>JASKUP010000029.1:0-5523910 GCA_030448955.1 Trichopoda pennipes
CCATTAGAATAAAATTTTTCAGTACAATGGCAGCGATGACAATTACCACGTATAGTCGAAAACTGATAGCAGTATTCGTGGCTTTCAACTATGAGCAAAATTGAAGATTATAAATAAAATAATTTTTTTTTTATTACACTAATTATTTAGTAGTTTTTGCCATGAACAAATGAAGTCATTAAAATTAAATTTAAGTAAAGAATTTTCGGTTTAAAAGTGTTTAAACAGATTCTTAATTTAAGATATTTATGCTAATGAGAAGTATCTATAAAGAATTCGTAAATAATAAAATTCTAAGTAAGCAAAATTAATAGAGCAAGGACAGTGATGTACACAAATTTTTCAAAACATGCTTGTCAAAGTAACGATCTCTATGAAACGCCCTTTAAAATTTTTATTTATATAACGAATTTATTTGTCCGATTGTATATAAATTTTATATATCTATACTCCATGTTTAAAAACTAAAGCCATTTACATACAAATCGCGTCACTATAGGAACACCCGTTATATTGCTGTTTTATTTTTAATTCTCATTCTTTCTTATTCTTAGAGCGCACATAAAGTTATTAATATTTAAATTGTCTGTCAAGTGGTGGTTCAAAAACAAGGCCATGTACGAGAAAACCACTTCACTATTGGGCCACCATATATATATATATATATCTATAAATATAAATTTTGCTAACACTGCACATGTTTGATGTGTGTAAATAAAAAAATAACAATATATTTATGAATAGAACGTTACTTTTGAAACATCCTTTAAATTTAGGTATTTGTTGTTATAGCGGCTTAATCTATTCCATTTCCAGAGTTAAGGAGCTATAACACACCAACAGATTATGTAATAAGATTTACATCTGCACCTAGCAGTGAACCTTAATCAGATGGTGGTCATACCACTGTGAGTGAAAAGCAGCGCCACCCACGCCCTAGGAGGCCGAAGTCTAATTTTAGCAACAGGTCCTTCCTAGTAGCAATTTCAATGGTTCCAGAGCAGGGCTGCTAACCACCATTCCTTGCTGAAGAGCTGGAGACTAAACAACTCCTGTCCAGAACACATGACTAGCATGCTCACTGGATCTAGGATCATTTCACCAGGTAGTTGTTAAATGCCTGAAGAGACAAATAGCGGAAAATCTGCGGGCCACTGATTCCCGTCGAAATAACGTGGAGCTGCCAGTTGTACCCCTGCTGACTTCTGGGGACTGGGCTCCCTTATACCCCCAGTTGCACAGGTCTAGATAGTCGAAGTTCTATTAAGACCGATACATGTGCCCCCGGGGGGACACACCAACAGATATTTTAGCGAAAATAATTAACCTTTGTCCAAAGGGTGGATGCCGAATCAAGGTAAATTAACCATTCCCCCTAATTCTATTGATCGTCATTCTTCTCCCATTTAGTTCTTAGTAAGCGTCTGGTATCGATAGCCTTAGAATTTTTAATGCACACTAAAATTAGAAAAGCCTAACAAACGGAAAATAACTGAAACACTATATTATTGGGCGGCTGCCCAAGAAACAAATATTTTTGTTTCTCTTAAAAGAGAAGTAGCACTTCAGGCAAAAATGCCTATTTGGTCAAGTACTGTGCTACATTCTTTAGGAAAGGGATAGAGAATAGATGAAATAGGTGGTGAAAGTAGAAGGATAGTCGGAAATTAACTTCCGTATAAAAGACAGCACAGCGGCCAGTGACTATGCCTTCATCGCTGAGCAGCCCCACCGACAGTCAATTTTTATTTTTGTAGTGAAAAAAAAACCAAGGTCTTCGTTGGGAATCGAACCCACAACCCCCATATTTACAAGCTAGTACACTACCTACTAGCCTACAGGTGCACCATAATCGTGGAAGTCTCTTACAAAACTATAAATCTATACAAATAAAAACAACAAAACGGGTATAAAATTTAAAATCAAGGACAGCCCACCATATAGCACTTAGCTAATAATAAAGATATGTAAAGTTTCTTGATCCTTAACAGGAACCAGCTCAACACTATGATACATGATACATGTTTTAAAAATGAATGAAAATGCTGGTATCCAGATTCCATAAATTACTATATATTGGTCCAAAAGACACTGTGCTATTTGGTCTCTTGAGACCAATTTATTCTATTCCTGACAACAGCAAATTTCTAAAGGTAATAATAGAAGTAATAAGTAGCTACTATTCTATCAAGGATCAATAGTTTTTGTAGAGCCAAATTACTATTGAACAAGATGTGCTGAAAGAAGGTGAAATCAGAAGGCCCAAACAATAATGTCTAGGAAAAAAATTATGCGGTAAGTTAAAAGATACAAACTGGGAATTTAGTTGGCAAGTCATGTAGAGTATTACAGTGGGCCTGAATTTCCGGGTTTGAAATAAAAGCTTCTTTAGAACTTTTTTAAACAAAAATTTACTTACAGACATTAACATTTAAAAGTTATTCTGAAGAACTGTTCATAAATGCAGTTTTGTACATAACATTTACAAATTATAGGTTTGTAATTAATAAAGAATGTTTACATCATCTCTTTATGCAGCCAGTTTAAGAAATAAAAATATCAGAAATAACTCCTAATCAATTGTCATTAATTATATTAAATGAAATTTGCACACAACCTTAAGAGTTTCTCATTTTTCTCTTTGTTAATCCTTAGATAACTTTTTTATATATTTTTCATTCTCTGGTTAGTAGCACCCAGAAGAATTTATTAATTCTAGTGTATAGATTTCACTTCATTTAGCCAAAGTCAAATTCGCATATTAATAAAGAACGCATTCTTTATAAAAAATAAATATTTCGCAAACAGCTAAACTTCAATTCGTTCAAAAGTCATAAAACTTAATTTGTATTTTATATATGAGTTCCTATTCTAAAATGCAAAACAATTTTTAGAAGGATTTAAGCCGAAATGCAGAAAAAAACTGGTAGTCGGTCGTTAAGAGCACTTTCGCCAGCGGTTAACTTTCGTAATAAAAAATTAAATATATTTTTTTTAAAACGAACTTTAAGTACATTTTAATAAAAATTTGAATATACAATGCAACGAAGTTTAAACATCCTTCTTGTAAGCCTTAAACAATTTTTTTTAAAGGAATGGAAACTAATTACAACTACAAAGTATAAATTTACTTTTTGCTAGACGTCAAGCGACGCCAGCTGTCTGAATGATATCTATATAAAAACGAATGAAAAAGGGAGCGACAAATTAGGTAAAAAGAGACAAACGAAAAAGGAGAGATGCAGGCAAAAAAACACAGAAAGGAACGAACGCAATAGCACGAAGGGAGACACGAACTATATAAACACAACTGACAATAGAACGCAACTAGTACGAAAAGAACACTGAAGATGGCAAACAGCCGAAACCGGTTTTTTCACAAACCAACTTTGACGAGGGTCGACGGAAAACCGTACCCAAATAAAATATCTATATTAAGCGTTCTAGCTTAATGAGTTTGCGAAGAGCAACAGACATGAAGATAAAAAGATAGCTTGGTCTTTGGAATGCTTACTCCTTTTCTTAATTTAGTTTGCCGAAGTACAACAAAAACAAATATAACTTGGTTCATAGGCTGCGATATTTTCCTGCAAGGACTGTAAGAATAATAAAGAGAAGGTGCCTTATATCGCGGTTTTCAACAAGAAAATTGCTATTAATTGTAGCAACACCAACAGCCTTGTAGTCTTGACATTTAGTTTTTTGACGTAGTCGTAGTAGTTACATTGGCAATTGTTACAATGAATTCAAGTACGAATGAAAATGGCATTAAAATAATGAGACCGCTATTAAGAAATTGGTCGTTAAATTTTAGTCGACCGGATCATTCAACTGAAAGCATCACAGCCGTGAATCACAGTGTTGAAGCAGAAACCAATTTGCCAATTCCTGGAAGTTCTCAATAATTAGGAATATCTAAAACCACCATTTGGCGAATTTTGCCTAAAGGTTTGACTCTAAAGCAGGAATTGAACTCACATTGTCGTAGATCCCCTTAATTATTTAAGAACAACTGGTTGGTTTTTCTGAAAAAAAAAAAACATTTTTCTAGACGAAACTCATATTCACCTCTCATGGCATGTCAACAAGCAAAATTGCCGCATTTGGGCTTCTCAAAATCCTAGAGCTATTGTTAAGAATCCTTAGCCTGCTTAACGTGTATATTGCGTTATGTGGTCTGGAGGCGTGATTAGACCGTGTTTTTTCGCAGATGAAGTTGGAAATGCGGTAACGGACAATGGATCACGATATCGCATGTTAATAATACAGTTTTGGCCTATTATTGACGACGTGGATATCACTGATATGTGTTTTTAACGGTGCCACATGTTACAGCGAATGAACAATTAATTTATTGGAAACCAATTTTCCTGATCACATAAATTCACTACAATCGGCAGATCGTGTGATTTAACACCACTGGATTATTTTCTGTGGGGCTATGTTGAGGACAGAGTCTATACGAAGCCAATCGCATCGATTTTAGCCTTAAAACTCAAAATTCGTGATGTCATTCTGTCAGCATGATGTCGTGGTGGACATTTACCAGATATCATTTTTCTCTTCGTAATACTATAAAAATTTGATTCATCTTAATCTAAATTTTTTATTTTATTTTGTTTTAGAAAACAAACTTCTTGTTGAAAAAACGTTTAATTTTTTTTTTCTAAGAGAAGTAGCACTTCAGGCAACAATGCCTTTTTAGTCAAGTACCGTGCTACATTCTTTAGGAAAGGGATAGAGAAGAGATGAAACAGGTGGTGAAAGTAGAAGCGACCAGTGACTATGCCTTCGCCGCTGAGCAGCCCCACCGACAGTCAATTTTTATTTTTGCAGTGAAAAAAACCAAGGTCTTCGTTGGGAATCGAACCCACAACCTCCATACTGACAAGCTAGTACACTACCTACTAGCCTACAGGGGCACCTAATTAGTTGCGGATATACTTACTCTAAAATTTCAAAGCCGGATGAAATAAACAAATGTGTCTGATAGACAATTAAGTCACGAGCTTATCAAGCCAACAATTGTTGTTCTGTTAATTAACAAAAATGAAAATAAATTATTAAAGAGCTAAAGCCTCGATAGCGGAAAAAACTAAGATCACACAATTTGCCGTGCGCTTTTTTCTACCATTAACCAGAATTAAAAAGAGAATATCGAACAGCATTATTCCGGCGATGTTTACACTTCAACTGACTTCGCTACCCAATAGCTGGTGCGTATATATTCTGCTTTGAGCGGTTCTAGAACATACAAGAAATTTGTACTTCAACGCCATCATATATTTAGTGTAGGCAACTATATAACCTTAAGTTCTTTTGTTCTGTGTTAGTTATTTTTGTTTTCTGCTTGCTTAAGTTTTTTTATGGAATTTCTATTAGCTGTAATTTTAATAATATAATTTGTAGAAGGACGCAATAGGTCATTTCGTGTTCTTTTTTAATAATAATTATTTTTTTTTTAAACTAAAACAAAGCATCTTCGCAAAGTTGATGTTTAAATAATTAATTAATTAATTATATTATATTAGGTGCCCCTGTAGGCTAGTAGGTAGTGTACTAGTTTGTCAGTATGGGGGTTGTGGGTTCGATTCCCAACGAAGACCTTGGTTTTTTTTTTACTACAAAAATAAAAATTAACTGTCTGTGGGGCTGCTCAGCGATGAAGGCATAGTCACTGGTCGCTGTGCTGTCTTTAGAAGGCAGTTAATTTCCGACTATTCTTCTACTTTCACCACCTGTTTCATCTCTTTTCTATCCCTTTCCTAAAGAATGTAGCACGGTACTGGACTAAATAGGCATTGTTGCCTGAAGTGCTACTTCTCTTTAAAAAAAATATATATTAATTAACTATATTAATAAAGTAAATTTTATATTTATAAATATTTTATAAAAATTCGCAATAAAGTTTTAAATAATTATATAATAAACCCACAGAAAAAGGTTCTTTTAGCACTTACATGATCTTATTTCCCAAGGTATAAATTTGGGAATAAATTTCAGGGAAATATTTGTCAAAATTCAATTAATAATTTAAAACAAGCAGCGGACAAAGAAATATACAAAAAAAGATTTTTATATGCCATCGGATTTCCGTAACTAGTTGAAGCTGCATAATATTTTTTAGGAAAATAAATATTAAATAATTATTTCTCACACAACTGTCGTCTGTAAATTATAAACGCTATCAAAATGGAACAAATGGAACGTAGGTTTTAACGAAACGTACTTTTATGGATTTTAAGGAAATCTCTTGCATTGTGAAGGAATACTACTGAATAACGAACATACAAAATTAAAGAGTTATTGTTTTTCCGAAAGAAGAGAGTGAGAAGTAAAAGGTACCATTTCTTTGTGAATATATTTTTTTACTACTTCAAACTTGGTTTCGTTGCTATTTCTGCAATTCTTTTCCAGTTGTTGCTGTTGTACTCCAGCTTTGCTTGTTTTTTGTGTTAGAATTTAGAAGCAGATATTTTTTTCATTATGGCCTACTTCTTATTAAAGAAAGTGAGATACTTCAACAAGTTCATCTACTTCTGGGTTTCGTAGCTTATTTTTATATTTGTCTTTTTATATTTGTTTTATATTTTTTTTTATCCGACCTTAAGCCTCTGCTCGTACCTTTTAAGCATACAGTAACCTTTCAGCACGTCTACGATGCCCATAGAGATCTTGACCTTCTACAGTTAAGGAGAGGCTGTGTGAGATAATATCGTGTCCAAATGTCTGAACCCTATGACGCAAAACCAGTCCTGCAAGCTAAGCGGCAATACAATTCATTGGAAAGTATCAGTGCACCGGTACACAAATATGGCGAACAGAAGTACCATTACATTAAGAGATTTACTTACGACAGTTTATAGCAGTTTTCGAGTTTTTGGCAAAACAAATGATGAACATACCATACAAGCGATTGTGTTGTCGTATAGAAAATATAAACAAATACAGCAGCAAATCCTTTACGGAAAAGTGTAAAAGCCAAAAAATTGTATTTGGTTACATCAACTAAAAAGTTTTTATTTTAGATTTTATTAAAAGTTTTTAAAACATTTTTATTTTGTAGCTCATCGTCTGCTCGATTACTTTGTTAATGCTACAAAACTCAAAACGACCAACAAAATAAAAATTTTTATGTGATAAAGTTTTTATGACAAAATACATACATATAAGAGAAGCGTAAAACTAAAATAGAAAACAAACCAAAAAACCAAACAATTTAGAAGCTGAAACATTTACTTTTCCCTTTTCCTACATGTAAACAGTTGCTGGGAAAATGTTACTACGGTAAAGTTTCTTTTCAGCATTATTTGAACAGAGTATTGTAGAGGCTGAAATGGTTTTTAAAAACCAACATGTTTTTGCCTTTTAACTTGATTTTACGAAATTGGTGGTAAGAGTTTATTCAGGCTTATGCAATTTGTTTCTCTGCTGCTTGCTGATTTTTAATAATATATTCTTTTTGAACAGTTATTGTTGTGTATATGCTGCTTCTGAGTTTCTATTTGCAATCTACAAATTTATAAAGAAATGAGAAAACTTATCGATATTCATTTTAAAACTTTAAATTCTTTCTCAGTATTTTGCACGCTAGATTACAATTATAATTAAAAAATTTGGTATGAAAAAGAGTTAAATGGGTCGATAGTTTTTAAGTAATTGTTGATTTCTTAATCACAAATTTTACTTCATAATTAATTCAAACAACAACAACATTGTTATAAAAATAACAATTTGCAAACCTGTACACAACAAGCAGAATAATATTTTTATTGCTGTGAAAAGGTGTCTGTATATTGACAGTTGGTGAAGGCGCCTCCAGTTAAATATATCAAGCAAGTACAGCTAGGAGATAAGCTAAATAGTGTGTGCATAGCAGCAGTAGATAAGTTAGCGAGTTTTCAACATAAAGTGTTTTTTTGTATTATGAAGAGAATAGTTCGGCAATTATGAATGAAAAATGATATCCAACAAATTTCAACCACGACCACGCTGGCAGAGATCGATTCTTTCATTAAAGCTTTTAATCACCTTTTGGCATTTTAAGAGTGAATTCGATTCGATTTGCCCCTAACATATCCCCACAAAAAGTAATCTCGTGGTGTTAAATCACACGATATGGCTGTTCACTTAACTGCTGCTTGTCGTGAAATTATGCGATCGGGAAATTTATTATTCAATAATTGTTCATTTCATTGGCAGTCTAACATGTGACACTGTCCTGTCGAAACTACATGTAAGCGATATCGACTTCGTCAATAATAGGCCAAACTTGAGTTGTTAGCATCTCGCGATATCGTACCACTGACCTTTACCGTATTTCTAGCTTCATCTTCGAAATAAACGGCCCAATCACGCCTTCAAACCACATTGCGCAATTACACGTTGAGCATACAAAGCCTGCTCAATAAACACTCTAAGAATTTTAGAAGCCTAAAAGCGGCAATTCCCTTGTTGACTTATCCTATATAGGTGCCCCTGTAGACTAGTAGGTAGTGTACAAGACTCGATTCCCAACAAAGACCTTGTTTTTTCACTACAAATAAAAATTGACTGTCGGTGGGGCTGCTCAGTGATAAGGGATGATCATTGGTCACTGTGTTGTCTTATATGACAGTTAATTTCCGTAACTATCCTTCTACTTTCACCACCTGTCTCATCGTTTCTCTATACCTTTCCTAAAGAAGTCATGAAGTCTTAATCAGATGGTGGACCAAACCACTGCATAATTTGGAACGTCATGCTCGTCATAATTCTATGCAACAGAACTTTCTGGTTGCAACTTCGATGATTCCAGAGCAGGGCTGCAAATCATCACTCCTTGCTTAAGAGTTGGAGACTTTTCAACTCCTGTCCGGAACACATGTCTAGCATGCTCACTGGACTGGATCATTCACCTAGCGTGTCATTAACGGCGTAATGATCCTGGCCACTATATTAAACAATAGACCTGATATGGGGCCGCAAAACTACAACCACCATGATACTCCCATAAAGGGCCAACCTCAATAATCAGCCAGAGAACAGTTAAGTGTCTAAAGAGACAAATAACGGAACTCTGCGGGTCACTGATTCCCGTGGAAATAAAGTGGAGTTTCCAGTTGTACCCGTGCTGATTTCAGGGGACTGGGCTTCCTTTTTCCCCCAGTTGCACAGGTCTAAGTTGTTGCTTTCTCCAAAGACCATATATATGTGCCCCCGGGGGGTAATAGCACGGTACTTGACTAAATAGGCATTGTTGCCTGAAGTGCTACTTCTTTAAAAAAAAATGAAAATGGGCTTCGTTTGAAAAAATGATTTTTCCAGAAAAACCAGCTGGTCGTTCCTGAATAAATTGTGCGAATCTATTGGGATGTGAATGGTTGTTCGGCTTCAATTCCTGCATTTGTTAAACCTTGTAAGATCCTTAAGCAAAATTCGCCCTGTGATGGTTTTGGATAACCCCAGTTGTTGAAAAAGTTGAGGAATTGACAAATTTAAATTTGTTTCAACACTGTGGCTCAAAGTTGCGATGTTTTTAGTTGAGCGACATGGTCGAACACGCATTGGTATTCGTATATATTGTATTTCGCCTGTCGACTTGAATTTAACGATCAAATTCTTAACAGCGGTCTCGGAAGTATCATTATGTTGTCTGTTGTTTTTATAGTAGATTAAGCGATTTTCATGCGAAATTGAATTCATTGTAGCAATTGCCAATGTGTCAAGAATACGTTAAGAAAAACAAAATTCTTGTTGCAGAAACATATATATTATTTAATTCTAAAGGAAGCTGGGAAATGAGCGAACATAGTTGTAGCCATAACTTTATAAGAAAACTATAACATGGGTATAGCAATGAATTAATTAGCTCAGAGTAAATTTTCTAATAAATAAAAGCAAACCCGCTTTCAATCCATTTTCTGACTGTAAGACCACACTTAATAACAAATAACTGATTTCGGGGATTAAATATTTGTATCCTTCCAGCTGATAATAAAAAATTCGTTCTGAACTAGTTCCAAGAAAAAAGGAATGTCTAAAAAATATTAATTAAATTATTAATAGTCGTCCTAATAATTAATAATAACTATTTAATAATTTGCTAACAATAATCATTCAAATGCATACTAAGAAAGCCGAAGAAGAGTGAAAGGATGCAATAGATGCTGTTATAATCATAAGAATCCTATGTTTGACAAACAGAAGAATATAACAATATGGCCATCTGCTCTGTTTACCTGAAACTTTAATTTGCCATGATAATTTTATGTTTTGCTTAAAATATTCACAAACGAAAAATCACTTCCTCAACAGGCAAAATCTATTCGAACATTTTGAAAGCTTATTACAATAGAATCAAATAAAATAATAGATTAAATTAGAGTTTAGAGTTTAACTTTATTTAATTAAAATTTTTCCTGCTTTTGTTTTTGGTTTAAGATAATACCAATCTTCTTTTTTTTTTTTTGTTCTAAATAAAATCTAGTTTTATTTTATGCTTGTTAAAGGCATATTTTGTTCTTTGTTTAATATCTACGGATAAATTTTCTTATTATTATTTTAAGGATCATGATTTTTTGTAAAAAAAAAATATTTTATTAAGTTTTGTTTTTTATGTTTAAGATATTTATTTTTTTTTCTAAAATGAATATTTACAAAACAATAGATACTATAGTATGCGAATGGCAAAAGAACAATACTATGTATAGTATATTGTGAATATTTACAAATACAAATATTATAAAGGATAAATTGTTTTTGATACCCTTTGGCTAGATGTACTCATAGCAGGAAATGTTTATGTGCGTGTGGGTTGATGTTTCTAAATAAACAAGGAAATAGTTAAACTAAAGCAAAAATACAAGGGTAAAAAAACACTTCTTTTGCAGACATTAAAGGAATTAATTGCTTTAAAGTAATTTTGCAAGTATTGAAGTGATTACTATTAAAGTTTCATTTCTCTTTAAGCTGACGTACCTTGTCGCGATATCCAAAACTAGCAAGAAGAAATGTTAATTTTTTAATGTTCCAAAATTCAATTTGTTTGGTAATTATTTTAGATATATCTCCTATAGGTTACCGCATCTACCAGGATGTACGCAGTTTTGATGGATCATTTCTCCAACTTAATATATATGATTTTAGGGTTAAAAGTGGCAGCAGTCGTCTGAGCTAGCAGGAGCCCCAAACTGGAAGTGACACTGGACTTTCGAAGCCCGACCAGTGACATTTTAGACATTAACTGGTGCCACGGGAACCAATTGTCCGCAGAGCTACGGCCCACAGTGCACCATTTTACGAGAAGGCGGTCAAAAATATATAACTTTTGAATGGATCGTAATTTTGATACGCGGGTTTTTTTTGTCGACTAGGTGAGATCATAAGCTTTCCTTTAAGACCAGTTAGCAAAATAGTTGTGATAGGTTTAAAAATACAATTTAAGTTTTAGCTGATTTTTGGTACGAAAGTAAAGTATTAAAACTTGTTCAAAGAGTTTATTTTACATAAAGTCTTATGATTCGCGTTTAGAACTTATACTTATTAAAAACTTAAATTTAGTCAGATACGACCAAGCTTTGGCCCCCGTGAAATCTTTAGTACGAAGTTCAAAGGTTGGTTTTTTGAAACAATTTGAGTTAAAAATTAGCTGATTAAGTAACAAAAACATTAAATATGTATTAATCTTTTAAACGGTCTTTTTAATTAAATTTTAAAAAAATATCATTAAAATTTATTTAAAAAGACCGTTTAAAAGCTAAGTACATTTTTGATTAAAATAAAAAGGTCAAATAATAAAATAATAATCAAATAGTAACAAAAACATAAAAAATATACTCATTGGTTCAAATTTACTTTAGATAAGGAGGTACTTAAGTCCACAATAAACATAAATACTACTCGTATATGTGAACTTTTGTTGTACAGGAATTAATACTTTATTAAGGTACAAACAATTTTCAAAGGATGAAATACATACAGATCACTCTTGGGTTTAGAAAAATTTTTATTAATTAAACAATTTTAGTAAATAATTCTTCTAAAAAGCCTAAATTTTCATCTTCTAGAAGCAGTTTAGCTTCTACGTCTAGTTCAATAGAAGTAGTTTTCCATTTTAGCCGCCTAATGAACATATAGGGATCTGTGGTGCATAATAAAATACCAATGAAGTCTTCATTAGTACAATATCTAGAAATTTTTTTCTTGTGTTATGCTCACGAAAGAGTCTATAGTCTTTGTTTCATTTTTCTTACGCTTCTTCAGATAGATCTGCTATTGGTAAACTATTGTGTTGAATTATTTGCTTCCCATAGTACAAAAATTTATGAAATGTGGATGGCATATATCTTCAAGAATATTTTTTGTTGTAAAGTGCCCCTGTAGGCTAGTAGGTAGTGAACTAGCTTGTCAGTATGGGGGTTGTGGGTTCGATTTCCAACGAGGACCTTGGTTTTTTTTCACTACAAATATAAAAATTGACTATCGGTGGGACTGCTCAGCAATGAAGGCATAGTCACTGGTCGCTGTGCTGTCTTATATACGGCAGTTAATTTCCGACTATCCTTCTACTTTCACCACCTGTTTCATCTATTCTCTATCCCTTTCCTAAAGAATGTAGCACGGTACTTGACTAAATAGGCATTGTTGCTGCCTGAGTGCTACTTCTCTTTACAAAAAAAAAAAAAAAAATATTTTTTGTTGTAAAGTAGAGCTGTTTTTTTTGGCGTACTCTCTAAATTTTTTTCCATTTATATTTCTGCTGCATGCTAGAACTTGTTAAATAATACTGAATCTCCTTAATAGTTCCAAATCTACTCCTGTGATAGATGCTGCAGTTTCAGGATCTGAAAAAAATCTTCCTGCAGTGTTTCCATCATTTGTGTTCCCTTCTCCTTGCTTTGTTGGCTGATCGATGATTAGGCCTTGTTCTAATTATTTTTCTTGAATTTGTTTTTTTTTTGTTTCTTTTTTCGTCATTTTCCGTATTTTTTCTCACTGTTTCGCCTAACGGACCAAAATCCAAATCTTAACCCAATTTAAGAGTGTGCTCCATAAAATGTACTTTAGTATTAAGAGGGGGCAATCCAAATGCGTATGCTGCCTTAAAATGGCTTAATTGACTGGATGTCCTTTGGAGTATAATGCAGCTTGATGATGCTTTTGTATCAGTAAAAGCTTGTGCAACTTTTCCATCAATCATTGTGGATATATTTTAAAATTTACTTCGATTTCCTATTCATCAACAGTAAATATTACAGGTTGAAGGGGTTTAATTTCATCTTTTATTTCTCTGATTGCTCTCAGTTGAAATTTTTTGTTTCTTTTTTGAAAGTAAATTTTATTGGTCTGCAATATTTTGTTGACGAGGGTATTTTTTCCATACTATTTTACAATCAGTGCAAATCAATTTAAAAAGCAAAGTACTTTTGTTAGCTCCTAAATTATATCAATTTACGTTATTTTAAGTAGGCAAAATATTTTTGTTACCAACTGTGCATGACTTTGAAATTGAGTAAAAATTTTTGTTTTCTTTCTAAAAATACGCATATTGATCTAAACAACGTCTGTCCTAAAGGCGATTTAAAAAATAAATAAAATGCTTACAAAATAGCAAAACAAAAAAAAATTTTAATTCCATTTTCTAATTTTCTTTTGCAAAAAATAATCTGGTGCTCACGGTTGGATCGTGCGGGGTATATAATGGGGTATAGGCATGTAGGGGACATTAAGGACCAATGCTTTTACATTCCCTAACGAACTTTAGAAGTTATGCTCTATTAAGTAAGAGAATTTAGAAAAAATCTGGACCTCTAAAAAAAATAATTTCTAAAAATACAATTCAGGAATTGACGAAACGTTGGGTAAAAGTGTAATAAAAAGTTTCTATTGACACGGAATATATTAGGCCTGACTAGCTAAAGTTTATAAAATGAACAACATTGAACTCGAAATTGGCCAATGAATACAAATAAAAAACAATTCAGTATTCTGATACTAATAGCTAACAAATTACGCTAAAATAAAAAATTTACTAAGAAATTTCTCATTTTAGCAAAATACTAAAAATGTTCATTTTGAATCACCCGGTTCAGTGTGATATAGTTAAAATAAAGTTTTAATTTTTTGGCTATCGAGGTACACTAGTATCTACTTTCGACTGAAGTTAAAAATTTTACAATTGGGGACCATGAAAATAAGGACTTTTGGCCGCCTTCTCGTAAAATTGTCTACTGTCTATTCTAGTTGTTTGTGAAGGAGCAATGTGGCGGGTGGGGTTTAATCGGGCTGTGAAGAAAGTTTCAAGGAGATATTAACGTAAGTTTAACATCCAACGTCCTAGCTTGCGCATGCAGCAGGACAAGGAGTTGGATAGTCTTCAACTCTTCAGTAAGGAGTAGGGAGACGGCCCTGCTACCGCGCACTCAAAAACTGCGACTATAACGTGCATGCTTCTAAGCATGTATGCGTCTTAGGGAGCAGGTGGCAGCTTTTTTAGCACCCAATGGTAAAACCACCATCAGATTAAGGGCCCACGGCCAGGTGCTGACGTTAACCTTATCACGTATCTGTTGATAACTGCAAAGCGTGTCATATGTGAGTAAACTCTCTTCAGAGTTATTGAAAATATTTAGAATTTGAATTCCATTTTATTTTATTCATGACCACAAAAAATATTAATAACTTAATAATATCTTCTAACCTGTTAATATATTAAACTGTTAACATTTCATAATGGCATTTTTCTTATTGAAACTAAATTTTTAGAATTTCTTTCTTTTGCCAATTCCAAAAATGCTATGTGCTATATTTGTTAGCTAAATAAGCCGCGCAAAAGAAAGAGACTTTGAAAAGTAATACCTTATTAACAGTATGATGAAATCATGCTCTACACAAAAAGGGAATACTACAGGATCTGCGAGCTCTTTCGATGTGATAATTATCAAGCCTTGTTCTAGTCTGTACTTGTGAGCCAGTGTACGGGCTTAGGTAGTTCTTCCATAAGGGTCTAGTTATCTACTCAGGTAGATTGCCCACCATCTGGTTTTTTATTGCTATTTTCTGTCCTAACTGGCTGGTTTGTAGTCGAAGGCGAGCGCTTTCGATGCGTTGTAGTTTGTACGAACCTACTAACTATTGTTAGGTTCGTATCTATTCAGGTGAGCAGAATGCCAGCCACCTGGCATTTGTATGCAAAATGAATTTATCGATACCTCCGTCTTTTATTATTATCTAGTTACGTATGCCCGTCTGAAGGTCTTTTTCGTTTGCCCGTTTGCATGAGTAATTGTAATTGTGTCTGAGGTCGTGTTAACCTGTTCATTTATAATGTCACTGTTGGTGCGTTTCCGTAAGTGTCAAAGTGCAATGCAAAGTTGGAGTCTTCTCTTTTTCGTTTATATTCGTTCGTCCAGTTTGTCCTTTATAAGTATGTTTACAGATACAAGTAAGTTTGTATACTCCGCTGGAACTAAATTTGTCAGTTGTTTCTGTCGATTTCCTATGATTATGTCTCAGAATGTTGCTAATTTTTAATGCTGTAAGTAAACCTTCTTGGTCCTTCGTGGTCCTGTGTAACTAAAAGTTTGTCGCCGTATTGTATCGGTTGTGTCTTGTTTATTCCTGTTTTAAGTGTTGTATAGTCTAAGTTTGTCGATAGTAGTGAGTTTACAGCCATTGTTTGTGTCGAGTTCATTGTTCTACTTATCTGGATTATCTTAAGTCCGTGTATCATATGTCTAAATGTAGCTTGTTTATGTTGAGTATAAATGAAATTCAAAATTAGAAATATTAAAAGACGTATTTTGCCTCATAAACTTGAAAAATATCAAATAAAATATAAAATATTTACAATATAGAAGAAAGCATACCTTTACATCCTGTTTCGTGTTAACCTAACATTATAACACAATATAATATAATGACAGAGTAAAAGTATCTAAATTGTCGATTGAGATACACCCACTTAGTAACTTAAGAAAAAAATCACTGATTCCCTTACTGCCTTCACTTCATTTCAATTCAATTCATATTTTTTTGTGCTTTAGATAGAGATGAGATTGGCTATTGGGCTTGATTTTTGCCATCATTTTTCTAAAATAAAAATGGATTTAGTTAAATGGATTTAAGAACAAAAAAAAAGAGGTTTTTGCATTTTATACTTTGTTTTACATCCTTTTTTTCAAGCTTTTATTTTTTTTTTTTTGTTAAATTGTTTTATGTAAATTGTGAAAACTTTACATGCACATTTAAATTTTAAAATATACAAAATAAGGGACACCAGTGTAAGTGTGATAAAATCAATTTTCTACTAATAAAATAAAAGAATATTTTTTTTGTGTATATTTTATTTTAGGTATTTTTAAAATGATATACGGCATGAGATTTATTTCTAAGATTGTTGTCTGTAAAATTAAACTTTATTAGGTTATGATTATTTTATACTTGTCTTTTTTATGCAAATTAAAATTTGGGTTGGTTTCTTTATCAAGTTGTTTTTGTTTTTGAGAGAGTAAGTTTAAAAAGATTCTATTGAAAAGAAAATTATTAAAGATATCAAAAATTTTTGTTTTAAGTTTAACGCAAATAGCTATCAGGTGAAAATTTGTGTTAACTTTGCATTTTTAAAGATTATTATTCTACTAGTATTTGAGGAACTATACAAAAATAGGAACTACACAAAAATCTATTTAAGAACTAAAAAATTGTGACGCCAAAAGTCCTAGAGTCGTTTTTGGCACGACAAACCTATATATTATTGCTGTATTGAATTTCCAACGTTTATTTGAATAATATTTCCTCCATTGTATCTGAATTCCTAGTGTGTTATATTGTGTATTTTTATTTATAAGCATATATATTTTTTAGTGATTTGTGCAATCATAAATGATATTTCATCTTTTTTATCTGAATTCCTATTTTGTTATATGAATTTATCAATCTTGCTAATTTTAGGAAAATAATGTCTTTATTTTTTTAATTAAGTTAATATTAAGTTAATGAATTATGTTTAGTTTAAGTAATTTTAATTTATAATTTTGTATTTAACGGCAGCTCGTTTGGTAACGCCATCTTAGTATGGTTGGTGGTGAATACAGCCAACAGCTGTTTTAAGCAGCATCTGACGGTTGGTGGTGAATACAGCCATCAGCTATGGTATACTTAGACTGCCATTATGGTGTATGTGTGTGTATATAGCTGTGTATTAGCAGCATAAGTATAAAAGGGCAAACACCATGAATAAAAATTCAATTTGTGTGCAGCCGGCGGCGGGACAACAGGTAATATTTTATCATATTTTAGACTGTTAGGTAAGACAGTCAGGTTATAAACAAAGCAGAGGTTTTGACCCAGCGGAGTTTGTGTCTACCGTCACCATAGTGGGTGACCAGAGCATTGGACAGTTGAGCGGAGGTTTTGACCCAGCCCAGCCTACAGTGTTTTTGGTTATTTCCCTTGGTCACACGTCATACTAAATTGAACTGTGGCCCAGTCACAAAAAGAAGCCGAGGTTTTGACCCAGCGGAGTTTGTGTCTACCGTCACCATAGTGGGTGACCAGAGCATTGGACAGTTGAGCGGAGGTTTTGACCCAGCCTACAGTGTTTTTGGTTATTTCCCTTGGTCACACGGCCAATTCACCGAACTGTGCTCCAAACGAAACGCCACTGACCGGTATATGTCGGACCCAGACTACGGACACTGCCGCACTCATACACCCACACCAGTGTAAAGTAGACAAAGCCGACAACGAGCTGCCATCAAGAAGAGAAATATTGGCAAAATAAAGATTAAGTAAACCTGAGCTACCGCGGGTTTTTTTATTTTGTCCCCACGACACAACACGACCCTGGACGCCGCTGAGTATACCCCAGCAGCCAGGTAAAGCGTGTCGTTACAAAATACTAGTAGGCATTGTTTAATTAGCTAGAAATAAAGATACACGATAAAGCATTTAAAAATTATCGGATGATCATAAAATATTGTTAAGAAGATGAATTGTTTACCTTTTCAAGGAAAAAAATTATCAGTAAAAAACATAAACGAAATGACCTATTGTGTTTTTTACAAACTGCGAAGTTTTCTAAGAAATCTTATACACACAAAGCACACAACAATATGCTTTTAAGAAATTCAACGAAATAAGCTTAACAACAGAAAACAACTAACACTGAAGAAAAACATAACACACAGCCCAGTGATGTTAATGTAGAATAATCTTATATATGCGAGAACCGCTTTAACAAATATAATTCAAGTTAAATCATCGTTAAGAAAAGACAACAAAGTTATCATCGTGTTTATTTTGTGTGTATTGAAAGTAAATAGTGAAATAAATAATCGTTTAAATAAATTTAAAACTTCAAAGTGCTCAAAAAGAACTCAATATAATAAAACGTTTATTAAAATGAATAAACGTAACAATATATTATTGCAATTTTTGATTTTCTCACCTGCTTTTAACAGTATGAAATAAGTCAGAGTTTTATATCTAATAATTAGTTGTGTTAAACATAAATTTTACATTACATTTTCACACATGCATTCTCGTTCTTCAGTTACGTTTCTTTTAAAATGCAACTATTTGAAAAGAAAAGATAGGAGTAAATGTAAGATACCAGCAGAATGATATAAACGTTGTATTAACTTAAAGATATAATACAAATAACAAATTATATCATTAACCAATTAATATTAATTAATAATAAATAGCCAAAAACTAGCTGGCTTAGCTAAGGGCAAGAAGAAATTAGTTTGCGATAGTAAAATATCTAAGCAAATTGCAATAAGTAAGTTTTTTATAAGAAATCATAATTTTTGTAGAGAAATAAATAATTACAAAAATATTATTCTTGTTGTTTTTTTTGGGCCAGCATTAAGGGGATGCATTGTAATGCATTTTGCCGGAACTAGGCAATTTGGTTATGCGGAGGAGCAAAAAAAGAGGGAGTAGTATTTGCGCACATTGTATTTGAAATTTCCTACATTGAAAGTGAGAGGAAAGACCTCTGGAGGAAGTTTATTCCACATACGAACCGTTTCGCTAAAACGAATTCGCGCTGTATTGCATAGTGTGATTCAATGGCCAATCAGTAATGGGACCAAGTTCCCTAATTTCTTTAAAGCATTTACCAGTGTAGTAACGATAAAATAATGAAATACAACCTACATTGCGTCGATGTTCTGGATAATCAATAGAGTTAGATATCGTACTGGCCCCAATGAATCTCTCAATGAACAAGAGAGGGCCATCTTGTATGCGGTCGAGCAATTCCAAAATAAACTTTGGAGCGCCGCACACTGGAGATTTTGCTATGGAGGTGAGGAAAAAAATATATTTGTTTAAAAACGTAGTGATTTCATCACAAATTTAGCTTTATTTATATAGTAATACGCAAAAGTAATCAAAATAAAGAAAGTTAGAGAAATGTCAATCGTTACCTGCAATGTAAAAGCCATAACTAACAAAAAAATTTAAATGATGTTTTTTAATTTTTAATTTATTATTTATTTTAAATCTATTTTTAATTTATTATTCTAAAAGAGCCTTAAGTTCGTCGCTTATAACGCTATGCTTTTTCTGGCTAAATGAAGGCGTCTAATGTGAAATCATGGGATCTGATGTTACCATCGTTCTGTGCATACCATCTTCTTTCGTGGCAATTCAACTGCATTTTCTGGAATGTCTAAGGCAATATTTTTTATAGTCTTTGTTACGACTTTCCTGAGCCTCTTGGGATAGTAGGCCTACAGGAAAAATACACTTTTCAATTATATCTTTTCCATGAAACAAAATTTTGTGAAGTGTAGGTGGCATATTGTACCACTCGTAGAGTGCAACAAACTCTTTTGCCGTCTCCAAACAAAAATCACCAAATTTTTTTCGATGTACTATCTCGGTGATTGTTATAGCTTCGAGAATTATTGAAAACCTCTTAATTATGTTTTCATCTAGACCCGTTATTTCCGAAATAAAAGCAGGATTAGCATAGAATCTTCGTGACGTATTTCCTGAATTTGTCCATTCCAGAGCCATTCTTAAAACAGTACCAACCTGTATTCCAATTTTCTCTTTAAGTTCACGCTTTATCAAACATCTTCATCGTGGTGGTTGTGGTTTTGAGACCCTCGTGATAGTTTGTGGGTCGGAACATTCATGGTTCAATGGTTCAGGTCCAGTGAGTATGAATGCCGTCGTGTTCTTAATTATATTAAGCTTCATGTGTCTGGACCAGGAGTTGGAAAGTCTCCAACTCTTTAGCAAGGAGTGAAGGCTGCGGCCTACTTCGGGCTTTCGAAATTGTCACTAGGAGTGCCCGGAGGATATACGTATTCGATGGCCTCCTAGGGCGTGAATGACGTTTGCAAATCATTCAAGTGGTTTGACCACCATCTGATTATGACTACCTAGTCAGTGCAGATGTAAATCAAATCACATCACACAATGTGTTAGTAGTGATATCCAACTGTGGGAAGTTATGGCTAAAATCGCAGGTCCAAATGTTTGGAGAAAAAAGGGATTTTTTTATATGTTCATAAAAATAAACAAACAAAAAAACTTAAGTCTTTGCAAAGTTTATTTTTTCAATTTTAGTATACTGAAAAATCCTACTTTAAATAAAAAGACAAACGTCAGCTCACATAATAAAATATTCGTTTTTAAATTCTTAGGTTAAAATTAAGTTGGTTCAGTAAAACCAGTCAGATCGGAATAATTCTTTTTGACTTGATTGTACCATTTACATGAGAGTTTTATTATATTTGAGAGTTTTAGTATACGAAAGAGTATGTAGGGTTGAAATATTTCTTCGAAAATATAAATAACAACAATGCCTCTACTACGAATGCATTAAAAAACTAAATGTTAATGGTGTTGCCACAATTGAAAAACAAAGTTCTTGATGAAAACCCCGACATTTCTTAAGAAAAAATGTGTTTGTGTACTGATTCAAAAACTACCGTACATAACACTAACGTAAATTACTTGAATACACTAATGGCAGCTGCCACTATAAAAGTCGACAAGTAATTTACAATTTCTTTAACTTAAAAAAATAAGGTTTTCTAACTTGACGATAATTCTTTGGGGTCAGCCAACATGCTTTGATAGGCAAGATCGCATATAACTCTCTCTCTCTCTTCATATGCCAGAGCTGGCCATTATGGTAAATAAAGAATTCCTCTATTATTATAGAAATGAAGGGAAAAACCAATAAAGCTAGAGTATAAATTTTACTTCCTCCATATTTTTAGTACTCATTTCTAAATCTTTGATATTTATCTTAGTGGTATCATTAACACTAGCCTGTTAGCAAAGTAGTTACCAGTAGCTGTAAATCATTGTTATGTTTATTTTGTTGCTTTTCAATCGCCTTTAACTTTCAACATCTACAAAACTATAAAAATTACATTTTCTAACCACTATGCCAAGAATATCTGTATACTTTGTTTATGGATTTAAACTAAAATATTTTACAAATGCAAAGTCGATGAGGCAGCAATTAACCATCTTGAAAATTCCCAGTATATTATACTCGACTTAAATGCCTTTTTATTCTAGTCCTGTAAAGCCAACAGCAGCAGATGAACATTTATCCAAATAAACAACCAACAAACATACAAATATGACCACACATTTCAAAGGTACTTTAGATGTTTTTTTTTTTGTATGTTATTATTTATTTTGTGTGCACTTTAAGAGTTTTCAAATAAAAAAAAAAATAAAATCTTTAAAAGGGAAAATAAGCCAAAAAGTTTGGAATTAAATATAAGATGAGGTAGACACTTGAGGTTTTAAGCCAAAGAGTTTTGTATTTAATTTTTAGCACTTTGTGAGAAGAAAACAGAAAAAAAAATACTAGAAACAAAATTTATAATAAAATAAGTAAACTATGTGTACGTTTGACTCTACTTGTATCTTTATTTTTTTTTTTTGCCAAATAAAAATAGAATAAAAATAAAAAGTCTGTTTGAATTTATTAAAACCGATCAACAATAAAGTGTGAGTGAGTCAGTATTAAAACTAATGTAAACTATTTCACAGTATATGCATGCACGCATACGACTATGGGTATATGAGTGTGTGTGTGTGTTAGTAAATGCTTTAAAATGCTATAAGTTATAAATTGTGCTCTTTTAGCAGTTGCTCCAAAAGTATTTTTACTTGAGATGTTCAGTACTTACGTGAGTCGAATGAATCACATGTGATCGTATTGGTTTTCGCTACCTAAGTGAGAGTATTAAAGAAAAACTCCATATCTAGATGATATAGTGAAGTATGTTTATCTCAAAACTGAACAGATAAATAAAAATATTATTCGCCAGCAGATGCCATGTGTTTTGCAAGAACGATGGTTAAGTTTATCTATCACATTTTATCAGATATGTGCATACACAATGTCGCACATATTAAGTACACTGAACAACAAAGTTTTTGTTTCGGGGTTGAAATTAGCTGATTTTGATGTATTTCCACGTGTTAAAACCATATGAATAACCATAAAAATTATTTATTAGCTCTTGTTTTCAAAATATAGTATCATTATATTATATATATATGTATGTACTAAGTTTTCAACAAATGAAATATTTCATCACCAACAGTTGGTACACATGTTTGTTTACATAATTTCCCTCTCTTTAGCTGTTAATAAGTAGTAAACATAACCTATGTGAGTTTGTCAGTTGTACGCGCCTGACTGCTATTGAAATTATTGTGGAAAGTTGATTTTAAAATTAATTTAACTGCTGATCTGAAATGGCTCGAAAGTGTGTGAATTCCGTCGATAGCTTTTGCTATATATGTGGTGAAATAACATTTTTGGCTCAGAAACGTAAAATGACACCTATCGTTAAGACTGCCTATGAACATTATTTTGGTGTGAAAGTTGGGGACCAAGATAAATCATGGGCTCCTCATATATGTTGCAATTCTTGTTCCGTCATATTGCGAGAGTGGCTGAAAATTAAAAACCGGGCAATGGCTTTTGCAGTACCTATGGTTTGGCATTAGCCTACCAATCATACAGACGACTGTTATCTATGAAGAAAAGAGGAACAGTTAAATACCCTAATCTCCCATCTGCTCTTCGGCCTGTACCACACTCAGACACTTTGCCAGTCTCTTCCCCACCCTAAAACTATGAAATTTTAGAGGAAGGTGATAAATACTGTGTAGAAGGAGCAACCCATCCTTCTACATCTTATCACCCTGATTTTAAGGTAAGCGATAGGTCTACCTTATAAGAGATCTTGGCTTGTTTAAGGAAAAGGCTGATCTTTTAGGGTCAAGACTACAACAGTGGAATCTTCTAAAACATGATGTGAAAATATCTCAGTACAGACAGCGTCAAGAAGATTTGCTTCCTTTTTTTGAGAAGAAAGAAAACCTCGTAGTTTGTCCTGATGTTAATGGTTTGATGAACGGCTTGAATTTTGATCACACCCCATCTGAATGGAGACTGTTTATAGACTCTTCAAAAGTAAGCTTAAAAGCTGTACTTTTGCATAATGGAAATCAGCTACCTTCTTTTCCTATAGGTCATGCAGTTCACATGAAGGAAACTTATAAAAATATGAAAACACTTTTCCAATCAATCAAATATGAACAACACAAGTGGCAAATCTGTGGTGATCTGAAAGTCATTTGTATACTCCTAGGAATGCAATTAGGGTTCACCAAGTACTGTTGTTTTTTGTGTCTGTGGGACAGCCGGGATAGAAAATCTCACTTTAAAAAAGGGAACTGGCCTACACGAGACCTAAACCCCAATGAGAAAAATGTAGTTGACGAGCCTCCTGTAGATCCTAAGGATGTTCTCCTTCCCCCATTACATATTAAGATGGGACTAATGAAAAACTTTGTCAAGGCCATGGACCTCAAAACCCGAGCTAATATAAATTTTTCATTGTCATTTTTGTTTTTATCACCCCAAAATTAGTAGAAATTGACTAACTTAGTGTAGGAAACATTCAAAAAATATTTTTTTGTTCTGCAGTGGTATCAGTAGCACCCTGCAACAAAAGCTAATAAGTAATTTGTTGCAAAGTTGTCGTGGATAAAAATTATTTTATTTTTCCAGAGATACATTTTTAGTTTTGAATTTAAAATGCATTTTTAATATTTTCAAATGAAATTGATGTTTCAGACAAGTGTGTTCAAATTAAAGTTGTTGAAAAAATATCTTGCAAATATAAACCACGACAACACTGACAAATGTCGATTCTTTCATCAAAGCTTTTAATCACCTTTTGGCAAAATGGCGGATTCTATTGGCTCCGTATAGACTCTATCCTTAACATAGCGCCACAAAAAATAATCCAGTGGTGTTAAATAACACGATCTGGCTGGCCACTTAACTGCTGTGTTGTTGTGAAATTATGCCATCGAGAAATTTTATTTGCAGTAAACTGATGAGGACAAATCCTAGAGAAACGAGTCAAGTCCAAGTGTTTTTTAAAAGTCTATCTGCGTCACATTTTAATATTTATAATAAAAAAATGCAAATTATTAGATTTTATTTTCAGGACATAATCTAAAATTATTTTAAAATTTTATTAAATTTGCAGTTTACTAGTAAAAATTTCGTAAGCTTTTTCATTTCATTACAATTATAAAACAATTAGTCACTCTTATTTTTTATTAAGGGTTTTTGAAGCAATTGTTATTCATTTTTATTTGTGCGCTGAAAACCAAGCCGTTCAATAGGTTCAACCAAGTGTTCTTTAAAATGGACTAAAATTCACAATCCAATAATTACACAATCTTGGAACAAGTAATTTTGAAATCATTACTAATAAATCCTTTATATAAGGCTCCTGATACCCTCAATTACAATCTCGCTACAATCTCCGAATGTGGTTGTGTGAATAGAAACGATTTTAATGCCCGTAAGACTTAACGTTGCATGCTTATGCATAGATGTATATTCGGTAATGATGCTGCATATAAGTATTAAGGGATCAGAAACGCTTGTGATTATTCGTATAAAAATCTAGTGTGATGTTCGATGGACTAAACATATTTTTCAGGTTTCTAAAGAAACTTTTAAGTGCCTGGGTTGTGTAAAATGGTATCAAAACTACTTCACTCCATCCGATCTTCGTAATATTTATATCACCTATATTCGTCTAAAAATGGAATACAACTCACTTGTATGGGAGTTGCTCGAGTACGTACAAGAGAGGGCCAATAAGCGCTTTAAACACAGTAGGGTATGCAACTCTATTGATTTTTTAAATCATGGATATAATGTGAGTTGTATTTTATTGTTTTATCGTTACTACAATGGTAAGTGCTCTAATGAAATTACAGAACTTGTTCCCGTTACTTGCACGTTTTCGGGTTCATCCATTTTTGGTCAATTGGCCGGTAAATTGTACCGAACCTATCTTTTGAGGACTTTCTGTCTGTTTCAATGTAAGATAGTTCAAATGGAATGTCCAAAAAGAATTTCTTAGTTCTGGCACAATGCATTGCATGAAAAGAGGTTGTCCCCTGAGCACTGATCCGAAAAAATGGGTTATTTAAAATGAATTTATATTCTTAATTTTTAAGAGAAGTAGCACTTCAGGCAACAATGCCTACTTAGTCAAGTATCGTGCTACATTCTTTAGGAAAGGGATAGAGAAGAGATAAAACAGGTGGTGAAAGTAGCAGGATAGTCGGAAATTAACTGCCGTATAAAGACAGTACAGCGACCAGTGACTATGCCTTAATCGCTGAGCAGCCCCACCAACAGTGAATTTCTATTTTTATAGTGAAAAAAAAGCAAGGGGTTCGTTGGGAATCAAACCCACAACCCCCATACTGACAAGCTAGTACACTACCTACTAGTCTACAAGGGCACCAATTTTATTTCTATTTCTTCATTTAGTCGTTATTAATTATAATTTGTCTCAGCAATAAGACAAAAATTTTTGTATCAAACTGTTTCATTGCCAGATTAGTATTTTGCTAAAAATCGATTTAGATTTCGAGTAATTCATTTGCTATTTGCTTTATCGATTAATCGTGCTTTAAAAAAAATTAATCTACCCTTGCTTTGATTTTTAATCACAGTCTTTGCAGAGTCTTAGCATTTATCGGTTTGTTTCCCTAATCCAACTGTTTCAAAACTTTATGTTTTTCTTATATCATTGATGATTTTGTGCAGTTTTAGAAGAATATTTCAAATATTTGAATCACAAGTTCTAGAATAATCATTTGCTATACCTTGGGTAATATCTGAGAACATCCAAAACGGTATATACCCTCATGTCTTCAATGAACAAACAATTAAGTGGCAGACAAACAATCTTGTGATTTCAATGATCGTAGTCATAACTTTTTATTGTTGACGTTGTTAAAATTATTTAGGCAATTGTTCAACTGTAAACTACAAGCAAAGAAATTTGAATATGAAGAATGATGTAGAATGAAACAAATCTGCAAGCATAATTTAAAAAGATTAAAAAAATGTATATTTAGAAAAAAACAGTTGCAAAATAAAATCAAGTTTTCTATGGGAATACCCTTAAATTTTTTAAAAAATAAAATAAAAAGTAATAAATAACTTAAAAAATGACTCGTTTAGGGACCTTATTTAATCTTTAGTAAATTTTTTTTATAACGCTTTTTTGTTTATTACGAACTTTTTGAATAAATAAATTACGCATGTTATAAGGTGGACAGCTTTTAATATTAAAAGCTTTAAAAATGGTTTCTAAAAGAGATGAATCTATAGTCTAGCCTACAAATAGTAAATTAGTTTAGAATATAATTTTACAAAAGCCAAATTCCCATCTCTATGGGTACACCCTTTAGTTTTTTTTCTTTGGCGGCTATAGCATAGCATAGTGCATATTATGCAGAAATATTAACACTCTTTCTATAAAGATTCAAGAAATAAAATTACACATCGCAAATAATGCCACCTATAGAAACCCCCTTTTATTTTTTAGTTGTTATTTGTGTAATGTTTGTTTTTTAATTTGGAACTATAGAGTTATGAAAATAGTGAAAATTTAAAATTTTAAAATTTTAATAATGTCCTTTCGAATCAAATCAAAAATTTCAACAGCAGTTCCTATCAAATACACAAATAAAGTACAGAGGATTTAAAAACCTTCTCCTATTTTCAAATCAGTTAAGAAGTAAAATATTCCTATTGTTAATGTTATCGTAACAGTAATTTATTTCTTCGCTTATACAGTGGAGGGAAAGCAAAACCTTAAAACTTCATATGCAATCGTTTTTTACGCAAGTGCCATTAGTAATGTATGTTTTGTAAAACCAACTCACGATCTCATCACAAGTCTTTACCAACCGTAGTTGAAAGTCTTTACTTAAGTGGCGTGTATCCATTTTTTGAATTGTTTTGTACAGACTCTGGCATTTACAAGTATAAGTAGTTTAGAGTATTTGCTTTCTGTAAATGCTTTTTTCATTTAATTTTTTTTTGTTTTTGTTTTTTTTTTGCTTTTGTTGCTCTGCCTGACTGTGGCTTGGCAGGAGGGGTGTTCGCAGTAAAAGGTTAGAGAGCCTTGAAAAGAAGTGCAAAAAGCATAGTAAAGTAGCCGTAAGCTACTAATAGTTTGGGAAAAAATATTTTGTATAAAATATAAACATAAATAAAATAATGCATTTTATAAGTATAACAACTTAAAGTGCACAAGCCAAGTGCATACAAACAAACGAACAAACAAACAAGTGAACACAATAACTGCGAGGTAGAGCCAGGAAGCAACCAAGTATCTCAACAAGGAGCTTAAGTTGTTGTTGAAGTTAACAAAAAAAACCAAAAAGAAGAAGCGCATATACATTTATTTTGTTTTTTGTTTAGAAATTCCCAGCGGATATTTTCCATCAAGTTTAGGTTACCCTGAGAAAACTTTTAGAATTTCTTTTTTACATATCACAGAAATATAATTTATCTAATGAAAAATTTTAAGAAAATATAATTAACAGAAAATTAAAAGTGGTTTGTTGTCTTTCTCGAATATTATATTATTTTATCCTTGTTTATAATCAGTTAAAATTCAAGGTGATTGCTGCGCCCTCCATTTGGAAATTGACAAAATTAATTAACAAGACTGATTGATGATTTGATACTCTACGACTAATTTTATTTATATAAATTATGTACATATTTACATACTTATGTGTACTCCGTGATAAGATTTGCATCATTACCTAGCCGACAGCTCACTTTAAGTTGCAACTTTTAGAGCGCGCAGCAGGGCCAGCACCCTAACTACTTCCTGAAGAGTTAGAGACCATCCAACTCCTGGTCCAGAATACGTGACATAGTATACTCACTGGATCCAAATCATTCACCCTGTGTTCTTTGTCAAAAGTGAGATGCTCCAGGCTTCTTAATCATTTTATGAGGGCCTGCAAAACCACAACCACCATGATACTCCCCGAAGGGCTAACCTCAATAATCAGGCAGAGAACAGAAAAAGCTGAACTCTGGGGATTACTGATTCCCGTGGAAATAAAGTGGAAGTTGTCGAGTTGGCTCCTGCATTCCTTTTACCCCCGGATGACACACGTCTTAATGGTAAGATTCCATTAAGATGTATCAATGATCACCCGGGGGAGGACATACTTATATATATGAAGATGTTTAAAAATAAAATCTGTTGAAGAATTTTCTTTCGGTAAGAAATTGAACTCTGCACTTCTATTTACATTTACACACAGATCCAGCTGTGTTTGAGACTTAAACTATTACTTAAAAATAAGATAACTAATATAACTCTGAAAGTAACAATTAATTAAATTTGAGAGTTGCACAATACTTAGCCAGCACTAACTTATTTGCCAAAATATTCGTTATTGATTTAATTACAAAATGTTAGTTATCTCACAGAGTTTTATGCCAGAACTATTGCCGCAAAAGAAGGAAATTTAGTATTCTTTGCAATCACAATCCACATCCGACATATTAAAGCGAACCCAAGTATAATAACAAATGATTGCAGTCTATAAATGCGCCTGAAGTGGATCATAAAATAGAGGTAAGGAAGAATAGTACCCATCACAGCTGCGATAAAATAAAGGATTTTTAAACAATATAAAACAAAAAATTTAGATTAAGATGATTTAAATTATCATTGTATTACGAGGACAAAAGTTTGGTAATTATAGATGAAAAATGATATCTGGCAAATGTTTACCACGACCACACTCACTGATGACGATTCTTTCATCAAAGTTTTTAATCACTTTTTTAGCAAAATCCTTGAGATTAACAGAGTAGGGCCACTTTATTAATCACATCAAGGATTTTGAGTTTTAAAGCTGAAATCGATTCGATTGGTTTCGCATAGACTCTGTCCTTAACACAGCCCCGCAAAAAATTATCTAGTGGTGCTAAATCACACGATGTGACTGGCCATTTAACTGCTAATTTTCGTGAAATTATGCAATCGGGAAAAATTGTTTGCAATAAATTATTCGTTTTATTTGCTGTATGACATGTGGTACCGTCCTATTGCAATCACATGTCAGTGATATCCACGTCGTAATTTTAGGCCAAATGTGAGTTGCTAACATCTCGAGATAGTATGTGTCATTGACCGTTACGGCATTTCCAGCCTCATCTTCGAAAAAAAAAACGGCACAATTACGCTTCCACAGCACATAGCGCACCATACAGTGGCACCTTGAATATGCAAATGCTTCTCAATAATCATTCTAGGATTCTCAGAAGTCCTAATGCAGAAATTTTGCTTGTTAACTTTCCCCCTCAATTGAAAATGGGCTTCGTCTGAAAAAGTGACTTGTTCAGAAAAACTAGCCGGTTGTTCTTGAATGATGACGCGATATGAATGGTCTGTCGGCTTCAATTCCTGTACCAGGTGAACCTTGTAAGGCTTCAAAATTGCATCCTAATGCAAAATTTGCCATATGTTTGGTTTGGTTACCCCAATTGTTAAAAACGTCAATGAATAGACAAATTTGGATCTGCTCTAACACTGTGGCTCATGGCTGCGATGTTTTCAACTGAACGACCCGATCGAACACGCGTTTGTATTCGAGCCTGTTGACTAAAATTTAACAACCAAATTCTTAATAGCAGTCTCAGAAGGACGATAACGTTGTCCGAAAATGTAACTTTAACAGAACCATCATTTTCATAGTGGATTTTAATTTTTTCAATGCGATTTTCGGGCGAAATTTAATTCATTGTAACAATTGCCAAAGCATCTGCTACGAAAACATCAAAAAACTAAATGCCAAAATTTTTATGTTGTTCGTGTTGCCACTTTAAAAAACAAACTTCTTTTTAAAAACCCCTATATAACAATCAAACTATTAACAAGTGAAAAATTCAATAGACATATGTGCAAGAGGACCTCCATCCTTCTCTATGATGACACCCAAACATGACGTCTTTATAAAGAAGTATTTTATAATGTAAGTAGACTTTTAACAAAAAGTACCATTACTTATTTCCCAGGTACCTACAGATTTTTAGGCAGCACATTATTATTTAAGTTAACAGTTATTGCGTTGATTGTTTCTGGCAATTGCAATATTAACAATTATTAACTGAAACAAAATCAAAAACAACAAAAAATTTAATTTGTTAAAGCGTACTAACAATTACGTATTTTAAGCTCCAAAATATGCAACTCTAAAAGCATTAATTAATTAAATTTAGGAAGATACTTTGCCAGCACAAACTTATTTGCCAAAATATTCGTTATTGATTTAATTACAAAGTGTTAGTTAATTCACAGGGTTTTATACCAGAACCCTAAATTTACGATAAACATGTCTTATTTTAATGGTCTTTTTATCGCGCTGTACTTAGCGCATTCAATAAAAATAAGCAGCTTATTAAGTTTAGATTAAAAATTAAATATCAGGTCCGTACTTTGGCCATTTTGATTAAGTTTATTAAACATTTTTTTCTTTTCGTTTAGAAGGGAAATGATCAGTGTGAAAATTATGTCATTTTTCCTTTCCGATTTTTAACTTTGAAGAATGTTTTTATAACGTAAACAAAATCTTAAAGTTTAGCAATGAAGTTATCTTTGAGATTTGTATATTTTTGTATAATAAACAATAAACGATGTTAGTTGGTAATAGTATATTTTAAGAACAGCTGGAGTAATGCAGCTCTTTTCGCGAAAGTGGCAACTCTGATTTGAAGAATATATATATAGTCTTACGAGGATGTATCTAGTTTTTCAAATTTTGAAAAAGAGGGAAGGGGTGTATAGCTTCCCATATATATTTACAAATAAGGGGAAATTCGTTGTGCCTGCAATACTGATTGTTTTATATCTGAAATTATTTCTACAACTTTAAAAGCTGTTATCGCTATATTTAGAGTGGATTAACAGGGTTGGCAAAGAATGCCTAGCAGGAACCTGCAGATAAATCCAAGTAAATCTAGCTCCAAATAAAATCTATGTATTTTCTGATATTAAAAAAAAATATTTTGCTGGGTTATCAACTCTATTATATCGCGTTCTGTGTTTGCATCGTTACTATTATTAATTGTGCTTTCGGCCAGGAAAGATTTATATTTTTGTTAAGTTTGGCTTCTTATCTGGGCAAAGAGCTTAGAAGAAAAGCAGAACAAAACGGCAAAATAATCAAATAAAATGGTAAAATAAATATTTAGGATATAAATAAATGGAACAGTATTAAAGCAGCTCCAGCATTTATATTACTGGTATTTTACTTTACATCCTTATTTATTAAAACAAGAAAATAACATTCTGTTTTTTTTTTTTTAATTTGCAGTAAAAATGTTTTCAACAAACACAATTCAATTTGAATTTGTAAAATATGTTCTTGCGATGGCTGTTTTCAAAGATTAATTTTGTCTTTTGCAATAGTAGTAATTATTGAAAATTTTTTAATACAAATACTTTTTGCCTAGAATCAGCATAAAGTAAAGGAAGTCAGTATAAATTTGGAACTTAAAGTTATTTCCCAACTGACTTAACTAACTAACATTTCTAGTAGAGATAGTTTAAAGTAACCGCACATAGTTTTAGCGAAAGGAAATTGAATTCATTAAGATTCAAAAATGGCACGAAATAGAGGTTTACTACCACCCTAACCATGTTTGGCATATCCTTAAGAAATGAATTCTCTCTATTTTTATTTCTTCTTCCATTAGAGTAACAAAACCTGGCAGACTGGCATCTAAAGTGCATTGAAAAAGACAATAATTCTCATCTACTTGGGCTTTTAAAAACTTTTCAAATCATTTTCTTCAATAAAAATTTTCAAACAAATTCTTTTAATATTAAATTTAATATTTAAAATACTTTTTTTAATAATAATTATAATTAATTGGTCTTTTCAATTATTTTATAAATCATTTTTGAAGCACAAGGTCTTTATATAAAAATTACTATTTTCAATATTTCGCAATGCTGGCAGGAACAAAAAGTTGAAATGGGTAAAAAAATTTTCACATAAAACAAACAAAAGGAATTCATAATTATTAAAAAAATTAAATCAAATTTATAATCGAATGTTAAATCCATTGGATTCATTATAATCTCCCCCTTGTATTTTTCGTTTATGATTGTTGCCTCAATGCCGTTATTCATTAGCTTTTTCACAGTCAGTCTTATTCCATTATACAGTCGAGGGTGAATAATATTACGCAGCATGATTACTACTCAACAGCGCGACTGTTTATCATGCGGCCTATTTAACATTGCTTTGGAAAATTATATATGCGAAGCGGCAGATAATAGAAATGGCAATATTTTCACCAATTTCATAGGACATTGCGAGATGTAACCGTTACCTTTGCGGACATTGAGAGGAATTCCTTAAAAATGGGCTTGGCAGTTAATGAAAGCAAAACCAAGGTGATGGTTGCAAGAAACAAGAAATCTGCTTGATTAGATGAAACTGTGAACGTTGGCAACTATAGCTTTGGGGTTGTGGAGGAATTTGTGTATCTCGTGTCATCCATAAATAAAAGCAACAACATCAGCCTGGAAATACGAAGAAGAATAATATTGGCAAACAGGTGCTAGTTTAGGCTAAACAGACAACTTAAAAGTAGAGCCCCGTCTAAAATTACGAAAATAACGCTCTACAAGGCACTCATGTTACCGGTGCTTTAATATGGCGCTAGCAAAAGAAACTGTACTTGGCGTATTCTAGAGAGAAAATCCTTCGTAGAATATACGAATCAGTTTGTGTAAGGGGAGACTACCGGCATTTTATGAACCTTGAGCTGTACGCTGACATTGACATTGTCAAGCGCATAAAACTGCAAACACTGCGCTGGCTAGGACACGTGGTGCGAATGAGTAAAGAAGCTCCGGTAAGGAGAATTTTTGAATATGATATCAAAGACGTCCGAAGGAGAGGACGACCAAACTCCAATGGGAAAAATCAAATCCAACGACACCTTAATGTTAGAAATTGGAGAAGAAGTGCAGAAGACCGAAGCGCAGAACACCGAAGCACAGAAGATCAAAGCGCATGTAATGCTATCTCTCTCTCTCTCTCTTTTGTTGTATATGGCCATTTAGCGAAGGAAGACAGGATGCATGATGACAACTTATCTGCATTTAACTGCAAATTATGAGGTGCAAGTTCAGGCAATTGTAATGAATTTAAAAACTCCATGGATTAGTTCACTACATCCTCCTGGTTTATAATGGTGCCAACTGATTCGAAGAAATTAAACTGTCTCGCAAAAAAACTCCGAATGGTCGCATTGAGATCATCGATATCTTTATTTTTCGCCACTAATATTGCTCGGTTACCCAGCCAATTATGGTTATTGTACTATTGCGCTATAACTGATAATACACGCCAAGTAAGCTCCTCTTTTCTCTACGATGTGGGTAATGTTATGAATCTGGCTGAAGTGCCAACTGCGACTTAACCATTTCAAAATCTAACAACTGCTTTGAAGACACATTTACAGTTTCATCTTATTACAAACATACTCGCGTCTAAGTCTTATTTGCCGCCACAAATTTGATGATTTTAGCCACAATTTTAGTTCATGAGCAGCAGCTGGTCCGAGAATAAGTCAAAGAAGCGTTTCACAAAAATTAATCAACAATGCAACAGACAATGTTTTTAACTGGTGTTTCATTGTTTTGCATGTTTAATGATAATTGTAAGGCTGAATGTGCAGCCCGCCCACCTTCTAGCAGAGTCGCAACTATTCCAGATGAAGCCAACGCTAGAGCGCCATAATTTTGACATCTAATCTCGCCAAAAGCCAAGCAATGACATAAAGAACGTTTTTCCAGTCGCTCCGGGAGCATCAGGGAAGTAAATTCCACCAGACCCACTCTTCATAGCTTCTTTCAAAGTGTCGTACGCAATTCTTTTTTGTTGATTTATTTGTGGAACACTTGTACGATTTGTTTCGACCAGTGCTTGTGTAATACTGTTGTACTCTTTGCAACTAGTAATTTAATGCATCGCGTACATGACGATTGGGTGCTGTCACACCCAAACACGACAATAACTTATTTGCCATAAGTAAATACACATGCTCCATCATGATCAATGCCTCATTGTAAATTTCTGCAGTCATTTGTAATGCGGGATTCAAAGTTTGACGGCACACATTACGCAAAGCACCCTCAGACATGTCATCACTATAATTAACCTACAAATCTTTCGGATTCGAGAGAAAAACTGTTCATGTGATACTGAAAATGCACAAACTTGATGAAATTTGAGTCCAAAAATTATTTCAAGCTGACGTATGCTTCAAAAATAAGATTGAAGATGTGAGTTCGTTTCACAGCCAAACACACATTTGACAATCAAGCGACAATTTTCAACAAAAGGCATCAAATGTTTCACAGTTAGGAGCATTTTGTATGGAAAAATTAAATTGTTGTTGTTGGTATTTTCCATTATTACTTATTATTTATTTTTATATATTTTATTTTTTCTAACTTTAACATTAAACCAAACGACATTCTTTAACTTAAAATCTTAAAAATTTATAATATTGTTACATTTATACCTTTTATAAATGTTTTGTTGTGAGTTCTTTATTGCATAATAACACCAGTTTTAGTTTTTTTTATTCAATAACAAGCTTATTTACTTTAACTATACAAAGTTGACACTACAGAACAATTTACTTAAGATGCACGTCTTTTGTTTACGAGGTTTATTTTTACACTGATTGACAATCCACTCAGACGATGCCTTTTTATATTTGTCCATTAAAAGTCTAGAAAATTTAGGAATCTTCTACTCCCTTTGTATCGCATTTTGTTGTTGTATGTTGTTTATTTAATGTATAGGCGCCTGTATGTTTGTGTGTGTAGTTTTGTTTTTATACTGATAAAGTTTCTTCTTGAAATTTATTTTAAGGTGTTTGTTGTTGTCTCGTGTAGAAAAGGTTTCTTAGAAAACCACTCAGATGGTAAACGGCATTACATGTTTGTTGTTGTCTTGCGCGTATAAAATTTATACGCAGTTAGTAAACGGAAATTTGTTTTTGTCATGCATGGCACGCAGTTAGTAAATAGCATATCAAATTGTTGTTGTTTACGTTTATAAAATTGCTACGCAGTTTGTGAATAGAAATTGTGTTGTTTTTTGTATCTTAAGTTTTCTTAGCAAGCCACGAAGTTTGTAAACAACATACCCAGCACCTTGATTTATTGCTTAATTATTTTATTTCAAAACTTAAGGCAGACACAATATGATGCAAAATATTGTTACCTTTCGATCACAATTCGAATTCAGTAAAAAATAGAGCGGAGAAATATTTTGCATTTTTTGAGAATTTTATTAACTGTTATTGGTACAAAATTGATCAGAACCATTAGAATCCGACTGCCATACAAAAGAAAGCATCTTCAGAAATAAATTGATTATAATCTTGAAACCGTTTCAATTCATATACCAAAGACGATATCCATGGTCTCTCACTTAGGTCACTTCAGTGGCAATAACTCATCCGCTGTAAGTTTAAGAAGTTGTTTAAACAAAATCGTCCTTCAAACAGGCTGCAACAGTAGCAAACAGTGCGTATTAAATATTCATCATTTTATAACTTTATTATAATAGACAATTATATATTAATACTAGTAAACTCGGCGAACTCCAGATGGCTTCGTTTTTTGTAACATTTCGTTTGGGGATGAAAAGATAAAGAAAAAATATTTTTTTTGTTTTATATTTAAAAAGGAAAAACTTTATTTCATTGCACAACAGTAATGAATTCATTTCGATTACAAAAATGAAGTGGAATTTAGTTGAAATTCTCTAAGTAAAAAAAGAAAGTGAATCCAAAGTAAATACTGAATCAAAGCATTATACGTGTGCGCAAATTAATCGTTTCATTGAAGTGCTCTTTGGTAAACCACATTTTTCGTTTTTTGGTCCGACGTTAACACAAATAAAGCGGATGGTTTCACAACTCGTTAACACGCACGTATAGCTGCCCATGTGAAAAACAATGATTTTTCTAAATTTATCGCGCAAACACTAAGCTATTGGCCTTACGACTTGTTAATTGTGAACGCAAGGCGAACCGGAAATTGCAATCGTTTGAAGTCAAAGGGAAGATCAGTCGGAATTATTGGTATTCGAGGAATACATACATTTCCACCTGCGTACTTTCCGTTAATAATGGTTGCCTCAATCAAATTCGACATAAGTCTTTTCACCTCAAGTCGAGTACCGTTGCAAAGTCGCTGTGGATTCAAATTACGCAATATCATAATAACTGAACCAATTTTTAGTTGCAAGCTATGTGGTGGAAATCCTGGTAACTCCAGAGAGTTCAAAAACTCCGTTGGATAATTTACTGTATCATCGGGATTTTTTGTGGAATCAACGGATTTGTATGTCACCAAATTGCCATCGATTTTTGATTGAATGGTGAAATTCAGTGTATGTGCAACATTCTTATTCTTTGGGGCGAGAATTGCTCGTTGACTTAACGAAGCATAATTCTGATAACTCTCAGAAAACATTTTCAATAAGAGCTAATTGAGAGTCAACAAATCGGCAAAAGTCGTTGGTAAGAGTAATTAATCCAGCTGTCGCATCAACTGGGACTTCTCCATTCCCAACAGCTAACAATTGTTTGGAAAATTGTGCAGCACTTTGATTATTTTGAAGTTGAACTCTCATATTAGTGGTTAACGATAATGTTTTTACGTTATTCCACAAAGGTAATGCCTTCATCTGCAGACGTTGCACGGAGAATTACAGGCAACGTCTGCCTGAAATCGCCTGCCAAGAATATCATCAAGCCGCCAAAGATTTTGTTATTTCGCCGAAGATCCTTCAGTGTAAAGTTAAATGCTTCAAGTGATTTTTTATGCCATTGTGCACTCATCCCCAACAATGACCTTGCATTGCATCAACAATTTTTATATTGCACTGGATCGGGAAATATTGCATGTTGGAGTATCATTTCTGTTTAAATTGAGCAGCAACTTAAGCGCGGAATGTACAGTACGACCGCCATCTAGAAGAGTCGCCGCAATTCCAGATGATGCAAACGCCAAAGCCATGTCACATCTTGATCGAAAAGTGGCCAAAATCAATTATATGACAAATATTTTCCCGGTTCCTCCAGGTGCGTCCAGGAAACCAGTATTATTGTCCACCACATGCATAAATGTTTCGTATACTTGTATTTGCTGTTCATTCAGTAACGGCACATTATTTCGAATTCTTGGTTGAATGCATCTTGCATCGATCGATTTGGCGCAATCATTCCTACTTCAATCAGTAGCTTGTTTGCAATAGTCAAGCATTGATCCTCAATTAGAATCAATCCTTCATTATATATTTCATCGGTTATTTGCATGTCAAACGTACTTATTTTCGTGAGGGATACTCACACACCACGTACTGGTGCCGTTGTAGTACATGCTATGTATCAGATATGACGCTGTATGTGAAAAATGATTTTCCCTGTTTTACTGCTTTTCTCTTGAAAATTTTCCTGAATTTTCTTTGCTATAAGCCTCGCGGAGCCCGAGACCTTTCCAACCGATCTGCTGAGAAACAAAAAATGGAAAATAACAATATTTCTAACGTTAACGAATATTGCAATATTAAGCATGTTACAGAAAATTTTTAATATTTCTTAATCACTATCACAGCTATTATTAAAATACTATGCTTCTAAATACTCCTGCCTAATAGGACACAATAACAATTAATTTATTATTATATTGAACTAAATTGAAATAATCTTTACTTTCCTTTATTGTTTACTTGACTATGTAAGCACGTGATTCACCATTGGTAAATAATAAAATATTTTCATTAGTGGACACAATTAAAAAATATATATTTTAGGTATATAAAATGACAGCATAACAGCTTCACTCTTTCCACCGGGAATTAGCTGTTTGTTTTTTATATTTTGTAAACTTTTTATAATTTTTCTATTGCTTGTTTTGTCCTTTTTTTGCAACTTGAATCATTAGGGAAACAAGTAAGTAAATTTAACCACTTATCATGGTCATTTAATTGTAACTGTTATTGCCAGAGTAGAAAAAGCTCTTGAGCTGTAGAACAAAGAAAAGTTATTGCTATTGTTGTTTGCCATAGCTGTTGTAATTACAGTTAAAAATGCAGTTTAAACGACAATTGTTATTTTGAAATATTTCCTTTCTTTGTTGTGCAAACAAAACAAAAAACGGTTTTAGGAATAAAAACTTCAACGTAAACTTTACTAATGATGTTAGAATTATAACAAGCGAAAAGAGAAAAGAATTAAAATGAAATCTTTATATTTAATGGCCTCACATTCATATGAACAAGAGAATGGATTAAATAATTTTTTTTCTTTTCATATACGACTAACAACGAAATTTTCTTTATGTTATTGCATTTACTTTCAAAAGCCGAGAACTTATACTTGTTAAAAACTTAAATTTAGTCAGATAAGGCCGTGAAATTTTTAGTACGAAGGCCAAAGGTTGGTTTTTTGAGTTAAAAATTAGTTCATTAAATATATTCATTGGTTCAAATTTACTTTAGATAATTAAGTCCAAAATAATACTCGTATATGTAAACTTTTGTTGTAAATTGATTAATACTTTATTATGGTACACAAAATTTTCAAAGGATGAAGTACATACAGATAACTCTTGTGTTTGGAAAAATGACTATTAATTAAACAATTTTAGTAAATATTTCTTCTAAATAGCCTTGATTTTTATATTCTAGAAGCAGTTTAGCTTCTACGTCTAGTTCAATAGAAGTAGTTTTCCATTTTAACCGCATAATGAACACATAGGAATCTGTGGTGTATAATAAAATACCAATGAAGTCTTCATTAGTACAAAATCTAGAAATTTTTTCTTGTGTTGTGCTCGCGAAAGAATCTATAGTCTTTGTTTCGTTTTTCTTATGCCTCTTCAGATAGATCTCCTATTGGTAGAATATTGTGTTGAATTATTTGTTCCCCATGGTACACAATTTATGAACTGAGGATGGCACATATCACCAAGAATATTTTTCGTTATAAAGTATAACTGTTTTTTTGGCGTAATCTCCAAATTTATTTGCATTTATCTTTCTGCTGCATGCTTAAACTTGTAAAATAATACTGAATCTCCTTTTTAGTTCCAAATCTACTCCCGTGATAGATGCTGTAGTTTCTGGATCTGAAAAAAATCTTCTTGCAGTGTTTCCATCATTTGTGTTCCCTTCTCCTTGCTTTGGCTGATCGATAATTAGGCCATGTTCTAAATATTTTTCTTGAATTTGTTTTTTTTTTTGTTTTTGTTTTTCTTCATTTTCCTTATTTTTTCTCACTGTTTCGCCTAACGAACCAAAATCCAAATCATAACCCAATTTAAGAATATGCTCTATAAAACGTATTCTAGTATGAAGAGGGGACAATCCAAATACGTATGCTGCTTTAAAAGTTTCATCTTCTGGAACTGAAAGGTTTATTGACTTGATGTCTTTTTGCATATAATGCAGCTTGATGATGATTTTGTATCAGTTAAAGCTAAAGTGTAAGTTTTCCATCAATCATTGTGAGATACATTTTAACCCATTAACGCCCACTGTACTATAAATAGTACACAACTTCAAGTTTTAATAAAAACTATGTAACTAAGTTTTTCATTCTGGTAACGATTTTAATCTGTCATTGATAACACATACAACAATCTTGTAGTAAAAATATTTATAGCTATGGGATCAAAATGAGGGGAATCCCAGGTTTGTGTTGGCAATTTATTTCATATTGGCAGCTGAGTACTATTTAAGTTTATTTTAAAATATTTGGCCGCAGAAAGTGTTAAAAAGTATTAAATTTATTCAGTGACACTACATTTAATAAAAAGCACATAAAACAGTTTAATTCGTGTAAATTATTTTCTCACTATAGCGTATAAAGTGTAGCTGTACTAAATTTAGTACACTGGTCGTTTGAGGTAAAACAAAGTAGTAAAGTAAATACTTACATATTTATTTTTCTTATATGCTTTTGGGCGGAAATTTTTACTCGTGTTTGTTTCTTAAATTTTCAGTTAGTGACCTTTTATTTACATTCTTACCAGTAAATTAGTACAGAAGGTATTTTTCAAATGGCGAAACAATGTACTTTTACGCACAAAAAAGACTATTTTGGATTAGAAGAAGCAACAAATGACATCATTGGCGACAGCAGTGATGATGATGCTATATACGACGTCTTTATGTTGCCACCAAATCCAGGCATTGTAACCGATGAGGAGGAAGGTGGAGACGATGAGTTATATGAAAACAAATTACCTCGAGATGTTCCTGGTAATGTAGAAGTTGTTACTCACAGACAAGCCCCAACCGTCAAAGAACAATGGAGTAGCGATGACGATGAACCTCTTAACACATTAACGTAATCTACTTCGCGTAATGTACCAAAAAGAAAGAGATTTAAAAATACTGAGTTAACAAATTGGAAAAAATGTACGCCAGTTTACTCAGTTTATCAGATAACTCCTGTTCAAAATTGTATTGAAGAAAGGCGTGGTTTTGTTTCGGATATTTTAAAAGACATGACCCCTGTGAAAGTCTTTGAGCACCTTTTTGATGATGAAGTGCTAGAAATAATAAAAACGTAAAGCACAATATATGCTGGACAAAACAATAGGCACGATACTATTTTTACGAAAGAGGAAGTCCGTAAGTTCTTGGGCATAATTATACTTACCGGATATCATAAATTACCTAGTGAAAGATCATATTGGAGCTTAGATGAAGACCTAGGTATGCCATTAGTTTCAGGGTGCATGTCAAGAAACAGATTCTTGGAAATTAAAAGAAACCTGCATTTTGCAGATAACACTTTGATTATGAACTCAACTGATAAGATGTTCAAAATGCGTCCACTTTTTGATGTTTTGCAAAAAAAGTTTTGCCAATTCGGAATGTTACATCAAGACTTATCGATAGACGAATCAATGGTCATAACCCTCAAAAAATACCTAGCCAACTCAGATATGCTTTATGCTCAAATCGAGTTAAAACTTCGTGTGCCAAATGCCTGAAAACGCTTTGCTTGGAAAGAGGATGTTTTGCTAAATATCACTCCTAGACGCCCACTGTACTAAAGTTAGTACACCTCTCTAAACCTGACTTTGAATTATTTTTTGTTATTTTTTCTTTTGTAGTAGCTTAAGACAAGTAATTTTACACTAGTATTAAAAATTTTTTTGGTAAAAATGTTTATAGTTTTCATTTGGGCGTTAATGGGTTAAAATCTACTTCGATTTCCTGTAAATATTACAGATTAAAGGTCTTTAATTTCATCTTTTTTTCGGACTTCTTCAGTTATGACATTTTTTGTTTCTTTTTTGAAAGTAAATTTTATTGGTGTGCGATATTTTGTTGACGAGGGTATTTCATTTTTCCATATATCAATTTCTGTGGCTGTACTAGTTGACGGCTCTAACTCGGTATAACTTTTCATTAATCGCAATGGAACGAATGATATCATAAATACATCAGCGTCTGATGAATTTTTGGCATTACATGAGCACATGATAGTCTTTTTGGAACCTACTATTCCATCTAGACTGGTGTCTTGCGGAGTAAAAGGGAGCCCAGGCCCCTTAAAGGCTAATAGGAGCCATCTGGACAATCCACATATTTCCACGGAAATCAGTAGGCTCGCAGAGTTCACAAATTGTCTCTTTAGACATTTAGCTGTTCTCTAACTGATTATTGAGGTTGGCCCCTATATGGGAGTATCGTGGTGGTTGTGGTTTCGAGGCCCTTGTGAGAGTTTGTGGGTCGGATCAATTAAAATGAACACAATGGATGGTTCAGGTCCAGTGAGTATAAATGCCACTACTAGGAGTGACTGTAGGATCCACAAATTCGAAGGCCTTCTAGGGTGTGAATGGCTTTGCTTTTCATTCACAGTGGTAATGGCCACCATCTGATTATGGCCCACTGCCGGTGCAGATGTAAACCTTATCTCATCATTGCTTTAATTGCCTCTAACGAGAGAATCCATCACGTCCTCATTTAGAAATTAAAGTAATGCTGCTATTTCCAAGTTTTTTTAAGCGGTTAGAATCAAACGTATTTAACAACCGTTCGGCAGTGTGTTCAGGAAGGTTTTGCAATTTTATTTCTGCTGAAGTAGAAGTGACAGTTATAGCGGTTTGTAAAGGTAGGCATTCTTTTTTGATAGCAACTAAATCTCTTAACTGTGGAAAAATCCAAGAACTCTTTTCATTTGTTCGCTTCCACAATGCGTTGTACTGATTTTTAGTTAACTTTAAATCTAAAAATATTTTTGTAACCAACTGTACATGACTTTGGAATTGGCTAAACATTTTTGTTTTCTTTCTAAAAATACGCATATTCATCTAAACAACGTCTCTCATAAAGGCGATTTAAGAAATAAATAAAATGCTTGCAAAATAACAAAAAAGAAAAAAAAATTTAATTCCATTTTGCAAAAACTTTTCAACCTTGTGTCAGAAAATTTGTTCTGGTGCTCACGGTCGGATCGTAACGGGTATACAATGGGGTATAGGCGTATAGGGGACATTTACGGCTATGACACAGTGCTAATGCTTTTACATTCCCCAACGAACTTTAGAAGTTAAGATTTATTAAGTAAGATTTTTAGAAAAAATTTGGACCTCTAAAAAAATTAATTTCTAAAAATCAAAAACCAATCAAAAACATTTCCGTTTTCCTATACTAATAGCTAACAAATTGTGCTATTATACAAAGTTTGTTTCGTTTAAAAACCTTGTACAGCAAAAGAGTTATAGATATTTAAAAATCAAAAATTTACTAAGAATTTTCTCATTTTAGCAAAATACTGAAAATGCTCATTTTGAATCACCCTGTTCAGTGTGATATAGTTAAAATAAAGTTTTAGTTTTTTGGCTCCCGAGGTATGCTAGTATCTACTTTCGAACGAACATTAAAATTTTACAATTGGGGACTATTAAATAATGGACTTTTGACCGCTTTCTCGTAAAATGATCCACTGTTTTTTCTAAAAAAAATATATTTTAAGACGAAGCCCATTTTTACTTGTCAGAGTATGTCAACAAGCAAAATTGCCGCATTTGGGCTTTTGAAACTACTAGAGCGATTATTAAGAAGGCTTTTCATGCTCCTCGTGTCAGTATATGGTGCACTATATGGTCTGGAGGAGTGACTGGGCCGTTTTTTTTTTCGAAAATGGGGCTGTAAATGCAGTAGCAGTCACGCTACTGCATTTACAGATCACGAGATCCTAACAACTCAATTTAGAGCTATTTTTGACGATGTGGATATCACTGACGTGTGGTTTCAGCAAGACGATGCCACATGTCACATAACCAATAACACGATCAATTTATTGCAAATGAAATTTTCCAATCGATTTCAGCCTTAAAACTCATAATCCAAAAATGATTACAGACATTGATGAAAGAATCAACTTCTGTCAGCATGGTCGTGGTATATATTTGTCAGATATCATTTTTCATTTCGAACTATTCTGCCGAACTTTCCTCTTCGTAATACAATACAAATTTGAATCATCTTCATCTAAATTTTTTTGTTTTATTTTGTTTTAGAAAACAAACTTCTCATTGAAAAACCCTTTATTTATGATAATCAATACAATGCGAATTTTTAAAGTTTTTCTTTCTTTTCTTTCACACTAAATCACTCTTACAAAATTTTTAAAAATTTCTTACATTCGAAATGGAATTCTAAAAATATTTAGAGAAAAGCAGCCCGATTTTGCAGAGGTGACTTGTATACGAGATTTCCATACACACGATCTCTTGTATTTTTTACTGTAAAAATAGAAATGAATATTTGCACCGAGTTTACTTTACTAAATTCCGTAAGGGGTTCTCATAGAGACGACAATTTGACATATGCATCGTTATAATATACATTTTAATCGAATGTGTATTTTACACATGTGCTGTAATACACATTTTAGTTGATATTCTATTATTAACGATTGTTTCAGTTACAAGATAATGATGTTTATGGTATGTAGTGCAATTCCTATTAAAGAATTTAAAGACTTTGTTATAGGCATTCTTCCAGATCTATGAAATTAGTTTAAAGGAATATCTATAGGGGAAATAGTGTTTGTGGTCATTTAAATTTAATCTTTGCATATCTAAAGTGACAGGAAACACTTCTGCAGGTTTTAATTCTTCATAAGAACTGTTCGACTAAAAATTCAATTTTGTAAGTAATGCGACACTTGTCAATCGGCCACAAAGGGATGCACTCTACTGAAGAATGCGTTGCGCGCACAAAATTTTATTTTTCAATAACCAACTTCCCTTATTTTGTAAGAGTACAATCCGTTGTAGAAACAATAGAACAGTAAGAAATATCTCACATTGCATCAATAATCCTATAAGCCAACGGAGCTAGATTGCCTTTAAACATCGATAAGCATCTTTGCTTTCTCCCGCACGCAGTCGAGTAACTACAAAATATATTCTGAATAGGATCGCTATATAAGAATTGTATTCTATCTTCGCTCTAGTGAAGGGCACATATAAAGATAGCATGGACTCTAGATCGGGTAATGTATATCTTGGCCCTGTAAAATGTATTTAAATAATTTACATAAAAGAAGTAAAGATGAGATAGCACGTCATAGGTAGTAGGTGATACCATAAAGCCGTATTCAAGATAAAAGGCGAAACGTTGATCTGCATAATAATACATTTCCTATATTGTGTAATTTTTTACTGTTGCTTCATTGCTAAAAACCACAGTCAAGAATAAAAAAAGAAAAATTCATGTTTCGTTACTAAAAATGGTAAAAATTGGTCAAATATGACATCCTCAATATTCGCTAAAACTATTTATTATTTAATATTACAAGTAGTTTGACTTAACTTGTAACTGCACGGAGTCGAAGGTCCACACGAAAATAATGTTATAATCTTGTTTATTATTATTCTATTTAGGTTGGGGACTGTCCACAATAGCCTCTGCTGGTTCGCATGCTAACCTCGTATGGGAGCTGTCACTTAAGTGTGTCGAGTGGGTGGCTGTTGGTCGGAGTTATTACACGTTGGCCGGTCGTGCTAGTTGAATTCTCCACTAAAGATTTACGATACGGTAGCCGGTTATCCGTAGGAATGGGCAAGTAGGATCTTGTCCAGCGTCACGAGCGGCTACGGCCACTCTTCAGCGGGTAGTTGACCCGAGTAACTATACGGTGGCCGGTTGTGGTAACCGAATTCTCCATTAAAGATTTACGATACTGTGCCCGGTTATCTGTGGCGGAGCATGATCTTGGCCCGTGATATGTCCAGCGACAGAGACAGAGCTACCACATAATGACGAGTTGACCGGAGTTACTATACTATTGCTATAGTTAAAGAACACAATCTTCTATTACAGATGTGTCCAATGACAAGCCCTGCTCCTCCTCCTCCACAACAAACCGCCCTGGAATCTACCATTGGAGATATGTATCCAACTGCAGTGGTAGATCTCAATTTGCATTACGATAAAATTATTAGCAGTTTTTTGTTTAACTACTAATATTGATCTTAGTGTAGCGCAAGCTACCAGGCAACTGCCAATTTATTTAGTGATCATTCACCTTTCATATCTTTCGAACCAAAAAAACGCCCTAGTCCATGGCTTCCTAGGGCGTGAATAACGTTGCTTTTCATTCCCAGTAGTTTGACCACCATCTGATTAAGGACTACGGCCAGGTGCAGATGTAAATCTTATCACGAAATATCTTTCGACTGTACATACACGACTTCACAACGACACCTTCGAGTTTCATACGCATATCGACACTAAAAACGAATCGTTGTAACTAGCAGAGAGTATTAATGTGCAGTACCCAAAGTAAAGGTCTAAAGAAACCACCTTTTTACATTGATCGTCACCAATTACAATTTCATTTTAGAGTGGCGCTCAAAATGCTGGAGTTAGAGCCTTAAAGTACAGCTTGGGAACTATTTACGTAACTCGCTTAGTTTGATTATTTTACCATATTATAAATTTATTCTGACAAGTACAGCAAGTTAAATATTTTCAAACGGTAGCCCTGCAGGCTAGTAGGTAGTGTACTAGCTTATAAGTATGGGGGTTGTGGGTTCGATTCCCAACCTTTGACCTTGGTTTTTATCACTACAAAAATAAAAATTGACTGTCGGTGGGGCTGTTCAGCGATAAAGGCATAATCACTGGTCGCTGTACTGTCTTATACGACAGTTAATTTCCGTAACTATCCTTCTACTTTCACCACCTATTTCATCTCTTCTCTATCCCTTTCCTAAAGAGTGTAGCACGGTACTTAACTAAAAAGACATTGTTGCCTGAAGTGCTACTTCTTTTAAAAAAAAAAGCGACCTGCTACACCATTGCCATATACAAGCGTTGGGAATCACTGGTTTTTTTCATCTAATATTTACTTTTTGAAAATTATTTCTTTTTTTTGTTGGCTCAACACAAGCAAGCGCTTTAACGCTGTAAAATTTAAATATCATTTTACTTAAATTAATTAATTTGCCGCATATAATGTGTTAATAACGTGTTAATTAAAAAAAATTTTTAAAAATTTACAAAAAAACAGAAAATTAATGAAAATTAAATTATTTCTTAAAGTTTTAAAAATACTTAAAATGCAGTAAAATTTTTACTGAAAAGTACTTTTATCATAGTTAGGGAAAACTTTTTTTTTTATATTTCCTACTTTCATCTTTTATTTCCTTTTCTCCTTACTTTAAATTCTCTTCCTCCGTTTTAGGTTTAACATTATTTATTCTGTTTCTATCCGTCAACTTCTTTCCTCTACTAAACGAAAGCTTCACTGAAATGATGCTGTTGTGATAATTAGCAACTTGACGACAAAATTAGTGCAGACGAAATAAAAGTACATGAAGCAGCAGTTAAAATAAAATTCTGTGATAAAAATAATAGAATTGTTGTATTCAGCAAGCAAGAACAAATACGCTAAAACGGTATGATTGTTTGCTGGTTAAAGATATGGAAGTTATAGCATCCTTGGGGAGTAGATGTGTAATGAAAATGAATGTCAAGTAGTGCTGTTGTTGTTGTTTGTTTGTTTGTTTGTTTTTTTAATATTTCATTTAGTTTTTATATTTGTTTGGTTTAATCCATTTTGCCAAGTTAATTGTTTGGGAAATTCATTGCATTTACAAATAAAGAGATTTTGTTATTTTCCTTGATTCGGTTGTTGTTTTTCCAGCTTCTTGAACCTCCTTTGCTCCCATATTTTTTATTACTTAAACTTCTATGTAAATGTGGTACTATAAGTGCTCAAGTTAGATGCGATAGTATGTATAACTTTATCTAAATGTTATGTATGTTTGTATGTGTATGAATATTTTGCAAAAGTTAATCATTTTGTTTGTGTATTTAGGTTTCCGCTGTTGCGTGTTGTTTCGACATTTTAATTGTACGAATGTTTAATAGTTAATTAGTAAGCACTTAAATTGAGATTAATTTTACTTTAAAACTGCTCTTTTTCTTTTGTTCTGCAAACAGTTTAAGGGCCTCAAACAAAAAAGAAGATATCGGGAGAAGGATTTATTTATATGCAAATGCATTCTTTATTACAGCTTGAAATTTTATTCATACTGACATTTAAATTTTATGCGTACAAAAATTTCAAAGAAACTTAAATAATTTTAAAAAGATTTTATTTTTTTAATTTAACAACGCATACTGTAAAACTGGTAAGTAAATGAATAATAGTTTGTAATAATTTATCCAGCTTTATATCGAGTTTTCTCAGGAATCGCACTATACGAGTTGTTTCCCCCCGGGGGCACATGATAGTGTTTTTTGAGCCTACTATTCCATCTAGACTGGTGTCTTGCGGGGTAAAAGGGAGCCTAGGCCCCTTAAAGGCTAGTAGGAGCCATCTGTAAAATCCACTATATCCGTCGTGTTCTTAATTATATTAAGCTTCATACGTTCTGGACCAGGAGTTGAAAAGTCTGCAACTCTTAAGCAAGGAGTAAAGACTACGACCTACTTCGAGCTTTTGAAATTCCAACTAGGAGTGACCGGAGAATGCATGGATTCGAAGGCCTTCTAGGGAGATAATGGCGCTACATACCATTCACAGTGGTAATGACCACCATCTGATTATGGCTCACTGCCGGTGCAGATGTAAACCTTATCACGCATTGTACGAGTTGTTATAGATTTGAAGATTAATTAAGGGGTACCGTTAAGATCCGGTTTCTCGAAATGACCTTCTTTGTCAAACTTTCGATACTTCGCAGATGACAGCACCATTTGTCATTCGTATTCATTTAGTAATAGACCGAACAAGTTGGAAATGGATTCCAAAAAGCAAAACCTGAATAATTTTTTTTTTTAAAGAGAAGTAGCACTTCAGGCAACAATGACTATTTAGTTTAGTACCGTGCTACATTCTTTAGGAAAGGGATAGAGAAGGAATGAAACAGGTGGTGAAAGTAGAAGGATAGTCGGAAATTAACTGCCGTATATAAGCCGTATATACAGCGCCCAGTGCCTATGCCTTCATCGCTGAGCAGCTCCACCGACAGTCAGTTTTTATTTTTGTAGTGAAAAAAAAACTAAGGTCTTCGCTGGGAATCGAACTTACAACCCCCATATTTACAAGCTAGTATACTACCCACAAGCCTACAGGGGCACCTGAATAATACGCTTAATCACAATCTCGCAAAAATGTTCGAAAGCTGTCATCGATATTAATGCCCTTCAAACTCAATGCTGCATGCTTACGTATAAATATGTGTTTGGCAATGGTGGTGCATCTGTTAATATGGATGATATAAATAATAAGGAATCTGAAGTTCTTAATGTTCTTGCCATGATCTTCGATGGACTAAGCACATTTCTTAGGTTTCTAAAAAAACTTTCAAGTGCCTCGGTTTTCTAAAAAGGTGTAAAAGGTCTTCGCTCCATCCGATCTTGGTACTATTTATACCACCTATATCCGCCCAAAAATGAAATAAAACTCGCATGTATTTGCTGGCGCCCCAAACACTACTTTACAGTTGCTCGACCCTATATTGGGGAAATAGGCTATTCTACTTTATTGATTCTCTTTACAATGGTAAGTATTCTAACGATTTAAGTGAACTTGTTCCCGTTACTCGCGGGTTTTTGCGTTTAACATGCTTTTCGCTGGGAGTCCATCCATTTGTGGTTGATTGGCCAGTGCATCGTACTATGCATTGCAGGGAAAATTCGTATTTCAGCAGAATAGTTCGTATGTCGAATAAATTCTCTCCAGAGGTTTTTCCTATTACTTTCAATGTAGGAAAATTCAGCTAGAATGTCCGCAAACACTACTCACTCTTCTCTCCTTCCCATAACCTAATTTCTTAAATCTGGCACAATTTATTGCATGTGCCAGAGGGTCATGCCCTCTGTGCTGATCCGAAAAAATGTAAATTAAACTTAAATTAAACTGTTTATATACAAGCAAATAATTTTAACTTAATTTTAACGTTGGAGTTTTAACATACCTCTTGCCGGTAGCTGTTTTCCATGTCTTCAGAAAAAAAAATCCATAATAATATATTGTGATACTTTTTGATACCACCTGATAGGTTTTCGAAGTGTAATGCCTGAAGATTGTCATCATCCAATTTTAAATTCAGTTTCTAGTTCGGTTTACATTTTACTCGGAAATTTCCAAGTTATCGGGAATGCAGCAAAATTATTATTGCCGATTTCGAGAATCACAAAAATTTCGAAATTTAGAAACTCTATTTAGTAGTGTATCACTTACTAAGGAATTTTAATATTTATTTTTTTTCAAACCATCCAGTTCTCTTTGATTCAAATTATTATTTTATTTTACTACGGAAAAAACAGTTCGGCAATTATATATGAAAAAATTATATCTCGCAAATGTTCACCACGCTGACAGATGTCGACTCTTTCGTAAAATTTTTTAATGACTTTTTGGCAAAATGGCGATCCTATTTCTTTAATCACATCACGGATTTAGAGTTTTAAGCAGAAATCGATTAGTCTAGCTCCGTATAGACTGTCTGTCCTTAATATAGTAGCTTCACAAAAAATAAACCAGTGGTGTTAAGTTACACGATCTGACTGGCCACTTAACTGCTGATTAAAGTGAAATTATGCAATCGCGAAATTTGGTTTGCAATAAAATGATCGTTTTATTGGCTGTATGACATGTGGCATCGTCCTGTTGAAACCTGTGATATCCACGTCGTCAATAATAGGCCAAAATTGAGTTGTTAGCGTTTCGTGATAGCGTGATCCATTGACCGTTACCGCACTTCCAGCAACACCTTCGAAAAAAAATGGTCCAATCACGCCTCTAGACCACAGAGAGCACCCTACAGTGACACGTGGATATTCAATGGCTTCTTAATAATCGCTCTACGATTTTCAGAAGCCCAAATGTGACATATCTTAATAATATAATGAGCTTCGTCTGAAAAAAAGATTTTTCAGAAAAACATGCCGGTTGTGCTTGACTGAATTGAGCGAATCTTCGACAATGTGAATAGTTGATCGACTCCAATTCCTAGTTCCTAGCACTAGTTGAAGCTTGTAACGCTTCAAAGTAAAATCCTTACGCATAATTCTCCATGTAGTGCTTTTGGATAACTCCATTTATTGATAAACTAAGCGGAATTTACTAATTTGGATCTGTTTTAACACTGTGGCTCACGGCTGCGATGTTTTTAATAGAACGACCCGGTCATATATGTGGTTAAATGTTGGAAATTAATGAGTGAATTATTTTAGTTAAGACATTTAAATTGGGTTACGTACCTTACTATATTTGCAACCAAAAGTTTATAATCATTTAGGGCTTGTGTATCTTTTAGACCGTAACAGTTGCATATTTAAAATTTACCCCAAAAGGTATATCATTGACCATTATCACACCCCCCAGGGGCATATAAATATGGTCTTTACAGAATATTCCACTACCTCGACTCAGTGCAACTGGGGAAAAAGGGAGCCCAGTCCCCTGAAGTCAGACAGGGAGATAACTGGAAACTCCACTTTATTTCCACGGGGATCAGTGAGCCCCAGAGTTCATTATTTGTCTCTTTAGACATTTTATAGTTCTCTGGCTGATCATTGAGGTTGGCCCCTATATGGGAGCATCGTGGTGGTTGTGGTATTGAGGCACCATGTTCATCTCACTGTTAATGACACGCAAAGTGAATGATCCATTCCAGTGAGCATGCTTGACATGTGTTCTGGACAGGAGTTAGAAAGTCTCCAACTCTTTAGCAAGGTGTGATGGTTTGCAGACCTATCCTGGAATCATTAAAGTTGCAACTAGGTGGTTCTGTTGCTTAGAATTATGCCTTCGGCTATCTAGGACGAGCATGACGTTCCAAATTATGTATAGTAGTTTGTCCACCATCTGATTAAGGCTACATAGCCAGGCGCGGATGTAAAACAAATCACACTCTGACCATTATCACAACAAGTACAAAATTTTGAATTGAAGTTTAAAGTCGATATAGTTTGAAGTATGTATTCTTATCCTTTGAGTCCTTATAAACAGACAATTAAGTTTAACATAAAATGTGTGTTTCTATAACCGTTATAATTCTGTTATATATAAAATAAAAAATAGTTAAGGTTAAGGAGTACTCTTTTAAGTAATCCAGGTTATCTCTGTACAGTATAGGTAGTTACTAAAACTTGAAGGTCAGGTATAAACCGAGGCGATTTCATTGATAAATACCGAAATTATAGCCATCATTACGAATACACATCCCGAAATATGGCAAATATTTATGGAATATCTTAAAATATGCATTCTGTATGATTTAGTTAACATGATGATTTAGTTAACATTTATTAAAAATTATACAAAAAAATCTGTGGTCTTATAGAATCACGCTCTAGCCGGTTTGGAATAAGGATGTCTTAGATCTTAAAATATTTTAAAAGAATGACAAACAATGTCATGTCAGTTTTATGTTCATTTTTATTTAGTTTTCTTGGGATAATATATAAGCTCTGTTGCCTATTTACTGCGCGTAAAATTACTCTCTCGCATTTTTAAGCCAACTGACAGTTATTTAACGGTTCAATAACCGTTAAATTTTTTAAATTTCTTTGAATGTACCTCTAATCTCTAATTAGCAGTGCTTTTCTCACATTTAGAAACAACTTCTTTTTCAATTTTCTACTTTCATCGTGTATTTCCTTTTCTCGTTTCTCTATGTGCTTAAATGCAATTTCGTTAAATTCTCTTCCTCTTTTCCATGTTTAACATTATTCATTCAGTTTTATTTCCGTCATCTGCTTTCCCCCTCAACATAAAAGCTGCTGCACTTAGATGGGGCTGTTGTTATAATTATCAACTTGAAGACAAAATTAGTTTAAACATAAATGAAAATAGATGAAGCGTGAGTTAAAATAAAACTCTACCATCAAAATAACAACATTGTAGCATTCAGCTAAAAAGAAATTTGTTGATTGTATGCTGGTTAAAGATTTGGAAGTTATAGCATCTGTAGAGAGAAAAAGTTTAGTGTAAATGAATGTCAGGTAATGTCGTTTTGTCCCTTTTCCCTTGTTTTTCAAATTTTTAATTTAGCTTCACTTGCGCAAAATATGTTTGGCTTAATCCAGCCAAATTAATTGTTTGTGAAGTTGAGTGCATTTACAACTAAACAGATATTGTTATTTTCTTTTGCTTGGTTGTTGTTGTTGTTTTACCAGCTCCTTGAATCTACTTTATTCCCATATTTTTTATTACTCAAACTTCTATGTAAATGTACTATTATGAGTTCAAGTGTTATATGTGTATGAATATTTTTTAAAGTTAATTATTTTGTTTGTGTTATTTAGATTTCCGTTTGTGCGTGTTTTTTTATTTGTGCGTATTTTTTGTTGTTGTTAATTACATGAATGCTCAATTGTTCATTAGTAAGCACTTAAATTGAGATTAATTATGTTGTAAAATTGCTCTTTTCCCCCTTTTATGCAAACAACGTACAATTGCGCTTAAGCAAAAAACAAAAAAAAAAAAACAACAACAAGAGGATATTAATGAGTAGGTAAGGATTTATGTAAGTATTTTCAAATGCAATCTTAGAACTTTAAATTTTATTCCTGCCTAATTTTCAAGCTACAAAAATATGTTTGCATATATTTAAAAGTTCAACTTGAATAAGTTCCATTTGCCCAACAAGTTGTTCTTATATAGTTGCCTTAACCAGTTCTCGCCCAACTGGCTGCGTGTTTTGTTTTTGTTCTGTGTTAGTTGTTTTCGTTTTCTGATTTCGTGGAATTTATTCCACAATACAATGTTGTTGTTGTATAAGATTTCTTAGAAAACTATGCAGTTTGTAAAACACACAACAAATCATTTCATTTACTTTTTTACTGATAATTATTTTCTTTGAAAACTTAAACTTCTCTCCTACTCCATATCGAAGATTCTTGACAGTTGTCCGAACAGTGAAATTGTTGTTGTTGGTGATTTTAATGTTTACAACTGTTCTTGGCTTTGCCATTTAGACAATACAACTACAGAGGGCCAATATGTTGAGCCTTTTGCCACGCACAATCACTGTGGAATAGTGCCATCTAGTTGTGAGGTATTATTACTACATACACCTACATTTTAGTATTAAGATTATTATGATAAGAAACGTCAAATAGTTGTAAGCAATAGAATGAACATAAAATGAAATTGAAAATAAAAGTTCTTCTTGTTTTAACCTCCAACTGAAAAACATCATAATCACCTTGCGCAATTAGAAAATGAACCAACACAATGTGTGTTGACTTGCACCATAGTAATACACTTAACCTGTTTCTAACTTCGCACCCTCAAAAGTGAGAAGTTAATGTTTGTGCACCTTTCGGCAACTCCGATCATTGTACCATCTCCTTTTCATTTTCGAAGCTTCACGACGTTTCGAAATCAGCTACCAAACGTCTAAAATATATTTATGAGAAGACTTGTTGCACTGAGCTTAACGAATTTTTTAGGCAACTTAATTGGAAACTATGTTTCTTGGACAACAATGTCGACGCCATTAGCGGAAATGGTTGTAAACATAATTTTAATTGCAATGAAAACTTTTATTCCATAAAAAAATTTCTATTAAAACCAGATCAAAGTCCTGGTTTAACCAGACGTGCAAAAAACGGGCAATCAGATCAAGAGAAGAAGCATTCAGCATCTGGCATTGCAACAAAAACGTAGATACTGATTTGCTGCTCAAAAGAGCAAGATCTTCGTGTACCAATGTATTAAGGCGCGAGAAAAATCTGTATGATGAGCGCTTTCGTGGTAAAATTGTTGTTGCTCCTAGTGGTAGCAAGAGCTTCTGGTTATTTGTTAAAAGAATAAGGGATAATTCTAGTTTTTCAATTCCAACTCTTTTAAAGAATGACCAAATATTCACTGACCCGTTTGAGAAAGCTAAACTTCCGGCTGGTATATTTGCAAATGATTCTTATTTCCCGGAGAACAATCAACCACCGTCCGAAATCGACAGAGTAAACGTTACTATGCCGAAGATATTTTTTCGAGCGCATTCAGTTAAAAAAGTTTTAACAGATCTAAATATCAACAAATCTCCTGGACCGGATAGGATTCGAGCACTGGTCTTGAAATAGTGCTTTTCGGCGCTGGCGCGTCCATTAGCAGCCTTCTTCAGCACGTTGTATTACGCCAGCGTATTTCCAAAGTGTTGGAAGGTTGCTAATATAACGCCGATCCCCAAAAAGTGTAAGGCTAACAACCCTGAAAATTACCGCCCAACTGCAATTTGTTCTGCACTTTCTAAAGCAATGGAAAGTATGATTAATTTTTATCTTATGAGGTACCAATAGTATGGTTTCAGTAGGGGGCGCTCTATAGGCGACTTGTGGGCTTTCCTATCTCATGCCGGAGAGATTAAGTTGGTGGCTCTAGACATTTTCAAAACATTTGATAGAGTGTGGCATGATGGACTTCTGTCACAACTTGTTGCATTTGGTGTCGGTGATAATTCCAATTTTATATCGATTTTTTTTTTAATAATCACACTATACGAGTTGTTATAGATGTGATTGTGTCATGATGAATTCAGGGGTACCGCAAGTCTCCGTTCTTTCTCCTACCCTATTTCTCATTTTTCTAAATGACCTTCTTTGTAAAACTTTCAACCTTATGTACTTTTTCGCAGATAACAGCAACATTTGTCATTTGTATTTATTTAATAATAGACCGGACCAGTTGCAGGTGTATTCCAAAAGGCGGAATATGAATGATACGCTCAATCACGATCTCGCAACTATCTCGGAAAGGGGTTGTATGATTAGAGTAGATTTTAATGCCCGAATGACATGTGCAATGCCCGAATGACATTGCAATGACAATGTTGCAATGGTGCTGCATCTGTTACTATGGGTAATATAAGTACTACGAAATCGAAAGCTCTTGGCATTTAAATTCAGTGTCATGTTCGATGGAATAAATATATTTTTCAGGTTTCTAAAGAAGCTTTCAAGTGCCTTGGTTCTCAGAAACGGTTTAAGGGATACTTCACTCCAGCCGATATTTGCAATATTTATACCACCTATATGGGCTCAAAGATGGAATACAACTCTCATGTGTGGGCCAGCTCTCTAATGTCTATTTTGGAGTTGTTCGACCGGGAGAGGAGAGGGCCCAGAGGCTCATTGCGGACATTAGGGAATATAACACTATTGATTCTCTGGAGCACCGACACAATATGGGTTTCTATTGTACAATGGGTGCCCTTGTAGGCTAGTACGTAGTGTACTAGCTTGGTTTTTTTTTCACTACAAAAATAAAAATTTACTGTCGGTGGAGCTGCTCAGCGATGAAGGCATAGTCACTGGTCGCTGTTGCTGTCTTTATACGGCAGTCAATTTCTGACTATCCTTCTACTTTCACTACCTGTTTCGTCTCTTCTCTATCCATTTCCTAAAGAATTGTACTTGACTAAATAGGCATTGTTGCCTGAAGTGCTACTTCTCTTTAAAAAAAAAAATATCCTCCGGTCACTCCTAGTTGCAACTTCAAAAGCCCGGAGCAGGCCGCAGCCTCCACTCCTTGCTGAAGAGTTGGAGACTATCCAACTCCTGGTCCAGAACGCATGAAGCTTAATATAATTAAGAACACAACGGCATTAATACTTACTGGACCTAGACTATTCATTGCGAATGATCCGACCCACAAACTCAAACGAGGACCTCGAAACACCCAATCGCCACGATACTCTCGAATGGCCAACCTCAATAATCAGTCAGAGAACAGCTAAAAGGCTAAAAAGGCAATTAGCGGAATTCTGGGGCTTTCTGATTCCCGTGGAAATATAGTGGATTATATTGAACTTTAATGACGTTAGTCATTCTTGTAACTTTATTGTATTTATTTTCACTATGTAGTTATGAATTTACTTATCAGATATTTGATATTTTATTATAATTTTGAAATTTATGATGATTTATTTATTGGGCTTATTAATTTTTCAATTCAATGTTATTTAATCTTGTTAAATATTTATAATGGGAACCGATTTACTCTTATAGCATTTTCTGTGTGCATGAAAATATTAAATAATATGACTAAAAAATTTGTTCATTTAATTAAATTTTCCTATTTAAAATTCTAAAAATGAATAATGAAGTTAAGTTGGCTTTTGAATTTTATATTTTCGGGTTATGCAATAAAAAATAGTAAAGCATTTTTCAAATATCTTTTTAAAAATATATTTAATAAAAAAAAAACTATAAATTATTTGTACTCATTGCAAAAATCAAAAAATAAAATTTTAAATGAATTTAAAATAAATTGTAATAACTATTTTCAAATTACACTATGGCATTACATATACTAGTACTTCCAAAAAAAAAAACAAACTAAAACAGTAGACAATTTATGAATGCAATCAAATTGTATTTATTTGAAATAAAGATATTTTTTTTTATTATTACTATATGTCTAACCTTCTGGCATTAAACGGCCAAACATGCAACGTTTCAAACAACAATTCAACAAACCATTTATAGCAAACACAAAATAGAAAAATATTTTAACTTCCGTTGCTAAAGGACCAGCTATCCAAGTCGTTGATATGGAAGTAAACTCTACTACGAAAATTCATGACATTTTATACAGTATTTATAATCAAATCAAAAGTTTCTTTTCCTTCCAACTTTTTCTCTATTCTGAAACGGTTTGAACATACATTTCAACATGGACTAAGCAATACAATTTTATAGCAAATTTGATTAACAAATATAAAAAAAAATAAGTTGAAAAAATAAATATAAAATTTAGATAGTTTAGACAATAAAAATAAAACACACAAAGACTGACATGACAGTCAACTGACGATACAAATGATAATAATAATAATAAAAAAGAGAATTTCTTTAGAGATTGATATAGACATTTAATGGGAGTTAGCACAACAAAGAAATGCCAGAATAAGCAAATAGAAATAAAATCTCTGCTCTGAATACTAAATAAAAAACACTTAAATGCTGCAATAAATGCACTGAATTGTAATGAATTGTATGAAATAAAATGTATAAGAAAATTGTTTTAAATTTATTTTATTCTGCTTCAATAACAGAAATATAAAATTTGTTAAGAAGATCAAAACTAATTTAGTGCCACTTAATTTAGTATTGTTATACAAGGTGGCCTAACATAAATCATGCAGAACTTTTTTTTATTGAAAATAAAGAAAATGAATGAGTTATTTGTTGACTATATATTTTGATCGTTAGCTTTTATTATAATATAATTTGAGAAGAAAATAATTTCAGTTCTTTGAAGAAATAAATATTAGTAAGTAAGAGACTGAGAGACTAAGGCTTATTAACAACACCCTTTTTAATCAAAAATATCCTTGGCGCAAAAAAAAACGATTATTGATTCCATCACTTCAGCTCACAATGTATCAAAATCAGTGTCTTTTAAATTCAAAAAAATCTGACTGCAAAGTGTATCTATACGAAAGCATAACAAAGATTAGCGGCCATAAGCATCTTAATTTGCGTTAATTATAAAAGTCTAATAGTTGTATTCCAAAAGAAAATCTTATACACACATTTCAATATAAAATCTACACAAATCTCTGGCTATCAAGCTGGAAGAGATGTGTGATATATAGCGATAGCCTTTAATTTTTTACCATGTTACTTTTTAACAAATCCATAAGTCTTAGTTTTTCAATAAATAAAATAGAAAATAACAAAATAATAAATATTAAAAACAAATATTTACCCGAAATTATAATGTTGGCCTTTTTTCAGACCAGCACTTAGGGGATAACCCCTACTCATGCAATGCATTATGAAAGAACTAGGAAATTAAGTTATGAGGAGGAGGAAAGCGAGAGTAATGCTTGTAGTGATTCGATTTCAATTATCCTACATTGAGTGTAACAAGAAAGACCTCTGAAGGAAGTTTAGTCCACATACGAACTGTTCTGCTAAAAAACAAAATTTCCAACCACAAGATCGTTTTAACTACAAACACGTGCGAGTAATAGGAAAAAGATCCCTTATTTCATTAAAGAACATATCATCGTAGTAACGATTAAACGGTGAAATACAACCCACATTGCGTCGATGATTTAGAGAAGCAAAAGTGTTGGGTACCCCACTGCCCTCAGTGAGCTGCTAGGTCCTCTCTTGTGTGCAATCGAGCAACTCCGCTTGGGCGCCTGTTCACACATGAGAGTTGTATTCTATTTTTGGACGGATATAGGGGGTATAAATATTACGAAGATCACATGGAGTGAAGTATCTTTTACACCTTTTTAGAAAACTAAGGCACTCGAAAGCTTACTTAGACCCCTGAAAACTCGAACATCACACTGAATTTTCATGTCAAGAACATCAAGAGCTTCCGATTCCTTAATATTTATATCACCCGTAGTAACAGATACAGCAGTATTTCCAAACCTCCTAATCATTTTCTATCTATGTGTAACCATGCAACATTGAGTCTTATGGGCATTAAAGTTGACTCTATTCGCAAGAACCTATTCGGAGATTGTTGCGAGATCATGAATGAGCGTGTTATTCATGTTTTGCCTTTCGGAACCCATCACCAACTGAAGAAAGTCTGTTAAGATTATACGAAATCATTACACGTTTTTGTTCATTTTCTTAAATTAAATTCTTGTCATGTGAACTTTAAAATTTTCATAAATGACGTAACTTGTATAGCACCACCTTTTAAAGCTTCGTCAATAATATATTAATATATTAACCTATATTAACCACAGTCTACGCCAGATATCAATGGCTGGAATTAAGCTTATATCTTCACTAAAACTTAAGGATAACCTCCTTATAAGGCCCTTTGTATATGTAACTTCTTATTTTTTTATAGAGATTTAATAGCTACGAAGTCACAAAAACAAATCATTTAATCTCACTTCTTTAAAAATTAAGTAGAAGCTCACATTACGATTGACTAAGACTGCTATCGCATCATTATCAATGATTTATTAATGATTATATAAAATTAAGAATGAAATTGATCAGAAAGAGTTGTAGTTTCGAGGATAGCGTGGGTTACTTTCCATACAATTTATTGAGAAATATTTTTTTGAAAATGAAACGTGATTTAAGCCCACTTCATTTATAGATGAACCAATGTCTACTATCATTGAATCCATAATAACTCACAGACACCAAAGACACGAAATTTTATGTTTAAAAGAATTTGTTTGCATCTGTAAAATACTTCGCAACACTTCTTACCCATAAACATATATTTAACCAAACGAGACATAAGAGTTTATTTTGAGACTTAAAACCGCTAGACTAATTAAAAAGCATTCTGCCCACGTGAAAACAAAAATTTTGAGACAAAACTTTGGTTACGATAAGAATTTAATTCACAATTACTTAGTTTAATATAGTCACAATGTACTCTCTATGTGCTACATTTATGCTGACAAAATCTTTCTTACCTTTGTTAAATAATTATTTAAAGAATTTTAATATGTTCGCTGCCATCATAAATTTGTTACAGTGAACAAAACACGATTGTTGTTATCATTACATGACTATAATTTTTTTCTGCTTAGCCTAAGTATTATCGCCGAAGTCTCACTTAAACTCCAGCGTCCTGAAAATATTTCGCTTTATGTTTTTATCATGACACATGTCAAATCTTTTCTGCGAAATTTTTAAAAACGAAATTTCGGTTTTTTTTTTTAAGAGAAGTAGTACTTCAGGCAGCAATGCCTATGTAGTCAAGTACCATGTTACATTCTTTAGGAACGGGAGAGAGAAGAGATGAAACAGGTGGTGAAAGTAGAAGGATAGTCGGAAATTAACTGCCGTATAAAAGACAGCACAGCGACCAGTGACTATGCCTTCATCGCTGAGCAGCTCCACCGGCAGTCAATTTTTATTTTTGTAGTAATCGAGCCCGCAACCCCCACACTGAAAAGCTAGTACGCTCCCTATTAACCTACAGGGGCACCTTTCACACTACAATAACATACCTTTTGTGAAGTCTTTCGCATTTTTTTTGTTTTATATTACGTTAAGTTTAATATAAACAAGAAAACTTATTACAAGTTTTTATTATTTACCAATAATATTATTACTTGCCAAAAATTGATTGAAAGTCTATATTATTTTAATAATTGCAATCAACTGTTTTGTGAGACAATTCATAATTTTTACAAAAAAAAAAATTTCTGTTATTGTTTTTGTACCTGCTGTAAACTTAGTATAAAGATACTTTGCAATAGTCCCAGAAATTTATATTTAATTTTTAGTATATTCAAAAATTTGTTGGGCTCTTTCTTTCCGAATAATTCGCCCCGCAATTTAATTCTTTTTTTTTTACAATAAAATAATCAAAAATTTAACCCTTAAAATATCCACCTCCATTCCTGTATGTAAATTTTCCAATGCATGTGTTTATATGCAAACATGAACCGAAATGAATGAATGAATGTGTTAAACATGTCCAGGTATTGATATGTCAATATTAAATGTTACACAATTAAATGCTGTTTGTTTGTTCAGCTGCCTGTGTATTTATACAAGGAAGTACATGTCTAACAATTGCATAATTTTGTAGGCAGAGTATTTGCTTGAATACAAGTGTAATTTTCCCTAATTATTATCGTACGTAGGTATACAAAGCTTTGAAGAGAGAGAGAGAGAGAGTGAGTTTTTATGTGACTATTCATAAAATAAGCCTTCGTGTTTATGTGTTAATCCATTAACATGCATTTTGAAATACCCAGTATTATTGTGAGTCATTCATTCTTTACTTGATAAATATACCTCATTATTATTACAAGCACAAAATTACACAAATCTGTATTCAACCAAATATTATTCATTTTAAAGTGACAGTAATAAGCATAATGACTAAGTAGAATAGCAAAGAGATATACAATCATTTGTATTCAAGTATACATGAGTTCATAAATCATAAGAAGAGAATTCAAAGTCAAAGTTCATTTCATCGTATATATTTAAATTAGTAACATAAATGGCTATTTTTATATAAAGGGTTTTTAAATAAGAAGTTTGTTTTCTAAAACAATATAAAACCAAAAATTTTAATTCAGATGATTCAAATTTTTATTGTATTACGAAGAGAAAAGTTCGGCAATTATGAATAAAAAAGGTCCACTACACCTACCCTGCCAGATGTCGATTCTTTCACCAAAGTATCTAATTACTTTTTGGCAAAATGGCAGATCTATTTCGTTAATCACATCACGGATTTTGCGTTTTTAGGCTGAAATCGATTTGATTGGTTCCGTGTAAGCTCTATCCTTAACATAGCCCCACAAAAAAATAATCCAGTGGTGTTAAATCAAACGATTTGGCTGGTCTCTTAACTGCTGATTATCGTAAAGTTATGTGATTGGGAAATTTGGTTTGCAATATATTAATCGTTCAATTAGCTGTGTGAAATGTTGCACCGTCCTGTTGAAACCACATGATATCCACGTCGTCAATAATAGGCCAAAATTAACAACCCATCTCGCGATAGCCTGATCCATTAACCGCCCACACACGCCTCAAGACCACATAGTGCATTATACAGTGACACTTTGAACATGCAAAGGCTTCTCAATAATCGCTCTAGGATTTTCAGAAGCCTACATGTGGCAATTTGTTGACATACCCTTACAAGTGACAAGAAAAAATGATTTTTTCAGAAAAACCAGAATAAGGCAAATCTACGGCTGTGTAATATCAGTAATATCTTCATCGTCAAAATTGAGTTGTTAACATCTCGCGATAGTGTGATTCACTGACCGTTACCGCATTTCCAGCCTCATCTTTGAAAAAAAAAAAACAGCGCAATTACGCCTCCAGACTACATAGCATACCATACAGTGACACATTGAGCAGGCAATGGGTTCTCAATAATCGTGTTAAAATTTTCAGAAGTTCAAATACGGAAATTTTGCTTGTTGACATACCGTGACAAGTGAAAAAATCCTTCGTCTGAAAAAATTATTTTTTTAGAAAAACCAGCCAATTGTTCCTAAATGAATTGAGCGAATCTACGGCGATGTGAGCGGTTGGTCAGCTTCAATTTCTACACCAGTTAAACCTTGTACGGCTTCAAAATCAAATTCTTAAGCAAAAAAATTCGTAACAAAGAAAACGTCGACGAATTGACATATTTGGATCTGCTTCAACACTATGGCTTACGGCCGTTGAAAGACCCGATGTAACAAGCGTTGGTGTTCGCACATTTTCTATCGAGCCTGTCTACTCAAATTTAACAACCAAATTCTTAACAGTGGTCTCAGAAGGATGATTATGTTGTCCGAAAATATCACGAATTTTACGAACTGTAACTTTATAAGAACCACCATTTTCATCATGGATTTTAATTATTTTAATGCGAGTTTCGTGCGAAATTGAATTCATTGTAACAATCGCCAATGTGTTACAACAGTTGAAAAACAAATTTCTTGTTGAAAAACCCAATATTATATGTAGTTAATATGGACTTATATTAATTTATTATGGTTTATGAAAATATTTTCAAAATGCAGACAGCTTTTATTAAATTAAATGAAAGTCAGCAATAAATGGTTGACAACAAATTAACAGCTGAGAGGTTAGTGTTAGTAAAAATGAGTCCTCTTAGGCTACAGCAACATATTTCCTAAGCGACGAAACACATTGTTACCTTGATGGTGTCGTTAATTGCTAAAATAAGACTGCAGACAAGGGTTTCGCTTGTTTAATTTTTTGTTTTTGAAACTAAGACTGGTCAAGCAGTATGTGATAACGCGACAGTATAGCACAGTTCTGTTTGTCGAAACTTAATGCTAGCAGTTAAATAGTTACTTTTTGTGACATTTCCTGATCGTGCATAAAGTAGAAAGAGCCTTTTATTTGGGTACTTTTTTTCGTCGACAAACCGGTTTCGGCCGTTTGCCATCTGCAGTGTTCTCTGCAAACGGCCGTATCCAAATAAAAGTAAATTAAACACCGTCGGAGAATTTACACACATATTAGAAAAAACCCCCTACATAATGCAATTTAACACAATTAGGTCTATTCCTATGAAATTATTTAAAAGCCAAAGTTTCCTGTCAAGTACAATACAACCATCCCTGCATTGCAAGGAAAACCATCAATTAAAACCAATTATTAAGATATGTCATGAAGAATTTTGACAAAAAAGTGACTGCAAGCCACCAAAGCTGTGGTTATTTACTTAAAATATTATTCTATAAATAATTCAAAGCTATGTATAATACACTATAAAATAATATTTAAAGTCTAATGGTTGCGTTTTCTATTTAATTCAAATTTAGAAAACTAGTTACTAAATCCACAAACTGTTGTAAGTGTGCTAACTAGTCGGATTCTGCTTTATTTGTCTAATATATTATTATATAACTGTGTGTTTACAACTGCATGTATTCATTTCAAATATTAATAAAGAAATATAATAAAATATATAGCACCTAATTGCAGCTATCAAACATTTAGTTTTTATTATTAGGACTATTATAATTTGACACTTTTTCTCACTGTTTTAGTGTCTTGAGCCGTGTCCTGAAATTAAAAAATTTCGAAAAGTAATTATCGATTTTATAAGCATGCGTTTTCTATTAGAACCACTCTCGCAAGAAAATTCTTTATTATTTGATTAATATTTTTATTCGACCTTTTTTATTTATTAAGACAGTCTAAAATATATGACACTTATAGATATATAATTGCACACAAAACATATAACACATAAAATAAATTATTTAGCAGTATGAGAGATAAAATAGGAAAAATGGAAATATCTGATGTAGTATACAGGATACCATGTGGAGGAAATGACCAGGTGAACTGTGACAAAGTTTATATTGGGACAACAAAGAATAAACTTAAAACAAAACTAGCTGGTCACAGATGTGACCAAAAATATAGGAATATTTCAACACAGAAGACATCCTTATCTTCACATTGTAAGAAATCTAATCATTATCCAAAGTTTTATGAAACATCAGTATTAGATATAGAAAAAAACTACAAGAGACGTCATATGTTAGAAATGTTAGAAATTGTTAATGTACCAAATGTAAGGAGAATAAATTTCAAAACAGACACAGACAATTTAGCGCAGAATTATAGGTACTTAATACAAAAGACACATAATTTGTTATAATTATTTCATAAGAGAGAATTTGTTATTTAATTTCCGTTTCCTTATTTTTGTATGTTTAAATATTTGAAATTTTAATTTTTGTATGTTTGTATGTATGAAGAAAATAATTTTATATGTTTTTGTCAAATGTTTTCAATTTTTTTTTTCAATTTGATAATAATTTTTGTTATTAAAAATTAATTTTCCTGAAGAAGCTTTCCATAGGAGAGGGAAATATTGAAAAAATATATCGTTAAAATTTAATTAAAAATACCGATTAAAAGATCAAAGCATATTTAATGAAAATTCTTTATTGTATTGATATTCGTTGAAGCACGATAGAGCTTTAAATTGTAAAATATAATGCTAAGATGTAATTTTAATAAAAAAAAATTTATTCCATAAGAAAAAATACCTAAAAAAGGCTTTTATTTTTCTCACGGTTGCATTCAATACCTCTTTCGAATATCATATTTCCCAGCTCAATGAAAACATGATAAAACTGTAATAATACCAATCCCTAAAAAGCCTAACAACATTGGTTCTTACAGATCTACCATCGAAGTTATGCGAAAGACTTTTTCGAAAATATTCACTGCCTATACAGATAGCCTACAAATTATACACGAACATCAGTTTGGTTTTTGAAAGAAACATGCATAGCACTCCCGAATAGGCTCTCTTACAGGCAAAGCCTATTGATTAGCAATATTTCTTTATGTAAAACAAGCATTTGACTAAGTATAGCGTAACGACTTTTTGTGTAAATTAAAAATTACTGCAGCTTCTATAACTGCAGCAACGATAAAGACTTAGAAATCTGGATTATTAAAATATGTAAATCACAAGAAAAAGTTGTGGGCCAAACTCTGAACATATATTTACTTCCGATATGCCAGGATACAATGATGTAGTAGTTACAACATATGCTGACTTTAGCGCTATATTAGCAGCCAACGAATCCATAGCAAACATATAGTAGCATCATATATTATTCAAATGCAGAATGATTTAATTAGCAAGTGCCTAAAATAAAAATTAGAATATTAAAGTTATTTCAAAGGTCTCTACCCACGTCACATATTTTCTTAAAAATGGTAACTGGTTGGCCTTAATAATTTTGATAAATTATAATATTGAATTTATCTATTTCAATTAAAATGAATTGAACTCCCTTAAGCATAATATTAAATTTAGTACTTTGCGAAAAATTAGTAGTAAGAAGAAATAAGAATTTTTTTTAATAAGTGTTATACTTTGTAATGAACACTCCATCTTTTTATAAATAAAATACTTTCGTTTTGAACACCGAACAAACAACATAAGCGTACCAACTCTATAATCTTTTCGTGGCGATATAGTTTAAAATTTTCAATTAATTCGGTCATATTTAGTAGTGAAAAACATCACGTAACAGTAACTTTCATGCCCAAGTCAAGGAAAGTCAAATATTTGGTCTTTCATATAAATCGATGCTTAACTTGGAAAACTTAAAACAAATTTGCTAGCTTCTAGGTCGAAAAGTCGAAATTAAGCATAAACTACAATTAAGTGTTGAATAGCACCGTATTAAACGCTATATGGCCTTGCGGTTATCAATTATAGGCAACCGCTTTTTGCTGTAAAATTGATATAAAAGAATAAAATCAAAAGTAGACCATTACGCAAAGTACGGTTGCAATAACACTTTTAGACGACAGTCACTAAGTTAAACAATTAGATTTGGTCTTTAAGTAAGCAGTTATATTAAGTTTGTTGTTTCTTAGTTAGTTAGATATACTCCCAAAAAATTTTTAAATTTTAAGTTAAATTTAAATTAATTTAAATCTATTGTTTTTTTATTATTATTAATATTTTATTAAATTGTTAATAGATTGTGAATCAAAATAAAAGAAATAAATATTAGAAAACTTAATAAAAACTTAATAATCAACAATCAATCAATCAATAATCATTGCTGTTCTTCCCGCATCGCATCCTGATTATTATTTTTTCGATCATTTCTAAGCAAATGTCACGAGTAATATGAAGAGTAATATGAAGAATATGGGCTCATATCTTATAATCGTAATCTAGTGACTTTATGTGCTCGCACTGGAAATTATGAGGTCATAAACGAATTTTTATTTTAATAAATAATGGGTTTTTTAACAAGAAGTTTGATTATCAGTTGTGGCAACACCAACAACATTGTCAATTAGTTTTTTGACGTATTCGTAGTAGATGTATTGGCACTTGTTACAATGAATGCAAATTCGCACGAAAATCGCAATTAAATGATTTAAATCCGTTATGAAAAGGGTGGTTATGTTAAAGTTATATTTTGTAAAATTGTTGTTATTGTTATTATTGTTGTTATAATCTTCCTTCTGAGACCGCTATTAAGAATTTTGTTGTTAAATTTGAGTCGACAAACTCGATAGAAAATGTGCGAATATCAATGGGTGTTCGAACGGGTCTTTTAACTGAAAACATGGCAGTGTTGAAGCAGATGAAAATATGTCAATTCCTCGCCGTTCTCAATAATTGGGGTTATTTAAATCCGCTACATGGCGAATTTTCCATAAGGATTTGACTTTGGAGCCTTACAAAGTTCCACTAGTGCAGAAATTGAAGCTGGCCGATTATTTCGATTGCCGTAGATACGCTCAATTCATTTTCGAACAACCGGCTGCATTTTCTGAAAACATTAGTTTAACTTGTCAGGGTATGTCAACAAGTAAAATTGCCGCATTTGGGCTTCTGAAAATCTTTGAACGATTATTGAGAAACAATTTCATGCTCATCGTGCATGCTAGCTTTTTTCGAAGACAACAAATTAGCAGTTAAGTGCCCAGCCAGACGGTGTGTTTTAACAACACTGGATTATTTTTTGTGAGGCTATGTTAAGGGCAGATTCTATACGGGGCCAATCGAATCAATTTCAGCCTTGAAACTCATAATTCATGATGTGATTAATAAAATAGAACCGTCATTTTGCCAAAAAGTGATTAAAAACTTTAATGAAAGAATCAACATCTGTCGTGTAGTCGTAGAGGGCATTTGCCAGATATCATTTTTCACTCATTGTTCATGAAAATATTTGTTTTATTTTATTATATTTATCAATCATATTAAACCCACCCTCGTACATGCATTGTAACATTAATCTTCTTATTTGCTTTACATCTCATTTGTTTACTTAAATATAATATAGATATAGAAATGGCTATGCTTGGCGACAATACTAAAGAACGTGAATTGGAATTGGACGAATTTGAAACAAGATATTTTCGATTAAAAAACCAAATATTGCGAAATTATCGACGCTCGCATGCAATTTCCAAATGTCGTTGGTGATTCACTAAATTCTACAACGATGCATCAAGAACCGATGCAAAAGTTATTAGAGTCGCAGGCAGCATTTTTTGAGAAGCTTGCAAATTTACAGTCGTCCTTTACTACAGTAAGTCCACCTTCTATATCGCAAGCAGCAAGCCCCTTTGTGCAGTCTGTTGAAGTCCGACTTCCGAAGCTGAATATTCCTGAATTTGATGTTTCAATATCTAAAGGGACTTTTAAAAGGTGAGCCCGCCATGCTGATAAGACATCTCGCTGTATCGGAGCAAAACTACGTGGAAGCTATGAACAAAATCCAAGAGCGTTACGACAAACCTTCATTAGTTATATAATTCTGTAGCTATTATCATGCTGGCTCATGTTTTTAAGAGCCTTACATCCCGCTTGCCATGCTCTTCTATTACTATTAACTATTGGGACGATATTAAAAATTTACCTCTAGCTGACCCAAAATTTGATACCCCTAAAGAAATAGATATCTTAGTCGGCTGTGACTATTTTTTTTTTCGCTTTTAAGAGAAGGTCGTATTGTTAAAAATGGTGTCTTACTCGCACAGAATACAATGTTTGGTTTCGTACTTTGTGGTGGATGTGTGATGGAAAATACAGAAAGTGTAGAAAGTGTTTGTCATGTGATGCATACAAAGGCAGTAGACGTCGATTTGAATAAAACTCTGCAGTTGTTTTGGAAAATTGAAAGTATTCCTCATATCATACCCACTCTTACCGTTGAAGATCAGCAAGCTGAAGACTTCTACAAACCAACAACTACTCGCTTAGACAAATATAATAATATTATATATATATATATAATAATATTATCAGGGCGCTTAAAAAAGACTTATGGCTATGGAGCACAAGTTTAAATTAAATCCATCTTTAAAGCACGCATATTCAGATTTTATGAATGAATATTTTCAAATGGGCCACATGAAGTTAGTGCCACAAAGTGAAATAAACTGTGAAAATAAAAAAAGCTTTTATCTGCCGCACCATGCTGTGTTTAAAGAAAATAGTCTTACTACAAAACTTAAGGTAGTGTTTGATGGATCGGCTAAGTCCTCTAATGGTAGATCTCTCAATGATTGCTTACTAAAAGGCCCAACACTACAACAAGACTTATTGGCAGTGATACTAAGGTTTAGATGTAAAAAATATTGCTTTTCTGCAGACATTAAACAGATGTTCAGGATGATTAGCGTAGGTGAATCCGATCAAGACTATCAACGCATATTATGGCGTGAATCTTGCAACGAAGAAGTTAAACACTATCGGCTAACTACAGTCACGTACGGCACCCGGCCAGCTCTCTTTTTAGCAATCCGTACTCTTCTTCAATTAAGTGATGATAAAAAGAAGCAGTATCCCATTGGTAGTGAAGCTCTTAAGAACAATTTCTACGTCGACGATTGCATGGCAGGAGCAAACACAATAGAGGACGCTCAAGAAGTAGCAGAAGAGTTAAATAACTTGCTAATGGCTGGCGGATTCCATCTTCGAAAATGGGCTACTAATAACAGCGAAATTCTACGTAATATTCCAGACAGTGAAAAAATTGAGACTGCTGTGAACATGCCTACAGATATAGCGGTCTGCCTTCTTGGGGTTGATTTGAATCCAGCTAATGATTGCTTCTCTTTCAGGCTCAAGGAGACAAATCATTTACTTAGCACGAAAAGGAACTTGCTTTCCGAAATATCTAAAATCTACGATCCTTTAGGCTGGATATCACCTGCTACTATTTCCGTAAAAATAATTATTCAACGCCTGTGGCTATTAAATCTTGACTGGGACGAAATGTTGCCCAACGATATATTAAAAGAAGTCAAACTGTTATTTTCAGAATTTCATTTACTTAACAGAGTTAAAATACCAAGATTATTATTTTCTACCGAAAAGACTGTAAGCTTCCAAGGGTATTGTGATGCTTCTTTCACCGCATACGCTGCTGTCATTTATTGTCGCAAGGTATCGGAAAATGGACAAGTATCTACAAACCTAGTTATCGCGAAAACAAAGGTAGCACCCCTTGCGTCGTTATCAATTCCCAGGCTGGAACTTTGTGCAGCTTATTTACTTGCTCAGCTGTTTGAATATTTATCCTTTTATAAACTTCAAAAAAAAATTACTAAACCTGTCACCTTTTCTTGATTCCAATGGGCTTCTGCGAGTTGGCGGAAGATTAACCAAGGCTGACCTGTCTTATGACAGCCAACACCAACTAATTCTGCATAAAGACATTCCTATTGTCTACAAGATTATACGTGATCTACATATCAGAACTCTTCATGGTGGAATCACGCTCCTAGTTGCTACACTGCGACAGAAATATTGGGTGATTGGAGCACGAGAAATTGTAAAAACCGTTACTCGACAGTGTAAAGTTTGTCTACGGTATAGTGCACGGGTACAAGAGCAACTCATGGGAGATCTGCCTAAATTCAGAGTCCATGCTACCTTCCCATTTTATGAAGTTGGTTGCGATTTTGCTGGCCCAATATTGTACAAACAACGAAGTGGAAGAAAGTCTCCGATTGTGAAAGCATATGTTGCTTTTTTCATTTGCCTAGTGACCAAAGCTGTCCACCTTGAACTTGTTTCCGATTTGAGTACTGATGCCTTTTTAGCTGCTCTGGACCGACTTGTTGCGCGTCGCGGCCTATGCGCACGCATTCACAGTGATAACGGCACGAACTTTCACGGTGCTGAAAGAAAACTTAATGAAATACATCAAATGGTAACTTCTTTTAAATCAAATAATGAAATTTCAAATTTCCTCTCATCTAAAGGCATACAATGGAGCTTCATTCCTCCAAGTGCTCCACACTTTGGTGGTGCATGGGAGTCTACGGTAAAGTCGGTTAAGTATCATCTACGTAGAACTCTTGGTCAAACTGCGCTGAATTACGAGGAACTGTCCACTCTCTTGACTAGAATTGAAGCTGTCTTAAACTCCAGGCCGCTTGTCCAAACTGATTCTGATGACATTCCCTACATATCCCCTGGACATTTCTTAGTCGGAAGGCCTCTTAATGCCTTGCCGGAGCCGGACGTTACTCATTTAAACACGTCGTCCTTATCTAATTGGAGACTAGTACAACAGCTTACTCAACACTTTTGGCGTCGATGGTCTAATGAGTATCTCCTTTCACTTCAACCGAAGTCGAAATGGTTAAAAGGGCAGCCCAACCTAGCTGTTGATGACATTGTCTTGCTGCGTGAAGATAATTTGCCTCCGGCATGCTGGAAACTAGGCCGTATTATTGAAACTCATATGGGGTCCGATGGACTTGTAAGAGTAGTGACAATCAGGACAGGAAATTCAACCTTTAAAAGACCTATTACTAAGTTATATCCATTACCAAAGGAATGTTGAACGTCGTTCAAGGCTGGCGGAATGTTCATGAAAATATTTGTTTTATTTTATTATATTTATCAATCATATTAAACCCACCCTCGTACATGCATTGTAACATTAATCTTCTTATTTGCTTTACATCTCATTTGTTTACTTAAATATAATATTAACGGTATAATCATACGATTTTAAGTTAAAATATGTACACATATTACTAGTTTGTAAGAATTTAAATTTTGTTAAATAAATCAGTCTCTAAGCTAAACTCAACATAGCAACCTCTTGTATGTTCTTAAACACTCATTATTGCCAAACTTTTCGTAACACAAACACATTTTAATTAACTTAATCTAAATTTTTTTTTGTTTTATTTTGTTTTAGAATAGAAACTTCTTGTTGAATAATGCTTTAGATGGTTTTGACCATTCTAAAGTACATAGCGCCATTTTATTGACACCACATTACGCTCGTATCAATTCCATCCGTATTTAATTTATCGATCTTTATAGAATACTTGACTATCTAGACTTGTGCTGCTAGGGGTATAAACGAGCCCAGTCTCCTGAAGTCAGCAGGGGTACAACTGAAAGCTCCAAGTTATTTCCATGGGAATCAGTAAGCCTCAAAGTTTTCGCTAATTGTCCCTTTAGACCTCAATAATCTCTGACTGATTATTGAGGTTGGCCCTTCAGGAGTATCGTGGTGGTTGTGGTTTTGCGGCCCCAAACATGAATGATTATGGTGGCCAAGGTCATCTCGCCTTTAATTACAGCTACCCGGTGAATGATCCAGATCCAGTAAGCATGCTAGTCATGTGTTCTGGACAGGAGTTGGATAGTCTCCAGCTCTTCGACAAGGAGTAGAGGTTTGCAGCCCTGTTCTGGAACCGCTGAAATTGCAACTAGGAAAGACCTGTTGCTAGAATTAGTCTTCGGCTTCTAGGACGTGAATGACGTTGCTTTTCATTCCCAGTGGTTTGACCAGGCCAGGTGCAGATGTAAATCTTATCACGAAATGTCCATCGACTATAACGCAACAAGTTCTCATGATGCCATCAGCATCAAAAATAGCACAGGTTTTTAGTTGAAAACTAATTTTGCAGGATTATATCTCGAAGCCTAGTCATCCCCAAATTTATATTTCAACTAAGACACACAAATGGTGATCTTGAAGTATTCCCTCCAATTCAAACCCCATATTTCCCAGATTAATTACCGTAAGGCGAGTTTCAGCTAATTTTTAAACAAATAAATTCGAATTGTAAATTGCAGCAAATAACAAACTTTTCTGGATAATTATGCTATAATTTTATGTACTTACATAACTGTTAAACCAAAAATTACAACTGCGGATTTTTGTGTATAATTTTATTGCTTTATTTTACAATAAAGAAATTATACTTACAAATGAGTAGTAAGCACTCTTAAGGATTTATGTAAAATAGTTAAGAGTTCTTAAAGCTTCATAATTTTCACTCCACATTAACATGAAAAATATTATAAATGCATTGAGTTATTTGGAAAATTACTGAACTTTTTCCTATAAATTTCTGTTAAAATATTTTCAAAAGTTTTACGTTTAATTCCTTTTAACATTTGTTAAAACATCTACATACATTTGCAAATGTCATTCATGTATGGTTGCGCAAATACAAGTAAATTAAATTTCAAATTAATCAACTTTATTGTCCGTATCCAAGGTTCAGTAACTGAACATTTAATAACGTTATTATAATTACTGGGTCTTTTGTCAAATTTTGTAAACACTTAATAACGTTATATCTTTTGGTTATTGTGTTTCTCCTTACCTTCGCACTGCCACACTCGAATACATGTCTAACTATTACAAACAATATAACCGCCCTGAAAGCAAACAACAATAATTTTTAGCAAATTACACACACATGCACGCACGCACGCACACTTATGCTCTTACAAATTCAACTTAATTTATTAGCTCTTCTTAAAATAATCTAGTATGAAATTTTGGTTATTGTATTGTTGCATGGTTTGTCACTGTCATTGTCATGGCCTAAAGTTAAGATTCGCAATTAAAGACAAAGGCACAATCAAACGCACACGAACACGATTTTGTAAAAAGAAATATCCACGATATGTGGAACGTGTAAGCGTGTAAGTGAAGTGGTTGGTTGTAAATCGTTACAAAACGAATTTAAAACATGTAAATAAATTAAGTTGTACAGCAGTATTAAACGGTTAAACAGAAACATGTTTGAGGTCAGGTTTGCAATTGAAAATTAAAGGATTTTAACTTGTCAAGGAGTTAAATTTCACTACAAGTAAACGAGAAATTAATTTGTATTCACTGGATAAAAATATATTTGTATTGTACAATTTTTATTTATCATCCTTTTTTTGTTTGTTTTGTGCAAAGAGTTAAATTTAATGGAATCATTATTATATAAAAGCTACTACATGACAGTTATATTTAAAATTTACTTTATGTTGTAAATAAAGAAATGTAAGAAGCAGTAATTCGCAGTTACTTAAGGCCCCAAGAAAACCTACCTTTGCATCGCTTGATTTAAAAAAAAAAACATAAACTATCTATATTATAAATGATAATTCGTGTTAAATTAAAAAAAAAATATTTGGAAGAATTTTATCGTACTTAGCATTTTTACAAATTTAAAAAAGTATACTTATAGCACATTTTATTTTTCGATTAAGTTAGGGTAACTAAAAAGCGATAGAACAAGGTACTTTTAATATTTAGTGGAAACCAGCTTACGTCTCTGACTTCGCATAGGTTAACTATTGTTTTGTAATATGAAAAAACGCTGCTGCTTTCTTTATTATTTCTTGGATATTAAATATCAAAGACTCTGTCCTTAACATAGCCCCACAGTGGTGTTAAATCACACGATTTGGCTGGCCACTTATTGCTGTGAAATTATGCGATCGGGAAATTTGTTTTGCAATAAATTTATCATTTCATTGGCTGTGTGATATCAGTAATATCTACATCGTCAAAATTGAGTTGTTAACATCTCGCGATAGAGTGATCCTTGACCTTTACCACATTTGCAGGTTTATCTTCAAAAAAAAAAGGCTCAATCACACCTCCAGACTACATAGCATACCATACAGTGACAGGTTGAGAATGCAAAGGCTCCTTAATAATCGCTCTAGGATTTTCAGAAGCGGCAAGTTTGCTTGTTGATGTACCCTGACAAGTGAAAATGGGAAAATGATTTTTAAAAAAAAAAAAACAGCTGGTTGTTCCTGAATGAACTTAGTGAATCTATGATGATGTAAATAATCGGTTGGCTTGAATTCCTGTACCAGTTGAACCTTGTAAGACTTTAAAGTCCAATCCTTGTGCAAAATTCGCCGTGTGGTGGTTTTGGATAACCCCAATTGTTGAGAACATCGAGGAATTGACAAAATTGGATCTGCTTCAACACTATTGTTCACGGCTACGTTATTTTCAGTCGAACGACCCGGTCGAACATGCATTGGTGTTCGCATATTTTATATTGAGCGTGACGACACATATTCAACCACCAAGTTCTTAACAGAAGGACGATTATGTTGTCAGATACTAGCACGAATTTTATGAAATATAACTTTAAAAAAAACCACCATTTTCATATAGATATATATAGATAGATAGATGTTCGGTACAGATATAGATATATATACAGATAATAGCAAACCCGGCGAACACCGTTTCGCCATCAGATGGCTTCGTTTTTTGTAACATTTCGTTTGGGGATTAAAAAATGAAGAAAAATTATTTTTTTTGTTTTATATTTGAAAAGAAAAAATTTTATTTCATTGCACAACAGTAATGAATTCATTTCGATTACAAAAATTAAGTGGAATTCAGTTGAATTAAAAATGAAAGTTAATCCAAAGTAAATACTGAATCTAAGCGTTATACGTGTCCACAAATTATCCGTTTCATTGAAGTGCTCTTTGGTAAAAAACATTTTTTATAGTTTGGTCTGACGTTAACACAAACAAAGCGGATGGTTTCCCAACTCGTGAACACGCAACGTATAGCTGCCCATGTGAAAAACAATGATTTTCTAAATTTATCCCACACACACTAAGCTATTGGCCTTACGACTTGTTAATTATCATTGCGAACGCAAGGCGAACCGGAAATTGCAATAGTTTGAAGCTAAACGGAAGATCAGTCAGAATCAAATGGCTGCCTCAATCAAATTCGGCATAAGTCTTTTCACCGCAAGTCGAGTACCGTTGCAAAGTCGCTGTGGATTCATATTACGCAATATCATAATAACTGAACTAACTTTGAGTATCAAGTTATGTGGTGGAAATCCTGGTAACTCAAGAGAGTTGAAAAACTCCGTTGGATAATTTACTGCATCATCGGAATCAACGGATTTCTATGTCACCAAATCGCCATAGATTTTTAAAGGAATAGTGAAATTCAGTGCATGTACAACATCATTATTATTTGGGGCGAGAATTGCTCATTAACTTAACCAAGCATAATTCTGATAATTCTCACTAATGTTTGGGAAAACATTTTCAATAAGAGCTAATTGAGAGTCTACAAATCGGAAAAAGTCGTTGGTAAGAGTAATTAATCCAGCTGTCGCATCACCTGGGACTTCTCCATTGCCAACAGCTAACAATTGTTTGGAAAATTGTGCAGCACTTTGATTATTTTGAAGTTGAACTCTCATATTAGTGGTTAGCGATAATGTTTTTACGTTATTCCACAAAGGTAATGCCTTCAGGCAAGTATTCAAGTCATCTGCAGGCGTTGCACGGAGAATTACTGGCAACGTCTGCCTGAAATCGCCTGCAAACAATATATTTTTCGATATATGCGATTTGTTCGCAAATATAATATATATTTTTCGCTTAAGTTATGTGAATACTCGTACTTGTACGAAGAGAACACTGAAGATGGCAAACGGCCGAAACCGGTTTGTTCACAAACCATATTTGCCGAGGGTTGACGGAAAACCGTACCCAAATAAAAGCAATGTGAATACACTTGTTGCTGGCTTGTATGTCTTGTGCGGCGGCCAATGTTCGCAAATCGTTCATTCGGCATTTTGGACTATGGACAGACTCAAATGTACGATCTACATAATTTACAGAGTTCAACTTACCACCTTAAGGAACCCCCCGGGGGCACATTTATCGGTCTTTATAGAATACTCGACTATCTAGACCTGTGCAACTGGGGGAAAAAGGGAGCCCAGTCCCCTGAAGACAGGCAGGTGGTCAACTGGAAACTCCACTTTATTTCCACGGGGATCAGTGACCCTCAGAGTTTATTATTTGTCTCTTTAGAAATTTAATAGTTCTCTGGCTGATCATTGAGGTTGGCCCCTATATGGGAGCATCGTGGTGGTTGTCGTTTTGCGGCCTCATAAGGGAAGTATGAAAATTATGGTGGCCAGGATCATTTCACTGATAATGACACGCAAAGTGCAGTCCAGTGAGCATGCTTGACATGTGTTCTGGACAGGAGTTAGAAAGTCTCCAACTCTTTAGCAAGGTGTGATAGTTTGCAGACCTGACCTGGAATTATTCAAGTTGCAACTAGGTGGTTCTGTTGCTTAGAATTATGTCTTCGGCTATCCAGGACGTATGTATAACGTTCCAAATTATACAAAGTGGTTTGTTCACCATCTGATTAAGACTACATAGTCAGGCGCGGATGTAAAACAAATCACACTCTTACCACCTTAAGGAAAAATGCCTGCTGTTGAAGTTGAATAAAAATTTGCACAAAACGCGTGATTGATTTAAACTGTTAGGAAACGAATAACTTTAACCTCAATTTCACGTGCGCATGAGTAGCTGTCAAACAATGTATCACTCACCGGCACCATCTACTTAAAATGAAACGTACTTATTTTCGTGAGGGATACTAACACACCACGTACTGGTGCCGTTGTAGTACATGCTATATATCAGAGATGGCGCTGTATATGAAAAATGATTTTCCCTCTTTTCCTGCTTTTCTCTTGAAATTTTTCCTGAATTTTCTTTGCTATAAACCTTTCGGAGCCCAAGACCTTTCCAACCAATGCAAAACTGTGGAAAACCCGACTTATTTTTATATATGAAAGATAAATATAGATATAAATATAGGTTTTTTTTAGTACACGGAAAAAACTTTTGAAAGTTAAGAACTTTACACACTAAAACCATCTCGTTTCATTATCCTCTAGTGCCTACGATACCAATGCAAAATTATTTCTTCGTAGGGGTAGTAGGATGAAAACCACAACTAACTTTGTTTTGCCCTACGGTTCTCTTCCTGCCATCGTAATTGCTAAAGAACAACCCTAATATATTCACAAACATACTGCCAGTAATCTACTGACGACAATACAATCGACGACATCCACTTCTGCCTAGAAAGTTTTGCAGATTAAAAGAGAGTTATTGAGTAAGAAGCGAAATAAATACCATCGAAAACAACTATGCTTACTTAGATATTGACTTCTTCTCTGTTGCCATTATATCAATTTCTATCATCTTTGGAATGATTCAAACAGACTCATCAGATACAGGCCTATATGCAGAGCATACCTGTAATACCGTCAGTCTGTACGCAGAACTAATTTTCCTGCAGTTTGTTCTAAGCAAGGTAGATTCTGCCCTTACTGGAGATACTTATAGGATTATACTCTTGACTTAGGTACTTGGGACGTTTCATATTCGGTATTATTCGGCACAAAGGTGTACATATATCAACTGCCTTAGCCCTTACATAAGTGAGATGTTGTTTATATGAAAAACTATTGTCCATAATAACACTTAAATATTTAAGGCATTTTTTAGTCCTTATCACACTATATGCAATTTGAAATAATTAATATACCCTCACTTTTATATTCAGCTAGAGAGTGACCCATTTTCCTAAGCCATGATCTAACCAACTAAATACAAGTCTCTGAAACTCTGCTAGTCGCATCGAGAGTTTTTGCCACAAATACAAGTGCTATCTCATCTGGTAAACCGACCAATGCAGGTATAGATTAGGGGTATAGCTATATATATATAAATCTATATATATACGGACACACCCCAAGAGAAATAGATGAAGGTATAACATCACTACATCCAAGTAAAAAAGGACGAATACTAGACATTCTTAAAAACATGGATATCTACAAAACAAACACTTTTAACAGTGACAGAATAAACGAACAGCTAAACACGACCTCAGACACAATTTTCACACCACTAAAACTACTCATACACTCTAAATTAATGGAAAATATTCTCAGACGAACACACACACCTAATTAATAAAAAACGGAAATATTAAAAATTAGCCCTGCATAAAATGCCAGGTGAGGGGCATTCTGCCTACATGAGTATATACGACCGTAATCAAAGAAGTGCCTAAACTCGAACACTGACTCACCACTACAGATTAGAAAACGGCTTGAGAATGATGTCTTCACAAGGAAAGCGCTGACCATTCATATATCGAACAAACAGCCGGCAGAAACCGAAAAGAATGACAACAATATCTTTCACATTTGCGGTTTTTAGTGAGCCTTTCCGTGTTATGTTACATTTAAAGTGAGAAATATATAAAACTTATTGCTTAAAATATAGATGCCCCTGTAGGCTAGTAGGTAGTGTACTAGCTTTTTAGTGTGGGGGTTGTGGGTTCGATTCCCAACGAAGACCTTGGCTGTTTTTCACTACAAAATAAAAATTGACTATCGGTGGGGCTACTCACTGATGAAGGCATAGTCACTGGTCGCTGTGCTATCTTATACGACAATTAAATTCTAAAAAAAAAATATAGATTTAGATTGTTTACATTATACGAAATTTTATTTTAAAATACGCACAAACCTATAGAGCTTCCGACGGACGATTTTCTTATAAAACGTTAAATATTAAAGTGAACTTATATTTAGGCCATCCAGCTGCCCTTTACCGGTCGTTTACGATTTCACAATAATTAATGAAGCATATTATATACGTAAAGAGATTTGGTTTTTCGTCTTTTTACTTTATGCAGCAGAATTAAAATCCAGCAATTTATTTTATACATTAAGAATTTGCATGTGTTTGTTTGTTCAACTGCGTTAATAAAGCCGTTGTGTAATACTTCTCTCTCTCTCTCTCTCTCTCCTTGTACTTAACAGTTTTACAAACAAACTATTAATAACACATATATGTATATACGTGTGTGTGTGTGTGTGTGTGTGTGTGTGTGTCGGTATATGTAAATGTGTATGAAACTGTTTGAACATTTGCACATGAATTTAATTGTTTTATAATTGTTATAAATAAATTACTTGTAAAATTTTTATTCCAACAATCTGCACAGTAGATAAAAGATGTTTCAAACGCTTCAACAAAACAAATAAGAGAATGAATGCAGTCATATTATTTTACGAACTTGCATATGAAAATTTATGCTTAACAAGAACACACAATGAACAATTAAAAAACGTTTAAATATCTGAAGCGTATAAGCATTATTGACTTGTAAAAAAAATTATACAACGTTTAAATTCCATCAGCGCTTGCAGTTTTTAATTTCTTCTGACAATTTTATAATTTTAATTTCCGTACAATAAATCATTGTTTATTTTTCCAGCGCAAAAAAAAGACCAGCAATTTTTTATTAATTGGTTTAAATATCTCAGCCAAGTGATTTTCTAGCAACTTGAATTCAAAGTCAAATTTTTAATTAAGAAAAAAAAATCAAATCTACCACAATCTGTGCTATTTTTCCTTGAGAAATAAATATTTTATGAAATTCTCATAAATTTTTCATTATTTAAAAAGTATTTTACTTTACTACTACTCATATAGCTCATCAGTGGATTTTAACCCAAATTTTGTATAGAAAGTTCAAGAGTTTTATATCTCAAGCCAAATTGATTAAATAAGAGTTTCATTGAATTAATAGCGTAAAAAAAACAACAAAACTAAAAATACTTCAATTGAAAAATACAGCAAATTTTTTTTTTATTTTCATAAAAGCCATTCATAAATAATTTGAAAAATAAAGAAAATAAAAAACATGGATCAAAAGTGATTTATAAATATGTAGATGACTTATTCCGCATAACGAAAACAAATGATGTGAGTGAAACTCTTGAAGCCTTAAATAGTTTTCATAGACACATTAAATTCACGATGGAATTAGAGAAAGACAGCAAATTACCTTATTACCTTACCCGCTCAAAAGAGAATATATACGCACCAGCTATTGGGTAGCAAAGTCAGTTAAAGTGTAAACATCGGCGGAATAATGCTGTTCGATATTCTCTTTTTAATTCTAGTAAAAAAACCAAGGTTTTCGTTGGGAATCGAACCCACAACCCCCATACTGGCAAGCTAGTACACTACCTACTAGCCTACAGGAGCACCTACTTATTTACATTCCATGAAGGGGCGCGACATCAATCAATCAATCATCAAATAGGACGATCTGTCCTTTGTATGTATAGACGTCACATTCCATAAAAAATGTACAGAAACAAAATCTTTTGACGCTCTACCGTAAAAGCAAATCACTTATATAGAAGAATTAATTTTTATGTATAATAGAGTCATTAAACTGCCTAAAGGAGGGATGTGTTAGTTGTGGTTTGTTTAACACAACCATACTCCAGGGTTCCCATTTTTATGCTATATGGTTCAAAAGCATTTTAACTTTGGACCCGGTCGCATAGAATTATATGCGAAAAAACTAGCGACTCGTGTGCTATAACTTAAGCTGAGTCGCAAATTGAACAGAGGGTTAGCTATACGATGAGCTTGTTATGGTGTTTTGCATTTAATAGTGGAATCTTGCGCCAGGGGTTAAGAAGTTGTTGCATCATGCATATTGCATGGTCAACGTATTAAATCCATAAAGTTCATTGATGGTCTAATGATTCACTCTGCTTATCCATGTTTATTAAGGTTAAGATCGTAAGATAATAAAACTATAAAGTTTAAAGTTTCTTTTGTATTACAATAATTACTTTATATAATTAGCTAATAACTTAATTCACCCACAAAACCATTATATCACCACGATATTAAAAATCAATTTAAAACATTTTCTTTAATCATCCATTCAAATAGCATAACGTCACTATAGTAATTTAATTTTATATTAACGAAAAAAAAAGCAAATTCAACTATAAGAGACAAAATTCTGCAGCGCTTTCCACCACCTCTCACGAAGAAGATGCAATCAAAAAGTAATAAGTTTTCGTGTTTTTATTAATTTTTGCTTACAGTTTTTGTTCTGCCTTTATTTCACTTTTTGTGCATTCTAAAATTCAATTTACATTATGTTAACACAGCTTTAACATTTTTAACTCCAACACCTTTCTAAATGTATACTCTACATAATACATGGTCACAAAAATATTTTCTCTCACGCATATGTACATGCACACTCACACAAATACATAAACAGCATAAGTAATGAACATTGAAAATGTTGAATAATATAAGAATGACTGTGATATTAAAATAAAATAAAAAAAAAAACATTTATAAGCAAAGTTTCTATTTTTGTTAGTGTGAGTGTGTTTACGTTAAATTTCTCTACTACAATTGGGTCACGTTGTGACTTTGTTTACGCATTTATTATGTCACAAGCTTTTAAAAACTCATTTAAATTGCAAAAGAAATGGAAAATATAAACGGAGGAGGAATAAACATTGTGTGAGTGCATTATTTTAAACTGTTGACACCTGCATTGTGTGACAGTGTATAACAGACATCTAGAATGCAAATATTCTAGAACAGCAAAAAAGAGAAGAGAAAATTATATATTAATTGTAAAAAGCAGCAGCAACAACAACAACAAATAACAACAAAATAAGAGAAAACGAATTATGATGAAAATTTAATTTATTTTGCTAAAGATAAATTTACAAGAAAAACTTATAAAATAATAGCTTGACAATGAACACAATTTACAATAAGTATATATCAATAGGAAAGAAAAGCTTTTTATATTTAAAATTGTGTACTTGTAGATAATACCAGGGTTCAGAATTTTTCATTTATGAACATTCAAAAATCAAAATTCATGATATTTTTCATAAATGAGAAATCTAAGATTTTATATTTATTTTTCACACTCATAAACGAACAACAAAAGATGTTCTGGTTATTTTCATACATGAATGCGAACAACAAGAATTATTAGTCCTATTCATATGTGATAAATTATAAATTAGCTACTTCTCATTAATGTTATTTTTCATAAATGTACATGTTCATTTATGAACGTTGAAATTTTATAAAATTTCTCATAAATGAACGTGAAAAAATTTTCTACCTACGATCGCAGCTTACTGTAAAATGTAGTAAAACACATGGGTACATATTAACTCAAAATACAATATTCCAATATATTCTAAAAGAAATAAAAAAAAAAACATTTTTTTTCCTGCATACGCCGACAATTGCGCATTATCAAATATGTGCGTTTATGTACGCGAATGCTTAACGCACATACTTTTACGACCTTTTCATTTATGAAAAATTATCAAAATTGTAAATATTCAAAAATGAACACTTGTGTGTTTCTCATTTTTTCACTTATGGATAGAAAGAAAAAAAAATAAATCGTCGCATTCACAAATGAGAAAACACAAAATAATTTGTAGTCTCTCATACATGTAAGAGAAGAAGCGGCTAAAAAATTAAATGTACATATTCATACATGTATGAACAGTGAGTGAATACTTCGCTACTCTGGATAATACAGATAAAATACTCTGGATAATACAAAAAAATGATTTTGGGCTTTCAATCTATTTATTTTCGAGCTATTCCTATTTCTTGATTTCACCTCGGCTATGCAATCCTACAGGAGCGCACCCCTTTTAACAGGCCATTAGTAATATGAAAACACAAAACTTTCCTCTGTCCTCATACCCAAAAAGAGTGAAAGGATTAACGTCAGCACCTGGCCGCTAGGCCTACATCTGACGGTGATCTTAACACTGGGTGTAGGAAAAAGCATCTATCCATGCCCCAAGATTCATACATAGGTGCATACAAGCTTTAGTAGCAATTTTCAAGTGTATGGTAGCAGGGCTGTACACTCCTGGCCCTGTTGCAGATGCAAGCTATTGGATATTGGATATTAACTTTTTTGATTAAAATCTCTTCGGAACTTTCTTCAAAGCCCGATTAAGCCACAGCCACCACGTTGCTTCCCGAGTGGCCTCACCAATAAACAGAGCGAGCTCCTAGCCCTGCAGATAACTGTGTGATTAGATTTATATCTGCGCCTGACTATGTAGTCTTAATCAGATGGTGGTCAAACCACTGCATAATTTGGGATGTCATGCTCGTCCTAGGAAGCCGAAGAATAATTCTAGCAACAGGTCTTTCCTAGTTGCAACGTTAATGATTCCAGAGCAGAGCTGCAAATCATCCCTCCTTGCTAAAGAGTTGGAGACTATCCAGAAGACATGTCTAGCATGCTCACTGGATCTGGGAACATTTCACCAGGTAGGTGTTATTAATGGTGAAATGAACCCGGTTACCATTAAAACTGACCTGTCTGTTATGGGGCCGCGAAAGCACAACTACCACGATACTCCCATATAGGGGCCAACCTCAATAATCAGCCAGAGAACAGTTAAATGTCTAAAGAGACAAATAACGGAACTCTGGGGCTTACTGATTCCGTGAAAATAAAGTGGAGTTTCCAGTTGTACCCCTGCTGACTTCAGGGGACTGGGCTCCCTTTTTCCCCCAGTTGCACACGTCTACATAGTTGCTCTCCATAAAGACCATATATGAGTCCCCGGGGGGTAAAAGTCAACTCCCGTAGTAACAGTGTGCGTGTGTATAATTCATCACTGGCTGAACTTCAAGAGTCCCATGTCTATTTTCCTTTAGAGTAGGTCAGATGACTGGTGCCGCCTTTTATCCCCGATGGCACATGTCAAGATGGGAAAGAGTTCCATCAAGACTACATGTTCCCGGGGGGACCCAAAAATAGTGAACGTTAAGTATTCTAGGGTAAGGGTATTGAAGGCATACGTTAATATGGGATGCACACAACCACTAGGAAATTAATTGCCGTCAGACTATTCCTGACAGATAATTCATCACCATCATTACAGTAGAAATTTTCACCCTCAAAATTCCCGGAGGCTAAGGGACATTTTTGACGCCAAACTCTTCTGTAGGAAAGTGTAGAAACGTGGAGAGTGCTGCTGTCCAGAAGGTTTGCAAACACATTCCAAATAACACAAAGTTGTGGTATACAACAGTTGCCGAATCTCGAAGGATTTGTCGAAATCTTGAATACAGAAATACAAAATGCAAACCTTAGAGATGCATGGGTAGTGTTATTAAAAGTTTCTCTGGCGCCAGTATATGACAAATAGAAATTGTTGCGACAAACGTCATTTCCTGGAAACATTTAGAAGGAAGGTGACAAATGAATAATTGACGCCCAAGAGCCACTAAAAGTCGCTATTGCGACACAATCTGTTTCCAAAAATTTTAATTACGCAGAACGTGATTTTGATAGAGATAACGTTGTAGCGGTTGCTAACTGCCATCTCTATTTAAAATCGCAGAGTCTAAAGCCCACAATGCAATTTACTCAATTATGAAAGCAATTCTGAGAAAAGAACTTCTACCTCATGGGCGCACGGAATCACAAATTATTGTATCGTACAAGCAATATGAGGACCTCGAACATTATCCTTTTACGTGGAAATTATCTATTAAGTGTGTTTGAACGGCTCCAAAAAGTAGCAGAAAATCCCATGCGATTTTTGCAGAAGCGTACATGAGGCTAAAGAGGAGGAAATGCTCGGAAATTCTGTCACGTATTTAAGGAGCATATCCAAGTTTTCCTCTCTTTCTAAACTTTTCCATTTGTCATCAGGTAATCACAGTGCAACTGGGGCAAAAAGGGAGCCCAGTCCCCTGAAGTCAGCAGGGGTACAACTGAAAACTCCACTTTATTTCCACGGGAATCAGTAAGCTCGCAGAGTTTCGTTATTTGTCTCTTTAGACATTTAACTGTTCTCTGGCTGATTATTGAGGTTGGCCCCTATATGGGAGTATCGTGGTGGTTGTGGTTTCGCGGCCCCATATTAGGTCTTTTGTTTAATATGGTGGCCGGGATCATTTCGCCGTTAATGACGCGCTAGGTGAATGATCCAGTCCAGTGAGCATGCTAGACATGTGTTCTGGACAGGAGTTGGAAAGTCTCCAACTCTTAGGCAAGGAGTGATGATTTACAGCCCTGCTCTGGAATCATCGAAGTTGCAACTAGTAATTTCCGTTGCATACAATTATAGCTTCGGCTTCCTAGGACGATCATAATGTTCCTAATTATGCAGTGGTTCGATCCACCATCTGATTAAGGCTTCATGGCCAGGCGCGGATGTAAATCTAACCCCTCGTTGTCATCAGGTAACACAAAAGTTCTCAATCCAATGTTCTTTTGGCTGCCTGCCAATTAGCCATCAGAAAAAAACACCGCTTTAAGTAGACTTGATTTGAAATAATTGGTAGCAATTTAGTTCTCTTGCTGTAAAAAGCATGGATGTATGTATTATCCGGCTTTAACACTTTGTTAATTCATAACTTCACTAAGCAAATTCTTAGATTTTTAACTTGTCTTTACAAATTAAAACGTAACAAGCAGCAAAATACTGATTAATAGCACAGAATTGGGTGTAAATAATGTACGAGTCCACATAAATGTGTAGATATTGTTATTGCAGTAAGGAAGTCGTTATAAATTTAATTATTTGACAAATTTTTTTTAGTTTACTAAAATAGTCACGGATAAGTCACTGTAGACAGCGAGATCCAAGTTTAGTCTAACGAGTCATATATAAACCATATTCGGATGTATGGACTCAGAAAAACATCTTAAATTCGTAGTAACCGTAAATCGATAGCTGCAGATACATTGAAAATGACACCATTATTTCCTACGCGGCTTCTCCTGGACAGACTGAATAATACACCAACTAGGAAAGCGGCATAAATTTGTCATCAATTCATTATTTTTTTCGTGTAGATAGTATTCTAAAATTAAAGTCCACATTCAGCGTGTCATTCGAATTAGCATTTGCATTGAGCTGCAGGCTTTTATTTAGAAAAAATTTGCGAACATTTTATCTAAATTCGAAAATCAGAATCTAAAGCTCTTGTTTAAAGATTCGAGAATGCAACTTTCAACAATTGTACACATGCTAACATGCCAAGTTTTTGAATATTTCAACATCACGAGAGAATTACAAACTGCCACAATTGCTGGAAATATTTGAAAACGTGTTACTTTGTAGTTTAAGCGATTAATCATAAGCAATTATTTTGTTTAACATAAAAATAGATTTAAAAAGCTGCTCAAAACAACGAAAAACTCTTTTTTGTACTCAGAGCTACTTTATTTAAGTGTCTATCGCGGGCAAGTTGTTTTTCAAAATTGTAACAAATTTTTATAGCCGGCATTTAATACATTTAACAAATGAATATTTCCATTTTATTTTATTTTATTTTTCCCATTCAAGGGATTCAAACATTTATGTTGCAGCTGAAAATAAATGGTTCTATCGTTTTAATTTATGATAACATAAAAAAGACATAAAACATGCTAAAGAAAAAGGAGTAGGAAAACGAAAAACAGAATCCTTTGACAATAATACAATCTAAAATGAAAGCAAAATCTTATTTATAAGACCAATTTGTCAAAATTTTGCTTTTCATTTATAAATGTGTTAAAGCTTCATAAATCTTCTTTACACAAATTCAAATCTTCTCGTTCTATTATATTTTGTTTGTTTTTTGTTTAACACTTAAACTCACTTTTAAATCAGTGTTAAGTTTATATGCCCTATTTTAATGTTGAAAATATATAAAAACTTGTTTGTTTGTTTGCTTCTTTTATTGCTTTTATACACATGTATTTTTAAACAAAAGGAAATAATACACACATAGCCGTTTCCTTGAATTTGAATATGGTTTTCTTGTTATTTGTATTAAGATTTTTCAACATTTAATATATCAATCAAACCATATACTTTGTAATACAAACAAACGCTATCAACAAAGAATGAACAAGCGCACATATAAAACTAAAAACGAATTTATAATCAAGTTAAATTCATTCATTCGTTTCACTTATTCTGTAGGTGCGAGGTGTGCTATAAAATAAATACATCTCTTACAGGCAACTGTTCTTGGCCTTGTCCATTCAGACCATACAACTACAGAGGGCCTGTATGTTGAGCTATTTGCCGCGCACAATCACCTCGCGCAATTAGTGCATGAACCAACACACATTCCTTGTGTTGATGGGCACCATAGTAATACACTCGACCTTTTTCTAACTTCACACCCCCAAAATTATGAAGTTGATGTTTGTGCACCTCTCGGCAACTCCGATCATTGTACCATCTCCGCCTCCTTTTCATAATCGAATCTTCACGACATTACGAAATCAGCTACCAAACGTCTAAAATATATTTATGAGAAGGCTCGTTGAGCTGAGCTTAACGAATTTTTTAGGCAATTTAATTGGAAACTATGTTTCTTAGATAATAATGTCAATGCCATGGAGGAAATGGTTGTAAACATAATTTTGTTTGGAATGAAATCCTTTATTCCATCCAAAACAATCTCGATTAAAACCAGATCCAAATCTTGGTTTAATTAGACGTGCAAAAATGCAGTCAGATCAAGAGAGGAAGCATTCAACATCTGGCGTGGAAACAAAAACGCAGATACTGACTCGCTGCGCAAAAGGGAGAGATCTTCGTGTGCCAAAGTACTAAGGCGTGAAAAACATCTATACGAAGAGCGTCTTCGTACTAAGCTTCTTGCTACTTCTAGGGGTAGTAAGAACTTTTGGTCATTTGTTAAAAGAATACGGGATATTGCTAGTTCTTCAATTCCGACTCTTTTAAAGAATGATCAAATATTCACTGACCGGGTTGACAAAGCAAACCTTTTAGCTGGTATATTTGCAAATAATTCTTATTTGCCGGAAAGCAGTCAACCACCGCCAGAGCTCGAAAGAGTATCCGTTACTATGCCAAAGATATTTTTTCCACCTCGAGCTGATCTCAACATCAACAAGTCCCCTGGGCCGAATGGGGTACCAGCACTGGTCTTGAAACAGTGCTCTTCAACGCTAGCGCATCCGTTAGCAGCCCTTTTAAGCACATTGTACCAAGTCGGGCAATTTTCGAAGTGCTGGAAGGTTGCCAATGTAACACCGATCCCCAAAAAGGGGGAGCCTACCAACTCTGAAAATTACCGCGCAATTGCAATTTATTCTGCACTTTCTAAAGTGTTTGAAGGTATGATCAATTTCCATCTTGTGAGGTACTTAGAGTCCAACAATTTACTTAGCGATCGACAGTATGGTTTCCGTAAGGGGCGCTCTACGGGCGACTTGCTGGCCTTTCTGTCTAAGCAATGGTGTAACTCCATTCATCACTTCGGAGAAAGTAAGGTGGTGGCTTTAGATATTTCCAAAGCATTCGATAGAGTGTGGCATAATGCACTTCTATCAAAACTTGCCGCTGTTGGTGTCGGTGATAATTTCTCTAGATTTAAATTTAGTTTTCTCCGAAATCGCTCTATACGAGTTGTTATAGATGGGATTTTATCAGACGAGTTCATGATTAATTCAGGGGTACTGCAAGGCTCCGTTCTTTCTCCTACTCTATTTCTTATTTTTCTAAACGACCTTCTTTGTCGAACTTTCAATCCTATATATTCTTTTACCGATGGCAGCGCCATTTCTCACATATTCATTTCGTAAGAGACCAGGCCATTTGGAGGTTAGTTCCAAAAGGCAGAACATGAATGCTACCCTTAATCACGATCTCGCGACAATCTTGGAAAGGGGTCGTATGAATAGAGTAGATTTTAATGCGAATCTACGGCGGTGTGATTGGTCCGTTGGCTTCTGTTCGTGCACCAGTTGAACCTTGTAAGGCTTCAAAGTTAAATCCTTACGCAAAATAGACCAGGCCATTTGGATGTTAGTTCCAAAAGGCAAAACATGAATAATACGCTTAATTACCATCTCGCGACAATCTTGGAATGGGGTCATGTAAATAGAGTAGAATTCAATGCTCTTAAGACGCAATGTTGCATGCTTACGCATAGATCTGCGTTCGGTAGTGGTGCTGCATCTGTTACTATGGGTGATATAGATATTACGGAGTCGGAAGCTCTTGATGTTCTTGAGATGAAAATTTAGTGCGATGTTCGATGGACTAAACACATTTTTCAGGTTTCTAAAGAAGCTTTCAAGTGCCTCGATTTTCTAAAACGGTATAAAAGATATTTCACTCCATCCGATCTTCGTACTATCTATACCACCTATATCCGTCCGAAAATGGAGTACAACTCTCATGTATGGGCCGACGCTCCAAGGTCTATTTTGGAGTTACTCGACCGCGTACAGGAGAGGGCCAAGAGGCTCATTGGGGACGGTAGTACCCTACCAACTCTGGGGTGTATTTCACTGTTCTATCGTTACTACAATGGAAAATGCTGTAATGAAATTAGGGAACTTGTTCCCGATACTCACACCTTTTCGAGTATAACACGATTTTCGTTGAGAGCATATCCATTTGTGGTTGATTGGCCAGTGAATCGCGTTACGCATTACAGGGAAAATTCGTTTTTTAGCAGAACAGTCCGTATGTGGAATAAAATCCCTCCGTAGATCTTTCCTGTCACAATCAATCTGGGAAAATTCAAACTGAACGTTCACAGACACTACTCCCTCTTTCCTGCTTCCCGTAACCTAATTTCCTAGTTCTGGCACAATGCTTTGCATATGTAGGGGTCATCCCCTTAGTGCTTGTCCGAAAAAAAAAAATTGAAGGCCAGCTACACATAATAATTCTAAAATAATGCAACCGTTCTGCCCTTAGCAGTTTGACCAACATATAGGAAGTTTAATTTATTCGTCTCTTTTTTAATACGGAAAAATTTAAAGCGAACATCTTGTACAGGGACGGTATTCTACTTTGTTTTGCCGCCATTTTGATAAACACTAGCATCGACAGTTTATATTGCGAAGTAGACTCGTGGCAAATTTTATATGGAAAAATATTCGATAAACCAACGTGTTTTCATCGCTAAAACATTTTATCAAAATCAGTCATCTGTGACGATGAGAGAGTTACGTAAAATTTTTAGGAGAAACAACATGCCAACAAAACGCACTATTTATCATGTAGAGAATGTTTTCGAGGAAAGAGGGTTTGTAGGTGATAGGCCAAGCATGAATCACAATGTACTGCAAGATCGGCTGAAAACATTACTGCTGCTGAAGAAAGTATACAAAACAATCCATTAACCTTAATTCGACTCCGTGCTCAAGAGTTTGCTTGGTCTTCAAAGATTTGCGTTTCTTTTCATATAACATTCAGTTGACATTAGAGCTTCTTCCACAAGGCCATTTACGCCGCCGTACATATGCCAATACGATGTTACAGCTCGCCCATTACAGCTCCGATTTTCATAACAAAATCATGAGTGACGAGGGACATTTTCATTTAAGTGAATGTGTAAATAAACAGAATAGTCTGTTCTAGGAAATGGGAAACCCTAAAATTATTCTACAGTCACCTTTGCATGCATTAAAAGTGACTGTCTGCTGTGGTGCGATTAGGTCAGAAGGAATCATTGAACCTTACTGCTTTGGAAATAAAAACGGCTTTACGATAACTATGGCAGCGATAGCGATGGGCAGCGATAGCGTGATATGAATGAAAACTTTTTAAAGCCGCAACTATATGCTTTGCGCTTGATTAACATTTGGTATCAACAAGACAGTGCCACATCGCATACAGCAATATCTCTTTCCCCAACAGTTATTTCAAGAAAGGGTAATTTTAATTGGCTCCTCGGTCGCCTGACTTCACTGCTCCGGACTGCTTTTTGCTCTGAAAAGCAAGACTTATACAAGAAAATTAGAAACGCTTGAGCAACTCAAATAAAATATTTGTGATGAAATTAATGAAATACTGCTTGAAATGTGTGAGAATGTAATACAAAATTTGCTCAAAAGGGCTCGCATTTGTGAGGCTAACAGAGGCGGAAATTTAATTGATTACAACATCCATTCATAATTGCCGACATTAAATAAAACATTTATCAATATAAGATCCGTTCTTCTTTATTTAACCAAAAACTATAAATAAACAATACTTTGTATACATACCTGGCGGGCACTCCGTATAAGAAACGTTTTTAAATAACTGCTTGCGTCTGATTGAACGGAAGCAATACGCATTTGAAACTTTAAACTTTCTAATCTTTAAATACGAATTCACGAAATTTTCACTTAGAATTTTTAAGTTAAAAAAAGCATACTCGTAGTTCTAATATATCGGGTTTTTCAACAAAAAATTTGTTTTTCAATTGTGGCAGCATCAACAACATGATAGTTTTAACATTTAGTTTTTGGACATATTTATAGTAGATGCATTGGGAATTGTTAAAATAAATTCAATTTCGCACGAAAATCGCATTAAAATACTTAAAATCCGCTATTAAAATGATGGTTCTGTTAAGGTTACATTCCGTAAAATGCGTGATATTTTCGAACAACATAATCGTCCTTTTGTGACCGCTATTGATAATATTGTCGTTGAATTTGAGTCGACAGGCTCGATACAAAATGTGTGAACAGCAATGCGTGCTCGAACGAGTCGTTCAACTGAAAAGATTGCAGCCGTGAGAAACAGTGTTGAAACAGATCAAATTTGTCAATTTCTCAACGTTCCAAAATCACCACATTACGAATTTGGCGTAAGGATTTTACTTTGAAGCCTTTCAAGGTTCGACTGGTGCAGGAATTGAAGCCGACCGACCATTCACATCGCTATAGATTCGACCAATTCAGTTAGAAATAATCGGCTGGTTTTTCTAAAAAAAAAATCATTTCTTCAGACGAAGCCAATTTTCACTTGTCAGGAGTATGTCAACAAGCAGAGTTGCTGCATTCGGGCTTCTGATAATCCTACAATTTTCCGTACTTAGCGTGTCACTGTATGGTGCGCTATGTGGTCTGAAGAGGGATTGGGCCATTTTTTCCGAAGATGATGCTGGAAGTGAGCTACAGCTTTATCCAATTGCCCATGTGGGACACGGCGGTGACAAAAAGTATTCACATTCCTCACTAAGATGCTCACAATGCTTGAACGAAAATGATAATGTGGAATATGAGATGTTTAAGTGTCCACGTGTTGAAAGTAAGATTGTCGGAAATAACAACTTTTTATAACAGCAGCTCTGCAATCGAATATGACATAGATGATGATTAGATAGATGATTAGATAATTAGAGCTAGAGACTTCACGAAGTTATATCAAGGGGTCAGCCCCATGGGATTTAGTGAATAAAGGTGGTATGTTTCCTTACCTAATAGCCGTATATACCTGCAGCACGAACTGAATGTATTTTTTAAAGATTTCATTGCTCGGAAGGAGCTTAGCCTCTAGCAAAGGAACTTTGGATAAAATATATATTTACTTTTCGTAAAATATAAATTTAGTTCAACAGCTAAGTTCTGAAAAGGTAGAAGGGTTTTTCTTCAATGCTCATGTGATGTAGATGTAAAATACCACTAAAGTCAAAAGAAAAGGTTCAGGGGTTCCATATATATACAAGTGGAGGAGAATTTATTGGGATAACTCCATTATTAGAGTTAGAAAATTAAGTTCAATTCTTGTCAGCAGCATGTAAGTAAATTCAAAGCTGAGTTTGAGTTTTAAAATTAGAATAATGGCGACTTAATTATAGATACTGCAGATAATATCGTGATGGTGCTACTCGAGAAGTGAGTGAAATACGTAAGAAGTAAAAGGTTGTTAAGTCTGGGAAGTTACTCTGAGAAACATCGAGGTAATGTGGTCAACTATTTAGCACCCGTGCTGCTATTCACGCTGGTGAATGCTCTGCTCCGCAAAAAAATTGCCATGCAGTTTACTTTTATCTGCTACACTCACTTTAACAACAAATCATATTTAACAGCGAATTTCAGTGCAGAAATTAAAAATTTTTAATTTCTTTATAATTTTAAAATAAATATTAAAATTTATGGAAGTGGAATTCCAAAGTATAAATTAAATAATTGACGGAAAAATTCTTAAATTTTCAGCAGAACAGGCAACAGACAGATTTAAAAAAAAATATTCCTTGCATTCTGAATGGAGCAGTAAGTTTTAAAGGCTGACTAATTTCGGGGCTTTAATCGATTTGTTCTAAAATTCTTGTTACAATTATTTTTACCACTAAAACTATATGATAAAATTTCAACGAATTTTCCTGATTTCATTCCAAACAGACCTCGAATATTCTTTAAACAATTTGGTTTTTCTATGCATGAAAACATGTGACAACTGCAAAAATAAAACAAGATAATAACATGTCATCTTGACAACGCGTGTTGTGGATTGCTGCTATAAGAACCTTCATAGATTTAACAAAGTTGAGTAAGCAATTCAACCACATTTATTCAACGTAACAACACATAAATAAATGAATAAGAACACAGAAATATGAACAAGAATATGTAAAACAATACTCGCACGAATTAGCATTTTAGATGGGTAAATGAATGATATGGATAATGACTGCAACTACACAAAGTAATCAAAATATAAATAAACAATTTTAACAGCAACTAGATTGTTAATTATATCTATTGTAATATCTAGCTTCCTTGATAAACCGCAAATATATACATATTCTAATTAAGAAAGTAAGCATCACACATAGGTTGGAGACATATTTTAAAGTCTAGCAAGACCAGCGATATTGTTGTTAATTTTTAAATAATTAAAAAACAAACAAACATGGTTGCAATATGGTCACGAGAATAATATTATGTTATCTGTGCTAATAATATGATAGTGGTAAACAAGTTATAATAACTACTGAACCACAATAGTCAATAGTACATTTATAAATTAAATATTTAAAGTGTATTTGTAAGTAATCGATTATATTCGTAAGTATACTTGCATTATATTATTATTAATTATAATTATTATATTATATTATTATTAATTATAATTATAATATTAATAATATTAATATATTATTAATATTATAACATTTTCTTATATAAATTTTACTAAAGGACAGTTAAAAGTAGAAAATGTCATAATAAATAAAAAAAGTTAGCAAAAATATTGTCAATTAAGTTTATATAAATACTAGCGTGCCCGGGACTGCTTTGCAAGTCATTTTTAGTTGTTTTTTATCCTCAACCTTTTTTTTTTGTGTGCGCCAAAAAATTCAATCAATTCACGAAAATTAATCAGAAAGAACACAATTTCTTTTATTTTCGTTTTTATGTTTTTTTAAGAATTTTATCTTTTTGACAATTAAATATTTTTGTGTGTTATATAATACGTCTTATTCTATTGCGATGCTTTTACATATACGACATTCTTCGATTGAATTTGGTTCGCGGTATAGCCAAACAAAGCAGTTGGTTTATTAGCACGTGAACATGATACATATAATTGACCGTGCGAAAAACAGGAATCATTGCAAAAGAAACACGTATGGGGAAGTGAAGCCGTTTAAAATCAAATGGCAAATCTGGAGTAATCATAGGAATGCGTGGTATTTATATTTTCCTTTAAAAATTTTTACTTCAATCACATTTTTCATGACTTCTTTGACTACTAAACATGTCCCATTGCAAAGTCGTGGCTGGCAGATATTTCTAAGCAAAATAATTGGTACACCAACTTTCACTTGCAGGCGGTGGGGCGGCAGTCCAGGTAACTCAAGCGAATTTTAAAATTCAACTGAATAATTTACAATATCGTCTTGATTGGTAACAGAGTCAACCGATTTGTAGGTAAAAATTTCCCAGGGAAGATCATTCAAAATTGTCTCATTGATATCCGAAACATCTGAAACATCATTTTCCGCAGCTAAGATAGCTCTTTCCCCCAAACAATCATGGTTTATAAAATTTTGTGCAATATCGGGAAATATGTTTGTGACCAATTCTTGTTTTGATTGAGCAAAGTGGAAGCTTAATCATTTTTGTGGTGGGGTCAATTGGAATTGCGCCATTCCCAATATCTAACAATTGCTTTGAAAAACGTTCGGCTGATGGATGGTAATATAAATATAAATTAAAATAATAAAAACATTCATTTTAGATTAAGTTATTGTGGTTAAAAACGATATACTTTCAGTATGAAAAGTTTAATTAATTAAATTTAAATAATAACACGTACCAATAACTGTGATATTCAGTGCATAATTTATATTGTTACATGGAACATTGTTAAGCTGGATGATTAAAGCAAATCAGGACTACCATCGTTGGCAAATAAAACTAATTGAAATCTACATTTATATACCATCGCTTGCAGCCCTAACATTCATACTCTTGGTGTATACAATGGTATGAGCTTAAAATTTGTGGAGCTCAACCCATAAAGTTAGAACCAACTCTTAAAATAGAGCAACTAACCAAAGAAAATAGCAGTTGATAAATGTAAAAATGTAATAATTTTCTACAGTCTTCTTAGTTGGTAGAGTGTACTAACTCTAACTAAATTACACAGCCATATTATTCATTACCAATTTGTGCACCATATAGACAAGTTCAAGTTTGACTTCACCTTCCGCCCAACTTTGAAAAGATTTTATGACACATTTTTTTTTAAGAGGAGTAACACTTCAGGCAACAATTACTATTTAGTTAAGTACCGTGCTACATTCTTTAGGAGAGGGATAGAGACGAGATGAAACAGGTGCTGAAAGTAGAAGGATAGTCGGAAATTAACTACCGTATAATGACAGCACAGTGACCAGTGATTATGCCATCATATCTGAGCAGCCCCACTGACAGTCAATTTTTATTTTTGTAGTGAAAAAAACCAAGGTCTTCGTTGGGAATCGAACCCACAACCCCCATACTGACACTACCTACTAGCCTACAGGGGCACCTAAATACTCTATTTATGATGCAATAACCCCAATATTATCGAAGAATTTTGAGTACTGAAAAGAATATCGGGGGGAAACTACAATTTATAAAATTGTCACAGGAATTAGTGTTCTGTCCACGGACCAAGTGAAATATATTGCGCAAAGACCTTAGCCTGCACGTGTATAATAATAATAAAATAATAAATTTATTTTTTTTTTTAAAGAGAAGTACCACTTCAGGCAACAATGCCTATTTAGTCAAGTACCATGCCACATTCTTTAGGAAAGGTATAGAGAAGAGGTGAAACAGGTAGTGAAAGTAAAAGAATAGTCGGAAATTAACTCCCGTTTAATAAGACAGCACAGCGACCAGTGACGATGCCTTCATCGCTGAGCCGCCACACCAACAGTCAATTTTTATTTTTGTAGTGAAAAAAGGCCAAGGTCTTCGTTGGGAATCGAACCCATCCATACTTATAAGCTAGTACACTACCTACTAGCCTACAGGGGCACCTAAGACATTATCAAACACTTACACATTTTGCTATGCTCATGAATGAAGGTTGCAAAAAGCTTCAAACACCATAATCCTGAAAGCATCTACAGTGAACTCGCGAAAACGTGAACACTCGAACACATGAATGACTCGAAAACATGAAAACTTTAATTTTTACACTGACTACTCTAAAACGTTAACAAAGTCTGAAAGCTCTAAAACGTGAACAAAGTTTTCTGAGGTTTTTTCGTTTTATTTTGTGAATTTACTTTTAATTCAGGGAATCCCAGAATACATTTTTATGTTTACGTTGATTGTTTTCACAAATACATGCAAAAGTATATGCATGTAATTTTACTGATTTAGTTGCGCCGTGATATTTAAACTATAAACGGACAACCTGTTAGTATATTATTGCATTTTGTTAAAGTACAAATTTAAATTCTGAGTGCTAATAACTAATAAAAATGTCATCTACAAAAACCAAAAGTTTTAAGTCTGAAAGACAAGGCAGAAATTGTTGACCTATTACAAAAAGGTGGGAGTGTAACTGGCTTAGCTAAAAAATATCAAGTGGCAAAATCAACGATTTGTTCGATTAAAAATAAAGACAAAGCAATAAAAACATGTGTTAACCACATAATTTGTGGACCAGGAGTTCGCAAAACATTGCGCACATCAGAGCTTCCGAGAATGGAGAAAAATCTTTATAAATGGTTTGCTAACATGAGAAATAAGAAAATGCCAGTAAGTGGACTTATGCTTAAAACAAAGGCCAAACCACTTCATGAGCAAATCAAAGAAAACAATCGTGGATTTAGTGCAAGCGACGGACGGCTACAAAATTTCAAAAAGAGGTATGGTGTTCGACTGCTTAAAATTAGCGGAGAAAAACTTTCCGCTAAACCACATCTGGTAGATCCGTTTAAAATAAAGTTAAGAGCAAAAATGAATGAGCTCGGCTTATGTCAAGATCAATTGTATAACGCTGATGAATCCGGTTTATATTGGAAACAGTTGCCGGAAAAATCTTTTGTTTCATCTTTGGAAAAAACTGCACCAGGCGCTAAAATGGAGAAATAGCGACTTAATTTTATGTGTTGCTCAAATGCGTCAGGATCACATAAGCTGAAGCTCTTTGTTATTGGAAAGGCAACAAATCCCCGATGCTTCAAAAATTATGCATGCTCTGCTAACTACAAAAGCTTTAAGTCTGCTTGGATGACGTCTTCATTATTCAAGGATTGGTTTCACTATTCATTCGTACCTGAGGTAAATCAATTAAACATGATTGAAAACTTTTACATTTGCAATATTTTGCTTAGGTTACGGATTTTCTTGACACTCTATCAGTAAAGGCTCTTTTATTAATAGACAATTCCTTGTCGCATCCTCCTGAAAAAGAGTTAATATCTCAGGATGGTTCCATTTTTACAATGTTTTTGCCTCCAAATGTAGCCTCATTAATCCAGCCCATAGATCAAAATGTTTTTAAAATAACAAAACTGCATTATATAAACAGCCTTTTGGCTTTAATTGCAGGAAATGAATTAAATTTGTTGGAGTCAATCAAAAGAATTTCATTAAGAGATGAAATAACTCTCTTAGACTCCTCATGGAGTCGAATCACACAAGAAATATTGTGCAAATCTTGGAAAAATATTTTAGATTTAGTTTCGGATCAAGAGAACCCTGATGATAACGTACCCTTAGGTGAATTGAGAGAAACCTGGCAGGCAGAAATAAAGCAGTTGGAAGAAAGAGTGGTTGGTCTTCTGCAGATTTTAAGTCCTTAGGTTTGTTTTATAAAAAATCTTTAATTTTTCTTTAAAAATTTAACACAATTTTTACAGGCAAACGTTACCATTTCGTTAGTGAAAGAATGGAACAACAATTTCGACGAGAACCAGACAGAAGGTAATAATATTGGTAATGAATCTAAAGGTGACGAAGATAGTGATTGTACTGTAGAACAGTCAGAAATCGCAATTAAACACAAGGAAGTAGTGGAAGCATTTCATAAAATAATAAAATGGGCTGAAAATAGAGTTTTGAATAATCTAATAGAAAAGGCTGTATTAGAAATGGTGAAACAAAACACATACCAAACGAATATGAACGAATTCTTTGTAAAAAACTAATAAGAAGCAAAACCCATCTTTTAAAGGGATATAAGTTTTTTTTTTATTTTAATAAATTTTTATTCATTATTTTATTTAAAGTATAAACATTTAATTTTATTTTTGTGAAGTGAGCAAATAAAAAATTTTAATATTTTATCCAATCTTAATATCTCACATTTAATTGTTTGTTTGAAGTTATTATTTCTAGCTTAACTCTACTTTTTTTTCTAAAATTTTTACAATCGAAAACATGAACAAATTTGAAAACGTGAACACCCTTGGTAAAAATTACTTCACGTTTTCGCGAGTTCACTGTATTTATATACTTTACGACTGCTAAGTATGAACTGTCAAGAATAATGTTTACCAAAATGGTGGCAAAATAAAGTACGATACGTTAAATTCCCTTAATAATGTTAAAAATTTTACAAAATTATAGAAAAGACGAATAGAATGAAAACAACAAAAAGGCCTAATTGCTATAAAATTGTTAAATTTGGATCATTATTTTTAGATTAAGATGTTAATCGCTTTTTAATTAATTAAAAAGCGAGTAATAAATAGCACGTATGCAAACATGCTCATACACAAGCGATTAATAATTGCAGTGTAAAAAATAATTACACAAAAAGGCCTAAAAGAATAAAAGGTAAGAGACTGAGTCAAATGCCCACTCCAGCAAAAAGTTGCAAAGACAATGAGCGACTACCTGTCATATTTATATTTGTCCTTTGAGTTCCTGAAGAAAATGACTTTATTTGTGTTTATATTTAATTTGGATGATGGTGCTGACAACCGTTTGCAGGGCATGTTATTCAAATATATAGAAAATACTTTTTCCCTGAAATAGTCAGACATCATTGAGTGAGTTTTCAGTCTTTTATTCAGCGAGAATACAAGCTGGCAAATCTTTTGCTAACTTCTTAGCCAAACACTATTTTTTGACTGTAATTGCAACTCTTTTTAGAAAGGTATGACATTTGCAGCGATTACCAACTTACAAGAGTAAATACCAACAAGTAACGAGCGAATTTTTTAACATACTTTAGCAATCTGCTAGCAACTAGTGAAGATAATAACACTAGATGAGTTAACAAGAAAATTTTTAGTTCATTAACTTTTTCAGTGATGCGATCCCTTAACGAAAAGAGATATAAAAAATCATCATCAGAAAATAATATAAGCTTATGCCTCATATTTCTCTTTCCCAATTTAGATATGATTAAGATTATGCAGGAAGTAATTCCCGAGACATATGATTGCCTCAATGAATAATTTCTCAAGTCTTTTGTGCTCTCAATAGACATTCTTTGAGAAATACGACTTACATTTAATAAATAAAATCTACTATGATAATAGTAGTTCTGTTAAATTAACATTTCCTAAAATGTGTGATATTTTCAAACTACATAATCGTCTTTCTGATACCGCTATTAAGAAGTTGGTCATTGGATTTGAGTCGACAGGCTCGATAAAAAACGTGCCAACATCAACGGGTGGTCGATTGGGCTGTTCAACTGAAATAATCGCAGCCATGAGCCACAGTGTTGAAGCAGATCAATTCCTCGACGTTCTCAGCAATTGGGTTTATCCAAAACGATTACATGGTAATTTTACATAAGGATTTCACTTCGAAGCCTTACAGGAAGTGAAAGCGAACGAACATTCACATCATTTTTTCAGACGAAGCCCATTTTAACTTGTCAGGATATGTTAACAAGCAAAATTGCCGCATATGGGCATCTGAAAATCCTAGAGTGATTATTAAGAAGCCTTTGCATTCTCAATGTGTCACTGTCTGGTGCGCTTTATAGTGTGGAGGCGTGATTAGACCGATTTTTCTAAAATGAGGCTAAAAATGCGGCTACGGTCAATGGATCGCGGGATGCTAAAAACTCAATTTGGGCCTATTATTGACGACGTGTATATCACTGACACTGGTTCAAACAGAACGGTGCCACAAGCCACATAGCTAATGAAACGATCAGTTTATTGCAAACTAAATTTCCCGATCCCATAATTTCACGACAATCAGCAGTTAAGTGGCCAGTCAGATCGCAGATGATCTAACACCACCAGATTATTTTTTGTGGGTCTATGTCAAGGACAGAGTCTATACGGAGTCAATCGAATCGATTTCAGTCTTAAAACTTTAAATCCGTAATGTAATTGACGAAATAAGTCCGCTATTTTGCCAAAACGTGGTTAAAAACTTTGGCGAAAGAATCGGCATCTACTGGGGTGGTCGTGGTCATTCATAACTGCCGAACTTTTGTCTTCGTAGAACAATAATTAATAATTTAAATCGTCTTAATCTAATTTTTTTGTTTTATTTCATCTTAGAAAACAATTTTCTTGTTGAAAAACCCTTTAGAGCATGCTCCGGTAAATATTTCGATAAAACTCGGGAGCTTTCGCAAAAATCACAAAATAAAATCTTAATAAAAATGTATAAAAATTTGTCGAATTTAATTGGTTGTTTCAATTATTTTGTGTACGCTTTGGATTTTTAATGAAAACCACTGTGCTGGAAAAAATACATTTAAATAATATATGTATGTATATATAGTCACATGCATACCCATACATACTTAAGTGTAGTTGCAAGGAAAATAATTCGCGGCTAACATTTAAATAAAACATCGTATGAGACGTTTTTTGTCATTTATAAAATAAAATGAAACTGAAATTAAAATTAGTATTCGGAAGTAATATCAGTTTTCAATTCGATGAAAACAAAGAAATCTAATATTATAATGGTTATTGTAGAGCCAATGTTTTCGCTCTTATTGTTATTTTACGTTTGTGATGCAGTAGGCTTGGTTATAATACTGCTGATATTACTGTTGGCCGTGATGTTGTAATATTGTATTATAAATGATTTCTTTTGTATATTTTTTGGTTGTCTTTTGTTATAAGAGAAAAGAAAATGAAAAATTTTATTTCCTTTAAATTACGCTGGAAAATGTGGTAAGTAACGGAATATATTAATATAAATCCAAATGTATATTTGAAATGGAACACTTGTTCATTTTTTAAATAAGGAATAAAAAACTGAATTACATATTACACATGGTGTTGTATTCTAAAGAAGTAAATTATGATGGTTTAATGTAGTTTTAAATGAACACAACATACGCGTAAATGTGGTTTTTCCATACATACAAAAAAAAATAAAAATAAAAATAAAATACATTCAGTGTAACGAAACATAATATGCAAACTAAAATACAATGAAAACCATACAAATGTGCTTTTAAACATATTCACAAATGTAAATAAAATATACGTTTGTATTAACATTCAAAAAGAATTTATAAATTGTTTGTTGTGAAAAGAGTCACAAAATTTACGCAAGATTTGAATTAACCAAACATTGACAAACATCAATATCAACATCAACAACACAGCAAAATTAGAGTTATTGCCATGACCATTCAACTTCAAATACCTCTTCAAAAGATATCCAATTGTGTTGAGTAATATGACCTGAGATACCCAATTCTTATTACCTGTTATTTAAACCACATTTCTCTTATATCAGTATCAGAATTTTTTTATAGGAATAAAGTCGAATTTATCAGTTAGAACCAAACATATCGCACACATTAACAATGATGAATCCACCCGCACCATCTATGATAGCACTACCGGGAATACACAAACCAAACACACCAATGAGACCCATCATTAATTACAAATCTGCACCAGGCTACAAACTTTCGGAATATATAGGAACAATATTGAAAGACATCTTGGACCTGGAATATAGGCATACAATAGCCAACACTACAGAACTGATTGACAAACTGGATAATGTGAAAATAACGGAGAAGACAAAACTGGTCTCTTTTGACGTAAAGGACTTGTATCCATCAATTCCGGTAATGGATACATTGAACATTGTTCATAGGACAGTAAAAAAACGAAACGGAAAACAAGGAACTAGCAATACAACTTACAGGCACACTAAAAGCGACACTAGAACAGAATTACTTGAAATTTAACAATAATATATATAGACAAATAACAGGACTAAGGATGGGAAATCCAACATCGGCCACCCTCATGGAAGTATTTATGCAGGACTTAGAAGGGGAATACGTAAAGGAATTAAAAACCAACTTCGGAGTAATATTCTACGCAAGATATGTCGACGACATCATATGTATACTAGAAGGAAATAACGATGAGCAAATTCTAGATTACTTGAACTGAAGACACAAGGACAAAAAATTTACAATGGGAAAGGAAGAGGAGGGGAGAATTAATTATCTGGACCTAACGATCAAGAGGAACATAATCTATAACAGAATCGAATATGAAATATACAGGAAACCAACAGCAACGGACACAATAATACACAACTCATCAGATCATCCCCAGCAATACAGAAATGCGGCAATCAGGCAGTTAATAACAAAACTCGAGAGAACACCACTAACACGGCGAATGTATATGAAGGAAATGGGAACAATATACACCATAGCGGAAAACAACGGATACAGAGGGCGCCTCGTAGATAACATCAAGGAACAAATTAGAACGGACAAGGAACAGGAGAATGGGGGGGAAATGGGCTACATTAACATATATGGGAAAATCAACGTACAAACTGGCGAAATTCTTTGGAGAACACAACATCAACACCGCATTCAGAACAGGAAACAACCTAGGCATAGTACTACGGAATAAAACAGCCGAGGCAAATATACTAAACAAACAAGGAGTGTACAAATTAACTTGTACATGCCATTATAGCTACATCGGGCAAACAGGACGAAAAGTAAAGACCAGATTTAAGGAACACATTAGAGACTATAACAAAAAACTACGAGAACCAAAATCAACTCCAGAATCAAACTTTGCGAACCATATATTCAACAACAAATGTACACCAGGACATATAAAGACAACGGTTAAACTGCTTCATACACAGCACAAAGGAAGGAGACTAAATGTATTAGAAAACATGGAAATATACAAACAAAAAACATTTGACGGACGAATAATAAATGAACAAATAAACACTGCTTCGGACACAATATTTGAACCGTTGAAACACAAACACAACCAGCACAAAAACGTTACGCAGGTGCACAAGACCAAAGCAATAAAGAACATCATAAACGTACAATTACAGATTATTATTATTTTTAGGGGAGAAGGAAGAAAAAAACCCAATAGGTTTACACATAAACGAAAACGGACAACAAGCATGATCATAAAAGGATTTAGCTAGAAGGAAAAAGACGAATGAAAAAGGGAGCGACAAATTAGGTAAAAAGAGACAAACGAAAAAGGAGAGAGAGATGTAGGCAAAAAAGACAGAAAGTGACGAACGCAATAACACGAAGGGAGACACGAACTATATAAACACAACTGACAATAGAACGCAACTAGTACGGAAAGAGCACTCAAGATGGCAAACAGCCGAAACCGGTTTGTTCACAAACCAAATTTGACGAGGGTCGACGGAAAACCGTACCCAAACAAAAGTCGATTTTATGTATTTAAAATGTGGGAGTAGAAGGTCGCAGCTTAAGCTTTATTATTTTAGGTGTTTTCGAATGATATCGAAAATACACAGCAAACAGTGATATCTTCTTTTAATGCATTAAAATTATAGGCAGCAATTTTTTCAATACACAAATCTTAAATTTGAAAAAGTCAGTATCAACTTGCTGTGTCATAATCTAATGAAAGCATCAAAAAACGAAGTTAATGTACTTCCAGGATGTGCAGGAAGGATAACAACTTTCGAAGGATGATTAGTGGATTAGTAAATCAAGTGGCATTACAGCAGCTATCCGTCTGCATGGACTACAATTAACAGTTATTAGTGGTACTCTACGGGGACTATCAGCAAGGCTAAATAGTTTTGACATTTAGTTTTTTGACGTATTCGTAATAGATGCATGGGCAATTGTTACAATGAATTCAATTTCGCACGAAAATCGTATTAACATATGAAAATTGTAATTCTGTTATTAGTTACATTTCGTAAAATTCGAGATATTTTCGGACAACATTTAGTCGTTAAATTTGAGTCGACAGGCTCGATACAAACTTGTCCGAACTCAAACGTGTGTTCAACCGGGTCGTTCAACTGAAAACATTGCAGCCATGAGCCACATTGCTGAAGCAGATCCAAATTTTTCAATTCCTCGACGTTCTCAACAATTGGGATTATCCAAAACCACAATGCGAATTTTGCTTAAGGATTTGATTTTGAAACCTTACAAGGTTTAACTGGTGCAGGAATTGAAGCTGAACGACCATTCACGTCGCCGTAGATTAGCTTAATCCATTCAGGAAGAACCGCTTGGTTTTTCTAAAAAAATAATTTTTTCAGACGAAGCCCAATTTTACTTGACAGGGTATGTCAACAAGCAAAATTGCCAAATTTGGGCTACCGAAAATCCTAGAGCGATTATTGAGAAGTCTTTGCATGCATAATGTGTTATTGTATGGTGTGCTGTATGGTCTGAAGTCGTGATTGGACTAACAACTCAATTTTGGCCTATTATTAACGACGTAAATAACACTGATATTTGGTTTCAACAGGGCGATGCCACATGTCACACAGCCAATGAAACGATCAATTTATTGCAAACCAAATTTCACGACAATCAGCAGTTAAGTGGCCAGCCAGATCCTGCTATTTAACACCACTGGAATATTTTTTGTGAGGCAATGTTAAGGACAGAATCTATACGGAGCCAATCGAAGCGTTTTCAATTTAAAAAATTTTAAATCCGTAATGTAATTGATGAAATAGGGCCTCCATTTTGCCAAAACGTGGTTAAAAACTTTGACAAAAGAATCGGCATCTATCAAGATGGTCGTGATGAGTACTTGCCTGATTCATAATTGCCGAACTTTTCTCCTCGTAACACAATATTTTAATTATCTTAATCAATTTTTCTTGTTTTATTTTATTTTAGAAAACAAACTTCTTATTGAAAAGCTGTTTATTACAATAGAATACTATCAAGAGTAGTGCAGTAGATTACATTTAGTAATAAACTTTCTAGCAAGCCATGATACGCTATTTTACAAACCACATTATCAATGTTGCTACTTTGTCCCCTATGCATTCTATTCACACTGTTCACATGAATTATAATCGGTGTACCAGTTATTGGTAATACTCTGTGGGGAGTATTGAGAAAGCGGTGGCTTATATTCTATTGTATAACAATAAACCACCGCCAAGAGTAGTGCAGTAGAGTTTAGGTCATAAACTCTTAAGAAAGGCATGATCCCTGTCCCTGTCCTGTAAACCACATTATAGATTTTGCTACTTAGTCCGCTCTGCATTGTATTCACACCATATTAAAAGCAAAATGGTTAGGCTATGTCTTCAATGTGACATTATACTGTACCACACTCTGTTCCTATGTACAACTATCAGCAATATGCTTTCGAGGTTACATTTTTTTATATAAATGTTTCAATATCCAAATTTTCATTAACTTTATAGCACCCGTTAAAAATAACTTATATGCATATATGCTTAATATATTTCAAAGTATTTTTAAATTCCACAATATAAATATGTATGTTGTTGTTATTTGGAAATGGGGCAGCATATTCCTTATAAATGGCGAACAAAACAACTATAGTAGTATAGAATACATTTATAGTTTTTAAAAAATGTTTTTATAATGACAATGATTAGTTTATTCATCATTTTTAAAAACAAATAATTTTATAAAATATAAAATCTAGACTGCAAACATTATTTAAATAAAATTGCTTTAACAAAATTATTAAAATACATGTAGTATTTTGTAGTAAATGAGAGCTCAATAAAGTAGCCTTGCCAAAGCTAGTGTAAAAATTTCGCAAAGGCTCTTAAAACAAAATATATTAAATACTAGCGGCAGAGTACAAGATCTTAAAACTCATAAAAGTTTATATGTCCGAGGAACCCGTAACTGCATGTCACTATTATTGTAACTTTTATTTATTTTTAACTAGCTGTACGACCCAGCTTCGCTCGGAAACTATTTGCTAATGATTTATATTTTATATGGAGTTAAAAAAAATTTTTCAGTACAAAGAAGAAACGACACGACAATTTTTTTCAATTTATTGTTTTAATAGTTCTTAAGGTAATTTATTAAAAAATAAACAAACAAAAAAGGTAAGCATACAGTTTATTTTAAAGCAGGGTTCAGAATTTTTCATTTATGAACATTCAAAAATCAACATTCATGATATTTTTCATAAATGAGAAATCTAAAATTTTATACTTATTTTTCACACTCATAAACGAACAACAAAAAATGTTCTGGTTATTTTCATACATGAATGCGAACAACAAGTATTATTAGTCTTATTCATATGTGACAAATGATAAATTAGCTACTTCTCATTAATGTTATTTTTCATAAATGTACATGTTCATTTATGAACGTTGAAATTTTATAAAATTTCTCATAAATGAACGTGAAAAAATTTTCTACCTACGATCGCAGTTTACCGTAAAATGTAGTAAAAACACATGGGTACATATTAACTCAAAATACAATATTGCAATAAATTCCAAAACAAATAAAAAAAACATTTTTTTTCTGCATACGCCGACAATTGCGCATTATCAAATATGTGCGTTTATGTACGCGAATGCTTAACGCACATATTTTTACGACCTTTTCATTTATGAAAAATTATCAAAATTGTAAATATTCAAAAATGAACACTTGTGTGTTTCTCATTTTTTCACTTATGGATAGAAAGAAAAAACAATAAATCGTCGCATTCACAAATGAGAAAACACAAAATAATTTGTGGTCTCTCACACATGTATGAGAAGAAGCAGTTAAAAAATGAAATGTACATATTTATACATGTATGAACAGTGAGTGAATATTTCGCTACTCTGTTTTAAAGCAATATTTTTTGTTTTTCTGTTGGGAGAGAAAATAAACAGCGCTGACGGTGTCCCAACTCTTGAGCATGCAACATATAATTGCTCGTGGGAAAAACATTGGGATTCTAGATTTAACCGACACCCAATCTTTGGGATTTATTAATCGTCATTACAATGCAAGGCGAACGGGAAATTGGAGACGTTTAAACTTAAATGGTAAATCACTTGGAATGATACGTATCCTTGTAGTAAGCAGCTCTTCATCTACAAACTTTCCTATAATTATTATTGTTAAGTTTTTGCCATCAGCGTTTTAATAAGCAATCTAGTACCATCGCATAATATTGGCTGATTCAGGTTACGTAATATGACTACTACCGCTCAAACGTTAAGCTGGAAGGTATGTGGTGTCATTCCCGGTAAGTTTAATGAATTCAGGAACTCTACGGGGTAGTTAACTATATTTTCGGGATCGGTAATGGAATCAATCGATTTATACGAATGCCATTCGCCATTAATTAAGCTTTGGATTTTTGAATTTCTTTAATCAACGTATTTATTTTTTTGCAGCCAAAATGGCTCTTTCACTTAACCAAAGTTAATCGGTATAATTTTGAGCAATGTATGTGAACAGTTTTGCAATTAGTCCGTCTTTAGATGTTGTGAATTGGCAAGAGCCCATTGGAAAGGAAATCTGGCCTGTTGCAGATTCAGTCGGTTTTTTCCACTGCCAATGTCTAGCAATATATAAGAATAGAAAGATAAACAAACCTAAACGTAGATAATCATTCAAATTTTAAGAAATGTTGACTGCTAACAAAATCACTCGTAGTTTAGCTTTAATTTTTTACTTTAGCAATAAAATTTTAGAACAAAAGAATTTTGATAACGGATTTTTTAGCATATAAGCGATATACATATGTATGTATCGTTAAAATTGCTTCGAGTAGAAAATTATTTTTTAACTTCAAAGTGAAGTGTAATTGTCGGTGACATAATATTTTAAAGCCCTCACTATCCAATATATTAAGGTTTTTATTCTTCCATAAAAACTATTAATTATAAAATTATGTGAATCAAATCGCTCGAAAAATTTTAAATTTTTTTTTAAATTTCGAGTTGCTCTTTAAATTTTCTCATGCGAGAAAACTTATTTCAAAATAAAGTCTAGTTATTGAAAACGTATCATGTTCGCTGGGCTCTCCTGGCAAATTTTGTAACATAAGCAAAGCTTGCTGATGTTTATTAAAACGTATGTATGTATACGTACATATGTAAGTCAAATTTTTATATATGTAATTATATTTTTTTGGTATAAATTTATACACTTTAAGGAAAAAAAAATTTAAAAATGAAACTTAAAATCCATATTTTACCAAATTGAAAACAAATTCACCAAAGAATTTGAACTTTATTGAAAAACATGTAAATAGACAACATACATTTGTACATGTGATTTTATTGCGAATTTTAATTGAAGTAAGATTTTTCCCCAAAATTGTGACGGTATTATCTCTAAGAGATCTGGCAGCTATGTATAATAATGAATTAAAAAAAATCTTCAAACATAAAAATACATTTTTGACTGTTGACATGCTAGAACAATGTTTGGTTCAGCCCAAGTTGAAGATGTTGCCTCTCTTTATTTGGTCTTTTATTTCGTTTTCTTTTTGTTTTCTGTTTTTTTTTTTTAATTTGATCTACGGGTTTTTTTAGCGTATGCTGAGAATGCATACGTGTGTTTGCACGTATGCAAACTCATGAGCATACAACCATAAGCTTCATCAAAACACTTCGAACGATCATGTCGAGTCGTGAATAACTTATTTGTGTTTACAACAACAACAGAAGAAAATTAATAAATTTATTTTTTAAGTTTTCCGGAAAATTTTATAACTTTTTTTTTTATACAAACTATCTCCTGAAAATTTCGAATCGACTAAAACAAAAATCAGCCAAATCGCTCCAGCCGTTCTCACGCCAACTCATTACATACGTGGACTATGTCATTTTTATATAAAGATAACCGTTTTGTTATTTTGAGTTGTACTGGAGTGCTAAATTAAGTTAAACGATTTTTTTACCTTTCAATAAACACAAAGTAAACACGATGGCAACTTTGTTGGCTAATCGCTTGAATTAATTAATTTGCCTAGCAAGTGGTCCTTATATAGTTGTTTTAAGAGGTTCTCGCACACACAAAAACATTATACTGTAACATCACCCCATATTGTTGTTGTTATTATCATTCAGTGTAGATGTCTGTTTAACTGTGTGTTTTGGTTTGTTCTGTATTAGTTGCTTTTGTTTTCTGTTGTTCACTTATTTGGTAGAATTTCTTATAATTGTCTTCTAATCATGTTGTTCTTATCTTGTGTGTATAAGATTTCTTAGAAAGCTATGCAGTTTGTAAAATGCACAGTAGGTCGTTTCGCTTACTTTTTACTAATATTTTTTTTTCTTTTAAAACAATAATTAACAACAACAATATTAATTTCTATATTATTCCTTGAAGAGAGTTTTAGGTATCGGAGAAAAAAAACCTCTTTCATAAATTTTAAAATCACACAAAAATTTTGCGTACATAGTTTTACAGACTACGAGCATTAAAGATTTTAAATGTTATATTGCTGTAAAATTTCCTCCACAAAACTATTTCGGGTTTCAGGTATTTTTTCAAGTAAAGTATTAAAGTATCCTTAAGCAGAGCTGAGCTACAGAATTTATTTAAAATTTTATTAAATTTTAATACATGATTTTTTATACAATGAATTTAAGATGAAATTTTCAATTTTCACTTGTTTCCTAAATATTAATAGGCCTTGACCTTGTAAGTAAAATTTACCATTATATAATTATAAACTTTTGACCTAAATACTCATGGTACGAAGAAAAAATTCGATTGATGGAAAAAACTGCTTGACAAGGGTCAGATAAAATTGGCTTACCCTGAAAATTTGCAAGAAGTGCTGAAGTTAGTTTTCGTGAATAAATCAAAGCGCCATCACTTACATTGGATTTCATATATCGGAATATATAATAGAAGACATTTGTGCAAACAAATGCTAATGTAGCGAATTTTTTAACAAGAAGAAAGATTTACACTTTTGCTCTGACTTTATTCATGAACGACACTATATTGAAAAATGTCCCCCTATATAAGATAATTCAAATTTTTATTGTATTACGAAGAGAAAAGTTCAGCAATTGTGAATGAAAAATGATATCTGGCATATGTTCACCACGACCACGCTGACAGATGTCGATTCTTTCATCAAAGTTTTCAGCCATTTTTTGGCAAAATATCGGTTCTATTTCGTTAATCACATCACAGATTTTGTGTTTTAAGGCTGAAATGGATTCGATTGGCTTCGTATAAACTCTGTCCTTTATATAGCCCCACAAAAAATAATCCAGTGGTGTTAAATCACATGATCTGGCTGGACATTTAACTGCTGATTATCGTGAAATTATGCGATCGGGAAATTTTGTTTGTAATAAATTGATCGTTTCATTAGCTGTGTGACATGTGATATCCACGTCGTCAATAAAAGGCCTAAATTGAGTTGTTTGTATTTCGCGATAGCCCCCTCCCCTTTGGGGGCACATTGATATGCCTTGATGGAACCACACCATCATTACATCTGTCACTGGGGGTAAAAGGGAGTACAATCCCCTAAAGACTAGCATGAGCCAATTGGGAAACTCCACGTTATTACCACGGGAATTGGTAAGCCGCAAAGTTCAGAATTTTAGCTGTTATCTGACTGATTATTGAGGCTGGCCCTTCGGGAGCAACGTGGTGTTTATGGTTTCGCCGGCCCTTATCAAACGATTAAGGGTCCAGGATCATCTCACTTTTGACCCAGAACACAGGGTGAATGATCCGGATCCAGTGAGGATGCTTGTCATGTGTTCTGGACCAGGAGTTGGATAGTCTCCAACTCTTCAGCAAGGAGTAGGGGTGGAGGCCTGCCGCAAGCTCTCGGAGTTGCAACTTGGAGTGACTAGATGATAGAGATATCCGACAGCTTCCTAGCGCGAGGGTGACGTTACACATACCCTGAAGGCAAGCAGGGTATCAAATGGAGGCTCCACGTTATTTCCACGGAAATCAGTAAGCCCCAGAATTCCGCTAATTGTCTCTTTAGCCTTTTAGCTGTTTCTCTGACTGATTATTGAGGTTGACGATTCTGGAGTATCGTGGTGGCTGCGATTCGCGGCCCCACATGAATTTTATTTGGGAGCCAGGATTATCTCACCTTTACTAACACCAACGGTTGAATGATCTGCATCCACTGAGCATGCTAGTCATGTGTTCTCGACCAGGAATTGGGTAGTCTCCAACATTTCAGCTGGGAGTAGTGGTTTGCGACCCTACTTCGAAACCTCTGAAATTGCAACTAGGAATGACCTGTTGATAGAATTAGTCCTCGGCTTCTTAGGATGTGATTAATGTTGCTTTTCATTCTAAGTGGTTTGACCACCATCTGATTAAGGCTTACAGCCAGGCGCAGATGTAAATCTTATCACGAAATATCACCCAAGTGGTTTGATCCACCATCAGGTTATGGCTTACACAGTAAGATACTAATGCCAATTTTATCACGCATCTCGCGATAGCGTGATCCATTGACCGTTACTGCATTTCCAGCCTTATCTTCGAAAAAAAAGGGCCAAATCACCCCTCCATACCACATGGCGCAATATGAGGTATAATAAGTGAAATTGGGCTTCGTCTGAGAAAATGATTTTTTCAGAAAAACCAACCGATTTCAATAGTCGGTCGGCTTTAATTTCCATACCAGTTGAATCTTGTAAGCCGTCAATGTCAAATCCTTAAGCAGGATTTCCTCCCATGTGGTGGTTTTGTTTAACCGCAATTGTTGAGAATGTTGAGGAATTGACAAATTCGGATCTGCTTGAACACTGTGACTCACGATTGCGATGTTTTCAGTTGAACGACCTGTTTCAAGATGTGTTGCTTCGATTTTGTCGACTTAATTTTTAAGACCAAACTCTTAATAGCTGTCTCAGAAGGGCGGTTATGTTGGCCGAAAATATCACTTTAACACTATAACTTTAACAGAACAACCACTTTCATAGTGAATTTGAATTATTTTAATGCGATTTTCGTGCGAAATTGACTTCATGGTAAAAATACGAATACGTGAAAGAACTAAATTTGAAAACTATCATGTTGTTGGTGTTGCCACAATTGAAAACCAAACTTCTTGTTGAAAAACACGTTAGCTCTTATTAACAGTGACCAGTCATTTGGTTAGGAGCGGAAAAACACGTACCTTAAAATTAACCTCTACTTTTAAAATTATTTATACAATTTTGTAATTAAAAATATTTTTATTGTAATTGAGACAAATTACGAATTATTTAACTATAATATTTTTACCAATACCAACACACAAAAACATAAATTTGATGTGCTAATAATTTATTGGAAAACAAATACAAAATGGAAAAACGCTTATACTCTTTAATAGATAAATATCTTGATTAAATGTGTAATTTATATTAAAATTGTTATGAGCCACCAACAGTAGGATACGATAACAAAATTTAATAAAATGAGAAAAAATAAATAAAAGTTGTGAAAGTATAAATTGCATTATAAACTTTGCCGTATATTCACAATTGAAATTTAATATTAAAAAAGCAAAAATCATTTTTTATTATAATAAATTAACTGGTTGATTAAAAAGTTTATTAAACATTCTCTGTATTCTATTAAATACAAATTTAATATTAAATATGTTTTGCAGTGTGTTCAGCAAAAATATATATTATCATTTTTATAATGAATGAAATTTTATTGATTGGCAAAAAAAAAATAATTTTATCAGAAACAAAAGGATTCCAGAAATATAAATATTTAAAATATATATTCTATTTAACCAGTTTTGTCAATGATAAATAAATTTTCAATCGAAAATTATTAAAAGCAAAAATCAAATTAAAATTGTGCTGCAAAACTTCAATTGTGACAGATGATGTACAGCACAAAGTTAATGTTCGTAGGCATATCAAACCGGTTCAAAATATGTCATTTTCTTTATTAGAATATAGAATTTTAGAAGTTGTCTTTCAGAACCAATAACTACTCGTAGAGAATAAGTTCAAATTATCAATATGGGAGATGCTTAGACCTTTGTTTAATCTTTCCAGCAAAAAAAGATTTTGTGTTAAAATTTATTTTCGGAAAAAAATCGAATTTTTGAGTTCTTCCCCGGAAGCTCTCTCATCCAGAAATGTTGATTTTATTGACAAATAAGTGGAAGTAGAGTTAAGTAAGAGATGTTTTTAATTTCTCCCCTTGAAATCCTTCCCAGTTGTGGCGAGCGCTTTCGATGTGAATATAACATTATCAAGCCACGTGTTGTCATTCTTTTCCGTCTTTTCTGGCTGTTTTTTTTTCGCTGTGAACGGCGAGTGCTTTCAATGTAAAGATATTATTCTCAAGCCGTGTTCTAATCTGTACTGGTGACTCTGTGTTCGGATTTAGGTAGTTCTATTGTTAAGGTAGTATCCCCCCCCGGGGGCACATTTATGGTCTTTATAGTACGTAACCGCTATCTATATCTGTGCAACTGGGGGTATAAAGGGAGCCCAGTCCCCTGAAGACAGGCAGGAAGTCAACTGGAAGCTCCACTTTATTTCCACGGGGATCAGTGAACCCGCAGATTTCATTATTTGTCTCTTTAGACATTTAATAGTTCTCTGACTGATCATTGAGGTTGGCCCCTATATGGGAGTATCGTGGTGGTTGTGGTTTTGCGGCCCCATAACAGTATAATGGTTATTATGGTGGCCAGGATCATCTCACTGATAATGACACGCAAAGTGAATGATCCAGTCCAGTGAGCATGCTAGACATGTGTTCTGGACAGGAGTAGGAAAGTTTCCAACTCTTTAGCAAGGTGTGATGGTTTGCAGCCCTGCCCTGGAATCATTAAAGTTGCAACTAGGTGGTTCTGTTGCTTAGAATTATGTCTTCGGCTTCCTAGGACGCCTGTATGACGTTCCAAATTACACAATAGTGGTTAGTCCACCATCTGATTAAGGCTACATAGCCAGGTGCGGATGTAAAACGAATCACACTCTGTTAAGGTAGTATCTACTTATGTAGGTAGAATACTTTTTGCGAGACTAATTTTCAATATCTCCGTCTTTTATTATTATTTAGGTACGTATCTCCATCTGAGAGTGCTTTCTGTTTGTTCGTGTGTATGAGTAGTTTTAGTGGTATGAAAATTGTGTCTGAAGTCGTTTTATAAAAGTTTTTATTTTGTAGATTTCCATGTTTTCAAAAATGTTTTATCTTTGTCCTTTTTTGCTAAAATTTATAAATGTCATACATTCATTTATTTTCCTTGCGTGTGTAATCGTGAGTGTCAAGAAATAATTTCGTGATAAGATAAAATATGCACCTGGCTGTAAGCCTTAATCAGCTGGTGGTCAAACCACTGGGAATGAAAAGCAGCGTCATTCACGCCCTAGCAAGCCGAGAACAAATTCTAGCAACAGGTCTTTCCTAGTTGCAATTTCCGCGGTTCCAAAGCAGGGGTGCAATCTACTACTCCTTGCTGAAGAGCTGGAGACTATCCAACTCCTGGTCCAGAATACATGACTAGCATGCTCACTGGATCCGGATTATTCACCCGTTGGTGTTATTAAAGACCCACATAATCAGTTCATGCTGGTGCCGCAAAACCACAACCACCACGATTCTCCCGAAAGCCCAACCTCAATAATTAGTCAGAGAACAGCTAAAAGTCTAAAGAGATAATTAGCGGAACTCTGGGGCTTACTGATTGCCGTGGTAATAACGTGGAGTTACCCACTCCTGCTAGCCTTCAGGGGACTCGACTCCCTTTTACACAGGCCTAGATAGTCAAGTATTCTATAAAGACCGAAAGGGGGGTGTGTCAAGATGTAATGCAACCACCTCGATTCTCCCGAAGGGCCAACCTCAATAATCAGTCAGAGAACAGCTAAAAGTCTAAAGAGATAATTAGCGGAACTCTGGGGCTTACTGATTCCCGTGAAAAAAACGTGGAGTTTCCAATTGACGCCCTGCTTACCTTCAGGAGACTGGGCTCGCTTATACCCCTAGCAGCATAGGTCTAAATAGTCAAGTATTCTATAAAGACCGAAAGGAGGGGCATCAAAATGTAATGCAACCACCACGATTCTCCCGAAGGGCCAAGCTCAATAATCAGTCAGAGAACAACTAAAAGTCTAAAGAGACAATTAGCGGAACTCTGGGGCTTAAGGATTCCCAAGGAAAAAACGTGGAGTTTCCAATTGACTCTCTGTTGCCTTCAGGGGACTGGGCTCCCTTATACTCCCAGCAGCATAGGTCTAGATGGTCAAGTATTCCATAAAGACCGAAAGGGGGGGTGTCAAGATATACTGCAAAGTTAGAGTCTTCTCCTTTTTCGCTAGTATGAGCGTACGTGTTTTGTAAATTTTTGGTCCCGTGCAAGTAACAGTGTACCGTCGGGTTGTATTGATTGTATCTTTGTCTGCTTTATTCCAGTTTTTATTGCTCTATAAAAATTATGTTGCTAGTAATTGGTTTATAGTCGTTGTCTTTAGCTTTGCTGTAAATTATATCGAGTTCTTTGTTATACTTATTTGGAGTAAGTGCGATTATCTTAAATCTGCGTAACAGACATCTAAATGCCGCTAGTTTATGTTGTGTAGGGTGGGTGGTTCGAAGTGATGTGGATAGTAGTATCCGTCGTAGTTTTTTTTTTTCTATAAATTTCAAAGTTAGTTTCTTGTGTTATTGTGATATCAAGATAATGCAAATTTCTGTCTTCTTCTTTTTTCATTGTGTATGTAAATGTTATTATAGATTGTGTTGAAGTTTGTTAAGAATTTTTTCGGCGTTGTCTTGTTCGCAGATGCATATGATGTCATCTACGTATCTATAGAAATGACTTATTTTGTGTTTTTTCCGTTAGTGTCTTTAGTGATGCGAGTTGTTGCATGAAAATGTCCATGAAGATAGCTGAAGTTGGATTATCCACGCTGAGTCCGTCAGGTTATTTGTAAAAGTGATTATTTAATCTAAAGTAGTTCTGTTTTATTATGATCTTTGCAATATCTATAATATCGCTGATGTATTGGTTATCGCATAAATTGTGTAGTGTGTCGCGTAGGATAACTAAGATTTCGTGTGTTGGTATTGAGATGTATAGAACTTTGATATCAAACAAACGCGTCGCCTGTTTACGGTTTTCTTAAGTTTTTCGACAAGGTCTTGTGTATTAGGTACCGTATATGTTTTTTGTAAATTTATCTTCTCTTTAAGTAGGCCGCCCGTGGGCTCAGAATCAATTTTCATTGGCCAAAACCTATATATTTTCTTGACATAGATTCTTAAAACTTTTATGTCATCAGAAAGGAAACAGATCAAAACTTAGGTAGCCGAAAAATTTTGTCAAAATATTCACATTAGTAGGCGTGGCATGCTGCTAAAAGCAAAGAATTTCGTTTAAATTAAAAATAAAAAAAATTGTAATATTTGATCTCATTTTAATTACGATTTTTTGAAAACTATTATTGATAATGAACTGCGGTTTTTTTTTTTTGTTATGTTGGGTGAACTGTTTTTTTTCACAAATGGTATTTGGGTACCCTGTATAAGTTGTAGTTAGGATGTTATGTAATAAATTTGAAACCACCATATATTCGTAAAATTTTAAGTTTAACAGTGTAAAACTTTTAAAGGACAAAAAAGGGCAAAACAGCAAAACCATCATAAGAAAGGCAAAAGTGTTTTCTTTAAGCCTATATATACTTTTGCCCGGACCCGCCCGTTGAACACTTTTTTTATTTTAATGAAAATACTTAAAATTTTTACAAACAAAATTCTATCAAAATTGCTAGCAAATTTACTTTAGAAACTATTCACTGCCATAAATACAAATTGCAGATAGCAAAACGTAGGGAGAAAGAGAGTAAAGTTATTGGTTGTATAAATATTTCTTTACATGGTTGACATCCTTTTAAAAAAAACTTCCTAAAATTATTCATGCATTTTTGCACAAATGTTTCAATTACCTGCTAAAAATTATAGGAAAAAAATGTTTAAAATTTTTTTCAGTAAAGTACAGATATATAAAGTACAATTTATACCTACCACAGCATTACATAACTGCAGCTAAAGAGGAGTGTCCACAGAAATCTATCAAAATCACACCAATTTCAGCACAGTTACAACTGCAAGCTTTACTTGATCATACAGCCGAAAAGTTGCTACAATCACTTAAAAGAAGTGAGTTGAAAAAAAATCTAAACTGCAATTTGACTCTTTTTTGTAAATAGGGATGCGATGAATCTTCTGGCCAAAAACAATATAAACAATTTTTATGTGAAGATATTTCTAACATAGATATATTCATGGTGTCATTTGTGCCATTGCGATTAATAAAGGACTGAGAAGAAGCTTCGTCTAGTATAATGCAAACAAATTGTATTTGGAAAAACCATACTCCATCGTCTAATAAATGCTACAGACTAATATAATTTTATTTTAAAAATGAAATTCATGACACCGTTAAGAATGAAGCTCAAATTTGAACACTAAAACCATTAGAGTTAGAGATAGATTAACAGACTATTAAATTGAATTACCAATTAATACTTTCAATGATAGACGGAAAACTGCCCAGGTTTTGACTGATACAAAAGCTTCATCCAGTTGTATTATATGTAAAGCAACATCAAGCCGGTTAAACCAAGAACCGACAAAGTCAGTAGATATTGATGAATTTGGATTATCACCGCTGCATACGAGGATAAGGTTTATAGAACACATACTGAAAATTAACTGTCATTTGGCCTCTGGATCTTCAGGATCAGTAAGAAATAATGGCACTAACAAAGAGAAAAGAAAATTGTAAAAGAAAGAAGTTCAAGGTGGGCACCATCAAACATGGGTTAATTATAGATCTACCAAAATAAGTATCAGCCAATACCGTAAGAAATTTCTTTTTGGATCCCGAGACTATATCTGATATAACAGGTGTTGATATAGATGTTATTTCAAAATTTAAAACAATTACTGAAGAACTTGCGTGCAATGAACAAATTAATGCTAGAAAATTTGGTGACTATGCCAAGGAAACTGCTGCTATATATACATCCAAATACAATTATAGCAATATGTCAGCAACAGTGCACAGAGTTCTTTATCATGGAGAAGATGTCTTTCATCACCATTTATTACCAATTGGAGATTTATCAGAGGAAGCCCAGGAAAAAAGAAATAAGGATTATAGATTGTACAGAGAACATAATACCAGAAAGATGTTACGAAGTTCTACAAATAAAGATATATTTTACATATATTATTAGCAACGTCAGACCACTTCATCTCTAGCATTCGAAGTCAAAAGGAAAGTGAATCATTCGGACCTCTATGCCGAAGCTAAGGCATTGCTACAGGACACTAGTAATACAGAGCAGAACACAAAATATTTACAGGAAATATTCCAGCCAAATGAATAATAATTATAATTTCCATTTAATATTTGAATGAAATAAAGTATGCAAATATTAATATTAAATGCTATTTTATTTATCTACAATCTATTTATGACTATAAATATGTATATATAATTAAAGAAAAACTAGGTTACAGGCGGAAACATCAAAACCACACCTTCATATACACCGACGGTTCGAAAAATGAAAATGCAATAGGATACAGTGTTACGACAGAAAATAAAGTCATTGAGGTAGGAAACCTACCACATTACAGTTCCATTTACTCAGCAGAGATAATAGCGATCACCAGAGCACTGCAATACATTGAAAACAAAAAGGGGAAATTCGCTTTGTGTACTGATTCCCTTTCATCACTCAAGTCTATTTTAAATCCATCTAACAACAACATGTACACCGTTAAAATTCGAAATGCAATCATAATGAGACATCCGAACGTAAAACTAATCTGGGTACCCAGCCACTGCAATATTGCTGGAAACGAATATGCCGACATTGCAGCAAAGTTCTCTCTTAAGTCGCCTCTTATTACAATGAACAATTTTAACCCCACGGACTTATGCCGATATATTACTTCATATTACATAAGTAGAAACACCACTCTTCAAAAAACATCGGAATGGTACAAAAAAGTTAATAGTAGCGCTGAATTAGGCCATATATTTGATAAAATTAAGAATACGAACCGAATTGATCTCATCAAATTCACCAGGCTTCGACTAGGTCACACAAAAATAACACATGGGTGCCTTCTTAATCTACCAATCACCCCACCGTGCAGTTGCTGCGTTTCCTACCCGACTGATCCAACACATCTATTAACAGCTTGTCCTTTCTTCTCGACGCAAAGAGCCAACATATTCAAAAGCGAAGATCCGTTACACTTATTAGCCGATCCAACTGATAAGAACATATCTATAATAGTAAATTACTTAAAGTCTACTAATCTGTACCACCAGATTTGATTACTAAAATTTATAATATAGAAACAGACCAATCCTATCCTATTTCAACTTTGTTGTAGAAGTAATAATTATTATTTGTTTGTGAGCTGAAGGCCTTAGTTGCTATTGCCGCTATTTTAAATTAGCTTAGAATTTGAATTGTAAGTTAATTTTTTTAATAATAATAATAATAATAATAATAAACTAGGTTACAGTGTTTTATTTTAAAATTTACCAAAAAGTAGGAAATAATTAGCCATTGGTAAGCGTAAAGTTAAATTCAGCGCGCTGTAGCGATCTTAATAAAACCTATACTCGATAAAACCTTAAGATGTTATCTATTGACTAAAAAAAGAATTTCTGAAAAATCTTTGTTAGTTAAAAAGTTACAGAGTTTCGGTCAATGAAATACGATTCTGAGCCACTGTGGATCGGGGAGATGTTTAACCAGGTGATATGCTGGTGCAAATCGGGAGTTTATAATGAGTCTCATTGCTATGTTTTTTTCTGTGGATTTTCGGTTGTACTTTGAGTGTTGGTGGTCTTGAGTATACTCTTCCGTCAGCGCTACAGTCGTGTTTCCTTTGTCTGCTTTTGTAATTAGTAGGTGAAAATGTATTTTAAACAACTTAAAAAAAGAACTCTATATGTTATAATTCTTAGGTGTGCCTAAGAATGTATTTTACTTTGCATGGTACCGCGTCTAAATTTTTCAATCCAGCCATTGTTCTCTGACAGTGAGCATTAATAAGGATAATTCTAACTGATACAGTTTGCTTAGTAAACGATAATAACTTTTCACCTTGCATGACGTAACGACCCCCACTCTCACAGCCAAGTTATACACCTGGACTATTAACATTAAAAGGGGAATTATATATTCTAAGACCAGCCAAATTTGGATAGTTTTTTTTTGTTAGCTATGTTAATTAATATGAACATTACTTAAGCGCTAGATGTCACGATAATAAGGACTTTAACATTCATAACGCTCTGATCTTGTTTAATGCTCAAAATGAGAGAGTCATGTAAGTAAAAACAATAAGAGTAGTGGTAGTGTATTGCAGAGCCAGTATCTTCCACTCCTTCTACACCTCTTGTATCTCCTTACACTGCCAGATTGGGGTCAAACTCATCTCAGTTTTCTTTCCCCGCTAGTTATTCCAGGCTTAAAGTATATTTAATATTCCACCTTCAATGTTTCTTTGTTTTTGTAGGTAAATATTATTGTCTGTCCATCTACTTTAGAAATTTACCTGATATTCATTAACTTAAAACAAACCCAAAAAGAAACAAAAACATTCCTTTGTTAACGACTTAAAAAGTCACTAATAATAGTTTTACTGGGATAGTTTACTTTTTATTTTTTAAATAAAAATTTTGCAAAGTTAATTGGCAATAAAAAATGTACACGTGTAACGTAATTATCCATTTCCTGGTAGTAAAATAAAATACGTGTTTTATTTTAGGCCTGTTGTTTGTACTAATAAAGCTGGCTTAAACTTCTTGTAAACAAAATTCCTTTAGACATACACAAATATGAATATTAAAATGCTAAAAACTTTTATCTTTTTACGTTCTTTAAAAGTTATACTTGAAAATCTGAAGAATTAAGAAAGCAAAAACATAGCATTTTAACTAAGAACATAAGAAGAAGCAGGTATTTAAAATTCATAACAGTGTTTTAAAAATTGGTGTTACAACATATAAAAATAACGCCCACACATGCATAAATAAATACACTTAAACATAATGGCACAAAATACGCGCATATTTGAGAAAGCCAGCGAATAAAAGAAGAAATTTTTCCTTTTTATATTTAGGTGTGCATGCATAAGCACGACACGTGATCATTAAAATTTCTTTAAGGTAACACACCGACTTACATTTCGTAATACTTTCAGCTTCTAAATATTAAGTGTCGCTGTATATGTGTGCACAAAATTAGATTGATAAGGCATTTGTTATATGGAAATATGTATTATAAGCTTTATTTAATCCCCAAAAAAGAAAGCAAATTATGTTAACTTTGGCAAGGTTGTGTTAAATGTTTTATAATTTTAAAAAATTTGGTTTGCTGAAATTCGATCTGTTTAAAATATTTTCATTTGAAGATGAAAACAAAAAGTAAATAAAAAAAAATTAAAAAGTGAACATATCGAAATAAAGATTTAACTGATAATACTGTGACGAGTGAAAACTATGATGTGTCATCCAAATTTTAGCATAATAAACACTAACGCTTATGGGTTGAAATTTTTTTCATCTGGAGTCTCCAGGATTTGAAATGAGTGCATAACTTGGGAACCTACTAGCTTGTCTGCTACCTTCCACAAAGAATAATCTGCAGTTATTGTATTAGATGAAGAGATATTGCTATATGGTAATTCAACAAGAAGTTTATTTTTAACGTATTCGTAATAAATGCATAAAGTTAAAATTTCGTAAAATTCGTGATATTTTCGGACAACATAATCATCCTTCTGATACCGCTGTTAAGAATTTGGTTATTCAATTTAAGTCGACATGCTCGATACAAAATATACGCATGTTTGATCGAAACGTTCAACAGAAAACACCACAGCTGTGAACCACAGTGTTGAAGCGGATCCAATTTTTTCCAATTCTTCAATGTTCTCAACAATTGGGATTATAAGATAAAATTTACATCTGCACCTGGCAGTGGGCCTTAATCAGATGATGGTTATACCACTGGGAATGAAAAACAACGTCATTCACGCCCTAGAAAGCCGAAGGCTAATTCTAGCTACAGCTCTTTCTAGTTGCAATTTTGATGATTCCAGAGCAGGGCTGCAAATCACCACTCCTTGCTGAGGAGCTGGAGACTATCCTACTCCTGTCCAGAACACATGTCTAGCATGCTCACTGGATCTAGGATCATTCCACCAGGTAGGTTGTGTAAAGGTGAAATGATTCTGGCATCCATTAAAAACTGACATTGGCTTTTCGACCCCGAATATTAATTGTAAAATATTTTGGAAATTTCTTCAAAATTTCATACGGACCATCGTATGGTTGCGTTAGTGAAGGACGTATTGAATCGTTGCGTACAAAGACGTGTGTTATCGACTGGAGATCTTTAGAGATGAATGTAGCGTGTGGCGTATGGTGTGCTGTTTGCGTTGGCCGAAGATTTTTCATTAATGTTGGAAATTCTTGTAGTCGATGTAGGGGAAAACGAAATCCATTCCTGTGAATATTTCATTAATTAGACGCTGGGAAGTTTGTGCGGCGTTGCACAAGCCGAAGGTCATAAATTTGAATTCAAACAATCCAAACGGTGTGTTTATGGCTGTTTTAGGTATGTCCTCTGGGTGTTTCGGAATTTGATGGAATGCTTTCTGCAGGTCGATTTTCGAAAAAATTTTCTTACCTTGCAGGTTGTTGCTAAAATCCGTGAGATACGGCAAAGGATACCGATCAGGCAACGTCTGAGCATTAAGCGCATGGCCTCCAAGTTTCATCACTTTTTAATACCAAGTGCAATGGACTTGACCAATTGCTTTTAGACGGCTGGCAAATTCCAGTTTGAATGAGAAAGTCAAACTCTTTTTTTGCTACAGCAAGCTTTTTGGTGAAAGACGTCTGGGGCGGCAAAACACTGGTTGTCTCGATTTTATGAAATATTGTTGATTTCGTCTTAGATCCACTTGGAGAAAGTTGGGTGATATCAGAAAATTCTGATAAAAGATTCGTGATTGGATCACTAATGTTGAATGTTTTAATGACGGCGATGTTGGTTATCGATTGTGACGTAAGCTTAGAGTTGAAACCAGCGGTGTTACCAATAAGGCGGTTGCGACGTAGATCGATTAGCAGATCGTAAAAATTTATAAAATCGGAGCCAATTTTAGGTGTTGTGACGTCACGCTTCGATGTTTGTACTGCACATTTCGGGAAATGGTAATCTGGCGTTAATTGCGGATAAGGAAGCATTATTATCTGTGCCGGTAGATTGACCATTTCCATCGTTGCCGTTGTCTTCTAAAGAAGCGTTATCTTCGGTGGTTGTCATGGCAAAAATTTTTTGAAGTTGTGTTGACAAAAATTTTCTAATCAGCAATGGTAAATTAAAAATGTCTCGTTCACGTTTCACTAGACTTTTTTAATCGTAAAAAATCTACAAGATCACGTCGGGGTCATCAATTTGGATTGTTGGTTTATGTTAATCCAATAAAAGAATGTAAACTTGTGAATTATTATTCCTATTTTTTTTTTTTTTTTTATATTATTTATTGAATCTTCAAAAAGAACTAACAATAATTACTAATATCTTAAATCTAAAAAAAAATTTTTTTTTTAGTCCGGCCAGTGCTAGACAAAATTAATATTTTTCATGTTTTTTGCTATCTCTCATATGATCGGCCTAGTACGGCAATATCCCTTCTCTTTAGACGTATGTAACCAGGTTCATTAAGTATATTACGCGCCAAAGGATTTGGATGAGTTTCCAGTTTCCTCAAATAAGTTACTGCGTGTTTCGCTATTTCCGCCCGGACTGATGGCATATTTAGATCTTTGTGAATGTTTGCGTTTTTTACATACCAGGGAGCAACTGTGATCAAGCGAAGAATCTTATTTTGGCGCCTCTGAATTTTCTCAACATTGCTTGCTGAGGCAGTACCCTATAATTGTACTCCGTAAGACCAAATTGGTTTGAGGATCGACTTGTACAGTAGAAGCTTACAGTCTAAGCTGAGGGTTGAGTTCCTGCCAATAAGCCAGTTCAATTGGACCGCCTTTAACTTCATTTGTGTCAGTTTGAACTCTATGTGTTTTTTCCATGTAAGGCGACGATCAAGATGTATACCAAGGTATTTGACATCTGAAAGTTGAGGTATCATCTGGTTATTCATGCTAATAGCGGGGCATGAGTCCCTACGCAGTGTGAAGGTTATATGAGTACATTTTTGCTCATTCACCTTTATTCTCCACTTTTTCAGCCATTTATCCATGTTGAGTATGTGATCCTGTAGATGACGTGATGCTGCTTGTGCAGTTTCATGAGTACTTAAAAAAGCTGTGTCATCAGCAAATGTCGATGTGTGCACTCGGTTGCTAGTTGGCATATCTGATGTGTACATCAAGTATAAAATAGGACCCAAAATGCTTCCCTGAGGTACTCCTGCCTGAATAAGCTGAGGTGAGCTAATAAAATCTCCTTCTTTCAGCACAAACCTTCGATCAGCTAGATAGTTTTTTTGCTGATGATACTGCTTTTGTAAGCATTCACAAAGATCCAAAAGTTGCATCTGAACAACTTCAAGCACACATAAAAGTGTTGGAGATATGGCTCAAAAAATGGAAGATAAAAGTAAATGCCTCAAAGTGCGTTCACATTACTTTTACCTTGAGAAGAGAAAATTGTCCTCCGGTTTTAATTGATGGCATAAGAATTCCTGAGCAAAATAATGTGAGGTATCTCGGAATTCATCTTGATAGACGTCTCACATGGACTTACCACATAGCGGCGAAGATAACACAAATAAAGCTGAAATCTGCCCAACTTTACTGGCTTATCGGACCAAGATCCTCGTTAAAATTTGATCTCAAGGTCCTTCTATATAAGGCCATTTTAAAGCCCATATGGTTATACGGTATACAACTATGGGGAACTGCTTCGTCATCTAACATCGAAAAACTACAAAGACGACAGTCAAAACTCCTGCGAATGATAACGTGTGCCCCGTGGTACATCAGGAATAATAATATTCACAGAGATCTCAGCATTCCCACTATTCGTGAGGAAACTAGGAATGTTATCACAAACTATAAATCTAAAGTTACAACTCATCCAAATCAGTTTGCAAGAGACTTGCTCATATTTGAGGGCCATAAACGTCTTAAAAGGAGGGGAACCTTTGAACTCATCAGATGAAGACAACACCCGTGGGAACTTAATGTTGTAGTTGCAGTGGCAACGAAGACTTTTTATTCTTAGGCTAAGATTTGAATACTCATTGTAAATTTCGTTATAATGTGAAAGATTCAATGATTAAGGAAGATTAAAAAAAAAAAAAAAAAAAAAAAAAGCTAGATAGTTTTTTAATAACCCATATAAGTTTTCAGATAAGTTCAGTTTTATTTTATATATGAGGCCCTCATGCCATACCTTATCAAACGCTTGGGAAACGTCAATAAATAAAGCAGAACAGTATTTTCTTTCTTCGAAGGTCCTTTTGATAACATTTACTAATCTGTGCGTTTGTTGAATCGTACTATGTTGTCTTCTGAAGCCGAATTGATGGTTCGGAATACATTCCTTTGCACTCAGAATCGGGTTTAGCTTAGTCATTAGTATTCTCTCAAACAGCTTTGATGTATTTGATGAAAGGCTAATAGGTCTGTATGATTCTATCTTTGTATGGTCTTTACCCGGCTTAGGAATCATCGTTATCAAGGATTTCTTCCACTCTTTCGGAAAGTACTCAAGGCGTAATATGGCATTAAAAATAAAAAGAATAATTTTCCGGGCTGTACTGGGTAATTCAAATAACATCTTGTTACTGGTTTCATCAAGTCCTGGGGCTTTCCTGATATTCAAATTTGTTAATGCTTGTTCAATTTCCCTTAGTTCAAACCTTATTGTAACTGCCGGATTACCATCTACCGGTGGCAGTTCAGCCAAATCTGTCTATTTATTAACTTAAATTAATATTATAATAAAATTTAATATTTGAGACGTAGCCAACACGTCTATCATTGTTGACAGCACAAAACGGAAAGAGGTAGAAAAAGGAAGAAGAAACAGAATGCATGTGCAAATTGTCCTAGGTCAGCAATGGTAATAAATAACGGTTACTAATTTATGACACAAAAGGGCTGCCACATACATATAGACATACAGGCGCCTATACATTGAATGAATAATATAACAACAACAAAATGTGATACAAAGGGAGTAGAAGGGAGTAGAAGATTCTTCATTTTTCTATACTTCTAGTGGACAAATATAAAATGACAGCGTCTGTATGGATAGTTAGTTAGTTGAAAAATAAACCTCGTGAAGTAAAGACGTGGATCTTAAGTAAATTGTTTTGTAGTGACAACTTTGTGTGTAGTTAAAGTAAATAAACTTCTAATTAATTTAAAAACTCTAAAATCGGGTATTATTTATTTTGCAATAAAGAACTCACAACAAAACGTTTACAAAAGGTATAAACGTAGCAAAATTACTTAATTTTTATAATTTTGGCAAAAAAAATTTATTAATCACTTTACATTTAAGTGGATTAATTCTCCTTATAAATCTTATGTCAACAGGAGCAATTCTCTACTAGACTCAATTATGAATCTATTTATGCTAGAAAATATCATCAAGCTATAATTTAAATTCGATCCTCGTTATTATTTAACTCTCTCTTAATTATTATTTTATTTGAAGCAAAAACAAACTATTTTTTTACCTTTTAAACAAAATTTTATATAAATAAAACTTAATCTGATTGAAAAACTGAAAACATGTAAAATAATAAACATTGATTTTATTACTTCGTTAAAGAAATTTCATAATATACAAACATAAATAAAATATTAAGAGAATTTATAATATTGCCTTTTTACATCAAAAGAAACTTTTCCATCGCATTAAGCTTAACATTCACTGCAAACAAGAAATCTGTTTTATTGATGAAAGGCTTCTTCTAGAGGTATCTTTATGTGAAGCTATGAAATTTACGTTTAAAAACACATAAAATCTAGCATCAAGGAGTTTTAGTGTTTTTAAAACACTATGGGCCCGAAATCAAAATAAATGTTGATAATGTAAGATGCTATTTAACATTTTCGAGCAGCTATGCATTTTTAACTACTTAATTTATAATGGAACCTATTGATATTCTGACATCTTTTTGAAGAAACTTAATAGTTATAGATAAGAACTCCAATGAAGAGCATTATGTGTGAATATTTTATCCAAAATGACTAGAGCTTTCTTGTGCTGTTATAATGGACTCAGTATCAGCATATTCAGTATTATATGAGAATCCAATCGTTTTCACGAAAAAAAAAACAAATAACAAAGTATTAAGCATATTCAGCTTATCGCGATTTTTTGTTCCCATTAAAGCAAAACACGCATGTTTGGAAGATATAAAATAGTGAAAATAATTTTTCAAATATTTCGGTTGCCTTAAATGAACCATTCACATATCAGATTATATTGTTACGAAGATGATTTATTAAGTTTTAAAAGAAAATAATTATCAGCAAAACAAAGTAAACAAAATGACCCACTGTACATTTTACAAACTGCATAGTTTTCTAAGAAATCTTATACACACAAGATAACAACAACATGCTTATAAGAAATTCACCAAATAAGATAAACAACAGAAAATAAAAACAACTAACTAACACAAAACACACAGCCAAGCAGGCGGCTAATCTAAATGATAATAACAACAACAATATGGGAAAGTAGAATATTCTTTTTTATTGAAGAACAGCTTAAAACAATTATATAAGCACCACTTGCTACACAAGTGGTCATTAGTGAGTAAAGACAAAGACAACAAAGTTACCATCATGTTAATTTGTATATATTGAAAGTAAATATATCGTTTAACTTAAATTAAAACTCTTAAGTGCTGCGTTATTATTTTGCAATAAATTCAAATATTTTTTGACCAAAAACCTTAAATTTAATAATTTCAATTATTATCACATATATTTTAAAATCACAGTAGTTCAATTAATTTTTTTTTATTTTTAAAAAAGAGAGGTAGCACTTCAGGTAACAATGCCTATTTAGTCAAGTACCGTGCTACCTTCTTTTAGCAAAGGGATATAGAAGAGATGAAACAGGTGGTAAAAGTAGAAGGATAGTCGGAAATTAACTGTCGTATAATAAGACAGCACAGCGACCAGTGACTATGCCTTCAACGCTGAGTAGCCCCACCGACAGCTCATTTTTATTTTTGTAGTAAAAAAACCAAGGTCTTCGTTGGGAATCGAACCCACAACCCCCATACTGATAAGCTAGTGCACTTCCTACTAGCCTACAGTGGCACCTAGTTTAATTAAAAACAGTATTTATGCATAATTTTATGTTAAGAAATGTACCTAATATTGATGTCTCAAATTATTACAGAGTTAGACATCCGGTTTTGCAAATCAAAGTTGAAATCGTTTTGAGGGGGGATGGTATAATGAAAGCAATGTAACTTTTATAGCTGTGTTTTAAAAGTGTGAACAGTTAAATGGATAAAGCAGTATGCAAGTAGACATAAATTATGCTTAAGTAGTCTTTGGTCAGCAAAGCGATAGAAAGAATTTATGAATGGGCAAGCCTACTTTGGATATAATGTGGCTGGAAGTAACCATAGAAGGGATAATATAATGCGCTTGAAAAATTATGGAAAAGTAGCCCATTACTGCCCAACAATTAAATGATTATCATGGGCAATACCCCTCAAGGTACATGCAGTCTTGATGGATCTCTTAACCATCTTGATATGTGCTTTCGGAGGTAAAAGGCGGTCCCAGTCGCCTGAGCTAACAGGAGCTCAAAAATTGAGACAGACAGGACTCTCGAAGTCTTACCAGTGAACTTTAAAAACACACACTGTTACAATGGAAACCACTTTCCCGAAGGACTAAGGCCCTGTTGTGCTAATCGGTGATGCCCCTCAGGAAGCAATGTCGCCACGTTTAATAGAGCTTTGGAGAAAGTTTTGAAATGATGCTAACACAAATTAATATGTGAACACGATTAACATGCAACAAGGCAAGGATAGTCTCCAACTCTTCAGCAAGAAGAGCGACACTGCCCTGCTACCGTCCTCTCGAAAATTGCCTAAGGCGTGCATGCAACTTAGTGTCTCTATGCATCTTAAGGCGCAAGTAGATGCTCTTTTTGCGTCCAGTGGTAAGACCACCATCAGATTAAGGTCTCGCAGCCAGGTGCTTATCTCATCTATCACGGGTAATAGCTATGCCCATAGTTGTGCATAGCTTGAGGGAGTTTGATCGAAAGCATGTGTTATCAATTTGATAAAACTATTGTTGAATGAAGGGAAACTTGTAGATAAGAAAAAAAGGTCTGCATGCTTGTTCGAACCTTTTGCGAAAGAAATTTTTGCAGAACAAAAGTCACAGAGGAATGATTCATAATATTTGTTGCTGATGACATGTAATTTCAACAAGATAATAATATAGCAAACAAAACAACATTCTGCATACAGTGCTAAAGGATCACAAGGAAAGTCTCAATTCCTTGTTAGCATGCTGCAATTAAGGATTTTTTTTTAAGGAAGTAGCACTTCAGGCAACAATGCCTATTTAGTCAAATGCCGTGCTATATTCTTTAGGAAAGGGATAGAGAAGAGATGAAATAGGTGGTGAAAGCAGAAGGATAGTCAGAAATTAACTGCCGTATAAGACAACACAGCGACCAGTGACTATGCCTTCATCGCTGAGCAACCCCACCGACAGTCAGTTTTTATTTTTGTAGTGAAAAAAACCAAGGTCTTCGTTGGGAATCGAACCCACAACCCTCAGGCTGACAAGCTTAAGCATTACTTACTAGCCTACAGGGGCACTTTTATTTATTACAACCGCTCAAGTGCAGCGGAATGCATACAGTGAAATCATATGTAATTGGGCGTGGTAAAAATATTATTTTAATAAAACCTTGAACAAATGTTATTTATTTAATAGTTCTAACTTAAATATAACAAATTCAATTACATAGAAGCTTGATTCCAGAACAAGACAGGTCGTCTGGTCGCCTTTTTTCAAATCCCCAACATTGAAAGCTTAAGCTCAAAACTAAGTCTTAAATATTTTGCTGCCAGTTTTGAATTTTGTTTCTGTCATTCCAGCCGTTTAGAAGTTATTGAATTATTACCATGATAGTTTGTTTCTGTCCTACTATGCTGGCTTTTCATTGATTCTTTTTATTTTTGTAATTCTATCGAAGACATCGAGCGTCACATAACTTACGTACTGATCAATAGCTGATATTATGTTTTATTTTTTTTATTTACTTAAATATATTTTTTTAACCGTAAATTTGGATGTGTGTGTGTGTGTTAGTAATGTTGGTAAAGAAGGCTGTAAAACGGTAATAAAAACATGATTTGTTTTTTTTTTCATTTTTCTCTTTTATAAAATGTGTTATCTTTCCTCGCTACGATAAAAAGGCTTTTGTAACGTTTATTGTTTTTTAGTAGGAACACATTTAGTAGAGTTGCAAACTTTTCGAGTATGGTAATTTTAACTCTTTTTTTCGGACCAGGAGATACTTAGGGGAGAACTCCTACTCATACAATGCTTTGTACCAGAGCTATGAAATTAAGTTATGGGGAAAAGACATTGAAGGTGATAGGAAAGACCACTGAAAAGACCCCATACAAATGGCGTAGCGCGATTCACTGGCCAATCAAACACAAATGGATGGAATTTCAACGAAAGCGTGTTAATCGCAAAAACGTCTGAGTAATGGTTACAAGGGAACTTGTCATTTCATTAGAGCACTTACCATTGAAGTAACGATAAAAGAGTTAAATTCAACCCACAGTGCATCGATGCTCTTAGCTCTTAACGTGCATATTCACAGCTGCATATTAACAATTTTATCGAATATATTTGGACAATTCCCCATTTATGGTTTATTTAGAGTATTTTTAATGCCCAATAGAAATTTAAATTATAAAATCTAGCCCAGAAGAGTTAATAGTGATAAGTCTTGAGGAAACTCTAGCTGGAAGTAAAATTTTAATCAAGTTTTTTAAATTTTGCTAGCCGTATATCACGAACAACATAAAACACATTTGGCGCCTTTAGCGTTACTTTTTGCTGGTTTATCAGCAAACCACTAATGAATACCCGTAAACCTATAAGAAATAACTGAGAGGTATTACATTGCAAGACATGGCCGAACAAATGGCAGATCAACAAATTTGAATTTCTATAAATTCATGGCTGCCATGGCCATATAGCACCATCCTAGTGGAACCAACGTAGGCCGGATATCTATAGTTGCAAATAAAATATCATTTATTATAGTGCAATAACGATCTCTATGACCATGACTAGAGTTCTGGTTTTATTTTTAAAGCGTATAATTCGGATCATATTGTACATTTTTCTGGTTTTAATGGTGCCTGTAGTGCATTTGCAGGACTTTTTTCGCTTCATTTACGCCAGGTTTATTTTGCTAAAAAAAACCCTTGAGAATCTGGATAATTTGGTAGCATTATTCCAGAGTCATTCTATATACTTGATGCTTTACCAGGATATGCTGATCACAATTGTCGAAAAATCAGTGCAGTATGATAAATGAATAAAGTGTTAGCAAATACTTCTTACTAAGTACACCAAAATTTAAATTTTTTTAAAATAGAACTGTGTGGCATTTAAATAATAAATAATCGAATACTGGAATAATTGGCCACTCGCCATACTCCGATATGCACGCCATATCATACATACTGAGCATTATGTACACAGTATGAGAATATTTTAACAAGCTCTGTTAATTTTACAACAAATGGGTGTCGTTTTTGTTGCAAGTAACCAAATAACAAAAAGAAAAAATCCAACAACAAAAACAAATAATGAATATCACAAAGAACAAAAAGAAAAACATGAAGCAGAAAAAAACGTTTTGTGTGCAAATGTGATTTAAAGACGACATTTGTATTAAATTCAAGCACCTGGTGTCACATTATTATCCTGTCTCTGTCTTATTGTCGTTTTATTTTGTGTGCACACTTTAAACACACCGATAAGTTGAAAGGGGCGTGTTGATTTAACAAGCTTAGAAAATTTGTTTTTTTATTTTTATGTTTTACTTCACCATGGTGGTTATACATATTTCATATCAATACCAAGTGTCTGCCTATAACGATTAAAGATATAAAGTTATTTAAAAAAGAATGCCATTTAAGAGGACAATAGCTTTACTAGCTTTGTGAAAGTTTGCATTACGTAAAAATTACGTATTTGAACTCGAGATGCTATAACACCCGACCCATGAAGAAAGAACCTTGTAAGCTGTTAGCCAAAAAAAAAGAGGCTATTTTAAAGCACAGTAGGATTTAGCAAATTATCCACCTTGGCTACTCAACAGTTCTATTCTGTTTTGTAAATTTTCTTAATCGAGTTCAAAAACATTTTTTTTTAAAGACTATGCTTAGACACTTGATCCATTTAGAAAACTCTGTTATAAGTTTAACAAGTAAAGGGTGTTCCAATATAAAATACGTGATTTAAACATACCATTTAGGCAGTTTTGGTATAACAAAGTACACCTGAAACTACGTCATCAACGTCATCAAAAATTTAACACAAATAGTAAAGTGTGTCTCTATAGGCGGCATGATAACCTACATATTTGGAGTTATAGATAGACACTTACATTTTAGGCAGAAACTAAAATCAAGATGTTTCTCTCTTTATTGCATATTCTATCAAAAGAATGAAAGTCCAAATCTTATGAATCGAAAGATAATTTTCAGCTATTATTCTTCATCTCAGAAATAAATAATGATCTTATATATCTTAAGTATTTTAAAGTCTATGAATAATCATGTTCCAACAAATTTAAATTCTACTCAAATTCTATCTTCGTTGGAATTTGAGCTCAGGATATTCTTATTTATTTAACAGCTTAGCAGGCACCTATACTAATGCACTAACAGAGTTTATTATAACATTAATAAATTGTGTTCTGTTACCTCACACTTTTTGGTGGTGAAAAGTAGTTATTTGAGTTACAGTGTTGAAGCAGATCCTAATTTGTCAATTCCTTGACATTCTCAAAAATGTATGTTATCCAACACCACATGGCGAATTTTGCTTAAGGATTTAAGTTTGAAGCCTTACAAGGTTCAACTGGTGCAGAAACTGAAGCCGAACAACCGGCTGGTTTTTTTGAAAAAATCGTTTTTTCAGACAAAGCCTATTTTCACTTGTTAGGGTATTTCGTGATAAGATTTGCATCTGCTCCTGGCCGTAGGCCCTAATCAGATGGTGGTAAAACTACTGGGAATAAAAAGCAACGTCATTCACTCCCGATAACTATTCTAAAAACAGGTCTTTCCTTTCGAAGTTCTATAAAGACCTATAAATGTGCCCCCGAGGGAACTTGTTAGGATACGATGTGATAAGATTTACATCTGCACCGGCAGTGAGCCATAATCAGACGATGGTCGACCCACGTGAATGTAATGTAGCGCCATCCTCGCCCTAAAAGGCCATCGAAAACGTATTTCCTCCGGTCACTCCTAGTTGCAATTTCGAAAGACCGAAGTAGGCCGCAGACTTCACTCCTTGCTAAAGAGTTGGAGACTATCCAACTACTGGTCCAGAACGCATGAAGCTCAATATAATTAAGAATACGACGGCATTCATACTCACTGGACCTGAACCATTCATTATGTTCATTGTAAATAATCCGACCCACAAACTCTCACGGAGGCCTCGAAACACACAGTCACCACGATACTCCCAAAAGGGCCTACCTCAATAATCAGCCAGAGAACAGCTAAATGCCTAAAGAGACAAATAGAGGAACTCTGCGGGCCACTGATTCCCGTGGAAATATAGTGGATTGTCCAGGTGGCTCCTACTAGCCTTGAAGGGGTCTGGGTTCCCTTTTACCCCGCAAGACACCAGTCTAGACCGAAGTAGTATGATCCATAAAGACTATCATGTGCCCTCGGGGGGAGCTTGTTAGGGTTTGTCAACAAGCGAAATTGCCGCATTTGGGCTTTTATTTAGAAGACTTTGTATGCTAAATGTATGGTGCGCCATGTGGTTTGAAGGAGTTATTGGGCCGGTTTTGTTTTTCGAAGATGAGCCTGGAAATGTGGTAACGGTCAATGGAATACGCTATCGCTAGATGACAACAACTTAATTTTGGCCTATTATTGACTACGTGGATATCGCTGACATGTGGTTTCAACGGGACGGTGCCACATGTTATACAGCCAATGAAACGATCAATTTATTGCAAACCATATTTTCCGATCACATAAATTCACGACAATCAGGCAGATCGTGTGAGTGAACACTACTGGATTATTTTTTGTAAAACTATGTTAAGGACAGAGTCTATACGAAGCCACATATCAGAGAGCCAATGAAACCAAATTTCCCGATCGCATCATTTCACGACAATCAGCAGTTAGGTGGACAGCCAGATCATATCATTGAACACCACGGGATTATTTTTTGTGGGGCTATGTTAAGTATAGAGACTATACCCTTAATATGATTAACGAAATAGGACCGCCATTTTGCCAAAAAGTGATTAAAAACTTTAGTGAAAAAACTAGCTGTCAACGTGGTCGTGGTGGACATTTGCCAGATATGTTTTTTTTATTCATAATTGTTGAACTTTCCTTTTCGTAATACATGTCATATGAATCAAAATTTTTTGTTTTAGAAAACAAACTTCTTGTTGAAAAACCCTTTATTTGCGAACGGTGGTATTGTAAAAATTATTTTAGCGGCTTTTAATACATTTTCCATTTTAGTTAAATAAGTAATTTACAATATTATTTTGAATAACGTTTTTTTTTCTCAAAAAATTCGGAAATTAATGCATAAATTAAGCCGACTTAAAATTATTCATGTGGCTATAATTATTATTTTATTTTTAATTATTCTAACAATAAAATCAAATTATAAAATAACACCACTTATTACAATACTTTCATTTCGAAACGAATACTTGCAACAATTGTTTTTCCTTTTTTTGTCAGCATTACACAAGGGATTTTGAATATAAGGAGCCAAAAGCAGCGAAACCTAAATACAAAAGCAACTGTCATCATCACGTCAGATTAAATACATTAAAATCTTGCCTCCTTTGTTCTGTTCTCTTACGATTTTTGTTTTTTTTTTTTTAGAAATATTTAAAGGTTACAATTCTTGACATGTCTAATAAAGACAGCTTAGCAGGCAGGTATTTAAACGGACTCTTATTAAGATTTCATGTAGTTATTAAATCTAGGCAAGCTACGTGCTTGTTTATATGTGTAAGTAAATAGGAAGGTAAAAAATAATGAATTGTTTCCTTAACAATAAAATTTGGATTAATAGCTGGGAGAACATGTACTACAAGTACTATGAAAAAACGGTGAATTAAATTTTAAGGAGTTTATTTAAACAGCAAAAAAGCTTTAACACAATTGCTCGTTCATGGAGGTGGTTGTAGAATAAGAACTTGAATAGCACAAATTTTAATGAGTTTTAAATCTTTGCAAAATGAAAACGAAGACGAGTTTTTAAGGAATCCTTAGGACAGACTTAAAAAAATTACAACATCTAAACTTTTACAAAAGTTTATAGCCCAAATTTGTATAACATACATCACCATAATATCTTGCGTCTTTTTACTTGTGAGTTTATAGAATACTTTTTTAACGTTTTATTTTATTTTTTATTTATACTAAACATAACTACTCTGTTCTTTGCAAAGAACAATTTTCCATACCATGCTAATTTTAACTTTGTTTTTGCCTACAGTCGCCACTGCCAGAGACCGACAAGTATAAAATTAGGTGCTACTGGTTTTTACTCGCCGCTGATCGGGATATTTCACTCGGCCACTAACTGCTAAGTTGTGGTACTTGGCCAATCGGTACCTCCGCACACGATTGCGTGGCAGACAGGGCCAAGTAGAGCAATCTGCTGTTAAGCAATTAATGATAAATAAAGACGAAAGGTTTATAACAAGCTCTTTCATTTGATTTGGAACAACACCACCCTGGACACCGCACACTGGGGATTTCGCGGAAAAGTGTCAAATTGTCAACATACTCTTCATGCAATATGCAGTGATATTTTAAAATTTTAGACTAAATGGTACAATCAAATCAAAAAGAATTACTCCGATCTGACTGCTGGTTTTTTTTTTATTGCCGTCTCATGCTCAGTACTTGTATGTTTTACCGAACCAACTTAATTTAAACCTAAGAATTTCAAAACGAATATCATTTTATTATGTGAGCTAACGTCTTTCTTTTTATTTTTTATTTAAATTAGGGTATTTCGGTATACTAAAATTGAAAAAACAAACTCTGCAGAGACTTAAGCTTTTTTTTGTATATTTTTATGAACATATAAAAAAATCCCTTTTTTCTCCAAACATTTGGACCTGCAATTTTATCCATACTCTCCCACAGTTGGAAATCACTACTTATATATTGTCTCATATCTGTTTTTACATTTTTAATCAATTTCAACTGCCATCAGGTGCCACCCCTCAATTTGTAGCATTACACAGTACAACATTTTTCAGCTGATTGATTCGCCGCTCAATTCCCTTTTGTTTAACATAACTCAAGAACCACTAGTCGGATTTTACTTAAACAAAAAATTACAAGTACTTTCATCTGAAAAAACTACATCATTTGAGAAATATCTGGAGGTACTCGATGCTATACCTATCTCCAATTATTCTTTATGGCGTGCTACAAAAAACCTTAAAAGACCCGTTGAGTACAAGCCACCTCTACGTAATATCAGTGGAGATTGGGCAAGAAGGGACGCTGAAAAAGGCGACTTGTTTGCCGAATACTTGAAAGATGTATTCACCCCACACAAATGTACTGATAATGTTAATTTGCCGAGCGTAGTTGCATTACCCCCTCGACCCTTAAAGTTTAGGTTGCGTGAGGTTCAAAAGTTAATTTCTAAGATAAACCCGAAAAAATCTCCTGGTATGGACGGTATAGGTAACAGAATGTTGAAAGAGCTCCCCAGTATTGCAGTCAGAATCATGCTATTTATTTCTAATGCCATTTTACGGCTTGAATACTATCCTGACCACTGGAAGATTTCCAAAGTTAAAATGATTCCAAAACCGGGTAAAGACCTAACCATAACCGAGTCATATAGGCCCATAAGCCTATTACCGACTATTTCAAAGGTTTTTGAAAAGTTGCTTATGAATAAATTGTCTCAAATGTTAAGGGATAGTGGGTGTATCCCAGACCATCAATTTGGTTTTAAAAGTAGACATAGCACAATTGAGCAAACCCATAGATTGGTTCAGGTGATAAGAAGGACTTTTGAAGAGAAGAAGTATTGTTCAGCTATTTTTATTGATGTTTCTCAGGCTTTTGACAAAGTTTTGCATGAAGGTCTATTCCTAAAACTGACCGCTCACTTGCCTTGTAATATAAGCAACCTACTGAAAAGCTACATAATCGGACGAAAATTTTCTGTTGTTGAAGGAGACTTCGTTAGTGTATCCAAACCAATTTCCTCAGGCGTACCACAAGGTAGCATTCTTGGACCAGTAAGTGAAACTGTCCACACTTCTACGTTTGTTGATGATACAGCGTGTCTAAGTTCGCATGAAAACTCCCATCAAGCATCCATAAATCTTCAGCAACATATAACTCAGTTACAGTTGTGGCTAAAATTATGGAGAATTGAAGTGAACGTTCAAAAGTGCAATCATGTGTCCTGCACCCTGCGAAGAGATAATTGTTCACCCGTTCGAATCAATAATCACATTGTTCCTCACCATACTTATGTGAGATATCTTGGTATACATCTTAATCGTCGCCTTGCATGGAAACATCATATTGACTCAAAGCTAACACAAATGAAACTTAAGCTAACACAATTACATTGGCTTATTGGCAGGAACGCGAAACTTAGCCTAGATTGTAAGCTTCTAATTTACGAGAATATTTTAAAACCGATATGGCCATACGGAATCCAACTTTGGGGCACTGCCTCAGCTTCAAACGTGGATAGAATCCAACGTGGACAGAATAAAATTTTACGGTTAATAACTTCCGCTCCATGGTTGGTACATCAGAAATTCAAACATACATTGTGTATTTTGACATACCGCTGGTGACTACAGAAATCATCAAATACGCAGGCAAATACTTAATGAAGCTTGAAGACCACCCTAATCCCCTTGCTCGCAATATCTTGGATTATAGTGGACATAGCCGATTAAAAAAGAGGGATATCACAGCTTTAATCCTCAATGCTATAGATGACACATCTTAGAAATATTTGTTTTATTTTTTTTAATGTCAATTTTTTTTACCCAAAAGGTTAGTTCTGACATGGTCGGGACTAATGTAACTTTTTTTTAGAATTTAAGATTTTAAAACTTATTTTTAGTTCAGTTTCTTGAAGATACAATAAATAATAATTGAAAAAAAAATCTGTTTACGTAACGTTTCGTTACATAAGCAACAGTTTCGAAGTTATAAATAAATGTATGAAGAAAAAAAAATATTTTTTGCCAAAAAAGTGATTTTTTTTTTAATTCATAAAAAATCCAAAACGGTTTAAAAAAAGTGTCAAGTCATATTACTTTCGCGTAAAGTCGTTTAACCTATGAACAAAATGAGACATATCTCATGAAAATCGATGAACGCGTTTCGTTTTTATGAACAGTTAAATAAAGGTATGAATTAAAAAAATTTGCTCGAGATATGCACAATTTTCTGACTCTCGCTTATATACGACATCAGTTGTACCCCTTAAATTATCATTAAGTGATGACATAAAGAACAATAATAAACCTTCTTCGACACAGTATTGTAGAAGACTACAGTTTTTGCATACGTTAAAGAGACCCCTCAAGTTATACGAGAAGAAATGAGGAGATGAGGAGATATTTCAACTAAAAGAATTTGAGTTAAGAGTCAATTATAAAACATGAATTGTATTTTACAATGAATGACGGCAATACTGCACAACAGAAACACCAGCAGTATTTTTTTGTTTTATTTGTGGAGTCACATCCAAGATGAATCAAATCAAAGAAGTTCAAGCTATGCCCGTAATTGAACAAGCACTGCAATTCGGCATGTCACCAATTCATATGCGCATTAAGCCAATGGAGTGTCTTTTGCATGTAACTAAGAATATTGAATTAAACGTGGGAGAGTCGACTCAAATACTCGTCCAATAAAAGAAGCCCGAAAATGTTTGATTAAGCGTGAACTTAAAGAGAAAATTGGAATACACGTTGATACTGTTATGATACTGATACTGGCTCTGATATCGCCTTAGACACTCCAGAAAATGCAGTCGTATTGCCATGAACGGAAGATATTATGCACCGAAAGATGGTAACATCAGATCTTATGATTTCATATTTGACGGCATCATTTAGCCAGAAAAAGCATAGTGTTATAAGCGACGAAGTTAAGGCTCTTTTAGAAAAATAAATTAAAAATTAGAAAAAATCATTTAAAATCATTTAAATTTTTTTGTTAGTTATAGCTTTTTACATTGCACGTAGCGATCGACATTTCTCTAATTTTCTTTATTTTAATTACTTTTGTGTATTACTATATAAATAAATTTAAAAATTTGTAATGAAATCACTAAATTTTTTGACAAATATATTTTTTTCCTCACCTCCACACAAAAATCCAGCCACCTGAAAAAACTTGTCGTTATGTTGTTTCATATCACTCCATTATGTAATTTCTCTATAAATTATAGGTTTAACAATCCAAACGGCTAATGATATTAAAAATTATTATTCCGAGGACTTTGGGATACACTGATCAGTCAAATGGTTTTTAATCCTTTATTGACCAGACTTTAATTAACGCGACTTCTTAATTGTTAATTTTTCTCTACCGATTACCATCTCCTGGGATTTTTTGCATTAGAGACCAGCGAACGTTACTGCTTCTAAGCTATACGCCGACATATACAGCAAGGTTTACAAAAGTGTTTGGTTAGTCTGCATCTACATCAAGGGAGCTGAAATCAATTCGATTGGCTCCGTACAGACTCTATTCTTAACATATCCGCACACAAAATAATCCTGTGGTGTTATATGACACGATCTGGGTGGCCACTTAACTGATTGATTGTCGTGAAATTATGGGATCAGGAAGTTTGGCTTGCAATAAACTGACCGTTTTATTGGCTGTGTGACATGTCCTCCACCGTCCTGTTGAAATCAATTTTGCTTGTTGACATAGCCAGACAAGTAAAAATGAGTTTCGTATGAAAAAAATATTTTTTCAGATATACCAGCCGATTGCTCCTAAATGAATGAAGTGAATCTGCGACAATGCAAATGTTCAGTTGGCTTCAATTCCTTCACCAATTGAATCTTGTTAGGCTTCAAAGTTAAATCATTACGCAAAATTCGCCATGTGGTGGTCTTGGATAACCCCAATTGTTGAGAACGCCGAGGAATTGACAAATTAAGATCTGCTTCAACACTGTGGCTCACGGCTGTGATGTATTCAGTTGAAGGACCTGGTCGAATCCATGCGTAAGCATGCAACACTGCATCTTACGGGCATTAAAATCAATTCACACCACACCACAATTCACACCACCCCATTTCGAGATTGTTGCGAGATCGTGATTGAGCATATTATCCATGTTCCGCCTTTTGAAACCCATCTCGAACTGGTTCGATCTATTACTTAATGAATACGAATGACAAATGGTGCTGCCATCAGCAGGTCATAAAGAAACAAAGTTGAAAGAAGTGACTGAAAGCAATAAAACTAAGCTAGAGAAAACTAACTCTTAGCTTACACTTCTATTGTACAATTCTATCCTCTAAATAATATGGTGTTATGGTTGGGGCATAAATTAAGAAAATTTTCTTAGCGTTATAGCCTGAAACACCTCCATTGAACTTAGAAGAAGTGATATTGCTTTTTTTTACAATTACTCTACTAGAGTTAGAAGAGAGCAATAATTTTAGGTTAAATGGTATTTGAAGATAACATCTTTAAAAGAAAATTATTGCACATTAACAAAAAAAAAAATGTTGCTTTACGATGAAAAAAAATTATGTCAATAATCGGGAAAAAAATAAATTATTCAAATTATTCATGCATAACAAGCAGACTGACACACACTGACGCATATAATAGAATATTTGCAGAATGTCAATCTCTTAATTTGCTTTTCCCTTCTCTATATTGAATAGCATAATAAAATTGTTATGGGCAAAAGCTTTTTCAAAACATTAAAGGAAAACCACAGTAAAACCAAAAGAAAACATTATAAAAATATTCCCTTAAAAAAGTGTTCATAAAATTTAAATCACAGGTTCGAAATTATATGAAGCAGATAACTTACTTCTGCTGGAAAATATTATTTTCGTATTTATTTATTTAAGTTTAAACGGTTTAAAATTATGTCATTCGTCGATAGCCTAAGTTATTTTTTTTTTTATTTTTATTTCATAATTTTTAACCAGAGCCATTCAATTTAATATTGAAATTGAGAGAAAATTCATTGTTATTATAAAGTTGTCAATTTACGTATATTTTCATTAAAATAAGCAAAATGCATATAAAAGAAATTGAGAAAAAAATAAACATTGACCCTATTTCGTTCACAAAATGCATACATTTGACAAAAATCACATATTTACATGCATAAGGAAATAAAGGGTTTTTCAACAAGAAATTTGTTTTCTAAAACAAAAAATTATCCAAATTCTGATTGAATTACAAACAAAAAAGTTGGGTAATTATGAATGAAATATGAGATCTGGCTAATGTCCACTACGATCACGCTGACAGATAACGATTCTTTCATCAAAGTTTTTAGCCACTTTTTGGCAAAATATCGGTTCTGTTTCGTTAACTAGTTTAAGGATTTTGAGTTTTAAGGCTGAAATCAATTCGATTGGCCCCGTATAGATTCTGTCCTTAACATAGCCCCACAAAAAATAATCCAGTCGTGTTAAATCTCACGATCTGGCTGGGCACTTAACTGCTGATTTTCGTGACATTTTGCGATCCGAAAATTTGGTTTGCAATAACTGATAGTTTTATTGGCTGTGTGACATGTGACACCATCTCGTTGAAACCACATGTCAGTGATATCGACGTCAGCAATAATAGGCCAAAATTGAATCTCGTGATAGCATGATCCATTGACCGTTACAGCATTTTCAGCCTCATCATCAAAAAAAAAAACGCTGCCCAATCACGTTTCCAGACCACATCGCGCACCATACAGTGACACGTTGAGCATGCAAAGACTTCTCAATAATCACTCTAGGATTTTCAGAAACCCAAATGCGGCAATTTTACTTGTTGACATAACCTCACTCTGGGCTTCGTCTGAAAAAACGATTTTTTTCAGAAAAACCAGCCGGTTGTTACTGGATGAACTAATCGAACCTACGGCTATGTGAATGGTCGCTTGAGATCAATTTCTGTTTAAGTTGAACCTTGTAAGGCTTCAAAGTTAAATCCTTGCCCAAAATTCGCCATGTGATTTTGGATCACCCTAATTGTTGAGAACGTCGAGGAATTGATTAATTTGGATCTACTTAAACACTATAGCTCACGGCTGCGAAGGTTGAACGATCCGGTCGAATACACGTTAGTGCTTGGAAATATTGTATCGAGCTTGTCGACTCAAATTTAACTACCAAATTGTTAACAGTGGTCTCAGAAGGACGGCTTCTAAGGTTATCCATTTTCATAGTGAATTTTAATTAACGGGTCCGCAAACAAACGTTTTTATTTTCAACTAGTGCTTATTTCGCGAATGGTAACATATGTAGCCTTCATTAGATAGTGGACAAACCACTATTGTATAATTTGGAACGTCATACATGCGTCCTAGATAGCCGAAGACATAATTCTAAGCAACAGAACCACCTAGTTGCAACTTTAATGACGCCAGGACAGGGCTGCAAACCATCACACCTTGCTAAAGAGTAGGAGACTTTCTAACTCCTGTCCAGAACACATGTCAAGCTTGCTCACTGGACTGGATCATTTACTTTGCGTGTCATTATCAGTGAAATAATCCTGGCCACCATAATTTTCATAAATCCCTTATGGGGCCGCAAAACCACAACCACCACGATACTCCCATATAGGGGCCAACCTCAATGATCAGTCCGAGAACTATTAAATGTCTAAAGAGGCAAAAAATGAACTCTGCGGGTTAAATGATCCCCGTGGAAATAAAGTGGAGCTTCCGGTTGTCTCCCTGTCTTACTTCAGGGCACTGGGCTCCCTTTTTCCCCAGTTACACTGTGTCTAGATAGTGGAATATTCTATAAAGACCATATTTATATGCCCCTGGGGGGAAAAGAAGTCTAGTGAATGGCAACACTTAGCTCTTGTTTGATTTGACAGATAATAAGTTTTATCTTTCCGCTGAACGAATATGGTTGTATATACGCTTGAACAACGCTTCGCTAAGTGGCCCTGCGATCGACTTACAGAAGATGCCGATTTTGCAAAAAAATCATCTTTTCAGATGAAGCTCATTGATCTTGGCGGGCATGTAAACAAGCAAAATTGTGTCGTATTTGGGGCACAGAAAACCCGCACGCATACATTGAAAAGCCGACGCACCCAAAACGAGTCACTGTTTGGTGAGGATTTTGGTCCAGAGGTATAATTGGGCCATTTTTCAGGAGTGGCCGTTACAGTCAATGGCGGTCGTTATCGTTATTTTGTTGACAAAAATTGAAGAGGAGGATACTGGCAACATTTGGTTCAAACAGGACGGCGCTACGTGCCACACAGCCAAAGCTGTGTAGTTTTGTTTATAGCATTTAAAACAAAAAAAAAGTTAATTGGCGGACCCTATATTTTAATGCGATTTTCGTGCGAAATTGAATTAATTGCTAAAGCATCTTCTACGAATAGGTCAAAAAACTAAATGTTAAAACTAACATATAGTTGGTGTTGCCAAACAAACTTCTTATAGAAAAAACCCGATATAAGCCATAAACACATACAAGCATATATGTGTGTATATAGTCATATCTAGATACTCGAACTCACAGATATGTTTACGCTTGAAAATATTAAAATAAAGAGAGAAACTAAAGAAGAAATTATGAAAGAAATTAACAACATAAAATTTAATATTCGTTCATGTAGATTTTCGTTGTTTTACACAAAGTAAAATAAAGAAAACTGTTCTGGCAATTTTGCGTTTCTTTATGTAAGTGACATTAATGAGGCGCCGTAATCATACAATTACCACATTATTTTGGTTAAAAATAAAACCAAAAGACAAAAGCGAAGGCAACAGCAGGAAATTTATTACAAAATATTAAAATAATGATAAATTTACTTCTACCTGATAACTTCCAATTAGTAATGTTGCCAATTTATTATTTTATTGTGAAAATGCATAACAAGGAGCACATATTATATATAAGTATTTCTTACATTATGCACAACAGTCAGGTTTAATAAATATAAGAATTTCCTTTAAAAATTGTTTAAATTTATTTATTGAAAATAATTAAAAATTTTAAGGGCCGCCCTGAAATTTTATAAAAATTTTTGTTCAAAAAATGATTCTCTTCTTAAATTGACTTGGAAGTTCTTTTTTACTGAATAAATAAGCGAAGGAGTAAAAGAACTTTCGAGTCAAAATATACAAAAAACGTAATAATTGACTCTAATGAGGACGTCCTTTGAAATTCAACAAAACTTAGTATCCGTCAGGGTCATGAAAAAGACATGAGTTATAACCCACTATTGTATTGAAGATTTAATTAAGTAATCGAGTAAGGTCTCGATAAATAGCTAAAATTATCCAAGGAATCTTTTGTAAAACACCTAGAATACCAAATTTTAGCTTAAAACTATAAATATAAACTCACATCGCATTATTCATTCCTTTTGTTGGAATTTAAAAGTACACAAGGCACAATATACTTTCGGTGACTGTAGTCTTAACAACAATAAATACTTTACTGTCCAAAGAGCCTAAGCAACAACTGGAATATAGACCTCTATCCCTATAGTCCAATGGACAGACCTCTACTATAATAGCACCTAAAAGGCGGGGTCTTTAATAAAAACATGCAATATATTATTCTTTTAATAAACGTTTTGTTTTATTAAGTTCTTTTATTGCAAAATAATAACACAGTACTTTAAACTTTTCAATAAAATTAAACGATTTATTTACTTGCAATACACACGAAAAATAAACACGATGGTAACTTTGTAGTTTTTATTCACTGATGACTCAGCATGAATTATTTAATTTGCCCAGCAACTGGAGTTCAAATAGTTATTTAAAGTTGTTCTTGCATATATAAGAATATTTTACTTTGTTTTTATCATCCTGCGCCTGCTAAGCTATGTATTTTATTCTGCGTTAGTTTTTTTTTTGTTTTCTATGTGTAGTTTATTTCGTGGAATTTCTTAAAATCATGTTGTTGTTGTCTTTTGTGTATAAAATTTCTTAGAAAATTAGGCAGTTTTTAAAACACACAGTAGATGATTTCGTTTACTTTTTTTACCGATTATTATTTTATTTGAAAACTTAAACAAATCATCTTGGTAACAATATAGTCCAAATAAGTTCACACGTATGCTTTATATGAGGGTTAGTATGTCCATTACTTTCTTAATTTCCCGCCTTTAAACTAAAATGTCAATACTGCTCCCGTCAATAGCCACTTGACTTATTTCTAAATTTAAACAAGCTATCTTAATTAGTTTGTATTAGTCAGCCGTTAATAGTAGACTACCACCCGTTTGGAGAAGAAAATTTACTTGTGAAATGAACATGTCATTGAAGTAAAATCTGTTTCTATGGAGTAATTTCTTTAAATTTGAAAACAAGAAATAGTCACAGAATTAAATCTGGAGAATAGAGCTAATGAAACAGCAATTCGTAAACCAGTTAATGGACTTTTTTCATAGAAACAAGAAATTCACTTTGTTCCGTATCAGCGGAAAAAATCACGCAGCGCTTTTAGTATTACGTAAAAGCCATTTGACAGTTACCTGCTGACAGAAGAAGTAGTGCCATTATAATTAAGAGTAAGGAAATTTAACGAAGTAAATGCAACTGTTTCAAATTCAGATAGGAGTAATCTGACCTTCACCCGTTTTGACAAGAAAATTTGTTTGTGAGATGAATATGTCGTTGGCGTAAAATCTCTTTCTGCTGAGTGATTTCTTTACGTTTGGAAACCAAAAATAGTCACGGGACTAAATCGGGAGAATAGAGCTGATGAGGCAGCAATTTATAGACCAGTTCAAAAATGTTTGCCATAGAAACACGAAATTCATTTTTTTTCCATATCAAGGAAGTAAATGACGCAGCTTTTCAAAATTTAGTTAGGAGCCAACTGACTGGTATCTGTTGTCAGAAACAGTGTTACGATGTCAATTAAATGTGAGAAGTTCAACGAAGTAAATAACACAACTTTTTCAAATTTAAATAGGAGCCAACCGGCGGGTACCTGTTGACAGAAACAATGTTGCCATGTGAATTAAATGTGAGAAGTTCAAGAAAGTAAATAACTCAGCTCTTTTAAATTTAGATAGAGGCCAACCGGCTGGTACCTGTTGACAGAAACAGTGTTGCCATTTCAATTAAATGCGAGAAATTCAACAAAGTAAATGACGCAGCTTTTTTTAATTTAGATAGAAGCCAACTGACAGTTACCTGTTGACAGAAACAGTGCTGCCATTTTAATTAAGAGGCGGGAAATTCAATCAATAAGTTTGTATTTGCTACATGTTGGACTAACTTTTATACAACTCGTTTTTTTTTGGCTTTGCAATTTTCCTACTGAGTGACATCAATTTAAAATCCAATCTCGAGGCATTTTTTTAAGCTCATTGATAATGCTTAGTTAGGTAGAGATGTTGTTAATAACATTAGTTCTGCATTACTTGCGGTTTAAGTGGTGCTTCTCTAATCATCTTAAACATAATTTTCTGGTATCGCATAAGAATATTTAATATTTAATTTTTTTTATAAATTATTAACACTTATCATATAGGGTCCGCCATTAAATGCTATAAACTCCTGAACCAATTGGACTTTTTATGGCGTCACACCAAGATCTTTATGCAAAATTCGTCTCAATGATGTCTCTGAAATGTTCAATTGTTAAAAACGATAGTGAATTGATGTTGATGGCGCTTTACGCACACTTTCTGCCCAGCAGCAATATTATCGGTTGTACGCACTGTTTTCACGCTTTGATTTATCGATTAGGATGCCAGTTTCTTTCACTTTTTTCACAAGATAACGAACTTACGGAGCTGACGGTACGCACATTCTGCAACATTACCATGATTTTCAAAGTAATGTCGCAATATTTCCCAGCGTTGTTCAAGCGTATACACAACCATATTCGTTCGGCGGAAGGATAAAACTAATTATCTGTCAAATCAAACCATTTTACAATTTTCTTTTTCAACAGCCTCCCTCCTATTTTAAAGAATTTAACCTTTGATCTCTACTTTTAACAATATTTGCTATATTGTTGGTTAAATATTTATTTCTAAGAAAAATGCCTGATTGCAAAGGAAAGCATGTTTATGTGTTTCTTCTGCAAATTAAAAGCCCCTTAAATATTTTATCATGGATTTTGTTTCTTATTTAATTTTTATTCTTTCATTTTGTTTAATGACTGTATGAGTTCATTTCTTTACGGTAAAGAAGATTTTTAATAATTTATAAAGCATTTTTTCAACAGAATTGTGGCTTTTTATAGAACATCATATTGTATGAAAGTTAATATAAAAGAAATATATTTTTAAAAACATACAAAAATTGTAAAGTTATTACAATTATTGTTGTAGTTAAAATGAATAAAAAGCAAAGCAAAAAAAAATGCACAAAAAAAAAACAAAATCAAACCAAGGAAAATTTTTAATGTTTAACATACACAAGTGTAAAGAATTACATTGATTTACTTACTGGGAAGAATAAAATCAAAAAATGTTTACAACAAGTATTAAATTTCATGTTAACATGTGCAAAAAAAAAGGAAACACTTCCACAAAACAACTTATTTGTTTACTTTTTGTTTTGGTGCCGAAAGAAAAGCAAAAGGAAGTTCTGTAATTTTTTTTAAGTAAAACAACGAAAACCAAGAAGATGTTTAATATCGCATCATAGAAGCCTGTTGGATGGATGATTTTATGTGTGATGATGGTATATATTTGAATATTGGTTTGGTTAAATGTGTGTGCGAGAATATTTTTGTGCCGCATGCTCATGTATATGAATGTGGGTATATATTTATTTAGTTAAAAATAAGTGGGTGTGTGTGTGTGTATGTATGTGTATGTTTGTGTAAAATGAAAAAATTATTTAAAAGTAAAATTTGTGTTTGTGGGTTTTTAAGCGCAATTAAAAATTGCAACACATGCGGGCGTATTCGACTATAGTTATACAAGTGACGTACCTAGAAGAAGTTATATTAAGATTGGTGAAGCATATGTGACAGGACGATTATATAGTTAAATTTTTTTTAATAATATGCACAATTAAAGATTGATTGGGCCATCTATTAGACCTTCAAACTTTGTGCCGATACTTTTAAGGCAAGACGGTATAAACAATATAAAATATAAACGCTTTAAATAGAGACCTTTGGCAATAGATACAGTCTTTTATTTTCTTTAATCTATTATTATCTTAATAAGCATAGTTAATAATGGAATGTAATTGAAGGAATAGACGTGGACACTTAGATACTTAAACTATTAAGGTAGACGTGGTACTTTGAATACAAAGAAGTCAATATTTTCTTTTTACTTCTACTTCTCAGGCTTTTGACAAAGTTTGGCATGAAGGTCTATTTCTGAAACTAACCGTTCACTTGCCTTATAATATAAGCAACCTATTAAAAAGCTACATAATTGCACGGAAGTTTTCTGCTGTTGAAGGAGACTCCGTTAGTGTATCCAAACCAATTTCCTCAGGCGTACCATAAGGTAGCATTCTTGGACCAGTTTTATACTTGATATATACCTGCGATATGCCTGTAAGTGAAACTGTCCACACTAAGTTTGCTGATGATACAGCGTGTCTAAGTTCGCATGAAAACTCCCATCGAGCATCCATAAATCTTCAGCAACATATAACTCAGTTAGAGTTGTGGTTGAAATTATGGAGAATTAAAGTCAACGTTCAAAAGTGCATTCATGTGACCTTCACCCTGTGAAGAGATAATTATTCACCCGTTCGAATCAATAATCACATTGTTCCTCACCATAGTTATGTGAGATAACTTGGTATACATCTTGATCGTCGCCTTACATGGAAACATCATATTGACTCAAAGCTAACACAAATGAAACTTAGGCTAACACAATTACATTGGCTTATTTGCAGGAACTCAAAACTTAGCCTAGATTGTAAGCTTCTAATTTACAAGACTATTTTAAAACCAATATGGTCTTACGGAATCCAACTTTGGGCCACTGCCTCAGCTTCAAATGTGGATAGAATTCAACGTGGACAGAATAAAATTTTACGGTTGATAACTTCCGCCCCATGGTACATCAGAAATTCAAACATACATTTTGATTTAGACATACCGCTGGTGACTACAGAAATCATCAAATATGCAGGCAAATACTTAATGAAGCTTGAAGACCATCCTAATCCCCTTGCTCGCAATATCTTGGATTATAGTGGACATAGCCGATTAAAAAAGAGGGATACCGCAGCTTTAATCCTCAATGCTACAGATGACACATCTTAGAAATATTTGTTTTGTTTTTTTTAATGTCAATTTTTTTTTACCCAAAAGGTTATTTCTGACATGGTCGGGACTAATGTAACTTTTTTTTGAATTTAAGATTTTAAAACTTATTGTTAGTTCAGTTTCTTGAAGATACAATAAATAATTATTGAAAAAAAACCGCTACTTTATGGGAAAAATTTAAACTTTAACCGAATAAATAATTAACAATTTTAATTTTCTGAATAATTTTTTAATTTAATCCATGTTAATTTGTGCATAAGTAAATGATGAGCTATATGATTATTAGTAAAATGTCATATGAATATGCTTTCCGCTGCAATACCAAAGGGTTTTTTAATAAGAAGTTTATTTTCTAAAAAAAAATAAAACAAAACAATTTAAATAAAAATGATTAATTTTTTTTTTTTTTTTGATTACGAAGAAAAAAGTTCGGCAATTATGAGCGAAAAATGATATCTGGCAAATGTCCACCATGACCATGCTTACAAAATGATTCTTTAATCAACGTTTTTAATCACTTTTTGGCAAAACGGTAGTCCTATTTCGTTAACCACATCACAAATTTTGAGTTTTAAGGCTGAAATCGGTTTGATTGGCTCCGCAAAGGTACTGTCCTGAACATAGCCCTACAAAAAATAACCCAGTGGTGCTAAATCACACCATCTAGCTGGCCACTTAACTGTTAATTGTCGTGCAATTATGCGAACGAGAAATTTACTTTGCAATAAATTGATCATTTCATTGGCTGTAGGCCATGTGGCACCATCCTATTGAAACCACATGTCAGTGATATCCACGTCATCAATAATAGGCCAAAGCACGATAACGTGATCCATTGACCGTGGCCGCATTTCCATCCTCATCTTTGAAACAAAAATGCTGAATCTCGCCTCCTAGCCACATAACGCACCATACAGTGACACGATCAGCATGCAACCGTTTTCCAATAATCGCGCTAGGGTTTTCAGAAGCCCAAATGCAACAATTTTGTTTGTTGACGTATCGTCTGAAAAAATTCTTTTTTTTAAAAAACCCATCCGGTTGTTCCTGAATGAATTGAGCGAATCTACGGTGATGTGAATGATCGGCTTTAAAAACAAATCCTTATGCAAAATTCGCTATTTGGTGATTTTGGATAACCTCAATTTTTGAGAACGTCGAGGAATTGGCAAATGTGGATCTACTTCAACACTGCTGTTCACGGCTACGATATATTCAGTTGAACCTGCCCGTCGAACACGCATTGGTGTTCGCACATTCTCTATCGAGCCTGTCAACACAAATTTAACGATCAAATTCTCAAGAGGATGATTATGTTAACCAAGCAAAAGGTTGGACCTCCTTGGAACAATAAACAGTTATCGTACACTAAAAATAGGAAGAACAGACTATATAAAAAATTCAAACAGTCTGGTGATTCTACTGATTATTCAAGGTATTCTATTAGCCGCGCTGCATACTCTTCGCTTAATAAACTATTTTATAGTATTTATATACACAAATTGAAAGTTAATTTAAAACGCAATCCAAAAGCATTTTACAGTTTTGTTAATCAAAAAAGCTAAACAGATGGATTCCCTTCTACTTTAAAGTTCCAACAAACCGAATCGAGTGATGAAACTGTTATAAGCAATTTATTCGCCGATTTTTTCTCGACAAATTACTCAGTTGCAGATTATGATGAATGTTTTAAGTACCCATTTAATATTGCAAAATCTCAGACGATTAATATACCATTTATCGATATTTTGACAATCTCCGAGGAATTGAAAAGGATTAAGTTCTCATATAATTGTGGACCTGACAACATCCCCAGTAATATTTTGATAAATTGTGCTGAAAGTATTTCCATCCCTTTGGAAATTTTATTTAACATGTCAATAAAATATGGTTCTTTTCCTGAAATCTGGAAGGATTCTTATATTATTCTTCGTTTTAAATCAGGTAACAGGTCTGATATTTCCAATTACCGTGGTATTGCAAAATTAAGTACTATACCCAAATTATTTGAAAAAATTATCACTAACCATTTATGCTTTCATACATCAAGTTTGAGAACCAATAATCAACATGGATTTTAGAAGGGATGCTCTGGCATAACAAATCTTTTACACTTTTCAACAATTATACATCGTGGATTTTTAAAAAAACATCAAACTGACATTATATATACTGATTTCAGCAAGGCATTTGATAAAATCAATCATATCCTCCTAAAGAAAAAATTGGAATTAATAGGTTTTGCCGATTTAACTGTCAAATGGATTTACTCTTACCTAACAAATAGGAAACAAATTGTCCGCTTCCTCTAGATGCATAAAGGTTCTATCTGGAGTACCACAGGGTAGCCACCTTGGGCCGCTTTTTTTTTGCTATTTATTAATGCCTGATGTCATTCAATTATCCAATATTTTGATGTATGCTGACGATGTAAAAGTTTTTCTAGTTATTGTCAAGTAACTGACAAGCAACGCCTCCGAGGTAACTTTAACTCGCTTCACAACTGGTGTAAAATAAATCGTATGGAGCTAAATCTTAAGAAATGCGCTTGCTAGAAAGAAACCGATAACTGCATGCTACTATATCGATGACCATCATTTGGAGGAAGTTGACAAAATACTAGATCTTGGATTGCTACTTGACTCCAAACTTAATTTTATTGCACATATCAATTTGATAGCAAACAAAGCTAGAGTTGTACTTGGATTTGTAAAGCGTTGGACTAAAGCGTTTGATGATCCATACGTAACCAAACGCCTTTATATGTCCCTTGTCAGACCTGTTCTATAGTATGGATTCGTCAATTGGGACCCTATATATAGAAAATAGTCAGATGTTCCCGAATGTGTCCAAAAACAGTTCCAGCTTTTTTGCCTCCGTGGTTTGAACTTTAACCCATTGGACTTACCTGTCTATTCAGCTAGACTTTCTCTTATTAAGCTACCAACTCTAAGGAGTCGTAGAACAGCACTTAATATTTCGTTCATTTTTGGTGTGATAACTGGCGACGTTTCTACTCATTCACTTATTAACAGGATTACTCTAAATATACCGCAACGCCCTACACGACATATTATACCTTTAGCAGTGGAATTATTTCGAGCCAATTATGCTAACGCGGACCCTTTTAGAAGATTTTGTGCAGATTTTAATAAATATTATAATTTCGTAGATTTCAATTTGTCAGTAAGCGCAATAAGGAATAACTTACTAGTTTACCTGAACAACTAACTAGGTGTTTGCATTTATGTATATTTTTTTTTTACAAAAAATTTTTTTATTGTAAAATATATGACAGAGATAAATATATAATTGCACACAAAACACATAACACATTAAATAAATTATTTAGCAGTATGAAGGATAAAATAGGAAAAATGGATATATCTGATGTAGTATACAGGATACCATGTGGAGGAAATGACCAGGTGAACTGTGACAAAGTTTATATTGGGACAACAAAAAATAAACTTAAAACAAGATTAGCTGGTCACAGGTGTGACCAAAAATATAGGAATATTTCAACACAGAAGACATCCTTATCTTCACATTGTAAGAAATATAATCATTATCCAAAGTTTGATGAACCTTCAGTATTAGATATAGAAAAAAACTACAAGAGACGTTATATGTTGGAAATGTTAGAAATTGTCAATGTACCAAGTGTAAGGAGAATAAATTTCAAGACAGACACAGACAACTTAGCTCAGAGTTATAGGTACTTAATTAAAAAGACACATAATTTGTTATAATCATTTCATAAGAGAAAATTTGTTATTTGTTTTTTTTTTGTTATTTCCGTTTCCTTGTTTTTGTATGTATGAATATTTGAAAATTTAAATTTTTGTATGTATGTATGTATGAAAAAATATTTTATATGTTTTTGTCAAATGTTTTGAAACATTTTTTTTCAATTTGTTAATAATTTTTTGTTTTCAAAAATATAAAAATTTTTTTTTTTCCTGAAGAAGCTTTCCAAAGGAAAGCGAAATATCGTGAAGAAAAAAATATATAAAAAAGATCTTAAAAAAGAAAAATATATTTATTAAAGATATTGTATTTATATTAAATTTAAGCAAATTTTTATGTTGTATGTAAAGCCAGTATTTATTATTGTATGTGTGTTAATTTAAGATAATTTATATTGTATTTTAACTAAAATTTCTGCAAGGATGTTAATTTCCGTAGACAATTAATGATAAATAAATAAATAAATGTTGTCCGAAAATATTACGAAATGTAACTTAAACAGCAGCACCACTTTCATAGAGGATTTGAATTATTTTAATGCGATTTGTGTGCGAAATTGAATTCTTTGCAACAATTGTCAATACATCTACCACAAATAAGTCATAAAACCACAGATCAAAGCCATCGTATTGTTGGTATTACCACACTTGAAAAACAAAATTCTTGTTGAAAAACCCAATCATGATCTCGCGAGATGCTAACAACTCAATTTTCGCCTATTATTGACGACATGAATATCACTGACATGTAGTATCAACAGGACGTTGCCATATGTCACACAGCCAAGGTAAAAATGAATTTAATATAAACAAAACTTCCCTTTCACGAATTACGAACATCACGTCAATCATCAGTTAAGTGGCCAGCCAGATCGTTTGATTTAATAAAACTGGACTATTTTTTTGGGTCTATGTTAAGGACAGAGCCTATACGGAACCAATCGAATCGAATTCAGTCTTAAACCTTAAAATCCATGATATGATAAACGAAAAAAGATCGTCATTTTGCAAAAAGTAATTAGAAACTGATGAAAAAATCGACTCTATCAATGAGATCATTTAGGATATTTGCAAGATATGATTTTTCATCCATAATTATCGAACTTTTATCTTCATAATACAATTAAAATTTGAATCATCTTAATATTAATTTTTTATTTTATTTTGCATTGTTAAAAAATCTTTTATATGAAATGATTTGCTTTTATTCGGGCCTGAGGTCAGCTCTTTATATTCAAATAAAACCCTCTATCTGTTTTATTACACATCCCGATATTCGAACAACTTTCATGTTCCTCATTCGTAAAATTAAGTACGGCTGTCCGGTTTCAAAAATGGCATTACGTTTCTCAATTTTCCCGCAGAAGACTAACCAAACTGTTCGAAATATCGAGATAATAAAATAATATTTAATAAAACAAAAAGTGAGTTTTTTTTTTTAAGAGAAGTAGCACTTCAGAAAACAATGCCTATTTAGTTAAGTACCATGCTACATTCTTTAGGAAAGGGATAGAGAATAGATTAAACAGGTGGTGAAAGTAGAAGGATAGTCGGAAATTAACTGCCGTATAGACAGCACAGCGACAAGTGACCAAGGTGGTCGTTGGGAATCGAACCCACAACCCCCATATTTACAAGCTAGTACACTACCTACTAGCCTACAGGGGCACCTAAAGTTTTATTCAAAGATAAAGGATTCATCGTGGACCTTTGTACTATTTATATATTTTATATGAACTAATTCTATTTTTTGGTTTTATATAACTTAAAATAATTTTGCGTACTTTATTTTAAACTAGGATTTTATATGAACTTTAGAAGAATTAGCAAATTTTAAATTCGCATAGAATCTAATAAAGCTGAAAATATGTTTTAAATTACTAACTCCCCCATTTTATACAAATTAAGAGAAAACATAACAATTTTGTTGCCTCAATTTTAGTATAAAATTAAAAACATTTTCAATTACATATTTAAATACCCACAAAATAGCACTAACTGAAAATAAAATTGGGAACAGACAAACAAGCACATTTTCAAAATAAATAAACTAAAAACAACAATTCTAATTAATATTTAAATAGAAACAAGAGAACGTTAAAACTATATTAAATTTGAAAAGGAAAAAATATCTTTACTGCCATTCATTTTAAACGCAATGTGCGTTTTATGACTTTTTGGAAAAATTTTTATATAATTGTGCTATCTTTGAGCAATAAAATAAGTTATTAAGATACAGCATTGGCCTCCTAATTGTATAATTATATGCACGATAGTGTGCATCTTTTTTCAGGGCAATAACAACTTTTGAAACATTGTTTAACTCAAATAATTTATTTAACTTTCAGATTGTATTTTATTAAAACTATTATTATTAATTAATTATTATATTTCAGTTCAGGCTTAAGTTCGTTGTAAATTGTGTTTCATTGTAAAGAGAACAAATCATAAAAATAAATTTAGATACAAGCACATGCACCTTCTGAATCACTACAATCTTCGTCAGCGTTTTTTCTCTATTTACAAGGTAGTTAATAGTAGATTTTTTATTTTAAAAAACTAAAGGGTTTTTCAACAAGAAGTTTGCTTTCTAAAACAAAATAAAATAAAAACTTTAGATTAAGATGATTCAATTTTTTATTGTATTATGAAGTGAAAAGTTCGGCAGTTGTAAATGAAAAATGATATCTGGCAAATGTCCACCACGACCACCTTAAAAATCTCGATTCTTTCATTAAAGTTTTTAATCACTTTTTGGCAAAATAGAGGTCACGGATTTTGAGTTTTAAATGAAAATCAGTCCTTAACATAGCCCCATAGCCCCCACAAAAAATAATCCAGTGGTGTTAAATGACATGATCTGGCTGACCACTTAATTGCTGCCTGTCGTGTCGCGTTCGGAATATTTGGTTTGCAAAAATTGATCATTTCATTGACTGTGTGACATGTGGCACCGTCGTGTTGAAACCACATGTCAGTGATATCCATGACGTCAATAATAAACCAAAACTGACTTGTTAGCATCTCGCGATAGCGTAGACCCATTGACCGATACCACATTTTCAGCCTCATCGAAGGCTCAATCATACCTTCAGACCACACAGCGCACTAGAAGTGACACGTTGAACATGCAAAGGCTTCTCAATTTTGCTTCTGGACATACTCTGATTTTTTCAGAAAAACCAGCTATTCTGATTTTTCAGAATTAAACGAATCTACGGCAATGTGAACGGTCGGTCGATTTCAATTCCTACACCAGTTGACCTTGTAATGCTCACGTTTACGGTGTTTTCAGTTAAACGACCCGAGTCTGTCGACTCAAATTTAACGCTCAAATTTTAATAGTGGTCTCCGAAGAACGATTATGTTGTCGGAAAATACAAAAATAAAAAAATGCAGAACATACCTTTAGTACCGACGGTCTATACGCTGAACTAGTTTTCCTGCAGTTTCTTCTGAGCAGGACAGATTCTCCCCATACCAGAGGTGCAACAACCTCGATTTGTATCCTCCTTCCTTAGACCTCTATTGTTCGGCATTATCCGGCGTGCATACATCAACCGCGTCAGCCCTTCCATTAGCGAAATGTTGTTTATATGACAGACGATTGTCAATAATAACACCTAACTATTTAAGGCAATTCTTAGTCCTTATATCAGAGTCTCTAATTTTAAAGTCTATGTAGACCACAACACTATGGCTGGTTATTAATACAGACTGTGTTTTATGTTCAGTTGGAGAAAGCCCCTTTTTCCTAAACCATGACCTAACCAACTGAATACCATTCTCTGACACTGTCTTAGCTTGATTCGCCACAATATCATCTGCAAAACCGACAACTTAAACTCTGTTCGGAAGATTAAGTCGTAAGACGTCATCGTTCATCACATTCCATAATACTGGTCCGAATGCCGAACCTTGAGATACTCTCCCTATTACTTTATCTACTCCCTCATTAATTTTATACATGAGTACTCTTTCACGAAAATAGTCCTCTTAGCTGTATTAAACTCGTTTTATATATCCAAAATAACAAGTTCATAATACTCTTTGGAACCTTTTCCCCCAGGATTGCCTTCAATTGCCTTTTTTGTAATGTCTACTACAACTTTGGTTGCATCTGTTGTTGATTTTTTTATTCGAAAACCATAGAATTAATATACTCCTCAAGCCTTTTAGAAAAAACTCTTTCCAATTACTTCCCATAGCTGTCTGTCAGAGGTCTATATGATGACGATTCCTCTTGGGACTTCTTTTCCTTGTAAAGCAATGTAGGCTATGCGCTGTTCGTAAATATCTCCGACTGCATAGATCAACATCTATGAGTTGGTCACAACCAATAAAAATTTCGTAATGTTCAACGGCTTTGTGCAGCGTATTTTCGTTAAAAAATTTCAACTCGGTTACATATGCACAATCAGTTGGAAACACTGCTGGAGTAGAAACGTCTATATAACTGTTTCTGTAGATGTTGTAGCTTCTAGTTGCCCCTTTCCTAAACCAGTGGCACAAGACTATTGTTTTGAAGAATTAGAAAATTAAGCAGGATGCACAACAATTTAGACAATTTTTTAATTCAGAAAAATTGGCAAATGTTGTTGTTAACTTTGATCAAATTAAAAACAAAAAAAGCTGTACTGTTCGCCAACTGTTTACTTATTTTTCTATTGGATATACATCTCAGCACTTTTGTAGTCTAAGTCGTGATCGCCTATGAACTGATGTAAATATAAATATTTTATGTAATAAGACTAAGATATTGAAGATAGAAGTTAAAACTCTTTTCATTAAAAATAAACACTTTGAATTTAAACGCCTTAAATGTTCGCAATAAATTTTCTACATATTTTCTTTGAAATAACGACCATAAAATTGTCCTTAGAACACTTTATGTAAACACCTTAAAATTGTGTATAAATTAAATCAACACTTCTAATTTATGTTTAAAAAAACAATATCAACCCTATTTCTGTTGTTCATAATATTTTTTTAAGAATTTAGCTTCTATGCACAAAACAATGTTAAAATAAAATGCAACTTTAAAATTCCTATGAAGGTAAAGAATTTATTTCACAAAAATTCTTTGGCATGACAGAAGAACCAACAAGGATAATAATAAAAAGAAAAAAAATATATATAACAAAACCTACAATAGCTTAACTATATTTTGTGATAAAATTATTGCAATTGTTGTGTCTTGTAAAACATGCCCAAAGTAACCAAAAAAGAAGTCAAAAAAATTGTCAAGAGACGAAAAGAGTTCTGTTTAAAATAGCAACAATAGTCATTTTATGTATGACCGACATACACGTACAACATGTATACACATTAATGCATACATATTGTACACAAATGCATACACGCATACAATCAAACAAACAAACACATTTAACGTATTTTGACATTCCGGTAGAACCTTAAATTTTAAAAAATATCAGAAAAAATTAAATCTTAATCTCAAGCATTTTCTTTGTTCAAAAGATCAATTAACTCTTTGCAATAACATTTGACAATGACAACGAACATACCAACTGTTCTTGATGAGTCATATTCTGTACCAATTTTAGTACACTGCTGGCCATAGTAATGGGGGGCTAGGATATCAATTGTAATTTTTTACCAGCTTAAACCGAAAGCTTTAGCAGTGACCCCACAGTTATGACATTGTACGACTTTGAAAGTCAATTGTCAAGTCGTTTTCATGAAATTCACTTATCGCAATAACTGTAATTGATGTGATTTAATTTACATCTGCACCGACTAGGTAGTCATAATCAGATGGTGGTCAAACCACTTGAATGATTTGCAAACGTCATTCACGTCCTAGAAGGCCATCGAATAGGTATATCCTCTGGTCACTCCTAGTAGCAATTTCGAAAGCCCGAAGTAGGCCGCAGCCTTCACTCCTTGCTAAAGAGTTGGAGAATTTCCAACTCATGGTCCAGAACGCATGAAGCTAATATAATTAAAAACACGACGGCATTCATACTCAATGGACCTGAACCATTCATTGTGCTCATTTTGAATGATCCGACCCACAAACTCTCACGAGGGTCTCGAAACCACAACCACCACGATACTCCCATATAGGGGCCAACCTCAATAACCAGTCAGAGAACAGCTAATTGTCTCAAAAGACAAATAGTGTACTTGCGAGCGTGCTGATTCCCGTGGAAATATGTGGATTGTCCAGGTGACTCCTACTAGCCTTTGAAGGGCCTGGGCTCCCTTTTACCCCGCAAAACACCAGTCTAAATGGAATAGTAGGTTCCAAAAAGACTATCATGTGCCCCCGGGGGGAGCAATAACTGTAATGTAAACAGTTTACATATGGATCTGTTGTGAATTATGGATTGGATAAGCCTCATCCCCTAGACCAGTGATGGGCGAACTACGGCCCGGAGAGGTTTCAATCCGGCCCGCCGAGCGTTTTTCAAAAAAAAATTAATCACCTATTAAAAAATTATGCCCATTATGTTTTAAAAAAGATATAAATTGACAATTTTAGCAAAAAATGCGAGGTTTTCATATTATATTGTGTACAAACTGCGTAGTTTTCTGGAAAATATTGTACACACAAGACAACAACAACTTTCTGATGCAATATTCCAAAAAGAAACATAAACATCATAAAACACTAACAACTAATATAGAAAACTGAACGTATAACATAACAACAACTATTATATGTGAGATGTAGAAGATTCTTGAATATTCGAGACAACATGCGCAACAAATATAAAAGGGCCAGCGATGGATTAATCAGCAATCAGTAAAAGTGTAAATCTCGTGACGTAAAGAATAAATTGTGAAGTAAAATTATAAAGTTGCCAGCGTACAGTTTTATTTGTGTAATTAAAATAATAAAGTGTATTGTAAATACCCCCATAAATGTCAATCGAAAATAGTAAGAGAAAAATTGATTCGGAATGTCGAGCATTTCAAGAAGAGTGGACATGGAAGTACTTCTTTATGGAATATAACCAAAAAACTATTTGTCTTATCTGCCTAGAACCGGTAGCTATACTAAAAGATTACAATCTCGCTAGGCACTTTAATTCAAAACATCTCGAGTCGAAGTACTATAAAATGACAGATGAAGACAAGAAAGTTTATTCAGAGGAATTGAAAAGAAAAATATCTAGTCAGCAAATGTTTTTTAAAAACAAAGGAGTGTCCAGCAATCCTCCACGTTAGCTGGCTACACTGTTGCCTATAAAATAGCAAAAAGTAACAAACCGTTTTCTGAAGGAGAATTTATTAAGGATGTGTTAATTAGCATTGAAAAAGTATTATGCCCAGAAAAGGTAAAAGATTTCGAATCTATAGGGCTGTGACGTAGAACGGTCACAAAAAGAATTGAAGCGATTGCTTCTAATTTAACCAATCAACTCGATGGACGTCTTAAAAAGTTTAAGTATTTTTCAGTCACTATGGATAAGAGTGTTAAAAGGAGTGATACAGCTCAACTTCTAATTTTTATCAGAGGAGTCGATGAAAACTTGGTAATAACCGAAGAACTTGCTTTGTTTGAGATCTTTGAAGGGAAAGACGACAGGAAAAATAATTTATGATGAATTTAGAGAGGGGATGGAAACTCTTAATGCCCCAATTTCCAAATTAATTAATTGAACAACTGATGGAGCACCTAACATGGTGGGAAAAAATATGGGGTTTGCAGGAGTTTATAAAAGTCAGAATCCTGAAAGCGAAACAATTTTTTTACATTGTATAATCCACCAAAATGTTCCTTGCAAGGCTGCCTTGGATATCAACCACGTACTTAATATTATTTTAAAATTAATTAATACCATTCGAGCCCGTGGTTTGTTACATCGACAATTTCAAGAGTTTTTATCGGAAGTTGATGCAGAATTTTTAGATGTACTTTATTACACAAAAATTAGGTGGCTGAGCTGTGGGCATGCCTTCTCGAGAGTTTGGAGTCTTCTCGAAGAAAATAAAGTTTTTCTAAAAACCAAAACTGAAATTTGGGATGAGTGGGAAATATTGGAAGATAAGAATTGGTGCATCGTATTTGCTTTTTTCACGGATTTACTCGACAACTATAATAAACTGAACAAGAAGTTACAGGGAAGAAGAAATCAATTATAGATGAAACTTGGGGCAGTTTGAGGTCCTTTAAAACTCAATTGTTTATATTTTCTAAATGTTTGGGAAACAATGATTTGACTCATTTTCCAAGACTTAATTCTTTGAGGCCCGTGAGTGAAGAGAAGTTAAAAGTCTTTTCACAATCTTTATTAAAACTGTATTCAGAATTTGAGGCCAGATTTGCTGACCATGTTTAGATATTTTTTCAATGCCTTTTAATGTTAATCCTGAGAATGTTCCATCTGATCTACAATTGGAAATTAAAGAATTGCAATGTAATAATAATTTAAAACATTTTTTTTAATACTTAAAGCTTAAGATAAGCTTAATTTCTATAAATCCTTACCAAAAGATGAATTTCCAAAGCTAATTAATCATGCGCAATGTTTGCTTCCTCACATTTATATGAACAGACCTTTTCAGTAATGAAATGCAGAAAAACTTCAATAAGAAACCGATTGTCAGACGAGAGTCTATTTAATTTATTAAAAGACGCATCCTCCCAGCTGGAACCAGATTTTGAGAAAATTATGTCAAGTCAGGAACAGATCCATACATCTGGAAAATCTTAAAATCATAATAAACCGTTTCTTATAAAATTTTTATGTTGTTTTAAAATATTACGTAATATAACATATAAATATATAGCTTAAACCGAACTTTTAATTGAACAGCAACCCCATAATTTTTTAATGAATGACCCTCTATGTTTTTTTTTTAATTTAATGACCCGCCGCAAGATTTTTTTAATTTATTGGCCCGCCACCCAAAAAGTTCGCCCATCACTGCCCTAGACGTTACATTAATGAATTTTTACAGCATAATTTGCAAGCGTGGCGCAAGTGCATCAGTAAAACTGTTCGACTATTTGACGTTAGAACTTAAAAAAGGTAGAACTTTTTTAAGTTCTAACGGGCTTAAAAATTCATCGTACATAATTATATACCCTACTTATATACATACATTATACTGCTTTCATTCATTAGTGTTGTTATTACATTTTTTTTATTTTTATTTAAATAAATAAAAAAAAACAAATTTAATAAATTGCTAAAAAATTTAATAAATCTAAATAACTATAACTATAAGCATGAGTTATAAAAATTTATAGAAATGTTATATAAATAAAGTTAAAATTAAGAATTGCTCGCATAGCATTGACAAGCACCAAGTATGTTCGTTATATGAAAAGATGTAAGTGAACAGAATTTACGTAAAATTGAACAACAAAACAGGAGAAGATATGAAATATGTTTTGAAAACAGAAATATGAAGAAAGTAGTGTATATCGACATTGTAATTGAATTTCTCTATAATGAAAGTGATAGGGGGAATTTTTACAAAGAGTTTTTTACCATATAAAAATTAAAAATAAAGTTTCCTCTTTTGGGATTATATAAAATCTTAATCACTTACTATTCCATCTTAAATAGTTTTAAGACAAAAGGATTAGTTTGAGTCTAGCAAAATTGTTGGTCTGTCGAAAAATCCACTTAATTTTCATATCAACACGTTCGAGCCGGTGCTGCAAAAAACTATTTTGAAGTTACCTGACAGCGAGTAGGATGGAGTGAAGATGCTTATCGGTAACAGTAGAGTATTCAAATCTATCGACTTAGAAAGGCATTGATGCAATGTGGAATTCATTGCTATAGCTGTATGTGCTCCAAAGAAATCAGGGAACTTGCGTCCGCAAACATTATTTCTTGTCCGCAATATATTCCAAACATTCTTTAGTGGTCGACTGACCAGTAAAGGACACTATGTATTACGGAATATAAAACTGTTGATATTTAGAATTAACTCTTTGCAGATGCCTATCATGGTAATTGGCGTTCTATCAAGAGCACAAAAAAAGACAATATCACGAGCGGTTTTGGTTTCCCAAAAACCGCTGCAAATGATTATTTCTAAAGTCTATTTGAAACTGGATCAAATGGTGCATTCCGAATATTTCTGGTGTAAATAATAGACATTTTTGTCACATTTAGGCAATGTATAACGCATAATAATGATAAAAGTACTTTTTTATGAAATTTCATTTGGTATTTATATTTACAATAGTATTGTAGAGCGAAAACGTACCCTAATTTATAGTACCCTCTATTCGAAAATGCCAAAGCATTTTTTTGCTCCTCTATGCACAATCTTGATGCAAGGCGAGGACTAATTTTAAAATATATTTGCCAGTTATTTCTAAGCAGCGACTATGGTCTTCTACACTAGACTATTGGAGAACAACTAAGATGAAAAGAATCTGTTTATTAAAAGCACAACAACCGCCAGGTCAACACAAAAATTACTATAATAATAACAGGTTCGAAACACAGACATGAAGACGAAAAATTGTGAATCACCTCCTGTAACTATTTGCGAGCACCATTAAGTATTTTTTTTAATACATGCATAGAATGAGCTAAAGATTAAAGGCCCAAATATAATATGCATATGCAGGCTTAAGCCAACTTAAACAACTGTGCAAACGCCTAATAATCATATGTGGCGAACTATAATGTACTTTACAAAACTTTTCGTCAAGTTTCGTCAAATGTCAATTGCTTAAGCAAAGTACGAAACTGATCGCATATTCCGTACGGAAACAGCTGATTTTGATTTTGATTTTTTTGATTTTTTTTGTGTTATAGATACATTAGTAAAACAAATTCCAATGGAAAACAAAAAATATTTTATCTGAATTTAATACAAAATGTACAGAGAAAAAATAGCTCATATGACAAAAGAGACCCGTTTTATTATAACGGCAATTCGAAGAAAAGAGGGCCTATAAACATTTTATTTTCTTTGCCATTTTTCAACACACAATTTGTAATAAAATTTAATTTTGTATTGCTTATAAATTCAATGATGCACACAGTTGCATTTTTTATTACTTTTAGCCCAAATAATACATACAGCGATATATGTGTAATTGTTCTTTCGTAATTTTCTTAAAACTATTAACAAAAAAATTATAAATTTGTATCCTCATACAAATTAAAGTATTAATAAATATAATAATAAATATAAAGTATTAAGTATACAAAATATGATTATTAAGCGCCTTTTTGCTAATAAATTTCATTTATTTAGAAAGAAATTATTTTTTTGCAAAAGTACGAATAAAATAAATGTACAACTGTGCATAATAATTTCTATATTCATGTAAGTACAATATAGCCACGTAAAAGTCTTCAATGATTTGCTTAAACATTTGACAGACTTTTCATCCAACTTTTGACATTCGCTTAAGCCAGATTATGCATATTATAGTTGGGCCTTAAGAGTTTAACATCACAAACCTGAACAAGTTTCATGAAAGATCTAATGAAAAAGCGGCTTAAAAATGATTCAACAACAAATTAAATTTCACCAAAATAAAATTAGAGCAGTGCGTTATAGGTCAGTACAGATCACAACAATATACTCCATTCATACTGACATTATACTGCAGATCTGAATTTGAATCACACATAGAACTTTAGAGGTGAATGGGACTCGATAACCAGCCCTTTAGGCTAGTATGTAGTGTACTAGCTTGTCAGTCTGGGGGTTGTGGGTTCGATTCCCAACGAAGACCTTGGTTTTTTCACAACAAAAATAAAAAGGTGGGGCTGCTCAGCGATGAAGGCATAATCACTGGTCGCTGTGCTGTCTTAATACGGCAGTTAATTTCCGACTATCCTTCTACTTTCACCACCTGTTTCATCTCTTTTCTATCCCTTTCCTAAGGAATATAGCACGGTACTTGACTAAATAGGCATTGTTGCCTGAAGTGCTACTTCTCTTTTGAAATAAAAAGCGATTTTAGTGTAAAATAATGATCTGGTGAAAAAATTAAAAAAATTAATGTGTCATCAAATATTTGGTGCAATTTAGCCGTACTCAATTTACCTCGTTCAATTAAATACATCGCAGCCGAAAACCACAGTTTAAAGCAGATCCAAATAAGCTCAATTTACCTCGTTCAATTAAAAACATAGCAGCAGTGAACCACAGTGTTGAAGCAGATCCAAATTTGTCATTTCCTCGACGTTCTCAATAAATGGGGTTATCAAAAACCACCACATGGCGAATTTTGCATAAAGATGCCGTTCACAGCCGGCTGATGTTTCTGAAAAAAATTGTTTTTTTAGACGAAGTCCATATTTAATTGTCGGGGTGTGTCAACAAGCACTATTGCCACATTTGAGCTTCTGAAAATCCTAGAGCGAGTATTTATAAGCCTTTGCATGCCCACCGTGTTACTGTATGGTGCGCTATGTGGTCTGGAGGCGTAATTGGGCCGTTTTTTTCGAAGATGAGGTTGGAAAGGCGCAATCGTTCAATGGATCACGCTATTGCGAGATGCTAACAACTCAATTTTGGCCTATTATTGACGACGTGGATATCACTGACATGTGGTTTCAATAGGACGGTGCCACATATCACAGAGCCAATGAAGCGATCAATTTATTGCAAACCAAATTTCCCGATCACAAAATTTCACGACAATATTAAGGGGCCAGCCAGTTAAGGATAGAGTCTATTAGGAGCCAATCCGTGTTGTGATTAACGAATTGATACGCCAGTTTGCCAAAAAATTGATTAAAAACTTCGTAATACAATAAAGATTTGAGTCATTTTAATGTAATTTTTTGTTTTATTTTGGTTTAGAAAACAAAATTTCTTATTGAAAAACCCTTTATTTTTCAAAATTTTCGTAATTTTTGTCAAGCTTAGCGGTATTAAAAGGGCAAGCAAAATGTTGCTTTTCTTCCAACAATTTTTCTTCAACAAGTCTTGTGTCATTCAACTGGATATAACTTTAGACTTGTAATTTTTGACCATTAATCTGTTACTGCTTGTGGTGCTCGCTCTTAAGACGGCCACTACTAATGCTTGATGCCTTTGTCGTTCTTCTAAGGGGAACTATTGACCCAGCCTGAGTGAAATTATCTCCGAGCATTATTTTAAATTTAGTGAATTCAGTGCTCGATTATAAAGGGTCCGCCATCTAACGTTTTTTTTTCAACTAGTGCTTATTTCGTGAATGGTAACACTTAGCATATGTTTGATTTGACAGATAATTAGTTTTATCCTTCCGCTGAACGAATATGGATGTGTATACGCTTGAACAACGCTGGGAAATATTGCGACATTACTTTGAAAATCATGGTAATGTTGCAGAATGCGTGCGAAAATTGCGTACTGATTTTGGAAGAAGAGAAGCACCGTCAGCTCCGTATGTTCGTTATCTTGTGAAAAAAGTGAAAGAAATTGGCATCCACATCGTGAAAATTCAAAAACAGTACGTACACCCGAGAATATTGCTGCTGTGGCAGAAAGTGTGCGTGAAGCGCTATCAACATCGTCGTTCTCAATAATTGCACATTTCAGAGACATCATTAAGACGAATTTTGCATAAAGACCTTGGTATGACGAAATACAAAGTCCAATTGGTTCAGGAGTTGAAGCCAAGTGACCATCCAATGCGTTTTCGCTTCTCTAAGTGGGCCTGCGATCGACTTATAGAAGATGCCGATTTTGCCAGAAAAATCATCTTATCAGATGAAGCTCATTTTGATCTCGGCTAGTATGTAAACAACCAAAATTGTCGCACGCATACGTTGACAAGCCTACGCACCCAAAACGAGACACTGTTTGGTGTTGATTTTGGTCCAAAGGCATAATTGGGCCATTTTTCTTGGAAAATGAGCAAGGAGTGGCCGTTACAGTCAATGGCGATCGTTACCGGGCCAAGTTGAATGAATTTTTGTTCACAAAAATTGAAGAGAAGGATATTGGCAACATTTGGTTTCAACAGAACGGCGCTACGTGTCACACAGCCGAAGCTACACTTCTTGTTTTGCGCCCTATTTATGAAGATCGCATTATAAGCCACAGAGCTGATGTCGATTGGCCCACCGGAGGTGCGATTTGACACCGTTTGACTATTATTGGGGGGTGCCGTCAAAGATAAGTGTTACGCCAACAAGCTAGAGATAATTGACACTTTAAAGGACAATATTCGTGAAGCCATTGGTGAAATACAGCTACACACAATCGATAATGTGCTTAAAAATTCTACCGATCAAGTAGGCTGCTGCATGGACAGCCGAAACAGCCATTTGAATGAAATTATTTTCCATTATTAACCGGAAGGATTGTACTTTCAAATAAAAAACGAAATTTGAGAAAATATTCAGTAGTTTTGTTTGTAGCATTTAAAACAAACAAAAAAAATAGTTATTTGGCGGACCCTTTATAGCAGGTAACCCCCGGGACTACCTCTGAATTTCCAATGGAAGTATTCTTAGAATTTCTATCGCCAATTCATTTACTTTTGGAGGAATTCTATTGTCTATTCCTTCAATATAGCGGTCAACCTTAGGTGTTAACTAACTTTTAAGAAACTTTACTTTAAATTTAACAAAAACTTTATTAAAATTTAAACACCTTTTTCTCAGAACCCTTTAACTCCATATACAAGCTCATAAATGGACCAGGAATTTGTTTATACACTTCTATTTTTATGTTTATTTCTATTTTTATTTCATTTTTCATGACAATTTTGTTTCCTTTCTTGCATTATCAAAATTGTATTTTTGTTAAAGGAGACCATACGTGTGTATGACAAAATGTGTGTACTTCCATTCCCCTATTCTATTTGCAACATTTTGCCAACAATGCATATAATACGACAATGGTTTGTCATGTGACATATTGTGTGTGTGTGTGTGTGTCTGTAAGGTTTGGCTGTGTTGTACACTCGTTACTCAACGTTGGTTAGTTTGTTATAAAAGCAAATTGTTCATATGGTGAATATTTTGAATATTTTATTTATGTGCAACTATTTTGATTTCACTTCTAAATGAAAAAAGAACACAATTTTCCTGTTTGTAGAAAAAAAAACATTTTTTAACTATCCAAAAGAAATATGTATAGTAAATGCAACTTGAAATATAGTAAAAGCCTTGATGTGTTGTAATTAGATTTATTATGGCTCTTTAAAACTTGTGATATAAAATAGCAAAAATATGCATATTTAATGAATTCCAAGGTTAGTTTCGTTATAATAATAAAAAGATTTCAAAAATCAAGGTATTTCTTGATTTTGTAGCAAATGAAATGAATGTAAATTTAATTATGATGATAATGAATAATTCTTCACTGCAGGATGAAGACTTGTAAAATGAGTCTACAACATTTTGTTATTTGTTTAACAAATAGTTGTAAGTGCTGGACAACTTTTCATAGTAAAATTTTGAAGTAATTTCATTGACTGTCCTTTGTTTGATGTCAGAAGGTTAAGCAGGTGTCTTTTAAAATAACATACATCCTTGAGTGTAAGTAAATGGCTTTTCAAAAAGAAATTTGTTTTCTAAAATAATACAAAAACTTTAGATTAAGATGATTCAAATTTTTATTGTATTGCGAAGAGAAAAGTACGGTAATTACGAATAAAAAATGATATCTGGCACGAGCACGCTGACAGATGTCGATTCTTTCATCAAAATTTCTAATCACTTTTTGGGAAAATGGCAGTCTCCTATTTCGTTAATCACATTGCGTGATACCCACGTCGACAATAATAAGCCAAAATTTAGTTGATAGTATCTCGCGATAGCGTGATCCATTGACCGTTACCGCATTTCCAGCCTCTTCAAAAAAAAACGCGTAGCGCACCATGCTTGAGCATACAAAGGCTTCCCAATAATCACTTTAGGAATTCTAGAAGCCCAAATGCGACAATTTTGTGCATTACTCTGAGAAGTGAATGGAAAAAAATTATTTTTTCAAAAAAACAAGTCAATTGTTTCTGAATGAATTAAGCGAGTCTACGGCAATGTGATGATCGTTCAGTTTCATTTCATGAACCAGTTGAATCTTGTAAGGCTTCAAAATCAAAGCCTTACGCAAAATTTCCCTTGTGATGGGTTTGGGTAACCCCAATCTTTGAGAGCGTCGAGAAATTGACAAATTTGGATCTGCTTCGACACAGTGGCTCATGGCTGCGATGTTTTTAAGTTGAACGACCCAGCCGGTTGTTTCTGAATGAATTGAGCGAGTCTATGGCAATGTGAATGATCAGCTTCAGCTTCAATTCATGTACCAATTGAACCTTGTCAGGCTTCAAAGATCTTAATCTTACGCAAAATTCGCCATAAGGGGGTTTTGGGCAACCCCAATCTTTGAGAAAGTCGAGGAATAGACAAATTTTGATCTGCTTCAGCACAGTGGCTCATGGGTGCAAAGTTTTAAGTTGAACCACCCTGTCGAACACGCGTTGGTGTTCGCACATTTTATATTGAGCCTGTCGACTCAAATTTAACAAGCAAATTCTTAATAGCGATCTCAGACGGACGATTTTGTTGTACGAAAATATTACGAAATGCAACTTTAACAGAATCACCATTTTCAGAGTGGATTTTAATTATTTGAGTACAATTTTCGTACGAAATTGAATTATTGTAACAATGGGCAAAGCATCTACTACGACTATGTCAAAAAACTAAATATCAAAACCATCATGTTGATGGTGTTTGCACAATTGAAAAACAAACAAACAAACAAACACACTGGATTACATGGTGGGTACATCTTTGTCTTCCTTGCTTCTTTCATCTTGAAATAATGCCTGAATCTGCAACAAAGCATTGGTATACACACTCCCACAAAAACAAAAAGCTATTTAAGTTCTTCATCATTTGAAGCTCTTACTCTCTTGTCTGTCAATGCATTAGATTATTTCGTTTTAAAGAGATCCGAAACTATACAAAATTTCAAATCTGTTAGCATAAAAGCAACAGCTTTTACCTACATCCGGTATCTAATTAGCCCATGCAGCACATATTAATGACGGATAAAGTTACCATTCACAAACGTAGCTCTTAGGGTTATGGGTTCGATTCCCAACAAAGGCCTTGGCTGTTTTTCACTACAAAAATAAAAAATCACTGCCGGTGGGGTTGCTCAGTATTGAAGGCATGGTCACTGGTCGCTTTGCTTTCATATACGATAATTAATTTCGGTAACTATAGTTCTACTTTCACTACCTGTCTCATCTCTTCTCTATCCATTTGCTAAATAATGTAGCACGGTACTTGACTTGTTGCCTGAAGTGCTACTTCTCTCTAACAAAAATAGGAGTTCAATTCTCTGCATAGAATAGAAGCAGTAAAGCTTGTGTTCTAACCCATTACGGGTACTTCTTATTGTCTCTTGAAGATGTTTTTAAGTCTCTTTTTGGAAACTACAGAATACCAATTTTATAGTTCAAAATGCAGCTAATATCATATACATAAGTGGTTCATCATTTACCTAAATAATTGAATCATAATCGCGCATATTTTGAGATAATCGAACAAATTTTACATCTATGATAACAAAAATTATGGTTATGCTTTAACCGGTATAGCTAAAGCATTCTGGTATTTAGCTTATCATTTCCATATTATCATAACCCTCATTTATGCCCGAATTTTGTAAAAATCTAGTGAAGCTATCTGTCTTCTGAGGTCACTGGGTCCTTCACAGCTTATTCTCTCTATTTTTCATTATTTGTATTTATGTTTCTTACCTTAATTTTAATATCTGTAATAACAAAAATAATTCTTAAAGTAAACTTTATATATTGCCAACCCTTATTTGAATATCATATCAATAATATTCGAAAAAGTAATTTAGAGAACAATAACTTTAAGTAATTATTTCATGTTCACCATTTGCTAGAAACACAAAAGAAAATATATAAATCTTTATTTTGCTGTCGATAAAGACACGCACATACATACATATACACTCATATATCTGATGTGTTTTATATTTGAAATCCTATTAATTAAAATATAATAACAAAAAATCCTTTTAACACGTTACGATAACCTCCTTTCGTTCAATGTGGCACTTATTTTCTGCTACGGTGACCACACAAAAGTGTCTTGTATGATGTTTATAGACAATTGGTCCCAGTGGGTTATTTACGGCTTACACTTTGCAATAATCGTCATCATCATCATCATCAGAAACAGCATCGACGTTGTCGTGGCCCTCATAGTCATCGTGATATTCAATATACAAATTATGGCATTACGCATACAAAATTTGTGTTACATCGACGACAACATTGGAAGAAATGGCAGCATTACAAGACAAATATATAAATTGATGTTGATAACAATATACGAGGAAGGAGAGGATGATCAAAGAATTAATAACTACATAGAGAAAAATAAGAACCAAGAAATTTATCTCACGTATAATTTCTGTTTTTTTTTTTGTTTTGTATACTTATTAACTGGAATAATTTTTAAGAATTTTTCTTAAATTTATCTTTGAATAACGTTGTTTGTAGAGGAGAGTAGGAGACATAATTATTATTAATAATTTAATTTTGTTGTTTTCAATGTAAAGTTTATTTTTGTAGCAAAATGAAATCATAAACATCATTAAGTCTTTGATATGCTGCAAGCAATTAAATCAAAAATCACATCTTTTTAAACCTTATTATACTGGGAATAATAAATATTTACTTAAAAATTCACAAATATCTTTTTACAAGTGTAGCATACATCCGAAATGGTGAAATGAAAATTGAAATAACTGTATTTTGTACAGCAGCAGGTTGCATGTTGACTATACGAAGTGTATTTATGCAAAATTTTCGGTGTGTGTGTGTGTGTTTGCTAAAATTGAATGAGTCCATACACATATGTACATCATATCCATATGTACACATACATATGTGTTTTGGTGTTAGTGTAAAGGAAGACCGCATGTAGCCTTATTTCTTTATATTTGTTTTCTTGTTTTTTTTTTAGTTGGGTAACAAAATATCCTCTAGCTAAATACAATACACAAATAAAATACAGAAACATTTGCACACACACACACCGACATATAGATGCTGTTTGAAAAACTTAAATAATTTTCATATCTACATTATATACACTATACAAAATCATACACACATTCATAAATTTAAGTTTTAACATTATTTTGTTTGTGTACCAACTATGGGCATATCTCATGAGAACACAAATATGAACGATTTTCTGTAAGGACTGAGGAAAAAGAACAACTTTAAAAACGAAACTTTTCGTGTATAAAACAATTTTTATGCGTTTGGTTTTCCAAATAAAAGAGGCAAAATAATTATTGCAAAAAACTTATTTTACAAAAGGCAGGTGGCAGAGGATTATGGAATAAGAAAAGAAATTCACATCTGTAATCACAGCTTTCTTCAATAACACATATGCCGCATAAATGTTAAAAAATATAGGCGTATGGAATTTATGTTAAATTAGGTTTGTGGAAAGTTTTGTTTTTGGCAGCTGGTATCGCGTTTTTCAACAAGAAGTTTTGTTTTTCAATTATGGCAACACCAACAAAATGATAGTTTTGACATTTAATTTTTTGACGTATTCATAGCAGATGCACTGGCAATTGTTACAATGAATTCAATTTCGCACAAAAATTGTATTAAAATAATTAAAATCCATTGTAAACATGGTGGTGCTGTTAAAGTAACATTTCGTAAAATTCGTGTCATTTTCGGACAACATAATCGTCCTTCTGAGACGGCTATTAAGAATTTGCTTGTTAAATTTAAGTTTTTGACAGGTTCGTTTAACTGAAAAAACCACAGCCGTGAGCCACAGTGTTGAAGCAGATCCGAATTTGTCAATTTCTCGATGCTCTCAAAGATTGCGGTTACCCAAAACCATCACATGGCAAATTTTGCATAAGGTTTTAATTTTGAAGCCTTACAAGGTTCAACTGGTACATGAATTAAAGCTGAACGATCATTCACATCGCCGTAGACGCGCTCAATTCATTCAGAAGCAGCCGGCTGCTTTTTCTGAAAAAAACATTTTTTCAGACGAAGCCCATTTTCACTTCTCAGAGAACGTCAATGAGTGTGATTTGTTTTACATCCGCACCTGGCTATGTAGCCTTAATCAGATGGTGGACAAACCACTATTGTATAATTTGGAACGTCATACAGGCGTCCTAGGAAGCCGAAGACATAATTCTAAGCAACAAAACCACAACTAGGCAAATTTAATGATTCCAGGGCAGAGCTGCAAACCATCACACCTTGCTAAAGAGTTGGAGACTTTCCAACTCCTGTCCAGAACATATGTCTAGCATGCTCACTGGACTGGATTATTCACTTTGCGTGTCATTATCAGTGAGATAATCCTTGCCACCATAATAACCATTATAATGTTATGGGGCCGCGAAACCACGACCACCACGTTACTCCCATATAGGGGCCAACCTCAATGATCAGTCAGAGAACTATTAAATGTCTAAAGAGACAAATAATGAACTCTGCGGCTCAGTGATCCCCGTGGAAATAAAGTAGAGCTTCCAGTTGACTCTCTGGATCACGATACGCGAGATGCTAACACCTTAATTTTGACCTAATATTGACGATGTGGATATCACTGACATGTGGTTTCAACAGGACGGTGGTCACATGTCACACAACCAATGACACGATCAATTTATTGTAAACCAAATTTCCCGATCGCATAATTTCGCGACAATCAGCAGTTAAGTGAACAGCCATATCATATGATTTGACACTACTGAATTACTTTTTGTTTGGCTATGTTATTGATGGAGTCTATACGGATCCAATCGAATCGATGTCAGCCTTAAAACCTAAAAACAGTGATGTAATTAACCAAAGAATCGACATCTGTCAGCATGGTCGTTGTAGACCTTTGCTTATTTCGGGAATGGTAACACTTAGCTCATGTTTAATTTGACAGATAATTAGTTTTATCCTTCCGCTGAACGAATATGGTTGTGTATACGCTTGAACAACGCTGGGAAATATTGCGACATTATTTTGAAAATCATGGTAATGTTGCAGAATGTATCCGAAAATTGCGTACGGATTTTGGAAGTAGAGAAGCACCGTTAGCTCCATATGTTCGTTATCTTGTGAAAAAAGTGAAAGAAATTGGCATCCTCATCGTGAAAAGTCAAAAACAGTGCGTACACCCGAGAATATTGCTGCTGTGGCAGAAAGTGTGCGTGAAGCGCTATCAACATCGTCGTTCTCAACTATTGAACATTTCAGAGACATCATTGAGACGAATTTTGCATAAAGACCTTGGTATGACGCCAATTGGTTCAGGAGTTGAAGCCAAGTGACCATCCAATGCGTTTTTGCTTCGCTAAGTGTGCCTGCGATCGACCGATTTTGCTAAAAAAAATCATCTTTTCAGATGAAGCTCATTTTGATCTTGGCGGGTAATGTAAACAAGCAAAATTGTCGCATTGGAGTACAGAAAACCCGCACGCATACATTGAAAAGCCGACGCACCCAAAACGAGTCACTGCTTGGTGCGGATTTTGGTCCAGAGGCTTAATTGGGCCATTTTTAAGGAGTGGCCGTTACAGTCAATGGCGATCATTATCAGACCATGCTGAACGATTTTTGTTCACAAAAATTGAAGAGGAGGATGTTGGCAACATTTGATTTCAACAGAACGGCGCTACGTGCCACACAGCCGAAGCTACACTCGATGTTTTGCGCCCTATTTATGAAGATCGCATTATCAGACGCAGAGCTGGTGTGGTTTGGCCACCTCGGAGCTGTGATTTGACACCGTTGGACTATTATTTGTGGGGTGCCGTCACAGATAAGTGTTACGCCAACAAGCTAGAGATAATTGACACTTTAAAGGGCAATATTCGTGAAGCCATTGGTGAAATATAGCTGCACACAATCGATAATTTGCTTAAAAACTGGCTACTGCATTGCCAGCCGAGGCAGCCATTTCAATGAAATTATTTTCCATTATTAACCCGAAGGATTGTACTTTCACATAAAAAAAGAAATTTTGAGAAAATATTCAGTAGTTTTGTTTATAGCTTAAAAAAAATAGCGGACCGTTTATTTTGTAGCCCATGATGACGAATCGATTATACGCCATACAACAGTCGACAGTCTAAAAGACGCCGGATTTAAGTTGATTTAATACGAATTGTCGAGAAAACAATTATCTTTAAATATCTACACAGTCTTTTTACTAAACCCTGAACTTGCATGTAGTAATTTTTGACCACCAGATTCTTTGATTAATGCGCTAAGTTGCGAAGGGTTCAGCGGTATTCAGGGTCTAACAATAAGTTTTCAATTTCTCCTCTTAACGTCCTTCCCGGCTAATTGTGTGCAAATGGGGAGCGCCTTCGATGTGAATACATTATCCTTAGGCTATGTTGTATCACGTACAAATGACGAGAGTATTGAAATGAACTATGGAGTAGCGATTATGTTAATCTTACTTGACCTAGGACCAGCTGTTGTTCAAAACAGAAAATATTTTCCAATTATTCTTTTTCCTTTTATTTTACAATAAAAAATAAAAAGTCTGATTGCTTGCAGTCCTTATCAGCAAATGAACATTTGTATTTATAACTACTTTGCATCATAAATTACTCATATGTTTGCATTGTATTCTACTCATTAACAAAATGAATGCGAGAGTGTTTAAGTGTAATGAGAGGGGTGTATATAATTTACTGTATGTTGAAACAAAATTCGCCATAATTACAATATCCGACTTGTTTCCTGTTTATTTTTTTATGCTCATTTTTTTTACTTAAAATGAGGCTACAGACACAATTGTTTTTTATGTGAGTATTTATTATAACAATTTTTTTTTGCTGTCTTTTTGGTGTCAAAATTTTTTTAACTCAGAAAAGTTTTTTTCTGAACCAAACAAAAAACAAATTATTTTAATTATTGCGTAAGTACCCAGCAAATAAAAGAATACAAATTAAGGGTAAGATTAGCGGTTCGGCGGGATTACCCGGATCTCTCGGTTAAGGAAATATACGTTGATTACAAGACGCAATTTGTTCATTTAAGAAGCTTGTGTCCTTATAATGGGACAAACCAGCAGATACGGCTCCACTCTTGTAGACATCATCAAACACACATTTTACTATGCCTATGAATGAAAATTACAAACAGCTTTGAATACCACAATTTTGAAAGCATCTATGTAATATATTTGAGTCTCGTTCGTTAACGGAAATAACCAAACAAATCACTCCGCGATTTGTTATGTCATATAAGGTACGACTATAAAACTATTCACGTGGTTTTTATCTATCCAGCTCTCTGCCGATAGCTCCTACGAAACAGAAAAAATAGGATATTCGAAAGAGGTAAGATAAGTAGTTGACAGACATTTAAGTTAAGCTTGAGAAAAAACTCCGTTGGAAGCTTATTCTGCGAACGAAGTATTCAGCTAATAAACAAATTATTTCAATAATTCAACGATTGCCAATGAGAATAGAATGTTGCTTTAAGAAATGTATGTGTTTCGAAAAGCAGCTCTCTCATTTCGTTAGCATTCGTAAATTAAAATATCAATTGAATATTGTATTATTGAAAATAAGTTTTTTTTCCTCCTGTACGCGATCAAGCGGCAACCCAGAGTTGGGCAGAAAAAATTTGTTTTTAAACTAAATAATAAGAAATGCCCTATTAGTTGCATCGATTATAACTAAATTATATTATGATGATAGCTAACAGCTTCCGATTTCTAGACTTTAAAGAATGCCACTGCAAAATTCTAACTTTCGTAACATTTCGTGAGATTTCAATCGTTCAATCTCAATAATGCTTTTTTAAGTATATTTTACATTCAAATTTATAAAAATGAAACATTTTTACATATTTTTTGCTATTTCTATAAAAGGAAGCTTCATGATTAATCTGTAATTATTACCACCTTCTTGTAGGATGCTCTTATGGATTTAACTGTTATATAATAAATTAAATCAACTTAACAAATCGTTTACCCTTCGGCTTACTCGAAACACAAAATCGAAAAAAAGAATTAGTTCGATATCATGGCACAGACAATAAATCTGTTTGCAATAAATATTTCTAATGTCCTTCAATTCCATAAATAGGAACAAATTTCAATAAAAGTGGTTAATTATTTTTAAATTTTCTTATACAACTATCATTTCTGTAAAGGCTCCTTTAAGAAAAATTGAAGAAAAAAAAATTATGTTTCCATTAAAAATGTTTAGTTTATGGTGCAGCCGTTTATTTCCAAAATATTTTATTGTAACCGGCCATATATTTTAATAAAAACTATATCCCGTCTATTGCATATTGTAATCGAATTTTAAACACTTATTACAAACTGAACCGCGGCTTGAGAATGATGCATTCGCATCGAAAGCGCTCGCTATCGGATACAGACCAGCCAGTTAGGACGGAAAATGGCAATATTACTTATTATCCACATTATTTTTCCTACTAACCGGGCCCCAAAACCTCTAATTAGAGACAAAATATAAAAATATTAAACTCACACTCGAACCTGAGCATCATAAAAAATTATTGTAAACTACATGGCCTAGCTAAATGAGAAAATACTAAGGAGAGTTCATCACCACAGCATCTTGGAGAGCACTTCGAAGCTCTTCTAAAAATACCCCTAAGCTTCCAGGCAAATACATTATGCACACCAGTTAGAAAATAGCTCAAATATTGAATCAAGTTTAAATAAAAAATATAAAAGTATCACATTGTGCAGGGACACATAACAGCTTGTTCTGCTAATAAACAAATGCTAGCTTAAAACTGGGAAATAAAATACTCCGATTTTACGCAGGAGTAGTACATAGATGCAAAACTGGCTTAAATTTAACTAAAATGAGTTGAAATCGGAATAAACTCTACACTGTCTTAATCATAAATTTTTATGCGACACAATTTTAAAGATATTTATTATTATCGTCTCAGTAGTTAGTATAAAAAAAAATTAAAATCTGTATAATCAAAGCTACTCCCTGATATTACTATCACTAAATCCACTCATTGATAAAAAATAAACTTTTTCACAAAATGTCAAACAAAATATTATTACGTTTACTCCTTTTAATAAAAGTTTTTTTATAGTGAGTTCTTTTATTGCAAAATAATAACACAGCACTTTAGAGTTTTAAATTAAATTAAACGATTTAATTTCTTGCAATACATACTGTCATGACCAAAAGTCGGCAGGCTTAAATCACAAGCAAATAGACTCTATATATATGTTTTTCAAATTTTTTAATTTTTTTTTTTAATTTCATAAATTTTTACATTTTTCACATTTCTGAATATTTATTGTTTAATGAATTTCATAATTTTTTAAAAAGAGAACATTATTATTATACACTTTTCATTTTATAAAATTCATATTTCTATTTTATACCGACATTTATTATTTGTTAATGAAATATTTGAAATTATAATAGCCGTTAAGAAGCGCCACCTATTAACATGAAGATACATCCGTAAGGAAAACATACCATTAAACACAACCCTGAACAGTCGCAAGCAGCTGTCGTTTAGTGATATGGGTGTATATGTGTGCCTGGCAGAAACATATAAAAGCGAGATAATTACGTTTTTGAGGAGTTGGCCACGGGCAAGCAACCGGGCAAGACTTCTTTTAAGTGAACTAGAATTTTATTTAACTTAATTAAAATAGTCTTGCGAATAGGTTCAGCTCAGTTAATCAGAGTCAGAATTTTATTCGGCTTTGAATTAATTGAGTATAGGTCAGGTCTACGGCCAAGTAAGCTCTGTCGCTGCTTCACCTGGCCAGAATTTTATTCGCCCAGGTGACTGAGGCCAGAGCAAGGCCGCGCTTTGTTTAGCAAGGCCAGAATTTAATTCGCCCTAGCTGAACAAGACGGACAAGATCGTAAAAAGGCTAACACCAATTTAGACGTGAAAAGACTATTTCAGAATCTTATTCGTGACAACCGCAACAAGTCAAAAATTAGTGGACAGGCAAACTGTTCTGCTCACATTGGACCAGAATCTTATTCGCTCCAGTATGAGAAGCAGTAGGCTAGTCAGCGGAGAGTGGAGACGAAAACTCTTGAGGGCCACGAACCGGTTGATCGTCGTTGGCGTGCTCAGTAGTGCTGTAGTATAATTTTAACTTAGTTTAAGAGTGGATTATATTAAAAAAATTTCATTAGTAAAACAAAGGTGTCTCTTGTGTTATTAGTGAAGCAAACTTTTTTTTTGTAACGAACCCTGGACGCCGCGAGCTCTATCCAAGCATAACGCGAGAACGTGTCGTTACAGTACAAAATAAACATGATGGTAACTTTGTTGTGTTGACTTACTGATGACTCAACTTTAACTTATTTACTTGTTCAGCAAGTCGTGCTTATATAGTTTTTTTAAGCGGTTCTAACACATACTAGAATATTCTACTTTAGCATCACCCCATATTGTTGTTGTTATTATCATTTAGTATCGACGTCTGTTTGGACTGTATATTTTGTTTATGTTCTGTGTTAGTTGTTTTTGTTTTCTGTTGTTCAAGTTATTTCGCATAATTTATAACAAGCATATTGTTGCTGTCTTGTGTGTATAAGATTTCTTAGAAAATTATGCAGTTTGTAAAACACACAATAGGTCATTTCGTTCACTTTTTTACTGATAATTATTTTCTTTTAAAACTTAAATTATCCTCGAACAATATACAAAAAAAAAACTTTCAATCAATTTGAACCCAATAGCCAGCAACAGGATGCACTGTTATAGTAATGAAAAACAACAACTGGCGCAAATGCAAAAACGAAAACTTTATTCAGCGCTGGGCATGCTGAATGCTACTCGTATTAAGATTTGATGATTATTAATATGAATACAGTTTTCAATAAAAGACTTAAATAGACAAATTCAAGTCACAAAAATTTTAACAGCAGCTAATTTCTGTAGAAGTGAAAAACTTTAGAAATTTTTTACGTCCTTCAATTTAAGAACATCTTTCAAAAGTAGAGTTTTCATACAAATTCAAATTAGAATATTTGAGAGTAATCTAACACATTTACTGGGTTGTATGCACATATACCATTATAGCCTATATTTACACATAAGAACTTCATCATATTTCAAAGAGTAGCACATACCATATGTAAAATTATGTTTCATGAAGTTATCTTTAAAATTATATGCTGCAGTCTTATTTTTATTTGTTAACACAAACGCAAACGTGCAAAACGTTCCTTAAGCATTTTATGTTTTATTAAAATTATGACTTAAATTTTTGATTGGTAACCAGCATAAGCCTTGCAGTTAAATAAAAATTATACAATACTTACAAAATTGTACACACATGTGTTATAATAAGTAAAATAAAGAATGTTAATGAAGTCACAGCAAACTGCTTTTTTATATGGCATTACAGTGCTGGTCAAAAATTTATATTCTTTAAACTTTTTATCATAAATATCACTAGATACTGAACTGTAATAGTGCTAGTAAATATTCTTCAAAGCCAATGGATTATTTAAGGTACACTACCTACTAGCCTACAGGGGCAGTGTACTAGCTTGTCAGTCTGGGGGTTGTGGATTCGATTCCGAACAAAGACCTTGGCTGTTTTTCACTACAAAATAAAAATTGACTGTCGGTAGGGCTGCTCAGTGATGAAGGCATGATCACTGGTCGCTGTGCTGTCTTATACGACAGTAAATTTTCGTAACTATCCTTCTACTCTTACCACCTATCTTTTCTCTATTCCTTTCCCAAAGAATGTAGCACGGTACTTGACTAAATAGGCATTGTTGCCTGAAGTGCTAATTCTCTATAAAAAAAATTAAAATTAATCTTCCTTTAAATTTTTTACGCCCAAGCATCTTTTGTATGTATGTGTAAATATTATGACTTCGGATAATAGTTTTCTTAACAGAAGTATTTTTATATTACTCAATTCATTTTTAAAAATCATTAACACGAGCAATTCTTTTAATCTCAATGATAAGTTACTATATTCGCTTGGCTTGGTGAGCTCAATGCAGCATCTGTTCTGTGCTTATCCTAAGTAAGTAAGTAAGTATTCACTCTCTGGTTATATTACTATTCGCCGCCTTGGTATCGGTGTCTCGTAAAGACATATACACAGTATACACTAATAACATCATGTAGAGTGGCCAGTAAAAGTTTATGTCGGAATTGTGTCGTAATATAAAAAGCAAAACCTCACGATACTATTCAGATCTTAGATGTTTAAAGGATAATATGCAAAAAACTAAAATTAAGAAAGAATAAGAATCCTTTCGAGGGTCTATCCCATAGACCCTCAATCCTTTTAATCCGAAAGGAATTTGAAATCGGCATTGCATAACGTGTTCTCTTGTTATCATAAAACAAGGAAATCATCTGGCTAATAATAACCAAACAACCCGTTTTAACAAAAGGATAACAAATAGGTACAAAGGTCCACCTACATCTACATTAAATCAGACTTTATGATAGCATGTAGATAATTCCAAGAATAAATTACAAGAAACATTATTATTTGACGATGTCTATTACTCCAAGTAGTGGGTAATTAAGGTATTTTTTTTCGTAAGTATTACAAGTGTAGGCAGTTATTTGTGCTCAATAGAATGAAGATAATTTGCACAGAAATGAGCTTTCATTCATTATATTCGGACCAGTAGTATGTTTACTACAACAAAATGATTGAATAATTTCGCACGTGTAATCTTTAAGGTATTAACTGCATAGATCATATAACAGGTATTAATCGTTCAGGTATTACGGCCAAAAGACACCAACAAACAGGCAAAAATCGCATTTTTCGAAACTTTGATCGATCTTGCAAAAACATCGGTTGTTTGATTTTCTGCGCAGATAAAACAATTTAGAGTGCTGGGACCGATATTTTTTAGCTATTAGATTAGTGGCTACCCCAAAGCTTTATTTTGTACAGACTGCAAACTCTTAAGCAATCTTGTCGTGCGAAGTGAATATATTGTTACGGATGTGTCCGCTTAAGTTTTAAAATAAAATAATTAAGCAATAAAGCGAACTACTGGTTACAAACGGCGTAGAAATTTTATACACAAACAACAACAATTTGATATGCTGTTTACTAACTGTCTGGCATACAAGACAAAAAAAAATAAATTTCTGTTTACTCACTAAACGCGCAAGACAATAACAAACATGTATGCTGTTTACCATCTGCGTAGTTTTCTAAGAAACCTTTTCTTAGAAAAGACAACAACAAATATTTTGAAATAAATCCCAAGCAGAAACTTTATCAGCATAAAAACAAAAATACACACAGAATAAATAACATACAACAACAACATGTGATACAAAGGGAGTAGAAGATTCTTAAATTTTCTAGACTTTAAAAGGACAAGTAAAGGGTGTTTTTTTAAGCCCGATAGAACTTGAAATTGTAAAAAATAACACAAAAAATTAAATTGTAATCAAAATTTCTTCTTTATTCGAAGGATCAATACGTGACATTAACATTTGAAAATGATTTCGGGCATATGGGCACCGCGGCTGTTCTTGACGAAGCGCATTCTGGGCGTCCAATTTTGGGCCACTTTTTCGAGCACTGCTGGGCGTATGTCACGAATAACACGAACAATGCTGTCCTCCAAGGCGTCAATTGTTGCTGGTTTATCAGCATAAACCAGTGACTTCACGTAGCCCCACAGGAAATAGTCGAGTGGTGTCAAATCGCACGACCTTGGAGGCCAATTGACAGGTCCATTTCTCGAAATCAACTTATCGCCAAATTTTGATTTCAATAAGTCGATGGTTGCGTTCGCTGTATGGCACGTAGCGCCATCCTGTTGAAACCACATCTCGTCCGGATCAACGTCATCCATATTTTCAAACAAAAAATCATTGATCATGGTGCGGTAACGATCTCCACTGACCGTAACGCGAGCTCCGGCCTCATTTTTGAAGAAATAAGGTCTGAATGTAATGGAGTCTGTAGGGTCTGTTGTGGATTGGTCTCACTCCATATGCGGCAATTTTGCTTATTAACAAACCCGTTAAGCCAAAAATGCGCCTCCTCGCTGAACACAATTTTGCGATAAAACAACGGGTCAGTTGCCAACTGCTCTAGAGCCCAATCGGCGAAAGAACGACGCATATAATGGTCTCGTGGCTTCAATTCCTGCACCAGCTGGATCTTATACGGGTGTAGGCCGAGATCTTTGCTCAAAATTTTCCACGTAGTGGACGAACAGAGCCCCAATTCCTGCGACCGACGACGAATTGATAAATTGGGATCTTCTTCCACACTTTCGTTCACAGCGACGATATTCTCTTCAGTACGCACATTCCTTCGACGTGTTGGTGTTATTGCATCCTCTAGAGAGTATGTGGTACGAAATCTATCGACAGTTCGACGAATGGCTGGTTCAGATGCACGATTATGTACGCCATAAAAATGACGAAGTCGTCTATAAGTTGCGCGAATCGACGACTGATTTTCAAAGTAAATTTGGATAATTTCGTAGCGTTGTTCAAATGAGAGTCTATTCATGATGATTTGTCAGAGTATACTGAAATAAATAAAAAAAATGTTTCATCAAAATTTCATTTTTTGTGTTACTTTTTTCAATTAAAAGTTCTATCTAGCTTAAAAAAACACCTATTATAAATACGACAGCGTCTGAGTGGATAGTCAGTCAGTGTAGAATTAAACCTCACCAAGTAAAGACGTGCATTTTAAGTAAATTACTCTGAAGTGTCAACTTTGTGTAGTTCAAGTAAATAAAATTGTTAAAGCAATAAACGTAACAATATATTATATATTAGCGGTAGATAAGTCAAAGTGCGAATGCATGATCAATTCATAAGTCATCAACTTAACTTCGGTAGGTAATTTTGAGCTGATGATATTTTATTTTTAACTTTTTCAATATGAACATCTCTTAGCAAGTTACGACTAAGTTGCATTCCCAAATAGTTCAAATACTTCGCGGCTTTAAACTCGAATATACCTGTTACGTTCACATGAGCTATTATTTCTCCATCATTTGTATGTACTTTCTAATTAAATCTGATAAATTTAGTTTGTGCTGAGTTAATCATCATCTTATTTAACCGGCACTACATTAATTTTTCTGCCTCAAACTTTATTAGAATTTGCAGTTTCTCATCGTTATAAAAGGTTTTTTAACAAGAAGTTTGTTTTCTAAAACAAAATAAAACAAAAAATTTAGATTAAGATGACTTAAATTTGCATTGTATTACGAAGAGAAAAGTAAGGCAATTATGAATAAAAAATGATATCTGGCAAATGTCTACCACAACCACGCTGACAGATGTCGGTTCTTTTATCAGAGTTTTTAATCACTTTTTGGCAAAATGGCGGTACTATTTCGTTAATCAGATAGATTTAAGGCTGAAATCGATTCGATTGGATCCGTATAGACTCTTTCCTTATTATAACCTCATAAAAAATTATCGAATGCTGGGAAATCACACGATCTGGCTGACCACATAACTGCTGATTGTCGTTAAATTATGCGATTTTGAAATTTGGTTTGCAACAAATTTATTGTTTCATTGGCTGTAAGACATGTGGCATGATCCTGTTGAAACCATATCATATCCACGTCGTCATATCATATGAACGCCGAAATTGAGTTGTAAGCATTTCGCGATAGCGTAATCCCTTGACTGTTACAGCATTTTCAGCCGCATCTTCGAAAAAAAAACGGTTCGATCATGCCTCCAGGTCACATAGCGCACCATCCATACAGTGGCATGCTGAACATTGAAAGACCTCTCAATAATGGCTCTAGGATTTTCAGAAACCCAAAAGCAAAAATTTTGCTTGTTGACATACCGTGACAAATGAAAATAGATTTCGCCTGAAAATATGATTTTTTCAGAAAAACCTGAATTAAGTAAATCTACGGCGATGTGAATGGTCGGTCAGCTGCAATTTCTGTACCAGTTTAATCTTGTAAGGATTCAAAATCCAATCCTTTCGCATAATTGGCCATGTGGTGGTTTTGGATAACCCCAATTATTGAGAATGTCGAGGAATTAACTACTTGGATCTGCTGCAACACTGTGGCTCACGGCTGCAATGTTTTCAGTTGAATAAAGGACTATATGTTGTCCAAAAATATCTCGTTTCACGAAATATAACTTTTTCCACCATTCTCATTGTGGATTTTAATTTTTTTAATGCGATTTTCGTGCAAAATTATTTCTTTTTTATGAGAAGTAGCACTTCAGGAAACAAAGCTCATTTAGTCAAGTACCGTGCTACATTCTTTAGGAAATGGATAGAGAAGAGATGAAACAGATGGTGAAAGTATTGAATTCCTTGTAACAATTGGAAATGCAACTACTATGAGTACGTCAAAAAATTAAATGTCAACATTGAATACAGCTTCTTCTACTCCGGAACATTTTGTAAAACCGTATTGCCTATTAAAAACTTGGAAAACTGTTCAAAAATGATTGTTTCTTAGATGTTATTCACAGTCGATAACATAGATGTTGGTCTAAAATGTTTAAAGTGTTTTGGATTAATAAATAGAATAAATCTGTCACTATACCCCATCAGGATATTTCTCACTTTCAATAATGTTATTACTCTGCTAAAGTAGCTATTTTTAGAAACTCTATTATGTGGACATATCTTTTCGACATGTCGGTATTGAATTCCATTTACATTGTTCTGTGGTTAAGGTTAGAAATTTAGTCATATAATAAACTGAATACAATACCACGTTACTTATTAACTTATTGACGCATTTAACAAAATATTTGTGCAAAATTTAAGTTTTCATTTCATCTTCAAAGATACTTTCACCGTTTTTCTTTATTATTTTTTAACTTTGTGGCTTATAACCTCGACAGAGTTGTTTGTCTAAAAAGTGCCATGTTGTCCAGATATCAGTGTCAAACAATTTAAAATTATTCCTATAGTAGTTACCTCCCAAGTTCTTACTATAATCTTGTATGACCTTACTGATCATATTCACTTGTTCTGTTCGACTAAATGAGAATTTTATGGGGCCCATGAATCTTGTAATGGACCACTTGATCTTTTAATAACTCAATGGATAATGTGTGCTCTGAGTGGCCAATGTATTTTAAGGGGCCAATGGACCTTTTGGGAGTTAATAGACCTTTTAGGAGCCAATGAGTGAGGGCAAATGAGTTGTTTCTTTTGTTTACTTAATTGATTCTATTGGCAGAAAGTTAATGTTTATTAAGTTAAAGTTAATAGTAAATCCTTACTAATTTTTGCCTAACTATTAACTAACTCTTTTAAAATGTCTGAAATGTTACAACAATGTGACAATATGACAGCCTAGTACAAATAAAGTAAAAGGAGGGAAAAAACTCTTTCTAAGTTCTTATTTTCTTATATTTAAACTCACCACATTGATAAGCACGACTGAAACCAATTTAGCAGTAGCACTAGCGATAATATAGAGCAGTTTTCTTAGCATGTCAACTTGTAATATTCTGTAAATTTAAATACAATTTAGAAAATTTACCCGAGCTTATTTTTTCTACTCCCAAAAATTAGTAAACTTCATTTTTTATAGACTCATCGACATTGTGAAAAAAACAACACAATTTATTAAGGATAATCTATAATTAAGTTTAATTAGACTTTTAGCTTAATACAGTTTTTATTTCTAATTTTAAATGAAAATTTGCGTTGAAACTTTGGACATTGCAAATTAAAAAAAAAAAAAAAAAAACAAAAATAGTAAATATAGAAAAATTTTATTTAATGGCTTGTGCGACATTTTGACAAAATATTCTATTTATTCAACATGAGGGATTTATATTTTTCCGTTTTTTTTCTCTTTGATACCACAAAATTTACATATTTAAAGTAACTTTTCAAAAAATATTCATACATTTGTTTCAATTTTATACCAAATTGAAAATTCCATTTATAATTCACCGTCACTATCACCAGCACTAAATATTTTCTACATGAAGTTAAGTAAAGTTGTTTTTTTTTTTTTTGTTGTTTTTGTGCAACATTTATACACAATGAAAAAATTTTCACAATTAAATAAAAAAAAAAGAATACAAGTAAAATAAAACCTTTCAACCAAACACCGAAAAAAAATGATTTGTAAATTTGATTTGTTAGCAAAATGTGTAAATATTCAATGAATAAAATAATACATTTCCAAAAAATATATTTACACACAACAACAGCAACAACAACAACAACCGCGTACATGAATAAATATACTTAACAAAAAAAAACACATGCATCGTTAGCATTTATAAAATTTTTTCAAGGGAATTTCTTTTTTTGTCAATACGAGGGTAATTCAAAAATTTCTCCTTTAAAAGATAAGAGTCCCTTATAATTTTATGTTAAGTTTGCTTGTGCAAAAAAGAAGATTACACCCATATATAATTTTAATTTTAATTAATTCTATCACAGCAGTAAATGAATCATTGAATTAGCAAATTTTGAAATGATTCTTTTCACACAAAAAAAAAATTAATTTAATGAATTTTTTTGTGTCAATTTAAATGCATTTGGTAAAAATGAATACCATTTCATTTTGAATTCAAATGAATTTATTAATTGCAATTCGTTTCCAATTCCAATGAATTTGTAGAACGACTTGCAATTTGTTTTCAAATCTAGCAGGAATGAAAAATGAAAAAAAAAATGTGTAACGACACGTTCTCGCGTTATGCTGGGGTAAAGCTCGCGGCATCCAGGGTTCGTTACAAAAAAAAAATGTTTTCACTAATCACAAGAGACACTTTTGTTTTATAAAAAAATTTCTTTATTACAATTCACTCTTAAACTAAGTTATAATTAAACTACACCAATACTGAGCACGCCAACGATGATCAACCGCTTCGTGGCCCTCAAGAGCTTTCGTCGCCACTCTCCGTCGGCTAGCCTACTGCTTCTCACACTGGAGCGAATAAAATTCTGGTCCAGTCTGAGCAGAACAGTTGGCCTGTCCACCAATTTTTGACTTGTCGCGGTTGTCACGAATAAGAATCTAAGGCAACCTTTCCACGTCGAAATTGGTGATAGCCTATTGACGATCTTGTCCGTCTTGTTCAGCTAGGGCAAATAAAATTCTGGCCTTGCTGACCAAAACGCGGCCTGGCTCTGGGCTCCGTCACCTGGGCATATAAAATTCTGGCCAGGTGAAGCAGCGACAGCACTTACTTATTCAAAGTCGAATAAGATTCTGGCTTTGATTAAGTAAGCGAAACCTATTTGCAAGACTATTTTTAATTAAGTTGAATAAAATTCTAACTCACTTAAAGAAGTCTTGCCCGGTTGCTTTTCCTTGGCCAACTTAACTTCAATACGTAATTATCTCGCTTTTTATATGTTTCTGCCAGGCACACATATACACCCATACCACTAAACGACAACTGCTTACGACTGTTCAGGGGTGAGTTAGATGGCATGTTTTTCCTACGGATGTATCTTCATGTTAACAGGTGGCGCTTCTCAACGGCTATTACAAAGTTCAAATATTTTCTTCACTAATAATATTAAACAAACTAAACAATAAATGCGATTATAAAAATATGACAATTTATATTATAGAATTCATTTACTCAAATACAAATGGGAAAGATGTATAATAAAAATTTTACGAAATTCATTAAATAATAGAAAAAAAAAATAAAATGTACAAATTCATGAAATTCATAATTGATAAGTTGAAAATTAGCTAGTAGTCCAATAACCTGCGACCGCATGGCTATGTGATCAAAAATGAGCCTGCCGACTTTTGGCCGTCACAAATGTATAGATGGGATTTCATTAGACGAGTTGGAGATTTATTCAGGGGTACCGCAAGGCTCCGTTCTTTCTCTTACTCTATTTCTTATTTTTCTAAACGACCTTCTTTGTGGAACTTTCAACTCTTTATACTCTTTCGCACATGACAGCACCATTTGTCATTCCTATTCATTTGGCAATAGGCCGAACCAGTTGGAGGTGGGTTCCAAAAGGTGGTATGGGGTCGTGCAAATAGAGTTGATTTTAATGCCCGTAAGATGCAATGTTGCATGCCTACGCATAAATCTGCGTTCGGGAACGGTGCTACATCTGTTACTATGGGTGATATAGGTTTTACGGTATCAGACGCTTTTGATGTTTTTGGCATGAAAATTCAGTATAATGTTCGATGGGCTAAACACATTTTTGAGTGTCTAAAGAAGCTTTCAAATGTAAGAGATACTTCACTCTATTCGATCTTCGTACTATCTATACCACCTATATCTGTCCAAAGGTGGGATACAACTCTCATGAATGGCCCAACGCCCCAAAGTCTATTTTGGAGTTGCTCGACCGCGTACAGAAGAGAGCCAAGAGGCTCATTGGGGACAATAAGGTATCCAACTCTATTGATTCTCTTGAGCATCCCCGGCGTGCCAGTCCAAAGAGAAAAAATATTCAGTACGAAAATTGAAAAGCCCCTGATCAAAGAAATCATGGTGTTGGGAGTTTTTTTCTTCAAGAAGAAGTGATTTTTACGCTGAACTCGAAATGAATTGCAAATTCTTTTTACAGATTCATTTTAATCGAAAACGAATTGAAATTCATGTCAAGCGAATTCGTATGAAATAATTCGAATTTTATTTAAGTATTTATTTGTTTTGAAAAGTATTACTTCGAAATTTATATAATTCGTAATGAATTCAAATCAAAAAGAAGTGATTCATTTACAGTTCTGAACTATATTCACAGTCGAACAAATATAGTTAAATGAGATAAGGGAAGGTTATATATTAAATATAATGATTCATTTACAGCTCTGAACTATATACGCGAATTAATGCAGTTAAGTGAGGTAAGGGAAGGTTGCATATACTGTCGGCTCACGCATGTATGTCAAACCATTCTAAAGTCCGAACTATAAATTTTTCGGACTGGTGTTGAATCCAGAAAGGTCAGCAGAATTCTGCAGTCTCGGTCTGCCCATAAAAGCCACCCTATTCTTAGAAAGGTGCATAGAAAATGTTTCAGTGTTTTCTCTATCATTTAATTTTTATCGAAATGGATAAACGAATGATTTAATTTTCTACTCTGAGCAATAATATTTCAATCAAGCAATTTACCATAGCCACAAGCTCGCCAAAATACTCTAAGGAGTTCCCATCAAATCTGCAACTTCCGCCTTGTCATTTTGTGGCCTTAGAAGCCATAGGCTAACAGGAATATGGCAACATTTATTTTTGGAATACACTGTTGCTCTAAAAAATATTTTTCATCACTCACATCAATTAAATGCGCCATCAATTTTCAATGAAAAGTTCAAACCTTACGAAAGGCAGAATAAACAGAAACTTGCGTATTATTGGTCTTATTTTATTTTACTCAATATTAAAGAAATCTCAACTCCGCGATATATGAATAAGGTCAAATGTAGATATAACTTCGCAATTAGTCCATTTTAAAGATTGTCTGAAAAGTAAGGAGTTGATAAATTTTACAGTCACTTTGAACTTCGCCTCGCACACTGCAGCATTACATTAATGAATGAATGATATATCACTGTCAACATAACAAAAAAAAAATAAATATAAAAACAAAGTTTTTAAATTTTACCTTGGTGTATTATTAGTAATTTTTGTTTTTTTGCAATCATTTACCAAAAAAGTGGTTGAAAGCAAAAACAAAAAAAAAGGAAAAGTTTAGTGGCTTTTCCGACAACGTAATGGGAATGTAAGTTAATATTTGTATATCAGAAAAAATGTTTGGCTGTTAGAGTAACTATTTTGATTATTGCTGTTAAATGCTTTATAAAATTAAATTAAGCAGAATTTCAATATTTAACAACAAAAAAAAAACAAGTTGAAACTAATAAAAACTAAATTGAAATTAATACGCACATTGCGATGAAAGCTTTATTTATTTAACAAAAAATGTGGTTAATGCACTTGATTATACTGTTAAAGGACGTAACGTTCTCATGATTTTCAATGCTATTCATAACAATTATTGCTCATTGCTACTGTTTCTTAAAAATAACAAATTTCATTACGAACTAGAACTAAAGTAAGCTTTTATTTGTAACTAAAAATATAAAATTTTGTGATGAAAGTTTTTATCCTCGCTATTGTTACGAAGACGATTTCTTTAAGTTTTCAAACAAAAAAATTATTAGTAAAAAAAGTAAACGAAATGACCTATTGTTGTCATTTCCTTTAATGTAAAACGTCATTGCTGGCTGTTTCTTCGGTATAACTTGGGAGCGCTTTCTATGCGATGACATCATTATCAAGCCGTATTCAAGACTCTACTGCTGAGTCAGTGTTCGGGTTTAGGTAGTTCTTTCGTTGAGTCGAATCTACTCGTATAGGTAGATTACCCGCCACCTGCCATTTTATTCAGGTAAGTGTGACCATCTGAGGGCGTTTTTGGTTTGTTAGAGTGTATGAGTAATTTTAGTGGTGTGTAAATTGTATCTGAGGTCTTGTTTACCTGTTCGTTTATAATGTCACTTTTAAAGGTTTTTGTTTTCAAGCAAGCCTAGCCTTCCTTCTTTTTTGCTAGATGTAGTAATATCATACACTCATCTATTTCCCTTGATGCGTGTTCTGTAAGTGTCAATGTGGAATGCAAAAATGGAAACTTCTGTAAATGTTGTTTTTAGTATTCGTTTAGTAAGTCTTTATACTCCGCTGGAACTAAATGTGTCAGTTTGTTCTGTCAATGTCCTGTGATTATTTCTCTGAGTGTTGGTTGCCACCTAAGGCCTCAACGAAAGAACATTGACTCATCAGCATACGCTTGAAAACGGTTTGACAATGATGTCATCACATCAAAAGTGCTCGCCGGATATAACGAAAAAAAGCCATCAATGACGTTTTACACTAAAGGAAATGACAACACTATTTTATTTACTGGCGGAACAAATCCAAACAACTTAATACCAAATGACATATTGTGTGATTTACCAACTGCATAGTTTACTAAGTAACCTTATACACACAAGACAATAACAAGATGCTTTTAAGGAATTCCAGAAAATAAGCTAAACAACAGAAAAAAAGCAACTAACAAAACAAAAACACACAGCCAAGCAGATGCCTAAACTGAATGCTTATAACAGAAACAATATGTCATGATGTTAAAGTGTAATATTCTTGTATACGGGAGAACCGCTTAAAACAGCTATATAAGCACCATTTGCTGGGCAAAGGAAATAATTTAAGTTGAGTCATCAGTGAGTAAAGATAACAAAGTTATGATCATGTTAATTTTGTGAGTATTAAAAGTAAGTAAATCGTTTAATATAATTTACAACTCTAAAGTGCTGTGTTATTATTTTGCATAAAGGAAAATTATTGTCTTTAAATCTGGCAAAAAGGTCATTTGTAACTAATAGGGGAACAGTAACTATCAAAATAATACAGGTTCTTAATTTTTAGATTTATAATGTGAGGCACGAAAATACAATTTGTCTAAGTAACACAGAATTCCATCAGGTTTATCTATAATTGAGTTTATTTTTTTTTTTGTTTTCAATATTTAGTTAAATCGGAACAGGCTTCTTAGACCCAGGAGGTAGATAAAATTAAATATTAAAAACAAGTAAGAAGTATTTTTGTTACCTTTTTGTAATAACTATCATAAATGTTACTTGCATGGGATCGTTTTCTCTTCCTAGCAAATTTGGAATTTCGATTATCTGATCGCTAAGTTTATGAAATCGCTACTGTGCTGTCACTTATAAATATAAGGAGATCCGATTTCGCATAATGATATATAAAATCCTTTGCTATCCCAGCTTCTATAGTTCGGACTCAACAAAGCCTCTCATAAACTTGATACAATTCAACATATAGTCCTCCAGAAACCGTCAATTTCAAATTTATGGCTTATTAAATTTTAACCGTTCGGAAAATGACTTTATACAATTGTTTCTTGTCACATCATTTACTGATATTAAACTTTTTTAAAATTGACCTTGCAGGGACGACCATATTAACTTTATTTAGCTCACAAATCTTTAACATCTTAAAAGCTTTAAGAAAATACCACAAATAAAGAACTCCGAAAATTTACAAACTCAAAATTGGCACAGTTATTCCACAATTAGCCCAAATACTCGTATAGTTTTGGAAGCTGCGGAATGATATCCAAAGAAAAAATGTTTCAACCAAAGTGAAGAATGAGTAAATGTGTCACAGAGAGATGATATGAAAATATTTCTTTGCGTTGGAGTTTACTTATGTGTCGAAATTTTCTGCAGCTGCCAACGTTTGTTTGAAGCACTTTACGTGCATACCGTTTAGTTGTATTTTCTGCGCAATTTTTCTGCTATTTACTCGTAACTCCCCAACAACAATAATTAAGAAATTTTCGTCTTTTTTTTTGCTTGGTGACACAATGAAGAACACCTAAATATTTATGTTACTAACGCATTAAAATTTCACTGTAACATAATATCAATACTAATTTGGTATTCCCTAACAGTCTTATGACGACGTTGTCTATTTATCGATAATATTTTTTTTTCTTTCCGACTTTGATATGAGTAACGAAGAAACTAAGAAATAATTAAAGGTGGAAAGAAGTTAAAAAGCCTTTAATTGCCAGATTAAAAGTAAGTAGGTCTCTGCTGCTACTGTTCGTGTCGGTTCTTTCCTGTAAATAGCAAAATATCAATGAACGCAAGTAAGCGTACCTCTAGGGGCAGCAGGGCTTACAATTTTAGATGATTAAAACAAAATCAGGGTTTTGTCTTTTTAGCACTAAAGCAGATTTACCACAGCTTCTTCCAAGGGGGCCAATATACGTTGATTAATTATGCTACCTCAGGTAGCTTTGCACTCTGCTTTGTTTGTCCCCATTTTTTTTTTCTTTTACTTTAAATTTAAATCGCTTCAAATCTATAAAATAAATTCTGTCATACAACATGACGTGATAAGCTTTACATCTGCACCTGTCCATGGGCCATTACCACTGTGGATGGTATGTAGCGCCATCCTCGCCCTAGAAGGCCTACAGATACGTATATCCTCCGGTCACTTCTAGTTGCAATTTCGAAAGCCCGGAGTAGGCCGCAGCTTTCACTCCTTGCTAAGGAGTTGTAGACTATCCAACTCCTGGTCCAGAACGCATGAAGTTAATATAACTAAGAACACGACGACATTCATACTCACTGGACCTGGACCATTCATTGTGCTTATTGTAAATGATCCGACCCACAACCACAAACAAGGGCCTCGAAACACACAGCCACCACGATACTCCCGAAGGGGCTACTTCAATAATCAGCCAGAGAACAGCTAAATGCCTAAAGAGACAAATAGCGGAACTCTACGGGCTCACCGATTCCCGTTAAAATAAAGTGGATTGTCCAATTGGCTTCTACTAGCCTTGAAGGGGACTGACTGGGCTCCCTTTTACCCCGCAAGACACAAGTCTAGATGGCTGTTGTAGGATCCATAAAGACTATCATGTGCCCCCGGGTGGATGTCATTCAACATGTATTTGTTAAAGGCTATTTACCATACCTTTTGCCATCCATCACTTGTGGATCAAGGGCATTTAAAGCAGTTTTAACAGTTTCCCATTGTTCCTTAAAATTATAGGAACAATGCCTCTGCCGAAAATCCTGGCAAGTGATGTATTTTTTTCCAACTCTTTCCAACTCTAAATTTTAAAATTGGCTGGGGTTGATAATTTTAATTTTTGACATTTTTTACTTTATTTTCAATTCTTTCTATTATTTTTTATATTTTTAATTTCTTTATTTTTTTTTAATTTTTGTTTGTACACAACACGACACCAAAATAATAAACGACAATATCAAAGAAAATTTAAGGCAAACATATGTTTCCAGTCATCAATAAATGACAATATTACAATATTACCAACGAAAATACGAATTTACAGTAAACGATGAAAAACGGCGTCGTCTTGCATTGCCGTCGCCTAACAGATTATAAAAACAAGCACTTCTTAGCTAAAATCCTTAGGTGCCCCTGTAGGCTAGTAGGTAGTGTACTAGCTTGTCCAACGAAGACCTTGGTTTTTTCACTACAAAAATAAAAATTGACTATCGGTGCTGTCTTATACGGCAGTTAATTTCCGACTATCCTTCTACTTTCACCACCTGTTTCATCTCTTCTTTATCCCTTTCCTAAAAAAAATAGCACGGTACTTGACTAAATAGGCATTGTTGCCTGAAGTGCTTGAATTCCACGTATTTCTAAAATTAAATTTCTTTAATCACAGTAAGAAAATATTTCAATACGTACATTTAATTTTATTCTATTTGTTATTGTATTATTTTATTTGTTATTGTATGATGTTTTCACAAACTGTTAAAAAAAAAATTTAAGTAGTTATATTTTAGACACAAAATTTATTGAAGTGTTCAGTTCATTATTTTAACGAACATCTTTTAACCCGTTATAGGCAGCGGAGTGAAGTTGAAAATGTACCCGACATAAAGATAACTAAAAAAACGGACAAAATAAAATTGACAAAAATGTGAGCAGTAATAAGGCCAAGTATGTGAAAATCACTTGTCGGGTTACATTTTTGTCAATTTGATTTTGTTTTTTTTTTTAGTTATCTTTGTGTCGGATATATCAGTACATACTGTGTACAAATTTCATTTTTTTGACGGCTCGATTTATCTTCGGTTTGGCACTAATCATAATTTTATTCTGTTAGATTAATGCTGCACTTAATGCGGAGAAAAATAATATCAAATCAACTGTTCTCAAATTTACTATACAAAAAAATTTAGAATTAAAACGTTATTATAACTCCCAGAACGGGCACATTTAAACAAAAAATTATTATTTAATATTTATTAAAAAAAAGTTGATTTATATCCGAAATTACATTTTACATTTGTCCGCTTTTATTTCGTTAATTTTTTACATAAAATTTCTAATCCTCTTTTTGGTTTGTTTTGTTTTTGTAACTTTTTTTATAATTTAATGCTCGCAATTAATTAAGGTCACGTTCTTGTCGTGATATTCAAAGCGTAGTTTATCTCTTTTTACTCCCTTCTATGTTTTATCACTGTTTCATTAGATGTTTGTATGCACAGTTTTATTTACAGTTTTTCTATTTTTTTTTTAAATCCTTATTTTGATTACTCCAGTAGTCAGCGAAAGTGAATAGTGGCCTTTGCTTTCAAAGCCTTTAAAATTTAGTTTTGTAGGAATAAGTTTTATTCTCAGTTTTACTCTACAGAAATAACAAATATTTTAATACTAAAGGAATAAATAAATTATTTAACCCCTAGTGATTTTTCTCAGAAAACTTTATGAGAATTTCAAAAACTGCAAATAATTCATTAAATTAAACTTTACTAAAATAAGACTTGCAATTATAATTTTATTTGATTTATAAATTGACAAACACTTGAAGTTGACCAGGCATTAAATAGTTTGTAAGAGCTTATTTCGTTGGATCTTAAAAATGTTTGATTTATTTATTTTGTTTAAAAAATATTTATATTTATTACACAAAGATATATTGTTTCTTATAATTCTCATTCAGTTTATGAAATTTTAAAACATAAAAAATCTTTAGCTTCTGATCATGATTAAAGCTGTGCACTCTACAAATTACTCATGATTGTGTTCATAACTGAAAATATTTATTTTATTCAATAGCTTGAACAAAATCATTTTTTTTAATAAATACAACCACAATTTTTCTGATCAAATTTGATATTCAATAACGTTTTTTTAATGTTTCATAATATCAGAATTTTGAGAATGGTTTTATTCTATGATTAGCATTGCTTAAGAGAATTGATGAAGAGAATTTCGCCTTTTGTTGGAGTACCACAGTGGTGTGGTGTTACTGGCTGCTAAGCTTGGTGAATGTGAAAATCGTGAGCTAAAATCGATCCAGACTTACTGCATGGCTGTGTTGGTTAAAGATCTACTCAAATGCTTATCAATTTCTGCTTCAATATCGGATTCACAGGGTAGGTGTTGTTCTTTTTGGACTACATGTTGCATAAATTAAAAATCCTTAGCGCAACAAATGTAGCTACGCTAACAAAGTAAGAAACGCAAGAAATGGAAATAAAACATTATTGCAGCTTCGTTAGCAAACCAACTCTATGGAAAACACTGTTTTTGATTATTGGCGAAATACCATAACGACATAGCCCCCTAAGCGTAACCTTAGAAACCAATTAAATTATAATGCTTTTACCATAACGATATACAGTTGTTGTTGCATTAAGATATTAGTTGTGTGTTTGCTAAAGTTTTTTTTTGACGTCCGTTGAATTGTGCTGATGAGCTCAAGATTCTATTTTTCGTTCCGCCTATGTGGAAATTACAACTTAAAAATTAGTTCTTTATGGCCCATCTCTTAAAGCCATACAGAAGCGACTGAAATTTGCATAGAGTATGGACCGCTATGTCTGCCACAAAGAGAATAACAAAAAAGTGAAAATAAAACTAAATGAAAGCTGGCCCAACATTAGGTAATTAATGCTAAAAAAAACTTAAAAAACCGGAATACTAAAATATGCACCAATAGTTACATTATTTTTATCGGGCCTTATCTACTCATAGTGCTACAATTAAAAAAAAGTAAAGCATAACATAAAATAAATAACAGTAGCAACAAACTTCGAACAACTAATATTGATATTATCAAAGAAAATCAAGTAAAACCATCTTCCGCAGAAGTTGTTTTTCTTTCAGACAACATAACAATTAGTTTGCCTATTGATAAAAATTTTCGAGCAGATAACAATAACGTAAACACATCAATTCGTCAACAGTACCATTTATCAGAAACAAAAGTTAAAGAACAACAAAATCAACCCGCAGTTATTTCACTCAACTCAGTAGAATCCTTATTCTTTACCCAAACAGAAACAGCTACGCTTGTAAATGATAAAAAAATGTATTCAAGAGATGATAGCGACTTTTTCTTGGAAAATGCTCGAATTAGTCAGGGTGAAAAAGCTATAATGAAGGTTGATCAAAACCTTGCAGGAAAAATGATCAGCGGTGACATTCGGAATGGGATGGGCTTTGCTACACCAGACATAATTGGGATGCCGACTAAGGTCGACATGTCCTCTTGTTCTCAACTTTATGAAAATATTCCGGAATTTAATACAATTATTACACCAAGAACTTACAAAGGATCTTTACCAAAAAACAATAAAAAATAAAATAAAACTTTTATAATAATAGATGCTTTAAATATTAACATTCTACATTCTGCTTTGGAACTACTTGTAGCTAGACACAAACATAACATCATTGCTCTTCAGGAAACGCACATTACGGAGAATAACTTACACCTACTATATTTACCGGGCTTCAAGATTTTCCCTCACAATAAGAACTATCTATACATATGCAAAGTCTGGCATTGCCAAATTTGTTAAAACCAACTTTAATATCACGCAAAAACTTACGTCTAATGGACAATTCTTATTTCAGCAAATTATGTTAAGATGTGGAATAGACTTTTGTATTACAAACATCTAAAAAGAATGCAACATTAATCTTATCCTTGAGATGGTTAATGCTATCGCTATGGCAGGCAACTATCATTACCTAGTTCTCGGTGATTTTAACTCGCAATATAGCCTATGGGGGTTCACAACAGTTTTCCCTAGTGGCTCTATCAAGGAGAAGTTCGCAGATGATAGGCAACTGGTTGTACTAAATGATGGTTCTCCTACGGTCTTTAATACTCGTAACACTTTCACAGCCTTGCCTTTTTTAATAAAAATACAACTTTAACATTTAAAAAAAATAAATTGCTTTTCACCTAATTTTTTTTATTCACGGATGGCTCTTTTATGATAATAGTATATCATCCTAATCTGTAGTTGAAAGTGTGGACAACAAAATTTCATTGATGTTTTGGAGGATCATTTGCCAGATTTCGTTGGGATTTTTGTAGCTGAATTAAATGCAATAAAGAACGCTATCAACTATGCTTTACGCAAACAAGCAAGAGCGATCATTTTCACCCAGAGTTCAAGTGCTATTAAAGCCATTAAGAAAAATCATAATGGATTATATGATAATATTATACATCTTCCTAGTACTAGTGATCATTGGTTGTTAATGGTGTGGATTCCATCACATATTGGGATAGAGAGCGACAATGCAGCGGATAGGACCGCAAAAAAATTCTTTAACTTTGGGCAGAATTTTCGAAACACTCTGTTTTCCTAAAGCTTTGATAGGACCTTTCAATCATTTTTCGGAACAGATAAACCCGGTTCCTAAAAGAAATAAGTACAACAAAAGCCTTACACGCAGGAAATGCATCGACCTTGCGCGATTAAGAGTAGAAAAAACAATATTTAATACACAGCATTACTACAACGGCGTCGAGCCGGTCGCTTGCAGTTCTTGTAATGTTACGCTTACTGTTTCACACATTTTAATTGAAAATGGATTTACATCTTGAGGAAGTTCTCAACTGTGCTACTTTGAAGAATCTCTCCAGTATATAGAAATCGCTAAAGTGTCATGGAATACAGAATATTTAAGCCTTTCATTAATATTTTCCCTTTTATTTAATTATTTTTAAGAAAACATATACACATAAATACTCAGATTGTATTGTAACCTTTTTTTAAATTTATAATTGTGCGCATATGGTCTTGTTACCCGGCGCCTTTAAAGGTTTTCCTATAAAATCATTTATACAAAATTAAGGCTAAATAAATAAATAAATAAAAATTATAGAATGGTTCATTGGGGTGGTTAGAAAAAGTAAATTTTTGGAATTTCCACCATCTCAATTAACTAGAAAATAAGATTAGTAAAGTTTCAGCTTAATCTGATAATATTAACACGCTGGAAAATCAAAAATTAAATTTTGTAACCACTCTAGTGGTTCATACATTATACGAAAACATAGGTCTTTGATTCTAAATCGCACTTGGCATGGTTTTTTCTATTAATTTGTGACTTTTGGATTAAATGCAAAATACAGTTTCCAACAGTCTTTTTGAATATTAACCTTGTTGTTAATTTGACTAAAGGATATTTATAATTACTCGTCTAGAAGAATTATAATTTTGAGCGACACATGCAAAAGAAATTTAGAATTAATTAATATTTTCTTTTAAATAGAGCTTTATTTGGGTTCATCACCTTCTGTGCCGTTAAATCATTTCACTTATGTTTTTGATCGATTAGGTGTTTTGATCGCAGTTCTAAATTGGACCAGAGTAACCAGCCATGCTGTGTAGCCCCAACGTGACGTTACATGATTAAGCTTACTTTCACCCTGTTTATTTATCTAGCCCTCAACTGCCACACATAGTATTGCAGTTACTATCCGATCCAATCAAAACTCCGCTAAAATATCTCATCTGCTTTTCGAATGCAAAAGAACCAAACAATTGATTTAATTTTTTTTACCGTTTAATGCAGGTTTAACTATTGCAGCCTTAAACAAATCATATACCGCGGTTACTTAATAAAATTTCTAACCTTTGTTGGGAAGTGAACTCATTATCTGCTGTTTAAGCAACACTCAAGAGCCGCTACCAACGTAGCCACTGTGGCTGCTTAATATTTGTTTAAACAAAATTCCATTTTATTACATTTTACCACATACACCACACTTATTAGTATTGGAAATAATAAGTTATTGTATTATATTTATCTAATATAGAGTTTTGCATTTCTAGCGAATATTAGATAAAATTATAAAGGCCAATAAATAGGCCTCTGATACTTTTTCCTTAACTGCATTAAAATATAACACACACTTGCAAAATATTCGTTTACATGGATCCATAGTAAAATATAATGATGAATTTCAGTTGAAATTGTTTAAATGTTGCATTTTAAGTTTTTCAAAAACATTTTTGAAAATTATTAAAGTAATAAATAAAAGGTTTTTGTACATTTTTGTTTTTGCTTATTAAACATCCGTTTTTTTAGAAATTCATAATTAAATGTTTTAAATAGCAAAATTTGTAATAAGACAAAGACAATATAAATAGAGAATTTAAGCCACAGTGGAACTTAAATCATATTGTTACGAAGATGATCTATTAATTTTTAAAAGAAAATAATGAATAGTAAAAGAAAAAATAAACGACTCACTGTGCAATTTACAAACTGAGTAGTTTTCTAGGCAATCTTGTATAGAGAAATATATTTATGAGAAATTCTACCAAATAAGTTAACAACAGAAAACAAAAGCAGGTAACACAGAAAACAATAAAACACACAGCCAAGTAGCCAGCTAAGCAGAATGATATCAACAATATATTTATAAGAAATTATAGCAAATAAGTAAACAACGGCGCCGAATGTTAAAAACAACAACACTATGGGGTGATGTTAAAGTAGTATATACTTATATGAGTATTCTTGTATGAGCACCACTCGCTGGGCAAATAAATTAATTCAACAAAGTTACCATCGTGTGTATTTTGTGTGTGTATTGAAAGTACATAAATCGTTGAATATAATTTAAAACTCTAATGTACTGTGTTATTATTTTACAATAAAATAACTACAAATAGCAAAATATTTATTAAAAGGAACAAACGTCACAATATAACAAAGAAATCGAAACAACTTAATATAATGTTTCCTTAAATTCATGTAAAATTTTATGTGACACTTTTTACTTAAAAGTAGATAACTTGGGATTACTCGGATAGGGGGCATACAAGGAATAATGTATTTCAAATTACTAAAATATAAAAAATGCAAACTATGCAAATTTCGCGCAAAACCAAGTCGAAATAATAATATTAACGGTACTGATTTGAGAACCCAACTGCAAGTTTTTATCTTCCATAACAAGTGTTAGAAACAAAACCCGAGTATTTGGGAAAATTCCAGAAAATTCTCAATTTTTAAATTCCAAAACAATTTTATTAATAATAACGGAATCACAAAAATACTGACGTTGCATTAAATCGAAATTGCCCTCTTACTTTTATTGCCACTGTTAAGTAAAATACATAATACACAAGAACACATCTACAGTTGCAAAAGCTTTGTCGGCCGTATTTTATATACACGATCATCTAATTCTGGTGTCATTCCTTTCGTTATAAACGGTCATTGCTGGCTTTCTGTTCGATATGATAGGCGAGCGCAATCGATGTGATGACATAAATATTCCGTGTTCTACACTGTACTGGTGAATCACTTAGGTAGTACTTTCATTACCTTCGTATCCCCCCGGGGTTTCATTTATCTGTATTTATGGATTACGCAACCATCTAGACATGTGTCGACGGAGGAATAAGGCTGGTAGAGAGTCAACTAGAAACTCCACGTTATTTCCAGTAAGCCCCAGAGTTCAGCTAATTGGTTCTATAGCTTTTTAGCTGTTCTCTGTCTGATTATTGAGGTAGGCCCTTCGGGGGTATCGTGGTGGTTGTGGTTTCGCGGCCCTCATGAATTTTGATTAAGGGGCCAGGATTATCTCACCTTTACTGAGAACAATTGGGTGATTGATCCGGATCCAGTGAGCATGCTTGTCATGTGTTCTGGACCAGGAGTTGGAGAGTCTCCAGCTCTTCAGCAACTAGAAATAACCTGTTGCTAGAAAATAGTCTTCGGCTTCCTAGGGCGCGGCGAACGCATCATATCGCTCACAGTCGAGTTATGGCATACACACGCTAGGTACCGACGTAAATCATATCAAGCATTACCTTCGCATCTCCTCATGTAGGTAGATTGCCCACCACCGGGCATTTTGTATGGGGCTAATCTAATATTACCGTCTGAGGGTGTTTTTAGTTTTGTAGATTTCCATGTTTTCAAGAATGTCTAGTGATCGTCCATTTTTGCTAGGATGTAGTAATGTCATACACTCATCTATTTCCTTTGCTGCATGTTCGTAAGTGTCAAGGTTTAATGCAAAGTTGGAGTGTTCTCTTTTTCGTTTATATGACCGTATCTTTTCTGTAAATCTTGCTTACAGTGTTCGTCCAGTTTGCCCTACATAAGCATGTTTACAGGTACGAGGAAGAATTTTAAAAGACTGTTTTCTTATGGCAGTTCGAAAAATTACTAAACAACAATTATTAAAAACGTTGCCTTTTAATATTAGCAATGATATTTTTATTTAAAATTGTCCAAATATATGGCTTGCCCAAATTATACAAAGATTAAGCTCTTTTACGATCCTTCGAGTGATTAAATTGAGAGTTCCTTCTACTGCATGCAAATAATAAAACGGTTTTTGTTATGAAATAAAAATACTCTAACTATTGTAGTTGTCGAATCAATTGTTTGTATTTAGGATATCACGTCCACTTTTTCAATCCCGATATGTGGTTTGGTCAATTATACACAATAATAGCTGCTGTGCTCGCTGAGAACTTAAACGATCTCCCTATAATAGTTTTCTTGTTACATGATAATTGCTCTTCACTTTGCATTTGTTGCTAAGCTACCTGCATTAATAGGGGGGTTATGTTTCATAATATATAGATTTTTATGCGAGGTAACATGTCATTAACATTTTTAATCATATCACGATATCGTCCCCCATTCACAGCTACCGTTACGCCATTTTTATTTTCAGACATTCCTCCGGACCAAATTGCATACCAGACTGTCACTTTTAATTGACTATTCTGTTTATTCACATATCAAATGGAAATGTGCCTCGTCACTCATTATGAATTTTTCATGAAAATTGGGGTTTTCATGGACTACCTGTAAGATTCTATTGGCATATGTACGGCGGCGAAAATGGTCTTGGGGAAGAAAATCTTGTGTCAACTGATTCTCGTATTGCAACAAATGCAAATCTTTATACAAAATTGTGGCTAGAAGACCATGGTCCTGAGCACGGCGTCGAATTGAGGTTGATGGATTGTTTTGAACACTTTTTTGAGCAGCAGTAAGTTGTGATACATGCTTGAGCTTATCACCTACCAACCCTCTTTCTACGAAATCATTGTTTGCACGTTGTTTCTTCCAAAAATTTCAAGTAACTTTTTCATGGTGACAGTACTGGATGATTGATTTTGATAAGATATTTTAACGATTAAAATATGTTAGTTTATCGAATATTTTTCCATAATAAATTTGTCACGTGTCTACTTCACAACTGCTAAATATGATTTGTCAAGACTAATGTTTACCAAAACGGTGGCAAAATACATGAAGTAAACAACAAACAGATACATTTAGTAGTTTAAATTTGTATATAAATTACAAAAACAACACTCAGTGTCAGATTGCTAAATGAATATGAATAGTTTTCCTTTTGTATTTTTTACTCAAACTATTGGTTGCTGATTATTAACTTTCGGCCTTAAGTCGAAAAAAGAAGTTGTATTATTTTTATATTTTATTATGTCAGCTGCCAATATGCAAAAAAGTTAGGCAATTATAAATGAAAAATCATATCCGGAAAATGTCCCCCACGACCACGCTGACAGATGTCGATTCTTTCATCAAAGTTTTTAATCACTTTTTGGCGAAATGGCGCTCCTATTTCATTAATCATATGACGGATTTTGAGTTTTAAAGCTGAAATGGACTCGATTGGCTCCGTATAGATTTTGCCCTTAACATAACCCCACAAAAAATAATCCAGTGGTGTTAAATTACAAGACCTGGCTAGCCACTTAACTGCTGATTGTCGTGAAATTATAAGATCGCGAAATTCGGTTTGCAACAAATTCATTGATCATTGGCTGTGTGACATGTGGACCATTCTGTTGAAACCACGTGTCAGTGACACCCACGTCGTCAATAATAGGCCAAAATTGAGTGGTTAGCATATCGCGATAGCGTGATCCATAGACCGTTACGGGATTTTCAGCTCAACTTCGAAAATAAACCGTCCAATTACGCCTCCAGACCTCATAGCACGCCATACAGTGTCACCTTGAGCACGCAAAGGTTTCTCAATAATTGGTCTTGCGTGACGACAAGTGAAAATGGGCTTCTTCCGAAAAAATTATTTTTTCAGAAAAACCAGCTGGTTGTTACTGAAAGAATTAAGCGAATCTACGACAATGTGAAGGTCGATCGGCTTCAATTCCTGCACCACTTAAAACTTGTAAGGCTTCAAAATCAAATCCTTACGCAAAATTCCCACTTTAGTGGTTTTGAATAACCCTCATTGTTGAGAACGTCGAGAATTTGACAAATTTCGATCTGCTTCAACACTGTGACACATGGTTCCGATGTTTTCAGTTGGACGACCCGGTCGAACACTCGTTGGTGTTCGCACATTTTGTATCGGGTCTGTCGACGAAAAATTTAATGACCAAATGCTTAATAGCGGTCTCAGAAAGGCGATTATGTTTTCCGAAAGCATCACGAATTTTACGAAATGTAACTTTAACATATCCACCATTTTCAGGGTGGATTTTAATTCTTTTAATGCATTTTTCGTGCGAAATTGAATTCATTATAACAATTGCCAATGCATCCACTATAAATACGACAAAAAATCTACATGCCAAAACTGTCATGTTGTTGGTGTTGCCATAATTAAAAAACAAACCCGATACATAGCATGTTATTTGGCGCTGACTTTAAATTATGGGGCCTCGAAACCACAACCACCACGATACTCCCATATAGTGGCCAACCTCAATAATCAGCCAGAGAACTATTAAATGTCTAAAGAGACAAATAATGAATTCTGTGAGCTTACTGATTTCCGTGGAAATAAAGTGGAGCTTCCAGATGTCTCCCTGTCTGACTTCAGGGGACTGGGCTCCCTTTTTCCCCCAGTTGCACTGTGTCTAGATAATGGAATATTCTATAAAGACCATATTTATATGCCCCTGGAGGGAAACTAAATACAGGAGAGAATCAATAGAGTTGAATACGCTATAGTCCCCTATGACCCCATTGTGGCCCTCTTTTGTACGCTGTCCAAAATAGACTGTGTGGCACCGGGCCTATATGCGAATTGTATTCGATTTTTGGAATATTAAGTGGTTAAGGCTAATATACTTTACAACTGCAAATAAAAATATCTTTACAAAAAAAGTACCACAAAATGGCTTAAATATATTTCAATTTAAAAAAGATATGTATCATTTTTAAAGACAGAAGTGTATATACATATATGTATATATATATATATATATATATATATATAATATACGATTAAAGTTTTGGTAAAATTTTTGTTTCTTTATATATAAATTGGTTACCAAAAAGTACCAAAACCAAGTTCTTGCCCATTATAACTTTTTAAGGATTTAAATATTAAAAATTTGGCAAGCAGCTGTTCCCATAATTTAAATTTAAATAATTTTAATTGTATCCCTTTAGGTTTTATTTGTTAATTAATTGATCTTTCTATTTCAGCTGGAAATTATATAGCTATCGAGTAAATTTCAAGCCAAATTTCAAGTCTCTAGCTTTAATCGTTTGGACTGGACAAATTTAAGAATATTTTGCCACTCACTAAAATAAGTAAAATTTTAAATAATGTTAAGCTTCCTCTTAAGTTTTCAAAAAATCATATCTCATAAATTAATATTAAATAATAATTCCACCCACCTTCAGTAGCATAAATTTCACAAACTTACAATTTACCACCAAAGTGTAAAACGAATTGTATTTTAAGAAAAAAAAAAAAAGTTGTAAGAAAAATTAAAACTCTAGTTTTAGCGATATTTTGTAAAACTTTTTCCTTCATCTTCTTCAATTGCCCAAAGAAATGTTTACTACTTTCTTTCTTCCTCTTCTTTTTTTCCCGTCCGTCTAAAGCATGGAAATTTATTTAAAAAGTTGAAGTTTGTACTTTTAAAAACACAGATTTTTTTGGCCAAACACAGCAGGTTGTTGAAGCTGAATGCCACAAAAAAAATATAGTTTTAGCTAATATCCGGTTGCAACTGACTGCAATTTATACTCGTGGCAAAAACTAAAAGATGAATATAAAAAGCTTATTGTAACAATTGAATAGTTTTTCTCATTTTAAAGAAGACAAAACTTTTGCCACGGCTGATAATAATGCTGCAACACAAACTAAGAGACACAAGTTAAGAGATATTTTTCAAAAAGTTAGGGTTTCCTGATAAAATGAGAAACTATACACTTTTCTAAAGGTGTACTAGGTACAAGTAAAGGGTTATTGCAACAAGAAAATAAAACAAAAAATTTTAATTAAGATGATTAAAATTTTTATTGTATTACGAAGAGAATTTTTTTTTTAAAAAGAAGTAGCACTTCAGGCAGCAATGCCTATTAAGTCAAGTACCGTGCTATATTCTTTAGGAAAGGGATAGAGAAGAGATGAGACAAGTGGTGAAAGTAGAAGAATAGTTACGGAAATTAACTTAGCAGGCCCACCGACAGTCAATTTTTATTTGTAGTGAAAAAAACCAAGGTCTTTGTTGGGAATCGAACCCACAACCCCCGTCTTGTAAGCTAGTACACTACCTACTAGCCTACAGGGGCACCTTCGGCAATTATGAATAAAAAATGATACCAGGCAAATATCCACTACGACCACGCTGACAGATGTCTATTCTTTTATCAAAGTTTTTAATCACTTTTTGGCAATATGGCGGTTCTATATCGTTAATCATATCACGGATTTTGAGTTTTAAGGCTGAAATAGATTCGATTGGCTCCGTGTTCTTAATAAAAATAAAAAATAATCCAGTGGTGTTAAATCGCACGATCTGGCTGGCCACTCAAATGCTAATTGTCGTGAAATTATGTGATCGAAAAATTTGGTTTGCAACAAATTTATCGTCTCATTGGATGTGTGGCAGGTAGCACCGTCCTGTTAAAACCACATGCCAGTGATATCCACGTCATCAATAATAGGCCAAAATTGAATTGTTAGCATCTCGTGATAGCGTGATCCATTGACCGTTACTGCAGTTCCAGCCTTATCTTCGAAAAAAACGGCCCAATCATGCCGCCAGACAACATAGCGCACCATACACTGACACGTTGAGAATGCAAAGGCTTCTTCTTCTTCCCTCTATAATTTTTAGAGGGACAAGGCACAAATGCGGCAATTTTGTTTGTTGACATTCCCTGACAAGAGACCATGGACTTGGTCTGCAAAAATGTCTTTTTTTTCGGAAAACCAGCGAATCTACGGCTATGTGAATGGTCGATGGGCTTCAATTTCTGCACAAGTTGAACCTGGTAAGACTTCAAATTCAAATCCTTACACAAAATTCGATAGTTTTGAGAACGTCGAGGAATTGACAAATTTGGATCTGCTTCAACACTTTGGCTCAAAATTATATATCTTAATATACTGAACGTTGTTTTTCAGACACTCTCTATCTTAGTTTTAAACTTAGTTCTGAATTAAATTATAATACTCGCATTTTTAAATTCTAGCATCGAAATATATTTAGAACTGCTGGAAATACCCTTTTTAATCCTTGTTACGAAATATTAAATATATTTCGGTAAGAATTTAATTAACTTCTGCATATGACCGCCACGGATGACTCGGACGTAGTCTAATTTGAAAGCTAACCAGCGATGGCTTTTCAAGCATTTGAGACCATATATCGGCAATAATGAGGTGAACATTGTCCACCAAGTGGGTAATCGTTTCGGGCTTAAAGGTCTAGGTAGGCAAGCGTATTCACATAACCCAACAGAAAATAATTTAGCAGTGTTAAATTGCACGATCTTGCAGGCCAATTCACGGGCTTAAAAGGTGAAACAATATGTGAAACGTTTGCTTCAATAAATCAATTGTGACGCGAGCTGTATGCCTTGTCGCGCAGTGTTATCGAAATCACAGATTCTGCACATCACCGTTGTTTAATTGAAGAACGAAAAAGCTATTAATCACTGTTCCGCCATAGAAGATGGAGTGTTACTGGTACTGTTAAAAATGTGATTAAACTTATCTTACAGTAATGGAAAACGATAAAAATTAGTGAGACATATATTCTGGAATGCAAAACGAACTCGAACACTTTCTCACGGAAAATAACATTGACATCATGCTGGTCTCTGAAACGCATTTGACTACAAGAGGTATTTTTAAAATTAATGGATTCACTTTTTATGATACTAAGGATCTGAGAGGAAGAGCATGCGGCGGCTTAGCAATTTTAATAAAGTCTAGACTGAAACACCATTTTTTAGACAGCAAGGGTGAAGACTATTTGCAAGCCACAACTATTTGTGTTGAAAATCTTTTTAATGATATAGTAATATCATCTGTCTACTCTCACAGGTTTTCAATAACCGAGGAACAGTATGGACAATTTTTTAAAGGTCTTGGACCACGTTTTTTGGCAGCTGGCGATTATAATGCAAAGCACACCTACTGGGGTTTGCGCTTAATTACACCTAGGGGCCGAGCATTGTACAACGCTATTAGCAGCAATGATTTGGATGTTGCTTCGAGTGGTCAGCCAACATACTGGCCTACTGACAGACAAAAAATTCCGCATGTAATAGATTTTGCTGTCACAAAAAATATTTCGAGAGGTTTAGTGACAGTAGAAGCTTCAATGGATTTCTCTTCGGATCATTCTCCAACCATTGTAACTATTTGTAACCCGCTTAGAAGACATTTGTTTTTTCCTGATACAAATATGATCAGTCGCATCAACTGGTTGAGTTTTAAAAAATATCTCAGCATCCATTGTTCCGAAAATAATTTGCTAGGAACACCGGAGGACGTGGAGTATAGCCTTGCAACTTTAAGTGAAAATATTAAAGAAGCAGCTCAGCTTGCAACAACTAAACATCCGCAGACTACTTTAGGTCACATCTATTCTGCAGACATTGAACGTCTCGTAGCGGAAAAACGAAGAGCTAGAAGAGATTGGCAACAACATAGATCGCCACTGCAGAGGCAGAGACTTAGAGACTGCACAAAGCGGCTTAGAGACTTGCTAGCATTTGAAAAAACTACATCGTTTGAGAAATATCTGGAAGGACTCAATGCTACACCTAACTCCAATTATTCTTTATGGCGTGCTACAAAATACCTTAAAAGACCCGTTGAGTACAAGCCACCTCTACGTAATATCAGTGGAGATTGGGCAAGAAGGGACGCTGAAAAAGGCTACTTGTTTGCCGAATACATGAAAGATGTATTCACCCCACACAAATGTACTGATGATGTTCATTTGCCGAGCGTAGTTGGATTACCCCCTCGACCCTTAAAGTTTAGGTTGCGTGAGGTTCAAAAGTTAATTTCTGAGATAAACCCGAAAAAATCTCCTGGTATAGACGGTATAAGTAACAGAATGTTGAAAGAGCTCCACAGTATTGCAGTCAGAATCATGCTATTTATTTTTAATGCCATTTGACGGCTTGAATACTATCCTGACCACTGGAAGATTTCCAAAGTTAAAATGATTCCAAAACCGGGTAAAGACCTAACCAAAACCGAGTCATATAGGCCCATAAGCCTATTACCGACTATTTCAAAGGTTTTTAAAAAGTTGCTTATGAATAAATTGTCTCAAATGCTAAGGGATAGTGGGTGTATCCCAGACTTTCAATTTGGTTCTAAAAGCAGACATAGCACAATTGAGCAAACCCATAGATTGGTTCAGGTGATAAGAAGGACTTTTGAAGAGAGGGAGTATTGTTCAGCTATTTTTATTGATGTTTCTCAGGCTTTTGACAAAGTTTGGCATGAAGGTCTATCAAGCCTCCGTAAATCTGCAGCAACATATAACTCAGTTGGAGGTGTGGTTAAAATTATGGAAAATTAAAGTGAACGTTCAAAAGTGCATTCATGTGACCTTCACCCTGCGAAGAGATAATTGTTCCCCCCTTCGAATCAATAATCACATTGTTCCTCACCATACTTATGTGAGATATCTTGGTATACATCTTGGTCGTCGCCTTACATGGAAACATCATATTGACTCAAAGCTAACGCAAATGAAACTTAAGCTAACACAATTACATTGGCTCATTGGCAGGAACTCGAAACTTAGCCTAGATTGTAAACTTGTAAACTACAAGAGTATTTTAAAACCAATATGATCTTACGGAATCCAACTTTGGGGCACTGCCTCAGCTTCAAATGTGGATTGAATTCAACGTAGACAGAATAAAATTTTACGGTTGATAACTTCCGCTCCATGGTACATCAGAAATTCAAACATACATTGTGATTTAGACATACCGCTGGTGACTACAGAAATCATCAAATACGCAGGCAAATACTTAATGAAGCTTGAAGACCATCCTAATCCCCTTGCTCGCAATATCTTGGATTATAGTGGACATAGCCGATTAAAAAAGAGGGATACCGCAGCTTTAATCCTCAAAGCTACAGATGACACATCTTAGAAATATTTGTTTTGTTTTTTTTTTAATGTCAATTTTTTTTTTAACCAAAAGGTTAGTTTTGACATGGGTCTAATTTAACTTTTTTTTAGAATTTAGGATTTTAAAACTTATTGTAAGTTCAGTTTCTTGAAGATACAATAAATAATTATTGAAGAAAAAAAATATACAAAATTTAAAAAATCAAAATCTATGTTAAAAGATCTGAAGGAATAAAAGAATAATATTTTTAAACATTTTCACAGAGTTATTCGTAGCTCACTCAAACTCTGCTTCGAACTCTTGAAGTTAGAGAGACAAGCGAATGTAAGATTATTTAATAAAACAAAAAAGGCAAAAAGTTGCGAAGGCATAATATGCAAAAAATATCTTTATAATGGAAGCTTCATAGCGGTAAAACTTCTAACATAGGGCTTATCGCTTCTATAGGATAGTAACTTTGTCAAAGTCAGTTAAAAATCAAACTTAAATGAGAAATCGATACTTTAAGTCAGCTCTTAGGCTTATTCGTTTAAAAAAAAAGGATAACCAAACAAACGAATGATATTGTATATTTAGGTTTTAAATGGAAATAGTACACATCACCCAAACTTTCCGAATTCCATTTTCCTTAACGTTTTCAGCATTCTTTTAAATTTTCTATATCTTATTTTCTTCTTTGTATGCAAAAATCACACCCTTTTTATATAAAATAACAACAAAGCCATTCTTTGCAGTTGGAAGAAAACATTAGTGTTGGTAAATAAAAAATTTATACAAAATTTTATTTCTCGACACTTTTAAAACAATAAAAAAAAATTATCTTTAAAATTATACAACAATACATAAGTTCGACTGCAATTTTCTGTGCTTTTCACGCTCTTTAAAATACACTCAACAAGCCGGGAAATAAGTTTTTTTAGTTGTTATACAAAGGGAATGGATTTACTGATATTTAAGCGTGTATATACCTAAGTATAACAAAAAAAAACTTACATATGCTACCAGATCGTTCCATATTGAAGCAATCTAGACGTCTAAACTCGCCAATTAACAGAGCGGTATGACGGCACTTAATATAACGTAAAAGACACAAATTGTTTGTGTTTCGTATTTAAAGTGCTGCTAATATAATTATGCATAACTGTATAAATAAATGATAAATTAATAGTAATCATTCCTAGCAGCTAGTAAATATAAAAGCAAACACATTTCTGCAAAATAAAGTGAAAGAAAAGGTTCTAAAGTACAATTAATAAAATAATTGTATGTGTTAATTTTCTAAACAGAAGGCTTTTTTTGAAAATGATATAGAAGCATTATTAATTCAAAAAATTGGAACAGGACCAAGCATTTCTGATTTTACATCAACTGCTATTTAATTAACAAAGATTTTTTCCACTTCACTGCTATATTAAAATGGCGTTTATAAAATTTTTATCATGTTGGTTGTTTAGGAAATCTTAACACCTCGTAAAACGATATTATAAGTTATCATCCTGAGTATGTCTCTTTGAGAAATTCATGTGAAGATTTCATATGATCTGAATCAAATCTAAATTCCTCTTAGTCACAGTTGAGATTGATACCGTTGAACTTATTCATTAAATAATGTCAGTTTTGCGTACAAATAGCGAGGCCATTTAGCATTTGGCTGAGCATCGGGCATAGAAATGTTCTAAGCTAGTTCGTAAGGAAGTTAGAGTCAATGGAACGCATTACAAGAGATATAGTCAAAAGACCATCGCAGACTTATTGTGGAAAGCCTTATACGCAATGACTATATCAAGGACAACATTAGCTGCATGATGCTTCTTTTGTAAACGGTAGAGCAGGTGCAAGTACATATTCAGTTGAGCTAAGTTTGTCCTGTTGCCTGCGTTTGGGCGAATAAGTCTCCGCTTACCAGGCAGAATTGCATGCGTTGGGTCACCTAGAAAGTAGGGTGCATAGAAGAAACTTTCCCATTATACTGGATAAAAGTCAGTTATATAGCGCATGAAGGCAGTAATGATGTACACTAACGTAGTGCTGGAATGTGTTCTAAAACTTAATAGATTTGCATCGGTTAATGAAGTAATAGTGATGCAGGTCAAAGAAAACATAGCAACAGCTGAGAATAATACAATTGACTATTAAAAGGCTATTCCGTTATGCATATCTATGGACAATAACACAGAGCAGCACTAAGAAATAATTTAATGCTAGCGAAAGTACTACAATGGATAGGCTTATTAAACCTAAAAATATTGGAGTGAGGTTACTATAAATAACTAGGCTCGAATGGTGCTCAAAGAGCCCTTTGGCAGTAAGGATAGCAGAGTGCTTAGATATAATATAAGTAACCTAAGTTTGATAACTGGATTAGTGACAGGTTATGGAATCATAATTATTATATAACCAAGATGAAAATCGAAGAAGATGATAATACATACAGAGTATACCTAGAAGAGGCTATGATAGTGGCGCACATTGTGTGCGAATAGCCAGCACTGACTAGCGTAAGGATTGGAACTATGGACAGATACTTGTTAAATGTGAATTCCACGCATAATAGTGTGTGGAAGTGATGATGTGTTCGAAAGTGATGCTGGATTTATTATAATGGGTGTTATAAGTATTAAGAAATCGGAAGCTTTTTATTTTCTTGGTATGATAATACAGTGTGATGTTCGATGGTCGTAGCACCTTTCTTAGGTTTCTAAAGAAGCGTCCAAGTGATACAATTTTCCAAAACGGTGTAAAAAATACTTCACTCCATTTGATCTTCGATCTATCTATACCACCTATATCTGTTCGAAAATGGAATACAACTCTTATGTGTGGGCTGACACCTCTAAGTCTAATTTGGAATTGCTCGACCGCGTACGAGAGAGGGCCAGAGGCTCAGGGTATCCAACTTTATTAATTCTCATAGACGCAACTAGGGTTGTATTTCTTTGATTTATTTTTATTACAGTGGTAGCAATTACTATGAGCTGCGTGATAAGAAAGAAACCAGACATCTATCGACTGTCGAAAATCACTATCAAGGCTGTTAATAGTGACAATAAATTGAAAAAATTGAAAATCATTAAGAACAGAAGGGGATCCAAAGGAAACCCATTAAAAGAGCGGTCTACTTCGAATTTCCTCTATATTAATAGTAAAAATCCCCGTTAGCGTTTGCAAAATTTGGCAAGTCTCTACCTGATGTGAAAAATATGCTGATGTCGCTAACATTTACGTTTTAATTTTTATTTATTTACTAGCTGTACGACCCGGCTTCGCTCGGAAACTATTTCCTAATGATTAATATTTCATATGGAGTTAGAAAAAATTTTCAGTACAAAGAAGAAAGGACACAAATTTTTTTTTCAACTTATTGTTTCAATTTATTGTTTCAATAGTTCTTAAGGTAATTCATTAAAAAATACACAAACAAAAAATGTAAGCATATAATTTATTTTAAAGCTTGATAGGCAATACTTTTTGTTTTTCTGTTGGGAGAGAATAAACAGTGCTGACGGTGTCCCAACTCTTGAGCATGCAACATACAATTGCTCGTGGGAAAAAAATTGGGATTCTAGGTTTAACCCACACACTGTTAGCGATTGTCCTTGGGATTTACAAATCATCATTGCGAAAGCAAGGCGAGCGGGAAATTGGAGACGTTTAAACTTAAATGGTAAATCACTTGGTATCTTAGGTATCTTTGGAATAAGCAGCTCTTCACCTACAAACTTTCCTATATATATTATTGCTAACTTTTTTCCATCAGCGTTTTAATAACCAATCTAGTGCCTTCGCATAGTATTGCCTGATTCAGGTTACTTAACATGACTATTACCGCTCCAACCTTAAGCTGGAAGTTATGTGGTGTAATTCCCGGTAAGTTTAATGAATTCAGGAACTCTACGGGGTAGTTAACAATATTTTCGGGATCGGTAATGAAATTAAGCTTTGGATTTTTTAATTTATTTAATCAAGGTATTTGTTTTTTGCAGCCAAAATGGCTCTTTCACTTAACCAAAGTTAATGGCTATAATTTTGAGCAATGTATGTGAACAGTTTTGCAATTAGTTCGTCTTTAGACGTTGTGAATTGGCAAGAGCCCATTGGAAAGGAAATCCGGCCTGTTGTAGATTCAGTCGGTTTTTTCTACTGCCAATATCTAACAATATATAAGAATAGATAGATAAACCTAGACGTAGATAATTATTCAAATTTTAAGATATGTCGACTGCTAACAAAATCGTTCGAAGTTTAGCTTTTAGTTTTTACTTTAGCAATAAGATTTGAGAACCAAAGAATTTTGATATTGGATTTTTTAGTATATAAGTGATATACATATGTATGTATTGTTAAAATTGCATCGAGTAGAAAATTATTTTTTAACTTCAAAGTGAAGTGTAATTATCGGTGAATTAATATTTTTAAGCCCTCACTATCCAATACATCAAGGTTTTTCTTCTCTTATAAAAACTATTAATTTTAAAATTATGTGAATCAAATCGCACGAAAAATTTTAAAGCGCGGATAATGTGCATACATACATATGTTCATATGTATGTAGAATATATATTCAAATTTTGCACGCATATAAACTCATTAGCATACAAACAACCACATAGGTTCATCAAACCAGTTCGAACGAACATGTCGAGTCGTGAATAACTTATTTGTGTTTACAACAACAACAGAAGAAAATTAATAAATTAATTTTCTGTTTTCCGGAAAATTTTATATTTTTTTCATACAACCATCTCCTGAAAATTTCGAATAGAATAAAATAAAAATCAGCCAAATCGCTCCAGCCGTTCTCACGCCAACTAATTACATACGTGGACCATTTCATTTTTATATATATAGATATATTTTTGTTATATAACGTGCGCTTTTTTATTTACGAAAAGTGGATGAAGAAGTTCTTCTTCTACCGGCTAGTATGTATTCAAACTATTTATCAAGTTCACGCAATTTTGAATTTAAAAGAGTTTGCACTTTTTATCTCTAAGAAGATATAAATCGTACTTTATTAAGAAAAGCATTGAACATTTACAAAGTTTTGTAAACCCTAAATATGAAACATATCTTCACGTTTCACAATGAATTTATTTTTGTGTTAAATGCCGTCAAATGGCATCTGCTAGTGAAGCCTGATGGCTCATTGGTTGTTGATACTCTACTCTGAATATAAACGAACTATAGCAAACATTGTTTGTAGCTGTTGAAAATTTTAAAAAAGTTTTTCTCGTTCTGTTGTCTTTTAATCTAGTTTTAAGGAACAACAATAAAACATGCATTATCACCTGTAAATCTTTTGTGTCAATAATAGAAATAATAAAAAGAAAAAAATAGAAATTTTTTGAAACTAAAACTAAGCAAAAACTTTTCCTCTTTCGCTTGCATACCGCAACTGCAAAAACTATGATAAAAATTATAAAAAAAAATCAAAAGTTATTTTCAAATATTAAATACCTTCCAACATCTACACAAATTTAAAATGTTATTTTAATGCATTTGTTTTTGTTGTATAAATTTCAGCAACAGTTCTTATGTTGTCGTTTTTTATTTGTGTTGTTTTTTTTTTTGTTGTGTAATTTAGTTTATCATCAAAAATTTTGTTCATTAAAAAAAGTACTTTAAAATTGATGAACGAAAAAAAATTAATTTTATGTTCTATAGAAACAAAAGCTTTCTTTAAGGATTATTCCTTATGAACTTCAAGTTTAAAAAATCTTTGATTTTTCTCTTTACAAAATGTTTTCTTGAAATTTAAAATAAAATTTTTGGTGTCTTATACATTGCGATAATATGCCTTAAACATCTCTTTGTTTACTTGTAATTACACTCTGAAGACTTTTAAGACTCCCTACATAATTTATTTCATTATAATACAAATCCTTTGCAATCTTACGAAACATGACTGCACTCTTCAAAAGAGTTAATTTATATATACACAGAAAGAAATGGCGGCTATTTAGCTATCACATTTCACAACATTTTTGGCATCATAAACTCGTTTAGTTTAATTTAAGAAGCCATCAACAGCAGTAAATGCCAATAATTAGCGTGGTGATCTAACTTAATGCTTGGAAAATGCAATACGAATGCCATTTCTTTTTGGCCTTTGAAAACGTATGCACTTTCACAATGTACACCATTTGTATTTTTGTCAGTGTACTTTTCGATGAAAAATGTGTTCTAATGATTTTATAGCGACAGCTTATATATTTATTTAATCAGGTTTTGATTGTTGCTACACTTAAAAATAAACTAATTAAAATATATTTTTTTTTATATTTTAACACCTTTTCCAAAAGTTTTATTTTCCATAAAGTTATATTCATTTTAATATTAGTATATGCAACTTTTCGAAGTTTGATTAAAATTCTAATGTAATTATATATTAATGAAAATATGGTTTAGAAACTTTTAATTAAATGTTGCACTTTATCAAGCTGATGTCAACTTAATTCATTTACAAAGTTTAGTTGTTTTAAGTTAAATAAGCAACAACAAAAATAACAAAAAATTATAGCAGTACAAGGAAACAATATCAAGTTTGGTCCTGGAACGTTATAATAAATAAAAACTAAAGAAATTGTATTTTATCGCTTCTAGTCTTAATTAAAAGCTTTGAAATTTAGTTGTTTAAATCTGTTCCGCCACTAAATGAAATACTATTGGCGTTCTCTTCCGTCTTTGCTGGCTATTTGTTCGGTATAAATGGCGAGCGTTTTCGATGTGAAGACAACATTCTCCGTGTTCTAAACTGTACTGGTGAGTCAGTGTTCCGATTTAGGTAGTTCTTCCATTAAGGTCGTATCTGCTCATGTAAGTAGAATGCCCGCCACATGGAATTTTATGCGAGGCTAATTTTTAATATTTCCTTGTTTTATTATTGTTCAGATACGTGCGTCCGTTTAAAAAGCACTCGCCGTTCTTATCAAACGAATGACATTAGTAAAAGCTTTGACATAAATTTGTTACTTTATTTATTTTTGTTTTTTCACTATTTATAACATGCTAAAGAAATACAAAAAGTTGAATCCAATAACCAGGCAAAGCATTTCAAATGACAGTAAGATAAAGTTCTAGTCTCTAGTCGCACAATCTCCAGTAGAAAATAATGACAAATTATAGTACTTTCCAACAGCTTTAAGCTGACAAATTCCATGATCTCAGTAAACAATTCAACATTCCTTTTAAAATCTGTTCCACCTAAGTAAAGCACGTTGGAAGAAAGCTTGGATCATATATATTTCCCAGGCAGACAAAGAATAGAAATTTCTACAATAATTAATATTACAAAGCCCAGCCTTTTTACAAATCTACAAGAAGAGGCATTAAACGGTAAGAGTTTCTTAAACAATTTTGAAATAAAGTAAATAAAAACATATTGTTACGTTTAAACCTTTTATAAACTTTTTGTTGTGAATTCTTTATTGCAAAATAAATAACTCTAGTTTTTAGAATTTCTAAATTAATAACAATCTATTTACTTTAACTACACAAAGTTGATACTTCAGAACAATTTACTCAAAATGCACGTCTTTACTTGATGCGGTTTAATTTTACACTAATTGACTATCCACTCAGACGCTGCCCTATTTATATTTGTCCATTTAAAGTCTAGAAGATTTAAGAATCTTCTACTTCCTTTGTATCACAGTTTGTTGTTGTATGTTGTTTATTCGATGTATAGCCGCGTATATGTCTGTGTGTATAGTTGTTTTTATTTTTATGCTGATAAGGTTTTTGCTTGGGATTTATTTTAAAATATTTGTTGTTGTCTTTTGTAGAAAAGGGTTTCTTAGAATACTACGCAGGTGGTAAACAACATGCATGTTTGTTGTTGTAAAATTAGTTTTTGTCTTGCGCGTTTAGATGGTAAACAGCATACATGTATTTTTTTGTCTTGCATGCCAGGCAGTTAGTAAACAGCATATCAAATTGTTTTTGTGTGTGTATAAAACTTCTACGCAGTTTGTAACCAGTAGTTCTTTTCATTGCTTAATTATTTTATTTAAAAACTTAAGCAAGACACATTCGTAACAAAAATGTTTTGGCAGTTTCAAAACTTGTATTTTAAAATATCATCTCATGTTTTATTTCTAATTTTTGTGTACTGGTATTTGATCACATTTCTAAATTATACAATTTATGTCATTCTTCATATCTGTCAAATGTCCACCACGACCATGCTGACAAATGATGACTCTTTCATAAAAGTTTTTAACCACGTTTTGCTAAAATGAAGGTCCTGTTTCGTTAATCACATCACAGATTTTGAGTTTTAAGGCTGAAATCTATTCAATTGGCCTCGTATAGAGGCTGTCCTTAACAAAGCCCCACATAAAAAATAATCCAGTGGTGTTAAATCACACGATCTGTCTGGTCACTTAACTGCTGGTTGTAATGAAATTATGCAATGGGGAAGTTTGGTTTGCAATAAATCGTTCGTTTTATTGGCTGTGTGACTTGTGGCAGCGTTCTGTTGAAACCACATTTCAGTGATATTGACGTCCTCAATAATAGGCCAAAATTGAGTTGTTAGCATTTTGCGATAGCATAATCCATTGACCGTTTACTAGCCTCATCTTAAAAAAAAAAAGACCTAATCCCGCCTCCAAACCAGTACCACCCCATAAAGTGACACGTTGAGCATGCAAAGGCTTTTTCACAATCACTCTAGGATTTTCAGAAGCCCAAATGCGTAAATATTCCTTGTTGACATAGCCTGAGAAATAAAAATAGGCTTTATCTGAAAAAATAAATTTTTCAGAAAAACCAGCCGGTTGTAAGTGAATGAAGTCTATGGCGCTGTGAATGGTCGGCCCGCTTCAATTCCTATACAAGTTGAACCTTGTAAGTCTTCAAAATAAAATCCTTACGCAAAATACTCCATGTGGTGGGTTTGGATAACTCAAATTATTGAGAACGTCGAGGAATTGACAAATTTCGGAACTGCTTCAACATTGTGGCTCACTGCTGCTATGTTTTCAGTTGAACGATCCGGTCGCACACCGAACTCAATTTTAACGACCAAATTCTTAATAGCCGACTCAGAAGGATGATTGTTCTGCTGAAAATACCACAAACTTTACGAAATATAAGTTTAACAGAACCAACATTTTTAATGCGATTTTGGTGCCAAATTGAATTCATTGTAACAACTGCCAATGCATCTACTAGAAATATGGCAAAAAACTAAATGTCAAAACTATCCTGTTGTTGGTATTGTCACAATTTAAACACAAAACTTCTTGTTGAAATACTCGATATAACACTTATACAACATTAGATTTTGTTTTTTAAATCACAACAATTTTCACTGGATTTTTTTTATATAGACTTGAAAAGCTATATAAATAGTATCAGAATGGCTAACTTAGCCATTAGCGCCTATAATATTTACGATTACATTACAAATTATTACAAATTTACTGTTACAAATTTATAATAAACTAGCGTGCCCGTGACTGCTTTGCAAGTCATTTGTGGTTTGTTTTTATTCTGCAGCGTTCTTTTTTGTGTGCGCCAAAAAATTCAATCAGAAAGAACACCATTTCTTTTTTTTATGTTTTTTCCAATAATTTTATCTTTTTGACAATTTAATATTTTTGTGTGCTTATATAAAACGTCTTATTCTCTTGCAATGCTTTTTATGCGACATTCTTCGATCGATTTTGGTTCGCGGTATAGACAAACAAAGCAGTTGGTTTATTAATACGTTAACATGATACATATAATTGATGGTGCGAAAAATAGGAATCATTGCAAAAGCAACACGTATGGGGAACTGAAGCCGTTAAAAGTCAAATTGCAAATCTGGAGGAATCATAGGAATGCGTGGTATCAACACATCCTCGCCTTTGTATTTTCCTTTTAAAATTTTTGCTTCAATTATATTTTTCATGACTTTTTTGACTACTAAACGTGTCCCATTGCAAAGTCGTGGCTGGCAATAGGACGAAAAACAGGGATCATTGCAAAAGCAACACGTATGGAGAACTGAAGCCGTTTAAAATCAAACGGCAAATCTAGAGGAATCATAGGAATGCTTGGTATCAATATATATTTTCCTTTCAAAGTTTTCAATCACGTTTTCCATGTCTTTTTTGATTACTAAACGTGTCTCACGGCAAAGTCGTGGCTGGCAGATATTTCTAAGCAAAATAATTGATACACCAACTTTCACTTGTAGACGGTGGAGCGGCAGTCCAGATAACTCAAGTGAATTTTAGAATTCGACTGGATAATTTACAACATCGTCTTGATTTGTAACAGAGTCAACCGATTTGTAGGTAAAAATTTCCCTGGGAAGGTCATTCAAAATTGTCACATTGATATCTGAAACATCTGCATTTTTCGCAGCTCTTTCCTCCAACCAATCATGGTTTCTAAAATTTTGTGCAATACCGGGAAATACGTTTGTGACCAATTCTTGTTTTGATTGTGCAAAGTGGCAAAAGTTATCTGGAAGCGCAATCATTTTTGTGGTGGGATCAATTGAAATTCCGCCATTTCCAATATCTAACGATTGCTTTAAAAAATATTCGGCTGATGGATTATTTTGCAATCGAGCATGCAAATTATACACACACACACACACAAAATACAAAAGAATATTGAAAACAAAATTCTCTATTTCCTTGCACATGCACTTGCTATGAACATGAGCAAATTTCGATTTGTATTGCCGTCGCATTCTGTGCAAGCACACACACAGCAACGTACAAACGAAAACAAACATTTCACTTGATACAAAACATTGAGTCAAAGTATTCAATGGAAAAAATATTTTGATTTTTTTGAAAAATTTGTCTTGTTACAAACGCGCACTGCGGACGCACTATTGTGCGTAAACGCATGAAATAAAGATACAAACCAGCGAACGACCATTACGAAGGTACTGTGAAAATTTGGTGGAAATCCGACTGCGACAACACACATATTTTGAGCTTAATTTTTATATATATAGATATAGAAAAAAACATTTTTATTAATATTTCAACTACGTCTTGCTACGTACAGCAATGCATATATTTTTATTCTAATTTTAGTTTAATTGTTCTTTATAAAATCCTAATAGAATTTTTATAAGCTTATCTCATTCTTATAAAAGTATTTATATGTTAACATATCAGCAATTTTAAAGCTCTGTGTATGAGGCGTGTTGCGTATAATTAATATTTAATTTTGTCAAACCAAACTCATACGCAATGACTAAATATGGCATGACTACATTTTTACTGCTGTTTTATTTAAAAACTAATGCACAGTGTATATCTATAAAATAAGTATTATACGTCGTGTAGCAACAAAAGTAAATAAAATATTAATATAACACTAAAAATATTTAAGCTTTCTTTAAAATAAATAATCATAACCTTAAAATTACTTTAAATATTTTTCTAAAAATCACTGTTAAAATAAATTATAAACAAATGTTGTCAATTTACTAAAAAAAATTTAGTAAACAAAACACACCCTTTCAAATAATTCCCCTAGCGATGACTTGTTGAAAAGGCAGACATGGAAAATTGAAACTTTGAAAATAGTCGATTGTTTGCCAACCAAAATAAAGTTTTTTGTTTTTAAATAAGAAAAAAGTAGTGGAATGTAATTTATTTATAAAATTTAGGAATTACCGCCTTGTTTAAAAATATGAGCAATTAATTTTATGTAACAATTATTTATCTAGAGGAGAAGAGATAGAATAATTCTATAGCTATTTGCGGTCAGTAATGTATTTGCTCTAGAAATTGCCAAGGCATTTGTAGATCGTTTAATATGAGTTGTTATAGTTACTAAGCACAGTATCATTAGATCTGCAACAGATTTCGATTCCTTCTCCACAATCCTTATTAATTTTTTTTAATAGCATCTTGATTCTTCATAAACGATTTCCACGATTTAGATCATAAGCCAAGTCTGATTCATATTGAAAGTGTAGAATATTACTTTCGCCGTTCTTTCTATGTTTTAACCAGTTGCATACTGAAGCTTTTTTAAAAAATTTTCGTGTCACATTCAATGAAGAAAGTTCAAATCAAATCTATTCCTTCATTCTTCAGCTCTTAATCCATTATTAGTATAGGCCAGTGTTGGGCGAACTTTTTGGGTGGCGGGCCAATAAATTAAAAAAAATCTTGCGGCGGGCCATTAAATTAAAAAAAAACATAGAGGGTCATTCAATTAAAAGTTCGGTTTAAGCTATATATTTATTAGTTATATTACGTAATATTTTAAAAGAACATAAAAATTTCATAAGATACGGTTTACTATGATTTTAAGATTTTCCAGATGTTTGGGAAGCATGGATTTGTTTCTGACTTGACGTAATTTCCTCAAAATCTGGTTCCAGCTGGGAGGATGCGACTTTTAATAAATTAAATAGACTCTCGTCTGACAATTGGTTTCTTATTGAATTTTTTCTGCATTTTATTACTGAAAAAGCCTGTTCACATAAATATGAGGAAGCAATTATTGACATAAATTTCTGCGCATGATTAATTAGCTTTGGAAATTCATCTTTTGGTAAGGATTTATAGAAATTAAGTTTATCTGTATTTAAAAATAGCTGTTTTAAATTATTATTTCATTGCAATTCTATAATTCCCAATTGTAGATCAGATAGAACATTCTTAGGATTAACATTAAAAGGCATTGAAAAAAATCTAAACATGGTTGGATTTTTTTAAAGTCAGCAAATCTGGCCTCAAATTCTGAATACACAGTTCTAATAAAGATTGTGAAAAGACTTTTAACTTCTCTTCACTCACAGGCCTCAAAGAATTAAGTCTTGGAAAATGAGTCAAATCATTGTTTCCCAAACATTTAGAAAATATAAACAATTGAGCTTTAAAAGACCTCAAACTGCCGCAAGTTTCATCTATAAAATGATTTCTTCCCTGTAACTTCTTGTTCAGTTTATTATAGTGCTCGAGTAAATCCCTGAAAAAAGCAAACTCCATGCACCAATTCTTATCCTCCAATATTTTCCACTCATCCCAAACTTCATTTTTGGTTTTTAGAAAAACTTTAATTTCTTCGAGAACACTCCAAACTCTCGAGAGAGCATGCCCACAACTCAGCCACCTGATCTTTGTGTAATAAAGTACATCTGAAAATTTTGCATCAACTTCCGATAAAAACTCTTGAAATTGTCGCTGTAACAAACCACGGGCTCGAATGGTATTAATTAATTTTAAAATAATATCAAGTACGTGATTAATATCCAAGGCAGCCTTGCAAGGAACATTTTGGTGGGTTATACAATGTAAAAAAAATTGTTCCGCTTTCAGGATTCTGACTTTTATAAACTCCTGCAAACCCCGTATTTTTTCCCACCATGTTAGGTGCTCCATCAGTTGTTAAATTAATTAATTTGGAAATTGGGACATTAAGAGATTCCATCCCTCTGTAAATGCATCATAAAATATTTTTCCTGTCATCTTTCCTTTGAAAGATCTCAAACAAGCAAGTTCTTCGGTTATTACAAAGTTTTCATCGACTTCTCTAATAAAAATTAGAAGTTGGGCTGTATCACTCCTGTCAACACTCTCCTCCATAGTGACTGAAAAATACTTAAATTTTTAAGACGTCCATCGAGTTGATTGGTTAAATTAGAAGAAATCACTTCAATTCTTTTTGTAACCGTTCTACGTGACAGCCCTATAGATTCGAAATCTTTTACCTTTTCTGGGCATAATACTTTTCCAATGCTAATTAGCACATCCTTAATTAATTCTCCTTTAGAAAACGGTTTGTTACTTTTTGCTATTTTATAGGCAACAATGTGACCAGCTAACGTGTAGGATCGCTGGACACTTCTTTGATTTTTAAAAAACATTTGCTGACTAGATATTTTTCTTTTCAATTCCTCTGAATGAACTTTCTTGTCTTCATCTGTCATTTTATAGTATTTCGACCCAAGATGTTTCGAATTAAAGTGCCTAGCGAGATTAAATTCTTTTAGTACAGCTACCAGTTCTTGGCAGATAAGACAAATAGGTTTTTGGTTATATTCCATAAAGAAATACTTCCATGTCCACTCTTCTTGAAATACTCGACATTCCGATACAATTTTTCTCTTTCTCTTTTCGATTGACATTTATGGGGGTAAAAAACTTGACTATTTTACTATTGCACTTATATTTACAATACACTTTATTATTTTAATTACACAAATAAAACTGTACGCTGGCAACTTTATAATTTTACTTCACAATTTATTTTTTTTACGTCACGAGATTTACACTTTTACTGATTGCTGATTAATCCATCGCCGGCCCTTTTATATTTATTACGCATGTTGTCTCGAATATTCAAGAATCTTCTAGATCTCACACATAATAGTTGTTGTTATGTTATACGTTCAGTCTTCTATATTAGTTGTTAGTGTTTTATGATGTTTATGTTTCTTCTTGGAATATTGCATCAGAAAGTTGTTGTTTTCTTGTGTGTACAATATTTTCCAGAAAACTACGCAGTTTGTACACAATATAATATGAAAACATCGCATTTTTTTGCTTAAATTGTCAATTTATATCTTTTTTAAAACATAATGTAAATTTATTTTTTGGGCATAATTTTTTAATAGGTGATTAATTTTATTTTTTGAAAAACGCTCGACGGGCCGGATGTGGCCCGCGGGCCATAGTTGCCCATCACTGATTTATATCATAAGCCAAATCTGATTCATATTGACCGTTCTTTCTGGGTCTTAACCAGTTGCATACTGAAACTCTTTTAAAAAATTTTCTTGTCACAATCAATGAAGAAAGTTTAAATTAAATGTATTGCAGACACGTTTATATTCTTCCATTCCTCAGCTCTTAACCCTTTATTATAAGCGATCGTCTGAGTACTTTATAAAATGCAAAGTGTTATATACTGCTTTCACCTTTTCTTTTGGTTTTTACACAAGTTTTAATTTCAAAAACTTAACTTACGATTGCCTAAAAAGAACACCTTGTTTTGTGTTGCTTTCCTTTAGTATTTACAATTTTTAAATTTCAATATTTTTATTTTTTCGTTTTCAAATAAATTTATCGAAAAAACCCTCTAATAAAGAATTTTCCATCTCTAGGATAAGGTGTGTAACGGATTTAGAAATACATAAAAATCATAAATAAAGCAGTAAAAAAATTACAAATACAATTTTTTGCGCATTTATGTAAATACGTAGAATAGCACATTACACATACAAATACAGCACACCTATACAATATTATAAGTATGTTGTATTTATTTGTAAATACCATTGTATAAGAATGCTGTATTTGTATGTGTCATTTTTGGGATATTTGCAAACCATTATCATATTATAGAAAATAAGCAAATAGTAAAATAAAAAAAAGGCCAGAGAATAAAAATAATAAAAAAACAAATCATTCTGGACCATATGTTGTAGAATTTTGCTTCTATATAAAGTTGTTGTTGTTGTTGTTATTTTTATATATGTAAATGTCAATAAAGTAATAAAGTCACGTATTTTATTTAAAAACAAAAACTTCATGCAAAACAGTCGATACAGAAAAAAACAAAATTGAAATGAAAGATCCAGACAGGAAGACAAGATACTTTTAAGCAAACAATTTCTGCCAACGAATATATTAAGGTGGCAACTTTTAGCTGCTTAAAAAATTTCCAATAAATAAATTTCCAATAAATAATTTTTAATATTGTTTGAAAATATGTATATATTAATTTATTTTGTTTTTGTTGTCCAGTGCTTTAAACGGGAATATTGAATTAAGGAATTCGACCTACAAGACTATTCTGAATTCTGATCCATAAAATATAAAAGTTAATTTCCTCTAAACAGCGATATCTGTTACTTTATATACCGCAATGGTGATGTGTCTTTACTCCCCTTTAAGTTTATTATTTAGGCCTTATTAACAATGCCGCAACTTTTAATGCTTACAACTAGAGTATCCCATCGATTGCGGTTAAAGACAATAAAAAATTAAATTAAGTTAAGTATTTTGAATAAATCGTGTTAAGTAAACCTATAATCAATTACTGCTGTCATTCGTTTCTGTCCGTTGTTTCTGGCTGTTTGTTGGGTATGAACGGCAAGAGCTTTCGATGTGAAGACATTATTTTCAAGCCGTGTTCTAATCTGTATTGTTGACTCTATGTTCGGGTTTAGGTAGTTCTATTCTTAAGATCGTATCTACTCATGTCGGTAGAATGGCAGCCATCTGGCACTTTATGCAAGGCTAATTTAATATCTAGGTCTTTTAGTATTATCTAGGTGCCAGCTCCGTCTGACTGTATGGGTAGTTTTAGTGGTGTGAAAATTGAGTCAGAGGTCGTGTTTACCTGTTTGTCTATAACGTCACTGTTAAACGTTTTTGTTTCGTAGATTTCCATGTTTTGAAAAATGTCTAATCTTTGTCCTTTCTAACTAGGATGTATTAATGTCATACAATCATACAATTCCCTCGGTGTGTATTCGTGAGTGCCAAGAAGTAATGCAAAGTTGGAGTCTACTCTTTTTCGTTTGTATGTTCTGTAAATTTTGTTTTTAGTGTTCGTCCATTTTGTCCTAAATAAGTATGTTTGCAGGTACAATTAAGTCTGTATACTCCGCTGCAACAAAATTTGTTAGTTGTTTCTTTCAGCGTCCTCAGATTATATTTCAGAGTGTTGCCGATTTTTTGTGCTGTGAATAAAACTTCTTTGTTATTCTATATATTTCTGGTCCTGTGTAAGTAAAAGAGTGCCATCGTGTTGTAGCGGTTTTCTCTTTGTCTTCTTTATTCCCGTTTTTAGTGTTGTTAAGGACTGATTAAGTGGGTTTGTAGCCATTATTTTTAGCTATCGTGTAAATTTTGTCGAGTTCTTTGTTGTACTTATCTGTAATAAGTTGCCTTATTTTAAGTTTGTGTATCATATGTCTTAATACTAATAGTTTATGTTAGGTAGGGTGGTTGGTTTTCTATAGATACCAAATGTGAAACAGTCAGTTCCTCGTGTTATTTTGATGTCGAAATAATGCAAATTTCTGTCTTGTCCTTTTTTCCATTGTGTGTGTAGTGTTATTATGGATTATGTTTAAGTCTGCTAAAATTTGTTCGGCTTTGTCCTGTTCGAGGATCTATATGATGTCATCTACGTATCTATAGTAATGAGTTATTTTGTATTTCTTCATTAGTACTTTTACATATAGTACTTTGAGATGTTGAATGAAAATTTCCATGAAGATTGCCAAAGTTATACACAAGACAACAACAACATGCTTATAAAAAACAAAAACAACTAACACAGAACAAAACACAAAGCCAAGCAAGCGCCTACACTGAATAATAATAATAACAACAACAATATGGGATGATGTTAAAGTAGAATATTCTTACATGTGTTAGAACCGATTAAAACAACTATATAAACACGACTTGCTGGACAAGTAAATAAATTAAAGTTGAGTCATCAGTGAGTCAACACAACAAAGTTACCATCGTGTTTGTTTTATGTGTATTGAAGTAAATAAGTCGTTTAACTTAATTTAAAACTCTAAAGTGTGTGACGCCAAAAGTCCCAGGGTCATTTTTGGCACGACAAACCTACATATTATTGCTGTATTGAATTTCCAACGTTTATTTAAATAATATTTCCTCCATTGTATCTGAATTCCTATTGTGTTATATGAATTTACCAATCTTGCTAATTTTGGGAAAATAATGTCTTTATTTTTTTAATTAAAATAATATTATGTTAATGAATTATGTTTAGTTTAAGTAATTTTAATTCATAATTTTGTATTTAACGGCAGCTCGTTTGGCAACGCCATCTGGAAGTATGGTTGGTGGTGAATACAGCCAACAACTCTTTTAAGCAACATCTGATGGTTGGTGGTGAATACAGCCATCGGCTATGGTATACATAGACTGCCATTAGGGCGTATGTGTGTTTGTATATAGCTGTGTGTTGGCAGCATAAGTATAAAAGGGCAAACACCATGAATAAAAATTCAATTTGTGTGCAGCCGGCGGCGGGACAATAGGTAATATATTATTACATTTTAGACTGTTAGGTAAGACCGTCAGGTTATAAACAAAGCAGAGGTTTTAACCCAGCCGAGTTTATACCCTGAGATACGAACTGTGGTTCGGTCACAAACGAAGCCGAGGTTTTGGCCCAGTGGAGTTTGTGTCTACCGTCACCATAGTGGGTGACCAGAGCATTGGACAGTTGAGTGAAGGTTTTGACCCCGCCCAGCCTACAGTGTTTTGGTTATTTCCCTTGGACACACGGCATACTGAACGGAACTGTGGCTCGGTCACAAACGAAGCCGAGGTTTTGACCCAGCGGACTTTGTGTCTACCGTCACCATAGTGGGTGACCAGAACATTGGACAGTTGAGCGGAGGTTTTGACCCAACTCAACTTACAGTGTTTTGGTTATTTCCCTTGGACACGGGGCAAACTGAACTGTGGCTCGGTCACAAACGAAGCCGAGGTTTTTACCCAGCGGAGTTTGTGTCTACCGTCACCATAGTGGGTGACTAGAGCATTGGACAGTTGAGTGGAGGTTTTGGCCCCGGCCAGCCTACAGCTTTTTGGTTATTTCCCTTGGTCACACGGCCAATTCACCGAACTGTGCTTCAAACTAGACGCCACTGACCGGTATATGTCGGACCCAGACTACGGACACTGCCGCACTCATACACACACACACACCAGTGTAAAGTAGACGAAGCCGAAAACGAGCTGCCATCAAGTGGAGAAGTAATGGCAAATAAAAGCTAAGTAAACCTGAGCAACCGCAGTTATTTATTTTGTCCCCACGATATAGGTAAAGCGTGTCGTTACAAGTGTTAAAGAGTTATTTTGTATTTTTCCATTAGTACTTTTACGTATAGTACTTTGAGATGTTGAATGAAAATTTCCATAAAGATTGCGAAAGTTACACACAAGACAACAACAACATGCTTATAAAAAACAAAAACAACTAACACAGAACAAAACACAAAGCCAAGCAGGCGCCTACACTAAATAAAAATAACGTCATCAGTGAGTGAACACAACAAAGTTACCATCGTGTTTATTTTGTGTGTATTGAGAGTAAATAAATCGTTTAACTTAATTTAAAAATCTAAAGTGCCGTATTATTATTATTATTTTGCAATAAAAGAACTCAAAATAACAAAACGTTTATTAAAAGGAATAAATGTAACAAAATGAATATCAATATTACATGAAAATTATAAAATCAGTATTATTTATAACGGTTCAATATCCACTCATTATAAGCTTAAATCATTATTATAGCTTTAAAAGAGTGTAATCTTACTATGATTTCATATATATACTATAAGTATAAAAGAAATCCTTTTATGGCCATTATTGTTAGGAGATATAGGTTCGTTGATTTTTGTAAGCAGCTCTTTCAGCTTTCAAACAATATGGCGTCTACTTGAAAACTACATTAACAGCGACTTTTTTTTGTGGCTACAAATAAGATCTCCCTAATTTAAAAAACAAACAAAACAAAAATCAAATAACAACAGTAACAAAAGCAACATATGTCTGATTGTCAGCTCACATGTCAATAACTTAAAAAAAATATCTTTTCAATATTTTAGATACAACTCTGTATACAAATAGTCTGAGAAGCCTGTGTACGAGTATATTGCTTTCTCACTTCCCCCTCAATTTTACTTTTTATAGCAAACAATCAAAAACGGCAAACATTTTTGTTTTAAAGATTTTATGTCAGTTTTATGATTTATTGAACGCTGTAAGTAGTGTTGTATATTGTTTTAAATTTATTTCTCTTCTTTTTTTATCACTCTTTCTATTTTCTTCATTTGAAGTTAACATCATCACATCAGAATTGTAAAATCGGTTACAGTTCCACAATACATTGTTGTGTATTGAACACTTTTTAATACAATTTCTAAACAATTTAATGTTTATCTCTATTTTTGTTATTACATTTATGCTATTTGTTGTTATTTTGTATTCTTTCGTTTTTTTGGCATAACAAAAAAACAAAAATAAATAAAAATTTATGACTTTATACATTTTTGGTGTGGAAAATTGCTGTGAAAAGTATCCATTTTATGTTTTAAGACTTAAAAAGGTGTAACCTATGAAAGGGCTTACCTACAACTTTTTTGTATAAATCGTTTTTCGTATCGTAACTATAAAAAAGTGAATCTCTGGTATAAGTTGTATTTTATTGCAAACACTCATATGGTGGTGTTTATAAAAAGAAATATATTTGCTTTCCTAAATATGGTTTAACGTTAAAAAAGCATAATTCAATACAATTTGATTTAAAATGATGTTTAAAAGCTTGCTAACATGTAGTAAAATGATGTAATAACTTGTATACTGTTGAAATTTTATATTTTAAAAACTGTTTACGATAGCCCTGATTGAACAAAAATAATTATAAATGTACCTGGCTGTAAATGTATTGTAACTTTTAATAAACGTTTTGTTATAATGAATTCTTTTAATGCAAAATAATAACACAGCACTTTAGACTTAAATTAAGTTAATCGATTTATTTACATTCAATATACACAATATGAATACAGTGGTAATTTTGTTGTCTTTACTCACTGATGTCTCAAATGGAATTAATTTATTTGCGCATCAAGTGGTGTTTATGTAGCTGGTTCAAGCGGTTCTTGCATATTCAACCATATTATTTTTGTAATTATCATTCATTGTAGGCGCCTGCTTGGCTGTGTGTTTTATTTTTGTTCTGTTATTTGTTTTTGTTTTCTGTTGTTTAGCTTATTTCGTGGAATTTCTTAAAAGCATGTTGTTGTTGTCTTGTGTGTATAAGATTTCTTAAAATACTACACAGTTTGTGAAATGCACAGTGGGTATTTTTGTCTACTATTTTACTGTTAATTATTTTCTTTCTAAAACCTAACAAGTCGTCTTCGTAACAATATCTTTTAATAAACATTATCGGGCGATTCTTTTAAATTATTTTTTTTTTAATGAACAAACCCAATAAGCGCGAGTAGAACTCAGAAACGATGGATTCCAGGTCATGACTGTAACAAAGCACAAAGTTATTAATTTCTGTATTACAACCATCATCAAAAGCGAATTTTTTTATATTGTGCCCCCAGAACTCAGTCATTTCTGAACAGATTTTAAAAGTTTTATCTTTTGTTAGCAAACACATAATTTTTACATGTCTATTCCCAGTAAGCATTTTGGCTGGAATTTAAGTTGAATACATTTTAAATCCAGTCACAATTTCCAATTTCCAGCGTTGAATTACAGGTGAAACACAGTTGAATTCAATAGTAAATCGTTGAATTCAAGCATGGAATTGCAGTGTTATTCAAGCAATGCTACAACAGTAATTAAGTAGTGTTACAACATTAGTTTACCAATAATTTTCAAACCATTCTCTGCCACATTTTTTACCCCATTTCCTCTTGTGAAAATAGAACGTGAATTCCCTTGGAATTTTTGTTCTTAACAACAGAAATTTATATTCACGACATTTTACTTCCCGTGTACTCAAACAGAAGCTTTAACTTCTCTTTTTAATCCATGTCATCATTAGTGTTTTAACGACTCCTAAGCACACAACATGCATGTAGAGATTAGGGCAGGACTTTACATTGTCAATGTAAAGTTTTTCTATTTCTAGTTATGCCATATAGTTGTGTTGACACGGATCGACTCTTGATCGAAATTTAAGATCTGCTCGCTTCGCTTCAATTTTGATATTTTAAAATCATTTTTCCATTGCATGAACTGCCTCTTTGGACGCATTATGGGCAACTCCTATACCCTGTATGTCCTTTGATCCCTTTCACGAATGCTCGGGCTAGAGCATCGCAGATAAATGATCTACACGATATTGTGAAAGTCTTGAAAGTCAAATCCTTGGCATAGCAATTCATTCAACGCTGCGACAATTTTTTTTTAAAGCATGGCAGAAGTCGATGGGTTTTTTTACTCCACAAAACGTAGTCACTGTACATATACCAGTGTAACCATTTACGTTACATAAAATTGGCCATATTTGTCGATTTGAACTTTTAAGGGCAAGCCGCCTATATTAAAGTTCAGCTCTAAGGTTTTAGTCGCCATTCCGTTTTTTAACAAAAAATCTGTCATGGAATCCTTAAGGCCATAGTACATTAACTCACCCGAACCCATAGCTTCAATATCTGGACATTCCGGAGTGCTCTTTAAATTTCAGGGATCCGATGGCAAATCCTTATGATGCTGCTAAAGGATTTGCAGTAAACTGTTTATTGCAGCATTCGCAATGTTATGTTGGATCGCCCATATAGGCAGCTGTATTTTTAAGCCCCTGTCTCCTACAGAATTAATTTTAGCATCAGATATACCATCTTCGTTTATAATTGTGCCCTCACAAACAAACAGTTCATCGTTCAAAATGACGTGGACATCGTTGGAAGCCATTCCCATTGGTTGTTCATTTCGCAGAATATGCTGATTCTGGGTAAGCGGTGCAAACATTTTACGAGCATCTGCTTTTGGCTTTGAGTACATACCTTTATATTTATTAATTCCAAATTTCTTTGTTATTCTTAATTTTCGTTTTGCTTATTTTCACTTTTCTTTCTTTATTTTCACTTTAAAAACTTTGTGACTTTCGCGTTGTAAAATTGTTCACCATTAATTAATAATATTTAATATTTATTTATTTAATATTATATTTTATGAGTGACATTTAGCTGACTCTGAATATTTTTTAACACACTTCAAACAGACTAGAAAGAGACTGGATTTCAAATGTTATTCAAACTTGGATTCACACTGAAATTCTAGCATTGGAATTCAAAAAAACATTTGTGTTTAATTACCTTAAGAACTATTTAAACAATAAATTGACTAAAATTTGTGTCGTTTCTTCTTTGTACTCAAATTTTTTTCCTAACTTCATATAAAATATTAATCACTAGCAAATATCTCCCAATCAATATGGAGAAGTTTCTGGAAAGTTACATTGTGGAGAGAAGGTTTACAGTAGCCGAAGGAGATGAAACCCGCATCGATAGCTTCCGGTGTGCCGCAGGGGAGTACACTGGGTCCAGTTTTATATCTGCTTTATACTTGTGATATGCCTGTGAGCAGTAGCATCCATACTTCAACATTTGCCGATGATACGGCCTGCCTTAGTTCTCACGAAGACCCCCGTATGGCATCTCAGTTTCTTCAGGAACATATTACGCATCTGGAATTGTGGTTGAATTTATGGAGAATAAAAGTAAACGAGCAAAAGTGTGTCCATTTAACTTTTACTTTAAAAAGGGAAACTTGCTCCCCTATTTGTATGAACGGGCACATTATTCCTCACCACTTGCACGCTAAATATCTTGGCATAATCCTTGATCGTAGGCTTACATGGAAACACCACATCGACACAAAGCTAATCCAAATGAAAATCAAGTCATCTTAACTATACTGGCTAATTGGCAGGAACTCAACTCTTAGCCTGGACTGTAAACTTCTATTGTATAAGTCGATTCTGAAACCAATATGGTGCTATGGAATTCAACTATGGGGCACTGCTTCAGCTTCAAATGTGGAAAAAATTCAACGCCGACAGAACAAAATGCTACGATGAATTACATTAGCTCCATGGTACATGCGAAATTTAATTATACATCGTGATTTGGATATTCCACTCGTAACTGCTGAAATTGCTTAATACGCAGGCAAATATTTAACTAAGCTCGAGTGCCACCCGAATCCCCTTGCACAAAACATTTTGAATTTTAGAGGTCATATCCGATTAAAAAGGAGAGACACAGGGGCATTGGTCAATAACCCTCCTAATGGAAATGGAATCTCTTGAAAATAGTTTTAATTTTTTTTTATATTTATTTTTGATTCTGAGAATTTGTTAAGATTATCATATTGCTGTCACTAGAATTATGTCTGACACTGGCCTAATGACTGTACATTTATATTTAAGATTTAAAAAATTGTTGATAATTCATAGATATGAAGATACAATAAATAATTTATGAAGAAAAAAAAAACTAGCAAATAGTTTCCGAGCGAAGCCGGGTCTACAGCTAGTTAAAAATATTTTCGAATTACACTTTCATGAAATTTTTCTTTTATGTGTATTTTTTTAAGCTTTCCTTAGTTTATCATGCGCTTATGTGGTCAAAATTTTTCCTCGGTTGTGGTAGATATCGGGCGAAAGAAACCTAACACACATACATATAAAGGATTTTTTAACAAGAAGTTTGTTTTCTAAAACCAAATAAATAAACAAATTTAGATTAAGATGATTCAAATTTTTATTGTACAACGAAGTTAGAAATTTGGCAATTATGAATTGAAAACGATGTCTCGAAAATCTCCACCACGGCCACGGTGACAGATGTCGATTCTTTCATCAAAGTTTTGAATCACTTTTTGGCATTTGAGTTTTAAGATTTAAATCTATTCGATTGGCCTCCCCTTAGCATAGCTCCACAAAAAATAATTCACTTAACTGCTGATTGTCGTTAAATTATGCGAAATTGGGTTTGCAAAAAATTGATCGTTTCATTGGCTGTGTGATATGTGGCACCGTCCTATTGAAACCACATGTCAGTCATTTTCAGAAGCCCAAATAGTTATTTTGATACAAAAAAAAAAACAAAAATTATAATTTATTTAGCAAATCAGAAAATCTTTTTAATATATAAATATATATAGAGTCGGCCAAATAACTTTTTGTTTGTTTTGAATGCTATAAACAAAACGGCACGTAGCGCCCTCCTCTTGAAACCAAATGTTGCCAATATCATCCTCTTCAATTTTTGTGAACAAAATTCGTTCAACATGGCCCGATAACGATCGCCATTGACTGTAACGGGCACTCCTGAAAAATGGCCCAATTATGCCTCTGAACCAAAATCTGCACCAATCGGTGAGAGACGCCTTTATCAGATGGTGGTCAAGCAACTATGCATAATTTGGAACGTCATGCTCGTGCTAGGAAGCCGAAGCTATAATTCTATGCAACAGAACTTTCTAGTTGCAACTTCGATGATTCCAGAGCAGGGCTGCAAATCATCACTTCTTGCTTAAGAGTTGGAGACTTTTCAACCCGTGTCTAGAACACATGTCTAGCATGCTCGCTGGGTCTGGGAACATTTCACCAGGTAGGTGTTATTAAAGGTGAAATGAACCCGGCCACCATAGAACCATAGACTGATATGGGGCCGCGAAACCACAACCACCACGTTACTCCCATATAGGGGTCAACCTCAATAATCAGCCAGAGAACTATAAAATGTCTAAAGAGACAAATAATGAACTCTGCGAGCTCACTGATCCCCGTGGAAATAAAGTGGAGTTTCCAGTTGAACCCCTGCTGCCTTCAGGGGACTGGGCTCCCTTTTTCCCCAGTTTCACTGTGTCTAGATAGTCGAAGTTCTATAAAGACCATATTTATGTGCCCACGGGGGGGGGCACCAATCGGTGACCCGTTTTGGGTGCGTCGGCTTTTCAATGTATGCGTGCGGATTTTCTGTTTCCCAAATGCGACAATTTTGCTCGTTTACCTACCCGCCAAGATCAATGATCTTCATCTGAAAAGATGATTTTTTTTTTGCAAAAGCGGCATCTTCTGTAAGTCGATCGTAGGCCCACTTACCGAAGCGTTGTTCAAGCGAATACACAACCATATTCGTTCAGCGGAAGGATAAAAATAATTATCTGTCAAATCAAACATGAGCTCCCCACGGGGGCACATGATATCTTTTTGGAGCCTACTATTCCATCTAGACTGGTGTCTTGCGGGTTAAAAGGGAGCCCAGGCCCCTTAAAGGCTAGTAGGAGTTACCTGCTATTTGTCCGCTATTTGTCTCTTTAGGCATTTAGCTGTCTCTAGCTGATTAGTTGAGGTTGCCCCTTTTGGGAGTACCGTGGTGGTTGTGTGTTTCGAGGCCCTCGTGAGAGTTTGTGGGTCGGTTCATTCGCAATGAACACAATGAATGGTTCAGGTCCAGTGAGTATGAATGCCGTCGTGTTCTTAATTATATTAAGCTTCATGCGTTCTGGACCAGGAGCTGGATAGACTCCAACTCTTTAGCAAGGAGTGAAGGCTGCGGCCTACTTTGGGCTTTCGAAATTGCAACTAGGAGTGACGGGAGGATATACGTATCCGAAGGCCTTCCAGGGCGAGGATGGTGCTACATACCATCCACAGTGGTTTGACCACCATCTGGTTAGGGCTAACTGCCAGGTACAGATGTAAATCAAATCACGTAATGTTACCATTCACGAAATAAGCACTAGTTGAAACAAAAAACGGTGAATTGCGGACCCTTTATTATTAAATGCGGTAATTTTTCATGTTGAAATACTCTGATAAATTTAAATGGGCTGCGTATGCAAAAATCATTTTTTTCAACCAACCGGTTGCTGCTGAATTAATTGATCGAATCTACGGCGTAGTGAATGGCCGGCTGGCTTCAATTTCTGTGCAAAGTAAATCTCGTAAAGCTTCAAAATCAAATCCTTACACGAAATTCGCCATGTGGTGTTTTTGGATAACCTCAATTGTTGATAACGTCAAGGAATTGACAAATTTGAATCTGCTTTAACACTGTAGATCACGGCTGTGATGTTTTCAGTTAAACGACCCAGTCGAATACGACCAAGTTTATAATAGTCTCAAGTTCTTGATGGTCTCAGACGGACGATTATATTTTCTGAGAATATCGAATAAAGAATACGAAATGTCACTTTAACAGAACCACCATTTTTATAGTGGATTTTAATTATTCTAATGCGATTTTGGTGCCAAGTTGAATTCATTGTAACAATTGCCAATAAATCTACTACGAATACGTCAAAAAACTAAAAGTCTTCTTGAAAAATCCGATATAAAAATGTTTCAGTAATTTCAAGTTTGATTTAAATGATTTTTAATACCAAAACAATTTTAGGTTCTTTCACAAACACTGACACCGTAACTACAATTGAAATCATAAACAGAACTCTGTGGTAAAGTGAGGAAAAATGTTTGTGTCTTATATTGCAAAAAAATAAAATTTAATTTGTTTCTAGGACTGAATAGGAAAATCTTCCACGTGCACTACAAATATTATATTTTAGAGATAGTTTTACCAGTTTTTCTTAAAAATCACCCACCAGTTACTCTGAAGCAATATTTATTTTGCTTCCCTTCGAGTTTAAATTAAAGAATAAAAAAACCAAAATTCAATTTAAAGCTGCAACAACGAAAGGGAAAAACGAAATTAAAGAAAAACATTGAAAATGTGCATTTAAATTCATATAAATTACGCGCTCAGTAAAAGAAAAACAAACGTCGACGAAGCGCAAAAGTAGGAATTAAATTAAACGTCAATCATATGACAGAAAAAAAGATGTAAAAGTAATTTAAACATGAATAAAACAAAAACCTATAGGATTTTTTCCAAAAACAAATAAAATAAATGAACAAAATGGAACAAAAATGTTCAAAAAATACATTCTTATCAGCAATCAACCTTTAGAGTTGCAAACATCAAAAAAAAAGGACAAATAAAACGGACAATTACTTACAATTCGAATATTTAAGTAAAATTTACTCAGATAACAATGAAAACAAAGTTAAGGTGGTACGCTTGGTATTGTAGCATATTATGCTAATCGCAGATATTTCAACTTTATACTGAAAATATAAATTTTGTATTAATTAAATAAAAATAAGCCTTTTATTAAAAGATATAAAAGGCTTTAAGAGTGTTTTTAAGAGCAAGTTAATCAAACTCGGTTCTGTAGTATGATGACGGAAACATTGGTTACCAGATATTTTTTCTCCTCTCTCCTAAATAACATTTACTTTTACAGTACCAGGTTACAGATTAACTAAACAGACTAGATATTATTGAAAAAACGGAGCTCTACAAAGCAAAAGCAGTGAGTTCAGTGTCAATGAAATCATAAACGAACAGGTAAACACGACCCCAGACAAAATTTTCACACCTCTAAAACTGCTCATACTCTCTAACCAACAAAAAAACCCTTCACACGACACACCTACCTGCATAATAAAAGACGGAAATATTAGATTAGCCCCACATAACATGCCAGATGACGGGCAATCTACCTACTTGGGTAGACACGACCCTAGTAAAAGAACTGACGCACCAGATAGTATCGAACATGGCTTGATAATGATAATAATTACATCGAAAGCGCTCGCCTATCATACCGAACAGGCAGCCAGCAATGACGGTTTACACCGAAAGAAATGACAACAGTTTTTTATTTACTGGCAGAAAAAATCTTAACAACTTAATGCCAAATATTAAAATTAATCCCCTAAATTACTTTTTAAATTTTAAAAATAAAAATTCACTTAAGTCATTCCATCTTAAACAAAAATCTTCCAAACCAGCCCACTTAAATTAAAATCGCTTTAAAACCAAATATAAACATATATGCCAACATAGTCAATCATTTACGAATACATTAACATCTTGCCTGAAGTAAATAACTCAGGGTTTATCTGATAGTTAGTAGTTTAAACAAAACAAGTTTGAATCTGTTCCCACTTGACCTTCTTGTTGAGCAATTTTAATATGTTTTATTTTATATGAACAGAATTAAGTATTTATAACTCATGCTTTGAGCTGGTCCAAGTCAACCAGTCCGTCCAAACAAAAATCTTTAATATTGTGACGTTTATGCCTTTTATTAAACATTTTGTCATATTAAATTCTGTTATTGCAAAATAATAACACAGCACTTTAGAGTTTTAAATCAATTTAAACGATTTATTCACGTTCAATACACCAAAAAATAAACAGGATGGTAACTTCACAACTGAAACACCTTAAAATATGTTTTATTATTTTGTTGTCTTTACGCAACAATGATTCAACTTGAATTAATTCATTTTCCCGGCAAGTGGTGCTTATATATTTTAACATCAGCCTATATTCCTCTTGTCTATTTCTATTCAAAGTCTACTTGGCTGTGTTTTCTTTTGTATTAGTAGTTTTCGTTAAGTTATTTCATAGAATTTATAATAAGTATGTTGTTGCTGGCTTGTGTGTATAAGACTTCTTAGAAAACTACGCAATTTCTGGTATAAATAGTACGAAAATCGGATAGAGCGAGTTATCTGTTACACTATTTAAAAAAACCGAGACACCTGAAAGCTTCTTTAAAAACTCGAAAAATGTATTTAGTCCATCGAACATCACACTTAATTTTCATGCCAAAAACATCAAGAGCGTCCGATTCCGTAATGCCTATATCACCCACAACAACAGATGTAGCACCATTCCCGAACACAGATCTATGCGTAAACATGCATCATTGCTTCCTATGGGCATTAAAATCGACTTTATTTACACGACCCCACTCCAAGATTATTGCGAGATCTTGATTGAGTGTATCATTGATGTTCTGACTTTTGCAAATCACCTCCAACTAGTTCGGTCTATTGCCAAATAAATACGAATGAAAAATGATGCTGTCATCTGCGAAAGAGTAAAAAGGGTTGTAAGTTTGACCAAGAAGGTCATTTAGAAAAATAAAAATTAAAAAAGTATAAGAAAGATGGGAGCCTTGCGGTACCCCTGAATTAATCTTGAACTCGTCTGATGAAATCTCATCTATTACAGCTCGTATAGTACGATTCCTAAGAAAACTTGATATAAATCTAGAGAAATTATCAACGACAGCAAAAGCAGAAAGTTTTGATAGAAGTGCATCATACCACACTTCATCAAATGCCTTGGAAATATCTAGAGCCACCACCTTACTCTCTCCGAAATGATGTATGGAGTTGCATTATTGTGCAGATAGGAAAGCCAGCAAGTCGCGGCAATCACACTGCCGGTCACTAAGTACACTGTTGGACTCTAGGTACCTCACAAGATGAAAATTAATCATACTTTTCATCACTTTAGAAAGTGCAGAACAAATTGCAATTGAGCTGTAATTTTTAGCCTCCCCCAATTTGGAAATGACGGATATAAATATGCAAACAAAAATGCAATAGCAACGTATAAAGCTTACAACATAAGGCACCCCGATGCTATGCCCAAGTCAGGAAAGTCAATGACGGTAGCAGACGTGATAAGGTTTACATTTGCACCGGCAGTGAGCCATAATCAGATGGTGGCCATTACCACTGTGAATGAAAAGCAGGCCCTAGGAGGCCTGCAATTTCAAAAGCTCGAAGTAGGTCGCAGCCTTCACTCCTTGCTAAAGAGTTGGAGACTATCCAACTCCTGGTCAGAACGCATGAAGCTTAATATAATTAAGAACATGACGGCATTCACACTCACTGGACCTGAACCATTCATTGTGTTCATTATGAATGATCCGACCCACAAACTCTTACGAGGGTCTCGAAACACACAGCCACCACGATACTCCCAAAAAGGCCAACCTCAATTAATCAGCCAGAGAACAGCTAAATGCCTAAAAAGACAAATAGCGGAACTCTGCGGGCAACTGATTCCCGTGGAAATATAGTGCATTATCCAGGTGACTCCTACTAGCCTTTAAGGGGCCTGGGCTCCCTTTTACCCCGCAAGACACCAGTCTAGATGGAATAGTAGGCTCCAAAAAGACTATCATGTGCCCTCGGGGGAATGACGGTAGCAGAGTTGTATGCATTTTTTGCCACACTTACTATAGCAATTCAGAAAGTGTTCGAGATTTCTGGAATGTCAAAAGCTATCTTCGCCATGATGCAAGTCAACCGTTTTTGTTCAATATTGAGATTTATAAGGTTTGACGACGCAAGCACTCGGGCTGTAAGCGCACAAACTGATAAAGCAGCACCGATCACTGTGTTGTGGCTCATAATGAATGCCAGTCTTCATGCACACTACAAGCCCTGTGAAAAATTAGCCATTGACGAACAGTTATTTCCTTTCCGTAGAAACACACGGTTTACACAATACACATCAAAATTTGTAAAATATGGTATTAAAGGATTTGCGACGCCAAAGATGCATTTCAAAAATTATGTCAAATTTATACTGGCCAAGCAGCGTCCGAAAGGCAAATGAGCAAGGAGAACGAATTGTAAAAGATTTGGAATAAATATTTCAATGGGCAATTTTTCCACGACATCGCCAGTTGCAGTACTTCTTCCCGCCTGCAACGTAACAATCGTTGGAACTTTGCACAAAACCAAGATATATATATTCCTGCGGAAATAAAGGCGCACAAGGATAGACCAATTGATTCATCATTATTCGGCTTCAGAAAAAATGTGAAGAAGATGCTCTTATGTTCCACGAAAAAATAAACCAGTGACGCTACTTTCGTCAATGCACCATGACGGTGAGATATCTGAGGGTGGAAAGCGTGAAATCTTTGAATTTTATAATATGACCAATGGTAGCGTTGCTAAAATGGACCAATTTTTTCGTCAATGCACAATGACGGTGAGATATCTGAGGGTGGAAAGCCTGAAATCTACGAATTTTAAAATATGACCAATGGTGGCGTTGCTAAAATGGACCAATTGTTCTGTGAATATCCTACACAACGAAGATGCAGCGTTGGCCATTGTCATGTTGGACATAACGGCTCTTGAAGCGTAAATAGTATATGAAATGAACAATTCTATGCTGCCTGCTATATTAAACAACCGCAAACACCGGGTGTACGTTTTGGGATTAATGCAAAATACAAAATACAAAAAAGATTTTTCATTGCAACATTTGGCGAGTAATCGTCATAATTGACAACACTGGCAGAGTGTCTTCTTTACTTTAACTTTATTGTAGTTAGATTTATATCATTTTTATTTTCTTATATTATTGTTCAACTTTAAATTTCTCCACGAGATAAGAAACGAGAAAATGCTTTCTTACGTCAACATAGAAAATTTGGAAACCTTTGAAGGATATTTTTATGCCAACTGAACAAATTTATAAGATTTCGTAAATACTTTTGTAAAAGTTTATAATGGTTTATTCACTACTGCATACAGTAATCAATAGAAACTTGGTTCGCTGGCAGGATATATGTACACTTGCCTCTTACTTAAAGTGAATAACTTACATATTATGTTTTATATTTTAAAAGTTTCCTTCTAAATACTAACACTCATCATCGAAACAAATAGCAAAACAAAAATGGGGGAAATTTGTAGAAATGTATTTAATAAAATAAAAGCTTCCCCATCACTTATTATATTTGCGAGAAATAGGTCAGGACTTAAAAACTTATAATATTTGTAAAATGAGAACAAAAGAAAAAATAATAAAAAGCAAAACAAAATAGAAAACAAAATCAAAATAATTGCAACAATAATTATTAAGCTTTTAAGACGAATGCAATTATTTTTCCAACATTTTTGTTCTTTTATATTTCTGTTTTGTTTTGCTTTCTGTACGAGTACAACGATATCAAGTCGACATTGATATTTCTTTTGCTATTCGAGAAGAATAAACAAAAAAAATGAATAAAGTATTTAAAAATGGAGAGTGTGATAAAGTGTTTTTAATGTCGAAAAGAAAACAAAAGAAACATTAACAATAAGCGCTGCCGCAAATTATATTTATTTATTTATTTAATTTTATAAATCATTATTAAGCAAAATGAAACGCACTTTAATTTATTATGGAAAATTGTTGGCGTGGTAGATATAATTTCTACACTTTGACTCTCACATAGTGAACAGTAAGAAGTAGTGTTTCAATGATCTAGACCAATGATTCCCAAAGTGGTCTATATCGACCCCTTGGGGTCTATGACAACCTGCAAGGGGTCTACGTCAGCGAAAAAAAATTTTGGGGTCCATGAAATGAAAATGGGGATCCTGATAGTACCTATTTACTAACATCATACTATCTTATAATATCAAAACATACACATTATATATAAAAGAACCTATGAAGTAAAAAATGCATTATATATGTTTATAAAATTGTGATGTTGGTATTCGCTTTGTGGTCGCAATACATTTCGAACTTCTACCAAACGTTTGTACATATTGCAAAAAGGGAATTCCCTTAAATTTTTGACATTTAGAATTTCTCTGATATGTAAATTTGCTTGAATGTATGTACAAAAAACAAAACGAAAGAGAATACAAATACATAGCTGTTTGAACGCTGTGTTTTTACTTATGTGTGTTGTGATAGTTCGAACCGTGCTAAATCAAAAACTATTTTTAAAATACACCTGATGGATTTTCTGTCTTATTTAAATAATTTAATTTTGCCAACAGATGACTAATACCATGTCCGAATCTAAAAAGAAATGTGGACAGTACAGCGTTGAATAATGAAATTTGGCTTCTTTCCATCATTGCCGGACAAACAATTGCGTATGTGCCTTTCATGCAACAAAGTTTTGGGCAATGACGCTATGAAACCATCTAAACTGCAAGATCATCTGAGAAGATGCCACCCTGATAAAACAGAAAAGGATTTTAAATACTTTCAAACGCTCAAAGATAAACTTCAGAAGAGACCTACACTGGACAGAATGTTCACTTCGACTTCACAAAGAAATGATGATGGTGTGCGGGCGTCTTACAATATCTCGTTACCTACAGCAAAATCCGGAAAACCGCATACTCTCGGAGAGAAGTTAATTCTGCCAACCGTTGAAGAGGTTTTAAAAACTGTTTTACATAAACCTGCATCTGATATCAATTAAAAGAATTCCCTTAAGCAACAACACTGTTGAAAGACGTATTGATGAAATGAAGTCTGATATTGAAAGCTTCTTATGTAATTATTTGCAAACGACCCATTTCTCTATACAACTGGACGAGTCAACTTTACCTGATAATGCAGCATTATTATAGGCATATGTTCGTTTTATTATGGATCAAGAAATATACGAAGAACTGCTCTTCGCAAAAACTTTGATAACCGACACTAAAGGTGAATCAATATTTCATGTTTTGAAGGATTACTTCATTGAAAAAGCAATTCCTTTATCAAATATAATATCAGTAGCTACAGATGGAGCACCTGCTATGGTTGGGCGTTATCGTGAATTTATAAACTATTTTAAAAAAAATGTGTCAGGAGTGTTAGCAATACATTGCATCATACATCGACAACATTTAGTTGCTAAAAATTTGAGTGTTAGATGAATCACTTCATTTAGTCATTGATGCAGTAAACCGAATCCGAAGCAACGCACTGAATACGCGGTTATTTGCGCAGTTGTATGAAGAAAATGACGAACACTTTCATCAATTACTCCTTCATACTGAAGTACGCTGGCTGTCGAAAGGCTTATGTTTGACAAGATTTATTGCAGTTTTTGAGACTATTTTAGAATTTCTGGATACTGAAGATAAAATTTTGAAAGAAAATTTAATGAATAGGAAAACAGACATCGCCTATTTAACAGATTTGTTTATAAAATTTAATATGGCTAATTTGCAATTAGAAGGCGACAGTTTAAATTTGATTAAAACAAAGTCCATCTTATCAGCCTTTCTTGCCAGAGTTAAACTAATGAAGCAAAATATTGTCACAAACAAGCTGCCAGGAAGACGACGTTTCAACATACGTTCAACATTTAAATGCCCTCTATTCAAATTTTGAATCCAGGTTTGAGGATATTTTGACTATGTTAATACCACCGTGGATAATTAATCCATATGGTGAAATAGAACAATCGAATGTCATAATACAAGAGGAACTGACTTAAGGTCCAGTTTAAAAACGGATATCAAAAATTTTGGCTGCAAAACAACATACTCGTTACTTATCCCGTATTATGGAATATAGCGAGGAAATTTTTAATTTCCTTTCTATCGTCATACCTAGTGGAAAGGGAGTTCAGCGCTGTTACCAATCTCCTAACAAAAAAAAAAGAAACAGACTGGACATCATTAGCCGAGGAGATTTAAGATTAACCCTAACAAAATTGACGCCAAATGTTGATAATTTATTATTAAAGCATCAGGTTCATCCTTCTCACTAAAAATATTGACTTATTGCTTATATTATTTTATTTATAGTTCATTTTATGTTTATTTAATGTTATGTATATTTTATATAACAGATACAAAATTTTATTTTGAGTAGTTTTAATTTAAATTCAAATAATAAATGTATAAATTAACTTTAAGTTTTTAACACTAAACTTCACTACAGGAAATCAATATCAGGTAGGTATTGCAAACTCATTTCAAGGCCAATCCAAGAATTTTATTAGATCGTTAACTTATGGTTCATCAATACAGTAGATAAGCAACAACTACAATATGCTGTCCGGATAAAACCGTTGATATCAGAATCACATTAAGCGGATCTTAAGAACCCAATAGATTCACATATAAACACAAATTAATGACAAGCATTGTCGTGAAAAGAATATAGGTAGGAAGGAAGACGAATGAAAATGGAGAGAGAGAGAGAGAGACAGGCAGAGAGGGAGAGACAAATTAGGTAAAAACAAGCAAACGAAAAAGGAGGAAGAGATTGGCTGTATAAACAAGAAGAACTATATTAACACAGCTGAAAATAAAACGCAACTAGTATAAAGAGAACACTGAAGATGGAAACCGGTTTGTTCACAAACCAAATTTGACGAGGGTCGACGTAAAACCGTACCCGATGCAGAAACAAAAAATAATTCTCTGATGTAAAATTTTATTCACCCATGGATCAAGAACAAATAACATTACTACCTTTGTTGTTGTACACCATGATGGTAAGATCATTGGATACGGTCTACTTCGAAATTACTGCTCCAACTGAAGCGTTAGCTATATATACAGCAGCCAAATTTGTAGCCCAAAACCTACACAAATTTATTATTGCCCCGATACCTTTTTGTCTAATTTGGCATTAAAGAATATCTTGTACAATTCACCCCTTATCTCCAAAATTAGAAACGTTTGCATTAAAAATCATAGCAAAATCAATTTTGTGTGGGTTCCATCGCACGTTGAAATAACAGGTAATGAATGACAGAAACCGCTGCTGTGCAAGCAAAACATATGCCTTTACACTGGGTCCAAACTTTTGAAAATCATGATATTTTGAATTTAATTTCAAACTCCCATACGAGCCGGTAGGACAGGCAATGATCCAACTATTAGTATGCCTACAAAAATTTAATTCCAAGTGGAAAACGAAACCATAAACATGCCAGATATCCAATGAGAATTGGCCACAGCAGATTAACACGTAAATATTTACTAGATAGATCCCAACGTCCTATTTGCTCTACCTGTAATATGCAACTTACCATTTTCCATATATTGGGGGAGTATCAAACTTTTCACAATATTAGAATAAAACTCTTCCAATTTATCTAACCATAAAGCTGCTTAAAAACTATTAACAATCACAACATATAAATTATCCATAAATTCACATTAAACAGCAAATTTCTTCACAAATTGTAAAATAAGTTTTTCCAATTCTACTTTAGAAAAGGATTGACAGCTAGTTCTCTTTTCTGACATGTGCGTGTACTTTCCGACGGGGTTTAATTTATTTTTATTTGGGTACGGTTTTACGTTGACCCTCGTGAAATTCTTTATAAAGAGAACACTGAAGATGGCAAATAGACGAAACCGGTTCACAAACCAAATTTGACGAGGGTCAACGTAAAACCCTACCCAAATAAAAATAAAAAGCTCTCTTTTCCTTTGCTAATTACTATAATCGTATTATTGTAACTAATTATTAAAAAATAAATAATTAAAAAAATAAATTCTTAAGGCATAGACCGGCTTTTATGTATGTATATCAGATCTGAGCATCAAAAAAGATGAGAGATCAGACTAAATGATCAGATTCGATAATTATTCATGAACTTAGATTGAGTAATAAGGTGCAAAAACCAAACGGAAACAATATTAAAGCTATTCTTTGATATATTATTCTAAGTTATCGTTAAGTAAGCAAATAAAATACATCATTTGACTTGTGACCTACTAGACTTTAACCTATATCGCTGGCATGATGAATAAATTTTCATTAATTCTGTAATCCATATTGGTTGGAAAAAAGGAAGTACGAGTAATTAAAATCAATTGATTTTCGAACAGATGTTACACGATTAACCCAGTTACTGCTACCATTAATTGAACTATAAATATTTGAAATCAGAAATCTGTTAAAGTTTAAGTAATGAAGTGCGGTAAACAGTTGATTTTTTGCCTTGCAATGGTCAGAGAATGGTGCCATCATATTTTAACGTTTTTCGGCGTTATTTTAATTTTTTTAACCACAAGAAAACAACTGATTTAAATTTTTATTTGTTTATAATAAAAGGGTTCTCAACAAGAAATTTCGTTAATCACATCACGGATTTTGAATTTTAAGACTGAACTCGATTCGATTGACTCCACACAGACTCTATCTTTAACATAGCCACACAAAAATAATCCAGGAGTGTTAAATCGCACGGTCTGGCTCGCCACTTAACTGCTGATGGTCGTGAAATTATGCGATCGGGAAATTTGGTTTTGCAATAAATTGATCGTTTCATTGATGGTGTGACATGTGCCACCATCCTGTTGAAACCACGTGTCAGTGATGTGATAAAATTTACATCTGCATCGGCAGTGAGCCATAATCAGATGGTGGTCAAACCACTTTGAATGATTTTAAGACAAACGTCATTCGCGCCCTAGGAAGACGAAGACTAATTCTAGCAACAGGTATTTCCTAGTTGCAACTTTAGTGATTCCAAAGCAGGGCTGCAAACCACCACTCCTTGCTGAAGAGTTGGAGACTTTCCAACTCCTGTCCAGAACACATGTCTAGCATTCTCACTGGATCGAGGAACATTCCACCAGGTAGGTGTTATTAAAGGTGAAATGAACCTGGCCACCATATAAAACTTACCTGCCTGTTGTGGGGCCGCAAAACCACAACCACCACGATACTCCCGAAGGGCCAACCTCAATAATCAGTCAAAGAACAGCTAAATGACAAAAGAGACAAACAGCGGAAACTCTGCGGGCTACTGATTCTCGTGGAAATAAGGGGACTGGACTCTCTTTTTCCCCCAGTTGCACAGGTCTAGAAAGTCAAGTATTCTATAAAGACCGATAAATGTGCCCCCGGGGGGAACCACATGTCAGTGAGAACCACATCGTCAATAATAGGCCAAAATTGAGTTGTTGGCATCTCACGCGATCCAGTGACTGTTACAGCATTTTCAGCCTCATCTTTAAAAAAAAAACGGCCCTGTCGAAAAATAAAACAATTTTTTTATTTTTGCACGTAAGATATAATCAATTTTTTGTGTTTTCTCACTTTAATTAATTTTATTTTAACTTTATTCGCGATCAGCCCTACACTATGAATGGCGAAGCTAAAGTAAAACATCATCATATGCAACTATTAATAACACAAATTTAACAACATTGGAATGTTGGTACCCTTGCATATGAGACAAGTAAAAGTTTTATATAACAAAGAATGTACAGTGGTGGTGAAAAATGTAGCACATGTTATGTGTTCATGAACAGGCCCAATCACGCCTTCAAATCACAGTGACACATTAAGTGTGCAAAGGCTTCACAATAATCGCTCTAGGATTTTCCGTAGCCCAAATGCGGCAATTTTGCTTGTTGACATATCCTGACAAATTAAAAATGGGCTTCGCCTGAAAAAATGTTTTTTTCAGAAAAACTAGCCGTCGATATGAATAGTCGGTCGGATTCAATTCCTGCTGGTTTTGGACAACCCCAATTGTTGGGAATGTCGAGAAATTGACAAATTTAAATCTGCTTTAACACTGTGTCTCACGACTGTAATATTTTCAGTTGAACAACTCGGTCGAACACGCGTTTGTAATCGCACTTTTGTATCGAGCCTGTCGACTAAAATTAAACGACCAAATTCTTAATAGCGGTCTCAGAAGGTCAATTATGTTGCCGAAAAAAATCACGAATTTTACGAAATGTAACTTTAATAGTATTTTAATTATTTAAAAGCTATTTTCGTGCGAAAGTAGATGCCATTGCATCTACCACGAATATGTCAAAAAAGTAAATTTTAAAAATATCATGTTGTTGGTGTTGCCCCAATTGAAAACAAACTTCTTGTTTAAAACCCGATATATGTATGTATATTAGAGTGGCCTTTAAAAGTCAATGTCGGGTTTTTTCGTTCCCTCAAAATTTTTCAATCTATTCAGAAAACTAGAAAGCAGCAATTTAAGCAAGATCAGGATGGTTAAAATTTTGAAAGGTATGATTTTTTGCCTGTTTAGCGGCGTCTTTTGGCGGTAACACCTGAACGCCCAATACCTATCATACGATCTATGCATGAAATTAATGATAATATTCCTCTCTTTAATTGTATATAGTATATTGTATATAGTACTACTGTTACTTTAAGTCCAACTGAGATATTTGAGCCTTTATAGTAAAAAGGCATGACCTAATACCTTTTAGAACACACTTCCAAAATTATTCAATCATTTTATTGTAGTAGATAAACTACTATTTCGATTTTAACGATTAAAAGCTCATTTCTCTATTATATATCTTTATTATATTGAGTTCAAATAACTACCTATAACCCACAAAAAATTCCTCAGTCAACCAAAACTTAGTATAATGGAACTAAGTCAAATAATATTGTTTTTTGCAATTTACTCTTGGAATTCCAATCATGCTATCAAAAAGTCTCATTTAATGTGGATTCACCTCGACCTTGATACCTATTTTTTGCTCTTTTCTCAAAAATAGGGTTGTTTAGTTGTTGTTATTAGACAAGTGAGTTCTTTGGTTTATAATAACTAGAGGACACGTAATATAATGTCAATTTCAAGTACCTTTCCGATTCCAAGGGTCAAGTGTGTGTGGGAACCATTTCATGGCTGAAATAATTTTTATTCTTTCTTAATTTTAGTTAGTTGCAAAATATCTTTTAAACACTTAAGATCTGAGCAGTGTCGTCATGAATTTTTGCTTTTTGTCGTAATATATATATAAATATTTTTTTTTTTTAATTTATTATCAATTGTAAAACTATTTTTAACAACTTATGCTTGTGTGTGTTTTTGACGTAGTTAAAATAATTTTTTAATTAATAAAAATAATTTTTCCCTGCCTTTGATGCATCAAAATAAAAAAGAACTTTCCACCTGAGTTTTAAGAAAGAAAACGACCTGACTATGTTTTAAAGCAAATGTAAATTTGTGCTTGTTTTGTTATCGTTTGTGTCAGGCAAATACATAAATAAACACAAAAAGTTAAAATTCTCAATAATTAAAATTATTAATTATAAAAGATATGTCCACTATCTTTTGAGTTTTTATTTCTGCTAAATGTTAGATCAAGAAAAATAATTGGACTTGTGCTGATAATTGCCAACTTCCTTTTTCATCACAAAGCCTGCTAAATTGCCAGCAGTTATATATGTTTATCGTTATTACTTGTCTTAGATTTGGTAATATCTTTTTGTGTTCGCGCCAGTTTCAATTATGAAAATTTTGGTTTCTACTTAATCTTATGTTTTTACTAGCGTGCCCGTGACTGCTTTGCAAGTCATTTGTGGTTGTTTTTTATTCTGGAGCGTTTTTTGTGTGCGCCAAAAAATTCAATCATTAAAGAAAATTAGTCAGAAAAAGCACAATTTCTTTTTTTTTCGTTTTTAAATTTTTTTTTTCATAATTTTTTCTTTTTCACAATTCAATATTTTTGTGTGCTTATATAATACGTCCTATTCTATTGCAATGCTTTTACATATACGACATTCTTCGATTCATTTTGGTCCGCGGTATAGACAAACAAGCAGTTGGCTTATTAACACGTGAACATGATACATATAATTGACCGTGCGAAAAACAGGGATCATTGCAAAAACAACACGTATGGGGAACTGAAGCCGTTTAAAATCAAACGGCAAATCTGGAAGAATGCGTGGTATCGGCACGTCCTCGTCCTTATATTTTCCTTTTAAAATTTTTGCTTCAATCACACTTTTCATTACTTTTTTGACTACTAAACGTGTGCCATTGCAAAGTCGTGGCTGGCAGATATTTCTAAGCAAAATAATTGGTACACCAACTTTCACCTGGAGGCGGTAGGGCGGCAGTCCAGGTAACTCAAGCGAATTTTAAAATTCGACTGGATAATTTACAACATCGTCTTGATTGGTAACAGAGTCAACCGATTTGTAGGTAAAAATTTCCCCTGGAATGTCATTCAAAATTGTCACATTGACATCCGAAACATCTGTATTTTTTGCACCTCTTTCCCCCAACCAATCATGGTTACTAAAATTATGTGCAATACCGGGAAATACGTTTGTGACCAATTCTTATTTTGATTGTGCAAAGTGGCAAAAATTATCTGGAAGCGTGATCATTTTTGTGGTTGGGTCAATTGCAATTGCCACATTCCCAATATCTAACAATTGCTTTGAAAAACGTTCGTCTGATGGATCATTTTGCAATTGAACACGCAAATAACACACACACACACACATACACACAAAAAATGCAACAGAATATGTAAAATAATACTCTCTAAATTTCGATTTGTATTGCCGTCGCATTCTATGCAAGCACACACACACACAGCAACGTATAAACAAAAACACACATTTCATTTGACACAAAACATTAGGTCGAAGTATTCAATGGAAAAAATATTTTATTTTTTGGAAAAATTTGTCTTGTTTCAAATACGCACTGTGGACGCACTATTATGCGTAAACACATAAAACAAAGATACAAACCAGCGAACGACCATTACGAACGTACTGTGTAAATTTGGTGGAAATCCGACAGCGACAACGGACACCTACTTTGGGCTTAATTTTTATATATATAGATATAGAAAAAAACATTTTTATTAATATTTCAACTGCGTCTTGCTGCGTACAGCAATGCATATATTTTTATTCTAATTTTAGTTTAAGTGTTCTTTATAAAATCCTAACAGAATTTTTATAGGCTTATCTCATTCTTATAAAAGTATTTATATGTTAACATATCAGCAATTTTAAAGCTCTGTGTATGAGGTGTATTGCGTATAATTAATATTTAATTTTGTCAAATCAAACTCATACGCAATGACTAAATATGTCATGACTACATTTTCACTGCTTTTTTTTTCTCACTTTATTTAAGCTTTCTTTAAAATAAATAATCATAACCTTAAAATCACTTTAAATATTTTTCTACAAATCACTGTTAAAATAAATTATAAACAAATGTTGTCAATTTACTTTAAAAAAAAATTAGTAAACAAAACACACCCTTTCAAATAATTGGAAAATTGAAACTTTGAAAATAGTCGATTGTTTGCCAACCAAAATAAAATTTTTTTTTTAAATAAGAAAAAAGCTGTGGAATGTAATTTATTTATAAAATTTAGGAATTGCCGCCTTGTTTAAAAATATGAGCAATTAATTTCATGTAACAATTATTTATCTAAAGGAGAGAATAATACTATAGCTATTTGGGTTCATTTATGTGTTTGCTCTAGAAATTGCCAAGGCATTTGGAGATCGTTTAATATGAACTGTTACAGTTAGCAAGCTCAGTATCATTAGATCTGCAACAGATTTCGATTCCTTTTCCACAATAAATAAAAATTTTTTTATAATAGCAGCTTGATTCTTAATAAACGATTGCCACAATTTATATCAGGCGGGCCAATAAATTAAAAAAAAACCTTGCGGCGGGCCATTAAATCAAAAAAAAACATAGACGGTAATTTATTAAAAAATTATGGGGTTGCTGTTCAATTAGAAGTTCGGTTTATATCTCGGCTATATATCTATTAGTTACATTACGCAATATTTTAAAAGAACATAAGATATATGTTATAAGATACGGTTTATTATGATTTTAAAATTTTCCAGATGTATGGAAAGCATGGATCTGTTTCTGACTTGACATAATTTCCTCAAAATCTGGTTCCAGCTGGGAGGATGCGACTTTTAAAAAAATCAATAGACTCTCGTCTGACAATCGGTTTCTTCTCGTCAAACACTGGCATCCAACGGACATCTATTTTGGGCTTCATTTTTATATATATAGATATCAGTGACACGACTACACCAGCTATCTCTTGAACCATAAGCATTTTATACCAGTGGGACAACATCGAACACTATGGACCCCATCAGAAACTTCAATATTTTCTTAGTGGATAAAAAATAATTAATTAACGCTTAGAAAATTAATTTAATTACATTTTCCTGCTTTTTCGAGCTTTACTGCTCGTGCAATAAATCAATTTTAACACCAAAGTTATCAAAAATTACAAGCGAACCTGTTAATTCAATAATGTTGAAAATGTTAAACTTTCAGGAAAAGTGTGGCAATCTGAATAACCATATGGAATATCAGTACTGCTTACAATAAAACCGGCTCGAAGGACCAAATGCTTAGCTCAACTTTTTGAAGGGATATTGTGGTCAGTATGAAAGTTGTAAAACAATTTAGCGCGAACAAAGGTTTTTAGCGGAAACGAGTATGTGCATCATTTTTTTTTGGTTTTAAAGTTGCATTAAGAGATAAAGTAAAGTAACGATTAATGTGAATACTCTAAGGGATATTCAGCGTTAACAGACGGACACACCTGCTTAATAGTTTTTTAGTATTTTCCCGTATCTCTCCTTTCATCTCTATTTCCGCCTCTTCCCAATTTTCCAGTTTAACCATTTAAGTACGTACTCTCCAGCCTACTTTTGGATGTAATTAATCCCGGTGGGCTTTTAGTAGACTACAGTTGGAGCATAGTAATTCTAGGGATGTGGTTAAAAGGGTTATAAAATTTTTCACTGAAGAACCTCAAATGAGTTTAAAAGGCTGCGATCTTTATATTTATGTTCTTTCTTTTTGTTGAATTTATCCTCTTATATGTGAGCCAATACAAGAGCCACGCAAAACTAGGCTTTTTACAGTGGATGTAAAACAATGGCGCAAACATTATCACATTATGTACCAAAAGTTACTCAAAAGCATCTTTATTATATTTAACCTTTTTTTTTAAACTAATAACACAATTCCTTTGGTGCAGCGTATAAATAATTTGGCAAATCAAAATATACCACTTTTACTTGTTTTCATTACTATTGATTTTTTCCTTTTATGTACAACGATAAGATGTACAATGTTTTTTGTGTATAAAAGTACTTTTAAAAAATAAATTGTTTAGGTTGGCAAATTTGAGGTTAGAAAGTAAATTCTCTATCAAATGTTTTTTATCAGGAATTGAAATGTCACTACTTGACATTTATTTATTAAAAAATTAGTAAATTTTAAGTAAGGAAGGTTATACTCCTGAGCAAAGAATTTAAATTGTGAAAATTTACTATCAAAATGTTGAAAATTTCACTGCATCACTTCGCTACATTTAACACTCGCAGTATTATTGCTGACAATAGACTACAATAATATGCTCGTAGAAGACGCAGTAATTCAAATATAGCCACTTTACAGCAAAGTGTTAACGATGAGCCTAGAACATTAACTCTTCGACGTTTACAACAATCATTAGAGGCACTTTTTTTTTAAGAAAAGTAGCACTTCAGGCAACAATGCCTATTTAGTCAAGTACCGTGCTACATTCTTTAGGAAAGGGATAGAGAAGAGATGAAACAGGTGGTGAAAGTAGAAGGATAGTCGGAAATTAACTGCCGAATAAAGACTGAGTAGCCCCACCCACAGTAAATTTTTATTTTTGTAGTGAAAAAACCAAGGTCTTCGTTGGGAATCGAACCCCTACGTACTAACGTACAGGGGCAACAGTTTGCATAAATATCTTCATCTTAACGCCGACAGACCATTGCTTCCGTCAAACATTTGCGACTTCGCTGTTCGAAAAACTAAACGAAAACAGCGCATAGGAATAGTGCGGTTTGTGGTCAGGCGACTTTATCGACCTGCATTTTTTTGAAAATTAGCTTATTCTCCTGCGTAACAAACCACCATATTAAATTCTCTGTGGCCACAATTGGTTATTGTTGACATGAGTGACCTTTGGTTTCAGCATGATGGCACCACAAGTAATAGACTCACCTAAACAATTCGGTTATTGCATTAGAAATTTCCTGGTTGAGTAATCTCTCGATTTGATAATGCCAATTGGCCGCCTCGCTTGTGTATTTTACGCCGCTAAATTATTTTCTCTTAGACCGTTTGAAAATGATGATATGAAATTTAGCTCTGCATTGACGAGATAATTCGACGCTTTATTTCAAAGCGTTTTGTCCACCGATATGCTAGAAGTGGATATTTCCCGACATCATATTCCATTATTAATTCAATTATCTCTACTTTACATTGGTATTAATAAAATTGTAGTTCTTAATAATTTTTTGTTTTAAGTTAAACTGGCAGCATAAAAATCAACTGCCTGAATTTTTGGCAACAAAAACTTATTCGAGATATATTGATTAGCTCCTTCATAAAACAAAAACCCTTTTACTAAATATCGCATTGATCAGTGAAAACGCTAATTTATACTCAATCAAAATACCTCTAGACCTAAATTTCAAACATTTTCTTACAATTCTTATTTGGCACCCAAAAAATGTCGCTCTCCAACATATATTTTTTATGCATAAAATATAAAAAATAAAAAAAGAAAAAGAATTTCCTTAGCATATTTGTAAAGTAACAATTATCATTTCAATTTAAATAGTATTTTTGCCAAATTGGCAACACAACAAAAAAAATCTTACCCTAAAAAGAACAAAAATAATTTAACGACATTGCAGTAGAATGAAGTTTAATTGCAGCCAAAATAGAATAAATACTTTACACCACCGGTCATTTAAATAAGGATGGTAAAGTAAAATAATATTTTTCTTTTATTTTGAAAAGCTTTTAATAAATATTATGCCTTCAATTATTTTTTTTGAAAATTATACTTATCACTATCGATCTATTATATGAAAAAATCGCAATAGTCCTTGAAAAAATCAGGATTAAATATGTAGAGCAGCATCTGCAATAATAGTGTATTTTAGCAATATTAAATTAAATTTGTTACATCGTGTTTCAATAAGAAGTTTGTTTTTCAATTGTGACAACACCAACAAACATAATAGTTTTGACATTTATTTTTTTGACGTATTTGTAGTAGATTGGCAATAGCTACGGCGAATTCAATTTCGCACGAAAATTGCATTAAGTAATAATATTATCCACAATGAAAATAGTGGTTCTGATAAAGTTACATTTCGTAAAATTCGTGATATTATCACACAACATAATCGTCCTCCTGAGACCGCTATTAAGAATTTCGTCGTTAAGTATGAGTCAATACAAACTGTCCGAACACTATTGCGTATTAGAGCGGGTCGTTCAACTGACAACAAAGTGTTGAAGCAGATTCAATTTTCTTAATTCCTCGACGTTCTCATCAATTGGGGTTATCCAAAACCACCACATGACGAATTTCGCTTAAGGATTTAACTTGAATGCCATTTTAACTTAAAGACCATGCAAATCGACGCAGTTTCGCTTAATTCATTTAGGAACAACTAGCTGGTTTTTCTGAAAAAATCGTTCTATCAAACGAAGTCTATTTTTACTTGTCAACAAACAAAATCACTGGCAGTGATTTTAACAGGACTCTACCACATGTCACACAGCCAATGAAGCGAATACACACAAAAATACACGATGGCAACTTTGCCACTTTAACTCCTAAAAGCTGCTCTATTATTTTTATGACTTTACTTGGCGATGTACAGAATCCGTGTTTTTTTTAATGATGTAAAAGAAACTTCACTTCATCCAATCAGTGTACTATTTGTACGACCTGTATCCATTCAAAAATGGAATACAAATCTCATGTATGGGCTGGCGCCGCAAAATTTGCTTTGGTTTTCTAGAGCATCGATGCAATGTGGATTGCATTTCATTGTTTTATCGTTACTACACTGGTAAGTGCTCTTATGAAATTAGGGAACTCGTTCCCCTTATTTACACATTTTTGCGTTTAACACGCTTTTGTTTAAGGGCCCATTCATTTGAGGTTAATTGGCCGGTAAATAGCACTACGCATAATACGGAAAATTGTTTTTTTAGCAGAACAGTCCGTTGTCCATATGTCTTTGCTGTCACTTTTCTTTCAATCTAGGAAAGTTCAAATCGACTATCCATAAATACTTATCCCTCTTTCCTTCTCCCTCCTCCCTATAACCTAATTTCCGAGTTCTGGCACAATGCACCGCATGAGTAGGGGTCATCTCCTGAGTGCTGGTCTGATAAAGAAAAAAATGCTTTATTGTCCGGCAGATAAAACTTATATATTCTGCTTTGAACGGTTTTCGCATACATCAGAAAACTATTATTCAACATCATAACATATAAATAGTTGTTGTTATTCAGTGTGGGCGACTGTTTAACTATGTCTTGTTGTTCTGTGTTAGTTGTTTTTATTTTCTGCATATTTATTTTATTTCGTGGTATTTTACTTTAGCAAATTGTCTTGTGTTTATAAGATTTCTTAAAAAACCTCTTAACCTAAAAACAGACACAATAGGTCATTTCATTTACTTTTAAGGTGAAAATCATTTTCTTTTATAACTTAAACTATGCATCTTTGTAACAGTCTCATAGGATTCAAATTTATTACTTATTTATGTTTATTATAATTTTTATTAAAATAAGCTGCAGATAACTTCACTTAATTTTGAATAAAATCTTTAAGATAATTTTATTCTGCATATTCAAGTATTTTATACTATGTTCACACGCAGCATGTTTAACATCTCAATCGTGTTTAAGCAGTAGACACGTCGATTTTAAGATGTTTTACCATACATTGACGTGTTTTGTTAAACATCTCAAATAAGCTATTTTAGATTTAAACACGTCGTTAGACACGTAAATTCCAAATACAACTCTGAATTTCATTTAGTTTTGGGATGCGCTAAGTGCGTTTTTGCCCCTGTAGGCTAGTAGGTAAGCTGAAAGTCCATACCACGCGTTCTACGCGCACACGCTTTTTATGCGTTTGATGCTTTGTACGCGTTCTATGCTTTTCAAACTTCAAGTTACATGCAACGCTTTTTATGCGCCAAGTTTTTTGTTACGATCAGCTGTGGTGTAAATAATTTTATCTAATAAAAAAAATTTTTGCAAAAATGAAAACTGAAATTGAAAATTTTCAAGAGTTTAGAGAATTTATTGAATTTGTGCATATGATATTTTGTATAATGAGAACCTATGGAAAACTTCAAGAGAAAAGAGGACGCTTTTGGATGCGTCCCTTGTTTTTGGAAAGGGAACTGAGTGTTTTTTTTTTGCACCAACGTTTGAAAAATCAAAAGAACAGAAATAATAGGACGTCAAAAACAGCTGAAATAGAAAAGTAGAAAGTAAACCTACTTAATGCGTTCTATGCGTCATAAGCATTCTATGCGATGTGCTGTGTAACTTGTCACATACAATTACACTGATTCTACTTTTTTGACAGATGCCTATTAAGCATATACGCGTACGTATACTTAGCTAATCAGTCTGGGGTTTGGGTTTGATTCCCAACTAAAACGGCTGTTTTCACTACAAAAAATCATGTTTAAGGTAAAAAAAGTAGATAAAACGTGTGAACGGCTGTGTTTAAATTTTAAAACATTTTGCTTAAACGCGTTCAAACACACAAGTGTGAACTTAGTATTATTTATTGAAAATATTTCCTTGTTCTATTGTTTTGTAGTGTATGCGGTGAACAATTATACAAATATTTTCTACCTACTTTTGTGTTGATTTTAAACGTTTAGTTTTGTGGTTTTGGTGCTCGTATTTAAGCGTTTGTAATAATGGCTACTTATTCGAAATCGTTTTGTTTAACACCCTTACAATAACGGAAATATAAATGGATTCCTATAAATGTTTCTATTTTTCTATTTAAGTAGTTGGAAGCGAGAATGGCAGACAAAATATATTATATTTAAAACAAAACAAAAAAAATAAGAAAAACACAAAAGTAAAGTAAATGATATAAAATAGCCGAAAAATGAAATGAACATATCAATTTTAAACGGAAACCGGAAATGGTATTTATTTAAAGTAATCACCTATTAAATCAGGATTAAACGTGCCAAATAGTTGAAGCTAATTTATCAAGTTTATTTTTCGTTGTATTTTAACAAATAACGAGTGTTAAATATGTATTAGCAATTTAATTATAGTAAAGAACTAAACTTAAAGTAATTTAACAAATTATAGTTAATTTATTTTTAAATTTGATAACTAATTTTAAATTTCTAATTTCTTTGCGTGTTTTATACAAAATTGTTTGCGAAAATTCGGAAATATTAGAAAATAAGAATATAAGAATATACTTATAAAAAATTATTTGCCTATTAACTGTACAGTCGAACTTATTGTTCAAATAAGATTTTTTAAATAATACTTATGTATAATGTTTATTTTTTGTTTTGGCTCAAACTTTTATAAACTTTTATAAACGTTTTGTTGTGAGTTCTTTATTGGAAAATAAATAACACCAGTTTTTAGAATTTTTCTAATTTTTAACAATTTTATTTACTTTAACTACACAAAGTTGACACTACAGAACAATTTACTTAAAATGCACGTCTTTACTTTATGAGGTTTAATTTTACACTGCTCGATGCTGCCCTTTTATATTTATCCATTAAAAGTCTACAAAATTTAAGAATCTTCTACTCCCTTTGTATCACATTTTGTTGTTGTATGTTGTTTATTCGATGTATAGGCCCCTATATGTCTGTGTGTAATTTTGTTTTTGTTTGATAAGGTTTCTGCTTGGGAGTTATTTCAAAATGTTTGTTGTTGTCTCGTGGCTTGATCAGCCATTTTTCAAGTCATCGAACTTCTGTCAACAGTTCAACAAACTAACACTCGCATCCGGCCCAATTACGTATTGCTCGTTTGCAGAAAATAATGATGTCGAATCAACGTTCAGCTACTCGCGCATGTTGGTGAAATGCGATATGCAGTAGTTGTATTAAGGGAAATGCAACAAAGTAAAATCAGTCTTGGCTACGCCGTGCTTGAGTTCGGTGTTAATTTTAATTTGAATGAAATTTTTTTGTGATTAAAGGTAACTGTAATTAATCATAAAAACATGTGTTTCATTTTAAGGCGCAGTTGGTAGCGCCTCAAAAATTTTTTAAGGAAATCCCTTAGGAACCCGTTAACTTTGTCTTGCGCGTTTTCCATTAGAAAGAAAAAGAAAGTTTTATACCCCTTCTCTTTCTTTCTAATGGAAAAAACAAAAGTGGGGCAACAAAAGTTGAAACGTGTAAAACGGCACTTAGTAAACAGAAATTTGTTTTTTTGTCTTGCATGGCAGGCACTTGGTAAACAGGATATCAAATTGTTGTTGTTTGTGTATAAAATTTCTACGCAGTTTGTAACAAGCCACGCAGTTCGTAAACAACATACCCTGTAGTTCGCTTTATTGCTTAATTATTTTACTTTAAAACTTAAGCAAGATACTTACATCCGGAACAATAATAATAACAAAATGAGTTGATACATTTTTCAAAATGTATTTTTATTATTTTTCCCCATTTTCTGGTAGTATATGGATACTGCGCCAAAAGAATCACCCCGGTTTTAAGAAAAAAAAATTAAGGCAATTTATGAACTGAAGCGTATTCTAGTAAGGGTATTGTGCTACGATTGATACAGGTGGTAGTCAGAATGGGAAAAGGTCTAGGCTATAAAACTGGCGAGCCAAAACCTCCCATCCACTGTTTTCCAAATATTTTTTAACCGGCCTTGTGACATGTGGCCGGGCGTTTTATAATAGAAGATTATAGTCTCGTATCCCCCCGGAGGCATATTTATATGTCTTGACGGAATCTCACCGTCATTACATGTGTCACCGGGTGCAACAAGGAAGCCCAGTCCCCTGAAGGCTAGCAGGGAATCAACTGGAAGCTCCACGTTATTTCCACGGGAATCAGTAAGCCCCAGTGTTCAGCTTTTTGGTTTTTTAACCTTTTAGCTGTTCTCTGTCTGATTATTGAGGTTGGTCCTTCGGGAGTATCGTGGTGGTTGTGGTTTCGCGCTTCTCCTCATGAATATGATTAAGGGGCCAGGATCATCTCATCTTTACTGAGAAAATTGGGTGAATGATCTGGATCCAGTGAGTATGCTTGTCATGTCTTCTGGACCAGGAATTGGATAGTCTCCAACCCTTTATCAAGGAGTGGTTGTTGGCGGTCTTGCTTGGAAACCTTCAAAATTGCAACTATGAATAACCTGTTGCTAGAATTAGTTTTTGGCTTTATACGGCGCCGGCACACGCATCACATCGCCACTTCCCGGGGGCAGATTTAGCGGTCTTTATAGAATACTTGACTGTCTAGACCTGTGCAACTGGAGGAAAAAGGGAGTCCAGTCCCCTGAAGGCAGCAGGGTTCAACCGGGAACTCCACGTTATTTCCACGGGAGTCAGTAGCCCGCAGAGTTTCCGCAATTTGTCTCTTTAGGCATTTAGCTGTTTCTCTGACTGATTATTGAGGTTGACCCTTCGGGAGTATCGTGGTGGTTGTGGTTGCGCGGCCCCATAACAGACAGGTCAGTTTTATATGGAGGCCAGGTTCATTTCACCTTTAATAACACCTACCTGGTGGAATGTTCCTAGATCTGGTGAGCATGCTACCCATGTGTTCTGGACAGGAGTTGGAAAGTCTCCAACTCTTCAGCAAGGAGTGGTTGTTTGCAGCCCTGCTCTGGAATCACTAAAGTTGCAACTAGGAAAGACCTGTTGCTAGAATTAGTCTTCGGCTTCCTAGGGCGCGAATGACGTTTGTTTTAAAATCATTCAAAGTGGTTTGAACACCATCTGGTTAGGGCTAACTGCCAGGTACAGATGTAAATCAAGTTACGCATCACGTCGCCCAAGCGGTTTGACCACTGTCGAGTTATGGCATGCACACGCTAGGTACTATGGGTGGCAAATCACACCATAGGTGGTAAATCATACCACGGGTGGTAAATCATACCATGGGTGGTAAATCATACCATGGGTGGTAAATCATACCACCCATATCCTCGTATGTGGTTGAATATTCTGGTCGTTTTTCTTTTATTGCTCTCTTCAAATGAATTAATTTTCTTCGGTACAGGCCACCTGTGATCGTCTGATCCTATTTCAATAGCTCATAATATAAAATACCCTTTCAACCCATCAAATATAGGCCATTACGTTAATGTCGTGGATATTCTGCTTCGGTGTTGATTTGGCTGGGTTGACCGGGCTTTACACATGACCTTTTCCACTTGGGAGCGTTCAAGCATCATTTCCAGCATGCAAAATCGCCTCTCAACGCTTCTTGGCTTCAATTCATGTGGGACTCAATTTCTTTTCTTTGGAATGAATCTCAATGATCTGAGATGTAGGGACTCCCAATGATAATGCAAGTTCTTCGTACATATGACAATTATTTTCGTCAAGTAATGCTTTCAATTTCTCACCAAAAATATTCAACTGACCAGGCCTTTTTTTGTCTTCCGTATCGAAATTACTTATTTTAAATTGCGCTAACCATTGTAAGGTCTACCAATAGAATACCAATAGAATGTTATTAGACTTCTCCGCAAAATATCTTTTCTAGACACAAAATTCGAAAATTATTATAGCGATTGAAAAAAATGTGGATTTACAATTTAGTGTCTGAATTATAATAACAAATCGACTTGATTAGCTCGTATACTCAATAGTTAAAACTGAATTATAGGAATACTAAAGTTGTTTAATTAAATTAAAAATTGTATCTCTCTAAAATCCCAATTAAATAATTAAAATTAATAGATATTGGCTGTTGATCTTGATGGCCATTTTGCTACCATTTACCTAGGTCTTCAGGAAATTTCCCACAAATTTTTTAAAGTAAACTAAAATTTTATTGATTACTCATCACGGAGGCTTAAACAATATTGTAGATGAGCTAAATCTGCTTATCTAAACTAAGAAGTGGATAAAAATAGCACCCCATTAAAAAAATAAAATTTACTATAGTGACTATTTTTGCTTACAAGTCCTCAAACACACAGTTAGTTTTCTGCCAACACTGTTTTTCGTTTTACCCTTTAGCTGGCTTTTTTGGCATTTTATAAATCTTAAAAATAATGAAAGATAAGACAAATCAAATATCTCAATATATAGTGATAATTCTTTTTCTTTCATGCACGACACTTTGCTAAATATAAGTTAAAATCGTATTATAAATTTAAATTTAAGAATTCTGTTTAAATAATTAAATAATTAAAGTTAAAGTCAATATTATGTTTGCATTGTATCACCCGTACAAAATGCAATTTTTGTCATGTACGAGAAGAATAATTTATTTAGACCTTTTTGACGAAGTCTATCTATTGTTCACATGATAGATTTGCAGGCGATAGAAGAAGGGAGAATCTACTACGCTAGACGGAATATCTCCCTAGCAGCACCCGAAGTGGCTGCCATAAAACGGGAAACCATGGAGAAATGGCAGATGCGATGGAGAAGTAAGAATTATGGGAGATGGACATACCAACTGATCCCGGTTTTGCATAAATGGATATGCAGGGAGAACGGAGAGGTAAATTTCTTCCTAACGCAGATGCTATCTGGACACGGTTATTTATGTAAGTACCTGTACGATATGGGGAAGTACAGCACTTGTTTCTGCATTTACGAGGATGACGATGTGGTAGACGACGCCGACCACACTTTCTTCAAGTGCCACCGCTGGTATGGATACCATGCGGAAATGGAGGCACAAACTGGGCGAACGATAGCATCGAATATAGTGGATAAAATGGTTAGCAGTTGCGAAAACTGGACTGCCGTGTCGAACTATGTGGAGCGAGTACTTCGCACGAAGAAACGTGACCTAGACGATGAACAGGTACTGTTTTAGTGCTCAAAGGGCCATACTGGCTAGATAGGGATCCTGTCCGAGGTCATGCGAGAGCGGGAGGTCAACATATCCCAGACTTAAGGTGGGTTTTTAGCCAGTAGCGGTAACGGAGTCCGGCATACGGCAAAATGACGATTTTCGCCAGATACGTCGTGTATTTTCCCATCTTAACCCCAAAAAAAAAAATCTATTCTTCAAATTATCAGCCATAAAATATTAGTATTCATATTAAAATACCTTTAATTTCGCGGAATTGTTTACATTCCACTTTGAGTCATTCGGTAAGCAATCAATGTACTTGCGTCCAAGCTGTTCTTAAATATGATACTCTTTTAAAGAGTTTATTTCTTTTGCATATAGAAAACTAAATTTTATTGCCGTGATGCGGTGATTTCCAGTTACGTAATTAAAATAAACAATTTTCTTTTTTGCCAAAATTAAATTTATTATGTCATTAGATGCTAAATAAGTATTGTTACGTTTATTCCTTTTAATAACTGTTGTGTTGTATTGAGTTCTTTTATTGCAAAATAATAACATCGTACTTTATTGTTTTAAATCAATTTAAACGATTTATTCACTTTCAATACACACACCACTGGAACGCCTGAAAAGATGCTTTATTATTCTGTTGTCTTTACTCTGCGATGATTCAGCATGAATTAATTCATTTGCTCAGCAAGTGGTGGTTATATGGTTGTATTAAGCGGTTCTCGCATATGCCAGAATATTCTACTTTAACATCATATTGTTGTTGTTATTATCATTCAGTGTAAGCGCCTGCTTCACTCTGTGTGTTTTGTTTTTGTTCTGTGTTAGTTGTTTTTATTTTCTATCGTTTAGCTTATTTCGTGGAATTTCTTAACAGCTTGATGATGTTGTGGTTTCTTGAGAGTGTATAAGATTTCTTGGAAAACTATGCAGTTTGTAAAGCACACTATAGGTTATTTCGTTTACTTTTTCACTGATAATTATTTGCTTTAAAAGCTTTAACAAATCATCTTGGCAACAATATTGTGTTTTCTATTTAAAAATATAAAAAAAAATTAAAAAAGTGGTTTTCAAATTTAATTTTAAACCCGGCTCAAAGCTGTGTTAACCTTTTTCAAAGGCTTATAATTAGGAAAACAAACCATAAATGGAATTAAGCAAACCTTTGACAAAATAAATACCATGATCAAATTAGCATATTTCCCATCATAATGCAAATGGCAGAGAAGACAAGTGTAAATTGATTTAAAACAAGTTGAATTTAGTTTTAGGTTTTATGCGAAGAACACTGCAATAATCAAACGATTACTATTTGTTCATGAAATCTTACAACAAGCATCTATCAAGTGATGCAGCAGCTGCATGTATTGGCAGGTAAATGGGAATTGGCAAATAACAAATATGGAAAAGCGTATATCAACAGCAATTGAAGTTTTTTTTTTGTACGACTATTCATATTGGCAGCAGGAGTGAAAACATTTAACAATTCTGTTGATAAATACATGGACTAGCAGAAGCATGCAAACGAAAGAAGAAACAAACAAATCAATAAAACTTAATTTCACTTCAGTTACCAAAACAGCGAGTGAGAGAACAAGCTACGAGTATGTAAGTGTTTTATAGTACTTTTATGGAACTTCTTTGTTTTATCAAACACAGAGGCAATATTTAGCAAATAAGCCTTAAAACATTAGTTTATAAGCTTGATGTGAACTAACAAGAAACTCACACACATTTCAAAGGTACTCGCATATAAGTATGTCTATGATTAGAATGCACATCTACATTTGTTTGGGTGTAGGTGTGTAAACTCTTGTTTATATGAATGTAAGCACAGTGGTTGGATTAAGTATAAAAATTCGTTTAAACAAAAATTATTACCTCTTTAATAAATTTACGATTAATGACTTGTATTGAAATGATATTTGAAAGAAAATTTAGTTTCGCCAACTTTTGCTTCATATGAAAGCTCTTCGTTTAATTTGAAAACAATAAAATTGCTTTATTCGGGGCGAAAATAATAAAATATTTATTTATTCTTAATTACAAATATTTGACTAACAAAATTATGCTATTAGAAAATTTAATTGAATGAAATTAATAATAAGGATAAATCCCTAAAAAATCATATAAGGTGCTGAGTTGAAACTAAAAACAAAACGTGGCAGTATAATCGCAACTGATAAATTTCGTCCAGTTGGGACTGAGAAAGTCGAATGAGCTGATCATCTCTTTATGAAAATCCTGGTTTAAGGATATTTTCAAATTATATTTTTATTGATACACTTATACATTATCAAGGACATATGCACCGAAAAAAGAGACTTGTTATATCTAACTGAGTTTTGTCAGTTGTACTTATGGATGTGGAAGTATACTCGGTACAAATTCTTGCACAATTCATGTCTTCTCATTACTATTGAAAATTTAAAAATTTTAAATTCACATCGCTATAGAAACACTCTTTATATTTCAGTTTTATTTATTTATTTATTTATTTATTTATTTATTACTAAATATTCTAAAAAGTAAATTTAATGAATATTATTAACAGGTGCCGGGTGACAAGACCATTTGCGCACGAATATAAAAACATAATTAAAACAAAAACAAATTAGATAGTATAAAACTGAAAGACCAGTAAGGCCAGAATAATTCAATAAAAAATAGAAAAATAAAAAGTGAGATAAAATGATGTGAGAATAAAAAAGCGAGAATAAAAAAATTATATGTATTCAAAACGTGCAAAATAAAAAGTTTCCAGACAGTGGTTACAAACATTCCGAATGACATGACGTCCCAAGGAATTACATATTTTTGGAAGGTTTTTTTCGGTTGAGCAGTCAAGAAGTTTCTCGATTGTCAAATCAGTTTTTGAGTTTGGACATTCCGAAAGGATATGCGCAACCGTGAGAGTCTCATTACAGAAACTGCATAGACCTGGGTTACATCTGTTGTAGTAATGTTGCATCGTAAACAGAGTTTTCCCTACCCATAAACGACCCAGCGTGATGCACTGCGCACGTGTGAGAATATTGCTGTACTTTGCCCTTTTAGCCACTTGATTCTGTTGCCTTTGAAAATTCTTGAAGGGGTTTGACAAAGCTTTAGGGAAGCACGGTACATCATATATTTCATTTAATTTAAAAGCATTTTTTGCAGCGCCATCTGCCAGTTCGTTCCCATGAATCCCGATATGTGATGGAATCCATAGAAGCATTAACGCACTACATTGCACTGGGATGTGCAAAATGGCATCATATAAACCGTTGTGATTCGCGATAATGGCTTTAACAGCACTTAGGCTATCTGTGAATATAATCGTTTTGCTTCTTTTTAAACATGCATAGTCAACGGCTTTTTTAATTGCAAACAATTCAGCAACAAATACCCCAACAAGATCTGGCAGACGTTTTTCCAAAATAATACTAAAGTTTAAATTGTCAGAACTTTCTACCAATGAAAAAGCTGATACACCATTACAGAACGAGCCTTCAGTTTTATTTTTAATTTTTTAACTTATTTCTATTTAAGTCAACGTTTATTTCAAATTAAATCAGTACAACTTACCCAACGATTTTGTTTTTTATTTAGTAACTTGCATGAAAACAAATGTAAAAAAACGATTGTTGTGACAACATAAAGAGCATAGGAAAGGGCTTAGGAATTCTAAAAGAAATTAATTATCAGTAAAAAAAGGAAAAGAAATGGCCTATTGCATCTTTTACAAACTGCGTAGTTTTCTAAGAACTCTTGTATACAGGCATACCTCGCTTAACGCTACCTCGTTTAGCGCTGTTTCGTTATAACGTTTCGAAACATAGTCGTCATAAAAAGCAGCAGAAAATGTACATAATTTGAATTTTTTTCCATACGTTTTTTTTAATAAAAGTAGGCTAAAAAAAGTCCCTAATTCTGGGAAGTCCCCTATAAGGATAAATAATTTGTGAAATTTTGTCTCATATTAAATTAGTCATTGGAAATAGTGATATGGTCCGGTACAGACTTAGTAATTGCAATATTGTTATTTTTAATTATAATTTAATTTCTAATTTTAAAATGGAGTACACATTAAATAAAAGATATATTTTCAAATAAAATACCCATCCTATTTGTCATTTTTTACTTCAAGGCAGCAAAAAAAAACGGAACCCCATATTTTCGGTTAACGCTCAATCTTCAGGAACGCAACCTGGGCGTTAAACGAGGTATGCCTGTACATAAAAACCACAATAAGAACCTTTTTATAAATTCCAGAAAAGAAGCTAAGCCATAGAAAACAAAAACAACTAATACAGCACAAAAACAAAACACACAATCAAATAAACAACTACACTGAATGATGATAACAACATAATGTCAATTGATATTAAAGTAGAATTTTCTTGTATATGAGAACCGCGAAAGCAGCGCAATAGAGTTAGTTCTAGTTGAAACATCATTAAGTTAAAACGTAAATATAATAAAGCAGCTTTTAGGCTTTAAAATGGTAATGTTACCATCCTATGTTTTTGTGGGTATTAAGGTAATTAATCTTTTATTTTTATGTAAAAACTCTAAAATGTTGTAAACGAACTCAATACAACAAAACGTTTAATAAAGGAATAAGCGTAACAGTATTGCAACTCTATTCCTACAGATGCTGTAGGCTAGTAGGTAGTGTACTAACTTTTCAGTGTGGGGGTTGTGGGATCGATTCCCAACGAAGACCTTGGTTTTTTTTTTCACTACAAAAACAAAAATTGACTGTCGGTGGGGCTGCTCAGCGATGAAGGCATAGTCACTGGTCGCTGTGCTGTCTTTTATACGGCAGTTAATTTCCGACTATCCTTCTACACTCACCACCTGGTTCAGAATCTAGCACGGTACTTGACTAAATGGGTATTGTTGCCTGAAGTGCTACTTCACTTAAAAAAAAAACAGCAAATGTTTTACAAACTCTACCTGCAAAGACTAGAGAAGGAAATCAAAAAAAGTAGTGAAAAAATGCAAATTTTATTTAGATTCTAACTTAAAGATCTCTGCATATAGCTTATCGGATTTAGAAGCTACACGTAAACGAATATCGATACCTAAAAAACATAGTTCAATATGAAACTGTAATCGATGTGAATATTGTAAATCAAAAATGTTCAATACCTTGCGTAGAAAATAATATTTCACAACCATAAAACCATATTGATTTCAGATAGGAAAGTATTGATGCGGTACAATCCTTGCGGAAATGTTGCTTTTTCTGTAAAAATGTGTAATGTGAAGGTTTAGTTATGATGGGAATATGCGGAGTTCAGGAAAAACCATTAAAGGTGTTCGTAAATTGGTATATTAAATGTGTTGAGAGCATATGTACTTCAAGTATATGTTTTTATTATATCAAATACCAAAGAAGCTTTTTCGTCACACTTCTCAATTGGGAAATGATGTACTGCCATACATTGCACAGCTCTTGAATATAACGGAAAAACGGCAGTTAAGACTTTAGCAATTACAATAGACGTTTACATCTTATAAAGTAACAATTTATATGTCTCGGTATTTTATTTAGAATAAAATATAACTACAATTATCCACTCAAAAGAACATATTATCGTTCAATAGATCAATTGCCTTTTAAAGTAACTGTTTTGCTCGAAGAAATGGATGCAGCTATAAAAGCTTTCATAATTTCTTACCTAGAAAGTTTTGCGAAACTTTGTTTTATTGAAAAAAACAATAAACTAAACTTTTATAGTCTTTTTTTTTTGTATCGGGTTTTTCAACAAGAAATTTGTTTTCCAACTGTGGCAACACCAACAACATTATAGTTATGACATTTAGTTTTCTGACGTATTCGTAGTAAATGCTTTAGCAATTGTTATAATGAATTTAATTTCGCACCAAAATCGCAATAAAATAATTAAAATCCACTATGAAAATGGTGGTTCTGTTAAAGTTATATTTCGAAATATTCGTGATATTTTCGAACAAGATGATCGTCCTTCAGACACCATTATTAAGAATTTGGTCGACAAGCTCGGTAAAAAAATATGCGCACACCAACGCGTGGTCGACCGGGTGGTTCAACTGAAAACATCGCAGCTGCGTTGAAACAGATTCCAATTTGTCAATTCCTTGACGTTCTCAACAATTGGGGTTATCCAAAATCACCACATGGCGAATTTTGCATAAGAATTTGACTTTAAAGCCTCACAAGGTTCAACTGGTGCAGGAATTAAAGCCGACTGACCATTCACATCGCCGTAGATTCTCTCAATTCATTCAAGAAGAACTAGCTGGTTTTTCTGAAAATATTATTCTTCAAACCAAGCCCATTTTCACATGTCAGGGTATGTCAACAAGCGAAAATGCCGCATTTGGGCTTCATAAAACCCTAGAGGGATTATTGAGAAGCCTTTGCATCTTAAACGTTTCACTGTATGGTGCGCTATGTGATTTGGAGGCGTGATTGGGCCGTTTTTTTTCGAAGAAGAGGCTGGAAATGCGGTAACGATCAATGGATCACACTATCGCAAAATTTCGTTACAAGATTTACATCAGTTCCGAGCCAAGCGGTTATAACCTGATGGTGGTTCAAATCACTTTGGGTGATATGTAGCGTGCATCCATGCCCTTGAAAGCCGATGGATATCTTTATCAAACAGGTTATTCCTAGTTGCAATTTCGGGACCTCGAAGCAGGGTCGCCATTCCCACTCCTTACTGCAGAGTTGCAGACTACCAACTTCTGGTCCAGAATACATGACATAGCATGGTCACTGGATACGGATTATTCACCATGTGTTCTTGATAAAAAGCGGGCAAAATGAGGGCCTGCGAAACCACAACCACCGCGATAGTCCCCGAAGGGGAGACTTACTGATTCCCGTGGAACTCCCTTTTACCTTCAGATGGCACATATCTTAATGGTGAGATTCGATCAAAACATCAATGTGCCCGGGAGGAGGTTGGGGGGACTATCGCGAGATGGTAACAACTCAATTTTGGCCCATTATTAACGACGTGGATATAACTGATATGTGGTTTCATCGGGACGATACCACAAGTTACACAGCTACTGAAACGATCAATTTATTGCAAACTAAATTTCGCGATCGCATAATTTCATGACAATTTGCAGTTAAGTGGCCGGCCAGATCCTGTGATTTAACACCACTGGATTATTTTTTGTGGGGCTAAGGACAGAGTCTATACGAAGCCCATTGAATCGATGTCAGCCTTAAAAGTCAAAATCCGTGATTTGATTAACGAAATATGACCGCCATTTTGACATAATGTGATTAAAAACTTTGAGGAAAGAGTCGTGGTGGACATTTCCCTGTTATCATTTTTCATTCATAATTGGCGAACTTCTCTCTTCGTAATACAATAAAAATTTAAATCATCCTTATTTAAATTTTTTGTTTTATTTTGTTTTAGAAAACCCTTTAGTTTGTAAGTTTGTGAATTTTTGTTTTTGAAAATATAAAAAATAATTTCCTGAAGAAGCTTTCCAAAGGAAAGCGAAATATTGAGAGAAAAAAAGAAAAATAAATCGTTTTAATTTAAAGGACCGAGTGAAAAGATTAAAATTTAATAAAAATTTAAAAAAAAGGTCGAATAAAACTGAAAATGAAAAAAAATTTATAAATTCATTTTTAAATATTGTTTTTTTAACAATTTTTTTGGACAACTTGCCTAGATTTTTAAACAACAAAATACCTGTTGTTTTATTTTTTGCACTATTGTTGCAATGTATTTACCTAAATTAATTTATCTATCAGTAAACTTAATATTATATAGTTTTTATACTGAAGATTTAAAACGTTGGCAATGCAATAAAATAAAGATAATTTTTTTGTATTATAAAATAACCCCACTGTGCATTATTATGTACCAATCAGTCTACTTTCGAGTATCAAACACCAAAACGCTGTACTGTAAAAGCCTATTCACCGCATAGCGGAAACGGATGTAAACAAATGGCCAACGGATATTATGCTGATTAGGATGCTAGAAGGTAAATTTTAAACGTGTTACTCAACTACAACAACTTCAAATGCTACTGCGTTCTAAAAAGTCTTTTGCTATTGCCTTTAAATAGCCAAATATGAATGTATTTCCATAGATTGGTTTGGAACGAGTAATTTTGTTATTAGGTTTCAAGTAAGTATTTACCGTTTTTGTGTGTGCTTGTTGAAATGCATGGATGTTTTATTTTAAAGTTGAATTCCTAATATGATTTTGAAAGTTGAAATGACTTTGGGTTTAGTTTATTTGATGTGGCACAAATATGTTGAGAAAAAATACTAAAGTTGGCTACAATCTTGCATATATACGACATATATGATATATTTAAAGAAGAAATAAATTATAAAAAACTTTTTTTTTTAACTCTCAATAATTATTTATTGTATCTTCACGAAAAGAACTAACAATAAGTACTAAAATCTTAAAATCTAAAAAAAGTTACATTAGTCCTGACCATGTCAGGCCTAACCTTTTGGGAAAAAAGAAAATTGTCATAAAAAAAACAAAGCAAATATTTCTAAGATGTATCGTCTGTAGCATTGAGGATTAAAGCTGCGGTATCCCTCTTTTTTAATCGGCTATGTCCACTATAATTTAAGATATTGCGAGCAAGGGGATTAAGATGGTCTTCGAGCTTCATCAAGTATTTGCCTGCATATTTGATGATTTCTGTAGTCACCAGCGGTATGTCTAAATCACAATGTATGTTTGAATTTCTGATGTACCATGGGGCGGAAGCTATCAACCGTAAAATTTCATTCTGCATACGTTGGATTCTATCCACGTTTGAAGCTGAGGCAGTGCCCCAAAGTTGGATTCCGTAAGGCCATATCGGTTTTAAAATATTCTTGTAAATTAGAAGCTTACAATCTAGGCTAAGTTTTGAGTTCCTGCCAATAAGCCATTGTAGTTGTGTTAGCTTAAGTTTCATTTGTGTTAGCTTTGAGTCAATATGATGTTTCCATGTAAGGCGACGGTCAAGATGTATACCAAGATATCTCACATAAGTATGGTGAGGAACAATGTGATTATTGATTCGAACGGGTGAACAATTATCTCTTCGCAGGATGAAGGTCACATGAATGCACTTTTGAACGTTCACTTTTATTCTCCATAATTTTAACCACAACTCTAACTGAGTTATATGTTGCTAAAGATTTATGGATGCTTGATGGGAGTTTTCATGCGAACTTAGACACGCTGTATCATCAGCAAACGTAGAAGTGTGGACAGTTTCACTTACAGGCATATCGCAGGTATATATCAAGTATTAAACTGGTCCAAGAATGCTACCTTGTGGTACGCCTGAGGAAATTGGTTTGGATACACTAACGAAGTCTCCTTCAACAACAGAAAATTTTCGTCCAATTATGTAGCTTTTTAATAGGTTGCTTATATTACAAGGCAAGTGAGCGGTCAGTTTCAGAAATAGACCTTAATGCCAAACTTTGTCAAAAGCCTGAGAAATATCAATAAAAATAGCTGAACAATACTTCTTCTCTTCAAAAGTCCTTCTTATCACCTGAACCAATCTATGGGTTTGTTCAATTGTGCTATGTCTACTTCTAAAACCAAATTGATGGTTTGGGATACACCCACTATCCCTTAGCAGTTGAAACAATTTATCCATAAGCAACTTTTCGAAGACCTTTGAAATAGTTGGTAATAGACTTATGGGCCTATATGACTAGGTTGAACTTATTTATAAACTATTTTCAACCATTTATTTACAATTCTTTTTTCAATTTAAACATTCGTTTTAATCTTCAGCAAGAATGAAAAGTTATATATAACTTATATCGGGTTTTTAAGCAAGAAGTTTGTTTTTCAATTATGGCAACACCAACAACTTAGACGTATTCGTAGTAGATGTATTTTGAATTGTTACAATAAATGCAATTTCGTACAAAAATCGCATTAAAAGAAATTAAAATCCACTATGAAATGTTGGTTCTGTTAACAACATAATCGTCTCTCTGAAATCGCTATTAAGAATTTGGTAGTTAAATTTGAGAAAGGATTTGATTTTGAAGCCTTACAAGGTTTAACTTGTACAGGAACTGAAGCCGACCGACCATTCACATCGCCGTAGATTCCCTCAATTCATTCGTGAACAACCGGCAGGATTTTCTGAAAAAAATCATTTTTTCGGACGAAGTCCAATTTCACTTGTTAGGGTATTTCAATAAGCAAAATTGACGGATTTGGGCTTCTGAAAATCCTAAAGCGTTTATTAATAAGCCTTTGCATGCTCAACTTTGTATGCCACGCTATGTGGTCTGGGGGCGTGATTGACCCGCTTTTTTTTCGAAGATGAGGCTGGAAATGCGGTAACGGTGAATGGATCACGTTATCGCAAGATGCTAACAATACAATTTTTGCCTATTATTGATGACGCGGATATCACTGAGATGTGGTTTGAAGAGGACGGTGCCACATGTCACACAGCCAATGAAACGATAAATTTATTGCAAACCAAATTTCCCGATCGCATAATTTCACGACAATCGGCAGTTAAGTTACCAGCCATATCGTGTGGTTCAACACCACTGGCTTATTTTCTGAATTTATTTGAGTCTTAAAACTCAAAATTAGTGATGTGAATATCGAAATAGAAGCGCCATTTTGCCAAAAAGTGAAAAAACTTTGTTAAAGAATCGACGTCTGTCAGTGTGGTCGTGGTGAACATTTGCCAGATATCATTTTTCATTCATAATATTATTATACATCTATATGTACATCTTTACATACTTACATAGGGCAAATGTAAACCATAAAATCCTTTAAGTCCTGTTATTTTATTACTTTCATCTAATAAAGCAATAGTAAGTGTATTGCCATTTTTACTAAGCATCTCAACATAATTTAATAAATCTATTAATTTTGCAATTTGTGCCATGATATTCTATTGCCAAACGGATAATTAATTAACTTACAGCAAGCGATGGGTCATATACCTGTAACGCTTTAAAGTCTTCTTACTACTTATATCGGTAAAGTGTTAAAAGTTAACACCGACGAAAAAGTCCACAATTGTTTTGTGAAAATTACCAATTCACACCAACCAAGCCCGTAATAGCAGCAGAGTCAGCAACAACTGCGTAGACATCAACTAAAGTAATAAAACTTGCATTACATAAATTTCAACTGGCTATGTATTATGGTACGAAAAATGATTTTACCTACAAAAACATCCTTTCATTTTTAAATTTTACTTTTTTTACGTGCATTTTATGTAAAAATTGATTTTAGGAGCCTTTACTGTATTTCAAATGTTGATACAATTTTGTTTTTATTAAAACACATCCATCCTTGCATGCATGTGGGTGGATTTTTACTCTACTTAACTTAAAATGGATCGCAACAAAAATAGTAAGTGAATTTTATTCCCAGTCAAGACATATTTTCTATCACACAGTCATCAATAGCTAAGTCCCAATTTACATTGGACGATTTTTGTCGTTGCAACTCGTAGTTTGTTGTTGTAAATAATGTGTGTAAAGAGAATAGTGGTATAGTTACTCTCTTCCCCTATTCTCTTTACCCACATTATTTACAACAACATACTACGAGTTGCAGCGACAAAAGTCGTCCAATGTAAATTGGGACTAATTTGACGATTCCCAAAGATTGAAAAACACATGTAGATAGCAATTAAATAAACCAGAAATTTCTGGAAAATTAACCAGCTTTTGATAACTCTCCTTTCTTTCCATAGAATTAGAAGTAGATAAAACATTGTGGTGTTTAGAAAAGTATTGGTTAAAAAATGCTACACAATTTGTTATATTTGCTTTTCATACTTTTTATGTCTTCATTCACAATTGTTAAACGGTATTTTGAATAACACACAATTGCAGACACAAACCCAAACGCATTTTTTTTAAATCCCATTTTGTCAAAGTTGACAACCAAAGTAAATAAATAATAGTCTCGTTATTCTGCTTATCTTCACATTTGCTTTTCATACCTTTAATGCCTTTACTCACATCCGAAAAATTTAAAATAAAATATTCCAAAGTTTACAACCGATGCGAATAAAAATTGGCATCAGTTAAGGCATAATCGAATTAGTGTCGGTATATTTGTTGTGTTACCATGTTCATGCGCCTTCAGGCCCCTCTGTGCGTAATTTAATCACTAAATTCGATAATTACGGCATTTTTGCTGACAATAGACCAAAGCAATAGGCACATAGTGGCCATAGTGACATAGGCTCTATAGAGTAAAGTGTTGAGAATGAGCCTGTAACTTGAACTCTTCGATATTCGTAATAATTAGGCGTCACTAGAGGAACTTTGCACAACATTTTGCATAAAAATCTTTATATTTACGCTTTAAACTTCAACTCGTTCATGTATTAAAGCCGATCGACTATTGTTTGCGTTAGAAAAACTAAACGAAAAAACGCATTTTTCAACAGAATTTTCTTTAGAGATGAGACTTATTTTCATTTAGTCGATTACTTAACCGACAAACAAATAACAAACAAGATTGACATAAAACCATTGTAAAAATCCATTATACTCAAAGAAAGTGGCCGCTTGGTCAGATTTGTAGTGAGGCGGTATCCTGTATTCTGTTACCGTGGATTCTATGTACTATAAGATCATGATAATCAATTTATTGTGGCCACTATAGGCTAATGTTGGCGTGAGTGACATTTGGTTTTAGGAAAACGGCGCCACAAGCCACCAAGTTATTGCATGAAAAATTTTCCAGACGCTTAATTTCTAGATTGGGCTATGTCAATTGACCGCCTCGTTCCTGTAGTTTAACACCGTTGGATTATTTTCTCTAGGCACATTTGAAAATCCGGACTTACGTAAACTACCCACAAACAACTGACGCCCTAAAAAATGAAATCCAGTGTTGCGAGAGTCAAGCGTTGCAAAATGTTCTTCAAAATTTTGTGAAAAGAGCGAAAGTCTGCCACTGTGGGCATTTTTCATATTCCATTATTAATTTTATTATTTCTACAATAAAAGTGAAGCTGTTGTTTTTTTAGACAATTTACTTCTTAATATTCCCACCTTTTAATATTGGTTTGTTTGATATTCCCCAAATGAACTATATTTTGCAAAAACAAAATGCTTTTGAAGGTTATGCAGTCCCCTGAAATTTCCTTGTAAATTGCTTCAAATCATTTTACATAAAACTGTATTATCTTTATTGCTGAACAGCTGTTATAGATATTTATCGCCAAACGTGGCAATTATTAAAATATTTGAAAAATTTGTTACTATTTTAAGAAAAACAAAAGGTAAACATTTGGTTTGCTTAAGTGTTTTTTACCCAAAATAAAATAGAAATACGTTATTTCATTTTTTATAAACTGTTGACATTTGGCCTACTTTGGCGGTATTGCAAAAATCTTTTGGCGATATAGATAAAAAAAATGGCAACGCTCTTAACAGCTGTCGGAATTATTTCCTTTTTGTTTTGATGGGCAATTTGAAAAATTCCGGCGCCAAACTAAGGCAACTGCAAAACGTAAAGCAAATAAAAGACTAATAAGCGAACACACAAGCAAATAGTTTGCTAACATTTACAGCGAAGCTTCAAATTGTTCAAGAAATCTTAAAATAATCTTTAAACGAAAAATACTTGATTAAAAATTACTTAAACACACATTGCTGCACAATAGTTTTGGGAAAAAATTTTAATAAATATCTGTTCAATTAAGGTGTGTAAAAAGCAGAGTGCAACATGTCTTTGGCATTTCAAAATGCAGAATCCGTGAAACAGGCTTTGTTCGAAGAACTGCAAAATTTGTTAAGTTCTGAGACTAACATAAGACAGTCGGCTGAGCAGAGAATGAAACAATTGGAATTCACAGAAGGTAGGCTTTACTGAAATTTAGAACGATATTAAGAAATAAACTAAATAAGCCACATTGTGGTTAATTTTTAAGGTTATGGCGTTTATCTTTCCGAATTGATTATGAATCAATCATTTGATTTGCCCTTGCGACAAATTGCTTGTGTTATGCTTACTCGTTACGTAGAAAATCATTGGGGTGAATGTGATGAAGATGGCAATCCCAATGAGGCAAGTGCCGGTGGTGTGGCCACCGACCAGGCTAAACGCACTATACGAAATATATTACCCAATGGTCTTTATGATCCTAACTCGAAAATAAGACTTTATGTTGCTCATGCTATTTCTACGATCGCCGCTACTGAATGGCCTGATGTTTGGTCTGAATTATTTGACATAATTATTAAATGTTTAGGTGGCAATGAGAATTCTATTCACGGAGCTATGCAAATATTGCAAGATTTTTCTTATGATGAAAAACAAATTAAGGAACTCGGTCCGGTCATTATATCAGAAGTTTATCGAATATTTGAGTCTGAACAAAACTACTCTATAAAAACGCGTACATCTGCTATAAAAATACTTAAACCATTGTTTGTTTCTATTAGTATTAATATCATTGATAAACAGGAACAAGCTTCCATGATGAATTCAATACTGACGAGTTTCATGGAAAAACTTATACATTATTTATCAATGAACAGTGCATCTGCATCAAATTTTATGCTGCGCACAGAAATTGTTAAAAGTAAGTAAATTCAGCAAAGTCATGCACCATAATTTTTAATATTGCTTAGGCTTAAGTTCGCTTTCTTTTTATTTTTATTAAGAAATAATTATTAAAAAATATTTTATTATTTTAGTTAAACGAAGCTACACACAAACTTAAGACCTTTTATTCATAACTAAAATTAATCCACAGGGTGAACTGTGGGAGAAAATATATTAATATATATTATTCGTTAGCTGCTGCGAAAAAGGGTCACTTAAATATTACAATTCCAAAAGGAATTTATTGCTTAATCTTTACCAAGCGCTTATGTTAAACACTTAACTAACTGAAATTATAAAAGAATCTAAGTTCTTCACTTAGATAATCTCGATATACAAAGTTGTAATGTAGTTTAGAGAAAAAGAAGAAATCCTTGGTATTTAGGATATGCGAGCACGCTAGCTAGTACTTCATAAAAATATTCATTCGTCTATTGGAAGAGTAAAGTATATACATTTAAGATCGCATAAAATAATAAATGGTAATATATCTACCAATAGCTCAAAAGGTTATTGACAAAAACCGGGTGCCATATATCTGCGTGAAAAAACACGACGTCAAAATTTTCCGAACAAAACTTAGTTTCAAGTACCACAGCAGCAATGTCTTTACACTTGTTTTTTTTTTAGTGAGCAAACGTGTTATGACAGTAAAAATAAATAGTTTTTAACAAGATCATTGAGAAATGATTTTATTTAAAGACTTAGATAAATCATCTCTCCAATAAAGTGGCCTTAGTAGAATATGTTTTCAGTTTTGACAATAGCAAATAGAAACTGACGAAATTTTATAACTTTCACTTTTCAATTATTTATATAAAATAACGACCTTAAATCTGACTGAAATAAAGAGTTCATTTGCGCATTGCACAAATTTTTCATTATATAATTTATTATAATTTGTATTTATTAATCTCGATTTTAATTCTTTACGAATTAAATTTTATCTTTTTTTTATAGTTCTCACATTCCTTGTGACCGAAACTCCTAAGCATATACAACCCCATATGGAACGCATTTTACCCATCATTTGGCAACTTTTAACACAAATTGCTGATACTTATGTCAAAGTTATTGTTAATAAAACTGACCCAAGCCCATTTGCTGTTGCTGATGCAGATGATGAAGATGAGCTAACCAATTTCACCACAATGATTATACAAATCATGGAATTTATACAATGCATTATTGTAGCTGGAAAATTCCGTTCAATCATTAAGAATGTGTTAACGGATTTAATATACATAATGATTGTTTATATACAAGTGCCAATGGAACAGATTGAAGACTGGAATGAAGATCCCGAAAAATTCGTAGAAGATGAAGATGAGGCTGGCGTGGAATTGACCATTAGAATGTCAGGTCAAGATGTTTTAGCTGTAAGATATTAATTAGAATTATCAAGGAAAAACAAAAATAGTGCTAATAATATTCAAAAAATATTTAGGCTTTAAATGACGAGTTAGGTCCCAAAGTCTTGACAGCTCTTCAGGAGGCTTTAGGGCGTCACATGAATGTTGCTGAAGCCGAAAAGTCTGCTGGTAATATCAACTGGTGGAAAATACAAGAAGCTTGTATGGTAGCTGTTCATGCATTTTGTGAATTAATTTTGGATTCAGAAGATCAATTTGATTTGCTAAACTATTTGACACTTGTACGGAATTGGTTGAATCATCAAGAATGTCCCCATTTAGTTGGTCGTTCTCTATGGACACTTAGCACGTATTCAAAATCGAAACTGTTTAATCCCCAAATGTTAGAAGAAATATTAACAGTTACACTACAAAGTCTCCAGAATGACAAATCTATTGTTTTAAAAATAAGTGCCGTTAGGTAATTATAATTATGAAAAATGGCTATCCTTTTGAATATTTACCATATTTTCCTTTTTATTATTTAGAGCTATTAATGGTTTCGTGCAGGCACACGAAAAATCCGTTACTGATAAACGCGCCTTACTTCAGGCAAAGCTCCCTGGATTTGTTGACGGCATATTGACTATAATACCAGGCTGTAAAAGTTCTGTTATGGGCTTGCTTCTCGAATCTCTAACGACCATCATAACGGTATTTGCCAAATTGAAGTTCTCCAATGTATTGTTACTTTCAATCTCTATTTTATAGTTTGATCCCTCGTTCGCTGTTCAGGCGCAAACTAAATTAATACCGTTGGCCATAGCCGTGTTTTTAAAATATCCAGAAGATCCTTTTATTTTGGAAATTGTACAGGATCTAATAAAAGCTCTTTGTCAAAATCCTCAGTGTTTACAGTCGCTGCAAGAGAAATTTATACCCACCATTGTTAGTATTATATCACTGCAAGGTGAACAAGCCAACAGTGCCAAGCAGGATATCGCCTTAGATGTGCTCACTACCATTGTTAAGTGTTCACAGGCACCCTTACCGCCAGCTTTAATAGAAAATGCATTTCCAGCCATGATCCACTGTGTTTTGCGCTCTGACGATCAAGCCGTAATGGTGGCTGGGGGAGAATGTTTGCGTGCTTTTATTTTTGTATCACCCGAACAAATTTGTTCATACAAAAATGGTGAAGGTCTCAATTACACAATGCAATTGACTACGATGTTGCTAAATCCCATGAACAACGAAATGACAGCTGGGCAGATTGGTCGTTTGGTTATAACTATTATAACTAAAATGGGAAATATGTTAGGAGAGAATGTAGACCTATTGCTCAAAGCCGTCATCAGCAAAATGCAGTTGGTGGAATGTTTGAAAGTCATCATGAGTTTGGTTGTCATATTTGCTCATCTTTTCCTTACGCAAATGGATGCCGTTTTGAATTTTCTCTCCACTGTTCCAGGCCCTACAGGTGAACCAGCTATGCAATTTGTGTTCACTAACTGGTTGTCTAAGCAGACATCATTCTTTGGCACCTATGAAAGAAAAGTAACCACTATGGCTTTATGCAAACTTTTCGAATACGGCGTAACCACTCAAGATTCCCGTCTTACATCTATAACCGTTAAAGATCTTGTAGAGAATGAGTCTTCAGGGAATACGCCTCGTGTCAAAACCCGTTCTCAAAGCACTTCTAATCACCAATGGGTCACGATGCCGGCTCTAGTTAAAATGTATAAACTTCTTATTAACGAACTAGATCATTTAAAAGAAGTCAATTTGGCTGCTTATGAAACGGATTCGGAGGAAGAAGAAGATGCATCTTCTGGTGCTGCCGGTGATAAACCAACTGGTTCCTCTCCACCAAAACCACGTTTCGTGTCCGATTTATATTTCAATGATGACGATGACGACTATACCGATGACGATCAGTTGACCCAAGAGCTATTGAAGGATCCTCTATTTCAGGCAAATATGGAAGAAAATTTAACGAAATTTTTACAAAACTTTTCTAGTAGTGAACACTTTCCAATGTTTGTCAATCATTTATCGGAATACGAGAAAAATGTTTTAAAATCCATACAAGTAGAAGCAGCTTAAAGAAATATCTTAACGTCATATTTATCTTAATGATTTTGAGTAACTTGTTGCAAAAGGTCATTTGCACTTTTTATTTTTTTATTTAAATTTTTAATAAGATTTTTTCCACAATTGCAATGTACCCAGTTGTATTTGTTGTTATTGCTTAGAAATAGTTTTTACAAACTTTAAAAATAAAATGTGCTTAATGTAAACTCAGAATAAATTCATTTTCCTTATGCATTCATTTAGTTATTACGTTTTTAAAGTACTTCTTATTACGTTCGAAAAAAATGTTAGTTGCGTGAATATGCAATGAATTTACAATTAATAAAGGGCAGGCTACTCTGCCGAAATTCCTAATAAATTTTATTATTGATTGTAAGATGAAATATTCTAGAATATTAAAAATGTTATGTCGCCATCATTACATACTTTCAAAAGCTTTTTTTTGAAAAAATTTCTGAATAGTTATTTATCATTTAAAAGACTGTTAGCATTCAGAAAAGTTTTTCCAGGTCACGAACTACAACAACAACAACAACCAATACATTAGCCTTTTTAGAGAGAAGGCTGGAAAAGGGATAAACTGATTTCTGCATTTGATGTGGGCACTCAAAACAATTGAAAACCCATTACAATTTCTGTTTAAACCTTGACGTATTTTAAAATTAATTTAGTTTCCAGGTTGTTCAGATAGGTGCATCTAAAAGTACTATTACTAAGAATCCTAGACAAAGCGCATTTTCACTTGTCAGGTAATGTCAACAAGCAAAATTGCCCCCTTTGGGCTGCTCTAAATCCTAGAGTGATTATTGAGAAGCCTTTGCATGCTCAACGTGTCATTGTATGGTGCGCTATGTAGTCTGGAGGCGTGATTGGGCCCTATTTTTCGAAAATGAGGCTGGAAATGCGGTAACGGTCAATCACGAGAGGCTAACACCTCAATTTTGGCCTATTATGGACGACGTGGATATCACGGACGTGTGGTTTCAACAGGACGATGCCACATATCATTCAGCCAATGAAACGATCAATTTATTGCAAACCAAATTTCCCAATCACATAATTTCATGACCATCAGCAGTTAAGTGGCCGACCAGATCGCGTGATTTAGCACCTGTCGATTATTTTTGGGGGTGCTATGTTAAGGACAAAGTCTATATATATTCAGTCTTAATACTTAAAATCCGTAAGGTGATTACGAAATAGGACCGCCATTTTGCCAAAAAATTAATTAAAACTTTGATGAAAGAATCGACATCAGGCAGCGTGGTCGTGGTGGACATTTGACATTTCATAAAAATTTGAATCATCTTAATCTAAATTTTATTTTTTGTTTTTGAAAACAAACTTCTTGTTGAAAAACCCTTTACAATCTATTATGTTGTTTCTGGATTGCAAGTGTAAACAATTTTGGAAAAAATAAATCGAATTTTTACATGATTATACGTTATGTTGTTTAAGAAAATCATGCATTAGAAGACACGTTGTTTGGATAACAGAAATACGTTTAAGATAGAAAAAATTAAAAAACAGCTAATGGGTCGATTATCAATAGTAACGAAACTTCAGTTGCGTTACAGTTACAATTTCGAAAATCTATAATAAAGGGAAGCTGCAATTTTAGTTATCATATTCCGTTTACAGTACAAACTGAATTAAACTATTGTTTGAAAATAGAAAATAAATGAATCAGTGAATTAAAACTTAATATAGTTTTTCAGTTATTTATTTTATTTATTTACTAGCGTGCCCGTGACTGCTTTGCAAGTCATTCCTTCGACATTTTTTGATCGATTTTGGTTCGCGGTATTGAAAAACAAAGCACGTGAACGTGATACATATAACTGAAAGTGCAAAAAACAGGGATCATTGAAAAGCAACAGGTATGGGGAACTGAAGCCATTTAAAATCAAACGGCAAATCTGGAGGAATCATAGGAATGCGTGGTTTCAACACATCGCCCTTATATTTTTCTTTTAAAATTTTTGCTTCAATCACATTTTTCATGACTTTTTTGACTACTAACATATGTCATTGCATCTGCCAAGTGTGCATACAACGCCATCTACTGGCAATATAGCATTTACAATCATGTTTTTTTATGGGTTCTTGAGTTAAGATAGCGTTGTAAAAAAAATGTATGTGAAAATAAATTTTCTTCATAATTTTTTTTTTGGGAAATTTTCCAAAATTTTCTTCAAAATATTGTATTAAATCAAATTTAATTTAAATAAATAAGGAAAGCTGAAGAAAATTCCAATATTTATGTTACTAAAACTCCAGTCACATATGTCATTGCATCTGCCAAGTGTGCATACAACGCCATCTACTGGCAATATAGCATTTACAATCATGTTTTTTTTATGGGTTCTTGAGTTAAGATAGCGTTGTAAAAAAAATGTATGTGAAAATGAATTTTCTTCATAATTTTTTTTTTTTTGGGAAATTTTCCAAATTTTTCTTGTGTATTCTTCTTATTTGGCCGGAGACCTGTCCGAATTGGTGCTAGTCACCGAAATCGGTCCAGGCATTCTCGAGTTATAAGCGTAGTAACTAACATCACTTTCTTTTATATATATAGATTTATTTTCGATATCCCACACACAAGACTTTAAGTCTCATATTGCAGTATGGCACTCAGTACAAGTACAAACAAAAATTTAAAACAAAAGTTTGGCAAAAAAAATAACAAAACGAATAAAAACATAATTATCAAAATAAAAATATATATTAAAAATTAGTTAACACTAGCTTAAAGAGTGACAAACTATATTTCTTTTGAAATGATGTGCGTTGCTAATGATTTGAGAGCTATGGGAAATCTCGTTCCAGAGTCGTATTGCATAAATATAGAATTAGAATTGAGATATGAGAGAGCTGTATCTAAAATAAAGTAGTCTTTTGCCTCTATTAAGGGTTGAAAAGTTCAGTCGCTCATATAAATGCTTGGGCTTACGCCTGTATATAATTTTATGCATTAGGATTAAGACCCTTATCATCAAGTAGTCATCAAGGCACGTGCCATAAAGTTTATTAACATAAGAAGAAACATGATCATATCTTCTCAAACCATATACATAACGAATAATATTATTGAAAATCACATTTAGTTTGATTTTGCTAATACTATCGCAACTCGAAAAAAGTTAACATTCTATATGGGTAAAAGTGGCATCAAGTATGTCTTGGCGAGAAGTATGGGAATATTTAAGGGAGTGCAACGATGACTTTGCCAAAGATTTCTTAACATAGCAGATACACGACCACAAGCAAAATGAATATGGTTAGACCAAGTGAGGGTGCTGTTAAAGTAAATTCCCAGATTTTTAGCAACGTTAAAAATTTCGATGGTTGACTATTTAAGATTAAAACAGGAATATAATCAAGTTTCAATAATATTCTTCTTGATGATCAAACATTTGGATTTAGTTGGATTTATCTCTATTATTAATTTCAAAATGAAAAAAATAACATAGCCACATAATAGATTTGAATTATCCGGTCATTTGATTTAAAAATTTAGCACTAAGGATATATTGAAGTAAATTTTGCTGGCTGATTGATACGTACTCCTGGTAAATATTAGGCAAAATTAAGAAAATTGGATCAAAATGCCAGAATGTTACATCTTTAGTGGGGAGACATAAACAAAAGAAAATGTCTTCCCAATGGAACAGGCTGAATTGCAAAGTTTTTAGCAAATCTTCATTAAATTCTTTCTGGAGAAAAAAACTCGGCAAAAGATTCGATTTTTTCTAAAGTAGAAAATAAGTGAAAACTTGCAAAATAATACAGCCATCTTATAGATATTTAACTTTTATAGGGATTCAATTTATCCCTAGAATCTCTTCTTCTATATGCCGCGTTTACGACTTCTTCTTGATCCACAGAAATTGTAAATGACTTTCTTGCCTACTTCAGACCGTCTTGATTGTTTACATTTACTGCCAGATAGCAGTTTGTCGATAAGATAACTTTATGGCAACTGTAGAAAATTGCCGTACCTAATAGCTGTGTTCCCGTACTTTTTGGGTAAAGTTTGGGCAAATGAGAGTAATGCAAAAATACTCTCAATTAGAGACTAAAACGTTTAAAAGTACGGGAACACTAAAAACCAAATTTTTAGCCCGAAATAAAATGTCAAAATTATTTACTTGTTTTATGTCCATGGAAATATGTAGTTATCTATGCATATATACATATATATCTCATCAGAATGTTTTTTATACATAGATATATAAGTACATACATACATAAATAAAAAATTTAAGCATTTACTTACATTTTAAACATTCTTCAACAAAAAGTTTTATTTCAACTCTAAAGAAAACTTGTTCGCTGACAATTTTTATTGTTTATTTTATGCAACAGCTGATTGATTTACAATCTTACCAGATCAGCCCGAGGAAAAAGAGCGGGCTATTTTGGGCAGAAAGAAGAATATTATTCTCTCAAATTCTCTCTCACTTGCCCAAACTTTGTGTACGGGAACGCTTTTGGGTAAATTTGGGAACCCGTGGGCTCCCAAAGTAGAGTACGGGAACAAACCTAATATCTGTACTGTCATCCACAATCTTCGAATTTTGTATGAATTCTGGATTTAAATTAAAGCAAAATAATAAAAATAGAAGCAAACAAAAGCGCCGCCTGATTAAGTCATTATTAGTACGCCGATTTCGACCTTGAAAACATGTAAAAACCAATATTTGAAAATCTATAAAGATCCATAACATATCCATACACAATACTTTTACAGAGTCACAATTAAAAATGGAATAGAATACTTTGCAAACGGAATAAAAACTCTCTTATTGAAATCGGTTTAAAACTATTTTATTAAACTTTTTGTAATCTTTACAAAAATTTTATAATTATTGAGACAAAAGTTTTTTTTTAACAAAATAATAAATTCATTGTGTCTTTTTTTAAAAGTTTTTTTGTTATTTAATTATGTCTGGCAATTGCGCAAAAAGTAAGGAATGGCATTTGAAATGTTTTGTTAAAAAATAAAGTACCATTAACTATTCCCAGGTATTAACTTAAAAATAAATAATATTCCAAAAATTAATAAAGTGTTATAGAGTAATTAACAAATGTTAACAAATTAAAAAAAATGCAATTATTTAGTTTAACTGTTTTTTAAACTGACTGATTATGTGTAGCTTTCGTATGTTGTTTACAACTCAAGAACTTCCTGCGCAGCATTAACTACATGTCGAGCAGAAATATTAAAAAGATCAATGAGAACTTTGGGAGGTCCAGAACGAGGAACGGTGGGCACATACAAATGTTTTACAACAAAATCCCGTTTATCAGCCAGAGCTGAGAGAACAGCTTCACCCAAACCACCTTGTCTGTAATATAATAAAAAAATAATTAATAATTATTTGTTAAAAAAAAATCTAGATTATAGAAAAATTTACTGGTAATGATCTTCTACGACAACAATACGGCCACAACAGGCACTTCCGTGTTTAAAAATCAATTCTGCGTCCAACGGTTTAACTGTAAATGGATCAATGACGCGTGCACAAATATTAGCTTTTTCCAATTCAGTAGCAGCATTCAAACATTCGTGCAAAGTGATGCCAGCACCAATTAACAAAACTTTATCATTTGCAGATTGTTTCACTACTTTGCCTTTGCCAATAACAAAAGTTTCATTGCTGTCGTACAATACAGTTGTATTGGGGCGAGATGTACGAATAAAACAAACACCCTTTTGATTTGCAGCCAATTCAACAGCACGTTCACAGCTAACTGCATCAGAAGGATAAAATACAGTACTTCCTGGAATTGAACGGAACAGAGCAATGTCTTCTAAACCCATCTGGGAGGGGCCATCCTCACCAATGCTAACACCACAGTGAGAGCCACAGAAATTCACATTGGTTTGTGAAATGGCGCCCATACGAATTTGATCGAAAGCACGTGTAAAGAAAGTGGCAAAAGTAGATACAAAAGCAATAGTACGATCACGACAAGCTGCACCAATGGCCACACCTACCAAGTTTTGTTCAGCAATAAAGCATTCAATATAACGTTCTGGAAACGCTTTCTTCAATTTATCCGAGTAGGTCGAGTTCTTAGTATCACCATCCAAGGCAATAACACGATCATTGCTTTCAGCCAGCTTGGCTAAAGCTATGCCATAGGCCAAACGTGTCGCAACTTGGTCGCCTAACTTGTAGGCTGGTGGTGACAGCAATTTAACATTTCTAATATCAACTGCTGGAGCTGCCTTGCTAATGGGGGGAGTTGCTGGATTAGGAGTTACTGGACAAGACATTGGCTCGGCCATTAGTCCCTGCAAATGTTTGATAACTTCATTGGCCTTATCGCCCAAGGGCTTGCCATGCCAATTTTCTAAATCCTCAATATTAGGGAAAAATTTACCCTTGTAGGTCTTAGCAATAACAGCAGTGGGTTGATTCTTAGTGTTGGCAGCTTCGTGGAAAGCTTTGCAAAGTTCTTCAACATCATGACCATCTACGACCAATGCATTAAAACCAAAAGCTTCTAAGCGTTTACGATAGACATCCATTTGATGTTGCAAAGAAGTGGGTTCGGATTGTCCCAAGCGGTTCACATCAAAAATAACACACAAATTGTCCAATTTGTAGTGACCAGCAAAGTGTAAAGACTCCCATATAGAACCTTCGGCAGATTCTCCATCACCGACCACAACATAAGTTCTGTAAAGAAAGAAAGACAACAATAGATAATTGAAAAGATTTTAAACCAATTTTCTTTTAGTTTACACTTCTATTTTTATTCTATATTTTTTTCTACATTTCGGAATTACATTGGTTGGTGGTGTAACCAACAGGAATAATTACAAAACAAAAAAATACAAACAGATATATGTGACGAAAACTGATTTCAAACAAAAGATTTATAAAGGGTTTTTCAACAAGAAGTTTGTTTTCTAAAACAAAATAAAACTAAAAATTTAGCTCACGACGATTCGAAGAGAAAAGTTCGGCAATTATGAATGAAAAATGATATCTGGCAAATGTCCACCACGACCACGCCCGACAGATGTCGATTCTTTCATCAAAGTTTTTAATCACTTTTTCGCTAAATTGCGGTCCTACTTCGTTAATCACATCACGGATTTTGAGTTTTAAGATTGAAATCAATTCGATTGGCTACGTATAGACTCTGTAGCCCCACAAAAAATAATCCAGTGGTGTTAAATCACACAATCTGCCTGGCTACTTAATCTGCTGATAGTCGTGAAATTATGAGATCGGGAAATTTGGTTTGCAATAAATTGATCATTTCACTAGCTGTGTAGTATGTGGCATCGTCCTGCTGAAACCACATATCAGTCATATTCACGTCGTCAATAATAGGCCAAAATTGAGTTGTTAGCATCTCGGGACAGCATGATCCATTGAGCGTTACCGCATTTCCAGCCTCATTAAAAAAAAAAAAAACCGCCCAATCACGCCTACAGACCACACAGCGCATCATACAGTGACAAGCTGGGCATGCAAAAGCTTCAATAATCGCTCTAGGATTTTCAGCCCAAATACGTCAATTTTGCTTACTGACATACCCTGACAAGTGAAAATGAGCTTCGTCTAAAAAATTGTTTTCTTTTTCAGAAAAACCAGCCGGTTGTTCCTGAATGAATTTAGCGAATCTACGGCGATGTGAATGGTCGGCTTTAATTCATGCACCAGTTGAACTTTGTAGGGCTTTTAAGCTACATCCTTATGCAAAATTCGCCATGTGGTGGTATTGGATAATACCAATTGCTGAGAACGTCGAGGATTTTTTTTTTTTTGTTCTTTAATATTGAATCTGTCTGTATGACATTTACAATATGTATTAAAATCTTAATCTATGTATGATTTAGGTTGGTACTGCCACTGTAGTACTCAACGCATATGTAATTTCAATAAGAGTGTTATCTTGCCAAATCAAGAGTTTGCACCCTTTTTAGACGCCTGTGGCCCTCAAATAAAAACGAATTCCTCGCAAGCGGATTGGGATGATTGGTGATTTTTGCAACGTAGTTTGTGCATGACTTTCTAATCTCTTCTCGGATGGTAGGAAAATTGAGATCCCTATGGATGTTATTATTCCGCATATACCAGGGAGCACACGCAATCATTCTCAAGATCTTTGATTGTCTTCTTTGTAGTTTTTCAATATTTGACAATTTTAACGACCAAATCCTTAACAGCGGTCTCAGAAGAACGTTTTTATGTTGTCTGCAAATATCACGAATTTTACGAAATGTAAATTTGATAGTGGATTTAAATTATTTTAATGCGATTTTCATGCGAAATTGAATTTATTGTAACAATTGTCAATGCATCTACTAAATAGCTGTATTCTTGTACTCTTTGGGTAAAGTTTGGGCAAATGAGAGTAATGAAAAAATACTCTCAATTAGAGACTAAAACGTTTAAAAGTACGGGTACACTAAAAACCAAATTTTTAGCCCGAAATAAAATATCAAAATTGTTTACTTGTTTTATGTCCATGGAAATATGTACATATGTATGTAGTTATCTATGCATATATACATATCTATATATATATATATATATATATATATATATATCATTAGTATGTTTTTTATACAAGATATATAAGTACATGCATACATAAATAAAAAATTCAAGCATTTACTTGCATTTTTCAACATTCTTCAATAAAGAGTTTTATTTCAACTCTAAAGAAAACTTGTTGTTGACAATTTTTATTGCTTATTTCATGTAACAGCGGATTGATTTACAATAGGTCTGTCTGCGTACTTTTCCAGTAGCAAATACTCAGTCAATTTTTTTGGGAGAGTAAGAACAATGTTACTCTGTCGGCTGAGAAAATCTGAAAAAGTACGCAGACAGTATCCAGTTAAATTTTGCAAGAAAACAGCTGATCGATGTGTATACAATTGAAATAATAAAGCAAAAGAATTGTGGCGCATGTGTACGGAACGTTGGAACGTTTTTACCATGAAATAAAATGTTTTGTTTATTATAATTTATTATAAACATTAAAAATAAACACATTTATAACTACTTACTTCTGCCATTGCTAAATTTCAATTTTTATTTTCACTTCATAAAAAACTTTTTCTTTGTTTTGGCAAACTTTTTTCAGAGTTGCACAAAAGGTACGTGTTCAACAACGTGCTTTCATGTATTACAAAAGTTTGCTGCTTTATAACTTTTTTCGTACATGTACATGTTTTTAAACTTTACAGAATGAAATTGTTGCAAGAGAGAAATTTAAGTCTTTTTTGGCATTAAAATAAAACCGAAAGTATTAAAACAAAACAAAAAAAAAAACCAATGCCTGCTTCGGTGTTATTTTTAAACTAGCAGGAATTGTTTTTTTTTCTCTTGAAAATATTTAATTACAATTATGGTGTTATTTCTATTACAAATAGACATTAAAAAACTTTTAAATTTCTCCTGGTGTTAAAACAATTCCCACAAGTATTACAATTTATACCACATGGTTTTAGATATAAACTCTTTCAGAATTAATTACAAATTTAATACCAAAGTAGTTTAAAATTAACACTGCTAAGTTTCAAAATTAAACCACGACTTTTTACTGTGCAGTCTTTGTGGAAATAAGCCATATCACTATCGATTGGTATTTTTATTCTCTATCGAACGTATATAGCCGCATGTGGGCACGCGGAATAGTTTTTGAGTTATTAATGAAAAACCAAAAAAAATATATTATGCTATTTGTGCACGTGGAATGGTTATCGAGTTATTGATCGAAAACTGAAATCATAAATGTTCAAAATAACTCCAAATAATTTAACCTCCAGTGCTTTCGTTTATTCACTAAAAAAAGTCACAACTGTAAAATCGGATTCTGTGGTCTACAAGCTTTATATTTCATACCTTTTAATTAAAATACAAATAAAATTAACTATTAAAAATCGAATTAAAAAATGGTATATTTTTTACATAGTTTGTTTACATATTTCTTCTTGCACATGGCGTTTGTTTCCATTTTTCTTGGAAATAGTCCGTTCTGTGCAACTCTGCGAAAAAGTTTGCCGTTTTCTCAGAGTTCAATGGCTTATGATGATCAATCAACAGTTGTAGGTGCCTTGGGGACTAACATTGTTCGAGTTATGCGTAACATATGGCAAGCAATGGGTTAATTGGGCATCCATAATGCGCTCAACCAAGGGCAGCTCGGGTGCCTGAACTATTTTTTACCGTATGAAGTTTTATCAGGCTTTAAGAACACACTGTCTATGGTGATCTACTTGTTATCTTCTCCTACGTATTTAATTCAAACATTATATGAAAACAGCTGTTCAAAGTAGTTGCAAAATCTTGCAAGCAGAAATTTCTCCAGTAACATTTTGCAAGTTCTCTGACTTTCAACTATCCAAAAATTATCTTTTTAGCAAAAAATGATGCAAAATATGTGTACGCAGACAGACCTAATCTTACCAAATCAGACAGAAAGAAAAAGAATATTATTCTCTCAAATTCTCTCTCACTTGCCCAAACTTTGTGTACGCGAACGCTTTTGGGCAAATTTGGAAACCCGCGGGCGCCCAAAGTAGAGTACGGGAACAAACCTAATGTCAAAACTGTCGGGTTGTTGGTGTTGCCACACTTGAAAAACAAACTTCTTGTTGAAAAACCCAATACATGCGATGATTTTACTACAACGATATCATACTTCATTTTGTTTCAGTAAAATCGACATTATTTTCCTTAACACGAAACTTATAGAATGAACAGAGAAGAATTCCGTAGAACTGTGTAAAAGGAAACAAATTGCTTGCAAATATTTTTTTAACGGGAAAGTATAATAATTAACTTTAAAAACACAATTGAAAAACGAGTAATTTTGGATCTGACATTTCCGAAGTACTTTTGATATGATGAAATATCAATTTTTTAAGCTATATTTCCACCGTAAACATTCGTTTATAAATTCATCGTTTTCAGATTTGTAGCAGAAGTATTGTTTTCACGAGAAGAGAAATATTTGATATTTATTTAATTATTTTATATTTTTCATATTTGAATATATTTACATAAAGTGACAATTCATAAAAAGATTGCCAACCAATGGGAATTTATAGCAGATGCTAAATTATATAAATTATTTTTATTTGGAAATTTCAAGATTTTTGAAATTTTATACAATTTTTAAAAATTCTTAGAAAATAAAAGAAATTTATTTGTTTTAATTATTTTCGCAAATTTGCTTCTATTTGTTTTTGTTTAATTTTTTTCCTTCATATTTGACGATTTTGCTTCAAATTTAAGAATCGCAAGTTGTAAGAATCGGTTGTTTAATATCTTTGGCCTGAAAACCTCGAATATACTTAAATTTTGTGAAAAGTGAAAATGTTGGTCAAAATGCTATGGGTATTTCAGAAATGTAGTACAAACTCATTTCGTCTTTTAGTAGCTAGAAATGAATTGACCTTGCATATAAGTGTTTAGCATGTCCTCGACACAACGTTTGTTCGAAAGAATTTCAAGCTGATATGACTCTTCATAATAAATATGTACATACCTATGTACATGATTTCTTAAAAATCAAAAAAAGTTAATATTTTTATAATGAACAAGAAGAAGAAGTATCAGGGATTCCGACGGAAAGGTGTTTGTTTTGCCGTCATTTATGTAGGTAATCATTAGTCTTGCCAGTTCATATTTGGCAGTCGTGAAGTAGAAAAGTGTCAAATTTGTTATGGACAAATATTCAATAAACTAACGTGTTTTAATCGTTGAAACATTTTATAAAAATTAATCATCGGGAGAAGCAACGTGCCAAAAAAACCGCACTATTTATTGTGTAGTGAATGATTTCGAAGAAAAAGGGTCTGTAGGTGATATGCCCAAGCATGAACCACAACGTGCTGCAAGATCAATTCAACGCCGTACTTAAGAATAAGTTTGGCCACAATGTTGCACAAGGATTTACATTTGCTCCCATACAAGAGCTTCTTCCACAAGACCATTTACGCCGCCGTACACATGCCCATAGGATGTTACAGCTTTCTAAAAAAACAAGATTTATTCAAACAAACCAGAATTGCTTGAGCAACTTTAAACAAAATATTTGTGATTAAATTAATGAAATACTGTGTGCAATTTATTGAGAATGTAATGAAAAATGTGCTCAAAAGGGCTTGCATTTGTGTGAGACCAACAGAGGCGAACATTTATCTGATACTGTAACTTCATACATAAATGCCGACATTAAATACAACATTTATCAATATAAGATCCATTCTCTTTCATTTAAGCCAAAATTATAAACAAAGTAGTATAACTTCCCAATGGACAGCCTGCAGTTTTTGTGGTCAACAATAGACCAATTTACATTAATCTTGAAGTTGTTATTCAAACAAAATTATTTAACCCTTTTTACTTATATTTTTCGAATGAAATTTTTTTTTAATTTAGAATAGAAAATTATTGAAAAATTTTTGTCGCATAATATAGGTTTTAAAAATTAATTGAATGAATAACTTTTAAAACCTATAAGCGATAAGGATTATTGATATGTGAATGGAACTTGTATCTGTCGCTTGTGAAAAATATTTTTGTCTACAAACAGATTTTATTAAATAAACTTTTTTTGCTAGAAACTATTTTATTGCTGATGCTAACAATATTTTTATAGTTTTATTAAAAAAAAAATTAAACAACCTTGAAATAATTAATACCTTGCATGTTAAACTTAGACCTCGCTGAATTTGCGTTTTTTTTTATATTTTTATTACATACTCATATATATAAAATTAAAAATTCAATTTAATTCTATTCTATATTTGTTTAAATTACAAAAAAAAAATAAACTTTTGTTCACAATAGGCAGGCCTCTTAGTTTAGGCTAAGGTTTACAATAATTTTATCTTATCCAGCGGTGCAATAAAAGTATAATCTCATTTTTTAAACAAATTTTCGTTCCTTAAGTGTATTAAGTGCATTCTGAAAATGATAATGTCTAGTCTAAAAAATCTGCTGGCACTTAATTATCGCTTAATATTTTACGAATCACTCTCTAGTTACTAGCCGTAGACTAGGAGATAGTCCAAAAGCACAGTAAATTTCTTTCTCAAATTCATTACTCGTGCCTTAGTTTTATCCGATCCGATCATGTACATATATTATATTTTAAAGAAAACTAAAAATCTGTATTTTCCGACTTGGGACGTTGACTTTACATACAATGATTTCATATATAATTTTATGTTTTGTCTTAGTATGACTTTTATCAGAAAACATAGATACCAAGTGACGATCAGTTAAAGTGCTTGGTACCTCATATGGAAGGTAAGTAATAGCTATCCTATTTCTCGAGAGCAGAGCAAGTTAGAATCGATAGGATTGTATAAGTGAGAGTGGCAATTTCCATACAATGTTGATATCAATCAACGTGCAGTTAAAGAACTGTAAATAGGTATACAGGCATACCTCGCTTAACGCTACCTCGTTTAGCGCTGTTTCGTTATAACGCTCTCCAAAAAACAATTTTTTTGTCGTTATTTTTTAAAATTTTTTGTCACTTTTCGAAACATAATCGTCATAAAAAGCAGCAGAAAATATACATAATTTGAATTTTTTTCCATACGTGTTGTTGAACTAATAGGTAGTGATGATCATGGTATCTCCAATGAGGATCTAATCGCTAGTTTATCGCAAATACCGGCAGAAAGTGCGGAGTCTGCGCCAGAATCGGAAGAACCGCCCGAATATATTCTAACAAAACAATGTTTAGAACACAATCTAGGAATAATCCAACAAGCATTAGAAAATTTAAGTGAAAATGATCCGAATTTTGAAAGGTCCTGCACGGTCACCCTACACGGATTTATTAAATGAAAAAAGGAAACACTCAAAGCAAACAACCTTAGACTTGTATTTAACAAAAAATAATTAAATATAAAATTTAATAATATATTTACTTATTTTATATATTACTTATCATTTTATTTGTGTTTTTATTGCAATATTGTTATTTTTAATTATAATTTAATTTCTAATTTTAAAATGAAGTACACATTAAATAAAAGATATATTTTTAAATAAAATACCCATCTTATTTGTCATTTTTTACTTCAAGGCAGCAAAAAAAAAAACGGAACCAAATATTTTAATGCAAATAGTGCCTTTTTTAACGCTATTTCGGTTAACGCTCAATCTTCAGGAACGCAACCTGAGCGTTAAACGAGGTATGCCTGTATTATAAATGTACGTAGAAGTACAAAGCATAGCTGCTTAAAAGTAAAGTTGAATTTAAACAATATGCGCTTTGACATTATAAGATTCTTTGTATGTCATAGAAACTTTAGAAATATATTCTATTATCTTCTGCCAAAAACTTCTTGTCATTGTAGAAGTCTTACTTATCTTTGTAGGATCCAAATGGTCACTGTTAATAGTATAAAGCAACATATTCACAAAAACTGTGATTTTTCTCATACTTTTTTCACAGATTTGATATAACAGCGAATACTCCAGGACCTTTTATTTTTCATATATTGAAGGCACATTCAGCGCACCAGCGTTGAATTCTTGTTTAAGACATCACTACCACCTTTATTTAATACATTTTTCTTTCCGTTAGCCTTTTCTTATTTGGAAAAAAATTGAGGTTGTTTTTAATTAAATAACGAACGGAGCAATGTTGGTTCGAATATAAATTTATTTTTGAAATCCATTTTTATATTTTTCACTTTTTTACGTAAAAGGCGATTAATTGTTTGATTCATGTCGAATTTCAATTACTTTGTGAACAAATTTTCTAAATTTCGCTTTGTTTTTTGTTTGTATTCATTGGCCAATTTAGAGTTCAATGTTGTTAATTTCATAAACTTTAGCTTGTCAGGCCTAATATAAATTTCGCTTTGCTTTAACGAAATAAATACTTTCCATAAAATATTTCGTTGAATGTAAATTTAATATCTTTTGTGTACAGCACATGAGGCGCTACATTTTAAAGCAAACTGGATATGGATTTGAATGTAACATTTTCTTGATTTATAACCATGGAGTTGACATCAATAAAGTTTGTAGGGAATATTTACAAAATTGAAAGGATATTTGCTAATAATAATTTAATCACAATGTTCTTTTCTGCTATTCCTTAATAAAATTATATTATTGTTAAAAAAAACTCAAAAATTTACCTGTAATCGGCTTTATCAAATTTCTTGCCAACATAAGCCATACCAGCGGCTACAGCAACACCTTGACCTAAAGATCCAGTACCAACATCAATAAAATTCAAACGTGGTGTAGGATGACCTTCCAAGTCCGAATCAACTTTGCGTAAATTTTGCAATTCCTCAACTGGAAATAGACCAATTTCTGCCCAGGCCGCGTATAAAATTGGAGCAGCGTGACCTTTAGACAAAACAAAACGATCGCTTGAAGGATCACGTGGAAATTTTATATTTAAACGCATGGTGTTGAAAAACAAAACTGACATGATTTCAGCAATAGACGAACATGATGTGGGATGGCTAAAACAAAAAAAAAAAACATAATAATAACGTTAACCAGATATAGATAATAGTATAGTTGTAATAAAAAATTTTTAAATCTTCTAATTATGTATATCTAGCGGGAAGTCAAGAAACAACCGCGACTGTAATTTCAAAATTGTTTATATAAAGTTAAGTTTACAGTAGACAAATTGTCAATTAATGTCAATTTTAGACCAATATTTCATTAGAAAGTGAACTTAAAGAAAAGAACAAAATAGAAAAGCGATTAAGCAAAAAACAAATAAATAAAATAATCCTCAAAGTATGACTTAAGCCCGAGTATTTTGTGTATTAAGTGGATTTCGTTCATGTTACTTTGTGTAGCTTTGGAAATTTCAAGAATGTTTGGAATGCGGCCACCAGGTGGACAAGGCTATAAAGATTTATGAATTTCTTTTTTGCCTAGATGGACTTTAAAAGAAGACCACTCCCTGAGGCACGCAGTCTTGATGGATCTATTCCCCATCTTTAAATGTGACTACGGGTGTAAAAGGCGGCACCAGTCGCCTGGTCTAGCAGGAGCCCGAAACTGGAAGAGACATAAAACTTTCGATGTCTGATCAGTGACTTATTATACCTACACTGGTGGCACGGGATCTAGTTGCCTGCAGGGATACGGCGGGCATGCAACAGGACTACGAGTTGAAGACACGGCACGGCTCTGCAACCGTGTACTCGGAAATTGCTACTAAGGCGTATATGCACCTAGTGTGTATGCCTCTTAAGGCGTGGGTGGACGTTGTTCTAACACCCAGTGGTAAGACCATCGTTAGCTTAAGTCCTTGCTGCCAGGTGCTAACGTTAATCCTATCACGTTCTGTACAAAAAGCCAGTAACAGACATGTTTTTTTTTATTTTTGTAATGTTAAAAAAAATCTTTCTTCCCAGTTTAGTTGGGATTCTTTTAAATTATTTTTTCGGTTTTTACCGTTTCGGTCATTATTCATCACCATGCAGTTGGTTAGACAAGGCAGGTAAGAGGCGACAGGACAGTTCACTTAGGTCCGACGAAATCCTATCCCTTAAAAAACTAGAAGATAATATGGTCAGGTGCACTAAAGTAAAGACAATGGACGTTATGTTTTATTCGCCTATTTTGGCTCTTTTTTTTATGCCGTACTTTTAAACTCTACATTTTTGTAATTCAGGTTAGTGGACGTTAGTGAACATTTGGTTGTGTAACTTTGTATTTACCTTGAAAAGTATTCTTAATTTCAGTAAAGAATTTTTAATCTATTGACTTCATTGCTACATTGTGGCAAATTTTTTGACACAAAATTCAATAAGTATTTCGCATTGGATACGGAAGCATTAAGTTTTAAATGTTAAGATCAGTCATTATCATCAGTAATGGCTACTTCAAAAAAGCGACAAAAAGACGTAAAAAAATATGTGAGCACATACTTATTACAGCTCAAAAAGGTTTGCCAAGCATGAAGCGGATTTCCGCTACTAGATTCACGACAAAATGCATCAACAAAAGAGCATTATCTATTAAGTTGTTTAGTTGCATTTTTATTAAATATCTGAGTGATGCAAAATTAAAAACTATAAAAAAAAAAAAACAATTAAAGACAAATTGATTAATTGGAAGACGGTGCAGTTTTTTTAAGTGTAGGAAAAAGGGACTTTGTTCAGTCCGACATATGCTAATAAAATTAAAATGTTTCTCGGGTCGTAACGAAACAATAATACTATCACTATACATACTTTGTATGAATTATGAAACATTTTAATGTCTTTAATAAATAATCAGTTTTATAAGAACTCGTCGTACGTTTTGCAAATTAGTAAAACCCCTGTGTAGTGTTATCATAAACTGGAAAAACAATTTTATACATATAAATTTGTATGTATGTGTGTATGTTGCTAAATGCAAAATATCTTATCACTTGCAAATAAAATTGTAATAGGAACTTAACTTTGCAATGTGTTGCTTGTTTGTTTGTTGTTTATATCAGGCGCTAAATTATTGGTTTCATAAGTATGTATGTACATACATACATACCTAATATAAATATACATACATGCATACGAGTAAATTAAAATAAATTCTCCAATTTGGGTTTTTTCCAAAAATTTGTTACGGGAAATTGTTTACATCAGGGGTAGTAAATAAAATTTTCTAAAATTTCCGGACAATTATTTGACGTTTTCCCTAATTCTGGGGTAATCCAGTGCAAAACCAAAGCATTTTAGTCATTTATGTATCAAATTTAAAAACTTATAAAATATTTTCAGGATTTTTAATTTTACATGTTTACTTTTTTGGCATACTAATTGATAAAAATAAGCAACACATACATTGATACAGTTTTATAAATGCACATATATTTTTTTCAATTTAGTCAAATTTGCAACTATTCTTGTTATATGGGAAATTAATCTCTATTTAGAAAAGCTTTGTATTTAATGAAAACTGTATTGCTATTTTATTGTATTTTACAAGTATAGTTTAAAAATATTATGGGATCTATATCTATTATCTAAAAATGTTTGCATCGAGTTAAATGTACATATGTAGGTATGTCAACCATAGATTTTATTCTAAACAAAAAGGGATTCTAGTGTCACAAATTATGGTGAAAAACTATTTTTTTACTCATCTTTACAAGACTGCCATTTCAGCCATTGGTTAGATCTAGCGATTGCTTTTTCATCTGGATATCCACAAATGGCTAAATTTTATACAGCTACAAGCTTTTATACAATTTTAAGAGAACAATCGTCTAATGCTTCATATGATAAACAAAAGCCAAAGAAAGTGTGCGACAAAACATATGCATGATATTAAAATACAGTGAACTCGCAGAAACGTGAACACCCAGTAACATGAACATCCAAAATAATGAACATTTTTTTTCTTACATTGACTACTCTAAAACGTGAACAAATGCTGAAGGCTCTAAAACGTGAACTTTTTATCGAACGTTAAAATTCAATTTTGTAAGGTTATTTAAACATTTTGGGATTCCCCGCAGAAGAATCTCGTAGTTTGTTTGTTGTAAACAACTTCTGTTGCAAGATAAGTAGTTTTGGTATTACAGCGGCAGTTCTACTGGAAGCATCTCTCTGTGCTGACATATACATAAAGAATATAAACAAGTGATCTCTAAAAATATTTTTATTGAAAATATGTCTAATAAAAAACCAAAAGTATTAACTCTTCAAGAAAAGTCAGATATTTTAGAGCTTTTATGGAAAGGTTCACCTGTAACTGGTTTGTTGAAAAAGTATAATGTCGTCAAATCGACGATTTGTTCAATAAAAAAGATGCAATTTCGAAATGTTGTAATAATACATTTTCGGGTCCTGGAAAACGGAAAACATTAAATTCTTCGGAGCTTCCAAAAATGGAAATATCTCTGTACTAATTTAGAAATTAGTATCTTAGAAACCCTTTTGCAACCCATAGTAGCATAGTACATACATATATTAAAATATGGCAGGAACTTACAAAAAGTAGAATCAAAACATGTCTTATAGGTGAAAAATAACGTACTTTATTTTAAAACATACAAAGAGACTAAAATATGTTATAGAAAAAATGCAATCTCAAACGTGAACAAAATCGAAAACGTGAACATCCTCGGTAAAAATTAGTTCACGTTTCGCGAGATCACTGCGAGACCGAAATTAATGAACTAAATTTACTAAAACAAAAAAAAAATAAAAAAAAGTGTATATATTTAATAATTACATCGTTGAATTACTATGTAAGGTAGAATATAATTTCATCGCAAACTCCAGTTCATACAATTTTTGCTTGTCGGAAAAGCTTAACAGTATCTCAGCGATGACGTTAAAACGGTTAATTTTATTTTACGCGTTTAGACGCGGTTATTAAGTCTACATGCGACAACATAGCATTATTTAAAATATTTCTGTTTAGAAAACGATCCATTATATCAGTGATTTTGGAATTGGTCTGATTTCATGTTCAGAAAAACAACCGATACATTTCCTTCACCATGCTTAAGTGTGCCTTATTTATAGTAAAGCTTTTGAAAGTTCACTTTAGGTCTGCGTGCTAGCCAAAATTATTTCGAATTTTTTAAGTTGAGACTCGACTCAACTGGATTGTCTATTTTTTGCGAAAATATAGCGTTTAGGTATGATTTTGATCCACCTTCAAACGGCTAGTCTTTGGATGGACCTTTAAGAAATATTAAGTGGTATTTAATTCACAATTGATATAAATGGATCTGTTTTTTTGTTAATCTAATTATTACCTGGTCGTCTCGCTAGGTGGTTTTCCGTGGACAACTTTTTTTATGAATGGTGGTCAACGGGCGTAAAGAATCAAATCGGTTTATAATTATGCTACGATGAATTTTAAAATTCTTTAGAATAGATATAACAGATAATAATTTTTTTCTTTTACTTGCAATGAGTAGTTATCACGAGCGGTGACTTTAAAAGATCAGGAACAACTACAAACAAGTGGAAGTTTCAACGTTCAAAAATGAAACGGTACCTGCTTTTGCTTTTGCTAGTTTTTTTATTATGAATAACAAAAATGTAATGAAGTGTTATTTCGAGCATTTGCTTTGTGTCTTATTTTACTGGAAGGGTTTATCGCGATCACAAATAAATAAAAATAATTTAAATTTAATTGCATACGTTTATGCGAACCATTAACTACTAATGGTCCAATTTTGTTTTTTTTTTGTTATCGTTTTTATGAGAAAAAGCTTAATTAAAAGTATTAAATATTTTAGATGTTGTAGGTCCCACCTATTAGTATGTAAAGCAACGATAAAAAATAAAATAACAGTTTCCACTGGTTTTACATAAAATTATACTGATTGAATTCTTTTTAATCGAGCTACTTATTAGTGTTGTCATCCCTTTCGGTGTAAACCGTTATGCTGGCTGTTTGTTCGGTATAATCGCCGAGTGTTTTCGGTATGATGACATCATTATAAAGTCGTGTTCTATCTAGACTGTACTAATAAGTCAGTGTTCGGGTTTAGGTAGTTGTCTTATTAGGGTCGTATCTACTCATGTGGGTAGATTGCTAGCGGGCTAACCTAATATTTCCCTCTTCTTCTTTTATTCATTTTAGCTTCGTATTTTTTATTGTAATTTTTTTAAGAAAGAAATATTTTTTAATGAAATTTAATGAAATTTGGATATAAAATAATTATTAAAAAAAAATAAGATAATACAATATTGCTGCGTATTAAACTTATTGCGTATTGTTTAATTTAGAATGAGTAAGAAATTATTAATTCACAAAATTGACACAATTTGCCGGTCTTATGAATAAAATGTATTTTGCACCAAATGCATTTTATTAATGGATTTGGTTAAGTGGCATAAGCGTAACTAGAACATTTTTCTAAAGGGGGCTTTATAAGCGCTTTTGGGGAATTAATTTGTTTGTAATCCTTTCAAATATTTTTTTATTAAAGGAACAAAATTTTGCAAAGGTTAAAAAAATTTATAAATTTAAAAAACAAAAAACGTTTTCGAACACTTTTTCGGATGCGTTTTATTTTTATTTTGGAATCATAAAAGAGCAATTATGATATTGAATTACTCAATAAATAAATTCAGCTTAATTTTACAATCATTTAAATAAAATTGTACAAAACTTTTATTGAGGATTTTTATTCCCCCTTAAAACTTTTTCCTTCCATTAAAAAGTTCTAGCTCCATCCAAAAAATTCTCTAGCTAAGCTTATGATATGCATATATATGTAGGTATATGCATGATTAACGTTCCTGGAAAAAATTATTTTTCCCAAGAATGTGTTGTTTACAATAAAGCCGTTGTTTTTCTCACGAAAGCAGCAAATGTTTAATTAATTGATTAATGCAAATTAAACTATTTGAAATATGCAAAATTATTTTCTATTACGTACAGATTTTTGAGGGGAGCGGCAAATGCATACAAATTAGTATACTTTACAATTTGGAAAAAAAAAACGCCAAGAGATGTGGGATAAAAATGTGGTTAAATACTCGAAACGTAACCACCAATAAGTAGTTAAAAGAAAAACATTTATATACGAGTGCATATATGAATATGTGTAAATAGTAAAATACTTTCATGCCAGTTATATCACCTAAGGTCAAAAAAGTTATGTTATTTATTAATGAATAAAATAAATTTATTGCTTAGAGCTTAGAGCGTAAATTCTGTGCTAAATTTAGATCAAAACCTACGTTTGTTTTTAATTAACTATATTCTATTTTAGATGATTTGTTGATTACGATTCATTTAAATTAGAATTTTTAACACTTTTGTGGAATATTTTAACAAATAAGGGAAGTATTGTTGAGTTTTTTTTAGAAATAATTTCTTTAAAAAAAATTAAGTGAAAAGAAAATTTAATTGAGCACCATAAATTTGAACATGATGTGCATGTTTAGAACACAGCTACCTATTCTTGCATGGGAAAAATAGATAAAGCGAATTGCCTTAATGTTTTTTTAAATAATAATTTTTTTATTAAACAAACTAATCGTATGCACTCTTATATGCATACATTGGCGTAGATGGACCTGTCTGCCGAGACTAAAGCCACCTCCAGAAAATATTATGCTACCCTAGAATTGTCTCCTTCCCATCGTATTTTAAATATATTACAAAATGTTTTATTATTTCGTTAGAGCTAAAGCCCCTCCATAAAAAATCTCTAGTTACGCTTATGATATGCATATGTACAGGTACATACATATGTATATGCATTACTTAGGATTTAATTACATTCCTGGAACTGGTTATCTTACAAAAAATGTTTACAAAAAAGCAAAACAATATTTTTCTCAAGAATGTGAAAATTTTTTAATTAATTCATCATCTAGTATTACGTTGTTTGGATTTGTTCCACTAATAAATGAAATACTATTGTTATTTTCTCCAGTGCAAACCATCGAACAAACAGCCAGTTATGACGGCTTACACTGCAGAAAATGACAACAATAATTCATCATTAAGATAAATAAGGTTTAAACTATTGAAAATTTATATACATATGTATTTATATGTATATAAAAACAAAATGTTCTTTAATTTCTGGTGTCATCAATGTACTTTACAATTTGGACAAATAAAAAAGTCCAGAAGATGTATAAAATTACCGTTAAATATTCCAAACATAACCAACCATTCATTAAAAGAATAGTATTTATGAACATACGTATTTACAATGTGTAAATAGTAAAACGCTCTCGTACCAGTAGTGTTGCCCAAGGTCAAAAAAGTCATTCATTAATAATAAAAAAGCAAAAAAAAAGAACATTATTAAGTTTAGTTACTTCTAATCAGAATGTTACACGCTCGCTCACAATAAAAACTTCTATCTATTGTACATTACGCACACATTCGTAGTAAATGCATACATATTATAAATATGTATATGAAACAACACGTGGTTTTTTGATGTTTGCTAAGAACTTCGGCATATTGAAAGAAAAAACAGGCTCATTCAACACGAAATTTAAATGCTGAAGGTTAAAACTCTTTCTTTTCGTAATACCTATAACAAAAACAATTTAGATTGTTTTATATATTACGACTTGCTTTTTAGCCTTTAAAAAAAAACAGAAAAACAACTTTAAAACCAAAAACACATTCTAAACTTACCCAGATTTGGAGGCTTGTGTCGAGGTTATAGAATGTATACGCAAACGATGTGCGATATCTTTCAACATTTGAACAGATTTAGCTTCTGGCTTGTGGTAAGACATGATGCAGTTTTAATTAAAGTAAAACACCTGATTATACAATTTTCACGAAGTAGGCAAATGCACTTTGTACAGATTTATTTTTTTCAAAATTATACTCTTAATAAGCAAACCCTTTATGCTTTCTGTTACCGTTCTTACTTAAACGGCCGTCTATCCAAATCAAACTGACAACTAAATTTAAAACAACGTTAGTTAATGGGCCAGTTCACATTGGATTAATATTTGTTTTTCACAACTTTAGTTCTTTCCAAAACACACTATACTAATTATTTTAGCACAAAATTCTATACGTATACACATCTTTGTGTGTATTAGTGTTTTTTATTCATTTCATGTTTGTTTTTCGTTCGGTATACACCACAGTATACGCATTACAAAATAAATATGGCTGTAAGTGATGATGAAAAGTTTGTTTCTAATTTTATTTTCTGTAAAATTATTTTTATTCTTATTTGACCTTTTTTATTTTAATTAAATAAAAAAATTTTTTTCAATTTGTTAATAATTTTTGTTATTAAAAATTAATTTTTCCTGAAGAAGCTTTCCATAGGAAAGCAAAATATTGCAAAAATATATCGTTAAAATTTAATTAAAAATACCGTTTAAAAGATTAACACATATTTAATTTTCTGTAAAATATAAAAATATTATAACAAAAACTTGAATTCAATTGTGATTTGTTCAGGTTACAGGTAAAAATGATAAAAACAAATAGCATAAACAACGCCACTTGTTGTCTATACAGATTTATCAACTTTAATGTTAGTTGCCGCGACCAACCACCTTCTACTTTTGCATTCATACTTAAATGACAAGGCAATAGCCAACTGAAGACTAAAAATCGCTCTGCAAAAAAAACACACAAGACCTGTGTTTTCATAAATGCATGTGTATTAGTTTTGTTTTCGTTGTGCGGCTTTGAAGCTGCTAGAAAAATTGTTTCAACCAAAAACTACCCCTCTCACCGAAAATGCCAACAAACTGCCAGCACAACTAATCCAATGTGAACTGGCTCAATGGTTAGTGATGGGATTTAAATTCATTTTTTGCCGGCGTATTTAAGTGTATCGATAATAAGTAACACAAGTATTTAAAAAACAGGGTGCACATATTACAATAAAATACAGAGTGTGATAATTAAAAGTTTAGTGCTGTAAAATAACCGTGTACGTTTAATAATGTATAATTTCTTCGTATTAGTTACTTGATTCTACTTGAAATGAGAAAGTTTTTTTTTATAAATTTTCACTTTACATGAGAATTTCATACTGTAAATATTTTCAAGATTTTTTCTTTAGTTATTTTTACTTAATTGGTTAATCTTTTTTTGTTTTTGCTACATATTAAAATATTATTGTTTAATTTTTATTTTGTTTCTTAATTTAGTTATCAGTTAGACTTGTCTTTTAATTTTCATGCTGGTTTCTTTGAAATTTTAATTATTTTATAAAATTATTTTTGAAGTTTTGTAAAAATATATTTTTTATTTACCAAATTTTACAATCTTATTAAGTTATACCTTCTCACAATTGAAATATTTTTTGTTAAAAATTGTTTAATATTGTTTTTGAATTTGAATTTTCGTTGGGTTCTGAATTTCTAAGTTAAATTTTGATTTTATTGTGAGTTTTACTATTGCCATGGAGAATATATTTTACAAGGTAACGTTGATTGCAGAGTTGATTCAAATTATAATTAAGTACTCAGGTGCTTGCAGTTTAACAGTAGATTAATTTTTCAAATGAATTATATCAATTTAGGTGTATTTATAAAATTTTAAATAAAATATTTTAAAATTACCTCTTGCACCTTCCCGATTTTTGCAACTGTCTTTGCTTTTAAATTTAAATAATAAACGTGGGTTTCCTGACGGCTAAAAAATGTTTGCGACTTCTTAACATAGATCTGACAAACATATATGTTTATTTATAAAAGAATAATAAAAATAAATTCTACGTAAGAAAATGAATATTTTATAGATCAAGTTAATGACTGGACACAGCGGATGTACGACATAACCCACATATTATTACCATTTCATTGCTGCTTTTCATTCACTGGGCTCAAGAATGTTATCCATTTGTCCCATTTTTTGTTTGTCATTTCTACGGTTACTACTTCATGTAGTTCATTTACTATTTATCTAGAAGGAACTTGCCTTGATAGCGTTGCTTACCCAGTTGGTTCTTTGGATGCCTTGTGAACTGTAATTTCAAATCACGTTAATGTTTTGTGCACCAAAAAGTAGTTAGAGGACCGGCATATGTTTTATAGCGGTTTTGCGATGTCGGTATGCTTCTGTCAGTGTCAGATTTTTCTGAATTGAATTATATTATTAAAGAAACTAATATATACTTTTGCGATATACTGGTATCAACAAAAAATTAAAAGTTTGGACCCAATACTTCCTTAAATTTTGCTCAGACAGTATGTTGAAAAATGTCGACAGAGTAACACAAGAGCGATTTTGAATGAACACTAGTTCATAGTGATCAATCGTTCACAGTGATCAACCGTTAGTCATGTCTGATTTTAGGTAAAGTTTTCAATATAAAATTCCAAACTCTTCGAAATATTTTTTTAATTAAAAAATGGTATGATAAATATAATCGTAATTATCTGGTTTAAAACATTAATTTGTTATAAATCAAAAAGTAACCATTGCTTACAGATATTGCTCTTAACGCGCTGATTTTGGTACGACTGTTGAAAGATAACAAAGAAATAAAATAAAAAAGTCCTTTTATACTTCCAAATATTAATATAAATTTTAATTTAATTAAAGTAATAAAATATTCGATCTTGAGATGCCAATTTGTAGTTATTTATTGTATATATTTTATTATTTATAATGCAATAATCCACATATTGAACAATAAATATCAAAGTGTAACTATAAATAAAAAATATATAAAATATAATTTCAAAAAAGGCACCGTGTAATCTAACCAAGCTATTACAGTTTTTCGGACATTAATATTCATTTTTATATAACTATGATAGAAAATTCTGGTTTCCAAAAAAAAAGAATAAAACAACATACGAATTATTTTTAAAATTAAAAAAAAAAATCGCAAGAATCCTATCTGAAATTATTTTATTATTTTTTAGTTTTGTAATTCCTACAAAACTATTAAAACTAACCAATTTCAATATTACCTTTATTTACCTTGGAAATATTAAAATCATTATGAATTCTGTTGTTTCTAACATTCTAAGGTGTTTCAACTATAAATCGTAAAGTTTTGGACTGATATTTTTTAACAATAACAATATGGAAATATAATGCTATTCCTATGCGGGCATAAGTAACATGATTTTATTTATCTGCATTGACTTTTACATTTCACTTTTTGTATTTAAGTGAAAATGAAATTGTCCCTCAGAATCAAGCAAGTTTGAAGAGCTTTGTGATAAATTTGGCTAAATTAATAATAATAATTATTGTTAAAATTATAAAGTGATTTTAATAACAACAATAAAATAAAATTAAAAGGTAATGAGTTATATTTAAGACACATATTATTCATATACATTTTACTACATAACTCAAATACTAACGAGAAAAGGTTACTTCATTATTATTTTTAGAAAATTATAAACGATTTTCATGAGACTTTGTAAACCTGCAACGTTTTTGTTATAATTAAAAAATAAAACAGATTTTTTACTCAAAACTTAAACTACATATAAAAAAACTAATAAACGAAAACAAATATATTATTAAAAGACTCTGAATCGATAGCAATTGTTGTGAACGTGCTGTACAAACTCGCATAGAAATATGGCAGCTCTCTGAAGAGCAAGCAACAGCTGAGAACTGTCAACACTTTTTTGTTTTTATTAAAATTCTGAGCTTAGCACAGTGAAAATATAGGTTTGTTTTTCATTACAGACTATACAGCTTGGGTTTTTCATTATAAGTTTGATAGTTAAGTGCAACGTATGCGAAGTTTCTTCCGTAAATATTAAAATTTCTTTTATGCAAAATGAATAAGAAAACGTTAAGATCTTTTAATCAATGGCAGCTGGTAAGGCCATTAGGAACTGGGGCCTTTGGTGAGGTATACTGCTACAAAAATATTGAAACCGGAATTGAAATTGGTAAGTTTTATTTTTGTCGCACAGAAACAAAAAAAGAAAAACACCAAATATGAATCATAAATCTTGTCAACCTTATACGGCTTAATGGCCCTTTATTTATTTACTTCGGATAATTGTAAACAACATACATATATACATATACACAGTTTTTGGTTTGTGCAATAAGGTGTCTATAAATACACGTTAAAATGAATAGTAAATAGTAATTTAAAAAATTCAAATCTAAAGATTTTCTCAAAAATATATTTTCTGTAAAAGTACTTTTTCACGCTAAATAACTGCTTTTTTTGAAGGCAACACTGATTACTGAATACAAAACTCTATGGAAATTCGAATTTCGACTTTCTTTGTTGGTTACATGCTTATTTAGCTAACGCTATAAGCAAACATAAAACTTATACCGGATTTACCTTCGTCAAGCTTTAATACAGTAAGTACAATTTTTATGGAAACAAAAATATGTAGACTCCCAACAAATGAACGCACATCAACTTGCTGCAAGAAACGTTAATGTATGTGAAGACAATTTCTTAGAAAACTTTAAAAATTTTTATTTGTTATAGATTGTGTAAATTGGAAAACAATTAGCTGTTTAAAAATAGGAATTAATCAAATTATATATTATCTAAAACTTTAGGCATATAAAAATAATAAATTTTGCTTCCTAAAAATGTGAGAATATGCAATATCCTTCGGTTTTTTTTTTTTGTTTGACGAAGACTAAACAAAAGCAGCATGCGTTTTTTTACAAAATGTTAAAAAAATATACTTAATGAAACAAAAGAATAAAAAACAAAATAAACAATGTAAAGTGCAATTAAATGCTTCATAGAAACATATATTCTTTTTAATGTGCGCCATATATTCTTTTTAATGTGTGATCTTAGGGAGGAAACGAGGAGTTTTTAAATAAATATTTCGACAAAATTTGGTTCGCATAACTTAAATTTAAAAATAAAACTAAAATATTGTTGAGTTTGTTTTAAAAATAAATTGTTGGAACATTCAGTGGGCCTGTCACAAAATTTATAATTGGAGAATGTCCTTTTTAAGTTTTTGGACTTTTCGAAATTAACATAAGTACATATCGATGGTTTAATATAGAAAAGGCGTTTCTACACTTTTCATTACTTTTCAGAAGAAGGAAAAAACAGAATAAAACCTTAAAAACTTAAGTTACAAAAAACATTTATATTGCAATTTTTATTCAAAACAAGCAACAAATTCAATTTTGGTTAAATTTTTTTTATTATTTCTAATTTCTTAGAAGTTATTTTAGATAGGGCTTTTTGATATTCATTTTTTTTAAAATAAATGTAAGTTAGGGCTTTTTGTCGTAACTTAAAATTAGGAGAAACTAATAATTCATGTTTGAAGTAAAAAAATAAACAATTAAAACTAAAATACGTAATTCAGGCAGATGTTAGTATACTAAAATTAGGTTTTATAAGGTAAATTATCATAAAAATGGTGGCAATCTGCTGGTATGAATTTTTTTAGACCTTGCAAGTCGTCCCACTTTTTTTAGATATGGCTATTTTCTCTTTATAAAGACAATCGGGGGACACATTTTCAATCGTAGACTTCGATCTCTGTGGGAGTAACTGATATTCATCTGTTATATTTGTTTTAAAATAAATTGATCCTGATGAGTAATATGCCAAGGCTCGAAGCATGTTTACTGTATGATCTCCAATGCTTCTGCCTGAAATTTTAGAAAAGTTTGATTATGTGCAATATTTTACCTGGTCGTATTTATGTGTAAACCTTTGAAATATTTTCGAAATTTAAAAAATAATCATAACGCAAATGGTGCGCTGGTAGAGCTGCTGGAACTTTTCTAGCTTCTTTAATTAGTTGAACAAATTGAGACGGCAAGTTTATTTGTTTCTTATTTATTTTTCTCTCTATAAGGGAATGGGTTGCATCACATTCCATTTGCGTATGGCCACTTATTAAATACTTCTGTTCAATTGTTATTTCGGTTTCTTTTGAAAAAGTCAACAAGGCGTTAGATAAAACAGTGTTACGATGATGGGTTTCAGGCGATCGGGCATGAAAATTCCTTAAGTGCATAATAATACATGTAGCAAAAACGGAAGAGACTAGATTTCCATCCGTTTCGTCCCATACATAATTATCTGATTCATGCGTTACAATATTATAGACAGTAAAGTTATGTAGTTGAAGCTTCATTTTATAATATGCAGCGCTCGCGTTTAGTTGAAGTACTAATTTAACTGCCTGCGCATCCATACATAATACTGCACATAGACCGGATTCAGCATTTTTTATATCGTTTTGCTTTTCTAAACGCATTTTTTCGATTTCTTCTCTATGTTTTTCGTATTGATCATCCGAAACATTATTAGCTTTATGTGATACGCATGAATTGCACTGATCTTTTCTAGGCTTAAAAATCGAATAATTTAATTTCTTTATTAATTCCGCAAATATTGGGTACGACAATTTTAGATCCCCATTTTCTTTTTCGGATTCACACTCGTCGACATAAAGCTTGTAAATCTCCTGATATGAGGAAAAACCCGGTTCGAAGTAAAGCTTTTTGCTATCTTTTCTACAATAATGGGACTCCATTTTTGGCAACTCCTCTAGCCATTTTTTTAGAAAGTCACGTCGTTTTTTGTTGTGCTTACCTGTTACTAATGATCGTTTAGCATTTTTGCGCAAATTTAAAGCTTAATCGGGACTGCATTGAGTACCGTGTTTACCGCCACCGCTAATCCAATTTCGAACCATCTTTTCCTTTACTCCTAGTGTTGAAAAAAACATTTTGCGGCACACTTGTAATCTGTTTGAATTATGACTTAAGAAATATGATATGGACTGATTTCGTCTCGAATTTTCAGAGGTATTCCTTTTTGTCTCAGAAAACCATAAGAATAGCTTGGCGAATTTTTGAGTACCATAGAAAATGTATGGCAATTTCTTTTTAGATTTTTTAGTCTACTCTAAATTTAACTTTAAATGACTTAGGACTTTTTTCTTTTAAAAAAAAAAACTTCGAATGAATTAGGGCTTTTTTTTATAGGACCATAAATCCGTTATTTGCAATCATAGCCCACAATTTTTTTAAGCGAAGGTGTATTTGACAGTGGTCTACCAGAATACATTAAAAACGCGATTTCAAAAAAAAATGTAGATACGCCTTTTCTATATTAAGCCAACGATATGTATTACTATGGCGGTTATAATCACTTGAAAATTTAATATGCATAGAAATTGGGACCCAATTAAATTTTTATTTTAGTTTTTTTTTTAAGAATTATATTATATATATATATATATATATATATATATATATATATATCTATATATATATATATATATGAATTCAAGAAAACGATCCGAAAAGAGAAATAAAAAGACATCGAATATTTAATATGGATTAATAGCTAAATAAAATAAGATAGAAAGTTGCTTTCGTCCTGCATCCTGGCAAATTTGTATAAGAATAACTTAATGATTCCTATAAAGGAACCGTGCTTTATAGTCTGCTTAAGGTTATTGTTTTATAGTAGTACTAACTTGAGCCTGTTCGTAATGTTGTGTCTACCTTAAGATTGATAAGTGCAATAGGTAATTCTAAAGTCGTACCCTTTTACAATTTCCTCAATTTGCTTTTTTTCCATCTTTGCGAACAGTAACTATTTGAAAAGCCAGAAAGAAGTTCTTTTCGTTTAATAAAATATTATATATATGTACAAACTTTAGAAATTGCAGGATTTGTTAAGGCGGTAACAAACAAGATACAATTATAAAAATGCTGGAAGACTTTGTGATCTGGAGTAACTGGTGAAAGCTGAGCTAATAATGAGAAGAAATGAATTGCATTTAAGGAGTAAGTACACCATTACATCTTCTCTGTCAACTCAACACTAATTGTGCGAATCGGTGACTTTTTCTATTTCCTGGAGGGCAACTGCTAATACAAAAATAGAACTAAATACATTTTAAACAATTTAAAAACCTGGAGTCTTACTAACATACAATTTTTAATATTTTCATTGCTTTTGTAGGCGGGCAATCAAATAAAAATTTAAGTGATTTTAAAAAAAATTTGAGTAGGAACTAATAGTTGTATAGATTTAAAATAAATATGAAAATATTCTGCCCAATTCGTAGGGAAATTAGTATTTTAACTTTACAAGCCAAATAGTCTCCTAAAACGTTGAACATAGTCTGTGGCAGATCTTTAGAAATTTTTTTAATAACAACAGGTTAAAGTAACATTCTAGAAAACCTCCGATAGCTTCCCCCTTAATAGCTTGTCATACAAATTTTAAACTTTGGATTAACTTGTTCAGAATTTATAGCTTTATTTCTACTTTTCTTTCAAAATAAAGCATTGTACGCGCAATGGTTTCAATATGAATCCATTGCAATTAAACAAAAATTAAAATATCGAGTTCTAACTTCTGACTTTAGTTTTTAATAGTTGAAAGTTTTGAAAATCTCCTAAAAAAATAGAAAGATCGAAATCTGTTAAATTACGATAATGCCTCAAATATATGTATAGGGTGTTTTTTCATAGATGTATAGAATTTTGAAATGAAATTTGCTTTATTCGCGTAATAATCTTTTTATTATATTTTATATATTTCTTCTGATATAAGAATGCCACGGCAGGATCGAATGTAGTCTAATCTGAAGGTCCAATTTTCAATGACTTTTTCCAAAATTTGTGGCTGTATATTGGCAAAAACGCGGCGATTGTTGTCCTCCAAGTGATTAATCGTATCGAGTTTATCAGCGCGGTTCAGCGACTTCACATAGACTAGTGGCGCTAAATCGCACGATCATCGAGGTAAATTCATGGGTCCGAGACGTTTCCTTCAATAAATCAATTGTTACACGAGCTGTGTGACATGTTGTGTCGTCTTGTCGAAACCACAGCTCCTGCAGACATGGTTGTTTAATTATTGGACGAAAAAGACAGTAATCATGGCTCTGTAGTGGTCATCATTGGCTATAACATTGTTTTTAAAGAAATGCGGACCCATAAAACACACAAAACAGTCATTTTTTCTGGATGTAACAATGATCAATATACACTTGAGGACTATCATCGCTCTAAATACGACAGCTTTGTTGATTGAAACAAAAGCTAACTTTATCGTTAAAGAAAGTTCGCTTTTGAAAATCAGGATCAGCAGAAATCTTATTTTGGGCCGCCCAATTTGCACAATTTGGAAGTGTTGTGAGGAGACAGGCAGCCTATTCAAACTAAACATATATCAACTGACAGCTGACAAAATGGCTATCAGTTAAAAAAGTGTTATGCAGTTAGTTATAGTTCTATACCTTTATAAAAACACCCATTACAATTTAACATTTTTTTCGACACCTTATAAATTCTAAGTTCTCTTAGTATTTTTTTAAAAACATAATGAGCAGCACTCGAAATTTTTAGGATAAAGTATCAAGTCATAAAAAGAGAAATATGAGAATATAATTGATCTGCATAATTTCTTTTTTCTTTAAATATTAAAAAAAAAGAATGTTAACCAAATAAACAAAGATCATGAATTCATGCTTGCTCTGTCGTAGTCAAGAGTTTTTTTTCCTGTGGAAAAAAATTTTCGATTGCTGTAGATGTTGTTATGTTGACAATTTTACCAAATCTTACTAACACAATAACAAGGGGTTCTGCAAGATTAAATATCATAAAATTTATGAAATAATTTTTTCGAACAGAATAATTAATTTTGTATGCTGAATAAAATTCTATTGTTTATATAAAAGAACTACAAAAAAAAAACACAAATTTATTAAGTCAAGCTAAAAAATGCTAGCTAGGAGCAAAATGCTTATCTTTGTGTTTAAAAGATTAAAAAATAAATAATGGCAATTTTGTAAATATGCTGACACATTTTGTATTTTAAGTTTTACTAAATGTCTGTCTGTTAACCGTCGTTTAAAAAACAATGTAGCTTTTGATAATTTAGTTTGGCGGGCTATTTCTTTCACTCGAAAAAGTAGATAGTTCGTTTGCTTTAATTTCTTTTCGTTTTTTTGAGGTGTTAGTTAGATACAGTCAATTTTACAAAAGTTTTTTCATATTTGATTGCTTTTGGTTGTGTGCGACAAAAAGTTGCTGTCAAGTTCATCTAGATTAAACTTCCATATCCAAAATAAATTATATAAATTATAAATTATATAAGCTCTTTTGCAAAAATAATAGTGTACGATGACTTTTAACAAACATATCTTGCATCCTTTTGAATATGAAGTTCTAAAAACTGTGGATCATATACAGAATCGACATTTCCTGTGTGCAACAAATTGGCGCTTCGCGGATTTTTATTACTACAAAGCTATTGCTGTTGGTTTGACAGAATAATTTTTGCTAACCGATAGGATACTGCAGCGTATAAAAATTAATATCTAAGAAAAATTTGGTTTCTCTACCGCCGAGGTAAGTGGTGAACTAAAGGGTTGTTAAGTGATAGGCAAAAGATGACGGAGGTGTGTCAAATTAGCCAGTAGCAGTAAGGACAAACGGCGAACATGTAAAAAAAGGATTCAGCTCTTGTATGCGTTAGAAAATGTCAACGGCTGCTGCAAAAAGAGTGCCAATATAATTTTATAGCAGACCTTTTAACCAAAAAATTGCCGCCAATAAAAAAGCAATTATTTACAGTGGCTAGAGGACAGTGAACATCTCCGCATACTTCTTAATTGCTCCGGAGAGGTGTAGAAGCCTTAAACAAAAAATAAAGCACAGTTGTTGTCAAAGGACGATGGAATAATTATTCTCTCCCTGAACGATTTACGAATAGAATAAATATTGCCATTTAAACGAAGGATCTCTCAAAGAAGTATTCATACACAATTATGACCAGCTTAGATTTTATGCGGAAATTTTACGAGCTGTAAAATAATGCAAGTTTCGCTGATATGATTGGATGCGTGGGTTTTAAAAAAAATACTTTTATAAAAATACGTCTACAACAAAAAAAAAAACAAAAAGAAATTATTTAATTCGATATTTTAATTTTGGGCTTAACTTCAGTAATTTGCTTCTATCTATGCAATGGGTTAAAATGTAAGCTAATTGTAAAAAAAAAAACAAAGTAATTATCGCGACCAAAATTCATATGATTTACATAAGAAAAAACATAAATCTGTACTGAAACTATTTTTTCTTATTTGTTCTTACAAGCAGTTGAACCTGAAAAACGCGAATCAGTTAAATAAAACACCTTAAATGCTTTAAAGGAAATGATCGATAATTTGTTTTATTTTCCATTGTTTTACAATAAATTGATTTAAATTATTGAACTTACAAATTTCTCTTTTTCTTTTATTGCAAATTTAAAATTAAAAATATCATTTGTCAACAACAATGGTTAATAAAACTTGATATAAAATTAAGTAATAAAAAATATTGAACTTAAAACTTAACTTAATAAATAGAAAAATGTTTAGTCAACAATTGTAAAATTTAAAAACGCAAATAAGTTCATGTTCCTAAGTCATGATAATTAAATAAAATAATAAAAATAAGAAAACAAAAATAAAATTATGTTGATGTAAATATCAACAGTACACAAGCGATATTAAAAAATTATCTGTGCTCACAAATTAAAAAATAGGCAAAAGCTAGCATAAATACACCGTTTGTTAACCATAACTTTACAAAGTCGTCAAATAATGGAACTGATGATAGAAAGAAATGATATTGACTGATTTAGCAAGCGACCAGTTATTGTATGAGAGAAAATGCGATATGTTTAAAAATAACTCATGTTTTATACATATTTAAAATTTAATCTTTAATGATAAATAATAAAGTGGAAAGAAATCCTATTGCTTTTAGCACACAATCAGTCTGGCTGTTACAGCACTTTATTTCTAGAATCGTAAAATGTGCTCCGAAATTCTTGTCAGATTCATAAAATATCGTTATTTTTTTTAACTGTGTATCTAAAATGACGTCCGCTATAGTAACCGCGTTCATGCTTTTGAACCGCAGTAGGCAGCTTTATGTTTTAAGCATTTGTATATTCGCTATAAGAACAAGCACACACATTTTTAAATAAAATATGATTTTAATATTCATAATAGCTTTCGACAGATATTTACAGCCGTATGCATAAAAACTTAAAGTAGGTTTAACTGCCGTTGTTAAGCACAATTTCCTAAAGTTGTATTCATAAAACACTTTTACCTTAAAATACCTTTGTTAACTTTAAAGTAGGTAAAACCTACGTAAAACCTTCAATAAATTGACAGTTCAATTTTATTATTGAAAGTTCAAAAACCAAACAAATTGTGTTTTCAATAAACTGTGCCGTTTTTTTTTAAAGTGGCATAAGTTACTTTTTTATAGTCACCTTTTTATTTTAAATTAGTTTATAAAACATTTTAATTTTTAGCCATTTCAACTAGTTTGTATTTAGTTTTCTTTCTGAAACGGATTTTTCTAATGATTGTGTTGAAATAAAATCTTTTTTCTCCATGTTGTGTACTGTGAAGGATATTTTCGACAGGGGGCTATTACTACTATTACTATTTTGTCCTTTGCATAAGTCACTATGTGCAGTAATATGCTTTTGAGTTGTGGCATTCTTAGATATTTTATACAAGACGAAACAACCTCCTGAGAATAAAAAAATTAAATAATGGTAATAATGTGTAGTATATTAGATATCAGTATAATATTGTTCCGTAAATTGCACTATTCTATCGAACTAATAAAAATAAGTCAAATAATCACAACAATACTTCACACACACTTATTACATGTTTCCATTTCTTTCACACTAAGCTCCGTAATTAATTTCCTAAGTACAGCGACTAACGCCACTTTCAAAATAAGCATTTTTGTTGCACCGTTAATTATCAACACTCCTCTCAAGCAAATCTCAATACTTCTTAATTTCAAATTTATTAAAAATGAAAAAAAAACTGTTCAGTTGTGACTTATGCCACTTTTAATGTAAACGGCTCAATTGACAATTATACTTAATTATTCTAAAAATGTTAAAAAATATTTATTTAAACAAATTGTAGTATACAAATAATAATAAAAACTAAAACATAACATGCCATTCAATATAAAACATTTTTACATCTTTATTTTATATTTTACAAAAATATAATTATGTATAATTAATTATTTAAAACAAAAGTTTTATTGATGTACATATAATCAAAACAAAGCTCGTTATCCGAATAATTATTTTTTTAATATGAACAAATTCTTTGTAAGTTCTTCGTAAGCCTTGCAAATTAACCTTTTTTGGGTGCTTTGCTTTTTATTAAAAAGATTAATATAAAAAAAAACAAAAATATGTTGATTTTGCTGAAAAAAATGAAAAACAATAAAAACATTTTTTATGGATCTGACTACCCGGATAAATAATATTCATTTTTATACATCGTTAACTACAACGTGACAACTGAAAATAGTGGCATTGCCAGAATCAAAATACTAATTTTACTAAAGCATACATTAGCTAAAGTACTGTTTATGAATACCATTTTTTAACAAACGTCTGTTAGCCTTAAAGTGTTTGTTAACTAACGTGTACTTTAAAGCTCAAATAAGCGTTTTTTATGAATACAGCCGTTAGAATTTACACAGAGTAAGTAGAAATATGTTCGAATGCTCCCATAGAAGCTATGACTTTGACGAATATGGCTTAATTTTATAGGCGACAGACTTAAATAAAATTATTATTAACTAGCGTGCCCGTGACTGCTTTGCAAGTCATTTGTGGTTTGTTTTTATTCTGCAGCGTTCTTTTTTGTGTGCACCAAAAAATTCAATCAGAAACAACACAATTTCTTTTTTTTTCGTATTTATATTTTTTTTTTAATATTTTTTTCTTTTTCACAATTCAATATTTTTGTGTGCTTATATAAAACGTCTTATTCTATTGCAATGCTTTTACATATACGACAATCTTCGATTGATTTTGGGTCGCGGTATAGACAAACAAAGCAGTTGGTTTATTAACACGTGAACATGATAACACGTATGGGGAACTGAAGCCGTTTAAAATCAAATTGCAAATCTGGAGGAATCATAGGAATGCGTGGTATCAACACATCCTCGCCTTTGTATTTTCCTTTTAAAATTTTTGCTTCAATCACATTTTTCATAACTTTTTTGACTACTAAACGTGTCCCATTGCAAAGTCGTCGCTGGCAGATATTTCTCAGCAAAATAATTGGTACACCAACTTTCACTTGTAAGCAGGTAATTCAAGCGAATTTTAAAATTCGACTGGATAATTTTCAACATTGTCTTAATTGGTAAGAGAGTCAACCGATTTGTAGGTAAAAATTTCCCCTGGAATGTCATTCAAAATTGCCACATTGATATCCGAAACATCTGCATTTTTCGCAGCTAAGATAGCTCTTTCCCCCAACCAATCATGGTTTTTAAAATTTTGTGCAATACCGGGAAATACGTTTGTGACTAATTCTTGTTTTGATTGTGAAAAGTGGCAAAAATTATCTGGAACCGTAATCATTTTTGTGGTGGGGTCAATTGGAATTGCTGGATGGATCATTTTGCAATTGAACACGCAAATTACACACACACACACACACACACAAAATGCAACAGAATATGGAAAACAAAATTTTCTATTTGTTGCACATCCACTTGCTATGAACATGAGCATATTTCGATTTGTATTGCCGTCGCATTCTATGCACACACACACACACACACACACAGCAACTTACAAACGAAAACACACATTTCATTTGATACAAAACATTGTTGAGCCGAAGTATGCAATGAAAAAAAAAATTTAATTTTTTTGAAAAATGTGTCTTGTTTCAAACACGCACTGTGGGCGCATTATTGTGCGTAAACGTATGAAATAAAGATACAAACCAGCGAACGACCATTACGAACGTACTGTGAATTTGGTGGAAATCCGACTTTGCATCTTTTCAAACACTAACACCCAACGGACACATATTTTGGGCTTAATTATTATATATATAGATAATTAACGGGTGTACCGTAGGGTCGTGATTTTCACCCATGTACTTTATATACCTAAAATTTGCACATGGTGCGCAAGTATAACAAGTATTACAAATTAAATTAAAAATGAAAGGGTGTTGTTAGAGAAGATCTGATTTTGACAAGTATACGACTCAAAATTGCCTTGTTTTTAAAAGTAACAAGAAAAACATTAAATAGTACGAAACCTTTTGTGTGTTAATTTAAATCGCAGTTGCCTTTTTATGATCCAAACGATATGCATGTCTTAGATTGGGATGCCAAGGAATGAGAATAAGAATGAGAAATTAAATACGAAGCTTGTTTTAATGTCTTCATTACATCGTTCTTTGATATACTCAGTTGCATTTCGTTCGAAAAACGTATGTTCCCTTGCGTGTGTACAGTTAAATCAAAAGTTTCTTCTTTTGTTTTAAAAATTTCGAGCGATTCAAATTAAATCTATTTTTACGGATCATATTTTCCCGTGAGGTTCTTCTTTAATGCAATAAGGGTTTCGTTCTTGGAACTTAGCTTTTATGTCTAATCAATTTTGTAGATGACATCATTTCTCGGAATGGAATGGAATCATGGAAACTTATACAAATCTCAGTGTTAAATGATTACCCACAGCACTGCACTGCGAACGATAAATTAGCTATAGTTGTAGGTGAGATAGGCATTAAAAATTTTTGGGTATGATTTTACGTCAACCCGCGTCAAATTTGGTTTGCGAACATACCGGTTTCGGCTATATCCCATCTTCAGTGTTCTCTCGGGTTGATGTAAAATCATACGCAAATAAATCAAACCCCGTCGGACAATATACGGACATCATTAAAAATGTTCTTGGCTAGAATGTTCTGTAGCAATTTAGGTGGAACAAATGCGTTTTCCATTTTTTTTTTTTAAAGAGCGCAACGTTTTAGCAGACACTTTACATATTGTGATTTCCTTTCTATTAATATCATCTATATTTTATATCGAAAATAGCATAAAGCTCTAACAAATTGGCTGGTGTTTTACAGATTATTTTGAGACTTAAACGTGTATAAGAGAGAGGGTGAAGAAGCTAATCGATAGCAGTGGAGACTTTTTTCGCTATTTTATCGGTACTTCATTGAAATGAAATGTATAACGCATTACAAAGGAAATTTTTTTTTCAGCTGACCAGTTCGCATGTGGAATTAACTTGAACCCAATGTGCAATCTACAGAAAGTATTTAATTTATATACAGAACAAGCTATTCATCTATTGAAAAATATTCGTTTTTGTATGCATTTGTTTAAATTTTTATTCATCTTAAAATCTATGTTATCTAAAGTTACAAGCATTCAAATATGTTTATAACATTCGAATACTTTTTTTTTATTTACTAACTTGTTATGCACATACGTGCTTTTTCCTTTATTTTGCAGCTATTAAACGCTTGAAGGCCAATCCAAAATTAAGATCGGATGAAATTTATATTTTAGAAAAACGTTGGTTACAAGAATACAATTGGATGCAAAATCTACGGACAGATTATATTGTGGGTGCGGTAAAGATCAATGATCTGAATTTTTTAAACTATTTGGCGAAACAAAATAATGCTGAATTATCATTTCCTGTCATAGCAATGGAATATTGCAACGGAGGAGATTTGAGAAAACATCTTAATAAAGTAACAAATATAAATGGCTTAAAGGAGTATGAAGTGCGCAATATTTTGCATGCCCTGCTACGTGCTACCGAATATTTACATCAAGAGTGCAATATTGAACATCGTGATATTAAGCCAGAAAATATTGTTATAAACATTAAGGGAAATGAAAAAGTTTATAAGGTAAATAATTTTTATTATAATTATTGATAATTTAACTGCTTTCAATTAATAATTTTAAAGACTAAAGTAAAGGTTAATATATTTAGGTCGCTGAACTGATTGCAATAAAATTAAAGATATTGTTTAAAAATATATAGTATCCTATAAAGTGTAATATGCCATGGCAGATTTCGAAATTCTTCTTCACATAAAAGTTGTACACCGGAGAACTAGCCAAATTTTTGTGGTATCGTAATGATAGGGCGTGGGCAGATAAAAATGTTTTCTTAATAATGGCAATAAATACATAAATAAATACGAAAGTACGAGGAGTACGAAAAGAACACTGAAGATGGCAAACAGCCGAAACCGGTTTGTTCACAAACCAAATTTGACGAGGGTCGACGGAAAACCGTACCCAAATAAAAGAAATAATAAATCATTTGCTTATTAAAGCAAATTTTTAATACTACAATATGCTATCAGAGCAGCTAATAATTTCAGAAGCAACTCGTTAAATAGCCGTTTATTTAAATAAAGAATTTAATTCATTACTGCTTCACACAAGGGTGTCCTAGATGTCAAAACGTACGTTTTTCATTCGATCTATACAATCTATATGTGATAAACTTACAAGGAAACAATGCAATGAAATTTAGCGGCCACTTTATCTCTTAAATAAACTGAGCTACATAAATTGCTAAATAGGGTCAATTTAACTTTATTAAGACGACAACTTGAATTAATTAAAATAGAAACGCACATTTAATAACTTCCTAAGTTTGTTAGCAGTATCATTCAAGCATTCAAGGATATCAGGACATTTTAAATGTAGACATATCCAAGTGGGTTTCTTTTTAGACTGCATTAAATTTAAATCTCATTAATGATACTCCTAATAAAAATACGTTTCAATATATATATATATATATATATATATATATATATATATATATATATATATATATATATATATATAAAATGCATATTACTACAATAAAAAAATATTCACAAAATGTGCTGTGATCAAAAAAACGCTAAGAAGCAATGCTTTCGATAAAAGTGTAAAAATATATCTATAAAATACTTAGTCACACGAAGTTTCGTACATGAAGCTGTACGTCAGGGTGTCCGTTATTAATTAAATCGAAATATTTTATGTCTCACGCCTTAAACAGTTGCGACAAGCAAAAATGACGCTCCAAAAATTACACGCCTCTCTGGCAATATATTTTTTCGTGCCAATTTCAGCTTAAAATCTTATTCTATTATTCTTATTCATCATATTATTTGACGTAATTTTGGTACAATCAATTGTAAAGATTTTAATGTTCCATCTAATTTCACCGCCTTTATTTTGTGTGCTAATTTTGCTTATGTTTTTAACACCTTTGCCACAATTGTTTTTATAGTGGCGCGTGATATGATTTACGTCGGTACCTAGCGTGTGTATGCCACAGGGTTCAGAATTTTTCATTTATGAACATTCAAAAATCAACATTCATGATATTTTTCATAAATGAGAAATCTAAAATTTTATATTTATTTTTCACACTCATAAACAGAGTAGAAATTTATTCATGAATGTGCAGCACATGTGCCAAAATTTGTGTACATGCACATGAATATGTGCAACAATTTTTGATCTTAATATGAAGGCACATGAGTGTGCATGGACTATAGAAGCACACGCACATGTGCCAAGTGCAAAGTACAGGCACATGAATGTACATCTTCATGCACATTAGTATACTACGCAGTTAAAATTATTTTCAAATGGGTAAATATTCAACACATACCATAACAACAAAACACTACAATTTATTGTTGTTATTATTGTACTTCTTCGTCTTGCACATACATATATTAATGTGCAAGATCGTGTGCACTCATGTGCCGCACATTTTAAGAGTGGCACATGAAATGTGTCTACGCAAGTTGAACTTGCACATGTACGTTTAGTAGGCACATACAAAAATTGGCACTTACGCATGTGTATGTGCGTATTTATTTTTTGTGCATATTTGCCTTCATGTGCGTGTGCTGCACATGAGTGTGCAAATCTGTACCCTGCTCATAAACGAACAACAAAAAATGTTCTGGTTATTTTCATACATGAATGCGAACAACAAGAATTATTAGTCTTATTCATATGTGATAAATGATAAATTAGCTACTTCTCATTAATGTTATTTTTCATAAATGTACATGTTCATTTATGAACGTTGAAATTTTTTAAAATTTCTCATAAATGAACGAGAAAAAATTTTCTACCTACAATCGCAGTTTACCGTAAAATGTAGTAAAAACACATGGGTACATATTAACTCAAAATACAATATTGCAATATATTCTAAAAGAAATAAAAAAAAACATTTTTTTTCCTGCATACGCCGACAATTACGCATTATTAAATACGTGCGTTTATGTACGCGAATGCTTAACGCACATATTTTTACGACCTTTTCATTTATAAAAAATTATCAAAATTGTAAATATTCAAAAATGAACACTTGTGTGTTTCTCATTTTTTCACTTATGGATAGAAAGAAAAAAAATAAATCGTCGCATTCACAAATGAGAAAACACAAAATAATTTGTAGTCTCTCACACATGTATGAAAAGAAGCGGCTAAAAAATGAAATGTACATATTCATACATGTATGAACAGTGAGTGAATACTTCGCTACTCTGGTATGCCATAACTCGACAGTGGTCAAACCACTTGGACGATATGATGCGTGCGCCGCGCCCTAGGAATCCGAAGACTAATTTCTAGCAACAGGTTATTCCTAGTTGCAATTTTGGAAGCTTCGAAGCTGGGTCGCCAACCACCAGTCCTTGGTGAAGAGCTGGAGACTATCCAACTCCTGGTCCTGAACACATGAAAAGCATGCTCACTGGATCCGGATCATTCACCCATTGTTCTCCGTAAAGATGAGATTATCCTGGCCCCTTAATCAAAATTCATGAGGGCCGCGAAACCACAACCACCACTATACTTCCGAAGGGCTTACCTCAATAATCAGAGAGAGAGAGAGAGAGAGAGAGAGAACATTTAAAAGGATAAAGAGACAAATAGCTGAACTCTGGGGCTTACTGATTCCCGTGGAAATAACATGGAGCTACCAGTTGATTCCCTGCCAGCCTTCAGGCGTTGACACATGTCTAGATGGTTGAGTAATCCACAAAGACAGATAAATAAGTGGGGATGTGTTTTTATAGTGTGTTTTTGGGTGTGTTTTTATAGTGGTGACATGAAGAAAGAATAATGTTAAATTTTCTTTAGCGAAATATCATAACTTTTCAATAGCTACCGCCAACGTTACTGAATCGTAATTTGTGAACATTGATAAAATTTGTAAAAAGTTAAGATCATTGACGCAACCTTCGGATGGATATGGCTAGTTTATCCATGCTTAACGTAAAACTTTGTAATAAAATGCTGGATAATCCTCTCCCCTGGAAAATTCTCTGCCGAAGCAAAAATATTTTTAAACAATATCTTTTTCGAGACATCCATCTCGCTTGATGCATTACTGCAGGCGGTCGATCGTATTATTACAGTAATTTCTTTATCCTTATTTTAGTTTCAGTTAATTTTTTAAAACAAGTCATTATTTCTCTCGCAACAGATTGTTCCACTAGTTATATTTTTTGTTTTATTTTCATGATTTTGTAACACAACACTGAAAAGGTAGAACTCTTAATGTGTACGAAATGTTTTTGTTTTTTAATGGAAGAAGAATTTAAAGATGCAGTGTGTTAATGAACATCGAATACTCTATATTAATTATGAAAAACTTTAGTAAAATATAAGATATAAATTATCAAATCTTTATAAATTTACTTTTTTGATGCACAGAATATTTTTTTATGATTTTATCATATTTTTAATTATTTCCTATGAGTGTAAATGAATAAAGTTTCAACCTGAAATTGCCACCGAAAGGAGTGGTCTTATATATTGTTACGGATGTGTCTTGCTTAAGTTTTAAAATAAAATAATTAAGCAATAAAGCGAACTACTGGGTATGTTGTTTACAAACTGTGTGGCTTGCTAAGAAAACTTATGGTACAACAACAAAATTTCTAGTTACAAACTGCGTAGAAATTTTATAAACGCAAACAACAACAATTTGTTATGCTGTTTACTAACTGCGTGGCATGCAAGAGAAAAACAAATTTCTGTTTACTAACTGCGTAGAAATTTTATACGCGCAAGACAACAACAAACAGTATGCTGTTTATCATCTGCGTAGTTTTCCAAGAAACCTTTTCTTAGAAAAGACAACAACAAATATCTTAAAATAAATTCCAAGAAGAAACTTTATCAGTATAAAAACAAAAATACCCACAGACATGCAGGTGCCTATACATTGAATAAACAACATACAACAACAAAATGTAATACAAAGGAAGTAGAAGATTCTTAAATTTTCTAGACTTTAAATGGACAAATATAAATGGGGCAGCGTCTGAATGGATAGTCGATCACTGTAAAATTAAACTTCATAAAGTAAAGACGTGCATTTTAAGTAAATTGTTCTGTAGTGTCAACTTTGTTTAAAGTAAATAAAATTGTTATAAATTTAAAAATTCTAAAAACTGGTGTTATCTATTTTGCAATAAAGAATTCACAACAAAACGTTTATAAAAAGTATAAACGTAACAATATGTTAAACTTTCAGAGAGCCATTCTTGCGTTAAGCCTTAACTTGTTCATACAAATAACAGACACCCTAATATACAGGTATGAAAAGTGTTTTCATTACATGAGAATTATAATGCCCTTTGTTTTTTTGCTGCGCACTTTCAAGTTGGCCATGCTATTTGATTATAGGCTATCGTTGCTCTTACTTCTTTTAAAGTAGATTTTTCTTTGTGAAATCGTGTCTGTAACAATAAACGAAGTGCTTCTTCTTGTTTCTCATTTTTGTTATTTTTGTGGAAATAAGATTCATGATCAATGCAACACTATTTTAATATGTTTTTGATTGCTAGCTTTGTGTCTTCATAAGAGAAATCACCTCTTAGTTTTATCTAGCAATAATCAGTGATTAGAGACTAAAATCGACAAAGCTTTCATATTCTAGTCATAGGCGTAACGTCCATTTTTTTATAATCTTTTACCTTAAAAATCAAATAACCCAGCATTGATGAAATATTTTTAAATGTCGCGTCAGCATTTTAAGTTAATCCCTAATGGAGATAAATATATATATTTCTTTTTACAGTTGTTTATTTTTAACGTATCAAACATTAATTAAATAATCGTTTATTTTATTTCAGCTCACAGATTTCGGGTACGCTCGTGAAATTCCTGATAGTACTATAGCACAAAGTGTTGTTGGTACACGTAATTATGTGGCACCGGAGGTTATTGATCCTGGAATTTATACAGAATCTGTCGACTATTGGTCAATTGGTATATTAGCCTATGAAATAATGTGCGGTATTCATCCGTTTATACCACAAGAAACTTTTGTGACGCGACTTAAACACATTCAAATCAAGCCATTTAAGTGCATAGCCATTATTAAAAAAATCGACAATACAGATTCAGATCATTTTGAGTTTGTTAAAAGCCTTGCACCTGATAATCACTTAAGTGATATATTTATAAAAGCCATGGAAAAATGGCTGCGTTTGGCTTTGGATACCGACTACAAGGCCAGAGGCTGTGTCAAGAAAGAGTTGAAATTTTTTAGTTATTTAGACGATATATTACAGAAAAAAATTGTAACTGTATTTTCGTTAAAAAAGTACAAAAAATACTATTACGATATTGAATCGTACGAAAATTTAAACGATTTCCACCAGCAGATTTGTACTGATAATCAAACAGATATAAAAAACATATTTTTCATATTTCCGCCGTTACATCCAAAAGAAGTTGTTCAAAAACCAATAGATTACTTTGTTCAAGAATGGTGTGATACCACTAATCCTGATAATCCACCTGCTATGCTATATGTAACTGAATTTTTAATACAAGGTAACTGTGATATCGATTGTGAAAAATATTTCACAATATCGGAAACAATTAAAAAATTTATGAACTTGAGTGCAGATAATGAAAACATACCAATTTGGTTATTGCATCAATTTGAAAAGGATGTCCATTATATATTAAGCGAAAATCAAAGCCTTTTAGAATGTTATTTATTAGGCTTACACAAATTCATCATAGAAGTCGAGAATGAGGCTTTTAAGCGTAAACCTTACATAGATGAGTTGCTCCAAAAGGCATTAGAGCTGAGTGGAAGTGTAAAGCATTCTAGTTTTGTTTTAAATGAATGTTTAAACGTTGATAATGAAAAGGTAACTTCGAATTTGAAAATAATTAAATAAAAAATTTAAATATTAACACAAAATATATACTATTTTGAAAAAGTACACTTTAAAATTATAATAGCATATCCATTACAAATATTATTTTATAAACCAATTCGATCAACTTTTAATAATATTCCATCTTAAAACTTTCGATTTACTATAAATTGTGAACTTGAAGTAACTTTACAAATGCAATTGCAGAATTTTTGCGATTAAGAACTTAAGATTTTTAAGATTATGTACTTATGTACTTTTAAATTAAGAAATAAAATTGAAGATTTATGTAATAAATTACTTTGTCCTTTTGTTTGCGATATGGCGATATTAATGTCTATATTTATTTTCAGACTAAAAATCTAACGGAAGAAAATTATAGTTTAAGGCTCGAATGTCAAGAATTAGTAAAATTGGCATTCATGTTAAAAGCCACCTATAAGGAAATTTTACAAAAATGCAAAGAGCTGGCTAGAAGTGAAATTTACGAGCAAACCATCAAAAGTGACATATTTGGACTGTAAGTGTAATTTATATTAAAATACATTTTTACTTTCTTATAATTTAATTTTATATTACAGCTCTAAATACCGAGAATTCATATCATGTGAATATACCACGTCGGAGCGCACAGAAAATGCTCAAAAATTTTTTGACAAAAGTTTCTTTGAGTTTAGAAAATTCATACACAGTGGAGAAATAAAAAATATTCGTGCTGCCATCCATGAACAAATAATAAAATTTCAGGTTGTTTGTCAAAGTAGAACTGATATCAACGATAGAATTTTGAATTTAGAAAACAAAATAAAAAATTTCACACGATCTCTTATAAATAATATTACAAACGATAATTTGTCTTTAAGTATGAACTCCTTGCATATTGATGGACCAACTCACTCACTCACAATTTTAAATGAGCAGTGCTCATTGAGTGACTTTGATATTGACTCGAAACTTTTGATGGAGGAATGCCAGACACTGTAAGTTAAAATATCGGATCTGCTTGATTCTGAAATATACGAGTTCAAGTAACTTATGTAACTTATGATTATTATTTCATTTTTCGCGTATATTTGCTTATTATAAGTAGACTATAAACCGGTACTTTTATAAGTTATAAAGGTAAGGAGAAAGAATAGCCAAATTGCAAGTAAAATTTTGTTTATTTGTTAGTCTTTAATTTACAAGTCTCAGATATTCTGATTGTTTTTAAAGAAATAATTAATTTAATAGAATTAAATGAGGTGTTCATCAATACTTTAAAGAAGTTTTTTTGATAGAAAATTCGAGCCACTACTATAAATTAACTTCAAGAGAATTTCACTAAATAAAATATTTATTTCAGTATATTTTACACAACAATAAAAAAAAACGGAAAAGTTAAATTTAAGAATTGTCACTACATAAAACATTTCGGCAATCTTGCCACCAAATTTTATAAAGATTCTATCCTTAACACATTTGGCAGCTATGCTCAGAATTTTAAACAAAATAGACTGTAATCAAATTCCATATATAAAACTTCGTTTTTAGTTTTTGCTATTTTTTACCAATTTGACTTTACCAATAACCTAAAATACATAGGCATATAGAAATTAAAAAATTAATGGAAAACCCTTCAGATACTTTGTTTCAGAGAGTATTCAATAATATACCAATGTCAGTAACATTAAGTTGTAGTTAAGTTTTTTCTTTTCATTGTAATTATTTTAAAAAGTACTAATGAAATTCCAAAATGTTAAATCTGTACGGTTTAAATTGTCATTGCTTACTGAACATTAAATTTTACACTTTATATATTTTAAAAGTAAAAAAGTTTATTTTTCTTTTAGTTGTAATGCCATGGAAATATCATTGGATATGGACTAATAATATGCTGTGCATGTACGTATACCTAATTGCATATATACAGAAAGACATACAAGCATGCAGATGTTTATATATTCAAATATAAGTACATAAAAATCTACATACAAGTATTATGTTTGCATGCTCAACGGTAAAAATAAAAAAAGGAAGAAAGTCTTCTCTAAAGGGCGTTCCCATTTTCTGCCTCTAGTTAAGCTGCTTACTTTATTCTTTGTAAAAATAACTATTTTAAATAAGAAAATTTATCAACTGATAACAAACTACCATGTAGTTCAATACTAGAAATGCTAGAAAAAGGTGTTAGCGATCTAGAAAATACAAAATATCCTGACTTATACTCTTAACTAAGAAGAATATTACATAGATTGTAATTAAACATTTTTATTTAATCTTCGTTAATATGTGCTAGATTCCTTTATTATTCAAAACAAAAAAATATATATTTGAAATGTATTACTGCGGTGGAAAGCGTATCCATATGGACAACTGCTCATATAGCTCATTAGTGGATATTACCCTAATTTTTGTTTAGAAAATTCAAGAGTCTTATATCGTAAGCCAAATTGATTAAATGAGAGTTCTCATTTAAACAAAACCACTGATGAGCTATATGACCAGCAATAATAAAATTTTTTTGTTTGAAATAATAAATATTTTATGAGAATATCATAAAATTGTTTATTTCCATTGCATTTGCACGTTTATTAAATTCTTTACAAATATTTTTTGTTGTCAGTGTTTTTCAAATTACATATCAATGGCTTCCAAAGGAAACCGGTATGTAGAAAGATTGAAAATAAAAATGTTTTTGTTTTCGAAATGTTTGCTGTGTTTTTTTATAAAAGTGTTTTTGAGTTTTCTTGTTTGCTTACAATGTAAGATTCTTGAATTTTCTATACATTTCAAATATATATATTTTTTTGTTTTGAATAATAAATATTTTTTAATATTCTCATAAAAAATTTATTGAAAGAATCTAGCACATATTAACGTAGATTTAATTACAAAATAATTTCAAAAAATAAAATTGTGTAAAAATTTTTCAATTAAAATTTTCTATGAACAGGAAATTTTAAAGATATGACTTTTAAGGATTCTAGAATGTAAGGGCTTTTTATAAAAGTAGTTAAGAATGTATATGTATAGCATAGATAGGTGAAAATAAATCTTAATAAAGGCTAGTTAAGTGAATGGCTACCAACTCTTAAAGCTGGGTATATGCAGATATATGTACATACGTACTCACATAGAAATATACGTTATCCGTCCGACTCTGTAATCCGAATACTTTTCAAATTCTGCTGTTCTGTAGTTTATTTAATTTTAATTGGAATAAATGATTTCGAATTTCGAATATTACAACAAATTTCGTACATAATGTGATATATTTCAATTTACAAAACAACAAAACATGTCCTTGATTTCAGTTTACAAAACAGGAGTACTTTTAAATATTATTACATCAATAATTTTTGTTTTTTTTTTCATTTAGGAACAATATTTAAAAATCTGAAAACAAAAATCTGAAAAGCATTACTTGTTATTGTTAATAATGCTGCTTTTAAAATTATTTGGAAACATTTTTTATGGTGATAAATTATCCTAAAAATGGATTGTCAGACACAGACAATAATTTTAAAATTACATAAATTAAATTATAGTTTTACTGTCGGTTTTAGATCAAGATTTAGTAAAATTGCTGCTAAAATGTATGTGATATAATTGTTGAAGCTTTAACTCTTATTATTTGCATAACGTATGTTTAGCCACTCCTTGGTGTTTTCTGATTCGTACTATAAACTGAGCTGTTTTCGAAAATTCGAAATAAGGTTTGAATTTTCAAAAATATATCACAATTTATTCTTGAAAATTCAGTTCATTCGAGTACGAAAGTTCGATATTTTTACTAAATTTAAGAAAAAGGATTTTTAAATTTAATTTTACATAATTTAATTTACGTACTAACTATCGCTCAACAACATATAATTAACATATTAATTTATATTTATATTAATTTCGAATTTGCAAAAATTCTATAGAACATATCGTAATTCATTGAAAACAAAATAATATTTTTATAATTTTCTTAATCCTTCGAATACAAAAATTGGAAATTTTGTATTTAAAAGAAAGAATTAAATTTTTTTTTTTTTTTGACTGGAGAAACTGTACAAGGATGAAAGTAAAAGAAAAATGCATTTCTTCTTAAAACTAAGTTTTAAATGTTATATATTTTAGTTGCGCAGCTAATTATAGGTTGCATATTATTTTTAACAAAACAATATTAATTTTGAATATAGACAGTCTCTTCGTTTACGAAGAGATATTAAAAAGAATATACGTCCTTGTGCTGACATTTTTGAGTTTGTTTTAAAGATTTCTCTCTTAAAGTTCAGTTGCAATATGCATTTAATAGGATATGAGCGACCATATCATATTTTTTGTAAATTAAATTATTTAAACTTTTACCTTGTAACTTTTAATTTGTGTACACTTAAAACGCTACGTCGCAGTCCATAGGTTGAATTAATTTCGCACCTAATTACTTTTTCATTATTTATTGTAAGGTTTGATGACGCGACGTTCAGGCAAGCCATGAAAGTGTGTTGCATAAGAATAAAACAGTGAAACACAATTTAGATCATTTCCTCTTTTATATCGGATGCATATTATCCATGTTAATGTTCTATTTGAGAAATATTTTGTTTGTCATCAGGATCACTTTGAGGTTTTTAGTATGCCAGACGATATTCGTATTTTTGACCAGTAACATCAAACAAAAAATGACATTTGGTCTTGGAACTTAATAAATACATGAAATTATTCGTTGGCTAAACAACTTGAGGGCTCGTCAAGACCTGGTTATTTTGCATGTGTTTTGCTAAAGCTATAAACACCTTCACGTAATAAATCAATATGCGACAATATTACAGTGCATTTTAATTTGAAATAAACCGTGATTGAAATATTGTTTTACAAAAAAGAAGAGATTTTGTCATCGATTTTTAAAGTAACAAAGATCAATATTGTTCTTATAAAGATTACGGGCCAAATTAGAGTTCGACGAATGTCTTAATTTGCAGCTCAACTATTCTATCAACATTACGAATTAGAAAACAATTGCATTACCTCTTTTTCTTTTTGCATTTTATTGATGTTTTATTATTTATGACAACCTTAAGAACAAACAGTCATTAGTTACAGAAAAAATAATTTGTACCGACAATTTAGCACTAAAATTTATTTTATACGTTTAGTTTGGGATTAACTTATAGTATTTGAAAAGAAAATTTATGGCATAGCGAATGCCATAAATTTGGCCCCTGTTTTTTATTATTAAATAACACCAAATTAGAAAATTTAAATAGGATTAAATTATTTATTTGAATTCAATGTCATTGTTTTTTTTTTAATAAAATGTTTTAAAACTCATTTTTTTTTATTTAGTTTATTAATTGCATAAAATGTTTATGTTATTGTTTTGTCAAAAATTGCAAATCGTACGTGTTGATATGTAAAGTCATCTTAATGTATATAGTATAGTGTTGTTGTTAATTTTATATATATATATATACATATATATTATCTTACTCTTAAGAAAAATAAAATAAATATTTTTATTTTTTGTACTACAACATGCTTAGTTTAACTTTAATTTATTATTTAATGCAAAAAAAAGAAAAAAAGAAAACTGTCTACTTTGCAATGTCAAATTTATTTGGTAAGTCAGCAATTTTCTTCTTTATAAATCGACCATGCGAATTTAAATTTCATAATTAGTTAATCATTCGTAGGTAATAGTTGTTACACAGTCTTCAACAATGGCAATTTTTAAATTATTACATACTTACACTTGGAGCTTACTGTTGATTTCAAGTTTAGCTTTGGCAGTTCCTTCTTCAAAAATTGAACGTTCTAAACTACGTAAGTAAAATTTTAATAATACAATTTATTTTCATCTAAAAAAAAGTATTTTAAAAAAGGAAGTTTTTAAAAGGGTTTTTGTAACGTTTTGGAAACTTTTTCAATAGATGTCTTTTGAAAAGCAGAAATACTCAACCATCTTAATCAATCAATCGCGTTGAAGGTTGTTAGAGCAGGAAATTTAAATGCTGGATTCATATAATATTGTTACCTTAACAATAGTACCTGTTGCAATAACGTATGAAAATTACTCTGCTGCGTTGATAAAATGAAAATTAACTTAAAGTTTTGCGTATTCGCTTAAATGAAAAATTCCGAAATATGATGTATTTATTTTTGATATTTTTGGAAATGGAAGAGCTTCAGAAGTCCTATTAAAGTAAAAAATTTTGTGGGAGGTGTACGTAATTTTACTTATTTTTCACTTAACGAAGATAGGTCGCTCATAAGTTTTGTATTTAAAATAATTCGTCTAGATAGTTGAGGTGATGAGTGCTATTAATGTATAATAATTGTGGGAGGTAGAAAGGCGTAGCATGCGTCATTTAACGAGTGAAGCATGCTACGTCACTAGATAGCTAGATAGTTTTTCGAGGTGGAATAGCGTAGTATGCGTCACTTAATGAGAGGATAAGCCCCTTACAAGTTTTGTACTTAACATAATTCGTGTAGATAGCTAAGGTGATGAGTCCTACTAATGTAAAATAATTGTGGGAGGTAGAAGAGCGTAGAATATGTCACTTAACAAGAGGATAAGCCCCTTACAAGTTTTGTACTTAAAATAATTCGTGTAGATAGCTGAAGTGATGAGTCCTATTAATGTAAAATAATTGTGGGAGATGGAAGAGCGTACTATGCGTCACTTAGCCAAAGGAGGATCCCTCACAAATTTTGTACTTAAAATAATTCGGCTAGATAGTTGAGGTGTTGAGGCAGAAGAGCGCTCACCAAAGCTTACAGAATTTAAAGCATTTAACAAAATCCGCATAGGGTCGAATGTTATACTGAATCAACAGAGTTGAATACATTATTTTGAGAGAGATGAGCCAATATAAGAGAGTTAAATTACATTTTCTACAGCAAGCAGATTTAAAAAAAAAACAGTGAAAAATTGGATCCATGTTTAAACTCCTTTCGAAAAGCTAGACTTGTTTTTTAAATTCTATTTCCTTTTGTTACAAGCACATTAAACTTCGAATAAACTTAAAAACCCACTATCATTTTGAGCTACGTGACTGGAAACATAAAGATAGACTCTTCAGAAAAAAATGTAGCAGGCGAATTAAATAATCTTTGCTGTTGCTGAAAATATGAAGGACACGGATTTTTTATATAAAGAGTTTAAGCAACAGCGAAAATAAATGATTTTGCCATTGCTAACACCTAGTACGTGACTTTGTAATGAAATAGATTTAAAAAATGCTACTTATCTTAATACTTCCTGCGAATATTATTATTATTATTAGAAGAGTTTACAAAAAGGATCTTAAATAGTAAAGGAAAATCTACAAGGAGGTGAGGGACGGTGGCTAAGTTTCTCTTAGGCCAGTCAATGCCGAGGTAGTAATAGCTAATTCACTGATTTTCTCCGTGGCTTGCAATGTATATGATAAGGTTGACGTCAGCGCCTGTTCTTTTGGCAATAATCTGAATGCTTACCCGCACCCTAAGATGCATATACGCCTTAGCAGCAATTTTCGAATGCAGCAGAGTCGTGCCCGAACTCCTTGGTGAAGAGTTGGAGACTATCCAACTTCTGGTCCTGCTGCATGCGCAAGCTACGACATTGGATGTTAAGCCTACGTTAACATTTCATCAAAAGGTTTTTAAAAGCGACCGCTTTAAACCAACATTCACCATGTAATTTCCCGAGGGGGTCTCATCAATAACCAGAGCAGGGTCGTACGCCTGCAGGCAATTGGTGTGTGTGTATAAAGTCACTGGTCCTATGTTCCTTCCGGTTTGGGGTTTCTGCCAGCCCAGGGTGAGTAAGGCGTGAATTGGAATGTGAGATTCAATTCAATTAACACCAAATTAAAAAATTTTTTAAAATGGAACTACACATTTCGATTTAAAGGCAAAATTAATTCAACTGCTCCTTTGCTTACTAGAAGTAAGTATTTAGTAGGGTTTTATGTTGACTTTCATATAATTGGGCTCGATTTTGAGTCAAGAACTTACGAAACTTCTTTTTATTAAGTATACAAACTTTTAATTTCCTCATCAATTAGCATCATTTGTGAAAATCTGTCACCGTAATGATCCCAACTTAAATAAATGTGCGCGTAATGCACTAAACTCACTTAAGGATCGTCTACATGATGGCATACCCGAGCTGCATATACCCCCTTTGGAACCATTAGTAATACCCGAAATAAAAATGAATCAAGATACTGGTGCCGTTTATATAAAATCAACATATAAAAATGTACATATTTATGGTTTATCCGATTTCCATATTAAATCGTTAAATATTGAACCTTCTAAAATGAAATTCACCACAAACTTGATGTTTAAAAACATCACTATTAACGCTGATTATGAGATGGATGGCAAAGTAATGATGATGCCCTTAACAGGATCGGGATCTTGTACCGCTAATTTCAGTAAGTTTCCAGTTTAAATATAAAATTATAATTATATAATTTCTTTTTATTTCTGTAGCTGATGTTGCCTTAACAACCGTCATATTGGGTGAACGCCAAAAAAAACAAGGTCGCAATTATTTGAAAATTAAAGACATCAAGGTCAATTATGAAGTTGGAAAAGTTAAAATAAATTTGAATGATTTATTCAATGGTGATAGTGATATGGGAGAACGTATGAATGCCTTTTTGAATGAAAACTGGGATTCCTTGTCCGAGGAGCTGAAGCCTCTATTGGATAAATCTTTGACAGAAGTTGTTCAGTCGTCGACTGATAAACTTTTCAAAACTTATAGTTATGATGATTTGTTGCCATTATAATTTTATAGAAAATTTCAAATTTAAAAAATCTTCCCACTTATTTATGTATATTAACAATAGATGTTCCACATATTTTATTTATTGTTTATTTTAGCAATATTTTACCAGGCTTTATGCGCTCGGAAACAGTAAACATTGATAGTTTTAACTTATACAAAAATTATAAAAATGATTAATAAAAACGAATAAAAGTTTTAAATTAAGTGTTTGACCCAGCCTACATGCAGCACAATCCAGAATTTTCTTTATCAATTCCAAAATTGGACAATCCAGAATGGCAAATAATGCATTTTGGTAGATCACTTAATGTTTAGAATGGTTTTTGCTAAAGATAAAGATTTTTCATGATCTCTTGATTTCTGCTAAGATTTATGTTATATTTGGATCGGTTAAATGGTGGATTTGTTTATATTTGTATGGATTTTTAAGGGTTTTCGTGGTTTGGTTTCTTATTTACATCATATATCGGGATTTTCAACAAGAAGTTTATTTTAATTTGTGGAAACACCAACAAAATGATAGTTTTGACATTTAGTTTTTTTACGTATTCGTAGAAGATGCATTGGCAATTGTTTCAATGAATTCAATTTCGCACCAAAATCGCTTTAATATAATTGAAATCCACTACGAAAATGGTGTTTCTGTTATTAGTTACATTTCGTAAAATTAATAATATTTTCGGACAACATAATTAAGAATTTGGTCGTAAAATTTAAGTCGATAGGCTCAATACAAAATGTGCGAACACCAATTGCTTAACAATATCCAAAATCACCGCAAATTTTGCATAAGGACTTGACTTTTGCTTAGGAGTATTTTTCATTTAATAGGGTATGAGTGGTTTTAGCGGTGCGAAAATCGTGTCTGTGATAGTGTTTACCTGTTCGTTTATATTGTCACTCTTAAAAGTTTTTGCTTTGTAGACTTTCATGTTTTTAAAAATGTCTTGTCTTCTCCATTTTTTGCTGGGATGTAGTAATATCATACACTCACCTTTTTCACTTGATGCGTGTTCCATGAGTGTTAAGGTGTAATGCAAGTTCGGAGTCTTCTCTTTTTCGTTTGTATGAACATATGTGTTCTGTAAGTCTTGTTTCTAGTATGCGTCATGTTTGTCCTATATACAAGTAGGTATGTTTAATGGTACAAATAAGTCTGTATACTCCGAGGGAACTAAATTTTTCAGTTATTTCTGTGTAAGCAAAAGTTTGTCGTCGTGTTATATCGGTTGTATCTTTTTTGTCTTCTTTATGCCTGTTTTTAGTGTTGTATTATATAAGAAGTTTCTCGATAGTAGTGGGCTTGTAGTCGTTGTTTTTAGCTATAATGTATATTGTATCGAGTTCTTTGTTGTACGTATCTGGAGTAAGTAGGATTATTTTAAGTCTGTGTATTAAATGCTATTAGTTTATGTTGGGTTGGGTGGTTTGAGGTAATGACCGTCGTAGTTAGTTTTCTATTGATGTCAAATGTTAAACAGTCAGTTCTTCGTGTTATTATAATGTCAAGATAATGCAAATTTCTGTTTTGTTATTTTTCAGCTGCTGCCAGTTATCGTTTAGATTTTTAGATTATGTATTTTTTGCTTTTATGATTAAATAAAATTCTAATTTTTTTAAAAGCAAAAAAATATAATTTTTCTGTTAAATATTTCACGAGCAAAATGGCATGCAAAACTTTAAAAATGCAAAATGCTTGTTAACAAACGATCAAAAAAAGGCTCTTTCTGGAAACAAAAAAAATTAAATTTTGATTGCATGAAATTTTAGAAATCGTAAAAAATCTTTCTGATTTAGTTTTTGTAATGATAATTTAAATTTTCGTAACTCTAGTTAAGCAAACAAGTTCTTAGTTCTTATGTTGAAATTAAAAAAGTTTTATTTTTAATTTAAGTATATTGTAACGAAGATGACTTATTAATTATGTTGTTTGGTTGTCCTTATTAAGTTTAAAATGAAAATAAAATAAAAAATCTTGTACACACAAGACAACAACAAGATGCTTATAAGAAATTTTACCAAGTAAGATTAAAAACAGAAAGCAAAAACCACTAACACACAACAAAAGACAACGCACAGCCAAGGCACAATCAATATGAAGTGATGTAAAAGTAGAATAAATAATTATTAATTAGTAGCGGTCTTTTTTAAATAAATTTAAAACTATATTTTTTCAATATTTCGCTTTCAAAAATTATAACAATTTGAAAAAATTTTTGAAAACAATTGACAAAAACATATAAAATAATATTCTTCATACATACATACTGTAATAGCCTATGAATTCTTCCAAACAAACAAATTAATTCAACTTAATTATTTATATTAACAATTTTATTTTATTATTTTAAAACAAAAGCCGGCTGCCACCTTAGCCGGGTCGCCACACATACAAAATTAAAATTTCAAAAATTTAAACATACAAAAAACAAGGAAATGGAAATTAAATAACAAATTCTTTCTTATGAAATAATTATAACAAATTAGTATTTGACTGGTATAAGAAACCAACATCTTCTGGAAGAATTATTAATTTTTATTCCAAACATCCGAGAAAAATTAATATAAACACGGCAAAAAATATGATAGACAGAATATTGACTGTAAGTGATAGAGAAGAATAAGGACACAATAAGAGATATACTTAATGACAATGATTTTCCAGTATAATTAACTAACCGATTAATTAGACAATATGGTAATCATAGGCATAATTTAGGAAATACTACGGCAGAACCAAAAATTTATAAATCATTAACTTATGTTCCTGGAATAACAGAAAGATTAACAGAGTCTAAAATATATGACACAGATAGATATAGAATTACACACAAAACATATAACACATTGAATATATTAATTAGCAGCATGAAGGATAAAATATGGAAAATGGAAATATCTGATGTAGTAAACAGGATACCATGTGGAGGAAAAGACCAAGTGAACTGTGACAAAGTTTATATTGGGACAACAAAAAAAAAACTTAAAACAGGTTTAGCTGGTCACAGATGTGACCAAAAATATAGGAATATTTCAACACAGAAGACATCCTTATCTACACATGGTAAGAAATATAATCATTATCCAACGTTTGAGGAAGCATCAATATTAGATATAGAAAAAACTATAAGAGACGTTATATGTTAGAAATGTTAGAAATTTTTAATGTACCAAATGTAAGGAGAATAAAATATTTCAAAACAGACACAGACAATTTAGCGCATAATTATAGGTACTTAATTCAAAAGACACATAATTTGTTATAATTATTTCATAAGAAAGAATTTGTTGTTTAATTTCCATTTCCTTGTTTTTTTGTATGTTTAAATTTTTGAAAAATTAATTTTGTATGTACGAGGGCTGTTATTTATATTTCTGGCCTGGTAACACTGACTGTTGCTAGGCACCAGCTGATGTTTCCAGTGCAACCTTCAGATTGTTAAACATAACCTTAACTAAAACATTTTGTCATTTTATTGTTGTTAGTGTTAGTCATAGCATAGGAACTTAATTCCTTAAATGGTAATGAAGCACCTTCTTACAGCACCATTAAAAACTGGTATAACGAATTGAATCGTGGCCGACAATCGCTCCAGGACGAATCCCGTGATGGGCGTCCAACAGCGGTTGTTATGCCAGAAAGCATCGCAGCTGTGCATGAGATGATAAAGCATGATCGTCATGTAACATATCGCGAGATTGAGGCATCTGTAGGGATTCGTATGACAAGCATCAATAAGATATTGCATGAACATTTGCATGTGAAAAAGGTTTGTTCACGTTAGATAACGCATAACCTGACAAACGCACAAAAGGATGCTCGTGTTGATTGGTGCAAGAAAATGTTGCAGAAATTCGCTTAAGGTGCATCAAAAGCAGTTTATAATATCTGCACAGGTGACGAATCATGGATATACTCATATGATCCTGAAACAAAACAGCAATCCGCCGTATGGGTCTTTCAAGACGAGCGAAATCCCACCAAAGTTGTTCGTGGAAGAAGCACATCAAAGCAAATGGTTGCCTGTTTTCTCAGCATTACCGGTCATGTGGTGACTGTGCCATTAGAGCAACGTAAGACGGTTAATTCGGCATGGTACACCACTGTTTGTTTGCCAAAAGTCTTTGAGAAACTTCGGGAAAAGTCAAAGAAAAGACACATCATTCTGCATCACGACAATGCGAGCTGTCACCGATCAGCTGAAACAATGGAGTTTTTGACAGGACAAAACATTGAATTGGTGGGTCATCCGCCGTACAGCCCTGACTTGGCACCTAATGACTTCTTTTTGTTTCCGAACATCAAGAAAAAACTATGTGGACAACGGTTTCCTCCACCTGAAGAAGCAGTTTCTGCATTAAAAACCAATGTTTTAGAAGTACCTAAATCGGAGTGGAAAAAGTGCTTTGAAAATTGGTTCCAACACATGCAAAAGTGTATAAACCTTCATGGAGAATATTTTGAAAAACAATAAAATAGATTTTGTCTTTAAATGCTTGTGTTTTCATCCTTAGGCCACAAAAATAAATAGCAGCCCTCGTATGTATGTATGAAGAAAATTATTTTATATGTTTTTGTCAATTGTTTTAAAACATTTTTTCAAATTGTTATAATTTTTGTTTTTAGAAAAAATAATTTCCTGAAGAAGCTTTCCACACGAAAAGAAAATATTGATTAATAATTTATTTATTTAAAAAAAGAGGTGGAATAAAAATAATAATCAAGTTAAAGTAGAATATTATTATATATGCGAGAACCCCTTAAAACAGATATAAAAGCAACCGGCTGGGGAAATAAATGAATTCAAGTTGAGTCATCGTTGAGTAAAGACAACAAAGTTAGCATCGTATTTATTTTGTGTGTATTGAAAGTAAATAAAACGTTTAATTTAATTTAAAACTCAAAAGTACGGTGTTATTATTTTGCAATAAAAGAACTAAAAATAAGAAAACGTTTATTAAAATGTAAGACTAAGAAAGGCGAATTAAACTTTTTAGATAAATCTACAAGAAAAAAGTTCAAATTGCTTTGCTTTTTAGTCTGCTTTTTTCATACCTTCTGCCCAGCAAGCAACAATAAATTTGCATACTGCAAATGCATTGGGTATAACTAGTGATGGGACATGGGTAAATACCCAAATGCTAAATTGGATATTTAAATGTAAATACCCAGGTATTTACCCAAGTGCCTGGGTATTTACCCAAAATGTGGGTATAAATAAGAATAAAGAAAAATTTTAATAAATTAAAAGAATTAAATTTTTTATTATGAATTTGATTTTTTAATAAGAAATGAAATAATTTTTAAATTTAAACGTAATCGCTGTCGCTATCCGTATCCGATGAAAACTCATATCGTGTAGAGTGCGTGATTCCTGTTGAAGTTGAAGGGATATCGTCTAGAGAACCCTGTAATGAAGAATTCATGGCATTTTCAGATTTAGTGGAGTGCGTGATTTCTGCTGAAGTTGGTGAACTATTTCTAAAAAGCAAGTTCCAGTTGCACGATATATATATTATTTTTCCTGCTCTTTGTATTGTTAAACGGTTCCTTTTTTTTGAGTAAATGAAGCTGTGCAGTAGCAGCTGAAGTACAGGGAGCTGTTAAAATTCGAACAGCTAATTTGCTTAATTGCCTGCTTCCACAAATTCCTGCATATTTGCAGCATTGTCACCAATTAACACAAAAAACTTTTGTTCGCCGTATTCCTTCATGATTTTAATAATTTCCTGTGATAAATACTGAGCTGTGTGCCGATTGGCCTGTGTTGACAGACTTTTCACAAATACAGTTTCTGGCTTTGATATGAGAAAGTTTACAACACCCTCATTACGAATGTTACTCCATCCATCACATTGAATATGTAAAAAATTTGCTGCTTTTAGTTGCAGAGTAATGTCCATACTCACATCTCGTTATAAATTTTATCGAAATATATGCTGGAAATCGCTTTTCTAGTTAGAGCCTTGAAATGTGGATTAAGGTCCTTAAAAAATTCCTTCCACAATGGATGCTCCACCATAGCCAAAGGAGCGCCGATTACAAATATAGCCTTAGCTAAGTTATATTGTGCTAAATTGGAAGGAAGATGCATATGTAGATCGGATGAAGGTGGAGAATCATTTGCTATCTGTATCTTGCTTATTGTCACATTGGTTGAACTCGTTGCTTTATTAATAATGGACACTTGATGCACGTTATTAAATATTTTGCCATTTTATTTACATTTGCAAATTTGTACCGCTGTTCGCAATGTGAGCATGAAACTTCTTTGCTACTTTCACTTCTATGAAAATGTTTCCAAATAGTTTAATTTTTCGGTCTTCCCATCATTTAAAATATAATTATCAACACGTGCACTTTATTGTATTTACTATTTAAGAATGAATGAATCAAATTCTCTTTATGCACCTGAGGCTCAAGGTTTCGAAACTTTAATCTTTCAAGTTGCTTCAGCATTGTTGTTGCCATCGCTCCCACTCATTACATTGAATTGCCATAAGCACGCTGATTAGCGGTTCTTATTAAGAATTGTTGTTGTGTTTGATGAAGTCAAACCTGCCTTATCTGAGCAAAACGCATCAAGAAATGTATAAACAAAATACACTTAAACAAAATATGTTTAAAATAAATTCGAAAATGTTCACATTTTTCTTACTCTATGCAACAACGAGTATTTGTTATTCAAATAAGTATTTACCCGAAATAAGATAAATATCCGGGTATGAAAATGGGTATAAATGGTTAAATACCCAGCGTTGGGTCTAAACCCATCTCTAGGTATAACTAATAGCCCAGGTGAACGAATATGAATTGGGTTTCTCCTCCTAATTGCATCATTTCAATAATAATAAGGAAATATATTTAACGATCAAAAGGAACATGATCTCGGACAGAATCGAATGTGGAATATACAGGGAACCGACAGCAACGGACACAATAATACACAACTCATCAGATCATCCCCAGCAACACAAAAACGCAGCAATCAGTCAGTTAATAACAAGACTCGAGAGAACACCACTAAGACGGCAAATGTATATGAGGGAAATGGAAACAATATACACCATAGCGGAAAACAACGGATACAAAAAGCGCCTCGAAGATAACATCAAGAAACAAATTAGGACGAACAAAGAACAGGAGAGTGAAAGGAAAAAATGGGCTACATTAACATATATGGGAAAATCAACGTACAAACTGGCGAAATTCTTTGGAAAACACAACATCAATACCGCATTCAGAACAAGAAACAACCTAGGCAGAATACTATGGAATAGAACAACCGAGGCAAATATACTGGACAGACAAGGAGTGTACAAATTAACTTGTACATGCCATTATGGCTACATCGGGCAAACAGGACGAAGAATTAAGACACATTAGGGACTATAACAGAAAACTACGAGAACCAGGATCAACTCCGGAATCGAACTTTGCGAACCATATATTCAACGACAAATGTACACCAGGACATATAAAGACAACGGTTAAACTGCTTCATACACAGCACAAAGGAAGGAGACTAAATGTATTAGAGGACATGGGAATATACAAACGGAAAACATTTGACGGACGAATGATAAATGGACAGATGAACACTGCTTCGGACACAATATTTGAACCGTTGAAACATTTTTACAGGAAAACAAACATTACACCAACACAAAAATGTTACGCAGGTGCACAGGACCAAGTCAATAAAGAACATCATAAACGTACAATTACAGATTAATATGTCACATAGGGGAGAAGGGAGAAAAAAACCCAATAGGTTTACACATAAACGAAAACGGACAACAAACATGATCGTAAAAGGATTTAGTTAGAAAAAAAAGACGAATGAAAAAGGGAGCGAAAAATTAGGTAAAAAGAGACAAACGAAAAAGGAGATGGAGATGCAGGAAAAAAAGACAAAAAGTGACGAACGCAATAACACGAAGGGAGACACGAACTATATAAACACAACTGAAAATAGAACGCAACTAGTACGAAAAGAACACTGAAGATGGCAAACGGCCGAAACCGGTTTGTTCACAAACCAAATTTGACGAGGATCAACGGAAAACCGTACCCAAATAAAAGAAATATATTTAAATTTAAAATATCAGATAATTATTATTTGCACTTACACTTACCTGATGAATTATTTTTTTTTAATAACGTTTATTTGGCCATATTTCTTATAGTTAAACTATAAATAAACAAACAGTAGTAATTTTTTTTCTTTCTATACACAGTCCCTTATTCGAGCTCTCTAGTATATTTTACATTAACAATATTAATTCTTTTTAAGAAAATTATATAATATATTAACCAGAATGGTGCTATTATAAAAATATTATGTAACAAAAAAGTTGAAAAAAAATTACTTACATATTTAGTTAAGAATAAAATGTTAGTACTTAAATGCTAAAGGGGGGAATTTGTAGATAACCTTTCATGTTAGCCACCAGTATTTATTTACATTCATGTTTGGAAGCATATTTTTATCTCTGAAATACAGGCTTGTATCAAATCTTTTATTTCCTATAGTTAATTGCTTGCAAAATATTGCTTTTAGAGTGGCTCGTCTATATATCTGATAGAATATAGGAATAGCTGTTTCGTTTTGCATAAAACCTTGACTATCTAGGTGCAAGAAGGCCTCAGGTGGGACATAACCGTTTTGGAGTGTTTTATCTATATATTCCCCATTTACGTAGTATGGAGCCATTATCAAGTTATTTTCTGTGCAATTAGAGCTTTTCACAATGTGGTTTCTAATTAAAAAAATTATGAAATTGTCTACTCGACATGTCTTTGCAGCGTTATATAATTTTCCGTTCGATATATATTTTTTAAAATTGCTATTTGTTGACCTAGAAAGAGACGTACATGCTCTTAAGCATTTTCTTTTAAAGACTCGATTTTTTTCCATGTAAGCGGGAGAAATATTAAACCAAATTTGGCAACCATATGTCAACACTGGTCTTATCAAAGATTGGTATAAAATAATCTTAACTTAGATGAAAAAGGCATTTCTTGCCTTTGTAATTTGAATGTTGATGTGATTGTGGAAGTATAAAAATTTATCGAGATGAATGCCCAGATACTTAACCATCTGTTTATTTGGAATATTATTATTAGAATAGGATTTTATGCCGAAGTCCTTCCAATTTTTACTAATATTGTAATTACATTTTCCCACAGGTGGCCGTAAAAGAATAGTTTCGCATTTTTCAATATTTATTTTCATTTTCCAATTAATGGCATATTTTTCTACATAGTTGAATTTTTGTTGTAAATTATTATTAATTTTTTGAATTTCATTATCGGAATGGTAAAAGATAATATCATCGGCGAAAGCAATAATATTATCGACTTGTTGCAAATGATCGAAAATAAATATGTTAAAAAGAATTGGCGAGTTCACCGTTCCTTGTTGTAAGCCATTAACCATTACGAATTTTTTGGTACTCATTTCCTTTTTGTTGCATACAAAAAAACACTTATTATTCAACATATTGTATATGAGCAAGACAAGATGGAATGGAGTATTATATTTGATTAGTTTGTATATTAGCCCTGGAACCCAAACACTGTCGAAAGCTTTTTCGAAGTGTACCAGACAGGCGCCTGTACATAGAGATTTATTCCAATTATAGTAAATATTTGAAGTTAAATAGTGAATAGCATGGATAGTAGAGTGTTTGAATTTAAATCCGAATTGTCTCTCGTTAACTAAATTATTATTCTCGCAAAATTTAAGTATGCTATTATTTACGCACATTTCAAAGACTTTACTTATATTTGGTAGCAAGCTTATTGCCCAAAAACTCCTAGGATCGCTCATATCCTTGCCTTTTTTAGGCAAAATAACTACCTTCGCAGTTTTCCATGCTGTAGGAAAATAGGAATTATTCATCATGTTGTTAAAAAGTGTACAATATTCCATTATTATTTCCTTTGGTATGTTCTTTAGAATAAAATTGGGGATGTTATCTAACCCGGAAGAAAACTTTTTCTTTAAATTATTGAATATATAAAGAATTGACTCTTTTGTTATAAAGTAATCTTCAACAAAAGGATACTCTAAGTTATTGGCTATTCTGGCTTCATTAAACGTGGTAAGTGTTGATTTATTTGTTTCATATTCAATTTTTTTTCCTAAAAAATTGGAAAAACAAATGTCAACGTCGATGTGCAAGTTGTTATCAGTGTCAATCTCCTTAAAAGCGTGGACTGATTCAAGATAAGCTCCGATTATATTTAAAATTTTGTCCTGATCTCTTATTATGTACTTATTATTTTCTTGGTCCTTTTCTACTTCAGCTGTATCGATGCCAGCATTTCTAAGCCAGATTTCCCTATCCTTATTAATTTTTAAAACCTCAATATTAAGTGCAGTCGATGGTTTAAATTGTTTTTTAACTTCCTTGAACATATTCTCTGAATTTCTACTGTCTAATTTGGCTAGTTTTTCCTGAAAGTGTTTGTTAACAGAGAGAATAAAATTATCTTTAATAAGTTTTCTTATTCTTTTCTATTTCTTTTCAATTTAGTTTTCAGTAAATTACGATCTACTTGTGTTAAAGAATGTTCTAATCTGTTGTGTTTTTTAATTTCACTTAAAATTTTGCTTTTTTCGGTATATAGCTTTTTTATAATAGAGTTGGTAAACTTTGAAATTGAGCCACCGTTTGTAAACTTTGGAACCGATTTATCAATGGCGATAGATATAAATTTATTTAACTTAAGTAAGTAGAAGTCTATTTCAGCATTTGAAAGATTTCTGTTATTTGGAATTTTATTATTATTAATAAATTCATTCAGTAAACTATTAATAAATGCCTTTAAATTTATTTTCTTGTAATTGAGTTGTAGTTCAGGTGAGTTTTTGAAAAAAGCAAAAGGGTGGTCGTTTTCTTTGTTTAAAACCCTTATTTGAATTGCGTTATGATCGCTGTCATAGTCCAAGGTTTTCAAGCAATTTAATGTGTCGTTTTCCCTCTGTATATCTAAACTATCTGATGAATTATTTTATATAAGAAAAATTGTTTATTTATTTAAAAAAAATAAAAAAAAAAACAATGATAAACGGAACAGGTAAGAAATTTCTTGTTACACTTTATGTGGTATTTAAGTTAATTTACTTTCTATTTAACCAGTTTAACATTTTTACATCATTCACATCCTGTTGCATTTCATGCAAACTACAGTAGCTTGTTAGCTGAGTAAACTATTTTAAACAATTTATATATACAATTAGAAATTTATACTAAGATAACTAAAATAAATTAAAAAGTATTTGTAAATATTTGGAACTTACAAAAAATGCATTATTTTAAATTAAACTAACCACAATTTTAAAGGAATTTTAGAGAAAACATTATTCCATAGGCCGTGAAATATATCGGCTAAACCTTTTTCCAAATCTGGTTTCAATTCGGTTATTACTTCGTTGCCATTTTCATTTAAAAACGAATTGATGGAAGCTGCCAGAATATCATTGCCGTGAAAAAGGTTCTTCAAGTGAATGCGCATAGAGCCGACATTAAAAGTTACTTTCATATCGTCCATATTAATAATTTCCTGAATTTTTGTTTGTTTGTTTGTTTTTATTAAAATTTTCGAAAAATATATTATTTTTTGTTTTATACTTACTTCCGGAGAATTTTTCAAACTGATGCGTGTGTAAACAGCTGTTTTAACATCTTTAAGCACCAAATTAACATCCCCATTACCGATTAAAGGCAATAGCAAAATGTGACCATTTAAATTGTATTTCGCTTTAATACGCAGCACTGGTATTTCCAATTCAAAATTAAGTATCCTCTTGTTCAAATCTAAACTGTTGAATTAAATCTTATTATTATTTATTTTTAAATTTAAGAAAAGTGAAATAACTTACATTGCCCGCTTAACAGTGGCATTAGATGGGCCACTTACGACTAGATTTTGAAAACCTCCAGCTAAAATTAAATTCCCACTACCTTTTTGTACGGATACCTGGTCAATATGCAGTGGCTCAAAACCCTTGACACCAATTTCTGGTATACCTGCAGCTAACGCTGGAAAACATCCCTGGAACATTCGGCGAAAACATTTATTTTCATTTGGTTTGTCGCGTGGGCATGTTTTTAACCAACTGGCTAAAATGAAAAGTTAAATAACGGAAGTCATAACAAAATTTGAAAATTTTTCAAAATTCTTCGAATATATTTTTCAATATCTTAAATATATTTTTTGTGATATTTAAAAAAAAAATTATCGTACATCCTTAAATGATAAACCATAAATCATTAATTAAACCCAACAAATACACAATATTAAAAACACAAAAATCATGTAGGGACGGACTCATTAATTATCACTGTCACTAGAAATGCTAAACTTTATGTATAAAATATCTGCGTCAAGTTTTGTCTATAAAAAATTTTAAAATTCGAAAATTAATGATAATAATAATTCTAATGTATCGGGTTTTTCAATAAGAAGTTTGTTTTGTAATTGTGGCAACACCAACAACATAATGGTTTTGACATTTAGTTTTTTGATGTATTCGTAGTGGATGCATTACAAGGAACTCAATTTCGCACGAAAATCGCATTAAAATTCTCGTCGCTGTAGATTCGTTCAGTTCATTCGTGTTCGAACGGGCCATTCAACTGAAAACAGTCGCAGTTGTTAGCTACAATGTTGAAGCAGATTCAAATGTGTTGTTTCCGCGACGTTCTCTAAAATTGGGGTTATCCAGAACCACCACAGAGTGTGATTCGTTTTACATCCGTACCTGGCTGTGTAGCCTTAATCAGATGGTGGACAAGCCACTATTGTATAATTTGGAACGTCATACAGGCGTCCTAGGAAGCCGAAGACATAATTCTAAGCAACAGAACCACCTAGTTGCAACTTTAATGATTCCAGGACAGGGCTGCAAACCACCACACCTTGCTAAAGAGTTGGAGACTTTCTAACTCCTGTCCAGAACACATGTCAAGCATGCTCACTGGACTGGATCATTCACTTAGGGTGTTATCAAGAGTGAAATGATCCTGACCAATATATTAAACAAACCTGTTATGGGGCCTCGAAATCACAACCACCACGATACTCCCATATAGGGGCCAACCTCAATAATCAGCCAGAGAACTATTAAATGTCTAAAGAGACAAATAATGAACTCTGCGAGCTTACTGATTCCCGTGGAAATAAAGTGCAGCTTCCAGTTGTCTCCCTGTCTGACTTAAGGGGACTGGGCTCCCTTTTTCCCCCAGTTGCACTGTGTCTAGATAGTGGAATATTCTATAAAGACCATATTTATATGCCCCTTTGGGCAGAACCACCACATAGACAATTTTGTATAAAGATTTAACTTTGAAGACTTACAAGGTTCAACTGGTGCAGAAATTGAAGCTGAATGACCATTCACATCGCCGCAGATAGCTCAATTCATTAATTCTCTAAAAAAAATCATTTTTTCAGACGAAGCCCATTTTCACTTGTCAGGGTATGTCAAGAAGCGAAATTGCCGCATTTGGGCTTCTGATTATTGAGAAGCCTTTGCATGCTCAACGTGTCTCTGTATTGTGAGCTATGTAGTCTGGAGGCGTGATTATCCACTATTACCACGCTGACAGTGTCGACTCTTTCCTCAAAACTTTTAATCACTTTATGGCAAAATGGTGGTCCTATTTCGTTAACCACATCACGGATTTTGAGTTTTAAGGCTGATATCCATTGGATTGGCTACGTATAGACTCTGTCCTTAACATAGCCCCACAAAAATAATCCAGCGGTGTTAAATCATACGATCTGACTGGCCACTTAATTGCAGATTGTCGCGAAATTTTGCGATCGGGAAATTTGGTTTACAATTAATTGATCGTTTCACTTCCCCCCAGGGGCACATTATAGTCTTTTTGGAACCTACTGTTCCGTTTAGATTTGTGTCTTGCGGGGTAAAAGGGAGCCCAGGCCCCTCAAAGGCTAGTAGGAGTCACCTGGACAATCCACATATTTCCACGGGAAATCGGTTGCCCCAGAGTACACTATTTGTTCTCTTTAGACAATGATGTGCTCTGACTGGTTATTGAGGTTGGCCCCTATATGGGAGTATCGTGGTGGTTGTGGTTTCGGACCCTCGTGAGAGTTTGTGGGTCGGACCATTCAAATTAACACAATGAATGGTTCAGGTCCAGTGAGTATGAAAGCTGGCGTGTTCTTGATATATAAGAGCTTCATGCGTTCTGGACCAGGAGTTGGAAAGTCTCCAACTCCTCAGCAAGGAGTGAGGGCACGACCTACTCCGGACTTTATAAATTGCTACTAGGAGTGACTGGAGGATATACGTATCCGAAGGCCTTCTAGGGCGTTGTTGGTGTCCAATCAACTAAGTGGTTTGACCACCATCTGATTATGACTATATAGTCGGTGCAGATGTAAATCAAATCACGCATTGATCGTTTCACTCCCCCCCGGGGCACTTTTTTGGTCTTTATAGTACGCTCGACTATGTAGACCTGTGCAACTGTGGGAAAAAGGGAGTCCAGTCCCCTGAAGGCAGCGGGGGTAACTTGAAACTCCACGGGAATCAGTAGCCCGCAGAGTTTCCGCTATTTGTCTCTTTAGGCATTTAGCTGTTTCTCTGACTGATTATTAAGGTTGGCCCTTCGGGATAATCGTGGTGGTTGTGGTTTCGCGGCCCCATAACAGACAGGTCAGTTTTATATGGTGGCCAGGTTTATTTCACCTTTGATAACACCTACCTGGTGGAATGTTCCTTGATCCAGTGAGCATGCTAGACATGTGCTCTGGACAGGAGTTGGAAAGTCTCCAGCTCTTCAGCAAGGAGTGGTGGTTTGCAGCCCTGCTTTGGAATCATCAAAGTTGCAACTAGGAGAGACCTGTTGCTAGAATTAGTCTTCCAAGGGCGTGAATGACGTTTGCTTTTCATTCCCAGTAGTTTGACCACCATCTGATTAAGGCTCCATAGCCAGGTACACATGTAAATCTTATCACGTAATGATCGTTTCACTGGCTGTGTAACGTGTGGCATTGTCCTGTTAAAACCACATGTCAGTTATATTTACGTCGTCAATAATAGGCAAAATTCGAGTTGTTAGCATCCCGCAATAGCGTGATCCATTGACCATTACCGCATTTCCAGCTTCATCTTTGAAAAAAACGGCCCAATCACGCCTTCAGACCTCATAGCGCACCATACAGTGACACTTTGAGCATGCAAAGGCTTCTCAATAATCGATCTAGGATTTTCAGAAGCCCAAATGCGACAATTTTGTTTGTTGAAGTACGCTGACAAGTGAAGATAGGCTTCGTCTGAAAAAATGATTTTTTCACAAAAACCAGCCTTTTGTTTCTGAATGAACTGGCGAATCTACGGCAATGTGAATGGTCGGTCGGCTTCAGTTTCTGTCAAATCCTAACGAAAAATTCACCATGTGGTGGTTTTGGATAACCCCAGTTGTTGAAAACGTCGAGGAATTAATAAATTTGCCTGTTTCAACACTTTGGCTCACAGCTGCGATGTTTTTAGTTGAACAAGCCGGTCGTACACGCGTTCGTGCTTGCACATTTTGTATCGAGCCTGTCGACTCAAATTGAACAACCAAATTATGTTGTCCAAAAATATCACAAATTTTACGATATGTAACTTTAACAGAACCACCATTTTCGTAATGGATTTTAATTATTTTAATGCGATTTTCGTACGAAATTGAATTCAGTACTACTGCTTTCACGAGAAACATTTTCGCATATTTCAGGTTACAATTTACATAATTAGTTTTTTACAAGCGATTATTACCGAAAAACTTAATTTCGCACACTTTTGATTTTATTTTATAACCTCTTTTTATCCGTTTTTATGCGTGAACATTGTTTTTTAATATTGTTAAATTATTATCTATATCAACTTTTTTATTTCTTTAAAATGATTTTATGAGGGGTGTAGCAAAAGAGTTTTAATAAGACAAGAACACTTTTTTATTTTAATTTATCGTATTATTTTCTGTGTTCACAACCATAAGCAATACCTTTAAATTTGTATTATAATAAATAGCTTTTGGTGTTAGTCGTTAATCTTACGTTTTTCTTTTAACTGCGGTTTATCATTGACTATTTCACGTGTATAAGCTGTCACTGCTGTTAGCAAAAGTGCATTAAGAAAGGAATATAATATAAAACAAAAAAGCATTTTTAGACACTTAAAAGATTAATTAAAATATTATTACAAGAAGGATATTTGGTTTTAAAATAAATTAAAGCCGGCACGATAAACCGCCGTGTTAAACGTTACAAATGAAAATGATTTCTGCAAACTACCAAAACTGGTCAAAGACTTGAAAGCCAAATTATTGGGTTGGTTATCCGCTTGGTATTTAATCTTCCTCTCTGCATCAATGAAAATAAAAAATGCAATTATATTTTGAGATTGGTACCTTATGGTTTTTAAAATATTTTTTGTTTATTTTTAGTTGCGTGTTCGTATCTTTTCTTTCCAGTATTTGTTGTTTTATACTGCAGTACATACATATTTACTTGGCTGGTTTGTATAATTATTTATGGATGGATGTAAAAGCCATAGTATGCTGGTTGGTATGTTTTTACTTATTCTCACTTTACATTACGTAAATATTATTTTTGGAATTTTTCTTGAACCTGACGTTATAGTAACGCTGTTTTAGTTTTAAATAATAACTAACAAGATAAAACATAAACAAATTTCTTAATGTAAACCGGGATTGTACTGCAGTTAATTTAAAAATAAAGCTGTTGTATTAAAATCGTGAAATTTGGCTATTTAATCTATTTATTAAGTAATAAAAGTTAATTTGTGGAAAAAATTATATAGTCACTAACAGGTTAACAGGTTTACAAATAAAATTGAGAAAATTAAGTATTTAAAAATGCAGAGGCATAAAGTTTTATCTTGCTCTCTCTATCTCTCTTTTAGGATTTCGAAACATAAGCGCCTGTTTTAGCCAAAAAACTTTTTAATATATTTTTAAAAATTTAACAGTTTAAATAAAATGAAACAAAATTTTAGATTTTGCGCCTTAGTGACAAATGACAGTTATTCTTTGGATATTCTTTTAGTGTTTTAATTCTCCTAATTAGTATAAATCACCATAACAAGTGAAAATGTGAAACATAAATAAGTCGAAACGAGTGCTTTCTCATGATAAAGATTCGAGCATTTTGCCCGCTACAAGTATTCACCTTTCATCAAAAATTATTTAAAGTTTGGTGACCAAATAGGAATACTCTAGTTGAGTAAATAGATTAAATACTCGAATATCTGCTGAATAACAAGAATTCGAAATGTGAAAGAAGTGTATATGGAATGTAGCCAACTTGTTAACTGGCTTAAATGAGGAAAGCGAAAAAAAGGTAACAGTTATTTCGTGATAAGATTTATATTTGCACCTGGACCTTAATCAGATGGTAGTCAAACCACTGTGAGTGAAAAGCAGCGCCACTCACGCCCTAGGAGGCCGAAGACTAATTCTAGCAACAGGTCCTTCCTAGTTGCAATTTCAGCGGTTCCAGAGCATGGCTGCAAACCACTACTCCTTGCTGAAGAGCTGGAGACTATCCAACTCCTGTCCAGAACACATGACTAGCATGCTCACTGGATCTGAATCATTCACTAGTGGGTGTAATTAAAAGCGAGATGATCCTGGCCACCATAAAACAATACCTATATGGGGCCGCAAAACCACAACCACCACCATACTCCCGAAGGGCCAACCTCAATAATCAGTCAGAGAAACAGCTAAATGCCTAAAGAGACAAATAGTGGAAACTCTGCGGGCTACTGATTGCCGTGGAAATAACGTGCAGCTTCCAGTTGACCCCTTCTGCCTTCAGGGGACTGGGCTCCCTTATACCCCCCGCAGCACAGGTCTAGATAAGCAAGTATTCTATAAAGATTGATAAATGTGCCCCCGGTGGCACACACGTACGATAAATTTTTCAGAAAGGGACAAGTAGGTGCCCCTGTAGGCTAGTAGGTAGTGTACTAGCATGTCAGTATGGGGGTTGTGGGTTCGATTCCCAACGAAGACCTTGGTTTTTTTCACTACAAAAATAAAAATTGACTGTCGGTGGGGCTGCTCAGCGATGAAGGGCATAGTCACTGGCCGCTGTGCTGTCTTTATACGGCAGTTAATTTCCGACTATCCTTCTACTTTCACCACCTGTTTCATCTCTTCTCTATCCCTTTCCTAAAGAATGTAGCACGGTACTTGACTAACTAAGCATTGTTGCCTGAAGTGCTACTTCTCTTTAAAAAAAAAAAAAAAAAGTCATAAGTATGGGAACTATAGATATCCTTGACATCCAGTACGGACTCCCCCCGAGGGCACATTATAAGTCTTTATGGGTCACACAGCCATCTAGACTTGTGTCTTGCGGGGATAAGAGGGATCCCAGTCCCCTTCCAGGCTAGCAGGAGCCAACTGGACAATCCACTATATTTCCACCGGAATCAGTAAAGACTCAGAGTTCCGCTATTTATCTTTTTAGGCATTTAGTTGTTCTCTTAAGATTATTAAGGTAGGTAGGCCCTTCGGGAGTATCGTGGTGGCTGTGTGTTTTGAGGCCCTCGTTTGAGTTTGTGGGTCGGATCATTCACAATGAATACAATGAATAGTCCAGGTCCAGTGAATATGAATGCCGTCATAATCTTAATTATATAAAGCTTCATGCGTTCTGGACCAGGAGTTAGATAGTCTCAAATTCTTAAGCAAGGTGTGAAGGCTGTGGCCTGCATCGGGCTATTGAACTTGCAACTAGGAGTAACCGGAGGATATACGTATCCAAAGGCCTTCTAGGGCGAGAATGACGCTACATTTCATCCAAAGTGGTAATGATCCACTATCTGATATTGGCCAACGCGGCTAAGTGCAGATGTAAATCTTATCACGCGTCACATCCAGTACGGACTACTTTAAATATAAAAAGTTTTTTTCATTTGTTTTACTTATTAAATAAAAGTATAGCCGTTCAAGGCTATAGAGAAATGAAGTTAATGCAGATAACGCATAGGTTAATATATGCTATGGAACTTAAGGCCAATGAAAAACTCTAAGTTTAGGATTTAATCTCCAAAATGGACAGATTAGGTCAGGTTCATGCCAGTTGCCCTTAATCGAGAAATTAACAGAAATTTAAAGAAATTTAGCTCTTAGAAAAGTTCGAAGACAAGTTTGAATAGATCACAAGAAACGTATAGAACTTCAACTTAAAATAACATATTGTTACGTTCTCTTCTCTTAGTCAACGTAGGGGGTTTTTTTTTATTGCAAATACCAGCATGTGAGTTCTGGATATATATCACGGTGTCTTGCTAAATAATAATGCGCTGCTCTAAACCAGCTATCGACACAATACCACTGTTTCACGTTAGCAAAACATGAAGTAATCGTTACCATGCACATCCAACTGGTGCAACCATCTAGATCGCGTAGAATGTTTCGCCAGCAAAGACTTTAATACAGATGCTTCTTTCTTTTTCGTTTGCAAGCCAGGCCTAATTGCCATACACTTCTGTAGTGCTGTTACTTTCCCATGATCCTCTTCTTCTTTAGCAACATAGGCGGCTTGGGCATCATTAGCAGCTACACAAACTAATTGTCTTTATTTTCCTTTATCATATAGGCTGTTTTTCTATTTAATCGCCTTTTTATTTTTTCCACTCAATAATATGAAAAATATACGCCTTCAGGTGGTGAGAGTGAACTTTGCGATCTATCTATCTTACAGCAAGTATACACCTCTATGAAAGCAATCATCGCGATTGCTCAGCATGTATGACATAAGCAATGTCCACACATGTCGCTTTAGCGCATGCTGAAAGTAATTTTATTTACTGTTTTACCACGCACACACGTTCAAGAACAACATTAGCTTTTTGTTGTTAAAGATATCTAAGGAATTTCCCGATCTTTTTTTTTGTTGTAACAATGTGTATGAATAGGACTGAAGTCGAGAAATATTAAGCTTCTTAACTGTGACTGAAAAGGGCTTATATGACTGCATATATTGTTCATGGATATGATTGTATAGGAAAATCAGTCTTGGTTAGTTGAAAGTACTTAAGCTAAAAGTAGATACTGACCAATTAAGGTGAAGGTAGTTCAAAATAATGTATAAACTAGGAGAGCACAGTTTTGCCTAATGATAAACATCATTCCACTTATCCACTGAATATAGATCCATCTCGCTGTATTGAGGTATTTAAAAGGGCCGTCTTTACTTAAGTCTTTTACGTCACATAAGCTGTGTACTATGCTTTTCTAAGAACTAAAATTTTGAACAGAAAAATACTGTCATATAAACCTAGCGATCAAAAAATCGTCCAGTTTAAGGGCATAAGGGTATAAAGTATCTTTATGCTGTCTAAAATAACTACGAAAGGCAAAACGATAGGATAAATGCTGCCACCTGGAAGATCTAGACTGAAAAAGACATGTGCAATCACAATAACAGATAAATATAAAACAATACCCAGCATCTCTTAAAGCCAGGAACATGGTTACGTATATAATCTACTACGGCATTTCTTCTTTCGAAATGAAGGAAAAAATATCTTGAATATGATGCATTGTCTATATATGTATATAAAAATTAAGTCCAAAATAGCTATCCGTTGGTTGCCAGTGTTTGACGAGGTGCGCCGTCGGATTTCCACTAAATATTCATAGTACCTTCCAATGGTCGTTCACTGGTTTGTATCTTTGTTTCATGCGTTTACGCACAATAGTGCGTCCACAGTGCGTGTTCGAAACAAGACAAATTTTCAAAAAAATTAAAATTTTTTTTCCATTAAATACTTCGACTCAATGTTTTGTATCAAATGAAATGTGTGTTTTCGTTTGTACGTTGCTGTGTGTGTGTGCTTGCACAGAATGCGATAGCAATACAAATCGAAATATGCTCAAGGGGATGTGCAAACCAATAGAGAATTTTTTTCCATGTTCTGTTGCATTTTGTGTGTGTGTGTGTAATTAGCGTATCCAATTGCAAAATGATCCATCAGACGAACGTTTTTCAAAGCAATTGTTAGATATTGAGAATGGCGCAATTCCAATTAATCCAACCACAAAAATGATTACGCTACCAGATGATTTTTGCCACTTTTCAAAATCAAAACAAGAATTGGTCACAAACGTATTTCCCGGTATTGCACAATATTTTAAAAACCATGATTGGTTGGGGGAAAGAGCTGTCTTAGCTGCGAAAAATGCAGATGTTTCGGATATCAATGAGACAATTTTGAATTACCTTCCCTGGGAAATTTCTTACCTACAAATCGGGTTACTCTGTTACCAATCAAGACGATGTTGTAAATTATCCAGTCGAATTCGCTTGAGTTACTTGGACTACCGCCCCACCGCCTGCAAGTGAAAGTTGGTGTACCAATTATTTTGCTTAGAAATATCTGCCAGCCATGACTTTGCAATGGGACACGTTTAGTAGTCAAAAAAGTCATGAAAAATGTGATTGAAGCAAAAATTTTAAAAGAAAAATATAAGGGCGAGGATATGCTGATACCGCGCATTGCTATGTTTCCTCTAGATTTGCAATTTGATTTTAAACGGCTTCAGTTCCCCATACGTGTTGCTTTTGTAATGATCCCTGTTTGTCGCACGGTCAATTATATGTATCATGTTCACGTGTTAATAAACCAACTGCTTTGTTTGTCTATACCGCGAGCCAACATCAATCGAAGAATGTCGTATATGTAAAAGCATTGCAATAGAATAGGACGTCTTATATAAGCACACAAAAATATTGAATTGTAAAAAAGAAAAAATTATTAAAAAAACATAAAAACGAAAAAAACTGTGTTGTTTCTAATTGAATTTTTTGGCGCACACAAAAAAGAACGCTGCAGAATAAAAACAAACCACAAATGACTTTCAAAGCAGTCACTGGCACGCTAGTTATATTTAAAATATTTTAAAGATTCGCGCAATTAAAGATAAAAGGCCAATTTCGCAGCAATAGTGCTTTCAGAAGAAATGGGAAGGGTTGTGGTTTTAAATGTTTTTTTTCCTTTCATACACTGTCTAAAATATGATATACCATTCAGAGACTTTGTATGATGGTACGATAAAAACCTGTAACGAAAATATAAGCAGATCTTTGAGTTGGTGTATTAAATCATTCGACTCGAAATTTGTCCATACAATTTATCAGGTGTTTGGTTTAATAAACTTTAGCATAAATAACTTACGACGGTGGTCATTAACATGAATAAGCTATTCTTTTAAAGGATGACTTATCTTAACAAACTTTTTGTTTATTTTTGAACTAACGCTTAAAAACGTATTCACTTAATACTGAAAAAATAACAGTTTGTTTTTATTTCTCTTTGACAAATCAGGGTTTTTCTTTAAAAAATATTAATTTTTTGCAAATGCAAATATTTTCGTCTGTGCATACCAAACTATCAAACAACTTGTTGACCAACTAAACAAAATAACATGAAATAAAAAAATACCTATTTAGCCTTTTCCATGTATAAGAAAAAATTGTTATTGCTTTCTTTTATTATTTTTCATGATTGTTGTAGAAATGGCGCCACCAAAAAATTAATTATGCAACATTTTAACTCTTATGTTTCGTTACACTTACTGAACCTGCAAACAAGTTAAATAATCTCGTTACCAAATAATTTCAAGTCACGTTTGTTAAAAATAAAAAAAAAACGTATACCGGTCGTATTGTTGTTTTCAATTTTGTCGCGTGTTAATTAAAAGCTGGTGTGTACGTTTATGTCTCAGTGATGTAAACTGACTTTTTGAAATTGTACCAACCGGTTTAAATTGTACTTTTTTTGTGGGCTACACTACACCTTTTTTTTAAATTTTAGTGTAGAGTTATATATTTTATATTTTTATATTTGTATCGTGGACATTGCTTGGAAATGTGGGGAATATAATAAAAAGCACCAATATCAAGAGTACGATATCGTCTATGTAGAAATTCTAGACAGAAAACCTCAACAGCAATAAAAGCTTTAATTTGTTAATTTTACAACCGCAGCTTAACAGAAAACACAAATTGTAGACGCTGGGGCAACTATTACCCGGTTGTCAACTGACACATGAGACACAAAGTAGCCGATGTACTCAAAAAATGATAAAAGAACACAATAAAACAAAGACAATCCAACGAACCAAAAAAACCTGATAAACAAATAAGGGCAAAGCTACGTGACAATGACCTACTAATTACAATAGCGGACAAAGGAAACAGGACTGTAGCAATGTACAAAAAAGAATATGCAGCCATTAAAACGTTGCAATGTTTACTGACCGAAAAGTATACAAATACATGAGGACCATCAATACTCAAAGCACAACCGAAAATACACGGGGAGAACATACCAATGAGACCCATAGTAAAGTACACACCTGCACCAACATATCACGTGGCTAAAGATCTCACCGCCCTACTTAAAGGAAAATTTACAAAATACATCTACGGTACATAACATCGAAAAACTTAAAGAAATCAAGTATAACCGAAGAACACGCGACTTTTGACATCAAGGATTTATATGCCTCAATATTATAGATATTGAAAAGACGATAATAAAACAAAACTAAATTAGATTTAATAACCGCTTATCTGAAAGACTCGGCTTGCGAAACCCAACTTACGCAATCTTCATGGAAATTTTCTTGCAACATCTCAAATAAAAAACGTAAAAACATAAAATATAAAGAGAACACTGAAGATGGCAAATAGTCGAAACCGGTTTGTTCACAAACCGACAAGGGTCGACGTAAAATCATAGCCGAACAAAATAACACATTACTATAGATACGTAGATAACATCAGATGCATTCTCGAACAAGACAACTCTAACGCACTTAAATATAATCCACAACAAAATTACATACTCAATGGAAAGAGAACAAGATAGAAACTTGCATTATCTTAATATCACAATAACACGAGAAACTAAATGTCTAACCTTTGACATTTATAAAAAACTCATTACGACGGATACTACCATCAATCTTACCTAGAACCACCTTATTTTAGACTTATGATACAAAAGATAATCCCACTCACTTTTATTTGGGTACGGTTTTTCGGCGACCCTCGTCAAATTTGGTTTGTGAACAAACCGGTTTCGGCCGTTTGCCATCTTCAGTATTCTCTTCGTACTAGTTGCGTTCTATTGTCAGCTGTGTTTTTTACCCCCAGGGGGCACATTTATGGTCTTTATAGTACGTAACCGCTATCTAGATCTGTGCAACTGGGGGAAAAAGGGAGCCCAGTCCCCTGAAAACAGGCAGGGAGTTAACTGGAAGCTCTACTTTATTTCCACGGGGATCAGTGAGCCGCAGAGTTCATTATTTGTCTCTTTAGACATTTAATAGTTCTCTGACTGATCACTGAAGTTGGTCCCTATATGGGAGTATCGTGGTGGTTGTGGTTTTGCGGCCCCATAACAGTATAATGGTTATTATGGTGACCAGGATCATCTCACTGATAATGACAGTGAGCATGCTAGACATGTGTTCTGGACAGGAGTAGGAAAGTCTCCAACTCGTTAGCAAGGTGTGATGGTTTGCAGCCCTGCCCTGGAATCATTAAAGTTGTAACTAGGTGGTTCTGTTGCTTAGAATTATGTCTTCGGCTTCCAAGGACGCCTGTATGACGTTTCAAATTATACAATAGTGGTTTGTCCACCATCTGATTAAGGCTACATAGCCAGGTGCGGATGTAAAACAAATCACACTCTGTCAGCTGTGTTTATATAGTTCGTCTTGTTCGTGTTTCCCTTCGTGTTATTGCATTCGTCACTTTCTCTCCTTTTTGTCTGTATCTTTCTCTCCCTTTTCATTCGTCTCTCTTCCTAGCTAAATCCTTTTACGATCATGCTTGTTGTCCGTTGGCGTTTATGCGCGAACCTATTGGGTTTTTTTCTATGACGTAATAATCTGTATTTGTACGTTTATGATGTTCTTTATTGCTTTGGTTTGTGCACCTGCGTAACGTGTTGGTGTAATGTTTGTTTTCTTGTAAAAATGTTTCGATGGTTCAAATATTGTGTTCGAAGCAGTGTTTATTTGTTCATTTATTATTCGTCCGCCAAATGTTCTTCGTTTGTATATTTCCATGTTTTCCAATACATTTAGTCCCCTTCCTTCGTGCTGTGTATGAAGCAGTTTAACCGTTGTTCTCATATTTGATTCTGGAGTCGATCCCGGTTCCCGTAGTCCCCTGTTATAGTCCCTAATGTATTCCCCAAATCTGGCCCTAATCCTTCGTCTTGTCCGCCCGATATAACCATAATGGTATGTACAAGTTAATTTGTACACTCCCCGTTTGTCCAGTATATTCGTCCCGGTTGTTTTATTGTGTAGTATTCTGCCTAGGTTGTTTCCCGTTCCCACTTACTTCAGATTAGTAAAACAAAGAATTTGACACAGCTTAAAATATCGGCTACAAACCTACTACCATAGACAAGCTGCTTAGACAATACAACACTAAAAACAGGAATAAAGATGACAAAGAGACAATTGATAAAGCAAAACCACACAGGTTTACTTACAGAGGACCAGAAATATGTAGATTAACTTTCACAAAAGAAGATTTATTCACAGTGTTAAAAAGCAGCAACGCTCTGAAAGACATCGACAAATTTAAGTCCAGATTTACTCGCACTTGTATGCATACTTATATAGACAGACTGGATGAACACTAAAAATAAGATTTACAAAAGACATGCTCGTAGAAATGAAAAAGAGAAGACTCCAACTTTGTAATACACCTTGATACTTACGGACACGCACCAAGGGAAAAAGATGAGTGTATGACATCATCCTAGCCAAAAAGGACGAACACTAGACATTCTTGAAAACATGCAAATCTATAAAACAAAAACTATTGACAGCGATATTATAAACAGCCAGGTAAACACGAACTCAGGCACAATTTTCACAACACCAAAAGTACTCATACACTCTAGCAAACGAAAAACACCGTCAGATGGACACACCTAACTGATTAATAATAAAAGGCAGAAATAGATTAGACCCACATAAAATGCCAGGTGGCGTACAATCTACTTACAGAGACGACACGACCATAATGATAGAACTACCTAAACCCAAACGAACACTGACTAGCCAGTACAGTTCAAAACACGGCTTGACAATGATGTCATCACTCGCCGTCACATCGAATAAACAGCCAGCAGTGACGGCTTACACTGCAGAAAATGACAACAGCAATAGAAAATTATTTAAAACATACTAAATTTTTATACTTGCGGATTTGCGTTTAATATCAAATCCAAGTGTGATTGAAGCGTTTTTAAAAGCGTCAAAAAAGTTGCGCCAGCCTACTGTTTTTGATTTTTAATTTAAGATTAAAAAATTCAGTATTGTAATTTTCAAATCGTACCAAAAAATTAAAATAGTACCAATGTGTCATCTCCATTGTATGTTATAGAAAAATGCTGAACTGTATATTTCATTAAAGCACATTTAGTCCCTGTTCACACGCTTCAACTTTTGTTGCTCAACTTTTGATTTTTCCATTAGAAAGAAAGAGAAGGTATAAAAATTGAATATGTTTCTATTTCAGTGCAGTATAGAGCTGCTTGTACTCGGGAATTTCGTTTTGTATTTCCATTCGTAATCATATACACAAAGTTGTATTTTTTGCATTTTTGACATTCCTCTTTATTTTCTGCTTCATTCATTGTTAAAAAGGAATGTTCAAATTTCGTCATAAAATTGCCGGAGTTAGGGATGCTCATGCATGTTTTCTGTAGTAATAAATATTCTCTAATATTCTTTTAAGCTAAGTAAATTCCTTGTAGATGAAAAGAATGTGTTTACAGTTTTAGGTTGTTTACAATATTTTATGATCTTTACAACCTTTTTTTTTATCTTTAAACACACATCTGTCATTAATAATTACGATTAATGACAAATATATTTAAAAATACATTTAAGAACAATAGGAGTTAACTTACTTTAATGAAAAAAATTTGACCGGGCGCGACCAACTGCGTCGTTAAATAAGCAAACACAACAATCAACAATCTTTTATTAAAAACTAAACACACAAATTGATTTTACTTTTATTAAACAAGGAATTTGATAAACTAGCGGTTTCACCGACGTAGCCAAGACTGCTTGCCCAAGTTCAATTTACTTGGCTTGAAACCTCCCCAGTTACGTTGCACTTCCAATAAAGTTGCCGATACAGCCAACATGCCGGAAATGTTGATCGAGCACATTCTATCGGTCATCGACCGAAGCGCGTGTGACAACATAGGAATTGCCTACGCTGCAACATCGAGTTGATTGGCAGGTTTGCTGCTGTTGTTAACTTAGGATAAGAAAATTATTATATGTTATTATGTTAGTATTTAAGAGAGATATTTTGGAAAATGAAAGTTATTAATAATAATTAGTAGTTTTTTATTATTAAGCAGGTCTTTATTTTATAAAACATTTAAACATTTTTTTTTATTATATTTCAATATTTCACCAAACCATTGGTTGGCATCTTCGGGATAAACAAAAAAGTATATAAACTATTAATCAAAAAATGAAAAAATTGTTGACAAACAAATTTAAAACAATCAAACATTTTTTCAAAATTCCATCTTTTTCACTGTCATCAGAATCCCATTCAATGACTTCTCCAAAGCAGTCAGTTATAGATTCCAGTATGTAAGTTTTTTCTTTTACATCCATTTTTTTCAATAAACCTTTTGTTTCAACTCAATTTTTTCACAACTTGAATGAAATAAAACGTCAAATAGTACGAATTTTGGGGCAAAGCACAACACGAAAATTGTTGACACAAATTGCTGCGTGTAGACATTACGTCAACTTTATAAGAAACAATGAGCAACAAAAGTTGAAGCGTGTAAACAGGGACTTAGTTGCATTAACGATTAAACTGCGCAAAGAATCAATGTTGCGAGCTTTTCAGATGACTAAATGTCTAGAATAGTATTTAAAACTGGTTAAAAATGGCTAAATCGCGTAAGACTCTAGTTTTCTTCAATATTCGGGTTCGTTTGAAACTGTGATAAAACATGCTTTGTGGTTTGAATCCGTAGCTAAAAGTATATTTCTAAAAGTATATTTCGCCATTTTTTACATAATTATAACAGCGCTTCAGTTCTTACGAAGTTTGTTTTCACATATGTTCTTCCTTATGGTGACAGACTCTTTTAAACTTGCCTTCCTTTATCTTCAGGGTTTTGTATAAGACCCTATAAATTTATGTTTGTCTTGCTCTTTTTATTTTATATTTTTCAGTTTTATCTGTTTGCTTTTCTTATTGTAATTTGGAATTTTGCTTTACATTTTATTTTTCTTAGATTAAGGCCCTGTTTTTAATTTTGTTTTCATTTCGGCTTACCGTTCCGCAAAATATTTTCTAATTCTTATAGGTATTTGCAAATTCAGCAATTTATATTTCTTATTTGGTTTTTATCGGCTAGTGATTGCTGTAACTTTTGACAACTTTTTACAGCTCCACTGATTTTTTCAATTTTATTTGTGATTATGCAAAATTGCAGTGAGTAAAAAATAAATTTTTTTGTCGGACCAATACTCAGGGGATGACCTCTACTCAATGCATTGTACCAGAACTAGAAAATTAGGTAATACGGCGGAGGAAGGAGGGAGTGGTGTTTGTGGACTTTCGATTTGAATTGTACAACTTTGAAAGTGACAGGAAAAAACCTCTGGAGAAAGTGCATTCTACATACGAACCGTTCTGCTAAAAAACAATTTTTCCTATAATGCGATTCACTGGCCAATCAACTACAAATGGATGCACTCTCAACGAAAATCGAGTTAAACGTAAAAAGATGCGAGCAATTGGAAACAAATTCCCAAATTGCTCTAAAGCACTTACCATTGTGGTAACGATAAAAAAAGGGTGACATACAACCCACATTGCGTCGACATTCTATAGATATCCTACTGTCTCCAATGAGCCTCTTGGTTCTCTCTTGTACGCGGTCGAGCAACTCCAGACTTTGGGGCGCCGGCCCATACATGAGAGTTGTATTCCTTTTTTGAACGAATATAGGTGGTATAAATAGTATGTAGATCGAATGAAGTTAAAGTATCTCTTACATCATTTTAGAAAACCAAGGCACTTGAAAGCTTTTTTAGAAACCTGAATTCTCCTGCCGAGAATATCAAAAGCTTCCGATTACTTAATACTTATAACACCCATAATAACAAATGCAACACCATTTTCGAACACAGATCTATGAGTCTTACGGGCATTAAAATCGACTCTATTCACACGATCCCATTCGGATATTGTTACGAGATCGTAATTGAGCGTATTATTCATGTTCTGTTAGGTGCCCCTGTAGGCTAGTAGGTAGTGTACTAGCTTGTAAATATGGAGGTTGTAGGTTCGATTCTTAACGAAGACCTTGGTTCTTTTTCACTACAAAAATAAAAATTGACTGTCGGTGGGGCTGCTCAGCGATGAAGGCATAGTCACTGGTCGCTGTGCTGTCTTATTATGCGACAGTTAATTTCCGACTATCCTTCTACTTTTACCACCTGTTTCATCTATTCTCTATCCATTTCCTAAAAGAACGTAGCACAGTACTTGACTAAATAGGCATTGTTGCCTGAAGTGCTACTTCTCTTAAAAAAAATGTTCTGCCTTTCGGAACCCACCTTCAACCGATTTGGTCTATTACTGATTGAATACGAATGACAAATGGTCTGTCGTCTGCGAACGAGTATATATATAGGGTTGAAAGTTTGACAAAGAAGGTCGTTTAGAAAAATAAGAAAGTGGTAAGAAGAAAGAATAGAGCCTTGCGGTACCCCTGAATTAATCTTGAACTTGTCTAATGAAATCTGTAACAACAGATGGGATATTTGCGTGATTTGATTTTACATCTGTACCTGTCAAACCACTGTGAATGGTATGTAGCGCCATTCTCGCCCTAAGAAGCCGAACACTAATTCTAGCAACAGGTCTTTCCTAGTTGCAACTTTAGTGATTCCAGAGCAGGGCTGCAAGCCACCACTCCTTGCTGCAGTGTTGGAGACCATCCAACTCCTGTCCAGAACACATGTCTAGCATGCTCACTGGACTGGATCATTCATCTAGGGTGGTATTAACGGCGAGATGATCCTGGCCACCATGTAAAACAACAAACCTGATATGGAGCCGCAAAACCACAACCACCACGATACTCCCATACAGGGGCCAACCTCAATAATCAGCCAGAGAACAGTCAAATGTCTAAAGAGACAAATAACGGAACTCTGCGAGTCTACTGATTCCCGTGGAAATAACGTGGAGTTCCCAGTTGACCCCTGCTGTCTTCAGGGGACTGGACTCCCTTTTTCCCCCAGTTGCACAGCTCTAGATAGTCAAGTATTCTATATAGACCAATAAATATGCCCCCGGGGGGCAGATGGAATATGGTCCGATTCCTAAGAAAACTAGATATAAATCTGGAGAAATTGTCACTGACACTAAAAGCAACTAATTTTCACAAAAGTGCATCATGCCACACTCTATCAAGCACCTTGGAGATATCCAAAACCCCAGCCTAGTTTTGCCATAATTGTGTACGGAATTGCACCACTGTTCCGACAGGAAAGCTAGCAAGACAAGATGAAAATTATTCATACTTTTAATCACTTTAGAAAGTGCAGAACAAATTATAATTGGGCGGTAATTTTCGAGGTTGTTAGCCTTACTCCTGTTTTTTTGTTTCGTTTAATTATTTTCGTTGGTGCATTAATTACACAGAAGAAGGCTATATGTGGAAGAAAAGATCTCGACTTTTTTAGTAAGTTCTAAGTTGCTATAAAAAGGTGTTTGTGCCTCAAAGATGTAGCGATAAATTATTATTAATGCACGGGCAGTGGTGTCTTTCTTAACATAAAGAAGACATTAAAATCTGAAATACCAAATATTTTGGTTTTAAATCAAACTATCTGCACGACAAATTCTTATCACCATTATCACGCAATGAGGAAATTTTTTTTTCAGTAAGTGAATTATTATAAGAATTATATGACATGTGACATTGTCACTGTCAGATTATTAAAATCTAATTTAGGTAGAAGAATTTTGTTGTCGTATTGCATTTTCGAGTCACTTCATTTCAAAAAACTATGACCTAATGATATTCTTTCAACATGTATGTATATATATCGTGAGTGTTAACTCACGTTTACACTAACGTTTTTTGAAGTTAAGGATTTTGACGATAAACCAAGTCATTGAGGCAAAATTCTAAGCATTTTAATCAGGATGAAGAAAATTTCACCCTGACCTAAACTATATTTAAATTATTAGTTAATAATAAAAACACATTGTTATCTTATCTATTGGCAAAAAAATATTGACAAACTATCAATTCAAAAGACTTAAGGCACAAACTATTTTAAAATGCACGTCGCATACAAATTAGAATTTACAAAACTGCATTCGAAAACTATGTTAATAGTAAGTTCACTGCTATTGAAAACCCTGTACCCAAATAAAATATTAATAATATGTTTAACCATTAGATTTGTTAGTTTGAAATAAAACTATTTAGGTTAACATTATCTTGGCAGCAGTTCATAAATTTGTAATGTTTTACCTAAAAAAACAAATACCCATCCATACAATACAGGTTTTTTTAAATACTTAAACTTGATAAGTTATATTTTTTTTCCACATTTTTTAGCTCGAGTTTCAAAAGCATGCAACATCATATAATAAATTTTAATGAGCTGAAATGAAATAAAATTGTTTAAAAACTTCGCTTACTTACTTACTTACTTACTTATTTATAAAGTATCTGATATTAGGCTTAATAGACAAGAAATTTATTAATAAATTAATATAATCGTATAATAAAACATCGTATTTACAAATAAATTTTATAAATGTTATTATCTAGTTTTTATAGGGTCCGCAATTTATCCTTTTTTTCCAACTAGTGCTTATTTCGTGAATGGTAACACTTAGCTCATGTTTGATTTGACAGATAATTGAACGAACGAATATGCTTGTGTATACGCTTAAAAAACGCTTCGCTAAGTGGGCTTGCGATCGACTTCCAGAAGATGCCGATTTTGCAAAAAAAATCATCTTTTCAGATAAAGCTCATTGATTTTAGCGGGTATGTAAACAAGCAAAATTATCGCATTTGGGGCACAGAAAACCCGCACGTATACATTGAAAAGCCGACGCACCCAAAACGGGTCACTGTTTTGTGCGGATTTTGTTTGAGAGGCATAATTGGGCAATTTTTCAGGAGTGGCTGTTGTAGTTAATGGCGATCGTTATCGGGCCATATTGAACAAATTTTTGTTCATAAAAATTGAAGAGGAGGATATTGGCAACATTTGGTTTCAACAGGACGGTCCTACGTGCCACACAGCCAAAGCTGTGTAGTTTTGTTTATAGCATTCAAAACAAAAAAAAGTTATTTGGCGGACCCTACATAAATATGAATCGATTTTTTTAACAAACATTTATTTGAACTTAAATTTAAGTTTATTAATTGTTTTAATGGCTTTTATAAATGCTGTCATCAAGTTTTATACAAACATGATTTATTTTCTCAATTGTATATTAACGAATTTGCGTATTTTACAATAAAGAATTTATTTGAATTAATGAATAAAATAATTGAATATTAATTATTTTTGTTTTATTTCAGTAAAATATTTTTGATATTTGAACTTGATCTCGAATGCTTAATACCTTTTATATCTGCATTATCATATAGGCTATACAATAGATCAAAAATATAAAATGCCATAAGTTCAGTACCTGTCATTTTTAAAAGACTAAATTTGAAATGATTAAACTCTAAGCATCTATTTCGTTAGAAGCAAGAGTGAAGCTTTTCTTTTTAAGTTTTATGAGGAGTTAATAATCTGAATACAGAGGGTTGTTCAACAAGAAGTTTGTTTTTCCAAAGCAAAATAAAACAAAAAATTTAGATTCAGATGATTAAAATGTTGATTGTATTACGAAAAGTTCGGCAATTATGAATGAAAAATGATATCTGACAAATGTCCACCACGATCACGCTGACAGATGTCGATTCTTTCATCAAAGTTTTTAAACACTATTTGGCAAAATGACGGCTCTGTTTCGTTAATCACATCACGGCTTTTGAGTTTTAGTTGACTTCATATAGACTCTGTCCGTAGCGTAGCCTCACAAAAATTATGTGATCGGAAAATTTGGTTTGCAATAATTTGATCGTTTCATTGGCTGTGTGACATGTGGCATTATCCTATTGAAACCACATGTCAGTGATATTGGCGTCGTCAATAATAGGCCAAAAATGAGTTGTAAGCATTTCGCAATAGCGTGATGCCTTAACCAATACCGCATTTCTAGTCTCATTAAAAAAAAACGTATCAATCACGCCTTTTGACGTACTATGCAGTGACACAAAGGCTTAACAACAATCGCTATTAGATTTTTAGAAGAGCAAATGTGCCAATTTTGCTTGTTGACATACACTTCGTATGAAAAAATGATTTTTTTTAGAAAATCCAGCCGGCTGTTTCTGAATGAATTGAGCGAATATACGGCGATGTAAATAGCGATTTTTTTAATTCCTGTACCAGTTAAACCTTGTAAATTTTCAAAGTCAAATCCTTACACAAAATTCGCCATGTGGTGATTTTGGATAAATCCAATTGCCCAGAATGTCGAGAAATTGACAAATTTGGATCGGCTTCAATACTGTGGTTCACGGCTACGATGTTTTTATTTAAACGATCCGGTCGAACACGCCTTAGTGTTCGTATATTTTGTATCGAGCCAAATTCTTAATAGCGGTTTTAGAACAACGATTATGTTGTCCGAAAATATCTCGAATTTTAAGAGATGTAACTACCATTTTTATAGTGGATTTTAATTATTTTAAAGCGATTTTCGTGCAAAATGGAATTCCCTGTAACAATTGCCAATTCATCTACTACAAATACGTCAATACACTAATTGTCGAATCTATCATGTTGTTGCTGTTGCCACAATTGAAAAACAAACTTCTTGTTGAAAAACTCGACGGTTGGCTTATTAATTATTGTGTTTTGAGGATTATAAATTGATTTTATTTGGGTACGGTTCGTACGAAAAGAACACTGAAGATGGCAAACAGCCGAAACCGGTTTGTTCACAAACCAAATTTGACGATGGTCGACGGAAAACCGTACCCAAATAAAATCAATTTTAACCCCGTCGGAAAAGCCAAGCACATATTATAAATTGAAGTTAATCATAAGACCAAGGATTAGAAGGTACCAGAAACTCAAACTCATAGTAGATGCTTAAGCAAAAAACAAAGAAGAGCTTTAGATTAATATGTGACTTTAGCATTTTAAAATAACTTTAGTCTTATAACTACTGCGGGTGTTCTTGACGCACAGCTAATTTTAGCATAACACAATGCTGGGCTATAAATTTTCAATTATTGCAAAACAAATTAGTGACTTCGAGTGGTGCCACGTACGTTAATCGATAGATATCAAATTGCGAGGATAATTTCTCGAAAAAAAAGTTATTACAAAATTTTGATTTAATAAGTCGAATTTTATGTTGCCGTATGCCACGTAGTGCTATTCTGCGGAAATCCGTAGCTATGTCACCTATATTTGCATCGGCTATAATGAAAGTTTCGCCTTAATTTTTTAAAAAGTAGCACCAATTGGTGCATTTTTCTGGGTGCAATGGACTAGGTTCAGTTATGGATTGCATTCATTTTATTTAGTACCAGATCGTTAAGCTAATAATGAGTCTCATCGTTCAACAAGATTTTATGACAGTACATAGAAGCAAGAACCTGACGTATATGAAAAACCGACTGACGCATACGATGGCTTGATGGCTTTAATTTCCATACCAACTGAATATTATAAGTGTGTATGCGAAGATCCTTCCGAAAAATTTTTGACGTTATAGAAAAAAAAGAATCAATTCTTATGATAAATTTGGATCTTCTTCCACACTTGCATTTATAGAATCAACTCCTTTGATGTGTTGATGTTATTGCAATATTGTATGAACTTTGTTCACGGTTCGTCAGGTGGCGCACTCATGTTAGGGTTATGCGCGTATTACATGTTACGTTTTGCGCTTAACGTTGGGATTGATAATACAAGTATTTAAATTTTTAATTTTTTTATTTTAATATTTTGCCTTGTGTTTCTTACTCTGTGGCTAGATCATAATTATGATCTCGTGATCTTTAAAAAACTAGGCTACCATCTAATCATAGTACTCTGTGACTCAGTCGAGACTCGAACTAACAATATATTGTTATACAACATATATTATGGCGTAGCTAATAAGCAGCAATTTATCTTAAGCAGCTTTCCTTACAACAAAATTCTATGGCTCCACATTAAAAATGTATTATTTACATACAACTTAAAGGGCTTAACCATTACTAAGCCATCCATTCTTGTTATATTGTTGCTTCCCTTCTAAGTAATAATCCATTTAGGTTTGAATAAAAATATTGAGTAAGATTTTAATTCAAATTGCTATTTTATATTATACAAAACGAAGAAATAAATATTTTTACGTTTATACCTTTTATAAACGTTTTGTTGTTGCTGAGTTCTTTATTGCAAAATAAATAACACCAGATTTTAAAGTTTTTAAATTAATTACAAGTTTATTTACTTTAAATACCACGCAAAGTAAGATTTCTACGTTGGCACTACAGAACAATTTACTAAAGATGCAAGTATTTACTTCACGAGGTTTATGTTTTAAGTAACTAAATATGCAGTCAGAGACTGTATTTTCTAGGAAAATTAAGAATTTTCTACTCCCTTTGTATCACATTTTGTTGTTGTTATGTTATTCATTCAATGTATAGGCCCCTGTTGGTCTGTAATTATTTTTGTTTTTATGTTGTTAAAGTTTCTTCCTGGAATTTATTTTAAGATAGTTGTTGTCTTGCGTGTAACATTTCTACACAGTTTGTAACTAGAATGCTGTTGTTGTCTTGCGTGTATAAGTTTTCTTAGAAAACTACACAATTAGTTAACGGCATACCCAGTTGTTTACTTTATTACTTAATTATGTTGTTTTTAAACTTAGGCAACACAAATCAGTAACAATATAATTTAAAGCACTTTAGCTTTTCTAATAATATTTGTCTACCTTTAGCAGATCAGAAAAATTTCAACAAAATAATCAGAGAAACCACTCACTGTTAGTAGTTAAGTACTACTAAACAAATCTCTGTAAGATTGTGGTAGTTGCTTTGATAAGAATTTCTTAAGAGACGTAAGCAACAATAAGAAGCGGCTTGAATTTTCTTTTCATTTGCCCCACTGTGCGATGTAAAAAATACTAGTTTGAACATAAAATATTTAACAAATCCACATAACACGCGAAGTTTATATAAACATATGAATTAATTAAACAACAAACACCATTAAGTAACACAGTATTGGGGAGTTTCCTTAAGAAAACGTATTTGCAATTTTGGATGTAAATTTGGATGTAATAAAATATCAATTTTCTTATATTAACTACATTACTACATAACAGCCATAACACAAACTTGTTTATGCTGAATTATTTATCCGTTTTTTTGTGTTGAAAATATTTGTTCAACTTTTTCTTGATTTTTATTTTGTCTAAATCTAAAATAAAAGACCTAAAGTAGCAATAACACAAGAAGTAAATGCTTAATAAAACAATTCGGTAGTTTTCTAATGTGGTCTTTTACTACAACAAACCTGTAAAAAATAAAAGCAACCATTTGTGCTATTTGTGTTAAATGCATTAATAGAAAAAGTAATAGTATTGGGTCATTGCTAGCGTACAGTGGTACAAAAGATACTAAGAGAGTTTTACAGAGAATTGATATTTTTTCATTAATATATTTATAAAATTATTTTTTATAAAAATAATGCATTTTATTTATTGGTTTGAAAAGCTGGTATCTACATATTTATATTACCAAATTTTAATAACAGTCAAAAAACATTTTTGTTTAAGTATAGAAACTTCAACAATATGAGAGTTGCTTGTGAAGCCGAAATTGTTAAGGTTTTAAAAAAAAATTCCAAACAGCAAACATGGTTTTTAATTTTCTTGTATTCCTTTCTGCATTAAGTAGGATATTTAACAATATTATTATTATTTTACGTTTTTATTTCTTTTTAATAGTAACTGTTTTGTGGATAGATCAAGAGTGCTGAAAAAGAATTTATATGTACATGCATACATACATACATATATTTATTGATTGTGAAATATAGTTTCATTAAATAAAGGCTTATAAATATAGGTTCCAGCAAATGTAGTACATTCTGCTACTATCTGACTTTCTTATTCTATTTACTACATATAATTGGAAACTTAAGCCTTACTGAAGTTTTACATAGCTATTATTACTATACATACATATATATTCAAAGGTCTACAAAATACATTTGCATTCAAATTAAAATAATATTTCAGGAGCTCTAAAAATATGACGTTTATAAAAAATGCTAAGGCAATATCAGCAGTGTTATTTTCTTTTTATTGACATAAATGAATTTTCACTATTATCCATGCTAATTAGTTACGAAAATTTACACGGATGAAAAACTTACAAAAAAGTTGAAGAGTGCTATATTCAGCTCTAACGAATCTCATATACCCTTTACCGAAGACATTGTGATATTATTTTCTTAAAATATAGGTTTCTTTATCGGAATTAGTGCTTAGGTTGTTTATATGTCGACTTCGAGGTCTATTCTGTGCCCACAGACTGGGACTGGACTGGGTTCCGGTGCCTATTGTAATAGTTTTTTTTACACATATAAAAGCACAACGTAAAATTTGCTGAAAATAATGAACATAAAAAATACCATCCATATGGATTCTGCAGTGCAAAAGCTGTTTAGCTAAATCATTAGTGTAAATAGGAGTGGTCTGTAATAAAACAATTTTACTTTTTTAATTCACTTTCTTATTTGGTTATTTGGTTGCCCAGCTTGGAGCAGTTTAATTAATTTTGGAGCTCAGATAGTATTATAATATGTAATCAATGATAATTATGATTATTTTCTTCCAACTCGCAGCCGTTTATATACCGACTATGAGAAGGCAGTTACTAGTCTAGAGTAGAGTAAAAATAAATTAGGTGCATTTTTTAATTGCTGCTGCAAATATGGGGGATATGCGGGATTTTACAAAGGGGCGTGTTACCTCCCATACAAACCACAAGTTAAGAATCCAATATTTCTGCTCTTGCTAACAGTATTTAAACAGAATTTGGTATTTCGGTTGAGTGAACATATTTTAAGTTCTGTTGCAAATATAGGCGGAATTTGATAAAGACGCGTGGTACCTCCCATACAAATCTTCTTTATGTATATAATTCTACTGTACGTGTGTATGTCACTGAATAAATTTTTTTTTGCATGCGTTTGGGTGTCACCTTGGATGATTTACATTCACAAACCAGCCCGGCTGATGGCGCTGCAGTCGGTATCCAGGTTATTCAACAACACTGCAACTAAACGACTGGATCGAGTTGAATGAATTTTTGTGTATTCATTCATTCAATGCATTTAATTTTTTTGTGCGCTGTGTTGTGATATTATATGGTCGCATTTACCTAAATATTGAGCGTTGCTTACTTCAAAAATACACGCACGCCATAAATTCGTCGCCAGCCCCCAACTGCCCCTAATGTGCATTGGCGGATGACGGTGAAAGGCCCAAAGTAGCATGTTAAAACAGTCGCGGTGAGCATCGAGCTTATTTGTTTGCGTTTTTGCTTTGCGATCTCACAAATTCGTTCCCAATGGGCCAGTTTACTATATAATTTGTATTGGTTTAACCAGGCAATCATAAATTTAGACAGTATCATAAAATTCTTGATTAAATGGTTCTCCAATATATTAAAATAACTATGTCTAAATATTATTACCACTAATACTATGAAGTAGTATTAGTTTTAAGTGTTATTGTGTAACGAATATTAGTATTATAATTTGGGTGAAAAGTGTAACGTGGTCTAATTGTCATTGAATTTAATTTAGGATTGTTTTCCACAAAATAAATGTGTCATATGAAACGTACTGTACAAGTCAAGTACATTCGTGGTAAATTCGTTGAAGACCACATAGTTGTTGCGTGTATGTAAAATATAGCAACAACAAACAAGTATGCATTGCTAGTGCATTGCACCCCTGAGTAAATTGCATTATTTAAAACCTTTTATTGTGTCATTATGTTGTTACCGCATGTGTGAATATTTATTTTTTGTATTAAGGTGGTTCCACTACAGTTCCAAGTGATGCACTCTCTTAGATAACTGTAACACCGAAGATTGAAAACTGTTTGACAACATAGACTGCCAACGACTACACAGGTATGAAGATAGCAGTCGCGTGGAAGTTAAAGAAAAGTTAAAAAAGTGTTAAAGTGATAAGAAAGCAAATCAACCTAATGCACTTAAAATGTATACAATGTACATATGTACGTAAAATCCTTTAGAGTATAAATGGCTTTTCATTTAAAGCATCCTTTATTCCACGAAACAAGTGACAGCCTTTTCTTTGCATTACACCTTTTAAATTAATATTTTTTATAGTGAAGGAGTAAAAACAGGTTTGTTTTCATTTACATTCATAAAGTTTCAATTGAAAAAAGTTCTATAGACTGTTAACGTCTTTATATTGACTTGGAATAATTGTCTACGTAAAGTTTCCATGAAATTTCGTAAGCATTATCGGATTGTCGAATTGCTTTAAAAAAACTTGCTTACTACTGGTATTTCCTTTATCGGTTACAAAAATTCAGATAAGCTCTTGGTTAATTTTGTATACACAGAAAGAACCTAAACTAATTTGTTTTTGTAAACCTGAAACGGCAGGTTAGTCAATGGCAGGTAGAGAGCAATCAGCACAAAACTAAGTGCCTGTCTCATAATAACGAACGTTATTGTTCGCCCCTTTTTAAACGACAATCAGCTGTTTTGCGTCCCACTAACAGTCCATAACACGACAAGTAGAACAATAATTAATACGAGCAATAACGTAAAGAGTTTAAAACAAATTCCATTAAATATTTTCATTGCCCTTTCTGCGAAAAGAAATTTCAAAATCAGTCAATCATGTGTGTTTTGTCGTTCAGTTATTATAAAAAAAGGAAAAATCATTTTAAAAATACAACATATAAATATATCCAATTCAGCATAAAGAAATCAACTTTGAACCAACTGCAGACAGTTGAATTCATGAAAAAAATCCTGAGTGTGCCAGAGAATATGTTGCATAGATGTCTGTATAGGAGTGGACAACACTTGCAAAAGAAAAAAATAATAATTCCCTATTCGTTCCGTTGTTCAGTGTAAAAAGACGTATATAATTTTTGTGTTTTTTACGTTATTGATTTATTTCCAGTCCTGGGTGGATTAGAAATGACATACGAAGAAAAAAATTGCAGAAAACCAAAAGAATTTATGCAAAACTGGTGGTGGTCTATATCGTATGAACTATTTAACAGAACTGAAGCAAATTACAGACCGAACACCTAATGGCAAGATGTTTGGATTCGTAGAGAGAAACCGTTCTAAAGCTTTTGGATCCTGAAAGCCATCATCAGAAACGGCTTTAATTTATAGCCGCCATCACTTGTAGCAAAAAAGCAATGTGATTAGTTTACCCAGAATCGTCCTTTTGTAACTTTAGGTTAACTTCACTGTGTTACCACATAAAAATGCATTATGATATTAACCGGGATGCCTAGGGTCAACAAATATTACCTATGTGGAAATAAAATATAGATTTTAAGGATGTTAAATTGCATTATAAATATATTGATGCACGTACCACCTTCTAAGCATCCTATAACCTCCATGAAGCTAAATCGGTCAAAAAAGTTTCGTAAAGGGTTGCCAATTTAATACCTGGCCGAACATGAGTGCTTTGAAATTCTTGAAACCATTTTTGTCCCAAAGAAACCAACAACATGACAAGGCATCCTTTGATACGCGAAAATTTATGACAAATCTAAAAACAAAGTAGATACATATTGTTACGTTTATACCTTTTATAAACGTTTTGTTGTGAGTTCTTTATTGCAAAATAATTTACACCAGTTTTTAGAGTTTTTAAATTATTAACAATTTTTATTTACATTAACTACACAAAGTTGACACAGAACAATTTACTTAAAATGCACGTCTTCACTTGATGAGGTTTAATTTACACTGATTGATTATCCACGCTTCCTCTATTTATACTTGTCCAATTAGAATCTAGAAGATTTGAGAATCTTCTACTCCCTTTGTATCGCATTTTTGTTGTTGAAGGTTTATAGGCACCTGTATGCCTGTGTGTATAGTTGTTTTTATGCTGATAAGGTTTCTGCTTGGGATTTATTTCAATACATTTGTTGTTGCTTTTGTAAAGAAAGACCCCTTTCACACAGGCAAACTTTTCTTTGCAAAGTTTTGATTTTATGTGAGAGCGAGGGAGAAAGCATGATTGAGTGTACAGACTTTGATGTACTCGCAAAGTTGCTTTGTTTTTCTTTCGTCGCTTATACACAGTTGTACTTATACACAGATTGCATAAAGCACCAAGTGACTAAAACAAAATTTGTAAAAGAAAACTTTTTGTGTTTGAACACCAAAGAAAGTTTAAAAGAAAATTAAAAAACCTTGTCAAAGTAAAATTTGCCTGTGTGAAAGGGCTCAAAAGGGTTTCTTAGAAAACTACGCAGATGATAAACAACTGTATATTTGTTGTTGTAAAATTAGTTTTTGTCTTGCGCGTTTAGATGATAAGCAACATATGTACTTGTATTTTTTGTTTCTTTCTTGCATGCCAGGCAGTTCGTTGTTGTAAATAATGTGGGGAAGAGAGGAACTCTTCCACTATTCTCTTTACACACATTATTTACAACAAACTAAGACAAAAATCGTACAATGTAAATTGGGACTTAGTAAACAGCATATCAAATTGTAGATGTGTGTGTGTAAACTTCTACGCAGCTTGTAACCAGCAGTTTGCTTTATTGCTTAATTGTTTTATTTTTAACTTAAGCAAGACACACTTTTGTAACAATATGTAGTATGATTACGTTTTTGATATATTTATATGCACAAGTATATTCTTATTTACTCGTTCGCTGCCATATAAAGAACAGGTGTCCTTGAGACAGATGCTTATCCTCCTCAACCTCGTTTAAAAATGAACTGCTAAGGATAAATTCATTTTTAAATTTACCGCAATTTCAATATAACTTTTTTATTAATTTTTCAAAATAATACATATATGCAATTCTAATTTCATAACTTTTTAAAATTATTTTCACTTCAACTCGTTGACAAAAAAAGAATTTGCTTGCAATGTTTTTTGTGTTTACTTTTTTGGTGTCATTTGTATGAGTTCGAGTAACACAGAGTTGAATTTTTTTGGTTGATTTTATTCATTTTAGCGTTTTTTTTTTCTTAAATTTTGCGATTAATTTAAGGTTCTGCTGCTATGGTAACATATTAATTGGACAATAGGAAAGTGGCGTATGTCACTAATGTGAAGTCAAGCGAACAACAAGTCAAAAGATAGTGGAGCGCTTTTTATATCGAAAGTGAGTGACTAGATTTCTTTCGCTTGACTTTCCGTTCGATATTGTGAGACAGGCTGTACAGAGTATATTAATAAATATATACACACTCTGTTTTCTTAGCCTGACCTAAATTATTTATATGGTTTTTGGCTTTACTAATAAAATTCACATCGTTTCTTTTCACCACGCAAACATTGAGAAATCTATCGACGACAACCTGTGTGCAGTGTTGATAATGATTTTGGAATAAGCTAACTAAAAAAAAATTAATTTATATAAATTTTATAAAAATTTTAACTAATTTATGGCAAAATTTATTTAAAATTTTGATATATTTGGTTTTAAGTGGAAACAATTTTTTTTTTTTAAAATTAAAAATATGTGTTTTTGTAGAAAACGAACTGCATTTATTTATCACAATGAAACAACTTTTTTACATGGTATTTGACGTCAAGAAACAAATTTTAGCTACCGAACTTAACTCGTGTAGAATACCTAATTGCTGTCTAAATCGGAATGTAAGCACCATTGGTTTTATGTTTGTATTTTTAAAAATTGTTGAGTACCGGTTGACTTGGCGAGTCTTTCGCCTAACTCGGGTGAGCATTCGAAGGTGGTTCCAATCCTACTTGCGTAACGCGTATCCTAACACCAAGAAAAAAATATATAAACGTAATTAAATCTACTTTCAACAACACCACACAAAAGAAATAATATTAACAAAAATATATGTTTTTCTTTCTTTTTCCGCACTCAATTGTATTTTTACGAATGATCATCTTTCTTTCTAATAGTAAGTTCACACTTGTGTTTTTGAACGTGTTTAAGCAAAATGTTTTAAAATTTAAACACAGCCGTTCACACAATAATTGAGATGTTTAAGGCTGACATTTCATCTACTTTTTTTACCTTAAAAATGAGTTTTTGTAGTGAAAACATCTATTTTAGTTTGGAATCAAGCCCAAACCCCAGACAAATTAGTTAATTACACTACCTACTAGCATAAAGGGGCAAAAACGCACTTACCACATCCCAAAACTAAATGAAATTCCGAGTTGTATTTGGAATTTACGTGTTTAACGACGTGTTTAAATCAAAAACAACTCATATGAGATTTTTAACAAAACACGTCAATGTATGGTAAAACATATCAAATTCGCCGTGTTTAATGCTTAAACACGATTGAGATGTTAAACACGCTAGGTGTGAACTTAGTATAACACATCTTTAAATATCTTTGCTGTATTTAGCCTTTCCCAATATATTTCTTTGCTGGCCTTTCAAATGAAATATATTAGTTTTCCCTTCTTTTAGGTCATATACAAATTTCTCTCCATGCAGGCCATATCAATTTCGCCTCCATATAGGTCATATACAATTTACCCGCTTTTAAATACTCATTGCAACCTATTTTGCTGTGGCCATAATTTATAATAAAACTTAACTATGTATGTACCTCCTTTTGTTTTCCTAATCCTAACCTGCCTCAAGATATCCTACTCTATTCAACCCATCTACCACTCTAGGGTACCATATCGCCAGAAAGTTAGATAGCGCTTTGTTTTTATTTTGATAATTTTTCTGAAAGTTACAATTTTTATTTCCTTGAATGATATCACAAAACCGTTTTTGTTTTACAAACTTATTTGCATTGCCAACCTATGTAATGTCAAAACAAAATACGCAACAGAGCCACATATATTACTACGGTAAGTAAAACATGCACTTGTAAAACAACTGGATAATTGTACTTTTTTGCGGCCACATTATATACATCATATAATTCCATATACATTTTATTTTTCTTTCTTTTTTAGGGAAGTCCCGATTAACATTGTACGATTTTTGTCGTTGCAGTTTTTGTCGTTATTTCTTTACAGTTACATTCGCGTAAACATTTGACGATTTTGTATTTATATACACACTAACTTCACATTTAAAATTACGAATTGTGGACAAAACGAATTGCAAGAGTACACTCGCATGTGTACTTTTTTTAGTTCCTCTCTTTCCCTATTCTTTCTACACCCCTTATTTGTCAACAAACTAAGAATTGCTGCGACAAAAATCGTACAATGTAAACCGGGACGAAAGGAGCTGAAACTTTGCTAATCTTATTTTCTAGTCTATTGGCACATTTTAGGCGGGTGAGACGGTGGAAAATTCAAAATTTATTTTTTGTAACCCGCTTTTGTCTGCCTAATTTTTATGTACTTTTTGGGTAAAATGGTGCTGTTAAAGACTAAAATCTTAGCTTATAAAAAGTATTTTTTACGAAATGCTAGTACAAATTGAATTTTAGAAAAGGTCTTACTTAGTATTAGTTATTAAATTTTAAAGCTTTTTATTTGTTAATTTATGTATATTAAATCCCAAAAAATATTTACGTTACTCATAAAGAGTATTGCCAATTATCTCAAAGTTTTTAGGATATCATACGGTATTATTAGCTTATTTCAGGTTTATTTCTAAACTAACTCACATGTTTTCATATTATTATGTATAGATGGCGTCGTTATTATTTTTATTGCTTCACATAAATAAAAACTTTTGAAATTTTAGTCTCTGGATTTTAATAAGGATTTTGCGATTATTTGACATAAAAAAATTAACATGAAATTGTTTTAGTTAAAAATAGCATGAAAGTGTATTAGACTTAAAAACTGAAAATTATGTCTAAACTATGGTTACATTTATCAGCCACAGCACCGTTTTCGAACACAGATCTATGCATAAGCATGCAACATTGAGTCTTACGGGCATTAAAATCGACTTTATTCACACGATCCCATTTGGCGATAATTGTGAGATCGTGATTGACCATATTATTAATGTTTTACTTTTTGGAATCCATATCCAACCGGTTTGGTCTATTACTGAATGAATACGAATGACAGATGGTGCTGTTGTCTGTGAAGGAGTATATAAGGTTGAAAGTTTGACAAAGCAGGTCATTTAAAAAAGTAAGAAACAGGGTAGGAGAAAGAACGGAGCCTGCGGCACCCCGGAATTAATCCTGAACTCGTCTGATTAAGTTCTATGTATAATAACTCGTATAGTGTGATTTTTAAAAAAAATCCATATAAATCTGGAGAAATTTTCGGCGACAGCAAAAGCAACAAGTTTTGACAGAAGTGCATCATATCACACTCTATCAAACGCCTTGGAAATATCTAGAGCCACTACTTTACTTTCCCCGATATGATGTAAGGAGTTGCACCGTTGTTTCAATAAGAACGACAGCAAGTCGCCATAAAGCGCCCTCTGCGGAAACCATATTGTTGATGGTTAAGTGACTATTAAGCTTCAGGTACCTCACAATATAAAAAGTAATCATATTTTCCATCACTTTAGAAAGTGCAGAACTAATTGTAATTGGGCGGTAATTTACAGGATTGTAAGCCTCACTCTTCTTGGAAATCGGCGTTACATTAGCAACCTTTCAACATTTTGGAAATTCACCGACATGATACCACATGTTCACATCAAAACTGTTGATTTTAGGAGTACTTCTTATCTCATATTGCTTCTTATGATTTCAATATTTAGGTAATTAAATACGGAAACATGCTGAAATGCAGAAAAGGGGTAAGAGTAAGTGCTTGACAATAGAAGTTAATTTTGCTAAAATGCAATATTTGTGAACCCAATAAAATTATCTGTTATAAGTGCTAGCTAGCGGTTTATCACGAATTATTGGTTGGTAAAGAGAAAATCGTAAGATTCTATCTACCGTTTGCTAAACCAGAAATTGTAAGTTTGAGTTTGGTCAGAGTCACATTAATTCTTACAATAGATAGCTGTATAAAACAAGACCAGTCATAGCAACGGAATAAGAAACACAAGAAATAGAAGAAAAAGAAAAATGAAAACATTTAAGAATTATTTTTTAATTTATTAAAATGCACAACTTTATAATTCATTTTAAATTATAAATTTTACAGTTCGAATATTTTAACTAATATTTCATATATTTATTAGATGCTAAATAAAACTACTTAAGTATATTATTGTATAACTTGTTTTCTTTTAATTTTATTTTAGTAATAAGGCACATTTATTGATTTGCCATTTTTATATAAATACAAATGTACTTATGAACTTATCGCATATTAAAATAATAATCAAAAATTAATTAATACTTTGTACATAAAAAAAAACAAAATAAAATGCACTTGTTTTAATAGGGGAGGGATATAAATATTTAATACTTATAATTTATTAGTATGTGAACATATTTACAATTACGTGTTATTTATAAAAAAAATATGTCTAATAGATTGATGAAATTTAGACAATTGTTTTACTTGTTTAGAAGCGGATATTTTTTTCTAACTTAATTATTGCAATTATTTTCAAAAATATTTTATTTAGTTAAACAAAAACCAATTTTTAGTCTTGTATACTTAAAAGCAGATTAGGAATTATATTTTGCTTGTCTTCCTAAAGCGATACGCTTATCGCTTTTAAATTTCACACTCGCTTTAAGAATTCCTTAATGTCCATGTAAATTGCCGAGATCTGGTAAATTCTATCACTTATCTCTGTAATACTGTAGGTGTAACTAATTTTTACGATGTGGCCATTAATTTGGCCGCCTGTATAACATTATGCTGATGGTGATAAACACCAGCCATATCGGAGGCTGAAGCACCATGAATTCCCACTGAGGAACCACTTGAACCGCCTAAAGTACCAAAAGACGAGCCAAAATAGCAGTTGTTAACATAATCATAATTGGTGGTATTTGATTCGGATTTAACACTATAACCGCCTAAACTGCCCCCACTACTCGCTGAGGTGGGTACATGTTGTGACAAGGAGGGTGAATGATGATGGTGGTGATGGGCTGCCGAGGCCGCATGATGAGCTGCAGCTGCAGCATGATGGTGGTGATGGTGCAAATGATGAGCATGATAATTTGAACTTGCCGCATTCGACGTAGATAAACCATTCGATAGAGCATTACTGGAGCCCAAAAGGTGTTCATATTTTTGTGAACCAAAAGCAGATCCCGATAACTGAGAGTGACTCAAATTACCTTGGGCGGCTAAAGCTGAGGGTGTATATAAATTATTGCTGTGCGAAGTATTGCCAGTCGTAGCCGAGGTATTCGTATTCGATCCTAAATGTGCTGACGATGTGTGGGACGATGTATTGTTTAATAATCTTGTTTGCTGTGCTGAAGTATGCGGTAAATGCATATGATGGCTTAGAGAACTATGTAGAGCAGATGTAGCAGATCCTAGACTTAAATTATGTAGCGCCGAAGAAGAAGAACTAGCCGATTTGACCGCCAAATCGTTTTGTAATTTCGAAGCTAAAGAACTAGGTAGACTGTGTCGCTCTAATCCTAAAGAAGATTTGAGATCTATAAAAATAATTTCATAAGTTTATCTACGATTATAATAACACAAGCTTAGCTAACCATCGTCTTTTAACTCTTTGCCATTTTCCGTTGTCACTCCCGATTTCTTTGGCTTTCTTTTTCTTGTCTGTATGCCATCCTTTCTCATAGCCAAGGGTCTATTTACACCATGTAATTTGAAATATAAGCCACAAGCATTGCATACAGGCTCGCCTTCATTATTACGCCTCCACAAAGTTGTAGTGCGCGTACCGCAGTTAGTGCAACATAAACCTAAACGGCGCGTAGCTGTCTGGAATAACAAATAAAATACTATAAGTCTATATTTCTATCAAAGTCCAAATATTTTAAAGTCTAAATGAAGTTTTAATAAAATAAAAACTTTAAAATATTTTTACTTGTTTGGAAAAAGAATAGAAAAAATCAACACTCACTGCACTCACCAATCGCTTGCTTGGCTTGATCAATGGCCTATTCATGCCATTCATTTTATGATACAATCCGCAAGCGTTACATAGATAATGGCCCGTACCATCTCTTCTCCATAGCGGTGTGCTAATGGCACCACAATTAACACACTCTCTACCCTCGCCAAATTGAAAATCAATAGCACTGTCATAGGGAGAAGAACGTTGAAAGCCAGTAGGATCATAGGCTGCTCTCCAAGAACCCATCATTACAGCATTTTGTGTATAAAACTGAGGTGGTAATTGAGCATGAGCTGTACCAAAACTATCGGATGTCCAAGCATTTTGAGCAGCAGCCGTTCCAAAATGGGCAGCTACATGTTGATATTGGCTATTCGTTAGGGCCCTGTTTGAGGGTACATAGACGGGGGCGCTAACAGTGGCGGCGGCAGCAGCAGCTTGATGATACGAACTAACACCAGAACCTGTAGTGCTACCACTTAAATCAGGATAACCAGCTGAAGAATGATACATTTTAGCTGTGTATGAAGGAAACTCCTGTTGATGCTCCACCAAATTACTAGCCGCTGCTGTATGTCTTTGTCCGAAGGCAAGTTGATAGTTTGCCGATACAAAATTGGGAGTAGTTAAATCCTGTTGCATAAGAGTTATATCGGCTGATGAATGTTGATCGGAATTTGACTGTAATTAATAAAAACAAAAAAAGAAGAAAATAGGAAACAAATTAAACATTTTATTTGACCCCTCGAACAATAAACTGATTCATTGATTAATAAAAGTTAACACCCACTTAATATATTTTTGAAGAGAGAAGGAAAGAAACGCATGATTTTAAGACTGTCATTCTTTTAATAAGGCCCATCCCTTTATTTCGTTTATCTCGTTGGCAGTTGGCAGTACGCATGCTTTCTCTGTTTTCTACTATCACTATCATCATTTTCTTTATAATCAAGAAACGGCCACGAGTACAAAAAGCAATTTGAAGTCTCCATAAATAAATTTCACATTAAATTCCATTTTTAATGGTCTTTTTGCACGTTAATTTTTACTATTGTTGTTGTTGTTGTATCTACTGGCTGCATGACTGACTAACTTGCCCGTCCACATTTTTCTCTTATTTGTTATTCTTTTACATACAAACATTTTTTGCTTGGATGGCATTAAATTTTTCTAGGCTTTTGTTCTTAAGTGCAATAATGCATTGCACGTTTAAAGAAGTTTGTCTACAACTTGTAACGCCATAAACACATTGGGAATATTTATTTTATTTACATTTATAGACGCGTTTAGTTTCTTCTACTTTATAATAATACAAATTGCTACTAAAGGAATAATAATAATAATTGAGGATATCAAAAAAGTTGTAAATGACAGCGGAAGGTTTAGACAAAATGTTAAATTTTAAAAAGTTTTTAAGGTCAAAATTTATTTTATTTTTATGTTAAAAAATAACATGATATAAGAGAGGGGAATGGGAGGCACGCTGTTTTGTTTTCCTATACTCATTTAAGATAAATAAATTAAGAGATAAACGGCTTTAAAATTTAATAAAAATACTTTGATCTTTTTCAAAATTCAATTTTTACTGCTTATTAGAGTACTTTTTTTGTATTTTATTTCAAAGTAGTAGCCAGGAACCGCCCATCGACCCAAACCTTCATACATAGATAAAGATGTCGGTCTATCCAAGTGCTAACACCAATATTAATAGGTACTCCACCAATGTTTCTCACCGACATAAAAGTATGTGTTTACGCGCAAAGTAACTAACCTCCCTATTGTAAGCTTAACGAAAATCTCTTTTGCTAGTTCTCATTGCTCTAAAGATTTTCTTTGGTTAAGCTACATTTCATACGCTTGTATACCCCACTTAAGGTACGTTGTACATTTCAACCCAAATTTATATTAAATTTAAATAAACATACGTTTTATAACGTTTTGAAATATTCTAATTTCTATCGTTTTATTTTTAATTATAATTTTCTGAAATAAATTGTTTTGGAAGATAAAATTGTAAAAGAATTTTAACTTTGGTACTTCAGCGAAGAATACAAAAACTAAGGAACAAACTATTACTTTCCTTAAGAGATAGTAATAATAACGAAAGAATTTTATGATCTAAGAGCTTTTTTGCACACAGGGCTGTTGTTGAAAATTCTAAAAAGTGGCATCAAGGATATTATAAAGAAAAATTGGGTGGTCACGAGTATTAAAAAACTGGCAACATTTTTTTTATTTCAGTTTTGTTATAAAAACAACAAATTTCCCTATCCTAACATGTGTCTTCGGGAGTAAAAGGTGGCACCAGTCGCCTGGGCTAGCAGGAGTACGAAACTGGAAGAGACAAAGGACTCTTATAGTCCGACCAGTGATTTATTGTACACATACTGGTACTATGAAAACCGTTACCCGCAGGGCTACGGCCCTGTTCTCGATATTGGTGAGGCCCCTCGAGAAGCAAATTGGTGGCTGTGGTTTAATCGGGCTTTCAAAATTTCGAAGAGATGTTAACAAAAAAGTTAGTATCCTGCGCATGCAATAGGACAGGAGTTCGATAGGCTCCCACTCTTCAGCAAGAAGTGGGGATACAGCCCTGTTACCATGTACTCGAAAATTGCTACTAAGGCGTGTATGCACCTAGTGTGTATACGTCTTAGTGCAGGGTAAACGCTTTTTTTTACACCCAGTTGTAAAACCATTATTAGAAGACGGTCTCGCGGCCAGGTGCTGACATTAATCCTATCACGTATCAGATATAGAAGGCCCTCAGTACTAAATTAATTCAATTTTATATAATTAAATTTATAGAAAATTAAAAAGCACACATCTTCTATATCTAGGTGCCCCTGTAGGCTAGTAGGTAGTATACTAGTTTGTAAATATGGGGGTTGTGGGTTCAATCCCCAACGAAGACTTTGGTTTTTTTTTTCACTACAAAAATAAAAATTGACTGTCGGTGGGGCTGTTCAGCGATGAAGGCATAGTCACTGCTCACTGTGCTGTCTTTATACGGCAGTTAATTTCCGACTATCCTTCTACTTTCACCACCTGTTTCATCTATTCTCTATCCCTTTCCTAAAGAATGTAGCACGCTACTTGACTAAATAGGCATTGTTGTGCTACTTCTCTTTAAAAAAAAAATCGTAAATATTTGGCGTTGGCAATTTAAGATAGATTACTGCCAGCAGTTAGCTTGTAAGTTGCTAAAAACATATTTATAATCGCCTAGTGTTGGAGTTTTTGACACCAACTTTTGATAATTCTCTGAAATTTGAGGTAAAAATTTATAGGAGAGAAAACTTTATAGTGCTGCATCCCTACAGCCGCTCAACCAGTTGCAGAAAAAGTTGAGCCTAAGTTTTTATAGAGCCGAGAAGTCACCGTCTAGATTTTTTTCTCCACTCATCATGACGCTTCTATTAGCAGTTAATTATTTAATGGCACTTAATGAAGTCTTGTATAGGAGGTATCATATTTCCATAGAAGGACAACTCAGACATTTTGTTTAATGGACATTTTTTGTTTTTTTTTTTGCTATAATCAGCATTTCGAGCAATAATTAAGTAATGCTTTCCTATGCTGTGCCATAGCTAGATTTAATATATTTCTTGCAATTTATTGAAGCTATATTTCTTCGCATCGATAGAATGCTCTAAATACATGACTTTCTACAATAATCTTAATATCTCTCGCTCCTAAAACGAGTCGCCGTTTTTCCTGCAAATACAGATATCTTAATTAGCCTTTGACATGTTTTATGTGTCGGATTAGTTGAGTGAATGCTGAAGGTTGAGATCGGCAAATCCAATTAAATAGTTGTTAGGCGAATCGTTGATGCTGTAACTATCGTATCAATTTTTGTCATTTCCATATCCACATCGATCAACTGTATGAAGACGTCGCACTGTCTCACTGTAACTATAGTAACTGCGGCAAAAAATGGTTTTTGGCGTGTCATCCAATTTGGATAAAATTCACAGTATATTAACAGATGTATGAGTAACAATTCCCTGAAATTTCAGCCTCATAACTTTATTACTTTTTGGTCCAGAGCAAGTCAAAGTTGACGTATGCCAACGCGCTTGAAATATGCTAGTTCAATATGTAATATTCAAAAACTTATTAATAAAAAAATACATAATAAATATAACTTTAAAGTATTTGTTTTAATTATAGAATGAGTAGATGAAAAAATAAATTTAAAAAAAATAAAAAAAAAAATTTCTTAACAACAGAATGTGGTGTAAAAATTGAACATTTTGCATTTTCAATAGACTAGGAAATATAGAGCAGCCCCTCGCGCTAGGTGCAGACTTATATCAAATGAAAGATTGAAGTCTCAGCTTTCATTTGAAGTAAAGGACATAAAGCAAAAGTTTGCAAAAGTACTTTAAACATACAAAAAATACGCAACGCGCACATTCTGTCGCTATACGTACGTTAGCGTCCAATAGCATGTTTCAAACATCAGGCCACAGTGAATATCATCAACGTTTCACCGATGAAAATATTTCTGATAAAAATATGTTTTTAAAATATCTTGTTCCGTTAAAGTTAACTGATCTTTAGAATAATTCTTATTTGTGGTGAACAAATTCAGAACCATCTTCAACAAGACTTTTGGGCCTATAAAATTCGAATTTGTGAAAGAAACAGCAGATGTTATTAACAATGAAGTGAATCGTGTAAATAAAGAAATTCAAAATTTAAAAACTACAGAATTCGAAAGAAGTTTGCGACATCTCATAGTTTAACTATAACGATGATTGACGGAAAAGTGGCAACAACAGTCGGTATGAATTGCTTGATGGCTGTTTGTTTCATATGTGGAGCAAAACATGCTGAAATTAATAATTTGAAAGCAGTTATCTTGAGCACAAATTCAACTGCAGCATAGAAATTTGGAATTTCGCCGCCGCATGCTCGAATAAAATTGATGAAATGTATATTACATATCAGTTAAAATTAGAAAAAAAAGAGACAAAAAAGAACAGAAAGAAGCTGTTAAAACAGAAATAAAAAAAATCCAAATTAATTCTGGGTTTAAAAGTCGATGTGGTGAAACAATGCATGGAAACAACCAATGATGGTAATATCTCCAGAAGATTTTTTGAAAATCCAGAAATAACCGCTGGCATAACTGATGTAAATGTAGACTTAATTCACCCATTTAAATTATATTAAATACTATAAATACTAGTAGTAATATAGATGTTGGTAAATTCCATACGTATTGCATGGACACTGCAAAATTGTATGTAGTGTTTTATGGCTGGTATTACATGCCTATCGGTGTCCATAAAGTTCTCATTCACGGCAGCAAAGTGGTATCTGAGGCTATATTGCCAATAGGTTTGTTTGCAGTTTTTATTTTTGAAAGTATTTTTTTTAAATTTTATTTAATATTAACTTTTTTTTGCTACAGGAAGAAGAAGAAGCGCAAGAAGCAATGAATAAGGATTATAGAGACTCATTACATTTTCTACGAATGAAAATGTAATGCACTATTGGCAAATATCATCAGACTTATATTAACTCATTTAGAATCCATGATGATGTTAAAAAATATTGATAGAATGAAAAAAATTGCTCTTTTTATTGCATTTCAATGACAGGTGGGCGTAATAGTGGGCGAATTTTCTTATTTTTTTTAAAAGACTAGCTTTTTCCTAAAAATAACCTGTGCAAAATTTCAGAGCTCTACAATGACTCCTTAAATTTAATGTTGTCTCACTGTGCGTTGTACAGTGGTTTATTTTGGAAATATGTCGGTAGCTCATTAATCACAGGCCAATCATAGAGTTATTCCTGTATGAAACTGCGGTCCACTTGAATAAAGGGGAAGTTCTGGGTATGTCCCCAAACTTGTTTATCTCGGGCATAAAATATTTTAGAAATATAAAAAGTTTTTTTATTACTGAAATGTTAGGGCTTTTTGAACTTAACTAGAAAATCGAGTTAGAAAAATTTTCTTTTTAATTTTTGGCCGACCTCAACTTAATATTTTTAACGTGGTGTGCACATCTATGTTCCGATTATTAATGTAAGATATTAATTGCATTCTTGATAACATTTATAATGAAACAGAAGTAAGTTTAGTTCCGATTGCATATTTCGTTAAAAAGCTGCAAGTTACTGAATTGGGAAAATGTAAAAACTATAGTTTTTAAGGATTGAAACTTACTTCGCTACTATACATTAAAGTTTTTCGATTATTTTAAAGACAACCTATAGAAGATGCAAATACAAGAAAAATTACATCAAAAATGTTAATAGTTCACCCTCTAGCCGTATGCAAGCACAGCCAAGTTTGAAACAAAATTTATGAATTACATCAAACTTCTTTGGAGCTGATTCAATAAAAATTTGTTACTAAAGTTCTATCTCTTGGCTAAATACTCCAAACTGGATTTGGTAGTTTCGTACTTAAAAAAGCCAGCTTTATAAAAAAAACAAAATTTTTTGGAACATTTTTTCCCCGCTTAAAGACTTTATTTTGCCATTTGATTTAAGGCTGGAAATTCAAATTCTATATTTAATTTTTCAAACAACCCTTTAAAGTGAAATTTATAGTTTAAAAGGTAAATTACATCTAAAAACTGCGATGCGAAAAAAATGATAACAAATTGTTAATCTAAGAGTCATAAGTTTTCCTCTGATACCATCGACTTGTACAAAGAGCATATACTTAAGTTGTTAGAGCTTCGCAAACCCTGGCCTGTAATGAAGTTTTTCTCAAGGGTACTTAAATTCAAAATCTCTTAACATTGGAGTATTAAATTGCGACATTTCCAAGAAATGTTATGTCAACTTTGGGGACATATCCAATAGTCCGCCTTCACATTGGGCACCTGATTGTCCGCATTCCACTCAGGAACACCTCTGCTTGGCCTCTGTGAAATTTCATTAGGATATCTGAATTGGTTTATGAGCTACCGAATTTCCAAAATAAAATGTTTGCAAACCACTGTGCGTCGCACACAGAGGATTTCGCGAAAAAATGTGAAATTGTCAACATACTCTTCATGCAATATGCAGTTATATTTTGAAATTTTAGACTAAATGGGTTTAACCAAATCAAAAAGAATTACTCCGATCTGACTGCTTATTTTTGTTTACAGCCGTCTCAAGCTCCATGCTTGTATGTTTAACTGAACCAACTTAATTTAAAGCTAAGAATTTCAAAACAAATATTATTTTATTATGTGAGCTAACGTTTTTATTTAAATTAGGATATTTCAGTAAACTAAAATTGAAAAAATTAACTCTGCAGAGACTTAAGTTTTTTGTTGTTTGTTTATTTTTATGAATATATAAATAACAAAAATCCCTTCTTTCTCCAAACATTTAGACTTGTAATTTTAGCTATACCGTCCCACAGTTGGAAGTCACTACTAATACATTGTCTCACATCTGTTTTTAAATTTTTAATCAATTTCAAGTGCCACCAGGTGCCACCTCTCAATTTGTTGCATTTTACAGTACAACATTTTTCAGCTGATTGATTCGCGACTCAATTCTGATAAGGCCCTTTTGTTTAACATAACTCAAGAACCACTAGTCGGATTTTACTTAAACCAATTTAGAAAAATCAAGAATTACAAGTACTTTCATCTGTTTATATAACGTTTCGTTACATAAGCAACAGTTTCGAAGTTATAAATGAATGTATGAAGAAAAAAAATATTTTTTGCCTAAAAAGTTAATTATTTTTTTTTAATTCATAAAAAAATCCAAAACGGTAAAAAAAGTGTCAAGTCCTATTAGTTTTACGTAAAGTCGTATAACCTATTAACAAAATGAGACATAACTCATGAAAATCGATAAACGCGTTTCGCTTTTATGCACAATTAAGTAAAGGTATGAATTAAAAAAATTTGCTCGGGTGTGCACAAAAAAAACATTGATTATTTTTTTTATCATTCTCGTACCATACAAAGAACTCACGAAAGAAGAAACTAACAGTTATCAGTGTACCTCTGTTGGATTATACTGCTTGAAGAATCCTAGAGACCAAGTCAGCAAAGGAAATAAATAAAATTGAAAGCGGAAATCTAATAATGTTCTATAAATGGGGATGTGATGAGGCATCTAGTCAAAGCGAATACCAACAGAGGTTTTAAGATTATCAAATTTCTGACTCTCACTTATATATGACATCAATTTAAGTGGTACATTAAATTATCATTAAGTGATGACATAAATAAATTAGTATGGAACAACAATAAACCTACTTCCACACAGTATTGTAGAACACTACAGCTCAAGTTATACGAGAAGAAAAGAGACGAGTCGATGAGGAGATATCTTAACTAAAAGAATTTGAGTTAAGAGTTAATAATCGAAACTTTAAAGTAAAATGTGAAATATATTTTACGATGATTGATGGCAAGATAGCACAATCAGTAGCAGAAGCACCAGCAGCATCTTCTTGTTTTATTTGTGGAGCCACAACATCCAAGATGAATAAAATCGAAAAAGTTCTAACTATGCCCGTAAATGAACAAGCACTGAAATTTGGTATGTCACCACTTAGTGCGCAAACTAAGCTGATGGAGTGTCTTATAATATTTAATTTAAACGTGGGAGAGTCGACTCAAATACTCGTCCGATAAAAGAAGCCCGAATATGTTTGATAAAGCATGAACTTAAAGAGAAAATTGGATTACAGGTTGATGCTGTTAAGCAAGGCTCTGGTACGACAAATTCAGTAAATACGTCACGAAGATTCTTTGCTAATTCTGCTTTGATTTCCGAAAACATATTCAAAAGGTTTTCAATAATTCTCGAAGCTATAACAATCATCGAGGTAGAAATTTCCAAAAAATTTGGTGATTTTATTTTGGAGACGACAAAAGAGTTTGTTGCACTGTACGCGTGGTACAATATGCCACCTACACTTTACAAAATTCTGTTCTGATTCATGGAAAAGATATAATTAAAAAGTATATTTTTCCTGTAGACTTACTATCCGAAGAGGCCCAGGAAAGTCGTAACAAAGACTATAAACAATATCGCTTTAGATACTCCAGAATATGCAGTCGAATTGCCATGAACAAAGATATTATGCACATCAGATCTCATGATCACACATTTGACGCCTTTATTTAGCCAGAAAAAGCATAGTGTTATAAGCGACAAAGTTAAGGCTCTTTTGGAATAATAAATTAAAAATAGTACTGCCATTTTCCGTCCTAACTGGCTGATTTGTATTCGATGGCGAGCGCTTTCGATGCGAATGCATCATTCTCAAGCCGCGGTTTAGTTTGTACTGGTGAGTCAGTGTTGGCGTTCAGGTAGTTCTGTTATTAGGTCCGTATATATTCAGGTAAGCAGAATACCGGTCACCTGGCATTTATATGCAAAGTGAACTTAAAATGGCAATATTATTTCATCTACTGGCGGAGGACAACCAAATAACATAATTAAAAATAGATTTAAAATAAATAATAAATTAAAAATTAAAAAAATAATTAAAATTGTTTTTGTTACTTATGGCTTTTTACATTGTAGGTAACGATCTACATTGCTCTAATTTTTTTATTTTTTGTGTATTACTATATAAATAAAACTAAATTTGTGAAGAAATCACTAAATTTTTGGAGACATACATATATTTTTTTTTCCTCACCTCCAAACAAAAATCCCCAGTGTGCGTTGTAGGATATTATCGATTTGTTTTTTAGATTTAGTGGCTGAATTTTTTATTTATATTTAAAAGAAATTAATACAAGGTTGTAAGGAACTTGTTTGAAACACTGAGTTTTTATAGCAAAAAAACAAATTTCTAAAATTGTTTTTAATAACATTTTCCTACACAGCAACAAATTTGCGTATTTTTTAATGCTATAAAAAACTACACAGCTTCGTCTGCGTGGCACGTAGCGCCGTCCTGTTAAAACCAAATGTTGCCTATATCCTCCTCTTCAATTTTTATGAACAAAAATTCGTTCAACATGGCCCGATACGATCGCCATTGACTGTAACGGCCACTCCTGAAAAATGGCCCAATTATGCCTCTGGACCAAAATCCGCACCAAACAGTGACTCGTTTCGGGTGCGTCGGCTTTTCAAGGTATGCATGCGGGTTTTCTGTGCCCCAAATGCGACAATTTTGCTTGTTTACATACCCGCCAAGATCAATGAGCTTCATCTGAAAAGACGATTTTTTTTACAAAATCGGCATCTTCTGTAAGTCGATCGCAGGCCCACTTAGTGAAGCGCTGTTCAAGCGTATACACAACCATATTCGTTCAGCGGAAGGATAACATTTATTATCTGTCAAATCAAACATGAGCTAAGTAATACCATTCACGAAATAAGCACTAGTTGAAAAAAAAACCTTAGATGGCGGATCCTTTATTACTTTACTTTACATCCTTGAATATCTTTTTATTAACCTAATGAAATATTGTTTTATTCTTAATTTCAATCGGTTTAATATTTATTGTTATTTTTATTTTGATTCCATTTTGAATTGATTTATTATGCATTCATTTCAGCAAATGGTAATTAATCGTGATGGTATTTTAAAATATGGTTACAAGGCAGAGCCACTGAACGGCATATTAAAGTAATCATATGTTTGTTTTATTTTTATTGATGTTTCTAAGGCTTTTGACAAAGTTTGGCATGAAGGTCTATTTCTGAAACTGACCGCTCACTTGCCTTGTAATATAAGCAACCTACTGAAAAGCTACATAATTGGACGAAAACTTTCTGTTGTTGAAGGAGACTTCGTTAGTTTATCCAAACCAATTTCCTCAGGCGTACCACAAGGTAGCATTCTTGGACCAGTTTTATATTTGATATATACCTGCGATATGCCTGTAAGTGAAACTGTCCACACTTCTACGTTTGCTGATGATACAGCGTGTCTAAGTTCGCACGAAAACTCCTATCAAGCCTCCATAAATCTTCAGCAACATATAACTCAGTTGAAGTTGTGGTTAAAATTATGGAGAATTAAAGTGAACGTTCAAAAGTGCATTCATGTGACCTTCACCCTGCGAAGAGATAATTGTTCACCCGTTCGAATCAATAATCACATTGTTCCTCACCATAGTTATGTGAGATAACTTGGTATACATCTTGACCGTCGCCTTACATGGAAACATCATATTGACTCAAAGCTAACACAAATGAAACTTAAGCTAACACAGTTACAGTGGCTCATTGGCAGGAACTCGAAACTTAGCCTAGATTGTAAACTTCTAATTTACAAGAGTATTTTGAAACCAATATGGTCTTACGGAATCCAACTTTGGGGCACTGCCTCAGCTTCAAATGTTGATAAAATTCAACGTGGACAGAATACAATTTTACGGTTAATAACTTCCGCTCCATGGTACATCAGAAATTCAAACATACATTGTGATTTAGAAATACCGCTGGTGACTACAGAAATCATCAAATACGCAGGCAAATACTTAATGAAGCTTGAAGACCATCCTAATCCCCTTGCTCGCAATATCTTGGATTACAGTGGACATAGCCGATTAAAAAAGAGGGATACCGCAGCTTTAATCCTCAATGCTACAGATGACACATCTTAGAAATATTTGTTTTGTTTTTTTTAATGACAAATTTTTTTTACCCAAAAGGTTAGTTTTGACATGGTCGGGACTAATGTAACTTTTTTTTAGAATTTAAGATTTTAAAACTTATTGTTAGTTCAGTTTCTTGAAGATACAATAAATAATTGTTGAAGAAAAAAAATATATATTTGGCGGAAATCTATTATTTACATTTCGAAGTATGTATTTGTATTTTAACTTTATGTAAATTTTACACAAAAATTCGCAAAAATTGGCAACGTTGTTATATCACAAATAAATATAATAAATTTGTGAATGTATAATAAAGTTAGAAATAAACCAAATTAGTTAATCTTATCGTTATTGCGACAAAGTTAATAAATAAAGTGACAACATTTTGAACTCATTTTTATACATTTTTAAATAAAAAAATTAAATAAATTTATCTATAATTAATATGGGAAAATATTTTTAATAGATTAAAAATAAAATATAATAAATAACATTAACGATAGAAATCTATCACTTGCAAATTTTTTTTAATTCTATTTGAATTTTATACATCTTCTCAAAAGCAGTTGTGAGTCATTAGCAGCTGAGCTTAATAAAATACTTATTAATACATCCCCTTCTTAATTTCAAAACAAACTAAGTTTCAGTGTCAGCTCAGTATTGATCACACAAATTACTTCACTTCCTTTTAGTTTTACGAGTAAAAGGTTTTGCTTTAACTGTTTTGCATAAAGTATCTGAGTTTTTTTTTAAGTTTTTCTTTTCATTTTTTTTGCTAAGTGTGTGTTTCTTTTTATGTTGCCTGCTGTTGGATATCACATCTTCCTGATGCCATAAATAAAGTCAAAGCTGAACACAGCAGACAAATTGATCCACTCGAAATTGAAATAAAATATAAAAAAACTTTACATTAGTTAAAATGTGTGCAAAAGTACATTGCAAAAAAAAAAAAAAATAATGAAAGCGAGGTAATAATGCAATAAACTAATCGTAAACACAGTCTCTTAAAAGGATTTATAAAAGTTATTCTGCTCTTTTTTTAATGGCTTGATACTCTTTGATCTCTTTTAAAATCAATGATGCCACTTTTTAAAGAAAAACAAAACGTTATAAATAATTTGATATAATTCAGCTAAATGTGAGTTGGACTCACACACGAAGGGTTCTCTAATATGTATAATAAATTTTTGATTATTTGTTATTAAAAATTGCCTATAACAAAAAAAAAGACAAAAAAAGCAGCTGCTCTAAGATAAGTTTCAGTCTCATTTTTTTATATCGGGTTTTTTAATAAGAAGTTTTTTTTTTTAATTTTGGCAACATCAATAACATGATATTTTAGACATTAAGTTTTTTGACGTAGCCGTAGTAGATGCATTGACAATTTTGCACAAAAGTCGCATTAAAATAATAAAAATTGACTATGAAAATGGTGGCTCTGTTAAAGTTACTTTTCGTAAAATTCATGATAATTTCGGACAACATAATAAGTCCTTCTGAGACCGCTATTAAGAATTTATTCGTTAAGTTTTAGTCGACAGGAACATCAGCGCATATTCGACCGGATTGTTTAACTGAAAACATCCTAGCCGTGACCGACAATGTTGAAGCAGATCCGAATTTGTCAATTCCTCGACGTTCTCAACAATTGGGGTTATCCAAAACCATTACATGCCAAGTTTTGCATAAGGATTTGACTTTGAAGCCTTACAAGTTTCAACTGGTGCAAGAATTGAAGCCGACCGATTCAATTCATTCAGGAACAACTGCCTTGTTTTTCTGAATCTACAATTTTTTTCAGACGAAGGCCATTTTCACTTGTCAGGGTATGAAAACAAGCAAAAGTGCCGCATTTGGGCTTCTAAAAATCCTGGAGCGATTATTGAGAAGCCTTTGCATACTCAACGTGTCATAGTATGGTGCATTATGTTGTCTGGAAGCGTGATTAGGTATTTTTTTTTTTCAAAGATGAGGCTGGAAATGTGGTAACGGATCACGCTATCGCAAGATGCTTACAACTCAATGTTGGCCTATTTTTGACGAGATGGATTTCAACACGACTGTGTCACATGTAATACAATGAAACGAGCAATTTATTGCAAATCAAATTTCCCGATCGCTTAGTTTCTCAATAGTCAGCAGTTACTTGTCCAGCCAGATTGTGTGATTTAACATCATTAATAAATTTTTTTGGGACTATGTTAAGGACAGAGTCTATAATAATCCAGTCGCATCGTTTTTAGCCTTAAAATTCAAAATCCGTGGTGTGATTAACGAAATAGAAGCGACATTTTGTCAAAAAGTGATTAAAAAAATTGACATCTGTCAGCGTGGTTTTGATGATATTTGTCAGATATCATTTTCTCTTCGTAATTTGAATCACCTTAATTTAAATTTTTTGTTTTATTTTGTTTTAGAAAACAAAATTCTTGCTGAAAAACCCTTTACTTCCTGTTATAGCAGACAAAGTGTGTGAAGTGTGTGAAAGTCACGTGTTGTATGCGTCATCCTCTATGGTTTATATTTTCTCTTAAATCAGTTTGTTGCCACCTGCTTTGTGTAAATTTCAAGTGTTTCCTACAAAGGTTTAAAAGGTAGCACCATTAGGTAGGTCAAAATCACCATTTAATTTGGAAATTTATTTTGTATTTTTTTTAAGATAGAAACGATCAATTTCATACATTTTGTGAGAAAGGTGTCTAGCTATTACAGTACCAAAGAGGCCTATTATAGATGAACAGATTTGTAACGATATTAATGGAGTTATAGTTTTGTCTAGGTTTCTTTTCAGAATATTTAAAAGATTTTCCTAAAAACTAATTTTTTCCCGCGATTGTGTCTTTATTGACTATTGAAGAGAAAATGCTTTTCTAAACAAACACAAGGCAAAGGAAAAGTGATGGCACAACCAGCCGCTTGAGCAAAGGAAGGGTTCAGATCCAGGGGTTTTATGGCTCTTTTAAGTGCAATTTTAACCCTTTCTTTTTTTGTTTGTTTTAACCTTTGCTGAACTATTTGTGATGAAGGCCTAACACTTGGTGGTCACTAAGTAGTTTAAAAAGTGAAAGTTATTGTATTGGTTGCAGTATAGCAAAATAGACGGTCAGATTTTGATTTTTTATTGTTACGACAGGACGAATCAGAATTGACTTCTGCAATATACGCGGGTTAAGGGCGATTGTTTCTCTACTATATGCTCACATTTGTCTCCATCGGCTGAATAGTTTTGCCTTATGTGAGACTCAGGTATCTGAAAATGCTGATCCTTACCTGGGCACCACCTACTATCGTTTTTTAATTTCCATCGGAGCCTTGCATTGTTTATACGCAATAAAGTTGTGTACCAGTGTCAGCAACCATTGGGCACAAGACACATCTCTTGCATTTCGGGTTTCTCTACAGAAGTCTATAGAAGGAAGGGATAAAACCTTAGTTGGTTTCGATTCTCTTTCCGACTCCATATCGAATAATCTCGATAGTTGCCCGAAGAATGAAATTGTTGTTGCTGGGGATTTTAATATCCACAACTCTTCTTGGCCTCGCCATTCAAGCCATATAACTACAGAAGGCCATCATGTTGAATTGTTTGCCGCGCACAATCGTCTTGTGGAATTAGTGAATGCGCTAACACATATTCCTTGTGTTGAATGGTACCACAGTAATTCGCTCGACCTTTTTCTAACTTCACATTGCCTGAACTCAACGAATTGGAAACTTTGTTTCTTGCACAAAAAATCGATACCATGGTGGAAATGGTAAACATCATTTTGTTTGGAATTAAAAACTTTTGTTCCATTCAAAAGAAGTTCAACTAAAACCGGATTGAAATCTTGGTTTAATTAGACGTGCAAAAATACAGTCAGATCAAGAGAGGATGCATTCAGTATCTGGCGTAGAAACAAAACGCAGATACTGATTCGCTACGCAAACGAGCGAGATCTTCATGTGCCAGTGTACTATGCGAGGAGCGCCTTCGTGCTATGGTTCTTGCTATTCCTAGGGGTAGCAAGAATTTTTGGTCATTTATTAAAAGAGTGGGGATAATGCTAGTTCTTCAATTCCGACTCTTTTAATGAATGATCAAATATTCACTGACCAGGTTGATAAAGCTAAGCTTTTGGCTGATATATTTCTAAATATTTATTCTATTCTATTTGCTGGAAAGTAGTCAACCACCACCTAAGCTCGACAGAGTACCCGTTACCATGCCAAAGATATTCTTTCGAGCTCGAGCGGTTAAAAAATTTTCGGCAGATCTCAACTTCAACAAGTCTTCTGGGCCGGATGGGATAACAGCACTGGCACTGAAACAGTGATCTTCGAGGCTAGTGCGTCCGTTAGCAACCCTTATCAACATGGTGTATCATGCGGGGGAATTTCCAAAGTGTTGGAAGGTTATTAATAAACCGCCAATCCCCAAAAAGGGTGAGACTAAAAACTCTGAAAATTACCGCCCAATTGCAATTCGTTCTGCACTTTCTAAGGTGATGGAAAGTATGATTAATTTGCATTTTGTGAGGTACCTGAAGTCCAACAGCTTACTTAGTGACCGACAGTATAGTTTTCGTAGGGAGCGCTCTACGGCTGATTTGCTAGCTTTCCTCTCAGAACAATGAAGCAACTCCATACATTATTTCGGGGAAAGTTATGCGCTGGCTATAGATATTTTCAAGGCATTTAGTAGAGTGTGGTATTGTGCACTTCTGTTAAAACTTGTTGCTTTTGGTGTCGGTGGCAATTTCTTCAGATTTATATAGAGTTTACTCAGGAATCGTACTACACGAGTTGTTATAGATTGGATTTCATCAGAAGTGTTCAAGCTTAATTGAAGGGTACCGCAAGGCTCCGTTCTTTCTTATAATTTATTTCTTATTTTTATAAATGACGTTCTATATCAAACTTTCAACCCTATATACTATATAGCACCATTTGTCATTGGAATTAATTCAGTAATAGATCGAACTAGTTGGAGGTGGGTTCCGAAAGGCAGAACACGAATAATACGCCCAATTACGATCTTGCAACAATCTCCGAATAAGGTTGTGTGGATAGAGTCGATTTTAATGCCCGTTAGACTCAATTTTGCAGGCTTACGCATAGATATGTGTTCGGATATGATGCTGCATCTGTTGTTATGGGTGATATAAGAACTAAGGGATCGGAAGCTCTTAATGTTCTTGGCATGAAAATTCAGTGTGGTGTTCGATAGAGTAAGTACATTTTTCAAGTTTCTGAAAAAGCTTTCAAGTGCTCGGTTTTGTAAAACGATGTAAGAAAGACTTCACTAGGACTGATCTTCGTACTATTTACGCTGATGATAAAGAAGACCTTCAAGCTAACATAACATATATCTATATGTATTTATATATGTATATACATATGTAAATGGGTTTTGGAGAGCAATAAGAACGTCATGAACATTCGTCGATTCCAAGATTCCATTAATATGTGATTCCATGCACCAAAGAGTGCCGTTGTAGACGTCATTTAAACGACTCCTGTAATTAAGGTAGCCATATTGCGTAACACTTTTTCTACAATAAAAGATGCTGTGGTCTGAAGGTTTCCCTACTGGTTAATTTGCTGTTTAGAACAATAATTTCTGGCGCTTTGTTTTTACCAGCAAAACTGGAAATAGATTTAAATTTTAATTTCAAACGAAAATTTGTTTTGTATTTCTTTGTCATTCTTTTTGTTTCGCTAAATCTTGAACTCACATTCAAAATGATATTATAATCATTTCGATTGTTTATTTGTTTCTACAGTAAAATCCTGTTAAAAGTATTTTTCTCCATAACGCAAGTAGTAATAATTAATAATGATCATTTTTTATCTTATTTTTTTAACTTCAGTTAGTAAGTCATATTTTTTGTTATTTGTCTTTGTTTTTAATTTTAAACCACTTAACGTTTTATTTCCTTTTACACTCAAGTGTTTATTAAAAAAATGTTATTATGATGGGTTTTTTTATATGCTGTTTTGAAGAGCATTGAAATAAAATATCCTGTATTTTAAATCAAGTGAGCCGTCTGACTGTTGTGGTATCTGTCTCAATATTTTTTGTGTGTTTGTTTTTGTATCGATTACGCTTTGAAAAGATCACACTGTAAATGGTCAGTGTCAGAGAAAAACAGTGCTGATAAGTAGAATCAAAAAAAAAAAAAACGCGTTAACAATGTCTTAACCTGCTTCAAATTTTTAAACATAAGATAAAAATATGTTTCTTTAAAATACTTTTCCTTTAAAATAATTGTTAATTAAAATTAAAAATTAATTAAAAAAAAATTAATTAATAATTCAAAAGTATGACAAATTATGTCCTTTTGATTTTTATGTCAGAGACTTTTTATTTTAAACTGCAGAAGGTGATGATTCATTTATGACGATTTTCCAGAATAAACTGATTATAAATATCGATAAGTAAACAAACTGTTCTTTCAATGAACTAACCAAAATATTAGCCTACATTTCCACTCATGGAAGTGAAGCGGTTACACGAAAATCCTGCGAATAATAACTATTTTTTTTTATATCAAAACGTTTTGGTCGCCAGAATATGATATAAAATTTATGTTTTGGTTGATTTGTTACAATTTTGTTTATCATTCTATTGGAATTATTGGCTTTTGATCTATTTTCGAAATTTGCTTTTATATATTTTTTGCCTTTTGAAGCAGAGGCTTCATAATTTTTCTAATATTTTGAACTTTAATTATCTAGACCTGACGATCAAGAGGAACATAATCTCGAACGGAATCGAATATGGAATATACAGGAAACCAACAGCAACGGACACAATAATACACAACTCATCAAATCATCCCCAGCAACACGGAAGCGCAACAATCGGGCGGTTAATAATGAGACTCGAGAGAACACCACTAACTTCGGCAAATGTATATGAAGGAAATGGAAACAATATAGCGGAAAACAACGGATACAAAAAGCGCCTCGTAGATAACATCAGGAAACAAATTAGGACGAACAAAGAACAGGATAATGAAAGGAGGAAATGGGCTACATTGACATATATGGGAGGATCAACATACAAACTGGAAGGATTCTTTGGAGAACACAACATCAATACCGCACTCGAAACAGGAAACAACCTAGGCGGAATACTACAGGATGGAATAATCGAGACAGATATACTAGACAAACGAGGAGTGTACAAATTAACTTGTACATGCCATTAAGGCTATATCGGGCAAACAGGACGAAGGATTGAGACCGGATTTAGGGAACACATTGGAGACTATAACAGGGAACTACGGAGACCGAAATCGACTCCGGAATCATATTTTCGACAACAGATGTACACCAGGACATATGAGGACAACGGTTAAACTGCTTCATACACAGCGCAAAGGAAGGAGACTAAATGTATTAGAGAACATGGAAATATACAAACGGAGAACATTTGACAAAGGAATAATAAATGAACAAATAAACACTGCACAATATTTGGACCATTGAAACATTTTTACAGAAGAACAAACATTACACCAACACAAACACGTTACGCAGGTGCACAAGACCAAAGCAATAAAGAACATCATAAACGTACAATTACGGATTATTATGTCACATGGAGAAACTAAAGAGAAAAAGAAAAAAAAACCCAATAGGTTCACACATAAACACAAACGGACAACAAGCATGATCGTAAAAGGATTTAGTTAGGAAGAAAGACATATGAAAAAGGGAGCGACAAATTAGGTAAAAAGAGACAAACGAAAAAGGAGAGAGAGATACAGGCAAGAAAGAGAGAAAGTGGCGAACGCAATAACACGAAGGGCAACACGAACAAGAGGAACTATATAAAAACAGCTGACAATAGAACACAACTAGTACGCAGAGAACACTGAAGATGGCAAACAGCCGAAACCGGTTTGTTCACAAACCAAATTTGATGAGGGTCGACGAAAACCGTACCCAAATAAAAGTAATTTTGAACTTTCTTATTACTTTATCTGATCTAATTATTTCATAACCATTTTTATTGAAATGTAAACGATTTGCTTTGTCATGCAGAAGAAAAAAACATGGTTGAGGAAACCATTATAATAATAGATCATCATATTATGATTGATTTATATGGTTGTAGCTAAACCATATTAATGGTTTACCTATACTAGCATTACACATACTAGCAAACCATCCAAGGTGGCACCCTAACGCATGCAAAAAAAATATTCAGTGACATATACATGTACATTAGAATTATATACATAAATAATATTTGTATGGGAGGTACCATGCGTCTTTATCAAATTCCGCCTATATTTGCAGCAGAACTTAAAATATGTTCACCCAACCGAAATACTAGATTCTGTTTAAATACTGTTAGCAAGAGCAGAAATATTGGATTCTTAATTTGTGATTTGTATGGGAGGTACCACGCCCCTTTGTCCAATTGGACCGAATGGTAAATCTAAACCACCCGGGGCCACCCAAAAGCATACAAAAAAATTTATACAAATCGGTCCAGCCGTTTAGGAGGATATATAAAGATATCCAAATTGTAGTACTGATTATTAAAATAAAAAAAAAATACAAACATAAGACAAAAAAAAAACGCTACTATAGCCACTTTTAATGACAAATTATTATCGTAACAGTGAACCTTTTTTCTTTAAGACCCCTTAAAAATTTAAATTAATTTTTTATTGCTGTTTATTTAATTTCTTGTATGAGTTTGTTTTTGTATCTGTTTCTTTATTTATACTTTGGCTGAATTTGCCGGTCTAAATCCTTTTATAATTGTGTTTTCTTTTTTTTTTTTAATCACTCGTCCACCTTTATTAGTTTGATGACAAGATTTTTGTTTTGAGTTAATGTTGCCTAAAAATGCTTTTGAATTTGGCCGACAATGTGAAAAATGAATTTCGATACGAGATGAAAAAATATTGTTAGCTTGTTATAAAAATCGTGTGGCGTTAAAAGAAAGAGAGTGAATAAATAAATGTGCGATCAAATTGCAATAAGATTTTATGAAAACTAGAAAAAAAGGAGGAATTGGTATCACATATATCTACATATTTTTATTCATACTTTAAATAACTTTGAATTAACATCCTGAAAACTGGTTTCTGGCAATGTATGTTTAATATTAAATGCAATCAAAATTTTTTTACTCTTCATTATAAATAAGAATTGTAAAAGTATAATGCCGACGGCATATTTAGATTAAGTAAAATTTTAAGAAAATTATATACTTCTAAAACCGGCATTAGTTATAAAATATTCATTTTAGGTTCGTTTTAATTTGCGATATTTATAGATATAGATATTTTTACGAAATCTTAAATTTGCTTTAACATGGTACTAATTCGACTTGGGATATTTTTTAATAGATTATATAATTTCTTTGATAAAACATTTACCGAGTACGTGATTATTGCAAATAGTAGAATGTTAAAGTATACACGTATTTTATCAAAAAAGCTTATATTCTTTCCTAGTTCGTATAGGTGTGCAATGATTAGGTAAAAAATATGGGATAAAAAATATATAAAAGTGATAGTAATCGTGAGATATTCTTTTGCCTACGGTTTATAATTTTAAAAATTCACTTTAATCTGGCAACACTGTCTTAAGCTTGTTAAATTCGTTGTTGAGGATAATAGTTTTAATATACTATTTCCATTTTCATCGCGGAACCTTGTTTTGGAGTAAGTTACCATTTAGTGTTTACATTCTGCAATAGCCTATGAACTCTTCCAAACAAACAAATTAATTCAATTTAATTATTGATATTAACATTTTTTTTTATTATTTTAAAACATAAAATAAATCCGATTGCCTCAGAAAAACTAAAAAAATATTTTTTTATTTTAATTTATATTCCGTTGCCAACTTGATCAACTTCTTATTCTCGCGGGCTGCTGCTTTAGCCAGGTCGCCACACATTCCATATGCCACTTCGTAAACAGAGTATGTGGCTCTAGTTATTTCGGCTTTCTGCCTAATGGCTATTAGACCACCGTTCAACACTGCCTGCAAGTGTAAGTTATATTTTATATTATTTGAGATTGTGAGATTAGCTTGAACTATAAAATTATCCAAAATAATTCTGGGTACTGTCGTAAATCACAAAATCACTTAATCGCTTCTAGACCACGAAATTATTACATCAACATTAAAATCACTCTTGTGATTTTAACATAACACACATGTGTTATGTCACATTCTCGATCTGTGTAACTAGAACTTTAACCCATTAAACTCTAGCCTTCACCAGATGGTCTAACAATTGAATAAGCCAAACATACGATCCCTTAATTCGAGTAATTCTTCATTTATATATCCAATAGCCAGTATCCAACTACGTTTTTACTGATCCTGTGTTTTAATTTGGCCAAACATTTTTCGTTTATCCGTAAGTCAAGAATTAAATAATTTTTATAGGTTTGGTAGGACGCCGCAGTCAAAGTAATAAAAATTTCGAATGCTATAAATGTCAGCACTTAGATACTTTGAACCTCGAGTCACTGTAAACAGATTCAGCCATTATGGGAAGGCCTATGGAATGGATGTGTTTGGGCATACCTTTAATAATTAATAAAAATATTACGTATAATAATTTATATTTTAACATTTATTTTGGTTTCAGGGTATCTTAGACAAGATGGAAATGTTAAGTTCATTTATTTCTTCATTACTCTAATTTACAATTGTAATTACCAAGAATTACAAAGATTTTAAACGACTTTTAGTGTATGATAAAAATGATAGAATGATAAATTTTTGTCTTAAACAACTTGTGTGTTATTTTTCTATTTTTGTAAATTTTATATTTTATTTATTAAAATTAAATTATTAAATTATTTTACTCAAGAGAAAATTCAAGGTGATTGATAGGAACTTGACGAGCTGCTAATTGATTTATTAAAGAGTTGAAATATACGAATATGTAAGGGAATATGTTACGTGTTATGAATATAATACGATAATGAAACGAAAAATATTTAAAAGAAGTAAATTGCTACTGCCAAACATAATGTATAATGTAGTTAACCAATAGATGATTTTTTTTTGGATATTTTTAAGGATAAGAGGTTAAGTTTGGGTTTCGATAGAATGTATAAAATTTTCTTTTGAAAACGAGTTAATCATTTTTTGAGGCAGCTTTAATGCAACAAAAATAAATATTAAAATAAAATATTAATATGAACAACTCTAATGAACTTTTCCTGTCAAATTGTTGCTTAAGTAGAAAAATATATTGTTTGGGAGATAAATATTTTGGAGAGTTTTCATGGAACTATTGGATTTCACTAACATAAAATGCAGACTTAGGAATTGTATATATTAAAAATATATAAATACGGAGCTTCTGCTGCTTACCAGGCGAAAAATTTCTAACGAGATGAATGTTCTAAAGGATGATGTAGTGCTACGCACTCGCAGTATGGATGTATGAATTATCACGGGGTAAGACTAGACCCAAAGTTGACTTACTGAAGTCAAATCCAACATTCAACATCAAAAACGGCGAAAATAATGGCATACCTCAGCCGACTAATGGCGAATATCGGGGGACCCAGTCCCAGTAGGCGAAGGCTACTTATGGAGGCCTGCAACAGCATACCGGCATGAAATATTGGCACAGACGTTAGGCGTTAAACGTAGGATAAAGCATTTACTGTTAGAGAACAGCGGTATAATGGATCGCTTCTGGTTATAGCTTATGCTTATCGGAACCTGATGTTCTCGTAATACCCAGAATGCGGCCAAAAAAATTTACTGCCGTTAGAGCGTAGTAAGTAGAAATCTACTTCGCTAGATAGAACTACTCCCAAGCAGCATCCGAAATAGCAGCCATAAAACGGAAAACTTTGGAGAAGTAGCAAACACGATGGTAGGAGCGAGAAGCAACGCCAAGCACAATATTGTTAAGTGCCACGGTTGGTTTGAAAACCGCACGGGGATAGAGGTGCAAATTAGCTGAGCTACAGCAGCGCATATAGTCGATAAAATGGTTAAAAGTAGCGAAAACTGGGCTGCTGTGACAGAATATGTGGAGCGTGTACTCCGCAAAAAGAAACGTGACCTGGACATGGTGACGATGAAGGAACACTGATTCAGTGTTCAAAGTGGATATCTGGACGCAAGCTTAGTAGAATAGGATCGCAATAACTATGCGAGAACGGTGCCGTGGGCAAAATGTCACGGACTTAAGATGGATTTTTAGCCGGTAGGAGTCCGGAATTGGGCAGTATGATGTCTCGCTAGACGCGATAAAACGCAAAAAATTAAAAAAGCATAGCAAAATGATATAACTCTAGTTATAAGGCTGTACTGGCTTTAAACCATTTTTTAAACATTTTGTTCTTTCACGAACAAATAAAGTGTTTAGGTAGTTAAAAGTGCTATTGGGAAAGGGTACGTAATGGTTCCACAACATTTAGATTTAGCTCTGGTTTGGTTTTATTTTAAAAATTATTAAAAACTCATTTCAAGCAAATCGCAATGAAATTTGTGTTTAAGGAAGCCACGTATTTGCTCACAAAAAGGGTATAAGAACAAATATCAAGCTTATCACTAAAAAACCGAAATAATAGATATACGTAAGAAATATATTTTAGGATTATAAAAATAAAATAAAAAATTTAAAATATTTAAGTTGTTTTAAGATTTGGCTTAAGGGAATAGCTTATAATATATAAACGTTTCTTACACTATTTTTTTATTCACAGTTCCAGCCTTAGGACCTTAAAACAAATTAGTTCAAATGAAAACTTAGTGCTAAAACTGTTAGTAAACTGAATATTTTTTCTCCTATAATATTATCCCCCTGTATTTGTTTGGTAATAAAGGTTTTAGTAACAAAGGTTTTTGCTAACAGATTTTAATGATGCCCCATTGTGCTTTATAAACTTTAATTTCTATATTTTCACATTGTATCTAATTCTGTGGTTTATACTCGTAAGAAATCTTGACCTATGATACTATAAATAAAGACAAAACTACATTAACTGCAGTGATTTCATTTTAAAGAAACGGGCACTTTAAAATATTTCTACACTCTTCTGAGAAAATATTCATTTTTATTCTTTTCAATTGTGTAATTTTCTGGGGCAATCTGTTTTTGTTGACTGTGGGGAATTTTCTTTTTTAAATACATTTTACGCGCTTAAATTTCATACATCATCGTTTTCATATTAATGGATAAGATAATACAAAAATATAAATATTTCAATGAATAAAAAAAGAATTTTCAAGGGTTTAACGTTCGTCGAATTTTTATTGAATTTAAATGAAAAATGAAAAAACTTTGTTTTAGAGATTTTTTGTCAAATTTTTTTGCATTTATTTTAGAAAATGTTGTGGCCCGAAGATAAATAAAACGCAGTAAAAAATTTTTTTGCTTGAAGAATATTTAAGTAAAACCCATCAAAATACTTCGAAATGTGTTTCCTTATTTTTGCCTCAAGCCTTATGGAGCCATAAAAGAAGATTGACGAGTTAAAGCAAACCAGGTTTTAGACAGCTTCTAAGATTGAACAAAGTGATGGCAAGATTCACAAAATGAAAGCTTTAAGTAACAAGTTGACAACATGGTTTTTTTTTACTAAAATTCGAACCTCATACTGCCTCGAAGAAAGGAGAGACAACCAAATCGATTGGCTATTATCAGGTTGTCTATTGAGCGGATTTTTGTAATTGACTTTAACTACGAAACCAATTTATAAGGGGTTTTTCAACAAGCAGTTTGTTTTCCAAAACAAAATAAAACAAAAAAAAATTAGACTAAGATGATTCACATGCTTATTGTATTACGAGGAAAAAAATTCGATAATAATGAATGAAAAATGATATCTGACAAATGTCCACCACGACCACGCTGACAGATGTCGATTCTTTCAGCAAAGTTTTTTTATCATTCTTTGATAAAATGGCAGTCTTATTTCGTTAATCACAGCACGGATTTTGAGTTTTAAGGCTGAAATCGAACCGATTGGCTGCATATAGACTCTGTTCTTAACAGAGCCCCACAAAAATACTTCAGTGGTGTTAAGTCACACGATCTGGCGGGCCACTTAACTGCTGATTGTAGCGAAATCATGCGATCGGGAAATTTGGTTTGCAATAAATTGATCGTTTCATTGGCTGTGTGACATGTGGCACCGTCCTGTTGAAACCACATATCAGTCATATTTACATCACGTCTCATGATACTGTAATTCATTGACCATTACCAAATTTTTAGCCTCATCTCTGGTGGTTTTGCATAACCCAATTGTTGAGAACGTCGAGGAATTGACAAATTTGAAAGACCCGGTTGAACACGCGTTGGTGTTCGAACATTTTGTATCGAAGCTGTCGACTAAAATTTAAGCAACCAACCAACCAACCAAATTCTTAATAGCGGTCTCAGAAGGACGATCATGTTGTTCGAAAACATCGCGAATTTTAAGAAATGTAACTTTAACAGAACAACCGTTTCCATAGCGGATCGAATTCAACGCAACAATTGCCAATGCATCTACTACGAAGACGTCAAAAAACTAAATGTCAAAACTAGCATGTTGGTGGTGTTACCACAATTGAAAAAAAACTTCTTGTTGAAAACTCCTGTATAACTGAACTATTTTTTCAGCATGATATGAAATGATCTTCAAACTAACTCTACGAATACCATTGAAGGTTTTAAACTTTTAAAATTGAAAATTTTAATAGCTGATGTGGATACAGCAAGGATATTTAAATATCTTTTGATTTGCCTACTTTTTTTTGTACTTCTAATATATTTGTTAGTTTTTCATTAATATTAAATTTTTTACCTTAAATTTTTACAAAGTTCTGTGATTGCTCTAGCCAGATTACGCAAAAAAGATCCAGAAGTATTTATGTCTTTAGTATATTTATGTTAAATAGAACAAGTTATTTCTTTTTTTTTCCTCAACGTTTCTTTAGATTTTTTGCGATGTCATTTGGAGATTTTTTCTTGAAAATTCTAGCGACAAATTTACAAAAATATTTTATTATTTTTACAAATGCGATAAACCAATATTCAAATTTAACTTACAATTTATTTTCGTTTAGATCACTAAATAAATAGTGGACAAAGCAAGACATTTAATAAAATCTGATATAGACTAGAAACATAAATACAATAACAAGCATAATTGGTCATAATAAATAATCAAAGTGTACAATTTTTAAACTTTAACGGAATGAAAAGTTTATTAGAACGCCGATAAAAAATATTAAAGATTTAACAAACAAACAAAAAATATTAATACACAATGTATTTTAAGTTTCCATAAATTAGTTATACGCTAGCTCTGAATACTCATAAATGGTTACAAATGTATAAGCAATAAATCGCAGGATAATAAAAAATTCCGTTTTCAACTCAAATAGATTTTAAATTCCAAATACGATATGTTGCAACAATTGAAAAACAGACTTTTGGTTGAAAAACCCGATACTTTGAAAGTCATTTATTAATTTGTGCAACTTATAGATGAAAAATTGTGTCCAGCGAAAAGGCTAATTTTTGACAACCTAAACTTTCGATACGGCTTAGACGTTCCTTTATTGGCCCGATATTTAAAAAAAAAGAAGCCAAAGCTTGCATTACGGTCGATGAAGTACATTACTGCATTTAATACATATAATCAATTTTAAAAATTTTTGATTTTTTATTGAGTTATTGGCACGCTGAAGATGAATTAATTATAAATATTTTTATAATATTTGACGATAATAGATACACGTCCAATTGCGTGTTAATTTAGATTATTTTTAAAAAACTTTTTTCAACATTTTTAATTTTATCAAAATAACTAATTTCAATATTTTTTCGATTATCCTCAAACTAATGACACCAACTGATTGAATACATTTTTTTTAATTCTTGGAACTAATTTTTCCAGCCATTTCAAAAACTGATTAAGTTAATCTCGTCAGATTAACTCTCTCTGACTTGTAATATTATTTTTTTAATCTTTTTGTTTCTCTTCATCTTTTAAATTAAATATCTGGCGTTTATATTTTTTAGGCGAGAAGGTAATAGGGATGCGAACATATTTTTAAACTGAAGAAGTGTGTTAAATTTGCAACAAGGTTATAAATAAAATAAATATTATGAGGAATTAAATCAGAAAAGCATAACAATATTTATGCATTTTCTTAGACAAAATTGTGATCATTAAACGATTTCTAAATCTGTTTAATATAAATAATAAATCCCAAAAAATCATAAAAAATTTTCGTATAAAAAACAAAATATCTTATTAAAATTTTTATATTTTGTAACGATTCAGGTAACACAGAGATTTTTTATTAATTTAATTAATTAATTTAATTGATAAATTTTTGTTACTCAGCTAATACTCGTATTTTTTAATACTCGCTTTTTTCTGAGATACTTTTATTGAATTGAGTATAATTATAATATTATTTATTAAATCTTAACACTTACTTCGCCGTCGCTTAAAAGAATTCCCATTTTTTTTAAATATATTCTCTCATCCACTTTAGTTTAAAAAAATTTTAGTTGTTTTATATATTTTTATAAATTCACTTTACTTTCAACATTAAATATTTTTAAAGTAATTTTATTTATGATTTGATTTAAAATTATAATTTATTGTATTTGCATAACTTTTTTAAAACAATTTTTCGCAAACAAATGATTTTTCTAAGCCTTTGTTGAATATTTATCGAGTTATTATAACTATAGTATAAAAACAAAATATATGTATAAAGGCGCGTTTTTATATTTGTTTAATCTTTTGTAAGTCAATAAGTTGTGACGTTACACAACAGAAAATATAAGTATGTGTACTGAGGAAAATATTGTTAAGATCTGTATCACTTTATATCGTATGAATGGATATTTTGAACTGTATTACTTGAGGCCAGCTAAGAAACTAAATAAAACAAAAAAACTTGCCTAAGTAAACACACAAACTTAATCAACAATATCCATCCAGTGAAGCAGTCAGCCAGCCAGCCAGCTAGCCAACCAACCAAACAGCCAGCCAAAAGTCAGTTCATGTGATGTAGGTAAAGAAGCCGGTATTAAAAACAAAAAATACTAAAACTACTGCATAATACTAACAACAATAACAGCAACAGCAAGAATAAAAAAGCAATATATATACAACTTCAATTTAAGACTCCCAGCAAACATTTAAGTTTAATTTAAAAACAACTTTCATAAAAATAAATAGTTCTAAGCAAAAAAAGATTAATTTTGTAGATATTTTTAAATTTTGTCAATAATATGAGTAATATCAACGGTAATCACCATATTATTCATTATTATCCATAAAAAAGAATACTATTTTTATCTTATACAATGAAATTTTGTGAAATTTTTGCATTCTCTTAAACGAATATAATTATTTTATAATAGTGCGATATCGAATCCCAGCTTCATCTTTAGGAAAATATTGTCTTAGTATGTCCCCAACATATACACTGCGTCAAAAGGAAAATTTCTTTTATATGTAATAGAGTCTGTAGGGTCTATTATGCTTTAGTTTTACTCTACATACCAACATTTTGCTTATGGTTTGTAAACGTTAAGCTAGAAACTTATCGATGAATATAATTTTGAGATAAAACAGTCGTGTATAAGTTGTGCAAATTAATTGATGTTCAATCTGGGCAAATTGATTATAAATATCGAAAACTAAACATAGTTTTATAGTTAAAAAACTAATGTACCCAGTAAGTGTAAAAGACCGAAACTTTGTATATATTTGATGTCCATAGTAAATATCAGGGTTCAGAATTTTACATTTAGGAACATTCAAAAATCAACATTCATGATATTTTTCATAAATGAGAAATCTAAAATTTTATATTTATTTTTCACACTCATAAACGAACAACAAATAATATTCTGGTTATTTTCATACATGAATGCGAACAACAAGAATTATTAGTCTTATTCATATGTGATAAATGATAAATTAGCTACTTCTCATTAATGTTATTTTTCATAAATGTACATGTTCATTTATGAACGTTGAAATTTTATAAAATTTCTCATAAATAAACGTGAACAAATTTTCTACCTACGATCGCAGTTTACCGTAAAATGTAGTGAAAACACATGGGTACATATTAACTCAAAATACAATATTGCAATATATTCTAAAAGAAATAAAAAAAGCCTTTTTTTCTGCATACGCCGACAATTGCGCATTATCAAATATGTGCGTTTATGTACGCGAATGCTTAACGCACATATTTTTACAACCTTTTCATTTATGAAAAATTATCAAAATTGTAAATATTCAAAAATAAACACTTGTGTGTTTCTCATTTTTTCACTTATGGATAGAAAGAAAGAAAAATAAATCATCGCATTCACAAATGAGAAAACACAAAATAATTTGTAGTTTCTCACGCATGTATGAGAAGAAGCGGCTAAAAAATGTACATATTCATACATGTATGAACAGTGAGTGAATACTTCGCTACTCTGGTAAATATAAATGCCATATTGTTTGCGTCTTTTCCAACAAAATTTATATGCATTTTTAGTCATTAGTAGGTAATCCCTTCGGATATAAAAATAAAATAACATCGTTTTCATAAAAATAATTATTTTGAAGGCGAATAGCGGAAGACAGACATGCGGATAATAAATGAATCAGCTCAGTTGGATTTAGAAGGATCTGTGGGTACAACATTTAAGCGTCGTTAAAAAAAGACTTCGGCAAATGCAATTATTCAAGGAACATCAAATGTTACTATAAATACATTGGTAGGCTAATATTTGGATCCCATTAAAGATTATGAAGCCTTAATAGAATAATTTTTTTTTTTTCGATAAAATTACAGTTGTTTAATCTGCAAGTTATATTGGAAATATATGCGTAAATTTTCCGACGGGGTTTAATTTACTTTTACTGAGTACGAAGAGAACACTGAAGATGGCAAACGGCCGAAACCGGTTTGTTCACAAACCAAATTTGACGAGGGTCGACGGAAAACCGTACCCAAATAAAAGTATATAGGAAATCTCTCAATTACTAATCTGTGTGCTAGTATATCTTATTAATTATATAAATGAATTTTTTACCACATAGAGAACATAAAATTTATGCACTGAAGCTGAGTTTTTTTCAAACCAATTCCAAGATTCCTAATTGAGTCCCCAGTATATAACTAAGTATCATTAACAAAATACATGTTTAAGATTGGTGAATAACTCACCAATCAATTATCTCTTAAGTGATAACGATTTAAAATATTGGAAATTATCTCTACTATAACAGTGATGGTAATTTGTATGGTTATTTGACTGCCATATACAACAGAACTACTGGCCATTGCATAAAACAAGGTTTCTAACACAGGCTTAAAGAAAAATTAAAAGAATGAACGAAACTTTTGTATACATTTGATGTCCATAGTAAATAGAGTTGCCACATTGTTTTTTTTTTCAAAAAAATTTATATAATTTTAGTCTAATCTTTCGCAATAATATAATTAAAAAAGGATTTAACAAAAATCGATGAAAGTAAACAATAAATTACATTTAGATTAAGAAAAAAATAATAAAAAGAAATTCATTTAATTTAATACTAAATGTTAGGGCCCTTTTAAAAAATGTGTTAGCTTCGGTCATCACTTTCTTGCTGGGATGCTTAGTCCAAATAAAACGTACAAAATAAAAATACCTTTCAAACTTCAAAGGTGGTGTTTGTTGGGCTACTATCACAAGAGCTTAGAAGTTGAAAATTTGTTCGTATGGTTTGAAGTCAATACAAAAAGTCAATTTTCATCAATGAATCGAACATAGGAACACTTACAATAACAAAAAACCATAGTTGGTGAGAGAATTTATGCTGAAGTGCATGTATTAGTTGAATAAGAGTAATAAATTTTCTCATGCTTCTTGCATGATTGTAAAGTGTTGAAGAGAGACGGTATATAGAAATGTGCTTATGTAATAATAAGAAAAACAAAAACAAATTTCTTAAAGTAAGTAGAATTAGAAAATACAGGTAACACAGACTACTAACACAAATAACAACAAAACAAAAAAATATCAAAAATAATGTCACTTTAAATATCTATTCTGTGCTCACTTATATTCATAAAAGATAGTAAAGAAATTAGATATGTATGCCTGTAATCTAATAGATATTTTATTTTACACTGCCAAGTAATAATTGGCTACACATGAAAACAAAAAAAAAGAGAGCAAAAGTCTATCAATTAATAATCCTCTTTTAAATTTTTGCATTACCTTCGTTGCTATTCTGGAAAAGTTTAACACGCAGCTTAGCTATATTTTTGATTGTTGATTATAATTGCAGGCAATGAAAGTTACAAAGAGTTTGCCCAACAACAACAGATATTGGTAGAATTACAGAATATTCAGATACTTTATATACAAAGCCGCAATACTTAAATTTAATTTTTGTACTCGTCACAGAATCTATTGGCTTGGGATATTATTATTGCGAATCAGCCTGTTTGTTCTAGTTTATTTATTTTTTTTTTTAAAGAGAAGTAGCACTTCAGGCAACAATGCCTGTTTAGTCAAGTACCGTGCCACATTCTTTAGGAAAGGGATAGAGAATAGATGAAACAGATGGTAAAAGTAGAAGGATATTCGAAAATTAACTGCCGTATATAAGACAGCACAGCGACCAGTGACTATGCCTTCATCGCTGAGCAGCTCCACCGACAGTCAATTTTTATTTTTGTAGTGAAAAAAACCAATGTCTTCGTTGGGAATCGAACCCACAACCCCCATATTTACAAGCTAGTACACTACCTACTAGCCTACAGGGGCACCTTGTTCTAGTTTATTTGAATTCGTGCAGTGGACCTCTGCGGTCTTTCAGATAAAATAGAACATGTCTTTTGATAGCAAAATTTAGTCATTTGCATCAGTTGTTTCAAACTGAATATTATATTAGGTGCCCCTGTAGGCTAGTAGGTAGTGTACTAGCTTGTCAGTGTGGGGGTTGTGGGTTCGATTCTCAACGAAGACCTTGGTTTTTTTCACTACAAAAATAAAAAGTTGACTGTCGGTGGGGCCGCTCAGCGATGAAGGCATAGTCACTGGTCGCTGTTGCTGTCTTTATATGGCAGTTAATTTCCGACTATCCTTCTACTTTCATCACCTGTTTCATCTCTTCTCTATCCCTTTCCTAAAGAAGGTAGCACGGTACCTGACTAAATAGGCATTGTTGCCTGAAGTGCTACTTCTCTTTTACAAAAAAAATTATTATCTAAAAAAAGATAAAAAATATATGAAACTAGTATACTAACTAACTACTAACTGATAGAAGGAGGTTCGCATGGTACCATTTCCACACTAACATAAAGGTTGTGGTTGCTTAAATAAATCGAACTGCTTGTGGTAAAAGCAGAAGATCATTAGCTAAGATTTGAACTCGCATCAGTACAATGAATGTAGAGAAGCATAATTACTGCTGACTGGCCGCGAGAAAAAAGAGTTGTTTAAGGGACGAATAAATGTCCCATTCACAGTTCCGGCTAGAAAAAAAAGGAACCAGTTGTTGTGTGCCAGTGGTAAATGACTTGTTACAGTAATGTGTAAAGTCCGATAAATAAGATAAATCTCGTCGGACATAGTGTTGTGTAGTCGTGATGGTTGCAAGGGTTAAAGGCTGATACTTACTTAACAAAAAATTGAATATTTGGAGGGTGTAGCTAGAGAGATACAGTGCTTAAGCATAGAAGGCTGGTTAAGTTTCTAGAAGTGACTGACCATATCCACAGAGTTATGAAAAATAAAATAAATATAGACAAAACTTTAGGGAAACGTATGAAATCCCATTGTAAACTCATATGGAGCTTCCTTTACACCTGTTAATGGTTGGCTACTAGAATAAGTAGGCCTCTCGAGAATGAACGCTAAAGCACGGTGTTTTGCGAGGAGGAAAAACTAAATAAATCGTGTAATTTGGGAAAGAACAGGAGTATCGTTAAAACATTAGAGTTATAAGCGACATCCATAATAGCAAGTATTAAGCACAAATAAAACAGGTCTAAGGAAATCAAAAGTGATCACAAAGAATTTACAGGTATCCTGGAAAAATCAAGACAGCAGGGAAGATGTTGTTGTAAATGTCTTATTTTTTAGATCTTATTCCTTTAAGGTATCCGGGATACATTGTTATAATTTATTAGAAAATCAAACTAAAGGAAGCAAGAGGGGATATAATGGGAAGGAATTATTAATGAAACATATTGGCTTCTATGGACGCTGACACCAAATGGAATCTTAACTTTAACCCATTTTCTTAAAAAAATGGTACAATTTCAATAAATCTTTTAGTTAAACATTCACATTCTAAATTTAAGCCGTATTAATAATAAAGAAATTAAGTTCTTAACAAAAAGCCATAATGAAAGGTAAGGAAAAAATTATCTTTCACGGATGTTTTTTTTGGAAAATGATGGAAATATATTAATTCCTTAATTAATAGTTAAGGACAACCTGCCAATAGGCTGCAGCAAAAATTTTGCAAAATAGAAATTATTAACGACAGTGATAGAAATGCCAGTATTGAATTTATATGCTGGCTTAACACACAATTTGCTTTTATCTTCTTATTCTTCCGTTACACATTTTGTAGGCAATGACTAAAAATTGGGCAATTTACGGGTCAGTACAGTCGTTTGTTAGTAGTCAATTGTCAAAGATACACAAAATGAAAACAAAAATCTAAATCTGTTTTAATGTTTTCAATCCTGGATATTGTGAAACAGGTTTCTAATGCCTTCAGCTTGAATAGGACAATTGCATTGTTTTGAAATCCACTTAATGATTTATTTTTGTTACTTGATTTTATGTTTTTGTATTTGTTGCTGTTTTTATTTATTATTATACTTTCATGTTAAGTAGAAGCACTTAAAGCAAAACTCAAGACTAATTTGTGTGGGTTTGAGGATCATAATAAAAAAAAAAACAAAAAAAGTACTTGAAACATTACAAAAGAAAGGTATGAAAAGTAGGTTGATACCTTTCAAATTGAAAATGTAAATATTTAGAAAGATGTATTTTAGTTTGAGAAAGTTTTAGGAAAGATGTGCTGAACGTGGCAAAGGCATTAGTAGGCATTAGAATTAAATTAAAAATCAACTTATTGAAAAAAAAAATTAACACAACTACCCTGATACATAAAAGGGTGTAATGGTGTAATTAATGTTTTCTCTTTAAAAGCAATTCATTCAGCTTCCACCAGTTAGTCCAGATCTTAAAGTCCTCCAACCATTATTTAGTAGCGCCTTAATAATTTGTACTCCTTTCTAGTTATTCATACAGGTACTGCTTATAAGGATGGAGCGGAGAACAAATTGAGGAAATTGTAAAAGAGTACAGCTTAGTTGAATCTATTAATCTTAGGACAGACATAACTGCACCACCAAAAATGCTACAAAAAGGTTTAAGTTACCACTAGTATGAAATAATACTTTTAAGCAGACTATAAAAAATGGTTCCTTTTTCAGACGCAGTAAATTATTTCCATATAAATTTGCTTAAGTGCAGTACGAAAGCAACTTACTATTTCGTTTCATTTATCTATTGATCCATATTAAATATTCGTTTTCTTTATATTTCTCCTTTCTATCCCCTTCGAGAGTTTCTTTAAAGCTGCCTGCTGTAGTTAATCGATAACAATATACTAACAGAATACAAGTTAGCTTTTCTAAACGATGTCCCAAACTAGATTTATCCAAATTTTTTTTTTGTAAACATTTAAAATTTTAAAGTATCGGGTTATTCAACAAGAAGTTTGTTTTTTTTTTGTGTTAACACCAAAATGATAGCTTTAATATTTAGTTTTTTTAAAGTATTCGTAGTAGATACATTGGCAATTGTTACAATGAATTCAATTTCGCACGAAAATCGTATTAAAATAATTAAAATCCACTATGTAAATGGTTGTTCTGTTAAAGTTACATTTCGTAAATTTAGCGATATTCTCGGAAAATAGAACCGTGCGCCTGAGACCATTAAGAACTTGAGACTATTAAGAACTTGGTCGTGATCGACAGGGTCGTTTAACTGAAAACATCGCAGCCGTGAGCCGCAGTGTTGAAGAACATTCAAATTTGTCAATTCCTCGACATTCCTAACAATTGGGGTTTCATGATAAGATTCACATCTGCACCTGGCCGTGGGCCTTAGATAGTGGTCAAACAACTGTGAGTGAAAAGCACCGCCACTCACGCCCTAGGAGACTAATTCTAGCAACCGGTCCTTCCTAGTTGTAATTTAAGCGGTTCTAGAGCAGGGTTGCAAACCACTACTTAAGAGCTGGAGACTATCCAACTCCTAACCAGAACACATGACTAGCATGCTCACTGGATCTGGATCACTCACCAGGTGGGTGTTATTAAAGGTGAGATGATCCTGGCCACCATAAAACAATACCTGTACGGGGCAGCGAAACCACAACCACCACGATACTCCCAATAGGGCCAACTTCAATAATCAGCCAAAGAACAGCTAAATGCCTAACGAGACAAATAGGGGAACTCTACGAGCCTACTGATTCCCGTGGAAATAACGTGGAGTTTCCAGTTGTACCCCTGCTGACTTCAGGGGACTGGGCTCCCTTATACCCCCAGCAGCATAGGTCCAGATAGTCAAGTATTCCATAAAGACTGATAAATGTGCCCCCGGGGGGGTAACAATCGGGGTTATCCAAAATCACCACATTGCGAATTTTGAAAAAGGATTTGAATTTCAACTGGTGCAGGCATTGGTGTGGACCGACCATCCACAACGCCGTAGATTCGCTCAATTTATTCAGGAACAATCGGCTGGTTTTTCAGACAAAATTATTTTTTTTCAGAAGAAGCCCATTTTCAATTGTCAGGATATGTCAACAAACAAAATTGCTGCATGTGAGTAACTGAAAATCCTAGAGCGATTATTGAGAAGCCTTTGCATGTTCAACGTATGACTGTATGGTGTGCTATGTGGTCTAAAGGCGTAATTAGGCTGTTTTTTTTGGAAGATGATGCCGGAAATGCGGTAACGATCAATAGATCATGCTATGGCAAGATGCTAACAACTCAATTTTGGCCGATTATTAACGACTTAGATATAGCAAACATGTGGACGACGCCACATTTCACACAGCCAATGAAACGATCAATTTACTACAAACCAAATTTCCCGATCGCATAATTGCACGACAATCAGCAGTTAAGTGGCCAGCCAGATCGTGTGATTTAACACCACTGGATTCTTTTTTGTGGTGCTATGTTAAGGACAGAGCCTATACGCAGCCAATCGAATCAATTTCAGCCTTAATGAAATAGGTCCGCCGTTTTGCCAAAAAGTAATTAAAAACTTTGATGAACGAATCGACATCTGTCAGCGTGGTTGTGATGGACATTAGCCAGCTATCATTTTTCATTCATAATTATCATTTACGATAAAAGTTTAATCATCATAATCTAAATTTTTTGTTTTATTTTGTTTTAGAAAACAAAGTTCTGGTTAAGAAACCCTTTATAATAAAAATTAAGCATCACCTATGCAATGTAATTCTCAAAAAAAAAAAAATTTTTTTTAAATATAATGAAAAAATACGTAAATGGGCCCAATTTATGAGCAGTAATTTTTCAAAACAGATTATAGAGGCGAAAAAGCCTTTCACAAACGTAAAAGGACATTCTCCAAATTTAAATTTTCTGAAAGGTCAACTATTTCGAAAGAGAACTTCGTTCCTATAATTGACATTTCAAACAAACTCGAAAATATTTATGCTTTATTTTAAATGGAAGTTATACGAACGAATTTTTTTTTCGAATTATTTATTTATTTTGTTAAAAACCTCCTTGTTTACTCCCTAAAAAACGAATGCGTGGCGCTTATTTCTACAAAGTATTAAATGATTTTATTATCTGCCTTGTTTTTACTCTTCCACAATTTATTGTACTCTACCTTAAACGCCTGTATGCTTGACTTTCTTTGTTTAGTTTCTTTCTTCATCTTTTGTTTGGTTAAGTATATTTATTTAACATTTTCTTAGAAAACGCGTGCTACTTTTGTTTACTCTTCCTCAAAGTCTGGCTTTGTGTTGCTTCTGTTCTGTTGATCGTATCAACATCATCTTCATTATGATGATCATGCCGATGATGGTGTTGACAATGATAATACGATTAAGTGTGGAAGATCCCATTAATTGTTTGACCATAATAAAAAAAAAACATATAAAAAAAATGAAAAATAAACCACAGAAGACAAATGGAAACTGCAAATAAGTATCCATTAACTCAGCTGGATATATTACACTTTTTTAAATACAATTTTTAACTGGTTATAAATTATTTTATAAGAAGGTATTTTGAAGAGATAAATATTGAGGTGGATGATTTAAACATGTTTCAAAATTAGAAATTTAATGTATTTATAATTTGATAGTATAAAATTAATGGAGTTCATTATTCATTAGTTGAACTTTATGTGTAGTCTTAATAGTTTACTTAAATATTTGTGTAAGTAAATAACAACTTTATTTAAATTTTAATCAAATGTTTGTTAAACGAAGCAAACTTTGGTGCATTTTTCTTACTATTGATTTTAAAACTTTTTTTCGCATTATTATCCAACTGTCCATGATTTTAATTAGAACTTTCCTTTTATAGCACAAGTTTTATCCATAGAAGTAAATCTTTAATTCAAGCAAATGATGCCGATCACTGCAAATAGGACAATAGAACAATGTTTTTTATCCTTAACCACATTATTGCAAAAAATGCTGTATTGAAAAGATGTAACCCATATTTAATAAAGTATTTTGTTATGGTTAAACAATTAAATTGTATGTTATTCCACTTTCAAAAGTAGCTGAAGTAACCAGAGCAGTATATTTAAGCACATTTAATAATTCGTTTTTAGATAATTCTCAGTCAAAATATCCGTTTAGGTACCGACATTAACTTGGAAACCTTGAATTTGTTTTGCATGCGCAGCGATATGACACAAATAATTTTTTAAAAGAGTTTTTCAACAAGAAGTTTGTTTTCTAAAACAAACTAAAGCAAACAATTTAGATTAAGATGATTCAAATTTTTATTGTAGTACAAAAAAAAAAAATGATATATGACAAACCAGCACCACGACCACGCTGACAATTGTCAATTCTTCCATCAAAGTTTTTAATCACTTTTTGGCAAAATGACAGCCTTATTTCCTAATTACATCACGGATTTGGAGTTTTAAGGATGATATCGATTCAATTGGCTTCGTATAAATTCTGTTTTTAACGTAGCCCCACAAAAAATAATCCAGTGGTGTCAAATCACACAATTTGGCTGGTAACTTAACTGCTGATTGTCGTGAAATTATGCAATCGAGAAATTTGGTTTACAATAAATTAATTATTTCATTGGCTGTGTGATATGTGACACCGTTCTGTTGAAACCACATGTCAGTGATATCCACGTAGTTAATAATACGCCAAAATTGAGTTGTCAGCGTCTAGCGATAGCCTTATCCACTTACCGTTACCGCATTTCCAGCATCATCTTCGAAAAAAGGACCAATCACGCCTCCAGATCACATAGCGCATCATACAGTGACACGTTGAACATGCGCAGGCTTCTCAATAATCGTTCTAGGATTTTCAGAAAAAATGATTTTTTTCAGAAAAACCAGTCGCTTGTTTCCATATAAATTGAGCGATGTGAATGGTCGGCTTCAATTCCTGCACCAGTTGAACCTTGTAAGGATTGAAAGCCAAATCCTTACGCAAAATTCACCATGTGGATAAACATAATTTTTGAAAACATCAATTCACAAATTGGATCTGCTGCAACACTTTGGCTAACGGACGATCCGGTTAAACACGCGTGGGTGTTCGCACATTTAACTTAAACTTAACGACCTAATTCTTAACAGCGATCTCAGAAGGACGATTATGTGGTCCGAAAATATGACGAATTTTACGAAATGTAACTTTAACATATCCACCATTTTCAGGGTGGATTTTAATTATTTTAATGCAATTTTTTTCCGAAATTAAATTCATTATAACAATTGCCAATGCATCCACTATAAATACGACAAAAAACTAAATATCAAAACTATCATTGTTAGTGTTGCCAGAACAAAAAAAACCCCATACAAAACTAAAGTAAGTCCGCTTCAATTTGCTAGCTCCTTATAAATATTGGTCATTATTTAGTATTTTTGTAAGGTACCATTCCTGTGTTTCCATGTTCAAGTCCTGCCCATGACATTTGTGTTATAATGCGTGATAATATTGAAGAATATACACCATTTTAAATATTTACTGTGTATAAGAGATGCCAGGCACATTTTTTCAAACACAATGACTTGCTTTCAAAGCAAATGTATATCGGGTGTTTTTCATGGGGGTATAGCAATTTAAGTTGATTTCTGACTTTTTCGTTCATCAATTGAACAACGATAACGTGTAAAAGCTGTATTTTCTATAAGACAGCGCATCATGACACACGGCTAGTGCACAATTGATTTATTTAAGGAAACGTTTGGTAACTGCATAATTGCATTAGTCGAACCCGTGGATTGGCTTCCCAGAGCATATGGTTTAACCCCGCTAGAATATTTTCTGTGGGGATATGTGAAGTTGCTACTCTAAGCCGATAACCACTACTTTATTGCCGATAAATGCCTAGAAATGTTGGTAAGGGCCGTCTAGATTAGACGACGTATGAGCCAGTCATGGTGGCAATATATAAAAATTATAATGCAAGAATATTATTTTTCGAATAAAGTAAATTAAATGTTTATTTCAAAGATTGATCTTTGCTTTATTTAATTTCAAATTTCTATATCTCTTTTAAAACACGCTTTATTTTTCAACATATAGCAATTTAAGTATTTACTTTGTGTCAGTGTGACTACTCCTGCATATAAAAACTTCAAAGACATACAGGAAGATGAGCTTTAGGAAAACAGCTTTAACCGTAAAGACTTTAATAGACTTTAAACATAAGTAACAATAATACAAGAAGGAATTTTTCTGAAAGTGGATATTCAAAATGACAATGATCTTCTTATAATATTTCTTTGAAATGAATTCAAAATCTAATATAAAAAATAATTTGTTTCTAAGTTTGTTTGCTTGTATATGGGCTATCAGATTTGAAAAATTTAAAACGTAGAAGATTCTTATCTAGAGAGTGAAATAGGCTATCTCTCCAAATTTTGAACTGAAGTGATGCTTATGGGAAAAACCGATAATTTTATAACTTACAGCAGAGATAAGCGTACTTGTAATGCGGGTGATTCTATGTGGCCGAAACGATACAAATGCAATTCCAATTTTTTAATTAGAAATTAAAGTAATTAGAGCCAAATTTCAAAGAGCATTTATATGAATTTGGAAATAGTGATATTTATTTTTAAAACTTTAACGAGTAGGGGTTATCTAGTCGCACAAAAGGGTATAAAATAGTCATTTTTATAGTACCAAACTGATGATAATAAATTTTTCAACAAGATATTTGTTTTTTTAATTTTGGCAATACCAACAACATGATAGTTTTTTTACATCTGTAAGCTTGATCGTGGTAGACATTTGCCAGATATCATTTTTCATTCATAATTTTATAGTATTGTATTGTATTGTAGTACTAAACCAATGATAATAAATTTTAATCATAGATAGAGCCTGATTTATAGACTTAAATCTATAGCAGAGAAAAACTGGAAACCACTCACTTTTTTTAGGCAATTATTCTCTGCCAATGCCAAAAGGTTTTCAATGAAGTTTTTCCTTTGTGTATCTTTGCTCTCACATCTAATGGTTTGGGCCCGAAAGTGGCTTCTATTGCATTTAGAGTGGAGCAACAGAATAGACATGTGCTCTAAAGAGCTATCCATTTAATTTCCTCAAATTAAACCCCTAAATTAAACATGTGAATATAAATACGAGGGTAGGTCAGCAAGTAAATGATTTTTGAATTTCCCTCCATTTAAATGAAATGGCTAAACTGCTAATATCAACAGTTAACAACAAGCTACTCGTGTTTTTCTTCTAGTAATTGCAATCTAATTGACAGTAGATTTGAGAACATTTTGTTGAAAGACAGTTGCAGTATTTTATTTTAATATCAAATATTTACTTTAATTTCACAAACTTTTTATTTTTCGTTTTGTCAAATAATCTTATCAAATATGTCTTCTTAACAAACACTTCATATTTTTTTAAAGATACATCAATTTTGGAGAAATGTTTATGCTGTTAGGAAAAATAGAAGACTATTGCTTTTGTAACTTTTGAAAAATACTTGTATGAGATAATACATTTTGATAAATTTTGCTTCTTTCTCTAGTAAGATAGATACATATTAATAAAGGTAATGAGTTACTACCTATAAACGTTGTACTGCTATAGTTCCATTTAGATTTACCCTTCCAGATATTAAAACGGCAAGGCCTGAACTAATCAATGAGAAAGTAATAGGATGCTTGCAGTATTTTGCAAAACAAAGGATTGCATTGATTAGCCTGATGTCAAAGCATTTGAGGATATCACAAAGTTTGTAACATACACGCCAATTAACCATTAATTAAATATGATAAACATTTTTGTGAAAGGAACTTTTAAGGAATGACTGGACCATATTCTAAATGAGAGAGGATATTTTACAAACAAAATTGATTTAAAGCATTTGAGGGAAAAAAATATATAATATTGAAAATATTCTGTATAACATCAACTGAAGCAAAACTTTCTCAAAAATACCTCTAAAATACCATTGATTTGTCACCCACTATTTGATTGCTTTAATTGATTTTTCTACATTATATATCCTGCTTATTTTAATTGTTATCAACTAAATCATTTCATTAATCTAAGTTATTGACTTTTACTAATTGTTTTGGCTCCACAAAAACAACTCCAGACAAAAAATAAAATTTATATCTTTTTTTTTCTTAAATTTCCTCTTGATTACAATTAATTTTCTATAGCAGATGGAAATTAAGATGATGGTGGCGTTCTTATAAAAGGGTTATCATTTTTGTCTCGTTTTTGTCTTGTCAAAAAGAATCTTTAAAATCACTTAAAATAATTCTAAGCCACTTTCAGCTACAAAATCTACAAACAAGACCAGTTTTAAGCGTCGGCATATTTTTGTTGTTCGTTTTTGTGTTTTTTATTGAAAAATCGTTAGGCATGCGACATTTTTTATATTGATGTTTGTTGTCTAATTCAAATATATTTCTAATGTTACTTAAGTTGTTGTTCGTTTTATATTTCTAGTGCGATCACTGAAAATAAAAAACAAAAAAAAGGCAACAAAGAGCATTATAAAGAAAATAGTTATTTTGTGGAGGACTAAAAACAAAAAGAAAACTAAAATCAAATATAAAACTGGAAAAATGTACTCTGGAACAATAATATTTCGAAAAGAATTGTAATATGGACAAGCAAGCGTATTGAAAATATTTTGTATTTAAGTGTTTCATTATTGTTATATTAATCATTATTATTTTGTATTTTATATGTGTGCGTGTGTTTGTTTTTTGTTGTTGCTTGAAATATTTCAAACAAATTTCCTTTCATCTCTTTAAAAGAAATCCATTTGATCTTGATTTGTATGTGGTGTAGAAAGATCAATATATTTGTCGCATATCGTTGAAAAAAAAACGTATTTGCTGCATCTGCATACACGTTGGAGTTTTTATTTCTTAATGTTGCTTGTTGCTTGTATATCGAAATGTTGCGTCGGCATACTTGAATCGATTTTACTGATACTTTGCTTTTATTTTTTTGGCAGTTGTTTTTTTCGTAAGTAGTTTTCATTTGTGGGTAGAAAGCCAGATTTAGAGCCACAACAGTATTTGGAGTATGTCGCTCATATAATTTTTGAATTCTTTTGCTCTTTTTGTCAAAGCAAAGTGCGCCAGACTACTTTATTTGTATTTTATTTAAATTAATACTAATTTGTTGTAGACTTGAATATTTTTTTAAAATTTTGCTTTTTGTTGTCGTCGTTTGATTGTTGTTGTTGTTGTTGCTGTTGTTTCTGTACATCTGTTATTTCTGGCTGTGGTTTTTAAACTTGTAATTTCATTAATTTGTGTGCATCTCATAATTTTGTTGTTGGTTTTCTTGTTTTTAATATGTTTCGTTTTTTTGTTAAGCAATAAAATACTAAATTACAAGACAAAACAATTAGATAGAACAAGATATCTTACAAATTATTATGATTATTGTTTTTTTTTATATTTTTTTTTGTGGCAGCATTAAATGTTAGTGGTTGCTATTACTTTGTTTTCTTTTGAAGACACTCTACTATATTATCAATAATATTAATCCAGAGTGTTTCTGTCATGAAAATAAACAGTGTTAACTGTGTTTTGCTTTAAGCAATTTAAGGTATTTAAAAATTATTTTTTATTTATAATAAAATTAACAAAATAATGCTTCATTGTCGTCAGCCAAACTTATTATTTTGTTAATTTGTAACTTATTTTTTGAAATGCGGAAAAGTTTTATTTTTTCTTAGCGTTTTCTCTTAGCGTTTTTTTACAACCTTCTTTTTTTTTTTTTTTTTTTTTTTAAGAGAAGTAGCACTTCAGGCAACAATGCCTATTTAGTCAAGTACCGTGCTACTTTATTTAGGAAAGTGATAGAGAATAGGTGAAACAGGTGGTGAAAGTAGAAGGATAGTCGGAAATTAACTGCCATATAAAGACAGCACAGCGACCAGTGACTATGCCTTCATCGCTGAGCAGCCCCACCGACAGTCAATTTTTATTTTTGTAGTGAAAAAAACCAAGGTCTTCGTTGGGAATCGAACCCACAACCCCCATATTAACAAGCTAGTACACTACCTTTTAGCCTACAGGGGCACCTTTTTATTTCTTAAGCATTCTACATATCCTGCAGTAATGATCTGGCACTATCAATTTATTTTTTAGTGCATATTTCACTTAGTTTTATAAAGAAACACCTGAAAATTCTTTTTGAAATCGAAATCAAATGATCGCCTTGCGCTTCTTAGTTTTATCTTTAATCTGGGGGAAAAATATAGGAGCCTTCCACACTACATTTCTCACTCGAGTCATATACGAATTCTGAATTAATAGTTTGGCACTTTCAATTCACCTTTCGATTCCATGTGATATATTTTACCTAGTTTTATAAGATAATAACTGACAACTTCTATTAACATCGAAATCGAATGATAGCCTAGCGCATCTTGACTTTATCGTTAATCTGGGGGAAGAATATAGACAGCTTTCCACACAAAATTTCTAATGCGAATTATATGCGAATCCTAACGGTTGATTATGTTGCTGGAAAATCTAGTGATTTTCCAGCTATTTTTGAGAATTTTATTCCGGTCAGCAAAACTATGGAGCCTATAAAGGCACCATCGTGATACAACGTGTGATTAGTTTTACATCCGCGCCTGGCTTCATGGCCTTAATCAGATGGTGGATCAAACCACTGCATAATTTGGAACGTCATGCTCGTCCTAGGTAGCCGAAGCTATAATTCTATGCAACAGAACTTTCTAGTTGCAACTTCGATGATTCCAGAGCAGGGCTGCAGGGCTTCCAGAGTAGTCGAAGTTCTATAAAGACCATATATATGTGCCCCCGGGGGGAACATCGTGATACAGATTAATGTCAGTATCTGTCTATGTGGTCCTTACCCGAGGTACATAATACACGACGAGTGCAATTTTAGAAGCACAGCAAGCAGAGCCGTGGCCCCTCTTGCTGCTTGAAATCCGGAGACTATGTAAAATCTAGTTGCCCCGTAAAAGTAAAATTCTGTTGCGAATGCAACAGTAATTCGGATAGGAAAGAGTCAATCCGAAAAGTATTTAAATTTATCAATTTGAAGTAAAGTTTTTAAGTTGTCCATATCTGCTCGATATTTAAGGGATTTTCTATAAGAACAAGCAAACTTTTCTATTACTGGCAGTGCAAAACTCATTTAGATAACAAAGTTAATATAAATTTAAATTCCCAATAAAATTCAACTTCATTGTGGCTCTTCCACCGATAACTTTTAATAATTTTTAAAATATTTTTGACAAAATTGTATTAAGATAGAGATATTTTGAAATGTTTTCACATTATTTTTTTTAAATTAAATAAAAATCATAGCGTTTCTTTGTAAAGAACTTTTAACACAAAAATTTAGCTAAAATTCTGAAAATATTTAATTAATAGACTAATTAGTTTTATTTAGTTGTTGTTGCATATTTACATAGTAATGTATATAAGCAAACAAATAAAATAAATTACCAAATCTTTCCATATTAATAGATTTTAGACGTTTAAAGTCGCCAAAAAACGTAACTTTATGTTAATTTAAATAAGCAAAGGTCTTTAAACTCCGTACTTCATAACTAATTTGTGTAATAGAAGAAAGACCACGTGGCTTCCCTAATACAAACTATTTATTTATAATAGAATGAACCAGTTGGAGATGTGTTTCAAAAGGTGGAACATGAATATTGAGCCTGATGACGATCTCGCAGCAATCTGACTATTGAATCGCACTATGCATTACAGAGAAAATTGGTTTTTTAGCATAAGAGCCGGTATGTGGAATAAACTCCCTCTAGGGGTCTTTCCTGCCACTTTCAATGTAGGAAAATACAAAACGAATGTCCACAAGCACTACTCCCTTTTCTTTCTCTCCATAACCAATTTTCCTAGTTCTAGTATAATGCATTGCTTAAGTAGGGGTCATCCTCTGAGTGTTGGTCCGAACAAAAAAAAAATATAGCTTCTATAATAAATATTATTTCAATTGCATGTGTGATAATTCCTACTATTTATTTTATTTTAATAAATTTATTTAAATTTAATAAATTTAAAACTTAGAAGATTCTTATTTCGTGGATAAAATAAGCTATCTCTCCGAATTTCGAACTGAAACGAAAGTAACAGTACTTTCAATGAACAGAATGATTCACATCAGTCGAAGCTTATGGCTTGTAAAACGATTATATGAATGGCGGTACTAATGACTTCATAATGAAACAATATATAAGCCCTGATAATATTCTCCGCTTTCTCAGCATTATGCCCACTTAAATAAATACGCCTCATTAATTATAAAAATTTTAAAACATTTTATCACTTGGAAATACCTCAAGCTAAAGTTGTACCGATAATTTCTTATTATCAGTAGAAAAAGCTTCTTTATTTCAAAACTATCACAATATTCATTTAATTTATTAACCTTACATACGCAAGGTAATTTATCAGTATTTACCTTCAAAACCATCGAAGGTAATAGTGGATAAGCAGAAGTAATTAATATAATACAAGACAAAAACAAAGACTGAAGGCAAAGAAAAAAAATGTCCCAAGTAACAGCGTATAGAAAATATTCAAATATGCAGCTGATAATTTTATGTTTTTGTTATAGTCGCATGTACAACAACTTAAATATTTATACTCGTACATTTGCTTTGTCACAATCAATGGTTTTTGCAGAAAGAACAAAAACAAAGAGGCAATAGGCGAAAGTGTTTTCCCTGGCAAATGTTTGTTTCTTTGTTTATTGTTTTTTTTTTTTGTATCAACTACTCAACTCTGCTGACTAACTGCCTCGTTCTTCACTTACAATTGCTCTTAGATGTATATGTGTGTGTTTATTATTAAACACATTTTCATATATCCACATAATGATGGCGGAAATGAAGTATTATATGTATTCATACTTGTAATTATGCCTTAAGTGTGGAACAATAGTTTTTAAAATACGTTTATGGATAAGGAAATTAAAAATTTATGTAATTTAAATTAATTTTCAAGTGTTTTCCCTAAGAAAATTTTAAAACGAAACCGTATAGTTTTTAAGTTGAAATTGATAAATATTTCGGTTGCAGGCACATAAAAAGGTGGTGTCTTTTTAAACAAAAGACTTAAGGTACAAACTTAAGTAATTAGACTGCATTTTAAACGCATAAATTTTGTTCTTATCAGAATTGATATAGAAACTTCAGGTTAAAAAAAATATGGAGATCATTTTAAAACTAGGAGTTAAAGTTTTGTGATAAATATTTTAGTGTCACTATTTATGTGGTTGCGCTTGTTTCGGTATTTTATCTTAAGAAACTAAAGTTTTATTATTTATTTTAGTAATAAATAAAATAAATTTTAAAAATAGTATGGATGGAGTACTAAAAAATTTGTGCAAAGTAGTTTTTAAAAATATCAATAAAAAAAGACTTCTTTTAGTTTTTTTAAACAGACAGTTTTTCAAAAGACAACATTCCTTTCTCTTTTTTAAGCGCTAATAATGACATAAATAATTTAGAAGGATTTCAAGACATAACTGCATTCATTAAGCATCTAATTTTTAAAATCTTTTTAACATATAAATTTTATCATGATCATTATTTTAAATGTTTGTCTTTTTTATATATTACTACTTAATGTTTTTACACTTAGTGTGTTTCTAATGAATTGTTAGCTTGCTAATAATCGCTGAAATAATATAAAAACATTCTGATAAAAATGAAAATCAAATATTTTTTATCCCAAAAATTATTTGCTGATTTTAGTCATAAATTCTTACAAATGAAAAACTCAATATTTAGGGTAGCAGAAGTTGAAAGTATTCAATTCAGTTCTCATGTAAATGTATATTTTTAATAATATTTATTTTCCCAAAAAAAAAAACAAAAACACTGCGTCTGCCAAATCATCATGAATACATTGATGCTTAAACAATATATAAAATTGTTTACATTTAGTTTGAAAACCAGCCATTAATTAAATTTATAAATTTATTGTAAAACTTTATTCAGCGACGAGGGTTATTTTTAATTTTACGCAACAAAATTACCACATATGAAGTAAAACCAATTAGACAAAACCCACTACCAACCGCCGGGCCCTGCCGAGCGTCAATTTATCAGTCTTTATGAATTACTTAACCATCTAGACTTGTGTCGTTCGGTAGAATAAGGGAGTCCACTCCCCTGAAGGCAGCAGGGAGTCAACTGAAAGCTCCATGTTTTTTCCACGGGAATCAGTAAGCCCCAGAGTTCCGAAAATTGTCTCTTTAGCCTTTCAGCTGTTTCTCTGGCTGATTATTGAGGTTGGCTCTTCGGGAGTATCGTGGTGGTTGTTCGTTTCGCGGCCCCTCATGAATTTGATTAGGGGGCCAGGATAATCTCACCTTTACTGAGAACAATGGGTGAATGATCCGGATCCAGTGAGCGTGTCATGTGTTCTGGACCAGGAGTTGGATAGTCTCCTACTCTTCAGCAAGGAATAGTGGTTTGCGTCCCTGCTTTGAAACCGCTGAAAATGGAACTAGAAAAGACCTGTTGCTAGAATTAATCATCGGCTTCCTAGTGCGAAAAAGACGTTGCTTTTCATTCCTAGTGGTTTGACCACCATCTGATTAAGGCTTAGATCCAGGTGCAGATGTAAATCTTATCACGCCTCCCCGGGCACGTAGAGTTGATGGATTTCTTCTCATCTTGGCACGTGTTTTCGGGGGTAAGGCCAATGTTAGATTAAAGCCAAGCACCCAGGCGCTGACGTCAAACTTATCACGTACCACATAGATGACGGCTTCTCGAGATGACTATTGGAAGTTGCTTCTTAGTAGGTCATGTATCTTTTGAGTACGCTAGCTAAGAAATCCAGACGAAACGAAGCAGACTCTTATAGTTTATATGTATCTGTAGGAAATTTAATATTTGCTTTGGTCGCTGAGGCGTGTATGCATCTTAGGGTGCGTGTAACACCAGTGCTAAGACTACCATCAGCTTAAGGCATCGTTAACCAGGTGTTTACGTTCACCTTATCATGTACATATCACAATAATCGTTGGGCGCGGTTTAAACATTTTTTCCAAAATGAAGTTGAATTTTGCATTATGATTGATGAGGAGCGTTATGGTGAGAAGTTTTTTAGCAGAACTCCGTTACATGCCTTCTAGCTACTACAACCATCGGCTTCTTGAAGTCTAAAGTTGGCTTTAAGTGATTTTTAAGAAATGAGCCTTCACTCTTGTGCTATTTAATATCTATGAGTATTTGCTGTTGCACTATGAGAAGTAATCTATTTATTGCTGATAAACTATCGACATCTTAAATTTTAGCATTGTTTATGTTATTCCTAACCTACAGTCAGAAATGCTCAAAAAAATGAGACGCCCACAATATAATTCGTTAAGAACTGTTATGGCTGTCGTACCACCGAAATTACATTCAAATATTATTGCTTTAATCTTTCGAAACAGAATATTTGTTTTATTAAAATTAATTTTAATTAAAAAGCTTAACATTAAAACAATTTTCAACTAATATGTAAAATAAGTTTAGCAAAATTAGTTAGGAATATGGAATTTAAGATTATTTTTATAACACTAAGATTAGAAAATATTTCTAAAAAAATATCTCTCTTTTAATAGATTGGATTATAAGTGTTATGGCTTAATATATTAATTGAAATTTATGGTGTTGTTAAACCAAAAATATAAGCAGAACAAATTTCTCAGTAGCAAACATGAAATATTAACTTAACTGTATTCTTTTTCCTGATATTTTTCATTGAAGATATGGAAGGAAGCCTTAATCATACGTTTTTATCGTAAATTATGATATTTAAAAAAAACATCGGAATTATAAAATATTTTTTTCATTTATTTAGTAATATTTCACAAATTCTTTAGGTTTCCATCCTAAAATTATTTGGCAAAAGGTTGTATAGTTGAAGACCCTTACAAAATAACGACCACTGCATAGCACTTGTCAATACCCTTTCGAATCTAGAATGCTCAGTATTTCTTAGGTGATATGATTGCATTTCTCTTACGTGGGTCATATGTTCTTTCAAATATTCTGGCGCTTCTCCTCTTTTGATTTTTCGAATGAATTTTATAGTGTTTAGTTCGACTTGTTTTAATTTCAATTTGGTTTGCGCTGCAATATGAGTATGAAATAGTCGAGCCGAATTCAAAATGAAGTTTTATCATTGTATTATAAATATTAATTGCAGTTATAACTGATGGATGTTTTCTTATTCATTTGAAAAAAGATAATTTTTTTACCTATTTTTTTACATAAATAATCAATAATAATTATTCAATTTTAAATCTTTGTGAAAAATGAAACCCAGATATTTAATTTGGTTCAATTTTTTTATTAATTCATTGTTTATTTTGAAGTTTTCATTGGTGTTAGCGTTTATTTCTATTATTCTCGTATTAGATTAATTTAATTTAGGTTTATTCATATTCAGGCATATGGTAATTTGTTTTATATCATGGGTTATACTGTCGTATCATTGTTTAATTGTATCTGCTTCTGTGAATGTAAGCGTATCATCTGCGTATAATGTGATTATACATTTTTCCACCATGCTTAGCAAATCCATAATATATATAAAGAACAATAGAGCACCTAAGACCGACCCTTATAGCACTCCATAAACACTATTAATTATCCCGAATTTCGTATTGTTTGTATTATGTTCTTTTTGACAAGCGGGATTTAAATTAATTTAGTTCGGTGTGTTCATGATAGCATATTTTCACAGCTTTTATAGAAATATACCTATGTCGATAGTCTAACAAGCTCTGTTAAAATCGAGAGAGAGAGTGTTGCTATTTTTTCTTCTTTTCAATTTTTTTCGATTTGTTCAGTAAGTAATTAACGGCCGCTTCGCAATAAAACTTTTTCCTAAGACCACGTTGATACTTTGTCAACAGTTTATTTGTTCCCAAATATTCTTCGAGTTTTCTTGTCTTCAAAGTGTTCTTTCTTTTGTTTATTTTTTTTATTAAAATATTCCTTCTTTTCGGTTTTAAGTTTCAATTTATATACGTTTCGAACTATATTATAACTAGTCCACGTTTCTTCAGAATTTTAAATTTTGACTCTTTAACTTTTTATATATGTGCTTGGATTTTCTTATTTTATTATTAAGCCATAAATTCTTATCATGGTCTCTAATTATCCTAATTTTAATTATTTGTTGTTAACTTTCTTACTGCTTTTACTAAATATTCATTTAATAGATATACGGTGTTGTTTATATCATTTCCAACATTTATAAATGATTTCATCAACATTCCTAAAGCGTTCATATTCGAGCGCAAATGTCATGTAAAAAGCAGTCATGTAATGTAAAAAGCGGTAATAAAAATATATTATTTTATAACTAAAAAAATAAATCTAAAAAAATTGATTTTTACTAAAACAAAAACAGCAAAGATGTAGATAAAGCATTTAAAGTTTATTTTATAGTATTATGCAGTTAAAATGTTATTAAAGTTTTGATTGATTTAATTATGTATTTCATTCATTTTTATAAAGAAATAGAATTGATACGGTTAATTATATAATAATTTAATATATTAACAAATCTTATATTTATTTTTAATTAACTTTAAAAATGTGTCAATGAGCGCTCCACTCATACAACACGACATGCCAGTGTAGTCGGGTAGTGTTTGTGGACATCCAACTTGAATCTTTGCATATTAAAAGCAACAGGAAAGGCCTCTTCAAGGACCTAAAAATTATTTCTGTAATGCGTAGTGCTTTTTATTGGCTAATCGGCCACAAAGGGATTAGCTCATGATGAAATATGTGTTACGAAATTACGGGTTTCAGGAATAAGATCCCTAGTTTAATCAAAGCACGCTCCGTTGTGTAAACGATAAAACAATGAAACACATATTGTGAGAATACTTCCTCTTGACAACGATGACTTTTCGGTCTCTTCTGAGAGAATGGTATACATGGTTTGATTTGTATTTTATATATTACAAATTTTATTTAATTTTTAAATTGGAATTTAAGGACAATTTTTATCTTTAGATCAATAAAACTTAATTATTATAATTCAATATAATTAATATAATAATAATAATATAATTATATAAATCAATATTTTTAGGTCTAAAGACTTCGTAGCTTAAGATCTATGTTGTTAGACGTCCTGCATATTTAGCTTCTTATTTATTTTAGTTTTTCAGTAAATTGCAATTACTTCCGAAATTAACTGAAATTCTCAATATATTTTCCACGAACATTAGCTTCGATTCGAAAACTCTCTCTAAAAATTATAATTTATATCTTAATTACACTATGAGTTAGCAATTTTAAAAATAAAATAAAATCAATAAAATATTATTTTTCCGAAAAACAAAACCTGTCTTATACATTTTTCCTTTTTTTCATTTACTAACCACTCAATTTTGCTTTTATAACAAATTTCGCTTTTTTAACTCTTTTGATATTTTTCCCAAATGTGGTAAAAGCATAAAAAATATATATAAAAATTATTTTGTGGCGTTTTTTACTCGCGTTTTTTTCTTTCATTTGATCTCAGCCGCTTGTATGTTGTCTTATTTTCTTGATTCAGTGTCTTAATGTCGTTCGGTTGCATTCAAATGACCACACTGTAGTGACAACTTTTCGGCACGCGGTTTAACAAATTCCTACCAAGGCATAAACCTACATTTATATTTAAAGCAATAATTTCTAGACTCACGTGTATGTATGTATGTATGTGTATGGCTCAATGAACAAATGTATGAATGAAGAAATGTTTTTTTTTATTTTTCTTCAAAAAAGCCGTTCTGGCGCATAAATGTGCTACACTAAGAATGATACACTGCAATGATAGACTGACCCTTATAGAAAGGCAAGGGAAACCAGTGTTGATGCTAATGTGCTGGTGTCAAAAATTGAAGAAGAAGGGCTTGTTTTCTGGCAATATTGATGGTGTTCACTTTTCTTAGCGTACCTTGCTACACATACACTGAGTTAAATGAGAGGAAATAAAGCTTTTAAGTGCCTTGGCGTCACAGAGGCTTAAAGTTAAAAAAAAACAAACAAACCTAACACAGACATAATACACACGCACATATTTATACTATCTGGATAAAATTGGTTTTTGTTTCTTTATTTCAATTTAAGAAAAGGGTATGAATACGTCTTTTTATGTGGGAAATATTATTAATTGTAATTGATACGATTAATGTGTATCTTTTTTACTCGCATTTAAAACAAAAAAAATATAAATTAAAAAAATATAATAATAAATAAATAGTTGCATTGTATTTCTATACTCATTAAGTCATAGAATTTGTTTGAGTTTGTATCTTTTTTCATTAATATTTATTTCCAAATTTATTTCAATATCGTGTTTAGATTTGTTTGTTAGACTGTTTTATTTATTTTTTTATTATTTATATTTTTTTACATATGCAAATTATACAAAATTATAGTTTATGATACGTTCAGGTTTTCGATAACATGTGTAGTATTTCAATAATGAAGAAATATAATTGACTATTTTTTGTTTAAAAATTACTTATATGTAAGTGAAATATCCTTTAAAAGAATACAGGCTACCTACATTTCCATTTTTTAAAATTAAACTAATATTTTATAACCTTTTTAATTGCAAAAAAAAATATTATTTTCAGTTAAGTTTTAGATCGTTATTGCAAGCGATTAAACTGAGTGGTATAACGAAATCTATGAAATATTTTAGGTTGCCACATTCTTTTTCAGCATTCTCTTTTTTCAATATAAAAGTGAGTAATAATTTCCAAATTGTTTTCTATTTCAACATCTATATTTGGACTTAGATGGCATTTTCCGAATGTATGCCTTGTACCTCTTCGAAATAGCTATTGGAAACGTACGCATAATAGATCGTGTATCTGTTGAGTGTGAGAAAAGAAGGGGACTATTTAAAATTACACTCTAATCTACAACGCGTGGATGGCACCGCCTCCTCTCCCCCCGGGAACGCGCAGTCTAGATGGATCTCTTCCCCATCTTGATGTGTGCTTCCGGGAGTGAAAGGCGGCATCAGTCACCTGGACTAGCAGGAGCTCCAAACTGGAAGATACATAGGACTCTCGGATTCCGACCAGTGACTTTATACATCCACAATGATACCAGGGTAACCAGTTGCCCACAGGGTTGCGGCCCTGTTCTGGTTGTTGGGAGTTACAAGCTAGCTATTGGGTTAATCGGTGCCTTGGAGAAAGTATCCGAAAAGATAACGCAGGTTTGACATACAATGTCCCCCGGGGGGCACACTTATCAGTCTTTATGGATTACTCAGCCATCTAGACTTGTGCTGTTGGGGATATAAGGGAGCCCAGTCCCCTGAAGGCAAGCAGGGTGTTAACTGGGACCTACACGTTATTTCCACGGGAATCAGTAAGTCCCAGAGTTGCGCTAATTGTCTCCTTAGCCTGTTAGCTGTTTCTCTGACTGATTATTGAGGTTGGCCCTTTGGAATTATCGAGTTGGTTGTGGTTTCGCGGCCACCGCATGAATTTGATTATGGGGGCCAGGATTATCTCGCCTTTAATAGCACCAACGGGTGAATAATCCGCATCCAGTGAGCATGCTAGTCATGAGTTCAGGACCAGGAGTTGGATAGTCACCCGTTCTTCAGCAAGAAGTAGTGGCTTGCAACTCTGCTTTGGAACCGTTGAAATTGCAAATAGAAATGACCTCTTGCTAGAATTAGTCCTTGGCTTCCTAGGGCGTGAATGACGTTGGTTTTCATTCCAAGTGGTTTAACCACCATCTGATTAGGGCTTACGGGCAGGTGCAGATGTAAATCTTATCACGAAAATACAATGTCCCAGCTTGCCCATGCAACAGGATAGTCTCCAACTCGTCAGCAAGGAACTGGGACATGACCCTGCCATCGTGGAGTTGAAAACTGCTACAAAGTCGTATATGTATCTAGGCGTGATGATTGGTATTCTTTCTACACCCAGTAGTAAGACCACCGTTAGATTAAGACCAAACGGCCTGGCGCTGACGTGACACTTATCACGTTTCACGTTAATTGTCATTTTAAAAATGACTATTGGAAGCGGCTTGTTAGTAGGTCATGTATCCGTTGAAAGTGCTAGCTAAGAAATCTGGGCAAAGGGAAGCATAGTTAAAATTACCGACTTATTCATGGTAATACAGTTTACATCAGGGATTTGTAATAAGCAGGATACTGGATACTTTCATGTATCTGCAGGAAATTTAATAATTTTTTTTTAAACTAATTACAACCAAACGACTGGCTGTATATTTTTTGCAATGTTTGGCGGTCTTTCATTTAAAACCCATCAAATTTCTTTATAACGTACGCTCAGTAAAAAGTATTGTTCATGCACATATTCTCATGAAAACTATTTTTGACCATGTAGGCTTGCACATTCCGATTGAGAAAAGTTTAGTCGTGAATACGGCTTTAAGTTTCGTGTAAGTTTTTTACCACACACAAGCAAAATAATTTTATTTTAAATAAGACTTGATTTTACAAATTTAGACTCGAATGTTAGCTTGTCAACTAAACTGATTTGGCAACACCACGTTTATCCATTGCTCCATTATATTTAAAGAGCCTTATAAGTAAACATATATATGACACCGTTGTCATACTTTCCGGTAAAAATCGTCGTTACTGACTTTTTGTTTGGTAGGATTTCGGTGCGATGACATCATTGTCAAGCCGCGTTCTAGATAGTACTGGAGAGTTGGTTTTAGGTGTAGTAGTGTAAATAGTGTCGGGCTTAGGGAGTTGTTTCATTAGGGCTGTCAACTGACCTTTTATGCGGAGGTAAGTGTGAGGTGTGAGGATCTTGATTGGAGTGTATGAATAGTTTCAGTCACTGTTAAAAAGTTCTTGTTTCGCAGATTTCCGTCTTTTTAAGAATGTCTAGTGTAATGCAAAGTTGGAAACTTTCCTCTTTTGTACGAGCGAATGTGTTTTGTAAATCTTGTTTTTAGTGTTCGTCCATTTTGCATGTTTACCGGTACAAGTAAATCTGTATACTCCGCTGGAACTAAATTTGCCAGTTGTTACTGCCGATGACGTGAGATTATGTCTCAGAGTGTTGCTAGTTTTTAATGCTGTGAGTAAACTTTCTTTGTGAAAAAGGTTAGTTAATCTATATACGACATAGTTACAAATACAAATGCGACGAATGGATTTTAATGTCGATGGACAACAAGTAATTGATGTTCAATTAATGTTCTTTTGTGTAATCTATGCTTTAATATGTGATACAACACTCTCTAAATATTTATGGTTGCGATGAAAAAGTAATAGTTGCTTCACACAATATTTAAGTGATAGTGAAAAAGTTTCCTTTAATATTTGACCACTACATGATTACTACACTCAAAAGGGGACTGATTTTGTTTTCAAAGAAAAATTTTATGCTAAAATTCTTAGCACAAGTAAATTTTAATAGTTATCTAAAACTAAAAGAAATTTGATAATCATTCTCTTAATACATGTTATATATTAAGAAAATTATTGGGTTATTTCTTATAGAAGTAGGCAAATTTAAGTTAGCAACAATTTTATTGGCAGTTTGGTTTAGTATTTTAACATGAATATAGTGACTATGTTTACAAAAAAAGTGTATATTTTGCAAATTATAAAGTATATAATTTATATTATTATAAAGCATATGAGTCATACGAACAAGAGATTATACGTTTTTACACGTTCCAACGTATTTCATTCTTACTGCCTGTTGGATTTTATATATTATGATCTTTATATATTATAAGTATCTTATAAACCCTATTTTGTAAAAACTTCCCACTGCCTCCTCCTAATCCGTTTCTTTTTTAACAGAAACTTAGGTGGCTAAATACTTATAAAGGGTTTTTTAACAAGAAGTTTGTTTTTTAAAACAAAATAAAAGAAAAGATTTAGATTTAGATGCTTACGAAGAGAAAAGTTCTGCAATTATGAATGGCAAATGTCTACCACGACCACGCTGACAGATGTCGATTCTTTCATCAAAGTTTTTAATCCTTTTTTGGCAAAATGGCGATCCTATTTCCTTAATCACATCACGGATTTTGAGTTTTAAGGCTGAAATCGATTCGATTGGCTCGGTATAAACTCTGCCCTTAACATAGTCTAACAAAAAAGAATTCAGTAGGGTTAAGTCACACGATCTGGGTGGCCACTTAACTGCTGATTGTCATGAAATCATGCGTTCGGAAATTTGGTTTGCAATAAATTTATTGTCTCATTGGGTGTGTGACATATGGAATTGTCCTGTTGAAACCATAGGTGCCCCTGTAGACTGGTAGGTAGTGTATTAGCTTGTCAGTATGGGGGTTGTGGGTTCGATTCCCAACGAAGACCTTGGTTTTTTTTCACTAAAAAAATAAAAATTGACTGTCGGTGGGGCAGCTCAGCGATGAAGGCATAGTCACTGGTCGCTGTGCTGTGTTTTATACGGCAGTTAATGTCCGACTATCCTTCTACTTTCACCACCTGTTTCATCTCTTCTCTATCCCTTCTCCTAAAGAATGTAGCACGGTACTTGGCTAAATAGGCATTGTTGCCTGAAGCTACTTCTCTTAAAAAAAAATATATATATGTCAGTGATATCCATGTCGCCAATTATAGGCCAAAATTGAGTTGACTGTTACCGCAATTTTAGCGCCATCTTTGAAAAAAAAAAACAAAAAAAGTCCCAATCACTTTTACTGACCATATAACGCACCATGCAGTGAAAAATTGAGCATGCAATGACTTATCAATAATCGCTTAAGGATTTTCAGAAGCCCAAATGCGGCAATTTTGCCTAACAAATGAAACAGGGCTTCGTCTGAAAAAATCATTTTTTGCAGTACAACCAGCCGGATGTTTCTGAGCGAATTAAGTGAATCTACGGCGATGTGAATGGCAGATTGGCTTCAATCCCTGCACCAGTTGGACCTTGTAAGGATTACGCAAAATTCACCATGTGGTGGTTTTGGATAACCTCATTTGAAGAGAACGTCGAGGAATTGACAAATTTTGATCTGCTATAACGCTGTAGCTCACGGCTGCCACGTTTTTAATTGAACGACCTGGTCGAATATGCGCACTTTTTGTATCAAGCTGTCGACTCAAATTTAATATTCAAATTCTTAATAGCTGGATGAAAATATCAAGAATTTAGCGAAATCTATAGTATCATAGTGGGTTTTAATTATTTTGATGCGATTTTCGTGCGAAATTGAATTCATTGTCAAAAACCTAAATTTCAAAACTATCATGTTGAAAAACAAACTTCTTGTTAAAAAACCCGATACATTAATATTTAACTAAAATTGAATTTTTATTAAATTTGTTGCAGCTGAAATTGCTTCACCACGGGCATAACGTAATGGATCTTTAACATAAAGCCCAATTTATATTGTGAACTTCATTAAAATCGTTTTAGCCGTAATTTTTTAAATTACGATCAGTCTATAAAAGTATCAGTTTTTCTAATTTAAAAATATAAATCGATTATTGCATCTTTCGGACAAATATCTATTAAAATAGGTGCAGCCGCTTAGCCGTGATTGACGTACAAATAAACGAATATACAAACAAGGAAACTTACAAAGAGCTTTATAAATATATATGATTATATTACTTTTGTTATTATTTTTATAATTTTTATTGTCATTATTATATATATATATATATATATATTACTTTATTTATTTATTTCTTAGTCGTATTTATTTTACCTGCATATAAAGAACATTGCTAAAAAGTATAGTCTTTGATTTAACCATAAATTTATTTTAATTTTTAACCTATTTCTTTTTGTTTTAATTTAACAAATTCAGTGCAAAAGGTTAAGCAATATAACAGGAATTATAAACTCAAACTACAGGTACACTTTGAATTTTTCTTAGCTAATGTTACCGTTTAAGGTTAGGAAAAACATTAAAATCTAATAAGGATATTAAATAATAAAAACAAACGTTTCTGAAATAAGTTGGTTTCAGTTTCAATCTCTTGACCTTTTAGTGACCTCATGCCGTGTGTTACATTGTAATTGCATGCTTAAGTGTCAAAAAGTAGCCTAAGTCCAAACTAGACACGTTCGTCCCTCTAACTGCACGCTTAAATGGCTTATGACTTAAATGTGCACTGAAATAGAAAAACTACCCGCATTTTAAATGGAAAACATAAAATTAAAGTGATAAATAAAAAGAACTTGGAACAAAATTGCCACATTCAAAGGCTGAAACACATAAAAGTATTTGTCAAAAACCTTAAGTGCGTTTTAAATGCAATCAAAATATATTTCACGTACAATTAGAATCAGAATTGTAAACAAAAAAATGTATTTGAGTGCATTTGAGTTATAGTGTTGTTTTCCTATGAAAAAAATTTATTAACGCTTAAACAATTTTGGCGACAATATGCCGTTCACTTGCTGTGTCTTACAAGCCCCGGCTGAGCGTAGGTTTGTTTTTATTTTTGGTCTTTATTTTTTTCATATTTCCAGAAATGCTCTACTCATTATTTCATATTTTATCAACATAATTATTTACAAAATGGAAAAATTATTTATAAATAAATTATAAAATGTTAAGATTTTAAAAATATTTTTATAGTGATTCTTTAAACTAAATGGAATTTAATCGTTTTTATTGTTGTTTTCTTTATATTGAAATTATCGCTTGTAAAAAGGAAGTGCTTTAGTTTGCAGATAAAGAACATTTTTATAGAATTTTTTAAATTATTTGTTTTATTTTATCAACAATTAAAGTGTTAATCATTTTTTTTATTTATAATTATGATGAATTTAAAATAAGCCAATTTAAGATCAAAAATTATTGGGGGACCGATAGAGGCATTTAGATACATAAAAAATAATCATGTGACACTTAAATTGCTTGTATTTTTTGAAATCATATAATTTAGGACGCATATAAAAAGTACTAAAGATAAAGATTTTAGTAAAAAAAAAACTTAAAAAATCTTAATTAATTTAATTAAACCAAAATGATTTTATTGTTAATAGTCGATATAAATATTTTTAAATGAAGTTGCCAGTGCGCATGATATAATATATATTGAACAAACTATTTAATTATAAATCAAATTAATAATTTACAAACAAGAAATTATTTAAGCTCAATATTAAATAATTTAAAACATGCCGAATAAATAAATTCAATAATATATAATAATTATAGTTATTTAACTTTTTAGTATTTTTTAATAGTTTATTATTAAGCACTAGGTCTTTATTTTATAAAAAATTTTAAAATTTTATAATTTTTTTTTTTTAATTTGTTAATCATCAAATTTGTTCATTTTTGATTAATTGCTTATACAGTTTTTTGTTTATCCTAAAGATGCCAACCAATGCTTTGAAAAATAATAAAAAATAAAGCTTTAAAGCTTTTATAAAATAAAGACCTAGTGCTTAATAATAAACTAGTAAAAAATAAATTTAATAATTATTATCAAATGAATAATGATTTCTTATATTTTTATTTAATTTTTTACTATAGTTTTAAATATTTTTCGCTATTCTATTCTATTCTGTTCTAATAAATCATTAACAGTTGTAAAAGCCATGACCTTAAAGCTTAGGAAAAAGTGAGCTTATAAATTTTAATTTATTTATTTTATATTACTATGACGGTGTATGCACTCACGTGCCACTGTTATGATATTTTGGATTTTGTTTAATTGCATTTTATCATTTATAGTTGAAATTAAATGGATTGATTGTTTAACTTATAGTCCTTTGATACAACTTTGCGCCCACTTTTTTGCGTTTAGAGCAAGCATCAACAAAAAACTTTTTTGAATGAACACTTGCATAACATAACGACGAAACCAGTTTTAAGGCGATGTTTTACATATTATTTTCTCTATGGGACAATTAAGATTTAAGTTGAATTCAAATGAGTCTAATAGTATTTCAAAATCCCTAGAATATACGCAAAGGTTTATCTTGAATTTTAGTCAGTTCCAGAATATCTTTTTCGATAACACTGTCAATAGGGGAGTAGGAAATATTGTTGTACTAATAGATGAAATTAAAACAAACTAACATTAACATCATTGCAATAACAGAAAAAAAATTGCCTTAGCAATGAAAACGTGCAATAACTCCTAGGGACAGCCAAGTTGCAAATGTTCAAAAATGGGGATAACCAGTTATGATAGAATCACTGCAGCATATTATTACTGCAGATAGAAAACTTTCCGAAAGATTTAAAATTATGAGATGCAATAATTTAATTAGATAAAAAGAAATATTGCTGATTAATAGATTTGGAATTATCTTTCGTTGAAAACAAACTAATTAGAAAAATAAAAATTTTCCTTAAAATATGCCGAAAATATGTAAGAGCCAGAGAATACCAAATCCAAAGAATATTAAGCTATATCAAATTTGTGACAAGGAGATATATTGTAGGTGATGTGATTTAATTTACATCTGCACCGAATAGGTAGTCATAATCAGATGGTGGTCAAACCACTTTGAATGATTTGCAAACGTCATTCACGCCCTAGGAGGCCATCGAATACGTATATCCTCCGGTCACTCCTAGTAGCAATTTCGAAAGCCTGAAGTAGGCCGCAGCCTTCACTCCTTGCTAAAGAGTTGGAGACTTTCCAACTCCTAGTCCAGAACGCATGAAGCTTAATATAGAACACGACGGCATTCATACTCACTGGACCTGAACCATTCATTGTGTTCATTGTGAATGATCTGACCCACAAACTCTCACGAGGGTCTCGAAAATACAACCACCACGATACTCCCATATAGGGGCCAACCTCAATAACCAGTCAGAGAACAGCTAATTGTCTAAAGAGACAAATAGTGAACTCTGCGAGCGTACTGATTCCCGTGGAAATATGTGGATTGTCGAGGTGACTCCTAACAGCCTTTGAGGGGTCTGCGCTCCCTTTTACCCTGCAAGACACCAGTCTAAATGGAATAGTAGGTTCCAAAAAGACTATCATGTGCCCCCGGGGGAAATATCGTAGGTGATATAATTAGGTAGGTGATATAATTAAAAGGTGAAAAAATTGAGTGGAAATTGAAACATGTTACTAGTGCTGAAGTCACCATAATCGGCTGAATATCTGCAGCCTCCACATAAATGAGTAAAACATCAAGGGCGAGTATGGCTATGTCAATATAATAACCAACTTCAAATACAAATAGGTGATAAAACCTTAAATGGAAAGGCGGATAGGGACTTAAGTTGCACATTGGTAACAGTTGTCAATTTTTACTTCACACTAAACAAAATTTTATTACAATAGTAAAAGAGAATTCTCAAAGGGTACATCACTTGCTGTATGTAGTTCCATCTCTATATCTATCTTCAAGAATGGATGTGATTTATAGGCGCTTACAACTAGAACACTAAGCAGGATTCAGGTATCGGAAATAAAATATTTATGACGTATAGCACGTAAAAAACACTCCCCCAGAACTTAGGGGAGAGGACTCTTACACATGCAATGTATTGTGCCGGAACTAGGAAATCAGGTAATGGGGAGGAGGAAAGAGGGAGTAGTGGATGTGATATGATGCAATTTGAGCAAACTTATCAACAGAAACATTTAATAATAAGATTGCGCTCTAAAAGCCAAGATACCAGAATGGCAGGAAATACCTATACACTGCAAGGTAGAAAAAGGAGCAACATAAGTAAATAAGTAAATGAGGATTTCTTTGTTTATACATATAGCTGTTAATGCATATACGACCGAACTCCAGAAGTAAGAATTTTTAAAAGGCTAAAAAAAACTATGTGAAATATTTTTTTATTTTCAGTTTTATTCGACCTTTTTTTATTTTTATTAAATCTTAATCTTAATCTTTTAAACAGTCTTTTAAGTTACAACGATTTAATTTTTTCGATATTTCGCTTTCCTGTGGAAAGCTTCTTCAGGAATATATTTTTTATATTTTTCAAAAACAAAAAATTATAACAATTTGAGAAGTGAAATTTTTTGAAAAACATTTGACAAAACATATAAAATAATTTTCTTCATACATACAAACATACAAAAATTAAAATTTTAAATATTTAAACATACAAAAACAAGGAAACGGAAATTAAATTACAAATTCTTTCTTATGAAATAATTATAACAAATTATGTGTCTTTTGTATTAAGTACCTATAATTCTGCGCTAAATTGTCTGTGTCTGTTTTGATATTTATTCTCCTTACATTTGGTTCATTAACCATTTCTAACATTTCTGACATATAACGTCTTTTATAGTTTTTTTCTATATCTAATATTGATGCTTCGTCAAACTGAGGATAATGATTATATTTCTTACAATGTGAAGATAAGGATGTCTTCTGTGTTGAAATATTCCTATATTTTTGGTCACATCTATGACCAGCTAATCTTGTTTTAAGTTTATTCTTTGTTGTCCCAATATAAACTTTGGTCCAGTTCACCTGGTCATTTCCTCCACATGGTATCCTGTATACTACATCAGAAATTTCCATTTTTCCTATTTTATCCTTCATATTGCTAAATAATCCTTGTTTTTGTATGTTTAAATATTTTAAATTTTAATTTTTGTATGTTTGTATGTATGAAGAAAATTATTTTATATGTTTTGTCAAATGTTTTTCAAATTGTTATAACTTTTTGTTTTTGAAAAATATAAAAAATAATTTCCTGAAGAAGCTTTCCACAGGAAAGCGAAATATCGAAAAAAATAAATCGTTATAACTTAAAAGACTGTTTAAAACATTAAGATTAAGATTTAATAATTATGTGATATATTAATTTATAACACATTATGTTGCTCGAATGCTAATTACAATAATAAATTTTATTAAAATTAAAAGTAAGACAAAATATGTTTTATTATTATTTTCATTATTTTTAACAACATATTTTTCAGTTTTATTTTATAATTTTAGAATTATACGTTTACATGAATTAGTAATAAATTTGAGATGCCTTTAACTACAAATACACTAAACCGATTTTGTAAACTCAGTTGTACACATCTTGGGGTAACGGCAGAAGAAAAAATCATCTTATATATTCATTATATATATATAAATTAAAATTTTTGGATGACTACAGAGAGCTTATGTCTTCAACTTAGATCTTATGAGATTTATAGGGTACCTGGCGTCGATATGAATAATGATAAATATTTAAAAAAATGTAAAACTCTCAATTGTGCTATTTATTATGGTTCGAAAGATAATTTTAAAACTAAAACTTTAATCCGGGTTTGATGTTTTTTGCCAGCTTAAGGACCAAAAAATCAAATTTTTTCTTAATAATATTTACTCAATAATAGTTTATTACAGACAGATGAATTTAAAACCAATTGAACAGAAAATTATTTAAAAGAAGTAAAAATAAAACCACGGCTAAGTACAATGTGCTGCATAATATTTCTCTTAAAACTAATTTTTCTTAAAACCATATTTTTCTTAAAATAATAAAAATTATTCAATAAAGATAATTGTATTACGAATTAAATATACAACTTTTATTAAACTGAAGGAACAGGCCTTGATTTTAAGTTAAAATAAAACGCTTTACTTAACTCAGCGATTTGAACATTAAAACATTTAAAATTGCTTTTATTTAAAGCGGTTTAATAGAAGCAACTAAACAGAAAATTGCTGTACTTATTAACTGGACTCTTTTCAAAATCAATGACAATTAAAAAAAGTGTCTTTCAACTGAATCTGTCCTACGCTTTAAAAATATAAATTCTCTAAGCAGAATTAACAAGACATTCTTCTACAAAACGCTACAAATTAAAACTGTTTCTATCTTCTACAAGCATCTTAAAATGAAAGAGTATAAGCGACTGATTGTAGAAGTGTTTGTTGGTAGTTTGCATCCTTATGTCACCCTTGGGCTTGCGTTAAGGAGTCTACACCAAGAAAAATTATAAATTTCAAAAAATTTTATGGTTACACGCAGAGATTTTAATAACAAATTTTAATATTTTGTGTTTTTGGATAAAAACTTTCTGACATTGCAAAGATTTTTCCAAATAATTCTTAAAATACGCTTGCTTGTTATTTAATTTCCATCTCTTTCTTACTTTAGGTACAGCACAGGTTATTATTTAAAATTTATGATTGTATGCAAGACAACGAAAAATTCCTGACTTATTGGAAACTTAAAGTAACAAGTGCCAGCACGAGCTAAACAAAAAAAAATGGAAAAGAATAAATAGGGGACAGAGACGGAAATAGACTGACAGCTAACGAAGGTGTCATGTTGAGCTATTATAGTTAAGGTTATTTAGTTATATGACCGTCTGACCTTAACAATGCATAACAATTGCGCCATTGTCTTGACCATTATTGAATGAAGGCGCCAGTACCTAATTGCCAAAACGTATTTAAAGCCAAATATACAATTTTGTGTATTTGGAAATAGTTTTTACTCTGTATGGGGTTTTGAAACGTTTAAAAATGATTTTATTTTTATAGTCATTTGTTAAATTTTAACAAGGTTTCTGTTAACAATTAAACGGAGCAAAGGTGTAAAGGGAAATTTACTGTAAAATTTCTTGAAGAAAAATAAAATAAAATATTTTATAAAAAAGGATTAAGCAAAAAGAATAAATTAATTTTATTTTACCCATGGGTTTGTCAATTTATAAAGTTTTGTCAGTCTATTATTGTAGTTTCAATATCATATAAAGTATTTTAAATTTCGGAATAATCGAGAGAGAATTTTAATTAATCTTTAGATCTATCGGAAGCTTGGAAAGTTATTGTCAAATTGAAATAAAATTAAATATTTTACTTTTTTTTTTATTAATTAATTTAAAGCACAAGGTCTTATTTAATAAAAATTTTTTTTTAAAAACTTTATTTTTTATTATATTTTCGATATTTCGCCACACCGTTGGTTGGCATCATCAGGAAAAACAAAAATAATAAAAAAAACATGTTTCAAAACATTTTTTTCAATTTGTTAATAATTTTTTGTTTTCAAAAATATAAAAATTTTTTCCTGAAGAAGCTTTCCAAAGGAAAGCGAAATATCGTGAAGAAAAAAATATATAAAAAAGATCTTAAAAAAGAAAAAAGATATTTTAAAAAGATCGGTTAAAAAAACAATAAAAATTAAATATTTTATTATTGCTGCTTATATTTTATTACATATTAATTTACTTTTAAGATATTTAATTTTTAATTAAACTAAAGATTATTTTATTTACTGCTTTGCTATTAAATTGTTTCAGATCTACTTCAATTTCGTTTTGACACCTTCAAGTTCATTTTAAAATTGTAACAGAGGCATTTTCTATGGCATCACATTGGTTTCAGGATCGTATTTTAAAGTACACTTTTTTATTGCTTTTAATTTTATTTGCTTTAGCCTTTTCCATGTAAAGAGTCTATCAAAATGTAATCTGGGGAATTTCAGTCTCTACGCCAAGTAATTGGTATATACTTATTGCTTATAATCTTTTTATATCCATTTTTTCAGCTATATGTATCCGGGTTCAACTTAGAGGCTTTTTCGATTACCAAAGAAGTCTGATCTCTGTGGAGTTGAATTCTAGTAGCAATAGCGATGATATATAATAAGCCATCAGGTGAGCTCCAAGATGCATAATTATTAATTTCTTAACTTAATGATCTTTGGTTAATTTTTATTTTCCAATTTCGCAATATCTTTATACCAGTTTTAATAAAATTTTACATGGCTACAGAAGACATAAAGCAGTGTTTCGAATTTTGATGCTATATTATTAAAGAGCGGTTAGTCAAAAGCAAGTATCAGTTTCTTGTTCGAGAAGCGATTTTCAAGACTTTTTATTTATAGTTTAATTTCAAAAAAACAACTTAGCAAAAAGTACTCTTTCTTATCAATATAATTTTTTTGAAAATGAAAGAAATATCAATCAAATTTGGGTTTTTGTCATCTTAAAATAAATAAATAAATAAATAAATTATATGATAGAGAATATTTGTTAAATTATGTCACTATTAGAAACATCATCATTGGAAATACTTTTTCATTAGTCATATTTTTTTTACAAAAAACGCTTTGTGAAATAAATTATTGTACATAAAATAATCGTCACTGATAATTTTTCTATTAAAAAATATCATAACTTTTATACCCATAAAAGAAATTCATTATCCAGTTTTTCAAGAAGAAGTTTGCTTTGCAATTGTGCCAACACAAACGACATAGTGTTGACATTGATTTTTTGATGTATTCGTAGTAGATGCATTGGCAACTGTTATAGTGAATTTAATTTCGTATGAAAATTGCATTAAAATATATAAAATCCACTATGAAAATATTGGTTACATTTTGTAAGATTTATGATATTTTCTTACAACATAATCATCCTCCTGTGACCGCAGCCATGAGCCACAGTATTAAAACAGGTCCAAGTTTGTCAATTCCTCGACATTTTCTGAAGCCGACCTATAATTCATAACGCCGTAGTTCCGCTCAATTCATTCAAGAACAACCGTTTGGTTTTTCTGAAAAAATCATTTACTCAGACGACGCCCATTTTCACTTGTCAGAGTATGTCATTTTGGTTTTTGAAAATTCTAGAGCGATTATTGAGAAGTTTTTGCATGGTCAATGTGTCACTGTATGGTGTGCTATGTGGCTTGGAGGGATGATTGGGCCATTTTTCGAAGATAAGGCTGGAAATACGGATCACGCTATCGCAAGATGCTAACAACTCAATTTTGTGCTATTATTGACGACGTGAATGTCACTGACATGTTGTTTCACATTACTATGCAAACCAAATTTCCCGATCGCATAATTTCACGACAATCAGCAGTTAATTAGCCAGCCAGATATTAAGAATTAACACCACCATTTGTTATAAAAAAATTATATAATTTTTTATAGAAAAATCATGTAATTTTTTATAGAAAAATCATGAAAATTTTGTATAGAAAAATCATGTAAATTTTTTATAGAAAAATCATGTAATTTTTTATAAAAGAATCGTGTAAATTTTTTAAAAATTCATGTTAATTTTTTATAAAAAGTTCATGTAAATTTTTTATAAAAATATCAAGTAAATTTTTAATAAAAAAAATTCATATAAATTTTTTTATAGAAAAATCATGTAAATTTTGTGTAGAAAAATCATGTAAATATTTTATAGAACACACATGTAAATTTTTATAGAAAAATCATGTAAATTTTTTATAAAAAGTCATATAAACTTTTTATAGAAAAATCATGTTAATTTTTTATAAAAAAATCATGTAAATGTTTTATAAAAAAATCTTTAAATTTTTTATAAAAAAATCATGAAAATTTTTCTTAAAAAAATTTATTTAAACTTTTTATAAAAAAATTATGTATATTTTGTATAAAAAACTCAATAAAATATTTAATAAAAAAATCATTAAAATTTTTTATAAAAAATCATGTAAAATTTTTATAAAAAAATCGTGTAAATTTTTTAAAAAATTCATGTTAATTTAAAAAAAAAATCCTAAACAAAAGTTTTTCATAGTCACAACTTTTCTATGAAAAAGTTTTTAGCAAAAATTTTTCATCATTCACAATTTAAAAATAAAAACGTCATCATTTTTCAATAAAAATATTTTATCAGTTATCAGAAAATATCTTATAATGGTAATTAAGTATGCTTTACGGGCTGTGTAGCATATGGCAGCTGCTTGTTGAAACCACATGTCGTACACAAAACGATTATTCAAGTAAAAAAATAATGTTCTCATGTCCCGATAACGAGTACCAACTTAATTAGTCAAGGCCTTGCGAAGTTACAATATATAGAATAATTCGATTAATCGAAAATAAAAACACAATTTTGTAAATCCTTATTATAAAATTTTGTATTACCAATCTTTGGTGCTTTGTCATGACTTACAAATAATAATAGTTTTTAATTTTAATAAATTTCAGATTAATGGTATAAGACCAGGTATGTATCTTAAGTCTTTCGTTTTATGCAAATTAATTAACTCCGATTTGCTTGAAATTTTCATGTTTTCAAGCAATTTGCTTATATAATTAAATTGTTTTAATCTGCTACTTTCAAACAATGTCAATGAGCTTCGTTTATTTCAATGGTGTATTTTATAGACAAAACAATAAAAAGAATGTTAATAATGATGATAATAACTAAATAAAATAACGAACAATTTTGCACTTAAGTGCAAAAACTTATGTTAATGTTTTTTCCAGTTTTTAGAGCGCAATGCACAAAATTTATGATTTATTAGCAATTATAATATTTAAGTAAATATATAACTTAAATAAACACATTTATCATGGCATAATTTATAATAATATGAAACTACAATGTTCGAATAAAGAAGAAAGAAAATAAAACAGAAATAAATATGAATAAATTAATATTGATGCCTGTATGCATGACAAGCATCAAACACGCAAAACAAATGTAACAAAAAGAAGGAAAATATAAACAAATGAATTTAAGAACTAAAACTGCAAGTGCTAGAATTTACACTAGTCGGTGTTAAGTTATGAATTCTTATATAAATATGATTTCTATGAATGCGAGTTTGTAGTTAATTTTCATAATTCAAATATGAGTGCAAATAAGCCAAAATGAAAAAAGCGTTTTTGCTATTTTTGAAATTTTATGTGTTTTTCTTGTATCTTAATTTATTTTTTATGATTTTATGCAAATTAGTTTAGGAATATTTTGATTCAATAAACTCCAAACATTTTTAACGCTTTTTTATATTTTTGCTAAAATTATTACAACTTTTTCAAGCCTTATTAATTTTGGTTATTAATCTTGTACATGCAATTTTAAATTGCTATTCTAAATGTTTATTGTACCCAAAATAAATGTTTAGTGGATATTTTATTTACAAAGTTGTTATTTAAAACTGTGGTGTAATAAAATTAATTTTTAATAGACCATGAAGTTGTCGGATATTGTATCTTGTATCTATAAATTGTAATCTATAATTTTGTTATCTTTTAACTATGTTTAGCAGATAATAATTTTGAACGTTTTCTCACTCATTAAAATCATCTTCAATTAATTTTCTCACAAACGAAAATTTCGATGTTTCGCTTTTTACTTGAAACAAGAAACCACAACAAATTAACATAACTTGACATCACTTATGATTAGACGAACATGCAAAAAACAAACAAAATTAACATAAGCGTATGACAGTTGTGTTTTTATTTCCATAATGAATTCAATTCAAAGCAACTTGTTGTTATATTTCTGAAAGAGGTGCTTGTGAACTGAACTAACTAAATGTTTTGTGATAAAGCGTTTTTCTGTGTTTTATACTCATATATAAACTTGAAGCTGTTTAGGACGATTTTAAAATAGAATAAATAAAGTTCATTGTTAGAGTAAAGCTCACAATTTTAGAGTAAGAAATGTATTCTGTTATATATTCTATCTCATATAATAATTAAGCAATAATAATCGTCTTGTCTTTATTGAAAGAAATTTTAAAAAGAAAAATAAAGATTTTAGAATAAAAATTTCTTAATTTTTTAACAAAATCTCTTATGGCTCAGTACACTATACCTAAGGCCTTTCCAAAGCTTGTAAGCATTTAAAAAAAAAAAAAACTTTTGTTGCTTATAGAGTACATTGCACAGGTGTATACAGTAAATCCTTAGTTTAACTTGAAATGACTTAATAACCGTTATTCCAGGAAGAAAAAAGATTTCAGAAGCACTTCGAAAGAGGTTTTTGTTGTAGTTTTGATTCCATGTGCAGACTCTAAATATTGCTTTTTCGACCCAATCTTTGAATTTGAAAAACAGCCAACAATTTATTATAACCTAATCTCTTAAATAATGTGCTGGTGATAACTATTTTAAAGTAAAGTGTACAGCTCTCAAGAGTATTTTTATGATTTTTAGGAAATTCGTCATTTGCAACTTTTATAAATGGTTTTTTCTTCCCAATAGTGAATTTGAGAGAAACCTTTATAACCCAATCTAAATATCTCTGCTTTATTTTGCATAGCAAGTGAGTAAGTGTCACCATGGCATTTATTCTCTATTATAAGCAAACGTGGCACTAATCCTGACAAAAGCCCTTTTTAGAATTTTTAACTTAACTATATTCAGAAGACAACTTTTCTATACCTTATTCAGGCACCAACATGTTTATAGTATTTTATATCTGCAATATAGAGACTCTGTAAAAGGAAAGGGGACAGTCACCCTCTTAATAATTATTCTTTATATAAAGAAATATAAAAGGCTTTTTTATGATGTAGATAACAAAATGATTATATCGATGAGGGTTGCTTTGTTATTTGGAGATTAAATTATCCGAAGAAATGCAATAGAAAAGTACTTCATCACATCATGGTTGTTCAAATAATTAGTCAGTAATCATGGCTTTAAGGCGGTCATCATCGTTTTTTAAGATTCCGCAGCCTATAAAGCATACCAAACAGCCAGTTTGTTTGGAATTAGCGGTGTCTTAGCATAAACTTAAGAATTTTTTTAAATAAAATTCGTTAATGAAAATTGGGCCCAATCTTGATTTGTGCCCCAATCTTGGTTTGTGCCTACTTTGCACAAGTTGAAAATGTTGTTCCTACGTTAGCCTATTCATGTTGAAATGTAAAACCAAACTAAAAATAGATAACTTGACAGCTGACAAAATTTCTATATGTGCAAAATAATACCCAATATAAACATTTTAATGCATTGTTAAAAAAATAAAAACCCACCACAGTGCAAAGTGAAAAAGTTTTTCCTATTGCTGGAAATTTTGCAACTCTTAACGGAATTTTTTCCGGGAATGCAACAATTTACCCTCGACTTCCGGAAAATTAAAAAGTGCGAGGAATACTAAACCCTAGTTTAGTTAACTTATTGATATTGTGTTAGAGTTTTAAGAAAACCTAATGAAAAGAAAGATGTTAATCATACTAGAGGAAAGTCTCAAACAAACGATTCTGTTACCAGAAAATGCTTCATGCATTAATTTGATTTTATAGCACTGTCCATGTTGACCACATTAGGCCATTCATAATGTTGACAATATATTTGTCGTTGAGTAATATATTATCGTTATTTGGGTACGGTTTTACGTCGACCCTCGTCAAATTTGGTTTGTGAACAAACCGGTTTCGGCTACTTACCATCTTCAGTGTTCCCTTTATACCAGTTTCGTTCTATTGACAGATGTGTTTATATAGTTTGTGTTGTTCGTGTTTCTCTTCGTGTTATTGCCTTTTACGACCATGCTTGTTATTCGTTTGTGTTTATGTGTGAACCTATTGGGTTTTTTTCTATGACATAATAATCTGGAACTGTACGTCTTGTTCACCTGCGTAACGTGTTTGTGTCGGTTTTTTGTAAAAATGTTTCAATGGTTCAAATATTGTCTCCGAAGCAGTGTTTATTTATTAATTTATTATTCGTACGTCAAATGTTTTCTGTTTGTATATTTCCATGCTCTCTAATACATTTAGTCTCCTTCCTTTGTGCTGTGTATGAAGTAGTTTAACCGTTGTTTTTATATGTCCTGGTGTACATTTGCTGTTGAATATATGGTTCGCAAAATTTGATTCTGGAGTTGATTTTGGTTCTCGTAGTCTTTTGTTATAGTCTCTAATGTGTTCCCTAAATCTGGTCTTAATTTTTCGTCCTGTTTGCCCGATATAGCTATAATTGCATGTACAAGTTAATTTTTACACTCCTTGTTTGTCTAGTATATTTGTCTCGGTTGTTTTATTTTGTAGTATTCTGCCCAGGTTGTTTCTTGTTTTAAATGCCGTATTGATGTTGTGTTTTCCAAAGAATTTCGCCAGTTTGTACGTTGATTTTCCCATATATGATAATGCAGCCTATTTTTTCCTTGCATTCTCCTGTTCTTTGTTCGTTCTAATTTGTTTCTGGATGTTATCTACGAGGCGCTTTTTGTATCCGTTGTTTTCCGCTATGGTGTATATTGTTTCCATTTCCTTCATATACATTTCCCGTGTTAGTGATGTTCTTTCGAGTCTTGTTATTAACTGCCTGAGTGCTGTGTTTTTGTGTTGCTGGGGATGATTTGATGAGTTGTGTATTATTGTGTCCGTTGCTGTGATTCCTGTATATTCCATATTCGACTCTGTTCAGGATTGTGTACCTCTTGACCGTTAGGTCTAGATAATTAATTCTCCCCTTCTCTTCTTTTTCCATTGTGAATTTTATGTTCTTGTGTCTTCCATTCAAGTAATCTAGAATTTGCTCATTGTTATTTCCTTCTAGTATACACATGAAGTCGTCGACATATCTTGCATAGAGTAGTTGGTTTTTAGTTCCTTTACGTATTCTTCTTCTAAGTTCTGCATAATGACTTCCATGAGGATTGCAGATGTTGGGTTTCCCATCCTTAGTCCTGTTGTTTGTCTATATATATTATTGTTAAATTTAAATTAATTCTGTTCTAGTATCGCTTTCAGTGTTCCTGTGAGTTTTATTGCCAGTTCCTTGTTTTTCGTTTTGTTATTTTTTGTCTTATGAACAACGTTTAATGTATCCGTTACTGGAATTGATGGATACAAGCCTTTTACGTCAAAAGAGACCAGTTTTGTGTTCTCTGTTTCTAGTTTATCAATCAGTTTTGTAGTGTTGGCTATTGTATACTTATATTCCAGGTCCAAGGTCTCTTTTAGTATTGTCTTTATATATTTTGGAAGTCTGTAGTGCGGTGCAGATTTGTAATTAATTACGGGTCTCATCGGTGTGTTTGGTTTGTGTATTTTTGGTAGTGCTATCATAGATGGTGCGGACGGGTTCATCATTGTTAATGTGTGCGATATGTCTGGTTTTATTATCCTATATATCATCATGAGATTCTTAAGCCGTGCGTAACAAATTTCAAATTAGAAACAAAACAATATACGAAATGCACTTGTGCTCCAGCTCAAAATAGTGTATACAGAAAAAAGATTGGTGAAAAATTGGCTGATATCCCGTAATTTCTGTTGCCAATACTTTTAGGATTTAAGTAATGTAATCTTGATTAATTTTTTTATATCATTTTCAATAAATTTTTTATATACTTTTTTTTACTTAATTTTTATATAAAAAATTAACAAATTATATTAATTACCAAATGTTGTTGCAAACAACTACTCCGAAAGTTTACGTGGCCGTAGTGTGCTTTTACTAAAATCTATTCTGCTAATTGAGAGATGCATTGCACTTTTGCATTGAAACTCAAATATTGGTGATTGAAGGTATGAAAATTTTTGAAATAAAATTGAAACTAAAATTTTTTAACAACACTTCTATAAAAATCAATACAAAGAAGGTGGCGAATAATTTCACCGTATTGTTAAAGAATTAATTAAAACAATCATTTGTATATTAAAATAATTTTAGAATATAAACAGTTTTTCACCAAGAAGTTTGTTTTCTAAAACAAAATAAAACCAAAAGTCTAGATTAAGATGATGCAAGTTTTTATTGTATTACGAAGAGAAAATTTCGGCAATTAGCCAAGATTAAAATTAATCTTGGCTGGCAAACTATGTAAAAAAACAACAATAAGAAGAAATTTTTTCGAGAGCTGCGGTTATCATTTTCCAGATCATATATGGCAAATAGATCTGGAAAACCAAGGTCAAGCTCTTCCATGGATTTAAGCGAATTGGCGTATTCATCACATATATCAAAGAGATCAAAGAGCGTACCTTCACAAACTAAAGGATGGCAAAGATGTTCTCTATGTTGTGAAAGTAACTTGCCTTCTAAAAAGGAATGAAAGTAGTTTTCTGCATGCCATATGCCTTTTGATAAATATAATTCCTCAATTTTAAAAATTTAATTAACTTTCCGTCATGTCCATATAATTGGCTATATTCAAGAATATAAAATTGCATCATTAGAATTTTGACACCACGAGGTACTAAGTAGTATTATGTACTTTTTTATTTTTCGGCTAGATATGTTCTTTTAAGCTATTTATTTCAAATTACACGCTTAAAGCATGAATTGTTTTAGTAGATTTTCTTTCTTTTGAGATTTATTTTGTACATAGTTAGTATCAGAAAAATAGATATTTATTGCTAGTAAGTTGGAAATGCCCTCTTTTGAGTTTTCTATTATAGAAGTATAGAATTTTAAGTTGCCAACATTTTTTTAAATGGTGGTAATTTTGTTAGATGTAAAGCAATTTGTGTTTAGTTGGGATTGATATTTCAACACAGATAGACTAACGTCTGTACAATGCTTCCAATTATGTAAATTTATTTTGAAAATCAATTGAATAAATCCATAGAGTGGTTCAAGTTATAAGAAGGACGTTTGAAGAGAAGAAGTATTGTTCAGCTATTTTTATTGGCTTTTGACAAAGTTTGGCATGAAGGTCTATTTCTGAAACTGACCGCTCACTTGCCTTGTAATATAAGCAACCTATTAAAAAGCTACATAATTGGACGGAAATTTCCCTTTGTTGACGGAGACTTCGTTAGTGTATACAAACCAATTTCCTCAGGCATACCACAAGGTAGCATTCTTGGACCAGTTTTGTACTTGATATATACCTCCGATATGCCTGTAAGTGAAACTGTCCACACTTCTACGTTTGCTGATGATACAGCGTGTCTAAGTTCGCATGAAAACTCCCATCAAGCATCCATAAATCTTCAGCAACATATAACTCAGTTAGAGTTGTGGTTAAAATTATGGAGAATTAAAGTGAACGTTCAAAAGTGCATTCATGTGACCTTCACCCTGCGAAGAGATAATTGTTTACCCGTTCGCATCAATAATCACATTGTTCCATACCATACTTATGTGAGATATCTTGGTATACATCTTGACCGTCGCCTTACATGGAAACATCATATTGACTCAAAACTAACACAAATGAAACTTAAGCTAACACAATTACATTGGCTCATTGGCAGGAACTCAAAACTTAGCCTAGATTGTAAACTTCTAATTTACAAGACTTTTTTAAAACCAATATGGTCTTACGGAATCCAACTTTGGGGCACTGCCTCAGCTTCAAATGTGGATAGAATCCAACGTGTGCAAAATAAAATTTTACGGTTGATAACTTCCGCTCTATGGTACATCAGAAATTCAAACATACATTGTGATTTAGACATACCGCTGGTGACTGCAGAAATCATCAAATACGCAGGCAAATACTTAATGAAGCTTGAAGACCATCCTAACCCCCTTGCTCGCAATATCTTTAATTATAGTGGACATAGCCGATTAAAAATAAAAGGGGTACCGCAGCTTTAATCCTCAATGCTACAGACGACACATCTTAGAAATATTTGTTTTTTATTACAATTTTTTTTTTACCCAAAAGATTAGGTCTGACATGGTCGGGACTAACTTTTTTTTAGAATTTAAGATTTTAATAATTATTGTTAGTTCATTTTCTTGAAGATACAATAAATAATTATTGAGAGTTAACAAAAAAAAAATATATGGCTACAAAACTTGGAAAGTCATCGAAAATTGGAGTTCTAGATTTGACTACTAGACAGACTACGGCGAGCATATACCAGAAGTCATATTTAAATTATATTGCCAGAAGATTTATCTTTTGAGTAAAGTAAATTTCTATAACTCTATAAAAATAAAAGTATAATATTAAATAGCACTTTTCAATTACTTTAAATACCAACATAATATCTTTTTGACATGCTCGCAAGCATATTGTGGGCAAAAAAGTATATATCCACTATATAGTCCGTGAGATATGTGAACATCTTATTTTTAATTAACCTTTTTAGACACCATAGCACCTCAGAAAAAGTAGCTAATGAGAGGTGAGCTACTGTAGCTGCTAGGTGCTATCTGATCAGTAATATCGTAGATTTAACTGTTAGTAAGTTATGAAAATGGGCGTACAACGAAAGAATTTTTTCATAAAGTAACAGTTGTTATAACTTAGAAACTATCTACTCCCCCAAAAGAAGGAATATATCCAAATATCTAAATTGACTTTAATAGTTGAATTGTAGAGAAAAAAAAATCCGGCAAACTTTAAATTGGACTCAAACATGGTGGATTTCGTTGGCTTTTTTCCTAAAATTTAAAAATTAGAAAATTTGATTTGTAGGAACCGAATCTTAAAAAATGTTTCAAAAGAACAGTACAAAGTAGCTCAGGGTACTTTGAAGCCGCAGTTATTTTAAGTTTTATTTCATTCGTAGCAGCACAATAAATTTTTATCTAACAAAGGTGAAAATATTTTTAACCGTTGAGGAAGCTAAAAGTATTATATCAGGTATTTTTTTTTTGGCAGAAGTGCGCCCAAGAAATGTTTGGTATGATATAAATTTTTATAAATGTGTAATACAATTTTTATAGAAATTATGTTCTAAAAAAATTCTTTATTAATTATTTAATTTTTTATATATCTTTAAGATTAGGTGGGGTAAGCAGGTTAAAAATTTTACTTACTTATTTTCAATAAAGACCTCCAATTACATAACATTTACTTATTTATTTAATTTTTATTTTATATGTCTATGCTCACGTAACTATATTAAATCATTATATCGTATCGTTTAATATCGTGAGAAATTCCACCTTAGCATAACATTAAATATTTTTTAGTTAATTTTTTTTTTTGATATAAAATATCATTGAGTTAAAACAAAGCCACTGTTTAAATATAATTTATTTCAAATTTAATATATTTAATTTCTGTATACCAAATTAAACGTTATTTCATGCAAAAACTTTTAGTTTACTCGTGTATTGCGGCTGGAGTTAATTAATCAAACCAAACTGATTGCGATAAGATTGTGAATATATTCGTAGTCTCACTAACCAACCACATACGTAGGCAAGTATCTAAACTTAACACTTCTGGTGTAAATATTTTAATATTTTTTTTTATTTTTTAATAATATTTATACTCTTCCAAACTTGAAGAATTGTTGTATATTTTTAAAATGATTAATGATATTCGAGTAGTAGCACTGGCATTTTTTATTTATCCTATTTTTAAGTATATTTCTGTTAGATAAGGGGCGTAAAATTTTTTTATCATTTATTTATTTTTAATATTTGTAAACCTTTAGTTATTTGGAAAATTTTGTTTAAAATGCTTTTGAATATGTTTCAAGTATTATTTATTTTTAATTTTTCTTTATCCGATAATTGCTTGTAACGATTCTTTAAATTATTTTTAACGTCGGCATTTTTTCTTTTAGATTTTTTTTTAATTTACCATTTCCTTCAATCGATAATTATATGAAAATTAGAAATTATGCGCGTTTTCCGCGTTAATTTTAGTAACGACAAATATACACTAGTAGCGCGTTGGCGAATTTCGTTTCACACAAGTCTTTAAGGAGTAAAAAAAAAAACAAAATACACAAAAAGACAACAACAATTTAATATAAACAATAAATTTGCAAACACCTTCCCAGAGACTCAAACAGTTGAGAAGGAAAAAAAATACTTTAATTACATTTATACATGAATAGTAACAAAATACATACACACACACAAAACAAATTCAAGATGGAGCTTTTATCACAAACTCCACTTTTTTTGGAGTTAAGAAGTCTTAGGTTTACACATTCAAAATGATATACAAGTCTAAACACAAACACAAACACATGTTAATAAACAAGTTTTTCTTTTTGAAAGATTTTCTTTCTTTACCGACGCTGCCGAAAATTCTCAAGCTTCCGGTTGGACAACAAGCCTGGCCAGTATTGTTTTATTAAACTTGGAAATGCTTCTGTTCTGTTTCATTACGTACGAACTGCCAAAAAAATAAACAAAAACTGAAAACTTGTTTAACCACCTTATAGCTGTTGTTGTTGTTGCATAAGAAAACATACCCACATTAACAAAACCTACACAAGTGCCCCATACATTCATATCTCCATATCTAAAGAGAGTTTTTTTATTTTTAATTAATTTTATTATCAAAAGTGGGTGTTGCCTTTTCGTTTACACATTCATATTAACCAACAATCTCACATGTTGCTATGGTAGATTAGTGCTCTTTATTGTTGTTTCTTTAATCTCCTATTTATGTGTGTATATGTATTTGTGGCTCCCCTTTAATAAAAAGCTTGATTTTTCGTTTAGATATGTTTGTTGTTTCTCCCATATAAAATAACGTATAGCTATAAGTGAATATGTGCTTGTATAAAACAAAAACTCATATCTCCGGGGACAGCCCACTTTAGTTAACAAAACGATAATATAGTTAAACAAAAAAAATTATTTTGAATGCATATCGTACATGCATTCGTATGGGGGTGTTTTGTATGTATCTGTTCAATGGATAATGTTTTGTGGCCTCATTTTTTCACAGAGAGAAACAGCGTTGCCGTTTTGTTATTTGTGAACTTGCACGTTAGCATTTTTATCTTTATTTTATTTTATAGTTTTGTTATTTTGAATTCTTTATTATTAAATAATAACCCATAATATTGTTATGTACACTTAAAAAAATATCCGATAAAATTTGGTGCAAAAAGAAGAGTAGAGAGAAAATTAGATTATTATACAACAAACAAGCTTTTTAATTCTAGAGATTTTTTCATAAAAAAGGCGTTTTTTTACAAAATTAGGTTTTTCAGCAAGAAGTTTGTTTTGTAAAACAAAATAAAACAAAATTTTTTTACTGAATGAAAAATTATATCTGACAAATGTCTACCACGACCACGCTGGCAGATGTCGATTCTTTTATCAAAGTTTTTAATCACTTTTTGGCAAAATGGCAAATTTTCAGTTTAACGGCTGAAATCGATTCGATTGGCTACGTATAGACTGTGTCCATAACATAACTCCGCAAAAGATAATCCAGTGGTATTAAATCACACGATCTGGCTGGCCACTTAACTGCTGATTGTCGTGAAATTATGCGATCGGAAAATTTGGTTTGCAACAAATTGATCATTTCATTGGCTGTGTAACAGATATCCGTGTCAAATTTAAAGAGAATAGTGGTCTCAGAAGAAAAATTATGTTGTCCAGAAATATCACGAATTTTACGAAATGTAACTTTAACAAAACCCCCATTTTCATAGTGGATTTTAATTATTTTAATGCGATTTTCTTGCGAAATTGAATTCATTATAACAATTGCCAATGCATCTAATACGTATACGTCAAAAAACTAAATGTCAAAAGTATCATGTTATTAGTGTTGCCTCAATTAAAAAAAAAATCTTGAAGAGAAAACAAACAACTTTATGAGTTTTCCCCGATAAAAACCTTTAATTTAGAGATTCGAATCTAGTTTGGTAATCATGAGGCCAGCAACGAAATTTGCTTTTTATTTGTAACAGGTATTTTAATGGCTGCCAAGTCTAATTTTCATAACAGTTTGTGTGTTTGCTCTAATCCACAGAAAATTGGTCTTTTAAGTTCCATTTCATTTTATGCCAACCCAATGGTTTGGCGAAATATTGAAAAATAATAAAAAAATAAAGTTAAAAAGTTTTTTATAAAATAAAGAAGTAGTGTTAAATAATAAACTACTAATAAAATATTAACATTTTATTTTTCTTGCACTTCAAAACCATTTTGGGCCGTTGGCTATTTGTTATAATCGTGCTATAAAAATTCGGGTAATAATTTAAAATGTTAGTGACTTTTATTTGCCAAAAGTCTGTGGCAACGCTGGTTTCGTGTGTTTTTATATGAAATTGTGCAACAGAAAAAGTGAACATTTAAAAAAGCTATCAGTTATTTATTACTTATTTAAGAGCAATTAAATAAATATAATTTAAATAATTTATTTAGAATATAAAACCATTAGGATTCCTCCAAGTATTTTCACTAAATAATTTTTTATATTTTATTATTATTTATAATCTATAAAATTTTATTTTAAACTAAGACGGCATTATATCTGAAATAACTGTTTCTTTGGGGATACCCATAAATTTTTAGTTATTGTTAAATATTAAATTTTTGTTTTTACGATTATAGAGAGCGGGTCTAGCTATTGTGCTTCAAAACGGTTTGCTCTTTATGCTACAGACGGAAATATCTCCCTGTAGTCTATGTAAAATTCATGTAACGTCCCTGTGGGGATATCCTTTAGTTTTTAACTTAATTATTTATATATTATTTTAGTGGCCATAATTGAAGATGCTATCTCCATCCTTACATATGTATGTCTTTATGTTAACATGTAAAATTAATTATAATTATTGTTAATTAACCTTTAATATTATTTTATAATTCATTTCTAAATACGACGAAAAAATTGCTTATACTTTTTCATATCATGTTCCTGAAGATGCCATCCAACAATGCGGTGAAATATTGAAAATAAAAATAAAATTTATTAAATTTTTATCTTAACTTTAAATCCAGTACTAAACTTTTTAAAGTTTAGCTTTAAAAAAGGTGTAAGTATTCCAAACAATTTGGAAATTTATAATTGTACTACAAAATCAAAGTACCAACTAAAAAAAGACAACAAATTGACAGATAATTCTCTTAATCTTCTAAAAGTTATAAATATTTTTCTTAATGCCTCTCAATAGATAATTCCGTATATATTAAAATATATTACCTGCAGAGACAATAATGGTTTAAAATAGGGTTATAAAGTCATCTATGGGAACATCCTTTAAGGTTTCCTTTAAGTAAATTTTTGGCAGCTATACTGATATGGGCGTCTATTAAAATTCAATATACATTTTAACATAATGCTGTATAGGAATATAATTTAATTTGTAAAATTAATTATATTTTGAATGGAACAAACAGAATTGACAATTTGCACCTGCTTTGAAATAGGTAATAACACAGATTTTACGCAAAATTATTTCCGTTTTAGATTAACTGCCGGCCATTAGAACATTTTTATAGGAATAAAGAAATAAAGCTTATTAAAATATTTATTTAATAATTTAAATTGAATTTTCAGGTAAATATGGTCCGGATGGTATTGTGAGTTGCATACTTAACAAATGTGCTATGGCACTGGCAAAACACTTGACAATAATCTATAATTTATCATTGAAATTTAGTTATTTTCCAAAAATATGGAAGGATTTTTTTTTATTCTATTATTAAAAACTGGTTGTAGGAATAATGTAGCAAACTACAGAGGTATTGCTAAACTCAGCGCTATACCTAAACTTTTTAAGAAATTTCATAGTGATCACCTTTCCCACCAACTATCGTCTATATTGGATTCTGCTCAGCCTGGTTTTTGGGGTTGTTTCAACTGCTACTAATCTTTTGGAATTAACAACGCTAGTCATTCGGGGATTTATTCAACGTAAACAAACTGATGTTATTTAAACCGACTTTAGTAAGGCATTTAATAGGGTCAACCACAAACTTCTGATAAGGAAACTTGACATTATGGAGTTCACAAACAACTTACTTATGTGGAGTAATTCATTTCTTTTAAACAGAACTCAAAAATTTCGTTTTAACAAGATTACTTCCAAAGAAATTAATATTCTATCTGATGTGTAGCAGGGTAGTCATCCTTTATTATTTGCTTTGTTTATTAATTATCTTCCAATGCCAGTATATGCAGACGACATTTAAGTGCATCTAATTCCTGATGTAATATTACATCTTATAAAGCTGAACCTTAAAACGTACCAATACATGCCTGTCTTCCGGAGATGCCATACAAACGTGCAATATATTTTAAGCGGTTACGAACTTGACAAACTGAATGTGGTTTCAGATATTGATATTTTACTGGATGCTAAATTAAATTTTAAACAGCATGTTTTATTAGCAAATAACAAAGCACGTGCAGTTCTTGGATTTATAAAACGCTGCGCGAAGGAGTTTAGTGACTCATATGCCACAAAACTCAATAATTTGAGATCCAAGTAATAGCAATCGGTGCAAAACCAGTTCTGTTGGCTTCAAAGCTTACAATGGAATCCCTTAATTCTAGCATCATATACTAGTAGACTCTCTCTAATAAAGCTGTTAACTCTAAAAAGGTGAAGAATAGTGGTAAATGTTACCTTTGTTCTAAATTTAATAAAAGGAAATGTCTGTTCAGATTTTTTCATTAGCAATATTTCATTAAACGTTCCATTTCGTCCTACGCGCTATTTTAATTCATTGATAATTAAAGTGTTTAGTTTAAATTATGTTAACTCTGACCAGTTTTTAAGAATTTGTTCTACGTTTAATAAATTTTATAGGTATATTGATTTTTTTTTTCAAATGTTTTTGCTGTATAATGTTATCTATTTTTATATTTGAATAATCAAATTTAAGTTTTGTGTATAATTATTATTTAATGTTTTAATGTCTTTAGGGATCTTGAATCCATAGATTAAATACAAATAATTAAATAAAGTCCTAAAACAAATGGTATCATAAAAACGGCACATGATTTTAAAACAATTATTTTCACCTTTCTTAATATTTTGGATATGAATTTGAGTTGCTGTGTGCTCGTAAATGTAAATGATTTTTAATTTTAATATTATACGGCTAAAGATAAACACGTTTTCATTGGTTTGCTTTGTTTGAATGGAGATGTAGATATTGAAGTACTATAATGTAATGTAATAAAGTGTAATTTTAATAAAAATTAATCCTTTAATAATTCTGTAAAGATATTTTACATACTTCGGTTTTATATTTTATATTGACAAACAATAATTAAAAGAACATTTATTAAATAGTGTTTTAAAATGTTAATTAAAAGTGTGTTTTATAGTTTTTCCTTTAAACCTTTTTTAATAATTGGCAGGAAATTTAAAATGTAATATACAATGTCTTAAATTGTTATGCGTATTTAGTATTTTATAAAAATGGTTTTTGTGTTTCTAACTGATTTTTTGTAAGCTTCTGTTTCTTCTAATTACACATTTATTTGCGTTGTTCATTGCGTTTTAAAAAGTGCCAAATGTGACCTTTTATAGTTTCAAACTATAAAAGAAAGAAATTTAACATTCAAATAATACTATTGTGTGCTATTACTTGTAATTATTCTTTAAGTTAGTTCTTATACATTTTAGCCTCCTCTTAATTGAAAACCAAAATACCGAAGCAAATGCATGGTTAATAATAATTCGTATAAAAATGTATTTATGATCCCAAATTCAGTCAGATTTGTACTGAGTACCGACAATAATTAATAATATCGGTAATCAGTAAATTTTATCTCATATTTTATATTAACTGCAAGTAAGAAAATTTCGGTTTATGAGGTATAAGTAAAAAAAAATGTCATTTATAATACAGAATATGTTTATTCTTACAGTAGTCAATATGACACTACTAATTATTAATGCATTTTTTCCACAACAAGCCTGTTTACAAAAAAGATTTAAATGACATACTGACTGCAGGTAAAAAGTATGTAATGACTTTATTTATTTAACTTAAAAATTACAGATTTATAATATTTATATAATTATTTACTGGTAGTGAAAATCAAATTTGACTCCTTTCAGTAATTAGTCAAAATTTTCTGGTACTGTGAAATAAATTGCAGTATCAGCAAAAATTTATTTTTACAGCAATTTTGTAATTGTCTATCTGTGAATTGATAAAACATGTCCACACTAGAATCTACTGAGGAACTTTGCTCATTTTACCCATAACTGATATAACTAGATTTGTAGACTTTTGCACAAAAAGGGCACACAATTTCCGATCTATCTCTTAGTGTATATTCGCCAAACAATAAAATAAGAACCTAACAAAAGTGTAAATAAGAATTTTAAATAAAAAATAAAACACTATAAAGCATTAACACTTACTATATAATTTATAAAAACAAAACTCTAATTGCAAAATAAAAATTATCTTACCTAATAGAAAAACATTAATTGTGATTCTAATAATTTTTAAAAGGTGTAAATAATTCATTGGCAACCACTTTTTATAATATATATTGATTTATCTAACGAAATAAATATTTTAAAATATTAAATATGTTTTAATCTTTTAATCGGTCTTTTTAATTAAATTTTAACAATATATTTTTTCAATATTTCGCTTTTGACATTTTTTTTGTCAAATGTTTTCAAACATTTTTTCAATTTGTTAATAATTTTTGCTATTAAAAATTAATTTTCCTGAAGAAGTTTTCCATAGGAAAGCGAAACATTGAAAAAATATACCGCTACAATTTAATTAAAAAGACTGATTAAAAGATTAAAACATATTTAATTAAAATAAAAAAGGTCGAAAAAAATAACATTTTAAAATATAATTTTAAAAATTAAGTTTCTAATATCCAAGTTCCTGGTAAACTGTTGCACCATCACTCAGGGGTTGACTCCTACTTATGCAATGCATTGTGCCAGAACCAGGAAATTAGGCAATGAGCAGGGGGAAAGAAGGATTACTATATGAACTTTCCTACATATCCAATCAGTATAAATACACTGATACTTAAACAAAGCTACCATCAATAAATTCGCTCAATTTATAAACAATAGATTGATTTTTATGGGGAACATAACCTTACATCTCAGCAAGCTAAACATTAAAATGTGCATAGATGTCATGCGATATAAAGGATTTTTCGATAAGATGTTTGTTTTCTAAAACAAAAAATGTAGATTAAGATGATTCAAACTTTTATTGTAGGATGAACTACAACTATGAATGAAAAATGATAACTGGCAAATATCCATCACAACCACACTGACAGATGTCGATTCTTTCTTCAAAGTTTTTAATCACTTTTTGGCAAAGTGGCGGTCATATTTCATTAATCACATCACGGATTTTGAGTTTTAAGAGTGAAAACGATTCTGTTGGCCCTATCCTTAACATAGCCGTACAAAAAATTATCCAGTGGTGTTAAATCATACGATGTGGCTGGCAACTTGACTTTTAATTGTCGTGAAGTTGCGATCGGGAAATTTGGTTTGCAATAAATTGATCGTTTCATTGGCTGTGTGACATGCGGCACTGTTCTGTAAACACCACATGTCAGTGATACCCACGTCGTCAATAATAGGCCAAAATTTATTTGTTAGTGTGTCGAGATAGCCTGGTCCATTAACCGCATTTCCAGCCTCATCTTCGAAAGGAAAAAAAATGGGCTTCGTCTGAAAAAATGATTTTTTCAGAAAATTGAATTGGTGGGTCGTCTTCAATTCACGCACCAGTTACCTTGTAAGGCTTCAAATTCAAATCGTTGCGCCATTAGCCATGTGGTGGTTTTGGATAACCGCAATAGTTGAGAATGTCAAGGAATTGACAAATTTGGATCTGCTTCAACACTGTGGCTCACGGCTGCGATAATTTCAGTTGAACGACCCGGTCAAATATGCGTTGGTTTTCGCACATTTACGTCGAGCCTGTCGACTCAAATTTAACGACCAAATTTTTAATAGCGCTATCAGAAGGACGATTATATTGTACGAAATTTTCCTAGTGGATTTTAATTATTTTAATGCGCTTTTCGTGCGAAGTCGAATTCATTGTAACAGTTTCTGATGCATCTACTATGAATACGTCAAAAAACTAAATGTCAAAACTATCATGTTGTTGATGTTGCCACAATTGAAAATCCGATATTATCTGAATAAAAACCCGATATTATCTAAATAATAGCACCAACACAGAAAGATGTGCTTGCTGAAAGGAATATTGACAAAATGTCTAAATTTGTCACTTCAATTTATCGAGGAATTGCTTTCACTGTTTATTTACTACGTTAAATAATTTTGGGAAAGAGCTTGGCGTATATTTGTAAAAAATCCATTTGGTGCAGAAATTTAAGTCACAATATTCATTGCACTTTGGCGAGCTGTTTCGAGGTTTTAGCATATCGTTAGAAAGTGTTGAAAAAATGGCACAGAATAATTCGTCTAGAATGCGATTCGTCAAGAATACCGGAGGTGGCCAATCTCCATAATATTTAAAATTTCGTGACTAATATGAGGCCTTTTGGTTTATTTTTTATAATTTTCAGGTTTATTGGGCTATAAAAAATGTTGATTAGTTTGGAAATATGAACCCAGTTTTGATATCCAATTATTTTCTTTTAAGTTCTTCTTTTATTAGTGCTAAATAGCAATGAAAAATACAGTAGTTTTAGTTCCTTAGATGTCTAATAATTAACAATTTTTTTACAAATTTTAAGGGTCCTTAATTATAAAAATGATACTAAAATGCAACGTATTTGAGAGCGTTTCTTTAACAAATAAAAATATTTCCTTACAGTTTTTAATGCATTTTCCGTTTGTACTTTTGTTGGCATAAACTTATTTTGGTTCCTGCTTATCAGCACAAAACAAAAAAGAAAAAAAAAACAACTGACAGTCAACGAAAATTTTTAAAAAAGGAAAAAAAACCCAGAGCATTAAAACCAATTTTTTAAGCTGTTAAGGCGTGCCAGCCAATCAAAAAGCTAACTGTAGAGCAACATAAAACTCCACCTTAATAGCAAAATAAAACACTAAAAATACAAGGAATAAAATGAATTAAAAAGTCACTAAAGAAGGAAAACAATTGCTGGGTAACATGAAACAAGTTTTTCCTTTATGCACTCAGACATACCAACACCACCAAATCGAAAAAGGCCAAAAGGAATTAAAAATTTTAAAAAACAAATTTAAACACTCACACAAAAACAACTCTACATACACAAGGATGTGTAGCGTTGATGGCAAGAACGATAAAGAAGGCAAATAAAATTGATAGACTTATACAAAAAAGAAGATTGTCCGGACAGCGACAACGATACATTGCCAACCACCTTAAAATCGATACACATCTTAACCAAGCTGCTATTAAAATCCAATAACAAAATTGAAGCAGCACAGAAAACTAAATAACAGAAAAACACCTTTTTACACTCATACTTAAGAAACTTAAACATTTCTGTGGCATAATATGGTTGCATGCCACATGCCAGTTGTTGTTATAAATAAAATTCGTAATGGTGTCCACAAATGTTTTTTCCCTACAACACAGAAATGGTGGCTTTAATTAAAAACTCGTTGTTATTTTCGCCTTCCTTTAAATCCGTCTTTTCTAGCAATTTTAAAAATGATAAAAAAACTTTTATTATTCTTAAACTTTGTTGACAATTGTTGTTTTTTTCGTTTGCCAAATTTTTAATGTTTACGATCGAAAAATTCTCACGAGAAAAAAATAAATTAATTTTGTCTAGTTATTTTCTTTAATTAGAATTTAATTATCATTTTTATAGACACAAAATTTGAACTTAGAATGAATTAAATTATAATTAAAATAATAATTATAATGAATTAAAATGAATGAATAATTATAATTACAATGAATTCAATTATAATTAAGGAGAGAACAATACTTCTTTAAAACGTATGTGAACTTACAATAAATAAGCTTTTTAAGCTTAAATAATAATAAAAATATTAAATAATCTTGAGAGCTAGAGACTAGCAGCCGTATGCATAAAAACTTAAAGCAGGTTGAACTGCCATTGTTAAGCACAGTTTCCTAAAGTTCTATTCAAAAAACGTTTTTACCTTAACATACCTTTGTTAACTTTAAAGTAGGAAAAACCTACGTTAAACCTACAATAAATTGACAGTTCAATTTTATTATTGAAAGTTAAAAAACAAAACAAATTGTATAAACTGAGCCGTTTATTTTAAAAGTGGCATAAGTTACTTTGTTATTGTCAGCTTTTTTATTTTAAATTAGTTTATATAATATTTGAATTTTTAGCCATTTCAACTAGTCTGTATTTAGTTTTCTTTCTGAAAATGATTTTTCTAATGATTCTGTTGAAATAAAATTTTGTTCTCCATGTTGTGTACTGTGAAGAAATTTTTCGACAGGTGGCTATTACTATTATTACAATTTTGTCCTTTACATAAGTCACTATGTGCTATAATATGCTTTTGAGTTGTGACTTCCTTAGATATTTTATACAACACGAAGCAACCTTCTGAGAATAAAAAAATAACAAAATAATGCTAAATATGTGTAGTAGATATAGTAGATATCACTATAATATAGTTCAGTAAACTGCACTATTCTTTCGAACTAATAAAAATAAGTCTAATAATCACAACAATACTTCACACACACTTATTACATGTTTCCATTTTTTTCACACTAAGCTCCGTAATTAATTTCCTAAGTACAGCGACTAACGCCATTTTCGAAATAAGCATTTTTGTTACACCATTAATTATCAACACTCCTCTCAAACAAATATCAATACTTCTTAACTTATTAATTCCAAATTTATTAAAAATGAAAAAAAAACTGTTCAGTTGTGACTTATGCCACTTTCAATGTAAATGGCTCAATTGACAATTTTACTTTTTTATTCCAAAAATTTTTAAAAATGTTTATTAAAACAAATTGTAGTATACAATTAATAATAAAAACTAAAATATAACATGCCATTTAATATAAAACATTTTTACATCTTTATTTTATATTTTATAAAAATATAATTATAATTAATTATTTTAAACAAAAGTTTTATTGAATCAAAACAAAGCTCGTTATTCGAATAATTATTTTTTTAATATGAACAAATTCTTTGTAAGTTCTTTGTAAGCCTTGCAAATTGATATTTTTTGGGTGCTTTGATTTTTAGTAAAAAGATTAATAAAAAAACAAAAAGAAATATGTTGATTTTGCTGATAACAATAAAAACATTTTTTTATGGATCTAACTACCCGGATAAATAATATTCAGTTTTATACATCGTTAACTACAACGTGACATCTGAAAATAGTGGCATTGCCAGAAATACTAATTTTACTAAAGCATACATTAGCTAAAGTACTGTTTATGAATACCATTTTTTAACAAACGTCTGTTAGCCTTAAAGTGTTTGTTAACTAACGTGCACTTTAAAGCTCAAGTAAGCGTTTTTTATGCATACAGCCGTAAATATTTAAATATTTGTAAATAAATTTTAATTGGAAACATAAGAGGTAAATTTCAATTCCGATAGAAGTTGCCAAATAAACTCCCACAGAGCGCTAGAATTAATCAATCAATTTATTAAAATATCGTAAAATTGTGTTCTGCCTTAGCGTGTTTGCTAAACAAAATTAATACATATTAAGTGACATAAATCCAAAGCAGCCATAATCCAGGAAGCAGGAGCTGGCGTTGCTATCGATGAAGATATAAGCTATAAGCCATGATTAATGAATTTTCGTTTAGCATTGGTCTGGATTTTCAACAGGTTAGGTCTAGGTGTCGTTTGACACCTTCTTGCAGCCACATTAATTGTTGTATTTTTGAGGACATTAGCGTTCATGTTATTCGTAATATACGATAAGCAATGCTCTAGAAAATGTCAAAAATTGCATATCCAAAAGACGCTACTAAGAATAGCTACTGTAAATTACTTTATTCATATTATTATTAAAGTTTTCATAGGGTTTTTCAGCAAGAATTTTTTTTTCAATTCTGGCAACACCAACGCCATGATAGTTTTGGCATTTAGTTTGTGAATATGCCACACTATGCGTAGTAGATGCATTAGCAATTGTTACAGTGAACTCAATTTCACATGAAAATAACGTTAAAATTCGCTATGAAAATGGTGGTTTTGTTAAAGTTACATTTCGTAAAATTCGCGATATTTTCGGACGACATAAACGTCCTTCTGAGACCGCTACTAAGAATTTGGCCGTTAAATTTGAGTCTACAGGCTCGATGCAAAATACGCGAACACCAACGCGTGTACCTACGGCCGCAGTATTGAAGCAAATCCAAATTTGTCAATTCCCCGACGTACTCAACAGTTGTGGTTATCCAAAGCCACCACAAGGCGAATTTTGGGGAATAATTTGACTTTGAAGTCTTATACAGTTCAACTGCTGCAGAAATTGAAGCCGACCGAGTACTCACATCGCCATAGATTTACTTAATTCATCTAGAAACAACCGGCTGGTTTTTTGAAAAAAACATTTTTTCAGACGAAGCCCTGGGTATGTCAATAAGCCAAATTGTCGCATTTGTGTTTCTGGAAATCCTAGAGCGATTATTGAAAAGGCACGTGGTCTGGAGGCGTGATTGGGCTGTTTATTTTTCGAAAATAAAGCTGGAAATACGGACACGAAATACTAAGAGCACAATTTTGGCCTATTATTGATGACGTGGATTGCACTGACATTTGGTTTCAACAGGAGGGTGCCACATGTCACACAGCCAATGAAACGATAAATTTATTGCAAACCAAATTTCCCGAATGCATAATTTCACGACAATCAGCAGTTAAGTGGCCAGCTAGATCGTGTGGTTTAACACCACTGGACTATTTTTTGTGGGGCTATGTTAAGGACAGAGTCTATGCGGAGCCAATCGAAACGATTTCAGCCTTAAAAGTTAAAATCCGTGAATAGGACCGCCATTTTGACAAAATGTGATTAAAAATTTATATGAGCGAATCGACATCTGTCAGCATGGTCGTGGTGGATATTTGCCTCATATTATTGCCGAAATTAAAATTGTATATTTTATTTTGTTTTCAAAAACAACCTTCTTGGTGAAAAGCCCTTTATTATATATTACACTCTAAAATGTTATATCACTGAATAATACCCTTTACCACATCAAGGCGTTTGACATAATTTATTGGAGTTTGTTGTCGAACATTTAATATCTCACATAAGTTTTAATTTTTGATGGAAGTTAACTTACAAAATTTGACCAAACGTCATGTTATGCTATCATCACCTTTTCAATTTTAGTATTTCTGCTACTATTATTTTCAGTTAAGAAGTTGTTTAAATACAAACAAAATGCTAAAGACTTTTGGGGTCAAACTGAAATCGGTTGCTGCAGCAGAAGTCAGTTAAGTCAGCTAAGTTTAGCCAGCCTTAAATTTTTAGCGCATAATTTGGTCAGTAGTAATATCTTTTTGCAAACAAGTGAACATTTCATTGTTGCCCATAAACACTTAATCATATAATTTGCGATTATTAATAGATACGTTTGGTTATCTTGATGTAATAACTCTAAATTCTTTGTTAAAATCTAGCAAAAATAAATATTCAATTTCTGAATAGTTTTTGCAAGAATATTAAAAGTTAATATTTGTAAACTTGCAAACTACTCGCGAGTCACAGAATTTATACTTCTAATTAAATAAAAAGCTGATTTTACATATCCCACAACCCACGCATATCATTTAATAAAAATCATTTCAGTTATTTAAAATTGTTTAGTACAACTCTTAATAATGTCTTCCCAAAGAAACACATTTAATAAGTTGCATGCAACATTTTCTTTTAACTCAACAATGGAACATTTTCATGTCACCACAGTTTAAAATAACATTTTTTTTAAGAACAAAAAACTGGTTAAAAATTAAAACATAAATTCTCTTTACATGTTTGAGTTTAGTCTTAAAAGGGGCATCACTCTTAGATAGTCAGCAATTAAATGCTTTCAGAAAAATGTTTGCTGTTGCAGATCATTAGTTATCATGTTACATAAATTCTTGTAACCAACATACGCAGTACAAGACAGAATTAAGAGGATTTTTCTTATTTGTTCTTCTACTGAAGCGGTGCATGTTAATGAGAAGAAACCACAATCTTTTGAAAACAATTTAAGCGCACTATTTAATTACCGTACATGTGTAAAACTAAGTTACACCTTTTTACATTTTTATATTCTACATACATACACACTTGCATATGACATGTTTCCTTAGAGAAATACAATTAATTTATTTAAAATAACCGCATACAAATCATTTGCTAATGTTGCTTTAAAACCGCAAACTAGAAAGTTGTTTATTAGAAGACTGGCGCCACTGTTATCGAATAGAATATTTATTTATCGATAATTTAGAAAAATTCTAATTACTCCACAAAATAACTTGTGCTTAACTATTCAAAAAAATCGAAAAGTTTTGAGATGAATATCGCTAAAAATTAAATAAAAACTTACATTAAGCTTTTAAAAGGTCTTAGGACTTTTTAAAATACGATCTACATACGCTGCTTTATAAGCATCTAAAGCTAAAACTATCTAGTGGTATGAGGGCATGCTAGCGTAGATCTGATTTCATGGTATCACAAATGCTGTCAATTGGATCGTCGGCAAAGGAAAATAATAAATGAATTAATAAATTTTGAAAAACAAAAGAAATATTTAAAAACCAATTGCACTTATCACTATTATGTGACCAAATTAAATACAGCCAAATGAGTGCCCCATTTAACTCAATATTTCTCAATCGATCTGCAAAAGCTTTTACAACTCATTTCATTAAGAGCGCTCTCTTCTATCGCGTTACTATAGGTTGTCCACCGGAAAAGTGTACTTTGTTTGTTTATAATTTTTGATTAAATAAAAAAGAATGGATCTTATGTTGAATAATGTTTTATTTGATGTCGGCAATTATGTATGGAATACAATATCGGATAAATGTCCGCCTCTATTAGTCTCATAAATGCGAGCCCTTTAGAGCACATTTGTCAGACATTTCAGGTATGTTGGCATGTTGTTTCTCCCAAAAATTTTACGTAACTTTCTTATCATCACAGAAATCGATTATGGATTTTGATAAATTATTTTAACGATTAAAGCACGGATATTTTTCTATTACAAATTTGCTTCACGATGGCCAAATATGTACTGTTAAGACTAATGTTTACCAAAATGGCGGCAAAATAAAATATTATACTAATTTCATCACGAATATTTTGTTTGAGTTCCTCAAACGTTTTTCGTTTACTTGCATAAACCTAGTTTTTCAGATATCCCCACAAAAAGAAGTCCGGAGCAGTCAAATTAGGCGACTGTGGAAATAGTGATGTTGATTGGCCTCAACATCACTATTTCTTGAAATAACTTATGGAAAGAGGTCTCGCAGTAATCTCATTTTAATCCTGGCTGTATACGATGTGGCACCGTCTTGTGGATACCACATGTTATCCCAGCCCAAAAAGTTGTCAATCATATCAAGATATCGCTCCCCATTTACAGTTACCGTTACGCCGTTTTAATTTGCAAAGATGGTCCAGTGATTTCTCCTGATCAAATTGCATACCTACCAGATTGTCAGTTTTAACAGATTGCAAAGGTTACTGTTGAATAATTTCAGCACTTCCCATTCCCCAGAACCGACTATTCTATTTGTTCATATATCCATTCAAACGAAAAGTGCCTCGTCATTCATTATGATTTTTTCATGAAAATCGGTATTTTCATGGGCGAGCTGTAGCATCCTATTGGCAAATATATGGCGGCTTAAATGGTCTTGTGGAAGAAGCTCTTCTGCCAATTGAATCTTATATGGAAACAAATGTAAATCCTTGTGTAAAATTGTGGCCAATGTTGTTCTTTGAAGACCAAGCACTTGAGCACTGCGTCGAATTGAGGTTGATGTATTGTTTTGAACACTCTCTTGAGCAGCAGTAATGTTTTCAGCCGATCTAGCAGTATGTTGTGGTCCATACTTGGGCCTATCACTTTTTCGAAATTATTCACTATACGATATGTTTGCATGTTGTTTCTCCCACAAATTTCACGTAACTTTCTTATCATCATAGTAATCGATGATGGATTTTAATAAAATGCTTTAACGGTTAAAGCACGTTGGTCTATCGAATATTTTTCCATAACAAGGGTCTACCTCACAACTGCCAAATATGAACTGTCAAGACTAATGTTTACCAAAATGGCGACAAAATAAAATAGTATACCTTCCTAGCGGACACCCTGTAGCTTATGGTAGACCCTTAAATATTTTTACCCTTTCAAAAGAGATATTTTTTTTTAAATTTCGAGCTAATGAGGGAAATTGTTATAAAAATTTATAATAGTTGAACTAAAAAATACTTTAAAAATGAAATATAAATTAATAAAAAATACTCGTATGTCAGAGAAAGAGTTAATTTATTTATTTATCTTTTTCTATGTATCTATAAATTCAACATCCATAGAGACTATAACAATATTAAATCCATGCTTACATGTTTAAAGAGAGCAATAACGTGTAGGATGTAATGGGAAATTAAAACAGATATTACTTATTAAAAATTGTCAGCACACATTTCCTTTAATAAGATTAAAGACGAAACTATTATTCAACATTGTTCTGCGACTTTTAAGAGTCGGAAGTTTAATTAAAGCAAGTCTGTTCTTATAAGCTACAAGCCACGAAGACAAAAGAACAAAAATTGTTTCTGAACACATTCAACAGTATTAATATAGAAGGGTCGTAAACTCTTTAGTCCAGCGTTTTATAAATCCTACGACACATCGAGCTTTACTGTAAGTGAAATGTGTTGTATAAAATTCAGTTTAGGATTAAGTAAGACATCTAGATCAGAAATTGCTTCAACCTTGCTCAATATTCCATCATTCAAGACATATTCAACATTAAAAGGTGTTCTCCGAAAGAAACACATGCTGCTGCACTTTTTATAATTGAGCTGCGTAAAATTAATTTTGCACCACAAACTAATCGCATCCTAATCATGTTGGAAGATATGGTGCGGATAATAATTAAAAATTTTGACATCATCGGCATAAGGATATTTTATAACTCTTAGTAAATCACTGATGAACAAAGAAAACAACAAAGGTCCGAGGTGGCTACCTTGTGGTACACCGGATTTAACAGATATCGACTTAGATGTCAGTTTCTTGGAAGAAACTTTCTGTATTGTGTTCAACAAATAAAAAGAAATCCCTCTTAAAGAGTTAAGTGTAAATCCCACTTGGGTAATAAAAGCTTATCTTTGACAGAAGTAAAAGGTAAGAGATTTGTATTTGTTGGGCAACATTTTCGAAAACATGTTGAACAGGCGATGCAATTGATGACACGTGATAACAAATTTGATCCGTAATAAACGCAAACGGATTTTGCTTTATAAGTAGCTTGTACTTATTACAAAGCTTAACTTGATCTTTGGGAGGCTGCCTACAAAATAGTTTAATTTCTTAGAAAGCGCAAACAGGCAAAATATACAAAGGTTTTTCTTAACATTCAGTTTTTGCGGTTAAGGAAAAAATTAAGTTTTTTTCTCTTAAAAAGCGACCAAACTAAATAAACCGAAACACGGATTTGAATTCAGCACGTAAAATAACGTCAAGATTTGTTCTTATCTGCTCTGATTCAAGAGTTTGTGAGTTTGCACAACACAACTCTATCACAATGACTGTCAGCATACTGGGGATTTTTGTATGGAGGTGAAAAAAAAATATATATGTCAAAAAATGTAGTTATTTCATCAGAAATTTAGTTTTATTTTATATAGTAATACACAATAGTAATCAAAATAAAGAAAGTTAGAGAAATGTTGATGGTTACCTGCAATGTAAAAAGTCATAACTAGCAAAAACAATTTAAATGATTTTTTTAATTTATTATTTATTTTAAATCTATTTCTAATTTATTATTCTAAAAGAACCTTAACTTCATCGCTTATAACACTATGCTTTTTCTGGCTAAATGAAGGCGTAAAATGTGAAATCATGGGATCTGATGTTACCAAAATTTCACATGCTGTAGTTTCGTTTAAGCCAACGTGCGATTGTTGAAAAAATTGTTTTAATTTTGTTCTGTCCTTGTTAAAATCTAGAAGCTCCGAGCATAAAACCCCTTATGAAATAGAAAAACTTTCTATTGTCGTAAAACTCTTGGGCCTTAGTTTCAGTTATAACTAAAAAATCAGAGAAAAATCACTTCAACTTCGCGTTCGTCGGCACTTGTTGAATGCCAAAAATCGATCAATGAGCACCTATAAATACCACGTTTTTTTCAATATTTTACTGACAGGTACTTATGAATGGGAGCATGTTTCGAAACGTTCCAAAGCATGAGCACTCATAAATCTGGGTACAATTTCTGTAAAAAAAACATGCAGGTAACTAACGAAAAAGCCCAAATAATCAAAAAAGTGCACTTTGTTTTTTTCCTTTTAATTGAGCACGCAAATTTATTAGCGCTTATTACTTTGCTACTGCAATCATAAAATTCAAATAACCTTTTGTGTAATACTTTTTTTTTAATTCTGAGAATCATAAAAAAATAATCAATGTTTTTTTGTGCACATCTCGAGCAAATTTTTTAAATTCATACCTTTACTTAAATGTGCATAAAAGCGAAACGCGTTCATCGATTTTCATGAGTTATGTCTCATTTTGTTCATAGGTTATACGACTTTACGTGAAACTAATAGGATTTGACACTTTTTTTTACCGTTTTGGATTTTTTATGAATTAAAAAAAAATTAACTTTTTAGGCAAAAAATGTTTTTTTTCTTCATACATTTATTTACAACTTCGGAACTGTTGCTTCTGTAGCGAAACGTTATATAAACAGATGAAAGTACTTGCAATTCTTGATTTTTCTAAATTTGTTTAAGTAAAATCCGACTAGTGGTTCTTGAGTTATGTAAAACAAAAGGGCCTTATCAGAATTGAGGCGCGAATCAATCAGCTGAAAAATGTTGTACTGTCTAATGTAAAAAACCGAGAGGTGGCACCTGGTGGCACTTGAAATTGATTAAAAATGTAAAAACAGATATGAGACAATGTATTAGTAGTGATTTCCAACTGTGGGAAAGTATGGCTAAAATTGCAGGTCCAAATGTTTGGAGAAAAAAGGGATTTTTTATATATGTTCATAAAAATAAACAAACAAAAATACTTAAGTTCAATTTTAAACTAGAATCAATATTAAAAAAACGGCCACAAATAACCTTAGAAATAGCATTTTATTTCTTAGATCGAAAGCCGTGTATACTTGTGATGTTTTTATTATTTGAACTGTGTTAAACAGATAAGTAAAATTTACACCGTGTCAGTGAGACTATATTCGCTATAGCAACAAGAGAGAAAAATTAAAACGTAAATTAAATTAAAGAGTTTTTCCATTAAAGCCGCGAGTTTGACGAAGATGAGCTTATAAAAAAATAAACTTAAATTAATAGTGTCCCGGTGGTAATGTGATTTTCACATATAAGGCATAATTAATTTTGAACCTGAGACTTTAAATTTATGCAGAGTATGTAATACTAATTTGATATATGTAACGTTGTTTTATTTTAAATATAACCAAAGTAGAAACATGTTTTATCATGCCTTTATATGTATTACTATGTGTGCTGTAAAAAGTTATAAAAATTATATTAAGAATGAAAGAACGACCCATACACGGTAGGGAACTCTTCGTATGTGATTATTTTATATGAAAATTCTAAAAGCTAAGATATTCATAAAACGCTCTTCGTGACACCTGTTTTCAAAATTATAAAAAAGGAACAATAACATGTAGTTTGTAAAAATTCTTGTGAAATTTTATCAAAATATATTGCAGGTCGAATACTTACAAATCATTTTTATCCCAAATCTGCAGTCAGCAATCATAAATCAAAATGGCGCCATTTGTAAAAGCTTAAGTGGTAAAACAAATTCCTTTTCTACCCTTTTCAAAAAAAAAAGCAAATTGAAGAAAAATTTATTTAAATACGTAAAACAAAATAAAAAAATTAAAAATAAAAAACAAAAATAATACAAATTGATTAATGATGGCTGGTTGCAATAATCTAAAAAATGGCCGGAAAATATCTTTTTTAAAGAAAAGCACACAAGAAAATGTTTCAAATGATGAAAAAGCAATCAAAGAGCAACATTATCAATATCAACAAAGCAGAAGCGCAATATCTGCAAATATCAGCTTTTTGACAGCAAAAAATAAAGTAAAATTTAACAAAAAAAAATATCCAGCAGAAATAAAATGTGCATTTTATAAATGCATGAAAGGTCTAGATGGAAGCCTAGTATTTTAGTACAAAACATGGTAAGAGGCGCCGTGTAAAATACCACTAACAAGTATTATACACACTCTCGCACACACACATGTTATTTACCTTTTGACTTTTAAAACAAACACGTATACAATTTATTTATTTATTTATTTGTGTATATTTTAGTTTTAACTTCTTATGGGCGCCACTTTTTGTGTTGTTGTGTTTGGTAAAAACTTTGAAAGAGCCACAAAATCCCTTTTTTAATCCCATCATCCATTTTGTATGCGACCACAACCACAAAACATAACAATAATCCTGACATCTATAGTTACTTTGGTTTGGAAATTTTTACAGAAATGTTCATAAAAAGAGCACACAGTTGATAGGACTTATTTAATTAATATATAAAAATTGTGAAAGTAATTGAAATCATACAAAGTGTTGCTTAAAAATGCATGACCCTCGATTGCGTGTTTTAAAATTAGGCAACGAGGAGTTAGGTAATCTGGCCATAGAGGAAACCGGTACGAAAATGGTGTAACTTGATTTTTATTGTGAGAAGTAAGCTGAAATAAGACTAGGTTTTATCTTCCCAAGTTAAGATACGCAACAATAATTTTGTAGCTTCCTTATATGCCACTGTAGGCTTAGAAAGCACTTCGATAGACGAGGTGTTTTGAGCAAAATCCAGGCCAGGTTTACCGAATAATGATACGTCGCCTATATGTATCTAACAGTAGAAGCAACCAGCAAGCACGTACTTAAAGAAGGGGGTTGGAAATATTACGTATGGCAATCTGGACACGTCTAAAGAGAGCAGATAGCAGTGGTCTATGCTGCATCGTGGCAGTGGATACAACAGACATTTTTTCGCAGTGTCCTCCATCTCTCCTAAAAAACCATACAAAGAGAGAATAGAGGTGAGGCTACCTTGATGTAAAAGTAGAAGTATTTAATTATGTAAAAATCAGAGAATGACGACAAAACTCCCAAAACCATTATGGTATAAATTTCCAAATCCGATTAAACACTTACAGCCGTATACATAAAAACTTAAAGTAGGTTTAACTGCCGCTGTTAAGCACAATTTCCTAAAGTTCTATTCAAAAAACGTTTTTACCTTAACATACTTTCGTTAACTTTAAAGCAGGAAAAACCTACGTTAAACCTACAATAAATTGATAGTTCAATTTTATTATTGAAAGTTCAAAAACAAAACAAATTGTGTTTACAATAAATTGAGCCATTTATTTTAAAAGTGGCATAAGTTACTTTGTTATTGCCATCTTTTTTATTTTAAATTAGTTTATATAACATTTTAATTTTTAGCCATTTCAACTAGTCTGTATTTAGTTTTCTTTCTGAAACGAATTTTTCTAATGATTGTGTTGAAATAAAATCTTTTTTCTCCATGTTGTGTACTGTGAAGGATTTTTTCGACAGGGGGCTATTACTACTATTACTAGTTTGTCCTTTACATAAGTGACTATGTGCAATAATATGCTTTTGAGTTGTGACATTCTTAGATATTTTATAAAATACGAAGCAACCTCCTAAGAATAAAAAAATAACAAAATAATGCTAAATATGTGTAGTAGATATAGTAGATATCACTATAATATAGTTCAGTAAACTGCACTTATTTTTATTAGTTCGAAAGAATGAACTAATAAAAATAAGTCTAATAATCATAACAATACTTCACACACACTTATTACATGTTTCCATTTCTTTCACACTAAGCTCCGTAAATAATTTCCTAAGTACAGCGACTAACGCCATTTTCAAAATAAGCATTTTTGTTACACCATTAATTATCAACACTCCTCTCAAACAAATCTCAATACTTCTTAACTTATTGATATCAAATTTATTAAAAATGAAAAAAAAACTGTTCAGTTGTGACTTATGCCACTTTCAATGTAAACGGCTCAATTGAAAATTATACTTTGTTATTCCAAAATTTTTTAAAAATGTTTAATAAAACAAATTGTAGTATACAAATAATAATTGAAACTAAAATATAACATGCCATTCCATATAAAACATCTTAACATCTTTATTTTATACTTTACAAATATATAATTATAATTAATTATTTTTATGGAGGTACATATAATCAAAACAAAGCTCGTTATCCGAATAATTATATTTTAATATGAACAAATTTTATGTAAGTTCTTTGTAAGCTTTGCAAATTTTTTGGATGCTTTGATTTTTAGTAAAAAGATTAATAAAAAAACAAAAAGAAATATGTTGATTTTGCTGAAAACAATAAAAACATTTTTTTATAGATCTAACTACCCGGATAAATAATATTCAGTTTTATACATCGTTAACTACAACGTGACAACTGAAAATAGTGGCATTGCCAGAATCAAAATACTAATTTTACTAAAGCATATATTAGCTAAAGTACTGTTTATGAATACCATTTTTTAGCAAACGTCTGTTAGCCTTAAAGTGTTTGTTAACTAACGTGTACTTTAAAGCTCAAGTAAGCGTTTTCTATGCATACAGCCGTTAATCGTTAGGAAAGCAGAAATTTTAAAACATTCAAAAAATATTGTTTTTCTAACCGAAAATAAAAGAGGTGAACACTAATCGATAGCAGTAACTGAATAAACATAATTACGTTTTACATTTTGGTTAAATATTCTCGGGGTACTGGCTGGAAACTAGCGATATAAATGCAATTATTTTTCACGCTCTGAAACGATAATGTCAGATGCATCGCATTATTGGAGGATGTAATTTAAGACCTCTGGGGAATGTACTATATGTATTTTGGGAATTTTTGTGTTTAAAATTATTTTTAATTGAAATCAGGCACTTCTAGAATAATGTATCATATTATGCTCATTTCATCCATGACAAAAGAAAGATAAATGACAAGAAGCAGGTCGTTTAGTATGACAACGAACTTTAACATGACATTCATTATTTGTAGATGACTGCACCATTTGTCATTCATATTCATTTAGTAATAGACCAAACCAGTTGGAGGTGAATTCCAAAAGGTGGAACATGAAGGATACACTCAATCACGATCTCACAACAATCTCCGAATGGGGAGGTGCGAATAGAGTCGATTTTAATGCCCGTTAGACATAATGTTGCATGCTTACGCATAGTTTTGTGTTCTACTACAGGTGGTATTACGGAATCGGAATCTCTTGATGCTCTTGATATGAAAATTCAGTGTGATGGCCGATGGACTAAACTCTTTTGTCAGGTTTTCAAAGAAGCATTCAAGTGCTTTGGTTTTCTAAAACGGTGTAAAGATGGAATATAAATCTTATGTATGGGCCGGCGCCCCAAAGTCTATTTTAAAGTTGCTCGACCGAGGCTCATTGGGGACGGTAGGGTATCCAACTATACTAATTCTCTACAGCATCGACGCAATGTAGGTTCTATTTTAATGTTTTAACGTTAATACAATGTTAAGAGCTCTAAGAAAATTAGGGAACTTGTTTCCGAAACTCGCAGGTTTTTGCGTTTGACAGGATTTTCGTTGAGAGCGAATCGATTTGTGGTAAATTTGCCAATGCATCGCACTACGCATTACAAAGGGAATTCGTTTTTTATCAGAACAGTTCGTGGAATAAACTCCCTCCAAAGGTGTTTCTTGTTACTTTCAATGTAGGGAAATTGAAATCTAATGTCCGCAAACAGTACTCCCTCTTCCCTCCATCCATTCCATAACCAAATTTCCTAATTCTACTATAATGCATTGCTTGAGTAGGAGTCATCCCCTAAGTGCTGATCCAAACGAAAACAAAAAAACAAATTATATTAGTAGGAGTTTAAATGACACTATTTATGCAGTGCATTACAGGTCTGAGATAAAAGCTGAACGAGTTTAACTATTCTCAAAAATGATAACTTTTTGAGCGACAAAATCTAGAACTTTTGCCACAAATTTTCTGAAGGGTGGAAATTTTTGCTTAACTTTTTGGATAAATAATCTTTACTAATATTATAATGAATAGATTATAATAGAAAAATTTCAAATATTTTTTACAAATGTAATAAATACTATTTAATTCTACATGTATGTACAAGTATGTTTAATAACCAAGCTTTATTGCTTTACTTAGGAAGAAGTAAAAAAATGATCAACGAATATTCATACACTTCCCAAAGAATCTCCAAAAAAAAAATTTAAGAAGTAAAAACAAAACAAAAAAAAAATTAATAAATAAACAAAACTTCACATTTCTTTAGCAGATGAACTCTTTTACAGCGATAAGGTTGGAGCATATATTTTGTATTTTAGTTAAAATCTTTTAGCAGCTGCAATCACAATGCACGTTAAAGAGGTGAAATGACTGTCTTACTTGTCTGTCTAAATGTTGCAGAGAGTCTTACAGACAACAACAAAAAAACAACAAAATCAAGGCTTGAGAATAAACTAATACTTGTGCATTTTCACTGACATCAGCAAGATGCTCCAATCCAAATAAAAAATTTAAATTTAAAAAGAGATAACGAAATTGGTTAAGACCTGCATATAACTTATACACTCATACCATTATACATACATATTCCTAAATAATCATTCCTTCATGTGTTTAAACTGAATCTATACACAGTCCACTAACTTGTCTTAAAAATATTAACATACGCATATAGAGTAGATATATTTATATATAAATATATATGTGTCTTTACTATGCGCCTCTTGATAACAAATAACAAGGGAATACCTTCTTACTTTTTTTTGTGGTGAACCTTTTTTTCTTTGTAGTTTCAATTCTTGGAATTTTAAAGTTTTTTCCTAGAATCTCGTTGAGATTTCTCAGAATTGAATTAAAAGCAAATGATAATTTTTTTTTTAGAAGATTAAACGTGTTTGCTTTCCTTGCGCCTGAATTAAAATTTCATTCCCTTCCTTTTTACACACGAGCATATTTGTGTTTTTCAAATTATTATAGCTTTTATGTTTGACTAGTGTATTGTTATTAATTTCATGTGTGTTTTAATGCTGTCTCTGTATGCATATTTAATGAAGTCGAAAACTTTGAATCAGTGCTTATTACCTATATATTGTTGAGATACTTTTAAAATCTTTATGTATTTAAATGTCTATAAAAAGTGTTTGCTTATGTGAAATGCTATTTGCATTAAATATTTAAAGTAAGCTCAATCGCTCAACACATTACTAGGGAATTATGAGAATAAGAATTTTGTTTTAAAACGTTAGCAATTGATGCAATTACATCACTTACATCGGAGTTTTTAACAAGAAGTTTGTTTGTCAATTATGGCATGAATTCAATTTCGCACAAATATCTCGCTAAAATAGTTAAAATTTACTATGACAACGGTGGTTCTGTTAAAGTTACATATCGTAAAATTCGTAATATTTTCGGACAACATAATCGTCCTTCCAAGAATTTGGTGGTTAAATTTGAGTTGACAGGCTCGGTATAAAATGTGCGAACATCAATGCGTGCTCGAACGGTTTGTTCAAATGGAGGCATTACAGCCATAAGCCATAGTGTTGAAGCAATTCCAAATTTGTCAATTCCTCGACGCTTTCAACAGTTGGAGTCACCCAAAACCACCAAATGGCAAAATTTGTGTAACGATTTGACTCTGAATCCTTACAAGGTTTAATTGGTGAAGAAATTAAAGCCGACCGACCATTCACATCACCGTAGATTCGCTCAATTCATTCAGGAATAAACCGGCTGGTTTTTATGAAAAAATAATTTTTTCAGACGAAGCGCATTTTCAATTGTCACGGTTTATCAACAAACAAAATTGCCGCATTTGGTGGTATTCTGAAAATCCTAGAGCGATTATTGGGAAGCCTTTGCGTGCCCAACGTGTCACTGAGTGGTGCGCTATGTGGTATGGAAATGTGATTGAGCCGTTTTTTTTTTCGAAGATGAAGCTGGAAATGCGGTAACGGTCAATGGATCACGCTATCGCGAGATGCTAGCTCAATGTTGGCCTTGTCAATACTACGTGCATATCCCGATCGCATAATCTCATGACAATCAATCTGGTCATCCAGATCGTCTGATTTAACACTACTGGATTATTTTTTGTGGAGCTGTGTTAAAGACGGAGTATATACGGAGCCAATCGAATTGATTTCAGCCTTAAAACTCAAAATCCGTAATATGATTAACGAAATAGGACCACCATTTTGCAAAAAAGTGATTAAAAACTTTGATGAATTAATTGTAATCGAAATGTTTGCTGTGTTTTAGAACTTTGTTGCCTTTTTGGTATGTTGGTTCAATGAAAACTTTCATTTAATTGAATTAAGTTAAAACAAAAAACTTCTTGTTCTGATTATTTTTTACTACAGTTGATAACTGTCTATAAAATCAATAACTATACCATCATTCTTACATATAAATTTTTAGCAAAAAAAAATTATTTTTTCTTAAAGAGAAGTACCAACTTCAGGCAACAATGCCTATTTAGTCAAGTGCCGTGGTACATTCTTTAGGAAAGGGATAGAGAAGAGATGAGATAGGTGGTGAAAGTAGAAGGATAGTTACGGAAATTAAATGTCGTATAAGACAGCACAGTGACCAGTGACCATGCCTTCATCACTGAGCAGCCCCACCGACAGTCAATTTTTATTTTTGTAGTGAAAAAAACCAAGGTCTTTGTTGGGAATCGAATCCACACAACCACCAGTCTTATAAGCTAGTAAGTACACTACTGTACTAGACTACAGGGGCACCTAAAAAATAAATTTTAGTAAATAAGCATTCATCTTTGTAAAATAATTTAGAAACACTTTGGAGTTGAACATTGAAAGTTTAATTTTATTTTAAGTTTAATTTCGAGCATTGCTGGCCATATATTGTGAATAATATGAAAACGCCCAATTTTGGTGCACATTCATCAAACATAGCTGGTCGTCTAGGGTGAATAACAAACTAATTTTAGTATGATTTTGTATGGCCTTAAGGAAAATTACCGAGAGGAATCAAATCGATGGAGGTTGAATAGCAATCGATAGATCCACTTCTCGAAACCAACTTTCAACCACGCTAGTTAAACCACATGAACATGCTTTATTTACCTTTTTATTTTTGACATGAGGTAATGTTGCATTTTTTATTTTTTTAATTTGTTTAGGAGCAACATTGTTATAAATTGGATACGCTTTGTGGATACTGAAATTTTTTTTGTTTCAATTGATTTACCAATGAAGTGAATTGTTTTAATTATATTATGGCTGTTTGTTTGTGATATCTCTCCCGGTTTCAATAAACGTTAGTTTTAATAGTTCGCTATAAGTTAAGCGGTTTTACCAAAACCAAAGCTGTAAGGTATGGATGAAAGTGTGCAATGCAAAAAGACAACAAAACTCAAAAACACTTCTATGAAAAAACACATTTCGACTTTTTCTTGAGTTTTGTTGACTTTCTGCTGTGTTAGTTCAAAAAAAAATTCTCGTTTAATCAATTTGGCTTAAGATATAAGACTCGAATTTTCTGTACAAAATTTGGAGTAAAATCAAGTGATGAGCTATATGAGTAGTGGTGATATAGCTATATGGATATGCTTTCCCCGCAGTATAATATTTCAAATCTGTTTTTGGAATAATAAATATTTTATGAGAATATTATAAAATATTTATTTTGAAAGGAATCTAGCACAAATTAATGTGGATTATATATAAATATATTATAACGTTTTTGTAATTAAGTTAAATAAGGATATCTTTTGTTGCAAAGGATTTAAGATTCTTAGCTCTTAATACCCGAGTATGTGGTTGTCATTATTATTTAATATCTGAGAATTGTTTTAAAATAAATATTTCTAAAGGCATCTTACCCTAATTCACGAATGTTTATTCTCAATCATCTCTAGATTTGTAAAAAACCAAAATAGTATAACTGCTTCTTTTTGAGTATAAAAAACCTTTAAGTGATTTTATAATTTTGTTTATAAAATCGTTGTTTTTAGTTACACTCCTGTAATGTTTCGAGGAACCTGTATTGTAATACTGTACATCATAATAAATCTAATGTTCGATTTTGTTGATTTTATTTTAATTCTTTTTACAATATATATAATAATATTTATTGTTTTAAAAGAAATAAATTCGTCAAATGATGTCGCAGCTAAATGATAAATATTTAAAATTTTGGTTTCAATCAGTTGCATTTTTCACGTCATAATTTCATTCATCACAATTTAAAGCTTTGCTAAATAGCAATTAACACATCGACACAGTAATAAAGAACCTGAAGTTATCAGTTTTAAATGGGAAAACATTTTTGAAATTAAAATTGTCATTAAAATAAGAGAAACAATTTAACTTCGGTAAAACTTTAGCACAAAATAAAAAGAAAACAGAACAGAAATGTGATAAAATAGAAAAAGAGAAAGCAAAAGCCTCTTTGGCTTTTTTAGTTTTCATTAAATAATAAAACAATAAGTTTTAATACTTCTCACACACTCTGTGGGGTGATTATGATGATAAGAGCCATTTTTACACCATTTACTACTGGTTGAAATGCGCAAGAAAAACTGGATATATTTGAATTGAAACAAGCCTGATTATTCAAATAAAATATTTTTGGTTTTGCTGTAATAATTTTTTATAAATTTTTGTAAAACTATTTGATAATTAGCAGGCCAAATTTGATTTGTACAACTTATGGCTATTTAGATGGTTTGGAGGTATTTTCTCAATGTATCGAAAAGCTAATTAATGTGAAAGAGCGACTCACTTACCTTAGGAAATAATACCAAATTTATTTTGATAGTCTTGTCAAAATTGCCGGTATTTTAGGCTGCCTATGGCTACAATTATCATGATAATTAGTAAACTCATTTAAAAGGAAAAGAAACAAGATACTTCGCTCCTATGAAACCCATTCATTATTTCTCAGAAAATATTTTATTGTGAGAGTATTATGCACTGTGGTCTATTATTAACGATTAGCATTAAAAATCATTAGTCAATTTAGGTGCCCCTGTAGGCTAGTAGGTAGTGTACTAGCTTGTCAGTATGGGGGTTGTGGGCTCGATTTCCAACGAAGACCTTGGTTTTTTTCACTACAAAAATAAAAATTGATTGCTCAGCGATTAAGGCATAGTCAATAGACGCTGTGCTGTCTTTATACGGCAGGTAATTTCCGACTATCCCTCTACTTTCACCACCTGTTTCATCTCTTCTCTATCCCTTCCCTAAAAGAATGTAGCACGGTACTTGACTAAATAGGCATTGTTGCCTGAAGTGCTACTTCTCTTTAAAAAAAAAATCAATTAATTTTGGATAAAATTAATTAACATGGGCTTGCAGGATATATAGATGCAACAGGATGGTGTAACGTAGCATAGAATTACTGTTCTGTATGAATGAATTGAGAGTGTATTTTTTCTCGGAGAGATGAAATAAGTTGAAAAGAGGAATGCTACTTAATATTTTGCTTTCTTTATTATTTATTAATCTAAACCACTGGAATAAAATTATTTACCTATAAGATATTCGACTTATAAAAAACTAATTGGTAATATTTTTTTTTAATTAATTAAACTCTAAAAATGTTATTCCATAATTGTAAGTGTGGCACTAGTTAAAAACGTAATTTCATGACTCCATTTATGGTACCTCCTGTGCCAAGTAGCATGTAGTCGTATATATAGTATGTATTCCAATGGGCAACTGTTACAGAATAAAATTGATAGTGACATTTGCCGTAGTTATCTGCAATTATGATGATGTCATGCCAACTGCGGGACTATGCATGCTCGTTTAAAATGCATTTTTGTTGAAATAAACAAGATTATTTCAAATGAGTTTTCAAAAACGAATGTATATCAGTTGCTTAACGAATGACTAGCATTTATTAAATATTAGATAGAAGCTAAATTAGCCTGGTTGTTTGCAACATGCAAAATATTATTACTCGTAATAGAAGCTTAAATATTCTTAAAAGTGGCAAAGAGAAGTGAAATTTTTGTTTATTATAAAAATTAATATCGTTGTTGCTTTACTAAAAATAACTTCATATAGTTAGAATGCGACTTAAAGAAATGAATATGAACCACGCTAGATATTATTTAGAAAATTAAAATAAGAAAGTTTAGTTAATTAGATATTAAATAACTTGACTACTAATAATAACCTAAATTTAACATTCAACTAATTTAATTTTATTCTTAAATTTTATGTTTCACATAAAAGTTCTTAATTAAAACTTTTAAAATTATTTTTGATTTAGTTAGTTGTCAATCAAGTTACATTATAAAATGTGTGTAAAATATGATATACCTTCCATAAACTTTATTATAACGCTATAGTTTTTGCTATAAATTATAAATATTTTCATAAGAATAAGATTAATAGTGATAGTGGCTATTAATTATAGTTATCTATAAAATATATTTTACAAATTCTATAATATATGTTGTTTTATTTGAAGTATACTTTTGTGTAATCCAGACGAGTATAACTATATTATCAATTTAGAACTAGCTAAAGTTATCTGGTATAATCATAGATGAGTACTTAATAGTACTTAGTACCTGTAAAATGGCAGTTAAAATAAATGTTTACTGATAGTGTAATTTGCAGTCAACCCAAAATGGTGTTTCAAAATATGCTCATGTACATTAACAGTGTATAATTTTAATTCGCTTGTTATTTTAAAAAGAGTGAAATAGATGAAAATTGTTTTCTAAAACAAAATTAGATAACATTACTGTGCAAGGCGCAAAATTTTTTATTTTTTAAAGAGAAGTAGCACTTCTGGCAACAATGCCTATTTATTCAAGTACCGTGCTACATTCTTTAGGAAAAGGATAGAGAAGAGATGAACAGGTGGTGAAAGTAGAAGGATAGTCGAAAATTAACTGCCGTATATAAGGCAGCACAGCGACCATTGGCTATGCCTCACCACTGAGCAGTCCCACCGACACCCAATTTTTATTTATATAGTGAAAAAAAACAAGGTTTTCGCTGGGAATCTAACCCACAAATTCCATACTGACAAGCTAGTACATTACCTGCTAGCCTACAGGGGCACCTAAGGCCCAAATATGCATAAGCTGGCTTAAGCTAATGTCAAAAATTTAACGAAAAGTCTGTCAAATACTTTAGCAAATCATTGAAGTCTTTTAAGTGGCTTTATTCTACTTACAGTTGCACATTTGTTTTATTCGTACTTTTGCAAAAAAAAAAATTCATTGTAAATAAATTAAATTTATTAACAGAAAGGCGTTTAATGATCATATTTTGTATACTTAATACTATCCTATACAAATTTATAATTTTTTTTATAGTTTTAAGAAAACTACGAAAGAAAAAATACACAATTTCGCTATTTGTATTATTTGAGCCAAAAGAACTAAAATAAAAAATTAAGTTTTGTTGCAAAAAAAATGGAAAAGAAATTAAAATGCTTAAAGGTCCTTAAGTTATTAAACTCCGAGGTTGAGTCTAGTTCTTCAACGTTATCACGAGTACTACAAAAGATTTTTTTTTTTTAAAGAGAAGTAGCACTTCAGGCAACAATGCCTAGTTAGTCAAGTACCGTGCTACATTCTTTAGGAAAGGGATAGAGAAGAGATAAAACAGGTAGTGAAACTAGAAGGATAGTCGGAAATTAACTGCCGTATAAAGACAGCAACAGCGACCAGTGACTATACCTTCATCGCTGAGCAGCTCCACCGACAGTCAATTTTTATTTTTGTAGTGAAAAAAAACCAAGGTCTTCGTTGGGAATCGAACCCACAACCACCATACTGACAAGCTAATACACTACCTACTAGCCTACAGGGGCACCTCCTGGTTATTCACAACCCATATTTGTGGAAGTCTCTTACAAAACTATAAATCTATAAAACCGTAAATTTCATGAATCGTAAAACAAATAAAAATTTACATTGTAAAAAAGTAAAAAATATTCAATATAAATGCTTATACCGGCGGAGTGCGAGAGAGCTTTTCAAAAACATCATAGGCTGCAATAGTACCCATTCCTCAATATAGCCCATTTCACTGCCTGATGGAATTTCCATCCTCTTCATTTCCGTTCAAAAACGTTCCCGCAGTAACTTTTATCTGTGTTTGCACTCTGCGATTTTAAATAATTCATAATAACATGAAACTGAAAAACGCAAACAATATTTTTCAAGGTATTACTTACCACCTTTACTGAATTTTTCTGCTACTTCTTTCTTATGCTCGTTCCTTGGAATTGCTAATAAAACGCGTCTCTTTAGTATTAAATTCAGATAAAATATTTTTTCACTTTCGCCCTCCATTGGAATTTGGTTACTAATGTATCTATAACACAATGCAAAATCAGCTGTGTTCGTACGGAATATGCGATCAGTTTCGTAGGAATTGAAGCTGACCGACCATTCACCTCGCCATGGATTCGCTTAATTTATTTTTCTGAAAAAATATTTTTTAAACGAAGCCCATTTTCACAAGCAAAATTGCCGCATTTGGGCAATTTGAATGATCTTAATCTAAATTTTTGGTTTTATTTTGTTTTAGAAAACACACTGCTTGTTGCAAAACCCTTTATTTTTATTCTTGCAACTTAAAAGAAAGCCACTTATATTCAAGTAACAAATAATGTACATATTGGCTAGTTATTATGCGGAAGCGTCCTTAATGTATCAATTTATATTTTAATCAATAGAAAATTAAAAACTAATGAATAACTTTATTTATTTTTAAGCTTTATTAATTACTATGACTTGTAAGCCGAGAAAAATACTTCAATTAATTTAAAATAATATTTGTACTTCATTTTACTCAATTATCTTTAGTCGATGACATTTTACTACGAGCGACTCGTTCTCACACTGTCATTCATTGCCTTCAATAGTATTCAAGTGATTTAGGCCACATTGGAATTGTTTTAGAATTATTTGAAAGAGAAACAAAAACTGATTTGCATATAAGTAAACATTTTTGTAGATGTATTGGCTGATATGGCTGGTGACTAGGCGCCACTTGAGCATCTTTTTTATGTTAATTTTTTCGGCTTTTAGTTTTGTTTGGAGATTAAGGCTTAAAACTCGCCGCCGCCTTGACCCAACAAAAGCTGTATGCAGCCTCAACATGAAACTCAACTGCATGATGATCATGATCATCCTCGTTATTATCCATCTTTCTATCTCCCTCTCTCTGTCTCTCTTTCGCACTCTCTGTTCATTGGGGCAGGAGTACCAGCACACGTTTTATAACAAATCAACAAATGACAAGCAAATGCGCTTTATAATCTTGAATTAAAACATGATAAAAAATAAAATTCAAATAATAATACTGATGCATTATGCAGGCGAACCCATAAACAATTTTACATATCGCCATGTAGGTTTATGCATATTTTATTTGAATTAAAAGTTTTTCATTTATTTTCCTCTTAAATTTGAATTTTTTTATGGTAAATGGAAACTTAAATAAAATGAAAAATTCAAAGGAATAACAAAATGAAAACAATTTATAAGTTTTTTTTTTGTTAAGAAATTTTCGCTTTAAAATTGGAATTTATTTAAAAATATTTTAGATCTTTGAAGTTGCCGACAAAAAATATAATAAATGAGAGAGCGCATATAATAAATAGATATTACTTCAAAGACACATTACCACTGAGAAGCAGTCTAAACTAATGAAAATTTACTTTTTATCTAGCAGTGATTGGGCTTTATAAAGAATAATTTTTAGCTTTTATTTTAGATTCGAATACTAATTCAGTGATATTTAATTTACATAAATAACTAATTACATCAACGAATTAAAGAATGAATCTATTTACTTATTTCAGATCTCTCCTTTCAGTATTGAAGCTGTTGTCAAAGGTCTCACCAGTTTTCTTCTTACTGGGCCTTAGTTTATATTTTCGATGATTTATTTCCTGACCTTTGAACATAGCTCTTCTCCCTCTTGTACGTGAGCCTACTAATCTTACCTCACATATTTGTCTTGAATACGGCAAGCGTTCGTTTAAGCTAATGCTTCTACCGTTATTACGGCGGGATTTGCCTACAACCCGTCAGGCATTTTATTTTGATTATTTATTTACGTACCCCGTGGTTATATCGTATCCACAAGTTAAATTTCTCCCCCGGGGGCACATTGATATGTTTTGACGGAATCTCACCGTCATTACATATGTCAACGGGTGTAAAAGAGAGCCCAGTCCCCTTCAAAACTAGCAGGAGCCAACTGGACAATTCACTATATTTCTACGGGAATCAGTAAAACCCCAGAGTTCAGCTATTTGTCTTTTTAGCCTTTTAGTTGTTCTCTGACTGATTATTGAGGTTGGCCCTTCGGGAGTATCGTGGTGGCTGTGTGTTTCGAAGCTCTCGTTTGAGTTTGTAGGTCGGATCATTCACAATGAACACAATGAATGGTCTAGGTCCACTGAGCATTAATGCCGTCGTGTGCTTAAATTATATTAAACTTAATGCGTTCTCGAGCAGGAGTTGGATAGTCTCCAGATCTTCAGCAAGGAGTGAAGGCTGCGGCCTGCTTCGGGCTTTTGAACTAGGAGTGACCGGAGGATATATGTATCTGAAGGCCTTTTAGAGCGAGGATGACGCTACATTAAATCCACTGTGGTATTATCCACCATCTGGTTATGGTTTACCCAGCTAGGTACAAATGTAAATCTTATCACGCATCCCCAAGTTAAATCCCCACGGGGACACGCAGCCTTGATGGCGTTCTTCCCCATCTTGATATGTGTCTTCTGCGTTAACTGGAAGAAATATAGGACTCCCGACAAGTCCGAGAAGTGACACTAGTACCACAGAAACTAATTGCCCGCAAGGCTGCGGCCCTGTTATGGTTCTTGGTGAGGCCCCTCGGGGAGCAACACGGTTTCTGTGGTTTAACCGGGTTTTGAAGAAAGTTCCAAAGAGATGTTGACATCTCAGAAAGTCAACATCCAAAGTCTTAGCTTGCGCGTGCAACAGGACTAAGAGTTGGATAGTCTCCAACTCTTCAGCAAGAAATAGCGGCACGACCCTGCTACCGTGTACTCGTAAATTGCTACTAAGGCGTGAATGCGCCAAATGTATATGCAAGAACACCGTTAGATTAAAGCCTCGCGGCCAGCTGCCGACGTTAAATCCTATCACGTTCTGTTCCACAAGTTAGAGTCGGAAGTTATGCTGAGTTAAAGAACATACTCGCAAATAGTCGTAAAAGTAATCTGGCAGCTCCTATTATTATTTAATAATTTGTGCTTTAACATAGAAACTTCAAAAGATATAAAATATTTTCGGCGGGGCAGAAGAAGAAGTTTTAAGGGAAATAAATATTAACAACATCTGCCACAACCCATATTATCGATATTACCAACAGAGCAATTATTGAGAAGTCTTTGCATGTTCAACGTGTCACTGTAGGGTGCGCTATGTAGCCTGGAGGCGTGATTCGACCGGGTTTTCTTCGAAGATGAGGCTGGAAATGCGTTAACGGTTAATGGATCACGCTATCACGAAATGCTAACACCTTAATTTGGGCCTATTATTGTCGACACACAGTGGCTCAGAATCGTATTTCATTGGCCAAAACTCTGTAACTTTTTAACTAACAAAGATTTTTTATAATTTTTTTTTTTTAGTCAATAGATAACATCTTAAGCTTTTATCGAGTTTAGATATTATTAAGATCGGCACAGCGCGCTGCACTTACCTTTATGCTTAACAATGCTTACATATTTCCTAGTTTTTGGTCAATCTTAAAATAAAACAGTGTTATTTAACTTTTCTTTAATTTTTTTTTGTTAAAAGAGAAGTAGCACTTCAGGCAACAATGCCTATTTAGTCAAGTACCGTGCTACATTCTTTAGGAAAGGGATAGAGAATAGATGAAACAGGTGGTGAAAGTAGAATAGTCGGAAATTAACTGCCGTATATAAGACAGCACAGCGACCAGTGACTATGCCTTCATCGCTGAGCAGCCCCACCGACAGTCAATTTTTATTTTTGTAGTAAAAAAAACCAAGGTCTTCGTTGGGAATCGACCCAACCCCCATACTGACAAGCTAGTACACCACCTACTAGCCTACAGGGGCACCTAATTATATATTTATATAGAATATTGTAGATAAATAAAATAAAATTTTTAGTAGATAATTATTAATTAATTATTTTTTATTATTTTGTTCAATATTTCGCCCAACCATTGTTTGGCATCATCATCCTGATGATATTAAAAAAAGGTCAAATAACTATAATTATTATTTAAAATAACATTTAATATTCATATTTGTATACTTTATTTCATTCAAATATGAAATGCAAATTATAATTATTATTTATTTGGCTGGAATACTTCCTGTAAATATTTTATATTCTGCTCTGTATTACTTCTGTCCTGTAGCAATGCCTTAGCTTCAGCAGTAGGTCTGAATGATTCACTTTCCATTGACTTCCAATGCTAGTGATGAAGGGATCTGACGTTGTCAATAATATATGAAATAAATCTTCATTTGTAGAACTTGGTGACATTTTTCTGGTATTATGTTCTCTGTAAAATCTTTAATCCTTATTTCTTTTTTCCTGGGATTCTTCCGATCAATCTGCAATTGGTAATAAATGGTGCTTAATGACATCTTCTTCATGATACAGAACTTTGTGCACTGTTGCTGACATATTTCTATAATTGTATTTCGATGTATATATATTAACGGTTTCCTTGGCATAATCATCAAATTTTCTAGCATTAATTTGTTCATTGGACGCTAGTACTTCAGTAATTGTTTTAAATCTTAAAATAACATATATATAAACACCTGTCATATCGGATGTAGTTTTGGGATCTAAAGAGAATCTTCTTGCGGTATTGCCATCGTTTGTATTGCCTGATCCTTGTTTTGGTTGATCTATAATTAACCCGTGTTTGAGAAATGCATCTTGAACTTGTTTTCTTTTCAATTTTCTTTTCTCTTTGTCGGTGTCATTATTTCTCACTGATCCTGAAGATCCGAAGTCCTAATCAAAGCTAATTTTCAGTATGTGTTCCATAAACCTTATCCTCGTATGGTAATAATATAAATTCAAATGCATCAATACTATCTACTGGCTTTGTCGGTTCGTGGTTTTACCTACTTTATGTTGCTTTACACATAATACAGCAGAATGAAGCTTTTGTATCAGTCAAAACCTGCGCCGTTTTTTCGTCTATAATTGAAAGTATTAATTGGTTATTCAATTTAATAGTTTGTTTATCTATCTCTAACTCTAAAGGCTTTTGTGATGAAATTTGAGATCTAATGTTACTGATTTCTTTTCTAATGGTATCATGAGTTTCCTTTTTAAACTCAAATTTTATTGGTCTGCAGTATTTCGTAGACGATGGAGTATGGTTTTTCCAAATACAATTTGTCTTTTGAGCTCTAAGTCTTCTAAGTTCTTTATTAATCGCAATGGCAAAAATGACACCATGAACATAAGTATCTGTGCCAGAAATATCTTCACATAACAATTTTTTATATTTTTTTTGTCCAAAAGGCATCCCCATTTACAAAAAAGAGTTAAATTGTAGTTTCCATATTTTTTTAACTCACTTCCTTTAAGTGATTATAGCAACCTTTCGGCTATAGTAGAGCTTGCAGTTGTAACTATGCTGAAATTGGTATGATTTTGATAAATTCCTTTGGAGGATAACACTCCTTTTTAGGTGCAGTTATGAGATGATATGATGGGTATAAATTTGAGCCTTTTTCGATTACACGTAATCTGAGTTGAGTATACAGCTGTTTTGTTAACTTTAAATCCTAAATTAATGCAAGCGCTGCCTCATGCTTTTAAGGACTCATTTTGTTCTTTCCGTACTAGCAGAAATGTATTTTTGAATGATATCCACTTTCACTAATTGTTTTTGTGATCGCTGTTTGTGAGGAAAACTATCTTTAATTTCTTCATTTACATTCTTCAGTTTTTGTCTTTTAGACCTATCACTACAGTTACAGCGATTTTTGTGGTCTTCCACCACTCTCCTCATATGTGGTTTCTGAAATCACCTGGATTAAAGATTCACCTTATAACCAATTCCTAAAGCGCTTGTAAAATTTACTTTTACTAAAGTAAACTTCCTTGTAGCGTTTTTTTTTCAATATTTTGACGAAATCAGATAATTTGTTTTTTAATTCCAATTGTGTTTTAATGTTGATAGCAATTATGTTCAATTTTCTTTAAATATGGCTTAGGAAATCTTCTTTATTTTTTGTTTTTAAAATATTCTTCGGTGAATTCTTTATACCTGAAAGTCTCCATATTTTAATTAAGCTGAAAATAATGTTGTTGAAGAGCTATAAAATAAAATTCCCAAAATGTATCAACCTTTTTCAATCGAATAATTGTACGAAACTAAAACTTTTTTCCAAATTATTTATATCAGGCTTTGAAAATAAACAGTACATTATTACACTGTACCTAGACAGCATTCCATAAAATCAACAGAAAAATTTTACTTATTAAAATTCCTTCTGTACTGAAAGAAATATTAAAAATTGTTTACCCTATAATTTTTAGCAGGTAATTAAAATATCTGTGCAAAAATGCATGAGAAGTTCTAGAAAGTTTTTTAAAAGGATATCAACCATTTGAAGAAATATTTATACCGCTACGTTTTGCTATCTGCAATTTGTATTTATGGTAGTGAATGGTTTCCAAAGCAAATTTACCAGCAATTTTGATAGAATTTTGTTTGTAAAAATTTTGATTATTTTCATTAAAATAAAAAATGTGTTCTAAGGGCGGGTCCGTTCCGATTTTTTGTTTTTTTTTTTGTCCTTTAAAAGTTATACACTATGAAACATCAAATATTACGGTTTCAAATTTATTACATTACACCTTAACTGCAAATTATACAGAGTACTCAAATACCATTTGTGAAAAACAACAGTTTGTTTTTATTATGCTGGGTGGCAGACTCATAACTGCTGCCCCATGGTATGTGAAAAACTCAAACATTCACAAGGATTTGAAAGTGCCCTCTGTAAGAGAGGAAATACAGAAGTACGCATCCAAATATTTGAGAAAACTGGAATTTCATCCAAATATTTTGGCACGTGATATATTAAATGATAGAGGCTACAATCGTCTGAAGAGGAGAGACGTTTGGGCTATTAGTATAAGTAATTTATAGTGTTTTCCTTTTTATTTTTTATTTCTTGTTAACTAAAACTTTTTGGCTGGCATTGGCTAGACATAAAGATAATTTTTACTTTTAGATTTAAGATTTATCTACTTATTGTTAGTTCTATTAATTTAGAAGATTCAATAAATAATATTATGATACAAAAAAAAAAAAAAATTATGTTGGGTGGCATAACAAAAAAAAACTGCAGCCCATTATCAATAATAGTTTTCAAGAAATCGTAATTACTATGAGATCAAATATTAAAATTTTTTTATTTCTAAATTAACGTAAATTCTTTGCTTTTAGCAGAACGCCACGCCACGCCTACTACTGCAAATATTTTGACAACATTTTTCGGCTATCTAAGTTTTGATCTGTTTCCTTTTTGATGGCATAAAAATTTTAAGAATCTATGCCACGAAAAAGTATAGGTTTTGGTCAATGAAAATTGATTCTGAGGCACCGTGCGACGTGGATATTAATGATGTGTGGTTTCAACAAGACGGTACCACATGTCACACAGCCGATGAATTAATTGCAAACCAATTTTTCTGATCGCATAACTTCATGACTTCTGTAGTTAAGTGGCTAGCCAGATCGTGTGATTTAACAGCACTGGATTATTTTTTGAATAGAGCCTATACGGAGCCAATCGATTCAATTTTAGCCCTAAATCTCAAATTTCGTGATATGATTAATGAAATAGGAGCGGCATTTTGCCTAAAAGTGATTAAAAACTTTGATGAAAGAAACGACATCTGGCACTGTGGTCGTGCTGGACATTTGTCAGATATCATTTTTTATTCATAATTGCCGATATTTTCTCTTCGTAGTACAATAATAATTTTAAATGATCTTAATCAAAATTTGCTGTTTTATTTTGTTTTATAAAACAAACTTTTTGTTGAAAAACCCTTTATATCTGTGCCAGCAAGAGTTGATTTAGTTCATAAAAAATATTAGACCGTGTTTTTGATAAGAAAACTATAGCTGAGTAGGCGGCTACTCTAAGTAATAACAAGTGTGTGTGTGTGTGTGTGTGAGAGAAAAATAAAAGAAAAATTATATACGGTACATACATAAGTAGAGGAGTATATTTGCTTTTAAACCAAATATCTCAAGTCATGAATTTAAATGCAAAAATATTAATTTTTGTGTAGCTGCAGTGAATGAGTTGTTTAAAATGACAAATAAATGGAAAATCTAGTTAACACTTCCCATGTTTTCCATTATGAAAGCAGAATAATTATTGCGCAGCTCCGTTAGATGAGTTGGTGAAAAGGGAAATATTAGTGGCATTTAATTATTTTGATCTAAAACGGTTATTATTTTGTTAATTTGAACCTTAATAAAATTGTTTATAATACGAATATCAATCATCCGACAGTTCTCAACATTCTTGGTGTTGTGTGCTTAAAATTCTTTTTGAATAACGATGTTATTTAAAATATGTCAACTATGTTGACAAAATCAAATCATTATGTCATCAATTTTTAATGTCAAAATGACACAAAATGAGACATACAACTTTTAAAAATTCCACAACTTCGTATTGACATGATGTGTGTGTAGGTATGTATGCAAAATGTTAACGAATGAAGAAACTTTATACACGCACAGACATTAAGTCCCCTTATAACAAGGTAACGAACGATATTGAGCAGTCATAATGATATTTAATTATTGTAATTTTAATTTCTAAATTATTATTGTTAAAAAAGAAAAATTTTATTACGTTCGGATTACAGTCTATAGATAAGCTTGAAATTATTATTCATCGTATTATTATTATTATTAATCGTATTTAAAAGGAACCAATTGAAAACACGGTGAAGGGTTCCATGGTGTTTTTGTATTATTACAGTAAAAAAAATACTCACACAGCTGCTACGTGCATTTAAAATTATTTTTATTATTCATGTAAGAGGAAAGTTAAAGCAAACCGCTTATTACTATTCGAGCCTCTTACGTCCTCAATGATTAAAGGAAAACCGCTTTGAAATTTGCGCAAAACCCTGCTTTCATTAAGCCGCGTGACATCAGTAGGCTTTTCTCTTGACAGTGGTTTTTGACTGCCGACTTAAAACCTCCTTCAGGCACAGTCTGCAAGCGTAACTTTTTTAGATTTTCATTTTGGTTAGGTGATGCTTAAAGTGTCCATGTCATTAACGCAGTTATTCAGCTTAGGGTACTTCGATTATATCTCAGTACCCCACTAACTTTTCTGCCAAGGGACTCTTTGAGCATCATTCGACCCTGCCTACCTGTTAGATGAAAATAATACTATTTAAATAAAAATGTCATCGCTATTAGAATGCACCTTTTACTCAACGTATTTATTTTAAGATTCTATATAACGTGGGTAGGAATTTGAAAGCAGATAGGAGTATAAAAGCGCCAGACAAATCCTTTATTTTACTTTGCTTAGATATAAGGTTTTAGCTAATTTTATTTTTTTATTTGATTGCTGAATCATTGCTATTTTACCAATTTGTAAATTCTATATTTCCCCTATCTATAGGGTGTCCACCGAGAAGGTATACTACTTTGTATTGCCGTCCTTTTGGTAAGCATTAGTCTTGACAGTTCATGTTTGGCAGTAGCGCAAATTTATTATGGAAAAATATTCGATTAACCAATGTGTTTTAATCGTTATTTTATCAAAATCAATCATCGATTACTGTGAGGATGAGAAAATTATGTGAAATTTTTGGGAGAAACAACATGCCAACAAAATGCATTATTTATCGTGTAGTGAACGATTTCGAAGAAAGAGGGTCTGCAGGTGTTGTAGGCCCAAGCATGTACCACAACGTACAGCAAAATCGGCTGAAAACATTACTGCTGCTCAAAAAAGTCCTCAGGAGCTTGGTCTTCAAAGGGAAACTTCGGTCACAGTTTTGCACAAGGATTTACATTTGTTTCCATATAAGATTCAGTTGACAGAAGAGATTCTCCCACAAGACCATTTACGCCACAGTACATATGCCAATAGGATGTTATAGCTTGCCTATTACAACCCCGATTTTCATGAAAAAATCATAATGAGTGACGAGACACATTTTCATTTGAATGGATATATAAATAAACAGAATAGTCGGTTCTGGGAAATTCAAAACCCTCAAATTATTTAACAGTCACCTTTGCATCCATTAAAAGTAATAATCTAATATACAATTTGGTCAGGAGGAATCATTGGACCTTACTTCTGAAAATAAAAACGGCGTAACGTTAACTGTGAATATCTTGATATAATTGAAAATTTTTTAACTCCACAACTGAATACTTTGGGCTTGATCAAGGTGTGGTATCAACAAGACGGTGCCACATCGCATACAGCTAGGATTACAATGAGATTACTACGAAACCTCTTTCCATAACAAGTTCTTTCAAGAAATGGTGATGTTGATTTGCCTCCATGGTTGCCTTATTTGACTACTCCGGACTTCTTTTTGTGGGGATATCTGAAAAGCAAGGGCTATGCAAACAACAGAAACAGAAATGCTTGAGAAACTCAGACATAATATTCGTTATGAAATTATTGAAATACGGAGTGAAATGTTTGAGAATGGAATGTGCTCAAAAGGGTTCGCATTTGTGAGGCTAACAGAAGCGGACATTTATCTGATATTTTGTTTCATACATAATTGCTGACATTAAATAAAACATTTATAAATATAAGATCCAATCTCTTTCATTTAATCAAAAATTATAAACAACCAAAATAGTATACCCTCCCGGCGGACACTCTGTATATGTTCTCGCTAATCATAAACACTGTTTTTTGAATGTAGATTTTAAATTCCTTTAGTAACTCGATAACAAAGTCATTGAGGTTGAAGAAATTTTTTTAAACAATATTCAAATAAATTTTATTTTATTTTTAATAAATATCTTTTCTTCTTTTTAACGATCTTTTTTATATATTTTTTCTTTTCGATATTTCGCTTTCCTTTGGAAAGCTTCTTCAGGAAAAAAATTTTATTTTTGAAAACAAAAAATTATTAATTATTATTTTCCAAAGGAAAACAAAATATCGAAAAGAAAAAAATATATAAAAAAGATCGTTAAAAAGAAAAAAAAGATATTTATTAAAGATAAATAAAAAAAGATCGTTTTTAAAAAAAACTATAAAAATTTTATATTATTATTATTGTTATTATTATTATTATTATTATTCTTTATTCTTCAAGCAATATCAAAATATTACCAAAGATGAAATGTAAGAGCCATAGAGTTTATAAAGTTTGAACGCTTTGTTTAAGATTTAATGTAAATTTTTTCTTTACCTTTGCTCGTTTAACAAGTTTCTGGTGTAAACATACGTGAAACAGTTTAGAAATGTATGAGTAAACGAATGCAAGAAACCGGCGCAAAGTCGGTTAAACTTGAAAAGAATATCAACAACGCTTCTTCACGTCACCTCACAAAACTAAAAACAAAAAGAAAAATAATAAGAATGGATTTTAATAAAAATGATCGTAAAACAAGTTTGCCTAATTGATCAAGCGTACGCCAAACGAAAAATAATAAAAACAACAACAAAAGACCAAAACTTTCCAAAGAACTTTTAGACGAGCGGAATCCCAAATTGAACCGTGCTAAAACAGAGAAGGAGGGGTAGAGGTGGTTTTAAATAAAACCTTTTTGTGTATACAATGCCATGGTTGTTAACAGACCATTAAAATTAAAATAAACAAAAGCCAAGAGCTTTTGTTGTTGGCTTTGTTGGTGGTGGGCAAAGTTGATTTTAAGTGGCGTTATGAGTTCAAAACTTAACTCTCCAATTGCTTTAAAGGCTGAGTAAGAAACAAAAGAATGCAAGAAAATAAAATAAAGAAAAAAAAACTGACAAAAAACAAAGACTTAAAAGAATATTTTACTTTTAAAACCTTAAGACGGCTAAAGGAAGGCTTTTAAGCGATGACACCAAATTGCTATTTAGCTGTTTTTTATGGCTTCTCCAACAACAGAAACAACAACAAACAAAAAAAAGGAAAATAAGTTGTTTTGTGCTTTGTTTTAGCGTTAATCCTTAATCCAAAGTGAGGCGAAAAGGGTCATTAAAATTAATTTGGTTCAATTTAGTTGCTGCCAAACTGTTGACAATGAAATATCGCCCAGCGATCTCCATCAACAAAGAATGCACTCAGTCATTTATTCACTTTTTATAGTCATATGTGCTCTTTTCGTTTTTAAAATTTTTTTTAACAGTGATACTTGATTACTTTACAATTAAAAACTTAAAAGTATAACTTTTGTGGGGTATAGTAACTATTACTTTAGTAACTATTACGAATATGATTAAAAATAAATAAATAAATAAATAAATAAATAAGAAATAGCAATTATTTCTACTGAAAATAATTGTTCCAAACAATTAATTTTAAATTTCGCGGTACATATAGATCCAACTAGGAATATTTGTATGAAGTATTCGGTGTCATTCTGTAATTCAAGGACCATCTTATTTTAACATTGAAAATCTCGCATACAATAGTTAAGAGGTAAGATAAGCATGGTGCAATCTGCATAGCGAAGACTACGCAGAAGCTTAATCTTTGCTTTAGCACAAAGGGCTCAGAAGTAATAATCAAATCACTTTACCTTTGCAGCGTTTGTGCATATAATGTAGCATAGTGCGCGCAATATCTTCTAAAGTTTTTATTCTAAACAGGAATTGCGAGGAGCCACCCTTTAAAATTGTGCTACTGGCGGAATCAAATGTAAGACATTCTAAGAATGCAAATCAAATAATTTGCCAAAATTGAAGCCGACCGACCATTCACATCCGTAGATTCGCTTCATACATTTAGAAACAACCGGCTGGTTTTTTTGAAAAAATCATTTTTTCAGACGAAGCCTATTTTCAATTGTCAGGGTATGTCAGCAAGCAAGATTGTCGCATTTGGGATTCTAAAAGCCATAGAGCGATTATTAAGAGGTCTTTACGTGCTCAACGTATCACTGTGTGGTGTGCTATGTGGCCTGGAGGCATGATTAGGCTGTTTTTTTTAGAAGATTAGACTGGAAATGCGGTAATGGTCAATGCATCATGCTATAGCAAGATGCCTATTTTAGACGACAGAATGGTGCCACATGTCACACACCCAATGAAACGATCAATTTATTGCAAACCAAAATTTCCGATCGCAGCCAGATCGTGTGATTTAACATCTCCGGATTATTTCTTGTGAGGTTATGTTAACGACAGAGTCTATATGGAGCCAATCGAATTGATTTCAGACGTAAAACTCAAAATGCCACACCACACATTAATGAAATAGTACTACTATGTTGCCAAAAACTTTGATAAAAGAATCGACATCTACCAGCGTGGACGTAGTGGATATTTTCCAGGTATCATTTTTTATTCATAATTGCCGAACTCTTCTCTTCATAATACAATAAAATTTTGAATAATCTTAATCTAAATTTTTTGTTTTACTTTGTTTTAGAAAACAAACTTCTTGTTGAAAAGCCCTTTATTTCATAATACTAAAAAAAAAATTTATAATTTAAAAAGGAAATAATAAAATAAAACTTACCAAATGTAATAATGAGTGCAATAAAGCAAAGTCCTTAACTAAAGCCGATGGAAAAAAAATAATAAATAATAGTTCTCGTATTAAGTTGTTTTGATTTGTACTATCTACAACGCGGCTTAATAATGACATGCCATGACATCGAAAGGGCTCGCCTATTATACCAAATAAATAACCAGTAACGCCGGTTTTCATCATTTCTTTCGAACAGAATAATATTTCTCTTAGTTCACTTACCAGTGTGATAATAAATAAAATGTTAAATTTAGATAAATTTCCTAAAAAAATAATTGGTGGTAAAGTTGTAAGCCAACTCTTCAAGAACCGTTAACGACCAACTGGCATAATCATCAAAACAACAAGCATTAAAGCTTAAATAAAATATCAATAATTAATGATGATTTTATTTTGCCTACATGTTTGAATGCGCATTTGTATAATTAAGATGAAAAATGCTTTAGTATAAAAAGATTATTCCCAAAAAAAAAACTTTTCTAAATAAATTTCTGTTTAAACTACTGTCTTAAATACCTTTAGCCAAAAAGTCTCTTACTTTGCCTATTAACACTCATTTAATACTTACGCCTTTACTAAATTTATAAATTATAATGTCATTAGAATTTAATTTTTACTTAAAGATCATTTATTTTATTTTAACATTTTTATATTAAATTACAAATTGGCTTTCTTTGGATTTTATTAAACTTACATATTACAAACTGGCTCTGTTTTGATTTTGTTAAAATTACTATATATATTAACTTAAAAAAAATTAACTAATTTTTAAAATTATTTATATAATTTGAATAATTATATTATTACAATTGAAACAATAAATAATGTGCTCAAATAAAATTAAAGAAATTGTTAAGCTTAACTAAAAAATTAAAATAGGAATATTTCTAAAAAGTTATGAATAAAGTCAATATTGCGGTTATCCAAAGGAAGAAAACAGAACGTTACTAAAATAATGCTAAGAACTGTGTTAAGTTTGCATAGTGTCTATGACACTTTAACTTTTCAAAAATAAATATTTTTCTTTTTACTGACATTAATTTTAATTATTCGATGAACGTTCTGGTAGCCCAGTACGTGTTATAACGCTTGTAGGAATTTCACTGCTTTGTGTAGTTCGGGGCATTTCTATTGGTGGGACTCTATAATATAAAAAGCGAATTTAAAAAAGCATTAAAAATGAAAAATAAATAAAAAATTTTAAAACAAGAATTATTACTTTTCAGTTAAGTTTGAGTTTGCATTTGCAAAGGGTTAACAAAAATAAGTAGTATTTAGTTTTCTTTCTTATCTCTTATACATATAATTAGTTAATAGGTACTATGAGAGTTCAAACGTAGTTCTCTAAGAAGCAAAACACTACCTGTGTTTAAAAATAAATTAATGAATAAATCTTAATTTATATCCAAAATATTCTCAATAAACCCAAAACAGAAAAGAACAGAATTTTATTAATAATAAATATTAACAAACGTGATGGTGCAGGTCTTTAGTTTGCAGATCTGGTGAAACATCTAACCGCCCTACTAAAAAAAAATAAATTTGCAATATATATATATATATATATATATATATAGATAGATATATCTATATATATATATATATATATATACACATATATATACAGTACATAATACACAGACCTTGTCTAAAAACTTAGACGCACCGAAACCACGCAACTCGCTTCCATTGATTTATATACCCCAAAACAAGACGCCCTAGATATACTAGACAATTTATATAACAACCAATACATCCGCAAAATTATAGATATTGCAAAGACGATAATAAATAATAAAACAGAACTACTTTAGAATTAATAACCACTTTTACCGAGGGAAATCAAACCTCCGCAATCCTCACGGAAATTTTCATGCAACATCTCGAATCACTACACATAATGGAAAAACTATAAAAATTATACATACGTAGATGACATCATATGCATCCTCGGACAAGACAACGCCGAACAAATTCTAACTTAAACTTAAAAACAATCCATAATAACATTACATACACAATGGAAAAAAAAAATAAGACAGAAAGTTGCATTATCCCAACATCACAATAACACGAGGAACTAACTTTGACATTTATAGAAAAACAACTATAATAGACTCTATCATAAACATCACCTTGAATCACTCTACCCAACATAAACTAGCAGCATTCAGACGTATGATACACAGACTTAAAATAATCCCACCCTCTCCACATACTTACCTGCAACAACAAAGAAATGAACACAATATACAAGGTGGCGCAAAAGAAATCCTCCTATCAGAAAATGCTATAAATTTTGCGATTGGCCCCTAATGTCAGTTCTGTTTTGACATTTGTATAGTAAACACATGCGAAATACACGTTAATAAACAATGTTACGCTACACTGCTCCAGAACGCGGAATATTGGTGACTATTTATTTAACCAATAATCGCTTGGTGACTTTGGCACAACGTGAATTTCGTCGCAGATTTCCTGGCCGTCCAACGCCTACTGGTGAAACACTGCGACGTTTAGCCGCTCGCCTCGAAGAGACTGTCACAACACGAGATGCTGCCAGGCGTAGCAGACCTCGGAGTAGCCGTTCTGCAGAACGCTGCTGAAGGTACACAAGAAGGAATAATGAAAGTTTGGATGCTGGTTTCTCACGCAAAATAAATAAAAGCGGTAATGGAATTCATCATGGTGGCTTTAGCTAACCAGAGTTTTCAAATATGGTCTTCGAAAACCATATAATCTTATCCAAAGAAGCGACTGCCGAATCTGTAGGAATAACTGGCACTCGAAATAAGGACATATATGATATATTCAACATGTCGATGTATGTAGTATAAAATAAAAATCGAGCAGAACTTCAACATCCGAGATGCTTGGCGATATTTAAAATGCTATATATTTTATTTACATATATATTTTTAATGATTTTAAAAAAAAATTGGCTAAAAATGTAAATGGTCTTATGTAGATGGTCGAATTAACTAAATTCGCTCTGAGACTTCCTTAGCGCTCTCGATGTTTATCAAACACAGTGGCGAAAATTTCTTTACATAAATTAAATTAAACATTTTGATAATAAAGTACCAAATAAACCTAAATGAATTCAGGTCCTAAATTTGCAAACACCATGATGCTACTGGTACTTAACACTTCAAGTAGTTGTCGATGATGATGATGATGGTAGTTCTCACAAGTAATACTGATCTCGAAAAAAATTTTTCTGCAATGAATTCTATTAAACGAATAGTCTCCCTTTTCAATGTTTAAAGATCTTTTTGTTTTTTTAAATGTTCTACAAAACCAATGTACACTTTTTACATATAAACTCTTTTTAATATTAGGTACGATCCCCTATTCTACTTTAGGATCCCACGGGATCCTAATTATATCGGTAATTGTTCCCGTACTGCACGATTGGATAAGAGAGAGTAATTTTGAGAGAATAACATTCTTCTTCTTCTTGCACGAAACAGTCCAAACTTTTTCTTTGTGTAGATTGTTAAAATTGTTTACAATCAGACGTTTGTAAAAAAACAAACAAAACGTTTGCTTAACAAAAGTTGAAAACAATTTGAATTAAGAAAAAATATTAATAATTTGAACCAAAATGTTCAAAAATGCAAGTACATTATTGAAGTCGACAGTTTCTAAAATTTTCCTGGTTTCAGTGACTATAAGTTAAATTAGCACCCTTGGATTTCTCTTGCTATGATTTCTTGAAAATGAATGTCTATGACAAATGGTCAGCGAAAGTTTGGGCAAAATAATGTAAGTTCGTTAGACCATTGCTGTCATTTGCCACATATGCTCAGTCACACAAAAACATGTGCATCATCTTTGACTTATGATTTATTAAAAACTAATATTCGAATTAAAGAATTATTTTTCTATTACTTCTAATCTTTTATAAATTTCAGAATACCCTTTATAAGAAAAATATTGCACACACACACAAGTTTGCTGTTTGTGGGAGAGAAGTTCAGAAGTCAAAAAAATTTTCTTAATAATATACTTACTTAAAGCTTCCAGCAGTTGATGGTAGGTGAGGTGATTCACTCTGTGAAGGAGGATTACTATATGGTGAATGACTATCCGATGTCATATGGTTTCTCGACATATTCAAAGTAATATCTGGATGACAAATTGATATCGTTCGAGTGGATGATGTCGTCATGTCTTGCAAATCAGATGGATTCGGAGGTTGAGAAGTCAGGGGCAAACCTATAGTTTGAACTTGTGAAGGATACAGAGGGCCATTCGAGTGAACCATTAAATTACCACCCCCTGGCGGCAGGCCTAGAAAACATAAAATTATAAAAAAATTCAATGAGCATTTATTCCAGCTACAGATTTATGATTTATGCATGAAAACGTACTAGGTAATTGCGGTCTCATGGCAGGTACGCCACTATTTTTTGGTTTGCGTTTACGCTTTTGTATGCCTTCTTTCTTCATCGAAAGCGGACGATTCATATTGTGTAGCTTGTAATAGAGTCCGCAAGCATTGCAAACTGGATTGCCATCATTGTTTCGCCGCCACAAAGTCGTTGAATTTGTTTGACAGTTGGCACAGGTTACACCAGTTCGTCTATTATTAGATGCAGCTGTTGATGTTTTAGGTTTAGGTTGTCTAGGAGCCACCCGCATTGCATGACGTATGGGATTACCAAAGCAAGAATGACAGAAACCATTTGCCTTACTACCCAAAGTCGCATTACAATGTTCACATTTGTCCGCCAAGGGTGGTGGCGCTTCATAATGTGCTATAGAACTGGTAGGAGCCCAGGCGCTTGCTGTTATATTGCCCGGAGGATATTCTTCAACCACCTGCTGATGATAATTCTATATTAGAAAACAAATTTTAAGTCGATTTGTTTTATAATTCATGAGAGAGAAAATAAAGAAAACAAATTGACGATTAGATGGACATAAAATTATTTATGGTAAGAACAGCATACATATTGCTACTTACAAAGCCCATGTTCGAATATTCTACTCCCGCCGTAGGCCATATACTCTGTTCGCCTACTGCTGTATTCACTGAATCGAATAAGGGAATTGATTGATATTGCACTGGTTGACGCAGTAAATTCAAACTTGGATCATTTTTGCTTATTAATTGATTTGGAGCTGAGGACACACTGTAGATGGTATTATTTTGACTGAACTGATACGACGAGGTAGACGAGTAATTTAAATAATGGGCATTACCCAAATCTGTAAAGGTTTTCGATTCATTTGGATGAATGCTAGGATCGACGACAGCTGCTTCATAGTACAATGTGGCTGGCCCACTTCCGCTATCGTTGAGTGTTTGACCGAAACGGTTATCTTCTTCGAATCGTAATAAATGGGCAGCATGCGGTATAGTGGTGTGAGCCGAACTAGATAAATTATGTGGATTCTGTTGATGTAAGGCCGAAGTTGGAATCACCATTGTTTCTGTATAGTTACCGTTAGGAGTGGGACATTGTTGTTGGTGTTGCTGCTGTTGAAGTTGTTGTGGCTGTGGTGCGCCATCATTTTGTGTCTGATCTTTATCAATAGATTCTAATTTTATACTTCCACTCGCAGTATCGGCCGTACATATAATAGGTTGACCATTTTCATTGGTGTAGGTGTAGACGGTAGTTCCTGGTGGTGGCTGTTGTTCTTCATTGCGGGGAGCCATTTGTGTATAATCAGCTGGTGAATGCCGTTGACGTTGATATTCGCCAACCGGTTCCGGATCTTCAGAGTCACGATGTACTCTACGATAAATATGAAATAATATTTATTTTGCTAGTCATAACACTAAATGATAACAATATTTGTAATTATGCTTTAAACTTTTATTATAGTTAAAACAGTTAAGTGTTATAAAATCGATAATATGACTCTTCAAATTAATACAATAAGCTGAGGTGTTTTTAAAAAGAGGTATTTTCGATCAATAAAGAATTTTATTAAAAATTGTCGTTTCAAAAATGTTTTCAATATTTGGTGAACTTACAATTCTCCAGATGTTGTAATAAACCTGCGTTGTTGCGTTCTTTGTATGGGAAGATATTCCTCCTGAGTAGAATGTTGTTGGGATTGGCTTGACTGTTGCTGTTGTGTTTGTATCACTGCGTTTATAGGTTGTGTTTGGATTGTTTGAATAATGGTGGAAGAATTTTGCTGCTGTTGTGACTGTTGTTGATGTACGGGTGATGGTAAATGGTGATGATTTTGAGTAGTCAATTGTTGAGGTTGTTGTTGTTGTGTATGCTGCTGTTCTACTTTCGTTTCATTCTCTATAACTGTTTGATTCAAATTCTCTTGACTATTGCTTTCGGTTTTTATTTTATCTAATAAATGAGCATGATATTTTTCTGGCGATTGTTTTACTTGCTGTTGAAATCTTTGTTGTTGTTGCAATTGTTCTTGTTGTTGCTGTTGCGATTGTGGTTCCATCTGCGATGAAGTACAAAATGAAAATAATTTGTCATTCTTCATAAAAATGTTATACAACAAGTTGTATGACTAAAACAAAAATAATTTTTCCCAGTTATATTTATTATTGTTTGTTTAACAACTATTAACAAACAATTTAACAAAAAATTTTTAAAGAAAAAAAAAATTACTTTGGTATTTTATTTTTGCAAGATCCGGTATTGAGGCCGGACATTTGTATTCAAACATTTCACCGGCGAGTGCTAAACGCCTGGCTTTCAAAAAATTATTTGTATTGTTTTTTTTTTTTTTGTTTTTTAATTTCCGTTATGGCTTTTTAGTGCTGTGTAATAAATTGGTAATCGTTTTTTCAAGTTTAGCTTAAACCGAATTGTTTAGTATTTTAAAGCGTTCGAGTTTTTTAAGAAAAGCAAAGGAATTTATATTTGAACCTGTTAATTATCCCAGAGCACTTATCATTTAAGTTTCAGAAGAAAAAGTAACGCTCTTTCAAAGCATCCTTAAGTAAACTGCCAAATGCGTCTTTCAGTCAATAATGAATTTGCAATGTTTAAGCGCTAATACAAATCTTGCTTAAGCCTCATTTGGATCAATATTTTACTTCAAAACAAAAAACGAGCCTTCGACATTGGTCTTTTTGCAACTTATTGCTTTTTGCATTCTGCTTATATAAAAATGTGAACAAATATGCCAATATTCTTAATTAATTAATTGATACGTACACTGACCTTAAATTAACGATTTAGAATTTAATTTTGTAAAACAGTAGGGCGAAGAAACTTAAAGTCTTACTCAGAGTTCGAGACTAGACAAAAACATGACTCTTCCGCTTCTTAAACGGATCTGAACTTTAGATTTAATCTAAGCTTGTGTGGTAAATAAGATTAGAAAGAGTATAACTAACTTGAAATTAATTTCAAAGCTGCAGTAGAGAAGTTGGTTGTGGCCCATTCTGTATAGAAAACAAAAAATTATGAGTTCCAATCTTATTGGAGCTGTGAGTAGAAAGAAAAATAAGTGTTTGTTTTGTAGTCTCAATTGGTAAGTGTGTCTGTATGGTAAAGAAAATCCAGAATAGTTTGTGAAAGTTACAAAAGATTACAGTAGGAGGTTCTTTAATAAGGGCACTAATACTTGCTAAACAAAACATCATCATATATATCAAGTCGTTCATGTTTTTTTAAGACCAGCACTCAGGCAATGATCCCTACTCAAGCAATGCAGTGTGCCAGAACTAGGAAATTAGGTTATAGGTAGGAGAAGAGAGCAAGTAGTGTTTGTAGACATTCGATTTGAACTTTTCTACACTAAAAGTGACAGAAGAGACCTCTGGAGGCAGTTTATTCTACAAACGGATAGGCCCTCAAAAAAGTGTGTTAGACGCAAAAACGTGCAAGTAACAGGAAGAGGTTCCCTGATTTCATTAGAACACTTACCACTGTAGTAACTTTAAAACATTGAAATACAACCGGCATTGCGTCGATGCTCTAGATGACCAATAGAGTATGATACCCTACCGTTCTCAATGAGCCTCTTGGCCCTCTCTTGTACGTAGGCGATCAACTCCAAAATAGACTTTGTGCCGTCGGCCCATACAGGAGAGTTGTATTTAATTTGAACGGTTATATGTAGGTGGTATAAATAGTACGAAGATCAGATGGAGCGAAGTATCTTTTACACCATTTTAAAAAACTGAGGCATTTAAAAGTTTGTTTAGAAATCTGAAAAATGTGCTTAGTCCAGTAAATATCACAGTCTATTTTCATCAAGAGCTTCCGATTACTTAATTCTTAAATTACCCATAATAACAGATGATTTCCCAACACAAATTAGCATGTAACATTGAGTCTTACGGGCATTAAAATCGACCCTGCTCACACGACCCCATTTGGAGATTGTTGCCAGATAGTGTTTGAGCGTATCATTCATATCATTCGGTCTATTACTGAATAAATACAATTCACAAATGTGCTGTCATCTGCGAAGGAATATATAGGGTTGATAGGTGATTTCGAAAGATAAGAAATAGACTAGGAGAAAGAACGAAATTTATACTTCACTGAAGTAAATAATATTGTATATGATATTGCGTATTGGCTGCATTTGTTATTTCTGCTTTATAACTGGCAATTAGGGAAAATGAAAATCACCACTCTGTAAAGGGTAATTACTGAATATTTTTTTTATTAATGTTTTTTATTTCCGGATAATGATGATGATGTAATGAAATTGTATATTTTTGGAAAAAGTATTTATTTTCTTCCATCAAAGATATTTTACATTTTTGTAGTTTTAAAATTTCTCCACAAAACTACTTTTAAGCCCAACCTTTTAAACCCACATAACTTATTTTAATGCAACACTAAGTTAGTTGTCAGTGTTAAACAAGAAGAACTGGCAACTAAACACAAAAAATAACATTTTGAGAGCACAATTCTTATAAGGCGGCAAAACATCAAAAATCAAAAATAGAAATAAAAATTGTCACCTACAACCAACCTTAAATTTAAACAACAGACTTAACGTAAAAGAAAAAATATTTAAAAACTAATAAAAATTATAACGTCATAAGTTGTCATCATTGCTTTAAATGTAACTATAACAAGACGTCAATGTTTTGTTCGTTAAAGTAAATAAACAAATAAACAACAAACAGTCAATAACTAGAGTAACCGAAAAGCGCTCACTCATTCTATCAAAGATCCATACAAGTAAGTCTACAACTCAAACCATAATAAAAATGTGGTAAATAAAATTTACAAACAAATAAAAATCACAAAAAATTTCTTGACATGATTTTGATTTCTTTTAAGTGTTTTAACATATATTTTTTTTTTATAGAAATTACATTCTTGTAACAACTTGTGCTATTATTTTTTATACTTTTTTAAAAAATAACAGCATGAGTAATATTTACACACAAATATGTTTGCTTGCATTTTAAATCTTGATTTATTCTCGTTTTTAATTTTGTCAGAAAACGAAAACCTCAGTGATATGAAAATATTTTTGTGTGGGTGTTTGAAAAGAGAAACACAGAACTGATACTTAACACACTTAACACTAGAATCAGTTTAAAATAGCGCAGTTAAAAGCAGCAAAATCATATTAATTACTTGAAGTAAATAGGATGCTTAAGAGTTTTATGATAAATATAATTGCTATTCGAAAGGAAGATCTTAAGTTTTAGTCTTAAGTCTCAGTTTATTTTCTGCTAATTTTCTGTAAAGCTCAAGCAATGACTTGTGCCGCTTTCGTTAAGAAACGAACTTCATTTACCTCGGAGTTGCTTGCAATAATAAATATGAACAAATCAAAATAAATATTCTAAAGCCGATATAAAACATGTATTTCTTAGTAATACACACTTTTCATTAAATGCTACAAATTAACACAATTTAAATTAATTGTTAAATATCGGGTGCTTGAACAAGAAGTAGTAAATGCATTGGCAATTGTTAAAATGAATTCAATTTCGAACGAAATTAAAATAATTAAAATCTACTATAAAAATGGTGGCTCTGTAAAAGTTATATTTTTAAAAATTCGTGATATTTTCCGACAACATAATAGTCCTTCTAATACCTCTATTAAGAATTTGATCGTTAAATTTGGGTCGACAGGCTTGATACAAAATGTGCGAACACCAACGCAGGTTGGACCGATTCGTTCAACTGAAAACATTGCAGCCGTGAGCCATAGTCTTGAAGCCGATTAAAATTTGTCAATTCCTCAACATTCTCAATAATTGGCGTTATCCAAAAGCACCACATGATGAATTTTGCATAAGGATTTGACTTTGAAACCTTACAAGGTTCAACTGGTACAGGAATTGAAGCCGACCGACCATTCACATCGCCGTAGATTCGTGGGTTTTTCTGAAAAAATCATTTTTATAGACAAAGCTTATTTTCACTTATCAGGGTATGTCAACAAGCAATATTGCCATATTTGGGCCTCTGAAAATCCTAGAGAGATTATTAACAAACCTTTGTACGCTCAACATGTTACCGCATGGTATACTATGTGATCTGGAGGGTTAATTGAGCCGTTTTTTTTTGTACAACAAAAGAGTTATAGGTGTTTAAAAATCAAAAATTTACTAAAGGCCCGGTTAGCCGAACGTTTGTACGTGAAAAACGTACCGTACTGTAACGTACGGACGTTAGTGTAGTTATAGAAACGTTAAAAACGTGTCAAACATCAATAAAAAAAAATATAAATAGAATATTGTACAACGATATTGTGATTCGCGTTTAAGAAATTTCTCATTTTAGCAAAATACTGAAAATGCTCATTTTTTCCAGAATGAGGCTGGAAATGCGGTAACGGTCAATGGGAGATGCTAACAACTAAATTTTATTCTATAATTGACGAAGTGGATATCACTGACTTGTGGTTTCAACAGAACGGTGCCACATGCCACACAGCCAATGAAACGATGAATTTAGTGCAAACCAAATTTCTCGATCGCATAATTTCACGGCAAACAGCAGTTAAGCGGCCAGCCAGATCGTGTGATTTAATGGCACTGGATTATTTTTTGTGGGGCTACACTAAAGACAGAACCTATACGGAGCCAATCGCATCGATTAAAACTTAAAATCTGTAATATGAGTAACGAAATCAGGCCGCCATTTTGCCAAAAGAATCTCCAAAACTTTGATGAATGAATCGATATCTGTCAGCATTGTCGTGGTGGACACTGTCAGATATATATAATTTTTCTCTTCGTAATACAATAAAAATCTAAATCAACTTGATCTAAGATTTTTGTTTTATTTTATTTTAGAAAACAAACTTCATGTTGAAAAACCCTTTAGATAATATTATGCAAATTTATAATGTATATCTATTATATCTATTAAACGGTGGTGTCATTACAAAATTTTTTAAACATAAATATTTTAAACGTCATTACATACAAGATAACACACGAATAAAACGTCATGCGATAAAGTATAAAAACTTGAACAAAGCTATCACCTAAATACTTGTGTTAATGTTTACAGATTTATCAGTTGATTGTGATAACTAAATACAAGATAATGTAAAACATTTATCAAAAAACACATGCAAAAATATATTTTTCTAATTATATTGTTGCCCCTTAAAGTCCACCAACGAAACATTTTTGAAAATAAATATTCGAAAGCCAAAATAGTAGTTTGTTTATAAAGCAAAATTTAAATATTTGTGACACAATCTATATCTCTAAACAACATTCCTTAAAAGTACAAACAAATACATTCTTATCAATTCAAAATTGATAGATTACTCTGAACATGGATGGCTGCTTTCTTTATCTTTTTTTTTTTGTTTTCAATCGGGTCTGTAAATATTAAATATTTAATTTGATGTATTCGTATTGAAGGAAAACGTGCTAGAATATTTAAACTCATTTAATGTTTTCTTTTCATAATCACATTGTCACTTATCTCACGTGAGTTTTATTTGCAATTTCATATGTGTGTGCTTACAAATAAGAACAAAATTAACAAAATATTCCAACAAGATTTTAAGACTTGTAGGTCACAGGTAGTTTCTTATCCAAAACTTTTATTTTCAATGTTGCATAATTGTTTTTTAGTTTTGAAAATGCTTTTATTGGGTTAATTCACTTTCGAGTGTAGAAACGATTTGGTTATGCATTTCTTTTTATAAATATTTTCGACATGATTTTAACATAGTATGTATTTTGCTTTTTGGAACCTACTTTGGGACCTACGAATGACAAATAAATGTCATTGTTGAAAGTTTGACAAATAAGGTCACTTAGAAAGATACAAAATAGGGTAGAAGAAAGAACGGAGCCTTGGGGTTGGTTGTTGAAATCGGGTGTAAACTAAAAAAAAGGTTGCCAGCCACCGAGGTATATAATATTGTGTATACGATAGCTGCCGGGCCATGGGCGAACGGTTGCACAAAGTTTTTTGTTTTTGCTTTATAACAGACTATTTAAATAATAAGTCTAGAATTTTCTAGAGTATCTTACTTCGTCTTCATGTTTTCTATACATTGGATTCAATCAAATTTACATCATGTTATTACCTTCACAAAAATTTTACAAATTTAATTATTTATTTAAAATTTTTTACAATAAAAGCCTTCTTCTGGTCATATAATGAAGCTTAATTTGAAACTAATTATTAATCCTAAAGGCCGTGTCAGATAAAACTTTTGCTTTGCGTTGCGTCAGAGTTTCGCTTTGACATTTAAGTTAAAATGTACGTAAATGTATGAAAGTTGCCATATAAAGCACTTCTGACGCAAAGCAAAGCGAAAAGTTAACCAACATTCAACTTTTTGTGTGCTTTGCACTTCAATTTCGAAATCAGTTGAATTTTTTTACACAAAACAAACACTTCTACAATTCCAAATCACTTCAATGTTTTACTTAAATGAAATACTTGTACAATTCCAAATAATTTCAATATTTTAACTAAAAGAAAAACTTCAACAATTCCACATGTGTACCTTTTTCGTATGTACACAAACATATTATGAGTGTTGTCAAAGTTTTCATTGTGACATACACGTTAAAATTGACTGGTTACGCTTTTGCTTTAAAGTTTCAAATGTCACGCAAAGCAACAAAGTTTTATCTGACACGGCCTTAAAGGTTTAACAATAAAATAACAATAACCTAAAAATTTTTAAAAAACAATATATACTACGGCGCACTGTGGGAACATTTTACGAGAAGGCGGTCAAAAATATATAACTTTTGAACGGATCGTAATTTTAATGCGCGGTTTTTTTTGTCTACTAGGTGAGATCATAGGCTTCCATTTAAGGTATAAGCATTTAAAATCGACTAGTTAGAAAAATATTTGTGATAGATTTAAAAATGCATTCTAAGTTTTAGCTGATTTTTGGTACGAAAATAAAGTATTAAAACTTGTTCAAAGAGTTTGTTTTACATAAAGTCTTATATTTTGAGTCACTTTTAGAACTTATGCTTATTAAAAACTTAAATTTAGTCAGGTAGGGCTAAGCTTTGGCCTTCGTGAAATTTTTAGTACGAAGGCCAATGGTTGGTTTTTTGAAACAATTTGAGTTAAAAATTAGCTGATTAAGTAGCAGAACCATAAAAATAATTTCATTGGTTTAAATTTACTTTAGATAAGGAAGTATTCAGGTCTAAAATAAACACAAATACTACTAATAATAAATATCTCTTATTCCTTTTTACGGTCTTTTTAAATTAAATTAACAATATATATTTTTTTCTTTTCGATATTTCGCTTTTCTATGGAAAGCTTCTTCAGGAAAAAAATTTTTTATTTTTGTTTTCAAAAATAAAATTTTTTTTCCATTTTACGAGAAGGCGGTCAAAAATTTTTTATTTTTGTTTTCAAATTAAAAATTTTTTTCCTGAAAACAAAAATAAAAATTTTTTTTCCTGAAGAAGCTTTCCATAGGAAAGCGAAATATCGAAAAGAAAAAAAATATATATTGTTAATTTAATTTAAAAAGAACGTAAAAAAGAATAAGAGATATTTATTAAAGTTAAAAAAGGACGATTAAAAAACTACAAAAATTATCATAAATACTACTCGTATATGTGAACTTTTGTTGTAAATTGATTAATACTTTATTAATGTACAAAACATTTTAGAAGGATGAAATACATACAGATCACTCTTGTAATTGGAAAAATTACTATTAATTAAACAACTTTAGTAAATATTTCTTCTAAGTAGCCTTGATTTTCATCTTCTAGAAGCAGTTTAGTTTGTACGTCTAGTTCAATTGAATTAGTTTTCCATTTTTGATGGATATTGGACATATAGGGATCTGATGTGCATAATAAAATAACAATTAAGTCTTCATTAGTACAATATCTACAAATTTTTCTTGTGTTATGCTTACGAAAGAGTCTACAGCCTCTGTTTCGTTTTTCTTGCGCTTCTTCAGATAGATCTCCTATTGGTAGCATATTGTGTTGAATTATTTGTTCCCCATGGTACAAAATTTTATGTTTTATATACATTGGATTCAATCAAATTTACATCATCTTATTACCTTCACAAAAATTTTACAAATTTAATTATTTATTTAAAATTTTTCACAATAAAAGCCTTCTTCTGGTCATATAATGAAGCTTAATTTGTAATTAATTATTAATCCTAAAGGTTTAACAATAAAATAACAATAACCTAAAAAGTTTTAAAAAACAATATATACTACGGCGCACTATGGGAACATTTTACGAGAAGGCGGTCAAAAATATATAACTTTTGAACGGATCGTAATTTTAATGCGCGGTTTTTTTTTGTTTGCTACGTGAGATCATAGGCTTCCATTTATAAATATTATAAATCGACTGGATAGAAAAATAGTTGTGATAGATTTAAAAATGCATTCTAAGTTTTAGCTGATTTTTGGTACGAAAGTAAAGTATTAAAACTTGTTCAAAGAGTTTGTTTTACATAAAGTCTTATATTTTGAGTCACTTTTAAAACTTATGCTTATTAAAAACTTAAATTTAGTCAGGTAGGGCTAAGCTTTGGCCTTCGTGAAATTTTTAGTACGAAGGCCAATGGTTGGTTTTTTGAAACAATTTGAGTTAAAAATTAGCTGATTAAGTAGCAGAACCATAAAAATAATTTCATTGGTTTAAATTTACTTTAGATAAGGAAGTATTCAGGTCTAAAATAAACACAAATACTACTAATAATAAATATCTCTTATTCCTTTTTACGGTCTTTTTAAATTAAATTAACAATATATATTTTTTTCTTTTCGATATTTCGCTTTCCTATGGAAAGCTTCTTCAGGAAAAAAATTTTTTATTTTTGTTTTCAAAAATAAAAATTTTTTTTCCATTTTACGAGAAGGCGGTCAAAAATTTTTTATTTTTGTTTTCAAATAAAAAATTTTTTTCCTGAAAACAAAAATAAAAATTTTTTTTCCTGAAGCAGCTTTCCATAGGAAAGCGAAATATCGAAAAGAAAAAAAATATATATTGTTAATTTAATTTAAAAAGAACGTAAAAAAGAATAAGAGATATTTATTAAAGTTAAAAAAGGACGATTAAAAAACTACAAAAATTATCATAAATACTACTCGTATATGTGAACTTTTGTTGTAAATTGATTAATACTTTATTAATGTACAAAACATTTTAGAAGGATGAAATACATACAGATCACTCTTGTAATTGGAAAAATTACTATTAATTAAACAACTTTAGTAAATATTTCTTCTAAGTAGCCTTGATTTTCATCTTCTAGAAGCAGTTTAGTTTGTACGTCTAGTTCAATTGAATTAGTTTTCCATTTTTGATGGATATTGGACATATAGGGATCTGATGTGCATAATAAAATAACAATTAAGTCTTCATTAGTACAATATCTACAAATTTTTCTTGTGTTATGCTTACGAAAGAGTCTACAGCCTCTGTTTCGTTTTTCTTGCGCTTCTTCAGATAGATCTCCTATTGGTAGCATATTGTGTTGAATTATTTGTTCCCCATGGTACAAAATTTTATGAACTGTGGATGGCATATATCTCCAAGTATATGATTCGTTGTACGCCTATACTCTCCAAATTTTTTTGCATTTATCTTTCTGCTGCATGCTAGAACTTGTAAAATAATACTGAATCTCCCTATAAGTTCCAAATCTACTCCTGTGATAGGTGCTGTAGTTTCTGGATCTAAAAAAATATCCTTGCAGTGTTTCCATCATTTGTGTTCCCTTCTCCTTGCTTTGGCTGATCAATAATTAGGCCTTTTTCTAAGTATTTTTCTTCAATTTGTTCTCACTGTTTCGCCTAACGGACCAAAATCCAAATCATAACCCAATTTAAGAATATGCTCCAAGCAATTTAACAATTTGAAAAAAAACTAGTTTACAATTAATGCAAATCAATTTAAAAAGCAAAGTACTTTTGTGACCTAAATCACATCAATTTACGTTATTTTAAGTAGGCAAAATATTTTTTTCACCAACTGTGCATGACTTTGAAATTGCCTAAAAATTTTTGTTTTCTTTCTAAAAATACGCATATTCATATAAACAACGTCTCTCGTAAAGGCGAATTAAAAAATAAATAAATAAAATAAATAAATAAATAAATATAATAAAAGAAATGAATTTGAAACGAATTTTTGTGAAGTTATTTTATTCTTTTCATTTACATTACGAGATTAAAACATAGAAAATATAAAAAAGGGTTTAAACGAAAAGTAATAAAGAAAGTGTGAGCATAGAAATTTAAAAAGATGGATTGAATTTTAAAACAAAAAAAAATAATTAAATATGAAAAAGGTTGCATGTATATTTTACAAATAGAATTAATAAAACTACATAGACTACATAATATTAAGTATACAAAATATTATTATTAAAGGCCTTTTTGTTAATAAATTTCATTTATTTAGAAAGAAATTATTTTTTTGCAAAAGTACGAATAAAACATATTAGCAACTCTGCATAATAATTTCTATATTCATGTAAGTACAATATAGCCACGTAAAAGTCTTCAATGATTCGTTTAGCATTTGACAGACTTTTCGTTAAATTTTTGACATTAGCTCAAGCCAGCATATTATAGTTGGGCCTTTACAAAAATTAAAGCAATTTGGTAAACCCTAGGCATTTTTGTAATATATTCTGAATTAAAAATACGAAAGAAATATAATTTTTTGTTTTCAGTCCTAAAATTTCTTTGGAAAAGTTCTATGCGCTCTGGTTTTAGGAAATTTTTGTTATAAATAAGTTAAAATAGCACCATTTTTATCCATGGCTCTCATACAGGCTTAAACGTTTTAAATTAATATGTAGGGATGGCAAAATAACATATTTCGCAAGTCTTTATTTAAACTTACTTTGGAGGAATTAATGATGATACACCAACCATCTGTGTTTTATTCAAAATTAAGGATAAGGAAAAAGATTTTTTTTAATTCGCCATAGTTTCGCTTTGAAACACTCATATCTCTTTTAAAAAAATATTATCTTTAGTCCAACAAATAGTTGCCCATTTGCTAAGCAAAATCTTAAAAACCATCTGCGTACAGTAAAACATTAAAAATAATTTGTGAAAAATATTGATTTTAAAACTAAAAAAAATTCTTTATTTAATGGCGTTTGGTTTTTTAAGTCATTTAAAATAAATTTGAGTTTAAGAAGTTGTAATAACTAAAAAAAAACCCATTCATAAAATTTATGTCTTTGCATCCTTAAAAAGTCGTAAATTACCTGTCATATCTACTTGAATGTAAATGTTAACCAGGATATTCTATTAGTATTTTATTTATTTTCACCTTTTTAGAATTGTTTTTGTAGAGGGATAATATCATCAAATTGATAAGTAATTTAGATTTCAGTTTCTTTTGTTCTAAAGTAAAATTTTTATGAATGAATTTTGTTGTGTTTTTGTGAAATGACATTCTAATGGATTTAGAACATCATTTTGATTATATTTTTTACCTTCTTTGACCCCATGCCATGTGTCTTTTTTCTTCTTCTTTGGTTTAAGTATTTAAAGTGTTATAATGCAGTGACACTTTTACAAAGGGTAGTAAGGAACTTAGACGCCACTTTACTTGCGGATATTATTATTTGATTTTAACTCGCCGTAAAGATATCGATCTTTCAGCTTTTATTTCCTTTTCATCTTACATTTTCAGGTTTTTTTTTTTGTTTTTTGCTTAAGTATTTGATAATTTTTTTTTTGTGGACAATTTTTTCGATTTGACCATTTTCTTTGTTGCTTTTTTATGGATTTTTGTTGCATTTAATTTGTTTTGTTTTTGTGTCTGTTCATTTATGTGCTTCCTTACTAGAGGATATTAAAGATTATGATTCACTTCAAATATTTATTGAGATACAAGTTAAAGAAGTACACTTCTATTAATTTTTATTAATATAGAGGTTTTCAACCAGATTTTTGTTTTCTAAAAAAAATAAAACATTAAATTTAAATAAGGACGATTCAAATTTTTATTGTATTATGAAGAGAAAATTTCGGCAATTATGACTGAAAAAATGATATCTGGCAAATGTCCACCACGACCACACTGACCGATGTCGATTCTTTCATCAGAGTTTTTAATCAATTTTTTGACAAATTGGCGGTTCTATTTCGTTAATCACTGAAGTCGATTCGATTGGCTCTGTATAGAATCTATCCTTAGCATAGCCCCACAAAAAGTAATCTAGTGGTATTTAATCACACGATCTAGATGGCCACTTAACTGATGATTGTCGTGAAATTATGCAATCAGGAAATTTGGTTTGCATTAATTTATCGTTTAATTGACTGTCTGAATATTACTGACAAGTGGCATGTCAGTGATATCCACGTCATCGATATAGGCGAAAACTGAGTTGTTAGCAACTCACGATAGGGTGATCCATTGATCGTTACCTCATTTCCAGACTCATTTAGCGCACCTGACACGTTGAGCATGCAAAGGCTTCTGCACAATCAATAATCGCTCTAGAATTTTCAGAAGCCCAAATTGGGCAATTTTGCTTGTCAACATAGCCTGACAAATGAAAGTGGACTTCGTCTGAAAAAATTACTTTTTCAGAAAAGCCAATTATTCCTGAATGAATTGGGTGAATCTATGGCGATGTGAGTGATCGATCGGCTGCGATTCCTATGCAAAATGAACCATGTGGTGGTTTTGAATACGTCAAGGAATTGATTTGCTTCAACACTCTGGCTTACGACTGCGATGTTTTTAGTTGAACAACCCGGTCAAACACATGCTGATGTTCGCAATCCACCTGTGGACTCAAATTTGATGGCCAAATTCTTTATAGCGGTCTCAGAAGGATTAACAGAACTACCATTTTTATAGTGGATTTTAAATTTTTTATTCCGATTTTCGTGCAAAATTGAGTTCATTGTAAGCAGTACATCTACTACGAAAACCTCAAAAAACTAAATGTCAATACTGTCATATTGTTGAAAATTTACTTAAATCATACTTTTATTAATCTGTCAGAAATTTTATCCCAATACACAACCCCTAGATAATTTTGAAAAATATATCTAAACCTATTTTAATAAGCTCTCCCGTGGCTAATGCAGAAGAAGAATCCTAGTGAATTAAATCGTTGCCAGACCTTGTTTTTGCATAAAGATGAGTTGAAATCTTCAAAATTCCTAGCGATAAATATAGAGTCTTCTATAAATTTTAAAATAGCAGAAACTTAATAACCTTTCAAGCTTCAAACACGATTATCTAATATTCATCAAACCACCGCGAAATTGTTCCTAAATTAAAAGGTATCTGAAAAATGTTAATTGTTTTACGTATTGAATAGAAAAATCTCTCATAATTCTAACGAAGTTAGATAAAAATTGTTCAAATATATTTGTATCTGCCGATTATTCCTGAATAAATTGAGCGAATCTATGGCGATCTGAGGGATCGATCGGCTTCAATTCTTACACAAAATGCACCATGTGGTCGTTTTGAATAACTAAAATTTTTGATAACGTCAAGGAACTAACAAAATTAGATCTGCTACAACACTGTGGCTTACGGCTGCGATATTTTTAGTTGAATAACCCGGTCAAATACATGCTGACGTTCGCATTACGCCTGTCGACTCAAATTTGACGACCAAATTCTTAATAGCGGTCTCAGAAGGATTAACAGAAACACCATTTTCATAGTGGATATTAATTATTCTAATGCGATTTTCGTGCAAAATTGAATTCATTGTAAGCATAGCCAGTGCATCTACTACGAAAACCTCAAAAAACTAAATGTCAAAACTGTCATGTTGTTGTAAATTTACTTAAATCATACTTTTTTTTTAATCTGTCAGAAATTTTATCCCAATACACAGCCCGTAGATAATTTTGAAAAATAAATCTAAACCTATTTTAATAAGCCCTCACGTGGCTAATGAAGAATAAGAAGAATCCTAGTAAAGTCGATAAATTAAATCGTTGCCAGACCTTTTTTTTGCATAAAGATGAGTTAAAATCTTCAAAAATCCTAGCGATAAATATAGTGTCTTGTCTAAATTTTAAAATAGCAGAAACATTACTTAATAACCTTTCAAGCTTCAAACAAGATTATCTAATGTTGTTAATTTTATAAATTTTAGCTAGTCAGGCTTAATAATATTCGGAAACATTGCGGATAGAATAGATAACCAAAAACAATGCAATGTTGTATATGGGATAAAGTCCAAGGGCTGTGATAACGAGTGCTGTGATCTAATATACATTAGAACGGCAAGGCGAACATTATGGACAGGGATAAGTGAACATGGGGACGATATTACAAAACGGAAAGAGACAACAGCATTATCACAACACATACTTAAGACTGGACATGCAGCTGACTTTGAAGAAGTCAAGATTTTGGACATAGAATGCAAACAGTGGGTAGGGTACACGATGAAAAGTCTCCGCATTCAACAGAACATTGACAACACTATGGACCTAGGAGAGGACACGGATAATATGGATACCAACTATAGTGTTGCAATAACGGGGGGGTTAAGCGTTATATTTAATTTAAATTGTGTGCATAGCCAGTGCATCTACTACGAAAACCTCAAAAAACTAAATGTCAAAACTGTCATGTTGTTGTAAATTTACTTAAATCATACTTTTTTTTTAATCTGTCAGAAATTTTATCCCAATACACAGCCCGTAGATAATTTTGAAAAATAAATCTAAACCTATTTTAATAAGCCCTCACGTGGCTAATGAAGAATAAGAAGAATCCTAGTAAAGTCGATAAATTAAATCGTTGCCAGACCTTTTTTTTGCATAAAGATGAGTTAAAATCTTCAAAAATCCTAGCGATAAATATAGTGTCTTGTCTAAATTTTAAAATAGCAGAAACATTACTTAATAACCTTTCAAGCTTCAAACAAGATTATCTAATGTTGTTAATTTTATAAATTTTAGCTAGTCAGGCTTAATAATATTCGGAAACATTGCGGATAGAATAGATAACCAAAAACAATGCAATGTTGTATATGGGATAAAGTCCAAGGGCTGTGATAACGAGTGCTGTGATCTAATATACATTAGAACGGCAAGGCGAACATTATGGACAGGGATAAGTGAACATGGGGACGATATTACAAAACGGAAAGAGACAACAGCATTATCACAACACATACTTAAGACTGGACATGCAGCTGACTTTGAAGAAGTCAAGATTTTGGACATAGAATGCAAACAGTGGGTAGGGTACACGATGAAAAGTCTCCGCATTCAACAGAACATTGACAACACTATGGACCTAGGAGAGGACACGGATAATATGGATACCAACTATAGTGTTGCAATAACGGGGGGGGGTTAAGCGTTATATTTAATTTAAATTGTGTTTGTTTCTACTCAGGTTCAATTGGTTTTTGTAATTTGTCTAAATGTTAAGTTGGGAATATAATCAATATTATATTGTAAGTAAATTATTGTGCTGTATTTAATTGTAATAATGTAAGATTTTAATTTGTAAATAGACGAAACCGTTGAGAAAGTCAACAAGAAATTGACGAAACGTTGGGTAAAAGTGTAATAAGAAGTTTCTATTGACAAAGGCGAAATGGTTCCTAAATTAAAAGGTACCTGAAAAAAGTTAATTGTTTTACGCATTCAAGAGAAAAATCTCCCATAATTCTAACGAAGTTAGATAAAAATTGTTCAAATATTTATCTGTCTAAAGTGCACTACAAATCAGTTCTAAGTTTTCAAAAAAAAAAAATGAAACTGAACTAATATAACTGATTTGTCAGGCGTTTATTTACGGCTTGGAATCCTAAATATTTCAGCTGTGTGTGTGTGAGGCAACTTTCGAAAGTGTGACCTAAAGAGTCAATGCAAATTAATAGCAACTGAGGTTATGTTGGCTACAAAACGTTTAATTGCTTATGTCATACATATCTAACTGCCATTCCTATTTAACTTTAGCTGAATAAATATGAGATCTAAGAATTTTAGTTTGGATTTTCGTTATACACAATTTTAATAATTTTTATTACTTTGTTAATCAAATGTATTCTAAAAGATAAAAGTTAAATAATGGATTTTTTTTATATCAGGTTCTACATGAATAGGTTCAGTGTCTCAGTAATCAATTTAGTCTTTTTGGCCCTCCAGGCAATCATAGAGAGGATTACGCTCTACTACTTATTAAAGGTTTTACTGTTGGGACATAGTGATGAAATAAAGAAGAGACATAACAGTTCCATTATATTTAAAAAGTGCTTCTTTTTATACTTTTTTTAGGAAAAATGTAAATTATTTTTGCTTCAATTGAATGGGTGCAGTGATTTAAAAGTCATTTTATGGTCATTTGTGCTAATTTAACTAAATTTCTTATTAATTTAATTGAATACTAACTGTGTATAGAAATTAATAAAAGTATTATTGTAGTAAAAAAAATTATTTAAGAAAGACAATGGCCTACGGAAAGGCGAAATGTTCTAATAATAGTTTCCAATTCTTGTTAAAGCAAAAAATTTATCCAGTGCTAGTCTTTCTACTATTATAAGACTAATTAAATGCAGGATAATAAAAGTTAAAATAAAAACACCATTAAACATGCAACTTTAAGAATTAAGTACTAATTTTTGCAGAGAACGCATGATTTGGAAGAATAAGTGGAACAAAATAGTTTTCTCAACTGAAAAGAAATTTAATTTTGATGGAGGTGGGAGTGGGTGGCTTTATTCTATGGGATCATAGATTTGAAATATCAAACCACAAATTTGATAGCATCTAATTACTTAATATATTTTGGAAACGGCATTAGCAAAGTTTCAGTATTCGTTTAAACCCATTCCATGGATTTTCTAACACCATAATGCTCCTATCCATATGGCAAGATTTATTAAAACGTTAACTAAAGAGCAAAATGTAGAATTGCTGCCCTGACCGCCATACTCTCCAGGCAAACATAATGGAAATTGTGTAGGGTTATGGAAAATGTCTGGGAAAGTGCACGAATCTGGGCGGCAATTTAATAAGCGAAAACTATTAATTGCTACACTAAAATGGGCATGGTCGCGAATTTCTTTACCGTATATCTCCTCCTAATAGAATTTATGAGATAATTTTATCTCAATAAAATCTGCATGGTTGCAAATCCACTGACTGTATATCCCAACTGACTGTATATAACTCCTCTCCTAATAGAATTTATAAGATAATTTTGTTTCAATAAACTCGCCACAATCGCGAATTCCCTTACCGTATATCCCAACTATATAACTCTCCTCCTAATAGAATATATGAGATAATTTTATTTCAATAAACTCGGCATGATCGCGAATTCCCTTACCATATATCCCAACTGTATAGCTCCCCTAATAAAATTTTATAATTTAATTAAAAATTAATAAAACATAAGGTAACGAACAAAATTATATGAATTATCTTTAGAGCACCCAGGCGAAATTGATGGCTAAAATACTGCACCTATTCATGAAAAGCGAAGTTTATAAAGAAAATCAAAATTTTAGTATTTTTCTTAAACTATACAGTTTTTCGGGAAATGGTTTAGCAGACTGTTATCCGCAGACTGTATACCACATCAGTAACACGAAAATGATTTATTTATTAACGTTAAATTTACTATCGGTCACACGATATATTGTTGCAATGCAGTTGCTTTTAATTATCACATTTTAAAAGCAACTGAATTTTTCTATTACAATAATTCATTCAAGCCATTATATGGTATAAAATAAAATTTTATCCATTTTTATCAGACTCTTTAGATACGAGTATCAGACACGCGCCTAATTTTGTTTCCTTCTTTTTTTTTTTTTTTTGCTGAGGCATTTAAGTGACACTTTTCATTTTTTTCAAATGTGAACTACATTTTTTCTTAACATACACAATAAAAGGTGAATCTTTCATTTTATTTTATATATTATTCCACTTTTTTGTTTCTATTTTTTGTTTTTAGATATTTTCTTATGTGGGTTTTTAAATTGTTTTGTTTTTTTATTAATTTCTTATCAATTATTTTTTCCTTCATTGTTTTTAAGATGCCGCTTTTTTAATGCCTTAATTTTTTTCCAAAACTCATAAAACCCACTCTTAATTTTTTATAACTATTTTATTCTTCAGTTTCAGTTTCTCTTATAATTATTTTATAAAGAGTCGTTTAGGACTTTTCTTTACATTTTTCATTTAGTTTTGTTTTTAATTTATGAGTTTTATAATGTGTTAAGTTGTCGCTTAAGGCTGACAGTCATTAAATTATTTTCATTAAATTATTATTTTATTGTTAATTTAATTTCACAACAATAATAAAATTGTTTTTGTGTGAAAAATATTTTAAAGAGAAGTGTTAATTAGGGTATTTGAGACCAGGAAAAGTCAGTAAAAAATATATTAGTTTTTATCTGTATAGTACGAAAATAGTGCTAAAAACAAGAAGCTTTTTTATGTGCTTCATACTTAAGGGATAGATAAAATTACTTGATGATCTGGCTAATACCACAATAAATGATTTAGAAAAATAGTATAAGAGATTTTATTTGGTAATTGCTTAAACACAATTTCATGAAAACAAATTGACTAAGGGTAAATCAAACAGCATCTCATCAAAACTAGATATCATCCAGTTAATACTGATAAGACTCTGTCTGACTTACCATGATATACAGCTTTATTAGCTATCATTACTTTTTAATTGTATTCTTTTATACATCAATCAATGTCACAGGATATGAACATAAGAGGCATTAACCAAAGGATCTAGTAGGATCTGCTGGGGGAGTTTATTTTACAATTGTGGCAACACCAACAACATGACCGTTTTGACATTTTTTGAGCCAAACTTATATTAAATATTGATGTTATGGGGCACCTTAAGGCTTTAAACAGATGTGTGTAATTAGGATAGCCCCGTGAATAGAACAAGGCATCAATTTTAAACGATGTAAATCTTTATGAGTAAATTTTAAAGGCATTTAAAACTTCTATTCATCACTATTAGATATCTCCGCTTTTGCCAAGTGTTTGAATAACTTTATTAGCACTGTTTAGTTTATGGTAAGTTAATAGATTAAAATTGCTTAAAAGCTGAACCCATTAAGTTTTACATATTATTGAATTAGAAAAGCAGAATTATTTTTTAAATTAAAAACTTGAGGAGTTTTTGCAAAAAAATTTTATAAAATTTAAGTATAATATTTTCATTTAATTCGTAAATATTTCTGGTTAAGTTGTTTACTTTTATTTAAGAATATTTCAATATTTCTTTAATTAATTAATTAATTAATGTGGCGTAAGGCAAGGAACAATAATTTATAAAACATTAAGTTTCAACCGAACATAGCATTTTAGTTACGGCTAACAATTCTTATCACAATATTTAATCTGCTTGGAATTGGTAGTCGTTCCGTTCTGTTTGTGTATTCCACAACGTGGTATTGATTTAGTCATTTAGTTATGATATATTAAAATAAACTTTGGCTCTTTCCACAATAAATAAAATACACTTTTTGACGTTACAGTGTAATTTATAAATTTAATGCTGTGTATTTCCAATTATTTGAGCAAAACAAGTTTCAAATTTTTGGAATTTGAAAAAGCAGTTGAATTAAATTTTAGTTTTTGTTTTAATAATTTTTAATCCTGAAATAGAATTCTTTCCGATGGCAGTAAAGTTTAGGCTGCCATCAAAGCATTTATAAAACAAGCAACATTTATATTGGCTATTCTAGTTGTGGAAACTTTAATAAGTGTAATATAACATAACTTGATTATATCACTTGGATTTAAATTTAAGTGTTTGTGTTTATATTTGTATTTTTATTTTTTCCCTAAAAAAGAAAACATTAATCAAACTGTATAATATTGCAACTATTTTTAAATACTTGTCATTGTCTAATCATGTATTATAAAATTATATGTTATAATAGTAAAATTATAATCATTTACAAAAAACTTTTCTTAAAGGCAGGATTTGGACTATAAAATTGAAAATTATTAATTATAATTTTAATATTTAAAACAAAGTATTTCATTAATTATTTCGTTCCACATTATTTTATCATGAAATCAAAATTGTTATTGAATTTTATATTAATTTACAATCTTTTACAATTTTTATTAAATATTTTTAATATTTTTAATTTTTGAAATCAACTATTAGACGAACCAGAGAATAAAAATAAATCTGATTTGAGTTTGAAACCGGTTTTTCAATTAAGCTTTTGTGATGGATAACATAAACACTCTCCACCACTTTGCTTTATTTTCCATACGAGTATAAAAATTTTAAATCACTCCAATTTTAAAAACTCCATTACATTTCCGCCGAAGTCTATTAAATTTGTAACTACATACACGAATAATTACAAATTACAAATAGATATTTTTTAATTAATTTTTATTTTTACTTTTTATCACAATTAGTGATAAAAATTTCATGATAAATTAACGGTTTTCGCATTTACCTTAAGATGCATTGTTGAATGAATAACAGCACTTTCACACACCATGGAAATTAATTTTTGCATACAAAAACTGCGATAAAAAAAGCGAAAGTGTAAAAATCTTAAAAGCAGATATGTTTCTATAATTTAAGATAATTTTCCAACAAATTCACTTTGTCCGATTTCAATACTCTGCAAACAGTTTAATACTCTTATCCGTTTTATTTCCGTCAAGTTAATGTTAATAAAGCGACGATGCATTGCGCGTTTTAACACCTATTTTTTGCCTAAAAACCACGGAACTGAAGAGGAGCGTTAACCACTACAATCCCAGTGAGACAACTTCCACTATCGATGTAGGCAACCAATGCCCAACCAACAAAATAAATCTCTAACCACAAATCGGTGTAAAATTGCTTGTGGCTTGAAATGGTGTGAGTGAATTTTAAGGCCTGTGGTTAACCTGAACAATTAGAAGCGGGAAAGTAATGAAAGAAAAATAAAAAACATCGTCATTTGTATGTGAATTATGATTTATTTATTTATAACATATACAAGCGCATTTTAGTTTATAAAGTAAAAATTAACGCACCTTTACCTGTATTCCACTTAATATTTAGTGAAGTACAATACTTCCCTCCTCACACACACACACACACACACACAGCAATAGTGACATCCTATCTGTGTTGGTGTTTCTTATCTTATCGCTTTTCATTCGTTCAAAAAGATAAGAAAGTGCTCATGAATAGAATTGAATCAGTGTAGACTGATTTTGATACTTACAAATATGTATGTATGAATGTATATATTTTGTTGTATTCATTTTAGACGGTTACTGTTTTTGTTATTAATATTTCTGTTGCTGTTGTTGTTTTATTTTTATTTATTTGCTTTTAGTTGTTGTTGCTGATAAGTATCGTTATGTTACAAATTGCGCATGCGTATTTAGTTTACTATATTAACAATTTATTTTATTTTCCTATTCATGTGTTTGTATTTTCAGAGCTCTAAAAGTTTACTTTCTATCGATAAGTAATTTTAAAACTCTCAATCGTTAATAATTATATGCTTATTCGTATAAATTTCATATCACTAGAGGATTATTGCAACACAGCAGTTTAGCTACTGACGTCAACATATCTGTAATCTTAATATTGTGTATACAAAAACTCTACCATAGTCCTTCCCCTTGTATCTTTTATTAAATAATTTATTTTTTTTAATATTATTATTAGTATTAAAATACTCTTTCAAACATATATAGATATGTATATATTACAATAATTTATATTTAACAAAATTTGCCATATATTTTCTAAATTGATGTGGGTTCTGTTCATTCCTCATATGGGTCGGAAGATTATTGTAGAGTTGTAAGCCTTTGTAGAATAAATTCCTCTGCATTGCAATCGTTGTTACCCGCTTAATCCTAAAGCTGTTATTATTTGTTAGTTGATATGATTGAGCATCCCCTACATACGATATTTGTTCCGTTAAATATTCTGGTGCTTGGCCTGTTTTCATTTTTCGTATAAAATTGAGTGTATTGATTGCAATCGTCTGCCTTATGTTCAACCATTTCAGCGCGCTTAGCATGAAATTGATCGATGTGTATCTATTGCATTTTAGTATTGTCCGCATGGCTATATTTTGCAGTTTCTGTAATCGATCTACTTATTGTCTAGTGCAGCATGTATACATATATAATCGTGCAACCGAACTCAAAATGCGGTTTAATTTTTGCATTATAAATGTTTATCGCCGTTTTAACTGTTATATTTCTTCTTATTCTCTTAAAAGAACTTATTTTCTTTCCAATCTTTTTACAAATATACAGCCGTATGCATAAAAACTTAAAGTAGGTTTAACTGCCGTTCTAAAGCACAATTTCCTAAAGTTGTATTCAAAAAACGTTTTTATCTTAACATATCTTTGTTAACTTTAAAGTAGAAAAAACCTACGTTAAACCTACAATAAATTGACAGTTCAATTTTATTATAAAAAGTTCAAAAACAAAACAAATTGAGCCGTTTATTTTAAAAGTGGCATAAGTTACTTTGGTATTGCCATCTTTTTTATTTTAAATAAGTTTATATAACATTAAAATTTTTAGCCATTTCAACTAGTCTGTATTTAGTTTTCTTTCTGAAACGTAGTTTTCTAATGATTGTGTTGAAATAAAATCTTTTTTCTCCATGTTATGTACTGTGAAGGATTTTTTCGACAGGGGGCTATTACTGCTATTTCTATTTTGTCCTTTACATAAGTCACTATGTGCAATAATATGCTTTTGAGTTGTGACATTCTTAGATATTTTATACAACACGAAGCAACTTCCTGAGAATAAAAAAATAATAAAATAATGCTAATTATGTGTACTGTATTAGATATCACTATAATATAGTTCAATAAACTGCACTATTCTTTCGTACTAATAAAAATAAGTCCAATAATCACAACAATACTTCATACACACTTATTACATGTTTCCATTTCTTTCACACGAAGGTCAGTAATTAATTTCCTGAGTACAGCAACTTACGCCGCTTTCAAAATAAACATTTTTGTTATACCGCTAATTATCAATACTCCTCTCAAACGAATCTCAATACTTCTCAACTTATTAATTTCAAATTTATCAAAAATGAAAAAAAAACTGTTCAGTTGTGACTTATGCCACTTTCAATGTAAACGGCTCAATTGACACTTTTACTTTGTTATTCCAAAAAATGTTTAAAAATGTTTATTAAAAACAAATTGTAGTATACAAATAATATTAAAAACTAAAATATAACACGTCATTCAATATAAAACATTTTTACATCATTATTTTATATTTTACAAAAATATAATTATAATTAATTATTTTAAACAAAAGTTTTATTGATGTACATTTAATCAAAACAAAGCTCGTTATCCGAATAATTATTTTTTTAATATGAACAAATTCTTTGGAAGTTCTTCGTAAGCCTTGCAAATTAATCTTTTTTGGGTGCTTTGCTTTTTATTAAAAAGATTAATAAAAAAAACAAAAAAAATATATGTTGATTTTGCTGAAAACAATAAAAACATTTTTTATGGATCTAAATACCCGGATAAATATATTAATTTTTATACATCGTTAATTACAACGTGACGCCTGAAAATAGTGGCATTGCCAGAATCAAAATACTTATTTTACTAAAGCATACATTAGCTAAAGTACTGTTTATGAATACCATTTTTTTTAAAAAAGTCTGTTAGCCTTAAAGTGTTTGTTAACTAACGTGCACTTTAAAGCTCAAGTAAGCGTTTTTTATGCATACAGTCTTTAGTTTTTATAAATAGTTAATTCTTTATCAATAATCACTCCCAAATATTTTATATCGCTAAATTTTTATATCACTTTACCTTAAAAACAACATTAGTGTTTGCATTTACCTCCAATATATTGGTTTTAGTCTCATTTAATTTAGTTTTGTACATATTTAGCCACTTCCTTATATTTCCATAAGTTGTTATAGCACCGCTGATCTGATTCGCCCTCTGCAAAAATAAGCGTGTCATCCGCATAAAGAATTATTTGGCATTTTTCTAATACACTTGGCATATCGTTAATATATATTATAAATAATAATGCACCCAAAATTTAGCCTTGAGACACGCCGTATTCATTTAAAATCGGACTCGACCTTGTGTCGTTTACTTTTGTAATTTGCTTCCTTCCTGTTAGATATGATTGAAACCATCTCAATTCTGTGTCTCTGATGCCGTAATGAAACAGTTTTTGCAGCAAAATATTTCTATCAATAGTTTCAAAAGATCTTTTAAAGTCTAGAAATATTCCAACAATATTTTTCTCAACTTTCTTCCACTTATTAATTACATAATTTACGGCTGTCTCACTTAAGAATTTCTTCCTATATCCTGACTGATATTTTGATAATGATTTGTTTGTTTCCATGTATTTTTCTAGTTATTCCTTAACCACCTTCTCTAGTATTCTTTTCGCATGTTTTTTAACACATTAATAATTCTTCACATCTTTTCGTTTTTAAACCTTTTTCAATAGGAGTTATCATTTATCGTATGCAAAATGCGATTGTTTGTAAATTAAGCTAACATCAGCTAATTCTATCTTGAACGCCACAGTTGTCGTGAAAGCATCAAATTGTCAGTCGCAATATCGAATATGGAAAATATTTTTATTTTATAATAGTTATAGTTTTTTGACCTTTTAAATATTTTTTAGTAGTTAATTAGAAAGCATCAGGTCAATTTTAATAAAAAATGTTTAAAAAACTTTTATTTTTTATTATTTAAAACATTTTTTATTAAATTGACCTAGTACTTTCTAATTAACTACTAAAAAATATTTTTATTTTAATTTGCTGTTTTAGATTTCAATTCGTTGGAACGGGGATGGGAATACCAAGACAGACAGACAGAAAGCGCTGTTGCAGTAATTTTCTATAAATCGTACGAATTACCTGAAAAATAATACGAATAGAGTTAAAGCATTCTGTCTTAAAAATATTCAAAGTAATAATTTTTTAATGTTGTTGGTTGTTGAATTTCAACAGATGTGGAATAAGAATCAATAATTTTATAAAATAATTGCATTTATAAAAATTATAATCTTTCACTAGATGATTAAATTAAAACAAAGTGTACGACTGGTAAAACGACAAGTGAAACTCTTCAGCCAATTATGTTGTATATTTTATATTTTTTAAATGATGTAAAAAATGCAATTATTTTCACTTTGAAAACTCTCGGATTGGTTTTTGAGGAAATTAATGGGTCGACACTATTCTACAGGAAGTTGTTTACTAAATCTTAAATTAATTTAAACAAATTAGCAAGCATAGTCAGTGTAAAAGTGCAGGTTTTGAATTCCTGACTAGACCCAGAATTGATTTCGTGAAACTTTTTACCCGAAACTCTTCTCGAAAATAGTGTATTATTTTCTAAATAAAATTTCACCATAATTTGTTTGTGCGTAGTTTTGTTAAGGCTTTAAGTTTCGTAGTAAGCTTCAAAAGGAACTATAATTTCCTCGATCAAATTTGGTATTTTTTTGGCATTTTTTAATGCAGTTATGTTTTTACTTCAAAATTGCATGGCTTATTAGCATAATATTTTCAATAGCATATTATTATAGTTTGTGATGCTTCACTTAACTAGGATTTGTTGCCAGAAAACTGCATGTTACGCATATTTTCTAAACAATATATCGAGCAGTGTGATTTTCGCTAAAATATCATAATTCTGGAGTGTGAAAGGTTGTATGGGTCTGGTTGTAAGGGCATGCCACTTGCTCATTTTTATTTGTATACTTTGCAAAATGTTAATAATCCAACCGTTATTTTTAAATTAAATAACTGAAATTGTTCCAATGCTAGCTTTCGCTGATTGCTCAACTCAAGTCATCAAATTAAATCATCTTTAATACTATTTTTATTTTAGTGCTACTGTTACTTTTATTTTGTAATTTAAATGTTTTTGACTCTGTTTTAATAATGCCTTACATATATAAAAAGATAAAATTCTTTTAATTACCTGTTTGCATTGTAGAATGTATGTATGATGAGAATGTGCAAATGTTTTTTTCCTTTTTATACTCTTCACCAAAATTTGAAAGTGTATATAAATTTAAGTTTGTCTTGACGTTTGTAATTTTTACTCTTTTCCAGAGTTTTATTAAAATGCAATTGATTTGATGCAGATATAACCCAAAACTTGACTTATTTAATGTTAAAATGTGTAAAAAAGGTAGTTTCCACAAAATACTTTTATTTTTTGTTGCAAAAGGAAGTCGTATGTTGACAGTATACAATTTTTTATAGAATTTTTTCAATAAAATGAAAGAATGTTATTTTAATTAAATTTTGTTTTTTGTAGTGGATATATTTTTTATTAACAAAATATATATAAAAATTCAATTTTAACAGAAGTCAAAATCATAAATTTGTGTAAAGACTTTGTTGGGATTCCTCACTTATTCGTAAATAATAAAATAAACAAATGTCCAAGAACATATTTTACATTAAAATCTCTTATAATGTTGCAATTTTTCGAATATTTCATTCTACCCGCACACGGTAAACCGCTCGACTTCACTACTTCAAAACCTACACTCCAAAATCAAAGGTTTTTTTTTTATAATTGTATAAATGGATGGTTAATTTCTATATTAACATGAAATTACTTTATTCAAAGAATATCCTGCTGACATTATAATTTAAGCCTGGCTCTGACGAAGTGTAATCTGTAGTTCTGATTTTTAATAAATTTGTCCAACATTTATGGCCATATATGTATCAGCAATTACGCGACGAATTCTTTACTTCATGTGACCAGTCGTTGCGAATTTATCGACATAGACTAGCTACTTCATATATCCCCACAGAAAATAACCTACCAGCGTTAAACTGCACGATCCTGGAGACCAAAACACGGCTTGAAATGTGAAGTTATTCGGTGCGTGACATGTTACGGCGTCTCATTAAAACCACATTTCCTACACATCATGGTTTTATTGGCGTTCACCAATGACTGTAACGTTGTGGCCAGTATCATTTTGTAAGAAGTACGGACCAATGATTTTTCAGCACATAAACCACACCAAACTTGAGGATTATTATTAATCCAAACAAAGCAGTTTTTTTATTGAGGTATCCATTTAAACGAAGTTCGCTAACGAAAATCGATTTCAACGGTAATCATTATTGGGCTCAATTTGCACATGGAATATGGAAGTCTTGTTCACCCATCAGTATAGTCATGTTAAAATTCCAAACCAAACACAACATAAATCACTTGATAGCTGACAAAATGGCGGCCAATTGAAAAGTGTTGCCAGTTTAAACTGCTTTATCTCTATAAAAATAAACAGATATTTATTTATATATATAATTATTCATAAAATTAGGAAAGTGAAGTCTCCACAAAATTTGCATTTAAAGAGTTCCTTTTGTTTCTGATATTTTAGTTTAATTCCCATAATAATGAGACAAAATAATTTTTTATTCCACCATTTATGTTCACGATATGACATCACTTTCTATAGAAAATTTACCATTTTAAAGTTTTGTTTTTCATATGGGTATGTGTAAGGCTGCCTTTCGCTAGGTAGTATGCACGTTGACTATAAATCGTTTGACTTGGATTAAAAACCTGAGGCAGTCAAAAGCGTAACAAATTCATATATTCTTTTCAAAAATCAAAATACATTATTTCACGCAGAATTTCAAAATTATTGTAATTAAAACTTTATTTCATTTTTACTTTTTGCTTCTTAACACTTAATTTTTTATATTATACTTGTATAAGCTAAGCTGAAAGTAAACCATCATAACGTTTACTTTGGTCTAAATTGGATATTTGTACACATTAAAGAAGGCTTAAACTAATTATTCAAATGGGAATATTTTGGAGCTCTTGTTTGTTCCTGGTTGTGGCAAATGTATTTCAAGTTTTTTAGATAACTTTTGGCTTCAACCTCAGTACTTTTGTGGTTGAATTGATTATGTATTTTTTGTTTTATGAATGATTGGAATAAAAATAATATGTACTTACTACTATATAAGAGAGTGACATTTCTACAGTGAAAGGTAGATAAAATTCGTCAAGGACGACAAATTCTTATTTATTTTATTTTAATTATGTATTTAGAAAAAAACTAGGAATTATTTCCAAACTTTATTTATTTGGTTACGAAAATACAACTGCCTCATATTTGTTTACTTCAGAGCGTCGTTTGTCAAATGTAAAAAAGATGTAAAAACTATGTGTACCTACGAAATTTTTTAGTGAAACGTTTTAAGTAAATAAACCATAAATTGCCATAAATATTGTTACCTGTACTTTTTTTGTTTCTAGTACAGTAATAATAATTTTTATGTTCTTTTATTAGACGTTGGTTTTGAAACTCGTGTTGTGTTAAAGTATTTTACTTAAATATGAAAATAAAATAAATGTCAAAGTAAAATTTCTTTTTTAAAGATGTTTCTTATATTAAATTGAAAAATAAATTTTGCCCAGCAAAGTTGCAAAGAAAAGTTAGATGAAACTGCTTCGAAACCCTAATTTGTTATCTAGTCTTCATTATAGTATATATATTAATACTATATATTTGTATATAGTTAGTGACTAAAGTTAGTTTAAATTATTCTTGTGCACTTGTTTTTAAATTTATAAATATTTTTAATCCAAAGCAATATAATTTTTAACTGATTTTGACATTAAACATAAATTAAGACACAAATTCGGATTGTAAGTTGTGTTAAAAATTTTAAATTTAATTTTCTTGTACGAAATTCATATATTCTATTACACTTTATGCTTTTTATTAAAAAAAATGTTTTTAGCTATTCAAAGATTTTTAGATGAGCAAACAGGATGGGTCAGTAATATTCTCATACAAAAGGATAATAATAATAATAATAATAATAATAATAATAATAATAATAATAATAATAATAATAATAATAGTAATAATAATAAATTAAGGGTTACTGTTCTAATCAATAGTTTGCCAATCGTTTCTTTATTACCTAGATCTATTTTTACACTTCTCTACGATATGTAAACAATATTTTGAAGTTTTGCTGTCCTAGTGCTGTATTGGTTGAATACAATTACTATTTAATTATTTTGGCTGGAGACATAAGACTCTTGAATTTTCTGTATAAAATTTGAAGTAAAATCAACTGATAATCTATATGAGCAGTAGTTAAATGGCCATACGGACATCCTTTCCCCACAGAATTATATCAAAATTTTTTAATTATTATTTTCAGTTTTATTCGACCTTTTTTATTTCTATTAAATTTTAATCTTTTTACACGGTCCTTTAAATTATAACGATTTATTTTTTTCTCTCTCAATATTTCGCTTTCCTGTGGAAAGCTTCTTCAGGAAATTATTTTTTATATTTTAAAAAACAAAAATTATAACAATTTGAAAAGAAAAAAATTTTGAAAAACATTTGACAAAACATATAAAATAATTTTCTTCATACATACAAACATACAAAAATTAAAATTTAAAATATTTAAACATACAAAAACAAGGAAACGGAAACTAAATAACAAATTCTTTCTTATGAAATAATTATAACAAATTATGTGTCTTTTGTATTAAGTACCTATAATTCTGCGCTAAATTTGAAATTTATTCTCCTTACATTTGGTACATTAACAATTTCTAACATTTCTAACGTCTCTTGTAGTTTTTTTCTATATCTAATACTGATGTTTCATCAAACTTTGGATTAAAATTTTTTAGTAATAATAAATAAAATGATATCCTCATGTTTAATGGAATCTAGGGCAATTTATCCAGATCATTTTAAAAAATATATATGAGAAACAAAAACTTTAAAATAATATTTATTATGATTCGATCAAGTAATATTTACAATAAAAAAAGAATTAGTTAATTTCATCTAGATGCAATAGTTGCCATTTATTATTAAAAGCTTTAGTCAAATTCTGTTTTCCAGATTAATAAATTTTAAAATTGTTAGATGTTAATACAAAACTTAAAAAATTATTAAATATGTACTAATCTTTTAAATGGTCTTTTTAAGTTAAACTTTAACGATTTATTTTTTCGATATTTCGCTTTCCTGTGGAAAGCTTCTTCAGGAAATTAATTTTTATATTTTACAAAAACAAAAAATTATAACAATTTGAAGTAGCGCGGACAAAACTAACAATGATTATTGATAGGCACATTAGCAACATTAGACCTACAGCAAGGGATATTTTTATATTAGATAAACTAAAAACTGCTAAAAAATTTTTGAATACTAATGGGAACATATTAATTGTTAATGCTGACAAGGGTAATGTTACTGTTGCTATGAGTAGAGCCGATTATAATTCGAGAATAAATGACATTCTTAAGGATTCTGCAAAATACTCAATATTGAATAAGGATCCTACTACGAAATTGCAGAAAACAAACAATGTTTTAGTTAATCAACTTTTTAAAAAATATATTTCAATAATGGAGAGAAATAGACTTAAGACAAATGTATCAAATTCTCCAAAGCTATATGGAGTACTTAAGATCCATAAACAGAATTTTCCTTTGAGGCCTATTTGCTCTTGCATTAATTCCCCGGCCTACGGACTGTGCAAGTATATAACGAATATTCTTAAGGTAATAACAGGACAATCAATATATAATATTAGAAATTCATTGGAATTTAAAAATAAAGCCAAGGGAATAAATATACAAGATAATGATAGATTGTTTTCATTTGATATAGTTTCACTTTTTCCAAGTATTCCTGTATGTTTAGCTTTAAGTATTATAGAGGAAAAATGGCAGATAATAGAACAAAATACGAATATTGAGAAGGAATTATTTTTACGTATTCTTAAGTTTTGCATTGAAGACAATAGGTATTTTCAATTTGATAATAGGATATATCAACAGAAGGACGGCCTCGCTATGGGCTCTCTAGCATCTCCAACTATAGCTGATATTGTGATAGAGGAATTACTAAATTCATGTATTAGAAAAATGCATTATAAACCGAAATATGTAGATGATTTATTTTGTATAACATCAGAAGATGCAGTCAATGATATTTTGTCAGAATTGAATAGTTTTCATCCGGATATTAAATTTACGATTGAAAGAGAGTTAGAATCTAAACTTCCATATTTAGATATATTAATAATAAGAAAGAAAAATAAGTTAGTGTTTGATTGGTATAAGAAACTAACATCTTCTGGAAGACTTATTGATTTTTATTCCAAACATCCCAGAAAAATGATAATAAACACGGCGAAAAATATGATAGACAGGCTATTGGCTATAAGTGATAGAGAATTTCAGTTGAAGAATAAGGACACAATAGGAGATATACTTCATGAAAATGATTTTCCAGTAGAATTAACTAACCGATTAATTAGACAATATGATAATCATAGGCATAATTTAGGAAATACTATGGCAGAACCAAGAATTTATAAATCACTAACTTATGTTCCTGGAATATCAGAAAGATTAAGAAAGTCTAAAATATATGAAACTGATAGATACAAAATTGCACACAAAACATATAACACATTAAATAAATTATTTTACAATATGAAGGATAAAATAAGAAAAATTTAAATATCTGATGCAGTATACAGGACACCATGTAGAGGAAATGACCAGGTGAACTGTGACAAAGTTTATATTGGGACAACAAAGAATAAACTTAAAACAAGATTAGCTGGTCATAGATGTGACCAAAAATATAGGAATATTTCAACACAAAAGACATCCTTATCTTCACATTGTAAGAAATATAATCATTATCCAAAGTTTGATGAAACATCAATATTAGATATAGAAAAAAACTACAAGAGACGTTACATGTTAGAAATGTTAGAAATTGTTAATGTACCATATGTAAGGAGAATTAATTTCAAAACAGACACAGACAATTTAGCGCAGAATTAGAGGTACTTAATTCAAAAGACACATAATTTGTTATAATTATTTCAAAAGAAAGAATTTGTTATTTAATTTCCGTTTCCTTGTTTTTGTATGTTTAAATATTTGAAATTTTAATTTTTGTATATTTGTATGTATGAAGAAAATTATTTTATATGCTTTGTCAAATGTTTTCAAAAATTTTTCTTTTCAAATTGTTATAATTTTTTGTTTTTGTAAAATATAAAAAATAATTTCCTGAAGCTTTCCACAGGAAAGCGAAATATCGAAAAAATAAATCGTTAAAATTTAATTTTAAAAGACCATTAAAAGATTAGTACATATATGTATAATAAAAATAAAAAAGGTCGAATAAAACTGAAAATAATAAACTTAAAAAATTATATAAGCCTCAGATAATATTCGAATTAATAGTAAATAATGGTAATGGTTGCAAACGAAACAAATAAAATTTTGAAATGTCAAAGATTAGAGCTCATAAATACAGGAAGAATATACAATCACTCACAGCTGATTTGTCGTATTAGAAAAAATGTAAATATGCACTAAGCTTCATATATCTATCTATCTATCTATCTTCATATATCTTAAAATCACAAATTCTTGTACTTATTACTAAGCCTAACGCTTAGCGGGATATCACTTTTGATCCAGAGTAGCTTTTAATCACGAATTTTTTAGTTCACACTAATTTTGCTTCATTCTTCTTGTAAGGTGGCTTTAAGATCTGAAACATTAGAAATAATGTGATTTCTAGTTTTATATACGAGCAGCGATTACAAGTTATATATAACTTCCACATAAAAATAAATATTTGTGAAAATAAAATTCTTTGCTTAAGTCTAAACAGGAAAATTCATTTACAGCATTTATTAGTGGCTTGTTTCGGGCAGTGCAGAAGATAAAATCTACTTTTCGCAATACTCTTCGAACAATTTCAGGGTTTCAAGCCTTAGACGAATACTTTTCAACTTAATAATCAATTTTGGGTTTTGCGAACTTTCTATCACATTTCTGCATCATTAAATATTCTATTTGGTGCATTTTTGTGTACGAGAACTACGAAATTCATGCAATGCATTGTACCAGAACAAGTCCCCCCGGGGGCACATTTGTCGGTCTTTATAGAACTTCGACTATCTAGACCTATGCAACTGGGAGTATAAGGGAGCCCAGTCCCCTGAAGTCAGCAGGGGTACAACTGGAAGCTCCACGTTATTTCCACGGGAATCAGTAGCCCGCAGAGTTTCCGCTATTTATCTTTTAGGCATTTAGCTGTTTCTCTGACTGATTATTGAGGTTAGCCTTTTGGGAGTATCGTGGTGGTTGTGGTTTCGCGACCCCATAACAGGTCTGTTCTTTATGGTGGCCAAGATCATCTCGCCTTTAATAATACCCACTGATGATTGATCCAGATTCAGTGAGCATGCTAGTCATGTATTCTAAACAGGAGTTGGATAGTCTCCAGCTGTTTAGCAAGGAGTAGTGGTTTGCAGCCCTGCTCTGGAATCATTGAAATTGCTACTAGGAAGGACCTGTTGCTAGAATTAGTCTTCGGCTTCCTAGGGCGTGAGTGGCGCTGCTTTTCACTCACAGTGGCTTGACCACCATCTGATTAAGGCTCACTGCCAGGTGCAGATGTAAATCATATCACGAAATGTACCAGAACTACGATATTACATTATGGGGAGAAGGAAAGAGGGAGTAATGTTTAAGGACATTCGATTTGAATTTTATTATATTGAAAGTGACGGGAAAGAATTCCGGAAGCAGTTTCTTCCACATACGAACTGTTCTGCTAAAAAACGAATTCTCCCTGTAATGCGTAGTGCGATTCACTGGCTAATCGACCACAAATGGATGCGCTTTCAACGAAAATCGTGTCTATTTCGTGGCGAAACTCTTCGATGGCGTGCTGGGCAGTTGAAGAGTCCATTGCAAAAATTTTTGCAATTTCATGTTGGCTTTTGCCCTTCTTAAATAGCCGAATTACGTCTCCTCTCTATTTAACAGATATTCGTTTGCTCATTTTTAGGAAAAATAATTATTTGACATTTATTTCGACTGCTCACTATAATAATTATTCAGAAATGATCTTAAGCGCTGAAATACACCAAAGCAGTGGCGTACCTAGACGGGGGCCGTGGGTGCGGTCCGCACCGGGCACCACTTATCTTGGGGCGGCATTTTTGATATTTACTTATAGTTGTAAAAAGCAACTTATTCATTTCATATTTATTTTCTTTCTTGAATAATAAATGATTATTATGATTATTATAAGTTTAATATTTGATTTATATAAATTATGATGAATTATGATTAACCATATGATTTCAAATATTATTCTCGGTATATAAGTTAACGCTGGAATAAATTCGTTAACTGTAAAAAATATTATCAGGCAATCATTTGTCTCCTTTGTGCAAAATTCTTTCTTGACTGTCTTTTTGCTAACCTTGAGACTGTACCAAAATAAGAGCGTCATGAATTTTGTTGCCGACACAGGAGATGGTGATTGGTCAGGACTGGTTTTTTCAAATTTTGCCTAATGCCGAAAAGCTCTTAAGATCGTGGATGGTAAATTCACCATCAAGGAAAAGTATTTATTGTGTCTGCTGCAAACTATTTGTTAATCTTTGTCAAGCAGGTTTTAATACGGAAAATGGTTTTAACAAATGGTGGAAACTTAATCCCAAAATTAGTCAACATGAGGTGAGTCCACTGCACATTCGATCATATTCCAAATGGAAGGAATTAGAAATAAGACTTGGACGTGGCGCAACTATTGACAAGCTACAACAATAGAATGTTGATAAAGAAATAAAAAAATGAAAGGAAATTCTAACAAGAATACTTGATATAATTAGATTCTTAGTAAAACAAAATTTGGCGTTTCGAGGACATCGTGAAAGTGTTCATCAGGAAAACATCGATTCAATGGAAAATAGAAGAAATTTTCTTGAGCTTGTTGACTTATTGGCTAAGTACGATCCAGTATTACGAGAACACGTAGTAAAAACTAAGATGGGTAATAAATATGGTATCTCTTATTTGTCGCCGAAGATTCTGAACGAATTCATAGAGCTATTGGGAGGCGCAGTCAGAAAAACAATTATGGATCAAATAAAGCAGGCTAAATACTTTTGTATTATATATGACAGCACTCCTGACATTTCACACAAAGATCAAACCAGTCAAATTATTAGATATGCAGTTATTGATGGTAGCGAAGTTAAAGTTGTAGAATCGTTTACGCTCAAAAATACCTGCAAATAAAAGGGGTAATTGTCCACCAATGCCATAGAAAACTAAATTCTTCTAGTACAAAACGCTGTTATAGCAGTCAAAATAATTTGTGAAGAGTTGGAGATATCGAAGTGAGCGTCGAGATAGAAGGAGAAAAAATATGAGTGGGGAAAATTCGCAAGAAGTGGGGCTATCCTTAGAAGAAGATGTACGAAGAGAAATGTTTTCTTTTGTTTGGGTACGGTTTTTCGTCGACCCATACCCAAACAAAAGTAATTTTAACCCCGTCGGAGAATCCAAGCACAAATCGAGAAATGTTTTCGTTTATGGACAGAATTATAAAAGAAATAAAAGAATGCTTCGATCAGTTGCATGGCCTTGTAAGGAAATATTCGTGTATAATACCGTGTAACCTACTAAATGAAGAATTTAAATGTCCAATAAATTACTTGATTGACATTGATAAAGAACAGTTCCATATTGAACGAAAAAGGATCCAGGTTTTTATGGCTGTACCTACACTAAAAGAAGAGGCAAAACATTGAAAAAAACGGAGAGAAGGGCCCTCTTGATCTGCTAAAATTTATTCAGCGGTATAGGTGGAAAATTCTGTTCCCAACATTGTAATTTTGTTAAGAATTTTTTTAACAATTCCAATTAGTGTCGCTAGTTGCGAAAGAAGCTTCTCAAAACTGAAGTTGATAAAAAATTATCTTCATTCTACAATGAGTCAATCAAGACTACAAAATCTTGCAATATTGTCAATAGAACAAGAAACTACAAATAATATAAATTTTGAGATCATTATACACGATTTTTCTAGTATGAAAGCTAGAAGAGTAGATATTATATAAATATGTTTACGAGTGCATACAAATATGTCTAAAAAAATTTACTCTGTGTATTAATTAATATTGATTATGTGTATTAATTTATAAAAACCACTATTTGATTGACTTATAATAGAAAGGGCGGCAAACTGGAGATCGCTCCGGGCGGCAAAAGTTCTAGGTACGCCACTGCACCAAAGGAATATAATATTGTATCATTATTTCATTCTTAGAAAGATTTCGTATTCACTGCATAATTTAAGCAAGAGCATATATTTATGAAAGCATTATTTGTTTCATTAACATGGCACAATAATACAGCCATAAAAAAGTAACTATAAAACTCGACACATATTAGAAATATTGCCGGACAAATATAAATGTTAGAAATCTCTTAGTCTCTTATTAAGCAAATGCGAATTCTGTTTTGAAATACATTTTTTCTTTATTTCCAACATATTTCTTTATAGAATAGGGAAATATTGAAAATCCAAATATTAGCGAAGCTTATATAATGTTTTTAGTTATGTGTTAAAATTTAATAATTTTAAAATTTTTTAATAGCTACAGCTATTGATGATAAATGGCAAATATAAACCTTTTACTAACTGAATTAAAAATGTGGCAGCTACTGTAGCACTGATTACTATCTAGATGAAATAAAATAATTCTTTTTTTATTGTTAAGATTAGCGGATCGAATGATAATAAATTTTATTTTAAAGTCTTTGTTTTTCATATATTCTAGTTATTAAATTACACGCTTGTGCTGATATCTGCTTTTTGTGTTTTATTTGGAATTAAAAAATAGTAAATCTATATTTCCCCAGGTACTTTGATAAATAATTTTTTATCAAGACTAAACGATAAAGGCACAAATGCCATTTAAATATTTTTTACAGTTAATCTACGTAACGGTTAACAGCCAATCTCATAAAATATTTATTATTCAAAAATTTATAAATATTATTGTGGAGAAAGTATACTCATATAGTCCCTTTATTATAGATTATCAATGGATTTTATTCCAAATTTTGTACAGTGAACTCTAGAATTTTATATCCCTATCCAAATTGATTAAATAAGAATTATATGCAACCAGCACAGCAAAAAGACAACAAAACTCAAAAAAAATTTTTACATATGGTTACGGACAGTTCATAACAATATAAATGCCTTCCACTAGAAACTCTTACGTAGAAAAGTGAAAAAATAGTTTCTTAATGGTAACTGTGCTTATGTGTAATTAAACAACAAGAGATTGCTCATATCCAAGCTTACACAGACAGTGGCTTCTATGATGAAAAAATTCACAGTTCTTATATAATGGCTGTCAATTCAAGTCACCTAATACTTATAATCTATGAGGAATCGAATTCCAGAGGGATATTGCAAATATATAGAAATGCCATTTTGACACTAAGCTCCTGTACCCAAGTGTCCTTATTTTTCTACATCTACATCCTTCCGCAAAAGTTAATCTTTCATAAAGATGATCCGGCTGTTGTGTCTTTACAATTTTATGCAAAAAAAAAACTAATACTCTAAGATAAAGTAAATTGCAAAAGGAGATGCCATACAATTCTTTCGAAAACATTGAAATTTTAGAACGTCTGTCCAAACAATACATATGTATATCGAACAACGTTGCAATAAACTATTAGCTTCCTTTTACTAACTGAGTCGCAGCTGGCAAAAACTTCACATCCGTATAACAATACAGGGATCAAATATGTTTTTGCAATCAGTATTCTAATTTTTATCAGGGTCTAATTTCGTGTTGATCACATTGTCCTCAGCATGGATGTTGAACAACCACCTACGTAATTGATACGGTCTGACCAAGTAAGAGATTTATTAAAGAAAACAACCAGATTCTTAGCGTATGGAAATTTTCGGCTTGTCTGTATAAATGTCAAGTCTAATTATAAATCGTGAAAGTCACTTCTGCATAACGACACATCTAGACTTGAGGGGATTTATAGTCAAACCGTTTGCAGAAGCCCATGTATTAATACCATGTAATTATCGATTCAGCAAAGTTATTCACTACTCTACCACATCAATATTTCATATATTTGGACATCGTCAACATACATTCCGATTTTACAACCGTCAATATGCCTGAAAGATCATTGGAATACAAAGAAAACAAAAACGGTTCAACAATTGACCCTTGCGGAATTGATACGTTGATATTAACCTAACAGCGGAGGATGAGAAATGGAACTAGTTATGGAGTTTGCAGCAGAAAAGGTTATGCTCGATAGTGGTCCAGAAGAACCAAAAACGCCTTTATCAATTTCAATCCCGATATCCTTGGAGACACCCAATAACGCAGAAACACACCCATGATTCCTTCTAAAACCATTCATTCTGTTTTAAATGCTCGACAGTGACTGATTTATGAAGATTGGTAGTTTACGGTTTTTCGACGTCTGCGCATATTTATCTCTGGTTAATATGACTACGGGCTGTCTACTAGTAATTGTAGTGTCAGCCTCTACCTGTTATTAAAAAAAAATTTGTAATCATTCTGATACTCTTGCAGACACAATATTTATATCGTGTTAGTTAAATGGCATGTAAAGTTTCTAAGTTATGCTACCTGTGCAGTTATTCAGTTTAGAATGCCATACTTCCCCTTCCTTTCGATTCGTTTGCGCTAAAACCTCGTTTCGCTTTAAATTATGTACTTGGCTAAAATCTCAATTTTTGGCATATTTACTTTTTTATATTTATTTAATTCGAATGCCATTAAAAGGGAATTTAAGTTATAATATTTTATTTGAAAAAAAGGCATACATATTTAAATTAATTAATTTTATTCAAATGAATTAAATTGCTTACAACATTGAAATGTTTTTAAAAAAGTAAATTAAAATGTTTAAAAAAAAATTATATAATTTAAATGAAAGATTTTCCAATAAAACAAGAAAACGATGTCAGTTGCAGATATAGTGGTACAGAATCTTGTCAGTACCTAGCCGTTTGGCCCTAATCTGATGTTGGTCTTACCGCTGGGTAACAATGCATCCATTAACACCTTCAAGGCGCATACACACCAAGGCACATACCTACCTCGGGTAGATTTTTTCAGAGCACAACGAGCAGGGTCGTGCCGCCACTCTTTGCTCAAGAGCCGTAGATTATCTTAACTTCTTTCACCCCTGGTTAGCTACAGTCTGTTACAATGCAGCAACGCATCGGATAGGAAAAAACCAATCTTTCCGAGGTTTGGTTTTAAATCGCAGCCACCATGTAAGTCCCCAAAGGCCTTCACTTATAACCAGTATAGGGCCATAGACCTTCTGGCCGCTGGTGTACCGTGGTACCAGTGTGGACAGTTACTGGTCGGACCTTAAATGTTCTCTTCCAGTTTAAGGCTCCTGCTAGCCCAGGCTACCGGTGCTGCCTTTTACACTCGAAAGCATATGTCAAAATTGGAAAGAGATCGACCTTGAACGAAAACAGTAGTTTTAGTTTCCAAAAATTAAAGAGAACTTGTTGACATATTTCAGATTTTTTATTGGCATTATATAAAAATAATTCCAATAACGAAAATGTTAATTACCATTCAGTGCTACTGTTTAATTTATAACAATGGAGTTACATTGTTTTTGTAAAACACAAATGTATGATCACAGTAGCTTCAAAAATGTGTTCATAAAATAAACCAATCTTAAACTGTTTGTAAATGCATTGAATTGTTTTTATTAGGTAGTATGGCCAATCAGACAATAAATCGGGAATAAATTTGTTATTAAGTTGTTTGGATTTGTTGCGTCAGAAAATGAAATACTGTTGTCATTTTCTTTGGCTTAAACCACCACTACTGGCTGTCAGGACGGAAATATTAAATTGACGCCAATGTTTCCGTCCTGACCGTCAGGATAAAATGCCAAATGGCAGGCAATCTATGTACATGGGTAGGCACGACCCTAATGAAAGAACTAACTTATCCTCAACGAACACTGACTCACCAGTACAGTCTAGAACACGACTTGACGATGATGTCATCTCATCGAAAGCGCTCGCCGGTCACACCGAATAAACAGCCAGCAATGACAGTTTACACCAAAGAAAAAGACAACAGGAATAAATCACTTATAATACTTTGACTTTGCTTAATAATTAGTTAATTAATTAATTGTTTCTTAAATAATAAAATATCAATTATTATTATTAAAAAATCATGGAAATTATTGGCTAGAAGTTTATTTATTCTATACAAAAGCCTTAAGGGAGCCTTATACTTTAGTTATTTAATTAAAGTACTTTCAAAATATTTTTAAATTTGTGAATAACATGAATAGCATTGTGCAATTTATTTTTCTTCTACATTGCGTGATTTTGTTTGTTTTATTTGGCTCCATAAACTTTTGCTGTTTGATGTTATTTTAGCTTTTTTCTTTAAATTAGAACTCTGAATGTGAGTTTTAAAGTCTGTAGATAAACATTTATTATAACATCAATAAATAAACTGGCATTAGCAAATACAAGTACAAGTATAAATTATTTATATACCAACAACCATTATTTTTTTTTTTATAACGATGATGTGTTTAAATAATGATGATGAAGCGAACAACAATTAATACCAGCACTTTAATTAAAGTAGGTCTCTAGCAAATTTATTCTAGAATGTTTAAAGTTTTAAACGAATCAGTTAATTATTTTAATGTTTAAATATTTAGTAAGTAAATAAATATTTATATTTACTATTACGATTTTTATATTTTTCGTACAACAGCAATCGTAATTTATCAGAAAAATAATTTTGAAAAGACTCTTTGTAAATCAAAGTTGTTTGCATAACATACCTTACAAATGTGCTTTTAGTTGTAACACTATAGGCTTAACCATAAAAATCCGCGCTAAGCTAAAATTCTGTTAAGTGACTAAAAACAGCAAATCGTCAAATCAAAAAGTATTTTAAAAGCCAACTTGGTAAGAGAATTAAACGAGGAAACAAGTAGCTGAAAACTTTTAATCTTCGCGGCATCAAAAAGAAACTAGAAGAGTTTTTAAAAAAGTGATTTTTAAAATTGAAAAAGATTTAGAACTAATGACTGCAAATTTTGAGATTATATAGAGCTAAATGCCATTGAATCTAATAGCTAATTTCCATCGAATATATCAACATAACACTTTGAAGATATGAAGGGAAAGAAAATGAGAGTTAATTAAAAACCTGAAATCTTGCACTTTCACGCGACAGGATTTCAACGATTAATTATTACAAAAGCATATTCCTTTTGTTTATCAGAACTCAACATACAATATAAATATTAAGAAGCTTAAGTTTTGCAATGATTGGAGTCTGAAATGAAACAGGATCTAGGAATTAACTAGTTGTCAGCTTGTTGTAGAACTTAAAAATTAAAACCTAAATAAATTAACCTGAAATTCATGTTACCTGCCTGATATAAACTAAATGCGTGATAAGATTTACATCATTACCTAGCTGTGTGAGCCATTACCTAATGGTGGATACAACCCTCGCCCTAGGAAGCCGTCGGATATCTCTATCCTCTAGTCACTCCTAGTCGCAACTTCGAGCGCTTGTAGTAGGCCGCCACCCCCACTCCTTGCTGAAAAATTAGTCCAGAACACATGAAAAGCATGCTCACTGAATCCGGATCATTCACCCTGTGTTCTTGGTCAAAAATGAATGATCCTAGCCCCTCAATCATTTCGTGAGGGCCTGCGAAACCACAACCACCACGATACTCCCGAAGGGCCAACCTCAATAATCAGTCGGAGAACAGCTAAAAGGTTGAACGCTGGGGCTTACCATTTCCCGTGGGAATAACAAGCAGTTGCCCAGTTGGCTCCTGCTAGCCTTTAGGGGACTGGACTACGTTTTAGTCCCGGTGACACATATAATGATGGTGGGATTGCCTCAAGAGATATAATTGGGGAAGATATAAACGAAATGCAACAGAAAAAAATCAACATCACTTCAACGAATTTCTTAGTAATATATAATTCCAATTAAACTGCCGCTAAAATATCGCCAGCAAACGATTTCATATTTGTAAACTTAAGATTTTAATTCAATTAAAAAGCCAAAAATAATTTGCAATTAAATGTTTTTTATATTTATATAAAAAAATTTTTTAGTAGTTAATTCGCCACACCGTTGGTTTGCATCATCAAGAAAAACCAACGGTGTGTCGAAACATCGAAAAAATAATAAAAAATACAATTTTTTTAAAAAGTTTTTAATAAAATTGACCTAGTGCTTTCTAATTAACTACTAAAAACTATTAAAAAGGTCAAAAAACTATAACTATTATATATAAAAAAATTAATGATTTATAAAAATTTCAAAAAAAAATGTGTTAAATAATTTAATTAAAAGATTAAATATTATTTAATATTTAAATATCAAATTTTAATAAATTTTCAATTGGAACAATTAAAATAGAGGATAGTAGTAATACTGATTATTTATTAACACAGGAAATAAACGTTTGATTTAAATATATTTAAATATATATACTAAAATAACATGATAGTTATGACATTTAGTTTTTTAACGTATTCGTAGTAGATACATGGGCAATTTAATTTCGCCCGAAAATATTAAAATAATTGGCATCTATTATGAAAATGGTGGTTCTGTTAAAGATACATTTCGTAAAATTCGTGATACTTTCGGACAACATAACCGTCCTTCTAAGACCGCTATCAAGAATTTGGTCGCTAGATTTGAGTCGACAGGCTCGATACAAAATGTGCGAACACCAACCCGTGTTCGACGAGGTCGTTCCATTGAAAATACCACAGCCTTGAGCCGCAGTGTTGAAGCAACAACAATCGCAACAATTGGGGTCATCCAAAATCACCACATGACGAATTTTGCATAAGAATTTGATATTGAAGCCTTTCAAGTTTGAACTTGTGCAAGAATTGAAGCCATCCGACCATTCACATCGCCATAGATTCACTCAATTCATTCAGGCAGATTTTTCTGAAAAAATAATTTTTTAGACGAAGCCCATTTTCAACAATAAAAATTACCGCATTTGGGCTTCTGAAAACCGTAGAGCGATTATTGGGACCCTTTTGCATGCTGAACGTGACACAGTATTGTGCACTATGTTGTCTGAAGGCGTGATTGAGCTATTTTTTGCGAAGATGAAGCTGGAAATGCGGGAACGGTCAACGGATCACACAGATATCACTGACATGCGGTTTCAACAGGACGGTGCCACATGTCATACAGCCAATGAAACGATCAATTTATTGCACACCAAATTTTCCGATCGCCTTATTTCACGACAATCAGCTGTTAAGTGGCCAGTCAGATCGTATGGTTTTGTGGGTCTATGTTAGAGACGGAGCCAATCAGTTGATTTCAGCCTTAAAACATAAAATCCATGATGTTATTAATGATGTTATTAAGTAACATTTCGCCAAAAAGTGATTAAAAACTTTGATGAAAGGAGCGACATCTGTCACCGTGATCGAGGCGAACATTTGCCAGATGTTATTTTTCATTCATAAATGCGGAACTTTTCTCTTCGTAATGAAATAAAAATTTGAGTTATCGTAATGTAACTTTTTTGTTTCATTTTGCTTTACAAAAGAGAAACCCTTTATATTTAGAAGTTAGAAGTAAAATAGATTTTTTTTAATTATTATTTAAACTACTTTATATTACAAGAAATAAATTAATTAAATTGGCTAAATTTTTCTTTATTAAATTCTGCTAGTGCATATAATTTTTGTTTTTAAATAAAAATTTATGAACTAAACTCAAAATGAATCTAATCCTAGTTAATTAATTGATTGATTATAATATATATATAGTTAAGCTAATAATATTTTAAACCTTTAAAAATTAATTGCAAGCAAGGCACAGTTCACTGGAGTGATTATAAATAATTATCGTAGTTTTAATTAAAAAAAAAAAGTTAAGGCGACATCTACAATGTAGACAGCCTAAATTATATAGATGAGAAGAATGCTGCAGACATATGTAGCGATCCAGAAATTGCACTACATTCTGCTGCTTTATGGGTTTTCCCTTTTAACTAAATTATACAAATTTAACAAAAATGACGAACTTATCTCATAATCTGAACAAAAATTATTTTAATATTTCTTTTAATTTTGTACTTTTTAATTAAAAGCAGCTTGTTTTATCATTGTTTTCAAATCAAATAAAAAAGAATAACAAAAAACTCACATTCATACATACTTTACAATTTGACTTTCCTAAGACTTAACTTTGAGACAACAAGTGCTTAAAAATTTATTGATTTCTTTGTTTTCATTTTCATATTAAAACAACCTTTATGAAGTACACGCTTTTATTTAAAATATTTTTTTGTGTACAAAGTTTTATACAACAACAAAAATAGTCACATTATAATAAAATTGACTTCACAGAAACTCAAAAAGAATCATAAAAACAAGACTTGTTATCAGTACTTGAGGTAACAACCGAAAAACACACGAAAAAATAAAATATTCATATAAAGTGCACAAAATAACTTTTGAAACATCAACAAAATAAAAAAAAACAATATCAAAATATAATGATCAATTGATGTTATAAATTCATCATCGACAATTCCTTTGGTTTTGGGTCTTTTCCGAATGTTTTCGAACGATTTCTTGTTTTTCAATAATATTTTATTAAGCAACTCAATAATGTTGATAAGAGTTGAAGAGAAGTACTCTATATTCCATATTGAAAAGGCAATAATTAAAAAACTGTCAACTTTAAAATTAGAAAGAAAAAAGGGCAAACAGTACGGCAGACACATAAATATTAAAAGCTACAATTCACTTTGAATGTTGTCCTATCAATTATTTAGTAATTGCCGTAAGTATCTGCTTATGTAGAATTTGCAATGGGCACAGCAAAAATATTTTAAGAATATACAAGTACAAAATATTAATAATAAACTATTTTTCAACAAAAAGTTTGTTTTCTAAAACAAAATAAAACATACAATTTAGATTAAAATAATTCAAATTGTTATTTTATTACGAAGAGAAAATATCGGCAGTTATGAATAAAAAATGATATCTGACAAATGTCCACCACGACCACAGTGCCAGATGTCGTTTCTTTCATCAAAGTTTTAAATCACTTTTAGGCAAATTGGTACTCCTATTTAGTTAGTCACATCATGAATTTTGAGTATAGACTCTGTCATTAGCATACCCAGCAAAAAATAATCCAGTGGTGTTAAATCATACGATTTGACTGGCCACTTAACTGTTGATTGTCGTGAAATTATGCGATCGGGAAATTTGGTTGATCGTTTCATTGGCTGCGTGATACATGACACCGTTCTGTTGAAACCATATGTCAGTGATATTTTCGTTGTCAATAATAGGCTAAAATTAAGTTGTTAGAATCTAGCGATAGCGTGATCTATTGACCGTTACCGCATATTTAGCCTCATGTTCGCAAAAAACAAAAATGGCCCAATCACGCCTCCAGATCACATAGTGACACGTTGAGCATGCAAAGGCTTCTCAATAATCTCTCTAGGATTTTTAGAAGCTCAAAAGCGGAAATTTTCCTTATTGATATACCCTGAAAAGTGAAAATTGGCTTCGTTTGAAAATATTATTATTATTCAGAAAAACCAGTCAGTTGTTCCTAATTTAATTGAAAGAATCTATGGCGATCTGAATGATCAGTCGGCTTCAATTCCTGCACCAGCTGAACAAACAGTGACATGTTAAGCATGCAAAGGCTTCTCTAATCTCTCTAGGATTTTTAGGAGCTCAAATGCGAAAATTTTGCTTGTGAACATCCTCTGACAAATGAAAATTTGCTTCGTTTGAAAAAATTATTATTCAGAAAAACCAGCAGGTTATTCCTGAATGAATTGAAAGAATCTATGGCGATCTGAATCATCAGTCGGCTTCAATTCCTGCACCAATTGAACCTTGTAAGGCTTCAAAGTCTAATCTTTACGCAAAATTCGCCATGTCGTTGTTTGGGATAACCTCAATTGTTAGGAACTTCGAGGAATTGACAATATTGGATCTGCTTCAACACAATGACTCACGACTGCAATGTTTTGAGCTAAACGACCCGGCCGAACATGCGCTGGTGTTAGCACATTTTGTATCAAGCCCATCAACTAAAATTTAATGAATAAATTTTTAGTAGCAGTCTCAAAAGGGCGAAAATATTACGATTTTTACAAAATATAACTTTAACAGAACCACCATTTACATAGTGGGTTTTAAATATTTTAATGCAATTTTCGGGCGAAATTAAATTCGTTGCAACAATTGCCAATACATCTACTACGAATACGTCAAAAAACTAAATTTTAAAACTATCATGCTGTTGGTGTTGTCACAATTGAAAAATAAATTTCTTTTTGAAAAACCCATAGTAAATAAAAGCCTGTATAACAAACCCTTTTACAAGTTTAACCAAAAATATCCATATTTCAAAAGATATGCATTCATTTTGATTATTACATTTAATAGTTTATTTTGTTGGATTTGGAAATACTTACTTACATGCATATATGTATATAAGAAATTTTTTCCACAGCAGACAATAATAAAATACAATGGAAGATACAAACGTTTTAGGGTGAGTTTTCTATAAAACATTGAAAAATAAAAATAATATTTATTTACCGCCAACATTGGGGTGAGATTTTTATAAACGAAAGCAAAGTATGAATGAAAAACAAACAGAAATGGCTTTTAAAATGAACAAAAGAAAAATATAATAAAACTAAATCATAATGGTGAAATTAAATGGCATTCTGCCATTACACTGTTAACCTGTTGGCCACAGTACATTAAATTACATAAATACAAAAAAGCTACGTACCACTTCTTATACATAACAATTTATTAAGTTTACTTAGAGTCATACCAAATACTTTTTTTATTTTAATTATGGCCGACTGGCGTTGGTACTAAACATTATAAATATATTTTATGACTTTGTTCTAAATATGAATATACGAATTTATTTGTACATATCATACACAACATTTTCATAAAAAACATGAAACAAATTTAAAAACAGAACTTAAGTTATTGTAAACATATCATAATATTCTACACTTTAAGAATAAAACAAAATGTCTATGCCACCATGTGCTGCACGTGAATATATTTGAGATAAAATTAATTGCAAACATAAATCAGCCACCATTAATCATGTCGGATTGCATTAAGTTTTGTACAACATTTTCATATAGACGAGTATGAATACTCTTTGCTGATCATGTAGCATAAAAGAACTTTTCTCCATCTTAAAATGTATTAAGATTGCGGAAATGGTTAGAATAAGAACGTGAACGTATACGAGTATTTAGCATTAGTATGATAAATTTGTGTTATTAAATTTTGATGGGTTTTTATGTGGCTTTTATTTAAAATGCTTTATTAAACACCCTACAGATATTATTGCAATACTAAAACGAGTATGTTAGGTTTCAAGTATTACTTCATTCGTTATTGTTAGGACAGCCACAGCTAAAATTCTTAGGTCTTTCGAATAACGTATACCATCAGAAAAAGTGTATTCAATACAATTTTATTCATATTTATAGATATTGTGTCCGTATCCTAGTAATTGTTCTAAAACCAGAATGATTGCACGTTGTCTGATGTGTAACTTAATATTTAATATATTTTTAAAACTATTAGTTGAAACTTTTTAGTGTAATAAATAAAGGATTAATTAATAAGAAATCACTGCAGCTCTGTAATATTTCTTTCTCATTCTCATTTAACCTTCAAATAAATAAATTATCTCTGCAGTCTCTGATCTGCCTTAAGAAGATTCTATTTCCATGACCTGATTTAACATTAGAGGCAATGATGAAACTAAATGTAAAAATAATTGATGTCATCAATGTTGGTTGCAACGAATTTGCGTCTGATTTTTTTATGTCTTATGTTTAGATTCCTATCGCAGACAGTTTGTGACAGATTTTACAGTATAAAATCATTTGGGAATCCTTTGATATCTTCAGAGGCCGTCAATGGTATAAGTAAGCTATTATCAGCTACTTATGAACGATAAGATAGTTGCTAAGTTCAGTTACATTTTTAGTGTCTGCACGGGGCCTTTCTTTAACTTCCAGAAATATAAAAATTAGAATTCTAAAATCTTCAGAACTTTGACTGGACAAGCATTAAGATTAAACTGATCAGAAGCCACCTTCGCAAATATACGCATTTTAGCTTAATTAACCCCTTAAATACCTTGTCATAAATACAAGTGATTAGCTTTTCACGGTCTCTTTGTGCTTAGCTGCAAAAAGAGGAAGTCTAGTTAGAAGTTGGATGTACAAAATAAAATAAAAATTAAGAAGAAATGACAAATTATATCTTTCATTACATATGGATTGTGTTAGAGCCCTTGATATTCCTAATCTTTCCGTCTAGTTAGGCGGCTTAAAGTAAAACGGAAATAATGAAAAAAAAGCAAAAAATCAGTAAGGACCAGCTATTGCCTGATTTTTGTCAGAGTTCCTCAGAGAATATATTTTTTTTTTGTACACTAACATTAAAGTATTGTATAGTATTATTACTCTCTAACACCTTAATGAGAGCTAAGAGGCTAAAACTTCTTTTTTGTATCCAAAGAATTCCACGCAAAGGAAATACATGCTTTAGATAACTACAACTTATTATCTCGGTTGTAGTCGAATCATATTATTATATTTATAACTTTTGCACTCACATCAACAGATAGCCTACAAAGACATCCTTTAACCGATAGAGTACTGTTAGAGTATAGAGTATTATTTTGCAGCCAAACATTATTTAATGATTGTTGGTCTAACTCTGGTTATATAAAAATAGCTTAACATATTATTTTTATTATTAATATAGTATCCTTTTTTGGTGTTATAAACTAACTAAATAACGTGTTAGAAGAAACTATTCTAACTCACCGCAACCATATGCTGGATCAACAAAATTAATATAATATAATTAATTTTCTGAAAGAAGCCTGTGGCCCTCGTCTCGTCTTCAATTAATAAAAGCTTTTTTAAAGTTCATGCAGTGCATTTCTCTTATATTATATAAATTTAAAGCAGCGATATGAGGCGATACCAATGAGATCAATATTTCCGATTATGTTAATCTTAGGACACGATTAAATTTTTTTAGATCTTCAAGATATTCGTACAATGAAAATCTACATTTTGCCTTTACATTGTTTTGTTTTCTTGAGAAGTCTATTAGAATTTCTGTAAGTGTTTTAAATAGATGAAGCATTTCGTAAAATATTCTAGTGTATACTCAATGTATACTTAAGTAGCACACCTTTCATTATTCACTGTATACCCATTGAAGCCTGTTATCTAAATATTCCTTTTTCTATTCTTAAACATAAGCATGATCAATGTTCATTGGTTGTTTGAATAGCAACTGTTTTATTAATCAAAAATTATTTGTATTTTATATATATACAAATGTATCGTGTTATTTAAAGATATTTTACGTACATATTTACAAATTTACACGATTTATATGGCATAGTAAACTCTGTATCACTATAGTATCTGGTGAAGTAAATAAATGACTACGATTTGCCAATATCTAAGCACTTTAGACATTAAGCTAATGTGTCATTAGTTAGCCACTGTAATAATAACAATAACAATAACTACAGCTACAGCAGCAATAACGACAATGTATTCGTTTTATTAAAAAATAGCAATAATATATTAAAAGCTGCAATAATAAAAATGCTGATAATAAAAAAAAATAATGGCAAACATTTAAGTTTTTGTTAAGATAGTATAATTTTTAAGAGAAGATTAGTTTTGTTTGCGTTTAAAAAGCAATAAAAAATATTTTTTAGCACAAAAATTATATCTTGAAAATAGATCCTACTGCTGTTGAGATATTAAAGTTAAAATTTATAGTTTTATTTTCTTTTAAGATAAAATTATATACATACATGAATATGCATCTACATTTATATATATATAATATACATATATGTATGTACACACAGATTTGTATGATTGAAGATGATTTTACTATTTGCTAATATTTGCAATTATAATATTAAAAAATGACTAAAAGCTAAACCTTTCCTTTTTCCCGACTATTTGTCATTTTACTCTAAAGAAACCAATAATTGATTGCGTAAAGCGAATAAATTTTATTTTTTATTGCTCATCATGCAGAAAGCGAAACAGCTTATACATATATATATATATATATATATATATATATATATATATATATATATATATATATATATATATATACATTTCGATACAAATATTAGTCACATGACAACGACAATATTTCAACGTTCTTTTGCTTTATTTATGTACTCGTACATATTTTCTCTGTTTTCAAATTGGTTGCTTTCATTGTGCCATAAAGAAGCCATTTTATTAAATACGAGTACATTATTTTTAACTCATAAACGATCTTAGGGGCTAAAAAAGAATTCAAATATTAAGAGAAATTTCATATTATCAAGATAGAAAACAATTCAGTCAGAATTAAGACTCCCTAGTTTTTATAGTTTTTTCATTAATAATTTTTTTCTTTAAATTTTCATCACAACTGCCACAAGCTTATTTAACTGGTTCCATTTTTTTAATATATATTTCTAAAGCGATTATCAAAAAGATTGTTGACACACTTATTCGCTATATGATGTATACATGCTATATTTTCTATCAAGCATTCATATTTTATTTGATTTTGTGCTGCCAACATCGTATTTTTAAGTCTCATTAAAATGTCTTGAGCATTTCCCTCAGTAGTATTCACCTTTTAAATTACAGCTACTATACTCTGTACTTCTACCCGTAGCGTTGATAATTTTTAAGGTTTATTTTATTTCTTCCAACCATATAAAAATGCCATGTTCATAATGCAAAAAAATTAATTTTTTTAAATTTTTTATCTAGCATACAGTAAAACATATAGTGCATAATAGTAGATAAATAATTTAACCGTGCAGAAATTAATTGTATTTTGTTCAAAAATAAGACTTCAGGAAAGTACTATTTATAACTCACTGGTATCTACCGCTAAAACTTCTTGTGTATTTTTAAGCAGGGGGTTATTTTTATAAAAAAGAGCTCCATGCATTTGTTTGGAGCACAAGCAAATAAAAGGCTGAAAATGTTAAAATTTTGCAGGTCCTTTCTAAATACTTAGTGTTAAATCAAAAGATGAATTGCAAAATTTAGTTCTGCAATAGAATTACACAATTGTTATTTAGTTCGCCAAAATTTATTGTTTAACGAACTAGAACTCTAGCTTGCATCTTTGTATTTTAATGATTATTTCTGAGGGAAATATTCCTCTTTATATACTTATTCTTACTTCTAATTTGTTTACAAAAAATGCTTAGAATTATTCTTATCAAATATTCTAATCCTAAAATGTGGGAACATAATTTGACAATATTTTAGTAAATTATTTTTCCAGACAGCATTTGAAACGTGGCACACATAGCGAGTATTTGCAATGTAATATGTACACTGGTAAGCTTTCCTGATGTCACAACTAAATCGTTGTGCATTGTCCAGGTTCGAATGCTTGTAAGCATTCCTGGCTTTATTTACATAAGAATATTTGTCTGTGCACAGCCACACTTGAAAGGTAACACCCTATATGTTCGACTGGTTTGGAGCAAATACATTGTTAATAATCGCTGCTAGTGTGAATTATTTGCAGTGGCATATGATGCCTTATAAACATTTTAATTAATGATTGCAAAGTAAGTTTCAACAATCAACTCACACTACACTGTACCGGGACAAGAGACTATGTATGAAGGCTACAGTTCCACAAGGGCTAAAATGATTGTGTTTTAGTTATAATCGCCCCATAACTTTGACATAATATAATAAGTTATGTCAAACAAATTATAATTGCTTTATTTTGTCATACCAAATAACTTGTGGTTAACATTTAACATGATTGTTAGTTATTCGATGTAAAAAAATGTCATATGACTAACTTTAATTGAATATTATTTTCGAAAAAGTTCTTAGAGTACTCAAAAATATATTACCTTATAAACATTTAATAATAATAAGCATAATTTTGTTAAATAAATTCGTGTATAATTAAAGTTCAACTAAAGTAGCATTTGTTCTGTTAAGCTAGTTAAAATTATTAAAATAATATTTATTTGTGTTTTGTTATCTGTAAGAATCGTTGTTATCAACAAAAATAAATGATTTCTTTTATGATTAAATACTCATATCATATCATGATAACATATACTTTTATCATATAATGATTAGATTTAGCCATAATGAGATGGCAGCTTGGTTGTATTTAACTAAATTTTGTTTAAATTTTATTGGACAGGTCTGCTTATGGTAAAAAGGTCAGATGAAGATTAGTATCCGTTCGTGGCTTGGAAATAAAAAAATTACATGAATTTAATGATTTTTTTAGATACGCCCAAATGATTAAATACTTCGGACTACTTTTTAACTGTACTACCTGTATATAAAACAACATATTAACGATTATTAGTTTTAACGAACATTAAAATTGAGCCTTTACGCTGACAACAAAAATACATTATTTCTTTTATGACTAAGTACTTATATCACATTACGATAACATATATTTTTAAGATGTAATGATTAGATTTAACCATATGGTGATGATACTATGGTTATATTTAAATAAATTTTGGTTAAATTTGATTGGATAGGGCTGCTTACGGTAAAAAGATCAGATGAAGTGCAGTACCTTCTTCAGCTCCAGTAAAAACAAATCCACGAACTGAATGATTTTTTTTTGATACGCCTAAAAGATAAAGTTGTTTTGGCTACTTTTTAATTAAACTACTTATGACTATATATAAAGCAGCATGTTAAAGATCATTAGCTTTTACGAGCATTAAAATTGAGCTTTTCCGCCTAGTTGCATTTAAAACTTTCTACAAAACAGTTAATAAGCGTTTATTTTTCTTACTAGATTAACTATAAGTGGCGTTAATCGCTGTAATTTAAGTATAAATGATTAACTGTAAATGTTTTAAATATTACCTGTAAAAAAGTGAAAGCCTTTTCCATAGAGAAAAGTAGGTTGTCTTTACAAACGAATTTGTTTTCGCCTTTTACAGGCGCCTTCAAGTTATTTTTTTGCTGCTATAGGCATGACTGTTTTCTGCTTTTCCTGGCTCCTTAGAAGTAGCACATTTCGTTGGTATCTTTTAACTAAACAATATTTTTAAGTATTCAAAATTTAATATTTAAATTATTATTTAAAAATATTAACAAAAATTAACTTGAACAGTTTTATTATCACATCTAGTTGATTAGAAAATTAGGAAAAAATTTCCCGTCAAGTTTTTTTAATTTTTTTTTTTTAGTTTTTACTTTTTAAATAACAAACACTTTTTTAATAATCTGCAAAATTAGCTGAGTTGAAAAGGGTTAACAACGATCGATATTTTCAAGCTCAAAATTTAAACATACACTCCTTTTATTAGTTTTATAATGAAGTATGGTTGAAACCATAAATTAATAAAAGCAAAAAGTATTTTATTTAATAATTGCAAACAAAAAAAAAAGAAAAACAATAATTATAACTGATCGTAAAGTTATGACAAATTCTAACGAAAAACAATATATTTTTCTAAAACAATTTATGACAAGTTAACAAAAAATATTTGACATTTTAAACGTTTTTGCTTTTACATTACTTTTCTCTTGAAAACACTAGAAATTATGTTTATAATTTTTGGTTTTTTTTTCATATATTTTTTTAGTTTTAACTGTTTGCACCATATATTACACCCCTGAGCATTTTTTACGCGTTTATAGTTCATTGTTAGCGTTTTGTAAACTGAAACTAAAATTTTCGATAATTTCCGAAATAAAATATTATTTCCTTCAACAAATCTAAATTTCTTTTCGATTTAAAAAATGAAATACAAAATTATAAATATCAGTCTGTTCTAATTGCACGAGTATTTTAACTGATATTTCCTATCAACACAGTCATTTTGTTGTATGTATTTTCATTGTTCCTATCTTGCCCCATAACGTAATGTTGAATATCAACATATCCGATATCTGAGAATAGATAGTGGCACTAGATAAGTTAACGTATCATTTCAAAGATTTCGCCTACAGCAAGCCCCCGCGTTCTTAATGTTATTGTGATTATAAATATTTGATATTAATATTATGACAACTTCCTTAACCTACTCCAAGGAAGATACCAGACAAGAGTGATAATTTCAATAATCAGTTTTGTTCGCTATCTTAAGAAGTCATAAGAAATTTTATCTCAAAATTAAAAAAAAAGAATTTATAATTCACATGTTTTTTTACTTTATTTAGTTATATACGTATGTATAATTACATTAAAAATGTTTAGTATAGTAAATGTACAGAAATATATATACATTTGTGTGAGCTGCTCTTATAAGAATTAGGAAACTTTATGGTTCCAGCTTAAATTTGAGTTATCTTTTTACGATGACGTAGCTTTTAACGATGACGTAGCTGCCTTAATTTAATGTTCAAAATGTATACATATTTTTCACGCTACTGTGAACAGTGAATAACAATACAGTAAAATTATTATCGCTGCTTTCTGAAATGGTGTATATATTATTATATCGTTAAGGAAGCTTTTATCTAGGTTATGTTTCCCTAGGACTCTTTTATGGCTTCGGTTCAATAAGAATTTAGTTTCGATTTATTTTACAACTTTAATATTTAATATGTTCTTGAGGTACCTTTACCCTAAGAACTCCTCCTCTTTTTTGTTGCTAGAACCTGCAGTTTTTATTGCTTGTGCGGCCTATCCAGTTGCCAAGGATTAAACACTTAAAATTTCACAAATTCTATTGTTGACATTTTGAGCATATGCAATTTTATGGAAGATATAAAAGATAGCTGCAAGTCGATTCTTTTGATCATTAACCCTGCGAAATATTCTAGAGAGAATAACTGGCAGACTGTTTACAGGCCAGTATAAAAGTTCCATTTGAAAAATGCAAATTTTCTGTTGTTTGCCGTGGCATAGTCCTGTCCAAAAGTATTTACATTTTTTGTTTTCCTATTTACTTCTAACAGCAACGAGCATTAAAATGTCCATTGTGTAAATATTTTTTCAGTAATAAATTTACTTTAAACAATTTTGACATTTCTCTCGGTGTAAACCATCATTGATGGCTGTTTGTTCGGTATGATCGGCTTTCAATGTGATGACATCATTATCAAGCCGTGTTCAATCCTTTAATAGATAGTCATTTATTAGGGTCGTATCTACTCATGCAGAAGGATTACCCGCCGCCTATCAGTTTATGTGGGTGTATTACCATTTTTAATTATTATCCAGGTAGGTGTGTTCTTCTGAGAGTGTTTTCGTTTGTTAGAGTGGTGTAAAAATTCTGTCTAAGGGCGTCGTTACCTATTCGGTTATAAGGTCACCGGTAAAAATTTTAATTACAATGTGTTGTTAACGACATACTACTGAAATCAATAATTATTAACCGATTTTTTGCAGGCAATTTGTTTTAAATAATAAAGGGTCCGCCATCTAACGTTTTTTTTCAACTAGTGCTTATTTCGTGAATGGTAATAATTAGCTCGTGTCTAATTCCGCTGAACAAATATGGTTGTGTATACGCTTGAACAACGCTGGAAAATATTGCAACATTACTTTGAAAATCATGGTAATATTGCAGAATGTGTGCGTAATTGCGTACGGATTTTGGAAGAAGAGAAGTACCAGCAGCTCCGTATGTTCGTTATCTTGTGAAAAAAGTGAAAAAAACTGGCATCCTCATCGATAAACCAAAGGCGTGAAAAACCAAAAACAGTGCGTACACCCGAAAATATTGCTGCTGTGGCAGAAAGTGTGCGTAAAGCGCCATCAACATCAATTCACCGTCGTTCTTAACAATTAAACATTTCAGAGACATCATTGACACGAATTTTCCATAAAGACCTTGGTATGATGCCGTACAAAGTCCAATTGGTTCAGGAGCTGAAGCCAAGTGACCATCCAATGCGTTTTCGCTTCGCTAAGTGGGCCTGTGATCGACTTACAGAAGATGCCGATTTTGCCAAAAAAAATCATCTTTTCAGATAAAGCTCATTTTGATCTCGGTGGGTATGTAAACAAGCAAAACTGTCGCATTTGGGGCACAGAAAACTCGCACGCATACATTGAAAAGCCGACGCACCCAAAACGAGTCACTGTTTAGTGCGGATTTTGGTACAGAGGCATTATTGGGCCATTTTTCTTCGAAAATGTGCAAGGAGTGGCCGTTACAGTCAATGGCGATCATTATCGGGCCATGTTGAACGAGTTTTTGTTCACAAAAATTAAAGAAGAGCATATTGACAACATTTGGTTTCAACATGACGGCGCTACATACCACACAGCCGAAGCTACACTCAATGTTTAACGATCTATTTTTTAAGATCGCATTATCAGTCGCAGAGCTGATAGCGTTTGGCCACTTTGCAGCTGCGATTTGACACCGTTGGACAATTACTTGTGGGATGCCGTCAAAGATAAGTATTACCCCGACAAGCCAAAGACAATTGACGCTTTAAAGGACAATATTCGTGAAGCCATTAGTGAAATACAGCTGCACACAATCGATAATGTGCTTAAAAATTGGACCGATCATGTAGGCTACTGCATGGCCAGCCGGGGCAGCTATTTGAATGAAATTATTTTCCATTATTAACCGGAAGGATTGTACTTTCAAATAAAAAAAGAAATTTGAGAAAATATTCAGTAGTTTTGCTTATAGCTTTTAAAACAAAAAAAAACTTATTTGGCAGACCCTTTATTAATTTTCCTATTTCTAAAATAATGTATTTTTTTTTTAAATATTTGTGTCTTCTTGCAAAGAAAATCAAAAATTAAAGTTTAAGCATTTTAGTTTCCATTTTTATAGAAAGCATTATAAGGTTTATCACTCTACATAATAAGAAATGAATTATAGAGATTTAAAACTTTCATATTTTTTCCTCACTGTAAAACATTCAAAAAATTTTTGCCACTGGTGGGGAAAGCCTACTGATCCAACCAGATAAAAATATCTAATCTTCCTTTTTTTAGCAATATTTATAAGATAAAAAAAAGATTTGCTATTAATTTCGTTCTCACATTTTTATTTTCGGAGGATATCAGCTGTACAAGTAAGAATTTAATGAAATTAGTATGTGCCTGTGTAGGTGTGTTTCTTATTTTACTTTTCTGTATCTGTTTGTAACATTTTGTATCAGTTTGTTTGAACTGATAATGGTCCTAAGATAACAAGTGATAATAATTTGAATTCCAATTATTCACTTCTTAACTTTGGTTTGTGTATCTAATCACCTTCAGCAGTTAATATTTGTAATTTGAGTTTAAAACACTAAAAATTAAGACTGATTTATCGGCACTTTTTAATGCTAAATAAAAAATAAATTATTGTTTTCAATTTAATATTAAAAGAAGTTTAAATTGTAATCATGCGTCTTTATTTCATAATGTCGGATAAATTTTATTAATTTGTTAAATACGTGAATAAGCGTTATAAAGAATAAAGTCTCTGAATTACTGCTATACAAAAGAAGCAGCTGTTTAAATTGTAATTTTGTGTTACAGAGCCAGAAATTCTGGGACAGAATTTTTTAGAAATTTTGCTGTCAAAAAAGTATCAATATGATTTCTGTATTTCAATTATATAAAGCTTTTGTATGATCGTATATTTATAAAGTTCAAAAACCTAGTCAAGTTTTGACTCTCGTGCGAAATAGTAAACAAGACTCGATAGGGACCAAAGTAATTTAGCAAACAAACAATTAAAAAAAATTAAAAGTGATCACATAACCAACCTAATGGTATATTTATTATTAGTTTTTGAAAGTTTTTGTAAATACGTTAAAAACTTTTCGCGTATTAATGTACTTAAAGGAAAAAATTCTTGGCTTTTCTACTAACACCTAGTAAAATATTTACTTTTCCGCCAAAAAAAAAAAAATTAGTTGTGTTTTTATATGCAAAATGTTATGGATTAGAAGAATAACATTTTCTTAATATCATTATTAAGTACCCACAATATTTTTTAATTAATAAAAAGAAAAATATTTGTTTTTGTTTATTATTTAACTATTTAGAAAAATCTTTTTGGGATTTTACTAAAATAGCTCTTAAACAGAAAAACAACAACTAAAGGATATTATTTATATTTCATCCGCATGAACTTACTTTCATCTAAGAAATTATAATGAAAATATATTTTAGAAAAGGTAATTTTTAAAATCATCTTCGGATGTCCTAAACAATTTCTTTGCCAAGTACTGAATAGCTAAAATTATTTTTTTAATAAAAATGTACCTAAATAATATTTTTTAAGATTAAAAAAGTATTTTTTAAGATTAGAAAAGTATTTTTTAACAAAATATACTTGTAAAATAAAATAATATTTTTATTATTACTTTTAAAACGTTTCCTTTTCTAGCAGAAATAACGGTATAATTTATAATTCGAATCCGATAAATTTCACATGTCTGAACAAAAATAGACTTTAAATCTTTTCATCTGACTGTACTTTATTAGCCCCCCCGGGGGCACATTATAGTATTTTTGGAACCTACTATTCCATTTAGATTGGTGTCTTGCGGGGTAAAAGGGAGCCCAGGCCCCTCAAAGGCTAGTAGGAGTCACCTGGACAATCCACATATTTCCACGGGAATCAGTACGCTCGCAGAGACCACTATTTGTTCTCTTTAGGCAAAGATGTTCTCTGACTGGTTATTGAGGTTGGCCCCTATATGGGAGTATAGTGGTGGTTGTGGTTTCGGACCCTCGTGAGAGTTTGTGGGTCGGATCATTCAAATTAACACAATGAATGGTTCAGGTTCAGTGAGCATGAATGCTGTCGTGTTCTTGATAAAAAAAGAGCTTCATGCGTTCTGGACCAGGAGTTGGAAAGTCTCCAACTCTTTAGCAAGGAGTGAAGGCTGCGGCCTACTTCGGGCTTTCGAAATTGCTACCAGGAATGACCGGAGGATATACGTATTCGATGGCCTTCTAGGGCGTGGTTGATGTCCAATCAACCAAGTGGTTTGACCACCATCTGATTATGACTATATAGTCGGTGCAGATGTAAATCAAATCACGCTTTGTACTTTATTAGCGTCCCCCGGGGGCACATAAATATGGTCTTTATAGAACTTCGACTATCTAGACACAGTGCAACTGGGGAAAAAGGGAGCAGGGGTACAACTGGAAACTCCATTTTATTTCCACGGGAATCAGTAAGCCGCAGAGTTCATTATTTTTCTCTTTAGACATTTAATAGTTCTCTGACTGATTATGGGAGTATCGAGGTGGTTGTGGTTTCGCGGCCCCATATCAGGTCTTTTGTTTAATATGGTGGCCAGGATCATCTTACTGTTAATGACACGCTAAGTGAATGATCCAATCCAGTGAGTATGCTAGACATGTGTTCTGGACAGGAGTTGGAAAGTCTCCAACTGTTAAGCAAGGAGTGATGATTTGCAGCCCTGCTCTGGAATCATCGAAGTTGTAACTATAAAGTTCTGTTGCATAGAATTATAGCTTCGGCTTCCTAGGACGAGCATGACGTTCCAAATTATGTTAGTGGTTAGATCCAACATCTGATTAAGGCTTCATGGCTAGGTGCGGATGTAAATCGAATCACACAGTTGTACTTTATTAGCGTAAATTTAATAAAATTTTAATACGTGAATAAGCATATCAGTCGAAGCCGGTCTACAACACGTTATTATTCGCATATATGGAGACCAAACTGATAACATTAATTAACATTAATTATCATATTTCTTTTTAGTATTATGGTAAAACTCGTTAAAAATAAATTGAGTGTAACAAAAAAGTTTTAGGCATGGAGTTGGTGCATACACAGGTTGGAGAAGAAGTAATGACATGTGATAAGGTGATAGAAAAAAAGGGAAAAAGATTTTTACTTTCACCGATGTAGTCTTTATTAGCCGAGCTTATGCGAATTTGAAGCTTTTTATATTGTTACATGTAAAACACCTGGCTTTAAATAAGCATTCTTAGTTGCAACGTTTAGGGCTATTTGTAGAATATAAGATATTTTTAAAAACTTAAATAGGAGAAGTTGATTGGACCTAAAAAAACGACGATGAAATTATTGGAACAAGAATTATTCAACATTTTATATGCATGGCTGTTGTTAAACAAATCTAACCCTATGAAATAGAATAATATTCGACACTATTAATATAATAGCATGAACCTTACTCGTAACAATTAACAAATCGTAAAATAGACAAAAATTAAAAGCATTTTTTTCACGATTTTCTATTATTTTTTATTAGCATTTGCTTAAATGTTTAACATGTCCGAGTTTGTCATTTCACTTGTTCGAATGTTTATTTCTCTTTAAAATATTGCGCAATATTTTAAAAAGAAATGTAGCTCCAATTATAACAACCTCTATACCTTTCTTAGCCAACTAATATTTTTTCGTTTTTGTTTAATTATAAAATATTTTTCTTTTATATCAAACTTAAATAAACCTTGCTGATGTCCACCGATGATTGATGTATTTATGAAATTTTAATAAAATGAAAACATGTCAAGATGTTGCCAACATTTTAAACAACATTTAAGGCATAAAAAAGTCTTTCAAAATGGAAAAAATGTGTGAGTATGTCGAAACGTATACTTTTGATTGCTGGTTAAACAAACTGATGTAGAAAAGTATAAAACAAATAAATGTCAAGAATTTTACAACAAGTTCTTATCAATTTTCTTTTATGCTTAATTTTTTATATGTATATTTTTTCACGACTTTTAGTTGTTCTAAAATACATTTAATACAAAAAAAAACTATTACAGCAACAATTGAGAAAGATGTGTAATTATAGCAATAATGATAAAAACAATAAACACAGTAATAAAAAAGTGAGCACATACTCGTTTAAAGACAAACAGCCAGTTGTTGTACATTAACGCTTAACAATTAAATGTGACAAAACTAAATAATTGAGACATTGAAAAGTGTATTAACGTCGGGAACCAAGTGACTGACAGGCAGACAGAAATATTTGTTTAATATAATAAATATGTATGTACATGTATTTTACGGTCTATGGAAAGTTTTGTTTTTGATAGCTAGTAACGGGTTTCTTAACAAGAAGTTTGGTTTTTAAATTGTGGTAACACGAACAACATGATAGTTTTGGCATTCAGTTTTCTGACTGAATCGTAGATGCATTGGCAATTGTTACAATAAATTTAATTTCGCTATGAATTCACTATGAAAATGGTGGTTCTGTTAAAGTTACATTTCGAAAAATTTGTGATATTTTTGGACAACATAATCGTCCTTTTGAGACCGCTATTAAGAATTTAGTTGTTAAATTAGACTCGACAACTCGATACAAAATGTGCGCAGACCAACCTGTGTTCAATCGAGTCGTTCAACTGAAAACATCGCAACAATTGTGGTTGTCCAAAACCACCACTTGGCGAATTTTGCGTAAGAATTTGACTTTGAAGCCTTAGAAGGTTCAAGTAGTGCAGGAATTAAAGCCGACCGATTCGCTTAATTCATACAAGAACAACTGCCTGACTTTCGGAAAAAATCATTTTTTTATACGAAGCCTATTTTCGCTTGCCAGAGTATGTCAACAAGCAAAATTGCCGCATTTGGGCTTTTGAAAATCCTTGAGAAGCCTTTGCATGCTGAACGTGTCGCTGTATCGTGTGCTATGTGGTCTGGTGGCGTGATTGGGCCGCTTTTTTTCGAAGATGAGCCTGGAAATGCGGTAACGGTCAATGGATCACGCTATCGTGAGATGCTTATAAATCAGTTTTGCTCTCTTATTGACCACGTGGATATCACCGATCTGTGGTTTCAACAGGACTGTGCCACATGCCACTCAGCCAATGAAATGATCAATTTATTGGAAACCAAATTTCCCGATCGCATAATTTCACAACAATCAGCAGTTAAGTGACCAGCCAGATCATGTGATTTAACACCACTGGATTATTTTTTGTGGTGCTATGTTAAGGACAGAGTCTATACGGAGCCAATCAAATCGATTTCCGCCTTAAAACTAAAATATTACCATCATTTTGTCAAAAAGTGATTAATAACTTTGATAAATGAATCGCAATCTGTAAGCGTGGTCGTAGTTCGTAATCATTCATAATTGCCAAACTTTTCTTTTCGTAACACAATAAAAGTTTGAATCATCTTAAACTAAATTTTTAGTTTAATTTGTTTTAGAAAATAAACTTCTTGTTGAAAAATCCTTTAGCCTTTTTTCTAATATCCACCTTTTTTAACAGCTTGTACGAGTATCCTTGTGCTTATATTTTCTACAAGTAAAATCATATAAAATCATTTAGGTGCCCCAGTAGGCTAGTAGTTAGTGTACTTGCTTGTAAGTATGGGGGTTGTGGGTTCGATTCCCAACGAAGACCTTGGTTTTTTTTCACTACACAAATAAAAAATTGACTGTCGGTGGGGCTGCTCAGCGATTAAGACATAGTCACTGGTCGCTGTGCTGTCTTTATACGGCAGTTATTTTCTGACTATCCTTCTACTTTCACCACCTGTTTCATCTCTTCTCTATCCCTTTCCTAAAGAATGTAGCACGATACTTAACTAAATAGGCATTGTTGCCTGAAGTGCTACTTCTCTTTAAAAAAAAATCATATTGGTTATTAAGTTAAAGTAATAAAAATACATAATGTCTATAAATTTTTGAAAAAATGCAGGTTAAAAATAATTTCGTTGTAAATTCAATATTATGCAACTTAGCTAACAACTCTATCTACAAACTCTTTATCACGGCTTTTTAATTAATGTACTTTCATTTTCTTGATAACTTGCATTCTACAGTCATTATCAAGGTTACTATAAGACTTTTCCTTTTTTCCAGTTACGTATGCAGATAAAGTTATCTGATATTTTTGGTCACCCACACTACGATTCATACATTCACATACACTTTATACTACAAATGAACAGTTCTTGTCTTAATATCTTATCTTTTTCTAAAAAGAAAAACATTTTTCGATATAAGAAATGCAGCATATGCATTTTACCACTTAAGCGACATCTGCCGATTATCCATAAAATACGAAAGGTAAACACGATAATAAATGCAAAAGCTTAATAAATTGGTCGTAAGAAGTGTAAAGGGTTTTTCAACAAGAAGTTTGTTTTCTAGAACGAAGTAGAAGAAAATTTATTGTATTACGAAAAGTTCGGCAATTATGAATGAAGATGATACTTAACAAATGTCCACCATGACCACACTGACAGATGTCGATTCTTTAATAAACGTTTTTAATCACTTTTTGGCAAAATGGCGTTCCTATTTTGTTAATAACATCACGGATTTTAAGATTTAAGGTTGAAATCGATTCGGTTGACTCTGTATGGACTCTGTCCTTGACATAGCCCCACAAAAAATAATCCATTGGTGTTAAATCACACGATCTGGCTGGTCACTTACCTCCTGATTGTCGTGACGTTATGCGGTCGGGAAAGTTGATCGCTTCTTTGGCTGTGTAACATGTAGCACCGTCCTGTCGAAATCCCACGTCGTCAATAATAAGCCAAAATTGAGTTGTCATCATTTCGCGATAGCGTGATCCATTGACCGCTACCGAATTTCCAGCCTCATCTTCAAAAAAAAACCGCCCAATCAAGCCTCCAGACCACATAGCGCACCATATAGTGACACGTAGAGCATGTAAAGCTTCTCAATAATTGCTCTAGGATTTTCAGAAATCTAAATAATACAAGTTTGCCAGTTGTCAAACCCTGACAAGTAAAAATGGGTTTCGCCTGAAAAAATGATTTTTTCAGAAAAACCAGCCGGTTATTCGTGAATGAATTGAGCGAATCTATGGCGATATTAGTGGTCGCCACCAGAGGAACCTTCAAAGCCAAATGATTACGCAAAATTCGCCATTTGGTTGTTTTGGATAATCCCAATTGTTGGGAACGTCGTTGTTCCCCCCAGGGGCATATAAATATGATCTTTATAGAATATTCCACTATCTAGACTCAGTGCAACTGGGGTATAAAGGGAGCCCAGTCCCTTGAAGACAGGCAGGTGGTCAACTGGAAACTCCACTTTATTTCCACGGGGATCAGTGAGCCCCACAGTTCATTATTTGTCTCTTTAGACTTAAAATAGTTCTCTGGCTGATCATCGTGGTGGTTGTGGTTTTGCGGCCCCATATCCTATGGTTTTCTATGGTGGCCAGGATCATCTCGCTGATAATGACACGCTAAGTGAATGATCCAGTCCAGTGAGCATGCTTGACATGTGTTCTGGACAAGGAGTTAGAAAGTCTCCAACTCTTTAGCAAGGTGTGATAGTTTGCAGACCTGCCCTGGAATTATTCAAGTTGCAACTAGGTGGTATCTGTTGCTTAGAATTATGTCTTCGGCTATCTAGGACGTATGTATAACGTTCCAAATTATACAAAGTGGTTTGTCCACCATCTGATTAAGACTATATAGTCAGGCGCGGATGTAAAACAAATCACACTCTGTTGGGAACGTCGAGGAAGTGACAATTTAGATCTGCTTCAACTCTGTGGCTCGCGGTTGTGATGTTTTTAGTTTAACGATCCGGTCGAACAACGCATTTTGTATCGAGCCTGTTGACAACAAATTTAACGACAAATTCTTAATAACGGTCTCAAAAGGACGATTATGTTGTCCGAAAGTATCACAAATTTTACGAAATGTAACTTTAATAGAACCACCATTTTCATAGTGAATTTTAATTGTTTAAATGCGATTTTCATGCGCAATTGAAGTAATTGTAACAATTGTAACAATTGCTAATGCATCTACGAATACGCCAAAAATCTAAATGTCATGTTGTTGGTGTTGCCACAAGCGGAAAATAAACTTCTTGTAAAAAAACCAGATATATTAAAGATATGTTGTTTTCTAGGGTAGTTATATATAGAGATTATAAAAGATTCTGTAGAACAGTTAATTAGTTAACACAAACATATATAAGGATATGAATACTGTTATTTAATGTTGATGAATTTTTCGTTATTTAATGTTTCAACTTCATCTTCATCATTAAAAAGGCACAATAGTTCATTGTAGTTTTATCAAGTAAAATAAAAATTGAAGAATTAAAGTTGTTTAAGAATATTTTTTTGTTTTATAAAATATGAAGAATTCTTAAATGTTTGTCATACGACTGGTTTATAAAGTGAATTCTTATCTTATCATTTGATTTACTTCTACGTTTCGTAAATATGTGCTTTAGTACAAAAAAATAAAAAAAATTTTTTTTTATATAAAAAACATGGGTATTGGTGTAAAAGGTATTTTCTATACAGATTTGTTATATATGTATTTAATATGCGACAGTATTTGTGTCAGAACATATTTCATTTCATAAATATATTAACAATACTGCGTACAAAAAAAGCAGTAAAATAACATTTTATTTACATCACTATTTAACATTAATATTCTTAGTCGTACTTGATTCTTTTAAAATTATTATTTTCTTATGTATATTTCATTACATATCATGATATTCATTATTAGAAAATAAAGGCTCAATGTTTAAAATTGTGTTTAGTAATTGAAGGATTCTTTTCTTTTATTATTCAATTATTTAAATCTGGTTGTAGGAATAATGTTGCCAACTACAGAAGTTTTGCTAAACTTAGCGCTATACCTAAATTTCTTACTGATCACGCTTCCCATCAAGTATCGCTTATATTGGTTTCTGCTCAGCATGGTTTTGGAAAGAGTTGTTCAACCCCTTGGAAACAAAAAAATGTTTGTTGTTAACTATTTTTAATGAGAATAAATTTGCCTCAAGTTTGACTATTTTTCCCCTTAATAAATTTTCGGAACAAAAACCTAATCATGAAATTTAGCTGTCTTTTAAGGGATGTCTTTCGAATATCTCTCTCAGGTTTATTAGCTTTTCAAATAACGATAAATTAGAACGGTGTCTCCAATGATAATTATTACAGCAGTTTCCCCCCGGGTTGTTCCAGATTGTTTTTTGTCAGTTCTTTTTCTGAATTTTAAATCACTCTATTCGTTTGATTTATTATTTCAATTTATTAACATTTTTAAAAATTTACTGTTAATTTAGCTTTATTTTTATGAACTAAAGAACTTAAAGTCCAAACAGATTTATATATTGTATAGTTTCGCTCGAAAACAGATTCAGCATAGACGGGGTTCTTTGCCATTTCGAAATTTTATTTGAAAATGTCTGTAGTTTTTTTAATCGACCCTTTTTATCTTTAATAAATATCTCTTATTCTTTTTTACGGTCTTTTTAAATTAAATTAACAATATATATATTTTTTCTCTTTTCGATATTTCGCTTTCCTATGGAAAGCTTCTTCAGGAAAAAAATATTTTATTTTTGAAAACAAAAAAAAATTTTTTATTTTTGAAAACAAAAATAAAAAATTTTTTTCCTGAAGAAGCTTTCCATAGGAAAGCGAAATATCGAAAAGAGAAAAAATATATATATATTGTTAATTTAATTTAAAAAGACCGTCAAAAAGAATAAGAGATATTTATTAATTTCAAAATGTCTTAATGTGGATATTTTCATTTTCAATGTACTTATAGCTTTAGCGGCTCGCTGCTCTACCTTCGTTTCAAAATCGAGAATTTCGATATATTTATAACAAATGTCGATAACGCCAATAGTGGTGCCAAACTCTCATTTTTTATTTCGTTTCTAAACTACAGCCCTGCTATCTTAACTTTTTACAAACTCTTACATTTTACAAAGATAACGATCCACTTACGTCGAAGGTAACTACTCAAAATTTTTGTAACCCCTTCTGGTAGCCTATTAAGGAAACCTCATCATTAGTCTTTTTAATTTATTTAATTGTCGCCGCTGTAGCTTATGTTTGATTTATTCTCGCTACTACCTTTGTTTTAAAAATCGAGAATTTCAATATATTTATAACAAATGTCGATAACGCCAATGGTGGTGCCAAACTTTCATTTTTAATTTCGTTTTTAAACTACCTCAGCTTTAGCCTTCTTGTGTCCATTTTGGAAAATTTAATGGGAGACTATCACAGCATGATAACCTAGAATGAAAACCAGATAGCGTATGCAACGGACTCATAAGGTTTGAAAACCTTACCCTTACGTGTTGGCGTAGTCCCAGTGGCATAAAACTTTTGAAAGGTTATTTTTGCGCGAAGCTTCAGCTCTGTAAAGGGTCAAGCTTCAATATGTTCATAGTAATGTATATATATATGTATACATATATATATTGAAAATAGTACTAATGAATAAAATTATCTTCGTTGTACAATTTCTTATAGTTTCAAATTTATCTGACACATTCGGTTTTGTTTGCTGGTTTATGTCTAGACTAAATACTTTTAAACTGTTGTTAGTTTCAATCTAGTTATTAAGCTTGGAATAACATTAAGCCAAACAGATAATATTTGTAAGATGCTCAGTGAAAGACCAAGTAAAATACATAAATAAATACCATGAAGGAAAATAGATTTTCAGATTTTTGGTTTTTGTTTGCAAATACTAAATAAGCAATTTTATTAATATACAATCCTATTACGCTTACAAAGATCCTGCAAAGTGATCTATGGAGCCAAGCGCGGATTTTGGTTGCCAGTAAATAATTAAACCATTGTTATCGGAATCTTTCTGTCATTCAGTTGGCTTCTTTGTTAGCACGCGATTCGAAGTAATTAAAGCAATATTTGAAACGTTCCATAATTTTCATTCAAAATGGTGTAAGAATATTTCTTTAAATCTATAGAATTTTCTGAAAGGACGAGGGTTTTCAGTTGGTTTATATATATATATATGTAATATAAAATGATATTTTGTCGTCAGGATTTTTATAATAATTCTATACCTTCACACTAAAATTGCTTATCCAACGTAATGTTATCATTTCCATGCACTGAAAAAGTCTTGAGGCCCAACTATAATATGCATAATCTGGCTTAAGCTAATGTCAAAAGTTAGACGAAAAGTCATTCAAATGTATGTATTATTTGTGCCAAAAGTACTAAAAAATGCAACTATGTGCATCATTGAATTTATAAACAATACAAAATTAAATTTTATTGCAAATTGTGTGTTAAAAAAATGAAAAAGAAAATAAAACTTTTAAAGGCCTCCGTTCCTTTGAATTGCCGTTATAGTAAAACGAGTCTCTTTTGTCATATAAGCTATTTTTTCTTTGAACATTTTCTATTAAATTCAGATAAAATATTTTTTTCCCTCCATTGGAATTTGTTTACTAATGTATCTATAACACATTGCAAAATCAGCTGTTTCCGTACGGAATGTGCGATCAGTTTCGTACTTTACTTAAGCAATTGACATTTGACGAAACTTGACGAAAAGTTTTGTTAAGTACATTATAGTTCGCCACATGTGATTATGAGGTATTTGCACAGTTGTTTAAGTTCTTAAGCCTGCATATGCATATTATAGTTGGGCCTTTGCATTAACTTTTATACTTTTCTGTGAGAAAAAGAATCATAAAGAATACAGGGTAACCTTACTGAGAATGTTTCTCCAACTGTTCGTATAAACACAGTTTATTGCTAATTTGAATTATTTTTTATCTTATGCAGAAAATACACAGAGAGAAGAGATGTTTTCAAAAGTATCTTATGTGGTTAACTCGTCTGTACTAAAAAACTCTTCAATAAATATATTAAAATCTGTCAATCAAACAAACCACTTTCTAGGGCAAAATAAACTTAAACACAAAACTGTAATTAATCAGCTTTTAATTGTATTCTGTACGAATATACCACATTATTTATCCTTGTATGATATTGTTGTTTGAATTGACGTTTAAATTTCATTTAGGGCCGCTTCTTCTACAATGTAACAAATATTTTTGATTAATGTTTAAAAACCATGTTAAAACCATGAAACTTCATTTACGTAATTTACACAAACTCTCCGGACTAGGCATATAATTATTTAACTTTGTTAAGACAGGTAAACTTCTCAACATTGAGTCAACAAAGATGATTTCGATGTAACATCTGTTAAGCACCCCTAATATAGTTCGTGAGCCACTGGAAGCGGTAACGGTCTACAACACCATCATCGTTTTTCAGATTTTTTATAAGCTCTAAGTTACTCAAACTTCTCTACATCTTAGAGGTGTTAATTTAGTGAATACTACTACAATGAAACGGCAACCTTGTAACGCAAAAAGTTTAATGTTGTTTTTGGAAAAACAAACAATTGTGTAACTAGCGGCTGGTGGTAAAATAGCCAACAGCTGTTCTAGTCAGCAGCTGATGGTTGGTGGTGAATACAGACGTCGGCTGTTATGTAAATCGACTGCCGAGATGGTGTATGTGTGTTTGTGTATAGGTGTGTGTTGGCAGACTAGGTATAAAAGGGTGAACACCATGAATAATAAGGTAATTGGTAATATTATTTTAATATTTCGGGCTGTTAGGTTAGGCAGTCTGATTATAAACAAAGCGGAGCTTTTAACACAGCCGAGTTTATACCCTGCGCCACTACTTGGAGTGATCAAGGCAATGGACAGTTAAGCGGAGGTCTTAACCAAGCTCAGCTCACAGTGTTTTGGGTATTTCCATTTAACACGTCCTACTAAATGTGGTGCGACCACAAAACGAAGCGAAGGTTTTAACCCAGTCGAGTTTCTATCCACCGTCAGCGCTGTTGTGACTAAAGCATTGGACAGTTGATCGGAGGTTTTAACCCAGCCCAATTAACATTGTTTTTGTTTGTTTCCCTCGGACACTGACCGAGATACGTAGGACCAAGATGGTGGAAACCGCCACACACACTAGTACACAGTAGAGGGAGCCGATAAGAAAGCTAAGGCTAAGTTATAATGAATAAACCGAAGCCTTTTATTTGTCCTAATAACACTTAGCGACCCTATACGCCGCTGAGTATATCCCAGCAGCCTGTCGTTACAACCTGATGAGGAACCACAACAAATCAATAAAAGCTGCATCAATAAAAATAATAATAATGAAGACTTAAACAAAATATGACAATATAATTTTTAACTGAATATTATTGTCGCTTGGCTGATGAAATCTATATGAAAGTGTCTCTGTTGGCACCAAAAGGATTTTCTTGAAAACTACATTTAAAAAAGGTAATTGGGACAAGTAAGTTATTAGAACAAATAAGTAGTTTTTATTTTATATCGAGCATTTTTTGTAGAGGTATAGAACTTTATGCAACACTTTTCTAACTGGGGAACCTTTTCGGCAGCTGATTTATGTTAAGTTTGGTTTCGCATTTCAACATGAACACACCGACGTCGGAACAACACTTCCAAATTGTGCAAATTGGGCCCAAAACAAGATTGCCGTTAATCCCAATTTTTATAAGCGAATTTACTCACTTTACTTGTTTTAATGAATACATCAATAAAAAAAAAATTTTCGTATTTTTAGGGGTAAAATTCCTCAAGTGTATGTTGTGACACAATTACATCCACAAAATCTGACTGTTTGGTGTATACTTATCTAAAAACTACAATGGTCAGAACACTACAGTCAATGATGACAGATATAGAGACTTTTTCGTTCATTGATAGAGCAACCATGATGTGTAGGAGCTAAAGTTTCAATAAGATAGCTCAACATGTTACACAGCTCATGTCACAACTGATTTATTGAAGGAAATATTTGGTAACCGCAGAGTTTCATGTTTGGACCTTTGAATTGTTCTCCAAAATCCTGCAATTTAACGCTGCTAGACTATTTTCTATGGAGATATGTAAATTCTCTAGTCTACGACGATAAGCACGATACGTCTGATATATGCGTATGCGTGTGCCTCTAAATATTTACGTAGTATATTATTTGTAAATTGATGTATATTTATATAATTAAAAATATTTATTAAGCAAATCATTATACATTCTCAAACCAATAAATTTTATTCTGAATCACTTGTTGTTTTAATGAAACAAAAATCAATACACTTGCACAAATATTTTGACGCCAATATTAATCACATGATAACGAAAATTGTTTTGTTTTTATGCTATAAAACCTTTTTATTTAATACTAAGCATAACATTCGAATTAATTCATAAAATCGAATAATAAAAGTGAATAATAAATTTTACACACTTTTGCATTATATAGTCGTATATATATATATATATATATATATATATATATATATCATTTGCACATACATACACATCTGATAGGAACTTGCCATTAAAATTTCGCCACATTTTCTCCACTACTGTTATATTTTATTATAATGTCTCTGCTCTTTTCTCTGGAGAACTAAGATGTTTTTATCCTTGCAAAATATAAGTTCTTTGAAAAAAGAAAATTTTTTAACACTCCCTAGAGTGGTTAGATCCACGAAAACTACACCCAAAATACTTAATGGCTCTGATTGTGAAATTGTCGATGAAAAGAAAATAAGAGATATAATGTTTTATCCAAAAATTACTCAACTAGTTCAGGTCATTTCGGAATGTTCTAGTTCCATTAAACGATTTCCTAAAAGGAACGGTTCGAGCTTTTACTTAGGCTACTTCATTATAATAAATTTTAATCGTATATGTTACGTATATTTATGGCTCATTAAGTCATAAGACAAGTTCCGTTAACTCATGTAGCTATTGACAGTAGATATAAAATTTAATAATCAGATGCTCCATATATTTATTGACTTACAAACGTATTCATAAAAACTTAAAGTAGGTATAACTGCCGTTGTTAAGCACAATTTCCTAAAATTGTTTTCAAAAAACGTTTTTACCCTAACATACCATTGTTAACTTTAAAGTAGGAAAAACCTACGTTAAACCTACAATAAATTGACAGTTCAATTTTATTATTGAAAGTTCAAAAACAAAACAAATTGTGTTTACAATAAACTGAGCCGCTTATTTTAAAAGTGGCATAAGTCAATTTGTTATTGTCATCTTTTTTATTTTAAATTAGTTTATATAACATTTTAATTTTTAGCCATTTCAACAAGTCTGTATTTAGTTTTCTTTCTGAAACGGATTTTTCTAATGATTGTGTTGAAATAAAATCTTTTTTCTCCATGTTATGTACTGTGAAGGATTTTTTCGACAGGGGGCTATTACTACTATTACTATTTTGTCCTTTACATAAGTCACTATGTGCAATAATATGCTTTTGAGTTGTGACATTCTTAGATATTTTATACAACACGAAGCAACTTCCTGAGAATAATAAAAATAATGCTAATTATGTGAAGTATATTAGATATCACTATAATATAGTTCAGTAAACTGCACTATTCTTTCAATAATCACAATAATCACAACAATACTTTATACACACTTATTACATGTTTCCACTTCTTTCACACGAAGCTCCGTAATTAATTTCCTGAGTACAGCGACTTACGCCGCTTTCAAAATAAACATTTTTGTTATGCCGTTAATTATCAATACTCCTCTCAAACAAATCTCAATACTTCTCAACTTGTTAATTTCAAATTTATTAAAAATGAAAAAAAAAACTGTTCAGTTGTGACTTATGCCACTTTTAATGTAAACGGCTCAATTGACACTTTTACTTTGTTATTCCAAAAATGTTTGTTAAAAACAAATTGTAGGTTACAAATAATATTAAAAACTAAATTATAACACGCCATTCAATGTAAAACATTTTTACATCATTATTTTATATTTTACAAAAATATAATTATAATTAATTATTTTAAACAAAAGTTTTATTGATGTACATATAATCAAAACAAAGCTCGTTATCCGAATAATTATTTTTTTAATATGAATAAATTCTTTGTAAGTTCTTCGTAAGCCTTGCAAATTAACCTTTTTTTGGTGCTTTGCTTTTTATTAAAAAGATTGATAAAAAAACAAAAAAAAAATATGTTGATTTTGCTGAAAACAATAAAAACATTTTTTATGGATCTAAATACCCGGATAAATATATTCATTTTTATACATCGTTAACTGCAACGTGACAACTGAAAATAGTGGCATTGCCAGAATCAAAATACTAATTTTACTAAAGCATATATTAGCTAAAGTACTGTTTATGAATACCATTTTTTAACAAACGTCTGTTAGCCTTAAAGTGTTTGTTAACTAACGTGCACTTTAAAGCTCAAGTAAGCGTTTTTTATGCATACAGCCGTTAGTCTATAGATTTATTCCTTACGGACTATAACATGCATCTTTTAAGTGATTATTAATATTTTTACAAATTAATTGGGTATGATTTTACGTTATCCCGCGTCAACTTTTTGGTTTGTACACATATTGGTTTCGGCTATGTGCCATTTTCAGTTCTCCTTTTTTTCTAGTATCTTTCATCTTCAGTGTTCTTTTTTTCTCTAGTATCTTCCATCTTCAGTGTTCTTTTTCTCTAGTATAGTGAAAAGAGAACATTGAATTGGTTGCACATCGTCGTGCTCTCGTTCATCGATCATTAATCGTTTAAAGTAAAAAAAGCGATGAAAGAAAGCAAGAACCTTTAGTTCATTGACGCAGTCGGAACTATTAAAGAAATTTACTATTTTTACAAAACGTATTATACTACACCATGTTAAGTAATAAAATTTTTATAATTTTTTTTTTCGCCCTTTCGATATTTGCAATATTGCCTCGACCATATTCATTTATATGTTTCCATGCAAATATAACTTCAGAATTTTGAGCTTCAAATTCCGGATAGGTAGAATATATACACTTCATACACAATTAGCAATAAAATACAAATATATATATATATATATATATATATATATATATATATACATATATATGTACCTGAAATATCTCCTTCGATTGCAGTACAAGTTGAAACTAATACAGGAGGCATTTTTAATTTAAAAGTAATTTCTGAAAACTGGGCGAAAACAATAGTTAGGAAATTATTCGCTTTCACGATATTGAAGACAACTTTAATTTTAAAAACACTTCAAATTAGTTTATTTTGTTATTATAATGTTATTTAGTTTATTTACTTCTTATTTTATCAATTGATTTTTATATTGAAACAAAAGCAATTACACGTCAATTTTTCAAACGTACACAATTCCTTGTAATCGTTTTTTAAACTAAAACTTAAATTTGAATAATTCCGGTTATAAAAGTATTTTCTTTCAAAAATAGTTATAAATTTTTTCTTGATTTTATAAGAGCAACAACCAATTATAAATATGACCCTGTGCCAATTGTACGAGTATTTAAACTGACTGATAGGAAATAAGAAAGTAATTTTGTTATATTTTCATTTTTCCTATCTTATCCAACAACGTAATGTTAAATATTAACATATCGGATATCTGAGAATAGATAGTGGCACTAGATAAGTTATCTTTTCAAAGATTTCGATTAAGGCAGGCCCCCACTATTTTGTTCTTCATGTTGTTATAAATGTTTTTATTAATATCAATATTGCGGTGGCTTGCTTCCTTTACTTACTCTAAGGAAGATACCAGCAAAAGGTGTTTGTGAATAAAAACTTCATATCTGGCTTTAAAAAAACAGTGTCATACGTGCAGCCAGACATTTTGTAAGTTATCTAAAGATATCGTCAGCACTAATTTAAAATAAAAAAAATTAACACTATTCACATATATTTTACTTCGTATAAAATAAAATACCATCTTCTATTTGAGAGTGCAATGGGAAAAACTTAAAGATAAAAGTAAACATAAGGGAACAGGGTGTTTTGTTAAAATATTATTTGCTTAAATTAAAAGCACCTACCTTCTCTATTTAACGTTCTTAAACTGTTTTTATTGGCGTAGAGATTAAGATTAACCCAGCAAAAATTTGTAAATAGCAAATTCCTTACTGTTGTCATTCTTTTCCCTCTTTGGCGGCTGTTTATTCGGTATGAACGGCGAGCTCTTTCGATGTGAAGACATCATTCTCAAACCGCGTTTTTTCTGTCGGAAACGGACCACGCTTAATAGTAAACAAATATGTATTGCTTAATTATGCACATGCAATTGTCTATGCCATAAAATATGTTTATTTTGCAAAAATCAAGTTTTTACCTTATCAGCACGCAATACTAAGAATGCGAATTAATGGGAATTAATACATCATATTTCACACTAGTAATCGGTTTCAGGTTGTTTATAAAAAGTTTCTTAAAAAGTAGCTTCCGGCTTGTTTTTCTATCATTAATATATTTTCTTATTTCGATATCTGTAATGTTAAGCGATTACTTCCCTCATTGTGAACAATAGTTTTCAAAATGCCTGATCAGCTTTAAAATACCATGCTCTCTACGGGCTGTAAATAGCAGCAGGAAAATTCGTCATTTATATTTTAACTAAAATTTTCGCACAAATTTGTTCTCCACTGTTAAATTACTATCACCTTTTGTCTTTCGAGGGAAGCACACTGACTGTGATAGATAAAATATGTTTAATTATATTTTGAGACCCAATATATCAGTAATAATAAAATCAAAAGTGGAAGAGTTATGAAATTGAAATATGTTTTTGTTATACTTTTACCTCAATTCAATTTTCTATAACAAAAGGAATGAGAAAAAAATGTAGACAGAAACATAAATTAAAAATTAAAGAAAGAGTTTTGTGATGATTATAGATAAATATATATATATATATTCACCACTATGATCTCATTTTCTTTCACTGACAACCACAACGCAAAACACCTATTCTGGAGCTCACTATATATTACTACGGAAGGATTTGTTTTTCGGAAAGCAGCTAAATTATTGGACCACTAAGAGATAAAATATTGAACATAATGAAAATTCACCCCCTGCTATGACTATATATGACAAAGCCATTATCGAATTATAATTCGTTAAAATATTAAACATACCTCTGCTTATTGTTTATTGAAGCAAAAGTGGACAAATTTTGATTTATTTTTAATGCACACAAAGTAGAACCTGGTAAAAACAAATCAAAAGATTATCAGTTTTATCTCAATTAGGAATTTCTTTATTTAATTATTATTTTGTGGTAATTATTTACTATAAGGACACATTTAAATTTTAAGAGATACATATTAAGATTTTTAAAATTATATTCTCCTTCCCATAATAATTCAAAACTAATGCCTTACTGTCCCATATCTATATTAAAATTATATTTGCTCAATTCAGAACATATTGTGCATGTACAACTGCGATCAATATAATAGCACCACGTACAAATTTATACTGACTCCGTTTATATTCAATTAAAAAAAATAATAAATTATTTGGGTATGGTTTTACTTCATCCCACGTCAAATTTGGTTGGTAAACAGACCGGTTTCGGCTATGAGCCATCCTCAGTGTTCTCTTCTATGTCTATCTGTAGAGATGGCTCATAGCCGAAGCCGGTCTGTTTACAAACCAAATTTGTCGCAGGATGACGTAAAATCATATCCAATTAAATCAAATTCCGTGGAACAATATACGCACATATCAAATAATAAATACTTTGATGTTAATGGTTTATTATCATAAGACAATTATTTGGTTTTTTTCAACTCTAACTAATTAAAACAAAAAACTTAAAAACTTCATAGTCAAAATAATAGCACTTCAATTCATTTTTAACAAAAATTAGTGGTCTTTCTTAAAATAAATAAAAAAATTCTTTTAGATATATTGTAGATAAATTAATTGAATGGTTTCAATACTTTGTCGCGTGCGCATTGTTTGCTGTTGCCGCGGCACAACGCCTTCCCATGGAATCCACTAAATGCTGGCCTCTTTTAACTTTGATGGAACTCCTAATTTTCTCCCAGAGCCCTTCAACGCTTGTTGGTATTATTGTAGATACACCCTTCTTTATGTCCGTCCACAGATTTTTGATAGGGTTTAAATTTGGGGACTGTGCAGGTCACTCCATTGATAGAGCTATGGTTGAACCATTTTTTTGCCATTTTGCTGAAGTTTTTGGGTCATTGTCTTGCTGGAAAACCAGCAAGACACCAGCGGCATTTCGTAGGAAGCATACGGCAGCATAATTTCATTAAGGATTTTTACATAACCCGATGAATCCATAACGGTTTCGATCCAATATATAGGATCCACTATTTGATGCGAGAAGCAACCCCATACCATAATACTACGACCTCCATGTTTGATAGTTTTTGTTGTGAATTGTGGCTTATATTAGCTGTTAGGTGGCCTACTGGCAAAACATCTGGAAACCTTTCCACCAAAAACGAACAATTTTAGATTCGTATCGATATCAGCCCATAGCACATTTCTTCACTTTTCCTTTGGCCAATTTAGATGCTCCTTAGCAAAATATATCCGTTTACCAACATGCTTAGAGAAATGGAGCGGCACTCTTCGAGGACTACAGGCATTGAGGCTGTTGTCTCGAAGTCTGCGGCGAATAGATCCCACGCTTGCCGGCACATTCAATGTTTGTTTAAGCTCCGTAGCTGTTAGAAAGACATTTGCTTTAATCGCCCGTACTAACCGTTTCAATTCCCCCCGGGGGCATATTATAGTCTTTTTGGAACCTACTATTCCATTTAGATTGGTGTCTTGTGGGGTAAAAGGGAGCCCAGGCCCCTCAAAGGCTAGTAGGAGTCACCTGGACAATCCACATATTTCCACGGAAAATCAGTTGCCCAAGAGTACACTATTTGTTCTCTTTAGACAATGATGTGCTCTGACTGGTTATTGACGTTGGCCCCTATATGCGAGTATCGTGGTGGTTGTGGTTTCGGACCCTCGTGAGAGTTTGTGGGTCGGACCATTCAAATTAACACAATGAATGGTTCAGGTTCAGTGAATATGAATGCTGTCATGTTCTTGATAAAAAAGAGCTTCATGCGTTCTGGACCAGGAGTTGGAAAGTCTCCAACTCTTTAGCAAAGAGTGAAGGCTGCGGCCTACTTCGGGCTTTTGAAATTGCTACTGGAAGTGACCGGAGGATATACGTATTCGATGGCCTTCTAGGGCGTGGTTGGTGTCCAATCAACCAAGTGGTTTGACCACCATCTGATTATGACTATATAGTCGGTGTAGATGTAAATCAAATCACGTTTCAATATTAAGGGTGACAAAACTCGCTTTCTACAACGGGATTCAACTTTTTACTCATATCTTAGGGCATTTATTATCATTTTATTGGAACAGCCCAGCAATTCCCTTATTTGGGAATACGATTTACCTTCAGACGCAAATTTTTTTATTAGTTCACGTTTTTTAGGGGAACAATGGTTTCCGCGACCTATAACTATACAATTTTTATTTAAATTATTAGACGATTTTATAGAAAATATATTGAAAAATGGTTGTTAACTAATTATTCGGCTTTTCGAGTTTATCAATAATATGTCGATATAATTGAGTGCAATTATCGGTGTCTGTCTTAATTAGGTAGATTAATAATGCGTAATATTTCCAATGTAAATATCTTTTTATAATACTGCTCTTGCTGTAATATTCTCATTCTCTCAAAATAGGGCTTGTGACCAACCAATGCACAGTGCGCAACAAGTGTAATCTATTGGCCTCTAAATCGGATTTGTAAGATGAGTCCCTGTTTTTTTGTACCAATGCATGTTTTAAGACATATCGGATAGAGTAATGTGGTGGCTCTAGATATTTCCAAGGCGTGTGATATGTATTTTATATTGTAGTTTACCGTTTTATTGCTACTGCAATGGCAAGTGCTTTAATGAAATTAGGAAACTTGTTTCCGTTATTCATACGTTTTCGTTTTAAGTCGATTTTTATTAAGAACGCATCCATTTGTGATTGATTGGCCAGTGAATTGCACTATGTTTTATAGGGAAAATTCCTTTTTAGCAGAACATTCTCTGTAGAGGTCTTTCTTGTCACTTTCAAGGTAGGAAAGTTAAAACTGAACGTTCACAAATACTACAACCGTTTCTTCTTCCCCATAACCTAATTTCCAACTTCTGGCACAATGCATTACATGCGTAGGGGTCATCCCCTAAGTGCTGATCCGAGAAAATATATGTTGATTCCGCCTCCATTGCAATTAATTTTAAATTGCAAGGTGCCCCCGATTTAAGGTGCCCCTGTAGGCTAGTAGGTAGTGTACTAGCTTGTAAATATGGGGGTTGTGGGTTCGATTCCCAACGAATACCTTGGTTTTTTTCACTACAAAAATAAAAATTGACTATCGGTAGGGCTGCTCAGCGTTGAAGGCATAGTCACTGGTCGCTGTGCTGTCTTATATACGGCAGTTAATTTCCGACTATCCTTCTACTTTCACCACCTGTTTCATCTATTCTCTATCCCTTTCCTAAAGAATGTAGCACGGTACTTGACTAAATAGGCATTGTTGCCTGAAGTGCTACTTTTCTTTAAAAAAAAAAATTTACCCTTCGTTTTGCTAAATAATTTCTTCAACATATTATTGGTCTTTATAGCCAATTCATACTTATTGTTGTCATCAATGTCCATATTTCTCATTCTTTCAAATTATCCAGGTGTATATGTAATCTGATAATCTCCTTGATAACTAAGGTATTGTTTTTTGATCTTACATATCTGAATAACCCCATTATTGTTTTGCAAGGATAGTCATGTGTCTCTTTTATGAAAACGATGAGGTATGTATATTCGTATATTTTTTTAGAATATTCTATTTTTGTTCTATTATATTATGTGTTAAAGTCACTGCGATTCTAGGAAATAAAGTTTTGACGGCAAATGATACAAGCACTTCATCTCTGTCAATTTTAATATAACATTATATTTTGAATTATGTGTTCAGACCGCAGACGTTGTTGTACCCTTAAGAATAGTTTACTCTAAAAGTCTTTACAATTAACATTGTTACTAACGCGTCTTGCTTAAGTTTTAAAAGAAAATGATTAAGTAATAAAGTACACAACTGGGTATGCTGTTTACTAACTGCGTAGTTTTCTAAGAAAATTCATAAACGAAAGACTACAACAACTTTCTAGTTACAAATTGCGTAGAAATCTTATGCACGCAAGACAACAACAACTGGGTATGCCATTTACTAACTGCATAGTTTTCTAAGAAAACTTATACAAACAAGATAACAACAAATATCTTAAAATAAATTCCAGAAAGAAAATTTATCAGCATAAAAACAAAAATGCACACAGACCAACAGGCGCCTATACATTGAATGAATAACACAACAACAACAAAATGTGACGCAAAGGGTGTAGAAAATTCTTAATTTTTTTAGACCTCTAGCGGCCAAATATAAAAGACAACGTCTGAGTGGATATACCTTCTGAAGTATCTAATTGTTCTGTAGTGCCAACGTACAAATCTTACTTTGTGTGTAGTTAAAGTAAATAAAATTGTAATTAATTCGAAAACTCTAAAATTTTGTGTTATTATTTTGCAATAAAGAACTCAGTAACAACAAAATGATTACAAAAGGTGTAAACATAACAATATTATACTCTTTAAACTTAAATATTTGTATCCGTTAAAAAAAATCATCGCAATTTGTGCATATAAAATGTTTCATTTTGCTAAAAACATAAATTTGTAGCGTTAAAAATGTATTACATACTAATATATTATATTTGGAGTGAAAACAAGATTTTTTGTATAACTAAAAATAGTATAAAAAAATTCTATTGGCATTACTCCATTAATGCATATTTTATGATTTTTTACTTCATATACATATTACATTCCGTGCCCTCGGGCAACAATCACTCTTATTGTATATCTCTAGAAGCAGTACAAAAAAATTTGGGGCAGGTTTGAATCAGCGTAATTTTTTTTCGATTACATGTACTTAAGAAAAGAATATCAAGACAGTAAATTTTATAAGGCTTATTTTTTATCTTAAAATCTTTTAGAAGAGCTAAAAGCCATGTATCGTTTGTGACATTATAAAGCAATAAAAAATATATTCATAGTTTTGTTATTTTTAATAACTTTTGTTATTTTCGTTATTAACGTGTGTTGTTGTATAAAGCTTTGATAATTTAAAAATTTTATTTTAACAAAAACCTTGTCAACAAGTTTTTATAACAACCACCATTTTAAACTAGAAGTTCATTTAAAGTCCTAATAAAAATTACTCTTAAACAAACATTAAAAATAGTACACACGAGAAAGTATAAGCCACTCCATCATTTTGAATTAAAATTCAAGCATAAATGTTTTTATTATTTTCTTTTGTAGATGTAAACTTTTACATTTAAAAAAAGAGACAAATATACTGCAGAATCAGATGTTCAATAGGAACACCCTTTCAATTTGAATTTCATTTTATTATTTTACTTTCTGCTGTTAATGGTAAAAATTCTGGGTAAATTTTGCGTCTCTGACTATAAAAGTTGAATAGACAAGAATGGATAGAAATTTTACCTATAACGAGAGAATCGTTTAGGGATTCGCAGAGTGATTTCCGAAATTGGAAGCAAATTGTTGAAAGGCATTTTGGCTTAATGCAATAATAAATAAATAAATCTTCTTGTAAGTGTATTGTTGAACCGATTTTGATGAAATTTAAAACGACTGGACACTGCAATAACTAATTTACACTATTATACACTGAACCTATTTCAATAAAGTCACAGAATAGCGATTAAGTGAAAGCTCGAAGCAACAGTCCCGATGAGAAAAAGCAAGTAAAAAAATCCGCAAATTTATGTGGCTGAAACGGTTCAAGTAAAATCCAATTTTAATAATATTTCAAAGGCCCAACTATAACATGCATACGCAGGCTTAAGCCAACTTAAACAACTGTGCAAATACCTAATAATCATATGTGGTGAACTATAATGTACTTTACAAAACTTTTCGTCAAGTTTCGTCAAATGTCAATTGCTTATGCAATGTACGAAACTGATCGCACATTCAGTACGGAAACAGCTGTTTTTGCAATGTGCATTGTTTTAGAGATACATTAGTTAACAAATTGCAAGGGAGGACGCAAGTGAAAAAATATTTTATTTTAATTTAATAGAAAGCGTGAAAACAAAGAAGTGTTTATATGACGCGTTTTATTATAACCGCAATTTAAAAGAACGATCATGGAATGAAGTAGCAGAAAAATGCAGTAAAAGTGGTAAGTAATACCTTGAAGGATTTTTTTTGCGGTTTTCATTTTCATATGAGTTATATAAATTCACGGAATGCAAACACAGGTGGGAAATTACTTCGCGAACGTTTCTGCAAGGAAATGAAGAGGATGGAAGCTCCTTCAGGCAGTGGAATGGGCCACATTGAGGAATGGCCACTACTGCAGCCTATGATGTTTATAAAAAACTCTCTCGCGCCCCGCCGGTATAAGCATTTACATTGAATATGTTTCACTTTTTTATAATGTCAATCTTTATTTTGTAGTACTCGTGATAACGTTGTAGAAATAGACTCAACCTTGGAGCAAGCTATGTTCAGTGGAAACAGTTTGCAGGAATATTCCTTTTTAGCATCTTCAACCCCTCCAAAGAAGTAAAAAATAACGCTGGATAGCCTTTACCAAAAATTTGGTGAGACTATAGAAAGCATTGAGAGGAGCTTGGCATCAACGACCGAAGAAAACTCTACTGATGAGAGCTTCATGAAGACAACCGTTAGCTTGATGAAGTACCTGCCAGTGGCAGTAAAAGACAATTTTTAAGCAAACATGTTACAGGAGCTTTATAAACTACGCAGAAATTATAGAAGTGATAATAGTTTGTAGTAGTGATCCTGTTGTGTTTTTAATTGGTTTTTTAATATTTCGTATTTTTTTATTTATTTAGGGCCTGATTTTCTAAAACGCAAAGCTAAAATTTATATATTTTTAATAAAAATTTTAGCTTTGCGTTTTAAAAAATGGGTGCTTATCTGACAAGCAAAATGTGCAAAATTAGTTTTTTAAGAGCCAACGGAGGCATCATTTTATTTATTTTTTAATAATAAGCTAAACTTTTTTTATAGTCATTGAACACAATTCTTGGTTGAACTTTTAACACCAGAATTTAAGTTGATAAATTTGGAACAAAATGTGATTTTAATCGTAGTCATTGAAGAAAAATTTTTATTTAATTTTTAATAATAGACTTTAAGGTCTGATTGCTACCTTTTTTATAGTTGGGCCTATAATATGCATAAGCTAGCTTGAGCTAATGTCAAAAATTTAACGAAAAGTCTGTCAAATGCTAAAGTGAATCATTAAAGACTTTTACGTGGCTATATTGTACTTACATGAATATAGAAATTATTATGCACAGTTGCACATTTTGAAAAGAAAAATAATTTCGTTCTAAATAAATGAATTTTATTAGCAAAAAGGCGTTTAATAATTATATTTTGTATACTTAATACTTTATTATTTATTATTATATTTATCTATTTAGGTTTATATTAATGTTTGTTATTTGTAAAATTTATATCCCTTAGAAAATTAAAAGCCCTGAAGATGCCACTTAAAATTTGTGGCGAAATATTGGAAAATAAAAAGTAATAATAAAATTAAAAATTGACCTCGAGCTCGAGTATTAATATACCTGGATATTAACAATTTATTATTATATTTATTAATACTTTAATTTGTATGAGGATACAAATTTATAATTTTTAGTTAATAGTTTTAGGAAAATTACACATTAATCGCTGTATGTATTATTTGGGCCAAAAGTACTAAAAAATGCAACTGTGTGCATCATTGAATTTATAAGCAATACAAAATTAAATTTTATTGCAAATTGTGTGTTAAAAAAATGGAAAAGAAAAAAAGAAAATAAAATTTTTAAATGCCCTCGTTCCTTTGAATTGCCGTTATAATAAAACGCGTCTCTTTTGTTATATAAGCTATTCTTTCTTTGTACATTTATATTAAATTCAGATAAAATATTTTTTGCCCTCCATTTGGATTTGTTTACTAATGTATCTATAGCACAATGCAAAACAGCGGTGTCCGTACGGAATGTGCGATCAGTTTCGTATTTTGCTTATGCAAATGACATATGACGAAAAGTTTTGTTAAGTACATTATAGTTTGCCAAATATGATTATTAGGTATTTGCACAGTTGTTTAAGTTAGCTTAAGCCTGCATATGCATATTATAGTTGGGCCTTTGCATTAACTTTTATACTTTTCTGTGAGAAAAAGAATCATAAAGAATACAGGGTAACCTTACTGAGAATGTTTCTCCAACTGTTCGTATAAACACAGTTTATTGCTAATTTGAATTATTTTTTATCTTATGCAGAAAATATACAGAGAGAAGAGATGTTTTTAAAATAATCTTATGTGGTTAACTCGTATATGCCTCAAGAAGTATGTAAGCATACTGTTTGAACAACTTCGTTGACGATGATCACTGACATCTGGTTTTAAGAGGACGTTGCCACATGTCACAAAGCTAATGAAACGATCAGTTTAGTGCAAACCAAATTTCCCGATCGCAGAAATGTCCTGCCTGTCAGATTGTGTGACTTAACACCACTGGATTATTTTTTGTGGGGCTATGTTGAGGACAAAGTCTATACGGAGGCAATCGAATCGATTTCAGCCTTAAATCTAAAATCCGTGATGTAATTAATGAAATAGGACTGCCATTTTGCCAAAAAGTGATTGAAAACTTTGATGAAAGAATCAGATATCATTTTTCATTCATAATTGCAGAACTTTTCAATAAAAGTTAGAATTATCTTAATCTAAATTTTTTATTTTATAGTGTTTTAGAAAACAAACTTCTTGTAGAAAACCCCTTTATAAGTCAAACAAATCAATCTGATATTGCTTTAAAAAATATCATATTTTTACTCCCCAATGTTTAAAATGCAATATTAAATTTAAGCAAAGAAAATGCTTACATTTTTATTTACTTACACTTTCCTTCTAAATAAATGTACTTTTTTGTACCCTTTTAAAGATTTTAAAAAAAGAATTCCTCCCTTCATTTTAAACTTGTCTGCTACAAACTGTTTGTGTGGTTTCGGTTCTCGCTAAATAATTGTAATTGTTCTTTTAAATAAGCGTTGCATATTTTAAGACGCAATAATTTAATACACAAAAAATTTTTAATTTTATTTTACGCCATATACATTTTGTGTTATTTACATAATTTTTTATTAGTAGTGGGTTTCAAATATAAAAATATTAGGTTCTAAAACAAATAAAATAAATTTACGTTCTAAAACTTAAATTGACATAAAGTAAAGAATGTTAGTAGTTAAGGGGCTAAAATTGATAATACTGTTCTATTTTGGCATACTTTCTACAAGACTTTTTACATCTATTACACCCCCAAAAAGAATGAGTTACTTGACAGATGAACGACTATTAGTATCGTCATGTGTTCGGCTTAAGACTTTTTCCAAAATATTAAAAATCAAAAGTAATAAACAAAATTATTTATTTATTTTTATTTTTCAATATTTCGGTTAACCTCCTAAGCCATTATCACGGAATCCACGTATAAAAGCACAAGGATGCGATTTTTATTACGCAATAAAATATAATAACATGAAACGTATACATTAAAATGTTAAAAAGAATTCGGGTTTGAGTTTGTTAATAATCTGTTTGTCCCATGATCTCAAAAAAATTAATTTTATTAATAAATAAACCTCGACTTCCTAACCGTTCATAAGAAGTAACAACTAAACAAGATGAACCAGAAGAACATAATCTTTAAGCAATCATTAATGTATAATTACTCTATTTTTATGTTTAGCAATAATATGTCGATAAAATTGAGTGCAATTGTCGGTGTCTGTCTGAATTAACTGATGTGTAAATTAATTATGTGTAACATTTCCCATCTAAATCTCTTTTTATAATTCTGCTCTTCTTGTAATATTTTCATTCTTTCAAAATCAGGCTTGTGACCAACCAATACACCGTGGTCAATAGGTGTATTTTTTAACTTTATTGCTTCACCCACTGCATTTAATCGGATTCTATTTCTCTTGGTAAGTGTGCGCGATTCTCAGATGAGTGTATGACTTTACTGCTTCCTAACAAAAATGGACGAAGACTAGACATACTTGAAATTATGAAAATCTACAAAACAAAAACTTTTGAGAGCGACATTATAAACAATAGGGTAAACACGACCTTCACACCACTTAAACTAAACATAAACTCAAACAAACGAAAAACCCTCTTAAACGGACACACGTCAAAAGACGAAAATATTAATAGTTCGTTCATCCACCGACGGAACAAACTCAAACAATTTAATACCAAGAACATTCTACTTTAACATCACCTCATATTGTTGTTGCTATTATCATTCAGTTTAGGCGAGAGCTTGGCTGTGTGTTTTGTTTTGCTCGATTAGTTGTTTTTGTTTTCTGTTTTTTTATCTTATTTGGTATAATTTTTTATAACATGTTGTTGTTGTTGTCTTGTATGTATAAGATTTCTTAGAAAGCTAGGTAGTTTGTAAAATGCACACTGGGTCGTTTCGTTTATTTTTTTTTAAAGATAATTACTTTCTTTTAAAACTTAATAAATTATCTTTGTGACAATATATTTCCAGAGGCCATAATTTGGTGAGTTTATGGACAAGCAGGTTGGTCGTAGTGCTACTAAATGTTTGTGTATTTTAAGCCTATTTAAAAAAAGTTGTTAGAGGAAATGTCGAGAAAAAGCATTGTTTGTAATATTTATCACTTGATGAAAATATTAAAAGTTTCATGAAATAGAAGAAATCTCAATAATTTTCGATTAGATCGTATTTTAGCGTAGAAATACATATAATTATGATTTATAATTAAAACTATACTCAGTTTATTTTTTTTTTTAAATTCAATTGTTTTTATTATAATTTTTCATTGTTTTAAGACCTTAAATATATGGAAGAATAAAAATATCAATAGAAAATAACAATTATTAAATGAAGTATAAATTTGTAATAAAAAATTCTAAAATATTAAAAAATATTAATAGTAAAAACAGTATACAACTTATCATTATATGAGATTTTTATTTTTTGTTTTTTTTTTTTGTTTTTTGGGGAAATAAATTTGTCTTTTAAACTAAAAATTTTGTTTGGATAATTAAAATTTACAAAATGTGAATAAGCTACTTAATATTTATTGCAGTTAGAAAATTAAGAGAAACAAAAAAAGAAATTAAATTAAAATCTCTGGAATAAAAATGGAATTAATTAAAATAATTAAAACTAAAGAATTATTTATTTTTAACATTTTTAAAATTTTTATATGAAATATTTTAAAATATTTTCAACATGTTTTTATATTTACAGATCCCTCTGCTGTTTATACTCGGGTATTATGTTTTCATCTTTAGAGGAAAGTATTTTATTTTTAAAGTATACAGGACTCATTTTTAATTTAATTTTATATTAAGAATTTAAATTAACAAATTAAATTATTTAAAAACTGTTTATATTTTTATATAGATTATAAACATGCTTTGGAAATTATCTACAAGTTCGGTTTTTTGTTCTAAATTTTTGTTAATCTTTGGTTTTCTTTGTGTTGTTTTATCATAGATTTTATTACGACTAATTTTTCATTTATTAAACGAAATTTATGTTTGGTTTTTTTAGGAGTAAATCTATTAAAAATTTAATGTTGGCTAGAGAAGTTCTCTTTTATTTGTAAATAACAGAAATCAGTACTGCAGTTCGAGGCTAGCAAGCTTGTTTCAAAATACAAGAAAATAGTTTTGTGGGTTTGTAGATTTTAAACTCTAACTCGATTATGAATGTAAGTATATTTTCGGATTAAAATTAATTTACACCATTATTTAAATGTCATTAACAAATTTTAAACTTCTAAAGAAAAAGACGAATTTAATGCTCCAAGTTGGCATAATAATTCAAAGAAGGCAGAATTGGAGGCATTGCCAAATAAATAGTCAAAAAAAAAAGAAAAGAGTTTCGAAACGATGCAATGTTTCATTGTTGATATCACTTGCTACAGTCCTTAATAAAATAGCTTATAGATGTATATACCCAGATAATTATTGGTAATCTACGCTCAGTAAGCTCAGCCAATGAGACCTTATAATCAATAAAACGTTAATCGCTACGAAACATTTTCAGATCTTTTATGATTATCCACCTTTTTGATAATATTATATGTTGTGAATCCCTTCATAATATTAACATTTATAATAACAATTTCGGCATTCACTCGTTCATGTTTCTAAAGTCGCAATACGAATATTTTGCATCAAGTCGATAGAACTTTTCTACAAACAAATAATTTAATATTTTAGTTTTTTTTTTTTGTTTTAAATATCAACGCATTTACTCCATTTTTACGACAGCTTCTCTATCGAATTTTTGGCCAAAGTCATGCAAATGCTGTGGTACAAATTGCATAAACTGTTGTTGTTGCAAATCGTGTAAATGTTGCTGACGATGTAATAAAAACTGATGATATTCATAATCATCATCCATGGAAGGACTACGAGTCATATTATTTAAATGATTTTGTAAAATTTGTTGATGCTGCTGTAAATGATGCTGCTGCTGTTGTTGTTGCTGTTGCTGTTGCTGTTGGTGCTGTTCATCGACCAATTGATTATGTAATTGTTCCATTTTAATGCTACTTGCAGAATTATTTGCAGCTGGAATTAATTCACCATAATTTTCAAAGCTGGGTGAGGTGGGTGTTGAATTCGTTTGAGTTTCAGTGTGATACGTATTTAAAGGACTTTGGTTATCCGACTCCATTTGAAGGTTTGGCTGATTACCATGTGGATTGTTGGCTGTTAAGAGATGTTGCTCCTGCTGCTGTTGGTGATGGTGTAGATGTTGTTGCAGATACTGTTGTTGAGTCTGAGAACTGTTGTTGGGTGTGGCACATTTGTTGGCTGTTGTTGATGTGTTGTTGTTGTTGTTGTTTTTGGGTGAATGGGGATTCATTAGGATATTCGTCTGTGTAAGTTGTGGTTGCTGCTGCGTTGTCGCTGTAGTACTCAATAATTGTTGTTCCGTTTGTTGTTTCTGTTGTATATATTTTTGCATAAATTTTAAATTTTCATTCTCATTATGATCAAATGTTGTTGTATTGTTGTTATTGTTGCTATTAGTAGAATTATTTATATGGTTGTTATTGGGTGATGATGAGGCAGATGATGCATGATGTTGAAACATAATTGGTGATATTTGTTGTTCTAGCTGTTGTTGTTGCTGATTATGCTGTTGATATTGTTGAGGTGACACATTCCCTAAACTATGTTGCAGTTGTTTTTGATGCTGCTGCAGTAACGGTGATGTTGGTGATATATTCATGCTGTGATTATTATTATTATGGTGACAGGGAGATGAAATACTATTTATGGGTGATGTAGTCGCCGATTGCGTTAGTGATGATGTTGATGCATTTAATAATTGTTGTGTTAAAGGTTTAATATCTATTTTTTTATTTAATTTTAATTTTGTTTTTTTTTTTTACCCCAATAAGCAATATGAAAAGAAACAAAAAGAGAACACGAAATAATTATTAAGCATGCTGGGAAGCGTTGAAAAATGTTCATGTAAAACTTACCATTATCGCCATTGATCATATTGCTCATATTGTTTGCACTTTCAGCACTATTATGAAGAGTATTATTGGCCGAATTAATAGCTTGTTCTGATGCCAAGTTGGAAGCAGCATTAGCAGCAGCTTGCTTTTTTGAAATTTTTTCAGCCTTGCAACCTTTAGGTTTACGTTTGCGCGTCTAAAAAAAAAACACACAAAAATCCTGAAAATGAAATATTTCTATTTTTCATTAAAACAAAGAAAAATTTACTTGAATTGTATCCTTTTTCATGGTTAACGGCCGCTTAACACTATGCAGTTTGTAATAAAGACCACACGCATTACATACCGGTTCGCCATTAGGATTGCGACGCCACAATGAAGTTTGCGTGGTTAGGCAATTGGAACAAGTCAGGCCAGCCCTTCTTGAAGCACTCTATAATAAAGAGAAAAATAAGGTAATAGTTAAAAGCAATCTTAAACTGATAATAATTTCTCTTTATTGAAAAACAAGATTTTTGAATTTATTTTCTGAAATGGGAAAGCACCTACCAGACGTCGCGAGGTAGCACGACTAACAACATGTTCCTCTTTAATGTTGGTATTGATATTGTTGTTGTTGCTGTTCCGATTTGTAACATTATACGGAAAGGTCTTATAGAAATCCCCGCCTGATTCAGCGGCCACTGTAATATAGTGATTGCAAACAAACATTAATTGAGTTTTTTTATTCTGATTTTTTTTTCTTAAGATTTCAAAGCTACAAAATTTAAAATGTTTATAGAAAAAGAAATTTTAAAGTATTCCCCAAATAAAAGCAGCAAATATAACAAAATATCATTTGTTTGTTATGTTGTCTATTTGTAATAAATTCAATTAATTTTTTGGTTTTCTTTGTTCAACTAGAATCTAAAGAAGCGAGAACGTTTTTTGTTTTAAGCAATTAAGGGCAAAGGATTTCTATAAGATGTATTAATTCATGATGACAATAAATTCAAAAATTTTGTTTAGTTTTTAATTTTAAATTAATTTTTTTTTTTTTTAATTACAGTTAAATAATTTACCAATCTTCTGGGTGGTTTAATTAAAGGACGATTCATTCCGTTCATTTTATGATAAAGACCGCACGCATTGCATAAATAATGTCCGGTATTATCACGTCGCCATAGTGGAGTTGAAATTGCACCACAATTGACACATTCTCGCCCTTCCGTAAAAAAATCGGCATCAAAAAATGCTTCAAATATAATAGATATAACAAATACCATCAATTATCTCATAATGTTTGGGAATTAAATTTATAGATTTTTTTATCGTTTTTAAACCATCTTTTTTAATGCAATTATCGGATTTTTTAATCCTATTATAGTTGTTTTCTTGTATAAAATGTGTTGTAATTTGTTTGATATTTTTTTTTGTGGTGTGATTGTGTAACAAACAAAAAATTAATTGAATTTATTATAAAAACAAATAATGAGTATCTGCTCTTTCTAATGAATATAAAAAAAAACAAAAATAGTGTTTGAGTTTTATAGTGGTTGAAACAATATAAATAAATGATAATTAATAGTGATGGTAGTACTTACAGGCTTCAATTTAAAGAAAAAATGTAGCCTGCTTTTAGGTAAGTTAGAAAAACTAAAATGTTTATAATATATACATAAAAAATAAATAGTTTTGTTTTATTTATTTATTCGAAAATGTTATTAAGAAAACTAAAGAAGCTATATTTGTTTGCTCTGCTTAACAACAATATATCGGGTTTTTCAACAAGAAGTATTTTTTTTTAATTGTGGCAACACTTACAACCTGATAGTTTTGACATTTAATTTTTTACCGTATCCGTAGTAGATGCATTGACAATTGTTACAATAAATTCAGTTTCACAAGAAATTTGCATTAAAATATTTAAAATCCACTAAGAAAATAGGTGGTTCTGTTAAAATTACATTTCGTAAAATTCGTGATATTTTCTTCTGAGACCGCTATTAAGAATTTGTCGTTCAATTTGAGTCGACAGCCTCGATACAAAATGTGTTGTTTGACCAGGTCTTTCAACTGAAAACATCGCAGGCGTGGGCAACAGTGTTAAAGCAGATCCAAATTTGTTAATTCCTCAACGTACTCAAGAGTTGGGGTTATCTAAAACCGCCATATGGTGAATTTTGCGTAAGGATTTGACTTTGGAGCCCTACTAGGTTTAACTGGTGCAGAAATTGAAACCAACTGAACATTTACATCACCGTAGATTCTCTCAATTCATTCAGGAACAACCGGCTGGTTTTTCTGAAAAAATCATATTTTCAGACGAAACCCATTTTCACTTGAGAAGGTATGTGAACAAGCACACTTGGCGCAATTGGGCTTCTGAAAATAATAGAGCGATTATTGAGAAGCATTGGCATGCTCAACGTGTCACCGCATGGTGCCTTATGTGGTCTATAGGCATGATTATGCCGTTTTGTTCGAAGATGAGGCTGGAAATGCGGTAACGGCCAATGGATCACGCTATAGCGAGATGCTAACAACTAAATTTTGGCCTATTATTGACAACATGGATATCACTGACATGTAGTTTCAACAGGACAGTGCCACATAGCACACAGCCAATGAAACGATTAATTTATTGCAAACCAAATTTCCTGATCGCATAATTTTACGACAATTAGCAGTTAAGTGGTCAGCCAAATCGTGTAATTGAACACCACTGGATTATTTTTTGTGGGATTATATTAAGGACACGGTCTATACGGAGCCAATCGAATCGATTTTAGCCTTAAAACTCAAGGTCCCCGATTTGTCAGCGTGTCCGCGGTGGACATTTGTCGGACTTTTCTCCTAATATTTGAATCATCCTTAATCTAAATTTTTTGTTTTATTTTGTTTTAGAAAACATATTTCTTGTTGAAAAACCCTTTACTTAGTATAAAAGAATTATTGTAAGCCATCTATCATCATACGATTTTAAAAGGTTCTTCTTTAATAATTTAGTCTAACAGTAGTAGATAGAAACTGCGTTAATTTAATATAAAAAATATTTAAGAAACAAATTGTTAAAATAGAATGCAAAAATGTATTAAAACTGCACGATGGTCACGTTTTAAGATATTGATATCTTTGGTTAAAATAGTCAGAGCTATGGTTTATGGTATTATAAAAAAAATATGAAGAAATCTTATGTAATAAAAGCAAAAAACAAAAGAAAAGCTTTTAGGAGATAAATTTTGAAAATTTGTAGAAAAATGCAGTCTGGATTGATAAAACAAATTATTTAAAATATTCTTATCTGGATCGTGCTTAAAAGTTTTAAAACTTAAAGTGTGATATGGCATATTCCAAGAAATGGTCGTAACATCAAATATCCAAACGAAACAGAAACTTAAGCTTTACTAACACATTCATTTTCTTTTTTTTTTATTTGTATAACAAAAGATAAACAAAATCCAAGTTCTGCTTTGTTCGAATGGGCGATGTCAATAGATCTTAATCGAAGCGGATCCTAAATGTTTATGCCACACGAAGTGATTGTAACTGCCAAATTAAAGTATTTTATAGGCTTTAATTAAAAATAATAATTATTTTACATGCCAAATAAAAAATTTTAGCTGAAACGATTTTTAAGTCCATAAGCGTGGAAGAAAACTCGAAAACAATTATTTTTTTTAACTTAATAGCACAAGACAATGTTGCGTTGTTTTCATATTCTAAATTTATATTTCATGTGATTTTAATTTAAAAAAAAAGTCGCGGTACTTAAAATCTGGGTCAATGAAAGTTATTAAAAAGGAAATTAATCTTCTTTATGTACAAATAATCCCTGACCTTTGTGCGACAATAAGTATAATAATACAAAATGATCTATAGAGTTGGGATAATATTTTTTCCAAATAAATTAAATTCAAATATGCATGTCCACATCATTGAGAATAAAAAATAAATACTGTTAATAAGATTTTTCCTTAAATACCAGGAAATATTCTGAAAATTAGAAGAAGATGTTGTTTTATTCTTTATTTCTATTGAAACATTTTCAGCACGATTTATTGCATTTGCGTACTTTTGTACCTTTTCTCTCATGCAGGGATAATTTTTTTTTTTGTTTTTTCTCTTTTTACGAAACTTTGCGATAACAGATTTCGGCAATGAATTTTAAAGTCCACAAGTTCAAAATTGTGAAATGATTTCTAGTTTTAAAAACGAAACAGTAACAGGAGACTCGGGGAAATAAAGGCCTAATGAAAAAATTAAAACACCAAACTTTGTAGTATAAATGTGATTTGTACTTTCTGAACATGATTTAGTATTTAATTTATAATTTAGCATTTAGTTTATAAAAACCGAATATCTAAAAATTGGACATTTTAAACAGTTTTTATTTTAAAGTAGAATCAAAAGTGTGAAACGATTATCAATGCAATTCAAAGATTTATGGACTTTTCAGCAATCAACATTAATCAATCACTTAATATGTATTTGTCTTAGTTCAATGTAAATATGCAGTTATAAAGAACTATTCAAAAAGATAAAATAAAAACCACCGATAATAATTTAAACATTCGCAAGGATTTTAAAATTCAAATAATAAAATGAAATACCTCTACTGAATGTGGATAATAAAAACTATAAAAAATCTTCACCGGTCGACTACACAGATACAAGCACAGACCCTTGTCTATTCTTTGGTTATTAATGAGGTCCTTTGAAGACTAATATGGTGGCTACGGTTAGGACAAAAATGGCGTTACTTGCGTTCTACGGTGGGCTGGGAGCTTTCATAATCTCCAATTATTTAAGAGTAATAACTTAACCCGCCAACCGCGTTACTAAAAATTGATACTCAGCATGTTGCTGTGCACAATGGACCTGAAGGAAGATAAACATATGTTGTATATGACAGCAAAAAAATGACAAAAAAATGTTGGACTAGCATTGGTAAAAAAAATTCCTAGACTGCAGATATAAATAAATCATTGAAAAATTAGCAAAAATAATTTCTTTTAAGACAAAAATTCTATTTTAAAATTAGACTAACAAATCGGCATTATTGTGTTTGCATTTGAAAAGCAACAACTACTTTTAAGAGTCCTTTATTTATTATGAAAATATTTATTTTAAACGAAACCCCGAGCACATTTACACAGGTTACGTAAATAGTAAATAAAATTTGAAAAAATCTACCTAAAAATCTTTAAACACCAATTTGTGAAAACTGAAGAAGTGTGAAATTTTTCTTCAGTACAAAAATAATTAATAATTGTTTTTCTTTTATGTGGCCACACATATGCGTGTTAAACACAAATTCAAGAACAAGAGAAAGGATAAAAAAAAGGAAAATGAAAACTGTAGAAAATAGTAAAGTAATTAAAATAAATAATATTTAAATAAATTGAAGAAATTATGTTAGTGTGCCACATTTTGATTTTAAGAAATTATCTAAATATAATTTTAAAAAATTGTAGCATTTTACATTTATTAATTATAATCTCTAATATATGAAGGCATGTCTGTTTGTATAAAATAAACTGTATAAAATAAAATAACTAACTATTGTAACTATCAAATGAATAAAAAGAATAATATTTAAAAATATATATATTTTTTAACTCACTGGCTGACAAAGAAGCTGAGGCGGACAAATGGGCCGCTACTAAATTTGTGGCTGCTGGATTTGTCACCTCTGAGGCAGAATTAATAGCACGGCCATTAACAGCTGAACGAATGACATTTGTATTGGCGGCATTTAAAACATTATTCAAAGCTTGATTACCCACCATCGAAGTGGTAGCATAACTAATGGCCTCATAAGGACTTGACCAAGTGTCGTTCTGAACAAAAAAAAAATATTAAACAAAATAAATATTCATTTACATTTTGTTGAAAACCAATAAATCATTATTTTTTATTTACAAACTCACATGATTTCTGTAATTATTCAATGAGACATAACGATCGATGGCTGATGCATGTGTACTTTGGTTGTAGGATGAAGTAGCAATGCGTTGAAATGCCGGCAAAGCACCGCCACCACCACTACTCTGTGTACTTTTAGGTGAACCATATTCATCAGAATTGGAATGTGTTTCATTGAGGTTAGTATTTGTAGAGTTCGTAGTGAGCGCTGCTGCGGCTGAGATATTATTACTTTGGCTATGGCTACATGTGACATTTGAGCCTGCTGTTCCACTTAATACACCAGTTACCGAGCTATGATGATTTGAGGGTGATGGTGATGATGTTGTAGCCGTTGACTGCATGCCATAATGCATGTCATTAGTTGCTGTTGCTAGCAAAGGTGCTGCATACACAGAGCTACAAGAAAATACAATGAATATGTTTGTTTAATTTAATTTTCTTAAATTCTGATTGAAAAAGTATTATTGAATTTTTAAATGTATTCGTATTTTTTTTTAACATTAAATGCATTTATATTTTTATATTTTATTTATGTTTTTTTTTATCTGTTATTTATTAAATATATTATTTAAAAATAATTTTTTTTTAATAAAGTCATTTTATTTACCTATAGCAGTAGTTCTTCAAATACATATTATTATAATTGGAAAAGAACATATTCACTTTAGACAAATAAGGCTTTTGGAATTAGATATTGAGGAACACATTGAAGTTTTTAAACTTTTAATTAAATTTTTACATTTTTATTGTCTTTATCAAATACATATAATATTTTTTATATCCACTCTCTGAAATGAAAACTCCCAAAAAAAATCTGAAACATAACTTTTGCAGAGAAATGCTAATGAAATTAATGTTACAATAGATAGCTGTAAGCATAACAAAATTATTAAAGAAAATGTATAATATGTATATAATGCCAAATTTTTTTTGTTGTTTTTTTTTTTAATTTCAAATATTTCTCTTTAGCAGAAAGTTCACATTTATAATTCAGTTTACTATTGGAAATGGTTTAACGTAAAATTTTGCTCTTTTCTTTATTGTGATTTGATTTGATTTTTTACTTTTCGTTTTAGTTTTGTTTACGAATTTTTAGCATTTTTTTTTTTTTGTTAATGTCCGTCCACAACCCATAAAACTGAACTTGTGCTTAAATTTCAAATCAACACAAAGACCACCACCACTGTGTTGGCTTAATAAACCAGAGAAAATATAATTTAATTAAAGTTTTTTCAGCACAATAACAGCAATAATGATATTTTTTGCAGTTTAATTAAAGGGCTGAAAATATGAAAGCCATACTAGTTGACTCGAAAGTGTGGTACAATATTGAACTGATTTTATAATGATTTTTTATTTTTATATATTTAATTTTATTTTAGTACATCGAAATTATTGTAAAATTTTACATTATTTTAGCTATGTCTTATCTACTTGTCCTTAAAATTAATTTAGTACTAAGGAATTGTATTTAAGCAATTTCACAAATAATGCTTTCTTTCGTTTATAAACATTTTTCGAGTGCTTAGGTATGTTGACAGTTTTTTACATACCTAAACAAATTTGGTAAATATTTAGTACTGCATTAGTTCAAAAATAATTATTAAAATACTTAAGTGCTTACATTTTCAAAAAACCTTTATAACACAGTATTTTATAACAAGTAGTAACGCATTTTAATAATTTTAGAACTAAAAATTTAAAATTTTTATTTTGTTTAATCAAATGTTCGACATATTGCTTGTATTTAGTAATCAAGTGTTTAATGCCAAGACGTTATCACTAAATACCTTTTAAATATTTAAAATCATTCTGTACCAAAATGCTATTTTAGGTACTTAAATATTTTCTGTTTATGTCAAGGTTTTTTGCAGGAAAGTACATCTAACAGTGAGTATTTAAAGTTGAACATTTTATGTGTCACGTCAATAAAACAAAAACAATTTTTGTACCGAAATATTTTAAAATGATTTATAAAATACAAGGAACAAAGTTGTTTTTTTTTTTTGCTTAATATTTTAAGAAATTTAAAAATTTTTGGACCAATTTTTTTAATAAAAGGTATAAATAGTACTTTTTGGTACTCTTTTGATGTAAAAGTACTTTGTTTACTAAAGAAAATAATATTTTCATAATTCAATACTTTAATTTTAATATAAAAACTTTAAGACCATAAGTGTGTTTGATTATTATTTAAGAGCTAAATAAAGTTTAGTACTTAAAGGGTTTAAGAAACAATTTATTTATTAAGCAAAATTGTTATTAACAATCTATAATATTTAATTTTTTATGCTACTTTAGTACTTTTCTATTCGTTAATATAAAATATTTGAATACCGTTTATTTACATAAATACTTTTATTAAAAGGAACTTATCTGATATAAAAGTACCACACACAATACAGAAAATATTTTAAAATTTAGGTTTATTTAGTATTTTATTTAGCAAAAATTAACTTTTAATAACTTTTTAAATAAAAAAAAAACAAAATCTTCTCTTTTTAATATTAAGCAAGAAATGTTGCATTGGTATTGCTATACCTAAACTGCTGCTCACTACTGTAGAGTCTGTTATAAACCATGTTAATCATTTTATTCTTTGTGTTATTTTAGAAATTTGATGAATTTCGTCAGTTTGTTTATTATAAAGTATCACAGAAGCTTTTCTAAATATTTGGAAAAATATAATTTGTATAAGTTTTTTTTTGTTTTTTTGTTTTTTTTTTTTTGTTTTTTGATACTAGTTAAAGGAGATTTCAAAGATATAAGTTAAAAAGATAAATACACAAAACAAACCAACAACAAATTCACCATATTTTGAAAGGCAAAACAAAAAAATTGTAAACAAATCTAAAATGTTTTTCGTTGAGTAATGAAAAAACAAAAAATAATTGAGGAATATTTCAGTATTTGAGTATAAAATAATCAGAAATGACTTAGCTGGGAAAACAAAAAGAGGGATAAGAGATTTTTTATTTTGTTCTAAAATTTGTTCTAAAATTTATTTCATAGCGTATGCTAAAAACCAAACCTAAATTAATAAGCAATTAAGGTATAAAACTAAATTCTTTTATACTTCAATTAGTTATATTAATTTTCCGTTTTTCATTTATTATCACATAAAGTAATTATTTAAATAGGCTGATTTAAAGGATAACATTATCTTAAATTTAATGAAGTTTTCAATTTAGAATTTTATAATTTTGTTTGTTTTTAATTTTAATTAATTTTTAAATAAAGAGAATTGGCTTTAGGGGCTTTCGTCTAAAAATTGTATTAATTTACACTTTAAACACTTTCAATTATTTTTTTAATTTAATATTTGCACTCTTTTTACTAAATGCTGTTAATTTAAATCATATTTAAAAAATGAAATCAAATCAAAGTCTGGGCGCACGCGTGCTGTCACTTAAACTGAACTTAACACTTTGACAACGAAAAATATTATAACATATTTCCACCAAGACTTGGTCTTTGAACAACTTAATATTATTCTTTTGTATTTAATCACTCAGTCCGCATGGAATTTAAGATTTGGTATTTAATTATTTTTCCCTTGTTTTGTTTTTTTTGTTATTTTAAGTATCATAAAATTTTACACCTCGTACGTGAATGCGCGTTAAAATGTCACAACTGACTGTTAGAACAAGTTAATCAAATTTCAAAATCTACTTCGTCTTCAACTTAAAATGCACCTACACAAGTGCACTGAAAGCGAAAAAGATGTTGTTAGCCTGTGTACATGTATCTGCTGCTGCTGCTGCTTAAATTCCAATAATTCTAAAGGTAATTTAAGAAAAGCTAAAATTACTTAATTCCACAACGTCTTCAAAGATAATTTTCTTTATTAAAACGCAACCAATCAGCTGCGAATGCTTCAAGCGTGTTTAATCTATAAAATATTCTTACGAGTCACACTAGTCACTATGTACCATAAATTTTGAAATTTGCTTAAACTGTTTTATTTTCATTTTGTGGTTAATCTTACAAATTGTTTTGCTTATTACATTCATAATAAAATGTTTTGTTTTTTTTTTTTGTTTTTTTCTTGTAAAATTATTTGCATATAGGAAGTAGTTTTATTTATTTTAAGAAGTTTTATTACGTATTTTCCGTTTAAAATATTTAATTTCTTTGGTTTTGCTTCATTCTCAATTGGTTTTTGTTGCTTTGGCTTGAATCTTTCGAAAAAAGTCACATACGTTTTTCTGGTTTAGAACATGTTTTTCCATTATATTGCCAGTTTATGAGTTTTTGCACTGTTTGTTTGTGTGTTCATATTTTAACGGAAAGATGTTTTTCAATATTTCTTTTTTTTTTCTTCTATACAACAATATTAACAAGAAAGATGGCTTAAATAGCACACGTCTTGTAATAATATTTTTTTTAAATGGGTCAAAATAATAAAAATATACATATCAAAAAAAAAAAAACTCTATTTGCAAGTTGTAAAAAATGTCGCTAAAATCGTTCTAGGATTTGCGTCTCAAAAGAAACTCAACAGATGAGAGCAGAGAAATACGAAAACAAATATGCGTTATTTACCGCTAAAAATGTAATTTTAATCTAAGTTAATTTGTGCTAGATATTTTTAATAAATATTTTATGATATCTCATAAAATATTTATTATTTAAACAATACACAGGGTATACGCCGGGAAGGTATACTACTTTGTTTTGCCGTAATTTTGGTAAACATTAGTCTTGACAGTGCGTATTTGGCAGTCGTGAAATAGACACGTGGCAAATTTACTATTGAAAAATATTTGATAAACCAACGTGTCGTAATCTTTAAAACATTTTATCAAAATCAATCATCGATTACTGTGACGATGAGAAAGTTATGTGAACTTTTTGGGAGAAACAACGTGCCAACAAAACGCACTATTTATCGTGTAGTGAATGATTTCGGGAAACGAAAGTTACTGCAAGATTGGCTGAAAACATTACTGCTGCTCACTAAAGTATTCAAAACGATCCATCAACTTTAATTCGGCGCTGTGTTGAGGAGCTTTGTCTTCAAAGAACAACGTTGGCCACAATTTTGCACAAGGATTTGTATTTGGTTCCGTATAAAATTTACTTGACACAAGAGCTTCTTTCACTAGAGCATTTACGCCGACGTATAAATTAATGCAATATTTTTTGTTTTCTTTATTTTTCAAATTACATATGAATGGCTTTTAAAGGAAACCCTTATGTAGAAAGATTGGAAATAAAAAAATGGTTTTGTTTTCGAAATGTTTACTGTGTTTTTTATAAAAGTATTTTCAAGCTTTGTTGTCTTTACCCTGTGTTGTTTCAATAAAAACTCTTATTTAATCAATTTGGCTTGAAAAATAAGACTCTTGAATTTCTATGCAAAATGTTTGGTGTGAAATCCAATGATGAGCTATATATGAGCAGTACTGAAAAGCTCCCCCCGCAGTAATATATTTCAAATATAAATTTTATGAATAATAAATGTTTTATGAGAATATCATAAAATATTTATTAAAGTAATCTAAGCACAAATTAACGTAGATTAAATTAAAAAATTATTTAAAAAAATAAAATTGTTTACTTGCTGATGTTTTACGAGGGCTGCTATTTATATTTGTCCCAAAGTTTCGCAAAAACTTCTGGCAAACAAATAGTGGTGTACCATACCGAATTAACCGTCTTACGTTGCTCTAGTGGCACAGTCGCCACATGACCGGTAATGCCGAGGAAACAGGCAACCATTTGCTTTGATGTGCTTTTTCCACGAACAACTTTGGTGGGATTTTGCTCGTCTTGAAAGACCCATACGGTGGATTGCTGTTTTGTTTCAGGATCATATGAGTATATCAATGATTCGCCACCTGTGCAGATATTATAAACTGCTTTTGATGCACCTTGAGAGAATTTCTGCAACATTTTCTTGCACCAATCAACACGAGCATCCTTTTGTGCGTTTGTCAGGTTATGCGGTATCCAACGTGAACAAACCTTTTTCACGTGCAAATGTTCATGCAAGATCTTATTGATGCTTGTCATACTAATCCCTACAGATGCCTCAATCTCGCGATATGTTACATGACGATCATGCTTTATCAGCTCATGCACAGCTGCAATGTTTGCTGGCACAACATCCGTTGTTGGACGACCTTCACGGGATTCGTCCTGGAGTGATTTTCGGCCACGATTGAATTCGTTATACCAGTTTTTAATGGTGCTATAAGAAGGTGCTTCATTACCATATAAGGAATTAAGATCATCTGTGCACTGTTGTCGTGTCAGGCCACGTCGAAAGTTATGAAAAACTATTGCACGAAAATGTTCACGATTTAATTCCATTTTCTCCCAAGATCACTTTTTCAAACTGCTATCACTAACACTAACAACAATAAAATGAAAAAATGTTTTGGTTGAGGTTATGTTTAACAATGTGAAGGTTGCACTGGAAACATCAGCTGGTGCCTAGCAACAGTTAGTGTTACCAGGCCAGAAATATAAATAGCAGCCCTCGTATTAACCTATTTTTTACAGTTTTGTTTTATGCTTTCAAGTCATCATATAAAAATTATGTCTCTTTTTAAAGGCTAAAAAGCACGAAGTTTTCGAAAGAACAAAACCGTTAAGCGTATAATAAGTGAATGACAGTTGTAAAGGTGAATACAAATAAATTAGTTGGTATTCGCAACTTATAAACCATCTGGAATCTATAACCATTTTTATTTTTTTGTAATTGTTAGTTATGTATTGTTCATGAACGAGTTCATGATCCGCACAATTTACTGGAGACTTGAAACCTAAAATCATTAAATTTTGCTAAAAAAAAATTATCGCTCAATCTCTTTTGTTACATTTATGTCATTAGAGCATTAGAGCTGTAGATTTGCCACAAACTTACTACTCAGAATTTTTTTTAATCATTCTTTTTTAATATTTAAATTAAATTGCATGCAGTGGCCTAAATATATACATGACGAAGCAGTACACAGGTTGATACATAACAAGGTACATTTCAAAACTTTGTACCTCAAAAATACATGTCATGTCAATTTCGAATGTCCACATCAATCGTTACAAATACTAATCAGACCAGGCAATGCCTGGACTATATGACTATTTTGCAAATAACTTTTAGCTGGTCGCGTAACATAAGACTGAATATTTCCATAATTGTAAACTATTGGCTCCAGATCTGCCCTGACTTCTTTACGCAAAATTTTGACAACGCTAAATTCAAAACATTACGTTGGTTTTGACGTCAATGTGTCTGGTACACATACGATTTTTGGCGCATTGGAATAGGTAGCCAGTAACATGCATGCGTAAGCGCATTTGCTTAGCTTTTTTTTTTTTTATTTGGAGAATAGTTTGCAAGCACCTCCTGCGTTATGCGAGTCTTGATCAAGAAATCCTTTTCTTAAGCTTCTTCGGCCAGCCGCGACGCTGCTTATTATGCATATCGGCATCAGTTAGAGGATATCCCCATAAACTACTAACAAACTTTCTAGTTTTTTAACAGTTTTGACATTTAGTTTTTTGACGTATTCATAATTGTTACAATGATTTTAATTTTAAACGAAAATCGCACTAAAATAATTAAAATCCACTATGAAAATGGTGCTTCTGATAAAGTTACGTTTCGTAAAATTCATAATATTTTCGGACAACATAATCGTCCTGCTGAAACCGCTATTAAGTATTTAGTCATTAAATTTAGGTCAACAGGCTCGATACAAAATAGGCGACCACCAACGCCTGCTAGACCAGGTCGTTTAACTAAAAACATCACTGTTGCGAGCCTCAAATATCAAAAACCACCACATGCCGAATTTTGCTGAAGGATTTAACTTTGAAGTCTTATAAGGTTTAACTGGTGCAGAAATTGAAGCCGACCGACCGAAGCTCACTTCGCCGTAGATTAACTCAATTCATTTAGGAAGAACTGGTTGGTTTTTTCAAAAAAAAAAGACTTTTTTCAAACGAAGCCCATTTTCATTTGTCACGATATGTCAACAGGGAAAATTGCCGCTTTTAGGCTTCTGAAAATCCTAGATTGATTATTGAGCAGCAGTTAAGTGGCCAATCAAATCATGTGATTTAACACCACTGGATTATTTTTTGTCGCGCCATGTTAAGGACAGAGTCTATACGAAGCCAATCGAAACGATTTCAGCCTTAAAACTCAAAATCCGTGATGTGATTAACGAAATAGGACCGTCATTTTGCCAGTGATTAAAAACTTTGATGAAAGAATCGACATCTGTCAGCATGGCCGTGGTGGACATTTGCCAAATATCATTTTTCATTCTTAATTGCTGTAATACAGTATAAATTGGAATCATATTAATCAAAATTTTTTGTTTTATTTTGCTTTAACAAAAAACAAACATCTTGTTGAAAACCCCTTTACACAGAACTTCTCTTTCAAAAAAAAACTGAACTACGTTCCGAAAAAATGGTCTATTTTTGGTGTAATATTTACAAAAGCCAAGTGACACTACTTTTACTCGATACCGTTTTATTAGTACGTCACGTGGCAAAACTGACTTCAATTAGCACGCAATGTTAAGGTGGAAGGTCTTTCCTTTATAAACATTCCACTTCTTCGAGTGAGAATTAAGAGTGTTTTTTATTTATTTATTTCATGCATTAACAAAACTAAACAGGTCTAACTGCTTTAAAATATATTTTAAGAAAACTGTCATCTGTTATGGCAAGCATTAAAAAATTAATTATTATTCTATTACAATGTTTATCTTGCGCATTACTCCATTGCGTCAAAAATCCATTTGTTGCAAAAATTATTCAATTATATAACGAAATACTTCTTTAAGGTTTTCATTTGTTGCTCAATGTGCAGAAGATTACCGGCTATCTTAAAAACAGTTTACATTTATATAACAAATTATTTCCATGGTTTCGAAATAAAAAAGTTTGGATTCTTATTTTTTAGTCACAGCAAAAAATACATTTTCATCTTGAATGCCTTAGTAATCGTTGAAATTGTCCCATTTTTTACGCAACGTATCTAAATGTAAGTATTGAAACACGAACGCATTCACAATGTGTTACAGTTTGGCGCTGATTTTGTGCTAAAGGCAGATCATAGTTCTTCAAGAATGTATCACTTAATACTCAAATATGGTAGTAGAATATTTGCTTTCTCAATTTAATAACATTGAGCAACACATAATGGCTATATATATATATATATATATATATATATATATATATTCGCTATACTCAGCGTACTTTTAGTTTCTCTAATTTAATTACACCTACATAACGTATGATTTTATGTCCAGAAATTATTTTTCTTTGTTTTTGAGTAGCTTAAAGTCAAATGTTTAAATTAACTAAATTTAACCATAAACTAATGTCATCAACTAGATGGACAATTTATGCAGAACATTTTCTAACAATTTGAATTTTTCTTACCATTTCGTAGAAATATTTTGTAATGCGGGTTTAATATTCGTTTTAAGAAAAATGGATACAAAATGCAACACATGCATGATGAAAACACGTGCCACAATTACGTCGCTCAAGTGTGTCCAGATGAATAATATTAACAAAAAAACAAAATACAAAAATTGATAAAATAAATTTAATTATTTCCGTATTAAATGCGGGAACAAAGGGGGGAAATAAGTTTAACTAATAATTGGTAAATTAACACGTTTTATATTAAATATCAAAACAAGAACTAAAATTAGTAAAACAAAAATAAAGATAAAGAGTTTAAAATATAATTAATTAAGTGAATTCTTATAAAGGTGACCAGGTGTTAACATTAATAAAAAAGCACTAGGGAAAAAATGCATAATATTATATGCTATTTTAGTCAAATGACTTTTTTTTAACAATAGGGAGAAACTGATGCCAGAATTAAATTTTCTAGTTTTTGTAACAGTTACAACTCTAACAAGCAATAAGTAACGGTAATTGAAAAACGTAAACAAATGTACATAGTTCGTTTTAAAGTTGTATGACTGATTGTTACAAAAATGATAGAAATTAGCGAGATTTTCTTTGTCTTAAATATTTATCAAAACCATACCACACCATAGTTAACATACAACATAAAACTGAACAAGTCATACAGACGAAAAGAAATCAGTTCTCAATAATCTTCGGATATAAATAAAATAAAATTTAAAAGTAAAAGTCACCTATTGAAGCATAATTTTTTTAATTTTACTTAAAAAAAATTCTACAAATTCTACAAATTCTCATTTGATGTTAGATTTGTCTATTTCCCCAAATTTATTTCTTAGCAGTTCTAAAATATACTCAATTCATTTTTATTGTTTTAAGCATAACTGTCCTTTTTTTAAAAAATATCTGGCAACACCAAAATCTAAAATTTTAATAATACTTTAGGAGCATAAAAAAAATGGTAAATTTATTGGGAACTCCTCTCGAATTCTGGATAAACTTGTAACTATAGAATTTTTTTGCAAAAATAGGCTCATTATATGTTATGTTCTTGCGTATTTGATTATTTAGAGTTTGAAAAATTTATCACGCTTTCAGATTTCCGATTCCACCTTTGGGATTATAGACCATGTTTTAAGTATAAATAATTAATATATGCCTAAGCACTTCCCCCGACGGCACATTGGTATGTCTTGATGGAATCTCACCATCATTACAAGTGTCATCGGGTGTAAAAGGGAGTCGAGGTCCCTAGAGGCTAGCAGGAGCCAACTGAGCAACTCCACGTTATTTCCACGGCAATCAGTAAACACCAGAGTTAAGATTTTTTGACTGTTCTCTGACTGAATATTGAGATTGGCCCTTCGGAAGCATCGTGGTGGTTGTTGTATCGCGGGAATCATTCATTTTTGGCCAAGAAAACAGGGTGAATGATCCAGATCCAGTGAGCATGCCTGTAGTGTGTTCTGAACGAGGAGTTGGATAGTCTCCAACTCTTCAGCAAGGAGTAGGGGTGGCGGCCTGCTCCAAGTTCTCGAAGTTGCAGCTAGAAGTAACTAGATGATACAGATATCCGACGGCTTCCTAGGGCGGGTGTGACGCTACATATCACCCAAGTGATCCCCCCGTGGGCACATTGATATGTTTTGTTGGAAATCCACCATCAGTACATGTGGCAACGGGGGAAAACGGGAATCCAGTCCGCTGAAGGCTAGCAGGAAGTCAACTGGAAGCTCCACGTTATTTCCACGGGAATTATTAAGCCCCAGAGTTCAGCTAATTGGTTCTTTAGCTTTTTAGCTATTCTTTCTAATTATTGAGGTAAGTCCTTCGGGAGTATCGTGGTGGTTGTGGTTTCGCGGCCCTCATGAATTTTGATTAAGATGAATTAGATTTGATGAATGATCCGGATCCAGTGAGCATGCTTGTCATGTGTTCTGGACCAGAAGTTGGATAGTCTATATCTCTTCAGCAAGGAGTGGTGGTTGGCGACCCTGCTACGAAACCAAAGAAATTGCAACTTGGAATAACCTGTTGCTAGAAATGAATCTTCGGCTTCCTAGGGCGCGGCGCACGCATCATATCGCCCAAGTGGTTGACCACCGTCGAGTTATGGTATACACAGCTAGGTACCGATGTAAATCATACCACGCATATCACCCAAGTGGTTTGTACTATAAGGCTTTCAAATAAACCTAAATCAACACGTAAAGTCATGCTCATATTGCGGAAAAATCATGATAATCCAATTATTTTGAGATCAATCTAACAGTTTTCCTAGATCTACTCAATGGGTTTTGTTAAACATGATATTTTAATTTAGATTTAATATTTTGTGGGTGAAGTAAGGCGCAGGGTAGCAATACGCTTGTCGCGTTAATTTGTCCATAGCATAATCTACCTTTTTCACATGTGGGATACCCGACTCCTCTTCTCTTTATTTTCAGGATTTTATTTTAAAACGCTCTTAGCGCTCAATGATGAAACAAAGCTTGGGCATATCACTTTTTTCCACACACACACACACACAATTGTCGTACACAGCAGTCGCGTAATAGAAATTGTTTTATTTTGAGCATAATATACCTTGTTCTCGTTTCAAGAGACGCATTATTTCAACAATGTTACGATACTTTAAGTATTTGGCAGAAATTATGATTATAATTTATGATATATTATGATTTGGTTTTTTGTCAGTATTTTTGTTCGAAGCCGTCTTATTTTATGTTATTATTTAAAGTTAACTACATCAAATTCACCCTTATCAAGTCACTAGTGCTACACGAGTCCTAGCTCCTTTACTTCTAAGCTTTTCTTTCAAAGCGAACTTTATTCCCAGAGTAACCTCCAACATATTTAGGGAGTTTAACTGTTACAGATCTCCAGGTATGGGGTAAAAAATAATTACTTTGTGTGAGGTTGTATTCTAAACATAATATTAGTGTGACATAAAAATGAAAATTTATTCTGAATACATATCAATGCTTATGCGGAATAATAAGCACAAATAAGAACATCACTGTAAAAGCTTAGTTGCAGAAAAATTAGAGCATCATACGTGTATGATTTCTATACAATTATGAGTGAACGATTTTTGCTGTTAGTGTTTTTTTTTTTTGTTTAATTCTCATTTGGTTAACAAAATTTTAAGTTAGACGCTTTTAGTTTAAATTATAAAATAAAAATCTAGCCAATTGGGAAAGTTAAGAAGAAAAGTCAAAAAATTAGGTTTGAAATTTAGTAGTAAAAACTTTAAATATTTTTCAAAATAATATCAAAAATTGTTTTTGTATAGCGAATAAAACCTGTTTGTTGCAATAAGAATTATTAATGAAGTAGGTGTATTTATTCCACTATATTCAGTTATATAAAAACAACTACAGGATGAGTTAGATTCAAGTTTTTAGGTACAAATGATATGGTTATTTTAAAATTTTGGTTTGTATAAAATACTAAAGAATGTGTCCTATAAAATAACAAATAATTTAGTTAGTATATTCGAGGTTATTTCATCTGCTTGCTTTTTGAAATACGGTTTGTCAAATTTCTTTTAAGTCTACTGCCAAATTTCTATTTGAACGCCTTCTATTTAAATTGTTCTAGCCATCTGGCAACAGCTGTTTTCATCTTTTATTTATTTATTGACAGTCCATAAATGTATTCCTTACAGACTATAACATGCATCTTTTACTTAAAACTAGAACTAGTCATTCAAATATACAATTATATTAAACTTTACAACATCTAATGATCAAGAATAATTAATAAATCTATATGGACTATTAAAATCTTTACAAATTCTTCGAATTTGATTCGCATTTGAATAATTATTTCGGAAGAACTGTCAGAACAGTGGCTGACAACATCGAGTTAAACGAAATGGAACATTAAAATAGATATTAGAACTCAGAAATTCGGCCGCAATTTTTCCATTAATTAAACTGATTGCAAAAGATAAATTAAACATTGTTCTGCGGCTTTTCAGCGTTAACAATTTGATTAATTTTAGCCTGCAACGATAAGATGGAAGATGCACTCCAGACTATCATGTTAAACCTCATAAGGAAAAAATTAAAAATTGTTTCTGACCACAGTCTAAAATTTGTTTCACAACTGATGTGTATAACTGTTTTGTTATGTACGGCTCAGTGAACTCTTTAGAACACCTTTTAATGAAAGTAAGTACACCTGTAGCCTTTTTAACGGTCCCATGAATATGAGATATAAAAACTAATTTGGTGTCCATCAAAATTCCCAAATCCAAAATGTTATCCACCAAATGCAATTGATGTTTCCCTAAAAAGTAGTGAGTTTCATACAATTTTTTTTCCCGAGAAACAAATGCACTTGCATTTTAGTAGGTTTAATTTCATTATGTTGATATCGCACCAACTTTGAAAGCTATTCAAGTCATATTGAAACAATGACTGATCCGATAGATTGACAAAGCTGAAAAAAATGTTAAAATCGTTTGCGTACATCAGAATGTTAGAGAATTTTATAACTTTTGGTAGATCAATAATAAAAAGGGGAAAATAAAATTGGCCCAAGATGACTTGGAATACCTTGGGGTACTCCAGATAAAACTGAGATATCTCTCGTGGTGTTGTAGGACACGTTGTTCAACAGATCAAACAGATATGATGAAATCCATTTAAGGGCATTCGCAGTGAAATCCAGCAAGCTCAATTTATGCAAAAAAAAATTCTGATTAACTTTGTCGAATGCTTTACTAAAGTCCATGTAAACAGCATCAGTTTGCTCACATTGGAGGAAAGTCTAATAAAAAAGGTTATACCAGATGTGATTTACAAGAACATTTGAAGACAAGAATAATAAGTCGTCTAAAACAACAATTTAACAGACAAGCGAAATTTCAACTAAATTTTCAAGCTGCACATTCATATGTAAAAACCATGTCGTCTGGAACCAGCTTAAGGGTGTTGAATATTTAATTTTTTTTGTATATTTTTTTTTGTGTTAGTTTATTCATTTTTATTTATTTACATTGTTATTGTTGTTAAAGTTTTTTTCTGTAGCATAAAGCCAAAAACCCGCAGTGTGAAAATTTTTTAAATAAATAAATTGGAAAGAAAATAATTTAAAAACAGTTGCACTTTTAATTGAAATGAGGTTTTGTGGTTCATTAGCTAATGTGACCATAAATTTACTAGTGTTTCTTATGATTTTAAAAGAACTTAAATATGTTATAGTTTTTACAATTTTAAATGTTATTGAATTATTTATAAAAATTAAAAAAAAAAAAGTTTATTTAAAAAAAAAAAATTGTGCTTCAACTACCTTTTAATAAATTACAATTTTTATTTTCATTTATACCCTACATGTCAGCAATCTGAATTATAATGCTTTTTGATACGCATTATTAAGAACAGAATTACGTTTTCTATCAGTAATCGAAAAAAATGTGTTCTTTTTAGTTGGCATATGAACTTTTAAAGGGGCATCAGCTCATACAATTTTTCAAATTAATTAATCTATAGATAGAACATCCTACGTAAAATTATAATCGGAAGCTTCTTCTACTCAATTGCATTATAGTGGGCTTCCCATACAACTGATGTTTTTTTTTAATTATTATGATTTTCTTCATTTTAGTTTAATGATTGTTTGAAAATTTTTGTTTATTTTTTCTTTACTTCTCAACATTGTAATCTTTCCTTGCTTCTGTTATGATGTTTTATTCAAAGCGGCTAAGAAATTGTAAAGAACTTTATAATATAGGTTATTCATCTTCTTTTTTTTAACAGAAGTCTACTGTTATTTCAAGTTTCCTTAGCAAAATTAAATAAAAATTTCAATTGACGAATATCAATAAAATTTCTCAAATATATGTTATCAAATAGTTTAGCTTCAGCCTGAAGAGCTTATTCTATTAAACAATTTCTTTACTAATTTTGCATCGATTTAAGTCTAAAACAAGTGCAGTTTTTATTACAAAAACTCTTTTTTCTTTAAGATTATTTCTAAACATTGTTTGATACACGTTAAAATTTTTAAATATATGACCTACAAGTGAATTGTTGTGAAGTAGAAATTTCTTTATTATAATTAAACATGTTTGGTATTGGATAATTGCCTACCACTCCATTCATTAGCCCAACCCTTAGTGATTCTATATAAATTAAGTTATTTAGCTCCAGGCATATAAAGAAAGTCGGTCGACTCCCATCCTTGTTATATTGAATGAACCCTTTGCGTTGTAAATAAGATCGAAAGTTGCAAAATTTAATTTCATCAATTAGAAGATTTAAATAATACATCCTTCTTTTTCAGTTTTAACTGCCATAATAGGCAAAACTACCCGAAATTATTTTGAAAACTCCCAAGATTTGTCAACAATACCTTTAGTATTTATAATCTTATTCCAACCATAATATTAAAAAAAAAACTTTTGTTATGCCAATCATAAAATGATAAATATAATGTGTGTTGTCATCAATTAAACTATAATACAGAATAACTTTAATATTTTTAAATTCTTAAGATTATCTCCACCTTCAATAATTTTTGTTAGCATAATATTGGCTTACGTGAAAATATTATGATCAAAAATTATTTCATTATGACTAGAAACGATTATTTTACAAAATCATTAACCATTCGTTAAAAAGTATTTAATTCTATTCAAAAACGTAAGGCATTCTATTTAATAAAAAAAAATAACGAATAATTGAACTTCACGTAAAACAATAAAAAATATTTGTGTTATAAAATATTTTTAAGGTTTATTGATTTTTCAAACAAAAACCTATATTTGCTATACTAATATTAAATTTGTTTAGAATTTGTTTAGAATACAAAGACATTGCACTGTGCAACACTATATAGCATATAAAAGTAAAACTAGAATACGTTTTCAGTAAACTTCATGTTTACGGTTCCCCATTTGGCAGTTTGAATCCTTCAGAAGAATTTTACAATATCACAAAAAACGATTACTAAAGTTTAAAATTTTTAAAAATTTCTTTTCTACTGAAAATTGTAGCCATTCAGAAACTATACTTCATTCTGCTGTTATCTTCACACATAAGGAAGGAACTATTTAATATTAAATTAAATTAACCTATTAAAAATTGGCAAAATGTTGAATTAAATCAATTATGTATTTAATTAGAAAACAGTTAAGACAAATATACAATTGAATTATATCAATTAAAATTTTCATTTAATTTAAGTGCTAAAATTTATAACAATTATTAGCGAACTTAAGCCTTACCGGCAACTAAAAACTTTTTGTTTTTATTTCGTAAAAATTCCCTGACTCCTTACTTTAGAACTTATGTTAATCAGTTATTTTAAGTAAAACAAAATAACTAGATTAGATATTTTTAAGTGCTATGTTCAACAATCTTCAATATTATCCACCACCAAAGACTAGGACGCCATATAAAAGATACAGGCCCTTTTTATATGAAGTTATACAGGTGCTATTCTTTCAAAAATCAGTCACGTAACCCAATTTTCCACTATTGTTGGTATCTGAAAATTTCAGTTTTTACATTTTTTGCAAACATAATATTTTTACTTTTTATAAAAATTCAATCTTTGTCGAAGCTGATTTTCTTTAAAAATAAACACATTTAAAGCTCAAGATTGTTTAAATAAGAAAACATTATCACGCATTTCTTAACAAATAAGATTTAGGCTCTTTTTCAAAGTTATTTTTAAATATAGTTATTTGGATTTGTACAGTTTAGAACACGGCTTAAGAATGATGTTATCAAAGCGAAAGCGCTCGCTAGTAATACCGAAAACAACAGCCAGCAAGGACATAAAGGAATGACAACATTATTTGTAAATAGTTGGCCCTTATAGTAAATCGGTTTAAGGATATTAAAATTCCAAGATCGTAACTTTACATATAATTTATACAATATTAAATATTGCATTCATTTGATTTTCAATTGTGATAGTTTCGACATTTATTTTTTTTACGTATTCGTAGTAGATACAATGAGTTGTTATAATGAATGCAATTTCGCACGAAAATTGCGTTAAAATAATTATAATCCACTAAAAAAATTGTGTTTCTGTTAAATTTACATTTCGTAAAATTTGTGATATTTTCGAACAACATAATCGTCATTCTGAGACCATTATTAAGAATTTGGTCGTTAAATTTGAGTCGACAGGTTCGATACAAAATGTGCGAACACCAACGCGTATTCGACCGGGTCGTTCAACTGAAAACATTGCAGCCGTACGCCACAGTGTTGAAGCAGATCTCAAATCCTGGACGTTCTCAATAATTGGGGCTATCCAAAACATCCATATGGCGAATTTTGCGTAAGGGTTTAACTTTAAAGCCTTACAACTGAAGCAGTAATTGAAGCCGACCGACCGTTCACATTGCCATAGATTCGCTCAATTCGTACAGGCTGGTTTTTCTGAAAAAATCACTTTCACTTCTTACAGTACGTCAACAAGCAAAATTGCCGCATTTGGGCTTCTGAAAATCCTAGAGCGATTATTGAGAGGCCTTTACGTACTCAACGTGTTACTGTATGGTGCGTTATGTGGTCTCAAGGCGTCAATTTTGGCCTGTTATTGACGAAGTGGATATCACTGACATGTGGTTTCAACAATATCACATGTCACACAGCCAATGAAACGATCAATTTATTGCAAACCAAATTTCCCGATCGCATAATTTGATGACCAGTCAGCTCGTGTTATTTAACACCACTGTATTATTTTTTGTGGGGCTATGTTAGAGAGAGAGAGTCTATACAGAGGCAATAGAATCGATTTCAGCCTTAAAACTCAAAATCCGTGATATGATTAACGGAATAGGACTACCATGTTGCTACGTAGTAACTAAAAACTTTGATGAAAAATTTGACATCTGTTAGCGTGGCCGTGGTGAACTTTTGCCAGATTTAATTTTTCATTCATAACTGCCGAACTTTTCTCTTCGTAAAATACAATAAAAACTTTAAACATCTAAATCTAATTTTTTGTTTTATTTTATTTTATTTTACAAAACATACTTCTTGTTGAAAAGTCCTATACTAAACATGAGTTACTAATAATTGTTGCTGTCCCTACTGGAACTAAAATCTTTAGAAAATTAGCAACTGGATATACGGAACCTTTTAACCATGAGGATTTTTATTATTTTTTGCAATACCTAAAACAAATTGCTTACCTAAGCCTTAACCATTAGAAAAATAGGGCAAACTTTAATTCGCCTTATGACTTCTCTCTAAAGCATAAGAATCTGCTGCTCTAGCCTTTCAAATAAAGTGTTATTTCATGAAAAAAATAAAATTTTTTTTTTCAAAAACACCTGAATTGGCAAGTTTTAGTGTGACTACCTGTTGAAAAAATTCCCTCGTCTTTTCATATGGAAATATGAGGCGTACAAAAAGTCATAAAATGAAAACAAAATTACTACAACTGAACGTCTAAAATCTTTGTACTTTTGATTCATTATTATAAAACAAACAAACAAACAAACAAAAACAACAAGACCATAATAAATGTCATTAGTTTTGAACGAACAGTGAAAAATCCCAATTGTAAAACAAAAGAAAACAACATCTATTAGTCATTTAATGAATTAAAGGTTATTTTCTCTGTGTGTATTGGAATAGAAAAAACAATAAGAAATCAGGTTACAATTATTGAAAATTATTAAAAAAAAAAAATATTGGGAAAAAAGAGGTCTGAAGTCATTGTTAGTGATTGAGATTTTTAAATAAGCACGTGCACTTTAAATATATTTTGTTAGAACATGACGTTGTAGAAATTTCTTAGAAATCTTTATGATTAAATAGAAAACTTTTAATAAGAGAACAATAATGACAATAGGCATTATTGTATTAAGTATTTTCTAAATTTTTAATTTAATATTTTTTAGTAGTTAGAAAGTGAAAATTTATAAATAATTATAATCTATTTATTATAATTATTTAAAAATTTGCTACATAAAATATTGTTTTGTTTTTATGCTAACTTACCTATTGGATAAAACGGGGGAGGGGGGCGAGGCGAAATTAAACAACTGTGTTTGTTCACTGCCCGCCAACATGGTATAAATATCACGATGACCTGACGCACTAGCATTTGTTAACTGGGTAAAACTTTGCAGGGTGGCCATATCACCAGATTGTGACAAGGCCGATGAAGGTGATGGAGAATTGGCCCCAGAACTGGCCGAAGTGTTATGATGAAAGTGATGTATACTCTGTATATGATGATGCGGTGATGACGTCTGCATATGGGCGGGAGCTATCGAAGGTAAATGTGTCAATTCGTGAGATAAATTTGTCGTATGGTATGTATCCTTTAAGGAGTGTACATCCACCACAGAACTTAAGGTTAAATAGCTGACACCAGTATGATGATCTTCTAAACATTCATCCTTTAAAGTGTCCTGTATAACTTCATCTATGCTGGTGGGAGTATGCGTGGAGGTAATATTTTGGCCACCCATTAAAGGATGGTGATGATGCATTGTTTCGTGATGGGGATTATAGGATGTGGAATACAAAGCTAAATTTGATCTCATGGTTTCGTCGTGTAAATAATTTGTGGAGCTACTAGTACTACTATTGTTATTACTGCTATTAATAGTTGGATTTATTAGGTGGGTTGTATAGTAGGCCGGACTTTGGGTATGATGTTGATTGTTGGCTGGCGTTGGGTGATGAGAAGAGAAAAGCTGTAAATTTACTAAATCTTTAGTAGAACTATCCCCTGCTGATTGAGTATGATTAAGTGATAAATCATAAGCACATGAATTATACGAACTTAACCAATGATCAGTAGAGAGGCCCGTCTGCGTCTGATGTTGGGGTAATTGCGTATGCAGTTCGGTTGCAGTTAAAGGTGAATGATGCGATGTTAGATGGGTGAGATGATGGGCTGATGAGCCTACAACAGCCAAATTTAAATTTGGATCACTGCTAGTGGTATTGAGTATATTTTCGTTTGTCACAAAATCACTGGATGTATAAAGAGAGGTTTGTTGTGGCGCATGAGAAGTGTTAATGTTATTGTAATTTGTTATTATTACAGAATTGTTAGCACCACGATAATTTTGCGGAGCTATATTATTTATTTGATGTTTCGCATCATTTAAATTTTCTAGGGTTACTACTGCCGCTGTTGTTGTTATAACACTATTTATCACTGTTTTATTTATAGAATTATCACTAGAATTTGTGATGCTATTAATTTTTTCTTGATTTTCTAAATTTACATTTTTATTGCCATTATTATTAAAATTATTAACTCTTTCAGTTTCGTCACTATCATTATAATTATTTTTACTACAATTTTCTAAATTTTGCACATTTGTGGTTTGTGCATTCTTCAGACAATTTGTATTCGAATATTTTTTTATATAATAATGATCTTTTTGTTCATAATTTGCCTTGTCATTTATATCAGTAACTGTTGATAAACTACTTGCAGTGGCAGACGGTATTGTCGTTGTAGTTATAATTGTGTTTGTTTTTGATTCGGGTTCGTCGTTTTGTATATTTTGAGCTTCGTTAACATTCGTAGATGACGTACGTAAAACTGTTTGGTTTGATGTTTCGCTGGCAACTGATATGAAGTGTGGTGCCTTCACAACCAAAGACAATAAATTCAAATTCGTAGTTTGTTTTGTAGTGGTATCCGTTGCAGACCCTAAAAACTCATTGTTTATGCTAGCAGAAGTAACCTCCTGCTCTCTTTCTGTTATTATTGTTACTCCTTGTTGTTGTTGTGGCATTGGTGAATTTCTCCTTGTTAATGCTGTTCTTTCTATATCCGAATCAATTGTTTGTGTTGTATTTGCATGGCTATGTGTTGTTGCTGCTGCAGGTATTTGTTGTTGCTGTTGTTGTTGGTTAATGGGTGATCTTTGTTCGTTTTCATAGACCATCTCTTTCGTTATTAAAGTTTTAGTTAAACAGTTTATTAACTGATCATTTTTTGTTACACCAAAGGACTCATTTATGTGATTGTTGTCCTGTAGCAATTGTACCTTATCTTTTATCTCATTTTCTCTTTCGTAGGATTGTTGTGTATTATTAAACACTGCTTGACTTCCTGAAGTTAATCCTTTATTTGGTAATTTTCGATTTTGTTTAGAATTGGCAATTGCTTTTGTAATTTTCATATTGGCAGCATTTGTTAATAAGGAATTATTCGAATTGCCACGACTTTTGGCTTTCGCTAATTTAGAGGATAATTGTGAATTTTTTATATTAGCACATTTCATGATTTTATTTAATAAATTTAAACAACAACAAAATCTTTGTAGAATATTAAGCACTTAAATATAAAACATTTTTTTATTTTTTATTTTAGATTTTTTTTTAATAATTTTTTTTATATTGTAAATTAGCCGTTAATAAAATTAAACCTTGCTTTAATTAATATTAAGTCCGCTTTTCCGTTTGCCTTTAACTTGACGTTTTGAGTTTTTGCTTAAAACTGTTAGTCAGCATCTCATCGTTGAAACATTATTCCCTTAATCTCTTTATATTCACTTAAAATTTTTATTAAGCTTGTTTTTCTTTTTTAATATTAAATATTAATTATTTTCCACCATTTTAGTATTTGCTTTATTATAATTTTTTCATTTATTTTATAAAATAAATTCTCTATATGCTTTACAGTTATATATGTTAACATTTTCATATTCTCCTTTTACTAGCTCTTCCACTCAGCAAATGAAACATCCTCTCTCTTTTACTGTTTGTGGTGGTGCTGTATCGAAGTTGTTTTGTCGGAACAAATTCACCTCGTATATTCCTTTCTCTGTCTATCCTACAGTAGAAAAGGCTAAGAAAAATTGCTTGGCTTGTTTTTACACACAAAGCAAAAGTATTTTGTTTCAGTAACGCCCTTTTGGACGTACTTTAACCATTTTTTTTAAATTTCTAAATGCTTAAAAATGCAGAAGAAAATCACAATGGCTCTTCTTATTTTCAAGTCATTAATTTTCATTTATTATTGAGAAATTATTCAATGGAGTTTCATATTTCAATAAACTTTAATGAATGCATGAAAATATAAATTTAATTGAATTTAACTAATGTGATAATTAATTAATAACTAAAATATTAGGTTTGCAAAACCCTACATAAATAAGTTTTTAAAAATACCTTTTTAAAAATAACATTTAATGAAATAGAAGAACCAAGATCCATTTAAAACCAAATTAAAAGTAACAAAACTGCGACCTTGTTTTAGTAAAATTAAAATACCTACATTTAATGTAGGTAAAAGGCAAAAATGTATAATGTAATATTTTTTATTATTATTTACTTGTAAGTAAACAATACTTATTTATTTACATGATACTTCGAAAACAAAATAGGTATTATTATTATTATTGTATTGTTCATTATATTATAACACAAAATTAATGTCATCCGATTTTAGAATATTAATTATCAAGTTAACGCAGGACAGGGAATCTACGAGAAAACTAGAAAAAACGACTAAATTAGTCCAGTTTCCTGTGCATCCTTTCTCAAGAAGTGATGTAAAAATGGAAAGATTGTAAAATATTTTATAGAGTTCGTACACTAAGATCTTTTAAAATAAATGCTACTGATGCAAGCGTTTGCAGATTAATTAAAGTCAGAGCAAAACAATACTGCTAAGGCTCATAGGGTGCGTTGCCAACTAGAGTTTCCATAAGCTTTATATATAATTTTTTTGGACAAACAGTAATTATTGTTTGAGTAAAATGTTAAACTTAAAGTAACAAATGAGCAAAGGAATCGATATTTATGCGTTTAGATTTTATCTTAGGGATTCTTTGTTTGCAGTTGTAGTATTTATCTGGTTTGTAAAAAAAATAAACTAAATAACTAAATACCCACAATGTAATAAAAGAAAGCACAAAAAACTAGGTATAAACTTCTTTAACTTGGAGTATGTTAATATCATAACATATATGTCAGAGAGCTACCCAGTCTAATCACTCTATAACTCTCTTTTCAATCTCCTTCTCCTCAGCGATATTTAGCAGCCGAATTGTAAAGGGTTTTTCAAAATCAAAATAATAAATTTTGATTAAATTTGTATTGTATTATGAAGAGAAAAAATCGGCTATTATAAATGAAAAATGTTATTTAGCAAATGTCCACCACGTCCACACTGACAGACGTCAATTCTTTCTTCAAAGTTTTTCATTGCAAAATGGCGATCCTATTTTGTTCGATCCTATTGGCTTTGTATAAACTCTGTTGTTAACATAACCCCACAAAAAATAATCCAGTGGTGTTAATTCACATTATCTGGATGGCCACTTAACTGCTGATAGTCGTGAAATTATGCAAAAAATTGATCGTTTCATTGGCTGTGTAACATGTGGCACCGTTCTGTTGAAACCACATGTATGTCAGTGATATCCACGTCGTCAATAATATCCCAAAATTGAGTTGCTAACATCTCGACATAGCCCCCCGGAGACACGCAGTGCTGATGGATCTCTTACCCCTCTTGATATGTGGCTTCGGAGGTAAAAGGCGGCACAAGTCGCCTGGGCTAGCAGGAGCCCGATACATAGAACTCTGGAAATCCAGTGACTTAATTTACTCACACTGGTACCACGGGAACCAGTTGCCCGCATGGCTACGGCCCTATTTTGGTTGTTGGTGCGGCCCCTCGGCGAGCAACATGGTGACTGTGCTTTAATCGCGCTTTGAAGTTAAGGTTAACAACCAAATAATTGTCCTAGTTGCACTTGTAACAGGACTAGGAGTTGGATAGTCTCCAACTCTTTAGCAAGGAGTGGAGGCAAGGTCTTGCTATCGTGAATTTGAAAATTGTTACTAAGTGTGGATGGATGCTTTTGACTACACCCGGTGGTAAAACCACCATCAGATGATGTCCCCATAGCTCGTTGCTGATGTAAATCTTAACACACATATCGCGATAGCGTGCTCCATTGACTGTTACCGCATTTCCAGTTTTGTCTTCGAAAAAAAAACCCAATCACGCCTCCAGACTACATAACGCAAAATATAGTGACTCGTTGAGCATGCACACGATTCTCTATAATCGCTCTAGGATATCCAGAGGGCCAAATGCGGCAATTTTTCTTGTTGGTTTACCCTGGCTTCGTCTGAAAAAAAATTTTTTTCAGAAAAGCCAGCATGTTGTTCCTAAATGACTGGAGCGAATCTATGGCAATGTAAATAATCGGTCGGCTTCAATTCCTGCACCAGTGGAATTTTGTAAGTCTTCAAAGTCAAATCCTTACGTAAAATTCGCCATGTAGTGGTTTTGAATAACCCCAATTATTGAGAACGTCGAAAAATTGACAAAATTGAGTCTGCTTCAACATTGTGGCTTACGGCTGCAATGTTTTCAGCTGAACGACGCAGTCGGGCGCTTTTCTACTAAGCTTGTCGACTCAAATTAACGACCAAATTCTTTATATCGGTCGCAGAAGGACGGTTATGTAGTACGAACATTTTACGAATTTTACGAAATATAACTTTAACAGATCCATTTTCATAGTGGATTTTAATTATTTTAATGCCAGTTTCCTGCGAAATTTAATTCGTTGTAAAAGTTGCCTACTACAAATACATAACTAACTAAACTAAATGTCAAAATTATCCTGTTGTTGGTGTTGCCACAATTAAAAAACAAACTTCTTGTTGAAAAACTCAATAGTACTTTTTTACTTTACCTTAAAGTAGCCCGACCGTAACAGTTTTTGCCTTCCAGGAAGAACTCTTTACATCTGATTGTAGGAATTCATTATTCCTGCATCAACTTTAGATTCTTGTCTACAAAAATTCGCAATTCCATCATTTTGTTCGCCGCTTTTTTTAGGAGCAGTGCTTATTTGGCAGATCAATTTAAAATTTATATAATTTTAAAACACATTCAAACTAATCTAATGGTTTCAATCGCACTGAAAACCTTGAATGCGTACAGCAACCCAAGCATTTCTATCTTGAATACTCGTCACTGAATACATACCAGCTACGAGGAAAGTTGCGGAGCATAAAAAATATAACCTTCAGTAAAATTAATGATAGGCTCTAAAAAAAAAACCATTGTCTTCTTTAATGAGCGTCCGATGGGGCCTTCAAACTATTTCTAATCATACGTTCCATCGGCATCCGAGACCACCTGACTCTTTTACTTTTTAGAAAAGAGCTATTGCAGATGTTCGGCACAAGGTGCTGCCATATTACATCACTCATCTTACGTTGAGTTGGCAATGTGGTCGTTGACACAATGTAAAAATACTAATATAATAAGTCCATTACCATAACTCCTGCATTACCTCGAATTTGGCCAGAGTTACGTTTACATTTCAAAATTTATTTAGGTGCGTGGTGTATATTCAAGAAATACTCGGTCTCAAAATAAATTAGTGAAAAAGCTTCGAAATTAAGTGAGCTACATTGAATACAATTAAACTCATTTTTGCAAAGATTTTTATTTGAGAAACTGTAAGAAATTTAAAATTAAAATTGCCGTAATTTAAAAATTATAAAATTAAATTTACTGGAAGCTTGCGCAAACGATAACAAATAAACCGTAATAAATCTCTTAATTAAAAATATAAAAGTTTTAACATTAATTTTTTATTCTCTACAATGTCTAACTTGCGATCTGGGATCTTCATTTTCTTTTGCGAGTTTTCGGCTTTTACTGTTCTTTACAATTAATTGCTTAGAATAGAGAACCTAAGCCTAACTTAAAATTGTTAGGAAAATAGTACGAAAAATTATATTATTTCATTATTCGTCAATAAAAACAAATAATTAGTTTCTTTATAAGATAGGTTAGCATTTATTTTTTAAATAGTATGCCTTCAACATGGCATTACAACCCATGCAAAGGATAACTTACCACAACTTTTAATTCCATTTTATTAAATTTCCTTTTTTCTTTTTATAACAATAGAAGAAACCAAAATAGTTTTTGATAAAAAACAATGACTTTTAAATAGTATTCAAGCAAAAGCAAAAATAATAAATTTGCTGTTTTATATTATTAAACTTTTAAAATTAAAAAAAAAATATTTTTAACATAAATTTATTACGAAAAATTGAAATGAAATTAAATATTTGTGGTATTGATGGTGCGTTTAAAATTTAATTTGTTTTTGTTCCAATATTTATTTATATTGAACTTTGTTGACTTCCAAAAAACAAATTTAACTGATAAGAATTTATTTACTTTTGACTTGTTTCAAAAGTCTACAAATATTTTTTATGAATTATAGAATTTTTTATTATAATTATATACATATTAAAAGGGGATCTTTAAAAGTCATGCTTAATTTTAAAATTATTAATGAGAAAAAAACAATATATTTTTTATATAACTTTTTTAAAATTCGTACAAGTATTCTGTAATTAAATTAATTAAATGCATTAATTGAATTAGCTTTGTTTTTGCTTTAAAAATCCTCTAATTATTTTAACTATCTGTCAAACTAAACAGAAAAAAATTTGGTATGAAAAAATGACAGCAAGACTGGTGTCTCATTTGATCACAATCAATCACAATCTCATTTGATCACAATCTCAATAAATAATGGATTAATCGCTTTTAACCAAAACTAATTTTTCAACTGATTTTGAAAGGTTATGTTTAACATATCATTACAAAAAATTAATGTTTAAAAGTTAAATGTTGTCCCCAATCGATGGCCACTTGGTACAAGAATCAAACATAGATTAACTTTAAAATTTAAGGATGTGGCAATGGAGATAACTTTATCTCCATATATAACTTTATCTTTTGAACTAGGCGCAATGTAATCAAAATTACAAGTTTCGGAGTTTTCAACAAGAAGTTTGTTTTTAAATTTTGGTGGATGCATTGACAATTGTTATAACGAATTCTATTTCGTACGAAAATCGCATTATAATAATTAAAATCCACTATGAAAATGATGGTTCTGTTAAAGTTACATTTCGTAAAATTCCTGATATTTTCATACAAATAATCGTCCTTTGTTAAATTTGAGTCGGCAAGCTCAACCGAGTCTTTCAACTGAAAACATCGCAACCGCGACCCACAGTATTAAAGCAAATCCAAATTTATCAATTCCTCGACTTCCTCAATAATTGAAGTTATCCACAACCACCACATGGCGAATTTTGCATAAGGATTTGACTTTGAAGCCTTACAAGGTTCAACTAGTGCAGGAATTGAAGCCGACCGACCATTCACATCGCCGTAGATTCACACAATTCATTCAGAAACAACCGACTGGTTTTTCTGAAAAAATCATTTTTTCAGACGAAGCCCAATTAATTGTCAGGGTATGTCAACAAGCAAAATTACCGCATTTTGGCTTCTGAAAATCTTAAAGCGATAATTGAGAACCCTTGCATGCGAAACGTGTCACTGTATGGTGCGTTAAGTGGTTGGGATGTGTGATTGGGACGTTTTTTGTTTTTCGAAGATGAAACTGGAAATGGGGTAACGGTCAATGGATCACGAGATGCTAACAACTCATTTTTGGTTTATTATTGACAACAGGGATATCACTGACATGTCGTTTCAACAGGACGGTGCCACATGTCGCACAGCCAATGAAACGATCATTTTATTGCAAACCAAATTTCCCGATCACATAATTTCACGACAATCAGCAGTTAGTGAAGAGCCAGGTCATATGATTTAACACCACTGGATTATTTTTTGTGGGGTTATGTTAAGGATAGAGTCTATACGGAGCCAATCGAATCGGTGATGTGATTAACGAAATAGGACTGACATTTTGGCAAGAAGTAATTCAAAACTTTGATGATAGAATCGACATCTGTCAACGTGGTGGACATTTGCCAGATATCATTTTCCATTCATAATTGCCAAACTTTTCTCTTTGTTATACAATAAAAATTTGAATCGTTTTTATAAAACAAACTTCTCATTGAAAAACCCCTTTATATAGAGTTAAAAGGTCTCTTTATTTGGAGCGCTGATAACCATTAAAAAACAGACGGGTAAATAGGTGAGTTCAGGTGTAGTAAAACTGCAATACAGAAAATGTTTTCGTCATTGAAGTTTTTCATAAAAATCATTCCAAGCAATGAAGCAAATTTTGATGAACGTCTCGTCAATTGCCGAGTTTGGAGAAAACACATACTCACACGTGCCTTATGGATATTGAGGTTGAGGCATTTTTTAACCATATTTGTGAAAGCTGTAATTGACTGCATGATGTTGCCACATGTCATACAGCTGTGAAACAATTAAATGGCTATTTTCACTCTCTCCGGTGAAAACTGCCGCTAATGGCTGTTTGTTCTTATGACCGGCGAGCGCTTTTAATGCGATGACATCATTATTAAGTCGCGTTTTAGATAGTACTGGAAAGTTAGCATTAGGTCTGTTAATATAAACAATGTTGGGTTAACGTCGTGGGGCATTTTATGCGGGGCTACTAATTAAATATTTCCGTTTTTTATTATCTGTTAGGTAAGTATGTTCGTCTGAGTAGTTGCAGTGATGTGAAAATTGTGTCCGATATCGCCCTTTATGGTTAGTAGAGAATTCTTCGCACTTTAATGAACTTTTTTCATTAATTTTGTAAACTATTTGCTCTCTTTACGTAAGAATATCAAGTCACATTATAAGCAATTAAGAAGTTTTTATATTTTTTTGTTTTACTTAACCTTTAAGTCAAACCACAAAACTAAATTTGTTTATAATTTTTTAATATTAGGGGATATACTTACAAAATAGGTAAATTTTTTAAACACTCAGGTAAAAAATACAAAACAAATCCTTCAAACATGGTAATGAAAAAAACTAACAAACAATTCCCTAGGAGTAGGATTTATTTATTTATTTATTTATTTTTTTTTACTTAAGCATTATTTCAAGGATAATATTTATGTGAGTGTTAGTGTATGGTATATGTCATCATATTAAGCAAATATTAAAAATTAAATACAATGTGTTTGTTTCTTTTGCCGGCACGTGCAAGAGATCTTCTATTGGTTCTGATTTCGTCATACTAATTCTTGTACCTTTAAACATTTATTGTGTTTTAACATATTTTTTCGTTTATTTTGTTTTATAAAATGAAAAAGTCAATATTATTCGTTTTAGTAAAAGAATCCCAAATATTGTAGTCATAATTTTTTAGAAGATCTTTAATAATAAAATTTTAAAAACCAGAAATCTATTTTTTTTATTACAAAATTATGACTATTTCTTATAGAAAAATTATGACAATTATTCTATTAGAAAAATTATGACAATTATTTTATTAGAAAAATTATGACAATTTTAGTGTTAGAAAAATTATGACAATTTTTTTATAGAAAAATTATGAGAATTGTTTTATTAGAAATACTGTGACAATTATTTTATTAGAAAAATTGTGACAACTATTTTATTGGAAAAATTATGACAATTTTTTTTATAGAAAAGTTATGACAATTATTTTATTAGTAAAATTATAACAATTATTTTATTAGAAAAATTATAACAATTATTTTATTAGAAAAATTATGAAAATTTTTTTATAGAAAAGTTATGACAAGTTTAGAAAATTATGACAATTTTTTATTAGAAAAATTATAACAATTTTTTTTATGGGGAAATTATGACAATTTTTTTTTAAGAAAAGTTATGACAAGTTTTTTATTAGAAAATTATAACAATTTTTTAATAGAAAAATTATGAATTTTTTTTTATAGAAAAATTATGACAATTTTTTTATTCAAAAATTATGGCAGTTTCTCTTATAGAAAAATAATGGCAATTTCTCTTATAGAAAAAATATGACATTATTTTATAAAAAAATAATGGCAATTTTTTTGTAGAAAAATTATGGCAACTTTTTTTTAGAAATATTATGACAATTTTTAATACAATTTTTTTATAGAAAAATTAGATTTTATACAAAAATATTAAATGATGAATTTTTATAGCAAAATTATTTTTTATAGAAAAATTATTTTTTTCAGAAATATTATTAATGATGATTCTTTTAATAGAATAATTATTAACGATGAAGTTTTTATAGAAAAATTATTAATAATTTTTTTTTCGAAAAATGTTGAGGGATGTTTTTGTTTTATAGAAAGATGTTGACTGTTGTATTTTTCTTTTTTACAGAAAAATTATGACTGATAAATTTTTTTACAGCAAAGTAAGTACAGAAATAATTTAATAAACAAAAATTATGTCTGATGTTATTGACAAATTATAACTAATGAAATGTTATGATAGAAAAATTATGACTGGTGAAATATTATTATAGAAAATATACGAGGAATAATTTCAAATATTATATTAAAGAAAAGAAAATAAATATTCTTTTTGTCTCCTTAAAATTGTTTATTTTTGTGTTTCAAATCCTTCTTAAGTACGCATGTTTATTGGAAAACTTTAGAGTTATGTACATTTGAACACATTTTAAAAACTATTACATAAAATTTGTTTTTCTTAAGAATTAAATTTAAAAAAATATGCTTTAATCCGCATACACAATTTGTTTGGTAAATTCAATATAAAATAAATGTATTTTAGAAATTATAATTATTGCATCTTCTGCACACATGGCGCTACAAAGTGTCTTTAACTTTGATATTTGTTTAACATTTGAAATAGTTATTAAAATAAAAAGAATTGTCAGGCTTTCAATTGTTAGGAATACAAAAACTCATGTTTGCTTAAACATAATTTTTAAATAGTTAAAAAAGATATTTTATATTGTGCCTAAATAGTTTTTAGGATTAATAATAATTAATTTTATTGCAATTGAAAAATATGTCAATGAGACAGTGTAACACAAGATTTCTTTGTAAGGGATTTCTGCTGAAGATTGAATTATAGAACATTTCGGCCGATAAAAGATAAAAATCAAAATTTAACAAACAATTCTTGGGGAGATGTTTGATAACCTCTCAAGGCACATTGTCTTTGGGTATAAGGCGGCTAACAAATATCTGAAATCGAAAAATAACTATTGTTCAAGTCGTGCTAGTCGGTAACTGTGCTCCGCGAAACGGTAGTTTGGTTATTAATGAAGCATTTTAGAAAGTAACGTGGCGGCTGTAGTTTATACCAAATTTTCGAGAGGGCGCTTGCGATGTTGTACTACAACAATGAGCATCTAAGGCGGGTGAATGTTATTCATTTTGAGTAGTAAGTCTTCAGTTCTTGACTTTCATTGCATTTTCACATAACAAGCAACCATATTTAACTCATCCAGCCTGCAGTATAGTTAGTTATTTTTCTCTTGGATATGTAGGGCGGATGCATGCATGCAATTGGATAGAAAATGGAAGAGTAACCAATATGTCATCATTTGTATAGTGGATCATTTTCAGATTAGTTGCATAGTCTTAAGCTTCAAATTTAGCTTCGATCGCAAACACGGCTAATGATACAGATAAAAACTTCAATGTGCATAAAATCGATTGCTTGATGAGCTCTGCGATATGGAGCGCCATTCTGCCGAAACAAAAGATGTTTTAAGTTCATATCTTCCATTTCAAACCATTAGGCAGCATTTTCAAATTAGAATTGTGCCAATTTTCTGTGTTGAAATAGTCGTCGTCTAAAAAACAGATTTTTAGCACATTTTGATGTGCAACTGAATCTGCTATAAAACCCAAGTTGGGGAGTTTAATAAATTAGACGTAGCGACTAATACAAAACCTTTGAGCAAAGTTACATTTAACTGTTGTGTAAATTCAGAGCTGCTGAGATAAACATAGATTCCATGTTTTTCGTTTAAGTTGCACACATTCTGCCATATCAGCTACATTCTAGTCGTCTTGCATCGTATAATGTAAAATGTTATCCAGTCGTAACGCTAGTTTGGGCAAAATAACCCATACTTGTTCAAACGTAAGTGCGGTTGGTAAGCTCTAATGATTTATTTTACCTTACACTGTATTAAATTTTTTTTCAATATTTTAAAAATATCCAAATAAAAACGTATTAATTTAGTGAAATATAAGTTAAACGTTTGATAATAAATTTAGCATTTTTAAACTAATGGCGTAAAATATATCCTGTACTCATCCTTTAAAATAAAATAAATTTTTAAATTCAAACAACAACTAGTGTCTCTTCAATTTATTTACTTCGCAATAATTTTTAAAGAATTTTAACATGTTTTATGATCTTAACAACATTTTTGTCATTTATATTCATATATTTATGATCTCAAACAATTTCACCGATAATTTTAATTAAACTATTAAAATTCTTGTCGCTATTTAAAAAGCAGTCTAAACAAATAATTTAAAACTATTGAAAATCAATAAAAATGCTATTAAAAATGGCAAGATCATTTTACAAATTTTATTACTTTCACTCTCTCTAAAAACGTTCATTTATTGAAATTATTAAACGTTTTAAAAAAATTTATCACCGAAAACAAGAGCGGGCGAAACCTTCCTTCAAAATATATCCAGATTTGAAGAAACCCTTTGAAAAAGAATTTTATGACTTTATATATTTTTTTGCAACTTAATATTATTTTTATGTTATATTTATGTACTCGTATTAATAAACATATTTTATGTTGATTTAAATTTTTCCCACACTTGAAAGAAAAGTATAAGAGTGACGCCAAAATATTTGGTTTTTCCTTAACATGACTTTGGGTACAACTTTAAATACATTTACCAAATATTTTTTATTTTAATTTAAGTGTTTTCGTTTTTAGTCTAAATGAAAAAGAGTCCTTTTTCTGTTCTACTTGATTAAATATTTTAGTTCGGCCTCATAATATTTTATGAGTTTTATGACTTTTTTAATCACCATAAAATGTAATAAAATCGTGTGTGTACATTGTGTGTTAAATTTTTAAATTATTTAATTTTAAGTTAGGAAATATTTCAGTACTTTTAAATTCAACTTTTTTTCTATTTCTTACGAGCATCAGTTTTTAGATTTAGGAAAATAATTTAAGAGCTTGAAATAATCCCATATTTAATTTTTCTAAAATTTTTTTTTCTTAATTTTTCATATTTATGAAATCATATACAATTAAACTAACAACAATTTTTTTTAAGTAAAATCTAAAAATTGTTCTTATTGTGACTGAAATTATTAGGTTTTATTTCTGTGAAATCAATGTTTTACCTTTCACAGTGGTTTTAAAATCGCACATTTTTTACGTGTATAAAAGAGAAGCATTTGATTAGAAGGCCAGGTTTGCCTTTGTTCTTGATACAAGTAGATGGTATCAGCGGAAAACTTATGACTTCTAGATTAACACTTTATTAACATTTTTAACGTGTCGCATGTTAAGGATGTCATTTACTGCTATTTTCACGTTAAAGTGATTGTTTGCAAAATAAAACAGAATTTAAATGCCACGAAATCTAAACGGATGGAGATATTCTTACAAAAATTTGAAGCGCTTATATAAAAGAGCCTTTAATGAAATGATAAAATAAAATTATTTTTTTTTATTTTACACATAAATTCCTTAAACGGGGAAAAATGATCCAAAAAAATATTGTTTTTTTAACTGTTCACCCTGTCTTTGTTAGCATTTTTTCAGTCGGTACTTTGAACTCTGAGAAATTTTGATGTAATTCATAAATTTTGTTTCAAAATTAGCTATGTTTGGAAAGGTCTGGAGGGTGAATAATTACAATTTCTAACGCTATAGATTATTTTTAAAATACCCCAAAAAGTTTTTTAGTATTGAAGTAAGTTTAAATTATATAAGCAAAAAAACCATACCGCCTTTAGATAGAAAATGCTACAAAAAACGGTAGTTTTTACATTTTCACTTTTTAACGAAACGTTCTATCAGAACCAAACTTACTGCAGTTTTGTTACAAATTTTATAAAGAATACGCCCAATATCGTAGAATAATAATCCAAATATAAATAAGTACACCACGTAAAAAATACCAAGAATAAAAAAAATTCTAGCGCGTTATTCTCCCAAACTAAAAGAGCTAACTTAGACATGTAAGCAAATATTTTTTAGATATTTTCGAGATCTATTTAAGTTGAAAAACTCTTAACATTTGAGTAATCAATAAACTTTTTCATATTTCATTTTCAATAAATTTTATGCACGAGGTAACCAAATTTGAAGGAATACCCAGAAGCTCCTCTTTATGCTAGACGGCCGATCGTTCGTAAACTCACTCGGTGATACATCTGTTTGGCTTCTGTGATTTCATTAGGATATCTTAAATGAGATCACGAGCTACCGACTTATTGAAAAAAAAATCTTTTGAAACCACTGTGCTTTTTTTAGACAAACATATTTACAATGGAAAAAGAAGAGGAGAGGGGGATTGATTATCTGGACCTGACGATCAGGGGGACATTATCTCGGACAGGATCGGATATGGGGTATACGGGAGACCAACGGCAACGGACACAATGGTACACAACTCATCGGATCATCCCCAGCGGCACGGAGGCGCAGCAATCGGGCAGTTAATAACAAGACTCGAGGGAACACCACTAACACGGCAAATGTATATGAAGGAAATGGAAACAATATACACCATAGCGGAAAACAACGGATACGAAAAGCGCCTCGTAGATAACATCAGGGGGCGAATTGGAACGAACGAGGAACAGGGGGATGAAAGGGGAGAATGGGCTACATTAACATATATGGGAAAATCAACGTACAAACTGGCGAAATTCTTTGGGGAGCACAACGTCAATACCGCATTCAGGACAGGGAACAACCTGGGCGGAATACCACGGAATGGAACAACCGGAGCGTGTATACTGGACGAACGGGGAGTGTACAAATTAACTTGTATATGCCATTATGGCTACATCGGGCAAACAGGACGAGGGATTAAGACCAGATTTAGGGAACACATTAGAGACTATAACAGAAAACTACGGGAACCAGAATCAACTCCAGAGTCAAACTTTGCGAACCATATATTCGACAACAAATGTACACCAGTACATATAAGAACAACGGTTAAACTGCTTCATACACAGCACAAAGGAAGGGGACTAAATGTATTAGGGGACATGGGAATATACAGACGAGGGACATTTGACGGACGAATAATAAATGAACAAGTAAACACTGCTTTGGACACAATATTTAAACCGTTGAAACATTTTTACAGGAAAACAAACATTGCACCAACACAGAAACGTTACGCAGGTGCACAAGACCAAGGCAATAGGGAACATCATAAACGTACAATTACGGATTATTATGTCACATAATAAAAGGAAAGGAGAGGAGGGAAAAGAGAGGAGAGTGAGAAGAGGGGGGAGGGGAAAGGGGAAGACCCAATAGGTTCACACATGAACAAAAACGGACAACAAGCATGATCGTAAAAGGAAAAAAAAGACGGATGAAAAAGGGAGCGACAAATTAGGTAAAAAGAGACAAACGAAAAAGGAGAGAGAGATGCAGGCAAAAAAGACAGAAATTGACAAACGCAATTACACGAAGGGAGACACGAACTATATAAACACAACTGACAATAGAACGCAACTAGTACGAAGGGGACACTGAAGATGGCACACAGCCGAAACCGGTTTGTTCACAAACCAAATTTGACGAGGGTCGACGGAAAACCGTAACCAAATAAAAACATTCACTATCATTCACTATGCATTTATTATTTGTAGTGTTTTTATGGAGAAGATTCTCAGCTTCTTGAAATCAGCTATTGATTTTTTTTATTATTTAAACTTTAGCCAGTGGCAGGCCCAGAACTTTATCTTATTGACTTTTTTAGATCGTTGCATTATTTTGGCAACAATGATTTTTTTTGTTAATTTGAAACAGAGACAGTACACTATAATTGAATTATATAATAGCATATCGCCTTAGAAAGTAGAAGATTACAATCTTTGCTGAAAACCGAAACCGGTTTAACAGTTTTTTCACTTAAAACAGTGTTTCTGCATGTTAAAAGTTTACTACTGCTTTAACTGCTGGCTAACCATTTTTCACCGCAAAAGAATTTTTATATTTGCATAGCGTAAATATTACAATGACGAATAGTTTTACACTTCTAGTGTTAACTTCTTTTTAATGTATTCAAATCAAAAGTTTTTCGTTTTAGCTCTATGAGCTAATTAGGGTACCTAATCTCCTTCAATTTTTGGTTATATTTTTAGAAAAGTACTTCAACCGCAACGTAACTACAATTTTTGAAAATATTGGTTTGCTAATAAATCCGTTTTTTTTTGGCTGGGCATGCTGCCCATTGTCTTCTTTACTTAAACTATGGGCTCTTATAGGCTAGAAGACACTTTAAAGAGATGTAAGTAACTAAACCATGTTCTTGGCTCAGCCGGTGTTTTTTTACGTAAATCGACGGCCCATAATTTACAGCTCTTAAAAGATTTACCGTGTGATAATCTGCAGACTTCTTAAAGATTTCGGATGCTAGTAACATAAAAATCCTGGGCTTGCAATGGAATGTTAATAGTGATAGCTTCTATTTTAAACTCGTTTCGCAGCCACGCCGTGATCTTAATACGAAAAGAGCTGCCTTGTCTGAAATAGTAAATCTAGTTGACCCCGTCGGTTGGCTCTCTCCAAAAAATTTTATTGCAATAAATATAATGCAACAAACTTGGAATAACAAGACAAATTGGGACGTAATTTTAAAACCCTTAACAGTTATTGAATCACGAACATTTTTGAACGACCACCCAGAAAACGAATTTGAACTTCGTCCGTTTTGTTACGCCTCTGAACTCTGTATGTACGCAGTATTTTTTCTGCTGAGATTGCGGCATTCTTATTCGTGTCAAAAACGAAGGTAGCTCCTGTGAAATCTGAAACATTAGCTCGTATAGAATTATGAGGAGCTCCTTTGATGGCAAACATAAAAGAGTCGCTGTGTAGTCAAATTAATTTAGACTAGAGAAAGATTTATTTATGGACTAATTCTACTAATGTTTTATCTTGGCTGAAAAAATCTCTTTGCCATTGGCCAACCACCGTCAATAAAAGTATTGTTTAAATTTTAAGAGGAATTGGTTTCATGTGGTTGGAATCGACAATCCCGCCGAATTGGCAAGACGTGCAACCCTCGCTCGAGATTAAGATTAGAGTTCTCTATGGTGGCATGGGCCCACCTGTTTACGATAACTTTGAGAGTGCTGTAATGATCCACTCTGGATGGATCATTACCACTGTGGCCCACGGCCAGGTGCAGATGTAAGTTTTATCACGTCATATGATATGCTAAAGCGTTGACCAAATTATCCCTTGCAATGCGCTACATTTAGTATTTGTTCAGATGTTTACAGAAATCATAATATTTTATTGCAATTTAATGGATTTTTCTGCAAGAAACTTGTCTTTTAATTGTGGTAACACCAAAAACATGATAATTTTAGTTTTTTGACGTATTTGTAGTAGATGCATTGGCAATTGTTATAATCTATTCGATTTCGTACGAAAGCCGCGTTAAAAGAATTTAAATCCGTATAATTCGTGATATTTTCGGGCAACATAATCGTCCTTCTGAGACCGCTATTATTAAATTTGAGTCGACAGACTCGATACAAAATGTGCGAATACCAACGTGGAACACCAACGTGTGTTCGACCGGGTCGTTCAACTGAAAGCGCAGCCGTGAGCCACAGTGTTAAAGCAGATCGAAATTTGTTAATTTCTCGACGTTCTCAACAATTTGCGTAAGGATTTGACTTTGAAGCCTTACAAGGTTCAACTGGCGCAGGAATTGAAGCCGACTGACTACTCACATCGCCGTAGATTCGCTCAATTCATTCAGGAACAGCTGGCTGGTTCTTTTGAATAAATCATTTTTTCAGACACAGCCCATTTTTACTTGTCAGGATATGTCAACAAGCAAAAACGTTGCATTTGAACTTCTGAAAATCAAAGAGCGATTACTGAGAAGCCTTTCCATGCTCAACGTGTCATTGTATGGTGGGCTATGAGATCTTGAGGCGTGATTGGGCCGTGGATACCACCGACATGAGGTTTCAACAGGATGATGCCAAATGTCACACAGCCAATGAAACGATAAACAATCAACCAAAATTCCCGATCGCACGATTTCACGACAATCAGCAGTTAAGTGGCCAGCCAGATCATGTGATTTAACACCATTGGATTATTTTTTCAGAGCAAGTCAAATCGATTTCAGTCTTAAAACTCAAACGAGTTTTAGTTAACGAAATAGGATCGCCATTTTGCCAAAAAGTGATTAACAACTTTGAAGAACATCTGTGCGCGTGGCCATGATGGGCATTTGCCAAATATCATTTCTCATTTAGAATTGCCGAACTTTTCTCTTCGTTGTACAATAAAATGTTCAATCACCTTAATCGATTTTTTTTGTTTTATTTTATTTTAGAAAACAAACTTCTTTATTTCTAAACTTTTATTGTGGAGAACAAATGTTATAAGTTCAACTTGTATAATTAAAATATTAATGTCTCACCAAATTTTGAATGTGATTTATTTTTTCCAAATATATAGTAATTTGTCCGAATAATGTTCATTATTATAGTTATTTGATTTCTTCTTTCACCCACAGTTTGGCTACTAGGCCAGCCAGTACCTTTAAAAGTAAAATAAAGGCATTAGTATTTTTAACCGACTTAAATTGGCAAGTTAATTTTAAAGAATATGAATAATAAGAAATTTCAAATGTTGGTCCTAACGATTAATCAAACGACTAAACTTAAAATTATAATTTTTTGGGTTTGATATTAAATATTATTTTTAGTCTTTGCACGAATTTATCCAAAATCTTGTCGAACAAACCAAATAAATTTTTTGCGTTCGTGCTGCAACTCTTCATTTCTAAACACAGGCTAAACAAATAGTTTTCTTCAATTCTGATAGTATCAATGAACGACGTCAGGATAAATTAAAAAATGGTCGTTTGCAAAGAAAATTAGTCGAAAAACCTAACATAAGTCGACAAAATGTTTTAGGAGTTGTTAACGCTGAATACCATCCTACAATGCTTACTGACGATGTAGATTCCTGTCGATGCTGTGTAATGACAATTACTTAAAATGATTATCCTACTGCTAAGTGTAATGCAGCGTGGCCTTTACAGTAAAAAAGGAATTTCCGCCGCATAACGTAAAAGAACATTTTGTCATGTATATGTCGCATAAAAAATAAAAATTAATTTAATGTAAAAGTAAAAAAGCTTGTTTTATTTGAGCGTCCTAAAAATGCTAGAGAACAGTTTACCACAAGCGAAAGAACTGAACGGTAGAGGGCCAATGATATACTTTTATCAAGACAAACTTGTGTGGATAACTTCCGGACACTGTATCTTAAAATGTAAAAACATTGACAATATAGTATTAACTTGTTAGACAGTTATAGAGCGATAAAATGTGGTGCGAAGCCCTTGTTAATTAAATATGTTGGGTTTTGAAGTATTATTTGTTGTTGAATTCATTTAACTTCAGCAGAGACTCAGCAGTACTCTTTGAAATAACCCATATCAACATAGAAAAAATTTTATTTCTCACTTAATGAATTCGTTAGCTGAAAATTTTTTTTTTAATAATATTGTCATTTTCCGTCCTAACTGGCTGGTTTGTATTCGATGGCGAGCGCTTTCAATGCGAATGCATCATTCTCAAGCCGCGGCTTAGTTTGTACTTTTTTTTAAATTGGATTTATCACACAATTAGTAAAACTAAATACTAAATACAAATTAAACGAAATATTTTATTGAAAATTCAAATTTAAACTAATAATTTCAAAGCAGTTATAAAACTTTAAGCAGTTTTGTAAGAAAGAAATTTTTCAAAAAAGTCAATATTAAAAAAAATTCAGCAATCTTGGCTAAACTACATGAATTGAGCTATATTTCTAACTGAGTGTTTAGTTCTGGTCATCTGGTCGGAAAAAGAAGTAAAGAAGTAGCATTCATTTGAAAGAAGAAAATATTAAAAAATACAGAATTTTAGGCTATTTTTGCTTTTTTTAAAAATTTTTTAATTCTGTGTTTTTTATGAAATAATAATTAAATATATTTTTGACAGAATAACAGAAATATACTTTCAAATTTTTATTCTCTTTAAAAACTATTGAACTTAAAAATAAATTTCTTTAATAACACTTGTTTCACTTAGTCGCTGAAAAAAAACTCTTTTTCTTTAACTCTCTGGAGTATACAAAGTGATTTAGTGTCTTAATAAGGTGTTAACTCCAGAATAATCCTTAAGTATTATATACATATTTACCAAAATAAAAGGACATAAAATAAAATTTGAATATTTTGACATATTTATGACACAACATTTGAAAACCAAAACCTCAAATTTTACAAACGTTTCAATGGAACTATTAAAGTTTTTCGAACAAGATGACAATAATATGAAACCTAACAACACAAAACAATGACACCAAAATATGCATAAACGGATATTACATTTAAACTCGTAACTAGGACTATAGAGTTAAATGTGTCTTATGTTATCTGAATGTTGAGATATTTATGACTTTTCTATTACGAGCATATTTTATGTTGTACACTTAAATTTGAATAGTTTTTATTTTTTCTTTATTCTTTCACTTACTATTTTCAATTGGAATTTGTTTGTTTGCATTAAAAAAAATTTTTAATTTTTTGTTGATCTTATTTATTTTTTTTACAAATATTTTCGTTTATATTTAATAATTTATATCATAAAATAAATTTTCTACCGGGCAGCATTAATTTCTTGTATTATTTACTTATACGTTGCCTGGGTGTCTTCAAGATGCTCTTGAAATCTGAGATTAAAATTTTTCGCACTTAATATCAAGTCCATCATAACTATTTGTGTTTATGTTTATGTGGTTTTGGTTTCTAAAAAGAAATTATTTACTACTTTCTTAGCAAGAATATTATATGTAATTGTTATTATTATTATTATTATTAGTTTAAGTACTTTTATTATTTACAATTTTATCTTAATCTCTTTATGATCTATTAAATAATACTAAATATTACAATTATATCTGCCGCATATTGTTTTAGATCAATAAAAGTAATAGAAATTTATGTATTTATATGACATGATAACATGTCTTTAACAGTTGATTTTAAGTGAAGTGTGTAAAAACTAAAAATTTTAAAATGTTTTGTTTATGAAAAATTAAAATACTATTTTTCTTACATGGAAATAATTGTGAACGGTAATAGTTAAAAAATGTGGAAAAAAAAGTTTTGTGAAGGAGTTTTCAACAAGAAGTTTGTTTTCTAAAGCAAAAAAAAAAACAAAATATTTAGTTTACTTACTTCTTAATATTTCGAATTAAAATATTGTAATTCGAAAATTAGCGATGTACGCTATTACCGTAATTAGAAATTTTTGTTGGAGGGTGCTATAACCCTAAAATTGTTTCATTCAGAAGAAATCACTTAATCAACAACTGGGGATGTAGTAGTTTACCCCTTCCTCTTTAAAGTAATACCTATTAAAGGTACAATTATAGTTCTACACTCTAGCAGAGACGGACAACAATGCCTTGCTAGAGATTAGTGGACTTATCTCCTAGGTCAAGTTAAGAATTATTTCAGGGATTTTAAAGAGGTAGAATTTTTAGAGGTAGAAAAATCATTCGCAGGTTCAACTCAAATTTTGAGCTGAATGTATACATAGAGGGAAAAAAGCCGGTATATTAATACTGCAATTGATACCATACGTTGTCAAAAGTGAGCCAAGAACGTTTATGCTCAATTTGACAACGGTGATGTTAAAATTTTAAGAACAATAGAGAAAAAAGAACACTGAAGATGGCATATAGCCGAAACCGGTATGTTCACAAACCAAATTTGACGCGGGTTGACGTAATATCATACCCAACAATAGGTTCTTAATTTGGCAATGAATTTTGACAAAACATCATTCTTATTTTGACAACAATTGTTGTCAGTTTGACAACGAAATGTAGTCAGTTTGACAACGAACTTATTTTAACAACGATTTGTTCTCATATTGACAACGCATCGTTATTATTTTGACAACGAGTTGTTCTTATTTTGACAGCAAATGTTCTCATTTCTCAAAGAATAACCCATTGTGAACCCAACCAGGTTAAAAATACTTCGATATATATTTTTATAACAAATTTATTTTTTATTATTAAAATAAATAATTATATTTTCTAGTAGTTTATTATTAAGCACCTAATCATTATTTAATAAAAAAAATTTTAAAAAAACTTTATTTTTATTATTATTCAATATTTCGACAAACCATTGGTTGGCATCTTCAGGATAAACAAAAAGAATATATAAATAATTAATCAAAATTGAACAAATTTTTTGATTAACAAATTCAAAATAATCAAAAAACTTAAAAAAAAAACAAAACAAACAAAAACAATAAAAACTACAAATTGAAAAAATTGTTTATAACTATACATACATACAAAAAAATTTTCAATATTAAAAAAAATTTTTTTGGCGAAATATTGAATAATAATAAAAAATAAAGTTTTTTTAAAAATTTTTTATTAAATAATGACCTAATGGCTTAATGATAAACTACTAAAAAACATTAAAAATGTCAAATAACTGTAATTACTATATAAAAATTTATATATATTTTAATTTAAAGTAAGTTTTACAATTATTTATGACATATACTCGTACATGAAATGGACGTCTTATGAAATCTATAATTGATTTTATATAAATGTTTTTATTTAATGAACCAACTTCATATGACTGAAAATGATCAAAGTTTTTTATATTAATGGGATAAACTAAATCATTTTTAATCAAAAATCTTTTAATCTTGTATAATTCAAAACACTTCAAATTTTAAGCTAAATAATAGTGTTCTTTATAACGAGTTCCCTTAAAAATAATCTCATTGCAACTCTTAAAATTAATTTTATATAATCTACAAATATTGTCGAAATATTCTTTTTCAGTTAAATTTGTAATTTCAGGCGAATTTATAATTAATAAAATTATAAAAAAACTTTATGTTTCAACAAAAAGCCTGAAAATTTAATTCTAGCGATAAACAAGGATTTAATCTTGATTTAGTATTTTTGAAATAAAGAGTTTTAAAGAGCCATATAAGTTCGTATAAAGAACTCAATTAATTTTCCTAAGCGTCATCTTTATAACTGGTTTTTAAAATTAAGTCAACTATTTGCAACAAAGACGTGAAAACTGTCCAATGTTTATTACATTGTGGAATCAAATCTCCTAATTTCACTTGCAGTTCCGTAATTATTGACAGTTGAAAACTTAATGACAAAACTAAATGCAAAGTAAAACATAAAATTTTAATTTGATAACAGGCCGTTCTTAATTTGACAACAGGCCGTTCTAAATTTGACAACGTTTGGCACTTTCAACTTTTTCATTCTCAATTTGACCACAAGTCGTTCTTAATTTCACAACGACTGGTATACGTAAGGTATTGATTTGACAACCTTTTGTTATAAATTTGTGAACGGATGGTATCAAAAAAAAATGTGAACGTTTCGTGATCAAATTGATACCATCCGTTGTCAATTTTAGAATGATATTTTTCGCTCTATGTACAATGAAAAGCAGATACGAAAATACGGATCAAAAACCCACAAATCATTGTCGACAACCAAACGCACCCGACCTGAGAGGCAGTTAGGTCTGAATTTGTGAATTTTTCCTCGAAACGTAATTTCAGTCAGCGGCGAGCATTTAAAAGTTATGACTACAATTATTATGTTATCATGTTTTAATGTTGCCTACATAAGTTATCAAACAACATGTGATTAGATTTACATCCGCGCCTGGCCATAAAGCCTTAATCAGATGGTGGATCAAACCACTGCAGAATTTGGTACGTCATGCTCGTCCTAGGAAGCCGAAGCTAATTCTATTCAACAGAACTATCTAGTTGCAACTTCGATGGTTCCAGAGCAGGGCTGCAAATCATCACTCCTTGCTTAAGAGTTGGAGACTTTCCAACTCCTGTCCAGAACACATGTCTAGCATGCTCACTGGACTGGATCATTCACCTAGCGTGTCATTAACGGCGAAATGATCCTGCCCACCATATTAAACAAAAGACCTTATATGGGGCCGCGAAACCACAACCACCACGATAATCCCATATAGGGGCCAACCTCAATAATCAGCCAGAGAACTATTAAATGTCTAAAGAGACAAACAATGAACTCTGCGAGCTTACTGATTCCCGTGGAAATAAAGTGGAGTTTCCAGTTGTACCCCTGCTGACTTCAGGGGACTGGGCTCCATTTTTCCCCCAGTTGCACTGTGTCTAGATAGTCGAAGTTCTATAAAGACCATATATATGTGCCTCCGGGGGGAATAAGTTATCAAACAATCAATTTCTCAGATGCATTAGATATTTTCTTGTGGTATGCCCATCGATGCCATTTAGTTTCATCTAGGCCATTCCTGCGATATGTTACGAAATCTCCAACAAAGTTTTGGAAATTAAATTGGGCATTGCAAAGACAGCCGCTATAGTCACATGAATAAAATCATGCTTCATAAGTAATGAAAATATATTTTATTGCTACTAAAGTGCTAAAACATGTTAGCGGATATAACTGATGTTCGCTTGTTGTGCATTTATTAAGATCGCCCGATTTATATCGTTTCTTTTATAAAACATATATAATTATATCACAAAATAAACCCCCGGGGGAATCTCACCATTAAAACATGTGTCATCGGGTAGCAGAAGCCAACTCTACAACTCCCACTTTATTTCCACAGGAATCAGTAAGCCCCAGAGTTCAGCTTTTGCTGTTCTCTGTTTGATTATTGAGGCTGGTCCCTTAAGGAGTATCGTGCAATGATTAAGGGGCCAGAATCATCGCACTTTTGACAAAGATCCGAATCCAGTAAGCATTCTATGTCATGTATTCTGGACCAGGAGTTGAATAGTCTCCAATACTTCAGCAAGGAGTGGGGGTGGCGGCCCTGCTTCGAGCTCCCTAAATTGCAACTAGGCGTGACTAAAGGATAAAGATATCCAACAGCTTTCTAGCACGTGAGTTCATACTATATATCACCCAAAGTTGTTCGGTCCACCATCAGATATGACCTCGCAGTTGGTGCTGATGTAAACCTTATCACGTATATCATAAAACAAATGAAACTTAACAAATTGTGATTAAAGTTTTGATCTTATCAGTAAGAGATCTTATGGAGATTTATTAAGATACAATTTCAAAATTTATGTTTACAAACAAAGAAGATTTTTAAGTAAATCAAAAATTATGATTTTTTAGATAGACCTTTGTTGAATAAGGAAGTGATAAATCTTTAAATATTAAAAAAGATAGAATTAAGGGTTTTGCTGGATTGTCGAAAAGAAAATGAAAATAATAATATATATCCCATATGACCATTACAAGCCATGACCAATAAATATTCTATGCTGTGTAAATTAATATGAAAATGAAAACGTTCATGTGTTGTTTATATGAATGTGCTCATATTAATCCTTTAAGTCAAGTGTGAAATGTGGCACTTAAATCAAACCAAATATTTAAACAAAAATCCCAAAGCAAAAGTGAATCCTTTTTTCACATATAAAAATGCCATAAATCATATCACTTCTAAAGTGAGACACATTTCTTTTTCGAGACCACAAAAATATTGACACTTTTGAAACGCTTCATTAATGATTTATTGTAATTATTTTAAAATACTTTTTACAAATATTTTCTCGTGTAGGAAACATTTGAAATGAGTGTGTGTTTCAGTAAGCAAGTGAGTGCATTTAGGATTTTTTAATTTTTATACTCCACTAAATGCTCATTTAGAATTTGTCATGTTTTATTAACATTTTTCTATTTGATAGCAAGTTTTCCAGTGTTTTAGCTGTTAATTTATGAAATAGTTACGTCGCCCACTCCACACGTTTGTTCTCAATACATACAAAATGCAGTTAATTTTTGTAATTAACCGGCTTAAAATAGTGCCTTTGTTATCAATTTGTTCGGTAAACCGACCATGACTCAATGTCGCATTGTAAAACCTTTTTAATTCAAACATTTATTTACATTGTAATTTTGATGGGAAAATAAATATTCAATTTCAGTTTTAAACCAAAATTGCTTATAGTTTACTTACAATCATATAAATATCTCGCAGTAAATTAATTTAAAAACTTCATTTAATTTAAATAAAAATTTTATTGAAATGACATGCCAGAAATCCTTGTTTTTATAACGAGTTTTTCAATTAAAAGTTTGTTTTCTAAATAAACCAAATTAAAAAATAATTTAAATTAAGATGATTCAAATTGTTATTGTATTACGAAGAGAAAAGTTCGGCAATTATGAATGAAAAATGACATGTGGGAAATGTCCACCAAGACTACGCTAACAGATGTCGATTCTTTCATCAAAGTTTTTAATAAATATTTGGCAAAATAGCGGTACTTTTTCGTAAATTACATCACGGATTTTGTGTTTTAGGGCTGAAATCAACTTGTGCAGGCTCTATCCTTAACATAACTCCACAAAACATAATCCAGTGGTTTTAAATTACACGATCAGGCTGGCCACTTAACTGTTGATTGGCGTGAGATTATGCGACCGGGAAATTTGGTTTGCAATAAATTGATCGGTCTGAAAAGAATGATTATATTGTCCGAAAATATCACGAATTTTACGAAATGTAGCTTTAACAGATCCATTTTCATAGGGGGTTTTTATTCTTTTAATGCGATTTTTGTGCGAAATTAAATTTATTTTAACGATTGCAAATGCATCTGCTACGAATACGTAAAAAAACTAAATGTCAAAACTATCGTGTTGTGGGTGTTGCCACAATTGAAAAACAAACTTCTTATTGAAAAACTCAAGAGAAAGCAAAAATTCCAATGTAGATGATAATCTAACATGACTTCGTTCTAAAATATTTAATACTCAACGATCAGATTAGATAATAAATTCTCTCTTAATTAAATTAAAAATTAATTTCACCCATTAACGCACAGTAGTCCGATTTTGTTTAAATTTGGGTCAGAAAGAGAGAAACTTTTTGGTATGATTTTATGATTTGATAAATTTTAGTTTTAAGCTAAAATAAAATTGTTTTATTTTATATATAACATAAATTTATATCAAAATGAATTTATTAAATATTAATTTTACCCATTAAGCGTTGCTTATCTCCTCCGCTCGCTAATGTCTTTTAAATAATACACAATAACTATATTTTTAATTACTACAAGAGTACAAGAGTTAAAATTAAATTTATACTTACATTTATAATATTCAGTAGTCATCGACAAATGCAAGGCCAGATTCCAAATTCTCTTACCTTTAGCTTGCTGGCTTGGGTTTAATGGATTTGTAATTACTTTTATATCCATTCTTATTAAAAAAAATTCATAAATTAATTTAATAATTTTAATTTAAAAAATAAACATAATTTCAAAATCTAATGGTACTTTTTTCAAGGATGGCAATTTTTTCGGTCCATTTTTAGAATGTTGACTCCAAAATGTTATTAAGGATAAATAATATTTAGCACTGTTTCTTATTTCATATAGAGGCGGTTAATTTGATAGGAATATGCATATACAGAGAATGTAACGTCTCATATAGGTTTGGGCAGCATGTCAGCTGATACAAATTGTTAGAAAAATAATCTGTTGCTGTATAGATTTAAACAAATAAGGTGTGTTTTTATAGAAGTATAAAACTTTGAAACGGAAAAAAGACGAAGATGAATCTCTTTATTAACATAAAGTTTAATTTTTTCGAAACTTTTGGCATTATAATTTCAATATGACTTCTGTCATATGACCGCCACGGCTGGCTCCGACGTAGTCTAATCTGGCGATCCAATTTTAGATTAATTTTTCCAATATTTGTTAGCGTAAATCGAAAATAACGTAACCAATGTTGTCCTCCAAGTGGTCAATTGGCCTAAACTGGCGACTTCACATATTCCCACAGAAAATAATCTATCATAATTTACGATTTTATAGATTTATAGTTTTGTTAGGTCCCCCTGTAGACTAGTAGGTAGTGTACTAACTTGTAAATATGGGGGTCGTGGGTTCGATTCCCAACGAAGACCTTGGTTTTTTTCACTACAAAAATAAAAATTGACTGTCGGTAAAGCTGCCCAGCGATGAAGGCATAGTCACTGGTCGCATTGCTGTCTTATATACGGCAGTTAATTTCCGACTATCCTTCTACTTTCACCACCTGTTTCATCTATTCTCTATCCCTTTCCTAAAGAATGTAACACGGTACTTGACTAAATAGGCATTGTTGCCTGAAATGCTACTTCTCTTTAAAAAAAAAAATAATCTATCAGAGCTGAATCGCATGAATTTCGGACCAATTCACGTATCGTAACGTAAAACGATGCACGAACCATAGGCCTCCTTCAATAAATCAATTGTGGTACGAGCTGTATGCCATGTTGCGCCGTCTGGTTGAAACCACAGTTCCTACACATCATGGTTGTTCAATTGATGAACGAAAAAGTCAGTAAGCTCTATGGAAGTATGGACCAAAGATTCCAGCAGTCAGTAAGTTCTTCTGAATGTAACGTAGTCTCAACATACGCTGGAGGTTTATCATAGCTCCAAATACGGCAGTTTTGTTTATTGGCATATCCATTTAAACAAAAGTGAGCTTTATCGCTAAACAAAATTCGCTTATGAAAATCGGGATCAGCGACAATGTTGTTTTGGGCCCATTCACCGAATTTACGCCTTACTAAGTGATCGTGTGGTATCAATTTTTGTACGAATTAGATTTTGTAAGCACGCAAACCAAGATATTTCCGCAAAATTATCCATAAAGTGGATGGGCACATATTCAATTTTTCCACACAAAGGCAGTTAGGCTAATTTGGATTTTCCTCTAAGCTACGTTCTAGAGAAGCAATTAGTTCCTCTGCACGCACGACGCGTCTGCGGTCTCTGTAGAGTAAAAGTAGTGCAAGAATGTTCCATAGTTAATCGAATTAAATGCTCCGATATCCATTTCTCAGTTGGTCAACAAAATATTTAAATGCATTAAGCAGCTTTAGTTTTTTTTAGCTTTTTTAAAATATGGTTAAAGGTTTCCTGACGATTTGAGTTGAACAATCAGTGAATTGGCTACAGGAACTAGCTTTATTGAATTATTACCACATTGAGAAGACAAAAATTGTTATTTAATTAAATACAAATTAAAACCGACAAAATATACAAAATTTCCCAATTGTAGACACAGGAAATTAAAACCTGGGCAAACTTAAAATTGTGGCCACAAATAATAAAGGAATTTAATTAAAATGGACTCTGGAAAAACTCAACTGATGAACAACATAAATACAACAACAATTGATACTATAAACAAAAAAAAAACATTGAGAAAGAAAATTTGTGAATAAACAAAGAACACTTTACAAATAATTTAAAATAAATTTGCTGTTTGGAAATTAGTTACCTGAAGTGGTCGGTCGCCCATCTATCTGACAGTTTATACCTGCTATTATATAGTGTTATTTGTAAGTACTTTAAACTGTATGTGTTTGTTTTTGCATTTATTTTCATATATTTATTTTTTCAATCCTGTCTCTTACTATGTGTTATTGTTTTTAAATCAATTACCCTGCTTTTGGAATTTGGAATATTTAGGTTTCTTTGGTTTGTGTTTGTTGTTTTTACAATTTATTTATTTTCCACAATTGTTTATATGTTGGTTTTGGTTGTTGTTGCTCTTTTATTTCCTATTTTCTTAATAAAGGCATTCCTTGGTTAATAGATCATATACGTATTGGCAGCTACACTTTCGCTTTTTTTCTCTTTTTATTTTTGTTTTCTTAGCTAATTAAGTAGATCCAATTATGTACATACATACATCCATACATATGTATGTATATGATTCCAAAAACAATGAGAGATACTAGAAATAAATGAGTTTCCTATTGTTTATTTTTTCCTGCTATTATTTGTTTGTAAAATTCATTCATAAAGCGTTTGAAAACTTTTCGGAATATCCCAAACTGATATTTCAAACAAGTTTCATTTATTTTCTTTTTTCGAATATATAGAATATCGACAAATTTTATCTCTTTTTATAAAGAAGAAACAAAAATTGAATCGTCATCCTCACTCACGTTAACATTTTTTTCTCTTATTTTATTTATTGTATCTTCGATGTAATCGAATTAGCAATAATTACTCATATCTTGGTTCTAATAATAAAAATCAAGCCCAGCCAGTGCCAGACAAAATTCTGTATGCTTCAGGCTGACTGATATTATCAGCGGGTCATGCTTCTGATGTTTGAGCGAGAGAAGCAGTATCCATCCTTTTCGACCCCCCGGGTGCACATTTATCGGTCTCTATAGAATACTTGACTATCTAGAGCTGTGCAGCTGGGGAAAAAGCGAGAGTTTCCGCTATTTGTCTCTTTAGGCATTTAGCTGTTTCTCTGACTGATTATTGAGGTTGGCCCTTCGGGAGTATCGTGGTGGTTGTGGTTTCGCGGCCCCAAGCATGAATGATTATGGCGGTCAGGATCATCTCGCCAATAATAACATAAATGATCCCGTCCAGTGAGCATGCTAGACATGTGTTCTGGACAGGAGTTGGAAAGTCTCCAGCTCTTCAGCAAGGAGTGGTGGTTTGCAGCCCTGCTCTGGAATCATCAAAGTTGCAACTAGGAAAGACCTGTTGCTAGAATTAGTCTTCGGCTTCCTAGGGCGTGAATGATGTTTGCTTTTCATTCTTAGTGGTTTGACCACCATCTGATTAAGGCTCCATAGCCAGGTAGAGATGTAAATCTTATCACGTAATCCCTCCTTTTCAGTCTAATGTAACCACTATCATTAAGTATGTTACGGGCCAGTGGATTTGGATGTGTTTCGAGTCACTTTAAATATGTTATTGCATGTTTTACTATTTCTGCCCTAACTGAGCACCAGGGAGCATCTGTGATCAGTCGTAGTATCTTATTTTGGCGTCTTTGAATTTTTTCTATATTGCTAGCTGAGGCAGTGCCCCATAACTGGATTCCATAAAACCAGGTTGGCTTCAGGACCGACTTGTAAAGTAGAAGTTAGCAATCCAAGCTAAGAGTAGAGTTTCTGCCAATAAGCCTTTCACGGCTTTCAACTTAATTTGTGCAAACTTGGATTTTATGTGGCCTTTCCATTTAAGGCGCCGATCAAGATGCATACCAAGGAATTTGACCTCTTTAATTTGTGGTATTATTTGGTTATTTATGCAAAAGTAGGGGCATGAGTCCCTTCGCAGTGTGAACGTTATATGTGTACATTTTTGTTCGTTCACCTTTATTTTCCATCTTTTCAACCATTTTTCCAAATTAACTATGTGATTTTGTAAGTATCGTGATGCTACTTGGGGATTTTTGTGTATGCTTAAGAAAGCCGTGTCGTCAGCAAATGTTGATGTATGTACTCGGTTATCAGTTGGCATGTCTGAAGAATACAGTATATATAGGATAGGTCCCAAAATACTACCTTGGGAAACTCCGGCCCCAATCAGCTGTGGAGAGCTTAAAAAGTCTCCTTCTCTCAAAGTAATTTCCAGGCAAATTTAGCTTCCACTTATATTTCAGGCCTTTACGCCATACTTTATCGAATGCTTGAGGTACGTCTATTAAAAGTGCCGAACAATATTTTCTTTCTTCAAACGTCTTTTTGACCAAATTCACTAACCTGTGTGTTTGTTCAACTGTACTGTGCTTTTTTCTAAATCCAAATTGATGGTTCGGGATACATCCTATCTCGCCTAGAATTGGGTTCATCTTAGAAATTAAAATCCTTTCGAATAACTTTGACATGTTTGATAATAGGCTTAAGACGTTTTTCGATATTATTTCGTGCCCAACCCCCGCACGATGTTCGTAAGGGAGGCATGCGTGAGACTGGTCTTTTTAACTTTCTGCATGCACGCCATAATGAATAGTTTGGTTGTGGAGTAGTGTCGAGATCCTCTAGGTACTGGCTGAACAAATCGAAACAACGTAATACCAAAATAAAAAAGTGAAGCAGTCATAATTAATTATTCAAATATGAAACTCTAAAGATCATGTGCGAAAATTTGGGAACTGAAATTGTGATTTCGCATATATGCTGAATTTCAAATAACCGAATCTTTTCCCCTCAATTTTTAAAACATTTCTATGATATTCCCAAAATCTTAAGTGAAAAGCAGACAGACAGTTAAAAATATATGTTCTATAAGAAAGAAACACAGTTTTCAAACATTAAGTCACCATGACGAACATTGAACTTTTAAGAAACAATTGGAGGTACATTTAGACGAAAAAAAGGGCAACAGAATTTGTAACAGCCAATCAATCGACATGACTAGTCTTGGAAAAAATTAAAAAAAGAAAATTAAATATAAAACATTTCAATGGTGAACAAGTAAGATTTTTTTATTTATTATTTGTTTTAAGCGACCCTTAGGTTTTGAAAAGCGAACAACAACAACAAAATATTCCACATAAAATGCAAAAAAACAACTTGTTGTTGAAAAAATTTTTGTTATATTTAACTTAAAAAAATATTTATGTACATACATATGTATATGTAGACATATTTTCCTTTATATATTTTATAATTATGTGAGAAATAAGTGTAAATGTTGTGTATGTGGTACGACTTGAACCCAAAAGACTTGAAATGAAAAACAACAAAAACAAAAACAAAAAAAATAAACAAAATACATAGTACATATGAATAACAACGAGTTCATTTTGTTTCTTATCAGCAGCTACCAACGTTTTCTCTATACAGAAAAAATAAAAATAAAATAAAAATATACAAAACACGCTTAAATGAAGACTGACTGCTACTTACTGTAGAGGCTTTAACAGAAAGTTTTTTAAAACCAACTTTTAATTACTGTTTTAGAGGAGGCAGCATGCTTTATTTATTCATTTATTTATAACATTAATAAAATAATTTTGTTGAATAATAAAATATATAAACAATTTTTTTTAATCACGCGCCAGTTCGCTGGGAAATATATTCGTGTCAAGGAAATCTTAAATAGTATGCTGAAAAATTCCGTATAGTTAAACCTTTCCACCGCCTCCTATCCCTTGCTAAACAAACCCTTCACATTAAAAACTAAAGGGCACTCCATACTAAGTGTGACTTTTACATTTATGGATAAATGTATTGAATTGAGAAAAGTAGGCCTATGAAATTTAATAAATAATAATAATAAATATAGAAAATAAAAATAAGACTTAAAGTGTTCCCTTACAGGCAAGCCGAATTGCAAATATATTTTCTTATTTTTTAACTGTAATTGACAGACATTGTCATTATTTAACAAGAAAAAATAAGAATATATATTAATAAAAACTAAAGAGTTACCCATAAACGGTATGAAACCCTGCCTGGATGGGATTAACTCGCTACTGTAAGCTTATATAAGAGGAGTATAACTCTGTGAGCAAACACCCAAATAAAAATGTTTCACAAAACTAATGATTTTATGCATCATTTTTGGTATGCAAAATCTTTGGCAACTGTTAAATAAGCCATCCATTTATTTTTTCATATTTACATAACAAATTATGTCCTTGCTCAAAATTTAAGAAATAGCTAGAAAGAAACAATAAAAAATATGCTTAAGAACTTAACCGTACCTGGATCAGGAAAATAAGGAAAAATTGGCAGGGAGCAAATCTGATCAATAAAAAACTACAAATTCGCAAAGAAACAACATGAAACTTTACAACCCTAGAAAACGTTAGTGAAAAGGCCATACAAAATTTGAGGACCACTTGACCGGACTAGCCTTTGTCGCATAAAATGAGAGCTGATATGTGCATCTGCCATTATTAGAATCAATGGCAATCCTGAGATAACTCAGGAGAACAAATATGAGTAATCTGCTCTATCATCCTTTATTTTAAAATCCACCTAAGAAACGTTTATTCATTTAAAGCTTTTAAAAATTAGGCGGAAAAAGATTAAAGCTTTTTGCAAAAAGGTAGTTTAAAGAATAAGTTATGGTTTAAGCCTGCAAGTTATCATCTGGAGTCGGAAATCTTACTAGCATCGAGCATACAGCGAATAAAATGAATTATTTAAATATTGCGAGGAACTACTGAAAAAGTTGAGTCTTCAGTACGGCGGAGTTGTGTTAAAGTCCTAAGAATTTTGAACATTAATTGCAAATTCTAGATGCTAATTGCTTATTTATCGAGCATCTATGGATGGACATACCTTGAAAGAAAGCAGACAGAGGATCATATCCAATACAGCATAACGGACAAATCTAAAGAAGGTATAATGAGGTCCTGAATTAAAACAGAAGACAAACTAAATTCAAATAAAAGACAAAGTACGACTAATTCAGTTTTGTACGAAATTGTTGTAATTTTGGAAAAATTGTGTGAGTGACAAGCAACCAAATCAGATTCTGCCACTCTGAGCATGTGTATACGTAAAGTGCTCATCCACTTATGCAACATAATTGCAACAAGAATGTTTATCAACACAGATTCAAAATACTTCGAGGTCTTGCTTAGCCAACATGCGCCCTTAAACACGTCGATTTTTTACGATATCCTAAACATTATCATCTATGTCTTTGACGAAACTTTCAGCATATATCGGCTTTATGACCTTCGAGAAAATTCAGACCAAAAAATGTCTTTGTTTGTAGCGCATTTATGTTAACAAAAACTTTGTCAAGCGAATTTACCAAACCTAAAGTCAATCTCGCATTTGTTTTTAATGTCAAACTCTAAATAGTCTTTCACAAATTTTGCGACAAAAGCATACTGTTGTAGTTATAATAAAATTTCTCTGCGCATAAACTAATGAGTGTTGTCATTGAAAGTAAAAATATTTTAGATAGGTTATGCTAAAAGTAAGTAGAAAAACTAGATCCTGCCAGATTTTAAGGGCGGCATGATGAGATATTTCTTAATAAATCACTAACTTAGTTTATCCTTCTTGATGAGATATTTCTTAATAAATCACTAACTTAGTTTATCCTTCTTTCTACAATACAGGCTCATTTACTATTTTATATGCTGTTTACTATTCACAGATAGTTTCATTTACCGCATTTACCGTGACTTTATTCATATCAATTGTTTTACTTTCCTTTTTGAGACTACGGATGGTATAAACTACACCTTTCCACTTCTTATTTGTTTACTTCTCACAAAACTTCTTTATTACGGCTACTTATACTCAATAATAAGTAATTTACTTTGTAACTAAGACACCTCAACCAACGAAGCCACCGCCGGTACTAAACATGTATTTATAAGCTAGCATTTATTTTATTTTTTTCACATACATTACATAAATTAGTGGTGAAAGTAACAACTTATACTAACTACCTACCAAAAAGACATAGTATAACACGGTACAACATATGATTTAGACTCTGTTGTGAGATTTGTAGTGAAGTAGCCTCAAAAATAAAAACTTCTGCATCATTCGATGTCATACGACTTTTATTGCTCAAGGTGGATTTTTATCACCTTTTCTATATCTTAATATGGCTATATCTCGGTATACTGTGCGGAATATATCGCTTGTGTATGAAACAAAGTTGTAGATATTATTATTAATAGGAGAAAAAAAGCGGAACAAACTTACCTCCAGTGCCTCAAATATCGAAAAATGCCCATTTTTCCCTATTCACTTTTTTGCTCTATAACGATTGAAAATCCATAAATATCCTGTTTTTTATAAATTTTATTTTACATAAAAATAAAAATTTTGATTTATATTGCAGCTATTTGTACATAGAAAATCATTTTCAATTATTTTAATATCCTCGTTGAAGTTGGCGCTTGTGGTTCTGGTCTTGTTTTCTTTGTAGGTTGTTCATATTCATGTTCTGAGCCTGTGTTATCTTCAGAATTAGACATAATCTTTAAGGGCATGTTTTCCTCAGTGTCATTTTCATCAGAAGTCGTAAGGCCATTCAATTATTAATGGGTGCTACTTTTAGGGATTGAGTCCCATATCAATGAGCTGAAAAATGCTGTAATGCTTTAATAAATAGCAACAGCACTACCCTTTTTGTGTTCTAGAAGTGTCATGAATTATCAGTTTTATTTTCGTGGTATTACTTTCAACATTGGTCTTGTTTTAAATACTAAAGCTGGAGTTCAAACATAAAAAGTAGTTACAGAATTATTATTTCCATTTCCGTGTACGCTGTCCGGATAATATTCCGCATTAGCTTTATGTCGATATGTAGGATTATTAAAAAATAATACAGGCCGTGGGTAGCAAAAATTTTTTCTTGAGAATTTCGTCTGCCAATTTATAGTCCTTTTTTTAGCAGGTTAAGAGCGGCGGACATTTTTGCTGGTGACCAATTTTTTTCTTTATCAATTCATTTTTCATATAAAGTGACTTTTTTTAATCATCCTTTTCGTAAAGTTTGGCTGCGTTAAGTATTTTTGGGACCGTGACACCCAATTATAAACATACATACATACATATATAAGAACTTCAATAAATTATATAAATTGAATTAAACTGATTTCAAGAATTCTTAAATTCCATTGAAAATTTTTAACCTGCATAGTGTAGAGATATCTTTCGACCAGACCGACTTAATATTATATTTTAATATTGGCACTTGCTTTATTATAATTTTTTGTTTTTGTTTGTTATGTGCACTGCGAAACAAAAGAATCCCATATATTTTATTTATTTATTTTTTTGATTTTTCTTATTATTATTGTTGTCGTCGTCTATACACTTCCTGTCAAAGTTCAGTTTTTTTTTCTTTTTTATTTTAACGAAATATGCCTGTTATTAATTTATTTATTACATTTATTTTTTGTTTTTTCAATAATAAGCTGTTAAAAAATAATAAATATTTATAAATATAATTCTGATTACTTTTCAACTTTCATGCATTAAAAATTCAAATGCAAAATGAAAAGATGCTGAAGGTATTTTTTAACCCAGCAATATTTCAAAATTAAATGAACTCGTAAATTACTAAAGTTGAAATTGTTCGCTGTTTAAAAGAATTTGGTGACATTTTCGTTTAAATGACTAAAGTTGAAATTGTTCACTGCTTAACAGAATTTTGTGACATTTTCGTTTACGTTTGAAAGACTTTTAATTTTTGAATATGAAAATATTTTTATTTATAACTATAGAACTTGCGATAGCTTTGAGATATTAAACACTTATCAAAACCATTTTATTAATTTAATTAAATAAGCAGTTGCTATTGATCACTTACTGGGTCATGATCAGGGTTGTCTACTTTTCAGATAACAAAATGCTAAATTAAGGTTTAAAATTGGCTTATTCGCTCGAGCTATTAAATTTACACCCCTTAATATCGGGGTTTTCAACAAAAAGTTTTATTTTTCAATTATCGCAACACCAACAACGTGATAGTTTTAACATTTAGTTTTTTAACGTATTCTTGGTAAATGTATTGCAATTGTTACAATGAATATGGGATTGCTTCGCACGAAAATCGCGTTAAGAAAATAATTAAATTCCACTATGAAAATGGTGGTCCTGTTAAAGTTACATTTCGAAAAATTCGTGATATTTTCTGACAACATAATTGTCCTTCTGAGACCGCTTTTAAGAATTTGGTCCTTAGATTTGAGTCGGCAGGCTCGATACAAAATGTACGAACACCTTCACAAATTCGACCGGGTCGTTCAACTGAAAACATCGCAGCCATTAGCCACATGGCTACGATTGAGTGATCCAAAACCACCACAGGGCGAATTATCGTGAAGATTTAACTTTGAAGCCTTACAAGGTTCAACTGGTGCAGGTATTGAAGCCGACCGACCATTCACATCGCCGTAGATTCGCTCAATTCCTTCAGGAACAACCGGCTGGTTCAGACGAAGCCTATTTTCACTTGTGAGGTTATGTCAACAAGCAAAATTGCCGCATTTGGGCTTACGAAAATCCTAGAGCAATTATTTAGAAGCCTTTGCATGCTCAACGTGTCACTGTATGGAGTGATATGTGGTCTGGAGGCGTGATTGGTCCGTTTTTTCGAAGATGAGACTGGAGATGTGGTAATGGTCAAAGGATCACGCTGTCGCGAGATGCCAATAACTCAAATTTAACTTTTTATTGACGACTTGGATATCAGTGGAATAGGGTTTTAACCGGACGATGAAACGATCAGTTTATTGCAACCAAATTTCCCGATTCTATAATTCCATGACAATCAGCAGTTACTTGGCCCGTCAGACCGCGTGATTTAACATCACTGGATAAGTTTTTTATGGGGCATAAGGACAGAGTCTATACGAAGCCAATCGAATCAATTTAAGACTTAAAACTCAAAATCCGTGATATGATTAACAAAGTAGGATCGCCAGTTTGCCAAAAAGTGATTAAAAACTTTGATTACAGAATCGACATCTGTCAGCGTGGTCGTGGTGGACATTTGCCAGATATCATTTCTTATTCACAATTGCCGATCTTTTCTCTTCGTCATACAATAAAAATTTGAATCATCTTAATCTAAATTTTTTGTTTTATTTTGTTTTAGAAAACAAACTTCTTGTTGAAAACCCCTTTATTAACACAAAATTCATTAAGCTTGAAATTTATCGTTTCAAGTTGATATCATAGATATCATTTAACCATTTGTTTATAGCTAGATGAAAAAGGTATTGTTAGATCTGCCCTAAAATTAGTCGATGTGGCAGCTTTGCCTTAACTTTTGCCATGTTGTCAAATTTCTTGGTAGTGATAATTTATCGTCTCGTCATGCAATTTCATTTGATGATTGAATGTAGGCTGAGCTAGCAAGGTAAATCTCTCTAAACATATAGTTCCCTGTTGTAACAAATGTTTCCATTATTTACAGCAAAAGTGTTGAATTTAAAGCTGGATTCACACGAATCAACATTAAATGGATCATGGCTTCTATTTTATTTACGACATCCTTGAAAAGATAAGGAAATACTTCCAGAATAATTCTAAAAATGCAATATAAACATGCGCTTAAAAAAGGTGGAAAGAAGAAATGGAGACATAATCCAGAATAGTATCGAAGAGTCCCCGTGTTAACCCTCTACAGTGTACACTAACGTTTTATAAAAATTAAACTGCATTAAGCAATAATGCAATTGGAACTAGTAGCAGCAACTTTAACTAAGACGCAATTTTTGTTATTAGAGCTCTTACTCAGCCACTAGGTGCACAGGAACTCGCAAAAGTACAGGCCATTAAATTTTAATAATTAAAAACTTGTTTTTTTTAATTGTTATTCCTCAAATGTTTGGACATTTGCAAATGATGGGTTAATAGATCGATCAGGGTCATATAGTATTGTCAGTACATTGTTGAGGCATTGGACGGATACGGAACTGGACCGATTGACGGAAATATATAGTAAAGTATATAACAGTAAAAAATTATACACTACCAATTCTGAACAACCATTTATGGCAGAGCGAATTCTTAGCATTATTTCTATTACAGAGATGCTCTGCGAATGGATATTTACCTAAAAGAAGTGTACTGCATAAAAATCCAAAGTTTGCGAATCTATAAAATGACCTGGAAGCATAACCCTACTTCTCTCCCTTTCGGGTAAAGGATCGAGCAAACACAATCCCAAAGTCCGACGGAGATAACTATATTCATGGAGAGCAAACTGGTAGTACCAACTCCAGGGGGTTATCAACGATTGCTTCATGCTTGCATATGTTCGAAATTCCAGAATATTTAGGATAATTGAAAGGATAGCAAATACAAAACTTGAAGGAAGGGAATCGAAATGAGGGATCCTTGCTTACGGCTGTGGGCAGCGTACACACAGTACCGGAAATACTTACTAAAGAAGCAATACCGCGCATAGCTACTGAAGATTTTCGTTTAACGTAGAGAGGGTACATTAGAATTCGTAAGTAAAATTTTATTTAATTACGACCTGTAAATCTTTAACCCCTAATTTTTAGTCAGTCTTCTTAACAAGAGTAAATAAATTTTGACTTACAATAATAAATCTTTTGGGATTTTTTCGTCATTATCACAACAAACATGATGAGAATTTGCTCAAACGTACAGATACACAAAAACAACAAAAACGGAGAAGAATATGAATTTAGTGAAAGAGATCAATTTCGATGACTGTAATCACTCAAAAGAATCTCATAACCGATAGATGTTATTTAGGGTTTTTTATCATTCTGTATGTGTTTTAAAATGCATTGGTATGTGCGTCAAGAGTTGTCTGATTAAAGGGGCGTTTGACAGTTGAGTTAACGATTTAATTGAAAAAAATTTTTTTTTGTTTGTTTCCTAGTTTATGCATCAATTCTTTCATTAATTTTTGCCTTTTGAAATCCCATATGTATTAGAATATTAAGAGGATTGTCCTAATAATAATTATATTCAATGGAATTTATTTATGGTCAAAAGCCATGTGTGTTTTTTTTTTGTTTTTGTTTGTGTCTAGAGTGTGAGTATGTTTATTTTAATCGTAAGAGATTTTGTTTTTATTTCGGAGGCGTTTACAGTGTTTATGAGCCATAAATGTCAACTCTTTCGGCTTTTACATTTGGTGGTGACAACCATGATGATGATTTGACACATGAGACTTATGTTGGCTAAACTAAGCAGCATGTTATTAAACTCTTACTGGCTAGCATTTTTCTAACTTGTGATGAGTCGGTCATATTGGATAAAATATGTATTAAATAGGGAAAAACGAAATCTTCATGCTGACCCAAGCTTCACAGCACATATGGAAGTGCAATATTTCTGATTTTTTTAAGGTTTTTTGCAGTTTTCCCTTACGGTTTGTGTCAATTAGATTTGTTTTGTAGGGAGTAAACCGCAAAACCGATGGTTTTTCTACAAAGAAATTTTTATGCACATCGAGGTTTTAGCTGTTAAAGTTTATTTATATTTACATATGCTAGAATTTTATGCTGCAATAGCATTTATGTACGAGTATGTTCTTACACATAGAGTTGCTTTCTTAAAACATGTGATGTATTTTATTTCTTTTCACATTATTAAAGTCGCCCGCATACTGTTTTAACTTTTTACTTTATATTGTTAACCACTAACGGCTATTTTCTAATGCTATTGTCATGTTTAAAAAACTCCGCGTTTTTTCTCGTTATTTGTGTAACTCAATGAGTTCGCGACTCTAAACTAAATGGAGCGGTGTATTCCCATAAATTATCAACACATTTGACTACAATATAACGCTGCATTTGTAAAAGTAAATTATAAATAAAGTATAAATTTCATGATTAAAACTTATCACAAAGTATAACAAAAACAATAACAAAGAATTTCATATCACCACCACCTTTTCAGTTTTAGCAATGAGGTGGTATAACAGATTCTTATTTCAGTCAATAAGTCAATCAGTAATCAAATAATGACTATCCAAAAACACTAATTTATTCTAGATGATCTCGTGCCTATATTTTCACGTGTCAGCATTATCAAATAAAATTCGATATTCTTAGTGTTGCCAGTTAACAGAATTTGCATCTCAATGTAAGGGCTTTACATTAACTAAAATATATTTTATTTGTTTTTTTAAACAAGATCTTGGCAGCAAAATAACTATGTAAAATAAGAGAGTATGATAATTGAAAAATTTGTCCTTTTAATAATTTTTTTATTATTCTTTATTTCTCAAAGGTGGACAATAAAATATCTTAGAAATCTTATTACCTTCTAAAAACCTTATTTTCTTTTTGTGTAGAATTTTTTTAGCGGCCTTACAGGCCATTTATATTGTTAACCATTTCACTGTCCTATAAAGCAATATAACTTAAGTCTTATATTTGCCACTATGAATCCCTTTAAATAATTGCCTCATTCTGTTTTGACAGACATAATTTTTTGTTGGCAGTTACACCAGGTGAAAAATACGCATATAAATTTTTAAGAATCGTAGAACTGTTCTATTATACTCGTACACCATAAATTTTATTGAAATTTTCATCTTTATAATTTTTGGAAATTTCAGTGAAAATATATTGTTTGTGGTATTGAAATGCGATTTGAAATTTTAATTTTTCAATAATACAGATTTTATTTCTGAAATTTAGCTTTTCAATAAAAAAAATACATACAACAATACGAAATCTCATAGTGGTTATTTTAGAAGTATATCTGATATACTTAGAATTTTTTAAGGCGTTCTGGATCCTTCGCAAAATCATCACTTAATCGACTTTCCTGTATTGAAGGATTCAGAATGCATATATAACGGGGTTTTCAACAAGAAGTTTGTTTTTCATTTGTGGCAACACCAACAACATAACAGTTTTGACATTTAGTTTTTTGACGTATTCGTAGTAGATGCACTGGCAATTGTTACAATGAATTCAATTGCATTAAAATAATTAAAAGCCACTATGAAAATGGTGGTTCTGTTAAAGTTACATTTCGTAAAAATATTAATGTTTTTGGACAACGTGATCGCCCTTGTGAGACCGGTATTAAAAATTTAGTCGTTAAACTAGAGTCGACAGGCTCGATAAAAAAAGTATGAACACCAATGCGTGTTCGACCGAATCGTTCAACTGAAAACATCACAGCCGTGAGCTACAGTGTTGAAGCAAATCCAAATTTGACAATTCCTCGACGTTCTCAACAGTGGAGGTTATCTAAAACCATCACATGATGAATTTTGTATAAAGATTTCGAAATCGAAGCCGACTGATCATTCAATCAACCAGCTGGTTTTTCTGAAATAATCATTTCCTTTGTCAGGGTATGTTAACAAGCAAAATTGCCGCATTTGGGCTTGTGAAAAGCCTAGAGCGATTATTGAAAAGAAGTTGCATGCTAAACGTGTTACTGTATTGTGTGCTATGTAGTCTGCATGCGTGATTGGGCCGTTTATTTCGAATATGAGGCCGGAAATGCGGTAAAGGTCAATTGACCACGCTATCGCGAGATGCTAACAACTCAATTTTGGTTTATTATTGACAACGTGGATATCACTGGCATGTGGTTTCAACAGGACGGTGCCACATGTCATACAGCCAATGAAATATTCAATTTAGTGCAAAGCATATTTCCCGATCGAATAATTTCACAATAATTAGCAGTTAAGTAGCCAGGCAGATCATGCGACTTAAAACCACTTGATTATTTTTTGTGGGGTTTCGTTAAATATAGGCCAATTGGATCGATTTTAGCCCTAAAACTAAAATCCGTGATGTGATTAACGAAATAGAACCGCCATTTTACCAAACAGTGATTAAAAACTTTGATGTTGTCAGCGTGGTCGTGGTGTAAATTTGCCAATAATTACTGCAATTTTAAGTTAATTTTGTATAAATTTTAGCCTAAGTTTTTTTAAGTTTAGAGCAGAATTCGGAAGCAGTTATACATTATAGACAAGATAAATATAATTCTATATATCATCATAAAATTAATTATTTGAAATCATTATTAAGCAAATTAAAATTAATTAAAGCTATTGCTACAAAAAAATAAATATTTCAAGCTATTCTTATGAAATATTTATTATTTAAAATTCAAATATGAAATATATTACTACGGGGGGAAAATATCTATATGGCCATTACATTACTGCTCAAAAACCCAACTCAGCAGTAGCTTCTGACACTAAATTGATCAAATAAGAACTAAATCTCAGCAACAATGCTGAAAACAGAACATTTAGAAATTTTATACTTAAACACTATATCCATTATATTTAGATTAGTTTCGATAATATCCTATTTTACTCATCTAATGTTCTTCTTGCAGAATATGTAAAAAATAACAAATACAATAATTCTATAATTATGAAAATAAGTAGGAATTTTGAAAGGAAAATATGCTACTAGATGTTTAAATAACACTAAATAATTGTGCAAGAAGAATACATAAATAGACCACTATAGTTTTATTGATTTTCAAACGATGACTAGATGGCTTTTTATCCTCTTAGAACACTTAGATTGTATCAACTCATATTTAGCGTTTTGTTTCAGAGCAACATTTGATCTGCTCTTAGAGAGTTCTGTTCTCCTAATTTAACACTGCATTTAGGACTGCAAGATGTCAAGATAATATTATTAGTTATTAGATATTAGTTTTATTTATTTTATTCTCTTTAGTTATAAAACCCTTTTTTTACTTCACTTTTATTTTAGAAATTGTTTTTATATATTTTTCAGACAAAAGAAACAACAATCTGGCAGTGTGATTTGCCTTTAAGGCAATACTTTAAAAATATGTTTATTTTTTTAAGATATTGTTATCTGGTTTAATTTAATTTCTTTTTAAGATACAAAAAAAAATCTATGAATTATGAATAAAATGCTACTACTGTTCGTACCCACACAATTTAATATTATTTGAGTTTTGGTTGGTTTTATTTGTCTACTACGGGTAGATAATTCAAGTGAGTACCAGCAACAACAGCAGCAGCTACAGTAATAGTGTGATAGAAGCTAAAAACGGTTTTTGGTTGTTCCGATAATCCTCGTCGTTATCATTAGAGTCCTTATCACATTTTTATTTAGTTGTATGTTTTTTTGAGTTTTGTGATTTTCATTTTGTTTTCACATTTTGGGGGTGTGGTTGGTTGGTTGGTTGGTTAGTCAGTCAAACGCTTGGTTGATTGTTTTGGTTTTAACAGTTTTTAGTTGTTGTTATTATTTTTCCTAATATGCCTGATTAGCACCACTATCTTGAAAAATACGTAGTATGTCTATGGCTTACCCACATAATTTACAATTTGCTGGCGTTTTTTTATTATCACGACTTTTATTTTTACTTTAAATAAAGGGGTTTCCTAGACCCTCTTATCGTAAAATGGGTAGCTGACAACAAATGAGCTGCATTTGTATAGAATGATTAAGGAAGAAATAGGAATTATTCGAAAAAATGTAAACAATTGAATAAAATAATGTTTTAAGCAAAAGAGAAAACACTTTTCTTCCTCCACTTGCATAATAAGTAGACAATAGTTATTTTATTTCCAAATTTTTTATTAAAACGAAGCTTTATTCTTTTCATATTGCATGTGCAAAAGAAAAGAAACTGTAGAAGCAGCTTTCAATTATTATAGGTTTATTCCTTATTACCTTAAATCGCATGTTTTTTGCATGTTATTTATCAGCTAAAAGTACGTATGGATTTATGTACATTTATACAAGTTTCTTAACTGATAAAATATCTTATTTACTTATACTATTACAAACATAGGATTCAGTTTCAAATTAACCACAATATATTTTTTAAACACAGAATGAACACCCAACAGCGAAGATCGTATATCACAAGATTAAAAATAACGACCTTCAACTACTGATAAAAAATAATTTTTTATTTAATCATTTTAAGCCAAACGCCAGCATGTCTGTTAGTAGCGCCTGCAAAAAAAAAACTTAAGTATAAATAAAAACAAACGATAACAAGAAATTTAAGGCGATAAAAAATATTTTAATCACGTGGCAAAATAATCTACTGTTTCCCGACGGTATTTTGACGAACAGAAATTTCAAAGTTGATTTTTAGAGAGATGTTATTTTCATAAATATCTTAACCAATGTGTCTGCAATTGTGTATAGAAAATTAAACTGAATATAGCAAAGTTAAAGTTTTATTTAAATATAAAAAGGAGTTTTTATACCTTACACAATAGTATAAAAAATTGTCTATTTGGAATTGAAAATAATACACCTGAGTGCTAATAGGCCGATGTTCATCTATTCAAGTTTCAGTTGCAAAGAATCTTCTGAATACGATCAATAGTTTACGGATCTATATGGTTTAATTAATTATATCATTATGGTAGCCATTTTTATTACACAAAAAAAGATTTTGCAGCTGTTAAAAGTTTTATTTGTTTCAATGTATATAAATTTAATAATATCTTTAATTAAATCAATCAAATATTTAATTGAAATACGAATTAAATTAAAAATTAATTGATTTTCAAACAAATAAACGATTGAATTAAGGAAAAATTAAATGGATCTGTAATCGTACAATAGACAAAATAGTTAATAGGTTCTCATCAGCTTAAAAACATTTTTATTAACATTTCAGTTTAAAAAAAATTTTTTTTGTTTAATTTTAAGTTTTTATTTATTGTTTTATAACAATTTTAAATACTTCTTCTTCGCCCCTCTGCCCCTTTCTTATTAGATCCAACAAAGTTTCACAATAACAAACCTAAAAACTTTGGAATATCTATTCAATCATGGAATTGCAGGCTTAAACCCATGCAAATTCTATAAACTTAGAGTGCATGCACTCTGTCGCACTAGGGACAATCTCCCATGCATCATAACAGCATGATTTGAACTTGGCTGTGTTTTCTGCTAGTTTTTCTCAAATTTCCTGTCATATTTTCTCTTGGCCTAAATGCAAAGCCGCTATCACCGTGCGATGGCGGATATTGTGAAAAACTTCATATTTTCTATTCATGAAGGGAGGCACGATTAGGTCGACAAAGGAACCGCTAGTCAAAGAGACGCATAATTCTTTCTAAAAAGTTTCATGTCCACATATTCAGGTTCTTGATTAACTCATACCGTCGACACAAACTTTATTTATTTATATAAGCTCGCATAACTTTAATACAGAAGCACTATCAACATTTGGTCTTACAAAGAAAGTAACAACCACTTCGAGGTAATGGCAAAGTAGCCTTCTCCACCAACTTATTTATTATTATTATTATTCACGAACCTCTCGTTATAGTCTCACGAAACTTACTACTGAGTCTCGTTATAGACCTACGAGACTTCCTAGAAGTATCGGGCATTAACTGGGCATTACTATCCACTGTATTACAAATACTACAGTTATTTTTGAGAATTGCTCTTTTGTCGGAAACGCTTAATTATGTTCTTACAACAGAATTTAAGAAATAAGTTATGAAAACTAAAATCAAAGTAAAATGTTTATTATCATCTGCAGAAAATAATTTCACAAAAGAACTATTCAATTGAGCTTAATTTCTCTGTAATGCATTTTATGATTTATCGAACGTAAATGGATAGAGCCGTACAATGTTGTAAGTAAGACAGCGGGAGCAAATTACCGGATATCTTAAAGCATATTTTATTTAAGTATAATCATATTAGAGATACACAACTCTTATATATATGATCGACTAGAACCAAAAGAGCCTTGGAAGTTGCAATCCCATAGAAAATATCTGTATTTAATTTTCGGTCAAAAAATAAAAAGAATAGAATAAAAAAGTAATTGAGTACTTTTTTTATCACGCCATCAAGCTGGCTTTTCATGCCTAGAGCTTCAAGGCCTTCCGGTTCTTCTTTCCTGTTGGAAAAAAGATAGGTACTTTTGGTTACAACCCGTACTGCATGAGCTCTTTAAATGCATTGGGATTATCTAGTGACATAGCCATCCTATTGTCCGAAAAAGTCAATGTATGTTCACATGTTGGTTGTTGTCAAGTTCGTGATGAAATTCCACTTATTATACAAGATGAATGTGAAACATTCTTTCCATTGTATTAAAAGTGAAAAAAATTTTTGCCACTAGGTGAGTTGCTGGTCTTTCTTCCTTCAACACAGGTTTTCTAATGAACAGTGTATTATTGAAAAGCGCTACTAATAACTTATATTACAATTTCATCCAGTCTAGGAGACTTGTTATGGTTGAGCTACGCCAAAACTTTTTTTGATATACCCTTGGCATACTCTCTTCAGAAATAATTTAGCCAAATTTTAGCTTTATCAAATGGGTCAGTAAATATTTAGTCATCTTTAAAAAAAAAAATTAAAAAAAAAACTTAATAGTCATGCAACACAGAACTTAAGACTGTTCTTCTGTATTTAATGGTTCCTCTTTTACTCCTGGTTAAAAATTTTTCAATCTCTTAGTTCTGAATAATAAAATGCAATATTTTTTTTAATTTTTGTATAATTTATGTATGTTTAGTGTATAATTATTTAAAAAAATAATAATGAAACAACTTAAAGACTTATCAGCATTTTAGTTTTAATAAACATTTAGGTGACCTTTTTGAAAACCATTTAAAATAAATATAATTACATACATACACACAATTTTAATTATTTTTTTTTTTTTAATAAAAATTAAATTTAAATGTTTCAGATTGAAAATTGAACGTCTAACAATATTTTTATATTTCAAATACATATATTTTTTAGTCTTTAAACGCTGTTGTTAATAAAATCTTATCTCTACTTTAAGCTAAGATCACTAAATTCAAATTTAGAAATATACATTCTCATCTTATTAAGATGGTGTTAAAGATTATAAATGATGTGGTGTAAAAAATCTAGACATTTAAAAAGAAAAAAAAAACAAAAACGAGCGTTTATTTATACTTTTGATTTATAAATTTATAAGCAACTTAATATTCGATTGAAATGTGTACAATTTACGTCAAAGAAATTGAATCTAGTCGACATGCTTATATTAAGTTTAGAAAATCATGATGGCTCTAGAGTAACCAGATATGTTTTATTTTTGGAATCATCGGTTTTAGGGAGTCACTCAACAAAACAAAAATTAAATCAAATTTTCATGCAAGGTACATGTTGTTTACGTCTTCAATTTAGGAAAAACAGAGAAAGCCAAAAGAAACTCGTTGGAAAAAGGTTTAATATAGTAAATACAAATCGAGATATGTTAAATATTTCAGGTGCCCTTGTAGGCTAGTAGGTAGTGTACTAGCTAGTCAGTATGGGGGTTGTGGGTTCGATTCCCAGCGAAGATCTTGTTTTTTTTCACTACAAAAATAAAAATTGACTGTCGGTGGGGTTGCTCAGCGATGAAGGCATAGTCACTGGTCGCTGTGCTGTCTTTATACGACAGTCAATTTCCGACTATCCTTCTACTTTCACCACCTGTTTAATCTCTTCTCTATTATTTCCTAAAAGAATGTAGCACGGTACATGACTAACTAGGCATTGTTGCCTGAAGTGCTATAAAAAAAGAAAAAAAAAGAAAATTTTATTTTTGATTCTGCTACCGCTGATATAGTTATAAAATATCTCTCCATTCCAGCTTAAATGATAACTACATATATGTGTTTTAAGATCACGGCTTTATAAAAGCACCTTTTACAATTTTACTATTCAAAATATACATGACCTCTTGTACTTGCAAACTCATTTTACTTGGAATAATAAGAACATTAAACACAAACAAAAGTGCAGGAGCTGACGGTATTAGACCTGTTGATTTAAAAAATAATACTTATGTAATGATACCAATTATAACAAAATTAATCAACCTAATTTTAAATACGGCAACAATCCGGACATGTTCAAAGTGTCATGCGTAAGACCTACATACAAAAATGCCTGCAGTACTGATTTTAATAATTATCGGCCAATATCAATATTACCAGTGATGGAAAAGATTATGGAGGAAATAATAGGTAACCGTTTAACTACTTTTGTGGAGAAATATAAATTGATAAACCAAAATCAATTTGGGTTCCAGAGTGGGAAGAATAAAAATAAACTACTAGGTAACTTTGCTAACTACATCAACGATCAATTAAGTAAAAATAATTACTGTCTAGCCCTATATATTGATTTTAGCAAAGCTTTCGACACACTCCCTCATGCCAAATTGTTATCAACATTGAAGAACATGGGAATACGTGGAAATTGCCTAACACTTTTTGTCAGCCATGAAGTAGATATGAGTTACGGTGTCCCACAAGGTTCAAAATTGGGTCCAATTTTATATATATTATACTCAAATGAACTTATTGGCACGCTAAACAACAGTAAAACATTTGCTTATGCTGATGAGATACAACCATAATTGTTGCGCACAAGAATGCTGAAAGTGCTTTAGAGATAATGCAAATCGAAGTAGAAAAAGCTCAAAGATGGTGTCATGACCATGGATTGGTAATAAATAAATCTAAGACAAAATTAATGCACATCAAACCACCACATTTCCGATACACTGATCTAAAACTACGATTACATTGCGCAGATTATCTGCACGACTCAAAAAGGGCAAGCATCCACTGTAATATTGATGAGTGTAACAGGCCCGTTGAAATTGTTAACTCTTACAAATACCTCGGAGTAATCGTGGACCATAATTTCAATTGGCACGAGCACGTTGAACACATCAAGAAAAATTTAAGGAAAGCCTCATACATATTACATCATCTCAGATTGTGTTCAAATACAGAAGTTTTGAGGCAAGCATATTTCGCACTGGTGGAATCGCATATTCGACACGGTATCACAGCTTGCAGAAAACTACAAGCGACTCAGGATCAATTAGTTAAAATATTGGATATACCCAGACGATGTCGAAATTATCAAGTGAACTATCATGGTGCAGACTACAATAGGGTCATCGCTAGTACGACAAATATCGATGATGTATCAGGCTCAACAGCAACCAATCCGTCAACCGCTTCAAATGTGTCAGCAAATGAAATATATAACAACTTCAGTATCTCAAATAACAACAATGAAAGTAGAACCCTTAGAGACCTACAAATATTAAACATAAGAAGTATCTACTACACAACACTGGCCATTGAATTTGAGAAGGATAAACGTTTCTGTACGAAAATTGAGCATAAATACCAAACACGGCGGAATCCCGAAATATAGAAACAATTATGGAAGAAACACACTAGCTGTTGTGCTACCCACGGTATTTAATATGATGCCAACAGACATCTTTAATATTTCAACTAACCACCAAAAAACTAGGAGTGTTTATAAACGATTTTTTATGAAAATACAATAGTATATCTTCTTACATTGGATATTTTTCTTGGATTAACGTAATCTTTAACGTAAATAGTATCAAGAATTTAGTATGCAACGAATGGAATTATATATGATTAGACTTTCAATATTATATCATGAACCTGCAGACAAGCCCAAGCGGCTTCGCAAGGTCCTTATGTATAAAACGTTTGTTTTTTTTTCATATGTAAATATATTTGTAATTGATATTGTAAATATATTTGTAATGAATTACTGAATAAAAGAATAAATGAATTAAATTAAAAAAAAAATGATTTAAAATATAAATACGGAAGGCTCCGTTCTTTCTCCTACTCTATTTCTTATTTTTCTAAATAACCTTCCTTGTCAAACTTTCAATCATATTTACTCTTTCGCAGATGACAGCACCATTTATCATTTGTATTCATTTACTAATAGACCAAACCAGTTGGAGGTGAGTTCCAAAAGGCGGAACATGAATGATACGCTCAATCACGATTTCGCAACAATCTCCGAATAGAGTCGATTTCAAGGTCCATAAGACAAAATGTTGCATCTTATACATAAATCTGTGTTCAAAAATGGTGCTGCACCTGTTACAATGGATGATATAACTATTACGGTATCGGAAGTTCTTGATGTTCTTGGCATGCAAATTCAGTGTAATGTTCCATGCACTAAGCACATTTTTCAGGATTTTAAAGAAACTTTCAAGTGCCTCGGTTTTCTAAAAAGAGGGTATAAGAGATACTTCGCTCCATCCAATCTTCGTACTATTTATACCACCCATACCCGTCCAAAAATAGAATACAACTCTCATGTATGGGCCGGTATAGTCTATTTTGGAGACGCACGACCACATACAGGAGGGGCCCAAGAGTCTCATTGGAGACGGTAGGGTATCCAACTCTATTGATTCTCTAGATCATCGAAGCAATGTAGGTTGTATTTCACTGTTTTATCGTTAATACAATGGTAAGTACTCTAACGAAATTTGCGAACTTGTTCTCGTTACTCACACGTTTTTGCATTTGACTCGATATTCGTTTAGAGTGCATCCACTTGTGGTCGATTGGCCAGTGCATCGCATTACAAGGAGACCTCTAAAGGTCTTTTCTGTCACTGTTTAATGTAGGAAAATTCAAATCGAATATTCACAAATACTATTCCCTCTTTCCTCCTGCCCATAACTGAATTTCCTAGTTCTCGTACAATGCATTGCAACAGTAGGGGTCATCCCCTGAGTGCTGGTCCGAACGAAAAAAAAACAACTATACATAAGTCAAAGTCACATCGTTATGGAGCCCACCCTTTAAAGTTTTATTTTATTAATTTCTCTTATTAGGGGCCAATGTGGTAGACATTTTATGTACAATCTGCCAATTAAGCTCTAGAAAAAGGGATGGTACAACAAATAGTAATAAAATTGTAAAACGAACAGAATAAAAAAGTAATTGAGTACTTTTTTTCATCGTGCTATAACGCTATCAATTTTCAACTATATATGTATGTGAATAGCCGCACGTAGTATTTTTCTATCAAAAACACCTCCATGTTATTGCACATTATCTAAGGCTTCAACTTTTGAAACTTTGATATATTTGATTAATTTCATTATTAAGTTCAACCAGTACTAGACAAAAACTAATTTTGCTTGCAACTGAGAAAGTGCAATAGTATTAAGCATAAAGCAAACAGGCAAAATTTCACTTAAAGTATCCAAAACAATCTGGCAACGTCGCATATTCCCGGCGACGTTTTGCTTGAATTTATAAGTTAAGGTACTTTTTGAACATGCTCACAGAAATAGTTTTATTTTTGTACCTCCATTTTATATGGAAGTGATATTCCTAAATCTAATTAATAATCATGCTGTGCTTCTCTTGTTTATTAAATTATAATTTTGTGTAAAAATTAAAAGTGGTCACTCTAACGTTAAAAGAAATTTTAGTATGACAGAGTGTTAACTTTAATGTCATTTCTTATCTCCAAGTATTTTAACATCAATTACACATTATTCTTTAAAATTTCAATATTCATTCATACATATACAAATATTTATGTACATATGAACATACATAGATGCATGCATACTTAGTTTTATATTATGGGCAAAAGAAGTCTTAAGAAGTCATTTTTATTATTTATAATCGCCTTTAAAACTCGTCGCCGCTACTCAGTCTAAAAACTTAAACTCAGGCTTTTAATTTTGCCTTTTAATCCGTCATATATTTTTCGCCCATTTGCCCTGTTCATGTATTTAGATTCGTTAAATAATGCATGTCTAGTTTTATTGAAGCAGTAAATGCAATAACAAAACTATAACGGTTACATTATATCGGCCATATTTTTGCTGATAACGGAATGTGAATGTACGAGTATGTAATTCTCATTGCATTATTCATGTTAAGTTTTGTACGTACAGATGATTATATGCATGTAAATACAATATACATTAATACATATATGTATGTATATACAATAGTGCATGCATTATTATGTACATTTGCATATGCATATGTGTACATGTATTATTGAAATATTGTATTAAACGACTGTTCGTTTGCTTTTTATGTTGGCACCAGTAGTCAACTACACAACAGCAATCGATCGTATTTTGTCACTTGTTTTTAATGACGTGAATTTTATTTTTACTTTTAAATCGTTTTTTTTTTGCTTTTGTTTTGGGTGTCCTCTCTTTTTATTTTATCTGAAACGAATACATTGTTCTGCTGGCGAAAAATTTGTTTTTCAGTTTTATAAGAGTCAAGAGGATAAGAGTATTGTTTTTTTGAATAACTGAGGACAGTTTATTTATAATAAAATAATAAAACTTGTTTGTTTTTAAAATGGTTAACACTAGCCGCTTATATCACTATATACAAAGTAGCCTCATTCAATATGTCTGTACCTTTGCACAAGGTATGGTGCTCCCAAAATTCGCTCCCAGTGTCAATATTAATCAAACAATTGAAATTGCCACCCACCACCGGGCTATTTCGTTCAATTGTTTGTATACTTATCCCCTTTGCTTCTAATTTAAGAAGTCGCTTGTAAATTTTAATATGGTTTCCACCAGTTTTTCATCCAATTTTATAAAAAACTAGCCGACCCGGGCAGACGTTGCCCTGCCTCTACGCTCCTTTATATATATAAAAATAGATGCCTGTATGTAATCAAGAATCAAGCATGTGCTGGAGAAAAATTAAATATGAAATCATGAAAAAATATATAGATTTTATTAATAGCAATATTTTAATATTTTTTAGTAATTAATTTTAAGCACTAGGTCTTATTTAATAACAAATTTTTAAAAAACTTTATTTTTTATTATTTTTTTTTCGATATTTCGCCACACCGTTGGTTGGCATCATCAGGAAAAACAAAAATAATGATGATGCCAACCAACGGTGTGGCGAAATATCGAAAAAATAATAAAAAATAAAGATTTTTAAAAATTTTTTATTAAATAAGACCTAGTGCTTAAAATTAATTACAAAAAAAATATTAAAAAAAGGTCAAAAAATTATATATTATAAGCAATATTTTAATGAATATCATAAAAAATATATTTGCTCTATGCTGAAAGGAACTTGTGATAATAAAACTAATATATCGTAACGCGTATGGTTTTAACCATTGGACCAATGACAACATCGCGATGCATTTTGTAATCGTATTCTTTATCGTAGTTAAAACGTCGCTTTTATTAGAGCGACCCTCGTTTTTGATCGACTCTGGCGTGAGCGTTGTGCCTCATGTCGTGCATCTCGCTCTTCGGGTGTTGCAGCAGCCCTTTAAGTAGATGCTCTGATTCATGCAGTTTCCTGTTGTGTGTCTCGCTCTTCGGTTGTTTTAGCAGCTCTACTGGCTGACACTTGCCGCGCATTTCTGGTTGATCTTCCAATGTTGGTTTTTTTTCGTGGCATTTCAATTCAACGTTCTGTGACAAATGAGTCGTCCGAATATAGAAGGCAATGACCTATAATGAAACAAAATACATATGCACTTTCTCTTAAGCATTTGGCTGCCAAGTAAAAAACTTTATATTTTTGGCGTACGTATTATTTCCGTATGGTTATTTGCAGCGAAAAAAATATTTTTTCATTCTCGAATTTCCATATGGATATTCGCAGTGAATTCAGAATAAAATATTTTGTTCATGCTCGAATTTCCATATGGATATTCGCAGTGAATTCAGAATAAAATATTTTGTTCATGCTCGAATTTCCATATGAGTGTTCACAGTCAACACTCGCGAAGCATTCGCGTGCACGCACGCAGAATTGAATGAGACAATCACTGCACCGGACAATTCGTGATGAAAGGAGGATATGATATTAAAATTACTCACCAATGGCACTGCCACGCTGTAGCGATCGCATAAAACTCAATTGTTTAATTTCGTATGATGCAGTGGCTATAAAAACACGAAGAGTATGCACTATGACATCCAGCACTGAAAACAATTCCAATGGAAATGCTTCTCCATTTCAAATTAAATCCCCAATACCTAATCACTGTCAAAGTCACAATCACAATTTGTTATTGTTGAGGATAGTAAAAATCACTAATTATTTTCTACTACCGTCGAAATCAGTTTTATTGTAAGGCCAACGAAAAAACTATGTTACAGTATCGCTGTTGTTTCAATGTTTTAACAGAATCAGAATCAACAAACTTAGGCGTGCGCAGCGTTATAGAACAGTGCTTAAAAAAAATGATCTGCCGCGCCATCTAGTGGTGAGCTACATAAAAATGGATAGTCTAAAATCCTTTACTATGAGAAATTACTTATACATGTCAAGTGTCATCAGGATCGGATAAGCGATGTAGAAGTTTTCATATACAGAAATATTTGATTAAAACGTTTCAAAAATTCACCAATTATAAAATTTCACAAAGGCCAAGCTGATTGAAGTTACGGACGATCGGCTCACTAGAACAAAGGAGAAGGCTCCTTGGGTATCCCCCAAATGTTACAAAAAGTTAATTTATCACCTTTGACCTTGAAAATATCTACAAAAAATTTAAGTACATGCCTAAGTTACCCCTATCAATTTGGCAGAAAATCGTGCGAGAATTTTTTTTTATTTTAATTTTTGGCTGACCTTAACTTAGTATTTTTACGTAACGTACTTATTTATGTTCAGATTATCATTCTACAGGCTGTATTCTTGGCGAAATTTATTAGAGAAAAGTTGTAAGATTGGTTCTGATAATATGTTTCGTTAAAAAGTTACAAGCCTCTGGGAAAAATGTAAAAACTCCCTGGATTCACCCCAAAAGATGGTATTTTAAAGACAACCTATAACAAATACGAATAAAAGGAAAATTGCATTAGAAATTATAACGATTCACCTTCCAGCCCTATTCAAACGTACATAGTCAATTTTGAAACAAAATTTATCAATTACATCAAAATTTCTCGGAGTGCAAAGCACCGATTGAAAAAATTATACAGATTATTAATGCTCCTAAAAAGGATTCGATATCCCTGTAGTTAACAATTTTGGGGTAAATTTTTACCCGTTTAAAGAAATTTGTGCTAAAACAAAATACAAATAAAATGTTTTATTGCCATTTCATTTAAAGCTCCCTTATATATATTGCTTAAAAATTTTGCAAGACTATCCGATCCATTTAGGTGTTGTGGTAATTCAAATTCTGTATTTTATTTTTCAAACATGAAAGTTACAGTTTTAAAGTAAATGACATGTAAAAAATGCGACGCGTAAAAAAAATGTTATTAAATTGTTCATCTAGAAGTCATAGCTTTCCGCTGTGTAAAGACCATATACTTAATATGTGCTTGGATTTTCGATATGTGCTTGGAGCTTGGAAGGAGCTTCGCAAACCTCGCCTTCTAATGAAGTTGTTCTCTTCTTTCTATGTAAAAATGAAAAATATTTACAAACACACTCTTCATGTAATGTTCCGTTTTTCAGTTTTAAACAAATGTGTTTTCATTAGGACATCTTAAGTGGTTCGTTACCTAGCGAATTATTTCCAAAATAAAAAACCTTTTTAAACCACTGTGCAAAGGTTCGATGTATACAGCTAAAGAGAATTAACGAGTACATGTGTAGTTAGTTACACGACAGAAAAAAATCGAAGTCGACATAATAGTATTAGACAACAACAGGCTTAGAGGCAAACATTAGTAGTCCTAATAGGAAATTTATTTTTATAATAAAATTTTTCTATAATATTCTTTATATTTTACTCCATTTTAAAAATTGTTTTTTAATCTCTTTTATGAGTTTCTTTTTTCATTTATACTGTAATAAAATTGACATTTCAGAAAATAAAAAAATAACTGCTCAAAATTAATTAATTCTATCATATACAACGGAATATCACCACATCTCCAAGAATTCTTTGTAAAAATACCGTTTTGTTAAAAGTGTTCAGAAAAATGTTTTTATAAGAACACAAAATATTTGACTGAATAATATAGGGCATCAGAAAGTTGCCCGTAATCTTTGCTGTTATTATATTTTTCTTACTACTGCGCAAATATTTTAATTCAAGAGAATAATATAACAAATTCATTTAAAATTATACACAGGGAATGTTAAGCGAAATTTTAAAATGGTACCAAGCGGCCTTAAAATTTTTCTCCTTTAATAAATTTCTTAAAACCATTTTTTTGTTAGTTTAAAATTAAAGATAAACTTTTCATTAAGCTCATTTAAAAAAATTCCGTCATATATTATTTCGTTATATATAATTTAAGTATTTTCTAATTAATACTATTATAACCGTAAATCTAAAAGCTTGGTTAGTGCACATATTTAAAAAAACAGCATTTTGTACCAGAGAAAGTAAAATGTATTAAAATTTTACACTGTTCCTAACAACTTTTCATACAATATTGTTACGGATGCGTCTTGTTTAAGTTTTAAAAGAAAATAAATAAGTAATAAAGTAAACGAAATAACTGGGTATGGTGTTAACTAACTGCTTAGTTTTCCAAGAAAACTTATACACGCAAGATAACAACAATTTTCTAGTTACAACTGCGTAGAACAACAAGCAAGACAACAACAACTATCTTAAAATAAATTCCGTGAAGAAACTTTAACGGCATAAAAACAAACATGCACACAGACCAACATGCACCTATACATTGAATGAATAACATAACAGCAACAGAATGTAATATAAAAGAAGTAGAAAATTCTTCACTTTCTAGACCTCTAGCGGACAAGTATAAAATATAGCACCTGAGTGGATAGTTAGTTAACACATATACCTCGTGAAATAAAGACTTGCATCTTCAGTTAATTGTTCTGTAGTGCCAACGTACAAAACTTACCTTGTGTGTAGTTAAAGCAAATAAACTTTTAATTAATTGGAACTCTCTAAAAATATTTATTTTACAATAAAGAACTCAGTAACAAAAAAGCGTTTATAAAAGTTATAAATGTAACAATATTCTGCCTTGTTCATTCCTGCCAAATTTTTAAGAATAATACAAATTTATCACTAAAGCAACTGAAAATATGCTATGACATTAATTTTATTTTCCCGATGAATGTAACCTTAAATTACATAATGATGTTTTTTATTTTAGAAAACCGAAAAAATCATTTTTAATTTGTATTATAACATTCAACATTTGCCTTCACCTGAAACATAAATTTCGTTCATTTCTGTTTTCAAGTTTCAAAATGTACTAAAAAAATCCCCAACTGTACTGCGGTTTTCTTCCCTTCATGCAATTGTTTGACTTTGAGAGTGGGAGCAATAATATTAAGTTTATATTACTTTTGTTAGCGAGAGCTCCCAGACTTTTTATAAGCCTAACTCTTCAATTAAAAACTTTTAACCCCAAAATACTATTTTAATTTAAATTATTATTAAATCATTAACGCAATCATGCTTCACTTGTACTATAAATATTTTCATTTATAAAAGTATGTTATTTTTATATTTATTTTTAATGGCAATAAATAATTTTATTTTTTGGAATCATTTTCTAATTTAATCTATAACAGTTTGGGCTAGATTCCTTTAATAACTATTTTTTGATATTCTCATAAAATTTTTAGTAGTTAATTATTAAGCACTAGGTCATTATTTAATAACAAATTTTAAAAAACTTTATTTCTTCAATATTTTGCCATTGGTTGGCATCATCAGAATAAACAAAAAAGAAAAAAAAAACAAAAAGAAGAATATATAAATAATTAATTAAAATTTATTCTTCTTTTGTTTATCCTGATGATGCCAACCAATGGTTTGGTGAAATATTGAAAAAATAATAAAATATAAAGTTTTTTAAAAATAATAATAATAATTAACTACTAAAAATATTAAAAAGGTCAAATAACTATAATTATTATATATTCTCATAAAATACTTATTATTCAAAAAAATATATTTGAAATGTATTACTGCGGGGGAAAGCATATCCATATGCGCAGATTACTTCTTCTCATATAGCTCATGAGTGGATTTACCCCAAATTTTGTGTAGAAAATTCAAGAGTCTTATATCTTAAACCAAATGAGAGTTCTCATTTAAACAATACAGAGTTTTTGAAAGTTAAAAAGGTGCATATTTGTATAAGTGAAAAAAAAATTGGTAACTGCGAAAAGGTACAGATTGATTTAATAAATTGTCTGACTGGTATTTTGAAAATGACATACATATTAATGTTTCTAAATGTTGTGTTGTCACGTATTAATTACGTCGCGTATTTTAATTATACTCTTGTGGTTTCTTGCTTAAAAGTGTAGTTGAAGTTAAGGACTTGGGCATCATTTTTGACACTAAATTAAGGTTCTCTAATCATATCGATTATGTTATTTCTAGAGCTTATAGTATGGTTGGTTTCATTAGAAGAAATTCTAGAGATTTTAAATATGCATACACCCTCAAGTTTTTATACATTTCCTTGGTTCAAAGTATCTTGGAATATTGTTTCATTGTTTGGAATCCAAGTCATTTGATGGGCCACATGTGCTTTTAAATTAATTTGGCCACATGAACTTCCATCTTATGATGTTAGAAGGCAAATGTTAGGCTTACAGTCCTTAGAGGATCATAGATCTTGCTTCTCATTATTATTTGTCTGTAATATACTATCTGACAATATTGATAGCCTGGAAATTAAAAATTATTTTACGTTCTATAGTCCTCCTAGGGACTTGAGAAACAATCGCATATTTGAAGAATGTCTTTTCAGAACGATATATGTATGCAATCAATGAGCCGATTGCAAGATGCTTACATTTATGTAATAGTTTTAATCCACATGTAAATTTTAATGTCAGTTAAAATATGTTCAAACTTCTTTTATTCAAACATTATAATTAAAATTGAAAAGTAATTTGTAAGAATTTAAATCTGTAGATAAATTAACAAAAAGCTTAATAAAAAATAGAAGTACAAAATTTCGTTTAAAGTATTTTAATTTTCCAAAGAAATTCCCAAATAAAAATTTGTATCCCCATTATTCTGGCAACACTATTGTGAGCCCATATAAAGAATAGCACTATCAAACTTAATTAGTTTTTGCGGGCATTTGTAGAAAGAAGGCAATTTAAGAGATATTGGTTTCATATAAATTTAAACATGAATACGAGTATAAAGAGGCAATTCAATTTTCGAAAAGCTGAAATAAATGATATAAAAATTGTAAAAGAAATGATACAGGTAAAAAGTTTTATTGACTGATTCTTTGAATAATTTTATTTCCATTTCAATATATTGAAATATATACATACTTACATACATCTGTATGTATATCAATCAAAGTTGAAAACTTTTGCATAAACAGTTGATTGCATACAAATAGTTGAATACACTGAAAATAAATGTTGTACTTTTTGTAGGAACTGGCAGATTTCGAAGAAATGAGTGATGGACCCAAACTGACAGAGCAAGGTAAGCTAGAAAAGTACCAAAATTATATAAGATATTGTCGCTTTAATTCCTTTTAATAAACTTTTTGTTAAATTGCGTTCTTTTATATATAACACAGCACTTTAGAGTTTTGAATTAAATTAAACGATTTATTTACTTTCAATACACACATATTAAAAAAGATGGTAACTTCACCACTGTAACGTCTGAAAAGATGTTTTATTATTTCTCTCAACGATATCTCTACTTTAATTAATTCATTTACCCAGCAAATATGCTTATATACATATGTTATTGTTTTAAGCGGTTCTTGCATATACAAGTATATTCTACTTTAACATCATGCCGTATTGTTGTTATCATAATTCGATGCAGGCACCTGTTTGACTGTTTTGTTTAATTTTGTGTTGTTGTTTTCTGTTTAGCTTATTTCGTGGAATTTCTTATAAACATGTTGTTGTTGTCTTGTGTGTATAAAATTTATTAAAAACTACGCAGTTTGTGAAATACGCAATGGGTCGTTTCGTTTACTTTTTTACTAATAATTATTTTCTTTTGAAATTTAACATATCATCTTCGTAATAATGTTTTTAACTTATTACGATTAAACGTTAAGATACCAAGAAAGATTTTACGATACATAATCAGCCCAATCACGAATATTTATATAATTTTCTCGAGAAAAAATTCCTCCAATCACAAATTCCGCAGGAACAAAAAACATTAAAAAGTGGCATCATTGAGTTTTATAACCAACTGTTTTGTTTATTTACATTTATTTTTCCTTTTTTTTGTAACTTGAAGATTTTTTATTTATTTACAATTTAATTAATTAATAATTTAATTAAATAAATTAAACTATAAAAAGAAAAATATAAAAAAATGCTTTTTTTTCCAAAAATTTTTGCCTTTAAAAAACCCGCACGCTATATCTGCGTTTGCTTCCATTATGTTAAGCAAATGCTGCATTTGCTGTTTATTTGTGTTTTTTGACCTAATAAGAAAAATTATAAAATCAAAAAAAATTAAAAACCAAACAGTACTTACATTTTTGTGCAAACTCCCTTCTATATAGCAGGTGGAAAAAAACTTGAGAAATAAAAATATTTTCTCCCTTTTTTTTCATTTATGATACCTACTTTTTTTCCCCGCCAAATTTTTTTCTCTTCCCATAGTTGAAAAAAGGGAAAATATTTATTCATAATAGGAGAAAAGGGAAAAGGGAGAAAACTCACGCGGAATTTTTATTCATGATTGGGCTGAATATGAATATAAATCTCTATACAATTTGATCTACTACATACATATGTATAGTAACGAACTCCAACCTTACTAAAATCTAACAAATAGTTAACATTTAAGTAAATTATCAGATATTGCTAAACTTGTAAGGCTTTGTAGCTACCATGTTGTCTGTTTCATCTCTTAAATTTTTATTTTAGAACAATCCTCTTAAATAGCATATTGCATTATACAACATAGCATTTTGGACACAGAGATTCTCTCTAGTTGTCAGCTAATGCACAAGTGTTCATGTTTAAAGTGTATTTCGCCCAGCGGTATCACTGGACCGCACGAAGATAACTAAATTCTTTTAGCCAAAATCGTACGATATGGATGTGTTCTAGTTAAAAAATGCTGTCGCATGACATTGATATTTTGCAATAGTGCTTTGAAGGTATAATTATCTCTTGTGGAGGTAGTCAAAGTGAAACAATATGATCATGGGATTTGACAATCGTTGGCTTTGCCTGTTGGATTTTATAAAACCATAAAGTACAAAGGTCATTTTAACATTATCATGTTATGCTAAACACTTTGTTTTTTTATTAGATAGCAAATTATTTCATATTTTCAACGAAGAAAGTTCAAGTACATTATTTTAAATACAATTATTTATTTTCAGATCTCATACGCGATTCTGGCCTTGATGGTGGTCAAGAGTATTGTCATATTTATGTACTAGATCTAATAGCAGAAGAAATAACGTAAGTATTTTATAAGTTACTGTCATTGTGTCAGCAAGTATGCATAAATATTTGCGAGTAAATACATATATTTATTATTTACTTAGAATAATATAATTGTTGTTAGTGGGCAAATATGTAAATTGAAAATATAATTTTTTTTTTGGGTTTGAATAGCATATCTATAAGATGAACAATTAAAGATAAGAACAGAGGAAAATAAAAGCGATTTTAATTTTACAAAATCATAACATAATAGTAGAAAATTAGCTTACTTAAGCTGAAATTTCAATAGCTAATTATAATAAAAGACTTTAGTCGCTAACCCTTTAAACTTCGAAGAATTTTTCTTCTATCAATTTAAGCCAGGGACCGTAACTGTTATGACTTTTATCGAATAAGTCAAGAAAAAAAAGTTATTTTTTAACTTTAATTTTTTAAGGCAGAAATAAAAGTAATTTCTTAACTTTTATGCTGTAAGGCAAAAATTAAAAGTTATTTTTGACTCTTATTATTTTATTCAAATAATAAAAGTTATTTTTTAACTTTTAATATTTTAAGGCAAAAATAAAAGTCAGGAATTAAACATTGCATAGTAATTCGCAAGTTGTTTTGTCTCCAATTTATAGGTAATAATAATTGATGTATATTACAGAAGTCTATAGAAATTACGATTATTATTATTATTATTATTATTATTATTATTATTATTATTATTATTATTATTATTATATTTGTTAAGCTTTAATTTTACCATCAAAATTGATTCCAAGTTTTCTTCAGATAAATTATATCTCAAATTCTCCAAAATCAATTTGAGTGCTGAAAATTACCTTTCTACACTGACTTGAGTTGCAGGTGCAGAATGTACAATAAGTGCTAGTTTGTGCAGCCATGGTAGAGTAAATTATTTATTATCCCAAAATTCTAGTAAATCAGCTGCAACATTTAAGCGTTTTTCTTGAAATTGTGATAACTAATGTTTTATCATTTATAGCATTGAAATCATAAAACTTGCGTATTACTAGCAATATTTATTTCATGACTTTTATTTTTGCCTTAAAATAATAAAAGTTAAAAAATAACTTTTATGTTTTGAATAAAATAATAAAAGTTAAAAATAACTTTTAATTTTTGCCTTAAAAAATAAAAGTCAAAATTAAAAGTTGCTTTTGGACTTTTATCGAAAAAAGCACAAATTTAAAAGTCATACAAAAATTTGCAGGTACATCACCTATGTATCATAATGATGAAATCCAACATTTTTTACGATCATTTTGATGTAAAATTTTAAAAATAACAGTTATTTTCTGTCCCTGATTTAAACAAAAATATTTAATAGTTATAGTTTTTTGACCTTTTTAATATTTTTTAGTAGTTAATTATAAAGCACTAGGTCAATTTAATAAAAATTTTTAAAAAACTTTTATTTTTTATTATTTTTTCGATATTTCACTACACCGTTGGTTGGCATCATCATCATTATTTTTGTGTGGCGAAATATCAAAAAAATTATAAAAAATAAAAAATAAAAGTTTTTTTTTAAATTTTTTATTAAATTGATCTAGTGCTTTAGAATTAACTGCTCAAAAATATTTAAACAATTTTGTTGAAGTATTCGGGGAAATACTTAAATTTTTGTCAAAACATATAAAATTTAAATACACTGTTATTTAAAAACAAAACGAACATTATATTTAAAACAAGTATTTTCTTAAATATATAAGTATTAATCTTTCAATATTTCGCTTTCCTTTGGAAAGTTTCTTCAGGAAATTAATTTTTTTAAACAAAAAGAAGAAGCTTTCCACTGGAAAGCGAAATATTGAAAATATATGTGATAAATTTATTTAAAAAGACAAATTTAAAGATTAATACTTATATATTTAAGAAAAAAAGGTCGAATAATAATAATAATCAAATAATAACAAGTATTTTCTTTGTTATTGTTCTGAAATAAAACACAAAATAAATGCAATATTAGTTTTAATAAACTTTTCTAACACAAACCTATTAAGTGTTTAAATATAATTTTGCTGAAAACTTTATTAAAAACTATTATCACATTCAAATATGAATTTTAATTTTAAACATTTAAACTTAAAAAGTATTAAGTTTTATTAAATAATTAAGTGCCTTTTTGGAATTTATTTACGGAAAAAAGCAAAAATTGCAGAGTTCGATTTTTAAAACTAAATTAATTAAATCGTTAGTTATTATAACTTCACATAAGATCAGTATAACTTTAATATTATTTTTTTTAATATTCAACAACTACGTTATTGTACTTTCATCTAAAAGTAGAGAGGTCTCCAAAATGTTAAAAAGAAAGAAATTGTTTTCTAAATTTGCAATTAACTAAAAATTTTTATATTTTCAGTTTTTAGGTAAATCTGTGATATATATATATATATATATATATATATATGTATATTATAGCATTCATATTTAATCTCTATTCAAACTATACTTCAATACAACTCTCTTTTTATTAAATTGATGATTTAAAGTTTCCCTATTTTCATTGCAAAATCAAAAACTGTTTTGCTTCTAGCGAAAAGTTTCCTTTTACAAGTAAATAAATACACCGTTATTTACCAACTGTAAATTTATAAATCAGTTTTTTATTTATGTAAAAATATCAACACTAAATTAATAATTGAATAATATTTTCAGTAGTGTTATTGGCTATGCTGTATGCTTTTTTAACTACTCAACCTGGGAAGGTAAATCATACTTTCTTGAAGACGTTTATATACGGCCAGCATATCGTGGCATTGGAGCTGGTGTTCGTTTATTTTCTGAAGTTGCCGCCAAAGCTAGCGAATATAATTGTAAACGTGTCGATTTTCATGTTTTGTCTTGGAATCCAGCTTCGACGTTCTACAAAAAATTAGGTGCCATTGACTTAACGGAAGCACAAAAGTGGCATTTTTATCGTCTATATGAAAAAGATATTAACAATTTAGTTGAACAGCTAAAAAAAGAATAATTATATATGTACATGTGTATACAAAAAATAAATTTTATATTTTATTAAAACTAAGTTGTGTCCGCATCATATAAAATGTTTTAAAAAAATGTTTATCCTGACTATATTTATATCAAAATTTTCTAAAGTTTTAGTTATTTGATTCCTCTCGCAATTCGTTAACATATTAATAAAGCATATTGAATTATTCAATCGATTACAATAAAACAAGTTTTCGATAATGTTTTAGAAGCAAAACTACCGAAGACCATGGATGGAAGAAATAAAACAATTATTACAGATAAAATGGTTACAACATCTAGTATAGTATTACAACACGGCAAATAAAATAAATAAGTAAAATAAGAGCTACTTCATAATACATATATGGGTAGATCAACTTCCTTTATTCTTGTTACACGAGTTTGAGTTTTCTAAAAATTCTATATTTAAAAATCAGAAGAAAAGTAACAGTGAGGCCTCTTAAAGACAAAAAGTCTCAATCATATTGTGTTACTTAAATAAAAATTAATTATTTAAAAAATTAAAATAAGTAATTTAAATTAATTATTTAAAAAAAACTGCATAGTTTTCTGAGAAATCTTATACGCACAAGATAGTAACAACATCCTTTTAAGAAATTCCACGAAATAAGTTAAACAATAGAAGACAAAAACAATAACTAACACAGATCAAAAACACTCAGCCAAACAGGCGCCTGCACTAAATGTTAAAGCAGCAACAATATGGCGTGATCTTAAAGTACAATATTCTTTTATATGCGAGAACTGCTGAAAACACCTATATAAGCATCACTTGCTGGGCAAATGAAATGAATTCAAGTTGAGTCATCAGTGAGTAAAGACAACAAAGTTACCATCGTGTTTATTTTGTGTATATTGAAAATAAACAAACAAGTCCAAAGTTTTTATTTTAGAATAAAAGAACTCAATATAACAAAACGTAACAATATGCATTGGCGATAATTAGGCGGTATTCTTTTAGCCATTTGACGAAAAGCTACAAAAGCAAACACGGCAACAGTAATGATACGCAGTATTGCTAGAACTTGGGGAAAAACATAGATTTTGTTATATGTACCTGTATATGTAAGGCATTCGTAATGACACCTAAAAACCATAAAAACGAAGTAATTGTAATATAATATCAATGGTAACTTGCATCATTTCAGTCTTTGCTCTTATTGTGTAACTCTAATTTCCAAATTAGCTTAAAAAATTTACAGCGTTTTCCAATTCTTCTTTTAATTCGGTTAGTTTGCCAATTTGCGATGCAACAGCGAAAAAAAGGATAGAATTAGCTAGATCTACATATACAAATATGTATATTATTTAACCCCGGATTGGTTAAGTAAGTCCCACAATTTTTTGTCGCCCATTTAAATAATATTTTAAGCCAGGATGTTGCTTCATGTATCCGGTATTAAAGGAAGGCACCTCATAGTGCTAAATAAAGTTTAGACTAATTAATAGTAGCCTTTGTTAACCGCAGGTATTGCAGTCTTCAAGGTGTTTTCATATGTCTATTCAACGTTTCACTATGTGAAAAAATTATATTAGTGAATAATGCATATTTTCATTGGCATTATATAACATGACCTTTGTTGTTATCATTTCTTTCGATGTAAATCGTCATTGCTGGCTGTTTTCTCAATATAATCTGCGGGCACTTTCGATATATGTATTGACATCATTGTCAAGCCATGTTGTACACTGTAGTGGTGACTACTACTACTTATGTAGGTAAATTGCCCATCACCGAGCGTTTAACGCGGGGCCAATCTAATATTTCCATCTTTAATTATTATTCAGGTAAGTGTGTTCGCCTGATTTCCTTTCCTGCTGTTACTTTTCCTCAGAAAATATCGAAAGATTAGATCTTAAAATAAAGGTGTAGAGATAATTTATTCATATACGTGTTGATATTTCATTTAATAAAATTGGAATATTTGCGTCTTTCTGGCTTTGTGACGCCCCCACAGCCCTTATAGCTAACTATGGCTATTTTTTGTTTTCTTTTTGTAATCTTTTAATTGATTTCCAATGAGCTATTATAAAGGGTTTTTCAACAAGAAGTTTGTTTTCTAAAATAAAATAAAACAAAAAAATTAAGATAAAGATGATTCAAATTTTTATTGTATTACGAAGAGAAAAGTTCGGCAATTATGAATAAAAAATGATATCTGGCATATGTCTACCACGACCACACTGACATATGTCGATCCTTTCCTCAAAGTTTTTAATCACTTTTTGGCAAACTGGCGTTCCTATATTGTTAATTACATCACGGATTTTGATTCGATTGGCTTCGTATAGACTCTGTCCTTAACATAGCCACTCGAAAAATAATCCCGTGGTGTTATATCACGGTCTGGTTTGCCACTTAACTTTTTGATATTTCAAGTTTCTACCGTAAAGTGTATTTTTTACAAGTGATAAAATGCAACTTAAATATTACATACACATTCCAACATATTTTGTTCTGACTATTTGGCCCTATAGATCACGGCCTATCTATATTTCGATATCTTTAAAGTCGGATTTGGATAAAAGCATTTTGAATATTTGCAAATTTTTCTCCATTTCTGGGTCCAAGTTTGGAGACAGGCACAACGTAATTGGCCTTATAAGAGAGGAAAAAAAATTGCTTCAAAATTAATTCAGTCGTGATTGACACATTAAAAAAAACAACCGAATAAACAAACAACAACAACAATTATTAGATAAGAAAATCGGGCAGCCTAAATCTCTGTTCTCACAATCGTATTTATGTTATAAAGAAACCTACAACTACTTCATAAAACTATTGGAAATTCACTTTGAAATAAAGCGATTTATACGTCACAAGAAATTATCAACTAAACATCGGCTGTATTATCCGAAAGTTTTTTTTTAAGGAAGAACTGAACGGTAATTTTTGGAAGCACTTATTTAATATAATAAGGTATCATAATAAGGCTCCATCCATATCAATATTTTTAAAGCCAGGAATTGATTTTTTAAACGAAACTATTTTCGTTACTTGCAAGTTTTTTTTGACAAAATTCAATACAAAATCTATTTGAAATTATTACACATTATTAAAGCAAAATCGATTGAATCAGAATTAGAATTTGGCAATAGAGTAAAAAAACATAAAATCTAAATTTTTAAAAACATACGAACCATTGAAACTCCAATTTAGGGAAACTAATAGAGTCCATTCGAAAAAAAAAACAAAAAATAAAAAATTTAAAAGAAAAACTCGAGCACAATTAACACTTATAATTAACCCAGAGAAATGTTTTGCAAGCAATGAAAAATGTCGAAATTAATGCCACTGTACGAAAAAAGAACCAAACAATATTATTCGTTACATATTTATATAAATTATTTATAATGACCTCTTATATATGCATGTAAAAGATTAACAATAATACTTTTTGTATAAATAAAAAAGTAGAATTAAATAAATAAATTCACTTATTAAATATTGATTACAATAAGAATAGAAAAAACAATTATTGTTCGCCTGCTGTTGCTATAACATGTATTTGCACGGATTTTGTAGAATTATATAACTGGCCGGGTGGAAAGGGATGAACTTTCGAATGAGTATCGGCTTTGCTTTTACCGCCAGCGGTATATTTTGATAAACGTATGCTAGGCATAGGTAAGAAACCAGTACAGAGGGGCATAACGTCCAAACAAATGGAATGACTTTCAACGTCCTTCATGGAAATGACGCCTACAATGGAAAAAAATATTTTTAAATTAAATTTTCAAAATAAAAAAAAAAAAAACAAATTCTAACAAACCTGATGATCTACCACAAACTGCCCAAGAATTTTGATCTGTCAACACTTCGTACATTAGATCAACAAAGGGATTTTCGTGGATTTTAGTAATTTTTATATTTAAATTGCACACAGACTTCAAACGACACAGCTCATTTGGTTCCAATTGAGCCTGAACCTTAAACAATGTTACATAATCGACCAAATCGAAAGCACAGCCGAAATTACGCAGTAAATACGGTTTCTCCACGCTGGAATATTTGGTTACAAAATGCACTTTAATGACAGGAAATTCAACTTCAGCATTTAAGGGTTCAACTTGGATTTCATACAGGTAAAAAACCGTTAGAGATTTGTATATTTCCTTTTGGAAGATAAAACAAACAAAAAAAAATTATTTAATGCAAGAAAAATTCAAATAAATATACAAAATTCATTTTTAAATAACGATTACACACAATTCTTTGTTGTGTTGGAGGATTCAAATCGATCAAACGTACACCTGGGACATCACAGCGCACCCGTGCCTCGGTCAAGTACAGATGCGCCTCCAAACCCCTAACAATGACTTGCAAGAATTTTTGCGTACCACAGGTATGCAAGTGGCACGAGGCTTCTATGGCCGGTTGGAATTCAATGGGTATCTGTAATTCATTGCGTGACCAGGGGCAACTCAGTGTAATGTGATGTTCTAGGTGTTTGGTCAATTTGCCTCCCGGCATGTCCGTTAACACTTCCAATAGTATATTGCGTTCTTCGAATGATTTGAAATTCACAAGCGGTACGTTTAAAACAGTTTCGAATGTGGCATCTTCGTCAGGGTTCTCTTTATTTGTGTCGGAATCTTCTTCCTTTGTTTGATTTTGCATACGTATGCGTAAATTTTTTGAACATTTTAATGTTATTTTGGCATCTGATGGAAATATAAAACTGCCGCCCGAGACATGAAGACGTATTGGTTGTTCAATGCCCGCAATTAAAGTTTTAAAATTTAGAGCAGCTGTAGCGGGTTTTGTAGTTATTTCAAATGGTGGACATTTTACAGGCAATTGTTCCGAAAGAAATTCCAATTGTGACATTCGTATGCAAAGCTGAAAAATAATAAGTAAAAAGATTTTCAGAAATTAGTTTTTATATGTATTCTAGAATATTAAATAAGTCTAAAGTTATAATAGTGTATAGAGTACATATAGTAATCAAAATTATTTCAATTAAAATTAATCCAATAATAGAATATATTTTCTGAATCGCTGCACCCCTCTGCAACATTTTTTTATTTATCCATTAAAAATTTATTATCTAAATATTTATATGTTTTGATATTAAAATTTAAGTTGATCTCCCAACAAAGCTTAAGCAGATTTGTTTTTTTAAGTTTGTGTAAAAGTTTTGTACTTTTTGTTTTAGCGTTTACACTAAAGGAAACCTTTTTTTAATTGTTCTTGCTTTAATTTTAATAATATATAATCGATAAATATATGGCGTTATTGTATTTATTTTATTTGAATTATTTTTATTGATAATTTGTATTTAATTTACGAACATTTTTCGAATTTAATAACTCACCTGCTTAAATACCCATTGGCCAACTCGTGTACCTTTTGTCTTTAACTCCACCACTTCAATACCAGGATGTATCACAATATTTTCAGCGGAGACAAAGTTCGTAAAATCCGATTGAACACTAGGTGATAGTTTACGTTTAGTACTGCTAGTACGCCTTACAGGCTGTTTCGGTTTTGAAATATCACAGGCTACTGAAGCACACGCTAGAGACTTATCTTGTTTGCGATCCAAAAGTAAGGAAAATTTTAAACGATTCTCCTTATCAGCTGCATCTGATTTGTTACCCACAAATCTCACCGGATTCACTTGGTTGGGCAAGGGTGTTACGTAACGTTCAAAAGAAAGCTTTATTTCATCTACCATTACATCTCGTGGATACAGACTTTCAAACTGGAGCTGTACACATACATTGTCATCCTGTATAATAGGTTTATTATTTAATACTTGTATGTTTAAGATATGAAAATGGTCCTCTAATACGCAAAAGTTGGCATTTTCAGCAGAAGGTTGTGCGGACAAGGCAGATTTGAGGGACTTAAGTGACTTTAGAAACTCATCAAAGTAAAACGATCGTACTAAAGTCTCTAATTCAGGACAGCAGGAAATTGCGCTACATGTTTTTGTATATGCCATAGAATCACCCATTTTCCGATAGCAATTCGATAACTCCAAAAGAGTTTGAGAACAAAGAGCCGGCCAATTTTCTGCTTTTAGTTCTCTTAAAAGGTCTGTAAAAAAGCCTACAGCTTTGTGGGGCTCATTGAGAGCACAGTAAAAATTTCCTAAATCCAGGCCCACTAATCGAGCTGATCTTAAACGTGACACATGCTTGTAAGTGCTTATGGCTAACTCTGCTAATTCTAAATAAAGTTTTTGAAAAGCTTGATTTGATCCTAGGGCTTCTTTTAGTTGTTCTGGAGGTGATTTCTGTGCCCTTCTGGCTGGTGAACGATCTCTTTGCTGTGGTGTTGGATTTAAAAATTGTTGCTGTTCAACAGGAGTATCTCCTATGCCCGCTGACAACTGGACTACAATGTGCAGCTGTGCCGAAGTAGGTGAATAGCCTGGAAGTAAACCACATAGTTTTCCCAATTCATACAGTTTGTCCTTGGCCAAATTCCATATTGGAGCGCAGTTTTGAAAGCATATTACTTCTTGTGGTTCCATAGATAATTCACACACCTGTAAAACCTCTAAAGCACATACAAACTCCCAGCACGCCAATGCACCTTCTTGGCATTCCAACTTAATCAATTCCACTTCTCTTAAAGTCGAAAATAAAAACTCTAATAATCTCTTAGCTATGCAGGGTGTGTCATTACTTTGTTGCAACAAATATGCCTGTCTCTCGAAAAGATAATTTCGAAACTCTAGTAGGGAAACACTTTGGTTTTTTATCTTTTCTCTCCACTCAAAACGATCTCTTCGTCGAAGACAAATACCATGAAATGAAGTTAGAGGCCGACGAAAATTTTCTAACCATTTTTGCTTTTCGCCAAAACTTGAATTTGTTATAAACTGTGAAAATATAGCATCCAATTCGTCATACTGTATTAAAGCGTCCGTGTGTAGTTCAAGTTTTTCAAATACTAAAGCTAAATCTTCTTGCAAAAAGAAGTATTGGCGAAAATCCCAACCCTCAACTTTGCGTTTTTCACGTTTCGCACGAATTAATTCCTGGTATTTGGTAATATTACAATTATAACTGGCAAGCATGAGAAATCTAAAAAGAAGGGAAAAATTAAATATTTTCACTATAGCAAATAATAATAAATAATCGATAAATACTAGAATCTAATTCCACTGGAAAGCATTGTCAAATATAAATTGTAAGAAGTTTTTAATAATTAAATAAGTGAACAGTTCAAAATGAAAGCATCAGATATTTGTTGAAAGGCTTTTGACTTTAATTTCCTGGTATTTTAAACATTTTAGAAATATTTTTTTTTGTTGGTTTGAGTCATGAAATTGATCAAAACTAATTATTACACTCTTTAAAACAGATATATCTGAATGTGTCGATATTATTGGTAAAAATTATATTAATTAAGCAAAAAAATTTTCAAGCAAACAAAATTATAAATATTTTTTACAAAGTTTTGCAATATTCTTTTTTTACAGAAAAGTCTCTCTCTCTCTCTCTCTCTCTCTATCTCTCTGACTATTTCTCTGGAGGATATCATTTTTTACACTCTACCGTTTTTTCCACTGTATTTAAGGGAAAAAGTTATCTCTTCTATAACAATTCTCTTGTGATTCTTTCCGTTTTCTTATTGATGTTGATTGTGTTTAAAAAAAATCATCATTATGGGTTATCATCAGAGTGGGTTCTGCAATAATATTTGATACCTTGAAATCGCATTTGTTTTGAAAGGAAAAGTTGCTCTTCGATAGCGTCTATTTAGTATAGTTCCTTATGCAAAAATGAAAAGCAAATAATATATTTCTTTCTGTTTACATTGTTCTACTCTATTCAATTATTCTTCTAAAGTAGAAACATTAATAATTATACATGACACTACTTTTTCATCATCGCTTATTTTCTGGTTAATAAATTTACTTAAATTTAAAATTAGTCTCTTGTTCAGTTATATAGAATGTTAAGTTTTCTGTTTCAAATTGTGTCTAAAATAGAACATGAAAATTTAGGTCTTTGAAGCAAATTTTTCCTACTTTTCTTTGTATATTCGTCTTGTGTGTGTAAATACAATAGATATTTTTATTTTTATAAGTATTAAGATTTGAAAAATATAAATATATAGATCTCTTTTAAATAAAACAGAAACATATTATACCTTATTCTCTGGACTAGACAGCGAAAACTCTCTGTGGATTTTTGTTCAAATTTTGCTGGATTTAATATAGAAATGCACCGATCATCGTTTTTGGCACCAAAATCTAAGCGTATCTTATCTAAAACTGTGGTTCTCTGCAATAGATTTTTAGTCTTTTTTATATCTAAAGTTTCAACTAATAAAATCATCCAATCGCAAACATCATAGGTTGTCAATAGTTTCAGCCAATTGTCGATTTCTTCATGTGTAGTCTTTTTATAACTATCCAAATCCTTAAAATTCAAGAAAATATTATATAAAAAACAATCAATTTAACGATGCATGGAGAGCAGGGCATAAATAACTTACATTACATTCCGTAACATATATGTGTAATATCGGATGTTCTACTATACTCCATTCACCCTTTGCATATTTTTCTAAAATCTTTTCATTGAATGGTTGAAACTGAACATCTAAACGTACATGTTTTGTGGGTCGTTGTAAATTACGACGCCATTCACAAGTATCCAATGGTATCGCATTTGAAATCTGTGACTCTATGGAACGAAATAATGGAGCAGCACCCGTATCTATACAATATTATAAAAACATTAATTTTGAGTTTTTAAGTTAGCCAACGATTTAGTTTCTTACAAGTAATTATGGGCTTGAAATTCATAATTTTATTTGGAAATTATATATTTTTTATAGGACTTTTATCGCAAACAATATTTTTTCACGTAAACAAATAAGTTCAATCAGCTGACAGCATTCTTCTTGTAAGAAGTAGCATTCACTTGACAGTAATCACATTATAAAAATACACTTTCCAACACTAAATATAAGGGCTGCCAAGTCGAAATTATAAAACGATATTCAATCACCAGTATAAAAAGAATATTTAACAAACAGCACATTTTGAACTCTAATCAAATAAAATAATAAAAATAATAAAATAATAATAACACTAATTTTCGACAGCATGCCTTAGCACTTAAAATTTTTTATTATACTATGTACTATTTTGAGGTAGTTAGCCGAAATCATCGCTATTTGTTGCAAGACATACTAAAAATATCTTTTTAATCGAAAGTGGTATAAAAAAGTGCAAAGCTGTAAAGTTGGCACTTTTAATAATATTTTTTGTCACTTTATTTCGTTAACTTCAATTGTTGCATATTCTTTATATTGATTATTCCGTATATTCACTAAATATTATTTTCGATACTTTTATATGGGCAAGCTGAACAATAAAAACTAAAATATCTCCAAACTGCTTGTTTTACTTTAAGGCCAAGTATACCCGCAATTGAACTTCTCATATTTTTGCTAGATGATAACGTTTAAAAAACGCTGTGTTGACTGGCTGTGTTGAAGCCAGCTGTTGCAAGTGTCAATAATTTGAGAGAAAATGTAATTTTGCAAAAGTGGTAGAAAATATGAGATTCGTTTGCAATAATACAATCTTAGTGTTTAAAATAAATTAAAAGAAACAATTGTAAATAATAAACTAACATAAATATTTTCGTTGATAAGTATAATACTAAAATAAATTTACAAGTTATCATGGAAATGGCTAAAAGTTTATTTGGCCGAGATCATGATGGTTATGTAGGCAGAGATGAACATACGGTAAGGAATAATAATAATATAAATTATTTGATTTTAATCAAAAAGTCATTCATTTTGCAGAAAAAACTTCAAACATTAAGTTCAGAAGATGATATTGATGAGGTACCCACTATGATGGAGGAGTTAAGTGTTGTGGATGGATTAAGACCAAATCCAGGAGGTCCATTTTCGGCGCTAACACCTTCCATGTGGCCCCAAGACATTCTTGCTAAATTAGGACAACCTGAAGCAGAGACATCTGCAGGTCCTAACGATCAGCCTGACTATAGATTTGATGAATTCGGGTTTCGTGTAGAGGAAGAAGATGGGCCAGAACAAAATTCTAATAAATTGTTAAGTATACCATTTGTCGAGGATACCCAACATCGCTTGCAATGGATAGCCCATTTGGAATTTTCTCATAATAAAGAAGCTACTGAATTAACCTGGGAGCATGTCGATGTTATGCTACCACGTACAGAAAAGTTAAGAAATATGGTAAGAGAAGGCATACCACATTCGCTAAGAGCTCAAATGTGGATGCGTTTATCGGGAGCCCTGGCCAAGAAACAAAAAAGTGAAACGAGTTACCAAGATGTAATTAAAGCATCCGCAAATGATCAATTGATGACTTCAAAACAAATAGAAAAGGATTTACTGCGTATATTGCCCACAAACGCTTGCTTTAGTAATCCGAATGGCACTGGTATACCCAGACTTAGACGCATTTTACGTGGTATTGCATGGCTATACCCTGATATTGGATACTGTCAAGGTACAGGTGTCATTGCAGCCTGTTTACTTTTATTTATGGAAGAGGAAAACGCTTTCTGGATGATGGCTACCATTGTGGAAGATCTCTTACCAGCTTCGTATTACTCTTCAACACTACTGGGAATACAAGCCGATCAGCGTGTTATGCAAACTCTTATTGCAAATTATCTTTCAGCGGTCGATGACACCCTTAAGAAACACGATATTGAATTATCGTTAATAACATTGCACTGGTTTTTAACTTTATTCGCTAATGTAGTCCACATGAAAATATTGGTTCGCATTTGGGATTGGTTTTTCTATGAAGGCAGTATTGTGCTATTTCAACTGACCTTAGGAATGCTTAAGATGAAAGAGAAGGATTTACATAACCTTGAAAATTCTGCTCAAATATTTAATTCTCTGTCAGATATACCAGGAGAAGTAGATAGTGTCCAGGTACGTCTTTTTTTAAATTTAAAATGAAAAACGAAAAATAAAATAAACGTGCTTAAAAATCTGAAGGTACAGGTGCCACTCAATTAAAATCCATTAAGGTTCTTTGGAAAAATTATAAATTATAATTTTTGAAAAACAAAACAACTCGATTTTAAGAGTCCAATATATTGAAACTTTTATTGTAACTAAAATTTTACTTTTTTATGTGTAAGCAATAACGTTAATTATTTGTTTGCTTATATTTTAGGATTTCTTTAAACTTGCCCTGGAAGTTGGTGGTTCTTTAAGTCAAACAGTCATTGATACACATCGGCGCCGCCACTTAGCTTATTTGATGGCTGATCAAGGAGGTCTTGTAGGCAATCCCGAAGCAGTACCGAATTTACCTAAACAACATTTGGCACGAAGACAAGTACGCAAATCAAAGTCTATTCTTGAAACTTTACTATTCCGTGGTGATAGTAATGGTGACGAAACTAAGAATAAAAATATAAGACAAACAGAGATACTAGTAGATTTGCGTGAAGCAATTCTGAAAGTTGCTAGACATTTTATAACGATTGAACCTAAACTAGCCAACCACATTCAACTAACTGCAGATTATAGTACACATTCGCATGCTAAGGATCATGAGAATTTCATTAATGTGGCTAGAACACGTAAGCGGAGAGCAAAGGCGTTACACGACTTCGAAAGACACGATGATGATGAGTTGGGCTTTAGAAGAAATGATATAATAACTATTGTGAGCCAAAAAGATGAACATTGTTGGGTAGGAGAGTTAAATGGCTTAAGAGGATGGTTTCCAGCTAAATTTGTTGAGCTATTGGATGAACGCAGTAAGCAATACACTTCCGCTGGAGATGATGCTATATCAGAAACAGTTACCGATTTGGTGAGGGGAACTTTGGCTCCAGCTGTAAAAGCTTTTTTAGAACATGGAATGAAGAGACCCTCGTTTCTAGGTGGTCCCATACATCCCTGGCTGTTTATAGAAGAGGCAGCTTCCAGAGAGGTTGAAAAAGATTTTGAATCTGTTTATAGTCGCTTAGTGTTATGTAAAACTTATCGCTTAGATGAGGATGGAAAAGTTCTCACTCCCGAAGAACTGTTATATCGTTGTGTACAATCAATTAATCAATCACATGATGAAGCTCATGCTCAGATGGATGTTAAATTAAGATCTTTAATTTGTTTGGGCCTTAATGAGCAGGTCTTGCATTTATGGTTAGAAGTTTTATGTTCTTGTCAAGAAGTTGTACAGAAATGGTATTACTCATGGTCTTTTATAGACTCACCTGGATGGGTACAAATAAAATGTGAACTACGCATATTGGCCCAGTTTGCATTTAACCTTAACCCAGATTGGGAGCTACCGCCAAAGCGTGGCAAAGAATCGCAACCTCTTAAAGATGGTGTTCGTGATATGCTGGTCAAACATCATTTATTCTCTTGGGACTTGTGAAAGATTAAATGGTTTCTCTCTATTTATATTAATATAAGAAATTTATTATAATAGTTTTAAGTTAAAAATCCTCAATCAATCAGTCTTAACTACACATAATTAAGCTTTAGCTTGTTTAGTATTTTAATTTAAAAATTACTTTTCTTTTTGTATTATATATTTCCTCTGCTATTAAGTTTTAGCTTCAAACGATTTATTTAAAAAACGAAAATGTGCATTTAATGTTATAAGTAGCGTGCATATATATATATACAACATTGAAATATTTGTATCTTTATCTCTTGTTAATAATGTTTTTAGGTAACTTGTTTTCTCAAAAATATGATGCAGCTTAATATGTCTATTTACAAATTATAGATTTTTTCTCATTCTAGCAAAATTTTTAATAAATTACACAATATAAAACTTATCATCAGACTATTTATGATTACATGTAATAAACTCATGTTATTCACCACCCCCTTAAATTATATCTGTCCACTTAAGTGCTTGTATATGAAGTTTCTAAAAATCAATTTTCCTAAGCCCGTCATATAATTTTATACATGTATGTATATGTACCTTAAAAAATATTAAAAATTTTATTAATTAAAACAATATCTACAAATAAAAATTATAAATATTTGAAAATTCCTAAAGACGTGTCATTGAATTATTTGAGTAACTTTAAAGATAAGTATATACATTTTCATATACGTCCGATTACTATTATATAGTTATTGCATATTCTGGTTGATCACTCTCTGAATTGAATATGTTTTTATTAAATATAATCAAATTTAACCGTTTGGAGCTTTAAATTTTATAAAAAATTTTCGTTCACCTCGAAAGTACTGAGAAAGCGAGTAACGCTCTGCATATATTAAGCTAAAGATAATTAATTAAATGCAAGTTTTACATTTGTATCAAATCTATAATATATATATATATATATATAACATTAGTATGAAATTACTTATGTTAATCCGTTTAAAAATTATTTCATAAATGTTTATAAAAAATAAACCAATCCCGCAATACAATTAATGCAAATACCATTAAATTATTTCAAAATAAAACTCAAAATTTATAACTTCTTTTTTAATTCTATGTGTTTAATTTCCTTCTTATCTATATAAAATTAACTGCCAACTAAACCTAAGTAATCGTCCATCAAAGTACCAATGGCAAACTAAAAATAATGTAGAACAACAGTTGGTAAAATGTTTAAATTAATAATAATGATAACGTACAATCCCTGTAGCATCCACACGAGTACCAACAATTTTTAATCGTATTTTATCTTCACCTGATATTACCACATCCTCATCTTTGGACTTATAACAAGGAGGATTGCCATTAGGACAAAATTGCATATCGGCTGGAATGGACTAATATGAACATAAGCATTACTACTATAAACTTTTGTAATATCTACAATAATCACTACGCACATGATGAGATATGAAACATGATAGGGGGCCAATTTCAGCAAACATACCAACTTTGTTTATTTGCTTGACGACCGCATCTAAAACTTCTCCCTTGAACGGTCTAAACACAATGGCCTTGTATTTCACTGGGTAAACTACAAACCCCTGGCCGGGTTGTATCACACCAGAACCAATTTGATCAATTGTTGTCACAGCTATTACGAATCCATATTTTCCCGTGCATGTACCTTCCACTTCAGTGTACAACTTTTGTTTTACAGTCTCCAAAAGCTGAGCACCAAAGTAACGTGGATGTAAGAGAATCTCATGTTCAAGAGAAATCTTAAATAAAATGTACATAAGCTTGATTAAATATTTATTTGTTAGGTAAACTTACATGGTAAAACATAATCACGAGCTATTTTAAATAATATACCACTTCATAAAATTCTTATTGTTTACAAACAAAATTGATACATATACCTCGTACAAAAAATGAAAATTCCGGCTCAAAAGAAAAAACGCGCTGCCTAAAATGTCAATTATAATGTAACCCACAGTGTTGCTTTTTCTCTTAGTGGTGCAGGAATAAAGTTGCCACAATTTTATAAGGTACTAAAGGCGTGATATTAAAAATTTTGCATCAAGGCGATTCGATAACAGCAAGTGCATTAGCTCATAAGGCTTACAGATGACTGATTTCCTATAAGAACAACAATCAACAGTTTTAATAATATAGTTACGTTTATTCCTTTTAATGAACGTTTTGTTATTGAGTTCTTTTATTGCAAAATAATAAGACAACATTTTAGAGATGAAAATTAATTTAAACGATTTATTTACTTTTATTATACACAAAATAAACACGATGGCAATTTACCACTGTAACGGCTAATAGATGCTTTATTTTTGTCCATGCTCAACGACGTTTCAACTTGAATTAATTTTGTTGTCATCCCTCGGTAAAAATCGTCGTTTAATTTTATTGCGCAGCAGATGGTGCTTCTATATCTGCTTCATGCGGTTCTTCCATATAAGAAAATTCCAGTTTAACGTCATCACATATTGTTACTATCATCATTCAGTATAGACTCCTGTTTGGCTGTGTGTATTTTTGTTGTTCTACGTTAGTTGTTTTTTTTTTTCTTTTTTTATTTTATTTCGTAGAATTTTTCATAACTATGTATATTGTTTTTGTCTTGTGTGTATAAGATTTTTTAGAAAACTATGCAGTTTGTAGAAGACACAATAGGTCATTTCGTTTTACTGATAATTATTTTCTTTTTAAACCTTAACAAAACGTCTTCGTAACAATTTATAAGCATAAACAAATTTAATACAGACCGTTTTCTTTACTGCGGCTCAATATTACAACCGGACGCATTTTTTTTAATGCTTGGAAATAAGCTGAAAAGCTCGATTTAGTATAATTTGTATAAGTTTATCATATACTCTAGCGGGTTTATCACTCATTAACAGTGCGATATTGACCACTGCCATTGATTTTGTGCACCATAACACCACAAAGATTTTTGAAATGCTGAAGTATTTAGTGATTTAAACCACATTTGCATTGCTAGAAATTTTAAGTTTTTTTGTGCTTTCAAGTTCCGAGCTTATTTTAGTATTCGGATTGGCCATTTCTACCAAAATATTTCTTTAAACAAAACACGATTTTTTACACTTCAGTGCGAGTTGTATTCATTTGTCATAAGAAAAAATTATATGACGCAACTTATTTCAGTTCGTAATCATAATTGTCTCAAATTCTAAACGATAATTATTGCGCCGAGAAGGTTCTTCTTGAAGATTCTTTCATTTTTTAAAATAAATAAATGAGGACGGCTGTAGCAGAGATTTACAGTTCAGTAGGGCACATTTTTACTACATTTATGTGTTATTTCTCTGGCTATTTTGATTGTTTACACTTTCCATTTTATGCTATTTTGCGTTTACGATGATCTGAGAGTTTTGATTTTTTTCATGAATTTTTCTCATTTGTCCGTAATTTTGCACTGTTCTCTCTAATTATAAAAGCAACAAATGATTAAAAAACTACAGTGTATTGAGCAAACAACATTAATTAACAGTTAAAAAACAACAATATTAAGCTAATGAGCTGTTAATTAAATAATTACATGTTTTATTATTAATATTCCAACTAGTTGTAGCGGTTTTAAAAATTCTTAATGTTCGTTCAGGTGGCATAACCAGATATTTTCTTATTTTTGCGCGAATGTAAAAAAACTCAAAAAGGCGTAGGCGAAGTTTTAATGAAATTAGTTAAAATCCAGCAAAAATAATTGTCGATTAGAAATGAAGTCAATTAATCATAATAACATGTCGACGACATCTTATTTGAAGAGGAAAGGAAAGTAGAGACTAGCTGTAAGAACCTAATTGGCTTAGTTTGTGCTAATTGGTATAAGAAAATAAAAAGAAATCGTGATTACGAGACTCGTCCACGCCAAAGCGTATTATGGTTTAGATAGCGCATATTTGGTATGATAATTAGTATAGCAGTTGGAGTCTCACTGGAATTGTAAAATATCGATGGCTGTTTAGTTTATTAAAGAACATGCTTAGTACCTCAGAGATTGAAGCAGATGTCAAATAGTTCAAATTTTATTACAGTCACACAGTATTCTCTGTTCTGGTAACCAGAAAGTAAGAAATGGACGTTTTATTATTTGTAGCAAATATTATGTTCTGTAAAAAGTTAAACCTTAAAATACATTCAAAACTCATTTTCAAAACATTTTGCTAGCTTTAATAATAAGTTTTTTATATCCTCATAACTTCCATTTACGTCCACTTTCTAATTTTACAGAACAACCTACATTAAACAAACTATCCCTTCTCTTCGTAACCCTTCATAAAATAAATTTTGTGTATATAGTTCGCGGCCCAAAGGGGAATTCATTGTATTTGCTCTAACTCGTCGATTACTTTAAAAACGTGCTCATATTTCTTCCACATTAAATAGATGAAGTTCAGCCGAAAGCCTCATTGCAGATTTGCCATAAACTTTGTCTAAATTACTATTGATATTTTGAGTTTTTTTTTTAATTTTTGAAATAATAAAATTGGTTAACCAACTGTTACTCTGCTCTCATTAACCATAACACTTCATCAGTTTTTTTTAGTTAATGATCTTATTAGAGTGTTTTGATTGTAATTCCATATAAATTATGTTAATGTAAACTTAAAAAAAATTTGTCTAATATTAAAAAAATTACTAAATTAGTGCCATGCAAATAGGTTTTAAAATCATAGAAACCTAAAGTAAATGAACTTAAAGAAATATTTTTAATGGTATAAATTAATTTCAGCATACTAGTTAACACACGTTTAAAATTTTATTTATTGTATTGTATATTGTGTTTTTTGCGGTTTTTCGCATTTGTGTGACGTACATACATATGTACGTACTATTTAAAACAAGTTTTTGTTTTGTTTACGAAGACGCTTCAATGTCTCTCAGAAGTATTCACCTCACAAATACTCGTACTGTAGTCATATTCTGAGATAGCCAGCCATTGATAAACTCGATTTAATCATTTTTCTTAGTTTAAGTACAACTGGGAAGCTTGAGAATTCAGTCAAGGAAAAGCATAGCGAGTGAATAGAAGTTTTTAATAAAAAAAAGTGATCTAAAGGAAAAATAAAGCAGTTTTTTTGTCGTTGAAAGGTACAAAACGTATGTAAATTGTGTTTTTGAGTATAATAAAGGAAGATATGTTTATTTAAAAAACATATTTAAGTCAAGGTTCAGGGAATAATGTATTTATTTTGAAAATACGACTAAAGCCACATGATGTCCTAGATCTCATTACGAAATGCATTATATTATAAAAACGTGTTAATTACTCAAACATATAATACGGAAATGTCATTTGGATTTTTATTTATTATGGCGGGAATACCCGCTGCCTTTCAAAAGGTGATTTATTTTTGTGTTTTATGAGCAAAAATTTTTACTTAAACTCTAGTTTAATATTTAAATAACACGAATCAATAAATTCTTTAAAGTTATTACAAAATCGTTGTTATGAATCTTGTTTATCAAAGAAATTTCAGCTTATTAATTTTAAAAATGAGATAATGCAAAATACGAAAGTGAAGAACCAGTTTTGTTTACATAATCATTAATTTTTTTATTTATATTTTTTTATGAATTTCACAAGTTCCAATAAATTGATATTTTTTGAAACGATTCAAGGTTGGTTTTAGCCAACATATAAAGAAAGAGATTGGCTAGTAGTAAGCTTAAATATAAAATGTTTAAATTTAGTTTATTTTGAATTAGTCGCTTAAAGAAGACAACAGATGTCAAAGGTTAATAATGTTATCAATAGCACTTGTTTTTTAATATACTATTTAAAATGGCATACACATTTTATTTCTGTTTACTTGAATTTGTTTGAATAAATAGGCAAATTGGGTGCTTTTTTGGGCTTTTTGTTATCTGGAAATGAAGAAGAGTAACTCGTAATCTTAATAAACTTTAAGAAACTCATCGGTCACGTATTTGTGTTTCAATGTGGTCATACCTTTTGTGATGTTATCGTCACGATCACAAGGAGTGGATGTGAGTATCAAGCGTACTTGATCACGGTCCCTTAATAATCACGAAAAATTGAAATTTACAAAAATATTTGCTTATTGTATTTTCATTAAAATTTATTAAAACTATTTTTGATTGCACTAATTTATAAAGCAAATAATTATTTCAGATTAAAATACATCATTTCTAATTAAAAATATTTTTGTAGTTTATTTACGAAAAATTTAGCTTAAACTCTTTCCTTATAGTCTCGCTCAAATCGACTTCGTAATGCTAACACTTTGCGAGATTAAAATACAAAATATGTCACAAATGTACTTGATTGCGAAAAATAATTAAAAATTAAATGTTTTTAAACAATTTCTATTAAATTTTAATCTTTTTACTCGGTCCTTTATATTATAACGATTTATTTTTCTTTTTTTCTCTCAATATTTCGCTTTCCTTTGGAAAGCTTCTTCAGGAAATTATTTTTTTATATTTTCAAAAACAAAAATTATAACAATTTTAATTTATTTATTTTTGTAAAACATTTTTCCAAGTATTCATTTATTACTTAAAGTAGTTTAACATGTTATAAAGCTAAATAATTCTGCCAAATAAATTATATAGTTTAGGTTTAAAACTTTCAAAATATAGGAATTTAAATTCACATTAAATAATATACTTGATTTTTCTATTTAAATTGTGCAATTTCGATCCCTACTGAATGAAGTCCGCTATGATCTGTAAATAAATAAACTAAACACACAACAACATAAGAAACAGCTATTATTGTAATAAACATAAATTTCTTTTTTTCAGCTCCATGGTAATGTTCTGTCCACGATTTGCGTTTTTAACATTTTCCGTTATTCTTGTCTTGGATACTGTACTGTCGCAGCAGAATGTAGATCCTGCAATTGAAAGTATAGTCAACACTGTTTTTGGACAAAATAATAATCCTACTCAAAGGCCAACTCGAAGGCCTAGTAGTGGTTTCGGAGTTGTAGTAACACCTGTACCTGGAGATGCTTCAGAAACTAAGGAATTGTTTACATCTATCAGCGGCAGAGCACAATGCAATTGTGTGCCTTATCACCAATGTGATCCAAATACTCAAACTGCTACCCCCGTTGATGATGGAGCTTTTGATGGCTTTGGTTTAATTGATATTCGTTTCAGTGAAAATACAGATGAAAATGCACCATCGTGTGAACACTTTTTAGATGTATGCTGCGATGGAGCTCGTACACGCAATGCTAGTTTAACACCAACACCACAAGAACAAAGACCAAACCGTCCAAAAGGATGTGGTGTGAGAAATGTAGGTGGTATTGATTTTAGTATAACTGGTGCAAACGACAATGAAGCCGGTTTTGGTGAATTCCCTTGGACCGTAGCTTTGTTGCACTCATCAAATTCCTCATATTTCTGTGCTGGTTCCTTAATCCATCCTAGAGTTGTTTTAACCGCAGTACATTGTGTTCACAATCGTCCGTTAAACAGCTTCGTTATTCGTGCTGGTGAGTGGGATACACAAACAATAAAAGAACGTCTACCATTTGAAGAGAGAGACATTGCTAAGGTTGTTACGCATCCTCAATATAACTATCGCAATGTGGCCAATGATTTTGCTTTAGTTATATTGAAAACATCTTTCACTTTGGGTGATCATATCAATGTCGTTTGTCTGCCACCAGCAAATAGTTCACCCTCGCCACGTACAACTTGTTACTCTACCGGTTGGGGCAAAGATGAATTTGGAGCCGCTGGTCGTTATAGTGCCATAATGAAGCGTGTGCCATTGCCAATAGTTGATTATACAAACTGTCAAAACCAACTACGCAAAACACGTTTAGGTCCAAGATTTGCCTTAGATCGATCGTTTATTTGCGCTGGAGGTCAACGTGGAATTGATACATGTCAAGGTGATGGTGGTGCTCCTTTGGTATGTCCCATTGGCTTGGAGTCAAGTCAACGATATCAGCAAAATGGCATTGTTGCTTGGGGAATTGGATGTAATGACGAAATACCAGCTGCTTATGCTCATGTTGGCTTAGCTCGCGATTGGATCGATAATCAGATGTATGCCAATGGTTTTGACACTACAGCATATTCAGCGAACTAAACAAGAAATTATAATAAATTGAAATGTTATAAATAAACATTATTATTTATTATAAAGATGTTATTAAGAATAAAAAGACACAATGTAAAACCGTATTTTATTACAAAATGTCGTACAAAATGCTAAATAAGTGTGAAAAATAATTTAATATTATAAAAGTTTTCACTAAATTTCTAATTCGTTGCAATTCGGGCTTTACAGCATTGTCACACACTTGAGGAAACCCCATATGAGGCAATACACAAACAACTATACATTTTCATGATTCTTATTCGCCACAGTTACTTCATATGCAGTGGGGTAATATTTTAGGCTGGAGACATTACTTAACCATACATGTTTAAATGTTCCTCGTCCGTATTGTGACATTGTAACTGACTTTTTTCTACTTAATTTGCATGATATCGTATTTCTTCGAGTGATTTTGGCACCGTTTGCTTACTTAATGCAAACCCGATAAATTATTTTTTAGATTAAAAATTATTTTGAACTATTTATTTTATTACCTTGCCAAACAAAACACAAATATCTTTACAATAAAATTTTTCGTTGTGCACAAAATAAAAATATTTTTTACAGTATAATATATCGCACTAAGCCACTATTCGTTTGACAAATTATCTTATTTATAAAATCGAAATATAGGAGCTTGATGTATCTAAAAATTAGCTAAATTACGAAAACAAAAGGTTGCATGTTAGACGTTAATGAAATAAAATTATTACCAAAATATTCACATTTATAACAAAACAATATTTTCGCACAAGTAAAATATGTAAAACGGAAAAATTTCGTGTGAATAAAGGAATGTAAAAATTTCAATATTTTTTTTTTTGTAGATTACGAAATAAAATAATTTCCACGTACGAAATATTTTCGGTTGAAATAAAATTATAAAACGTTCGAAAGAATAAAGCTTTAAACATATATTTTTCTTGTCCGGAATATTCTTGGCCCTTTTTTAAAAAATGCATGTTACTGTATTCATAACTCTGCTCAACCGATTATGGTTAAAATTTTATTTGCGTTCCTTGTTTCTGTGTACCGTTGTTTATGAGATCTTAAATACTTTATTTCTGAAAATACTCTTTCGAAAACTTTACTGGTTGTGTTTGTAAATAGATGAAGCCGGGTTGAATTAACTAAAAATAAATAATGAAGTATGATTATCAATTATACATTAAAAAAATGTATTATGTTCTAGAGGAGGACAAATTTCATACGCTGTGCCTTGGTAAGTTAGTTTCTGTGAATTTTCTTTGAAATTTATGTTATGTCCGCAAATTAAATTAATTTCGGTAATTCGTATCATTATCACTTGGACTTCGTTTTTGGTTGAAATTAGGAATGACTAAATAAAATATGAAATAAAACATTCAATAACCTGTTCCATTGGTAATAAAAATTGCATTGTCTAAACGACTAAAAATTAGTGCAGTTATCCTTTCCCAATTAATCTTTTAAAGTTATTTTGAACAGAAGATGAAATATTCCGGTTATCATTAAACGTTTTTTATATAATGTGATGCTATTTATTTAATCCTTAAATGATTACAAATTTTATTTTTAACTTAATTCATGCCTTCAATATATTAATTATTGTAAGTTAGTACCCCAGAGATTATAGAAATAAATCTGCTGAAAAGTGCTGCATATGCTGAGTGATGAAGATATCGAATAGTTAAAATTTTATCACAGTCACAAAGTATTGTTGTTCTGGCAACCACAAAGTAAGAAACGTAAGAAAACCAATGGCCGTGTCTGTATTTGTAGCAAATTAATCCTACGATTAATTACAGCGAAACTATCTGTTTAATTTTCGAAACTTATTTTTTTTAACATTTTGAAACCTTTTTTAATGAGGATTTATATAGCATATAACTTCCATTTATTTTCACTTTCTAATTTTAGTGACAAAACAATTTAAATGAAACAATATATCCTGTCTTTGGGCATCCCTTCATTAAAAGAAATTTTGGAATTGCTCTAACTCGAATAAATGGACGAAGTTTAGTCTAAAAACTCAGTGTAGATTTGCCATAAACTTTGTCTAAATTACCACTGATATCTTAAGTTTATTTTTTAGTTTTTGAAAATAACATATTCAATTAACCAACTGTTAGTCGTCTTTTAAAATTTAACTTTAGCTTTGCTTTCATTAATTTATTAACTACCACAGTTATTCAATTCAAGTATATAAATTATGTTAAAGTAAACGCACAAATAAAGTTCCGTCTAATTATTATTCTAGTTCAATTTCCTAAAACAAATATGAAAAATCATTCGAAAATATGAAAACACTTACGAAAGATTTAGCTTAAATTCCTCCCACATACTCTCGCTCATGTTGACTTTGTAATGCTAACACTAACGTGATTAAAATGCTACGGATGTCACGATTACCCTTGATTATTTGCTGCGAAAGAAAGTTTTGAAAATCAATGTTTTTAAACAATAATTTTTCATTAATATTAAACTATTTATTAATTTCTGTTTTTGTTAAACATTTTTCTTATTTAAAGTAGTGTTACATGTTGTATCGCAGGGTAACAACTTCTGCCAAATAAATTATAAAATTTTGATTTTAAACTTAATAAACACAGGAATTAAAATTCACTTTAAATAATATACTTGATTTTCGATTTAAATTAAACAATTTCGATCGATTCTGCAGTCCGCTATAATTTGTAAATGCATAAATTAAGCACACATATTTTTAATTTAAATACTCGTAACTATGAGAGTGACATATAAAACTGTTATTATTGTAACTAATATAAATTGCTTTTTTCAGCTCCATGGAAATGTTTTGCCCACGATTTGCGTTTCTAACATTTTCAGTTATTCTTATCTTGGATACTGTACTACCGCAGCAGTATGTAGATCCCTCACTTGAAAATATAGTCAACACTGCTTTTGGAAAATTGTATAATCCTGTTAAAAGGCCAACTCGAAAGCGTAGAAGTGGCTTTGGAGTCGTAGTAACACCTGTGCCTGTAGATGAGTCAGAAACTTTGGAAATGTTTAGTTCTATCAGCGGCAGATCACAATGCAATTGTGTGCCTTATTATCAGTGTGTCCCAAATACTCAAACTTTTGCCTCCTTTGATGATGGCATTTTTGATACATTTGGTTTAATTGATACTCGTTTCAATAAAGATACAGATGATAATGCGCCATCGTGTGAACATTTTTTAGACGTATGCTGTGATGAAGATCGTACACGCAATATTAGTTTAACACCAACACCACAAGAACAAAGACCAAACCGTCCAAAAGGATGTGGTGTGAGAAATGTAGGTGGTATTGATTTTAGTATAACTGGTGCAAACGACAATGAAGCCGGTTTTGGTGAATTCCCTTGGACCGTAGCTTTGCTACACTCATTAAATTCCTTATACTTCTGTGCTGGCTCATTAATTCATCCTAGAGTTACTTTAACTGCTGCACATTGTGTTGTCAATCGTTCATTAAACAGTTTCATTATTCGAGCTGGTGAGTGGGATACACAAACAATAAAAGAACGTCTACCATTTGAAGAAAGAGACATTATCAAGGTTGTAACGCATCCTCATTACAACTATCATAATGTGGCCAATGATTTTGCTTTGGTTATATTGAAAACATCTTTCACTTTGGGTGATCATATCAATGTGGTTTGTTTGCCACCACACAATAGTTTACCGTTACCACATACCACTTGTTATTCCACTGGTTGGGGCAAAGATGAATTTGGAGCCGCTGGTTGTTACAGTGCCATAATGAAGCGTGTGCTCTTGCCAATCGTTTCTTACAAAAACTGCCAAAAGCAATTACGCAAAACACGTTTAGGTTCTAGGTTTGCCTTAGATAAATCGTTTATATGCGCTGGAGGTCAAGTTGGAATTGATGTATGTCAGGGTGATGGTGGCGCCCCTTTGGTTTGTCCCATTGGTTTAGAGTCAAATCAACGATATCAGCAATATGGTATTGTTTCTTGGGGAATTGGATGTAATGATGAAATACCCGCTGTTTATGCTAATGTTGCCTTAGCTCGCGACTGGATCGATAACCAGATGTATGCTAACGGTTTTGACACTACAGCGTATTCATTAAACTAAACAAGAAATTATGATAAATTAAAATGTAATAAATTAACATTATTATTTATAAATAGTTTTATTTTTTGGAATCATTTTTAATTTAATCTACATTAATTTGTGCTAGATTCCTTTAAAATAAATATTTTATGATATTTTCATAAAATATTTATTATTCAAAAAATATGTTTCGAATTTATTACTGCGAAGGAAAGCATAAAAATATATTTCGAATTTATTACTGCTGGGGAAAGCATATCCATATGGCTGTTTCACTACTGGTCATCAGTAGATTTTCTCCCCATTTTATAGAGAAAATTCAAGAGTCTTATATCTCAAGCCAAAATGATTAAATAAGAATTTTCATTAAACAACGAACTCTGTAGGCGCACAAATGTCATACACTGTACCTTAGTAAATTAGTTGCTGTGATTTTCTGTTTTCCATTAAAATTTCATTGTTTGGGCGACGACTCAAAAATGTGGTCAGTTTTTTAGTGTTAAATTATCTTTTCCCAAATAATCATTTTACGTTATTTTGAACTAAAGATAAAATATCCCTGTTAGCAGCCCCTCCCCCCCGGGGGGCACATTATATGGTCTTTATTGAACTTGGACAATCTAGACCTGTGCAACTGGGGGAAAAAGGGAGCCCAGTCCCCTGAAGTTAGCAGGGGTAGAACTGGAAGCTCCACGTTATTTCCACGGGCATCAGTAAGCTCGCAGAGTTCCGTTATTTATCTCTTTAGACATTTAACTGTTCTCTGGCTGATTATTGAGGTTGGCCCCTTATGGGAGTATCGTGGTGGTTTCGCGGCCCCATAACAGACAGGTCAGTTTTATATGGTGGCCAGGTTCATTTCACCTTTAATAACACCTACCTGGTGGAAAGTTCCTAGATCCAGTGAGCATGCTAGACATGTGTTCTGGACAGGAGTTGGAAAGTCTCCAACTCTTCAGCAAGGAGTGGCGGTTTGCAGCCCTGCTCTAGAATCACTAAAGTTGCAACTAGGAGAGACCTGTTGCTAGAATTATTCTTCGGCTTCCTAGGGCGCGAATGATGTTTGTTTTAAGATCATTTAAAGTGGTTTGACCACCATCTGATTAAGGCTCCATGGCCAGGTACAGATATAAATCTTATCACGTATCCGTTATAATCCTCCCGAGGCACATTCATGTCTTGACGCAATCTCACCGTCTCTACATGTGTCACCGGGGGTAAAAGGACCCAGTCATCTAAAGGCTAGCAGGGAGTCAACTGGACAATTCTACATTATTTCTACGGGAATCAGTAAGCCCCAAAGTTCGGATTTTTAGCCTTTTAGCTGTTTTCTGACTGATTATTGAGATTGGCCCTTCGGGAGCATTGTGGTGGTTGTGGTTTTGCGGCCCTCATGAAATGATTAAGAGGCCAGGATCATCTCACCTCTACTGACCTTTTGTAAAAGAATCTAATAATCGATGCTTTTTCAAATTTTATTTTTTACGTGGAAATTATCAGTGATATTTTAAGTTTTATTTTTTGTTGTAAAACAACCGTTTTGCTTAAGAAATAACAGATATATAATTTTTTTTAGTAATGGAATAAGAAAAAGCTTACGACAAACGAGCATTGTTATTGTATAGCGCAAACAGATATAACCTAGTAGTCCTCGATAACTAAAGAGGGTAAGCCAAAGCGAGACACCATAATTATTTATATACCACAAGTAGTTGCCATTCTTCTTTGTGCGTGAGAAAACTGCGGCTCTCTTTTTTCTACTTTCAACAGAGTTTAATAATAATGTTGCATATTATTTAAGTTAAATTTTTAAAAATATGTAGTAGCATTACATTATCAATTAACAAGTTTAAATTTATAAACTTTTAAAGCAATACTTTTTAAGCAATCATATTTTATATTTAATTGGAAATTTTTCTTTTTTCCAAATTGACCAAAAGGATCAGCAAATAAAAAGTTTTTACGATATTTTTATTATTAACATTTTTTAATCATTTAACTTTAAGGAAAATACATATAATTTAAAGCTTTATGTTTTAAAACTATTCGCTTAAACTTGTTATTATCTATTGCAGTTAATCCACTTTTAAATGAAAATCAAATGAATTTGCACCACTGTCGGTAAAAATACGCACATATGACCATTTGATTCCATATTTAAAAAAGGCTATGTAGGGGATATAATACATTAATTGTTCATTAATCCACACCCGTAAATTAAGATACCACCGTACAATAGTATATTTATGCAGATAAGTAACCAATAGCATTGCATAAAATACAATAACTCGATCCCACCAATTTAAATCTTTATAATAACGATATTGATTAGGGTCAGGTTTAGTGCCAGGACGATAGTCAAAATCATAATATTCATAACCTTTTACGTATGCCAGTCTCTTGGTCATATAAAGAAATGAACCTACAGTTAAGCTAGTATTCACAGGCCAGAGACCTTCTAGTAAAGCTTTACACATATGTTCAAAGTCTTTGCTGGTATTCTCCAATGCTGGTTCAAACACTTTCCGCATTACAATATCCAGTCTTTCTTTGGTTTCGGACCAGTTTTCCCCGCAAATATTGTACTCATCTTTTATGCCCAGTAAATAACCTAAAACTCGCCACATGTGGGATGTAGATTCCAAAAACTCTTCATCATACATTTGTATGCGATAAGCACCCAATGTGAGAAAACCTATAAAACCAAATTGGGTTAAGGCCAAATCTTTTTGTGTTATTTGACCTGCACCCAATTTAGCACATGCTCGACTAGAACGCGAATGAGCCTTTCTTACTGCTTCTAAGCTTATCCAAAACTTTGATGATTTCGGTGTAGGTGAATAATTATACCAAGCGTTTGTGTGAAGTATTGTGCGAATATATCTTCTATAAGCTGCAGCTGGTGAAGAGGATTGCCGTGTACAGATAAGAACTTTTAGTATAGAGGGTAAGGCTAGCACTGCAACTAATCCAGCCAACATACCGCTTTGCAAAACAAAACGGTATTTTTTCAAGTAAGTTTGACCTCTGAAAATAAATATTTAAAAACAATCTTTTTAGTTCAAAAAAATAATCAATTTTTCAAGTTATTATAATGCTATGAACGTTTGATTTTTAGCAAAATAACCAAAAGCTAAATATTTGCTAAGTAACAAGTTACTTTGACTCATAAATTAATATAAATTATTTGTAATGTATTGATATTAAATTAGCATTTAAGTAAGACATAAGGCAGTTCGCAAAGTATGTTAAATTTAAATCCCATATTAATATTCTAATAAATACTTTCATTGTGCAGAAGGCATTGACCTCTATTGATTTATTCATAAATTTTTATGATGAAATCGTTTATTTCAGAAATAAACTATTACAAAGTAACTTTAAAACTTTAAAAGTAAATAGAAAAACTTGATTTTGTAAGAAAATATATTTTGTAAAAATTTCTATATTATAATGGTTATGCAATTTTAACCGCTGTTAAAATATATTGTACTTATTCTACAGGAAATAACTTAAATGACAAAAGTACAAAACCTAACTTGAAAAAATCACGTAAGAATTTAATTCTTTAAATAGCAAAGTTATCAAAAACAAATTTGTTTTAGTTTTTTTCCAATGTTGTATTTATTGCAGAACCACACTACTGTTTAGTAAAAAATATACCTTGGTAACGTTAGAATTCAATAAAAAGTATTTGACTTTAAATGATGAATAAAATCTCTCTTTTATATTTATTTTTTTTATAATTTTGATTTTTCTTATATATGTATGTATATATATTTATTGTATAAACAAATTTCTAATATTTGCATTATAAATTGCATACATACATGGATTAAAATTGCTTTTATTCAAGTGAATACCTGTAAAATTTCCATGTTTATTTTATATAGAAACGTGTATTTTTGCTTTTAATTTAGCTTAGTACTGAAAATTAATACCTGAGGTAAACCTGCAAATTAATTATATAATTTTTACAATCCTAAACAATTTCACAAATTTAAAAACGCAAACACATTTGATAAAAATTAGAGGTTCATTAATTAATATGTATGTTTGAATGTTTATGAAACTTTGATGTTAAGTGTTAAGTGATGTATAGATTCAGGTTTTTGTTAGTTGCAGATATGAGAATTTTGTATTTGTAAACTTTTAAGCTTTCATTAACTCGAAAAAAAAACAATAAACTTAAAAAAATTAGGTTTATAAAATAACGCTAGAAAAAAAGTTTTATTTAACATTTTTGTTGTTACTGTTAACACTTGTTCAAATCCTTTCATACCCAAGCTTCGCAATTTCTCCTATAAACTATTTTAATTTGGAATCGAAATTTCATTAAAATACTTAATGCACCATCAAAAAGCTACTAAAGTTTTAGACACAGTGATTTTTTATGCAACACGTATTCTGTTTAAAAATATTTAAATATCCAAATCTGTCAAAGTTATTTAAAATTTTTATTTTTAGCATCAAAATCTATACGGTTTTACTGTTATTTTTTAAAATTTTTTCTAAAAGTAATTATTACATATTGCTTTAGCACAGCACAATAGTACCCTCTCATAAGCAAATGACATATTTACTTACTGTTTAAATAATTTCTCGTCATAATAGGGGGGCATTTCCATTTCATAACCACTATCACCTTCATTGCATCCATCATTTAGTAAATGGTCTAAGTAACTAAGAGCTTTTGGGTTCTCTGTTTTAGTTTCGCATGAGTGATTTTGATCGTTAGGCCCATTGCAATTTTTATCTAAAACATAAAAAAGTTAAATTAAGGAAGAACATACATACATATATATGTGGGATATACCTATTACGCAAAATATATGAAGAAAAGGTAAAACACTTTATAAACTCTTTATTTAACTACCGATATGATATCTTAGAGAGAAAGTCTCTTTAGATTTCTTTTGTTATGATGCGTATTATTTACCTTGCATACACTCATTAAAAAATACCTTTATATTTTTTATTAAAAAGTCTATTTTATTTATACCCACCTACATTTAGTGCGTTATTGTCTTTTTCCATAGTATTTTATTTATTTGTATAAAAAAACATTTATTTTTTTAATTAACACGAAATTCAATATTTTTATGTACTATCCACACTTAAAACTACAAAATCAACAGTAAACAAAACGTTACACATATGACGGTTCGCGCTGCACTATTGTGCCATGTTACAGAGCGAACTATTTATGTATGAGATTCAAAATAGTTGCCAGACCAAACTATTACAACAGTACGTCAAATTCGTCTAAACGATAGTCTAAAAACGCCAGAGAGTAATTGAACAAGCAATGATATCATACATCCATAAAAATTTTCGTTTCCTTTTTTTTAATTCCTCAAAATAATAAAGGGTATTAAAGAAAGAGTTTAAATAAAAAATATTTATTTTTACACATATTAATATGTCTGTCTACATATCCATATTTATTTATTGGCCAAAGTGTTTTGTTATATATATATATATGTGAAATGTGTAGTCCAGAAAAAAATTTACTTTACTTGTAGTAAGTAAAGTTAATTTTTAAGAGGAAAACATACACGCGTTCAAGTTTCTGATCATCAAATCTGTGCAACATATTTTAACGACAGAAAAGGGATTCGTTAGGTGCCGAAAAAATCTTTATGATCACTCATCGGGCTAAAACATATTAAATATTATGGGTTGGGACCTTGGTATCCCGGTCCATATATAAAGTACAAGATATTTTATTATTATTTTAACTCGACCTCTTTTTATTTATGTTAAATAAATATGTTTTAATCTTTTAAACGTTCTTTTTTAATATTTCGCTTCCCTCTGGAAAGTTTATTCAGGAAAACGAAATATTGAAAAAATATATAGTTAAATTTAATAAAAAAAAAAAAGGCCGTTTAAAAGATCAAAACATATTTATTTAATATAATATATATTCTAAAAAAAGTTTTAATGATTCTGGAAACTTGCAAGAAACCTATATTTCTGTAAAACGTAACTTGCAATTATTGCAAGAAAAGCATGTGTTTCTGTTGCCGAAATTCGAAGTTCAAAATGTCAAAATTGTTTATGTTTTATCGCTATTTGTTTACAATTTTATTCCAATTATCCCTTATTTATTTTTGGCTTTTGTTATTTTCAATTTTAGAACGGTGATAAAAAAGTCTTGTTATCTTTACATCGTTGTAGAGATATCACTACCTTTGTATAAATTTAACATATGGCATCCTAAAAACAAAAGGGTCACAACTCAAAACTTTCTAAAACTGAATTTTTTTTTATAAATTAATTCAGAGTACACATCTCTAACTACTGCAAAAATTCCCTTCACATCATAAGGTGAGTTGCTTCTGCACGATGAAGTAAAGAGAATTATTTTGAGTTGCGTAAATTTTAGTATTTTGAGTTGTGACCCTTTTGCATTTAGGATGCGATATTTCTGCTGAAGGTATGTTTTATGTATCCGTAAAGCATGCAATTAAAATTATCGATTTTGCAGAAGAGAAAGTGTCTACTACTATTTTTATAGTTGCCACATTGAATTATTAGAAAATAATACAATTTTATGGAGCAAATATTCAAGGCGAAAATTTTGATTTTTTTTCAATTACCAATTTGCCCTAATGCACATAAAAAGACCATATTTTTAAACATTTTAACAGTTTTACAAAAAAAAAAATTGAAATAGGATAAACGGCAAAGTTTTGTACCTCAGTACTATATTTTTAAACAGATAAATAATTAATTATTTGAAAATCAAAAAAAATTGCGAAGAATTAAAAACTCATTGTTTACAGGTATTAGATTCACTTAATTTTAGATTATAGGCGTTAGTGCTTAGCAATGGAAAAAATCCAATTTTGACAGTCAAGTTAGTGAAAAGTCTTCGTATTTTAGTTATTTTAAGAGTAACGTTTATGTTGTATTTCTATTTTGTTTCTATACAGTGGATTTTATGAAGCAAAATGAATGACATTTAATATTCAGGAAGCTGACGCTCTTATTTAGTATGCGTTGCACCTAACCAACTGATATAGATATGTCTGTTACTTATGTTTAATTGTTCTCCAGAGTATTTGAAGACAGAATGGAATTCATTTTTATTAATCAATTGGTTGTTAATATGTCACTATACTCCTTATTACAAAAAATATATAGACCAATATTTCTTTGTTTTTTGCAGACGATTTTATTTTATTAATTTAGTTAGAGATAAGAATTTGTACACAAAATTTGGATACTTTGCTGGCAATCGTAAAAGGACCTTTGATATGATGAAGGTGTTATATTTTATCGCAATTATGAATTTTATATGCCCTTGAATTTATGTTGTAGAGTGCAAAGAAGGGTTGTTCCATGTATATTAGGATACGGTGCCACGGGCTAGACTTTACTTTTCAGTTAGACTACTATTTATCACTTATTATAGACTTCATATATCTTACTCCTTACAGCTTAGTTTGAATCACCAAAAGAAGATGCTTAAGAACTGATGTTGGAGAAATATGTTTTCTGCTCCTGTCTACCTCTGCGCTTCATTATGATCTCTGGCGGCATTTGACGAAGAGTGTGTTGTAGAAACAAGTAGTATGTTTGTTTTTTCATGAGTTATGCTAGGTTGTTTGACAAATCATTATTACGGCTACTGGAATGCTTGAAGTGCGCCTCTGATCTACAGATTTGCGAAAAAAACAAAAACCTTTCTCCAATTTATCTTTTAGTCCTGTACGATATATTTGCCCTAGTGTAAAATAGCGCACAGTTGTTACAGTACGTTCTATGTGGCTGTTCTAGCTTGTTTCCACGGCACCTGCTTCGCTCTCTATTCTTGCTTCACACCCCAATCATAAGCGAATCAACCTGCTTCGCCATACAAAATTTTGAGAGCGAAGCTAGTAGATTCATATTGAATCTAGTTGCGAAGCAAGGAAAAATCCTCTCTTCTCTAATTTTTATCGTAAGTTTGTCTGCACTAGTTATCAAAATTAAACGTTTTTGTAAACAAACAAAAATGGCAGACAAAACAAAGTTAAAAGTGAAAACTTAAAAAATATAATTGTTTTGTGGGTGTGTTAATTAATTTTAATTTTATAAAATTAAAAAAAAAATGGATAGGAAAAAAATTATACTTAATGCTATCGCGGCAAGAAGAATATATATATATATATTCTCTTGTTTTTCAACTGTTGTTGTTGTTTTTCAATTTATGTTTTTCTGTTTAATAACAACTGCCAAATCGAAGCAGATAAATGAGTCGTGTAAACAGCATGATTCACAAACTTGCTTCAGAGAGCGAAACACGAGATTCAAATTGTCGTGGAAACAGGCTATTATTGGTGTTGCCGCCACCATCAAACCCTACTAATAATTCAACCCTAAAGGCAATCGATTAAATTGTATCGATAATTTATTGCAGGGTTCAGAATTTTTCATTTATGAACATTCAAAAATCAACATTCATGATATTTTTCATAAATGAGAAATCTAAAATTTTATATTTATTTTTCACACTCGTAAACGAACAACAAAAAACAAGAATTATTAGTCTTATTCAAATGTGATAAATGATAAATTAGCTACTTCTCATTAATGTTATTTTTCATAAATGTACATGTTCATTTATGAACGTTGAAATTTTATAAAATTTCTCATAAATGAACGTGAAAAAATTTTCTACCTACGATCGCAGTTTACCGTAAAATGTAGTAAAAACATATTCTAAAATAAATAAAAAAAAACATTTTTTTTTCCTGCATACGCCGACAATTGCGCATTATCAAATATGTGCGTTTATGTACGCGAATGCTTAACGCACATATTTTTACGACCTTTTCATTTATGAAAAATGATCAAAATTATAAATATTCAAAAATGTGTTTTTTCATTTTTTCACTTATGGATAGAAAGCAAAAAAATAAATCGTCGCATTCACAAATGAGAAAACACAAAATAATTTGTAGTCTCTCACACATGTATGAGAAGAAGCGGCTAAAAAATTAAATGTACATATTCATACATGTATGAACAGTGAGTGCGGTTTTACACACATCAATTTTTGTTGCTCAACTGTTGATGTGTGTAAAACCGCATTGAGTGAATACTTCGCTACTCTGATTTATTGTATGTATTGATAAAATGTATTATATGTAAACCCTTGCAACTTTATAAACTGAAATTACAATTGTAGTTGCACAAGGAAACGTATCTATTTTTCTAATATTGGTCTAAAACAAAAAAGTATGTAAACTGAAAATTATATTTTATACTGTAATTCTTATGTATTGTTTTAAGGAATTCAAATACTCGGTTGTTGGACAATAAAGAAGTATATGAATTTCATCAAATCTTACCGGTGTTATTATTCTAAACAGACCACAACGAACTACAGGTGCTAACAATTGGTATTATTATAGTTAACGATTTTTTCATATTAACAAATGGGTATTTTTTCTTAAATATGTTTATTTTCTTTGTTAATATATGTAAATGAGTTGTAGTCTTTAAAAGTTACTGTATACAATATATCTGTAATTTAATTAATAAATGCAAATATGTCATAAATAAGCAATTTTCTAATTTGAAAAATGTATTTATTCTAATAACAAAAAAAGTTGATACATTATTCTAAATATTGTCCATCGTTAGCCGCTGCTTTTTCTTATCTTTGGGCAACATATGAATACCGCGTCAAAAAGTTTGTTCCCGTTTTGAGGTAAATAATGAATCATGCAAACTTCTGATTGCCTGCTTTGAAGTGAAGCGTTTTCTAGTAAGGACATTCTGCATCGATCAAAAGAAATGGTAGTTAGAAGGGATAAACCTCGTGTCTGGTTGAATATTCTGGTCATTTTTCGTTGTTAAATTAATCAATTGTATTTTGTACATGTCTCCTGCAATCGTCTGACCCAATATATATATATATATATATATATATATATATATATATATAGGATTACACAATACTGTTTAAATAAAAATGCGTTCTTTATTAATTAAATGAAATTATAACAGTTTATTTAAATGTCATTGAAGTGACTGATCGTGTTGATATCCTAACTTAGACTAACTTTTTATTTTTCTCTTATCCTATCTTATTCTATTTACATCGTTGTTTTTTATAAGAATTAATAAGGGAAATAATGTGGCCGTCAGTGTTGTCATATGTCCGTCAATTAAGTCGCTGGTTATCGTTTAATCCCACAATCGGCCCTCCTGCCTGCAATACGCCCCGAATTGCCCATGGTTTCATACTTTCAGCCACTGAAGACGTACGACTCGGTCCTTCATGATCCCCTACTTTTTCCAATTCATAACGTCCATGTCTCAGAATTCTCGTTATTTTATAAGGTCCAAGATATTTACCTTTTAACTTTAATCCTGAGCCGAACTGAGTTCGCTTAATGGCTACTAGTTCCCCTTCTTGATACTCTGTCTCTACCCTCCGATGTGAGTTAAAAGTACGGCAATTTTCCTTTTGAATTCGATCGATATTTTCCTTAGCGATTGATCGTAACTTCTCCCTTCCTCGATCCATTTCTAGAACTACTTCATCTTCTAGTAGTTTTCGAATATCAGGATTATCCACAATTCTCATCTCCACGCCAGTCAACAACTTAAATGGCGACACCTTCGTACTGCGAGGAGCTGTTGCATTGATAAGCATTTGCACTTTTCGTACATGTTTATACCAGCTTTTAGGGTCTTCGTGACAGTACTTTGAAATCATTGGTACCACAATTTTGTGTATCCTTTCCACCTGACCGTTTCCTCGAGGTACCCCTGTTGCTATACACAAATGTTGAATCGCTTCATCTTCGCAATACCTTTTAAACAACTGAGAGGTAAACGCTGTACCTCGGTCCGTTATTATTCTTTCTGGATTTCCAAAAATAGTCGCTTGTTTCTCTAAACATTCTACTACAGCTTTCGCGTCTGTTGATTTTGTTGGATAGAGCCAAACATATTTTGTGAAAGCATCTACGACAGTCAGGATGTGATTATAAGCTTTATTTGTCATTTCCATAGGACCCACGTGGTCAATATGGTAAGTCATTAAAGGTTTATCAGCTTTGTTTATTGGGTTTAAAAATCCTTCCTTCTTGCCACTTTTAGCATCGGTGATAATGCACGCAACGCAACTTCGTACTATCTTCTGCACCTTTGACACCAGATAAGGAATGTAGTACTGCATCTCTATTAGCTCCTGTGTCTTCGAAACACCATAATGCCCCTGATTGTGAGCCATTCTAATAATTTCATCTTCCATCTGATTAGGAACGACAATCAACTCCTTATTCGGATCTTTATACAAAATCTCATTTTTAATATAAAAATCTTCATAGCTACCTGCCTCTAGAGCTGCTCTTACTGCTCTGGTCCAATCATCACCTAACTGTGCTTGCTTTAACCGATGCGCCAAACTGCTCTCAACCATTAAGCATGAAACTCGACTTAAAGCGTCCACATGCTTCATTCTGGAACCTGGTCTGTGCTCGATTTCGTACTGAAAATCTTGGAGAAACAGGGCCCATCTGGAAATTCTGGGTGGCACGTCCTCCCTATCCATCGTCATTTTGAAGGCCTTACAATCAGTAACGATTTTAAACGGTATGCCCAACAGATATACACGCCATTTTTTTAAAGCCTCGATAATAGCCAGAACCTCCAATTCATATGAGTGGTATTTTTCTTCATAAGGCTTTGTTTTCCTACTCATAAACTGTACTGGATGCAACTGCTGATCCTCACTGTCTTTTTGCAGGAGCACTGCTCCATACCCAAATTTACTTGCATCTGTATGTACTTCCGTTTTCGTCTTAACATCGTACAACTTTAACACGGGTGAACTACATAATATTTCTTTCAGCTGTTGACAAGCCAAAACAGCTTCGACACTCATCTTAAATGGAACATTCTTGCGTAGCAAATCACTCAAAGGCTTTGCAATCGTTGCATGGTTAGGTATAAACCGCCTGAAATATGACGTTAACCCTAAAAACCTCTGAACGGTCTTTCTATCGGTGGGGATAGGAAAGTTTTTTACCGCTTTCGTCTTTTCGACAGATGGTCTCATCGAACCCTTTTCAACAACGTACCCCAAGAAATCAACTTTATGTTGTAGTATTTGACACTTCTTCCACTTAATTTGCAATCCATTGCAAGCTGCTCTTCTCAACACAATTTCAAGTTTACAAAGACCTTCTTCGACATCTGTAGACGGTATAATTATGTCGTCCATATACACTACCAATGTACCATCTTGAACTAGATCCCTGAAAACTGCAGATATGAATCTAGTGAAAACTGCTGGTGAGTTACTGATGCCAAATGGAACGTATAAAAACTCATATTGTCCGGTTGCTGTTACAAAGGACGTATACTTTCTAGATCCTTCTTCCAAAGGCACGTGGAAGAAACCATTCATCAGGTCTAAAGTTGTATATACTCTAGCTTTTTGTAACTTATCTAGGACATCATCCATAAGGGGCATAGGAAAATGGTCGCGTACTATTTTCCGGTTCAACTTTCGAAAATCACAGCACAATCTCTTAGTATTATCCTTTTTCGAAACCAAAACCACAGGTGCTGCATATTCTGAACTACTTGGCTGCACAATCTTGTTTTTTAACCACTCCGATACCTGTTTATCGACCAGTACTTGATCGGCAAAAGGTAACCGTCTTGGTCTTTGGTATACAGGAACATCGTCTTTTAATACGAGCCTCATTGTGACGGGACACTTCACATTTTCTTTCGGGGTATATTCTTTTATCATCTTTATCGTTTTTTCTTTGACCGCTTCCTCTAAATGATCAACGTCAACAAAATCTTCTTTCACTACTTCCACATTCATACAGATGGTGCCAAACTCTTCAAAAAACGGATCTTTCTTTATAAGCTTCTTAAAATAAACTTCTCCTTTTTTTATTACAATTTCAGCCTGCGACATTAGGGAGTTACCAATCATGATGGAATGGTTTATGTCCTTTTCGCTTACTAAGTAAAAATTTGCTTCAAACTTCATGTCATCGATCTCTACAGGCAGTGTACATTTTCCCAAGGTCTTGATCTCAGCGTCTCCTATGCCGTGAAGAGGTATCTTTTCTGGTTCTAATTTTATTTCTCCTAATAAGAACAATGTATCTACACGCATAATACAAACTTCGCAACCTGTATCGATAAGCGCCGATAATGTTTTACCCTGTACAACGATATCTTTAAACAAAAGTGTTGACCCGTTCTGCACCATATTCGCTTGTTTAACATCTCTTTTAGTATTGACAACTTTTTTGCATTCGTTCGCTTTGTGGCCATACTCGTTGCACTTAAAACATTTGAAATCTTTCTCAGGACATTCTTTCACCATATGCCCGTTTCTTCCGCACCTGTAACATTTCTTTAATTTTACAAAATCTTCCTTTGTTTCTTTTCCCTTTTGCATAAATCGCTGTGGTATTTTAGGGGTTAATGCCTCTTGTGTACCTTTTATTTTTTCATATACCTTAATTTTTCCTTTAAGATCATCGATAGTTACAGCTTGATAAAGAATACTTTTATTCTGCCTGGAGTCTGGAATACCGTCAACAAAATATTGAATCAAACTCTCAGTGTCCAACTTTATTGGTTTCCCTATTTCAGCCAACGCATACAAATATTCTCGATGTGTCTCACCTTGCTTCTTAGCTCTATTTGCCAACATTTTATGTACTTCTATTGCAGGCAACTGAACTCCAAATTCTTTACTCAGGGCGGCTTTTAACGAGTTCCAACTTTTTATACCAGTTTCACTGCGAATAAACATTTTTGCTGCCCCTTTCAAAAGTTGTTTAGCGTAAATAAACTTTTGTAAATCATCCCAATTAACCGCGTCAGCATTATCTTCAAACTCTTCGAGCCATTGGTGAATTCGGACGTGATCAGAACCATTAAAAGATGTAACGGAGTCTTCGATGTCTCTTAGCGTGAAAGTACTACGTGGGACAACTCTGGACGTAGCTTCAGTATCACTATTTTCTGAACCATCATCGTCTTTTCTGTTAAAATGCTCTAAAAGTCTTGTCTGTAATTCAGCTTTTACCCCACTTGTAGATAAATTTAATCTCTTTAAAGTGTCTTTTAACGCTTCAACCGTCAAATTTGAGATTTCTGTCTCGTCCATATTTCCGATTAAAAAAAAAATCTTTTGATATATAAAATAATATAAAGTTATATAAAATAAATTGTATAGTAAAATATTAAAATGTAGTTACTCTAATTTACTTTATAGCTTTTACACAGTTTTTAATTCTTACAGATATTTTCTTCTCAATTTTAAAATATTACTCTACTATTTCATTTTTCCTGTTAAGCCTTTTCTTATTAGACAAAATTCTTATTGCATTCTCAACTGCCACTAAAGAAATTTCAAACTGTAAAAGTTTGACAAGTACTACTAATATTTTCAAAACCAACAACCAACTTATCTTATCTGCTTTTCTTCGAGAAGTTTCTGCACGCCCGTTCTTGTTGTTTTTATTGTTGTCTTCTTGTTTACACCTTCTTCACTAAGCGACTTGCATTTGTTTCTCTGCTACTTCACTTCTGATTTGTTTTACAGCTATTCCTCTTCACTCAGATTTATTTGGCATCTTTCTCTTTCCTCCTCTTCAGCTTTTCTTATGCATATCAGCACTTTGTTAGCTAGAGACACTTTTTTTCCTTTTTTTTTTTCTTTCTTTTTGCATTCAGCCTTTTTCAACTAGCAACACACAGTTCTACTTTTCGGCACACAGCCTATTTCAACAGTAACACACAGTTTTGCTTTTCGGCACTCAGCCTATTTCAACAATAACATACAGTTTCCTTTTTTCGGCACTCAGCCCTTTTTTTTTTAATTTTCTAACCCACAGTTTTTATCTTCATAAGCTCATTTCGGTTGAGCCCCCAATTTGTAGGATTACACAATACTGTTTAAATAAAAATGCGTTCTTTATTAATTAAATGAAATTATAACAGTTTATTTAAATGTCATTGAAGTGACTGATCGTGTTGATATCCTAACTTAGACTAACTTTTTATTTTTCTCTTATCCTATCTTATTCTATTTACATCGTTGTTTTTTATAAGAATTAATAAGGGAAATAATGTGGCCGTCAGTGTTGTCATATGTCCGTCAATTAAGTCGCTGGTTATCGTTTAATCCCACATATATATATATATATATATATATATATAAACCAAAGATAATCACAAAATATGTGGATGATTTATTTTGTATAACATCAGAAGATGCAGTGGATGATATTTTATCAGAATTGAATAGTTTTCATCCGGATATTAAATTTACGATTGAAAGAGAGTTAGAATATAAACTTCCATATTTAGATATATTGATAATAAGAAAGGAAAATAAGTTAGTGTTTGATTGGTATAAGAAATCAACATCTTCTGGAAGACTAATTAACTTTTACTCCAAATATCCGAGAAAAATGATAATAAACACGGCGAAAAATATGATAGATAGAATATTAACTATAAGTGATAGAGAATTTCGGTGGAAGAATAAGGACACAATAAGAAATATACTTCATGACAATGATTTTCCAGTAGAATTAACTAACCGATTAATTAGACAATATGATAATCATAGGCATAATTTAGGAAATACTATGGCAGAACCAAGAATTTATAAATCATTAACTTATGTTCCTGGAATATCAGATAGATTAAGAAAGTCTTAAATATATGACACTGATAGATATAAGATTGCACACAAAACATATAACACATTAAATAGATTATTTAGCAATATGAAGGATAAAATAGGAAAAAATGGAAATATCTGATGTAGTATACAGGATACCATGTGGAGGAAATGACCAGGTGAACTGTGACAAAGTTTATATTGGGACAACAAAGAATAAACTTAAAACAAGATTAGCTGGTCACAGGTGTGACCAAAAATAAAGGAATATTTCAACACAGAAGACATCCTTATCTTCACATTGTAAGAAATATAATCATTATCCAAAGTTTGATGAAACATCAGTATTAGATATAGAAAAAAACTACAAGAGACGTTATATGTTAGAAATGTTAGAAATTGTTAATGTACCAAATGTAAGGAGAATAAATTTCAAAACAGACACAGACAATTTAGCGCAGAATTATAGGTACTTAATACAAAAGACACATAATTTGTTATAATTATTTCATAAGAAAGAATTTGTTATTTAGTTTCCGTTTCCTTGTTTTTGTATGTTTAAATATTTTAAATTTTAATTTTTGTATGTTTGTATGTATGAAGAAAATTATTTTATATGTTTTGTCAAATGTTTTTCAAAAATTTTTTCTTTTCAAATTTTTATAATTTTTGTTTTTGAAAATATAAAAAATAATTTCCTGAAGAAGCTTTCCACAGGAAAGCGAAATATTGAGAGAAAAATAAAAAATAAAATTGTTATAATTTAAATGACCGTGTTTTAAAATTAAAATTTAATAGAAATAAAAAAAAAGGTCGAATAAAACTGAAAATAATAATAAAAGATATTTATCCTCCAGAATACCACAAACCATATGTCATAGCTATACCAAATGTTGTCCAAATTGTTATTATTAACTTGTATAACCAATATATGATATATATAACTAAAAAAATTTTATTTTTAAAAATACATAATTATATCATAATAATATGTATAATCTTTACAAAATGTGGGTGGAATCCTTTGATGAGCAAATCGAGCTGTAGCAAAATTAACATATGGGTATACTTTTCCACCAGTAATAGTTCTAAAAAATAATTTTTTTCTTAAGAATATAGTTCTTCTGTCAAAACAAAGAATTAAAATTTCAATTTATAAGGTGCCCCTTTCACGCAAACGAAAAGCAATCTGATTTGTAATTTTCAATAATTACAACAAAAAGGGTCAATTTCAAGCTCAATTTTCAGAAACTTAACAAAAAGCCGGCAACATTGAATGTTTGGAAAATCCGCTTTCGATAGCTGACCGTTAAATCGAATTAGCTAAAGGAAACATGATATTGTTTGTTATATATATTATATATTATTCCGTAAGTTTTCAAATAGAATGTTCTTCACTGGTTTAGTTAAATGTTCATAAATAATACATAAGCAATTAATAAGTAGTTTGAAAAGTCCTTTAAATAATTTTTAGAAATTGAACTGTGTTGTTTATTTCCCCTCTGCCAGTTAATGAAATAATATTGCCATTTTCCGTCCTAACTGGTTGGTTTGTACTCGAAGGCTGATTTGTGGTTTATATTTCACCAAAAATTTTAGTCTGCTACCTTCATTGCACTTATCTTTTGGGTAATTGCTTTTATTAAAAAAATTGTTACGCAAAAAGTGTAAGCCAGGATTTACTCCTAGGTTTTTTTTTATTTACAACAACTCATAATTTAGGTATAGACAAAAAAGTCTTTGACTAATAAATTTTCAAAAAGAATAATATACTTAATATAATTCTTAGGTAATCCTTATAATTACTTATTACATTTAATCCTGGTTTAAATTGAAATCAAATGAATTTGCACTATTGCCGGTGAAAATACGCACATATGACCATTTAATTCCATATTTCAAGATGGCTATGTAGGGCATATAATACATTAATTGTTCATCGAACCACACACGTAAATTGAGCAGCCAACGTACAAGGCTATATTTATGTAAATAAGTCAATAACATGAGAGTGTGAAATACAATAAATCGATCCCACCAACTTAAATTTTTATAATAGCGATGTTGATCAGGATCTGGTTTAGTGCCAGGGCGATAATCAAAATCATAATATTCATAACCTTTTACATATGCCACTCGTTTGGTCATATAAAGAAATGAATCCACAGTTAAGCCAGTGATTACTGGTTGCAGACTTTCCAATAAAGCTTTACATATTCTTTCGTAATCTTTATTGGAATTCTCCAAAGCTGGTTCAACTATTTTGCGCATTACAATATCCAGACGTTCTTTAGTTTCGCACCAGTTTTCGCCACAAATATTATACTCATCTTTAATACCTAACAAGTAACCTAAAACTCTCCACATGTGGGAAGTAGATTCCAGAAAATCTTCATCATGTATTTGTATGCGATGAGCACCTAGTGTAAGAAAACCTATATAAGCAAATTGTGTTATTGCCAAATCTTTTTGCGTAATTTGACCAGCAGCCAATTTTGCACATAATCGGCTAGAACGTGAATGGGCCTTTCTTACTGCTTTTAAACTTATCCAAAACTTTGATGTTTTTGGTGTAGGTGAATATTTATACCAAGCAACTGTGTGTTGTATTGTGCGAACATATCTTCTATAAGCTATTGCAGGCGAAGAAGTCTGACGTGTACAGTTGAGAATTTTTAGTATAGAGGGAACGGCTAAGGCCGCAACTAAGCCAGCCAACATGCCACCATGCAAGACAAAGCGATATTTGTGTAAGTAACTTTGGCCTCTGCAAATAAATAGTTCAAAATAAAACACTTTAGATAATAAAAATTAAAAAAATATTTACTAATTCAATTTATTTCATTCTAATTTCATTCATTAATTTCTAATAAATACTTAGAAACACATTATCAAACAAGTTACTTTAATAATATAAATGATTCAAAATTTTTTATAATGGAAAAAATAATACAAGGTGATTCGTAGAGTCTTAACCCAATAAATAGTATCAGCAGTAAATACTTTTTAAGAGTCATTTTAATATATAAAATGGATTGTCCTGTGGTTATATTGAATTTTCGTATCAACAATTTTTAATTTAACAAGGAATCATGCATATTATAAACGCCTTAAAAGTTGATCATAATAATTGCATTCGACTTGTTAAAAGTTGATAGTTGAGACGAACGATCCCGTTATTTTTTTTTTTTTTTTTGGGAATGTGAACGTGATTTTTGAATCGCCCTTTTTTATAAATATCGTGTGAGATTGCCATTTTTCATATAAATAACAATGAAACAGTGCTGCCGCAACATGAATTATTCGAAAAATATTTTTTGAAAGAGTTACCTAATGACAAAATAATTATTTGGTTCACAGAAGAAATGAAAAATCTGATATCAATTACGAAAACAGATCCATGCACTTCAGTCTCCACTGAATCCTCCGCGATCATTCACCATCCAGAGTTTAGTTCCAGTTAAAAAAAAAAAACAAAAAATAAAAGAGATTAAATGCATATAATGCCGGATAAAAACATACGATAATGAATAATGGCAAATAAGGCATTATTGATTCAAAATAGCTTTGACGATTTTTACAATGTCGAAATAGAAAACTTTTTTTACACTAAAAAGTGTAAACAAAATTTAATCTAATGAAGAAATTGTTTTGGAAAACGATTCTTTAAGTGGCACTCACACATCCCTGTAAGTTTCAGTACAATGATAATGTTATATTTATGGTTCTGCTTTCTCTCAATGTGCTTAGAACCAGATATGATTTATGAGATGCTTTAGTGACTTCAATAACCATTTAAATAACGTATCTGCAAAAGTTGTAATTTGCATTGTAACTTCACAGGCAGACAAGTTGTTCGTTTGTAATACAGGACCAGACAAGTACAGGTATACCTCGTTTAACGCTCAGGTTGCGTTCCTGAAGATTGAGCGTTAACCGAAATAGCGTTAAAAAAGGCACTATTTGCATTAAAATATGGGGTTCCGTTTTTTTTGCTGCCTTGAAGTAAAAAATGACAAATAAGATGGGTATTTTATTTAAAAATATGTCTTCTATTTAATGTGTACTTCATTTTTAAATTAGAAATTAAATTATAATTTAAAATAACAATATTGCAATAAAAACACAAATAAAATGATAAGTAATATATAAAATAAGTAAATATATTATTAAATTTTATATTTAATTATTTTTTGTTAAATACAAGTCTAAGGTTGTTTGCTTTGAGTGTTTCCTTTTTTCATTTAATAAATCCGTGTAGGGTGATAAAGTGTTCGTTATTTTCCGTTTTATCGCGCAGGACCTTTCAAAATTCGGATCATTTTCACTTAAATTTTCTAATGTTTGTTGGATTATTCCTAGATTGTGTTCTAAACATTTTTTTGTTAGAATATATTCGGGCGGTTCTTCCGATTCTGGCGCAGGCTCCGCACTATCTGCCGGTATTTGCGATAAACTAGCGATTAGATCCTCATTGGAGATACCATGATCATCACTTTCTATTAGTTTTTGTACGTTTTCCTCATCAACTTCTTTAAACCCAATTTCATTTGCTATTGTAGTTATTTCGGTAATAACTTGTGGTAGTTCATTAATTATTTCAGCTTCAACAGCTGTTCTAATTAGCAAGATGTTCCAACAACCTTTAAGACAAGTTTGTTGTATTTCATTCCATGATGAACCGATATTTTGATGGCATTCATGATATTAAATTTCTTCCAAAATTCCTTGATTGAACATTGATTGCTGTCAACTGCTTCAACTAGTTGTTTAAAAGTTTTTCGAATATAATAGGCCTTAAAAGTAGCAATTACTCCTTGATCCATCGGTTGCAAAATAGATGTAGTATTTGGAGGTGTAAAAATTATTTCAACTGGTAAACACGTTTGAAGTTTAGCTAAATTTTGTGGGTGTCCTGGAGCATTATCAAGAATCAGCAATGCCTTTTTTTCTAATCCATTGTTTTCGCAATACAATTTAACAGCAGGGCAGAAATGTTCTTGATACCATTTTTTAAATTATATTGCAGTCATCCATGCTTTTCTGTTTGTCATCCAAATCACAGGCATTGCTTGTTTAGAAACTCCTTTCATGGCTCTAGGATTTTTCTCCACTTGAATTTCCATACAAGTAATAACGTTAAACGATATTTTGCAGCTTTGAAACCAGGTGCGAATTTTTCTTCTCTAGAGATGAATGTTTTTGATGGCATCTTCTTCCAAAAAAGCCCAGTTTCATCAAAATTAAAAATAAGCTGTAGAAAAAGATTTGTTAATGTTATCAGAATTTTTAAGGATAGTTCTTATGGTAGATCCAGCCAACCCAAGGCTGGAGGAAACTTCAGACTGCCATTCACCGTTTTCAGTACGTTTTCAATAACATTAATTTTCAACTCCAACGACACGCTTTTTCTAGATTGTTTAGCATCCATTCTTTTCTCAGCCATCTTTTATGATATGCAAATAATTTTTTTATTTAATGAATTTTATTAATTTAATTAAAATTACTAAGCCTGTACCGGACCATATCACCATTTCCAATGACTAATTTAATATGAGACAAAATTTCACAAATGATTTATCCTTATAGGGGAATTCCCAGAATTATGGAATTTTTTTAGCCTACTTTTATTTTAAAAAAAAAAACGTATGGAAAAAATTCAAATTATGTATATTTTCTGCTGCTTTTTATGACGACTATGTTTCGAAAAATGACAAAAAATTTTAAAAAATAACGACAAAAAAATTGTTTTTTGAAGAGCGTTATAACGAAACAGCGCTAAACGAGGTAGCGTTAAGCGAGGTATGCCTGTACTTAAATTACAGTAATAAAAAGAAATTTAGATAATTTACCGGGTTTTGCCAATATGTATGTTATTTTCCTTTAACCATTTCTGCAAATGTTTCAGTTAAACTTTTATATATTTTACATATAGAAATAAACTGCATTTCGTAGTTATTACTAGTACTTTATTTAGTCTATAAGATTTATTATAATTTTAATTATAATAGATGATAAAATAAATAAATAAATTTTGTATTTTGTAGTTGAAAATATAATAAAATGAAAGAAAAGCAAATCTAGACTTTTTTAAAGCATAACAAATTTTCCTATATTAATAAATATAAGTATGCATGCATGTGTATAAATAAATATGCATTATAAATATGCTTTTGAAAGCTGTTACCAAATTAAAAACAAAACAAAACAATTAAATGTCTATACATATGTATTACAATATGTTTATTTAATTTATTCTTGGTTAGACCCCTTTCAGACAGGCAAATTTTACTTTGCAAAGTTTTGATTTTATGTGAGAGCGAGGGAGAAAGCATGATTGAGAGTACAGACTTTGATATACTCGCAAAGTTGCTTTGTTTTTCTTTCGTCGCTTATACACAGTTGTACTTATACACAGATTACATTACAGATTACATTGACTAAAACAAAATTTGTAAAAGAAAACTTTTTGTGTTTGAACACCAAAGAAAGTTTAAAAGAAAATTAAAAAAACTTTGTCAAAGTAAAATTTGCCTGTCTGAAAGAGGTCTTAGAAATCAAAACGGTTGAATATAAAAAACATGCAAAATGTTTGTATGGAAGTTGTGTGTACGTGTGTGTGTCATTTGCAAATAACTACTAATAAAGAGCAACAAGAAGAGCAAGCAATAAAATTGCTCATTAAATAACGAAGAGAGACAGTGAAGATGTCTGCTCAAAACAAATTTGTATAAAATTTCCGTATTTTCGTATACCTACTTAGAAGCATAAAAAAATATTTTAAATTTTAAATACGTTTCACTTAAAATCAATTGTTGCAGTGATCAGTGATATTATGTACAATCAATGTGAGTTCATCAAATGTACTGAACTATCATTTATCTCTAGTCAATAGTTTTAAAGTTTTGCTATACATGAGAATACAAATGGTGAAAGTGATTTAAAAAAAATATTAATTTGTAGGTAGTTTCTGAACGACTAAACCGATTCTATTTAAACTTCACTCAGCTGTAGTAAAGGCGTATTGTAGTTTACATATATTTAAATGGTGTTCTTTATACTGATTAAGAAGTCGTCATCACAATGCTTTTATACAGCGCACCTAAGTTGTATGAAATATTAAAACTGTTCTCAAATTCTTATTCTTCCAAGCAGTTTGAAAATTTTCAATTTTGGTGATAAATTTTGTCAGCCTCTAAGAAAACCTTGCTAAACATTTTAATACAGGTAACCCTCCTACAAGGCGGTTAATAAATTCCTGAAAAATTTCGCGTTATAGGAAATCGAAACTATCAGATTAATGATTGTTCGATCTTTTATTGAAATCGTTTTCCCCTTATTTTCTTAAATTTTTATAGATTTTTTGGTAGGCAGGTAAATTATTTTTAAGATTTCTTTTTAAACATTTCTGCTCTATCCCTTCGAGAATCGTTTTCCAAAAATTATTCTTCCAACTCCTTCGCTAGATGAAAATTTTTTTAAAATTTCTTAGTAAAGGGTTTTCAATTTTGACATTCTAGAGATTCTTTAATCAATAATGCTTTTTATGTCATTGACACTAAATCTGCATCATTTATATCTTGAACATCATTCATAGTAATTTTATCAAATCCTTCACCTCCTTTACGTTCACCAGTCTCACTACGATTTTATATTCATCATCTACTGGATGACAAATTCCTTAAAGTGATTTCAACACAATTTAAAATTAAAAACAATACACATGAAGACAATTTCTCTTGTAAAATTAAAATATGTAGTGTGAAATACAATGAGGTTATTATCATTTCACGATTTGTTAAATAAACATGTGCAAAATTACAGTCTTTTAGAACATTATTGACCCCTACTCATGGAATGCATTGTATCAGAACTAGGAAATTAGGTTTTGGGCAGGAGTAAAGAGGGAGTAGTGTTTGTGGACATTCGATTTGAATTTTCCTACATTGAAAGTGACAGGAAAGAGCTCTGGTGGGAGTTTATTCCACATACAAACTGTTCTGCTTTAAAACCAATTTTTCCTGTAATGCGTAGTGCAATTTACAGGCCAATCGAGTCAAACGCAAAAATTTACGATTTCCAGGAACGAGTTCCCTAATTTTGTTAAGGCACTTACCATTGTAGTAACGATAAAACAGTGAAAAACAACCTACATGGCGTCGATGCTCTAGGGAATCAATAGAGTGGGATACCCTACCATTCCAAATGAGCCTTTTGGGCCTCTCCTGTACGCCGTTGAGCAACTCCAAAATATAATATAGGTGATATAAACAGTACGAAGATCGGATGGAGTAAAGTATCTCTTACACCGTTTTAAAAAACCGAGGCACTTGAAAACTTCTTTAGAAACCTGAAGAATGTGTTTAGTCCATCAAACATCACACTGAATTTTCATGTCAAAGACCATCAAGAGCTTTCGATTCCGTAATACTTATATCAGCCATAGTAACAGATGCAGCACCATTTCCGAACACAAATCTATGCGTAAGCATGCAACATTGTGTCTTACGGGCATTAAAATCGACTCTATTCATACGATCCCATTTGGAGATCGCTGCGTGATCGTGATTGAGCGCATCATTCATGTTCCGCCTTTTGGAACTTACCAATAACTGGTTCGGTATATTACCAAATGAATACGAATGCTGCTGTCATCTGCGAAAGAGTATATAGGATTGAAAGTTTGGCAAAGCAGGTCATTTCGAAAAATAAGAAATAGGCTAGGAGAAAAAACGGAGCCTTGCGGTACCCTTGAATTAATCTTGAACTCATGTGATGAAATTCCATCTATAATAGCTCGACAAAAAATTCTTGAAAATCGCATTAATGGAATATCGCGTTATAGGAAATTTTCCGCGTTTTGCGTTGTAGTGAAACCGCGCTATTTAAATAATGCGTTATAGCAGGGTTACCTGTACAATTAGGACTAAAAATTTTGCTTTTTGTCATAAATTCTTACGATTTTTCTCAAATTTAGTTGCTTCAATTGATAACAAATTTTCAAGAATTCAAAAAAGTTAAAAGCAGTTAAGTGGTCTGTCAGATCGTATGATTTAGAACCTCCGGATAATTTTTTTGGGGCTATGTTCAGGACAGAGTCTATACAGAACCAATCGAATCGATTTTAAAATCCGTGATGTGATCAATGAAGTAGGACCATCATTTTCCCAAAAAGTGATTAAAAACTTTGATGAAAGAATCGAAATCTGTTAGCGAGGTCATGATGGGCATTTGCCAGATATCATTTTTCTTCCATAATTGCCGAACTTTTCACTTCATCTTCATCTAAAATTTTTGGTTTTATGTTATTTTAGAAAACAAACTTCGTGTTGTAAAATCTATTTTTATAACGAATGGCAGTGCTATTACTCCTCCGGCATTGTTTATATTGTTAGCTTAAATGAGGAATCGAGTTATTAGCAAAAATTTTTAAAATTCGATCTTTATTGTATGACAATAAGGTTACATATAAGACACATAGCTATTTTTTATGTATAATTAATAGGCTGTTATTCCGTTTGTGGTCGCTCTATGCGGTGAATTTCATATTCATTGGGGATCTTCTTTTGTGAGTGTATTCTATTGAAATATTTTCTAGCTTATAGTATATGTGGTATATTGATAGCATAATGCTTTGTTTCCAATAGCTAGCGATGTAAAGGCTGATTTTTTTTTTTTTGTTGGTTGTAAATTGTGGAATTTTTTTTTCTGCACTTGTAACAGATCATGGTTTACTTTTATATTTTCTATTTATCAAAAAATAAAAAAAAAAATTATTTTCAAAAGTATAACACAGCTTGCTTAATGAAGTTCTGCCAAGCTGTGTTAAGTTACCTTAGAACTGTTACTAATCTTTTATTTCAGTCAGTTATGTTTAATTTGTAGAATGACAATTTATTTGTATACTTACTGTTTAAATAGTTTCTCGTTATAATATGGGGGCATTTCCATTTCATAACCGCTATCGCCTTCATTACAGCCATTGTTTAATAAATGATCCAAGTAATTTTGAGCTTTTGTGCTGTTCTCTATTGTTGTTTCGTATTCATGATTTAGATTGTTAAATTCACTGCCATTTTTATCTAAAATACACACAAAACAATATTTTTATTGACACCGGGAGTAACAGCTATGGTCTATTTAGAATAAAGTTGAATTAAGGCTATTGTTTGATTCATATATATGCAAATGTGTAGTGCACTTAAAATTTTATCATTATAACGTAAACAATCTAAACATTTTATTAATTCCTTATCTATTTAAAGAGTTCTGTTTATTTTATTTTATCTTTATTCTTAGATTTAGAATTATGTAGGTAGCTAAAGTTGTTTCTTTTTATTTTGCAGTGTATCATTTCCATTATTCACACACACTTAGTTTGAAGGCTTTCCTGTGACTTAACAGAAACTACCCACCTAAATTTGCTACGGTGAAGTTACTTGCATTATTGCCTTTTTCCATGTTATTTGTATTTATTCGCATAAAATATAACTAATTCACTGGTAAGTTGTTTAATATTTTTATGTGATATTGATTCTTCCTCCGATAAGTATATTAGAAAGCAACACTTTATAACTGCCGGCTTACTCTATACTGTTAGTCCGTGTTGCAGAGCAGACAATTTATATTCAATTTTCGGCAAAATCGTTTAAATAACACAAAAAAGTGTCGAGGAGAAAGTGTTTGCTTCGTAAAAATGATAAAATAAAGCATCAAAAGAAACATTTAAAATAAAATATATTTATATATAAATATGTACGAATACCTGCATGCGAATGCCTTTATAGATATGAATAGCACTAGAATACTAACAGTAAGATTTTAGTATTCATCTGTTATAGATTAAATTTGATATTAGTATTTATGCAATTATTGTTTTTTTTTATAATATATTAATTTTAATTACAGATTTTGTCGTAACTTTGTAATAACTTATGTAAATTCATTAGATAAAGAAATTCGAAGTATCTCATGAATTTAATTTATGCAGCAGATTTTGCTAACAAAAATCTAAAATAAAATTAAAAATTGTAGTTATCAAATCACAATTTTATATGCTTATTAGAATCCAATTGCATAAATATAAAGTTATGTCAAAAAATTGCCTGTAAAGGCCTCGATAACCGAAAGCAACAGCATTTTGCTTCTTGGCATTTTGATAGATAGCTGTGTCCTAATTAATTTTATTTCGTTTAAAAAATCACATTCGTTAAACTGTCCCCTTATGGTTTTAAAATTGTTAAAAAGCTTTTAATCACACAGCTATGTGTGAGGGAATATATAAATTTAACATTCTCTGCTAATGGCACAAACTTATGTGCCCTTAAAGTATGCAATAAATGTGTTGGCAATTTACAAGGAGAAATTAACTGTTACTCTTTTCGAAGTTGCCAAACTAAATTTTTAGTCTATAGTAAAATAATGTGGGACAAATTTCATGCCAATTTTTCATATAGTTTTTCGTTCTTTCACTACTTTACACACAAATGCAACTCGTCGCAATTATCAAAAATATTGGTTTAAAAGCATTTGCATTTTATATTTTACGAATTGATATATAAAGATTCTATTTGTGTTTTTATTGCCTTTACCAGTAAAAATGCAACTATCTGCGTTAAGGCCAACGTTATATACTTTGCAATAATTTTGTATTTAATTGTCGAGTACATACGGGTTCGAAACGTGAAACTATGGTGTTACTAAACGTTTCCTTCCATAAATCAATTTTGGTATGAACTGTATATGTTGTACCGTCTTGTTAAAACTATAGCTGAATGAAAAGTAAGTAATCATGACTCTATAGCGCTCACCATTAACTCTAACGTTCTGACATCGTTTTTATAGAAATATGGAGCAATGATTTCACCAGCTCATAAAGCACAGTTTGTCTTTTTTTTATATTTTTGTAAAGGTATCTCAACATACATTTGAGGATTATCATCGCTCCAAATACGGCAGTTTTGTTTAACCACGTATCCATTCAAACAAAAGTGACCTTCATCGCTAAACATAATTCGCTTATGAAAAACTCGGGATAAACGGCGATCTTGTTTTGGCGCCAATTTGCATTATTTGCAAGCAATTTTTAGGCGACATGATCGGCAGTTACCGCTAGTTAAAAAAATGTTGCTCTATAAAAAAAGCTCTATTTTATATTTTTCCATAATAAATTTGCCACGTGTCTACTTTACGATAGAATTATAAAATCTAAACTCCATAGAAGAACACGTTTCGTTTATTTCATTTTCTATAAATAAGGATTGTCATCTACAAATCAATTCTGCGTTTCGATTAAGTCTCCGCTTTCAGTTCCGTTGCGATCGAAAATTGGTATTCTGAAGAAAAACGGAATCGAAAGAAAAAGAAGAAGACAACAATGTTTACAAAATTAATAACATCACTGTGGAATGTGGAAATGAAATAGCAAAATAAGCAAGTTTGTTATCATTTTCATAAACAAATGTATAATTTAATACAAAAAGTTGTATGTAAACATAATTAAAAATAAGCATTTTTTGTTGGAGGACCTAGTGCATTGACGACTCCTACAACTTCCTCCTAGAACACTGCCACTTCTTCCTTTGATCGCTGGTGGTATCCACATGCAATGTCTGATTTAGATGCCATTAAATTTGCCAATTTTTCATACTGCTGCGGTGTTGTTGTTTTTGACCTGTAACGCATAAAAAACACATCATATTCGGGTACAAAAATTAACAATTAAAAAAAAATTAATTTAATTAAATAAATTAATTAAAAATAATTTTAAGTTTTTTTTATCGTTTCTAAACATTTTATCTCATTTTCTACTTGCATTTTTTGCAATTTTAAATTTTTTAACTAAAAAACACAGATAAAGAAAACCCCTCCGTTAACAAAAACGCAACTGAGAAAAACGGAGCTCCGATCGTAATGCAGAATACATACAACCGAAAGAAACTGAGCGGAATCGAAACTCAAAATACCAAAGCAGCTAGACGGAGAAAATTTCGATTCGAATCGTAACGCAGAATAGCCCCAAATATTTAGGGATGTCTACAGTCGGTCATCCTTAATAAAAAAAAGTCGTCCTCGATTTACTTTTTGTAGTGCACATTTTTTAACAAACGTTTACTCCTTCGAATTATATATAAACCGTCATCTGACTGCAGGGAGCCTTCACTGTCGTCATCAGGAGCCACTACGCGTTTAATTTGGTTTACTGTGACTGCACTCTCATAAAATTTTTGAGTACGTTGTACGTTAGGAACATCAGAAACTCTGTAACGATCATTAGGCAAAACTTACCTACGGGCCTTTGTAGTGTGATAAGAGTTTAGATGACACATCAACTCCTAGTATTATAACTCTTTTAATCATAACATAGTCTCCTGGGAGATACGTTGCAGCATTGCATTGTGATTTATTGTAAATATTCTTCTGTTTCTTTTGTTGTTCAACGACATTTTTTGATTGAAGAAAAACATTCACGTTTCCCCCCCGGTTGTTTATGATACAAACATTCAGCACATGCGGTATACTTTTTTGAGTACTGTTTTGTCGAAAATTACGATGTCTACAATCTTAATTTCTGATTTCTAAATTAAAACAAGGCTGTGAAGGCAAAGAAAACAACAATTAAAAATTTTGTGATTTTTGCTTTTAAATCATATTTATTCACTAAAAATTTGTTGCTATGTGTAATTTCTTATTTATAATTTAATGTCATTTAACTAATAATGGTTAAACATATATGCTATTAAATTTGTTTAATACATTTATCGAATCTAATTTACTAACACCACGTTAACATTTATAGCTTATTTAAGGAGTATTTCAAATGAAGTAGTAATTTTAAAGGATTTTGTTTTAGATAGTTCGGTTAGGTGGTGTTAAACTAAGTAAATGATTTTGCAGTTAAATCGAACAATTTTTAATAAATGTTAATTCTAAATATTAAAATATTTACAATTATAATTAATTAAATTACTAAAATTAAATTATAAAAAACACTAAGAAAAAAGAACTTTTTAATTTTAATTATAATTGGCAAGATAGAAAAAATTAAATTATAAAAGTGAATTAAATAAAAAAAACACATCAGGTATTTATATCTTTAACGAAAAGTAAAATCTAAACTTGAAAAATTGCTAGATTGCTTTAATAAATATTTTATTATATTCTGATAAAATATTTATTATTAAATAAAAAATATTTAAAATATTTGTCCATGTGACTATTTCACTACTGCCTATATAGTCATTAGTGGATTTTACCCCAAATTTTGTTTAGAAAATTAAGAAGTCTTATGCCTCAAGCCAAATTTATTAAATGAGAGTTTTCATGAGACCAACACAGCAAAAAAACAACAAAATCTAAAAGCACTTCTATACAAAAAATTCAGCAAACATTTCGAAAACAAAAACTTTTTATTTTCAATCTTTCTGCATACGGGTTTCCTTTGGAAGCAATTCATATATAGTTGGAAAAATAAAGAACGTTACGTTTTTGTAAAATTCCTTACAAATATTTTTTGTTTTTTTTTATTTTTGTATAGAAGTGTTTTTGAAGTTTTTTTTTTGCTGTGTTGGTACAATAAAAACTCTCATTTAATTAATTTGGCTTGAGATATAAGACTCTTGAATTTTTCATACAAAAATTGGGGTTAAATTCACTAATGAGCTATATAAGGAGTAGTGAAATAGCTATATGGACATGTACTCCCCCGTAGTAATTAATACATTTTAAATATATTTTTTTAAATAAGATAATAATAAAATGATATTCTCATAAAATATTTACTTAAGGAATCTGGCACAAATTAACGTTGATCATATTTTTACTTGTTTTAGAATTTGTCAACACTGAAACAAATTTATTTCATTTTTGTATCTTGTATAACTTAAAAATAATGTTTTAATAAATTATATGGGCCCGTTAAGCAAAAAGTTTTTAAAGTCTAAGAAAGAAAATTGTTAGAATGAGGCAAAGAAAAATATGTCTTTTTTATATTCATTTGGGCATAAATCCGAAAAACTCTTCCAAAGATTTGATTGCAAGCAAATTTTGCTTTGTTCTAACTTGTTTGAATTAAATTTCGATATTTTTTTCAAAATAAAAATTTATTAAATTTCCTTAGATGGAGATTAATTCTTTCTGTATTTGATGCGATTTAATTTCCAGACGATTCTAGTAGCATATAGAATATGAAACAGAAATAATATTCAGTCTTGTATTTATAGATTTTAAATTTTAATCTGTAGTTTAAACAATTGGGTTTCAATCTGTAGCCTAGTGCGGCTTTGAATTTTGATTTAAATTTAACTATTCTCTTCACAAATTCAAATTTGCTTCAGTAATACATTTAAGAATATTTAAATTTATTGATGCCAACCAGTGTTACTTTTACGAATACAGCTAACCCTCCTATAATGCGGTACTTCTATAACGCTTTTTTTTAAATGCGGAAAATTTTCTATAACGCGGCACTCATACAACGCGAATTTTAAGAACTTTTGTTTAAATAATATTCTAAAGGACTCTAATTTTGCATTAGTTTATTTAACAAATTGTGAGAGGGAACTAGGCTCTGATTTTTACACTATAAAATATATTTTATAAAGACAACTCTGTATATTGTTTTTAATTTTAAATTGTGTTAAAATCATTAGCACGTCACTTAAAAAAAAATTTCAAACAACACTGAGAGCTTGCTGGAAAGCAATATTGTCAAAGGTAGCATGTTCAGGAAACTGTTACTGATCCAATAAAAGATGGATATAGAAATGTAGTGAGACTGGTAAACGCAATAAGAGGGCATGATTTTGATGATATTCAAGAATTGGTAATGGCAATGATAAATGAGGCATTATTGATTAAAGATAATTTAGACGATCTTTACAATGCCGGAATTGAAAACTTTTCACTAAAAAATATAGAAAAAATTTTAATCAAGCGAAGTAGTTGGAAGAATATGTTATAGAAAATGATTCTCTAAGGTTCAGAGCAGAAATGTTTAAAAAGATATCTTAAAATTAATTTATTTGTCTACCAGGAAATCTATGAAGATTTAAGATATACGGGAAAACAAATTTCAATAAAAATTTTTAAAGACCAGTAAAAGCTGAAAAGGATCAAACTGATCGTGGATACGACGACCACTAGTAAAAAATTTGAAACACACTCAAATTATAGCTAATGATGGCGAAAAGGAAGTTTTGTAGAAACTTGTGATTTAAATTTTGATTTAATTTAATTTTAAGTGGATTTAAAATTCCGTTTTTATTTTGATTTTCCAGATTTTATTTTGTTTGAATTCAAAATTATAAATCTGATTTTGGTGCAATTTAACAATTTTTTTAACAATTTTATTATTCGAAATTATTTTTGAGTTAATCTACTTTAATTTGTGCTAGATTCCTTGAAGAATAAATATTTTAGGATATTCTCATAAAATATTTATTTTTATTTGTATAAAAGTGGTGTTGTCCTTTTGCTGTTGGGTTGTTTAAATTAAATTCTTATTTAATCAATTTGGCTTGAAATATAAGACTCGAGTTGCCTATACAAAATTTGAGATAGAAATCACTAATGAGATATTAAACAGTCGTAAAATGGCCATATGGATATGATTTCCTCTATAGCAATACATATGAGAATATCATAAAATATTTATATTTAAAGGAATCTAACACAGCTTATGGCAGATTATTTTTATTTATTTATTTTTTGATAACAAGTGTAATCTTGAACACGCATACAGAAAAAAGCCAAAAATATTCAAAACTCAGCTCAAAGTCGTCGATGAAAGAAAGGTCAAATTAATTTTGAGGATATTTTCAGTTTAAATTCTGAAAATAACATATTTTTAGATATAGAAATCGCCAAACACAAACAAACACCGTAGAACTGTTTCAATTAATCCAATGTCCTAATGACAGGTAGAGTTTAAACACTTGAAATGCTTTGATAAGAGAAAAAGTTGTTGTGAACCTTTATTTATATATCACGGGCAGTAGTGAAAGCTATTTTAAAATTCTGCAATTTTCTAACCGAAATATTTGGACAACCATACAGCTGCAGATGTAGCTGGTTCCTGCGAAAAATGTTTTTGTAAGGATAAAAATATTTATATTTCATTGTGTATATACTCCTTTAACATAGAATAGCCTCACTTAATAATTATAAAGAATTGTCAAAATTTTGGTGTTCCTTTAATAACTAAAAAATATGTATTAAAATCCTTACTCTGTGGTTATATTGACAGAAACTCCGAATGGGTCAGTAAAAGTTAACGGGACTTTTCGAAACGTTTGAATATTTCAGTGTCAACTTAGGTTAGCCTCCGTTCAGAATTTTTAATTTTTGTTGCATTCCTACGAAAACTTGTTTAAATAACATTTAGTTTCGATAGATAAACGTGTTATTTGTTAAAAAAAGAGAAGTATGGGAAAGCAACCAGCGCCTAGTTCGATGAAAATCGCAAAATTTAACCCTTCGTGCTACTGCCAGAAAACATAGCTTAACTTAGTCCTATAGTTATAAACAATTATCTTAAGAATCCATAGCAGTTCGGAACACCTGAAGCGTCCAAAACTTAAAGAAAAGCCATCACTGAAGGATGTACATAAACAACAGAGATTAAAATTTGCGCAAGATCATATGTCGTAAGTAGTTCAAAAAGGTCATCAAGAGAACGACTGGAAAAGAGTTTTTTTTCAGACGAAAAGCGTTTCAATATTGACGGCCCAGATGGATATAACTATTGTTTCCAGGATGTCAAAAAGGATTAAAAGATTTTAAGTCGTCACCATAGCAGAGATGGCGGCGTAATAGTGTGGGACGCTGTAGCGTATTTTGGAGCTGCTAATTTAGTTTTTGTAAATGAGCGAATGACTTGAGATGGTTACCAAAGCTTGTTTTAAACCGCGTCTGTGGAGTTTAGCGATATTTTTGGCCCTCTTTATTTCCTGTTTTCAACATGGCACCGTCCCCATTCATACTGCTCGCAGTGTAAAAAGCTGCCTTCAGGAGCAGGAAGTTGAAATATTTTCATGGCCATCATATTCTCCTGACAAACATTATCAAAAATGTTTGGGGATGACTAACACGTAAAGTTTAAGAAGGGGAAAGGCTTGGTCTGAAATTTCATCAAATTACTTAAAATCTCTGTACGACTCAATGCAAACCTGAATTTTTGACGATATTTCAACGAAAGGTGGGCTTACAAAATATTAAATGTTGTAAAACAACTAAAAAAATTTAAACATTAATAAAAAAAGTTAAAACTAAACATTTAATTTTCGTTTTATTCATTGTTAGTAAGGCGAGGCTAATCTAAGTTAATAATAAAAAGCAACTATTTTTAAAAACATTTGTGAAATCTCCAAGAAAAAATACGTTTAATTTAACTGAAATAATTAGTTCTTTCGTCAAGTAATAAATAGACAATAAAGCTGTTTTCCACATTTTCATATTCAAACCAAATTTTAAGCATGTTTAAAATTTCTACAAATTTATATGTGAGGCTATCCTATGTAACGGAGTGTGCCTTGAAAATACTGAAATTGATTTAGTATTCTTAAAACCCTCATTGATTTCTTTTGAACATAATTGTTGACAAATTTACATACATAAATCTTTTATGTATTTCAAATCTTAGACGAACAAGCCCAGTTAGTTCAAATTCTTCGAAGGTCATAAGCAACTAGCTTTGGCATATAGAGAGAGCTTTGTACAATATCCGAGTGGGGTTGATAATTTTAATGAAACCAGGATTTAGAAGGCAATAATCTATTATCACTGCAGAATTCTGGAATTCTTTATAGAACGTTCTAAAATGAAGTAGATGCGATTAATTAAGCGTTATTGAAAATAAATTAACATCTCTATATAAAAGAAATGGAAAATGAAATAAAAGAATTATGAATTTTTAAAAATATTTGTATAACATTATTACAGCGTTAGAAAAAACCTGGATTCGCCATGTTTTGACCTTTCCTAAGTATTTTAAAGTATTTTGAAGTATTCATGTATTAGCCAAATCCATGTGACATAAAGTGGCACGTACGTTAAAAATGCAACTCTTTAGAAAAGAAAGGCCGCCATGGAAAAACCCAGCAAATGCAAGCTGGAACACTAATAATGAATATATTTAGTAAATGCTTTTTAGTAGTCAAGCAGCAAATGATAACATTTAAAGTTAAAGTTTTAAGCAAAATGGCAAGCACGTTAAAAGATATATTGTGTGTATTAGTTAAGTCTTTACAATTTGATTTGTATAGAATTTTCCAAACTTAGTTAGCTAGCAAACATATTTTAAAATGCCGTTCTGACAACTTCAACCAAGGCTGTGAGGAAATAGCATGGAAATTAATTTGCATTAGATCACTAATAAGAGAAAGTGGTTAGCAAAAGATAAGCCATGAAAAAGGTTTTAAAATAGGGGCATATATTTAAAATTTAATACAAATAAATTATTTTCAGGTTTAGAGAGTTTTTAAGTATAAAGTAAAAGAGAAGTTTATAAACAACAAGACAGAAGTGAATGCAACAGTAGGAGGCAATAACCAGCTTCGCTATTAGAAGAAGCTGCTGCGAATATAATCCAGTTATAAAAACATATGAATCCTAAAGATGCCATTTAGGGAATTTAATCTCCACACCATTCAATAACACTAACAGATCCTATCCTCTCAAAGAATTTTATCTTTGACTTATGCTTTTCATCTTCTCTTTGCAAAACTTCAAGTGTCTTTTCATATAATAGATAGCATGTGGGCTGTGTGACAACAGAAGGTAAATAGATGCCAAGAACCTATTATTCCCCAATGGATTTAAGCGAAATTTTGTTAAGACGAAAGTAATCTGTAATATGAAAGGATTTAAACAAATTTATTATTTTGCTTGCTATCCGTCAAGTTGAAGTTTTCTTCAAAGTGTAATGAATGAAAATTAAATCTCTTTTTTGCTAGAATTTTCGATCGAATTAGATATAAAAAGTATTTTTTACACAATTTTGTTTATTCTCTATGGTTATGTTTAATTATTTATTCCACGGTCATAAAATCTCAAATCATCTATAAAATGCCGACATCAATGCAAAACATTAGGGTTTAACAACGATTTACCATCAAGGTAATGTCGTCGACGAACTGTTAACATTGACTTTTATAATGGGGATAATTGTTTTCTTTAATTATCATCCCTACACAAATTTTGTTTTTATAATAATAAAATTTGAATTTGTTTTAATTAGCCTTCAACAATTTAAAATATTATTTTAAACACAATATTAAAAAAAAGATAAGGTTTATATAATATGTTATAAAAAAAGAAACACAAAAATAAGTTATTTATATATTATGCATAGTTTTAGGTACAATAGTTTTGTTTAAGCTGCTGCTTTAATAAATAGTATTAGATAATAGGCCTAATAAGCATCATTCAAATAAAACAAATATTTAACGAAATAAGTGTGAACTTGTTAATTGTAGAGCTTATTTCATTAAAAATTTGTTTTAATACGATTTTACTAACAATAGTTTTTGTAAAGCAAATATAGTAGAGGCTTGTATACTCTAATTTAGCTTTCGTTACTTTTTTATTTAGATTAATGGTTTAGTTATTGCCGACTAGTTTCTCATTGGAAACAAAGATAATTTATATTGATATTAGAATTGAATTACATGTTTTTGTTTGTTTGTAACAATTTAACATTTGTTAAGGATATGCAGCTGACTGGATATGTTAAAGGAGCATGATTTTAAATTTTGAAAGTTTATTATGAGTTTAAGTAAATAGATGTGTGATGAGTTTTATGAAAAAGTGATGACGTTTATGAAAAAGAAAAAAGAATTTATCACATCATTTCTATCTAATTAAGAATCTTTTGATTATAAAACTTTTCTTTGTATTTTTTTGTTTTTTTTTCAGATTTTAACTTATATAACAAATTGTTTACAATAAATAATTTTATTTTACAATAGATTTGCACATAAACAAAATTAGATAATAATGAATTTCTACATAAAACTCAACTACAGATTACGTTCGACTAACAATAATGAGGATGGTGAATATGATGATGATGATGTGATGGTGGTGGGAGTTGAAGGTGTTGATAATAATTTTGTTGTTCTTGGCTGTTGCTGTGGTAATTTCACATATAAATCACTTGTTGTTTTTGCTGCTTTTGCTTTTGTTTGAGTCGAAGAAGAAACGACTTCTGGTGAAACTGTATTGTTATCATTTTTATTATGTTTTTGGGTTTCATGATATTTTTCAATTTTAATAGGACTTTGCTGTTGCTGTAAATCAATTGTATTATTTTGCATTGTTATTGCTGTTAGCTGATGTTTTTGTTGCTGGTGTTCTGATTTATATTGTGGTTGATTATATTGATGCTTTAGTGGCTGTTGTATATTCTGATGAAAACGATTTCTGCGTAAATTTATATTACGATCATCATAATGTTGTAAATTTGTTGACAATGTTCGATGTTGACTTTGATACTGCTGATTATATGAAGGTCGGATATATTGTCCATTATAATAAGAATTATGTTGATTCGAATGGTATTGGTGTTGTTGCTGTTGTTGTTGTTGTTGCCGTGAATATTGCCTCCATGGCTTACGCCTTATGTTATTTGTATTGGATGGCCACCTACTAAAAAGAACAAAATAAAGTTTTTAAATATTTAATTTTTTGAGTTTGAAATTAAGTTCACACAACTTATGCAAATAAAGCAGTTACTCAATTAGGGTAAAATAAGGCAATAGTCGTAGTTGTTTAAGATTGTGAAAGTCAATTAGCTTTAAAAACTAAAGGAATAATGTACAGCAGAGATTATTATTCAAATTAACTTTGCTGTATAGATATAATGACTAAATAATTATTAAGGTTGAACTATAAATTTAAAACTAAATTTAATTAAATAAGTTTAAATATTGATATTTTTTTAAAGTTACAAAAAACTGTGAAGAATTTCGGAATTTAAAATCCTTTTGAATAGAAAACGTATTATGCAAAAAATTGTAATTTTAACTAGATTTTTTTATTATATTCCGATTTATTGTTTATACTTTTACTAGCGTGCCCGTGACTCTGTGCAAGTCATTTCCTTGACATTTTTTGAGCGATTTTGGTTCGCGGTATTGAAAAACAACAGGTATGGGGAACTGAAGCCATTTAAAATCAAACGGCAAATCTGGAGGAATCATAGGAATGCGTGGTTTTAACACATCGCCCTTATATTTTTCTTTTAAAATTTTTGCTTCAATCACATTTTTCATGACTTTTTTGACTACTAAACGTGTCCCATTGCAAAGTCGTGGCTGGCAGATATTTCTAAGCAAAATAATTGGTACACCAGCTTTCATTTGTAGGCAGTGGCGCGGCAGTCCAGATAACTCAAGCGAATTCAACATTTCGGAAGTTTTTAAATTTTGATATTTTATTATATATTAGTGAGTTTTTTTTTGTAAATATCTTCGGAACTACATAACCGATTTAAGAGATTGATATCTCGTTTTGAAAAGCATAACAATGGCTTTAAAAAATAAAATAAAAAAGAAAAAAAAATAATAAATATGTATATGTATATGTCATTGGTGGGTTTTGCCACGCCCCTCCGCCCACAGACCGAAAATCACAGTGTCACCCGCCTGAATATTCTGAAGATTCTCTGAAAATTTCATCAAAATCGGCCCAGCCGTTTTCGAGTCCATTTCTTACATACATACACACATCCTCTTTTATATATATAGATAAAATCTTGTGTGTATATTCAGAACTGGCATGCATGTAATCGAAATTTTAAACGACGTTGTGTCCCGGTATATTTTTTGTTAAATCTTTATATTTTTTTATCGGTATTCTAATTAATTTCTTATTCTGTTTGTTAAAGTTTAAATATTGTATACTTTGATTCTTTTTTTATATTATAGATTATGATTGTTATTGTATTATATTTCTAGGCTATTTATGGTAAAATTTTATTAAAAGTGTAGTGTTGTCCACTATTTTATAATTTATTAAGTGATAGAAATGGAAACAAATTCTAAGCTAAACTTGAACACTAATTTCGTATTTGTAAAAATAATAAAACATTTCGTAAACTAGTCGCTGCAATTTTCACGAAAAATTTTTCTGATAATGTCGGAAAATAGCTGAAGAAACGTTAAGGAAATAGATGCATCAAATTAAAATAAAATCTGACCATAAATAGACTAAAGACTTAAATACTTCTGAAGCTTTTTTGCCTTTTCAAAAAATAAATGCTTGTAGCAATCAGAGAACTTTGAAAAATTTGAGATTTTTTAACAAAGGCATAAATTTTTTTCCTTAAAAATTTCATTTCATATCAGTTTTATAAGGGTTTTCAACAAAAAGTTTGTTTTTCAATTATGGCAACACCAACAACATGATTGCTTTGACATTTAGTGTTTTGACGTATTCGTAGTAGCTGCATTGGGAATTGTTACAAAGAACTCAATTTCGCACGAAAATCGCAATAAAATAATTGGAATCCACTATAAAAATTGTAATTTTGTTAAAGTTACACTTCGTAAAATTCTTGATATTTCGGACGACATAATCGTCCTTCTAGGACCGCTGTTGAGAATTTGGTTGGTTGCTTAAATTTGAGTCAACAGGTTCGATACAAAATGTGCGGATACCTACGCTTGCTCGACCGGGTCGTTCAACTGAAAACATCGCAGCCGTGAGCCAGAGTGTTCTAGCAGACCAAATTTGTCAATTCCTCGAAGTTCTCAACAATTGGGGTTATCCAAAACCACCATATGGAGAATTTTGCGTAAGAATTTGATTTTAAAGCCTAACAATTCATTGTTGAGAAGCCTTTGCATGCTCAACGTGTCACTGTATGGTGAGCTATGTGGTCTGGAGGCGCGATTGGACCGTTTTTTTTTTCGAACATGAGGTTAAAAATGCGGTAATGGTCAATAGACACGCTATCGCGAGATGGTAACAACTCAATTTTGTCCTATTATTGACGACATAGATATCACTGACATGTGGTTTGAATAGAACGGTGGCACATGTCGCACAGGCAACGAAACGGTCAATTTATTTTAAACCAAATTTCCTGATCGCATAATTTCACAACAATAAGCAGTCAAGTGGATAGCCAGATCATGTGATTTAACACCACTGGATTATTTTTTGTGGGGCAGGGTCTATACGGAGCCAAACGAATCGATTTCAACCTTAAAACACAAAATCCGCGATTAAAAACTTTGATGAAATAATCGACATATGTCAGCGTGGACATGGTGTATATTGCCAGATAGCATCTTAATCTAAATATTTTGTTTTAGAAAACAAACTTCTTGTTGAAAAATCCTTTACAATATTTGCGTAGCCTCCCACTAAACATTTTTTGTCAATCCATATAAAAATTAACTTGAAATGGCTGATCAGAAACAGTGACCGACTGTTCTGTTAAATATCAAATGAGGTTGGTAAAGTATTATTACGTTTATACCTTTTCTAAACGTTTTGTTGTTGCTGAATTCTTTATTGCAAAATAATAACACCACATTTTAGAGTTTTCAAATTAATAACAAGATTAATTACTTTAACTACACACAAAGTAAGATTTGATACGTTGGCACTACAGAACAATTTATTACAGATGCAATTCTTTACTTCACGAGGTTTATGTTTTAACTAAGTGACTATCCACTCAGACGATGCCTTTTATATTTGCCTGCTAGAGGTCTCGAAAAATTAAGAACTTCCTACTCCCGTTGTATCACATTTTGTTGTTGTTTTGTTATTCATTCAATGTATAGGCGCTTCTGTTGGCCTGTGTGTATTTTTGTTTTTGTTTTTGTGCTGTTGAAGTTTCTTCCTGGAATTTATTTTAAGATAGTTGTTGTTGTCTTGTAGTAAAAAGCATACCCAATTGTTGTTGTTTTGCGTGTATAAAATTTCTACGCAGTTTGTAACTAGAAAGTTGTTGTTGTTTTGCGTGCATAAGTTTTCTTAGCAAACTACGCAGTAAGTAAAGAGCTTACCCAGTTGTTTACTTTATTACTTAATTATTTTCTTTGAAAACTTAAGCAAGACGCATCAGTAACAGTATCAAAATATTTTCAAGTTATTTGAGACCTCAGACATATCGAAATAATTGGATATAAAGGAAATTATCGGAAAAATCTGATGATAAGGCCGCTACAGTATTATATTAGAATATTATAAGTAATTTATAATTATTCGGAATTATTTTCAATCTAAGCAATTTTATTTTTCGTGCTTGATTCCTTTAAATAAACATTTTATGATATTCTCATAAAACATTTATGCCAATAAAAATAAAAATATTTGAAATGTATTACTGCGGGGAAGAGCAATAGTGAAATTGCAATATGGATGTGCTCTCCCCCGCAGTAATACATTTCAAATATTTTTATTTTTATTGGCATAAATGTTGTATGAGAATATCATAAAATGTTTATTTTTTAATAAAAATTTTTGTAATAAATATTTCGTGAGAATATCATGAAATATTTATTTAAAGGAATAAAGCATGAAAAAATAAAATTGCTTAGATTAGAATATTATAAATTATTGTTATATAAGTATTAAATGACGATTTAAAGAAAATTGATTAATTTTATATATATATGTATTAACTTAACTTTAAATTTCAAATGTTTTTATTTAAAGGAATATTTTGGGGTTTGCATAAATTTTGCATAAGGGATTCTTGATTAACTGCCTTGAATAACAAATAATTAGCTGTGGACATCAGCTATTTCCCCAATAAATAAATTACACTTTTGTTATTAAATATTGTGGTCTGTAACCATAAAATTTTGAATAATTAAGATCGTTATTTTCCGACGACACTGCGTGTTTGGTTATGAGCGGTCAAATGCTTCAGATACAAGACGACGGTACACCTTTACTTACACAGGACCAGAAATATACAGACTAACTAACCTTTTTCACAAAGAGGGAATACTCACAGTATTGAAAAATGGAAACACCTCAGACACTATCTCAGAACAACGACAGAAACAATTAACAAATTTAATTCCAGCGGGGTATACAGACTTACCTGTACCTGCAAACGAACCTATATAGGGCAAACTGGACGAACACTGAAAACAAGGTTTACAGAACACATACGCTCATACAAACGGAAAAGAGAAGATTCAAACTTTGAATTACACCTTGACACTCACGGACACACACCAAGGGAAATAGATGAATGTATGACTACATCCTAGCAAAAAAGGACGAAGACTAGACATTCTTGAAAATATGGAAATCTACAAAACAAAAACATTCAACAACGACGTTATAAACGAACAGGTAAACACGACCTCAGACACAATTTTCACACCATTGAAACTACTCATGCAAACGGCCAAACGAAAAACACCCTCAGACGGACACACGTACCTAAATAATAGTAAAAGACGGAGGTATCGATAAATTTACTTTGCATACAAATGCCAGGTGGCTGGTAGTCTGCTTTCCTGAATATATATGAACCTAATAACAAAACTGCCTGAACGCCAACACTGACTCACCAGTACAAACTAAACCGCGGCTTGACAATGATGCATTCGCATCGAAAGCGCTCGCCATCGAATACAAACCAGCCAGTTAGTATGGAAAATGGCAATATTATTGCTTCAGTATCATTTGAATTATCACATTCTCAGCATATTGTTTAGTATTTACTAAAATAGAGAAAGTGACTAAAGAACTTTTTTATAAAGAAATCTCGACTCTTAAAGTTTAAATAGAAAAATTACGGCTGATTTAATTATAACAATTTTTTTTATTAAAAAAATACAAAAAAAAAACAGTAAAAAATAAAAAATCTTGTCAGTTTCTTAGAAATCTAATTTATCTTATGACCCAGAGTTGCTTAGAAATAAGTACAGTAACTAAAAATGTAGTTTACCGCAACTTAGCAATTGAGATAATGTAAAAAGTGTGTCTTTTAATGGTAACTAGCAAGGAATAGATGCGGACACATCGCTGTTTACTGCTTCCATCAATAGATAATAATGATAAATATAAAAGATAAAATCTGTTAAATTATGGAAATATTTCATATATTTCATATTTCATAGTCGGTTTAAATAACTGATCAGCGATATGAATCAACTTTCAAAGAATTGTAGTTTATGTTCTATTGCCCTTTTTAGGGTTCTGTGGAGGACTTTTATTTAATTTTAAAATAAAACTACGTCTGATAATTCTAAAAACATATTATTTGATTTCAATCACTTTCAATCAACTAAAGCTGCAAGAAACAAAATTCTTTATAAAAGCATGTTGTTTTAATACTTACTTTGCAATTTTTCGACGTTTCGCTTGAGGTCCTTCATAGCCATCCATACGATTTAAAATGAATTCAGGGTTTACATTAAATGGGGTGTTGACATTACCTGGCACTAAATGTTTAAAAGCATAAAAACTTAAAGATCTAAAATTAATAGCTGCTTGCTTACCATGTTTTCGCTTTGTTGCTCTCGGCAAACTAGTTAATGTAGTTAAAGTATTTAACGAATCCAAAGATTTCTTAATAGTACAATTACGACCCTTGCAATTCTTTAATTTGGCTAAGGCGTCATGCATAAATGATTTTTCGGTTGATGATAAAGATGAAGCACGATTTAACGTTTCAAATGGATCTTTAATAGAATAATAAAAATATGATTGTATAATAACAATAACAGTATGTTATTTAACTTTGGAAAAATAACCTATTTTTAAGTTGTAGAATGTAATTAAGCCAGTTGTAAATTCACAGTATAAATAATCATGTGTTGCATTTATTGTCCTTATACAGGAATATGTATTATTATTAGCATTCATGCAAAAACAAAACGGACTATCGTTCCATAGAGGTGGGGTGCGCCAATGGCTATTGTCATGCGAGAAACAGTTCATTTTTTCCGACAAACATTCCTTTTCCAAACGTGCCTTCTTCATACGTTTACGTTCCTTTTTTCGCTGACGTTCTTCTTTCAGTTTACGTCTGGCTTCACGTGCTATCTCCTTAGAATCGGGAAAGCTGAAAAATTAATGTGTTTAAGGTTTAGTTTTTTTTTGTGTTTTCAATAATTCAATTGAATGCAATAACTAACATATCATCTTCTGGTTCGCAATAACATTCTGCTGGACCTGAAAATTGATTATTAGTGTTTTGAAATGGCTCATGATTTGACTGCCCTTGGTTGTGATAGCTGTCCTTGACCTCTTCCTTTTGACCTTTGGCATCATAAAACTGTTGTTTGACAGTTTCAGCTGTACTTTTGAAATCTGTTGGTTTTGAATAATGAGGTTTTTCGTTGCTACTCGTAGGTAAAACATCTTAATAAATAAAAAATTATTTTTTGAAACACATTTTTAGTTTTTAACTTTTGTTTACCTCTACTTGCAGCTTCATTATCCCTACCGTAGATAGATGTGTTTACTTGATTGAAGTTTACCTTCTCCATGTTATTTCTTGTTACAATTTCATCTGTATATTGAGGAGTTGTTGTACTAGTTGTTGTATTTGGCACATTATTATGAGGTTTTCCTTTTGGCTGTGTAGTTATTAATACATCTTCAGTATTTATTTTTTTCGACACTGGAATAGGATACTTATTGTATTCTGTATTATAGTCCAATCTTCTTCTACTGCCATTATTGCCAAAATTGCCAACGGCTCCACTGTGCGGATGATGTCTATTATGGTGCTGATAGTTATAAGGTTTGCGACGTCTTGCTCCCTTTGGACCATGATGTTCTGTTGATATTAACGATAAATCTGTGTTAGAATTTTCATCTCGTGCATGCGTTACAAACTCATTGTTCCAATATTTGCTCTGTTGTTTATTTTCTCGCATTTGTTTTTTAATATCCTTTAAATGGGTTATTTTATCTTTTAGAACCTTTATTAACATATCGATTTGCGATCTTGATTTACGCCAGGTTTTCTCATCATCATAAATAACATCCGAACAGTTAACTTTACCGGTTTCGGTTTCAATGTAACAGCGTGTACCCACCCGACCTCCGACCTTAGGGAATTTACTACCTCTAACAAATCCAGAGGAGGTTAGTTTGGTATTAGTTTTGACAGTGCTACTGTTATACCAATCATGTTCTACAAACTTTAATTCCAAAGTCTCTAATGTATCTTGTATTTCTTGTATAACTTTCGAGATGGCATCATTCGAGGAAGAGTTCTTTTTATTCTCATCATTTTCGTTAAGACTATCCGGATTCTCAAACAAATTAGCAGTTAATTCACGTTTAACGCGCATATGCTCAGTTTTATTTTCGTATTTTTGTAGTAAATGCTTTTCTAAATCGTGTAAATTGCCATGCAAATCTAAAAGTTCTTCCATTTCATAGGGCGACTCACTGTGATATAATTCTTCTATATCAAAATTTGAGGTATCACGTTTATATTTACGAGAGGTTTTCTCTAAGCTTTGGCTCCTGTTTTAGAAAGTTGATTTAGGAAACAAGACTTTCTTTTTTTCTTTTTTGAGTACTTACCGCTTTCTAATACTCCTCTGGTTGCCATAATAGTTTTCTGGTTTGATTTTAGTATACACCACACCATCTGGTGTAAAGCAAGCACACTTTCGTTTATTATGAGACTTGGGGTATTTTGAAATGTCTGATAAATGATGCTGTAACTGTAACTTACTTTTAGCTTTTTCTAACTGCTCTTCTATACTTAATAAAATTACACTTACATGGAATTTACATTTATGTTTACGCCATCTGCCATTCTCATTTATGCACCTCCACTTTTGTCCAGGTCTGCAGTTTTCCAACATTGTGGGATCTGAACACTCGGAATTAAGACGCATTATTTTCGTTATATACGGAGTCAACGGCAGATTATTGTCAAATTGATCTTGGTGTTTAATATCTTCATCTAGTTCATCTTCCTCATAATTTTCCAGATTGGCAGCTGATGTATCTAGTTCCTCATCATTGTCAAAATCAAAGTCTTCGTCAACTTCAATTTCCGTAACAGTATCTGTTGAAATTTATTCGAAATTAACTAAGATTTATTTAGGATTATTTTTAGTAGAGATCTCTAACCTCGATCATTTTCGGCAAACTGTTCCTCTTCTCGTGATTCAAAATCTATGACATCAATGTGAGAATTAGGTGTAGTAGAAGCATTTCCTGTTAAATCTTCGACTAAAGTGCTATTGATCAATTTCATATTTGTTCTTTCAGCTTGCAAGCGAGCACGTGCCTCCGCTATTTGTTCTGGAGTTTCTCTACGGCCAGAACTTTCAATCAAAAAAGAATCGGGCCACTGTTCTTTTACAATTCTTTGTTTATTTAGCAGCAGTGGTAAAATACTTCGGCCATCCATGTGAGCTGGGGTAGGAACACCACCCATATCCAAAAATGTAGGAGCCAAGTCTACATTTAATACGATTTCTTCTACCCTAATAGAAGTCATTTTTATTGAAATATTTAAAAACATTAATTAAAAAGTTAAAAACGTACACTCTTGATGGCTGTATGCCGGGACCTCTTATTAAAAACGGCACTCTCACATCAAATTCGAAGGGAAAACTTTTACCTTTTATCAAGCCAAATTGTCCTAAATGATAACCATGATCGGAAGTGTATATTATGTAGGTATTATCTAATTCTCCTAAAATTTTAAGTTCATTATAAACTCTCTCCACAGCCGTGTCTACAGATTGCAAGGTCTGTAGACGTTTGGTCATTAGCAGATTAGTAAAACGTTTATGTACCGGTTCCATGGGTTGTGTAACACGTAGAATCCATTGTTTATCGGGATTGGGAGCCAGATCATAAGATGGCGTACTAAAATAACACCAAATATTCATTAGTTTATTGTGTATTTTATATAAGTATTTGTAAGCAATCTCTTTAAAATTTACATTCTTAGATCTGAATAATCCTTATAACCTATGTGTCACTTTGCAGATATTTAATTTTATGTTCAAGAGGTTTAATTTACCTAGTGGCGACTTAAAAGTTTCTAAGCTTAAGCCCATCTCTACTTCATGGGATGATGGTACTCTTGCTATGTTACCCAACTAAAACAAAATACTGATATTTATTTTACAAAAAAAAAAAATACTGCTCTATTCTATCCACACACATAAAATTGTTAAACTATTTTAGGCGTTTTTAATCGACTATAATTACATATCGCAGTTGAAAGCGTTATGGCTCTCATTAACCCCTTGCCTTACGATTTAATTTCAAAGAAACATGCGTGCTCAGACTATTTATTTGTTATCTTTAGTTATATCAACTTTATAAAACAACCTCCCAAAAATAGCAAAATATATTGCTAAAAAACTACAGCACTCTACAAAACTCACTGAAAAACTGAATAAGGAAAAATTACAATTGTTTTTTTTTTTACAAAACGCCCAGTACCGTTATCTACAATGAGAGAATTTTAGAGAACAAGGAAGCCAAGATAATGCATAAATATCATAACGGTTGTTTTTAAGTTTATTAAATTTACTACTAATGCTTTCGAAACATTTAAATATGCGGCGGGCATAGCCCGGCAATGTCGAATTTGGCACAGAAAATGTTTGCAGGCGACACTCGTCATTTCCACTTAAGGGGTTATTTTTCAATTAAAAGAGCAGATGGAGGGGCCTACTTGATAAAGAAGAATTTCGTTATTTTTATTCTCACCGGAGCTACATTTTGTGATCTAAATGACTGAAAATGTTTAAAGGCGTACGTTTGTTAATCAAGAAATCGATTAATTCGAGTCCCGCCGGAGTTGCAGTGTAAGAGTAAGAAACGCAAGACAAGAATAATACAGAAATCAAAACTAAAATGCTCGTATTTGGAAATAATAGAAACGAAACTTTTAAAGAGTGACAATGTTCATCTTTATGTCACATCTTAATTAAATAAAACAAGGAAAGGCTTGTCCCGAGGATAATATACCCTTTAATTAAGTGCTTATATAATGCACTTATATTTTTGCAGAAGTATTTTGCTAAGCAATACCAAACTATAAAAAAATTGAGCAGAGTGGGGAATTTTCAATATTTTCTTATGTCTAGGACAAATTGCAACTTAAACAAGGCCGAAGGGATATATACTACTTGATATCTAAATTTAAAAGATCTTTCAAATGGTACTATAAACGGATATTGTTAGATGATAAAGGATTTGAAAAACTATTTTTTGGTGCATCTGTTGTGGATTGGATTAAAATGTTGTCAATTTAAGGGAGGAGAAGCATAAAGATATTCATTCCGGTATTTCGTGATAAGATTTATATCTGCACCTGCCCGTGGGCCTTAATCAGATGGTGGTCAAACCACTGTGAATGAAAAGCAACATCTTTCACGTTCTAGGAAGCCGAAGACTAATTCTAGCAACAGGTCTTTCCTAGTTGCAATTTCAGCGGTACCAGAGCAGTGCTGCAAACCACTACTCCTTGCTGAAGAGCTTGAGACTATCCAACTCCTGTCCAGAACACATGACTAGCATGCTCACTAAATCCGGATCATTCACCAGTAGGTGTGATTAAAGGCAAGATGATCCTGGCCACCATAAATCAATTCATGCTGGGACCGCAAAACTACAAACACCACGATACTCCCGAAGAGCCAACCTCAATAATCAGTCAGAGAAACAGCTAAAAGTCTAAAGAGACAATTAGCGGAAACTCTGGGGCGTACTGATTCCCGTGGAAATAACGTTGAGCTTTCCAGTTGACCCCTGCTGCCTTCCGGGGACTGGGCTCCCTTTTACCCCCAGTGGCACAGGTCTGGATAGTCAAGTATTCTATAAAGACCGGTAAATGTGCCCCCGGGGGGGGGGGGCTTCATTCCGGTATGATGTGATTTGATTTACATCTGCACCGACTAGGTAGTCATAATCAGATGGTGGTCAAACCACTTTGAATGATTTGCAAACGTCATTCACGCCCTAGGAGGCCATCGAATACGTATATCCTCCGGTCACGCCTAGTAGCAATTTCGAAAGCCCGAAGTAGGCCGCAGCCTTCACTCCTTGCTAAAGAGTTGTAGACATTCCATCTTCTGGTCCAGAACGCATGAAGCTTAATATAATTAAGAACACGACGGCATTCATACTCACTGGACCTGAACCATTCATTGTGTTCATTTTGAATGATCCGACCCACAAACTCTCACGAGGGTCTCGAAACCACAACTATCACGATACTCCCATATAGGGGCCAACCTCAAAAACTAGTCAGAGAACAGCTAATTGTCTCAAGAGACAAATAGTGAACTCTGCGAGCGTACTGATTCCCGTGGAAATATGTGGATTGTCCAGGTGACTCCTACTAGCCTTTGAGGGGCCTGGGATCCCTTTTACCCAGCAAGACACCTGTCTAAATGGAATAGTAGGTTCCAAAAAGACTATCATGTGCCCCCGGGGGGGATTCATTTCGTTATGGTTGAATAAATTTCAAAATTTTAAATAAAACTCATACTTACTGATGCGTTGTTACATTAAAAAAAAGATGACTATATTGGGGCGCTGAATCCTCGGGTCCGTGCGGTGCCGGAAAACTCATTGTTAACATCACAGGTTTTCTTTGGTTTTGTTGTTTTGATGATCTTAAAAAGGCTATTGAATCGTTTGCTATTAAATCGGGATAGTAGTCCTAAAACATTAAAAAGAATATATTAACTTAATAATTATTTATTACGAAATTTCTTTGCAATCATTGTTCATGTTTGTCGCTCTTTAAATTTGAAACAAGAACAATTAATTTCTATGCAAAATTTGATCAGCATTAAACAAATATCAAAACTTATATTTTTCCCGCAATTTTATTATATTTGATAATTTTGTTACGGAATATTTCATTAGAATGTTTATTTTTTAAGCAAAATTCCACTGACTAACCTTGGAATAATCAAATCCATGTTTAATCTTTTGTCCATTCATATTAATACTATAATTATAGTATTTAGAATTCATTATAAGACCTCCCCATTCTCGCCAACCTGGTGGTATATAAGAACCATTATACTTATTTAAATATTTGCCAAAATAACCAGTTCTATAGCCGGCGTTCGACAGGTAAGTAGCAAAGGATCGCGTTTCATGTGTTGCCTGCCACTGAGGACTCGAACAGTTATCGTTGTTTGTAAATACCATATGATTATGCACATACATGCCTGTCAATATAGAGGAACGTGCTGGACAACACATTGGTGTCGTAGTGTAGGCATGTTTGAATTCAGCACCACCATCACGCAAAATTCGTAAGGTACGGGGCATAAAATTTAAAGAGCCCAATTCGACATCTTGATCATCGGTCAGTATGAGTATAATATTTGGCTTACGACTGTTATAGCTATATGGATCCTTAGAATCTCTAGAAAATCTTTTATATGGTTGAGAATTACTATGGCCACCATTACGTTGTCTCTGTTGTCTGTGATGTCTAGGAGTTTGACCATGATGTGTATGATGATGATGATGATGATGATGTTGTTGTTTTTGTTGAGTATGACGATAACTAAACTGTTGTTCTTGCTGTTCTATGGGTCTATAGCTATCCTTTATCTCCCTCCGATTCAGTTCCGTTTTATCCCTAACATACGTGGATATATTTTCTTTGGCAGCTGCTGTTTGAAGTAATAAATTCAGAACAAACATGAAAATTATGCTTGTAATTATTGTTAAATTGTTGATATTTTGTGGCTGCATTTTTTTTTATATTACAAATTTATCACAGTTATTTGAATTAATTCAAATCAAAATTTTCTTCGACTTTTCTTGTAGGTGTCTTCTAAAACGAAATTCGTTTCGCTTTTTTCAAATTTTTTTGAATATTACGTCATTTTGTTAAGGGAACAGTAGTTAAAGTACGTTATATCTGTAAGAAAATATAAAATAAATAAATTTATAATAATAAAAACAAATATATAGCATTTATCATACAATAAGCGTATTAATTAAATATATTTAAATTTTTGATTTTTAGGATAAATGAGAAATAATCTTATTCATTTTTTTTATTTGGGTACGGTTTCCCGTCGACCCTCGTCAAAATTGGTTTGTGAACAAACCGGTTTCGGCCGTTTGCCATCTTCAGTGTTCTTTTCGTACTAGTTGCATTCTATTGTTAGCTGTGTTTATATAGTTTGTGTCCTCCTTCGTGTTATTGCATTCATCACTTTCTCTCCTTTTTGCCTGTATCTCTCTCTCTTTTTTCGTTTGGCTCTTTTTACCTAATTTGATGCTCCCTTTTTTCATTCGTCTTTCTTCCTAACTAAATCCTTTTACGATCATGCTTGTTGTCCGTTTGTGTTTATGTGTGAACCTATTGGGTTTTTTGTTTCTTATGTGACATAATTATCCGTAATTGTACGTTTATGATGTTCTTTATGGCTTTGGTCTTGTGCACCTGTGTTTGTGTAATGTTTGTTTTCTTGTAAAAATGTTTCAATGGTTCAAATATTGTGTCCGAAGCAGTGTTTATTTGTTCATTTATTATTCGTCCGTCAAATGTTTTTTGTTTGTATATTTCCATGTTTTCTAATACATTCAGTCTCCTTTCTTTGTGCTGTGTATGAAGAAGTTTAACCGTTGTGTAGTGTACATTTCTTTTGTCACCATTTTTACATGGTTTGCAAAATTTGATTCTGGAGTTGATTTTGGTTCTCGTAGTTTTTTGTTATAGCCTCTAATGTGTTCCTTAAATCTGGTCATCATTTTTGGTCCTGTTTGCCCGATATAGCTATAATGGCATGTACAAGTTAATTTGTACACTCCTTGTTTGTCTAGTATATCTGTCTCGGTTGTTTTATTCCGTAGTATTCTGTCTAGGTTGTTTCTTGTTTTGAATGCCGTATTGATGTTGTGTTTTTCAAAGAATTTTGCCAGTTTGTACGTTGATTTTCCCATATATGTTAATGTAGCCCATTTTCCCCTTACATTCTCCTGTTCCTTGTTCGTTCTAATTTGTTTCTTGATGTTATCTACGAGGCGCTTTTTGTATCCGTTGTTTTCCGCTATGGTGTATATTCTTCTCATTTCCTTCATATACATTTGCCGTGTTAGTGATGTTCTTTCGAGTCTTGTTATTAACTGCCTGATTGCTGCGTTTTTGTGTTGCTGAGGATGATTTGATGAGTTGTGTATTATTGTGTCCGTTGCTGTTGGCTTCCTGTATATTCCATATTCGATTCTGTTCGAGATTATGTTCCCCCTGATCGTTAGGTCTAGATAATTAATTCTCCGCTCCTCTTCTTTTCCCATTGTAAATTTCATGTCCTTGTGCCCTCCATCCAAGTAATCTAGAATTTGCTCTTCGTTATTTCCCTGTAGTATACATATGATGTCGTCGACATCTGAACTTATATTATTCATATCTAACAACTGTAGTAGTTTATTGTAGGGTTGCTTACGATTTTGTAAAGAACACATCAATGCAAAATGAAAAAGATTTTTTGTTCTACTGAAAAATTTTTAATTTTCAGTTAACACAACCTATAACACAACCAGTTATACAACCTATTTTTTTATTAATTATTAAATAATAAGTCCAAAATTCACTAAATATTTTTTAATTGATAACTGTGTATGATATGAAACCTTTAACAAAGGTGCCTGGCTATATCAAAGAAGCCACTAAAATCTGGTCTCTGTACAGCAGAGTAACGAATGCAACGTGAAAGCACTTATGCATGAGTTAATTATACTACAGATGCAATTCGTGTCGTTCATACTTGATCATTACAGTAATGGCACGTACTGTAGCAAATCTTAAACACATCTCTCAGAATTTCCCCGTGTGGGGTATTACGATACCTTAATTTTGAAGAACGCAGATTTGATACAGATTTTCATCAGTTTTTGGATTTTTGAGGTCTGAAAAAAATACGTCACAACTCATTTGAGGTGATAGGTTAGAGCTTAAAGTTTCAGATCTAGCAAGTCTCAGAGGCTAAGATTTTCCTACTGCATTCCTAAAACAACTAAAGCGATTAAACCAATTAGCCGATTACTGGACAATTATCATTGAAGAAGAATATTCTACACAGAACCAGTAATATTAGACCTTATATATATGCCAATGGTTTTGTAAAGGCCTGTTAGGCCATTTGTTTTTTTCCTATGCCATACATCGTGGTATTTAACATCTGTGAGGCTTCACTGATAAAAATATGACGAATTGAAATTTTCGAGTATATATATTTTTTAGCGATAACATTTTGAACGAAATCTATTTTGATTTTATGTAATATACAAAGGGTTTTTCTATAAGAAGTTTGTTTTCTAAAACAAAATAAAACAAAAAATTTTTATTAAGATGATTCTAATTTTTATTATATTAATATCAATGAGGATGACAGATGTCGACTCTTTCATCCAAAGTTTTTAATCACTCTTTGGCAAAGTGGCAGTCCTATTTCGTTTATCTTATCGCAGATTCTGAGTTTTAAGGCTAAAATCGATTCGTTTGGCTCCGTATAGATTCTGTCTTTAACATAGCCCCACAAAAAATAACCCAATGGTGTTAAATCACATGACCTGGCTGGTTTGCAATAAATTAATCGTTCCATTGACTGTGTGACATGTGGCACCGTCCTGTTAAAACCACATGTCAGTCAATAATAGGCCAAAATTGAGTAATAACTCAATTTCGCCTATTAAGGTTTTAAGGCTGAAATCGACTCGATTAGCTCTGTAGTTCATACACTCTGTCCTTAACATAGGTCCTACAAAAAAATAATTCAGCGATACTAAATCACGCGATCTGGCTGGCCACGTAACTGCTGATTGTCGTGAAATAACGCAATCGGGAAATTTGGTTTGCAGTAAATTGATCTTTTCATTGACTGTGTGACATGTGACATCGTCCTGTTGAAACCGCACGTCAGTAATATCCATGTCGTCAATAATAGGTCAAAATTGAGTTGTTAGCGTCTCGCGATAGCGTGAACCATTAACCGTTACCGCATTTGCAGCTTCATCTTCAAAAAAAAGGTCCAATCACGCCTGCAGACCACAGACCACAGTGACACGTTGAGCATGCAAATATCGCTCTAGGATTTCCAGAAGACCAAATGTGACATTTTTGATTGTTGACATAACCTGACAAGTGAAAATGGGCTTCGTCTGAAAACATTATTTTTTTACAGAAAAGTAGCCAGTTGCTCGGTCGGTTGGCTTCAATTCCCGCACCAGTTGAAACTTGTAAGGCTTCAAAGTCAAATTCATTCGCAAAATTCGCCATGTAGCGATTTTGGATAACCCCAAATGTTGGATCTGCTTTAACACTGTGGCCCACGGTTGTTGCAATGTTTTCAGTTGAACGATTCACTCGAACACGCGTTGGTGTTCCCACATTTTGTATCGAGCCTGTTGAATCAAATTTAACGGCCGAGTTCTTAATAGTGGTCTCAGAAGAACGATTATGTTGTCCGAATATATCACGAATTTTACGAAATGTAACTTTAACAGAACCACTATTTTCATAGTGGATTTTAATTATTTTATGCAGAATTTAATTCATTGCAACAATTCCCAATGCATCTACTACGATAACGTTAAAAAAACTAAATGTCAAAAAACTGTCATATTGTTGGTGTTGCCACAATTGAAAAATTCATTATATTGTATTGCGTATATTATATTGTATGCTCTATGTCCTTACTGTACATGCATACATACATACATACATTATTATACTTTAAATGTTGCTATTAAAAGTTTTAGTATCAATTTGCCAGCAAACAATTCAAATTACCATTGACTTTTATTATGAATTTAAGTATCTTCTTCATTTCAATGATTCTTTTTAAAACCATTTATATGACAGCAAAAAAAGTGATAAATTGAGCCAAAATGCTAGAAAGGATGAAAATATTGATGACGTCAAAAAAAAACACCATTTGTGTAGCTTTAAAATATGATAAACTTAAAACTTTTACTATGACCTTTATTTTATTGACGACAATTTCGATTGGCTGATAACAAGCGTGTGTGTTTCTACTATATTATTTATTTAAAAAATTGTACTATTTTTCTTATTATCTGAAGACGCTTTTGAATATGTAACATTAATATCAAACCATACAAGTTTCATTTTATGTTACACACTTGTGTGCAATAAATTTGGTAACTTTTTACAAGACGTTGATAAGAAAAAAATCAAAGATGATTGATTTTAACTGATGGCCATTGAGCATTGAGTTTTCTTTGTCCTGAGAAGATGTTTAAAATATTGCTGATGTTGTTTTCAATTTGTTATATTTTGACATTTTATCATTTTCTATATGCTCTACTCTACTCGTAACATGTGATAATTCGATGGGTTAAGGTTAAGAAAAAGAAACATTAAAGATGCAGAAGATTTAGAGTCTAGAATTGACAATATAGGAATGGAAGAGGACGAATTGTTAGTTTTATTTTACGTAATACCATTGTTTCCGAGCATTCCTGTTAATTTAGCCATAACAATGATAGAGAACAAATCGGAAATATTGGAACAATACACGAAGATACCGAAGAAATTATTCGCGGATATTTTCGATATGGAGAACTTTTTTACCAGCAGAATAAAGGAATGCCAATGGGATCTCCTGCATCTCCTGTGATAGCGGATATCATCATGGAAGAACTACTCAACACAACATTGGACAAAATGAAAATAAAACCAAGGATAATGACCAAATATGTTGACGACCTTTTTGCGATAGTTAAAACTAGTAGAGTTGAAGAAACACTAAATGCCCTAAATACATTTAATTAACAAATACAATTTACGACAGAAAAGGAAGTTGACAAAAAGCTACCATATTTGGACTCAATAACTATAAGAGAAGGAGGAACACTAAAATTAGACTGATATCAAAAACCTATGTCATCCGGAAGATTAATTAATTATTATTCGAAACATCCCCGCAATATAAACATTAATACAGCTACTAAATTTATTACCAGAGTGTTGGATATCAGCAATGTACACTTTCATCAAAGAAATAAAGAAAAAAATCACGAACATTCTTATTAAAAATGACTTTCCTGCAAAGACAATAATAAATTTAATAAATCATGTGGAACAAAAAAGAATAAAAATCGATTATAACAAAACCGCTGGAAAACAGACGAAAATCTACAAATCAGTAGACTATATTCCAGGACTATCGGAAAGAGTTAAATACTCGGATATTTATGACAGAGATAAATGCATACTCGCAATGAAAACAAATAACACAACAAAGACGTTATTCAACAACATGAAGTCTAAACTAGACAAAATGGACCAATCAAATATAATCTATGAAAGAACATGTAATAGAGACGACACCGATATATGCCAAAAAGTATATATTGGTACAACTAAAACAAAATTAAAGACAAGATTGGCATCACATAAGTCAGACTTAAAAACAAACAACAAAGCATTAAACCACAAAACTGCACTTACAGCCCACTGTGCAACAACGGTACATAAACCAGAATTAAGACGAGTAAGAGTTCTGGAGAGAGAAAATAATTATGCAAAGAGATACATGCAAGAGATGCTCCACATAATAAATATCCCAACAGAGAAACGTATTACCTACAAGACTGATACGGACAATTGTGCCCACATATATCGACATACAATTAACAAACACAAAACTGAAAAGAAAAAAGGAAAAAGAAAATTTTCCAATTATTAGTAAACAGTATGTGACAAAGTTTGGTAACGTACTCAAAAGTTTTTAACATAAAATTTTTTAAAATGTAAATATTCATTGTGATATGTGTTTTAAGGTTTTTGATTGGTTATAATTATTGTTGTTAATGTTTATTGTAGAGAAGAGGAAAAAAAGCCCTGAGGATGACCAACAAAGTTGGCCGAAATATTGGATTTTAATAGAAAAATTTTTGAAAAATTAAAAATTAACAATAAATTGTTCTAAACTTAAACAAATGTTTTAATTTTTTAATTTATTGAACAAGACCTTTAGCCGAAAAAAAAGTTAAGAAAAAGTTAATTTTATTTTCTTATGTGCGAGAAAGTGTGTGAATAGCGTAAGAAATTTTTTAATCAATATTATATTCAATCATGATTGCCATGTAAAACATTGGGCTTTTATTTTAGTTTTAACGCAAAATAGTGTCATTAAATCGCACTTTTAATTTTTTGTTACTTTATTAAAAACTTTGCATTTTTTATTTTTTATATAAATATTTTCGCTGTTAATTAGAAAAATATATTTAAAACAAGATTCAGTAGTTTCCTGTTAACGCTGCAGTGCCATTGATGAACTTTTATATTTTTAAACCTAAAGATCAAAGTCATATATCGCTCAAAATATTAGGAATCACAAATCAAATTTTAATTATTCAATTTAAATTGAATAATTTATTCAAAACTGATGTATACATATTTAAAAAATTAACTATTTTTCATTTGTATGCAGGTTCTATTGCCACTCCCCATTTTGATACGGTTACGTCCTTTCTTAAAAAGAAAAAAAGTGGTTATTAATATTCTGGGCCTTAATTTGAAAGAATAGTCAGTGATAATTACAATCCTGCAAATAATTGTTTCGCCCTTTAAAAAATAGGATGAATAAAGCGTTCAACATGCCTAATAAGAAAATTTCAGTCAGTTTTTTCTACCACGTATAGTTTTTTAAGGGGCGTGGCAAATAATAAAGCGATCAAATCAAAATATTTCACCTTAAAATCATGTTCACCTTGTTCGAACACATTTCTTATCTAAATAATCATCCTATGTTTGCATAAAAGATTTACCAGCAGAGTAATGTTAAGAACCTTATCGAAAATTGATTTTGGGTTCGGAACATTAGTCTTGAGCGCCAATTCGATTATTCGACTTTCTTTAACAAAGGATATAAAGGAGTTTCCGATATCATATGCGTACAAAATTTTTAATTCATATGCATATTTTATGAATAAATTGTTTTAAGTCTATGACCACAAAAATAAAAATGGTGATTACTATCTGCCTTAACACCTGCAATTAAGAAAAATGATGAATGAAGTGAATTAAGCAGTATATTCTATACTTTAATGTTTGTAATGTTTATTTTATTATTATGCTGTAGCGCATAAAGTAATACATACTCTGTTTTCATTTAAAGTTTCTATATGTCACGGTTGAAAAGAAAAGCCCATATGCATCTTTCTTTTAATATTTCTTTATGCTATTTAAAAGATCGAAACCAACTTTTTTTTTTTAAAAAATTTGTTTTTAATAACATTTTTTTTTAATAAAAACTAGAGTAACGCAAATTGATAATTTTAGTTAAAAAATAGTAAAAGCAGCATTAATAGCTTTGACACTTACTGGCAGCAATGCTGCTATCAAATAAAATCCAAACAAATAATATTGATCCATCTCAAACCTGAATGGTGAAAAATTACACAAAATTTAATAATCAATAGGGGAAATTTTGCACCTGATGATCTTGTTAAGAGAGACTATACACACTGTTTCCAAGCTTCGATATGTCGGTGAAAATCGTCACTGCTGGCTGTTTGATGATCGGTATAATCGGCATTGCGATGACATCATTTTCAAGCCACGATTTTAGATATTAATGGAGAGTTAGTATTATGTCCGTTAGTATAAAGTGTTGGGTTATGTCGTTCTTTTATTAGGGTCATATCTAATCCATCTTTTATTATTTGTTGGTTAAATGTGTCCGCCTGACGGTGTTTTTCGTTTGTTAGAGTGTATGAGGTCGTATTTACCTGACCGTTTATAGTGTCACTGTAAAAAGTTCTAGTTTTTAAGATTTCCTTATTTTCAAGAATGTCCAGTCTTCCTTTTTTTTTTTTGCTAGGATGTAGTAGTGTAATGTAAGGGAAATAGAATGCCCTTGGTTCGTGTCAAGCTGTAATGCAAAGTTGGGGTCTTCTCTTTTTTAATTTGTACGAGCACCTATGTTCTGTAAATCTTGTTTTTAGTGTTCGCCCTGTTTGAAATATGTAAGTATATTTGCAGGTACAAGTGAGTCTGTATACTCCGCTGGTTTTAAATTTGTCAGTTGTTTCTGTCGATATCTTGAGATTATGTCTCAGAGTGTTGCTAGTTTTTAGTGCTGTGAGCAAACCTTCTTTCTGAAAAAGGTTAGTTAATCTGTGTATTCCTGGTTCTATGTAAGTAAACGGTCGTCGTCGTGTTGTATTGTCTCTTTGTCTTCTTTATTCCTGTTTTGTAGTATTGTATTGTCTAAGCAGTTTGTTTTCAGCTATGTTGTCAATTGTGTCGAGTACTGTGTCTAAACGAAGCTAGTTTATGTTAAAGGTGAGACAGTCAATTCATCATGTTATTGTGATGTCAAGATAATGAAAGTTTCTGTCTTGTTCTTTTTCCATTGTATGTAATGTTATAGTGGACTTTGTTTGCTTGTTAGAATTTGTTCAGTGTTGATATGATGTCATCTACGTACCTAAAATAATGAATTATTTTGTGTTTTTCCATTAGTGTTTTTACGTGCAGTAATTCGAGATGTTGCATGGAAATTTCCATGAAAATTGTGGAAGTTGGGTTTCCCACGCCGAGGCCGTGAGGTAATTTATAGAAGTGGTTATCTTCAGTAGTTCTGTAATATCTATAATGTCGGCGACGTATTGCTTGTCGTATAAATTGTATATGTAATTGTATGTATAAATTGTATGGTGTGTTAGGATAAGTAAGGTTTCTTGTGTTGTTATTGAGGTATATATATCTCTAATGTCAAAGAAAATAAGTCGCGCGTTTTCGGTTACGTTAATGTCGACAATTCCCAACAACTTAATACCAGACTTCGAAATTGATTACTTTGATGTGTATATCTCTTTCTGTGCCTTCAAGCCACTAATAATAGTTACGAGTAGAATGACTCTACACTATGAATGAAACTAAAATGTTATTTCAAGTTACATCATGTCCATTATATTACAAAAAATTTGTCAACGTATTTTTGTTTTATTAAACATTCATAATTTCAAAGAAGCAATTTTGCATAATTTAAAAATAAACAGATGCTAAACAAATTATTCATATGCTTTTGAATGCTATTTTTGGTTGTAATAAACATAATTTTTATTCGCAACAATACTTGCAGCGAAAAGGTCATTTTGCAGCTGTTAACAGTTTTTTGTTAAAGACTGGTTTACAAACAAAAATAAAAATAACTTGTGTTTTTATTGAAAATAACCATTATCAATAAACAATAATCAAGACGAATTTTTTACTACTGGCAACATTTTAACAACTTCAAACCTACAGTTACAAAAAAAAGAATATGAGACCAGACAGACCATTAAGAAAGTTATTTTAAATGTTTCTTTTTGGGAAATATAAATATTACGGTAGAGAAACTACATGATGCATTCGCATCGAAAGCGCTCGCCTTTTACTTCAAAACAGCCAGATAAGACAGGAAATAACAGAACTTAACACTGACTCACCAGTACAAACCACAACGCGGCTTGAGAACACTGACTCACCAGTACAATGATGCATTCGCATCGAAAGCGCTCGCCTTTGACTTCAAAACAGCCAGATAAAACAGGAAATTAATTAAATTAATTAAAATATGTTATATTGTTTAAGGAAAATTAATCTTTATATGGTGTTAAAAATTTATAGTAATTCTAAAATGAGAACGGCTAGACCGATTTCTGTAAAATTTTTTGTCAGTTGTTCATATTTTCGAGGAGAAGGTTTTTAAGGAAGACAATTTTGGAACATCCCTCCGGAAAAGTCGAAAAATTGAAAGCATCAAAATCGAGTTATTGTATGAAATTTTGTGTGAAATTATTCCTTAATGGCTTTCCAAATCAAAAAATAGAAAGTTTTTAGTATAAATCATGGGAAATTGCGGAAAATATCGCTCTCTACTGATTCCATTTAAATACATCACATTGAAGGCTAAAATTGGGGCGAGGGTCCGCCATCTAACGTTTTTTTTTTCAACTAGTGCTTATTTCGTGAATGGTAACACTTAGCTCATGTTTGATTTGACAGATAATTAGTTTTAACTTCCGTTGAACGAATGTGGTTTTTTATACGCTTGTACAACGCTAGGAAATATTGCGACATTACTTTAACAATCATGGTAATGTTGCAGAATGTGTGCGAAAATTGCATACACATTTTGGAAGAAGAGAAGCACCGTCAGCTCTGCATGTTCGTTATCTTGTGAAAAAGTGAAAGAAACTGGCATCCTCATCGATAAACCAAAGCGTGAAAAGCCAAAAACAGTGCGTACACCCGAGAATATTGCTGCTGTGGCAGAAAGTGTGTGTGAAGCGCCATCAACATCAATACACCGTCGTTCTCAACAATTGAACATTTTAGAAACATCATTGAGACGAATTTTGCATGATGCCATACAAAGTCCAATTGGTTCAGGAGTTGAAGCCAAGTGCGTTTTCACTTCGCTAAGTGAAGCCATTAGTAAAATACAGATACACACAATCGATAATGTGTAGGCTACTGCATGACCAGCATAGCCATTATTAACCGGAAGGATTGTTCTTTCAAATAAAAAAGAAATTTGAGAAATTATTCAGTAGTTTAGTTTAAAGCATTTAAAGCAAAAAAAAAAAATAGAAGTTATTAGGCGGACCCTCTATATAAATTTACGCAAGTAACTATTTTATATGTAATGAATTTTATACATTTTTATTTTTCTTGAATACAGGTAGAAGGAGAAGGTAATTATTTTTACTTAAAATATTAAAAATTTTTTTCAAATAATTTATTTAATTCTCAATATAAGTGAAGTAACAATTTAATTCAAATTTTAAATATATCAACAGCACTCAAGCGCGACCGGCGCACACTGGGTATTTCGTGGAAAAAAGTCAAATTGTCAATATGCAATGATTTTTTCAAATCAAAAAGAATAACTCCGATCCGACTGCTAGTTTTTTTTATAGCCGTCTCAAGCTCAGTACTTGTATGTTTACTGAACCAACTTAATTTAAACCTAAGAATTTCAAAGCGAATATTATTTTATTACGTCAACTAACGTTTTTCTTTCTATTTTCTATTTAAAGTAGGATATTTCAGTATACTGAAATTGAAAAAATGAACTCTGCAGAGACTTAAGGTTTTTTAGTTTGTTTATTTTTATGAACATATAAAAAAATCCCTTTTTTCTTCAAACATTTGGACCTGCAATTTTAGCTGCAGTTGGAAATCACCGCTAATATATTGCCTCATATCTCTTTTTACATTTTTAATAAATTTCAAGTGCCACCTATTAATTTGTTGCTTTACACAGTACAACATTTTTCAGCTGATTGATTCGCAACTCAATTCTGATAAGGCCCTTTTGTTTAACATAACTCAAGAACCACTAGTCGGATTTTACTTAAACAAATTTAAAAAACAAGAATTATAAGTACTTTCATCTGTTTATATAACATTTTGTTACATAAGCAACAGTTTCGAAGTTATAAATAAATGTATGAAGAAAAAAAAATATTTTTTGCGTAAAGAGTTAAGTTTTTTTTTTTATTCATAAAAAATTCAAAACGATAAAAAAAGTGTCAAGTCCTATTACTTTCACCTATGAACAAAATGAGACATATCTCATGAAAATCGATGAACGCGTTTCGCTTTTATGAACAATAAAGTAAAAAAATTAATTTAAAAAATTTGCTCGAGATATGCACAAATTTCTGCATCTCGTTTATATACGACATCAGTTGTACCACTTAAATTATTATTAAGTGATGACATAAATAAATTAATATGGAACAATAATTAACCTTCTTCCATACAGTATTGTAAAACACTACAGTTTGCATACGTTAACGAGACACCTCAAGTTATACGGGAAGAAAAGAGAAGAGTCGATGAGATATCTCAACTAAAAGAATTTGAGCTAACAGTGAATAATCGCAATTTTAGAGCAAAACATGAATTATATTTTACAATGATTGACGGCAAGAAAGCACAATCACTAACAGAAACACCAGCTGTATTTTCTTGTTTCATTAGTGGAGCCACAACATCCAAGATGAATAAAATCGAAATAGTTCAAGGTATTCCCGTAAATGAACAAGCAATTTGGTATGTTACCACTTCGTGCGCGTATGGAGTGTCTTTTGCATGTGGCTTATAATATTGAATTTAAACGTGGGACAGTCCACTCAAAAAAAGCCCAAAAATGTTTGAAAAAGCGTAAACTTAGAGAGAAAATTGAAATACAGTTTATCAACCTGTTAAGTAAGGCTCTGGTACGACAAATTCAGGAAATACGTCATGAAGATTCTTTACGAATCTTGCATTGATTTCCGAAATCACGGGTCTAGGTGAAAACATAATCAAGAGGTTTTCAATAATTCTCGAAACTATAACAATCGCCGAGATCCAAAACAATTTGGTGATTTTTGTTTGGAGACGGCAAAAGAGTTTGTTGCACTGTACGAGTGCTACAATATTCCCCACCTACACTTCACAAAATTCTGACTCATGGCAAGGATATAATTGAAAAATGTATTTTTCCTGTAGGCCTACTATCCCAAGACGCTCAGGAATATCGTAACAAAGACTATAAAAAATATCGCCTTAGACACTCCAGAAAATGCAGTCGAATTGCCACGAGCGAAGAAGATATTACGCACCGAATGATGGTAACATCTGATCCCATGATTTCACATTTGACGCCTTCATTTAGCCAGAAAAAGCATAGTGTTAAAAGCGACGAAATTAAGGCTCTTTTAGAATAATAAATTAAAAATAGATTTAAAATAAAAAATAAATTAAAATTAAAAAAATAATTTAAATTTTTTTGTTAGTTATGTAGAAAACATTGTAAATAACGATCTACATTTCTCTAACTTTCTTTATTTTGATTACTAAAAATATTGTTTTCCTCACCTCCATACAAAAATCCCCAGTGTGCGGCGCTAAAGCAAAACAAAAAAACAAGTCTTTTGTCGCAGTAGAAGATTAAAACGTATTATTTATTTTGTAGAGTTATTTATGTGATAACTTTTTCATCTTTTTAAATTTTGCAAATTTTAGTTTTGTTAAAAGATTAAATCTCTTCCCAATAAGAAGAAATTGTTTTCAAGTTTTTTTATCTAAAGCCGGGTTTTCTAAATGTATTAAATTTGATAAATATTTCTTAATACAAGGTAATGAATTACTACTATATAACAAATAACATTTAAAAAAATAAAATTCAGATGCTGCAAATAATTAAAAAAAACGCGTTTTTCGTAACGAATTCTTGGCGAAGCAGGAAATTTGAAAATAATTTTACTTTTATTTCTTTACAAAAACACTTCGCAGCCGTAAGCCACAGCAGATCTAAATTTGTTAGTTCGTCGACGTTCTCAACAATTGTGGTTATCCAAATCCACCACATGGCGAGTTTTGTGCAAGGATTTGTTTTTTAAGCCTTACAAGGTTTAATATATGAAAATTTAGTTAAAATTTTAAAATGGCTGTATCTTCGTAAATAATAAGAATTTCGAGAAAACAGGTTTATGTTGTGATCACCTATTTATTTCATAAAAAATCGATTTTTATATAAAAATTTAGTAAAAATTTTAAAATGGCTGTATCTCGTAAACAGTAATAATTTTGAGGAAATGTGCTTTTAATTCTAGGCAATGCATCTAGCTATCCGCTCTTGAAGCACCCAAATGTCTAAATTTTCTTTCTTTCGTCTAACACTACATCCTACCGCACTACTACGTAGTACGTACTACATAAAACGTTCATTCTAAAACGTAATAGACAAGCTAGACCATAATGCGGATTTATAGTCACTGATATGTGGAAAAATTTTCTCTATTATGGACTACATTAATCAAGTTGGATTAGCGTTAGCTAACTTAAAGCTATCAACCTTGAACTCATGCTGGAAAAATATTTGATCAGAATGTCTCAAAAGCAAAAATAACCCGTCATCCTGATTTCACTGACATCGCTGCGCTGGCACGTATAAGTAGAGATGGATTGTATGATCTGTCATTTGCCGATATAGAAGAATTATTAGCTGATAAAAACTTGAGCGAAAATGAAATTATATACCTCACCCTTGAAACTCATCAAAACAGAGTACATAGTGTGTAACGACGTGTTCTCACGATACGCTAGGGTAGAGTTCGCGACGTCTAGGTTTTTTTTTTCTCTTTTTACTAATAATTTTTATTACAGTTTACTCTTAAATTTAGCTTAAAATTATACTACTGCACTATTGAGCACGCCAACGACGCGTCACCGCTTCGCGACCTTGAAGAGTTCTCGCAGGTCGACACCTATTCTCCGCCGGCTAACCTACTGCTTCTCATACTGGAGCGAATAAGATTCTGGTCCAGTGTGAGTAGAACAGTTTGCCTGTCCACCAATTTTCGACTAGTTGCGGTTGCCACGAATAAAATTCTGAGACAACTTTTCGACGTCTAAATTGGTGTTAGCCTTTTCCACAACTTTGGCCGTCCTGTTTAGCTAGGGCGAATAAAATTCTGGCTTGGCTGAACAACGTGGCCTTGCTATGTCCTCCGCCACCTAGACGAATAAAATTTTGACCAGGTGAAGCAGCGACAGAACCTGATTTGCCGTAAACCTTAGTTATACTCAATTATTTCGAAGTCGAATAAAATTCTGACTTTGATTAACTGAGCTGAACCTACTCTTAAGACTATTTTAATTAAGTTTAATAAAATTCTAACTTACTTAAAAGAAGTCTTGCCCGGTTGTTTGCCCGTGGCTAACTCCCCCCAAATACTCAAGTATAGGTCTCTGCTAGGCACACATATACATCCATACCACTAAAAGCCAGCTGTTTGTAACTGTTTAGGGTTGTGTTTAATGGTATGTTTTCTCACAAATGTATACTCTACATGTCAATAGGTGGCGCTTCTTAACAGCCATTCTCTAACTTAAAATTAATAACATTATAATTTAAAGTATTTTATTCAATAATAAAATTAAACAATAAAAAAAACAATAAATGCAATTATAAAATATGAAAAGTGTGTAATGGAATTCATTTAATAATGATGTTCTTTTTTTAAAAAATTTTATGAATTTCATTAATCAATAGAAATTAAGAAATGTGAAACATGTATATAGTTTAATTGATTGTCTTATGTGATCCAAAAATAAGCCTGCCAACTTTTGGTCATCACAAGTGATAATGACGAAGAAGATCTTCCCATTTTAAATGCAACTCTAATTAAAGAAGTTCTCGATCTTCCCAGAAAATTAGGTATTTTTTTTGAATAACATGATTCTGATAAGGAACGAGCTGCAAAATTTCAACGAGAGAGATGACATAATTAATGGCATCTTACAGGGAACTTTATAAACTTTAAAACGGTTTATCACGAAATCAAACAAAATTCCTATTAAAAAGTACTGAATTGTAACATGATAATAAAGAAACAATTTAACAAGATGATGAGCAAAATAATTCTAGTGATGGCAGTGATATTGTAGTCTTACGCAAATGTATGCGTTTATTGTTGGAAAGTGACAATGCATAAAATTTTGTTACGTTTATATTATTTTTACTTTTTTTATATTAATGAATTTCAGATATTATTTTCTTTTTTTTAAAGTATAATTTTTTTCTTATAATAAATTTAAAGAATTAAAAGGTGTAAGCACGAAATAAGTAAATAAATAAAGTGAAATCTAAAAAGAAATTTTTAATATTGTTTCACCTAATTCTCTTTTTACACGAATTCTTTGGGAACGTATTTATTGTGTAAAAAGAGAATTAGGTGTATATATGTATATATCTGATAAATCGACGTACTAAGAATAATAGAAATAATAAAGCTCCTATAATAAACGCTATTTTCAGGGCTATACGAACAGATAAATATACGAATATTACTGAATCGATCCTATCACTGATATCTCTATTATATGGATTGTCAAACTTATTAAGCTATTGTAAAGTTTATATTTATAGTTAAAGTTGTTATAAATTTAAAAAAAATATTTAATATATATTCATTATATATAACAAATACATTTTTCAATTAAAAAGAAAAAATATTTAAAGAAATTCATTGATTTTCAATTATATTGTATTTTAAAACCACATATTATTGTTTGCTGGGATTATTAAACACATATTTCTTTATCATTTTGTAACCTTAATAAATTAGTATGTGTGATAAAGGTGTTATCTCCTCTTAACGTAACATTTAAACTCTGAACTATTCAGGTTTAATATTTTAAGCTCACATGTCAAATATTTGAAATGACACAAAATCATATTACAATTGCAGAAACAATAATTTGATATTTAAATCTAAAAACTCTGCGAAATAAATTATTGTTACAGGATTAAAAAAGCATTCATTGGATTGAGCTTCCTTTTATTTAAGTGCACATTTGGTAATTATTTTATCAATTAAAACATAAATACGTACTTTAACTAGCATAATCTATACATTTTAAGGTTTACTATTGAGAAGTTTTCGTTTGCAAATTTATTCGTAAAGCACCAATATTTTGTTTTATTTCTAGGCATACTAAAATTTTTAATGTGTGTAAATATATATGACTATGAATGTATATAAAAAATAACAAATTAATTAAAGTTTTGCCAGCACTTCGTTATTTAGCGCAAATTACCGTCAGCTTCGCTTTATCGTCATTAATACGATAACAGTGATTTATTTGTTTCTCCAAGTGCATGCCTATCTGAAAGGTATTGCTGATGTTAGAAAGCGAAAAAACTTGCGTGATTATATGACGAAAATCTCCAATTTGTATGCCAGTAAGAAGTGTATGCATTTTAATAATAAATCAACCAATGTCGGGAAGATACAGTGTTTTAAATATAACTTTAAGCTAACAACAATATTAGTACGGTACTGAATCAATTAGGTAGCACTATTAGGGTATCTTTCTGCTTGGTTTCCAGACACGTGAAATGAAAGGCACCGCAAAGATAGATAGACTAGTTTGAAGGGCAGCCACCATATCCATAGTTAAATCTGGATCGAAAGGAACCTGATGAGAGATCTCCAAGATCACGAGTACGTGAGAGGCACTAAGACTGAACAGATAAGCTTAAAATAAATCGCTTTAACGATTTCGTGGCTCTAATAATATAAAATATCGGGTTTTTCAACAAGTAGTTTGTTTTTCAATTGCGACAACACGAAAAACTTGATAGTTTTGACATTTAGCTTTTTGACGTATTCGTAGTAGATTAATTGGCAATTGTTACAATGAATTCAATTTTGCACGAAAATCAAATTAAAATAATTGAAGTCCACACTATGAAAATGGTAGTTCTGTTAAAGTTATATTTCGTAAAATTCGTGATATTTTCGGTCAACATAATCGTCCTTCTAAGGCCGCTATTAAGAATTTGGTTGTTAAATTTGGGACGACAGGCTCAATACAAAATATAGGAAATAGGTGGAGACGAAAACTTTTGAGGGCCACGAAGCGGTTGATCGTCGTTGGCGTGCTTAGTAGTGGTGTAGTGTAATTATAACTTAGTTTAAGAGTGAATTATAATAAAAGAAATTTGTTGTCACAAAAGTGTCTCTTGTGATTAGTGAAAACATTTTTTTTTGTAATGAACCCTGGACGCCGCGAGCTTTACCCCAGCATAACGCGAGAACGTGTCGTTATAACACCAACACGTGTTTACCTGTCACGCAACTGAAAACATCTCAGCCGTGAGTCACAGTGTGGAAGCAGATCCGCATTTGTCAATTCCCCTACGTTTTCAAAAATTGGGGTTATCCAAAAGCACCACATGGCGAATTTTGCATAAGAATTTGACTTTGAAGCTTACAGGGTTCAACTGGTGCAGAAATTGAGTTCACATCGCCGTAGATTCGCTCAATTCACTCAGGAATAACCGGCTGGTTTTTTCTGAAAAAATCATTTTTACATTTTCACTTGTCAGGGTATGTCAACATCTTTTCTTTTTCGAAGATAAGGCTGGAAATGCGGTAACGGTCAATGGATCACGCTTTAGCGAGATGCTAACAACTGAATTTTGGTCTATTTTTGACGACGTGGATATCACTGATATAACGGTGTCAAATGTCATACAATCAATGAAAGGATCAATTTATTGCAACCCAAATTTCCCGATCGTATAATTTCACGACAATCACCATTAAGTGGCCAGCCAGATCGTGTGATTGAACACCATTGGATTATTTTTTGTAGGGCTATGTTAAAAACGGAGTCTATTCGGAGTCAATCGAATCGATTTCAGCCTTAAAACTTAAAGGCGTCATGTGATTATGAAAATAGGACCGCAATTTTGCCAAGAAAAAAAGTTTAAAAACTTTGATCAGGGTTCAGAATTTTTCATGTATGAACATTCAAAAATCAACATTCATGATATTTTTCATTAATGAGAAATCTAAAATTTTATATTTATTTTTCACGCACATAAACGAACAAGAAAAAATGTTCTGCTTATGTTAATACATGAATGCGCACAACAAGAATTATTAGTCTTATTCATATGTGATAAATGATAAATCAGCTACTTCTCATTAATGTTATTTTTCATAAATGTACATGTTCATTTATGAACGTTGAAATTTTATAAAATTTCTCATAAATGAATGTGAAAAAATTTTCCACCTACGATCGCAGTTTACCGTAAAATGTAGTAAAAACACATGGGTACATATTAACACAATATACAATATTGAAATATATTCTAAAAGAAATAAAAAAAAAACATATTTTTTCCACATACGCCGACAATTGCGCATTATCAAATATGTGCGTTTATGTACACGAATGCTTAACGCACATATTTTTACGACCTTTTCATTTATGAAAAATTATCAAAATTGTACATATTCAAAAATGAACACGTGTGTGTTTCTCATTTTTTCACTTATGAATACAAAGAAAAAAATAAATCGTCGCATTCATAAATGAGAAAACGCAAAATATTTTTCAGTCTCTCACACATGTATGAGAAGAAGCGGCTAAAAAATGAAATGTACATATTCATACATGTATGAACAGTGAGTGAACACTTCGCTACTCTGACTTTGATGAAGGAATCGACATCTGTCAACGTGGTCGTGGTGGACATTTGCCAGATATCAGTTTTCATACATAATTGCCGAACTTTTTGAATCATCTTAATCTACATTTTTTGTTTTAATTTGTTTAAGAAAAGAAACTTCTTCTTGAAAAACCCTTTACAAAGTTCTATTATTTGTCAAAGAAGTCGGTGAATACAATCACTAATGCTAAATTTAACAAAGCTCCTTATAAACAACATTTTTTTCTCTTTGTGCGACATTAACCAATTTTCTTTAATTTGATTAAAACTTTATTGCTCTTAGCAACAACTACTTTTAATGCAATCTAACCAAAAATGTTAAATTAACAACAGCAAGAAACCTTAAATAGATGAAACTACTTAACTTTGTTTAATTCGCAAGACTTCCGAAAATGGTTCGTTCCAACTATGAACAGCTAAAAACCGGAATCGTACAAATTGGGAATCTAACAAAGTTTAACATAAATGATGAAAGCATCAACTTTAAACAATCGAATGATTAAAACAATAATAAAAAGTTATAAAGTTAATAATCAGAAAGAAAGAAATAATGAAACTGGTACCAAAGTTTAGAAGGTACAATATTTTGCACAGACAAAAGAAAGAAATGAACGTCAGCAATCATGAATGAAATCAGGAAATCATGTTCTTTAAGCACATTTTACTTTATTTTATTTCGTTTCGTTTCGCTTATTTTTTTTCTCATTTTTTGACTAATTTCCCAAGAACGACAAGACAGCACGACATTAGAACAGCAGTCATCCGCCTCAAAAGCAGCAGCCATATTTCGAATTAAAAACAAAGTTTCTTTGCATTGGAACCCCGAAAAAAAAAACAGGAGACATGTCTGCTGATGCTGAATATGTCTGACATGCGTGTGTATTGTCGTCTGATTCTTTTAGCTTTTGCTTCGGTGACTCTGTGTTTGCTTTTGTATCTTTTTTGCAAAGTGTGATTTTTAAACTTGCCGTGTTTGGTGCATTTAGTGGTCCTTTTTTTGTGGTTTTAGACTAGTCTCCGCGTGTTTAAAAAAAATTTTTAATGTTGATCATGTAATGTAAGATTGTTGATTTTAAGTTGCTTGTTATTTATACACCTCAAGAAAAGAACATGAACAGTAATTTTAATAACATTTTATTTGAATTTGAAAATTGTAAAAATTAAACTTATTTACAATTTTTTTATACACAAGCTTTTGCAGCTTTGAAAGCTTGTCTTTAAACTAATTTATGGAAATTTAATTATTTCTCTAAAGAGCTTTAATTTCTACTTTATAAAATTGTTTGGTTCTTAGTGTTTTCCTTTAACATGATTGATTTTTTACAGTGTATAATGTTATAGCTTTTGCGATTTGGTGGATTTGTTATTTTTCTTAACAGTCTTGTTTTATTACAAAGAACATGTTCTCAATACCCGGGGAGTTATACACACAACTTCTTAAAATGCAGGAAAAACTAGTTTTTTACAGAACAACTTGCATGTTGTCTGAAGCCCAAGACCAAAAAGCCTCACAAAAGCAATATCAAACACATTGCAGAAGCCACATCCTTGTAACAAATACAACAACAAAAAAAAAACAAAAAAAAGAACAAAAACAAAAAATGAAAACAAGAACAGAATACAAAAAAGGGAAGACTCTCAATGCAGTTTGCAACTTTAAATTCAGACTTTTTCTCTGAAGATGTGGTCTAAACAACTTTTATTACACCATACGAAGGATGTTAGATAAGTCTTTTATGCCTACATTTTTTATATCGTAATCGATATATTTGATAAAACAATCATTTTGTGAATATAAAAGAAAATCATGCAATATTGTTTCTATATATTTAACTTTTTATGCGGTATTTATTTTTATTTATTATTATTTTTTTTACCTTATTAATTAGTTACGATTCCCATCCACATAATTAATTTTTTATAGTTAAGAAGTATTTACGCTCAAAGAGAAAATATATAATTGCCCTGTACGATTATAGTTAAATAATCTTACAGTTATAAAGAATAAAAAATAGGTTCTATTGGAAGCATACTGTCGTTTAATAATCATTTTAATTAATAACATTTTAAAATATAATCATAATCATGATTGCGTTTAGACATAAAGGCGATACCTAAATAGTTTTAAATTTAAAATCAGCTAAAAAACAAAATTTTATCTTAATTTTTAAATTTAATAAAAAAAAAGTATTAAAGAGGTTTTATATCTTTATTATAACTTATTTGGCCATCAGTTTTTTATAGCTAAATTACTGTTTGTTTTTATTTTTGTCTCAATATTTTAATGTTTTTCAATAATGAATAGATAAAAACAAAATAAGAAGATATATTTTCTCAGATAAACTCAAAATTCAAAGAATTTTAAACTTTTTTTTGTATCACAAGCGCTGAACTCGTCCGACAAATTTTTATAGAAACAACTTAAAAAAACTGATTGCGTTTCATACAATTTTTTTCAGAGGAGTTGTTGAAGTGTTACACAAAGGCCGTGCTTTTGGCTTCTTCAACAAGAACTTTTAACATTTAGTTTTTTGACGTATTCGTAGTAGATACTTTGGCAATTCTTACAATGAATTTAAATTAAATCCACTACGAAAATGGTCGTTCTGTTAAAGCTACATTTCGTGAAATTCGTGATATTTTCGGACAACACAATCGTCCTTCTGAGACCGCTATTAAGAATTTTGTCGTTAAATTTGAGCCGACAGAATCGATACAAAATCTGCGAACACCACCGCATATTCAACTGAAAACATTGCAACCGTGAGCCGCAGTGTTGAAGCAGACCCAAATTTGTCAATTCCTCGACGTTCTCAACAATCGCGATTATCCTAAACCACCACATGGCGAATTTTGCGTAAGGGTTTGAATTTGAGCCTTACAAGGTTCAACTGGAGTAGGAATTGAAGCCAACTAACCATTCACATACCCCTACATTCGCTCAGTTCATTCAGGAACAACAGACCGGTTTTTCTGAAAAAATAATTTTTTTAGACGAAGGCCATTTTGGAGGCGTGATTGGGCCACTTTTTTTTGATGATGAGGCTGGAAATGCGATAACGGTAATGGATCACGCTATCTCGAGATGCTAACAACTCAATTTTGGCCTATTATTGACAACGTGGATATCACTGACATGTGGTTTCAACAGGGCGGTGTCACATGTCACACAGCCAATGAAACGGTCAATATATTGCAAGCCAAATCTCCGCATCCCATAATTTCACAACAATCAGCAGTTAAGTGGTCAGAGAGTGTGATTTGTTTTACATCCGCGCCTGGCTATGTAGCCTTAATCAGATGGTGGACAAACCACTATACATAATTTGGAACGTCATGCTCGTCCTAGATAGCCGAAGGCATAATTCTAAGCAACAGAACCATCTAGTTGCAATTTTAATGATTCCAGGACAGGTCTGCAAACCATCACACCTTGCTAAAGAGTTGGAGACTTTCTAACTCCTGTCCAGAACACATGTCAAGCATGCTCACTGGACTGGATCATTCAATTTGCGTGTCATTATCAGTGAGATGATCCTGGCCACCATAATAACCATTACACTGTTATGGGGCCGCAAACCTCAATGATCAGCCAGAGAACTATTAAATGTCTAAAGAGGCAAATAATGAACTCTGCGAGCTCACTGATCCCCGTGGAAATAAAGTGGAGTTTCCAGTTGTCTACCTGTCTGACTTCAGGGGACTGGGCTCCCTTTTTCCTCCAGTTGCACAGATCTAGATAGCTGTTACGTACTATAAAGACCATAAATATGCCCCTGGGGGGTAGTTAAGTGGCCAGCCAGATCGTGTGATTTAACATCGCTGTATTATTTTTTGTTGGACTATGTTAAGGGTGTATACGGAGCTAATCGAATTGATTTCAGCCTTAAAACTCAAAGTCCGTGAGGTGATTAACAAAGAAGGCCCACCTTTACCGAACTTCGTAATACCATAAAATTTTAATCATCTCAATCTAATTTTTTTGTTTGATTTTGTTTTAGAAAAACTCTTTATTTGCTGGTATAAACACAAAATTCAAAGAATCCAAACATTTAATGTACTTTTTCTGTATTACCAAGCGCTGAACTCGTCCGACAAATTAGTATGAGTGCGTTTCACAAAAGGCCGTGCTATTTGGAACCTATCGATAATTTGGTGTTGGGTCACTTGGCTGGTAAGCCACCAACCGCTAATATTTTGATAGCCAATATTGTTATTATTATTGGTGATGTACGGTAATAATGCTGGGAAGTATTGACCGTCCGGAATGCGCAATACCAGGAATAACTGCAGTGGCCATAAGTACGAAGTAAAAACATTCGTTTGTTTACAATTTAATTTTAGGCATTATTTTTTATAGTTTAGAGTTCTATCGGACTTAATGGTTTTTTGTTGTCGTTGTAGCTGTTAAAAATTCTGCTAAACATTTGTTCCTGAATTGAGGCAGGCAACAGTGCGCAATGAATTGTTTCTTAAGGACCGTAATTTCCAGTTAAACCGCCCAACTTTAGTCGATAGAGCATTATTTGTTATTGGTAAGTTTGGCAATGAGCTGTGGAGATTACCACTTGAGCACGTGAGGTGTAACGCTACGTTACCCCATTAACCTGCAACAACATTGGTTGCAACGATGGCGATAATATAAAAGGCAAATATAATAACGAAAAAAAAATTGATTTTATTAGCATTTTATGTCAAATAAAATTGTTTCTTTATTGACAGAAATAAGAAACGAAATCGGAAATCGAGCCTCATGAAAAATTATTACTTAACAGTTTGACATATATTATTTACAGCGTTTTTGTCAAAAACTTTAAAATAAGCAAAATATTATGATAACTCATCTTTGCCACAAATTAGAAGCGAATTTTAAACAACATGTTTAAAATAAGAACAAAATAAGCATCTCGCTTAATCATTATATTCGTTTAAATTGGCATTTAAGTTTTTACTATATTGCGAATAGTTTTAGTAATAATAAACTTTAAATTACCCACACAAATATGACGTCGACATGCCATTTGAACATAGACACTGATAAAGTTGCAAACAAGAAAATATATCATTTCATTTTCTTGCTTTCAGTTCTTTTTTTTTTCCTTCAGCAATTATCTTTAAGGCAACATATGCCTTTTATCATTTTTCACGTCAACATCATTAACGACGATCGCAATTGTTGAAAATGTCTCACTTAAATTTTTATTTTTCATCTTTTCAAATTGTATGATAAAATTACTGTCGCTGCTGCTGCTGTTGGCTGAAGTTAGGATGTACGAGTATTTTAGTATTATTTCGCGTTGTTATTAAACAGCTGTTGACAAACGGTCAACATGCTAACAACATTGACAGGAAAACGTGGGTAATATTTGAAGATTTCTTTAAGTATTTTAAGTTTTTCTTTTTCATACTCGACAAGAATTAGTAAGGCGAAAATAAGGTCTAATTCCAAAAGAAGTACACTACAGCCAGTACCAATATATGATAAACGTTTTAGAAACGGTTAATATTTGTAATAGTGATGGGAACGTATGTAACATCTGAATGACGAAATCAAAATGCAAAATGTTTTTTGGAATTATTACTTGAACATTTAATATAATCCATCTGTGGCAACACCTACAGAATGGTAGTTTTGACCTTCAGTTTTTTGTCGTATTCGTAGTAATTCGTGGCAATTGTTACAATGAATTCAACTTTACACGAAAATTGCATTAAAATAATTAAAATCCACTTAAAAATGGTGATTCTGTTGAACTTACATTTTGTAAAATTCGTGATATTTTCGGACAACATAATCCTCCTTCTGAAATCGCTATTAAGAATCAGCTCGTTAAGTTTGAGTTGACTTGCTCGACATAAAAATGTGCGAACACCAAATCGTGTTCGACCCGTTCAAGTGAAAACATCACAGCCGTGAGCCACAGGTGTTGAAGCAGATCCAAATTTGTCAACTCTTTGACGTTCCTAACAATTGGGGTGATCCAAAACCAACACATGGCGAATTTTGCGTAAAGCCTTCTAAGGTTCAACTGGTGCAGGAATTGAAGCCGACCGACCGTTTACATCGCCGATAGATTCGCTCAATTTATTCAGGAACAACCGGCTGGTTTTTATTAAAAAATCATTTTTTCAAACGAAGCCCATCATCAGTTTTTGGGGGATGTCAACAAGCAAAATTGCCGCATTTGAGCTTCTGAAAATACTACAGCGATTATTAAGAAGTCTATGCATGCTCACCGTTTAACTGTATGGTGCGCTATGTGATCTGGAGGCGTAATTGGGCAGTTTTTTTGCGACGATGAGGCTGGAGACCACTAAATTGCTTACTGTCACCGTTCAGTGACAAGTTGAGCATGCAAAGGTTTCTCAATAATCGCTCTAGGATTTTCAGAAGCCAAAATGCGGCAAATTTGCATGTTGACAAATGAAAATAGGCTTCGTCTGCTCCTGATTGAATTGAGCGGATTTGCGGCGATGTGATTCAATTCCTTACCAGTTAAACCTTGTAAGGCTTGAAAGCCAAATTCTTAAGTAAAATTTCGCCATGTGGTGGTTTTGGATAACTCCAATTGTGAACGTCGAGGAATTGACAAATTGCTTTAACACTGTGGCTGACAGCTGTAATGTTTTCAGTTGAACAATCCGGCCGAGCACGTGTTGGCATTTGGACATTTTGTACCGAGCCTGTTGAGACAAACTTAACGACCAAATTCTTAATCGTAGTTTCAGAAGGACGATTATGTTATCCGAACATATCACGAATTTTACGAAATGCAACTCTAACGGAATTACCATTTTCATAGTGGATTTTAATTATTTTAATGTGATTTTCGTGCGAAATTGAATTCATTGCAACAATTGCAAATGCATCTAAAAATACGTCAAAATGAAAAACAAACTTTTCTTTGAAAAACCCATTTTATCAAACAACAATTAGAGAGAAAGTGTAAAATAACAGATGCTCAATTTAGCAATGAGTAACAAGTTCAAATAAACAGAAGTCAAATTAAATTTCAGGCAGTTGTTGACGTTTGCAAAATTCTTTAAATTTTCTTTCGAATTCCAAGGAGTTCTTACTGAAATAGACTAAAGATTAGTATCACTACATACATTAGTGATACTAATCTTTAGTATACATTCCTTACAATACATTCCTGTTGTACTCAATCCCAGTTTTTGTGCAAGAGAAGTACTTTCACATTATTAAATATCTTGATCCTTGAGCTCGAACATACTTAATTGTATGTCGATGATTTTCAATTTTTAGGAATCTTTTTTCATCACATTACGATATCTTTGAAATTGAGTTGCATAAAATATATAAGAATCTTTCACACTTTTATCATTACAAAATAGGAAAGCCAGTTCTTGACTTATGACAAAAAGTATATTTCGTAAAACTTCTTTCATTTTAGATATTATGGTATAATTGAGATAAATTAAAAACAAAAAAATGGATTAAAATTTTGTTATCCGAAAACTAAATATACTTTTGTAATAGCAAGTACTTTTTAATGCGGTTTTAAATTATAGACAGTTTCTAATATTCATGTGTCAAATAAACGAAACTCGGTTCAATGACTGTAATTTAAACTCTTTAAAATTTAATCTCTGAAATCTTCGATTGATTAGAACATTTTAATATACGAGGTTTGATCATAAAATACCGTTATTTTCAATTTTTTCAAAAACTATTTATTTATTCATCAATAACTAAGTAATCCCCCTCAGATATAATACACTTCTGCCAGCGTTTTCTCCAATTCTCTAAACAGTTCTGAAACGCGCTTTTTCGTGTCGCCAACAGTTCCTCTTTCGATTTTTCTTTTGTCTTCTCAATCGCAGCAAAACGCTTTCCTTTCATCGGTTTCTTTAGTTTTGAGAAGAGGAAAAAGTCAGCGAGGGTCAAGTCCAGTGAATATGGTGGTTGAGGGAGGATTACGGTTTTGTTTTTTGGTCAAAAACTCATGCACAAGCATCGATGTGTGAGCTGGTTATCATGTTGCAAAAACCATGATTGGTTTTCCACAATTTTGTACCGGTCTGACGAATTGCTTTGCACAAACGGCGCATAACTGCAAGGTAGTATTCCTTATTGACCTTGTGGTAAGAATTCAAAAAGCACCACGCCATTGCAATCGAAGAACACAGTGAGCAAAACCTTTATATTTGGGCGAATTTGACGTGCTTTTTTCGGTCTTGACTCTTCTGGACGCTGCCATTGGGATTATTGGGCGTTGATTTCAAAGTCATAGCAATACACCCATAATTCGTCACCACACCAGTTATGACCTTCTTGAGCAAATCTGGATCGTCGTTGACGACGTTCAACAGCTCCTGAGCGATGTATGTGCGACGTTGTTTTTGCTCAAAATTTAGCAATTTTGGAAGAATCTTCGTAGCCACACGTTTCATGCCTAAAACATGTGTTAAAATTATTTAGCATGAACTGTACGATATCCCAACATTACAAGCAACCTCTCTAATAGTGATTCGACGATTATCCAAAATCATTTTCTTCATTGCTTTAATGTTTTCATAGGTTGTTGATGTGCTCGGGCGAACAGGACGAGCATCTTCTCGGCCCTCCTTAAATCGGTTGCACCACAATTGAACTTATGTTCTGCTCACAGTCGACTCGTCAAACACCACAGTCAACATTTCAAATGTCCTTGCACATTTAATTTCATTTTTTACACAAAACTTAATAATGTTCCTTTGATCCATTTTTTCGAACAGTAAAAAATCGAAGAACCACCCAAAACATAACTAAACAAAATGGCTGACATTGTCAATATATACAACAGACGTAACTCACGAAATTTGAAAATAACGCTCATACCTCGTATATATTTTTCAATTCTGTAGGGTGAGTTAAAATCCGTATTGATCGGACTTTTTAAATGCTTACGTTGATTCTTTGTTGGACATTTAAACATTGAACGAGAATAAAATAGATGCAATTAAAATGAAAGGAACTTCTAGATAAAAACTATTATTTCTCTTCATTTTTTCGCTATGTACAACAATAATTTCTTCCATTATACCACCTGCCATGGGTTGTGGTGCCATAAACATGGATGACTAGCAAATGGCTAATAAAGTAATGAAAATTTTGACAGTGACAAAATATTTTAGAAATTATTTAACAATTTATAAATTCACAGGATAAATAATGTTTAAAATATATACGAATAAAATTTATAATATATGCGAACTGAAAACTAAAAAAGATTATTAACTTCGAAACTGCCCATATTTTAAATTCATCCACTGTTAAGGCTTAACAGTGTTAATGAGCCATATAAACTTTAAAATACTTAAGGAGATAAAAAAAACTGCAAACATATTTCCTCATCGTATCTTTAGTAAGTTTTTCTATTCTTGTTTTTATTTTTCTCTCACTAAATAGTCATATGCCTGAATATAAATTTCCAACTCGTATTTATCAAACAAATTTTGTATGGCATGTCAGTTTTCTTTTGTATTAAAAAAAATTGAAATTAAAGTGGACATTCTGCAGACAGCCATGCAACATTTTTCACTATCTGTCTATAGAAGAATAATTTTATTTTTCTTTATCTGTTCGTTAGTTTCTTAATACCGAATACTGTGACTTAAAAGCAAAAAAAATGAATTGTCAGTTTTAATCATAGTTTTTAATAAATCATAAATGTTTCCATTACATTTGAGTGGATGACTGAGTTAATAAATAAATTGAGTGAATGTTGTATGTCGGTATTTCTAATGACGGCGTCAACGTTGCAAATTGTCACTTCTACAAGTATTAATACAAAAACACAAAAAAAAACAAAAAAATGAAAAATTAAGCCTTAAGTGGATTAACATACTTTGCAGATGGTGGAGTCGGTAAATTGATGAAATATGTTTGTTAAGTTTTCCAATTGAATTGAAATGTTAATGCTTTTTACAGTGGAAATTTTAGAAAACGGCGTGTAGTTACAAAAAAACTTTTATTTGTTTCGACAAACACTGATGGCATTCAATCCTCTCTCTGCCTTCTCTAATTCGCCGAAACGCCGATAGGTATCTACTGCTGACTTCTAATGGTCATTTATACCTAAAGTAAAAAAAGAAATGTGTGTATGCTTTCCGACGGGGTTTGATTTGATTGGGTATGATTTTACGTCATCCCGCGTCAAATTTGGTTTGTAAACAAATCGGTTTCGGCTATGTGCCATCTATACGTATAGAGAAAAGTCAACACTGAAGATGGCACATAGCCAAACCGATCTGTTTACAAACTAAATTTACCGCGGGATGACGTGAAATCATACCCAATTAAAAAAAAACTTGAAAAGTGTATAATTGGTTTCCTTAGGTAATCAGTTTTTAGTAGGGTCCTAATTGTCTGTTAGGAGCAGGAGCCCTCTGAAATTCATTCATTAATTCGAACGCCATGTTGAATTCCATATCCATTTGCTGCCTTTTTTAATTGATCACTTTTTTTGGCAGCCCGAACTGTGAACTGTGAGCACAACTGCCGGCTGGAATGTTCCTTTTTGCATGTCAAACGAGAGCAGAGCAGCTTAGCATTGACCTATAAGTCTCTAGGCTGTTCATTGTCCTTATCAAGAGTACTTTGGCCCATCCGATAGTACTTTAAAATACATCGGTAATATTGTCCCAAAGGATTAAAACTTTAGGGCAATTAGCACCTTCGGGGTTTTTTGAACTCCGGGGATCTATTAGTCCCTTAGGTGACTTTTGGCCACCCAAGCAGATTATTATTCTCTTGGGGTTTCATTGACCTGTTAGAGATTCAGTACGCCCCACACTGGGGATATCGCGGATAAAAATCAAATTGTCAACATACTATTCATGCAATATGCAATGACTTTTTGAAATTTTAGACTAATGGTACAATCAAATCAAAAAGAATTACTCCGATCTGACTGCTAGTTTTTTTTTAAAGCCGTCTCAAGCTCAGTACTTATATGTTTTACTGAGACAACTTAATTTAAACCTAAGAGTTTCAAAACGAATATTATTTTCTTTTTATTTTCTATTTAAAGTAGGATATTTCAGTATACTAAAATTGAAAAAATAAACTCTGCAGAGACTTTTTAGTTTGCTTATTTTTATTAACATATAAAAAAATTCCTTTTTTCTCCAAACATTTGGACCTGCAATTTTAGCCATACTTTCCTGCAGTTGAAACTCACTACTAATACATTGTCTCATGTCTGTTTTTGCATTTTTAATCAATTTCAAGTGCCACCAGGTGCCACCTATTAATTTGTTGCATTACACAGTACAACATTTTTCAGCTGATTCATTCGCAACTCAATTCTGATAAGGCCCTTTTGTTTAAAATAACTCAAGAACCACTAGTCGAATTTTACTTAAACAAATTTAGAAAAATCAAGAATTACAAGTACTTTTATCTGTTTAATAACGTTTTGCTACATAAGCAACAGTTTCGAAGTTATAAATAAATGTATTAAGAAAAAAAAATATTTTTTGCGTAAAGAGTTAAGTTTTTTTTTTTAATTCATAAAAAATTCAAAACGGTAAAAAAATGTCAAGTCCTATTACTTTCACGTAAAGTCGTCTAACCTATAAACAAAATGAGACATATCTCAGGAAAATCGATGAACACGTTTCGCTTTTGTGAACAATTAAGTAAAGGTATGAATTTAAAAAATTTGCTCGAGATATGCACAAATTTCTTCCTCTCGTTTATATACAACATCAGTTGAACCACTTAAATTATCATTAAGTGATGACATAAATAAATTATTATGTAACAACAATAACCTTTCTTCCATACAGTATTGTAGAACACTGCAGTTTGTATACGTTAACGAGACACCTCAAGTTATACCAGAAGAAAAGAAAAGAGTCGATGAGATATCTCAACTAAAAGAATTTGAGTTAACAGTGAATAATCGCAACTTTAGACTGAAACATGAATTATATTTTACAATGATTGACGGCAAGACAGCACTATCACTAACAGAAACACCAGCTGCATCTTCTTGTCTCATTTGTGGAGCCACAACATCCAAGATGATTAAAATCGAAATAGTTCAAGCTATTCCCGTAAATGAATAAGCAATTTTTATGTTACCACTTCGTGCGCATATTAAGCTGATAGAGTGTCTTTTGCATGTGGCTTATAATATTGAATTTAAACGTGGGACAGTCCACTCAAAAGAAGCCCAAAAATGTTTGAAAAAGCGTAAACTTAGAGAGAAAATTTAAATACAGTTTATCAACCTGTTAAGTAAGGCTCTGGTACGACAAATTCAGGAAATACGTCATGAAGATTTTTTACGAATCTTGCATTGATTTCCGAAATCATGGGTCTAGATGAAAACATAATCAAGAGGTTTTCAATAATTCTCGAAACTATAACAATCGCGAAGGTAGTAGATCCAAAACAATTTGGTGATTTTTATTTGGATCCGGCAAAAGAGTTTGTTGCACTGTACGAGTGGTACAATATCCCCCACCTTCACTTCACAAAATTCTGACTCATGGCAAGGATATAATTGAAAAGTGTATTTTTCCTGTAGGCCTACTATCCGAAGAGGCTCAGGAATGTCGTAACAAAGACTATAAAACATATCACCTTACATACTCCAGAAAATGCAGTCGAATTGCCACGAACGAAGAAGATGTTACGCACTGAATGATGGTAACATCAGATCCCATGATTTCACATTTGATGCCTTCATTTAGCCAGAAAAAGCATAGTGTTATAAGCGACGAAGTCAAGGCTCTTTTAGAATAATAACTTAAAAATAGATTTAAAATAAATAATTAATTAAAAATTAAAAATATAATTTAAAATATTTGTTAGTTATGTAAAAAACATTGCAAGTAACAATCGAAATTTCTCTAACTTTCTTTATTTTGATTACTAAAACTAAATTTGTGATGAAATCGCTACATTTTTCGTCAAACATATTTTTTTCCTCACCTCCATACAAAAATCCCCAGTGTGCGCCCTTGTGTTTTTAGAATTTATGTTTTAACCGGATAATTATGTCAGAATATTAAGCATGTTCTCCGGATCAAAACCTATTAAACTGTCAAATTAACATACAGAAACACAGTTTGAAGGCTCTTAAGATTTTTGTAATTAAATTAAATCTGAAACAGCATTTCCCCATTTAATTTGCCTATAATTAAACCAAGAGGTGTAATAGCATGCTATCAAAATGGCATTTTACCTAAGATTTAATTGAATATATAATAAATAATAAGAAAATATTTGAAATATTTTATTAAATGCTCCTTTTATTTTGTTTTGTTAATGGTCCGGAAATCATGTAATTTAAAAATCATTTTACGTATTTCCTTTTTTATTTGTAATTGTATAAAGCGGTGAACCCACCTTATTCTCCATTAACGTAAATTGAAATGCTTGAAACATGGTTTAGCATTCAATTTCAAGGACAAAATATAACACAATAATAAAATTAAACTATTTTTTTTTTGACATTAGCCTTTGAAGTTTTAATACGAAGGTACTGGTTAAGATAGAAGTAAAATAAAAAAGGAATAATAAAGGTCAGGCTATAAAGTTCACAATGTGTCAAGTGCGTCAAGTTCATTAAATATGTTTACACAGTTTTGTAATTTAGAAAAACTAGAAACTTCTGTAACGGTTTAAAAAATTTTTAAAAGAAAATTTAGTTTGTATACGTGGAGCAATAGTTCTGACTGCGTCAGGAGTGGCCATAGATCTAGTGGCAGAAGGCGACGTAATGGTTAATGAGTAACCATATGCAATGGATGAGCTGTTTTAAATAAATGGCAAATAGCAAATAGTTGAAGTTGAAGACTTAAATGCATTTTATTGTAAAACGGAAAACATGGATCACGAGGAGAGAATGTGAGTGATTGGTAAAGAATCAAAATCATGGGTTTCGAGTATCCCTGAAGTCATAGTGTATTGTGGTCTAAAGAAGGATGATTGTTAAATAAGAAATTCAATATTTCCAGTTGCGTTACAGTTAGATAATATTGTGTGAGAGAAAAATGTACCTGAAGAAATAGTGTAAGAAGTGGAGAATAAATAAAGAAGGAGTTTCTTATTTTAATCCATTAAGAAAAAATCTATTTTTTACAAACAGAAATGGATACCTCGCAAAGAAGTATTTTACTTTCACTCAGGAAATTCAAAAATAATTATTTCTATACATGTCACATTTACACTTTGGATAAGACAGTATGTGATGTGTAAAATCTTTCAAATCACTTTATAGCTATACTAGTTATACTAGCTATATTTTTCAAAGTCAAATTTTATAGTAATTTTTTCAAAGTTATGTTCTATTTTTAATAAGAGAAAATAATTTTTCTTTGCCACTTCACAATTTATCAGTATTTTTTTTTGTAACTTTTAGAGTTTTTTTTTTACTAACATAGAAAATGTCAGCTATTTAGCTTAATAATTTTGTTTACTCATCGTTGAACGTGGCATCAGTGTAATGAATCAATAGTACAACTAAAAGAAAACTTGCGGAACACACAAGTAACTAAAGTGATTTGGCATAGAAATTGCCACCCTCAATGACATCGACTAAACAAATAACTGGCGATATAAAATTAGAACTTCGAATAAATTAATAAAACACAAGGCGAGTATTTCGAACAGAAATAGTACAAAATAGAAATAGGATTACAAACTAGATATTTGTTGATTATTTCGCATTAAATATCCATTTACAGAAATTAAGTGATATTTTTAGAAAAGTAAATTAAAGGTTTTCCATGAATTGAATTATTAATTCAAGTTTGGAGGACATTTAAAACAATTAGAGTAACTATTCGACTTATTTGTTTGTTTTTGACTTTCTAACATTTTTTGTTTTCGTTTAGCATGCTATTTTCTGCTATAGTTCAGTTAATTATTGGTTTATTTAATTTGAATTTAAAAAAATAAAGTTGTGGAACATAAATACAACATTTAAACAACATTTTTTTATATGTTACAATTATGAGCCAAAAATTGACAATGATTTTTAAAGTTTCGAAATTGTTTAAGGTTGTATGTCTAAAATTAGAAATTTTATTCTAACAAATTTCACGGAAACAATGGTGTCTTATACTTTACACAAAGAAGAATATTATAAAACGATAGCAAAATGATTGTTACTGTAATAATTAAATTCTAAATGAATCTTTATTTTTTTTTGCTTTATTTAGGATTTAATTATTAAGCCTGTTTTTCATTAATAATAACACAAGAACGACTTCCTGGTTTTAATTTTTAATTTAATTTTTGAAAACTTAAATTTCTTTGGAGCAATTTTTGTCTATTTACAGTCAAAAGTTTTAAGCCTATTACAGATTTTATTTGTTTAATTAATTTTTTAATTGACTCAATTATATTTATAATTAGCTGAAAAATAATAAAAACTTTCTAATTGAATCAATTATTTATTGAATTAAGAAGAAGAAAAAAACAATTTCACAAAATTGTAATCTAAAATCAAAAAAAAAAAATATTTTTTTGTATCCCAAGAAAAAATTTGTTTAGCAAATTTCTTTAATTATTTTTACAAAAATTTATCGGCACAGAAACAGCTTAGTAATGTTCACGTTGATTTTTAGACGGTAGGTAGGAGGAATGTCAAATGAAACAAACGACGATATACCGAAATGCCACAATTTTTTTAGATTGATAAATCCGAAATAAATCCCAAATCTATATAATTTTTATGTATCAATGTCAAAAAGACAACAAAACAAAACAACTCATGAATTTGAGTTTTTATATTTTTGTTATTAAATAAATTTCTAGCACATTAAATTAGATGATTTTGTGAATACTAGACATTCAATTATTTCTTGAAGTAAAATTTATTTTTCTCTCTCGGAGCAGCACTCAGGGGATGACCTCTACTTATGCAATGCTTTGTACCAGAACTGGAAATTAGATTATTGAGAGGAGCAAAGAGGGAATAGTGTTTGTGGACATTCAATTTGAATATTGCAACATTGAAAGTGACAGGAGAGACCTCTGGAGTAGATTCATTCCCCATACGAACAGTTCTAAATGCGCTCTCAACAAACATCGAGTTAAACGCTAAAACTCGAGAAAACCCAACTTGCGTGGATGTTTTTTTTTTTTTTGTAAAGAGAAGTAGCACCTCAGGCAACAATGCCTATTTAGACAAGTACCGTGCTACATTCTTCTTTAGGAAAGGAATAGAGAAGAGATGAAACAGGTGGTGAAAGTAGAAGGATAGTCGGATATTAACTGCCGTATATAAGACAGTACAGCGACGAGTGACTATGCCTTCATCGCTGAGCAGCCCCACCGACAGTCAATTTTTATTTTTGTAGTGAAATAAAAAGCAAGGTCTTCGTTGGGAATCGAACCCACAACCCCCATACTGACAAGCTAGTACACTACCTATTAGCCTACAAGGGACGCTCTGGATAATCAACAGAGTTAGATACCTTACTGTCTCCAATGAGCCTCTTGGCCCTCTCTTATACGCAGTCGAGCAATTTAAAAACAGAATTTGGGGCGTCGACCTAAGATGGAGTGCATTATCACCGCTTTAGAAAACCAAGGCATTTGAAAGCTTCTTTAGAACTCTGAAAAATATGCTTAGTCCATCGAATATAATAATAATAATGTCAAGAACATCAAGAGCTTCCGATTCCTTAATACTTATATCACCCATAGTAATAGATGCAGCGCTATTTCCGAACACTGTTCTGTGCGTAAGCATGCAATATTGAGTCTAACGGGCTTTAAAATCGACTCTATTCACGCCACCCCATTCGAAGATTCTTTACGAGATCATGATTGAGCATATTAGTCATGTTCTGGAACCCACCTCCAACTGGCCCGGTCTATAACTGAATGAATACAAATGACAAATGGTGCTGTCATCTGCGAAAGAGTCAACCCTATCTACTTTTTCGCAGATGAAGTTTGACAAAGAGGGTCATTTAGAAAAATAAGAAGTAGGGTAGGAGAAAGAACGGAGCCTTGCTGTATCCCGGAATTAATCTTAAACTGATGAAATCCCATCTATAGCAACCCGGCTCGTATAATGCGATTCCTGAGAAAACTAAATATAAATATCTAGAGAAATTGTCACCGACACTAAAAGTAACAAGTTTTGACAGAAGTGCATAATGCAACATTCTATCAAACGCCTTGGAATTATTTAGGGCCACCACCTTACAGGAAAGTTAGCAAGTTAACCGTAGAACACTCTCTACGGAAACCATACAGTCTATCGCTAAGTAAGCTGTTGGACTCCAGATTCCTCACAAAATGAAAATTATTCATACTTTCCATCTCTTTAGGAAGTGCAGAACAAATTGCAATTAGGCGATAATTTTCAGGGTTGTTAGACTCACTCTTTTTGGGGATCGGCGTTACATTAGCAACCATCTAACACTTTGTAAATTCATCGGCATGATGTAATGTATTTAAAAGGGTTGCTAACGTATGCGCTAGCGCCGGATTTCAAGACCAGTGCTGGAATTCCATCCGTACCAGGAGCCTTCTTGACGTTGAAATCTGCTTAAACTTTCCAGTAGCCAAAAATATTGCAAAGAGAAAAAATATTAAACGTCACTGAAATCTTAAGTATCAAATATAAAATCATTTTAACGATTATAACTATTGAACAACAAAATATTTCAGAACAACATATGGGGTGTAGGAGAAATAATTATTTAGTTAGAAATATGTAAATATTGAACAGAAAAAAAAGGATGTGAGCATAACATTACATACATAAATAAATATGTTGTTGTATAAAAACAAAACAGTTGCAAAAGTGTAACTTTGCACATTCTCAAGTTGGTATTTTCTTAATTTGTCTCTTTGCCAAACGCCTGACTGTCGTATCCGATGATGTTAAAGAATATTAAAAAATGAAAATGTAAGCCGAAACCAACTAAATATATAATTGTAGGTTCTTTTTGTGGTTAGAAAGAAAAATAGTGAATTTATATTTTAGTTGTAAAATATTAAACGTTTGCCAAATAAAATTTAAGCCAGGGAAAGTTTTACATTGGAATAAGGAAATAGATATAAATAAAAAAAATGCACACAATATGACAAAAAAATGTTATTTTTTTAATTAAACATATAATGGAAATAGTAAATAATATTTTGCTATATGTTATTTAAGACAGTATATTTGAATCAAGGTCAGACATAAGTAAGGTTATTCAACAAGAAGTTTGTTTTTCAATTGTGGCAACACCAACAATATGATAGTTTTGACATTTACTTTTCGTATTAGATGCAGTGGCAATAATAACAATAATTTAATTTCGCAATATAATCGCATTAAAATAAATAAAATCCACTATGAAAATGGTGGATCTGTGTTGAACCTTGATTCTTTTGATTAATACAAAAGAGTAAAACGCGTGTTATTTATGTTAAGATACAAAACGGAAGGAGGGTTTATTTTGACAGTTCACTTATAACAAAGTTGTAATTGTAGAGTAAGACAGGGTTAATATAATCTGTAACATTGAAATACAACCTTGTAAAATATTCGTTACAACACCCTTCCGGAATATTTTATGTTATAACAGCAAACAAATTCTTAAAATTAAATTAAATTCCAATTTCTATCAAAAATAATTTCATTCATTTATATAAAACAAAAGAATACTTAAAACTATATTAAGCCAACTTCATTCAAGAATAATGTCAGTTTTTGACCACTAACGGCTTTGGTTAAGGCATCCGCTAACATATTGCCAGAATTAATATATTTGAGTGTAATCTTACCATTCGTAATTTTCTCTTGAATGAACTTCGCTTTTATGTCTACATGTTTTGTGCGCGCTGAATATGAATTGTTGGTTGCTATGCACATCGCGCTCTTGTTATCGCAAAATATAACCATAGTCTTCAGTGCGATTGATAGTAGCTCATTCTGTAGTCGCTGCAGCCAAATAGATTCTTGAATTGAACAAACTGCAGACATTAACTCGGCTTCCGTGGACGAGAGTGCCACCGTGTGCTGCCTTTTGGTTGACCAAGAGATTGCTCCACCTTGGAACATGAATATATACCCAGTGGTAGAGCGTCTGCTGTCGATATCACCAGCCCAGTCCGCATCGCAAAAGCCAGTGATTTCGTCTGAGCCTGTTCTAAAAAATAAACATTTATTCATGGTGCCTTGCAAGTACCTCAGAACACGTTTCACAGCGGTCCAGTGCGCTTTGCCAGGATTTGTAGAGAATCGGCTAAGCACGTTGACTGCAAAGCAAATATCAGGTCGTGTAATCTGAGCCGCATATAAGAGACACCCTACAGCCTGCATGTATGGGATTTTTGCCATTTCAGCTCGCTCATTTTCAGTTTTCGGGCACATATCTGTTGTCAGCTTCTGATTCGGGTCCATTGGTGTAGATGTGGGGTGGCACGTGTCCATGCCAAAGCGTTTTAAGACGTCGGTGATATATGTCGACTGATCAAGTTTAATGCCTTCCTCGTTCCGTGTAACTCGCATACCCAGGACAGAGGAAATTTCGCCCATGTCTGTCATTTTAAATGCTTTCATCAGACTCGCCTTGAGTTTTTTAATATTGTTAAGATGTTTGCTGAAAATAAGCACGTCGTCTACATATATGGCCACAATTAATAATTCGTCCTCGATTCCAGCGTGGTAAATGCATTGGTCCACTTCGCTTCTGTACAGACCAAAGCTCAACAGCACGGAATTAAGTTTCTCATTCCAAACTCGACTTGACTGCTTCAAGCCATATATGGATTTCTTCAGCTTACATACCCTTCCGGTATTGTCATCGAAACCACCAGGTTGGGTCATATAGATTTCTTCCTTAAGATTTCCATTTAAAAAGGCGGTGACAGCATCCATTTGATGTATAACCCAATCATGTTTAGCAGATAATGCAAAAAGGAGTCGAAGTGATGTGTATCGTACGACCGGTGCAAAGGTTTCTTCGTAATCGATTCCCTTTTGCTGACTAAATCCTTTTACAACCAGTCTCGCCTTATGCCGAGCTGCTTCACCTTCAGCCCTTATTTTGGTTTTAAAAACCCACTTGCACTTAATGGCCTTCTTTTCAGGTGGTAGAGTCGTGAGTTCCCATGTCTCATTGGCCATGTGGGAAGCCATTTCGTTTTCCATAGCGGTCTTCCAATCATTAGCGTTTTCACTAGATAGAGCTTCATCAACCGTTTGTGGATCTTTCATTATGAAACTCATTGCGCAAAAATTATAAGAAGTTCTAAACTGATTATTGAGACGTTCAGATCTACGTACCTGTGTATTGGCCAAGCTGACATCTCCTTCCGGTACATACGTTTCATCGTTGGGGTCTTCGATCTCATCATAGCTGTTATCGTTTGTTGAAGTCCCATTTCTGCTCATCTCACCGTTTGCGTTGCAATCATTTCTGCTCACCTCTGCACTTTCGCCAACGTCTGTAGCTTCTTCTTCTGCCGAAAGCCCTCTCACTGCTCCCGATGACGATTCATCAATTCCAGGTTCCCCCTCTGAATCGGCATCGCAGTCGATTGATTGTTGCCAAGAATCGCAACCGTTATTTCCAGGCAATGATGTTGAGGTTTCAGTTTTATTTTCCAGGAACACTACATCACGGCTGATGATGATTGATTTTTCAGCTGGGTTGAATAAACGATATGCCTTGCTGGTGTCACTGTAACCAACAAATATGCACTCAACTGATTTTGCTGCTATTTTGCTTGCGCGTTTTTGTTTTGGTATATGGGCTAATGCTTTGCAACCAAACACTCGCAAATGACTCAGATCGGGTTTCTTTCCAGACCAAAGTTCTTCAGGGCAAGCCTTGTTCGATGTTCTGGAAGTTCGATTTAACACGTATGCTGCCGTAGTGACCGCTTCCGCCCAAAACTTATCGGCTAGTCCAGCATCTAAAAGCATACAACGAACCCGATCCATTAAGGTGCGATTCATTCGCTCTGCTACGCCGTTTTGTTCGGGTGTATACGGGGCTGAGGTTTGATGTAGAATTCCACATTTTGCTATATACTGCTCAAACCGTTTGTTTATGTACTCTGTTCCATTGTCAGAGCGTAATATTCTTATTCGTTTAGAGCACTGAGTTTCGACAAGGTTTTTAAATTTAACAAATTCATCGAATACCTCCGATTTTGACTTTATTGGTATTGCAAACACTTTCCGTGTGTGGTCATCGACGAATGTAAGTATATAAAGTGCACGTGAAAACGACGCCACATTGAACGGACCCATTACATCACTATGTACAACATCTAAAACACTTTCGGCTAGGTTTTCACTGTCTTTAAATGGCGCTCTGACTTGTTTGCCTTTAATACAGACAACACACTTGTTGTTGGTATCTGATTTGATATTCAAACCACTTGCTGTACCAGTAGCAGCCATTAATTTATTACTCACGTGCCCAAGTCTCCTATGCCATAGGTTGTAGTCAACAGCCGAAAACACACGATCTTCTTCTTCACAGCTTTTCTTACAATTTAGCTTGTAAAGGCCATCAATTAAATCCGCAGATGCAATCAGCTTCTCACTCGTATCAAAAATTTCACAGCAATTGTCCCGGAAAACAATTTTCTTACCGCTTGATGCCATTTGACTCACGGAAAGAAGGTTTGTACACAAATTTGGTACATACTCCACATTTTTTATTGTAAGCTTTTTCCGGTCTCTGCTTATTAATTGTAGATCACCAACACTTTCCACTTGTAACTTGTTGCTGTCTGCTATGGTTATTGCCTTGTTCGTTAATGGCATTTTGTTTTGCAGATGTTTATCACAACACGTCATATGGTTTGTTGCGCCTGAATCAATATGCCAATCGTTGGCATTTTTGACATTAGTGCACAGGGTTGCCATGAGAACGTGATTGTTTCCCCTTTTTTCTTTATTTGGACAATTTTTAGCGAAATGTCCTGGCTTCTTGCAATAATGGCACTTAAACGTTTTTTTTGTGTGGTAGTTGCTGTTGTTTTTATTACTTGCACCTGAGTATAAGGCCGTTGCTTCTCTGCTGCTTGCATCAAATTTCGAATCTTGCAATAATAGTGCTTTTATTGAATCCACAGTTATCACCTTTTTAGAGTTTTCCACAGCTAACACCAGTGGTTTGAAATCGTTAGGCAACCCGGCCAATAACAGTGATGCGATGAGATCGTCTTCAAGCTTAAGTCCGGCTGTTTTCACTTTTAAGGAAGTAAGCACCATTGCGTTTATATACTCTTGCATTGAGGCAAAGTCAGAGTATTTTAGTTGAACGAGATGTTTTAACAGTTCAACCTTCCTAGTCAGTCCTTTATCCTCATACGCTTCCATAAGGCTGTCCCATGCTTCCTTTGCCGATTTCTTCTCAGCAATCAGTCCAAAATTGCTAGGATCTATCATGAGATAGATTTCTGCAGACGCGCGACAGTCAGACTCTTTTTCAGCTGCAGTTGCATTTGCTTCTAGCGCAGTTTCCACAACTTTCCACAGCCCCTTTATGACCAAATAAGAGTGCGCCTGTTGCTTCCACACGTCGAAGTTTTCTCTTCCCCTCAATTTTTCAAACGGAAAGCACAACCCGGAGCTCATGTTGAATATGTTCATAAAACTTGTACCTTAATTGATAAAACCTGGGCCCATAACCTGTTGAACCTTGATTCTTTTGATTAATACAAAAGAGTAAAACGCGTGTTATTTATGTTAAGATACAAAACGGAAGGAGGGTTTATTTTGACAGTTCACTTATAACAAAGTTGTAATTGTAGAGTAAGACAGGGTTAATATAATCTGTAACATTGAAATACAACCTTGTAAAATATTCGTTACAACAATCTGTTAAAGTTACATTTTGTCAAATTCGTGATATTTTCGGACAACATAACCCTCCTTCTGAGACCGCTATTAGGAATTTGGTCGTTAAATTTGAGTCGACAGGCTCGGTACAAACTGTGCGAACACCAGCGCGTGCTCGGCCGGGTAGTTCAACTGAAAATATCACAGCCGTGGTCCACAGTGTTGAAGCAGATACAAATTTGTCAATTCCTCGAATTTCTAAACAATTGGGGTTACCCAAAACCACCACATGGCGAATTTTGCATTAGGATATGGTTTTGAAGCCTTACAAGCTTCAACGGGTGCAGGAATTGCAGCCGATCGACCATTCACATTGCTATAGATTGGCTCAACTCATTCAGAAACAATTTTCACTTGTCAAGATATGTCAATAAACAAAATTGCCGCATTTGTGCTTCTAAAGATCGTAGAGAAGCCTTTGCATGCTCAACGTGTCACTGTATGATGGTCTGGAGGCGTAATTTTTTCGAAGATGGGGCTGGATATACGGTAACGGTCAATGGATCACGCTAGCAACTCAATTTTGACCTATTATTGACGACGTGGATATCACTGACATACGGTTTCAACAGGAACACAGCCAATGAAACGATCAATTTATTGCAAACTAAATTTCCCAATCGCATAATTTTACGACAATTAGCAGTTAAGTAGCCAGCCATATCGTGTAATTTGATATCACTGGATTATTTTCCGTGGGGCTATATTAAGGACATAGTCTAAACGGAGCCCATCGAATCGATTTCAGCCTTAAAACCCAAAATCCTTAATGTGATTAACGAAATAGATTTGTCATCGTAGTCGTGGTGGACATTTGCCAGATATAATTTTTCGTGCATTCATTCAATAAAAATTTGAATCATCTTAATAAAAATCTTTGTTTTATTTTGTTTAGGAAAACAAACTTCTTGTTGAAAACCCCTTTATAATTACAAGAATGAAAGAACAGAAATTTTTCATTTTTTATAAGGTGTGATGCAAAATGATAAGGTCATTTATTATTCTTTATGCAAAAATTTAAAAAGAATTCGAATACTTAAATATTATTTATATACAAATGCGTTGGCGTATTTGTTTAAATATTTTTATTTATAAACCACAGATTCAAAACTATGTATTACGTAGAGCGATTTAATAAGTTTAGTGCTGTCGTCTTATAATAAATTTGAACTGCAATTAAAAAGTCTCCAAGTAATGCACATTTTGGACATCAAGATAAAATGCATGAAAATAGTAGTTTCCCGAATGATCTCAAACGTTCGGGAAGTTATAACGCACATCTAAACACCAGCCTAGCCTAAATATCTCAGCAGTACATTTCGCTTAAAGTTTTATATTTTATATGGCGATTATGAGGCGTAATTGCAATTAGAAGAACTTATTTACGGCCACAGGCAGTTAAATAGGTGTGCGTACTTGTAATATTCAAATATGCAAAAAAAATAACAATGATTACAAATAGGCAACGCAAATTCATTTAAAAAGGAGCTTTATAAATTATTTAGTTCTACCCAACGTGACTTAATTTTTATGTCAACACTTTTACAAAACATTTCTTTCGATTAGTCATATCTTTATTAGTTATTTAATAGAACCGACTATTTTGTTTATTCAGATATCCATTCAAATGAAAATGTGCCTCGTCATTGATTATGATTTTTCCATGAAAATCGGGGTTTCCAAGGTCGAGCTGTAACATTCTATTGGCATATGTACGGCGGCATAAATACTTTTGTGGAAGCAGCTCTTGTGTCAACTGAATGTTATATGGAAACAGTACAAATCCTTGTGCAAAATTGTGGCCAAAGTTGTTTTTTGAAGACCCAGCTCCTGAGCACGGCGCACACTGGGAATTTTTGTATGGAGGTGAGGAAAAAAATATATTTGTCAAAAAATGCAGTGATTTTATCAGAAATTTAGTTTTATTTATATAGTAATACACAAAAGTAATCAAAATAAAGAAAGTTAGAGAAATGTCGATCGTTGCCTGCAATGTAAAAAGCCATAACTAACAAAAAAATTTAAATGATTTTTTTTTTAATTTTTAATTTATTATTTATTTTAAATCTATTTTTAATTTATTATTCTAAAAAAACCTTAACTTCGTCGCTTATAACACTATGCTTTTTCTGGCTAAATGAAGGCGTCAAATGTGAAATCATGGGATCAGATGTTACAATCATTCGGTGCGTAATATCTTCTTCGCTTGGGCAATTTGACTGCATTTTCTGGAGTGTCTAAGGCGATATTTTTTATAGTCTTTGTTACGACTTTCCTGAGCCTCTTCGGATAGTAGGCCTACAGGAAAAATATACTTTTTAATTATATCTTTTCCATGAATCAGAATTTTGAGAACAGTAGGTGGCATATTGTACCACTCGTACAGTGCAACACTCTTTTGCCGTCTCCAAAAAAAAAAAATCACCAAATTTGTTTGGATCTATTACCTCGATTATTTTTATAGCTTCGCGAACGATTGCAAACCTCTTGATTATATTTTCATCTAGACCCGTTATTTCGGAAATCAAAACAGGATTAGTAAAGAATCTACGTGACGTATTTCCTGAATTTGTCGTACCAGAGCCTTGCTTAACAGTATCAACCTGTATTCCTAATTTCTCTTTAAGTTCAGGCTTTATCAAACATTTTCGGGCTTCTGTTATCGGACGAGTATTTGAGTCGACTCTCCCACGTTTAAATTCAATATTATAAGCTACATGCAAAAGACACTCTATCAACCTAATACTCGCATGAAGTGGTGAAATACCTTTACTTAATTGTGCATAACAGCGAAACGCGTTTATCGATTTTCATGAGTTTGATTTTGTTCATAGGTTGTACGACTTTACGTGAAAGTAATAGGACTTGACACTTGTTTTTAACGTTTTGGATTTTTTTCTTCACACATTTATTTATAACTTCGAAACTGTTGCTTATATAATAAAACGTTATATAAACAGATGAAAGTACTTGTAATTCTTGATTTTTCTAAATTTGTTTAAGTAAAATCCGACTAGTGGTTCTTGAGTTATGTTAAACAAAAGGGCCTCATCAGAATTGAGTCGCGAATCAATCAGCTGAAAAATGTTATACTGTGTAATGCATCAAATTAATAGGTGGCACCTGGTGGCACTTGAAATTGAATAAAAATGTAAAAACAGATATGAGACAATGTATTAGTAGTGATTTCCAACTGTAGGAAAGTAAAGCTAAAATTGCTTTACTTTCCTACAAAATGTTTAAAGAAAAAAGGGATTTTTTTTATACGTTCATAAAAATAAGCAAACAAAAAAAACTTAAATCTCTGCAGAGTTTATTTTTTTAATTTTATTATACTGAAATATCCAACTTTAAATAAAAAATAAAAAGAAAAACGTTAGCTTAATAAAATAATATTCGTTTTGAAATTCTTAGGTTTAAATTAAGTTGATTCAGTAAAACATACAAGTACTGTGTTGGGGACGGCTATAAAAAAAAACTAGCAGTCAGATCGGAGTAATTCTTTTTGATTTGATTGTACCATTTAGTCTAAAATTTCAAAAAATCATTGAATATTGCATGAAGAGTATGTTGACAATTTGACTTTTTTCCGCGAAATCCCCAGTGTGCGGCGTCGTTAGTGAAGAGAAGAAAAGTTACATAAAGCGTGTGAAAAGAGAAATTTTAATTCCTGCTATTTACTTGCTTGATTTCCTGCTTGTTGTTGAATCCAAATTATATTAAGTAGCTTTTAATCATAAAGGACTCAGTCTAGAAATATCCTGTAAAATGTTTGACTTAAGATACAAGACTCTTGAATTTTCTATATAAAAATCCACTGATCTATATGGGCAGCACTGAAATGACCATATTTCAAGTATACATTTTTTAATAATAAATATTTTGTAAGAATATTAAAAAAATATAAAATATTTATTAAATGAATGTAGCATTAATTAACGTAGATTAAATTAAAAAATGATTCCAAAAAATAATATTGTTTATTTTATTTTGCCGCATACATATTTGAGGAGAAAAGTAAAAATAGTACAGAATTGCTTTGGACTAGACATTTTTTAATACATTTCTAAACGTTTCGAAAAGCTTTGTAAGCAACAATAATTGGTTACTATTTTTAAAAGGGATTCCAGTTTCTAATTAGCACTTAATTTGTGAGACATCGCAACGTAATTTTGCATTTGAACGACTCCTAAAATGTTCAATGCTGAATGCTAAAATAAATAATTGAATTTTTATGACAGTACTGTGACATGTTTCCAAAATATATATGCAGATTGTTTTGTTGACTAAAGCAACGAGCGGTTGCAGAAAAGTAGCACACAAATATGCATCATTTCATCGCAGAGTCATTAATTTTCATCTGACATTAATAAGAAAATTTGACGACATCTAAGTCTATTAAAAACCATATTAATTATCAGCTATTAAAATAAAAGTACATTTTAACATTTTTTATAATGAAAAATTATGACAGTAATTAAATTTAGCTTTATGTCTGCATTTAGGTTAGCGTTGTCCAGGGACAATGAATGATTTAGCGAAAGTCATTAAAAAATATATTTAGACAACGGTATTATTTTTAATTATTTTCTTGTAAATATAACTTTAGCTTTCGTAATATTTTAAAGAAACACTCACCACAATTTTTAAGTCCACACCAGTAAGTAGAAATCTGCAAATTACATAAAGCGAAAAAAAAACATTAGAATATTGGAAAAATAATAAATTAAATAATTGTATCACTTTATTGTGCTGCATCGTGGAGGTCACTAGATAATAATTAGTTTATTTGACACAATCAGATTTTATATTTTTATATTGAATTATATCCGAAACTTAATTCACTAATAGATAATTATTCAATCCAAAATGCAAAATCGAATCGATTTGTAACGATTTATAAACAGAAAAAAGGCTTTTGGGCTGTGTGTGGATTTCGTGTGAACAAATTAATATTGATTGATAATAGGTTTTCCTCATTTTCTAATTTCTTAGGTTATTGTAAATAGATGCTAGCGATTCAGGAAAAGCTGCATTACGTTAAGCTTGTGTCTAGTTTTGTATGTTTTCTTTAAAAATTAATAAAACACAACTTTTAAGTCATTTATTTTACTTAAGTAATAATAGATAAACTAAGGCTCGATTAAATTTATTCGTTTGGCTAAAAAATACGAAGTTCTACTTTTATAACAGATTACACTACAGAGAACTAATCAAGATCGACTTCTGCAACATATGCGGGTTAAAAGCGAATTTTTTCTCTGCTCACATTTGTCTCCATCGGCCGAATATTTTACCCTTATGTGAAACTCAGGTGCCTGAAAATGCTAATCCACAGGGTTTTCACTTACCTGGGTATCATCTACTATCGCTTTTTAATTTTGTGACGACCAAAAGTCGGCAGGCTCGTTTTTGGATCACATAGCAATTCAATCACAAGCAATTAGACTCTGTATATATATGTTTTTCAAATTTTGTAATTTTTTTTTTGAATTTCACAAATTTTTACACTTTTTACATTTCTGAAAATTTATTGTTTTATGAATTTTATAATTTTTTTAAAAGAGAACATTATTATTATACACTTTTCATTTTATATAATTCATAATTATATTTTATAATTACATTTATTTTTTGTTAATGAAATATTTGAAATTATAATAGCCGTTAAGAAGCGCCACCTATTAACACGAGGATACATCCGTGAGAAGAACATACCATTAAACACAACCCTAAACAGTAGCAATCAGCTGTAGTTTAGTGGTATGGGTGTGTATGTGTGCCTGGCAGAAACATATAAAAGCGAGATAATTACGTTTTGAAGTGGAGTTGGCCACGGGCAAGCAACCGGGCAAGACTTCTTTTAAGTGAGTTAGAATTGTATTCAACTTAATTAAAATAGTCTTGCAAATAGGTTTCGCTCGCTCAATCAAAGCCAGAATCTTATTCGACTTTGAATTAAGCGAGACTCGCTAAGGCTTAGTAAGTGCTGTCGCTGCTTCACCTGGCCAGAATTTTATTCGCCCAGGTGACGGAGCCCAGAGCCAGGCCGCGTTTTGGTTAGCAAGGCCAGAATTTTATTCGCCCTAGCTGAACAAGACGGACAAGATCGTCAATAGGCTAACACCAATTTCGACGTGGAAAAGTTGTCTCAGAATCTTATTCGTGACAACCGCGACAAGTCAAAAATTGGTGGACAGGCCAACTGTTCTGCTCAGACTGGACCAGAATTTTATTCGCTCCAGTGTGAGAAGCAGTAGGCTAGCCGACGGAGAGTGGAGACGAAAGCTCTTGAGGGCCACGAAGCGGTTGATCATCGTTGGCGTACTCAGTAGTGGTGCAGTTTAATTACAACTTAGTTTAAGAGTGAATTATAAATAAAAGAAATTTTTTTATAAAAACAAAAGTGTCTCTTGTGATTAATGAAAAACATTTTTTTTGTAACGAACCCTGGACGCCGCGAGCTTTACCCCAGCATAACGCGAAAAAGTGTCGTTACAATTTTCATCGGGGTCTTGCATTGTATATATTTTTTTTTTAGAGAGAAGTAGCACTTCAGGCCTATTTGGTCAAGTACCGTGCTACATTCTTTAGGAAAGAGATAGAGAAGAGATGAACAGGTGGTGAAAGTAGAAGGATAGTCGGAAATTAACTGCCGTATAAGACAGCACAGCGACCAGTGACTATGCCTACATCGCAGCCCCACCGACAGTCAATTTTTATTTTTGTAGTAAAAAAAACCAAGGTCTTCGTTGGGAATCGAACCCACAACCCCCATACTGACAAGCTAGTACACTACCTACTAGCCTACAGGGGCACCTATACGCAATGAAGTTGTGTGCCAGTGCCAGCAACCACTGGGCACACATATGAACTTAAATTTAGCTGTCCCTGGGTTAAATTTAAGATCAGCTCACACTTCTGACATTTCGGGTTTCTCTACAGAAGTCCAAACGCGTAAAGGGATGAAACTTTAGCTGGCTTCGATTTTCTTTCCCTCCATATCGAAGATTCTCGGCAGTTGCCTGAACAGCGAAATTGTTATTACTGATGATTTCAATGTCCACAACTATTTTTGGCCATGTCCACCATTGTTCTTTGCCATTCAAGCCATACAATTACGTAGGGTCAGTATGTTGCGTTATTTGCCCCACACAACCACCTTTCGCAATTAGTGAATGAGCCAACACACATTCCTTGCCTTTTTCTAACTTCACACCCCTTCAAATTATGAAGTTAGTGTCGGTGACTGCGATCACTGCACCATCTCCGTCTACTTTTCATATTTGAAGCTTCACATTTCGAAACCAGCTACCAAGCATTTCAAATTTATTTATGAGAAGGCTCGTTGGGCTGAGTTCAACGAATTTTTTAGGCAATTTAATTGGAAATTATGTTTTTTGGACAATAATTTGGATGTCATGGCGGAAATGAAAACTTTTATTACAAATTTCGATTAAAACCAGACCGAAGTCTTGGTTTAATCAAAGGTGCAAAAATTTAGTCAGATCAAGAGAGGAGGCTTTCAGTAGCTGTCAGTAGAATCAAAAACGTAAATACTCTAGAGCATCGACGCAATAAGGGTTGTATTTCACTAGTTTTACTACAATGGTAAGTGCTCTAGAGAAATTAGGGAACCTGTTCCCCGGTTACTCGCACATTTTTGCGTTTAACTTGATTTTTGTTGAGAACGCATTCTTTTGTGGTTGATTTTCAAGTGAATCGCAGCACGCTTTACAGGGAAATTTTTTTAGCAGAACGGTTTGTATGTGGAATGAACTCCCTCCACAAGTCTTTTCTGTCGCTTCCAATGTTTACAAATACTATTCCCTCTTTCCTCCTCCCCATAACCTAATTTCCTAGTTGTGGTAGTTTTGGTCATCCCGTGCTGGTCCGAGAAAAAAATGCAATTTGACACAAACAGAGAACCTTTATGTAGGGGATATAATATTAGTTTATAGGGTCCGCCAAATAACTTCTTGTTTTAAATACTATAAACAAAATTACACAGTTTCGGCTGTATGGCCAATATCCTCCTCTTCAATTTTGGTGAACAAAAATTCGTTCAACATGGCCCGATAACGATCGCCATTGACTGTAACGGCCATTCCTGAAAAACGGCCCAAACAGTGACTGGTTTTGGGTGCGTCGACTTTTTAATGTATGCGTGCGGGTTTTCTGTGCCCCAAATGCGACAATTTTGCTTGTTTACATGCCCGCCCAGATCAATGAGCTTCATCTGAAAATATGATTTTTTTGGCAAAATCGGGATCTTCTGTAAGTCGATCGCAGGCCCACTTAGCGAAGCGTTGTTAGAGCGCATACACAACCATATTCGTTCAGCGGAAGGATAAAAAATTATCTGTCAATTCAAATGTGAGCTAAGTGTTACCATTCATGAAATATGCACTAGTTGGAAAAAAAAACGTAAGATGGCGGACCCTATATAATAACTTATACTTGGCAGAATAAAGTAAATTTAATGTATCGTGTTTGGTGGTTGATTAAGAAGTGTTTATTATTTCAATTCAGGCTTAATAACTAATAACATTAATAATATATTAATGGTGTTGTAACGAAACTCACACCTAGATGTCCTTTAGCAGGACAACAGTTTTGCTAAAGGAGCGTAAATATATTTTTTCCAGTAGCAATAAGCTACTTTTTAGTCAGTTAGTTTTTGTCGGTTACTCAAATAGTTACCACCAAACGAATTTTAAATATGCAAAATCAGAGGAGAAATAAGAATTTGTTGCATTTCTATATCGTGCGCTAGTTCCTGAGAAGTGTAATGTCCACGACGATATAAGCTTATCTCGACAACACCTCTACTATAACTATGTGAAGTTTCAGAATTATCTATTTTTATACGAAATCGCCCAATGTGCGACGTGTATGTGTCATATGGTCTGCTAGTTTGAAATCCCAAATCGAATTTGTATGTGTCTGTCATAAAGTTTATAATTTTTGCATTCAGACAAACATTTAATTACTTATGACATAATCTCTGTCATAAAATAAGTATTTGCTTTGAATTTGTGCGACACACAGTTTTAAATTGGCAAACACTGCTGAAGTTAGCAAAAACCTAAACTTAGTGCTTTTGACATACTTTTTGTAGCTTTTTTTGTGGGCTTAGCTGCTTTAACATTCCTCAGCAAAGAAAAACATTAAGCTAACATCACTATATGTCACGCTCTATGCTGGTTTTACAACATGACATATATTTGTCCTATTGTCTGTCACTTTTCACTGTCACTGTTAAAAAATGGTATAGATAAAAAATTTTATATAAATTATACATAAGATAAATGCGCATGCTATGTATGAAAAGGATAACTTATAATGCATAAATTTTACATATGAAAAAGGGCAAAAAAACGTTTTATTAAATTACTTGAGGTCCTTAAATTCTAAGTCCGATATAGCATCTGAAAAATTTATTTGTCAAACGAATTGACATTCATTATCAGTTTCTGTAGTTAATCATCGTAAAAATGTTTACGCTTGAACAACGTTACCGACATTTTCTACGGAATAGAGTAAAGAATGCAAAATAGATATTAATGAATTAATAACTAACTATTGGCAAAAATTAAAAAGTCACTTTTTTCGTAAAATATTTTTGTACCTTTTGTACCTTTTTAAGACTTAATAAGACTTTAAGTTACCTAAACTCCAAAGTCAAGGCCTTTAAATAACATCTTTTTATAATATTTATTTGGATTTCAAATGCCTACGATAAAAACGTACAAAAAATAAAAGCCAAAATGTGATGAAATTATACCCTAAATATGTCAAGGCGTGTTTATAGTATCTTTCAGGGAGTGGTTGTAGAAGCTTCTTTAAAAATGTTAAACTTTTTCAATAAATTCATAGCTCTTTTCAACCTTCATAATAGTTATTTTTTTAGATTTTTCTGTAGAAAATGTTATGATCTTATCCAATTTGGAAAACATTATATTTGTTTTTGCGAAAATATTTGAATATATTGAATGATTGACAGATACCAAACAGTTCGATGACAGGTAAGAATATTATTTTTCATTAAAAATATCTAAAAACAAAACAAAACAAAAAAAAACTGTCTGTCCTACTAAAATAAAAGCGCACACCAAAAACCACAAATCAGACGGCGAACAAACAAAATTAGAAGAAAAAAAATTAACAGAAATTATATTTTAGGCAGACAGTTTATCTCAAGGGTATCAACATATTACAAATATACAGTGGGCCATTAGGCAATAAAATAATTTCCTACAAATGTAGGTGTGTAAATTGGAGTCGTCGCAAAGCGATATTTTCTTTCTTCACTTAAAATGGATTGTGGCAGTTGGATGATAAAAAAGCAAATTATTCAAATTTGATAAATATTATTCGAATAAGGTTATATGAAAAAATATTTTTCGAATATTTTATTTATTAGATTTATAAATAATAAATATTTTAGAATATTTTACAAACTGGCTTTTTAATTTTTTTTAATTTATTGGTAGGGTTAACATATTTAAATCTATTTTGCCAAACTGCTCTTTAGAAGAAAGCTGTGGCATCCTTGATATCCTTGAAAAATCCCCTTCAATATTAATCAAATTATTTCGATAAATATTGATCGAATTAAAACTATGTAGAATAATTCTATTCATTCCTTTCAAATTGAGATAAATTAAGTTTTTGATCGAGTTAATTTAAAAGTATTTTTTTATAAAGGTTTTTTCTACAAGACGTTTGTTTTCTAAAACAAAATAGAACAAGGAATTTAGATACAGATGATTCAAATTTTTATTGTATTGCGATTATTCGGCAATTATGAATGAAAAGTGATATGTGACAAATGTCCACCATGACCACGCTGACAGATGTCGATTCGTTTTTAAAAGTTTTAATCACTTTTTGGCAAAAAAGCGTTCCTATTTCCTATCACATCACGGACCCATTATCGGATCCATAATCCAGTCGTGTGAAATCACACGATCTGTCTAGTCACTTGGCTGCTGATTGTCGACAAATTATGCAAACCGGAAATTTGGTTTCCAATAAATATATCGTTTCATTGGCTGCACTACATGTGGCACCTTGCTGTTGAAACCACATGTCAGTGATATCCACGTAATAGGTCAAAATTGAGTTGTTCTTATGTCGCGATTTGCCGCATTTCCAGCCTCATCTTCGAAAAAAAGGGCATTATCATGGCTCCAGACCACATAGCGCACCATACAGTGACACGTTGAGCATGCAAATGCTTCTTAATAATTGCTCTAGGATTTTCAAAAGCCCAAATAAGGCAATTTTGCTTGTTAAAATACCCTGACAAGTGAGATTAGGCTTCGTCTAAAAAAAATGATTTTTTCAGAAAAACTAGCCGGTTGTTCCTGAATAAATTGAGCGAATCTACGGCGATGTGAAGGACCACTCGACTTCAATTCCCGCACCAGTTGAACCTAGTAAGGCTTCAAAATCAAATCCCTACGCAAAATACGTCATGAATTCGCCAATTGTTGAGAACGTCGAGGAATTAACAGATTTCGATCTGCTTCAACACTATGGCTCACGGCTGCAATATTTTCAGTTGAACGATCCGATCGTACACGCGTTGGTGTTCGCAGAAGGGCGATTATATTTTCTGAAAATATAACGAATTTTACAAACTGCAACTTTAACAGAACCAATTTGTTTAATGCGATTTTCGTGCGAAATTGAATTCATTGCAACAACTGCCGATGCAACTACAACGAATACGTCAAAAAATTAAATACCAAAACTACAATGTTGTTGGTGTTGCCACAATTGAAGAACAAAATTTTTGTTGATAAACCCGATATTTTTTTGTTTTTTAAAAAGAGAAGTAGTACTTCAGGCAACAATGCCTACTTAGTCAAGTACCGTGCTACATTCTTTAGGAAAGGGATAGAAGACAGATACAACAGGTGGTGAAAGTAGAAGGATAGTCGGAAATTAATTGCCGTATAAATGACAGCACAGCTACCAGTGACTATGTCTTCACCGCTGAGCAGCCCCACCGACAGGCAATACAAAACTATAAATATATAAAACCGTAAATTTGTGAATCGTAAACCCGATATTACTGGTTTTGTGCCTCTACGCATCCATTACAAGTGACAGACTATTGTGCAATTTGGTCAGGAGGAATCACTGGACTTTACTTCTTTGAAAATGAAAACGGCGTAACGGTAACTGTGAGTGTGAGAGCAATATAGTGATATAATTGAAAAATTTTTAACGGCACAACTGTATGCTTTGGGCTTAATTAGCATGTGGTATCAACAAGACGGTCCGACATCGCATACAGCCAGGATTACAATGCAGTTACTGCGAGACCTCTTTTTACAATAAGTTATTTTAAGAAATGGTGATGTTGTTGATCCAAGGTCGCCTGATTTGACTGCTCCGGACTTATTTTTGAGAATATAATAAAAAAATGTGCTCAAAAGGGCTCGTATTTGTGAGGCTAAAGGAGGCGGATATTTATCTGATATTGTATTCCATACATAATTGCCAACATTAAATAAAACATTTATCAATATAAAATCCATTATAAATAAACAAAGTAGTATATCCTCGCGGGCGAATACCCTCTATATTGCTATTGTTTCAAAAACATTTCGTTGCTGACCTACTGTGCGCTATACACTGCATATAAAATTTCGCGCACCTTGCAAAAATATGTGTACACGAATATATTGAGCGTGCCTTTGTGTGTGTCTGTGTTTTTTTTATGGCTTTTAAAATTTACAAAAATCAGCAACAAAAAACTGTTTTATTTAAGCTTGTATTCTTTGATTTTCATTCTGTTTCATTTATTTTTGTATTTAAATGCAGCTGTTCTTCTGCCAACAAATTTAAGATGAAATTTGGAAAAGATTTTTCGGTGCAAATTTTGGCTAAAAGAGAGAAAAAAACATGCAAGGAATTGGTTAAACAAAAATTGTTTGTCTTCTTCTTTTTTTTGGAAGGCAAAAAAAAAACTAATTAAACTTATTGTCGATTTTTATAATTATAAAAAAAGAAAAAAAGAAAAAACGGCAGTTTATTGCACACAGAAGAAGGATATTAGATTTCTACAGATGGAAAATGGCAATGTGAAAGAATAGCAATATGCTGTTAGATACCGGATTTTTACTCGCCAATATATTTATACAAATTAATTAGTTGCTTTGAAAATTATCGCTTTATTAGCCCGACGACACAATTATTTTTAAAATTTGCTTTTAACACACCGCAATTATAATTATGTAAAATTTATCATAAAACTCTGCTTAAAAGAACTCCCTCAACAGCTTGAGTTGTTTGCTGCAATTAGAAGCATAAAAAGCATAAGCTGGCAGCCCCAAGTGTATGACTGGGCATAACTGACTATTAGTTTGGTTGGACTAGCTAAATTTGGTCGATAATACTCTGGAAATCTAACGACCTAGTTTTTTTGATAAATCCGTCTTTTTTCGCCTACAAGGAATTTAATAAATATTTATGATAAAATCAAATACAGTCGTAAGAATTCGACAGCGGTGGGCAGGAAATCGTCGCTAGAGATATTAAGGTTAGGCGCCAAAGGAACTTTCGTTTTTGTTTAACAAAAGTCTCTTAATACAATTCTGAGGTGCCTACCCCCCGGGGGCACATTTATCGGTCTTTATAGAATACTATCTATAGAAGACTATCTAGACCTGGGCAACTGGGGGAAAAAGGGAGTCCAGTCCCCTGAAGGCAGCAGGAGTCAACTGGGAACTCAACGTTATTTCCACGGAAATCAGTAGCCCGCAGAGGTTCCGCTATTTGTTTCTTTAGGTATTTAGCTGTTTCTCTGACTGATTTTTGAGGTTGGTTCTTCGGGAGTATCGTGGTCGTTGTGGTTTCGCGGCCCCATAACAGACAGGTTAGTTTTATATGGTGGCCAGGTTCATTTCACCTTTAATAACACCTACCTGGTGGAATGTTCCTATTTCCAGTGAGCATGCTAGACATGTGTTCTGGACAGGAGTTGGAAAGTGTCCAACTCTTCAGCAAGGAGTGGTGGTTTGCAGCCCTGCTCTGGAATCAGTAAAGTTGCAACTAGTAAAGACCTGTTGCTAGAATTAGTCTTCGGCTTCCTAGGGCGCGAATGACGTTTGTTTTTAAATCATTCAAAGTGGTTTGACCACCATCTGGTTAAGGATAACTGCCAGGTACAGATGTAAATCAAATTACGCAGTTCTGAGATGCCTTCGTCCAAAAAATCTAAGCGGCTGGATAAAGCGCGTGACATCATCTGGCCAAGATAAAAATCAAAGGAAATAATGCATAAAGACTGTGACTGAAGGAGGCTTACACGGTGGCGTATATGTTACGGAAATGGCCAGCGCAGGATAACATTAGGCTTAGAACCCCTAGCACAAACATATTAAGTTCGGACCTTACATTTACACAAACAAACTTCAATTATGCCAGAATATAATAACGCAAACAGCTTTTATTAGCTTTTGAAGTTCTAAAAAACCTCAGCGTCAAGGCTAGCAATAAACTAATGGAAATGTAGATTTACAACCATAAATCAATTAAGGCTTAAGCCAGTGTTAATAATGTCGTTGGGCTGCATGTGGAATATGACCAACAATATCGATAGTTTCTACTGCAGTATCTTCTCCAACATAATTGTTTGTTATCATTTAAATTTGTTCATTTTGGGAACTTATATATTTTTTTAACCCGTTCCCACAAAACGACCCGGGTTAAGCTTCTCTCTTCTGCTAAGGTGAAAATAATAATTGCAGCCATCTGGGCCATTCTCATTAAATTTATTTTTATTCCTGAAAACAAAAAATTATTATTATTCCATATTCCATTTCATATGCTCTCTAAAGGGTTTTCTTCGAAGTTATTCAGCGTGGGTTTTTATACAACTTTTTTTTTTTTGTTTTCAGGTATTCGTGACATTCTTGATACCAGAGTTTTGGTAATGAACAATTTGACGGATATTGCAAAGATTTTTTCTTTTCCGTTAGACTGAAAGGAATCGAAATTAATATTTTGTAATTCCTCCATTCCGTTAATAATCCGATAAGATTTTGGCCTTTTTCGTTGCATTTAACAATCTTTAAAGAACAATAAACAAAAATTTTAGTAATCAACTAGTTAATGTGTGTTGTTATTGAATGATTAAATTATTATTTTAATGCCTTCATTCGTATGCATGAAAAATGAAAATTATTTTGTACATTCACAACCTCTTGTATGTGGGATAAATCCTTGGATTCTACAATAGCTCTAAAAATGCTAAAGATCACATGTATGTCAATATTGATTACAACCTGTACAAAATTATTTTCGTATGCTTATTGAAAATCATGAAAGGGATATTAAAATGTATCGATATAATATAAATTTAAATATTTATTGTTTTTTTAACCGATCTTTTTTTATTTATCTTTAATAAATATCTTTTTTCTTTTCTAAGAAGAAGAAAAGAAAAAAAATATATAAAAAAGATCTTAGAAAAGAAAAAAGATATTTATTAAAGATAAATTTAAATATATAAAATTATTAGTATTTTTTTTTCTTTTCAAGACTTTGCTGTTTTTACAAATTTAATATCAGAAATTTACAACTCTTCTCACAACTAAGTTTGTTGTACTTTATACAATATACCACAATGTGAACTAAGTAATTGTATGTTGTGTTTATGTAAAAAATAAATTATATTGTCAATGTTTGTCTTCAAATTCTTTGGCAAATGCTCAATTATTTATTTTTATATTTATGTGGTCAGCGTATTACACAAATATTAAAGCCTAAATGGCAATAAATTATAACTAGGCGTGACAAAAAAATTTTAAATAAAAACTTTCATATCTTCACATGAACTGTAATTTTAAAAAATAAAAACGAATTTGAAATATTCAGGTGTGTGATTGAAATCGATTTCGTCGTTTTGAAATCCACAAAGGGCGTGGTATTTCCAAATGCGACGTTTTTTTCAAACTGCATTTTGTTTCAGTAAATAAATTGACGTCTTTAAAATGTGATGAATTTCGATGCTAATTTAAATTCATTTTAAAATCCATACAGTTTTCCTTAAAGAAATTCGAAGAATAGGAGAAAAAAATGGCAAATTTAAAAACAAAAACTTAATCAGAAACGTAATAATTGTCTACTACAGAATAGCAATTAGAAATTAGGTGCAATTAGGTGCACCTGTAGGCTAGTAGTTAGTGTACTAGCTTGTCAGTATGGGGGTTGTGGGTTCGATTCCCTTGGTTTTTTTCACTACAAAAATAAAAATTGACTGTCGGTGGGGCTGCTCAGCGATGAAAGCATAGTCACTGGTCGCTATGCTGTCTTATACAGCAGTTAATTCCAGATTATCCTTCTACTTTCACCACCTGCTTCATCTCTTCTCTATCCCTTCCCTAAAAGAATGTAGCACGGTACTTGACTAAATAGACATTGTTGCCTGAAGTGCTACTTCTCTTTAAAAAAAAAAAAAATTTTAGATCAGAAATTTTGCGAAGATAGAGAAATTACGATATGCATATTAAAACACAATTAATGTTATTTTTTATAGAATGGCATCTAAGACTTCTCAGAAAAGAAGGCGTGCCTCAGCCGAGCAACTGAGCCCCAGACAGACTTTAGAAAATTAAGGAACTGGAAGGACGAAAATTTCTGTGGCTAACAAACAAAATGAATTTCACGTCTCAAAGATTGCATCGATTAATTGGGGTCTTAAAAACTTGCTCAACCTGCGACAAACTATATGATAAATATGCGAAAGCCTTAACAACAAAATCTAACTCTTTATTTTTTTCTTTTACGTTAACTAAACGACACAAAGTTATTTTTATTTTAAATTAAAAAAATTCAACTTCTGTTTTAAAACAATAACAAATGTTGTTAGAACGCTTTACAGAACAGCAAAGGCTTCCACTTTATTGTTATTTTAACAACTCTCTAGTCATTAAAGTTTAATAGTGAATCCCACTACAGCTTCGGAATATTGCTTTGACGCAAAAATATTCTGTTTTATCTCCCAATGTGCACTGATACTTTATTTAATTAACTTCTAAGAACATTTTTTTAAGCATATCTTCTTTTGAGCCTTTGAGTTTACAACCCAAAGTATAGAATAAATATTAAAGTAAAAAAAGACTTCATTCTGCAAATATTTTAAACATTATTCGGCTTTTATTTATTTATTAGATTTTTACAATTTAAGAATAAGAACGCCGTAAAAATTATTTAATTTCATGCCACTATTTAATTAGTATGCATTATGGCAACACTGTTAGAAGCATACACATCCGATTTTGCTGAAATTTCTTCCCTCGAGTTCGTTCTAAAGCTTCAGCTCCGGAATATTGGACTGAATCAAAAATATTTTGTTTCTGCCCCACTGTGCACTAGCATTTTATTTAAATATCTTCCAAGAACATTATTTTTACACCTTTAAGTTTACAATCCAAATTATAGGCTAAATATTAGAGCCCTGCAGACAGAGTTAAAAAAATATTTAAAACATTATCCGGTTTTTATTTCTCCTTTTATTTTCTTTGGACCAGCACTTAAGGGGAAATTAGGTTGTGGGGAGGAGAAAAAAGGGAATTGTGTTTATAGACATTCGAATTGAACTTTCCTACAGTAAAAGTGACACGAAAGGCTTATGGATGAAGTTTATTCCACATACGGACTATTCTGCTAAATAACGAATTTTCCCTGTATTGCACAGTGCGATTCACTGGCCAATCATCCACAAATGGATGAGCTATCAGCAAAAATCGAGGTAAAATGCCAAAACGTGCCAGTAAAGGAAACAAGTTCTCTAATTTCATTAGAGCACTTACCATTGTAGTAACGATAAAACAGTGAAATACATTATACAGTGCGTTGATGCTCTAGGGAATCAATAGAGAGAGTGTGATTTGTTTTACATCCGCACCTGGCTATGTAGCCTTAATCAGATGATAGACAAACCACTATTGTATAATTTGGAACGTCATGCTCGTCCAAGATAGCCGAAGCAACAGAACCACCTAGTTGCAACTTGAATGATTCCAGGACAGGTCTGCAAACCATCACACCTTGCTAAAGAGTTGGAGACTTTCTAACTCCTGTCCAGAACACGTGTCAAACATGCTCACTGGACTGGATCATTCACTTTGCATGTCATTATCAGTGAGATGATCCTGGCCACCATAATAACAATTATACTGTTATGGGGCCGCAAAACCACAACCACCACGATGCTCCCATATAGGGGCCAACCTCAATGATCAGCCAGAGAACTATTATAAGTCTAAAGAGACAAATAATGAACTCCGCGGGCCACTGATCCCCGTGGAAATAAAGTGGAGCTTCCAGTTGTCTCCCTGTCTGACTTCAGGGGACTGGGCTCCCTTTTTCCCCCAGTTGCACAGGTCTAGATAGTCGAGTATTCTATAAAGACCGATAAATGTGCCCCCGGGGGGTAAAAAGAATCAATAGAGTAGGATATCTTACTATCCCCAATGAGCGAGCCTCTAAGCCTTCTTTCGTATGCGGTCGAGCAATTTCAAAATAAACTTTGGAGCGCTGAGAGTTGTATTCCATTTTTAGACGGATATAAGTGGTATAAAAATTAGGAAAATCGAATGGGTTTAAGTAACTCCCACACCATTTTAGAAAACCGAGGCATTGGAAATCTTCTTTAGGAACCTGAAAAATGTGTTTATTCCATCGAACATCACAGTGAATTTTCATGCCAAAAACACGAAGAGTTTCCAATTCCGTAATACTTATATCACCCATAGTAACAGATGCAGCATCATTTCCGAATACAGATCTATGCGTAAGCATGCAACATTGCGGCTTATGGGTGTTTGTCTATGCACACGACACCATTCTGAGATCTTTGCGAGATCGCGATTGAGCGTATTATTCGAATGACATGTGGTGCTGTCATCTGCCTTATGCTCTTTACTTATTCTTTAGATTGTTATAATTTCAGATTAAAAGCGCCTAAAAATCGTTAAATTTCATGAGGTATGTGTGATGGCAACACTGCTACGAACATACACGTCTGTAAATTTATTGCCGTACTGTTTGTAATTGCGATTTCCATTTGTAGGCGAATTAAAGTTTCTGAATAGCTGCAACATGATATTCTAAAAGTTTATTTTAGAAAATTACTTATGCACGTGTGAGTATGAGCCAATCCAAAACATGTCCCAGAAACTGTTCCAGCGCTGTTTTTTAAATGTTTTTTTTTATCGTATGAGAAAAAGTTTTGTTTCAAGAAGTAAAAATAAAAATCTACTCTCATAACAATATTAATTTCTGTTGTATTCTATTAAAACAAACCAAAATATCGACTTTTTTTCAATTCAAAAAAAATAAAACTTTATTTCTTCGCAGCAATATCGTTTATTAAAGCTTAAATGCACTTCAGGAGAATAACTAAAACACTTTTCTGGTGGTTTTCATTTATAAAGTATCTTTTTTCTAAATGTAGCCAACTCCTTTACACTCTAAAGTCATAACATTCATAATTGCATTTTATGGTTGATGTAGGAAAGCTGTGTTTTTATGGTCCTTCTTGACCAAGTTATTTATGTTTATGTTTTTACTTTTCTTTATCATGCTTAAGTTCTTTTTTGTTAAGTTTTTCTTAATGCACTTTTTATTTTTCATTGCAATTTACTTTCTGAGGATGTAGGCAACAACATCCAAAAAAAAAACTAAAAAAAACTAAAAACCTTTTAAGATTTTAATACAAAAAAGCTGCTTACCTTGGACTAAATTTGTATTTTTTTTGGTGTTAATTTTTTTTTTTTAGTTTTGCATGGTTACAATCACTATAAAATTCTTTCATAAAATATGTGAGTGTCTCCAGAATTTTTGTGGATAGATTGTTGTTTTTTTAGAAATTTTTTTTTTCATTTTTTTAATTTTATATTAAAAAAAAAAACTTTTATTTTTAAGTTTTTTTGTTCGTTGTCATTTTTTTAACTTGTATTTTAAGCATCACTTTTAAACATTCCAAGTATTAGGCAGTGTCAGGAAGAAGAGTCTTTTCATCTGGTACAATCAATTTGAAATGAGCTACATTCAATATTGTTTGTAGTCTCATGAAAATGATACCGAAAAAAAATTACAAATTGAAGAAAAACGAAACATATTTTTTATTTATTTTTCAATTGTACAGAAAAGGGTTATGGCAGATACAGAAACAGTTGAAAACTTAATTTGAGTATTTTTGAAACTTATCTTGATTAGACATTTTTCTCTGAAAAAGCTAACCAAACCTAAAAAGCTAACTGTTTTAAGGCCCAACTATAATCTGCATAAGCTGGCTTAAGCTAATGTCAAAAATTGAACGAAAAGTCTGTAAAATGCTAAAACGAATCATTGCAATCTTTTAAGTGGCTATATTGTACTTACATGAATATAGAAATTATTATGCACAGTTGCATATTCGTTCTCTTCTTACTTTGGCAGAAAAATAATTTCGTTCTAAATAAACGAAATTTTTAAGCTAAAAGGCGGTTAATAATCGTATTTTGTATACATAATACTATCCTTATACAAATTTACAATTTTTTGTTAATAGTTTTAAGAAAATTACAAAAGAAAAACAACACATATATCGCCGTATGGATTATTTGGGCCAAAAGTACGAAAAAATTGCAACTGTGTGCATCATTGAATTTAAAAACAATACAAAATTAAATTTTATTGCAAAGTGTGTGTTAAAAAAAATAAAAAAGAAAATAAAATGTTTAAAGGCCCTCGTTCCTTTGAGTTGCCGTTATAGTAAAACGCGTCTCTTTTGTTATATAAGCTATTTTTTCTTTGTACATTTTCTATTAAATTCAGATAAAATATTTTTTGCCCTCCATTTGAATTTGTTTACTAATGTATCTATAACACAATGCAAAACAGCTGTTTCCGTACGGAATGTGCGATCAGTTTCGTACATTGCTTAGGCAAATGACATTTGACGAAAAGTTTTGTTAAGTATTTTATGGTTTGCCTCATATGATTATTAGGTATTTGCACAGTTGCTTAAGTTGCCTTAAGCCAATATATGCATAATATAGTTGGGCCTTCAGTTGTTCTTATTTTCATCAAAGCAGTTTCGAGTGGTGAAAAAAAGGTGTGCAGAAATTCGATTCGTTAGTAAAATTTTATTTTATTCGTTTGCTTTAAAATAATATTCGCGAATATTTGTTTTTTATTCTTGAGTTTTGGTATTCTCTTCGCGAGCAAAAACTATTTGCTTCTGTCTATTTTATTCATTTGCCGGATAATAAGAACAAAAGTTTAATATTCCTAAACTAATAAAGAAAAAACCAGCAAGAAGACATGGAAAAAGAATAATTCTTGTTATCTTTAAGCTACTGGGAATTTTTTGTGGTCTTCAAAATTATGGACTAGTAATATATAGCAAGTATGATATACATTTACTTATAGATTATGTATTTGCAAGAGCCTGTGAACAGCTCCTTATTTTACTTTGCATAAATTTTCCATTTTCAACAATAAGTTAATGGCAAAATGTCCAGGATAGTATATGTTTTTTAAAAATTATAAAATGATATTCGCAAAAAATAGCTAAAAAAATAAAAATTTTTTATTTAATTTCAAATTATTCTTTTATATACGAAAGAATAAATGTGCGAATAAATTTTACTTTAACTGCTCCACGTATTTTATTCGTGAAAAATGAATAGGTATTTCGCGAATATTATTCATTTGAATTTACGTCGTTTGTGAATGCGTTTATATGCGAAAAGATTTCGTACGCTACATGGCAATCTCTATTATATTGAATTCTGCTAAATTTACGGAATTAAATAGCGATGGTTGTATGTGGGAAGTAATTAATCAGATCAGTTCAAAGGATTTACTTAAGCGGCTACATTGAATGAGATTATAAATTTTTTAATTTTAATTGATTTACAGAATTGTAGCAACTTCTAAAAGCTATTGCATTTCTGACATGCACTTTGTCTTATACTTTTCTTATACTTTTTCTTGTCATGTTTGAACTGATTAAACAAATTAGCTTTATATTAATTTATTAAAGCTACGATCGCTGATGTGATGTTAGAAATCTAAAAAGCTAAAACAAAGACTTTTTAAAATAGAAATTCAGTGATTACCAACGCCTGTCCAAGCGGGTTGCTCAACGCAAAACATCGTAGCCGTGAGCCACATAGTTAAAGCAGATCCAGAATTATCAATTCCTTGACGTTCTCAACAATTGGTGTTATCCAAAACCACCACATGACGAATTTTGCATACGAATTTAACCTTGAAGCCTTACAAACTTCAAGTGGTGCAGGAATTGACGCCGACCGACCATTCATATCGCCGTAGATTCGCTTAAATAATTCAGAAACAACCGTCTGGTTTTTCTGAAAAAAAAACATTTTTTTAGACAAAGTTCATTTTCACTTGTCAGGAGGTTATGTCAACCAGCAAAATTGCCACATTTGGGCTTCTTAAAATCCTAAAGCGATTATTGAGAAGTCTTATATTGTCTGGAGACGTGATTGGGCAGTTTATATTCTAAGATGAAGCTAAAAATGCGGTAACGGTCAATGGTTCATGCTGCCGCGAGATGTTAACAACTCAATTTTGGCCAATTATTGACGACGTGGATTGACATCTGTTAGCGTAGTCGTGGTGGACATTTGCCAGATATTATTTTTTATTCACAACTGCCGAACTTTTCTCTTCATAATACAATAAAAATAGATTTCATCTTAATCTAAATTTTTTTTATTTTGTTTTAGAAAATAAACTTCTTGTTGAAAAACCCTGCAAAAGTGATAAAAAGAAACCGCCCTAATTATGGCTTTATTCGTATTTTCCACAATATTAATTAACCGTCGTCGCTTAAAATACATATTACGCACACCTTACAGCCTGTCAGGCTTGCAATACATTACAAGTGGCCTCTGCATTAATTTTAAATGTATTGAGAAGCCGTTGCATTTGCATGCTCAACGTGTCACTGTATGGTACATTATGTGGTTTAGAGACATAATTGGGCTGCTTATTTTTTCGTTGATGAGACTGAAAATTCTGTAACGATCAATGCCTCACGCTATCGCGAGATGCTAATAACTGAATTTTGGCGTGCTATTGACGATTACCCCCCGGGGGCACATTTATCGGTCTTTATAGAATACTCGACTATCTAGACCTGTGCAACTGGGGGAAAAAGGGAGCCCAGTCCCCTGAAGTCAGACAGGGAAACAACTGGAAACTCCACTTTATTTACACGGGGATCAGTGACCCGCAGAGTTCATTATTTGTCTCTTTAGACATTTAATAGTTTTCTGGCTGATCATTGAGGTTTGCCCCTATATGGGAGCATCGTGGTGGTTGTGGTTTTGCGGCGCCATATCCTATGGTTTTCTATGGTGGCCAGGATCATCTCACTGATAATGACACGCAAAGTGAATGATCCAGTCCAGTGAGCATGCTTGACATGTGTTCTGGACAGGAGTTAGAAAGTCTCCAACTCTTTAGCAAGGTGTGATGATTTGCAGACCTGTACTGAAATCATTAAAGCTGCAACTAGGTGGTTCTGTTGCATAGAATTATAGCTTCGGCTATCTAGGACGCATGTATGACGTTCCAAATTATACAATAGTGGTTTGTCCACCATCTGATTAAGACTACATAGTCAGGCGCGGATGTAAAACAAATCACACTCTGCTATTGACGATGTGGATATCACTGACATGTGATTTCAACAGCACGGTGCCACATGTCACACAGGCAATGAATGCAATGCAAATTTCCCAATCGCATATTTCACGTCAATCAGCAGTTAAGTAGCCAGCCAGATCGTGTGAATTAACACCACTCGATTACTTTTTGTGGGGCTATGTTAAGGACAGAGTCTATACAGAGCCTTAAAACTCAAAATCTGTGATGTTATTAAAGAAATAGGACTGCTTATTTTGCCAAAAAGTGATTAAAATCTTTAATGAATCAATTAACATCTGTCAGCGTGGTCGTGGTGGACATTTGCCAGATATTTTTCATTCATAAAAGTTTTCCCTACGTAATACAATAAAAATTTCAATCATCTAAATTTTTTGTTTTATTTTATTAAAAAAAACAAACTTCTTGTTGAATAACTCTTTAAAAAATATATATGTATAAATTGCAAAGTCTATATATTGTTTTTAGGTTTGATTGATTTATACTTTTACTAAAAACCTAATTCTAGTTTTTTTTTTCAACTTTGATTTGCTCAACTCGCAAAATTTAAAGTTTTAACGTGGTGGGAATTTTTGGTTTTTGTTTTAATCTGTTAAATAACTAAATATGCTTTTCATTTTATAGTAAATACCTATTAAATAATTTTAAAAACTATTCAAGTCAGGTTTAAGGAAAAAAAAAATAAAAAGTAAAGTGTCATACATTTTAACATGAACATTAAAAAATGTATTCTAATTTATAAAACAAAAAAAAAGAAATAAAATAAAATAAAAACACTTTTGTTTTTGTGTTTGTGTGCACCTCAGTTACCTTGAAATTAAAGCTGAATCATTTATTTTCTGGCAAAAATGAACAAAAAAAAAACCTTAAATATGAAACAGAATCAATTTGCCAAAGTACTTTGCGAGCACGTTGTTAAGGTTTTAAAGGAAAATATGATTGAAAGAATGGCCAAACGAAGAGATAATATTCTCGCATAGATGGATGATTTTAGGTTCCCTTGGATGTATGAATATGATGACTTTGCTGGCTGATAGTGATGTTGGTATATGATAAATGAATCGATTTCAGTGGAAACCTTGCACACACAACAGCTAAATGATGTGGTGTATGGTTGATGCTTGTGTGTTCGTGCTTTTTTTGTTTTTGTATTTTTGTGCGTAAAACAGAAGCCAGATTGTTTTCATGATAATGTTTCAGTTTACAAAATAAAAAAAAATATTTATTTTTTTACAGTGTGTTTTAAATTTTATTATAAGCGCTGTTATTAATAACTTAAGTAGAAAATCACTTAAAATTGGCTGTCAGTAGACGACCGTATTAGCGATAAGAAATTTACGGCTCAAAACTTACTCGTGATATTGTCAATTAAGGAATTAAGCTCTCTTGTTCTGTTAAATTTTTGAAATTTAACAACTGTGTGGTGGTATCCGTTATACTCGCTTTACTTTCGAGTGTATCAGCTTAATTGAAACTAGTAAAATTAAAAACATTAAATTTTACTGATGCAGCATTTAAATTTTCATTACCATTACTACTAAAATTTTATTTGCATTATCAGTAATACAGCTTTCCGTAAAAGTATTGATCTGGTCATTTATTGCAAGCATTATTGTTTGCAAATTTGGCCAATAACTGTAAGTTAATATTTTATATTATCTTTAAAAAAATGCAGTTATCAGTAAATTTTTACTGATACTGAAAAAATTGCAGTATTTTCTTTAATAATACATAATAATATGAATGTGTGTTATATATATGTAACATGCTTATTACTCATACATTCATAAATAGAAAGTTTTAGTAAAACCTAATTTTAAATGAAATCAAAATTTAATTTTAAATTTTATTGGTAACGAAAATTAAATTGCTGTATCACTAAATATTAAAAAAATATTATTGCTTTTACTCAAACACTTTATAACCAAAACCGACGTATAAAACTGTAACAAGAATAAAATAAAACAAAAAAATTAGATCAAAATGATTAAAATTTTGATTGTATTACGACGAGAAAAGTTTGGCAATTATGAATGAAAAAGATATCTGGCAAATGTCCATCACAACCACGCTGGCAGATGTCGATTCTTTCACCAGTTCCTGACTTTTATTTTTGCCTTAAATATTACAAGTTAAAAAATAACTTTTGCTTTTTGAGTAAAATAATAAAAGTCAAAAGTTAAGAAATAACTTTTATTTCTGCCTTAAAAAAAAATTAAAGTTAAAAAATATTTTTTTTTTAATATAAAAGTCATAACAGTTACGGTCCCTAGTTGAAATCAATTCGATTGAGTCTGCATAAACTCTGTCCCTAATATAGCCCCACAAAAGACAATCCAGTGTAAAGAAACGGCCCAATCACATCTCAAAACCACATAGCGCAACCCGTTGAGCATGCAAAGGCTTCTCCATAATCGCTTTAGGATTTTCAGAAGGCCAAATGCGGCAACTTTGCTTGTTGACATAGTGAAAATGGTCTTCATTTTTTTTGATTTTTTCCAGATTTTTTTCAGAAAAACCAGCCGGCTGTTCTTGAGCGAATTGAGAGAATCTACGACGCACATAGAGGTATTTCAACGATCTGGGCGTCCAAAATTGTTTTTGTGCGTAAATGTACATATCTTGTCGAGTACAACAAGACTGTGTCGTTGAAATTTGCGAAACACACTAAAATCTTGAGTTACGGGTAAAAAACCGGGTTTTCTGCCCTTTTGCACATATAAGCTAGTAACTTTGTTGAATATCAACCGATTTAGAATTTCTCAGTGGATTTAGAAAGAAGAAACTAAGCCATTTCGAAGATATGAAAATGATACTTAAGCAATATTGAGACATCTGTGTGTATTCCTCCAGCAAACTAAGTTTTGCAAAAAAAAATTGGGTATTTTTCACGTTTGGAGATGTTTTTACACAATTTTTCATTTAGGAACCGTATAATTGAAGACTGTAATATAAAAGTATGTTTATTTATGAGTAAAATGCAACTTTGGTTTAAAACATCCGTTAAAAATTGACTGAGTTAATGAACTTTTAATAAAACCAAAATGCTGAAATAAATACGTACTCAAAAGTAATGAATAAAAAAAAAGAAATGGTATGTAAATGATGAGAATATATAACGAACATGTTTTATTGAAAACAAAATAACAAAAACAACATAAAAGATTAAGAAAACATTTAATTGAATATTGCATCGCTCTTTGAAGAATAATCATTTGTATATGGCTCGTCAGATATGAACATTGATATTGCTTCTGGCAAGAACGGGTTAGTATTTCTATTCTTTATTGCTCTCATACAGCTTAACAAAGGGTCCGAACTAAGTAGAAGGCGATTAAATATATCTTCATTGCAGTTTTCTATAGAAAATTTTCTTGCGAAGTCTTGCCGATAACTTCTGAAATGCTTATTACGAATTTCTGTCGCCTCCTCCGAAAGTTGTCCTATAGGTAACAGAGATTTTCCAATTACAACTGCGCCATGAACCAAAATTTTGTGCAACGTTGCAACGCGTTGGAGTCATAGGATGCCATGGGTACAGGTCAACATATAATCGAGCCGTTTCTGTGGTATAATTTTCAAACTTTTCAATGTTTGTTTTGTAACCACTTGAAATCACTTCAAGGATTACTTTTAGTCTATATATTAAGTCGTAATTTATGCCCGTTATTTCGGCTGCTAAAGATGGATTGTCAAAAAATCTTCGGCTAGTATTACCATCATCTGTATTACCAAAATTTGCTTTTGGTATGTCAATTATTAAACCAGTTTCGGCACGAAACGTGTCTTGGATTTCTTTTTTCCTAGCTTTCTCTAATTCTTTTTCTGCTTCTGTTTTCCTTTCTCTGTACTTCTTAACAGGTAGTTTGTATGCCAAATGAAGTATACTTTCGAATAGTCGTATTCTGGCATGCAAAACAGAAAGGCCGAACTCAATAGCTTCAAATTTAATATCTCTAGTGAAGTCCAGCTTGTTGAAGTCTTTAGAGGTAGCTCCACAAATGTAGCACTTGCTTGTAGATGTTGTACCTGTGGCTGCGTTGCAAACTTTGCCATCAACCATAGTCATTATTAATATGTGTTTCACCAAATACTTGTCCCCGTCTAAGTCAACTTCAGTTGCAACTAAATTATTTATGTTATTTTTAACATATTTTATTTCGTCTTCAATTACTGCAGCACTTTCCTTGATGAAGCGGAATCTTATCGGCCTACAAAATCGGGACGAAGATGGTGTTGGGTTTTCCCAAATAATTGTTTCTTTTTTCTCTCCACAAACTAATCTAAGAGGAACAAAACAGCTCTGAAATATGTTTGAATCCAAATCTTCAACATTATCTTGTTTCTGTTTATACAAATCTTGCTTGGAGCCATCGCAACCCCATTTACAGATCAGCTTCAGGGATTTTTGCTCTTGTTCTTTAATGGTTATTAAAACTTCTTCTAAGTAATCTGATAAACGTGTAGTTGTAATATCCATCAGTGACTGTAAATCAGCTTGGGCACCATTACTTGTTACTCGACAAGCTTTTGAAGGTGGATAGCATTGTTTCTTTGCCTTCTGCAAAACACTGTAGCAGGGAAAAAACTTCATATTAGTTTTTCTAATTATTTCATATTGACCTTTCGTCAAATCTGCATCAATAAATATTTGCAAAGCTTTCATTGGTGTTAAGGGCGAATGTGTAGTTTTTTTACGCTTATACGCGTTTTTAAATTTAGATGCTCGTTTAGGAGAGCTTTGAGAATAAAAGATGCATCTCTTTTTCCGCTTTTTTCTAGTTCAACACCTGCAGCATGGATGATCAAATCTTTTTCATAACAGGACCGCATTTTTTCAGTTTTCCTCCTTTTGCTTCTGTCGCTTGACTGCCCGAAAGATTTCTGAGGTCGGCCAGGTTGATTTTGAGACGATTCCACAGGAATTTCAATGGTCCCTTGAAGCCATGAGTCATTGTACTTCAAAAAGGTTTCCTCTTTGCTGTGAGATTTTATCCACCTTTGTTTAAATTGGCTTTTAAAGTGAGCAAAGTTACGCTTCAAGCTAGCTAATTGCTTTTTATTATAGCCTTTATATGCGAACAGTTTATTCTTTAAACATTTTAGCTTACCATCAATAGAAGGCACACCTGAACTGTTCATTTTGTCGAAAAGAGTTTTACGCTTCACCATCTTGTCTTTTCTCGAAACAATGATAAATAATTTCTTTTTTTCTTTAATGAAAACAATATACACGCGAACTCGACATAGACAACAACAATTTCTTTTTATTTTTAAAGTTAGTTTTATTATTTGCAAAAACTCAACTGACAGAAAAAAAAGCTTTTGAGATCCAAAATGTTTAAGGTGTCAAAAAATTGCTTATCCGGGACTATCCGGGAACAATTTTTTGCTACTTCAATAAAGGAAAGATTGAATAATGCTAAACAAAAAAATTATTGCTTGATCTACCTTGATAACATATCAAAAAGCATCTTGAAAAAGAAATTCAACAAAAATTTACTACAAAAATAACCTTACTTTCAATTAATAAAAAAATCAGCGTTGATATGACTAATTATATGTTGTAAAATGATTTTTCATAAGTCCATTATCTGAAGTACTAGGATCCATAATTTTTTCCTTGTGCGATTAACTTGTTTTGCTAATATTTACGATGAAAACCGGTTGTTTTGTAAGGGAACCCAGTTCTATTATGAGAACTCTGTGAAACACTCAACTTTCGACTGCTCGTACGTGCGCGTGATGCGCGGAAAAAAAATTTTGGTTGTTGTCTCATGTTCTTTGGAATGTCTTTTAACGCAGTGACTATTTTTTTTTTCAATATTATTCCTACTTTGACTTTTGGGGTTTTGGCCGCCCAGATCGTCGAAATACCTCTATGTGCAACGTTGAGAACGTTGAGGTATTGATAAATTTGGATCTGCTTCAACACTGTGGCTCACGGCTGCGATTGAGTGGAACAACTCACCTGGACAGGTGTTGGTATTCGTACAATATGTATGGAGCCTGCTGACTTAAATTTAACGACCAAATTCTTAATAGTAGTCTCAGAAGGACGATTATATTGTCCGAAAATATCAGGAATTTTACGATCTGTAACTTAACAGAACCACAATATTCATAGTGGATTTTAATTAATTTAATGCGATATTCGTGCGAAATTGAATTCATTGCAACAATTGCCAATGCATCTACTTCGAATACGTCAAAAAACTAAATGACAAAACTATTATGTTGTTGGTAGTTTTTTAACAATATTGGTTTCTAATGAGAGCAATTTACTAAAGTACTCTCCAAATTGCAATAATAACTTAATGTTATTTAGTTTTTAATTAAAATTAATGGCAGTCGTTGTTAGGGAAAATATTTTGGGGATACTGGCTAATCATAAAAATTATATTTTTCTCGATCACGTCCTAAAAAAATTACTTATTAGTCATCTTTCTCAATAATTTTTGTTATACACCAATACCAATACCTCAATTTGCATCGGGGTTACGTTCCAAAAAACAACACAACGCAAATTGAAACGATGCAAAGTATTTAATAGCAAATTATCTAAGAATCGCAGATAGATTCCAGGGTTATGAAAATACTACTTTTTGAAAAGAAAATTGATCAAACTAAACATTAAAAAACAAAAATAATATAAAATTTTATTACATACATACAATAAAGCCAATAAGAAAACGTATTAAATAAAAACAAAATTAGCTATACAATTAATTAATGACAAACATAATATATTATATTTACGGATGCTTATTGTTTAAGTTTTAAAGTAAAGTAATTCAGTATTAAAGTAAGCAACTGGGAATGTTGTTTACTTACTGCGTGATTTGTTAAGAAAACTTATGATCGCAAGACAACAACAAATATCTAGTTACAAACTGCATAGAAATTTGTTACACGCAAAACAAGAACAATTAGATATGCTGTTTACTAACTGCGTAGTTTTCTAAGAAAACTATGTACACAAGACAACAACAACTATATTAAGAAGAAGAAGAAACTTTATCAGCACAAAAACAAAACCAAAAACACACACAGACCAACTGGCACCGATACATTGAATGAATACCATAACAACAACAAAATGTGATACATAGGGAGTAAAAGATTCTTAATTTTTCTAGACCTCTAGTGGACAACTATAAAAAGGCAGTGTCTGCGTGGATAGTTAGTTGGTTGAAAAATATACCTCGTGAAGTAAAGACGTGCATTTTAAGTAAATTGTTATGTAGTGTCAACTTTGTGTAGTTAAAGTAAATACTTGTAATTAATTTTAAAACTCTAAAATCTGCTGGTGTTTATTTTTTTTTTTCAACAATAAAGAACTCAAAACAAAACGTTTATGAACTGTTGTCGTAAGTTGGCTTTGTTTCACAAACAATTGGTCCAATGTTTGCTGAACAGCTTTTTTTAAGGTAAAATCAATTCCCTTGTAACGGTTGATATTGATATTCGTAGCTCTTTCCGCTATCAGGAACAGTCTCCATAGCTTTGTCAATCAACCACATCGATTTGTAAATTTGTTTGGAGATTAAATTTTGTTCTTCGGAGATTTTTATTGAACCGTCAGTGGCATCTTCTTCATTTGCATACAAAAAGCAAACAAAAAAAACGTATTCAATAAAAAAAAAATAAATTACTTATGACAAACATAATTAAAATGAATCACTGTTTGACAAGTCCATAGTGGCTGATGTCGTACGTAAGCTTTCTTTAACGGTGAACTGGTCCAATTTTTGTTGAACAGCTTTTCTTTTAAGGTAAAACCAATTTCCTTGTAACAATTGATATTTGTAGCTTCGTCAATCAAACGCATCCATTTGGAACTTTGCTTGGAGATTTTTATTGAACCGTCACTGGCATCTTCTTTATTTAAAAATTGCAATTCCAGTTGCAATAGTTCTCTGTTAGAGAATTCTTGGTTGTGCGAGTTTAGCAATTAATTTATGCCAGTCTCTTCTTCTCAGTTTAATTAGATATTTCATGACGAACAGCTATTGTACCATCAACCTCTGCAGCGGATATTCGGTGAACACAGTTAGGCCAAACAGGATTCATGCAAGATGTTTTAACCTCCTGCTAAAAATCGGAAACAATTTCTATGGCTTTTATAATGTTGAACTTTTTCCAAAACTCTAGCCTGGTTGGCTTATCTTGTACATCAGTCTCATTTAAAAGAAGTTTAAATGTTTGTCGAAGGTAACAACTTTTAAAAGTCGAAATTATTCCCTGATCCACAAGCTGATTAACTGGTGTCGTATTAGGCGTAAAAATATAAATTTTACATATTCTGACAACTCATCAACATAAACTGGGTGGTCAAGTATATTGTTTGCTAGGACTACAAGCTTGAAGTTTAAATTCTCCTTGTTGCAATAAGCTTGAATTTCTGGAATAATACAAGTCGAAACCCAGTTTTGAAATAATGATTTTGTTTTCTATACTTTTTGATATCTCTACAATGGACAGGAAGCAGATTCTTTAAACAACCTTTCAAGTTCTTTTTTTTCGCTCGGCTCAGTACTCCGAGAATAACTCCCATCCATGCAGTGCATTGTATCAGAACTAGAAAAATCGGTTCTGAGGAGAAGGAAAGAGGGAGTAGTGTTTGTGGACATTCGATTTGAATTTTCCCATATTGAAAGTGATAAGAAAAACCTCCGGAGGCAGTTTATTCTACATACGAACTGTTCTGCTAAGAAACGAATATTCCCTGTGCGATTCACTGGCCAATCGACCACAAATGTATGCTCTCTCAACGAAAATCGAGTCAAACACAAAAATGTACGAGTTTTAGCAACAAGGTTCCTAATTTTGTGAGAGAACTTACCATTGTAGTAACGATAAAACAGTGAAATACAACCTATATTGCGTCGATGCTCTAGGGAATCAATAGATTTGGATAACCTACCGTCTCCAATGAGCCTCTTGGCCCTCTACTGTACGTGGACGAGCAACTTCAAAATAGACTTTGGGTCGCCGACTCATACATGAGAGTTGTATTCCATCTTTCGACGGATATGGGTGGTATAAATAGAACGAAGATCGAATGGAGTGATGTGTCTCTTTCACCGTTTTAGAAAACCGAAACATTTGATAGTTTCTTAAGAAACCAGAAAAATGTGTTTATTCCATCCAACATCTCACTGAATTTTCATGCCAAGAACATCAAGAGCTTCCGATTCCGTAATACTTATTTCAGCCATAGTAACAGGTGCAGTATCTTGACCGACAAAAGTAAACAATTTTAAGGAGAAAATTGCAGTTAGGGGGTAGTTTTAAAGGATTCTAGCCTTTTTTCGTTACATTGGCCACCATTCACAATGTAGGGAATTTACTAGCATCGTATAAAAGTTTTCATAGTGCACGTTAACCTTCGAAAGCACTACTTTATAGCCAGTTTTTGAATTCCAACCTATCACGGATATTTGTAAAACTTTAGAACTTAAAAAACATTCAATGCATGTCTTTACAAGGTTAGCGGCACTCTTACAAGTGTGGATTTACATTGTAGAACAAAAATCAATACACAATAAATATTTAAGTGCCAAACTATTCGAAAATTATTTGTCGGCAACTGTTCTATCTACTATTGAAGATAAACGCTAAGTTTAAAGAAAAAAATCTTTATATAAAGTTAAAAAGAAAAGAAAAGAATTTTCGCATAATCTATCCATAAATCTTTACCTTCATTGACAGACGAGGTACCAAGAGAGCATGGAAAAACTGCAAAACAAATACTACATTTTGTAAATCGAATAAAATAAGGCAAAAAATACGCCATTGCCAATATATCTTTCAAGTTCTATAAAAGTGAAATTGATAAATGGAAAATCACGACATCATAATGATGTACATTAAATACAAAAACAATTAACTACCAAAATTTCAATTGCTTAATGCGCAAACTGATACAGTTATGAGAATATATTAGCTCAGCAGTTGGCTATTTGCCAAAGTCACATGTTTAAACTAAAATGATTATTTTGCAAAGAATTAATTTTATTATTTGTGCTGCCGCAAGCAAAATAATGTCATTTGATAATTAAAAAATATATATATCGGGTTTTTCAACAAGAACTTCGTTTTTCAATTGCATTAAAATAATTCAAATCCACTATGAAAATGGTGGTTATGTTAAAGTTACATTTCGTAAAATTCATAATATTTTCAAACAACATAATCGTCCTTCTGAGACCGCTATTAAGAATTTGCTCGTTAAATTTCAGCTGACAGTCTTGATACTAAAAGTAAAAACGTCAACGAGTTTTCGACTGGGTCATTCAACTGAAAACATCGCAGCCGTGAGCCACACTGGTGAAGCAGATCCAAATTAACTCGACGTTCTCAACAATTGGGATTATTCAAAACCACCACATGGCAAATTTTACGTAAGGATTTGACTGTAAAGCCTTATAAGGTTCATCTGGTGCAGGTACTGAAGCCAATCGACTGTTCACATCGTCGTATATTCACTCAATTTATTCAGAAAAATCCGATCAAAGTATGTCAACAAGCAAAATTGCCGCATTTCGGCTTCTGGAAATCCTAGAGCGATTATTGAGAAGCCTTTGCATGCTCAAGGTGTCACAGTATGGTGCGCTATGTGGTGAGGTGAGATTGGGTCGTTGTTTTTGGAAGATAAGACTGGAAATACGGTAACAGTCAATGGATCACGCTATCACGATATGCTAACAACTCAATTTTGGCCTATTTTTGACGAAGTGGATGTCACTGTGTGGTTTCAACAGGACGATGCCACATGTCACACAGCCAATAAAACGATCAATTTATTGCAAACCAAATTTCATGGAAATCAGCAGTTAAATGGCCAGCCAGATCATGTGATTTAATACTACGGGATCATTTTTTGTGGGGCTATGTTAGAGACAGAGTCTATCACGAGCCAACCGAATCGATTTCAAATCCGTGATGTGATTAACGAAATAGGACCGCTATTTTACCAAACAGTAATTAAAAACTGTGATGAGAGAATCGACATCTGTCAGCATTGCCAGACATCAATATTGATGCATAATTGCCGGACTTTTCTAGACTTTTTAGAGACAGAGTCCATCCCGAGCCAATCGAATCGATTTCAAATCCGTGATGTGATTAACGAAATAGGCCCACTATTTTACCAAACAGTAATTAAAAACTGTGATGAGACGATCGACATCTGTCAGCATTGCCAGACATCAATATTGATTCATAATTGCCGCACTTTTCTCTTCGTAATACAATAAAAATGTACATCATCTTAATCTAAATTTTTTGTTTTAGAAAATAAACTTCTTGTTGAAAAACCCTTTATATAGATTTTTTGATTAATTTAATAATTGAGTATGTCAATATTTTTTGTTTTAATTTTTCAATAAATGCAAAATGTAGTTTTTCGTTTGAAGAAATATGAAAAAGGCCTTGTTTATTCATTAGCATTATGGCAAAAAATATTTGTTAAATTGAAAATAAAATTTTATTCGAAATTTGTTTAATAATCGGATACATTTTTAATGCTTGTTTCTCCTCGTTCACTGTTTCTAGAGTTTTTATTTGTCGAATAAAATTTAATCGATTAATCGAAAAAAAGTTTTATGTTTTTCGAACGAATAACTTTTTTAGTGTGGTAAAAGAAGTTAGTCGATTAATATTGGGCGAATATTTCAAATCTTGGTCGAATTTATTCTTGCTAGTTTTTTTTCTGGCTGCCTCTATCATCTTCAAAAAAGAAATATTTAAAGAGTTTTCATTTGATTCATTCATTATGTCGATAATTGTAGCAATAACGTATTTTGCAATTAGCAATATAAAATTAAGCGATTAAGCAATATTTGTATGAGTAGCATTTTTGAATCGTTGATAAAATTTTTTTATTTCTAGGTTTGTCATTCGATTTAAAAAAATATTAAAAATATTAAAAGAAATAAAGGAAACTTACTTAACAATTGAGAATTTCCGGTTTTTTTATTGGCAATTTATAGGTTGTCTGTTAAAATTGTTTGATAAGAGTGCATTAAAAATAAACAATGAATCAAATAAAAATAGAACAATATATCGGATGTTCTGCGTAAAACATTTTTAAAACAAATAAAAAAGCGTTAATTAAAAATAAATTGAGTGAAAATTATGTGGAATTTTCTATTTCTTTTAATGACGAAAAGTGACTTAAAGAAAGAAAAACATTTACAAACTCTTTAAGCTCTTTTTTGCTACGATCCAATTTTGAATCCCAATATTTGAAACGAAAACTAAAGTGTTCTTTCCAAACATAAAATTAAAAAAGACATAAATATGCTAAATCTATCTAAAGTTATCGAAATAATACAGTGTAACATCTGACACAGACTGTCAGCGTTATTTTTCTTTTTTTTTTTGTTTAATTTTTCGGATTATAAAATATCTAAAGACCACAGCCTTTAAATTTTGATAAAACGTCTAGAACTTGCATAGTGCAAAGATACACAAATTTTCAAAGTACGATTAATACAAAATTTTCTGCTTAGAAATAACTAATTTCGGTGTTTGTATGCAGAATAAACATTTTCTTAATGTATATGTTTATTGGTTGTTGTTTTTCTTTTGCTTTTATGTATTTATATGCCACATCTAAATGACTACAATAAATTAAATATTTGGCAAAACTAAAAGTTCAAGTCGTTTATATTTTTTATAAATTAAAAAAAAAATAATTGCTTAACACCTCTATGCATATGCACAGAAACTGACACAACACAATAATATTAAACAAATTCATGAAACAAAGTTTTGCAACGCTAAATGCAACACAACAAGTTCAGGAAATTGTTAATATTCAAAATACAAATGTGTTTTACATTTCAAACCTTTAATTGACACAGATACACAACAAGTTCTCATTACAAACAAGTTTAAATTAACAGAGACCAATCGAACCAGGGCCAGCTGATAACAGTAAATAAACTCACTTTTAATTTCAAATATTATGCTATATAATTGCTATCACTTAATTAAAAAGCCTTTTCTGAAACAAAAGAGCACAGTTTTTTTCAACGTAATTTTGCGGGTTGTTCATTAGCCGCCTGTACCACTGTACCCATGATTATTCTATTACTGATCTATTTTCACTTAAACCTAAATTTACTGCGAAAGAGTTTGAAACACTCAAATTCGGAATATGAAATAGTTTGAATAGACCAATTCTATTTTGGAAGAAATTTAAAAACGTAGCAAGAAAATTCAGATATTAAAGAAAATCGTCAAATTCATAAACATCGAGCTTTTCAACAAAAAGGTTTTTTTTCAAATGTGGAAACACCAACAACATAATAGTTTTAACATTTAGTTTTTTGACGTATTCTTAGTAGATGCATTGGCAATTCCTACAATGAATTCAATTTCACACGAAAATAATTGAAATCCACTTTGAAAATGGGGTTCTGTCACATTTTGTGAAACTCGTGATAATTTTCGGATAACACAATCGTTATTTTGACACCCCTATTAAGAATTTGGTCGTCAAATTTAAGTTGACAGGCTCGATACGCCTCTTCGACAGGGTCATTCAACTGAAAACATCGCAGTCGTGAGCCTTAGTGTTGAACCAGATCCAAATTTGTCAATTCCTCGACGATCTCAATAATTCTGGTTATTCAAAACCTTACAAGGTTCAACTGGTGTAGGGATTGAAGCCAACCGACCATTCACATCGCCGTAGATGCGGTCAATTCATTCAGGAACAACTGGCTGGTTTTTCTGAAAAATAAATCAATTTTTAAGACGAAACCCATTTTAACTTGTCAGGGTATGTCAACAAGCAAAATTGCCGCATTTGGGCTGCTGAAAATTGTAGAGCGATTATTGGGAAGCCTTTGCATGCTCAACGTGTCACTGTATGGTGCGCTATGTGGTCTGGTTTTCAAAGATGTCGCTGGAAATAAAACGATCAATTTATTGCAAAGCATATTTCCCGATTGCATAATTTCACGACAATCAGCAGTTAAGTGGCCAGCCAAATCGCGCGATTTAACACCACTGGATTATTTTTTGTGGGGCTATGTCAAGGACAGAGTCTATACGGAGTCATTTTACGAAAACGTGATTAAAAACTTTGGTGAAAGAATCGACATAATTGCCGAACTTTTCTCTTTGTAATACAATTAAAATTCAAATCATCTTAATCTAAGTTTTTTGTTTGTTTTGGAAAGCAAACTTCTTGTTGAAAAACCCTTTATTTAAAAAATTTGCCAAAAATTACAACAACAATAAAAAACGCTGCAAAAAACTGGAAAAATCGTTTGTTGTAAATAAGGGGTGTAAAGAGAATAGTGGAAGAGTTCCGCTCTTCCCCTATTCTCTTTACACTCATTATTTACAACAACAAACTAAGAATTGCAGCGACAAAAATCGTCTAATGTAAATTGGGACTACGTGTATCCGACTGAGGGTGTTTTTCATTTGTTCGTGGGTATGAGTAGTGGTGTAAAAATTGTGTCTGCGGTGGTGTTTAACTGTTCGTTTATAATGTAACAAATGTAGCAACTACTTCGTGATCCTTATAGTTGACTTCGTTTTTGTTTTAACAAGGTTACATACACATTTATTTGTAACGGGAGGAATCATGGCCGTAGGTTGGACACATACCATTTTCTTGATGTTTCTTAATTTTGATGACTAGTAACTTTGCTAATCAACAAAAACATTATATACCGTTTCACTTATTGGTAGTATTTCCGCACATTTGCTAATTGTTGGATCGGTAGTTATGAAAACTTGGGACTTGAAAGTATTTTTGTGATATTTTACGACTCCTGCTCTAACTACCTATACCGCTTCCGCATCTATATGATTTTATATTTTAAAATTTATTATTTTAAAACTCACCAAATTGAGTGTTTTCTACATGACCAGTTTGTCGTACTGAAAATCTCCCAACAATTTTGTCCCATCTGCGTGAAAAAAACTTGTTGCAAATGATAGCGAATTTAAAAGAATTTTATACTAAAGTTGTACTGTTGCAATTGAGCACAGTCCTTATTCTCATGCACCTGTTTTGTTTTTGTAGGTTAATGTGTTAAACTTAAATCAAGTAGTAAATAACTGTTATTGTTTTATTTATACATGAAATATGTTTTCGTTTTGTTTTTGTTGTGGCGTGATTAATGTTCATCATGTAACGGTAGTTGTAGTATTTAAATTGTTGTTTGAACATTTAAACAGACACACACACACACACACACACGTGCACAAGTTACAATTCGAAGATCATTTGTTTGTCTGACTGTTAATCTGGTTGTCCTTTTGTAGCTTGTGTAGCTTTATATAGAATTTGTTACAATTTTAGTACTCTTATTTATGTGTGTATCTTGTGTTGAAAATGTAAGGGAAAAATGTTGTTATTAGAGCTGCTAAAAAGTTGACGTTACAATATTTATGTTTAACCATATACCTGTATTTGTCTAACAAGGTTTAATGTATTAAACATGATGGCCGCAATTAAAACAAAATACACTGTTTGTTGAGAACATATTTTCTTATTATATTCAAACGATAAGATAGTATATGTATGTCCAAATTAGATTATCGGTGGGGGTACTCTTTCTATATAGACAGAAATCAGCTTTTACTTTGTTATTTTTAAATTTACCGATCAAACGTCCTGTTAACCTGCCTGAATTGCTAGGGTTTGTTTAAAATGGTTTAAAGACAAGGCCGTAAGTACACCTAAAAAGCACGCACCTGTACGTGATACAACGTTACCTGAGGATGATGTATTCACATCGAAAGCGCTCGCACTTTGTGAACAAACAGCTGGGAAGTGCGTTAAGAGGAAAAATTGAAAACTTTATTTTTATCTTTATTTTATTACTTTTTAGCATAGCAGCTTTGTTTTTAAGAGAAGTAGCACTTCAGGCAACAATTTAGTTAGTACCGTGCTACATTCTTTAGGAAAGGGAAGGAGAAGAGATGAAACAGGTGGTTAAAGTAGAAGGATAGTCAGAAATTAACTGCCGTATAAAGACAGCACAGCGACCAGTGACTATGCCTTCATCGCTGAGCAGCCCCATCGACAGTCAATTTTTATTTTTGTAGTGAAAAAAAACAAGGTCTTCGTTGGGAATCGAACCCACAACCCCAATACTGAAAAGCTAGTACACTACCTACTAGCCTACAGGGGCACCTAACTGCAATTTTACAACTCTAGCTGCAGAAATAGAGGGCTGTAATAAAAGATAACTATTGCAGGGTTAAAAGGGTTACGTTTTGTACTATTTTGGATACGAAACTCGAAAATGGAATCCAGAAAGTGGTATATGTATGAATAAGTGAAACAAAATCAATTTTCAAGCCCCAAAAGAAGAATGCATAAGTAATTTTAGACGTTGTGACAGATGCGTAACTTTATCTGATCTTCTTACTATTTAAACTGCCTTTCTCACACCAAAAAATTTATAAATTCACATGTCTATTTCGCATGTCATTTATAGAAGATAACGAAGGGCTTTTATGAGACAGTATTATACCCCAGATTAACTTAAGCACCATAAATGCAATATGTAAATGGTGCTAAATCTGAAAATTTTCAACTGCTGTTATCTCATTAGAACGAACGAAGATACAGTGGATCCAATTGCACCTCAAGTTAAAAAAAATTACGTAACTTGTCAGTTTTCGATAGAATAGATCGCATAAATAGAGTCCATTCCTTGGTTGCCAAATATAGCAAAATATTTCATTTAAAGGCAATAAAAAGCACTTCAGAAATAAATTGAAAACTGAAAATAATAGCTGAAAGTAAAATTTAAATAAATTAATTTTTTATATTCTACGGCAAAAAAGCAGCTTTTTTTTCAATATAATGAACTTGAGCGTATGAACAACATTAATAAAAAAGGATATCACCGATTTTTCTTCACAGCAATAAACTTAGTGGTGAGTCCATGCACCAGAAGTAAAGACACAGTTGTCATGCAATTAATATGAAAAACGTTAAAGAACTTGATAATAATTTCAATCATTTATACGAGGCATATGAAAAAAGTTTTGGGACAAATGTTTTGTATGTGGATATGTGTGTTTTCTATTGTAAATGTTAAATAATTAAGGACGAGCTATTGCTCTGAGAACAGAATAAGAAACGGTAACATTATTATTCTAATGCTTGCATACTGATTTTATATGAATAATGGATATTATTGGGTATTTTTTTTTTTTTTTGAAGAGAAGTAGCACTTCGGACAACAATGCCTATTTAGTCAAGTACCGTGCTACATTCTCTAAAGAAAAGGGATAAAGAAGAGATGAAACAGGTGGTGAAAGTAGAAGGATAGTCGGAAATTAACTGCCGTATAAAGACAGCACAGCGACCAGTGACTATGCCTTAATAAGGTGCCCCTGTAGGTTAGTAGGTAGTGTACTAGCTTGTCAGTATGGGGGTTGTGGGTTCTTCCCAACGATTTTTTCCTTTTTTTTTCACTACAAAAATATTATCGGCTATTTGCAGTTAATGATCTCTTACAATGTTTTTATCATTAGTTTATAGATAAGAAGGCATCAAGCAGTTCTTGAAGACGGTCTGCGTTAAATTTATCAGTAACGATAAGGTCTGTAACTATTACATGAAATTTCAACTCCTTCGTGATTGCCGCTCTTGGATATATGTGCCGTAGAGATCTCTGCCTCGTTAACACTGTTGACTTCAGGATAAATAGCGACTACATTTGCAAAGGTATATTCAGCAACTGGAAAATAGAAATCTTCCAGTAGCTAACTATTGGCTCGTTAGAAACCTGTAAGCTTGCAGTAACTCAATGTCTATGCAAACTATTGATGGGCTTTCCAAAAGCGCTATTAGAGCTTAAAAAAAGTCCAAGTGCTTTCCAGAATATAATAGCTTGGTTCTTCTAACCGTTATACTTAAAGTTACTATTAGCACGTGAGTGAAGAACGCTGTGACGCCAACGAAGGAGCTATGCAGGCAGGTAAATAGATACGACATAGCGCACCTACTTTTCACCAGAGGCGCTACAATACTGTTTAAAATGCTCGCAGTTTAAAAAGCTTTTACATTGTTCATTGATAAAAAGTTTTTATAAAACTCTGTGAACGCATCAGTTCAAAACATTACAGCCTTGTCTACTATATTTATTATTGTCCACTATTGTTTATTACTTCTCTCTCTCTCTCTTAAAAAATAAATCATAAAAAATATATATTAGTGGCTTAAGTGTAAGCACAGCTCTTAAGCTTACCCACGTACGAATCCATAATCTAAAGCAAAATAAAAATAAAAACAGAAGAAGAAGAAGAATCTTTGGCCTGCCAGGTAAAATGTTGTTACTTCCTTTTACACTTCGACTCCATTATAAAAATGTCGCATTGCACATGTTTTACACTTTCGCATATGGGACCGTCTTTATATAACTACTGTCTTCTTTCCTAACCTATTTGCCAAATGTAGCCTAAGTATTCTTCACATATATTGTATTTTTTACTTGAGTGTGTGTTAATACCAATTTGCATTTGTATTAAACAACAACAACAAATAGTGAATTGAAAGAAAAATTATTCTGCATCATTACTGCAGTTAAAGTTGAATCAAGGAAAAGAGCAACATTTTTTATTGTACAAACATGAAATTCAAAATATGTATAACCTAGAATTATTTGCAACACTTCAAAATTGTAAAAGAATTCTGTTATGGCATAGAAAACACCAAACATTTTGAAATCTGTTAATACTCCCTATATTTTCTTTCAACACCACAAATGCCACAAAACACATTACGAATTTTAAAGACAATTGTAAACTATTTATTCTGATGCATAAATGGGGTCAGTTAAAAATTTGTGAACATTTTTTGTGGCTACTAAATATCACCTTTAAATTCGGACAAGAAAAAGTTTTGTTTATAACATTAAAAAAAATATTTAAAAAAAATAAATTGAATATTTAAGCTAATAATTAATTAAAATTAGAAATACTTAAACCCATCCGATTTTCTAAGTATTCGTTGTGGGGGCTCAAAATCTATTTGAAGCTACCTGATAATTTCTGGAAGAAGATGCAGGTCAATATGTTTTGCATTGGCAGAAGAAAGTAGAATTTATGGTTAAATGAAGGTACAATGACCATCTGATCTTGATAGATATGAAAAACGACTGGGCGTATAAGAGGCTGCGGCATCAGTACACTGTTTGGCATTCGACTGCGAACTACTGGAATCTGTGCTTCGACATGAAGTGCCAGTTGACTATAAGAAAACTTGAGCTGAAAGTATGTGCAACTTATTGACAAGAAAAAAAGTAACTGTGGAGCAAATCGTGGTGGAAAACTACACAGTTTGTGTCCTTTACCACTTCGCCGGTCTTTTCCTATGCAAATTTCATTTACTAAGTTAAATAAATTCTAATTTAAACGTCTGAATTATGCATCATCAAGAGCATTTTAAACCCTTTACATTTTTTTGTTTTTGTTTTTTTTTTATGAGTTTTCATTCCTTTACAAATGGTGTATCATGATAACTCACCTTATAACCAAAAATAATTTCACAATTTTTGAAACGATACGAATAAAAAATTCACTAAATAATTCTTTTACTGGTGCATCTTTGAAATAAAAATTTAAGATTTTAAACATGTCCTGGCATTGTTATCCTTGCACATACGAACATAAATACACATACATACATACATATGCACATATGTATATATGTTCTATTGAAAGATGAGAAATGTATGCACATTCATGCATGCGGCTGCATGCACGAAGAAATAAGTATAATTGTTAGTAGTGAGAGCGCACTTTTACTGGTTGTAGATGAAAATGAAATTAAAATTACTTGTTTGAAAGTTAAACAATAAGTAGGCAAGAAGAAGCAAAAGAAATGTATTCATGTATGAATTGTTTAAATGCTACAACAAAAACAACAAAAGCATATCACAAAACAAACTCAAAAACATGAACTTTATCATGTGGTTTTATTTATTCTGTTGAGATTGAGATGATATGAGCTAAAAATAAATTATTTAAGTGAACAAAGCAACAAAAAACTTTCGAAAAGTCCTCGGAGAAACGTGTATAACAGAGTTAACAGAAAGTAAATAAGAATTCAAGTTTTATCTTCCACTACATCAAGAATAAATTAATATTAAAACAATATGACTTCAATGTGCCGAAATAGCTCAGTTGGGAGAGCGTTAGACTGAAGATCTAAAGGTCCCCGGTTCAATCCCGGGTTTCGGCAAATTAATTTTTTTTCACCAATTTTAGTTTGAAAAAATAATGGTAAAAAAATGACGCTATTAGAAAATAATGGTATTAAAAAATAATGGTATTAAAAAATAATGGTATTGAAAAATAATGGTATTAAAAAATAATGGTATTAAAAAATAATGGTATTAAAAATAATGGTATTAAAAAATAATGGTATTAAAATATAATGGTATTAAAAAATAATGGTATTACAAAATAATGGTATTAAAAAATAATGGTATTAACAAATAATGGTATTAAAAAATAATGGTATTAAAAAATAATCCTATTAAAAATAATGGTATTAAAAAATAATGGTATTAAAAAATAATGATATTAAAAAATAATGGTATTAAAAAATAATGGTATTAAAAAATAATGGTATTAAAAAATAATGGTATTAAAAAATAATAGTATTAAAAAATAATAGTATTAAAAAATAATGGGATTAAAAAAGAATGGTATTAAAAAATAATGATATTAAAAAATAATGGTATTAAAAAATAATGGTATTAAAAAATAATGGTATTTAAATATACTAATAAATAAATTTAAAAAAGAGATAATAATAAAAAAAATAAAAAAATTATAAATAAATTAAAAAAAATAAAAATAAATAAATTTAAAAAAATAAAAACAAATAAATTAAAAAACATAAAAATAAATAAATTTGAAAAAATTAAATAAATAAAAATAACACATAAATTAAAAAACAAACACATTGCAAAAATAATAACAAATATATTAAAAACAAACACATTACAAAAATAAAAACAAAAAATTAAAAAACTAAAAACAAAAAAATTTTTAAATAATATTAAATAAGTTAAAAATAATAATAATAAATAAATTGAAAAAATAACAAGAAATAAATTTTAAAAATAACAAGAAATACATTTTAATAAAATAATAATAAATAAATTAAAAAAATAATAATAATAAATAAATTGAATAAATTAATAATAAATAATTTAAAAAAATTTAAATTAATTTAAAACTTATAATAAAGAAATACATAATAATAAATAAATAAAAAAAAAATAAAGAAATTAAAAGAAATAATAATAAATAATACAAATAGTTAACACAAACTACTCAAACATCCAAAAGTACCACAAAAAATGTATTCCACAGAGTCCCCTTTAATTTATAACTTTTCGGTGTAAATTTCAAGTGCTTCCAACGACGGTTTAACAGATTATGAATGATATGTATGCATAAATTACGTCTTAGCGGGAATATAATTTAATTAAATTTTGTTATATTTGTCGTTAAAGCGGAGAAAATTCAAACATTTGCTATAAAAAGTTAAAAGGAGAAATCTTAGAAATAAAAGTCTATGAAGTCATCCTTAATTTATTTCATTATGTAACTTAATTGTTCCAGTAGGGATAATTTCAAGTGTCAAGTAGTTACATATGTTTGCAAAGATGGAAGATTGAAGAACAAACAGACGAAAGCACATCATATTGATAGCAATAGGGTTATGTTTATAGCCTTAGAATATGAAATTCATAAATATAATATTACTTTGTTTATTGTTGCTATAAATTCGATCACTGAGTTAATACTCAGGAAAACCAAACGGTTTTTATGGTTTTATACTTCTCTTTAATTCCTTTTGCCTAATTCGAATATTATTACTTTAGTAATTTAAAAAGTACCGCTTAAAACATCGTGATCGAAAAAGTATTATAAAATTTTTATTTAGTATTTTTGTACTTAAATGGCGATATGTCCGTATTTTTTCACTTATTATTTACTATTAATTCATATTATTGTGCGGTACCAAAAAGAATTATGTATTAAAGTTTTATTTTACACTATAAGTAAAAATGTTTTAAAAATTGGCAAAAAATACTTTTTTGCCAATTTTATATTGAACATTTTGAATGTTACCTATTTGTAGCCCTAATTAACTACTTAGATTAGACTTTCCAAGAAATTTTTGCTAGCCTACTCCGTACGGATGATTTATCTTTAATATTCATAAATGAATTTTTATTCCGCTGGGAACTTTTAATTTTAAAAAGAATATTTAATAATTTAGACAAGATAAACAGAAATAGAAACACCTTAGTGTGCTTTTATTTTTACTTTCATTGATTTAGTTATTTTTATAATTATCTATTAATACATTTGTTGTATTCGAGAGTCTACATTGGATTTTGTTCAAATTAATTCAATAAGTTTCCGTGGTGTAGTGGTTATAACATCCGCCTAACACGCGGAAGGCCCCCGGTTCGATCCCGGGCGGAAACAGTAAATAACGATATTATTTTTATTTTATCTATTGTATTTTATCTATTTTATTTGATATAATTTATTTTATCTAGTTTATTTTATTTATTTTATCTATTTTATTTTATCTACTTTATTTTATCTATTTTATTTTATCTATTTTATTTTATCTATTTTATTTTACCTATTTTATTTTACCTATTCTATTTTATCTATTTTATTTTATCTATTTTATTTTATCCATTTTATTTTATTTATTTTATTTTATCTATTTTATTTTATCTATTTTATTTTATCTATTTTATTTTATCTATTTTATTTTATCTATTTTTTTTAAGTGAGATTAATTTTAAATCATTATTTTAAAATGTTTAGTTTTATTTTTATCAGGTTTTATTTTTTACTTCAACTTTAATCGTTGTTTCACTGTGCTCGCTAAATTCTCTGCATTCTGTAATCCTCTAATCGCCTAACGGATTTTAAACGGCATGGAACTCAGATTAATTTGTTTGGATTACTGACCTCCGCATTACTTTTTTGTATCCTATTCAATTTATTATTTTAATTGAGGACTTTAAAAAAATCTTTGAAGCAGCAACTGGCAACAAATTAAAATTTTAATCGTCTTGTGTTATATTTCAACACAATTGCCTGTACGCGATTAAAAACAAACTGTTGTGCTTAAAACTTCTTTTCACTTACGAATGCAGATTTTTTAAATATGATGACAATTGCTTTTAAATTTCATTTTTTGGTGGAATAACACGTGGAATATAAATAAACTTACAGTAGCCTAATAAAGTTAACATACAGTCCAATAAAGTAGAATTTTTTCTTTAAAAATTACTTTCATGAGCATTTTAATGATAAAAATATACTCACTAAAGAAAGTATCGATTAAAGCACAATTATCGAATATTTTTAAATTAAAATAAAGAACCAGTCTGTGTTAATTTTGTTGCATTCCTTAAACATAATATTCTCATAAAATAATTATTATTTTAAAAAACAAAACATGAGATGTGCTACAGCAGGAAACCCGTATCCATATAGCCACATTGATTCTGCTTATATAGGTCATTTTTGGATTCTAACCAAATTTTGTACAGCAAACTTAAGAATCGTACAACTCAAACTAAATCAATTAAATGAGAATTGTAGAGATTAAAAGCCCAAAAAGCAAAATAGACTCTATTGAAAAAAAAACAACCTGTGTAAATTGCTATTTAATTCTTCTAGCAAACCTCGCATTAGCTGTCCTACGCTAGTTACTTTTCTTTATAAGACATTCCTCTCCAATTGACTACAAGGATTTTTAGTAGGATTCATACCTGCTGATTGAAGAGAAAATTGCACCTGTCTAGTTTTATTTTCGATTTTGGAAACACCAACAACATGATTGTTTTGACATTATTACAATGAGTTCATTTTCGCACTAAAATCGCATTAAAATAGTTAAAATCCATTTTGCAAATGGTGGTTCTGTTAAAGTTACATTTTGTAAAATTTGTGATATTTTCAAAGAACATAGTCGTCCCTCTGAGAGCGCTTTTTAGGATTTTTTACTTAAATTTTAGTCGACAAGCTCGATACAAAATGTGCGAACACCAACGCGTGTGCGAGCGGATTTTCTCCAAACTCAACGTATGCCAATATGTATAAAGCACGTTTGTCACTAAAGACAACATGTCTCACTTTATTGTATTTAGACTTTGTTGGCCACCTGTACATCTTATATTTGGCAATAAACAGTAAAACAAAAAAAAAACTATAAATACTTTTATTATGAGCAGCCTTGATGTTGAACTTGTTTGTGCAGTTTAATGTTGGAGAAAGCGATATTTTCATGCAACATATAAAACCGTAAAGGAGCACTACTGGTTCGATGAAAGTGTTAAAAGAAATGTTGTTTTTTTTTTCTATTGTTGTTGCCATCTTCTGTTTTTCTTGTTGCCAGCAGCTGTTTTGTCATTATTCTATTTCTCCAAAATGCAATTATGCTTAAAGTAAAATCATAAATACTCGGTAATTGCAATTAGATGTGAAGACTTTGTGCGCCAACGAAAACGAAAATAATTTTAATTTCATTTGGCGACTTGCCTTTCAAATAGAATCATTTTCGTATAAAGTATGGTGCATTAAGTTTTACCTTTTTGTAAGATACCGCCACCTTTCATATATATTTTTTTGTTGTTGCTGTTGCTTAAGAACAGCTAATAAAAAATGTTTAAGGATACATAATTTGTTAGCTTTGAGCTGCACTCAATTGGGTGTAAGATTAGTTAATTATCATTATATTTGCTTTATTTACAACCTGTCGATAATGTAGTGTGTTAGAATTCCGCAATAGATAATTAATGCTTTTTTTAGGAAAATGAAGTTACTGAAGAAAAAGAAGAAGATGAAGAATTTGGTAATTTATTATTTGGCTTTAATGTTCTAATCAGAGTAGCGAAGTGTTCACTCACTGTTCATACATGTATGAATATGTACATTTCATTTTTAACCGCTTCTTCTCATACATGTGTGAGAGACTGAAAAATATTTTGCGTTTTCTCATTTATGAATGCGACGATTTATTTTTTTCTTTCTATTCATAAGTGAAAAAATGAGAAACACACAAGTGTTCATTTTTGAATATGTACAATTTTGATAATTTTTCATAAAAGAAAAGGTCGTAAAAATATGTGCGTTAAGCATTCGCGTGCATAAACGCACATATTTGATAATGCGCAATTGTCGGCGTATGCAGGAAAAAAATGTTTTTTTTTTTTATTTCTTTTAGAATATATTGCAATATTGTGTTTTGAGTTAATATGTACCCATGTGTTTTTACTACATTTTACGGTAAACTGCGATCGTAGGTAGAAAATTTTTTCACGTTCATTTATGAGAAATTTTATAAAATTTCAACATTCATAAATGAACATGTACATTTATGAAAAATAAAATTAATGAGAAGAAGCTGATTTATCATTTATCACATATGAATAAGACTAATAATTCTTGTTGTGCGCATTCATGTATGAACATAAGCAGAACATTTTTTCTTGTTCGTTTATGCGCGTGAAAAATAAATATAAAATTTTAGATTTCTCATTTATGAAAAATATCATGAATGTTGAATTTTGAATGTTCATAAATGAAAAATTCTGAACCCTGGTTCTAATGCAATGAAATTTTATTTTATTATTGATGTTTTAAGAGGTTAAATATTTTTATGTAAAACTGATTTGGTCAATGGTAACGTGCTTACACTAGATTTTGACTTATATGCCTGGGAAAAGCAAGGGCAAAAAGAAGGAAACATGCATTCGTGACTTTTATTATTCGCAACAACATTAACGCTGTTTTATAGTTCAATACGAGCTTAAGATTCCAACACCTGTTATTTGTCTAATAAAGGAGTTTTGTGTTTTGTTTATCCAAGGCACTTAAAAACAAAGAGCCAAGCAAAGTCTCTGAAATCGTTAGACATGTTGATTAATTGAAACTAAAATGAATTTGAAAATTTTCGTTTTGTTCTTTTTCTTTTCAAATTAATTTTTTGGACGGCACTTTTTTTTCATAATTTTCTAAATACATCAAATGATCATCGAAAAAAAAAATGTAAAGGCCTCAGTTCGTTGCATAGCAAAGTTACAATGTTGAAGTATACAGAGAATCAAAGCCAGTTTACATCATTTAAAATGTTTTCTTTTAAGAAATGAAAAACTACAAACTGAAGACTTTTTTCAAATTCTTACTTAAATATAATTTTAATTGCGTGTAAATTTACGTATATTTTGTATTTTATAAATTTAAAAGGAAAGAAATTTCTTTATTGTACGTGAACTTAAACCCAATTAAAACTATTCGTTTGGTTAAACTATTAAAATTAATTTACTACCTGAAATAAATGTAAAAATTTAGAATACAAAAAATTCTTATTTTTTATTTGTTCTAATTTTTATAATTATTAACGTTGTTTGTAGACAAAAGTTTGTTATACATTTTCGGTCGGTTATACCAATTTTAGAATTGAATCTTTTACATTTTTTCTTCTTAGTACAGTCGACTTTTAATAATTTGAAAAATCGTTAATTTAAATCTTGGGATAATTAAAACTGTTTTCCAGGTCCCTGGAATAAATCTATGTAATTTGGTCCCCTCAATAATTTGAAATTATTTAAATGGAATTTTGAATTTTTTTAGCTATACGCTCTATAATTTGAATTGTTTTTGGACAATAATCCACCATTAGACCACATGAAATTGATTTATTTTCCGCCTAATAAAACATCTAAGTTGCAACCTTTAGACTATGGCATTATCCAAAACCCTCTACCGTAGAGAAATTGTTTCCAAAATATTGGATAGCATCTAAAAGGGTGAGAAAGTAACCATAAAAATTTTAACAGCTAAAAATATGATTGAAAAGGCCTAGTAAATATCAGTTCTGCAACCATTCACAACTGCTTCAAAAAGAGCGGATTTTAGTTAATATCTTCAGCTCAGCTACCAGAGCCATCAGAAGTTACACTCTCTCATCCAGCATGGCAACTTCTACCTAACTCTGAAGAGGTGAGTTTTGTGAACTATGTTAAGGTAGACAATAACGTCAGTTTCTACGGTGCCCTAACCGATGCTGAACTGTTGAATCTGACTTCTTTGGATGAGGAAGATGAAGCAGGCGAAGATAATTAACCACCACTTCGAGTATCATTAAGCCAAGCAAAGGCAAGTCTTAGCACATTCAGTTTCAAATTATCAAGAGTCGACTGTATTTACTAAAGGGGTTTGTTATATTACTTTTAGTTAGAAAATATTTTTACATTTCAATAAAGAAAAGTTCTTTAAAAAAAAATTTAACTAGCATTAGCAACAAGAAGAGTCATCATTATCCTTAACATATCCATTATTCAAATTATTTGAACAATAATTGTTTACAGCCACAAAGTGTTTGATTCGTCGAGGATCTTTTCAAACAGTTTTAGCTGTTAATTTTTGTTATTTTGAAAATATGAAAATTATTTTCATTTAAATCTGGCTGGCTTTAATTATTTTAAATTTATAGCCATACTATCTTGATCTTAAATAAATACTCATGTACATGCACTAAAGCAAAAGCACAGTAGGCTCAAAGTGTATAAAATAATATTACACTGAAAGTATTCTCAAAATGAATTTATTACTCGTCACAACAACATTTGAATTGAATTTAAAACGAAATTATTTTTCTTTGTTTGCTACGTTTTTGTCTTTTAAATTAATTTCAAGCATAAGCAACAGTTTTTTATTATTATTTTTTTTCTATTATTCCTTGTGCTGTGCTTCTACTGTTTTAAAACATGCTTTTTTTATATAACCGACGTTTCAGTACCCTGTGACTGCGACAAGACTTAAACTACGCCACGCTCAAGCCTACAATCTTCTGCTATGTCCACAAGATCCGTTTTTAATTTATTAATGTCTTCTCTATCTAAGGGTTCGTAGAGATTTGGCCGGTGGTTTCTTGGTTTTAATACACAGGTTCCTCCACCAATTAGTGTCTGCGGCTACACAAAAATTATTTTTAGATTTGCCCTTTTCTGGGATTTTTAACTTTTTAAATGCTGTTTGCAGCTGTTAAAAAACAATCTTTTTTTTCTTTTTACTAAAAGCTCTGTATGAATTTGAGCTCATGATATTCTGTTAAACAAACACGTAGTTACCACACTTGTTAGTGGTGCTTTTATCTGGCGTTATCGAACATTTTTTGAGAGATAAGTTTTCAGTTTTGTTGTTTTAGATACGTAAGAGAATAAAATTTTTGTATTTCGTTTATAGTTAGCGATATAGTCCTATAATTAAAACGTTTTTCATTATTCTCTTATGAGAGGATTGTTAATTATTACCAATTAATTAATTGGTAATAATTAATTGTTACCAATTAACCGCCCTTTTTATCTTTCTTCGCTTGGTTTGTAAATCTGTTCCGACTTCCCCTCCCAAAGTCAGACTTTATGGGAATAAAATAAAAAATATTATGAACTTATTCCAAGTCAATAACACTTCAACTTTAACCGCTCAAAACATGAAAACCAAAATTTTGCCATAAAAAAACTTACATCGTTTTAAATAAAATAAATAATTAACCAGTAAGGAGTGTCTAATTTATAATATCTCCTATGTACTAATCGAGTCTATATTAAGAAAGCAGAAAATTAGAACAACCTTTTAATATAAACCTGTGGCTAAAAATTAATTTAACGAATTTATTCACGAATTTACTGATTTTAAACAACATTAATTGCTTCACATAACGATTTGAATAGTTCGTTAGAAACAAACTGTATTTTCTATGTTAAATTTCTTCAACTAAATGAGAGCTGCAGAAACTAAATACCAAATATTAAAACCGTTATCCAGTAGTCGTGCTATTTTTCTGCATACTGTTCTTCTAGATGTGACATTATTTACTTCATTTTAGTCTTTATAATAAAGTTTTCGGTTTTTCTAAAATTTTTTGTTAATTTTTTTAAGAAAATTCGCTACTTAATTGTTAAAGTTTTTTTTTTTTTTTTTGTTTTTTTTTTTTTTAATTTATAAATTGCCTATTTATTAATATGGAAGCTTAAAGTATAAACTATACTCTGTGCGTCTAATTTTTTTTTTAGTTTTTTTCACAATTTTGTATAATTTTTCCCACGGTGTTTTATAATTTTTTTAATATATGTTAATTATGTTATTTTTTTTTTATTACAAAAGAAGCATGTTTTTTGCAAACAGCTGTTAATTTATGAAGTTTTTCAATATTAAAATCACATTAATAAAAATACAAAATGCTTTTGTGTTATGATATCACGATACACATATTTATGCATGTGATTAACCCTTGGAAAAATTTAATATAAAAATCAAGGTTAATTGTAATTTGCTCATTTTTATAACAAGACAAGGAAGTCTAAAAAGATTGTTTACTTCTTTGTCACAATATGGGAGCCTAGAAATTTTTACTAAATTAAAGATGTTACCAGACCAGGTTGTAAAATATTATTAAGCAAAAAGATTTTGCGTCGATATGAAATCTTGTTGAAGGTCACTACAGACGCTAGTTATTGTCTTCAATACAATTTGAGTAACTGAGTATCAAAGCTATTTATCACTTTGAATATAATTTTGTAAATTATACCAATTAAAACAGATTAAAAGCAAATCTTACAAATACATATAAAAATAGCGCAAATAACTGGACTTAAATGTTTTTTTCGAAATATTGAAGATCCTTAAATTTAAGTATTGATTTCAACAATTTTATTAATATCCGGTTCAAACACATCAAATTTTCTGGTAGCAAGCCTTATTTATGTAGAAAAGAAAAAGAGAAATAGAATGATTTTGCACCTCTATCTGTTCATGAAGTTCTATGGAACGAAGTAATATCTACAAACTGTTCATAATATTTAAATACAGTTGCAGTTTGTCCCTTTGGATATGAAATAATTAAAAGTACCGCTTAGAAAAAGTACCTTGCAAAAATACAAAAAAAAACTGGTTAATGCAGTTAAAAAAATACTTTTTCCCAAAAATACCACTGAGAGAAAAAGCTTTTCCTGAAAAAAATAATAATAAAAAATTTTGTATTTAAAATAAGTTAAGAAGTATATTTCCATCTCTTTTAAAAAAAATATCCCTAATAGATTTAAATTTACAAAAGTACCTTTAAAAAAAATACGTCCTTCTTGTATACAAAACTTTAAAAATGTAGCCAAGAAACTTTTAAATAAACTTTAGTTTGTTAAAAGTTCTTAGAGCTCAAGTCTTTACAAAGGTATCTTTAATGAAAACTATAGCATAACAAGAACTTTGCAATGCAAAAACCTTTTAAAGAGGTATTTCGATAAAATCTTTATAATAAAGTACCTAAATAGTTGATTTAAAAACTGGGCCATATAATGAATTGATTTAAAAAGAAAAAGAAAACTTTGAAAAAAAAACATTAAAAATCATCGTAAAATGTCGGCTTATAGAAAGGATTCATAAAGAGTGCCTTCAGGAAAAGTACCTTTAAAAAAAGTATTTTTTTACAAAGGTACCTTCAAAACTGCATATCTTGAAAATTAATGAACATGAAAAATTGCCTCTTAATTTGTAACTTCGATTATAAAGTTTTTTTTACAAAAAAAAACTCTAAAATATTAAGAAAAAGAAAATGAAATAATAATTGTTAAGATTTATTTAATATAAAAAAGAGGTGGAATAAAAAATAATAATCGAAAAAGAAAATTCATTGCGAAGGTTTAAAAATGTAGCTCTAACTGTATTTTAGCTTATTAACATAAGAACTGTGTAACTAAAGGACTTAAAGGGAGAAAAGAGCAGAGAAATTCCTAAATTTATTACAGATTTGTATTTTAGGGGCTAAGCCACGTTCAGGATTTTTACCTTCCAATGAAGTTTGGATACTTTTTATTTTCAGTTAAAGGGCCATAGCTTCCAGCTATCCTAATGATAAGTAGAGACATTTCGAATTTATAGTGATATAGTCCTTTGAAGTGGACGGATCAATTTTTTGAATTGACATGAAATTTGGTTTATTAGAAAGATAAGATCATCTTTTTCGCATTAAATTAAAATGTTATTTGTGGCATATAAAGGCTACGGCTAGCACGAACGTAGTCTATTCTTAAGGGCCAATTTTCGATGACTTTTTCCAACATTTTTGGCCGTTTATCGGCGATAATGTAGCCGTCTAAGTGATCAATCGGTTCAGACTTATCGGCATAGACTTCACTTATCCCCACAGAAAATAATTTAGCGGCATTAAAACGCACCTTTTTTAAAGTCAACTCACGGTTTCAAAACGTGAAACTATGCGGTTACCAAACATTTCCTTCAACAAAGCCATGTGTCATGTTGCACCAACTTGTTGACACCACAGGTCTTGCACATCATAGTTGTTCAATTGATGTACGGCTCAATGATTCCACCCACCCATAAAGCACACCAAATAGTCTGTTATTTTGGATATAACGGTATCTCAAAAATTTGAGGTTTATCATCACTTAGAAAAAAGTAAGCTTCATCGCTAAACAAATTTCGCTTATAAAAATCGGAATCGGAAAACGGGTATTGTGTTTTGGGACATTCGCCGTCTCCATGTCTTGTTAGGTGATCATGTAGCTTCAATTGTTGAACGAGTGAGACTTTGTAGGCACCCAAAGTGGATAACCACCTATTCAGTTCCAGTGCACGATATCAGGTTTTATTCTACGCTCTACAGCAGCAATGATTTTTTCTCTGCGCACTGTACGCATATTATCAGTAAGATTAGACTTGGTGCAAAAACGTCTTATAGTTAATCGAATTAATTACTCTTATGAAGGATTATATTGACCGTAAAATGGATGTAGTGCTCGATACATACTGCAAACAGAACCAGGAATTACAGGCGTTAGTCTCTTCATGTTGAAATGCCAAACCAAACTAAACATAAATCACTTGACAGCTGGCAAAATGGCTGACATTCATATTTCTATACCTCTATAAAAATAGCCTTTAATTGAAACAAAAATTAACTTGTTTCATCACAGAATTGTTTGACATTTCATCAGTTTGAAAACACATCCACATAATTTTTTTATTTACTTTTTTGCATCTTGTCATTAAAGTTTTAATGACCATAAAAGTTAAAGGTAAAATTCAAAACCGAGAATTCAGGCACAACTGTATACTGGCCTTAAAACCTTATAAACACCATTTCCTAAAACTGACTAAAAATAAAAAATATGTACAAACAAAATAACCCAAAATAAAAATAAAAGTATTCTATCACTCGTTCTATGACTCTGTTTTCTTTTCTTGTTGTTTTTATGTTTCTTAGTTATTAAAGTCAATGGCTCATTTTGCAATTAGAAAATTAACTTGAAAATCTTAAATAAAAAACAAGAGGCACACAGATATAAGAATAGAATATAATTTTTAGAAAAAAAAAGTCCAATGTCTGCTTTTTGCACTTGAGGATTGTGACATTATGTGTTTCCCATTTCGTGTTTAAATGGCACATGTAGCAGCTTCAACATCGTCATTAATGTCATCTAAAAGCAACATCAAGTATCATTTTGATGCTGTTGCTTGTTGTATTCTATTTTTTATTGTTTATTTTAGAGTACCAGTACTCGCACTTAGATGCATTTAGCAACAGTATAAAAAGTTTCGGAATTTTAGTAAAAATTTGTAAATGTTACATTTAAAATAAGTGGGAATTTAAAAAAAAGCATGTATATGATTCTAAAATTAATGGCTTATTGTCTGCTGATGTTAATCTAGGTTCTTTTAATAAACTTTATTTTTTTCCAATTAGAAATTTTAGATCTAAAAGTAAGAGAAAAATTCATGATGGTACCTTTCAATCTCCTATTAAAATATATTTCTTAATATTAAACACATTTCTTTATTTTGTAATATTTTAATCTCGAATCTCAAATTTATTGTATTACTTTTAAATAAAGAAAAAGTACGTTTTTAAAATAAAAGATTTAGTACCATTTTAAAATTGATGTTCTTGTTAATAGACCCCACAGTAAATTAACAAGAACACAATATATTTAAACAAAATGTGCAAGCGATACACACATTTATAATTACACATGTTCCACTTATACAAGTGTGAGGAAATAAATATAAAAAACATGTTTGGCATTAACTGCGGCAACAACATTCAACATCAACAACAACAACGACAGTCATTTATGCACAAATTATCCAAACGCCAAAATGACAACCTGATGCCATTTTTTGTATTTGTCTATAAATTTTTATGAAACAACTTGGATTAAGTATTAACAGTTGTGAGACAAAAATGAGCATCTTTTACGAAATAGTTTCACAAAGTATGATTTAAGTCATATAAATGAAGAGATAAAGAAAAGTTTTACGATTCAATAAAATTGATTGTAAGAAATCAAATTCTCGTTCAAAGATTACAGTGTTAGAAGCTTTGGAATTTTAAGCTAAAGTATGTAAACGAAAAAAATTTTACCATTTAAATTGCGAATAAGGAAGGCCATTGAAAGCCATGCAATTAATAAAGTTAGATTTACACGATTGAAATTTTCTTCAAAATTATTTTTCAAAATGCTTCAAACTCGTGTAAACAGCACGTTTTCTTCAAAATTTATTGATCAAAATTTATTGAACAAAATTTTTGAAGATTTTATTACTGCCGTATAAACAAGCATCAAAATCGCATGTGGCAATATTGATAACAATCAATAATTTGACAGCATGTTCATTCTTTTGATTCAATATATATCAGCTCTTTTTATTTACATTTTGTTTGTTGCGGCAATTAAACTGGAAATTTTTTTTTTAAAGTAAACTTTAAATAATAATATTAATATGAGTTGGTAAGTATTAATTTTTTATAACTTCATATATAGGTATGTCGAAATAATATACTATTATTTTTAAAGTGATAACATGAGTGATAATTTTCGCAACAATCGCAAGCAACAAAAAAAGTGGACAGGAGATGAACTAAAACTTTTCATCGAAATGGGTGAAGAACGACAACCCATTTGGAACTTTAAAATTGCGGAGTACAGAAACCGGAATGAAAAGGAGAAGTGCTGGTCAGAAATTGCTGCTGCAACAATTCATAGCATAGCCGACTGCAAATTACAATTTAACGCTGTGCGGTCACGCTATAATGTAAGGTAATTGTTTTTATTATTGTTTTTTTTTACATGTAAAAATATTGTATATTGAAGGCGGAGCACAAAAAAATAAATACCTCCAAAAGTGGACAAGGTGGCGCTACTTATGTATCCAAGTATGAGTATTTTGCAGCTCTACACTTCTTGGATACTGTGAGATGTCGTGGCTCAGGAGGTACAGAGTCCAACTTAGAGCCCGAAACTAATTGTAGTGGTTCTGAGAATTGGGATGAAGTTGAAGAGCAGTTGCTAAATTCAGAATCGCAATTTTCACATACAAGCGCTACTCCTGAGAATAGTACTCCTGCAAAGCGTAGGAGAGTGCAGGAAGTAAATATATTTGAGAGTCAGCGTTCAGACGTGTATGAAAAACTTGGCCAACAAAAACATCAGACTCGCGTAACTGTCCCCAGTCGCTAAAAACCGTAAAGTAATTGCCAAGCGTTCTCCGGGGCATATACATTCCCGCATATTAGTGTTTTCCCTTTTAATTAATGGGGTGACAAGATTAAGCAAATAATCAAAATTATCTGGTGACATTCGCACAAAGTTTTTGTATAGGTCAGGATCTTTCCTTCTCAATCTCTCCCGAAAACAGACGTACATACCATTACCTTCCAAAAGAAAAGGTCGAACCCAATGTTCCTTTTGTTTTCGTCTTTTTTTTTGCATTACTATCAGTTGCATCTTCCTCCAATATCAAAAATGTTGATGCAATTATGATTGTGTCGTCGTCCATATTGCCAAAATTGTTTTTTATATTTTATAGCAATAAATTATTTTACGAAAGAAGCAAAACAGCTGATTAATGTAAATACATTCAAAATAAAATGTATCAATAGTGCAAATTAGCTTCAAAAAATTTTGATCAAATTTATATCAAAATATTTTGAAGCATATTGAAAGAAAATGTTGATCAAATTTTTGAAACGTGAAAACAGTACTTCAAAATAAATTTTCAAAATTTTGATAAGACTTCAAAATGCTTTCAATCGTGTAAATCTAGCTTAAAGTAACCTAATTTCATAATTTCTTTTGTGTAAAGAAACTTGTATGTCATGCCATTTAAAGTTTAAATAGATTTAATTCATTTATTATAAAATTAAAAACAAAATTAGAGAAATATATTTTAGAAAGCATTTTTATCTATACGAAACGTACGTAAAAGGAAGGAGTTCAGAATCTTATAATTCTGAACGCAATAAACCAGCAATAAGCTACTTTAGCGAGTCCATTAAACAAGCAAATATATATAAATGGATTTTTAAAAAGTAACATAGATTGTCTTTATTAAAATTTTGCTAACAGGACAGTCCTGGAAGCCATCCAGTTTTTCTGCGAAACTTTCAAGTGATAAAATATGTGTGATTTGTCAAAAGGAATGTAATCCATTTACTGCCTAAGATTCGTCCAGTGGAAAAATAGCCGCAAAGATAGGCATAAATATTTCTACAAGTACATTTATAAAAAGTGTTTTTATAGAGGCATAGGACTCTAAAATGTAAACACTGGCGACCATTTTGTTATCTCTAATTTATATTTAGTTTGGTTTGACATTTCAGCATGAATAGAATGCCGTTTGAATAGCGCTTCCATATTGGGCAAATTTATTTTGAACATCATTAACGATTCCTGATTTTCATAAGCGAATATTGTTTAGCGATGAAGCTCACTGCCGCATTTGGAGAGATAATAATCCTTAAGTGTATTTTTTTTTTTTTGAAAAGTTAAGTAGCACTTTAGGCAACAATGCCTATTTAGTCAAGTACCGTGCTACATTCTTTAGGAAAGGGATAGAGAAGAGATGAAACAGGTGGTGAAAGTAGAAGGATAATCGGAAATTAACTGCCGTATAAAGACAGCACAGCGACCAGTAACTACGCCTTCATTGCTGAGCAGCTCCACCGACAGTAAATTTTTATTTTTTTAGTAAAAAAAAACCAAGGTCTTCGTTGGGAATCGAACCCACAACTCCCATACTGACAAGCTAATACACTACCTACTAGCCTACAGGGGCACCCTTTCCCCCAAAGAACTGACTGTTTGGTCCGACTTATGGGCTGGTGAAATCATTGATAAGTACTTCTTTCAAAATGATATTAGCGCGAGCATTACAGTCAATTTCGGACTATAACGTTCATCAATTGAACAATGATGAGCTGTAGGAGCTGTGATTTCAATCAGACGGCTAAACATGTCACACAGCTCATGCCACAAATAATTTATTACGGGAAACGTTTGGTAGCCGCATTGTTTTAACGTTTCTAACCCATGAATTAAATTTCAAGAACATGCTAATGTGAAGTCATTAGTTTACGCCGTTAACCCCAAAACGACTGACAACTTGGAGGACAACATTCGCCGCACTATTTCGACAAATGTTGGTAAAAGTCACAGTCAGTCACCGTGGTGATGATATGACAAAAGTCATATTTAAATAATATTGCGAGAAGGTTACCTTTCATATAAAGTTAATTACATGCCAATTTAAAAAAATGCATCTCTGCTTTATTCCATTTCAAAGTTCTAACCTCTAGAAGACCCTCATAAAATAATTATTTACATTTCTAATGCGTGCATAAGGGGCCTTTATTTCAGCAGACAACTGAGTTCCCTAACCCCATTTGGAATCATTTTGCAGAACCTTACTATATTTTCAAGTCTCTGTAAATAGCAAACTATAATGTTATAAATATAATAATGTTGGCATGGGTACATTGAATCAATAAATAAAAAGTATGGGCTCTTTATGGGTAAATTAATTAAGACATGATGTTTTGAGGCACAATTTTAGACAGACTAAGAAGTGTAAGTCGGCTTAAACGTAGTTAAAGAGCAAGCACATGACTCTTCTCATTTTGTCGAACGTAGTAGACAAGTAAAATTTCTTCAATGCTTCTTTACATACTCAGATACACGAGCATGCAACCTTTCGCACATGTAGTACGTGTGCACGAACTTCAGCATTATTTATTATTAGGCTAAATTGACACGTCCTTATATTTGGTAAACAACTGCTTTCAAATCTTCTAGGAATTTGTAGAGCTGAAATTTTCAATCGAAATGAGGTCAAACCTTTTAGAATTTGTTGAAGAGTTTTAAGGCTTCCGAACCCTAATTGTATTTGTATTCTTTGTATTCTTAGAAAAACGTTCATTTGGGTTTCGCACTTTTGTATATTCGTAATTTAAAGACAAATTCCTTTTCTCCTGTTATCATACGACGAAAACAAGAACCCCAAGAAACCCCAGGAAAGCTCTTATCTTAATTACCGCGATTTAAATAAATAACATTCTTTTTCTACGCAGTCAATTCGTTGAACTCAACGAACTGTGGGTGATTCTATTGCCTTTTTATTTTTTCCGGGCTGGTGACCCTTGTAAATATCAATAATTTTGCTGTTACTTTTTCGTTCTGTGTGATTAGATTTACATCTGCGCCTGGCCATGAAGCCTTAATCAGATGGTGGACCAAACCACTGCATAATTTGGAACATCATGCTCGTCCTAGGAAGCCGAAGCTATAATTCTATGCAATAGAACTTTCTAGTTGCAACTTCGATGATTCCAGAGCAGGGCTGCAAATCATCACTCCTTGCTTAAGAGTTGGAGACTTTCTGTCCTGTCCAGAACACATGTCTAGCATGCTCACTGGATCTGGGAACATTTCACCAGGTAGGTGTTATCAAAGGTGAAATGAACCCGGCCACCATATAACCATAGACTGTTATGGGGCCGCGAAACCACAACCACCACGATAATCCCATATAGGGGCCAACCTCAATAATCAGTCAGAGAACAGTTAAATGTCTAAAGAGACAAATAACGAACTTACTGATTCCCGTAGAAATAAAGTGGAGTTTCCAGTTGTACCCCTGCTGACTTCAGGGGACTGGGCTCCCTTTTTCCCTCAGTTGCACAGGTCTAAGTTGTTGCTATCTCCAAAGACCATATATATGTGCCCCCGGGGGGTACTTTTTCGTTCTTTATTTTTTGTTCTATAATTCGCAACAGGAAATCCAAAAGTATTTTATGCGTAAGTACAGCTGTTGTGTTAAGTTTTCTTTGTACGCAAACTCGCTACCCGTCTTGCTGAGCAGTTTGAAAATTTTCAGTTAATTATTCTAAATCAAGCTTTTGTTCAACCAAAAATCTTTGGGAAAAATATGGACAACGCAATTTCCTAATAATTAACAAATTGTTTTGAATTCTTGTTTTCCTTATATAATTTTGGAAAAGTTATACTGCTTAACTCTCGTATATTTTATAAAATCTAATTATGATTATAAAAAGCTATTTTCTTAATCTTTTCTGTATGTGATGACTCTGCATGTGTTAGTGAAAAAGTGTGAAAAATTACTTTGGTTTGTATATATTTCTAACATTTAATTTATACATTATCATTAAAATTCATGTTCTTAATGAGTTTATGGCATTAAAACAAAGCCAAAAAAAAATAAAATAAAAGGAAAAATAAATTAGACGGCTGTATAGAACTTAGAATACCCTTTAAATAAATGCAATGCAACAACATGATACTATCGACCATTATTCTTTAGTAGACAATGTACAGCATTATTAATGCGATCTTTATATTCGAGAAAAGGCTTGACCTTTTCAGCGGGAGCACACTAAAAATAAATTAGGATTTGTCCGGTAAAGGGCCCCATAAAAAGTGCAAGACTTTTAGGCGAACATTTTAAATTAAAATTAGCGCGATTATTTTTATCTAATCTTTCTGGTTTAGATTTCCTGCTTGCTAAGCCAACTGTGTTTTTAACACGCAGAAACAATGTGATCTTTATATTCGCGGAAAAGTTTTGAGGCTTTTCAGTGGGAGGCCACTAAAAATAAATTAGGATTTGTCTGGTAAAGCACCCGGTAAAAAGTACATCTATATATATAAAAATAGACGCTATAACTCCAGAACGCACGAACTAATCAGTCACACCAACACAATCAATTGCAACACGTAACAGATACACATACACCACACACTACACCATCACACGATCAGAAGTCACACCGTATTCAACGTCAGGCCAAAAAACAAAAAATGTGGTTTACCAAAGAGCACTTTAATGAAACGAATAATTTGCGATCACGTATAACGCTTCGATTCAGTATTTACTTTTGATTCACTATCATTTTTTACTTAGAGAAGTTCAACTAAATTCCACTTCATTTTTGTAATCGAAATGAATTCATTACTGTTGTGCAATGAAATAAAATTTTTCCTTTTCAAATATAAAACAAAAAATATTATTTTTCTTCATCTTTTAATCCCCAAACGAAATGTTACAAAAACGATGCCATCTGGTCGCGAAACGGAGTTCGCCGGGTTTGCTAGTTTTAAATAAAAATTAGCACCATTATTTTTATCTTATTTGTGTGGTTTAGATTTCATGTTACCACTATGGTGGTATGCTCATATGCTCATCTGAACCATATTCTTTTCGAATTGATTTAAACAACTTTTATTCGTGATAAAAATTTTGTATCACAATTAAATCTATTGTTGACAGCGAGATTATTTTTTCGAACATTATAAATGGACGCGCTTCCCTTGTTGGTTTTTTATATCCTTTTAAAGCTTAATACAGCAGCACCATCACTCTTACAGCCAAAGAAAGGTTTCATTCCTTTAAAATTGATTTAGATTGCCTGTTTGAATGGGATGACTTATTCTTTTCCTAGATAATGTTTGTTAACACAAGTTTTAAAACAAAAAAATAATAAATAAGCGATGTTAGCAAGCATCATATTATGTTCTTTATAACAATATATACATGGTTGCGGGCAATTTTTAATTGGTTTTTACAAATTTTTACGCGCATAAAATATATTTATTACATGGCTGTTACGCACGAAAATTGCAACATGGAACAAATTTTAACCAGAACCATAGTGTAAAAATACTTGGTTTTAAAATTGTTTCTTGTTTTAATTTTTTACAAGTATTGTATTGTCTACCACTATAGTATTGCTGTCGCTTTAGGTGACGCTATGTTTAAAATATTAAGCATCTGTCAAAATAATTGTAAACTTTTTAAATGAAACTTGTAAATAAAAATCATTAAAGCATTTAGAAAAAAAAGTAAATTATCCCAAAATAGGTTTAGATATTTTAATTATGAACATAGTTTACTATAATACGGTTATGCTTTAAGCATTTATTTACTTAATTATATTTTTTTAGTTTAGACAATAATATCTGCATAAAAAAACATATAATTAAATGATGGTGTTTTAGTCGGAAACCAAGCTTGAAACTCTAAACCCAAAACCTTCGCAACCATTAATCTTTGTTACACAAAAGCACTATGGTGGGGTGTGAAAGACAATATTACCCAGAAGCACCCTTGTAGCATTAAAAAGATAGATAATTTATGCTCCAGGAATCAAAGCACTTAGGGCTGATGGACTTATTAAATCATGAACTGCTTGTCGTAACCTATTCTATATTCTGCCTTGCAATGTATCCATAAAAGTGTCTACAAACATAGTGCACTTTTTAATTTTTCCAATAAAATGGCTCTATTGGGAAATCCATCACTACACTACGATAGTAAATGTAAGTTTTCCTAAATACGTTGGATTAAAAAAAAAAGACATTCAAAGATATATCGACATATCTGTCATATTTGGTTATTTGTGTCAGCGAAGTTATGAATTTCCGGACAGGAAAAATTTTTTTTATTACTACATTATCGAGAAATACCTAAACAGGTCAAATAATATCGTTGTTAGGAACCCTTATTTTTCAAAATAGATAATTTTTAAGTACATGCTACAAGGAACTTTATCTTAAATATAGGTCAAGTATATAACTCCATAACTCATTCTTGTTTATTTGGCTGAGAGTAATAATAGACTAACTAGCGGATTTTCAATAATGCTGAATTTATAACAATATTTAACAACTTTCAAACTCTAGAACAGAAACTCCTCCTTTCACTTATGTATATCCATTTAAGGACCTTATTGTTCCTATGTTCAACCATAAAGTCAGACTTATCTAACAACCCGCGGTGAAGGGTGTACAGAAAGTCTAAAAAACTATTCTTTTTTTTTGGTATTCAAGAGCTTTTATATTTTTGTTTTTATGTCTTTATCATTGTTTTTCTTAGAGAGAAATGTTTAGAAATCATGTTTTTGGAAACAAATTTGTATTAAAAAAATTATATGGTTTGAATTGCTTAAATGACAGATTTTATTGAGTTTAATCAAGTCATACAAATGACAGACATAAAAAAAGAAGAGTACGAGAAAATACATTTTTCATGATCACTCTTTTGTGTATAAATAAATTCTGTTTAAATAAACGAAAGAAAAACGCTTAAAATTTATGTCCAACATACTAAAAGAAGTAGCATCATGTTGACATTTGACCAGGGTAGTTAACTCTTCATACTTCCGACGAGTACTACAAATTTTACGAAATATGTGTCATTTAGTATTCTGATTTTATATAATCATTATATATAAACTCTCAATAATATTGCAATTATTTAGATATTTTTGTTAAGCAATAAATGCTGCACTGTATATCGATCATAGATTATTTTAATGCGACAGCTTCGACAATTGATAGAAATAAAAAAAGCTTTTTTAGCTCTAGATATTTTAAATCAGTCATTAATTAAGGCAACTTATAAACAAGTTCGTGATTTTTATTGTGCACGTAATCGTGCATCTGATCTAGTGGTCTCTCTAAATGTTATAGTAACACCAACACATCGACGAATTTTCGAATATCACCGTCATAAACAAAATTGTTGAAGATTATTAGTTCTTATGAGATTGCGTTTTAGAACAAATGGGTCTGTTAATAAACACAACAAGCCCCACAGGCTTCATTGCATCCAGAAAAATGTTTCATTTGAAGCAGGTGTTTCTATAAATATTATATGGCATCAGCAATTGTTTTGCGTATGTGATCATCCACTGCTATGATTTTAAATTCGTTTCATGTATTGTTAACTTTTCGTACTACTATATCTAGTGGTCACCGCCAAGTGTGGTTCGGCCGACCTTTTCTTCTTCTTTGGGCACTGCACATTATTGTGTTTCTTATAATGCCACCTTAAGGTGGCGCCATTTACGCTTTCAGATTTCTGATTTGAAAGCTGTTTACCCACACTCTGTGCATCATTCAAGCCAATAAAATGCGACTGATTTTATGCATCTGCTTAAAATATCAATTTTGGTGAGCTTGGAAATATATCGGAACATAGCTCAGTCGGTTGTAAGAATTCCTGTCCTTATTTCTGTGCCGTACAACGCCATCTATCATACTAAAGGGACGCTGCCGCCATACTAAAGGGACTGGCCACCTTCAATGATTTGTTGTTGTTATTGCAATGAGTATTTAAGTTTTGATTGACGCTTATACCTTGGGTTCATCATTGTTCATTGACTTTGTGCAAAATGTAGCCACTGCGCTAGCGTTGCTATCATCACCACACCAAAAATATATGGATGTCATTGATTCAGGCGATATTTTCTTTAAAGAGGGGGCCATCAACTTATAGAAATAATAAAAGTTTAGCGATAATTTAGTTCAAAGAAATCAGCCTGAGCCAACTTCAATAATTGAATATTACGAGCATATTCGATAATTATGTGATTTGATAGTGACTATAAAACTTAATTATTACAGTAACTTTCTATAAATGTTCTTGTTGAAATCCCGCTTTCTGATGACAATATGAATTGATTACAAATTGCTTGCTATAATTTGCCTTAAAAATAGTATAATAATAATTTTTAAAAAATTTTCAAATAAAATACTAAAGAATTCTTCGTGATTAACTGCAGCTCACCATGTTGCAAAATAAGACGTGGGAAATTTTTCATTTAAGTTACAGAAACACGGTAGCGGATCATAAAATCCATATTAAAATGTGTTTGAATCAAACAAAAAACAATAATTATATTTTGTTCATTATTTTTATCTTTTCAATCAGTAAAAATAACATCAATAATTTCTGGATTGTTATTTTCTATTTCAAGTTTTTAGTCAGTTTTTTAAATCCTAATTTTTTATTAACATTTTCGAAACAAAATATTAGTTCACAAACTTTCGTATTTTTCGATAGTTTTCGCACACTTTTAAAATTTTTGTAGCACGTAAAAAACTTAAAATTACAATAATATTTTCCCAAAACAAAATACACAAAATGGTTTGAATATAAAAACAATTTTTTGTTTTGACTTTAAAATAAAGTTGTAAAAATTGTGCAGGAAAAACTATCCGTCCGTGTGAGAATTAATTTAATATTTTCAAAAAATGTGTAAAAAAATTTGTTGCCATAAATTTGCTCTCACACAATTATTAATTAAAGCGATTTCCGGTGCAAAACATTTTTTATTACACGTTTTTTTATTTTTGAAAAGCAAGTTTTAAATCTTTAAAACAGAAACAAAAACAAACACAAAAAGAAAACGAAAAAGAAAAACGCACAAAATCTAACTGACAGCTTTAACGAGACATGAAAAGTTACAATGTGTGCTTTCACTCCTCACACCTGCTTTGATTTGTAGATAAATTGTGACATAAATACCAATCAACATTAACAAACTGCAACGAATGTAATTAATTTAAATTTGGAATAAAATTTGCAATACATTCGCATACAAAAGTTTTTATTTTTATTGCTTTAATAGCAACATTTCATTTAAAATAAATGTTTATGTACATACATACATACATACATACATTTCAAACAAACACCCCCACATGTATGATTCTAATTAAGGCGCCTGCTCATAACACTGTTATTGTGACAACAACAATAACAAATGTTTTTGAATTTCAATTATTTTTGAACGACTATTTTAGAATTGAAATTGTTAAGTTGAACTTACCAGTCGCTGTTTAACAAAAATCCCAATAATATTTTCGCTGCTGCAGTTGACAGAGTCGCTGACGTAATTCTGTAATTAAATGCAAAATTTAAATGAAAATTTATTTGTACAAAATATTACATTTAAATTTATTTGTAAAATTAAAACGCAAGCGCTTAAAACAATTATAGATTTATTAAAAATGCATAAATTGTTCAAATATTAAAATTTAAATCATTATGAACTACATTCTGCAAGTGTCTGGATATATACAGCGAATAAAGTGCGTTCAATTTTGGCTGTAGCTGAGTCGATTCTTGGATTTTGTTAATATACGAATAATTTGCCAGAAGAAAGTAATTTTATTTATCACGCAAAATAGTGATAACCAAAAATATTTTAAAATATAATAAATGGGCTGCAGCACGGTACAAAAGGCCTTTTCAAAAATTGGACATCCAGCAGCGTAAACTGCTTAGGAGTTATATTTTAGGTTATCAAAATTTCGCTAACAAAGCGCCTATAGTCTGGGGTTCAGGGCTCTACAACTAACAGACAATAAACTTTTAAAGGCAGGCTAGTAGTGGAAAAAAATATGCTATTGGAAGAACCGGTAGGTACCTTAAAGGAACTTGAAACTTTGGTTAAAGGCCGGGCTCATAGAATCCGTCATGCGTTATACTTTGACTTATTCAGCTGAAGTCAAAGTAACGACGGATGAGGTTGACACCATGAGTACTTTGTTGACGGATAAGAAATCAGCTGTTTTTTTGTTTTTCTGATTTTATATTTTTTTGCAGCACAGTTTTTTTAAAGTGCACATTTGAAATGGAGTTAGATGACATCTTAGACTTTCTATTGATGGTAATTTGTACTATTTATTCCATTATTTATTATTATTATTATAGTTTTTTTTAAACGATCTTTTTTTATTTATCTTTAATAAATATCTTTTTTTCTTTTTAACGATCTTTTTTATATATTTTTTTTCTTTTCGATATTTCGCTTTCCTTTGGAAAAAATTGTTTCCTGAAGAAGCTTTCCAAAGGAAAGCAAAATATTGAAAAGAAAAAAAAATATATAAAAAACATCGTTAAAAAGAAAAAAAACATATTTATTATTATTATTATTTATAAGTTATTTTAAAAATATTTTACTACAATAGAGGGAAAACAAAAAAAAAGAAGAAGAAGCAAATGAAAAATGTCAAAGTACTCAACGTACGTCAAAAGTTGGCTAACTGTCGTACTTTGCGTTGACGGAGACGTATTGATTGTGACAACACTGATAAGAAAACGTGTATTTCAGCTTACTTGTCAGTTGAAAAATACAACGTATGACGGATTCTATGTGCCCCAGCCTTAAAGGTAAGTTACTTCGGGGAGTAATTTATGTGCTGTTAGATTCCACAAAATATCACCAACAGCAGTGCGGTGAAGTTCAGATGCGCTCCAACGTTAAAGCAAAGAGTGGCTTGCGTACCTCTCGTACAACTCGTGAGATTGAAGTTGCTACTTCGCTTCATATATGCCTCGTGGACATTGGTAAACAAAAGATAAGACCGCCGTCAAATTATGGTCTATGACCAGCTATTTGAATTCAACATTTATCATGGTCTGTAATGAAACATCTCCCCTAGGGGACATTTATATGTTTTGACGGAATCTCACCGTCATTACATGTGTCACCGGGGTAAAAGGGAACCCAGTCCCCTAATAGGCTAGCAGGAGTCAACTGGACAACTCCACTTTATTTTCACGGGAATCAGTAAGCCCCAGAGTTGAGATTTTTAGTTTTTTAGTCTTTTAGCTGTTTTCTGACTGATTATTGAGGTTTGCCCTTCGGAAACATCGTGGTGGTTGTTGTTTCGCGGCCCTCGTTTGAGTTGTGTGGGTCGGATCATTCACAATAAATGTTCCTCGTTCAGTGAGCATGCTTGCGGTTGTGTTCTGAAATTTTATTAAGCTTGCATTCTGGACCGAGAGTTGGATAGTCAGCAAGGAGTGAGGGCTTTGGCCTGCTCCTTGCTCTCGGAATTGCGACCAGGAGTGACTGGAGATATCCGAAGGCTTCCTGGGGCGTGGGTGATGCTAATATCATCCACAATAGTTCGAGCCACCGTCAGGTTATGGCTTAAACAGGTACTAACGTAAATTTTATCCCGCACACATGAAACATTTAAGTCTTTTTTCTTAAAACTATAATTCAAAGTACTTTTTATGTTTTTGGTAAACTTTTGATTCAGCATCACGTACAAGATCCGTAATTTCAAAAGTTTCGCATAACTTTTTGTAGAATTTCGTTGTTATGCCTAGAGTACTTAGAGTCCAACAACTTACTTAGCGATCGACAGTATGGTTTCCGTACGGGCGACTTGCTGGCCTTTCTATCTGAGCAATGGTGTAATTTCATTCACCACTTCGGAGAAAGTAAGGTGGTGGCTCTAGATATTTCCAAAGCATTCGATAGAGTGTGGCATAACGCACTTCTATCAAAACTTGCCGCTTTTGGTGTCGGTGATGATTTCTCTAGATTTATATTTAGTTTTCTCAGAAATCACTCTATACGAGTTGTTATAGATGAGATTTCATCAGACGAGTTCATGATTAATTCAGGGGTACCGCGAGGCTCCATTCTTTCTCCTACTCTAGTTCTTATTTTTCTAAACGACCTTCTTTGTCGAACTTTCAACCCTCTATATTCTTTTGCCGATGACAGCGCCATTTGTCACTCATATTCATTTCGTAAGAGACCAGGCCATTTGGAGGTTAGTTCCAACAGGCAGAACATGAATGATGCCCTTAATCACGATCTCGCGACAATCTTGGAATGGGGTCGTGTGAATAGAGTAGATTTTAATGCTCGTAAGACGAAATGTTGCATGCTAACGCATAGATCTGCGTTCGGTAGTGGTGCTGCATCTGTTACTATGGGTGATATAGATATTACGGAGTCGGAAGCTCTTGATGTTCTTGGCATGAAAATTCAGTGCGATGTTCGATGGACTAAACACATTTTTCAGGTTTCTAAAGAAGCTTTCAAGTGCCTTGGTTTTCTAAAACGGTGTAAAAGATACTTCACTCCATCCGATCTCCATACTATCCATACCACCTATATCCGTCCGAAAATGGAATACAACCCTTATGTATGGGCCGGTACTCCAAAGTCTATTTTGGAGTTACTCGACCGCGTACAGGAGAGGGCCAAGAGGCTCATTGGAGACGGTAGGGTATCCAACTCTATTGATTCTCTAGAGCATCGATGCAATGTGGGGTGTATTTCACTGTTCTATCGTTACTACAATGGAAAGTGCTCTAATGAAATTAGGGAACTTGTTTCCGCTACTCACACGTTTTTGCGTTTAACACGATTTTCGTTGAGAGCACTGTAACGACACGTTTTCCTGGTAGCTGAGGTATGCTCAGCGGCGTCCAGGGTCGTGTTGTGTCGATTCCAAATAGAAAGACAAAGCCTTACTCACAATGTTGCTCTTTATTCAGGAAAGGGGTTGCCCTATTCCTAGTTCGCAACTTGACTGCAGCTCGGGCTCAAATCTTGTGAACTGGTGTGTATGCAGGCAGCTCCAGTAAACATCTTCTACTTTATGCGATCCGTATTCGGCGAACGTCACTGTCTAAGTCGACTGCGGGCACAAACTCGGCTGGGTATTACCACGGCTCTGTTTGTGATCGCTCCGTCGAAATAGGTCGGTACGCCGCAAGCGCCAAGGCACTGGAGGCTGGGCTGGATATTACCACGGCGCAACCGTTCACTGCCTGGTCACTGTCGGTGGCGACTGCGGACACAAACTCGGCTGGGTATTACCACGACTCTGTTGGTGGTCGCTACGTCGCAGTTCTGTTCTGTCTCAGGGTATAGCTTCGGCTGGGTATTACCACGGCCTTATCTATACCCTGACTACCAGTCCAAAAAATAAATAAAAAAGTAGAGGAAGATATTTACCTTTGCTCCTGTTGCCGGTCGCACACCAATTGATTTATTCTGATTGATGTTTGCGCTTTTATACTCTTTTTCCTACCACACACCAATGCACAAACACGCTTACATTACTTCGGTAGTAAGTACACCACAGCCGACGGCTGTTTTCACCACCGAGCTGCAGCCAGTTTTACAATATGAATATTACTCATTAATTAATTATTATGCCCTCGTGGCTAATTACAATAAATCTTACGTCATCATAAATGCTTATAACTACATGCGTATATAAGTAAATACATGAATTCATATTTTTAGTAAATGACTCTATCTAAATACATTGGAGAAAATATACCAATTTAAATATAAATTCATTATCTTAGTAAATACGTTTAAAATAAAAGATAGGGATTGACCCGCGACTGTTGTCAGACAGTTCTCTGTGTGACCAAAAAGGACTCCGGACTTTTGGTCGTTACAGCACATCCATTTGTGGTTGATTGGCCAGTGAATCGCACTACGCATTACAGGGAAAATTCGTTTTTTAGCAGAACAGTCCGTATGTGGAATAAAATCCCTCCGGAGATCTTTCCTGTCACTTTCAATCTGGAAAAATTCAAACTGAATGTTCACAGACACTACTCCCTCTTTCCTCCTTCCCGTAACCTAATTTCCTAGTTCTGGCACAATGCCTTCCATATGTAGGGGTCATCCCCTGAGTGCTGCTCCGAAAAAAAATATGCCTTGCGGCGTCCATTGTAACGAAAACGAGATTTGAAGCCCTTAAACTTAAAAGCCATAAGAATATTAGTTTTGTTATTGTTGTCTTTTTACCACTATCAAGTTTAGTGTGTAAAAAAGAGAATAAGAGCATAGTTAGCTAACAAACGTTGCGCAGCTGGGGTGTCGGCTTGTTTTTAAATAAACAGAGTCCCAAAATAAATCTAAATATTTTTAAAAAGAGTCGCGATGAATGGGTTGATTAAGGCACCTGTAATAATACGGCAGCAATTTAACCTCTCCGAAGCCGAATTTTCGCTGTCTATTGTTTAGACTCAAAAGATAAAATTATTTGATTTAAGACTTAAATTATCATTGAAAATCTACTAATATAATAATAAGTTATAAGTATAGAAAATAAAAAAAAATAATTTCAGTTTAAAATCTCTCGACAGCCTTACAATAAATGATCACAATATAACAGTGAATCCTCGGCATTGTTGGCCGAGTTTGATAAGGTACGTGATTTTTAAAATAAAGGTGGCTGAAATGTGCAAATCTGGTGCCCGACTAATGTGGTCTGGTTGGCTGGGCTTGTTGGGGTGCAAAAGAATCTTACAGAATCGCACATTGTGACAAACCTTACTGCAGAAAAAATGGAAAAATTACAAGCACATACAATTTTTGATTTTTTTCTGCAGTAAGAATCATTACAATTAAAAGTAGGCCTATTTTTAAAATTTGTAATGCTAGGGCTGCTGGTGACAACAAGTTTTCATTATTCTATTATTACAAAATCGATCTATTTATTTTCAATATTACTTTCGAATAAATAATAAATGACAATTTTAATAATGAAATTTTTTTTTCAATCGAAATAAAATAATTATAAAAATATGTTAAGAGTTTTGTATCCATTATTAGAAAATAATAAAAAAAATTAATTAAAAAACTTTTATTATAAAAATTGTACTTAATTCAAAACACTATTATAATTTATTTCTGCTATTGTCCTTAAAAATAACGCACGTTTTAAGGAGATTTAAAACTTAATTTGAATATACGAACTTACAACTAACTAAAATTATTAATTTTTTTCAGGCTAAAACTATTTTGCTATTTTGAAAAATATAAAACTTAATTTGAATATACGAACTTACAACTAACTAAAATTATAAATTTTTTTCAGGCTAAAACTATTTTGCTATTTTGAAAAATATATCTGCACTAAACTACAATTTGAGAACGGAAAAACAAGTTGTGAAACAAGAAAAATGTTAGTTTCCGTTTTATTAATTTTGTTTTAGTTTCTTCTACGGTAATAATCTACGATAATTAACATAGTTATATAAAAAACTTCCAAATCTTTAATTTCTAGCCCAGTTTACCATGTAAATCCAAATTATGTGTAACTAACTAAGATGACACAATTAACAGTTTTAGAATTGTTAAAAGAGTTTTGGCTTTTATGTTATGCATTTTACCACAGCTTTGAAATAACTGCCACTTAAAACATTTTAACCAAATTAAAATAACAAAAGTCATGATGTTTAATTTATAATTTTTTTTAAAGTTTACGTTTTGTTTATTTTACTTTTAATGTTTTCATTAATGTGAATTTCTGAAATATGCTTTAAAAGTAGTGCAATCATTTGTTTAAATTTAATTAAAATTATTTGCACACATTTGATCTACAAAAGTCTTGTTTTTTTTAAATATTTTATTCACGTCTTGTATTTGAGTTAATAAAATGATTATCACAAGTACGATATCCGCTTAGGGCAGGCACGTTCCAAATAATAATCTAACGAATGACAACAATTGACAGAAACGTGGCTTTTCACACCACACTGTGTTTATAAAGCTTAAGCTGTCTAGTGTAGAGTAACGAAGGCATGAAGGCACTTAATATTGTAATTAGAATTAATTTAAAATAATAAATTAATTGATAAAAAAAGAACACACTGAGAGATTTTTATTTAATTATTAAATAAATCGGATGTTAAGCCTAAGACCGACACAAAAATAAAATAAAAATATCATTTGAGATTCATTCCTTCTCTGACCAAGAAAACAAAAATACAGGGTGGCTGATGAAAGCTGCTACCAAAAAAAAAAAAGAAAAAACAAACGTAATAACTTATTTATTAATCTTTAAATTTAACTAAAATTGAGAATTGGGACAATGAAACAAGAATTTGGATAGTGCAACGCTTTAAAGTCTATAGCTTCCGTCCAAGAGTATATAGGCACACGTTTGGTGGCACTCCTCCTACCAAATGGACTATAATGAGGCTCGTGAAGAATTTTGCCGAGCGTGGCACAATCGCAAGAAGGCCTTACCATCGAGATCCCTAGTTCGGACGTAGGAAACTATTGCTGCCATACAATCCAATCCTCGAGTTTCGAAAAGGAGATTATCTCCTAAAATTGGTGCCAGCAAACAGTCACTGCAAGCAATTTTACTCTAAGAATTAAAATTATTTCCATATAAAATTCAATTGATAAACAAACTGAACCCAAGATACTTCCCGATTTGTTTGGAATTTTATGAGAAGATCATTCAAATGGCTTCAGAGAATAAAAATGTCTTGAACTGCGTTTTTATGTCTGACGAGGCGTATTTGGATTTAAACGACAATGTTAACAAACAAAATTGTCGAATATGGAGTAATTCTAACCCACAGATACTCCATCAGATGCAATTACATCCACTTCACGTCACAGTGTGGAGTGCAACTTCTTCAAGGTTCATTGTCGGGCCATACTTTTTTGAAGAAAACGGTCAATGGAAACCGTTACTTAAAGATGTTGATAGAATTTTTTTTCCAGAATTATGCCGAAAGAGAATCCCTTTCAACTCTGTTTGGTTTTAACAATATTAAGCAACTTGTCACGTATGGCAGAATTGCCGCAAAATTTTCAAAATAAACTAATTTCAAGAAACTCCACATTCCGTTGGCCTCCCCGGTCTCCTAACCTCACTACACTTGATTTTTTTTTTGTGGGGTTAATGCAAAGAAGAAGTTTACAAAAGAAACTTAAAAAAATGTATTATTTTTCAGATGAATTGCTAAAAAAAATAAATTACATAAACCTTACAAAGAGTTATTTGAGTAACTTAACGTAGCAAAATTGATATAACGCCTTTAACATAATAAAACCGCCATTATTTAGGATGTTAAATGCTTGCCGGTTTGAATGAGTTTAAGGCTTCCTGAACTATACTGCCTCATGTTTCACAGAACAGAAGTTATTTTTAAACAAAACTCTTTTCAAAGTCATTAAATTCGATTAAACAATTTAAGTAAAATAATCGCTGATATAGTATAAAATATTAAAATAGCACAACTAATCTATGAGTATTATTAATATTAAAAATAACTCAATCTTTATTTTATCTTTAGAGTAATTAACTTTAGCAACAAGAACAACAATTGCATTAGCAGCAATAGGATTTATACAGAAGGCAACTTAAAGTACTTGAAAGTATTAAAAATGCAAGAAAGAAAAATTAATAATTCCCTCGAGTTTTAAATTAAACAAATGAAACTAAATGCCATAAAATTGGCACTAGAACAACAGAATAAATAACATTCTCTTTAATCCATTTACATTTGTAAGGAATGCATTCGCATGTTTTGAAGTCCACTAGGAAAAGTACAAAAGAAATTTTCTTAAAAAACAACAGGGTCATAGCTCCATAACTGGTGCGGTTAAAGGCTAAATTAGAAAGGTAAAGCAATGACTGTATCCAGCAATGGAACTTTGCAACGCCTGTAAACGAAGTCGTCTCAGTGGGGCAGAAACGAAATACTTTGAAATTAAATCAGAACTGCTTGCATATTAGGTGCCCCTGTAGGCTAGGAGGTAGTGTACTAGCTTGTAAATATGGGGGTTGTGGGTTCGATTCCCAACGAAGACCTTGGTTTTTTTCACTACAAAAGATAAAAATTGACTGTCGGTGGAGCTGCTCAGCGATGAAGGCATAGTCACTGGTCGCTGTTGCTGTCTTTTTACGGCAGTTAATTTCCGACTATCCTTCTGCTTTCACCACCTGTTTCATCTCTTCTCTATCCCTTTCCTAAAGAAGGTAGCACGGTACTTGACTAAATAGGCATTGTTGCCTGAAGTGCTACTTCTCTTTAAAAAAAAAAAAAAAAAAAAAAATATTTAAGGCCCCATATGCCACAATTATGTTTGTTTGCAATGAAAACCTGATAGAGAATGAGTCTCATCACTAAAAATTACCTTGTTGAAAAATGTGTTGTTTTCATTCACAAGGGTACGAGGCAAACAATGGCCGCTCGGCTTTATTTCTGGAACGTTATAAGCGTTAAAATTTTTGTGCAATTGCATAAAGTACCTCTAATGTTTATGAACATTCGATTAGAAATTTCGTACATTGAAAGTGTCTTTTCTGTCCTCTAGAGGGAGCTTATTCCATATACGGACCGTTCTGCTAAAAACGAATTTTCCCCGTAATGCGTAGTCCGATTCTCTGGCCAATCAACCACAAATGGATGTACTCTCAATAGCAATCGAGTTAAACTCAAAAACGTCCGAGTGACAGGAACATATTCCCTAATTTCGTTAGAGCACTTACCATTGTAGTAACGATAAAACAGTGAAATACAACCCACATTACGTCGATGCTGTAGAAAATCAATAGAGTTGGATATCCTACTGTCCCCAATGAGCCTCTTGGCCCTCTCCTGTATGCAGTCGAGCAACTCCAGGATATACTTCGGCAGCATCGGCCCATATTGGGAGTTGTATTCCATTTTTTAACGACTATAGGTGGTATAAATAGTACGAAGATCGGATGGATTGAAATATCTCTTACACTGTTTTAGAAAACCGAGGCACTTGAAAGCTTCTTTAGAAATTTGAAAAACAAGTTTAGTCCATCAAACATCATACTGAATTTTCATATCAAGAATATCAAGAACTTCTAATTTCGTAATACCTAGTACCAAATAGTACCACAGTAACAAATGCAGCATCATTTCCAAACACAGACCTATGCGTTAGCACGCAACACTGCGTCTTACGGGCGTTAAAATCGGCTCTATTTGCACGACCTCTTTCCGAGACTGATCGTGATTGAGCGTATTATTTATGTTTTGCCTTTTGGAGCCCACCTGCAACTGGTTTGGTCTATTACTAAATGAATACGAATGCTGTCATATGCAAAAGAGTAAATAAGGTTAAAAGTTTGACAAAGAAGGTCGTTTAGAAAAATAATAAATAGGGTAGGAGAAAGAACGGATCCTTGCGGTAATTGTCAGGATTGTTTACCTCACCCTTTTTAGGGTTCGGCATTACTTTAGCAACCTTCCAACACGTTGAAAATTCATTGGCATGATATAATGCCCTGAAAAGGTTTGCTATTGGACGCGCTAGCGTCAAAAAGCACTATTGCAAGACCACTGCTGGAATCCCATCCGGTCCTGGACAATTATTGATGTGGAGATCCGGTAAAACCTTTTTAACCACTCGAGCTCGAGAGAATATATTCGGCATAATAACGAATACTCAGTAGAGCTTATGCGGTGGATGATTGCTTTCCGGCAAATAAGAATTATTTGCAATTATACCAGCCAAAAGGTTAGCTTTATCAACCGGTCAGTGAAGAGTTGGAATTGAAGAACCCCTTACCCCTTACTCTTTTAACAAATGACAAAAAAAACTCTTGCTACCCTGAGGAGTGGCAAGAAGTTTAGCACGAAGGCGTTCATCGTACAGTTTTTTTTACGCCTTAGTATCGTTTTGTTTTGGGCCACTGTTATCAGCTATACTGTGAGCCTCGAATTTAGCGATTAAATTACGCACAGCAGTTTCAGAAGGATCCTATTTACGAGAAAATTTTTCGAAGTGATACAGTGAAATAATCGTTTTATTCGGTTCAGCAATTTCAAAATTTCTGAATAATTTCCTAGATATTTTATTTATGCCCAACTAGACAGTAGTAATAAATCACTGCTATGGATCAGCAATTCTTCTTACTTAGAAGAAATAAACTCGATTCCCGATGAGCCACCTCTATCACATAGGTCGCTTTAATATAGTACCGTAATCATTTTGGTCCCAAGAAATCGATAAAAGTTTTGGTACTTTTCGGCTTACCCACCTTAAGCGATAAAACAAGTACCGATGCATCATTTTCAATGGATCTTAAAGATAAAGCTACACCACACTTTTAAAGGTAAGCTTTCCTTCCGAGTAAATCAATTTATATACAATGGGGTTTCCCGGCTGTCGTGAATTTGAACATCGAGCGCACTTTTTCATTTAGTGAAAACAAAGCACATGACTTGTGAAATGTGCCTGTTAAGTGTGTAAGCATAATGTCTCACAGAACACTAGAAGGTGTAGAGTAGACAAAAAAAAGTGTGCTACGCATGCTTATGAATCAACACGTAATACACGGTATCCGCCGGAAAGGTACACTACTTTGTTTTGTCACCATTTTGGTAAACATTAGTCTTGATATTTAATATTTGACAGTCGTGAAGTAGACACGTGGCAAATTTATTATGGAAAAATATTCGATAAACCAACATGCTTTAATCGTTAAAACATTTTATCAAAATCAATCATCGATTACAGTAACGATGAGAAAGTTACGTGAAATTTTTGGGAGAAACAATGCACCAACAAAATGCAGTATTTATCGTGTAGTAAATTATTTCGAAAAAAGAGCATTTGTAGGCGATAGGCCTAAGCATGGACCACAACCTACTGCAAGATCGATTGAAAACATTGCTGCTGCCCAAGAAATTGTTCAAAACAATCCATCAACCTCAATTCGACGCCCAGCTGAGGAGCTTGATCTTTAAAGAACAACTTTGGCCACAATTTTGCACAAGGATTTGCATTTGATATATGCGTAAATTTTCCGACGGGGTTTAATTTACTTTTATTTGGTTTTCCGTCGACCCTCGACAAAATTTGGTGAACAAACCGGTTTCGGCCATTTGTCGTCTTCAGTGTTCTCTTCGTATTCCATTTATATTTCTTGCCACATAAGATTCAGTTGACACAAAAGTTTATCCCATTAAACCATTTACACCGCCGTACATATGCCAATAGGATGTTACATCTCACCCATGGCATCCCCGATTTTCATGGAAAAATCATAATTTAAATGTATATGTGAATAATAATTCTATTTATCGTTGCGGAAAATTTATTATGGAAAAATATTCAATAAACCAACACGATATTCGATAAACCAAACATTTTATCAAAATCAATCATCGATTACTGTGACGATGAGAAATAAGCGACGAGACACATTTTCATTTAAATGGATATGTGAATAAACAGAATAGTCGGTTCTGGGGAGTTGGAAACCCTCAAATTATTCAACAGTCCCCTTTGCATCCATTAAAAGTGACAGTCTGGTGTGCAAATTCGTCAAGAGGAATCATTGGGCCTTACTTCTTTGAAAATGAAAACAGTGTAACAGTAACTGCGAACGGGGAACGATATCGTGATATGATTGAAAACTTTTTAACGCCATAACTGCATGCTTTGGGCTTAAATAACATGTGGTATCAACTAGAAGATGCCACATCGCATACAGCCAGGATTACAATGCAAATACTGCGAATTACCTCTTTCCACAACAAGTTATTTCAAGAAATTGTGATGTTTATTGGCTTCCACGGTTTCCTGATTTGACTGCTCCGGACTTCTTTTTGTGGGGATATGTGCAAAGCAAGGTTTATGCAAAAAAACCAGAAACGGTTGAGCAACTCAAACAATATATTTGTGATGAATTTAATGAAATATCGATTGAAATGTGTGATAATATAATGAAAGATGTTCTCGAAAGAGCTTGCATTTGTGGGGCTAACAGAGGCGGACATTTATCTGATCACTAGTCACTGGTCGCTGTGCTGTCTTATATACGGCAGTTAATTTCCGACTATCCTTCTACTTTCACCACCTGTGTAATCTATTCTCTATCCCTTTCCTAAAGAATGTAGCACGGTACTTGAGTAAATAGGCATTGTTGCCTGAAGTGCTAAAGGCATCTCTTTCTTAATACTTTTGGGGAATGTTTGGATTATTTTGAGATTATGTTTTATTCGACTTAGTGAAGTAAGAAGTACCAGTATAGCAACTATATCCGCTATATTTAAAATTATTGCAGAGGCCACTAGTAATGTATTGCAACCCTGAGAGGCTGTTAGGTGTGGGTAATATGTATTTTAACCGATGACGGTTAATTAATATTGTGGAAAGTACGAATAGAGTCATAACTAGGCCGGCTTCTTTTTGCCACTTGTATAGGGTTTTTCAACAAGTTTATTTTCTAAAACAAAATTAAACAAACAATTTAGACAAAAATGATTAAACTTTTTATTGTATTATTGTTCGGCAGTTGGCAGGTGGCGGACACCCTGCATTTCGAAATCAAGCCCAGTGTTGTGAACTTTAAAACTGATTATTCTTGCAGAGAAGTAGTCAAAACGAAATGTATCTATAGATCCTCCGTGGGGGCACATTGATATGTTTTGACGGAATCCCACCGTCATTACATGTGTCTTCGGAGGTAAAAGGGAGCCGAGTTCCCTTCAAGGCTAGCAGGAACCAACTGGGCAATCCATGGGAATCAGTAAAGCTCCAGAGTTTAGCTTATTTGTTTTTTTAGCCTATAAGCTGTTCTCCGATTGATTAGTGAGGTTGGCCCTTCGGAAGTTTCGTGGTGGTTGTGGTTTCGAGACCCTCGCTTGAGAAATGTGTGGCTGACCCACCTTATTTACAATGAACACAATGAATGGTCCAGGTCTAGTGAGCATGATTGCCGTTTTGTTCTTAAATTTTATTAAACTTCATGCATTCTGGACCGGGAGTTGGATAGTCTCGAACTCCTCAGCAAGGAGTGAAGGCTGCGGCTTGCTTCGGGCTTTTGAAGTTGCAAGTAGGAGTGACCGGAGGATATACGTATCTGTAGGCCTACTTGGGCGAGGATGACGCTATGTTTCATCCCTAGTGGTATGATCCACCATCTGGTTATGGCTTACACAGCTAGGTACAGATGTAAATCTTATTACACATGTAATAAGAAAAGGCAATAGACCAAATTGAAAAATTGTGTTTTTAACTTTTTAAGAAATTTAAAAAGAAACACATTTCAAATTTGTGACACCATCGTTAGCCGAAGACGTTTTACGAATGCTTAATTCGGAATAATTTTGTTGGTTAAGAGTAAATAGTTATCAGTTTTAGTTATGAAGTAAAATAATTTATATAGTTTTTTAAACGATCTTTTTTTATTAATCTTTAATAAATATCTTTTTTCTTTTTAACGATCTTTTTTATATATTTTTTCTTTTCGATATTTCGCTTTCCTTTGGAAAGCTTCTTCAGGAAAAAATTTTATATTTTTGTTAATAATTTTTTGTTTTCAAAAATATAAAATTTTTTCCTGAAGAAGCTTACCAAAGGAAAGCAAAATATCGAAAAGAAAAAATATATAAAAAAGATCGTTAAAAAGAAAAAAGATATTTATTAAAGTAAAATAATTTATTAAACCATAAAAAGTTCAGTTCAAACTTTAACCAAATTTAATTTAATTATATTTTCTTAAAAGCGATAAAATTCACTCATCTATCCTTTTAGTACAAATTTAGCCAAATAGAGAATAATTGTGTATAACAAAAGCTGCATTATTAATGTTTTGTTTTTTAAATTCTTTTGTTGTTTTCTTGTTCTTTTAGTTTTACCACACAAGTCATTGCATTTGCCAAAATAATTAATCACAACTACAATTGTTACGAAAAACTTGTTTTTAGAACACTCTTGCCAACTCTGATTGCAAGAAGTGAATTATTGGGACAGCCAAGAAATTTAACGTAAGTTAATTTTCACATGTTTAACAAATTATGGAACAAGTAATAGTGTTTTGAAAGAACGCAGATGTTGAATTGATGGTCAAATATTTTGAAAATGAACCAGGATGCGTTCACAATAAAAACCAATTATAATTTTAAAGTTCACATAACGTTTCAAAGTAGTTAAAACTGAATTTTTCCTTAATCTAAGTAAATTTGAAAATAAAATTGCCAACCGTTTACTCTCTCACTTACACAAAATACAAATAGTTACATGAAAATTTGCATAAAAGCGCATCTAAACTTTTTATTGTTTTTAAATTTCCAATTGGGTTGAATCTCCATAATGCATGCATACCAGTGGACAAGTACTTTTTTAAATTTTAAATTATTTTCCACTGCGTAAATAAGACTTTTATTTAAACTGCAAGACAGACAGTGTTATACTCACATTTGTTTAACAAAGAAACAACAAACAACACCAAGAACTTCTCTCGTTAAATTTTATTACTATAGTTTTTAAGTAAAAATGAAAAATAGAACATGTTGCCAATATTAATTTAAGGTAATGAAAGATTTTTCTAAACAAAAATATAACGAAAATGTAGCCAGTCAAACAGTGAAAATTAAGGAAATTTTATTAAACCTAAAAACAAACACGAACACAACGGCTCATGTGTATAATTTACTCAATTACACATTTTTACTTATACTTTAAAATTGACAATATTTTTTAAGAATTATACGGCAGCTGTTAACTATTATATTTTCGTCTTAAACTTTTTTGTATAGAGCAGGGTGTTTAAAAAATGCAATTATTTACAAAGAAAGTTTTCTTCTTCAATTGTCATACTTCTTCTATTTTTATTTAAGTTTATTTATTTATTTTTCCTTTTTCTCTTTCGCTGTACGTGTCTCAGGCAATTGAGAATTCTTTGATGAAATATTTGTATGAAATGCGTGTTTAACTGAAAAGCACATGACATTATTGGTTGGCATTAAACAAAGTTAAATTAAACTTAGAACTAAAACGAATTGTGAATGTCAAAATATTTAAAGTAAAAGAAGAATTTCTATATTCTTAAATAAATCTATAAACGCATGCAATGGATCCAGTTTAGTCATCATTTCAAGGAAAAATCGTTTGAACTGAAGATTTTTTAAAAGTGTCTTAGTCTCTTAGTCGAAAGATATGCATTTATCAACATATTAAAATGATTTTAACCATTCAAAATGCTGTATCACTTTTTCGAACATTTTAGCCCTATGCCACTAATTACTCGAAGAATCTTGGCAGGACCTTTTTTTTGAAACCAAGGTGTCACCAGATATTGTTTTCAATAAGTCTTGTTAAAACAGCATTTATGTAAAGCATATCTTACAACAACCAATCATTAAACACACTGGGGTAACGACATCCTTTGACTGTAACCCGTTTATGGCTTAATTAAGCTTTTAAAACTTGATAAGAGACCTATACTTTAACTTTAGCAATCAGCTCATTAAAGTTATATAACCTCTGTTAAAAATATTTGTGTATTCTCTAATAATACTCACTTTGTCTAACCAAGTTTATTTTGATAGCGGTCGAACATTCCCAATGTTAATGAATTTGTGGCAAACTAAAGGTTGTACTACAACTAAATTTAATTAATTTGCGACAGTGAAACCAAAAACAAAACTCAATCTAGCGGAACGGTTTAAGAAGATAGAACCATATTTCATTAACCTTTGCTATTTTGCAGTACGGAATTACTTTTGGTAATTACTTAAGACTGAGTATTTTTGTACCAAATTATAAATGTACACAACAGCCTGAGTATCTTTTCGACACTGAGCAAAATTTTCATCATTTGCAACACTTGATCGAGACAAGAGGTTTTTAGCATTTAATCATCGCACCCTTCTTTCTTCTATCTTTTACTCTAAAAACACACTTTTTTAATTTTCATAATAGATGCATTGGCAATTGCTACAATTTCGCACGAAAATCGCATTAAAGTAAATAAAATCCAGTATGAAAATAGTGGAGTTGCGATATTTTCAAACAGCTTAATCGTCCTTTTGAGACCGCTATTAAAAATTTGGTCGTTAAATTTGAGTGGGCGAAATGAGCAAACACTGAAAACATTGCAACCGTGATGCACAGTGTTGAAACAAATCCAAATTTGTCAATTACTCGACGTTCTCAACAACTGGGGTTATGCTAAACCACCACATGGCGAATTTTGCATACGGATTTGAATTTGAAGGTTTAACTGGTGCAGAAATTAAAGCCAACCCACCATTTACATCGTTGTAGATTCGTTCAATTCATTCATTAACAACCAGTTGGTTTTTCTAAAAAAATAATTTTTTTTAGACAAGTTAAACTTGTCTCCTCATATCTATCGAACCGTATGCAATCGGTGTTGGTGAATAATGTTTGGTCGGATAGCTTACCTCTTACTAGAGGAGTGCCACAAGGTTCCATTCTGGGACCGCTACTATTTTCAGTCTATGTGAATTATCTGCCGAAACAACTCCCTAGCTGCAGTATACACTTATATGCAGATGATGTGCAGCTAACACTAAGTAGCTCTGTTCGGGATATTGACTCCAGCATATCCTCCTTAAACGATGATCTGAATAGAATTTACCTTTGGGCAAATGCAAATGGGCTCTACTTGAATCCATCTAAGTCGAAATGCATCGTTATATATAAAAGAGGTTTGCAGCCTGTACTGTCACATGATATTGTATTGAACAACGAGAAAATTGTGATTGTTAAATCTGCTAAAAACATCGGTATAGTATTTAATAATAAATTAACATGGACTGATCATGTGAATATGCTGGTAGGTCAATTGTTTATAAAGCTTCGAGCACTGTGGTCAACACAATATTTTACACCTTTAAGGATACGAATCTTGCTTGCTAGAATTTATCTTATACCCGCTTTAACTATGGATGTGAATTGTTTGGATGCTGTGACTCAGTCAGTAGGAACAAACTTGAAGTTATGTTCAATAATATCGTAAGATATGTCTATGGACTCAGAAGATTTAATCATATATCACATGTCTCCAACAATCTTCTTGGAATCTCTTTTCAGGGACTAATAAAGGTTCGTACCCTTTTATTTTTACACAAAATAATTGTGACAAGAACGCCCAAATATTTGTTTGAAAAAATACGTTTCTTCCAATCTCCAAGGCACAAAAATATTATTTTGGCTTGTCATCACTGCCTCGTATCCGAATGGCAATTTTATATTAATGCCGCTCGTCTCTGGAATAGTCTTCCACTAAGTCAGCAAATGAATAGCAATGCTAACAATTTTAGGAAATTTTTATATAAGTACTTCACCTAAACTATTTTATAATTTTTTATTTTTCTGTTTTTTTTTTTGTTTTTTGTATCTTAAGAATACTATTATAATGTACGTTCCTGTACTATATATATAAGACACAATCTTGTTGTACAGGAAGTGGATAGATTGAAATAAAATAAATAAATAAGCCCATTTTCACTTATCAGGGCATGTCAACAAGCAAAATTTCCACATTTGCGCTTCTGAAAATCCTAGAGCGATTATTGAGACGTTTTATTGTTTGGAGGCGTGATTGGGCCGTTTATTTTCGAAGATGAAGCTGAAAATGCGATAACGGTCAATGGATCATTCTACCGCAAAATGCTAACAACTCAATTTTGCCCAATTATTGACGACGTGGATATCACAAACATGTGATTTTAACATGACGGTGCCACATATCACGCAACCAATGAAACGATCAATTTATTTCAAACTAAATTCTCCGATCGCATAATTTCACGACAATAAGCAGTTAAGTGCCCAGCCAGATCGTGTGATTAAACACCACTGGATTATTTTTTGTGGAGCTATGTTAAGGACAGAGTCTATACGGAGCCTACAAATCAATTTTAGCCTTAAAACTCAAAATCCGCGATGTGATTAACGATATAGAGCCGCAATTTTGCCAAAAAGTGATAAAAAAAAAACTTGGATGAAAGAAGCGTTATTTGTCAGCGTGGTCGTGGTGGACATTTGCCAGATATTATTTTTAATTCACAACTGCTGAACTTTTCTCTTCATAATACAATAAAAATTTTAATTATTCTTATCTAAATTGTTTGTTTTATTTTGTTTTAGAAAATAAACTTCTTGTTCAAAAACCCTATACAAGTGGCAAAAGGAAGCCGGCCTAGTTATGACTCTATTCGTACTTTCCACAATATTAATTAAGCGTCATCGCTTGAAATACATATTACGCACACCTAACAGCCTCTTAGGGTTGCAATACATTACTAGTGGCCTCTGCAATAATTTTAAATATAGCGGATATAGTTGCTATACTGGTACTTCTTACTTCACTAAGTCGAATAGAACATAATCTTAAAATAATCCAAACATTCCCCAAAAGTATTAAGAAAGAGATGCCTTTAGCACTTCAGGCAACAATGCCTATTTAGTCAAGTACCGTGCTACATTCTTTTAGGAAAGGAATAGAGAAAAGATGAAACAGGTGGTGAAAGTAGAAGGATAGTCGGAAATTTACTGCCGTATAAAGACAGCACAGCGACCAGTGACTAAGCCTTCATCGTTGAGCAGCTCTACCGACAGTCAATTTTTATTTTTGTAGTGAAAAAAAACCAAGGTCTTCGTTGGGAATCGAACCCACAACCCCCATACTGACAAGCTAGTACACTGCCTACTAGCCTACAGGGGCACCTTTTACTGCAGGCCTCCAGTTTAAATTAAGTGAAAACGAGCACCTGCTACACAGATACAGAATAAAATCGAAGCCAGTTATAGGATAGGTGTAGAGCGAGTTAGAGAGACAGACAATAACAGATCAATGTCTAATCGCAACGATCAAAAACATAATAAAGCAATTGGCGAAAATGTATAATTAGCACAGAAGATTATGTTCCAACACCAGTAACTCCAGCTAGCAAGAATGGTGTGGTCACAATCAAAGTTGAGCATGAGCGACCTATCGCCGTACAAAATTGAAAACTTTTTAAGAAGAGGTGTCTAATCGACCTGAAAGAATTTTCAACAAAAAATACCTCTCTGGATGGACAAGGAATGTTTTGACTAATAACAACAGAGTTCCACTTTGTTCAATTGCGAAAGGAAAAATAAATTCGTATAATATTCAGAACAAGAGGTCAACGAAATATAGCACCGTCTTTAGCCTTAGCAAACAATTTTGCAGAGGTAAATCAAGGCGAGTCAGGATCCTACAGCGTTTTATATCCCGCCGTACAGAAATAAAGAGCTAAAAGAGCAGCATGTGGTTTATAAAAAAATTTTGCTGTGGCAAGAAGATTATGATGGATATGATATGTTATATATAAAGATCATGAGTGATCTTGGTTTAAAGCAAATTCCGCAGGGTTGTGATGTAAAAAGAAAAGGCAAATGGGCATTCTGCCTTAAAATTGTTAATCATCACAGGGAAGCTTTTAAAACAGGACCCATGGCTGTATGCTTTCCCCTTTTCAATGTACGTAATTATTATTAAGTTTTTCACCCCGTTTAATTTAAATTTTTTCTCTGTGTTGTTTAATTTTGATCTATTTATTAGAAACGTTAACAGTTTAAGGAAATTTAAGAAGTGCATAATATTTGTTGCCTTAAAACTGCATAACATTTTACGTAATTCCAAGATAACAAACTTAAGCAAGACAAACAACAGATAGCTGTACAAAAGGAAGAAAATTTTGTTTGGCAAAAGCAAAAAAACAAAGTATAGAAGAAATCAAAAGTTCAACAAAACTTGGCATTTGATTTTCTTCAATTTTTCTTTAAAGCCAGTTTCTTTTTTTTATTATTATTATTATTTTTTTTTTCCAATTATAACAAATATAGAGTTGGAAAATGTAATAATATCGCAATACGGTCCAGCAAATAAACAAACAAACCAACAACAATAATAGCAAACAAATCACATCAACTATTTTATGTCCATTTTAACTTTTACCAAAATGCAACAAAGAAATATTTTACGAAAAAAAAACAAATACAACATCATAAACAATTTTTATTAAATTCATTTATCGTTTAAGCACTTGCGAAATAACGCTTCGAAAAAAAATCGAATTCAACTCTTAAATTCAAATATGGATAGTACGAGGGCTGCTATTTATATTTCTGGCCTGGTAACACTGACTGTTGCTAGGCACCAGCTGATGTTTCCAGTGCAACCTTCACATTGTTAAACATAACCTCAACCAAAACATTTTGTCATTTTATTGTTGTTAGTGTTAGTGATAACAGTTTGAAAAAGTGATTTTAAGAGAAAATGGAATAAACTCGTGAATATTTTCGTGCAATAATTTCTCATAACTTTCGACGTGGCCTGACACGACAACAGTGCACAGGTGAACTTAATTCCTTATATGGTACTGAAGCACCTTCTTACAGCACCATTAAAAACTGGTATAATAATAATTCAATCGTGGCCGACAATCACTCCAGGACGAATCCCGTGAAGGTCGTCCAACAACGGTTGTTGTGCCAGAAAACATTGCAGCTGTGCATGAGCTGATAAAGCATGATCGTCATGTAACATATCGCGAGATTGAGGCATCTGTAGGGATTAGTATTACAAGCATCAATAAGATCTTGCATGAACATTTCCATGTGAAAAAGGTTTATTCACGTTGGATACCGCATAACCTGACAAACGCACAAAAGGATGCTCGTGTTGATTGGTGCAAGAATATGTTGCAGAAATTCGCTCAAGGTGCATCAAAAGCAGTTTATAATATCTGCACAGGTGACGAATCATGGATATACTCATATGATCCTGAAAGAAAACAGCAATCCACCGTATGGGTCTTTCAAGACGAGCGAAATCCCACCAAAGTTGTTCGTGGAAGAAGCACATCAAAGCAAATGGTTGCCTGTTTCTTCGGCATTACCGGTCATGTGACGACTGTGCTATTAGAGCAACGTAAGACGGTTAACCACTGTTTGTTTGCCAGAAGTCTTTGAGAAACTTCGGGAAAAGTCAAAGAAAAGACACATCATTCTGCATCACGACAATGCGAGCTGTTACCGATCGGCTGAAACAATGGAGTTTTTGACAGGGCAAAAGATTGAATTGATGGGTCATCCGCCATACAGCCCTGACTTGGCACCTAATGACTTCTTTTTGTTTCCGAACATTAAGCAAAAACAACGTGGACAACCGTTTCCTACACCTGAAGAAGCAGTTTCTGCATTAAAAAACACCCATGTTTTAGAAGTACCAAAATTGGAGTAGAAAAAGTGCTTTGAAAATTGGTTCCAACGCATGCAAAAGTGTATAAATCTTCATGGAGAATAATTTGCAAAACAATAAAATAGATTTTGTCTTTAAATGCTTGTATTTTCATCCTTAGGCCACAAATATAAATAGCAGCCCTCGTATAACAAATATAGCTGAAGGTTTGAAGTATGACGCATGATATAGAGAAAGACAGGGTATAACAACAGGAAAAAAAATTAAATAAAATTACTTTCATATTTGAAAGAATTTAATAATTTTCTTGGGTATGATTTTACGTCATCCCGCGTCAAATTCAATTTGTGCACAGACCGGTTTCGGCTATGTGCCATCTGTAGTGTTCTTTTTTCTCTATAACAATGTTTCCATATTTTCCTTCCTTGTCTGCAAAAACCAATTAAATAGTTTTAATTTTACAGTAGGAATTTGCCGAAAATACGTCTTGTAACTCGCGGTGACGGTCGGAAGCAAACTTCTATTAAGCCTTGTATGTCCCCGAACTAAATAAGTCAGGCTAAAACAAGTGCATTCCATGGTAATCCAGTATGCGTTGGGTATGTATGGTGAGGATAGTGCCAGATTTGTAGCATTTTCTAGATATCTAGATTGGTAACGAAAGTAGACATTTAAACTTATAATAATTGGAGGAGCTCTGAGCCTATGCGTCTTACTTATAAAATCAGGCAAAAGGTACCAGACAAAAGTTAAAGAGAAAGGCGATAGATGGCGAGTGAATGACTGCATAAGCTAGAGGATCGTTTAAAAGTTTAAGCAGCTTAAGCTTATCCCGAAATATCTATACCCCGGCATTAACGTTGGAAAATATTTTTGAGCACAGGAATTAGGTTGCTTTTCTTGACGAAGCATACGGGCAATTATTGGTTTTAGTTTCGAGTATTTCTGGCCATATGCAAAAAATGACACCAACAATATTGGTGTCCTAGATGTCTAGTGCTACTGATTTAACAGGAAATCTCCGTTACTTCAAGTGCTTCAAGTGACCGCACAGAAAATAAACAAAAGATGTCAAAAGGTCAATTGACAATTTATTGCAAAATTTTAATTTCATTAAGTCGATATTTGGGGTCGCCATATAGCATGTAACACCAGCTGGTTAGAACCACATCCATATTTTTAAACCGAGAAAATTGTTGATCATAAGACAAGAATGATCTCCATCAGTCGTAAAACGAGCTTCTACTTTATTTGGAAATATATTTAATAATGATACCAACAGCGTGTAAACCACATCAAACAGTACATCTTTCTGAATGCAATGGAGTCTGTAGGGTCTATTGTGGTTTATTTTCACTAAATATGCGGAAATTTTGTTTATTAGTAAACCCCTCAGGCACCATGGCCGATAATTAATAAACTCAATTGATAACTGCTTTTCAAAGTTAATCCAAATCATGGTGTAAGGATTAATCATAAATTGAAAAAAGTGGGGCCAGTATAGCACTTTGACTATTGACCCTTTCTTAACCCTTAACCCTTTCTTAAGCTAAGAAATGTGCTTGTCATAATATGCAGCCAACACCAGCATAACGCTAGCGACTAGAAAGGCTCATGAAAAGTAAAACAACTATGTAAAGGACACAGTAAGAAAATAAGCACAAAAGTATTGAAAATGAAATGAAAACAAAATGGAAAATCAATTTTAATCCCTTTTTCCTTGTCCTACTGCAACATTTTTTTTTTTAAAGAGAAGTAGCACATCAGGCAACAATGCCTATTTAGTCAAGTACCGTGCTACATTCTTTAGGAAAGGGATAGAGAATAGATGAAACAGGTGGTGAAAGTAGGATAGTCGGAAATTAACTGCCGTATATAAATTAGCACAGCGACCAGTGACTATGCCTTCATCGCTGAGTAGCCTGTCGGTCAATTTTTATTTTTGTAGTGAAATAAAAACAAGGTCTTTGTTGGGAATCGAACCCACAACCCCAATACGGACAAGCTAATACACTACCTTCTAGCCTACAGGGGCAACTTTAATAACAGCTTTTAATTAAACACCTTTTACTCTATTATCGTTGTTGTTTCTTTAAAATGCTGACACGCTGCTAAAAATTTTAAAAAGGATTGCGAAGAGCTGCACAAAATGTGTTGTGCATTTTCAAAATGCAAATACCAAGTTCCCATTTTGATGAAAAATAAAAATGCACACGTTCAAACACACACACACACACACACACACCAATACATATCCATAAACAAATTCAGCATCAGCAATAGCAGCTTAAAAAAGAAAATACATACATATTTCAACTACTAATTCCATATATTATGGTTAAGGAAGAAAAAAATAGTTTTATTTTGATGCAATAACTTTTTTTTGTTATTCCTGGTTTTTTTTCATATTTTGGCCAATTGTTTTAAGCCAAAAAATAAATAAGTTTTGTTGAAAATAAACGAGAGTTTTAAGTTTGTTGTTCGTTTTAGTACAGGACGAAAGGAAGGAAGCTTGAAAATTTTTTAATTTTCTTTGGAAACAAGGCATCCTTATATTTTCAATTTTTCAAACTATTTTTTGCTGTATAATACCGAGTTATCAAAGTTAAGGAAAAATATTTGATTCAAGCTTTTTAATTTTAACCGTTTATTTTATGAAAAGGAACATAATTAAACATAAATTATTTTCAACGGAATCATTTTCAATCTAAGCAATTTTATTTCGTGCTTAATTTCTTTAAATAAATATTTCATGATATTCTTACAAAATATTTATTACAAAAATATTTAATAAAAAATAAACGTATTATGATATTCTCATAACACATTTATTTAAATAAAAATATTTGAAACTAGCTGTAGACCCGGCTTCACTCGGAAACTATTTGCTTATGATTAATATTTAATATGGAGTTAGAAAAAAAATTTCAGTACAAAGAAGAAGCAACACAAATTTTTCTTAATTTATCGTTTAAATAGTTCTTAAGGTAATTCATTAAAAAATAAGCAAACAAAAAAGGTAAGCATATAGTTCATTTTAAAGCTTGATAGTAAACAATATTTTTTTGATTTTTCTATTGGGAGAGAAAATAATCAGTGCTGACGGTGTCCTAACTCTTGAGCATGCAACATACAATTGCCCGTGGGATAAACATTGAGATTCTAGGTTTAACCCACACACTTTTAGCGATTGTCCTTAGGATTTATTTAATTGTGAATGCAAGGCGTACGGAAAATTGGACATGTTTAAACTTAAATGGTAAATCACTTGGCATGATAGGTATCCTTGGAATAAGCAGCTCTTCAGTTACAAACTTTCCTATAATTATTATTGCTTTAATCGCGTTTGGCATCAGCGTTTTAATAACCAATCTAGTACCATTGCATAGTGTTAGCTGATTCAGGTTACATAACATGACTATCACCGCTCCAAGTTATGTGGTGCGTTTCCCGGTAAGTCCTGAATTTTGGGAACTCTACGGGGTAGTTAACAATATTATCACGATCGGTAATCGAACCAATCGATTTATACGAATACAATTCGCTATTTCTTAAGCTTTGGATTTTTAAATTTTTTTCATCAACTTATTTGTTTTTTGAAACTAAAATGGTAATCGCTGTAATTTTCAGCAATATGTGGGACCACTTTTGCAATTAGTTCGTGTTTAGACATTGTGAATTGGCGAAAGTCCATTGGAAAGGAAATCTGGAAGTCTGTGGACCATTTCATTTATATATATACAAATATATGAGAATAGATAGATATACCTAGGTGTAGATAATCATTCAAATTTTAAGCAATTTTGTTGACTGCCAACAAAATCGTTCGAAGTTGAGCTTTTATTTTTTACTTTAGCAATCAAATTTTAGAACAAAAGAATATTGATATTGGATTTTTCAGCGTACAAGCGATATACATCGTATGTATGTATCGTTAAAATTGCATCGAGTAGAAAATGATTTTTTAACTTCAAAGTGAAGTGTAATTGTCGGTAACTTAATATTTTTAAATCCTCACTATCCAATATTTTAAGCTTTTTTTTCTCTAATAAAAACTATGAAATTTAAAATTATATGAATCAAATCGTACGAAAAATTTTAAAGCAACACGTCTAATTTAAAAATTCAGATGTGAAAACGATTTATTTATGTTTTCACTAATATCGTTTAGTACATAGTATATTGAAAAGTGTAAAGCTCATGTACGTAGAGTGTATTAAAAACTTTAGTTCTTCGAATTGCTCTTTAATTTTCTCATGCGAAGAAAAATTACTTCGAAATAAAGTCTAGTTATTGGTGTATGGTATAAATTTTATTGTATAAATTTTTTTTTTTATAAATTTTATGGTATAAATTTATACACTTTTAGGACAAAAATTTTAAAAATGAAACTTAAAATGCATATTTTACTAAATTGAAAAGAAATTGACCAAGGGATTTGAACTTTATTGAAAAGCATGCAATCTATTTACATACATATGTACATGTGATTTTAATGAATTAAAAAAATCTTCAAACATAAAAATACATTTTTGACTGTTGACATGTTAGAACAATGTTTGGTTTTGCCGAAGTTGGTCTTTTATTTTGTTTTCTTTTTGTTATGTGTTTTTTCTTTTAATTTGATCTACGGGTTTTTTTCAGAGTAGCGAAGTATTCACTCACTGTTCATACATGTATGAATATGTACATGTCATTTTTTAACCGCTTCTTCTCATACATGTGTGAGAGACTACAAATTATTTTGTGTTTTCTCATTTGTGAATGCGACGATTTATTTTTTTTCGTTCTATTCATAAGTGAATGAAAACACACAAGTGTTCATTTTTGAATATTTACAATTTTGATAATTTTTCATAAATGAAAAGGTCGTAAAAATATGTGCGTTAAGCATTCGCGTACATAAACGCACATATTTGATAATGCGCAATTGTCGGCGTATGCAGAAAAAAAATGTTTTTTTTTTATTTCTTTTAGAATATATTGCAATATTGTATTTTGAGTTAATATATACCCATGTGTTTTGACTACATTTTACGGTAAACTGCGGTCGTAGGTAAAAAATTTTTTCACGTTCATATATGAGAAATTGTATAAAATTTCAACGTTCATAAATGAACATGTACATTTATGAAAAATAACATTAATGAGAAGTAGCTAATTTATCAGTTATCACATATGAATAAAACTAATAATTCTTGTTGTTCGCATTCATGTATGAAAATAACCAGAACATTTTTTGTTGTTCGTTTATGAGTGTGAAAAATAAATATAAAATTTTAGATTTCTCATTTATGAAAAATATCATGAATGTTGATTTTTGAATGTTCATAAATGAAAAATTCTGAACCCTGGTTTTTTTAGCGTATGCTAAGAATGCATACGTGTGTTTGCACGTATACAAGCTCATTAGCATACAAACAACCATAAGCTTCATCAAACCAGTTCGAACGAACATGTCGAGTCGTGAATAACTTATTTGTGTTTACAACAACAACAGGAGAAAATTAATAAATGAATTTTCTAAGTTTTCCGGAACATTTTATAATTTTTTTTTCATACAAACCATCTCCTGAAAATTTCGAATCGAATAAAGCAAAAATCAGCCAAATCGCTCCAGCCGTTCTCACGCCAACTCATTACATACGTGGACTATTTCATTTTTATATATATTTGAAATGTATTACTGCGGGGGAGATCATATCCATATTGCAATTTCACTATTGCTCAAGTAGCTCATCAGTCAATTTTACCCGAATATTGTATAGAAAAACCTAAGAGTCTTATATCCAAAGCCAAACTGATTCTAGGAGAATTTTGATAAAATCAACATAGCATAGACAGCAAGACTCAAAAACACTTCTACACAAACACAGCAAAACATTTCAAAATAACAAAAAACATTGTTTACTTTCAAATATTTTTTATTTTCTGTAATTTTTAAATTACATATGAATGGTTTCCAATGGAAACCCTTATGTAGAAATGATTGTTTAGATAAATTATTTTCTTAAAAAATGTTATTAAATGTAATATTCAAAATTGAAAAATATAATCGACACTCTATTCCATTGCTTCTCCCAAATAGAAAAACGTTCGTCACCCTTTCGATTGTTCAATTGTCAATTTCGAACTTGCAACCTTCTACAATAAAGTGATTGACTCCGTACTCAATTGCTTTTTAACTGGTGTATATCGAGGTTTTAACCGGGTTTCAATTAGTGTTTAATGAGTTTTTAATTTTGTTTTTCTATTAAATAAAATCGACTATTTACAAACACTTTTTAAATCTGTTTGGAACTGATTTTCTTGAATGTTTTCCCTATAAATGAAACCAAAAAATAAAACGAAAATATTTTCAATGGATTTATTGAAGCAAATTAAATTTAAGCATAGCACAGGATTATCAACTTACTTAATGAGCTACTGAAAGATATTAAAATTTTCTCTCTAATTTAAGCTCTTTTTAAAAGTTTATGCCAACTAGGTTTTGCTAGCAAAATTATTTTAAAATAAATTTCTGGTAAAATTTTTAAAGGAGTTTGAAAAATACTTTTTATCTTTTTAAAAACCAACCAACAAAAAAAGTTTAAATTCTTTGTAATCAGTGATAGAAAAGCAACCTTACAGCCTTCAAATAGTTATGCAATTTAACTCAACATCTTCACACACATACACACACACATTTGTATAAAGTAACTCTTGCACACAATGCAAAACGTAAGTTCACGTAATTGTTCTTCATAAAATTTTGTGAATTTTATTTCCCGTTTTTTGCTCCTTTTACTGATTTCTTAATATTTCTTTTTTTTGAGATGAGAAAGATGGTACTCTTTTGTGCAGCTAAAATAAAAGTTGGGTAAAATACTTACAAACATACAACATACATTACATTATTCATAAAATGATGATGCCAAAAAAAAACACACGCATCACCTCTCGTCTGCAAGATAGGATGATTGCCCTCGAGTCGGCCTCTGGAATTTGTATTTCTTTAATACCTTTTGATTTTATTACGTCCCAAGCCAATTTATATATTTTTTTCTTATCTAGGACTGCCCCATTTTTGTCACGTCTTGTTAAAATTCTGACTGGCAGCTGTCGTAATCTCTTGCAGTTTTTATAATTCTTTTAGGGCATTCACATTTATTAAGCGCTATATGTTAGCCACTAGACTGGACTTTCAAACATAACATGCCATTGCAGCCCCTTCCACACACATTCTGCAAGTATCGATACGACAACCGTTTTGCCTTAGTTTACATATGATTTTCTCTTACGGATCGTAGGATGCTCCTAACTGACCTTTAAAGTTATTTTTTTTTTGTTTTGAGACTTGCTGTCCATTTCGCTTTATCTGATAAAGGATAGACCTCGTGACAACCAAATTATCAGCACATTATTTCTCCTGTTATTCCTGTGCTAGACCGCCTGAAGAAGTCGAGATGTGTACTCTAATTCCTTTCGAAAAATGACACGAACCATTTCGCCAGCTAATAGAACTTGCAGGTGATCTTGCAGACTATCTAGAATCCTTTTGACCCCACTCGATAAGGAAACGACAAGGGAGCTGATAATTCTCACAATGGGGCACTACAAAATTTGACGTATGACGACATGTATAGGAACTTCTGATGATGAAGTGTGCCGAATGAATTAGTTTAATACCTTTCTGCGACTTTTGGGCTCGTTAAAACGCAAGACGAATTTAATTTAAAGATTCTTCTTTTATCCGAACCTTTTAGAGGTGTAGGTTTAACGGCGTGGAGATGCTAAAGAAAGTTATAAAGGAAACTGTGGAAGTAGATGTTCGTCATGGCACCACACTGGCTTTATAAATCGGTCATATAAACCCATTTCCTTTCGTTAAACCTAACCTTACCTAACATTTTTTGTCGTATATCTTTATATTCAAGGGTTTATCTTACATCATAATATCTGTGTGTCTTTTGACATTCGAATAAATTGCTTAAAAAAAAGTATCATTTTACGCAAAATTTTCGCTCAATAGTGCCAGGGGAAGGAAATATTTTCAAAAAGTTTGTATTTTTATCGAATTATTTAAAATAACAAATATGAAGAATCACTCAAAAGTTTCGGTACAATTTGCTTTTTTCCCTTTTTTTTAACTTTCAAACAGAGCTCTGTTGCATTGAACGTGTAAATAAATGTATATGTGTATGTGTGTGTGTGTGTGTAACGAACATTTGTATAAGGAAATGAGTAAACATAAGAATTTTTACTGTTGAAGTAAAATGTATAAACGGAAATTTGGCCAATTAAAGTAGGAAGCATAAAATTGAGTTTTGTGGCTGTGTATTTGTATGTAAAATATACAGTTTGTAAGGATGCATGTAATATTCAACCAAAAGAGCAACTACACACAACTAAATAAAAAAAGAGCAAAATTGAAAAAAAAACTGGTAGCCTGCATCAACGTCAGTTATCATCATCTACATGAAGATATAAAATGCTTTTTTAAGACCAAGTTTTTTTAAGTGGTTTTAATGAATGTGTTCGTAAATAGTTCCACTGTACACTGCCTGCTTGAGGTTATTGTTGACGTTGCTTTTTGCAAGAGTTATAAAATACAGATGCTAGTATCTTAACAGCTGTTAACAATTGATTAGATATAAACGGAAGTTATTAAATTTAAAATACGACAACTTTTAAAATTAAAGACTCTTAATTTAACTCTTAATTAATTATTGATTAACAAACTTTGTATATTTTTCATTAATAGTGAATTATGTTAAGTACAAAGAGCAGTAATTAAATATAAATATAAAAGATATTGTTGCTAATTAACTTGTATCAACTGTATTTTATTCCCATTTGTGAAACACAGGTCTTTCCAAAACACTTAACTTTATAGTTTCTCATTTTTACACTTATATTCATACAGCAATAATAATATAACTTTACATACTTCTGAGCCCCCTGGTATAATAATAGATGTTTGATCAGTCAGTCACAAAGCAATTAAAAAGGACAATTTGATTGTTTTTGTTTGCCTACAGTCGTGAACATAGTGTCTTTTCTGTAGAAATCTTTGAAACCTCCTGCAATGTAAGAAATTTTAAATGCAATATCTTCGGTTTCTACTTTCGCAAACTAGAGCCGTGGGCCGCAGTGTTGAAACAGATCCAAATTTATCGATTCCTCGACGTTCTCAACAATTGGGGTTATCCAAAACCACCACATGTCCAATTTTGCGTGAGAATTTGACCGACCGACCAAACACATCGCCGTAGATTTGCTCCATTTATTCAGGAACTAGCAAACCGTTCGCCACCAGATGACTTCGTTTTTTGTAACATTTCGTTTGGGGATTAAAAGATAAAGAAAAAAATTTTTTTTTGTTTTATATTTGAAAAGGAATGAATTCATTTCGATCACAAAAATGAACTTCTCTAAGTGAAAAATGAAAGTGAATCCAAAATAAATACTGAATCGAAGCGTTTTACGTGTCCGCAAATTATCCGTTTCATTGAAGTGCTCTTTGGTAAACCACATTTTTTGTTTTTCGGTCTGACGTTCCAAACTCGTGAACACGCAACGTATAGCTGCCCATGTGAAAAACAATGACTTTCTAAATTTTTTCCCGCAAACACTAAGCGATTGGCCTTGCGACTTTTTAATTGTCATTGCGAACGCAAGACGAACCGGAAATTGCAATCGTTCACCTGCGTACTTCCGATAATAATGGTTGCCTTAATCAAATTCGGCATAAGTCTTTTCACCGCAAGTCGAGTACCATTGCAAAGTCGCGGTGGATTCAAATTACGCAATATTATAATAACTGAACCAACTTTGAGTTGCAAGTTATGTGGTGGAAATCCTGGTTACTCCAGAGAGTTCAAAAAATCTGTTAGAAAATTGTGCAGCACTTTGATCATTTTGTCTCATATTAGTGATTAGCGATAATGTTTTTACGTTATTCCACAAAGGTGATGCCTTCAGGCAAGCATTTAATTCATCTGCAGGCGTTGCATGAGAAATTACTGGCAACGTCTGCCTGAAATCGCCTGCCAACAATATCATTAAGCCGCCAAAGATGTTGTTATTTCGCCGGAGATCCTTCAGTGTGAAGTTGAGTGCTTCAAGTGATTTCTTATGTGCCATTGCGCACTCATCCCAAACAATAAGCTTGCATTGCATCAACAATTTTCCCATTGTACTAGATCGAGAAATATTGCATGTTGGAGTATCAATTGTGTTTAAATTGAGTGGCAAGTTAAGCGCAGAATGTGCAGTAGAAGAGTCGCCGCAATTCCAGATGATGCTAACGTCCAAAACTATGTCACATCTTGATCGAATAGTGGCCAAAATAAATGAAATCACAACTGTTTTCCCTGTTGCTCCAGCTGCGTCCAGGAAGAATAGACCACCAGTATTATTGTCCACCGCTTGCATAAATGTTTCGTATATTTGTTTTTGCTGTTCATTAAGCAACGACACATTATTTCGAACGAATTCCTGCAATGTATCAACATTGTATTGCAGCTCTCGATTTAATTCTTAGTTGAGTGCATGGTGCATCGATCGATTTGGCGCAATCATTATTCCTACTTCAATCAATAGCTTGGTTGCAATAGTCAAGGATTGATCCTCAATAAGAATCGATGCTTCATTAAATACTTCATCGGTTATTTGCATGTCGGGATTATTCGTTAGAATGCGCAAGCGGTGCAAGATATCTAAACATATGTCGTCTTTGCAAATTGTTTCATAACTGAATTGGTTGTGAAGGGAAACATGTGGTGATGATAATAGCGAACAGCCTTCATATTTGGTACGCATTTGATGAAACAACTGAGAATCGTTCTCCAGCAAACCCAATAGTTGACATGCTTCTCGATATGTTTGGCATTGGTGGCCATTCACAGTTTTCAAATGCGCAAATGATTTTGGTCCACGTACATTTACGAACAGCAGTCGCAAATAAAAACATTCATCACTTCTAGGATGAACAGTGTACATGCGACCTAGCGCACGGCGTCATCTACTTAAAATGAAACGTACTTATTTTCTTGAGGGATACTCACACACCACGTACTGGTGCCGTTGTAGTACATGCTATGTGTCAGAGATGGCGCTGTATGTGAAAAATGATTTTCCCTGCTTTCCTGCTTTTCTCTTGAAATTTTTCTTGAATTTTCTTTGCTATAAACCTCACCGAGCCCGAGACCTTTCCAACGAATGCAAAACCGTGGAAATCGGTTCGTGCGTTCTGAAGTTATAGCGTCAGGTAGGAAAACCCTACTATTTTTATATTATAGAAGATAACCGCCTGGTTTTTCGGAAAAAATCATTTTTTAAGTCAAAGCCCATTGTAACTTCTCACGATATGTTAACGAGGAAAATTGCCGCATTTGGGCTTCTGAAAATCCAAGAGCGGATATTAAGAAGCCTTTGCATGCTCAACGTGTCATTGTATGTTGCGTTATGTGGTCTGGAGGCATGTAAGGGCCGTTTTTTTTTTGAAGATGAGGATGGAGATGCAGCAACGGTCAATGGATCACGCTATCGCGAGATGCGACTTAATTTTGGCCTACTATTGACGACAAGGATATCACTGTGGTTTCAACAGTACGGTGACACATGCCACACAACCAATGAAACGATTAATTTATTGTTAAACAAATTTAACGACAATCAGCAGTTAAGTGGCCAGCCAGATCGTGTGATTTATCACCGCTGGATTATTTTTTGTGGGACTATGTTAAAGACAGAGTCTATACGAAGCCAATCGAATTGATTTTAGCCTTAAAACTCAATATCCGTGATGTGATTAACGAAATAGGACCGCCATTTTGCCAAAAAGTGATTAAAAACTTTGATGAAAGAATCGATATCTGTCACCGTGGTCGTGGCGGACATTTACCGGATATCATTTTTCATTCACAATTCTCGAACTTTTCTCTTCGTAAAGCAATAAAAATTTAAATCATCTTAATATAAATTAATTTTTGTTGTATGTTGTTTTAGAAAACAAACTTATTGTGTTATAAATTTTATTTGCAAATATTTCGATGAAAGAAATCAATGCAATAAAAGTAATCGATCTTATTTATTTCTCTATTGCTAAAGCTCGACTGCATCGCATATTTTCAGTTTTGGCTTCCTTTACGGAATAAAATTAAAAAGGGAAAAAATATTTTATAAAATTTTCTATGGCTGTATTTGCATAAATAATGAAAACATAAAATTAAAATAGAGAATTATAAAAAAAATTATAGATCCCAATTGTATTTAGCACTTACCAGGGTGTAAAGGAAATATCGCCAAGCAATAGGTTACTTCCGCTAAGCATTTATTTTATGGGTTATAGATTAAATAAGCAATTGTATGTTACAGTATTATGTTGTTTGGTTGTTTGGAATGACCCAACTGAGTCCTTCCAAAAGGAAATACGCAACCTATTAAAACGCTGCAAAACTTTTACTGACGGAAAAATATACATGTACATGAACATGAATCCAGGACCACCGACGCTCAAAGCACAACCAAAAATACACAAGGAAAACATACCAATGAGACCCATTATAAACTACAGACCTGCACCGGCATACCACCTAGCTAAACACCTCACCAGCGTACTTAAGGAAAGGATAAATTTACAAAACACATATACTATACGTAATACACAAGACCTCATCGATAAACTTAAAGACTTAAAAATAATCGAAAACATACGACTTGTTTCCTTTGATATCAAGGATCGATCTATATACTTCAATACCAACACATGAAACCTTAGATATTCTACGCAACACACTAGATAATTTATACGAAAGCCAATACATCACCGATATTATAGATATTGCAAAGACGATAATGAAACAGAACTACTTTAGATTCAATAACCACTTTTACAAATTACCTGACGGACTCGGTATGGGAAACCCAACTTCCGCAATCTTCATGGACATTTTAATGCAACATCTCGAATCACTACACGTAAAAATACTAATGGAAAAACACAAAATAACTCATTTCTATAGATACGTAGATGAAATTATATGCATCCTCGAACAAGACAACGGTGAACAAATTCTAGAAAACTTAAACACAATTCATAATTAGATTACATACACACACAATGGAAAAAGAACAAGACAGAAGCTTGCATTATCTTGACATCACTATAACACGAGAAACTGACTATTTAACATTAGACATCTATAGAAAACCAACTACGACGGACACTACCATTCACAACACCTCAAACTACCCTACCCAACACAAACTAGCAGCGTTTAGACATATGATACACAGGCTTGGGATAATTCCACTTACTCCAGATAAGTACAGGAGGGAACTCGACACAATCTACGCCATAGCTATGAATAACGGCTACAAAACCACTACCATCGATAAACTACTTAGACAATACAACACTAAGAACAGAAGTAGAGAAGACAAGGAGACAGCCGATACAACACGACGGCACACCTTTACACCTTTTACACAGGACCAGAAATATACAGACTAACTAACCTTTTTCACAAAGAAGGAATACTCACAGCATTAAAAAGTGGAAACACCCTCAGACACTATCTCAGAACAACGACAGAAACAGCTGACAAATTTAATTCCAGCGGGGTATACAGACTTACCTGTACCTGCAAACGAACCTATATAGGGCAAACTGGACGAACACTAAAAACAAGGTTTACAGAACACATACGCTCATACAAGCGGAAAAGAGAAGATTCAAACTTTGCATTACACCTTGACACTTACGGACACACACCAAGGGAAATAGATGAATGTATGACATTATTACATCCTAGCAAAAAAAGGACGAAGACTAGACATTCTTGCAAATATGGAAATCTACAAAACAAAAACATTAAATAACGACATTATAAACGAACAGGTAAACACGACCTCAGACACAATTTTCACACCATTGAAACTACTCATGCAAACGGGCAAACGAAAAACACCCTCAGACGGACACACGTACATACATAATAGTAAAAGACGGAGGTAGCGTTAAATTTACTTTGCATACAAATGCCAGGTGGCTGGTATTCTGCCTACCTGCATATATTCGAACCTAATAACAGAACTGCCTGTACCCCAACACTGACTAACCAGTACAAACTAAACCACGGCTTGAAAATGATGCATTCGCATCGAAAGCGCTCGCCATCAGATAAAAACCAGCCAGATAAGACGGGAAATGGCAATAGTATGTTACAGTGTTTAAAAACACGTTTCTTGGTTTTATTTTAGCCTCCTTATTTATATACCGCCAATATTCAAGACTAACCTGGAAGTCAACGACTAAAGATAAAAGTGGTTCACAAATTATAAATATTTATAATCCACTTAACTGTACTGAACTGCTTTCTGTGGAAAGACTTTGGGCGCAAATTATAAAAATTTTATATTGATATTTCGAAAAGCATCTAAGGTAACTAAAACTGAACTTTGAACCGACTAGGAGTATTAATAAAGTACTAGGAGAAATGGTGTCCCAAGTATTCCAAAAAATTAAATTCGTATATTGGCGCTATTTTTTAAGAACAATTTTTCTGATTTTAGAATCTGGAGTAACAGGTTAAAATTTTTTCGTGTACATACTTTACGTCAACAGTGTTTCTGCTAACCGCAAAATATCGATCTAAACAGCTTATTTAAAGACACATGTTTAAATATATCAAGCTTTACATTCTTAAAAAATTTACACTTTAAAATAAATTTACTTCAAACTACGAGTAAATTAAAAGCTGATTTTGAATAAATTAACATATTTACAAATATTCATTAGCATGTTTAGCTTAAGAGATAAGAAATGAAATGAATGACTTTTATAGAAGTTTAATTAAATCTATAGAATATTTTGTAATAAATTAAAATCAACTTACCACTATTTATAACTGCAATTGACAGACAATATCAGTGATTCTATAAAACAGAATAAATAAAAGAACAAGAGAACATGTTATCAATATTTTAAAATTTACATTTTTCAAATAAAAATAAATAAACAAAATAGAAACAACTTAAAATGAATAACAAAAATGTACTTGAATCAAAGAAATTATAATTAAAAATTCAATGATTTGGTTTTCATTAAGAAATTTTAGAAATTTTACAATTTTACTATCGTTTACTGATTTGTTAAAAAGCAGAAAAGATTTATAGTTCGGCATGCATAAATGACACGCACTCTAATCTTTGTTGCATATAGAAAGTGCAATTAAATGTTTAATTGTTTTTATTTTGATCAAACACGTAAAAACAGGATGTTTTTCTATCACTTGATAGATTAAATGTTGATGAGTACTGTAGGGAGTGATTCCTTAAAGTTATTAAAATTGTAACGGATGTGTTTTGCTTAAGTTTTAAAATAAAAAAATTAAGCAATAAGGCGAACTTCTGGGTATGTTGTTTACGAACTGCGTGGCTTACTAAAAAAACTTAGGGTACAACAACAAAATTTCTAGTAACAAAGTGCGAAGAATTTTTATAAACGCAAGCAACAACAATTTGTAATGCTGTTTACTAGCTGCGTGGCATGCAAGACAAAAACAAATTTCTGTTTACTAAATGCGTAGAAAACAAGACAACAACAAGCATATATGCTGTTTATCATCTGCGTAGTTTTCTAAGAAGCCTTGCCTACAAAAGACAGCAACATATATCTTAAAATAAATTCCACGAAGAAACTTTATCAGTATAAAAACAAAAAACAAAAATACACACAGCCATACTGGCGCCTATACATTGAATAAACAACATTAAATAACAAAATGTAATACAAAGGGAGTAGAACATTCTTAAATCTTCTAGACTTTAAATGGACAAATATAAAAGGGCATCGTCTGAGCGGATTGTCAGTCAGTGTAAAATTAAACCTCATTAAGTAAAGACGTTCATTTTAAGTAAATTGTTCTGTAGTGTCAACTTTGTGTAGGTTAAGTAAATAAAATTGTTATAAATTTAAAAATTCTAAAAAGTGGTGTTATTTATTTTGCAATAAAGAACTTACAACAAAACGTTTATAAAAATATTATTATTCAAACTATTTTTAACAGTTTCTAACTTTTAACTAACGTACACTGTTACTTTTTATTTTACTCTTTGTTAAACTTTGTTGAAATCATTATAAAGATTCTCCATTAAACAAAACTAATACAAAGCCATTAATAACTGTCATCATCACTTTAATACAAAGTACTTAAGCACTCTGAAATGTATTAAAAAAAAGTAACTGCGTTTAAACTTAAAAATTCTAACTTAAACTCAAGAGGACTCTCATAACAAATTACAGGAAAAACTTCTTAACTGTCAAACTCTGTATGCAACAACATAATAGCGCTATAATTGAATTAGATTTAAATTACTTTTAAGGAAATCTAACAAAAATGAAGCCGTCGAAAGCAATTTTTATGTCAATAGTAGGGAAGAAACAACAAGACTCTTTAAATGCCGAATATTAAATTCAAATTTAATTTTGTGATCTTAAAATTTCCACGTTAGTTCATGCACACATTAATTATTTTTTATTTTTGATCTAAAATACATTAACTATTTATTATTATTCCACGATTTTAAATTATTTTTAATTAAATTTGTTGAATAGAAAAGATTTTTGATGACAATAATATATATTTGATATATACGTATATTAAAGAGAAATTTTAATAGTTTCAATTATTATTTAACTATCTAATAGTACTTAGGTGCATTTTACTAAATAATTAAACTGTAACTTTTTTAAGCCTCGTCGAATTTTTTTAAATTGTACAAATGAACCTTTATCAAAAATAGTTTTTGTTTTAAAGATTTTGGACACCGCAACTTTTCTTAAAGAAGAACATGTTGGACGTCCAACTGGCCACACACAAAGTTGACGTTCAATATATTGATTAATTTATCTGTATGAACCAGATTACGTGACCCTACAAGTCCAATGACCTTGAAGGCCATATGTCAGTTTCATTTCTCAAAATCAGCATATCGCCTGCATATGGTGCAGGATCCGTATGAAACGCCGTACCATATTGTTGAAACCACATCAATTTATAAATGAAAAGGTCCTGGTATGGTTACGACACACAGTGAGACAGCCCTATAGTAACTGCGGCAAAAAATGATTTTTGGCGTGTTGTCCAATTTGGATGACAGATATATGAGTAACAATTCTCTGAAATTTCAGCCTCATAACTAAATTACTTTTTTGGTCTAGGGCAAGTCAAAGTTGAGGTATGCCAACGCGCTTGAAATATGTTAGTTCAATATGTAATATTCAAAAGCTTATTAATAAAAAAAATGCATAATAAATATAACTTTCAACCATTTTTTTAATTGATTTATTTGTTGTAGAATTAGTAGATGAAAATTTAAATTTAAAAAAAAAAACACAACAAAAATTTCTTAACAACAGAATTGTAGTGTAAAAATTAAACATTTTGTATTTTCAATGGGCTAGGAAATATAGAGCAGCCCCTCGCCCTAGGTGCAAACTAATATCAAATGAAAGATTGAAGTCTCAGCTTTCATTTGAAGTAAAGGACATATAGCAAAACTTTGCAAAAGTACTTTCAACATACAAAAAATACGCAACACGCACTTTCTGTCGCTATACGTATGTTAGCATGCAACAGCATGTTTACAACTTTTTACTTTTATTTTTTTTAATTGTTTACAACTATTCACTTATTGTTTATTATTATTTTATTTACATTATTCATTTGATTGATAATTTCGTTGAAGGTCATTGATTTTGGGTCCTCTCGTAATGATATCTTTTGATAAGAGATTAGCATTTCTCTAACATATTTGATATCCGATCACCGATGAAAATGTTTCTGATAAAAATATGTTTTTTTTTAATATCTCTTGTTCCGTTAAAGTTAACTGATCTTTATAATTATTCTTATTTGTGTTGGACAAATTCAGAACCATCTTCAACAAGACTTTGTAGGCCTATGAAATTCGAATTTGTGAAAAAAACAACAGATGTTATTAACAATGAAGTGAATCGTGTAAATAAAGAAATTCAAAATTTTAAAACGACAGAATTCGAAATGTTCAACAAGAAGTTTGCGATATCTCATAGTTTAACTATGGCGATGATTGACGGAAAAGTGACAACAAGAGTCGGTAAGAATTGCTCGATGGCTGTTTGTTTCATATGTGGAGTAAAACCCGCGGAAATGAATAATTTGGAAGCAGTTATCTTGAGAACAAATTCAGCTGCAGCATTGAAATCTGGAATTTCGCCGCTACATGCTCGTATAAAATTCATGGAATGTATGTTACATATCAGTTATAATTAAAGTTTTAAAGCGTAGAGGACAAATAGAGACACAAAAGAACAGAAAGAAGCTGTTAAAACAGAATTAAAAAAAAATTCCCAGAACTAATTGGGTTTAAAAGTCGATGTGGTGAAACGAGGCATGGGGACAACCAATGATGGTAATGTTTCTAGAAGATTTTTTGAAAATCCAGAAATAACCGCTGACATAACTGGTGTAAATGTCGACTTAATTCATTGATTTAAAATTATCTTAAATACAATATATACTAGTAGAAATATAGATGTTGGTAAATTCCATACGTATTGCATGGACACTGCAAAATTGTATGTAGAGCTTTATGGCTGGTATTACATGCCTATCGGTGTCCATAAAGTTCTTATTCACGAAAGCAAAATGGTATCTGAGGCTATGTATTGCCAATAGGTTTGTTCGCAATTTTTATTTTTGAAAGTATTTTTTTAAATTTTATTTAATATTAACTTCTTTTTTGCTACAGGAATGTTATCCGAAGAAGCGCAAGAAGCAATTCATAAGGAGTATAGAAACTGTAGGCTATTCCATTCTGGTAAAAATTCACGTATTTCTACGAATGAAGATGTAATGCACTATTTTCAAATATCATCAGATCCTTATATTAATTCATTTACAATGAAAATGAAATTGAAAAAATTTAATTTACATTGTTAAAAAATTATTGATAGAATGAAAAAAATTGTTCTTTTTTATTGCATTTCAATGGGAGCTGGGCGTATTAGTGGGCGAATGTATTTAATTTTTTTTTTAAACTGGATTTGTCTCAAAAATAACCTGTGCAAAATTTCAGAGATCTACAATGACTCCTTGTATTTAATGCCGGCGTTGTCTCACTGTGCGACACTAACGCAAGCTGCGACTTATATTTTGAAGAAATGAGATCCAATGTTGCCACCATTCAATTCACACCTAAAGGTGCATTTTTCTGAATACAATCGAGCCTCTAGGATCTGCTGTAGATTGGTTTCACTTCATTTACAGAAATTTTATTTTCTGTCATGCATTGCCAAACGTTTGCCTCATCGCTGAACATAAAGTTTTCATAACTTTATGACGTCTGTTTAGTTTTCAACTGCTCTAGAGGCTAAATGGCAAAAGAACAAAGTATATCGAGCTGAATGCTCGCACTATAGCTGAATGAAAAGTGGGTATAGGGTAAGATCTTTGGTTTAACATTGTCACGTTAATTCATAATTGATCCTGACGAAATCTTTAATTTCTGACATATTTACATACATACATTTTATATACATACATATATATACATAGATACATAAATGTCAATTCTGATTAATTATTTTTTATTATTTTTCACATGACCATGAAACTAAAATAAAAAAGCGCCTGTCTGTTATTTTGTTCTTCTTTTTAATTAGAAAAAATCACTTATAGATTGTAAAGAAATTACGTGAGAATAACAAGGACATAACTACGGCAGGCAACTTTTATATTAAATAAATACTTTTTTGACGTAATTATTTCTTTATGCATCTTTAATTGACACCTCACTATGACACTTAATTAAGTTATCATTATTGTTGTGAATACAATATTAAACGGTAGGATTTAAGATTTATGTAAGACAGGCAGGCAGGTCCACAGAAATATGTACTGAGAGAATACAGTTTTCTTTTTAGGTACTAAAATCAAAGTAAGACTAATTATAGTGATATTTTCAAAAGCGCAGAAACATCTTTTACTTCTAAGTTTATGAGACCTGCAGATATAATTATATTTATATATTTATCATTACGCTTACTGACTACATGCAATATTCATTAAACCGATTTTACACTACGATGCCACTGCAACAGCAATCTTGACCGCTGTTATCCACCACTCAACACTATTGGATTTAGAGACGACAAAACACGATGAGTACTCTTTCAATGGATACTGAGTTTACCTACAAGCGCTGCTTTATGGTTGCGAATAATGATTTGGATCAGATGGGTAAATCTTTATAAATGATCACGAGATTGATCTGGCCCGGAGTAAATTAGGACTGAACAGTTAGTTAGTTCTTAATGAACATATTGAAACGATATTGCAGTTAAAATTAACGTTCACAGTAGATTTGGAGAATACCCAGAATGATGGACATAACTACAAATTACTTCTGTCGTACCTACCATAAGGAATTGGGGAAAAAAACGTCCTCTCACCTTTATCCAGCTCTACAAAACTTGCGACATAGGCTTTTATAATCATATATTTTTTTAATTTTACCAAGCACCGCAAAGAGGAGTTAGTGAAATTGCAGAATGGGTGTAATTAATTCCAGGTTACGTAGTTCATGTTTAAAAGTTCATTTTCGCATTCCTGGCACACTCGCACCATTCATCTTTCCTTGTAACTGTCCCATTTTCATTATCTCTCATTTAAGTTCTCCCAGTTCTTTTTACTTCTTTTCTTCTAGGTTACGCAAGACAACCTAAGTGAGCCGACAGCTGCATGCTAACCTAAACTATTTAATTGTAATTGTTATTTAATTTATTTTCTTTATTTTATTTTGTTAAATTAACCCAGAACTCACAAAAACATCACTGAACTGCAAGATACGAGTAAGCTTTACGTCATCAGTGAAACCAATACATTTTCAAAATCATCATTTTTTTAAACAGTCGAAATTAGCCATAATGTAATTTTTATTAATAATAATTAATTTTTATTATATTTATTATATTATTATATTATATGAAAAGTGTGTTATTAATTCTGTTGTTAAGTAACAAATTCCTTATTTCTACGTAATAAAAAAAAAAAGTTTAATGATTTTTTTGTCGTCTTAGGAAACGAAAACTTAAACGCATGGAATTGAATAAATTTTATTACGTTTTTTACAAAAAACAATATCTGTGATAAACAAATATGGATATAGTAACTATCTTCGCATTTCCAGTTATAATATTTAAACCTATTTTCAGTTTTCTTTTGATTACTTTATTTTATAATATGCATGATCATAAATACTATTATTATATTTATGATTTTATCATACCATAAAGAACTTTAGCATAAATACTATTATAAAGTTCGATATTATAACGAATCTAAAGACGAAATGTTTTAATAGCATAACATGATTACAGCAATCAAACTAAAGGCAGTGTACTAGCTTCTCAGTATGGGGGTTGTGGGTTCGATTCCCAACGAAGACCTTGGTTTTTTCAGTACAAAAATAAAAATAGACTGTCGGTGGGGCTGCTCAGCGATGAAGGCATAGTCACTGGTCGCTGTGCTGTCTTATACGGCAGTTAATTTCCGACTATCCTTCTACTTTCACCACCTGTTTCATCGCTTCTCTATCCCTTTCCTAAAGAATGTAGCACGGTACTTAACTAAATAGACATTGTTGCCTGAAGTGCTACTTCTCTTTTAAAAGAATAAAAAAAATAATTAAACACTTCTTCGCATGTACTTCCTTCACCATGTGTGTGAACATAAATTCGAATTCAAATCACAGACTTAAACTAACTTTTTTGACCCAACTAATTTTGCACTGTTAATCAATTAACGGTCGTGAAAATAGTGAACATTGCGTCAATTCTGAAGAAAGAAAAAGGTAAAATCCAAATTCTTTGTCTTGTGTGAAAATTTCTTGAAATGGACCACCAAGTCCTTATACAAAAAAGGAGATAATATATACAAATAACAATCCAGTGATCACTTTTTTAGCAGTTGCTTTTAAAAAAATTTTTTTTCAAAATATTATTGGTCATGATGACAAAATGGAGAATGGCTGGTATCACACACCGAGATCGCAGATTGACTACTTTAGTTAAGCTATGTTTAAAATGGTTTAAATCTCCGGTAGTAAAATTCGTATTTATATTCACATACATTTCTTCACCTATCCTATTTTCTAAATGTTTTAACCACATAATTTAAAATATCCTATTATATCCTTATACAATGTTTCGTTTTTCGTGTTTATAGATATTTTTAATTTTTGTATATAAAAGAGAGAAAAACCATTAGAAGGTGCGGTTTGCGAAGCTCCTACAACTGAAGTATATGCTCTTTATACAAGCAGATGGTATCAGAGGAAAGCTAATGTTTTCTAGATTAACAATTTATTAATTATACATGTCATTTACCTTTAAAACCGTAAATTTCACGTTAAAGTGGTTGTTTGAAAAATGAAATATAGAATTTAAATTGTCACACACTCTAAACGGATCGAGATATTCTTATAAAATTTTGAAACACTATAAATAAAGGAGCCTTTAATAAAATGGTAAAATAAAATTTTATTATTTTTTTATTTTAAGACGTAAATTCCTTAGACGGGGAAAAAAATTTCCAAAAATTGTTTTTATTTTAGGAAACTGTTCACCCTGGCTTTGTTAGCTATGAAGCTGTCAAATACTTTTTGAAACATATAGCTAAGAGATGAAGCTTTAATAATCTGTTTACTTGTTGATGTAATTCATAAATTTTGTTTCAAAATTGGCTATGTTTGGATACGGTTAGGGTGAACCGTTACAATTTATGACGCAATTTTTCTCATAGTCGCATTAGCTATAGGTTGCCTCCCAAATAGTGTAAAAATATTTATTAGTACTGAAGTAGATTTCAATTATATAAGTAAAAAAAAACAAACCCCTCTTTAGGGAAAATCCTGAAAAAATTATAGTTTTTACATTTTCCCGATTCAGGGAACTGTAACTTTTTTAACGAAACATGCTATCAGAATCAAACCACTGTTGTATTATAAATTTGCTCAAGAATACAACTAATATCTTAGAATAATAATAATCCGAACATTAATAAGTGCACTACGTCCAAAACACTAAGTTAAGGTCGGTCAAAAATTTAAAAAAAAAATCTAGACCGATTTTCTGCCAAACTCTTTAAGCTCATTTTTTTGTTGATATTTTCAAGGTCTACTTTGGTTCAAAAACTCTTAATATTTGAGTAATAAATAAACCTTTTGTGGCATGTCTAACAAATTTTATGTCCAAGGTACCTAACTTTGGGGGCACACCCAGAAACTCCTCTTTATCCTAGGTGGCCTCTGCGAAATTTTATTAGGATAACTTAAGTGGTTCAAGAGCTACCAAATTATTAAAAAAAAAACGTTCTCAAACCACTGTGCGTTGGTACAATTTACTTCCATCCCACTTTGGTTATTATTCCAATATAACAAATAAATTTTAATATAATTAACAATTCATTTTACACATACGATATTGTACGATATTGTAACGTTTCGTAAGATACCAGGGAATAAATAAAAAATGATGTGGGCTTTTTCTTTTGGGGAGGTGCACAATCAGATGTATGTTTTATTATAAATATTTCTTTATTTTGCCCACTTTACAAATAAATCAATAAATAATCTTTTGTATTCCATGTTTTAAAATTTTATTATCAATAATAAATTATTTATTATATTTCTGCATTTTTTTAGTAAAAAAAATGTAATTAATAATATCGAATTACTAACACGATAAATTGCATTCTAGTTTGATCTATTCAAGCGTGTTAAAATATGTGTAGCAATAGTCGTTAACAACTTGAGAGAAATTATCAGAAAAAAAATTCTTTCTTTTTAAGATTTCAGCAGAGAATTTATCTAAATCTAAAATTTATTTATCTCATTAAAAAAAGGCCGGTATACTCGCAAACAACAACCAACATTTAACTAAAGGGTCTGCCAAATAACTTTTTTTTTGTTTTAAATGCTATAAACAAAACTAGTGAATATTTTCTCAAATATCTTTTTTTATTTGAAAGTACAATCCTTCGGGTTAATAATTGAAAATAATTTCATTCAAATGGCTGCCTCAGCTAGCCATGCAGTAGCTTACACGATCGGTCTAATTTTTAAGCACATTATCGATTGTGTGCGCTGTATTTCACCAATGGCTTCACGAATATTGTCCTTAAAAGCGTCAATTGTCTCTGGCTTGTCGGCGTTATACTTATCTATGACGGCACGCCATAAATAAAAGTCCAACCGTGTCAAATCGCAGCTGTGGCCAAACGACAATAGCTTTGCGGCTAATAATGCGATCTTTAAAAATAGGGCACAAAACATCGAGTGCAGCTTCGGCTGTGTGGCACGTAGCTTCTTTTTTATTCTCAAATTTTATTAGTCTGCAGTATTTCGTAGACGATGGAGTATAGATTTTCCAAATATAATTAGTCTTCCAAGTTCTTTATTAATCGCAATGGCACAAATGAGCGCATGAACATATCTGTGTCAGAAATATCTTCAAATAAAAATTTTTTATATTGTTTTTGGCCAGAAGATTCATCGCATCCCCATTTACAAAAAAGAGTCAAATTGCAGTTTAGATTTTTTTCAACTCACTTCCTTTAATTGATTGTAGCAACCTTTCGGCTATATGATCAAATAGAGCTTGCAGTTGTAACTGTGCCGAAATTGGTATGATTTTGATAGATTCCTTTGGAGGGTAACGTTTCTTTTTAGCTGCAGTTATGTGATGATATGATGGGTATAAATTGTACTTTATAGATCTGTACTTTACTGAAATAAATTTTAAACATTTTTTCCTATAATTTTTAGCAGGTAATCCAACCATTTGAAGAAATATTTATACCACTAATAACTTTCCTCTCTTTCTCCCTACGTTTTGCTATCTGTAATTTCTATTTATGGCAGTGAATAGTTTCTAAAGTAAATTTACTAGTAATTTATAATTATTCGGAGAATATCATGAAATATTTGTTTAAAGGAATCAAGCACGAAAAATAAAATTGCGTAAATTTACTAACAATTTTGATAGAATTTTGTTTGTAAAAATTTTGAGTATTTTCATTGAAATAAAAAAAGTGTTCTACGGACGGGTCCGGGCGGTTGCAAAAGTATATATAGGCTTAAAGAAAACACTTTTGCCTTTCTTTGGGTGGTTTCGATTTTTTGTCCTTTTTTGTCCTTTAAAAGTTATACACTATTAAACTTCAAATTTTATATGGTGGTTTTAAATTTATTACATAACACCCTAACTACAAATTATACAGGGTGCTCAAATACCATTTGTGAAAAACAACAGTCCACCTAACATAACAAAAAAAACCGCAGCCCATTATCAATAACAGTTTTCAAGAAATCATAATCAATATGAGATCAAATATTAAAATTTTTTTTTATTTCTAAATTAACTTAAATTCTTTGCTTTTAGCAGCATGTCACGCCTACTACTGTGAATATTTTGCCAAAATTTGTTGGCTACCTAAGTTCTGATCTTTTTTTTCTTTCTGATGGCATACAAATTTTAAGAATCCATGTCAAGAAAAAATATAGGTTTTGGCCAATGAAAATTGATTCTGAGCCACTGTGCGACGGTGAATTAATGTTGATGGCGCTTCAAGCACACTTTCTGCCACAACAGCAATATTCTCGGGCGCACGCCAGTTTTTTTCACATGAAAACGAACATATAGAGCTGACGGTGCTTCTCTTCTTCCAAAATCCGTACACAATTTTCGCACACATTCTGCAACATTACCATGATTTTCAAAGTAATGTCGCAACATTTTCCAGCGTTGTTCAAGGCTATACACAACCATATTTGTTGAGCGGAAGGATAAAACTAATTATCTGTCAAACCAAACATGAGCTAATTGTTACCATTCATAGGTGAAAAAAAAACGTTAGATGGCGGACCCTTTAAAACAGTTGAGGTTATTAATATTATAAAATATAATTAAATAATTGTATTTTGTAAAAACTTATTGAAACTTCTTTTTTAATCTAGAATTAAACAACAAAATAATTTCAAAATCAATCAAAAACCATAGATCAAGTATTAAAAATTCTATTAATGTGATATAAGTTGTAAACAAATAAGCGTGGACCGTCAAAAATATTTATTAAAAATTTCTGATGGTCACCCTATCAAATAGCTGAATTGCTTAAATGGCAAATTTATTAAGAACGATATAAATATAATCATGAGTTATCCTAAAAAAAAGTGAAGGCTAACCAAAGTAAATGGCGTCAGATGCTGCATGTTAAAGTCGAACAAAGTTGAATAATTAATTAACGAACAATTGATGCAATTGTGAAATAAGTCGGATGTGTTTATGTTGTGCTCTGTCATAACAATCTGTACCTACAGAAATCAATTAAAGAAAATAATCTAATTTTGTGCTGTGAACATTGAAGGTAAATAATTTTGTATATGTGTGTTTTCACAAAAACTGTAAAACTTTAAGAACCGCATGAAAAACTTGCGGTACGAAAAGTTTATAAAAGCCGATTTAGTTCGCAGCCGAAAAATAAATGAATAATTACGTTACGTTAATTACATTACGTGCAATCATCCAGACCGCAATACAGTATGGATCCGGCGCGACCAACCGCCTGTTAACTTACTAAGCCCTTTTAACCTCCTCTGTCAAAAATGACACACACTGTTATCATATAACTTTCCTTACTCACCAATGCTCCGTCATGGATTGTACAAAGATATCCAAAGATAAACTGCATAGGCGCCTTCACCAACTTACCTATTACGGCTTCACAATTCTTATTTTCCTTCTGCTTATCTAGACCCTATCAGATGTGAAGCATATATTTTTGTTTTAAATAGCTCACTTTATACTGACTTTACTTTATACTGAAATCGCTATTGGGGTTTAAACTCATGACTAGAGATATTCTGTTTAACAAATAAGCAAACGCGTTCACCCAGACAACCACCCCGGTTACTAAGCAATTGTTAGCTAACTTTTCTGTTTACATCTAGTTACATACACTACACTTGTAAGTGGTAGACAATCTAAAATTTTTAAAGAACAACATAAACTGTTCTTCCTACAAATGGATATATAATGGATTGCCAAATCTTAGTATATTTCGTCACCTGATTTGGTTTAATACAGTTCTAAAGCTTAAAATTAATATTTTATGGATAAACAAATTAAATCAAAAGAAAGATGTAAAAGTCATGAGGGCATTAGATCTTAAACAAATTTTCGCAACTATTACCAAAAATCTAATAAAGAAAGTCAAGGCCCAACTATATTATGCATATACTAGCTTAAGGCAACTTAAACAACTGTGCAAATACCTAATAATCATATGTGGCAAACTATAATGTACTTAACAAAACTTTTCGTCAAGTTTCGTCAAATGTCATTTGCTTAAGTAAAGCACGAAACTGATCGTACATTTCGTACGGAAACAACTGATTTTGCATTGTGTTATAGATAAATTAGTAAACAAATTCCAAAACATATTTTATCTGAATTTAATTTATAATAACGGCATTTCAAACATTTTATTTTCTCTTCCATTTTTTTAACACACAATATGCAATAAAATTTAATTTTGTATTGTTTGCATTTTTTAGTACTTTCGGCCCAAATAATACCTACAGCGATATATGTGTAATTTTTCTTAAAACTATTAACAAAAAAATTATAAATTTGTATAAGGATAGTATTAAGTATACAAAATATGATTATTAAACGGATTTTTGCTAATAAATTTTATTTATTTAGAACGATATTATTTGTTTTTGCAAAAGTACGAGTAAAACAAATGTGCAACTGTGCATAATAATATATAATATGCACAATAATATATTCAAGTAAGTACAATATAGCCACGTAAAAGTCTTCAATGATTCGCTTAAGCATTTGACGGACTTTTCGTTCAACTTTTGACATTAGCTTGAGCCAGCTTATGAATATAAGCATTGGCGAACTTGCTGATAGACTGCGGGGTTCTATTGCTACTACTTCGGGCTACTGACGAACAAAGATGTGTATTTTGTTTTTTAATATTTTTTTAATTTAAGTTAAAGATTTATTTTTTCTTGTCTTTGAAAATTTCCGTTTTTCAAGGAAATCTCAACTCTTTTTCGAAATATAGATTTTTCTACAGCTTTCTGGTATCGATAATTTATTGGTTAATTTTTTTAATTTTGCTAAAATTTTTGCAAATTTTTATTTTTAAGTTAAATTGAAATTGCACAATTTTATATAAAAAATGAATTATTAATTGCTGACGATTATTTCTAGGTAAATTATGGCAAAAAATTCGATTTTTTATTTCAAATTACCACACTTTTCTTACTCCACAATTTTTGTAAACTGTCCCACAATATCACAGAAATTCGTTTGTTCGCTCAATTAAATTTAAAAAAAAAACAGTTTATGAGACTTTACTTTTGTTTTGTTATGCAAATACTGTTTATTTGTTTGGTGACCCGTGTTGGAAGCTTTTTGTTTATACATTTTTTTTTAATTAAACAAAACTTTGTGTTTGTTTTTGTATTTTTTTTTTTGTTGTTTCGTTTTATAAACATTGACTTCCTTAGAAATTTTGCATGTGTCTATTTGACAAAATAAACAAATGAATCGCTAGCTAACAACTAAATACAAGAAGGTGTGCAAAAAAAAAGCTCTTAATAAAAACATGCAAAAGCAGTGGGCTTCTAGCAAACGTCAAATTGCAGATTTTTACATGGCAGATTTTTACAGTTCTTTGTTTTGGTACCAACTCCTTGGATGAATCATTTTAGTTATTTTTAGAAAGTAAAATAAAATTAAAATTAAATTGATCCCATTTAAACAGAAAAATTCAGCAAAGCGCAGATCAATGCGTTTAAATCAATTTAAGCAATAAGATTTGATTTAGATGGATTTAGATAAATCCGCGTGGTTTGAATGAATGATGATCATGAGCTTTAAATACAGTTGAAACTTTATAAGAAATAAATTTAAATTAATTACCCCTTATTGTTACCACACGGTTCCCCCCGTGTGGTAACCGGGGTGACACGCAAAGTGAATGATCCAGTCCAGTGAGCATGCTAGACATGTGTTCTGGACAGGAGTTGAAAGTCTCCAACCCTTTAGCAAGGTGTGATGGTTTGCAGCCCTGCCCTAGAATCATTAAAGTTGCAACTAGGTGGTTCTGTTGCTTAGAATTATGTCTTCGGCTTCCTAGGACGCATGTATGACGTTCCAAATTATACAATTGTGGTTTGTCCACCATCTGATTAAGGCTACATAGCCAGGTGCGGATGTAAAACGAATCACACTATCTGTTACTACACGGATTTAAGTTATTGTATCGCCCACTGAAGTTTCAGTTAGCGACAGGCACTCGTCAAAATAAGCTTATAGTTAAATTAGGTCTTCTTCGCAAGCCCACAACTGCAGTAAGCACATGCCAATACTCGCATTCCCTAAGCGCTTCGTTCAAATTTAGGAAAGGTGTAAAAAAGTAATGCAAATTATCAGCCATTTGAAAGCTGTTTTAAAGTTATATGAAGTTTTCTACAGCAAGAGTATTCGTCGATTTTTAAACTATTTAAAAGACAATTCATGTTTTAAGCTCTATGGTTCAAAATTGATTGGATTGAATACTTCCAAAAATCAATAGTTAGATAAATTTAATTTTATGCGATTGTCTTAGAGTTATCAAAACATTTACAGAAACCTAAGCCCACAATTTGGTGAAGCATACAGCAATCTATTAAAGAAAGTTTGAAGCGTCCAAATTCATTACATCAAAACCTTCTACATGATCTTCATTACAAGCATAACTAGTAGTTTATTTTTCTAGCCTTACGCCTGATAACCCTATACAAAAGTTTTCAAGTTTGATAACTTAAACATAATAATAAATAGGGCATATTGGATTTTGTTACATAGACAAATCAAAAGTAATCACAAGCATTTAAAAAAAAATATTCTTCTATCCAAATGTTACCTGTGCACACACGCATACTGTTTCAACGGCGACAATAGCTGATTTTCATGTCGACTTTTTCTTATTTAAAAATTTAAATTTAAATACGTTAATCAAGTGAAGACGTCATTAGTTTTATCTCAGAGCTCATCTTGAAGACCTTTAAAAATATGGCCTCGTAGCTTAAATATCGGGTTTTTCAACAAGAAGTTTGTTTTTCATTTGCGGCAACACTAACAACATGACAGTTTTGACATTTAGTTTTTAACGTATTCGTAATGAATGTACTGGCAATTGTTACAATGAATTTAATTCCGCACGAAAATCGCATTAAAATAATTAAAATCCATTGTGAAAATGGTGGTTCTGTTAAAGTTACATTTCGTAAAATTCGTGATATTTTCCTTCAGAGCGCTATTAAGAATTCGGTCGTTAAATTTGAGTCGATAGGTTCGATACAAAACCAACGCATTTTCGACCGAGTCGTTTAACTGAAGACATCGCAGCCGTGAGCCATAGTGTTAAAGCAGATCCAAATTTGTCAATTCCTAGACGTTCTCAACAATTGGGATTATGCAAAACCATTGCGAATTTTGCATAAGGATTTGACTCTGAAGCCTTACAAAGTTCAACTGGTATAGGAATTAAAGCCGGCCGAACACTCACATCGCAATAGATTCGCTCAACTCATTCAGGAGCAACCGGTTGGTTTTCTTGAAAAAATTACTTTTTTTAGACGAAATCCATTTTCCCTTGTCAAGATATGTGTCAACAAGCAAAATTGCCCCATTTGGGCTTCTGAAACTCCTAGATCGATTATTGAGAATCCTTTGCAAGATCAACGTGTCACTGAATTATGCGCTGTGGTCTGCAGGCGTGATTGCGCGATTTTTTTCCCCGATTAAGACTGGAATGCGGGAACGGTCAATGTATTACGCTAATGCGAGATGCTAACAACTCAATTTTGACCTATTATTGACGACGTGGATATCACTGACATTTGGTTTAAACAGGACGGTGCCACATGTCAGAAAGCCAATGAAATGAACAATTTATCAAATTTCAAATTTCAAAAATCAAAATTTCCCCATCGCATATTTTCAAGACAGTCAACAGTTAGATCATGTGATTTAGCACCACTAGAGTATTTTTTGTGGGGGTATATTAAGAACGGAGTCTATACGGATGTAGTTAACAAAATAGGACCGCCATTTTGCCAAAGACTGATTAAAAACTTTGATGAAAGAATCGTCAGCGTGATCGTGGTGGACATTTGCCAGACATCATTTTTCATTAATAATTCTCGAACTTTTCTCTTCGCAATACAATAAAAATGTGAATCATCTAAATCTAAATTTTTTATTTTGTTTTAGAAAACAAACTTTTTGTTGAAAAACCCTTTAGAATCAACTTTCGTTAGTTATAGATTTATAATCATAACAATAAGCATTTTGTTACGAAAAATAAATTTGTGAAACTCTTCTGTACTGAACTTTTCAAGATCAGTACACAAACACATTTCTTATGGAAAGTGAAACTGCAAAATGCACACACATTTCGTTAACGTTTGCCTATGTGCAAATACATAAACAACCGTACACAAAGACTGAGAACTGATGCGCATCAAAACACAAAATTTTATTGATCTTTAGTATTCACAAGGAAAATAGTATACAAATTTTCATCGTCAACTATAATCATTTTATACGGTGTTTTATTTGTGTATATGTACACAAACAATAAAATACGTTTAGAGTTTGTGTTCTTTGATCACGGTATGCATGCATGCTGTTTCACTGATATGAAACCGTGCACTTGACATTCATCGATGACTGTCTGATGGCTGAAGTCGGAAACAATGATGTTTTGTCAGACAATTTTCGACAATTTTATTAAACATTTAACACAGAATAGTCGTCAAAAGTCTATAATAAATTTAAAAAAGAATTTTATATAAAAATAAATATATATACAGGGTGTTCGCCGGGAAACTATACTTCTTTGTTTGTTTATAATTTTCGATTAAATGAAAGAGAATGGATCTTATATTAATAAATGTTTTATTCAATGTTGTATTCAATTATGTATGGAGTACAATATCAAATAAATGTCCGCCTTTGTTAGTCTCAAAAATGCGAGTCCTTTTGAGCAGATTTTTCATTACATTCTCAAACGTTTCACATTTCGGTGTTTCATCAATTTCATCACGAATATTTTGTTTGAGTTGCTCAAGCGTTTCTGGTCTGTTTGCATAAGCCTTGCTTTTCAGGTATCCTCACAAAAAGAACTCTGGCGCAGTCAAATCAGGCGACCGTGGAGTTCAAACAACATCACAATTTCTTGAAATAACTTGTTGTGGAAGGAGGTCTCGACGGTGCGATATGGCACCGTCTTGTTGATACTACAAAAAGTTTTCAATCATATCACTATATCGCTCCCCATTCACAGTTACCGTTACGGAGTTTTCATTTTCAAAGATTTTCAAAGAAGTTAGACCCAATGCTTCCTCTTGACGAAATTGCACACCAGACTGCCACTTTTAATGGCTGCAAAGGTGACTGTTGAATTATATGAGGGTTTCCCATTCCCCAGAACCGACTATTCTGTTTATTTACGTATCCATTTAAATTAAAATGTGTCTTGTCACTCATTTCTCATTGTCACAGTAATCGATTATTGATTTTGATAAAATGTTTTAACACGTTGATTTGTCGAATATTTCTCCATAATAAATTTGCCATGTGTCTACTTCACAACTGCGAAATATTAACTAACAAGATTAAAGTGTACCAAAATGACGGCAAAGCAAGGTAGTAAGTATAGCTTTCCGGCAGACACCGAGAAGGTATACTTATCTTAAAATAACATAATACTTTTTGGAGGACAGCGAATACGAATTCGAATAATTTCAGGTCTTCTAAATGAATTTAGGAAAATAAAAATGTTCATTAGGATACTCTTTGCGACCACCACCAACAATAACGATGTGTGAATGAAACATTAAAAGGGAAATGTTACTTTAAATATGGTAAACAACCAAATTGGTTGCATTGTTAGCGGTATGTATCTGCTTGTTTGTCATACAAAAGTTTTAACTTATGAGTTCAAAGCCCACCAGAGCCTTAAGTATAATAAAAAATAAGTTTGTTAAAATGCTTCAAACTTTTGAATGAGTAGTTAAAGGATGTACAAGTGGAAATCAGAAATGAAACCTACGAAAGTGGTCTCGATTATAAAGAAAAACTAGCGCCCCACAGTGGATCATTTTATAAGAAGGCGGCCAAAAGTCCTTTTTTTCATGGTCCACAATTGTAAAATTTAAAGTTCGTTCGAAAGTAGATACTAGTATACCTCAGGAGCCAAAAAATTAAAACTTTATTTTAACTATATCACACTGAACAGGGTGATTCAAAGTGAGCATTTTTAGTATTTTGCTAAAATGAGAAATTTCTTAGTAAATTTTTAATTTTTAAAGATCTATAACTCTTTTGTTGTACAAGGTTTTTAAACGAAACAAACTTTGTATATTTTTTAGCTATTAGTACAAGAACACTGAAATATTTTTGATTGATTTTTGATTTTTAGTAAGTTCTCTTACTAAATAGAGCATAACTTCTAAAGTTCGTTAGGGAATGTAAAAGCATTAGCACCGTGTCATAGCCCTAAATGTCCCCTATACGCCTCTACCCCAGCACGATCCGACCGTGAGCACCAGAACAATTTTTCTAACACAAGATCGGAAAGTTTTGCAAAATGGAATTAAAAAAATGTTTTTTCCTTTTTGTCATTTTGTAAGCATTTAATTTATTTATCAAATCGCCTTTATGAGAGACATTGTTTAGATGAATATGCGTATTTTTGGAAAGAAAACAAAAATTTTTAGCCAATTTCAAAGTCATGCACAGTTAGTCACAAAAATATTTTTAGATTTAAAGTCAACTAAAAATCAGTACAACGAATTGCAGAAGCGAACAAATGAAAAGAGTTCTTGCATTTTCCCACAGTATAGAGATTTAGTCGCTGTCAAAAAAGATTGCCTACCCTCATAAACTGCTATAACTGTCACTTCTACTTCAGCATAAATAAAATTGCAAAACCTTCCTGAACACACTGCCGAACGGTTGTTAAATACATTTGATTCTAACCGCTTAAAAAAACTTAAAAATAGCAGCATTACTTTAATGTCTAAATGGGGATGTGATGGATCCTCTCGTCAGAGGCAATAAAAGCATTGTAATGCCAAAAATTCATCAGACGCTGATTTATTAATGATATTATTCGTTCCATTACGATTAATAAAAAGTTATACCGAGTTAGAGCCGTCAACTAGTACAGCCACAGAAATTGATATATGAAAAAATGAAATACCCTCGTCAACAAAATATCGCACACCAAAAAAATTTACTTTCAAAAAAGAAACAAAAAATGTCATAACTGAAGAAGTCCGAAAAATAAAAGATGAAATTAAAGACCTTCAACCTGTAATATTTACTGCTTCTAACAATGATTGATGGAAAAGCTGCACAAGCTTTAACTGATATAAAAGCATCATCAAGCTCCATTATATGCAAAAAGACATCAAGTCAATAAACCATTCAGTTCAAGAAGATGACACTTTTAAGGCAGCATACGAATTTGGATTGTCCCCTCTTCATGCTAGAATACGTTTTATGGAGCATATTCTTAAATTGGGTTATGAATTGGATTTTGGTCCGTTAGGCGAAACAGTGAGAAAAAATAAGGAAAATGAAGAAAAAAGAAATCAAAACAAAAAACAAATTTAAGAAAAATTTTTAGAACAAGGCCTAATCATCGATCAGCCAAAGCAAAGGGAAGGGAACACAAGTGATGGAAACACTGCAAGAAGTTTTTTTCAGATCCAGAAACTGCAGCATCTATCACAGGAGTATATTTGGAACTAATAAGGAGATTCGGTATTATTTTACAAGTTCTAGCATGCAGCAGAAAGCTAAATGCGAAAAATATTCTTGGAGATATATGCCATCCACAGTTCATAAAATTTTGTACCATGGGGAACAAATAATTCAACACAATATTCTACCAATAGGAGATCTATCTGAAGAGGCACAAGAAAAACGAAACATAGACTATAGATTCTTTCGCGAGCACAACACAAGAAAAATTTCTAGATATTGTACTAGTGTAGACTTGACTGTTATTTTATTATGCTGATGTATATGTCCAATATCTGGCAAAAATGGAAAACTACTTCTATTAAACTAGACGTAGAAGCTAAACTGCTTCTTAAAGATGAAATTTTAGGCTTTTTAGAAGAAATATTTACTAAAATTGTTTAATTAATAGTAATTTTTCCAAACACAAGAGTTACCTGTATGTATTTCATCTTTTTATAATTTTTGTGCATTAATAATAATAATAATAATAAATCAATAATAATAATAAATCAATTTACAATAAAAGTTTACATATACGAGTAGTATTTATGGTTAAATACTTCCTTATCTAAAGCAAATTTGAACCAATGAATATATTTTTTGTTTTTGCTACTTAATCAGCTAATTTTTAACTCAAATTGTTTCAAAAAAACAACCTTTGGCCTTCGTACTAAAAATTTGACGGGGAGAAAGCTTGGCGCTTCTTGGCCAAATTTAAGTTTTTAATAAGTGTACGTTCTAAACGTGACTCAAAATATAAGACTTTATGTAAAACAAACTCTTTGAACAAGTTTTAAACTTTACTTTCGTACCAAAAATCAGCTAAAACTTAGAATGCATTTTTAAACCTATCAAAACTATTTTTCTAACCGGTCGATTTTAAATTTATTTATACCTTAAACGAAAGCCAATGATCTCACCTAGTCGACAAAAAAACCCGCGTATCAAAATTACGATCCGTTCAAAAGTTATATATTTTTGACCGCCTTTTTGTAAAATGTTCCCACAGTGCGCCCCCAACCTTGAAAAAAAAACGTTACAATATTCTTAATTAAAAATTTCTTAAAACTTTCACAATTCAGATTTTAAAAGAACAGTTTTATAGTTTTATGCAGCACGTTAATCACTATTCGAATTTCTGCAAATAAGCTGACAAATTTTAAATAAGTCAAGTGCCTAAACTTGGCCAAACCTTTTGTAGTAGTTTTGCCATTCATTTTGATAACGAGTTGGAGGTTGTTTTATATTTTTTATTGAACAAACAATTGATTTGCTTATATTACTTCACATCCTAGACGAATATTTCCATAATAAATGACTTTATTTTACTATTGACGAAATAAACGAACTATTAGTTGACTGGCAACATGACTAAATAAAAGAAATGCTTCTACACTTTCCCCCATTTCCTTTGACTTGTTAATTTTCCAAACGATGGAATAATTTTTAATATTTTTTCCTTACAGGGGATGATGTGTAACTGCTCACTATTTATTTTTAATAGAAAAGTAATAAAAAGAAAACATATTTTTAAAGCAGTTAATTGGTAAATCACCTGGTACAAAGTGAAAACTTGTTAAATTGCTTAAACCATTAAGAAACGAACGATACAAAAAAAACACATGGCAAAATCAATCACGTAGTATGTGATGAAAATCGATTTCGCAGTAAAAACGTTTCAAAATCGACAAAAGGTGTGTCTACATTTAACGATTTTATACATCAATTTCATGTTGTTTCACTGAATATATAAACGTTTTAGCCATGTGATAAATTTCGATAACGTTAGTTTAATTTTATTTTAAAACGAAAAACGATTCAATGTGAAAAGGCGAGACAAATTATTAAGTATCGAAAGTGTGTAATCATTACTTTTAAAAAACCAATTGGAAAACGAGTTTTTTTAATTAGAAATTAGCAAAATCAATAGCCGAGAAACAATTTTTGATCTGTTTATTAAAAAGGACAATTTTTAATAATATTTTCATAACTATTAGTTATGGCTTATTTAGAAAAAATTGCTGATATGCAAACAGCAAAGCGCATTAAACGAAAGACAACTAAAAATTGCCCTCAACAACCAATTAGAAGAATTAATTTTAAGAAGATAATTGCAGTTATTCTGCTAACAACTCATTGTTAAAGTAAAGTTAAGTAAAGTGTATTACGAAGAGAAAAAGTTCGGCAATTATGAAAGAAAAATAATATCTGGTAAAATAATATCTGGTGTTCCTACTTCGTTAATCACATCTTGGGTTTTGAGTTTTAAGACCTAAATTGATTCGATTGGCTATAGACTCTGTCCTTAACATAGCCTTACAAAAACTAATTCAGTGGTGTTAAATCACACGATCTGGCTGGGCACTTAACTGCTAATTATCGTGAAATTATGCGATCGAGAAATTTGGCTTGCAATAAATTGGTTGTCTCATTGGCTGTGTGACATGTGGCACCGTCCTGTTGAAACCACCTGACAGTGATATCCACATCGTCAATAATAGACCAAAATTGAGTTTTTGGCATCTCACGATAGCGTGACCCATTGTCCGTTACCGCATTTCCAGCCTCATCTTCGAAAAAAAGGGGCCCAATCACGCCTCCAGATCATATAGCGCACCTCACAGTTACACGTTGAGCATGCAAAGGCTTCTCAATAATCGGTTTGGGATTTTCAGAAGCCCAAATGCGGCATTTTTGCTTGTCGACATACTCTGATAAGTAAAAATGGGATTCGTCTGAAAAAATGATTTTTTCAGAAAACATTAGCTGTTTCTAAATGAATTGAACGAATCTACGGGATGTGAATAGTCGGTCGGCTTCAATGTCTCTACCAGTTGAACCTTGTAAGGTTTCAAAGTCAAATCTTTGCGCAAAATTCGCCATGTAGTGGTTTTGCATAACCCCAATTGTTGAGAACGTCGAGGAATTGACAAATTTGGATCTGCTTTAACACTGTGGTTTACGACTGCAATATTTCCAGTTGAACGACCCGCTCGAACACGCGTTAGTGTTCGCACATTTTGTATCGAGCCTGTCGACTCAAATTTAACGACCAAATTGTAATAGCAGTCTCAGAAGGACGATTATGTTGTCCGAAAATCTTACGAACGTTGCGAAATGTAACTTTAACAGAACCACCAATTTTCGTGTGAACTTGAATTCGTTGTAACAATTGCCATTACGAATACGTCAAAATACTAAATGTCAAAACTAGCATGCTGTTAAAAAACAAACTTCTTGTTGAAAAATCCGCTGCAATCCGTTAATAGGCATTACCATTACAACAACAATGAAATATTGAAATAAGCAAAAATAAATAAATATGCCGCAAAGCTCCACTCTTTATCCGCTCTTAAATAAAATTTGTCAACCACAACAAAACCCACAGAAGTTTACAGTGGTATTTTAAAATTTACAGGGTTACGTGAGCAAAGAAATGTGCAAATGAAACAAAAGTTGAATATTAATTTATCGATATCATAAGTTTGTCGTTGTACAGGAGTGATTTACTTTTTAAATCTCACGATATTACTTTTATTCGATATAAACAAATGTAGGAATGTTAAGAAAGCGAACAACTAAAATCGGAAACCTTTTATAAACGTTTTGTTGTTACTGAGTTTTTTATTGCGAAATAAATAGCACTAGATCTTATAGTTCTTTAATTAATTACAAGTTTATTTACTTTAAATACACACAAAGTAAGATTTGTACGTTGGCACTACAGAACAATTTACTAAAGAGGCAAAGTCTTTACTTCACGAGATTTATATTTCTACTAATTAACTATTCACTCAGACGCTGTCTTTTATATTTGTCCGCTAGAGGTCAAAGTCTTTACTTCACGAGATTTATATTTTTACTAACTAACTATTCACTCAGACGCTGTCTTTTATATTTATCCGTTACAGGACTACTCCCTTTATATCACATTTTGTTGCGGTTATGTTATTCATTCAATCTATAGGCACCTTTTCGTCTGTGTGTATTTTTGTTTTTATGCTGTTAAAGTTTCTTCCTGAAATGTATTTTAAGATAATTGCTGTTGTCTTGTGTTTTCTTAGAAAACCACGCAATTGGCAAACAGCATACCCAGTTGTTGTTGTCTTGCGTGTATAAGTTTTTTTAGAAAACTACGCAGTAAGTAAACAGCATGCCCAGTCGTTCTTGTCTTGCGTGTATGAGATTTCTATGCAGTTTTTAATTAGAAAGTTGTTGTTGTCTTGCGTGTATAAGTTTTCTTAGAAAACTACGCAGTTAGCAAACAGCATACCCAGTTGTTTACTATATTACTTAATTATTTTCTTTTAAAACTTAAGCAAGACGCATCCGTAACATTTTGTTTTATCAAAGTTTAAAAAATAAAAGCTGTTTGTAAGTGAATAGAAAGAAGACGTTCTAAAGAGAACAAGGAAAATTATTAATGCTTCTTCATGAATGCAAACGACTTCTATTAGTTAAAGTAATAAATTAAATTAATCCTGGATTAAAACTTTCATGTATTTAAAAAAATTTCATGTGTGTATTCTTAATTGGATAGAATTTAGGAAAGTGTTAAGTGTCAAATGTACTGTCATATGATGGCAATTATGATCAGTATAACCTATCAAATTATTATGAATAGACTGACGCTTAAATAGTTCTACCAAATTATTCATATTTATTTACTTTAACGTCAGTCACTAATTCGCGCAAATTATAGACTTAACGGGTTCGTTAACAAACTAAATGGACTAAAACGAATCCACAAAAAACGCTACAGATACATTTAGAAAAATACACTTTCAAAATTTTCAAAAATAAAGGCGATTCTCGCGATACTGTTGCTGATTAGTGTGATTCGTTTTACATCCGCACCTGGCTATGTAGCCTTAATCAGATGGTGGACAATCCTCAATTGTATAATCTGAAACGTCATACATGCGTCCTAGGAAGCCGAAGACATAATTTTAAGCAACAGAACCACCTAGTTGCAACTTTAATGATTCCAGGGCAGGGCTGCAAACCATCACACCTTACTAAAGAGTTGGAGACTTTCCAACTCCTGTCCAGAACACATGTCTAGCATGCTCACTGGACTGGATCATTCACTTTGCGTGTCATTATCAGTGAGATGATCCTGGCCACCATAATAACCATTATACTGTTATGGGGCCGCGAAACCACAACCACCACGTTACTCCCATATAAGGGCCAACCTCAGTGATCAGCCAGAGAACTATTAAATGGCTAAAGAGACAAATAATGAACTCTGCGGCTCACTGATCCCCGTGGAAATAAAGTGGAGCTTCTAGTTGACTCCCTGCCTGTCTTCAGGGGACTGGGCTCCCTTTTTCCCCCAGTTGTACAGATCTAGATAGCTGTTACGTACTAGAAAGACCATAAATGTGCCCCCGGGGGCTACTGTTGCTGATTAATGATTTTTCTTTGAAATTATGAATTCGTGAAGTAGACTTGAAAATGAACTTGAACTGGCTCGTTAAGATTGGGCTCTTAATCTCGCCATGACCCAAAATTAGAAGTTCGGAAAACCAGTCGCTGTGCCCAATATTTCTTAATTAATTTTGTTTACGTTTTTGCTTTGTAAAATATTATTTTCATACAAGTTTTTCCCACAGAGTTTTTCATTTTATGTCCGTTGTTGTTCTGTTCTTACTGCCAGGTTCTTCAAATAATTTTTATCGAAATAACGAATGACCTATTTTAAATCCAAATTTATTTTACTAACAGAAATTAAAAAGAAAACAACAATAACACTAGAAAAAATATTTTGGCCAGTTATAAATTAGGCTTAACGAAAATGGAGTTAAGCACGAGAAAAACGTTTGTGGGAAAAATATCAGGTCAGGTTAAAGACAATATATCCATGCAACGAAATATTACCTCTCGATTCGTTAATTTACCCATTTAAATGGAATACATTTTAATAAATTTTAACGTTAACCAGTCGTTATTTAAACACCATTACTATTGCCCATATACATAAACACTTTTTTCAAGTCAACTAGACAAACCGTCGTCTCTTCATTATGTCCCATGCTACGAAAAATTGAAATGCATAAATCTTGTATATTGTGTAAAACTGTCTGACCCGTTGTAACCATCTTTTACATTTTAAATAACAAGCAAAATGTTAAATAGTTTTCATTAAATAAAATCTCATAATTAATATGTGAAACTAAGAGAAACTTTTTGGAATATTAAACCATTTTGAAATAAATTCAAATTTTTAATTATAAATTTAAAGGGGAAATAAAAATAAATATTTCATATAGATTGAAATAATCTGAAAATACCAAGTGAAACTGCTTCACCAGAATATTTTTAGTTGCTCATTTTTTCAATTAACTTTTGAACTTTTATTGGATGTTTTCTGAATTTTTAGTGTTTAATGCAGTGTCAAATGTGCAGGATTTTAGCTAAATAAATGTTTGTTTATTATTGGTGAAAATGTGATATTTTGGTGAAATTGTATGTTCTTCGTGTAATCCCTATGTTTGTAATCTAGGCAAAAAACTAAATTAGCACACAAAAACATAAGCACTGAAAAATGTAAAGCCCTTATTTCGCACATTTTTCATTGCCTGAAGGATTAATGGGTTTAAATTGTAACAATAATTCTTCCGGGGCTTGGTAATTTGGTCATTTTTCTAAAGAATTACCAAATATTCACTGACCCGGTTAATAAAGCTAACCTGTTGACTGGTATGTTTGCAAATAATTCTTATTTGCCGTAAAGCAATCAACCACCGCCAGAGCTCGACAGAGTATCCGTTACCATGCCGAAGATATTCTTTCAAGCTGCAGCGGTTAAAAAGGTTTTAGCAGATCTCAACATCAACAAGTCTCCTGGACCGGATGGGATTTCAGCAGTGGTCTCGAAACAGTGCTTTTCGACGCTAACGGGTCCGTTGGCAGCCCTTTTCAGCACGATGAATCACGCCGGCGAATTTCTTAAGCGTTGAAAGGTTACTAATGTAATGCCGATCCCCAAAAAGGATGAGGCTAACAACCCTGAAAATTACCGCCCAATTGCAATTTGTTCTGCACTTTCCAAAGTGATAGAAAATCTCATTAATTTTCATCGTGTGAGTTACTTGGACTCCAAGAGCTTACTTAGTAACCGACAGTATGGTTTCCATAGGGGGCGCTCTACGGACGACTTGCTGGCTTTTCTTTTTTAACAGTGTGTAACTCCATACATCATTTCGGAGTTTCCGGAGTAAGGTGGTGGCTCTATATATTTATAAAGCATTTGATAGAGTGTGGCATGATGCACTTCTGTCAAAACTTGCTACTTTTTGTGTCGGTGATAATTTCTCTAGATTCATATCGAGTTTTCTTAGAAATCGCACAATACGATTAATTCAGGGGTATCGCAAAGCTCCATTCTTTCTCCTACCCCATTTCTTATTTTTCTAAATGACCTTCTTTGTCAACATTTCAACCTTATATACTGTTTTGCAAATGGCAGCACCATTTGTCATTGCTATTCATTTGGCAATAGACCAAACCAGTTGGAGGTGAGTTTCAAAAGGCGGAACATAACTGATACTTTCAATCACGCTCTCGCGATAATCTTGGGGTCGTGTAAATAGAGTTGTTTTTAATGCCCGTAAAACGCAATGTTTCATGCTTACGCATAGATATCTGCGTGCGGGAATGGTGCTACATCTGTTATGTTATATTATATTGGTATTACGGAATCAGACGCTCTTGATGTTCTTGGCATGAAAATTCAGTGTGATGTTCAATGGACACATGAACACATTTTTCAAGTTTCTAAAGAAGCTTTCAAATGTCTCGGATTTCTAAAATGGTGTAAAAGATACTTCACTCCATCCGATATTCGTACTATTTATACCACCTATATCCGTCCGGACATGGAATGCAACTCTCATGTATAGTCCGACGCTCCTTCAGTCTATTTTGGAGTTGCTCGGCCGCGTACAGGAGAGGACCAACAGGCTCATAGGGGACAGTATCCAGGGTGTCCAACTCTATTGATTCTCTTGAGCATCAACGCAATGTAGGGTGGTACTTCCTGTTTTATCGTTACTATAATGGTAAGTGCTCTAACGAAATTAGGAAACTTGTTCCCGTTGCTCCCACGTTTTTGCATTCGACTCGATTTTCGTTGGTCGATTGGGCTGTGAATCGCACTACGCATCACAGGGATAATTTGGTTTTTTAGCAGAACAGTTCGTATGTACAATAAACCCCCTCCAGACGTCTTTTCTTTTTCCTTTAATGTAGGAAAATTCAAATCAAATATCCACAAACACTACTCCCTCTTTCCTCTTCCCCATAACTTAATTTCCTATTTCTGGTACAATGCATTCCATGAGTAGGAGTCATCCCTTGAGTGTTGGTCCGAACGAAAAAAAAATAAAACTTCTGTCAGGCAGACATTGTTAAATCAAGTTGAGGTCAAGATAAGTTATTGGAGAAATAGCACACACGAGAATATTAGAAGAATAAGTAAAATCAATGAAAAATACCGGAACTAATCATTTGACCGTTTGAGAGATTTGCACATTTTATCCCGTTTTTTTGTAAAAAAAATACAAAAAAAAATAAACAAAATTGCTCTCAACAATATTAATTCAACCATTGATTTGTTAAATATCACTTTAGTTAGCTACACTAATTAGTTAGTTTTCTAGACCTGGTTATGTGGACTGGGTATTTAAAACTCTCAAATTTCTTTCAAGTTAAGTCCCCTCAGTGAAACTTCTTAACCTCAAAAAAGTATAGAAGTCCTAAAAATAAAATTGTTATTTTGGAATTATTTTGCAATTTTACAAGTCTGTAATAATTCTCGTTTTGTTGTATATATTATAGAAAAAGCTAAAGAAAGCAGTTTTAATCTAATCATATATTTGGATTAGATTGCTTATATGCTTTGAAAGGAATAAGATTTGAGTCTGTTTAACAATTTCATTGCAATGCATTTCAAAAGCCCATAAATCGAATTTTCATTTTAATAACAAAGCGGAAACTACAGAGATATTTCTTCAGACAAATAATAAAAGTTTCAATGCTTCAATTACGAGAATGTCTACTAGCCTTATTCCAAGCAATGCTTTTGTTGTCTTACTGAAATATGCAAATCCCCGAAATATCAGTAAAGCGTTTAAAATATTCTCAGAGAGATTCCCAATATCCAAGCAAAGCTTTTACTGCCATTTTGTTTTAAAAAACAAAAACCCCACTTTGGAGACAAATCCCCCAACCTGACGGCACATTTATTTTGCAGCACTTGCTGTGAAATACTGAAAACAAAAACTCCTGTTACCGGCCAGTGCTCGCCGTATTGGCAGCTCCCCTTGATATATCAGCTGCCACAAACTAAAATCATATTAGAGGTTTGAACAAAAAGAAAATTAAAAATTGGAGCCCGAAGCAAGAAATAGCTTCCCATCGACAAATACTTCACAACTGATGTTATGCCATATAACGTCTCCCCCGAAAGTAGCTTTTGTACTTCACCGTGACTTTGTTAACAAATAAATAAATTGTTGGAAGTTCTAAACATGCACTTTACATCTCCTGCCATCCGTCTTTCTGTCTCTACTAACCGCCCCCAAAGGAAAGCTGTTATATGGAAATAGTGGTTTGCTATTCCATGTACTGTACTTGAATAAATACGGGGACGTCGTTTATACGAATTAATTTTACTCACACTTTTTTTTTTATCACACGAATCTTTTGCCTTTTTTTATCTTTTTATCCTTTTTTCAGAGATATAATAAAAGTCTATTTTATTTAAATTAAAACTATAAATTGCCAATTTTTTTTTTTTTTTAGCTTTATTTTGCACTTTCTGTTTAAACGTGGAAAAAAATTAAACATTCAAAATAACAAGTGTATAATGGCAACTGTTTATCCTTTGAAAGTTGTCACAGTTCTAATAATTTCAAAAAATTTTTTCTGAACTTCACCTTTGGCCTACTCAGCTGTTGGCAGACATTGTTTACAATAAAATTCTACGTGTGACAGTTGGCAATGAACATCTATTGTCTTCGTTTGCTGACAAACAACCAAAATTAAAATGGAGAAAAGAGAAGATTTCTATGTCAAGGCACTTTTGAAATTTGCTGGCATCAAATACGAGGGTAAGAATAGAATATTGTGTTAGAACTCACATAAGATTTTTGAAATATGTCACATTTTATAAGACCTCACGTAAAGAATAAAAAATAATTGTGCCACGATTGCAAGAACAATACAATATGTTTTTATAACAATATAAAGTTGCAACATACAAATAATACTTTAGCCACGATGAATAAGATTTTGTTAAAATATAACTATTGAAGAGTTATTAGATAAGTAAAAAAGTGTTATATGATGAGTATGAAATTCAAAGTTCTGCTTTAACCATAACGACAGCAAAGTTTTTTTTAACTATATGAGAATAATATCATATTACAATATATTAGTTATAAACATATTAATGTAATCAAAAGATTAAAGATGAGTAAATAATGCTTAAGATCAAAATGGGTTTAATATTGCTTTATCATACTATGATTTTATCACATTATATGTTTACATTTTTATTATAATTTGTTCAAATTAAACCAGCACCACTAAAAATGCAGAAAAATTATCATTTACTTTTAATGGAATATAATTTTCATGTTAATTAAAAATTTTTTTTTTTAATGCAAACTTCGTTTTCGGTAAAAATTGATGGGTTGCTGCAATAGTGAATGCAATTAAAATATAATGGAGAGCACCTATGTATGTCAGAAGTATACTATTGCAACTTTGACGTACATTTAGGCATCCGCTTTATTCATCAGATTCGGATTCCACTTTCATTCTTCCATTTTCAAATAAAGAATTATAGCACGGCGGAAAATCTCCAAAACAAAGGCCAGGCCATTTCTTAAACAACATAATTATAAAAAGAGTTTTCCGAAATTTTTAGTAAATAAAAGAAAGTACATTTAGTTTAAAAAAAACAGTTTAAAAAAAAAGACCAATTGACCTTTCTTTGAAAATTAACATTTTTGAAACCAAAAACTTCTTCAAATTTTAAACCTCCTTCAAATCAAATTTCAAAAATTCCAAAATTATCACTTACAGATGTAGAAAAAATTTTTTTTCTGCACAGTTTACAGTTATTTTAGTGCTTAAGAAACTAGAAAAGAATTGCTAAACTTTATTCTCCTCCTCCTGTAAACACAAATCATCCAAAAACACTTAAAATCATTCGAATAGTAATATTAAGTTGTAGTTGTAGTTTTATTTTATTTCATTTATTTTATTTTATCTTATTTCTTTAACGAACTAAAACATATCAAGACACTACTAAACAAACAAAATAAATAAGTCTTGTTAACGTTTTTATACAAATCCACTTATAAAATATCAATAAAAATCATTAATAATTTTCACACTTTTTATTCTCTTCATTTCTGCCAGCTCTTTTCTATAGACATCATTCCCCGTTTAAAACATGTAAACACCTCATGGGGAAATTACAAATTTAAACGTGCTGTAAATTTTCAGTAGAATTAAAAAGGGTTGTTCAACAAGAAAACAAAAAATTTAGATTAAGATGATTCAAATTTGTATTGTATTGCGAAGAAGAGAGTTCGGCAATTATGAATGAAAAATTATATCTGGCACAACCACGCTGACAGATGTCGATTCTTTCATCAAAGTTTTTAATAACTTTTTGGCAAAATGGCGGTCCTATTTCGTTAATCACATCACGGATTTTGAGTCGCAAGGCTGAAATCGATTGGATTGGCTTCGTATAGACTCTGTCCTTAACACAGTCTCACAGAAAATAATCACACGATCTGGCTGGCCACTTAACTGCTGTTTCATTGACTGTGTGACATGTGGCATCGTTTTGTTAAAACCACATGTCAGTTATCCATTGATCCATAAGCATTTCCAGGCTTATCTTCGAAAAAAAAATAGCCCAATCACGCCTCCAAACCACATAGCGCTCCATACAGTGACACATTATGCATGCAAAGGCTTCTCAGGATTTTCAGAAGCCCAAATATTTTTTTTTTCAATAATTATTTATTGTATCTTCAAGCAACTGAACTAACAATAAGTTTTAAAATCTTACATTCTAAAAAAAAGTTACATTAGTTCCGACCATGTCAGAACTAATCTTTTGGATAAAAAAAATTGATATTAAAAAAAACAAAGCAAATATTTCTAAGATGTGTCATCTGTACCATTGAGGATTAAAGCTGCGGTATCCCTCTTTTATAATCGGCTATGTCCACTATAATCCAAGATATTGCGAGCAAGGGGATTAGGATGGTCTTCAAGCTTCACTAAGTATTTGCCTGCGTATTTGATGATTTCTGTAGTCACCAGCGGTATGTCTAAATCACAATGTATGTATGTTTGAATTTCTGATGTACCATGGAGCGGAAGTTATTAACCGTAAAATTTTATTCTGTCCACGTTGAATTCTATCCACATTTGAAGCTGAGGCAGTGCCGCAAAGTTGGATTCCGTAAGACTATATTGGTTTCAAAATAGTCTTGTAAATTAGAAGTTTACAATCTAGGCTAAGTTTTGAGTTCCTGCCAATGAACCAATGTAGTTGTGTTAGCTTAGGTTTCATTTGTGTTAGCTTTGAGTTAATATGATGTTTCCATGTAAGGCGACGATCAAAATGTATACCAAGATATCTCACATAACTATGGTGAGGAACAATGTGATTATTGATTCGAACGGGTGAACGATTATCTCTTCGCAGGGTGAAGGTCACATGAATGCAAATTTGAACGTTCACTTTTATTCTCCATAATTTTAACCACAACTCCAACTGAGTTATATGTTGCTGAAGATTTATGGAGGCTTGATAGGAGTTTTCGTGCGAACTTATACACGCTGTATCATCAGCAAACGTAGAAGTGTGGACAGTTTCACTTACAGGCATATCGCAGGTATATATCAAATAAAAAACTGGTCCAAGAATGTTACCTTGTGGTACGCCTGAGGAAATTGGTTTGGATAAACTAACGAAGTCTCCTTCAACAACAGAAAATTTTCATCCAATTATGTAGCTTTTCAGTACGTTGGTTATATTACAAGGCAAGTGAGCGGTCAGTTTCAGAAATAGACCTTCATGCCAAACTTTGTCAAAAGCCTGAGAAACATCAATAAAAATAGCTGAACAATACTTCTTCTCTTCAAAAGTCCTTCTTATCACCTGAACCAATCTATGGGTTTGCTCAATTGTGCTATGTCTACTTCTAAAACCAAATTGATGGTCTGGGATACACCCACTATTCCTTAGCATTGGAGACAATTTATTAATAAGCAACTTTTCAAAAAGCTTTGAAATAGTCGGTAACAGGCTTATGGGCCTATATGACTCGGTTTTGGTTAGGTCCTTACCCGGTTTTGGAATCATTTTAACTTTGGAAATCTTCCAGTGGTCAGGATAGTATTCAAGCCGTAAAATCGCATTAAAAATAAATAGCATGATTCTGACTGCAATACTGGGGAGCTCTTTCAACATTCTGTTACTTATACCGTCCATACCAGGAGATTTTTTCGGGTTTATCTCAAAAATTAACTTTTCAACCTCTCGCAACCTAAACTTTAAGGGTCGAGGGGGTAATGCAACTACGCTCGGCAAATTAACATCATCAGTACATTTGTGTGGGGTGAATACATCTTTCAAGTATTCGGAAAACAAGTCGCCTTTTTCAGCGTCCCTTCTTGCCCAATCTCCACTGATATTTCGTAGAGGTGGTTTGTACTCAACGGGTCTTTTAAGGTTTTTTGTAGCACGTCTAAATTGCCCAAATATGGCAATTTCGCTTGTAAACAAGTGAAAATTGGCTTCGTCTGAAAAAATAACTTTTTCAGAAAAACCAGCCGGTTGTTCCTGAATGAATTGAGCGAATCTGTGGCGATTTGAATGGTCGGTTGGCTTGAAGTCCTGTATTTGTTGAACCTTGTAAGGCTTCAAGGTCAACTCATTACACAAAATTCGCCATGTAGTCGTTTTAGATAACCCCAGTTGTTAAGAAAGCCGAGGAATTCACTGTCCCTGACGGCTGCGAGGTTTTCATTTGATTCGATTCAAATTTAACGACCAACTCTTAATAACGATCTCTGAAGGATGATTATGTTGTTCGAATTTTACGAAATGTAACTTTAACTTTATCACCAATTTATTTTCACAATGGACTTAAATTATTTTAATTCGATTCGTGTAGAATTGAATTCATTGTAAGAATTGCATCTACTACGAATACGCCAAAAAGCTAAATATCAAAACTATCATGTTGTTGGTATTGCCACAACTGAAAAACAAACTTCTTCTTGAAAACCCCGATACAGGTAATTCTATTTATATACATGTAATTTTAATGTTAAAAATTCTTAAAACAATTAAAATTTCTTCAGAAAAATCGCATAAAAATTCCATTTTTGGTACGAATCCCTTAATCTGGCAACACTAACGCATATGCATTCACTATAAGTTCGACCTTCTAAGAAATAATAGTACAAAAATTATTTTAAATTATCAGAAAAATTTTGCAAACGGTTCATTATTTAATTGTTGGGAGTAAATAAATGAAAACTTCTGTTCAGTCCAGCAGTATACATTTATATCACATTCGTATGCTATTTCTTTGGGTAGTCTCATTGAGTTGTTATCGTTTAAGAAAATTCTGCTATTCTTTCCTTTCAATTCATTTATTCGTAATTTGAAGGGTCTTTTATAAAATCGCACTCTATCCCTACAGATCGTTTTAATTTTTATGCTATTTTCCAAAAATCAATCATTTACCATTTTTCTAAATCAGACAAAAACCGCTTTGTCTTTCGAAAAAGCAAATTTATGAAACCGTTAGCTACGTTACGTGCATGTTTTTTTTAATATTGCAGCTTTAAAAATGCAACAATAAATTAGTGTAGGGGTTAGTGAAATACGATTAAATAAAGATATTTATTTATTTATTTATATTTCTTTATCTTATAATTATTAATTATAAAATAAACTTAAAATAAGAAGGAAGAGCAATAGCAGCATAGGCCTTCAGCTCAGTAGATGTTAAATATTATTTGTAATAGATTTTTTTTATGTATAATTTTAAAAAATTTTATATTTAATCTTACATTTTCAACAGAGGGGTGAAGAAGTATATGCAGAGAATCGAAATTATGAAAGATTCTTCTACTGCCATTACTAATTCTGGGACAGTCACTAAGGAAGTGAGACGGTGTTGTGGGATATGAAATAGGACAGTTGCGAAAATGTATGCTATTAGGGTTCAATAGTGATTCATGTGTTAGTTTAGTGTGACCCATACGAAGTCGTTCGAATTTAATACTGTCTAGTCTATTTACAGCTAAGGTACCATATCTCATGAAGTCATAAATTGTTTTGCGTTCTTATTTAATAGCTTTATACCATGAAGAAGAAGCGTTAAATAATTTATTTCCTATGTCCTGGTTTAGATCAAAATCTACCAGTGAATCTAGTTCCTTGCGCAGATAGTTGTGAGTTGCCTGTAGTGGAAAATAAATAGCATTTTTGGCAGATAGGTCAGCAAATTCATTTCCCTTTATACCATAATGCCCCGGTACCTAGACAAGTTTTAAATTAGGGCATCTTGAACTAGGTTCATTTCTTATGTTAGCGACATAGTATGCATTGTTCGAGATATTCTGAATAGATCTTAATGAGGAAAGAGTATCTGACCAAATTGCGAATTTTTCAGTTTGTCCCCAAACAAGTAATATCGCCTCATGGATGGCTCTAAGTTCTGCAGAATAAATAGAGCTTGTGTAAGGAGGATAGAAAGCTTTATTATACTGTTTTCAGTCGTTATGCTATACGTTGTCGAGATATCAGTTTTCGATCCGTCTGTAAACAGAAATTTGTAATCGCTTAGTTCGTTCTTGATATTAGCAAACATAGCTTGATACTGGACTGTATTAGTTTCTGATTTTGACCTTTCACGAAGATGAGTGATGATTGATTAAGGATCTAATGTCCAAGGTGGGAGTTTCTTTGCTTTGCATATATTAATTTGTAAGGATATATTAAGCTTAATACAACTCTGTATACATCTGTATATTGCTGATGGATACCTCGGAATTTTTATTGAGTTTTTCAACCTTTTTAACCAGCTGATACAAAGGAGTATTATTGTTGTACAGGAAAGTTGGAAACATCTTTGCAGTGGATATTTCTCTCTGGAAAATTATGGCTTTGATATTTGTTTCATAGAGCATATTATAAGTTGGAGTAGAACGAAATGCGCCCAAAGACGTCCTTATGGCTGATTTTATTATCGAGTTAAGTTTTCTAAGTTGAGAATTAGGTGCAAACCCAAAGATTGGTAAAGCATAATTTATTTTTGAGAGAATAAGAGCTTTCGTAATCGAGATAAGTGATATAGAGTTATAGTGAAATCGGGAGCTAGACAGACATTTTATGATATTCAGTCGTTGTGTCAAAGAAGAAGTGAGATAGTCGATATAGTCAATCCAGTTGTAACGTCTGTTGATTATAATTCCAAATGTCTTCATTGTTGTTACCTCTGAAATAGTAATGCCTGTTACTAGTAAGCGAAAGTTGCATGTTTTAAATCTACACACATGTATATAGTTACATTTGGTAGAAGAGAGACTAGCCCCTGATTCGTTGCATTATTTACTTATATCACGAAAGAGACTGTTTAAATCTATCACAGCCTTCTTTCTTCTATCAGATTTAATTATCAAATTAAAGTCGTCTGCATATGCACAAAAATCAACTTCTTTATCTAGGGAAATTATTAAACAAAGTTTGTTGCAGGCGATTAATAATATAATGACTGATAAAGATAAAAATAGGAATTTCTATTAATTCTTAATGCTACTTCAGATGGCACAAACAAATAGTTTCTAATTCTCATATGAACATGCTTGCGTTTATAATATTGCACGAAGCGCTGCAGCATGTTGTGTTACAGTTTTGAAACTACTTGATAGGTGCCCCTGTAGGCTAGTAGGTAGTGTACTAGCTTGTCAGTATGGGGGTTGCGGGTTCGATTCCCAACGAAGACTACAAAAATAAAAATTGACTGTGGGTGGGGCTGCTCAGCCGATGAAGGCATAGTCACTGGTCGCTATGCTGTCTTATACGGCAGTTAATTTCCGACTATCCTTCTACTTTCACCACCTGTATCATCTCTTCTCTATCCCTTTCCTAAAGAATGTGGCAGAGAAGTAGCACTTCATCAGTGAGAATAACAGAGAATGCGCCTTATTAACTATCAAGAAATCATTTTAAACAATCTGCTTATTTTTGCATTAACTACTTTCCTATTATAAGCCATTGGCCGGTATTTGAACAGTTCGTATGAAAGATAAATTTACTATTTTTTTTAACTTTTATTGAAAAAAAAATTATCGCAAAACCATTATTTTTATAGAGTAACTAATTGAGAGCACGTCCTACCTTGGTCAAAATAGCATTTGGGTTTGATTTGTTTATTAAAAGAATTTTGAAAAAAAAATTGCCTCATACGGGCCACAGGTATGCTCCTTCTGTCGCATGCTTCTAACTATTTTCTTTTAATTTGTTTACTTTTTATTTATGTTTTTTATAGATAAAATAATATGATTTCATTTCTTATAAACTTTTAATATTCTTTGCATATCAATTCCAAAGTTAAGTTATTGTATTGTTGTTTTCCCCAAAATATTGATAGCAATCGTTATAAAAAAGAAGGTAAAATATTTATTTTTAATTTAATTGAAGATTGTATTTCAAATAGTAAACAAAAGGCCAGAATATAAAATATTGAAGTTAAATCAATAACAAGTCAATATAATAGGTAATACATGATTAAAAACATTATTGTGACTATTTTTATTATTTCTTTATACTTGATATTTGAACAGGTTATTAATATCGATTTCTTATAAAGTTGTATGTATGTCTTCATTAGTATTTATAACTAAATTATAATTGTTAAGAAGCCCAGAAGGCAAAAGAAAATAAATAAAAGCTGTATTAGACTATAAATAGTGATATACTTAAACGATATTTATAGTTAATAATACACCTATCCCCCGTTTTACACGATATTCGTTTTACACGTTTTCAATCTCACACGGTTTTTAGAAATTAAAAAAGTTTTTTTAACGAAATTTATTAATTTTACACGAAATAATAAACACTAAACTATAATTTGTTTATATCTACAATAATATGTTTATTGTTTTACTGTATTGTTTTACTGTTACGAATTCTTAGTAGTCTATGTCTATGATGGAAATAGAGAAGCTGCACAAAAATTTTCTCAAAAATTTGCTGAAATTATTGCTAAAAACTCCTACAGTCCAGTCCTCAGGTGTTTAATGCTGACGAATCCGAATTATTCCGGGAAAAAATGCCGGAGAGAACATTTTTAGCTTAAACAGAACAAATCAACTAGTGGCCACAAAGCAGCAAAAGATCGCATAACAATTCTTTTTTGCAGTAATGCTTCTGCCGATTACATTATGAAACCATTTGTAATTAATAAAGCCATGAAGCAACGTTCGTTCAAAGACATAGATGTTAAGAATCTTCCGGTATATTGAAACGCCAATAAGAAAGCTTGGTTAACCACTACCAGTTTCAGTAATTGGTTCCAAAACTTTTCCTGGCAGATGTAAAAAAAATATTTAATCAAAAAAGGGCTACCTTTCAAGGTTCTACTCATTCTTGATAATGCTCCTGGTCACCTTCAAGATTTACAAAGGAAAATCCCTTGTTCAAAGGATAATTTCTACATTGAAGGCACTGTACAATAAAAAGTGCTTCGAATATATTTTAGATCAAATCGAAACAGGACAATTGGCTGCAGGAAATCCTTATCACATATGCAACACAAACATACCCAGATATGTAACAGAATAATGCTTATAATTTACCAAACTTTATTATAACTCGTGACTTTTGTCTTGCGGGGTAAAAGGGAGCCCAGTCCCCTTAGGCTAGTAGGAGCCAACTGGAAAATCCACTATATTTCCACGGGAATCAGTAAAGCCCCAGAGTTCCGTTATTTGTCACTTTGGGCATTTAGCTGTTCTCTGTCAGATTATTGAGGTAGGTTCTTCGGGAGTATCGTGGTGGCTGTGTGATTCGAGGCCCTCGTTTGAGTTTGTAGATCGGATCATTCACAATGAACACAATGAATGGTCTAGGTCCAGTGAGTGTGAATGCCGTTGTGTTCTTGATTATATTAAGCTTTATGCGTTCTGGACCAGGAATTGAATAGTCTCCAACTTATTAGCAAGGAGTGAAGGGTGCAGCCTACTCCGGGCTTTTGAAGTTGCCACTAGGAGTGACCGGAGGATATACGTATCCGAAGGCCTTCTAGGGCGAGGAGGACGCTACATTTCATCAGCAGTGGTAATGATCCACCATTTGATTAGGGCCCGCGGCCAGATGCAGATGTAAATCTTATCACGTCATAACTCGTGCACGGAATCTCATCGTCATTACATGTGCCTAGGAGTTAAAGGGAGCCCGGTGCTTTAAAGGCTAGCAGGTAGCCAACTGAACAATTCCACGTTATTTTCACGGGAATCAGTAAGCCCCAGAATTCCGCCTTTTAGCTGTTCTCTAACTGATTATTGAGGTGGGACCTTCGGGAGCATCATGGTGGTTGTGGTTTCGCGGCACTCATGAATTTGATTAAGGGGCCAGGATCATCTCACCTCTACTGAGAACAAAAAGGTGAATTATCTAAATCCATTAAGCATGCTTGTGATGCTTGTCTTCTGGACCAGGAGTTAGATAGCCCCCAACTCTTCAGCAAGGAGTGGGGGTTGACGGGCCTGCAACCTGGAATGACCTGTTGCTAAAATTATGTTTTCGGCTTTCTAGGTCATGGGTGCACGCATCATATCACCCTAGTGGTTTGCCTACCGTCGAACTATGGCATACACAAGTTAGGTACCGACGTAAATCTTATGACGCATATCTCGTGAACTATTGTTTGCCGTGTACATTCATGGATAAGTTCTGAACATTTTATAATGCGACAAAGTTTTAGTTCAACTTTTAGTAGATGGTTTCATCATTACATTCTTTTCAATTCGTCAATTTTTCATTTCATGTTTTACAATATTCAGATATTGAAAAAAAATACTTCATATTAAAATGCCAACCGTATGTTAACTTGGCTTTGTAAAACATTTAAATTTATGTTTTCTGGGTTAGCACACACATTTAACAAGCACACATTCGCTTGCATAAGAAGCACGCATTATATGTGAAGTACCAGTAGTATGCACAACTGCTTTTTATCAGTTACCAGAATAATGAGTGACAGCCAACATGTTGCTTGTTGTTGCTGCTGTTGTTTTTTTTTATCACTATTATTATTATTATTAACTTTCTTGTTCATATTTTTTTTATCAATTAATGTGGCAGACTACAAAGTAAAAAGGGCAAGGTTGACGCCACAGTTTAAGGTCAATAATTTTAAAGTTACTAAACAGAAAGGAAATTATTTATATTCATTCATACATTTATTCAATAACATTTTTCAGGCGAAAACTTTTTTTCATTAAACATAACATAAAGGAGAAGGATAAAATTGTTTAAATATGGAAAATTTTGTGGCACCCACAAACACCACTCAGCCACAAACTGTTAAACAGTCTCTATCTTATTAATTTTATAATCAATAGTAGTAAAATATGAAGGATTATAATTCAATACAAGGACAGGATACGAAACAACAGTGAAAGAGTAATAATTTCACAAAAATCTTAACACTCAAAGAAGAATAAACTATGGATTGTAAAGATAGTTGCTTTAGAAATTTATATAGAAGCAGAAAACACTCGACAAAGCCAAGATTCAGACCTTTTAATAGGATGGCGAAAAAGTACTTCGATATATGTATATAAAGTACCTTTAATGGCTGACTATGCAGCAGATGGACTGACTGAAATGATTCGAGTTGAATAACTTTACGTTGCTTTAGGTAAACAGAGACTGTACAAGCATGTCAAGTGTGAAAGTCTTAATATAGGCTAAGGCTATGCTTACGTCTGGTATAATAGATACATTAATAAACATAGCACAAGCTATTATAATGCAAAAATAAATTCGACTAATCTTAATACTGAGCGGTGTCAAAAGTACTCGTAGTATAAGTTCAATGCCGATCTTTCTAAATAAAGTGCAAAGCTCTTAATTTGAAGCGAACTTACCAAGTGCTGAATTGTGAACTTTAATTTTAAGCCAGGAAACTTAACTCAATTATTCTGCTCTCCTTTTAATTAACACTGTGATTAATTTTAAGAAGAATTTTCGTTTTTAACTCACTTACAGTTTCTGAAAAAAGTAAAATAAAAATATACTTAAATTTAGAAAGAGATTTTTCTTTCTGTACATCGAAAACCTATTACATCAAGATAAAGTTACTGTTTAGTATTACTTAAAGGCTGGTGGAATCATTCCGCATTATGGCTTTAAAAGGGATGATGGGCAGAATATTGTGGCAACGAGGCGCAAAATACCCCGAGTGACAATTTCAAAAGCAAAGCAAGCAGAACCATGTCCCTGCTTGTTGCTTAATAGTCGCAGACTACCTAAAAACCCGTCGCCCAGTAATAGCGGCATTCTGATGATTTAGGTTTAAACCACAGTCACCGCAATACTCCACGACAGGGCATTAATAACCGGACAGGAATGCAGCCAGATTCCCGTGGTACCAGAAATTACGAATTTCCTATTCTCTAAGTTTTAGGCTCCTGCTACTCTAGGTAACTGATGCCATTTTTTATCTCCAAAAGCTATACTGCGTACATTGATGTGAATTGATTTACATCTGCACCGACCAGGTAGTCATAATCAGATGGTGGTCAAACCACTTGAATGATTTGCAAACGTCATTCACGCCCCAGGAGGCCATCGAATACGTATATCCTCCGGTCACTCCTAGTAGCAATTTCGATAGCCCGAAGTAGGCCGCAGCCTTCACTCCTTGCTAAAGAGTTGGAAACTTTCCAAACGCATGAAGCTTTATATAATTAAGAACACGACGGCATTCATACTCACTGGACCTGAACCATTCATTGTGTTCATTATGAATGATCCGACCCACAAACTATCACGAGGGTCTCGAAACCACAACCACCACAATACTCCCATATAGGGGCCAACCTCAATAACCAGTCAGAGAACAGCTTATTGTCTAAAGAGACAAATAGTGAACTCTGCGAGCGTACTGATTCCCGTGGAAATATGTGGATTGTCCAGGTGACTCCTACTAGCCTTTGAGGGGCCTGGGCTCCCTTTTACCCCGCAATACACCAGTCTAAATGGAATAGTAGGTTCCAAAAAGACTATCATGTGCCCCCTAGGGGGGGGGGGGGGGGGGGTTATACTGCGTACACTCGAGCGGACTAGACCTCGGCAGAGCTAAAGAGGAAAAAAACACTTGGTTAAAGGGCAACAAGACTTAATAACCTCAAGTCTCGCTAAGGTTACAGCAGATGTGTGCCCTAAAATGTGTGCTAAGAGCATATTTACACAACAAGTCATTGAATTATTCTAGTCTCGATGAGTGTTGTCCTTCCATAATCATGATAACAAAAGCGGCCAGAGACACTGGTAAGAAATAACTGAAACAATAAATAAACCAGAGTAGCGAAGTGTTCACTCACTGTTCATACATGTATGAATATGTACATTTCATTTTTTAGCCGCTTCTTCTCATACATGTGTGAGAGACTGCAAAATATTTTGCGTTTTCTCATTTATGAACGCGACGATTTATTTTTTTCTTTGTATTCATAAGTGAAAAAATGAGAAACACACAAGTGTTCATTTTTGAATATGTACAATTTTGATAATTTTTCATAAATGAAAAGATCGTAAAAATATGTGCGTTAAGCATTCGTGTACATAAACGCACATATTTGATAATGCGCAATTGTCGGCGTATGTAGAAAAAAAAAGGTTTTTTTAATTTCTTTTAGAATATATTGCAATATTGTATTTTGTGTTAATATGTACCCATGTGTTTTTACTACATTTTACGGTAAACTGCGATCGTAGGTAGAAAATTTTTTCACATTCATTTATGAGAAATTTTATAAAATTTCAACGTTCATAAATGAACATGTACATTTATGAAAAATAACATTAATGAGAAGTAGCTGATTTATCATTTATCACATATGAATAAGACTAATAATTCTTGTTGTGCGCATTCATGTGAACATAAGCAGAACATTTTTTGTTGTTCGTTTATGAGCGTGAAAAATAAATATAAAATTTTAGATTTCTCATTTATGAAAAATATCATGAATGTTGATTTTTGAATGTTCATACATGAAAAATTCTGAACCCTGTAATAAACCAAGTGTCACAGAGAAGTGTAATAAGTTATAAATTTCAAATAAAGCGTTAAAAAGTAACATATTGTTACGGATGTTGTTTGCAATAAAGCGAACTACTGGTTACAAACTGCATAGAAATTTTATACACAAACAACAACAATTTTTTATGCCGTTTACTAACTGCGTGGCATGCAAGAAAAAAATAAATTTGACAACAACAAATATGCATGCTGTTTACCATCTGCGTAGTTTTCTAAGAAACCTTTTCTACAAAAGACAACAACAAATATTTTGAAATAAATCCCAAGCAGAAACCTTATCAGCATAAAAACAAAAACAAAAATACACACAGACATACAGGCGCCTATACATCGAATAAACAACATACAACAACAAAATGTGATACAAAGGGAGTAGAAGATTCTTAAATCTTCTAGACTTTAAATGGACAAATATAAGTAGGGAAGCGCCTGAGTGGATAGTCTATCAGTGTAAAATTAAACCTCATCAAGAAAAGACGTGCATCTTAAGAAAATTGTTCTGTAGTGTCAACTTTGTGTAGTTAAAATTAATAAAATGTTGTTTATTTTGCAATAAAGAACTCACAATAAAACGTTTATAAAAGGTATAAACGTAACAATATTAACTATATCTTTCTTTGCTTTATTTTAATTTTAAATTGAGGTAACACGACTAGTTATTAGTTGTATTTCTCAGCTGATACGTATTACGGGACTCATATCATATGTCCCCCCATAGTAAAGGAGCGAAGTTAGTATAAAAACAGTACTATGTGAAATAACAAAAATTTACCTTAGGGTTTTTATATATCAAGTAACATTGAATGACCTTACAACAATAAAAGAAAACTGCTGGAGTAGAGATTTTACATCTAATATTTCTTAATTTTAATTTATTCATTATTTGTATTATTACTAACATTGATTTATGATCGCTTTTTTCTATGCCTCCTCTCATTAATTTGTCTTATCTTTTTCCGACTTTTATTAAACAATATTTATTCAAAAAACATTAAAAGAAATATTTATCAATTTTTGATTATTCCACGCAAGCATAACGTGTCTGGCTTAAAAGAAGGCAGTAGTAGTGGTTTTAAGATGGTAAAATCTTGTTAAAAACGTTATCTCACAAATATTTATCTTTTTAATATTGTTGTATAAGAATAAAAAAATAAGATTTCATACATAAAAATAAATGCATTTGACTCTCATATTGACAGTCAGTAGTAAATAGATGATTGAAACAATGGGGCCATAATCAAAATAGTAAAGAAAACCAATAAAGCCATAGAATAAATGTAACAATAAAACATTGCTGAAAACGGTAAATGGTTGGCAATAACAATCAATCATCTGGAAAAAAAACTAAAATTAAATGATTACTTGATTAAGCGATTGAGATATTAAAGGTTTATTAACGCAACATTGTTAAGTTTCATTAACTATTGGAATCTTTAAATATAAATTATTAACAATTATTTTCTTTGATATCATTTTATTTTAAGAGCTCTTCATTGTTTTGTTGACAACACTGTTATACAGCACACAGTTTACTACCACCTTGACCTTTTATTTTATCGCTCACAACTGCAGTTTCTCGTAATAGGCGGGAAAAAACGTTAACGTTGTTTCAATATGACAATATCTGGTAAGTTTATTTATTTTTTTTACTATGAACATTAAATACATGTAGAAATTTATAACAACAAAATTATTCTCAACTATGTTATTTAAACGAAATATCATAAAGTTTTTAAGCATAAATTTTGTGTGCTTGTAAAATTTGTATAAGGTATTTTGTATTATTTGTGTAAACGTGTTAATCTACAGTCGCAATGAAATTCCACAACTTTAGATGAATTCCAGCCTAGCAGCCTTATCTCGCTTTTCTAGTTAAACGTATTTTATTTAACCTAGCATTGGACTTGCTCGGATTCTAGTTATGACTAGTACCAAGAATTGACTGAGGTTGTCCTGTTTCAGTGCAACTCCAGTTAAGATCAGGATAAAACCCCGTTTTTGATTCAACCCGCAAACTCTACATCTCTATTAAGATAAGCCAGAAGTCATAACGGAATCAGCCTCACGTAGAAAATTTCAAGATTTCTTGATAGACGTGACTATAGATTAATTCTTTGATAACATAAATCCAAACAAAAATGAAACAAGTGAGGAAAGGAAAATGCTAATAATAAGGATGAGAAATAATGTCCTTTAACTCATTTATATAACGACGCAGTAAACATAAACAGTGGAACTAAAAAGGAGCAATAGGAAGCAAGATAAGGTTTCTACGAAAGTTAGAACAACGAATAACCTCATATGTTGATTTATCCATTACCCTTGAAGAGACCTGATATAGTAATGGTTCCGTAGTGAAAGAAATAAACCTTCTGCTTATGCTCTTTTGTATATTGCCAGATTTTATACTTTTGGAATCCTTTTGCTCTCTATCGATAACCGAACAGTTTCTGCATCTATGAAACAGCACATTGGACATGCATGCATCAAATATGAACTATGCCAGGCCGACAAACTACAACTATGTGATAAGATTTACATCTGCGCCTGGCTATGGAGCCTTAATCAGATGGTGATCAAACCACTTTGCATAAATAGGAACGTCATGCTCGTCCTAGGAAGCCGAAGACTAATTCTAGCAACAGGTTTTTCCTAGTTAACTTTAATGATTCCAGAGCAGGGCTGCAAATCATCACTCCTTGCTGAAGAGTTGGAGGCTTTCCAACTCTTGTCCAGAACACATGTCTAGCATGCCCACTGGACTGGATCGTTCACCTAGCGTGTCATTAACGGCGAGAAGATCCTGGCCACCATAATCATTCATGCTTGGGGCCGTGAAACCACAACCACCACGATACTCCCATATACGGGCCAATCTCAATAATCAGCCAAAGAACAGTTAAATGTCTAAAGAGACAAATAATGGAACTCTGCGAGCCTACTGATTCCCGTGGAAATAACGTGGAGTTTCCAGTTGTACTCCTGCTGGCTTCAGGGGACAGGTCTAGATAGTCGAAGTTCTATAAAGACCATATAAATGTGCCCCCGGGGGGGGCGACAAACTACAGTAAGACGACGATTAATATAAAAAACCTATACAGAAAACAAATGTAAATTAGGAAGATTCTATTCTCATTAAAAATGGGTTACGGCCGATCGCATTAATAATTAATTCAACTGCTAGATAGGACTATATAGGACTATTTTTCAGATTAAATTTCCTTTCAAATATTTTAGGGGATCCGTAACGGTATACATAGTAATCATGAATCATAATGAATCATCATTTAGAATAACGGAATGATACTCCTTCTTATTTCATTTGTGAGCGATTTATATATTTTAATTCTGTTTTTTGAAAGCATTTCAATTAAAAAAAAATTGGGCAGCCAAAGCTTAAAACCAATTGCAAGGCTTTCTGAAATAAAACTGGTTTTAATTAAAAATTATTAAGTAAGTATTGATACATAATTTTATTTATTTGTTTATAAATTAACTTTTTTTACGAAAATATACTTTACTTATCAATTAAGAAATTATTAATTGTCTTTTAAGTCATCAGTCATGAAAAAGTATTAATAAAATTTTTCTAACGAGATGAGCGTCTTTTGTGTCTCATTTTTTATTATTTAAAATTGCCGCAATTAGTCTGATCTCAAATCATATGCTCTACATTAAGAAAATGGTATTATTACTACATAAAGTATGGGTTAAATGAAATCTTCATAAAAAAACGGCGCAATCATGCCCCCATACCACATAGCGCACCATACAGTGACATGTTGAGCATGCAAAAGCTGTCAATAATCTTGTCAATAATCGCTATAGGATTTTCAGAAGCCCTAATGCGCCAATTTTGCTTGTTGGTACACTCTGATGAGTGAAAATAAGTGAAAAGAAATGGCCTAATCACGCCTCCAGACGACATAGTGCACCATAAATTAACACGCGCACCATATATCAACGCGTTCAATTATCGCTCTAGGTTTTTCAAAAGAACAAATGCGGTAATTATGCTTGTAAACAAGTGTAAATTGGCCTCGTCTAAAAAAATGACTTTTTTAGCCGTTTGTTCCTGAATGAATTGTCGCTCAATTCATTCAGGAACAAATCTATGGCGACGTGAATCCCTAGACTAAATTAGCATTATGGCGGTTTTGAATAACCTCAATTGTTGCGAACATTGAGGAATTGACAAATTTGTTCACTGTGGCTCACGGCTGCGATGTTTTCAGTTAAACGACCCGGTCGAACATGCTTTGGTGTTCGCACATTTTGCATCGAGTCTCTCGAATCGAATTTAACGACCAAATTCTAACAATAATAGCGACCATAAAAGGACGATTATGTCCGAAAATATTACGAATTTTACGAAATGTTACTCTAACAGAACCACCATTTTCATAGTGAATTTTAATTATTTTAATGCGATTTTCTTACGCAACTGAATTCATTCTAACAATTGCCAATGCATCTACTACGAATACGTCAACATACTAAATGTCAAAACTATCTCATTGTTGGTGTTGCCATAGTTGAAAAACATAAGTATTTTCGTAATTTTTTTTCTTTTCGTAAAAAAAAAATAAATTTTGAATACGAACATAAAATTATTATTTGAAAAGTAAAAAGAATCACTCAGCCGTATCTTTAAGAACCGTTACTTTGTTAACTTTTTACTGCACAAATATTCGCAGTCTGCTGCAATGCTTTTTTGCATCATCGTGGACTAGAAAATCGACAATTTATTATAATTTAATTCCAATTAAATTAAACTCAATCGTATAATAACCCCAAACTTAACAGCAATACGAAAAAAAACAATATTTTTTGTAACTCAGGATAATCAATGGTTCCCTAGGAGCACATAAGAGCCTTATTAGCAGTCAAATCAACTAGCAAAAAAGGTTTTAATAGGTTTATCGAGGTCTTGGTGATACATTTAAGAAGACCCAATCTTTTTAGTGCGAGTCGTACTTTAGACTAAATGAAAAACTAGTTAAAAAATAGATTAATCGATTATTATTTGAAATGGTAGCGTTTGAAATGTACAATATTTTTCGAATTCCTTTTAAGCCAAGGAAAACTTAACGTTGTACTTGCACATATAAAGTTAGAAAGCTCTAGAAAGCTAAACAAAATTTCCGCTTCTTATAGAGAAAACGTGACATATGTTCCTATGGACAATAAATTTCTAGACTCAATATAACCGAGCTAAGGGAAAATAGGTATGGTTTTGTCTCCACAAAATTTGAAGCAGGCCTCTATGAAAATATAACACCATATTTGGTTTTAAAGGAAAAACTTTCAAAAAAACAATAAATAATCCATAGAAATTCCAATTATTCTCCGTACGAAGCGTAGTACAGAGTATCACCCTGATCTAATATTATCACATTACAATTGTGGTTAAGATATAATTTTAGAGACTGCATCAAATTGAACTAATAATACTGGGTTCATTTTGGGATTGAGTTAATTCAAAGGGTCCTTATGTCTCTCAAAATTCTAAAGTAGCAAATAATGTTACTAGCGGGTAAATGAAAACTAAAACCTCACCTCTTTACCGCTAGGGGTAAAGGCTTTTCCGGATTATGTACTTCTACGTCTTCTTGGATACTGATACGAGTTTTTTTCCCCTAAGGGAAACGCCTTTAAATTTATACTTCAATTTTTGTACTTGTTCGAATGGCGGACATAAAAATAAACTATTTATTTAAAAATAACAACACATACATGAAAAGTAGGTTACTATTGGGGCACCTTTTAATTTCAAGTTTAATTTTTAATACTTGTTGATCTAATTTTGTCGATCTGCCTATCACTGTTAAAATAATATTTTTCTTAATATCATTTTACTATCGCAGCATCCTTTAATTTTGATGGCGACTATGTTAGTTCACCTTCTGTGAAGGTACGCTAAGACTCTGCCTATTACAGTTTCAGAGATAGAGGGATGTGATAGACGGAGAGTTGGTTGCGAACAACCTTTTATTACGGATCCCTAAAATTTGATCGGTGGAAATAACTTCGAACTAAATAAAAAGGTGGTTAAACCCGGTTTTTATTATAAAAATTAACAAAAGTCTCTTTTTTCATTTAAAATCCATAAATAAAAAATAACTTAAAAATTATTTCTGTCCAAAAGCGTTGCTACGAACTTTCTTTGACTTTCTCTCCCATATAGAGCTTCCAATAATTATTTAACTACTAAAAGCAGAGTAGCGAAGTGTTCACTCTCTGTTCATGCATGTGTGAATATGTACATTTCATTTTTTAGCCGCTTCTTCTCATACATGTGAGAGAGCCTACAAAATATTTTGTGTTTTCTCATTTGTGAAAAAATGAGAAGCACACAAGTGTTCATTTTTGAATATTTACAATTTTCAGAAATGAAAAAATCGTAAAAATATGTACGTTAAGCATTCGCGTACATAAACGCATATACTTGGTAATGTGCCGTATGTAGAAAAAAAATGTTTTTTTTATTTCTTTTAGAATATATTGCAATATTGTATTTTGAGTTAATATGTACCCATGTGTTTTTACTACGTTTTACGGTAAACTGCGATCGTAGGTAGAAATTTTTTTTTCATTTATGAGAAATTTTATAAAATTTCAACGTTCATAAATGAACATATACATTTATGAAAAAGAACATTAATGAGAAGAAGCTAATTTATCATTCATCACGTATGAATAAGAGTAATAATTCTTGTTGTTCGCATTCATGTATGAACATAAGCAGAACATTTTTTGTTGTTCGTTTATGAGCGTGAAAAATAAATATAAAATTTTAGATTTCTCATTTATGAAAAATATCATGAATGTTGATTTTTAAATGTTCATAAATGAAAAATTCTGAACCCTGATTAAAAGTTTATACTGTAGGGTAAATGTAAACAATACGACAAGTTTTATTTACACAGTATAAAATTAATAATATAGTCTATTATTTTTCCTGCTGAATTTCATAGAGTTTAAATATTGAAAGGCGCCCAAGAGGTCGCGTGCTACAGCTTCCTTTTTATTTTTTAAACGCAACATTATCCCATCTCTTTTTTTTTCTGTTGTTCAATTGTATTAAATTTACTTACAACACAATTAGAGAAACTATTCCCCATGGTTTAGAATAAATAATATACAATAGGATATGAAAAAAACATTACAAATATTGAAACTTTTAATTCTATGAGTTGTCGTCTATCATCATCACTAATTGATGTGTCGAATGCATAATTATTGAAATGACATGTGAGTAATTGAGATGGATATTTGTTATGATTATAAAGAGCTCTAGACAAAAAAAAAACAACTAAAAACAAATTCATAAACAATTATTTTATTTACTTTGTTTTTGTTGCTGCTGTTGTTGTATGCGAAAAACTCTAGTATTAGGTTTTCTATTTGTACTATTTCAATCGACAGTCAATAAATGAACAAACAGTGACTGCTGCAGCCAAAACGAAAATAAATTGTTTGATTTATTAAACGATTTAAGTGTTGTTGACAGTGTTATTAACAATTTCTGCTAATTGAGACAAAGATATGAATTACTACTGACATCTACAAGTATGTGAGTACAAGTTTATATTTATATTGTAAATAAAAATGTTACCAGGAATTTCATTAACAATGTTGAGTTATTTTGTTCAAATGCGATTAGCGATTAACAAGCATTACCAGCATTTACTTAAGAGTTTTCTTTTATATTCTATTGCTTTGAAAATAAACGTCCATAAAACACAAGTATGTCTAAACTGCACCTCTTATTATAGCTGAGTATATTGACCCGCATAATGGGCTAGTTTCCCTTAGGATTTTGAACTGTTGAATATTTTTACATTTGTTTATTAACATGCCTGCCATGCACTCGCCTTAAAAGTACTTAACGTTTTAATTTTTGTTGTTCTTGAAAACGATTTCTTGCACGTTTGTTTTAATTAATTTACTGAGCTCCTTTAGTAAACAACCTAATCCAAATATTTAAATGCAGAGAGAAAATATGTTTTTGATTTCACTAAAAGAATCATATAATATAATATAATATAACATAATATAATATAATATTGTTACGAAATTTTCAATTTCACTTCTGACACCAGTTGTTACGTTTTTACCTTTTATAAACGTTTTGTTGTGAGTTCTTTATTGCAAAATAAAAAACACCAGTTTTTAGAATTTTTAAATTTATAACAATTTTATTTACTTTAACTACACAAAGTTGACACTTCACAACAATTTACTTAAAATGTACGTCTTTACTCGATGAGGTTTAATTTTACACAGATCGACTATCCACTCAGACGCTTCCCTATTTATATTTGCCCATTTAAAGTCTAGAAGATTTAAGAATTTTCTACTCCCTTTATATCACATTTTGTTGTTGTATGTTGTTTATTCGATGTATAGGCGCCTGTATATCTGTGTGCATAGTTGTTTTCGTTTTTATGCTGATAAGGTTTCTGCTTGGGATTTATTTCGAAATATTTGTTGTTGTCTTTTGTAGAAAAGGGTTTCTTATGTTTGTTGTTGTAAAATTAGTTTTTGTCTTCCGCGTTTAGATGGTAAACAGCATATCAAATTGTTGTTGTGTGTGTATAAAATTTCTACGCAGTTTGTAACCAGTACTTCGCTTTATTGCTTAATTATTTGTTTTTTAATTTGTTAATAATTTTTGTTGTTAAAAATTTATTTTTTCTTGATGAAGCTTTCCATAGGAAAGCGAAATATCGAGAATAAATATATATTGTTAAATTAATTAAAAAAGACCATTGAAAAGAATAACAGATATTTATTTAAAATATAAAAAGGTCGATAAAAAATAAAAAAAATATCAAATAATAATATAATATAATATAATATAATATAATATAATATAATATAATATAATATAATATAATATAATATAATATCATATAATATAATATAATATAATATAATATAATATAATATAATATAATATAATATAATATAATATAATATAATATAATATAATATAATATAATATAATATAATATAATATAATATAATATAATATAATATAATATAGTATAATATAATATAATATAATATAATATAATATAATATAATATAATATAATATAATATAATATAATATAATATAATATAATATAATATAATATAATATAATATAATATAATATAATATAATATAATATAATATAATATAATATAATATAATATAATATAATATAATATAATATAGTATAATATAATATAATATAATATAATATAATATAATATAATATAATATAAAATAATATAATATATAGCAATATATGGTTTTGGTTAACAAGTTTGGAGAAGACAGGAGCTTTTTCCTGCCCACAAAGCAAAATGTATAACAATATACAGAAATCTTTAACAAAGTTTTTGTTAAAATTTTGATCAAATGGTTATAAAATCATTAAATTTTTAAAACTATCCTTAATTAATATATTATTTAAAAGCATAATAACAAGTGACCTAAATAAAGGTGGTAACTGTTTAAATGATAAATAATTTTGACACTTATTCATTTATTCCATTTTTTATTTTGACTTTTTTTACACTTGTATAAACTTATGTAAACTTATTTTCACTACGAGTGCTGTACGCAAGTTTGTGCAAAAAGCTCACGTCGCTATCATGACCGAAGGTGTGTATCTTATTTCAACATCCTATCATCTCACATACCTTCATGATATGTCATCATGCAGCGAAATTTCTTGCAAGGTTCAATTGGCTCAACAACTGCATAGAAATGATCATCCATTTCGTTACGGTTACACAGTTTGAGCCTTACAGACATCATAAATTTAACCAGAGAAATGCTCTCTTTTAATGAGGCACATTTATGTATATCTCCGAGGATCGGAAAACGCATTCCCCATTACAGCGAAGCCAATGCATTCACAGAGAGGACAGTTTTGCGTGAATCTTAAAGTGGTGGTAACATTGCCTAACTTTTTTCTTCAAAAATGCTACTGGAAACACTATTTAAATTAACCGCGATCACTATAGAGCGAGCAATCACTACGAACTTTTAATCGCTTGAAAATGAAAGTATGATTTTTTTCAACTTCAGTGCGATTAGAGCGGACTATATTCGTTAATCATGTTATCAGCCATCTTGATAATGTAAATTGTCGGCCATGGAGCTAAACTTAGGTCTCTTTAGACTTTTAAATGTAAAGCCGATAATACAATACTTTAACACTAGTTTCGCGCGAGATATGGGTATTTATACATAAATCCAAAGACAATTAGCAGTCTTTCGTTATTGGCACGTTAAGACAATGACATAAATAAAATCCTGCTCCTGAACCACCCGTTACAACATTTATAAACACAAAATGGTAAATTCGATCGTATGTAATCAAAATATAACTAAAAATGAGCAAAAATATTTGATTATAAAAATATTTTTGTTACGTCCGTAGTTAAATGGTTTTCTGTTAAAATAAATGGTTTGTGTTAAAATAGTTAATAATAATAATAGTGTTAATAGTTAGTTAGTTGATCAAGGAACCAAAAAAAATTTTAAAAATTTAATGATCTTATAACCATTTGATCAAAATTTTAACAAAAACTTGTTAACCAAAACCATATATTGCTATATATTATATTATATTATATTATATTATATTATATTATATTATATTATATTATATTATATTATATTATATTATATAACCAAAACTAAAAATTAAAAAATAAATAAAATTTTAAAATAAGTAAAATCAAAAAAAACGTTATTAAATTCAACAGAATACTTTTATTAGTTTTTTAGTATTCTTAACGATCTTTACACTGAAAGCATAATTATATTACAAAAGATTATTATTAAGAAGCAATATAACTCAATCATTAAAATATTTTTTTTACATTATGGTTACTCCAATCATGATTTCTTGTTCTCTGCATACTTTGAGTTTAAATAAACTAAAAATATTGTAGCATTTTTTAAGTTTAAAAACTTTGGTTATAGTCGTTATTGAAACTTAGCGATTTACAATGGCTTAAGATTGTTTAATAATTGAATTATAGGAAAGTACTTGTTTTCTGTAATGATGTTATTGTTAAAATACTACAATATCATCTTTGTGACAGCAATACATAAGGCCCCCTACAGCACGTTCGATTTATAAAAATTACTTTATCATTTCTATGACCTTGAAACAGTTACGTTAAAAAAAGAAGATAGACATGAAATTGAATCATATTTTCCATATTTCACATAAGCTAAATATTTACATTAGTATATTTCAAGTATAACTGGAAAGCAATTATATATCAGATTTTTCAACAAGGTTTTTCAACAACGTGATAGTTTTGACATTTAGTTTTCTAACGTATTCGAAGCAGATGTTTGGCAATTGTTACAATGAATACAATTTCGCACGAAAATCACATTAAAATAATTAAAATCCACAATGAAAATGATCGTTCTGTTAAAGTTACATTTTGTCAAATTCATGATATTTTCGAACAACAATGTCCTTCTGAGAACATTATTAAGAATTAGGTAGTTAACTTTGAGTGACAGGCTCGACACAAAATATGCGAGCACAAACTCGTGTTCGACCCGTTCAACTGAAAATATCGTGAGCCACAGTGTTGAAAAAAATTCAAATTTGTCAATAATTCAATTTGTCAATAAGCAAGCATACCGCATTTGAGCTAAAGCGATTATTGAGAAGCCTGTGCATGTTTACCGTGTCACTCTTTGATGCGCAATGTGGTCTGGAGGCGTGTTTGGGCAGCTTTTTTCGAAGATAAGGCTGGAAATGCGATAACGGTCAATGGATCACGCTATGGCAAGATGTTAACAACTCAATTTGAGCCTATTATTGACGACCTGGATATCACTGATATGTAGTTTCAACAGGACGCTGACACATGTCACACAGCCAATGAAATGATCAATTTATTACAAGCTACGTTTCCCGATCGCATAATTTCACGACAATCGGCAATCAAATGGCCAGCCAGATTGTGTGATTTAAAACCACTGGATTTTTTTTTGTGGAGCTATGTTAAGGACAGAGTCTATACGGAGCCAATCGAATCGTTTTCATCCTTAAAACTCAAAATATGTAATGTGATTAATGAAATAGGACCGCCATTTTACCGAAAAGTGATTATAAACTTTGACGAAAGAGTCGACATCTGTGTGGACATTTTCCAGATATTATTTTTCATTCATAACTTTTCTCTTCGTAATACAATAAAAATTTCAATCATCTTAATATAAGTTTTTTGTTTTAGAAAACAAACTTCTTGATGAAAAGCCCTTTATCTTATATTATTCCTATAGATATTCTCAAACATATTCAACTGGTTTTTATATTTTTTCAATAATTTTTAAAAGTTAATGAAATATATGAGTTAATCCCAGGTGTGGCTTACCAAAAATAGAAAACAATTACACAACCGTTACAATAATACGAAACATATTGAGTTATAACTACGTCTTACAAATGTTTTTGTCTTTATGCACTCTCTCAGTTAAAGGGTTATAGGTTTTGAAAAGACTGAACCCGCCCAGGTAAAAATGTTATTTGCGTGCACACTAAACTAGCTGCTCATGCAGCATGATTGCAACCTTTGCCAACAAAAGCTGAGCTATTTTTATGGCCTAAAAAATAATAGTAATGCCAAAAACTATTAAAAGATAAACTATCACAAGTGTCCACCCCATCGCTTTCATAGAACCTTTTACCTAAAGCACAATAAATTAAATATTTATGAAATTATTGATGCATTTCAAAATTTCAATACGGTGGCTTATTTTGTGAAATTTCTTTTCTACTCTCTCTCTCTCTCTCTTGGTAATTGATTTAGTATGATTCTTTCATACGTGTGGTGAACACTCAACGGCCAGTTGAAATCAATGAAATGTTTAAGTAGCTAATGATGCGTTTCATTAAATCCGCTTCTTTTTTGACGAAATTAACTTTTCCGTTTTATTTACTACTGATTTACTTAATCCTGCTTTGCTGCAGAATTTAAATAGAAAACTTTTGTATTTTTAAAGTGATTTTATTGAAAAATAAAATATATTCTATTTTATTGACACGAAGTCGTTCCGATAATCACATCAATAAATTTTAAATGCATTTTTGTTTCCATAGTTGTTGAAATCATATTTTTACACACGAAATATAATTTCTTCTTTTCTTTACAAAATTAGAACAATTTACGAAAACAAATATTTTAAAATTTTCAAAATTAAAAAATATTTTTATTTTATTGCTTTAAAAAAAAAATTGAGAGGAACAGCGAATATTCGTGGTCAGAAATAAAACACATTTATTTATAAGAAGGCGCACACAATTAGTTCAGCGAAAGAAACTCGTGTGTAATGAACGACGAATATTTTAGTCCATACTGACAGTTTTATCTTTTTACTTTGTATGATTTTTATTGGGCTTTACTTTACTTAAAGATTTATTTTTTTTATTTATGGCTCATGAAGGAAAACACATTATTTTTTTATCATATTCGATAGTACATTTTATTTACTTTATATTTTAAAATAAAAATAAACAATTGTGCCGTTCTCATTGAGTTTTAATCTTCAATTTTGCGCCAAGATTTTGAATGGAAAGTTCTTAGTGAAGTGCAAAACTAGTCGTTCATCCCAGCTGTGCTCCCAAAAAGGAACTGACGATTTAATGATGTGACGAGTAATAAAAGCAAAGCAAATTAAATACAAAATGTTTAAAAAAAAAAAAAAATGAAATACAAATTTCATCCATCTTTATGAAATTTCTACATTAATATAAAATTTATAAGAAAATCGCCTATTTTGATGAAATTCGGAAATTTCTGCAAAAACGACAAATTAAGTTAAAATACAATTTAACCAAAAAAGGAGAATTTTTAAACACCCACTAAAAAGTTTTTAATTAAAAAAAAAATATGTAAAAATGTTAAACTAAATTAATATTAATCCGCCTTAAGTTCGCCATTTTTTTAAAGCAATGATTAATCTTTTTATATATAAAAACAAGTCGCAAAGCCCATCGCTTAGTGTTTGCGCGATAAATTTAGAAAATCATTGTTTTTCACATGGGCAGCTATACGTTGCGTGTTCACGAGTTGAAAAACCATCCACTTTGTTTGTGTTAACCTTAGACCAAAAAACAAAAAAAATGTGGTTTACTAAAGAGCACTTCAATGAAACGGATAGTTTGCGGACACATAAAACGCTTCAATTCAGTATTTGCTTTGGATTCACTTTAATTTTTTACTTATAGAAGTTCAACTAAATTCCACTTCATTTTTGTAATCGAACTGAATTCATTACTGTCGTGCAATGAAATAATATTTTTCCTTTTTTTTAAAACAAAATAATTATCAGTAAAAAAAAAAGTAAACGAAACGACCCACTGTGCATTTTACAAATTACGTAGTTTCCTAGGAAATCAAAACAACAACAAGATGCTCATAAGAAATTCTATCAAATAATATGAACAACAGAAACAAAAATAACTATCACAGATCGAAACAAAACACATATCTAAGCAGGCTCCTATTCTTGTATATGCGAGAACCGCTTAAAACAACTACATATATTCATCACTTGCTGGGCAAATTGATCAATTTCAACTAGAGTCGTCAGTGAGTAAAGACAACAGGGTTGCCATTATGTTTATTTTGTCTGTATTGAAAGATAATAAATCGTTTAATTAAATTTAAAACGATTTTGCAATGAAAGAACTCAACATAGCAAAACAAGTATTAAAAGGAATAAACGTAGCAACATTTTGTGCATTTATGATTTTCGACAATTTTTTTAAAACTTGTTGAGATTTTATTTATTAATGGAAATTGATTTATAAAAATTTGTTACTGAAATTTGTTATTCATTTTTTTTCTTTTTTGTTTGAGTAAATTTTAATAAATTGCGATATTTATTTTGATTTTTTCAATAAATATTTTCAATAACTTTAGATATTTATGAATCTCTAGGATATTCCGAATTTTTTAGATTTGAAAAATTATTACACATGGATTAATTAATTCAGCTTAAGTTTATTTTTACTTTTAAATTTTTTATTAAAAAATAAAATCAATACAAATTTTTATGATTTTTAAAAATTTCCACACCTTTTAAAATTAGAAATTTTCAGGATATTTGAAGTAAAAATAAATAAAAAATGTTTTTCTTTAACTGATTAATTTGGCTTAAATTTATTTTTATATTTAAGTTTTCTATTAGAAAATAAATTTTTAATTTTTTTGACAAAAATTACCACACTTTTTAAAATTAAGAATTTTCACGATATTTCAAGTGAAAATCAATAAAAAAAATGTGTTTCTTTATATTTTTTTCTATTTGGCATAGATCAATATTTCCGTAAACAAAAAAGTCTTTTCAAAATTTCTTTTTGTTGGTTAGATGAATAATAATTTTTAATTACATTTCGGTTTATTTGGAAAATTTTTAAAAATTGAAATTTTGTTTTATTTTCCTTGTCTTCGTTTTTTCGATATTAAGTTTTAAAGACAAATTATAATTTTGGGATTAATGTTGATTTTTTTTTTTAATTTTCTAAATAATATTTTTCTTCTTAGCAAATACATTCTCCCAGTAAATTTTTGGGTTTCTAAACTCTAAAACCGATATTCGAAACGTAAAACAATCGGCATTAAAGCTAACATCTTTACAGATGTTTTTCCAATATTTCGTTCTATAAATTTCGTTCTTTTCAATTAAAAAGCTGGAATGGCAAACTATAAAATAATTTTATTTATTTTTATACTTTAAAACAACTGCTACAGTTCGTTAAAATGTTACCACCTTGCGTCCTTCAAGTAGAAAACGAACATGCTTAAGTCTTAACTGAATATTATCATCATTTTATACTGCATAATATTTATCCGCCTGGATATACTCGTATATAAATGTACTAGTTGTGTCTGTCTGTGTGTGTGGCTGTGTGTGTACGAATGTATCTGTTTTTATAGTAATCTTTTTTTCTTTTCGCATTTTTCCTTTTTCAATTTTTTTGCGAATCTTTCTCTGCAGGTTTGGCGAAAAGGCATTTGCATCTTTAAAAATGCAAAGAAAATACGGGGCCAGATAAGACAGCTTAAATATAATATAGCGCGTACATAGAAAAACAATTTTTGTTTTAGTTATTTGTGTTTAAATTTTTGATTTTACGAAAAAGCAAAAAGATAAATTCTGCAAGGAAAATCAACAATAGTATTTCGCACATTATATTCTTTATGATGTTCCATAAAAAAAAATGCCCACAAGACAGCAAAAACATGTTTATAAGAAATTCTACCAAATAAGATAAACAACAGAAAACAAAAATAACTAACACAGAACAAAACAAAACACACAGTCAAGCAGGCGCCTAAATTAGAATATTCTTGCATGGCGAGAACCGCTTAAAATGGTTATATAAGCACTACTTGCTGAGCAAATATATTAATTCAAGCTGAGTTACCATTGTGTTTAATTTGTGTATATTGAAAATAAATAAATCTTTTAATTAAAAACTCAAAAATACTTTGTTATTATTTTGTGTTAAAAGAACTCAAAATAACAAAACGTTTATTAAAAGGAAAATAAACGTAACGTAAAATATATCTAAGGAAGTAATAAACCACCCAGAAAAAAAAATCATATATATTCCTTTTTAGGAATATTTTAGTAATTTGAACATGGCCCCTTTATAGTGCTAGATAAAGTTTGGAGTTGAGTAATTCGTAAACCCAATAACTTTCTTGTCGATTCTTAACCATCAACTAATAATTGTGTTTATCTCTCATTGCGTGCCGTGTAATTATTTACTAAACTTTCATCATAAGTGTTTTTTAGCTATCGGATATATATATCGCTTTGATTAGGTGCTACCTAGACTTTCCGCTAAGGCCGCCTATATAGCTTAAATCCGATTTCTGTGTGTGATACTCAATGTTATGCAGAAAATAAGATGTATCAATAACATCATGCCAGGATTTTCTACCTTTCTTTAATTGTTACTTCAAACTTTTTACTGGAATCATTTATCTTTAAAATTGATTGAATTAACGTTTCTGCACCCTCCTGGCCAGATTCATCTATTTTTCCTACACTTATCCCCTTTGTTACCAACCCAACTACAACTATTGAATTAAAAATAGCTGTGAAATAAAGAAAAATGTAGAACGTTTTACCTTTCACCCACACTTCCAATCGGTCAGTTATCGTAGAGCAGCGTGACAGCAATAAAAAAAATGTACAATTGGGAAAAGAAAAAATAAAAATAATTCAAGAAACATAAATAAAAATTGACAACATATTTATTTGTTAAATGTTAAAAACAAAAACAATGTTAAACAATATTAACAACAGTAGTAGCAGATGATGTTGTTGTTGATGTTTGTTCTGCGGTCACTTGTAGTGAAAATTTAAGGCCATTAAGTATCAGTAAACATTTTAAATAAACTGGCGTGTAAACATTTGTATTAACAGCTCTTTTTAATGTAAGAGTGCAGCAACAACAATAACAAGATGTTTTACAAATTCCAAGTTGTTTTTTGTTTTTTCTTTGTTTCGTTGCTTTATTTATTCAAATAGCCAATGAAGTTAAGTTGGTACATATGCGGAATAAGAAAAATGTGTAGTAATATTAAACCACAAATATTTAATATAAAATATTTTCATTAGGAATTGTTTAACGTTAAAAGTATAAAAAAAGGAAATGATGAATTATTGACTCTTTTGGCATTTAAACTGATTGTAGATAAGCTAACTTCGAGAGTTAAAACAAACAGTCGAGTGTTGGAAAAAACTAAAGAAGAATAAAATCACAATTGCGATTAATTTCCTCATGGAAATTCTCATCATTCAGTTAGTTTTCAATAAAAGATATTTCAAATGTAAAATTTAGATAACAAGAGACCTGATTGGTAGTGAGAACTGAACTAATAACTAAAATGTATTGTTGTGTTTTCAGATTTTGTTAAGTTTTTTTTTCGGACCAGTACTCAGGGGATGACCCCTACATATGCAAAGCATTGTGCCAGAACTAGGAAATTAGGTTACGGGTAGGAGGAAAGAGGGAGTAATGTCTGTGGACATTCAGTTTGACTTTTCCCAGATTGAAAGTGACAGGAACGACCTCCGGTGGGATTTTATTCCACATACATTCAACCACAAATGGATGCGCTTTCAACGAAAATCGTGTTAAACGCGAAAGCGTGCGAGTAACGGGAACAAGTTCCCTAATTTCATTAGAGCACTTACCATTGTAGCAACGATAAAACAGTGAAATACATCCCTCATTGCGTCGATGCTTTAGAGAGTCAATAGAGTTGGATACCCTACCGTCCCCAATGAGCCCCTTGGTCCTCTCCTGTACGCGGTCGAGTAACCCCCAAAATAGACTTTGGAGCGCCAGCCCATACATGAGAGTTGTATTCCATTTTCGGACGGATATAGGTGGTATAGATAGTACGGAGATCGAATAGAGTGAAGTATCTCTTACACCGTTTTAGAAAACCACGGCACTTGAAAGCTTCTTTAGAAACCTGAAAAATGTGTTTAGTCCATCGAACATCGCACTGAATTTTCATGCCAAGAACATCAAGAGCTTCCGATTCCGTAATATTAATTTTTATTTAATTTAATTTTTGTTAATTTAATTTTTATACAAAATTTCTCGAACGTTTGCAATAAGAAAAGCAAATTGCTTGTCTGGGTTTAAGAAAAGCCCTTTTTTGGTTCTTGTTATGTTAAAATAGCAGCTAATGTCTTATAATTGTTATGAAACCGAGAATACCACACTTAATTTAATTATGTGTCTAAAGATAAATATGAATTTAACTAGCAGATTTAAACTAAAAGATTTAGCATATCTAATTTTTCTATGAACACAACAATCGGTGGAATTTCGACCTTCACTTATCAGGGTATTTGCGGCCCGATCTGCATTAAGTGCTATATCTGAAAAAAAGGGTACTAACTCATTTAGCTTGATTTTCTATGCAGATATTCTGCCAATGCAGCCACCACAGATACTCAATATATTTTAGCTTATTTTTCCTTTCGTTTTGTTTGCACACCACAGATTTTAGTGATGATATTAACAACTATCTCGCCTCTATTTTTTCTTAGGTAAGACATGTTCCATATATTTTTACGAATATTCGGTTTTGTGATCACAGATACTTAGGTATTCGCTAAATGAGCCGGCTAAAACAAATCGTTAAAGATTTTTCAATTGAAGTCAATAGTATAAGCTAACGAAAATTATATTAACACGGGCAACAGTTTATTTTGGGTCAATTAAAAATATGCTTAGCTAGCGTCTTTCCTTATACTAGGTCGTTGACTCTCATAGACATAGATCAATTTAAATAAAAGAAGTTATTTTTTAAAAAACAAGTAAAAACATAGAATTGTTTAATTGACACCCGAGCAGGGACCACGCGTTAAGTTAAAGCGGGAGTGAAAGAAAAACGTAAATCTTCCTGCACAGCAGCACATCGTAATATCTCATCCTGCAAAATTTCGCCACGAGGCCACCACAAGGCCAACAGATCTTCGTAAAGTGAATACATAAATCGACCTGCACGGCAGCAAGTCTTCATAAGAAGCAAAAAAGATGCCTCCCTAGTTACTGCAACGAGAGTAAACAATGACGGGAGTTGAGGAGTCATCAATAGCCGCTGCTTTCTTCATATACGATATTATACTGTAAGTATAATTTTTAAGACAATTTTATAAGTGAAAAAGTTGTGCAAGAAAACAAAAATAATTTATTTGTTTACGAAACATTTTAAATCCAAAGAAAAATTTTAAGAATCGTAATTTAATTCTGAATCTAAAAAAAAGAGATAGAAATAACATGAACAATTTTAAAACACAAATCTTTTTGAATAAAATTAAAAAGGAAAGAAATTCCCCAAAATAAAGTAGTCGAAATTTACATTAAGTCCCAATAAAACTCCTTACTAACTCCTTTTTAAAACGGAATTGAAAGGCAGCAATTTCTTAAAAATAAAAAATTCTGTTTCAATATATGTTATTGCGTTAACGAAGGATAAGTAATCTATAATTAATCGGAATCGTTTTTAATCTAAGCAATTTTATTTTTCGTGCTTGATTCCTTTAAATAAATATTTCATGATATTCTCACGAAATATTTATTACAAAAATTTTTATAAAAAAATAAACATCTTATGATATTCTCATAAAACATTTATTCCAATGGCAACCCTTATGTAGAAATGATTGAAAATAAACAATGTTTTTGTTTTGAAATGTTTTGTAGTGTTTGTATGGAAGTGTCTTCGAGTCTTGCTGTCTATGCTAAGTTGATTTTATGAAAAATTCTCATAGAATCAGTTTGGCTTTGGATATAAGACTTTTAGGTTTTTCTATACAATATTGGGGTAAAATTCACTGATGAGCTACTTGAGCAATAGTGAAATTGCAATATGGATGTGCTCTCCCCCGCAGTAATAAATTTCAAATAAATTTATTTTTATTGGAATAAATGTTTTACGAGAATATCATTGGATGTTTATTTTCTAATAAAAATTTTTGTAATAAATATTTTATGAAAATATCACGAAATATTTATTTAAAGAAATCAAGCACGAAAAATAAAATTGCTTAGGTTAACGAAGGATAATATACACAATAAAAAAATTTTAATAATATGAAATGTAAAAGGATATATATTTTACTAGTTTTAAAAAGTTTAATTTTTTAACTTAAATAATAATCTTAAAATCTCAAGGGATTGATTGATAATATTAGAGGCTGCGATTTCCACGGGACCCTTCAGTTTATAACCAATAAATAACATAATATTTTAAAAGTAATTTATTATTTAAGCACGAGGTCTTTTTATAAAAAATTGATTTAATCTTTATTTTTTATATTTTTTCTCCAAAAAAAAAAAAAACATAATAAAAGATTAGATAAAAATTAACAAAATTTTTGATAAAAAAGACCTTGTGCTTAAATTATAAATTACTAATAAAATTATAAATTAAAATAACTGTTGGTTATCTCGCATTTTAGAAAGAATAGAAATCAGAGAAAATTTAATATGTCTAAATCACACAATTTGATCAAACCGGCTGTAATAAATGCATCGGAAAATCATCGGAGTTCAGACAAATCAGGCAACATTTAACATGAGAGACTTAGAGACAAAAATTAGAAGATTAGTTACAGAATCAATACAATAACAGGCTTTTAATATTATCAATAACGGTAGGAATCTTCCTATTGAACAGGATCAGGTAATTGATCCTCGTCATGGGACACAGTTGAATGATTTGGATAGAATACCAGACGTAGTTAGGTGCCAAAGGGAGTTCGCTGGTCAAGCGAATACAGAACGAATTTTAAACATTTACAGGCATTTAAGGGCGAAAGAATTAACGAAAGTGTTAATATAACGCGCAACAGTTTATTTTGGGTCAATTAAAAATATAAAAATATTCATAGCTAGCGCCTTAACACTTTCCTCATACTGGGTCGTGGACTCAATGTCAAACTTTAATTATAAGTTTAATTACAAGTTTGATAAAATTATAAAGTTAGTTTAAGATCAGATTTATAAACAAATAAAAACCACTTCAGACGGAAATCTAAAGTAATTTTTAACAACAAGTAAAAACAGAAAATTGTTTAATTTATTAAGCCCATTAGAAGTATAAAATCTAAGAAATAAAGAGAAATTTTTATCATTTTTATACTTCTCTAGATTTAACATCTTATTGTTTTCGATCTTAAGCAAATATTTAATCGAGATTTTAATTCCACGGAACGAATATAAAAAGTTCAAAAAATGATTTTCTTGTGAACACATAATTAGTTTCTCCTTTTAAATAATTATCTTTGAGAAAATACCCTGCATGGTTGCTAATTAGATAAACTAAAAACTTTTCTAGCGCCACCCAACAAATTTATTAAATTAAAATTTTAATTTTATTTTCCCCTTTTTTATTAATATCATAGAAAGTTAAAATCTCATAAATACAAAAACTTATTTGTGTGGTTGTATGTGTATGTGAGGCAAGCATGTGCATAAATACCGCTACAATAACATTTAAATACTTGTAATGCTTTGAGTATGATTAAGTGCAGATTCCTTGACATTTGACACTTGAGGCTTTTTTTCATTTACCACATCATTGATGTAGTTGCAATTTAAAGTTGCTGCTTTATTTATTAATTTTTTTTTTATTTTATTTTTGTGTTGTTGTTTGTTTTTATTTCATTCTTTCTTTTTTTTAAGCTGTTTAAGTTGTGTTGTGAATACCCTTTACATGATTTAGCGTTAAAGTCACAAGGCATAAAAGAATAAGAAAAGCCATGTAATGAGTATGAGCTAGAACGGCGCAAGAGAAGGCAAATGCTCATATAATTTTACAAAATAAAATTGGAATTGCTTCATTGCACTTTAACAATATTATTTTTCCTGTCTCATTGTTTTTTCTTTTTTTGTTTTATGTTTCTGCAATTGCATTACAATCTTTTCTTTTGAGTGTCTTAAATTTCTTTTCATTTAGCATTACAGCCATGGTCTCATTAACTTATTAAAACTAATCAAATAGCTAGTGTTAATGTTAAAGAAGGAGCATACGTGGATAGGATACCTTAGAATTGTTGCGTTTAATTGAACCTCATATTCATTTAAATGGAAAATAGAGTTATACTATACGAAAAACAATTCTATAACCTATATCGTTTTTTGTTTCGTAAGAATGTACCACTATATCACTTAACTACTGTTCTCTAGTAGATTTTTTTAAAATTGTACCTGGCGTAGATAAATAGGCCTTATTTTGAATTTAGAAACCGGAACAGATATTTGTAATGGTAATCGGTTTACTATACTTTCATCTTACTCAATATGGGTTATTTATGATACGATTCAGACCTAACTGAAACCCTAAAAATAAAGTGAAAGCAAATGTTGTGCTGTCATCTGTTTGTCTAACACTAAATCGTGAGTTCAATTCCTACTGGAGCTTGAGCTTTTGGAAAACAGTGGTCGCGTGTTTAAATCCAATCACAGTCTTGGGAAAAAGAAAAATAATTATTGTGTGACGTGGTAGAGATGAGTTGTCTATTACCAAAAAAAATATATAAAAACTATAAATTATATACTTTTTTACTCAACAATTTTTCTATATTGGGATTTGAACTTAAGATCTCCTCTTCCGATTATTAATCAAGCAAACACCAAAATAAACATAGGCTTTATAATTATTATAATTTTTGGGCATATAAGGCCCGTGTAACATCTCATTTAAACCAGTACAGCTTCTCCAACTAACCATTTATGCCAGGTAGAAAGAAACAAATTTCGAAAATACGAACGCCTATGTACCTGTAAAGCTTTTTCCATTTGTTTGAAATATCGCCCCTTTTAACAAGAAGTTTTTTTTAATTGTGGCAACACCAACAACATGATAGTTTTGACATTTAGTTTTTTTGACGTATTCGTAGTAGAGGCATTGGCAAGCGTTACAATGAATTCAATCTCACATGAAAATCACATTAAAATATTTAAAATTTTTGAAAGTTTTTCCTTCAAAACCAAATATGCTGTAATATATTTATAGAGGTCTGCTTAAAATTTTGTGAAGACAAAGCCATACCTATTTTCCCTTAGCTCGGTTAAATTGAGTCTAGAAATTTATTGTCCATAAAAACATACGTTACGTTTTCTCTTTAAGAAGCAGAAATTTTGTTTAGCTTTCTAGAGCTTTCTAACTTTATATGTGCAAGTACAACGTTAAGTTTTCCTTGGCTTAAAAGGAATTCGAAAAATATTGTACATTTCAAACGTTACCATTTCAAATAATAATCGATTAATATATTTTTTAACTAGTTTTTCATTTAGTCTAAAGTACGACTTGCACTAAAAAGTTTGGGTCTTCTTAAATTTATCACCAAGACCTCGGCAAAACTATTAAAACCTTTTTTGCTAATAAAGTTCTTATGTGCTCCTATGGAACCATTGACCATCCTCAGTTACAAAAAAAAATAGTTTTCTTTTCGTATTGCGGTTAAGTTTGGGGTTATCACACGATTGAGTTTAATTTAATTGGAATTAAATTAATAATAAATTGTCGATTTCTAGTCCACGATGATCCAAAAACGCATTGCAGCAGACTGCGAATATTTGTGCAGTAAAAAGTTAACAAAGTAATGGTTCTTAAAGATACGGCTGAGTGATTATTTTTACTTTGCAAATAATAATTTTATGTTCGTATTCAAAATTTCATTTTTTCTTACGATAAGAAAAAAAACTTAAACTTACGAAAATACTCATGTTTTTCAACTATGGCAACACCAACAATAAGATAGTTTTGACATTTAGTATTTTGACGTATTCGTAGTAGATGCATTGGCAATTGTTAGAATGAATTCAATTACGCAAGAAAATCGCATTAAAATAATTAAAATTCACTATGAAAATGGTGGTTCTGTTAGGGGTTACATTTCCTAAAATTCATGATATTTTCGGACAACATAATCGTCCTTTTATGGCCGCTATTAATAATTTGGTCGTGAAATTTAAGTGGGCAGGCTTAACACAAAATGTCCAAACACCAACGCGTGTTCAACCGGGTCGTTCAACTGAAAACATCGCAGCCGTGAGCCATAGTGTTGAAGCAGTTCCAAATTTGTCAATTCCTCGACGTTCTCAAAAATTGAGGTTATTCAAAACCGCCATAATGCGAATTTTGTGTAACGATTCACGTCGCCGTAGATTCACTCAATTTATTCAGGAACAAGCGGCTGGTTTTTCTAAAAAAGTCATTTTTTTCAGACGAAGCCAATTTTCACTTGTTTACAAGCATAATTACCGCATTTGGTATTCTGAAAATCCTAGAGCAATAATTGAAAAGCCTTTGCATGCTCAACGTGTTATTTTATGGTACGTTATGTCGTTTGGAGGCGTGATTAGGCCGTTTCTTTTCGAAAATGAGGCTGCAAATGCGATAATGACCAAATGGATCACGCCATCGCGAGATGATAACAACTCAATTTTAACCTACTATTGACGACGTGGATATCACTGACATGTGGTTTCAGCAGGACAGTGGCACATGTTACACAGACAATGAAACTGTTGATTCAGAAGTTTTATTAAGAATGATATGAAAATACAAAATACAAAGTTCATCTCATTATTCATTATATATGTTTGCGTAGAAGTAAAGGTATAAAGGAATAGAAAAATATAGGCAAAAGCAATTTGAAAATATAGGCAGAAATGGAAAATCTCCAACAGAAACGATCAATTTATTGCAAACTAATTTTCCCGATCGCATAACTTTACAACAATCAGCAGTTAAGTGGCCAGCCAGAGCGTGCAATTTAACACCAGTGGACTATTTTTTGTGGAGCTATATTAAGGACAGAGTCTATACGAAGCCAATCGAATCGATTTAAGCCTTAAAACTGAAAATCCATGATGTGATTAATGAAATAGGGCCGCCACTTTGCCAAAAAGTGGTTAAAAATTTTGATTAAAGAATCAACATCTGTCGGCGTGGTCGTGGTGGACATTTACCAGATGTCATTCTACATTCATAATTGCCGACCTTTCATCTGCGTAATACAATAAAGATTTGAATTATAATAAATATCTCTTATTCTTTTTTACGGTCTTTTTAACTTTATTATCTTTAAATTAACAATATATATTTTTTTCTTTTCGATATTGTTAATTTAATTTAAAAAGACCATAAAAAAGAATAAGAGATATTTATTAAAGATAAAAAATGTCGATTGAAAAAACTACAAAGATTTGAATTATATTTATCAAAATTGTTTGTTTTATTTTATTTTAGAAAACAAACCTCTTGCCGAAAAGCCCTTTACCTTACACAATGCCTTCTATATACTTTATTAAATGAAACGTGTGGCCATATTTGCACTTTAAAAACAAATCCTTAGAAAACTATGCTATATCTTCAATAAATTTTAGGTCACCCTGTACAAACAAGAATTTCACGGTTTCATTTAATATTTCTGCTATAAGCACGTACATAGTTAATCAACTTTTTATATTCCTTAATCTCTTAAGTTTGAAATTAATGTCTTTATTCTTCTGCTCGCTTTACATTTGATTTGTTGCATACGAATACATTTTATTAATAGTATTAAATGTTGCATTTATTGCTTTTTTGATATTATCAGGAATTTACTTGTTAACGACGTATGTAATCAATACATACGTCAATCAATCAATAATAATAAAAATCAATACATTTAAAAAAAATTAAAACACTATAAAGTTTTTTTTAAATGCAAAAATAAAACCGTTAATAATTGTTTTAACTTTAAAAATATTAATTATGAGTGACATAGAAAACAACCTGCTGCCTTTATTTCAAGCACTCATATACAATTACAATCGAGAAAACACACCTTGAGAAGAATATTAACAATCTTATTAAATAATGAATTACTAATATTTGTTTGAACGTTAGAGCAAATAAAAGTTAATAGCTTTAGCTTGTGTTATTTGTTATGAAGGTAATCACTATTGATAAATTTGAATTTCCATTAAAAGAAATTAGCGTTATTATTTTTTTTTCACACAGAGAAAAAACTTGAAAAGAAACATGCTCGCAGCGATAGGAGTAAATTTTATGTTAAATTAAATGTTTGCAGCAAACAAAGTTATGGTTGAGTTTATGTCAGCATTAGGATAAGCTCTTTTAGGTAAGGGTAATCTATGCAATCCTATTTGATTTTGTATTTTTTTTTTTTCATATTAAATTAAATGAAATAAAATACTATCTAAACCCTAGCAGTGACTCACCACTACAGTTTACAACACGGCTTGAGAATAGTGTCTTCACATTGAAAACGCTTGCCGTTCATACTGAACAAACAGCCAGCAAAGACGGAAAGAAATGACAACAAAAACAAAATATTATTGCAACATGTCACTATATTAATTATCATATAATCAGCGCAGACTCAAGAAATGTTTTTATTCAGTTAAAAATATATTATGTCAAGCTAACTCCAGATCATATAATCACGGTATTAAAATTCGGTGAAACAATTACTTAAATTCGGTGACGATACGGCCGTCAGCTAAAATATGTATCTTATACTTTATCGTGTTGGCTGTCAGGAACAGACTATTAGTTGATGGTGCCGCTGCTGGGTTTTGCTGGTTTTTTAAGGAGAAGTAGCACTTCAGGGAAAAATGCCTATTTAGTCAAGTACCGTGCTACATTCTTTAGAAAAGGGATAGAGAATAGACGAAACAGGTGGTGACAGTAACAGGATAGCCGGAAATTAACTGCCGTATATAAGACAGCACAGCGACCAGTGACTATGCCTTCATCGCTGAGCAGCCCCACCGACAGTCAATTTTTATTTTTGTAGTGAAAGAAACCCAAGGTCTTCGTTGGGAATCGAACCCACATCCCCCAATACCTACTAGCCTATAGGGGCACCTAAACAGCACTCTTCTACACGGCAAGCATACGTCAGAAGAAAGGAGTTAAGTCTCCAATAGCGGACTGCACGTTTCTATATAAATGTAGGCTTGCCCGAGTAATAGAGGTATACGCAGTAGGATATTTTGTCCCTAATACAAGCTAATGGTAACTGGAAAACGCCATTGAGACTACACAAACGGTTGATGGGTTCTTAACCAAAAAAGAACAAAAATAATACCTTGCAAAAGAGTTGGAAAGAATTAACATTCCAATTGACACATGATCAGATATAATGCTTTCAGAATAATAGAAATATGAACTGGTACCCACAGAGCAAACTCAAAGAAGACATAAATGCGCGATGGTACTGTTTTAAAATTTAACGAACTGATATAGCAGTTTAAAGCTACTTAACCTGCAAATCAGAATCTAGTCAAATTGCAGATGTGGCCTTCGTCTATCAGTCAAACGAAACATGGCGTTACGTAATGGCTGAAATGTATAAATATTGTTACGTTTATACCTTTTATAAACGTTTTGTTGTGAGTTCTTTATTGCAAAAAAAATTACACCAGTTTTTAGAGTTTTTAAATTAAATTGACACTACAGAACAATTTACTTAAGATGCAAGTCTTTTCTTTAAGAGGTTTAATTTTACACTGATTGACTATCCACTCAGACGCTGCCCTATTTATATTTGTCCATTTAAAGTCTAGAAGATTTAAGAATCTTCTACTCCCTTTGTATCACATTTTGTTGTTGTATGTTGTTCATTAATTATTTTATGTTGGAACTTAAGGAAGACACATCCGTAACAATATTAAAAGATGGTGGAAAAACTATATTCAGACAGGAGCAAATAACGTTCGAATAGCCCTTTGTCCATAGGTTAGGCTGAGCCAGCTCGCACATCGTATACTAATTTCCCACAGGAAAATGCTTATTTTGAAAACCCTTTCAATAAAAACCGAACCATGATCCCGTTCCTATTTGGTCATAGGGCCTTTGGGGAGTAACATGGCAACAATGGCTTAGACCCAATTCCCGCCAAGGGCGCTTACGAACTAATATAACCAGACACAGAGCTAAATCCATATCACAATATCCTGCTAATGCCCAATACTGACTGGCATTCAAGTAGGGATTCGTATATTAAATTGAAATGTCATGAAATCGAATACTGTAAATAAGCATTTTGCTTGTCTTGGGTCTTTGTCAATACCATTTCGGAATATATATATATATATTTTATTCTAAAGAAACCTTAACTTTCTGATCATTCAACAAAATCAGATGTATAGACTATAAGTTTTTAGATCTAAATATAATTTTCTTATTTAAGTAATTATAACCTTGATATTTGCTAACAAGCCGAGAATAGTTTGCATAAAACTAAAAGTCCTAAATTGTAAAATTGAATAGCAATTAAGGAAATTCTGAATCCTAAGATTTTTTCCAGGACTTAAATTTTAATTAAATTAATAATTCAATAACGTGAATACTCAAACAGCCACATAAAGTTTATTTACAAAAATAGGCTTCATGATATTTTTCCCTACACATATATACGATTAGGGCCAAACTTTATCCAGTTAAAGTTGGATAATTTTTCATATTCAAAATTAAATCTCGTTTTAATTTTTCTTTTAATATTCTCATTTCTGTTTAACAATAAAAGAAAATGTTAGAAGATGTGTATCACATTAACATGAGCCTTGTTACGCGGACTTCCTATGAGTTATACTTTTGTTTTTTTTTTTTTTTTCATTAAAACAGCGTTAAACGGCATGACATATGTATATCGCAAAAATTGGCAAACCGATTGACGATTTTTATCTGCGGTAAAGATAACAATTATAAAACATTTATTTTATTAAAAATACATTTTAGATCGCTGTGTACTATTTGTATATGGCAACATGGCTGTAAAATGTTTAATTAATATTGTTACGTATTCGTCTTGCTTAAGTTTAAAAAGAAAATAATTAAGTAAGAAAGTAAACAACTGGGTATGCTGTTTACTAACTGCGTGGCTTGCTAAGAAAACTTATGCACGCAAGACAACAACAACTTTCTAGTTACAAACTACGTAGAAATTTTATACATGCAAAACAACAACAATTATGTATGCTGTTTACAAACAGCGTAGTTTTCTAAGAAAACGTATGTACATAAGACAACAACAATTATATTCAAATAATTTCCAGGAGGAAACATAACAACAAAATGTAATACAAAGAGAGTAGAAGATTCTTAATTTTTCTAGACCTCTAGTGGTCAAATATAATAGGTAGCGTCTGAGTGGATAGTTATTTAGTTAAAAGATAAACCTCGTGAAGTAAAAGACTTGCATCTTTTGTCAATTGTTCTGTAGTGTTAACCATCAAATTTTACTTTGTGTGTAGTTAAAGTAAATTAACTTGTAACTAATTTGAAAACCCTAAAACCTAGCGTTATTTGTTTTTTTAATAAAGAACTCAGCAACAACAAAACGTTTATAAAAGTTATAAACGTAACAAGATTAATTACAGATCGTCATATGAACTTAAAGAAAATATATTTTGGTTTTTTGGTGCTTTTATGCCCTTATTTTGTTAAAACTACTATGTGTTCGTAAAGATGAAAACATATTCATCAATTGCTGTTTGGGGATAAGCAAGCCTTAAAAGAATGAAATGGTTGTGAAAATTTTAAGTTGGTACTTACTTTCATATTTACGCTAGCATTTTTTCGACCACCGAAAAACAATGACGCAGTTTACAGCAACAGTTTGTTTGAATTATCTGAAAAATAAATAAAATATATAAATAATATTTATATATATATAGGGGCATATCAGCCCTAAATAAATAGTAAAATTGTGTCATATATTATAAAAAGAAAAATATATGTAGAGGCGGGCTTAACTTTTCTGAAGATAGAATGGCGCCAGAGGGGATGACAAGTGTTTTGTAAATTTTGTTTTTCCAGTTCGTTGGGTACTAATGAACACCTCAAAATAATTTTAATGGGATTTAAATTACATAATTTTAGAGACGAGATTGCATTCCTTGTTTCTTCTGATGCAATATTATCACTTTCTATATATCTTGTGCTCGGGTATTGCGTGATTGTTCTTAAAAGCAGGCAATTCAAAAGTGATCATCAAACGAAGTCATGTGGATGGGAAGGATAGCGAATTACAGTTTAAGTTTAATCATTTCTATTTAGTGATTCATACTGCTGCAAATTTCTTATCAATGCATACATTTTATTAAATATATTTATCCTTACAAGGATATTATTAAAAAGTTTTTGCCAACTTAAAGGTGACTTAGCCATAAAAGTTTAAATCAAATGTTTAATATTGTGTGTGTTTATACAGCGTAACGTTTTGAAAATTGTATTAGAAATTCGACTATTCGGATTTCAGTAAGTATATTTTGGACCACCATTTGTAATCTATATATCGGGTCCGCAATCTAACGTTTTTTTTTCAACTAGTGCTTAGTTCGTGAATGGTAACACTAAGCTCATGTTTGATTTGACAGATAATTAGTTTTATCCTTCTGCTGAACGAATATGGTTGTGAATACGCTTGAACAACGCTTCACTAAGTGGACCTGCGATCGACTTACAGGAGATACCGATTTTGCAAAAAAAAAACACATCTTTTCAGATGAAGCTCATTAATTTTGGCGGGTATGTAAACAAGCAAAAATGTTGCATTTGGGGCACAGAACACCCTCACGCATACATTAAAAAACCGACGCACCCAAAACGAGTCACTGTTTGGTGCGGATTTTAGTCCAGAGGCATAATTGGTCCATTTTTCAGGAGTGGTCGTTACAGTCAATGGCGATCGTTAAACGAATTTTTGTTCACAAAAATTGAAAAGGAGGATATTGGCAAAATTTAGTTTCAACAGGACGGCGCTACGTGCCACACAACCGAAGCTGTGTATTTTTGTTTTTAGCATTTAAAACAACAAAAAAAGTTATTTGGCGGACCCTATAGTACATAGCCTTTTACTGGTCCCCCGGGGGCACATGATAGTCTTTTTGGAACCTACTATTCCATTTAGACTGGTGTCTTGCGGGTAAAAGGGAGCCCAGGCCCCTCAAAGGCTAGTAGGAGTCACCTGGACAATCCACATATTTTCACGGGAATCAGTACGCTCGCAGAGTTCACTATTTGTCTCTTTAGACAATTAGCTGTTCTCTGACTGGTTATTGAGGTTGGCCCCTATATGGGAGTATCGTGGTGGTTGTGGTTTCGAGGCCCTCGTGAGAGTTTGTGGGTCGGATCATTCAAAATGAACACAATGAATGGTTCAGGTCCAGTGAGTATGAATGCCGTCGTGTTATTAATTATAATAAGCTTCATGCGTTCTGGACCAGGAGTTGGATAGTCTCCAACTCTTTAGCAGGGAGTAAAGGCTGCGACCTACTTCGAGCTTTTGAAATTGCTACTAGGAGTGACGGATTCGAAGGCCTTCTAGGGCGTGAATGGCGTTGCTTTTCATTCACAGTGGTAATGGCCACCATCTGATTATGGCTCACTGCCGGTGCAGATGTAAACCTTATCACATCATAGCCTTTTACATCCCCCCGGGGGCACATTTATCGGATATAGACCTGTGTAACTGGGGGTATAAGGGAGCCCAGTCCCCTGAAGTCAGCAGGGGTACAACTGGAAGCTCCACATTTTTTCCACGGGAATCAGTAGCCCGCAGAGTTTCCGCTATTTGTCTCTTTAGGCATTTAGCTGTTTCTCTGACTGATTATTGAGGTTGGCCCTTCGGGGGTATCGTGGTGGTTGTGGTTTCGCGGCCCCATAACAGGTCAGTTTTATATGGTGGCCAGGATCATTTCACTTTTAATAACACTTACCTGGTGAAATGATCCTAGATCCAGTGAGCATGCTAGACATATGTTCTATGTCTAATCAAAATTGATCCTCAAAGAAGGAAAATTTGCTTTAAGTATAATTCGCAAATTGTTTCAGAGTTAGGAATGGATACAATTACTTCTTTGAAAGTAATAAATTTAATTATTAAATTAATCAACTTAATTAATAAATTAATTAATTTAATTAATAAATTTATAAATAAAATAATTTTTGTACTACCATTTATCTGGGTAAACAGGCAGGTGGGCTTTCAAAACATGCTTGGTGAGCTTGAAACGTACAAGTACCGATAAGTTATAATAGTATCCTTTCTGGCTAGTAACCCAATAACTGTAGTTGAAACACAAATTGAAATAGACATTCGGTAGACAAACCTCAGTGGAATTTCAATAGTCAACAAGCTACCAAAACCACAGATAGCAAACCATAGATGCAAAGATCAGGCAACCTTAGTGCAAAATTAGCAATTGTTGTTTCCCATTCTCCTGATGCAGGGCAATGATAGCTGTTATTCCCTCAATGTACACCAGCTATTTTTCCTTAAAAAGATCAATATTTAAAAAAGGATCATAATAAAAACCTATAGAAAAATAACCTTCTATTAGATTTTTTAAGTTTTTAGCAATATTAAAAAGAAATCATTCCAAGCCATCACCACTTACATCGCAGAAAAATTTATATTCTCTTGTGGTAACATTATCTTATTTATAACAAAAAAATATTTACTTCCTGAACGATTTTTTTGCACATACAGTTTTTTTGTTTGTGTTAACAAAATTATTAATTTCAGAAGCAGCCTTATTGTTGTCACTGATCCCTGCTGATTCAATAAAAACAATGAGCCAAAACCTACACTGACAAAAACAACAAAAATTCAATAAAATTATATTAAAAATGTAGCAAATCCTGTCTGACAGCATTTTAAATAAAAAAAACTATAAAATAATATAAAATAGCACAATATAAGCATTACATTGCAAGATGCAGCTAAAACTAGAGTTAGTGTCTAAGTAGATACACATTTATATTTACTTTCGCATTTGGATACATTATCGTACTTTCAAGTACAAGCGAAATCTTACCAAAAAAAAAACAAAGTTTATTTCCTTAAAAAACTATATTTCTCGCAGAGATGGAAAATTGCAATTTTAAAATATTAAACTATGAGGTTAAATTGAATATTATTTTCAGAAATCATACAAAACCAGGAAAGTCTGTGCCAATTATAGTAGATGGGCTTCTAAGGCTTTGATGTACTCAATGAAGGGGATACAGATACTCCAGTAAAGAACAGAGACAGAAAAGATAGATAATTTTTATTTATCTCCTAATTGTGACAACTCCTTGAGAAAATATTATAGGTAATAACCATTTTTCTAACATGAATTCCGCAAGTAAATAGAGGTCTGCTGCAGAAAACGTCAATGTTTGTATCACTTACTGTAGTTACCCCTTGCAACCCTTTAGCTAGTTTGTTGCCTTGCACGATTCTTTTGAGAATATATTTAACAATGTTTGAGCAGAAAGTAAAATTAATTACTTGGCCCTGGACTTATTTCTATACATTCTTACCGTTACATTTTAAGAAAATGGCAATTAGATATCACTGAACGCAATATTCGTTATAAAGGATTTTTCAACCAGAAGTTTATTTTCTAAAACAAAATAAAACAAAAAAATTTAGATTAAGATGATTCAAATTTTTATTTTATTAAGCAGAGAAAAGTTTAGCAATTATAAATGAGAAATGACATCTGGAAAAAGTTCACCACGGCCACGCTGACAGATGTCGATTCTTCCCTCAAAGTTTTTAAGTACTTTTTGACAAAATGGCGGTCCTATTTCGTTAATCACGTTCGTTTGGAGACTAAAGTCGATTCGATTGGCCCCAAATAGACTCTATCCTTAAGAAAGCCGCACAAAAAAAATTCAGTGGTGTAAATCACACGATTTGGCTGTCCACTAAACTGCTGATTGTTGTGAAATTATGCGATCGGAAAATTTGGTTTGCATTCAATTTTTGGCTGTATGATATGTGGCACCGCCTTGTTAATACCAAATGTCAGTGATATCCACGTCGTCAATAATAGATCAAAATTGAGTTGTTAGCATCTCACGATAATCTGATCCTTTTGACCGTTACCGCATTTCCAGCCTCATCTTCGAAAAAAAACACCCCAATCACTCTTCCAGACTTCACAGCGCAATACACAGTGACACATTGAGCATGCAATAATTGCTCAATAATTGCTCTAGGATTTTCACAAGCCCAAATGCGGCACTTTTTCTTGTTAAATATTCTGACAAGTAAAAATGCGCTTCGTCTGAAAAAGTTATTAAAAAAAAAACCAAATCAATTCAAAGTCAAATCCTTAAGCAAAGTCACCACTTGGTGCTTTTTGGTAACCTCAACTGTTGAGGACCTCGAGAAATTAACAAATTTCCATCTGCTTCAACACTGTGGCTGACGGCAGCAATGTTTTCAGTTGAACGACTCGGTCGAATACGCGTTTGTGTTCTCACATTTTATATCGAATCTGTCGACTCAAATTTAACGACTAAATTCTTAATAGCGGTCTAAAAAGGACGATTATGTTGTCCAAAAATAACACGAATTTTACGAAATGTAATTTTAACAGAACCACAATTTTCATAGTGAATTTTAAATATTTTAATGCGATTTTCTTGTGAAATTGAATTCATTGTAACAATTCGCAACGCATCTACTACGTTTACGTCAAAAAACTAAATGTCAAAACTATAATGTTGTTGGTGTTGCCACAATTGAAGGACAAAACCCGATACATGCAGCCAATTTAAAATTGTATCTACCATCTCCTTTAAAGGAGTGTAGGGCGAATCGGTTTCAATCTCTTAATCATTTTAAGTCGTGCATTAAGTTGAAGAATTTATTACCTGCACAAAACTAACTATTTTTCACAAGAGACCATTACAAATATTTAAGTTTTACAAATATTTATAATTAAAATTTGCATTGAATTGCTTGATAAAGGAGTTTTACAATTTTTTTTTATTTGATTATTACTTTTATTTTTATTCGACTTTTTTTAATTTAATTAAATATGCACTAATCTTTTAAACGGCCTTTTAAATATTTTAACGATTTTATTTTTTCGAAATATAAAAGATTATTTTTTTTATTTTTTATTGCAACTCAATTGACTTTTCCATCTCTGATTGGCTTTTTGTTTTATTCAAAGTATAAATTCATGTTTAGTTTCGCATATAGCAAAATGTTCATCCAGCCGTGTATCATGTTGATGCAAATATTAATGTCAGTTGTCTTCCTTAAATACAAAAATGGCTAAAATCTCTCAATTCCAAAGGGGGGTGGGTGTAAAATAAAATATTGCTTTTTTTCTTTTCTAGTTTTTCTTTTTTGGCCGTTATTGTACTGTGCACAACTGCATCATTTAGCTGCACATTGTTATTTTTTTTTTTAATATTATATTTTATTTTCTTGTTATTGCTATTTTTTATTCTATTTTTTTATATTAGTAATTGTACGAAAAGTTACATTTAATGCCCTTAATATTAAATGTGCTTAAGAAAAGAAGATGAAGAAACAGTGGTTCCACTCGTTGACATGCTGTGACATTTTTTTCTTCTTGAGAAGACAGGCATGACGCATTTGGTTCTAAAATCAATTATTCATGCTTCACAACCCCGATTAATGAATAAATTTTTTTACTGCAGCATAGAAAATTTAAAAAGTCACAATTATTTGTTGAGAAAACTGTTTCTCATTAAAAACTTAGCAAAAATATTTGTAGCTGCCGGGTCAGGGGAGAAAAAAGATCTAAAAGATAAAACTAATATCGAGTTATTGATTTTTCGCAAATAGTAATTATCATTAAAGCAGTGTTTTAGTGTAACAGCTTAAGCGCCCTTTTTTCAGAACCTGGTTAATAAAATGATCAGCAATTGTCTACCAACATCATTATTATCATTAGTATTGCTAATTTTTATTTTAAATGAAACATTAAATAAAATGATTATGAAAAAGTTAAAAATCGACCGGCACTCGCCAGTCATGCTTTATTAAGCGCCTTATTGCATACGTTCGCAGCTTGCTTAAGTTTGCTAACCAAATCACCATTTTTGTCAGCAAATCCAAGCGGCTACTTCGTTTAAACCGTTTCTTTAAAACAACCACTTAAAAACGCACATTTGAAATCCAAGTGTCAACAAGCATCCTCCTAGCAGCAGCCACAAAAAACAAAAAATTACGAAGTGCTGGTTGACATACACAGGTGCGAACACCTCATTATAATTGCGACCGTAGTTTTGGTTAAATCCATAAGAACCTAAACGAGCCATAAACCTCTGAATCTTACCATCAACACCACACTTAATCTTATATATCTGTTTGTGCCCAACAATATTTGCATCATGGGGAGCACAAACCAAAACCCCAGAGTGACTTTCCTTGAGTGAACTTATTTATTTTTGCATTGCAGCATTCCATTAAAGCTTTTGTTTTGATACAACAGCTTGTTTATAGGTTCTGGCTTCAACAATATTATCTGACTCCACCAAATTAGAATATTTAACTGGTGGAACACCTTTATTCTTTCTGACTGATCATCTAGCAATGGTTCATCTAACAAATTATCTTCGTTTTGACCATCTTCACTAAAGTATTCAAAATCATTTCAAAAACTTTAGAAAAAATCACCTTCGAAGTCATTATTAGAAACGGTTGGAAGAAATATTGATTTCCAAGTGATCATTATTCGTCGATGAATTACAATTGCCGTTCAACTGCAACTCAGTATGCACAGTTATGAATTTATAATCTCTACTAACACGGACTTAATTGTTCTTCATATTAACAAATCGTCATCCTGTGGAATGCTTGCTTATCGTTACCTATGAATGTTCGTCATTTTCGGATTCAATACATAGGATTTGGAACCGAAAATTTAATAATGGTAACGAACTGCTAAGCAACCGATTTTATAAATAATTAGAACACATAATGGTTTCATCCCAATATGTATTAGGTAAATCAGTTTCGATTAGAATCCAAAGAGATATCTCAATAAGATATCTGTTTTTCCTTTCAGCCACGCCGTTCTGTTGTAGGCTGAAGGGAACAGTAAACTGAAACATAATGCCATAGATGCCTGGAACATGAAAAATTAGCTTTAAGCAGCAAAGTGAAACTAATGAGAATGGTTTGCGAATTGAAACTGCTGCTGATTTGGATAAACACATAAATGGAATGAAATTATTGTTTTCAAAATTACAATCGCTTGGAGAAAAAATATCCGAGTTGTCGATGGTTTCCCTGTTGCTGAGCAGTCTTCCCAACATATACGACACTTTAATAACAGCTCTAGAGGTAGGGATCTTACACCAGCCAGCAATGATGTTTTACACCAAAGGAAATCAGAACAGAATTTCATTTACTGGCGGAACGAATCAAAACAACTTAATTTTAATCATTCAAAAGAAAACTGTCTGTAAAAATCCCTCCACCTGTTTTAAGGCTCGCTTTGTAAGACCTGACTAATTCACATTTAGGTTTAATAAATGTTGTTGCTGAATTGATCCAATGTCACCAGTGTGTATTTATTTTGATGTATTACCTTGCACAAGCATAGAAAATGTTCAAATTGATAGTTGTACACAATTGAATCCTTTCATCTGCGAGTTTTGCTTTCATTACGTTTTTCCTTTTTTGCTTTTCTTTTAACGTTTTTGCTGGCCGTTTCGCATTGCCGGAGGTTTGTTATTCGCAATAACAACAGCCCAATCAAATTTCATTTAACATTTCGCAAATGGACATGTAGTTGAACACAAAAGGCAAAAAATTTTAAAAACAACAAAAAACTAGTAGAAGATAATAGAGTTAAAAAAATGGACTTAAAATTAGAGGTTTTCTTAAAGTTTTATAATTTTTGAAAATGTTTATTTTTGCTTAAAATATTCTTTAATTGTAGTTGTTAGAAGAAATGACAGACAGGTCATAACAGGTTACAATGGCATTTAATTGGAGTGTGTATCACAAATAACTGTCTGATCATTGAAAATGGAAAATATGAATGAGACTGTTACGTTTTAATTTAAAATAAGAAAATATTCATATAAAAAGTTATTTAATCTACGTTAATATGTCTATAATATTCTCATAAAATATATTTTAAATGTATTACTGCGGGTGAAAGCATATCCATATGGCCATTTCACTACTGCTCATATAGCTCATCAGTAGATTTTACCCCAAATTTTTTATAGAAAATTCAAGAGTCTTATATCGTAAGCCAAATTGATTAAATGAGAATTCTCATTTAAACAACACAGCAAACAACAAAACCTAAAAACACTTCTATATAAAAGCACAGCAAACATTTCGAAAACAAAAATGAGAAATCTACTATTTTGTGAGAACATCATAAAATATTTATTGAAGGAATCTAACACCTATCAAACTAGATTAAATTAAAAAATTATTCAAAAAAAAAGAAAATGTTTATAATAAATATCTTTTTTTTTTTAAGATCTTTTTTATATATTTTTTCTTCTAAATATTTCGCTTTCCTTTGGAAAGCTTCTTCAGGAAAAAAATTTTTATATTTTTAATTTTTTCTCCTGAAGAAGCTTTCCAAAGGAAAGCGAAATATTGAGAAGAAAAAATATATAAAAAAGATCTTAAAAAAGAAAAAAGATATTTATTAAAGATAAAAAAGATCGTTTAAAAAAACTATGAAAATGTTTATATTAAAAGAAGATATCAAATTTCTCAAAAATTTCAAGCTTTGAAATACGACTGACTGCCAGCATTTTTTTTTTTTTTTAATTTTTTACCTATATTTTTGATAATATTTTGAGTAAATAGAATAAAATAATTCTTATTGACAAAATTAATGACACATCTTTCCTTAAGTTCAAGTAAATCTTAATAAACGAATGTAAGTGCACTCAAAGAAAAAACATGGTTTGGGACCAACACATTATGATTGAAATAAATGTGTGTTATCAAATCGTGTGATTTTTATATTAAACTAGGTGTACGACCCGGCTTCGCTCGGAAGCTATTTGCATACGATTAATATTACACATGGAGTTAGAAAATAAATTTCAGTACAAAGAAGAAACGACACACATTTTTCTCAATTTATTGTTTAAATAGTTCTTAAGGTAATTCATTAAAAAATAAACAAACAAAAAAGTTTGATAGTAAGCAATATTTTTTGTTTTTCTGTTGGGAGAGAAAATAAACAGTGCTGATGGTGTACCAACTCTCGAGCATTCAACATACAATCGCCCGTGGGAAAAACATTAGAATTTTAGGTTTCTAGGTTTAACACTTTTAGCGATTGTCCTTGGGATTTATTAATCGTCATTGCGAATGCAAGGATAACGGATTGGAATTGGAGACGTTTAAACTTAAATGGTAAATCACTTGGTATGATAGGTATCCTTGGAATAAGCAGCTCTTCACCTACAAACTTTTCTGTAATTATTATTGTTTTAATCGCGTTCGGCATCAGCGTTTTAACAACCAATCTAGTGCCATTGTATAGTGTTGGCTGATTCGGGTTACGTAACATGACCATTACCGCTCCAACCTTATGCTCAAGTTATGTGGTGGCATTCTCAGTAAATCCAATTAATTCAGGAACTCTACGGGGAGTTAACAATATTATCAGGATCGGTAATGGAATCAATCGGTTTATACGAATACAATTCGCCATTAATTAAGGTTGGGATTTTTAAATTTATTTTATCCACGTATTTGTTTTTTACAGCTAAAATGGGTTTTTCACTTAACCAAAGGTAATCGCTGTAATTTTGAGCATTATGTGGGAACATTTTTGCAATTAGTTCGTCTTTAGACGTTATGAATTGGCAAAAGCCCATTAAAAAGAAAATCTGGCCTGTTGTAGGGTCAGTCGGTATTTTTCCACTGCCAATGTCTAACAATTGCTTTGAAAAAACATAACCTGATGGATCATTTTATTGTGAATTTTAATTGAAGCAAAAATTTTTCCCCAAAATTGTGATGGTATTATCTCTAAAAAATCTGGCAGCTATGAATAGTAATGAATTAAAAAAAATCTCTTCAAACAAAAAAATACATGCATAACTGTTGACATGTTAGAACAATTTTCGGTTTGGCCGAAGTTGAAGATGTTGCCTCTCTTTATTTGGTCTTTTAGTTTCTTTTTCTATTTTTTGTTTTCTTTTTTATTTGATCTACGCGTTTTTTTAGCGTATGCGAAGAATGTATTTTCACGTATACAAACTCGTATAAACAGTAAAATTAAAAGGAAAAATGTACAACTTACAACCACATAGCTTCGTCAAACCAGTTTGAACGAACATGTCGAGTCGTGAATAACTTATTTGTGTTTACAACAACAAAAGCAAGAAGAAAATGAATAAGTGAACTTTCTAAGTTTTCGGAAAAATTTTATAATTTTGTTTTTTCATACAAACCATCTCCTGAAAAATCAGTCAAATCGCTCCAGTCGTTCTCACGCCATTACATTACATACGTGGACCATTTAATTTTTATATATAGAAGATAGGTAGATAGATAGATAGAATATAGATGATATGGTTAAGTATCACCAAAAATTACGTTTTTATTACGAGTGTAAACATATTTCATAGAATAATGAAGGCAAAATTTATTGTTAAAATATTTGCTAGTTTTTTTTTTAATGCAGTTCTTTTCCATAGTTACTCTTTTTCTATTGCTTTGTGGGATTTACTCTTTAATGGCATGAAACACTTTGTTGTATGACTTTCGTAAAATGTTAGCAAATCACTTCAGTTTCATTTGTTTTTTTTTTTCTTATTTATATCATCTTGATATGTAAGTTCCAAGAGTTCGTTATTTGAAATTGTTGTCAGCTGTTCTTAAACATCATTTTGTGGGGCTTAAGTGTTTTTATTTAATAAATCATTTATTATGTGTAAATATTTTTGGTCATCGAAAAAGGTTTGCTAGGCTTTAAAATATTGCGTAGGTTTTAAAATACAACCCTGACATTTTGAAAACAGCTGTTAACATTTTTATCGGCTGATCCGTGTGCAATTATTACAAATAGTGTGACTTTGTTCACTTCAAACGTTAAGGAATGACAGCTTGTAATTACCGGACTCTTTATTTTAGTCTTGTTAATGAGGAGAGTTTTCTTCACTGCTTTGATTGTTGGTCTGTCTAAACATCAAAAAATAAATTATAAAACAGAGTCATCAGCAAGATGGATACAGAGCTTCTCAGTTTTGACTAGTTCCAACGCTTGTAAGGATAAGACATAATTCATCAATTTGGACTCAAAAAAAAACCAAAAATCAAATGAATAAAATTTACCCCAAGGATCACTTACAGCTTCTTTTTTGAACAATAATAAAGCAATGATTGAGAGTTTTAAAGGGTTTTTCAACAAAAAGTTTGTTTTATAAAACAAAATAAAACAACAAATTTTGATTAAGATGATTAAAATTTTTATTGTATTACAAAAAGAAAAGTTTGACAATTATAAATAAAAAATGATATATGGCAAATATCCACCACGACCACGCTGACAGATATCGATTCTTTCACAAAAGTTTTTAATCACTTTTTGGCAAAATGGCCAATCACGGATTTTGTTTTAAAGCTAAAATCAATTCGATTGGCTCCGTATAGACTCTGTCCTTAACATAGCCCCACAAAAATAAACTAGTGGTGTTAAATCACGCGATCTAGTTGGTCACTTAACTGCTGATTGTAGTGAAATTACGCGATCAGAAAATTTTGCTTGCAATAAATTAATTGTTTAATTTTCTGTGTGACATGTGGCACCATCCTGTTGAAACTACATGTCAGTGATATCTACGTCATCAATAATAGGCCAAAATTAATTTGGTAGCGTCTCGCGATAGCGTAATCCATTAACTGTTAGCGCATTTACAGTCTCATCTTCGAAAAAAAGGCCCATTTACGCCTACAGACCGCATAGCGCACCATACATGGACACGTTGAGCATGCAAAAACTTCTAAATAATCGTTCTAGGATTTTCAGATGCCCAAATGCGGCAATTTTGCTTGTTGACATACCCTGGCAAGTGAAATTGAGCTTCGTTTGAAAAAATGATTTTTTCAGAAAAACCAGTTGGTTGTTCCTAAATGAATTGAGCGAATCTACGGCGATGTGAATGGTCGGTCGGCTTCAATTCCTGCCCCAATTGTAAGGCTTCAAAGTCAAATCCTTAAGCAAAATTCGCCATGTGGTGGTTTTTGATAACCCCAATTGTAGATAAAATCAAGGAACTGCCAAATTTGGATCTGCATCAAAACTGTGGCTCACATCTCCGATGTTTTCAGTTGAAAGACCCGGTCGAACTCGCGTTAGTGTTCGCACAAATTCCCCCAAATTCTTAATAGCGGTTTCAGAAGGATGATTACGTTGTCCGAAAATATCACGAATTTTACGAAATGTAACTTTAACAGAACTAATATTTTCATAGTGAATTTTAATTATTTGAATGCGATTTTCGTGCGAAATTGAATTCATTGTTACAATGCATCTCCTGCGAATACGTTAAAAAAACTAAATGTCAAAACTATCATGTTGTTGGTGTTACCACAATTTATGAAGAAACTTCATGTTGAAAAACTTCTGGAGTTTTCATTTATTTTATGGCATTTTAGCAGACATCTGCACTTTTGGGCGAATTTGGTAATAAGAAATCGATTTTGTTTTAATGAAATTTCGATTTGTCGACAAATTTGTTGATGAATGATAATTTTTTTTGGGAAATGTCAATATTTAAACCCACTTTTTTTTGATTTTTTAAAACTTTAATTTTTTACTAAGAACATTAGTTTTCTTTGTGAAATTATCGTTTTTTAGATGAGTGTTGAGTATCCCAGAGTGTCTTGAACTTTTACAATTCACTTTAAAAGAACAATTCGTGAACTCTTGTTCTTGTCTGAACATTTATGTTCAATCCACTGCTTTGTGTTATAATTGATCTAAGAAAGGTCCGTGGCTGCCAAACAAATTATAATCTCACGAAATTCAACTTTCTCCACAATTCGAGTAGACTATTTCAGCAAAAACTTTATAATACATTTGTCTTTAAATTATACTTTGGAAGGCGTTAATAGGCAGGAATAGCGAAGCTTTTGTTATATTCAACTGAAGTCTCCTGCAAATAATAATAATTTTATACATTAGAATGAATGTCTTTAGCTGACCCAGAAATTTTCGCAGCAGAAAATAGCCCGATATCATTAAACGGCATACAAATGTAATTGTGTCTGCCAAATAAAGCGTCAAAAATATAATAGTGTTCAACAATTTTGACAAAGAAATACGATTTTTAAATTGAAAATTTTTTAAATCCTTAATATTTGCTGTTGACAAGCGCTAAACATAAATATTTAATGATCTTAACAGAAACACCCAAAACACTTTTAACAAGATAATTATAATTAAAAGCAGTAAAAATATAAAAACAAACGACAACTAAACGATTACAGCAATATAAATGCAAAAATGAATTAATTTATTTAATTATTTTAATTTTTATTTTTAGTATCTGATAACCAGCATGACATCAAAATAAAATTATATGTGTGATTTTTAAATATAAATCTTGTTTTGACGCCACTTAATTAATGAAAACTAAATGATAACCCAGCAAGCAATAAAAAAGATTGTGTGAAAAAATAGTATAAACAGCCCAATATAAACAATACAAACCCTTCACGAAAATTACCAATACCTCAAAATAATATGTTTGCTGGGTTGACAGCTATTCTCATGTTTAGAAATTTTCTAATATGCCGAAGCTAAATAAAGCGTATTTTTTATGGAACTTTGAAATGGAATAAAACAATGATGAATTTTTTAAATAAAATTTACTTTATGCGATAAATAATCTTTCTCCATTGTAATTTAAATATGATCTTCACGAATGGCGCGGATGTAGTCGAAATTGGAGGTTCAAAATAGTCTAGTTACATTAAATCGCAGGAGTCACGTTAAACTACCCAAACGTGTCCTTTAGTAAATTAATTGTGGAGCCAGCTGTGTAACATATTGTCACGTTTTCTTACAACTACAGCTTCTGTTCATAAGGGTTGCTCATTTGATGAACGAAAAAGTCAGTAATCATCACTTTATAGCGATCACCATTGACTGCAACGTTCTCATCGGTATTGTTTTTAAAAAATTACAGACCAATGATTCCACCAGCTCATAAAAAAATACACCAAAATCACTCCAAATATGAGAGTTTTCTTGATTGATTCGCTTGTGAAAATCGAGATCAGCCTTATGGCCTAAATTTTTACAATCTGGAAGAATTGTTAAGCGTCAGTCTAATCATGTTGAAATGCGAAACCAAACTAAGCATAAATCATCAATACTATTTAGGCATATAAGACAGGCAATGACAATAGTATTTCATTTACTGGCGGAGGAGGAATAAACAACATATTAAATTAAAATGTTTTGCAAACTTAAATTTCTATAGTTCTATAAAAAAAACACCCGATAGTTACATTTAGCGTTAAAACATGCATATTAAATATAAAATTATTAGCGTTATTTTTAAACTAAATATTTTAATGAGTAATTATTTTTAAAGGTCAAACAAAATTGTGTACAGCCGTCAGTCAACAACAATGATGATAAACAATGTCATGTGTTTTGCCATTTATGATATTTTAAATATACGTTTACAAATTAAAATTTGAAATGTAAATACAATAGTTTGAGAGGCATTACGTTAATCGTGTTAAATTCCCAGTAAAATTATCAAATTATTAAAAAAAACGATTTTCATTCATTTAGTTATAATTTTGTCCTTGCTTTAAATGTAAATGTAAGACACAATGTTGCATGCTTATGCATAGATCTGTATTCGAAAATATTACTGCATCTGTTACTATGGGTGATGTAAGTATTAGGGTGTCTAAAGATTTTGATGTTTTTGGCATGAAAATTCAGTGTGCTGTTTAATGGACTAAACACATTTTTCAGGTTTCTAAGGAAGCTCTCAAGTGCATCGATTTTCTAAAACGATTTCCATCCGATCTTTGTGCCATTTATACCACCTATATCTGTCCAAAAATGGAATACAACTCTCATCTATATGCCGGCGCCCCAAAGTTTATTTTGGAGTTGCTCGACCGCGTACAGGTGTGGACCAAGAGGCTCATTGCGTACAATAGGATATCCAACTCTATTGATTCTTTAGAGCAGTGATGGGTGAAATACGGCCCGTGGGCCACATCTGGCCCACGAGAGGTTTCAATCCGGCCCGCCGAGCGTTTTTAAAAAAAAAATTAATCACTATTAAAAAAATAATGACCAAAAAATTAATTTACATTATGTTTTAAAAAAGATATAAATTGACAATTTTAGCAAACAAATGCGATGTTTTCATATTATATTATGTACAAACAAAACATCTAGTCAGCAAATGTTTTTTAAAAATCAAAGAAGTGTCCTGCGATCCTCCACGTTAGCTGGTCACATTGTTGCCTATAAAATAGCAAAAAGTAACAAACCGTTTTCTGAAGGAGAATTTATTAAGGATGTGTTAATTAGCATTGGAAAAGTATTATGCCCAGAAAAGTTAAAAGATTTCGAATCTATAGGGCTGTCACGTAGAACGGTCACAAAAAGAATTGAAGCGATTTCTTCTAATTTAACCAATCAACTCGATGGACGTCTTAAAAACTTTAAGTATTTTTTTAATCACTACGGACGAGAGTGTTGACAGGAGTGATACAGCCCAACTTCTAATTTTTATCAGAGGAGTCGATGAAAACTTTGTAATAACCGAAGTACTTGCTTGTTTGAGATCTTTGAAAGGAAAGTCGACAGGAAAAATAATTTATGATGAATTTAGAGAGGGGAAGGAATCTCTTAATGCCCCAATTTTCAAATTAATTAATTTAACAACTGATGGAGCACCTAACATGGTGGGAAAAAGTGCGGGGTTTGCAGGAGTTTATAAAAGTCAGAATCCTGAAAGCGAAACAATTTTTTTACATTGTATAATCCACCAAGATGTTCTTTGCAAGGCTGCCTTGGATATTAACCACGTACTTAATATTTTAAAATTAATTAATACCATTCCAGGCCGTGATTTGTTACATCGACAATTTCAAGAGTTTTTATCGGAAGTTGATGCAGAATTTTCAGATGTACTTTATTACACAAAGATCAGGTGGCTGAATTGTGGGCATGCCTTCTCGAGATTTTGGAGTCTTCTCGAAGAAATTAAAGTTTCTCTAAAAACCAAAACTGAAATTTGGGATAAGTGGGAAATATTGGAGGATAAGAATTGGTGCATCGAGTTTGCTTTTTTCACGGATTTATTCGAGCACTACAATAAACCGAACAAGAAGTTACAGGGAAGAAATCAATTTATAGATGAAACTTGGGGCAGTTTGAGGTCTTTTAAAACTCAATTGTTTATATTTTTTAAATGTTTGGGAAAAAATGATTTGACTCATTTCCAAGACTCAATTCTTTGAGGCCTGTGAGTGAAGAGAAGTTAAAAGTCTTTTCACAATCTTTATTAAAACTGTATTCAAAATTTGAGGCCAAATTTACTGACTTTAAAAAAATCCAACCATGTTTAGATATTTTTTCAATGCCTTTTAATGTTAATCCTGAGAATGTTTCATCTGATCTACAATTGGAAATTATAGAATTGCAATATAATAATAATTTAAAACAGCTATTTTTAAATACATATAAGCTTAATTTCTATAAATCCTTGCCTAGAAAATTATGGTAATGTTTGCTTCCTTATATTTATGTGAACAGGCCTTTTCAGTAATGAAATGCAGAAAAAAATCAATAAGAAACCGATTGTCAGACGAGAGTCTATTTAATTTATTGAAAGTCGCATCCTCCCAGCTGGAACCAGATTTTGAGAAAATTTTGTCAAGTCAGAAACAGATCCATGCTTCCCATACATCAGAAAAATCTTAAAATCATAATAAATCGTATCTTATAAAATTTTTATGTTGTTTTAAAATATTACGTAATATAACTAATAAATATATAGCTTAAACCGAACTTTTAATAGAACAGCAACCCCATAATTTTTTAACGAATGACCCTCTATGTTTTTTTTTTAATTTAATAGCCCGCCGCAAGATTTTTTTTTAATTTATTGGCCCGCCACCCAAAAAGTTTCGCTGTTTTATCGTTATTACAATGGTAAATGCTCTAATGAAATTAGGTAACTTGTTCCCGTTACTCGCAGGTTTTTGCGTTTGACTCGATTTTAGTTGAGAGCACATCCATTTGTGGTTCATTAGCCAGTGAATCACACTACGCATTACAGGGAAAATTCGTTTTTAAGCAGAACAGCTCGTATGTAGAATAAACTCCCTCCAAAGGTATTTTCTGTCACTTTCAATGTAGGAAAGTTTAAATGGAATCTCCACAAACACTCTTTTATCCATCACATAACCTCATTTCCTAGTTCTTCATGTGCAGAGGTCCTCTCCTGAATGCTAGTTGAAATCTGTGAGTAGTTTTCTAAAGATCTAAGTGAGCGGTAGCGAAGTAGCCATCGAGGCGTGCTTTCAACTACAATAATCAATATCGATAATTTTATGCAAAATGAAAACGTTTCCCATGAAATTTCATTTTTACAAAAAAATATTAACAAATATTAACGGTTCAGACAATCGCTAATTCAACACAATTCGAAAGCCTCAAAGTAGTCGATTCTACTTTATGTATCTGTAAACAATGATTGAATAGAAAAAAAATTTCTCTCGGCAGTGAACTTAAGAAGCACAAATATAAGAAAAAAAATTCGAATTACGAGGAGAAAGAAATTAAATGAATAATATAATATTTATGGGCATTTAATAAGCTACGAATAAAAAGGTTTCTGCTAAATTTTTAGTATATATACTGTTACGAATGTGTCTTGCTTAAGTTTTAAAATAAAATAATTAAGCAATAAAGTGAACTACTGGGTATGTTGTTTACGAACTGCGGAGCTTGCTAGGAAAACTTATGGTACAAAAATAAAATTTCTAGTTACAAACTGCGAAGACATTTTATACGCGAACCACAACAATTTGATATGCTGTTTACTAACTGCCTGGAATGCAAGACAAAAAAAAACATGTATGCTGTTTACCATCTGCGTAGCTTTCTAAGAAAACCTATCTACATGAGACAACAACAAATATTTTAAAATAAATCTCAAGCAGAAACTTTATCAGCATAAAAACAAAAACAAAAGTATACACAGCTATACAAGAGCGTATTCATCGAATAAACAACATACAACAACAAAATGTGATACAAAGGGAGTAGAAGATTTTTAAATTTCTAGACTTTAAATGGACAAATATAAATTTGGCAGCGTCTGAGTGGATAGTCAATCAGTATAAAATAAACCTCATAAAGTAAAGACGTGCATTTCAAGTAAATTATTCTGAAGTGTCAAATTTGTGTAGTTAAAGTAAATAAAATTGTTTTAAATTTAAAAATTATAAAAACAGGGGGGTTACTCTCTATTGCGATGCGTAAGCTAGTACGATGCGAAAGACAAATGCGATAAGAAAATAATTTGGTACTCTGTAGCGTTAACGCAAACGCTTTCGCAAAATAAATTAAAAAAGAAGCAACACTGGCAATACAAAACAAACAATAGCGAAGAACAACAAAATGAAATGTCAAAACTTAAAACAAAAACATTTAAAAAACTTGTTTGTGCAGTACGATTTTATTAAAAAAAATATATTTAAAATAAATAGTGATGGATTCGGTGGCATTATGGTTTGACGAAGAAAATGAAAATATTGAACGAGTTACAAGAAGAGTTTTGCGAGATAGGTCAGATATATTCTCCCTAAATGACCAAAGGTAAGTACTATGCGCCAGGAATGAACACTTATACTTCAATAGAAAATTAAAGCACAGCATGAACGCTATGGTGGTGTGTAAGCTTTTATCCATGCATTTGGCTTATTAAATCTTACTTTGATATTGGATTTTTAGATATGTGATCACAAAATGATAATTAAATTTATAGATTGTCGATACGGCGGTGCAAGCCATGACTCACATGTTTGGGCCCTTTCTAACGCAAAGCAAAAATTAAAAGACCGTTTTGAAAGAGGAGAAAAGGGATTTTGGTTGATTGGTAATTAAATGAAAATATATCCAATACATTTTAGTTACTTATCTTTTAAATTTCTTAAAGGCGATTCGGGATACCCATTGGAACCCTGGCTGCTTACTCCATACAGAAACGCAATGGAAAACTCATCGGAATCAATTTATAATAAACAATTTTGCAAAGGAAGATCAATAATTGAGAGAGTATTTGGGATTTTAAAAGGCAGATTTCGGTGCCTGTTAGCAGCCAGGGAATTGCATTACGAACCAGAAAGAGTGGTTCAAATAACGAATGTTTGTTGTGCCCTGCACAACATTTGTGTTAATTTTAATGTGCCAACACACGAGATTGCTGAGACAGAAAGTCTAAATGAAATTGCATTGCCTGTTGATAGCAATACGAACAACAGCGACTTAACAACTATTTCTAAAGAAATAAGAAATAATATTAGAAATCATTTAATTTTAAGAGCATAAGTTTTATTTCAAAAAGTTTTTTTAAAAACAAATATGTACATATTTACTTATATATAATAAATTCAGTTCATTGTATTAATTAAAAAAAAACTTAAAATCTAATGTTTTAAAGCTTCTTTATGGCGGTTTTGAGATCTTCAAATTAGTATTAAAAAGCTCTTAAACTAGAAATTGCACTTTTAGGCACATTAAAAAAATTACACATTAAGAAAATAATAATTAATCAACATAACAACAAAATCAAAATAACGTACACAGTAAAAAACGGAAAACTCATCATAGGTATTTTATAATAAGAAATTTTGTAAAGGAAGGGCTATAATTGAGAGAGTTTTTGGTATTTTGAAAGGTAGATTTCGTTATTTGTTAGCAGCCAGAGAGTTGCATTACGCACCAGAAAGGGTTGTCCAAATAATGAACGTATGCTCTGCCCTGCAAAATATTTGTGTTCATTTCAATGTACAACCGAATATACACGAGATTGCTGAGGTGAAGTGTATATGAAATAGAGATCTTTGTTGATAACAATACGAATGGTGACCATACAACTATCGCTAAGGACATAAGAAATAATATTAGAAACAATTTGATTTTAACAACATAACTTTTACTTATAAAAACTTTTTATAAAAATAAATATATATTCACTTCATGGAAGTATTAAAAAGAAAACTTACAATCTATATTAAAAAAAAAAAAATTCATTACTCAACTCTCATTCATTGGAGGAAAAAAACAACATAACAAAAAAACATAACATAACAAAAATAACTAATTAAAAAAATATTACACATTAAAAATATCACATTGTTTTTTTTCTATTTCTAGCTCTAAAATCTTTTTTTTTAATTCAAGCTTCTCCATTTCTATTTTTTGTTTTTGAATCTTATATTTTTTTTCAAATTCAAATTTTGTTTCATTTAATTCAAAATTTTTTCTATTATATCGCGCTAATTCCTTCAAAGAAACCTTAACATCACCCAAAATTTTGATGCATTCCTTGTGGAATATTTCTTGGTTTTGCACTTGTGTGTTTAACAAATTTTCACGGTCGTTTTGGTTTGGCCGTGTACGTTTGGCGCTCTGGAAACTTTCATCCAAACAGCTTCTTTTGGCAGAGTGAGTTAAATTATTTAAAATGTTATTTTCATTTTGTAAAGATAACAAAACCTCTGGAACATCTTCTTTGGTTGCTGCAGCATCGTGAGCATTAATGCTTGTGCCAAAGCATTTTGATGATGGCAGCCCGTTAACGGCTTCTTCCATATTAAGAATTTTAATTATAATTTCTTCCGTAGAGGAAAGCGGGCAATATTGGGACACACCACCACCTGTGCTAGAAATGCTCACTTTATTCTTACGCATCTTAGTTTTAGTGTGGGTTTTAAGGTCTGACCAAACCTATATGCATATGTACATAAATATTTAAATTGTTAGTTTCAAATTTTATATACCTACATCCATACAAAATATTAAAATACATTACTTTTTTCCAACCAGCTTCATCTCTTATAGGAGGCCCATTCGCATTGAGGTCCCCCACAAGTTTGGTCCACAAATTTTTGGCGCGTTGTTTGGCATTCCCGCACTGCAATTGCCCCTTGGCTAACTCGCTGTGCTCCAGCATAAAATCAACCAGTATTTCGAATTGCCGTTGCTGCGTTTGTAACTTTTTCGGCTTTTCCCTAAAAAAATTTAATATAGATATAAATATAAAAATTTATTTGTGCTTACTTACATGATTCGTTGATTTTGCGTTTGCTGTTTTGTTAGCGTAAGATATTTGCGCTTAACGAACGATTTTGACATAAGCTTTCGTATTACAGAGTACAGTGATGCCACATTTGCGAAAGTTAGATGCGAAAGGAAATATGAAAACGCAATAGAGGGTACCAATTTTTCGATTACGTACCATTTTTATTTCGCATCGCAATAGAGAGTAACCCCCCTGGTGTTATTTGTTTTGCAATAAAGAACTCACAACAAAACGTTTATAAAAGGTATAAACGTAACAATAGTTTAAATTAAGCGATTTGAGTCTAAAAAAATCTGGAAACGCTGGATATCTTTGGGAAAACTTAAGCACATCTTTTCTCAACGTGCAGCAAGTTTTGTAAAAAATTTTAAAATTCGTGAATGAGGTGTTTTACAACAATGAGGTGGGCTATAACAGCTACTCCCAACACTCTGGCTGTAGATATCTATCGTGTAGATAGAATGCCCGACACCTTCCGTTTGTTCGAGTGTATTTAGTAATTTTACTTAATTATTATTATTTATTTTATTTTTTTAAAGAGAAGTAGCACAATGCCTATTTAGTCAAGTATCGTGCTACATTCTTTTAGGAAAGGGATAGAGAAGAGATGATACAAGTGGTGAAAGTAGAAGGATAGTCGGAAATTAACTGCCGTATAAAAGGCAGCACAGCGACCAGTGACTATGCCTTCATCGCTGAGCAGCCCCACCGACAATCAATTTTTTTTGTAGTCAAAACAAAACCAAGGTCTTCGTTGGGAATCAACCCCTACACCGAAAAGCTATAGTATACTACCTACTAGCCTACAGGGGCACCTTGTAGCAATTAAAATATTTTTTAATTTTATAATTTTTGAACCCTTAAATTTATGCCACAGTAAAACAAACAAATGTTACTACAATTCATTATTTAAATTAACTTTTTTTGTGTTAAATAGATAAGAGCCTACCAGCATATTAATTATGTTAAAGACAATGTTTGGGAAAATGTTAGAAAGATATACCTTCATGCATAACAAATTTGTATTTTCTCTTATTATAAATTTTATTATAAATTAAAATGCTACTAAATCAATGTCACTGGTGAACAATACACGAAAATCCTGTTGTGTTAACGTCAAACATTTGATATTTTATTTTTTTTTTTTAGTTTGTACTCGTGAGAACATGAATGTTTATCATACTTGTACTTCTGTGATTTTATTTCACAGACAACTGGACTGATAAAATAACAATATGAAAAGTAAAAATAACAGACAGACATTTAAAGACAATGACACGCAAAATCACATGATAAAAATATCAACTATTCAGTGATTTAAAATTTATAAACAGAGAAGTCTTTTTCTGGAACTTTAATATCGATTAGATAATTGCACAAATCCAAAACTAAAAATCCATTAAGCAAGTGAAACTGCTAGAATAATAATGATGATAAAATATTTTTTACGATATGCGGCATGAAAATGACAAATTATTTATTTAAAAGCTTTTGCATTTTAAATTTGGTATGAAGGGAAATCAAAAGTAAAAATAACAAATTTAATAGGCTGCGCTCAGTTTAGTTTTTAAGTATAAACACCTTACAATGTTAAATCCAAATAATTTGGTTTTTCTGTCAATTCGACAAAACTAGGAAAGTAACAGTTTTATACGATATGTGCTTGGATTTTTGAGTCGTATACCGCCAACAATAAATTTTCAAACATAATGTCTTTAAGAACATATTTTAAAGGTACCGAAATATTGCGCGGAGGCTTTGAAACACTCATATAAATTCCGTTTTTACAGCTATTGACTTTCCTTAATAGCAGTGCACAGTGGGGTGAAAGCGATATATTTTGGAAGTAACTCAGTAATTTCTTAATGACTGAAACAATTTTGCTTGCAAATAGCAGAAGAGTATTGCAATTTAAGTTTAGAGTTTGAGCTTTTTAGACCTTACAGTAGTGCCGCAATAGTTCCCAATTAGGGCACATCAGACATATTTGTTAGTTTCTTTGAAGTTGTTTTTCATTAGATGAGCAAACAAAATGTAGCAACTTAAATTTTACAGCGGGCGACTGATGTAGCAAGTGCATTTATGAATAAATATTAGTAATCACACCCTAGGCTGATCCCTAATAATTTGCTCCACGAAATATTTTCCTCGTAGCAGGAGATGCTGAGCGTTCACACGTTGGATAGAAAATCCAACAGATATTGCAAGAAAACCTTAGGCTACTATCATAAGCAACCATCCTTAGTGACGCTGAAGCAGGTCCTAAGTGACGCTGAAGACACTCCTATTCCCATATGTAACACGGCTATATTTTCTTGGCAACTTTACAAATTTCGTGGCAGGAGATAACTTTCTTCAGGGAGCTGAAACTGTTTTAAAAATACTACAAACATATTCGGGGATTTTCGAGACCTACTTTACTGTTTGTTCTTCTTTTTCTTAGTTTGTGAACAATCTCTAAAGGAGAAGGAACACCTCTTGAAGGAACACCTCTTTAGCATTAATTCGTCCTGTCATAATGTAACATATGTTTATTACTACGACAGAAAATTAAAAGGACAAAAAGTTTTTGTACATAAGCCATGTAAATAAATTATGCCATTCTGGGAATAGATAAATGTGTACAAATAAAAATTCAACATTAGGGACATTTAATATTTGTTAAGTTGTTATCCTGTTTTTTTTCTATTTGCATTTCCTTAATATATTAATTAATATTGAAAAAAAAATAGATTTAGGCAGCTGTTAATATTAATTGGCATTCGTGTTTTTTTATAATACGACTATATGAACAAAACGAACTAAACGCTCCGCTCAGGCATTGTGAGATTTAGTCCTTAGATCTCTTTCAAAAATAGCAGGTGTGTCTAAATACTAGGTTAGTATGTACTAAAATTAAATGGACAGTTTTGGGCAGATCTATTCAACTTGATAATGCATTAAAAAAATTCATGAAATAATAGCTTCTGCATTTTAATTAAAGTGTGTCACCTAAGCGCACTATTTTAGAAGTTTTTAAGTCCTTTCTCATAAATGTCGTAGCTAGATTAATTTAAGACTTCTGTTTAAAGGTTTTTGCTTTCGATGGAGAAATAACCGTAAAGTGTAATGGATTATCTGCAGGCTTTTTCAAATATTTACTGCATAAGTTTCGTTGAAAACTTCTTTAACAATATTGAATAAAAAGCAACGCTATTCACGCCCTAGAAGGCCTTCAAATAAGTATATTCTCCGGTCACTCCTATTAGCAATTTCAAAAGCTCGTAGTAGGTCACAGCCTTTACTCCTTGCTAAAGAGTTGGAGACTATCCAACTCCTGGTCCAGAACGCATGAAGCTTAATATAATTAAGAACACGACGGCATTCCTACTCACTGGACCTGAATCATTCATTGTGTTCATTGTGAATGATCCGAGCCACAAACTTTCACGAGGGCCTCGAAACACACAGCCATCACGATACTCCCAAAAGGACCTTAACCTCAACAATCAGCCAGAGAATAGCTAAATGCCTAAAGAGACAAATAGCGGAACTCTGCGGGTCGCTGATTCCCGTGGAAATATAGTGGATTGTCCAGGTGACTCCTACTAGCCTTGAAGGGGCCTGGGCTCCCTTTTACCCCGCAAGACACCAGTCTGAATGGAATAGTAGGTTCCAAAAAGACTATCATGTGCCCCCGGGGGGAGCTGCTGGGGGTATTGCGTGATTTGATTTACATCCGCACCTGGCTATGGAGCCTTAATTAGATGGTAGCTAAGCCACTATACATAATTTGGAACGTCATGCTCGTCCTGGGAAGCCGAAGCCATAATTCTATGCAACAGAATTACCTAGTTGCAACTTTAATGATTCCAGAGCAGGGCTGCAAACCATCACACCTTGCTAAAGAGTTGGAGGCTTTCCTACTCCTGTCCAGAACACATGTCAAGCATGCTCACTGGACTGGATCATTCACTTTGCGTGTCATTATCAGTGAGATGATCCTGGCCACCATAATTTTCATAATTCCTTTATGGGGCCGCAAAACCACAACCACCACGATGCTCCCATATAGGGGCCAACCTCAATGATCAGTCAGAGAACTATTAAATGTCTAAAGAGACAAATAATGAACTCTGCGGGTCACGGATCCCCGTGGAAATAAAGTGGAGTTTCCAGTTGTACCCCTGCTGACTTCAGGGGACTGGGCTCCCTTTTTCCCCCAGTTGCACAGGTCTAGATAGTCAGTATTCTATAAAGACCGATAAATGTGCCCCCGGGGGGGAAGCTGCTGGGGATATAAGGGAGCCCAGTCCCCTGAAGGCAACAGGGGCAACTTGAAACTCCACGTTATTTCCACGGGAATCAGTAACCCCCAGAGTTCCGCTAATTGTCTCTTTAGCCTTTTAGCTGTTTCTCTGACTGATTATTGAGGTTGGCCCCTCAGGAGTATCGTGAATTTGATTAGGGGGCCTGGATCATCTCGCCTTTAATAATACCAACGGGTGAATGATTCGGATCCAGTGGGCATGCTAGTCATGTATTCTGCACCAGGAGTTGAATAGTCTCAAAGTCTTCAGCTAGAATTAGTCCTTGGCTTCCTAGAGCGTAAATGACGTTGCTTCTCATTCCCAGCGGTTTTACCACCATCTGATTAAGGCTTAGGCCAGGCGCAGATGTAAATCTTATCACGAAAATACCGATTTATATGGCGGAGACGAGTCGGATACACTTAAAAAAAATTTTTATCAATTCAGAGTTTTATCAAAAATACGAATCAAGCGCAAAACTCTTAATTCAAGAATGAACTCGTCAAAACCGGAATTCAAAAAATTGCCTTTGTTTTACTTTTAGTAAAATCTAGAATCAAATTATATAAACAATCTTTTTTCAGCTTGCTTTAACAGTGTGAATGTAAATCAGGCGCATATGGTTAAGTGAAATTTAGGGAAAAACTAAAAAGCATATTTAAATTTAAAATGAAATTTTACTTTAAATAAAAATAATAAAAATAAATATCTGTGATTCTTTTTAACGATCTTTTTTATTTAATTAAACAATATATATTTTATCAATATGTCGCTTTCCTATGGAAAGCTTCTTCAGGAAAATTAATTTTATTAACAACAATTATTAACAAATTGAAAATATTTTTTTGAAAACATTTGACAATAAACAAAAAAAAATTCAATTTGTTAATTGTTGTTATTAAAATTAATTTTCCTGAAGAAGCTTTCCAAAGGAAAGCGAAATATTGGAAAAATATATATTGTTCAATTAATTAAAAAAGACCGTTAAAAAGAATAACAGATATTTATTTAAGATATAAAAAGGTCGCTTAAAAAAATAAAAAAAATAATAAAAATAAAAATTCCCTAAAGTGAAATTAAAAAAACACATTGTCAACCCTGCAAAAACCCAAATAATAATCAAAACAATGTGTAAAACAACAGAAAAAAAAAATAGTTTTTAAATGACTTATTGAGTTGCCCTCCTAAAATGTATTTGCATTTTATTTCCATAAAGTTCTTAGTCCATCAAAACAACAGTAAATTTTGAATTTGATATATAAAGTACCCACTTAAAAAAATGCAACTCCAACTTCAATATGACTAAATTTATCTTGCATAAAACAATGCTGTTTGGTTAAAGTAATAAATTTGTGTCATACTTCTTTGTATACAACTTCTTGTTTTAGCACAACCTCATAAAAAATGTCAATGGTTTGTTTAAGTCGAACCAAAACAAAAAAAGGCAAGCAGACCGAGAAAGATAAACAAACGTTGGTAAAAACAAAAAATGTCACAAACTGGTGTAATGAGAAACCGTAAAATTCTAATGTGAACTGATTACAAACAAAACAGGGTAAAAATTCTATATTTTTTTAATGTTTTTTTAAGCAAACAGATCAGTTTGTAATAATGAGAATCTGCCGGAAAGGTTTTCTCCACATGTTGTAAGCATATAAGAATATGTAAGAACATTTATTTTGATGTGATTTAGCTCAGTCCTTAGAGAAATTTTTATTGTGCCCTATAAACGAATTACGTTCTCACGTGTGTAACTAAAATCTCTATATTAATTCATTTGAAAATAAAAGAATCATTCATCATTCATACACATTTGTTGGCTGACAAAATCCAAAGAAATGTTTTACTTATATACACAAAAACCTGAAATGTGTAACAAAAATGTATTATTACACTTTATGAATGATACTCTGCGAATTAAATTAAACGGTTACTGCTTTAATTGTTAAATGTAAAAATGTTTAATTTAAAGTTCTCATTTGTAGTGCCATCATCACTTGACTTTGTTCTATTTTTGCAAAGAAATTGAATATGTTTACTGTAATTTAAGAATTTTAGTAACACATGATGGAGTTAAGAGACAAACGTCCAAACTATGTTAAACGAATTTAAGACACCATTAAAGCCATTTAAATTAGTTTGCAACGAAAGTACCGTACCTTTTTATTCAAATAACATTTATTTAGTTGATCTAAATTCGTACTTTCCAATAAACACAAAACATTAAAAAATTGTTGCACTTTTCCCCATAAACCAACTGGCCTTTTTTTTCAAAGTATTGTTAAATTATTTACTTTGAGGTTGATACATTCCTCTTCGACACATCAGCGACATCTACTGGAAATTTTTACACTAATAGTACTCTATACAAATTATAGTTCTTCATAAATTGCGATTTTGTATTAAGTCAAGTAAAAAGCTTACAGAAACAATTGAGCTTCCATATCATGTACTGCAATACTGCAGAAGACTGTAATTGTACAGTTGTATTTCTTTGCCTCACACGTCTAATTTTACATCCAGCCATCAAATCAAAACTAACATGGTTTCTACTATTTTTTCGTTTGTAATTATCACTTTGGCGCAACTTTTTGAAACAATCAAGGCAATAGAAAAACACGTAATAGGACAAAAGAAGAAGGTTAATAAAAATAAAACTCTATTGGTTTGTTTTTCTTCCAATTACGGTCCCGGTAGTTTTTATATTTTCTTAAATTAATTAGCTTGTGTTTTATTCCCAGTGGCTCTGGGTACATGTGTACACTCAGAATCTATGTTTGCGAAACATTACCTTGTGACTAACATACTCAGCTATCCACACCACAATACTAAGTGTCTCTGACGAGATATGTACTGCATAGGGCCTTCCCGGGTATCCAACGGATATTTTGTTATGGAAAAATATTCGATAAACCAATGTGTTTTAATCGTTAAAACACTTTATCAGTAATCGATTACTGTGACGATAAGAAAGTTACGTGGCATTTTTGGGAGAAACAACGTGCCAACAAAACGCACTATTTTTTTTTTTGTTTTTTTTTTAAGAGAAGTAGCACTTCAGGCAACAATGCCTATTTAGTCAAGTACCGTGATACATTCTTTTAGGAAAGGGATAGAGAATAGATGAAACAGGTGGTGAAAGTAGAAGGATAGTCGGAAATTAACTGCCGTATATAAGACAGCACAGCGATCAGTGACTATGCCTTCATCGCTGAGCAGCCCCACCGACAGTCAATTTGTATTTTTGTAGTGAAAAAAACCAAGGTCTTCGTTGGGAATTGAACCCACAACCCCCATATTTACAAGCTAGTACACTACCTACTAGCCTACAGGGGCACCTATCGTGTAGTGAATGATTTCGAAGAAAGAGGGTCTGATCTGTAGGTGATAGGCGCAATCATGGACCACAATATGCAGCAAGATCGGCTGGAAACACTACTGCTGCTCAAGAAAATGTCTAAAACAATCCATCAACTTCAATTAGACGCCTTGCTGAGAAGCTTGTTCTTCAAAGAACAATTTTGGCCACAATTTTGCACAAGGATTTGCATTTGTTTCCATATAAGATTCATTTGACACAAGAGCTTCTTTCACAAGACCATTTCCGCCGCCATACATATGCCAATAGGATGTTGCAGCTCACCCATGATAACATCAATTTTCATGAAAAAATCATAATAAGTGACGAGGCACATTTTCATTTCAATGGATATGTAAAAAAACAGAATAGTTGGTTATGGTGAATGGGAAACCCTCAAATTATTCAACAATCACCTTTTTATTCATTAAAAGTGACAGTCTGGTGTGCAATTTGGTCAAGAGGAATCACTGGACCTTACTTTTTTGAAAATAAAAACGGCGTAACGGTGAATGGGGAGCGATATCGTGATATGAATAAAAATTTTTCAAAGCCACAACTACATGCTTTGGGCTTGATTAATATGTGGTATCAACAAGACGATTCCAGATCGCATAAAGCCCACAACAAATTATTTCAAGAAATGGTGATGTTGAATGTCCTATACGATTACCTGATCTGACCGCTCCGAATTTCTTTTTGTGGAGATATGTGAAGAGCAAGGTTTATTCAAACAAACAAAGTATCTGTGATGAAATTAATGAAATGCCGCGTAAAATTTGGGAGAATGTAATGAAACATGAGATAAACCACATTTCTTGCGTTGAAGGGTGCCACAGTAATACGCTTGATCTTTAACTTCACACCCCCAAAGTATAAATTTAGTGCATGCGCACCTCTCGGCAATTCCAATCACTGCACCATCTCCGCCTCCTTTTCATATTCTGAACTTCACAACTTTTCGAACTCAGCTACTAAAGGTTTAAAATATATTTATGAAAAGGCTCTTTAGGATGAGCTCAACGAATTTTTTAGGCAATTTAATTGGAAACTATGTTTCTTAGACAATAATGTCGATGCTGTAGCGAAAATGGTTGCAAACTAGATTTTGTTTTGTTTTCAATTAAAACCAGATCGAAATTCTGCAATCAGATTAAGAGAGGAAGCATTCACTATCCGGCGTAGAAACAGACACGCGCCTTCGTGCTAAAGTTCTTGCTACTGCTCGGGGTAGCAAGAGCTTTGGGTCATTTGTTAAAATAGTGAGAAATAATTCTAGTTCGTCAATTCCGACTCCTTTTAAGAATGATCACATGTTCACTGACCCGGTTGATAAAGCTAATCTTTTGGCTGGTATACTTGCAAATAATTCTTATTTGCCGTAAAGCAATCAACCGCCGCCTCAGCTCGACAGACTATCCGTTACTATGCCAAAGAGTAAGCGGTTAAACAAAGTTTTAGCAGATCTCAACATCATCAAGTCTCCTGGGCCGAATGAGATTTCGGCACTAGTTTTTAAACAGTGCTTTTCGACGTTAGCGCTTCCGTTAGCAGCCCTTTTCAGCACGTTGTATCATGCCGGCGAATTTCCAAAGTGCTTAAAGGTTGCTAACGTAACGCCGATTACCAAAAATCGTACGGCTAACAACCCTCAAAATTAGCACCCCTGATTGTAATTTTTACTCTCCAAAGGGATGGAAAATATGAATAATTTTCATCTTGTGAGGTATCTGAAGTCCAACAGCTTACTTAGACAGTAAGGTTTCCGTAGGGGGTGCCCTACGGGGGACTTGCTGGCTTTCCTATCGAAACCATTATGCAACTCCATATATAATTCCGGAGAGAGCCCCCCGGGGATTATCTTCTTTATAGATTACTCAACCATCTAGATATGTGTCAACGGGGGTATAAGGGAGCCCAGCCCCCTGAAAATTGACAGGGAGTTAATTGGAAGTTCCACGTTATTTCCTCGGGAATCAGTAAGCCCCGGAGTTCAGCTATATGTCTCTTTAGCCTTTTAGCTGTTCTTGTCTGATAATTGAGGTAGGCCTTCGGGAGTATCGTGCTGGTTGTGGTTTCGCGGCCCTCAGGAATTTGATTAAGGGGCCAGGATCATCTCATCTTTACTGAGAACAATGGGTGAATGATCCGGTTCCAGTGAGCATAATAGTCATGTGTTCTGGACCAGCAGTTGGATAGTCTCCAGCTCTTCAGCAAATAGTGCGGTTTAGCGACCCTGCTTTGAAAACTCCGAAATTGCCTCTAGGAATAACCTGTTGCTAAAAATTTGTCTTCGGCTTCCTAGGGCGAGAATGACGCTACATTTCATCCTCAAGTGGTTCGGCCACCACCAGGTTATCACCTGGTAGTCAAACACATACCTACGGTCGGTGCTGGTGTAAATATTATCACGCATTCCGCAGAGAGTAAGATGGTTGCTCTGGATATTTGCAAGGCATTTGATATAGTTTAGGCATGATGAACTTCAATCAAAACTTCCTGCTTTTGGTGTCGGTGACAATTTCTCTAGATTTATATCGAGTTTTCTCAGAAATCGCACTATACGAGTTGTTATAGATGGCATTTCATCAGACGAGTTCAAGTTTAATTCAGGGGCGCCGAAAGGCTTCGTTCTTTCTTCTACCTAGTTACTTATTTTTCTAAATGACCTTCTTTGTCAAACTTTTAACCCTGTATACTCATTCGCAGATGACAACACCATTTGTCATTCGTATTCATATGGTAATGGACCGAACCAATTGGAGGTGAGTTCCAAAAGGCGAACATGAATCATTCACTCAATCATGATTTCACAATAATCTCGGAATGGCGTCATGTAAATAGCGTCGATTTTAATGCGCGTAAGACACAATATTGCATGCTTACGCAGTGATCTTTGTTCGGAAATGCTACTATGAGTGGTATAGGTATTAGGGAATCGAAGGCTCTTGGCATAAAAATTCAATGTGATGTTGGATGGACTAAACACATTTTTAAGGTTGTACTTCACTCCATCCGATCTCCGTACTATTTATACTACCTATATCTGTCCAAAGATGGAAAACAACTCTCATTTATTGGCCGACGCCCCAAAGTCTATATTGGAGTTGCTCGACCGCGTACAGGAGAGGGCCAAGAGGCTCACAGTAGGGTATCCAACTCAATTGATTCTCCAGAACATCGACGCAATGTGGGATGTATTTCACTGTTTTATCGTTGCTACAATGGTAAGTGCTTTAATGAAATTAGAGAACTTGTTCCCGTTACTCGCACGTTTTCTCAATTTTCGTTGAGAGCGCATCCATTTGTGGTTCATATCATAAAAAATTCCACCTGCTATAATTTTTCTAAAAAAAACCTCCATCATTCATCCATAAATTGTATAAAAAGAAATTCATCATACAATATTAAGAATTTTCGTGTCTTTATTTTACCTTTACTTGTACTTTTACTCATAAAGTTTACGTTTGGTCCATAAAGTAATGACATTTTTTCAAAAAATGCCTGTCTGCTTTTGGATCCACGTCTTTTGTACCATATTTATTGGCATATCATACCACACGACCGTACCATAATTAGTTTAGGTTTTACGCAGAAAGGGTCTTTCATGATGACTGTAAAGTAATACATAGACCTCTTTCTTTGAATTATCTGTTAATAATTTAACTTTACATATAAGACGTTTTTGCACTTTCAATATGGAATCATGGAAAGGTGGCAAACTACTGATATAACGTTAAGTTGCCAACACAAAGCTGCTTTAGGACAGACAGAAAATAACGATTACCGCTATTTTTAAATGGAAGGCAGGAAAATAAAAGATCACCAGACCTTCAGCGTTAAATTTCTTGTGCTCATTGAATTTCAGCAAAAATATATATATAAATTATTTTAAACATAACTTTCAGACAAAATAATTTATCGTCTAAACGTTTTTAAATTAATTAACTTGGATGTTTAGGATCCACTACATTTTTTATTATTTTGTCGCACTATAAATTATACATTAAAGTCCGTAAAGTGTTTAATTGTCCACATTAAAAATTCACTCTTTTCACAAAAACTGAATGTTTTACTCTAGATTCCTCAAGGCCATTTAACAATAAGTCAACATAGAAGGATGCCTTCTATTGTGTGCTGCTTGATGCAGTGAAGTGGCAAGACAACAAAAAAAAAAAAAAACAATACAATAAAAAGTGAAAGTTTTTACTTTTATTTGGGTTTGTTTGAAAATGCATAGTTTAAATATTGCGGTAGCATAATTTACAATTCATTCATTAATTTTTTGCAATGTGGTTGTCATTGTTTACTAAACATTTTTGTGCAGAATAATTTCTAATGTGTGCGTAAAACCCACAAAAGACGTACACAGTCATAAATTGCATAATAACAATGTAATCGGCTTATAAAAGCTCATGCCACATACGCATATATTTAGAATAAAAAGGATTATACTAACACATATGTATATGGAATGTTTAATTTGAGGGAAGAACTTAAAAGTTCTTTTAAAATAGTTTGCAAATTATGGGAGAAGATTTAGTTAGTTGCGATATTTTTTTTTTATTATAGTTAAGGTAACCAGGTATACGCAAATTATGATTGAATTTTCCAGGGTTGTATTTTATAGGGTTGTATTGCTACATAACAAAGCATAGCATAACACTAACATGAGAGTAATATTTTTTCTATACAAAAGTTATAGATAATGGTACTTTTCTATACAAAATTTATCGATAATGGTACTTTTCTATACAAAAGTTATCGATATTTGTACTTTTCTATACAAAAGTTATCGATAGTTGTACTTTTCTATAGAAAAGTTATCGATAGTTGTACTGCTCTAAAGAAAAGTTATCGACGGCTGTATTTCTCTGTAGAAAAGTTATCGATGGTTGTACTTCTCTATAGAAAAGTTATCGATCGTTGTACTTCTCTATAGAAAAGTTATCGGTAATGGTACTTTTCTATAGAAAAGTTATCGGTAATGGTACTTTTTTATAGAAAAGTTATCGATAATGGTACTTTTCTATAGAAAAGTTATCGACAATGGTACTTTTCTATAGAAAAGTTATCGACAATGGTACTTTTCTATAGAAAAGTTATCGACAATGGTACTTTTCTATAGAAAAGTTATCGACAATGGTACTTTTCTATAGAAAACTTATCGATAATGGTACTTTTCTATAGAAAAGTTATCGATAATGGTACTTTTCGATATGAAAGTTATCGATAATGGTACTTTTCGATAGAAAAGTTATCGACAATGGGACTTTTCTATAGAAAGGTTATTGATAATGGTACTTTTCTATATAAAAGTTATCGATAATGGTACTTTTCTATAGAAAAGTTATCGATAATGGTACTTTTCTATAGAAAACTATGAGCTCCGAGATGTAGCTTTAATAACCTATTTACCTTTTTTCAATCGGTGCTTTGCACTTCGAGAAATTTTGATCTAATTCATAAATTTTATTTCAAAATTGGTTATGTTTGTATATGCTTGGATAGGGCTGGAGGATGAACCATTGCCCACTTCAAAATATCATATTTTTGCATATTATTTTTCCCAAAGCAAAAGTTTCAAAAATTCATATCTCCGATATCGGGCTGAATCCGGACATAGATTTTATACCGTTGCAATCTACTAGTCCTGAGCTACTCCCAGTATCCCGGTGACCCGATTCATGTCTTCTCTAAATATCGGCTTTATCCACTTCAAAATATCCTATTTTTGCATATTATTTTTTCTTAAAAATATTTATTACGTATTAAACTTTTAATAGAGCCGTCGATATTTTTTTATAAAATTTTTAAATATTTTTTAAATAGAATTTAGGCATTTATAGCAATAAAGTTTATTTTTAACGTATTTATTATTTTTGTAGAACGTATTTAACTGACGTATACATTTTTCCATTTCAATGGCTTGTAACTTTTGAATGAAAGATGCTATCAGAACCAAAGTTACTACTGTTTAATTATAAATTACTAGCGTGCCCGTGACTGCTTTGCAAGTCATTTCTTCGACATTTTTTGATCGATTTTGGTTCGCGGTATTGAAAAACAAAGCACGTGAACGTGATACATATAACTGAAAGTGCAAAAAACAGAGATCATTGAAAAGCAACAGGAATCATAGGAATGCGTAGTTTCAACACATCGCCCTTATATTTTTCTTTTAAAATTTTTGCTTCAATCACATTTGTCATGACTTTTTTGACTACTAACATATGTCATTGCATCTGCCAAGTGTGCATACAACGCCATCTACTGGCAATATAGCATTTACAATCATGTTTTTTTATGGGTTCTTGAGTTAAGATAGCGTTGTAAAAAAATGTATGTGAAAATGAATTTTCTTCATAATTTTTTTTTTTTGGGAAATTTTCCAAAATTTTCTTGTGTATTCTTCTTATTTGGCCGGAGACCTGTCCGAATTGGTGCTAATCACCGAAATCGTTCCAGGCATTCTCGAGTTATAAGCATAGTAACTAACATCACTTTCTTTTATATATATAGATATCAAGAATACAGAATAATAATCTGAACATAAAAACGTAAGCCACGACAAAAATAAGGTCGGCCAAACATTAAAAAAAAACTTGTAGCCCGATTTTCTCCAAAATATGAGAGTTAATCTAGACATGTAAGCACATTTTTTGTAGATATTTTTAAGGTCTAATTAAGTTATAAAACTCTTATTTAAGTAATAATTAAACCTTTTACATTTTTAAAAAAGTTTATGCCCGAGGTACCCAAATTTAGAGTCCGATTAATCATAGGGGAAATACCTCAGCTTGGCCTCTATGAAATCTTATGTGGTTCATGAGCTAGCGAATTATTTCCAAAAGAAACCTTTACAAACCACTGTAAGTTGGTGCTTATATAATCTATTTTGAATGGTTCTCGCATATACGAGCTGTCATTATCCAGTGTAGGCGCCTATTTGGCGCTGTGTTTTTTGTTTTTTTTTTGTTCTGTGTTAATAGTTCTATGTAATTTGTGTCATCGAAAAAATGCATACCCTTTTGAGGCAAGACCACATATTTTAGTATATTAATATACAAAATAATGCAGATGTTATTTTAAAAATTCATATTGACTTAGCTAAGCTAGTTTCTTATTTTATAAAGAGTTCTGAATTTAGTTTTTCTATTAAATAAAAGCCCCACTTTGTAGCTTTCAGCAAAACTTCAATCAATGGCCAAAATATTAACATATTCATCAATGATTTATAAGATATAAAGAAGGAAGGCCAAGCAATTAAAGACTTAAACCCCACTCTAATCTTAAATTTTTTTGAAAATAGCGTTTTTTTATGAAAGTACTAAATGATAGCCAGGTCTGGCAACTTTATTATCAATCAATCGACTCTATTTAAATTGCAAAGAAAACGATTTAAGCGTGCTACGAAAAATTAATTGCAGCTTTAGCGCATGGTATTTTGCAATACTCAAATTGCGTCGATTCGCGGCAGCTGCAGCTTTTTTTTTCTACAGCATGAACAATTTTACGCATATCGAACATTTAAAAATCCATTTTTTTACAGAGAAGTAGCAACAATGCCTATTTAGTCAAGTACAGTGCTACATTCTTTAGGAAAGGGATAGAGAAGAAATGCGACAAGTGGTGAAAGTAGAAGGATAGTTACGGAAATTAACTGTCGTATAAGACAGCTCAGTGACTATGGCTTCAACACTGAGCTGCCCCACCGACAGTCAATTTTTATTTGAAGTGAAAAAAAACCAAGGTCTTTGTTGGGATTCGAACCCACAAACCCCAGTCATATAATCTAGCACAATACCTACTAGCTTACAGGGGCATTTAGTGTAAATGTAGAAGTCATACATACGAGTATCTTCGGTCACATTTAAAGTCAAATCGTCTACTCAAGTTTTCGAGCACATTAAATTCAACATATTATCTATCCTTGCTTCTACCATTAACTGAGAATTGCTAGTCGTGTTAAATATCTTAATGCGCAAGTTGTCGAGTGCTTTCTTTTCGCCAATTTAAATTTAAGTTAAACAATATTGTTATGGGTTTTCAAAAAGTATGCGTTGTTTTCTGGATTTTTTGGAACGTATAACAATCATTTTGAGCCTCAATAAATGGGGTGTTTACATAAAACATGTTTTCAGCGCCACGTGCGACATATGTTAAGCAATTGTTTTGCTGAAGGATACATTTTTCTAACACGTTATATCTCAAAGTGTTCCACTCTAACGCGTCTATATGATTTTCGCGGAAGTATCATGAAATAATTTCGGGCGAAATAGAAGAAACTTGGCTACCGCAGATACGCATAGTGAACAATAGAGTTATCCTCATCACTTAGGACAACTTATTTAGCTCTGTTGATTTAGTAGCACATTGGTGCAGCAAGGAATGTATTTCCCTACTTTATAGCTACTGCAATTAAATTAGCAATGATATTTCCAGCTTCTAATAATCTTGACACGCTTTTCGCGTGAATGCAAAATTTTAACTTTTCTTAAAAAAAAAACTTAATGTATGTTTGCTCTAGTGTAAATTTTGGGTTATACGAAACTTGGACTCATTCTTTCTTTATTTTTCTTTTATAAAAACTTTTTATCCTACCTTCGTTAAAATACACAAATATCACTGCAATCACGCCCTACACATCGCAAAAATGAAAACAATGGGAAAAAAAATTATTTAGTTACCGACAGAAGAACGACAAGGCATAAATTGGTAATAACGCCCATTCATATCCCATGATGATGATGATGACAAAAATTAAACTAACCACATTTACGCATAAGATAGCATCATATTGCACTTTGTCTCAAATTTCGGTATGGCACAATTTTTTGTTTGTTACAGTTTTGTTTTTATAATTATACTCTTTTAGAGAAAATCTAATTTAAAAATATTTTCTCACAACCGCATAATAACAAATTTAACCTCACACACATAATTTTAACGTGAGAATTTGTTTTATTTTAAAGAGCACATCCTTAAATAATTGATACTGATGATGATGATGATAATGATGTTGATGATGGTGGCGGTTATAGTTTAATCCTATTGAAATGACAAACACTTTATAAAATTATACAATAACACAACATTACACTGGGAGGTTCATTTTCTTGAGTAAGGAAATACGAAAAGCAGTCCAAACAAAAATAATCGTTCATTTTGTTTATTGTAGACGTACATTAAAGCTTAGAGAAGTAATTTAAATTAATGTATTCATTATTAATTTAAGTTAAATTTTTATAGTAAGTATTTTTTTTTTGCCTTCTAAAAATTGTAGTGTTCTAAATATCGTACTATATGTTCTAAACTTTAATATAATAATTATAAGAAAGCATATGGAAATTGACGTATCCCTTACTTTCTAGTTTTTTTATCTAGCCGATATGTATTATTATTCTGTACAACTTTCTAATGTGTGTCTAACAAAAGTGCAAGAGATAAGGACATATTGTTACGTTTATACCTTTTCTAAACGTTTTGTTGTTACTGAGTTCTTTATTGCAAAATAAATAACACCAGATTTTAAAATTTTCAAATTAATTACAAGTTTATTTACTTTAACTACAGACAAAGCAAAAATTTTTACGTTGCCACTGCAGAACAACTTTAACTAACTAACTAACTAACCACTCAGATTCTGTCTTTTATATTTGTCCGCTAGAGGTCTAGAAAAATTAATAATTTTTCTACTTCCTTTGTATTACATTTTGTTGCTGTTATTCATTCAATGTATATGCGCCTGTTGGTCTGTGTGTATATTTGTTTTTGTTTTTATGTTATTAAAGTTTCTTCCTGGATTGTATTTTATAATTGTTGTTGTCTTGTGTTTTCTTAGAAAACAACGCAATTGGCAAACAGCATACCCAGTTGTTGTTGTCTTGTGTGTATAAGTTTTCTTAGAAAACTATGCAGTTAGTGAATAGCATATTCAGTTCTTGTTGTCTTGCGTGTATAAGATTTCTACGCAGTTTGTAACTAGAAAGTTGTTGTTGTCTTGCGTGTATAAGTTTTCTTAGAAAACTACGCAGTTAGTAAACAGCATACCCAGTTGTTACTTAGTTATTTTCTTTTAAAACTTAAGCAAGACGCATCCGTAACAATATAAATTAGAAAACGTCCCCTATAGTTTCATATACTTGTAGAATTTGTTGAAGCGTTAAAGAATTTAGTTTTTATAACTAATAGAAGAAGTTCGTTGTATTTTGAACTGTACGAGTATGATTTTTTAAAATTTCTATTATGTGTATATTTTCAAGTTTTAATATTTTAAATTGCAAATCAAACCGTATTCGTGGTGCTTCAGTTGCATGATAGATCTTCAAAAGAATTTCGAACAATGTGATTGAAAAATTGTTTATGTTGATCGCTCTATGCGAATTTAACTTCAAAGCCCTTGTTGAAATAAAATCGTTTGAATTAGAAATGTAATGTTCGTTTAGCTAGTCTTTTTTAATAGATACCAGAAATAGGCATACATTTCGATAACAACCTCTTTCTTTCTGCTGAATTTTTTATCGCATTTCTTCAGGTGTAAAAATATTCAATAGGTATGTAGAAGAAATTCGGAGAATATTCAGAATAGAGTAATTTAACAACTTTTAGCTTCTCTACGTTTAAAGTATACTATTTCGTCGTTAAATCCAAATCAATCTTGAATCTGTTCGGCGAACGTAAGTTTTATCGTCATGGTAAGACCAGAGAAGAAATCAGATATATTTAAAAAAATACCTTGTTGTTTGTTTAATCTATTTTCGCCTTCGTTGTTTCACTCGCTCTTTCACCGTTTTTAATTCGAATTTCAAAATCTTTCGAATGATGATGACTAACGCTAGAAACTTTATTGGAGTGATAACATGACTGGGATTTATTAAGTGTGAATCTCGTGAATATGAAGTCGCCTCAATTAAGATGCCTCAGCCTCAACTTTCATTTCTGCTTTTAAATTAAATTGGATTCAGCAAGTATACTTCTTATGCTTTTAAACAAATATATCAAGTTCATGAAATGAAAAATTTTTATCGAAAAGCAGTGCAGTAGAAAAACTTATAGGAGTCGCTAATAGTCTTGTAAGCCTTTGCACCTTATTATATGAGACACTCTGTAGCCTCACCATACTTTGGCTATAGAGCAATGAAAATTGTCCCAAAATCAGCACACATGTGTAAGAATGCAAAATTTCATTTTTTTTTTGTTTTTTGCATCGATTCTCTTTTGAAAACTTTCAAAATTTTCGAGCGTGGTTCGAATAGCCAGTAGTTATCTGGTCTATTATTCTAAAGAAGGAAACAGGACAATACCTTGCTATAGATTAAAATCTCATTTAACTAAATAGAGTGATGCTATTGTTTTCAGTTAGTTTGGCATAAATGCATAAATATTTGTATTATTTAAGGAAATAATCTAAAAGAGCAATTGTTTCTGGTGAACAGCATACATACATAACGCATTACTTTATGCATTAAAAGTACTAGAACTTCAGCAAGACATAGTCTCTTTCTCAAGATATCAAGTTACCAACTTAACATAGTAAACAAGTATCATTGCTTTCATCATGCCAGGCAATGCAACAACAACAACAACTTTCTTTATTTTTTTTTATGTTTATACATTTACAGCAACAATTAACTGCGAAAGCTTATGGGCAAATGTGCATGTGCAATATGAAAATGCCTTTACAGTTTTAGGATGTTGAAAATTAAGAGAAATCACAAAAAATACGTGTAGTTTTTAAACTTCCCTGTTATACGGCCTTTTGAGCAATTTCAAATGGCATCAACTGTATAAATATACTATTAATAAGCCATAATGATGGCTAAAAGTACAAGTTATAGTTGTTACAGTGGAACAAATATTTACTGCCTTAATGTCACAAATAATAATAATAATAATAATAAATTTTATTTATATATTTATTTATTTATCAGTATTAATAATAATCTAATATTCCATTCTTATCTTATATTAAAATTATTCCGTAACCTTATGTTTAAATAGTTTTTATAAAAATTATACATGTTCTCCTAAATATAATATCATTTGCCTCATTTCTAATCCCAATTGATAGTGAGTTATATAACTTAAATCCTTTATAAAAAAGAGATCTTTGCATCGCTGTTGTTGTTGTTCTTTGAAGCCTAAAATTTTCCGTATTTCTAAGTCCATATGGTTGTATCTCGCCAACTTATCTGATTTGATCGCGTAGATATTGTGGAGCATTTCCATTTTTCATTTTTCTAATAAAAATTAGGGTGTTGAGTGCCAATCTTTGCTTTACATTCATCCATCTAAGTGTGTCCAACATTATCCGTACCGGTGTATATCTATTGCATTTTAAAATCGATCGCATTGCTTTATTTTGTAGTTTTTGTAGCCTTTCTAGTTGTGCTTCGGTGCAGCATGTATATAATATGGTTGAACCTAATTCGAAGTGAGGTTTTATTATCGTATTGTATATGTTCATCGCCGTCATTATAGAAATTTTATTTCTGATACGTTTAAAAAATCCTTTTTTTTCCCGATTTTTTTGCACATATATTCTGTATGTTCTTTAAATCTTAAATTATTGTCGATTATAAAACCTAGATATTTAATATGTTTTACTTTTTTAACGTACATTAATTTTGATTATAGTTTCACTAGTCTCATTCATTTCTACAATTTTCGTTTTATTTTCATTCAATTTAAGTTTGTTCATCTACATCCTGTAACATTTTGTTGTGACATTCTTCACTAGTATCAACTTCTGCGTATATAAGAGTATCGTCTGCGTATAATACTACTTCACATTTATTAAGTATTCCTGGCATATCGTTTATATATCTTATAAACAATAACGCACCCAAAATAGATCTCTGTGGAACTCCACTTGATTACTCCACTTGATTACACTTGATTTAACACCGTTAACTTTAGTAATTTGTTTTCTATTTGTTAAATACGATTTAAACCATTCTAGTTCTTTATCCTTTATACAATACATATATAATTTCTGAATCAGTATATCTCTGTCAATCGTCTCAAATGCTCTTTTAAAATCTAGAAACATTGCCATAATTACTCTGTTTTTTTCTATATTTTTCTACCGATTTATCACAAAATTCACAGCAGTTTCACATGAAAATGTTGTTCTAAAACCCAATTGATATTCTGATATTAGGTTATTCTGTTCCATATAATTTTCTAATTGTACCTTGACGACTCTTTCTAATATTTTTTCACATGTTTTCAATGTATTAATTGGACGGTATTATTCACATTTTTTGGTCTTTGCCACTTTTTCAATAGGTGTTACCATAGTTTTCTTTTAATTCTCTGAAAACTCTCCTGTGTTTAATGATCTATTTATTATACCTAGAAGAATTTTGCCCATTAAATGCCAATTATCTATAATAATTTTTGTTGATACCCTACAGTAATCTGGTTAACGACGAATGATTTCAAAAACCAATGGGTTTATGTAGTCCAATAGAAGTATCAAACGAACTGTCATACACTTTTTGACTTTCACTAGCATACTGAAATCAAATTATCCAAGTTTAGTTTTAAAATCAATAGACAATTCGCACAACTTATAGGAGCAACATTTTGCTCAACGATTAGGTAAATTTCTGGGTTAGTGGTCTTGTAAACAAATTTGTCGCATAGAAAGTAAAACAAATACACTACAGACGAGCTATTATATCCAAAAAAATTAACCGGTTTGGTTCATGTTACAGTTGATGTAGATGGTTACTTAAGCAAGGTAAATGATTTTTTTTGTTTTAGATATGACAACCGCAATCACTAGCATACTAAAATCAAAATTTTGTGATAAGTCGATTTCAAGAAAATGACCCGTCAATTATTCTCAATGGTCATGTAATAGGTGCCCCTGTAGGCTAGAAGGTAGTGTACTAGCTTGTCAGTATGGGCGTTGTGGATTCGATACCCAACGAAGACCTTGGTTTTTTTTTCACTACAAAATTAAAAATTGACTGTCGGTGGGGCAGCTCAGCGATGAAGGCATAGTCACTGGTCGCTGTGCTGTCTTATATACGGCAGTTAATTTCCGACTATCCTTCTACTTTCACCACCTGTTTCATCTCTTCTCTATCCCTTTCCTAAAGAATGTAGCACGGTACTTGACTAAATAGGCATTGTTGCCTGAAGTGCTACTTCTCTTTAAAAAAAACAAAATAAAAAAATATGGTCATGTAATTTGACACCTTTCAATTATTTTTGGTGGGGCCATATAAAGACCCTATTTTTTGCCAATAAACCCACAAAAGTTGACGTCTTGAAGGCCATTATTGTTTGTTTTATTTGTGATATATAGCCAGAAATGTTCGAAATTTTCTAGAATTTTCTTCGTTAAGAACCGCATTGGTGGCCATGTGGCCTAAATCTTTTCATGTTTATGTTATAATTGAAATTTTTCTAATGAAAATTATGTTTTTTTTTTGTTTCTTTTACAATTTAAAGTTCAGTCTAAATCTATTCTAGGTTACAGCAATTTTGTTGTTGAAGCCTGTAAGTTCATTACGCCTAGGCGCACTAGGCGCAAATTTTCTTTTATAAGTTGTGCGAATTCATATCTCACTTTCAATATAAATCTGCATAATTTAAAAACCGTTTTGCTGTAGCTATTCATAATGATTTACCAAAGTATACTGATAACCATCAAAAAAAGAGCGTTGTATGCTAGATCGTTTGGCAGTTAACGCTTTAATAAGTTTCAGCGTATTTAAAAGAACGTCCATGTTATTACTGGATTTTTATCGTTTATTTTCATGATTTTTGTATTTGATCATAATATGATTACATTGTATTATAATGTATACTTAAAAATAATTAAGGTAATATTTGTTAATTTTTTTTTATTAGACAACAATATGGTTCTTATAACAAGAATATTTTGATTATGTAAAAAATATAATTTGACTAGAAGTGGCCCTACAATTCCAACTAAAATAAAACTCAATTTTTAAAGAACAATTCTTTCTTATCAACAAAACACTCACCTGAAACCCTTCTAACAATATAACGCTCCAATGCAATATGATTTTGCTTTATAATTTTCAATTAATTTATTTCTTTGAGGGTTTCAGTTTTACCCTACCTAAAATTAACATTTTGAGTCACTTATTATTTAATTATAATTTTTTTTATATAATTTGAAGTGGAACAGGCATTATTCATATTTTTTGTTGTTTGTTTGTTTCACATTTATGATCATTACCCTTAAAAATGTTGTCTTTAGGGTGGAAATTTATAACGAATTTATAATGTGAATGGGACAAACGCTTGTAGTTCCACTTTTTATTTTCAACTTTCATTTTTGTTAAAGGCTTAACGAGTAAAGCAAACAATTTTTATTTTAATGGTGACAAGTTTTCCACATTCAAGTAAAATGGAACTTAAATTCATGTTTCATTAATTATTTTTTTTTGTAAAAATTAATTTTTTATTTAATGAAATTTAACGCCTTAAAAAAGAATGTTCAAGGTAAAAACCTATTAACAAAACTGTAGGGTAGTTTGTGTTTCTTCCAACCGCCATATTTCCTATAAATGTTGTAAAGTTAACAATCTAGAAGCTTTATTATGAAGAGTTTTACAACTTTCTTAACTAGTAAGCTAGTCTTTCTTTCTTTCTTAAGTTGTTATACATATTGTTACGAATATGTCTTGCTTAAATTTTAAAATAATTAAGCAATAAAGAGAACTCCTGGTTACAATCTGCGTAGAAGTTTACACACACACAACTACAATATGCTGTTTACTAACTGCCTGGCACGCAAGAAAAAAAATACATGTATGCTCTTTACCACTAAACGCGCAACACAAAAGCTTATTTTACAACAACAAGCATACATGTTGTTTACCATCTGTGTAGTTTTCTAAGAAACTTTTTTCTACAAATAACAACAACAAATGTATGAAAATGTATTGAAATAAATCCCAAGCAGAAACCTTATCAGCAAAAAAACAAAAACAACTATACAAAGACATACAGGCGCCTATACATCGAATAAACAACATACAACAACAAAGTGCGGTACAAAGGTAGTAGAAGATTCTTAAATCTTCTAGACTTTAAATGGACAAGTATAAATAGGGAAAGGTCTGAGTGGATAATCAATCAGTGTAAAATTGAACCTCATCGAGTAAAGACGTGCATTTTAAGTAAATTATTCTGTGTCAACTTTGTGTAGTTAAAGTTAATAAAATTGTTATTAATTTAAAAACTGGTATTATTTATTTTGCTATAAAGAACTCATAACAAAACGTTTATAAAAGGTATAAACGTAACAATATTTTAACTACACACCACTATGGTCAGTCTTGCGAACTCATTAGCAAATCGCAAATTTTTGATACAAGAAATTCAAAATTGAGAGTTGCCATTTTTTAACTCCAAAAAGTCGCTATATAACAGTTTAAATAAACTGGTATACCTTTCTAAAACTAAGTTAAACAAGCTGTTAAATGTTCTACTGTTTCACCTTTGCTTAAGTTTTCGGTATAGTGTGGGTGAACAAAATAAATTTTTACAAAAAAATTTGTCAGGAATTGAATTCTTCCAAAAGAAATAACAAGGAAAATAATAATTTATCGTGCTTCAATTCATTTAAAAAATTGTATAAATAAAAGATTGACAACTAACTTGCAGATAGAAACAAACAAAGTTAAAGTAGAACAAAAAAGTCAGTCCAAAAATTGAATTTTTCCAAAAGAAATGCCAAAGAAAATAATAATTTATCGTGTTTCAATTCTCTTAAAAAATTTTATAAAAAGAAAAAAGATTGATAACTAACTTGTAGATGAAAACAAACAAAGTTAAAGAAGGACAAAAAAGCGAGTCCGAAAATGCATTATATTTAATTTGAATCCGACTTCTCTTTATAATTATTCTTATGCATAAAGCAACTGCTCTGACTCCAGTCAATTGGCCAGTGAACCACATTACACCTTAAAGCGAAAATTCTTTTTGTTTTGGCCGATTAGTTCATATGTGGAATAGTGTCCCTGCAGAGGTATTTCTTATCACTTTCAATATATATAGATATAAATCGAATGTCTACAAATACTACTCCTTCAAGCAAATCTTTAAATTTTACTATCAAAACGTATACTGTATGAGAATTGTGTTTAACTATTTCATCATAATTGACCCACCGAAAGGGCAATTCTGACCAAAATTTACAACATATTTCACTATACTAAACATTAACTCTGCAATCCGTATGCTAAGAGTGCGTTCCTATAAAAATATTTCTACTGTATCGACCAGTGCTAATGAAGGTCGCGATATATCAATTCATCGATGTCATCAACAATTGGGCTTGTGTTATTTGGCCGCCTAGAAGGATTTGCGTAAAGACATTGCTGTGAAACCATACAAAATTCATCGGCTGTAAAAACTAAATATAGGTGATGTACCACAACATTACTTGTTTGGTGAAGGGGGGGAGTTGGGCTTTAGGAAAATTGAATAAAGTTCCATGTTTCTATCGAATAATTGCCTTCACCGACGAAGTTAATTTTGGAGCAGCAGTTACAAGATATACTATTTGGTGCGGTTTGTTGGCCGGCGGCATCATTAGACCATACCTCTTCAAGAAGGAAGAAAATGTCAACGTTACAGTTAATAGAGCAAATTAACGTGCAAATATTATAATTTTTTTTGCTAGTTAATATTTGGTGTTATCAAGATGGCATTACATTCTACACGACCCGCGATACCAAGAGTCTATTGAAAGGCAAGTTTAGTGAAGGAACAATAAAACTACGTCTGTAAAGCGGACCATTGACCTACAAGCTCAGGCCTTTTTAGCCTACTAGAATATTTTGTATGGGGATACGTGGAGTCTATTGTGAAAAGTGAAATAGCCGAAATGCAAAGCATTTCATTTACTTTTGTAAATTTTCTGTGCGTTTTTTTCGAAGCCCAAACAGTTAAAAAAATCTAATTATAAAAATACTAGCGTGCCCATGACTGCTTTGCAAGTCATTTGTGGTTTGTTTTTATTCTGCAGCGTTCTTTTTTGTGTGTGCCAAAAAATTCAATCATTCAAGAAAATTAATCAGAAAGAACACAACTTCTTTTTTTTTCGTTTTTATGTTTTTTTAATGTTTTATCTCTTAAAAAATTCAATAATTTTGTGTGCTTATATTAACGTCTTATTCTATTGCAATGCTTTTACATATACGACATTCTTCGATTGATTTTGGATCGCGTTATAGACAAACAGTTGGTTTATTAACACGTGAACATGATACATATAATTGACCGTGCGAAAAACACGGATGATTGCAAAAGCAACACGTATGGGGAATTAAAGCCGTTTAAAATCAAACGGCAAATCTGGAGGAATCATAGGAATCATAGCGTGGTATCAACACATCCTCGCCCTTATATTTTCTTTTTAAAATTTTTGCTTCAATCACATTTTTCATGACTTTTTTGACTACTAAACGTGTCTGATTGCAAAGTCGTGGCTGGCAGATATTTCTAATCAAAATAATTGATTCACTTGTAGGCGGTGGGGCGGCAGTCCAGGTAACACAAGCGAATTTTAAAATTCGACTGGATAATTTACAACATCGTCTTGATGTCAATTTTTTTTTACCCAAAGGATTAGTTCTGACATGGCCGGACTAATGTAACTTTTTTTTAGAATTTAAGATTTTAAAACTTATTGTTAGTTCAATTTCTTGAAGATACAATAAATAATTATTGAAAAAAAAAATCGTCTTGATTGGTAACATATTTGTAGGTAAAAATTTTCCCGGGAATGTCATTTAAAATTGTCACATTGATATCCGAAACATCTGCGTTTTTCACAGCTAAGATAGCTCTTTCCCGCAACCAATCATGGCGTCTAAAATTTTGTGCAATACCGGGAAATACGTTTCTAACTATTCTTGTTTTGATTGTGCAAAGTGGCAAAAATTATCTGGAAGCGTAATCATTTTTGTGGTGGAGTCAATTGGAATTGCGCCATTCCCAATATCTAACAATTGCTTTGAAAAACGTTCGGCGGATGGATCATTTTCCAATTGAACACGCAAATTACACACGCGCACACAAAATGCAACAGAATATGAAAAACAAAATTCTCTATTTGTTTGCACATCCACTTGCTATGAACATGAACGTATTTCGATTTGTATTGCCGTCGCATTCTGTGCAAGCATACACACACACACAGCAACGTACAAACGAAAACACACATTTCATTTGATACAAAACATTGAATTGCAATGGAAAAAAATTGTTGATATTTTTGAAAAAAATCGATTTTTATATGAAAATTTCACTACAAACTTAAAATGGCTGTATCTCCGTAAATAAGAGGAATTTAGCAAAAATAATTATAATTTGGGATCACCTACAAAAAATCGATTTTTATATAAAAATTAAGCTGAAAATTAAAAATGGCTGTATCTCCGTAAATAAGAGGAATTTAGCAATAATAAGCATAATTTGGGATCACCTACTTTGCTATAAACCTCACGGAGCTTGAGACCTTTCCAACGAATGCAAAACCGTGGAAATCGGTTCGTGCATTCTGAAGTTATAGCGTCAGGAAGGAAAACCCGACATATTTTTTTATTATAGATAAAATACTTTTTATTATTTAAAGTTTGATTTATAATATAAATTTTATTTTTAATTGAATTTGTTAGCTAAAAGATAAAAATAGCTTTAGAACTTTAAATTCTTTGATTTTATCCATTTTTTTTAAGTTTAAAACTGATAATATTCAGAAGGTTTAAATTATGTGGCAACAGTGGTCGAGACATTTAAATCATATACAGAAAACAAAACCCATTCTTGTTATAGTTCTCTGCAGAGTACAGTTGTCTGTAATATTATACGGTTACGGTAAACAAATTATAATTGTCTCGAACTATATATTTTAGTCAAAGAAAGTATGGATAAAACATGGATAATTTAAGCTAAATAAATCATATAGAATAAATCATATATAATCATATAGAAATTGCTTTAAAAATTTTAAATTAAAACTAACAAATCAAATATTTTTAAGTTATTACAAAGACTTACCAATATTACTGCCTGATTCTAGGAAACCTCTCTTAAATTCTTAAATTGTATTTTTAATTAATGCTTAATAAATTTAATTCCGTTTTTCGCTTGGATTAAATTTACACTGATAATTTCAATACTTTAATTATTGAACATAAAATATTTTTCTACACATTTAACTTTTGCACTTGTTTTTAATTAGATTTATAATCTTTTATTTATTTTTTTAAATTGCTTCTTAAACAATTTAATTGATAGTATTTAATTTAATATTTTTTTTTATTTTTTTAACTAATAGCTTACATCTGTGTATTTAATTTTTTTTCCATTTTTTAAAGATTATTATTTTTTATTTATTTTTCATTATGATTTCTCGTTGATTTATTTTGTTTCTTTTTTTTTAATTTTCACAATGACTGCCAATTTGTTGAATTAAGACTAAAAATAAATAATAATAAAATAAATTAATTAATAAACATATTTTAAATATTAAATACATGGGTCACTGGTCAGTCAACCCATTTTTCAATAAGCTACATGAAAGTTTAATATGTTTTGGCGTAATAACTTGTATTATCAAATAAAAGAATTATAAATATAACTCTACATTAATTGTACTAGATTCTATTTATTTAAAGTATTATTAATGTGTGGAAACCATATAATCATTTCTTTACTGGTTATGATTAGAAAACTTAAGAGTCTTATATCTCAAGTCAAATTGATCAAATAAGAATTATATGCAACCAACAAAGTAAAAAGACAACAAAACCTTGTATACATTTTTTTATAAATAATTAAAAAAATATAATTATGTCACAAATATTTTTTTAGTATTTAAGAATATTTTCTCACTTTTCAAGGAAATTTAAATATGTTGCAATTCCATGTACAAATGTATCTTTAAAATGAAATATACACTTTTCTGTAATGCCACTAATGACAAAAGATTTTTACAGATTTGTTCTACATCTAGCAAAACGTATGTAGACGACATATATTTAGTTCGACATTCTCATCTATACTTGCTTTATCGAGTGCATGTTATAATTTGTGTTTTGTTTTACATTTTACAATATCAATTATATCGAATTTTTCAACAAGAAGTTTGTTTTTCAATTGTGGCAACACCAACAACATTTAGTTTTTTGACGTCTTCGTAGTAGATGCATTGGCAATTGTTACAATGAATTCAATTTCGCACGAAAATCGCATTAAAATCCGCTATGAACAATTATCATTTTTGTTTTTGTTAATAATACATTTTGTAAAATTAGTGATATTTTCGTACAACATAATCGTTCTTCTTAGACTGCCATTAAGAATTTGGTCGGTAAATTTGAGAAATGAATCAACGCGTATTCCATCGGGTCGTTCAACTGAAAACATCGCAGCTGTAAGCCACACTGTTGAACCAGATCCAAATTTGTCAATTCCTCGACGTTGTAAACAATTGGAAAAACACAAGGACTTAACTTTGAAGCTTTACAAGGTAACTGGTGCAGGTATTAATGCCGACCTTCCCTTCACATCGCTGTAGATTCGCTCAATTCATTCAGGAACAGCCGGCTAATTTTTCTGAAAAAATCACTTCAGGCAACAATGCCTATTTAGTCAAGTACCGTGCTACATTCTTTAGGAAAGGGGTAGGGAAGAGATGCGACAGGGGTGAAAGTAGAAGGATAGTTACGGAAATTAACTGTCGTATAAGACAGCTCAGAAACCAGTGACCATGCCTTAATTACTGAGCAGCCCCACCGACAGCCAATTTTTATTTGTAGTGAAAAAAACCAAAGTCTTTGTTGGGAATCGAACCCAAAAACCCCTGTTCGAGAAAATGACCCGTCAATTATTCTCAATGATCATGTAATAGGTGCCCTTGTAGGCTAGTAGGTAGTGTACTAGCTTGTCAGTATGGGGGTTGTGGGTTCGATTCCCAAAGAAGACCTTGGTTTTTTTTCACTACAAAAATAAAAATTGACTGTCGGTGGGGCTGGTCAGCGAAGAAGGCATAGTCACTGGTCGCTGTGCTGTCTTATACGGCAGTTAATTTACGACTATCCTTCTACTTTCACCACCTCTTTCATCTCTTCTCTAACCCTTTCCTAAAGAATGTAGCACGGTACTTGGCTAAATAGGCATTGTTGCCTGATGTGAATAATGGTCGGCATTAATACCAGCACCAGTTACCTTGTTAAGCTTCAAAGTCAAATCCTTATGCAAAAAATAAAAATAAAATTAAAAAAAAATTAGCGCATTTGGTCTTCTGAAAATCCTAGAGCGATTATTGAGAAGCCTTTGCTCAACGTGTCACTGTGTAATGTGCTATGTGATCTGGAGGCGTGATTAGGACGTTTTTTTTTTTTTTTTGTTTTAAGATGAGGCTGGAAATGCGGTAACGGTCAATGGATCACGCTATCGCGAGATGGTAAAAACTCAATTTTGGCCTATTATTGACGACGTGGATATCACTGACATGTGGTTTCAACAAATTTGCCGATGACATAATTTCACGACAATCAGTAGTTAAGTGGTCAGCCAGATCGTGTGATATAACACCACTGCGTTTTTTTTTATGTGGAGCTATGTTAAGAAGCCAACCGACGCAATTTCAGCCTTAAAACTCAAAATCCATGATGCGATTAACGAAATAGGACCGCCATTTTGACAAAAAGTTATTTACAAACTTTAATAAAAGAATCGACATCCGTCATTCATAATTGCCGAACTTTCCTCTTCGTAATACAATACATCAAATCATCTTACTCGAAATTTTTTGTTTTTTTTTTGTTGTAGAAAAGTACATCAGTACATTAAAAATACAACAAAGTAGGCAATCTCTGATTAGATTTTCCAAAAACTTTGCTGTTGCTTTAAAACTGAGAAATGAACAGTTTCTGAACGAGTTAAAAGACAAAGCGATTGACCTCGATAAATTAAGAGTGAAGTGCAGATGGTTTTAATAACAAATCGCGCTTGTGGCTGAACCGAACGGACAGCAGAAAGGAAAAATAAAAATATGTGGCAATTGGTGAAGGGAACAACGAAAAAAAAGCTTTGTGTTTTATGTGTTGATTAATTATAAAAACTCCCAAATTTTCTTAGCTACAAAGTTAGTTGCTTAAAAACGAGTACATGATCTTCGCAATGTAAACTTAAGATAAATTGATGCCTAAAAAATGCTGCATTACATTCTGGTGGTGTTTGAATTTTCCTGTTTTCTTTAGGAAACATCTGCAAACATTTGCAATTAAATTTTGTTTCTTTATAAAAAAAATATATATAAATTAAAATAAAACTTAACTAAAGTCCAATAGATTATTTAAATTTTTCTAATATCAAACAGTTTAACTAATGATTTCGAAAAAAAATATTTGATTATACTTTGTTTTTATATATATATTATATATATTTCAAATTATATATATTATATATAATTTTAAAAATTCATTTTTTTTTAAATCCATTTCAAAGTTCTATACCTCTATAAAAACACCTTTTACTTTTTTAAAATAGTCTTTGTTTCTTAAAAAATATAGTGCAAACATTATTTTTTGCATTAAAAACACAACATCACGAATTAAAGTTTCTGAAGTCTCTTAAATAATAACATAACACCCATTATAAGCATGTAGGCGGCACGTGTATGTATGTATATTGCGCAAATAACCGAGAAAAAAATTATTTATGCTGAAATCAAATATCGTAACTAGAGGTCTTTTTATCAATTTAAGCAAACAAAATATTTGTTCTTGAATAACAACTTATTCACCTTTTGAACATGAAAAATGCTATTTGCAGTAAATTTGATATGTTCTCAAATTCTTTAACAAATGTGCGTTATGCACTTATTCATTAATTAAAACAAAAACAAAAAAAAATATTTGTTTTTTCTTTTTGATCTTTGCAATTCACGCAGATTACTTAATTTTATAACTTTATACTTTACTCGTATTTACAAACATACGAGTGCATACTTAAAGCGTAAAGTTTTAAAACTTGTTGACGACAAGTTGTCTGTCTAAGCTAATAATTTTTTTATTAAAACCGCTGCCCCTGACTGAGTTAGGTTTTTGTTGCATGACACTTAATCGCACATTAAAGAAACTGAATTTATGAAAATTATATTTAAAAATTAAAATTATGCAGATATAAAGTTTGATAGTCACTCTTAGTGAAACTAGATCAAAATCTGTCAAGGCGACAAATACAAGTCTAAGAGTTTTTCATAAATCTAAGATCAGAAATCGTTTAATTATTTTTATAAAGAAACTAGTTATAAAGCAGAAGAAACTATTGCTGATAATTAGAATATGATTTAAAATATTTTTTTTAGTTAATAAATGGTTTTTCAACAGAAAGTTTGTTTAAAAAAAAATAAGACAAAAAATTTAGATTAAAATGATTCAAATTTTTATTGTATTACGGAGATAAAAATCCGTCAATTATAAATGAGGAATGATGAGGAAGATATCGATTCTTTCATCAAGTTTTAAACCACTATCGTTAATCACATCACGGATTTTGAGTGTTAAGGCTGAAATCGATTCGATTGACTCCATATAGACTCTGTCCTTGGCATAGCCCCACAAAAAATAATCTAGTTGTGTTTAATCACACGATCTGGTTGGCCACTTAACTCCTGATTATCGTGAAATTTTGCGATCGCAAAATTTGGTTTGCAATAAATTGATCGTTTCATTGGCAGTGTGACAGGTACCATCGTTCTGTTGAAACCACATGTCAGTGATATACGTCGTCAATAATAGGCCAACATGAGTTGTTAGCACCCCCCAAGATAGCGTGATGACCGTTACGGCATTTCAATCCTCAGCTTCGAGAAAACGGCTCAATCACGTCTGCAGACTACATAGAGCACCATACAGTGACACGTTGAGCATGCAAAGAATTCTCAAAAATCGTTCTAGGAAGCCCAAATGCGGCAGTTTTTTTTTGTTGACATCCCCTAACAAGTGAAAATGGGCTTCGTCTGAAAAAATAAGTGCATAACGCACATTTTCATAAAAACCAGATGAATGTTCCTGAATGAATTGAGCGATCTACGGCGATGTAAATGGTCGGTTGACTTCAATTCTTGCACCAGTTGAGCCTTATAAGGCTTCAAAGTCAAATCGTTAGACAAAATTCGCCATGTGGTGGTTTTGGATAATCCCAATTGTTGAGAACGTCGAGAAATTGACAAATTTTGATATGCTTCAACACTAAGGCTTATGGCTGCGATGTTTTCAGTTAAACGACCCGGTCGAACACACGTTCGCACATTTTATATCGAGCCTCTCGACTCAAATTTAACGACCAAATTCTTAATAGCGGTCTCAGAAGGACAATTGTGTTGTCCTAAAATATACGATTTTTTTTTTTAAAGAGAAGTAGGCACTTCAAGCAACAATGCCTATTTAGGCAAGTACCGTGCTACATTCTTCAGGAAAGGGATAGAGAATAGATGAAACAGGTGGTGTAAGTAGAAGAATAGTCGGAAATTAGCTGCCGTATATAAGACAGCACAGCGACCAGTGACTATGCCTTCATAGCTGAACAGCCCTACCAACAATCAATTTTTATTTTTTGTAGTTCGTTGGGAATCGAACCCACAACCTCATACTTACAAGCTAGTATACTACCTACTGCCTACAGGGGGACCTATTAAATAAAATGTAACTTTAACAGAACCACCATTTTCATAGTGGAGGAATGAATGTTTCACGGACTTTCTAGTTCAGATTTTTTAGGTCACAACTCAATTAAATTAATATAATCAATTAAGACAGAAATAACTGTAATAATGTGAAAAATATTAAGTTCTCGAACACCATTTTGACCGTGTAACTCTTAGAATCATCGAAGGCGAAACATTTTATTTTTTTTGTCGATTTTACTCGTCAAAATGAAACGAACATTTTTCGCACTATTGGATAAAAAGATGTTTTTTATAAAATTTCGCTTGCTTTTTTTTAAATGTGGGTTGAAGTGATTTGCCATCGCCGGAAAAAGTTTTCTAAAATAACACAATAAGCATTTAAAGGGGTAAAGAAGTACTTGGTATGCTCAAACGCCAGCCGAGAGAATTTTTTACTGTTTCGAACTCTGGACCAACAGAGGTTTGAAATAAATGAAAAGCACTGGTTGCAATTATTATCTTATTAAAAACAACAACTGTTAAAAAAAATAGATTACATGCTGCACAAACTAAATTCTAGTTTTTAAAAATAAAACTTTCATATGAAGTTGGCAGTACTTTTTTTGAGAGTTAATTTTTTTGTTTTGGCTTTTTTTTATTAAAGTACAACAAATCCTGATAATAAAATGTGTGAAATGAATAGCACAACAGACACAAAAGAAAAGCAGAGAATACCAAATAAGCAGAGTGATCACATATAACACAATTTAACTTTTAATAGTTGTATTGTGATTTTGGAGTATATGTGGATTATTATTATTATTATTGTTGTTGTTCTTCAAAAGGCAAGCATCATTACAACATTGCCAGATACCATTTTTAGTTCGTTTGTTGCTTTAACGTTTTTAAAGCATAAAAATTTTAAATTCACTGAATTGAAAATATTATTTTCAAAAATGACTTTAAAAATTGTGTATGTTTTTATGTACAATAATTAAGAAACACTGTTGTCATTCCTTTCGGTGAAAAGCGTCGTTACTGACTATTTATTTGGTATGATCGACGAGCGCTTTCGATGCGTCCACATAATTACCAAGTCGCATTTTAGTAAGTACTAGAGAGTTAGTATTAGATCTGTTAGTATTAACAGTGTTGGGTTTAGGTCATTCTTTCATTAGGGTTGTATCTATTTATGCAGCTTAACTATTCCACCATCTGGCATTTTCTGTGGGGGGACAATTTAATATTTCCGTTTTTTTTTACATTTTTATCACACCATCTGGCCAGCCATATCTGGCATTTTCTGCGGGCCAATTTAATATTTCCGTCTTTTTTAAAAAATATAACACCACTGGATTGTTTTTTGTGGGGTTATGTTAAGGATAGAGTCTAGACGAAGCCAATCGAATCGACTTCAGCTTTAAAACTCAAAATCTGTGATGTGATTAGCGAAAAAGGGCCACCAACTTTAATGAAAGAATCGACATCTATCAGAGTGGTCGTGGTGGACATTTGTCAGATACTATTTTTCATATTTTTCAATATTTCGTAACTATCCTTCTACTTTCACCACCTGTTTCATCGCTTCTCTAACCCTTTCCTAAAGAGTGTACCACGGTACTTGACAATAGGTTGTGTCTGAAAAAAATGATTTTTTCAGAAAAATTAGCCGGTTGATCTCGGCGATGTGAATGGAAGGTCGGCACCAGTTACCTTGTAAAGCTTTAAAGTCAAATCCTTATGCAAAAAAAAAAAATAAAATAAAAAAAATTAGCGTATTTGGTCTTCTGAAAATCCTAGAGCGATTATTTAGAAGCCTTTGCTCAACGTGTCACTGTATGATGTGCTATGTGGTCTGGAGGCGTCATTGGGCCGTTTTTTTTATTTAACATGAGGCTGGAAATGCGGTAACGGTCAATGGATCACGCTATCGCGAGATGGTAAAAACTCAATTTTGGCCTATTATTGACGACGTGGATATCACTGACATGTGGTTTCAACAAATTTGTCGATCGCATAACTTCACGACAATCAGTAGATAAGTGGTCAGCCAGATCGTGTGATATAACACCACTACGTTTTTTTTTTGTGTGGAGCTATGTTAAGGAGCCAACCGACGCAATTTCAGCTTTAAAACCCAAAATCCATGATGCGATTAACGAAATAGGACCGCCATTTTGACAAAAAGTGATTACAAACTTTATTGAAAGAATCGACATCCGTCATTCATAATTGCCGAACTTTTTTCTTCGTAATACAATCCAAATTTGAATCATCGTAATCTAAATTTTTTGTTTTATTTTGTTTGAGAAAACAAACTTCTTGTTGAAAAGCCCTTTATTTTACAAATTAACAACAATGAGTCCAATAAAATGAGCTCAACAGATGAAGTAAGTTTACTTTTTATTTTATAATTTCTTTAATGATTTCTAATACCAGATAAAACATTTTTTAAATTTTGAAATAAGCTTAACAATTCTATTTTTAACGTCAACGTTTTTACAATTACCATAAGCAATAAATCAGATTAAATATTAAACATTTTAAAATCCTTTAATTCATTTAGCTGACGCATTTACTACTTTCCGTTTTTAATAGTGATAATTTTTTTTAACCGAATAAGAATTTCCAATCATTTAAAATTATGGAAATTTTAATTTCTGCGAAGTAAAATTATTTACCAAATTTAGGAGGAAAGTCTTTATATAGTTAACAAAACCAGCTGCTGAATTTTCTATTAATCCAATGCTTAATTTTCAATTGCAATTAAACCGTTATGTTTGTTTTTTATAAAAATAAAATACCTATCATTATGACAAAATGGCGATTTTCGCCAAAAAAAAATGTCTGGCAACATTAGGCTGATGATAATCTAAAAAAAAAACATTATAAAATAGTTCTCAATGTTAAGTAGGGGATCACATATCCCAATTTTACCAAAAAATATTCTCGTACTGCAAATTTGAGTAAAAGAGAGAATTTTTGAGAGTATTCTTCGGGTAAACAGCAAAACTATCAGCTGGTTGAAAAGCAAACAATAGCAAATACAAATAATTATACGTATAACACTCGCAGAAGTGTTATTTAAAAGTTTTCTACTAAAAAGTTAATAAAATAAATTGTCTAAATACAAAATACTTGTGTATTTCTCTTTTTACTAAGAGCCCTTTTGGCTTTTCTGTCCATAATTAAGAATAATTGTTTACTCTCATTTTAACAAACTTTACCCAAAAAGTAGCCATTATTAAAGGTGCAAAACTATTTAATAGAACTTCGTAGGAAATAAAACGCAGACCAGAAAATAGAAATAAATAAACATTTTTAACATTAATCTTTTTATAGACCGACCGGTTTTTTGAAGCAAACAAAAAGTAATTCTTTAGCACAAACAGCACCACGATGTTGACCATTGTTTTGATTAAACGACTGCTTGGCGATCATTTTTTAAACACAAACAGAAGAAAGGTATAAAACCAGAAGTCAAATAAAGCAATAACAACAAACCATAACAAATGCAACGTGTTTTTTTCTTCATTATTTTGTTGACAGATTTTTTTAATTTTGTTTGTTGCCTTTTAAACAACAACTGCTCCAAAAGTGTATAATTTACCAAACAATTAAGACACTGTTCTGCAGGATATTTATTACCTAAGTTAACACTTTTTTTGGGTTTAAATTCGTTGCACTTACTTTTAATACCACAGACAACAAAGTTCTTATTGTTACCCATGCCTTGTCGAAGAACAATTGACACACTCACACACTTAATTTAAATATATACGTATGTACATATATGCTATTTTACGTAGTAGTTTCTATTTTTTGCTTATGCCAAAATTATTGTTTATCCACCAAAATTATATATTTTATATTTACATCGCGTTAAACAACCAACTTGCCTAAACAAATCTAACGAGCAACCGTTTCGCACAAGCAGCTGAATGAAACTGAATTAACAATTTTGTTTGACAACAGCAGGAAAACAAAAATGTTCGTTTGCTATTACTTTCCAGTGAATGGTGTTGATGTAGAAATATAAGATAACAGCAGTTTTTATATGGTAGAACTGTTTTCAATAGCAACATTTAATTATTGTTCATATAGAAAGCTCTGTAATGGAACTGTTAATTCAAAAACAATAATGTTTATTTGGAAATCAAAAAATCTTGTTTCTCATCCATTACTTCAAAACGCATCAAATCCTACAAACTTTGTGTTTTCCACTTAAACTCTTTATAATGATGTAATTAAACAGCAGATTTTTAATCTAAAGTAAATCTAAAGTTCTGTCCAATTTCGTGAAATGTATACGTTTTCGTCGTTATAGTTTTTGCTATCTGGCAGGATGATTAGGTAAAAATTATTTTTACCTTGAAGTTGCTACACTACCTTACTATTTTTCATCTGTTTACTGTGATACTTTCGACTTTTCCATGAAATAACATTTATCTTCAGTTTATTCTTAAATAATTTTCTTTATCTATATATATAAAAATGAATGTCTGTCTGTCTGTTTGTTTGTTTGTGCTTTATAGGAGGCCAAACCCTTGGGCCGATTTTCCTGAAATTTTCACAGCATGTTACTGCGACTCTGGAAGTAATGGTAGGCTATATGAAGCTTTGATTGGACAAAGGCACCGCCCATATAACCCAAAAATTTAAATCGCCATATTTTGGGCATTTTTTGACCTACGTCGATGATGTTTGGTACATATGGTATTGGCATAATAAGGAATGCGTACCAGGAGAAAAGTGGGTGGGACCACGCCCCTTTTTAGGACAATTAAAAATCGTAATATAGTCTTAACTACTGTACCGATCGTCATTAAATTTTCACAATAGGATATTCTTACGAAATAATAAATTCTTTGACTCAGGAATACTTATTACATGATAATATTTTTCGACTATGCACACTTCTGCACCTACTGTTACTACGTTTATTAACGGCTTTACCTCAAATTTGAAATACATATTAGTTAAAATAGTGGGGTAGCCCCATTCTCTTTCTCCCACAACTGTCTGCAAAACAGCTGATTTTGTAATATAGGTTAATTAAAACAGAGAGTGGTGTAACCCCATCTTCATTCTCTTACAAGTGACTGCGAAAACAGCTGATTGTGTAATTGCTGCTTTTTGATTCATCTAAAAATAAAAAAAGGGGAGCATGAAGCAAATTACATGCGGTTCAGTACTGAATTCTAATTTGTTTAAAACAAAAAAGGGGAGCTGTAATCTTGCTGCTTTTGCCTTAACGCATTTGCAATAGTGAATTAGACAGAAGTTGCAGTTTTCTTTTTAAATTATTTTTTGCAGTTTTCTTTTTAAATTATTTTTTTAACTAAATTTTAATTAAATTTATAACCAAAAAATTTAAAAAAAACTTTAAAAAGTTAATATAATCAAAGTTTAAATTAAGTGAGAAACGATTGTGTTAAAAACTTAGTTATAAATAAAAAAATGCCTCCAAAAAAATCATCCCTTTCAGCACGTACTCCAAAATCAATGAAATCCAATAGAGAAAACGAAACTCATGAAGAACGTGAAGCACGCCTTGCAATTGAACGGTCTCGAGCCTCAACCTCTAGAGCTGCAGAGAATTTACAGCAACGTGAAGCACGCCTGGAAATTGAACGGTCACTAGCCTCAGCCTTTAGAGCTGCAGAGAATTTACAGCAACGTGAAGCACGCCTAGAAATTCAGCGATCTCGATCCTTAACTGCTGTTCAGCGCGAAACACTGCCCATTATTTTACTGCCTAATATCGATCCACCACGGCTTGCAATGGCACTCGACTTGCAGTAAAAAAACTGAGAAACAATTTAATAGAAGCGACCATTATAGCAGGAAAATATAAAGGGACAGATGTACTTTTGCCACGCATTCCAATGATACCAACAGATTTACCATTCGATTTTAAACGATTGCAGTTTCCTGTTCGGTTAGCGTTTGCGATGACTGTTAACAAAACTCAAGGTCAATCTCTGCAAGTTTGCGGCTTAAATTTAGCAAATCCATGTTTCTCGCATGGACAGCTTTATGTTGCATGCTCGCGTGTAGGAAAACCCATCGATTTATATGTGTATGCTCCTGATGGGCAAACTAAAAATATTGTATATCCTAAAGCATTGCAATAATTAAATTAAAATTAAATAAATAAATTTTTGTTAATATATAATTACTTTTAATTTTATAACGTGGGGGTAGCGAAGCACACCGGGTTCAGCTAGTTTTATATAGTTTTAAAAATTCAAAATCGTTAATTTAAATTAATTATAAAGAAAATCGTTAAGAATTTTTATTGTTACAAAATTACAATTATTTCTTTATATATCTCAATTTAAAACATCATTATTATATTCAAAAATTAAGATGTATATTTATCGTCACCTACTACAACTTGGCTTTAATTTCACGCTTGTTGTCATATATTTCCTTTTTCCATCTTGTTTGTGCAGTTGTTTTAAAATTACTTTAAATTGGATGGGTTATATAATAGCGTTGCAACCTTCTCAAATAGTTGCGGCTTTGATTCAAACATCGAGAGTTTTTCCTTGTTAATTTTACAATTTAGCTTGGATAAGCTGCTTTAAATGCGTTTCGAAGGTCACATTAACTGGATCTTGATTTAAATCACTTTTACGTGCCTCCTCCATGAGACGCTCATAGACACGACCATCATAACAGCCCAGCGTAGAGCCTAATACCCGATCATGAAACTCAAAACCGTCAACTAAAACCACAGCATTTGGCCTAAAAGCCACTAGCATGTCCTCATATAGTCTTTCAGCTTCTTGGATTTCCTTATGAGTTATTAAAGGATTAAAACGTAAAATATCCTTCAAACTTGTTAGAAATATGTCCAAAATAAATATATGCAAGAGTTGATTCATTACAGGCTGTAAACCAGCACTTAACTTTTCTTGTTTAGTTTGAGATTTAATCTCTTCATAGGTCATGCGTGCCAAGAAAGCTTTACCATGCAATATGGCGGTTTGCGTCAATAGCAAGCCAGCACGATTGTTTGTTTTCTGTTCTTTGACAATAGATCTTTGTTTTAAAAACGTGTATTTAATGCGTTCTAAGGAGGTAAATTCCAAAATTTTTAAAATAGTTTCCAAATTTAAAGACCATTTAACTTGACCACTGGAACGTAAATAGACTACAGATTTGGGTAAATATTTACGCCTGATGGCATCTTCAAAGCATTTTGTCAAAAATTTTGCCGTTTGTAGTAGCAAAACTGTATTTTCTCCTTCGTAGGTACATGCTGCAGCTGCTGCACCATATATACATAAAAAATTTGCGGACTTTAAGTATCCATGACCGCCACATGCTCTTCGAAGAATATCTATTCCCTTGGCGGCTTCATGCGAGCAAACGGATTTGAGGCAACAGGACAATGCATGTAATTCAGGCAGATCTCGTTTGTAACCCTGTTCAATTTCTTGATGTACTGTACGATAATGATTCCACACATAATCAGCGGCCAGGCGATAGAATATTCCCTTTGCAATTTGAGGAAAGATTTTCTGCTGCTGAGTAAGAAAATCTAAAACCTGTATTTCTGTTTGGTTTGAACTTTCGATACCTTGACGACGTATGGCGGAATACCTGAAAATTAAGGGTATGTGTATTATAAACCTTCATAAATCAATCGAAATATCGTACAATTTTCGACTTGTTATTGTTGTTTTAAAATTTTTTAAATTTCATTACCTGGTAGCGATTGTTGCAGCTTGTAAAAGATTAAACGAAACGTCTTTAATGATCATTACACGAACATACGACATGGTACTATATAACAAAAGAGGCTCTGGTCCCTTGACAAAAGTACCATTCGGCAAAACTTGGTTATGCTTTGAAAGCATTTGGCCTAAAGGTATGCGAACATTTTTCAAACCTAAAAAGCCATTATTGACCCCATTTATACCGAATTTGGGACCAATATCGCCAACATCTATTCCAGGTTCTGGTTGATGGGTTTTCTCGTTACGTATACGTATTAAAAATGGTTGAAGGCCATAATGTTCATTGTTAATGTAAAGTTGGGCCATTAAAATCACCATATTGGCCGTGTTGCCCAAGCCGCCTGGCCACCACTTGTAGGCTGTTAAGGTGGGTGTATTTAAAATAAATTCCTGTTTCTCAACATCATAATCAGCGCGCGTCTCTAGGCCACGTAAATACGTGCCATGGCCCAATTCAGTTTGAGCATAAGTACCGATAATACCCTCCATATTCCAAGCTTTTTCTAGCCACTCACCACATTGCTTCTCATTTGAGTGAGCCAATAGAGCCGTTAAAAACATAGAGAAATGTAAGCGTAAGGGAAAATTTTGCTGAAACAAGCCAGTACCTAATGGGCCACTTAGTACTGAGCGAAAATAATACATATCGTCTATAGATATTGACTTGGTACCACTTTTATTTTGCTCCGCTTCATACCATTCTTTAAGTTTCTTTATCACTTTGGTAGACTTTGCCACTGTGTGCTCATAAAGCTCTTTATATGAAAAATGCATTATATTTTTGGCGTCCTCAAATTGTGGATCGTCAAAGAAAAGCTTTTCTAAAGCTCTGCGTTTATAAAGTTCATATTTACCACCCGACCACCATAAAGCAAAATCTTCGCTATTGATTGTAGCATTTTGTCGTTCTTTAAGTAGATCATTGTCTATCGCCATTAGCAAATATTATGTTATTTAAATTACTTAGTTTAAAACGAAATGTTATAGACTAACATCTGGAAGAAAAATCGCCTTTGAATTATTTACCGTTAATAGAACTTTGCTCTAACACTCTCACTAAACAACTGTTTATTGTTTTGATTGCAGTTTCTTCCACTAAGCGATTGGAATTCTTATGACTCTTATCAACAGCAGACTAGCAGCCATGATAATATACAAAGGTATATTAATTATGCATGTACATACATATGTATTTGTTTGGAGCAATACATTCGCTGCAAATATAAAAACCTGATCTTTGGAACTACAAACATTAGGTTTTCTGCTTTTCTTTTTGCCCACAACTTAAAAAATTATACTGAAAAATACATATAACAAAGCATTAAATGTTTTAGCGCACTATTTTAGAAGGGAAATAAAATGAATGGCTATGCAGCACGAGGATAATTTACCAAATCATTTCAAAACATATTAAACCTTATTTCCGCACTGGTAAAATCTTAATATTACTAGATTCATTTTGTTGAACATGAATGATACGCTCAATCACGATTCGCGTGAATAGAGTCGATCTTAATGCCCGAAGACACAATGTTGCAACAAGTTACGCAAGTTCGATGGACTAAACACATTATTCAGGTTTCTAAAGAAACTTTCAAGTGACTCGATTTGCTAAAACTATGTAAGGCATACTTCACTCCATCCGAATTTCTCATGTATGGGCCAGCTACCCAAAGTCTGTTTTGGACTTGCTCGACCGCATACAGGAAAGAGCCAAGACGGTCATTGGGGACGGTAGGGTATCTTTAGAGCATCGACGCAGTGTAGGTTGTATTTCATTGGTTTATAGTTACTACAATTGCAAGTGATTTAACGAAATTAGGACTCTTGCTCCCGAAACTTGCACGTTTTTGCAATTTACTCGATTTTCATTTTCAGAAAAACCAGCCGGTTGTTCCTGAATGAATTGAGCAAATTTATGGCGATATGAATGGTCGGTCGGCTTTAAATCCTGCACTAGTTGAATCTTGTAAAGTTTCAAAGTCAAATCCTTACGCAAAACTCGCCATGTGGTGGTTTTGAATAATCCCAATTGTTGAGAACGTCGAGGAATTGACAAATTTGGATCTGCTTCAACACTGTGGCTCATGGCTGCGATGTTTTCAGTTAAAAGACCCAGTCGAACAGGCTGTCGACTCAAATTTAAAGACCAAATTCTTAATAGCGGTCTCATAAGGGCGATTATGTTATCGAAAATGTAACTTTAACAAAACCTTACCATTTTCACAGTGGATTTTAATTAGTTTAATGCGATTTTTGTGCGAATTCGAATTCACTGTAACAATTGCCAATGTATCTACTACGAATGCGTCAAAACTAGCATTTTGTTGGTGTTGTCACAATTGAAAAACCAACTTGTTGTTGAAAAACCCGATATAAAAGCTATGTAAGGTTTTCCTTGCACAACATAGCATCCAAATCTACTGTTATTTTAAGAAACAATTAAAGGCCAATAGAAGAGATTTTTCTATTGACAAAAGTTCATTGATTTTTTCTATTTTGCAGTTTAGAATTATAATTGGTGGCTTAAACTTTTGCCTGTTTTTTCAACTATTAACTCATCATCATCTAAATACATCATGTGCAATTTCTTTAAGAAGGAAAAAGTAAATTTTCTAACGTAATGCTGCACTAGGGAGATTGTTACATTTTGATTTTTTATTTTTTCGCATTACTTTAGCTCTAACTAAGTGAGGTAACATTTACACATTTGATCTTGTGAAATATAGTTTGTTATTCTTTAAAAAATAGAATATTTTTAATATAAATAAATTTTTTCATTTTTAATAGCAAAAAAAAAAAAGTGTACAATTTGAAAACCAAATTTGTTATATTTATAAATAGGAAATTTTTAATTATTTTAAAATTATAAAAAAAAAGCAAAATACTTTTTTTTAATTTCAATTCTCAATTAGATTTGTGTTAGCACTTAGTTTTCGTGAATAAAATTTTAACGTAATAACTATATAGTTTAGTTAGTAGTATTTATAATACTTTACAAATTTCACATACATAATTATTTTCTCTCTACTAAATATGATTTACTATGTTATTCTTCACAAATTGTGTTATCTTTCTCCTACTTATATTAATATTTCTTTCCGTTTTAATATTATTTGGTAACAAATTGTATACTTTAAGTCCCTTAAAGAACAGAGATCGTTGCACTGCTGTTGTTGTTACCCTTGGTAGTCGAAAATCTTCAGTATTGCTAAGATGGTATGGTTGTACTTCCCTCACATAGCCAAGTTGTAAGGTAATCCGGTGCGATTCCCATTTTCATATTCTGAGTGAAATCGAGTGTGTTCAATTCCAGTCTTTGATGAATATTCAACCATTTTAGTGTGTCCAGCATTAGTTTAATTGGAGTGTATATATTGCATTCTAGTATTGAACGCATAGCTTTGTTTTGTAGTTTTTGCAATCTTTCTATTTGTGTTGTTGAACAGCATGTGTATAAAATTGTGGAGCCGAATTCAAAGTGGGGTTTTATCAGTGTGTTATATATATGTATTGCTGTTATTTGAGATAATTCGCTTAAAGAAAGCAATTTTCTTCCCAATTTTCTTACATATATAATCGATGTGTTCCTTTAGTTTTAGGTCTTTATCGATTATAAAACCGAGGTATTTAATTTCATTTACCTTTCCTATTTCTTTATCATTAATTTTAATTATGGTCTCAGTCGCTATATTCATTTGCAATAACTTAGTTTTACTCTCATTTAGTTTTAATCTATTCATTTTCAGCCATTTATTTATTTTATTTATGTCGTGCATCAGATTCTCCCTACATTGTTCATCTGTGTCTCCTTCCGAATAGATTAATGTGTCATCCGCATATAGAATTATTTCGCACTTCTGTAGTATATTTGGCATATCATTTATATATATTATGAATAATAGTGCTCCTAAAATAGAACCCTGCGGTACTCCAAATTCATTTCCTACTTCGTTTGATCTTATACCATTAACTTTTGTGATTTGCATTCTATTTGTAAGATATGATTTAAACCATTTTAATTCACTTTCTCTGATGCCATACATATATAGTTTTCTAATAAGTATTTCTCTATCAATGGTCTCAAATGCTCTTTTGAGATCCAAAAATATTGCCATTATTTTTTTCTTTTATTTCAATTAATTCCCTTTCGTTTATCAGATAATTTACTGTTGTTTCGCATGAAAATTTTTTTCTGAATCCCGATTGATATTTTGAAAATAGGTTGTGTTGCTCCATATACGTTTCTAATTGTTCCTTAACAATTTTCTCCATAATTTTTTCACACGTTTTCAGGGTATTTATTGGGCGGAATTCTTCACATTTATTTGTTCTTGCAATTTTTTCCATGCTTTCTCCACAGTAATCCCTTATGCCGGCTATCGACGTAAACATATGACAATATCACGAAATTGTTCATTAATTAAATTAAAATTTTGAACGAATCGAGCATTTTGTTTGTATTTATTTTTTCATGATGATGCCTAGGCAGGATTAGAGAGAAATATGAAAAATTAAACCATAAATTGCAATGCTGTCAATTTAGCACGTTTTAACATTACCAAACCCGTCTCTCCCCACTTAATTGAAAATGTGCTAAATAAATATTTGTTTAGTTAAGTGCAAACACGAAAACGTATAATCTGTATTGTACTTAAATCGGTTCAATATTTTATATATACCTACCCTACCCAGCAAACATTTAAATCGAGATGTTTTTATCATTTTTATCATACCCATATTTTTATAATTTAGCAAAATACCAGAAAGCAATCTATTTCTTAACGATTTCTGAAGCTAAGTCCAACTTTACTTTCCCGTTTCTTCAACATTCGAAGTCTAATTATGTTGAATAGAATTTAAAGATACTGCGCATCGATGTGTTCTTGTTCTTTTAATATATTAAACAATTAACATGTATGGTATGGTTTTATTTCAATTTAGCTTGAGCTTTATTTATTAAAATTTTTAAGAGAAAGTATAAGTGGTATTAATATATATATATATATATATGTGTGTATAGTAAATATTATGTATGTTTTATATAAGGTATAATGCGTTTTCGATTGTTTAACATATTAGGAATAATCAAACAAAAACAAAATAGATATAATGATTTAAAAAGCATAATAAAACACATACCGACAAAATCCGGAAAGAAGTTAACGTTTTTTAATAAAAGGTCATTTTGAAGATTTTTTTTAACGTCGTCCTAAAAGCGGGTCAGGGCTTTAAGAGATTTTATTTAGTTATTGACGGAAAATCCTAATTATGAATAAATCCTGAATTGCAGCGAACTATAGTAGAAAAGAAATCCGATATTTTTCTTGATTTCTTTATTATAGAAGGAAAAGAGAGTTGAATTGTTTGAAATCCTTTGAGTTTCATAAGATATTATTCAAAGGTTGGGCTAAATAATAATTAAATCCAAAGTTAATGATTTTTTTGTAAACATATACTTTATATATAAGAAGGAAGAATTGAGATCCATATTTGTTAATATGAGAAGAAATCATCCAGTTGAAAAATCCTCCCACGTTGTCCGAATACTCAATAGAGTAAAAAATGTCCATAAAATTTCCTAAAGAAAAACTTACAAACAATGTGTACCACGTCCTTTCTGTAAATCCTAAAGTCCTGCTGATCCTCCTCGATATGAAATCCTTGAAGTTATAATTTAAAAATAATGAATTCCATACATTTCTTTAGTCGGTCATTATTATTATTTTTTAATCCGTTAATTTGTCTCTAAAAATCCTTTCAAGTGAATATATCCAATAATTGATTTTTACATTCATCAAATCCATTTTTATCTTAAATCCTTATATCCATTTTTAAATTCTATTAATCCTCCTTAACTCCCTTCCTCCAATTCCAAATAATATTCCATCCATTTGAAGAGGAAAGAGAAGAAAAATTAAGATCAAAAATATTATTAATATATTTTATATATAATTAAAGTGAATGATATTTAAAATTTTTTAAAAATATGTTAAAATGCTTGATTTTTGTTGGTGGTTTTAATTATTGTAATCTGACTAGTAAGGAAAAAAGAATGTGCTCAAACTAAACAAATAAAGATTTTAGATTGGGGCATTTTTGAAAAGTTTTAAAGAAGTGTTTTGGTGATTAAACTTAATTGTTCTTTCCTTGGAAGTAAAATAAATGGCTCAAATTTCACTTTCACATATTTTTTAATTAATGAATTTTAACAAACAAAATTTTATTGTTAAAAAATCAAGGAATGTTTTAAACAAATAAAAAAATAAACAAAGAAATAGAAATACAATTGGTAAGAAATGTTGTCGACCTTGATTTTTCTTTTTCTTTAAGGTTTATTTATTCTGAATTAATGTGATGACGGAAAAGAAATTGTTATGAAAAACAACTTGCTTGTTAATAAAGTTTAAACAAGATTGCTTGTTAATAAAGAATTGCTTTATAAATAAAAATCTTAAAATGTAAAAATATTAGGAAAATTGCTTTTAGCAGCAAAATTGCAAAATTTTGTCAATTGAAAGTTTGGTGATATTATTTTATCTGCAGTTGGTTTAACTTGTGGTTTTCTTAATTTTGTTTTGTTTTTTGTAGGGTTTCTTTCAAAAAGTGTTTTGAGTTGTTTAATTTACTTTTGGTTTTGTATCAGTTAGTATATATTTTTTGGAAAAAATATTTTGTTATTTAAAAGTTTGAACGAGATCGTGACCTTGAAAAAGTTTGCCGGCGCACTGGGGAATATGTTGGTGAGCCACGTCTTCGAGGGCGTGGCGAAAAAGATCGCGAGCGTGATCTGCAAATATTAAATAAAATTGTTATTAATAAAGAAATTATAAAAAAAGTTTAACAAACAATCGTACCTAATACCCATACCGCCACGTCCAAAATCTCCTCTCATACCCATGCCACGGTCCCCGTCACCACAATCCTCACGTACACGTATGTATGATACTTCACCCTAAAATAAAATTAGATTACTCCTAGTTTATTTAATACTTTTTTACTTTAAAAAAAACTTGATTGTGAAAAGTAAAAAAGAGCCAACTTCAATTTATTTAATTGTTTTGTGGTCTTAGCTTGTCGGCATGTGTGAAACAGAACTCTACTGTGCGCCATGCCATTATACAATGCAGATCACTTTCATTTTTTTTTTCCTAAAATAATTGCTAATTGTGTAGTAGAACGTTTCATGCATTTCTCGCCAATCAAAGACGACTTAATCCAGAGACAATTACGCCATTCGATAATGAAAATTTCTATTTCAATTCTATTAAATTGCTACCACAGTTCACTTCTTAAGGCACACAATTGAAACGCCCCATCAACCAAAAATAACAATGCGGTGCAAGTGATAGATTAAAAAGATATATTCATCATATGACACTTAGATCTGCATCATAACCTGTACAAACGCAATTAAAGGTGCCAACGATGGTTGCCCATTTACCAACGAGAAACTTTGCCATGCCACTATCGGTGTTGCCAAGGGGATCAATTTGTTTACTGAAATAAAAACTGCGCTTTATTATGGGTTAATGAAAAACAAAAAATTCCTTTGAACATCGAGGCAGTTCTAATGCAAATGGGCGCTACTCTGCAAGTGGCCGACACCAACGAAAAGGAGAATTGTTTACATGAGTGTCACGTACTTAATGTTAACTCATTCATAGTATCTTAAAAGCAGACTTTTCCTAATCACACTAATCAGTGTTGAAAATATGTATACATATAATTAAAAAATTTAATAATAAATTCTTCTATCGATCCCTTTTTAACTGAAATAGCCATGACTATATGTTTGCATGCAAGTTTGACAACGCATAGGTTTTTCTAGTAGCACTTAATTTGTCTATAAAACATTTAATTTTAATAATTTTTAAAGAATTTTGTGTCATTAAAAAGAAATCTTTTGATAGGACAACTTGTAAATATTTTTAGACTTACTTCATGAGATCGAAAGCGAGAATCGTCCAATTTCTTAATGGCATACTTCATGTCTTCGTGACGTAGAAATTCAACAACACCAGTTCCATCTTTATATGTATCAGCGAAACAAACATCACCAGCTTCACGCATATGATCTTTTAAGTCCTGCCAAGAGCCAGATGGTGGCAGTCCCGTTACCATAACACGATACTGAGAGCGTTTTGTTGGTGGTCCACGACCGCCACGACCACCTCCACCATCTCTACCACCACGACTACTGCTGCCACCTCCGCCACCGCCGCCCTCATTTCGGCTTCCACGATAACTTCCGGGGCCACCACCACGAGGAAATTCTACTCTTAACCTATAACCATCATAATCGTATCCATCTCTGGCCTTGACAGCATCATCAGCATCTCTATTTAAAAATACACCAATGAAACACATGCATTTTATAATAACAATTTTCAATCACAATATAAAAAATTAACAATAAACGAACAGCGGGAATAGTAATATGCTTGCTTACCTCGCATCTTCAAATTCTACAAATGCAAATGGCGGACCACGCCGGTTCTTCAAATCGACAAATGTAACTTTGCCAAATTTATGAAACAAGTCCTGAATGTCTTTGGTACGTATATCTGGTGGCAAATTGCCGACGTAAATGCGTGATTCCGTACGTGATCCCATTTTGCTTAATATTATCCAAGCTTTGATTATAGTGTTAAATAAGTTTTTAATTTTTTTTCTTTACTGCGCTGTTGTATTGAAAAATTGCGTGCACCTTTGTCTAGACTTTTTTAATGAATAAACGAAAACAGCATAAAAGCGAAACTACACGAGTCAAAAGTTAGCCATTTTTTTCGTTAAATCTTCATAGAGTTGTATTGCTTCGTATTTATGTTATAACAGAAATTTTGATATTTTGCATATTCATATGTAAGTTAAAGTTACAGTTTAGTATAGTTTTACTTTCTCAGTTAATAATGTTCGTTCATATTTAACAGCTATTAAAATATGCCGGATTACGAAATATTAAGAGAGAACACTGAAGATGGCATATAGCCGAAACCGCTATGTTCACAAAACAAATATGACGCGGTTTGACGTAAAATCATACCCAAATAAATCAAACCCCGTCGGACAATATACGCACATATTAAAATTATTTATTTTATTTGCCTTTGCGATCTTAACCTATTTTATTTATTGCTTTTTAATTGCCACAAAAATATAAAACATGCAATTATGTTAAGCTTAATAAAATTGTATTATATAAAAATACTTTAAATTAACGAGATGGTTATTTACATAAGTTTCAACGATATTCACATAAAAAATTGAGATTTTTACTTAAATATAAATTAATATTAATAGCATTTAAGTACATTCCAAGTGTGGGTAACCGGGATAAACTTTGGGATATATGTAGGAATAACGCAACTTAATCCCAAACAAGCGAAATACTTTTTCATAATTATCTTATGAAATTTTATAATTATCTGGCATCCGTGTACCAAACTTAAATAACTTATTGTGAATTCTATTGCAGAAAGTTACCAAATATATTATTTACAACAACAAACTACGAGTTGCAGCGACAAAAGTCGTCCAATGTAAATTGGGACTAAGGAATTTTTCTCCTTTGTACTTTGCTCTTAATATCGCGAATATTCCCTAGGAATTTCTTTCTCACGGAAAACAATTTTCTCGAGAAAAAATTCCTCCAATCACAAATTCCGCGGGAACAAAAAACTGTAAAAAGTGGCATCATTGAGTTTTATAACCAACTGTTTTATTTATTTACATTTATTTTTCCTTTTTTTGTTTATAACTTAAGATTTTTTTTTTATTTACAAACGTTCATCGGAGAATTTTGTTTTTAATTTAATTAAATAAATTAAACTATAAAAAGAAAAATAAAAAAATGTTTTTTTTTTCAAAAATTTTTAGAGTGCCTCTTTGTTGCCTTTAAAAAACCCGCACGCTATATCTGCGTTTGTTTCCATTATGGTAAGCAAATGCTGCATTTGCTGGTTATTTGTGTTTTTTGACCTAAAAACAAAAATTATAAAACTAAAAAAAGTTTAAAAACCAAACATTACTTACATTTTTGTGCGAACCCCCTTCTATATAGCAGGTGGAAAAAAACTTGAAAAATAGCAATATTTTCTCACTTTTTTTCATTTGTGATACCTATTTTTTTCTCTTCTCACAGTTAAAAAAAAAGGGAAAATATTGATGATTGTGACTTCTCGATCCAGAAACGCGCAAATTAATATACATATGCAAGAACTCTACTAATAGAGTTTGGCACATAGCCAAACTCTATTATTTTCGACATGTGATGATGCCCAATTAACTCTACAAACCATAGAATATATTTGAGTTGTCGATTACAAGAAATACAAAAAATACGTCTGTAATTTTAATGCGAAAATATCTGATGTAACATGGTTTTTAGAAAAAGGAATAAAATTTACCTTTATCAGACCACTAGAATAATTACACAAAACCCATTTTTTTAGGATTTATTGAACAATGTGTATTTGCTTTATAATAAATTTTACTCAATACATAATTATAATAAATTTGCTCATTACAATAAATCCAAAAATGTATGTATATTTATTTCTTCCGAAATGTAGAATTAAAATATTTCTATTACCATTTTAGGTAAGACTGCATGATTATTTTTTTTATTCTTCCTCATTTTGATCTTCAATTTCGTAATTTTGCTCATCTTCATTTGCCGGATATTCGGCATCATCAAATTGTTCATCATTATCTTCTCCAGTAATGTCTATAATTTCTTGATTATTATCCACATTATCTTCATTATTATCCACATTGTCATCATTATTATCTGCATTGTCTTCATTATTTACTTGGGGATTTTCGTCCACAGCTTCCTTATTCTCGTTATCTTGTTTCTCTTTTTCTTTGTTGTCAGAATTTTTTGCGGTTTTTGTAGGTTTCGAGTCCTTATTACCATCTTTTTGTTTGTTATCTGAGGACTTATTTTTCGGTCCAGGGTTGCTTAACAGCAATGTAATGAATTTACTTTGAGTTAAAGGAAGTTTTATTTCATTTTCATAATTATGTATTCTCTTTATGCATGCTCGTAAAGCTATTTTAATTCTTGAACTTAAATTTGATATTTTCTGATTTTCGTATGAACTCAAGTAATTGATATCATTACGGTAAACCACGATCTTTGGGGTTTTTTTTAAAACTTTTTTGTTTGCCTGCATAAAATCTGTCTTCTTTATTGCCAAATCGTACTCTTTTTTAATTGAAATAAGAGCTCGAAGTTTTTCCTGGGGATGTACAGCCAAGGCTTTGGCTTCAAGCTCGGAAAATCCAGCTTCATTCATTAATATTTTCACTCGTTTTTTATACGCACCTCCTCCTATACGCCTGTTTGCTTCACGCCCCAAATGTTTGGCTGCCATCAATAGTTTCTTTTTTTTCTTTCTTAACTCAACCAACAGTTGGGCTTCAGATAAGGTTGAAATAATTTTTGTATCGCTTCTTCCACCTCTTGGAGTTGAATCACCGCCTGATTTGGACGTTAATTTTTCAAAATTCTCGTAATCCCTTACAATTTGTGTATGATATTTTTTTGAAATTCTATCTTTTGCAGACAGTTCTCTTTTGCTTCTGAGTCTCCTTAAAATATACCTCGATTTAATATATTGTTGTTTAGATACGGCATTGCATGGAGTCTGGATAAAAAAAAATACAATTTTAAATACATTACTTAGTTTAAGTTATGAAAACATTATTATCACATATTTACAATTTCAGAAAATGCTAAGAAATCTCATTAACACAATATAACATAAACTTACTACATTCGAATTTCATGAAATAAAATTAACAATAAAATTAAAGCAACTAACACAGAACATATAGATAAACTGAATGCTGATAACAACGCCATCTATATGTAATACGATGAATTAGTTTTCTAGCAAATGCCACAACCGCTTAAAACAAAATATAAGATGGTCAAAACAGTCGATTTAATTGTGAACTGAACGTGATCGAATGAAGACACACGAGTTTTTTTGTTGAAATGTTAAAAGTTGCCAGCTAAATAAATCAAGCAACTTAATTTAAAACTTTAAAGTTTTTTTTTTTTGCAATAAAAGAACTGAATATACTAAAGGTTTATTAAAGGAATAAACCTAATTTTTATAAGTTGCAACAGAGCTTCAGATATTTGATATGATTCATAAAAAGAATAATCATTCTGTATTATTTTACCACTTAGAAAAAATAAATAAAAAAAAGCTACTGAAGTCGTGTCAGCATTTTTGGTGGAATCAGTTTCGACGGTAAGAAATTAATACAACACCAATGAATAAAAACCTCCTTCCAGGATTTTTTCTTTAAACCTTTATAAGACAACATAACATTAGTTATCTCATAAGAGGAAAAATCTAAGTTTAAAAAATATTAATATTTGATGGTGTTTTGTTAATTCCTCACGCGCTCGAAATTTGTTTTTAAATAGGGAGACCTTAGACGGTAACAACTGGATTTTGTTTTTTTATCTTTCTTAAGTCAATAGGTATAATAACATGCTAACAACGTTTAGTAATAACATACAAGTTTTCAAAAACAAAGTACGCACAACGCGTTTAATATTATTAATATTACAACTATCGGTCATACCTGCGACGCCACTCTGGCTCTTGAAGTAGAACTAGTACTAGCCATTGCAAAATTATTATCCTGCATGTTAACGCCATATCCTGTTTCGGAATAATCCCCTCCCCAATTGCCATTGTTATAGTTATCTGCTTGGTTGTTAGTTGATAACAAAGATATAATTGTATTCCCAATAGTTTCCAAAGCCATGTTTGTAGAATTACCAGGAACTTTTTTATGATTGGGGTCGTCCCTAAGGTATGGAACAGTTCTGTGTTCCAATGCTTTCATTCGTGCCATTTCCGGTGAAAACCCTTTTCGTATGTAACGATTAAACCATTTACGACCAGATCCACTCAAACCTTTGGTATAGTTCTCTTCAAGCCTCGGCATGACGGAACTTCCACTATTTGAATTATAATTTCTACTACCACCAGCACTGTCGTAGTTATCACGATCACTGCTATAATTTCCACTATTCCAACTTATATTCGTGTTGCCAACGTCCCAAGAACCAATATTGGAATAATCTATCATATTCATGTTTTGTTGTTGTGCGACGTTCGAACGATTAGTATTGGAATAATTGTTCATATTTTGGTCTGGCATTTCCGAGCGACCTAGATTTTGCTGTTGCATATTTGAACGATTTGTGTTGGAATATTGTTGCTGTATGTTTGAACGATTTGTAATGGAATATTGTTGCTGCATACTTGAGTGGCTGCTGTTCGAATATGGCACTATCTGCTGCGACATATTCTTACGATTGTTCGACGTGTATTGAGACACATTTTGTTGTTGGTTCATATTAGAACGGCTATTAGACCACTCATAATTGCAATTCGATTGAAATGAAGAATTAGAAAATTTTCCTTCACTTCGATTTCTATTAAAATTGCTTCCACGATTATCATTATAACCAACATCTCTACTTTGTCGTTCATAATTATTAAACATAGGTGGTGGTGACGGTGGTGGTGTAGCGTCCCTATGTTTTCTAACCTCATTTTCAACTAAACGAAGTTGTAAAGTGTAACCCTCGTAATCATATCCATGTCTAAATTTAACTGCGTTAAAAGCATTTCTTAAAAACAAAAGCTAAGTAAGATAATCTTTCCAAAAAAATACGCTGTTTCTTTGTTCTTACCGTGGACTGTCAAATTGTACATATGCACATACAGGATTTGCGCGATTGTTCACATCGATAGAGACAAGTTTTCCAAAAGGCCTAAAAAAATCATCGATATCCTTAATACGAATATCTGGGGGTAAATTTGCAACATAAACTCGTTCCATTTTAAATTATTTAAATCAAATTAACTTTTTAACTTTGTTGAAAATGTCCGAAAAGAACTGTATCGAACTTTTGTACGATGCCGAATAAAAACGCCATTATATATAATATAACAGTGATGCCATATTAACGCAAATCAATGCTTGGATTTCTTAACATAGTGTCTACAGCTGCAATTATTTTAGATATATGTAAGAACGCCGGATAAACAACAATTATTAATGGTATTCACTTATGTTTCCAGTATAGTTGTTACTTTTGATTTCGAAACTAACTTTTTTTGTGTTTTAATACAAAAAAGAGAAAAATATGAAGCTTCTTGATTCATGAGATATTTTAAATACATTATAAATGAATTTATAAAACCAATATATTTAAACAGCAGCTGTCAGGTAATTACAAACGACCTTTATTATAGTTCTTCATTTATTAACAATAAATATATGAAATTTACAATTATAATTAGTGTATTTACTAATAGAATAAATTAATTTGAACAAATAGTCTGTAATATAAAAATAAGTAACGAGGTAAATACTTATTTAACTTATTTACTTATAATAAATATGAAAATAAATATGTGTTAAATCACCAATGTAAACAAGAGACTAACCTTAAAAGAAATGAATAATTAAATAATAAGCAAATTTGACAAGTTTTTAGCATATTTCAGAATCGTTAAATTTAAGTTAATTTATCCAAAGACATATGTATGTGCACTTTATTATCAACTTATTGAATATTTTTTTATAAGCTAAGTGCAAGTACATTAATTAATTTTGTGCTTTCATTTTTAATTTCCTAAAATAATTGTAGCTTAAAATATAAAAGAAAGGTGTAGCATATGCAGTCTTTTTAGCCGTCAACACTGTCATGCAAGAGAGCTATAGCTAAAGTAGGTTAGTATATTCAAATATTTCATGCTCGAACTTTTTCCTTTAATTTAAGAAATGTTAAGATCGCTATGAATGTTGTTTCAAACCTACCATCCATCCATCTTAGGACAGCTTTAAAGTAGATGTGGACACCACGAAGATCCTTTTATGAATTATTCTTAGATACGATAAACAAATACTTTAATGAATTTTTAATTTGAATAAAACTACTTCGCAAGAAATGGGTATATGTTTCTCCAATCTTTAAATTTTCACTTCATTGGGATTCGATTTGCAGACATATCTTATGCTTTCTATTTAATTATATTTAAGTTGTAGTATTTAAGCTATGCAATACTGGTGTACTGGAGTATAAAATCCAGAGAATCGTTTGTAGTAAAACTAATATTTATATAAATAGCCCTTGAATGTTTATTTAAGAAAAGATGCGTGTTGAAATTTCTAATCGATATTAGAAAGTTATTAATTACAATTTATTATGTTTATTCTATGTGTCTTCTACAGGTAGTAAGTTAATAAATACGAAGAATTAGCTGACATATGTATGTACATAAATATGAATGGTGAATTGAATTGTATGAATGCTTTAAGTTTTTTCCTAGTAATTTGTATAAATCTACTTATTTATTACCTTATGTACATCTACATTTTTCTCTTTTCCAGTTTTATTTACTCTACACATAAGTCTGCTAAGCCACTTTCCTATGTGAGTCAGACGATTTACTATATTTGAACTTTTTTGATACAGGAGACATTTCTCGCTTCCTTGCACTTCTTTGGTGATCCAACGTTGTCGACTTTTCACTCGACTTTCTTTTATTAGTGACTGAATCCTCATTACATGTTAATAATTTTACTTGAAATTGATATCCTTGATGTTGGTATCCATTCATAGCCATCGCAGCTTTTTTGGCAGACCTGAAACATCAATAAATTTGTATATACATAATCAATAGCATGATGTCTTACATTTTACCCGGCATTATCAAACAGTATAAAAGCAAAAGGCGGTTTGCAGCGATTTTTTATGTCAATAAATAAAATTGTGCCAAAGGAATGATACAAAGATCTTAAATCCTCAGACTTGATGTTTGGTGGAATATTCCCTACATAAATTTCCATCTTCTGTATAAAATGTTATTTTTCTGAAACTTCTACGCTTGTATTAGACACAAATAAATGTATTAGAGCTGTACAAATTACACATTATTGGTTATCAACTTCAAAAAGTACCCTTTATTGACATTTGTTAGAAAATAAGTTAGGAAAACTACATTAATAGGTAATTCCAAAACATATTACTTACATTTAGTATATGCATATGTACGTGTTGTTAGCATAATATAAAATGTATAATTTTGTTAAATTGACTTAACGCGCACTTTTGCCTCTATAAGTACAGCTACCAGGTGATAATACCACAAAGTACATATTTACATACATATGCATAATACCTAAAAGCCACTGAAGCGTAAGCAAGACATGGAAACAATAGACACTACAGATTAAAAAAATTATTTTAAATATACTAAAGTAAAAATTATTAATGTCAGATACTTAGATACAGAGTTTTGCTCTATAGATTTATGCACTTAAAGTTTATTCTTTTTGTTGATTGTTTTTTTATTGTTTGTAACTTTTCTAGCATATACAGACGTTTATAATTATCCTTAAAGTTAGGATAGTTAAAAACAATTTAAAGATAATGCCATTTTTAGTATTATCCCTGTATTTTTGATTTAACTTATGCCCTGCTTTTCTAGTTTTTATTTTTTTCTGACCTACATAAACTTTATTGCAATTTTCTTTATATAAGATATTTTATATTTTTGATTATAGAATTTGTCTGTCAACAATTTTTCATTTATTGATTGATTTAATAAACTGTTTACACACTTTGCTTTGTCTGTCAACAATTTTTCATTTATTGATTGATTTAATAAACTGTTTACACACTTTGCTTTTCCTCAAGATGCCACCCATTATTCATTTTATTATAATACAGAAATATGTAGTTAAAAAGAAATTTTTCCATCACTATTAAAATATTCCATAAAGTTTTCCCGCACTTTCTCAGCTTTGCTAGAAAAATTTTTCGTCAATGGGGTTTGCAATGGTTTCATTTTTGCAACTTCTCTCCATGAGCCTTTTGACAATATACCAACTTTTGAATCTTCCTTATCGAACATTTTATCCCATAAATAGTGGTCTGTTTTCCTTCTTAAAAAATTGTACAAATAACAACATGCTAATACAATTGTTTTTACTTTTTCAGGTGATAAACTAATTAAATTTTGAAAAACTCCGAATTGGGAAAACAATGTACCAAATGTGTTTTCTGAAATTTGATAAACTTGTTGTAAATGATAGTTATATATTTGTTGATCCGTTGTAAGTCCATGTGCAGCAAATGGTTTCATAAAATGTTCAGTTAACTGAAACGCATCATTTCCTACAAACACATATGGAAGTTCTCTTTGATTACCAGAGATTACGTTAAAATTTGCTGCATTTAAAGAGTGTTCGCAAACTGTTTTTCCGAATGACGTGTGGCTAAAATTTTCACGACCTGAAACATTACCACTAATATCAACATCTGCAAATAAAAACTCGTAGTTGGCGTTTACCAGTCCCATAAGAACTACACTAAAGACATTTCTATAACTGTAGTATAAGGAAGGGTTGTGATTTGGTTTTATTATTGCTACGTGCTTTCCATTAACTGCCCCTAAGCAGCAAGGAAAATTCCATTTTTCGTAAAAATCATTTGCAACAGCTCGCCATTCTTCACAAGATTCTGGTATCTACAAATTGCAAAATTATAAAACAGTTAGTCCAGTAAAGGCAAATACCTTTATATAGCCTTTAAAGCGAGAAATAATTGCTTCACACGTTTCTATCACTACCACCGAAATAGTTTTTGGAGACATTTTACTGCGAGATTTTAAAACCTCGAAATGTTCTCCAGTCGCAAGAAACCGAAGTGTTGCGGACAACCGTAAGCCAACAGGAATTGCAGCTCTCATTACAGTATCTTGTTTTTTAATAAGGGGTCCGATCATTCCCAAAAGCTCTTCATAAATGGAAGCATCGTTAAAGAAATGTCGAAAGTCCTTTTTCCCAGATAATTTGAGCTCCTCCAATAAATTTTGATATGTAAAATCAATTTTTCTATTGTGGTACTCTTTTACCCATAACCTTTTTTTGCGTTTGTTTTCTTCATTTTCTTTTCTCTTCAGGCAAATAGCTATGATGGCCAACATTGTATTGTCATCCAAAGACATCTTAAACTAGATTGTTAATGAACGTTAATTACATGGTTAATATTAAAAGCAATCTTGTGTTTATTTATTTCAAAGCGAACACCGCACTTCTGACAGACACAATGTTATGGCGGGCGGCTTGCGTCGCAAAAGCATATGAGCTAGCCGCCACCGAATAGAAACGGAAAGTGATTTCTATAATAGCATAAAGCATAACAGCGAAAGTATATTCGACAGCTGATTATTTTTTATATTTTAACATTCATGATTTCATGTCACTGTAATTTTAACATCAATAACAATCACTGTACTTACCTTGTTGTTATACCTGAGGTCATCATTTCGGTTTAATTACGGCACAATAAGTCTCCTAATAGTTTTTGTATATAAATTTGTTTTTAGATAATTAAAACTGCAATTGATTGCATTTAATAGGGAATTTAACGGTATCTGTTTTTCAGTAGCGCGTTAAATTTTTAATGTGGGTCGATGTATTCTTATTATACTAATATAATTAATAAGCTTTTAATATCATTGCAATATTTTAACACATTATTATTTTTATGACTTTTTGTTTTAATATTTAAAAATTCATTGAAAAAATGTATACGAATATCTAGTTTTAACTTCACTTTTATATTTTAATTATTAATTTCTTTGTTATTTTATTTTGTTTTAATCTAATGTTTGTAGTTTTAATATGTTTTCAAAACAAACGTTTTATCAGCGATTTTTAATAGTACTCTTTTATACAGCTGTTAAAGCGTCTGTCGTCTATTTGCCCAAAGAAAATTTACATTGTTATTATTTGTATGTGCATTTTTTGTTGTACAAACTGATATAGTTTATTTTATTATTTACATTGCATAATTTTACATGGTCAATTGTTTATAAACAAAAAGCGCAATTTGTAAAAATCTGCTGCTAGCAGAAATGAAAGCAGGAGAACCCAATAAAAAAACTAGTGTGGAAAACTTAAAAATAGATCTGGCTAAAATGTGCAGACAGTGAATAAGAATATAAAATACATCAAAAATACTTCTGATTATCTCAAAATTATCAGTTTTAGTTAATAAAGTTTACAAAATATCCATTTCCAAACAGTTTTGTAAATATGTCGAATGTTAAAAGTGTTAATTTTTATGATTTGTGTCGTATATGTACAGCAACAGCGGATCAAAAAATTGATATTTTTTCACCGGAAGGCAAAACAAAAAATTTATGTGCTAAAATAAACGAATGCTTGCCTTTAAATGTAAGATTAAATAGAATATCTGCTTAAAGCTTATATTGACAATTTTCCATTTCCAGGTTGACGAAAAGGATCGTTTACCAAAGGTTTTGTGTCCACAGTGCATTCAACATTTAGATAGTTATACAGAATTTCGCAATATTTGCCGCAATTCACAAATTATGCTAACCTCATGCCTAAACACAGCGTCTGCTCAGAATAGCGGCAAAGTTTTAATTAAGGATGTTCTATCGTCGACTGGTAAAAGTTTAAGTGTTCTCAATAGTTCCCCCAATTCAGTTAATATAAGTAATGCTGCAAACAATGCCGAAAATTTGCAAAATCTTTCTAACCAGCCCTTAAATAAAACATCAGCATCACAAATACAACAACAACAGCAGCCGCCACAGCCGCAACAATTGTTTACAATACAAGGTTCAAATATAACGGCTCAATCTATGGCAAATCCATTAACTATATCAGCTTCGGGTGCACTGCAAAATCAGGATTTTATTAATTCTATAATACAAGCAGTTGGAATTCAGGTGTTTATTTTTTCTAATTATAAATTTTTATAAATTTGGAATTAACTGTTAAAATAATCTGTGAATTAATTTTGGTATTTCGTTAATGTATTAACATGTTTAAACATTTTCTTCGGCAGACGTATTAAGTGTTTACTGCAAGAATTCATTTATTGTGCACTTTAAGTAGTACATTTCTTGGAGTGTTATGCTTGATGTATTCTAATCATACTTTCACCTCTTCGGATCATGCAAATATTAATTGTAAAGAAAATGGTTAGGTCTTGTCTAAGACGCTTTAAAGGAATTAAAGTTTTAATACATGCGATAGTGCGTTTCGGAAACGTTGGTTGTTATGTGCTTTGTCTACCTGTTCCTTTCTGAATTTACACGTTCTCCGAGACACTTAGTTCTTAATTCGCAGAATATTCTTTTTCTGATGTCGAGAGTTTATGCCTCAAAAGATATACAATTTATTTATTGTGTTTGTGTTACTACCTGATACGAGGAGCTTAAGAATTTGCCAACTTTAACCGATCGTACCAGGTCTATAGAGCGTTAGTCCGTAGACTCAATGTCAATGAAATAGATGCACTAAACTATGAGGGATTTGGAGGCAGTGCCAAGTGTTAGAAATTACGTACCCATTTTGATTTTCTTGCTGGATGCTGGAATATTTTACCTTTTTTTTGCGAATCTTTTTCCAAAACATTTTTTCTGTTACCGAGAAGAAACTAACAAATTTAACAACTGTTTTTAAATCGTACTAGTAAATTTGTTGTTAAAAATATTTTCATAATATACACTGAACAAATAAACGGCGATGAGTGGTAAAATTATTTTAAAGCATAAAAACGACATTTTATGAATATGCTTGAAATAATATGATACAATTAATGTATAACTTCAGTAACATATAAAAAAAATTCTACGCTTGAAAAAATCATGTGTGTTGTTATTTCACAAAATAAAAAAACTGATGATAAGGGAAACAATTTTTTAATACATACTAACGAACTTAAGCCTAATTGAAAATAATAATTATTTGTGATTAAAAGTAGTAAAAATATATAAACAAAATTTAGTTGTTATTTTTGCATAGTAGGAGAAAAATACGTCCCTAAAATTTGTAAAGAAACGAATCAAGAAAGTGAGTGCTTTTCATATAAATTCCCTAGATGAATTATTATTAATTGGTCTGCACAATAAAAGCAACAGTATAGAGAATAATTATAAAAGTTCAGGAACGCAAAAAACCAAAATTTCGCTATGAAAAGAAACAATACAAATATTTTGGGTATTGCTTAATAAAAATTTAGACAATAATTCTTTTTTTGCTTTTGAATGCTTCTACATAATTTAATTTAATTTTGATTTTTCATTTTCTAAAAAGTTGCTTTTTTAATTATTCCATTTACTCTAAAAATTCTAGGCTTATTTTTAAAGGGAAAATAAGAATGTTCTGTAAAAAAGTCGCTTTAGAATCATGTAACATTAATGAAAATCGACCGCATCGACTTCATCGACTTGCTTTTTAATTATGTATGTATATAATAATATATATCACTTTAATTAAATAACACAATTAGTTAAACATTTCTCAAGTGAAAAAATTAAAATTAATGCGCAAATATTAAAAGGTAGTATATAGTCGTATCGAAAAAATTTAGAAATACAAACACTTTTGATCAAATGCTTAGAATCCTTTTTGCTTTTAGTAGGGCAATTTTTATTAAATTTTTGGTCGATAGCTTAAATGTGACTACTACCGGAAAGAGAATTTTCTTACGATTACAAAAAACAATAGTATTTAAGTTATTTTTCAAGAAAAAAGAAAAAAAAATGAAAATAATTTGATAACTAAAACTTTAATTTACTAATAATATTTAATACTAATTTAAAAATATTTAACAATGGGGCCATTTCTAGCTTCTCTGTTTAAAATAAATAGATATGATGTTACGCGCTGATTTACTAAGCTTGTTAAGTAGTTGTAGTAGTGTATTTTATTATTAATGAACTTGTCGCAGATTTGTTGTTTATTTTAATTTTTTTTGCTTATTCATTAATCGACCGCATTATTTTGTGTTCTATTTTCAGAATGATCGCATTAAATTTGAAAAATCTCAAACGGTTCCACAGTATACAATAACTGTTGACGATGGCTCAGCGCAACAGCAAATTCCAATACAACCAACTTCTGAACCTGGTACACCCAACAAAGATAAAGAAACAAAAAATAAGTAACTTAAATTTTTGGTATAATTTTCTATAAAGTTGAATAATAAAAAACAAAACTAAATATTTCAGTGCCTTGGAGGAGTTTTTAAAAATGAAACCTAACATAAAGGTGACTCCAATAAGTAAAAAGCAACAGCAGCAATTACAACACCAGCAACAGCATCAGCAGGATCAACAACAATTTCAACAGCAACAACAAGAATTGAATCAGCAGCAGCAACAGCAAGTACAACAACAGCAGCAGCAAGTACAGCAACAGCAGCAGCAACAACAACAAGAACAGCAACAACATCAGCTAGTACAATTTCAACTTCAACAACTTCTCCAGCAGCAATTACAGCAACAACAGTTGCAACAACAGTTACAGCTATTAACATCCCAACTACAGCCCCAACAAATTACAATAACAGCACCACAGCTGCAGCAGCAGCATTTAACAACCCCAATATTGCAATCAAGTACATTAAGTACAGACGGTAACATTAATAATAATAACGACGACCTTAGTCCAACAAAAAATAAAAAGCCGAAATTAAACTTTGTTTTAACGCCACCTAATCAGATGGCAAATCAAACAATAAATGCAACATTACCTCAACTTACAACGGCCTCCGTAGTATCAAATTCGACACAACCAACAACACCTCAAATACAATTACAATTTCAGCCCACTTTTACGCCACAAACTACATTACAATTACAACATACGCAGCAACAACAACAACAAAACCAAAATGCTGCAGCCGCCGCTTTGTTATCAAATTTAGCTCCGTTACTGCAGCCTCAAAATAACCTTCATGCTGCTGTTCAAACACAAGCTTTAACCAATGTTACACAAAGTACTGGCACGAATATGTTGTCACCAAATAAATGTTTCTTACCAATTACCATAAAGGATGAAAGTACAGATCAACAGTTCGTTGCTCATATTGATGCGAAGAATTTTCTTTTACCCACCACATATCAGCTGCAAATGAAGGTAATAAAAAACTCGATAAGAAATTTCTTTATGGAATTATTTTTAATTCGATTGAGTTTAATTACTTTAATTTTTATTAATGGAGGCATAGTTGCGGAATTTTTTTTGTCAAATCGTACTTACTTGAAAAGTAATGATTCGACAAAGTCATTTTTCATAAATTTACTTTCACATGTACAAATCTTTATTTTGTTAATTTTTTTCTCTTTATTTGTTTCATAGTTGCAACCCCAAATAGCAACAGCTGATGGTCAACCAATAATGCAATTGGCACCAACTTCCATACCAGCTACGTTGCAACTCGCTCCGCAAGCAATAAACGCAAATCCAACATTCCAAGCAACTGCAGCAGTTGGGGCTTTCAATAATACTTCATCATTGCCAACACAATTAATACAGCAGCAGCAAAATCAACAATTACAAACGACGCAGCAGGTACTGCAACAAATAAATAATCAAGGGCAACATTCACAACAGCAACAACAAGCTCATGTTCCATCACAACAGCCACCTCCAGCGCTTCAAAGCCAAACACAATCAAGGCAAATACCCCAGGTACAAAAAAGTGTACAAATAACATCTCAACAAATTCTAACTACTGAAAACAAAAAACCAACCTCATCTATGCCAACAAATGCAGAAAATGCTAAAACTCCCAATGAACCAGAGAAAAAGATATCGAAAGTATTAAAAAATAGCGGTATTGATAGCGTGGCTAAACAAGTTGTTAAACAGCAAAAATACAAAATATCACAACTGCCTGGCAGTAATACGATCGAAATAACACCTACAACTAGTTTTACGCAGCAGATAATGCAACAAGTGCAACAACAGCAGCAACAAAAATTAAATCAACAACAAAGTTTGATAGAACCTGCAACACTAACAACACAACATGGTGGCATAACCGTGCAACGGATAACGACTAAAATTAATAATTCTACTGTAGCATCCGAAAATGTAACACAATCAACAAGGCAAGCAACTATAACACCTTTAAATCAGCAGACTAAACAACAGACGATTGCTTTACCGAAATTACCTATATTAAATAAACAAAATATAACAATAAGTCGAATAACGCCACAAAATCAATTAAATCAAAACAAACCACAATCTCAGCAACCACAGACCTCACAAATAGCTACTAACACTTCATTAAAAGTTGTTCAGCAGCCGATAAAAACACAAAAACTAACAACAATACCAGGTCAACAAAAGCAACAAATACCACAGCAAAGTTTACCAATTAGGGCACAACAGCAGCAAGTAAAATTATCCTCAAACCAGCGGCCACAAATTATATCCAATACTACTCTTAGAATCTCACCCGTCAAAAAAATTATCAAAAAGCCAGCATCAAAATCGGTAGAAACTAGTCAAAATACAACAACAACTACTACTACTACTGCCACTACTACTAATTTACCTTCAAATGCAAATCAACAACAACAACAGATTGGAAATATTTCAGCCCCGCAAAATATAACAACGACGCCTGCGGTTACTACAACGCAAATACACTATGTCACTGATATAACCTCCATCTTACCACCAGCAGCTGACAATACCGCACCTATAGAGAGCAAAATCTCAACGCCATCTGAAACAACCATCACCTCTACGAACACAACAAATACTACAACAAATCCTTCTCAGGCAAAAAACAATTTAGAGTGCAGTCAATGCGGTCGTGTTTTTAAGAAAAAGGAACACCTTACACAACATGTTAAACTGCATTCAGGTGTAAGACCATTTAAATGTAACGAAGAGGGCTGTTCGAAAGCATTTCACCGCAAAGAACATTTATTGCGGCATTTGGTGTCGCATTCAGGAAAGAAAATGTTCAGTTGTGATATTTGTCAGAAACCATTTTCACGAAAGGATAACTTAAGTAAACACAGAAAGTAAGTGGATATTCTATAGTTATTTTGTGGCTTTGATACCTTAAAATTGTGTAACACTTTGTAACAGTTCAACACAAAGTTTTTGATCTGACATTATTATTTAATTTTATTTATTATGTTTTCTACTGATTCTTAAAAGAAAAACAAATATTAAAATAATTCTTGCAAAAGAAGGCAATTTCAAAACACAGTCAGAGGGTCATCCAATATGAAATCAAAATAGTTCAAATTTTAATTATCTATCTCTAACGGTTTGAAAGTTCAGGCTACAAAGATAAAATTATAGAACCTATTGCGACGCACTTTAATTTAATATTTCAAATTTTATAATTGTTGTTTGATAGCACATACTGCGAAAAATTCAAGTGTGTCCTATAATGGTTCAAAAGACAAGACCAGCACTTTAACCCATAAATGGAAAATTTATGGGTTTAACCTTTTATTTCCAATCTTAAATTTTGAACTTTTGTCATCGCTAACGTTCTGTGCAAATTTCTAAAGATAAGGAACATTACCTATAGAGACATCTCTTAAATTCTAATTTTAAATATTTGTATTGTTGTTATGCTGGTTGTAGCTATACACGCAATTTTAACGATTAAAATGACACTGAAATTTTTATTTTAAAAGAAGTAATTGTAACATTTTTACTAGATTGAGGTCAATGCACAATAAGTTATGGACATAAGCTAGTATTTTTTTATCTTTTAAATTTTTAAATTACAGAATCCATACGGAGCCAAATACCAACAATTATGTCTGCGAATTTTGTAATAAATCATTTGCTGTTAAAACATATTATGAACAACACCAAATGTTACATCAATCTAAGGCAATACAAGAGGAGGTAAATAATTATATTAAGAAAATATATATGAATTTTATATTAGCTAACTTTTGGCTTTTTACCTTTTAAAGGATAAAAAGACTGACAACGAAGATACATCATCAAAAGCACCAAATCAAAGTAGTAACAGTAACAATAATAATAATAATGATAACACAAATCAAACAGAATATCAAATGCAACCAAAACAACAGCAACAAGAACACCAGCAACAACAGAAAGCATTACAGCAGACACAACAAATTACAAGTCAACAACAACAACAATTACATTTAGTACAACAACAAGTACAACAACTGCAACAACAAAATCATAATCAATCTCAGCAAATAATGCATTTACAACTACCTACCTCTATTGTAACGACACAAGATGGCAATACAATAACTATAACCCAGGCGAATGATCATCAATCGAATGCTTTAAAAACTCTTACACTAAGCGGTAATACAGCAATTAGTGCTACAGGTAGTGGAAATCATCATGATACAACCGTTTTAAATTTACCCACATCTTTAGCGAATTTCGTCCAATTATCTCAAGCTCAATTTGTAAATGCAACAACCGGTCAAATTATAGGACTAAAAATAGAAAAATGATCATCGGTAATGTATAAAAATGCTTAGTATACTCGTATAATTACTACTATACACTATGTATATTAAAAATCATTGAATGGATTTTGTACGTGATCATTATGTTTATAAGTTGTAAGTATTATTGAATTTGTATAGTTATATTATAAATATATTTTCATCATCAAAGATTTTTGCATGTATAATTTTGGATAATAGAAACAGATTGTAGATTTCGCTGCTTTTTTTTTTTGTTGTTTTCGTATTATTTAAAAAATATTCTCGTTTTCTTTGTAAATTAAAAAAAAATAGGATTTTAAGCGAAAACATTACGCTTTTAAAGATATAATTTCAAATTTATATTCTATTTTAATGGCTTATTTGTAAATATTTATACAATATAATTGATGTGATTGTTTAATGGTAAAATTTGCAAATGTTTAAAGAGAAAAAACAGACCCGACAAACTTTTTTTACATAGATACATATGTATAATTTTTTAATGAAACTTTTCAGATAATTTAGTTAAATAAAAAAAGTTGAATAAAGAAAGTTTATTTTGAAAATAAGAATTAGAAAGCTTCTTAACTCAAGCGAATGAGATGAAAGGGTGAAGAGATAGATAATGAAAAAGTATACCGAACGACGTTCACATTGTAAGAACAGAGATGCCAATTTTTCTGCCAACTTGCACCATGACTAAAACGACTTGTGTTTCACCAAGTCGCTTTAGACATGACCATATACTCGGCCTATGTACCACTTAAAGCAATATATTATTGTTTTGTTGATTGCAATGATACCGGACAGTTTCCATTAAAAAATATGAAGCCAGTGTATGATTTCCTATCAAGGATATTACCTCCACAATCTGCATTCACAAAACCCTCAATAGATTTTTTCCAGCTTTGTACATAAGTTTAAAATATTCTGCTCCATTTAGATAAAGCAATAATTTTTTTACGGCTTGCATGTGTTTTGCGTGTGGGTTGGTGTTTCTGTGTGCTAGCTTTAGATACTGAGTGTAAAATATCCAGCCTAGTCGTAATTGCCAGGTCCATCAAGGCTCCGACTATGGACTGGTATTCAGTCCGAGGTAATTTTTTGCCTAATTTGACTCTAGTAAAGTTGAAACTGCTTTACAATATTGCATACCGTACTCTTGAAGTAGATTTTTAATATACTGCGACTGACTTATTGAAATCGCTCCGGTTTCCCTGTCGCTATTAAAAGATCATCTACGTAAACTGTTATTAGTATTATATCGTTGCCCAACGTGGATTTATACAGGCATTGTTTGAAACCGATCTGATTCAGAACGTGATCTAGTTTTTTATTTCACTTCTTGCCGGACTGCTTTAATCCACAAATAGCCTTATGTAGTAGTAATACCTTATCAGGGTTTTCCTGGTCAACAAATTCCTGTGGTTGCTTGATGTGGATCCCATACTTTATATCACTGTTCAACTAAGATGAACTAACATCAATTTCGTGTAGATGCATGTTCCATTGCACAGCAAGTGGCATTATTATTCGTATATTAGAATACCTTCCAACATGTGAAAATGTTTCGTAATAATCAACGCCGTATCTCTGGCAGCAAACCTTGACAACTAGTCGTGCTCTGTAATGTTCAACGTTTCCATTTTCGTATTCTTTTAAACTAAACACTCATTTTGAATCAATGACTTTAGCACCATTGGGCAAATCCACCAACGACCATGTATTGTTTTGCTTCAATGATTTAATTTCCAATTCCATTGCGTTGTACCAATGTTTTCGCCACTCATTACATCTGTAACGGTTATTGGAATGTTTTCATTTATTATGCTTTTTAAATGCTCTTTACGAGGTCTGCCACTCGTACCTGTTCTAACAATTTTAGGTCTTCCCCGGGAAGAAGCTTGAGCATTCTTCTTCTGGCTTTGCGACTCTGTTTTATAATCATGTTCAGCAGTTTCGATTCCCATAAATCCATCAGTATCATCATCTGATTTATCATCTCCGTTGGGAATAGGAAGATTATTATTTTCAAGATTGTTTACATTTTCTTGTCCACTGTTATCAATTTCAATTGTGAGATAATCTGCAGCTGTTTTCGTTGTTGATTTATCTGGCGGGTCATTGTCAAAGTCGTTTTCTTTAAATAGCACATCTCGACGTTCGGCTATGCCGCGTTTGTAACTTTTGTGTAACCAACCATAATATGTTTGTCGCCTTTAGCCACTGTTTTCTTTAATGCCACTGCATACGAAGATGTTGAAGATTTGGTTTCCTATTAAACCAAACTTCATACGATATTTCATCCCCAAGTATTTTTGTAGGATATCTATTACGTAAATATGCAGTAAATATGTATCATCATGGAACGAGCCATTTCAACCAATGATCGATCCACCAGTAGCAAGGAGACACCCTTCGGCTTGGCTTTCATATAGACATAGCTGATTTATAATCTGTGGTTATCGTCTGTAGCTGCTGCGAAAGTATTACGGCCGTTGCCTCTTCTTCCAGCCTACACTCTCTCTCTATTTTGTTCTTCTTGCTTGTGAATCAGTCACAAAGGTAATATCGTTGATGGATGATTTCTCCGCTTTACGAAAAGTGCTAAATGTCTCCTTGTTGAGTAGACATATGTTCCATATCGCGAATGTTTCACAGAGACCTCTTTCCCTTGCGTTGGTTTTCCTAATTTCCCGTTTCGTAGTCCAAGCATTGGAGTAGTAGTTGGCCTGGTGATCAGTTGCCTGTATAGATTGCGTTCCATAGGCCCAAATAACAGCTGTTTTGTGATGTCCCTCATCCAATTGTTTTCCTCCAAGGATTCAGCAGGTTTTACGCGGCCTACATTGTTGGACCTATCATGGTCGCTTTTATACTGGTGTACGGTGAGGGAGAAATCTAAACATCGGAAGCAACTCGTTTTTCCGAGCTTGAATGCGATAGTTAACCCATTCGATCCTTACCTTGCCAGGCAGTAGAAGCATTTTTGTCCTTTCCACTGCAAGACCTAGGATTGCTCTTTGTGTGTCTCTATAGGGTTTTCTTAGGCTGGGCATCTCGGTGCCGCTTATTACCAGGTTATGTTAGGCTTTTTATGATGTCCCTTTTGTTGGTGGTTTCATCGATGTTCTTGATCTCGACTTATGTCGTCTTAGTAAGTGCACGGATATCTGCTTTTTTCTCAAGGTTTTCTCCATTGATATCCTTGAAATTTTTCGTTTCATCACCGGTTGTGTCTTTAGCTGGATCTCCATTGATATCCTTGAAATCTTTCGTTTCATCACCGGTTGTGTCTTTAGCTGGAAGAGTAGGGCTCCTTTTTGTGTCCGCCGTATCTTGAATCTTGATTCTCCTAATTCGCAGAGCTTTGGGTCCGCTGTCGGTTTTCTAAGGATATCGGCGTACGATAGCTCCCCTTCCGTCGATACCACAATTGCGTGCGTTCGTGGTTTCTCTCTGAGAGCCTTTTCCCGCTTGGAGGCCTTATTTTGTTTTCGAACAACTTTTGTCCAGTCGTTTTTCTCGCTGTTCTTCATTTTCTGCGCGAGCTTTGCTGTTTTTGCACCATGTGCTCCTGGTCAAAGCCATGCCTCGACGGCCTTGAGCACTTTAGAGTAAATAGCTTTGCCTATGTTTGTTTAAGGCGTTACTTTTCCTTCCGCAGAAAATGAGGTTTCCTGCTGGCGTTTTGAGGAGAGTCTCCTTATTTGCCTCCGTTTCCTTTTGGGTTCCGCTACCGGTTTTACCAAGGCGAAGTCAGTGAGGTTTTATTATTTCCATATACAGTGCCTTGATGCTCTCTATGGCGTCTCTCATTGGTTGGTGTATAGAACGCCTTTTGCCGTTTTCCAGCATTTCTACCAGAGACAATCTGTTATCCCAGTTTGTGAGAGACTAATTGTGGTCTATTTCCAATGACCGAAGTTTCGTTGTTTCGACGAGCTTTGTCAACCAATGCTTTTATTTTGGACAACTGCTGTGCTAGTAGGCGACTCCTGCAGTCTGGTGCACTCATGCGGGTGTATGTAAATATAAATGCATATGTTAACACACATCCAAATATACTTGTTGTCATTCTTTTTTGTCTTTACTGCTTGTTCGGTATAAACGGCAAGCGCTTTCGATGTCAAGACATAATTCTCAAGCCATATTCTAATCTGTACTCATTTACTGGCGGAACAAATCCAAACAACTTAATAACATACAAATATATTCACACACATATATACATGCATATGAAAAAACAAACAAAATTTTCACATATGAATTAAATCGCAATCGTAAATACTCCGTACATTTAGTAGCATCACAGACATCCTCACTTTTATCACCCAGAGTTAACTTTACCCTCAGGTTATAAAATTGCGTTTCCAGTCAGCTCAGGTTTGAACAATCCAATTCCGGTGGCAGACGGTCATTCGTTACCATGTTGAAAATTTATACCCAAAGGGATGCTTAATACTTGTACACTGATTTGAAATTTGCTTCCGATGCTTAGAACAAAGCTGGATTTTGCCCGATTAAATATTATACTTTGCAGCGTGACAGTTGTTTCACACGTTAATTTTATTGCTGCCGAAAATTGTTCAGTCTTTTTAAGCGAAAAAATTCCACTTACGACACCATGTCACAAGCTGCTGATGTTATAAATTATACAACTTGTTAATTATTATTATTTATTATTTAATGTCTCATCTTTAATTTTATACACGTTTTAAGTTTCCTCTCTACCAAAATGAATTCCTCTTCTTCTAGATACTTTTGGTTATTCAATTGCTTAGCTTATTAATTTTGTGATGCTACTTTAGCAACTAAATAAATAACAGTTTAGTATCTTAAACCGTCTATTTACATCTTTGCTGCGCAGATTCTTGCATAATAAATTCAGCTTACTGGCAGCAGGTGAGTAATGGTCATTTAAGTAAGCCTTTGAATCAATATTACCATCGGCGGAATCCGCACTTTGAGAGATGTAGATATTTTTACATGATCTCATCCTTATATAAACACTATTGAACTTGACCAAAATGGCTTTTGAATAGCTGGTATAACAAACACAGTATAAATCCTTCACACATACATCATATGGCACTAAGTTTTAAAACAAGAGTACCAAGATCGTCCACACCGCCGTACAAACCATGCACAATAATATTAGCACGATTAATTCTCCTGTGAAGACAATTATTCTCATCCTCCAAGGCGGCAATTCTCGCAAGAGCGAGCATCAACATGATTTATTGTCCATCATACAAGAAACAATCTCAGTTCTGAAGCTGTCAATAGAATCAGCTAACACATGCTTAAATCAACTTTGCTGACTGTCAATCCTCTTGATAAAGTCATCAATTTTATTATTCAATGAGTTGATATCTTTCCGTATCTTACTCTCAAATCCAGAACAAGGATCACCATTACACGAAGTACAAGTAAATAATAATCGGTTAACCTTCAAAGCAGTAAGAACTTTCTGAAGGATCTTGGCACATGAAATGTCAAACCAAAAGGAACATATGTTGCATTGAATACTGGTTTGATTCTTGTTTACATTTGAATTGCAAGTTCCACATTTCAATAGAAGGCGACCTTTTAATTTTGATAATACAAATTACAGCAAAAACTCAAGAATCTATATTAGATGCTTGTATCTGTAATTGCTTATGAAGGTTAATTATTTGATTTGAAAGATTTTGCATTAAATTTTTAAATTCTTCTAGTGCCATTTGTACCGGGTTCATATTAGGATTTTTATTGAATGTTGCTATATTTGGGGTTCTATTTTGTTTTAAAATTTGTTTTTTAGCACGCAATCTCTGTTGGATTTACTTGTATTTCTCACATCCTTTATATAATGCTATATGATCATGTTTGCCATATAGCACAAAAAAAGTTTAGGTGCACGTTATTCCCCAATATCATGGCTTTCATTGTACTTAGCACATCTTTTAGACAAATACAAGGAAGCTCTGAAAACTTCTACTTTTTGGGATTTCAGGTTTTCGCAAAGGTTCCTAGCGAATACAGCGATGCTTCCAATCCTTGATACCATTCAGCTAGCTTTACTTTTACTACTTCTTTGCACTAAATAAATTGGTAGAGAACATTTCTCATTTGTTAATTTTTTGGTTGTGAATTCTCTTACGTTTAAAAATTTGAGGTTATCATTCTCAAAAGCAAGAAGATCATTCAAAATATCATCACAATCCAGGTTTGCACTAAGACCTTTAAGTAAAAATGTTTTTGTTTTTAAATGTTCTGACATAAAGGTAACAAAATTTGTTTTGTTTTTTTCTAAATATGCTTTCAATCTGTTGTACTATTTTTGGAGCTACTAGATGCTGTAGCTAATTCGTGCTTGTACAGAATTGTTCTTATTTCGGTTTAATACAAAAATGATATTTATTAGTGTTAAGTTTAAAGTTTGCATCGAACAGAAAGAACGTTTATTAAAAGAAATGTGTATTCACTTGTTGGCACTAACAGCTTAAGTGAGAAAATTGGCAGCCATACTAGCAGAGTCTACGTATTCCAAAAATATCTCCTTATTTTCAAATGAAATTCGTTAGAGAAACTAACGAATTTCATTTTGAGGTCGACATGTTTGGTTCTGCTTGAGAAAGAGTAATTTTGAGCTATAAGTATAGCAAACTAACTGAAAAACTTCGCTTCGCTGAAAACCAAAATCTAGTAGCATTTCATTAAGTTTCTTGTTCTTACTTTAACCCATAGAGCGATTTATTTAAATAGCAAACTCTACCGCTGCGGTCGTCGAAGCTTTCCGGCTGCACCAAAAAAATCTGCTTTTTTATATCAGCATTAAGAAAGGTTGTTACCGTATCTAGCTGATGAATGATGAGCTTGTACTTGGCTGCCAGAGTAAACAAATAACGTAGTGAAGTATAGCGCACAACGGGTGCAAACGTCTCTTCATAGTCAATAGCTTTCTGTTGACTACAGCCCTTTATAACCAATCTTGCTTTATGGCATATTTCGTCCCCATTTGCATCTACCTTTGTTTTAACAACCCACATGCTCTTGGTGGGCTTTTTACCTTGTGGCAAAACAGTCAGACACCAGGTGTTATTTGCTTTTAGAGACTTTATTTCAGAAATCATTGCTGCCTTCCATGAATCAGCTTCAGAGGATCGCATTGAATCTTCAAATTCTTCAGGGACCTTGCGATTTATGTCACAATAAATTTGCTTGACATTCAAATTGTACCTGCGTCTAGGCCTATTTGCAATAAGCTCTGAACAATGAATTACTTCAGCACCATCAATATTTTTATCGACGTTGTCGACTGCATCTGTAAACTCATCGCTTTCAAAACCATAAAATGGTTCTTCCTCTTCCATTTCTTCAGTTGGTCTGCATTACTTGCCTCCTCTGAATTGGCGACTTGTGTATAATTTCAAATACGGTAGAACTTTATTAGTAGAGTTATTTTAGGTTACACATACCTTGTTTTTGTTTTCTATAAAAATGACATCACGGCTAATAATTATCCTGTGGGTGGACGGATCTTGTAATCTATACGCTTTACTCTAATTGTAATAACCCATCAGAATGTACTCCGTTGATTTTGGACTTAACTTAACGTTTCCCTTTTGGTAAATGAACAAATGCTCTACAGCCGAAAACACGCAATTGTTTTAAGTTAGGTTTTTTGCCTGACCAAATTTCTTCCGGGCAGCTTTCGTTACCACGACAAGAAACAAGATTCATAAGATAAGCTGATGTCATTGCCGCTTCAGCCCAATATCTGTCATCTAATCCTGCGTCCAATAACATGCACCTTGCGCGCTCCATAACAGAACGATTAACACGTTCAATTACGACGTTTTGTTCTGGCGTATATGGTTTTGCTTTTTGATGCACTATGCCACAATCAGAAAGACTTTTTTTAAAAATGTTTGAAGTATACTCAGTGCGGTTGTCAGTACATAATAGTATAATTTTGGCATTGCACTGCCTTTAATTGCTTAAAACGTATAAACTCCGTAAAAACATCCGATTTATGTTTAGCTGGAACCACAAATATCTTCCGCAAGTAATCGTCAATAAAAGTCAAGAGGTATCGATTTCCAAAAAATGAATTCGGTTTTAATGGACCCATCACATCTCAGTGTATTATATGTAAAATTTCTTTGGCACGATGTGCAGGTTCTTTAAAAGATTTACGCGTTTGCTTTCCTTTTATACAAACCACACATTTTTTGCCGCCATTACCATTTTTACCTTTTAATACATTAAATCCACTTAAAACCTTCTGTAAATTGATGTCACAAATATGTGCAAGCCGCCTATGCCAATTCCTCTTTTTTACGGAGAAATAGCCATTTTAAGATTTTAATTAAATTTTCATATAAAAATCGATTTTTTGTGCCACAGTTCAAATTTATCCTCCGCTGTTTTTAGAACTTACGGTACAATTTAATTTATACAAGTTTTGAAAAGCTTTTGCAGTTGCGATTAAAACACCGTCACTGTTAAAAATTTTGCATAGGTCGTTCTCAGAAATAACTTTGTTTCCTTTTAAAGTCATTTGTCTCACAGAGAGCAAGTTGACCGACATATCAGGAACATATTCGAAATCTCTAAAAAAAACGTTTGTCTCTTTCTTTTCATAATTTAGGATAACAATAAAATCGCCAGCACATTTGATTGCCATTTTTTCACTGTTTGTGACAACAAGCTGTGTTTCGCTGACAGTTTTGATGCCTTAGCACCTGAGTCAATAAACCATTCATGTGTGTTGTTGTTTTTTTTTTTTTGCTGCAGGAAAAGACGACGAAAGCAAAGAAGTAGAAACTGAAGATTTTTCTTCTCGACTTTTCTTTTTTATGTTCGTTGTTCTTGTTTTTTCTGTACAATTTTTTGCAATACGTCCTTCTCTTTTGTACGCCTAACATTTAAATTTCCGGTTAGCACTTTTTTTGTTTCAAACAATCACATATGTACAATCAAATTTGATATCTTGCAACAATAAATTTTTTACTATATCCACCTTCAATTTTGTCTTGAAATTTTCAACGGCCATTACGAGAGGTGCAAATTCCTCTGGTAATCAGGCCAACATCAATGATGTAACCAACTCATCATCCAGTTTTAAGCCGGTTTGTTGAACTTTAATCGACATCATGACTATTTGGATAATAAAACCTAAAAAGAACATCGTCTAATATTGATTGAGTAGAGTAGGAGGTTTATTGTATTTTGTGTTGTAGGCGAATCGCGTATGACTCTAAATTCTGACTGTTTTGATTTGGAATCAACGACAATTAAAAAGTGATGACATTGGAAGGGGTCTGCGTAGCCGATGTGTATGCTTTGCCAATTTTCTTTTGGTTCTTGTCAGTGATTTAATGGGGCTTTTGGATGTTTATTTTGAACGTGAACACAAGGTTCACAAGATCTTACTGTTCTTTCAATATCACGGTCTATTGCTTTCCAATAGCAGTATCTTCTAGAAAGCTGTTTCATTTTTGTTATGCCCGGATGCGTACGATGTAATTCTTGAAGAATTGCAGGCTGAAGGCTACTTGGAATAAGGACTCGTTGGCCTTTAAATACAACTTCCTTATTTAAAGTGTACTTATCTTTCCATCTAGTAGATTCGAAACGAGCTGAGGATTAACACCTGGTTTGCAATCGACACATAGCCGAACTCCGCCGTTTGGTTTCGGAATAATAACTAAGGGTCACTCCCAGTCACTTCTTTCACATTTTGAAATGATACCATTGGCTTCTTATTCGTTGAGTTCGCTCTCGTTCACGTTCTCGAAGAGCGTATGGGACTTCTCGTTCCTTAAAAAATATCGGTTTTGAGTTTTGACGTAGTTAAAGAGTGACTTCCAACTTTGGAACACATCCTATTTTCTCCGTAAAAACAATATTTTAAATCGAGTAGCCGTTATTTATTTAAACAGTATTAATATTGTTGAAAACCTGGCTGTCGACTTCTTTGAGGTTAATTTCCAAATGGCAAATCCATACTCGACCCAGAAGTGACATCAACATATGATGTCACGTTTTTGCATTTGATTTTGACGTTGAGTTTCCCCAGGAATTACGATATTTTTTGTATATGATCGAAAAGCAATTGTCGAAGGTTGTAGTTGTGTATTTAATTGTAGTCTACTGCATTCATTTCTTGGTATGAGGGTAAATCCAACACCGGTATCGACTTCAAATTTTTGACGGCGTCCATTTATTTCTACTGTGGCATAGTATTTATTAGAATCATCTCTATTATTTTGGTTTGAAAATACATCAACAATTTGGTGAATACCATAATTCATTATTTTTATAAATTGAATTGCTATTTGAAGATTTTACTAACCTCTTAATACATACTTGTTGCACGTGGCCAATTTTACCACACGAGGTTGAGGTTATGCGGGTTAGTGCGGCAGTCTTTTGTTTTATTGTTGTTCCTGTCACACCTGGCTGTAGTTTAATTTAGATTTTGAACGGTGTTGAAGTCTTGATGAAGATTACTGTAACAACTTCTCCTTCGATTTGAAGTCCGGATTTTTATTTTGTTGACATCACTACTGATGGTTTGCCTTGTATTTAGTTCCCGACAATTATTATTACTAATTGTTTTTGATGCTTCCAATGACAAAGCCTTTTGTACAATTTTACCGAATTCGACTTCTTGAGATTGAAGTAATTGTTCCCGAATTGTGTTGTCCCTTAATTGTGCTCTAAGAGATATGTTCGAAATGTCTGACTTGCAGTCAAATGTTGATATAAACTCACACTCATTGGTATCCCGGCGCAATAGTGCCACATATTCGGCTAGCGTTTTATCTGCGCAATGGTAGGCTGATAAAACTTTATGTTGACTTACCAGAATGTTCTTTTTTAAATATAAATGAGTTTCCAATTTCAATATTAAATCTTCGTTGATTGCCTTGGGGACAACCAAAGAGACAAGCAGCTTGAAATGGGTAAAGCCAATCGAGTTAATTAACATCTGATGACAAAGCGTTTCGTTCGTAAAAAAGCCTTTCGTTGTTAAATAATTTTCAAATCGTTGATAGTACAATCTGGCTGTGAGCTTTGTTGTTGCTGTGTTTGAAGATTAAAATTCATTTTTAGCTGTTGAATGCTCTTAGCAGATGTGAAAATTGATCAGGATCCATCTTGAAGAAATTTTTATTAATGGTTTTTTTTTCTTTTAACTCGTCGCCATTTTTCTATTTTTGTTTATTGAAAGTTGAATAAAATAAGCACGCGTATTTCAACTTTCATATCTATGTTTATTATTATATACTTATTCTATCTTTACAGTGTTGCCAAGTAGTCATATATTTGTGGATCATAACAATCTTCCATGAAATATTTTCTTGTGAAATTGCTGTTTCATTTAATGTTGTTTCAAGGACATCCCGTAAATCTTAAGTAATCAGGAGACTCCGCATCTACACATCGTAATGCATAATTACCTGAATTCAGTTTTTTAATCTGACAATTTGAGTTTGTCATTTGAATTACTTCTTTTTCCTTTAACACACAATCGTGGGGAATCTTCAGTGTTATTCTGGGTTCATAACCAATGTAAAGAATTGTTCTTATTCCGATTTTATAAAAATATGATTTTTGTATTTTTGGGTATACTAAAAGTCACAACACATGAAGCAATATGTATGTTTGCATAACCGCGTTTTTAGATGTAATATAGATATTTATGTGAACTTTTATTTAAAAGAATATTAAATTTCGTTAATTAATAAGTAATTGTCTTTTATTAGGTATTTTTTAAATAAATTTAATATTTCAGTTTCCTTTGGAAAGCTTCTTCAGGAGATTTATGTTTATAATACAAAATTATTAACAATATCAAAAAATTTACGAAACATAAAATAATTTTCTTCATACTACATACAAACATACAAAATTTTAAATTTCAAATATTTAAACATACAAAAACTTCTCTCTTAGGAAATAATTATAACAAATTATGTGTCTTTTTATAGGTACTTAAATACCTATAATTGTGCGCCCAAGTGTCTGTGTCTGTTTTGAAATTTATTCTCCTTACATTTGGTATATTAACAATCTTTAACATTTCTACCATATAACGTTTCTTATAATTTTTATTTTTCTATATCTAATATTGATACTTCCTAAAACTTTGGAAAATGATTATATTTCTTACAATGTGAAGATAAAACTGTCTTCTGTGTTGAAATATACCTATACTGTTGGTCACAAATATGACCAGCTTATCTTGTTTTAAGTTTATTTTTTGTTGTCCCAATATTAACTTTGTCACAGTTCACCTGGTCATTTTTTCCACATGGTATCCTGCATACTACATCAGATATTTCCATTTCCCACCATTTTATGCTACATTTTGCTAAATAATTTATTTTATGTGTTATATGTTTTGTGTACCATTATATACCTATTAGTGTCGAATATATTAGACTTTCTTAATCTTTCTGATATTCCAGGAATAAAAGTTACTGATTTATAAATTTTAGATTCTGCCATAGTATTTGCTCTATTACTTATTAATTAATCGATTAGTTTATTCTACTGGCAAATCATTGTCATTAAGTATATCCCTTATTGTGTCCTTATTCTTTAAATGAAATTCTCTATCACTTACAGTTAATATTCTGTCTATCATATTTTTCGCCGTGTTTATAATCATTTTTCTCGAATGTTTGGATTTTTGGATCCATCAAACACTAAATTATTTCCCTTTCTTATTATTAATATATTGTAACGTGGTTTTATTCATCGGCTGGGGTAGCATAGCCGTGTCCAAGGTCGTACTTACGGATCCACAAACCTTAAGTAATAAGATGCTTGATTTTCCCTTATCTAGGGCTTACAGCAATTTCTTTATTGAACTTTAAATCTTATTGTTCTATATATATTTATATTACGAGAAATAATCACGATAACTAAAGATAAGCAGGTGATGAGTCGAAATACAACAGGTTCGGTCATTTACAGGTTCGGTTTCTGGAGGAGCCGAAATAGAACAGTTTCGGTTATTATCAGGTTCGGGTCCTCGATGAGTCGAAATACAACATGTTTGGTTATTATACGTTCGGGTTCTGGAGGAGCCGAAATGGAACAGGTTCGGTTATTATCAGGTTCGGGTCCTCGGTAAGCCGAAATACAACAGGTTCGGGTTCTGGAGGAGCCGAAATAGAACAGGTTCGGTTATTATCAGGTTCGGGTTCTCGGTAAGCCGAAATACAACGGGTTCGGTTATTACAGGTTCGGGATCTGGAGGAGCCGAAATAGAACAGGTTCGGTTATTATCAGGTTCGGGTCCTCGATGAGCCGAAATACAACAGGTACGGTTATTTACAAGTTCGGTAACTAAATATTTACAATGTTACTTAACTCTAAGTTTCTATAATACTACAATTTGTCTTAAGCTAGGGGAACAGTTACTTAATGTTACTTAACTTTAGGTTTCTACAATACTACAATTTGTCTTAAGTTAGGGGAACAGTCAGCCGAAGCCGCTGTGGGGTATATATTCAAAATTCCTCTGAGCTTACCGAAGTAAACCAGAAGGCTTGTCGTATAGATCGTTTCTAAAGTCAAGACTTTGATGCTACGAAAACCCGTTGTTGTGGGAATCGCAACATGTCGTGGGTGTATTAGATCACTTATACAAATGTTCTCATACATTGTATGAGAATTATAAGCTGATATACCGTCTACATGTAAAAACACAAGCATCCCCAGCAACCATTTTAGTATGCAATACGGGCACTCCCAGCAAGCATTGTGGTGACCGTTATAGTCAAACCAGCAAACGAAATGGAATCGGAGCCGGGAGAACTAACGTTGATCGTAAAACTAGGCATGTAATGTAGAAGAATATGAATTCCTCCCATAGAATTCGTATTTCCACGTTACAATATCTAAACATGGAAGATTAGATTCTAATTCCCTTTCAGTCGTAAATTTAATATCCGGATGAATACTAGTCAATTTTGACATCCTCCGAAATTATACAAAATATATCATCTACATATTTTGTGATAATCTTTGGTTTTATATGCATTTTATAAATGCATAAATCTAGTAATTGCTCCATTACAATATCAGCTATAATAGGTGATGCTGGAGAGCCCATAGGGTGGCCCTCCTTCTGCAAGTATATCCTGTTATCAAATTGAAAATACCTGTTGTCTTCAATACAAAACTTGAGAATACGTAAAAATAATTTCTGCTCAATATTCGTATTTTGTTTTGTTATCTGCTATTTTCTCTCTATAATCTTCAAAGCTAAATCTACAGGAATACTTACAAAAGGTGAAACTACATCAAATGAAAACAATCTATCATTATCCTGTATATTTATTCTCTTGGCTTTATCTTTAAATTCCAATGAATTTCTAATATTATATATTGATTGTCCTGTTTTTACCTTAAGAATATTCGTTATATTATTGCACAGTCCATAGGCCGGGGAATAATTGCAAGAGCAAATAGGCCTTAAAGGAAAATTCTACTTACGGATCTTAGGTACTCCATTTAGCTTTATACATTAGTTTTAAGTCTATTCCACTCCATTATTGCAATGATATCTTTTCTAAAAAGTTCATCATTCTTATTCAATACTGAATATTTTGCAGAATCCTTAAGAATGTCATTTATTCTCGAATAATAATCGTCTGTGCTCATAGCAACGGTAACATTACCCTTGTCAGCATTAACAATTATTGTGTTCCTATTATTCTTCAAAAATTTGTTTGCAGTTTTAACTTTATCTATATATATAAAAATGAAATGGTCCACGTATGAAATGAGTTGGCGTGCAAACGGCTGGAGCGATTTGGCTGATTTTTGTTTTATTCGATTCGATATTTTCAGGAGATGGTTTATATGAAAAAAAAATTATAAATTTTTCTGGAAAACGTAGAAAATTCATTTATTCATTTTCTTCTTGCTTTTGTTGTCGTAAATACAAATAAGTTATTGACGACTCGACATGTTCGTTCAAACTGGTTTGATGAAGCTATGTGTTTGTTTGTATGAATTCTTAGCATACGCTAAAAAAACCCGTAGATAAAATTAAAAAAAACACAAAACAAAAAGAAAACAAAATAAAAAACCAAATAAAGAGAGGCAACATCTTCAACTTTGACGAAACCAAACATTGTTCTAACATGTCAACAGTCAAAAGTGTATTTTTATGTTCGAAGATTTTATTTAATTCATTAGCAGCCAGATCTTTTAGAGATAATACCGTCACAATTTTGGGGAAAAAATCTTACTTCAATTAAAATTCACAATAAAATCACATGTACATAAGTATGTAAATAGATTGCATGCTTTTCAATAAAGTTCAAATTCTTTGGTGAATTTGTTTTCAATTTAGTAAAATTTGCATTTTAAGGTTCATTTTAAAATTTTTTTTCCTTAAAGTGTATAAATATAATTGCATATATAAAAAATTGACTTACATATATACATATAGATACATACGTTTTAATAAACATCAGCTTTGCTTATGTTACAGAATTTGCCAGGAGAGCCCAACGAACATGATACGTTTTCAATAACTAGACTTTATTTCGAAGTAATTTTTCTTCGCATGAGAAAATTTAAAGAGCAACTCGAAGAACTAAAGTTTTTAACACATTACATGAGTTTTTCAGAAAAAGTAATAATTTTTTTATACATGTTTTTATTTTCACTTCTCAATTTTTTTACTTAGCCTACGTTTAAACTTTATAAAATTCTAAACAGTGCTCAGTGATTTAATTTAGACGTGTTGGATAATACTAAAAGTGAAAATTTGAATATATATTCTACATACATATGGACATATGTATGTATGCTTATTATCCGTGCTTTAAAATTTTTCGTGCGATTTGATTCATATAATTTTAAAATTAATAATTTTTATAAGAGAAGAAAAAACCTTGATATATTGGATAGTGAGGGTTTTAAAAATATCAAGTCACCGACACTTTGAAGTTAAAAAATAATTTTCTACTCGATGCAATTTTAACGATGCATACATATGTATATCGCTTATATGCTGAAAAATCAAATATAAAAATTCTTTGGTTCCAAAATCTTATTGCTAAAGTAAAAAATAAAAGCTAAACTTCGAAGGATTTTGTAAGCAGTCAACATTTCTTAAAATTTGAATGATTATCTACGTCTAGGTTTATCTATCCATTCTTATATATTGTTAGACATTGGCAGTAGAAAAAATCGACTGAATCTACAACAGGCCAGATTTCCTTTCCAATGGGCTCTTGCCAATTCACAACGTCTAAAGACGAACTAATTGCAAAACTGTTCACATACATTGCTCAAAATTATAGCCATTAACTTTGGTTAAGTGAAAGAGCCATTTTGGCTGCAAAAAACAAATACCTTGATTAAATAAATTAAAAAATCCAAAGCTTAATTAATGGCGAGCGGTATTCGTATAAATCGATTGGTTTTATTACCGATCCTGAAAATATTGTTAACTACCCCGTAGAGTTCCTGAATTCATTAAACTTAACGGGAATGCCACCACATAACTTTCAGCTTAACGTTGGAGCGGTAATAATCACGTTAAGTAACCTGAATCAGCCAATACTATGCGAAGGTACTAGATTGGTTATTAAAACGCTGATGGCAAAAACTTAGCAATAATAATTATAGAAAAGTTTGTAGGTGAAGAGCTGCTTACTCCAAAGATACCTAACATACCAAATGATTTACCATTTAAGTTTAAACGTCTCCAATTTCCCGCTCGTCTTGCTTTCGCAATGATGATTAATAAATCCCAAGGACAATCGCTAAAAGTGTGTGGGTTAAACCTAGAATCCCAATGTTTTTCCCACGACCAAGTGTATGCTGCATGCTCAAGAGTTAGGACACCGTCAGCACTGTTTATTTTCTCTCCGAACAGAAAAACAAAAAATATTGTTTAGTATCAAGCTTTACCTTTTTTGTTTGTTTATTTTTAAATGAATTACCTTAAGAATTATTAAAACAACTAGCTGACCCGGCAAACGTTGTTTTGCAATAGTAATAACGAAAAAATTGGATTTACTTAATTTTAAATAATCTTTCGTGTAGAGAATACCTTAAAAGTGCTATGTTATGTTATAGTTCGACTTGTAATAGAAGTTAAATGTTCCCAGATTGAAATATGCCATAAATGTTGTTGAATTGATTTGTGGAAAAATCGTATTTTCAATGCAATTCTGCCGAATCACGTTTTTCAGGAATTTTCCGAGTTTTCCACTAAGAGTTTTCTATTTTGCAATTCGAAAAGCTACAACGGAACAATTGCACACAAAATTCCATACTAAAAATTAATTTTCGATTTTTCCAATTTCCCAGCTTTTCCGTACGGTTTTCCCAAAATTTTCTTTCGTACTAACATTGTCCTGGCAATTACAAACAACTGATTTGAGCCAAATCGGCCCAGCCGTTCTATCAGCAGCTCTAAATGAAGATGTACTTGCTGAAGCCGTGATTCGCGTTGTCTCTCCGTTTCTGCGGCTCTAGACGTAGATGCCCTTTCACGATTTTCCTGAAGACGTGATTCGTGTTCCTCAGCTGATTCAGCGGCTCTTCTTGTCCTCTGCTGTCGCGTTGCGATGGTTTTTTTTAGCAAGAGCTGTTTTTTTAGGTGGCATTTTAGTAAACTGGAATAGTGCAAAAGGAACAATGAAGTGTTGTGTTTTTTTACTTTTATAACATTTTATTATTGGTTGTTGGAACGACAGTAATCATATTACCTATTTGATGAATTGGCATTAAAAATAATTTGTGAAGTTATTCCACTATTGTAAATTTAAAAACACTTGTTATTTACTAAATTGATTTCACTTATAGGTTTCTCACTTATGAACACAAAACAGCAAAGTTTGTTGGATTGTACCGTTATTTTTTACCAGCGTAGCGGGGAATATGTTGTATTATATAGTAATGTAAATATTTTGTAAATATAAATAAACCGAAAACTCGAATTTTTGAATGCAACATTTGAAAGTTTTAAAATTTTGATATTTTATTATATATTAGTGAGTTTTTTTTTGTAAATATCTTCGGAACTACATAACCGATTTAAGAGATTGATATCTCGTTTTGAAAAGCATAACAATGGCTTTAAAAAATAAAATAAAAAAGAAAAAAAATAATAAATATGTATATGTAATTGGTGGGTTTTGCCACGCCCCTCCGCCCACAGACCGAAAATCAAAAATCGGACTTCACAGTGTCACCCGCCTGAATATTCTGAAGATTTTCTGAAAATTTCATCAAAATCGGCCCAGCCGTTTTCGAGTCCATTTCTTACATACATACACACATCCTCTTTTATATATATAGATAAATTGAAAAAAAATTTGTGTCGTTTCTTCTTTGTACTGAAAATTTTTTTCTAACTCCATATGAAATATTAATCATTAGCAAATAGTTTCCGAGCGAAGCCGGGTCGTACAGTTAGTCAAATATAAAAATATCCCTTGCTGTATGTCTAATGTTGCTAATGTGCCTATCAATAATTATTGTTAGTTTTGTCCTCGCTAATTCCTGATCCTCTTTTTCTTTCATGGTCTGAAGCAAATCATCTACTTGTGAAATTACCTTCATCATAGGGAAATTTTTCTTTTCATCTGGTAATGCATATTTCTGTCCTAGAGAAGGGATCCACTTAACATGTCAGTCTTGTTGACAAACCAATTTTCATTAACGTTAATTCCCAATTCCTTTCTTTGAATATCAGAAAGATTCTTAAATTTCCTACTATGTGTTTCCTTAATCTTTTTTCTAAAATATAAGTTAATCTATCTATTAATTCTAACAATTCTGTTATTTCATCTAATGTCAAATGTCCTTCCATATTATATACTAACGTTTCTATGATCCTATTTAAAGTTTTAAGTATGTCGTGTTGTTGTCTTAATGCTAAATTTAACACTCTTTTGTGTAAATCTTTTGTGTACCTCTCAATAGTGTATTGATATTTTGGAATTTCTTTAATATTAAAAATATTCACTAAATTATTTGTTAAATTTCTAATAAATTTTGCTGTAATTCCAGCAGTGTAATTCCTAAATCTTATCAGAAATGTGATTGACGCCTTGGTTCCTACGCATTTTCCCATGGTAGCCTTATATCTATTAATAATTGCTCCAATGAAATTGTTCTTCTTAAACTTCTTACAGCTCATAATTGATTTTTAATTTTGATTTTTCTTCGTCTTCTGATTATTCTCTTGTGAGCATTGGAAAATTAAATTTTAATTAAAATTAAATTTTCCGTTTGTATGATATAAAAGTGTTTTATAAAAAATAGCTTGAAAAATATACCCATGCGCTAATGCGCAGAACATCTTAATTACACGGCGTCGTTTTTACTACTGCCTTGAATTCTCTCCCACAACTCGGACATCCTATCAGACGTTCGCCTCGAATGTTTGGACACGCCTTGATATATTAAGCATATGTTGTAGAACGGATATCTATTACGGGCCCAAATACTTTGCCTTCAGCTTTAATCCGCCCCCAAACTGAGTACGCTTTATGTTTACTACGGATCCTTTTTTGTACTTTGCAGCAGGTTTGCGTCGCGTATTATAAGCTTTCTTATTTTCATTTTGAATCTTGAGGATTTGTTCTTTCGCATATTGCCTTCTTTCTTCGTTGAAGCAATGAACGATTTCATCCTCGATAAGTTTCAATATTTGTAAATCGTCTTGCGTACGCATCTTAACACCCGCTAACAGCTCGAATGGTGTCATAACCGTACATCGGGAATAAGTGGAGTAAATAACTTGTTGAACTTTCGGAACGTACTTGTACCATTTGGAGGTACCGCGGTGATAACGCGATTCAACCTCTCGACCTGACCATTCGCTCGGGGTAGTCCTGTACTCTTTAAAATCTTCGAAGGTAAATGCTGCATCAAGATCGGTGGTAATTTGTTCGGAATTACCGAAAAACATGCTTTAGTTTTATTTAATAACACCTTCTTACTTGTGTTCACTTTTGTTTCACACATTTGTTTCGACTTTTCATGTATTGTTGTATAGTCTTTCAATTTGTCCTTAAATACTCTTAAATTTTTTGCACCGTACAATATTGTTTTATTTGCATTTAGGTCTTATATACCGTCTATTACATATTGTATTAACCAACCCTTATCAGTTTTTCCACGCGATGTTAAATCTTTCATGTCAAAAAAATTATACTTGTATATTTTTTTCCTTCTTCATTTGTCTCTCCATCAGTTTTTTATGAAGTTAACCGCTGCTAACCGTCATTTTAAACTCTTCAATAAGAGTAGCTCTTAATGTCTACCACGAAGTAATTTCTCTTTCACTCAAAACAAACTGGCTTGTTACTCCCTTCAATAACTATTTTGCAAATACAAATTTTTGGAAATCATTCCATAACATACAGTAGCAGTATCTTCGAATTCCTCTAACCACGTTTCAATTGATATTTTCTCACTGCCGTCAAAAGCTTAGAACAGTTTTAAATTAGTGGTTGTTTGTTGTTGCAGGGGTATCTCTTATTTAAGTAGCGACAATTTTATTTCAGTTTGCTGTACAGTACTTGAGTTAATTTGTTGACTGCAGTGTCCTTGGTTTTGTATATATGAATTACTTCGAGCTCCGTATATATAAAAGCGGGCGGATTGAGATATACCGATTCTCTCATAATTTAACGCATTGCCTGTTTGATGTTAGGCACTGACAAATGAATTGTAGTAAGAACTTTTAACTAAGAAGGAGGAGCAAGAATAAGTTTAAAGCACTGAAGTTGACTGCAGTTGACAACATGTAAATTGCCATTATATAATGATAGTGCTACATGATAAGAAGAATTACATCTGCGCCTGGCTATGGAGCCTTAATCAGATGGTGGTCGAACCACTATGCATAAATAGGGACGTCATGCTTGTCCTAGGAAGCCGAAGACTAATTCTAGCAATAGGTCTTTCCTAGTTGCAACTTTAATGATTCCAGAGCAGGGCTACAAATCATCACTCCTTGCTGAAGAGTTGAAGACTATCCAACTCCTGTCCAGAACACATTTCTAGCATGCTCACTGGATCTGGGAACATTTCACCAGGTAGGTGTTATTAAAGGTGAAATGAACCCGGCCACCATATAAAAACTGACCTGTCTGTTATGGGGCCGCAAAACCACAACCACCACGATACTCCCATATAGGGGCCAATCTCAATAATCAGCCAGAGAACAGTTAAATGTCTAAAGAGACAAATAACGGAACTCTGGGGCTTAATGCTTCCCGTGGAAATAACGTGGAGTTTCCAGCTGTACCCCTGCTGACTTCAGGGGGCTGGGCTCCCTTTTTACCCCAGTTGCACAGGTCTAAATAGTCACTCTCCACAAAGACCGATAATGTGCCCCCGGGGGGTATAATAAAAGTGCTGCCGACCCAGCTTCTATATGACTTACTATAAGCTTAATATTTTTGAACCGTTTATGGTTAATTAAATTGTTTGTATTTGTTCCGCCAGTAAATTAAATACTGTTGTCATTTCCTTCGATGTAAACCGTCATTGCTGATCGGCGAGCGCTTTTGTTGTGATGACATCATTATCAAGTCGTGTTTTAGATTGTACTGTACTGTACTGGACGGTTTACACCGGAGAAAATGACAACAGTTTATGGATAAATTTAAAGGCACCGCCGACAGTGTTTTTTCGTATACTAAGGTTTATTTCTACTTTCACATATATTCAAGATTTGCTTGCAACGATTTTCCCTTTTAAAAAATTGTTTAGGTGTTGCACAATTTAGTTATTTTTTTTTAATATTTTTTGTAGCATTGGTAGAGTAGTAGAGCCATAAGACTTGCGGTTTGCAAAGAAAGGTAAGTTCCAAAACTATAGAAACAAAAGCATTTCGTGCGAGGGAAGATTTGTGAAAAGTAAATTATTTTCTTTTAGAAAAGTATTGTCTTGAAACGAGAAACTTGGGTTCTCGATAACATTTGTTATCTCCCAAAAAATGTGCAATTTAATTTGTGTTCGCTTTTTTCTCTTTAAACATATTTTTTTTTTAATAAAAGACATTTTAGTGGATTTGTGTTTTTTTTGTTGTTGTTACTGTAATTGTATGTATATACATATTTATTGTATTTAAATACTTCTTTGTAAATTGCTAACAAAACAGTTAGATATCATAAAATTTAATACTTAACTAGTTTATTAATATTAATAAGTTATTTATATTAATTAAAGTATTTAATACTTTGAAATCTTTTCAAATCTTGTAACAGAAAAAAAGACAAAAATAAGAAAACTTAAGTTAATTTATTTGTAAAAACCAAACACTTTCGTAACATAAAATTTCATAATTAATTAAGTAAAATTTTAATTTTTATATAAATTTCTTTAAAAACATTTAACAACTTCCAATGCAATTTTTAATTCTTTGTTCAAATATTTTAATAAAAATAATATAATAAAAATGTATAATAAGTATTATTAAATAAAAAAAAACTTTTAAAACTAAATAAAGATGAATTTGAAATTCGTCTTTGAAGAACATGTTGTAAATCTGTAAAAAAAAAATAAATTAATCATTTATATATAAAACTCTTGCCATTTTCTAAGTTTATTCAAATAACTATTTATAATAATATTTATGTATCTGCAATCTTAAACTCATTTAGATATGAACAACATTTTAATTTTAATTGATTCGTATTGCATAAACAAAATAAAATTTAGCATCTTATAATAAGTTGCAAAAAGCGATAAATTGGAAAAAAATTATACAATAATGCTTTTAAACTCGTTTTTTATTTTTTTTTAAGAATAAAAAATTATTTATTTTAAATAAATAATTACTGAAAAAAACATCTAAAATAAAAATGGGATTAATCTGTAGACTAAGGCTTCGGTAGCCGTAGAAATGCGAGACTCAAAAGAAAATTCCAGAAATGTTAAATTAATTAATTAAACTTTAATTTAATTTAAAAATAAATGGCTCCAACTGTGGTTTTCAGCTGTACGAGCTTCCAACAGCTTAACGTCGTGTCTCAAATTGTAAATTTTATATCTGTGTAAATTTTAAAATTCTCCTTGTTGGGGTTCAAGCGATATGTCGGCATAAATATATTTAAAAAGGACACCCTTTAAGTTTAAATTAAAATTTTTTTACAATTCAAGCATATAAATATAAACAGTTCAAAAGATTAACGTCAACAGCACGTCTCTATGGTAAACGTTTAGTGTTAAGAACTTCACAAGACAACATGCCTTACAACAAACAATGCCTTGACAACAACAATACATCACGTTACATAACAGTTAACATCATCACCCATACCTGAGCTTTTCAACAAGCTAACCGTATAGCACAATTGACATGGATAAAGACTGAGATACGCTCACTTTTCATCAAAAAAGGCAAACTTAACAAGACAAACTTAATAGAACTCAGCTAGAGGTAGTATACAGACTTCTTTGTACTTACTTGTAAGCAGTCTTATGTAGGACTAACTAGACGAACACTAAAAACAAGATTTACAAAAAACATACGCTCGTCCAAAGAGAAGACTCCAACTTAGGATTACACCTTGGAAGTGGATGAATGTATGACAATACTATATGCTAGTGAAAAAGGATGAGGACTGGACTATCTTGAAAACATGAAAAGCTGCAAAACAAGAACTTTTAAAACGGACAGAATAAACGGAAAGGTAAACACGACCTCCGACACAATATCCACGCCGCTGAAGCCACCCATACACTCTAACAAACGAGAAATATCCTCAGGCGGAAACACTTACATTACAAATAATAAAAGACGGAAATATTAAGTTGCCCCGCATAAAATTAAAGGTGGCGGGACTGCTTACCTGCAGGAATAGATACGAACCTAATGCGTGATAAGATTTACGTTGGTACCTAGCTGTATAAGCCATAACTCGACGGTGGATAAAACCATTTGATGATATGTAGCGTGCACCTACACCCTAGGAAGCCGAAGCATAATTCTATACAACAGGTCATTCCTAGTTGCAATTTTGGAAGCCTCGGAGCAAGGTCGTCAACCCCCACTCCGTGCTGAAGAGTTGGAGACTATCAAACTCCCGGTCCAGAACACATGACAAGCTGCTTACTGGATCAGAATCATTCATGGCCCCTTACTTAAATTTCATGACGACCTTCGAAGCCACAACCACCGCTCCCGAAGGGCCAAGCTCAATAATTAGTCAGAGAACAGCTAAAAAGTTTAACTCTGGAGCTTACTGATTCCCGTGGAAATGACGTGGAGTTGTCCAGTTAGCTCCCTGCTAGCCTTTAGGGGACTGGACTCCCTTTTACCCCGGTGACACATGTAATGGCGGTGAGATACCGTCAAGTCAAGATACGATTTTAATGATGTGATAAGGTTTACATATGCACCGGCAGTGAGCCATAATCAGATGGTGGTCATTACCACTGTGAATTAAAAAGCAACGCCATTCACGCCCTAGAAGGCCTTCCGTGGATCCTTCGGTCACTCCTAGTAGCAATTTCAAAAGCTCGAAGTAGGTCGCAGCCTTTACTCCTTGCTAAAGAGTTGGAGACTATCCAACTCCTGGTCCAGAACGCATGAAGCTTAATATAATTAAGAACACGACGGCATTCATACTCACTGGACCTGAACCATTCATTGTGTTCATTTTGAGTGATCCGACCCACAAACTCTCACGAGGGACTCGAAACCACAACCACCACGATACTCCCATATAGGGGCCAACCTCAATAATCAGCCAGAGAATAGCTAAATGCCTAAAGAGACAAATAGCGGAACTCTGCGGGCCACTGAATCCCGTGGAAATATAGTGGATTGTCCAGGTGGCTCCGACTAGCCTTGAAGGGGCCTGGGCTTCCTTTTACACCCGCAAGGCACCAGTCTAGATGGAAGAAGTAGGACCCATAAAGACTGTCATGTGCCCCCGGGGAGAATACGACCATAATGAAAGAACGACCTAAACCCAATGCTAACTCTTCAGTACTATCTAAAACGCAACTTGATAATGAAGTCATCGCATCGAAAGCGCTCGCCGATCGTACCAAACAAACAGCCAGTATCGGCGGTGTTTACTGAGAGGAATAACAATAGGAATTATCACATACTTTAAAATAATTTCTAGTTTTTAATTTTCAGGTTCAAAATACAAAACCACACAGTTCAAAACGTCGCAGAGACTAATATACTTTGAGCATGTAAAGATATAATTGGCAGTTCCTTACTAAGTACGTGTTAAAATAATAAAAATAAACAAGTGTTATGAAAATAACATCTAGCGATCCCTTATTTGTAATGTGAGTTTGTGTGTGTCTGGATAAATTATGACTGAAGAGTATTTTCTACAGAAAAATTTTGCTTGTTAAAACTTTTTTATAGAAAAATATGATTGATGAAAATTTTATAGAAAAATTATAACTGATGAAAGTTTCACTTGATAAAGTTTTTTAGGGAAAAATGATGGCTGATAATTTTTTAACCAAAAATGATCTTCACTACCCAACACAATTCTTTGATAGAATACACTTTGAACTTCGTGAACAGGTGTATCTTTTTCCTAATTAAAGTTTGATATTTTTAGCTTTAAAATCACAGTTATCGATATCGATAGCTTTTAAGCAGCTAAAAATGTGCGATATTTATATATAAATATTGCAAATTTAATAATGTTTTTTTTTTATTCCACAAGCAAATAAAACTATTTATTTGATGATTGTTGAAAGTACTTCGAAATAAAACTTATTATTTTAACACAAAAATATTTATTAACATACATGAGGTTTTAAATATTTATAGTTAATGAATATTTATCTCTATTAATTATTTTTTTTTTGTAACAAAAAACCCAAAAAGCAAACAAATGATGTGAAAACTGTTTTATTGTTTTCAAAAAATGAATTGACGTGCATGTGATTTGTTTAGAAATTTGCTGTTTAAATTGAGTTTAAATTCTAATGATTGAAAATCAAACATTTCTTTCCAATGAGTCGGCATGATTCTTTGTATTTAATGGTAAATTATTTATATTTATACGGAGTCTTAATAATTTTGCAAAAATTTAAAAAAATAGTTGCGATATTTTAACACCCAGTCAGTCAATTAATATTCTTTTATTTAAACTAAAAATAAGTACGTGTTAGCAGGTGTAAAAATAAAAACCTGACATTTGGACTTAAACATTTTTAAACATTTTGATTATTATTCATAATTTATACAGTTGTGAGTGGTGAAATAATATTTGGAAAATATAATCTTTGATTGTGTGTGTTTCAAAATAATGATAATGTCTCTTCTTGAGCGTTTATGCTTAAAATTTAGCAATTTGCAATGTTTTGTTTTAGTTTTCATAACAAAAAGTTAGCAAATTTAGAATGAAAAAATGCAACATAAATATTAAAATTGTAATTGAAATACTGCAATATTATCCCTATTCAGACTTATATACTGGATGCATAGCATGTTTTTTACAGGCTCTATTTTCAGCGTAAAAGTTTCAGACTACGAATAAAACCTACGCGGAGGACGGCTAAGGGCCCTCAAGATTTTTTTTTCTTAGATAAAGATCAGTTTTGGATTTTCTTAAATTTCGGTGTTTTAAAAGTAGGCAGGCTACAACTGACATAACTTTTTCGTTGCCTTTAACATCTAAAGTGACAAGTTTTTGAGTTCTTTTAATGACACGTAGTGAACCTTGATAGATTTCCTTAGACCATCACGAACGAAAATAAAATCACAGTTTTGAAGATCTGGAGATACGATACGATACAGGCTTTAATGTAATCATTTTTTTAAGAAACTTCACAAATTCATTCCTTGGATGCTTTTCCGTTGTTTCGGTAAAAAAAATCTGCTGGAAGGCGTAGAGGAGAATCGTAAACAAGATCTAATGGAACACACTTAATATTTTGTATAAAGCTTGATCGAAAACTTAATAAGACAGTTGGTAAAACAGCTTATCAATTTGTGTTGTGATGGCACATTAAAGTTGTTTTTAGACATCTATGACATCTCTCGATAATTCTATTTGCAGATAGGTAATATGGAAATGTGCGGATATGTTGAACGCCGAGAATTTATCCATGTTCTTTAATTTATCGTGATTTAAATTGTCGGCCTTGATCTGTAGATACGCAAGGGGACACCAAACCTTGAAATTCATTCTTTATAGAAAGCTTTAGCCATTGTTGTTGCTTTGCAATCCTCTATTCGAATCGTCTCAGTCCAACGAGTAAATCTATCAATACTTATCAAGAGACAAATATAACCATAGTGACATGGTAGAGGCGCTATTAATTCTAGATTTATATGACAAAATCTTTCCAATGGGATCGGTTAAGAAGAAATTTCTCCTAATGCATGTCAATACAGCTTTGATCGCTGGCATGTTTTATATCTCTAACCATTTCAATTATTATTACGTTTGGCATTAGTCACTGCCAATGTCGTAAATTACGTTCTTAGTAGAGGCTGCATTAAAAAACATAATAGTTGATCGATCTTTGAAAATGTTTTTAAATAATTAAAATTATTTTTGTCGCTTCATAAAAATTTAACACTTGCAGTTCCCAAGCTCAATCCTGAAGTCATTTTAAGAAAACTTCTGTTATTGTGTTTGTTATTTTATTACTATAATAATTAATTACATTTCTGTTTATGCTATAGAGCAACGTTCACTATAGTTATTGATGTAGGCATCTTTTTATTTTCGGTGCCTATCCTGACAGTAAATTTTTCACAATAAAGATTATTTTCACTTTATGCTTAGATTTATCTTTCTCTAGATCTTTAATAAAATAATGGCTATTTACTGCATTTTATATTGCATTATATTATACGGATTGCGTTCCTGGTCATAAGAATCGTGAGTGAATGATGTAGATTTGTAGTACCGCAACTATTATTTGGCATATTTACTCATGCTAAGTAATAATTTTATCCTGGGTTTAACCGAAGTTATCTCGTCACTGCAGTCCTAACCAGCTGAAGCAGGGGCTACTATAGTTCAATAAAAGCGACTTAAGTGTGATTACATGATATTTAACTCAGTCTTAGATGCCATTACTAGGTCACGTTTTTTCACTATAAGAGCTCGAATATCTCAGTTGGACCTAAAGTAACGGTAATATAAAATTAAAGACAGAAATATTACCATTAATTTGATGCATAGATCGTATAATACGTGTTGGTCGTTCAGGTATTGCGGACACGTACTTTTCAAAACTTTGACCGCCCAATGGCACATGCTAACGTACTTCGATCTTGCTAAAACTTCGACTATCTAATTTTCTGCGTAGACTGAACAATTTCAAATTCTGACATTGACTTTCAGTGGCCACATTGTTTTTTTTATTTTTGGCAACACCATGATAGTTTTAACATTTAGTTTTTTGAGGTATTCGCAGGGTTCAGAATTTTTCATTTATGAACATTCAAAAATCAACATTCATGATATTTTTCATAAATGAGAAATCTAAAATTTTATATTAATTTTTCACACTCATAAACGAACAACAAAAAATGTTCTGGTTATTTTCATACATGAATGCGAACAACAAGAATTATTAGTCTTATTCATATGTGATAAATGATAAATTAGCTACTTCTCATTAATGTTATTTTTCATAAATTTACATGTTCATTTATGAACGTTGAAATTTTATAAAATTTCTCATAAATGAACGTGAAAAAATTTTCTACCTACGATCGCAGTTTACCGTAAAATGTAGTCAAAACACATGGGTACATATTAACTCAAAATACAATATTGCAATCAGGCATGTTCTAGAAAAGTAGTAGAATGAAAGTAAAATGAAATTATAAAAGTAAACTTTTCGTTTTTGATGTTCTGCAAAAGTAGTGGTTTGCTGTTCTATTTTCAAATTCGAAATGAACTGCGAAAAAAAGCAGCTGATATGTAACTTTAATTTAAAAAGCAAACTTTGCTGTGTTTATAAAATTACTATTTGTATTGTTTTATGCAAAATTTTTTAAATAAAAAAAATTAAATATACCTTATGAATTTTTTGATAGTATCTATGGTGCAACAATACAATGAGTTCGCAAATGTAAAATTACAGAGGCGGTTTTTGCGAGATCATTCAAATCCCTTGGAAATCAGTGACGCTATGTACATGGGTATTTCTCAGTGGAATTTAAAATAATTACATAGTAATTTTTTTAGGTTTATACAGTATTATCGCATCAATAAGGACGCATTTCGTATGCTTTTAAATTGTGTAAAACCAAGGGTTCCCACATCTTCCATGCCGGCACAAATACAGCTTGCTGCCACATTGAGATTTTTAGCAGAAGGTGGGTTTCAACGAAGCGTTGGGAAAGATAGCGATGTGGCCCTGGGCCGAAGCACCACATGTAAAATCTTAAATCTTGTACTGAGTATTTTAGAAAAACATATTTGCGCGAGGTGGATCAAATTGACTATGACAGACAGTGAGCGTAACTTGTCTGAGCGTCATTTTTTGCAAAAGTTTGGCATACCTGGTGTGATAGGATGTGTTGATGGCACTCACTTTGAAATTACTAAGCCGCACAATGATGGCAACCTCTTTTATAACAGAAAAGGATACTACAGTATCAACGCGATGATTGTAAGTTGAACATTAAAATCAATAGCGCTAGTTAAAAATTCTTTACCCTAGATTTGTGATTATAACATGGTTATAAAAGCAGTCGACGCTCGGCGCCCCGGTTCCAGTAACGATTCTTTAATTTGGAGCGTCAGTAACGCCCGTAATTATTTTTCTCGTTGCTATGACAATGGAGAAAGAGGTATTTGGTTGTTGGGAGATGCGGGCTATGCTCTTCAGCCTTTTTTATTGACTCCAAATAGATATCCTGAAGCTGGTTCGCACTAACATAAATTTAATGAAAAACATGCATCTGCATGTAACGTAGTTGAAAGGACTATTGGTGTACTAAAAAGCCGCTTCCGATGCCTTGCTCATATTTTTCCATACCAGCCTCTAAAAGCAATTCGTATCGTAAATGTATGCTGTGCTCTGCATAATATTTGCAGATTTTTTAACATACAAGACGTGGAGCAAATAAATTTCAGTAATGAAAATGATGATGATTGGGACGAATTATTTACTGATGCTGTAGCCTCTTCAATTAGAGATGATATTGCCAATGGACTAACATAATAGAAAGTCATCAAATGTTATTTTTTTAATAAAACTTTTTTATTTAATAGAACTTAAAAACCACATTCTTTGTACTTCACATTTAATTCATTAAAAACTGAGATCAATTATTACAGAATATACTTAAATTCTAATTTAATAAGGCACAACATTTTTTTTATCACATATTATTTCCGCTTTGGTACTTAATTTTCAATTCTTCCGGCTCTAATTTCCTTCTTTTTATTTGAATTTCCTCTTCTCTAAATTATTCCATCCGAAAATGGTGTCTCTTATTTTCCTCTTGGTTATTTTGCAAAATTCATTTTATTTCTTTTAATTCATAATTTGTGTTCTTCAATTCACGCTTTATATGTTATGATCGTTGAATGGTGTCCTTATTTTCATTTACCTCTTTTAGTTGCTGTGCAATTGACACCAACAAATCAGTTTGGGCTTGCATGAAATCTTCCATGCAGTGATTCCAACTCTTTTCTCTCTGAGGTCTTGCAATCGGAGTAGGACAATTACTTTTGGAGGCTGCACCATCATTCTGCAAGTCGCCGTAATCTGTGATTTCATTTTCGGCATTTGGATCGCCGAAATATAACGCGTTTTTAACGCCTTCAACAACAGTGAAAATTCCGCATAATTGGCCAACAGTTTCCTCTATTTTCGTTAAAATAAATTTGTTAAACGGGCCGCCACCAGTTGTTCTACTCTCTGCACTGTTATGTGCGATTTTCTTTCTGACTGATGCCTTCCAATCCATCCAAATCTGTTAAAATATTGTCAATAACTAAAAAATAAATAGGTACATACAAAGAATTTGTCTTGCCTTTTTCCAACCAGATGTGTCTTTTATTGGAGGGCCGTTACTATTTAAATCGGTGGTAAGTTCCTTCCATAACTCCTCCGATTTTAATCGATCTCCTTTTAAAAAGCTTTTTGCCAGGTCCTCGTGACTTTGCATAAAACGCAACATAATTGCATTCTAAGTGGTGCTTTTGTGTTTGCCCTATAGAAAATTACAGATTTCTACTTTATTTTTAGTTTTAACAAGTATATTTTCATTAAAACTTTTTATTTTTTAATTTTTAACCATAAATATAGTATTTATACTAACATATTTTTCTGAAGTTTCCAATTTCACTATTAAACTTAGAAGTATTTTTAAACTACTACTTTTCATGTAAAAGTAGTTTCTAGAACATGTAAAAATCACTGCACTTTTATGTTCGAAAGCAAAAGTAAATGAAACGTCAGAAGTAAAATGCAGAACATCAAACATTCAAATTGAAGTGATATCAAACCACTTTTACTTCAAAGTAAAACGCAGAACATGCCTGAATATATTCTAAAAGAAATAATAAAAACATTTTTTTTCTGCATTGGCCGACAATTGCGCATTATCAAATATATGCGTTTATGTACGCGAATGCTTAACGCACATATTTTTTTACGACCTTTTCATTTATGAAAAATTATCAAAATTTTAAATATTCAAAAATGAACACTTGTGTGTTTCTCATTTTTTCACTTATGGATAGAATGAACAAAATTAAATCGTCGCATTCACAAATGAGAAAACACAAAATAATTTGTAGTCTCTCACACATGTATGAGAAGAAGCGGATAAAAAATGACATGTACGTATTCATACATGTATGAACAGTGAGTGAATACTTAGCTACTCTGGGTATTCGTAGTAGATGCATTGGCAATTGTTACAATGAATTCAATTTCGCACGAAAATAGTTAAAATTCACTATGAAAATGGTAATTCTGTTAAAGTTACATTTCGTAAAATTTGTGATATTTTTGAACCGTTATTTCTGGACCGCTATTAAGAATGTGGTCGTTAAATTTAAGTCGAAAGGCTGGATACAAAATGTACGAACACCAACACATGTTGAGCCGAGTTGTTCAACTGAAAATATCGTAGCCGTGAGCCACAGTGTTGAAGCAAATTCAAATTTGTCAATTCCTCGACGTTCTCAACAATTGGTGTTATCTAAAACCATCACAGGGCAAATTTGACGTAAGGATTTGATTTTGAATCCTTACAAAGTTAAACTGGTGCAGGAATTGAAGTTGACCGACCATTAACATCGCCGTAGATTCGCTCAATTCATTTAGGAACAACCGACTGGTTTTTCTAAAAAAATCAGTTATTCCATTTTCACTTGCCAGGGTATGTCAAGCAAAACTGCCGTTGTTTTGGATTTTGAAAATCACACTGTTTGGAGCGCTATGTGGTCTGGAGGCGTAATTGGGCCGTCTTTTTTCGAAACGAGACTGGAAATGCGGTAACGGTTAATGGATCACGCTATCGCTAGATACTAAGAACTCAATTTTGGCCATGTGTCACACAAGCAATGAAACGATCAATTTATTGCAAACCAAATTTCCCGATCGGATAATTTCAGGACAATCAGCAGTTAAGTGGCCAGCCAGATCGGATTAATTTTTGTGGGAATATGTTAAGGAGAGAGTCTATACGGAGCCAATCGAATCAAGTTCAGCCTTAAAACCTAAAATCCGTGATGTGATTAATGAAATAGGACGGTCATTTTGCCAAAAAGTGATAAAAAACTTTGATGAAAGAATCGACATCTGTATTTGCCAGGTACATTTTTTCATTCATTATTGCCGAACTTTTCTCTTCGTATTGTACTACGAACTTCAATCTTCTTGTTGAAAAACCTTTTATTATATCAATATAGAATTTTGCTTCTAGTGGACCAATAGCATAAAATCACTATTATTTTTCCAAAATATTTTTAACTTTTTTAAAAATTTTTACCAAATGAATAACTTTAATTTGCTTAAGAACACGTATTTTGAATTTCTGAATTAATTAAGAAAATTTTTAATTCAAATGGGGTTTTAACTTACCTTTTTAAACATTATTTTAAATAAATAAAAGATTTTAAAACATTAAAACATGTGTTACAAATAAAAAACTATTTATTAATAATAAATAAGCAAGGAAAGACAAAACAAAGCTTTTTAGACAATAAAGGGAAATTTTTATTTTAATAAAAAATATTTTTTATTTTTATTGGTGACATAATTCAATAATGGAAAAAGGTGAAATGCAGCAATTTCGAAAACAAGCGAATCAGGGAATAATAAACTTTTTATTATTTTCTTTTAGCAATAATTCAAATTATAACTAAAAAAAATTGCATTAACAACTAGGACTATATGCTTTTATTTAAATGTAAAAAACATGTTATTATTGTATGGCATAATAATATGTGTTATGTGCTTATGTATATGCAAATAATAACATTAAAAACATTCTTAAGTTTAAATGCAATGTTTTTATTTTGAAAAGGGTTTTTTTTATTAAATATTTAATTATTAATAAAATCTGTGTTAATTTGTTTTTAATTTTGAATTTTCTAATACTATTAATAATTAATTTATATAGAGGAAAAAAGTCTTTGGCGTAAACTTTAAAATCTATATAAAAGAGAACAAAGTATAAAAAATAATAAATAGTAATTTAAATATTAATATTTGCATTGAAAAGGAAGAACTTAAGATTTTAATACTTTTTTTTGCAGTTTGAGCTGTGAGCAAAAAGTGTTTTAAATTTTAAAGTGTTTTAAAGTGGCAGGGCAAACGGTAACAAAGTGGAACAAATTAATTTTTTAAAAAACTTTTTTTTTTTTTTTAATAAAACAAGAATTAAATCTTAAGCATTATTTTTAATACTGCATATTTAATATTTAATGGATTTTGTATCCATTTTAAAAGAGAAAAAATATAAACTTTACTAACTTTTTCTTTTCAAATCCTTGTGAATTTAGAAATTTCCATTCCAAGTTCGATTTCCAGAAAAATAAACAGAAAATGAATTTTGTCCAATTTTACAATTTCTACGCATATTTAAATGTTATTTCAGTAATTTTTTGAACATCACCCCATACTTGTAAGGATTTTATTTGGGAAATATTTAATTGTGGTTCATATGTTGTGATACGATTTGGCGTATTCTCATAGATTTTATAAACATCAATATAACCATCTTGGAATGCAAATTCTAATTCGAATATTGTACCTAAAACAGAATAATTAAGAATTGAATTGTTAGTATAGAGATGGTCAGAGTTGAAGGAATTTTTATTGTGAAACACACCATCAAGTTGATCGTACTGCTTTTCTTTATGATCGATCCATTCGCCGTTTTCTTTGTAGTTCTCGACAATTATATTTTCATCCAAAATCCATTTGAAGTGATATGTTATAAATGAAGGATTTCGACATAATTCATTCACAAAATTTATGGAAAAACTAAAATAAAAAAAAACGACAAAAAATTATTTAATTAATTTTATTTTTGAATATTAATATAAATTTTACAAGTCTGCTAATTAATAAAAATATTTTTTTTATATTCATAGAAATTAATTATTAATGGGAAAAGCCTGAGACGTTGTCAATGTTTTAAATGCTACAGAAAATGTGCAATAAACCGTTATGGGCAGTATCCGTTATATATTCAAATACCATAAACACTTGGGATACCATTAGAAGAAATACAAAATAAGAAATCTAAAAGTAACGAAATAGAGTTCAACATTCTGAAGTTTTTTCCCGTCTTATCTGGCTGGTGTTCTCCTGAAGTTAATGGCAAGCGCTTTCGATGTGAAAACATCATTGTCAATCCGCGGTATAATTTGTATGTATATTTCCATGTTTTCTAATACATTTAGTCTCCTTCCTTTGTGCTGTGTATGAAGCAGTTTAACCGTTGTCTTTATATGTCCTGGTGTACATTTGTCGTTAAATATATGGTTCGCAAAGTTTGATTCCGGAGTTGATTTTGGTTATCGTCGTTTTTTATTATAGTCTCTAATGGGTTCCCTAAATCTGGTCTTAATTTTTCGTCCTGTTCGCCCGATGTAGCTATAACGGCATGTACAAGTTAATTTGTACACTCCTTGTTTGTCTAGTATATTTGCCTCGGTTGTTTTATTCCGTAGTATTCTGCCTAGGTTGTTTCTTATTCTGAATGCGGTATTGATGTTGTGTTTTTCAAAGAATTTCGCCAGTTTGTACGTTGATCTTCCCATATATGTTAATGTAGCACATTTTTTCCTTTCATTCTCCTGTTCTTTGTTCGTTCTAATTTGTTTCTTGATGTTATCTACGAGGCGCTTTTTGTATCCGTTGTTTTCCGCTATGGTGTACATTGTTTCCATTTCCTTCATATACATTTGCCGTGTTAGTGGTGTTCTCTCGAGTCTTGTTATTAACTGTCTGATTGCTGCGTTTTTGTGTTGCTGGGGATGATTTGATGCGTTGTGTATTATTGTGTCCGCTGCTGTTGGTTTCTGTATATTTCATATTCGATTCTGTTCGAGATTATGTTCCTCTTGATCGTTAAGTCCAGATAATTAATTCTCCCCTCCTCTTCCTTTTCCATTGTAAGTTTTATGTCCTTGTGTCTTCCATTCAAGTAATCTTAAATTTGCTCATCGTTATTTCCTTCTAGTATACATATGATATCGTCGACATATCTTGCGTAGAATATTACTCCGAAGTTGGTTTTTAATTACTTTACGTATTCCTCTCCTAAGTTCTGCATAAATACTTCCATGAGGGTGGCAGATGTCGAATTTCCTATCCCTAGTCCTGTTATTTGTCTATATATATTATCGTTAAATTTAAAGTAATTCTGTTCTAGTGTCGCTTTTAGTGTGCCTGTAAGTTGTATTGCTAGTTCCGTTTTGTTTTTTACTGTCCTATGAACAATGTTCAATGTATCCATTACCGGAATTGATGGATACAAGTCCTTTACGTCAAAAGAGACCAGTTTTGTCCCCTCCGTTATTTCCACATTCTCCAGTTTATCAATCAGTTCTGTAGTGTTGGCTATTGTATGCCTATATTCCAGGTCTAAGGTGTCTTTTAATATTGTTTTTATATATTTCGAAAGTTTGTAGCCTGGTGCAGATTTGTAATTAATTATGGGTCTCATTGGTGTGTTTGGTTTGTGTATTTTTGGTAGTGCTATCATAGATGGTGCGGATGGATTCATCATTGTTAATGTGTGCGAATGTATATACAGGGTGCCTGCCGGGAAGGTATACTACTTTCTTTTGTCGCCATTTTGGTAAACATACGTCTTGACAGTTCATATTTGGCAGTCGTGAAGTAGACACGTGACAAATTTATTATGTAAAAATATTCGATAAACGATACGACGATTAGAAAGCTACGTGAAATTTTTGGGAGAAACCACGTGCCAACAGAACGCACTATTTATCGTGTAGTGAATGATTTCGAAGAAAGAGGGTCTGTAGGTGGAAGGCCCAAGCATGGACCACATCGTACTGCAAGATCGGCTGAAAACATTGCTGCTGCTCAAGAAAGTGTTCAAAACAAATCCATTAACCTCAATTCGACGCTGTGCTCAGGAGCCTAGTTTTCAAAGAACAACTTTCGTTACAATTTTGCACAAGGATTTGCATTTGTTTCCATATAAGATTTAGTTGATACAAGAGCTTCTTCCACAAGACCATTTACGCCGCTATACATATGCCAATAGGATGTTACACCTCGTCCATGGCAATTCCGATTTTCATGAAAAACTTCAAATGAGTTACGAGGCCCATTTTCAATTGATTGGATATGCGATTAAACAGAGCAGTCGGCTCTGTGGAATGGGAAACCCTAAAATTATTCAAAAGTCACCTTTTGCATCCATTAAAAGTGACAGTCAGGAGGAACTATTGGACCTTACTTCTTTGAAAACGAAAACGGCGCAACGGTAAATGTGATTGCGGAGCGATATCGTGATATGCTTGAAAACTTTCTAACGCCACAATTGCATGCTTTGGGCTTGATTAACACGTGGTATCAACAAGACGGTCCCACAGCGCATACAGCCAGGATTACAATGGAATTGCTGCGAGACCTCTTTCTACAACAAGTTATTTCCCCGGTCGCTTGATTTGACTGCTCCGGACTTCTTATTGTGGGAATGTCTGAAAAGCAAGGTTTATGTAATCAAACCAGAAACGCTTGAGTAACTAAATTTATAATGAAATTAATAAAACACCGCATGAAATGTTTAAGAATGTAATGAAAAATGCGCTCAAAAGGGCTTGCACATGTGAGGCTAACAGAGGCGGACATTTATCTGATATTGTATTCCATACATAATTGCCGACATTAAATAAAACATTTATCAATATAAGATCCATTCTATTTCATTTAATCAAACAAACAAACAAAGTAGTACACATTCCCGGCGGACAATAGGCGATAAGGAGAACTTTTTAAAGTATTGTGATATTTAGTGTTGAATCTTTTTATGAATTTGCTAATTTTTTCATAAAAATTGCCTCTGTGAAGAGAATGTTTGGCATTCGTTCTGAATTATTTTTATTAAAGTTTATTTAAATGTGCTTTTGCTGTTTAATACCAAATTGGGCTTGCATATGCTAAAGTCAGTCTAATTAGACTTATAAATATTAAATTTTTGTATACCAACCCGCTCCAAAATATTTTAGATGTCACAGAGGGGGTGTGTAATTCCGAATTATTTCTTTTTCCTTAAACTCAGTTTTTAGATTTAAAATAAAACATTTTTTCAAAACGTTTCCTAACCTTACTTTGCATAAAGCTTCAAAAGTTCAAGATATAGTAGAATTAGTTTTTTTCGTAATCAGGCTACGCTCAAAATTTTCTGCTCGTAGCTCTTGCAATTTTGAGTAAATGTAGATTTATAAAAGATTATTATTGCCTTAATCTTAACTTACAACAGTTTAAAAAATTAAAATTCCTACAAACTAGCTTTATCATGCGAACTTTATTTTAAAGATCTTAACTTTAATACTTCGCTTGATATTCCTATGTAAAATGACTAAAACTTATATAGGCGGTGCAAAGCCCGGTTATCCTTTTAATCTGAAAATTCCTAACATTATTTCTCTTTCTTTAACTGGGATGAAAGAAAAACATTTAAAATGCCAACTTAAACTGGAAATTCAATTTTATACAAATTTATTAAGTGCTAAATTATAGACTATTTAAAATTAATTAGTCTGAATAGAAATAACTTGCAACAAATTAATGTGCCATAAATAGTTAAACTAAAAGATTGTTAGCCAACAGAAATTTAAAGTAACAATTGCATTTTTTTTTAAATTAGAATTCGTGCTTATAAATATATATTTTTTAACTTTCAAGAAATACAAAAGTATAAAGTACAAAATATACAAGCATACATACATATGCAGATTTAGGGGGCTTAAACGTGTTTAGTAAAATTATATTGTTTTTCCAATTAATCTGTAAATCTAAATATTTTACTAAAATTAAAAAAGAACATGCAATTACGTATAGTTCCGGTAGACATACAGTAGAGAAGTATACGAGGGTGAATTATTAATTTTTTACAAAATTTTAAATTGTTTTTATATTAGTGGAATAAAAATGGAACTAAGAATTAAAAAAAAATATATAAATCCCATCAAGAATTGAGAAATAGACTTTATTTCTTCAAAAGTACAATCACTTTTCTTTTCTAAAGAAGTGAAAAACTATTTTTGAAAACAAAAAATATATAAAAAATTTTTTCCTGAAGAAGCTTTCCAAAGGAAAGCGAAATATTGAAAAAAGAAAAAAATATATAAAAAAAAGATCTTAAAAAAGAAAAAAACATATTTATTATTTGATATATAGTTATATTTTTAATTTTATGTTTATTGAGTTATTTATGTGAAAAATTTAGATTTTATGATTTTTCTTATTTTAAATTGGAATCAATATAACACAGGAAAATCATTTTTACCCGAATTTTAAAAAGAATTATGCAAGAAAAAAAAGAAAGACAGCCTAATTAAATTATAAATTGGATACATATTATTATACGAATTTAAGTTCTACATGGGACTTTCTATACACGCACCAAACCTTTAAACAATTATCAAGCCACCTTCCAACGTTTTGTTGTTTTAATTTACAGTAGGCAGATGTTGTGTGCGTGTTTGTTTCCTTAAGGTTAGTAAATGTAGAATATTTTTGTTTAAGAAAAACTATTTCAAAATAACACAATTTTCCCCAAGTTTTACGTTTTCATAGAATGCTGAGATGTTTTGGCCAACTTAAAAATAAAATCGATTATTTTTTATGTTTATGGCTTTTTTTATTTTTTTATTAGGGTTAAAGGAATGCAAGTCTAACAAAATGTTGTGGCGAGTTTCGAGAGTCATAAATGACATCATTCTGTCTAAATATAAATGTTTGTGTACATGTATGTGTTTTATAATTAATCAATTTTTTATGTTCTTAATTTTGTTTTTAATTTCACAATGAAGCTTTATAAAGAGATAGTGGTTAAATGGACAATTTGTTGTGGCATCTTATAAATTTCGAAAGAATTTTTTAAAAGAAAAAATAAATTAATAAATGCTTTATTTACTTTTTTTAAATTTTTATATGTACTTGTATGCATCGACCCTATAGACAAAAATAATCAGAATTTTTTAAAAAATTGTAAAACAATATACAGTTATGTGCATAAATATGGGAGTACCTACTATAAAAAAGATTTCTTAACGTAAAAGGGGAAGTATTTATAATTAATTAATTAGCTAAGCCCATAATATATCGTAAATACGTTAAAACGGAAACCAACTCAGAATTAGCTGTTCACTTAAGTACTTGACCAAATGATAACCTTTCAAACTAGAAATTTTTTAAATTTTAAAAGTATTCTAAAAATTAAACCTGTCTAAAAATCCTTTATATTTAATAACTACAGTACATCTGTAAGGCAACAAGGTTTTGGCATCTTTAAGGGAAATTTATAGGAATGGAATTCACACAGCATAATGCCACCATTATTTCCTCTTAATAATGTTGATCTATGATGCCTTTTATTTGGTAAAGTGGGCCAATTTTTTTGTAAGAAAAGCTAACACCAGTGTTATAATATTTGTACTACCCGGCAATAAGCTTTTTCTTCTATGTTTTTGTGTTGCGGGTTATCAAACAAATATTTTCACCAAGCAGAATGATTTTACTTTCATCAATCCACAATATATTTCTCCACATTTTTTTCGGTTCAACGAATAAGTTTGGTAACACACATGACTGCTATTTTACAGCTCTAAACCAGAAACGTTGTAGCGATTCTAAAAAAACTCCATATTTTTTTTTTCTCAAAATAGATAATTCAACAATAAGAAAAGAGTTTTACTTCTGATTTGAAGTGCCTATAACTGTTTGAAAAATAAAACCATTTGCATAGAAATAATGTCTCTATGGTAACGTCATTGAATTTTCAATTTTGTTCTTTATACTTTTCATTAGGGCGGACATAGTACGGTACGTACTTCGTAAACTTCAAGTACTGGCTTTTACGACATAAAAGGTAAGGTCATATAAATGAAAATTGTAACTCTATGGGTATACTCTATAATCAATAACTTAGTTTTTTAACCTGTCCTTATAGCAGACATAGTTCAATATTCTCCGTTAATATAGAGGAGAAATTTTCGTCTCGTCCATTAGGCTTCGAAATTATTTTTTATACTTGACATTGTAGTGGCACTTCTATATGAAAAAAGCTTTTAACTTTTAATGTTTGTTGTTTGTTTGTTGTTTGTTTGTTTGTTTGTTGTTCTAATAGCAATTACTAATATAATTTCTATTTCAAACTATGGATTTATCTGCTACAATTGCAGAGAGATATTTAAATCACTTCTTTCATAACTTTTTATTTTTTACTTTATTGGATAAATCATCCGAATGTAACAGGCCGAGTACAATATTTCAAAACTTGGCTTTAAGGTAGCAGAAAAAATGCATAAAATTAAATGAAATTGAAATGCCTATAAATGATTGAATTTTACTGACAAATTAGAAAGATTCCGAGTAACCCGTGAACTTTTTCGATGAAGGTCGACAGGATAGTTTATTCATATTACCAATTACAGTTTTTAATAATATTTGTCCTCGCTATTTATTAAATATACAAGTTTTGTTATCGTGGTATCATTTTTATCAAGCTAATTATTTTATTTTTTTTCATCATAATTACTGATAAATAAATATCTCGTATATAATTTAATTCGTCAAGGTTTAATGTGGGAAAAACAAAAAAAAATATTTCTATAGTTAACAATTATTTTTTTTTCACTTTATTTACTCAGCTTTTCTTTATTTTATTAGCAGAAACACTAATTTTACTGCTACGAACCATCAAATGTAATTGGTTATGCGTAATGGTAACACCGCTTGCAACTCTCGTTACCACTCGTTTCTCTTAATAGGCGTGTTAAAACATAGAGATTCTAGTTATGTGTAAAGATCTGGCAGCTTACTCTAGTTAATTGTTATATATTTGTATTTATGCAACTTTAATAACAATAACTAACTGCGGAAAGGGCTGTGATGTGTCTTGAATGTTTCCCATTGGGTGTTGTTAAACTTTATTAGAAGTTTAAATCTATTCTAGTAAACAATGATGATACAGAGTGTGATTTGTTTTACATCCGCGCCTGACTATGTAGTCTTAATCAGATGGTGGACAAACCACTATTGTATAATTTGGAACGTCATACATGCGTCCTAGATAGCCGAAGCCATAATTCTATGCAACAGAACCACCTAGTTGCAACTTGAATGATTTCAGGGCAGGTCTGCAAACCATCACACCTTGCTAAAGAGTTGGAGACTTTCTAACTCCTGTCCAGAACACATGTCAAGCATGCTCACCGGACTGGGTCATTCATTTAGGGTGTCATTAATAGCGAGATGATCCTGGCCACCATAATTTTCATTCTTCCCTTATGGGGCCGCAAAACCACAACCACCACGATGCTCCCATATAGGGGCCAACCTCAATGATCAGCCAGAGAACTATTAAATGTCTAAAGAGACAAATAATGAACTCTGCGGCTCACTGATCCCCGTGGAAATAAAGTGGAGTTTCCAGTTGACCACCTGCCTGTCTTCAGGGGACTGGGCTCCCTTTTTCCCCAGTTGCACTGAGTCTAGATAGTGGAATATTCTATAAAGACCATATTTATATGCCCCTGGGGGGAACAATGACGATACAATAATTTTTTTTATAAAATTTGTACTACAGGGGATAGATGCCTAACTTAATCGCTTAGCATTAAGTTTTTCTTCCGAGTTATCGCCGCGTTATTTTCCTATTTGCATTTTGAGATTAAATTTTATTTTCGTTATTAGAATAAAATAACGAAAGGCTAAACAAAAGCTATTAGAAATTTAAATAAATATTGAAGGGTGTAGTCTACCCTATTATTTTGTTATCATTGTTTATTTGTACAAGAAAATAACGCTTACAATTAGTCCAAATCGTTAAATGATTAAATAATTTTAAAGAGTGTTTGTTATACGTGTTATTTTTATTATTTCTTTATTTTAACTTGCTGTTATGTATGTCTTTAACGATTAAATACTCTTTTGACAATTTTAATAAATTAAGTAAATAAATGTAACATATAAATATATTAGTTCGTCTTAAGTTCAGTTTTATTTTCATTTCTATATTTTTATTAAAGAATTTTTATTAAAAATTTTACTTAATTAATTAAAAATTAAATTAAAAATATGCTCAAGCCAAATAAATTAGTTCATTTAATTTATCATCAAACAGTTAAATTAGCAATTAAAATATCATTTATAAACAGTAGTTCAGAAGTTATTTATTAAATCTAATACCCTTAAAGATGATACACGAAAACTAGTAGAAGAGATTTCAATATAAACGATAAAATCGTTATTAAAAATTTCGTTTCATAAAGCCTTTATACATTTCAACTTTTTGCTCATTTGAGTTAACTAACTTAATAACTTCATATACCATACATATATCTTTTTAATGGCAGACTTTAATAAATTTAAGTTATGTGGAGACTAAGGGCTCACACAGATTTATAATGACGTTAAGAAAAAGAACACAAAAAAACGTGTAACTAACCAGTAGTTACACGAATAACCATTTTTAAAAGCCTCTTTAAGCACTTGTCATCATTTAAGAAGTATCTTCAGGTGCGCTTACACATACTGCCAGGTCGGGTTTGATATCTATAATAATTAAGCTTAACACTTTTTTTAGACTGAAAAATTAATCAAATCGAAATACTAATAAAAATAGAGTGGATAATAGTCCGAAAGCGTTCACCAATCTACTGTCAACATTTAAATAAATCATGAAACAGGATAACCCTAAAGTGGATAACAAAGGATTCCTCAATGGTACTCGTTAAGAAGCGTAATCCCTATTCGGGGATTTGGGACCAGATTTTGCCATCAAAACTTTTTTATGTAACTCAGTTAAACTTGAATCTATATATAGTTCGCGATATTTGTAAAAGAATGGGATTACTGTAATACGGCTGCTGGAGAAATCACCATATTACGTTTTAGAAAATAATTTCTTATCTAGAGTAGCTCTTAACTTTACTTGTCTATTCTAATAATGCCATATCTTCTTTTAATGGATTTTTTCCTACCAATGGAGCCACCTTACTTTCATGGTTTCCTATTACTAGTATTTTTAAGAGATTTCTTAGTCTGTCTCCCAGTGGTGAATTATATTTTCCTAATATTGTTTTCAATTTCATTTTGAAAATATGCTTAATATTTCTATTAAATTTTAAGCATTTTATAAGTTAAGTGATTATAAAAAATCAAATAATTTCGCATTGCAAATCCTTCCCCTCTTTGTCCAAATCAATTTTTGGTGCATATTTCTAGAATTAAAAATGTTTTATAGTTACTGGAGTGGGATTAAACGTTAAGCAACACATTTAATATCGTCCTCAAATCAAATTCTATATACGTTGTATCTGTGCAATTTTTAATTGCTTTACTAAAATACTTTTAGATAAAAGACATAAATAATTGGAAAACATTTAAAAGAACAACAATTTTATGTCTCCGAAAAAATTCCCAAAACATTTTAAGTCAACAAAAAGATAAAAAGAAAACAAAACCCAGTCCACAAAAAAATCTCCCTTTATGGTATAAATTCTCTAATTTGACAACACTGACAACCATATTCAAAGAATTTATACATCTGCTGAGTCGATGAGGTAAAAATCTACTTCTTAACGTGAACGCTTTGAAAAACCATGAAACTAATAAAATGGAAAACGTGGTGGCTTTTTACATTCAACTGTTATGCCCCTCTATTTTATTTTATTAGTTATCGTATGAATAAAGATTTTTTTATCAATATCCTTATCAAATTGTTATGACAGTAAATATTTCACATTTTATATGGGGCAATGTTAGACAAAATGAATCATGTTATAAAGTAAACTTTATTTGATTTTTTAGATTAAATTTCGTTATAAAATAAATAAAAATCACTTTTTTTTGGGCTTGGGTTTCAATTAGTATGAGTTCATGGCATGAAAGTGCCGTATATGTAATGTATATATAGTTAATATGCTTGTATATAGTTACTTAAATATTTGTCATGGTAGGGACTTAGATATTGTTAACTAGTGTAGATCATTTTCATAATTTTGAGTGCTAAAGCAATCTGATAATAAATAAAAAAAAAAACTTTGCTTTAAAAATCATTTCCAAGTTTATAATAAAGGCTGTGAACACAAATACGGAATGGCTGACAATTTATTTTTATTTTGTAAACATATTGTAGTTTTTTGAAAAAATAAAATAATAGCAGTAGACGTAGAGCTGTTCGGACTAGTCTTCAGGTAAGTGAATAACTGTTATAGAAAATTTATTTAATAATAATTTTAACCTCTATTTTTGATACAAACTTGAATTGGATTTGCTTAAAGCTGAAAAAGAATTAACATAAATTCATTTGGAAAATGTTATCAATTATCATTGTATGACCATATGTGTCCCTTTTAGAACTATAGCGATTCCGTCTATGACTTTTGCTATAAAGACAATATCCAAATTATGCAGAAATATGAAAATACAGCCAATAAAAAAAAAAAAAGAAATAAAGGAGCATAACATAATGAAAACAAATAAGAAATTTGTTTTTAAATCGTGCAGTCGGAAGATTAATGAATAGAAAAATTAATGAGTATTCCCTGCAGCAACAAAATTTTATACTAAATAGTTTTATGAAAAGTATTATTAAATTTCTTAAAAAAAATTTATCACTGAGAAAATGTTATTCGATACAAAATATTTTTAATTGTAGATAATTCTGAAAAAACACAATAAAAGAGAACTGACAATCAAAACTAATTTATTTATTGATGCCCACAAAAATTTCTTTATGTCAGAATCGTTCATTTGAATCAATTTCTTTAAGAAAATTATATGTATATTACTTACTAGAGAATTTTATTTAATTTTTAGTGAAATTAATCGATTTTAGAAATAAAATATTCATATGTCTAGCATTCAGCAAAACTCAAATTGAAATCTATTGGCAGAGTAGTTTAATTAATTATAATAATGTATTCATAAATACAGAATATGCATATGCATATATAAAAAAGTTTATAAATTATTCATAATATTAATTTTCTTTGACCTTTTCGTTTTAATTTTTCAAACCCAAAACATTAAAATTTTATAAATCCAGACATTTGAAGTGTTTTTTTTTTATTAAATTTTTATTAATTAATTTGAATTTCTTTCAAATAAATTAAGCCGATAGTCTTTTTTACTAACGTTTAGTTCATAAAACTTATTATAATTTTAATTATAATAGATAATAAAATCAATAAATAGGTAAATAAAAATAAATGTTTGAAAACAATAAACTTGATATATTAAGGGCCATCCCACACTATGACATTTGTATATATAAGATCGGTTAATCTCTTGGAAAATTTGTTTAAGTTTAAAGTTGCTGTGTGATCAGAGTTTTATGTTATGTGGTAATTGCGATTTTTCTGAACGGTCTTTAGATCATTTGGTTATTGGTTAGACCCCTTTGACGTTAGTTTTGTTGAATATGAATCTTGTGAGTACTTCAGTTAATTTTGAAATTTTTTGTGACAAGTATTTTATAGCATAATTGTTTTTACATTAATTAATTTTATGTTCAACTTTAATCTTATATTAATAAATTCGAAATATTTGCAAATAAAAGCCCTCCGAAATGCTTTTGTGTCGAAGTAATATAACGGAGGAATTTATAGGGATTCTGCAATTGTTACCAAAAACCAATATTATTTCTTATGTAATTTGATACAAAATTAACACAAAATGTTAAAAGGTCCGTTGAAATTTTAGCTTCGCAAAAGTATTTTGCTAGCATTTGCTTTAAAAAGTTAATACTATTATTTAGAGGCTAAAGGCTCTTCTATTCACCGAAAACAAAAACACTTAAAAAATCAATGGCTTTCCAATGTCATAATTCTTTAGTCCTCTTCCTTCTGTAGCACGGTAAGACAATAGTAAATGTCTTATATAGTGATACAATTAGGGCAGTTTAAACCGTTTCAAACCCTTTGTATATGTGTAGCAACAAAAGCAAATGCTGTGTCTTAGCTAAAAAGGAATACATATGAAGAAGGTCGCTACTAACAAATGCGGTATGTTAGAACAGAATAAAAAAGAAAGATAAGAAATTGCGAAACTATTAAATTGTAGTGATTTTCATTGGCATTTGCACTTGAAAGACATCTGCGAAACAAAAGCGAAAAACGTAACATGCTAAGAAGAAAACTCACCAATAGTTAAAAAACTATCTAACTATGAAAATTCCATAACATCCCCAAATACATACTGCTTGGATCGGTTTACATGCTGGTGGTATAAATGAATGCCATAATTTAAACCAGAGCTCGCGTTACGGTCGGTTGAGATGGTTATCTCACCATGATCAATGAAGTTTGTTTCTGTTGGCTCTATGTGACAGAGGCGTGAACTATTTCCTGAAAGGGCTCATGAGTCGCTAAACTATGCTGATAAACTGGCACATTGAAGGCTGAAAATGCTCGACAAATTAGTCTAAAATTGAACGTAAAAAATAACCACGGTGACCACTCCCAAATTTGTTTGATCTTACTGTAGCACTTAAAGGAATTTTATTATGTTTTTATTTTATTCTTAAGATCAATTGGCAATAGTAGTAGAATTAAAAATAAAAATATTCAAACCTTAAATATGAAAATACCTGGAAAAGGTTTAATACTTTTTCTTCTTTTTTTAAATAATTGTGCCGTTAGATTATTTACAAAATAAAATAAAAAGATTTCGTATTGTTTTTGTACTAATAATTATAATAGAATAAGGATAAGGTTAAAGGAAAGATAACAAAAATTTTAAAACAAAAATAATTCCTGCGAAAATATTTACATAGTTTTTACATAATTTCTAAAAAGTCTTTAAAAATATATTTTTAACCTACATAGACATACATATGTATATACATATATAATGATCACATATTGCTCATAATATATCTCTTTAAGATAACACATGTTCCAAAATGTTAACACGGGCACATCCATACATTTTTATAAAAAAAAATATATTTATATGTTTTTATAGATTGACTTACTCTTTGGCGTCGTTCATTAAAATTCCCTTGATTCTCACTTTATCACCATTCTGTACGGTATTGGGTGCTATTGTAGCTGTGTATTTAATAGGTGGCATAATTTTATTTAGAAGTAAATCAAAATTTTTAAAATTTGAATTCTGTTAAAATGTTTCTTTCTTTTTTCAAAAAGCAAAAATTTAGCGACAACTTAGCATCTGAGTGGAAGATATTATGGAAACAATGTAAACGTTAGCAAAAAAGAACTGCTTGTTCCTTTAATTGTTACACTTGTTAAAATTTTGTAGTAATTTTCAATAGATAGCTGATAATTGTTTTTTTTATGTTATAAGTTTCATTCATAAATTTATTGTATATTTAATAAGCATTTTTATTATTTTTCTAAATGTTTTGTTATGGTAATTTTTTATTTCTGGTTGCCAAGTCAAAAGTTGCACTTTTTGCCGTTCTTTTATTATTTTGAATTGTTTATTTAATATTTTAGTTTTTGTAATTACGAAACATTTAAAATATTTTGTTAATCACTTTGCAAAATTTATATTAATTTATAGTTATTTTATTAAGTCTTATAAATTTAGCCGTCCTACGTGTTTAACTTGACAGTATTCTTGTGCTTAACTAAACATTTTGTCTGTGTTTTGGGTACTTGGTTATTTGTTGCCAAAAGAATGAAAGAAAAAATTGAGTGAGACAGGCACGGAGAACTGAGAGTTCAGAATGCTACTTCTCTCTAATGAATAATTAATTTATTCTTCCTGGTACTGTATCACTTATAAGATTCTTAAAGTTGGTATCAAATAAATAAATTAAATCATTTTTTTTTTGGGAAATTACTAAAAAAATTAATTAATAAACTTAAATTAATTTGCAGATTTATTAAAAAGAGAGTTGTAAAATTTATCTGAGAATATAATTCTTGATTATATATAATAAAAGTTTTAACTGAAAACATTAATACGAATACTGTAAACAATATTAGTTTGTACATAAAATTGTACAGAACACCAAATAGAACTCAAGCAATTCAATTTTACTATAAATTCTTGTTTTTTTCTTTTTGATTACTTCAGTTTTACATTTTTTTCCTTAAATAAATTTTTTCAAAATTTTTCACAAAGTTAAAGTTATTGCTCCTTAACGTATCACTTATTAATGTGCTACAGAAGTTGCCATACTTTTAAAAATTTTCAACGCAAATAATTAAATAATTGCTGGTGTTAATAAATAAAATGTACCTACCTATCCTTCGAAAGCGTTGGAATAGTCGAATAAATTTGAAAATACTCGAATGTATGTATGTTAAAGCCGACTACATGGTTGAAATAAAATAAATAAAAATCAATGAAGTTTCCAAAGTGCCGCCGCAAATCGTCTTAATTTAAATATTGCATAATTTTCTGCTACAGCGTTTTTCAACTGGGCTTCAGGCTCTAGACTAAACTAACGATATGTTTTAATTAAACAAAGTGTAATTTGAATTTCAGCTTGATTACATATCTCAAGCTTTTCATAAAGAAAATTTTCGCAACAATCTCAACATCAACAACAAATGCGGTCAAAAGTTGCAAGAATCATTTTTTACCACATGTCAAATACGTTTGGTTAAGGAGGACAGAATTGTATATTTTTAATTAGGTATAAATATTAATATAGAAAATACTTAAATTATTTGGCGCCAGCAGAACTTTCCTGTATATTTTAAAAATAAAAAAAACACATGTGAATAAATAGTTTACTTTAAAAGGTTACAAAAAAAAAACTAAGATAATAATAACAATCAATAAAAAAGTGAAAAAGTGAGAATAACTAAAAATATATAAAAGTACTGCATTTAACAGCCCTGAAGATAGTACTCTAGAAAGAGCACGACTAAACAGTGGCATTTAATTCTCTTAAATGTTTTAATAACCTGCATAATAAACAATAAGCGAAAGGTTAATTGAAAGTTCTACATTTACTTTGAATATCGTAATGTCTACATGATTCATAGAATTTCTGTTAAACATGTTTAAAAAAGAAAATTCCATTTTATTGTATTATATCCTGTTAACTAAAGGATATACGAGGGCTGTTCCTTAGCTAAAGTTTTTTTTATGTTTTCTATATAAATCAGTTAGAATTTAATTAACCAACCTCCATTTCAGAATGCCTTTAATTCAAGGAATGAAATACAATGAAAAATTCTTCAATTTTAACACTGTTTTTCGTTATTTATTCTATGCATCGTAAGAGAAAATTAATTATATGCTATATTTAGCATTTAATTATCATATAGAAATGTTTCCAAGCTTTGCTTTCCAATTAGAAGGCAACATGTGCTGTAACACCACTCTGCATATTAAATTATTTAAAAAATTTTTGCAACCAAAAAACACAAAACTAAATTGCTAGAAAAAAGGTATTTAAAAAGTTGCAGCTAAGAGGATGAAGTCACTGCTTTGAAGTTGCTATCAGGAAGTTAGAATCTAATTGGCACATCGCTATGGATAGTATTGGCAATTTAATTGACTAGAAGATTCGAATATAAAAAATATTTATGTTTAAATGATTCTGTCACAATTACAGTAGATTAACTTAGCTTTAATTTTATTTGCCTTGACTTTGGTACCCTAATCAAAATTAATAATTCTTTCATAATCCAAATTAATTATGAATAAATTAATTTTAAAAATTCATTTTGTTACAATTTCAATCAACAATCTTATGTTGTCCACTGTACATGCAATTTAAAGAATATTTTTCCTTGGCCACAATTTTTGTGTTCGTAATTATCAAACCTTTATAACAGCTGGTTGTTATTTGCTTTAAACTTTGAATATTTTTATTCGTTCTATTTATAATATGCAATTTTTACTAACCTCTTAATATTCGAAAGTGTTGAAAGGTATAAATTTAAAAATTTGTTTTACAAATAACCGTTTATTTCACCATTCGGCAAACATTCGTAGTAAGAAATTTGAATAAGAACACTTCCTAAATGAAAGCAAGTGTTGCCTGCTTAGTGCATTAATAAGCGAAAAACTTAGATTGTGGAATAAATAAAAAAAAATTTAGAAATTATAATCTGTGATCTAATACATTGAAAGGGCCGCTTCTAACGGTTCGGTTTGAAATGTTCTAATTTGTGAGATTCTACTGTAATGTAATTGCACAAATTTCACTTTAACCTATTTTGTTGAACCTTTTTCAGTGTTTAGATGTTTGAAGTGCTTTTTGCGGAAATAATTCAGGTGTATGCGTTTATATGGATGTTTGAACTAAAATGACAAAATAAAACCAATTTGCCAATATTATTAAATCTTTCCACTCCCCCACTATATTTTATAAGCAGAAAACTACAACAACGACAACATATATACATAACAACAACAACAAATAATAATAATTTCATTCGGAATTAATGAAAACAGAAAATATAGACTTTATGTTTACACTACATGCCAAATTTTAGAAAGCCTCAAAAGATATGCTCGTCTTGTATCCCGAAAATTCTTTTGCTTGCCTTTTAAAAGAGAAACGTGAAAAGGTAGGCGTTAAAACTATTTGTTTTTCCATGTTATTAATTTTATAATTTATGCGTTTTTTGTACGTAAAAATTTTGACAACACTTAACGCTATTTAAAATCAACCAATAGAAAAGCTACTCGTGGTTAAAGAGAAAGAGAGCACGTCGTGAGACTACAGAGTTGAAGAGTAACTATGTAAGCGAAAACCATATATAAAGAAGCAAATCATAAATGAATCAAAACTAAATTCAGGCAAATATAAAAATTAATAATTTGTTTAAGCAAGGTTACATCAAAATCATTTAAGTTTTAATAACTTGGTGTTAAAAATTTTTGTTTGAATAAAAAAACTCAAGCCGATAGTAATAAAACCCAACGACTTTGGACTATTGAATTCACTCTCTAAACAGTTGTTCTCTCTTAGAATGTAGTTTTTTGGTGTCATATTTTAATAAAATAAAATCTTTCACCGGTCGGGCAAGCATTTAATAAAGATTTGTCTAAACAAATAGTTGAGATTTGAATTGGAAATTACTAGAATTTATATATCTTTTAAAAATAGTAGTAAGTTGAAAAAATCAAGATGTTTATTTTAATTAAAAGTTTGTCTTTCATTGAATAAGAGATTGCGATAAAATTATAAATGAAAGTTTTTAGCTTACGTAGCCTAAAAATTCTGAACTTTTTTTATAAATACTAAGCTGATAAATAACACGAAAGTTTGATTTTTCATAATTTTAAGTTTATTATTTTAGAAATGAAACCACAATGCGTTTATTTGGTAATTGGTGTATTGGCTGTTTTCGCCCAAACGTCTTGGGCTTTAAAAGAAGAAGATTGCGAAGGTGGGTTAACCTGTTGTTTGTGTACCCTATTTATACATTTACTATTAAAAAATCATATATATCTTTATTTTCTTTTTAGTTTGCATTAAAACTGTTAGGCGTTTTGCAGAATCTTTAAGTGATGATAGAAAAAAAGACTTCAAATTAATTGAAACAGATTTTAAAAAATTCTGTAAAACACAAAAGAATAAGGAACAAAGATTCGTAAGTTGTTTTTTGTTGTACATTTACCATTTTAACACGTCATAACTTTTTATGTTTCGTTATTATTTAGTGTTACTATTTGGGCGGTTTGGAAGAATCTGCTACAGGCATCTTGAATGAATTGACAAAACCACTGAGTTGGTCTATGCCAGCTGATAAAGTTTGTGAAAAACTTAAGAAAAAGGATGCCCAAATATGTGATTTACGTTATGGTAAGGTCAATCGTATTTAATATGTAAATAGGCAAGGGTCGTTTTTCTCTTGTGCTTTCCAAACTATTTTGTTTCTTTGACCTACTTATATTAAGTATACTGTCATTATCGCATTAACATCGACTGTCGTTTAATAATAACATTTATTGTCGCCATTATATACTATACTAAAATTAATTGCGATAGAAATATCACGATATGATAGAGGTGCCCTAACAGCCTATTTTGGGTATATGTTTTATGTCAGTTTTAAAATATTGTTGTTTGTGAGATAGTACGTTATTTTACATTAAATCTTTCCTGTGGAAAATCGTACCTAGTTAACGTGTGTATAAAATGCTTCCTTAGCAGGAACTTAAATGCTTATTGGTGTTAACATGATTCGAAGAAAACAATAGTTTTTCTTATTAGAACATTACATACCTCAGTTAATTCAACACATTCAGATTAATTCTTATAATTAATGTCTTCCATTAAAGTACTCATAAAAAGAGTGAGAAACATATTTAATTGTTCCATTATAAGATTGGCACCAAAACAAACTCTTATTAATTTTTAACTTTCAGTATATAAAAATCATATCTAATCCTTCGGATATTTCTAGTAAGCCGGTATCTATTTAATAGTAGCCCTTGGCGATGCCATATATTCCGTTTTTATTGAAATTTTTTTTTAATTTTTGTGTCCTTTTCGTGTCATTTCAAGCAGTTTTTTTTCTTACTGTCTGAACATATGGTAATTCAAATTATAATATAAAAATCGGTCTAAACCGGCCCCTCTTTGAATATAGACTGTGATGAACTTCCTTTTGAATTATAACAGATTCTTAACAAACTTTTTGTATTTCATACATCGTGCAAAAAGTTATGGATCAAGTAGTTTTGACTTATAGCACAGCGAAAATTATTACCTTCAATTTTTAGCCATTCGAATTGTAAAGCATTCAAAAAAATGTACATTTGTATAATCTATCGAAAAATGGAGGTATAAGGGACTGGATACCCTTGAATATATGTCTTTTGTGTTTCCTTAGTGCAGCCTCTGTAGTGCAGAATAGTTAATCTTCTATTATTTAACGTGTTCTTAAACTTTTTTCAAATATGTTTTAATTTTTTTTATTTCATCTCTATTTTTAGAAAAACAAATTGACTTAAATGCGGTCGATTTGAAGAAGCTTAAAGTAAGGGACTTAAAGAAAATTCTTAACGATTGGAATGAAGAATGTGATGGTTGCTTGGAAAAGACAGATTTTATTAAAAGAATAGAAGAATTGAAACCCAAATACTATAAGAGTGAATTATAAGAATTAGTTATGGAAAACTACATAAGACTTGAATTAGTTAAATAAAAAAAAGAAAAAGAAAAAACACCTTAATACACTTTTAACAATATTTTTGTTGTACTTTGTTTGTAAAATTAATACATATTTATGTTGCATTTAAGCTGATCAATTTTGAAAACTCAAATGTAGTTTTAACAACAGTAAATACAATATTTTATAATTAAATAAAACACACAACACATCACTTATTTTGATAAGAAAAAGTATTGAAAATTTTGAGTTTTATTCGATTATTAGACAGACAAATAAAAATAAAACATAAAACACAAATACAAAAGAGATAAAATCAGAAATTGTCCGGGGCGATTAATCAAACAATTAACAAAATTTATGATTACAGGGCTTCAATCGTTGCCTGTCGATATCGAATAAGCTATTGCCCAATTAAATTCGATACGTCTTAAACAGCCTAATTGCGCCATTCATTTAGTATCGAGTCGAGTTTTCAATTAAATTGTAAAAGATTTAAAAATTTGTAAAGAAATTGAAACAAAACTAAAAGCTAAATTAAATAAAAACAAATTTATTTATGTGTATGTAAAAATACAAATTGTAATTTCATTTGTAGATTTAAATAACGTTATAGGGTAGTTTAGGAATCATTCAGCTATGTCTTCTCAAAGTTTTTGCTGGGCATTTGTCAAAGTAAAAAAGGTATTTTTTTTGCCAACGATGCCTATTTTGGTAACGAATAATGTTTACAAAGATTACTATTGATCTATGACCAACTTAAAGTCTTATTCTTAATTATTGTTTATTTCTGCACGTCTTTGTCCCGAAATATAATTATTTCTTCAACTCGTTTTCGACTTCGACGCCTAACTCTATTTTAACTAACTAACTATAATTTTAATTTTAACTATATTCTAATTTTCCATAATAAAATTTATAAATAAATGTTTAATTACAGATGTTAACAATTTACACTTTTAAATAATAAATAGTTTTATTTGTAATCGTTTGCTTAAGCTTAGAATACAATAATTTAATTCAATAATCCATTGAATTGGTCATAAGAAGTTATGATTAATCGATTCATCTGGCAAAATAAATTAAAGCAGTAAATAAAGAATTGGATAGCGTCGTGATTTTCTTATAAAGTTGGCAGTTTGATTGTGCTTAGAATAGTTGTTGCAATAAAAGGTCTATTTAAAAACAGTTTTTGGATTAGTTGTTGTTTTAAATAAAAATTTGTACTTTTCTAAAATTTCATTTTTGGTTTGCATTTTAAAAACGAATGAAAACTATCACACCCTTTAAAAAAGGCCTTATTTTATACAGTTATGTGATAAAAATCTTTTGCTTCAAAATTGATTGAATTTTATGTTAATATTTTTCCACGTCATTCCGATTTTATTTAAAATAAAAAAAAAATAGGGATAAACAGGCCTTGTTGTTAATAAGAAAACTCAAATTTAATCGTATGTAAAAATACAATAACTTATTTATTTTTAGCTTTCGATTTCAACACAAGCATTTTTAAACATTGATATTAATTTTTATTAAAATTATATTTTGGATTACAAAAGTTATATATATATTTTTAAATAGATCAAAGTCAATATTTTAAAAATTGGCTTGTAGACAGAACAATGTCTAGCCGCTGCATTTTGATACATCATTGAATTCTAAAAACTATAAATATATTTTTAATAAAATTTACAAAGCTTCTTAATATTTATTAAATAAATTATTCGTACAAAAACTACTTACATACTTTTATATTAGTTTTATTAACATTAAGTTTCTTTGTTTTAAGTTACAACTCTTAATTTAAAATTATTCACTTGTTTTTAGTTTGGCTTAAAGTAAAAAATACATTATTAAATAATAAAAAAAAATATTTAAAAAATTGTTAATGATTAAGTAAAGTAGTTTCTTTTATTATTGTTAACGTCTGTAAGGTTGTTTGTTGTAGCGCCCTCTTTCGTTTTCATTAGAGAGATTTGTATATTCACTGTATACAACACACCAACAATAAGTTAAAATGGCTGTGGGAAAAAAAAGACAAAATATAATATTACATGAACAGCACTGTAAATGTTATATTTTTAAAGCATACTTTAAGGATGATCTAAAGTATTCATTTGAATGTTTATGAAATCTTTTAAGGAATATTAACAATTTTATGCAATTAATAAGTAATAAATTCAACTTGGAAATTTTGTTTATTTTAATAAAACAATTGATTTTAATGTCTATGTAAGTTTTTTTTAAAATTATTTATAAATAAATATCTGTTATTCTTTTCAACGGTCTTTTTTAATTAATTTAACAATATATATTTTTTTCTCGATATTTCGCTTTCCTGTGGAAAGCTTCTTCAGAAAATTATTTTTTATATTTAAATATATATTTAAATATATTTTATATTTAAATATATTTTATATTTTTATTGTTTTTTTAACCGATCTTTTTTTATTTATTTTTAATAAATATCTTTTTTCTTTTTTATGATCTTTTTTATATTTTTTTTTCTTCACGATATTTCGCTTTCCTTTGGAAAGCTTCTTCTTCTTCTTCCTGAATATAAATATATAAAAAAGATCATAAAAAAGAAAAAAGATATTTATTAAAGATAAATAAAAAAAGATCAGTTAAAAAAACAATAAAAATATAAAATATATTTAAATATAAAATATATTTAAATATAAAAAATAATTTCCTGAAGAAAATATATATTGTTAAATTAATTAAAAAAGACCGTTGAACAGAATAACAGATATTTATTTAAAATATAAAAAGGTCGATTAAAAAAATAAAAAAATTATTAAATTATTTATGCTTTCTACAGGAAAGTGAAATATCGAGAAAAAATAAATCGTTATAATTTAAAGGACCGTTTAAAAGATTAAGATTAAGATTTAATTATTTATATTATTTACAATGTCAAGCGGGCAACAATCTACTTAAAATTGAGGTGTCATTTCAATATAATACCGGGTGTGTTCACACCTGTCAGCGTTGTAATATCTTATTAAGTCTTAAACTGGCCTCCGTACTTCACCGTAAAAAACGTATGGGGTTGGCTATCACATAAAATTAATGAAGGCAGATAATAATACTTAGTTGGCCCTATACTTATCTGCACCATGGAAAGTTTGCATGTCTATTCAGTTGGATTATGTGCTTAAGCTGTATCGGTCTAACCCAAGCAGAATCTAGAAAGGTCTAACCATTCATTTAAGTGCGTTTGGATTAAATTAAAAAATATAACAAAATATGTGACATGGGTATTACAATGGAATCGTATATGGATGTTGTCCATTATATCTGAAAACATACATTCGATACATTGTGCTTGTTTTTATTTTTTCTATATTTTAGTACTAAGCCAATTTTACCTTTACAAGCTGTCAAAAGTTCAAATGAAAACAGTTTTTACATGATTTCATGACAATAATTTTAATGCTACTGGTGATACCGTGCGGTACAAATTTTACTCTATAAATTTAAATTCTTCAACATTTGCGACCGATCTTATGCGAAAATAGTAGAATAACCTTTCCCAAGACATCTGTAACATTAGAAAAACATAAATCTAGCTCTATCTGTTTTCTTTCTCTAATGAATCAATTTCATTGTTGTTTTAACGTGGACTTCAAATGTTAGAAATTCGTACCAAAGTTTAAAATAACCGGTTTTCTTCAAGTCGGATAAGATAGGTTTTCGCATTTGTAAAAATTCCATATTAATTTTAAATTTAAAATAAAAAAAATAAAATTTAAATAATTGACTTTAAAACATTATTGTAAAATAGTTGTTTTTTAGTAGTTAATTATAAAGCACTAGGTCAATTTAATAAAAAAAAATTTTTTTATAAAATTGACCTAGTGCTTTAAAATTAACTACTAAAAAATATTAAAAAGGTCAAAAAACTATAACTATTAAGTAAAATAGTTGTTTTGCGAGGTATTGAAATTACTTTATGTACACTCGTAAGGCATAAATAAAAGTATAAATATGATAGTAAATTTTTTGTATGATTTTGGTTAAATAAAATACAATTTATTTATTTATTATAATTAAACCACATTTATGACAGTTAATCTGTACAAGGCAATCACTCACTGGTTGTTTGAAATTTTTTCCTTATGGAAGTTTTTATATCATTTCTATACAAAAGTAATTGAATACATGACACTACATTCACGCGACATACATATCTATTCATTTAAACTAAATCATTGAAATAAGTCTTAAGTTAACAAAATACCTTTGAAATGCATTTTATATAATTGAAATACAATAACTTATGCTCTTACAAAAACAAACTTTCCCGGCATAGAAATTTGAAGAAAAAAAAAAACCACTTAACCCACATAAACAGAAATAAAAAGCCGTCTTTTAGTAACAATAGAGTTTTGAATTATCTGCTAACATATGAATATATTAACAAAAGCATGAAATTGTGTTTTGTGTTGTTGTATATGTCTTTTGTTGTATGACACTTACCACATGCAATTAAACCAAATATTAGCCATAAGACACCAGTCAATACGAAACCATCAATAAAGAATACACCGGCTGTATAAAATACGGAAATTAACAAACCAATTGCAATCATAATGCCCAACACCACCCACGGCATCATTAGATAATGATTGCGCTAGAAAAATTCAAGAAAACATTTCATAAAATCTCAAATAATTCAGTAATTTAAAAATAAAAAACCTTTGACGTACCTTAATAACACCCGCAATCATTAGCAATGATATCAGTATTGTCATGCAGAGATTTAAAACCAAAATAATTTTAACGATTTCTGTGGGGATCCAAACAAATATGATGGTTTTGAATTGGGCTCTGGTTGTGAAAATTACAATGATCGTAATTATAGAGAGAACAATGGCTAAGATACCAGAAATTATAGAGCCATTACGGGTGGATTGGCAAAATAAGCAGGATTTTAATAATGGATCACCCATTTTGTTTTAGTTTTAATCTGAAATTGAAATGAAAAAAAAGTAGAAAATAATAAAATAAAACCATTATCTGAATGAGAATTAAAAATGATTTAGAAGAGCACTAAAAATTTTTATTTGTAACATGCCAATAACACAATATAAAGGATTTTTCAACAAGAATTTTGCTTTATAAAACTAAATAAAATAAAAAATGTTTATTGTATTACGAAGACAAAAGTTCGGCAATTATGAATTAAAAATAATAACCGGCAAATGTCCATCATCACCTCGACCACGCTGATAGATGTCGATTTATTCATCAAAGTTTTTAATCACTTTTTTCGTTAATCACATCACGGATTTCGAGTTTTAAGACTGTAATCGATCCGATTGGCACCGTATAGACTTTGTCCTTAACATAGCCCCACAGTATTAAAACACACAATCTGGCTGGCCACTTATTTGCTGATTGTCTTGCAACTATGCGATCGGGAAATTTGGTTTGCAATAGATTGATCGCTTTATTGACTGTGTAACATTTGGCACCGATCTGTTGAAACCACATGTCATTGATATCCACGTCGTCAATAATATGGATGACCGTTGACCGTTACCGCATTTACAGCCCCATTTTCGAAAAAAAGGCTCGGTCACTCCTCCAGACCACATAGCGCACCATACAGTAACACGTTGAGCATGCAAAGGGTTCTCAATAATAGCTCTAGGATTTTAAGAAACCCAATGGCGGCAATTTTGCTTGTTGGGCTTCATCTAAAAAAATGACTTATTCAGAAAAACCAGCCGGTTGTTCCTGAATGAATTGAGCGAATCTACGACGATGTGAATGGTCGGACGGTTTCGATTCCTGCAGAACAGCGAGATGTAACGAATTCGTCTTACATACAACTTATATTTTCATCAATCTTTATATATATAATTCTACTGTACGTGTGTTGTGACTGAACTCTTCCTAAACGGCTGCACCGATTTGCATAAATTTTCTTGTATGCGTTTTGGTGGAGTCCCGGGTGGTTTAGTTTTACAATTCGGTCCAATTGGACAAAGGGAAAATTCTAAATTTCTGCACCTGATAACGGTATTTGCACAAAATTTGGTACGTCGGTTTGGTGCGCATTTTTTAAAGTGCTAATGCAAATATGGGCGGGATTGTACAAAGGGACCACAAATTAAGAATCCAATAAATCTGCTCCTGCTAACGGTATTTAAACAAAATTTGGTATTGCGGTTGAGTGAACATATTTTAAGTTCTGCTGCAAATATAGACGCAATTTAATAAAGACGCGTGGTACCTCCCACACAATTCTTCTTTTTGTATATAGTACTACGGTACGTGTGTATGTCACTGAATAAATTTTTTTTGAATGCGTTTGGGTGCCACCTTGGATTGTTTATATTCACAAAACAACCCGGCAGATGACGCTGCAGTCGGTATCCAGGTTATTCAACTACACTGCAACTACACGAGTGGATCGACTTGAATGAATTATTGTGTATTTATTGATTCAATGCATTTAATTTTTTTGTGCGCTGTGTTTTGATATTATATGGTATCGCATTTACGTAAATATTGAGCGTTGTTTACTTCAAAAATACACACACGCGATAAATTCGTCGCCAGCCGCCAACTGACTCCAATGTGCCTTGGCGGATGACGGTGAAAGGGCCAAAGTAACATGCATTCGATTACTGCCGCCGTTAAAACAGTTGCGGTGGGCATCGAGCTTATTTGTTTGCGTTTCTTCTTTGCGAAATTCATTCTCAATAAGCCAGTTCACATTGAATTAATAATTGTTCCGCACAACTTTAGTTCTTTCCAAAACACACTAGACAAATTATTCTAGCACAAAATTGTATACGTATACACAGCTTTGTGTGTGTTAGTGTTTTTTATTCATTTCACGTTTATTTTTCGTTCGGTATACACCACAGTATACGCATTACAAAATAAATATGACTGGATTAAGTAATGATGACAAGTTTCTTTCTAATTTTATATTCTGTAAAATTATTTTAATTCTTATTTGACCTTTTTTATTTTAAATAAATAAAAAATTTTATTAAAAATTAATTTTTCCTGAAGATGCTTTACATAGGAAAACAAAATATTGAAAAAATATATCGTTAAAATTTAATTAAAAAGACTGTTTTAAAGATTAAAACATATTTAGGTAAAAAAGATAAAAATAAATATCATAAAATCTATTTATCTACTTTTAAATTCATATTCATATTAACACGACGATAGCCAACTGAAGACTAAAAATCGCTCTGCAAAAAAAAACACACAAGACCTGTGTATTAGTTTTGTTCTCGTTGTGCGGGGTAGAAGATGGTAGAAAAATTGTGCCAACCAAAAACTACCCCCGTCACCAAAAATGCCAACAAACTGCCACGTTAGACCAGCACAACTAATCCAATGTGAACTGGCTCAATGGGTCAGCTAGTTTTTATTAAAAATTTGGATTTATTTTTGTATAATTTATGAAAAATTAATGTCATTAAAGCAAACGTCTACAGAAAATTTACAACCTGCCATTTGGAACATAACATTTATAAAGTAGATTTTGAAGTTTTTGGATATCAACCTGATCCCTTGCAATGAATACATTGCATAAGTAGTGGAGAAACTAGACAATTCTATTACAAAAGATTTGTAAAAAGCAAATGTTAATAAAGATGAACAGTAACAAATACCCGTAATTGCCAACACATTTATGTATAAATGTGTAAGGGTGAAATTACCCAAAACTTCTGGTGACCAAACAAACATAATGTTGGTGCATTGCGATTACAGTGCTTATTAGCCAAGTGGCCTTCGAAATATTATACCACTTATGCATGCATTATTATTATTATTGTTGGTTTGCTTAACGCACCCATCGACCGGTGCGTTTCAAGTTGCACTTGAAATACTTTAATAATTGTGAGTTTTCTCACATATATAAACCGCTTTAGAATTATTGTAAATAATATATTATTTATTACTAAAACTTTTATAACATTATTACACAACCTCTTACGATAGCCTGGTAGTTTTCAGTATTAACGTATGTAGCTATACCTAAGAACTCGATATAGCAAAACGTTTATTAAAAGAAATAAAACCAATAATATTGATTTAGGTTTTATTGAGATAATGACAGATTGTTATTAAAAATTCTGTTTACTGGCAAGATTTAAAATTTTGCAGAACCTTATTTTAAAAGGAAAAGCGTATACATATATCTGTTTTATGTCTTTCGCTATTATTCTTGTGTAGCACTTTAAATATATTTTTCTTAATTTTTTTTTAAATTTTACTGACGTCAATACGTAAAAATAAACAAAACAATTGAGTACAAACAAATAATGTATCTGCTATTATAAAAACTTTTTCTCTTGAACATAATTATATAAATAAATGAAATTATTTAAAAGATTATTGCTTCAGAATTTTCATAATTATCTTGTGTTTTAAAAAAATCGTATAAATTCATGATTTTTTCACAATAAAAATGCATGATGACATAATTAATTACGCAGGTCTGCAAAAATCTTGCTCTTTGAACATAAACATGTGGAACATAGTGATTTCAATTCTCTAAAATCAAATGGGCTTTCAGTTTTCGCGTATCACGTACAGAATTCTGTTTTTATGGGTCTGGCTAATATTTTCGCCTAAACAAGTTGGCCACGCTAACTTATTTAAATATTTTTTTTTTTTTATTATTATTAAGTAGTATTTTAAATACTTTAAAAAAATACATATCATTAAGTTTAAATAAATTTTAAATGAATTTTAATGTTAAATGCTCTGAACCAAATTATTCTTAATATAATGTACAGCTTTGTTCCTAAATACTTTTACATTCCGTTCAATTTTAGTTTCATTCGGCATCATATTGTACATTTTCAATCCCTTGTAAAATAATGTTCTCTGCATCGCATTTGTGTGTGCTTTTTGCAACCTAAAATCAATAGCATTCCTTAATATGGCTGAACATCTCCTACATATCTCATTTGCTCTAATAAATATTCTGGTGCTTCACCCATCTTTAGCTTCCGTATGAAAGCTATAGTATTTAATTGTAGTCTTTGCTTAATATTTAACCATTTCAACGTGTTGAGCATGTAATTAATTGAAGTAAAACGATTACATTTTAATATTGCACGCATAGCCTTATTTTGTAGTTTTTGTAGTCTAGCAATTTGTTGTTCGGTACAGCTGGAGTATAATATTGTTGACCCGTATTTGAAGTGAGGTTTAATTATTGTATTATATATATTTATGGATGTTGAAATTGAAACTTTATTTCTTAAACGTTTGAAAAAACCAATTTTTTTCCCGATTTTCTTAAAAATATATTTAATATGTTCATTACATTTTAAGTCTTTGTCTATCACAAAACCGAGATATTTTATATTGTCTACTTTCTCTATTGTAATATTATTTATTTCGAGTGTTTTATTAGTGTCCATATTAATTTCCATTATTTATTTTTTAAAATCTTTCCTGATGTTGTCGTAACATTCTTCTTCTGTTTCTGCTTCCGTGAATATCAATGTATCATCCGCGTAGAGTATTATTTCGCATTTATCAAATATTTGTTCAATGTCATTTATATATATATTATGAATAAGAGAGCTCATAAATTTGAGCCTTGTGGAACACCATAGTTGTTTATTATTCTACCTGATTCTATGTTATAAACTTTTGTTATTTGTTTTCTATTTTCTAGATATGTTTTGAACCAGTTTAATTCATTATTACATTATTATATGACTCTTTAATGGCTTGTTCAGTTTGAAAAATTGAAGCAAAAGATGCGGGACAAAATACCTTACGTCTTGCCTAATTTTTTCCATTTGAAACTGCTTCGGAGTGATTTAGAAATTGGTGGGGAAAAAATATTTTTAATAAAAAACAATTTGACAAACATTATGTAACACATTTATGCGCCTCGCATTTTACGGTTCAGATAAAAAACTTATATATATTCCGCAATTTCTTCGGACCACATCAATTAGAACGTATGAATATATCATATAAATATCTTGCAACTGATACGTAAAGGGGAAGGGATATTAGTTGGTGCCCAAAAAAGAGAAATCTTTAAAGATCAATTATTCAAATCCTAGGTGGTCAATAAAGAAAAGAGAGCGTGGCAAGCTTGTGGAAATATATTTCACAACTTTCTTGGGAAAAGAGGAGCTGTAAATTATAACGAACGTGAAAGAATTTCTTTCTTTTATATCACCAACTCGGATGCAATATGTCACTAAAATTACACTTTTTACATTCGCATTTAGATTTTTTCCTAGAAAATCTTGGTGCGTCGTCTAATGAGCATGTTGAAAGATTCCATCAAGATATTTCGCACGGCGAAAGCAGATATAACGGTAAGTGATCCCCAACAATGTTAGCAGATTTCTGCTGTATCTGAAATATATTGAGAAATAGCATATAACACTTATAAAAAAAGGTTAGATAGCAAATAATAATTAATTTTTAATGTTAATAAATTATAATATAATATAATATAATATAATATTAATATTCTTATGGATGCGTCTTGCTTAAGTTTTGAAAGAAAATAATTAAGTAGTAGAGTAAACAACTGGGTATGCTTTTTACTAACTGCGTAGTTTGCCAAGAAAACTTATATACGCAAGAAAACAACAACTTTCTAGTTACAAACTGCGTAGAAACTTACACACAAAACCACAACAATTGGGTATGATGTTTACTAACTGCGTAGTTTTTTAAGGAAACTTATGCACACAAGACAACAACAACGATTTTGAAATAAACTTTTAACAGCATAAAATCCAAAAAAATGCACACAGACCAACAGACGCCTATACATTGAACGAATAACATAACAAGAACAACAAAATGTGATACAAAAGGAGTATAAGATTGTTAATTTTTCTAGACCCCTAGTGGACAAATATAAAAGACAGCATTTGAGTGGATAGTGAGTTAGTTAAAACATAAAGAAGATTAAGTAAAGACTTGCATCTTTAGTTAATTGTTTTGTTAAGTAAATACACTTGTAGTTAATTTAAATTCTAAAATCTGGTGTTACTTGTTTTGCAATAAAGAACTCAGCAACAAAAAAGCTTTTAAAAAAGTAAGAATATAATAATGTAATATTAATATAATATTAAATTTCATTTAAGATTTTAGTTTACACAATAGAAGTTATTTAGGTGTAATTTTTACTTTTGTTATAATAAATATGTATTAAATATTATTTAAATAAGAATATCTGAAAAACTAGACGTGATAGAATCAAGCAGATTTGAATTCTGCACGCTAAAATCAAATTAAATCAGTTAATATAATTCTTGATCTTCAATTGTTTGCCGAGCATTGTTATCATAATAAAAACATATCTAAGATTCTAATATCAGTATTTAAATGAAATAACAAGATCTCAAAAACTATATGTGATAGAAAAAAATCTGTGAATCGATTTGGATTCAGCATACAAAAGTTCATTAAAATCACATAACAAGGTTCGAGCTCCCGAGCTTTATCTTGCCGACCAGTGTTATTTAGCAAAAATTATTCACTATTCACTGGCTTGTAAAAAACATTTCAAATTGATGCATATTTATTAAATCTTCTAAAAGTAAAATTTAAATGATACTTTTAGAAATACTTTCAAGCTTTTTTTAACTTCCAAGTTTGAATTATTTATTTGATATATGTACACTCCATTAAGACGTTTGAAAATCAGCAGCAACTTTTCATTCATAAACACCTTATTTATATACGTTGGTGTTATAATTTTTTTGTTCAGTTTTGATAAAGCGATCAATAACACAATATATATATATATATATATATATATATATATATATATATATATATATATGATTTTTATTTAATAGTCAAAAGTTTATAAATACGTATTGACTTTAAAAGTTATTAATGAATTATAAATGAGCAAAACCCACATTTTGTCTTTTTGATAAAAATATTTTATTGAAGTGTGATGACGTATAAAATTTAAACATTCCAAGTAATGAACACTCATACTAGACAAACGATTTTGTGTTATCGTTGTATTTAAATTAAGGAAAGAAATCAGTTAATTTCTATAAATAAAATGTTATGGCATAATGTTGTATAATGTGGCCAGATATAGTCGTTACTTTTCATTTAAATTTTAACAAAATAATTATGTTTATTTATTCTAATTCTCATTTAAAGACACTTTCCTACAGTGGAATCCACCTGTAAACAAAAATAAAATAAGTCTATATGATGTCTATAATAAAGATCTGCTTTAAAATTTTTTCTACATGGACATGGTAAATAATAATGGGTTGGCTACATTAATATACAGATAGCCCTTCTATAAAGTGATTTAGCTACAAAGTGGCTCGCAAATTACAGAAAATTTTCTATAACGCGGTATTCCTATTACGCGATTTTTAAGAATTTTTTAAAGATAATTGGGGCTATTCTGCGTTTCGATTCGAATCGAAATTTTTTCCATCTAGCAGCTTTAATAGTCTGCGTTTCGATTCAGCTCAGTTTCTTTCGATTGTATGTATTCTGCATTACGATCGGAGCTCCGTTTTTCTCAGTTGCTTTTTTGTCAACGGAGGGGAAAAAAATGTAAGTAGAAAATGAGATAAAATGTTCAGAAACGATAAAAAAGCACTTAAAATTATTTTAAATTAATTTATTGAATTAAATTAATTTTTTTTATTGGTTTTAAATTGTTAATTTTTGTACCCGAAAATGATGATGTGTTATTTATGTGTTACAGGTCAAAAACAACAACAACGCACCAGTATGAAAAATTGCCAAAATTAATGGCATCTAAAGCAGACATTGCATGTGAATAGCACCAGCGATCAAAGGAAGAAGTGGCAGTGTTCTGGGAGGAAGTTGCAGGAGTCCTCAATGCACTAGGTTCTCCAACAAAAAATGCTTATTTTTAATTATGTATACATACAACTTTTGGTATTAAATTTTACATTTGTTTATGAAAATGATAACAAACTTGCTTATTTTGCTATTTCATTTCCACATTCCACAGTGATGCTATTAATTTTGTAAACACTGTTGTCTTCTTCTTTTTCTTTCGATTCTGTTTTTCTTCAGAATACCAATTTTCGATCGCAACGGAACTGAATGCGGAGACATAATCGACACGCAGAATAGGGGTGAATATTCTAAAAAACTAAAGATTTAGAAGAGCGACTAATATCATCTTTTAGAGCATACTGCATACGCAAATAATTTGCGCTAATTATAGAGAAGATGTAATCATCAAATATAACCATCAAGGTAATCCGAAAACAGTTTTTTAATTTAAATTATGCTGAAATCATTGGCACCTCACAAAGAAATTTGTCAATCAACACTGAGAGTTTGCTAGAAGCTGTTGCTAGTCCAGGGTGAATATAGAAACGCAGTAAGGCAGGCGAACGTAATAAGAAACGATGCATTTGATGAAATTACTAGAGATGAAAATCGAGATTATTTACGAACGACAAAATAAATGAAGCAAATTTAGTATTAGTGACAAATGAAGCATTATCGTTTGAAGTTAGCTCTTTTTTAAAAAGTATGGAAACAATTTTAAATCTGGCGAAAAAGTTAAAAGAGTATATTTTCGAAAATGATCCTCTCAAGAGACAGAGCAGAAAAGTTCAAAAGAAATCTTGAAAATAATTTATCTGCCTACCAGAAAACCTTTTATAATTTACAAAATAATGGAAAACAGACCTCAAAAAAATATTTTTAAAACCAGTTATCACTTAAAAGGATCAATTTGATAGAGGATCGAGTACTGGATTTTAAATTAGGACGGCAACGAGAAAAACATTTGAAACACACTCGAATAATAATAAGTGATGACGAGAAAGAAGATTTTAATGTTAAGCTGATTTGAAATTCCTTTTTAAAAACGATTAGCAACCTAACTCTGATTTTTTGTATGGAGTTAAAGTCTCCTGCAAGGCGATTTTCTATAACGACGAATTTTTCAAGAACCTATTATTCGCGCTGTAGGAGATTTGTATTTCATTACAACTTAAAAACGTTTTTTCCCCATTTTGATTTGAAAAGCACCAGATAATGGGGAAATAACGCTTTAACTAATTATTTAGAGATTAGTTTGGAAAAACACAAATCTTCTACGCAAAATTAAGGTATTTTTGCGAAGGTTGAAAAAATTTGAGAAATCAATTTTTTTTTAATTTATTAAATCATTGTACTTAGCATGTTTTCTCAAGCATATTTATCATCCGGTTGTCATTCCTTTCGGCGAAAACCATCGTTACTGGCTGTTTGTTTGGTATGAACGGCAAGCGCTTTCGACGCGATAGCAAATTATCAAGCCACATTTTAGAGAGAACTATTTAACGACGGTTTTCACCGAAAGGAATGACAACAATATTTTATTTACTAGCGAAACAACTTAAAAAAACTTAATATCATATTTTGGATCTTTAATAAACAGAAACTAATTATTGTCTGTCAGATTTATGTTCTGGTCTAAAGATTTTTTATTTAGTTTTATCTGTTCACTATTTCAAATGGAATATTATGCTTTCTACAACCATTTGCTAATGGGTAAATGAAATGTGTTATTATATTTAATTTCATGAAGATTTCAATTGTGATTATCATTAACCTATATAACACGCATGAGAAAAGCATTAAATAGGTTTAAATTTGTAAAAAACGGAAATGCTTTGAATTATTTTTAAAAAAACATATAGATATTTATATTTATGATCAACAAATCTTACATTTTTATTAAAAAATTTTTTTGTTTTCTTTTTTTTATACTTTTCATTTAGAACAGTGTAGAAAGCTTTTAAAAAGTTTTTTTTTTTTTTGGTTTGTAAAAATATCATGGTCGTCGAATAAATACTAATTTATATGAAAAACATACCCGTCATCAGTGAGATCATAATCAACCAGCTTTCAGCATCTTTAAGATTGTTTTTGTTTATTAATTATAAATCTTCACATTTCATCACCTTAACATTGCCAAAATAAAATTTTTTTTTTTTGTAATCTACATATATAAAAATGAATGTCTGTCTGTCTGTCTGTTTGTTTGTTTGTTTGGTTGTGCTTTATAGGAGGCCAAACCCTTGGGCCGATTTTCCTTAAATTTCCCAGCATGTTACTGTGACTCTGGAAGGAATAGTAGGCTATATGAAGCTTTGATTGGACAAAGGGGCGTGGCATCGCCCATATAACCCAAGCATTTAAATCGCCATATTTTAGGCATTTTTTGACCTACGTCGATGATGTTTGGTACATATGGTATTGGCATAATAAGGAATACGTACCAGGAAAAAAGTGGATGGGACCACGCCCCTTTTTAGGACAATTAAAAATCGTAATATAGTCTTAAATACTGGACCGATCGTCATTAAATTTTCACAATAGGATATTCTTACGAAATAATAAATTCCTTGACTCAGGAATACTTATTACATGATAATATTTTTCGATCATGCACACTTCTGCGCCTACTGTTACTACGTTTATAACGGCTTTACCTCAAATTTAAAATACATATTAATTAAATAGTGGGGTAGCCTCATTCTCTTTCTCCCACAACTGTCTGCAAAACAGCTGATTTTGTAATATAGGTTAATTAAAACAGAGAGTGGGGTAACCCCATTCTCATTTTCTTACAAGTGACTGCGAAAACAGCTGATTGTATAATTGCTGCTTTTTGATTCGTCTAAAAATAAAAAAGGGGATCATGAAGCAAATTACATGCGGTTCAGTACTGAATTCTAATTGGTTTTAAACAAAAAAAAGGGGAGCACTAACCTTACTGCATATTTACTTTTGCCTTAACGCATTTGCAATAGTGAATTAGACAGAAGTTGCAGTTTTCTTTTTAAATTATTTTTTGCAGTTTTCTTTTTAAATTATTTTTTTAACTAAATTTTTATTAAATTTATAACCAAAATTTAAAAAAAAAAACTTTAAAAAGTTAATATAATCAAAGTTTAAATTAAGTCAGAAACGATTGTGTTAAAAACTTAGTTATAAATAAAATATGCCTCCAAAAAAATCATCCCTTTCAGCACGTACTCCAAAATCAATGAAAATGAAATCCAATAGAACAAACGAAACTCATGAAGAACGTGAAGCACGCCTTGCAATTGAACGGTCTCGAGCCTCAACCTCTAGAGCTGCAGAGAATTAACAGCAACGTAAAGCATGCCTAGAAATTCAGCGATCTCGAACCTCAACATCAAGGGCTGCTGTTCAGCGCGAAACACTGCCTATTATTTTACTACGTAATAACGATTCACCACGGCTTTGCAATGGCACTCGACTTGCAGTAAAAAAACTGAGAAATAATTTAATAGAAGCGACCATTATAACAGGAAACTATTACGGGACAGATGTACTTTTGCCACGCATTCCAATGATACCAACAGATTTACCATTCGATTTTTAACGATTGCAGTTTCCTGTTCGGTTAGCGTTTGCGATGACTGTTAACAAAACTCAAGGTCAATCTCTGCAAGTTTGCGGCTTAAATTTAGCAAATCCATGTTTCTCGCATGAACAGCTTTATGTTGCATGCTCGCGTGTAGGAAAACCAACCGATTTATATGTGTATGCTCCTGATGGGCAAACTAAAAATATTGTATATCCTAAAGCATTGCAATAATTAAATTAAAATTACATAAATAAATTTTTGTTAATATATAATTAATTTTATTTTATAACGTGGGGGGTAGCGAAGCACCCCGGGTTCAGCTAGTAAAAATGTATAACACCTTTTAGATTTTGTTTTGATAATAGAATTGATCTTAACTCAAACTTTTAAAATTTAGTAATATCCTGAAGAATTTAATTTTTAGGGTTTTAAATAATGATGATGATCAATTTTACACCGGGAATATGAAAAGAATCATTATACTACTTAAGCACATTTCCTTTCCGATAAAACTTATTGATAATTTAATTAAGGGAGTGGATATGAGACTGGAAACTAATTATCCTCTGAGTGATAATATTAATGATGTACGGGGTTTAACTGATAATAAGGGCCTAGGATTAATTTTATCCGTTTGTGTGCTCATTAAGTACATTATCTTTTAAAATTTAAAATATATTGATCATGTCTGCTGCTATGTCAATTAATTCCAAACCATTTTTTAATGGTCTTAGGGGCAAAGCGGTAATAATAAAACTAAAATGGGGCCATGAATATGAGGGCTATTTGGTGTCCGTCGATGGGTACGTAAATATGCAGTTAGCCAACACAGAAGATCATATTGATGGCCTTGTTGTTAGGCAAAGTTCTAATATGTTGTAATAACGTCCTTTACATTAAAGTTGTTGGCGATGAGAGCGAAGAAGGGGACATGAGGGACTAATAGCTAAAATAATTTTACTTTCAGCTTCCATTTTCCTTCAAGTAAGTTTTAATAAAATCTGCTAAAGTTTACAAAATCAACTTTGTGGTCGAGAAATTAAAACTATACATTGGCAGCAGTCAAATCAATTCGGTAATAATAAAATTTCCACATACACCAATAACCACATTGAAAAAGTTGCTCATGCACATGGTTGATGAAGTGGGAGACCAAGGGTGATAGGAAACGCTGTGATTTATTATATATTGGAACAATAAAACGAACATTGGAGACAAAAATGAGTAAACATAAAAATGATATTGCGAAAGGGAAGAGAACAATAAATAGCATTATCACAACACATACTAAAGACTGGACCTATCTATACCTGACTTCCAAGGAGTAAAGATTTTATATACAGAATTTAAAGAAAAGAAAAAAAACCCAATGGAAAGTTTCCGTAATACATATTCAGCAAAACATAACATGGAGACTTAAAAGAAGATACAGATAAGATAGACACAAATTACAGTGTTGCAATAAATTTGTTCTAACTGTGATATTTAATTTAAGTTATGTTTGATTTTAATCTATATTTAATTATTTTGTATTTTATATATATTTATATCAATTTATGTTAGTAATGTGATCATTGCTATATTGTAAATAAATTATTTTGATGTATTTGTTCGTAATAATGTAAGAATTTATTTTGAATAGATGAAGTCCTTGAAAATTGATGAAACGTTGGGTAAATATGCAACAAAGTTTTTTATTGACATAAATTGCGATTGCAGAAGCATATTATAAATTTAGAGAAATGGCTAAAACTCTGGAGGATCAAGGTAAATGAACAGAAATGTGTTCATGTAACACTTACATTACGCAGGAAAACATGCTTGCCAGTCAAGATCAACAATCAGGTAATCCCGCAGCACAATGAGGTCAAGTACCTTGGCATTTACCTTGATCGTCGACTTACGTGGAAGTCTCATAATGATGCAAAACTGACTCAGATGAAACTAAAAATTCAGTGCAACTGAATTGGCTTATCGGTAGAATCTCTACCCTGAAATTGGATTGCAAACTTTTGTTGTACAAGGCGATTTTAAAACCCATCTGGTGATATGAAATTCAATTATGGGGTACCACCTCAGCATCAAATATTTTAAAAATTCAGAAGCAACAGAACAAAATTCTCCGTATGATTACAGCAGCTTCATGGTATATTCAAAACTCCCGAATCCACGAAGACCTAGGCGTGCCCTTGGTAAGAGCAGAATTCGCTAGATTCGCGATTAAGTATATCGAGAAACTGGGAACACACCCTAACCCACTCGCACGTAACATCCTTAATTTTGGCGGCCATGCTCGGTTGAAAAGAAGGGATACCCTTGCTATCATTCGAGCATTGTTCAATGAAGATTCAATAAATAAATAATTGTATATATAAAAAAAATAAATTGCGATAGGCCCAACCAGCTTAAGATTATTAAATCATACAATATACAAAATATTGTTTATATAATAAAAATGTATAGCACTTCTTAGATTTTGCATATTTTGTTTTAATAATAATAAAATTAATCTTAACTCATACTGACATGTAATGTTCTATATCCTACAGTTCAAGTGGAAATATTATTAGGTTGTTAAGTTTTTTGTTCCAAATTGTTTGAAACTTCTTTATTTACACTACTAGTATCGCTATCATTTAACAGTGAATGCTAAAACTTAAACTTGGTTACAGAATTATAGATGTCTTAATACCTAGAGCTTGAAAGTTCGAGAGATAAGCATTTTATTTTTTTTTTTTAGAAAATTTAACCCTTCTACAGTGGCATTACCATTTCTCATCTGTGTGAAACCAAAATGAAATAGAGTTTTTTCTTCACTATACCTTGTCTACCTGTGTTATGCCAAATGCTTTTAAAATTTCTTGCTTACTAACATGAGCTTTAAGAAACTTACAGACCCGTTCACGCTAGATTCTGTCATTATAGTCAGACCAAGAACTGCTCAATATTCTAAGAGGTAATAATTTACTTTCAGACCCATTCACGCCACTCTCTGTCACAATGGTCATACGAGAACAGCTCGATATTCTGTATGGTAAGAATTTACCTTCGGTCGAACTAATGTTCTTTTTTATTTTCAAACTTGCTATTTGTTGTCCTAATATAGAGGCGCCTTTACCAGCTTATCTAACGCCGCTATACAGAAACTTTGATTTCCTCTTTTAGCTTCATGATTATTTTATGTTTTTGGCTAGATGGTAGATTTCACGATGAGAATTGCAATGATGCCCAAAGTCACTAAATACACTTCAGTTCATTTAAAAAAAATTTGTATGTTACTGCGGATTTTTAATCAACCAAGCAAAAGAAAGATATAACATTTTTTTTAGATATTTTGTTTTAATTTTTATTATTACTATTGACAATTTTTTTAAATTTTTGTAATTAAAAGTAATTAATTAATGTTGAAAATAAACTTGCTAAAAAATTTAAAAAAAAAGTAGTTCATTTGAATAACAACGCAAAAAAAAGTTTGGAAAACATAAAAAAATATTCACAAAATTAGGTCTTATTGCTAAGATCTATTAAGTTTCACATGTTCTCTAACAATTAGTAAGAAGTGTTGCCACCATGGTGCTTTATAACCTTAAATATGCGACTTGGAATGGAATCGTAGAGAGTTTTAAGGTAATCTAGGGACATCTCGTCCCAAGCGGTCTCGATGGCATTGACCAATGATGGAACGTCTTCAAATTGCTTACCTCCTTCATAAACCTTCCGCGAAATCCATCCCTAAACGTTTTCCACTATGTTTAAGTCTGGTGAGTAAGGTGGCCATTCCATCAGCATCACATTTTGGTCACTTATCCAGGCTTTTGTCGCTCTAGCATTGTGTATCGGAGCGTTATCCTGTTGGAAAATCCAACGCAAAGGTCCAAAAATGTTGCTGCATTCCTCAAAAGCTTTTTCTAGAATGTTTTTATATTGTTCTGTGTTCAGTTTTGTGGTTTTAAATTGCAGTTTAATACTGCCATAGTATAATATGGCATCCCATACCATAATTCCACCAATGCGACTGTGTCGACGGCTTAATAATTTTTCTTCTTTTCTCAGGTCATGGTAATAAAAATTATACCCGTCAGGACCATCAAGGTTAAATTTTTTTTCGTCTGAAAAGACAACCATGTGCCATTCTCTTTTCCACGTCATGTGAACTTCAGCAAAATTCAATCGTTTCTCTTTGTGAATGGCTTTTACTGCAGGTTTTTTCTTAAGTTTCATTCTCTGAATATGAGGAGAATTTACTATCAAGCGCCGAACAGTCGAAATACTTGCTGAAACTCTGGCTTTCGCCTTAATTTTTGGTATGGAATCACAGGAATTAGACGCAATTCTTAAAACTACACGCTTGTCTGTTGGCGATAAAACACTTCCTGGTCTTCCTTTCATGTTTTTCCCATAAGAATCCCGACTTTTTATGTAATTGAAGACAACACGAGCACTTCTTCCGATTTTCTCTCCAATTTTTCTAAAGGACAACTTTTGTTAAAAATAGGCTTAAATTTTTCCTCTTTCTTCTAATGATAATGACTTTCCTCGTCCCATTTTAAAATTTTTTTATTTTATGAAATGCAATTTGTCAAACTAAATAAGACTGAAAAATCTGCGCAGCCTATTCGCTTTAGAATATTAAAAATTATCAACTGTTGTTATTCATATGAACTATTTTAAAGTAAATGTTTTTGCCATTCCAGTAGGCTTTGGCCGCTACATTCGTAACGGGACTTTTTTCATTCTTTCTTTACCCATTTTCTTAAACCAGTGTGGTTACTTAATTTAATATGAAAGCACATACAAAGCGATTTGTAGTACATTTATCTAAATATCAATTTTTCGTAATGACTATCACTGTTGTTATTTAAATGAACTGCAGTGTATATCGAAGTTTTAAATTTTTATACTAAGTTGTTTTAAAGTTATGATTTTAGATTAAATAAGTGGTTTTCATGATCAACCTGATATGTGTAGGCATATCTTAACTTGAAATTTGTTAGTAGTATATTGACTTTTAAATGTATAATGCAATTTAAACAAGTTATCTAGAATATTTTAAAATTTTGTTAACTTTTGAAAAAGTGTAATTTTTAAGAAAAAAGCCATTAGTGATTCATGTGTGAAAATTGTCACGTAAGTTTTGCGACAACTACAAATGCTAAACAAAAATTACATGGAAAGTCAACAAACTTTTGTGAAAATATATTTAATACTATCGGCATAAGTCTTTATCTAAATTCATTAAAATTCATACGTTAATAAAAGGTTCCGTTTAATAAGCAAACAACGTTTGGCGCAATTTTGTCACGTATGGGAAACAAAAGAAAAGTGTTAACAAAACCAAAATAGCCACACGATACATTAAATTTTGAAACACAAAGTAAATTGTTTAAATAACAAGGGAATTTAATTAAACAAAAACTCTCACGCCTTTAAAACGAAAACTTTTGTTATACTCGTAGACCAACACTTTTCAGAATCGTATTTGTTCATCATTTTTAGTGTGAGTTTAATTCTCTCAATTGTGTTGATAATCAATTTTATTTTTTAAACATCCATCATGAAATACCTGCCTGATTCTATTGTTTTTCTAAACATTTGAAATAGAAATTGTTTTGTCAGTTTAAATTGCAAACTAAAGAAGTTCGAAAATAAATAGCGATGCCAACATGCCAATTCATTGAACCGTGTAGACAGACATGTTGATCGTTTCAATTAAGAATTAAATGATTCAGGTCATAGACGACAAACTCTTTAATTGGTTGATTATTTTTATTATTTATTTATTTTGTATTTTATTATTTTTTCATTCTTAAAACTTTTAATTACATTTGACATTTTGGTGTTCAGCTTTTATCGATTGATTTTCGGTATTTGGCTGCTATAAGTTGTTTGTTTTAAATCTATTATAGCAATTAGTGTCATTGGCATTTAGGCTTAACATATATAAATAGCTTGAAATCACAAAGAATCGAATTGCGAAACATTTAAATATTTTACTGCTTCGCTGCCGCTTTGGGTTTGGAGATTTTTGTAAGTGCAATAAAAATAAATCAAAAGTTTCTTCTGTGCAAAAGAATTCGAGGAAGTGAAACTTGCCTGTTATTTGTTAAGAGTAATTCATATAAAAATCTACAAATTGTTTTGTACAAGATAGCTTAAGATTTCTAATTCAAGCTAATCAATCAATCTACACATTTCTTTTTAGTCTGGGAATAATAATAATCAGTCTTGTTACTCAGCACTAAGGCCGTTTAAACTTGATATCTACCATGAACGCCAGCTGTGATAGGTGAGTTACAATTAAAGAAACTTTAAAAAATACCATATTCCTCTATTTTAATTAAGGCCAGAGCCACAGTGTAGGTCCACAAGACGCTATGGTAAATAAAACTTTCACTGTTTTTAGCCGCGGTTTTTTCTTGTTTAATGCTCATATTTCTTGAATTAAGACCTAGTTTTCGCCCTTGCGAAGAATTTCTACTTTCTGGTGCGACTTGATTGAATTTTCTCACTCCCAGTTCTCTTGACTTCTGGGTTTCAAATTTTATTTAACTACAGTAAAAAAAGTATTAGATCATAAACGATAAATGTCAATCACTATTAGGATTTAAAAAAAAGGGTGGCCCATAATTACTTAACAGACGGCAGATAAATAATTACTTTAGCTGAAATTAAGTGTGGGACTTGGTTGAAACTAAGACGTTGGCCAATTTTTTCGGTAATTTTTTATTAATATAAGGATTAAAGGACGAGCAGTTTACATTTTTACCTTTCAGTATGATTAGAACCCAAGTTTTTTTGGAGAAATTAGTTTACTTAAGTAAATTATTTGTAGCAAAGCTAATTCCTTTAATGATTGCTAATCAACTTATCAGAAAACCATTAAACATGCTACGGATAAGGTCAAAGATGCCTTTAACTTGGGGTGTCCCTGTAGGCTTGTAGGTAGTGTACTAGCTTAAAAGACTGGGAGTTGTGGGTTCGACTCCCAACAAAGGCCTTGGTTTTTTTTTCACTACAAATAAAAATTGACTGTCGGCGGGGCTGCTCAGTGATGAAGGCATGGTCACTGGTCACTGTGCTACCTTATACGACAGTTAATTTCCGTAACTATCCTTCTACTTTCATCACCTGTGTCATCTCTTCTCTATCATTTTCCTAAAGAATGTAGCACGGTACTTGCCTAAATAGACATTGTTGTCTGAAGTGCTTACTGCTCTTCAAAAAAAAAAAAAAATAAATAAATAATTGCAAAAGCCCTAATAGTAAAAAAAGAGACTTTAAATACACTTCTTTATAATTGTTTCGCTTCTTTTCCAAACAAGCAATTTGATTAAGTATCCTTATTACAGGCACAATTGTTTTTATCGTCTTAGTATTTATTTACTTGAAGCTTTCATTATATTATGATCTTTTTCGGCTGGTTCTTATTATGCTGTTTATTTAAATTATTATTTTAAAGAGCCAGACTTACGAATACAAAATTCAACTAAATGTAAAGTGTTGTCCATCCTTAAAAAATCTCGTGCTTAAACAAAATGTATTAACAAATCTTAACAGCGCGACGACAACTATTAGATATTAAGAATTCAAAAACGTATTAAGTCGTAAAGTTGGCTGCCTGTTGGCTTGTTTTTTAAAATTGCTTTTGTTTTGGTTGGAAAAATATCAGAATTAGCTATTTTAAGCGAATTTTGCGATTTAATATCTGTTTTAATAAGTTTTATTAAACAGAAAAGTTTCCACAACCGTTCAAGGCACAATGTTGACGATCTTATTATGTTTTGATATTTCGGCATTAAAGGTAAGCGCTACACAACATTGCGCTAATCGCGTAGATTGAAAGTGGTGTGTTACTCAGGCATGTTCTCACAATCGCAAGGTTTTCAAATCGCCAGGCGACTTGCAAACGCCAATTTCAATTTTAGATGTTCTGTAAATCGTACGTTTTGCTGGCGATTTGTTTTTCTTTTTCTTTTTGATCTTTTGATCAGCTGTTTGTTCAAATCGCAATTTTAAAGTAAACAATTGACACGGGAACTTAACAAAAAAAAGAGCAATTTTAAAATTGGTATTTTTAATTTAAATACTAGTGTAAAATTGTTTTAAATTTTTGTTGAAACAAAAAGAAAACATATTAAAATTTAATTGTGAACCATTTTATTTTGTCTTGAATGTTTTGTATAAGCAAACTCAATCAGTTCACTTCAGTAAATGCTTGCGACTTGAAATCGCAAATATTAAGTGTTTAGCGTTTGTCAGAACACCAATTTGGCGTTTTCAAAACGAAAACACCAATTTTAAGCGTTTTGCGTTTTTGGGAACATGCCTGACTAATTGTATTAAATTTTTATTAGCATAAGAAAGACTACAATAATCGTTAGCTCTCGCCTTTTTAAGCATATATATCTTCATTTGCTTCTACATTTGCAGATGAAGTGTGCGTAAAAACAGCACAAATTGATTTTACAAAAATATAAAAATGGCTTTTAGAATTTAGTGTAATACGAGTAACATAAGGAAATTAAAAATATTAATGTAATTTCTTGATTTCTGTTTAATTTTTTATAATAAAGTTATTATAATACTATTTTAACCGGTTTAAATTGGGTTGCCGTACTTTTAATAACAATTAAAAGTTGTTGTAAAGAGACAAGTCGAAATTTTATTTTGTTAGAATTAATTATTTTAATTAAAAGAAGGTTTGCTTTAGAAAAATGCAGCAGTCAGTGTGTTTTTAATCTAATTTTATCTTAAAGTTGTATAATTAAAAAACAATGAAGAAATGGGGGTTTAAAAGAACATAAAATATTTTACAAAAAAGGCGGAAAATTTTTATAAATAATAAGAGAACATCAGCTGTTGCTCAATTCGCAAGCAGCTGCATAAAGTAATACTGTGTTCACACCTAGCGTGTTTAGTTTTAGGTATGATTCTCGAAAAATTGTGTAAAAATTTTACAATATGTCAACACTGTTTATACGAGAAATTCTTGTTGTCATGGAAACATCCATAAATCTTAACCATTATAAAAAAGTTCTGTGTAAATAAAATTTAGTCTAAAATTTGGGGTATAAATTAAGAATTTTCATTGCTGGCAACTTTCTAAGGTTCACAGCTGTAATGATGTTTTGTCTATTACACATCTACCCACTTCTTTAAAGTGTAAAACATTAACGTAAAGAGAGTTGAATAGCATCACTTTCTTCAACGATGTGGAAGTATTTTTTATTAAAACGACCATTAACAAATTTAATATAAAAGGTTTTTCAACAAGAAGTTTGTTTTCTAAAACAACAATTTTGATTGAGATAATTCAAATTTTGAAAAATAGTATCGAACAAATGTCCACTCCACCCCACTAACATATGTCGATTCTTTCCTCAAAGGTTTTAATCACTTTTTGGCAAAATGACGGTTCTATTTCGTTAATCACATTACGGATATTGAGTTTTAAGGCTGAAATCGATTCGATTGGCTCTGTATAGACTCTGTGCTTAACATAGCCTCACAAAAAATAATTCAGTGGTGTTAAACCACAAGATCTGGTTAGCCACTTAACTGCTAATTATCGTAAAATTGTGCGTGGTACCGTCCTGTTGAAACCACATGTCAGAAATATACACGTCGTCAATAATAGGCCAAAATTGAGTTGTTAGCATCTCACGCATTTCCAGCCTGATCTTTAAAAAAAAAACGGCCCAATCACACCTCCAGACCACATAGCACACCATACAGTGATACGTTGAGCATGCAAAGGCTTCGAAATAATCGCTCTAGGATTTTCAGAAGCTCAAATGCGGCAATTTTGCTTATTGACGTACCCTGACAAGTGAAAATTGACTTGAATTAAGCGAATCTACGGCGATGTGAATGGTCGGTCGACTTCAATTCCTGCACCAGTTGAACCAGGTAAGGCTTCAAATCCATACGCAAAATTCGTCATGTGGTGGTTTTGGTTACCCGCAATTGTTGAAAAAGTTGAGGAATTGACAAATTTCGATCTCCTTTAACACTGTGGCTCAAGGATGCAATGTTTTCAGTTACATTGTGTAAAATATCACGAATTTTATGAAATGTAACTTTAACAGAACCACCATTTTCATAGTGAATATTAATTATTTTAACGCAATTTTCTTGCGAAATTAAATTCATTGTAATAATTGCCAATGCATCTACCACGAATACGTCAGAAAACTAAATGTCAAAACTGTCATGATGCTAGTGTTGCCACAATTTGAAAAACAAATTTCTTGTTGAAAAATCCGATATTAAGTTGATATGTGCGTATATTTTCCGACGGGGTTTAATTTATTTTTATTTGGGTACGGTTTTACGTCGACCCTCGTCAAATTTGGTTTGTGAAGAAACCGGTTTTGGCTATTTGCCATCTTCAGTGTTCTCTTTATACTAATGTAACGACACGCTTTTCCTGGTGGCTGAGGTATGCTCAGGGGCGTCCAGGGCCGTGTTGTGTCGATTAAAAAAAACAAAACCTTGGTTACAAGCTTGTTCTTTATTAAGGAAAGGATTTCCTTATTTTTCGGTTTTTTGTTTGACTGCAGCTCGGGCTTCGGGTTTGGTGCACTGGTGTGTGTGTGTCTCTGTTACGTCTCACGGTCAGTATTCGAAGAACGTCACTGTCGAGAGCGACTACGGGCACAAACTAGGCTGGGTATAACCACGGCTGTGTCTGTAATCGCTCCGTCGAAATTTGTCTGTACGCCGCAAGAGCCAAGGCACTGTAGAGTATAAAGAGAACAGAGTGTGATTTGTTTTACATCCGCGCCTGACCATTAGTCTTAATCAGATGGTGGACAAACCACTATTGTATAATTTGGAACGTCATACATGCGTCCTAGATAGCCGAAGCCATAATTCTATGCAACAGAACCACCTAGTTGCAACTTTAATGATTTCAGTACAGGTCTGCAAATCATCACACCTTGCTAAAGAGTTGGAGACTTTCCAACTCCTGTCCAGAACACATGTCAAGCATGCTCACTGCACTGGATCATTCACTTTGCGTGTCATTATCAGTGAGATGATCCTGGCCACCATAGAAAACCATTGGATATGGGGCCGCAAAACCACAACCACCACGATGCTCCCATATAGGGGCCAACCTCAATGATCAGCCAGAGAACTATTATAAGTCTCTAGAGACAAATAATGAACTCTGGGGCTCACTGATCCCCGTGGAAATAAAGTGGAGTTTCCAGTTGTCTCCCTATCTGACTTCAGGGGACTGGGCTCCCTTTTTCCCCCAGTTGCACAGGTCCAGATAGTCGAGTATTCTATAAGAACCGATAAATGTGCCCCCGGGGGGTAGTATAAAGAGAACACTGAAAATGGCAAATAGCCGAAACCGGTTTGTTCATTAACCAAATTTGACGAGGTTCGACGTTATACCGTACCCAAATAAAAAGGACATTATTTATTTTCTTCAATTGCCAATTACGTATTTTTTTACACCCAAAGGTTTAATGACTTTTGTCAATAATTATTGTAGGCAACGATTTTTATACAACTTTTAATTTGAATTCCAAGACAACACTAAGTAATTTCATTAAGTAAAGCATTAGCTTTAAAAGTAAATTTAGCAAAAGAATGTAGTTAAAAGCAAAATTTTCTAAAAAATTCTTAATAAAACCTACACGAAAAAGTGGTAGCAAGGAAAAAGAATAAATATTGATTTTAAATTGAGTAAACAAACTAGCAGCACGGCCCACAAACCAGACGCAAATAACAATTCTATTTTTGTAAAATTTACTGCTTTTTTGTTATTTATTTGTTTACTTTTCAAAACTTAATTTTAAAAATATTTTTAATCTAGTGCTTAGCCATATATGTAACCAGTTTTCGCCAAAAAGCTATTTTGTTTAAAAAGATTTAATTTGTTGACATTATTATTGTCATTTGTATGTAATTGCTGTTTAGAATTTGTTGTTTTAGAATCGTTTGAAAACTTAAAATTATTTAATTTAATTCGAACATATTTTACCCATTGTGTACTATAATTCATACATTTTTGTATCTGTCAAATTGTTTCTCAATTCGAATTTCAATCCAAGAAGTTTTATTTTATATATGTGAATTGCACGTTTATTTTATTCTTCATTTGTTAGCCAATTTTCCTAAAACATAGCGCCTTTAAGCCATATATGACTTTTTTTTAATTAAGTCGAAATTTTGTTGTGCTTTCGAAACCTTTTTAATTTTGAGTGTTGTTTAAAAAGAGTTAAGGCATTTAAGATATCTTAATGAAATTTAACAACGACAGGACTCAACAATGCTGAAATCAATTTGTGAGCAGATAACTTAATCGTGGGAAAGAAGATTACAAGTTAGCTTCCAAAAATTGATTATCTCGTATAAAGAATTTTTTTTTTGTGTCACTAGGAATTCTTTTACAATGGGTATACAAGTTAATAATGTCGATTTTTTACTTGAAAAACACATTTATTATAATAACAAAATGAGTTGATACAGTATTCAAAATATTGCCCATCGTTAGCTACTACTATTTGCCATCTTACTGGTAGCATATGGATTTCGCGCCAAAAGTGTGGTTCTGATTTAGAGGTAAAGCATGAATTAAGCCAATTCCTGAAACTATATATTCTAAAGTTACTGGGTGATCGGTCTTGAAATAAGTGATAGAGGGTTGTCATGATGAAAGATTATGGCCTCATGTCTGGTAGAATATTCTAGTCGCTTCTCGTTAATTGCTCCCTTTAAACGATTCAATAATCTTCGGTACAGATCCCCTGCAATCGTCTGATGTGATTTCTACAGCTCATAATATAAAACATCCTTCTGATCCCACCAAATACGAAGCGTTAACTTGACGTCATTGATATTCGACTTCGGCCCGGTTGACCGGGCTTTATATATATAATTTTGAGCTTTGGCTTATTGTAATCCATAATCCATTTTTCATCACCATTTTTTATAGCTTTTTAGCAGTACATAAAATCGCCTTTCGTCTTTAATTCATAAGGAGCTTGTTTTCCTTGTCTTTTAACGAATCCTTTTAATGAATGCTTTTAAATATAGGGAAATGGCTTACTTTGTTATTCTTAATGATAATGCAAGTTCTTTTTGCATTTGACAACAATCTTCGTCGAGCAATGTTTTCAATTTCTTATTTTCAAACTTTTTCGGCTGACCAGACCTCATCTTCTATGTCGAACCCTCATTTATAGGTTTTTTGAGTTGGTGCATGCTAATCGTAAGCTTTTACTAATAATCGATAACTTTCATCAGCTGTTTTCATCAAATCAAAGGAGGTTATCAGACTTCCCCGCAAAACATTTTTTTAAACGCAAAATTCGACGTTATTATAATGAATTATTACATACATGATTACATTTTGCCATCTATCGAATACTGAAAGACGATGACAGATGTTTACCCTTCAAAATAGTTATTATCACTGACTCACACTATATGTGATATATGGCATACTGTTATCGAAATCGACAGTATTAACTTGCATACTCAGTAAAATAATTTTGAATTTTTGTAATTATGTAGTTCTAAAGCTTTTTAGAGAATTTGATCAGTTTTTCTGACAACTTTAATTTAGCTTTCTTCATGTGAGGTACCTTTCTAGGATCTGTTTTTTTATCTTTAGATATCTACAAATTGGCAACATGTAAAAAAGGAGTTTTTACTTTAATTCTGTTTTTATACTTAAGAAAAGTAAACGCTTGAGAAAAGGAAGTATAAAAAGCGAGCTTTCTTTCTGTAGCCTTAACCAAACAATCAATTTTGAAGCAAAGTTTTTGCTTCAAAATGTAATTAGAAAAAAAAAACTTAAATTTTTAGAATTTTTGAGAGTTAAACCGTGAGAAAGGCAGGCAAAACTTATTTATGCAGAACATATTTTCACCTTCTTCAGGAATTTCATCATTAAAGCAACGCTCATATACAACAAAGAGTTTTTCTTATCTATTGATAAAATTCAAAATTTAACAATATAAATCGATAACTTAAGATTATAATTAATAAATTTTAAAACTTAGGTTGCACCATAAAGCTTTTCTTCCTTCTATGCGTTCAAAGTATATATTTATTAATATGTGCTTAGATTTTCCGACGGGGCTAAAATTACTTTTATTTGGGTACGGTTTTCCGTCGCCCCTCGTCAAATTTGGTTTGTGAACAAACCGGTTTCGGCTGTTTTGACAACCGTACCCAAATAAAAGTAATTTTAGCCCCGTCGGAAAATCTATATTTATTACTTTATAATTATTTTAAATATTATTTTTATAAATTCCCCACAGTGTAATGCAGCCAAGCCAAGGGGAACAATTAATAATATTTACGAGGTTCATTACACAAATAATAATTATAATAAAATTATGTACAACATAAGTAAGTAGTCGCATTAAATGAAATTATAAAATAATTTATACTACGAAATTACGTGTTTTAAATTTTAAAATAAATTAAAAACTTATTGATTTACCATTATTTTTTTTCACAATAACGTAAGACGGAATTCTACATTATACCCATACGACAACGATTGACATCTGTTTGTCGGCATTACAACAACAACAAAATAACAAATAAAAATATAAAAAAAAAAACTTAAAATGTGAACTACAAGCGATAACATTTAGCCAATGAGCATTTCTGTTTCGAAGACAAATTCAATTTACATCAAACAATCCAAACAAAAACCACAGGGATTGCGTAAGTAATTTAATCTATAGATAATTATTAAATAAGAGTACGTACTCCGTATATTTAAAAGAACAGATGATAAGAATTTAAATTAAGTTGATTTTGTTAGCTATTTCATTTCATTTGCCAGATCGGTAGAGATCAAAAAGAAAAATTCCATAAATAATAACGAAATACTAAAAAATATTTTATTTTATTGTAATTATTGTTTAATTATTTAGTTTAGGTATAAAAAATTATAACACATAGTATTTCTTAAAAAAAAAAATAAAGCAATATTTATTACAATTATTCAGTTGACAACTTGTTGAAGATTTCGCAAATGTTGTGTAAATGTTGTATACGTAAAGTTTACATTTTTTATTTTTTCTTGTCGAATGAATGTCGAAAGAAAATATAGTTATTTTGACTAAAGATTATTGCAATTATTTTTTGGTAGTTTTAAGTAGAAATTTGTTTTTAAAATCACTAAAGCTCTGCTCGTATTTGATACAACATACCATTTACAATAGATTTATTTTTTGTTAACAAAAAGCAAATTGATTAAAAAATCAAAACCCAAATCCTATACTTTATTACATTTAAATATTTTAATAATTATAGTTATTTGACGTTTTTAATATTTTTTAGTAGTTTATTATAAAATATTTTAACATTGCTATTTTCTGTCCTAACTGGCTGGTTTTTAGTCGCAGGCGAGCGCTTTCGATGCGAATGCATCATTCTCAAGCCGCGTTGTAGTTTGTACTGGTGAGGCAGTTCTGTTGTTAGGTTCGCATCTATTCAGGTAAGCAGAATGCCAGCCACCTGGCGTTTGTATGCAAAGTGAATTTATCGACACCTCCGTCTTTTATTATTATTTAGGTACGTGTGTCCGTCTGAGGGTGTTTTTCTTTTGCCCGTTTGCATGAGTAGTTTTAATGGTGTGAAAATTGTGTCTGAGTTTTGGTTTTGTAGATTTTCATGTTTTCAAGAATGTCTAGTCTTCGTCCTTTTTTGCTAGGATGTAGTAATGTCATACATTCATCTATTTCCCTTGGTCTGTGGCCATGAGTGTTTGAATCTTTTCTTTTGCGTTTGTATGAGCGTATTTGTTCTGTAAACCTTGTTTTTAGTATTTGTCCAGTTTCCCTATATGAGATTGTTTGCAGATACAGGTAAGTCTGTATACCCCGTTGGAACTAAATTTGTCAGCTGTTTCTGTCGTTGTTCTGAGATTATGTCTCAGGGTGCTTCCACTTTTTAATCCTGTGAGTATTCCTTCTTTGGGAAAAAGGTTAGTTAGTCTGTATATTTCTGGTCCTGTGTAAGTAAAGGTGTCCCGTCGTGTTGTATCGGCTGTCTATTTGTTTTCTTTATTTCTGTTCTTAGTGTTGTATTGTCTAAGAAGTTTATCGATAATAGTGGCCTTGTATCCGTTATTTATAGCTATGGCGTAGATTGTGTCGAGTTCTTTGTTGTACTTATCTGGAGTACGTGGGATTATTTTAAGTCTGTGTATCATATGTCTAAACGCTGCTAGTTTATGTTGGGTAGGTTGGTTTGAGGTATTGTAGATGGTAGTGTCCGTCGTAGTTGTTTTTCTATAGATGTCAAATGTTAAATAGTCAGTTCCTCGTATTATAGTCATGTCAAGATAATGCAAACTTCTGTCTTGTTCTTTTTCCATTGTGTGTGTATGTCATCTTATTATGAATTGTGTTTAAGTTTTCTTGAATTTGTTCGCCGCTGTCTTGTTCGAGGATGCATATAATGTCATCTACGTATCTATAGTAATGAGTTATTTTGTGTTTTTCCATTAGTATTTTTACGTGTAGTGATTCGAGATGTTGCATGAAAATTTCCATGAAGATTGCGGAAGTTGGGTTTCCCATACCGAGTCCGTCAGGTAATTCGTAAAAGTGGTTATTGAATCTAAAGCACTTCTGTTTTATTATCGTTTTTGCAATATCTATAATATCAGTGATGTATTGGCTTTCGTATAGACTGTCTAGTGTGTTGCGTAGAATATCTAAGGTTTCATGTGTTGGTATTGAAGTATATAGATCCTTGATATCAAAGGAAACGAGTCGGGTGTTTTCGGTTATTTTGATGTCCTTAAGTTTATCGATGAGGTTTTGTGTATTACGTATAGTATATGTGTTTTTTAAATTTATGCTTTCCTTAAGTACGCCGGTGAGGTGTTTAGCTAGGTGGTATGCCGGTACAGGTCTGTAGTTTATAATGGGTCTCAGTGGTATGCTTTCCTTGTGTATTTTTGGTTGTGCTGGATTCATGTTCATGTATTTGTATACTTTTTCGTCGGTAAACGTTTTGCAGCGTTTTAATAGGTTCCGTATTTCTCTTTGGAAGGATTCAGTTGGGTCATTTTTAAATTTAGTGCTGTTGTTCTGCTGTATAAATTGTTGTTTTATATATTTTAATTAAATAGTTCACCTCAGTGGTACGAGTGCAATTAATATGCCATAAAGAAATGAAATGAATTAATTATTTAAAAATGTACAAAATGATTTCGTTCTTTGTAATACATACATATATTGAAATTTTAGGGAGAGGTTCGATCTTAATATGAATGCCGTGAGTAAATGAATTTCAAATATCGATATGTAAAAGAAATTTAATGATTTGAAAATGTATGCTTTTTAAAGTTGTTATAACTTTTAAACGATTTAAAAGCACAAGCTAAAACAAATATTTTTTAAGAACTATAAAAACAAATTTAAATAATTTAAAACTTCTATTAAATTTTAATCTTTTTACTCGGTCCTTTAAATTATAACGCTTTATTTTTCTTTTTTTCTCTCAATATTTCGCTTTCCTTTGAAAAGCTTCTTCAGGAAATTAAAAAAATAATTAAAAATATAATAATTAAAAAAATAATTTCCTGAAGAAGCTTTCCAAAGGAAAGCGAAATATTGAAAAAAAAATAAAGCGTTATAATTTAAAGGACCGAGTAAAAAGATTACAATTTAATAGAAATTTAAAAAAAAGGTCGAATAAAACTGAAAATAATAATCATAATTTAAAACTTGTATTTCTACAAATAAAAAAACTGATCCTAATGAAGGAACTTAAAGGCTTAAGCTTGTGACGATTAAAAGTCGGCAGGCTTGTTTTTGGATCACATGGCAATTAGATCACGGGCAATTAAACTCTATATATATTTTTCATATTTATTAATTTTTTTACTGTTTTTTTATGATTATCAAATGAATTCTATTATATACTTGCCATATTTTTAAATTATATTTATTATTTGTTTAATGAAATATTTTAAATCATAATGTATTAATTTTAAAGACAAATAATAGCCGTTAAAAAGCGCCATCTATTAACACGAGGATACATCCGTGAGAAGAACATACCATTAAACACAACCCTAAACAGTAGCAATCAGCTGTAGTTTAGTGGTATGGGTGTGTATGTGTGCCTGGCAGAAACATATAAAAGCGAGATAATTACGTATTTGAGAAGAGTTGGCCACGGGCAAGCAACCGGGCAAAACTTCTTTTAAGTGAGTTAGAACTTTATTCAACTTAATTAAAATAGTCTTGCGAATAGGTTCAGCTCAGTTAATCAGAGTCAGAATTTTATTCGACTTTGAATTAATTGAGCATAGCTCAGGTCTACGGCCAAGCAAGGGCTGTCGCTACTTCGCCTGGCCAGAATTTTATTCGCCCAGGTGATGGAGCCCAGAGCCAGGCCACGCTTTGTTCAGCAAGGCCAGAATTTAATTCGTCCTAGCTGGACACGATCGTGAAAAGGCTAACACCAATTTCGACGTGGAAAGGTCGTATCTACTCATGTAGGTAGAATTCGTTTTTTCGAATTCTGTTTTATCACTGTTAAAAGTATTTTGTTTTGTAGATTTGTATGTTTTTAAGAATGTGTAGTCCTCGTCCTTTTTTACTAGGATTTAGTAATGTTTGATTAATTAAATGAAAGCATATAAATTTTGGTTGTTTCTGTTGTTTATTTCATGTTTAATATTTATTATTTTAATTTAAGATAAAAGTGAATTATCTGTATTAGATGTAAAACTAAACTTTTTCTTTTAAATGTCACTGGACGACTAACTAATTTAAAGTCTAACTACTCTTCTTAACACCTTCAGCTTATCAGCCACTCAATCTTCCGTCTCAATTAACCTTATAGTCAACCCTCTCATCACTAAGAATATGTCAAAATACCACCAGCGATGGCACTAGAAGTGCCTACCAGATCTGATTATTTCTTCAGTCCCAATCTCACAGTAATGTCATACATTCATCTATATCTCTTGGTGTGTGCCCGTGAGTATCAAGGTGAACATAAAAGAACTACCTAAGCCCAAACAATGACTTACTAATATTGCTTAGAACACAGCTTTAGATTGATATCTTCATATCGAAAGCACTCGCCGTTCATACCGAACAAACAGCCAGCAAAGACGGAAGAGAATGACAAGATTATTTTTTATGAATATGGCAGAAAAAAACATTAAGAGCCTTCTCGCAGTTTAAAGCTTAGAACATTGTATTTTGCTTAAGATACAATTTTCAACAGGTTGTGATAGCATATTTAAGTATACTTTCTATAATACTGCGTTAATTTTCCAATTAAAGATAAATTGTATGAAACTGTGTCAGTAAAATTTTAATGATTTCAGAGAATGATATTAAAGGACCTCTTTGCGTTCAATTTTGTTGATAAATTTAATCAAATTTCGAACCAGCATCAAATAAAAACAAGGCAATAGAAATCTATTTTTCTCGGCGCTTATGCTAGAAGTAGCTGTGCTTCCTTGTAGAGCTTATACAAGGGTACTTAAGCTCGATCTTGTTAAAAACCAAAAATCTATAGTAAAAAAATACAAGTCTTTTATTTGCTGAATTTTTCGCTCTTAAGCACATTATTGTACAGCAATAGAATGTAAATAAATGCTCCAGCCCGCTAGGTACTGAGTTACGTGTAAATTATTTCTTAAGCAACCTAAGCACAGTGATTAAAAAATAAATAATAGTTTTCGATCGTTTGAGAAAATCCACTAAATTAAAAAACGAAACGAATCCCCAATTTGCAAGAAAATGTTTAAAGAGATAAAAAAAAATAGTAAACGAAATATATGAACAAAAAATGAATCACTCAAAGTATTCTATTCTTATTACGATTAAGATAAAATAAATAAAAATAGAAATTCTGCTTTTTTTTAATTACCTTTAATTTATGGCATTTTCTTTTAGGGGCTGCCAAATCAAAAAAAAAACATTTGAATGACTTTTTTTATAAACTTAAACTGCTTTAAATAACCTAATTTTTTTAAGAAAATTTCAAGCATAAAATAAAAAAAATGGAAATTTTGTTTTTAGAAATACAAGGTTGATCGTTATGTTTATTTACATTAAAATCTAACATAAATGACCCATAGTGATAATATTTTTATTTTATTTATTTTTTTACTTTAATTTCTATTTTTTTTAAATAAAAACACAATGCCTTACATACATATGTATGTATGTGTGTATTTAATTTCAAATTTACAATACGACCTTGTTTTTGAAATCTGTTAGAGTTTCTTTGCCTTTCTTGTCATTGAACTTAAAATTTGATTTTGATGACAAAAATAAAACAAAAATTATTATAACATCGAAAAAAACAACACACACACATATATATACATACACAAGCTTAAGCGTTGAGGCATGAAGCAAGTCAAATTGATTTTTGGCATAAAATAGAAATATATTCAAGGTTGAGGAAATGACTTACAATCGGTGTGTTCGCATAATTTTTTAATAGAAATTATCCAGCAACTTAAAAAGTACAATTCAATATACTTTACTTTAATAAATATCAATTATATTTTGTAATAAAAAAATAATTATTCACTTTTATTTTAATCTTTAATAAATATTTTATGATATTCTCATAAAATATGATATACTCATAAAATATTTATTTGTAAAAAATATATTTCTATTATATATTGTATTACTGCGGGGGTAAGCATATCCATATGGCCATTTCACTGCTGCTCATGTAGATCATCAGTAGATTTTACCCCAAATTCTCTTTTATGTTCGTGAATTCAGTTGCACTACAGGATTCCTTTTTCATTCTCAATTATATATCGCAAATAAAACGTCATGACGCTAGTGACGAGGGAAACAAAAATTTACGTTCGCACGGCCAATATCATGAATTGAAAGCAGTCAAATAAAAATAAGTACAATCGTCTTTATTCATTGACCAAATTAGAATTATATGTTATTTGTTTTAACAATTTCAACCTGGTCAGGCCTAATTTATAATTATATAATTATAATTTAAGTTATAATTTATATTAATTATATAATTATAGTTTATATTATAATTGTAATTTATATATATAATTAATATCAATTTATAATTAGTTAATTATTTTGGTGTATTTATTTGTAATAATATGACTTTATTTTAAATAGACGAGGCCCTTAAAAATGTCAACAAAATTGACGAAACGTTGGGTAAATATATATATTGTTAAATCAATCAAAAATTAATATATTTTTCTCCAGAAACTTTCGTCGATCAATACAATATTTGTCAATAAATCAAGTGGCTTTAAAAACATTTCCGAATTTAATATTTTTACTAGATTTAAGGTTATAAATTAATAATTAATAAATATTAATTATTTGTTTTTGGATTTTCGAAATAATTGTGAATTTTTTATTAAATAAACTATGCAATTTCTTCTTTATTCAACGTTTTCTGTTCTCACATTTGTTTTTCTTCGCTTTTACATGAATCGTTTGAAACCCTGATTCGATCTACAATCACTGATAATTCCCTAAATTGGGAAAATCTATTTTCGAAACAACGAATTTATTAAAAAAAATTTTTCAAGGGATAAAAATGCAACAAGTTATCGCTTTGCTTAAAAAGTTGCTAAAATTTTACCTTTTGTATGAATTTCTTACTACGTTGTAATGGCCGCACTCGAAATTGTCTGAATTTCAAAAATCCAAAAACCAGATAGAATAAATAACTTCTGCAAATTGCATCTAATTGAAATCCAAAACAAAAGTAAAATTAACATAAACTGATAAAATTGATTTTTAAATCGGATGATATGTTTATAAGTAACGATACAGCAAAAGGTAAAAACAAGAATATGCCTGATTACAGGCCCAAATATATTATGCATATGTTGGTTTAAGGCAACTTAAGCAACTGTGCAAATACCTAACAATCATATGTGGCAAACTATAATGTACCTAACAAAACTTTTAATCAAGTTTCGTCAAATGTCATTTGCTTCAGCAAAGTATGAAACTGATCACACATTCCGTACTGAAACAGCTGATTTTGCTTTGTGCATTGTGTTATAGATACATTAATAAACAAATTCCAATGGAGGGCGAAAAAATATGTTAAATATTTATAACTTGGAGTTTAATAACTTAAGGGCCTTTAAACATTTTACTTTTCTTTTCATTGTTTTAACACCCAATTTGCAACAAAATTTCAAGTTTTATTGTTTATAAATTCAATGATGCACACAATTGCATTTTTTAGTACTTTTGGCCCAAATAATACAAACAGCGATATATGTGTAATTTTTTTTCGTAATTTTCCTAAAACTATTAACAAAAAATTATAAATTTATATAAGGATAGTATTAAGTATACAAAATATGATTACTAACATTGCTAACAAATTTTATTTATTTAGAAAGAAATTATTTTTTTACAAAAGTACGAATAAAACAAATGAGCAACTGTGCATATTAATATCTATATTCTTGTAAGTACGATATAGCCACCTAAAAGTCTTCAATGATTTGCTTAAGCATTTGATAGACATTTCGGGCAATTTTTGACATTAGTTTAAGCCAGCTTATGTATATTATAGTTGGGCCTTATCTATGGGAATAAATAACAATGAAATATAAGGTTAATTGACCTACTGTTAGTTAACAGTTCATATTTTTTCTAAAAATGTATGACTTGATTCATGTTAATTAATGTATGTATGTATGTACGTATATACATGCATGCGCATTGAGGCATAAAAATTAAATGCAAGATCAAGATACATATATTTATATTAATCATTACTATTAATTTTTATATTAATTCGTATTCGAAAATAGACAAAAAGTGTTCTATTCAGAAAAATTGCATAAGTAAAATGGTAATTTATTAATTTTTAGTTAGGAGTGAGTCTTTAGAGCTTTTGCAAAAACACTTAAAAATAAAAATACATACATATATAGAAAAATTAAAAAATCTATGTATGTATTTTCCTTGCTAAAAATTTATGCCATCATTTAAAATTTTCATTTTTAATTATTAAAACAACTGATGAAGGTTACGCAGATGACGCCTAATAGACACATTAAAATTTTATTTAAAGCGCAAATAAAATGTATAAAATATTTTTACTAACAAAAAATATTATATTTTGTAGACTGTGAAAATTTTAAATGTAAAAAAATAAATCGAGAATAAAACCTGCTTTTGGAATAAACACAAAAAAAATATTGCTGTAAATTAATTTTAATTGAAACATTTCTCACTTATTGAATAAAAGAGAAAACAAACAAGTACAACAACAACTCGTCGAAAAAGTGTCCGTTTAAACGATTTCAATGCCAAATGCAAGTGATATTTATATTTGTTGCTATTGTTTACATTTTATAGTTTTTTTAGGTTTGATTTGTAAGTAAGCAGTATTGCCAGGTTTTTCTTACTCTTCTCGCCAAAAGGTTTAAGGAATATCACCAATATATCAATACAAAAATTATAATGCTAAAAGTTTAGGTTATTAAATCTTTTATCATAAAATATAAAAGTTTTATGATTTATAAAAGCTAAACAAATTTTTTATATGAAAGAAAGCAGTTCATTTCGAAAAATTTTAAAAAATAAATAAAAAAAATTAATAACTTAGTTTAAAAAAATTTCAAAAATCGCATTATTTAATTTTGGTATCTTTTCTCGGACTCAAATTTTTTTTAAGAGATTTGAAATCGCTATTGTGAATGATGCGAAAATCAGCAATATTTAATAGCTTAAAAAAATAATGGACGGCTTAAGAGTAGTTAATGACACAGCTGAGAGAGGAGTAAAATCAATTCAAGACTTCAACTCATCCTCGATAAAAGATGAAGGATAATGACAGTTTTTGTACAAGTGGTATCTGAATGTAGGCTTTTTTTCCGACTCTACAATAGCTACCGTATGTAAGCCGTTGCCAGCAAAAATTTTATTTTTAAAATATTGTAATATGCAAAATTATTATTATAATTAATAAAATTTATTTTAACACAACAATTGAATTAAAAATACATTTAAACATATATAATTAATTATTACAATGTTCTTTAATCTTTCTATGGGAATTCCTATATGAGAAAATTCATTACGAACTGAACTGGTAAATGCTATCAAATTTAGCAAAAAAAAGTTATTAAATTTAAAATTAATAAGAATAAAATTTCCTATTAAGTAATACTAGAAATATTTTTCCAAAAAAATATAGTTTCGATTTTAAGGATGACAAACTATGATGCTTTTTGAAAAACCGCTATTTTTCTTAACTTTAACCTCAATCGAACTTTTTTTAGTCAACTGGTACATTTTAGGAGGGTGAGCCGACAGAAAGGATCACTTTTTTTATTTCAAGTACCTTGTAACCTCTCTAACGCGATAGTAGATTTAATATCTGAGATCAATAGTTCTTATTAAATTTAAATATAATTAAATTTTAATATTGTTATTTCAAACATAGAGCGGTTATTGTTTATTTATTTTATGTATAGCTTTTTTGAAGTTTCCGCTATTATAAGCATGTGTTTAATTCAAATAATTACATTTTTCAAGTTGTAATTAGTAACTAAACATTTTTAAGTTTTTGTTATTGTAATTTATTAGTAATGAAATTATACCAATTATTTCACTAAACACCATTCTAAAAATTTCATCAACAAAAGAAAATTGTTCATTGCCATGTTTCGCGAGAAATCGCCACAACTGACAACACTGTTTGCCAGTGTTTTGTTTACAAAAATATACTCAGATTGCCATGCACGAGCATGTGTGAGTGAGTGCATTATTCATTTGAAATTTACCAAAAACGTAATGTTTTCTTTTGTTGTTTATTTTTATTCCATATTATTTTTTGTATAAATTATTTCTTTATTCATTTGTACAAGTATGTAAGTATGCATTTATACGTATATTGTATGATTCGTTTATAGATTTGTTTTGATCGCATCTTTCTTCAGTTTTATTGTTATTGTCTTTATTGAAAAATTAATATGCACTTTAATACATTAAAAAAACAATCATTGCAATCATTTAATATTATTTTTTATTTTAAATTCATTTCTAGGTCACCAGGCATAATTTTGCTTACATTGATGCCATATTTTTATTGGGAATGCGTAATAATATGGCTTGTTGTGCGACAAACCAAAATAATCGAAAATTTTAACTTTCTACGTTATTACATGGATTGCGGAATCTGGGATATAACCGTGGAATACAGCCGTTCTGTGAACAACTTTATCTTTAGATACATATTTTTTTACATTATGAAGGCTTCAATCTCCAGTCGATTTTAAAACAAATTTGTGCCCTTTAGGAAAGGAAGAAAGAGCGTAGCATTCCGTTTATAACTTTTAGAGTATTCACTTGCGATTCCATAAGTGTATATTATGAATAATATGTATATTTAAGTAATGTAGGCGATTCAGCTTATGTCTATTCATTAGTAATAATGTTGAATTGAATTTTTTCGGAATCTCAGAGTATTCTGTGGGAACACATTTGCCATAGATAATTCCTAAAATGATGTTGCAAATCACCGTATTGAAAAATTCTCGCATTTAAGGGAAAAATCTTAAAAGTTACCAGAAATCGTAAATTATATCCCAGGCAATTGATTTAGAATTATAGATATAGAGAAAAGTAGTATTTGCAACAATTTAAGTGAGAAATATCTTAAGAAAGTTTTTTAAACCTCAGTGTCTATAGCGCAGAATAATTCCCTTAAAGGCGTTCACCAATCTGCTGTTCATTTAATATGCCTTAAGGCCCAACTATAATATGCATAATCTGGCTTAAGCTAATGTCAAAAATTGAACAAAAAGTCTGTCAAATGCTTAAGCAAAACATTGAAGACTTTTACGTGGCTATATTGTACTTACATGAATATAAAAATTATTATGCACAGTTGCACATTTGATTTATTCGTACTTTTGCAAAAAAAAAATAATTTCCTTCTAAATAAATAAAATTTATTATCAAAAAGGCGTTTAATAATCATATTTTGTATACTTAATACTATCCTTATACAAATTTATAATTTTTTGTTAATAGTTTTAAGAAAATTATGAAAGAAAAATTACACATAAATCGCTGTATGTATTATTTGGGCCAAAATTACTAAAAAATGCAACTGTGTGCATCATTGAATTTATTGAATACAAAATTAAATTTTATTGCAAAATGTGTGTTAAAAAATGGAAAAAAAATTAAAATTTTTAAAGGCACTCGGTTCCTTTAAATTGCCGTTATAATAAAACGCGTCGCTTTTGTCATATAAGCTATTTTTTCTCCGTACATTTTCTATTAAATTCATATAAAATATTTTTGCCCTCCATTCGAATTTGTTTACTAATATATCTATAACACAATGCAAAATCAGCTGTTTCCGTACGGAATGTGCGATCAGTTTCGTACTTTGCTTACGCAATTGACATTTGACGAAACTTGACGAAAAGTTTTGTTAAGTACATTATAGTTCACCACACATGATTATTAGGTATTTGCACAGTTGTTTAAGTCGACTTAAGCCTACATATGCATATTATAGTTGGGACTTTAAGCCTAAACTTAAGGCTGTTAAAAACAAGATGAAATATAGTTGACACTTAGTGGAATATTGTAGTCATCGCTTAAACAAGGTCAAACAGAAGGTGCGAACCTAATTTTTTTAAGGGTTAACGCTGGGCTCTTAAGGCTTATCAGAATGCTCTGGGTGTTTATTAAAGAAACCTGTTCAAACAGGTTTAAGTGCCCCTGTAGGCTAGTAGGTAGTGTACTAGCTTGTCTGTCCGAGGGATGTGGGTTCAATTCCCAACAACGACCTTTGCTGTTTGTCTCACTACAAAATAAAAATATTGACTGTCGGTGGGGCTGCTCAGTGATGAAGGCATGGTCACTGGTCGCTGTGCTGTCTTATACGACAGTTAATTTCCCTAACTATCCTTCTACTTTCACCACCTGTCTCATCTCTTCTCTATTTTTTTTTTCTAAAGAATGTAGCACGGTACTTGACTAAATAGGTATTGTTGCCTGAAGTGCTACTTTTCTTTAAAAAAAAGTGATATTTAACTTCTTCTGACAACAATATGGAATGAAACTCCCATTTAAGGGCCAGTGACTTCAAATCTATTTTTGAGCAGTCGAAAAATAACAGAAAGCTCTTATCGAAAATGGGATTAATTCACGGAAACGGAGTTATTAGACGGTATGAACAATTTATTTTTAAGAAATAAGGGAATGTAGTTTGCAATAATTGTATTTCTTTTAAGTGTTGATCAAAACAAAAAGGATATACTTCAGATATAGATTTTTTCCTAGTTAAAAAAATTTAAACAAAATAAAAAATAAAAAAAGGAATATAATTTTGCTTTAACTTAACAAAAAAAAATTAAATAAATTAAAATCTAAAAAGGAAAAAGTCTCTATCAAATGAGTCACACATGGAATAATAAATAAAATATTTGAAATTATTTGGAATTTAATTAGCATTGAATGACAATTAATGGTATTTCTGGGCTTAATAACCATTTCAAGGTATTTAATGCATTTCGTACGTTAAGACATACATAATTTACAGTGTTCAAGTAAAAGTCACTTTCATGTAATTTTTAGGACATTTAAAAAAAATCAATTTCATGAGTTTGTTTTAAATTAAATGCATTTTGTTTGTTTAATATTATTCTTTCAGAATGTGTATGCATTGCTTAGACGTAACTTAGTTTTCAATTAAAAGTTTTATACCATTTTTAACTAAATTAATTAATTGGTAAGTTTTCAAAACAACCTCAATTACTCCAGAACAACTGCATAGATTTGTTAAGAATTTAATGCCTTTTGTTTATTTAGTATTCTTTTCTTTCAGAATGTGTAAGCATAGTTTAGACATAATTTACAGATTTCAAGTAAAACTCACTGTCATACCATTTTTAAGTAAAATTTCATGGTAATTTTTCTACACAACTCCAGTACTTTAGGGTGGAGGGTGTCTGCCGGGAAGGTATACTACTTTGTTTTGCCGCCATTTTGGTAAACATTAGACTTTACAGTTGATATTTGGCAGTCGTGACGAAGGCACGTGGCAAATTTATTATGGATAAATATCCGATAAACCAACGTGTTTTAATCATTGAAACATTTTATAAAAATCTATCATCCATTACTGTGACGATGAGAAAGTTATGAAATTTTTGAGAGAAACAAGGGGCCAACAAAACGCCCTATTTATCGTGTAGTGAATGATTTCGATAAAAGAGGGTGTGTAGGTGATATGCCCAAACATGGACCACAACGTATTGCAAAATCGACTGAAAACATTACAGGTGCTCAAGAAAGTGTTCAAAACACCATCAAAATCTATCAACCTTAATTCAAAGTCGTGCTCAGGAGCTTGGTCTTCAAAAAGCAACTTTGGCCACAATTTTCCACAAGGATTTCCACAAGATCATTTACGCCGCCATACATATGCCAACAGGATGTTTCAGCTCGCCCAGGACAACCCCGTTTTTAATGAAAAAATCATAATGAGTGAAGAGGCACATTTTCATTAGAATGGAAATGTGAATAAACAGAATAGTTGGTTCTGGAGAATGGAAAAGCTTCAAATTATTCAACAATCACCTTTGCTGCCATTAAAAGTGGCAGTCTGGTGTACAATTTGGTCAAGAGGAATCAATGAATCTTACTTCGGCATAACGGTAATTGTGAGTGGGGTGCCATAATGTGATATGATTGCGGAGAGATTTAAAAAACCAGATTTATGCAAACAAACCAGAAACGCTTGAGCAATTCAAACAAAATATTCGTAATGAAGTTAATAAAATACCGCGTGAAATGTGTGAGAATGTAATCATGTGATTTGATTTACATCTGCACCGGCCAGGTAGTCATAATCAGATGGTGGTCAAACCACTTGAATGATTTGCAAACGTCATTCACGCTCTAAGAGGATATCGAATACGTATATCCTCCGGTCACTCCTAGTAGCAATTTCGAAGGCCCGAAGTAGGCCGCAGCCTTCACTCCTTGCTAAAGAGTTGGAGACTTTCCAACTCCTGGTCCAGAACGCATGAAGCTTAATATAATAAAGAACACGACGGCATTCATGATCACTGGACCTGAACCATTCATTGTGTTCATTTTGAATGATCCGACCCACAAACTCTCACGAGGGTGTCGAAGCCACAACCACCACGATACTCCCATATAGGGGCCAACCTCAATAACCAGTCAGAGAACAGCTAATTGTCTCCAGAGACAAATAGTGAACTCTGGGGCGTACTGATTCCCGTGAAAATATGTGGATTGTCCAGGTGACTCCTACTAGCCTTTGAGGGGCCTGGGCTCCCTTTTACCCCGCAAGACACCAGTCTAAATGGAATAGTAGGTTCCAAAAAGACTATCATGTGCCCCCGGGGAAATGTGAGAATGTAATAAAAATTGTGCTCAAAAGGGCTCGCATTTGTAAGGCTAACAGAGGCGGACAATTATCTGATATTGTATTCCATGCATAATTTTTGCCGACATTAAATAAAACATTTATCAATATAATATCTTTCATTTAATATAAAATTATAAACAAACAAAGTTATATACTTTATTTCGTTTTGTTCGTCTCGTATTCTTCTTTAACGATATTCATTCGTTGTTTAGACATAATTAACAGTTTTCAATAAATATCACTTTCATGCCATTTTTAACGGAATCAATTTCATGTTATTTTTTGAACACAACCCTGATTATCTTCCTCACAAAAAGTTTTGGTGAGAAAAAATATGTTTTATCATTCTCAGGAAAAATGAGGCGATATAAGAAGCCAATAGTTTTGTATTCGTGTAAGTAATAATGGCTTATCGCCAGGGTGGTTAGATAACTAGAGATTTCAGACATCAAATTTTACACCTACTTGATATAAAATGATATATTTTTAAAATTTTCAATTGCAGATTCATCTACAAATCTTTTGTCATCATAAAATCTAGTTTTCTACAAATTAATATTTTATCCAATTGAAATAAGAAATTAATACATTTCATTAAAAATGCAATTTTAAAAGTAAAATAAAATTATAATTAAAAAACAATCTGAAACATTAAATGGTAATTATGAAAAATTTCTATTAGTTTTAAATTTTTGAAGTTTTAATGATTATGAAAAGATCCCAAATATTAAATAAATAAAAAAATCATTAAAATAACAAAAAAATTGGTTGAAAATTGTAAAAATATAAAAAAATTGTTGTTTTACATTGAAATTATGAGAAAGATGATGAAAGTTATTTTCTCATTAATTAAAACCAAAATAAATGAATGAATCAAAAATAAATATTTTTGTTTTTAACACCCACACTTTAGCTAAAACTTAAACATTGAATATAACGACAATAATATAACAAAAAAAAAAAAAATGATGTAAAATTTTTACACTATTCATAATTGATAACATCACTAACATGTGTTAAATTTATTGTAATAAAAAAATCACCTTTTATTTACTGTAAAATACAATATGAGATTTCAAGTGCTTATTCTGTTTTCAAAAAGCTTTTATTTAAAAAAAAAACTTTTTGCTTTTATTAAATTAAATGCGTATCTGATAATATTTTGTTTACAATTATAAAGATCACTTTTTTTCAAATATTGTTGTTTTCTTTTTACGAGTTCAAACCGTTTTTATTATTTCTCAAATCAAAAAGACAACAAATTAAAAAATTCGTCTCGTTTATCCGTTTATATTACGTTAATAATACTCGCACGTTGCCCATTCAATTCTCGACTGATCGCGTTTTTAATGGCAAAACGTTTTGTGTTGCAAAAGCTTTGTTATTGTTGTTTTGTTAAACTTTTTATATTATTACTTTACTTACCTACATACGTACACACATACCAACATGCCGTTATTGTTGTAGATATTAATTCGTTTGTTTTTATTAATTTTTCGCCACTACTTCTGTCGTTGTTTTCTTTTTATTTAATAAAAATTTTATTTCAAGTACAATTTTTCCTAATTCTTGTACATTCTCTTTGCACCCGCAAAACATTCAAATGGAATTATTAGACTGAATAATAAATCTTAGAAGGAAATTTGTTGTGTATAAGCGGTTTGTTTGTGGCTGATTTTTATTTTAAGTTTTTAATTGTTTGCACAGGGTCTTCTTCTTACACCAGAATTCATTGTAAAATTAATGAAACTAGTTACAGACTGAAGTACACCTATCCCCCGCTTTACACGGAAGATAAGTTCCATAAAGAACCGTGTAGCTCGAATAATTCACTCCTATATGGAAAAACCGTGCTAAACGAAATCGCTATAAAAAAACTCTTTTTGTCAGTTTTAATATATATTTACTATCAAACACATTCAATAAATTATAGAGGATAATAACTTGATTCATCGTTATCAGTTCGGTTTCAGAGCCGTTCATCAGATTAAGAGAATGGTTAATATTATTAAATCAAACAAAAACCGAAGGTACTCTACTGGCATCCTACTAAATGGCACAAAGGCCCCTTATACAAGCTTAACAAAATGAATATTCCCTTATACCTAACAAAACTTCTAAAGAATTTCCTTAAGGGCAGCAAAGTTTTTGGTTGATGTTGACGGAAATCAATCAACCCTGCGTAATATACCAGCTGGTGTTCCCCAAGGCTCTGTTCTATCACCATTGCTTTATTCGATTTCAAAATTTCCAGAGGCAACGACGTGGCATTTTATGCTGATGACAGCGCAATAATCTGTCACGGTAAAGTTTCGAATTCAATTGTGAGCAGGATTCAGAACGCTTTAATAACAGCTACAAAATATTTTTCTAAATGGAAAATAAAGATTAATGAAGATAAATCTCAGGCCATTCTGTTTCCCTACAACAAGTCTCCTAGGAGAGTTCCTACTAAAAATCTCAAGATTCAAGGTAATGAAATAGAGTTCACAAAATCCGTAAAATATCTTGGAGTTATTTTGGACCAGAAACTGAGTTTCAAAGAGCACATTGAGAGTGCACGTCTTAGAGCAATCAGATGCGGACAATCTTTGTATCCCATTTTGAATAGGAAGTCAAAATTGAATTTTAAAAATAAATTACTACTTTTTAAAATGTGCATAAGACCAATTCTTACGTATGGCTGCCAAATCTGGTATGAATGTGCTAAATCACACCTTAAAAAGCTACAAGTAATACAGAATAAAAATTTAAAAATAATTTACAATCTGTCTTCAAGATTCTCAACTGTCGAATTGTATTCAAAAGCAAACGTAAAGACGATTGTAAATTTTATAACAGACATGGCGCTGTCATTTAGAGAAAAATGCAGAAGGTCGAGCTACGCCCATCTGAGAGGTTTGATTTGATAACATCTGATTTTAACTTTGCTCTCAAGTAAAGTATCCATTAGGTGTTGTCTTAAAGCTTCTCAAGTCATTCCTTTTTTTTATTATATCTTAGGTTTTTACTATCTTTTCCTATTAAATAGATTAATTTAATAAGTTTTTAATAATAATGAAAATGTGATAATTTGCTGAAATATCTTAATGATAGAAACTCAAAAACTGTAAATATTGTTAAAGATAATGTACCTATAATAGTTAATAAATAAATAATAATAATAATAAATTAAAAGAATATTAATTTATTTCAATAATAAAACAAATATAGAAAAACCTATTTTAAATATCATTTTCATGACTTGACCACACTCTCTCATTAGATTCTTTCTCCATAGAATTTGAACTTCCGTTAGATTTTGCAGTAAAAAAATCTGTTATGAGCAATTGCGATTTATTTTTAGTCATATCTTCGTATACGTCTTCGTATTGAGATAAAAGTTGTTTTTGAAAATTTTCTATTGCAACACCCTCACGTACGATCTTTGCTGTAAATGCACTAGGTTCGTTTTCATTGATATCAGATGGACTATCATTTTCATTACCAGTAATTTTTTTACCATTTCTATAAGGTCATGAATTACATCATGATCATCCATTATTTTGGAAATATCGTCTTGCGTCATATCTACGAAGTCGTCTCCACCTAACGTATGACCTGTCTCAATTATCTGAGAGTATGCTATTTCTAGGGACTATTTATTATTGTTATCTTTTACTTTATAGGTCATACTGGTTTCCAACACGCATGGTGGAGCGTTGACTGTTTGATTTTGATGTATGACATTCCTATATGCCTGATGCAATCTAAGATTGTAAATTTTTTCCAAGCATCAATAATCGAGAGCGATTTTTCAGTTTCGATTTGATCTAAAATATATTCGAACCACTTTTTAATGTACAGTGCCTTCAATGTAGAAATTATCCTTTGAACAAGGGATTTTCCTGTTGTAAATCTTGAAGGTGACCAGGAGCATTATCAAGAATGAGTGGAACCTTGAAAGGTAGCCCTTTTTTGATTAAATATTTTTTCACATCTGCCAGGAAAAAGTTTTGGAACCAATTATTGAACATGGTAGTGGTTAACCAAGCTTTCTTATGGGCGTTTCAATATACTGGAGGATTCTTAACATCTATGTCTTTGAACGAACGTTGCTTCATGGCTTTATTAATTACAGATGGTTTCCTAATGTAATCGGCAGAAGCATTACTGCAAAAAAGAATTGTTATGCGGTCTTTTGCTGCTTTGTGGCCACTAGCTGATTTGTTCTGTTTTAGCTAAAAATGTTCTCTCCGGCATTTTTTTCCAGAATAATTCGGATTCGTCAGCATTAAACGCCTGAGAAGAACTGGACTGTAGGACTTTTTAGCAATAATTTCAGCAAATTTTTAAAAAAAATTTTTGGCAGCTTCTCTATTTCCATCATAGACATAGACTACTAAGAATTCGTAACAGTAACATACATTTTGTAGTGTTGCATTTTTTGACAGTAAAACAATAAACATATTATTGTAGATATAAGCAAATTATAGTTTAGTGTTTATTATTTCGTGTAAAATTAATAAATTTCGTTAAAAAACTTTTTTAATTTTCAAAAACCGTGTAAGATTGAAAATGTGTAAAACGAATACCGTGTAAAACGGGGGATAGGTGTATTCGTAATAAGCTACAGTGAGGAAGTGATAAACACACGAAAATAAATCATTAGATTCTGAACGTAAAATGCAATTCACTTGGCTGTGTTAAAAGTGTACTTGAGCTTAAATAGTAGTCGTTCCTAATAGTCTTGATAAGGCCGGCGTCGCATTGCTTTAAATTGTGCGGCTATGGGTATATGAAAAATTCGAGTCGTTGCGGGAATTTTATTTTTATCTAATTTTAAAATTTCAACTTTAGGTTACCAAATTTGATTTTATAGATAAAAAAAAATACTTTATATTTTGTCCATCTTGAACAAGCTTATTGCAAGTAGTGGTAGTAAAACCCCTAAAAGATACACTTTGGAAGTTTTAAAATCCTTGTTGGGAATTGAAGTATTAATCTTAATATTTTTATATTTATTAAACCAGCCTGGTTTCAGAAATAATTTATTACAAATTTAAGGCATCCAGCAACAAACCATCGCGGTTTTGTACAACCAAAGTCCTTTTTCTACTTAGTAGTATTATTAAGAGGAGAAATGTTTTCTGGGCTAAACTCTGTTTAAATGTGGAGCTTAAGCAATAGAAGCATGAGGGCTTGAAACATAAGCTCTGCGGCTTTATATCTTAAAGTCTTGTAGAAGGAAACTTTTAGTGCGTGTTTTGTTAAACTCTACAGATTGTAGTGGCCTAAATTTTGAAAAAACACAGGAGAGAAGGGCATTTACTTCAAAAGTGACTGCTAGCCGTACTTAATAGAAATCTAGCGATAATAGTCTTTACTTAAAAGAGTGAAAACATAAAAAAAATGTTTTTCCATTTGGGAACAAAAATGTGTTTTAAAAACTGACTCTTTTCCATCTTTGTAAAATAGATCGGTTTGGCTGATATGACTCTGTCTTGATCCGATAATTTAATAGTAATTTGACATTTCGAACTAAACGATCTTCTTTGTCAAACCTTAAGCACGGGAAATAACTGTGGCATTTGAATTTTTTGTTGTTGTGTATTAAGTTTGATATTAGTTGACTTAAAATCGTTTCCATTCTTCTGCAGATGACCAAAATATTAGCCATGATTCACTGCTTTCCACAATCAGTTCTTGTGGTGCTGAAAATTTGCGATTGTTCGACTTGAATATGAAGTAGCTTAACAGCTTAAATTTAAGTTTTTTGCCAACAAAACAGATTCTTCAAAGTAGCACAGTTGAGAACTTCATCAAAAGGTAATTCCATTTTCGATTCAGGGCAATCAATTAAGATGTGTGGAACAGTAAGCGTAACATTACAGTAATAATGTAGTAATGCTGTGTATTAAATATTGTTTTTCCTACTCTTAATCGCGCATTCCCTGCGTATAAGGCTTTTGTTGTACCTTTTTCTATTAGGAACCGAGTTTATCTGTTCCGCTAAATGATTGAACATGGTGTTTCGGAAATACTGCCCAAAGTTAAAGAGTCTTTAGCGGCCCTATCCACTGCATTGTACCCCTCTATCCCAATATGTAATGGAATCCGCACCAATAACAAATGATCACTAGTATTTGGAAGATGTATAATATTATCATATAGTCCATTATGATTTTTCTTAGTGGCTTTAATAGCACTTAAACTATCGGTGAAAATTATCGCTCTTGCTTGTTTACGTAAAGCATAGTCGATGGCGTTCTTTATTGCATTTAAAAAAATCCCAACGAAATCTGGCAAACGATCCTCCAAAACAACAATGAAATTTTTGTCGTCCAAACTTTCAACTACAGAATAAGATGATATACCATTATCATAAGAGCCATCGGTGAATAAAAAAAATTAGGTGAAAAACAATATATTTTCTCGGTCATACATTTTTGGAAAATGTCAGGATTAGTTGTATTTTTACTAAAAAAGGCTGTCATCGATTACCAATGTTTTTGATGAGTGGCTGTCTAGGCCTGCGGGTAGATAAAATCTCTGCACGATTTAAAATAGATATTATTTTCTCAATAGCACTTCCAGATGATAGTGGATTCTCCAGGTTTCTCCAAAATGTGTTATGGAGCCCATCGCTGGTAATGGTAATTGATCTTAAAGCCATCACTAGTGATCAATTCTCTAGAAGTGATTTAAATTCAGCAAAATCTGCTTCTGCTCTCAATAGTCCCAAAGGTGTAGAACGAAAAAGGCCGCAAGCTGTTCTGAAACAATTGTTAATTGCTGTGTTTAAAATTTTGATATTTTTGTTTGACGTCCATCCATATATAGTGATGCCATATCTGAAAAAATGAATTAATTATGTACATTGAAAGGAAAAGTAGTAATCGTAAGTAATAGAGAAAATGTTATTTTAAAAGTTTGACTTGATTAGCTACAAGTCAATAAATGTTTAAATATCTAGATAACTAAACGGTATATCTTAAGAATGGATAAATTTTATTAAGCGGAATTATTTAAAATAGTTTGATAAACATTTGAAAACCATTCACCCTTTTTCTGTTTGGTGATGTTACCATCGTCGTCGATTTTGAGGCAACGTTACTTTAACACAACATCAATACTAATTTCATATTCCCAAACAGTCTTATGACGAATGACACATAGATATCTGATATGTAAATCAGGTGATTTGTTTCTTTACTATTTTTTTTTTTGTAAAATTGTTGCGATAAAAATAAAAATTTTGTAAAAAAAATAAAAGAGTGTATTAAATTGAAATCAACATAAATTAATTAAAATAAAATGTTTTTTTTCCGACTCCGATTCGAGAGATGGAGAAAATAAGAAACAATTATTAATGGAAAGAAAACTTCTCAGATAGAAGTCAAGAATCGTTCAACTGCCAAATGAAAAATAAGTGATAAAACTAAAATTTTCCATTTTAACTGCATGCCTTCTTAATACTTCATTTAAGGCTCCAAATCTATTTCCGGCTTAATAAAACAGCTTTTCGAATACAATAAAGTCAGATTAAAAAAAAAAAAAAATAATCGAACAACTTCCGTTTCAAACACCATAAAATTGGCAGCCCAGGGATGGTACTACCTCCAGGAACGCTTTTAATTTGAGACTGTCGCCGCCCGTGGTATCTTAAATTTTGTGCGAGGCTCTAGATGTAATGGAAAGCAAAATTTATGGATAAAATGAAAATTATATTTTTTGAAATAAATAGAACAAACTTTGCGGGTGTTATTTGGTATGTGGACGGTACGAGTACTCACATAAAAATTTTAATGGTAAAAGATATTTTAGCTTAAATGTTCGAATACAAGTGACTTAAATATGCCACCTCCAGTAGCTTTGCATTCTGCTTTGTTTGTTACCTTTTATTTTATCTATTTTTTTTGTTTTTTTTTGCTAAAGATGCCACACAATGTTGTGGTAAAATATTGAAAACAAAAATACAAATTAACTTATTTTTTTATATGAAGACCTTGCGCTTAAATAAAAAAAATATTTTTAAGACATAAACTATTATTTTAAAATAATAAAAAGATCTGTTTTTAAACAGAAAAATCTTTTTTTATTAAATATAACTTTTAATAAGGTGAATACGCATTAATATTAAAAATAAGTTGCTTAGTTGCTAATTAGCCTTTGAGCAGAGATCTCAACGTAAAGCATAACAATAATTTTTCATCGTACATTTTCGCCAATCTCATTAGGCAATCTTAACTACAAGGAATTAATATAATTGAGGAAAGGCGCGTTGACATTATTTTGGTTTTGTTGTTTTGCCATATCCACCAACGTTGTCATCACATCTGTCACCTTTGAGACACCTGCTCACATTTCATTTCGATATACGTTTTTCGATGAAACTGCTGTGTTTTTCTAAAACAAAATAAAAATCTGTAAAACTCTAATTAAAGTTACGTTTTAAATTAGAATATTACAAACTTGGTGCCTACTTACATATAAATAAGTTGTTTTTTTCTCCGGTGGCATAATAGATAGCATCACAGAATCAGATAAAATATCTTGCGTGGGCTGCCGATCTGGCGTGCTTAAAAGCTGTGAGCAACTGGTTCTACAAAGTTACAATAAGGAACAATAAGTTACAATAATAACACTTACGTTCTCAATTTCGACGTCTCAGCGAAGTCCTCAAAAACTCCCACGGATCCTGACATTCGCCTGAAGAGAACTGCAAGTCGCATCCACTGCCAGATTTCGTTGATGCTTTTCGTTTTTGGTTGTAATACCGTTTGCTACTCAAAATACTCCTCCAGTTTTGCTTACATGCTTCATCTAATAATAATCAAAAAAGATCATACATATGTATTTAAATACATATGCACATATATTTCAATCCTTACCAGGTTTTCCAATCTCTTTAGCAATATCTATCCACGATGATTTCGCGGCACTGCGGTTCGAATATATCATTTGGGACTTATCCCAAATAAGTTTTCTGTTTTTTACTGCAGAAAACATGAAACGCTATTCTATGTCACTGAATTTTATTTTTTCTTTTGCACTTTTTAATAAATTTACGCTTTTCTCCATACTTTTACTTTTTGCCACAACAAATTTAAAATTAAAAATTCTGATACTGATCAGCTGTTGCTCACAATTCCGTGCGAAAAAAAGTGCTGCTCATATTGTTTCGTAGTTAAAAAAAAAAATGTTGCCTGAAACGTTTTTCATTTAGGAAAACATGCGTCCAGAAACATTTCGTGACTTTTTCAAAAATAAACAGAGTACTAGTTCAGCAACATTATTTCTTATTTATGTATTTCGTATGAATTATTTTTATATGGGCTTTGACAGCATTTCGCACGAAATTATGAACAGAGTATCAGGCTTTATATTGAAAATCATTAGATTTCCAATAAAAATTTTCTTATCTTCCTTTTTGGAATCTTATTGTTCAACTATTTTTTTTGAATCTATGCAAATTTTCCAAAAATATATGTATTTAATAACCTTTAACCTTGCCACAACACAAGCATTCATTGTTTATCATGATGTTAAAGCCACAAAATATTTAAACAGGCTAAAGGAAATGTATTTACCTCAATGTCACGTTTTAAGTCTCCTATAATAACATTGAAATACTCAGCAGTTGCAATAAAGTAACAGTTAGACCTGGCAACGATTTTCGGAAATGAGCGTTAAACTAACTTTAGTATCTAAGTATATATATAAAAATAAGTTGCATTGTGTTAGTAATTGATGTTCTCTGGAATGCGTGAACTGATTTTAAAGGTGACTTCAATACCAAGGTTTTTATGTATAAACGGTCTCTGTATGTGTATTGGTTATTGAGTTATAGCCATTTTAGTGAACACTGCATTCATACAAGTCTTACTGCATTTTTTAAATTGTGTGAAGTTGTTGCTTTTGCCGGAACGTTATTGTTTGCAGAAGTGCCAACGTATTTTACGTGGAGTTCCAACGGCACAGGCAAGGAAATCGTGTTGATGGCCATCAAAATTTATATTCAAGTAATACTTTGGGTCGTTTTTATACTGTTCACCCAAATAACTCTGAGTGTTTTTATTTACGTTTGCTGTTAATAAACGTTCGTGGGCCAACATCATTTCAAAAGTTAAGGGCAGTCAATGGAGTTCTCTGTTCGACATATTGACAATCGTGTCAACAGCTTAATTTGTTGGAAAATGATATTCATTGGGAACAAACACTTGCAGATGCAGCAGTTGTCGCTCATCATTATCAAATTCGTACTTTGTTTGCAATTATTTTGTCTGCCTGTTTTCTATCGAATCCATCTGAATTGTGGACAAAATTTCATGACTGTCTGTCAGGAGATATTCTGTTTCGAGTGCGTCAAGAAAATCGTAATCCTTCAATGGATTTCACGCCGGAAATTTACAATGAAGCATTGATTTGTATTGAAGACATTATCACAATAGGGAATGCCATCACCTAATCGTGCAATACATGACATTTTTGAGTTAGAACTGCAAAGTGAACAACAATACGATCGCAACGAATTAAATGCTTTTGCTCACGAAAATCTTTCGACATTGAATGCGAAGCAAAAAAAATTCAAACGATATTATTATGCAAGCTATCAATAGTGAAGCCGATGGATTTTATTTCCTAGATGCACCAGGAGGCGCAAAAAATGTTTTTAATTTCATTGTTGTAGGCAACGATAGGGTCCCAGAATAAATTTACATTGGCGTCTTCTGGCATGCAGCCCTTTTGTTAGATGGTGATCGGACAGCACATTCTGCTTTGAAATTGCCACAGAATTACCAGGTTAATGAAACTCCCATATGTAACGTTTCAAAAACATCTGGAACGGCAAGATTATTAAAACGTTGCAGTATCATTATTTGGGATGAATGCACTATGGCAAATAAGAAATCTATTGAAGCTTTAGAAAGAACAATGAAAGCTCTCCGAGATAATTCAGAATTGTTTGGTGGTGCGTTGATTTTGTCAGGCGATTTTAGGCAAACATTGCCCGTCACTCTTAGATCGACAGCTGCCGATGAAATTAACGTCTTCATATTTATGGAGATTTTTTAAAACATTGAAACTCACTGCCAACGTTCGTGTTCAGTTGAAGAATGATCCATCTGCTAAAAAGTTCTCTAAGCAATTGCTGAAAATTGGGAATGGTGCAATGCCTGTTGATGACACTGGATTGATAACATTGCCAAATGATTTTTGCCGTTTCGTACAGTAAAAAAAAGGTATTGATTGAATGTGTTTTCCCTAACATAGCACAAAATAATGAATGGCATGCATGGTTGAGTGACAGAACAATTTTATCGGCAAAGGACAAATTTGTTACGGAATTAAACATGGCTGTACAATCAAAGATTCCTGGCGAATTGGTGTCATACAAATTTGTGGATACTGTTACCAATGAAGAAGATGTTGTGAATTATTCAACAGAATTTTTGATTTCGAATGATTCCGTCTGATATGCCAACTGAATTGAAATGACTACAGTTTCCTGTTCGCCTTGCGTTTGCGGTTACCATAATAAGGCGCAAGGCCAATCCTTGGGAATTTGTGGAGTGTATTTAGAGTATCCAGTTTTCTCACATGGACAGTTGTATGCAGCCTATTCGCGCATTGGAACCCCTTCTTCGGTTTTGTATATTTACACCGGAAATGGAAAAACCAAAAATGTTGTTTACCACAGAGCATTACAATAAAAGCAATTCATCACTGATTTTAATGAATTCGAATTGATTTTTTATTTTCTTTTCTGCACTACGAAGTGTGCAGGGGGTTCGCTAGTAATAAATAAAACAAACATTAAAATAATATTTTTTAGGATGTAAATACATACATACATACATATACATACATACATACATATATCGTGCAACATTAAAAATACTGTGCAACAATTGCGGTTACACTGATTATATTTATTTTATTCGCCCCATCTAATGTTACTTGAAGATTATGTTTTAAATGCAACAACAAACTTTTCAAATATGGCAATAAAACGATTAGAAAACTAACAATAGTGACTGCAAGTATGAGTTAATTTTTTAAATATTTGATTTCAAAGGTTAAAGTTTAGCATCAAGTGGCATCTGGGTGTGAATTTAAATCAATAAAAACACGACATTTGAGAACAGTTCTTAGTTGGGTGTAGTCGACAGTTTATTTATATATATTTTAGACTTTTAATGGATCACGCTATCGACTATTATTGATGACATGGATATCACTGACATGTGGTTTCAATAGAACGGTGCCATATGTCACACAAGCGAAAATGATCTACTTATTTATTGCAAAACAAATATCTCGATCTTATAATTTTACGACAATCAGAAGTTAAGGGGCCAGGCAGGTCGTGCGATTTAACACCACGATTTAACTTTAATAGAACCACCAGTTTCTTAGTCGATTTTAATTATTTTAAGGTGATTTTGATGCGAAATTGAATTCATTGTAACAATTGCCAATGCATCTACTACGAATATGTCAAAAAGCTAAATGTAAAAAATATCATCTTGTAGGCGTTGCCACAATTGACAAACAAAATTCTTGTTGAAAAAACCGTTAGATGCTAAAATAAAGGGCCCGCAATCTAACGTTTTGTTTCAACTAGTGCTTATTTCGTGAATGGTAACACATAGTTCATGTTTGATTTGACAGATAATTAGTTTTATACTTCCGCTGAACGAATATGGTTGTGTAAACGCTTGAAAAACGCTGGGAAATATTGCGACATTACTTTGAAAATCATGGTAATGTTGCAGAATGTGAGCGAAAATTGCGTACGGATTTTGGAAGGAGAGAAGCACCATCAGCTCCGTATGTTCGTTATCTTGTGAAAAAAGTGAAAGAAACTGGCATCCTCATCGATAAACCAAAGCGTGAAAAGCCAAAAACAGTGAGACCAAATTTGCATAAAGACCTTGGCATGACGCCATACAAAGTCCAAATGGTTCAGGAGTTGAAGCCAAGTGACCATCCAATGCGTTTTCGCTTCGCTAAGTGTGCTTGCGATCGACTTACAAAAGAGTCGATTTTGCAAAAAAAATCATCTTTTCAGATGAAGCTTATTTTGATCTTGGCGGATATGTAAACAAGCAAAATTGTCGCATTTAGGGCACTGAAAACCCGCACGCATACATTGAAAAGCCGACGCACCCAAAACGAGTCACTGTCTGGTGCGGATTTTGGTCCAGAGGCATAATTGGGTCATTTTTTTTCGAAAATTAGCAATTACAGTCAATGGCGATCGTTAGCGGGCCATGTTGAACGAATTTTTGTTCACAAAAATTGAAGAGAAGGATATTGGCAGCATTTGGTTTCAACAGGACGGCGCTACGTGCCAGACAGCCGAAGCTACACTCGATGTTTTGCGCCTTAAATTTTAAGATCGCATTATCAGCCGCAGAGCTGATGTCGTTTGGCCACCTCAGAGCTGCAATTTGACACCGTTGGACTATTATTTGTGGGATGCCGTTAAAGATAAGTGTTACGCCGACAAGCCAGAGACAATTGACGCTTTAAAGGACAATATTCGTGAAGCCATTGGTGAAATACAGCTGCACACAATCGATTGGACCGATTTGAATGAAATTATTTTCCATTATTAACCGGACTTTCCCATCAAGAGTTTCTCGTCAGCTGAATTTGAGAGAGAAATTTGTAAACTCAACAATTCAAAGTCACCAGGTTATGATAAAATTGGACCAAACGTTACAAGGTCTCTGCCTAAAAAATGTGTTCAGTTCCTAACCTTATTATTTAATGCCGTAATCAGGCTATCACATTTTCCGATTCAGTGGAAATGTGCTGAAATAATAATGGTTCAAAAACACAGTAAGCCGGAAAGTGAGTTAACTTCTTACAGACCTATTAGCCTTCTGCCAGTTTTTTCCAAAATATTCGAACGATTGTTTAAAATTAGGTTAACACCTATTCTGGAAAATCAAAATATTATACCAGATCACCAATTTGGCTTTCGCAATCAACATGGAACTCCTGAGCAGTGCCACCGCATAGTGAAAGCTATCTCAGACTGCTAAGAGAGAAAGTATTTCTGTTCTGCAGTATTTTTAGATGTCAAACAGGCATTTGATAAAGTATGGCATGAAGGACTTCTGTTTAAACTTAAAAACATTTTACCAACTCCGTTTTATTTATTTTTGAGATCATACTTAGAAGATAGAACCTTCTATGTAAAAATTAATGATGAAAGGTCCAACATATGTAGCATCAGTGCAGGTGTGCCGCAAGGTAGTGTTCTTGGGCCCCTTTTATACACAGTTTATACCTCAGACATACCTGTAAATAAAAATATAACTATGGCTACTTATGCAGATGACACCGCTATTTTATCTTCGAATCAGTCACCGTACGAGGCTACATTATTAATTCAAACACAACTTGATGCCTTGGAAAATTGGTTGCAAAAATGGAAAATAACCATTAATTCACATAAATCTTCTCATGTAACATTCACCTTAAGAAGGAAAGAATGCCCAGCGGTGTTTTTGAATGGGTCTGCAATACCAAAAACTGATAAAGTAAAATACTTAGGAATGCACCTTGACAAAAGGTTAACATGGAAAGAGCATATTAAATCTAAACGACAACAACTAAACATAAAAACGAAAAAACTGTACTGGCTACTTGGAGCTAAGTCTGAGCTAAGTCTAAGAAATAAGATAAGAGTTTACAAGGCAATACTAAAGCCGGTATGGACATGTGGTATCCAACTCTGGGGAACTGCAAGAAATTCAAATGTGGAGATTTTACAAAAATACCAATCCAAGACACTAAGAACGTTAGTCAATGCTCCCTGGTTTGTAACGAATAAACAAATTCACAAAGACCTCAAAATCCCTTTAATTAGAGATGAAATAAATAGATTTAGTCAGGCGTACTTGAATCGATTGAGTAATCATAGGAACATTTTAGCAATTGCTCTTTTAGATGAAACAGAAGAAGTAAGAAGACTGAATAGATTTCATGTACTAGATTTACCTTATAGAAAATAAACTTATACATATTTTTTTAATTAATCCAAATCAATATTAGAACTTAATATTTGTTTAAGCTATTAAGCTTGCTAAAGCTTATAGCATATGTTATGTTTCTCTTTTTTTCATATTATTTTATTTGATCAAATGTACTCATTATTGTAAAAATAGATTGTAAATAAATAAAACGACAAAAAAAATTATTAACCGGAAGGATTGTACTTTCAAATAAAAAATGAAATTTAAGAACATATTCATTAGTTCTGTTTATAGCATTTAAAACAAAAAAAAAGAAGTTAGTTGGCGGACCCTTTACATAAATAAATCTATAATAATAATGAAAAAATATATTACAAATTCACGGTTTAAATTTCTTTACCAAAAAATTATGATATATTTTCAAAAATTGTTGTGATAAATTTTCCGTTAAAAAACTAGTAGCTTTTGTTATTTACGATATTTCTTTCTTACCTATTTTATACTTTTGCGCTCATCATCCATTTATTCTTCAAATGAATTTTAGTCATTTAGAAAGTTTCGCAATATATTTTTCGAATATCACCTAATGACAGAGTAAAAATGTTACCGCGAGTATTTAGAAAAATTTTCAACAATATTTGGAAAAACCTGAAAATTCTTAAATTCTGTGTTCTTTACAAGTTTAAGCAAAAGTCTAATTAGTTTAGTTGAGAAGTGTGCAACCTAATGTAGGGTATACCTTAAAAAAATAATTTAAAAAATCATGTCACCAAAGATTTTGTAAAATCGCAGAGATTGTCTTATATATTGAGTTTATGTGGAACAATTTGATCATGTCTTGCTCTCAGCTTTATGCTTTTAGTTAACCAAACAAACTACCAGAGCCATCAACCATCATCATCATCATGGTCAATAGTTGTTTAAGATTCTTTTGTGTTTGTGTTGTATTTCTTTTTGCAATTGCATTCTTCGCTTTAACGTTAATTCTAAATGCCTTATTTAGTGTTGAATGTTGCAGTTGTTGATTTTCTTAAAAAATATTTCTTTTTACTCACTGATGTCCTTATTTATATGATCAGATTCCGTTAGGCATAATATTTCCCACTACTATTTTAAAGTTAAAAATGAAAAAGATTATGATTTCAATTGGTTGGTTGGTTTGCTTGCTTGGCCTCAATATCTTTTTATGGTTTGCGTGTTAATGTCTGTTATATTTTGTGTCTACTGTATTTTTTGTTTGTTATAAAAAAATTTCATTTATGGCATATTTTTTGAGACAATGATGTGGACATAGTTTTTCTATAAATACTGTTGAAATGACTTTTCTTGTTTTTTCAATATGTAAACGGTTGCTTAAAACTATCAAGATTTAAATTTCTCTAGACCAAACTATTCCAAGAATTAACGCTGTACTTTTTAAATGTTTTTAAACTCAATATTGCGGTTGTTTTAATTGTCATTGTCGTCTTCATTGTACAAATGCAATTTCCAGACATTTTATCACTTATTTTTAACGCTTCCATGAATTGAAAAATGTTTTTTTTTGTTGCTTTTGTAAGCAGCATTAATAGAAACAACTGTTGACTTTAATGAAAAATGCCATCATATCATGCCATCGAAGAAAAGTGTTTGAGGTAATTTTCTATAAAGATCAACATTCAAAATTATGAAAATAAATCATTTGATGTTTTGTTGTTGTTATTAAAAACCATTTTAAAACGGGAATAGTTTTGTTATGAGCATCCAGGAGGAGAGATTCTTAGTATTGCCATAACCAAGCACAAACAGAAAGGTTCCTCATGATGAAAGTGTTGGTGGCATAAAAGTACGTTTTGTTTTTTTTTTTAAACAAGTTCTGTGATTTTATTGCAGAGAATTTCGATTTGCCACTGAAATACCACTCCGGTGAGTCAACAGAGCTTAATACCCTAATGTCACTGAAGAGATTTTTCGTCCTCTCCTAAACTCGCCCGAGTAACCAGTTTTCGAAGCACTAGCCCTTACAAAAGAGATGTATTCCATTTTTAGTTTTACTTAGATAGAGGATCATAAAGAGTAAAATATCTATTGTATCGCTTTAGAACACCAACACACTTGAATAGTTCTTTCGCTACTATTCAATTCTGATTCCTTAAAATGTCTCAGTCTCAGAGATTGGCTTATATATTTAGTTTATATGGAAGAAGTTGGTACTTCAGACACAATTTGATCATATCTTGCTCTCACCTTTATACTTCTATTTAACCAACCAAACTATCAGAGTCATCAACTATCATCATCATGATCAATAGTTGATTAAGACTATATAATAGTTATAGTTTTGTGACGTTTTTAATATCGAAAAAATAATAAAAAATAAGTTTTTTAAAAAATTTTTTTTTAAATTGACATAGTGCTTTATAATTAACTACTAAAAAAAAGTTGATTAAGACTCTTTTATATTTGTGTTGTGTTATTTTTTTAATTGAGTTCTTGACTTTAACGCTATTTCTAAAGCCGATGTCAGATAAAACTTTGTTGCTTTGCGTGACATTTGAAACTTTAAAGCAAAAGCGTAAATCAAATGGTGTATGTCACAATAAACTTTGACAACACTCGTGAATTTTTTTGTTTACGCCCACACACAAGCACACAAACACAAATAATAAAAGCCAGGTGTTTGTCAAAGCCCGCAAAAAGTTTAATGTTGGTTAACTTTTCGCTTTGTGCTGCGTCAAAAGTGCTTTATGTGGCAACTTTCATACATTTACGTACATTTTAACTCAAATGTCAAAGCGAAACTCTGACGCAACGCAAAGCAAAAGTTTTATCTGACACGGCCTTAAATGCCCTTTTAAGTGTTCAATGTTGCAGTTATTTTTATTCACAAAATCAAGAAAAAACAATAGCACTTCTGTCCCACGTTTATGCGGAAACTGGCAATAATGAGTTTCACAATAACATCAACCCTGTTCGAGCAACCTAATTTCTATTTTGCAGCACGACCCTAAGCTCAAAAAGACTTGGCCTATTACTGAAAGAATATAAATGACAATCAGAAGCAAATAGAAAGAATACAATCGGGATTAATCTTGAACTCATTCTTTGATGACTGTCATAACAAAAATAGTATTATTCCTTAAAAAGTTTAATAAAGATAAGTTTTCAACGACACCAAAAGCAATAGGTATGGTCATAATTGCGCCATGCAATATTCCGTTAATAGAGTTTAATTTAGCCTATAGAAAAACCCTATTCAAACCGATTTCAATAGTTCGGAAAATGGATGTTAAATATTGTTTAAATCCATTTGGAAAATGTAGCGCATATTAAACCCGGTCGGTTATTTTAATATCTTTGTGGCTTTATGCGTAACATTAGCAATTTTCCCTCCAACACCAACGTCGAAGAGAACTTCTTAAAGCCGAGTACTACTTCTTGAGTGTTAAACTTTGAGATATTCTGACATACGTTGAAATCCGCTTATGGCTACCAAGCGATCGAAAACATTTTTGGCATAGCTACTGATAATCTTTCAAGTAAAGTACTGGTAGTGGTTGATAGTTATCAGTTAGTAATTTAACTAAATAAAACCACAAGATCTTTAACACGCAGGCTAGGAATTATATACAAAGAGACGCTCTTTGCCGGCTCTGCGCCAACCATGGCTGTTTCTTTTCGCGTTAAATATCTGGCTCGTTGTTCTCTTTAGCTGCAAAGAGTTTTTTCACGATTAAATGTTTTCACAGTGACGCTCGATCTCATAATTAATTCACATTTAATACCTTCGTTCATTCAATCGGCAAGCATGGATTTAAACATGGCTTAACATGTTTTTTTTTTGTTATTGATGTTTTTAAAAATCATTTTTAGTTATGTAGCGTATTTAATTTTTTTGTAATCTTTGTAAAATGTGACATTTTAAGTTAAGTTTAAGTTAAGTGGTGATTTCTACCTAGAAGATAAAGAAAGGCCTGATCAGCCGATAAAGTTTACACTTTGAGTCGCACAAATCTATCAGAACAACGCTTAGAAACATATTGTAGGACCGGTCAAAAACTATTTGGAAAACAATGGATAGGAAGTTTTGGCTCACCCGCCTTATTGTCCGTACCTTGTTCCTTCTAACTACCATTTGCTTCGATGTATGCAGAACGCCCTTACAGGAAATACGCTTCATTGTAGAACAGAGTATAAGAAATTGACTTGGTTCATTTTTTACCTCAGAAGCGGAGCAGTTAATATGCTACCAGGAAGATGAGAAAAAGTAGTGGCTAACGATGGACATTATTTTGAACAACGTTTCAACTCATTTTGTTATTATAAAAATGCATTTTTGAAACAAAAAATCAACATTATTAACTTGTATAACTATTAGGATAATTCATTTTATTAAAGCTCGTTTTATTAAAGTTCACATAATGATAAAAATCGCTTTTTAAAGCGAATTAAAAAAAGGTTTTTTTGATAAAGTTTATTATTTTTAAAAGTGATGCATTGTAAATAAAAAATTAAACAAAATAACAAAAATAATAATAAATTATAGAATTAAAAAATTAATTTTTTTTATTTTTTAAATCGACCTTTTTATATTTTAAATAAATATAAATAAATATTTTTTTCAACGGTCTTTTTAAATTAAAATATATATTTTTTTTCTCGATATTTCGCTTACCTGTGGAAAGCTTCTTCAGGAAATTATTTTTTATATTTTACAAAAAAAAATAATTTCCTGAAGAAGCTTTCCACAGGTAAGCGAAATATCGAGAAAAAAATATATATTGTTAATTTAAAAAGACCGTTGAAAAAAATATTTATTTATATTTATTAAAAAATACAATTATATAAACCAGAAGCCATTTTATGTTTTATGTTGAATTCTACGTAAACATTTAAAATATACATTCTTAAATAAAACTTTGTAAGCCAGTGTAATTATGTCTAATTAACAGTATGGTCTCTTGAACACAAACATCCTAAAGGTATGCAATGCTTTTATTACTCCACAGTGTAGAAAAAGTTTAATTAAACACTCAAATTTTAAGAAAAAATTAATGTCTTTTTTAAATTTGTTACAAGATAAATTAAAAAGAAATTACTCGATGATTTTTAAGAGACGTATTTTTGTAAAATTTTAAAATTTTTAAGGAAACTACAAGTTAAGTTTGCGCAATTAAAAAAATTTTAACGTCTTTCTACTCCACATATTTTTTTCTTAAATTTTACCAACTTTTAACACTTAAAAACTGACAGAAATACAAATCATTGCGGAAAGAAAAAAATATACAAAATAAAAATCGTATCGAGACTTTTTAGTCACGAAAAAAAGCCACTAAATGTTTATAGAAAAATGTTGATCAACATTTAAACTAAGTAAACTAACTATACACTAAAGCCTGCAGTACATGGCATGTAAAAAGCCACATTCACATGTAGGTCTGACGTAATTTTGACGTCACCATGAAGCTGCATTTGCAACATATCGTTTACTACCAATTTTTGAGACAATCACATGCAGTACACATTCACATGTGTTTTTTTAGCATGCTGTGTACTTCCTTGTTACATTTGAATTCTGACATTTGAAAAATTTTTACATGCGCATGCAGCCATCAGAAACATGTAGCAGCAAGAATTTTTGACACAACATTTTTTAATCGCATGTATGCATTGGCACATTAGATTGTATGAATATATTATTATGTTCAAGGGTAAACTGAAGTGATCGCCTAATTTAATATTTACTTTTAATGAAAAATGCGTTTTTTTTATTTTTTGTTTTTTTTTTAACTCCAATAAAATAAAATAATATCAAACTTGACTGTTAATTATAGACAGTTTTATACGTTTTCTATTGCAAGAATTTTTTTTTTAATTTTACTTAAGCAAGGATATAAAAACATTATGTATATCATATGCGATCATATTGCTATGCAACGTCGCCTTCATCAACGAAATTGGTGGCAAATTCAGTATGAATTTCTTTTGCATCATCTTTGGCTATGAAAAGTAAGCCATATTTGTTGAGCCTGATCCTCTGAGCGCCAGCAGTTCTTAAATTTCCCTCGTCATCGTATTGGTCCAACGAATTATTTGGAGCGTACTTTGCTTTATTTGTAGGGATTAAATAATTGTGGAGTGCACAGACTGCAAGCACCACTTTTTTAGTTTTTTCAGCGTCCAAATAAATTGGTTTTCGGAGCACACGAAAACGTGCCGACATGATGTCAAACACATTTTCAATTATTCGGCGTACATGACTCAACCTAAAGTTAAAAATGCGCTGCATTGTTGATAATCCACGCTGAGCATATGGATTCATTATGTTTCTTCTGAGGGGGATGCATCGTCCGCTACCAGTACATACGGGACGGGCACTGTTCTTCCAGGCAATGCTCTTGGTTGAGGCGAGTGCAATTGATCTGTGTCCAGTGCTTGAGCAAACGAGCAACGATTGAAGATCCCACCATCTAATTGTCGCCGATTATAATAGATTACGATATACATATAATAATTTATATTCGGCATATGCTATTACTATTAGCACAATACTGTGTGACCCTATGTACATACATAAAAAAATTAGTCCATACAAAGATTTGCACACATATTTTTCAAACCTTTATGATTATAAAATACACTTCCGGAATTGGCTAGAGCGATCATTACTATATGTTTGTCATCAATTTGGGAAATTCCACCTTGCATTGAATTCTTGGGATACTTTTTTCCATTCGTTTTCACCTTTTCGTAAATGTAGATAAGAGAAAAATAACAAGTGTCGTGAATTTGCAAATCCAAAGCTCACTTTAACGTAGTCCTGCAAAGGCGTCTTCATTTAAAATATATGTGGTCAAAATGAAAATGGCAGCCCAATTTCTCTTTGACATTTTCAAAAATTCACAAAAATATTTTATAAAAACATATGATTGGCACAAATGTTGATATATGAAATGTACGCACATGTTACATGTCGTGTACTGATAACAAATATGTAGCCATATAAAAATGTACACATGTACTGCCATTGCATATGTGTACGCTTCGGCTACATTTGTCACATTTAAATTTTGTGACAAAACTACATTTCGTGTAATATCAAAATTTTAACATATTTAACAAATGTAAACAAAATGCTGAGAGTTGTTATGACGTCAGAGCCACATGTGAATGTGGCCATGTACTACAGGCTTAAGAATACCAAGTAAGTAAACTCTAAGTATATTAAATATACATTAAGTATACTAAATATGTATAGTATAGTATAGTTTAGTATAGAGAGAACATTGAAAATGGCAAATAGCCGAAACCGGTTTGTTCACAAACCAAATTTGACGCGGGTTGACGTAAAATCATACCCAAATATATTAAATACACAGTATATATAAAATACAGTATATATAAATTAATTATACTAACTATACACTAAGTATACTAACTATATGCTAAGTATACTTAATACAAATTAAGTATTACTAAGTATACTAATCATACACTAAGTACCACTAAATATTCTATAAAAAATCGGATGAATAAAGTAAAATAAAATATGTACGAGTTAACGAAATTCAGATGGTATAAGTAAACACAAGCAATAATTAATAACTATTTAACAAAACGATAATTTCACATAAAATTAATTACTAATTTTTATTAAACTGACAACGTAATATTTTTCTTAACTGATCAGCATTTGAATAATTTTATCTAAAGTATTTACTTGAAAGTAATTGAAAATGCCGATATGGGCGATTAGGAACATTAAATGATATTATCATCAATTAAATTAAAAAATTGAAGGCACACTTAATGGGTACAAGTTAAATAATGTACGTAATTAAAGGCTTTTTGATTACATTTATTTTAACAAAGAATTATCAAAACACGATACCAAAAGAAATGTTTGCTATTTTCTTTTTTTAGTAACGACAAATCCTCGGGTTAAAATAACACATGGTGTTATCATTTAGAAGTGCTGCTCAATCTTGTTACTTGCCATAAATGTTTTTTAATGTAATGTGTCAGCTTTAACGCAAGTTGCGAAAATGGCACGTCTGTCATATCAGTCTATCAGCATTGACCCGCAATTAATTGGAGAAATATTTAAGGAAACACTTTTTTTAATTTTATTATTTTTGCTATTATTTTATTTTGATTGTATTGTATTATCAATATTTTTATACAATTAATTAAGGTTTTTAGTTTTTTTCGCATTCGCTTAAAACTTATTTATATTTTTTTAACTTATTATCATCATCTTATAAAACTAATAAATAAAAAATTAAGATAAATTTATTTAAAACTAGTCTCTAATACACAATTCTTTTTGTTTCTCTCTCAATTTATTTCTTTTTTCGTAATTTTGGCTTGAACATAAAGGTGTTTTATCAGGATTTTTAAGCCTGAAAAAGTTTTTTACAGGGAAAGAGAAAGCTAGAAATCATTGATAATTCCTAAATCTGGTTTTTAAAAGAAATTATCAGGTAAAACTATTTAATGGTGACTATTAAATTTTGTTTTATTAAAAACAGTTTTTGTTTATACATAATGGTTAAAATTGGAACCTAATTTGACATGATCATTGAAATATTTCCAATTTTATTTTCTCTATTTCTCTAAGGAACCTTAACACCAAGACAGAATTAATATATGTTTGGAGGGAGGAAAAAGTTATTGTGTTGGGCGTTATCTTCGTGTTTTATTTTTCGAGTCACAATGTGGGTGATTTAAAGAACACCGGTATGTTAGAATGATGTTCAGTTTTATACATCATTTTGAAAATCACTTCATTTTTGTTTTAATTGTTGTTACAATTGCTGTGTTGTGTGCTTGTTTAGTTTCTTGCTTTGTATGCAACGTTTTGTTTTTTGTGTCGGGTTTTTACTCTTGCTTGCATTAGTTTGTTATTTTTATTGAGTGGTCTCACTTAAATATGTAAAACTTTCTTTTATTTTACTTTGCCAGTCGTTTTCTTTGCAGCTTCCTCTTCTTTTTTTCGTTGTTTTTCACGCATCAAATCCGCATCTCTAGTAAAAAAGAAATATTTTTGATAACAGAAGTTGATGTAAACACATATACAGTGTTGGAAAATATAATAGAAACGATGTGCAGTTTTCTTTCTTTTCAGAATATTTCTTGTAAAAAACTTTTATTTTGCGAGTTTATATTTTTTTATAACGGAACTTATTTATATATAAAAAATAAAAGAACTCAGCTCATCTGCATTTATTTAATAAAACATATGATGGCATTCATTTCTTTGCCCTTGGAAAAAATAATAGAAACAAAAAAATTAAAACTAAGTAACATAACAATGCACTGTTGAAATTAAATTTAAATTAATATTTCGTTGATCCACCCTTGTTTTTAAGTACTTCGGTACAACGCCGGCCCATTGAGTCTACCAACCTGGCACAAACTGATGGGTCTATATCGTACCATTCGGCCTTGACTTTCTCCCACAAATCGGTTTTATTTTTCGACTTATAGCCACCGATTCTCTTTTTCAGAATGCCCCAAAGGTGCTCAATGGGGTTTAAGTCCGGGGATTGTGACGGCCATTCTAACAGGTGGACATTGTTGTCTTGAAACCATTTCTTTGCCAGCTTAGATGAGTGTTTGGGGTCGTTGTGCTGCTGAAACTCCCACTTCAAAGGCATTTCTTCCTCGGCATATGGAAGCATGACTTCCTGTAAGATGTTTACGTAGTCGACAGCGCACATCTTATCCTTTATCCAGAATAACGGACCAACACCTGACGATGAAAAGCACCCCCAAAGCATTATATTCCCACCCCCATGCTTAACAGTCTTTAACGTGTGCTTTGGATCGTAGGGAGTGTTTTTAGGGCGTCTTACATGCACCTTGCCGTCAGATCCAAACAAATTAACCTTCGTCTCGTCAGACCATAGCACGTTTTTCCAATTTCTACGCAATACGTGTTTCCTTGCAAACGATAACCTGCATTTTATGTTGTTTTGGCTAAGGTATGGTACTTTTCTTGCACTATACGCCTTCAAGCCCGCAGATATCAATCTATTTCGGATTGTTCGACTGCTTACTGGTGCTTTAAAGGCATTTTTTAGGTCTGCTGAGGATAAAAATGGATTTTTTTTGACTCTCGTATGAGCAATTGGTCAAACTTTTTTGATGTTGCTCGCTTTCGTCCTCGTTTTTCCTCCGTAGGTTAAAAATGAACTGCAGAAAACACCTTTTTTTTCGAGCAGTTCATGAAGTCGGCAATCTGAGACATGGAAAGGCCATCATTTTAAAATTTTTTAATAATTTCCCTTTCCACAACTGTACAATGTGTACCACGACCCATCTTGAACGCGATATTAATAAAATGTGAAAAGATTTACAGCAGCTTCACTTTTTTACTACGTACTTTTCCCACAAAGTATCAAACACTTTTTAAATGAAAATATTTTATTAATTTTAAGTAGAATTATTGACAGTTTTTGCAGTGTTTCTATTTTTTTTTCCAACCAAAACACAAGGTCACTGCAATAAGTCAATACTAAACTTAAATTTTTGCGATCATGTACCCAAAAGCAAACTCATAATAAATTACCGTTATCAAAGAGTCTAATAAAGTTAGTATCTGGTGAAATGATTACCTTACAAACTAAAAATATAATAGGAAATGTGAAAGTAGTTGTCGTTTCTATTATATTTTCCAACACTATATAAGCTATAGAAAAAAAGTTTAATGTTGAGTTATGTGGATTATTTTTGCTTTAAAAAAGACATATCAATACTTTAAGTAACAGCGTTGTAGATAAACTTTGCGCCTGACTTGGAAATCAACAAATAAATAAATAGAGGGACAGAAGAAATTGAGTCTTTAATGTCGCGTTTCAATACAACGAACCACTCACTCATTCACTCACTGGGAAATTGAAATACAAAATCGGTTATAACATTTAAGTTGTGTTTTACGACTCCAAAATCGAGAATACAACATAACTAATTTTACCAATGATAGAAAAGGATATTTTAGAAGTAGAAACTGTTATTGTGATATATTTTACAATGGTATGTGTGTATATTCTCCGACGGGGTTTACTTTATTTGGGTATGATTTTACGTCAACCCGCGTCAAATTTTATTTGTGAACAAACCGGTTTCGGCTATTTGCCATCTTCAGTGATCTCTCTATACTCTCTATAGAGAAAACACTATGCTCTCTATAGAAAGAACACTGAAGATGGCAAATAGCCGAAACCGGTCTGTTCACAAACCAAATTTGACGCGGGTTGACGTAAAATCATATCCAAATATTTTACAAGTTTCTTTACCAGCATTTTGTCAAGAAGTTGTTTTTAAAATCTACAACGGATAAAATTTTTACTTATGTTATCATTCTGTTTTATTTCATATATCGCACTCTAAATACAAAAGGGTCACAACTCAAAATTTTCCAAAACTGACTTTTTTCCATAAATTAATTCAGAGTACACATCTCTAACTACTGCAAAAATTTCTCTCTCATAGCTATTATCTTTAACTGAGAAAAATACAGGTATGTGTATTTTTGTGTTAAATGTGTTGCTGCTGCACGATGAACTAAACAGTTTCTTGTCTCTCCTAAAAATTTTAGTATTTTGAGTTGTGACCTTTTTGTGTTTAGAGTGCGATATATTTAACCGATTTTTGAAAATGTGGATAATAACAAAAATGCGGCATCAAAAACCATATACACATACCCGTCAATAATGTTAAGAAATCTCTTTTGCTTCACTAGGTTATTATAAGCAACCATCAAATTGATAAGCGCGAGTGAGTTTCAGAAATGTTTTCATTACAAAGGGGAGCGAAATAGAAAGAGTTTGAAATGTAGAAAGGCTACAGCTAAGAGGTACTGGTCATAACTCATATAAAAAACATGTAAAAAATATGTTTAATAAAAAAAGTAGTGGAAAATACACATCTATAAAACTAGAGCTTTTCTCAACAGCTTCAGGAACAGTTTCGTCTTATTCCCCATGAAACGGTAGCAAAAGATTAACCAAACAAAAATGCCTTTCGCATTTTGCATGGTATTGATATTTTGTCTTGTGATGAATCTCAATTTGTTATACTAAAATATTGGTCTTAACGGAATATAGAATCGAGGCATTATTGCTACCATAAAAACTTAAAAAAATACCCCATTATAGCCTGAAGCTGCAATTCGAGCAAACTATCATTTGAATGTGTACGAAATTCAAAGCAAACTGCTTTTAGATTTCATTAAGCACAAGACAAAATTTAATTTTATCACGATAATTTCCCTCAACACTAATACAACACAGTAAAAAGTGACTTTTAGAGATGAGATTTAGTTACGGCAGCACATATATCATACCCCTGGATACCATATAAAAGCTATGAGCTGATATCAGGAGAAAAATGGTTGTTTAAAATCGTTGAAGATTTTTTGGATCAGAAAGTTCCATCCATAATTCGACCACAAATTATGGTAGTTTAATAATCGACACTATTTATATAAATTTATCAGTAAAAAACGAAAAATAATATATCAAATAAAATTGGATAAATACCTCTGTTTACGCTGTTCAACGGTTAGATTGTCAGTGCGTTTGCCTTTATTTAATTCAGCTTGTTTTTTTGCGTTCTTTTGACGGGCTAAATCGCGTTGATTTCCTCCTAATTTACAAAATGATATGGAAACAAAAGAATTGAAAAAAATTCGGCAATAAAATCAGCAATAATTGCATAGAAGTGTTACAAAATCGAATAACAATTTTTCACTTACTATACCAAAATAATTTTTTTTTACTTTCATCTCATATACCGAATGTACGTACATACGTACGTGCTTACATACATGCGATAAAACAGAAATAATCAAATAATTTTCTACAATATTTTACTCACGTGTCATGTTTGATTTTAATTTGTTTATATGGTTTAATTTTATGGACTCTTTTTATTGCGTGGCCAAGACGCCAAAATTTTGAAAAGTAAAACTTATACAATTTTATGTCTACTCGATCTGGATTTTTCTTTTTTTTTTCTTTCTCGTTCAATGCTGACAACATTTCCATCAATTTTGTTTTTATTCGTTATTAGTACTTGTCGCTAGTTTTATTTACTTATAACTCGTTGTTTAAGTAAACATATGCTATGCAAAATGTAGTGAATGACGTTAAAACAATGCAGAGTTGTTTTTTATTGTAACAATTTTGGAATCTAAAGCAACAGAATTAAGGATTTTAAAGTCAGTATATGAAGCACAGTCTAAGTTTGTGATTTTTATACATGAACAATGACAAAACTAGATGTCATAGTTTAACATAAATAAAAACGGTAATCTTTTAAAATTGCAGCAAATTTAGTGGAGTGCTTTTAAGATGAAATTTGTGGCAAAATCGGTTTAAATTTGACTCATTTTAAATTCAATCTTCCTTATTGTAGTTGTTTACCTGTTATTTAAAATATGAATATAGCCGCGTACATTAGAGTGCCTAAAAGCCTATCGGGGACGGTAAGCTATCCAACTCTATTGATTCCCTAGAGCATCGGCGCAATGTAGTTGGTATTGCACTGTTTTATCGTTACTACAATGGTGCATTTGTGGTCGATTTGCCAGTGAATTCCACTATGCATTACAGGAAACATTCGTTTTTTAACAGGACAGTTCGTATGTGAAATAAACTCCTTCCAGAGGTCTTTCCCGTCACTTTCAATGTAGGAAAGAGCCAATTTAATGTCCACGAACACTAATCCATCTTTCCTCTTTCCCATAACCTATTTTCCTAGTTGTGGTACAATGAATCGCAGGAATACTTGAATACTAGTTCGAACGAAAAAAAAAATTAATATGACTTTCTCCTGAAATCTCTGAACAATGGAATGTAGAGAAAAAATGCGTCAAAAAATTCACCTAAACGTCAAACCGAGCTATTTTGCTTACTTACTTGCTAATAAAAATGAATTTTCTGCAACTAATTTCATGAAAATTTCGCGGATTACCAGTTAAATTAAGGGGGTCTCTCGATTTTTATTTTTTTTGAAAATCATGTAGTGATAAGTCCCGTTATTCTCCGTTCAGATGTGCAATTTTTTGTTTCTGCAAATTTGGTAATGATTCCTTATATCAGGATTTGGTTTAATTTTTGGAATGACAAAATTAACGCGAGTTGCAAGTACATGAAACAGTGTAAACGTTTCTATTTATGTTTTTCTCTTGGCTAAAAACTCAAGAATTGCGCAACAAAATTTGCAATGAATGGACAGGGACGTAGGCCCTAAAACAACTAAAGAAATTTACATAAAAGCAACAACAAATAAAAGCGTTGTTTTAAAGCCTTCCACGTTAAAATAAATTATTTTCTAACGTTAGAACGAAGGAAATATAAAGAATTGTCCTCAATTGTGGTTAACAAAAATTTGTACTCTATATTAGCTATTACATTCGTTGGGTGCATATTTTTCATTCTTTAATACATAATACCTATATCGTCTTCAGTATTGAAAAAAAAGATTTTAATTATAGTGCTGTTAATCATAATAATGTATTATGTTTTGTCATAGGCTTAAGTTTTGTGACTACAGAGCTTATTAAGCTCTCTGAAGTATTAAACGTTATTTTAAAAAATCGCCACGCAGGTTAAAGCTTCTTTACTTCGCCTTATTTGTGAATATCCATCAGTCATATGAAATCCTTCTTATATTATCTTGATATTTTTTTTTTACTTCTAGTCGTGAGAAGATATTGTTACGTTTATTCCTTTAAATTTTGTTAATTTGAATTCTTTTACTGCATAGTACTTTAAAGTTTTAAATTAATTTAAAAGATTTATTTACTTTTAATACACACAAAATAAACACGATAGTAACTTCGTTGTCTTTACTCACAGATGACTTACTCAACTTGAATTAATTTATTTGCCCAGCAAGTGGTGTTTATATAGTTGTTTTAACCGATTCTAGCATATATAATAATATTATACTTTAACATCACCCCATATGGTTAATGTTATTATCACTCAGCTTAGGCGCTAGCTTAGCTTTGTGGGCTTTGTTTTGCTCTGTGTTCGTTGTTTTTGTTTTCTGTTGTTTATATTATTTGCTAGTATTTCTTATAAGCATGTTCTTGTTGTCTTGTGTGCATAAGATTTCTTAGTAAACGACGCAGTTTGTAAAATGTACAGTTGGTCGTTTCGTTTACTGTTTTTACTAATAATTATTTTCTTTTAAAGCTTACTAAATCATCTTAACAACAGACTTAGTTTCGTCCAACTACACCAACTTTGAAAAATTGTTTATTTTTTATGTAACGAAAAAAAGATTTGGATAAATAAATATATGTAAATTAATATTGCTTATTTTGGGCGAATTATTACTACGATTTGTTATTTGCAAAAAAAAAAATTGTTTAATATTTATCTACATCCAGTTTTACCGGACAGTATAATTATATTCAAGTGACAGCTTTATTATCGAAAACATTGTAGCATTTTATAGACTTGTACCGCTGAAATCCTCTTCACTGAATTTTATTATAAACATATTTTATTAATTTAATTTTTGTTTTGTATCTTAATATGAAATACATCTACATTTTCTTTAATGCGTTTAGTCGCTTATCCCAGGTTCTGTGTAAAGGATTTGACTCAATCTCAGTTTCCTTTTAGCTACAAAACATAGCGTGTTCAAATGAACTTTGATCTAAGAACTAACTCGCGCAAAGTTGGGTAGCAAATAAGAACTGCACTCGTATGTATATATATGTACTTACATACATACTTATATAAGACAAAGTATTCAGGAGGAACCTTCATCACACGCAAATTTACCATGTGTCAATTTTGCCATACATTTTTCTTTCAGCTTTGAAAAATTTACTTACAAAGGTATTCCTAAAAAAAATATAGCAATCGTTGCAAACATGTGCCTCTAATTTGATTTTAATAAGTTTAATGAAAAAAACTTTAACCTGATGCGTACAAACTAATAAAAAACCATTTTTACATTCTACAAAATATATTTTGCGCGAGTAATTTAGGCTAGATACATATATGTATATGTACATGTATACTCTAGATGTACACATGCAAATGTAAATACATACATATGTAAAAGCACAAGGTAAAAAGAGTTTGAGCTGGTCTTGAACCTATTTTTTAATTTTAATTCGCCATTTTTGATTTGACTAAAAAACATAATCAATTCTGGGCACCATGTAACGCGTTGGTTAATAGTTTTGTTGAAACCGATTAAACAAATTAAATAATAACTTCCTCTTCTAGATAAATTTATTATTGTTTAGAATTTAATATGTTTTCAACAGGTGTTATAAAAATAAACAAATCGCACGACAAACAATGGAAACAAAATTCATTGAACGGAACATGAAGAGCATTAAAATCAGTCATATTACAGTAAAAGATAAAAGAGTCAATAGAATCAGGTGTTAATTGATGTTGTTTACATTAAAAGTTAACTTAAACGCTATCAAATTGTTGTATCAAAATGTCTCTGAAAAACCTAAAACTTTCACAGACATTTTTTAAACAATAATACATGAAAATTTCAGTACGCCTAGCCAAGATTTGGTTAGATTTAAAACGTGCATAGGTAAATATGCATATGTATGTATAACACCCATTGTAGTTGACTTTAACCAGAAAAAAGGAAGCTTGTCTTTTATTTAAAACTCTTAATTAAAAGAACAAAAATGTAGTTAATATAACAATCTCCTCCCTCCACCACCTAAAATAACTAAAATAATGCAAATAGAAAATTTTGACTTCGATTACAAATTACTCTAGTGCATGAAAATAATGTTTGGCCCAGGTCATATCTTGTTTTTTGTTGTAGCTTGGTTAAGATCTATAAGACTAAAAAAACTAACTACAAAGCTTTTTCTAATCACTTACATATAATTATTTTACGCTTCGCAGTTTGTGACCTTTAGGGGGTATGAATATTTTTTGGTTTAATTCACATTAGCCTATTTACATAGTTTGCAATCAAAATGCTCCTCGAAAGGAATATTAGAATAGGTGTGTGTTATCTATCAAAAGAGGAAGTTTGGAATATACAAAGATGCTTTTTTTAATCCATACATATGTAGAAAGAGCTGTAAAAACACAAACATAAGTAAATTTACATACACATACTTCTTTGTAAAAAAAAAATAATCGCTTCTGAAATAAGGAGTTCTTTAGAGACCAGAAAAACGAGGGTAAAGTAAATCTTTTGTGAAATAAATTTGGAGCTTGGTAAGACGACTAATACTTGACTGACCTGCTCTCTACGTTAGCAAGCAAGCTCTAGGATATAAGTTAGAAGTTTCCTTACTTCTTTATTTGGTTTACTGTGTGTGTACGTACATACATATGTATAAAAAACTATGTACATAGATATGTATGCATATTCATTTACAGTCATGAATGTGCTAGCACGAGAGGGAATTAGAGCTGGTTTTTTAACTTTTAAAAGGAAGACGAAGGCTGTAGATATAAAAGCGCTAACTTAGTTCTTTTATTTTTATAGAAGTATGCCAAAAACAAAAGTTAATTTAAGGGCTTACAAATATAAGTATGTACATATGTATATGTACATAAATCTGTATAAATGCATTTGCATATATGTACATGTACTTACGTACATGTTTGTATACATATGTACATATATGTAATTTTTGTGTAATAGAATTAGCCGTCCAACCTGAATGAAAAATTACCAACACTATTCACTGAATGAACACATTTATTTTTAATTTTTTGTTTAAGATTGGGGTTTTTTTACAGAGCTGTTCAACATTTATGTATATGGTGATAAAATATTGATATTTATATAAGATATTTTAAAGCAAGAAATACCGGCTTTTCTAGGAAATGGTTTTATTTCGGGATGACAAGTGTAAAAACTTTATGAAATTGGTAAACAACATTTAAAATACAGAATCACGTGATTTTTTTAAATCGGATTAGTACCACTTTTAGATATGGGCCAATCTATATTTTAATTTACACTAAAATAATACGTGTAAAATTTTTCGTTTCCTGTCTGGTGGATGCATATATCTACCCTATTGTTATTTTCAATTATGGAAAAGTAAATAAGTATGTATGCTAAAACGTTCTTCAAATTCAGCTCAGTAGTATAAAGCTGCCATAAGCAGAATCAATTATAAGGTTTAAGTAATATGGAATTCATTCATCTTCGCCCTTGGTCAGAATGTTAAATTGCATTAACGACGAAAATGAAATATTCCGAATGAATAATACAGAATGAATGTAAGTAGATGTTATGAAATCGACTACACAATATACATACTTAAACGGTATTAATGTCGTATTTGTCGGCGTTACTAGGGCGAATAAATTATCAGGTGGTAGTGATGGTGAATTCATTGATATTTGTGATTAGCCTAAGTGAATTGCTGTTGAAGGAGCATAGCTGAATGCTACTTTGTTATATTAGAGATGATAAACAAAATTTTTAATTCTCAAATTGCATTTTACACACTTCCGCAGTTTATGTACTTATATACATATGTATGTACATATATAACTAACAGATCTCTGTGAAATTAAGTTTAACAAAAAAGTAGCATTATACCCACTTTATCATCCAGGGAATGAATTTAGTTGCCTTCTGATACAATTTCTAATTTTTACAATAAAGTCTGGCAAATTTAGCGACTGCTAAAACTAATGAATTCGCTGGAATATGATTTTGCAATACAAGCCATTTTATATACATACATACATAAAGCAGAAATCTTTATTATTGCTGACTGTGGCTACAAGCCTGACTAAAATATAAAGAAAAAAATATAGTAAATCAATCAGTTGCTGGTCTAATAACTATGGAAAATCATCTGGTGTCATAAAAATGAGTGTCAGATTTATTTATATGAAATTTCAAGCAACGGCGAAAAATGAGTTCATCACTGCTATTACCTAGTAGTTGGCCTTTGTAGACTTTAAAGACACACACATGGTGAGGTCATAGAATATGATTAGAACATTATTCTTTATTCGCAAACCAATAGTTTTAACATTGTACATACATATAATACAAAAATCAAAAAATTGAGTTTCATCAAACTTATTAATGGCTTTTTTTTATAGGTTTACCATCTTTCCATCGGGTAAATGTTACTTCAGTCCTTTCTCTACTAATAGCTTCTTTGCGCAATTCTGGCGTCAAAGCTTTCCGTACAACTTTAGCGCAAATATTTGAATATTGTAAATAAGTTAAACCAGCATTCCGCCAAAAGTTACTCATTTTTTATGTTGATGTAATAGTCTTAAAATATTTTTATTCCTTTGCAAATCGCCTCGACCACAGATAAACAGTCAATGAAATTTTTGAAATTAACTTAAATCGTTTTCGAAAAATTTTCAGAACTGCATTTGCATGCAGAGCAGTAAATACTAATTTATAACCATAGTTGCCAAATTTACTATAAATAGTATTTAAAGAAAAAGATTGACGATTTTTATCTTAAAGTAGGCGATTTTCATACATATTTTAAAACCCAACCATTCTGATTATTTAGTTATTATTGCTTGGATGTTAAAACTTGTTTTTAATAAGTTATGATTCGTATTTGGAGAGGCTACACCTTGGCATCTTTTAGTGGGCAATATGGATGAATATATACGGTTACACACATTTCCATGTTTATTTAATTTGTTTTGTTGTTTTAAACAATCAAATCTAAAGAATTAAGGCAAATGTTTGGAGGAACATAATTTTTAATGTTTGGACAAGAACTTACAAATGAAATTATAAAGGAAACAATTTTCTATTTGGAATCATTTTTTAAACTTGTGATTCCTTCAAACATAATTATTGTATGATATTTTAATAAAATTGTTATTATTAAGTAATATTTAAATGTATTACTACTTTGGGAAAAGCAAATGAGCCATTCGAAAATAAATATTATTACATTTATTCCTTTTAACAAACGTTTTGTTGTATTGAGTTGTTTTATGCAAAATAAAAACACAGCACTTTAGAGTATTAATTAAATTAAACGATTTATTTACTTTCAAAACACACAAATTAAACACGATGGTAACTTTGTTGTCTTTACTTAACGATGATTTAACTTGAATTAATTCATTTGCTCAGCAAATGGTGCCTATGTAGTTGTTTTAAACGGTTGTCGTATATACAAGAATATTCTGCTTTAACATCAGTTTAGGCTCCTACTTGGCTGTGTATTTTTGTTCTTGTTGCTAAAATTTAAATCATTGATTGATTTATTAAATTGTTATACACTTTTATTTTTTTGCAGATGCCACCTAATGGTGTGGCGAAATACTACTTGAGCCTGTAGAAATTATTTATGACATATTAAAAAGATCAATTAACTTTGATTGTTTCCTACTATGTTTCGTAAATACTAAATGCGCTAATAGAGCCCCGAAAATTTTTTGAACTGGAGAAAATTAATTTTTCAGAGTTGCACAGAGTTACAGCGTTTTAAAATTGACAATGAACTTAAAACGTAGACACGTTTTCTGGAACCCCATCAAGCATTTCTTTTAATGTAAGCATTTCTTATAATGTAAAACGAATTTTATAAATGTATTTAACTCTTTCAATATTTTTATTAGTTCCTTGTAGTTTTCTGTAAAAACTAAAATGTTGGCCTTGAAGAGTGTTGTTCCAAGTGTGGTACAAAGTTTTTTATGGATACCTGTCTATACATACAATCAGATTGATTATTAAAATTTAAACTGTTCGTTTAATTCAAAATTGAAATTACGAAAATCAGCTATAAATATATATTGGCATCAAACTGCTTTTCTTCTTGTAGCGTCTTTACCAGTTGACCTTTTATTCAGGAGTTAACATTAATTTGAATTTACAAGGCAGATCTCCAAATATAGCAGACATTTTCTGTCCACCTTGTTCTTTTGTTTATGCAATGCTATATGGAAAATTCATAAACAAAATAGCTAAAAATATTGCCGAGTATTTTTATTATCGTCAGGTATCTCGCATTCTACTATTACTTTCATCGCCAAAAAGGATTACTCATCGTTACATTTGGCGAGAAACCGTCGTAAGTAAAAATGAAATAAATTGATTGAATGAAGCAATAAATTGGGTTTGTAAGATGGCTGCCAAATAATATTGAAATTAAATGAAGTTACTAATAATTAATTAATATTAATTTCAGCAAGTAAGTTGAATTATTGTGCCGGAATTCTTTCATATATTATGGCAAAATACATCCGAGTTGTGTACATAAATTAATGCAGATTAACATAAAAATTTTAAGTTGATACAAATAGGTTGTGCAGTTGCGTCATGTACCTACAGGAGCATTAGCTAACATTGTTGTTATTCGATTGTGTGGCAAATAGAGCTGAATAAACTTCTGCCTGATGACTGATGTGTTCAAATCCCAGTAGATACATAAGTATGAAAAATTGAGTAGCCATTATTTACCTTTTTAATACATAGTAATATAAGCAATATAGGCTATTATATATAGGCTATAGGTTCGAACCTCGTTTATTGTCAAGTAATAGAAAAAGAAAACAATTACAGTGTAATCGCTGTGAATGTACTTGTAAGGCGTCTATATAAATGTGTAGCCGCAGCAGATGAGCTCTTGAAGGCGTCTGCATGTTAGAATAGTATAAATCACACGTTAAAAGCGAATAGGAATTTGTGGTTCAAATCTCAACGCAGCTTTAGTTAGAGAAGAAATAAAGCTAAGTTGATTAAAATGGCTCGAGATTCTAAGTGCGTGATAAACAAGACATCGAAGTCTCATCTTATTGTATTGTAAATCGCTGCATAAGTTTGTTTAAGCGAAGTTTTATTAAATAAGATGTCGCGTGACTACAATGTAATGATGTTGAAGAATAAAATTCACGTGATTATTTTTAGGTTAAAATAAAATAGCTTGGTTTGGGAAGTGGCAAAAGTAAACAAAAAGATAGGGTGAATGATAAGTTTCCTCAAATTGGACTTAAAGAAGTTCAAAGGTGTGTCACTAACAGAACCGGCGCAGTTCAATGCTGTATCCAAAAAAATACCTAAGGTTTAAGTATTATAGGGTTTTTCAACAAGAAGTTTGTTTTTCAATTGTGACAACACCAACAACATGATAGCTTTGATATTTAGTTTTTTTACGTATTCGTAGTATATGAGTGAATTCAGTTTCGTACGAAAATCGCATTAAAATAATTAAAATCTACTATTAAAATGGTGGATCTGTTAAAGTTACCTGTCGTAAAACTCGTGATGTTTTCGGACAACATAATCGTCCTTCTGAGACCGCTATTTAGAATTTGGTCGTTAGATTTGAGTCGACAGGCTCGATACGTGTAGGACCATGTCCTTCAATTAAAAATTTTGCCGCCGTTAGCCACAGTGTTTGAGCAGATCTAAATTTGTCAATTTCTCGACAATTGGGGTTACCTAAAAACACCACATGCCGAATTTTGCGTAAGGATTTCACTTTGAAGCCTTACTAGGATTAACTGGTGCAGGAATTGAAGCCGACCGACCATTCACATCAATTCATTCAGGCACAACCGCCTGGTTTTTCCGAAAAAGTCATTTTTTCAGATGATGTCGGGGTATATCAACAAGCAAAATTACCGCATTTGGGCTTCTGAAATTCCTAAAGCGATTATTGAGAAGCCTTTGCGTGCTCAACGTGTCACTGTATGTAGCGCTATGTGGTCTAGTGGCGTGATTGGGCCGGTTTTTTTTTCGAAGATGAGCCTGGAAATGCGGTACCGCTATCGCGAGATGCTAACAACTCAATTTTGGCCTATTATTGACAACGTGGATATCACTGACATTTTGTATCGACAGGACGGTCCACATGTCATACAGCCAATGAAACGATCAACTTCGTGAAAAAGAAATTTCCCGATCACATAATTTCACGACAATCAGCAGTTAAGTGGCCAGCCAGATCGTATGATTTAACGCACGACCGAGTCTATACGGAGCCAATCGAATTTGAATCATTCTAATCTAAATTTTTTGTTTTATTTTGTTGAAAAACCCTTTAGTGAATTGTGTAAAAGTATACAAATTTATTTTTATAATTAAATAAAATATAAAATAAAAAATTAAAAACATTCCAAGCGTGCCATTGTTTACCCATTTGTGTCACTTCAAATTATATTTGTTGACCAATTATCTAGTGCAGTATTTTTTTGTTAGTTTGTCAACAATACAATGATTTGATATACACATGTAAAGAATTTTCCAACTTTACGGCAATTACCATAAAACATTTCAAATTGGTAAATTATTTATCAGTTATTTCGGGTTAACTAAACAGTAAACGTGTTTCGCAAATATAAATATTAAATAAAACCGAAAGAAAAATTTTCCAATCAGGATACAGCCATTTTTACTTGGTTCTTTTTTTTTGTTTTTGTTACAAATTAAAAAATATTTTTTTTTAATAAACTCGCGTTTAAATATTTATTTTCTTGTGGGCTTTTTAACATGGATTTACTTTTGAGTTCCACAGAAAAAGCATGCCTTTTATTTTTATGGTTGTTATTGTTATTGTCCTGTAGCCGTTTGGACAACGTACAAGGATTAACATTTTTAAAAAATTCAGCCTCAAAACAATTTACATTCGCTCCAAGTGACAGCAGCCAACAACAAATTATTACTAATGCAACAGGTACCTACCCATCCATCTCTTTTCGCTTTCATAATAAAAAAATTGTCAAAAAGAAAAACAAATAATTTATTTTAATTTAAGTCCTTACGAATTAAGATTTTAAGTTTTTGTGTAACAATTTAATCAAAATCTTTTATAGCGTTCAATAGCGAATTAATATCGTCTACTTAATTACGTAATATTTACATGCATACATTCATATGTATGTATGTATTATGTTTTCCTAGTAATTTGATTTAAAAAATATTTTTCGTAGAATTATTTATTTGCGTGTTTGCAATGTTGCCATATTACGAGGGCACATCAATATGTCCTTCGAAGATTTTTTATGGAGTATTAAAAATGAAATTAAACAACGACGAAAATTATTATTGTTTATTTCAATTAAAAAATCAAACAATCAATCAATCAAATGACACATCTGTCATTATAATTCAGTATTCGAAAGGCGGTAAAATATAAACACGCATTTTTTCAATCGCTATTTATAATGGCGAATTTTGTGGCTAAAAACGATGTTTTGTGGGGAAGTCTGATAAACTTTTTGAATGTGAAGAAAACGGCTGCTGAAAGTTATCGATTCTTGGTAGAAACTTACGGTTAACGTGCACCAACACAAAGAACTTGTGAACGATGGTTTAGGCTACTCCAAAGTGTCGATTTCGAAACAAAAGACAAGGAGAGTTCTGACCAGCTGAAAAAGTTTGAAGATGAGGAATTGGAAGCATTACTCGACAAAGATTATCGTTAACCGCAAGAAAAACTCATTAGGAGTCACATAACAAGCATTGGGATTCCTTCAAAAGCAAGGAATTCTGATCCCATAGAAATTAAAGCCGAAAGAATTGATGCTTAAACGCAACAAAATGAAGTCATTTTTGCATCGTATTGTTTCTGGTGATGAAAAATGGATATATTACAATAACCCCAAGCGTAAAAAGTTATTTGTAAAGCCTGGCTAACCACTCAAATCAACGCCAAAGTTGAATACCTATGACACCAGAGTAATGCTCTGTATTTGGTGGGATCAGAAGGGAGTTTTGTATTATGAGCTGTTAAAATAGATACGGACGATCACAGGGGATCTGTATCGAAGACAATTAATTCGTTTGAAGAGAGCAATCACCGAAAAACGAGCAAATATTCGACCAGACATGAAGCCATAATCTTTTATCATGTCAACGCTCGGCCACATTTAGCAAGACCGGCCAGAAACTATTTAGAACAATGTGTGCAGAATTTCGGCTCACCCGCCCAGATCTTGTCGCTTGTCACTACCATATGTTTAGATTATTGCAGAACGTCCTTACTGGAATACGCTTCACTGCAGAACAGGGTATCATAATTGGCTTGATCTATTCTTTACCTAAAATAACCAGAAAGATGGACAAAAGTAGTAGCTAACGATGGAAAATAATTTGAATAATTTATTTGTTATTAGAATAATGTATTTTGTTATTTTAATAACTAATCTATTCATCGGAATCATTTTCAATCTAAGCAATTTTATTATTCGTGCTTGATTCCTTTAAATAAATATTTCGTGATATTCTCACGAAATATTTATTACAAAAATTCTTATTAAAAAATAAACATTTTATGATATTCTCATAAAAATTTATTCCAACAAAAATAAAAAATATTTGAAATGTATTACTGCGGGGGAGAGCATTTCCATATTGCAATTTCACTATTGCTCATATAGCTCAAAAGTGAATTTTACCCCAATATTGTATAGAAAAACCTAAAAGTCTTATATCCAAAGCCAAACTGATTCCATGAGAATTTTTTCATAAAATCAACATAGCATAGACCGCAAGACTCAAAAACACTTCTATACAAACACAGCAAAACATTTCAAAACAACAAAAAACATTGTTTATTTTCAATCATTTCTACATAAGGGTTGCCATTGGAAACCATTCATATGTAATTTGAAAATTCAGAAAATAAAAAATATTTGTAAATAATTTTACAAAATTTCTAAGAAAGCAACAGGCACATGCAATGGAAATAAGTAATTTATTCATCGGAATCAGTTTCAATCTAAGCAATTTTATTATTATTATTTATGAAATAAATTTTTATTAAATTTAAAACAAAGGTGACATTTACCATTTTTTTTGGGTTTTTAGAGCAACTCAACTAGTGTAGGATGGTAGAACTAAGCAATTCTTTTGTAAGCCGCGAGACAAAAAAACTATAACTGCTTTTGCACCGATTCCATACTATTACCATGGACTTTATAAATTAGATTTCAAATTATTTAGCCATATCCCAGAATAGGTCTAACAAGAGAAGTATAACGTTTTGTGACATATAGGTTACTAAGCTCCTTCGCCCAGCGTTTTATAAATCCAAGAACTGCATGTGCTTTGTTAGTGGTTAACGAAGTATGCTATATAGAACTTAATTTAGCATACTATGTTATGAAATTACATTCAATCTATCAAGTTCGTAACCGTTTACAATATATTGCACATTTGTATGAGATCTTTGAAAGAAACACATATGTATTTGCACTTTTTAAGGTTGAGATCCATAAGGTTAATATTAAAAAAAAAAAAAAAAAATATCTATATATATATATATATATATATATATATATATATATAGATATACCCAAGGCATGTCTTCTATGGGGTCACCCGAGAAGTTAATTTTTTATAGTTGCTATAGCAAGCATACAGTCGGTGTAAATTTCAACTGGCAGGCACTTTTTAAGAAAAACTCCGGCCATAATGTCTACTTATTAATTGCACAACCTTCTTTAGAGTGAGCAGATGTGTGATGAAAAACGATGACAGAGAGCACGTAATGATCGTTTTTAGGACAGTGTTCCAGCACTGTAGTGAAGTATTGCAATTTTTAAAATTGGTACAGATATTTTAATTATTTTTTACTTAACCGACGATTTTATCTTTTAATGATCTACAAAGTTAGAAAATGTTTAATTTAAGGCTTTTTTAATTTTGTCGTAAAAATTAATTACGTTTAACCTATTTGAAATCCGATTGCCCAAGACCAATTTTAATGTTACGCGAAAAGAATGATTTGAAAATTAATATTAAGAAAACAATGCATATAATCATAATTAGCAAAAATAACCCAAAGATAATCACGTTATAAACTAAAAATATAAACATCCTTGGGATAAATCAAAAAAAATACGAGTGCGAAATAAAGTGGCAAGCGACGCATAAATATTTTTTTTATTTTAAATTTTATTACATTTAATTCATTACAATTTTGTTGCCTCTGCGCCATAAAGGCATTATAGAGGCTAGTTGGCTATATAATATACAACCGTTCCTTTAAATAAAGTAAAATCAAAACAAAAGAATAAAAAGAAAAAAAAAAAAGTTAAGTAGAAATATAACATATACTAATTCAAAAATTTTAATTATTACAATAATATTTCTTCTATATTTTGGATTAAATGTTGTTTAACGTTATTTTTAAAAACTGAAATTCTATTTATGCTTTTCAAATCATGAGGCAAGTTGTTGTACTCACGACTACCCATGTATTCTATCCTTTGTTTAGTTATTTCCAGTCTACACAGCTAGAACATTTTTAGAAATATTTTTGTATAATGATATCGTTGAGAATCCTATCGGCATATTGGCTATAAATTTTAGAGCTTTGTTTTGTACTCTCTGTAGTGCTTTAAGTTCATTAGTCTTTTTGTAGCCATACAATATGGCCAAGTAATTGAAATGGCTCTGGATCAATGCATTATAAAGTAGTAATTTCGTGTTTACGTCAAATTTATTTTTAAATTTATAAAGTAATCCCACAGCTTGAGTAGCTTTAGTCTTCAGATTACGAATGCTTCCATTAAATCTTTCAGATGGCAATTAAAGCTGTTGATGTAAAGAAAGTAGAAGCTTTTAAAATGTGGATTTATTGCCGTGTACTTAATATTATCGGTCACGCTGTACATCTTATTAGGTAGTTCTTTAAAAATTAACATGGAAGTATAATTTTTCATACAATAAAAAGAAAAACATCATACTTAGGATACATCACCAGAAACCCTATAAGCAAATTAAATTCTGAGGTAATGTTGAAAAATAGCTTTCTAGGGAAAATAAGGAACTAACGTGGCTTAATAACCTGCAAATAAAGACTTGCATCAGAGTTGTAATAAATCTATTGAGGGAACCTAGAAAAAAATACTTTGCAGAAATATTGCAACATTGTTACGAAGACAATTTATTAAAATTTAAAAGAAAATAAAGAAATGAAAAGAAATGACGCACTATCCGTTTTACAAGCTACGTAGTTTTCCAAGAAATCTTAACATAAAAGACTATAACAACAAGCTTATAAGAAATTCTACCAAATAAGATAGAATAAGAACAAAACAGACGCCTAAACTCAATGATAATAACAACAATAATATGGCGTGATGTTAAAGTAGAATATTTTAATAAACTGTTTAAAACAACTATATAGGCACCACTTGCTGGGCAAATGAATTAATTTAAGTTGAGTCATCAGTGAGTAAAGGCAACAGAGTTGCCATCGTATTTATTTTGTGTGTATCGAAAGTAAATAAATAGTTTAATTTAATTTAAAACTCTAACGTATTGTGTTATTATTTAACAATAAAAGAACTCAATATAACAACAGGAGCATTTAAAAGTTAATGTTAAAAATGAATATGAAAATAATGAAGAAGAATGCAAATCGTTTTAATTAACAAGTTTATTGTGGATTGTATTGTATTGAATTTCTTCAAAAAATAAGATTCACAGTAAAAGGACTTTTAAGTTAATTTGATAACTTTTTTTAAGATGCAGGATTTAATAAGTTTTTAGGACCTTTTTTTTCTTAATATAACATATGCATTTGTATAATGAAATTATTGTTTTAGGTCTTACACGACAATTAATAACTGGAGTTCTTACGCCAAACATTGTAAATGTAGGCTCTCATTGTATGTGTGTACCACCTGGTTCCTGTACAAATCCTCTGCCCTCACCTCCATCTGACGGTAGCGGTCAAATCGACATACGTATTGTTAATAATGTAAGAAATTATTAAGTTAACTAACAATTATGATGAAAAAAATTTAAAAATAATTTAATTAGATGACAACAATTCTGCAATAATCACATAAATAATTTATTTTATTTCGCCAAAGAATATAAAACTCTGTAGTTACTGTAGAGTTGCTGCCATCTTTTATAAAACAACTAAATTAATTAAAATTTGAAATTTTTCTAATTTGTGATCTTAGCCTGTTGCAGCCACCACAGTTACACCATTTACGTGTAATTATGGCTTAATTGCGTGTTGTCAGGCTGGCCCGTATCAGTGCGGTCGTCGTTATCCACCACCACCGGGCAGTATACCAGCTGGTCTTGGACAGGCTGAATTTGGCGAATATCCATGGCAGGCAGCATTATTAACAAACAGTGATGTATATTTAGGTTCAGGAGCTCTAATAACAGCTCAGCATATATTGACAGTGGCTCACAAGGTCTACAATGTTGCGTAAGTCAAATAATTTCTTTTGTTAATACATGAAATTTTTTATTTATTTTGTTTTTTTCTATAATTAAAAAGTATGTCGTCCTTCAAAGTGCGTCTTGGTGAATGGGATGCATCGGGTATTGGTGAACCTATACCAGCTCAAGATGCTTCAGTCTCTAATATTTATATACATCCCAATTTTAACAAAGATAATTTACAAAATAATGTTGCTGTACTCAAATTGGCCACCCCTGTATCACTTACATCCAAGTCTACTATTGGCACTGTTTGCTTACCCACTCTACCGTTTGTTGGCCAACGTTGCTTTGTGGCTGGTTGGGGTAAAAATGATTTTGGTCCTACTGGAGCCTTTCAGGCCATACAACGTGAGGTTGATGTTCCCTTGATACCCAATGCTGATTGTCAAACAGCCTTGCGTAAAACACGTCTAAGTGCCAATTTTGTTTTAAACAATAGCAGTTTCATATGTGCTGGCGGCGAGGCGGGCAAAGATGCCTGTACGGTGAGTTGAAACCAACAACCATAATTATGCTGTATGTGTGGTTGTGAATTTTGTTATAATTAAAACAAATTTCTTAAATATTTCCGAAATAACTTTTCCGTTTTTTTTTTGTTTCTTTATATGTATGTACATTCATGTATGTATATGTTTTTGTAAAATGCAGGGTGATGGCGGTTCACCGTTAGTTTGTCAAACTAATGGCATTTGGTATGTGGTGGGTATGGTAGCATGGGGTATTGGTTGTGCTTCAGCAGGCATACCTGGTGTTTATGTTAACGTTGCCACATATTTACCATGGATACAAACGATTTTAGCTTCTCGATAAACCACAACAATAACAACTATAATAAACCTGACCAACAACGTCTACACATAAACAATTCATCACTGTGCTATATTTTTTTCTTGGAAACTGTTTGAATTTCTAATGTTGTCGTCAAATGTTGTTTCAATTCCTTGGAAATGTATAACTGCTGTATCACCCCTCTGCCTCTTAACTTTAGTAGATAGTTTTAATAATTCGTGTACGACATTAATAATATGTGTGTGCATAAATGTAAATTTCAAATGCATGAGACTTAAACACTTGTCGCAAATAAATGATTTATTTCCTAAACTCACAAATATTCGTCTCTTTTATTTTTTTATTTTCATTTGCAATTTATTTACAATTCAACAATTAAAATTAACAATTTAAACTAAAAAATGTTGGAAAATTTTACTATTTTTACCATTAATGTGTATGTGTATATACAACTTTAAGATATAAAAGCGAGATCTAATATGTGCAGTAGTGTGACCGTTATTTTTTTCGTATTTTCACTTGGAAAGCCCCTTAGATTGGTTCCAAATTAGAAAAAAAAATATATACAAAATTTTAGATCGTTTGCACGAAGTTTGTTAAAAATGCTATTTTTCTCACTATGGCTCGCTTTAATTGTTCATAACTTCAGTAATATTTATTTTAGGGAAAAACTTTACTCACAAATATTCTAGGGCCATACCTGATGAACAATGTCAAAAACAAAATAAAATAATAATAATAATTATTAGTAACAATTAACAAATTCATTCGCCAGCTTGTTAATTCAATTAAATACTCAAATTGATGTACATTTCTTGCGAATTATTAGCAACACTTTACCTTTAGTTCTTACTGTCCTGTTGAAACAAAATGTAGCCTCTTCAATTTGCGTGAACAAAAATTCGTTCAACATGGCCCTATAACGATCGCCATTGACTGTAACGGCCACTCCTGAAAAATGGCCCAATTATGCCTTTGGACAAAAATCCGCACCAAACAGTGACTCGTTTTGGGTGCGTCGGCTATTCAATGTATGCGTGCGAGTTTTCTGTGGCCCAAATGCGACAATTTTGCTTTTATACATACCCGCCAAGAACAAAATGAGCTTCATCTGAAAAGATGATTTTTTTTTGCAAAATCGGCATCTTCTGTAAGTCGATCGCAGGCCCATTTAGCGAAGCGTTGTTCAAGCGTATACACAACGATAATCGTTCAGCGAAAGGATAAAACTAATTATCTGTCAAATCAAACATGAGCTAAGTGTTACCATTCACGACCCCCCCCGGGGGCACATTTATCGGTATTTATAGAATACTTGACTATCTAGACCTGTGCAACTGGGGGAAAAAGGGAGCCCAGTCCCCTGAAGTCAGACAGGGAGACAACTGGAAACTCCACTTTATTTCCACGAGAATCAGTGAGCTCGCAGAGTTCATTATTTGTCTCTTTAGAAATTTAATAGTGGCTCTGGCTGATCATTGAGGTTGACCCCTATATGGGAGCATCGTGGTGATTGTGGTTTTTCGGCCCCATAACAGTATAATGGTTATTATGGTGGCCAGGATCATCTCACTGATTATGACACGCAAAGTGAATGATCCAGTCCAGTGTTCTGGACAGGATAGGAAAGTCTCCAACTCTTTAGCAAGGTGTGATGGTTTGCAGCCCTGTCCTGGAAACATTAAAGTTGCAACTAGGTGGTTCTGTTATGTATAGTGGTTTGTCCACCATCTGATTAAGGCTACATAGCCAGGCGCGGATGTAAAACAAATCACACTCTGTTACCATTCACGAAATAAGCGCTAGTTAAAAAAAAAACGTTAGATGGTGGACCCTTTACTTTGTTTTGCCGCCATTATGACATTAGTCTTGACATTTCTTAGTTGGCAGTCGTGAAGTAGAGACGTGACAAATTAATTATGTTAAAATATTCGATAAACCAACGTGTTTTTTTCGTTAAAACATTTTATCAAAATCAATCATCGAGTACATGAAATTTTTGGGAAAAACAATGTGCCAACAAAACGCAATATTTATCGTGTAGTGAAAGATTTCGAAGATAGGCCCAAGCATGAACCACAACGTACTAGTGTTCAAACAGTCCATCAATTTTTTTTTTCAATTTCATTTGAATGCATATGTGAATAAACAGAATAGTCGGTTCTGGGGAATTGGAAACCCTCAAATTATTCAACAGCCAGGTGTGCAATTAGGTCAGGGGGAATCATTGAATCTTACTTCTTTAAAAATGGAAACGGCTTAACGGTAACTGTGAAAAGGACGCGACATCATGAAATGATTGAAAACTTTTTAACGCCACAACTGCATGCTTTGGGCTTGATTAACATGTGGTATCAACAAGACGGTGCCACATCGCGTACAGCCAGGATTACAATGGAATTACTTCGAGACTTCTTTTCACAACAAGTTATTTCAAGAAATAGTGATGTTGATTGGTCTTCACGGCCGCCTGATTTGACTGCTCCGGACTTCTTCTTTTGGATATATCTGAAAAGCAAGGATTATACAAACAAAGCAGAGCGCTTGAGCAACTTAAACAAAAAATTCGTGATGAAATTAATGAAACACCGCGTGAAATGTGTGAGAATGTGAATGTGTGAGGCTAGCGGAGGCAGACATTTACCTGATATTGTATTCCATACATAATTCCCGACAAAAATAAATAAATAAAATATTTATCAATAAAAGATCTATTCTCTTTCATTTAATCAAAAACTATAAACGAACAAAGCAGCAACTTCCCGGCTGAATTGTAGTATTTCTTATATACCATGGAACACCTATTTTATATACGTCTAGGGATTTTTGACTAATATCTTTGAATTATGCGAATGTTAGAATAGGAAGCGGTTCCCCATAATTGAATACCATAGGTCCATATAGGCTTCAATACAGTTTTATATAACAGTAATTTGTTTTTTATATTTAATTCTGACCTAGGTCCAAGAAGCCAATACACAGTCTTGAAGCAGATCCAAATTTGTCAATTCCTCGACGTTCTCAACAACAATTGGGGTTATCCAAAACCATCACATGGCGAATTTTGCGTAAGAATTTGAAGCCTTACAAGGTTCAACTGGTGCAGGAATTGAAGCCGACCGACCATTTACAACGCCGTAGATTCGCTCAATTCATTTAGGAACAACCGCCTGGCTTTTCTCAAAAAATTATTTTTTAAGACGAAGCTCATTTTCACTTGCCAGGATATGTCAACAAGCAAATTGTCGCATTTGGGCTTCTGAAAATCCTAGAGCGATTACTGAAGCCTTTGCATGCTCAACGTATTACTGTATGGCGCATTATGTGGTCTGAAGGCGTAATTGGTTCGTTTTTTTTTAAATGAGTCTGGAAATGGGTAACGGTTAAAGCATCATGATATCGCGAGATGCTAACAACTAAGTTAATATCACTGACACTTCGTATCAACAGGACGGTCCATATCTCACACAGCTGGTGAAACGATCAATTTATTGCAATCAACACAAACTAACTGAATCGATTTCAGCCTTAAAACTCAAAATCCGTGATGTGATAAAAAATTTGATGAAAGAATAGATGGTCGTGGTGGACATTTGCCAGATATCATTTTTCATTCATAATTACCGAACTTTTTTCTTCGTAATACAATGAAAATTTGAATCATCTTAATCAAAAATTTTTTTTTTCTAGAAAACAAACTTCTTGTTGAAAAACCCTTTAGTTTAAAACAATAAATTGTTTAAAACAGTGCAAATGTGATAACGCTTACAACCTGCTTTTCTTTGATCTTGATCTTCTTACTGGAGCTTATGATTAATAGAAACAATTATGTGTAGAGATAAATACGGTGAGCCGAACACCCTACATAAGGCACAGAATATTTGCAGTCGGTCAGGTTTTGTTTCCTTTTTTGTTATTTATTATCTCAGAAAGTCCCAATCGAGGGCCGGCAGATTTACAGATATAGACTAATAGAGAGCCTATCCCTTGAGCACTGGTCTGAATTCTATTTTTTTACAAAAGATTCGGGGTTAAAAATTTTATCAGGTGTAAGGAATTTATTTATCGAACTTTTTATGAAAAAATTAGATTTACAATGTATAATAATAAATCATATAAACGTTATGATTTATAGTGGTTTTCTCTCTCTCTTTTTATTTTGTTTAATTCGACTTATTTTTCGACTAATTTTTCTTCAATTGTTTCATAATTGTTTCAATGTTAGCAAAAATTTTGCAAATAAAGCAAAAAATCAGTAAATATAACCACTGTGCATTAGCAAACATATCACTTATGTAAAGGAAAAATAAAAGAAATGAAAAAATAACATAAAAAACTACTTTACAAAATGACTCACTCGTATTTCAAACAGAAATGTGTGTATAAATTACTGTTGTTGTTGTTATTGTATGTACAAACACATGCAGAAATAAATGTATTTATAAAGAGGGCAAATAAGAATATCTAAAATATTTAGTAAAATATTCATTTTTTTCCTGCAAGTGACTCTTTGCTTACACTAAAGAAGAAGAAGAGAAAAAGGTCCTGATATTGTAAATATAAAGAAATAAAATGCAACCTGGTGCAGTTGATTTATTTTACAAAAGACCCAATTGGAACCATTCAACTGAAAACTTTACTATCTACAACTATTTGAAACAACAACTATAAAAACGATTCCGGGTCACAATATATTTTTTGAACAATTGGCAACCGAAAAATTCTTGAAATTTAGATTTGAAAATCAAAAGTGGGAGAAAGGATGTAAAAGTTTGTATTAAATAAATTTTTATGAATGTGGTGATTTTCGAAACAAAAACAAATAATAGAGTTAATGCGCAGGCTTATTTTTTAAGAGAAAAATTAAAGAGAGTTTTACCAAAAACAGATGTTTATTTTTTGCTTTAAGGTTTTTTTTCATTAGTTTTCAAGTTTTTAAATTTCCCAAAGTAAAGTAGAAATCGCGTGACGGTTCCTATACAAAAAATTCTAAAAATATTTCAAATTCTGAAATACTTCAAAGCTACTCTACATATTTCATAATTACTTCACTTTTTCAATTTCCTTTTATAAAATAAAATTAATTTCTATCAGTTTAAACTTTTTTAAATATACTGACGAGCATTAAAGTTATTCAGAATAAAAAAGAGTTTTTACGCAAAGTAATGTTAAAGAATTATGTTATACTCAGAAAAATTTCAAAAGAAAATATCAAATTGCTTCACTATCAAATAAAGGGTTTTTCAAGAAGAAGTTTATTTTCTAAAACAAAACAAAACAAAAAATTTAGATAAAGATGATTCCAATTTTTTTCTCTCGGCAATTATGAATAAAAAATGATATCTGGCAAATGACCACCACGGCCACACTGACAGATGTCAATTTTTTCATTAAAGTTTTCAATCACTTTTTGGCAAAATAGCCCTCCCATTTTCATTAATCACATCGTGGATTTTGAGTTTTAATGCTGAAATCGATTCGATTGGCTCTGTATAGAATCTGTCCTTAACAAAGCCTCACCAAGAATAATCTAGTGGTGTTAAATTACACGATATGGCTGGCCACTTCACTGCTGAGTGTTATGAAATTTTGCGATCGGTAAATTTGATTTGCAATAAATTCATCGTTTCATTGGCTGTGTGACATGTGGCACCGTCCTCTTGAAACCACATGCCACTGATATCCACTTCGTCAATAATATGTCAAAGTTGAGTTGTTAGCATGTCGCGATAGGGTGATCCACTGACCGTTACCGTATTTTCAGTTTCAACTTTAAAAATAAACTGCCCAATCACGGCTCCAGACAGCATAGTGCACCATATAGTGACTCAATAATCGCTCTAGGATTTTCAGAAGCCCAAATGTGTCGATTTTGCTTGTTGACATACCCTGACAAATGAAAATGGGCATCGTTTGATAAATGATTTTTTCAGAAAACCCAGCCAGTTGTTTCTGAATGAATTGAGCAACTCTACGATCGGTCGGTTTCAATTCCTGCACCAGTTGAACCTCAAAGCCAAATCCTTATGCAAAATTTACCATTTGGTGGTTTTGAGAACGTCGAGGAATTGAAAATTTAAATCTGCTTCAACACTGTGGCTAACGGCTGCGAAGTTTTCAGTGGAACGACCTGGTCGAACACGCACTGGTGTTCGGACATTTTGTATCGAGACTGTTGACTCAAATTTAAGGACCAAATTCTTAATAGCGGACTCAGAAAGACGATTATGTTGTCCGAAAAGTTTTACGAAATGTTATTTTAATAAAACCACCATTTTCATAGTGGATTTTAATTATTTTAATGCGATTTTCATGCAAAATTTAATTCATTTTTACAATTGCCTATGCATCTACTACGAATACGTCAGAAAACTAAAGGTCGTGTCAGATAAAACTTTTGCTTTGCGTTGCGTCAGAGTTTCGCTTTAACATTTGAGTTAAAATGTACGTAAATGTATGAAAGTTGCCACATAAAGCACTTTTGACGCAGCGCAAAGCGAAAAGTTAACCAACATTCAACTTTTTGCGCGCTTTGTCAAACACCTGGCTTTTATTATTTGTGTTTGTGTATTTGTGTGTGGGCGTAAACAAAAAATGCATGAGTGTTGTCAAAGTTTATTGTGACATACACCACTTGATTTACGCTTTTGTCAAATGTCACGCAAAGCAACAAAGTTTTATCTTACACGGCCTTAAATGCCATAACTATCAGATTTTGGGTGTTGCCACAATTGAAAAACAAAATTTTCTTTTTCTCTTCTGAAAAAATAACTTTTTCAGACGAAGCCCTTTTTCACTTGTCAGGGTATATCAACAAGCAAAGTTGCCACATTTGGTGCGCTATGTGGCAGGCGTGATGGGGTCGGTTATTTTTTTTCGTAGATGAGGCTGGAAATGCGGTAACGGTCGCGACATGCTAGCAACTCAATGTTGGCCTATTATTGATGATGTGGATAACACTGACATGTGGTTTCAACAGGACGTTGCCACATGTCACATAGCCAATGAAATGATCAATTTAGTGCAAACCGAATTTCCCTATCGCATAATTTCATGACTATCAGCAGTTAGGTGGCCAGCCAGATCGTGTGATTTTACACAACTGGACTATTTTTTGTAGGGCTATGTCAAGGACAAAATATAAACGATTTTAGCTTTAAAAGTCAAAATCCGTGATGTGATTAACAAAACCGCCATTTTGCCAAAATCAACATCTGTCAGTGTGATCGTGGTGGATATTTGCCAGATATAATTTTTCGTTCATACATTTTTCTCTTCGAAATGCAATAAAAATTTGAAGCATCTCAATCTAAATTTGTTGTTTTATTTTGTTTTAGAAAATAAACTTCTTGTTGAAAAACCAATTGTTATAAAATCGATTGTGACGAAAAATTAATGTTGCAAAAAAATATATTTTTTTTGTAGATGTGCCCATTCCATAGTTTTTTTTTTTTATTAAATTCAAGTTGTTATTTTAAAAGTTATAAAATGGACACAAATACATAAGCAAATAAAACAAAATTCATGTACATATCTACCCAACAAACACTTGATTTCTGAGAGTGTTATCCTATTGAAAAGTTATGTTTCTATAATTTGATAATATTGGTGCTAAAGTCTTAAGTTCATTCGAATATATAGTAGAGTGCTCGATCCAGTTTATATAAATACGAGAAACTAAAATCTTCTTGTATTCACTTACTCGCAAATAATTCTTTAGATAGAGATGCGATGAATGTTTCAAATGACTGTAACGATTTACTTCTGTTCAGGGGCCTGATTCTGAGAGTCGATAGCGAAATAATTGCGTGTCGCAATTAATTCCGATAGTTCGCAATTTTCTAATTCTATGAGTCGAAACGTAACGAATCGTTTTGTGTTTTAGTGTTGTAAAACGGAAGCAAGAAAAAATTTACCCAAACTGTAAATTAACATATGTTTCGTGAAAAATAGAAAAAAATTATATACAAAATTTTTAAAAATAAACAGCAATTGATTAATGGATACAATTTTGTTTTGTTTTTTCTCTTCTTCGGATGAAGAAGAGTGTAATTAGAATACAAATCCGCATAAAAAGTGATCCTTTAATATTGGCAGACTCAGAGTAAGTTAAAATATTATATCTTAATAAAAATTTTGATTCATTCTTTTTTACAGATTTGTAAAGCGATTTCGATTAACGAAAGAAGCCTTCAATTATGTTCTAAACGAAATACAGTTTAACGGAGTAATTTCAACAAGCGTACCCCCAAAAATTCAATTAAAAAATTCTCTTGATTTGTTCTTAAAAACAAAAACAAAAATACCTTGTTAAAACTGCGTGATTTTATGCTTTTGTTATTAACATATTTAAGTGGCATTTATTAAAATATGATGAAAAAAATTTAAATCTTATTGTTTATAAATCCTTTTTTATGCGATTTCTGGTGTATTTTAAAACATTATTTAGGTTTTATTATTTCTGTTTTTGGGTTTTTTTGTTGGCGCTAAACGTTTTGCGATGGCTTATTTGCTATCGAGCAAAATAGCGAAGGCTCACGTTCTTTAGCTAGATAGCTATCGACTCATAGAATACGTAATTCCGATACACTTTAGGCGATATCGACTGACAGAATACCAAAAGCACGAAATTTCGATTGTACGACTATAATTTCGAACGCTATCGACTCTCAGAATCAGGCCCCAGTTTACTCTTTGCTGTCTTAATAATTAATCTCGTATAAAAACGTTATTAATTTTTTGTTTTTATTGCGGTTGTTGATATATTTTACAAGCTTTTTAAAAACGGTTAATTTCTTTAATTTGCCAAGTTTTTTAATTAAAAACAATGGCAACATTTAACTCATGTACCAACTTCTACAAAATTCTACAATATTGCTCTTATCGGTGTTAAAGTTTCTCTTAAATGTTCGTGGTGAATTTCATTGTAAAGCCCTTTGACCAAAACTACAAGTGTTTCTAATGGAAAAATTCATAACAATTGCATCAGTCCGTCCTCGAAGTTTCAAAGTAACTGACGTGGTTTAACTAGAATAAACTTAAAAAAAGAATTATAATGGATTGAATTGTTTTTAATATATAAAATTATAGAAAGAAAGTGAAAGAAGAGGCAACTATATAAAAAAACAACAAGAGCACAACAATAAAAAAAATTACTACAAAAAAGCAACAAAGCAGACAAATATTTGTGAAGTAAAAACTAGTTTTTTGTTATTGTAAGAGGGTGGTATTTTTAGTGACCACTGGCTGTTTTCCTTGCAGTTTTTTTTTTTAATATCATTCAATGAAATATATTATTGCCGCAACAACAAATGAAAGCAATACATTTTTCAAATTTAAATTTCTATAGAAAAATTAAAAATTAAGAAAATTAATTTAAAACCATGAACATTTAATTTTTTGTTTTGTTTTTTTAATGTTAATAGTGTTGTGTAATCAAAAGTGAGCAATGACAAATTACAACGACATTATAAAGTTTTTTCAACTATTTTACCCATAAAACTTTAATATTAACAATTTTAAATAATTGAAAATACAAATAAAAAAAGGTTTTTGGAATCAGACGTGACGATAAGAAGTGTTGTATATAAAATATACAATAAGAAAAAATAATAATAATTAAATTTATATTTCATAATATGATTTTTCAAATAATTTTTCGATTTTAAAGTTATTTTAAAATTTAATTTTTAGTTACAATACATAGTGTATGACATAGTTTTATAATTTCAATACAATTATCTAGGTTTTTTTCCATGTTCAAACGAACGCATAATCATCAATTTGTCCTTGATGTCGTCATTAAGTCTTGAAAAACTTGCAAATGAGATAAAAGGAAATATAAAATAAAATAGCATTTGCATATCTGTTTATCTTGGCTTTGAAAAACATATTAATTTTATTGTAGGGTGAAAAGTTATACTCAAGTTTAAATAACAAAAACTCATTTATTTAATAAAATAATTAATTAACCTTACGTGTAAAGGAATATTTATTTTATTTTTGGTTAATGTTTTTTTAAGCAAAGAAAATATATTAAATAAATTGAAATAACATTAAGGTCCCTGCTACCAGTTTCTTAAGAAATGTTTATTTAAATTAAAGTTCCTTTAGTTTTTATTTCATATTTTTCCTGCAACCAAATTTTTAATTGCTGATATTTCAATTAAATGTTTGTTATGACGTAGTTAGTTTTATGTGTTGTTATAATATTTACAGCGTTAAAAAAATGTTCCAACCAGGAACTACAACTCATTCCGAAATATGTCATTAGACGACTGTAAACAAAATTATAATACAGGCATACCTCGTTTAACGCTCAGGTTGCGTTCCTGAAGATTGAGCGTTAACCGAAATAGCGTTAAAAAAGCCACTATTTGCATTAAAATATGGGGTTCCGTTCTAGTTCTTATGGTTGATCCAGACAACCCAAGGCTGGAGGAAACTTCAGAATGCCGTTCACCGTTTTCAATACGCCTTATAACATTCATTTTCAACTCCAACGACACGCTTTTTCTAGATTGTTTAGCACCCATTCTTTTCTCAGCCATCTTTTATGATTTGCAAATAATTTTTTTATTTAATGAATTTTATTAATTTAATCAAAATTACTAAGTCTGTACCGGACCATATCACTATTTCCAATGACTAAGTTAATATGAGACAAAATTTCACAAATTATTTATCCTTATAGGGGAATTCCCAGAATTAGGGATTTTTTTAGCCTACTTTTATTTAAAAAAAAACGTATGGAAAAAAATTAAAATTATGTATATTTTCTGCTGCTTTTTATGACGACTATGTTTCGAAAAATGACAAAAAATTTAAAAAAATAATTTTTTTTTTTTTTTTAACTCTCAAAATTATTTATTGTATCTTCTATAAAAAGAACTAACAATAAGTTTTAAAATCTTAAATTCTAAAAAAAAGTTACATTAGTCCCGACCATGTCAGAACTAACCTTTTGGGTGAAAAAAAATTGACATTAAAAAAAAAACAACAAAACAAATGTTTCTAATATGTGTCATCTGTAGCATTGAGGATTAAAGCTGCGGTATCCCTCTTTTTTAATCGGCTATGTCCACTATAATCCAAGATATTGCGAGCAAGGGGATTAGGATGGTCTTCGAGCTTCATCAAGTATTTGCCTGCGTATTTGATGATTTCTGTAGTCACCAGCGGTATGTCTAAGTCACAATGTATGTTTGAATTTCTGATGTACCATGGGGCGGAAGTTATCAACCGTAAAATTTTATTTTGCATACGTTGGATTCTATCCACGTTTGAAGCTGAGGCTGTGCCCCAAAGTTGGATTCCATAAGACCATATTGGTTTCAGAATACTCTTGTAAATTAGAAGTTTGCAATCTAGGCCAAGTCTCGAGTTCCTGTCAATGAGCCAGTGTAATTGTGTTAGCTCAAGTTTCATTTGTGTTAGCTTTGAGTCAATATGATGTTTCCATGTAAGGCGACGATCAAGATATATACCAAGTTATCTCACATAATTATGGTGAGGAACAATGTGATTATTGATTCGAACGGGTGAACAATTATCTCTTCGCAGGGTGAAAGTCACATGAATGCACTTTTGAACGTTCACTTTAATTCTCCATAATTTTAACCACAACTCCAACTGAGTTATATGTTGCTGAAGATTTATTGAGGCTTGATAGGAGTTTTCGTGCGAACTTAGACACGCTGTATCATCAGCAAACGTAGAAGTGTGGACAGTTTCACTTACAGGCATATCGCAGGTATATATCAAATATAAAACTAGTCCAAGAATGCTACCTTGTGGTACACCTGAGGAAATTGGTTTGGATACACTTACGAAGTCTCCTTCAACAACAGCAAATTTTCGTCCAATTATGTAGCTTTTCAGTAGGTTGCTCATGTTACAAGGCAAGTGAGCGGTCAGTTTTAGAAATAGACCTTCATGCCAAACTTTGTCAAAAGCCTGTGAAACATCAATAAAAATAGCTGAACAATACTTCTTCTCTTCAAAAGTATTTTTTATCACCTGAACCAATCTATGGGTTTGCTCAATTGTGCTATGTCTACTTCTAAAACCAAATTGATGGTTTGGGATACACCCACTATCCCTTAGCATTGGAGACAATTTATCCATAAGCAACTTTTCGAAAACCTTTGAAATAGTTGGTAATAGACTTATGGGCCTATATGACTCGGTTTTGGTTAGGTCTTTACCCGGTTTTGGAATCATTTTAACTTTAGAAATCTTCCAGTGGTCAGGATAGTATTCAAGCCGTAAAATGGCATTAAAAATGAATAGCATGATTCTGACTGCAATATTGGGGAGCTCCTTCAACATTTTGTTACTTATGCCGTCCATACCAGGAGCTTTTTTCGGATTTACTTCAGAAATTAGCTTTTGTACCTCACGCAAATTAAACTTTAAGGGTCGAGGGGGTAATCCAACTACGCTTGGCAAACTAACATCATCAGTACATATGTGTGGGGTGAATACATCTTTCAAGTAATCGGCAAATAAGTCACCTTTTTCAACGTCCCTTCTTGCCCAATCTCCACTGATATTACGTAGGGGTGGCTTGTACTCAACGGGCCTTTTAAGGTTTTTTGTAGCACGCCATAAAGAATAATTGGAGTTTGGTGTAGCATCGAGGCCCTCCAGATATTTCTCGAAAGATGCAGTTTTTTCATATGCTAGTAAGTCTCTAAGCCAAAAGACAAAAAAATTGTTTTTTGAAGAGCGTTATAACGAAACAGCGCTAAACGAGGTAACGTTAAGCGAGGTATGCCTGTATTAGTTTCCTAATATCGTAATTTCTATCTCTCTATAGAAAAATAAAAAAGATCCTTTTCTACTTTTCTTTTTTATATACAAATTTGCCTTAAAATTAAAAAATAAATAATTGCAAGTTGAAACCTTTAATTTTTAATTTTATATTGTTATTAGTTTTAATAATGGGTGATTCATTTCGAGGTTCCCTACTTTTTTACAGAAAAAAACACAGAAAATGCAAATTTAATTGGGAATGCTTGTTATCATTTGAAAGAACATTCTTTGGCATTTATTTTTTAAAATTTTGTCTTTCAAATGTTGGCCGCGGTTACGTTTCAGATGGTCCATCCGTTGAGTTCAATTTTCGATGACTCGTTCGAGCATTTCGAGTGGTAAGTGGGATTGTCCACACACACTTTAGACTTTACATATCGCCATAGGAAAAAGTCTAACGGTGTGATATAACACGCAGCCAATCGACCGGTCCAAAATGTAAAATTATTTGCTCACCAAAATGTTCTCTCAATAAATCCTTTGATTGATGCGATATGTGGGAAGTGGCGCCGTCTTGTTGAAACCAAATGTCGCCGAGTTCACGAGCATCAATTTCAAGTATCAAATAGTCGGTTATCATTGCATTATAACGATCACCATTGACGATTACGTTCTCACCGGCATCAATTTTGAAGAAATATGGACCGAACACAACCTGTTTTCAAAATATCAGTCGGGATTCAGGAAGAAATTTTCATGCGAAACAACAGTAAATTATGTGATAAACAGATGGAAATATATGGATAAAAAAGAAAAAAATAATGGCAATATTTTTGGATCTCAAAAGAGCATTTGAGACCATTGATAGAGAAATACTTATTAGGAAATTATATATGTTTGGCATCAGGGAAAACGAATTAAGATGGTTTAGGTCATATCTTACAAATAGGGTGCAAATCACTAAAGTTACTGGTATAAGATCAAACAAAGTAGGAAATGAATTTGGAGTACTGCAGGGTTCTATTCTGGGCGCACTATTATTCATAATATATATAAATGATATGCCGAATATACTGGAGAAGTGCGAAATAATTTTATACGCGGATGACACATTAATCTATTCGGAAGGAGACATAGATGAAAAATGTAAGGAGAATCTGATGCACGACATAAATAAAATAAATAAATGACTTAAAAAGAACAGATTAAAACTTGATGAAAGCAAAACTAAATTATTGGAAATGAATATGGAAACTGAAACAATAATTAAAATTAATGATAAAGAAATAGGAAAAGGAACTAAAATTAAATACCTCGGTTTTATAATCGATAAGGACTTAAAACTAAAGGAACACATTGATTATATATGTAAGAAGATTGGGAGGAAAATTGCCTTTTTTAAACGAATTAGAAGTAAAATATCTCGAATGACGGCGATACATATTTTTTTTTTTTTTTATAAAGAGAAGTAGCACTTCAGGCAACAATGCCTATTTAGTCAAGTACCGTGCTACATTCTTTTAGGAAAGGGATAGAGAATAGATGCAACAAGTGGTGAAAATAGAAGGATAGTCGGAAATTAACTGCCGTATATCATTATGTATAACATAATGATAAAACCACACTTTGAATTCGGCTCCACAATCTTATACACATGTTGTTCAACAACACAAATAGGAAGATTGCAAAACCTACAGAATAAAGCTATGCGTTCGATACTAAGATGCAATATATACACTCCAGTTGGACTAATGCTGGACACACTGAAATGGATGGGGGTATTCATCAGAGACTGGAATTGAAAACACTCCATTTCATTCAGAAAATAAAAATGGGAATCGCACCGGATTACCTTACAGAGCAGCTTGACTATGTGAGGGAAGTACAACCATACCATCTTAGGAACACTGAAAATTTCCGATTACCAAGGGTAACAACAACAGCAATGCAACGATCTCTATTCTTTAAGGGACTTAAAGTATACAATTTGTTACCAAATGATATAAAAACAGAAAGGAATATTAATATAAGTAGGAGAAAGATAACACAATTTGTGAGGAATAACATGGTAGATTATATATAGTAAAGAGAGAATAATTATGTATGAGAAATTTTAAAAGTATTATAAATACCACTGAATAAATGAACTAAACTAAACTAATTCTACCGTGCTGGACGTAATCTATTCGGTCGAATATTATCCAATAATGAATGCTGGGTCTCAAAAAGGGTGATGGTGTTGAGAATAGTACGCTCAGTAGTCCGATTGTGTTGACCATAAGTTGAGCAAAGTTTACGAAACACATTCTTCGTAATAAAGTTGAACGATTTATAAACGTTGTTCACGCGTAAGTCTTTGCATGATGAAATATCAAACAATACAAAACAAAAATAACATGACATCATGACACGACTCACACGTGATCTGTCAAAAAAAGGCTATTGAAAAAAGTATCCCTACTTGAATCACACGTTATTTTCTTTTATATCTGTTTTTTATTATGGCCCGTATAAACTCTGTTAAATTTTCAAGCATCTGCCTATAACGTTGTATGGCGACACTATTTAAAGTTTATTTGATACTTACTGTAACAGTGTCCATAACCTACATATTTCGTGTAAATTTCATGTATTTTTATATAATGATTTAAAAGTTAAGGCCATTTTGGTGCCACGTTCCTACAGCTGCTTCCTTTAATCTTAGTTCTTTCTATTATATAGGAAATTTCAAACCTCTATTTTTAATGGCTTAAAAAGTAAATCCGTCCGTCCATGTAAGTACAAATCACGATTCTGTGGAAACACCTTTTAATTTTTAGTTTTTATTTTAAAGCGAATGTAAATTGAAAATGTTGGTTTGAAAGCAAACGTTAAAGTAACAACTGTATGGCGCTATCCTCTTAATTTTTAACTTAATTTTATTATTTGTTGTTGTGAAGCTGTTATGGTTCTAGAGCTGTCCAATTTATTGCATTACGGCAACATTTAAAACAAGTTTGTATTCGGCGTTGTTTTTATTTTAACATAGTGTCAACGTTGTATATTTCGTGTATAAAATCTTGCAAATTTAAATAACGTCTCTTGGGCTGAAATATTATGAAATCTAGAAAAATTAATTTATTCTAAAAGTTTCACAGCTCGGAAATCTGTAATTTTGTGCAGTTAACAGCCCAAAAACGGGCCGCCTATATGCAGAAAGAGCTGTACAATGGCAATAGTTTTTTCTTGTCCTTATACTTACAACATTTGTAGAACTCGTTGTATCCTAGCATGGACACGAACAACGAATTGTCCTATTAGTAAAAAACTTGTTATATGATCAAACCATGATTAGTTATTTTGGACAACATGGCTGTTAACGTTACTTTTTAGCTACAAAGTTTGGTCTTTATATACCTTGTCTAGAAGATTGCTAGCAAACAAATATTTTTATTTGTCTGTTGGTCCTTCAACGAGTTACACACTTAGACAGTTTATATACGATTTTGTTACCTATTTACTCAAAAGAGGATTCTCACAAATCCATTTAAATGTCGTACAGATGGCCAATAAGAATTTCCTTTCGGTTTTGCTATTAGTACAGATATTGCTTAACTTCCTATCAGCTCTTCACTCTTTTTGTGACTGCATATTTAATCTGATTGGTTGGTTGGTTGGTTCTACTTTTCTACATTGTAATGAAACACTATACTTGTACCTAGATACTCAGAAGAGGAACCTCATAATCCCATTTACATGTCGTACAGATGACCAATAAAACTTTCTTTTCCGATTGGCTATCAGTACCGGTCTGCCTTACTACCTGTCAGCACAGAACTCTTTTTCTGGCCGTATATATAAATGGACCAATAGTGCATCTGTTCTGCTTTTTAAATTTCAATCTTATTTGGAGTCTAGGAATTAATACGCTACTCGAGAGTCGGGTTTTAGTCCATCTACATATGCATGGGGGTTTTTTAAATAGCCCGATTGTATTGAAACACTACACTTGTACCGAGATACTCGGAAGAGAAACCTCATAATACCATTTACATGTCGTACAAATAATGACCAATAAATCTGTTTGGGTTTGCTATCAGTACAGATCTGCTTAACTTTCTGTCACCTCGGCACTCTTTTTGTGGCTGCATATATAAACTGATCAATATTGCGTTGGTTCTGCTTTCTTAATTTCATTCTGTTTTGGAATCGCTATCGTTAACTCAACAGTCCAATTTCAGTCTATTCAAATATGCATCGAGGCTTTTAAATGGCCCAATTGTATTGAAATTTCACACTGCTTTAGTTGAGGTATAGTCGACTAGCGCCGTGTTATTTTTTAACTAGTACACCTTTGAGTAATGAAATATTTAAATATTTTTAAAATAATACTAAAATGAATCTTATTTTATAGTTTAGAAGATATTCGGCTTTTTATTTAATTTTTTGGTCCAGTTTAGTCTAGCTTTATGCTTGTAGCGGAATCAAGACTCATGGAGTTTTTCGAATTTTTTTCTGGACTTATATACATTTTTTTGGTCGAGATCAAAACTTACACGAAAATCAACTAAAAAACAAATTTTAAAATTAGATTTTTTTTATTAAATATAAAATTATATAGATCAGGCTGATTGTAAAAAATTATCCTTAAACCAGCCTTTTCTGTTATAAAACAAACGGAATAAAAATTCAAAAATCTGATTAAACATCTTTCAGTTATTTATATTTTAACACAATAATGTAATTTCTTCCCTACCTACGTTTTATAGTATAATTTGGGCATAACTTATTACAAAATGTATTAAACTATCCTATGCAACACAGAAATTGCTTTAACAGAAATTGCTGCATCTAATTTTCACTTGTTTCAATCGGTGCGAAAGGCCTCGTTTTTCAACAAGAAGTTTGTTTTCTAAAATAAAATAAAACAAAAAATTTTGATTAAGATGACTTAAGCTTTTATCGTATTACGAAGAGATAAGTTTGGCAATTATGGCTGAAAAATGGTACTTTTTTTTTTGTTTTTGTTTTTTAAAGAGAAGTAGCAAATCAGGCAACAATGTCTACTTAGTGAAGTACGGTGCTACATTCTTTCGGAAAGGTATAGCGAAGAGATGAAACAGGTGGTAAAAGTTGAAGGATAGTCGGAAATTAACTGCCGTATATAAAACAGCACAGCGACCAGTGACTATGCCTTCATCGCTGAGCAGCCCCACCGACAGTCAGTTTTTATTTATAGTGCAAAAAGCCAAGGTATTCGTTGGGAATCGAACCCACAACCCCCATATTCACAAGCTAGTACACTACCTACTAGCCTACAGGGGCACAGGAGCATCTGGCAAATGTCCCCCACGACCACGCTGACAGATGTCGATTCTTTCATCATCAAAGTTTTTAATCACTCTTTGGCGAAATGGCGGTCCTATTTCGTTAATCACATCATGGGTTTTGAGAGTTTAAAGCTATAACCCAGCGATGTTAAATCACACGATCTGGTTGGCCGCTTAATCGCTGGTTGTCGTGAAGTTATGTGATGGGGAAATTTGGTTTGCAATAAATTGATCGTTTCATTGTCTATGTGACATATTGAAACCGCATCAATATCGTCAATAAGAGGCCAAAACTGAGTTTTTTAGCATCTCGCGATAGCTTGATATATTAATCGTTTCCGCATTTCCAGCCTCATCTTTTAAAAAAACGGCGCAATCACACATCCCGATCACATAATATACCATATAGTCACACGTTGAGCATTTAAAGGTTTCTCAATAATCGCTAAAGGATTTTCAGAAGCACAAATGCGGCAATTTTGCTTGTTGACATACCCTGACAAGTGAAAATGGGGTTCGTCTTGAAAAATGATTTTTCCAGAAAAAACCAGCCGGTTGTTCCTGAATGCATTGAGCATATCTACGGCAATGTGAATATTCGGTCGGCTTCAATTCCTGCACCAGTTGAACGTTGTTAGGCTTCAAAGTCAAATCCTTACGCAAAATTCGCCATGTGATGGTTTTGGATAACCCCAATTGATGAAAACGTCGAGGAATTGACAAATTTGATCTTGTTTCAACAGTGCGACTCACATCTGCTATGTTTTCAGTTGAATGACTCGATCGATGACGCGTTGGTGTTCGCACATTTTGTATCGAGTCCTGTCGTGTCAAATTTAACGATCAAATTGTTAACAGCGATCTCATAAGAACGAATGTCCAAAAGTTTTATGAATTTGAATTATTTTAATGCGATTTTCATGCGAAATTGAATTTATTGTAATAATTGCCAATGCATTTACTACGAATGCATCAAAAAACTAAATGTCAAAACTGTTATGTTTTTGGTATTGCCCCAATTGAAAAACAAACTTCTTGTTGAAAAACCGATACTGTAAAAAAGGAAAGCAATTTTCCATTTTCAGATTGATTTAAATTTTACCAGGGATGGTGTTTTTAACAAATTTATTTTTTAAATTTAATTTAATTTTATTGACATTTTATTAAACGGTCAAAGTCTGTCTCTTTTTTGTTTAATTAAATTATAAAGTACATAAAGGAAAGAAGAAAAATATAACAAAAATATTAACGGCTGTATGCATAAAAAACGCTTACTTGAGCTTTAAAGTAGTTAGTTAGTTAACAAACACTTTAAGGCTAACAGACGTTTGTTAAAAAATGGTATTCATAAACAGTACTTTAGCTAATGTACGCTTTAGTAAAGTTAGTATTTTGATTCTGGCAATGCCACTATTTTCAGTTGTCATGTTGTAGTTAACGATGTATAAAAATGAATATATTTATCCGGGTATATAGATCCATAAAAAATGTTTTTATTGTTTTCAGCAAAAACAACATTTTTTTTTTTGTTTTTTTATTAATCTTTTTAATAAAAAGCAAAGCACTCAAAAAAGATCAACTTGCAAGGCTTACGAAGAACTTACAAAGAATTTGTTCATATTAAAAAAAAAATTATTCGGATTATATGTACATCAATAAAACTTTTGTTTAAAATAATTAATTTTTGTAAAATATAAAATAATGATGTAAAAATGTTTTATATTGAAGGGAAGGTAAAATGTAATTTTTTGTTAATTTTATTTGGGTACGGTTTTCCGTCGACCCTCGTCAAATTTGGTTTGTGAACAAACCGGTTTCGGCTGTTTGCCATCTTCAGTGTTCTTTTCGGAGTACGAACACTGAAGATGGCAAACAGCCGAAACCGGTTTGTTCACAAACCAAATTTGACGAGGGTCGACGGAAAACCGTACCCAAATAAAATTAAGATTAACCCCGTCGGAAAAGCCAAGCACATATCGAATTTTTTGTTATTATTTGTATACTACAATTTGTTTTTAATAAGCATTTTTAAAAATTTTTGGAATAACAAAGTAAAACTGTCAATTGAGCCGTTTACATTAAAAGTGGCATAAGTCACAACTGAACAGTTTTTTTTTCATTTTTAATAAATTTGAAATTAATAAGTTAAGAAGTATTGAGATTTGTTTGAGAGGAGTGTTGGTAAATAACAGTGTAACAAAAATGCTTATTTTACAAATGGCGTTAGTCGCTGTAGTCAGGAAATTAATTTCCGAGCCTAGTGTGAAAGAAATGGAAACATGTAATAAGTGTGTTTGAAGTATAATTGTGATTATTGGATTTATTTTTATTAGTACGAAAGAATAGTGCAGTTTACTGAACTATATTATAATGATATCTAATATACTACACATAATTAGCATTATTTTGTTATTTTTTTATTCTCAGGAGGTTGCTTCGTGTTGTATAAAATATCTAAGAATGCCACAACTCAAAAGCATATTATTGCACATAGTAACTTATGTAAAGGACAAAATAGTAATAGTAGTAATAGTCCCCTGTCGAAAAAATCCTTCACAGATTTTATTTCAACACAATCATTAGAAAAATCCGTTTCAGAAAGGAAACTAAATACAGACTAATTGAAATGGCTAAAAATTAAAATGTTATATAAACTAATTTAAAATAAAAAAGCTGACAATAAAGTAACTTATGGCACTTTTAAAATAAACGGCTCAGTTTATTGTAAACACAATTTGTTTTGGTTTTGAACTTTCAATAATAAAATTGAACTGTCAATTTATTGTAGGTTTAACGTAGGTTTTTCCTATTTTAAAGTTAACAAAGGTATGTTAAGGTAAAAACGTTTTTTGAATACAACTTTATCAAATTGTGCTTAACAACGGCAGTTAAACCTACTTTAAGTTTTTATGCATACGGCTGTAAGTATTTAAAAATTTTAAGTTTTTATTATTTTGTTGCTACGAATAACTTTATTGATCTATTGCAAAGAAAACAGTATAAAAATTAAAAAAAAAAAATAAAAAATACATAAATAATAGCGGAGCAGAAAATAAAAAAAAAAACTCAATATAAAGTTGTTAGACGTCAATAGACAAATTATTAACCTCTGCAAGCGTAATAGCGCTACAATTACAATTTTGCAGCTGGAAATATAAAACCTACAAAAACATAGAAGAAGAAGAAGGAAACGACACGAAAGTATTACAAAATAACTGCTGCTGAAAATTCGTTTGTCCTTCAAAAAGTTACGCCGTTAAATTTATTGGTTTGTTTGTCTTCAGCTTAAACTTGAGTAAACATTTTTAAAGGTTTTGATTTTCATGACTTGAAAATTGGTGCGTAAATATTTTAAGTATTTAACTTATGTATATTAAATATCTGATTGTGTTTACATATTTACTTATTGGATATTTTTTTCCTTAAATATATTGTTTGTTTAAAAACATTCATTCACAATAATGTGTCTATTTGTGCGAGATTGTATATTTAAATTAAATTAATAATTTTAATGTTTGCCGTATCTTTTTCTCTTTTTGACTGTTCTTTTTTTTAATTATTTTTACATTTGTTTCTAAATAGAAAAACATAAGAAAACAAAATTAAAAAAAAAATAATTTTTAATTTTTTTTTGTAAAATTGTGAGCAGTGTGACCATATCGTGTGACAAATTAAATATTAATATGAGTAATGACTCTAAAAAAAATATAACTAATCGTTTCTGTCGGCTGTGTTGTTCTTCGACGTTTATAACTCTCTTCCCGCTAATATTTTCACTGTCGTTTTTTACAGCAATTCCAATTACTATGGTCGAGGTATTTAAACCTTATAGATCTCAGAAAGACGATATCTTATTATTTTAAAGTTGATTATCTCGGTCCTTTGAGGAATGTGAATAGTTATGAAATTTTATTATCTATCCGTTTCTTGAAATTTTAATTTAATTTAGTGCAAATTTATATCCTTTAGTCTATATTTTATAAGTGAAGAACTGTTTGTTTCGGCTTTTACCACTGGTGAAATAAAAATTAATTTTGTTTTTTACTTAGTGTTTCCTGATAAAGAACACCAAAGATGTTCGAAATATTGAATAAAATAATATTAAATAAAGCAAAACTAGTTTTATTCAAATGAAGAAGTTAGACCTCGAGCCCGAATAATGAAAAATCATTTATAATCTTCACAATTTTACAACAAAACAAAATATCTGCTAAAACTCTTTGTATTATTCATACACATGAAACACTTAACAGTACAGAACGTGATAAGATTTACATCAGTACCATATGTGGCCATAACCGAATGAAGCTCTTACCACTAGGTGTAGGAAAAAGTGTCCACCCATGCCCTAAAGCACATACATACTAGGTGCATATACGCCTTAGTTGCAATTTTCGAGTGCACGGTAGCAGGGCCATGCTCTCACATGCTTACGAGTTGGAGACTATCCAAATCCAGGTACTGGTACAAGCGCAACTTGGACATTTATATGAATGTTAACCTTTTCTTTTCATTAGCACCTCTTCGTAACTTTCTTCAAAGTCCGATTTAAACCACAGCCATCACGTTGCTCCTCGAGAGGCCTCACTAACAACCAAAACAGTGCCGTAGGCCTGCGGGCAATTGGTTCTCGTGGTACCAGTGTGTGTCGCAAGTCACTAGGCGGACTTCGAGAGTTCTTTGTCTCTTCCAGTATTCGGCTCCTGCTAGCCTAGGCGACTGGTGCCGCCTTTTACCTCCGAAGGAACAAGTCAAGATTTGGAAGAGATTGCATCTAGACTGCGTGCCGCCTTAACGATACAGTTATTTGTTTTTAATTATTAGCTCATAAATACTCAGCTTATTTGCCACATATTTCCCTAACAGAAGAATTTAGACGTTTTAATTCGCCAATAAAAGAAATCGTATATGCCAGTGGTATGGCAATATTATGCATACTGTCAAGCAGAGAACTTGTTTGTGTATACGTGTTAAAGAAGGCTTTCTGTTAAATAATTGGGGGCGTCCAAGCACTGTTAAGAGTATGCTTGTGTAGTCATGTAGAAGTGGAAAGGAAGGATAATATATATGTTATTTGATAGACTGGCCAAATAGAGTAAATGAAATAAATTTTAGAAACGATAAATTAGAAACAACTAAAAACCTTAAAAATGCTCATTTGAAAGTCTGTAATTTTTATACAATTCAATTATACGATCTGGTCACTCTGGTCATAAGTCTATTTTATTTAACTTTCTTTTATTGTTTGTTTAATTATTTAAACATGCCACACTTGTAGTGGCTGTTGATGTTAATGTGTCGGTTTGTTCATTGGTTGGGTTGGTAGGTCCTCATATTCTTTCATTTCTTTTGGTGTTGTTTTGGTGTTTGTGTGCAACAAAAATTTAAAAAAAAAATTATATTATTAAATATTCATGTAAATATTTTTTGTTTTGTTGATGTCGTTTATATGCATAAATTAAGTTTGTAATGCAATATACTGTACACAAATTCAATTCATTTAAATCTTTTTTAGTCGTTGTTAATGCTTTTAGGATATTTTAAATCGGCTGCTTAAGCTTTTTAACATAAATTTTTGTTAATTTATTTATGATTAATATTTGTATTTAATATTTGTATTTTTTATCTTTTGCTTAGAAAATCAAAAATAATTTCAAGTTTTATATTTTATTGGAAAAACACATTTTTATTTCAGTTAACAAATGAGAGTTTTTGTGCAAAAACGAAGGTGGCAGATTTGATCTTATAGCAGTTAATATTAGTTGAATGTAGAAAAAACAAAACGATAAATAAAATTTGAAAAGGAAATGTTACTTCCAAGCTCAAAATAAAATTGATATTTTTTAGAAAAAAAGTAATGCGCAGCAAATAATTTTTAAGCTCTACTTAACAAAACTCTAATAAATAAAAATTAGTAATTATAAAACCCGCAACAACAATTAATATGATGTAGTTCTTTATCTTGTAGCATTTTTCTTTCATTATGGTTTTTTTGTTGCTTAAAACTCATTACACGAATAATTAATAAAAACTTAGTAAAATTAATTAATAATCCAGCATGCAATAGTCATATAAATAGTTATATAAAGTTGAAATGCTTTTCTTATGACTTGTATAAGTGAGTTACGGCTCGACCACAGTTCACTATAAATTTTCTCTCGGTTTGAAGACAAATATGAATTTTTTTAGCTGGTTTGAAATGTTGTCTACTTAAAAAATTAAAAAAAAAATTTACTGTTTATGCTGTTGTAATTTTTACGATCCTACGATTCAAATTTATGATGTTGATTTTATTTGATGTTATATTATAAGCTTATAAGGCATGGGTTCATAATAATAGCAGTGTTATTTTTTGTCTTAATATTGTTTAAGGTATTTATTAAAAACTATAAAAATTTATTTATTAGAAACTGTAAAAATAATATGATTTAAATACAATATTCATAATAAGATTATTATTTAACTTCTTATCCTATAGGAATTAATTGATATGTGATAAAAAATTTCAATAACTAAAAATGGTATTTAGAAGTAATATTTTTGATTGTAAATTAATTTTAGGTCGAACAATTATAACTAAAAAAATTATAATAAAAAATAAAAAAGTGAACTTAAGCCGAACTGAAATTATTCATTTCAATATTTCATTATTAAAAATTATTATTTATACATGTATCCTTTTTGATTTTGCTGTGCAGTATTATTATTTCTTAAATATGAAAATGTGGTATTTTATTACCAGACAGTTGTAGCAACCGCTTACTTTAAAATTAAATTTTATAAAATTTATAATAAATTATAAAAATTTATTATAATTTCTTATAAGCTATATTTTCTATTCTCTTGTCCATTACGATATAAAAATTGTAGAATAAAATATTTAAATATAGGGTCCGCCAAATAACTTTTCTTTAAAAAGCTATAAACTCCTGAACTAATTGGATATGGCGCCATACTAAGGTCTTTATGCAAAATTCGTCTCAATGATGTCTCTGAAATGTTCAATTGTTGAGAATGACGGTGAATTGATGTTGATGGCGCTTCACGCACACTTTCTGCCACAGCAGCAATATTCTCGGGTGTACGCACTGTTTTTGACTTTTCACGCTTTGGTTCATCGATGAGGGTGCCAGTTTCTTTCACTCTTTTCACAAGATAACGAACATACCGACCTGACGGTGCTTGTCTTCTTACAAAATCCGTACGCAATGTTCACACACATTCTGCAACACTATCATGATTTTCAAAGTAATGTCGCAATATTTCCAAGCGTTGTTCAAGCGTATACACAACCATATTCGTTCAGCGGAAGGATAAAACTAATTATCTGTCAAATCAAATATGAGCTAAGTGTTACCAGTCACGAAATAAGCACTAGTTGAAAAAACAAAGTTTGATTGCGGACCTTCAAATTTAGAACATTAAATGATAGCGCCATCTCATGTTATCATCAAATTAGTAAAGCTGATATATATTTTAAAGAAACTTTGTAGATATGTTCTTTGCATTCACCACTGAAAATGCAGAAACAAATAAGCATTTGCATTTCTGAGATAAACAATTTTTATATAGGAGACATTTACTAAATTAGGAGAGCATTCAAAAATTCTATACAAAAAAAAAATAAAAGTTTGCATAACACCTGTTCATTATATAACACTCAGAAAGATTTTTGTGAAATTTAACTCACTATAGTAACCGTGCTGTAGAATGTAAAAAGGACACTGCTCTCCTGTATCGAGTGCACATATTTTGCAAAAATAAAAACTTTAAGTTAACTCGTTCTAAAAACTGGTTATAAAAAGTTTTGCTTTGGATTTAGGATAATTCTAGAATTTGTTATTTCATTATTATTTTATTTTATTGACGTTGTTAACTAAGCGGAAATAGCTTCTAAATAACATGATTCTCAAATATTATGCTCAACTACAAAATTTGTAATCAATTAAACTGCTGTTGTTTCATCGCCAGCATAAATACAGTATATGAAAATATCCTTAAAATTCAGAATTTACATTACGGTGTATAGCCGAAAAATATGTAAAAAGTATAAAAATAAGCAAATATATTTCCAAAAAGCTTAAAAAACTCGTCAACCATTTTACTAATATTTTGGTATTCATATTTAATTAATTTTTATGAAGTAATTAATTAATTTTTTAAGCACAAAACCTTTTTATAAAAATTTTATAAATTTTATTTTTATTTTCATTATTTCGCCACACTATTTGGTGGCATCTTCCGTATGTGGAATAAAATTCCTCTAGAGATCTTTCCTATCACTTTCAATGTAGTAAAGTTCAAATTGAATGTCCAGAAACACTACTTTTTCCTCCTCCCCATAACCTAATTTTCTAATTCTGGCGCAATGCATGGGTAGTGTAGGGGTCATCCCCTGAGTATCTTTAATGTATCCTTTATGTTAAGAAACGGCCAACTGATTCTGTGTTATTAGAATCAGTTTGTTAGTTTTCGTGTGATATAAAATATACACTCATTTGAACATTTAAGCTTCCAAGCATTTCTATTTACAATGTTAATAAAAAAAAACTATATTAGTTAAACCTCAACTACACTTGCCGCAAAGCGTATGATTAAGTTACCTACACAATGAAAGAACCATATTATTCTAATGTTATTAATAAAAGGTTTTTTAAATTCTGAATAAACGGCTATTCAATTTCTTTAAATATTAATCTACAATTAGGTTATATGAAGATTACACAAACAAATATTCACAGCTGCAGTATTAAAATTAACCGCTACAACGTAAACATTAGTGAATCATTTTGCCTGAAGGTATGCAATGACACACAGCAAAATATGAAGGCATAAAATGGTTATTGGCTTTTTTCAGCCAACCAGTTGTTTGTTCAGTTTGCTTTGAGCCTTATGAAATCAAAGAAGAAAATTTCTAAACCAATAAAACAAAGCATGTGAATAAACAGAGAAAATCGAGAGTATTCACAAATAACTCAATTAAAGGCAACAAGATTTTATGTTAAGCCGCAGCTAAGTAAACTTTTATAAATAGAAACGTCACAGTGTAAAAACTGATAAATGATTTTATAATATATAATCAAAATAACTTATTCGCACTTCAAACTATTCATAAGAGTGCAAGTAATCCAATACGCTTTTAAATAATGAAAACTTTTTGTTAAAAAAAGTTGTAAAAAAAATTAATTATTTTTTAATAAAAAAGTATTTATCTTTTAGTAGTTAATTATAAAGCACTAGGTCACTATTTAATAAAAAATTTTTAAAAACTTTTATTTTTCGCCACACCGTGTGGCGAAATATCGAAAAAATAAAAAATTAAAAGTTTTAAAAAATTTTTTTTATTAAATAGTGACCTAGTGCTTTATAATTAACTACTAAAAACTATTAAAAAGGCCAAAAAACTATAACTATTATATAAGTATTTATCTTTATATAAATTCAATATTTCGCTTTCCTTTCTTTGGAAAGCTTCTTTAGAAAAAGAAGGACGAATAAAAATAATAAAAAAAAAACAAATAATGATTTTTTAATACTTTCTGAAAATCTTCATAACTTTTAATTAATGATGAAACAAATATGAATATTTTAAATTGTCATGAAATTTTCTTTATTCGAAAGATATTCTTCTGTCATTATAACTCAAATATGACTTCTGGCATATGACCGCCAAGGATAACTCGGATGTAGTCTAATCTAAATATCCAATTTTCGATTACTTTTAACAATATTTGTGGCCGTATATTGGCAGTAACGAGGCGTTAAATCGGTGTTAAATCTCATGATCTTGGAATCTAATTCATGGGCCCGAAACGAGAAATTATGCGGTTATTAAACGTTTCGATTAATAAATCAATTATGCCGTTTTGCTGAAACCACAGCTTATGCAGAATATGATTGTTCCATTAATGAACGTCAGTAATCATGCCTCTGTAGCGGTCACAATTGACTGTAACATTCTGCCTACCATCGTTTTTAAAGAAGAACGAACCAGCATATAAAGCATACCACAACGGTCAGTTTTTCTAGATGTTACTTGTCTGGATAGATGTGTCTCAACATACACTTGTTAATCCAAATACGGCAACGACAATTTTGTTTTGGGCTTAATTTTCACAATTTGTAAATGTCGTTCAGGCATCGATCTTTTCATGTTGAAATGCCAAACCAAAATAAACATAAATTGCTTTACAGCTAACAAAATGGCTGCAAGTTAAAAAAGTGTTACCAACAACACTTTATTAGAACAAACACCAGATAAGTGTATACGATTTGGCGTCTATTTGTTATTATTAAAAATCATAATAAATAAAAAATAGTTTAGACTGATTATCTGCGACTTTCACATGCATGTTACAACTAAAATTAGATGAAATAATGGAAAAGAAGAAAAGATATATTTCGAATATTGATATTTTTTTATTGTCTTTGATATTGTTACAATACCACAATGCAATTGTTTCACAAGAAAAGTTTAGCAGATGATATACTATAAGAGAAAACTTTGTACCGTGCATAATTTCAATCATTATGCATTTGTTTAATTTTGTCTCCTTAGGACGAATTTTAAAGGAAAAATATTTATCTTAAGAATATAACTTAAAAAGAACAAACAAAAAAACTTCCTTTAGTTCTTAGAATTGAGCATATCTTTAGTTGTAACTCAAAATGGGTGGTTAATTTCTTTCAAAAATAGTATCGTCTGAATGGAACATGACGCCCTTATTGCTTACCATGTATTTCTTTACTTGAAAATGTTTTTCATCCCCCGTCCATATGCCAAATACTATAGTTTAAATAATAAGAATGTTGCCTACTAGGCATGTGATTGGTTTGGTTATCTGAGTTCATTTCCCACATTCTTTTTTATGTCATGAAAAATATCTGAATAGGTATTACAACGCTCGACAAATTTTCATCAGTAATTGAAGGTTATAAAGATATTAAGAAATCGATGTTTTGGGCCTGAAAATACAATGCGATGTTCGATGGAACAAGCATATTTCACAAGTTGCACAACAAGCATTCAAGTTCCTTGGATTTCGGATTTCCTTACTATCTATGCAGTTATCAGATGCAAAATGAAATACAACTTGCATAAATGGGCCGGTGCTTCAAAGACTATTTTGTAGTTACTCAACCACAAGCGGGAGACAGCAAAGAGGCTCAGCGGTGACAGTAGAATATTCACTCTATTGGCTCGCTGTAGCAACGACGATATGTAAAATGCCGTTCAACGTATTAAAGTTGTTATTACAACGGAATGTGCTGTAATGATATCAAGACACTAGTTCCTGAAAGCCGTAACACGAAAATAATTCTGTATTAAGAGTGCAATATTTAATGCTTGTTTGACTAGTAAATCGTCCTATGTATTGTAGAGAATAATCTAGAATCGAATTTTTTGTTTCACTCCACATCAGAGGTTGTTGTTCCATCAGTTTCGACTAGCAGTTTAGTACCTTCCAGACTAAAAATAAATGGTTTGGTTTTTCAGTTTAGTTATATAGTTTAGTGGAGTAACATCATTTTTGGTATTATATATGTTTAATTTATAAATTCATTTAATTTTTATTTATTTTATGTTTAATTTACAAATTCATTTCAATTTTGAAGTTACCGCATTGCAATTTGTTTTTTGGCTGCCAAAAGGTGACTAACTGTTCTCATCGCCGCTCTGCCTTTTATATCCAAAAACTTGCGGTTTTCTTCCTTTAGAAAAAACTCGCCAATTTTCCAATTCGGCGCCAGTGTTGCCATTGTGGCATATTTTGTGCATAAACATGGACAATATACATATAAGCTTTTATAGATATGCTTCATTAACGCATGCTGCATAGGATACTAAATCCTTTTAAGAGGTTTTTACTGTTTGTAAACATTTATACCGGACTCTAAACAATGACACTAGTCACCAAGTATTATAGTTTTAAGTATTTTGATTATTTCAGTGAATGAAAAATATCTTTTTTTTTTAAGAGAAGGAGCACTTCAGGCAACAATGCCTATTCAGAGCCGAGTACCGCGCTACATTCTTTAGCAAAGGGATAGAGAATAGATGAAACAGGTGGTAAAAGTAGAAGGATAGTCGGAAATTAACTGCCGTATATAAGACAGCACAGCGACCAGTGACTCACTGCTATGCTTTCATCGCTGAGCAGCCCCACCGACAGTCAATTTTTATTTTTGTAGTGAAAAAAAACCAAGGTCTTCGTTGGGAATCGAACCTACAACCCCCATACTGACAAGCTAGTACACTACCTACTAGCCTACAGGGGCACTTATTAGAATTAGAATGTAACTTAAACTTCTTTTGAACATGTAAATCCAATCTCAACCCAATTTTATATTTGCGTACCTTTGCTCACAAGCTTAATAGATTGGACGCCTCTTCCGAGAATTTTGTTATGTTATCTACGAATTTATTTTCAGGAAAATATTGTCTATCATGTGTTCAGAAACGAGTGCCAAAGTCTATAAAAGATTGTACGGTTCCTTTGAAGTCATTAAAAAGAGACCCAGGCAACATCGGATTCAAAACTAATCCCCACTATATAACTCACTCAGTGTTATAATTAAAATCATTTCGATTATTAATTTTCTATTATAAGCTTTGTAGCGTCCTTTACACAGCCTTTTGCAAAATGTTTTATTTATTGTTTATTTTCCATAAATTAAATTTGCACCAACTGCAACGTCTTCTGTTTAGTAAAAACAAAATCTTGCGCTTTTCATTAGGCCCACTAAGGTATTAAGAATTTTAAATAATTTAAAAATTAAACATTTAACATTTGATGCCTCGCATTTATGATCTTTTTTACACGCTTTATTTTTTTTTCTTTTATATTTCAGATATTTTAAAATTTGCTTAACTATTTTTCATCTTCATCAGCCTGCTTTGGGTTTTGAAAACTTCCTGAGAACAACAGGAAGTTGCCCCACCGACAATCAATTTTTATTTTTGTAGTGAGAAAAAAATCAAGGTCTTCGGTGAAAATCGAACCCACAACCCCCATTTTTACAAGCTAGTACACTACCTACTAGCCTACAGGGGCACCTATACTTTGATATAAATATCTATGACGAAAAATATCTTAAATACAGAAAACCTCTAAATGCCGTGAGATTTTGGAATCCCGAATAATCTTGGGATTTTGGTATCGGTATTAACAAAATACCGTTTGGCATCCCTATTTGACGTTTTTTATATTGCCGTTATTTCTCTCTAGATCTTATGTTTTATGAATCTTCTGTAGCGTGTTAAGGAATTTAATTTTAAATCGTTGTTTTTGTTGAATTTTACATCACAAAATTTTATCGAATTTTTTACTGTTTTTATGAATGCAGTAAGAGAGTGTAAACTTTTTGTTAGTATTTTTAGATCTTATATTTACTGTGTTAAATTATTCGCTATGAATTTGTGCTAATTGTTTCTTATACGTTTTTATAAATGCTAATTTTCTTTACCTTTTTTTTATTGCTCACTTTTATGTCTTTGCCACTGGTTTTATTCAATGATTTTTTTCTTTATCTGGTGATATTGCCTTTGCATACTAGTGGCTTAAAATAGTTTTATTATTTTCTTTCCAGCAGGTCAAGGTGTATTATAACTATGTTTATTTGCATTTACATTATTAAACAGCGACCTTTAATAGTGTTATTATATGATTTCTGATAAATCCAATTGGATGTAAATTTACGATTTCATAAAAACTGAGTTTAGTATGAGTAAAAATGGGAAATAATACAAACCATGTTATTTTTTTTTAAATTCAAATAGTTGTTGTCTGTTAGAGGTTGCATCGAATTCTTTATATTTTACTTTCCCTAGCATTCCTCTCATTATCCCACAAATTCTCTTGAAAAAAATTCATTCAAAAGCAATATTGTTTCAAGCGAAAATTTCTATAAGACCGTAAATTAAGTTAGTGTCACCGACATGCTAATTTTAATAGCATATATGCAACTACATATATGTGTGTGCTGTATTGAGCATGGATAACAGTTTCAATATTAATTATACTCGTACTTGTATTTCATACTTATAACTATTGGTGTCAACGCTAGCATTTAAAGTGATATCGGTTATTTTTATAGAGGCATAGAACTTTAACTTGGCTACATTTTTAAACGGCTGGCTATTTTTTTAGCTGTCAAGTAATTTATGTTTAATTGGTTTAGCATTTCAACAAAAATAGGCTGAGGGCTGAAAAACGCTTACAGATTGTGCAAAACAAGATTGACGTAGATGCCGATTTTCATAAAGGAACATTTGTATAGCGAATAAGCTGACTTTTGTTTGAATCGCTGCGTCAATACACAAAACTGCCATATTTGAGGTGATGATAAAACTCAAGTGTTTATTAAAATAATGTTGCATGCAGAAAATTTGGCTGTTTGTGTTCCGTATAGTTTGGTGGAATTATTGATCCGTACTTCTTTAAAGACAATGCTGGTCAGAACGTTATAATCAAGATGACTGATTTTCGTTCATCAGTTGAATAGCCATGATGTGCTAATGAGATGGTGCAACATGTCTCACAGCTAGTGCTACAATTGATTTATTAAAGCAAATGTTTCGTATCCGTATAGTTTCACGCTTCATACCCGTAAACTAGTCTCCAAGGTCGTGAGTTTTAAGACCGCTCGACTATTTTCTATAGGTATATTTGAAGTTTCTGTTCTACGCCATTAAGCCTAAAACGATTGACCACTTGAAAGACAACATTTGTAGCGTAATAGCCGACATACGACCACAAATATTAAAAATTGGACATACAAATGAGACTTAATGCAAAGCAGCGATTGTGGTCATATCCCAGATGTCATATTTAAATTATAAGACCCGAAGATTATCTCTCATAAATATTCATCTTTGATTTCGTATATTTCAAAGTTATATACCACTATAAAAATACCCTTTATTACCATACCCACAATCTGAACATACCCGACTCTATCTAGTTAAAACATCATTAAAAACTGAATATTGTTTTAAGTACCATTGACAAAAGAGTTTAATTTATTATTTTATGTTATCACTTGCTGGGAAATAGTGTGACCTTGTATTTTGAAATTACTTTAGTCATATACATAAGTCTGTATGTATATGTTTTGGTACAATTAAAAAGAATATTTTTTATTACACATCTGCAGTATGTTAATAGTTATAAATTTATGATTATAAACTACAGGAAAAGCTTTCATGTCCTTATAATTTGTGTTGAAGTGTATCAAAAGTAGGTACTTGTGCACAGGTTAATTTTTTAAAAGCTGTTAGTGTGTAAAAATGCACTTTTGCACTCTCACACATAAAAACGCACACATTTACACATGACTTCACACACTTGTAAAAGTTTTATATTTTCATTTTTGTTTTTTTAAATGCGATGTGTGCACTCGTGTATGTTTTGTTAAGCAATTATGCGCTTTTTTCACATTCGTATGTAGAACATTAGTTCAATATGAATTTTAGGGTGAGAGCATATTAACTTTTGCCGAGATGTTTATCATTTTCTATAATTTATGAATGTAAAATCAAATATGAATGATATAGAGCTTACTTACAGTTTATTCTAATCAGTGTTTGGAGTGATATTGTCCACTGTTAGTTCTAATACTTTATATGAAGAGAAGTCTGCAGTTAATCACAATGTTATCAAGGCGATGGATCTTTTTTAAAGATCTCAAATGTGGCTTTAGTGGGTTTGCACAGAAAACTGTAATAAATTTGTTAAGAAGTAGCTCGATTTTATTGAAACGTAATAAGAAGAGCGCAGGGAGGCTTAATTTATAGATCGTCTAGTCAGTGCAAGAAAGGCAACATTAATTCAAAGTGAACAAAATGCGTATAGGAGATGTTTGTTATAAAAAAGTTTTTTTAACTTCATTCATTTTGCTCAAATGCTCTAGATGTAAAAAGATTAACCCTTCTGTAAATAATAACCAAAACTTGCATCGTACGAAACCTGCCACAGTTTTGCAACTTTACCCAACACTGTTGTACGTAAATGCTTCAAGGAAATAAAATTGAATTCTAAGAGTACTTCAAAAAAAAAAAAAATCAGCAATTTTATTTCGTGCTTGATTCCTTTAAATAAATATTTCATGATATTCTCACAAAATATTTATCACAAAAATTTTTATTAAAAAATAAACATCACATCATATTCTCATAAAACATTTATTCAAATAAAAATATTTGAAATGTATTGTAATGGGGGAGAGCACATCCATATTGCAACTTCACTATTGCTCAAATAGCTCATCAGTAAATTTTACCCCAATATTTAATAGAAAAAGCTAAGAGTCCTATATCCAAAGCCAAACTGATTCTATGAGAATTTTTCATAAAATCTTTCCATTGAAAACCATTCATATGTAATTTGAAAATTCCAGAAAATAAAAAATATTTGTAAATAATTTTACAAAATTCCAAAAGAGGGAAATAAGTAATTTATAATTATTCGAAACCATTTTCAATATAAGCAATTTTATTTCGTGCTTGATTCCTTTAAATAAATATTTCATGATATTCTCACAAAATATTTATTTATTTATTATTTATTTGTTAAATACATTTTGAAATTTGAAATTATACTATTAACACAATCATACCAAATAAAAACAGGTACTTTTAGTTTTAATTTTTTGGTAACACAAAGAAGATCACAAGTTGTGTTTAGCAAAATTTATTAGTAGCGAAAATTATGATGTAGACTTTATGTATCTCACAACAGTTCCTTTTTCAAGAAAGTTTCACTGTAAGTGTTGCAAAGAAAAATTTCACCAAATTCGCCATTTTATTTAAAAGAGGATTGACAAATCAAAACACAACACAACAACTTCTTTACTAAAAAGAACATAATTTACAAAGTCTTGTAAAAAAAATATCAAAATTTAAAAGTTAAATTTTCAAAGCTAACTCTCATTTTATAATGAAATCAGTAACCTATTGAGCAGTTTATGTTGTCCTTTGAAGTGTTTTGTGTTTGGCTTTTCTGATGAAAACGAATATTAAAAACTAAATGTAATATCCTTATTCCTGTGTTTCCTCGCTCAGTGTACAATTTCATTACATAACATTTTTAGACGTTATGTATAAAATATAAATATTATAATATTAAATTGACACATTTTTATTTTAACTTATTTACTTTTTGTTAAAATTATAGTTTGGCTTACAGTTCTGGTTTTAAACTAATTAAAGAAACCCTCTCAATTTTAATTAATTCATTTTCCCAGCAAGTGGTACCTTAGTAGTTGTTTTAAACGTTTCTCGCATATGCAAGAATATTCTACTTTAACATCACTCCATATTGTTGTTATTATTATCATTCAGTTATGCACCAGCTTGACTATGTGTTTTGTTTTGCTCTGTGTTGATTGTTTTTGTTTTTTATTGTTTATCTTATTTGGTAGAATTTTATATTAGTATGTTGTGGTTGTCTTGTGTGTTTAAGGTTTTTTATAGAAAACTACGCAGTTTGTAAAATGCATAGTGGGTCGTTTCGTTTACTTTTTTACTAATAACTATTTTTTTTTAAACTTAATAAATCATCTTTGTAATAAAACTTTTAATATGGACTTAGGAAAATATACCGAAGATTTAATTATTTGCATGGCACAAATACAAATCGTCAAGAAATACAACAGTCATTCTAAGCTTTATTAAACGCTGTGACTTGTGTTCATTCTACACCTAATACTTAAAATTAAATCCTGTCGTAACATATTTAGGTGGGTGATAATAATATGTAATATTATTTTAATAAACTCATGTTGGTATGTGCAGTTGCAGACTAACAATGGGGAAGCAATATAAATATCATGGTGAAAAACTATTGACAAGAAAAAATACAATAATCACAATTCAACTTGCGCAATTTTCATGGAAACTTTCATGCAACTTTTCGAATTACAACACGTAATGGAAAAGACACAAAAAAACTCATTACTAGATATACGTAGGAGACAACATATCCATCCTCGAACAAGACAACACCAAACAAATTCTAGCAGACTTAAACGCAATGGAAAAAGAACAAGACCGAAATTTGTATTATCTTGACATCACAATAAGATGAAGAACTAACTGTTTAAAATTTGATATCTATAGAAACTCAACTAAGACGGACACTACCATCCACATCACCTCGTATCATCTTACCCAACATAAACTAGTAGCATTCAGATATATGATACACAGACTTAAGGTAATCCAGATAAGTACAACAAAGAACTCGACACAACTTACATCATAGCTAAAAATAACGGCTATAAACCCACTACCATCAATAAACTTCTTAAGCAATACAACACTGAAAACCGGAATAAAGAAGACAAAGAGACAAGACGTTACAGTTTTACTTACACAGGACCACAATTATATAAACTTACAGAAATATTTAAACACAAAGAAGGTTTACTCACAGCATTAAAACCCGTCAACACACTGAAACATAATCTCAGGATACCGACGGACACATTAGACAAATTAATTTCCAGCAGAGTATAGAGACGTAGTTTTACCTGCAAACATGCTTATAAGGGTCAAACTGGACGAACACTAAAAACAACATTTGCAGAACACACACGCTCATACAAACGAAAAAGAGAAGACTCCAACGTTGCATTACACCATGACGTTCACAAACACACACCAAGGCAAGTAGATGAATGTATGACATTACTACATCTTAGCAAAAACGCATTCTTGAAAACATGGCAATCTATAAAACAAAAACTTGTAACAGTGACATTATTAACGAACAGGCAAACAAACACAATTTTCACACCACTAAAACTTCTCAAACACTCCAAGAAACAGATAACACCCTCAGACGGGCACACGTACTTGGATAAAAATAAAAGATGAAGATATTGAGAGTTACCCTTACATACTTGTGATATGCCTGTGAGCAGTAGCATCCATACTTCAACATTTGCCGATGATACGGCCTGCCTTAGTTCTCACGAAGACCCCCGTATGGCATCTCAGGTTCTTCAGGAACATATTACGCATCTGGAATTGTGGTTGAATTTATGGAGAATAAAAGTAAACGAGCAAAAGTGTGTCCACTTAACTTTTACTTTAAAAAGGGAAACTTGCTCCCCTATTCGTATGAACGGCCAGATTATTCCTCACCACTTACACGCTAAATATCTTGGCATAATCCTTGATCGTAGGCTTACATGGAAACACCACATCGACACAAAGCTAATCCAAATGAAAATCAAGTTATCTTAAATATACTGGCTAATTAGCAGGAACTCAACTCTTAGTCTGGACTGTAAACTTCTATTGTATTAGCCGATTCTGAAACCAATATGGTGCTATGGAATTCAACTATGGGGCACTGCTTCAGCTTTAAATGTGGAAAAAATTCAACGCCGACAGAACAAAATACTACGATTAATTACATTAGCTCCATGGTACATGCGAAATTTAATTATACATCGTGATTTGGATATTCCACTCGTGACTGCTGAAATTGCTCAATACGCAGGCAAATATTTAACTAAGCTCGAGTGCCACCCGAATCCCCTTGCGCTGAATATTTTAAATTTTAGAGGTCATATCCGATTAAAAAGGAGAGACACAGGGGCATTGGTCAATAACCCTCCTATTGGAAATGGAATCTCTTGAAAATAGTTTTTATTTTTTTTTATATTTATTTTTGATTGTGAGAATTTGTCAAGATATTATTTTATTACTGTCACTAGAATTATGTCTGACACTGGTCGGGCCTAATGATTATACATTTAGATTTAAGATCTGAAAAATTGTTGTTAGTTCATATATATGAAGATACAATAAATAATTTATGAAGGCAAAAAAAAAAACCCTTACATAAAGTGCCAGGTGGCTGGAACTTATGCAACCTACATGAATAGTTACAACCTTAACAACAGAACTACCTAAACCCAAGCACTGACTCATCAGTACTGATTAGAATATGGCTTGAAAATTATGTTTTCACATCCAAAGCGCTCGCTGTTCATACCAAACAAACAGCCAAAAAATTATGACAACAATATTTCTGTTACTGGTGGAAAAATTCCAAACAACTTAATACCAATTTTTTTTCAAGCAACAATGCCTATTTATTGAAATACCGTGCTACATTCTTTAGGAAGGGATAGAGAAAAGATGAAACAGGTGGTGAAAGTAGAAGGATAGTCGAAAATTAACTGCCGTATAAGACAGTACAGCGACCAGTGACTATGCCTTCATCGCTGAGCAGCCCCATCGACAGTCAATTTTTATTTTTGTAGTGAAAAAAAACCAAGGTCTTCGTTGGGAATTGAACCTACAACCCCCATACTGGCAAGCTAGTACACTACCTACTAGCCTACAGGGGCACCTATTAGAATTACAATGTAACTTAAACTTTTTTTGAACATGTAAATCCAATCTCAACCCAATTTTATATTTGCGTACCTCACAGGCTTAATAGATTGCACGCCTCTTCCGAGAATTTTTTTTTTAATTTTTTATTACACTATTACATTTGATTTTAATTATAATTTACAATGTAAAGAGTTCAAGGTTTTCCCCTTCTCTGCTTAATAATTATAAATAGTTACAACTTCCAATTACACACATTAAAGAATTTTTGGAGGCAAAACTTACAAAAACCTATTTGATTTTTTTTTAAACTATTTAAACTACATAACTTACTAACTACTATGATGATGGAAGCTCATTAATATGGGTATACTCAGAACATAAACATCTGGAGATGAAGTTTAGAGTCAGTCTTTCTATTCTGACGTTTACTAATTCTACTCCCGCAAGTGCATGGAGACGCTTTGTTGATAAAAGCCATGGCACATTGTAAATCATTTTCAATAACTTATTTTGAGAGACTTGTAATTTTTGCATGTGACATTTTGCACTTGTGGACCATACAGGAGCTGCATTCCAAGAATTTTGTTACGTTGTATACAAAATTATTTTTAGGAAAATATTGTCTATCATGTGTTCAGAAACGAGTGCCAAAGTCTATAAAAGATTGTACGGTGCCTTTGAAGTCATTAAAAAAAGACCCAGGCAACATCGGATTCAAAACTAATCCCCACTATATAACTCACTCAGTGTTAGAAGTATAATCATTTTAATGACATTTCCATTATTAATTTTCTATTATTAGCTTTGTAGCGTCCTTTACACAGCCTTTTGCAAAATGTTTTATTTATTGTTTATTTTCCATAAGTTAAATTTGCACCAACTGTAACGTCTTCTATTTAATAAAAACAAAATCCTGCGCTAAAGTAATCCCACTAAAGTATTAAGAATTTTAAATAATTTAAAAATTAAACATTTAACATTTGATGCCTCGCATTTATGATATTTTTTACACGCTTTATTTTTTATATTTCAGATATTTTAAAATTTGTTTAACTATTTTTCATCTTCATCAGCCTGCTTTGGGTTTTGAAAACTTCCTGAGATCAACAGGAAGTTGCCATTGTTTTCGGCGCAAAAAAGTTTTCTAAAGAGGATATTTTTTTGGATATATTTTTTTGCTTGTTGGTTGTTGTGTGAACCCAACATAAGAACGAAAACAAAAAAAAAAAGAAAAAGAAACAATGCGCTTGTCAATTGCTGGTTTAAGTACAAAATTGAAAGGATACAAAGGTTGGTTTTTCTTTGTGTTTTATAATTTTTTTTAAATATTTTTTCTTCTCTTTTAGTTTCTTTTTTCTCTTGCTCTCTTCCTATATCTCTTTTATTTTTTATTACAACTTTTAAGTGTGTAATGTATTGTTGAGTTTGTTTTAATATTGTTTTGTTCCTGTATTTTATTTTTGTACTTGTTAATTGTGGTGTTATTGTTTTTGTTATTGGTATTTAACTTTTGTCCTTAGAAAAGAAAATTTTAACCTGTCGTTAGAAGGTCTTAGTCGTTTTGTATTGTTTTGTTAAAAGTGGAAAGGGTAAAATAATAAATGGAACATAATTTCTTGTACCGATTATATTTTAGGTGTGTGGAAAGTTGCACAGTGCTTTATCCCCATATAGTTAATCGGCAGAACTAAAAGAATTACCGCAGAAACATAAACTAAACAATATTAAATTTGAGAGCTGACAGATTTTTATTTATTATACATATAACCTTCTTCGGTACAGGGATATGCCTCCGCAAAATTTATGTTGACTCCCTTTATTTCTTTATCCAAGTGATGACAATTCCGGTTCCCATATTGATTTTGTTATTAAAAAATAATCTGTGTGATGTTTATTGCACTAGAAACATTTTTTAATCTTATAGAAGAGTGTTCAGCTCTTATGGCTCACTTGTATATCGGCGCAAAGGGGGATGAGTCTCACTGCCTTAAACCTATACGATAACAACCTGATGTGTAAAATAAAATCAGGGAAATTTTTATTTATTATTTTCAAACCTACAGTTTATTCAAAAATAAATTGTCTAGAAAGGTCTTTGCTGTCCTTCAACATCAGTAAGATCACTTCGAATTCCACACACACAACGCGCTCTATCTTTCTTTCTTTCTTTAAAATAAATTTCCAATCTTAGTACATCAACTTTCATGAGTGAGATCTATTGCAAATTTAAAAATTTTGTGATATATTTTAAAATAAAATGAAAATTTTAATAAAAACAATTAAAAATTGTAGCCAAATAATTTTAAATCAAATAAAAAAGTGTAATTACGAAAATGTGATAATATTGAAATAATAATATATTTTTTTGGTTGGTTGACTGTGCTTTTGTTAATTAAAATAAAGGATTTTTAACAAGTTTGTCTTTAAAAAAAAAATAAAAGAAACAATTTAGATTAAGACAATTCAAATTTTTATTGTATTACGGCAATTAGGAATGAAAAGATGGTATCTGGCAAATGTCCACTACGACCACGCTGACACATGTCAATTCTTTCATCAAAGTTTTTTAATGTCCACTACGACCACGCTGACACATGTCAATTCTTTCATCAAAGTTTTTTATCACTTTTTGGCAAAATGGCGGTCCTATTTCGGTAATCAAAACACGGATTTTGAGTTTTAAGGCTGAAATTGATTCGATTGGCTCCGTATAGACTCTGTCCTTACATAGCCCCACTAAAAGTAATCAAGTGGTGTTAAATCACACGATATGACTGTCCACTTAACTGCTGAATGTCATGAAATTATGCGATCGGGATGTTTTATTGCAAATAATCGACAAGAGGTTTAAAACGACCAGTTAGGGCAAAGCCGCCTTTGTGCGATCCAATTGGTAACTGGGCTAGAAGCGATTCCGAAAAGGGGAACTTATTTGTTACCCATGTAAGAGATGTTTTTGCTTTGAACACATCTGATGAGGAAGCTGAAATACCACCATTTGTCAGTAGATCCCTGTGCCTCTAAATTTTACCTTTTGAGATATCGAAAATGCTATTTGTAACCTGTTACCTGTAGCAAAAGCTCTGGGTATTGATAAAATTAGTAACAGAATGCTTGTATAGTTACCTAGAGTAGCTAGAAAGATTATGCGTTTTATTTTCAACGCTATTTTACGCCTCGAGTATTTTCCTCCAGAATAGAAGTTGTCTATGATTATAATGATACCTAAACCCGGGAAGGCCAATAAGTTTGCTGTCGACGATTTCCAAATTGTTCAAAAAATTACTCATGATAAAGTTGACTCCCGTACTAAATGCTATAGGATGTATCCCCCACCATCAATTCGGTTTTAAGTCTAAGCACAGCACTATTGAACAAACACACAGATTTGTAAATGTCATAAGAAAGTCTTTTGAAAACAAAAAATATTGCTGAGCTCTCTTCATTTCTCAAGCTTTTGACAAAGTGTGGCACGACCGTTTACTTCACAAAATAAAGCTTATCTTGCCTACCAACACCCACAAACTTTTGAAAAGTTACTTATGTGGTCGCCAATTTATCATTAGAGAAGGAGACTTCACAAGCCTCCCTCAGCCTATTAAAGCAGGACTCCCGCAAGGCAGTATACTGGGTCCTACCTTGCATTTAATTTATGCGTCTGACATGCCAATAGGATCCCAACTCCACACTTCAATTTTTGCAGATAATACTGCATTTCTTAGTGTCCATGAGGATCATCGATTAGCCTCGCGAAATTTACAGAAACATATTATAAATTTAGAGAAATGGCTAAAACTCTGGAGGATCAAGGTAAATGAACAGAAATGTGTTCATGTAACATTTACATTACTGTAGTGTGTATACACTGTACAAACACAATTCAGGAAAACATGCTTGCCAGTCAAGATGAATCAATCAGGTAATCCCTCAGCACAATGAGGTCAAGTACCTTGGCATTTACCTTGATCGTCGGCTTACGTGGAAGTCTCATATTGATGCAAAACTGACTCAGATGAAACTAAAAGCAGTGCAACTGAATTGGCTAGAAACTCTACCCTGAATTGGATTGCAAACTTTTGTTGTACAAGGCGATTTTAAAACCCATCTGGTGTTATACAACCTCAGCATCAAATATATTAAAAATTCAGAAGCAACAGAACAAAATTCTACGTATGATTACAACAGCTCCATGGAATATTAAAAACTCCCGTATCCACGAAGACCTAGGCGTGCCCTTGGTAAGAGCAGAATTCGCTAGATTCGCGATTAAGTATATCGAGAAACTGGGAACACACCCTAACCCACTCGCACGTAACATCCTTAATTTTGGCGGCCCTGCTCGGTTGAAAAGGAGGATACCCTTGCTATCATTCGAGCATAAGACAGACGACCATGCAGATTTTACACCCCTTGCAACATTACTTTGTTGTCTAGCATTGGCTAGCTTCAGATAATTTTTTTTAGTATTAAGATTTGTACACTTATTGTTAGTTCATATAAATGAAGATTCAATAAATAAATAATTGTATATAAAAAAAAAAAAATAATTGATCATTTCAGCGTGTAAAGGATTCTCAATAACCGCTCTAGGATTTTTAGAAGCCCAAATGCGGCAATTTTGCTTGTTGACAAGTGGAAATGGGCTTTGTCTGAAAAAATGCTTTTTTCAGAAAAACCAGCCGATTGTTTCTTAAAGAATTGAGCGAATCTACGGCGATGTGAATGGTCGGACTGCTTTAAGTCCTGCACCAGTTGAACCCTATATGGCTTCAAAATGAAATTCTTACGCAAAATTCGTCATGTAGTGGGTTCGTACCTCCCGGGGGCACATTTATCGGTCTTTATAGAATACTTGACTATCTAGACCTGTGCAACTGGGGGAAAAAGGGTGTCCAGTCCCCTGAAGGCACGTTATTTTCACGGGAATCAGTAGCCCCAGAGTTTCCGCTATTTGTCTCTTTCATCATTTAGCTGTTTCTCTGACTGATTATTGAGGTTGGCCCTTCGGGAGTATCGTGGTGGTGGTGGTTTCGCGGCCCCAGGTGGCCAGGATCATCTCGCCAATAATAACATCTACAGGTGAATGATCCAGTCCAGTGAGCATGCTAGACGTGTGTTCTGGACAGGAGTTGGAAAGTCTCCAGCTCTTCAGCAAAGAGTGGTGGTTTGCAGCCCTGCTCTGGAATCATCAAAGTTGCAACTAGGAAAGACCTGTTGCTAGAATTAGTCTTCGGCTTCCTAGGGCGTAAAGGACGTGTGCTTTTCATTACCAGTAGTTTGACCACCATCTGGTTAAGGCTCCATAGACAGGTACAGATGTAAATCTGATCACGTAATGTAGTGGGTTCGTATAACCCACGTCGAGGATTTGACAAATTTGAATCTGTTTCAACACTGCAGCTCACAGCTGCAATGTTTTCTGTTGAACAGCCCGGTTGAACAAACGTTGGTGTTCGACTCAAATTTAACGGTCAAATTCTTAATAGCGGTCACAAAAGGACGATTATGTTTTTCGAAAATTTTACGAAATGTAACTTTAACAGAACCACCATTTTCATAGTGGATTTTATTTATTTTAATACGATTTTCGTGCGAAATTGAATTCAAAAACGTCAAAAAACTAAATGTCAAAACTATCATGTTGTTAGTTAGTGTTGCCACAATTGCAAAACAAACTTCTTGTTGAAAAGTCCAATATAAAAAAATATGAAATTTAATTTAACGTTTGTAAAATTTTAAATAATTTTTTAAAAGTTTGTAAAACAAATAAATTAAATAAATAAATTATTTGAAATTGAAACCATTTTCTGAAAATAAATGTTTGGCCTACTTTTATCCTTGAACTCATCTATAGATTTCAAAAGAAAATACTCTGAGCATACAACAGTTTGTACAAATGTATGTTGTGTGCTTGAGAGGCAACGATATTTTATTACTTCTCGTATATAAATAAATCAGGCGCCTTGTGAACTCTATTTTATTAAATTTTATTCTTTCTACTTTTGCTTTAAGAAACACTCGAACGTCTGTTTGCATTTGGATTGTGTGCCTTGAGTTTCGCCAATGGTTAGAATCAATATTTCAATGGAATATATTTTCTATTATACACATGTACAAATACATATGCATATATATACATACCCTACATACTCGTATATATTTATGCATATATGCTTGCAATATTTATGTTTATATATTCATGTGATTCCTTATTGTGTCGAATATATGTTTATTTAACATCAACTACAAGTATAATATCAACTCTTTTATTGTTGTTGTTATTGTTCTTCTTTTGCCAAGAAATCATTTGTCATTCTTACAGTTCGATTCTTTTAATAGCTGAACCTTGTGCTAACTATTGCAGAACTGGCAAAATAATTGCCAGACTTTGAACAAGTCCTACAGTATTTCGTGGGATACTAAAGATGAAGTGTTATCAATGGCCTTCGTCACTTAGACTATTTAAGTTTTTGGCAAATATTCAATAACTTTGTTTCTTTATCATTTTATATTATTTTTTGTTTGTTTGTTTGTTTGGCGTGTAGCTTAAGTGTTTCTTTTAAAAAGGAAACAAATAAATTTAAGTAACATTTCATGTTTGTACGAGTATTTATTTAGTTTAATGTTTAAGTAATTTCGTTTATAATCCTAATTAAATAGTGATATGCACGTCAGCACTTTATAGCAGTTTTGTCAATTTTAGTTTTAATGCCAAATTAAATATTTGATACAAATAACCAAACAACGAGGGTAGGTCATTCTTTTAAGTCTCTGACAAATATATTTATTTTTTTAATATAAAAATGTCATCGATAGAATTCAAGATTTACGGTGCGTGAACTAATTGAGGCCAAAAATTTAATTTTCTTGAGTGTAAAACTTTATTGCTGGCGATGTGATGACATCACTGTCAAGCCGTGGTCTGGACTGTAATTAATTATTTGATTTGAAAGAGCCAGCTTTTAAATGGCTGCCGCTTACCAAAAGCGGGAACATTTTGACTTGATAGCTGATGGATGTTTCTGACACGATCCGTTTCATAGCCATTTCAATACAGTAGGAATTAAGTAATATTTTGGGCTACAACCGCAAAGATAGAAATAGAGATTCAAATGTACATTGTAACGACACGTTCCCGCGTTATGCTGGGGTAAAGCTCGCGGCGTCCAGGGTTCGTTACAAAAAAAATGTTTTCACTAATCACAAGAGACACTTTTGTTTTATAAAAAAAATGTCTTTTATTATAATTCACTCTTAAACTAAGTTATAATTAAACTACACCACTACTGAGCACGCCAACGATGATCAACCGCTTCGTGGCCCTCAAGAGCTTTCGTGTCCACTCTCCGTCGGCTAGCCTACTGCTTCTCACACTGGAGCGAATAAAATTCTGGTCCAGTCTGAGCAGAACAGTTGGCCTGCCCACCAATGTTTGACTTGTCGCGGTTGCCACGAATAAGATTCTGAGACAACCTTTCCACGTCGAAATTGGTATTAGCCTATTGACGATCTTGTCCGTCTTGTTCAGCTAGGGCGAATAAAATTCTGACCTTGCTAAACAAAGCGTGGCCTGGCTTTGGGGTCGTCACCTGGGCGAATTAAATTCTGGCCAGGTGAAGTAGCGACAGCACTTGCTTGGCGGTAGACCTGAGCTATACTCAATTTATTCAAAGTCAAATAAAATTCTGACTCTGATTAACTGAGCTGAGCCTATTCGCAAGACTATTTTAATTAAGTTGAATAAAATTCTAACTCACTTAAAAGAAGTTTTGCCCGGTTGCTTGCCCGTGGCCAAGTTCTTCTCAAATACGTAATTATCTCGCTTTTATATGTTTCTGCCAGGCATACTTACACACCCATACCATTAAACTACAGCTGATTGCTACTGTTTAGGGTTGTGTTTAATGGTACGTTCTTCTCACGGATGTATCCTCGTGTTAATAGATGGCGCTTTTTAACGGCTGTTATTTGTCTTTAAAATTAATACATTATGATTTAAAATATTTCATTAAACAAATAATAAATAAAATTTGAAAATATGACAAGTATATAATAGAAATAATTTGATAATAATAAAAAAACAGTAAAAAAATTAATAAATGTGAAAAATATATATAGAGTTTAATTGCCCGTGATCTAATTGCCATGTGATCCAAAAACAAGGCTGCCGACTTTTGGTCGTCACAACATGAATAATATACATTGACTACCTGGAAAAAGTAATTGATCGCCATTTGTTGAATTAATAAGGAACGACATTCAGTTTTACTTTAAACTAATCAGATGTTTTACCACTTGGGAGTAACGTTTGTGGACATTCGATTTGAATTTTCCTACATTGAAAGTGACAGGAAATCCCTCTAAAGGGAGTTCATTCCACATACGAACCGTTTTGCTAAAAAACAAATTTTCCCTATAATGCGTTGCGCGATTCACCTGCCAACCAACAACAAATGGATGCGCTCTCAACGAAAAACGAGTTAAACGCAAAAAACGTGCGAGAAACGGGAACAAGGCCCCTAATCTCGTTAGAGCGCTTACCATTTCAGTAACGATAAAACAGTTAAATACAACTCACATTGCTCTACAGAATCAATAGAGTTGGATACCCTACTGTCCCCAATAAACCTTTTGGCCTTCTTTTGGGGCACCGTCACATACATGGGAGTTATTTTCCATTTTTGGACAGATATAGGTAGTACGAAGATCGGATAGAGGGAAGTATCTCTTACACCGTTTTAGAAAATCGAGGCACTTAAAAGCTTCTTTAGAAACCGGAAGTATGTGCTTAGTCCATCGAACATAACATTGAATTTTTATGCTAAGAACATCAAGAGGTTCCAATTCCGTAAAGCTTTTATTTAGTCACACTAATCTGAGGCCAACGATGTGCTAAAAATAATTATTTGTAGATTTCGATTGGACATATTGCATATATATTACCAATCACGCTAAAATTTAAACAGAAACTGAAGTCAGAAGCATTAAATTAAATTTATTATAGACATCTTCTTAAACATAGTGAGAACTAGAGCTTATAGATTTGGTGAAATTAATTAATGATATAAAATAGTAAAAAGTTACAAAATTAACACTAATTTATTTCGTTTAAATAAGATGACTATAAAGGCCAGGGCACATAGAAACCGTCATGCGTCATACTTTGATGTATTCAACTGAAGTCAAAGTAACGACGGATGAGGTTGGCACAATGAGTACTTTATTGACGGATAAGAAATCAGCTGTTTTTTGTTGGTCTTATTTTATTAAAGTGCATATTTGAAATGGAGTTAGACGACATCTTAAACTTTCTATTAATGGTAATTTGTATTCCACTATTTATTCCATAATTTATTATTATTATTTATAATTTATTTCAAAAATATTTTACTACAATAAAGCGAAAACAAAAAAAAACAAAAAAAAGCAAGAAGAAGAAGCAAATGAAAAATGTCAAAGTACTCAACGTACGTCAAAAGTTAAAAGTTGGCCAATTTTCGTACTTTTCGTTGACGGAGACGTACTGATTGTGACAAAGCTGATAAGAAACGAGTATTTCAACTTACTTGTCAGTTGAAAAATACAACGTATAACGTATGACGGATTCTATGTGCCCCGGCCTTAACATTTTTGTGTGAAAAGTTTCTCATGTTAGTTGTACAAAATGGGCAATTTCAAACTAAAATTTATTTAAGTCAAACAACAAATTGTGTGGAACAATAAAGTTTTCTTCTTCACTGCTATTTGACTGTTTGCTCCTGTGCCAATAGCAGCTTCATGCAGGTTTACGTCAAATACCTATGCTCACTCGCTACGATTGTTAGACATACAACTTAAGCGCTAGCTGCTTCGTCAGGCAAATTTTTATTTACTTCTTAGTACTTGTATCTCCACTGTATTGCTGTTGTAAGCAACGGACGCATTTCTGGGTATTTTAACATCATTACATTATATTTGGGTCATACTTTTCATCATTGTATAAAAGTCCTACTAATAATTTGATTTCGAAATATACAAGAAAATTCCGGCATTTTAAACTTATATCTTGCAATAGTTATGCTAAGTTAGTTTAAATTTTTAAACTTAGTTGTCCAGTCTGAGCAGAACACTTTGCCTGTCCACCAGTTTTTGACTTGTTGCGGTTGTCACGAATAAGATTCTGAGACAACCTTTCCATGTTGAAATTGGTGTTACCCTTTTGACGATCTTGTCCATCTTGTTCAGATAGGGCGAATAAAATTCTGGCCTTGCTGAACAAAACGTGGCCTGGCTCTGGGCGAATAAAATTCTGGCCAGGTGAAGTAGCGATAGCACTTGCTTGGCCGTACACCTGAGCTATACTCAATTAATTCAAAGTCGAATAAAATTCTGACTCTGATTAACTGAGCTGAACCTATTCGCAAGACTATTTTAATTGAGTTGAATAAAATTCTAACTCACTTAAAAGAAGTCTTGCCCGGTTGCTTGCCCGTGGCCAACTCTCCCCAAATACGTAATTATCTCGCTTTTATATGTTTCTGCCAGGCACACATACACACCCTTACCACTAAACTACAGCTTATTGCTACTGTTTAGGGTTGTGTTTAATGGTATGTTCTTCTCACGGATGTATCCTCGTGTTAATAGATGGCGCTTTTTAACGGCTATTATTTGTCTTTAAAATTAATACATTGTGATTTAAAATATTTCATTAAACAAATAATAAATATAATTTGAAAATATGACAAGTATATAATAGAATTCATTTGATAATCATAAAAAAACAGTAAAAAAATTAATGAACGTGAAAAATATATATAGTTTAATTGCTTGTGAAATAATTGCTATGTGATCCAAAAACAAGCCTGCCGACTTTTGGTCGTCACAATATATATATGATTTATTAAGTTTTAAAAGAAAATAATTACTAGTAAAAAAAATTAACAAACAGCCCACTGTGAATTTTACTAAACGCGTAGTTTTCTAAGAAATCTTATACACACAAGACAACAACAATATGCTTATAAGAAACTCTACCAAATAAGATAAACAACAGAAAACAAAAGCAACTAATGCAGATCAAAATAAAACACACAGCCAAGCAGGCGTCTAACCTGAATGATAATAACAACAATATGGGGTGATGTTAAAGTAGAATATTCGTTTCCCGATCGCATAATTTCAGCATTTAAGTGGCCAGCCAGATCTTGCGATAATTTTTTGGGGCTATATTAAGAACAGAGTCTATACAAAGGCAACCGAATCGATATCGCAATTAAAACTCAAAATAATTGATTTGATTAACAAAATAGAACCGCCATTTTGCCAAAAAGTGATTAAAAACTTTAATGAAAGAATCGACATCTGTTAGCGTGGTCGTGATGGACATTTGCCAGATATCATTTTTCATTCTTAATTGCCAAACTTTTCTCTTCGTAATACAATAAAAATTTAAATATTCTTAATCAAATTTTTTTATTTTATTTTTTTCTAGAAAACAAACTTCTTGTTGAAAGATCCTTTATACATAGTAGAAACTAACAATTTGAATTAGGTGAAATTTTTACACGTAAATTTGTATTTTAATACATTCTTAAAATAAGACAAATTTGTGTTAGAGGCGGAACTAATGGAGTTATATGACTTTAAGCAAAAATTAGAAAATTATTGAATTCAAATTCCGATTAATTTTTGGAACTTTGACATGATAATAATAGAATATTGTTAATATTAACTAAAGCCAAAATAAAAAATAACGATTTAAAAACAAAGAGTATTTAAATAAAAAAATTTTGCTCCTATTTCGAATGCTATTAAAACTCACAGCATCCACAGCACAAACACAATCTGAGAATTTCTAAGCAGGAGACTACTTCTCTTGCCCCAAGAAATAATTGTGGAAGAAAAACAATAAAAAAAAGAGAAACTTAAAGTGGTTCAAAGCCAAATTTCAGCAGCAAAGAAAAACTATAAAAAGCAAAATAAACAAAGAAAAAATCGGGTCGTGAAGCAAAAACAACGTATATAAATTAATATTTTAGTTCATTGGGTGAAGGGCACTATAAAATGTTTTATTTTCACATAAGGATTTCCTATCCTCATTCCTTCCATATTCCTTTAAAACAGTATGATACAAATCTACAGTAAAAGTAGATTATTTTCTTGCACTTAAGGCCATCTTTACTTTACGTATAAATAGCATATAGAAATTTCTTTTTATTACATGCACATACATATTTATTTTGTATAATTAACATATTTTATCTTGAAACTTTGTAATCTAACTTAAGTGAAGGCATATATTTTTTATTTTTATTATACTTTTTTATAAAGTTTAATTCTTCAACCATAAGCGACTTGAGGAAAATAAAATTAATTTTCCCTTACAAGTGAAGAAAAAAACTAATAAACTTTATGTCGTTAATGTGCTTTCAGAGTTTGCATATGGAATGCGTATGATTAAAGAATTATTACGAAGTTCTTAATCAATTGGCTCCACATCCATCTTACATATTCTAGTTTGGCCTTTTTTGCCAGAGCACATAAAAATTATAATATACAACACTGAGGTTAAAGCGTATTTCACACTTTCCTACTTTCTCCACCCTATTTCTTATTTTTTTAAGTGAACTTCTTTGTCAAGCTTTCAACCCTCTATACTCTTTCGCAGATGACAGCAGCATTTGTCGTTCGTTAAGATATGGTACCTCCACCTAAGGGCACACCCTCCTATGCATGTGAAGCATAACATTTTGAAGGATGCCTTCAAAATTATTCTATGTATTGGACCAAAAACAAAACCTTCGCCATATTTTACAGTAAATTTTGAATAACATGGACTAACATATTGTCCTTCGGGTCTTTTAACTAACCTTAAACCATCGGAACCTTTTAAATTAAATTTCGACTTATCGGAGAAATATACTGGCTGCCATTGTATGTTGGTTCAAATAATGTTTCTTTGCAATCTCAATACTGGGAAGTCTATTTTTACATGAATAGAGGGTTTGTTTGCACTTTTATAAGAGATTAAGCCACCGTCTACAGCCAAACTTAGAATGGTTCTTGGAGTAATGTCTAATGATAATTGTACAGCAATGGACTTTGGCAAAATGTATGTGATAAGGTTGACGTCAGCACCTGAGCGGGAGGCCCTAATCTGGCGGTGGAGTAAAATAAGCCCACTCGCACTCTAAGACGCACGCCTTTTTGAGTACACGGTAGCAGGACCGTGCCCTAATTCATTGCTGAAGAGTTGGAATCTATCCAACTTCTTGTTCTGCTGCATGCGCAAGATAGGACATTGGATGTTGAACTTGCATTAACAATTCTTGGGAAGTTTCTTCAAAACCCGTTTAAACTAACAGCCATCAGAGGCCGTACCTGTTGAAGGTGGATTCAAGAGGCAGAACATGAATAACCATTTCCGAATGGGGTCGCTTGAAAAGAGTTGATTTTAATGCCCTTAAGACTCAATGTCGCATGCTTACGCATACATCTATGCTCGGAAATGGTGCTGCATTTGTAACTATGGATGATATAAATATAAAGAAGTCAAAAGCTCTTGATGTTCTTGGCGTGATGTGATGTTCGTTGGTCTGAGCACAATTCTCAGTTTTCTAAAGAACCTGTTAAGTGCCTTAGTTTTCTAAAACAGTATCAGAAATACTTCACTTCATCCAATCTTCGTACTATTTATACCACCTATATCTGTCTAAAAATGGAATACAAATCTCATGTATGGGCCAGCGCCCCAAAGACTATTTTGGAGGTGCCGCGTACAAGAGAAGGCTAAAAGACTCATTGGGGACAGTAGGGTATCCAACTCTGTTGATTCTTTAGAGCAGTGATGGGCGAACTACGACCCGCGGGAGGTTTCAATCCGGCCCGCCGGGCGTTTTTCAAAAAAAAATTAATCACCTATTAAAAAATTATGGCCAAAAAATAAATTTACATTATGTTTTAAAAAAGATATAAATTGACAATTTTAGCAAAAAAATGCGGTTTTCATATTATATTGTGTACAAACTGCGTAGTTTTTTGAGAAATATTGTACACACAAGAGAACAAGAACTTTCTGATGCAATATTCCAAGAAGAAACAAAAACATCATAAAACACTAACAACTAATATAAAAAACTGAACGTATAACAACAACTATTATATGTGAGATCTAGAAAGTTCTTGAATATTCGGGACAACATGCGCAACAAATATAAAAGGGCCAGCGATGGATTAATCAGCAACCAGTAAAAGTGTAAATCTCGTGACGTAAAGAATAAATTGTGAAGTAAAATTATAAAGTTGCTAACGTACACTTTTATTTGTGTAATTCAAATAATAAAGTGTATTGTAAATATAAGTGCAATAGTAAAATACTCTAAGTTTTTTACCCCCATAAATGTCAATCGAAAATAGAAAGAGAAATATTGATTCAAAATGTCGAGTATTTCAAGAAGAGTGGACGTGGAAGTACTTATTTATGGAATATAACCAAAAACCTATTTGTCTTATCTGCCAAGAACCGGTAGCTGTACTAACAGATTATAATCTCGATAAGCACTTTAATTCAAAACATCTTGGGTCGAAGTACTATAAAATGACAGATATTTTTCAGTCAATATGGACGAGAGTGTTGACAGGAGTGATACAGGCCAAGTTCTAATTTGTATCAGGGGAGTCGGTGAAAACTTTGTAATAACCGAAGAACTTGCTTGTTTGAGATCTTTCAAAGGAAAGACGACAGGAAAAATAATTTATGATGAATTTAGAGAGGGGGTGGAATCCCTTAATGCCCCAATTTCCAAATTAATTAATTTAACAACTGATGGAGCACCTAACATGGTGGGAAAAAATACGGGGTTTGCAGGAGTTTATAAAAGTCAGAATCCTGAAAGCGAAACAATTTTTTTACATTGTATAATCCACCAAGATGTTCTTTGCAAGGCTGCCTTGGATATTAACCACGTACTTAATATTATTTTAAAATTAATTAATACCATTCGAGCCCGTGGTTTGTTATATCGACAATTTCAAGAGTTTTTATCGGAAGTTGATGCAGAATTTTTAGATGTACTTTATTACACAAAGATCAGGTGGCTGAGTTGTGGGCATGCCTTCTCGAGAGTTTGGAGTCTTCTCGAATTCCTCATATTTATGTGAACAGGCCTTCTTAGTAATGAAATGCAGAAAAAATTCAATAAGAAACCGATTGTCAGACGAGTGTCTATTTAATTTATTAAAAGTCGCATCCTCAAGTCAGAAACAGCTCCATGCTTCCCATACATCTGGAAAATCTTAAAATCATAATAAACCGTATCTTATAAAATTATTATGTTGTTTTAAAATATTACTTAAGATAACTAATAAATATATAGCTTAAACCGAACTTTTAATTAAACAGCAACCCCATAATTTTTTAATGAATGACCCTCTATGTTTTTTTTTTTAATCTAATGGCCCGCCGCAAGATTTTTTTTAATTTATTGGCCCGCCACCCAAAAAGTTCGCCCATCACTGCTCTAGAGCATAGATTTTATATGAATTGTATTTCACTGTTTTATTGTTACTATAATAATAAGTGTTCTATTGAAATTAGGTAGCTTATTAGGTAACTCGATTTTCGTTGAGAGAACATCTATTTGTGGTTGATTTTCCAGTGAATCGCACCACGAATTACAGGAAAAATTAATTTTTTTAGTATCACTTTCTACCTAGGAAAATTAAAATCGAATGTCCACAAACGCTACTCCCTTCTCTGTCCAAACAACCTAATTTCCTAGTTCTGGTGAAAGGCATTGCATGTGCAGAGGTCATCTACTGAGTGTTAATCTGAAAACAAATTTGCTTTGCAAAAGTCTGAATGAACCTTCATTACATCAGTTTCATTTTGGTTAATCGCATATAGTGTTACCTGGAAAAAGTAGTAACTATACATACGACCATTTGTTCGCCTTAGTTATTGAAATGAATTCAAAGTCCAAGGCTTAGAAGTAGCTTTAAACTTTTTCATCGCTTCACTTAGTTTCGGAGTGCTGTTGTGGTTGAAAGACGTTTTGCAGTTGGAAGTCTTTTCTGTTAATGGTTTTTTGATAAATTTTTCTTCGTTTGTGAAATTCTTTAGATTTGGGATTCAGTTATTTCCCAATTGATAGTTTTGTGTTAGCTTTAATGCCCCTGTGGCAACTTCAGTGGTATTTTAGTTTGCATCTTAGTCTTAGTCTACTCCTAGTATAAGAGAATGATGACACACTTGAACGAACCTTTTTTTACTCTGATAAGTATATACTTCAGTCAATAAATATTTGCAGTTTACATATCAAGCTCTCTTCGAGTCATGCACCACTTATCCATTCAATAAGTCCACTTCTATTTACTCGGCTTATTTGCCATTTCCGACTATCGCAATATTGATTTAAACAGGCATGTTCTGACAATCGCAAGGTTTTCAAATCGCCAGGCGACTTAAAAACGCCAGTTTCAATTTTAGATGTTCTTTAAATCGTACGTTTTGCTGGCGATTTGTTTCAGTTTTTCTTTTTGATCTTTTGATCAGCTGTTTGTTCAAATCGCCATTTTAAAGTAAACAATTGACACAGGAATTTAACAAAGAAAAGAGCAATTTTAAAATTGGTATTTTTAATTTAAATAGTGTAAAATTGTTTTAAATTTTTGTTGAAATAAAAAGAAAACATATTAAAATTTAATTGTGAACCATTTTATTTTGTCTTGAATGTTTTGTATAAGCAAACTCAATCAGTTCACTTCAGTAAATGTTTGCGAGTTGAAATCGCAAATATTAAGCGTTTAGCATTTGTCAAAACACCTATTTTGTGTATTCAAAACGCAAGATATTATTTGCGTTTTTCAGAACACCAATTTTAAGCGTTTTGCGGTTTTGAGAACATGCCCGAAAATCAGTAAAAATCAGCAGATGATCAAGACCTAAATCATGTGGCATGAAATTAAAAATATTTCATGGAGAAGCTCGAGTAATTCACAATAGTGCTGGTAGAGTATTTAGTGAAAATCGCAAAAAGTTTTTACATTTGTTCTCTAGAGACTCAATATTTAGAAAGTAACTACCCGATACGTTCAGAGCTGCATGTTTTCATCTTAATTGTATTGAAGATTTTACGGCTCATATGAAGCACGCTTAGACAACAAAATTTTACCGGCGTGTAAAAATAAATTAGAATACAAATTTTAGCTGGTTATCAATATATGTATAATTCTGAACAATAATAGTTATTAATAAAAAATATTTTTTTTAACAATAAATATTTTTTATTTATTTTTAAAACTTTAACTTTTCTGTTCCTCTGTGCTGGTAGATTCTCTAGTTTACAGTAGAACGCCAATATATCTTGCAAACTTTAAAGATCCTCTTTTGTTTTTTTGCTCACTTGTTAGTTTGTATAGTTATATAAAGAATTACTTTCTGTCTGGTCGAACTTATAAATTAGCATGGTAAATAGGTACCTTCTGTCTACCGTTGCCACTGCTGCGGTATATTTGCTCAAGATAGTCTAACAATAATACCACCATCAACAATAATTTTGAATAAAAATTATTATTAATTTGGAAAAAAATTATAAAACATCTATTAAATGAGATGGAAATTGTCGTTTACCGTAAATCCTTAAATATTTAGAAACCTTTGAAAAAGTATAAAGGGCTTATAAACTTCTGTTGCAATCATAAATAAACATACATATGCTCGTGTGTGCTTATTGAATATCAAAAGTCGCATTGTTCTTTCAAATGGCATTGCAAAATTTATTATTGATTTAATTTTATTTCATTCATTTTTGCTCGTTATAAAAATATTTACATTTTTATTCAATGCAAATCTGAAATACATATAAAAGGCATAAATACATTGATTTTACAAAAAATTTGTATGTTAATTATTCAAGCTCTATTTATTCGCAATCCTTTATGCTTTATAAAGCAAAATGTACAAGTATTGTTTTTTCCAATTCATTCGTTCACTTTAAATCGAGTCATTTTTTATTAAAATCTCAATTAGTTTTAACGTAAAGAAAAATTTGCTGTAATGAGAGAAGGTGTGACTGCACTGAGCAAAAAAATTGCATTTAAAAAAAAACAACTTTTAATTTAAAGAAAATTTAATTTTTTTAAAGTCACATTAACGAGTATTTGTTTGGCGGCTGTTTTATAAGAAAAACAAAGTCAAGCAATGATGCCAGAATTGACGTTTTCTCTTCACTTTAACGATTTTTCATCCCTCAAAATAAACTAGTGATGGTTTTAGGTCCAAAAATGACGATTTTTCTAAATTTAACATATATGGCAACTTTTTTTAAAAGTTAGTTTTTTTGGTATGTTATAAAAAACAACAGCTCTGTCGAGATGTTTCGAACAAAAACTCTATGTGCCTTATAAAGGATTTTTCCACAAGAAGTTTTTTTTTCTAAAACATAAGAAAACAAAAATTTCGATTAAGATGATTCAAATTTTTATAGTATTACGAAAAGAAAAAGTTCGGCAATTATGAATGAAGCACGGATTTTGAGTTTTAAGGCTGAAATTGATTCGATTGGCTCCGTATAGGCTCTGTCCTTACATAGCACCACTAAAAGTAATCAAGTGTGGTGTGGTGTGACTGCCCACTTAACTGCTTAATGTCGTGAAATTATGCGATCGGGAAATTTTATTGCAATTAATTGATCATTTCATTGGCTTTATGACATGTGGTACATGACATATCCACGTCGTCAATAATAGGCAATTTATCCATTGATCTCCACACCACATAGCGCTCTAGGATTTTTAGAAGCCCAGAATGCGGCAATTTTGCTTGTTAACAAGTGGAAATGGACTTTGTCTGAAAAATGTTTTTTTCAGAAGAACCAGCAATTATGAATGAAAAATGATATCTGACAAATATCCACCACGAGCACTTTGACAGATGTCAATTTTTTCATCAAAGTTTCTAATCACTAATCAGAGATTTTGAGTTTTAAGGCTGAAATCGACTCAGCTGGCTCCGTACAGACTCTCGGCTGTATGCATAAAAAACGCTTACTTGAGCTTTAAAGTACACGTTAGTTAACAAACACTTTAAGGCTAACAGACGTTTGTTAAAAAATGGTATTCATAAACAGTACTTTAGCTAATGTATGCTTTAGTAAAATTAGTATTTTGATACTGGCAATGCCACTATTTTCAGTTGTCACGTTGTAGTTAACGATGTATAAAAATGAATATTATTTATCCGGGTAGTTAGATCCATAAAAAATGTTTTTATTGTTTTCAGAAAAATCAACATTTTTTTTTTGTTTTTTTATTAATCTTTTTAATAAAAAGCAAAACACCCAAACAATGTTAATTTGCAAGACTTACGAAGAACTTACAAAGAATTTGTTCATATAAAAAAAATTATTATTCGGATAACGAGCTTTGTTTTGATTATATGTACATCAATAAAACTTTTGTTTAAAATAATTAATTATAATTATATTTTTGTAAAATATAAATAATGATGTAAAAATGTTTTATATTGAAGGGAAGGTAAAATGTAATTTTTTGTTATTATTTGTATACTACAATTTGTTTTTAATAAGCATTTTTAAAAATTTTTGGAATAACAAAGTATAATTGTTAATTGAGCCGTTTACATTGAAAGTGGCATAAGTCACAACTGAATAGTTTTTTTTTTATTTTTAATAAAATTGAAAATAATAAGTTAAGAAGTATTGAGATTTGTTTGAGAGGAGTGTTGATAATTAACGGTGTAACAAAAATGCTTATTTTGCAAATGGCGTTAGTCGCTGTACTTAGGAAATTAATTACGGATCTTAGTGTGAAAGATATGGAAACACGTAATAAGTGTTTGTGAAGTATTTTTGTGATTATTGGACTTATTTTTATTAGTTCAAAAGAATAGTGCAGTTTACTGAACTATATTATAGTGATATCTAATATACTACACATAATTAGCATTATTTTGTTATTTTTTTATTCTGAGGAGGTTGCTTCGTGTTATATAAAATATCTAAGAATGTCACAACTCAAAAGCATATTATTGCACATAGTGACTTATGTAAAAGACAAAATGGTAATAGTAGTAATAGCCCCCTGTCGAAAAAATCCTTCACAGTACACAACATGGAGAAAAAAGATTTTATTTTAACACAATCATTAGAAAAATCCGTTTCAGAAAGAAAACTAAATACAGACTAGTTAAAATGGCTAAAAATTAAAATGTTTTATAAACTAATTTAAAATAAAAAGATGACAATACAAAGTAACTTATGCCACTTTTAAAATAAACGGCTCAGTTTATTGTAAACACAATATGTTTTGTTTTTGAACTTTCAATAATAAAATTGAACTGTCATTTTATTGTAGGTTTAACGTAGGGTTTTCCTACTTTAAAGTTAACAAAGGTATTTTAAGGTAAAAGCGTTTTTTGAATACAACTTTAGGAAATTGTGCTTAACAACGGCAGTTAAACTTACTTTAAGTTTTTATGCATACAGCCGTCTGTCTTTAACATAACCCCACAGAAAGTAATTCAGTGGTGTTAAATCACACGATCTCGCTGGTCACTAAACTACTGATTGTCGTGAAATTATGCGATCGGGAATTTTGATTTGCAGTAAATTGATCGTTTCATTGGCTGTGTGACATGTGGCACCAACCTGTTGAAACCACATGCCAGTGGTACCCACGTTGTTAATAATAAGCCAAAATTGAGTGGTTAGCACCTCGCGATAATGTTATCCGCATTTCCGGCCCAATCATGCCTCCAGACTACATAGCGCACCATACATTGACACGTTGAGCATGCAAATGGTAATTTTCCTTATTGACATACCCTGACAAGTGAAAATGGACTTTGTATAAAAAAATTATTTTTTCAGAAAAAATAGCCGGTTATTCCAGAATAAATTGAGAGAATCTACGGCAATGTGAATGATCGGTTAGCTTTAATTCCTGCATCAGTTGTACCTTGTAAGAATTAAAAATCAAATCCTTACACAAAATTCGCCATATAGTGGTTTTGCATAATCACAATTGTTGAGAGCGCCAATGAATTGATAAATTTGGATCTGCTTCAACACTGTGAACCACGGCTGCGATGTTTTCATTGGAACGACTTAGAGTGGAACTCGCGTTGGTGTTCGCACATTTTGTATCGAGCCTGTCGACTCAAATTTAACGACCAAATTCTTAATAGCGGTCTCAGATAGATGATTATATTGTCCGAAAATATAACGTATTTTACAAAATGTATCTTTAATAGAACCACCATTTTAATTATTTATTATGCGATTTTACTTATTTTAATGCGATTTTCGTGCGAAATTGAACTCATTGTAACAATTGCCAATACTTATACTACGAATACATCAAAAAAACTAAATGTCAAAACTATCATGATGTTGGTATTGCCACGATTGAACAACAAACTTCTTGTTGAAAAACCCGCTAGATGTTCATACCCTAAATTACATACTTAAAAGAATTTATTCCATTCTAATTCAACTAATATAAGCAGTAAAATAAAGAAATTCAAATAAAATTTTTTTAACAGTTTATAAAAATAAAACAAGCAAAAAAATAAATAAATAAATAAAAAACAATAGAAACCACCAAACTTTTTAGTGTAAAATATTTTCTCCCCGTTTTGCTTATAACATATTTACCTACTCATACATACTATATATATATATACACTATATATACGTTTATATGTACGTGTACATACGTACTTCTGTGTACAAATAAATATTTTTTTTAAATTAAATTTTTAATCATACATAATATTTTTATGACAGTTTTGTTCTTTGCAAAAACTCATTGTTTTTCATATATTTTTTCGTACTCCATCACGTATGAGTATTAAATTTAAAAGTTTTTTCCACAACCACAATATTTATTATACGTCCTGACTAAAAACCTTGTAGTCACACTGGCACTTTTTTAATATTTTATATTCTTTATCAACGAAAACATGTTGTTGTCAAAAAAAAAAACACAAAACAAAACAAACAAACAAAAATAAAATAATAACAAATATTTACTTGCGAAACGAATATTTTTTATAAACCGATCTTAATTAAAACAAAAACTTTAAAAGTTTTTAAAATTGAATAAAAATTTTAAATTAAGAACTTTTATTACATTGCACAGTGGTTTGAAAACATTTTCTGTATGGAAATAATTCTGTAGCTCTAAGCACTTAAGATATCCTAATAAAATTTCACAGAAGTAAACCAGAGATATATCTTAGTGAAGTTACTGGCGCTCAGCTCTCTAACATAAAGGGTGGCTTCCCCAAAGTTGGGTACCTCGGTCATAATATTTTTTGGAAATTTCATAAAAAGTTTATTTGTTACTCATATGTTAAGAGTTTTTGAACTTAAATAGACCTTAACACATTTTATGTAAAGCTGGAAAATGGAATTTTGTATGAAAAATGTGCTTATGTGTGTGTAAAAATGTGTTTATGTGACATTTTTCATTCAAAGAGAAAAACTTGATTAGAAGGCGAGGTTTGCGAAGCTCCTACAACTTAAGTATAGGGTCTGCCAAATAAGTTTTTTTTTTTTGTTTTAAATGCTATAAACAAAACTACACAGCTTTGGTTGTGTGGCACGTAGCGCCGTCCTATTGATCCAAATGTTGTCAATATTCTCCTCTTCAATTTTTGTGAACAAAAATTCGTTCAACATGGCCAGATAACGGTCGCCATTGACTGTAACGGCCACTCCTGAAAAATGGCCCAATTATGCTATTGACTTGTTTTTGGTACGTCGGCTTTTCAATGTATGTGTGCGGGGTTTCTGTACCCCAAATGCGACAATTTTGCTTGTTTACATACCCGCCGGAAAAGAAAATTTTTTTACAAAATCGGCATCATCTGTAAGTCGATCGCAGGCTCACTTAGCGAAGCATTGTTCAAGCGTATACACAACCATATTCGTTCAGCGGAAGGATAAAACTAAATATCTGTCAAATCAAACATTAGCTAAGTGTTACCATTTACGAAATAAGCACTAATTGAAAAAAAACGCTAGATTGCGGACCCTTTATATGCTCTTTATCAACGGAAAGCTTTTTACTTCTAGATTAACTATTTATTAACAATTTTTTTTTCGGCAGTATATTGCCCTCCAGGGCACAGCATTAAAAAAGAGCAATTTCATAATTACTTTGCGACGGTAGGTCAAAAATTCTTAGCAGCTGGAGACTTTAACGCTAAGCACACGCTTTGGGGCTCCCGTCTTATTACTCCAAGAGGTAGGCAGCTATTTGATACAGCCTTGTGCAACAACTTGGATGCAATATCAACAGGACATCCTACCTACTGGCCTACGGACTTAAAAAAAATTCCTGATGTGATTGATTTTGCTGTAACTAACACTGTGAAACGCGAACAAATCTCTATGGCTCCTTCTTTTGATCTCTCATCAGATCATTCGCCTACGTTGGTAACGTTATGCAATAATGACGTGTGCTTGGACCAAAATTGTATTTTTTTTCCAAGTAAAAAAACAAATTGGCATAAGTACAAAATGTACGTAAGTGCACACCTACCGCAAAATATTTCGTTAAAAACGAAGGATGAAATTCAGTCGGCTGTAAACCAATTTACAAATATTCTGACTGACGCTGCTAGAGTAACAACGCCCAAGCCCTGCCCACGTACAAAAATTTATATCAACGTCTCCAGCAATCTTCAATCTCTAATACGGGAAAAGAGACAATTAAGGCGCCAATGGCAGGAGTTTCGTTCCCCATTTCTGAAGACACAACTCAACCAATGCCAAAAGAGACTGCGTAAAGCACTTAAGACAGAAAAAGAGTTGAATCTTAAAATCTTTTTACAAAACTTAGATGCCACCGAGAAGACCGACTACAGCTTGTGGAAGACCGTGCGAAAAATGAAAAGCCCTATTACTTACGAAGCTCCTATTCGCCTTCACAATGGAAAGTGGGCCAAAAATTCCAAAGATAAAGTGGAAGAGTTTGCCAACCACCTGGAGAAGGTTTTTATTCCAAATGAAACAGACTCTACGATAACACCAGTTGCTATTCAAGAATCTGTGTTAAATCCGGAAAAATGTTGCTTTCCTGCGCTGAAAGCAGTTATAAATGAACTGAATCCGAAAAAAGCATCTGGTAGTGACAAAATCACCAACACTATGGTCATGAATCTGCCTAATTCGGCGCTAAGAACTGTTATGTTTATTTTTAATTCAATGTTAAGAACGGGTTACTTCCCATCATCTTGGAAACAATCTGAAATAGTTATGATCCCCAAGCCCGGCAAAGACATTACGCAGGTATCATCATACTGTCCGATAAGCTTATTACCTGTTCTTTCTAAAATATTCGAAAGGTTGATTCTAAAATCATTAGCGGCGCATGTTATTTCAAGAAATATAATCCCAGACCATCAATTCGGATTTAGGAAAAAGCACAGCACTATTGAACAAGTACATAGAATCACAAATTTAATTCGAGAAACTTTTGAAAGGAAGCATTACTGCTCTGCACTATTTATAGATATATCACAAGCATTCGACAAGGTCTGGCACGAAGGGCTTCTATATAAAATTTCAATATGTCTCCCGTCAAACGTACTTAAAATGCTCGCGAGCTACTTAACAAATAGATCTTTTGTAATAAGGTCGAAGAATACTTATTCATCGAGAAAACAAATTTTAGCTGGAGTCCCGCAGGGAAGTATACTCGGGCCATTCCTGTATCTTTTGTACACCGCAGATTTGCCCACATGTTCAAACACACACACATTAACATTCGCAGATGATACAGCATTTCTAAGTATTCATAAACAACCAGAATTGGCATCGCAACAACTTCAAACCCATATAAATGAGTTGGAGAAATGGTTACATAAGTGGAAAATAAATGTTAATGCCACAAAATGCGTTCATATAACTTTCACGTTAAGAAAAGATAATTGTCCAGCTATAATAATAAATGGAGCTAGCATCCCAGAGCAGACCCATGTAAGGTAATTGGGAATACACCTCGATCGGCGTCTCACTTGGGTACACCACATTGCAGCTAAAATCACACAGCTTAAAATTAAAACCACCCACTTCTTTGGCTAATTGAGCCACAATCTTCACTTGTTTTGGACCTCAAAGTGCTCCTTTACAAAGCGATTTTAAAACCTATATGGTCCTATGGAATGCAGCTATGGGGGTCCGCCTCCGCATCAAATGTTGAAAAACTACAAAGACGACAATCAAAGATCTTGAGAATGATTACGGGTGCTCCATGGTATATACATCCATAAAGACCTCAATATTCCTACCATTCGGGAGGAAATTAGAAGGTTATGCACAAACTACGTTGCAAAAATCACCAGTCATCCCAATCCGCTTGCGAGGAACTTGTTATTATTTGAGGGCCACAGGCGTCTTAAAAGGGTGCAAACTCTTGATTTGGCAAGACAACAATCATACTGAAAAACGCGTTGAGTACTACAGTGGCAGTACCAACCTAAATCATACATAGATTAAGATTTTAATACATATTGTAAATGTCATACAGACAGATTTAATATTAAAGGAAAAAGAAAAAAAAATTTTTTTACGCGTCACATTTTTTAGATGTGATTTACCTTTAAAACTGTACCATTTCACGTTAAAGTGGTTGTTTGAATAATAAAATATAGAATTTGAATTGCTTCAAAATTTAAACGGATCAAGATATTCTTACAAAATTTGGAAGCGATATATATAAAAAAACCTTTAATAAAATAGTAAAATAAAATTTTAATTTGTTTTAAACGAGAAAAAAAATTTTTTTTTTCAATAATTATTTATTGTATCTTCAAGAAATTGAACTAACAATAAGTTTTAAAATCTTAAATTCTAAAAAAAAAGTTACATTAGTCCCGACCATGTCAGAACTAACCTTTTGGGTAAACAAAAATGACATTAAAAAAACAAAACAAATATTTCTAAGATGTGTAATCTGTAGCATTGAGGATTAAAGCTGTGGTATCCCTCTTTTTTAATTGGCTATGTCCACTATAATTCAAGATATTGCGAGCAAGGGGGTTAGGATGGTCTTCAAGCTTAATTAAGTATTTGGCTGCGTATTTGATGATTTCAATACTTCTGATGAACAATACTTCTCTTCAAAAGTCCTTCTTATCACCTGAACCAATCTATGGGTTTATTCAATTGTGCTATGTCTACTTCTAAAACCAAATTAATGGTCTGGGATACACCCACTATCCCTTAGCATCGGAGACAATTTATCCATAAGCAACTTTTCGAAAACCTTTGAAATAGTTGGTAATAGACTTATGGGCCTATATGACTCGGTTTTGGTGAGGTCCTTACCCGGTTTTGGAATCATTCTAACTTTAGAAATCTTCCAGTGGTCAGGATAGTATTCAACCCGAGAAAAAAATGTTCCACAAAAAATTTTTTTCTTTTATAAACTGGTCACCTTGGCTGTCAAGTCCTTTTTGGAGCATGTAGCCAAGATGTGGAGCTTTAATAATCTGTTTACATTTTTGCAATCGGTGCTTCGCACTCCTAGGAGTTTTGATGTAATTCATAGATTTTTTTCAAAATTCCCTAAGTTTGGATAGGACTAGAGGGTGAACCGTTGCAATTTTTAACACCATTTTTTTTTTCATTCTCACATCTATAGGTTATCTTTAAAATATAGCAAAAAAATGTATTAGTACCGAAGTAAGTTGTAATTATATAAGCAAAAGAATCATCCTACCTTTTTGGGGAATATCCTAAAAAAACGGAATTTTTACATTTTTCCAATTTAGAGGCTTTTTAACGAAACATGCTATCAGAACCAAATTTACAATTATTCTAGTATAAATTTTATTAAAAAACGCAGCCATTTATCCTAGAATGATAATTCGAATATAAATAATATTATACAAAAATAATAAACTAGGGTGTGCGAAAAATTTAAAAAAAAAATTTCTAGCCCGATTTTCTCCTAAATTAAAGGAGGTAGCTTAGATATTTTTTGTAGATATTTTCAAAGTCTATTTAGTCCAAAAATTCTTAACATTTGACAAATAAATAAAATTTTATGACGTTTTCAAAAAAATTTTTTGACCAAGGTAACGTAGATGGTCGATCGTCCATAGCTTCACCTCTGCTTGGCCTCTATGAATTTTCATTTGGACATCTTAAGTGGTTCATTAACTGCTGAATTATTTTGCCACGTAATTGTACTATTTTTTCCAAAACAGAACGTTTTCAAACCACTGTGCCTTGCTCTATAAAAAAAAGAATATTTACCTCTAAATTGAGTTTACGTACGTGTCGGTTAAAGCTCACAAGCCATATAGTAGAATGCAAAAACGAATGCTATAAGAACAAAATGAAAATTAATAATACAAATCACTATTCTCAGATTAGAGGATTTGTTCCAACAAGATAATTTTTCTAAACTATGCGTCAATTATTTTTTTAGGGTTTGGGATTTTTCTAAAATATTTTTAAATTCTTTAAAGATTAAAAGGGGATTTGTATTTGACAGTTTTTTTAACACTATTGAAACTTCGTTTAATATAAAAAAATAAAACAATAGTCAAGCAAACATATTTAAAGCAATAAAGTTTTAATTATACAGGGTGTCCGCCGGGAAGGTATATACTTTTGTTTATCATTTTTGATCTAACGAAAGAGAATGGATTTTATATTAATAAATGTTTTAATTATTTATTTATGATTAATTTATTTTTGTGGGCAATTATGTACAATATCAAATAAATCCAAACTCCTCCGTTAGCCTCACAAATGCGAGCTCTTTTGAGCACATTTTCACGCGGTATTTCATTAATTTCATCACGAATATTTTGTTTAAGTTGCTCAAGCATTTCTGGTTTATTTTCATAAACTTTGCTTTTCCGATATTCCCACAAAAAGAAATTCGGAGCAGTCAAATCAGGCGACCGTGGAGGTAAATCAACATTACCATTTCTTAAAATAACTTGTAGTAGAAAGAGGTCTCACAGTAAAGTCCTATGATTCCTCCTGACGAAATTGCCCACCAGATTGTCAGTTTTAATGGATGCAAAGGTGACTGTTGAATAATTTGATGGTTTCCCATTCCCCAGAGCCTATTATTTTGTTTATTCAAATATCCATTCAAATGAAAATGTACCTCGTCACTCATTATGATTGAAAATCGGGGTTGTCATGGGCAAGCTGAATTGAGGTTGACGGATTGTTTTGAAAATTTTTTTTAGCAGCAGTAATATATTTAGCTGATATTGCAGTATGTTGTGGTTCATACTTGGGCCTATCACCTACAGATTTCTTTCTTTAAAATCGTTCACTACACAATATATAGTGCGTTTTGTTGGCACGTTGCGTCTCCCAGAAATTTCACGTTACTTTCTTATCATCACAGTAATCGATGATTGATTTTGGTAAAATGTTTTAACAATTAAAACACGTTGGTTTATCGAATATTTTCCATAATAAATTTGTCACTTGTCTACTACACAACTGCCAAATATGAACTGTCAAGAGTAATATTTACCGATATGGCGGCGAAACAAAGTAGGGCACCTTCCCGCGAATACCTTGTAGTACTTGCCATTAGATTCAGGAGACTACAATTATTATTTAAGGAAAAAGTTAGACGGCTTTTTTTATTAAAATTTCATTGCAAAAACTATTAAAAATTTTTTCGTCTTAATAAAAAATTTTATTTTTTGGAGTCAGTTTGAATTTAATTTACGTTAATTTGTGCTAGATTCCTTAAAAAAAACAAATATATTTTATAATATTTTCATAAAATATTTATTATTCAAAAATTAATATATTTGAAATGTATTACTGTGGAGGAAAGCATATTCACATGGCCATTTTATTACTGCCCATATAGCTCATTTTATCCCAAATTTTGTATAGAAAATTTAAGAGTCTAGTGCTTCGTCTGACAAAATAAAACTTTTTAGAAAATCCAGCCGATTGTTTCTGAATTATTTGAGCTAATCTACGGTGTTGTGAATTATCGTCTTAGATTCGGTTGATCCTTGTAAGGCTTCAAAGTAAAATCCTTACACAAAATTCGCTATATAGTGGTTTTGCATAACCCCAATTGTTAAGAGCGTCGAGGAATTGATAAATTTGGATCTGCTTCAACACTAAGGTTCACGCCTGCAATGTTTTCAGTTGAACGACCCGATCGAAGACACACATTATATCGAGCCTGTCGACTCAAATTTAACGACCAAACTCTTAATAGTGGTCTCAGAAAAACGGTTATGTCGTCCGATGATATCACGAATTTGACGAAATGTAACCTTAACAGAGCCACCATTTTCATAGGGGATTTTAATTATTTTTACACGATTTTCGTGCGAAATTGAATTCATTATAACAATTGCCAATGTGTCTACGAAAAACTAAATGTCAAAACCACCATGTTGTTGGTGTTGCCACAATTGAAAAACAAACTTCTTGTTAAAAAACCCGATATAATTATTTTTTGTTGTATTTGTTAGAACCTTAATAGGGGTAAAGAAATAGTCTGTATATTTTTTCGATTCTATAAATTTAAGTTGAATTCGCATAAAGAAAAATGTTTATAAAATTTGCGAAAGCATACAAACTTTTTTAAATATTTTTATTTATAGTTTTTATGGAAATTTAAAGCATTTTTTGTTCATTTTTTAAAATTAAGTTTTTACTGCTACGCCGTTTTTTTTTTCTTTTTTTTTTTTAATTAATAAAAGTATAATTGTAGGGAAATATATGAAATATTATTTTATAAAGTGTCAAATTTGTATAAATAAAATATTTTAAGCCCTAAAGTATTATACAAATGATAGAACTAAGACACCTTAAGTTTACATTTTACGCACACAAGCAAATATGATTATATTCATGATTCATAGCTGCAAGGTGAGCAATTAAATTCAAGCAAAATTTTCTTTTGGGAATACGAAAAACTAATAATGGTTTTGCTCCTTTAAATAGCAGCACTTACCTTTCAAATTAAATGTGGAGGGGAAGTGTTTACAAATAAATAACAGTGAGAAGAAATTAATGGCATTATTTGTACATTTTGGGTGGCATCGGTGGGAAACAAAAAAATAATAAATAGATATTTGTATAATAATGCGCACAGCGACTTGAAAAAGTTTTTTTTTTTAATAATTCGATAGTCATGATAAGATATCCTAATCATTTTACACGGGCCAAGCAGAGTGAAATTGGGGACGATCGGTCCCGTATGATAAAGGGGGTATTCTGGGTATGCTCCCAAAGTTGGGTACCTTGGTCATAAAATTTTTGCAAGAGTCATGCAAATTTTATTTATTACTCAAATGTTAAATGTTTGAACTTAAGTTGACCTTGAAAATATATAAAAAAAAATGTGCTTGTATGTCTAGGTTATCTTTTTTAGTGTGGAAGAAAATCGGGTTAGAAAATTGACGTGGTGAACTTATTTATTCTCGGATTATGATTCTAAGATGTTAGGCGTGTTTTTAACAAAATTTTGAATAAAACAGTAGTAATTTTGGTTCTAATAGCATGTTTCGTTAAAAAGTCACAAGCCTCTGAGTTGGGAAAATGTAAAAATTGTATTTTTTTTAGGATTGTCCTCCAAAAGGTTTTTTTTGCTTATATAATTAAAACTTACTACGGCGCTAGTAATTTTTTAGATAATTTCAAAGACAAGCTATAGCAAATGCTAATGAAAGAAAACTTGCGTTAAAATTTGCTACGATTCACCCTCTAGTCCTATCCAAACATAAGAAATTTTGAAAAAAAATCTATGAATTACTTCAAAACTTCTCGGAGTGCAAAGCATCGATTGCAAAAGAGTAAACAGATTCTTAAAGCTCCTTATCTTGGCTGCATACTCCAAAAAGGACAAAAGCAAAGCCAATTTTGTAAGAAAAAATTTATGAATTATATTTTTGATAAAAGAAATAAACAAAACTAAAAAAATAATGAACGAACTAAATTTTAAAATAAAAGATTTTAAACCGAAATCTACAAGAAGTTTGTTTTTTAATTGTGGCAACAGCACTAACATTATAGTTTTGGCATTTAGTTTTTTGACGTATTCGTAGTAGATGCATTGGCAAGTGTTACAATGAATTCAATTTTGCACGAAAATCGCACTAAAATAATTAAAATCCACTATGAAAGTGGTGGCTCCGTTACAGTTACATTTCGTAAAATTCGTGGTATTTTCGGACAACATAGTCGTCCTATTGAGACTGTTATTAAGAATGTGGTCGTTAAATATTTATTTACAGGCTGGATACAATATGCGCGAACACCAGCCCATTTTCGAACGGGTCGTTCAACTGAAAATATCGCACACAGTGTCAATTCCTCGTCGTTTTCAACAATTGAGATTATCCAAAACCATCATATGCCGAATTTTGCGTAAGGATTTGAATTTGAAGCCTTAAAAGGTTCAACTGGTATAGGATTGGAAGCCAACCGGTCATTTACATCGCCGTAGATTCGTTTAATTCATTCATGAACAACCGAGTGAATTTTCTAAAAAAAAAAATTTTCATTTTCCTTTGTCAGGGTATTTCAACAAGCAAAATTTCCACATTTGGGCTTCTTAGAATCCTAGAGCGATTATTGAGAAGTCTTTATATGCGCAACGTGTCAGTGTATAGTGTGCTATGTTTTCTGGAGGCGTGATTGAGCCGCTTTTTTCGAAGATGAGGCGAGACGCTAACTCAGTTTTGGCCTATTATTGACGACGTGGATATCACTGACATAAATGACATGTTTCAACAAGATGATGCCACACATCCAATGAAACGATCAATTTATTTCAAACGAAATTTCCTAAACGCATAATTTCTCGACAATCAGCAGTTAAGCAGCCAGCCAGATCGTGTAATTTAACACTATTCGATTATTTTTTGTAGTGCTGTGTTAAGGATAGAGTTTGTAGCCAATCGAATCGATTTCAGCCTTAAAACTCAAAATCCGTAATGTGATTAATGAAATAGGACCGCCCTTTTTAAAAAAGTGATTAAAAACTTTGACTTTTGCCAGATATCATTTTTCATACATCAGTGCCGAACTTTTCAAAATTTTCTGCCTTATTTTGTTTCAGAAAACGAACTTCTTGTTGAAAAATTCTTTTCATACACTAAAAGCTTAAAATAAAAAAAAAAGCGAAACTTTTTATAAAGAACCTAGCTGACCCATTCAGAACGAATTTATGAGATCGCAAAGAAGAAACGTAAACAAATAAGCTCGATGCCCATTGCGACTGTTTTAACGGCGGCAGTAATCGAGTCCATGTTACTTTGGCGGCGAATTTATGGCGTGTGTGTATTTTTGAAGTAAAAAACGCTCAATATTTACGTAAATGCGACACCATATAATATCAAAACACAGCACACAAAAAAATTAAATCATTCAAGTCGATCCAGTCGTGTAGTTGCAGTGTAGTTGAATAACCTTGATACCGACTGCAGCACCATCTGCCGTGTTGGTTTGTGAATTTAAATAATCCAAGGTGGCACCCAGACGCATGCAAAAAAAAGTATTCAGTGACATACACTTACCGTAGAAGAATATACATAAATAAGAATTGTGTGGGAGGTACCACGCGTCTTTATCAAATCCCGCCTATATTTGCAGCAGAACTTAAAATATGTTCACTCAACCGAAATATCAAATTCTGTTTAAATACCGTTAGCAGGAGCAGAAATAATAGATTTTTAATTTGTGGTTTGTATGGGAGGTACCACGCCCCTTTGTCTAAATGGACCGAATTGTAAATCTAAACCACCCCCAAACGCATACAGTTTGGAGGAGTTCAGTCACAACACACGTACAGTAGAATTATATATACATATAAAGATTAAAAAGAAGAATTTTTTCACTATTTTTTTGACAAAAAAAAAATATTTTTCTGAAAGTATTTAAGTAACAAAAAATCGATTCAAAATTTTAATGTTTGTGCATATATTTTCTCTAAGGGGAAAGCGAGAGTAATATTAGAAGCTATTTGTTGCAAAATAAAGTTTTTCTCAGGCTTTCGTATGGTTAGAAAATAAATAAAACGTTTGCTTTTTTCTCTATATACTCCTACTTCCAAAATGCTCTTTTTATAGATCGATTTAGCGCTTCAACAGTAGAGAGATTTTAATTCCTAATTACAACCTACAGAATAACATTCATTTATTCATTTTAGCTATTCAATTATCTCTTCTAAAGGGGCCAATACACGACACAATCATGCTGTCGCAATCACATGATTGATCAATCACGCTTTAACCAAACACCACACCAGCACGATTGCTCAATATTCATTTGATTTCAAGTATTGTGTGGATAAGGTCATTATGGATAGCGACGACGCTTGTGCTGCAGTTATTGTTGCTATTAGCATTAAAAGAAAGAAATGTAAAGAAAAGAAGAAAAGGCTGTGGATGAAGAAATGGTTAATAAATAGAGAAGAATTAGGAGACACTAAACTTCTAAAAGAGTTGTCAATCAGTGCCGTGGACGATTTAAATAATTTTTTAAGAATGGATAAAGAACATTTTTATAAATTATTAAAGGAAGTTACGCCATTAATTATTAATAAAAGCACAATGATGAGGGAACCAATTTCACCGTTTCATCGGTTAGCAGTTACTCCGGCGATGTGTTCATTGTTTGATAAATGAATGACTGAACAAATTTCACGAAACACGACACAAGCACGCTGTCACAATCATGAAAATATCAAACTCATTTTGATTTTACACAATCAGCTTGATCAATCATACATCAACCCCACACACGGTCAATCGGCTTGTACAATCAACTGATTGCGACATTATGATTGTGTCGTGTATGGGCCCTATAAGGGCGTGTAAAATTTTAAAGAAATCATATTTTATGAATAATTATCCCATTGTGATTTTTTAGTATTTTATGTGACAGCATTTACAAGAGTCTCTGCAATAAATAATTTGTTTTTTCTAATGTATTCTTAAATATATAAATATAATACTATTGTAAATTTTATTCCTTTCTTTTTGTTTGCTTTTTTTATGTTGTTGTCAGAATATCGTGCATAAAGAGACAAGACAATAAAATGCTTTTTCTAAAATGACAAATTTCTTGCTGAAAACATTTAAAAAGTTTTTGGTAACAAATTTTCCATATTTTTAATTGTTTTGTTATGTTTTGTTTTGTTTTAATTATAAAGACCTGTCATTCAAATGATAAATAAAAAAATACTACGTGCACACATACAAACAAATGTAGGTTACAATTTATATTCAAAATAATAATTGTAAATATGTGTATGTATGTTCCATTAGTGATGATGAATAAACAAACAAAATATTTGTTACAAAGTATACAAAATAGAATCAGAGGATAAAGAAACATTTTGTATCACAATGAGCATTTAAAAGCGTATCATTCATTCACTTATTGATGATGTATGTAAATATGACATGACATTCAACAACTACAACAAATTAAATCCAAATGATATGTTAAATATTGCATATTTTATTCTTCTTGGAAGTTTTTAACATTCTAACAGTGTAACCAAAAATATTTACGACTAAGAATTTTATTGTGTTTTTCAAAAATTTTATTTGTATTTGATCTAAATAAATAACCACAGCCACAACCCAGTGCAGCAAAAAAAATTACACCGAGAACGTGAGATCAACCAGGTTACGACTTTACGAAAATCGAGTAAGAATTTCAAACGTATTTTTTATAGAATTAAACTTATTTTATTCTGTACGCTTGGAGAACAGCCTGCTGCAGAGCGCTTGTGAAAGAAAAAAAGCATTCATCACACTTGATAATCATGGGCGTTTAAAATCAATACGGGAAACGTAAAATGTATCTTGAAAAGTATGAGTTCGTAAAGGAGATAAAATTATTTTACATAATGCAAAAACAGAATCGAGTGTTTTATCTATAGTGTGAGCTAGATAGATACTAAAAAAGATAGTTTTCAAGAAGACCTTAGGGAGAAAAGCGAAGACGGTACTTAGATTAAATTGAAGTACCTAAAGCTAAATGACTGCCTTAATGGCAAACATTGCAATGGTAGCTCAAGATTATAGCCGGCTAAAGCAAAAGTGATCAGCGCATTGGATACGGTAGACATGAGTGAACTTATCAAGTTAAATGCCATATAAATAAGTATAAGCCTGCATTCTATATATTTTAGGTTACTCACTCGAGCTTGCTAATAAGGAGAGTGGTTGAATTTCTTTTTCTAAATTTTTGCAATTTCCAAGGTCCAAACCCGGCCTGCTTCAGTATCATTTTTGCACGATTATTAAGTGCAGCGAGTGCTTAATTAAAATTTACTTTTCACTGTTCCGGTCATTGTTCTGATTTTCGGCTAATAAGAATATTATTGCTTTTGATAGTGATATCATTTACAAAAACATTTGATCCTGTTTTAGCTCCTCTATATATACTGAAAATTTAAAAGAGCATATAAAAGGTTAATTTCAAAGTTGCTCCAGCACGTCAATTTTTATTTTAGTTTTGTATGCCACTGTATTCTTTAATTCTGGTATTTGGAACAGTGTGTACATTTTTTACAAGAAGTAGGTAACATTCACGCTGCAGCACTGTGTTACTCCGGTGAGACTAAAACTTGTCTTGTTTTGCGAATACACTTTTAGACTGCACAGTTATCCAGACCACAAGACGCTATAGCTTGAGTCGAAATTTCAATTCACGAACCCCCATATAACCAACCGAATCCATTTGACTTACTTAGAAACGACTGCCATATACTGTTATTATTTTGCTATATTCATATCGCTATCTTACTAATACTCCATTAAGCTTTTTTCCACGACATCCTTGTTTTGTTTAATATGCGGTTTGATTATTTTATTTATTATTCTTTTAGACGCCTTCAGCAATACATATAGCGAGGCTACACGATACTCTTTCCCATTTATATAATTGAGACTCCGTTTTTTAAAATAACCACTGAACAAATATTTTTTCAGTATAGCGAAAACTTTTATAGAACACAAACAAGTATTCCGGTCCGTAGCTAATGCGGTTGCACCATATAAATTAGCTGTTTTCGTTCACATATCAAATATTTTTTATGGAAAGAAGGATTTTGTGCTAAGCATCGTTATAGTAAAAATGTTGTATTGTATTGCAGCTGTGGAAAACATATAACTTCTTATTTGAATGTGTAATGTTAAAAAAAAACAGAGCGAATAAGCGAATGAAAGGAAAAATGTCAAGAGTTCAAATCCCAGCAGCGCCTTCAATGTCAAGAGAACTAATTGCTGCATTGGATAAGAAATTAGATAAATAGAAAGCAATAGTTTAAGCTTCCCACAGTCTCCTTTCGAAAAATGGAAATGATAATTAGAAGAGAAAATAACATAGTTAATAGTGTTACGGATGTGTCCTGCTAAGATTTTAAATAAAATAAATAAGCAATAAAGCCAACTACTGGTTACAAACTGCGTAGAAATTTTATACACAAACAACAACAATTTGATATACTGTTTACTAACTGCCTGGCATGCAAGACAAAAACAAATTTCTGTTTACTAACTGCGTAGAAATTTTACACGCGAAAGACAACAACAAACATGCATGCTGTTTACCATCTGCGTAGTTTTCCAAAAAACCTTTTCTTAGAAAAGACAACAACAAATATTTTAAAATAAATCCCAAGCAGAAACCACATCAGCATAAAAACAAAAACAAAAATACACACAGACATACAGGCGCCTATTCATCGAATAAACAACATATAACAACAGAATGTAATACAAAGGGAGTAGAAGATTTTTAAATCTTCTAGACTTTAAATGGACAAATATAAATAGGGCAGCGTCTGGGTGGATAGTCAATCAGTGTAAAAAGACTATATTAACTATATTAACTATCAACTTTGTGTAGTTAAAATTAATAAAATTGTTATTAATTTTTAAAAACTCTTAAAACTGGTGTTATTTATTTTGCAATAAAGAACTCACAACAAAACGTTTATAAAAGGTATAAACGTAACAATATAATAAACAAGTGAAGGCTGCTGTAGTTAAGGCTGCTGTAAAACAATTAAATTCTGCTCCAAATCTATACGGAGTCTAAGTTAGACAAAAATAACACTATAACAATTACTTTTATTTGGGTACGGTTTTCCGTCGACCCTCGTCAACGGAACAAACTGGTTTCGGCTGTTTGCCATCTTCAGTGTTCTTTTCGTACTAGTTGCGTTCTATTGTCTGTTGTGTTTAAGTAGTTCGTGTCTCCGTTCGTGTTATTGCGTTCGTCACTTTCTGTCTGTTTTGCCTGTATCTCTCTCTCCTTTTTCATTTGTCTCTTTTTACCTAATTTGTCGCTCCCTTTTCCATTCGTCTCCTCTCCCAACTAAATCCCCTTACGATCATGCTTGTTGTCCATTTTTGTCTACGTGAGAACCTATTGGGTTTCCCTCCCTCCCCTCCCTCCCCTCCCTCCCCTCCCTCCCCTCCCTCCCCTCTCTCCCCATGTGACATAATAATCTGTAATCGTACATTTATGATGTTCCCTATTGCTTTGGTCTTGTGCACCTGCGTAACGTGTTTGCGTTGGTGTAATGTCCGTTCCCCCGTAAAAATGTTCCAATGGTCCAAATATTGTGTCCGAAGCAGTGTTTATTTGTTCATTTATTATGCGTCCGTCAAATGTTCTCTGTTTGTATATTTCCATGTTCCCCAATACACTTAGTCTCCTTCCCTTGTGCCGTGTATGAAGCAGTTCAACCGTTGTCCCTATATGACCTGGTGTACATCCGTTGCCGAATATATGGTTCGCAAAGCCTGATCCCGGAGTTGATTCCGGTCCCCGTAGTCTCCTGTTATAGTCCCCAATGTGTTCCCTAAATCTGGTCCTAGTCCCCCGTCCTGTTCGCCCGATGTAGCCATAATGGCATGTACACTCCTCGTTCGCCCAGTATATCCGCCCCGGTTGTGCCATTCCGTAGTATTCCGCCCAGGTTGTTCCCTGTTCCGAATGCGGTATTGATGTTGTGTTTTCCAAAGAATTTCGCCAGTTTGTACGCTGATCTTCCCATATATGTTAATGTAGCCCATTTCTTCCCCTCAGTCTCCCGTTCTTTGTTCGTTCTAATTTGTCCCCTGATGTTATCCACGAGGCGCTTCTTGTATCCGTTGTTTTCCGCTATAGTGTACATTGTTTCCATTTCCTCCATATACATTTGCCGTGTTAGTGGTGTTCCCTTGAGTCTTGTTATTAACTGCCCGATTGCTGCGCCTTTGTGTTGCTGGGAATGATCTGATAAGTTGTGTATTATTGTGTCCGTTGCCGCTGGTTTCCCGTATATTCCATATTCGATTCCGTCCGAGATTATTTTCCCCTTGATCGTTAGGTCTAGATAATTAATTCCCCCCTCCTCCTCCCTCTCCATCGTAAATCCTATGTTCCTGTGTCCTCCATCCAAGTAATCTAGAATTTGCCCATCGTTATCTCCTTCTAGTATACATATGGTGTCGTCGACATATCCTGCATAGAATATCACTCCGAAGTTGGCCCTCAATCCCCCTACGCATCCCCCCTCCAAGTTCTGCATAAATACCCCCATGAGGATGGCAGATGTTGGATTTCCCATCCCTAGTCCTGTTATCTGTCCATATATATCATCGTCAAATTTAAAGTAATTCTGTTCCAGTGTCGCTTTTAGTGTGTCTGTAATTTGTATTGCCAGTTCCCTGTCCTCCGTTCTGTTTCCTACTGTCCTATGAACAATGCCCAATGTATTCATTACCGGAATTGATGGATACAAGTCCTATAATAATTTGTGACAGTAGTGGTTGATTTGGTAAAAAGGCCTGGTTGGTAAACAAGACATCATGAATGCAAATTCTGCCTCAGTATATTTGTATTGTGGATGGCGTCGCATGTTTATTTAAGCGCATATTTAAAAAACTAAAGACAAATCTAGCCAAAGTCACAGATTTAGAAACACAAGTACAAAAAAACCATAAAAATAATAAAAAAATAAATAAAAACTTGGCGTACTGATGCATATTTGCAGTCAAAAGAACCATGACGTTTGACAAGGATAAAATGTAAAAATATGATTAAAGCGTTGGAGTAACACTTTGTTCTTTCGCAACAAGTAAATGTTATTTAACATATAACAGCATCATAACATATAAAAGCTCAGCCTTTTTTGTGAGCACAAAATTTAACATTCAATGTTTGTTTTAAGCAAACATTATCCAAGTTATCATTAATCAAATCTTTTGAGATATTTTGTTATTTATTAAAATCCTTATTCTTATATTTCATTTACAATGCCCTAAATTTTGTTAAATATGAGCGTAAAAAGAAATGAACCCGATACGCGCAGTTAAAAGACAATTTAAAATAGAAATTATTAAAGCATTTTTCGATTAAATGTCATTGAAAAATTTGGTTAAGTAGCTGTTCTCTATATTTGAAAAAAACATTTCCTTACAAGTATTAAATGTAGGCACCATAATTTATCTTAATTTATCTTTATTTTCTTGCAAAAATTTCGACTCCATACGTAAAGGGCTAACTCTGCTGACAAGTCTATTCGTAAGCGAATTCATATAAAATTAAAATTAAAAGTGAATAAATCATGGAATAACTTACTTAAATTCTAAATGTTCTTAATGTAATTAAAAGAAAATGTTCTAAATATAAAATAAGACGATGCGTGGCATCAACTTAAAGAAAAACAAAAAAATCCAAAAATCCACCCATTAAAGATTTGGTTTGTTACTACGCCATGTTGACTTTTGCCAAATACAAAAGAAATAAAGACTTTTCAATAAATCACACAAATGAAGCAAAGTGGGTGGCTTCAGTAAATTTGTGATTTTGGGTGTCCTTGCACAATCAGTATTCAACGACTGTACATAACAGTACTCGTATATGAAGAATGAATTATTTAAACTATTTTTCAAATTGACTCTCAAAGGAAGCAGCTTTTACCCATTTATTTATATATAAATTATTTTTTTGTATATTTATTTGTACATTATAGAAAGCCAGACAGTGTGAATTGTTTTGAAATTTCGGACTCTAAGACTAAAATAAAATATTTTTTCGAAGGCACTCAATGAAAGTGTTTAGCTCACAATTTCAAAAGCGTGCCCGTGACTGCTTTGCAAGTCATTTGTGGTTTGTTTTTATTCTGCAGCGTTCTTTTTTGTGTGCGCCAAAAAATTCAATCATTCAAGAAAATTAATCAGACAGAACACAATTTCTTTTTGTTCGTTTTTTTATGTTTTTTTAATAATTTTATCTTTTTCACAATTCAATATTTTTGTATGCTTATATAATACGTCTTATTCTATTGCATATATTATATCACATATACGACATTCTTCGATCGATTTTGGTTCGCGGTATAGACAAACAAGGCAGTTGGCTTATTAACACGTGAACATGACACATAGAATTGACCGTGCGAAAAACAGGGATCATTGCAAAAACAATACGTATGGGGAAATGAAGCCGTTTAAAATGCAACGGCAAATCTGGAGGAATCAGAGAAATGCTTGGTATCAGCACATCCTCGCCCTTATATTTTCCTTTTAAAAATTTTGCTTCAATCATATTTATCATGACATTTTTGATTACTAAACGTGTCCCATTGCAAAGTTGTGGCTAGCAGATATTTCTAAGCAAAATAATTGTTACACCAACTTTCACTTATAGACGGTGTGGTGGCAGTCCAGGTAACTCAAGCTAATTTTAAAATTCGACTGGATAATTTACAACATCGTCTTGATTGGTAACAGAGTCAATCGATTTGTAGCTAAAAATTTCACCGGGAATGTCATTAAAAATTGTCACATTGATATCCGAAACATCTGCATTTTTCGCAGTTAAGATAGCTCTTTCCCCCTACCAATAATAGTTCCTACAATTTTGTGCAATACCGGGAAATATGTTTGGGACAAATTCTTGTTTTGCTTGTACAAACTGGCAAAAATTATCTGGAAGCGTAATTATTTTTGTGATGGTGTCAATTGGAATTGCGCCATTCCCAATATTTAACAATTGCTCGTTCGGCTGATGGATCATTTTGCAATTGAACACGAAAATTACACACACTCACACACAAAATGCAACAGAATATGAAAAATAAAATTCTCTACTTGTTTGCACATCCACTTGCTATGAACATGAGCATATTTCGATTTGTATTGCCGTCGCATTCTGTGCAAGCACACACACACGCACAGCAACGTACAAACGAAAACACACATTTCATTTGATACAAAACATTGAGTCGAACTATGCAATGGAAAAAAATTTTTGATTTTTTTGAAAAATTTGTCTTGTTTCAAACACGCAGTGTGGACGCACTATTATGCGTAAACGCTCGAAACAAAGATACAAACCAGCGAACGACCATTACGAAGGTAATGGTAGAAATCCGGCGGCGCATCTCTTTTAAACACTGGCAACCAACGGACACCTATTTTGGGCTTAATTGTTATACACATAGATTGTTACGTTTATACCAATTAAGGAATCTTACCCGAAGTTTTTTAAAAAAATAATTGAGGCGCGGACAACTGCGCCTTTAAAATAAAATTACACCGGGATTTACTTTTTAAATTTACACTTTATTTATATTTTTTCTTTTAACACAATTAATAAACTTAAACGCTATGACCTAAGCGAGCACGCAACCAAGACTGACTTCTGCTACCTCAATAGTTCTGCTTTACGTTTCACTGACACATGCAGACGCCTAGTCTCCAAAAATATAAGTTCATCGAATGTAATTCAATATTATTGGTAATTAGGCCAAAGGGGCGTACAAAAGCCATGCGCATGTTGAAATAGCCAATTATGCTGACTCCGCCGAACTTTGTTCATTCGCAGTGTCAGGGCCGCTGCGAACTTATCTTTTATAAACGTTTTGTTATTACTGAGTTCTTTATTGGAAAATAAATAACACCAGATTTTAGAGTTTTCAAATTAACTACAAGTTTATTTACTTTAATACTAAATTGTTGAATGAACTAATGTTCTCAATTCCTCCTCTTAACGTCCTTCCCAGTGCCTTCAATGTGAAAACATCATTATCAAGCCACGTTCTTTTACGTACTGGCGAGTCAGTATATCTGGTCCAGGTTCTTATCCTAAAATCGTCGTATCTACTTACGTAGTTAGAATGTCAGCCATCTTTCGATTTTATATGGGGATTAATTTAATTATTTTCGTCTTTTTTTATTTTTTGTTGTATGTATAGCTATGTGTGTCTGTCTGAAGGTGTTTGCCGTTTGTTTGAGTTTATGATTAGTTTTAGTGGTGTTAAAATTGCATCTGAGGTTGTGTTTATCTGTCGTTAATAATGTCGCTGTCAAAAGTTTTTATTTTATAGATTCCCATGTTTTTAAGTATGTCTACTCTTCGTCCTGTTTTGCTAGGATGCAGTAAAGTCATACACTCATGCAAAGTGTAATGCAAAGTTGGAGTCTTTTCTTTTCCGTTGTATGACCGTATGTGTTCTGCCAATGTTGTTTTTAGTGTTCGTCCAGTTTGTCCTATATAAGTATGTTTACAGGTACCAGTAAGCCTGTATACTCCGATGAAATTAAATTTGTCAGTTGTTTCTGTAGATGTTCCTAATATTGTGTCTCAGAGTGTTGCTCGTTTTTAGTGCCGTAAGTAAGCCTTCATTGTGAAAAAGGTTCGTTAATCTATATACAATTTTCTGGCCCTCTCTTCATAAAAGTGTGCCGTCGTGTTTTGTCGGTTGATTTTTTGTCCTTTTTATTCCTCTTTATATTGTTATATTGTCTAAGGAGTTTGTAGATAGCAGTTGGTTTATAGCCATTGTTTTTAGCTATGGTATAAATAGTGCCGAGTTTATTGTTGTATTTGACCGCACTAAGTGGGATTATTTTAAGTCTGTGTATCATATGTCTAAATGCTTCTAGTTTATGATGGGTAGGGTGATTCGAAGTGCTATGGATGGTAGTGTCCATCGTAGATGGTTTTCGATAAATGGTAAATGTTAAATATCCAGTTCCTTGTTTTATTATGATGTCAAGATAATGTAAACTTTTATCTTGTTCTTTTTCCATTGTGTATGTAATGTTATTATGGATCGTGTTTGTTCGCCGTTGTCTTATTCGAGGATGCATATGATGTCATCCACGTATCTATAGTAATGGGTTATTTTGTGTTTTCCATTAGTGTTTCTACCTGCAATGATTCGAGATGTTGTATGAAAATTTCCATGAAGATTGCGGAAGTTGGGTTGCCCATACCGAGTCCGTCAGGTAATTTGTAAAAGTGATTATTAAATCTAAAGTAATTCTGTTTTATTATCGTCTTTGCAATATCTATAATGTCGGTGATATATTGGTTGTCGTATAAATTGTCTTTTGTGTCACGTAGGATATCTTAGATTTTATGTGTCGCGTGGTATTAAATCACACGATCTTGCTGGCCACTTAACTGCTTACTGTCGTGAACTGTGACTGTGTGATATATGACACCATCCTGTTGCCACCACATGCCAGTATTATCCACATCGGTAATAATAAGCCAAAATTGATTTGTTAGCATCTCGCGATAGCGTAGCCATTGGCCGTTACCGTCTTTTCAGCCTCATCTTCGAAAAAAACGGTCTAATCACGCCTCCAGATCACGAAGCGAGCCATACAGTTACACGTTAAACATACATGATTTTCAGAAACCCAAATGTGGCAATTTTGCTTGTTGAAATACCCTGACAAGTGAAAGTGGGCTTCGTCTGAAAACAAGATTTTTCAGAAAAACCAGCCGGTTGTTTCTGAGTGAATTGAGCTAATCTATAGCGATGTGAATGCTCGGTCGGCTTCAATTTCTGCACCAGTTGAAACTAGTAAGGCTTCAAAGTTAAATCCTTACGCAAAATTCGCAATTGTTGAGAACGTCGATGATTTAACATATTTAGATATGCTTCAACACTGTGGCACAAAGCTGCGATGTTTACAGTTGAACGACCTGGCAAACACGCGTTGGTGTTAGCACATTTTGTATCTCGCCTGTCGACTCAAATTTAACAAACAAATTCCTCAGAAGGACAACTATATTGTCCGGAAATATCACGAATTTTAGGAAGTGTAACTTTAACAGAACCACCATTTTCATAGTGGATTTTAATTATTTCAGTGCGATTTTCGTGCGAAATTTATTTCATTGTAACAATTGCCAATGCATCTACTACGAACATGTCAAAAAACTAAATGTCAAAACTATCATGTTTTTGGTGTTCCCACAATTGAAACAACAAATTTCTTGTTGAAAAACCCGACAATAGACGAGATAGATATTTAGAGTGAAAAAGTGATTAAATAATTTAAGCAATTTTAATATATGCTTGATCCTTTCAAAAAAAAATATATCATGATATGCTCACAAAATATTTTTTAAAAAGTATTTGTTAATAAATAATATTCTCATAAAACATTTATTCAAATATAAATATTTGAAATGCATTACTGCGGGAGAGAGCATATTCTTACTGCTCAAGTAGCTCATCAGTAAATTTTACCCCTACTATTATATAGAAAACCTAAGAGTTTTATATCCAAAGCCAAACTGATTCAATGAGAATTTTAATAAAATCAACGCAACATAGACAGCAAGGCTCAAAAACACTTCTACACAAACACAGCAAAACATTTCAAAACAACAAAAAAACAAAAAAGAATGTTTATTTTCAATCATTTCATGATTAAATAATATTTAATTTATTATTTATTTTCTATTTACCGGCATTTTGTTTTTCCTAAATTTTATCTTAATATTTACATCTAGAAGGAAATTATGAGCTCCCGAAGTGGCAATGGATCTTTTAAAAATGTATAGGTTTTGGCTGTTTGGTTTTAGTTTACTTCATAATGTGAGATGCCCAAAGATGCTTAAAAATATTTTTCGATAATTCAAATCGCACATAGAAATTCCTTCGATTTTAACAAATCAAATATCATGGCAAAGCAGGCCATTCATGCACTGTAATGATTTCACATTGTCGAGCTGTTTTTTTATCTCAGAGATACTGATAATTAATAACTAGCCACCATAGCATTTACATTTAGTAATGTATCTCATTGTGATGCTCAGCATAATGTAAGCGAAAACTAAACAGTCACACATGATCTGCATAACCCTGCCAGACTTTTTCAAGCACATTCGGCTAGTTTAACTTTCATAGATTTTTTATATTTTTCATTTATCTTGAAGTATCAAAATTGTATTCATCCTTTTAAACTTGCTGCTGAGGAGCTTTGGCTAAAGAGTTCTTTTAGGAATTAAGCTGGCGATATTTTGCGAGGTAACCTAGTGCATCTCTTAGAGGTTTTTTCATTGACAAATGAAAACTGACGCTTCTTCAGAGACAAATAAATACAAATATTTTAATTGTAAATTAGAATTTTTACGAAGCGTTTGATTTATAAATATTTTTAACTTATTTTTTTATTTTCCACAATTTTAAAACAATGAAATGAAAAAATTCATATTAAAAAAGAAAATTTTATTGTCCCACTTTACATTTTGTTAATTGAATTTGCTTGGGTTTAGCATTCACTCTCATCGTGGCAACAACTTGTTCAAGAGCAAATTTTTTTCTTTTACTATTTTGCATTCACCTGTTTATCACCTGCATTCTGTATTAAATTTTCATCTTTTAATTAAATATTCATTTCCAAAGACAAGTACATATTTACGTAAAATATAAGGACAATTGAGTCAAAGACGAATATTTTGCATTCTACAAAAAGGCTGAGCATACGATATTTTTATTTAATAATTTTTAATTAAGCTTTTTATTTAGGTTAAAGAACAAAAGCGAGTCCTTTAATATAAAATATTGTTACGACGATGATTTATTTAGTTTTAAAAGAAAACAATTAACAGAAGAAAAAAAGTAAACGACCCATAGTGCATTTTACAAACTGCATAGTTTTCTAAGAAATCCTATACACGTAAGACAACAACAATATGTTTATAAGAAATTCTACCAAATAAGTAAACAACAGGATACAAAACATGCAGCCAAGCAGGCGCCTAAACTGAATGATAATAATTTGAGCTTGCAATAAGAAGTGTGTAAAAATCGAGTGGAAATTCGAGTTTGAAATTTTTCGCGCGAATAAATAGATTAATACATTTATTTTTTTATTACAGGGATGTTATAGCAAAAAGTACAGAATTTTCCCGCCAACAAAAATTGATTTTAGGACAATTTATTGGACACTGCATTTTATACTTTTAACACTTTTCGTTGTACGTCGTCATTGATATAATTTTTTATTTACCTTCTTTCGTCTTGTCTTAAATTCCAAAAAACAAAATTTGAGGTAAAATAAAATATTGAGTTTATTATTTATTGCAAAATTTTGGAAATTTTTTGCATCTGCTTTGGTTTTCTTATCAGATGTTTATGTAAATTTTCAGTTTTCAATAAAATAAACTTTTATTTTAACTATTTTATTTTTCGATATTTTTTTAAATTTAGATTTTCTAATGCACTCCGGTTTTATGATTTTTTTTATATTGAATCAAATCAGTAGCTTGATTATACGAGTAGAACAAATCGCTGATAGCAATTAAAATAACATTTTAACAGAATTAAATAAAACTGTAATAACTGAAAGAATTTTTTCCAAGCTTAGTGTAATGATGGTTAACATTTGAATCGTATAAAAGGTCTTTAAATTATTTAATAGCAAAATTTTGAAAATATAAAAATGTGATTATTTTAGTAATGGGTGCTATTTTAACCCTAATAGAATTTAAAATTATAAAAACTACATTTTTTCGAAAGATCAGATCACTTTTGTAAAAACGTTAATTCTCAATAGTTTATCAGGATAAAACAGTAACTTCACACGACTCCACGGAAAATAACCGAGAGATTTCAAATCACACAACTTTAAAAGTCCATTGACAGATTAATTTATCGACATTAATTTATTGCTAAATTTTGATTTCAATAAGTCGATGGTTGCGGTAACTATACGGCAAAATATCACTTTTCGCCAGGTTCAATGATTTTTATTGGCCTTAAAAACAGTTCCGCTTTCAGTTTTGGAGGTATAAATTTCAAAATTGCGTAGTCGTGTAGGACCTGTAGGAAAATTTCGCTTATTAGCTAACTTATCAAGCCGAATTGCTGAGCACAAGTTTGTGATAAATTAATAAATTTTATTGATGCCTGATGCGTTCTATCGGGGTAAAAAAATTGGTTAAATGAAACGTGTTTTTAAATTTGTAATAATAAATAATTTTAAACAAATTATTAATTAGACCCGACGTACCGATTCCTCCATTACCTAGTTAAGTGCAAAATTTTAAATATCGTATTTTTCAACAAGAAGTTTGGTTTTCAATTATCGTAACAACAACAACATTATAATTTTGACATTTAGTTTTTTGACGTATTCATAGTAGATGCATTGGCAATTGTCACAATGAATTAAAATTCGTACGAAAATCGCATTAAAATAATTAAAATCTTTTCATAAAGCTCGATATATGTTCGGACAACATAATCGCCACTTTCAGACCGCTATTAAGAATTTGTTCGATAAATTTGAGTCGCCAGGCTCGATGCAGGATGTACGTTCTTCACAATTGGGGTTATCCAAAATCACTACTTGGCGAATTTTACGTAAGGATTTGACTTTGAAGCCTTATAAGGTTCAGCTGGTGCAGGAATTAAAGCCAACAAACAATTCACATCGCCGTAGATTCGTTAAATTCATTCAGGAACAACCGGTTGGTTTTTGTAAAAAAATAATTTTTTTAGATGAAGGGTATATTAATACACAAAATTGCCGCATTTGGACTTCTGAAAATCCTAGAACGATTATTGAGAAGCCTTTGAATGCTCAACTTGCCACTGTATGGTGCGCTATATGAAGAAAATGAGGTTGGAAATGTGGTAACACGGTCAATGAATCACGCTATCGCGAAATGCTAACATTTGAATTTTGGCCTATTATTGATGACATGGATATCACTGACATGTGGTTACAACAGGGCGGTGCCACATGTTACATAGCCAGTTTAACGATCATTATATTACATCTCAAATATCCCAATCGCATAATTTCAATTAGCATTTTTATTATTTTTTTTTTGGGGGGGGGGGGGGGGTTATGTAAAGAACAGAGTCTTTACGGAGCCTATCGAATCGATTTCAGTTTTAAAACTCAAAATCCGTGAAGTAATCACCAATTTGCCAAAAAGTGATTAAAAACTTTGATGACAGAATCGACATCTGTTAGCGTGGTCTTGGTTGACATTTGCCGAGTATCGTTGTTCATTCATAATTGTTGAACTTTGCTCTTCGTAATACAATAAAAATTTAAATCGTCTTAATGTAAATTTCTTGATGAAAAACCCTTAATAAAGCAATAACGTTACGAATCTTATGTTGGATCTGACAGTTTCACAATGTTTTTTTTTATACTATTTGAGTGTCCTTAAAAAGAATCTGTTTCATTTTTTTGTTTTTTGTAAAACCATCCACAATTCTTTATGCCACATAAATTTATTCATTATTTATTTGAAAGGCCTTCTTTAGAATTCAGTGAATAGAAATGAATATTTGTTTACAAAAAAAAAGTTATGAAAAACATATGCCGATTGAAATGTAAATGAGCAAAAACTGATGTATTGTAAATGTTTCAATATTTTTATAATTAATGAATGCTTCAACCATAAATCAAAACACACAGTGTACACTTCTTATAAACAACATGGAAAGAATGTAAAACTGTCATATTCTAAAACGGCAGCAAAATCATTTAAATGGACAAAAAAGTGCCTTTTAATTTAAGAACGAAAAGAAACAGTTCGAGAAAATAATGTTGCCACCTCCTGGGTGTTGCTTCCTTTAACTGTGGACAACTCTGAACTCTGACTCTTAACGAATATCATTATTTTATAACACTATTGATGCTAACTACTAAGTTAACATTTTTAAGCTTTTTATGAAAAATCCAGTCTGTAGATTAAAAAATAAAGTTAAGAGAATGGAAATTTCTGCAAGTTTAAATGAAAAACTGAAATCATTAACAGTATTTTGACTTTTTATCTATTTATAAATAGTAGCCATATATTGAGAATCTTTCTAAAATCATAGTGTTTCCTTCCAGGCTTACTACTGGTAGTTTAAAAAGATTCTGAAAAATGAGCACATCAATTCTGCAATCGAATGAATAACTTCGGCAATATCATATTGTTGCATTTATTTCCTTTAATAGACGTTTTATTATATTGAGTTCTTTTATTGCAAAATAATAACACAGCACTTTAGAGTTTTAAATCAAATTAAACAATTTATAACTTTTATTTTTATTCGACCTTTTTTTAATTTAATTAAATTAAACGGTCTTTTAAATAATTTAACGATTTTATTTTTTCGATATTTCCATATTTCGATATTTATAAAATATAAAAATAATTTCCTGAAGAAGCTTCCCACAGGAAAGCGAAATATCGAAAAAATAAAATCGTTTAATTATTTAAAAGACTGTTTAAAAGATTAGTTCATATTTAATTAAATTAAACAATTTATTTAATTGGAATACACACAACTTTACTAATGTAACGCCTTAAAATATGCTTTATTATTTAGTTGTCTATTCTCAACGAAGTCTCAATTTAAATTCATCCATTTGCCCAGCAAATGGTGTTTATATAGCTGTTTTAAGTGGTTCTTGCATACATTTACAAGAATATTCTACTTTAAGATCACCCTATATTTTTATTGTTGTTATTATTATTCATTGTAGGCGCCTGCTTTGTTGTGTGTGCTTTTTTATGTTCCATATTAGGTTTTTTTGTTTTCTATTGTTTAGCTTATTTCGTGGAATTGCTTAAAGGCATGTCGCTGCTATCTTGTGTGTATAAAATTTCTTAGCAAAACTACGCAGTTTGTTTTGTTTACTTTTTTACTGATAATTATTTTGTTTGAACACTTAAACAAATCATTTTCGTAACAATATTTAGCATCTTAGAAAATGTATAGTAAAACAAATTTCAATTAGGATTTGGATTTGATTTGTTATGCACAACATATTCAAAGATGGTGTCATGCTTTTTAGTTCGTTTATTAACTGCATTTTTTATTACAAAAACGGCAGAATAATCTGTATCTATTATACCTCAAAGGTCTTACACTCTTCCTGGCTTTATTTTTTTATTTTGAATCACATAGAAGGATTATAGATTTTTGGTCTTTCAGGAAACATCGACTTTTTCTAATTAAAGTTTATATTTTATAATATTATTTTCACTTCTTCACAGCACCATATAAATAAGATTTTTTATAATTTTTAACGATGTACAAGTACTAAAACTTAAACAGTATTATAACAATGTTTTCAATTCCTCCTCTTAACGCCTTTCCCGGCTGTTTGTTCGCAAATGGCGAGCGCTTTCGATGTGAATATATCATTATCAAGCCACGTTCTACGAGTACGTAATAAAACGTGGCTTGGTAATGAATCCCAACAATTTATTATATTTTATTATTATAAATAAGTAATTTATTCATCGGAATCATTTTCAATCTAAGCAATTTTATTATTCGTGCTTGATATAAGACTTTTAGGTTTTTCTATACAATATTGGGGTAAAATTCACTGATGAGCTATGTGAGCAATAGTGAAATTGCAATATGGATATGCTCTCCCCCACAGTAATACACTTCAAATATTTTTTATTTTTATTGAAATAAATGTTTTATGAGAATATCATAAAATGTCTATTTTTTAATAGAAATTTTTGTAATATAATACATAGTTATAATTTTTTTGACCTTTTTTAATATTTTTTAGTAATTAATTTAAGGCATCATCAGGATGCCAACCAACGGTGTGGCGAAATATCGAAATATAAATAAAAAATAAAGTTTTTTAAAAAATTTTTTATTTAATAAGACCTAGTGCTTCAAATTAATTACTAAAAAAAAAAATTTTTGTAATAAATATTTCGTGAGAATATCATGAATTATTTATTTAAAGGAATCAAGCACGAATAATAAAATTGCTTATATTATTATTATATTATTATATATTATATTATTATATTTTATTTTATTATTTAAATCACCAATACTTTTTGTAAATCCTGCTGATCACTGCATGTCCATACTAAATAGTTTTAGATCATTTTTGTTTGCTTTTATATTATTTTTTAATATTTTTTATATTTACCAAAAAACTTCGCGCTTATTTAATAGCAAGCAAACTAACCAAAAAATTCTCTCTCTCTCTTTCTCTTCTATTCCTTTTTTCAATATTTTCTATTTCTTGTTAATTCATAATTATTTTTAGCAAAAACTTTAACTAAATAAAGAATACTTAAACAAGTACAAGAACAAAAACAAAGCTTTGAAATTTATTAAACAATTAGAAATTGCAAAAAGCAAATTGAAAAATTATTGCGATTTAAGAAAAAAACTTACTTCAACACTGTGGTTGCAAATAATATAACAAAAACTTTGAGGAAATCACAAATAAGTATTTAAATCTGATTCAAAAAAGCACCAGCTATAAACCAAACAAAAGTGCAAAAAAGCCAAAATAACTGCTGTTTATTTTAACGATTAAAACAAATCACTTTTACACTAACACATACACACACACACACACACAACAATATAGTTCTGAATTTCCCACCTAGAATTTACATCAAAAAACATAATCACGAAAGCACCAAAATTTTCAAAATTAATAAAATACACCAACAACCAAAATCACCTACACCCTGTACTATAGACACCACATTAAACGAAACCGAAACACTACCTGCTTTAACATCACCAACAATATCGATAGCAGCACCACAGCACCTACAACTACTACAGCAACAGCAATCCAAACTTACGAGCAAAACGAAAAAAACCAATTCCACCGCTGCACCACACACACAGAACGTCATGAATACAAGCAAAGTGAAAAAACGTGATACTGATTTATGACTGGTGCGTACTAAGGGTGCCTTAGGCTTAGGCACTAGCAGTGGCAGTCGCTACAAAGTGACAGCACGCTGTGTACCGGAAGTTAGTATAACATCACCAGTTACACCACCACCCCCACTGAATCAATACGGTTGTGGCAATAATAGTATTTGTTGTAATACCACTAGTAACATTATTTGTAGTAACAATTATGTAACAGCTACGACAACAGCAACAGTCCAATCTTTAGCAAAACAAGCACCACCAGCATCACTAGCACAACAGCCACAATCAACAGCAATAACAGCTATTACTCCTTCACTTAGTCTTTCACAAGCTCAATACTATAGTTATCCTAACAACATAACCCCCACCACAAACACCATAAACAATACCAATAATATTTACAATAAAAACAACTATAATTGCAACAACAATAAAAATAATAAAATAAATAACATCAACAACATCAAGAATTTGAAGAATACAATTAATCAAACAAATAGTAAAAGTATATTTGATTGCTCTCCCAACCATAGAAACATAGAAATTAATTCTATACTTTTATCCTCAGGAGCGACCTTAGTCGAGGAAGAGGATTTTAATGAACTTACCGCCGTAGCATCAACAACAATAACAACAATAACACCAACACTAGCAGCAACTGCGACAATTACAACGCAACAGCAACCATCAACAACAATAACAACAACTGCAAATGTGATAACAGCCAATAACAGTAGCAGCAACACAACCGCCGCCAACACCACTCTCACCACCAATAACGGATCGAAAAAAGGGAACAATAGCAAAGTGTCCAGGCATTTACCACCACTGAAACTACAAAGTAACGCGTCGATCTCAATAACGCCGGCAACTGGTCAGGGGCCCTGTTCGACAATTGCAGCCACGGTAAGAAATGTGCTGCAACGTCAACAGGCCTCATACACAAGTCCAACACAGCAGCAGCAGCAGCAAAAACAGAAGGCCAAATCTAAACATTCGACAGCGGCGACGAATATAACCGCACCAAAAGAAGAAGACTTTTGTTCACAGGCAAACGAGCATACACCTCTCTTCTCGAATCAACAGCGAGCTCAACAACAGCAAACGCTCGCTTTAGCTGCCTCAGCGGCTGCTTCGCCAAACAATTGTATAATTACAAACTATCAAACGAACGTCTCCAACAACCCCGTTGCTGGCTCTACTGCCGTTCCCAGCTATAACAACAGCTGCGTAACTACCACCACTAACAACCACACCTTTAGTACTACTGCTGCTACTACTGCAACGACTACCACCTATTCGCACAATTCAAAGACAACACGTTCCTGGCCAGTGATTTATCGCAACCCTCATCACTACGACTACGAGGCTTTATATGCCTCCAATACTAATCCTAAAGGCAGCTGTCAACAACAGCAACAACAACAGCAGCTGGTGGCACCGTCAGTAACATTCAAACAAAACTGTTATTCAAATCAATTCAAACAGTCGATTGTCTACTCCTCGAGTAATGAGGACTTAACTACGATCAATGAGTGTGCGCCAGCGGATGGTGTGGTTGCAAATGGTAATGGTGGCAGAAGCAGCAGTGGCAGCAGCAGTATTTTTGGTGGTGGCAATAGCAATAGCAGTTGCAATAATCTTCAGAAACTTAATCAGCAACAGCAGCAACAACAACAACAAACGACGTGTTACTATTTTTCACCTTCTCGTCACAATAGCATTTATGAACATCCCTCGGCTGTTGTTGCCAGCTCCTTGCAATTCGATCCCCATAATTCGGCTGCTACAACAGCAGCGGCTGCCGCTGCGGTTGAGTCAATACGACGTAGCAATAGCATTTTGTTACGCAACAGCAGTTGTTCCTCAAAAATTATGCATCAATCAAGTGGTGGCATAAGTGGTAACTTAGATAGTCCCACCTCGCTTAAATCGGCCATGGATGTGACCAGCAATGTTGGTTCGTCAACATGTTGCTCCAGCTGCTGCATAGGTCCACCTCCTGTTCTCTTTCTATTCGTTACTTTGCTAATGACAACTAGTGCTACCGCAATGTTATGTGCTGCCATTATGACCGATCATTGGGAACATGTCAAGTGGGATCGCGTAAGTCTGGAACGCTATTCTAATCGTTCTAACTTACAGCTCGAATGGATAATGGAAGACAAGGTGGCAATGTTGAAACCGGATAAAAGAGGTAAATAATTTTTATGGGATTTAAGTAACAAATTAAACATAATGTTCTTTTAACGAAATTTAAGCGAAGCATTTCTCTTAAGTAAAAAAACAACAAATTTATTTTTCTTTGCTTAAAAGCATTTTCTTAAGTACTGCTTGATGAACAAAAGGCAGGCAGGATCTACATAATGATTTGTTATATAAGAATATTTTTTTTAAAGAGCAGTAAGCACTTCAGACAACAATGCATATTTAGTCAAGTACCGTGCTACATTCTTTAGGAAAGGGACAGAGAAAGATGAAACAGGTGGTGAAAGTACAAGGATAGTCGGAAATTAACTGCCGTATAAGACAGCGCAGCGACCAGTGACTATGCCAGTGAAAAAAACAAAGGTCTTCGTTGGGAATCGAACCCACAACTCCCATATTGACAGGCTAGTACACTACCTACTAGCCTACAGGGGCACCTTGTTATATAAGAACATTAAACGATTGGCAGCCAATTTCAACTCTCTATTTTATTAGAGAGCTAGTTTCGCCCATGCTAAATTTTATACATCCATCACGAACCTATAAAATAAATCATTTGTTACAAAAATAATGGGAAATTTAAGCTGCTAAAGTTCTTCAAAGTTTTCAGTTAAACGACCCAGTCTAACACGCTTTGGTGTTCGCACATTTTGTATCGAGGCTGTCGACTGAAATTTAACGATTAAATTCTTAATAGCGGTCTCTTAAAATATCCCAAAATATCACGAATTTTACTAAATGTAACTTTAACGGAACCACCGTTTTCATAATGGATTTTAATTGTTTTAATGCGATTTTCATGCGAAATTGAATTCATTATAACAATTGCCAATGAATCTACTTGGAATACGTCAAAAAACTAAATGTCAAAACTATCATGTTGTTGGTGTTGCCACAATTGAAAAACAAACTTCTTCTAATAACGTTACGAAATATCTCTGCAATTCTTTTTTCGACTAAAAGATCAGAGGATGGCAAATCAAAGGAGCAGAGGATTAGATCTCTCAAGCAATAACTGTTTTAACATAAATAGGAAAAAGTTAGACATATATCATAGTTTTAGTCTCGAAAAAATGCTCTACCAATCAATAACAATAGAAATTCGCCTTTAAATTTGCTTTAATAAAATGCTTCCGTTAAGCCCCTGGCAGCTTAAAAACCAATCTTCTCTGCAACACTTCATTCATTAGAAGTTTCATCGTAGTCTTTTGCATTTTTTCTGAACTTTTTCAATGACCAATAAATACTTGAATTCATTTATTGCTTACATCTCTTGCTCCAATTCTTACGGCTTGATTTTCAAAAAATTAGAATCAATAAAATTTTTCATTTCGAACAACAGATGTCAAAAATGTGAAGGCATCTCCATCGAAACAATTATTTTAGTTAGTCTTCCCAGTGAAGGCAAAAAATCCTAACTATGAACCAGAGCTGTAAATGAATCATTCTCTTGAGATTTTAATTCATTACGAAATAATTGAATTGAATTTATTCTTTTCACAACAAAAAAAAAGTAAAAGGAATTTGGGTCAATTCATATGAATTTGTTGTCGATGTATTGCCATTCATTTCGAATTTAACAAAATTCGTCAAATGGATTACAATTCGTTTAAAATTCAAATGAATTTGAGTCAATCGAATCGATTTCAACCTTAAAACTCAAAATCCGTGCTGTGATTAACGAAATAGAACCGCCATTTTACCAAAACGTGATTAAAAGCTTTGATGAAAGAGTCGACATCTGTCATTTTGTTATGAATTTTTTCTTCCTGTAAAAAAAATAAACGACTGACCGTCCGGTTTCGGTACTCCCGACTCACGAGGATTACCGTCTAGCTCTTTATACTCTTCCCAGGCGGTTCCGACCCATTCTCGCCAGTCGCAGCCGATCGTAACAAAAAAAAAATTGTTGCTCCTACCATTCTCAACGATGACTACATTACCTGAACATTTTTCTCTCTTCCATCTCTACTCGTCTTCCCCCCGGGGGCACATGATAGTCTTTTTGGAACCTACTATTCCATTTAGACTGATGTCTTGCGGGGTAAAAGGAAGCCCAGGCCCCTCAAAGGCTAGTAGGAGTCACCTGGACAATTCACATATTTCCACGGGAATCACTACGCTCGCAGAGTTCACTATTTGTCTCTTGAGACAATTAGCTGTTCTCTGACTGGTTATTGAGGTTGGCCCCTATATGCGAGTATCGTGGTGGTTGTGGTTTCGAGACCCTCGTGAGAGTTTGTGGGTCGGATCATTCAAAATGAACACAATGAATGGTTCAGGTCCAGTGAGTATGAATGCCGTCGTGTTCTTAATTATATTAAGCTTCATGCGTTCTGGGCCAGGAGTTGGAAAGTCTTCAGTGAAGGCTGCGGCCTACTTCGGGCTTTCGAAATTGCTACTAGGAGTGACCGAAGGATATACGTATTCGATGGCCTCCTAGAGCGTGAATGACGTTTGCAAATCATTCAAGTGGTTTGACCACCATCTGATTATGACTACCTAGTCGGTGCAAATGTAAATCAAATCACATCACATCATCTCTACTCGTCTGTGCCCTCGGCGGTTCTCATTCATAACTGCCGCAATTTTCTCTTCGTAATACAATAAAAATTTGAATCATCTTAATCTAAAGTTTTTGTGTTATTTTCCTGTTGAAAAACCCTATATTTAATTTAAAGTTTCTGAAACTTAAGTTTTGTTTAGTTTTATAATTGCTAAAATATTAACAGCTGCTTTAAGCAAAATGCAATTTCCGGACTTAAATTACTTCCTTTAAAACACCAGACTCTATCCCCACTAATTAAGGATCCTTTTTTATATTTTTTTTTTAAACTTCTAACGAAATATTAACATTAATTTTTCTTAAATATGAAAGCAGTTTTAATGTTTTCTATTAAGTCATTTTTCACTACTTCACCAAACTTACTTCCTTCCTCCTTCACGCTTAAGTAATTTCCACAAAAATACAAAATAGCTTGAAGCAAATTGCAATGTGGTATAACCAACTTTTCAAGTATTTATACAATTATTCTGTACACAGTAACAGGCTGCATTAAACAAACATTCATTTTTTTATTTAAAGGATAAAGAGTATTATCGTACAAAGCGTATGAAGTCGTCATTTTACAAGACGGCTCCAGTAACTTTTATATAAATTCTTAAAAGACAAAACAACAAATTTAATCGACAACTTAATCGGTGTCTAACCTTGACATTATTCAAAAATTGGCATGGTTAGACATTAACTTACTTGCTTATGTATATTATTGTTGCTGCACGTAGCAATTGTACAAGCTGGCAGAAATTCATGAATAAATTTTGTACATGCAACCCCCCTATAACGCGATCGGGTTTGCTACAACGATTTTCAAAAAAAATTTTTTTAATAATAATTCTAAAATTTAAAAAACTTTAATTTTGCATATTCTTATTTAATAATGTGTAAAAACTAGCCTCTTTGTTATTTACACTATTTATTTTACAAGGAAAATTGCGTATCTATGTACAATGGCATTGTTTTCAATTTGAAATTGCGTTGAAATCGTTATTACGTCACTTAAAGAAATTAAACCAGCTCTGAGAGCTTGCTCGAAAGCACTATTGCTGGAGGTAGCACTTCAAGAAACTGTTGGCAATCCAGTAGAGGATTAATATAGAAACGTAGTGAGACTGGCGAATGTAATTAGAGGCGATGAATGATATTGGAGAATTAGTTATGGGCGAAGCTGAAAAGAATTAATCTGATAGTATGTCAAGCTTTGAATTAGGGCGGTCACAAGCAAAACGTGATTGAAACACACTCAAATTATAATCAGCCCAATCATGAATAAAAATTCCGCGTGAGTTTTCTTCCTTTTCCCTTTTCTCCTATTATGAATAAATATTTTCCATTTTTTCAACTGTGAGAAGAGAAAAAAAATCGGCGGGGAAAAAAGCAGGTATCATAAATGAAAAAAAGGGAGAAAGCATTGCTATTTCCAAGTTTTTTTCCACCTACTATATAGAAGGGAGTTTGCACAAAAATGTAAGTAGTTTTAAAATTTTTTTTAGTTTTATAATTTTTGTTTTTAGATCGAATAATACAAATAAACAACAAATGTGCATTTGCTCACCATAATGGAAGCCAACGCAGATATAGTGTGCGGGTTTTTTAAAGGCAACAAAGAGGCACTCTAAAAATTTTGGAAAAAAAGCATTTTTTTATATTTTTCTTTTTATATTTTCCTTTATTTAATTAAATTAAAAATAAAATTCTACGACGAACGTTTGTAAAAAAATAAAATTTCTTAAATTACAAACAAAAAAAGGAAAAATAAGTGTAAATAAACAAAACAGTTGGTTGTAAAACTCAATGATGCCACTTTTAAATTTTTTTGTTCCCGCGGAATTTGTGATTGGAGGAATTTTTCTCGAGAAAATTATTTTCCGTGAGAAAGAAATTCCCAGGGAATATTTGTGATTGGGCTGAATAAGTAATGGCGAGAAGAAAGTTTTGTAAAAGGTTATGATTTGAATTTTTGATTAATTTAATGTTTTTATTGTGTTTTTCTAGATTTTATTTCGTTTTGTTTTGTGTTGTTTATTTGTATAGAGTTAAAGTTTACTTCAACGCGAATTTCCATAACGCGAAAATTTTCATAAACCTATTTACCGCGTTGTAAGGGAGTTATCTGTATACATAATATTACCAACAACACAGTGCTTTATTCTTAAATGGGGAACCGAATCTTGTACACCCTTCCAGCATGATTTGTACATTTATATTATAAATAATCATTGTAATCATATTACATTAACGATAATAAAATATTGTTATGAAGATGATTTATTAAGTTTTTAAAGAAAATAATTAACAGTAAAAAAAGTAAACGATCCACTGTGCATTTTACAAACTGTGTAGTTTTCTAATAAATCTTATAGACACAAAACAACAATATATAAGAAATTTATGAGAAATTCTACCAAATAAGTAAACAACATTAAACAAAACATGCAGCCAAGCAAGCGCCTAAACGGAATAATAATAACAACGTCAATATGCTTAAAATAACTAAAGGGTCCACAATCTAACGTTTGTTTTTTTCAACTAGTGCTTACTTCGTGAATGGTAACACTTCGCTCATGTTTGATTTGACAAGTAATTAGTTTTATCCTTCCGCTGAACAAATATGGTGGTGTATACACTTGAACAACGCTGGGAAATATTGCGACATTACTTTGAAAATCATGGTAATGTTACAAAATGTGTGCGAAAATTTGGAAGAAGAGAAGCACCGTCAGCTCTTGTGAAAAAAGTGAATGAAACTGGCATCCTCGTCGATAAACCAAAGCATGAAAAGCCATAAACAGTCCCGAGAATATTGCTGCTGTGACGGAAAGTGTGTGTGAAGCGCTATCAACATCAATTCACCGTCGTTCTCAACAATTGACCATTTCAGAGACATCATTGAGACGAATTTTGCGTAAAGACCTTGATATGCCGCGATACAAAGTCCAATTGGTTCAGGAGTTTTTATATAGGCGGACCCTATATATTATATTATTTAATCAAATTTGTCCAAAATCATCAGCAAGTAAAGACAACAAAGTTTTGTGTATTAAAAGTAAATAAATCGAAACGAAAGCAGTGCCCTTTAATTGTTTATCATAACAACATGTAAGCTCAAGAATTGTACGAACTTTAGTCTAAGTGTAGAATTTTTACCAATCAACCAGTTCATATGCGTCAGTGTCAAGTCAAACGCTTTTCAAGATAAACGCCGATTTATGCAACTTTCGATAGTGGGGGTATTTTCCCATGATTTATTCCAATGATTGACAATGAATGCTTAGAACTTCAAAGTAAATGTTATATGCGCTCATTTTTGCTCATTTTCTTTAGTTCTCTTTCACTCTTACACTCTTTCATTATTTTGTTTTTTTTTAGTTTTACTTAAATATTTGTATGGTTAATGAGGGCTTTCGTGAATAATAAAATAAGCTGTGTCGTCGATACAATTCGACGCGTAATATAGAACAAGTTTAATGCTATGGAAAACCGGCTTCAAACTAATTTCTAGTAGCTAATAAATATTTGTAGAAAGGTTTTGAATAACAATAAGATTTTGTACGAAACGTCGATTACTTAAATTAACGGAAAATGTTTTTTCCTCAAAAGCTTTTTTTATCACATTATATTCGACAGTGCTTCTTCATCGTCTTCTAAATCTATATTGATGATTCGAAATGTATCACTTTTCATTTTAAAAACAGTCCAGTTTCATTGTCAAAAGAATAGAAATTAATAAACGAACATTTTATAAGAAAATTTGTTAGAAAACAACTACAATTAAAAAATAAATAAATAAATAATAATAATTATTATTTATCTTTAATAAATATCTTTTTTCTTTTCTAAGATCTTTTTTATATATTTTTTTTTTCTTCACGATATTTTTTTTTTCTTCACGATATTTCGCTTTGGAAAGCTTCTTCAGGAAAAAATTTTATATTTTTTATTTTTTTGTTTTCAAAAATATAAAATTTTTTCCTGAAGAAGCTTTCCAAAGGAAAGCGAAATATCGTGAAGAAAAAAAAAATATATAAAAAAGATCTTAGAAAAGAAAAAAAAAATTATTAAAGATAAATAAAAAAAGATCGGTTAAAAAAACTATAAAAATTATCAAATAATTATTATTTTTTAGTAGCACTAGGTCAATTTAATAAAAAAAATTTTTTTAAAAGCTTTTATTTTTTATTATTTTTTCGATATTTCGCCACACCGTTGATTGGCATCATCAGGAAAACAAAAATAATAAACAAACAAATTGAAAAAATTTTTTGTTTTACGTACATACAAACAAATTTTCAATATTAAAAAATTTTTAAATGAAAAATAATTTTGAAAATACATAACAAATTTACAAAACAATAGTATTTTACACATATATTCTAAAAACATAAATTTAATGACCAAACGTTACAAAAAATTAAAGTATTAATTATTAATATTATGCAGATACAGAGTTATGTTTTATAATTTTATGCACTAAATGTCTATAATTTTGTGCAACATTCTCCGTATCTGCTTTAAAATTATTCTTTTGGTTAATGGCACTTTAATTATTTGTAACATTTTTAACATATAATGACGTTTATAATTATTTTCTAAATTTAAAATTGAAACATTTTCAAAATTAGGATAGTGATTAACTTTAGAGCAATGCGAAGATAATGCTGTTTTTTGTAAACTAATATTATTCCTGTATTTCTGGTCTGACCTATGTCCTGCGATTCTAGTTTTCAATTTATTTTTTGTTGTGCCTACATAAACCTTATTACAATCCTCCTTATCATTACCTTTACAAGTAATTTTGAACACTACATTGGACATATTTAATTTTAGAATTACATATATCCTTAGTTTTACTAAACAACCTATTTAATGTGTTTGTATTCTTATATGCCATTTTTTTAAAAAGGTCAAAAAACTATAACTATTATAAATAATAATAATTTCTAAAAATATTCATATTTAAAATTTTAATTTTTTTTTACTTTCTAGCCGACCATCGTTTTCGCCGTGATAATTTATTTTTAGTACCAATGCATGGTGGCATTTGGACTTTGTGTATAGATCTTCCTTTACATGAAATACAAATGCTAAGACGACATCCTAAATTTCCTAGAAGTGCGCCAACATGCCTAAACTATTTGGCTGGCTCAACCGAAAATGCCCGTGGAGAGGAACAGCGTAACGATTGGCAACATAGTGAGTCACAGACGACATTGCAGCCTCATTTAAGTACGTATGGTACAATCTATGTGTATTTCTCTCTCTATCTCTCTCTATAACTTTCATTCATTCTATACTCGTATGTATTTTAAATAATGATCACAATGCAATACGATCCTTGTATAAAGAAGTTAAATTGTGTTAATAGAAAATCTTCAACACAAAAAGAAATTTTGTGAAAATAACAAACCTTCTTAGCAGTGGTAAAAAATACTAAAGAATTAAAAGAAGAGAATACATGTAATAATGGCACATAAATTTTAGATACACATTTTAAGTCATTTGAGCTTGTTTTATATTTTACAATAATATTATTAAAGCTTAAAGTTTCTTCTGCTATCGTTTTTCGTAGCATCTTCAGAAACTACGAATTATTTGTTTAAACGAAAGAACAGAAACTATTCCATCCAATCGGCATGTAGGCACCTTTTAAATAAGGCAGCTGCCGTCATATTTCTTTTATGTAAACAACACACCACTTGTTAAAACATATAAAATCGTTTTTTATTTTTTCAGGATTATTATGAGCAACCAAATTGAAAAATTTTTCGCATTTTCTGATTTTTCTTTGCATTAAAAATACAATCGGATTTTCAATGATATTTGAACAAAAATTTTTAAATATTTTCTATATCGATAGACAATGTTTGTTTATAAATTTATGTGTTCTTGGTAACTGCCAAAAGGAATAAGCGATCAAGGCGAAAAGTGCAGTTTTTCCTATTAAAAATCGGCGTGGCGTTTCCCATAAAAAGCAAATATGTATGTACAAATTATTTGTCAAATTAGCTGTTCATAATTCCGAAAAAATATCAGTTTTCATAAATTTTTTTCACCAGCATATAGAGTGATCTCTCACAGTTGACAGCCTATTTTTTGGAAATTCACCATTTCCATTTACGAAACTATTGAGGGAATTTTTAAAAATGCTAATGCTTAAGATTAAAAAAGTGAAAAGAAACAGGATTCCCAAAATATATCCCGATCTTATAAAAATATGGGAAATAAGGTTTGATACTTTTTGGTATTAAAATAATAGTTTTGGTACCCCTGATTAACACAATTTACAGGGACTTTAAATCTACTGTTCAAAAAAATGTGAAGGATGCTCTAAATCTTTAGGAAATGTGAACATACGAACATCCATACATCGTCCACGGTTACTAAACGGCGCAAAAACTCGTCCAAATTACGTGGATCCACCACAACATACTGAAGACCAAACAGCAGCACTAAACAGCACGAATTCCAACTTTTTTCCATTTTTCTCAAAATGGGAGGTAGTCTGCTATCAGCAACTGTCAAGCACAAGCACAACTTATTCAACTAGCAGTTTCTCGTTGTCAGGATCAGTGTTGCCATTTCAATTAAGAGCAGGGAAATTCAAAAACTCACGAACTTATTAGTGTTAATTATTATAGGGAAATCGTCTATTTTTTATAAATTGATAAAAATATAACAGCTCTTCAAAAGGAAAAAAAAGTACCACATACATTTTGGGCCAGATATCGGGACATTGTTTAAAACTTTCAAATACAAAAACATCAAATTAAACCAATATATGTATAGTATTAAGTTGTTTTGATTTTTTCGCCATTTAATGAAACGCTGTTGACATTTCTATCGATGAAAACTGTCGTTACTTTCGATACGATAACAACATTATCAAGCCGCGTTTTACATCGCATCGAAAGCGCTCACTGACAACAATATATAGTAAATAAGAACATTATTAACGGATATTAATAGATGTATTCAGGTATATTTTGATCCTTTTTTAAACGCAATAGGTCTTATATAAATAATGCTTAAAAAATATTTGCTTAAAATAATTATTTGATTAAGTCAACACTGAAAAGACTATATATGCGATATATCTAGCAAATCAAATTACAAGTAATCTAGTGGAAAGTGAAAAACACAAACATAATATCACATTTCTTTTATACATATAGTTTTAAGATGACTCACTTTGAGCAACCTCAGTCTCCCTCAAACTTACCAGGCTAAAATTTCTTAGAAAAATTTCGTATCCGATTACTAATAATAAGTCACAGTGGCAAACTTTAATTGGATTCGTTTTACTAAAAGCGTACTTCCTTAAAGTTCTATTTACTCATCCGTTCTATAGCAATTAATTGGTTTATTTAAAATAGAGATGTTAACACAGCTAGTAGAGTTTCGACTTCAAAATAAAGTCTATTACTTTCTTGTTTTCTCAAGCCTTGTATACCCATTTTCGCTTTTTCAATTGACTTTCTTCGTCTAGGGCTATAGGGATAAATGCCAATTCACCATCCGTTAAATAAGTCATCTTTATTCACGGACAACACTGAACGTACAATTGATGAATAAATTAGCAACTGCTTTCGTCTAATACTGGACGGATAAGAACGAATAAGTGTAAATAGACCTTTATCCTACCATAAAAAAAAATTACAACACAGTGTCGAGAAAGAATTTCTGGGGGCAGTAAAACAGAGGACATAATGAAGAATACAGTTTCTAAATGTATTTTACCACTTTTAACTGGACCGACTTAAAAAATAATATATTTTAGTTTCTATCAAGTCCAAATCTTCTCTCCCAAAGTTTGTCTCACCTAATATGAGTATCAGCGGTTTTAAGCACTTTCATTCTCCTCTTACTTCTATTACCAAGTCCGTTTTAACTGTTCTGAAGTAACGAGAATTCAAAATGTTCTATGCGCATATTTATATTATGTATTAATCTAATCCATAAGGATTTTAGTGTTTTTCACATCCTCTCGGATCATGTATACGTCAGTCAGGGTTTCACATTCTTCACGAACGTACTCTATAAGTAGGAAAGCATGCGCCTTTCCTGCAGATAGAGCGATTAGAAAAACCCGACGTTTTTTAAGGAATGACAATATGATTTGAGAATTTTTAATAAAAATAGGTTTTTATTTAAATAATTTATTTTTTACTCTCTTATTATTATTAACTATTTGTGTAAAAATGAAATATTAATACATGTACTTCTATAAATGAGTTGCTGCAATAATTTGCATTATTTTACTTGATCTTGAATAAAAACTTCAATGAATAATTTATTACATTTTAAAAAATGACAAAAAAAGAACACTTTGTTTAAAATAGCAAAAAAAATAAAATGTATTTTTCAAGATTAAAATAATCCTACTGAATATAAATTGACATAAAAATAACACACAAATAGGTAATAAAAATGTGTGTTAACTGTTAGGCAGGCTGGGCTGGCATTAAAAAAAAAGAGAAAATATATTTTAACGAGAAATGACAAAGGATAATAAACAGAAAATAAAGTGTTAACATGAGGTAGGTGACAGTTATAAATTGAATAATTTTTTACAAAATTAATGAATAGCAGGTTTTTGTTAAACTCTTGATTTAATTTAGAACACAAATTATTTTTTTAAAGAAATTAATTTTTATCTGCAGCAAAGGAAAGTGAAGCAGGTTTAATTAGCTCATATTTCCCCAGAGACTACGGTATAAAAAAGTGTAATAAAAGTGTATGTAACAAAATAGATACATGTTATTACTGAGATAAAAGAAAACAATTAAGATAGTAAGGAAAGAAAAGCAGAGAAAGGCCATCATGTCATTTAATTACGCAACTGGAATGCAGTTAAATTACGGGCATATTGTGCAGACATCATTTTTCTCATTATACAAATGAAATTTAATATATGTATAAAAAAAAACATAAACACACGCACAACCAAACCAACGATAGACTAAATATTTAGACTGCAGGACGTTTGGCCGGTGAACAGGCAATGGCAGCTTCGGCTTCTGAAGTTGGCTCTTCGGGCTTTTTACGCTTAATTAGATGTGATATATCAGTGGGTTTCGAAGATGTTATAGCAGTTGATGATGATGATGATGAGGACGACAATGTTCCATCTGTTGTTAATGAAGAGGCTGTTACCGTCGACTTTGAGGAGCCAGCGTCAACATCACCACCACACAGTGGTTTAATGTAACTATCTAAAGCTGCACGTACCTCAGCAACGTTCTGTAATAAAAAAGAAATCCAACATAAAATTAAAATTTTTACGATTGTATGCAACAGTGTATATAATTTACTTTTTGCTGTTTCTCGTCACTTGTGCATTACGTATAATAACATGCTAAAGAAGTTTAATGCAGCATTCTTATTATTAATTAATTAATTATCGTAAGATCATGGAAGTATTCTTTTCTAATAAGTTATTTTAGTAAATAACTAGGCACTTTAAAATGTGGCAGTTGCGTTGTTATGACCACTGCAACAACAAATAATTTTCACACTTAAGACTTTATTCATTTACTTTTAAATAAGTGGCATTCGACACTTTTTTAAGTGACTCACAAAAAACCAAAATTAAATTAAACATTAGGGGTGGTCCACTTATTGTGTGTGAAATGTGGATAATCACATTCAAATAGCTTTTTTTATTAAACGCACTTATACCCGGTGAAACAAAAGTTTCTAAAAAAGAAGCAAGCAAGGCATGCACAATTGTGCGGCTTGATGTATATTTCGTTCAAGTTCAAAAAGAAGCTTATAAAATACTTTGTAATTAAATCGCTGCCAAAGAGCAGGCTGAATTATTATTAAATTTGACAAAATTTAATGGGTTTTCAGAAATAGCATAGTTAAAAAAAGTGACAACGCTGTTTACTATAGACTCGCATGTATGCAAAATCACTTCTATTTTTTCCTCGTTTTAACTTTAAGAATTTGATAAAAACTTTGTTTCTCGCAATGATCAAATGGCCGACACTGTCCAGATGAGGATATGCAACGTGCACGTACTTCTTGCAGTTTGCATATATATAAAGTATTCGCAAAAGCATCGAATATGTTTAATTGTGAAAATTTGAACTGTTTGTTAGATACAATTCCGCTTTTACATGTGAGTATGTTAGCAATTGCAAATTGCCAATATTTAGTATTATTTCTAAATTATTATAAAATAAGACGATATCTGTTTTTAAGTTTAAATAATTTATTTTTTACTTTCATGTACTAACGTACAAAATTTTAATTATGTATTCGCGTTATAACCATGAATAGTTTGCAGAAAATTCAAATCACACTTAAAAATTTTGATTGATTGCTAGGGTATCAAGGGCGCTTAACAAAAAGAGTAAAAAAAGAACTAACGAACTGATAAACGAAAAAAACCAAAGCGAAAAATAATCTTATTTATGATTGGCAAGAAAAAAAACAGAAGCAGATAGAGGCCAAAATGGTATCCATTCCGGCATATCTCTAACATAAGCTTAACCTGCACTTATTATTTTTTAGCTTAAATAATAGAACCAATAAATTAACTTACCTGTGCTTGAGTTTCTTCTATTTCTGTTATTTTTGCTTCTATTTCTTGTTTGGTTTCTTCCATGTCTTGTATATTATTTTTATCCTTTTCGGTGAGATCGGTTTTAGCTTTAATTTCATCGATTTCACCTGCAATTAGATTGCACGCCTCTTTCAGGGAAGTTGCTCCTTCTTTGTTTTGCTGTTGCATTAAAAAAGTCAAACCAATTTTATAGTGAATTTCAGCCATAGCACGGCGATAATTGTTTGGCAATTCTTTGTAAATAATTAATGCTTTTTCTAAAAACCAACGAATAAAAAACAAAAGTTTAAAAAGTTAATGGTTTGTGTTACTTTAGAAATAAAACAATTACCATAATCATCACGTGCTGAATCTAAAATATTATTTTCAAATTCAATGTTGGCCAATTCAGTTTGAACCTCAGCTAAATTAGGTAGACCACGTTCGCCTTGACGGGAAAATATTTTAGCAGCTAATTCTAGGATTTCCCAGGCCAACTGAAGATTAGAGGCCTAAAATATAACGATTTTTCTTTTTGAAAAGTTTTGTTAAAAAAATGCTCGAGGTTTTCTAAAGTAATACATTTTAGTATAATAAAAATTGTTTATGAAACTTAATATGTACCAAAGCTTTTAAAAGTGCTAATAATAAGAAGTAAGATGTTATAAACTTGTTTTATTTCCCTCTTAGAATAACAAAATTTTTTTATTTTCTTAAGAGAAATATTTATATTTTTGCATATATTTAAATATATAATTATGTGTATATTCTTTTTATTTTAAAACCCTAACTTTTCAATTTTAAAATTTCTTACCGCTTCATTTTCTTCATCATCCTCCTCCCCAACAGCATCACCATTCGAGGTTGAAGGCAGTTCACCATCAGTAATTGACGATGCTTGTGGCATTTCCTCCACACCATTTACTTTGCCATTTGTAGTTTTTTTCTCTTCAACTTCTTGCTCTTTCTTGATCTTATTATTATCATCTGTGCTACTGACTTCAAAGTCTTCATCCATTTTTTCTGGCTTATCCTCCTTTGATGAAATATCATCCCCTGCTATTGGAACTGCGGCATTTTCCGGTATACTCTTTAATGTTTTGCCATTTGTAGCACTAGCTTTTTTTGTTTCACCATTTGTTGAACATTTCGCTTCTTCTTCCTCCTCCGCCTCTTCCTGCTCCTCCTCCTCATCATCTTCATCGTCGTCTTCCTCATCAGGTACATCGATAACTTTGTTTTCATCTAAGGCCAATGCTATAAGAGATTTAGCATATAACAAATAGGGCATTCCCAATTCATCGGATAATTCGCCGTATAGCTCTCCATAGAGAGCACAAACTTGACTTAATTCATCAGCAGCTTCGGCAAAAGATTTAACCAAAAAGTTACGCGAACCATGACTATATAGCTCTTTAGCTTTAAGTATTTTTTCTGCGCGTTCTTGTTCAAATACAGCTTCGGAAGGAATATCACTTTCTGTTGCACTAGTTGATGGTGTATTGCTTGCGGTCTCTTCAGAGTTTTTGGTGACAGTCTGTTCGTCAGATGGCATGTTTGTGGTTTAAGATATTTGTCTTCTATTAAAAGTTTTTCAAAAATATAAAAGTACTTGAAAAAGAAGAAAAATATTTAAATTATAATTAATTATCATGTTTATTAAAAGTTTATATATATTTTTATAATTTTATGTCTGGGCAAAACCGATCGAAGGGGTATAAACTATCCAAAACAATTATTTATAAAACTATATTTGCACAAGGACATCAGAGAATAACGTGTATTTTTCACTAAAATCCTATAGACGTGGAAATAGAGAGACAAGTTCTCCACTATGCAAAGTAGTTATAAGTTATTTCATATCTGGAGAACTAAAAAAGTAGGCACAGGTATTATCCTATACATGACAAAACTACTATAATGAGATGTTTTAAGGTTAATGATTTGGTATTCAGTTGTTTGAATATAACACGGCTTGACAATGATGTCAATCATATCGAAAGCACTAGCCTGTCACACCGAACAAACAGCCAGCAATGACGGTTTACACCGAAAATGACAACAGTTAATATGAATTATGTTGAAGATATTGATTTGTGTAAGAAGTACATAAAAAGTAAAGTAATCGCAAGGGGCCTGTCGTTTTTTACAAATTATAGAGGTTTTAGATATATAACGGCATCGTTTAAACGGGCCTAAGGAAGCGCCTGCATTTTTTTGAACATGCATAAGTGATGAATTGCTTCATCCATATTCATATTATACAAAAGTTATAATTATCGAAATATTTCGGATTAAATGTCAATTTCTCAAAAGTCTGCAAATATTTTACAAATTATTACAATTTTCGGACAAGCAATATTAAGATTTTACTGTATTAAGTATTTTATATCTCCATATACATATCACTATAGAGCTGGAGTTTGCTTTGAAGAGAAAATGCATAGTGAGGCGGAAAATTGACAAGCTTCATAGAGGATAGTTGAATGTTTACAAACAAAGAAATTCTTAATTGAAAATGTAGTGCATTGTTTGTTTGGCTTAAGGTCGATTTTTAGTAATAATAATAAACAGATACTCAAAAAAATATTTTAGCTATTTTAGTAAGCTATTTATTACATGTATTCTTTTCTACTAACGCCAAAAACATTAGGAAAAATTAACAGCATAACATATTCTCCCACCATTTCTTCCTTGAAGGACTTTTTAAGTATTTAATTTTAACGGCAGGCAATAATCACGTAGGTTGTACCGCAAAGCTCTTCAAATCATGTTTTATAAAAAAAGAAGTGTCAAAGCAATTAAAAAAAATTAATAAACTTTATATTCTATTCCTTAAAATTTAAAACAATTTCCAGATGCATGTTATTTTTTCCTCTCTGTTTTATTCTAATACTCACTTTTGGCTTGTAATTATGTTTTTTTATTGAAATTAAAACTAAAACACAAAATGTAAATATATAATGAACTAAACTAAATGAAATAGAATTTAACAATTTAAAAAGTTTTCATCAGTTTTATAAAAGTTCTTTTTACTTTTTTCCTTTAATTGCCAAAGTATCAGTTTAACACTTTGCATGCAAAGAAAGTTTTAAACATAAAATATGTGTTAATCACGATAAAAAAGTTTTAAAATGTATTATGTTTTATTAATTGTTATATTAATTAAAATTTATAATTAAAGAAATTAGTGTAGTCATAATTAAGTTAAAAAAAGCAGGACATTTGCAATTTTAACATTTGAAATTAATTACGATTTTAAACTATAAACGTTAGCAATGGCCCATAATTTAAAATTTGTGTATATAGACATAGCATAAAGAAAGGTTATATAACTACAATAACTATTCTATTTATTTCTTATGAAAAATTTTGATTTACTTTAAAGATTAATTTTAAAAAATATATAAAAGCCGCCGGTCTATATTATATATTATTATGTACTATCAGGTTTTTCAAAAAAATTTTTTTTCGATTGTGGCAACACCAACAACATGATAGTTTTGACATTTAGTTTTTTGATCTATTCGTAGTAGATGCAATTTCGCACGAAAATCGCATTAAAGTAGTTAAAATCCACTATGAAAATTGTGGTTCTGTTAAAGTTTCATTTTCAAAAATTCGTGATATTTTCGCACAACATAATCGTCCTTCTGAGACCGCTATTAAGAATTTAATCGTTAAATTTGAGCCGACAGGCTGGATGCAAAATGTGCGAACACCAACGTGTGTTCGACCGGGTGGTCGTTCAACTGAAAACATCGCGCCGTAAGGCACAGTATTAAAGCAGATTCAATTTTGTCAATTCGTCGACGTTCTCAGCAATTGGGGTTATCCAAAACCACCACATTACGAATTTTGCGTAAGAATTTGATTTTATTAGCCTTACAAAGATAACTGGTAGATAACTAGATAATTGCTCAAAGCACCGTCAATGATTTAACTCCACGTAACGTCTAATTTAAATGCTATACACTCCGTTAAAATATTTGTAACTGAAAAGATAACATCACGCACTGTACATTTGTCTCGGTTTGCGCCATCATAATAGTGGTGAGCTGTCCCAACTAGATGACGACTTAGCATAACACAATCTTTTAATAATGTTGATGTTGTATTATTTAGGCCTTAAATGAAAAGAAAAATGTCTTCTTTGCGAAAAAAAATATTTGGAAAAATTTTTGTCGAATATGCTATGCTTGCTGCTTTTGTGTTGCTTCTGTAATTCCACATATTGGAATATTTTATAAACCACTTAACATACAATTAAGAATGTTAGGTAGCTTACTTTTAATCGTTGCAATATCAACTGATCAACCTTTTAAGTTTTTTTTTAATAATATTATTCTTTAATTTTTATAGTTTTTTTAAACGATCTTTTTTATCTTTAATTAATATCTTTTTTCTTTTTTAAGATCTTTTTTATATATTTTTTTCTTCTCAATATTTCGCTTTCCTTTGGAAAGCTTCTTCAGGAAAAAATTTTTATATTTTTGAAAACCAAAAAAAAAAAAAAAAATTTTTTCTGAAGAAGCTTTCCAAAGGAAAGCGAAATATTGAGAAGAAAAAATATATAAAAAAGATCTTAAAAAAAAAAAAGATATTAATTATTTTTTAATTTTATTTTTTTAATAACTGCAAGTGGAATTTTCCTCCTGATCTAAAACCAACATATCCAGGGGACATTATTTCTCGTGTTTATTAGTTAGTGTTGTTTAGTAACGATTAATTAATCTACTTTAAACATCAAATACAATATAAATCAATACATGACAAACATTTTTTGTTTCGAATTTTTGAAAATACTAATTTTATTTCGATATATCGAATTATATCTTATAATGTCTTTAGTTTAGTCACACAAACACAGTAGACTAGCACAACTTTAAAAGAAATAAATTTCCTCAAATGTCGTTTAAAATTTAAAAGCTACTCATGTCAACGTTTAAAGAGGTTTTTTTAGTTTCCGAATAAATCTAATTAAAAAGAAAAATTTTTATTTTGAAATCGATACCTAATAGTCGAATCACGTTTTTAGATAACCGATCATAACGGCACAATTCCGTTATTAAGCAGCTTAAATAATGATTTAAAAGCCTTGAATAAAACCAAAAAATATGTGTAATTTCTTTTCAATGCCTTACTAAAGGCTATAACCGTGGTCCTAACATAAAGCAGTTAAAATTTTATTAATTCATTACTATATATTAAAAAATATTAAATATTTTTAACGATGCTTGCAATTTATCGGAGGATGCACATACAGTGATCTCGCAGAAACGTGAACTAATTTTTACCGAGGGTGTTCACGTTTTCGATTTTGTTCACGTTTTAGATTGCATTTTTTATATAACATATTTTAGTCTCTTTTTATCTTTTATTTAATTTAAAATAAAGTACGTTATTTTTCACCTATGAGACAGGTTTTGATTCTACTTTTTGTAAGTTGCTGCCATATTTTAATATATGCACTATGCTACTATGGGTTGCAAGAGAGTTCCTAAGATACTAATTTTGAAATTAGTACAGAGATCTTTCCATTTTTGGAAGCTCCGAAGAATGCAGTGTTTTCCGTTTTCCAGGACTGGAAAATGTATTATTAACACATTTTGAAATTGCACCTTTTTTGTTTCTTATTGAACAAATCGTCGATTTGACGACATTATACTTTTTCGGCAAACCAGTTACAGGTGAACCTTTTCATAAAAGCTCTAAAATATCTTACTTTTCTTGAAGAGTTAACGCTTTTGGTTTTTTATTAGACATATTTTCAATAAAAATATTTTTATAGATCACTCGTGCATAGTTAGCACAGAGATGCTTTCAGTAGAACTGTCGCCGTAATACCATAACTACTTATCCTGCAACAGAAGTTGTTTACAACAAACAAACTACGAGATTCTTCTGCGGGGAATCCCAAAATGTTTAAATAAGCTAACAAAATTGAATTTTAACGTTCGATAAAAAGTTAACGTTTTGGAGCCTTCAGCCTTTGTTCACGTTTCAGAGTAGTCAATGTAAGAAAAAAAATGTTCATGTTTTTGGATGTTCATGTTAGTGGGTGTTCACGTTTCTGCGAGTTCACTGTATTTTATTAAGTCTTACAACTTTAAAGGCAAAATGATAATTATATATTATTATGTAAAACAAAAATATAAAAAAATAGTAACAACAAACTTCCTTTTTATTTTTCTTCTCTAGTTACATCTGAAATCTTAATTTCTTGATTAGTAAAAGCCATTTGTGTTAATCATGACAGAGTCACTTGTTATATTTGACATGGCATGAATATATCCTTCTAAATCCTAAAAAGGATTTCATCCAAAATTAAAATCCAATTAAACTAATAAACTGTGTTAGATAGTAATGCCCAGGTATTATACAAGATTTTTTATATCAGTTTCAATATTAAACATGTAAATTGTACAAGGATTTATTGGTTATAAAAAGGATGATGGTTAAACACATCATCCCCTTTTACATTGCACTGACATTTAACAACAGTTGTTCAAGAATATAAAATCAAATGTAAAGCGAAATATGTGAATTGCATAGAAACATTAGGGACTTAATGTTATAGTTTGGGCAAGCACATAGCAGTAAAATTGTCGGTGGTGGTTTTAGAAATGGTGAACATGAAAATCTACAAATATTGTTACAATAATTGAGGGGCCATTGTTTGTAAATGTAAATTGCAATTTTATTTTTTTCTTTTTTTGCTTTCAATAAAATGTCACAAATTGAAAAATGAAAATCCACTAAAAGATAAACAAAAAAAAGTTGAAAAAGTTGAAAACAAAACATATTTTAGTCACAATTTCAACAACAAATAAAATTAATTTAAAATTTTAATTACATTAATGCTTTCATAACATTTAATTGGACAATTAATAATATTTCCACTTATTACAGCTTTTAAACGTTAATAAATCCTTTTCTATAAGCTTTAAAATCACATTGTTTTTCTAAAAACAAAAAAAAAACTATTAATGGATTGCAAATGCTAGTTTTTGATTAATTTCTTTCAATATTTTAAATAAAAATTTGTTGAAAAACGCATTAATTTTAAAACACATTTCTGTTTACAGGAATGCAAAATTTGTCAATTTCATGTTCTTTAGTATGTCTTATAATATTGGGCAGTGCCGCCTTAGTGGGAGCATTTGGTGTATGTCAAAGACAAATAAGTGCCATTTTAATAACGGGTGTAATGTACTTATTGGCAGGTAAGTTGCACTAAAGTAATTTTGTAAATAAAAAGATGTAAGCAACTTAAATTCTTAAACTTATTTCCAGCTTTATTTGCCTTATTCACCTTAATGATTATACACTTTAAGAGGCAGCAAGGAAGACCCATGTTGGATAGTGACTATGATGGCACTGTTGATGGTATTGTAGCTAGACCTGGTGGTCCTGCCATTATGGCGAAACCTCTTTTAGGTGCAAGAATATTTTTAACTTCCTGGAGTTTGGATTTAGGTTGGGGTGGGGTAGTACTCTGTTCTATAACATCAGTGCTCTGGATATTATTATCAAAAATAATGCGCTACAACCCCTTTTCTACATTGATGATTTAAGTATAATGGCATAAATATTTTGCAATACAATTATTATAATTAAAAAGTACCTAAATTTTTTGTTGTAATACACATCATTTCAATACAAAACGTAAACAAACATATTTTTGTTACGCAAATATTATTGGACAACCATACTATAAAAGCTTTTCTTCCTATCTTTCCTCTAAAAACAAATTCATATTCAAGTTTGAAATAAAAGTACCTTGATAACAAAACACAAATTAAAATTGGGAATAAAAAGTAGCTTTTAAATATAAAATTTTAATAAATTAAAAATAAAAGAAAATGTAAAATTGTATTAAAAGATTCTTTAGAAAAATTTATAGAAACAGAGACTAAATTGAGGCAGCCGATATTTATGAAAGTTTTCATTTAAATTAAAAAATGTTAAATATCATTCGCCATATCGGCTGTCGTAACTTGTTCTTAAAACAAAAAATGTAGAAAATCTATTATAAAAATTTAATTGAAACCTTTTAATAGCAAAGAAAATATTTTATACAAAATTAATTTTGAATCGAAAAGAATTTTGAAATATTAACTGTAACAAGTTTACGTGTATGTGTTAGGAAAAAGAATTAAAAAAACGAAGTTTATGTATTCTCTTTCCTATGATCTGTTTAAGTCTCCTTTCATATAAGCCTTTTTTATTTATTGTTATTTATGTTTTGCCATTTGGGCCGTATAACCGTAGATGTTTTATTTTATTATTATTTAACAAGAAGCTAATAACGAAAAGCACAAAATACTAGAGTCGCTTGCTTAAGATTCCTAATTAAGTTTTATGTTATTTCTGATCTAATATAAGCATTTCTATGACACCATGCGCGACATTTGTATAAATGTAGAGTGAACAAAATTTTGTAAATATGTAGAATGTTCCATTCAAAGGGTTATATATTCGAATCGAAATAAAGCACGATAGATTCATTGTGGTCAAAATAACTAGCAATATCAGAATATCGTGACATAAGACGGAAGCAATTGTATGCGACATTTTCCGAATTTAAAGAGGTGTAATTAGTATTTTTTTATAATCTTATGCTATTCCAAATATTCTTCCTTCGCAATTCATGCGAATGAATAAAACTTAGTAGTGTTCGTGATGTACTATCTATAACATCTAACACTATCTATAATATCTAACCAAAAAAAAATGGCACTATTTGAAATTTCTATCTTTGCTCCTTTCCCATTAATCCATACCATTTTTATTGTAACATACATTTAAAACGTTAAAAATCCCAAGAACTTAATAACTTACAAAGCTGTAATATATTCATTACATTATTCATTATTCATTTATCTCTAGCTTCGATATTTATCGAGATTCAGTATTAATCAAATAATCGATCGAATGCTGGTTAAATAATATGAAAAATAATTTTGGCTACAAAATTTTATTCAGAACTTCTGTTTTTTTAATGTCTGAAAGCCCTTAAACAACCTAACAATCAATGGATTTTTGTTGTTTTGTTATTCTGATTGGGAATAAATAATAGTCATCGCCTATATGTAGCATATAAAAACTTGCATAGCACTATCTTAATACTCAATATTTTATGTTTTCATTCTATGATTTAAATTAATTTACTTTCAATGTATTGAAAAAAATTTCTTATAAACAAAAAAAAAAACAAAACGACAACTCCATTCATCCCTTTTACAAGTGCAATGTTTAAAGTAATGTTTTTGCCTTTTATATTTACAACTCTTAACTTATTTGTTTGCTTAAAGCTTAAATTAAAAAAAAATAAATATTGGCCTTTAAGAAAAACTAAATCTATATCGAAACTTATTATAACAACTCATGTTAGGAAACTAACTCGTTTTATTATTCATTCTCCTTTAACCCAAAAAAAAAAACGTGTAAAACATAATATTAAAATAAAAAAAGAAACAATTTAATTAATCTTAAGTTATAAAATTATACTCTCAAATGGGCGCAAATTTACTATTTATAAAACTTAAAATTGTTTTTTTACCGCATCTACAAATTATTGTTTTAAATAAATTTATTTAAATTGTTTCCAATTAAAAAAACAATATTTTCATACATTAAAAAATGCAATGCTTTTATTGCTTTTAAATTACACATTGTTAACAAAAATAATAAAAAATTATTAAAACAAAATAAATATGAATATTAAATTAAAGAAATGTATTTTTATGTAAACGCTTTGCCTTAAGAAATAAAACACAAAACACAAGTACGAAACAAAACTAAAAATATGTTTAAAATTATCTTTTAAATAAACGAAATTAATTTGATTGAAAGCTAAATAAATATTTTTTAAAAATAAATCGTGACCCTCGAATTAAGCAGGTAAGTAAAATGTGCCCGAGGTCATTAAATATTGCCTCCCGCATAGTAATTTAAGCTTTTATAAATTATAAATATAATATCGGCAGACACAGTGACTGACTTAGATTCTTGACTGCTGAGCTTGTGATTGTGGGTTGCCTACAAGTCTAATGTGCACCAATCCGATAGCAGAATGAATTAATTCATTCTTTTTATGATACAACCCGAAACTGAAGCAAATATCAGACAGACACCTGATAGGAAGTTTATGGCATCCTTACCGTCAGTGTAAATTTCAAATGCAGTCCAGTATACCCTATGGTATCTTTGAAACGTAACAGCGTTTTTGGTAGGTGAAATGACGCTGCACTCATTTAACTTAATCCATCTATTTCACGAATCTGCAGATAAAAGAGCCCTCACAGCCCGCTTTCAAGAAATTCGTTGTGTTGGTAGGGAAATGGCATTAATAATGATATTCGCGATGGTTAAAACAAATCTCAAATTGCATCAAAATTCGATATCGCCTGTAAGGCAGTGCATTTGATGGGATAACGCTTATTGCATCCAATATCATTTATAAATACAAAACAAGTATAATTATAGTCTAAATTATAATTTGTACTTTTGTTAACTACGATATTTTTACTACTATTTCGCCAATTTTATCTTGCCAACGAAGATCCATAATCAACTTACAAATATTTTTCAGATTCTAGCTCCAATAGTTCTTACGATACATACGTATTAAATACATCGTTAGAAGGCGTAAATCCTCTGCTTTTATCCCTTTAGCTAAAATAGATTTCAAACATTCTATTGCTTACAACAATATTCAGGGGAATTTAATTTCTCTACTATTTAATTTTTATTATCTATTTTGAAACTACACACTTAGATTATTTTTTTATTATCTAATTTACAAGTTAGCTTTGTAATAAAAATAATTTTTATATTATTTTTTCCCTTGTCGGTGAACATAATCAAAATGGGGAAATAAATTAATGTAATAGTTACAAATAGGCCCAAGGTGAAAAGTTTGTAAAACATGGTAAATGAACTGCTTACAGACATCATAGGTACTAATAATAAGTTTAGGGACATTATCTTGCTAAATGTGAAAATAATAACCAAGCAAACTGAACCAACACGGTTAATAGATAAAAAGAAGGCATTCCGAACAATTAATTCGAATTCAGAAGAAAACCAAGTTCACAAGTTAAATGGAGTGTTTTAAAGCTTTGTAAGGATGTGAGAAAAGTTATTGCAACGAGCCTTTTTTAAATCGAAGTAACACTTTCAAAAAGCTGCCGTTAAAAAGGTACTCGTATTTCAATAGTCATAAATGTACACACATATGTTTGAAGAAGTAGACATGTTCATGTATTGAAATGAACCCCTTAATGGATTAATAATGATAAACAAAATTTGCTTTTGTCTAACAAAAATAAATGTTTCATAAGAAGTGTCAACCGAGTTTATTGAAACAAACGGACGTTTTTAAGATCAGATCAAAACGTGTTTCACAAAACAAAAAATATACTTGTGTGGATGTATGAATGCTTGTATGGATGTATATTTTGGACACATTAATATCATTACAGAAAAAACGATGAAGTTCAATAACATTTGAGTAAATAGAATGTGAAAATATATATGAACTTTTTGAGCGATCAAATAATTTTATTTATTTAATTTACATGCATGCATTATTTCTACAAACAAATGAAACAGGAAAAATATTTTAATTACTCTTTTTTCAAATATACTTCAGGACAAAGTTAAATAATCAAACTTTTCCAACTTAAATCTTATATCAAAACTTAACTGCAGAAATGGCGCAAAAACACATTGCAATACATACTTGACTTATGAATTTTGTCTACGACATCGTTGAAAATATTCACATATGCATATATAACATACATATATACATATTTACATATTCAGACATAAATATTTATAAAAAGTCACCATAATTTAAATTATATTATTATGTATAAGAATGTTTGCTTAAAAATAAATAAAACAAGCCACAAAAAGTTCATTCAACTTTAAATAACAACACGAAAATCGAGTCCGTAGACATCGTTTTCACAAGTAAAAAATGGTTTGCATTTTTTTTCCACATAACTTGCAATCAAGATATTTTAATCACAAAACTTATTCCTACTACTCTTTTACAATAAAATGTCACAAATTCCCACTTCAGTGCAATTATTTAAAAAAAAAACAAAATATTAACTTACCTTGGTTAACAAGTTTTATAGTTCGCTTTTCTAATTTTTATTAAAATTAACTTCCTTCAACTGTATTCACAAAAAGTTTGCAACGGAATGCCTTTATTGGGATTTTTCCTTCCTTTGCAAAAAAAAATACAATAACAACTGAAATGTGCGGCAATATTTTGCCAAAACAAAGTCAACTATTTGTTCTCTTTTACTCTAATCATTCCTATTACCCTTCTTCTTGCAGAATGAAAAGGAAAGCGATATAATGCAATTTGCGCTTTGTCCAAAAAACCAGACGTGTTAAAAGTGTACACTTTGAGTTACCAGATAAATTATACTAGTTTAAGATGTCAACGGATGTTAAAAATCACCGCCGCCAAAATATTTTTAATATGAGAAAAACAAACAACGCTACTTTGTGGTATGTTTTGTAAAAACTAATTGATTTTTAGTTTTCCACAGCTATAAGCATGTGTTTGAAAAGTACGATTCTAACAGAGTATTAGCCTGTTTCCACGACAGTTTGAATCTCGTGCTTCGCTCTCTGAAGCAAGTTTGTGAATCATGCTGTTTACACGACTCATCTGCTTCGATTTGGCAGTTGTTATTAAACAGAAAAACATAAGTTAAAAAACAACAACAACAGTTGAAAAACAACAGAAGATATCCTTCTTGCCGCGATAGCATTATGTATAATTTTTTTTTCCTATCCATTTTTTTTTTAATTTTATAAAATTAAAATTAATTGACACACCCACAAAACAATTATATTTTTTAAGTTTTCACTTTTAACTTTGTTTTGTTTGTAAATTCTCTTTGTTTACAAAAACGTTTAATTTTGATAACTAGTGCAGATAAACTTACGATAAAAATTAGAGAAGAGAGGATTTTTACTTGCTTCGCAACTAGCTTCAATATGAATCTACCAGCTTCGCTCTCAAAATTTTGTATGGCGAAGCAGGTTGATTCGGTTATGATTGGGGTGTGAAGCAAGAATAGAGAGCGAAGCAGGTGCCGTGGAAACACCATATATGACTATTTGATTTATCCTATTAAAGCTAAATATTTTAGTAACGTTTACTTACACTTGTGTGTATTTATTTGACAACTCTTGCCATAAGATTTAATTAAAAGACTATCATTATGAACTCCACAATAAAAGTAACTTTAAATCAATATTTAATTTTATTTATTTCATTTAATTTCCATTAAACTTGTGAAAAAATAATTTTCACAATAATATTTTCGTAAAAATAAATTGAATTACTACGTGAACAGCACTCTTATATGGCGATTTACTTAACTCATCTATCGAGTAGTACAAATTTTTAATAGAAAATCCAAATTAATTCACTACTGATAATAGTTTGAAGCGTAGATAAAATTGAATAGCATGCTGTCTTGTAAAAACAAAGCGGTTAACTGTGGCGGGCCGCTTGCCTTTACCGCAACTTAAGAAGTTCTTAATGTTAAATTTTTATATGCAGGCGGAAATTAAAAGATATTTTCTTGAAAAAACATATATGCCTTTAAAAGCCCTTAAAAAGTATCAAGCCGTCAATGTTAGTTACATCATGATTATTTTTATGAATACTGAAATGAAAATATGAAACATGGGGCACAATCCGTGGCACAATAATTTCTTAGGTAGGTGCAGTTCGACAGTTGATTTATTTATATTTGCTGGTAATGCTACAATTGTCTTATAAGAATATCACGATAATTGTAGTGCCGATTTTAATCACCACATTTGACTGAAGCTCTTGAGATATCTGCTGGTTGCAAGAGTTTAGATTTAGGAAAGCTTACGTTGATTTAAACTTATTGCGGATCGAAAGAGAATAGTACAGCCATTTTCGATGTTCAGCTATCTCAACAACCGCTTTTGAAATCCACGCAGCCTATAATTACAATAAGCAATATATTTAAATTTGTTGCAGTATTAAATTTGCTTAAAAGCTTAGAACTTCAAATCGAAAAATTCTCTGCCATCGGCGTGTAAAATTTTGCTTTAATCGGTCTTGCCGTTTAGAAATTGCTGATTAAGTTTTAAAATATTTCGTTTTCGTTAAAATTTTGTTGTTTACTTACCAAAAACAACAAAATTTCTATTACAATATTTTGACCACTACTGCATGCATTTAATTTAAAAATTGTTTTAATCGTAAATTATAAATTTAAATAATTTTTTTCACTCTTTTACTTAATTTGAATCAAACCAACTAGTCAACTAAAATTCCAATGTCAATGTCTTCTTATATTGCTTTTCAGCCAAGGTAAAGTGCATATGAATGAGTCTCCAAAGACAATTGTTAGTAAAACCTAAAAGACAGACAATGAAAGTGACAGTAATTTTATGAGCAATATTTTGTTACACCGTTTACAAATGTATTGATTTTTGGTATTATTTTCAAAGTTATACTTTAGAGATAGAAGAAATTAATGGAATTAAGAAGCTGTAAGCTTGATTGAATATAAATACTTATTCTGAAAAATATATAATTCAATATTACAATTATAAAATAATGTAAGCTTAAGGTTTCAATAACAGATTCTTGGTTAGGAATTTAAAATAATTAAAAGATCTCAATAATTATAATTTTTTTTTACTATTTGAAATTTATTAGATTAATTTTACCCTCACATTACGACTGCTTTCAGCCAAAAGGCACAAGAAAAACTATAAATATCAAAGCAGACGAAGATAAATCGTGTTGGAAATATTGCTCTGCAAGAGGGATCATTAAATGGAACACACTTATGTCTGTAGCTAGCTACAGACTATTTGTAATTGATAACTACATTTTAGATAGATTAGTAGAATGCTGACGAAGGTTTTAGTGAACCACAAAAAACATTTCATTCTACTGGTATCTAATATTAATTGCTTTCTTTACCATAATTTACACTAAATAACAAGTTAAAACCTATCCAGAAATAATAAGTCGTTTATTATTTATATATAACAGTTCCTTTAAAATTATATTTTAATAAAATTTAACTAGTATTTAGCTCTGTGTTTTAATGGATATATAACTTTAAGTTGGCAAAAGTTATTTAATTGGCGGCCATTTTGTCAGCTGGCAAGTGAATAATATTTGTTGTCATTCGATGTCGATAGAAACGTGGCTTATAAATTATGTCATCGCATCGAAAGCGGTCGCCGAGTAACGACAATTTTTACCAAGGAGAATGACAACAAATATTTGCCAGTACTATCTAAAACGTGGCTTGAAAATTATATTATTTCATCGAAATCGCTCACCGATCATACCAAACAAATAGCCAGTAACGACGGTTCTTACCGAGGGGAATGACAACAGTATTTTTGGCGAAAATAATCCAAACAACTTAATATCAGATTTATATTTAGATGTCGCCTTAAGATGTTACACAGCTCGTGCTACAATTGATTTACTGAAGGAAACGTTTGATAACCGCATAGTTTCGCGTCTTAAGTCTGTGAATTGGCCTCCAAGATTGTGCGGTTAATATTTGCAATATTATTTACATATGTACGTATGTACATATTAACAATAGAAGTGCCCCTAATATTAACCCTTGTAGCTGAATACCAAATTTAACGTTAGTCAACTGCGGTGATCATGGCTTCTTTCTAATTTTCAGGGAAAGGTACAGTTTCTAACGATTTATTTAAAATATTTAATAATATAAACTTTATTTATACCAGTTAACGATTATTAATTTTAACATTTTATTGCAATCAGTTTTCCAACTTATCTATTGACATAAATTTTTTAGATCTTTGAGTTATTTCATTTTGGTATTACGCATATTCGATAAAAAAAAATTAGTACTACACAAAAAACAAAACTTAATCAAAATTTCGGTTGTCTATATTTTCATTAAAGCTTTTGTTATCGAATGACTCATTTTTTATCACAGTTTTAGACTTTTTTATTACAAGTACCTTAATTCTACTCCACATTTCTGTTTAATTTCTTTCTTTGTTTATAATGATTGCTGGTTAATTTTTAATTGTACTCAATACTGGTTTTTTATTGTTTTATCATTTTCATAGGCGGTCGCTGAGTTTTCAATTAAAGCACTTTTAATATTTGTGTCAGAATTTTCAATTTCATATTGTTGTTTTGGAAATAGTGTAGTGAATCCACAGCTTTATACTTATCTTTTCTTATTATTTTTCTTATGTTTTTTTTTTGCTATGGCCCTTTGAATAGTACAAACAAAAACATGTAAGTATATATTTTCATATTTATCTTTATTGAAAAATCCTATTCCATACATTGCGGCTGTGTCAAGTAGAAATAAGCTGCATGTGTTTATATTTTTCTGTCCTAAGAAATTACAATTAGTGTGTTCGCGTATTATGTATGGAATAAAACTTAAACTGATTAAGTTTTAAAATATTTCGTTTTCGTTAAAATTTTGTTGTTTACTTACCAAAAACAACAAAATTTCTATTACAATATTTTGACCACTACTGCATGCATTTAATTTAAAAATTGTTTTAATCGTAAATTATAAATTTAAATAATTTTTTTCACTCTTTTACTTAATTTGAATCAAACCAACTAGTCAACTAAAATTCCAATGTCAATGTCTTCTTATATTGCTTTTCAGCCAAGGTAAAGTGCATATGAATGAGTCTCCAAAGACAATTGTTAGTAAAACCTAAAAGACAGACAATGAAAGTGACAGTAATTTTATGAGCAATATTTTGTTACACCGTTTACAAATGTATTGATTTTTGGTATTATTTTCAAAGTTATACTTTAGAGATAGAAGAAATTAATGGAATTAAGAAGCTGTAAGCTTGATTGAATATAAATACTTATTCTGAAAAATATATAATTCAATATTACAATTATAAAATAATGTAAGCTTAAGGTTTCAATAACAGATTCTTGGTTAGGAATTTAAAATAATTAAAAGATCTCAATAATTATAATTTTTTTTTACTATTTGAAATTTATTAGATTAATTTTACCCTCACATTACGACTGCTTTCAGCCAAAAGGCACAAGAAAAACTATAAATATCAAAGCAGACGAAGATAAATCGTGTTGGAAATATTGCTCTGCAAGAGGGATCATTAAATGGAACACACTTATGTCTGTAGCTAGCTACAGACTATTTGTAATTGATAACTACATTTTAGATAGATTAGTAGAATGCTGACGAAGGTTTTAGTGAACCACAAAAAACATTTCATTCTACTGGTATCTAATATTAATTGCTTTCTTTACCATAATTTACACTAAATAACAAGTTAAAACCTATCCAGAAATAATAAGTCGTTTATTATTTATATATAACAGTTCCTTTAAAATTATATTTTAATAAAATTTAACTAGTATTTAGCTCTGTGTTTTAATGGATATATAACTTTAAGTTGGCAAAAGTTATTTAATTGGCGGCCATTTTGTCAGCTGGCAAGTGAATAATATTTGTTGTCATTCGATGTCGATAGAAACGTGGCTTATAAATTATGTCATCGCATCGAAAGCGGTCGCCGAGTAACGACAATTTTTACCAAGGAGAATGACAACAAATATTTGCCAGTACTATCTAAAACGTGGCTTGAAAATTATATTATTTCATCGAAATCGCTCACCGATCATACCAAACAAATAGCCAGTAACGACGGTTCTTACCGAGGGGAATGACAACAGTATTTTTGGCGAAAATAATCCAAACAACTTAATATCAGATTTATATTTAGATGTCGCCTTAAGATGTTACACAGCTCGTGCTACAATTGATTTACTGAAGGAAACGTTTGATAACCGCATAGTTTCGCGTCTTAAGTCTGTGAATTGGCCTCCAAGATTGTGCGGTTAATATTTGCAATATTATTTACATATGTACGTATGTACATATTAACAATAGAAGTGCCCCTAATATTAACCCTTGTAGCTGAATACCAAATTTAACGTTAGTCAACTGCGGTGATCATGGCTTCTTTCTAATTTTCAGGGAAAGGTACAGTTTCTAACGATTTATTTAAAATATTTAATAATATAAACTTTATTTATACCAGTTAACGATTATTAATTTTAACATTTTATTGCAATCAGTTTTCCAACTTATCTATTGACATAAATTTTTTAGATCTTTGAGTTATTTCATTTTGGTATTACGCATATTCGATAAAAAAAAATTAGTACTACACAAAAAACAAAACTTAATCAAAATTTCGGTTGTCTATATTTTCATTAAAGCTTTTGTTATCGAATGACTCATTTTTTATCACAGTTTTAGACTTTTTTATTACAAGTACCTTAATTCTACTCCACATTTCTGTTTAATTTCTTTCTTTGTTTATAATGATTGCTGGTTAATTTTTAATTGTACTCAATACTGGTTTTTTATTGTTTTATCATTTTCATAGGCGGTCGCTGAGTTTTCAATTAAAGCACTTTTAATATTTGTGTCAGAATTTTCAATTTCATATTGTTGTTTTGGAAATAGTGTAGTGAATCCACAGCTTTATACTTATCTTTTCTTATTATTTTTCTTATGTTTTTTTTTTGCTATGGCCCTTTGAATAGTACAAACAAAAACATGTAAGTATATATTTTCATATTTATCTTTATTGAAAAATCCTATTCCATACATTGCGGCTGTGTCAAGTAGAAATAAGCTGCATGTGTTTATATTTTTCTGTCCTAAGAAATTACAATTAGTGTGTTCGCGTATTATGTATGGAATAAAACTTATTTAGCTATATTTTTTACAGGTTGATATATTTTTGCTTAAAAAAGCACAAAATTTATAAAAACATAACTGTTCGAAGAAAGGTTTTCTAATAAAGAAAAGCACAATTTTGGATTCTTAAAAAGCTCATAATTTAAATTTTATAAAAAATTTTAATTTACGACACAGAACTTAGCACAAGTGGGTTTCTTTTATTTTTATTTGAGCCAAGTTTGAACAGAAAGTATGTCGGGGACTCTCAGATTATATATGTATGTATGTTCAAAATGTAATGGTCACATGAGTTTGTTACTGTTTCAACGGATATTATATTATATGTAAAAAAATATTAATTATGAAATAATCAAAATATGGAATATTTATAATTTTTATAATATTATTTTATTGAATACTATATTGATACTTGCTTTAAATTTTTCATATTATATTTTAAATAAACTTTTTGGTTTAGTTTAATTTTCTATTAAGGAAATATATTTTTGTATAGAAGTGTTTTTGAGTTTTTTTTTTTTTTGTCTTTTTGCTGTGTTGTTTCAATGAAAACTCTCGTTTAATCAATTTGGCTTGAGATATAAAACTCTTGAAATTTCTATACAAAATTTTGGGTAAAATCCACTAATGAGCTATATAAGCAATAGTAAAATGGCCATTTGGGTATGCTTCCCCCGCAGTAATACATTTCAATTATATTTTTTGAATAATAAATATTTTATTAGACTATCAAAAATAATATTTATTTATTTATAAAGAAATCTAGCACAAACCAACGTAGATCAAATATATTTTTATTATAATCAGTTTTAAACTCGTATACCATTTGAGGTTAAAGGCTCTCATTTGGTCCAAACTAAAAAACCCACTTCCGAAATAAATTTCAAATTTTATAAGAACAGAATTATATTTTAGCATACCTAAATAAAAAATGAAACGAACAAACTTAAAATCAAACTTGTTACTACAAATGAATAACTAAGCGAACAAACTTAAGTTTTAGTTAAGCGTTTTTCTCTTGCATAAAAAGGAAAGAAAATATAACAACAACAAAACAATATCATATTCATAAATGGTCACATTAGTTGACCAGCAACGTTCATTTAAAACACATCAATTTAATATTTAAATACTAAAATATTATGTCACTGCAATTGCAAATTGACAAACTTAAGGGACTAGACAATTACAAAGCTTGGTCAATGACGGTTCGAGCTTATTTGGAAGTTGAGGATTTGTGGGCTGTTGTGGAAAACGGTCCGGATGGTACAGAAGAGGTTGGTTATCAATAAAATATTAATTGCATTTTGATTTTTAGGTTGTTTCTTTCTTTTCGTTGATTTTAGAGTCTTCAAAAAGACAAACGTGCCAAATTTATAATTTTGTGTTTGATCGAACAAAAACTGTGTCAGTTTATGGTCAGCATACGTACAGCAAAGGATTTATGGGTTTATTTAAAAAAGCAGCATAGCTTACGCTAAATTGTTATAATAAAATACTTTTGTACGTGTTGTTACGTGTTACATTTAAAAATGACAAATTCATTTTTTTAACACATAGTTTTATTAACGGAAAGGAACGAAAAAAGAATAAACTTAATTTTTTGTTAGCTTACTTAAACTAGTTTAAGTTAATTTATATACACAAGTGTTCGGTTATCTTTCGCAATGCAAACTGTAATTCAAAATTAAGAAATAACGCCGCTGTTTGCTGTTGCTGTTATTTTTGACAATTCAGTTTTTCAATACTTAAATTAATTGATTCAACTGACCAATGTATAGACAATAACTCTGTACAATTTAACGGGTTGCTGGACTTTTAAACATAGTTAAATAGTGTTATTTATTTTATCATATTTTATAATTAAAATTATAATATATCTTTTAAATTACGTTATTTTGAGCATTTTTATTAAGTTACTGCTAATTGTTGTTTGGGGTTACCAAGCGCATTTTACAAGCAAAGGAAAAAATTATCATTATAATTACATAAATAGATTCTTGTTTTTTGCCATGATTATTAGGTCAAAAAATAGCACGAAAAACTGCAATCGTTTTATGGTTGACCTGCTGAGGGATTTGAAAACCTCCCTTAGAAAGGAGAAACGAGTTAAAGGAGTTATAATTATATCATAATTTGGGATAATAAAGATTTTCAAATCACCCAAATAACTAAATTGCTGCCACAACCTCAGAAAGTAGTTCTAGCCAGTTAGCTAAAGTACCGAGCAGGCATATTTGTATTTATACTGACAGCAAGCCCGCAGTTAAATTTATATATTTTTTGTACTTTATCAAGTGCAGCCGAAAAATTTCAGGCATACCTAAGTAAGATGGCTCATATTTCAACATTCGAGGTAACGGCGCCTCAACTCGCCGCATAATTGAATATGGACTGCTAAAGTAAGGAATACTTATTTATACTGCTACGATCAAAGTTGTTTTTTAGTGCTTTTCGTCACCAGAAAATGTAGCGAATATGCTCCCTACGATAAGAGGTAAAATTTTTACACGAATTGATCGGCTTACGTACAGAATTCTCTCTGGACTCAATTGGATCATGGCAGCACAGGGTTTTTGGAAGTGTATCAGTGTATCTAGTCTTCCGACGCCTGCAGAAGACTAGACTAAATTAGGAGACTGTCAAGGGTTTGCTCCATTACTGTTCTACACTAAAGGGGCAGCTTCTCAAATTAATTAATACTTGATAGACTTTCTAATATCTCAGCAATCAGTCCTTAAAGCTGTTTCGGCTTTGTAGAAAATGTTATCATATTTATGATGAAATAAAAAATGGAAGAAAAGTATTTAGCACTTTTTCCTTTTTAATTCCCGCATAAAAACATCGCGTTGACAGGTCCTAAACGAAGTTAGCTGTTTACTAAATCTTACGCTTTTAGTGCCTTTTCCTTAAGGTAATTGATTTTTTGCACTTTCTGAACGAACCTCGTAGCCTTTTGATTTTTTGTGCACATTTCCTTTTAACATTTTTCTAATTGTCTTTTTACTAGTTGGCTCATTTGGTTGATAATTTTATCGATTTAGACTAAGCATTCCATTTGTTAATTGCTTGATTTATGTAAACAAATATGTCTTTAATAATTAAAATTGATAAACTGAGAGGCCGAGAGAATTACAATGGTTGGTCCAAGAAAGTGCGTATGTATTTGATATCCGAAGGTCTGTGGAGTTCCGTTGCTTCTATAAATTCTTTTAATGAAAAGGTACGTTACGCTTAATCATTTTTAAATAAAACTTTATAATGTATTTTATTCTTTAGAAAAACAAGCGTGTTAAATTTATTTTATTATGCTTAATTGATTATGAATTGTTCGAATTTATTGAGGCCGATGCTACACCACACGCAATATGGACAATATTAAAAAAGCAATGCAGCGAAACGGAAACAAAATAAAAAAATAAAATTTATTTATTTTGAATGTTCATTGAACAATAAAAATTGATAAAATACAGTTCGCAATGAGGCTGATAGTAAAATAAATAGTACTAAATAGACAATTTCCAAAATACTATTCGGATTTGTTTGAAATATGTAACATTAATTGTGGAAGAATTAATAAAAATTAATCTTAGTGAAACGTATTGAAGATTTTGAAAAATTGGAATATTTGTTTACATTGGCAATATCTTACATCTAACATCTACAATAAAATCGACTGTCAAAATAAAATCAAAGTTAAATCAAAGACGCACAATAAAATAAAATATTATAAAGTGAATTTAGACTAAACATTAGTAACTGGACTCGTTGTTGCTATTCTAGAGGAAGATTTTTTTGTAGCTTGTACGTATGCCTATTCCTCGAAGGGTTTGGATGTTTGTAAGTAAGGCATTAACTGTGCCGAAATTTTTAAGAAATGCTTTTGAGCAAAACCAGAAGCATTTATTTTGTTAGTGAAAAAATTAAAAGAATAGAAATTTAAGATATCCTATATCTTTCGATAAGCGATAGCTTTAACAATCAAGAGTTTTTGGGCTTTCAACCAGTGCCGTTTCATAAATTTTGCATGAATTGTGTAAAGCTTTCTGAAGAATTTTTTCCTATGAAGTTTTATACAGACAAAAGGATAGGCAGAAAGAAATTTGCGGTACTCAAGTTCCAGTATTATTGGGGATTCTGCATTTAAATTATCCCTACGCTTACAAAACCCAATTCATTTTTAACTTCCGCTACCGTGAAACAACAAATGTTCAATTATAATGCCTTTGGCCATCTAAAGCCTAGGTCTCGACACATTGAGAAGGGTTTGGATAACCATCAAAACTTTAATGGACGAATTATTATGTGGAGTTGCATATGAGAAATATTGATAAGAAAAAGAATGTCTAATATGAAATATTTTTTAAAAGTAACTAGTAGACCCGGCAAACTTCGTATCGCCTAACAACCGATGCTTTGTTTTTTTTTTTTTTAATACTTATTCTACTATTCCGGACACCGGGGCAGCTAGTAAGATATAAAATAAAAAAAGAAATTTGATAAGCCAACAATTACATTATGTCAAAAAATAAAAATTATAAATCGCTTTAAATACTTTTAATATTCATTAAAAATCTCAAAGAAAATTACAATTTCCGACATCTTAGTATGATACCTACTTACTATATTATATTTTTACTTATTTTAAATTAAGGTTCAATGTTATTGTAGTACTTTATAGTAAACAATATTTCTTGTTTGATTACGTGTCGTGTAAACAAACAGATCAGATGGATTTCCAACACGAGAACAGGCAACATACAATTGACCATGCGAGAAACATGGGTTTTCTAGATTAATACCACAAACACTTCATGCCTGCCCCTGGGATTTGTTTATAGTCATTGCGTAAGCAAGCCGTTCTGAAAACTGTAGTCTTTTAAACTCGAATGGTATGTCAGTCGGAATGATTAGGATGCGGGGTATGAAAACGCCTTCTCCTGTATATTTTCCTTTCAATATGATTGCTTTTATTACGTTATTCATTAATTTTTTTTATCCATAATCGTGTGCCGTTATAAAGTTTCGGTTGGTTAATATTTCGCAACATTATAACTTCAGATCCAACATTTATTTGAAGATTATGAGGCGGCAATCCTGGCAAATAAACTGAATTTAAAAATTCCGGTGGATAGTTCACGACATCATCTTCATTAGTTGTCATATGTGAATTTTAAAATTTATTCATTTCCATCAGTGTTTTTGGCAGCCAACATAGCTCTTTCGCTCAACCAATCATGGAATAAGTAATTCTCAGCAACATTTGGAAACACTTTATGAATGAATTTATCTTTTGATTGCGTTAACTGACAAAAACAGGAAAAGTTATGCAGCCAGTGAGCACATCTATAGGAAATTTGTCATTACCAATATCAATGAGTTGTTTCGAGAATATGTCTCTAGATTGATAATTTCGCAATATTGCAGGTGCATTCTTGCTTAAATATAATCCCTTGACGTGTTTCCACAATTTGGAGGTCTGGCAATGTTTGGCAAAAATCGCCTGATAATAAAATCATTGCGCCACCAAATTGGTTTTTGGTTGTTTCGTAGATCTTTTAAAGTTGTATCTAAAGCTTCAAACGATTTTTTATGCATCATCGTGCATTCATCCCACACTATTAGCTTACATTGCTTAATTCTTGGAAATGTTGCAGGTTGGAGTTTCGTTGCCTTGCATATTCAATGGCAATTTTAGGGCTGAATGCGTTGTTCTACCGCCTTTTAGCAAAATTGCTGCAATGTCTGACGAAGCAAGAGCTAGAGCAATTTCATTTTTTGAGCGAATTGTTGCCAATATGAAAGTGATCAAAAAAGTTTTTCTGTACCACCAAAAGCGTCCAAGAAGTAAATCCATCCAGTTTCATCATTTATTACTTACATAAGAGTATCAGATACATACTTTTGCTCTTCGTTTAAAAGTGGAAGATTTATTGGAGTCGATTCTTTCAAAGTATTGAGATCATACGATTAATCACGTTCTAACTCTTGATGAAAAGCATCGTGCATTGGGCGATTTGGCACGGCCATCACCAATTAACAAAATGGTTTGTTTGACATCGTCAAATATATATCCTCAATGGAAATCATTGCCTGGTGGTAAATTTCTGCACTTATTTCTAAATTCAGATTTCCTGTTATATTGAGCATATTAAATAAAACATCGTCACCCATATTATCTTTCTACTTCACCTACAAATCATGTATACTTTTACGTGTCTTTTGCATGGGTGTATAGAAAAGTGTTGTTTTTATACTTCTTCAGGCAATTTTTAAAAGTTTTCTCCCAAACATAAGAGGTTAGCGACAGCTAAAACTTTGCTGCTATTAGAAAGATCACTTTTCATGGTCAGTAAAATATAATAAATAATAAAACTTATACTATTTTCGATAATATGATAGAGTCATTTCCTTCCTTAACTTTTTTGCAAGTATTTAGTATGAAGTTTGGGCATTAAAATAAGTAAAATATTAGTTTATACCTTTCATGCATTTAAGAGCTGATGTCTCATAACAAACGATACATTTTTTTAGAGAATCAAAGCAAAAATATATTTTATATCTTTGCTTCATTTTTTTTTTGTTTTTTTTCGCAAATAAAAAAGTTTTTGTGTTTCTTATTCAGTGATTTGTGCGCGTGGGTGGACGATTTTTTTCCTGAAAATTTTGGCAATAAACAATTGCTCTAATTTTAATAAAGGAATTAAAGTATTTCAGTAGCATTTTTTTTAATTGCAGAACATTATACAGGTGTGAAGTAAAATAAAAAATAGGTGACAATTTATTCGGGCAACGTTTGAGAGCATTTATTCTATTGTTGTACATGTACAACATGGTGCATTAACGGTGGTCTTATTTCTACTGCATTGCGTTACATTTCTTGTTGCTTTTATGTTATTCTCCAGTAAGTTATATTCTTGTTTGGACCCCAAATCCACTATGAACAGACAAAAGGGCTTGACTGTAAAGAAAATTAATCATTTTCTGGAGCTCAATTGGGATGACTCAGATGCTGAAGCAGAACCTGAAGAACCTTCGGTAGAAATTCCTGTTGACGAAGCAAGCATTTTGAATAGTCTTTGCGAGGAAATAACGGCTGCAGATTTACGCGATGAGCTCCGTGAAGAAATAGAAGCTGAAGAATTGGAAGAATGGTAATAATTATAATATGGTATAGATATTTCTTCGGACATGGTTATCCATCTGCTCAGCAACTTGCCATAAATCAAAACTATGAGGTGTACTTTGATAAATGGTTTACATCCTTTCTCTTAATGAAGATTCTAAGAGATAAAGATTTTGTAGCAAACGGAATAGTGAGAAGCAACCGTTTAGGAAAGGTAAGCTTAGACTCTAATGCAAAGTTGAAGGAAAACGGGCGTGGTTTATACGATTGTAGAGTGGAATCACACCATGATATCAAAGTTATAAAATGGTTTGATAATAAAACTGTACAGCTGCTGTCCACGGACTATTGTATTGCACCATTGTCTACATGTCGGCGATGGAATCAACGAGAGAAAAAATTTGTTGAAATTGCAATTCCAAATGCTGTTCAGCAATATAACCATTTTATGAGAGGTGTTGACATCGCCGATGCGCTCTGTGAATTATATAGAATAAATCACCGATCCTGAATATGAGAATTTTCTTTTGGGTCTTGAACTCCGCAGTCACAAATAGTTGGCTTCTATACTCTTATACAATTGCAAACTATACAAAAATACTTTAGGTCCGAGGAAGTGTGGTCGCCCATCAGACTCTTTACAAATGTCTGCCGTAACTTCAGACCGTTGTGTACCTTCAATTCTATTTGCAGGCGTCAGGAACGATGGTGTTGTTCATTTGCCACGTTACAAACCAAAGCAGTCACGTTGTAAAATTTGTAAAAATGGTTTAACAACTGCACTAAATGCAATGTTTCTATATGATTTACGCCTAAAAGAAATTTTTTCAAGGAGTTCCATGAAAAATGAAAATGTATATTAAAATATCTTAAAAAACATTCTGTTATTAAATGCTTTTCCTTTTCTAAATTACTCAATAAAATCAATATAAAACAATTATTTTCCTCTAGCAAAAAAGTTTACCTTATTACCCCGTTTATGAGCCATATTGTATATATACAACATCCTACAAAAACTAAATTGGAACAGCAATTTTAAATTTTACTTCTTTTTTGTATTTTCCAAGGTCAATAAAGTTAGAATAAATGTTTAAAAAAATATTGTTGCCATAACAGAGTTTGGTGCATGAGAGGGTTATAATAAAAGCATTGAGCCAGTTCACATTGGATTAGTTGTGCTGGCAGTTTGTTGGCATTTTCGGTGAGGGGGGTAGTTTTTGGTTGAAACAATTTTTCTAGCAGCTTCAAAGCCGCACAACGAAAACAAAACTAATACACATGCATTTATGAAAACACAGGTCTTGTGTGTTTTTTTTGCAGAGCGATTTTTAGTCTTCAGTTGGCTATTGCCTTGTCATTTAAGTATGAATGCAAAAGTAGAAGGTGGTTGGTCGCGGCAACTAACATTAAAGTTGATAAATCTGTATAGACAACATGTGGCGTTGTTTATGCTATTTGTTTTTATCATTTTTACCTGTAACCTGAACAAATCACATGAAAATTAAATACTTGCGATTTTATTATTATTGAATTCAAGTTTTTGTTATAATATTTTTATATTTTACAGAAAATTAAATATGTGCTAATCTTTTAAACGGTATTTTTAATTAAATTTTAACGATATATTTTTTCAATATTTTGCTTTCCTATGGAAAGCTTCTTCAGGAAAAATTAATTTTTAATAACAAAAATTATTAACAAATTGAAAAAAATTTTTTTATTTAATTAAAATAAAAAAGGTCGAATAAGAATAAAAATAATTTTACAGAAAATAAAATTAGAAACAAACTTTTCATCATCACTTACAGCCATATTTATTTTGTAATGCGTATACTGTGGTGTATACCGAACGAAAAACAAACATGAAATGAATAAAAAACACTAATACACACAAAGATGTGTATACGTATAGAATTTTGTGCTAAAATAATTAGTATAGTGTGTTTAGGAAAGAACTAAAGTTGTGCAAAACAAATATTAATCCAATGTGAACTGGCCCATTAAGTAAAGCAGAGCCAAAGGCTAAAATATTTCTATATGTTTATATTTGTGATAATAATATGCACAGGGAATTTTAATTTAGTACGGCCAAAACTGATAAAATTTTAACAGCTGACTTGTGTTATGCAAACGTTTGTCAATTTTATCCACAACTAGTAGCAACCAGAGGTGTACTTGATTCTACAGATTTTATTACAGATAATCAACCTGTAATAGCTTAATTTTGCTTTATATTAGACAAAAATCATTGCGATTGTGGGTTTTTATAAACCATGACTTGGCTCAGCTCATTTTCAAGGTATTGACGATTTTAAAAATCAAAAAAATTTACTCAAGAAATCTTCTTTCAAACAATAGATTATCACTTCAAACACCCACAGTTCTTAGACAGTCCAATGTTTGGCTGCACTCTACACCCATTTTGTGCGCCGAACCTTTAAAGAAGAAAAAGAAAATAGATCCTCAAGTTATTAAACAACGAGAAGATAGACGTAAAAAGAAATTAGAAAAACAAATAAGACGTTTGGAGAAAAATGCCAGACAGTTGAAACCGGTAGAAGAACTTGAGGTGCCACTAGATTTGGTAGATAATCAAGAGTAAGTTAGGAAAACTTTAACAATCAAATTAATTAATAGAAATTTTTCATTTTTAACAGAAAATTATCGCGAAAAATAACTCCTTTAACAGAAGCCGAATTGGAGTATAGAGCACAATTAAATAATAAATGGGCTCGCTATAAACATCAGCAGAAACTGCAGGACTATCAAATTATCGATCGTTTAATGCAGGCACAGCGTAAAGCTTTGCAAGAATTGCGTTTGGAATCGGAAGAATTATATCAAGAAGCGGTACAACCCGATATGTCTCTATTGCCAATAACAGTTAGGGGTCCGGTTGCTACACCACCTATTCAAGATTATATTTCACCTGATGGTGAATATATTTTAGAAACTAGACAGTGGGATAAATAGCTTTGCTAAGTTTACTTTGATGTAGGTATCGTTTTGTCTTTATTTACAAATAAAACCATTAAAGGAATTTGATTTCTTTTTAAGTATTTTTTTTAAATATTTAGTAGATAAAAAATAACCATTAATTTTTTAATGCCAGCATAGTTGCCCTTTAGAAGAAAACGTTAAAAGCTTGTTGGGATTCTGTACCGAAATGATAAAAATGTTACCCTATTGCTTTCGTTATAATGCCAATCTTTAGAACCGTAATAACTAGATGCTTAAGGGGTTCACAATAAAGGCATGAATTTAATACATAATAAATAAATACAGTTATAAATATACACTAGGTAGGCCCTTAAAATGTAGAACTTGTTGGCTAAACTATCATGAATAAAAATTAAAGGGCATTTCTGTTAAACCTTTATATTACATCGAACATCAAATATAAAACTTAAGCGGTGACAGTGTTGAACTAAATATTTTTGATTTTAGCTTCCAACACCTTCGTTCATAAGTCCAATTTATTATAAACTGCAAAAGTAACACACTTATCTATATTTCTAATAATTAATTGTTTAATTTACATACGCTGCTAAAATTTAATAACGGTTTTTTGCATTCGATTAATTTTTACCCCATCTAGTGAAAATCTTTGTTATTTTTATTTCCTTTACGCCAATGATAAGTGTACTTAATATATTGTTTCAGCTTTTCAATTACAACAATAATACACTATTCCACCCCCTTACTTTTTACTAAAATTTTCTCATTGCGTACTTTTATTTGAATAACGTCAATATACTAGAACAGACAAATAATATCGTTCAATAAACGAAAAAAAAAATGAATTTTGACTTTCAAGTAGACAATTTAAAGGGTCGAAAAAATTATAATGAATGGTCAAGAAAGATAAGATCGTATTTGGTCGCTGAAGGATTATGGAATATTGTGCGAAACCAAAATTCATCAGATACAGCGGTATTAAAAAAATTATAAATCTGAATTTAAGCAGAAGTTTAATAATATTTACGCCCATTGTAGAAAATTAAACGTGTCAAGTATATAATTATATGTTCAATTGAAGATGATTTGTTAGAATCCATTGATGCAGATGCGACACCATACACCATATGGACAACTGTTCAAAAACAATGTACTTCTTAAATTTTATAAAGTGATTTAAATGAATATAAACTGGACTTAAACAAATGCAGTGCATTTTAAAAACAACAAGGTATAATATAAATAAATTAATTTTATTATTGGGAAAAATCGAAATACACTACTCACTGTAAACAAATTTCATTGTTTTTGTAATAATTAACACATTAATGGATGAGAATAGAAAAGCGAACAATGCAACACAAATCTTTCGATATACTAAAATTTTCTTTTATCGAGTTGTTTATTAAAAATTAATTATAATTTATAGTCTTTTAAAATAATGAAGCCACTGTAACCATTTTTAAGAATGAAATGATTGTAAAATAAAAGAATATATATAATGTAAACTTAGTAAAACTAATATTGTAAACTACGTTTCGTACATATATCATCTAAAATCTGTCGTAATTCTTCGTCTTCAAAACGTCCTTCTAATGAGGGTATTAATGCCTTGGCTTCTTCAGGCGCTTCCGGACATAAGTTTCCTAAAGCTGCCAATTCAAATTTATGCAATTTCTTTTGCATTAGCAAACTGTAATGATACAAATTCAAACAAAAATATTTAATTCGCAAATAGCATGCAACAACTTTGTTATTTTAAAATAACTTTTTTCCTGAATCGTTAAAAACAAGTTAATTTTTAATATACCTTCGCACAGCAGCTATTGTTTCCTTATTTTTAAACTTTCTAAAACTGTCCGTATATGCATACGTTTTCATAAAAACTTCAGAAAATTCTTGTTCTTCGTCGGCCGATTCATTTTGCCGCTTGCGATGGTCCAACAGCATGTGCACTTCGGATATAAGTAATGTTTCAGCATTTTCAAATTCTTAAATAAGCCAGAAAGATTAGGTAATTACATAATTAATTTGTTAATTAAAACTTAAAAGTAGAGAACAAATACCAAGCGCCTTTAACAAAAATGAAATAAAAAAATGGCAGTAAGCTTTTAATTAGGTTTATTTATATGACCGTGTTCTAAAAGATAATCGTAAATTTGTCGTGTCTTATTGACATCAATTTTGATCAAACGTCTGGCATCGGCTAAACGTAAATGTCCTACTTTCGAGTTTTCAGTTAGTAAAATAGTTTTGTAATCTAAATATGCTTGAGGCACAATACGCGCTAAACTGCAAAGTTGTCGTTCGTTTTCATCAAGTTTTACAAAACCAGGCAAACCTTTAAGAAAGCAGAATAGGATTATATCATTATGAATTTTTAAAAAATATTGTTATATTTTTCCAACCAAATACATCCATGGGTGCAGCTTTTTTTCGTGGCATGGGATTTATGGTTGGGGAGACAAAATATATTCCTTGTAACTGTTCCGTTGCTGAAGTATTATTTGGAATTAGTTTACGCCAATCGTATTGGGAACGTAAGCGTTCATTTTTTATACGCTCTCTTTGCTCGTGTAGACGTTTCTTTTTTAATTTGAAATATAAGGAACCGCCAATCAAGGTACGTACACCGTTTTGCCGAAGTTCATATAACCTGAAAGAAAAAATTATATTAATTCGAACTTGTAATTTTAAAAAAGAAATTATGTTTATCACCGCAATATGGTCTTTTGTAAGTCGTTAAAATATTTAAGTCCCTCCATTAACAGATCAAATTGCATGGGTTTACATAACTGCATGAAAGACAAAAAACGCTTGCAATTTTGTTCAGAAAGTAAAGAATCTGCGTATTTTGTTATCCAACTCAAGCAACGATTAGCCATTATTAAGCCATGATCTCGCACAATTTTATAGCGTCTTTGACGTTCCCTAGCAATAGAAAATAATATAAATATATAAGATATCCATGTCCATATCACATCTTGTGAAAACTAAGGTAAAACTTACTTTAAACGATGATTGAACGCTCTTACTAAAGCTAATTTTAGTTCTTCTATTGCCAGAGTTGTATCGTCTTCAATATTACATGGATTGGAATTATTATCTACATTATCTTCATATTCTAATATTGTTGTCAAAAGACTCTCCGCTGTTACGTCGTAGGGAGTATCAAAATCTCCTCGAGCACAGCGATAACCAGCCATCATTTTAAATTGCATTGATGAAATATCGTCATGTCTTGGGGGATCTACAGAACGCATTCTTACAACATATGGCATGTTTTGGGGCATATAAGTTTGCGATGCATGCTGCAGCCCCAATAAACGCTCAAATATGCCACCGAAATAATTATCGTGATAGTGTTGACGACACTCTAAAGCCGAATGATGATAGTTTAAAGCTTTACTCACTGCTTCCCAGTTGCCATAACCTTGTGTTTGCAAGGTAGTCAAGAGTATGCGTTCTTCCCGAGCTGTCCAATTGCCAGGACCCGGAAATATTTGTATATCATCTTTTATAATAATGTACGCGTGATTATTTTTATGTTTTTTAGTTTCGCTTCCTTTTCCAAAGCATTGTAAACATAATTCAGCTGAACAATCAGCGCATTTTACATAAGGTTCTTGCAGGGCCTTATGACAATATATGCATATATGGTCTTGGTTATGCGACTCCTTTAAGTCTTCTGTTTTAAGTAAATGATGCAATTGCTGCTCCAGGCGAATGTTAAATTGTTGGGGATCATAAGAAGCAACTAAAAACTTTGTGTCCGACGACACTGGGGCTTTCATAAACTTATTTTTACGTTTCTTTTTTGTGGCGTGAGCTGCTAAAGTATATTATAATTATTTACAAACATGATGTCCTCAAATTGAGGATACGAAATTAAAATTTTTTTGTTTTAAGGCGCTTGTTTTTTATGTTGTTATAATAAGTATCCAATTTTATGAAATACCTTTTGGAAATTGCAAATCTGCAGCATCTTCTTCGACCATATCAACAGGATTCATAAACGACATTTTTCAAGCTTTAATTATTTCTAGACTTAAAAAACGAGTGCAATGATGAGCGAATTCACGTAGGAGAATAAAAAATCTGAAACCCCCCCCCAAAGACTTTTGCAGAGTTGCACTAAACGGCACATTACCAAGATGAAAAATGTAATAATATAATGAAAAATATATAAAATTTTTGAAATTGATTTTACATTGTATTTTAACTAAAAAATATGAAATGGAAAACTTTAGAAAATAGAATAAGATTTTCTAGATGTCACGTTTATTAGTTAAGAAATAAAAGTTAAAGATTTGGGAGAAATTGTGAACATTTCTAACCGGAAAACTATTACGCGTACATATATAACACTATACACGTGTGAATAGGTTAAAAGTATGAATCGATCATGATATAATTTATTTCTGAAAATAATAATTAATAATTCTTTTTTTAAAGAACAACTAAAATATAATAATAAAAACAAGAATATATATGCTTTTTACTCGATCTGGTATAGCCAATTTCATATTTAAAAAGAGAAATGTTTGTGTGATGTCATTTCCGAATGAATGTTAAAAAAGCGTAGTAGTTTGACAGTTTATTGTTTTTAACAAAGTGTAGATATTGGTCAGGTTTTTACAATTTTCTATAAAGTAATTACATATTTACGTGGTTTATCATTTAAATGTTATAAAAAAATACACTTTTGGGATTAAAACATCTTTATACTATTCCAAACATCCTTCTACATATAATTTGTAAATAGTTTTGTTAATTCGTTGTATATATCTTTTTTATATTAAGAACGTGAAACATTTCAGCTTTAAATATAAATAATAAACGCCACTATATCTAATTCATCAGGTCCTTATTCTTTTTATTCATCTTTACCATCACCTGAAAACCTTGCCACCACAACCTATAAACTTTGTATAACCAAATACTCCAACTTTTATCTTTTTGACATTTTCCTTCCACATATACATTTTTGGTTTATTGCACTATATTTATTGGTCTTGTATTTTATTTCACAATATTTCCTTAAAATAATTCCTTCAAAGTTATCGGTTTTGGGTGAAAATAATTTGTATAATAAAAACATACACAAAATGTCAGATATTTTAAATAATTTCGATAGTAACGGTGCTGGTGGTGACGATTCTCAGGACATCACAATGGCATCACCATCTCAAAGCAGTCCAATGGCAAACAATAACTCAAACTCAACAGGATCGGGAGGTGCAGCAGTAGGTGTTTCCAATTCATTGCCAAATAATACAAGTTCAACCTCGGCGAATTCTGTAAATACGACCGCAAAACCTTTATCTGGACCGGAGAATCAACCGGTACTTAAAAATAATTTCAACCAATGTCAAATAAGAACTTAACTGCTATATTTTTCAGATTTTAACAAAAGCTCGCCTTTTAGAGTTGGTGCGTGAGGTAGATACAACAGCCCAATTAGATGAAGATGTTGAAGAGTTGTTGCTGCAAATTGCAGACGATTTTGTTGAAGATGCTGTCAAGGCCACTTGTGCCTTTGCAAAACATCGTAAAGTGTCAAAAGTAGAAGTAAGAGACGTGCAACTACATTTAGAAAGAAAATGGAACATGTGGATTCCAGGTTTCGGTACCGATGAACTAAGACCTTACAAACGCGCTGCCATCACAGAAGCCCACAAGCAACGTTTGGCTTTAATTCGAAAAACTATTAAAAAATATTAATTCGTATTTGTTAGTTCGTAAGATTTAATTTGTGTAGCAAAATAAATGACTATTTTACAAAAATGAATTTATAATTTAAATAAGTAAGAAATTTGTTCGTTAAGTTTCACATTTTTATTATTCGAAGCCCAAATTGATCGCACAATCAAAGTTTAAACAATCTTATATGTTTGCTACAAAACCATGAATTTTATTTGAATTTAATCATTCCTATACTAAGAGGAGGTACATTTTCTTCATTATCTAAATATATCGGCCTGGATTGGAGTTTTTACATAAACGTTTATAATTAATCCTAATACCTATACTGTGGTATAATTCTTTTTATAAGTGATTATTACTTGCTAAGCATGGAACGACTGCAATAGCAATTGCTTTTCACGTTCCTTTTTCTTTACAACATCTAAACTACGTTGGCGCCAAGTACTTTTGCGCAATTTAATTGGCCGGCTTCCCACATATCGTCCATCCATTTCTTTCATAGCTTTTATAAAATCTGACGGCTCACGAAAGCTAACAAAGCCAAACCCTTTACTTTTCCCAGTACGTTTGTCGCGTACAACACGAGCTCTTTGAAATGAGGGATATTTGTTGAAAGTACGAGTCAGGACTTCATCATTAACATCGTTACCCAAATCGCCACAAAAAATTCGGAAATCATCGTCAGGCCAATCGGCTAAGGAAGAATCTTCCCAAACCTGTCCACCAGCTATTCGTACTGTTTTGCGGTCTTTCTTTTTCTTTTCGGTCGACTGAAAAGACTGAAGAGCAGACGATGCTTTTGCTGCCTTAATAGCTTCTTCGGCTATAGGATTTGGTCCAGATTTCTCTGCTTTTAATTTTTTTAACTTTTGTGTAACATCAAACTGTATGGCATTTACGTCTATGGGAACAGCAACGGGCACTGAAGGAACATTAACTGATTGTCGGCTTTGATACAATTTCGGAGCACTGCTTAGGACCACCGGTGTGTTTGTTACTGGTGGGGCAGTCTTTACAGCTTGCGTCGGCACAAATGTTGGCATAAACGCTGGTGGAGGTATAGGCGGTGGCTGAACTGTTATTCTTGGCGGAACAATTGATTCTACTACGCTTGCTGTTGAGTTTGTCGCAGCCGTTGGTTGTTGTTGGAGTTTTTGCTGTACCTGGCTGTATGTGTTTGCGGCTATTATGGGTCTAACCTGATTTGGTACGAAAAGATTGCAAGCAACTGCGGCTGGTTTTGATATCTCCGCTTCGAATCGCGACAGTTCATCTTCAATGTTTTTTCTTTTTGTTCCCATATTAATGAAGTGCAAGAATTTGTATTAACTGAAGAAAATTATTACAATAGGCTTCCAAAAAAACAAAGTACATCCAAAAGTACCGACAAAATTTAACACTTGGATGATGGAGTAGTCAAATAAAAACGCAAGTATTAAATGTAGAAAGAAATCTATAATTGAGTTCTTTTGATTCGTTCCGCCAGTAAATGAAGGAAACGGCAACAACAAATATCAGCCACAAACTTTACTGTGTCTCACCATAGGCTAAATCTGTAATGGGAAAAAAGGGAAGAGTTGCCGGAGTACCAACTCACATAGAATCAGCCAGTCAGTCAGTGTTGCAAAAAAGCGGTTTTCCAGCATTAAAATCATATGATATGTACATTGTTGTCAAAGCCATTAATGATTTTGTTATTGTGAATAGCGAAGAAAAACATTTGTAATTAATTTATTTTTTTCAACTGGCAGTGCAAAAATTGTTATTATTGCAAGTAAAGCTAAAAAATTATGAATTTTACAAATTCTGTTAATGTTTCGGTGGAAACAACCTGCGAGAATAAAATCCAAGAAATTGCTTATGACGGCACTGAAATTTATGAACCGTAAGTTATGGGCCTGTATTGTTCTAAAGAAACTAATGTCTCTAGATTTATGATAACTTTTAATTTTTCGTACAAAATAGGCCTGCAACTCTTTCGGAGACCCTTAAAAAATGTGCAGCCAAAATTGATTTTAGCAAAACTTCCTTAGAAGAACTGAAAAAGGAAGAAAAGGCCCAAGCAGATGAAGCCGACAAAGATGCCCAATTTCAACCGAGTTTGTGGCCGTGGGATTCGGTGCGAAACAAATTAAATGATGCCTTAACAGAAGTATGTGTTCTAGCGGACGTTATATCTATAGCTAAAGATAAGCGTTATCTAGTGTTGGATCCAGTACCAGATACTGAACCCGAAAAACATAATCCAATTGTACAAGTCTATAGCCGTAAGAAAGCGCTTAACCAAGCAGCCCAAATACTATTAAGTGGAGCTGAACGTCTCAAGAATACTCACACTGAACAGCGCAATCGCAACGTATCTGACTTCCACATAGAACTTTTGCGCTTAAGGCAAAATTGGCGGCTGAAAAAGGTTTCTAATGCCATAATTGGGGATTTAAGTTATCGGACGGCTGGTTCAAAATTTGGCATGAGCGGCACTTTCGAAGTGACTAAAGCTGAAGACATAACTGATGAAGAGTCAGCTAGTACTTCTATCTCTCATGTGGCAACAGGATCCAATAATGGGCTAGCAAATCCTTCTCCAAAAAATAATTCAGCGTTAAGAGTTATAGTTCCAGCAGAATTACAGGGCGTAGCCTATTTTAAAGTTATAACTCAAAAAGATCAGGAAGATCTGTGTACAGCAACGGTCAATCTAATGGGTCATGGCCCTAATACCACACAACAAGGGGGAGTTTGGCAAAAGACTATTGAAGATGCTCAAAATGTACTTTTTTGCAAGGAACTTTTCAGTCAGTTGGCACGTGAAGCTATACAACTTCAAGCCCCCATACCTCATGTAGTAATAGGCAATCAGATAAGAGCTACTCTCTTACCCGGCATACAGCTGATTATATCGCTTTGTCATTCGACCACAGTCGACAGCAACCAGCCGACGCCCATAAATGATCATGATCACGACCATGTTTTGGAACATTCGTTACATCAATTATTACGTGAGGTCCATTATAAAAACTCACATCATCCCTTTCCCCATCCAGCGAGTGGACCACTGGGTCCGAGTAAAAAACGTATGTTGGCCGGTCCTATGGCAGCCGATCGTCAAAGTCTTATTGAAATGACGAAATATCAAACAATTTTGGAACAAATAATTGCACAAGCACAACATATTTTTATGCGCAAACGAACCCAGTATGTGTTAGATACGTTGGCTAGAGATGTTAAGGACCCTCAGATTGTTTCACATTGGAATGCTATGACAAGTCCGACAATGTCTTGCGTTAAAATTAATATCGTTACCCATGGGTAAGTTAATATATATGAGTATTATTGAAGCATAATAATTTGCTTCAAAAGGGAGAACTCAAACTTTTAAAGATGAATTATTGAATTTTCCATTTAGTTATGATACCATTAATCGAACATCTTTAGTTATACATGTGCGAGAAAGATCGCTTAAGGCAATTTGTCGTGATGGCCGCGTAATGCATCTTTCTTACGAACCTCAAGAATTGCGAGATTTAATACTCTGCCAGATAAATTCTCATCAAATATCCTGCCTTTTAAATTTAGCACGCTGTATGGCCTGGCAAGTACTATCGAATAGTAATCACTTAGGAATTGGCAAGGTGGAACCGCTAGGAAATGCTAGCTCTTGTTTATTAGCTTCACCAAATAGTGATCGCATGATAGCGGTACAAATACGTTGTACACAATCGCAAATGGACGTTAAAGTTTATATTGCTAAAAGTCCACGACAAGATTTCTTTCCAAATCCTTTGGTGCCTGAGAAGTTTTGGGAAAATTTAGGTGGCCATTTCAAAGAGGTTAGTAATAAAAATCAATTTAAAATCGAAAAACTGTACATACAATATATTTTCTGATTACAGGTCCGTTTTGATAAAATCGAAGGCAAAAGTTTTCTTAATAAAATGGAATTTTTAATGGCGTCTTTGAACAGCAACTCGGCTTAAGCTTAAATGTTTTTTTATAAATAAAATATTTTATAAAGAATTTTATTTCAAATCATATGGTTTAACTCCCACTTTGCAACGTGTTTATTTAGTATTTAAGTATCCTCCAATGAAAAAAACATTTAATAATTTTCCTAAGCATATTTTTAGGCACTACAAAAAATTTGAATATCATAGAACAGTTTTTAGTCAGAAACAGTACATAGATAAGAATGGTTCAGCCGTTTGCAGTTACTCAAAAAGACGTCATCGCCTTATGCAAGTAAAATAGATTTTTCTTTTTTTTTAATGGATAGAAAAATATTTTATAACACAAAATAAACACAAATAAAATTTAAGAGATTTGCTGTATGTTCGTTATTAAATCAGTGCGTTAATGATGACAGAATTAACGGTCTCTTGAAAATTCAATTTAAATACGTCAGTTCGCGATTCAACGGCAACAAATTTTAAACACATGTGGTTTTTCAGAAAATAGCAGTAATTTCAATAATTTTTCAATTACAACAACCATAACGCGTACATATACAATTGTTTTTCATTTTTTAATAAATTTATTTATAAAAAAAATATTGCATTTCGTATAGTATATAATTTACAAATGATTACGAGAGGTTCTGAATTTGTTAATTACATTTTATACATTTTTTGGAAGATATTCTATAAATTACGACGTCACATTGAGCAAGCACTTATCGTTAGATTTTCAAAATTCATTCGGAATGTGTATTTTTAATATGCATAATACATGTATGTATGTAGATGCAGTATGTGGCAAGAATCAATCGATTTGTTCGATGTCAAAACTCAAATTAAAAACAAATACGAAAATTATTATTATTGTTTAACTTAACTTAATTGTGCTAAGTTTTTTAAAAAGCAGATAATAAATATTGGGGTATCTAGTTTAGAATAAGCAACGATGAAGTTAAAACAATCACAAAATTTCAAAAGTCTTTAAACTGCTTTTATTTTTCATAAAAATTTACAATTAATAAAAAAGAGAGAAAAGCTAATTTCTCTCTTATTTATGAACTGTACTTTATTATTAAAATAATATTTTGATATTTAATATACGGTTATTTGTGTTATTCTCATAAAATATTTATTATTCAAAAAATATATTTAGATGAGAATATCATAAAATATTTATTTATTAAAAATATCTATCACAAATTAACGTAGATTAAATTAAAAATGACTCCATAAAATATTTAATATTTTGAAATTTAATTTAAAGTAGTTTTATGATATGTGCGTATCATACTTCGTACTTCATTACTTATTGTTACTAAAAAAAAGAAATATTTAAATAATTATTTAAACAATTTTTGAGCGTACAAAAGCAATCAACGTGAAACAGCACTTTTTGAAAGCAAATGTTATCAAGTCGATGGATTCTCATCACAAAGATTTTTGTAAACTAAAATTTAACCACGTTTTATTAACCAGTTGTTATATTAAGAAATTACTCAATGTGCTCACTTTTATAATATATATGGAACTAATACTTTTATTCCACTTCTAATCTTGAAAAACCATTCAAAGGCGTTGATGCAGATTTAGAGGTTAAACATTTAATACTGTTAGAGGCCAAAGAATTAGATACAACAGCCGGCTTTGGTAGGGTAAAAGTATCTTCCAGACTTATGGTGTTAGCGCGGTTCGTGCTCTAAACAAAAAGGAGTTTTTTTATTATTGATTCTTTAAGTTAATTAAATACCCACCCATCTTTCTAAATCGCAAAATATCGTACTGTAGGTGGAATTTTTTATGAATATACTCGTAGTATTAGAAGGCGTTAAAGAGTTTGCCTGTGGTGTAAGAGCTGCGGTAGTAGAGGCCACTCTTAAGTGTATTCCTCTATTAGTGGAGAATAGTATGGGTGTATTATGTTTTAAATAGGGCAGACTTTCATTATCAGTAGATGATGAATCTTCCTCCGTATGAGTTTCGTTCAAATGAAGACTATTTCTGGTATGTTTCATGCTTGTTGTTATTTTATTTTACCTGAATTTTCACTTTTTTATAATTTTATCATTTATTCAATATTTTAATATTGAATTTATGCAATGTTTATAAGACCATAAAATGCTATTTTAAGTTTCTCGACATTTATTGATTTTTATTAAATTTCATTTCACATATGTACGTATTTAAGTAACTTTTGTTTCTATTTGTAATCGTTGTGATAATATGCAATAAATAATATTAATTAATATTTTTAATGTTAAGAAATATAAAACAAATTGTTTCGCTCTTACGATTATTTTTATGCTTCAATCTGAAAAATGTTATATTGACTTTGAGAAGAACCGCTATTTATGGATTGTTTTTGTACAATTTGTTTTGTTTAGCGCTCTATTGCCAGATCTAACATGAAATTTTGGTGATTTTTTGCTAAACTCAATGATATAAGAAATAATCAATTTAATATAAATTATTTTTGTTTAATTATTTTTGTGTTTGCTACACAAGAGTTAAAGGCTTTATGGATTTTTTGTTATAGTTCTATTTGAAAGAACTTGGTATATTAAAGCAAGGAAAATCGCGATTAACATTAATTGTTGTTTTGCTTATTATTTTTCATTATACTACACTTCAACTTTATTGCATTTTAATGTTTAATAAGTAAGTTCCTTACCAGATATTTTTATCTTAAAAGTTAAAAAAATTGAGTTATTTATACATATATCCGCGACCAATTTATTTTAACTTTTTTTTACATTCACAATTGTCTCTAATTTTACGACTCCTTGTCAATTTTATCTGGCAACCATGATGGCGTACCCCTATTTAGGGTGGTTTAATTTGACCATAATAGAAATGGTATTAACTCTAAACTGATATTCACAAAAAATATAGAAATAAAATAGACAATCATGTTTTTTTTTAAATTTTTACCTGGTGAACTTTAACTTTTAATTCCTTTTTCGAATCGATTTCAAGAAATTTTTGAGAATTCCAGATTACAACTTTTTTTTGAAAATACGTTTTTTGGAGGGGTTTTAAAACACTTTTTTCTATTTTTTATTGGTGTAAATTTTAATTTAATTGGAATCTTGTGTTTTGGAGAAATTTTAGGCTTTCGATTTATTATTGAAATACTAATTTTTTGTTAAAATTGCCCCGTTTTGTATTTTCAAAAATTAAACAAATTTTTTAAATTAAGATTCTTCAAAGAAACGTTAATATTCCCTTTGTTTTTTTTATAAATTTAGGGAAATTTAAATATTTTAGTGAAATTTTAACCATTTCAGATTTTCCTGCTGAAAATACAATTTAAAATGAGGAATGGAAAAACGTTGGAAAAGTGAAGTGTTATATTTCTTGTCAAGGTCTCAGCAGGAAAATTTTCGAAACAATAACAAAATGAAAAACTTATTTAAACCTAGAAACGGAACGATATTTTTCACCTTTGCGAGATGGAATAAGGAATATCTAATTTAGCCTGTGATAAAAAATATAACTAATATTAACGTTAAGTTTATATACATTTTTATGAGTGAAGTTATTAAAGTTGATATGCCAAAGGTTGAGTGCAATTATATGCGTATGAATTGTATTGTAGGTATTCATTGATCTTAGTCAAAAATGTTGTTTTATCTTATAAGCAAAAAATGTTCAATACTTTTTCTCTTTCAAAAAAATCATTCAGCCGGAAAACTATTTGATTTGATGGTGAATTACAACGCCTCGTATGCTTGCTAATTTGTTAGTCTTCTGAACTGCTAAAGTTTTATAACAATCAAATTCAATATTTTTTTACAATTGAATAGTTTAATTTAAAGGACACTTAAGTTTTCCCGACTTAATCGAATTAAAAACTATTAATGATTTATAAACGCCTGATTTGTATTTTTTTAATTTTTTTTGTTTTTCATATAAATTGCTCAAACGAATTTTTTATTCAAAATACGAAACAGTAAAACTTTTTTCTGCAAATTATTTTTTTATTGTTTTCTTTCTAACGGTATAAAAACGTTGCTAAAAGCTGTATTAAGTGATGCATAGTTGCAATATCTGCTACTTTTTTCTTTTCGCTAAAAAAGGGTAAAATTGTGTATGGTATGCTGTTTTAATTGTTTCATAGTTCTCTTCATGTATTGTTTTCAATTGGAAATATTACCCTATTAAATGCGTAAATACAGGGTGTCCGCCGGGACAGTATACTTCTTTGTTTTTTTATAACTTTTGATTAAATGAAAGCTAAAGTATCTTATATGGATAAATGTTTTATCTAATGTCGGTAATTGTGTATGAAATACACAAGTGCGAGCCCTTTTGAGCACATTTTTCATTACATTCTCACACATTTCACGCGGTATTTCATTAATTTCATCACAAATATTTTGTTTGAGTTGCTTAAGCGTTTCTGGTTTGTTTGCATAAACCTTGCTTTTCAGATATTCCCACAAAAAGAATTCGGTGTAATCAATTCAGGCGACCGTTAAAGGTTGTTAGAGATATAATATATTCGTTTTTAGATTTTTCTGATTACTTATTAATTTAGTCTTACTATCAGGAGATCTCAACTTTCTGGCAGTAGTAGAACAGTCACATAGTCTTGATGAGTTGTTCTTAAATACTCACTTTTAATCCTTCATATCTCGTTATAAATGTAATTTAATGACATAGGGCATAAGGCATGTAGGGATGTTAAAAACATTACTTTTAGTAAATACATATGCTATGACCAACTTCCTTTCTTCTAGATATAGTAAGAAAAAGCATTTTTTAAAAATTGTAAGGTAGATGGTTAACCCATGTATTTTTATTCAGTTTACTCTACAAGTAAATAAAATACTCGTTTTTTATAAACTAAGAGGTTACTGTCGTTAAAAAAATTTTACATGGATTACCCATTTAATTTTAAAAAGAGGAAATTAATCATTTTCACATATATTTATGTTTGTTTTTGACGCGATATAGGAAAATAGGTGTCTGTAACCATAAATCGTGTAAAATCTATTGATTTTAAACTGCAAATGTATGTTGGAAGGAGCTGATGCAATTTCTTTAAATTGAACTTTAAAGTTCAAATAAATTTAAAATTTTTTATTAAAAAAAGCATTCTGTCATTTTTAAAATGTAGCAAATGTACGTCCATGTTTTGACAAACACGTGTTTTTTTTTAAATTTTGTAAGCATAGCGTAAGATTAAGAAATTTTTTTGTGTAATTGAAAAACGATGTATCGAAGAATTAAAAAGTCGGCAAAATCGGCTGTTAATTTAAGGGACCTTCTATTAAAAAATAATGTAATTGAACATTGTGAAAATGGACTAAGTAAGAGCGAAAAGTATTCTTTAAAAACTGGATATTTAGCCTTTGTTATAAAAAAAGACATAATTTTAGATATTTACATTTTATATATTGATTGAGAATCGTTCAAATAATAAACAAGTTGTGTTATTTTTATGAAATATAGTATAGGTGTGCAATTGTATGAATGAAGAACATATCTACATCCTTAACTTAAAAATGTTTACTTAACATTTTTGTTAAGCAAATACTCGATTATTTTATTATTACCTAATTATTCATGATCTCTTCTGCTAGGAAATATTGAAAATAAAAAACACAAATAACTTTTTTTATTTACTTTTTACAAATATTGTTTTAAAACTTTATTATTTTTAATTATTTTTTATTTAATTTTTATTATATGACCATTCATTTATCATCATTTTCATTATCATTATTGTTGTGCTTTCTGAATATTTATGTGTATGCATGTTTTAAAGTTTATGTAAAGTTATGTCAAGAGATGTTTGCAGAAAAAAAAATCATAATTACAATGACATTAACATTATCATTATGATGTTGTTAATGCATTTTTATTTGCATCTTGTTTAATGTGGTTATTTTGTTGTTGCTGTGTTTCTGTTGTGTATAATGTGTTTTTGTTGTAATTTTTATTTATTTTTTTTTTTATATTTCAATTTTTTAATTAACACTAAAATACTTATTTAAACTTTATTTTTCTTACTAAATTATCAATTTTAGTTAATTTTTATGCATTTTTTATATTTCATTTTCTCTTTTACCCTATACTATTTAAGTTTTATTTTTCTTATTTTGCAGTTGATTTTTTTGTAGATGTTGTTTTTTTATTTAGAAAAATTTTTCATTTTTTTTGAGTTTTTTTTATTTAAATTTTTTTTTAATTTTATTTATATATATTTATATGTATGTATGTATATTCCTTTATAAATAATAATAATTTACTTTTAGCAAAATTCCCATTACTTTTATTTCAATAATTGTGTTCTAAATACAGTGTCTGACATAAGTTTTTGACCTTTATTTATCCATGTAAATGTACGGAATTGATTGCTGGTGCTTTCATAGTAAAGGTTAATTAAGCTATCAAGAGTACTATAATTATCATGTTGAATTTAAAAATTTCAACTTTAATATTTTGAAAAATTAAAATAAAAAGCTAAAGATATAATTTAAAATAATTCGATTTTTTTTATTTTTAACTGTTTTTATTAATGACTGCTTCCGAACACTGAGAGTTTTTTTCAATTAACAGGACCGCAATTCAGTTAAATTCGTTACACATTTAATATCAGGGAGAGAAAATTGAGTACCATTTTCAGAGAGAAATTCATTGAGATCATTGAAAAAATAATTGCATTGTGCTAATTAAAAGTTAAAATGAGTATAATTTTAGAAATTTGACAAAAAGTTGATGTACTACATTCAATATGAGTTTTTTTTTTCTTTTAGCATTTATTTATTGCTGCATGCTTTAAAACTGTAAACGCTTTAAAAACCGCAAGTTACATACCACACTTTATACACTTTTTTCAATGAAGTGACTAGAAAGATTTTTGTACATAATTCTTTAAATGAAATATGTAAGTCTAAAGTACAAAACTTGCATATAGTTGAGTTCATGAAAAAATGCCCCACTCAAATTTTCTCGATTTTTTTTGCGATTCTAATACTAAATGTCACACAAATACAGCTCGTCCTAAAAATTAGTTTTTTATTAGCATCCGCCTTGTAATTATTGGATTTTGATAATTACTGTTTTTTTTTAAATTCTTCTGTAAAATTACACCACTTTGTGAGTTGGAGCTTTTCTACGTAAGACAAACACGTTGTCTTTTAGTTCTATGATAAATGTCTCGTGTTTACTCATCATTTTTTATTTACAAAAGCACAAGCAAATTGTATAATATTATGAAAAAAAACATGGTCAGATGTGAAATGCTTGAAAAAGTTCAATGTTGGTAGGATTCGCTTAAGTTTTTTGACAGAAGCCTATAACGCACTGCCGCCTCTAAACCGTTTAACTTATCCTTAGCTTTAACTTTAATATATGCCTGTACAATTAAAACTTTATTAATATTGTACACAACAAATAATATAACATTATTAATGAACATTATATAACATTATTTGATGACGAATACATGTACCTTTCCATCTTTGTAATAGTAATGGTAAATTTATTTATTTACGCCGTTGCTCTAAATGTCGAACTCCATATACACTTTGATACATAGAGTTTTACATTTAGGGAAACGGCAAATAAATTATTGAATTTACAACTGTTATTACTCTGTTAAATCATCTTGATTTGCAGAAAACTAACTAAACAGTTATTAAACTATGTAAAATTAATCGTTTTGTAAAACCATTTGGATTACAAGACAATAATTTAATTTAAAATAAACAATTACTTCTTTATTTTTTATGTGAAATAAATTTTCTTTCATTTCATTCAAATGCCTGAAATATTTGGATTTTAAACAAGCAGCTATTTATTTAGCACTTGTAATTTTGTTAGCTTTGATAAAACTAAGGTCTTAAATTACACCTTTATTTAAGCTAAGAATTTATGGGCATTATATTCAGACTTTTGAAAACTTTAATAGATTTTTCACAAAAACGTTGTAATTCGTACCAGTTATATGGTATGCTAAAATTCAAAAACTTATGCGTGACACCATATGTTATGGTGTATATGTATAGTGTTATGTTTAAGTATTTAATAATGTTTTTATATTTTTTGATTTAATATAAAAATATATAATAAATGTAAGGAATATTTAAACATTAAAGATAATTAAAAACTCACATTAAAAAAAAATAATAATAATAATGATAATAATAGACAATAAGACTTTGCTTTTCTAAAATACGAACTAACAAAACAGTTTTAAAATAAATGTTATTCCTCTTGCGAAGGTAGTTTTTTTCCTTTTCTTTTATATTATTATTAAAAATATATAATATATAAAGTATATAATTTTATAAATAATATATATACACAAACAAAATTAAGTAATGCTATTTTCTTAGGTATATATGTATAAGTAATATATATAGAATATTATTAAACTTTTTGTACAATTATTTTTATTTTTGATAATTCTAAATTTCTTGAAAATTTTTATAAACAGTCAAGGCATACAAAATAGCCCCAGTCCAAGCTAAAAACCAATTACTAAAATGTTATTTACATATTTCATCTTTGTTGTTTAACATAAATTATCATTTAGTTAGTAAGTTTTTTAATGTATTTTTTTTTTAATTTTCTAAAAAAAATCACTAAAATAATTTTTGTTTTAATCAAAAATATTTTTATACTACTTAATAAAATTTCAGTATTTTCTTATATTTTACAAATAATGTAGTTTTAGAGGAGGGGCGTTTGGTTGGTTATGAAGTGGACAAATTAAAATTTTTTTTTATTTCAAGAAATTTAAATGTTTGTGTTTTTTAATTGAAATGTACTAGTGGAGCTCATTAAAATTTGTTATACGGCATAAGCTGTATGTACTGCAACGGTTTAAAGGGGTTTTTTATAGGTATTATTTTTTCATTAATTTGTATTTTTTTTTATTTTAGTACAAAATATACAATAAAAAAAAGCCTGAGGCTTTATACAATATTCTTTAAATAGAATAAGAATTCTAAATATCTTATTCTGTTATAACTCCCAGTTATTTTTTAAAATATATTTTCTAGCTCTGTTAACGTTTTATACTTAAATCGGAGACAGAAATTTCAAAGTTGTTATCCTTTCTTTCAGTCTTTTTACAAGTACTTTTTTCCAATTAATCTTAAATTAGGAAAATAAACGGAAGGCATTAAAACTTGTGAAAGTGTTTTAATCTAAATTAAATAAATACCAACAATCATTAGCCTATTTCGAATTTTTCTTTTTACCTTTCAAACTTTACAACTTTCAAGTTTGTGTTAACTTAATGTGAGATATAATTCATGTTTTGGTAACTTAAAATAAAAGTTTAATAAGAATTTTCGACCCTTGCAAAAATTTTAAAATTTGTATTAAATTCATAAAAACGCGATTTTTATTATTTTATTTATATGACGGATTTTGTAGGTATAAAATTATGTACTCGTAAATCATCAGGTAGGTCTAAGAGTTGAGAAATTTTGCAAGCGATTTATTTTTAATAACCTGATTTTAAATTTAGGCTAATTTTAATTATTATAAATTTAGCTTTTAGCACGTTGAGTTAATTCGAATAACTTACAAAAACTTTCCCAGTTACAAGAAGATTTTTGCAATGTTATTTTAAAAGATCGAAATGCATGTTCTGACAAAACATATATGCATGTGTATGTACATACATACATATGTATAAGGATGTATATGGCTTGCAATTTACCATCTTTAATTAAAAAAAGCACAATAGATATCTGGAAATAGCAATCGCTTGAAATTAGGTGACTTTAAACCGCAAGCATACACAACTTGTTACAAGTAAAGGCATAGGTAGTCTTTGAAAACATTTTCAATAATATTTAGCGTTTTGCTATAATTTCAATAAATTTATACTAAACAAGTTTTATTAAGTTACAGAACTGTACCATGTGATGATAGTTTGTTGTGTTTTATGACATTAGTAGATCGCTAATCTCAGCGGCTCACCAAATCAATTATTGCAAAAGAACATTGATTAATGTAAGTAAACGCAAAGAAAAGAAATGCAAATAGGCAATTGAAAGAAACTTCCTTAAATTAGTTATAAAACCGTTAAAACTGTAAACAAATTTGCGTTTTTTACTTGTTAATTTTTAATTTATGATGTTGCCATATTAACAAACGCAAATAAAGTTGTGTGATTAAAAAAATCGCAATTATATTTAAGACATTGTAAAGGCTAAAGTCTGTATTTAAAATATGGTATCTGGTCGCTTAAAGATCGTTTTTACATTAAGAATTTAACTAAGTACAAAATACAGAATTTTAACTTTTTTAACAATTCAATTCTGTCCGGAAATTTTATTAATTTTGCAAGCGGTTTCTTTATAAAAGATAAAAAAATAAGTTCTTGTTTAAAATGAGTAAATAAATACATGTTCTGTGTGCGAACTTAAAATCAATACATTTTATACACTAGTGAACAAGTGAAAACAAGGATTGATTTTTACCGTAATTTGTTCACTGCGTTTCAATTATGGAAGGTTGAGAGAGCACAGTGATCTATTTGTTTTGACTTTTATATTTTATTGAAATATTGTATTAAAATACTAAATAATTTTACATCAAAAACAAACACCAATCACATTTTGAAAACTGTACAATGTTTCGATTTTGCAGAGTTTATATTAAAACAAAAAATTATAAAAATGTATGTATATAAATAAATACAACAATTTAAACATCAACTTAAAAGAACATTTTTATTCAGCTCTAAAATCTAACTCTGCTAAAAGTTATTTATAAAAAAGTTTATAATAATTACATAATAATCAAATTATATTTGTATTGTATATAAAATTGAAATTAATTTTTTTCGCTATATAAATAAATTTTTTAAAATAGGAAAGCCAAAATTTTTTTGTTTAAGTAATAATAAGTACCTATATAAATATTAAAAAAAATTCAGCTTTGTTTTTATAATTTTTTTTTATATATATATTAGTTAGTTTTTATTCAAATTTTTTTTTTTAACTCTAGAGAGTTTAATAACTTTAATTTTATATTTTTACATTACAATTGTCATAATTTTTTTTTATTTATTTATATTAAAAAACATTTTTAAGAATTAATTATCATTTAAGAAAACTGTACAAAAATCATTTTTAATACTTTTTTTTAAAGATTTGAAAATATTTTCGAGATATTTTTTATGCTTAGAAATGGTCCTTTTGTTTTAATTTATGTTTAGCTTTATTGAAGTACTAAGTAAATTAACAATCTTACGATGACATCTTTGCCAGCACTCACTTTTTATAGGTAAAATGCAACTCTGATCGCATAGAGAATATAAAAATATTTTAATCGTTTAAAACTAGAAAATCAAACAAGAGTTTTCCAACAATCATGATATTATTTTGATATATCTAACAACCAGATCTGAACAAACCTGTAGCAAAGTCGGGAGGAAGCAAAATATTGGTATGATGTACCATTTCTTTTCAGATATTATATGGATTATAAAATTAATGTATAGTTAATAGAATTCATGTAATAAAATTGCAAATATTTTAAAAGTATATTGATCCAATAAACACTTTTTTAAGTGTGCAAGATTGGCTACAGAACAATGTTTTTGGTATTTGGACTTAATACAGAAATCTATACTCTCTAACCTTTAATCAAGACGATGATAGTTATGTGCTTTTACCTGCCCAATCTTATAGTTTGACAGTTATTAAACATTAGTCTGATGATTTTTTGTGATTAGGTGGTACCATGTGCATGGCAAGCAAAATTTTCTGTCGGCAATTTTTATTTTATATTCCGATAAAAAAGATTTTAATTTTGAATGGAAAACTTTTTACTGTCTTCCGATTTCGATCGATGGAAAAATATTTTTTTTGCTGAGATATGAAATCTTCAAACAACTGACCACCGAAATCGAATAATAAAATCGTAGTTCTGATGTAAATTGCAGTAAAATTTGTTCATTTCCTTATTTTAAAAAGCTTTTAGGTAAAGGTCCGTATTAATCTGATACGTTCAGAAATATTGTGCATAAAGCGCTTTTATATGAAAACTGTGGAAGCATAAAGGCTTTCAACTAAAATATATTTAAATTGATAAAAATAATTTATATCAGCTACGCTTTTAATTAATGTTATCATTATTTGCACCTTAAATTCAAAAACTAGCTTTAAAACATGTTTAAGGCGGTTTAAAAAAATTTCTGTAGGTGTTACATAACCTCACTATTTAAAAAATTTTTACATAGTTTTGCATTTTCAATCTATTGGCAGACAATTTATAAAAATCGCTAAAATATGTTCGTTTCCCAAGCATTTAACTGTTATATACTTATAAAACTGTAGAGAAGGCCAATGCTTGGATAGAAATATTTATCATTATTTCTTAAGGAAATGTGAAATTTCGTACCAAATCATTTCGATTTGAAGTCATGACTAAAAATTTAATATTTATGCATCGGAGAGTTTGTAAAACTACGGCAAAAATATAGTGGAAATTTATTAGTGTGAATAAAGATTTTCTACAACCAAAAAAAAAGATTTTAAATTAACAGCCAACTTAAAAGATAAGGGTCTACATTATTCTGTTACGTTTATTTCAAATATCAACCGATTCCAAACTTTCTTTGAAAGGGTTTATTTTCCAGTTTCTCTTATTTCTCTCTCTATCTCTTATAAAACGCTTGTAATTTCCTTTCGATTGTTGTATAAAATGAAAAAAAATTTCAATCGTGTACCGAAGCAAAATCTCATTTAGCGAAGCTTCTTCCGACTTCGTTTATGGAAGAAATATTCTTAGTCATAGATATTTATATCAAAGTATATTTACTAAACATTCTTACATTATGCAGTGGAGATTTTCAAACATCAGAAGTGCAATGATTAATGGCAGGTTTATTAGTTAAAAAATTTGCATAACTTGAAAAATATTGAGTTACTGCCATTTTTCCTACTTTTTCGAATATGTTGAAAACTTTTAGCATTTAGCTACAATTTTCCATTAACCCTTTGATGGATTAAACAAAAATATACACTAGCTAATGCCGATTTAATAAGGATGTTAACATTTTTCATAAAAACGCTTTAGAAAATTGATTTCTTATCTAACTGCTGAAAGACCAAAATAAATGCATTAATTGTTTCAGAACTCATCCTAGTCAGAAGTTGTGATTTTTATTTGAAATTATCGGTACAGTTTTTTCCGGCAAAATTAAACTTTTTTTGAGTGCAAAAATAATTTTTTTCCCAAATTTTATTGCAAAAACTGAATCATCATTTAAGTACCTTTAACCTTGGTTTTTTTTAACTTATTAGTTAGTCCTTGAAAGGCTCTATCTGTTGTTTACCTCTAAAGTTTAATTTGAATGAGTCAATTCTATACACATATGATCACTAAAATAATCTGCTGCGGCTGGTACCAATGTTGATAGCATAGTATATTTCCTATACTTTCTGCTCCATTCGAGCCTAGTTGAATATTTTATATTCCAATCCATGTCTTTAGATCTCCGCACAGTTTTTCAATTGGATTGACTACGCGGTCATATGACCAACCTTATTTTGCTGAAACTAATCAATAAATAATTAAATATTCTTTTTTGTTTAGTCTAATGCTACAGTTAATTAACGAATATCCTCAATTTATTTACATAAAACCAAACAAATATGCATTTTCACAGATTATTGAGGTTATACTTATTTAGTGATCATATGTGTGCATGATATGGTAACTCTATTTCTATTTCTTTTCAAAATGAAAATAATTAAATAATTAAAATAATTAACTTCAATGTAGAACAGAATAGTATATTTTAAAATGAAATAGCTAATTTCCAAATTAAACCAAATTAAAAACATTTACCACAAAAGTAATTGTTTTTAATAAATATTTTCTCCAATTAAATATTAACGTTAACAATAAATATTATTATTTAAAGAGTAACAAGCTTATTTGAGATTTAAATTATTTTAAGAGCGAGCAACTGCGAATATAATTAATTTTTCGTATTTTTAATTTTACTCATTTTCATAATAATAATTTTTAACAAAAAAGCCATTGCTTGGAATCATTAACATTATTAGTGTCAAAATATTTCGTCATATGCCCAGAATGAACTATATAAAACTAGCATTAGATATGCTACCAACATCACTTACTGTCTGCTTTCGGACAACGCACTTTTTAGGTGATGTATATTTTGTAAGTAAAGCATAATTTCCACTCGAAACAAAAACTGAAAAGGATGCATTATTTCATTTACATTAACGTCAATCCACTTTGGAAATTACTAATGTCATTTAGTTAGTGATTATTTTGAAATTAAAAAGATTTATAACTGCACTCACTAGCTAACAAAAAAAATCCTGTTATTATTATATCAGATCTGGGAAAAAAAACTCTTTTAAGCCGTTATTTTAAACTCCTGTTTTTCACCTACTAGGTCCATTCCTTCAATCCTGGTCACATATTTTATTTCAAGAACAGGCATGAATAAATTGGACTAAAAATCTTTGAAGCATTTAAAAATTAAAAGAAATAAATAAAAGAAAATAATTAAAAAACAAGATAATTAAAAATTTTGAGAATTTTCTGATTTTTTTTTTATCTTTGTAAATCAATTTGTTAAGAAAATTTAAAAATATATCGTTTTAAATGACCACTAATATTTCTTCTACCATTTCTTTTTTCACTTGATCCATTGTGACCTGTGTTTCGCTTTAACCCGATTTTTTTAATCTAATTGATGGATATATACATATGCTGGAAATGGTTGTATGGTTGAGTTTGCTTTTGTAATATTTTTTTTTAATAATTTATTTTTTTTTTCTTTGTTTTATAAATCTTTATATATAATTTTAGGCTTAATTTTTTATATAATATAATAATAATAATTGCTGTTGTTGTGGTTTATATTTTCTTTCGCTTTTGTTTTAAATCTTCTATTTTTTAAGTTCAAAATTAAAATTAATTTACAAAATAAAATAATAATAAAAATTATTCATTATTCTTCTGTTTAATGCCATTTACCAGTTATTTTTGTTTCTATATTTTCTGCTTAAGTTAAAATTGTTTTTGTTTTACTTCTTAAATTTTTCCAATCCATTTGAGAAGAGTTTTCAGTAATTATTCAGTATCATCATTTAGTTTCTCTTAGAGATTGATTTAGGGTGGAGCGGTTGAAAAGTAGTAGGGTAGATTTAGATTAGAGAAAAGGAATCATTCAATTATTAAGTCGTCCAATTTCTTTAATTAGATATTTTCACATTTTTTTAAGTATTTAAGAATTTTTCTTGTTGTTTAGAGGCGACAGCTGCAGTGGCTGCTGCCATCGATGACCATAAATGCTGGAGCATGGCCGTGGTAATACTTGAAGCAGCTGAGGATGCTGTTGCATTCGTTGATGAATTTGGTGGATATTTAAGGTTATTATTCATCATATTAACAGATTGTAAAGCTGCTGCAGCTGCGGCGTTTGCACTCGCTACGTCATCATTTGTCACAGTAGGACATGTGGCATTGTTTTGTTGATAACTGCTGTAAGTTGAGCAGGAGGAGGAATTACTTAGTGGTGTATTTATTGTTGTTGTTTCTACTGCTAATGCTGATGGCTGTTGTAGTGTTTGTATTGGAGGAGATGTTGGTATGTTTTGTCCGGGCGGTTATTGCATAAAATAGTCGGGATGTTCCGAATCTTTTTCAAACCTTTTCGCTTCTTCATGCATGCTTTCTTTAATTTTGAGTATAGCCGCTGATTCTGTTTGATCATTTTCGCCCGGTCCACCAAAACCACCCAGATTATAATCACCCATGCCACTACCCGAATCTTCTCGGGGTGTACCAGGTCCTCCATTAGCTGGTGAGTTTTTCATGCCGTCTAGACCGGTGCCATCTCCGGCACCACCATTAAGTACAGGGCCCATTGAGTTTGGACCGCCGCCCATAGGACCCATACCGCCAGGTCCTCCACCACCGCCATCAGGGCCTCCTCCCATGGGAAATTCTGGTTTCATTAGCGAGTACATATTGTCGCCAGGACCACCAGGGCCCGCCTGTGTGTTGTCTTGCGGCGAGGGCATTATAGGTGTTCCAGGTCCAGGTGGGCCATTAGAGCCCGGTCCGGGGCCATAATTGCCAGGTGATGATGATGAATATGCATTCATAGGTGCTGTGGCGTTAGGCTGCCATTGAGGTGGTCTACCACCTGCACCCATACCCATGGGGGGCATACCACCTGGTCCCGGTGCAGGACCTCTCATACCACCAGGTCCTCCATAGCCCATGGGACCCATGCCACCCGGGCCTCTGGGTGGATTCATGCGAGGATTCATTGGGCCCATACCACCCGGTCGCGTCGGATCCATACTATTCGGCATCATGGGTTGTCCAGGTGGACCATTAAATTCATTACCCATGCCCTGCATTCGCACACCGGGCCTTGGGCCACCCGGGTAACGTGGTCCACCCATAAACGGTGGCTGGCCAGGCATCATTTGTGATGGTGGGGGTTGCGGACTTGACGCATGTGTTGGTGGAGAAGGTCTCATTGTTGAACTTGGAAAGAAATTAGCTCCCATTGGACCACCTGGTCCCATAGGACCATCACCTCCAGGTGGCATTTGTCCGAGTGGACTTGGCGCTGGACCGCCGGCACTATGAGGACCTCCGGGACCAATACCGTTCACGCCATAACCCGAACTTACAAATCCATAATCGTGGAAGGCTTTTGCCTCTGACGAATGATCACACTGATCGCGTCTTTCTGGAGCAGCGCAGTATAAGTCCCAAAATACACACCACCATGTGTGCAGGAAACCTGGGGGTTCACCCAATGTTATGTTTTTCTCCCATCTTATTTCAGACAGAAAAGTTTGTGCAGCTTTTTGGGCTCCCACATGCAGCAGGTATTCGTAAACGTACAAAGCCAATTTTTCACGGGCCTGAGCATCTGACGGCACCGACGACGTTTTCGATTTGCCATACATTTTATTTGGTTTCAACAAAAATGTGATGTATAGTTGTGTTTATTATTTATTTATCTGTTTCTCGATATTTTTTTATTATTGTAGAGTTTATGTCCTAAGTATGTTGTTTGTGTTACTTAAGGTGCTGTATCAAGTCCTCTTATTTTCTATATATTTTTGTTGTTTTTCCTTCCAGCTGATGTTGCTGTTATTGTGTTTTTGTTGTGGTGGTAGATCTTAAAGATTTCTTTAAATTATTATTAATTGGCGCTCACTCTTTTTAACTCCAGTAGTTTTTCTGTCGTTTTGTTTTATGTTTCTTTCTTATATGTTTTTTAAATACTTTCAATAATTGTAGAGATAATCTTGCTGGTCGGTCACTAATTTTTTTTGTTGGTGCAGAGCTCCACCGTCTTTCATACACACACAGTTCACACGCACACAAAGTGTTATGTGGGGGATGGATGTATGGTCGAGGAGAATGAGAGAATGCCTGCTCACGCAGCCGTTCTCCTAGTTTCTGTAACATCCAGCATTTTTAGGAAATCTTTTTTTCAATATAGCTTTTGTAATTCTTTTAAAGCTGGAATATTAGTTGAGTTATATGTAACGTTGTGTTCACTATTTTATTGATTCATGTATAACTTTTAATACTTTCTGTATGTACACTCATCAAATTGTTTTTGGCTTTCTTTTAATATTTTTTTTTGTTAAAATTTGCGTACCATCAAAAATCTACTTTTGCTTTATTTTTTTCAATAAAAATTATTTTTTATTTCATTATACCTTCATTTCGTTTTTTCCTCTTCGTTTTTCTTGTTCTCTCTCTATATATATATCTCTTCCACGGTCTCTGCTGTTCAATTACTTTTCTTTTGTGCGAGTTTTCGTTTAGAAGAAATATTTAGTTCATATCTGCTGCTTCTTCGTTTTACCGTTTCTTTTGCTTGCTTTTGTATAATATTGTAGTTTTTATTACTACTCTGTTGTTGTTATTGTTGTTACTGCTCGTTGCTGTATGTTCTTCTTCGAATTCTCTGCTTTTGTTAAACAACCACCTCGTACAAAAGGTGTGTGTGTGTGTCTTTTGTTTTTGTTGTTATTTCTGTGATGTTGATGTGCTCACTCTTTCACTCATACCTATTTCCCCCTTATTAAATGTAAGGTTTTTTCCTTTTGCCTTTTCTTTGATTGTGTTTGTTGCGAGTTTCACAAACTGAAAATACAGAAAAAGCAAAAAATTCAATATGAAAATAAAATTAAAGATGAGAGAATAGTACAATGAAAGAATTGCCAAAAATGTACAGTGCGAGCAATATTGCTAATATTGTGATTTTATAAAACTCTGATAAATAAAACTAATTATAAGTAACACCAATTTTTACAAAAAAAGAATATTTATTATCGATTTAACATTTAAAATTTTATAATAATACAAATTCCTATGACAATATCAAAACAATTGCAACAGCTTAAACAGTTTTGCAATACCGAAAAGTAACTCAGAGTTTGCATATGTAAATAAAAAATATGTTTTTAATCTGAAATAGGTATTATCATTTCAAATTTCAGATTCTAAGCAGAATTCTGGAATTACCTGTCAATTACGTACAACAATTAAAATTACAATAAATAAAATAGTTCCTACTTTAATTTTCTTTCTTAGAACCGTACATAATACCCATTGACGTCTTCGGTTTACGGCAAGTTTACTTTAATTTTATATATATATCGAAGTTTCTGATCACCATATAAGTATAGCATATTTGGACAATAATCTTAATATGAAAAACGCTCAAATGATAACAGTTATGAAGTATATGCAACATTTTTTTTAAACAGATAAAGAAATAGTTGAAGAGAGTAACTTGTTAAGGATTGCCAAAGTTTTGTATAAAAGCATTCCATACACTGAAAAAACGATGAATGCATTTTTTAATTGAAAGGTGTTTAATTACTAAAATACAATACAAAGCAAGAGCAATATTATTATAATAAATTTTATGCCTCAAGACGACAGTACAATAAATATTTCTTATTTATTTTTACATTATAATTAATATTAGAGGTATTAGTTCAAGCAAAATAAATTAAGATTAAATGTAATAACTCTTAAAATAATATTTAATAAAAAATGACTTTTTATAGGCAACCTGAAAAATACGGCAGCACTAAAATTTAATAAATCCACCATTGCTATTGTCGTTGGAAATGTAAAACTCCATATTTAAAGTATAATTGCAAATATTTTATATGGAGTTGGCATTCCGAGCAATGTCGAAAATGAATTATTTATTCACTGCCACCACTGGTAAATGATTTAGCAATGTTCAATTTTTAATTGCTAAACTTTATTTTGTGTTCGATGTGTATTTGTTCCAATGGGATAACGAAATATAGAAATTATTAAAAAAAAGTTACATAGCTACATATAAATTTCTACCTATAATACAATGAGTGCGCTATGTTAAAAGTAAACTAAAAAACAATATCATTAAAAATCTGGATATATCACAACCTAGATCAAAAAACATAATTTCTTTATGCAAACTTCAGCGATGTTTGCATCAATCCATATGCTTAAAACAGCATATAGCATATGTTGGGCATACTGAAAGTAGCAAAATTTTTTGTTTACAAATACAAATTTTGTGTCTACACGATACCTTGAATGGCATTGATATAAGTAAGCTAATAAATATAAAATGAGTTTTGACAAAACTTTATTTATTTTCAATAAAATTCCATGCAAAATATTCATTGAAATTAAAAGGCAAAACAATAAGGTTGGAAATCTCAGTATCTGCTTTATGAAAATAAAGATCAAGTAAAGTTGGAGAAATATCCCATCGCATAGTAAAACCACAGTTGGGTATAGTACACTAAACTTGCAGTTTCCACTCACAGCTAGTGATAATTTAAAACTATATTTGATTTATTTTTTTCACCTCTCAACAATAGTTATGTCAACAATCCGTTTACTGGAAGGTGCATGCGTCAGTGGAATACAAACAATTTTTAAAGTACCCGAAACTCATGTTAACTCATGTTTTATAAAAATCTCTCTAATTGCTGATTTTTCAGTACGTGCAGTGCAGATTTCTTCTTGCTTCACAATCTTTAAGCTAAGAAAAATAAACAGGAATTGGGTTATAATGTGAGTGGTAGTGAAGTACTTAGCGCTTTAAAATTTTTTTACCTTTAACTGTCATAAAACAATTTTTCATGTACATAGTTTTGAACACTCAATTTTATTTTATTAGTTATTAAAAATAATACCAAATTGATATGGATTTGTTTTATACAATTTTTCAACGTCTAAGTTTGTGTTTTATAAAACCAAAGCGAAAACTGCTTTTTACCTCCCTGCGTAATCAATTTGTTGAAAATTTCAAACGTGGTGCAGGATTTGTTAAAGTCATTAACATACATTTTTTTAAATCATTTAATCATTGTCAGCATATGCAGTTAATATAAGTACATATTATGAATAAAATTTTTCATCTACACTACGTTATATTGCCAGCGTTATCAACAATTCCAGCATATATATGCAGATGCAGCTTATCAAGTAGACCAAGCTGAGCACCAAAAATTAGATACAAGATAGGTACAACAATTTATAAAAAAAAATATTAATTCAGTTAAAGGCGAACAATTTTTAAAAATAAATTGATTTTTTTTTATAGAATGGATGATTGATAGCACTGATCCGATGTGGTAGCAAAAGTACGAGCTGGGATTGGGTTTTAAAATAATAATTAAAAGCCTAAACAACAATCAGCTGTTTTATTGGGATCATCATGTATACAAATATGCCATTAATGTCTCTTTGACTGTCTAATCATTTTATAAATTATGCTTTATTCTTATAGATGAACAATAATGTAAGCCGAACAATTTGACATTGTTTTCATTTATATACTTTTAATTGAACATACTATTCAATTCACAAAGCATCTTCTATGACGTTAAGTTGCTATAAGCAACATTTTTATTTATTTACTCGTTTACATTTTGCTGCCGGTAGTTATTGTGCCGATCGTATTAGCATATTGTTAAACGTCAACGAATGAAGCATATTAGGAATAAGCACAAATTTTTATTTTAATAGTTAGCTATTTTTATTAATTTTAAAACTCTGTTAAAATTAAAAATAAACATCAATGCCGACTGCAGGAAAAATGTGTGTATTTTTGTGTTTCCTCTCAAAAACAAGGCATTCACTAGATTTTGATAGCACGTAATTGAAAACATTCTTAAACCCGGCGTTTCTCATCTATTGTCAGGCTTATAATTTTGTTGTGTCCTTTTTTGCAAAATATTCACTTAATAAAAGCAATTGCAGTTAGGCAATAATTATATTAATTTACTCAACTCGCGCAGTTCAAAAATATATAATTAAATAAATAATTTTTCAATTTTTTTTTTTTAGAAAACCTCAACGTGAGGTTTGAGTAATCAGAGTCCAACGTTGGATATTAAGTTTTTATAGGATAATTTATCATATGTTTTTGAATTGTGATTGCTATAATTTCCAAAAAAAAAAAAAATACGTTTTATTAATTTCATTTTTTATGTTATCTACAGAAACATGATTTTACACATTTATTTTGAGCAAAGAAGTTTGTACTGAATTGTTTGGATTTTTTTTTAGCAAGGTTGCTTTAAATAATTTTGGTAACCAATATACTGCCTGTGATAGAACCGCTAATTAGAATAGTGTTTAAAGAGTAAAAAGTGATGAATTATATATGTGCATACTATTAATGGATTTGTCTATATATGTGTATATAAAATCGTTATTATTATTATTATTCGAATACGTTTTTGTTCTTTATTGTGATTAATTTTAAAGACATTAGCGAAATATAACGCACATTCTGATTTCCTACAATTTTGGCGAGCATTCGTTACATCTATCTATAAGGTAGTTATCAAATGTAAATTTGCTATATACATATATATTTGAAAGAAATAGAATATGCGGAATTTTTCAGAGTTAAGTAATCTTTGGTAAGCACTTATTTTTATTCTTATTTACCTATACCATGTTTGATACGAAAATTAAAAATTTAAGGTGACAAAGCATACAATGCTAATTAACTTGCTTTCCAAAATGTTGTGCCTTATACCAAATTAAAAGTTCTTTGTTATTTGATCACATTCATCGGAAACATTATATCTCTTGCAAGAACCATTTATTTTTAGTCTTTGTTTTTAGCACAGAAATTTAAAGTTAAATCATATATTCATAAAACACTAGTGTAACTAGAATATTTTTTCCATTCCCACCCATTATAAGAGATGGTTACACACAGCGAGATATATAATCGTTTTCTAAAACGTTGCGTTATTTGTAAACAGACCGAAAATTCTTGGTTAACTAATTTCTGTTTACAATGTACATCATATATTGAACCAATATCGATTTTATTTATATAAACATAAAAATGCATATGTTTCGAAGAAATAAACTAAATTTAACACGAATTAGAAATATATTGAGCAAATATTTTTCATCACGGATTTAAAAGTTAGTTAAGCTATTTTCACACGATTTTTTTTTTGCGTTTAAAAATACTTATGTGAATTTTAATGGTTGCCCAAACTATTAATTTGCAGATTAATAATCATTTTGGCGATCAAACGAGCATGTATAATTACATCTATCGTAACCTTTTTTATGATGAAAACAGTTGATGCCAGATGCTTTGTCAGATCAATGACTTTGTCATCCGACTTTTACACGAGCAATGTTTCAATTTCACACGATATGTACCTATGTGCCTTGCAGTACTTGTGAAAAGAACTAAAGATTTTATAATACCTGTCACTGCTGAAAATTGTTGAATTTAAAATTAAAACCTAAAGATATAGCAAAGCATATGCTGGTATTAAACGCAAATATAAATTCTTATCACTCTTTTTAAGTTTTAACAAATTTCATTCCTCACATATGCGTGCAAATTCAAACTAATTACTATTGCGTTTTTAACAAATACTTCCAAGTTACTTAAATATGAAAAAAATGAACAGGTGGCAACTTAAAATAAAATTATATAAATTGATTTTATTGATTTAATCTAATACTTACAAACCTTATTAACTATTTTTAAGATTAAAATATTGTAGATATCTTTTGACAAATACGTTTTGACTTCGGCTTCAATAAGATCCAAAAGGTTTGGTTTTTAATGCAGTTACTCTCCGAACTTTACTGAAGAAGTTGATGTTAAAATTAAATGTACTAAAACACAACACAAATACTATTATTAATTAAAATACATAAAGAGAAATTATTACCAGTAAAGTGAATAAAAATCAATTTTTTTCTTTGCTTTTACTTATTTTTTATGTTTTGTTTTAATTTCTGCAATTGGTTTCAGGTGCTATTTTGTGAACTTTTTTATTTTTACCTATTCTACACTGTGGTAGATAAGAAAAGGCGCGTTTTTATTTGTGGTTCCAAAATGTGAATTTTTTTCATTTATTTCATTCCTTTTTTAAATGGTATAAATTTAGTGTTATTTTTTTTCTTATTTAGTTAATTGGATCCTTTTTTCATTTGAATATTTTATTTTCTTGCATATATTTTTGTCATTGTTATTTTTGTTACACATATGCATATTTGATGCTACTTATAATTTTTTATTATTGTTGTTATTTTTGTAGTTGGTGGTAGCTCACTTCTTTTTTGGTGTTTCCCTCCCCCTTTAAAATATTTTTTTAACAATTCTTTTCAACTTCAACTGAATAATTTTTATTTTTTTTATACAAATTTCCTTTCTTTTTCTAACTTTTTGCTTTTATTGACACTCGTTTGCTCTCTCAGTCACATTCAGACATACTTTTTACCCCACTTTAGACCACACAAACAATTCACTGTTAATAAACGAACCCAGTTGATTTCTTCGATATATTGTTGTTGCCGTTGTAGTTTTGCTTATGTGCCTTAATTCGTTTTTTTGATTTTTCCTCTGCTTCTTTACTACACTTTTATTCTCGTCTTCTCTAACTCGTACACTTCTTCTACTATTTTGACTACAACGAAGGCGACGAAGACAAATCACATTAATAATTTTTTGCTTTAACAGAAAATTTTCATCAATATATTTTATACAGTGCAATTGCATTTTTACACTTTTCCATCTTCTTATTTATTTAATACTTAAAACATTTGATATTTTTTGTCAGCTTCGTGCTTAATGTTTTAATTGTTTCTTTTAATAATTTTTATGAAATATTCCTTCTATTCGAGAAAACTTTTATCGGTACTTTTCGCTACAAGTGCGTCTCGCGTTAAATGGCGTATAGAGGACAACACTAAAAACTGCTCATACATGTACACACCAACCAATTCAAGAATATACCCGACAGCAAAGCAAAAGAAATAGGTTTGTGTTTTACTTTTTTCCTGTTAATGTGTTTGGAAACTGTAGAATACCAATACGTTTGTCTCTGTTGCACTCACTTAAAAGATTGTCCCCAAAAGGTTAATAGGAAATTTAGTCCAGTAATTAACCAAGTATTATCAAATGTATATTCGTTCTTATTAATGTAAAATTTATTATCTGTTAATAAAACACTTTAACATGGATAAGTGTTACTCATTATCTGACAAAATAGTAAATTGTATGTTATTAAAAAAAATTAACCGCGAATTTTAAAAGTTATTCGCATCCTTTATTCACTGATATTAGCTTAATGCAATTTGATCCCATCAAAATATTTAATTTGTAACTTGAGACAATTTGTTAATACTTGTGATATTTTACTTTGTGGTAGTATTTATGTAGTCTACTGTGCTCTAAATTTTGTTAAACAAATTATTGTTACACAATAGGTATATATTTTGATCATTAACGAAGACAATTTTATTTTTTTAATTTTGTATCTTTATAAGCAAGATGGGGCTAACCTTCTTTTATGAAAATATTATTTAATATTTGTAATATTCTTTGATAATAAAATTGTTAAGTTTCTATATAAAAATATTAAATTCGATATGTAATAAAAAACAAGCATGTTTCTATTGGGTCATATTTTACTTGCTTATTTATGATTTACTTTCGCAAGTGACAGAGAGTTGCCAAACAATTGTTCGAGTTAAAAAAAAAACAACAGCTTAGAATCGCTCTAAATTATATTAATGGAATTTATTTCGGTTTCTTGAATCAACTGCTGGATTATACATATTTTTCGAACTCAATTTGTATTTTCAACACTGTATTGTATCTAGAATATTGAAATTCAGTTTTGTGATATTTTTCTCCAATTGTTTTTAAGGCAACATTTACTGACTAAAAATAGGCTTTATATATTATTAAAAAAAAATCGTTTAAACCGCTCTTTGGCTCTGGTAAAATGTTAATTGTCGATAAATCCTTACTTTTTTATGCCCTTGCTTTATTATCACTCCTGTTTAAAAAAAATGACAATTTATCACAAAGCTTATATACCGCCGGAAACCAAGCCGTGGTGGTAGTGACTGCAAGTAGCAAAATCTACGATACGTATTCATGGTCTGCCATTTTGAATAAGATATGATAATTATCATTATAATTTTTGTTAATCGTGTTTCCTTGATAAAAGATAGTGACGAAAAGTAGAGAAAATTGGAAAGATTTTTCAACACATGGCGTTGTTTCGAAAAGGAACTACCTTAAACCAGATTTAAATTTTTTTTATTCTTTTTAACTTTTACCAAAAATGTTATCCCTTTAGTTTTTAAACCTTTATTTTTTATTTTGAAGTTGTTGTTTGTGCCCTTCTGCAAATAAGGATATGAACTTCTGCTGAAATCTCTGAGCAACGAAATGTGTGCAAAACAATTGTCAAAATATCAAATTAAAATTTTCGTCATGCCACTTTTTTTCTATATCTGCATGTATCTTTTAAAGTGCCCGAAGAATGCGTAATGTCCTTTCAAATCAGCTATTCAAATAATAATAGTTTTAGATGACAAATACTTCGGAGAATATATAAAAATAACATGTTCAGTTTTCTAGTGAATTAAACGTTTATTACTCATAAGCAAATGCAACGTAGAAGTAACCTGTGAAAATTATTATTTAATGATTACTGTATGCGATGTCAGAAATGATATTTTTTTATGTAAGTTACTGCTTGCTATGAGAGTAAAGTAAATTTATTCTCATTTTAGTATTACTTAAAAATTGTTACCTAAATGCCAAACAATGCGAACAAATAACGTCACATATGTTTTTCAGTCTGGCTACATTATAATTAAATTCTTGTTTTCTTTTTTAATTTTCATTGCTTAAATAATATATTGATTCCTGTTGTTTGCATTTTTTATGGTCATAAACAGGTTATTGTTGTGAAAATTATATTTGTCTCTCTCTGTCGCATGATGTCTCGGGTAAGTATCAATTTTATGGTTCCTTGACTCCCGGCATTTTTATCATCTTTATTGAGTTATTTTCACACAATAGAAAATAAAATAAAACAAATAATTTTTCTTCTCTTTGGTCGTACATTTCATAAAATCAGTGTTGTATTTTCTGGCGAAAGAATTTTTTGTGCTGTTTTTTATCTGCAATAAATAGGTAAACGTAGTGTAAAGTGTACGAAAAAAACATATATTTATATAAATAGATACTTTAAACTGGTAAGTACTTAGAAAGAAAACTATACAAATTATATACAAGGAATTTATAAATTTTTCATACAGCTACTAAGTTTTTTCTATTAAGGAGTACAATTTTGTTTACATTTGGTTTTGCATACTTTGGTTGGATGTTCGCAGTGCTGCCAAGTCCATTTATCAATAGCAGAATTATTTAAAAATGATTTTATGAATAACCGTTATATTTCAGTGTGCACAGTATATGCAATCTTTGTTTTTTTCCTGCCACTCTGTCATTGAAAGAAACAATGTTGTTTGATTAGGGAATTTGTTTCCAAAGTGGAGGATTTTTTTTTACCGAAATGGGGATAAAAACCTGTTTGAGGATTTGGGGATTTCTTCGGATAAACTTGAAGAGGTTTTTCAATGATTTTTTTTACATAATTTTGAACACATATTTAATCTCAGAGATTTAAAACAGCTTAGAAGTTAATGCCTTGAAATCTTGGTCTTTTAAATTAAATGTATTCTCTATTTGTTAATGAAAAACTCGTATAAAATTATTTATTAACGGTAATAATTTCAAATAATTTTGTAATCGCAATATTGCATTATTATTGCGTTGCACAAGTTGCCACTTTGAAATATTTTTTGTGTATTGTGAAGTCGATAAAATGTTTGATTTTGATAACTTATATTATTTTGAAAAAACTTGTGGAAATTATGGTAGAAAATGTTTTTTTTTAATATAAGACTGCATTACCATCATCTAATTTTTCATTTATATGACAAACTGTGTGATAACAAATGTCAAGTAAATTTAATTATTGACACGTGCAGCAGTTTTTATTTTTGTTTAAAACATTTTCAAAAAATAGTTTTTGAGTATTTTTTAAGTATAATCTCAATTCTATGCAGTTGAGATTTTGAAGAGAAACAGTTATTTTATTAAAGCGATATAAGTTTTTGTATAAATTCAAGATATTCTGGCATAAAGCCAATTGATAATGACAATTTTCTCAAAGTGATACTGCGACTTTTGCAGCCGTATATCTCTATTTTTATTAGAGAAAAAACCTTCTGGACGTTTGTTTCTCTGATCACTAAGGGAAGATATAAGTCGCTCTTTCGGGAAGTAACTGACTTCTTAAATGCATATGCAAAGCGTAATTGCGCAAGCAATTTTTTGCATAACAACTGCGTTATGGAACGCGAATCTTGTCTCATGTATGTATGTATGTATGTAATTTGTTGGTAATTTATCAAAAGAAAGGTGTTTTCTCAGGTTCTTCACTTGGCTCTTTGAATGGATTTTAATCTAATGGCACAGTAGTTAGGCTTTCCAAAAAATACTCTAGCATTTCTTGTTGATAATCAGCGCTGCTTCGGGCTCTAAACACATCTCGTTGCAATTCTGCCGGATGTATTGTTTGTTTTTTTATACATTTATAAGTTCTCATTACATTCAGGAAACATCCAGTTATTCCATCTCTTGAGAACAGAAAGGCACTGCCCATAGTTTTGATTTCTCGTAAGGTTGCTTCCCAAATAGTGCTTCGACTTTTCTTCTTGCCTACAAAATCGGACTTTTATCGAAGTCTGCTCGCAATTAATAGCTGTTTGCCCTCCTTGGAAAAAGCTGTGGTGAAGTTGCTTACCACAGCTTCTCTACCACTAATTTCTCAAATTCGCTGGGGTTGCTAATTTTAATTTTTTTACTTTATTTAATTTTCTTCTATTTTAGCGTGCATTTCTAACTTCTTTATTCTTTTTAAATTTTTGTTTGCACACAACACGACACAAAATGCACAAACGGCAGTATCTGCGGCAATTTAAGGCAACATCAATGTTATACAAAGTAAAAAGTGTTGCCATTCATCAATAATTGGTAATATTGCGGATTTACAACAAATGATAAAAAAAGGCATTGCCTTGTATGGCCGTCGCCAAACAGAATAAGGGTGAATAACGTAATTGTCAACCAAACTCTAGCTCAATCATACTAAACAAATTTTAAATCAAGCTCTGCTTGAACTTTGGATTTTATGTTTTCCAACAATTCCTCACACATAAATTTAAAAACGGCACTAAAAATACATTGTTGTTGTTTCATAACACTTTATGCGAGTGCTTTTTTTTAACAAATTGTTTCTAAGAAGTCCAATTAGTCTTTACAAAACTACAGGCATTTTGACACAAAAATTAAAAAAAAAAACAATTCCACACCCATTAAATTTAAAATAATTTCAAAACATATAATTGCGGTCTTTAAGCACATGTGTTGGTATATTTGTACTGCCATTTTCTGTAACATGACATACTTTTTTTTTTTTTTAATAAAAATCCCAAATAAAATCCTGAGTTTCATAACCTCTTATGTTAACAATGTGTGTGACCAAGTATGCTTAGTACACATTTAACATTACAAAAAAAAAAAAAAAAACTATAATCCCTAAACAATGCTGTAAAAATCGTCTTTATAATATATACTGGATGTAGTGGCGTACAAAATAATGTATAAGAAAAAGACCATGCTTTCCGAAACATTTAAATATTTCAAATTGCCGCGTTTTAGATTTAAACACATCACAAGGCAAATGTCAGATGTCGTATATAAATCTGCAGTATGTTCAGTTGTTTTTTGGATTTTTAACATTGCACTAATAGCTTGTTTCCACGGCACCTGCTTCGCTCTCTATTCTTGCTTCACACTCCGATCATTAGCGAATCAACCTGCTTCGCCATAAAAAATTTTGAGAACGAAGCTGGTAGATTCATATTGAAACTAGCTGCGAATCAAGGAAAAATCCTCTCTTCACTAATTTTTATCGTAAGTTTATCTGCACTAGTTATCAAAATTAAACATTTTTGTAAACAAAGAAAAATTACAAACACAACAAAGTTAAAAGTAAAAACTTAAAAAATATAATTGTTTTGTGGGTGTGTTAATTAATTTTAATTTTATAAAATTAAAAAAAAATGGATAGGATAAAATTATACTTAATGCTATCGCGGCAAGTAGGATATCTTCTGTTGTTTTTCAACTGTTGTTGTTGTTTTTCAACTTATGTTTTTCTGTTTAATAACAACTGTCAAATCGAAGCAGGTAAATGAGTCGTGTAAACAGCATGATTCATAAACTTGCTTCAGAGAGCGAAATACGAGATTCAAATTGTCGTGGAAACAGGCTATAAACATTATTGCTAATGGCGGCAACAAATAAATATGAGGTACAACAAAAAGCCCCCGTATGTATTTTTTAAGATTAAAAACGTTAAGAGGAGAAATTGACAAAATTAAATTTTTTTTTTTTATAAAATATATTTTTATTATTATTTTTTTCACAAAGTTTGTTGTTTCCATAAGGAAATATATTCTAAATAAAATTGCACAAAAGATTATGTAGTGCACCGAGATCAAGTAAGTCAATTTTTTTGATTTTTTGCGAAAGAAAAATGATGTTCCAATTCTTTCTCTTTTACAAAAATCAAACTTGCTGCAAGTAAACGTGAAGTGCCTAAACCTGGCAAGCAAAAAATAAGTCATAGATGACAACTAATTTTGGTGCTATTGTCGAAAATTCAATATTTCATGTTTACTTAAAAACTAATTTTGATTACATCATTTTTCCTTACATACTACTGTATTTTTCAAGGACTCTTCATATATTATTTTATTTAAATATCCACAGAATGTCTGCTTACAGTATATTTAAGCTAAATTTGATACTAAACAACTTTAGTCAATAATTTCCCCTAAAAAATTTAAAAAGGGAGGCATTTGTACTTAATACTAAATCTTACAATAATCTTAAAATAATGGAAGGGATTATTTACAAAAGAAAAGGAAGAGGAAGAAAGTATATACAGTGGAAACTTAATAATATATTAGGCCTGTGGCCTATTGAGCGGTGTTATACACCGTGTTACCTATATTTATTGAGTTAATTCTCCTATGATAATATAAGAGGTGTAAGGTGATTAGGTCTACTGGAGATACATACTTTGACACCCGAATGTTATCTAAACTGTTAGCCACCTGAAAGCACTGTCCGACGAGTCTATTGTCCAGGAAACGAGCTCTACCGATAAATTTCAGACACGATGCCATCATATGAGCATCGATTTTATCAAAGGCTATTGCTCCATATATTGACCTACAAGATGGCCTGTGATAGATTTCGTCTAGGTCTTAGGCCAACACAAGCGATCAGGATCCTTCTCTGCCAAAATCTTAACCTCTCCATCTGTGCAGAGGATATCCCCGACCAAACCGGGAAGGCGTAGGATAAAATTGGCCGAATTATTTGGCAATAGACAAGAAACCTAATTTTCCTATCAAGTCCCCTCCCATATCCCAGAATACTGCAATAGGAGGAATATGCGTGTTTAGGGCGTTCCAGGATATAGTCAATATGTCTATAGAGTTAAAAGTTCTCATAGAAAATTACCCCAAGATATTTCTTCCTCTCGGAAACCTTGATCATTTCATGACCTATACTCAGGGATGGTATAAAACTCTTGCTGTTGGGATACAAGTTCTTTCGTCTGCCTTTAATCATAATGGCCTCAGTTTTGTTCATGTTCAGGCGAAGCCGCCATTTAGAGAAATATTGCTCCAGTTAAGCTAAATAGTAATTGAACCTTCTGTTTACGTTTCGGACGAGAGGCCCAGTGGATGCAATGAGAATATTATCTGCATATGTCAATAGAAGATCTCCGTTAGAAGGTTTAGGTATGTCAACCATGAAAAGATTATAGAGTACTGGACCAAGCAATGATCCCTGTAGAACACCAGCACTCACACGTCTCCCGCTAGATCGGGAGTTACCTATTCTAACTTGAAATGTTCTATCAGATAGAAAATTGGACATGATTTTGCATAGACTACTTTCGATGTTCATGTCCATCATCTTAAAAATAATGCCATCCTGCCAGGCGGTATCAAAAACCCTGGAGAAATCCACACTCAGCGCAATTGTAGGATGCCTCCTATTCAGTCCCCTTGAGAAGAGATGACAACTAAAGTAATTTGCGGTTATTTATGATATTTTTGAATTTCTCTATGCATATTGCTTTTGAAAATTGGCATCCTTGAGGACTTTGATTTGCTTATCTTAGCTAGCGCTTACACTTGAAAAAGGGTGCGTGGAAGAAGGTTTCTTGTCTCATTTTGATTTCTATACTCTTCTAATTTACTTAAATCAAAACGTGTTCTCTCTTTACACAGTCCTCTAAGTTTTCTGTGGGTACGAGACGATTATATTTTGACAGCCATTCTTCAGCATGCGTGTCACCAATAAGTTTTCTCCGTAGAACGTTGTTGTACGCTTTGATTACCCAAAACTCCTTCCGGGTGGTTGATGTCAACTACTTAATTTTTACGAGAGCACTTAAAACTTGAAAAATAATCGAAAAAAAGAAATTATAAATTAGTTACAGCTTTTTCGAACCAAGCATAAGGTCATATGGCCTCGGCATTAAATTTTTATTTTGCTCACAACTGTATGTATCAAGAAGTACGAATGCACTTGATTCAACAACATGCAACCGTTGAAAAATTTAAGCATTTTTCCTCTAACATTTCAACACAGATTTTCTTCTGCAAATTGTTATCAACACGTAAACACCCTCTGGTGCTCTTTTATAATTTTTTTTTCATTCATCCTGTAGTTACTTATATTATTGTATTTACAACAGCTTGTAGCATGGGACACTCAATACCGTAATAATATTAGTTGAAAGGTTCCTAAGTGAAGGCAACAGCTAATACTATTCTTTTCCTTGTGTTCCTGTCTTAAAAATATTTAAGTTAAATTTATTAAAAGCAATAAAATAAGAAAAATAAACTTGTGTGCAGTATTATATCAAATTAGGTAAGTTAAAGTTTGTTGGCAATATAATTTTAGAAGATTAAAAATAATACAATCGTAATAATATACACATGGATATTTTAAATTAAGCCAGCTAAAGCTGTCTTTACACATGAAAGTCCAAGTTAAAAAAGTTAATGTTTTCCTCCTGATTGCAGCTTAAAATATTTTATAAAGCAGGCTTTTTCTTGCCCTTTCAAGAAAGTTTGCATTAAATATTAAAGTTTAATTTAAATATTTTAATAGTGTTTAAAAAATAATTGTTATTGTTTTCTCGAATTATTCAGAAAAAAAAAAATAATTATTTTAAATATTTGACAATATTATTTATTCCAAGTTCACACTTGTGTTTTTGAACGCGTCTAAGCAAGACACTATAATTGAGATGTCTAAGGCTGACGTTTTATCTACTTTTTTTACCTTAAAAAATGATTTTTTGTAGTGAAAACAGCCATTTTAGTTGGGAATCAAACCGAAACCGCAGACAAATTAGTTAATTACTCTACCTACTAGCATATAGGGGCAAAAACGCACTTAGCACATCCCAAAATTAAATGAAATTCAGAGTTGTATTTGAAATTTGCGTGTTTAATGACGTGTTTAAATCAAAAACAACTCATTTGAGATGTTTAACAAAGCACGTCAATGTATGGTGAAACATCTCAAAATCGACGTGTTTACTGCTTAAACACGATCGAGATGTTAAACACGCTAGGTGTAAACATATTATTAATGACAATTGTTTCTCTAGAAATTTACAAATGTATTGCTCTTACTGTCAGTAATTCCAGGCTCAGGCAGGGCAATTTTAGTTGATCAACTCGTGAGTTTTTAGGAGAGGGAGTTAAGAGGAATGGAAAGGGGAACATAATTGCTCGTACTCGTTTATTTCTTTTTGTTTGCCATTCTCAGTTTTCATTTCTTTTTCTGCCGCAGATTGATTTATAACATTTCTTTTCATTTGTTATTCGGATTTTATTATATTGCGGGAAAGTACATTTTAAATTATTTTGTATAACTGTACAGGCATACCTCGTTTAACGCTCAGGTTGCGTTCTTGAAGATTGAGCGTTAACCGAAATAGCGTTAAAAAAGGCACTATTTGCATTAAAATATGGGGTTCCGTTTTTTTGCTGCCTTGAAGTAAAAAATGACAAATAAGATGGGTATTTTATTTAAAAATATATCTTTTATTTAATGTGTACTTCATTTTAAAATTAGAAATTAAATTATAATTCAAAATAATAATATTGCAATTACTAAGTCTGTACCGGGCCATATCACTATTTCCAATGACTAATTTAATATGAGACAAAATTTCACAAATTATTTATCTTTAGAGGGGAATTCCCAGAATTAGGGAATTTTTTTAGCCTACTTTTATTTAAAAAAAAACGTATGGAAAAAAATCAAATTATGTATATTTTCTGCTGCTTTTTATGACGACTATGTTTCGAAAAATGCCAAAAAATTTTAAAAAATAACGAAGAGCGTTATAACGAAACAGCGCTAAACGAGGTAGCGTTAAGCGAGGTATGCCTGTAAGACTGTTTAAAAAAAACTGTATGTGTTTCAGTAAATATACTCACTTAAACACATACATATATAAAAATATTTGCCTATGTGTCGTTTTACACGCTTCAACTTTTGCCGCTCAACTTTTGTTTTTGCCATTAGAAAGATAGAGAAGGTGTATAAAGCCTTCTCTTTTTTTCTAATGGTAAAAACAAAAGTTGAGCAACAAAAGTTGAAGCGTGTAAAACGGCACTATCTATATCAACAAAGCAACAAATTTAAAGCCAAAGAGAGGACAAGAATTGCTGGGTTCAAAATATTCGTGTCTGAACACTGCAGCAATTAAAAAAAATGAATAAGAGTTGAGCAACAAAAATTTCCCTGTCTGAACCTGGTCTAAGCAAAAAAGGAATTAATTTTCGTACACAAAACGTAAAAACAAAAACTTGCACATGAAGCTGGCAAAAAGTATCATTTACTAAACTAGGGATGCCACATATTGGAGAAATAAAGAGAGTACATTACTTTTAAAGAAAGAGGAAAAATTATTAAAACGAGACCAAACTGTCAACATAAAATGCTCAATTTCAAGGTGTGTTTATTTTACTGCGTAGTATACTTCGTCTAGCTGATTCCTTTTAATTGCTGTTATTGCTAAAACATTAAGTAAAATAATAAAATAAAGTAATTAAGAATTAAGTTGTTTGAATTTGTTCCACCAGTAAATGAAATACTGTTGTCATTTCTTTCCGTCTTTGTCATCACATCGAAAGCGCTCACCGTTCATACCGAACAAACAGCCAGCAAAGATGGAAAGAAATAACAACAGTAAAGTAGTTAACTCTATTCCAACTGTTTTTTTTTTTTGTAATGTTGTATTCTTTGAGTTTCGAGTTTTACATAAAATATTGTTTGTTTTTTATAAAGTTGTTAAAACCTTTGGCCATTTTGTTATCTGTCAAGTGATTTATGTTCAGTTTGGTTTGGCATTTCAACATGAATCGACTGATGCCTGCACCACGCAACCAAATTGTGGAAATTGGGCTCAAAACAAGATTGCCATGAATGCCGATTTTCATAAGCAAATTTTGTTAGTAATGAAAATCACTTTTGTCAATAAACAAAATTGCCGTAATAGCATGAGCCACCGTTACATCTAGAAAACTGACTGCTTGGCGTGCTTTATGGGCTGGTGGAGTTATTACTTTCCACTTCTTTAAAAACGATGCTGGACAGGACGTTGAATTTTTCGTTCATCAATTGAACAGTCATCTTGTGCACCTCGTGCCACAATTGGTTTATTGCAGGAAGAAAACGTTTGAAAACCACATATATAGTTTAACGTTTCGCACCCGTGAATTAGCCATCACGATCGTTCGACTTAGCACTTTTAGGCTATTTTCTGTAGGGATATGCCAAGTCGCTAGTCTAAGGCGATGAGCGCGACACGATTAACCATTTGGAGGAAAACATTCGCCCAATTATTGCTGATATACGGCCACAAGTGGAAAAAGTGTTCGACCTCCCTCCAATGACCTCCAGATTAGAGAAAGTCTAAGTTAACCGTGGCGGACGTATTTAAATTATGATTTCTGGCATATGAACAATAATCTGTAATAGGAGAAAATAAAATATGTATATTTTTTTAAAATGCTTCATTATAAATTTAGGCAAAAATTAGTATTTTTTTAACAGTGTTGCCAGATTTAGAATTAAATTCTCAATTTTCATTATAATTTAGCTGTATAGTTCCTATATTTGTCATTAAATCCATTAAATTTTTATATTAGGGTTGTCGTAAAATCACGCTAAGGTTTGTGTTTTATGTAAATATACAATATTATATACAAATATAATACACAAATATATGTCCATTTTATTTAAGTAGATTATTTTTTATGTAGTCCGTACTTAGTCTGCGGAGATTTGCTTATATAAAAATGTTATTTCGAATAGTTTGTGGTTATTTTGTACAATTTTGGCTTACAGTAACTTCAAACTAAAAAATGGCATTAAATAACATAATCCCAGCGGCCAGTTGCTTGTGAATTTCTTAAACGTAAAAGTAAAAATCTGAAAATAATCTTTTTGTCCATTTCTTTTTCTCGGTGCTGTTTCTTTATAGAGTGTAACACCAAAATTTAATAAAAAAAAGGAAAATGCTATGAAAACTGCATTTGTGTGGTCGTTGACTACAGTGTCGAGTCCCGATCAATTTTATAATGGCTGTTCGTGCTACTTTATGACTTGTAAGACAGTTTTTCAGGAACTTCTGTAAATCTAGTAATAGAGTTGTACGAATACATAACGATGTAGTGATGCAGTGAAATTGAATCCAAAAGCAACGAATAAAAAGAAAAACAAAGGCGAACTATTAGAATGGAATAGTGCGTGCGAGGACTAAGGGAAAAAAGTGAAGACAAGCCAAAAAAAAAACATTTAATATAATATTGTGTAATTTATTATTGTGTGGTTATGGGCATAACACTCCTTACTAATTTTTTATAACATTTTGCTTGTGCCGTTTATTTTATTCAAAGCAGTGATCGTCATTCATATTTCGCGAATTACGAAGCTGTTCAAAATTTTACTTAACTTGAGCATTTTTAAAATTAAAAATGTTGTTTAGCCTTTAAATGCATGTTTGCATGGTTCTTTTGGGAGATTATTTTTCTAAAAACTACAAAAAATCTAGTCTGGCATCCCTACTTGTAAAATCATCTTTAATTTATAGGCAAGTATTTATACTTCAGGTGTACACGAGCAAACTAAAACAAAAGCAGGCAATTGTAAATACGAAAAGTAGAACTGATCTGACCGCAAGCAACTCCTACTCTCTGTAATGCAGGGCACAACAGATTTACCAATGCAAAATAAAAAATGTTTGAAACTGGTGCCAAAATATTACGCATGTAATTTGCGGTTCGAATCGAACCTTTAAGCTCTAAGTACTTTTAATTTTAAATACTTTTGCCTAAAAGGTGTACATATGGAACGAAAAATAGTTGTAGTGCAACTTGTTTTCTGTTAAGCAAACAACTTTAAGCAAAGCGTTTTTAGTGTGGCATCAAGTGCCATTTTGTTACAACCACAGTTGCAACGAATTATATTGTCGAGCCATATCGACATCGCTCTCTGTTACACGCCGAATCGACTATTCTGGATGTTCTTCTGGCAGCTATGTTAAGACCCAAAATCGTGTTCTCATGGGTATGGGGGTTGTGGGTTCGATTCACAACGAAGGCCTTGGTTTTTTTCACTACAAAAATAAAAATTGATTGTCGGTGAGGCTGCTCAGCGAAGAAGGCATGGTCACTGGTCGCTGTGCTGTCTTATACGACAGGCAACTTCCGACAATCCTTCTACTTTCACCACCTGCTTCATCTCTTCTCTATCCCTTTCCTAAAGAATGTAGCACGGTACTTAACTAAATAGGCATTTTTGCCTGTGCTACTTCTCTTAAAAAAAAAAAATCGTGTTCTCATGCTCTTAATTTTCCATTGTAAAACGAATAGCCTGTGTATTGATGCCATGATGACAAGCGATAATAAATTCTTTATGTTCTCAAAGCGTGAATCAATGCATTATAAAATGGTAACCCTTAAAAATAATTTCGCTAGCCGTATGCCAGGGATAACTGTGTGTTGGTTTTTTAACACAAAATCTAGTTAGATTTAGCCAAGATTTAATTTTCTTCTAATAGTAGCTGGTTCAGTTTTTTATGTTTCTTATTGAATTGTGCAAGTTACATCATAAAAAACAATTTGTATTAGCGGAATTTATCATTTATGGCGTATTTTTCCATAAGTGTTAGTTAAATTTAAGATTTTTTCTATTTCACAAATTTTTTCGTTAAAAGCAATAATTTAAAAACGCCGACAATATTTTTTGCACCGGCTACTGCCGCCGTAAAACTTGTAGGCTCAGGGTCTCGTTGTTTATATCATGTCAATATATTCAAGTGTTTTTAATATTTTTGCAAGAAATGTTTGATAAAACTTTAAATCTTGCTAATTTGCCTAAGTGCAGCAAAATTGTTGTGTCCTTTGTACAGTTTCAAATTCTTAAAAATATCTTGGCTAAAAGTCCCTCAATGTGAGAGAGTTGTTTGTTAGCATACTTACCATCACTAATGTTGGATCAAACATGTTGGTTGAACTATTGTTACTTTATTTAAAGCAACAACTTGTTTTGCATTTTTATAGCTTCCAACTATTTAACATTTTGCCAAATTGTTCAGTTGTTATCGTCCTTTGAAATCGTGATGCTGTCTTTGGGTTTGTAGTAGAAACCGAAATATTTTGGAAATAAAAAAATTATCACAACGGTGAAATCTGTGCGAAATATTTGTGTGCAATTGAAACTAATTTCCTTAAATTTGAAAGCATGCTTTTATGCGTATAAGTGTGATTAGTTGGCAATTCCGTTTTAAATACTGTTACAATTAGAATTTCTTTCTGTACAAACACAACGTAAGAAGTGTAAAATTGTTGTGTTTGTTTGCTGAGGACGTCAACGTTTAAATGGGTTTTAAGTGACACGTTTGTTTAATTAAAATTGCGCGTATTTATTTGTAAATTTGTTTTGATTTTCTTCTTTTTTGCTTGTTCATTTGCTGGTTGCGTTGTGCTTTTCAGTTGTTTTGAATTTTTTAAAATTTATTTTATTTAATTTCTAAGACGGACATCAGCACTTGTTTGATGCTGCAAAATAGCACCAAGGAAGAAATTTACATAAGCAACAACAAAACATTAACAAATGGTTGGTGAAGTTAAGCGAAATAAATCTTTATTTTGTGTGCCTGCTCCTTTTATTTTTTAATTATATTTTTTTTACTTATTTCGATTGCTGGAAGTAATTAAAATTAAACAATTAAAAAATATTCAATTATATGGATGTTAAAGGACTTTATAAATAATATGATTCCTCCTTGTCCGTTACAATAATTGACGCATATACATACGTAAATAACGGTATTACAAAGTGAATATCATTGAGTTGAATGAAGATAAATTAAACAAATAATTTTTCTGGTTTAAAGTTGGAAATAAGGAAACGTAAGTATAAATAAGATAAGTATAAATTTACTTTTTTTGTATTTATAAATGTTATTTTGTTCGAAATATTTAAAAATGTTCTATTTTAAGAAATTCTAATTCGAATTTTGCATATTTTATAGCATACTTTTGCTAATTAGAAAAGAAAAACATATTTTGCAAAAGTTGAGTAAGGTTTGGACAAATACAGACTTTCAATTGATACGTTTATAATTGAAACAAAATTTTTAGGTATTTTAAGTTATAGAAATTATAAAAAAAAAAAACAAAAAACAAAAAGAAATGGAACATAATATTTTTTTCGCCTTAAAATATCGTGAAAGTTCGAGCTCTAAACTTAAACTTGAATCAGTCCAGATGCTTAGAATTTTTTAACTTGGTTTTTTGGGCTTTTTTCAGGAATTGAAAGGTGTTTTTAAATAATTCTTGAACTAATTGGCACATAGCCGAAACCGGTCTCTCTACAAACCAAAATTGACGCGGGATGACGTAAAATCAAAACTCAATTAAATCAAATCCTGTCGGAAAATATACGCACATATCTATTCTTTACAGATTGTTTTGAACAATCTGCAATCAGTGCCTATTTTGTAACTCCGTACTTTCTTCGTTTGTAATCTCCTTTTACCATTACAATTTCCTTAAGGCCGATCCTTTCAAGGCCTTCAAATGACGACGTGATACGCATTCGTCCTACGTGATACGCATACGACATAGAGATTTTAAGACTGTCTCAAGGTCCCTCTTGTGTCATTTAATACAGTATATGGCAAAGAAAACGAGGCTTTACATCAAAACTCCATTGCGAATATGCTTTACGCTAGGAAAACTTAAATAGTTAAAAGCGCAACTTATTTTTAGGATATCGAATGACGGTATTCGATAAATAATGGGTTTTACAGGAAGAAGTTTGTATTTAAACTGTGACATCACCAGCAACATGATAGTTTTGTTTATATTTCTTCCGCCAGTAAATGAAATACTGTTGTTATTTCTCTCCGTCCTTTCTTTTGGTATAAATGGCGAGCGCTTTCGATGTATTTTGACATTTAGTTTTTTGACGTATTCGTAATAGATGCATTGGCAATTGTTACAATGAATTCAACTTCGCAAGAATAATTAAAATCCACTATGAAAATGGTGGTTCTGTTAAAGTTACATTTTGTAAAATACGTGATACTTTCGGACAATATAATCGTCCTTCTGACACCTCTATTAAGAATTTGATCGTTAAATTTGAGTCGACTGGCTCAACCGGGTGGTTTAACTCACAGAGACGTGATGCAGATCCAAATTTGTCAATTCTTCCACGTTCTCAACAATTGGGGTTATCCAATACCACCAAATAGCGAATTTCGCGATAGGATTTGGCTTTGAAAATTTTCCTAGAGCAATTATTGTTCTGGAGGCGTCATTGGGAAGTTTTTTTTTGAAGATGAGGCTGGAAGTGCGGTAAAGTTCAATGGATCACGCTATCGCGAGATGCTAACAACTTAATTTTGGCCTATTATTGACAAGGATATCACTGACATGTGGTTTCAACAGAACGGTGGCACATGTCACACAACCAATGAAACGATCAATTTATTGCAAACCAAATTTCCGGATCGCATAATTTCACAACAATCTGCAGTTAAGTGGCCAGCCAGACCGTGTGATTTAACACCACTGGAGTATTTTCTATGCAGCTATATTAAGAATACAGTCTATACCGGGCCGCAAACCGCAGATTTTCAACTTGCTGCTTAGCTCATATTGGGCATACTAAGAACCAAACTACTCCTGACAGTAAAGTCATAGGTGTGATGATTGGCCACTAGTCAAATCCTGTCGGAAAATATACGCACATATCTATTCTTTACAGATTGTTTTGAACAATCTGCAATCAGTGCCTATTTTGTAACTCCGTACTTTCTTCGTTTGTAATCTCCTTTTACCATTACAATTTCCTTAAGGCCGATCCTTTCAAGGCCTTCAAATGCCGACGTGATACGCATTCGTCCTACGTGATACGGATTCGTCCTACGTGATACGCATTCGACATACGCATTCGTCCTCTCATTTCAAGGATCTTCATTATGCTCATTTCGCTAACGAATATTTCAGAGATTTTAAGACTGTCTCAAGATCCCTCTTGTGTCATTTAATACAGTATATGGCAAAGAAAACGAGGCTTTACATCAAAACTCCATTGCGAATATGCTTTACGCTAGGAAAACTTAAATAGTTAAAAGCGCAACTTATTTTTAGGATATCGAATGACGGTATTCGATAAATAATGGGTTTTACAGAAAAAAGTTTGTATTTAAACTGTGACATCACCAACAACATGATAGTTTTGTTTATATTTCTTCCGCCAGCAAATGAAATACTGTTGTTATTTCTCTCCGTCCTTTCTTTTGGTATAAATGGCGAGCGCTTTCGATGTGTTTTGACATTTAGTTTTTTGACGTATTCGTAATAGATGCATTGGCAATTGTTACAATGAATTCAACTTCGCAAGAAAATCACATTAAAATAATTAAAATCCACTATGAAAATGGTGGTTCTGTTAAAGTTACATTTTGTAAAATACGTGATATTTTCGGACAATATAATCGTCCTTCTGACACCTCTATTAAGAATTTGATCGTTAAATTTGAGTCGACTGGCTCAACCGGGTGGTTTAACTCACAGAGACGTGATGCACATCCAAATTTGTCAATTCTTCCACGTTCTCAACAATTGGGGTTATCCAATACCACCAAATAGCGAATTTTGCGATAGGATTTGGCTTTGAAAATTTTCGCATTTCGGCTTCTGAAAATCCTAGAGCAATTATTGTTCTGGAGGCGTCATTGGGCAGTTTTTTTTTTTTTTTTATGATGAGGCTGAAAATGCGGTAAGGGTCAATGGATCACGCTATCGCGAGATGGTAACAACTCAATTTTGGCCTATTATTGACAAGGATATCACTGACATGTGGTTTCAACAGAACGGTGACACATGTCACACAACCAATGAAACGATCAATTTATTGCAAACCAAATTTCCGGATCGCATAATTTCACAACAATCTGCAGTTAAGTGGCCAGCCAGACCGTGTGATTTAACACCACTGGAGTATTTTCTATGCAGCTATATTAAGAATACAGTCTATACCCGGCCGCAAACCGCAGATTTTCAACTTGCTGCTTAGCTCATATTGGGCATACTAAGAACCAAACTACTCCTGACAGTAAAGTCATAGGTGTGATGATTGGCCACTAGTCTATTAGGACCAGCATCAGTAGATGGGTAGTCCACACATCAGATCTTAAAAGAATGTATAACAGATCAAACACCAGTATTACTGAATATGGATATATAGTCATATATTAAGATGTTTACTGATGGATTAATGCTTTGGTGAAATTAAAAAAAACTAAATTGCCAAATACAAATTTTTCAGTGTCACTTTAAATTATTAATGAGTCGAATTGCTAATTTTTTTATGAAAATCAATTTTTTGCTTGAATAACACTTCAATTAACAGTTAAAGTTTTGGTTCAATCAGGTTTTAGTTAAATTCTTGTCTCATTTTTAAGACGATCTCTCTTTTGACTCTTCTACTTCAGCTATTCATAAAGTTATTAGTTTATTTAATTTAAAATAAATCAATTCTAAGATTAAATTAAGTTAAGAACACTAGCTACGTTGGCCATCAGCTTTACACCTAAAACTAATTTAACGAGTTGAGCTCGGAAATTTGTTTCAAACAGATGGAGTCGCAAATGAACAAAGTAAAAATATTAAGTGGACTGGCAAGTCTATATATTAAAAAGATAAGAAATAAACTAAGCTGGCAACACTGCACAGCAGAAATACATTATTGTGTGCAAGATTACAGTTAAAAATGTCAACAACAAACCGAAAAGAAGAGAATACTCGAGGCAATAATAAAAACAAGTGTTTTGTAGCCTCCAGAATAAAACAAGTTGGAGGAAAAATAAAGTGCAAATCGGATAACAAGAACAACAATTATAGTAGAATAGAATAGTGACAGGAGTGAATACACAAAATAATATAATTAAAATAAAGGGAATAAATAAAATGAATTTATATGACCAAAAAGACAAACTTCACATAAAGAAAATTAAAAAATTTGTTTAAAACAAAATTCATTTCATCTTTATTTTTCTATGTTTTCAATAAACTTGGTAGATGATAGCAATGAGATTCAAGAAGTGACGAGGTTTCATGTACAGATTTTTGGAGAAATAACATGCCAACAAAACGTATTATCGTGTAGTGAATGGTATCGAAGAAAGAGGGTCTATAGGTGATAGGCGCAAGCAGGGACCACAATATACTGCAAGATCGGCTGAAAACATTACTGCTGCTCAAGAAAGTGTTCAAAACCATCTGTAAACCTCAGTTCGACGCCGTGCTGAAGAGCTTGGTCTTCAAAGAACAACTTTGGCCACAATTTTGAACAAGAAGTTGCATTTGTTTCCATATAAGTTTCAGTTGACACAATATCTTCTTCCACAAGACCATTTACGCCGCCGTACATTCGCCAATAGGATGTTACAGCTCGCCCATGACAACTTCGGTTTTCATGAAAAAATCATAATCACTAACAAGGAACATTTTCATTCGAATGCTAATGTGAATAAACATAATAGTCGGTTCTGGGGAAGGGGAAACCCTCAAATTATTCAACAGTCACCTTTGTATCCATTAAAAGTGACATTCTGGAGTGCTGTGTGGTGATATGATATGATTGAAAACTTTTGAAAGCCACAACTGCATGCTTTGAGCTTGATTAACGGTGCCACATCGCATACATGGAATTACTGCCAGACCTCTTTCCATGTCTAAAAAGCAAGGTTTATGCAAACAAATCAGAAACGCTTAAGCAACTCAAACAAAATATTCGTGATGAAGTTAATGAAATACCGCGTGAAATGTGTGAGAATGTAATGAAAAATGTGCTCAAAATGGCTCACATTTATGAGGCTAATAGAGACGGACATTTATCTGATATTGTATTCCCTACATCATTGCCGACATTAAATAAAAATTTTAAGCAAACATAGTTGTATACCTGGACACCCTCTATTAGATTTACCCTTTAGAAAATAAAAGTGTTAAATTAATCCTGATCAACTGTTGGCAATTTCTAAGCAAAAAAAAAACTTTAAGTGAAAAAACCTTTAGAAGGGTTTAAGAATAGATATGTGCGTATATTTTCCGACAGGATTTGATTTAATTGAGTTTTGATTTTACGTCATCCCGCGTCAATTTTGGTTTGTAAGCAGACCGGTTTCGGCTTTGTGCCAATTAGTTCAAGAATTATTTAAAATCACCTTCCAATTCCTGAAAAAAGCCCAAAAAACAAAAAAAAAAAAAAATCGGAAACTACTGGCTAACATACGATATAACATCGTACAAGGGCAAATCCTATCCAAAAATGCCGGGCATTCTTGGATAGGATAGCAGATCAGCATTTAATTTTCAGTAAATTAGGTACATTTAGATGATAAGCCATAAAAATACTTTAATTACATTTCCAAGTCTAACAGCCAAATTTTCATCAGCACGTAAAGCGTCGTCTATCTGTCAAAAATTCTCATACTCATACAAAATGTATGAAATAAACAAAATAGAGCGGCGCCAACAAGTTGCTTAAGTTGGCTGTGTTTGAATTGTTCTTGTTATAATGGCAAAGTAATGACAATTAAGTTATTTTTAGGCTAATCTAGCGATTTTACCTATTTTTTTTAGTTTTAATTAATGCAACGGTGACCGTGTTTTTTATTTATGATATTGCAACGTTCAAGCTAGACGCTAGGCAACGATCAGTTTGTCGTATTAGAACTATTTCCATACTTTTGTCTTAAAGCCAAAGTAAACTTTATTTAAAATAATGTAGAAAATTCCCACATTCATTTAATAAAATCGATTGTCAAAGTAATAGGCCGCACAATAAAATGCTCAAACGTCATTTAAAACCTGAACATAAGAACACATACATACATATATGAACAATAACAGTCACAGTTAAAAGATTTAACCCTCCAAACATTACTGCGGTCTTTGTTATTTCTTTTTTTTTTGTTTTTTTGGTTTTTGTTTTTTGGTACTAACAAGTGCAAAAAAGAACCTTTATATTTTAGTAGACTTTGTGTGTGTGGATGTGGGTCTGTGACATATAAATGTACGTGTATGAAGTTGCCTTTTTATTGTTTTATTGTTATGCTTTTTTACTCTTCTGCCTTTAAGGTATTCCTCCTAAAGGATTTTGTGTTTCATTTCTAAACTGTTTGAAATTTATGGAAGTGAGTATGTGTGCAAAGAATATAAAATGTAATAAGTATGCTTGATAGGCTATACAACATGTAGCCAATTGTAGTATAAATTTTAGAAGAAAATTTTGCCAATAGACACAAGGTAATTTAAAAAAGGTCTAAAAAATATCAAAAATATTTATAAGAACATAGAAAGCCAAAGTTACTTAAATGTAAATTTAAAAGTTCTAATAACAGCGGTGTTGGTAGATACTAAAACCGAAGAAGAAGAAGAATATTGCAATCTAATTAACTGCATTAATTATGTCAGTATATTATTTTGGCTTATCCTGTCCCCTTAACAATAAATGCGATGTAAAAAAAAAAAGATTTGAGTTTTAAAGTCAAAAAACCCTTTCCACTTCGCGCTGCTAAAAATTCCAGGTATGAAGAACAGTACAAGGGAACGAAGCCTGTTAACAAATACCATTCATTTTGATTGTGGCTTCTTTTGTTGTTCCAATGGAAATTTTAGTTTGGATGCATAAGCGCTATTTTTATCTGATGTTATATTAACAGAGCTCTGTTAAATGGTTGCGTTAAAGCTACAAATTTATTTTCACACACATAAATTATTTATAATTTTCCTGGTGCATAATTTTCTGCCTGAGTAGAAATAGTCGCAATTCTCAATTTTTTCAAAATTTCAACTACTGATTAACAGTGATCTGTTAAGTTCAAAATTGACTATGTTAAATTCACACAAACATTACACATGTCTTTAACGTTATTTTCATGTCAAATAGAACGCAGAGCGTTCGGCAGTTTTTCAACTTTGGAAAAATAAAATAGTCGCAAAAGAATAAATCTAGAGAGTGTGGTGGTGACTTTCGTCGTTGCACATAGTTCATTGATTTTGATTATATGTATCGGGTTTTTCAACAACAAGTTTATTTTTCAATTGTGGCAACACCAGCAACACAATAGTTTTGACATTTAGTTTTTTCACATATTCCTAGTAGATGCATTGGCAATTGTTATAATGAATTCAATTTCGCAGGAAAATCGAATTAAAATAATTGAAATTCACTATGAAAATGGTGATGCTGTTAAAGTAACATTTCGTAAAATTCGTTATATTTTCGGACAACATAATCGCCTTGCTAAGAAAATGGTTGTTAAGTTTGATTCGACAGGCTCGATACAAAATGCTCGAACCAAGGTGTGTTCGTCCGGGAGGTTCAACTGAGCCACAATGTTGAAGCACATCATGATTTGACTTTAGAGCCTTACAAGGTTTAACTGTTGCAGGAATTAAACCCGACCGACTATTCACATTTACTCAATTCATTCAGGAACAATCAGCTGGTTTTTCTGAAAAAATCATTTTGTCAGACAAAGCCCATTTTCGCTTGTCAGGGAATGCCAACAAGCAAAATTGCCGCATTTAGGCTTTTGAAAATCCTAGAATAATTATTGAGAAGCCTTTGCATGCTTAACGTGTCACTGTATAGTGCGCTATGTGCTCTAGAGGCGTGATTGGTCATTTTTTTTCGAAGATGAGGCTGGAAATGCGGTAACGCTAAATGGATCACGCTATCGTGAAGTGCTAACAACTCAATTTTGGCCTATTATTGACGACCTGGATATCACTGACATGTGGTTTCAACAGGACTGTGCCATATGTCACACAGCCAGTGAAATGATCAATTTATTAAAAACCAAATTTCCGATCGCACAATTTCACGACAACTAGCAGTTAAGTGGCCAGCCAGATCGTGTGATTTAACACCTGAAGATTATGTTTTGTGTGACTATGTTAAGGACAGAGTCTATATGCAGCTAATCGAATCCATATCAGCCTTAAAACCAGGCTTCAGAATTTTTCATTTATGAACATTCAAAAATCAACATTCATGATATTTTTCATAAATGAGAAATCTAAAATTTTATGTAGATTTTTCACACTCATAAACGAACAACAAAAAATGTTCTGGTTATGTTCATTTATGAATGCATACATGAAGAGTGAACAACAAGAATTATTAGTCTTATTCATATGTGATAACTGATAAATTAGCTACTTTTCATTAATGTTATTTTTCATAAATGTACATGTTCATTTATGAACGTTGAAATTTTATAAAATTTCTCATAAATGAACGTGATAAAATTTTCTACCTACGATCGCAGTTTACCGTAAAAACACATGGGTACATATTAACTCAAAATACAATTTTGCAATACATTCTAAAAGAAATAAAAAAAAACATTTTTTTTCCTGCATACGCCGACAATTGCCCATTATCAAATATGTGCGTTTATGTACGCGAATGCTTAACGCACATATTTTTACGACCTTTTTATTTATGAAAAATTATCAAAATTGTAAATATTCAAAAATGAACACTTGTGTGTTTCTCATTTTTTCACTTATGAATAGAAAGAAAAAAAAAAGAAATCGTCGCATTCACAAATGAGAAAACACAAAATAATTTGTAGTCTCTCACACATGTATGAGAAGAAGCGGCTAAAAAATGAAATGTAATAACACAGCATAAATATTTGTTTGTTGTTGGCCGCTAAAAATGTTCTAGATAAACAAAGCTGAGTAATTCAATACTTTCCACCACCAACAAAAGTGGTGTATGTGTGGTAAACAGAATTAAAGTTAAGTAACGTACGGTAGATGTACCTTATTGTTTGTTAAACTGATTATTATAAGTTCAAATCCCAATAGAGTTGTTGAGGTTAAAAAATTATTGTAATCCACAGTTCAAAGTTCGCCGGAGCCCCAAGTAGAAAGAAAAAACAATCCCCAGCACTTCTTTTACTAATTTTTATATTTCCTAAATGTGACACAAGCTTCGTTAAGAGTAAATACTTTCTACTTACGCTGATCTGTGGTAGATCAATTGTTTAAGGCACCCGTATGGTAACATAAAGGAATCGTGGTCGTGCTGAAGAGATGCAGACTATGTAAACTTACACCGTAACTTCATCTAACTGCAAAATTTCTACACACAGAGAAAAAACCGGTAGAAAAACACCGTAATTGATACCATACGTTGACAAAAGTGATACGACCACGTTTTTTCTCACTTTGATAACGGATGTTGTCAAGTGATTAAGAACAAGTCGTTCTGTATTTGGTGCCAAATGTTGTCATTCTGACAATCAATTGTTCTCATTTCGATAACGTTTCGTTCTCACTTCGACAATAAACTGTTCTTCATTTAACAACGTCTGTTTTCATTTTGGCAACAATCGTTCTCAGTTTGACAACGAAACGTTCTCATTTTGACAACGAGACATTCTTGTTTTAATAGCATGCCGTTCTCATTTTGACAATAAAATGTTCTTGTTTTGACACCGTGTCGCTCTCACTCTGACAACAATCCGTTCTCAGCTTGACAACGTCTTGTCCTTTATCAGATAGCCCACTGAGAACCAATACTTTAAAAATGAAAACACACTGCGATTAATTTTTTTGTAAATTTAAAATATATTAAATCCATTTTTTACAAAAATTATACATATTTAATTTTAAAATAAGTTTTAGCATTATTCATTGAATATAAATGAAAAGGCAGACTTACAAAATCGGTTATTAGTTTTAAATAAATAATTTCATTTAAAGAACCAACTTCATATGACTGAAGATGAGAATCAAAACGATTTATATTAATCGAATAACTTATTACATAAATTAACTGATTTTCAATCAAAAAACCTTTAATCTTAAACAATTTGGTGGAAATAATCCTTATATTTTGCTGCTTATCTATGTTGGTTGATAATGTGATTTTAGAAAGCAATTGCTTGCAAAGCTCATTGTGTATGTTGATTGCATTTATTTTTGTATTTATTGTATTCATACATGTATGAACAGTGAGTGAATACTTCGCTACTCTGCTTAAAACTTAAAATCTGTGATGTGATTAACGAAATAAGACCGCTATTTTGTTAAAAAGTGGTTCAAAACTTTGATGAAAGAATTGACATCTGTGAGGGAGGTCGTGGTGGGCATTTGCCAGATATCATTTTCATAAATGCCGAACTTTTCTCTTGGTAATAAATTTTGAATGATCTTAATCTAAATTTTTTGCTTTATTTTGTTTTAGAAAACAAACTTCTTGTTGAAAAACCTTTTAATAAATGTACAAGTATGCTCGCGAGCATTATCCTGCTGAAATAGAGCTATTGTTTAAAAAGCTCGTAATGTTTATATTTGCCGTTATTCAAGGTAACTAACGTATGTTTATTAGCCCGTCCCTTATATGGGTTTTTTTTTTTCAAATATGATACGCATACCCTCTAATCTTGTTCGAAATGGTCTAGAAGAGCTAAATTAAAAATATTAAACCTTTTGGACAATGTTAACCCAAGCCAAGACTCGGTCAAATTTTACATTTGGGGTCATATAAGGCTATATATGGAGTTTCTAAAAAAAAACTTTTGATAGACAAATTTAATAACAACGTTATGAAATATGATAATTATTATAAAAATTAAATTTAAGGAGAATTGGAGTAACATTAACAGCCGCAATATTCAATATTTTCCAAATGATATAAATAAACATTTTTCGCCTGAAAAAATTAAAGATCTTTTAATTTTTTATTCAGCTCAATTAAAAAAAAAAAACAAACAAGAAATGATTATAGAGAGTTAATAGAGTTGTGCATTATATTTATGGGTGGAAATACCGACAACAAACTAACAATCAGACCACCAGGAGCAATGCACCACGCACGTTGGATGGCCAAGGCGATATATTCGATAAAAATGTGTCTGCTTCAACCAGAGTTCAATTTAACAGACCAAGAAAAAGACGGATTACTTGCTTCGAGTTTGTTTATAGTCACAACATATGTGAAGCCGTGGATAACCTGTCCGTCAGCATTAAAAGCGCCGTACCAGGATTTATGTTTCCTCAAAACATTGAAACAATATGAAAACATCGATAAAGAAATATCGAAATCAGCTTTCGGGAAGTTTTGTCAACACTTGTGGTATTTGTCGCCAGAATGTGCTATATTTTCTTTATTTGACAATGATGTGGAATTGGAAACAAAGGCAAAGATGGTGGCAAACTTTAGTAAAGATAATGTTTCCAATAATATAAAACGCTACATTCTAGATGAGGACAGCACTGATTTTTTATTAAGTAAGCACATGTTACTATTTTTAATTGTATGTCTTTTATTAACTTTATTTGTCTTGCAGAAAAACAAATGTGCGACTTTATCAACAACAAAAGCAAAGATACTCTTATAAATTTGAGAATACCGGATGATTTTTTAACAGTTTCTCCCATTTTATGGAATGAAAACGCATCATATATAAAGGCCAGAGAATTTATTTCTGATCTGAAGCCAATAAATGATGTTGCTGAGAGATCGGTAAAGCTCATGCAAGATTTTCACGGTTTGATCACTGCAGATGAAGAACAAAAACAATATTTACTACAATGCGTGCAGGAGCACAGAAAGTTGTATCCGGATTGCAAGAAAGACACTCTCAAGAGAAAATATCCAAACGAATAATTAATACATAACTTTGTTCCATTATAACCATAACAAACCCCCACGTGAGCGTATATCAAAATTTTAAATTCTGGCATAAATTAACGGTAATCATTTTGTTTATATTTCGTATTTACTTATGTGTAAGAAAGCATTAGAACACAATAAAAAACCTTAAATGTTATATGATTAATAGCAGTTTAAAAAAAATAATGTACAATAAATAAAAAACTGTATGTGTATGTAAACTGACAGTTTCTAAAATATGGGAAGTTTGCCTTCTTTGTTGTATAATTCAAATATACGTGGGCCAGAAAGGGTTAGTATTAGCTACAGATGGGTAATTTTTATAATAATTATCATATTTCATAATGTTGTTAATTAATTTGTCTATCAAAAGTTTTTTTTTTAGAAACTCCATATATAGACTTATATGACCCCAAATGTAAAATTTGACCGAGTCTTGGCATGGGTTAACATTGTCCAAAAGGTTTAATATTTTTAATTTAGCTCTTCTAGACCATTTCGAACAATATTAGAGGGTATGCATTAGAAAAATTAAATTTTCATATATAAGGGACGGGCTAATGTTTATGTTATTTTAGTCGACAAAACTATCTAAGCTATTTTTGGAGCCCTTTAACTTGACGGCACAAAATTTATTCATCTTACTCCTGAATGTTGCTCAAGATTCCATTAAAATAGTGTTACGGTTACATAAATCTTTAAATTGGGCCCAACACGAAATTATGGTTAAAGATCATGACGAAAAAATTTATTTATTCTCGATTTGCTTCTTCTTTGTGTTATTCTTTTTCGTTTAATATTTTTTTTAACTTTAGGCACAAACGAGTCCTTTTCTTTGTTTGAAATAAAAAGAAAAATAATAAAAAAAAAAGAAAAAACATAAAAACAAATTGGTCAAGTCAAAAAACAACATGATGAATGAATGCAATTAAAAGTGGAAATTTAGTTTAAATACGAGCATTCGTATGCATGCAGACACACATGTGAGTTTTTTCCTCATGAGGCAACTTTCCATTGTTAAGTGTTGGCTAATGGTCAAATGGAATTGTAATTTTAATTTTAAATAGTTTTGAGTGCAGCGTTTTGCCAGAATTTTACATTGAGTTTTATTGGTAAAACAGAGGGAGAGACAGGAGAGTTTAAAAATAGAGCAAAGTGGTAAAATGTTACTGTCATTTCAATTAATTTAATAAACATTTCAAATGCTCACAACTTTCTATCAATTAAGCAAAATTTCCCAAAAATAAAAATTGTAAAAATTAAAATCGTTCTGGGAAATTTAAAATTTTTTGTTGCAGCCAATTTTTTGTGAATTTCAAATTTTTTACTTTACATGTTTTTAGGTCTAAATATTTAAAGCTCAAAAGTGTTGCATCCTTAAAATCGCTGGAATGTATTTTTTTCCAACTGTCTGTCTATCGACATGTGACCGGCCTCTATACTTAGAAGCTTAAAAGCTGCACATTTGAACACAGACTTGCCTTTAAGAAACAAAGAATACTCAATATAATTTCAAAGTAAAAGGTGTCACCAAACAAAGTAGTATACCTTCCTAGTGGGCATCCTGTGTATAAAATACTAGTTGTGACTTTTCCTTGACCTTTTAGGCTTATCTTTTGAAATGTTGCATGCAAATCTTATTAAGTGCATGTCTGCTATAATTACAAGTTTGCCTTATATTTTTTTTAAACCGTATTTTCAACAACAAATAATTAGAATGATTTTTTGTTTAATCTCCTTCCGTAGTTTTGTTCAATAACAACAGTTTACAAATATTGCACATGGAACTTGTTTGTTTAAAATTTTGCTTTATAACTTCATACAACTTGCAATTTCGATTCTAGTTATAGACGAGTAAAAACGTCTTAACTATTGTAATATGGAAAGATCTGGTAAATTATTTTAACTCTTACTTTAACACTTATCTTTATGTACGTTTAGTTATGAGTGTGAATATCATCGAGAATTTTAGTAAAGTTTTTATTTTGTTATGTGTTATTGAGTATTTTTGTTTCAGTTGTTTAAAGCTGCTTTACTGCTGCTTTCTTAAGAATTTATTTTTTAATAATGATATTATTATTAATTAGTTACTCTTAATTAAATGAAGAAAAAATTAATACTGTTGACATTGCTTACCGTTTTTGCTGGCTGTTTACTCGGTATGAACGGCCCAGGCGGCGGGGAGCATACTACATACGACCTTAATAACTTGATAAGATTTATATCGTTACCTAGCCATGTGGCCATTACATGATGGTGGATTAATCCACTTTGGGTGATATGTAGCGTGCACCCACGCCCTAGCAAGCCGAAGTGTAATACTATTCAACTGGGCATTCCTAGTGGCAAGTTCGTGAGCACGTAGCAGGGCCCCCACTCCTTGGGAGACTATCCAACGCCTGGACCAAAACATATGACAAGCATGCTCGCTGGATCCGGATCAGTAAAGGTGATATGATCCTGACCCCTTACTTAAAATTCATGAGGGCCTGCGATACCACAACCACCACGATGCTCCCGAAGGACCAACCTCGATAATCAGTCAAAGAACAACAAAAGCTGTGTCGGTGATAATTTTTCCAGATTTATATCGAGTTTTCTCAGAAATCGCACTATACGAGTTATTATAGATGGGATTTCATCAGACGAGTTCATGATGAATTCAGGGGTACCGCAAGGCTCCGTTCTTTCTCCTACCTTATTCCTTATCTTTCTAAATGACCTTCTTTGTCGAACTTTCAACCCTATATATTCTTTTGCAGATGACAGCGCCATTTGTTACTCATATTCATTTGGTAATAGACCAGGCCATTTGGAGGTTACTTCCAAAAGGCAAGACATGAATGATACGCTCAATCACGATCTTGCGACAATCTTGGAATGGGGTCGTGTGAATAGAGTAGAATTCAATGCTCGTAAGACACAATGTTGCATGCTTACGCATAGATCTTCGTTTGGTAGTGGTGCTGCATCTGCTACTATGGGTGATATAGGTATTACGGAATGGGAAGCTCTTGATGTTCTTGGTATGAAAATTCAGTGTGATGTTCGTTGGACTAAACACATTTTTCAGGTTTCTAAAGAAGCTTTCAAGTACCTCGTTTTTCTAAAGCGGTGTAGAAGATACTTCACCCCATCCGATCTCCGTACTATCTATACCACCTACATCCGTCCGAAAATGGAATACAACTCTCATGTATGGGCCGGCGCTCCGAAGTCTATTTTGGGGTTACTCGACCGCGTGCAGCACAGGGCCAATGGGCTCATTGCTTACAGTAGGGTATCCAACTCTATTGATTCTCTAGAGCATCGACGCAATGTGGGATGCATTTCACTGTTCTATCGTTACTACAATGGTAAGTGCTCTAATGAGATTAGGGAACTTGTTCCTGATACTCGCACATTTTCACGTTTAACTCGATTTTCGATGAGAGCACATCCTTTTGTGGTTGATTGGCCAGTGAATCGCACTACGCATTACAGGGAAAATTCGTTTTTCAGCAGAACAGTCCGTATGTGGAATAAGATCCCTCCGGAGGTCTTTCCTGTCACTTTCAATTTGAGAAAGTTCAAATCGAATGTCCACAGACACTACTCCCTCTTTCCCCCTTCCCGTAACCTAATTTCCTCGTTCTGGCACAGTGCATTGCATACGTAGGGGTCATCCCCTGAGTGCTGGTCCTATTAAAAAAAAAAAAAGCTGAACTCTGGGGCTTACTGCTTTCCGTGGAAGTTGCCCAGTTGGCTCCTGCTAGCCTTTAGGGGGCTGGTCTCCCTTTTACCCCCAGATAATACATCTCTTAATGGTGAGATTCCATTAAGACATATCAATGTGCCCCCGGGGGAATACGACCTTAATGGAAAAACTACTTAAGCCCGAACACTGACTTACCACCCAATTTAGAACACGGTTTGAGAATGATGTCATCATATTGAAAGCGCTCGCTGTTCATACCGAACAAACAGCCAGCAAAAACGGAAACGAATGACATCAGTATTTCTGTACTGGTGGAACAACTCCAAACAATTTAATAACAAGAAAATATAATTCATTATCGTCATTTTTAAGCTGACTTATTTGTTAACAATGTGCAATGAAAGTATTCCAGACTGCGGCATATACAACGAAAACTGTCTGATGAAATATGCTCATTGCAAAGATCAAAGAACACCTAGATGCGGATTATATTAGCGAATATAAAAGATTTGCATTCTATAGCCAGCAATAGATAACAACACAAATTCTATGTCGTCGTAAGTGGCACTTGTATCGACTTGTTTTTATTAGAGGTATAGAACTAAGTTAGCAGCGGTTTTTAAACTGGCGAACATTTTGTCAGCTGTCAAGTGATTAATATTATGTTTGATTTGTCAACATGAATAAGCTGAACAACGCTTCCAAATTATGCAAATTGGGCCTAAAACAAGATTGCCATTAATCGCAATTTTCATAAGCGAATTTTGTTTGAATGGATACGTCAATAAATAAAACTGCCGTATTTGGAGTGATGATATTTCTTAAGTGGATGTTTACACGCCTTTACATTAAGAAAAAACTGACTACATAATTGGTTTACATTAGGGGCTGGTGGAGTCACTGGTTGGTGTTTCTTTAAAAGCGATGATGGTCAGAACATTACAAGGGTGAAAAGTCATTAAAAATTGGACCTCCAGATTAGGCTACGTTCGAGTCAGCATGACGGTCATATGTTAAAAGTCATATTTAAATTATACTGCCAGAAGATTATCTTTCGAATTAAGTTAATTTCATATCAGTTTAAAAAAGCATCATTATTTTATTCCATTTCAAAGTTCTATTCCTCTACACAACAATATAGATATTATGTCGTCTTAAGTGTTATTATAAGGCACTCGATAAACCTGCTATCAACATTGGAAAGAAAAAAATTTTATCGCTAAGTTTAATATCAGAAAAACACAAAATAATGACAAACTGTAATTTTTCTTTCTTCCTTTACTTCAATATTCTGGCAACATTGTCATGGTCGTTTCTTTTATTCAATTAAACGTTGGCCACAATGTCGAAAAATTGTAATTTAATTTTAAGGAAAAAGATGAACAGATGCCGTCTTTTCATTTTCTTAAAAAAACTCTTCAGTTAAAATACGAAGGCATAAAAAATCTTTTAAAAACTTTCAATAAAACTTTAACATGGAAAAATGAAAGAGAATTTATCAAATGATACGAATATTAAGTTGAGCATATTGCTGCGAAAATAAAGTTTTCCAATGTTTTACATATCTGTAATAACACAGCATAAATATTTGTTTGTCGTTGGCCGCTAAAAATGTTCTAGATAAACAAAGCTGAGTAATTCAATACTTTCCACCACCAAAAAAAGTGGTGTATGTGTGGTAAACAGAATAAAAGTTAAGTAACGTATGGTAGATGTACCTGATTGTTTGTTAAACTGATTATTATAAGTTCAAATCCTAGTAGAGTTGTTGAGGTCAAAAAATTATTGTAATCCACAGTTCAAAGCTCACCGGAGCTCCAAGTAGAAAGGAAAAACAATCCCCAGGATTTTTTGTGTATTAATTTTTATCCAAACCAATTTCCGCTGGCGTACCACAAGGTAGCATTCTTGGACCAGTTTTATACTTGATATATACCTGCGATATGCCTGTAAGTGAAACTGTCCACACTTCTACGTTTGCTGATGATACAGCGTGTCTAAGTTCGCATGAAAACTCCCATCAAGCATCCATAAATCTTTAGCAACATATAACTCAGTTAGAGTTGTGGTTAAAATTATGGAGAATTAAGGTGAACGTTCAAAAGTGCATTCATGTGACCTTCGCCCTGCGAAGAGATAATTGTTCACCCGTTCGAATCAATAATCACATTGTTCCTCACCATACTTATGTGAGATATCTTGGTATACATCTTGACCGTCGCCTTACACGGAAACATCATATTGACTCAAAGCTAACACAAATTAAACTTAAGCTAACACAACTACATTGGCTCATTGGCAGGAACTCAAAACTTAGCCTAGATTGTAAGCTTCTAATTTACAAGACTATTTTGAAACCAACATGGTCTTACGAAATCCAACTTTGGGGCACTGCCTCAGCTTTACACGTGGATAGAATCCAACGTATGCAGAATAAAATTTTACGGTTGATAACTTCCGCCCCATGGTACATCAGAAGTTTAAACATACATTGTGATTTAGACATACCGCTGGTGACTACAGAAATCATCAAATACGCAGGCAAATACTTGATGAAGCTTGAAGACCATCCTAACCCCCTTGCTCGCAATATCTTGGATTATAGTGGACATATCCGATTAAAAAAGAGGGATACCGCAGCTTTAATCCTCAATGCTACAGACGATACATCTTAGAAATATTTGCTTTGTTTTTTTTATGACAATTTTCTTTTTTACCCAAAAGGTTAGGCCTGACATGGTCAGGACTAATGTAACTTTTTAGAATTTAAGATTTTAATACTTATTGTTAGTTCTTTTCGTAAAGATACAATAAATAATTATTAAGAGTTAAAAAAAAATTAATTTTTGTATTTCCTAAACGTGACACAAGCTATGTTAAGAGGAAATACCCTCTATTTACGCTTAGGCGTGGTAGATCAATTGTTTAAGGCACCCGTATAGTAACATAAAGGAATCGTGATCGTGCTGAAGAGATGCAGACTATTACGTGATAAGATTTACATCTGCGCCTGGCTATGGAGCCTTAATCAGATGGTGGTCATACCACTGGGAATGAAAAGCAAACGTCATTCACGCCCTAGGAAGCCGAAGACTAATTCTAGCAACAGGTCTTTCCTAGTTGCAATTTTAGTGATCCCAGAGCAGGGTTGCAAACCACCACTCCTTGCTGAAGAGCTGGAGACTATCCAACTCCTGTCCAGAACACATGTCTAGCATGCTCACTGGATCTAGGAACATACCACCAGGTAGGTGTTATTAAAGGTGAAATGAGATTGGCCACCATATAAAACTGACCTGACTGTTATGGGACCGAGAAACCACAATCACCACGATACTCCCGAAGGGCCAACCCCAATAATCAGTCAGAGAAACAGCTAAATGCCTAAAGAGACAAATAGCGGAAATTCTGCGGGCTACTGATTCCCGTGGAAATAACGTGGAGTTCCCAGTTGACCCCTGCTGCCTTTAGGGGACTGGACTCCCTTTTTCCCCCAGTTGCACAGCTCTAGATAGTCAAGTATTCTATAAAGACCGATAAATGTGCCCCCGGGGGGATCTCCGAAATGATGTATGCAGTTGCACCATTTTTCCCAACAGGAAAGCCAGCAAATCACCCGCAGAGCGCCCCCCCCCCCCCCCCCCCCCCCTATGGAAACCGCACTGTCGGTCGCTAAGTAAGACATTGCACTCCAGGTACCCCACAAGATAAAAATTAATCATTAATCCATCACTTTAGAAAGTGCAAAACAAATTGCAATTGGGCGGTAATTTTCAGGGTTGTTAGCCTTACCATTTTTAGGGATTGACGTTACATTAGCAACCTTCCAACACTTTTGGAAATTCATCTTCGAAGAGCACAAATAGCGGAAATTTTGTGGGCTACTGATTCCCGTGGAAATAACGTGGAGTTCCCAGTTGACCCCTGCTGCCTTCGGGGACTGGACTCCCTTTTTCCCCCAGTTGCACAGGTCTAGATAGTCAAGTATTCTATAAAGACCGATAAATGCGCCCCCGGGGGGGGGGAGATGCAGACTATGGAAACTTACACCGTAACTCTATCTAACTTCAAAATTTCTAATCTTTCAGTTTTAGGCCTATGCGAGCCCAAGCAGCTGGTGCCGCCATTATCACTAGAAAAAATAACTGCATGAAGACGGTGTCTTCAGGAGAACACATAATTCGGGTGCCTAAAAAAAATAGTAATATAACATGGTGCGGCAACCGAAGTTTGATGATTGTTAGTTTAGGTTATGCTATAAACACAAGTTGTTGTTGTCTGCATAACTATACGTGCTTAAGGCGAATTTTTACTTAAAAAGATATCGAGTAGTTCGAGAAAGAATTATATTTTTGTATTTGGAATAATAAATATCCCTGGTGTCTTTTTTTTTTTTTTAAAGAGAAGTAGCACTTCAGGCAACAATGCCTATTTAGTCAAGTACCGTGCTACCTTCTTTAGGAAAGGGATAGAGAAGAGATGAAACAGGTGGTGAAAGCAGAAGGATAGTCGGAAATTAACTGCCGTATAAAGACAGCAACAGCGACCAGTGACTATGCCTTCATCGCTGAGCAGCTCCACCGACAGTCAATTTTTATTTTTTGTAGTGAAAAAAACCAAGGTCTTCGTTGGGAATCGGACCCACAACCCCCATATTTACAAGCTAGTACACTACCTCCTAGCCTACAGGGGCACCTAGATGTTAACACACTTTTCGCCGTAGATGCGGTCATATTTCGCCCATAGCTTATCGATTATTAATAACTTGCTTATCTGCTTAGATAAGTGACTAGACATTTAGGCAAGAAAAATAATCGATGAACTTTCGATCGCCCAGTATTAAAAGCATGCAGCTCCATTCTATTTGAAACACACAACAACAAGATTGTGGCACGATTGTACTAGTTATTTTATCACTTAAACATTACTAATCACATCTCTACACAGTACAGTGGGAACTCTAAATTTGACTCTTGGTAGTTTTTGAAGCAATATGGAATATAATAATGTTCATTTTAAAATCACTTTTTCTGGATGTTATGCTTTTCCGGCATAGGCTTCTGGGTAAAGTTCACTCCACATGTTACAACTCTGTCAAAACAAACTTACCATAAATTAGCTGTCAACTGTCAAATTGATTGAAGTAGTAAACAGTGTTGCCAATCCAAAGATGTGAATTATACGATTACGTAAATTAAGTATAATTTTTTATTTTTGTTTATAATGACTTATGAAGAATGTGCTTTCATCTTAATCTACAGGACAATATAGTGTTATAAAGTAAAGTATTATTCTGGCTACAATTTATATTTCTAACTCGAAGAGCAAAACCATTATCCTTTCTTTTATTTGCAGTTTCGTGGCAGCTACAAAAAATATTTAAACTTTTTTATACCTTAAGAGAGCTTTGTAGCTCATCCCTCTCACTGTCAACTAAACTCAACTTGTGGTTTCATGTGAATACTTTACTCTCTAAAAGCAGACTTATACATGCATAAGCATGTGTATGTACGATTATACTGCATATAAAGTCATTAATTTGATAAGCGACACACCACTATACACATTCCTATTAAGTGATTTTATCAACTTAATATTTATGAACAAGTAAAGTTTTTTTGTGTTCATCTAAAATTTAATTGCTAATTTCTTAAAGTTGTTTTTGCAGTTAAGTTTAATGAATAAATTTCTTAATAACTGCCGATGGAACTACAAATTTTGCTGGAAAGTGAGAAGGTTTTGGGTATGTAAAGGGATTTTCAACAAGAAGTTTGTTGTCTAAAACAAAATAAAATCAAAAATTTAGATTGAAATGATTCAAATTTTTATTGCATTACGAAGAGAATAGTTCGGCATTTATGAGATTAAAAATGATATCTGGCAAATGTCTGCCACAACGACGCTGACAGCTATCGATTCTGTCATCAAAGTTTTTAAGCACTTTTTGGCATGATGACGGTCCTATTTCGTTAATCAGTGCATGCGTTTTGAGTTTTAGGGCTGACATCGATTCGTTGGCTCCCTATAGACTCTATCCTTAACAAAGCTGCACAAAAAATAATCCAGTGGTGTTAAATCACACGATCTGGCAAGCCGGTTAACCTCTAATTGTCGTAAAATAATTCGATCGGAAAGTTTGGCTTGCAATAAATTGATTGTTTTATTTTATGTGTGACATGTGGTACTGTCCTGTTGAAACCACATATCAAAGATATCCACGTCATCGATAATAGACTGAAATTCAGTTGTGAGCAGAGTAGCGAAGTGTTCACTCACTATTCATACATGTGTGAATATGTACATTTTATTTTTTAGCCGCTTCTTCTCATACATGTGTGAGAGACTACAAAATATTTTGTGTTTTCTCATTTGTAAATGCGACGATTTATTTTTTTCCTTCTATTCATAAGTGATATAATGAGAAACACACAAGTGTTCATTTTTGAATATTTACGTTTTGATAATTTTTCATAAATGAAAAGGTCGTAAAAATATGTGCGTTAAGCATTCGCGTACATAAATGCACATATTTGATAATGCGCAATTGTCGGCGTATGCAGGAAAAAAATGTTTTTTTTTTATTTCTTTTAGAATATATTGCAAAATTGTATTTTGAGTTAATATGTACCCATGTGTTTTTACTACATTTTACGGTAAATTGCGATCGTAGGTAGAAAATTTTTTCACGTTCATTTATGAGAAATTTTATAAAATTTCAACGTTCATAAATGAACATGTACATTTATGAAAAAGAACATTAATGAGAAGAAGCTAATTTATCATTCATCACATATGAATAAGACTAATAATAATTCTTGTTGTTCGCATCCATGTATGAAAATAACCAGAACAATTTTTGTTGTTCGTTTATGAGCGTGAAAAATAAATATTAAATTTTAAATTTCTCATTTATGAAAAATATCATGAATGTTGATTTTTGAATGTTCATAAATGAAAAATTCTGAACCCTGGTTGTGAGTATCTCGCGATAGCGTACTCATTGACCTTTACCGCATTTGCAGCCTCATCCTAGAAAAAAACGGCCCAATCGCGCCTCCAAACCACATAGTGCGCCATGCTGTGACACCTTAAGCATGCAAAGGCTTCTCAATAATCGCTCTAGAATTTTCAAAAGTCCAAATGTGATAATTTTGCTTGTTGACAAGTGAAAATGGGCTTTGTCTGAAAAAATACTTTTTTCAGAAAAACCAGCCGGTGGTTCCTGAATGAATTGAGCGTATCAATCACATAGTGCGCCATGCAGTGACACGTTAAGCATGCAAAGGCTTCTCAATAATCGCTAGGATTTTCAAAAGTCCAAATGTGATAATTTTGCTTGTTGATATACCCTGACAAAAAATGAAAAAATGATTTTTTCAGAAAAACCAGCCGGTGGTTCCTGAATGAATTGAGCGTATCTACTGCGATGTAAATGGTCGGTCGCCTTCAATTCCTACACCATTTGAATTTTGTAAGGCTTCAAAGCCAAAACCTTACACAAAATTTGCCATGTGGTTATTTTAGATAATTTCAATTGTTGAGCACGTCGAGGAATTAACAAATAAGGTTCTGATTCAACACTGTAGCTCACAGCTGCGATGATTTCAGTTGAACCAGCTGTTCAAACGCGCGCTGGAGATCGCACATTTTGTAGCGAGCCTGACGACTTAAATTTAAAGACCAAATTCTTAATAGCGGTCTCAGAAGGACGATTATGTTGTCCGAAAATATCACTATTCATAGTGGATTTGAACTATTTTAATGCGATTTTCGTGCGAAATCAATTTCATTGTAACAATTGGCAATGGACGTGCTACGAATATGTCAAAAAACTAAATGTCAAAACCAGTGATGGGCGAACTTTTTGAGTGGCGGGCCAATAAATTAAAAAAATATTTTGCGGCGGGCCATTAAATTAAAAAACACATAGAGAGTCGTTCATTAAAAAATTATGGAGTTGCTGTTCAATTAAAAGTTCGGTTTAAGCTATATATTTATTAGTTATCTTAAGTAATATTTTAAAACAACATAAAAATTTTATAAGATACGATTTATTATGATTTTAAGATTTTCCAGATGTATGGGAAGCATGGATCTGTTTCTGACTTGACATAATTTCCTCAAAATCTGGTTCCAGCTGGGAGGATGCGACTTTTAATACATTAAATAGACTCTCGTCTGATAATCGGTTTCTTATTGAATTTTTTCTGCATTTCATTACCGAAAAGGCCTGTTCACATAAATATGAGGGAGCAAACATTGCCATAATTTTCTGCGCATGATTAATTAGCTTTGGAAATTCATCTTTTGGTAAGGATTTATAGAAATTATGCTTATCTGTATTTAAAAATAGCTGTTTTAAATTATTATTACATTGCAATTCTATAATTTGCAATTGTAGATCAGGTGGAACATTCTCAGGATTAACATTAAAAGGCATTGAAAAAATATAACATGGTTGGATTTTTTTAAAGTCAGCAAACCTGGTCTCAAATTCTGAATACAATTTTAATAAAGATTGTGAAAAGACTTTTTACTTCTCTTCACTCACCGGCCTCAAAGAGTTAAGTCTTGGAAAATGAGTTTTAAAAGACCTCAAACTGCCCCAAGCTTCATCTATAAATTGATTTCTTCCCTGTAACTTCTTGTTCAGTTTATTATAGTGCTCGAGTTAATCCGTGAAAAAAGCAAACTCGATGCACCAATTCTTATCCTCCAATATTTCCCACTCATCCTAAATTTCAGTTTTGGTTTTTAGAAAAACTTTAATTTCTTCGAGAAGACTCCAAACTCTCGAGAAGGTATGCCCACAACTCAGCCACCTGATCTTTGTGTAATAAAGTACATCCGAAAATTCTGCATTAACTTCCGATAAAAACTCTTGAAATTGTCGATGTAACAAACCACGGGCTCGAATGGTATTAATTAATTTTAAAATAATATTAAGTACGTGGTTAATATCCAAGGCCGCCTTGCAAAGAACATCTTGGTAGATTATACAATGTAAAAAATTGTTTCGCTTTCAGGATTCTGACTTTTATAAACTCCTGCAAACCCCGTATTTTTTCCCACCATGTTAGGTGATCCATCAGTTGTTAAATTAATTAATTTGGAAATTGGGGCATTAAGAGATTCCATCCCCTCTCTAAATTCATCATAAATTATTTTTCCTGTCGTCTTTCCTTTCAAAGATCTCAAACAAGCAAGTTTTTCGGTTACTACAAAGTTTTTATAGAGTCCTCTGATAAAAATTAGAAGTTGGGCTGTATCACTCCTGTCAACACTCTCGTCCATAGTGACTAAAAAATACTTAAACTTTTTAAGACGTCCATCGAGTTGATTGTTTAAATTAGAAGAAATCGCTTCAATTCTTTTTATGACCGTTCTACGTGACAGCCCTATAGATTCCTTAATAAATCCTTAATAAATTGTCCTTCAGAAAACGGTTTGTTATTTTTTGCTATTTTATAGGCAACAAAGTGACCAGCTAACGTGGAGGATCGCTGGACACTTCTTTGATTTTTAAAAAACATTTGCTGACTAGATATTTTTCTTTTCAATTCCTCTGAATGAACTTTCTTGTCTTCAACTGTCATTTTAGAGTACTTCGACCCAAGATGTTTTGAAGTGCCTAGCGAGATTATAATCTTTTAGTACAGCTACCGGTTCTTGGCAGATAAGACAAATAGGTTTTTGGTTATATTCCATAAAGAAGTACTTCCATGTCCACTCTTCTTGAACTACTCTACATTCCGAATCAATTTATCTCTTTCTATTTTCGATTGATATTTATGGGGTTATTTACAATACAGTTTATTATTATTGTTTTTTTTTCACTACAAAAATAAAAATTGACTGTCGGTGGGGCTGCTCAGCGATGAAGGCATAGTCACTGGTCGCTGTACTGTCTTATACGGCAGTTAATTTCCGACTATCCTTCTACTGTCGCCAGCTGTTTCATCTCTTCTCTATCCCTTTCCTAAAGAATGTAGCACGGTACTTGTCTAAATAAGGCATTGTTGCCTGAAGTGCTCTTAAAAAAAAATATATATAAATATTATGTAATATATACGAGTATAACGATAAAATAAAGGCCATAAAAAGTTTCAAAGTTACGCAGACACCCTTTAATTTTTAATTTGCGATTATAATAATATAGAGGCTGTGTAAGTTGCATGTGCTATCCGATGACAAGATCATTTCCTGAAAAACGCTTAAATGCTTCATTTTGCTTTTTATACTTAATGCTATAGCAGTCACATATTCCGTTTAAATATTGCACTTAAAGTTCAGCTGCCGCGGCTTAAAAAGTTAAGAAATTTCTCGGCAAATTTAGGTCGTCTAAAAAAGACATTATTCGTCGAAATCAGGAATTCTATAAGGGTCAGTCTTTAATCTTTAATTTTATAATTTATGTCTGTCGGAATTTTAAAAGATAAAACAATATTCGTCTAAATCAGGCTTTCTATAGGGAATACCCTTTAAATTTTAATTTTATTTTTTACGAATACGTATATAATATGAATGCTATGTCAATTACTAAAAACAAATATTTAAGGGGGACACCCTGTAATTTTTTTTTATAGTTGATGTTATTAGCAGTCACAAATTCTGGGTAAATTGTGTTACCGTGGTTCAAAAGATAAGTCAATATTATTAAAAGTGATTGTATGGGTGCCCCAATATATTTTTTTTTGTGATAGTCTGATACACCTTGTATCCACTTTATATTTCCAGCGTTTTCCTATAATGGTTTTAATTAAATTAAAATAAATACAAGTATTGAACTGTTTAGACTTTTTATAAGCCAATAAATTGGAGATTATGAACGCTTAAACAGAGTTACCAGATATAAAATCCAATAGAGTATAATTGTTGTGACTATCTGGCCACTCTTATCTTACGATATCTCGCACACAATTTTTATCGTAACCAACAATTTTCCACAAACCAAATGTGGCGTGAATTCTCTAGAGTTAATCATCAAGGTGTTATTACATGCAAATTATGTGTTCGTACTTAAAACATGCACTCCAAATCACTTTAATCTCTCCTGATGCCATCTCTTTTGTGTGTTTCGACTTTTGCAGGAAGTATAACAAAAAACAAAAACAAAAAACAAAAAAAAAAAATAAGGCAACATGAGAATTATTATAATTATGAACAGCAACTTAAGAGCAAAACTATGGCAACAAAAGGAATGAAAACGTAAAGTATACATTAATTATAAAAATGAAAAGAGGTTACAATTAAAACAGTAACAAAAAAAAAAAAAACAGAAAGAGAAACAAAAGAAACCAACAATAAAATATAAACTATAAAATGTATGAAATTTATAATGAAATTAAAATTTAATTAACGTTTCAATAGTGCAAAAAAAACCATGTTTTAGATCGCTTTGTTAAATAAAATTAAGTTATACTTTTAACTTTATACTCTTAAATGTCGCTAACTATTAATGAAAGGTGAAGAACAATTGAATACAATTTTAATAGTATAAAATCTTGAATAGATTTCGAAATTTGTAAGATTAATTGGCATTAAAATGAAAATCTGAAAGCTGTAAAATATGGAGTGTTTTTTATAGAGGTATAGAAATGGAATAAAAAAAGATATATTTCTTAAATTGATGTGAGATTTAATTTATTTGAAAGATAATTTTCTGACATTATAATTTAAATATGATATCTGGTTTATATATAGAGGTCCAATTTTTGTGGCTGTATATCGACTTCACATATCTCCACAGAAAATAGTCTAGCAGTGTTGTATCGCACGACCTTGGAGCCCAACTCCACATATCCTCTCATGTCTATTTGAACAAAAGTGAGCTTAATCGCTAAATAAAATTCTCTTTCAAAATACGAGTTGGTATTTCGATTTTCAAATTAAATTTGTACAACTTATATTTGGGTACGGTTTTCCGTTGACCCTCGACAAATTTGGTTTGTGAACAAACCGGTTTCGGCCGTTTGCCATCTTCAGTGTTCCTTTCGTACTAGTTGCGTCTATTGTCAGTTGTGTTTATATAGTTCGTGTCTCCCTTCGTGTTATTGTGTTCGTCACTTTCTGTCTTTTTTGCCTGCATCTCTCTCTCCTTTTTCGTTTGTCTCTTTTTACCTAATTTGTCGCTCCCTTTTTCATTCGTCTTTTTTTTCTAACTAAATCCTTTTACGATCATGCTTGTTGTCCGTTTTTGTTTATGTGTGAACCTATTGGGTGCTTTTCCCTCCTCTCCTTCCTTTCTTCCCTCCTCTATGTGACATAATAATCTGTAATTGTACGTTTATGATGTCCCTTTTTGCTTTGGTCTTGTGCACCTGCGTAACGTTTTCGTGTTGGTGTAATGCTCGTTTTCCTGTAAAAATGTTTCAACGGTTCAAATATTGTGTCCGAAGCAGTGTTTATTCTTTAATTTATTATCCGTCCGTCAAATGCCCTCTGTTCGTATATTTCCATGTTCTCTAATACATTCAGTCTTCTTCCTTTGTGCTGTGTATGAAGCAGTTTAACCGTTGTTCCAATATGTCCTGGTGTACATTTGTTGTATGGTTCGCAAAGTGCGATTCTGGAGTTGATCTTGGTTCCCATAGTTTTCCGTTATAGTCTGTAATGTGTTCCCTAAATCTAGTCCTTAGTCTCCGTCCTGTTCGCCCGATGTAGCCACAATGGCATGTACAAGTTAATTTGTACACTCCCCGTCTGTCCAGTATATCTGCCCCGGTTTGTACAATTTGAATCGTTGTTCAGGCGTCAGCCTATTCATGTTAAAAGTGTTGCTAGCTTAAAGCTCTATATCGGTACTTTCGACTTAACCGCTTGCTTGGCGGTCGCACTTTGTTTATAGGAATATTAAAACAGATTGTTTTGGCTTCCATTGTGATTGCCGTATGTTGATTTAAATTGCAACATTCTTACGTCGCACTTTCCCCCCGGGGGCACATATATATGGTCTTTGGAGATAGCAACAACTTAGACCTGTGCAACTGGGGGAAAAAGGGAGCCCAGTCCCCTGAAGTCAGCAGGGGTACAGAGTGTGATTTGTTTTACATCCGCATCTGGCTATGTATCCTTAATCAGATGGTGGACAAATCACTATACATAGTTTGGAACGTCATGCTCGTCCTAGATAGTCGAAGGCACAACTCTAAGCAACAGAACCACCTAGTTGCAACTTTAATGATTCCTGGACAGGGCTGCAAACCATCACACCTTGCTAAAGAGTTGGAGACTTTCCTACTCCTCTCCAGAACACATGTCTAGCATGCTCACTGGACTGGATCATTCACTTTGCGTGTCATTATCAGTGAGATGATCCTGGCCACCATAATTTTCATAATTCCCTTATGGGGCCGCAAAACCACAACCACCACGATGCTCCCATATAGGGGCCAACCTTAATGATCAGTCAGAGAACTACTAAATGTCTAAAGAGACAAATAATGAACTCTGCGGCACACTGATCCCCGTGGAAATAAAGTGGAGCTTCCAGTTGTCTCCCTGTCTGACTTCAGAGGACTGGGCGCCCTTTTTCCCCCAGCTGCACAGGTCTAGATAGTCAAGTATTCTAGAAAGACCGATAAATGTGCCTCCGGGGGGGTCAGCAGGGGTACAACTGGAAGCTCCACTTTATTTCCATGGGAATCAGTGACCCGCAGAGTTCCGTTATTTGTCTTTTTAGACACTTAACTGTTCTCTGGCTGATTATTGAGGTTGGCCCTTTATCGGAGTCTCCACCATCTGATTAAGGCTTCATGGCCAGGCGCATATGTAAATCTAATCACACAGTTACGTCGCACTTCTCATCTTGTGGACGTTTTATCGCTTATTTTAAGACATGGAATGTTTGCAAAAGGTAGTTAAGTAAAACCATAAAGGAACTCCAGCTCTTTGAGGTATAGTAACCTTTCAATTTGCTTGTATATAATCGTACCTTAAACTGTTATAGAGCATAAAAGATTAACCATGGAGACCGTAAGTGTGATGTTGGCAAGATAAAAACAAACAACACGAGAAGTGCAGACTGTGCTTGCAAGAGTCTGAGATGGTGGCGAATATCGTGCTGTTAATGTCCAGCATTGGCTGGCATTAGTTTTAGAACTCAGTACCAATACAAATTAAATTTACATGCTTTGAAGTCCCCCTACTATACACATATATTAGCAATAATTACGAGAACTATAAAACCAATAGCTATTTTGCCAATGTTGGACAAAATTCTCGAGGAAATAATGAACAGAAGAGTGATGAGCTTTATAAAAAAGTATAAAATCATTAATAGAAATCAATTCGGGTTTCAGAATGGAAAAAGCATAAATAAACTTTTCGGTAACTTTTCAACTTATGTAAACAAATGCTTAAGCAACCACATGCATGTTTTGGTACTTTTTATAGACTTTAGTAAGGCATTCGACACTCTCTCGCATAACAAAATTCTTCAAGCACTTGAGAAAAACGGTATAAGAGGGGACATGTTGCTTTGGTTCAAAAATTATTTAGAAAACAGATCCTATTATGTACAAATAAACAATAAATATAGCCAAAGAATACCATGCGAATGGGGAGTACCTCAAGGATCAAAGCTTGGACCACTTTTGTATATTATATACGCAAACGATATGATGAGATGCTTAGAAGAAGGAACAACTTTTGCTTATGCGGACGACACAGCAATAATAATAACGGCCAATAAGGACATAAACATTGCGACTGAGAAAATGCAGAATCAGTTTAATATTATTACGAAGTGGAGTCACGACAATGGTCTTACTGGTCGCCAGTAAGACTAAAGTTATGCACATAAAGCCACGTCACCTAGTCAACAAAACTGTTACACTGCAATTTCATGACCCAAAATGTCTTCACAGCAACGTTAATACGATGAACAATCAGGCTGACGATTGCACAAGTTTCATTGAACAAGTTTACAGTTATAAATACTTTGGTGTGATTATTGACAGTAATTTTAAATGGAGAAGTCACATTGAAAAATTACAGAGGAAACTTAGGAAAGCGTCGTATATGCTGTACCATTTAGGCAACTGCTCCACGCATGAAGTTCTGCGTCAGGTATACTTTGCATTAGTGGAATCGTATATCCGGCATGGAGTCACGGCCTGGGGTAGTGCAAAATACAGCAGCACTCTCCAAAAAACACAAGACCGAATACTAAAAATTTTACATAAAAAAAAACAATCTGAAACTGGAAACAATAATTACCATGATTATAACATTAACATGAATATGAACATACGCAGCACAACGGAAAACGACAACTATGCAATCAGCATGATAGACAACTTTGGCAACAACCTTCAGAGAGCAACGGACAACAATGAATCAAACAGAAGCCTGACGAGTCCTAATAACCGGGCCTTGATAAGAATTGCCAGAGACCTTCAAGTTCTAAGCATGAAGAACATCTATTATGCAACCTTGGCCAAAGAATTCTACAATGATAACAGATATTTAAAGCCGATAGAACATATTTTTTTTGTTTTTTTTTTAATAGGACCAGCACTCAGGGGATGACCCCTACGTATGCAATGCACTGTGCCAGAACTAGGAAATTAGTTACGGCAAGGGGGAAAGAGTGTCTGTGGACATTCGATTTGAACTTTCTCAGATTGAAAGTGACAGGAAAGACCTCCGGAGGGATCTTATTCCACATAGGGACTGTTCTGCTGAAAAACGAATTTTCCCTGTAATGCGTAGTGCGATTCATTGGCCAATCCATCACAAAAGGATGTGCTCTCATCGAAAATCGAGTTAAACGTGAAAACGTGCGAGTATCAGAAACAAGTTCCCTAATCTCATTAGAGCACTTACCATTGTAGTAACGATAGAACAGTGAAATGCAGCCCACATTGCGTCGATGCTCTAGAGAATCAATAGAGTTGGATACCCTACTGTCAGCAATGAGCCTCTTGGCCCTCTCCTGTACGCGGTGGAGTAACCCCAAAATAGACATTGGAGCGCCGGCCCATACATGAGAGTTGTATTCCATTTTCGGACGGATGTAGGTGGTATAGATAGTACGGAGATCGGATGGGGTGAAGTATCTTCTACACCGCTTTAGAAAACCGAGGCACTTGAAAGCTACTTTAGAAACCTGAAAAATGTGTTTAGTCCAACGAAAATGACACTGAATTTTCATACCGAGAACATCAAGAGCTTCCGATTCCGTAATACCTATATCACCCATAGTAACAGATGCAGCACCATACAGATGCAGAACATACTCACAACACGCGGAGACGAGCTCAAGGAAGATTTAAAGTGGAACGATTCACAAACGAGTATGGAAGAAGTTCGCTTCCCGTAACATTGCCAACAATTTTGAACAAAATACCGACTGAAATAATCAGCATAACGCACGAAAACCAAAGGAATAAGCTAATAAAGGAATACCTAATGGGCTCACAATAAATCAAAACTTGTTACTACACAGACTGTGAAATATAATTTTGAATAACTAGTTATAAACGAATTTATTTATTTTTTAAGTTTTAATATCCTGCAGACAAGCATAAAAGCTTTGCGGGTTTAGAAATAAGAAGATAAATTTGTTCAATAGTAGATGAATAATATATGAATAAATGGATAAAATGAATAACAAACAAAAATGAGAAATTCTGCGATGAGAACAAAAAAATTCACTGTTACCAGTCGAAAGTCTGAAATCACTAAAGGCAAGAGCAAAGGAAATTTAATAAAGTGAAGTAATTGTAAAATATCAATCGTTTACCTAGAACCCTTGTTCTCGCGTTATATTATTATTTAATCGCTATCCAATCAAATTTAATGTAATTTCTAACACAAAAAAAAAAATAAATTATAATTGAAACCATCCTACTGTGCACACATTTATGCACTGAAAGTCAAAATGCTTATGCTAAAAAAAGTTAACTTATAATGCATAAACACATATACATGCATATTTCTCGTTATTCACACATTTCTAAAGTTGAAATAATGTTAATTTACGCTTAACGAAACCTCTCAGTTATTAAAATGTAAAAACCATTTTCAACAGATGATGAAAAGTCTCTTATAGCTTGCAGCATAAAATCACACAACTGTAGGTTATATTGTTATATCAGAGCTGTAAAATAATTAATTATTTAGGTTTTAATTATTTTGCTCAGGCAAGAATTTAACAGAAACTAATGCGATGAATTTAATAGGGGAATGTAATTAAAACTGGCGCATATAAAATTTTTTTAAAAAGAAAACTTCTTAAAAACTAAGTGTGAGTTTGTGTGAAATAGTAGTGGCAGTGAGCAGTTTTCTTGCTTAGGACCACTAAGCCAATTTTTCCTAAGATAAAACATTTAACTATTATGGAACAATATAATAATTCCAACAACATTCATCAAAGAATAGATTTGCAAGAACAGTTTGAAACGCTAGTTTTTGGAACTTGAATTCCAGTCTTCGTTTTTTTTTTTAATGGTCTTCGCTTGATATCTTTTTTATTATTTTTAAGGGAGTGGGAATACCGAATCAGGTTAATAACATAAAGCAATTCTTTTCGACCCATTTCGTTTCACAAAGGTTACTAGAAACCCACTGATGCACAGAGGGGTATTTGGTATTTGGTATTTGACCAATCTAAGCGGCCAAAATTCGAATTTTCAAAACTCACGTTTTCTTTAACTACCCACCGTAGGGTGCAGAAAATAGAATGCTGGACTAGATCCCGTTATTTTTTAATTCGTTTTTGCTTTCGTTCACTCTCGCCACGCAGTCAAAGTTTCGTGTTGCTAAGTAGGCATATGCTTTTTTTCTGTGTTTGAGACAAGTCAACGTGAAAAAAATTGAGTAAAAGCGTGTTTTCAGTTTATGAATTTTATTAAAATGGATAATTGTAATGCAGGTAAATAGGATATAATTCACATAGTTCAATAAGAATATAATATATTCTGGTACCGCCAGAGCTACATTGAAAATGATGGTATTTTTGTTAATTTTAATTGATTAAAAAAATTAACTATAGTCATAAAGTTGTATAACACCACTAAACGCAACTGAGATTCTCGCTCGGGTGTATTAATTGATATTTCATGGTTGGAAAAAAAATTGGTTGCAGATATGTGCGGATGACTATTTTATGGCCCTTTGAAGTATGCTACTGCTGAAAAATGTACCAAAAATTCTGATGCTTTACTGTACATGCTGCTTTATTGGACACTTCTTTTACACATTTAATTTTTAAATTTAGCAATTACAGAATTTTTTGTTTCCAAATCTAGGTTCTTCAAAGGTCAAATTCTCAGTTCGTGAAGACGTTTAACGAGTTTCCGAAATCTGCAATATTTCAAGAAATCAAAAGCAAAATGGGCCTGATTGTGGATGTTCCTAAACATGGTTTCGGAAACAGTAATGACGGTAACACAAGCAGACGCTTTTTTTCTGATCCTAATTTGGCAGCAGAAATTACTTTCAATTTTTCGCTTGAAAGTTATATTGGAAGTATTATCCAGTTGCCATAAAATAGACACTGAACAGTTTCACACCTATACAACAGATACAGCGAAGATGTATGTTAAGTTGTACACCTGGTACCCAATGTCTCCAACAATGCACAAGATACTTGTTCATGGCCAAATTGTTATCGAAAGCGCTTTGTTGCCTATATGACAGCTATCAGAAGAAGCAGCAGAAGCAAGAAATAAGCACTTTCGGCAATATTGTGAAAACTACGCCCGAAAATTTTCAAGAGAGTCCTGCAATAGAGATATAATTAATAGATTATTGCTAACTTCAGATCCTCTGTTAACGGGACTAAGACCAAAGCCGAAAAAAAACACAAAATCCTTTCTCAAAGGAATGCTTAGAAATGCTTGTCCCAACCGAAGACAACGAAGACAACATTTATGAATTAAATAAAGAAGATATTTTCAGCTCAGGCAATGAAGAAATGGCCGATTGATTTTTTTTATATCATATTTTAATCTTTTCAATAAAAACAGAATTGTTTGTTAATTTTTCATACTGCACTACTTAGAGTTTCTTTAAAAAGTATCCTCTTTTAATTGGTTTGGGGAAATACCGTCCTAATACCCTACGTCTTTTTGCTTGTTTATATAAATTTACAATTTCAAATGCCACAACATGTCTTTTCTAAATATTTTGCATACAAATACCCTTAGATTGGCCAAATACCCCTCTGTGTGATGTTTTGTTTTGCTCCTTAAAAATTTTGTGCGCTCACTTTTCTTTACTCTTCACTGTAGTGATGTCGATAGATAACTGCTAAGCTTTTCTTTCTTATCGCATAGTAATTTAACAGCAAAGTTATTTTTTTTAAGACTTAAATTAATTTTGTTTTTATTTGGGTACGGTTTTCCGTCGACCGTCGTCAAATTTGGTGTGTGAACAAACCGGTTTCGGGCGTTTGCCATCTTTGTACAAAGAGAACACTGAAAATGGCAAAGGGCCGAAATCAAATTTGACGAGGGTCGACGGAAAACCGTACCCAAATAAAAACAAATTTAACCCCGTCGGAAAATGTACGCACATATCAACTTAAATTAATATTTAATGACAGCAATTGTGAAATGATTTTTTTTAGAGAGATATAGAACTCTAAGTTGGCAACACTTGTTAAACTGGCGGCAATTTTTTCAACAGTCAATTTGTTTTAGTTTGGTTAGGCGTTCAACATAAATATAGACTGATGATTTCTAAAAGCGAACAAACCTTGCTTAACGATAAAGTTCACTTTTGTTTGGATTGATACGTCAATAAAACAAAACTGTCGTGTTTGAAGTGATGATAATCCTCAAGTGTGTGTGAAGACAACATTACATCGAGAAAAACGGACTGTTTGGTGTGCTCTATCGGCCAATGGAATCATTTGTCTGTACCTCTTTAAAAACGGTGCTGGGCAGAACGCTACATTCAATGGTGGCTGCTAAACAACCATAAATACTGACTTTTTCCGTTTACTAATTGAACGAACATAATGTGCTGCGAACAAGACGGCGCAGCATATCACATAACGCGTGCCGCTATTGATTTATTGAAGAAATGTTTGGTAACCACATAGTTTCACGTTTTGATTCCGTAATCATGCAATTTAAGGACGCTAGACAATTTGCTGTGAAGTTATGCCAAGCCACTAGTTTATGCCGATAAACACGAAATGATTGCCCACTTGGAGGATAACATTCGCTGCATTACTGCCGATTTACGGCCACAATTGTTGAAAATTAGATCTCCAGATTAGATTACGCCCGAGTCAGTCGTGGCTGTAATATGCCAGAAGTTATATATTTTAATTATAATGACAGAAGATTATTTTTCGAATAAAGTAAATTACATGTCAGTTTAAAAAATTCATCTTTTTTTTATTCTTTTTCAAAGTTCTATACCTTTATAATAAACATCCTTTACAACTCTGTTATTGCAACAACTATACATGAATTTAAAAAATGTGACTTTTTGTTTAAACACAAGGAAAACAGTTGTATATAGAAGAGCAAATGAACTGAAATTGAAGTTATATAAAAGAACTGCTCGAATCCTTCAATCCTTAATGATTTATGGAAGCCGTTTGGTTACTTATGACACCTATATTTTTGTTATGCCTAGTGTTGTCACATGACTTCCTTCTCGACTGCACTGATTTTAGATTGTCGACTTTTTTTCTCATCACAGAGGCCTTCTTAATTTCTCACAGGTACCCTATAATATTCACATTACACATCATCTGCAGGTGGACCAAAGTCTAAGGTGAGAAAATACTCCGAAAGACTGGTTAGTGAAACGCCATTTAGCGATATAGATTTTGTGAAGAAATTCCAAAATATATTCCGTAACACCTTATGTAGCAGTCGATATAACCAGCTGATTAACCATCCTATGGAAGATCAGAACCTAGTAACTTTTCAGAATTGAAAATATTAATTCAATACCTTAACTCTATTATACTTCAACTAAACCAATTTGAAATTTTATTTATTAAAATTTATGTTTATGTGTGTGTGTGTGGAAAATACGCCACAGTGCCAGTGTCAATCCTGTTAATGACTCGTCGTAGTCTTATAAGTATCATCTCCCTATAAATGTGTCAAATTTTGTGATATATTATGCATATTTATCCTACACATATTCTTGTATTTTAAGTACAACGATGCTGGAAACATCGTCGTAAATCATGCATCATCACACAAAATTTCAACAACCACAACTACAAAAATATTATTTTTATTTTTCCTTATTAAGCCTGTATGCTGAACTCCTTTGCTTGCGGATAGTTATTGTAAAGATGTGCTTATTTAACACCATTTCCATTGTTATGCTGTAATTTTTAAAAAGGAATGAACGAAAGCAAAGTATCTCGTATGTCGCTTGGATTTTTAAAGAGAATAAAATAATTTTTGATTTACTCTTTTTCTCTTCAGCACGTTTTTCGGTTTCGTTTAAACTCTTTAAAGGCCGGGGCACATAGAATCCGTCATGCGTTATACTTTGAGACGTATTCAACTGAAGTGAAAGTAACGACGGATTAGGTTGCCACAGGTTTAGGTTTTTTTGTTTTTCTTATTTTATATTTTTTTGCAGCAAAGTTTTATTAAAGTGCACATTTGAAATGGAGTTAGACGACAGCTTAGACTTTCTATTAATGGTAATTTGTACTATTTATTCCATTATTTATTATTATTATTTATAATTTATTTTAAAAATATTTTACTACGATAGAGCGAAAAAAAAGAATAAAAAAAAAAAGAAGCGAATGAAAAATGTCAAAGTACTGAACGTACGTCAAAAGTTAAAAGTTGGCCAACTTTCGTACTTTGCGTTGACGGAGACGTATTGATTGTGACAACGGTGATAAGAAAACGTGTATTTCAACTTACTTGTCAGTTGAGAAATACAACGTATGACAGATTCTATGTGCCCTAGCCTTAATGGTTAAACAGAATTAGTCTTTAATATTCGAATATAGTAGAAAAAATATAATTTTTATTTAAAAAAAAAAATTTTGATTTTAATTGTGAAGTATGTAAATCGATTCAAATTGGTATCACATGTGTTGAGTATTTAAGTCTATATTTCCGTTTTTATTATCTGATTCAGTCATCTTGTAAACAGTCATCAACTTTGGCTATAATTCTCATGTTGACAATTTTTATGACAAAACACACGCATATAACTCCCTCTCCCCTACATGTTGAGTATGTAATGTCTTTGAATTATATACATATATGTGCATTATGTATGTGTGCACATACATATGTATCTATCTATATAAGCCTGGCAATTTGCCCATTGTAATTTTTATTCAAATGTTTACTCCTGTTTATTTTTATTTTGCCTTTGTAGGGTTCCTAGTTTTTTTTCTTTATAAATTTACAAATTTTTTCTCTCTTTTCTAATTGGAATTCCTTTTGTTATTTATTCCAGATTTTATTTTATTTCTTTCTCGCTTTTATCGCAGTAGACTTGCAATCAAAGTACATCAATTGTTTGCAAGTGTTGTGTGAGAATGTTTGTTTGTTTGTTTGTCTGTTTGCCTGTTTGTTTTAGAATCTGTTTTGACTTTTCTGTCACGATTATTTTTAATGAAGGCAACACTGCATGATTTGTCGCCTCAAGGACTCAGTGACTACGCTCAGCCTGAGAGTAGCAGCAAAGAAACAAAAATATAGAAGAGAAATAAAATCTGGCGACAATTTTCTTTTGGGCATAATAAAACACCAAACGAGGATAGAACATGAAGAGAAAAAAAAAGGATTTAAAAATTTTACAAAAATGAAAAATCACTAAAAAATATTGTAAACAAATGTGACAGTAAAAGGAATAAAATAATACGAGTAATAAGTGTTGAAAAAAAAAAAAACAAAAATAAAAAAGGATTTGCCTGACTTTTATTTGTAGAATATTTCAAAATATTGTGCCATAGCGTTGGCTTAATATAGAAAAGGCTTATCTACATAATATTTATTTTCATAATCTTTCCACAACAAGTTATTTCAAGAAATGGTGATGATGATTGGCCTCCACGGTCACCTGATTTGACTGCTCCGGATTTCTTTGTGTGGGAATATATATGAGCAACTCAAACAAAATATTTCTTTAAATTAAAGAACTACCGCGTGAAATGTGAGAGAATGTAATGAAAAATGTTCTCAAAAGAGCTTTTATTTGGGTACGGTTTTCCGTCGACCCTCGTCAAATTTGGTTTGTGAACAAACAGGTTTCGGCTGTTTGTCATCTTCAGTGTTCTTTTTATACTAGTTGCGTTCTATTGTCAGTTGTGTTTATATAGTTCGTGTCTCCCTTCGTGTTATTGCGTTCGTCACTTTCTGTCTTTTTTGCCTGCATCTTTCTCTCCTTTTTCGTTTGTCTCTTTTTACCTAATTTGTCGCTCCCTTTTTCATTCGTCTTTTTTTTTTCTAACTAAATCCTTTTACGATCATGTGTGAATCTATTGGGTTTTTTTTCTCTTTTTTTTTATGTGACATAATAATCTGTAATTGTACGTTCTTTATTGCTTTGGTCTTGTGCACCTGCGTAACGTTTTTGTGTTGGTGTAATGTTTGTTTTCCTGTAAAAATGTTTCAACGTTTCAAATATTGTGTCCGAAGCAGTGTTTATTTCTTCATTTATTATTCGCCCGTCAAATGTTTTTTGTTTGCATATTTCCATGTTTTCTAATACATTTAGTCTCCTTCCTTTGTGCTGTGTATGAAGCAGTTTAACCGTTGTTTTTATATATCCTGGTGTACATTTGTTGTTGAATATATGAATCGCAAAGTTTGATTCTGGAGTTGATTTTGGTTCTCGTAGTTTTTTGTTATAGTCTCTAATGTGTTCGCTAAATCTGGTCTTAATTTTTCGTCCTGTTTGCCCGATATAGCTATAATGGCATGTACAAGTTAATTTGTACACTCCTTGTTTGTCCAGTATATTTGCCTCGGTTGTTTTATTCCGTAGTATTCTGCCTAGGTTGTTTCTTGTTCTGAACGCGGTATTGATGTTGTGTTGTCTAAAGAATTTCGCCAGTTTGTACGTTGATTTTCCCATATATGTTAATGTAGCCCATTTTTTCCTTTCATTCTCCTGTTCTTTGTTCGTTCTTGATGTTATCTACGAGGCGCTTTTTGTATCCGTTGTTTTCCGCTATAGTGTATATTGTTTCCATTTCCTTCATATATATTTGCCATGTTAGTGGTTTTCTCTCGAGTCTTGTTATTAACTGCGTTTTTTTTTTGTTGCTGGGGATGATTTGATGAGTTGTGTATTAATGTGTCCGTTGCTGTTGTTTTCCTGTATATTTCATATTCGATTCTGTTCGAGATTATGTTCCTCTTGATCGTTAGGTCTAGATAATTAATTCTCCCCTCCTCTTCTTTTTCCATTGTAAATTTTATGTTCTTGTGTCTTCCATTCATGTAATCTAGAATTTGCTCATCGTTATTTCCTTCTAGCTTACAGAGGCGGACATTTATTTGATATTGTATTTCATACATAATTGCCGCCATTAATTAAAACATTTATCAATATAAGATCCATTCTCTTTTATTTTATCAAAAATTATAAACAAATAAAGTAGTATACTTTCCCTGTAGACACCCTGTATATATATTTAAAAGTAAGTGGACCGCCTCTATCTTCCAATATTGTAGATTTTATTTCGTAATAATTTAATGCAAAAAATTCAAGTTTTATTAACAAAATTAAATTTCGTTAAAACCCAAAAATTTAAAATAAAATAAAATAAAAAAAAAATGTAAAAATTAAATGTAAAACCAAAAATTGTGACAAAATATGTAGATGATTTGTTTTGTATTATATCTGAATCTGCCATTAACGAAATGTTAGAAACATTAAATGAATTTGACCCTTCTATAAAATTTACAACTGAAGGGGAATGTGATGCTAAACTTCCATATTTAGACACTTTAATAGTAAGAAGAAATAAAGAATTAGTTATAGATTGGTACCAAAAACCAACTGCTTCAGGTAGATTTATTAGTTATTATTCTAAGCAAAATAAAAGAATTATTATTAATACGGCCAATAATTTAATAGAGAGAATTTTAACAATTAGTGACAAAGAATTCCATAGAAAGAACAAAGAAAAGATTAGAAATATTTTAACTGAGAACAATTTTCCAATACGATTAACTAATAGGTTAATTAATAAATTTAATAATAGGAGAAAAAGAGTTATAAGTAGTGGAACGGAACCCAAAATATATAAATCGATAACTTATATACCAGTCTTGTCTGAAAGAATGGAGAATTCTAAAATTTATGAGTCAAATAAATACAAAATGGCATATAAGAATACAAAGACATTAAATAGGTTGTTTAGTAAAACTTGTAACGACACGTTCTCGCGTTATGCTGGGGTAAAGCTCGCGGCGTCCAGGGTTCGTTACAAAAAAAATTTTTTTCATTAATCACAAGAGACACTTTTGTTTTTATAAAAAAAAAACTCTTTTATTTATAATTCACTCTTAAACTAAGTTATAATTAAATTGCACCACTACTGAGCACGCCAACGATGATCAACCGCTTCGTGGCCCTCAAGAGCTTTCGTCTCCACTCTCCGTCGGCTAGCCTACTGCTTCTCACACTGGAGCGAATAAAATTCTGTTCCAGTCTGAGCAGAACAGTTGGCCTGTCCACCAATTTTTGACTTGTCGCGGTTGTCACGAATAAGATTCTGAGACAACCTTTCCACGTCGAAATCGGTGTTAGCCTATTGACGATCTTGTCCGTCTTGTTCAGCTAGGGCGAATAAAATTCTGGCCTTGCTGACCAAAACGCGGCCTGGCTCTGGGCTCCGTCACCTGGGCGAATAAAATTCTGGCCAGGTGAAGTAGCGACAGCACTTACTGGGCCTGCCGATGACGACCAACCTCTCCGTGGCCTATTGACGATCTCGTCCGTCTTGTTCAGCTAGGGCGAATAAAATTTTGGCCTTGCTGAACAAAGCGCGGCATGGTTCTGGGCTCCGTCACCTGGGCGAATAAAATTCTGGCCAGGTGAAGCAGCGACAGCACTTACTGAGCCGGAGACCTTAGCGAGTCTCGCTTAATTCAAAGTCGAATAAGATTCTGGCTTTGATTGGGCGAGCGAAACCTATTTGCAAGACTATTTTAATTAAGTTGAATAAAATTCTAACTCACTTAAAAAGAAGTCTTGCCCGGTTGCTTGCCCGTGGCCAACTCTACTTAAAAACGTAATTATCTCGCTTTTATATGTTCCTGCCAGGCACACATACACACCCATACCACTAAACTACAGCTGATTGCTACTGTTTAGGGTTGTGTTTAATGGTATGTTCTTCTCACGGATGTATCCTCGTGTTAATAGGTGGCGCTTCTTAACGGCTATTATAATTTCAAATATTTCATTAACAAATAATAAATGTAATTATAAAATATAATTATGAATTATATAAAATGAAAAGTGTATAATAATAATGTTCTCTTTTAAAAAAAATTATAAAATTCATTAAACAATAAATTTTCAGAAATGTAAAAAGTGTAAAAATTTGTGAAATTCAAAAAAAAAATTACAAAATTTGAAAAACATATATATATAGAGTATAATTGCCTGTGATTGAATTGCTATGTGATCCAAAAACGAGCCTGCCGACTTTTGGTCGTCACAAACTAAGGATAAAATTCAAAAATTAAATATGTCCAATGTAGTGTACAAAATTCCTTGTAACGGTAATGATAAGGAGGATTGTAATAAGGTTTATGTAGGCACAACAAAAAATAAATTGAAAACTAGAATCGCAGGACATAGGTCAGACCAGAAATACAGGAATAATATTAGTTTACCAAAAACAGCATTATCTTCGCATTGCTCTAAAGTTAATCACTATCCTAATTTTGAAAATTATTAAAGTACCATTAACCAAAAGAATAAATTTTAAAGCAGATACGGATAAAGTTGCTCAAAATTATAGACATTTAGTGCATAAAATTATAAAACAAAACTCTGTATCTGCATAATATTAATAATTAATACTTTAATTTTTGTAACATTTGGTCATTAAATTTATGTTTTTTAAATATATGTGTAAAATACTATTGTTTTGTAAATGTGTTATGTATTTTCAAAATTGTTTTTCATTTAAAAAATTTTTAATATTGAAAATTTGTTTGTATGTATGTAAAACAAAAAATTTTTTTAATTTGTCGTTTTTTATTGTTTTTGTTTGTTTTGTTTTTTGAAAAAATTTTTTGATTATTTTGAATTTAATAAAAAAATTTTTTCAATTTGTTGTTCATTATTATTTTTGTTTTCCTGATGATGCCGAAAAAATAATAAAAAATAAAAAAAGTTTTTTAAAAAATTTTTTATTAAAATTGGCCTAGTGCTTTCTAATTAACTACTAAAAAATATTAAAAAGGTCAAAAAACTATAACTATTATAGAAAATAAACTAATCGAAGTATTTCCCAAATAATATATTTTTATCTTAGAATTAATTCCCAAAAAATTAGATTACAAACAAAACATTTTTATTAATTCTTACCAACTTTACATTTTTATTTTAGAAGTATTCATTAATTTAATGCTGTCAATCCTTGATTTTACATTTTCATCAACCCAGAGTTCAATAGTTGAAAACAAATGTATAATAAATTTTTTTTTAATATTTATAACTAATTCGTTTTATTTGTTTTTCGTTTTAGGTAAGTAAAAAAACATAAAGAAAGTGTTGAGAAGAAACGGTAGATAAAAGTTCCATCGTTGTAAGTATTTCTTTTAATTTCTCATTAAGATTGGCTTTTTTTTAATGGGACATTTTCTTATATTTGAAAGGATGCAATATGTCAGTACATTTTTTTTTATTCATGTTATTTATTGAATCTTCAAAAAGAACTAACAATAATTACTCATATCTTAAATCTAAAAAATCATCTGCCGACGTTAAATTGCACGATCTTTGACGTTTATTTAGGGTTTCGCAACATGAAACCATGTGGTAACCAAAAGTATTTTTTAGTAAATCAACTGCGGAAAAAGTAGTGTGATATGTAGCGCCGTCTTGCTGAAACCGCAGCTCCTGTTCAATTGATGCGCTAAAAACTCGTAATCATGGCTCTATAGTGATTACATTGACTTTAACGTTCTGAACAACATCGTTTTTAAAGAAATACGGATTAATGATGTCTTCAGCCCATAAATCACACCAAACAGTAAATTTTTCTCGATATAACAATGATTGAACATACAATTGCGGATTATCAGCACTTTATTTATTGTTGCATACATTCAAATAAAAGAGTAGTACATCATCGAAATTCGCTAATGAAGTCGAAGTGGGGTATTTAGTTAAGAACCGGGATTTTCAAAACAACTTTACCCAATTTGGAAGGGTTGTTCAGTCTTTAATGTTTAAATATCACACCAAACTAAACAAGTATCACTTGGCAGCTGACAAAATTGCCGCCAATTAAAAAAGTGTTGACCATTAAAAGTTCAATATACTTCTATAAAAACACACTATAATTCTATATCATTCGTAATTATTATTTATAATTATAAATCTTTAAAGATATTAAAAAAATAGTGACCGTCAGAATGAGGAATATGATGGATAGAGGGATAATGGATATTTTTTTTTTATTCATATTATTTATTGAATCTTCCAAAAGAACTAACAGTAATTACTCATATCTTTAATCTAAAAAATTAAAAAATTAATATTTTTCATGTTTTTTGCTATCTCTCATATGATCGGCCTAGTACGGCAATATCCCTTCTCTTTAGACGGATGTAACCAGGTTCATTAAGTATATTACGCGGCAAAGGATTTGGAAGAGTTTCCAGTTTCCTCAAATAAGTTACTGCGTGTTTCGCTATTTCCGCCCGGTCTGATGGCATATTTAGATCCTTGTGGATGTTTGCGTTTTTTACATACAAGGGAGCAACTGTGATCAAGCGAAGAATCTTATTTTTTGGCGCCTCTGAATTTGCCAACATTGCCTGCTGAGGCAGTACCCCAAATTGGTTTGAGGATCGACTTGTACAGTAGAAGCTTGCAGTCTAAGCTGAGGGTTGAGTTACTGCCAATAAGCCAGTTCAATTGGACCGCCTTTAACTTCATTTGCGTCAGTTTGAACTCTATGTGTTTTTTCCATGTAAGGCGACGATCAAGATGTATACCAAGGTATTTGACATCTGAAAGTTGAGGTATCATCTGGTTATTCATGCTAATAGCGGGGCCTGAGTCCCTACGCAGTGTGAAGGTTATATGAGTACATTTTTGCTCATTCACCTTTATTCTCCACTTTTCAGCCATTTATCCATGTTGAGTATGTAGTCCTGTAGATGACGTGATGCTGCTTGTGCAGTTTTATGAGTACTGAAAAAAGCTGTGCCATCAGCAAATGTCGATGTGTGCACTCGGTTGCTAGTTGGCATATTTGATGTGTACATCAAGTATAAAATAGGACCCAAAATGCTACCCTGAGGTACTCCTGCCTTTATAAGCTGAGGCGAGCTTATAAAATCTCCTTCTTTCAGCGCAAACCTTCGATTAGCTAGATAGATTTTTAATAACCCATATAAGTTTTCGGGTAAGTTCAGTTTTATTTTATATATGAGGCCCTCAAGCCATACTTTATTAAACGCTTGGGAAACGTCAATGTCAGTACATGAAATTATAATTAATTATACAGCTGTAGTGCATAACGAAAATAATACGAAAAGTTAAGATCTTAAATGATTTTAGGCATCGATGAATTTAATTAATAGCTTGAGTTGATTACAAGAATTCAAGAATAACTCATAACAACATCTACTCGTACAAACTCAGTTACACTTTCTGTTTGAATTCTAAATTTATTAAATTGGGTTTAAAAATTTTCTCTCTTCTCATTTTTGAGCAAAAAAATTTAGAATTTTTATGTTATTTAATGATTTCAGCAATAAGTGGAACTAAAAAACTTGGGTTTTGAATATCCTGCCAATATCCTGCTTTCAAAAATCTATGGAAACGTTTTTGTCTTATGAACGACTTGTGGTAGATTTAAAAGAAAAGTGCAAATAAATCTAAATTGTAAACAAACGATTCGATTATAATAAAAGTTAGAACAATGGAGACGCGCCAATAACCTTCAAATTTGTCACCTTCTAAATCGGAAATATATAGTCTAAGCTGGTATAGAAAGTATGCGTATGAAGATAAATTCGAACTCAGCTAGCAGACTTCAGTTAACAGAGTACTGTTAATCACTTAACAGTAATTGAAATATTGGCCTTAAAGAAGATTTATAGTCATAGAAAAATGGAGAAAGGTTGGTACAGAGTAGTCCAACAAAAACGCACGATATTAATTGTAAATAAAACAAAAGAATTTTCAAAGAATTATTTTAATATTTTTTCTTTATTATGATAAAGAAGGATCTAATTATGTGCGAAATAAAATATCAGCTAAAATATCAGCTCGCTACGGCTTCAGTGGCATACGAGGGCTGCTATTTATATTTCTGGCCTGGTAACACTGACTGTTGCTAGGCACCAGCTGATGTTTCCAGTGCAATTTTCACATTGTTAAACATAACCTCAACCAAAACATTTTGTCATTTTATTGTTGTTAGTGTTAGTGATAGCAGGTTGAAAAAGTGATCTCAGGAGAAAATGGAATTAACTCGTGAACATTTCGACGTGGCCTGACACGACAACAGTGCACAGATGAACTTAATTCCTTATATGGTAATGAAGCACCTTCTTACAGCACCATTAAAACGAATTCAATCGTGCCCGACAATCACTCCAGGACGAATCCCGTGAAGGTCGTCCAACAACGGTTGTTGTGCCAGAAAACATCGCAGCTGTGCATGAGCTGATAAAGCATGATCGTCATGTAACATATCGCGAGATTGAGGCATCTGTAGGGATTGGTATGACAACAATCAATAAGATCTTGCATGAACATTTGCATGTGAAAAAGGTTTGTTCACGTTGGATACCGCATAACCTGACAAACGCTCAAAAGGTTGGTCGTGTTGATTGGTGCAAGAAAATGTTGCAGAAATTCGCTCAAGGTGCATCAAAAGCAGTTTATAACATCTGCACAGGTGACGAATCATGGATATACTCATATGATCCTGAAACAAAACAGCAATCCACCGTATGGGTCTTTCAAGACGAGCGAAATCCCACTGAAGTTGTTCGTGGTAGAAGCACATCAAAGCAAATGGTTGCCTGTTTCTTCGGCATTACCGGTAATGTGGCGACTGTACCATTAAAGCAACGTAAGACGGTTAATTCGGCATGGTACACTACTATTTGTTTGCCAGAAGTTTTTGAGAAACTTAAGGAAAAGTCAAAGAAAAGACGCATGATTCTGCATCACGACAATGCGAGCTGTCACCGATCGGCTGAAACAATGGAGTTTTTGACAGGGCAAAACATTGAATTGATGGGTCATCCGCCATACAGCCCTGACTTGGCACCTAATGACTTCTTTTCTTGTTTCCGAACATCAAGAAAAAACTACGTGGACAACGAAGGAGCAGTTTCTGCATTCAAAGCCCATGTTTTAGAAGTACCTAAATCGGAGTGGGAAAAGTGCTTTGAAAATTGGTTCCAACGCATGCAAAAGTGTATAAATCTTCATGGAGAATATTTTGAAAAACAATAAAATAGATTTTGTCTTTAAATGCTTGTGTTTCCATCCTTAGGCCACAAATATAAATAGCAGCCCTCGTACTTCTATACGATGATATATATTTTCAATGACTCTGAGATATAATTGAGGTTGAATGTCGTTAATGTGCCGAATTATTTCATCCTTTAGTTATTGATTCTTTTAAATATTCAACGGTGATCGTGGCGGCCAACTAACATCGCTACGACTAGAGATAATATGGCCATAAGAACCGTATGGTTCTTGTGCAAAAGAGCCATTGTTTGGGCGTATCACTTGCCCATTCTGCCCAGATCCATATCCTCAAAGAATACATCCAAATGAAGCCGCCAGCCCATAAAGCACACCAAACAGAAACTCTGTTGATGCATCGGCTTTTCAACAATCATTCATAGATTCTCATTTGCCCAAATGTGGCAATTCTGCTGGTTAACAATTCTACTGAGGTGAATAGGTGCTTCGTCGCTAAATATGATTTTCTTTGTAAAGTCACCATACACTTCTGTATGTTCAACCAACCATTTGTTGTGTTGACGACGTTTAAAATTATCAGGAGGCTTCAACTCTTGAGTTAATTAAACTTTTTTTAAGAAAAGTGCTTAGATTTTCCGACGGGGCTAGATTTAGTCTTATTTGGGTACGGTTTTCCGTCGACCCTCGTCAAATTTGGTTTGTGAACAAACCGGTTTCGGCCGTTTGCCATCTTCAGTGAGTACGAAAAGAACATTGAAGATGGCAAACGTCCGAAGCCGGTTTGTTCTCAAACCAAATTTGACGAGGGTCGACGGAAAACCGTACCCAAATAACAGGTTTTAAGGATGTTAATAACAATCTTTATTCAAAATTCATATCAGTGATGTTGGTGAGATGTTCAATTGATGGACACGACGACTAGTATATGTTGACAGCTCTTGTGCTATACTATCGACAACAACAGCACTCTTTTCTACAGAACTAACTGAGCGTGTATACATTTCCTACAAGTCCAGTTTGCTAAAATTTTTAAATAATTCTACCGATTGCGGACACATTTGGCGGATTATGCTGATTACAAAAGTCACGAAGTGCATGAAATGCATTTTGATTTGAGCGAGCGACTATTTTCCCAATAAAACAATTACAAATTGTTATTGCTTTTTTTTAAATTATTTTATATTGTTATTTTAGATTTGCGTCATAACAACAAACGTATTTATTCAGGTGTAAAATATTTTATTAAAAAATTAAAGGAAATGTTTCAAAGAAATAATTCAGCAAATATAAAAACCATAAAATTTCCTAAAGCATTAAATGTTAAAATAATAACAACTGTCAAACGAATGACGTTTAAATAATTAAAAATGTGTTTTAACGAGGATTGCACAAAAAGCAATTAAATCAATGGGAAAATTATGATAAAAATAGAAGAAAAAAAATGCTTAAACTAAAGGCTATTTTAATAGAGGTATAGAATTTGAAATGGAATAAAACAAAGATGATTTTTTTTTTAAATTGACATGAAATTTATTTTATTCATTCTTGTTGAAAAAACAGCCGCTACACAAACATGACTTTATAGCGGTAACATTACTAGCTCGTAAGACTGGGGGTTGTGGATTCGATTCCCAACAAAGACCTTAGTTTTTTTTTTCACTACAAAAATAAAAATTTACTGTCGTTGGTGCTGCTCAGTGATTAAGGCATGGTCACTGCTCACTGTGCTGTTCCTATACGACAGTTAATTTCCTTAACTATTCTTCTACGTTCACCACCTGTCTCATTTCTTCTCTATCCCTTTCCTAAGATAGTAACAAGGTACATGACTAAATAGGCATTGTTGCCTGAAGTGCTGCTTCTCTTTAAAAAAAAAACAAAAAACATCGCTTTTTTTATTCCAACAGACCATTAAGCCTACAGCACGCACTCAGTTTTTGTGGATGTAACGGTGTCGAAACATACACTTCAGGATTATCATCACTCCAAATACAGCAGCTTCGTTTATTGACGTATTCATTCAAACATAATTGAGCTTCGTCGCTAATGAAAATCGGGATCCATGGAAATTTCGTTTTTGGCCCAATTTGCATAACTTGGAAGCTTGGCACAGGTATCAGTCTGAAATGACAAACTAATAAAATGATACACCAATCAAAACATAAATCACTTGAAAGCTAACAAAAAGTAATCGGTTATTGATTTTGCTAATATTTTAACGATTAAAACACGTTGGTTTATCGATTTGCCACGTGTCTACTTCACGACTGCCAAATATATGAACTGTCAAGACTAGTGTTTACCAACTCGGAAAGATGTATTTAAAGATGTACCCCGACAGTCCATTAGCAATTGTCGCTTGATGCCGAAATGCATAAGCTTGTGTCATTTGGATTAACCAAATATTTGTGATAAAATATTTAAAATCCAGATGAAGCTGTTATTTAAATTTTTTTTCTGTTAATTCACTAAATTCATTAAAAAAATATGAACACTAAAGGTGAAGCACTTTTGTCCAATCATTCTACAAGGTAACAAACAGTGATTCAAATTATGTACGGTAATGGTCCAAAGATAAAACAGCTCATGCTATGGCTGAAAAAAAAATTATGTTTTAGCTTATTTGGAATGCTGAGTCAAGAGAAATCGTTTCAGATTAACATTCATCAATTTATGAATTTTAAAAAATGATCCTTAGAACTTTTAAATTTTTCATCCCTCTTGTATTTGTTTCTTGTTTTTTTTTTTGTTTTTTGTTTTTTTTTTTTACAAATTTAAACGGATAAAAGTGTTGACAGCAGTCATGTTCATGCTGGAAAAAAAAGGAAATTCCGTTTTGCAAAATGTATTTAATTTGCTTTATTACTTTTGGCATATGCTGGTGTTAAGGTGTATTTGAATAATTAAAAAAATAAAACGTTTAATAAGAGCAAGAGCCTTTCCCGTTTTATGCAGCAATAAAAGGTACTTTATGAGCTTGTGAGAAAGAGAGACAGAGAGTGAGGGAGAAATAAAGGGATAGTATGAGATTTTCAATTAAACTGTTTTGCAAAATTGTGTTGTAGTAAATTTGTATTAAATTTGCTTGGCCTCATAAAAAGAAAATATTTTTATGTTCGTGCTAATGTTTTATATGCCGAAATCCTTGTGAACATAATCACTATCAAGAGGGTGGTTTGAAAAGTTAATATCAAAATAATTTTTGAGTGTAAGGAAAATTTTAATTTAAAATAAGAATGAACATTTTTAAAAGCTTTATTATTTATATTTATTTATTAATCACTAATTTAATTACAGTTGGGACTGGATTATCCGTGATCTGGTTAACCGGTAACACCTATTAACCGTGATTTTCAAATTGTTTGCTTCTGATTGCTCCGTGATTACCTCTATTATCCGTGATCGCAAAATTTTTTTTATTAACTTCAAATGCATACATACACACAGTATAACCCTAGAATATCATACTTATTTTTATATCGCAAACGTCATACTTCGTCGAATCCACTACGGCTATATTCAAAAGGATGCAAAGAATTATTTAAATAGTGAAAATTTTCAATGCTTAGCAATTGTTTCTTATGTATTTTATTGAAATAAAACGAATTAATGTTGTTTTTAAATAAAATTTAATTCTAAAAAAAGTTTCACAGCACTTCTTTATTTGCCTTATTAATAAAATATAACAAAAAGAAAACGATCAAAAAGGATAACATAAAACATAAAATTCATACAGCATTTTTTTATCTTAAAATTAACATATTGTATTTTAAAAAACTTCTAAGTTTTGAAGTTTCAGTCTTTATTTCATACAAGAGGCGCAGAGTTCTATTTTGTGCTCCCCACAAAGGCTTTTTCTACATTTTGAGCATAATGACTTTGTCATACGCCACTTAAATGAAGGGCACATACCTTCCGCTTCTCGTTCTTTCGTTGCTGGCACACACCGTCACTGCTTTTCGTACTATGTGGCAATACACTTGCGATATTTTCGCGCATCGAATTTCTCAAGGTTGGTATCTCAAGTCTTTCAGATATATGCATTTGGACAAGCGAAAAATGTAATTTCTTCATAAACTCACTGCTACTTAGAGGCTAAAGTTTTGCTTCGAACATATTATGTGCATAAATAACGTCGCCGTTTATGAAAGCCATATTCAAAATGCCATAAAACTGACACATTGGTCATCTGTTTGTCTTTCTGGAGCAGCTTATAGTAGAGCACATTTGATCAAAAGTATCGACACCACCTTTTGTTTTATTGTAAAACTCAACTATATAAGGTTTATTGAACGTTTGATCGACTAATCCTTCTTCATTGCGATAGCAAATAAACCATTTTGTTTGGTTTATACGAAAGTAGTGTTAATTCGTTGTCATAACAGAACATAGATGTACCACATTTACGTCCCTTTTTATTTTTTAATTCTTTAGGTATTTCCTTTTTGTTTGATCGCAGCGTACCAGCTAACGTCAGCTTATATGGTTCACGTAAAAGGAATTTCGCAAGTGGAACTGACGTAAACCAATTGCCCATTGTAATATTTCTATTTGTTCCATAAACAGTTTTTGCTAGTTGTTTTACATAATACTCGCCAAGTGGCAGATTAGTTTGGTTTGAACCTTTCCCCAAATACGGTGCAGCATCAACCATGTACTTCGTTCCACAGTCACACATCATTACCATTTTTAGGCCGTACTTTGCAGGTTTATTTGGTATGTACATTCGGAAATTACATTTACCTCTGAAAGTCAGAAGTTGTTCATCAATTGTTAGGTACGGCCCGGAAGTATAATTGTCTCTACATTTCTGAACAAATATTTTCCACACTTTTCTTATTGGAGCAAATTTGTCAGAAACTTGTTGAATGCATACAGCTTTATCATCAAATCGAAGACAAGATAAAAGAAACCTAAACCTGGCCTTAGTCATTGTAGACAAACAGATGCTTTTTTGATACGAGCAGTCAAAACTAATATAGCTATGAGGGCAAATATTTCAAGTAATGAAGTTTCTTTCCTTTGCGGCTCATCTGTAGTAACAAGTAAGTTCGATTTTCGAATGGCTATCTCACCATTTGTCCATTTAACTATCTCAGTAATAATATCATTTGTTATAAACATCTGAAAACACTGCAGAGGGTCAGTAATATTCTTACACTCCCTCGTCGGTCCTCTTATTTAGTGAACGATATTGAGTCCATAATGGTGAGATATAGCTTTTCTGGTCGACCACTTGTGCTTATCTTTTCCCTGCAATATTGATTTTGTGAACGGTATTATATTGAACTTACACATTAAAGTATTTAATGGAACATAGCCTCATCTGAATCGACTGATTCTTCTGATGAACTTCCTTCTTCTACTTCTAACTCGTCATCTGACGTATTGCTATTCTCTGTTGTATAAATTTTGTTTGCTATCGTCGCACATAGAGGTATTTCAACGATCTGGGCGGCCAAAACCCCAAAAGTCAAAGTAGGAATAATATTGAAAAAAAATATTCACTGCATTAAAAGACATTCCAAAGAACATGAGACAACAACCAAAATTTTTTTTCCGCGCATCACGCGCACGTATGAGCAGTCGAAAATTGAGTGTTTCACAGAGTTCTCATAATAAAACTGGGTTCCCTTACAAAACAACCGGTTTTCATCGTAAATATTAGTAAAACAAGTTAATCGCACAAGGAAAAAATTATGGATCCTAGTACTTCAGATAATGGACTTATGAAAAATCATTTTACAACATATAATTAGTCATATCAATGCTGATTTTTTTATTGATTGAAAGTCAGGTTATTTTTGTAGTAAATTTTAGTTGAATTTCTTTTTCAAGATGCTTTTTGATATGTTATCAAGGTAGATCAAGCAATAATTTTTTTTGTTTAGCATTATTCAATCTTTCCTTTATTGAAGTAGCAAAAAATTTTTCCCGGATAGTCCCGGATAAGCACTTTTTTGACACCTTAAACATTTTTGATCTCAAAAGCTTTTTTTTCTGTCAGTTGAGTTTTTGCAAATAATAAAACTAACTTTGACAATAAAAAGAAATCGTTATTGTCTATGTCGGCTCTATTATATGTTGACCTGTACCCATGGCATCCTATGACTCCAACGTTGCACAAAATTTTGGTTCATGGCGCAGTTGTAATTGGAAGATCTCTGTTACCTATAGGACAACTTTCGGAGGAGGCGGCAGAAATTCGTAATAAGGATTTCAGAAGTTATCGGCAAGACTTCGCAAGAAAATTTTCTAGACAAAACTGCAATGAAGATACATTTAATCGCCTTCTACTTAGTTCGGACCCTTTGTTAAGCTGTATGAGAGCAATAAAGAATAGAAATACTAACCCGTTCTTGCCAGAAGCAATATCAATGTTCATATCGGACGAGCCATATACAAATGATTATTCTTCAGAGAGCGATGCAATATTCAATTAAATGTTTTCTTAATCTTTTATGTTGTTTTTGTTATTTTGTTTTCAATAAAACATGTTCATTATATATTCTCATCATTTACATACCATTTCTTTTTTTTTTTATTCATACTTTTGAGTACGTATTTATTCCAGCATTTTGGTTTTATTAAAAGTTCATTAACTCAGTCAATTTTTAACGGATGTTTTAAACCAAAGTTGCATTTTACTCATAAATAAACATACTTTTATATTACAATCTTAAATTATACGGTTCCTAAATGAAAAAATGTGTAAAAACATCTCCAAACTTGAAAAATACCCAATTTTTTTGCAAAACTTAGTTTGCTGGAGGAATACACACAGATGTCTCAATATTACTTAAGTATCATTTTCATATCTTCGAAATGGCTTAGTTTCTTCTTTCTAAATCCACTGAGAAATTCTAAATCGGTTGATATTCAACAAAGTTACTAGCTTATATGTGCAAAAGAGCAGAAAACCCGGTTTTTTACCCGTAACTCAAGATTTTAGAGGGTTTCGCAAATTTCAACGACACAGTCTTGTTGTACTCGACAAGATATGTACATTTAATCACAAAAATAATTTTGGCCGCCCAGATCGTTGAAATACCTCTATGTGCGTCGTCCAGTTCGATTTCGTCGTCGCAATTTTAAAGAAATCTTTAAATTTTTTCATCAGTTAAACAAGTTGTAATTGTAATAGTAACGAGTAAATATGAAGCCCAAAACTAAAAAAAATATTAAAAATCTAATACTATAAAAGAAAAAAAAAAAAGACGACGCATTTTCAGAAAAAATAGCCTTACCTATTGCGCAGAAAGCTAAACATGAGCACACACGAAGAGCATAACAACGACTGAAGCTGTACAAAAATGCAATAAAAAAAACTATAAACAGAGAGAGAAAACATAAAATAAAAATATGCGTCGTCAATTCGACGAAGTATGATTCCCCAGGGATAATAAACAGGAAAACGGGAAATTCCCTTGTTTGCATATCATGAGTTAGAAGCATTTACAGTTTAATTTTAGTTTAATTTTAAAATTTGAGAAGTGCGGGTGGTTAGATCTAAAAGAAACGTTTTTAATGTTGAAGATAAAGTTAAAATAAATAACGTGCATTAAAAAAATAATGTGAATGTTAAAATACTAGCTTAAAAATACAAAGTTGGGTTACAGGCCGTAGACAAACTAGAGGTTTAAAACTTTGAAATATAATAAAACAAAAATGAATTATTTAAATTGACATATAATTTATTTTTCGAAAAATAATCATCTGTCATTATTATTTAAATATGACGGCTATCTTCAACTTGGTCTAACCGAATTCGCAGAAAATAGACTAGTGGCGTTAAATCGCACGATCTTGGATCCAGTTTATGCATCCAAAATGTGAAACTATGCGGTTACTGAAGGTTTTCGTCAATAATTAAATTAACGCAATAGCTGTGTGACTGTGTGAGAGAGACAGAGCTAGATAAAAAAATCTTTAATTATTTTCAAAACGAGCCTCGTATACTTAAATAAATTTCAGTAAACTTTTACAATTTGAAGGATACTTGATCAAATACAACTACAGCATTGGAAATTTTATTTTCCTAACCATACGATACAGCATAAATGTTGCCTTCCTCTCTTCGACCCTTTGTGCCAACAACTTTGTGGAGCTGCAAAATGTATTCTTGAGTTGAAATGTGTGTTGGTAATACATATTTATAGAATAACTGTGGGAGTGTATCCAGTTTTCTGTTAAAGATATATTTAGATTTGTTGCCATCGCCATTGTTTGCAAAATTTATTAGTTAAAATTTTTTTGTTTAAATTGTATTTTCATGTTGTGAATTGCATTCACACCCACAACCTATTTTAAACTATACGCCGTTTTGAGTGTAAGTTTACAGTGGGACTTCTTGTTTAGGGTTACTTGTTTTGCTTTTTTATACTCTTAAATAGCAAAATAAATTGAATTTTATTAATTGCGATCCTCGAGAGATTTGTACTTTTGTTAACTGCGTTTTTAGATTGATAGAGATCAAAGTTGTTCTCGTTAATACTACGGTGTAACCCTTTGGGCATTCTATAGAGTCTTAGAATTGTTTGTTTTTAGTTTTTCCTTTTTTTTCTTCTGCACATGTGTTGCAATCTGATGCCTAAAGATCCACCAGATATTGTCAATGAAGTTCATAGAAGAATAAAAAATATTTGGGGCTATTCTGCGTTTCGATTCGAATCGAAATTTTCTCCGTCTGTCAGATTTGGTATTCTACGTTTCGATTCCGCTCAGTTTCTTTCGATTGTATGTATTCTGCATTACGATCGGAGCTCCGTTTTTCTCAGTTGCTTTTTTGTTAACGGAGGGGTTTTCTTTAACTGTGTTTTTTTGTTAAAAAGTTTAAAATTGAAAAAAATGTAAGTAGAAAATGAGATAAAATGTTCAAAAACGATAAAAAAAAACAAAATTATTTTTAATTAATTTATTGAATTAAATTAATTTTTTTTGTTTTAAATTGTTAATTTTTGTACCCGAATATGATGTGTTTTAAAGGTTAAAAATAACAACACCGCAGCAGTATGAAAAATTGGCACATTTAATGGCATCGAAAGCAGACGTTGCATGTGGATACCACAAGCGATCAAAGTGTTCTGCCACTTCTTCCAGGAGTCCTCAGTGCACTAGATCCTACAACAAAAATACCAGTACATGGAAAAAAGTAGGTATGATTTGTGTGTGATTATTTTATTTTTATTAATTAAAAGTTTTTTGTATTGTATTGAATTAAAATTAATTAAAAGTTTTTTATATTGTATTGAATTAAAATTAATATTCCATTTGTTTTTATTTGAACCATAAAAAATTAAAATAATATATTTGTATTCAATTTTACATTTGTTTATAAAAATGATAACAAACTTGCTTATTTTGCTATTTCATTTCCACATTCCACAGTGATGCTATTAATTTTGTAAACATTGTTGTCTTCTTATTTTTCTTTCGATTCCGTTTTTCTACAGAATACCAATTTTCGATCGCAACGGAACTGAATGCGGAGACTTAATCGAAACGCAGAATAGGGGTGATTATGACTTAGCTGAGTCTGTGACATTTCAACTGATTTGATAGATATCATAAAGGCTCATACTCCACCATAGACAAAACTGTGTGAATATTTCGAAGCAGTATTTTCTGATAATTATAAGACATTCTAATAGGTTTTTGTACCACTTAGTCTTCGCCAACGACATATCTCTTCAGCTCAGCAAATTAAGGCAGCTTCAAAGAAGCCTGCGGTTGCCCTATCGATCAAGAGGACCATTGCGTTAGTTAGTTTAGATTTACACGTGATGTCGTTCACATGAAATCCTGCGCAAAAGTGTATAACGGTCGCTGGATGATGTAATTCCGGTTATCATTAAAAAAAAAAAAGAAAGATGAGGTTTTTCCCTCATAATAAGGCTCCGGTGCGTGTGTGTGATGTATGTATATGTAAATATGGCACTGACGAAATTCCATGAAGCGGGCGAAGGAATGCTGCTGCTGTACCTGGACAGCGAAAGTAGCTGTAGCTTTGATAGTAGGCGTTAGTATTACGTTAGTTATTTAGATTTGCACAAGATATCGTTCACGTGAAATGCTGTGTAATAGTGTATAACGATCGCTGGATGATATTCCGGTTATCATTTTCAAAGAAAAAAAGTGGCGCTTTTCCATTATGATAAGCCACCGATACGTGTATATATAAATATATATATATATATATATGCCATTGACGCAATTCCATGAAGTGGGCGAAGAAATGCTACTTTATCCTGTATCGAAAGAGCGAGGTTAATATTAATATGCCAGCAGTTGCCAATTTTATAACAACACTTTCTTCTTTTTAAAACATACTAGCAAACCCGGCGAACTCCGTTTCGCCACCAGATGGCTTCGTTTTTTGTAACATTTCGTTTGGGGATTAAAAGATGAAGAAAAATCTTTTTTTTGTTTTACATTTGAAAAGGAAAAATTTTATTTCATTGCACAACAGTAACGAATTCATTTCGATTACAAAAATGAAGTAGAATTTAGTTGAACCTCTCTAAGTAAAAAATGAAAGTGAACCCAAAGTAAATACTGAATTGAAGCGTTATACGTGTCCGCAAATTATCCGTTTCATTGAAATGCTCTTTGGTAAACCACATTTTTTGTTTTTTGGTCTGACGTTAAATACGGTGGGACTTCTGATCGTGTGATGGTGTAGTGTGTGGTGTATGTGTAGATGTTTACGTTTTGCAATTGATTGTGTTGGTGTGATTGATTGCTGTTAGTGATTGGTTGAATAAAATTGTTTACCTTGCAAGTCGGCATGAAGTCGCCTTCTCGAATGATATTAGCTCCAAAGAAAGTCATGCGAAAGCAGTTATTGCAATTAAGAATACGTTGAAGAAAATTGATGGGATCGGGATCAGTTTCATCGAACAATGGTTACAGTGGCTGTGGTGGTGTAAGTAATGGATCCAGTTTGACTTTTCCACTTGCACAGCACAATCCAGCCGTTTCTCTTTTGAACTTTAACGCATTGCAATATCGTCATTAGTCCAATATCTACATTGTCATCATCACTGTAGTTCGTAGTGAAATCATATTGGAATGCCAATCGACTGTATGATGCCAATGATCTTCGTGTGCTCACGCGTTGTCTCAATCGGGCATTTTCTCTAATTATATTTTGTCTTTCTACGTTTAAGTTATGTAAATACAATTGTTGCTGGCTTGCATGTCTTGTGCGGGGGCCGATGTTCGCACATCGTCCTCTCGGCATTTTGGACTATGTGTGATTCGATTTACATCCGCGCCTGGCCACGAAGCCTTAATCAGATGGTGGACCAAACCACTGCATAATTTGGAACGTCATGCTCGTCCTAGGAAGCCGAAGCTATAATTCTATGCAACAGAACTTTCTAGTTGCAACTTCGATGATTCCTTGCTTAAGAGTTAAAGACTTTCCAACTCCTGTCCAGAACACATGTCTAGCATGCTCACTGGACTGAATCATTCACCTAGCGAAATGATCCTGGCCACCATATTAAACAATAGACCTGATATGGGGCCGCGAAACTACAACCACCACGATACTCCCATATAGGAGCCAACCTCAATAATCAACCAGAGAACAGTTAAATGTCTAAAGAGACAAATAAGGGAACTCTGCGAGCTTACTGATTCCCGTGGAAATAAAGTGGAGTTTACAGTTGTACCCCTGCTGACTTCAGACTTTTTCCCCCAGTTGCACAGGTCTAGATAGTCGAAGTTCTATAAAGACCATATATATGTGCCCCCGGGGGGTCGGCATTTTGGACTATGGACAGAGTAGTGAATATAACCTCAAATGCACGATCCACATAATTTACACAGTTCAAGTTACCACCTCAAGGACAAATGCCTGCTGTTGAAGTTAAATAAAAATTTGCACAATACGCGTGATTTAATTGGTTTCCAATTGAACTGTTAGGAAACGAATAACTTTAACCTCAATTTCACGTGCGCATATGTAGCTGTCAAACAATGTATCACGCACCGACACCATCTACTTAAAACCGTGGAAATCGATTCGTGCGTTCTGGAGTTATAGCGTCAGGAAGGAAAACCCGACTTATTTTTACATATTAAGGATTTTTTTTTATTAGTTTATCTCAAAGCTGAATAAGTTTTTATTCACACCACCTACAAAGTGTGGTGTGTATGTATAAGTTTTTATGTATGAATAGAATAAAAATTTCCTGGCTACATAAACAGTGCTATCTGCATGTTTCTTAGTCATGAGTTTAAATCTCAACAGCGACTTGAACATTAACAAAATATTATTGTTTTTGCATACCCGTGATAAATGAGTTGTTTAAAGGGAAACCAAAGGAAAGTTGCATATCTAACCATCGATTGGAAAAGAAAAACAATTTTTTTATAGCCGCGGTAGAATAATGTTTTGAGGTTAGAGCAGCACATAGGATGGCGGTCCAAAACACGAGAGAGTCATAGTTGAGGCGGACAATAAAAACATAACAATTTGTGGCTGAGTTTGTTAAAGGCCAGCTTTGTGAGCAGAAGATCATGAGCTAAAATCTCGACGGAGGCACTGTTTATTGTTGTCTGCGTGGTGGCGCTGACTAAAGGCACATCATTCGAGATACTCCGGAAGCGAGGCAGTACAAAAGATCATGAGTATAAATTCTAAAAACACAGAATAAGAAACATAAAACAAGAAATAAAAAGTAAAAAAAGAAATAAAAATCGACGAGGTTGGTATATCCAACCAAAAGAACCCCTACTATTAAGAAATATTGGAAAAATGTAATAATCAAGAGGTCACAGATTAACACATTTTAACTTAATTTCAGCTGCATTTAAAATATATTTCCATGGAATAAAAAGAGTTTAAAAAAAAACATTATTGTAAATTTTACCCATAGTGCGTACAATAAACTTGAATAAAATCCTACATAAATTGCTCTACATTTATGGCTAAATAGGAGTGTATTAAGTTGTTTGATTGTAACCACTTTCCATGTTAAATTGCATTTGCAAAGGGAAGTGTTTTCAAATTGTTCGCTGTGTTTAAAAGTGGAAGAAATGCATTTGACTGTATGATTTATTACGGTTGAAATAGTTTAGAAAATAATTAACTTGAAAAATGTTAAACCATTTTCTTTTTTTGTAAAAAGAAAATCACTTGTGTTTTTTTTCCTGCAAATACTTAAAACAATAATTGTTAAAATACAAATTTAAATATTAAATAAAATATTTCTCAATTTTTATTTTATATAAAACAAAATTAAAGCTGACATAAAGTTTTCACAGGCAAACACATGAATACAACATTAATCACAAATACCGCATGTCGAGGGTGTTTCTTTATAGAGGTATATATCTTTGAAATTGCATACAAAAAAATGAATTTTTTAACCTTTTGGCATTACGAGGGCTGCTATTTATATTTGTGGCCTAAGGATGAAAACACAAACATTTAAAGATAAAATCTATTTTATTGTTTTTCAAAATATTCTCCATGAAGATTTATACACTTTTGCATGCGTTGGAACCAATTTTCAAAGCACTTTTTCCACTCCGATTTAGGTACTTCTAAAACATGGGTTTTGAATGCAGAAACTGCTCCTTCATATGTAGGAAACCGTTGTCCACGTAGTTTTTTCTTGATGTTCGGAAACAAAAAAGAAGTCATTAGGTGCCACGTCAGGGCTGTACGGCAGATGACCCATCAATTCAATGTTTTGCCCTGTCAAAAACTCCATTGTTTCAGCCGATCGGTGACAGCTCGCCTTGTCGTAATGCAGAATGATGCGTCTTTTCTTTGACTTTTCCCTTAGTTTCTCAAAAACTTCTGGCAAACAAATAGTGGTGTACCATGCCGAATTAACCGTCTTACGTTGCTCTAATGGCACAGTCGCCACATGACCGGTAATGCCGAAGAAACAGGCAACCATTTGCTTTGATGTGCTTCTACCACGAACAACTTTAGTGGGATTTCGCTCGTCTTGAAAGACCCATACGGTGGATTGCTGTTTTGTTTCAGGATCATATGAGTATATCCATGATTCGTCACCTGTGCAGATATTATAAACTGCTTTTGATGCAGCTTGAGCGAATTTCTGCAACATTTTCTTGCACCAATCAACACGAGCATCCTTTTGGAGCGTTTGTCAGGTTACGTGGTATCCAACGTGAACAAACCTTTTTCACATGCAAATGTTAATGCAAGATCTTATTGACGCTTGTCATACGAATCCCTATAGATGCCTCAATCTCGCGATATGTTACATGACGATCATGCTTTATCAGCTCATGCACAGCTGCGATGTTTTCTGGCACAACAACCGTTGTTGGACGACCTTTACGGGATTTGTCCTGGAGTGATTGTCGGCCACGATTGAATTCGTTATACCAGTTTTTAATGGTGCTGTAAGAAGGTGCTTCATTACCATATAAGGAATTAAGTTCATGTGTGCACTGTTGTCGTGTCAGGCCACGTCGAAATGTTCACGAGTTAATTCCATTTTCTCCTAAGATCACTTTTTCAACCTGTTATCACTAACACTAACAACAATAAAATGACAAAATGTTTTGGTTGAGGTTATGTTTAACATTGTGAAGGTTGCACTGGAAACATCAGCTGGTGCCTAGCAACAGTCAGTGTTACCAGGCCAGAAATATAAGTAGCAGCCCTCGTATAATTTAAAAAAATATAACTTCTGGTATATGACCACCACGTCTGGATGTAGTTTAATCAGGATACCAATTTTCGATGACTTTTTACAAAATTTGTGACCGTATATCGGTAATAACACGGTTAATGTTATCCACCAATTGGTCATCTGTTTCGGGCCTATCGACATAGACTGGCGATTTTATATGTTCCCAAAGAAAATAGTCTAGCGACATTAAATCCCACGGCAATTCATGAGTACGAAACGTAAAACTATGTTTTTACCTAAGGTTTCCTTCAACAAATCAATTGTGATACCAGCTGTGTGACATATTTCGCCATCTTGTTGAAACTACAGCTCCTGTACATCATGGTTGTTGAATTGACTTTATAGCGATCACACTGACTGTCCCAACATATATCCCCCCGGGGGCACATGATGGTCTTTTTGGAACCTACTATTCCATTTAGATTTGTGACTTTCGGGGTAAAAGGGAGCCCAGGCCCCTCAAAGACTAGTAGGACTCATCTGGACAATCCACATATTTCCACGGGAAATCAGTTGCCCCAGAGTACAATATTTGCTCTCTTTAGACAAAAAATGTGCTCTGACTGGTTATTGAGGTTGGCCCCTATATGGGAGTATCGTGGTGGTTGTGGTTTCGGACCCTCGTGAGAGTTTGTGGGTCGGACCATTCAAATTAACACAATGAATGCTGGCGTGTTCTTGATAAATAAGAGCTTCATGCGTTCTGGACCAGGAGTTGGAAAGTCTCCAACTCCTCAGCAAGGAGTGAGGGCACGGCCTACTCCGGACTTTCTAAATTGCTACTAGAAGTGACTGGAGGATATACGTATCTGAAGGCCTTCTAGGGCGTAGTTGGTGTCCAATCAACTAAGTGGTTTAACTACCATCTGATTATGACTATATAGTCGGTGCAGATGTAAAACAAATCACACATTGTCCCAACATATACCTCCCCGGGGGCACATTTATCGGTCTTTATAGAATACTTGACTATCTGGACCTGTGCAACTGGGGGAAAAAGGGAGCCCAGTCCCCTGAAGGCAGACAGGGAGTCAACTGGAAACTCCACTTTATTTCCACGGGGATCAGTGGCCTGCAGAGTTCATTATTTGTCTCTTTAGACATTTAATAGTTCTTTGGCTGATCATTGAGGTTGGCCCCTATATGGGAGCATCGTGGTGGTTGTGGTTTCGGGCCCCATATCCAATGGTTTTCTATGGTGGCCAGGATCATCTCACTGATAATGACACGCAAAGTGAATGATCCAGTCCAGTGAGCATGCTTGACATGTGTTCTGGACAAGGAGTTAGAAAGTCTCCGACTCTCTAGCAAGGTGTAATGATTTGCAGACCTGTACTGAAATCATTAAAGTTGCAACTAGGTGGTTCTGTTGCATAGAATTATGGCTTAGGCTATCTAGGACGCATGTATGACGTTCCAAATTATACAAAGTGGTTTGTTCACCATCTGATTAAGACTTACAGTCAGGCGCTGATGTAAAACAAATCACCTCTGTCCCAACATATACCCCCCCGGGGGCACATTTATCGGTCTTTATAGAATACTCGACTATCTAGACCTGTGCAACTGGGGCAAAAAGGGAGCCCAGTCCCCTGAAGTCAGACAGGGAGACAACTGGAAACTCCACTTTATTTCCACGGGGATCAGTGAGCCGCAGAGTTCATTATTTGTCTCTTTAGACATTTAATAGTTCTCTGACTGATCATTGAGGTTGGCCCCTATATGGGAGCATCGTGGTGTTTGTGGTTTTGCGGCCCCATAAGGGAATTATGAAATTTATGGTGGCCAGGATCATTTCACTGATAATGACACGCAAAGTGAATGATCCAGTCCAGTGAGCATGCTTGACATGTGTTCTGGACAGGAGTTAGGAAGTCTCCAACTCTTTAGCAAGGTGTGATGGTTTGCAGACCTGTCCTGGAATCATTCAAGTTGCAACTAGGTGGTTCTGTTGCTTAGCCGGAGGGCTATCTAGGACGAGTATGACGTTCCAAATTATGTATAGTGGTTTGTCCACCATCTGATTAAGGCTACATAGCCAGGCGCGGATGTAAAACAAATCACACTCTGTCCCAACATATACTTGAATCTTGCTATTACACCAAATATGGCAGTTTTGCTTATCAACGTATCAATTCAAACAAAGCTAAGCTTCATCCCTAAACCAAATTCGCTTATGGAAGTCGGGCAATTTGTTTTGTGTCCAATTTGCACAAATTGAAAACATTGTTCAGCCGTCAGTCTATTCATGGTGAAATGCCAAAATAAACTAAACCTAAATCACTTAACAACTGACCAAACAGCCACTAGTTAAAAAGTGTTGCCAACTTTATATCGGTTTTTTCAACAAGAAGTTTGTTATTCAACAAGATACTTTTTTTATTTAGTTTTCTGACGTATTTGTAGTAGATACAATGGCAATTCTTACAATATATTAAATTTCGCACGAAATTCGCATTAAAGTAATTTAAATCCACTATGTAACAGGTGGTACCGTTAGAGTTACATTTCGTGATATTTTCGAACAACATAATCGTCCTTCTGAGACTACTGTTAAGAATTTAATCATTAAATTTTATTCGGCATGCTAAATACAAAATGTGTGAACACCAGCGCGTGTGTGATCGCGTCGTTTAACTGAAAATATCGCAGCCGTGAAGCACAGTGTTGAATCAGATCCAAATTTTTTTATTCCTCGGCATTCTCAACAATTGGGATTATCGAAAACCGCCACATGGAGAATTTTACACAACGATTTGACTTTGAACAAGGTTCAACTGGTGCAGGAATTGAAGCCGACCGACCATTCATATCGCCGGCTGGTATTTCAGACGAAGCCCATTTGCACTTGTCTGGGCTTCTGATTATTGATTATAGAGAAGCTTTTGAATGCTCAACGTGTCATTGTATGGTGCGCCATGTGGTCTGGAGGTGTGATTGGGCCGTTTTTTCGAAAATGAGGCTGGAAATGCGGTAACGATCAATGGATCACGCTATCCCGAGATGCTAACAAGTCAATTTTGGCCTATTATTAACAACGTAGATATCACTGACAGAGACGTGATTTGATTTACATCCGCACCTGGCCATGAAGCCTTTATCAGATGGTGGTCAAGCTACTATGCATAATTTGGAACGTCATGCTCGTCCTAGGAAGCCGACGCTATAATTCTAGTTGCAACAAAACTTTCTAGTTGCAACTTCGATGATTCCAGAGCAGGGCTGCAAATCATCTCCTTGCTTAAGATTTGGAGATTTTCCAACTCCTATCAAGAACACATGTCTAGCATGCTCACTGAATCCGCACCTGGCCATTAAGCCTTTATCAGATGGTGGTCAAGCTACTATGCATAATTTGGAACGTCATGCTCGTCCTAGGAAGCCGAAGCTATAATTCTAGTTGCAACAGAACTTTCTAGTTGCAACTTCGATGATTCCAGAGCAGGGCTGCAAATCATCACTCCTTGCTGAAGAGTTGGAGACTTTCCAACTCCTATCAAGAACACATGTCTAGCATGCTCACTGAATCCGCACCTGGCCATTAAGCCTTTATCAGATGGTGGTCAAGCTACTATGCATAATTTGGAACGTCATGCTCGTCCTAGGAAGCCGAAGCTATAATTCTAGTTGCAACAGAACTTTCTAGTTGCAACTTCGATGATTCCATAGCAGGGCTGCAAATCATCTCCTTGCTTAAGAGTTGGAGATTTTCCAACTCCTATCAAGAACACATGTCTAGCATGCTCACTGAATCCGCACCTGGCCATTAAGCCTTTATCAGATGGTGGTCAAGCTACTATGCATAATTTGGAACGTCATGCTCGTCCTAGGAAGCCGAAGCTATAATTCTAGTTGCAACAGAACTTTCTAGTTGCAACTTCGATGATTCCATAGCAGGGCTGCAAATCATCTCCTTGCTTAAGAGTTGGAGATTTTCCAACTCCTATCAAGAACACATGTCTAGCATGCTCACTGAATCCGCACCTGGCCATTAAGCCTTTATCAGATGGTGGTCAAGCTACTATGCATAATTTGGAACGTCATGCTCGTCCTAGGAAGCCGAAGCTATAATTCTAGTTGCAACAGAACTTTCTAGTTGCAACTTCGATGATTCCAGAGCAGGGCTGCAAATCATCACTCCTTGCTGAAGAGTTGGAGACTTTCCAACTCCTATCAAGAACACATGTCTAGCATGCTCACTGAATCCGCACCTGGCCATTAAGCCTTTATCAGATGGTGGTCAAGCTACTATGCATAATTTGGAACGTCATGCTCGTCCTAGGAAGCCGAAGCTATAATTCTAGTTGCAACAGAACTTTCTAGTTGCAACTTCGATGATTCCAGAGCAGGGCTGCAAATCATCTCCTTGCTTAAGAGTTGGAGATTTTCCAACTCCTATCAAGAACACATGTCTAGCATGCTCACTGAATCCGCACCTGGCCATTAAGCCTTTATCAGATGGTGGTCAAGCTACTATGCATAATTTGGAACGTCATGCTCGTCCTAGGAAGCCGAAGCTATAATTCTAGTTGCAACAGAACTTTCTAGTTGCAACTTCGATGATTCCATAGCAGGGCTGCAAATCATCTCCTTGCTTAAGAGTTGGAGATTTTCCAACTCCTATCAAGAACACATGTCTAGCATGCTCACTGAATCCGCACCTGGCCATTAAGCCTTTATCAGATGGTGGTCAAGCTACTATGCATAATTTGGAACGTCATGCTCGTCCTAGGAAGCCGAAGCTATAATTCTAGTTGCAACAGAACTTTCTAGTTGCAACTTCGATGATTCCATAGCAGGGCTGCAAATCATCTCCTTGCTTAAGAGTTGGAGATTTTCCAACTCCTATCAAGAACACATGTCTAGCATGCTCACTGAATCCGCACCTGGCCATTAAGCCTTTATCAGATGGTGGTCAAGCTACTATGCATAATTTGGAACGTCATGCTCGTCCTAGGAAGCCGAAGCTATAATTCTAGTTGCAACAGAACTTTCTAGTTGCAACTTCGATGATTCCAGAGCAGGGCTGCAAATCATCACTCCTTGCTGAAGAGTTGGAGACTTTCCAACTCCTATCAAGAACACATGTCTAGCATGCTCACTGAATCCGCACCTGGCCATCAAGCTACTATGCATAATTTGGAACGTCATGCTCGTCCTAGGAAGCCGAAGCTATAATTCTAGTTGCAACAGAACTTTCTAGTTGCAACTTCGATGATTCCATAGCAGGGCTGCAAATCATCTCCTTGCTTAAGAGTTGGAGATTTTCCAACTCCTATCAAGAACACATGTCTAGCATGCTCACTGGATCTGGGAACATTTCACCAGCTAGGTGTTATTAAAGGTGAAATGAACCCGGCCACCATTAAAAACTGACTTGTCTGTTATGGGGCCGCAAAACCACAACCACCACGTTACTCCCATATAGGGGCCAAACTCAATGATCAGCCAAAGAACTATTAAATTTCTAAAGAGACAAATAATGAACTCTGGGGCACACTGATCCCCGTGGAAATAAGGTGGAGTTTCCAGTTGAACCCCTGCTGGGCTTCCTTTTTCCCCAGTTGCACTGTGTCTAGATAGTGGAATTCTAGAAAGGCCATATTTATGTGCCCCCGGGGGGAGATATCACTGACATGTGGTTTCAGCCAATGAAACAATTAATTTATTGCAAACTAAATTTCCCGATCGCATAATTTCACGACAATCAGCAGTTAAGTGGCCAGCCAGGTGGTGTGGTTTAACACCATTAACATTATGTTAAGGACAGAGTCTATACGGACCCAATCGAATAGATTTCAGCATTAAAACTCAAAATCCGTGATATGATTAATAAAATAGAGCCGCCATTTTGCCAAAAAGTGATTAAAAACTTTGATAAATGAATCGACATCTGTCAGCGTGGTCGTGGTAGACATTTGCCAGATATCATTTTTCATCTCATAATTGCCGAACTTTTCTCTTCGCAATATAATAAAAATTTGAATCATCTTATTAAAAATTTTTGTTTTATTTTGTTTTAGAAAACAATTTTTTTTGTTTAAAAAACCCTTTAAAAGCACCCTTTGTAAACAAAATTAAAGTTGACATAAAGCTTTCGTACACGAACACATGAACATATGAACACGACATTAATTACAAATGTCACATTTATTTATGTATTTTCAAAACCAACACAACACAACACAACTGATATTTATTCAAAAATGAGAAAACGAAACACAAAAATGTATATGAGATAACAAAGCAACAGTGTGTGAAATATTTACATACACCCTCACACGTTTTGTCAAGTGTCAAATTTAAAAAAAAATATATTCTATTCAGGAATTGTCAATTTATTATGGAAAAAGTGACATTTGGACAACCTTCCCAAATAAAAGATGGTTTTCAGTACATGTTACAGCATGTCAAATAATAGAGCCTAAGAAAATTATGTTACAAAAGCTTTTTATGCAAGAATTATTTCAAAGAACCGTGACTTTTTAAACTCTCCTCGTAGATATTTCAAAATCATAAATTAATAGCTCTTGTCAAGTATTATGTGTTAACACACATCTGTAACATTTTGAGCAAGTTTTACTGCCAGCACCTATTTAAAGGATGGCCGTCGAACAGTGGGACAGAAACCATTTCTTTTTTATCTCTTAATAAATCTTGAATTTTTAAACGTCTTGATTAATTAAAACTAATTCTCATTTCAGTAAAATTTCTAATTATTTTCTGTGTGTGAAGGTAAATTTGAATTAGACTCGTAATTAGTGATCGTTAAGAAAAAATTGAAAATACTCCAGGAAATACTTTATGGACCGATGAAAAATAATTTTATATTTTTTAATTTAAATATCAGGAAATTTTATTTTAGATAGTTTAATTGCTTTTATATTTCTGTTAGCATCTTAAGGATACAAAATAAAATTTCTAGCTGTTTTTGTTTCATGGAATTTGTCCTAATTCGTTAAACGATTTGCCAAAGTCATTTCTTAATGTAGTTCACTGATCCAGTGGTCCATCATTTCTTCGTCTATATTAAGGATTTCAGGTAAGAGTCGTTTGCGCTACGTTGTAAGGCTTAAGAGCTTTTCTTTAAAGATTTAAACTAGTTTCACCTGACAGTCTCCTCCCATTTATGCCAATCTTAAAAAAACCTTTGGGAGCCCGCAGTCGTAATGAATTTGCACGCCTTTACGTCGCTTTTTCTGGGAGTAAAAGAGGGCACCAAATACCTAGATTAGCAAAGGCTAGAAATTGGAAGAAAAGCACTTCAAAGTTAAATCAGTGTTCTGAGTTACTGGTACCACAGCATACTGGTAATGTAAAAGGAGTAAACTTGGTGGCTGTAGAGTAAACACAAGTAACAGGAAGGATTGGCCTGCGTTCTTATTTCTATATGCTGTTGCATCCTTAACAAAATGATGCCAATGGCACGGCGGAGTTTAAATAGCTTCAAGCATAGAGTAGGATTACCGCAATTTGGGATGTCACTTTGATTACCCAGGGTGTTGGCAGGCTCACTGCATTCACCCGGTCCCCCCGGGGGCACATTTATGGTCTTTTTAGTACGTAACAGCTATCTAGATCTGTGCAACTGGGGGAAAAAGGGAGCCCAGTCCCCTGAAAACAGGCAGGGAGTCAACTGGAAGCTCCACTTATTTCCACGGGGATCAGTGAGCCGCAGAGTTCATTATTTGTCTCTTAAGACATTTAATAGTTCTCTGGCTGATCATTGAGGTCGGCCCCTATATGGGAGTAACGTGGTGGTTGTGGTTTCGCGGCCCCATAACAGTATAATGGTTATTATAGTGGCCAGGATCATCTCACTGATAATGACACGCAAAGTGAATGCTCCAGTCCAGTGAGCATGCTAGACATGTGTTCTGGACAGGAGTTGGAAAGCCTCCAACTCTTCAGCAAGGAGTGATGATTTGCAGCCCTGCTCTGGAATCATCGAAGTTGCAGCTAGAAAGTTCTGTTGCATAGAATTATGGCTTCGGCTTCCTAGGACGAGCATGACGTTCCAAATTATGCAGTGGTTTGATCCACCATCTGGTTAAGGCTTCATGGCCAGGCGCGGATGTAAATCTAATCACACACGTTGCATTCACCCTGTGTTAAAAGCACCGTGGGGTTGCACTATAATGGCAGCTACTTTTCGATAATCGAATGTATCTGATCGAGTTTTAGTTGCATGACATTAATTAAAGAGTAACGTAGAATATGTTAAATCAAGCATCCAGCTAAGTCAGAAGCATCACAAGCTTGCATTGCATCAATAGCTAAAGATAAAGTAAGCTGCGCGGTCGTGTGCCTGTGCAACCGCAAACAACTTTAGGTCTTTCGGACATTAAAAGTGAATCCCTGTTCGTAAGACAAACTTACATATCGCTTATGTTTTGGTGCCAGCCAAAAAAATCCGAGTGGCAAATGCCACTGTTATTGACAAAACAAGAGACAGGGTTGGACATTTGAGTAAAAGATGATTTAGAAAGCTTACAGTTAAGGCAATAGAAAAACTTGTTGCGATAATGATTTATTAAAATAATTAGCAGTAAAAGAAAAGTAAACGACCCACTACGCATTTTACAAACTTGGTAATTTTCTAGGAAATCTTGTATACACAAGACACATCGACATGCTTATGAGAAATTCTACCAAAGAAGTAAACCACAGAAAACAAAAACAACTAACATAGAACAAAACAAAACACACAGCCCAGCAGCGCCTAAACTAAATGATAGCAACAACAACAAGATGGGGTTATATTCTTGTATATGAGAGAACCGCTTAAAACAACTATCTAAGCACCACTTGTTAGGCAAATGAATCAATTCAATTCAAGTTGAGTCATCAGTGTGAAAAGGCAAGCGGCTGTATGCATAAAAAACGCTTACTTGAGCTTTAAAGTACACGTTAGTTAACAAACACTTTAAGGCTAACAGACGTTTGTTAAAAAATGGTATTCATAAACAGTACTTTAGCTAATGTATGCTTTAGGAAAAGTTAGTATTTTGATTCTGGCAACGCCACTATTTTCAGTTGTCACGTTGTAGTTAACGATGTATAAAAATGAATATTATTTATCCGGGTATTTAGATCCATTAAAAATGTTTTTATTGTTTTCAGCAAAATCAACATGTTTTTTTTGTTTTTTTATTAATATTTTTAATAAAAAGCAGGTTAATTTGCAAGGCTTACGAAAAACTTACAAAGAATTTGTTCATATTAAAAAAATAATTATTCGGATAACGAGCTTTGTTTTGATTATATGTGCATCAATAAAACTTTTGTTTAAAATAATTAATAATAATTATATTTTTGTAAAATATAAAATAAAGATGTAAAAATGTTTTATATTGAATGGCTTGTTATATTTTAGTTTTTATTATTATTTGTATACTACAACTTGGTTTTAATAAGCATTTTTAAAAATTTTTGGAATAACAAAGTAAAACTGTCAATTGCTTAATTTACATTGAAAGTGGCGTAAGCCACAACTGAACATTTTTTTTTCATTTTTAATAAATTTGAAATTAATAAGTTAAGAAGTATTGGGATTTTTTTTGAGAGGAGTATTGATAATTAACGGTATAACAACAATGTTTATTTTGAAAGTGGCGTTAGTCGCTGTACTTAGGAAATTAATTACGGAGCTTAGTGTGAAAGAAATGGAAACATGTAATTAGTGTGTGTGAAGTATTGTTGTGATTATTGGACTTATTTTTATTAGTTCGAAAGAATAGTGCAGTTTACTGAACTATGTTATAGTGATATCTGATATACTACACATAATTAGCATTATTTTTATTATTCTCAGGAAGTTGCTTCGTGTTGTATAAAATAGCTAAGAATGTCAAAAGTATATTATTGAACATAGACTTATGTGAAGGACAAAATAGTAATAGTAGCCCCCTGTCGAAAAAATCCTTTACAGTGCACAACATGGAGAAAAAAGATTTTATTTCAACACAATCATTAGAAAAATTCGTTTCAGAAAGAAAACTGAATACAGACTAGTTGAAATGGCTAAAAATTAAAATGTTTTATAAACTAATTTAAAATAAAAAAGATGACAATAACAAAGTAACTTATGCCACTTTTAAAATAAACGGCTCAGTTTATTGTAAACACAATTTGTTTTGTTTTTGAACTTTCAATAATAAAATTGAACTGTCAATTTATTGTAGGTTTAACGTAGGTTTTTCCTACTTTAAAGTTAACAAAGGTATTTTAAGGTAAAAGCGTTTTTTGAATACAACTTTAGGAAATTGTGCTTAACAACGGCAGTTAAACCTACTTAAAGTTTTTATGCATACAGCTGAATAAATTTACCATTGTGTTTATTTTGTGTGTAATAAGTAAATAAATCGTTTAACTTAATTTTAAAGCTCTAAAATACTGTTTTTTTGGAATAAAAGAACTCAAAATAACAAAACGTTTATTAAAAGAAATAAACGTCACAATATATTTTAGCCCCTAACGCATGGTATCATGTTTTGTTGCTTTATAGTAACTTGGAACTGTCATCAGCATATAGTTATAGAATTTATGATTATAATGATTTGTATCCAACATGCTTAACTCAAATTAAAATAATCCTTGGTTCATAGTTTCTTCTGGTAGTGTATTCTAAGGCCACGATTAATAAAATGCAACCCAATTTTTCATTGGGCAACATTTTACATTTGCACGTGTAAAAACGACATCGCTTAAAGAATTTATTTTATTTTGTTTTTTATAAAAACAAAACTACAAACAAGTGTAACGTGTCACTTTTTTTTGCAATTGTTTTTATTTGAATTGTCCCTTTTTTCACTTTCATTCTCTTCCGCATCATCTGCAGTAGACAACATCATGTTCAAGTTATTTGTGTACGAGTATTTTGTTAAAGTGTCAGCGAGTGAGTGAGAGTGTTTCAATAAATATGGTTGTGTTAAAAGGAATAAAGGAGAAAGAAAAGAAATGAATGACATTTCATCACTTCATTAATGGAGCTGGTCCAATTAGTTGTTAACTATAAACTCAAACAGAATAATAAACATCTCAATAAAACTTAACAAAATGGATAAGTAAATATCAATAATATTTATTTTTTTACTTTATAAGTACGAAAGAATAGTGCAGTTTTCTAAATTATATTATAGTGATATCTAATATAGCATACATAATTAGTTTTATTTTATAAAAATTACTTTTATTCTTGGGAAGTTGCTTCGTGTTGTATAAAACGTTTTAAGAATGTCACAACTCAAAAGCATATTATTGCATAGAGTGACTCATGTACAGGACAAGATAGTAAAATAAAACTGGCATTAACTTTGATGAAAATTGTTCAGTCTTCAGAAAACGATATTGAAACTCTGGATCACAAATTTTTTTATTGCGGGCCATTCATACATTACTTCGGCGTTTCGGTGTTTTCCCCCCGGGGGCACATAAATATGGTCTTTATAGAATTCCACTATCCAGACACAGTGCAACTGGGAAAAAAGGGAGCCCAGTCCCCTAAAGGCAGCAGGGGTTCAACTGGAAACTCCACTTTATTTCCACGGGAATCAGTAAGCCGCAGAGTTCGTTATTTGTCTCTTTAGACATTTAACTGTTCTCTGACTGTCCCCCCGGGGGCACATTATAGTCTTTTTGGAACCTACTATTCCATTTAGATTTGTGTCTTGCGGGGTAAAAGGAAGCCCAGGCCCCTCAAAGGCTAGTAGGAGTCACCTGGACAATCCACATATTTCCACGGGAATCAGTAAGCTCGCAGAGTGCACTATTTGTACTCTTAAGGCAAAGATGTACTCTGACTGGTTATTGAGGTTGGCCCCTATATGAGAGTATCGTGGTGGTTGTGGTTTCGGAACCTCGTGAGAGTTTGTGGGTCGGATCATTCAAATTAACACAATGAATGGTTCAGGTTCAGTGAGTATGAATGCTGTCGTGTTCTTGAGAAATAAGAGCTTCATACGTTCTGGACCAAGAGTTGGAAAGTCTCCAATTCCTCAGCAAGGAGTGAGGGCACGGCCTACTCCGGACTTTCTAAATTGCTACTAGGAGTGACTGGAGGACATACGTATCCGAAGGCCTTCTAGGGCGTAGTTGGTGTCCAATCAACTAAGTGGTTTGACCACCATCTGATTGTGGCCTCGCGGTCGGTGCAGATGTAAATTAAATCACGCATTGTTATCTGACTGATTATTGAGGTTGGCCCCTATATGAGGGTATCGTGGTGGTTGTGGTTTTCGCGGCCCCATATCAGGTCTATTGTTTAATATGGTGGCCAGGATTATTTCGCCGTTAATGATACGATAGGTGAATGATCCAGTCCAGTGAGCACGCTAGACATGTGTTCTGGACAGGAGTTGGAAAGTCTCCAACTCTTCAGCAAGGAGTGATGATTTGCAGCCCTGCTCTCGAATCATTGAAGTTGCAACTGGAAAGTTCTGTTGCATAGAATTATAGCTTCGGCTTCCTAGGACAAGCATGACGTTCCAAATTATGCAGTGGTTTGGTCCACCATCTGATTAAGGCTTCATGGCCAGGCGCGGATGTAAATCAAATCACATACATTACTTCGGTGTTCCCCCCGGGGGCACATTATAAGTCTTTATGGATCACACAACCATCTAGACTTGTGTCTTGCGGGAGTAAAAGGGAGCCCAGTCCTCTTCAAGGCTAGTAGGAGCCAACTGGACAATCCACTATATTTCCATGGGAATCAGTAAAGCCCCAGAATTCCGCTATTTGTCTCTTTAGGCATTTAGTTGTTCTCTGACTGATTATTGAGGTAGGCCCTTCGGGAGTATCGTGGTGGCTATGTGTTTCGAGGCCCTCGTTTGAGTTTGTGGGTCGGATCATTCACAAGAAACACAATGAATGCTCCAGGTCCAGTGAGTATGAATGCCGTCGTGTTCTTAATTATATTAAGCTTCATGCGTTCTGGACCAGGACTTAGATAGTCTGCAACCCTTCAGCAAGGAGTGAAGACTGCGGCCTACTCCGGACTTTTGAAGTTGCAACTAGGAGTGACCGTAGGATGTACGTATCCGAAGGCCTTCTTGGGCGAGGATGGAGCTACATACCATCCACAGTGGTAATGATCCACAATCTGATTAAGGCTTACGGCCAGGTGCAGATGTAAATCTTATCACGGCATTACTTTGGTGTAATAGAAACGGTCTGGAAAAAAATGTTTTATAAATGCCGCCTGTCAAGAAAAATCCTTCACAGTACACAACATGGAGGAAACAGATTTTCTTTCAACAATATCATTAGAAAATCTGTTTCAAAAAGAAAAGTAAACACAGACTAAGACAAAGTGAATTGGCTGAAAATTCAATGGGCAGGATTTTATCACGATATTCCCTATAAAATGTCTTGTAAACTAACTTTAGATAAAGAGATAACTTAAAAACAAAGTGACGTGGTTTAAAGTAGAGTTTTTCCTTCCTCAAAATACTTAAAATTATCCAAAAAACCACCAAACCAAAACCACAATATGGTGGAACTTGCGTAAGGATTTGCCCTCGTAGCATTACAAGGTTCAACTTGTAACGACACATTTACGCTGGTTGCTGGAATAGCGACAGCGGAGGCCAGGGTCGGTGCAAATTTGTAATTGTTTATTACCGTTGAAGGAATGACACTCAATGTTTTATAAAACTTATCACCAAGTTTATTTATTAGCTAATTTTTACAAGGTGGCTAGTTGATAGTGGACGGTTGGGAATCGTAGCCGAAGACCGAGGAGTCAACTCGCTGAGCCGATGGTCAGCAGTAGGAACACCAGCAGTCATACAGACGGTAGCGATACAGGCGGCAGCGGTACAGGCGGCAGCGATACAGGCGGCAGCAGTACTGGCAGCAGGACCTGGTAGCGGTACTGGCGGCAGCGGTACAGGCGGCAGCGTTAGGACCTGGTATGGGTACTGGCGGCAGCTGTACAGGCGGCAGCGGCACTGGCGGCAGAGGTACAGGCGGCAGCGTTAAAGGCGGTAGCAGCACTGGCGGCCCGACCTGATATGGGTACTGGCTGCAGCGGTAAGGGCAGCAGCGGCACTGGCGGCAAGACCTGGTATTGGTACTGGCAGCAGCGGTAGAGGCGGCAGCGGCACGGATGGCTGCGGTAAAGTCGGCTGCGGCAACAGTATCAGTCGCACGATCAAACCAATCCCCGGTAGAAGATAAAATTCCACCACTTGTAGCCGTACTGTCGATAAGAGATTATTGCGGAATATTAAATTCCTGCCCAACAAATCTCTTACCGGCCGGCAGGCTGTCTGCGGGCAAGAAGTTTTTGCGGAATATTAAATTCCTGTCCAAAAGACTTCTTATTTGCAGGCGATCTTCTTGCCAATTGCCTCCGTTTAATAAAATGTTCCGCCTTATATACATGTGCGTGGGTACACACATTCACACAAACACACATATTATCCATCATAGTTGCATGACAACTATCAGCGGTGAGTTTTGATCTGCATATCAGCTGACTGCATTGCTGATCTTGTTGTTTCTGACTCACAGGTGGCGCTCTTACGTTCTAGACCGTTAATTTAAATAATATAATAATTATAATATAATAATTCATAAATCTTAAATTACTGAATGAATTCAACAATGAGTAATAATAATGATAATTCATTTTAAGATTAAGAAAAGTATTAATAAGGTGGTGAATTTGTGTAGGTGAAAACGAGGTACGACTTTCACCGTTACAAACTGATGCAGGAATTGAAGCCGATTAACCATTCAAATCGCCGGAGTTTCGCTCAATTCATTGAGGAACAACCGGTTGGTTTTTCTGAAAAAAATCATTTTAGCCCATTTTGGCAAAATTGACACATTTGGGCTTCTGAAAATCCTAGAGCGATTAATGAGAACCCTTTGCATGCTCAACGTGTCACTGTATAATGCGCTTTGTAATCCATGTGACTCCATTATGGTTATTGAAGTTAATTTTAATAAAAAAAAATGATTTTAAAATTGTTCTTTAAATTAAAAAAAAAATTAATTTTAATATTTTTAATTGTGAATGTCAAATCTTTTATTTATACAATGACACACAACTTCATTGCCATTAATGTTCGAAGGAATTTTGAGAATGTAATAAATTCAAAATAAAATCAAAAACTATGTATCTCTTGTGACATGCAAAACATCATAATTATGAATAAAAAATAATATATTTTCATAATTTTAGCGTCCTTGCTTCATTTTGATAGCACTCAAAGTCCTTCACCTAAATTAATTTTTTTTTTTTAATTTTTTGTAAATATTAATTGAAATAAAATTTCTTAAGATAATTTAAACTCAAGCACAAGTTTATTTGCCAAAGGAAACAGCAAAAAAAAAAAAGAAATAATAAAGAAATATAAAATAAATAAAATTATTAAAAAATATATATTTTTTGTTAGAAATATTTTAAATTTGTTAGGAATAAGAATTATATTTTCATCAATTCATTATCACTCCTTTTTATTAAAACAGTTTTTTTTAAATCATTTCTTATTCAAAACTATTTCTATAATGTGACTACAAAGCCTTTTCACTTTAGGTTTCCGCGGTTCTTTTGTTAAGAATCTTTTAATATTTAAACTAAATGAATAAAAGTTTTTGTTTTAAACTACTTAACACTTTTTGAATGGACAATAATAGTGACAATGCTTTAGAGGCTTGATGTATGAACCAACAGTCTTTAGTCGGTTGTAAAGCAACAATTGTTGTTTAGCAAATAATAAGACCGAAAAGAAGAAGCAGAAGCAGCAGGGATGCTTGCAGTAACAGCAGAACTGACAGCAGTCACAACTAAATAAAAATACTTTTTCATTTATGTTTTGTTTGTTTTTTTTTTTTTTTGCTTTTACCTTTTCAATATTGTCTAACACATACATATTCAGCATTATGCTCGCAATCGTCAGGTATGCCAGATTTGACGATTTCTAAACTTGTTTTTATAAGGCGGCATGGTAAATTTTATTTTAGCGATTTTGCAAAAAATTAACGATTTTTTAATTAAGGAGTCATTATTTTTCTTGCGACATATTTATGGCCTTAATAAGTAATAAATCTTATCGTCTTAACAAATAACGATATAAAAAATTTTGCATGCTTAAAAAACATTCTACTGTAGTTATTTTTATGTCATGATTTGGAAAATTTTTATTCTTACTTTATACTTTGTTAGCATAGCAAAGTGAATGATACATAATCATATTGTTACGTTAATTCCTTTTAATAAACGTTTTATTATAGAGAATTTTTTTATGCAAAATATTAGCACAGCACTTTAGACTCTTGAATTAAATTAAACGATTAATTAATTGATATGTGCTTGACCCTCGACCCTCGTAAATTTGGTTTGTGAACAAACCGGTTTCGGCTGTTTGCCATCTTTAGTTATCTTTTCGTTCACAAACCAAATTTGACGAGGGTCGACGGAAAACCGTACCCAAATAAAAGATTAATTAATTTTAAATAAACACAAAATAAACACGATAGTTATATTGTTGTCTTTACTCAATGATCATTCAACTTGAGTTCATTAATTTGCCTAGCAGTTGGTGCTTATATACCTGTTTTATGCGGTTATCGCATAAACAAAATAATTTACTTTAACATCATGCCATATTGTTGTTGTTATCATCACTCAGTGTAGGCGCCTGCTTGGCTGTGTGTTTTGTGTGTTAGTTTTTTTGTTTTCTGTTGTTTAGCTTATTCCGTGGAATTTCTTAAAAGAATGTTGTTGTTGTCTCGTGTAAATACGATTTATTAGAAATCTAGGCAGTTTGTAAAAAGTAGGTTGCTTCGTTTACTTTTTTATTGATAATTATTCTCTTTTAAAACTTAACAAATCATCTTCACAACAATATGCATCAGCAGGGTTTATAAAATTAGTACTGTTTTATTTGTCTGGGCATCCAAAAACTGAAAAATAGTACATCAGTAGTGTGGTTCATTGTATGTAATTTAACAATATGTCCACTGTTGTTATTCTGATTTATCAAACGGGAAGAGCATTAAGTTTAAATCTTTTTCTTAAAAAAAAGTTTTTTGCAACAAACTGTCGAATGAAAAACCGATGCTGGGCCATACGAAGAAAAAGTTCTTTACCATGTATCTATCGGGTCTCTTTGATAGAGGTATAGAACTTTACGTGGTCAACAGTTTGTAACTGGCGGCCATTTTGTCAGCTATCAAGTGATTTGTGCTTAGTTTGGTTCGGTCTTTCAACATGAGTGGGCTGACGGCTAAACAACGCTTTCAAATTGCACCCTAAACAAGATTGCCTTTGATCTCGATTTTCATTAGCGAATTTTGTTGAGCGATGATAATCCTCAAGTGTTTGTTGAGACACTGTACATCCAGCAAAGCTAACTGTTTGGTGTGTTTTAGGGGCTGGTGGAATCAGAACGTTACAGTCAATGGTAATTGCTATAGAGCTACGATTACTGTCTTTTTCGTTTAGCAATTGAACAATAATGAGAATTAGCGGCTGTGGTTTCAACAAGACTGCGCAACATGTTACACAGCTCGTGTTAGCTTTATTAAAGGAAGCGTTTTGTCACCGCATAGTTGTACATTTACGACCTACAGATTGGCCACTAAGATTATGCAATTTAACGCCGCTTGATTATTTGCTGTGAGGATATGTGAACTTTTTAGTCTATGACGATAAGTCTGAGTCATCGAAAATTCTACCTCCAGATTAGACTGCTTTCGAGCCAGCCATTACGATCATAGGCCAATAGATTATTTTTCTAATGAAGTAAATTTCACGTTAATTGAAAAAAAATCATCTTTGTTTTATTCTATTTCCAAGTACAAAAACACCCTTTATATAACTTTTGCCCTTAATTTTGACAGTGGTCTAAGTGAAAAAATTTAAATTTGAGTTAGTTTTTCAGTTCCTTTCCACTTTATTTTTAATTTAAATTAAGTTAAATTTTAATGATGTTGTCGAAAAGGTATCATTTATAAATGAATTCGTTTAGCGTTAATTCTGAAAAGAGTCTAAATCCAAAATTTTGAAAAATTTAGATTTTTTCGTCACAAGGGCATGACAATGAAGAAAGAAATTCGTGTGATTCGTATTGTAAAAACTGTAAATATTTTTGATAAAAAAAATAACAAACAAATTTTGGTGATTTTTGAAATTTATTGTATCGAATTCGGTGAAAAACATAATTTGAAAACCCTATTAATCGTTCTACAAAAATAATAAAAAATGAAGTTTTGGAAAGAAGTTCTTTCTCAACAACTTTTTTATTGTCTCTTCTCTTTTAAGCTGGTGTATTTTCCAAGTGGTTTTTAGTGTGTGTATGTGCAAGTGTGCGTTTGTGCGTACCAGAGTTTGTCTGGAGTCAGTTAATTTGTTTTGCTTTGAGCTTAAAATAAATGGGGGAATGTGAACACAATGTGGTTTTGTGGTTTTATTATTATGTGATAAAATAAAAACTGGGGAATGAAGCTTAATTATCAAGGATACTTTAATAATTTTGAGGTTAGTTTTAAAATTAAAGGTTAAAATTTAAATATCAACAAGTTTATTAAAGATAAAGTATTTTTTAAGGCATCTTTGAAGGATAATATTTAAAAAATAAAAAAGTACGCAAAAGTTTTTAATTATCACGTTAAAATTTTGCGAAAAATTTTATTAACTCAATATTAAGAGATAACAAGAAGCTTTGTTTATTTGCTTCTCGATGGTATGTGGCCTTTCTGACATCTAGAGACACCGGCACATTTTCAGTGTCTTTTAATGTATTAAAATGATAAATTTTGACTCCCCAAAACACCTTCAATCCATCTATTTTCCTTTTTTCTCATTGTAAACAATGAAAAAATCAAAACAAAAAGTGCAAAATAAACATCCATACATAAATATAATAATGGTAATAATAAAAAATGTTATCTTGTGCCGCAGAATATTGTTAATAACCAAGTTACCTCTTTTTTATTCATTTAAAGCCATCAAAATTCGCGCGAAATATTTATATTTGTGCATGTAATAGTTACAATAGTTAAACGTCAAAACGATACAAGAAACAAGTCGTACGAACACCACGGTTCGCTATTAAGGTTTAGAGAGCTAAACAGGTGCCCCTGTAGGCTAGTAGGTAGTGTATTAGCTTGTCAGTGTGGGGGTTGTGGGTTCGATTCCCAACGAAGACCTTGGTTTTTTCACTACAAAAATAAAAATTGACTGCCGGTGGAGCTGCTCGGCGATGAAGGCATAGTCACTGGTCGCTGTGCTCTCTCTTATACGGCAGTTAATTTCCGACTATCCTTCTACTTTCACCACCTGTTTCATCTCTTTCTTATCCCTTTCCTAAAGAATGTTGCACGGTACTTGACTAAATACGCATTGTTGCCTGAAGTGCTATACTTCTCTTAAAAAAAAAACAGGTGATTCATTTTGCGTTCTGAACTTGATATAAGGTATCAAAGGTATGATGACAAAGAATTAAGGACGAGTTTGCCCTCTATAATCAATGTCTATTATGGCGCTTTCGCTTTCTATTATGACCTAACCTTTGGAATAGCATTGTAGGCATGTTGGCTTTGCATAATTCCATGTATTTTTCTGTTACAAAAATTTGCTTCGATTGACAAAGTAAACTCTAAATGAAATACTGTTGTAATTCCTTTCGGTGAAAATCGAAGAAATGACAACATCGACGACCGCTGAAAATTCATAATTGCCAAAAATTAAGAAAATCATCAATTTTTTGTGGAATTTGTAGAGTGTGATTTGATTTACATCTGCACCGACTATATAGTCATAATCAGATGGTGGTCAAACCCCTTGGTTGATTGGACATCAACCACGCCCTTGAAGGCTATCGAATACGTATATCCTCCGGTCACTTCTAGTAGCAATTTCGAAAGCCCGAAGTAGGCCGCAGCCTTCACTCCTTGCTGAAGAGTTGGAGACTTTCCAACTCCTGGTCCAGAACGCATGAAGCTCTTTTTTATCAAGAACACGACAGCATTCATACTCACTGAACCTGAACCATTCATTGTGTTAATTTGAATGATCCGACCCACAAACTCTCACGAGGGTCCGAAACCACAACTACCACGATACTCCCATATAGGGGCCAACCTCAATAACCAGTCAGAGCACATCATTGCCTAAATAAAAGAAATAGTGTACTCTGTGAGCGTACTGATTCCCGTGGAAGTATGTGGATTGTCCAGGTGACTCCTTCTAGCCTTTGAGGGGCCTGGGCTCCCTTTTACCCCGCAAGACACCAGTCTAAATGGAATAGTAGGTTCCAAAAAGACTATCATGTGCCCCCCGGGGGAAGTGGCATCTGTAGGATATATTGCTGCCAAAGCAGTCCGGCTCCCGGGGGCACGCATTCTTGATGGATTTCTTCCTCATCTTTAAATGTGTCTGGGCTAGCAGTAGCCCGATACTGGAAGAGACATAGGACTCTTGAAGTCCGACCAGTGACTTATAAAGACGTGTTTGGCACCACGGAAACCATTTGCCCGCAGAGCTACGTCCCTACTGGTTGTTGGTTTAAATCGGTCTTTGAAGAAAGTTCCGAAGAGGTGTTAAAGTTTAACATCCAAATAAATGTCCTAGTTGGGCTTGCAACAGGACCAGGAGTTGGATAGCCACCAACTCTTAAGCAAGGAGTGGGAGCACGGTGCTGCTACCGTGCATTCGAAATTGCAACTAAGGCGTATATACACCCAGTGTATATGCGTCTTAGGGTTTGGGCGGACGCTTTTTCCTACATCCAGTGGTAAGACCACAATCAAATTGTGGACACTTGGCCCGCTGCTGATGTAAATCCTATCACGTTCTTCTGCTGCCAAAGCAGTTTAATATTCAAGAACAAATATTTTTTTATCTGATCCAATTTAAGGCTTGCTTTGCAATAAAAAGTTTCTTTGCAACAACAATTCACTCCTTTGTATATATTTTTCTTTTTGCGTTGCTATGAAAGTAATTGCTTAGTTGATGTTGTTGTTATTGCTAGTTGCTAGTTTAATTACATCAGAAACTATTTTAAAGTTTATACTCGCGTTTACAAAAAAAAAATTACTGAGAAAAAGATTTCCAAAAGAACTAAGAAAATCAGTCTGTCGTAAAGCATTTTAATAAGGTGTCATTTCTTTTAATTAAGCATTTTTCATAATGGTTTTCTTGCTGTTGTTCTTACAAAGGATGTCTTTTCTTTTTAAGTTTAAAACATTTAAAATTATTTTCCATCTTGTTTGCTGTTCTTTTATTTTCTTGTTATGTTTGTAAAAATAAATTCGAATTGAACTAGCAGAGAGACTTAAAGAGAAAACAAAAAAATTTTAAAAAATGAAACTCATTTTCATACACACACACATGCTTTTTTATTTATTGTTGGGTACATTTTGTTTTAACAAGATTTACGTGTTAGTTTTAATTAAATTTTATTTGGCTAAAGGCATTTAAAAGGAATAACAAATTAAATAGAACTATAAAATTATTAAGAAACATTTTAATAGTTAAAAGAAGTATAAAATACAAGTTGTCCGCCGGTATATTACTTTGTTTTGCCGCCATTTTAGTAAACATTACTCTTGACAGCTCATATTTGGCAGTTGTGGCAAATTTGGCTAGACACGTGGCAATTTTATTATGGAAAAATATCCGATAAACCAAGATGTTTTAATCGTTAAAACATTTTATCAAAATCAATCATTGATTGTTGTGACGATGATAAAATTACGTGACATTTTTGGGAGAAACTAGGTGCCAACAAAACGCACTATTTACCGTGTACTGAATGATTTTGTAGAAAGAGGGTCTGTAAGTGATATGCAACGTACTGCAAGATTGACTGAAAATATTACTGCTGCTCAAGAAGGTGTTCAAAACAATCTATCAACCTCAATTCCACGCCGTGCTCAGGAGCTTGGTATTCAACGAACAACTTTGGCCACAATTGTGCACAAGGATGTGCATTAGTTTCCATATAAGATTCAGTTGATATAAGAGCTTCTTCCACAAGACCATATACGCCGTCATGCATACAGTCGTTCACAGCTTATTTTATGCAGTGGCTAGTTAGCACTTTAACGGCCTGTTGTGTCTAAACTAAAAGACTTGTAGAAAAATGGTTGATACCATTAGAAAGGACACAGATTCAAGTTTAAGATAGGTGATTCATTTATTAAAAAAAAACATAATTTATGGTCCTTAAAAATCTAAAAAAATTAAGAATAGTTATAATATTAGTGTCACAGCTTATTTTATGCACATTTTAAAACTTGGCTTAGCACTTAAATTTTAAAGATTTCAATATTTGGTATGATAACCTTTATGCTGTATTACAGCTTTAAGTCGGTTTGGCATTGAGTCCACCAGCTTTTGGGTTACTTCCGGTGTTATTATGTTCCGTTCTGTTTCTAGCGCTCGTCGGAGGTCGTTTTTATTAGATATCGTGTAACTTCTGATATTTTTCTTCAATATTGCCCATAAATTTGTGATGACGTTCATGTCCGGAGACTGTGCTGGCGGCGTGATCAATTGTCCACAATTATATATCAAATACGACTGAACAATTCCCGATTTATGTTTTGGATCGTTATCCTGGTAAAATCGAAAATTGGTTCTGATACCCAGGGCTTCAGCACTTTGCAACAAAATATCCTTCAATAATTGAAGGTAACAGTGGTTGTCCATTGTATTTTCTATGAAGGCCAATTTTCCGGGACCAGCAGCCGACATACAGGCCCACACCATCACACTTCCACCTCCGTGTTTAACTGTTGCCTGAAAATTTTCTTTATTTTACGCTGTGTTTGCTTTCCGCCACACGTACTTCATCCCATCCGACCCAAACATGTTAAATTTGGATTCATCAGCAAACATGACGGTGTTCCAGAAGTCAGCACCTTTAGAAATGTGGTCTTTGGTAAATTGTAGTCCGCTTCTTTTATTTTTTGCACTAATAAAAGGCTTTTTCCGGGCAACTCTGCCATGAAAATCGAATTGCCGTAGAACCCGGAGAACAGTTTCAACGCAGCATTGCTTGCCAAGGCTTTCTTCAACTTCAGCTGTAAGTTTCGGTGCCGAGAGTCTAGAGTTTGCCTTTATTTTTCGCACAATATACCTTTCATCTGCTGCATTAAATATTTTGTTGGGCGCAGTTCTGCCTTTATTCTGCACCCGATTTTCGTGTACGAATCGCTCAACGATTTTTTGAACCGTGGAGGCGTTGATATTGGCCACTGATGCAATTTTCCGTTGCGAACGGCCGTTTTTAAAATGGTTAAGTAGCAATTCTCTTTGCTCCATTGTTGCACGTCGAGCCATTTTATTTTTCGGAATGTGACTGATCGTTTTGATTATACTAATTACTCGTAAATGCATTCAAAAACGAATAACAAGGGATAGATAATGATAAACACTTTACATCTTGGTTGCAGAGCAAAATAACGGTACTTGAATATGAGTGCATAAAATTGATTTTTGGCATTTATTTTGTTTTCTTCATTTTTTAGAGCAAAACAGCAGATCCCCCCATTTTTGTTGTTGTCACATGCTATACAACATGATGAGTCTCCATTTTCATTAATATATGATCAAGTTTAGAAACAACAGGCTGTTAAAGTGCTAACTAACCACAGCATAAAATAAGCTTTTACCGACTGTATGTCAATAGGATGTTACAGCTCGCCTCATGACAACCAAGATTTTCATGAGTGACGAAGCACATTTTCATTTGAATGGATATGTGAATAAACAGAATAGTCAGTCAGATAAGGCCCTTTTGTTGAACATAACTCAAGAACCACTAGTCGGATTTTACTTAAACAAATTTAGAAAAATCAAGAATTATAAGTACTTTTATCTGTTTATATAACGTTTTGCTACATAAGCAACAGTTTCGAAGTTATAAATAAATATATAAAGAAAGAAAATTATTTTTTGCGTAAAGAGTTAAGTTTTTTTTTTGTTTTTAATTCACAAAAAATCCAAAACGTTAAAAAAAGTCAAGTTTTATTACTTTCACGTAAAGTCGTATAACCTATGAAAATAATGAGACATATCTCATGAAAATCGATGAACGCGTTTCGCTTTTATAAATTAATTAAGTAAAGGTATGAATTAAAAAAATTTGCTCGAAATGTGCACAAATTTCTGCCTCTCGTTTATATACGACATCAGTTGTACCACTTAAATTATCATTAAGTGATGACATAAATAAATTAGTATGGAACAACAATTAACCTTCTTCGATACAGTATTGTAGAACACTACAGTTTGCATACGTTAAAGAGACACCTCAAGTTATACGAGAAGAAAAGAGAAGAGTCGATGAGATATCTCAACTAAAAGAATTTGAGTTAACAGTGAATACTCGCAACTTTATAGTAAAACATGAATTATATTTTACAATGATTGACGGCAAGATAGCACAATCACTAACAGAAACACCAGCTGCATCTTCTTGTCTCATTTGTGGAGCCACAACATCCAAGATGAATAACATCGAAATATTTCAAGCTATTCCCGTAAATGAACAAGCAATTTGGTATGTTACCACTTCGTGCGCGTATTAAGCTGATGGAGTGTCTTTTGCATGTGGCTTATAATATTGAATTTAAACGTGGGACAGTCCACTCAAAAGAAGCCCAAAAATGTTTGAAAAAAATTGAAATACAGGCTATCAACATGTTAAGTAAGGCTTCCCCCCGGGGGCACATGATAGTCTTTTTGGAACCTACTATTCCATTTAGACTGATGTCTTGCGGGGTAAAAGGGAGCCCAGGCCCCTCAAAGGCTAGTAGGAGTCACCTGGACAATCCACATATTTCCACGGGAATCAGTTGCCCCAGAGTACACTATTTGTTCTCTTTAGACAATGATGTGCTCTGACTGGTAATTGAGGTTGGCCCCTATATGGGAGTATCGTGGTGGTTGTGGTTTCTGACCCTCGTGAGAGTTTGTGGGTCGGATCATTCAAATTAACACAATGAATGGTTCAGGTTCAGGGAGTATGAATACTGTCGTGTTCTTTAGAAAAAAGAGCTTCATGCGTTCTGGACCAGGAGTTGAAAAGTGTCCAACTCTTCAGCAAGGAGTGAAGACTGCGGCCTACTTCGGGCTTTCTAAATTGCTACTAGGAGTGACCGGAGGATATACGTATTCGATGGCCTTCTAGGGCGTGGTTGCTGTCCAATCAACCAAGTGGTTTGACCACCATCTGATTATGACTATTATGATATATAGTCGGTGCAGATGTAAATCAAATCACGCTTTGTTAAGTAAGACTCCAACCCGGGGGCACATTTATGGTACGTAACAGCTATCTAGATCTATGCAACTGGGGGTATAAAGGGAGCCCAGTCTCCTGAAGACAGGCAGGGAGACAACTGGAAACTCCACTTTATTTCCACGGGGATCAGTGAGCTCGCAGAGTTCATTATATGTCTCTTTAGACATTTAATAGTTCTCTGGCTGATCATTGAGGTTGGCCCCTATATGGGATCATCGTGGTGGTTGTGGTTTTGCGGCCCCATAACAGTATAATGGTTATTATGGTGGCCAGGATCATCTCACTCACACGCAAAGTGAATGATCCAGTCCAGTGAGCATGCTAGACATGTGTTCTGGACAGGAGTAGGAAAGTCTCCAACTCTTTAGCAAGGTGTGATGGTTTGCAGCCCTGTCCTGGAATCATTAAAGTTGCAACTAGGTGGTTCTGTTGCTTAAAATTATGCCTTCGGCTATCTAGGACAAGCATGACGTTCCAAATTATGTATAGTGGTTTGTCCACCATCTGATTAAGGCTACATAGCCAGGCGCGGATGTAAAAGAAATCACACTCTGTTAAGTAAGGCTACCCCCCGGGGGCACATATATATGGTCTTTATAGAACTTTGACTATCTAGACCAGTGCAACTGGGGGAAAAAGGGAGCCCAGTCTCCTGAAGTTAGCAGGGGTACAACTGGAAACTCCACTGGAATTTCCACTTTATTATAGTAAGCTCGCAGGGTTCTGTTATTTGTCTCTTTAGACATTTAACTGTTCTCTGCCTGATTATTGAGGTTGGCCCCTATATGGGAGCATCGTGGTGGTTGTGGTTTCGCGGCCCCATATCAGGTTTTTTGTTTAATATGGTGGCTAGGATCATTTCGCCGTTAATGACACGCTAGGTGAATGATCCAGTCCAGTGAGCATGCTAGACATGTGTTCTGGACAGGAGTTGGAAAGTCTCCAACTATTCAGCAAGGAGTGATGATTTGCAGCCCTGCTCTGGAATCATCAAAGTTGCAACTGGAAAGTTCTGTTGCATAGAATTATAGCTTCGGCTTCCTAGGACGAGCATGACGTTCCAAATTATGCAGTGGTTTGATCCACCATCTGATTAAGGCTTCATGGCTAGGCGCTGATGTAAATCTAATCACACACGTTGTTAAGTAAGGCTCTGGTATAACAAATTCAGGAAATACTTTATGAAGATTCTTTACGAATTTTGCATTGATTTCCGAAATCACGGATCTAGATGAAAACATAATCAAGAGGTTTTCAATAATTCTCGAAACTATAACAATCGTCGAGGTAGTAGATCCAATTTGGTGATTTTTGTTTGGAGACGGCAAAAGAGTTTGTTGCACTGTACGAGTGATACAATATCCCCCACCTACACTTCACAAAATTCTGACTCATGGCATGGATATAATTTAAAAGAGTATTTTTCCTTTAGGCCTACTATCCGAAGAGGCTCAGGAATGTCGTAACAAAGACTATAAAAAATATCGCCTTAGGCACTTCAGAAAATGCAGTCGAATTGCCACGAACGAAGAAGATATTACGCACCGAATGATGGTAACATCATATCTCATGATTTAACATTTGAAGCCTTCATTTAGCCAGAAAAAGCATAGTGTTATAAGCGACGAAGTTAAGGCTCTTTTAGAATAATAAATTAAAAATGAAAAAAATAATTTAAATATTTTTGTTAGTTATGTAAAAAACATTGTAAGTAACGATCTACATTTCTCTAATTTTCTTTATTTTGATTACTTTTGTGTATTACTATACAAATAAAACTAAATTTGTGATGGAATCGCTACATTTTTCGACAAATATATTTTTTTCCTCACATCCATACAAAAATCCACAGTGTGCGGCGCAACATGTCTCACAGCTCGAGTCAGAATTAATTTATTGAAGGTAATATTTGGTAACCACATAGTTTCGCGCTTCCAGCCCGTAAATTACGCTCCAAGATCGTGTCATTTAGCACCGCTAGACTATTTTCAGTAGAGATATGACGTCTATATGTCGAATAACCACTTGAAGAAAAACATTCGCTGCATTATTGACGATATACGGCCACAAAAATAAGAAAGTCAAAGTGCACCACAAGATTAGACTACGTACGAGCTAATCGTAACGGCCATATGCCAGAAGTCATATTTAAATTTTAATGCCAAAAGATTTTGCTTCGAATAAAGTAATTTTCATGTTAGTTTCAAGAATTCATCCATACCTCTATAAAAACACCTTGTAGAACGTTATAAAGTAAATATTTTTAGAAAATGTTTCATTCAATAATAAAATTACAAATCCAAAATAATAATTTAAAGTTTAACAAATAAATTCCAGTTTAATTTATCCTACATTCCTAACTGCAGGAGGCTGGTTAGTTAAAGTGATTTTTAATTTATTGTATTTATTTTTTTGATTTCTCACATAAATAAATATTTTCTTATGATCCTGCAGTTTGGAATCATTTATTTACATAAAAATTTAATTTTCAAATAAAGCTTTAATTTGACCCTTAAATTGTTATGTTGCTGTTGTTGTTGTTGTTGTTGCCCAGACCACAATTTAATTGCTACAAACTGTTGGCTTTAAATGGATTTTTCAGCTTATTCAGTTAATAAGCACTTTAAATATTTAATTAATATGCATTAACGAGGGTCAATCAGTAATACTTAAAAAAATATAAATACAAAATTTTTGACAAGAAAATAGCCTAAATTGGATTCAATTGCAAGCTGATATTATAGTTTAGTCGGTTAAAATGTGTGCACTTTTTCTTTCTGTACCAAGAGTAAAGAATCCTTTTTATATCGTCTCTATATTTGTTTTTCTTTTACAGCCCTCTTTTCTAGCTTTTGTGGTCGTATATTGGCACAATGTCAAAACTAACATGTTGTTGGTGCTGCCACATTTAAAAAAAAAAACTTCTTGTTGGAAAACCCGATATATATATATATATAATTTCCATAATATGTGCACGTGGATATCGGTGAAATGTTGGAATATCTGTTTCAGCTTCATGTTATTTTTTAAAAACCGTATAAACAAAAGAATAAAATTATTTTAATCGGTGATTAAGTTAAGGTATGATGTCATATTCCTTAGAATTTCATTTTAAAACTTTTTATGTTTCACAAAATAGGTTACACGTGCAACTTAAGTTATCCTGAAATAAGGCCCGCCTCCCTTTACTAGCAAAAAATAATGTCTCTAGTTGAAGAGTTTTAATTTTCTATTTGTTTGGAGTCTTAAATGCAACTTAATTATGTTATAATATTCCAATTTTTGTGACAGTATGTTTAATACTAAAAAAAAAAATTGTTTAAAGAAAAACAGGCAAAAGTCAACTTATATCACTTCCTCGTCCTTAACCTCACTTAGAGTGTGAGTAAGATCTGTATTTGTTACAGATTTTTCATACTGTTGACGTTCATCTGCTTCTACGGGATACCAGTCAGTCGGATGGCAACATCTAACGAAACGAGTTTTCAAGTTACCAATGCTTTTAAACATACAATAAATTGCATAGCCCGGTATTAGTAAACAAGGTAGGCCAATTGAAATTATGGCATATAAATCAATAATAGGAGTGGAAAAAAAATGTTCCTAAATGGCCATTTGTACACTTGAAGCCTGTAAGGAAAATAAAATATTGAAAATACAGAAAAAAAGTTTTTTTTATAATTTGGTACAAATAGCAAACACTGCGTGGTATAAGAGAGAGAGAGAGAGAGAAAGAAATAGAATGAGCAGAAAAAAGAAGTAAGTTAAGATATAAAGATTTAAACAAAACGTTACCCAAATCATTCACTGAGAAATAATAACATTGATAAGATAATAAATAACATTGATATAACGCACACCTAGAAAAACAACACACTTCCAGCTTTACTTCCTTAATCTCTATTGCAACATTAAGCTACATGTTGTAATAAAGAGATTGAGAAAATAATGGGAAGAAAGAACACAAGACAGTCAGTATTCGCCTGAATCGGAATACACCAGCACAAAGAGAAGTTAAAACAAATATTGACCACCACATCAATAAATAAAGATTTAATTTATTAAAAATTCTTGTTCTATTTAGAAAGGTGTCTTAAGAGCACAACTAAATTTTGATACCCATAACTTACCAGTGCCAATAACATTCCCAAAGGTGAAACAAATCGTAAAACATTAATTTTCCAAGTTGAAAAGCGTTCATTTATCATGAATTCTATATCACGTTGAAATCGTACACGTCCATATTTTTTTTTTTTTTTTAAAGAGAAGTATCACTTCAGGCAACAATGCCTATTTAGTCAAGTACCGTGCTACATTCTTTAGGAAAGGAATAGAGAAGAGTTGAAACAGGTGGTGAAAGTAGAAGGATAGTCGGAAATTAACTGCCGTATAAGAGACAGCACAGCGACCAGTGACTATGCCTTCATCGCTGAGCAGCCCCACCGACAGTCAATTTTTATTTTTGTAGTGAAAAAAAACCAAGGTCTTCGTTGGGAATCGAACCCACAACCCCCATACTGTCAAGCTAGTACACTACCTACTAGCCTACAGGGGCATTTATATCCAAATAACAATTAAGATGAGTAGCAAATTAATTGCGGTTTGCATGATATACGTATCGGTTGATAAAGCCGAAAAATATGTGACTCCATGCTAAATTGAAATAGAAATATTAAGTGTTAAAAACAATTTCTTCCATTTCCAGTGATTCCATTTCAGTGATTTAACTTACATTTGATGTGAAATACAATGACATTGCAGCTGTTAAGGCTGTGAGACCCATACAAACTTCCATTTTACGTTCTCTTAAAGTTATAAACTCATCAAACAGTGGTGTCAAAACTGTATACAATTGTATGATCTGGAAAATGTTAAATATTTTAAAAATTATTATTTTACATAGTTTTCGGTTGGCCGATTTTCCTGATTTTGTAGTGATTTTCATTTAATTTTATAAACTGTTCGTTAGGAAAAATGGTTTTTATATGAAAAATCACAAAAAGCAGCCCCTTTGAATTGTGACAAGTAGAAAAAGCGAATGTTGTTCTCCACGTAACCATTCGGCGTAGACTAGCGAATTTGCATATCCCCACTGAAATTAACAGACTAGGGGCGTTAAATGACGCGATTTGGAGTTCACGAGTTAGAAACGTGAAAATATGCGATTACCAAACGTTGCCTTCAATAAATCAATTGTGAAACGAGCTGTTAGACCATCTTGTTGAAACTACAGCTCCTGCACATCATGGTTGATCAATTGATGAACGAAAAAGTCAGTACTGGTTCTATAGCTGTCACTATTGACTTACGAAATCGGGATCAATTGCAATCTTGTTTGGGGCCCAATTTGTAAGCGTTGTACGGACGTCAGTCTATTCATATTTAAATGCCAAACTAAACATACATAAATGACTTGACAGCTGACAAAATGGCTGCCAGTTAAAAAAGTGTTGCCAACTTCTATAGGGTCCGCAATCTGACGGTTTTTTTTCAACTAGTGCTTATTTCGTGAATGGTAACACTTAGCACATGTTTTATTTGACAGATAATTAGTTTTATCCCTCCGCTGAACGAATATGGTTGTGTATACGCCTGAACAACGCTGGGAAATATTGCGACATTACTTAGAAAATTAGGGTAATGTTGCAGAATGTGTGCGAAAATTGCTTACGAATTTTGGAAGAAGAGAAGCACCGTCAGTTCCGTATGTTCGTTATTTTGTGAAAAAAGTGAAAGAAACTGGCATCCTCATCGATAAACCAAAGCGTACACCCGAGAATATTGCTGCTGTGGCAGAAAGTGTGCGTGAAGCGTCATCAACATCAATTCACTGTCGTTCTCAACAATTGAACATTTCGGAGACATCATTGAGACGAATTTTGCATAAAGACCTTGGTATGACGCCATACAAAGTCCAATTGGTTCAGGAGTTTATAGCATTAAAAAAAAGTTATTTGGCGGACCCTTTATAACTCTATAAACAATTTTTATAAAAAGAGAGTGAAATTTTTAAGTTTTTGTGCGACATCCACAAACATTTGGAACCGTTATAGCCAAACACTTGATGTTTTTTAAAATAAATAAAAAATAAACTGAAGATAAAAATAAAGAGTGGCCAATAAAGGCTTCAATTTTACAAAAAATTTAGCTACCTTTAAAACTATTTTAGGCAGACAATTGATAATTATATAGAGGGTGTGTGCCTACTTCAATAATGAATGTAAAAAATAATACAGAAATTTATAGGGTGCCCCCCTAATTTTGACACATATTGGATTTTTTTTAAACACCATAAATGTTCAACCAATCAATCTTAAAAGGATATAATTAAAATCTAAAGGGTGACTGATACATAATTGCCTTCACGTTGGTGTCCAACTTTTACTAAACCGATTTATTTTATTTAAAGGCGGATATTTGTTTTTTTCTTAATTGTTATTTATTTTTAAATTTCTTGGCTTCATCGACTTATTAGTGATAAATTGTATCCCGATTTTTTGTTTTTCAACAACACATTAGCTTATTTTAATTTCAACAAATTTTGGTCCTGCAGTGGCTCAATTTTTTTACTTTTAATTTATTCACTTTAAAACTGCCGCATTTATGCTTTTTTAATAATGTTATATCGTCAAAGAATTTCATCAGGATTGCAGTGAAATGGATTTAATTCATCATTTAGTGTTTGATCATGAGCGTATTCATTATGGCTTCTCGAGTAATCGACCTAGCAAACCACAAGTATTATTACTTATCTTTTGCGTACTTGTCGTCATTTGTATGCTGAAAAAAAGTTAAATTGTCTATTTTTTCCAAAAATAAGTACATCGTCCTTTATAACTTAATATTTTTAAGAAACATTTTATACTTAAATATTATTTTTATTAATTTTTTTTATTTTTTTAATCGACCTTTTTATATCTTAAATAAATATGTGTTATTCTTTTTAGCGGTCTTTTTTATTTAATTTAATTTATATTGTTAAAATTCAATTAAAAAGGCCGTTTGAAAGATTAAAACGTATTTAATTTACTTAAATATTTTTAATATTTTTCCCCCTCTAAATGAATCACCCTCCTAAAATAGTTTTCAATTGAATTTAAAATTAATTTTATTTATTTTCTTGAATAAATTCACATTTGTTCATGTTATTTAATTGATTTAATTTGTTCGCTTTAATGTATTTAGCTGGAAACGATATTTTATGTAGGCTTTTTCATCCTGAAATATTCAAATGAATAATAAATGACATTGTGGTTTTGAAAATTTGTTTAATTAAATATTATTGAAAAATATGAAACTAAATTAAATAGAAAAAAATTCCTTTACATCAAATATTAGTTTATTTAAAGGATTTAAATTTTTTATTAGCTGCTTAAATTTGCTACGCAGCAAATTATTTTAAAGAAACAAAAAATAGCATTCGTGATGGTTCCGACCTTGTCTGCTATGCTAATTTTATAAAGGTGTTATCATTAATCTGCTGCAATTTAAAAGTAAATTATGTATGGAGCACCCTTGGATGCCATGTATTTTTACACGTCCTTTACAGCAAACATTGGCACTACAATTCTACATTTTTAGCCTGTCAATTTGCAAACTAAAACTAAAATTTGCCAAACGTATTTCGATACATTTAAAACTCTGCTTTTTATAAATCCCCAGCGTTTGAAAAAATTCCAATCAATACATTCTAATTGTATCGGATTTTTCACGTGTGGCAACACCAACAACATGATAGTTCTGACATTTAGCTTTTTTGACGTATTCGTAGTAGATGCATTGGGCAATTGTTACAATAAATTCAATTTCGCACGAAAATCGCTTTAAAATAATTAAAATCCTCTATTAAAATGGTGGTTCTGTTAAAGTTACATTATGAAAAATTCGTGATATTTTCGGACAACATAATCGTCTTTCTAAAACCGCTTTTAAGAATTTGGTCGTTGAATTTGAGTCGGCAGGCTCTATACAAAACGTGCGAACATCAAGGTGTGTTCGACCGAGTCGTTCAACTAAAAACATCGCAGCCTTGAGCCACAGCATTGAACCAGATCCAAATTTGTTAAGGAATTGATTTTTTTCGTGATATGATTTACATCTGCACCTGGCAGTGAACCTTAATCAGATGGTGGTCAAACCACTGTGAGTGAAAAGCAGCGCCACTCACGCCCTAGGAGGCCGAAGTCTAATTCTAGCAACAGGTCTTTCCTAGTAGCAATTTCAATGATGCCAGAGCAGGGCTGCAAACCACTACTCCTTGCTGAAGAGCTGAAGACTATCCTACTCCTGCCTAGAACACATGACTAGCATGCTCACTGGATCTGGATCATTCACCAGTGGGTGCACATTCACCAGTGGGTGGTTGCACAGCTCTAGATAGTCGAAGTTCTATAAAGACCGATAAATCTGACCCCGGGGGGTAACAGTTGGAATTATCCAAAACCACCACATGGCGAATTTTGCGTAAGGATTTGACTTTGAAGCCTTATAAGATTCAACTGGTGCAGAAATTGAAGCCGGCCGACAATCACCGTAGATTCGATCAATTCATTTAGGGACAACCGGCTTCTTTTTCTGAAAAGTTCATTTTTCCGACGAAAACAAAATAGTCCTGTCAGAGTGTGTCAACAGGCAGAATTGCTGCATTTGGGCTTCTGAAAACCCTAAAGCCATTATTAAGAAACCTTCGCAGGAACTCAAAATGTCAGTGTATAGGGCGCTATTTGGTTTGGAGGCGTTATTGGGCCGTTTCTTTTCGAATATGAGGTAACAGTCAATGGATCACGCTATCGCGAGATGCTAATAACTCAATTTTGGATTATTAATGACGACGTGGACATCACTGACACTTGGTTTCAACAGGACGGGGCCACTTGGCACACAACTAATGAAACGATCAATTTATTGGAAAACAAATTTTACGATCGCATAATTCCACGATAATCAGCAGTTAAGTGTCCAGCCAGATAGTGTGATTTAACACCATTGGATTATTTTGTGTGGTGATATGTTAAGGACCAAGTCTATACGGAGTCAATCGAATCGAATTAAAATCCTTGATGTGATTAACGAAATAGGATCACCATGTTGCCAAAAAGTAATTAAAAACTTTGATGAAAGAATCGACATTTGACAGCGTGGTCGTGGTGGACATTTGCCAGATATTATTTTTGGATGGACATTTGCCAGATATATTTTTAATTTAAATCATCTTAAACAAATTTTTTTGTTTTATTTTAATTTAAAAAAACAAACTTCTTGTTAAAAACTCCTGTTTTGCCTTAAGATATTTTAAGGAGCAAATTATATTTTTAAAGTTAAATTGACTGCACTTTTTCTCATCAACTGAGTTTGGTTGCTTTTACAGCTCCTTACAGCTTAAGCTTAAGTATAACAGTTCATATTTTAATTTTATAAGTTACCGAACATGTAATTCAGATCTGGGTCTATTATTAATTCATGGGTAACAAAAGGATAAAACAGAGACATAAAATTAAATTAATAAAAAAAAATAATAAAAAATAAATTAAAAATTTTTTTTTTCAATAATTATTTATTGTATCTTCAAGAAACTGAACTAACAATAAGTTTTAAAATCTTAAATTCTAAAAAAAAGTTACATCAGTCCCGACCATGTCAGAACTAACCTTCTGGGTAAAAAAAAATTTACATTAAAAAAAAAACAAAGCAAATATTTCTAAGATGTGTCATCTGTAGCATTGAGGATTAAAGCTGCGGTATCCCTCTTTTTTAATCGGCTTTGTCCACTATAATCCAAGATATTGCGAGCAAGGGGATTAGGATGGTCTTCAAGCTTCATTAAGTATTTGCCTGCGTATTTAATGATTTCTGTAGTCACCAGCGGTATGTCTAAATCACAATGTATGTTTGAATTTCTGATGTACCATGGAGCGGAAGTTATTAACCGTAAAATTTTATTCTGTCCACGTTGAATTCTATCCACATTTGAAGCTGAGGCAGTGCCCCAAAGTTTGATTGCGTAAGACCATATTGGTTTCAAAATACTCTTGTAAATTAGAAGTTTACAATCTAGGCTAAGTTTCGAGTTCCTGCCAATGAGCCAATGTTGTTGTGTTAGCTTAAGTTTCATTTGTGTTAGCTTTGAGTCAATATGATGTTACCATGTAAGGCGACGGTCAAGATGTATACCAAGATATCTCACATAACTATGGTGAGGAACAATGTGATTATTGATTCGAACGGGTGAACAATTATCTCTTCGCAGGGTGAAGGTCACATGAATGCACTTTTGAACGTTCACTTTAATTCTCCATAATTTTAACCACAACTCTAACTGAGTTATATGTTGCTGAAGATTTATGGATGCTTGATGGGAGTTTTCATGCGAACTTAGACACGCTGTATCATCAGCAAACGTAGAAGTGTGAACAGTTTCACTTACAGGCATATCGCAGGTATATATCAAATATAAAACTGGTCCAAGAATGCTACCTTGTGGTACGCCTGAGGAAATTGGTTTGGATAAACTAACAAAGTCTCCTTCAACAACAGAAAATTTTCGTCCAGTTATGTAGCTTTTCAGTGGGTTGCTTATATTACAAGGCAAGTGAGCGGTCAGTTTTAGAAATATGCCTTCATGTCAAACTTTGTCAAAAGCCTGAGAAACATCAAAAAAAAAATAGCTGAACAATACTTCTTCTTTTCAAAAGTCCTTCTTATCACCTGAACCAATCTATGGGTTTGCTTAATTGTGCCATGTCTACTTCTAAAACCAAATCGATGGTCTGGGATACACCCACTATCCCTTAGCATTGGCGACAATTTATTCATAAGCAACTTTTCAAAAACCTTTGAAATAGTCGGTAATAGGCTTATGGGCCTATATGACTCGGTTTTGGTTAGGTCTTTACCCGGTTTTGGAATCATTTTAACTTTGGAAATCTTCCAGTGGTCAGGATAGTATTCAAGCCGTAAAATGGCATTAAAAATAAATAGCAATACTGGGGAGCTCTTTCAACATTCTGTTACTTATACCGTCCATACCAGGAGATTTTTTCGGGTTTATCTCAGAAATTAACTTTTGAACCTCACGCAACCTGAACTTCAAGGGTCGAGGGGGTAATGCAACTACGCTCGGCAAATTAACATCATCAGTACATTTGTGTGGGGTGAATACATCTTTCCAGTATTCGGCAAACAAGTCGCCTTTTTCAGCGTCCCTTCTTGCCCAATCTCCACTGATATTACGTAGAGATGGCTTGTACTCAACGGGTCTTTTAAGGTTTTTTGTAGCACGCCATTTAGAATAATTGGAGTTAGGTGTAGCATCGAGTCCCTGGTTTGTGTTTTCATTAAAAACAAATACTTCAATTTATGGTTCCTAAAAGTATACTTTGATTTTTCTACTTATATTTAACGTTTAAGAAGAGATTTAGCTGACAACTCATAAGAAGAGTGCCAGCTGATTAGGTAAATTATCCCTAAATAAAGATTATTTTTGAAAATGGGGACAAAAATTCTCGGATTTTTGTGGGCAATTTTACGTATTAAGGTTTCTGTGGCGGAATTTTTAATTCACGCACGCTACATATTACCCATGTGGGTTGATCCACCATCGAGTTATGGCTTACACAGCTAGGTACCGACGTAAATCTTATCACGCATGACAACAAAAAGCTTGAGAAAATATAATAAACAAGTTTTATAATTTATATTATAATTATAATCTTCGTAGTGCCCGTCAGTCTCAATGTATTTAAGTAAAAAAAAATCTAATTAAATAATCTAATTATATAAAAATATAAAAAATCTAATTTTTTTATAAAATTTATTCCAAAGAATAAATAATTTGTTTTTGTTAAAAGACGCCGCTAAATCGGGACAAAATTGTTGCGGTGACTTTGTGTACTCAGGAGTAATGCAATACTTATTTGGTAATATTTTTTTTTTTTAGAAATAAACTCAAAAACGGGACAAAATCTGAATGACGAAATGTAAGAATTAGGATGCGATTTTTTTTTTAATTTCTAAAATTCGTTCTAAATATATAAAATAATGGCATATAAAATTTATTATAAAACAAATAAAAGAAAAGGATTATTTTTCTGGCGATTTGTAAGGATAGAATAAAATAATTTCTGGGGATTACTTATCATAAAAATTTTTAATTTAGGAATTCAACTCGAAAAAAGAGATAACAAAAGAGATATAAGAGATAATTACCCTCAGATATAATTAAACTTATATCAGGTTTATTTTTTTTTTAAATTCTCTAAACAAAGTTCCAATTAAAAGATAATATTAATGTTATCAATTGACACTCAGTAAAAACTAGTGCAAAAATATCAATAATACGATTTAAATAGATAACTTGATGTGATTCCCGTGAAGTTCATTTGTCTATTTTCGCTGTACATGTGTATTAACGGTAATTTGACATGTATAAATGCATGAGTGAGTAATAAGAGTTACACTCCGTCGTTTGTTTTTTGGTAGCAAATAAAATCAATTATTTATGAGCATTAGCAGATACTTGCATATTTATAGGGGTTTGGTTTTTACAACGTGGTAGCCAGATGGGACAATTTATAATCGTTTAACGGTTTGTAAAAATTTCTTAAATACTGATTTCAAATTATATAGGAAGGCATATGTAGGCTACAAAAAATGTTAATAATTTTTATCATTGTATTTTTCCTTTATTCTTTTACTTGCGGTTTGCCTTGTGTTTGTTTGTTTGTTTATTTATTTGTTTATTTCCTGTACAACAAGACTAAATCTTATAATTATAGTACAGGAACGCATCGCGTTATACTCAAAATTAACAAAAAACAAAATCATATTTTTAAATAAGTTTAATATACATGAATAAATTTAAACTAGAAATCATCCAAAAAAAAGTAAATTAAATTTAATAAAGCTATTAGCGTTGCTGTTTTGTTGTTGATATGGTGGAAGACTATTCCAAATGCGAGCAGCATACAAATAAAATTGCCACTCAGACACTAGATGTTGATGTCGAGGTATTATAATATTTCGGTTTCTAGGCGATTGGGAAAAACGTAATTTTTCAAACAAATATCTAGGGGTTTTTGTGTATATTATTTTGTGTAAAAAAACTAAAGTACGGATCTTTATCAGACTTTCAAAACTAACCCCGTAAAGATTATTTAAAACAGATGAAACATGGTCAAATCTACGCAAACCATAGACATATCTAGTAATATTATTATAAAGAACATTCAGTTTTCTTTTACTAATACATCAAAGTTGTAATTAAGTATGTTTTGGCGAGCAAAATGCTTATCCGTAATGGAGTGAGAGTCCGTGAGTCCGTAACTTTACATACACTTGTCCGACCAGAGCGTTTACATGGTCCGACCATGTCAACCAGTTGTTAAAAATTATGCCTAGATTTTTTGCCTTATTAACAATTTCGATATTCTCGTCATTTAAAACAATTTCACCTGAAAAAGTTGATGCTAAACTTTTCCTGCCTATTACAATACATTTAGATTTACAAGGGTTCAAGCAAAGTCCGTTTGCACAAGCCCAGTGATAAATTTTCCTCAACTCGTTATTTAAATGCAATAGGCCATTGGCAGCATTTTCTACTGGGGTACCTAGCGTAATTTGCACATCGCCTGCATATAGGTGGATGTTGCATTTTGAAAGCACATTTGGCAAATATATTGAAAATAATAGTGGACACGTGGCACGCCTCTGATAAGTGACAAATTGTTCGACCATACTTAATTTACAAAAACCGACTGTGTGCGATTCGATAAATACGAGTTAATTAGCTTGGCCGATGTGTCTGAGAATCTGAAAACAAATTTTAACTTTTTTAGTAATATGTCATGATCCACGGTGTCAAATGCTTTAGAGTGGAAGCACTAAAAAACATATATTTCCAAATTCCAGTTCCAGTCCGAAAACCAGATTGCACACTGGAAAGTAGATTATTGCCGTTAATGTAAGACAACATTTGTTGGTGTGTGTGAAGATAAATTTGAATTTAGCTAGCAGAGACTTAAATCAATTTTTTACGTAACATAGGTACTTTTGCACTTACAGGATTTAATGAGGTTTTATAGACTCTTTCAATCCAGAAAGTAAACTTTACAAATATATTTCTAAAAATACTAAAAGTTTTCCAGTAATTCGAGTTTACATTACTAAAATAATGGAAATAAATATGAATACTAATATAAAATTTAAAATTAATGATATAGTAATAAAGAAAGTTAACAATATAAAATATCTGGGACTTGAAATTTAAAGAACATATATAATAAATATGTAAACAAATTGGTAAAAAAATCGGGTTTTTTAAACGTATAAGGAACAAAATATCAATTATAACAGCAATAAACATATACAATACGACGATAAAACCACATTTTGAATTTGGATCTACTGTGTTATATACATGCTGTACAAAACAGCAGATATCAAGGATGCAGAAACTACAAAATAAGGCTATGCGCGCAATAATCAAATGCAATCGATTTACCGCAGTGGAACATATGTTGGATACGCTCAAATGGCTCAATATAAGACAAAGATTACAATTGAACACATTTCATTTTATTCAGAAAATAAAAACGGGAGAGGCGCCTGATTATTTAATGGAACAATTCAGATACGTTGGTAATATGCAACGACACAACTTGAGAAATGCTACAGATTTTAGACTACAACGACCACATAATATCACAATGCGAAGATCACTGTTCTACAAAGGAAATTAATCCAAATGTATTTAGAAGAAAAATTGGAGCGACAAATTAGGTTAAAAGAGACAAACAAAAAAGGAGAGAGAGATGCAGGCAAAAAAGACAGAAAGTGACGAACGCAATAACACGAAGGGTGACACGAACTATATAAACACAACGGACAATAGAATGCAAGTAGTACGAAGAGAACACTGAAGATGGCAAACGGCCGAAACCGGTTTGTTCACAAACCAAATTTGACAAGAGTCGACGGAAAACCGTACCCAAATATAAAAAAAAAATTGAAACCTTTAAAAAAAAATTTAATTTGAAGCGGAGTTGATGTAACTTGTAAGAGAAAGTATATTGTTATATAAAAGTATTAAAAATACTACTAATAAATAATAATTATAACAAGGCCCTTCTTACCTAATCACAATTTAACCTGTACCAATCTAACGTGGATGCTTATTATAACTACATTTTAATTAGGTTTCTAAAAAATGTTAACAAAAACATTTTTATGATAACAGGTCTGCCTTTTATCGAATATTAGTGCAACAAATCTCTAAAAGCATCCTTTTCCTTAACCTAGAACAAATATTCTGTAAAGTATAAATTTACGATACAATTAACAACACTTGTAATGATTGCTGCAGGTGGCAATATATTGATTACCTAATGGGCATGAAGTTCTTAAATAATAGATTAACCAACTTTCGTTATGTTAAGTATCCCATCAACATCGAGCTTCTTTAATTACGACAGCACTCTTTCTATGGACAACAGGTTAATGTAAATGAAACCGTACAAAAGAAAGGTCATAAATAAAAAACAAAGAAAATCACACTCTGATCTTTTTTTATTAAAAAAAACTAAAGTCTTACAATTCTTTGAATCATCTGGCCATTTCAGGCCAAAAAACGTATGTGTAAGTAATGCTTTAGAAGTTGACTTACTCAGAATATTCCTTAGTTAGCATATAAACAGGAATGATGTCTTCGCATTTGTAGTCTGGATCTAAAATTGTGTCGTCAAAATCTTCTTTTATTTTCCATTATGTGCAAAACATTAACTATTTCTTCGCCACTCAGCAAAATAAGTTTAATTTTCTTTAGTTTTTTTTTTTGTGCTGACATCTTGTGTGTTAAGGATCTCTTAGTTGCTATTCAGAAAACAAGGAGTAACATCGATTATTTTTTACCGAAGTAACGTCAAAAAAAATTTTTGCAACCAAGTGCCTATGACCGTTTTCAGACGGTTTTCACAAAACTCAACATTCCAAAGGTATTGTGACGTTTATTCCTTTAATTTCAGTTCTTTTATTGTGAAATAATTATACACAACATTTTTACAGTTTTAAATTAAAGTATGCGATTTATTTACTTATTTGCGTTGATACACACGAAAATTTACGATGACTTACGATCTCTATGTTTTGTCTATAACGTTTACACTTCAGCTGAATCTATTGCCTAGCAGATGGAGCTTATATATTCTGTTTTGAGCGGTTCTCTCATATACAAGAAAATTCTACTTCAACATCATCACATGTAGTTGTTGTTACCATCCTTCAGTGTAGGCATCTGGTTTGCTGTGTGTATTCTTGTTCTGTGATATTTGTTTTTGTTTGTTTATTTTATTTCGTAGAATTTAATAAAAAATGTTGTTGTCTTGTGTTTCCTTACATTTATTAAATACTACGTAATTTGTAAACAGACACAATAGGTCATTAAACCTTTTTTTTTAAGAGTTTTCAATATTTCGATTTTAATTAAGTATTTCATTTATTAATTTATTATTCATTTATTATTGAACAAATTTATCTTCTCATTTCTAAACCCGCAAAGCTTGTATGCTTGTCTGTAGGATATTAAAACTTAAAAAATAAATAAATTCGTTTACAACTAGTTATTCAAAATTATATTTCACACAGTCTGTGTAGTAACAAGTTTTGATTTATTCTGAGCCCATTAGGTATTCCTTTATTAGCTTATTCCTTTGGTTTTCGTGCGTTATGCTGATTATTTCAGTCGGTATTTTGTTCAAAATTGTTGGCAATGTTACGGGAAGCGAACTTCTTCCATACTCGTTCTACTTTAAATCTTCCTTGAGCTCGTCTCCGCGTGTTGTGTGTATGTTCTATCGGCTTTAAATATCTGTTATCATTGTAGAATTCTTTGGCCAAGGTTGCATAATAGATGTTTTTCACGCTAAGAACTTGAAGATCTCTGGCAATTCCTATCAAGGCCCGGTTGTTAGGGTTCGTAAGGCTTCTGTTGGGTTCATAGCCGTCCGTTTCTCTCTGAAGGCTGTTGGCAGAATTGTCTATCATGCTGATTGCGTAGTTGTCGTTTTCCGTTGTGCTGCGTATGTTCATATTCATGTTAATGTTATAATCATGGTAATTATTGTTTCCAGTTTCAGATTGTTTTTTTTTTTATGTAAAATTTTGAGTATTCGGTCTTGTGTTTTTTGGAGAGTGCTGCTGTATTTTGCACTACCCCAAGCCGGATATACGATTCCACTAATGCAAAGTATGCCTGACGCAGAACTTCATACGTGGAGCAGTTGCCTAAATGGTACAGCATATACGACGCTTTCCTAAGTTTCCTCTGTAATTTTTCAATGTGACTTCTCCATTTAAAATTACTGTCAATAATCACAATAAGGTATTTTATAAGTGTAAACTTGTTCAATGAAACTTGTGCAATCGTCAGCCTGATTGTTCATCATATTAACGTTGCTAAATTCATTACAATAACCATAAGATATTAGTTTTAAATTTTCAATAAATTCACAATCAATTTATTTATTTTCTAACTGGAATAACTAGTTGTAACTAGAATAATTTTTTCTACCACACTATTTAATTTGTCTCAATTCAATTGCTATCATTATACTGAGGTTTTGTTCAGTACATTTTTTTTGTGCTAAACATGTGTAACGTTCTTACTTGTTAAAGGATTAATTTTAAATTGACGATTTTAACGAACTTTCGGGTGGCAACTATAATTGGCAGCAAAATTTGCACTCATTAATATGCAATGCAAACAGAATGTACTTCTGCATGAATGTGTATAAGCGTGTGTGAAAGTTAGAAAGTAGTATAATTTGAAATAGTAACAAGAGTGTTCAAGTGTTCAGTGACAGTTAAACAGTAAACACAAAAATTAATAAATAAACAAGTAAATAAAATCGGGGCAAAAATAACAAAATGAATAATCACGCTGTTAAAATCTTAACTTTTATTAAATAAAAGGTGTGCCAAAACTACCACAAGATTTAAAATAATAGTTTACTATTTAAGAATATTAATTTTTCTAGTAAATGAGTAAATATTGTTACGAAGATTTATTAAGTTTTAAAAGAAAATAATTATCAGTAAAAAAAGGTAAACAAAACGACCCACTGTGGATTTTATAAACTGCGTAGTTTTCTAAGAAAACTTATACAGGTAAGACACCAACACATGCTTATAAGAAATTCTATCAAATAAGTGAACAACAGAAAACTAAAACAACTAACACAGAACAAAACAAAATGCACAGCCAAGTAGGCACTGTGCTATTATTATTTTGCAATAAAAGAACTCTAAACGGAATAAACGTAACAATATTCTTAATTCGGTTTTAGTTCACCTATATTTTATTTCTAAATTCCTTAATGCCTCATTTACATCGCTTTCAAAATCGAATTTAAAATACAGACAGAAATTTAGTTTTTGAAATTACTTTTGGCAAAATCTACTTAAAATCGTGTTATTTTGAAAGACTAAACTTTTTGGTTTTTAAATTTTATTACGACTATAACAGTGGGTTTCTGTACAACAGGTACTTGCAGTGTTTGTGAATGACGTTAGAAGCGCTTTTTTTTATAAAAAGTGTGATTTTAGAAATATGGAACTTTGAAATGGAATAAAACAAAAATAAATTTATAAAATTGAGATGAAATATACTATTTTCGAAGGATAATCTTTTTTTTTCTTTTTTTCAATAATTATTTATTGTATCTTCAAGATACTGAACTTATTGTTAAGTTTTAAAATCTTAAATTCTAAAAAAAAGTTACATTAGTCCCGACCACGTCAGAACTAATCTTTTGGGTAAAAAAAATTGACATTAAAAAAAACAAAGCAAATATTTCTAGCATTGAGGATTAAAACTGCGGTATCCCTCTTTTTTAATCGGCTATGTCTACTATAATCCAAGATATTACGAGCAAGGGGATTAGGATGGTCTTCAAGCTTCATTAAGTATTTGCCTGCGTATTTAATGATTTCTGTAGGCACCAGCGGTATGTCTAAATCACAATGTATGTTTGAATTTCTGATGTACCATGGAGCGGAAGTTATTAACCGTAAAATTTTATTCTGTCCACGTTGAATTCCATCCCCATTTGAAGCTGAGGCAGTGCCCCAAAGTTTGATTGCGTAAGACCATATTGGTTTCAAAATACTCTTGTAAATTAGAAGTTTACAATCTAGGCTAAGTTTCGAGTTCCTGCCAATGAGCCAATGTTGTTGTGTTAGCTTAAGTTTCATTTGTGTTAGCTTTGAGGCAATATGATGTTACCATGTAAGGCGACGGTCAAGATGTATACCAAGATATCTCACATAACTATGGTGAGGAACAATGTGATTATTGATTCGAACGGGTGAACAATTATCTCTTCGCAGGGTGAAGGTCACATGAATGCACTTTTGAACGTTCACTTTAATTCTTCATAATTTTACCCACAACTCCAACTGAGTTATATGTTGCTGAAGATTTATGGAGGCTTGATAGGAGTTTTCGTGCGAACTTAGACACGCTGTATCATCAGCAAACGTAGAAGTATGGACAGTTTCACTTACAGGCATATCGCAGGTATGTATCAAATATAAAACTGGTCCAAGAATGCTACCTTGTGGTACGCCTGAGGAAATTGGTTTGGATAAACTAACGAAGTCTCCTTCAACAACAGAAAATATTTGGAAAATTATGTAGCTTTTCAGTAAGTTGCTTATATTACAAGGCAAGTGAGCGGTCAGTTTCAGAAATAGACTTTCATGCCAAACTTTGTCAAAAGCCTGAGAAACATCAATAAAAATAGCTGAACAATACTTCTTCTCTTCAAAAGTCCTTCTTATCACCTGAACCAATCTATGGGTTTGCTCAATTGTGCTATGTCTACTTCTAAAACCAAATTGATGATTTGGGATACACCCACTATCCCTTAGCATTGGAGATAATTTATTCATAAGCAACTTTTCAAAAACCTTTGAAATAGTCGGTAATGGGGCTATATGACTCGGTTTTGGTTAGGTCTTTACCCGGTTGTGGAATCATTTTAACTTTGGAAATCTTCCAGTGGTCAGGATAGTATTCAAGCCGTAAAATGGCATTAAAAATAAATAGCAATACTGGGGAGCTCTTTCAACATTCTGTTACTTATACCGTCCATACCAGGAGATTTTTTCGGGTTTATCTCAGAAATTAACTTTTGAACCTCACGCAACCTGAACTTTAAGGGTCGAGGGGGTAATGCAACTACGCTCGGCAAATTAACATTATCAGTATATTTGTGTGGGGTGAATACATCTTTCAAGTATTCGGTAAACAAGTCGCCTTTTTCAGCGTCCCTTCTTGCCTAATCTCCACTGATATTACGTAGAGGTGGCTTGTACTCAACGGGTCTTTTAAGGTTTTTTGTAGCATGCCATAAAGAATAATTGGAGTTAGGTGTAGCATCGAGGCCCCTTAGATATTTCTCAAACGATGTAGTTTTTTCAAATCTAAGCCGCTTTGTGCAGTCTCTAAGTCTCTGCAGGGGCGATCTATGTTGTTGCCAATCTCTTCTAGCTCTTCGTTTTTCCGCTACGAGACGTTCAATGTCTGCAGAATAGATGTGACCTAAAGTAGTCTGCGGATGTTTAGTTGTTGCAAGCTGAGCTGCTTGTTTAATATTTTCACTTAAATTTGCAAGGCTATACTCCACGACCTCCGGTGTTCCTAGCAAAATATTTTCGAAGGATAATCTGTTGACAATATAATTTAAATATTTCTGGGCTGCCTCGGACGTAGTCCAATCTGGAGGTACAATTTTCGATGCTTTTTTTCAACATTTGTGGTCGTATAGCGGCAATAACGCGTTCCACTTCACATATCCCTACAGAAAATAGTTTATCTTGGAGGCCAATTTCGCGAAACGAAAAAGTATGCTTTTACCAAACATTTCCTTCAATAATCAATTGTCGCTCCAGATCCTGCACACAATAAACGAAAAAATCAGTATTCATGGCTCTATAGAGATTATCATTGACCATAATCTTCTGACCAGCATTGTTTTTAAATAAATTGGGATCAATGGGTCCGTTTTATGCAATTTGAGAGTGTAGATCAAGCCTCAGTCTATTCATGGTGAAATGCCAAACAAAACTAAAAAACTAAAAAACTGACAATATGGCCGTCAGTTGTTCTTTCTCCCTTTAAAAAGCACCCGATACATGGAGTTTGACAATAAAAAACAAATTTCAGCTGCTGAAGTAAAATTATCTCGTAAACCAACTCTCATACAAAATCTATTTCTTCTTAAAATACAAAATTGTAAATACGGTTGAGTGATTAACAGAGCTGTTAACTGCAAAATTAGCTATGTTAAAAAATTGGTTTAAATCTCTGCTAGTATGAGTTAAATTTATCTTCACATACTTCTTCCTAAAACGTTTTCTTAGGCAACTCCTATTTCATCTCAACATTGGTCTAACCTACGAAGGTGGCCGCTTGCTGTTATTGTTCTTGCTCTGCAGCTACCGACGACATTCACATTTATATGCAGATGCTGCTGTGTTAGCAGTCTTTTGCTGAGAGTGACTAGTAAAATTCAGAATCAAAAATTCAGTTGTGGCAAAAACAGATACCAACTGCTCTTTCTGTTGCTGGGATCTGCTATTTTACTTCTAATCTGAGTTTGATGTCTGAAAAGAGATTGAAGTATGAAACTGTAGAAGGCGTCTCGCAAGTACCATAACAACTTCGTCTTTGATTGCAAGGTGTCTTGTTTTGCACTATTAGAAAAAGAACGCCACTTGGACCACCAATAAATCCGAGATTATATTTTTTCTGTGCCACGCTTTACCACTTTATTCGGCTAGAAGCTCAAGAAGACAAGACAACCTTGGCATCCGTTTGCGACTGTCATCGGTAGAAACTAAGCAGCTGCCAGTAAGTGATGCCTGGTGATTTAAAAAAACTTTCATATTTAATTAGGGAATTATTTAATACGTGTGCGGTAAAAATCCACTATAAAGCATACTTTAAAGCGCCTAAATAGATGCTACCAAAATTATTTAACATAATTTTTGTTTCTGGGAATTATTTTAAAATCTCTAAAAATTTTTACTCTTTAACAAAAAACAAATAAATAATTTAAAAAATTTTGCTGAATCGTTTTGAATTAAACAAAACCACAATAACAATCCTACGCTTATAGAAAATGCAATCAATTCCATAATTTTAAAATGACAATTCTGCTGATAACTATTGAATGTAAATTTGTTGTTTGCAAAACAAAAGCAAGCGAGCAAGCAAAATACAAACAAACAGTTTTTTAAAATAAAATAATTTTTTATTGATTTTATTAAATGATAAAAGTCTTGTTTAAAAACAATAAAAATTTTTTTGTATTGAATAAAATACAAAGTTTTACAAAATATATTTAAATTGTTTTTATCTTTATTTTTTGAATCGAATATATAATTGGAAACAAAAGAGGAATACAATAGATGCAGCTACTGAAAAAGTGTTAATAAATTTGAAAAGTAAATAAAGTTGTAAAATGTATTAATAAACAAAATATAAATATTTTACCAAAGTTCTGAATTTTGATATTCATTAGCTCTCTTCTTTCTTCTAACTTTTAAAACCAGCATTAACATAACCTTAAAAAAGGTGGGAATCCTCCACTAATAGAGAGAGAGAGAGAGAGAGATTTAACTGATTTTCCATAGCCAAGCATATTTGGGAGATTGGAGTTTTTCGGAATTTTCCGAACACAAATCTATGCGTAAGCATGCAACATTGTATCTTGCGGGTATTAATATCAACTCTATTCACACGACCTTATTCCGAGATTGTTACAAGATCGTGATTGAGCGTGTAATTCCTGTTCTGCCGTTTAGAACTCACCTCTAACAGGTTTGGTCTATTACTAAATGAATACAAATGACAAATGGTGTTGTCATCTGCGAAAAAGCATATGGGGTTGAAAGTTTGACAAAGAAGGTCATTTATAATAATTCAGGGGTAGCCTTGCGGTACCCTTGGACCCTTGGACTCAACTAACAAAAATTATAGCCATATTTTTGCAGTCATCGACTCATTTTCCAAGTTTTGCTGGTTTTACCCGACGAAATCCACAACCGCTAAGGACGCTATCTCCAAACTGGAGTTACAGAGTGTAAAACATTTGGAAACCCTGTCACAATAATAAACGATCGCGGTGCGGCGTTTACGTCTGGAGCATGCGAAAATTACAACTGGTTCGCCCCGCGCCAATGGCCAAATAGAACGAATAAACAGTATTATTGTTCCAGTGCTAGCTAAGCTGAGTATTGACGACCCGACGAAATGGTACAAGTACGTCGGAAGAGTCCAGCAGATCCTTAATTCAACTTTCAGCCGAAGCATTAATGCATCGCCTTTTGAGGTAATGATCGGAGTCAAAATGCGCAGCAAAGACGACCTCAAAATTAAGAAATTGCTTGAGCAAGAAGTTATAACCAATTTTGATCAGCAAAGATCCAAAGCCAGGAAAGAAGCTAAAGAACGTATCCTTAAACTGCAGGACGAAAACAGACGTACTTACAACCTGAGGCGTAAAAAAGCAACCAAATACAACCTCGTTGCTGTGAAAAGGACTCAACTTGGAGGTGGCCTCAAACTGAAGTCAAAGTATTTTGGTCCTTATCGAGTTGTTAAGGTGAAGAAGTACGACACTTACGAGGTGCAAAAGGTAGGCTTGTGTCGAGTTTATCAAGCCCTGGGCAGGAATTGACGAAGAAGTCGAATTCGAGGCGAATCCGATGCAGGAAGGCCGATCTATAGAAGAGTGAAAGAAAAAAGCAATATACGCTCTGCTCTCAAACAGTAAAGACGTGGCCGCGGCAAAACCCTAAAAATTATTTGAAGTTACCGTTTTTACTTTTTTTTATAATTTAATTAATTACTTATTTTAATAAATATTCCCACAATAGTACGATTCCTGCGAAAACTCGATATAAATCTGGAGAAATTATCACCGACACCAAAAGCAACAAATATTTTTTTTATTTCAGTTACATCTGCGATAGGATCTAGAGAAATGAGTTGTTTTTATTTTTGGTTTTCTTCCTCTAAATCTTTAACGTGACAAATTTTACTTGTCAGCATTTTTTTTGAACTTAAGTGAGACTAACATTAAATAAATGCCTTTTTCACGAAATTGACTGAAGTTTTAAATTCCCACATTTCCACTATGCAATTATCAAAATATTTAATCTAAGCAACTGTTTACATTAATAAAAATAAAAAAAGCCTGAGCCTCTCCTACATTAATGAATAGCATATTCAAGATTCCATAAAAAAATTCGAAAAAAAAAATAGTACTGGACATCCAGATGGTATAATATTACTCGTATGTGTTACCCTAGACCAGTGATAGACGAACTTTTTGGGTGGCGGGCCAATAAATTAAAAACAATCTTGCGGCGGGCCATTAAATTAAAAAAAACATAGAGAGTCGTTCATTAAAAAATTATGGGGTTGCTGTTCAATTAAAAGTTCGGTTTAAGCTATATATTTATTAGTTATCTTAAGTAATATTTTAAAACAACATAAAAATTTTATAAGATACGATTTATTAGATGATTTTAAGATTTTCCAGATGTATGGGAAGCATGGATCTGTTTCTGACTTGACATAATTTCCTCAAAATCTGGTTCCAGCTGGGAGGATGCGACTTTTAATAAATTAAATAGACCCTCGTCTGACAATCGGTTTCTTATTGAATTTTTTCTGCATTTCATTACTGAAAAGGCCTGTTCACATAAATATGAGGAAGCAAACATTGCCATAATTTTCTGCGCATGATTAATTAGCTTTGGAAATTTATCTTTTGGTAAGGATTTATAGAAATTAAGCTTAATACAGATATTTAAAAATAGCTGTTTTAAATTATTATTACATTGCAATTCAATAATTTCCAATTGTAGATCAGATGGAACATTCTCAGAATCAACATCTAAAGGCATTGAAAAAATATCTAAACATGATTGGATTTTTTTAAAGACAGCAAATCTGGCCTCAAATTCTGAATACAGTTTTAATAAAGATTGTGAAAAGACTTTTAAATTCTCTTCACTCAGAGGCCTCAAAGAATTAAGTCTTGGAAAATGAGTCAAATAATTTTTTCCCAAACATTTAGAAAATATAAACAATTAAGTTTTAAAAGACCTCAAATTGCCCCAAGTTTCATCTATAAATTGATTTCTTCCCTGTAACGTCTTGTTCAGTTTATTATAGTGCTCGAGTAAATCCGTGAAAAAAGCAAACTCGATGCACCAATTCTTATCCTCCAATATTTCCCACTCATCCCAAATTTCAGTTTTGGTTTTTAGAAAAACTTTAATTTCTTCGAGAAGACTCCAAACTCGCGGCAACTCAGCCACCTGATCTTTGTGTAATAAAGTACATCTGAAAATTCTACATCAACTTCCGATAAAAACTTTTGAAATTGTCGATGTAACAAACCACGGGCTCAAATGGTATTAATTAATTTTAAAATAATATTAAGTACGTGGTTAATATCCAAGGCAGCCTGGCAAAGAACATCCTGGTGGATTATACAATGTAAAAAATTTGTTTCGCTTTTAGGATTCTGGCTTTTATAAACTCCTGCAAACCCCGTATTTTTTCCCACCATGTTAGGTGCTCCATCAGTTGTTAAATTAATTAATTTAGAAATTGGGGCATTAAGAGATTCCACCCCCTCTCCAAATTCATCATAAATTATTTTTCCTGTCGTCTTTCCTTTCAAAGATCTCAAACAAGCAAGTTCTTCGGTTATTACAAAGTTTTCATCGATTTCTCTGATAAAAATTAGAAGTTGGGCTGTATCACTCCTGTCAACACTCTCGTCCATAGTAACTGAAAAATACTTAAACTTTTTAAAATGTACATCGAGTTGATTGGTTAAATTAGAAGAAATCGCTTCAATTCTTTTTGTGACCGTTCTACGTGACAGCCTTATAGATTCGAAATCTTTTAGCTTTTCTGGGCATAATACTTTTCCAATGCTAATTAACACATCCTTAATAAATTCTCCTTCAGAAAACGGCTTGTTACTTTTTGCTATTTTATAGGCAACAATGTGGCCAGCTTACGTGGAGGATCGCTGGACACGTCTTTGATTTTTAAAAAACATTTGCTGACTAGATATTTTTCTTTTCAATTCCTCTGAATGAACTTTCTTGTCTTCAACTGTCATTTTATAGTACTTCGACCCAAGATGTTTTGAATTAAAGTGCCTAGCGAGATTATAATCTTTTAGTACAGCTACCGGTTCTTGGCAGATAAGACAAATAGGTTTTTGGTTATATTCCATAAAGAAGTACTTCCATGTTTACTCTTCTTGAAATACTCGACATTCCGAATCAATTTTTCTCTTTCTATTTTCGATTGACATTTATGGGGATATTAACAATACACTTTATTATGTTAATTACACAAATAAAACTGTACGTTGGCAACTTTTAAATTTTACTTCACAATTTATTCTTTACGTCACGAGATTTACGCTTTTACTGATTGCTGATTAATCCGTCGCTGGCCCTTTTATATTTGTTGTGCATGTTGTCTCCAATATTAAAGAATCTTCTAGATCTCACATATAATAGTTGTTGTTATGTTATACGTTCAGTTTTCTATATTAGTTGTTAGTTTTTTATCTTGTGTGTACAATATTTCCTAGAAAACTACGCAGTTTGGACACAATACAATAGGTCTATATTATTTGTTTTTGTATCATGCTTTTTAAGTTTCTTCTTGGAATATTGTATAAGAAAGTTGTTGGTGTCTTGTGTGTACAATATTTCCCAGAAAACTACGCAGTTTGTACACAATATAATATGAAAGCATCGCATTTTTTTTGCTAAAATTGTCAATTTATATCTTTTTTAAAACATAATGTAAATTTATTTTTTTGGGCATAATTTTTTAAGAGGTGATTAATTTTTTTTTGAAAAACGCTCGGCGGGCCGGATTGAAACCTCTCGCGGGCCGGTTGTGGCCCGCCGGCCGTAGTTCGCCCATCACTGCCCTAGACCATGCCAGTTGACTACCAAACTTTTGGGTTTAAAATAATTGTTACATCTGTGATAGGATCCAGAGAAACGAATTGCTTTTAGTTTTTTGTTAATTCCTCTAAACTTCACATGTCTGAATTATTTTTGAGCTTAAGTAAGACTTACACTAAATAAAATCCTTTTTGATGAAATTGAATGAAATTTTAAATTCCCACATCTCCACTCCACAATTCTAAAAATATTTTAACCAAGCAACTGTTTACATAAATAAAATAAAAAGCCTGGGGTTCTCCTACATTAATAAATTGTATACGAATGAGTGTGTGTAGATGTGTGTGTGTGCGTGTGTATGTGTTTTGTAACATTTGCTTACACGTACTTTCTACGTTGTGCAAAAACAAACAGGGAAAAAAAGGAAAAGGAAAAAAGAATTGAAACGTATTCTATTGAGGATATTGAGGATGTGCAACTGAATGCGGATTTCCATTTTAACCAACATGCTTTTGCCAACAAGCGAACTTACTTTTAAAACGTTACCCAAAAATGAGATTATGTTTGGTGTGTGCAAATGTACACTCAGAAAAAAAAAATAAAACTATGACATGAACTCATTTCACTTAAGGGAGGCAACAAAGTGAATTTATTTGTAATTTATTTAAATTATTAACATTTAATAAAGATCTCTGATCTCTTTCATGGTATTTAATGCAATGTTGCCATATTTGCTCACAAATCTTCAAGTGGTCCATAAAAAACCTTTGTTTTGTCTATTAAATTTTTTTATTTTAATAAAACTACATCCAACTCTGTTTAAAAGACCCATTAAAACTTAATTATTAATATAAAAATAAATAACTTTGAATTAGTCATAGCATATAGTACATTAATGCGAAATTTAGTACTTAAGAGCATTTCGATATTTACATTTTCTATATAAAGGTACTTCAAAATTAAACTGTTCATTAAACTGTTGCATGTGGCATTAGCTGTAGCGAAGCAAGCGATGTAAATTTTGAAAAGATTTTAGCTGTGTAAACATTTCGTTTTTGAAACATTTTAGGAAAAGTACCCAATTATTAGTTCTGATGCTCACAAACAAGTACAATAACGAATATCAAGCCGAAAATATTAAAAACTTTATAATTAAAGAACATTATGAGATTCGCTGCAGTTTTAAAAAAGAATTGGAAAAATATGTAAAATATCTAATCGTCTTTGCCAAAAACTACTTCAAATCTAAAAGTACTTAGTGATGCAACTATGGTCTATTTGCAAAATGTGTTACAATTCAATTTTACACACCACTTAAAGGCAGATAGAATGATATGATGAATGTGGCTGGGAAAGGATAAATTTCATGTAATCATGCATTGCAGCCTTTTTTAAATTTTATATTTAATTGCCTACGATTTTTTCGTTTTTTACTATACAGATGCCCTGAAAAATCTCATCTGCTGTTTCAATATTTAATATTTTGCAGCCCTATCGAAAGCTACCACTGCGCCTGCACAGAAATTTTTAACTTTTTCTAATTAGGACTTCGGGGATTTAAACTCAAGGCTTGTGATTTGTTGCCTCAACAAGCAGAAAACTATACCAATACAGCTACCACTGCAAGGGCTATTTTTTTCTTTTCTTCCATTCACACGCACACACATACATTTCTTACAAAATACAACATTTTAAACTGACAACATTGACTTTTAACTGTTATTGTTGTTTTTATTTGCAACTTAGTTGAACTGTGGATTAAAAACTAATCAAAATTAGATTTTAACACAAAACACAAATGACCGATCTGACAACTTTTTTAAACGTAATATTTATGCTGGAGACTTTGCGTAAATGACTAGAGCTTAAGTGTGATGCCGTGTCTATGCTGTCATTCTATCAGAACCCAGTCACTTATTTAATCATAACTGTTGAGTCAAATACCGTTCAATGTATACGAAGTTTCAACCACGTGCTTTAATATATTTCATTAGCTTTAACTAATGTAAGCGTTGCCACTGATTTTTTTTTCACCATAAACTATATACAACTTAAGCTTGATCTTTGAAACAGATTTAATTACAATACATTTTTTAAGCTACATTCAAACACAAGCCAAAAATTTAGATTAAGTCTACCTAAAAGTTTGATTGCATTTTTAAACAAAAAAGCTACTACAGCAGCGCCGTTTAATGTAAAATTCTTGCTTCGATTATATATTTTTTTAAGGGAAATTGGTATTTAGTATTCTAAATTTTGTAATTTCATAAAAAATAAAATTTTTCTTTATTTAAATATCCTTAACTTATAAACTATGGGGAATGAATATCACCCGTTATAGTTTTTATGAAGGCGATAAAGAGGATTTTAACAATATTGTTACGGATGTGTCTTGCTTAAGTTTTAAAATAAAATAATTAAGCAATAAAGCGAACTACTGGGTATGTTGTTTACGAACTGCGTGGCTTGCTAAAGAAAACTTATGGTACAACAACAAAATTTCCAGTTATAAATTGCGTAGAAATTTTATACACAAACAACAACAATTTAATATGCCTTGCATGCAAGACAAAAGCAAATTTCTGTTTACTAACTGCGTAGAAATTTTATACGCGCAAGACAACAACAAACATGTATGCTGTTAACCATCTGTGTAGTTTCTAAGAAACCTTTTCTTAGAAAAGACAACAGCAAATATTTTGAAAGAAATCCCAAGCAGAAACCTTATCAGCATAAAAACAAAAGCAAAAATACACACAGACATACAGGTGCCTATATATCGAATAAACAACATACAACAACAAAATGTGATACAAAGGGAGTAGAAGACTCTTAAATCTTCTAGACTTTAAAAGGACAAATATAAATAGGGCAGCGTCTGAGTGCATAGTCAATCAGTGTAAACTTAAACCTCATAAAGTAAAGACGTGCATTTTAAGTAAAAACTGGTGTTATTTATTTTGCAATAAAGAACTCACAACAAAACGTTTATAAAAAGTATAAACGTAACAATATATTAATTTTTTCTAAGAGACAGTAGCTTAAACTTAATAACTTCAATTAGTCAACTTATTTTCAAAATATTGTTACGTTTAATACCACAGTCTTAAGAGTTTTGAATTAAGTTTATGTGTTTTTTTTTTAACTTTCAATACGTACAAAATTAACACGATGGTAACTTTGTAGTCTTTACTCACTGATAACTCAACTTGAATTCTTTCATTTGCCCAACTGTGTGATTCGATTTACATCCGCGCCTGACCATGAAGCCTTAATCAGACGGTGGACCAAACCACTGCATAATTTGGAACGTCATGCTCGTCCTAGGAAGCCGAAGCTATAATTCTATGCAACAGAACTTTCTAGCTGCAACTTCGATGATTCCAGAGCAGGGCTGCAAATCATCACTCCTTGCTTAAGAGTTGGAGACTTTCCAACTCCTGTCCAGAACACATGTCTAGCATGCTCACTGGACTGGATCATTCACCTAGCGTGTCATTAACGGCGAAATGATCCTGGCCACCATATTAAACAATAGACCTGATATGGGGCCGCGAAACCACAACCACCACGATACTCCCATATAGGAGTCAACCTCAATAATCAGCCAGAGAACAGTTAAATGTCTAAAGAGACAAATAACGGAACTTTGCGAGCTTACTGATTCCCATGGAAATAAAGTGGAGTTTCCAGTTGTACCCCTGCTGACTTCAGGGGACTGGGCTCCTTTTTCCCCCATTTGCACAGGTCTAGATAGTCGAAGTTCTATAAAGACCATATATATGTGCCCCCGGGGTGGTTTCATTTGTCCAGCAAGTGGTGTTTATAATATAGTTGTTTTAAGCGGTTCTCGCACATATACGAATATTTTAGTTCTAAATTGTTTGGGTTTGTTCCGCCAGTGAATGAACTACTGTTTGCAATTCCTGCTCTTAACGTCTTTCCTGGCTGAATATTCTACTTTAACATCACTCCATATTGTTTTTTTTTTTAAGAGAAGTAGCACTTCAGGCAACAGCGCCTATTTAGTCACAACCGTGCTATATTCTTTAGAAAAGGAGAAGATATGAGCCGGACGCTGTAAGTGAAGGATAGTTGTCGGAAATTAATTATGACCATTAACGATGACCATGCCTTCATCGCTGAGCAGCCGCACCAACAGTAAATATTTATTTTATTTATTTTTTTCTAGTGAAAACAGCCAAGGTCTTTGTTGGGAATCGAGAACCCTGTCGTCTCAAATTTAACAATCAAATTCTTAATAGTTATACCGATTAGTACGAATATTACGCAATGTAACTTTAATAAAACCACCATTTTTATAGTGAATATTATATATAAAATCCGATATATTTGGTGAAAGATATTTTGAACTTCACTAATATTAAACCGCTATTTCTTTTAGTAACTATCTAATACCAAATACATTCAAAGTACATTAGGTTTTAATTAATTTCTGATCTGAAATGGATAACCCTTTACATTTTTGTGTATCCTACTTGGAACTACTATCAAGGCAGAAGTATTTTTTTCTAAATATGTGGCAGCCCTTTTGTGTCATAAATTAGTAACCGGTATTTATTACCATTGCCTACCTAGGACAACTTGCACATGCATTCTGTTTCTTCTTCCTTTTTCTACCTTCTTCCGTTCTGTGCTGTCAACAATGATAGACGTGTTGGCTAAGTGTCAAATATTAAATTTTATTGTAATATTAATTTGAGTTAATAAATAGTTATAAGAATTCACAAGTTTACATTCTTTTATTGGACTAACGTAAACCAACAATCCAAATTGGTGACCCCGACGTGGATTGTGGATTTTTTACGATTAAAAAAAGTCTTAGTGAAACGTGAACGAGACATCTTTAATTTAACATTGCTGATTAGCAAATTTTTGTCAACACAACTTCAAAAGTTTTTGCCATGACAACCACCGAAGATAACGCATCTTTAGAAGACAAAGACAACGATGGAAATGGTCAATCTACCAGCACAAATAATAATGCTTCCGTATCCGCAATTTACGCCATTTCCCGAAATGTGCAGTACAAACATTGAAGCGTGGTTTGTCACAATGGATTTTTGGTTTGCGGCATCGGAAATAACTCCAGACAAGCAAAAGGCAGCCACCGTAATTGCAGCATTAAACCCCAACATTGTAGCACAACTGACGGATGTAAATACATCTTTGCCTGCTTCCGATCGATTTGAGTATGTAAAACATCGCATCATAGATCATTTTGCAGACAGTGAGCAACGCCGCCTCAACCGACTTCTATCAGCGTTGCCTCTTGGCGACAAGAAACCCTCAGAGCTTTATTACGAAATGAAGCGTGTTGCGGGCAACACATTGGGAGACGCAGCACTAAAAGGTTTATGGGCAAAAAGTTTGCCAGAGTTTGCTCAGCCTGTAGTGGCAGCATCAATCGGTCCAGCAGCAGAATTTACGAAAATTGCCGACCCAGTTGTAGAGGCTGTAACACCATATCCGTCTGTAATAACATATCCGTCATATTCGAAAAGAGTCACAAAATAAAATTGATGAGCTACGAGCAGCTATAAAAGAATTAGGTAAGAAGTTTGAAAATTTTTCAACACGCTCACGTTCTCGTTCTCGTGGACATACCGTCACGCGACAGCGTTCGCAGCATCGCAACGCTGCCGCTGTCAAAAACGACGTAGCAAACAGCGAATGTTGGTTTCACAAGAAATATGGCCGTGATGCACGTAGATGCCGCAGTCTCTGCAAACATAAGCAGCGACAAGTAGAGGCTATTAGTCAAAATTCCAAATGACTTGTTAGGCCGGTGGAGGAGCTCAGCGGAAATCCTTCCACCAAACGCCAAATTTTTCGCCTTCAAGTCACTGACAATAATACAACTCAAACTTTTTTTGTCGATAGTGGTTCTTTGTAAATTATCTTCGTAACAACATTATGTTTCTGTCCCACTGTATACAGTTAAAAAATATAAAACTGAAAATGACCAACATTTCCTCTCTAACAGTTAGGCAAAGGAATTTTATTTGCATTTATTTGTAAAACGTTTTTGTCACTTTTATATCGACCATCATCATCGTCATGAACAATATGTAGGAGAAACTTTTTAACTAGAGAGCACTTTTTTAAATATTCCCTTTGTGTGCATGTAAGAGAGTAATTTTTGAATTCAAATTTTAAATGCACATGCACACAGACTACCACAAAAAATAAAGGATATTCAAAAAGAACATTTGAAGACCTCATTGAACATATGTTGAATATGGCTACAAACAAAATTTTGCACTCAATCCTTCATTGTCGTAAACTGAATTTAAATTTACATTTAAAACTACTTTTGGGGAGAAAGGAAAATGTTAAATCAATTGCAAATGAATGCAACATAAAACAAATGTTATTCTTTTTTTATTATATGGAAAAAAGTCGAAAGAGGGCGCTTTAAGGTGGAGTAGCCGTGCAACCATGATTTAAATGAAACATAAATATTATTTTAACAAATACATCAGGAAACAAACAAACAAACAATTAAATAATAAATCGTTAATGTACTTGCGTTTTCAAAAGCGATGGTGATGATGGCCGCGCTGAGGTTTTGAAGGGATCACAAATAATTTTTCCTTATTTTTGGACAACATAATATTTATTGTAAAGAGTGAGTGGTTGGTCCTCCTCTTTGTTTTTATTTTTGGTTTGATTGAATGAAGTGCAATCGAGTGTCCTTTTATTAAACAATCTATACATATAAAAATGAATGTCTGTCTATCTGTTTGTTTGTTTATTTGTTTGTTTGTGCTTTATAGGAGGCCAAACCCTTGAGCCGATTTTCCTGAAATTTTCACAGCATGTTACTGTGACTCTGGAATAGTAGGCTATATGAAGCTTTGATTGAACAAAGGGGCGTGGAACCGCCCATATAACACAAAAATTAAAATCGCCATGTTTTGCGCATTTTTTGACCTACGTCGATGATGTTTGGTACATATGGTATTGGCATAATAAGCAATACGTACCAGGAGAAAAGTGGGTGGGACCACAATTAAAAATCGTAATATAGTCTTAACTACTGGACTGATCGTCATTTTCACAATAGGATATTCGTACGAAATAATAAATTCTTTGACTCAGGAATACTTATTACATGATAATATTTTTCGACCATGCACACTTCTGCGCCTACTGTTACTACGTTTATTAACGGCTTTACCTCAAATTTAAAATACATATTAATTAAATAGTGGGGTAGCCCCATTCTCTTTCTCCCACAACTGTCTGCAAAACAGCTGATTTTGTAATATAGGTTAATTAAAACAGAGAGTGGGGTAACCCCATTCTCATTCTCCTACATGTGACTGCGAAAACAGCTGATTGTGTAATTGCTGCTTTTTGATTCGTCTAAAAATAAAAAAGGGCAGCATGAAGCAAATTACATGCGGCTCAGTACTGAATTCTTATTGGTTTAAAACAAAAAAGGGGAGCACTAACCTTACTGCATATTTACTTTTGCCTTAACGCATTTGCAATAGTGAATTAGACAGAAGTTGTAGTTTTCTTTTTAAATTATTTTTTGCAGTTTTCTTTTTAAATTATTTTTTTAACTAAATTTTTATCAAATTTATAACCAAAAAAAACTTAAAAAAGTTAATATAATCAAAGTTTAAATTAAGTAAGAAACGATTGTGCTAAAAACTTAGTTAGAAATAAAAAATGCCTCCAAAAAAATCATCCCTTTCAGCACGTCCTCCAAAATCAATGAAAATGAAATCCAATAGAGCAAACGAAACTCATGAAGAACGTGAAGCACGCCTTGCAATTGAACGGTCTCGAGCCTCAACCTATAGAGCTGCAGAGAATTTACAGCAACGTGAAGCGATCTCGAACCTCAACATCAAGGGCTTCCGAGACTGCTGTTCAGCGCGAAACACTGCCCATTATTTTACTGCGTAATATCGATCCACCACGGCTTTGCAATAGCACTCGACTTGCAGTAAAAAAACTGAGAAATAATTTAATAGAAGCGACCATTATAACAGGAAAATATAAAGGGACAGATGTACTTTTGCCACGCATTCCAATAATACCAACAGATTTACCATTCAATTTTAAACGATTGCAGTTTCCTGTTCGGATAGCGTTTGCGATGACTGTTAACAAAACTCAAGGTCAATCTCTGCTAGTTTGCGGCTTAAATTTAGCAAATCCATGTTTCTCGCATGGACAGCTTTATGTTGCATGCTCGCGTGTAGGAAAACCCACCGATTTATATGTGTATGCTCCTGATGGGCAAACTAAAAATATTGTATATCCTAAAGCATTGCAATAATTAAATTAAAATTACATAAATAAATTTTTGTTAATATATAATTACTTTTAATTTTATTTTATAACGTGCGGGGTAGCGAAGCACACCGGGTTCAGCGAGTATTTTATAAAAATAATTTCTATAGAAAACTGTTTTACACACTGAAAAGTATAACGCCATAAATAAAATGAAAATAATTATAAAAAATAAAGGAATTTACAAATTTTGCATTAATTATGGTAACAATTTTAACACTTGTAACTTTAAAATGTTATTATGTGCGCTAAATTACTGGTAAATAATTTCTCAAAGGTTTTTATAAAAGTAAAAGCTATCTCTGATATATGACCGCCACGGCTGGTTTGGACGTAGTCTAAACTAAAAATCAGTTTTTAAAAACGGCAAAAACGCGGGAATGTTGACATCCAAAGTGACCAATCGTTTGGTTTTATCAGCGTAGGCTAGGGATATCACATGTCTTCACACAAAATTCTCTAGGGGACCCGAATCAAGTATGCCACGAGCTATGTGACATAGGCCCTGTCATGTTGAAATCATAAAGGGTTTTTCAACAAGAAGTTTGTTTTCTAACCACGCTGACAGATTTCGATTCTTTCATCAAAGTTTTTAATCACTTTTTGCCAAAATGGCGGTCCTATTTTGTTAATCACATCACGGATTTTGATTTTTAAAACTGAAATCGATTCGATTAGCTTCGTATAGATCCTGTCCTTAACATAGCCCCACAAAAAATAATTCAGTGATGTCAAATCACATGATTTGGTTGGCCACTTAACTGCTGATTGCCGTGAAATTAAAGGGTGTGAAGATAAATACGTCAGTTAAATATGTCCTACAAAACTGTGCTACTACCAGTATGCCGGTGACCCCATTCATGTCTTCTCTAAATATCGGCTTTATCCACTTCAAAACATCCTATTTTTTCATATAATTTTTCCCAAAAAGCAAAATTTTCAGGAATTCATATCTTCGATATCGGGTTGAATCCAGACATAGCGTATTTACCGTTGCAATCTACTAGTCCTGAGCTACTTCCAGTATGCCGGTGACCCCATTCATGTCTTCTCTAAATATCGGCTTTATCGACTTCAAAATATCCTGTTTTTTCATTTTTCAGCAGCAACTTCGAAAAAAACGGCCCACACACGCATCCACACCACATAGCGCACTATGCAGTGACACTCTAGGATTTTCAGAAGCCCAAATGCGATGATTTTGCTTGTTTGCACACCCTGACAAGTTAAAATGAGCTATGCCTGAAAAAATGATTTTTTTCTGAAAAACCAGCCGGTTATACCTGAACGAATTGAGCAAATGTACGGCAATGTAAATGATCCGTTAGCTTCCTGCAGCAGTTGAACCTTTTAAGGCTTCAAAGTCAAATCCTTGCGCAAAATTCGCCACGTGGTGGTTTTGGATGACTCCATTTGTTGAGAAGGTCAAAGAATTGAGAAATTTCGTTCTGCTTCAACGCTGAGGCTTACCCGGTCGAACACGTATTGCTGCTCGCACATACAAAATGAAAATGCAGCCTATCGACTTAAATTTAACGACCAACTTCTTAATAGGGGTCTCAAAAGGATGATTATCACGATTTTTACGAAATGTAACTTTAACAGTACCACCATTTTCATAGTGGATTTTAATTATTTTAATGCAATTTTCGTGCGAAATTAAATTTACTGTAACAATTGCCAATGAATGCATCTACTACAAATACTTAAAAAACCTACGTGTCAATACTATCAATTTATTGGTGTTGCCGCAATTGAAAAATAAAATTCTTGATAAATCCTGCACGTCATGGTCGTTTGTTTTTAAAGAAATATGGAGCACTGATTCCACTAGCCCATAAAGCACACAAAACTGTTAGTTTTTCTGAATCTAACGGTCAATATACACTTGAGAATTATTATCACTCCAAAAGATTTTCACGTTGTCCAGGCGTCAGTCAGTATTCTTGTTGAAATGTCAAACCAAACTAAACATAAATCACTTGACAGCTGGCAAAATGTAGCCAACGTTCCATTCAATGCTGACTGCTATAGAGCTATGAGTAATGACTTTTTCCTTCATCAATTGAACAATCGTGATGTGCAAGAGCTGTGGAACAGCATGTCACACAGCTCGAGCCACAATTGATTTAATTGATTTATGGAAGAAAACGTTTGGTAACCTCAAATCGACGTCTAAGATCGTGCTTCTTAATTCCGCTAAACTACCTTCTGTGGAGATATGTGAAGTCGCCTACGGCAATAAGCCCGAAACGATTGACTACTTGAATGATAAACGACCACGAAGTTAAACAAAGCCATTGGTCATATTTCCAAGTTTTAGAATTTAGCTTAAAAATTTCTCTAAAAAATTATTTAAAACATTAAACTGAAAAAGGTTTGTAAATTCAATTCTAGATTAAAGTCTTCAAATTGCATTGAAGCACAGTGAGTATTATTAATCAACGTACGTATAGAAATGTTTATAAAATAAACAAATGCCTAATAAGCTGCTTCATTTTCATTTGTTGTTTGAAGCAACAGTATAAGCAGCAACACCAACAGCAAAAACAACGGCACATTTTTGTTATCTCATCTGTGTCTTTTGTTTCTTAAGCATCATTTTAAATAGGTTTACAAGTTGCACACTTAAGATCTATGAATGTTTATATATGTGTGTTTGAGTATGTGTGTGTGTGTGTATGCAAGTGTATATTTTGAAACTGAAAAAATTGCAACAAAAACTAAAACAATATAACACTTGCATGCACATTTATACTCGACTTAAATATTTATTTAAGTTTTGTTTACTTAAAGAAAGCATGTCAATGCATTCATCTTTTTTAGTTAAAAAACTAAACAGCAACAACAACAACAACAAAATTAAAATAAAAATATAAAAGTTACACATGTTTCTACCAAAACAAATATTCATATTTATTTGTAGGTTTCTCATCTTGAGCTTTTCTTCTTTTTTATAAGAGTCCACTTTAAATGACCTCAATGGCTTTAAAAAGAATCATTTTATACTTTTTTTTATACTTAAACAAATACTTAAGATTTCATAAACTGGTAAACATTCATATGTGCATGTGAATGTGTTTTTTATTTGTCAAATCACAAGCATAGAAAAAAACAAACATGTACATACAATGTATGCATGTATGTATGTTATGTTTACATAGCGTTTTTAGCTTAATGGTTTTACAGATTTCTTTATGGTCCCAAAATACAGATAAAAAGGTCGAAAGTTTGCAACACTATATTATTTAATAGAAACGTTTATTAGCTGAAGGAGCAATACAGCTGTTGATAACTAATTTAAAATAGAAACATAAGCATTACAACTCTCTTTCGACCAACTACATTTCTTTTAATAAATCCCTTGTTTTCATTAGAATTTATCCTCAATTTTAGCGATTTTACACTGTCGACTGGAAACTCTTGATCTTCTTGTTTTTTATAAGAATTTCTAGCAGTCATAATTATTAATTTTTTACCCTGTAATCTTAAACCCAATGTTAGCCAGAGCTGGAAAATCGCACGAAATTTATTAAATATCTATATGTATTATATCGAGTTTTTCAACAAGAAGTTTGTTTTTCAATTGTGGCAACATCAACAACATTATAGTTTTAGTGTTTTAATGTATTCGTAGTAGATGCATTCGAAATTGTTACAATAAATCCAATTTCGCACAAAAATCGTATTAAAATAATTAAAATCCACCATGAAACAGGTGGTTCGATTAAAATTACATTTCGTAAAATTCGTGATATTTTCGGACAACATAATCATTCTTCTGAGGCTGCTATTTGGTCGTTCAATTTGATGTCGACGGGCTTGATAAAAAAAGTGCGAACACCAACGTGTGTTCGATCGGATCGTTCAACGGAAAACATTACAGCCGTAAGTCACAGTGTTGAAGTTGATACAAATTTCTCAATTCTTTGACGTTCTCAACAAATGAAGTTATCCAAAACCAGCACAACTGTGTGTGCCTTTATCAGATGGTTGATCTAACCACTGCATGATTTAGAAAGTCATGCTCGTCCTAGAAAGCCGAAGCTATAATTCTATGCAACAGAAACCTTCTAGTTGCAACTTTAATGATTCCAGAGCAGGGCTGCAAATCATCACACCTTGCTAAAGAGTTGGAGACTTTCCAACTCCTGTCCAGAACACATGTCAAGCATGCTCACTGGACTGGATCATTCACTTTGCGTGTCATTATCAGTGAGATGATCCTGGCCACCATAATAACCATTATACTGTTATGGGGCCGCGAAGCCACAACCACCACGATACTCCCATATAGGGGCCAATCTCAATGATCAGCCAGAGAACTATTAAATGTCTAAAGAGACAAATAGGGCTCACTGATCCCCGTGGAAATAAAGTGGAGCTTCCAGTTGACTCCCTGCCTGTCTTCAGGGGACTGGGCTCCCTTTTTCCCCCAGTTGCACAGGTCCAGATAGCTGTTACGTACTATAAAAACCATAAATGTGCCCCCAGGGGTCCAAAACCAGCATGACGAATTTTACATAAGGATTTGACTTTGAAGCCTTATTAGGTTCAACTGGTGCAGACGACCGAGTATTCAAGTCGCCGTAGATTCGCTCAATTCATTTAGGAAAAACCTGCTGGTTTTTGTGAAAAATTCATTTTTTCCCACGAAGACTATTTTCTCTTGTCAGGGTATGTGAACAAGCAAAATTTCTGCAAATACTAGAGCGATTATTGACAAGTCTTAGCATGCTCAACGTGTATGGTACGCTATGTGGTCTGGCGGCGTAATTGAGATTTTTTCAAAGATGAGGCTAGAAATGCGGTAACGGTCAATGGATCACGCTATCGTGAGATGCTAACAACTCAATTTTGGCCAATTATTGTCGACGTGGATATCACTGACATGTGACGGTGCCAAATATCACACAGCTAATAAAACGACCAATTTATTGCAAACCAAACTTCCTGAACAGTCAGCCTAGATTACATTTTGTGGGGCTATGTTAAGGCCAGAGTCTATACGGAGTCAATCGAATCGATTTCAGCCATAAAACTCAAAATCCGTGATGTGAATAACGATATAGGACTTTTTTAACAAAAAAGTGATTCAAAATTTTGATGAAAGAATCGACATCTGTAGCGTTGTCGTGGTGGACATTTGCCCTATGTCATTTTTCATTCATTCGTAATACAATGCAAATTTGAAACATCTTAATTTTTTTGTTTTATTTTGTTTTAGAAAACAAACTTCTTTTTGAAAACCACTTTATGTCCACCACACAAAACTTCAAATACAATGGCTTTTTTAAACATTCTAATAGAGACAATGTGCCTGTTAACGGCAATCACCTTAATAAACCTGGACTTGTGACAATCTACTCCGTTACGGCCATCCTTACAGTAGAGCTTCCCAGCCAATGGCTACCACGTTTTATTTACTTAATTTTATTTATTCGGCCATTTTATTTCTAAAGGAAAGAAAATGATCGTCAGAACCTTTCTTGGGAATTTTTTTAGCCCTCTCTAGACAGGCATATCTGCCGTAATTCGTATATCCCGCCGATTACCATAGACCATCATGGAATATCAACTTAAAATGATTTCGTTTAAAATATCAATTTGAGGGTAACTATGTGAAATGTTTACTCAATTCCAGGGTTCAGAATTTTTCATTTATGAACATTCAAAAATCAACATTCATGATATTTTTCATAAATGAGAAATCTAAAATTTTATATATACTTTTCACACTCATAAACGAACAACAAAAAATGTTCTGGTTATTTTCATACATGAATGCGAACAACAAGAATTATTAGTCTTATTCATATGTGATAAATGATAAATTAGCTATTTCTCATTAATGTTATTTTTCATAAATGTACATGTTCATTTATGAACGTTGAAATTTTATAAAATTTCTCATAAATGAACGTGAAAAAATTTTCTACCTACGATCGCAGTTTACCGTAAAATGTAGTAAAAACACATGGGTACATATTAACTCAAAATACAATATTGCAATATATTCTAAAAGAAATAAAAAAAAACATTTTTTTTCCTGCATACGCCGACAATTACGCATTATTAAATATGTGCGTTTATGTACGTGAATGCTTAACGCACATATTTTTACGACCTTTTCATTTATGAAAAATTATCAAAATTGTAAATATTCAAAAATGAACACTTGTGTGTTTCTCATTTTTTTACTTATGGATAGAAAGAAAAAAAATAAATCGTCGCATTCACAAATGAGAAAACACAAAATAATTTGTAGTCTCTCACACATGTATGAGAAGAAGCGGCTAAAAAATGAAATGTACATATTCATACATGTATGAACAGTGAGTGAATACTTCGCTACTCTGCTCAATTCTAATTGGGAACTTTGGTGGCAATACAATATTACTGGCACCGACTAAGTATGTATCTAATAAATAATTGCGCCACCTAGAGTCGCTGTGTCGGATACGAAATACAAAATATTTTTGATATAAATTAGCAATTTTTTATTCCGAAATTCCTAAATTATACAGTGAACTCGCAGAAACGTGAACACCCAGTAACATGAACATCCAAAAACATGAACATTTGTTTTTACATTGACTACTCTAAAACGTGAACAAAGGCTGAAGGCTCCAAAATGTGAACTTTTTACCGAACGTTAAAATTCAATTTTGTAAGCTTATTTACAAATTTTTAGGATTCTCTGCAGAAGAATCTCGTAGTTTGTTTGTTTATTACATTAAATTGAATCAAATACAACATGAGCCGAAGAAATTTTGGAAATTTTTGAATGAAAATCTTGGAAGAAAATTAAAGAATGAAATAAAAATAAAGAATCATGACGGGGAGTTTATTTTAGACAGCCAACTTAAGAGTAATCTATTTAACCAATACTTTCTTCAAATTCCAAAAACATTAAAGCAGCATATTGATTATTTACCTGATGACTCGTTTAATGATCTGAGAACTTTACGGCAATCTCTAGGCAACTTTAATTTTTCTTATAGTACGGAGTTGGAAATAGCTGAACTCATTTCAGAACTCGATCTTATAAAAAGTTCTGGGTCTGATGAAATTTCAGCAAAAGTACTTACGATATGTAAAGATGTTATTTGTCCTTATCTTTCGAGAATTTTTAACAGAATGATTGACACTTCAATATATCCAAGTGATTTAAAAATAGCAAAAATTATACCAATACCAACCAAAAGAATCTAAAGCTGCAGTGCTAGAAAAATTTCGACCAATTGCTTTGTTACCAATCATTGATAAGATTTTTGAGAAAATAATAATCAAACAGCTTTCTTCATATTTTGAAGTCAATAACTTATTATATAATTGTCAGTATGGCTTTAAAAAAGGATGTGGCACAGAAGAAGCGGTTATAAACGTAATTAATAATATATGCAAAGGTTTGGATGATGGATTCACAGGTGTTGGTGATATATTTTACGATTTATCCAAGGCTTTTGATCTTGTTGATCACGATATAATGATAAATAAACTCAAACACTATGGAATTAATGGACGAAACTTGTTATTGCTAAGGAGTTATTTGGAGAAAAGAAAGCAGTATGTTGAGGTGAACGGCGTAAAAAGTTTTATTGGCCCTGTTGAATATGGAGTTCCTCAAGGAAGCGTATTGGCACCACTATTATTTAAAATTTACGTAAATGATATACAAAATCTTCAGTTATTTGGAAAAATGTTTATGTATGCAGATGATATAAGTATTTTTTATCCGTATAAGCATGAAACTGCTTTAAAGGCTCATATGGAATACGATGCAGCAATGATTTCTGAATATGTAAGGCTTAACAAATTGAAGCTTAATGCGGAAAAAACTAAAATGTTGCGATTAAGAACGAATCATATTGATAATCAAGTTTTCAGCATTTGGGTAGATGGAAATGAAGTAAACGAATGTTATTCAACGAAATACCGTGGTGTGCATTTACAGAATAATCTCTCATGGGACCTATATATTCGGAAACTAAAATCCAAAGTATTGTCGGCAGTTGGTCTATTATATAAGTTTAAAAATAAATTTAATACGAAAACAAAATTGGTTATATATCAAGCTTTAATACACAGTCATTTAAACTATATGCCATTAATATATGGTTATAAAAGAACTAATGAATTGAAATCCCTACAAAGAGTACAAAACAGAGGATTGAAAACTGTTTTTAATTTGCCCTTGATGCACCCAACAATACCTCTTTATAGGAACATAGCTCTAACCATTCTTCCTGTGCACGGATTACACAAGCTGCAACTTTTACTTTATGTATTTAAATCAATGAACAACATTGGGCATCATACAATTACTTTTTCAAGAAATCAAACAGAGTTCAACACAAGAAATAATATGAATCTAAGAGTAGTACGATGTCGATTGGAAACCACAAAACAGAGAATAGAACACATTGGTAGTTCAGAGTTTAACAAACTTCCTCAAAATATTAGAAATATTGCTGGAATCTCCGTTTTTAAAAAAAAAATGGGAAAGAGCATCTTTTGCAAAATTTGGAAATGCTTCTATAGTGATTATGAAAATTATTATTTGATCTTAATTTAAAAATTTGTTATTTTGTTTTTTTTCTGTTACAAAATTTATTATTTTGTTTTATTTTTTCTGATTATTAAAAAATATTAATTTTTTATTATTTTATTAATTTTTTGTTTCTTCTTTTTTTTTATTAATTTAAATTCTGGTAAATACACCTAATGCTATATATAATAACATTTTGCCAACACGCCTCAACAATGTCTTTAAGACGCAGAGGCATTATATATTGTAAAATAATTATCAAAAAAAATTAACTTTTGTTGCATAATAAGTAGTTTTGGTATTAACGCAGCAGTTCTACTGGAAGCATCTCTCGGTGCTGTTGAAAATATGTCTAATAAAATACCAAAAGTGTTAACACTTCAAGAAAAGTCAGAGCTTTTAGAGCTTTTAGGGAACGATTCACCTGTAACTGGTTTTGTCGAAAAAGTATAATGTCGCCAAATCGACGATTTGTTCAATAAGAAACAAAAAACATGCAATTTCGAAATGTGTCCTGGAAAACGAAAAAAACTGCATTCTTCGGAGCTTCCAAAAATAAAAAGATCGGTGTACTAATTTATAAATTAATACCTTAGAAAACCCTTTTGCAACTCATAGTAGCATAGTATACATATATACATTAAAATATGGCAAGAACTTACAAAAAGTAGAATCAAAACATGTTTCATAGGTGAAAAATAACGTTCTTTATTTTAAAATAAATAAAAGATAAAAGAGACTAAAATATATTATAGAAAAAATGCAATCTAAAACGTAAACAAAATGGAAACCTGAACACCCTCGGTAAAAATTGGTTCACGATTCTGCGAGATCACTGAATATCAATAATCTCAAGATGGAAAACTTTTAGACTACCGTATATAGTCTTTCGATTTGGAGGTTCAGGGATAACAAATTTAGATACCTGGTTAAATTTTCTACGTAGGAGTTTTCGCCATAATTTTTCCTTTCCGATAAAAGAATGAAAATAACAAAATCATAAGGAAATTTTTCTTTTATGGAAAATTAATAAAGACCACTTTTTAGAGAAAAAACATGTATGTTAAATTGTGTCATTTTTAAAAAAAAATTCAAATTAAAAATCACATCACTTTCTAATACTGAGAGTATTAGAAGAGTCTGTGATCTTCAAGTTACAGAATTTTCAAATGCAAAAAACTAAAAAACATTTTCATCAGACATAATTTTTCTAAAAAAAAAAATTACGGCTTTTTAAACTGTAAAAATAATGTATTCGATGAAAAACAAAATTTGCTTGCCCGGGATGTCCTATTAGGAGTCATATTACGCCGTTCCTGAAAGGTTTGAAAAGCTCAAACTTAACTAAAAGAAGTGAAAATTATTTTTAATCAGTGCTGCCCTTATTGCTGATTTATTTTCAAAATATTTTACGTTTGTCCCCTTTTTGTCTTTTGGTTTTGTTTAAACTATCAGCTTTTTTAATGAAAAAAAAATCAAAATAAAAAAATTAAGCGAAAATTTTGTTTTTAATTTAAAATTTTAATTTAATTTTTTTTTTAAATTTTTATTTATTTTTTCTTTTTTATTATATTCCTGTTATTCTATATTTTTCTTTTTTAACTTCTGTTGTAGTTTCCTGTGTTTCGTATTATTTAAAAATTATAAAATATAAACACCCTCACTCACCAACTCACACCAACTCACTCACTTGCAAACAGTACCAAATTTAGTACATATAACGATAACACTATAAAGAAAAGCTACAATAAGCAAAAAAAAAACTATAAATATATGCTGACCAAAAAAATTAAAAAAAAAAACATAAATAACAAGCATGTTTAGACATGTTCAGTTTACTAAACTGATACTCAGGTGTTGGCCTGTGTAGTTAATATGTGGTTTTTGTAAAAAAAAAACTTAATTTTTGGCAAAGTAAATACATGAAAGCAATCAAATATTAAATAGAATTTAAAAATAAAATAAAGTCATGTAAATATAGGGTATTTTTAAAGAGTTATAAAACTTTGAAATAGAAAAAAACAAAGTATTTTTTTTTTAATGACATGAAATTTAATTTTTTCAAAAGATAATCTTTTAAAAAATATTCGCCGTGGCTGTCTTGCACGTAGTCTAATCTGCAGATCTAATTTTCAATGACTTTTTCAAACATTTGTGGCCGTATATCGGTAATAATGCGGCGAATGTTGTACTCCAAGTGATCAATCGTTTCGGGTTAATCGGCGTAGACTAGCGACAATACATTTCCTAACAGAATATAGTTAAGCGCCGTTAAATCGCTAGAATTTGGTGTCCCATACACGGTTACGAAACGTGAAACTGTGCGGTTACCAAACGTGTCTTCAATAAATCAATTTCGGCACGAGCTGTGTAACACGTTGCGCCATAGCTGCTGCACATCACGGTTGTTCAATTGATGAATAAAAAAGCGAGTAATAATGGCTCTATAGCAGTCACCATTGACTGTAACGTTCTGACCAACATAGTTTTTACATAAGTACGGACCAATGATTCCACCAGCCCATAAAGCACACCAAACAGTTAGTTTTTTTTTAATGTGACAATGTCGCAACATACACTTTAGAATTATCATCACTCCAAAAATGGCAGTTTTAATTATTGACAATCCACAATTGAGCTTCATCGCTAAAAAAAATGTTCGCTTATGCCATCGTTGTCTTGTATTTCGAACAGAACTTATATTTCGATTGCGTTGTTCAAGCGGTAGTCTATTCATGTCTAAATGCCAAACCAAACCAAATATAACCCACTTGACAGCTACCAAAAAGGCCGACAAACAAACAAACAAACATTCGTTCAAACCAGTCAGCAGCAATTTAGATGTAAAGAAGCATTTGTTAAGCTTTTCCCTATCATATGCCGTTATAATGTCTGTTTAGTTAGCAAACCGAATATCGCGAGTCATAAGTTCAAATCCCAATATATCTTTTTAGACTCCTGTAAATTTTTTGCTCAAATCTATTCCCTCACTGTGCACTGTATATTTCTATAGAATGGAAGGTTATTGATGGAGATGGGAGATCAAGATTAAAGAAATCATTGTCTTTCGACACAAATTAATAACAAAATAATATTTTCGCTTAGATACCAATAACATTTTTAGATTTTACACTGCCAATTGGAAACTCTTGATCTTCTTATTTTTTATAACAGTTTCTAGCAGCAATAATTATTAATTGTCTACCCTGTGGTCTTAAGTCTAATGTTAGCCAAAGCTGGACATTCACACAAAATTCATTATATATCTATAGTATTATACTGCCACCACACAAAACTTCAAATGCGCAGACTTTATTAAACCGTCTAATAGAGACAATGTGATTATAAACGACGGTCACCTTAATAAAATTGGGCTTGTGCCAATATACTCAGTTATGGGCATCCTTACAGTGGAGCTTGCCAGCCTATGGCTAAAGCGGTTTATAATTCCAATATTTATTTCATTTCATATATTCGGAAAATGGTCGTCAGAATTATTTTTTTATCGTTATTCGTACATCCCGCCGATTACCGTTGATAACACCTGTACCATCGACTTAAAATGATTTAGTTTAAAACAGTGATGGGCGAACTTTTTGGGTGGCGGGCCAATAAATTAAAAAAAATCTTGCGGCGGGCCATTAAATTAAAAAAAAAACATAGGGGTTCATTCATTAATTCTTATTGAATTTTTTCTGCATTTCATTACTGAAAAGGCCTGTTCACATAAATATGAGGAAGCAAACATTGCCATAATTTTCTGCGCATGATTAATTAGCTTTGGAAATTCATCTTTTGGTAAGGATTTTTAGAAATTATGCTTATCTGTATTTAAAAATAGCTGTTTTAAATTATTATTACATTGCAATTCTATAATTTGCAATTGTAGATCAGGTGAAACATTCTCAGGATCAACATTAAAAGGCATTGAAAAAATATCTAAACATGGTTGGATTTTTTTAAAGTCAGCAAATCTGGCCTCAAATTCTGAATACAATTTTAATAAAGATTGTGAAAAGACTTTTTTTCACTCACAGGCCTCAAAGAGTTAAGTCTTGGAAAATGAGTTTTAAAAGACCTCAAACTGCCCCAAGTTTCATCTATAAATTGATTTCTTCCCTGTAACGTCTTGTTCAGTTTATTATAGTGCTCGAGTAAATCCGTGAAAAAAGCAAACTCGATGCACCAATTCTTATCCTCCAATATTTCCCACTCATCCCAAATTTCAGTTTTGGTTTTTAGAAAAACTTTAATTTCTTCGAGAAGACTCCAAACTTTCGAGAAGGTATGCCCACAACTCAGCCACCTGATCTTTGTGTAATAAAGTACATCTGAAAATTCTGCATCACCTTCCTATAACAACTCTTGAAATTGTCGCTGTAACAAACCACGAGCTCGAATGGTATTAATTAATTTTCAAATAATATTAAGTACGTGGTTAATATCCAAGGCAGCCTTGCAAAGAATATCTTGGTGGATTATACAATGTAAAAAAATTGTTTCGCTTTCAGGATTCTGACTTTTATAAACTCCTGCAAACCCCGTTTTTTTTCCCACCATGTTAGGTGCTCCATCAGTTGTTAAATTAATTAATTTGGAAATTGGGGCATTAAGAGATTCCATCCCCTCTCCAAATTCATCATAAATTATTTTTCCTGTCGTCTTTCCTTTCAAAGATCTCAAACAAGCAAGTTCTTCGGTTATTACAAAGTTTTCATCGATTTCTCTGATAAAAATTAGAAGTTGTGCTGTATCACTCCTGTCAACACTCTCGTCTATAGTGACTAAAAAAATACTTAAATTTTTTTAAAACGTCCTTCGAGTTGATTGATTAAATTAGAAAAAATCGCTTCAATTCCTTTTGTGACCGTTCTATGTGGCAGCCCTATAGAATCGAAATCTTTTACCTTTTCTGGGCATAATACTTTTCCAATGCTAATTAACACATCCTTAATAAATTCTCCTTCAGAAAACGGTTTGTTACTTTTTGCTATTTTATAGGCAACAATGTGACCAATGTGAACGTGGAGGATCGCTGAACACTTCTTTGATTTTTAAAAAAACATTTGCTGACTAGATATTTTTCTTTTCAATTCCTCTGAATGAACTTTCTTGTCTTCATCTGTCATTTTATAGTACTTCGACCCAAGATGTTTTGAATTAAAGTGCCTAGCGAGATTATAATCTTTCAGTACAGCTACCGGTTCTTGGCAGATAAGACAAATAGGTTTTTGGTTATATTCCATAAAGAAGTACTTCCATGTCCACTCTTCTTGAAATACTCGACATTCCGAATCAAGTTTTCTGTTTCTATTTTCGATTGACAATACACTTTATTATTTTAATTACACAAATAAAACTGTACGTTGGCAACTTTATAATTTTACTTCACAATTTATTCTTTACATCACGAAATTTACACTTTTACTGATTGCTGATTAATCCATCGCTGGCCCTTTTATAAGTATTTGTTGCGCATGTTGTCTCGAATATTCAAGAATCTTCTAGATCTCACATATAATAGTTGTTGTTTTGTTATACGTTCAATTTTCTATATTAGTTGTTAGTGTTTTATGATGTTTATGTTTCTTCTTGGAATATTGCAACAGAAAGTTGTTGTTCTCTTGTGTGTACAATATTTCCTAGAAAACTACGCAGTTTGGACACAATACAATAGGTCTATATTAGTTGTTTTTGTTACATGCTTTTTAAGTTTCTTCTTGGGATATTGTATAAGAAAGTTGTTGTTGTCTTGTGTGTACAATATTTCCCAGAAAATTACGCAGTTTGTACACAATACAATATGAAAACATCGCATTGTTTTGCTAAAATTGTCAATTTATATCTTTTTTATAAATTTGTTGGGCATAATTTTTTAATAGGTGATTAATTTTTTTTTTTTTAACGCTCGGCGGGCCGGATTGAAACCTCTCGCGGGCCGGATGTGGCCCTTGATGGGCCGTAGTTCAATTCAAAGAAAAGTGTCTGTATGAAATTTCTGCCCAATTCTGCCAATTCCTGCCACCGATTAAGTATCTTTTGAGCAAAAGCTATTAATTAATTGTGTCGTTTCAGCTTGACTTTATTTTATCAAAGCCGTATCGGAAAAGATTTGAAATATTTTTGATATAAATTGGCATTTTCTAATTGCGAAAGTCCTTTAAGCAAATTACATTTTACTTTAGTTTATTCTTAAATTTAATGTATAAATTTATTTGTAAAATAGAAAAACAAACAAAAAAAAAATAAGAAAACCAACTTAAGATTCTAAAAATAATTCTTATTGAAATTTAAATAAAAATTTTGTATACAAATTTGCCACAAAAAATGCATCCAAATTCAACAAGCAAATTAAAGATACGAAAAGTGTTTAAAAACGAAATGTTAAATTGGCAGTTTCTCTTTTTACCGCTAAAAGAAATAATTTGTTGCTGACTGGTTTTTAGTTTGAAGATGTTCTGTGAAACGTGACATGTTTAAAATTTATCTTAAGTGAAATTCAATACACTTGTCAAAATAAATGCTCGTTTTTAACTTCAATTATTTTTGATCTCTTTGATATAATTTTACTATATTAAAGCAATTTTATTTTTCGTGCTTGATTCCTTTAAAGAAATATTTCCGATGAATTATAAATTACTTATTTCCATTGCATGTGCCCGTTGCTTTTTTGTAAAACTATTTACAAATATTTTTTATTTTCTGAATTTTCAAATTACATATGAATGGTTTCCAATGGCAACCCTTATGTAGAAATGATTGAAAATAAACAATGTTTTTTGTTGTTTTTGAAATGTTTTGTAGTGTTTGTATGGAAGTGTTTTTGAGTCTTGCTGTCTATGCTATGTTGATTTTATGAAAAATTCTCATAGAATCAGTTTGGCTTTGGATATAAGACTTTTAGGTTTTTCTATACAAAATTGGAGTAAAATTCACTGATGAGCTACTTGAGCAATAGTGAAATTGCAATATGGATGTGCTCTCCCCCGCAGTAATACATTTCAAATATTTTTATTTTTATTGGAATAAAGGTTTTATGACAATAACATAAAATGTTTATTTATTAATGAAAATTTTTTTAATATATATTTCGTGAGAATATCATGAAATATTTATTTAAAGGAATCAAGCACGAAAAATAAAATTGTTTAGATTGAAAATGATTCCGATGAATTATAAATTACTTATTTACTATATTAAATTAAAACTCATTTATTATCGATTATAAATAAAAACGCTTGCTATCGACATTATTATAACAAAAACCGTTATGAAAAGCCATGTTTGCATGAAACTTGGAAATTTTAAAAACTGAAATATTTCTTTCTGCGATCTTATCTTCTAGCAACGTCTTTTTACCATTGACCTGACATTGACAATGATCATCTGTATACGTCAATTATATGTGAAAATAAGAAATTGTTTGACAGCTGAACAAATTGAAAGCTGCTGTCATTATTTCCTGATTTTTCTAGCTGTTTTTTCGGCACGCGCATTCAATGTGAAGACACCATTATCAAGCCGTGTTCTAATCTGTACTGGTGACTCAGTGCTCGGGCTTAGGTAGTTCTGTTGTTAAGGTCGTATCTACTCATGTAAATAGAATGACAGCCACCTAGCACTTTATGCAAGGCTAATTTTCAATATGTGTGTCTTTTATTATAATCTAGATACGTGTGTCCGTCTGAAGGTGTTTTCCGTTTGTTTGAGTGATGTCTGTGAGGTATTGTGATGTCATCGAAAGCGCTCGCCGTTCACACTGAAAAAACAGTCAGAAAAGACAGAAAATAATGACAACAATATTTCATTTACTGGCGGAAAAAATCCAAATTGAAGGCTTATCAGGACAAGATTGTGTTGTAGGTTAGATTGTAGGTAGAGATTAGAAATTTAAGTTGGCAACACTTTTGTAACTAGCGACCGTTTTGTCAGCTGTCAGATGATTTATGTTTAGTTTGGTTTGACATTTAAACATTAATAAAATGATGCCTTAACAACATTTCCAAATTGTGCAAAATGACCCAATGCGAGATTGCCGTTAACCCCAATTTTTATAAACGAATTTTGTTTTGCGATGAAGCTCACTTTCGTTTAAATTGATATGTCAATAAACAAAACTGCCGTATTTGAAGTAATGATAATGTCGAAATACCGTTACGTTCAGAAAAACTGATGTGGTGTGCTTTATGTACTGGTATAACCGTGGTCCGTATTTCTTTAAAAGCATTTGTTGGTCAGAACGATACAGTTAATGGTGACCGCTATAGACCCATGATAACTAACTTTTCCGTTTAACCATGATGTGCTAGAGCTGTAGTTTTAATAATACTGTACAACATGTCAAAAAGCTCGTTCTACAAATTATTTATTGAAAGAAACGTTTGGTTAGCTTATAGTTTAAAGTTTCGAACTTGTAAATTCCCGTCCAAGAATGTGTGATTTAACTCTTCTAGACCTCTGTGGGATATGCGTGATAAGATTTACATCAGTACCTAGCTGTGTAAACCACAAGCCGTCGGATATCTCTAACCTGTAGTCACTTCTAGCTGCTCGAGCAGGCCACCACCCTTACCCCTTGCTAAAAAGTTAGAGACTATTTAATTCCTAGTCCAGAACACATGACAGGCATGCTCTCTAGATCCGGTTCATTCATTCTTTGTTCTTGGACAAAAGTGAGATGATCCTGACCGCTTAAACATTTCATGAGGACCTGCGAAACCAAAACCACCACGATGCTACCGAAGGGCAAACCTCAATAATCGGTCAGAGAAGTGCTAAAAAGCTAAACTCTGCGGCTTACTGATTCCCATGTAAATAACGTGAAGTAGCCCAGTTGGCTCCTGCTAGCTTTTAGGGGACTGGACTCCCTTTTACCCCCGGTGACACATGTAATGATGGTGAGATTCCATCAAGGCATATAATGTGTCCCCGGGGGGCGACTCTTGTGGGATATTACGTGATAAGATTTACATCTGTACCTGGCTATGGAGCCTTAATCAGATGGTGGTCAAACCACTGTGAGTGAAAAGCAGTGCCTTTTACGCCTCAGGAGGCCGAAGTCTAATTCTAGCAACAGGTCCTTCCTAGTAGCAATTTCAATAATTCCAGAGCAGGGCTGCAAACCACCACTCCTTGCTGAAGAGCTGGAGACTTTCCAACTCCTGTCCAGAACACATGTCTAGCATGCTCACTGGACTGAATCATTCACCTAGGGTGTTATTAATGACGGGATGATCCTGGCCACCATATTAAACAACAAACCTGATATATGGCCGCGAAACCACAGCCACCACGATTCTCCCATATAGGGGCCAACCTCAATAACCAGCCAGAGAACAGCTAAATGTCTAAAGAGACAAATAGAGGAACTCTGCGAGCTCACTGATTCCCGTGGAAATAACGTGGAGCTTCCAGTTGTACCCCTGCTAACTTCAGGGGACTGGGCTCCCTTTTTCCCCCAGTTGCACAGATCTAGATAGCTGTTACGTACTATAAAGACCATATAATGTGCCCCCGGGGGGGACCCTTGTGGGATATTACGTGATAAGATTTACATCTGCGCCTGGCTATGGAGCCTTAATCAGATGGTGTGGTCGTACCACTGGAAATGAAAAGCAAACTTCATTCACGTCCTAAGAAGCCAAAGACTAATTCTAGCAACAGGTCTTTATTAGTTGCAACTTTGGTGATCCTAGAGCAGGGCTGCAGAGCTGAAAAGCTGGAGACTTTCCAACTTCTGTCCAGAACACATGTCTAGCATGCTCACTGGATCTAGGAACATTCCACCAGGTAGATGTTATTAAAGGTGAAATGAACCTGGCCGCCATATAAAATTGACCTGTCTGTTATGGGACCGCGAAACCACAACCACCACGATACTCCCAAAGGGCCAACCTCAATAATCAGTCAGAGAAACAGCTAAATGCCTAAAGAGACAAATAGCGGAAACTCTGCGGGCTACTGATTCCCGTGGAAATAACGTGGAGTTACCAGTTGACCACTGCTGCCTTCAGGGGACTGGACTACCTTTTTTCCCCCAGTTGCACAGGTCTAGATAGTCGAGCGTTCTATAAAGACCATAAATGTGCCCCCGGGGGGGACCCTTGTGGTATCTATGAAATGTATGTCGATAAACCCGAAACTATTGAACACTTGTGGGATATACGATATACCTCCAGATTAGACTACGTCCCAGCCAGCCGTGGCGAATCGTATCCAGAATAGAGTAAAGTAAATTTCATTTCAATTTAATAAATTCATTCTTGTTTTATTCCATTTCAAATTTCCATACCTCTACAAACACACATCTTTCTTGGCAACGCCTAAAGAAGATGACGACATAATTTTTTTATCGATGTCAAACAGCTCGCGCTAGAATTGACTAATTGAACGAAACGTTTAAATTTCACGTTTCGTGCTCGTAAATTTATCTCCATGCGATTTAATACGGCTGAACTATTTTTGATCACTTTTTCTCAAGTTGCTGGTTTACTAGTGACTTCATTTCCTAGAATTAACTTATCGCCAAACTTTAATTTTTTAAGTCGACAGTTGCAGTTCCCATATGGCCCTAATTAATTCCATTTATATTTTTAAACTAAAAGATGTGCATCATGCTCTCCCTGATCCATCGACCGTAACACGAGCTCCGACTTTAGTTTTGAACCAAACAAGAAATTTTTCTAGTTGTAATTAAGTTTTTTAGGGTCTGTTGTAAAATATTTTCACTCCATTTGTACCGCCAAAAATAGGCTCCATGTGTACTGTAATCTATTGATGACTGAATGCACCACTTAGCGTAAATCATAAATGTAAAAAGTGAGCGCATAATAAGAGTTCGTTTAATAGTTCAACCTTAAAAAGTTCTGTGGATTTAAAAATTTCACCAATTATTTTATTTTAATCTTGAAAATATTTCTGTTTTAAATAAATATCAAATACAGGGTGTCTGCCGTCTACTACTTTGTTTTGCCGCCATTTTGGTGAACATTAGTCTTGACAGTACATATTTGGCAGTTGTGAAGTAAACACATGGCAAATTTATTATGGAAAAATATTCGATAAACGTTAGAACATTTTATCAAAATCAATCATCGATTACTGGGACGATGAGAAAGTAATATGATATTTTTGGGACAAAAAACGTGCCAACAAAACGCACTATTTATCGTGTAGTGAAAGATTTGGAAAAAAGAGGATCTGTAAGTGATAGGCACTAGCATGGATCGCTTCACACACAGCACAAAGAAAGGAGACTAAATGTATTAGAAAACATGGAAATATACAAACAAAAAACATTTGACGGACGAATAATAAATGAACAAATAAACACTGCTTCGGACACAATATTTGAACCGTTGAAACATTTTTACAGGAAAACAAACACTGCCAAATTGGCTGAAAACATTACCGCTGCTCAAGAAAGTGCTCAAAACAATCCATCTACCTCAATTTGACGCCGTGCTCAGGAGCTTGGTCTTCAAAAAACAACTTTGGCCACAATTTTGCACAAGTATTTCTATTTATTTCTATATAAGATTCAGTTGACACAAGAACTTTTTCCAGAAGACCATTGGCCGTACATATCCCAATAGAATGTTACAGCTCGCCACATGACAACCCCGATTTTGATGAAAAAATCATAATGAGTGACGAGGCACATTGTTATTTAAATGGACAGAGTGTGATTTGTTTTACATCCGCACCTGGCTATGTAGCCTTAATCAGATGGTGTACAAACCACTATTGTATAATTTAGAACGTCATACATGCGTCCTAGACAGCCGAAGGCATAATTCTAAGCAACAGAACCACCTAGTTGCAACTTTAATGATTCCAGGACAGGGCTGCAAACCATCACACCCTGCTAAAGAGTTGGAGGCTTTCTAACTCCTGTCCAGAACACATGTCAAGCATGCTCACTGGACTGGATCAAACACTTTGCGTGTCATTATTAGTGAAATGATCCTGGCCACCATAATTTTCATAATTCCCTTATGGGGCCGCAAAACCACAACCACCACGATGCTCCCATATAGGGGCCAACCTCAATAATCAGCCAGAGAACTATTAAATGTCTAAAGAGACAAATAATGAACTCTGCGAGCTTACTGATTCCCGTGGAAATAAAGTGGAGCTTCCAGTTGTCTCCCTATCTGACTTCAGGGGACTGGGCTCCCTTTTTCCCCCAGTTGCACTGTGTCTAGATAGTGGAATATTCTATAATGACCATATTTATATGCCCCTGGGGAGGTATTTGAATGGACATGTGAATAAACAGAACAGTCGGCTCTGGGGAATGGGAAACCCTCAAATTATTCAGCAGTCACCTTTTCATCCATTAAAAGTGACAGCCTTGTGTGCAATTTGTTCAGAAGGAATCATTGGTTGGACCTTACTTCTTTGAAAAATGAAAACGGTGTAACGGTGACTGTGAATGAGGAGCGATATTGTGATATGATTGAAAACTTTTTAACGCCACAACTGCATGCTTTGGGCTTGATTAACAAGTGGTATCAACAAGGATTACAATGGAATTACTGTAAGACCTCTTTCTAGAACAAGTTATTTAAAAAAATGGTGATGTTGATTGGCCTCCACGGTCCCCAGATTTGACTGCTCCGGACTTCTTTTCATGGGGATATCTGAACAGCAAGGTTTATGCAAAGAAACCGGAAACGCTTGAGCAACTTAAACAGAATATTCGTAAGGGCTCGAAAAGGCGGCTCGCATTTGTGAGGCTACCCGAGGCGGACATTTATCTGCTATTGTATTCCACACATAATTGCCGATATTAAATAAAACATTTATCAATATAAGATCCATTCTCTTTCATTTAATCAAAAATAATAAACAAGATAAAGATAAAAATATCATGAATTTTTAAAATGTCTCTACTGCAGATAACACACACCTTTCGTGTAAAATATTTATTTTCATATTACAAAAAAAAAAAAACAACAACAAATAAAAACAAATAAAAACAACTAAAATTAACTTCAACTATGAAATTATCCTGTTGCCTGCCTGACTATTTAACATCATAATAAAATGCACAACAGAAAATTTTATACAAAATGATTGTACAAAATATTATAATTCTACGCGTATACTCTCCACTTTACATTTTCATATTTTGCAGCAGCAACATCATTCATGTCCTTGTATCTTTTTTGTTAAAAAAAAAAAAAAAGAAAATAAGGAAACGAAGTTTCGTTTTCTCGTAGGTTTGTATGTGAAAATACGTTGCTGTATTAAAAATATTAAATTCACTAGGAGTATTCATGGGCCAGCGAAATGATGGATGTAATGTATTTAATATGCTTCGCCGCAAAACAAATAAAAATTTAACTATTTAATAAGACCTTGCAAAAAAGCCCACCATTGAGATAAGAAAACTGTTACATGGAAATCCAAAATAAACTTTATAAAATTGTACTATTTTATTTATTTAAAATATAACGAAAAAAAATTAATTCATTTCATTTTAAACGAATTTCAGCAGCATATTTACATCAATCTCCTTTTTTACATCAACCTGCTCCCATTCTATATTTGCAAAAATTGCCATTAACTGATTAACAGTGTTCTGTTAAATGGAAAATTTGCTATGTTACAAATTAGTTTCTGATAGTAAAATTCGAATTATTTTCACCGATATTTGAGTGCAAAATGAGGCAAAATGTTATCAAAGAACTTGTTAAGCGTGACCAAAATATTGTTTGGAACAACTTTAACTTTTTTACCGCAACCATTTTTCTCCGGTGTGTAAGGAATTTCTTTATTTTCTGCCATTTCGATTAAGTTTTTGATAAAATAGAAAGAGTTTTGATTGGAGGATACCAATTGCTTTAAAAATTCGATTCAACTACAGTAGACACGTTTTTAGCTACACCATGAAGACTTTTTATACCATTCACTGCAATATCTATTACATCATCTCCAAACATGCCAGGTTTTAGACCATTAACTGTAACAATTACATTGCCAGCTGCAGAATGAAAAACTCCTGCAACTTTAGCCTTGGCATCCTCAACTCCATTGGGTGTGTTGCCAGCTACTCCATGAACACCTTTTACACGATTTACTCGAGTATCTATTACACCATCTCCGAAGGTGCCAGATTTTAGATCATCAACTACCTCAATTACTTTGCCAGCTGCAGAATGAACACCTCGTGCTGTATTAGCTTTAGCACCTTCAACCGTATAAATTACTTTGCCAGGCCCTCTATGATTAGCACTTCCGGCATACTCCATGGAAAGTCTTTTCTTCACCATTTCAATCCACTTTCTCCATTGTGTTTTATAAGCCGTATAATAAAAGCTTTTCAATTTTTGGGTATGATTTTACGTCATCCCGCGTCTAATTTGGTTTGTAAACAGGCCGGTTTCGGCTATGAGCCATCTTCAGTGTTCTCTTCTCTCGATTTTTATTATTACTCGTGACCTCTATTTGTAGGTTAGTATCTTTTGTAGTTTTTCATATCCATTATTCGTCATTCCATTATGTCTTATAATCCATTTAATATAATCTTTCATTATCACTCGAGATCTTGTCAGTATCCATCCCCTGCATCACTTTTCTTTTTCATACACATTATTCATCCATCCATCATATTCTTTTCAATTTTTGTTATTAATCGTTATCTCCCTGTATCAGTTCCTTTTTTTATCCATTATCCATTTTGGGTCCTATTTTATACTTGATGTACACATCAGATATGCCAACTAGCAACCGAGTGCAAAGCTGATGACACAACTTTTTTAAGTACTCATGAAACTGCACAAGCAGCATAACGTCATCTACAGGATCACATACTCAACATGGATAAATGCCTGAAAAATTGGAGAATAAAGGGGAATGAGCAAAAATGTACTCATATAACCTTCACACTGCGTAGGGACTCATGCCCCGCTATTAGCATGAATAACCAGATGATACCTCAACTTTCAGATGTCAAATACCTTGGTATACATCTTGATCGTCATGGAAAAAACTCAAACTGACACAAATGAAGTTAAAGGCGGTCCAATTGAACTGGCTTATTGGCAGGAACTTAACCCTCAGCTTAGACTGCAAGCTTCTACTGTACAAGTCGATCCTCAAACCAATTTGGTCCTACGGAGTACAATTATGGGGTACTGCCTCAGCAAGCAATGTTGAGAAAATTCAGAGGCGCCAAAATAAGATTCTTCGCTTGATCACAGTTGCTCCCTGGTATGTAAAAAACGCAAACATCCACAAGGATCTAAATATGCCATCGGTCCGGGCGGAAATAGCGAAACACGCAGTAACTTATTTGAGGAAACTGGAAACTCATCCAAATCCTTTGGCGCGTAATATACTTAATGAACCTGGTTACATCCGTCTAAAGAGAAGGGATATTGCCGTACTAGGCCGATCATATGAGAGATAGCAAAAAACATGAAAAATATTAATTTTGTCTAGCACTGGCTGGACTAAATTATTTTTTTTTTTTAATTTTTTAGATTTAAGATATGAGTAATTATTGTTATTGGAGTACGAAAAGAACACTGAAGATGGCAAACAGCCGAAACCGGTTTGTTCACAAACCAAATTTGACGAGGGTCGACGGAAAACCGTACCCAAATAGAATTAATTATTGTTAGTTTTTTTTGAAGATTCAATAAATAATATGAATAAAAAAAAAATATCCATTATCCCTCCATCCATCATATTCTCCATTCTGACGGTCACTATTTTTTTAATATCTTTAAAGATTTATAATTATAAATAATAATTACGAATGATATGGAATTATAGTGTGTTTTTATAGAAGTATATTGAACTTTTAATGGTCATCACTTTTTTAACTGGCGGCCATTTTGTCAGCTGCCAAGTGATACTTGTTTAGTTTGGTGTGGTATTTAAACATTAATAGACTGACCCTGAACAACCCTTCCAAATTGTGTAAAGTTATTTTGAAAATCCTGGTTCTGTACTAAATACCCCACTTTGACGAATTTCGATGATGTACTACTCTTTTATTTGAATGGATGCAACAATAAATAAGGTGCTGATTGTCCGCAATTGTATATTAAATCATTGTTATATCGAGAAAAATTTACTGTTTGGTGTGATTTATGGGCTGATGGAATCATTAATCCGTATTTCTTTAAAAACGATGCTGGTCAGAAAGTTAAAGTCAATATAATCACTATAGAGCCATGATTACTAGTTTTTAGCGCATCAATTGAACAGGTGCCCCTGTAGGCTAGTAGGTAGTGTACTAGCTTGTCAGTATAGGGGTTGTGGGTTCGATTCCCAACGAAAACCTTGGTTTTTTTTCACTACAAAATTAAAAATTGACTGCCGGTGGGGCTGCTCAGCGATGAAGGCATAGTCTCTGGTCGCTATGGTGTCTTTATACGGCAGTAAATTTCCGACTATCCTTCTACTTTCACCACCTGTTTCATCTCTTCTCTATCCCTTTCCTAAAGAATGTACTACGGTACTGGACTAAATAGGCATTGTTGCCTGAGTGCTACTTCTCTTAAATAAAAAAAAAAGGAGCTGTGGTTTCAGCAAGACGGCGCTACATATCACACTGCTTTTTCCGCAGTTGATTTACTAAAAAAAAACTTTTGGTAACCACACAGTTTCATGTTTCGAAACCCTGAATAAACGTCAAAGATCGTGCAATTTAACGTCGGCAGATGATTTTATGTGGGTTCGTGTGAAGTTGATAGTCTACACCGATAAGTCCAAAATGATTTACCGATGTATGGCCCATCTTTCTCTACTGGATAGCAAACAAATTTTATTTTTTTTTTCAATGTTTAGAACATCAAGTTGGAAATTAGTAGTTTAGTTAACCCTTAAGTGCATACTAATGTAAAACTGCAACCAACATACCATTAGAATGGCCTCAAAGTTATTATCGTGCTCTCAATGCATAATGTTGCTGTTTTGAATCTCCACATTACATTTTGTAGTATGATTCAAAGCTTTTAGTGTCCAGCTGGCATTGACAATTGAAGGTTGTCAAAAATTTTTAGCACTTGCAATTTATATTGATTTTTTATTGTTTACATTCCTAGCGTTCAAAGGTGAGTGAATTAAAAAAATGGTTTTACATTGGCTAATATGTGGGTTTAAATATATCCTATCTTATTAGAAAAGAAAGCTTCTGTAATTTTTGTATATTAAGCAATTTTGAAATATTGCAACATTATGCATTTACTAGGGAACTAGGTTTTAATTGCAATTTGTTTTATGTTAGATGATCTTTTAAACCCAAAACAAATCGAAGAATATCTCAATGAAATCAATGATGGAGACAGGTCTGTTGATAATTTCGATTAGTCTGGTGCAGAAGAGGATGAGATTTGCAACAAAAACGCAGAGGATTGTTTGCAAAGTACTGACGAACTCTTGGAGGAAGAAATCAATGATTTCGCTAATGCTCCTGTCATAGAAGAGCCAACAATAGCAAACAAAACTACAAATGAACTTAGTTTTGAACTCCGACCTGACTGCTTTTCTTGCGCACACCTTTTGCTCACGAGAATTACAAGAAAAAAATACTCCCTACGCTATTTTTTCTCGCTTCTTCACATCTGAGATAATTCAGAGAATCGTGGAGGAATCTACTCTATATTCTGTTCAAAATAACGTAGTAAAACCTTTGAACGTGACGGCGACAGAGCTTAGAAAATTCATAGGAGTATTATTATACATGTCTGTCATAAGGTATCATAATGCTCTCGCTTACTGGTCGAATACTGTAGGATTTGAACCAATAAAAAATCTAATGACTCTAAACAGATTTGAAGCTATTCGTAGATGCCTTCATTTCAACAACAATGGAAAACACTTGCCAAGAAAACACTCGAATCATGACAGGCAATTGCAAAAAAAAAAGATTTGCAACAGTTCCCATGGAACAGAGATTGTCCATAGATGAACAGATGTGTGCTACAAAAGTATCACATTTTATGAAGCAGTATTTACCGATTAAGCCCCACAAATAGGGGGATTCAAATAATATGTGATGTGCAGTGGGCAAAAAAGTGAACGGTTTCAGTACGAGCCAGATTTTGTACCAGTAGGAAATGTCATCCGTCAAGCCAGAGGTGTACCAAGGCATGTAAATCATATAATTTATTTTGATAACTTTTACACTTCTGTGCCACTCGTTACTCACCTCGCCAATCTATAGCTTGGGTACAATTCGAGCTAATGGACTAGCGAATTGCAAACTAACTGGCAAAAAGGTTTTGATGAGAAAATCTAATCCCCGTGGAAGTTACGAGGAACAAGTGACCACTTTTAAAGGTGTTGATTTGACAGCAGTTATTTGGAATGACAACAAGATTGTCACATGTCTACTTTCCTGGTGCGAAACCTGTCTCTCAAGTGGAACGTTTTGACAAATCAACAAAAACTGAAATAATTATTTTTTAACCACGAATCATAAAAGAGTATAATGCCCATATGGCGGTGACTGGCCTGAGAATTGCAAGTGCAGCCCTTGTAAAATGCCAGATTGCACTGGATATACACAAACAAAGTGTGAGAAATGCGGGGTTTCTCTTTGCTTCGCAAAGGCCAAGAACTGCTTTAAAAATGTTCAGCTATAATTAAACATTTATTTTGGAAATGTATAGTGCTGCAGATATACAAAAAATCAATTTTTAATTTTTTCTTTATTTTTCCCTGCATTAGAATGTACTTTTATGCACAATATATTTTTTCTAAAGTGTAAGAAAAACATGCATTTAAGGGTTAATTTAAGCTCATAGACTTTGATCACGGAGTGCGATGTTTATCGATCTGCCACATAAACGCAAGATCTAGCTCTCTGCTTATGTCATCTGATATGATAACAATAAGAACACTTTAAGTAGCGCAAGAAATGTTATTAAATTGTATGACGAGCAAACACCGAAAACATTAAGTTGATGAAACTCTTTCGAACATTGTTTAAAATCTAAATTTTATTTTGATTAAATTCAGCGTATCATAGGCCGCCGGTAACCTTTCTTCTTTTGAGCTGCAAACTTGCTGTAACTGTGAATATCCTTTTTTTCAATTTTTGTTTTGTATCCGTATTACTTTTGTTTATTTTTCATTTACTTTAGTTTGGATAAACGCCAAACATTGAAATAAAGGTGCACTTTAAATAAGTAGATTTATACGAGTAACAAATAACACAGACATATACACATGTACGACTAACTGTATAGAGAATGTAATTTTTGGGGAAACTTTAATTTTTATTCTATAGAAATACAATAAACTCTTTTTTTTAGTTCTTTACAAAACTAAGAAGTGTGACGCAGAGTAAAGTAAAATCCGTATCTCACTATGATTTTAAAACCTGTTGATGGTCTTATCATGAGGTCCAATTATTGGTTTCATGAGAGCAGGTCGCCTGCAGGAACCACGGTTGCTGTACCGGTTATTGGTGAGGCCCCTTAGGGAGTAACGTGGTGACTATGGTTTGGGGTTGATCCATCATGTTAGGTACCCACATTAAGCTTTTGCACACACAATTAATTATTATTTTCTGTTTAAGGTTATAATAATGCAAACACACCCAGCTAAATATGATGTATGTCTTTCTATTTTCAGATGCACACGAATTTCTTAATATTGATTTGGCGTCGTAAAATATCACTTTTACTATTTGTTTCGTCTTTATTACTATTTGGTCTTTGGACTTGGGCCTATTTGGATACAAAAGAAACGTTTGCAAAAAGCTTTATTGTAAGTCATGTCATTAGAACAAAAATAAACTTTTCTGCGATAATTCTCAAATATTCTTTTCTTAAATTAATAACAACAGAATCTACCCAGTGACTCAAAGGACGACACTACATTTCGAGATTCGTACAAGCACATTTATGTTTTACAAAAACTGATATCGCAAGCAAATCGCATACTAAGATTTCAACAGAATCAAAACACCACCACTAAGAGAAGAGATACGACGAACATACAACAATATCGTCCCAATAGTCTTGCAAATTCGGGTTTAACGCGTTTTGTTAAGCCAACTAAAAATCCACCCGCCATTGTGATTGAAGAAGCTTCAGCTCAGACATTATCATTGGTGGCACGACGCAAGAAATTGCCCATAGTTGGAGAAAGCTTTCTCTTTGAAGAGGAACGTTTAAGAATTTTAGAAAATCAACAAAAGTCCCGAAACTCAGCGATGGAAGATTTACAAAATCAAATGGAAAATGATGCTCAAATGTTGTCATCGGCCGAAAAGCAAACCCAATATGAACATGAGCTGCAACGTATGGGTATACCTATGGTGGCTGGTATAGGTCCAGAAGGGGCCAAACCACCCAATGAACGCTTAGTCCATTTAGACTTAAAGGGTGCACCACCAAAGGTTGTTGTTATAAATAGATTCCCAAAACAAAAAAAAATCGAATTTTTTTAATAAATTATTTAATTGCAGCTGTCTTTTTTGAAAACTTTATTGCCAATTCTAAAAACTTTAGGTGCTACAGGCCTTTTAATCGAATACGAAGACATGTTTCCGTTTGAGGGAAATATTTCATCACTATCAGCTAGAAATGCATATAATCGTGAAGAACTTAAGGTGAGTGAGTACTTTGATAAAAAAGAAAAACATAAGAAATAATAATTACAAATAATAATTATAGTCAATTTATATTTTTAATATTTTATAAAAAATTTGTTTAAGCGCAAAGACTTTATGTAAAAATTACATAAGTTTTATTTTTATTTTTTTGTTATTTATTTGATTTTTATATAAAATATAAAGACTTGTGCTTAAAAAATAATATATTTATGAAAGAAATGAAATGAAAATAAACAAAACGAAACATTTGCGAATCATTCGTTATTTATTATATTCTCTTCCTCTTCTTTTCCTTGCAGGACTTTTTGGAAGCCTGTGCTGTACAAGGTTTTAACATCATACCTTTAGTACAAACTTTTGGTCATATGGAATATGCCCTTAAATTACAACAATTTGCCCACATGCGTGAATTGCCCGACAGTCCACAATCCATATGTCCCAGTCAGAAGCAGTCTATGAATTTCATCGATGTCATGCTCTCGCAAGTTATAGAGTTCCATTTGCAACTGCAACAGCCCAACATAGAAAAGATTCCTTTAAAAATGTCACACATACACATTGGTTGTGATGAAGTCTATCGTATGGGTGAGTGTACCCAGTGCAGACAAAAAACTAAAGGAGAATTATTTCTCAATCATGTCACAACTATTGCCCATTTCTTACGCATGAAATGGCCTCAACTAAAAGTGATCATATGGGATGACATGTTAAGGGGCATGACTTTAAGTGAAATGCAACATTCTCAAATAGGGAATTATGTGGAGCCCATGATATGGGTTTATATTAACGATATCTATCATTTTATACCGCCCATGTTATGGGAAAGATATACCCGAGTATTTCCCACTGCCTGGGCTGCTTCAGCCTTTAAGGGAGCTTTTGGCGAAAGCTTAATGATACCACCCATACAAAGGCATTTAGAAAATAATATACGCTGGCTAGCTGTCATAGCCAAAGAGGGAGCCAGATTCTCTAAAGGTTTCCAGGGTCTTGCCTTAACTGGCTGGCAACGCTATGATCATTTTGCTGTGCTTTGTGAACTTTTGCCAACTGGCATACCCAGCCTTATGGTATCACTCTCAACCATTTCACGTGGCTATTTCAATACAAATCCCAAAGAAAATGATTTACTCAAGGTATTGCAATGTGTTTATCAACTGGACAAAAGACGTTCCGGCCATCCTTGGCTGGAATTACAACCCAATTCACATCACAATCAATTATTTTCTACGTGCATATATTTGGGTCATCAATTTTATAAATTCACTTTGAGATTGTTCGACATGTTGAACGAAATCGAAGTGTATTTGCTGCAGGTGCAAGAGAAAAGTGCCTGGATGTCTGATTATAATGTACGACACAATTTTACATCAACCATAAGGGTGCATGAGTTGACACACAAAACACCCATCTACATTAGTGAGTTGCAAGGTATGGCCAGGCAGGCTAATGAATTGTTATACGAAATATATGATGAGGTAAACAAAAAAACACCTTTTTTTTCTTTTATTATTAAAAAAGTTATTGTATTTTAATTTAATTTAACTTAAATACAACCTGACAGCCGGATACTGTTTACGTTAACAAAAAAAAAAGGAATAAGGAATAAATTAAACTTTCGAAAATAAGTTTTTAATAAATTAAAATCAGATTATGTTCTTATAATTTGCATTGTGGTCCGCTTCATTGTATTTTATTCACCAACAAATTATAGAAAATGTTGCTTTGCTCCAAGACCATTTTTCTGTAGAAAATGTTGCTTTGCTCCAAGACAACTTTTCTATAGAAAATGTTACTTCGCTCCAAGACAACTTTTCTATAGAAAATGTTGCTTTGCTCCAAGACAACTTTTCTATAGAAAATGTTGCTTTGCTACCAAAACAAGTTTTCTATAGAAAATGTTACTTTGCTCCAAGACCATGCTATATTATCATTTGCTACTTTAATATACGAAATTCTTAGGAGGTTCGTCAATAGTAATCAGTTTTTCTTCTTTTGAGGTTTCATGATATTCTGATTAGCAAACAAAAGACACCTCAACCATCATCCGGTCATCCTCAACAGATGTGATGAAAATTTGTCTCCCATTCCGTTTTTCTAAAAACAAACTCTTTTGCTAGTGGTTGAAAGTAAAAACATTTTCAGCTCAGCACACTATTGAACTGATTTTTCGACTTTATTTACCCAATTTCCAGTCTTATTTTCCTAGTAATATTAGAAGAAGTAAAACTATAGTCGGTTTAGGTTATTTTCAAATTTAATTTTAACTTAATCTTTAAGCGTTCTGATCGGTATGCTTTATGCAGATTTTGATAATTAAACCAATAAAATAATTAATTATGCTGTTGTCTTCTTCTTCTTTTTAATCTTTTTTTTAGTTTACAATTGCTGAATATATTGAGCAGTCAATTTACCCAACTATTGGTTCATTACAACGTCATTTAGCAAACGCTCAATTATTGCTGCAACCCAATACTTGGCCACAACGTCCTTTGCCAATAGCGCAAGCTTTATATGATTTAAATTTAATACCAAATAATCAACAGCAGCAGCAGCATCAGCACCATCATCAGCAACACTTGCAACAATATCAACCACACACACAACAGCATCAACATCAGCATCACATAATTAATTAAAGCGCCTGTACTTCAGTTTGCATACGTCTTCCTCGAATTTCCGCCACTGCAGAAACTTAAACCAGTAAAAGTTGTCTTTAATTAAATTTAGTCAAAAATGTTAACATTGATGAAAATCATTATTATCATACATTTAATCATAACTAATTAAATAAAATACAATTTAATTTTAAATTTTTATTCAAAGACAAACAAACAAACGAACAAACTTTACTCAAAATAAAGGCTTAAAGCTTTTTTTATTTTTTTAACAGAAGAGATACAAAATTCAAATAAATATAATCTTTACATAAAAAAAAATTATAAAAAGTTAATATAATTATTACAAAAACAACAAAGAAAATAACAAACATGCGTAATATTAGTAGTGACTTTTTCAATATACTCATGCATAAAACAATTTTTCAATTCACAACCTCTTACAAAGTGTAACTGTATTAGTATTGGGAATATTTTGTTGTTGTGGTTTCTATTGTTAAAGTCTTCAAACAAAAATAAAATAAAAAACCTTACAAATTTTAAATAAAAAATTAAATATAAATTAATTTACCTAAATATGTGTAGATAAACGGCTACAACTTTTTACCCAATTGACCTTTTCCTCCTTCCTTAACCTTCATTTAATTACGAAAAAAAATATTGTGTTGTATTGAATGTATTAACATATAGAAATTACCAACAACATTTCTGCAATTATTGGTAGAAATGGACGACTTAGTACACTTACAACAGCTTGTGATTTGAAAATGTTTTTTTTTGCATAAAAATTCTAAAATAATTTCAACTAAAAAAGAATTTAAAACTTTTTATTTAAATTTAATTTAGTCTTAATTAAAAAATCTGTTTTAAATTATATAATGATAACTTTATAAAAGTATAAAAATTTAATATCAATAAATTAAACTTCTATATAATTAATAGGCAAGTTGATTTTTTGTTATCTCTTTTGTGATCGCCGTATGGGGCCGATTTTCATAAAAATTATATGGTAAGCAATGTTTTCGGAAATTTGTACAATGACAGAATATTGGCAGCTATAACAGTATTAAAATCTCACTAACCAAGTGCCGAAATCACATATAAGTCATACATTTATGTATTTGGCCGTTGATGATACAAAGAAATGAGTCGGTTCGTATTATTCTTTTAAAAAAATTATTTTCAACTAATGCACTAGATTTGTATCTATTTCCGGTGGTGCTACGATATTGTGTTCGCTACGAACTTTTTTTTTTTTAATATTATTATTAGAATTAAAAATACTCTTTTAAACATCTATAGATATGTATACATCACAATGAGTTATATTTAACAAAATTTGCTATATATTTTCTAAATTGATGTGGGTTCTGCTCATCCCTCACATGGGTCGGAGGATTATTGTAAAGTTGTAAGCCTTTGTAGAATAAATTCCTCTGCATTGCTGTAGTTGTCACCCGCTCAATCCTAAAGCTGCTATTATTCCTTAGCTTATGTGATTGAACATCCCCTACATACGATATTTGTTCTGTTAAATATTCTGGTGCTTGACCTGTTCTCATTTTCCGTATAAAATTAATTGTGTTGTTTGCAATCCTCTGCCTTATGTTCAACCATTTCAGCGCGCTTAGCATGAAATTGATCGATGTGTACCTATTGCATTTCAGTCGTTGTCCGCATGGCTATGTTTTGCAGTTTCTGTAATCGCTCTACTTGTTGTCTAGTGCAGCATGAATATATAATCGTGGAACCGAACTCAAAATGCGGTTTAATTATTGTGTTATAAAAGTTTATCGCCGTTTCAACTGTTATATTCCTGCTTATTCTCCTAAAAAAACTTATTTTCCTTCCAATCTTTTTACAAATATAGTCTATATGCGCGTTAAACTTTGGTTCTTTATCAATAATCATTCCAAAATATTTTACATCGCTAACTTTTTCTATCACACTATCACCAGATCATTTACCGTAAAAACAACATTAGTGTTCGCATTTATTTCTTATATTTTGGTTTTAGTCTCATTTAATTTAAGCTTGTTCATATTTAGCCACTTCTTTATATATTCTATATCATAATTTAAGTTGTTATAGCACTGCTGATCTGATTCGCCCTTTGCAGAAATTAGCGTGTCGTCCGCATAAAGAATTATCTGGCATTTCTCTAATACACTTGGCATATCGTTGTTGATATATATTTTGAATAGTAATGCACCCAAAATTGAGGCACGTCGTATTCATTTAAAATCGGACTCGACCTTGTGCCGTTTACTTTTGTTACTTGCTTCCTTCCTGTTAGATATGATTGAAACCATCTCAATTCCGTGTCTCTGATGCCGTAATGAAACAGTTTTCGCAGCAAAATATTTCTATCAATAGTTTCAAAAGCTCTTCTAAAGTCTAGAAATATTCCAACAATACTTTTATTTTGCTCTACTTTCTTCCACTTATTAATTACATAATTTACGGCTGTCTCACATGAGAATTTCTTCCTATATCCTGATTGATATTTTGATAATAATTTGTTTGTTTCCATGTACTTTTCTAGTTGTTCCTTAACTACCTTCTCTAGTATCTTTTCGCATGTTTTTAACGCATTAATAGGTCGGAATTCTTCACATCTTTTCGTTTTTAAAACTTTTTCAATAGGAGTTATCACTTAAGTTTTCCAGTTTTCGGGAAATATGCCTGTTTGCAAAGATGTATTTTTAATGTCAAGCAATATTTTTGCTATTACATTCCAGTTATCAATTATCATTCCACGATTTATTCTGTTAAAGTCGGATTTGTTTTTCAAATTCTTACATATTAACTCCAAATTTTCCAACGATATTAAGCGAAATTTAAATTGACAACTTATCAAAGGTAGATTGTGAATATATTATGTGCAATTTATTTTTGATATAATTGACTCAATACTAGTCACAAAGTATTTGTTGAAATTATTTGCTATTTCATATTCATTCGTATACTCTAATGTATTAAATATCACAGATTCGATTGTACTATCACATTTTCTCAAGATTAGATTTTTAATTTGTCTCTACATTTCCTTCTGATCTTTGACTGACGTTATTTTATTATTTATATATTTTCTCCTTTCGTTTTGGATTTTTACCCTGTATATATTTCGAAACGCCCTATAATTCGACTACGCTTCATTTGTGTTCTCGTACATTGCTATTTGGTATCTGTTAATTTTTCCTCTTTTCATTCGATTTATTTCCTCATTAAACCACATACACTCTATATTTTTCTCTAATAGTTTTTACTCTAGTTAATTTTTTTACTGCAGTCTCTATCTTTTTTTTAAATAAATAAATTAACTTTACAGTTTATATCATATTCACTGTTTATTTGCCGTATTTCTTGAATTTCTCGTTTAAATTTGATTTTGTTGTATTTAAATAGTTCAATTTGTTTAAATGTTTCTCTATTAGTTACGTTTCTGCCACAATTTATCATTATATCTATGGCCTCATGGTCCGATATTTTATTTGAAATATTAATGTGTGCCGAAATGTTTCGAGTATTTGTTATCACATAGTCTATTAGTGTTCTTGAGTTCGGTGTCACTCTTGTAAATTCGCTTATTATCTGCTTCAGTCCATTGTCGTCCAGAATATACTTAAACTTATTTCTATAAAAGCTATGTTTACACCAGTCTATATTAATATCACCAGCTATTATAATATAACAGTTCAGTTCACTTATTTCTTCCGTTACATTTGCAAATAATTCTAAAAATTCATGCTCACATATAAGTCATACATTTATGTATTTGGCTGTTGATGATACAAAGAAATGAGTCGGTTCGTATTATTTTTTTAAAAAAATTATTTTCAACTAATTCACTAGATTTGTATCTATTTCCGGTGGTGCTACGATATTGTGTTCGCTACGAACTTCTGCAGTACAAAACATTTATTAAAGCAATATGTTTAGGGTTTTTCAATTATAGCAGTGACAACATGATAAATCTAACATTTACTTTTTCGACGTATTCGTACTAGATGCAAGACGGTGCAACATGTTACACAGACATTGAAATGATCAATTTATTGTATACTAAAATCTCCGAACGCATAATTTCACGACAATCAGCAGTTAAGTGGATTAGTTTTTGTGGAGCTATGTTAAGGACAGAGTCTATACGGAGGCAATTGAATCAATTTCAGCCTTAAAACTCTAAATCCGTGATGTGATTAAATCTTTGATTAAAGAATAGATATCTGTCTGCGTGGTCGTGGTCGACATTTGGCAGATATCATTTTTCATTCACAATTGCCGAACTTTTCTCTTCGCAATACAATAAAGTTTAAATCATCTTAATCTAAATTTGTTGTTTTACTTTGTTTCAGAAAACAAACTTTTTGTTGTAAAACCCTTTATTTCAATAATTGCTCCAGCTTATTCAATCATTAGGAAGCCCTTCACTATATTTTTAAGATAAAATTATACTTTAAAAGTTTTTAAAATTTTATTTAAATGCATACTTATTTTTTACATAATTTTTCATGTGCAAACATTTTACGGTAAATACGAGTCATCCTGTTTTTATTAAAATCTTATGCATGGCTAAAGGCGCAATTTAAAATGTACTCACCAAATGACACTTTCACCTACATGAAAGCACTTTCAGTACTTTTAAGCAAATCTGGCCTAATTGAACACAAAATTTTAGAAAATTGAGTTTACTATTTCTTAATTTTAGTAGTCATTTCTCATATGAATGAAAATATATAGTATGGTTTCATGCCAGAAAATTGTCAAAAGGTTAAGCAGTTTTACAAAAATCTTCAATCGTTTAAATGTTGCTGTTGTTGTTTAAATTATTGCTGTGTCATTTTTGGCGTAAAGTGATGGATTTATTAAAGATATATATATGTAGCGAATTTCCTTAAATATTCTTACGGCCTCATACAATCAGAGTTGAAAATGTTATCGACAATTTTCGAAGTAACCGTCGTAATTAAAACGTAGGATTATTTTATACTCTAAAACACAATTGACTTGACTCACTTATCTCTAATTTCCAGTTTCTAAAATATCAATCAAGCTAGGAACGAGCTGCTTAACACATTCAGAATTAGGAAATTTATGTTTAGGTTTTTTAGCAGCACATTTTATAAAAATATTTACAGAGTTTCTTTAATTTATTTATATATTCAGTTTTTATAATTATTCGTGAAAAAAAAAACTTAAATTCAAATAATGTTTACCACAATCGGCATATTTAAGGCAAAAACGTTATCTGGCCAGTTTAGTTGGCAGCTAAAAAAATATTATTTTACATGAAGATTATTTTTGTTAAATGTTTAATGTTAGTTATCTTATAATAACGACCCCTTTCACACAGGCAAACTTTTCTTTGCAAAGTTTTGATTTTATGTGAGAGCGAGGGAGAAAACATGATTGAGTGTACAGACTTTGATGTACTCGCAAAGTTGCTTTGTTTTTCTTTCGTCGCTTATACACAGTTGTACTTATACACAGATTGCATAAAGCGCCAAGTGACTAAAACAAAATTTGTAAAAGAAAACTTTTTGTGTTTGAACACCAAAGAAAGTTTAAAAGAAAATTAAAAAAACTTTGTCAAAGTAAAATTTACCTTTGTGAAAGGGCTCAAAGCGAATTTTTATTGTCATTTGCAATAAGGGCAAGATTCAGTGAATTCGCCATCGCTACCACCCAGCAATTGATACACACCATTTTGTGTGTATTTAAAAATCATTGTGTCAGCAAACAGCTGAACATGACCCAGTGGAGGCAAAAAGCAGGTGTTTAAAAATTTTAAATTAATTTTGAGAAATAATAATAAAAAATATTTGTTTGTTTTTATTAAAGGGCTTCGTACATTCACAAGAGTTCGTATTTATAACATATTAAAAAAATTTCATTTACCATCGTTGATGCAACATAGAGAAATTTAAAACAAACTACTTATATTCAAAATGGAAAATTTTAAAAGAAATATTTGTTTATTAAAAATACATACAATAAGTTTCTTGTAGCAAAAAGAAATCAACATTAATAAGACAACCTCAACCTACTCTATTTTCAGGCTTTGTTTGTACATAAAATTTATTTTTTTTAAGGAAAGAAAATAATGTTTTAAAAAATGTAAGCAAATGTTGGCATATACAACGATAAAAACATAAAGTGAGCTGGCCTCCAAGGTGAAGAGTCTCCACCCGATAGAATAATGAAGGTAAGGGACGTCCGCATATTAGATCCGTAACTTCGGTATAAGGATTGGCTCTGAACATTGAAATAGTCGGGCTTGCCAAGATATCATTTAGAAAATAGTACAATACGGGGAAAAAAGTTTTAAATAAAATTAAAGTAGATTTTGCCTACAGGAAGATAAATAAATAAAACAAATGTGACTTTATAAAATAAATAATAAATGAGCATTGCTACGGAAACTATTATTCTCACAACTGCAATTAACATAACATATCAATTTATAAACGAGTTTGCCAACTGTGCAAACTAGTGTTTTTATGCACATAGTGGCGTAGACTAAAAGGAAAAAATGTACTAATCGTGCAAATTATTTCCGCTGTTATTGCAAGCATATTTGGAAAAACTTATTAGAATCAAGTTTTATTCTTTATTAGAAAAAAATAATATACATTAGGAAATACTTGCGCAGTGTTGTTTTCTTTAAACTTTTACTAAGATTTAAACATCTATTTAACATAAATATTTTACATTTAAAGACAAATCAATTTATTTCGCATACATCTGATGTAAATATTTTATATATGTACCAAAATTCATATAAAACAGACTAATTCTACTTATAACCATGAAGTTTGGTGAATACATTATAAAAATATATATCACGTGTAGATCCTATACTATAGAGCTTTAGTGTATGTGTGCGGCAAAAATGCTAACTTCTAATGTAAAACGAAAACAACAAAAAAATATTTATAAAAGTTTATCACACAAAATTTTATTCATAAACAAAATTAATTTGAAACTATATTAATAATAAACTAATATTTATTTATATTTGTATGTTTATTTAATCGAATCTTAATATAAAAATAAAATAGTGACTTGCATTATAAAAAAATCTAATATTTTCTTATTGCAATTAAAGTTTTCCCTTCAAATATACTATGGGTATTACAGAAACACCCCAAATGGCTGTTTCCGTATGCAATAATAGTTCTAAAATAACTTTGGATTTGTTTAGAGACATTTTTAAATATATTGAACCTGAAATACAAATCGATTCTTTTGAGGTAAGTTCGAGAGCATTCAATTTGTTTGATGTAATCATTTAAGTTTTCTCTTATTAAAAAATTATTGTGTTTTTTTAATTGATAGGAAGAACAAGGATCTGGTCGTGGCGATAATTATACGGCAACTTTATATCGTATACATTTGACAGGGCAACAAAAATGTCTGGAGGATGGTAAAATGTTAAAGTGGGAAAAGAATTTAATATGTAAACGTTTACCCCAAAATTTACAACTAAGAGAAGCCTACAAGAGTGATAAACTTTTTAGGTAAGTTTTAAAAATGTACCGGGTGTGTAAGCAGGCTATCCGGGTATACAAATGACCTTGCACCACAAGCATCTTGATATGTAAAATTATTTGTTGTGTGAATTTTACTTTTTATTTAGATTAAATTATAATACAGTTTATATATTGCATAAAATATAATTATAATTCTATAAAATATAATTTTTTAGTTATGAAATAAAAATGTAAATGATAACGAAAATTAATTAATGCATTTATTTTAATTCATTTTAAAATTTATTTATTTTAAGAAATGAAGTGGAATTTTACACCGTAATAATGCCAGAATTGTTAAAATTTCAAGCTACCAAGACTGATGAAATCTTTAAGGCCATGCCAAAATGTTTTTATGCTCGGCATGATCTTCTTATAATGGGTAAATATTTTAATATTGCAATATAAAATGTTTTACTAAATAAAATATTTTATTTTAGAGGACTTACGAATACGTGGTTTTGAAATGCCAGATCGTAAACAAGGTTTAACTTTAGAAGAAACGCACATGGTTTTGAAACAAGTCGCACAATTTCATGCTTTAAGCTTGGCATACAAATTTGAAAATGTTAATAAATTGGAAGACTTAAGAAAAACTACTGAAGAAGCTTTGTTTTGCAATGATAATGCAAATTGGTATAAAAATTATTATGAAACTCTAACAAAAAATGCAATTAAGATGGTAAGTTTTAAAACGTTTAATTGCTTAAAATAGTAATTTTAGATTTTATTATAACAATATAAAAGGTTTCTGATGTCTTGCCTAAGGATTCCAAATATTTGCAACTGTTTAAAGAATTTGCTGAAACTTCAACATTCTTCTCACGTATGGTACGTCTGGTTAGTGAAGAATCAGCTTTAACAGCCTTTTGTCACGGCGATTGTTGGGCTAATAATTTTTTGTTTCGTTATGAATCAACTCCTACTAAAGAAAGAAAATTATTAGAGGTAAATTAAATTAATCCATATGAATTTTTATATATAAAATTTGTTTCAAAAATAAAACTTTTGAAGGTTTGTTTAGTGGATTTTCAGCTGATACGTTATAGTTCAATAGCCTTGGATGTGGCTAATTTGTTATTTTGCTGCACCACTAAATTAATGAGGGATTCTTATTTAGAAGATTTTATAAAACTGTATACTGTGGAATTATTTAGATGGCTAGAAATCTTATGCAGTCATATACCAGACTTTTGCAACAATGAGGAAAAATTAGAACAGCTGTACGTTAAAACGTTTTAATGTAATGCGTTGAATACATATTGTCTTACGTTATTTTTAGCTTTCGACAAGAGCTTAAAACTTATGGACGCTTTGCATTGGGGCTGTCTTTAGACATTATACCCATTAGCACATGTTCTTCGGAAGATGCACCAGATATGTACGATCACCATTTAGATGAAACTTCCTTAAATTGTGATTATGGTGCACCGCAATTAAATTTTCCGCCCAATGACTTGTGTCGCCAAAAAATGTCGGAAATTGTCATAGATATGGTTGATAATGGTATGCTCTAAACTACAAAAAAAACCCTACAAAATGCGTCGTTTTTTTTTTTTTTTTGAGGAAAAGAAAGTTTTTTAATTAAAAAATTAAGAAAAAAAGTTCGTACTTAAGACGCCTTTAAAGTGACGTTACTTTTTTCCTTAGGCAGATTTAAATTATTAATAAAAATAAAGACAACTATTTATGGTTAATATTTAGTTTAGGACCTAATTTAAGAATTATATTTTTTTAAATACGTTGTTAATGAAAGTTATTTTATTGAATAAGTTGTCATTCCTCCTATTAGACGCGTAAAATAATTGTTTAATCATATGATTGCTTTTTAATCTCAAAATTACAAATACTCAAAAAAGAAAAATGCTGAAGAATTAAATCTTTAACACCAAAAAAGTGTTGTTTTAAGAAATTAACTCAAAATTCAAAAATGAATTTGTTTAACATTCAGCACTATTTTTCGTATTGAATCATTAAAGTTTTACTTTAAAGAACTAATCACTCTTAACAAAAAAATCAAAACAAAACAAAAAGTCTAGTCGGATAATAATATAGCACATATTTAATATGAATATGTAGAAAACTATAAGTATTATCTTTCATTAAAAATGTAAAGAAAAAATAAAAATTCATTTCTCTGCCCAAAATTTTTGTTAAGTTTTAAAAATTGTTTTACATACGCATTTCAGTTATGTATTTGTAAATACATGTGTTAATTTTCTTATATATATTTATTTTATACACAACTTATTTGGTAATATATTAAACTGTTTTATATGTGTTTTTACTGTTTGACAAAAGTCAACTTTAAATTTAGTCATTAGTTTTATTGCACTATTTATTTTATTTTTTATCAATGCACTGGTATTTTGCAAAATTAAAAAAAAATTATAAATTGCAATTTTAATATCTTTATACAGACAATAAATTTGTAATTTATTTATAAACAGTAAAATTAAACCAAACTGCAATAAAGAATTCCAATTAATTAAAAACAATTACAGTATTTTATATTTTTTTTTATTTATATGTTTTATGGCAAATCTTAGTAATCAGCTTTTGCAGCCCAGGAAGATTTGGTGGCTGGAATTTCTTTATCACTGTTATTGCGCAAGAACCGTAAACCAGCTTCTATAGATTTTTCTAGTTCGTACGATGATTTTGGTTTTTTTATTTGCGATGGCAAAACGAAATCTTCTAAGTTAGAAGGTGGTGGTATACAAACACCTCTGACTGTGTGGTTTGATTCAGCAGGTAAGTCTTCATCTTGAGTTGCATCACAGTAACGTCTTTTAAAGGCTTTTGATGTTCTGGTACTTTGATATTTAGAAAATCCTGCAACTTCGGGAGGTGGTACATTATTGTAATTAGGTTGCGGCAAATTATTAACTGTACTTTTAAAATTTGTGCGCTTAAAGGGGTTTTCTTGCTCAACTGGAGGTGGTGGTGCAAATTCATTTATACGTTCACTACGTTTATATTCATTCCATTGGTCCTGAGTCATGGGCTCACGTTCTGGTTTGTATTGCCATTCTTCTTCATTTTCATTACTGTCATTTTTCTTTACCACACCTTGCTTTTGTTTGTCCCAAGGTCTTATATGATTAAGGCGTTCCAATTCTCTTTCCTCTTCTTCTTTAAGTTTCTTCTTTTCTAGTTTTTCTGCTTTCTTGCGAGCTTTGCGTTCTTTTTTGGTTTCTTGGGTTTTTTCCTCCTCGTTATCTTTAGTTTCGCTATTTTCTTCTCTTTCTAGAGGTGGCAATCCCAATCTTGCCCTCTGCCTATTTTTGGCGGCTAACACTCTCTCAGCTATAATTTTCTCTCTCTGCTCTTTTAAAGTCTCTCGTCGTTTTTGCTCTTCTAAAGTTTGTTGTCTCGCCTTTTCGAGTTCCCTTTGTTGTTTCCTGCGCTCTTCTTCGTCAGTAGAGAATGCATAATAGCCTACGCCATGTTGTCTTGCCTCATCGAAAAATACATCCTGGTAATGTACATCTGTCTTTTCCAAGTTTTCCTGCTCCTTCCGTTCCCAATTGGCTTTCTGTTCTTCGAGTTTAGATACAGTAGACAAACCATCGCCAAAGACGGATGATGGTGGCAAGGGCCCTATTATTTCTTCGTTTTCTTCATTATCATCCATTTTAGAACAACCAACTGTATCAATCATCCAATTTGCTTTAGTTTGATCTAAGCGTTCTGGCATACTAGCAGCCAATTTTTCATCCTTTCTTTTAGCATCTGCCAAGTCTTTCTTTAAACAAGTTCGAGTTCTACCCAAACAATCGGTATATTCCACCCACTCATCTGAGTGATCCCCATTATCACTGTCACTACTATCTTCGCTTGTGCTGCTTACTAACTCTAAGTGACTTCCATTTTCCAGCTTATCTTCTTGTTTCTTTTTGTTAAACATAACCAAGCAATTATCATCGGAATTTAATTTACCTCCTGTTTTTTGCATACGTTCATAAAATTTAGCTTTTGCCTCCAATACTTTTTGAGACTTTTCCAACATAAGCGAATCTTCCTGTTCATAAATTGTGGCGTCTTTAGTAGTTTCTACTTTCTTAGATCGATTCTTTTTAACATTTTTCTTGAAAGAGCTGTGCTCTTCATAATCTTCAGTCGGCTTTTTTGGCTGTGGGTGAGATGTGTACTCTTCGTCCTTAGCTGAATATATTGTCTGTGCTATTTTTGCTTTATTAACTTCGGCCTGCTTTCGCAATAGTTCTGCTTTTAAACTAAGCAACGAAGATAAATTGACATTAATTACTTTATTTGGATCGTTCATAATTTTACAAATTATAGTTTATTAGCATAAAATAACTAAAATCAACATGTGTATGTATATATGTACGTTTATCTTTAAAAATGTCAGAGCAATTTTTGGCAAGCAGCTGTTAATTTATTACAGCTGCTCATTTGTCAGAAAACAATATTCTTTAATGCTAGATGCACACAGGGTAAGACCCCTTTCACACAGGCAAATTTTACTTTGACAAAGTTTTTTTAATTTTCTTTTAAACTTTCTTTGGTGTTCATACACAAAAAGTTTCCTTTTACAAATTTTGTTTTAGTCACTTGGTGCTTTATGCAATCTGTGTATAAGTACAACTGTGCATAAGCGACGAAAGAAAAACAAAGCAACTTTGCGAGTATATCAAAGTCTGTACATTCAATCATGCTTTCTCCCTCGCTCTTAGATAAAATCAAAACTTTGCAAAGAAAAGTTTGCCTGTGTGAAAGGGGTCTAACATCGAACGGAACATGGACCATAATTAGTTTTTCAGTTAAGGCCAGACAACTATACCTACAATTATTTAACAAAAAAGAAAAAATTTGTTTAAGAAAACGACTTTCAATTGAACACTATTAAAAGATAATTAAAATGTATTTGGAATATTTGTGGATAATTAAAAATGTATTTGGAAATTGTTGGGCACAATAAAACGCACAATCACCCTTATTCCAGTTGTCGTCATCAACGTCGCCGTCATTTTGCTGTCAACAACATTTTGCTTCAATGTCGTCATTTTGCTGTCAACATCATTTTGCTTCAACGTCGTCATCAATAACAATTTTGCATTCTATAACACGATGACAACGTCGTTGACGACTTATCGTTTTTGTCAACATATCAAGCACACATCTCTAAATATTTGAAAAAACTGTTTAGTTTGTTTATTACTTTTGCACAAAAATTTTATTAAAAATTAAAATGTTTTTTACTTGTGAGATAAAAGGTTTGAAAGTTACCTTAGAGTAAACAAGACTGCTTTTAAATATGTCTTGGAAACAATAACACCTAATATGAAAAGCGGGTTAAGGTCAACATACATTTCCAAAAACTACTTTAAGATTTTTGGCACAACTAGGTGTTGGCAAGGACTTGGGAGTATCGCAACCAATGTTTTCTAAGATTTTGTCGGAAACACTGAAAGCACTGGAAATGACAGTCGTGAAACAAGGTCGTTATTCAATTATGGGAAACCACAAGCAATTTGAACATTAAATTACACTATCAATTGAAAAATCTAAAGAACATTTACGAATACTTCTTCGTATATAAAAAATTATAATCTATCACTATTTCAAAACTTAAGCAAGAAATTAGTAGATTTAGTAAAAATATGTTTACAGACTCAGTAATCCGCTGGCTATTGCCTAACGACAGCGAAGAAATAGATTAAAAAGACATGTTATAGACCTACCGTTTAGAAAATAATAATTATTAGTATTATTTTTTTATATTTCTTAGTATACATATGTAAATATTAAGTGTTCTTTAGTTTAAGTATTTCTAGTTTTAATTATTCATTTTGCTTATTATGGTATAAATTTTACTGTGTAACAGGGCTATTATTTTTATGATCACAAATAATCAATTTACTTAGAAAATAGTTATAAGATTAAAATGGTATATAAATATAAACTAAATTAAAAATATAGCTATTAAATGAACATTAAAATTAAGTCTTCTTCAAAAACTCTATAAGAGCCTTTTGCACTTCGGCTTCCTTTTCAACATATTGTTTTAAAAGTTCTTTTTTTTCTTCTTCGATAGCGATAATTCGCTCCGACGTACATCTCAAATCTTCCTGCATATTCTCAAATTTGTTTGCAATATTTTCCAAAAATGTCTCCATTACATTTTTCGTTCTAATTCCATTCGTCGAGGGTGGTTCTTCTCCAACATTTTCGAATTCTGCCGGCGATGATAAGGGTGCAGCTATTGTAGAGGTTAGTGTTGGTGACGGTGAAGATGATAGTATTGAAATCGGTGAAAGTGAAATGTTACTTTGTGAAACGATGGTTGTATTTATGTCTAAAAAGAACGTATAATAAATTATTTACGATTTGTGGCTTTAAAGATTATAACACTTACGATCTATACTGTCCGCAAAAAGATTTTCCGAGTGGCAATTCTCTCTTGGCGCCATCAAAATATCCATTTCATTGTAGAGGTCCCAGTCCGAGGGCGAACAACCGGTTAAATCGATTTGTCGCTTTTCTCTCCTATATGAATATAAATAAATAACAAATAATAACTCAGTTACTCGAATTGGAAATCTTTAAGGGATAATTATATGTTGGAACCAGAAACTAGAAGGAAACTTCTATCACATCCAAACCAAAAACGTATTAAGCATAGCGATTATCTTTGGGGTTTTAATGGAGATAGAAAAAATTAAAGTATATCAAAATGTTATCCATTTTTTGCTGTTGTTGCCGCCGTACATAAGTACTTACCGATATCGTGCAGTCATATTATGCATTTTAGTTTTTAATTCTATGACCGTGTAAACAAAACCCTGTGCCTTTAGTGCCGCTACCATTTTCTGAAGAATGTGGCTATTTTTCCGGCACGCCCTCAACTCATCCATTCTTTCACTCCATATCTCCAACAAAGCCCGCTCACTGCTCTGATCCCATTTGCTGGCACTTTTTCTTCTTGCTACAAATTACAAATAGAAACATTATTATTTTTTGTTGAAGTAATGTTGCAGTTTTAAATTTACATTTACTTACATTTTGTTAAATGCATTACAAAAATAATAAAATAAAAAATAAACTAAAGATTACTTTTTATTTGTCACAAAAAAATATGTATGTAATTGACGAATATAATTCGCAATTGTTAATTGAAAGAGCGAACTAAGTAATTTAACAAATGTTGTTTGCCGAATTATGTTATTCGCCTTATTACTTGACATTGTCAAACTCCATATAAAAACAATTTTTTCATATGCTAACTCATTAATGGTAAGTGGCAATTGAACTATGAAAGAGAACAAAATAGGAAAAAAGGTGTAGTAGAAAAATGTTATGAAGCCAAAGAGAATTTACATACATATATCTTGATAATTTTGATTGGATGTAGGATATAAATTTATCAGGGGTGGAAATATGGGGGTAAATCTTCTTTTCCAATAACCAATAACTTTGTGATATAAAATATCATTCAAAAAAATGAATGCTTAGTAGATAACTGCTGATAAGACATTTATGTAACCAGTAGAGCAATTGCAATCATAGACTTAAATGTATTTCCCATGGATATTGTTGAAAAAAGAGCTGGTGACATTTGATCTTATCTTAAAGTCAATGGGATGCAAGTTAGTTGGCCTATTGGATCATTTAATTGACTTTATGGTGTCATCATAGCTTTAATAGGGCCGGGGCAACAATGGCTTTTTAGAGAATTGCTCTATTATGCCAGTGTCATTACGGACTGTCACTGGAGTAACCGCACTTGAAGAAATACTTTTTGAGCAGTCGTCGCGTACATGTGGAATGTCGTTGTGATATTAGATAATGGTTTTTTTATGCTGTTTGGCTAGTTATATCTTTATCGTTTCGTAGAAAAGATCCATATGAGTCGCGGTGCATATTTGCTTATTAATGCATTCTTCAAAGTCTTGCATTGTGATTTCGATTTTCTGATGATGGATATTAAATATTATGAATATTATATTATACTATATTTATGTTAGGTTTACACTTTATATATACTTAGATATTAATTTCATGCGTTAATATTATGTTGTAGACGTAAGTGCAACCCTCTTCTTCTCTTTTTTAATCAACTTTATTTGAAAGCTGTTTTTTGTTTTCCTCTTTTAATTGTATTCTCTGACAGCTGACATTTATTCTCTTTAATCATTTGGTGAATAACTTTTGTTCTTTTTGAAGGCAATGTTGTTTTTTATAATTAATATAATTTAATTCACATTGTGAAAATCAAAAAATAATGTACGCCCTAAGAAACAATGATTTAAAGAAAGTGAATTTTGTATTTAATCCCAAAAGATGTGTATCAGTGAAATTTGTCTAAGAACATAAGGAACAAAAATCAATAACTTTAAAAATCATAAGGAAAAACATTTAAAAACGAAATTTATGAAAAAATATAAAGGAAAAAGCAACAAATAAACTAAAGAATAATTGTTAAATTACAAGGCCATTTTACAGAAAATTCATAAAAGAATTACAACGGAAAGGCAAAAATATGTCTAAAGCGGAAGCACCTTTGGTGCAATTAGAAGATGTTGATTTAATGAACCATTATACTGATGATGATTCGAAGGAAAATTCAGCAAACAAGCAACAGTTAACCACCGAAGTTGAGGTAAATCCTAAACTAGAACGAAATATAAAAAGCATTTAAATTAGTTGATAATGTATTAAGAATAAAAAAAAACAACTGTTAACTTTTGCGAATCTGCTTCTGATTATGTTAATACAACGTGATCAAGAATTTTTCGTACAAAATGGATGAATAAAACTTTTGATAATTTTTAACTAGTAAAATTAGTTAAAAATTTAAAGTGAAATGAACTAAAATAGTTTTTTAAAACATACATTACTTTTATAAAAAAAAAGTTTTTATATTATATTAACAAAATTTTTGTATAACAAATTTATGAAAAGAATATTTTTTTACAATTCCATAGAAAGTAATACTTTTATGTAAAAATTGACATTGAAGGCATGTGTTTTTGCAAATTGTTCTATAGAGAATTTATCAATAGTAATCATTTTTTAGGAATTTTATTTATAACGACTTTTATTTATTTTTTATGTCGACAAAATATGTGCCGATTTTGTTATAATTTGTAAAACTATTGCGAGATTTATTTTTCTGCATAGGAAATTTTCAACTTATTACTTAATTTTATTTTTTAACACAAATTTATTAGAATGTTTATTATTTTTATCTGAAGTCAAAAGTAATTTGTATAATTTTATATAGAAAATTAGACCCGATTTTTATAATTATTATAGAAAATGTATTTGATTCTTTAATTTGCTATAGAAAATTGATTCTGATTTTAATCAAACTACAATCAATTTGTGTTTTTAGCGCACTGAAAAATTAACTAATGTGGAAAATTACTCCCAAAAAACTATAATGCAATTGGAAGTAATTTGTAAAATTTGTCGATGTTTAAAAATTTCTTTGTAAAGTAAATTGCGTTTTTTATTAATTTTTAAATAAATTTTCTATTGAAACTTTTTTGTGTTTATATAAATACCTTTTCTACATTTATCTAGATTTTTATCTACCAGTATCTATTTCTATAGAAAAAACTTCAATAATTAAACATTTTGGGTGGAAAAAACTAGTTTTGAATTTCTTTCAATGTTTTTCTTATTCAGCCACTGTAGAAGTTGCAAATGTAAAAACATACATTCTTTAATTATCGGTTCCAAAAACAATAAGTTCATTATTATTTAATAAAAAATATGTATTTCTATTTTGATTTAATTCTTATTGTTAATTTTTAATGTTTTTATTTTTATTGCATGTTTCAACAGATAAACACTATTGGTCTCAACAAAAATAAACGTCGAAAACCAAAGAGCGAAAAAGAGCAAATGCTGTTATCTTTAAGAGATGACGATGCCGACAATGGGGTGAATGTTGGTGAAGGTGACAATGAATATACCGATGATACAACACAACCAAATGCTATTAACAGCGACAGACAATTGTTGGGTGATTTACAAAACTCAAATCAAGATAATACTGATTTGGCAATTCAACAAACATGTTTGGAGTTTCATCAACATGATATTTTTGGAACTCACAAAAATATAATTGGTGATGGCATTTTAACAAACAGTTGTCACGTAAATTCCGAAATAAATAATTCTCGTACTGAAATAATGTCAGCAGTACCGACGAATACAATGTCACATTTTGCAAATACTAACGAATCAATTGTATTCACATCTCCCCAATTGAGTAACAAAGTGACAAATGGTAATGGTGATGAATGTGATGTCGATGTTAAGACAAAAAATGTAAATGAAATAGCTGATAACAGCAGCTGTAGTAATAATAAGACTTCAAACAATAGTCAACAGTACTATACAAGTAGTAACATTGCACGTTCAGTCGGCAATAGTCGTACAAATTCACCCACGCTTTTACGTCAACAAAATTACTCATCTGGTTCTGTTTCTAACAATTTACAAATAGAACCAAGACTATTTAGCAGTAATATTTTAGCATCGCATTTACGTCAGGATTCGTATCATGATGATGCGGATGAAATTTGTTTAGTTCCTGAGGTCGATTTTGAATGTTCTAGTGTTATGGATCATGGAGCAGATAATAGAGAGTCCCAGCCACTGCTTGGTGGTGTCTCGGGGTGCAATGCAGTTAGTAGAGATCATGGTGATACGACCTGCAATATATTTGTTGGTAAGTTAGTTTTACCTTTTCGTTTTTTCTTTCTTTTACTTTACACATGAATAGATTTCTGATAAAGAAATTTAATAAACATTGAATTTTCTTATCTTCACACACACACGCTTACTTTCTTAAACTGTTGGTGTTTAGGTTTGGTTTTCCTTTTGTTTTTGAAGTAGGTGAGGTGAATAAATATTACTTTTTTTAGGGTCTTTACGTAAAGAAGAATGAAACCATAGAATCTCTGGATATGAAAATGGAAAGTAACATTAAGTATTTTAACTTGGACTTACAATTGAGTGTGAGGAATAGATTTTAGTACAATTTAATTGTACATCAATAAATTTTTTAAGTTTATTGGAAATTATAAATTTGAAAATAGAGATTTTAGTTGTGATGAATTCTCACAATTGACTGTTCATTATCTTTTAAAATAGTATTTATTAAAAAATAATTTCGGTGAAGTTTTGAACCCAAAATAGAAATCAAAATTATAGCAGTGAACAAGAATTAAAAAGAAATAAATCAAAAATATTACGTAAAAAACACAAAATCAACAAAAGGTCACATAATAAAAAAAAATTATTAAATAAATTCGAAAAATCAGAAAAAACAAAGTTATGTGAAAATAATCGAAGGAGCGAAATCATTTTCAGAAATATTTGTAAAAAAACACAAAAACAAAGAAATTCCGAATAATCAAAAAATCCATAAAATACCTAGGAAGTTGATTATTTACAATAAATGTTTTTTTTTTAACTGGCCACTCTGGCTTTGTTAACTGTCAAATCTTTTGTAGAATGTGTAGCCTAGAGATAGAGCTTAAATAATCTATTTACTTTTTTCAATTGGTGCTTTCCACTCCGAGGAATTTTGATGTAATTCAAAATTTTATTTTAAAATTGGCTATGTTGTAAATAAACTTTTTATGACGTACCAAAAAAATGATATGCTCGAGGTACCAAACGTTGGGGCCATACCAAGGGGCTGATATTCCGTAACTTCACTCAGAAATACCTCTGCTTTGCTTCTGTGAAATTACGATAACTTAAGTGGTTCACAAGCTACTGAATTTAAAATAAAAAAAACACGATTTTTACAAATTTTACTAACTGACTTGGCAAAACAACAATAAGCATCATAGCTCTATTATGACATTTCTTGATCTCATCAAAGCATTTTATCGTGTAACCATTATTTTTTATAGGATGATTCAGAAAAAAATGCCCTGCCTACCAATTAACATTTTTTCAGAGGATCGATTACAGTTTGTGCTTATTACAGTAGTTAACTCAGGTTTTCCACAAGTAACTATTCTTGGACCAATACTTTTTCTCGTTTATTTAAGAGACTATTTTTTATGAAGAGTAAACATTTCAAATTCTTCTATTTTTGTTGATATTTTTTAATGTTTTTAAATTCTCTTAAATTAACTCTCTTCCGCATTAAATTAAAAATATATTAAATCATTTTCATAAAAGTAATACTATACAAAATAGTTTTTATCACTTTATTGGGGCGTTTCCAATAACTTGTTGCGTTTTGTTTAAGTTGTGCTGAATAAGATGTCAAAGCTTTACTTTTAGATACACATTAGAATAGAGCTAAATAGTTCGTTTGATGTGCTGTATAATTCATTCACAAGAAAATTTGGGAGGATTCTGTAATAATCAGAAAAAAAAAAACTTAAAATTATAATAGCAAGTACGAACAAATTAAAAAGAGTGTTCCCATATTGACATTATTTAAACGTATACTGCTTTAGATTTTTAGTCGTACTAGGATGGCATTTAGAAATAAAAATAAATGTGCACAATAAGTAAAATATTTAAATACCGTGATTTTGCGGAATGTAGACTTACCTCTTAAGCCGGTTCTGGCAGACATTTAAAATTTGCACAGCTTTGCTATAAGGACAAGTAGGGAGAGTATAAAGAGTATCCTGATAGTAACGTGATTTCTACATCTTTTTTATTTTTTGAACCGTAATAGGCTGACATAAATTTACGTAGGGTGCGTATACTTGTACGGTGGCTATAAAAGCAAGTATTGTTTTACATTATATTATAAATTAAAAGGTGTTTTAATATTAACGCCATTTTCACAAAACCTTATTTTAAATTTCCGCAAAGAATTTACTATGTCCACTGTAACAAGTTAAAAAATAATTTAACAATTAATCGGTAATTGAAATATGATTCGTGTGTGAATGAAGCTTGCACAATGTGGATTTATTTGAATGTTTGTTTAAAATAACGTATATCAAGAAATATTAATGGCCGTATGCCATTACTTGAGCTTTAAAGTATACGTTAGTAAAAAAACACGTTAAGGCTAGCAAATCTTTGTTAAAAATGGCATTCAAACAGTACTTTAGCTAATGTACGCTTTAGTAAAATTAGTATTTTGATACTGGCAATGCCACTGTCTTCAGTTGTCACTTTGTAGTTAACGATGTATAAAAATGAATATTATTTATCAGGATGGTTAGATCCATAAAAAATGTTTTTATTGTTTTCAGCAAGATCAACATATTTTTTTTTTGTTTTGTTTTATTAATCTTTTTAATAAAAACAAAAAACCCAAAAAAGGTCAATTTGTAAGGCTTACGAAGAACTTACAAAGAATTTGTTAATATTAAAAAACTAAGTATTTGGATAACGAGCTTTGATTATATGTACATCAATAAAACTTTTGTTTTAAGTAATTGATTATAATTATTTTTTTGTAAAATATAAAATAAAAATGTAAAAATGTTTTATATTGAATAGTATGCTATGTTTTAGTTTTTATTATTATTTGTATACTACAATTTGTTTTTAATAAACATTTTTTAACATTTTTGGAATAACAAAGTACAACTGTCAATTGCACCGTTTATATTGAAAGTGGTATAAGTCACAACTGAACAGTTTCTTTTCATTTTTCATAAATTTGAAATTAATAAGTTGAGAAAGAAGTATTGAGATTTGTTTGAGAGGATAAAGTGTTGATAATTAACGGTATAACAAAAATGTTTATTTTGAAAGTGACGTAAGGTGCTGTACTCAGGAAATTAATTACGAAGCTAAGTGTGAAAGAAATGGAAAGTGTGTGTGATTATTAGACTTATTTTTATTAGTACGAAAGAATAGTGCAGTTTTCAGAACTATATTATAGTGATATCTAATACAGTACACATTATTAGCATTATTTAATTATTTTTTTATTCTCAGAAAGTTGCTTTGTGCTGTATAAAATATCTAAGAATGTCACAACTCAGAAGCATATTATTGCATATAGTGACTTTGTAAAGGACAAAATAGTAACATAAAACTGGCGTTAACTTTAATGAAAATTGTTCAGTCTTCAAAAAACAGTATCTAAATTCTTGATCACAAATTTTTAATTTCGGATCATTCATACTTGTCACTTTGGTGTGATAGAAAAGGCCTTTAAAAAACAAAAGTTTTATAAAGTCTAAACGATTACTATAGGGTGATAGTCCCCTGTCGAAAAAATCCTTCACAGTACACAGAATTTAGAAAAAAGATTTTATTTCAACACAATCATTAGAAAAATCCATTTCAGAAAGAAAAGTAAATATAGACAAAAACAAAGTGAATTGACTAAAAATTCAATGGATTCAATTTTACCATGATATTGCCTATTAAATGTTTTATAAACTAACTTAAGATATAAAGGATGACAAAAACAAAGTGACTTATGCCACTTTTAAAATAAACGGCTCAATTTATTGTAAACTCAATTTGTTTTGTTTTTAAATTTTCAATAATAAAATAGAACTGCCAATTTATTGTAGGATTAAAATAGGTTTTTCCTACTTTAAAGTTAACAAAGGTTTAACAAAGGTATTTTAAGGTAAAAACGTTTTTTGAATACAACTTTAGGAAATTAATGAACTTAATAATATGATATTTTAAAATAAAATTTTATAATAAAATTTATGTCACGCCAATTTTCTCATTTCGCTTTTGTTCTTTAAAATTTTTGCTAAATAAGTCTCTTTGTTTGGGATCTGTATACAATTTATGTTTTAGTCAAACTATTTTTAAAATTAAAACATATAAAAAAATATTTTTCACTAATTCAATATTGTAAAAGTTATTAATGAATGTCTTTGAATTTTTGCCGAATGCACTTTTAAAGCACACATCACGGCATTCAATAATAAAAATTTTTTAACACCATCAGCTGCAAATGAGTACATTTTCCATTTAAAATTCATACATTGAAGCCTAAATAAATATTATATTGTAGATTAAAAATATATTGGAAAAATATAAATTTTAAATAAACGTTGGCTTTTATGCAGCCCATTTAAATTGCATGTATATACTCGTATATAACTCACATTTTCTCGCTTTATTTATTTAGCATGTAGTAAAGAACAAACAAAGCAAAAATAATATTTGTTATGAAATACTTATCGATGTGCATTAACATTATTTAATGACTCACTTATCATTGCTTCATAAATATTAGCATCCCTACATACTGTCGTATTAATAGAGAGTATAGTTTTAAAATGTATGTTTTTATAGCTTTAAGGGGCAGTATTTAATCGCTTTGAGAGTCAGGATTTTTATCCCATTCAAATTTATCAGTTTTATCTGTTTTATATTATTTAAGCTATAAATCACATGGCCTATATTCGCCGTTTAAATAAATCTCTTGTTATTCTCTTTCACTGCCCAACTTGTTTGCTTTGCTCCTTGTCAAAGAGTATTATTTTTCTTTAAAAAATAAAGAAACTAAAATCAAATGACTAGTTATAAATAAACTTAAATGAGTTAGGCTAGTTCTGCGAGTAGGACTAAAACAAGAACTGTAATGTATATTGGCCAGGCTTTAGTGTAAAATTTTATGCTTTTAAGCTAATCTGCATTAATTCTGCAAGATTCCTTTGATGATGATTTTCTCATAAAATATCTATTGTTCCAAAAATTAAAATGTATTACCGCGGGGAAAGCATATCCATATCTCTACTGCTTATATAGCTCATTAGTGGATTTTATCAAAATTTTGTTTAGAATACTCAAGAGTCTTGTATCTGAAGCCAAAAGACAACAAAACTCAAAAATCTTTTATACAAAAAAAGTAACATTAAAAAGACATTTTTTAATTTAATTTTTTATTACTCATATGTATTTCTGTAAATTTAAAGCATATATCGCACGCTAAATGCAAAAGGGGGACAACTCAAAATTTTCCAAAACTGAATTTTTCCATAAATTAATTCAGAGTATACATCGCTAAATATTACAAAAATTTCTTTCACATTACTATCTTCTTTAACTGGAAAAATACAGTTATGTCTATTTTCGGGTTAAGTGTGTTGCTTCTGCACTATGAACTAAACAGTTTTTTGTCTCTTCTAAAAATTTTAGTATTTTGAGTTGTGACCCTTTTGTATTTAGAGTGCGATATGTTGAACTCATGTTGTCTATGGGAACACATTTTTAATTTTCTTATTGCTTACTTTTCATTTATGAGGCCCATTAATTAGGGATACCCTTTAATTATTATACTTACTATGTAGGCTACATGCTTGGTAAATTTCAATTCTCTGCCTATATCTGTATTTTAAAAAAGTCCCCACGGCTACACTTAATGTAGTAGACTTAATACTAATTCCTTAAAAAAAAGAAACTATCAGTAAATTTTACTGAAATTACGTTTTCATTGCCAGTTAAAAAACTTTCTGTTTATGAATGTTTTGAACATGGTTATGAAAATTAAAGCAGTATCAGTAAAAATGTATCTATTATTGCATTTTCCAGTAAACAGTAAAGGTTTACTGGTAATGCAAACTTACTTTTATTATCAGCAAAATTTTATTGGTTACTGCAATTTTTAATGCAGCTAAATGAATGTCATGCATTGGTCTATGTAAATTATTCCACTGTATAAATAAAAATACAGGGTTAAAAATACCTCGCCCGAGCAGGGACTTGAACCCTGGACCGTTGGATTAAAAGTCCAACGCTCTACCGACTGAGCTACCCGGGCATATTATGACGTATGGCCAGCAAGAAAACAAGTTTTTCTACGTATATAAAAGCTTTATTAGAGTAATTGCCACCATTTTGATTAAAGCGTTTTTTGGGTAAAGCGAAAAAAAATCAGCTAAGGAGCTTTTTTTTTAATTAAAAAGCTTTTTATCGCAAGGATATTACAGTGTGCCTTGGATATATTTGATTACATTAAACTAATCTTAAATGAAAATTTAATACTTCTTAGGAAGTTGAAATACTGATTTAGGCAATTCTGGCAGTTTTAGCTGGATTTATATTTTGTTTCAATAAAATCTTAAGATATTTATGTTTAAGAAAATTTGTCCTTTGTGTTGATTTAAAATAGTTTTACAGTGAGGCAGAGATAGAACGTTTTGGACGCAATTTTTATTTTTAATCTTTTTGTGCGAATTAAATTATACACAAATTATTAAGAACACGAATAAACTTTATTTGTTCAACATTTTCGGCATTTATTATTTTAATTGCTAAATATTTTTAGTATCTAATTAAATGAAATAAATTTAGTCAGACTTAAGTTTGTGTTTTCAATTTAATTCTTTTTATTGATAAAAAATTTTATTTTCAAATTTCGTATTAATTTTTGTTTACATTTAAAACGATAAAATTAAAAGTGAATTTCGATTTTAACAGAATCTAATGAATTTGCAAGGATGCTACATCCTTCTATAGCATTTTTTGTTTATACTGCACACATCATATATATTAAACCAATCTTCATTTAAATGAAATTACTATAAGAAAATAAGAGTTAAAAATACGAATCTAAACCTGACTATCAATTGATTATTTCGACATAACTCTCTTTCATAAATATTTCATATTTTTCCCGTGTTAATTCTGCGTATAATAATTTCTCAATGACCTCAATATTTTCAACTATAAAGACAATTTTCCCAGTTCAAGTTTTCTCTTTTTTTTCTTTGAGATATGACTCTCTTGCAACAAGGGCTTATTTTAATTATTTATCGATATTTTATTCTGTTGAAAGTTTCAAATTACATTGTTTGTTCAAAAATCTGACGTTTTGTTTTTCGAATAAATTTTCTAAAATATTTATTTTTGTTCTATATTCTTTCTAATTTTTTTTTGTTTAACACACCTTCAAAATTAAAAAAAAAATTAAAAAAAAAATTAAATATATTTTTAAACAAAGCGCTTATATCTTAAATTCTTAAATGTTAACAAAATTTTAAGTTCAAAATATAGCCGGAAAAAACCTAAATTAAAATCATTGCCTTTCCCGCAAGGCGAAGTAAATGAGCGAGGAATCCCTGCAAGTTCTTCGAAATCCGCAACGTGATGAAGAACAGCATGGAGACGACAATCGCCGTCATAACATTTTCGATTGCGATTGCAAAGAAAAGCACTGCGACAATTTTTCAAATTATGATGAGGAAGATATACAAAATTTAGATATCCTCAGAATTCGGACAATAGAATCGGTTACAACAATAAATAGTTTGCTAGTGTTGGATATATTACAAGCTCAATGTCATTGCGTCAATTGCCCTCTAAAAAATTCGTGTGAGTTTTAAATATCTTTATTTTTTTTTTTGCATTTAAATACCGCGTGATACTTTGAGGTTTTATTTAAGTCACTTTTGCATTAAAGAAGTTTTTATCATTTTAAAATGCAAATTTTTCTTGATATCTCACCTAAATTTACCAATGAACTTAATTCAAAGTTGTTGTATTTAAATTTTTATCCATACAAAAGAAATTTTTATTTAATTTTTAAAGTTTTAGTTTTAAAAATGTCATCAGTTAATAAACATTTACGCGATATTAGTGTTTTACATACAAATCCTTCATTTTACGAAAACTATGTCGCTGACGAATTTAGTTTTAATGATAATTTTGAGTTTAAAGGTTCGTGTTTTATAAATGCCTGTTGTACATAGCGTTCTTATATACAAAGGAAAGAATTTTTCTTCTTTTGTTTTTAATCATTTTTTTTTTAATAAAAAATTCGATGTATTTAATTCGAAACAAACTGTCGACATTAAAAAATCTTTGATTAGGATCCAGGGATTATGCCAGCATAATTGATTTTAAGACTTTTAAAATCCAGGGTTTCATGCTTTCATACAACGGGGTTTATTTTAACCCTCGTAAGAACCAGTGGTGTATGATTCCGCACAAAGTACGGTTGAACATTTTCTTTATTTATAGTTATCGCTGCAGAATCAAAGAATGCTGATGTTATTGGAGTGAAAATTCAGCTGGAAACTCTTAAGTACCTTCATTTTCTAAACTTTATTCCATCTTGTCTGCTACTAAGAATATATAAAGAATGCTACTCGACTACATGTTGAAACGTTAAAACATCGACAGAATGTAACATATTTTTTGTTTTACCGTTACCGTAGATTGCAAACAGAATTCGTTTTTCGTGGAACCGTTCGTATGCTGAATAAACACTCTGTAAATTTCTTTCATACGCTTTCATTATAAAAAGATTTAGCTCAAATGTGCCGCTATCATCCATTCGATAACCTATTTTCAGCACAATACAAAGCATAAATTGGGCTCACTCCCTAAGTGGTCGCCTTAGTAAGAAAATCTGTTGCTTTTTTTGGTTTTATTTTTAAATTTTTTTTTATAGTTTTTTTTTATACTGCAATACAATGTACACATAAAAATTCAACATCAAAAAGAAGGTTAAAAAAAAAATTTTCTTAAAATAAAATCTGTGTAAACTATCAAATTTATTTGATAACACGGTTCGCTTATTATTTCAGCGATAACATTTTAAATGATAGCTTCGAGATCGTGCAAGTTTTTGACTTGTTAGCGCTAATTACGATCACGATACATGCCTAAAAAATTATTAGCACGGTGTGAAGTCACATGATCGATTATATTTTCTTAAATTCACTCAAAGACAAATTGGCTACTTGATTGAAGCAAAAATGACAATAATCCTTATATTTTTTAATGAATTCTACACGCTTACCGAAAAGCGTGAAATACGCATTAAATACATTGACAGTTGGAGGTTATTATTAAGTTTGACACTTACTAAAACAAAACAATTGCAAACACTATTAGCCAATGGCTATTTGCATTAAAAGCCGTGATTTATTTATTTTTTCCTAATTTATTCAGTTCAAAAATGATACATTACTTTTAAAACAATACCCTTTACCTTCTTAAATGTTCTTTTGTGTTTGGGGCTCTTTAGATTACAAATTTATTTGTGGAAATTGACTTATGACGAATAAGAATTATTACGCGGTTCATTTATTTAGTACAATTCCAATAAAAATTTCCTTGAATTATTAAGCAAAAAATTTCTGAACTTTTGAATTTTCTTTTGTTTTGTAAATAAATATAATAGTTGGTGTCTGTTAAGACGCTTCAGCGAAGGTTTTAAACCCCTTCTCTTTCTTTCTAATGGAAAAATCAAAAGTTGAGTAACAAAAGCTGAAGCGTCTAAACAGGCACTTAGAAAACATTTCAAAGTAGTTCTATTTAGTTGTCAGCAGCTTTGTATATGTACATACATACATATATTGGTATCTCATTGAAATTTTTCTGTATGAGATTCCTTTTTTATTTTTATTAAACTTGCTTTATAAACATGGGTTGAAAAATTAAATAAATACGAATAAAGCATAATGGCAAATTATCAACATGATTACTCTTGACAAATAGCCCGTTTCACAGAAATTGTTATCTAAAGAAATGTTTTGAGTAAACACTTGCTGTTATTTGTAGTATTTGTCCTACATAAGTTCTATTGTCTTTTAAATTCTTATCTGGCAATGCTGCATAATTGTAGATTCTAGAACGTATGACAACACATCATCCAAATGAAAAATGTCGCGAAAAGTAAAATTTTAAAATTTTTGTTTTCTAAAGTGAATTTGGTCAACTGGGAAATGGAATCAAAGAAGCCGTAAATACATTCGGTCAAACATGTCTATAAGTGCATATGAGACAAAAACCCGAAACGAAACGAGGTCAATAATCATCATACGTATCAACTACTACAAAACCAAAAGCAAGGAAAACTTATAAGAAAATTTAGTTTACAAATTGTGTTAAATAAATAAAGTTCACTATTAACTTTTTACTACGGAACAAAACAAAAAACAAAACAAAAAAAAAAGAATATTTAGTTATTTGAAAAAAAGAAATAAAGAATAATATGGATGCAATATCCTTACAAAGTAACGATTACGATGATTATGAAATTGCGTCAGCAAATATAAAACAATTTTATGGTAAAAAACTAAAATTTATATCGAATTAAACAAAATCAATATAGTTAATATTTTTACATTATGTACCTATATATATGTCCACATGCATGAACATTATCTACAGATAAACGTACCGGTATACATGCGTACGTACATACATATGTACATATATTAATCAATTAATTATTAATCATGCTTGATACCTTTAATTTTGCTGTATTGGTATTCTAATAATGACAAATTAAGGGAAGATACCATAGCTGACCGCTATCTTTCTGATTAGTGATGAACAAAAGCTTCAAGCAAGAATTTCGATATTCATTCCTGGTTAACACCAAGCGTATCACCGCTAATTGCTGACTATCAACTGAAAATAGTTAATATTTTCCCGCTTTATTTGTTGTTACTATTGGGTGTTATTATAGAGGAATAGAACTTTAAGTTGGCAATACTTTTAAATGGCTGCTACCATTTTTTATGATTTTTTTGTTTTGGCATTTGAATATGAAGAGACTAACGCCTGAACAAAGTTTTGAAATTTTACAAATTGGACCCAAAAAGGACCTCCGTTCACACTGATTTTTATAAGCTTTTGTTTAAATGAATACGTCAATAAACAAAACTGTCTTATTAGAGTAATGATAATCCTCAAGTGTATGTTTAGACATCGTCACATCTAGAAAAATTTACTATTTGGTGTGTTTTATGGACTGATGAAACGTTGCAGTCAATAGTGACAGCTATATAGCCATAATTACTGACTTTTCGTTTCGAAAACGATACATCCTAAATGAAAAATTAAAAGTTAACCAACAGTTTACCTTTCTTGTATTATTAAAAATATTTATTTAACCTTTTTAATATTTTATTAGTAGTTTATTATTAAGCACTAGGTCTTTATTTTATAAAAAATTGTTAAACTTTATTTTTTATTATTTTTCAATATTTCGCCAAACCATTGGTCTTCAGGAAAGTATATAAACAATTGTTTATATATTTTTTGTTTATCCTGAAGATGTCAACCAATGGTTTGGCGAAATGTTGAAAAATAATAAAGTTTAAAAATTTTTTATAAAATAAAGACCTAGTGCTTAATCAAGGCTTTTCTTAGTTGAGATAGCGTTGCCGTATGCTTACGTCAAATAGAAAAATTGTAAAATTTACAACCAAAAATTTTTAACAAGCAAAAGCTCATTCAAAACAAAAAAATAAATCATAAATATATAATATGTATGTATCTCTTTATTAACACAATAAAAAACTACAAATAATGAATTTAAATCTTTACATATAAAACGCAAACAAGCAAAGGAAAAAACCAGAAAGTTTTTTAAATAATAATTTTAAGTTCATTGCTAAAGCCTTTTGTATTGTTGAAAGAAAAAATAACATATATAAATCAGTATTTAAATAAATAAAGCGAAATTAATTAAGAATATTGAGGTTAGAATAATTGGGATTTTCTTAGGTAGGATTAAGATCGCACTGTAAATACATGTTTACTTAACGAAGTGTGGTGTGATAAAAATTAATTAATTTATTTTTTTTTTAATTAGTAATATTTATAAATAGTAATATTACTTAAAATAGGTTGTAATGCTATTTATAAATAGGTAGAGAGTAATAAACACATAACACTTGCACTTGTTCATAATATCGTCGCAATTAATGATTTGTCATTATTATTCTGGTTGGTGATAATATGAAAAAAGATGAACTAATAAAAAAACTTCTTTTTTAAACAGAAAAAAACTTTTTTCTTAACGAAAAAACAGAAAAACTTATCAACGCCCTAAAAGATTTAAAAAACACATATAAATCTTTACATTTGGCAACGACACATTAGTAAAAAGATAGAAGAAGATAGCAAATATGTTACATAAAATAACCGAATTAATAGTTAATTCGCTGTTTCCGATAGCATTTTCGAAAAAAAATAGCCTATGATGCCACAATTCCAAACTATCAATCCTTGAATAAGGTAGTCGTGGTTTTCCGATCCCCAGATGATATAGTTTTTTTTATTGACATAGACGTCGAGATAAAGATATGTGCCGTTACTAAAGATGATTTTCCAGCTGAATTTAATGTTGCTTTGGAGCTGCTATAAAGCCCAAAAATGCAAAAAATGCTTAAGTCCTGCATTTTTGGCATCATTCGTTAAATTTTTATAAAATTTTTATTTGCGAGGTCTGTGAATCGTTTGTTAAAAATTTTTAAAATGTTCAATAGCTTTAATTTATGCTGTAGTTATCTTTAGACGGGTTATTGAATGAAAATTATGTTTTTTCTCTTTACAGATGATCCAATTTTTTCCGATACCGTTGCTCAAGTTGAAGCTGCTATAGAACTTGGTGTTATGCCCGAACGTATTTATCAAGGCAGCAGTGGTTCATATTTTGTTAAAAATGCTGTAGGAGTAAGTATTTTTTTCCTTCTTAAAATTCTTGTAAATATAAAGAATATAAACAAATTGTTACAAACACAAAGCTGTATATAAGAAATTTAACACATTAATTGCTTCTTCATTGTAAACATGGCAACTGTCTTATTTTTTTCGAAATAAAGTAACATTCGAAGGAAGTAGAAACCTTAGTTTCTCCAACGGTTGTCTTATATGTGGGAAAATGTAAACTTGAGGCCATCCTCTGCCAATAAATTGTTATATTTATATTTGATCGTTGATTTAATAATTAATGTTATATTAAATAGCATTTAAACTTCTCGTTGGCTTTTTAATAGCAAGTGCATTCAAAAATTATCGATAAAATTTATGAAATGCGATTGAATGATTAGAGAATGTAGATGCATATAGCAGCTGAGGCTGTTAGCGGCACAACGCAGTAACACATCATATTAGTTTTGATTGTTTGGAAAATTTATACTTGTGAATCTACCATAACTGGGATTAAACCAGCACCGGGTTTTTCTATTTTTTTTTTCATATCCCAAAACTTTTCCTCAAATACGTATTCTTTTTGTGGCACTAGCTGTTAATAAATAACGGTTTTTTTATTCTAAAGAATTTTATTTCTGCTTCACTTTGCATATCAAATTTAAATTAAGAATTTTTTTTAAATTTCTAAGTTAACTTCTTTATCACCAATAATACTTAACGCCACAACGAAGTAAAGGTTGACTTATTGATGCCGCCTTAACATATACTTAATTTTTTCAGTTATTTCCTATTTCTTGTTCTTTTTGTTCTAAATTTCTTAAAATATTTATTATTTATTTGAAGATATATTTTACAAATTTAATTCATAAAATATAATAAAAGGCGCGGGTAACTAGACCATAAGCGCTCGAAAAAGAAAAATTAGATATATACTCATATATGAGTTGATTAAATGTTCAAAGAGAAATTAAAGTAATTAAAGTAAAGTAATTAAAGTAAGTAAAGTAAATTAAAGTAACTGAGAGTAAAATAGATTTAAGTAATAATATTATGATTTAGTATCAAACGTCTCGAATATTGTGCTTTAGTAAACAACTTTGTATTTTTGACCAATTTTTTCCAATAGAGCAATCAATTATATTCTGCAGGGGTTCATCTAATTTAGAAACAGGACAATCCATAAGTATGTGTTGAACGCTCAAGAAAATATTACAATGAGAACAAGTCGGGGGATCTGATCTCTCATAATAATGTTTGACCATAAAAAGAGGTTTTCCAACTCTTATGCGAGCCATTGTAATGCATTGACTTCTTGTAAAATTAGTATTGTATTTAGGTCTTCGTTGTAAGGGTTCAAGTTGTAATTGAAGAAATCTAAAAGGGTTTATTATGCCTCTAGGTAAACAAGGTGTTTCAGTGATGTTTGGCATATTCAAAGCGTTTTTGGCAGTTAGATCCGCAAATTCATTGCCCTGTATTCCAATATGAGAAGGGATCCAAAGCACTAAGATTTCATTATTCAGTCTGGCAGGAAAGATTATATCATCATACGAGCCATTGTAATTTTTCTTTAGCGCCCTGATTGCGCTAAGACAGTCCGTACAGATAAGTGTTTTAACTCCATGCTGAATAGAATAAGAAACTGCTGACTTGATCGCCATCATTTCAGCGGTAAATATTCCAGTATGATCCGGCAAACGCCCTTTTGTTAAAACTTCAAAGTTGACTGCTGATAATTGCCTAATTACCGAATAAGTAGTTATACCATTAAAAAATGAACCATCAGTAAAAAGGATAAGTTCAGGTGAGAAATCAAATTTTTTTTGCATCATAAGTTGTTTAAAAACATTTGGCTCTGTACTTCTTTTCTCAAACAATGTTAGACTGTCATCGACTGAAACTAGTTCCTTAGATCTGTCGGGGATATCTGGTTTATTAGGAATGGAGATATTAAGTTCCTTTATCAGTGAAATAATCTTGCTAGTTGAAGAAGATATTAAAGATGTAGGTGCGTAAAGATGATTCCAAAAAGTCTCATGCAAACCTTCAGAAGATACTGTGATTGATCTCGCAGCCAACGAAACAGAGCTATTCTCGCGTAATAATTGAAAATTTGGAGCATGTGTTTCCCTTCTCAAGAGCTGTAAGGGTGTTGACCGTAATAAACCTGAAGCTGTCCGATAGCAGTTGTTAACAGAAGTATTAAGTTTCATGATGTTATTTTTAGACGTCCATCCGTAGATCGTAATACCATGCAAAAGAACACCTGTGGTCAAGGAACGACAAATATTCAAAGCTGTTTCAATATGTGGTCCTTTGGTCCGAGAACAGATGAGTTTTAATAGATTATTTATTTTATTTAATTTTTTGACCAAAAACTGTATATGTGAGTTCCAAAGAAGATTTTTAGTAAATAATAACCCTAAAATCCTCATTTCATGCTTTAAGGAAAGGTTAACGTTTCTTACACACATGGTATTACAATTGCAATCCTTTCTTCTGCAAACGTGAAGAAGTTCGGTTTTATCAGCCGGAATAACAGCACCCCTTTTTGTTGCCCATTGATTAATTTTAGTGTCCAAATAGTTTAAGTGAATTTCTGCCTCAGATCCGGATGCAACAGCAAAAATATTATCAGCGTATATACCCACGTAATCGATGCCAGGAAGGTTTTTTAATGCATTGGCTAATGAATTGGCATATATGGTGTACAGAACTACTGACAAGGGGGATCCCTGTGGGACACCATTATCAAGCGGATAATGTACTGAAAAATGACCATCGACTTTGACTTTTATCCTACGATTATCAAGAAAAGATTTCAACAGCCTCAGAATTTGTTTGGGGACGCCCCATTCATTTAGTTCAATGATAATGTAAGTATACACAACTCGATCAAAGGCTTTTTCCAAATCCTCTGAAATAACAACGCTATGCCTACGCCTTTTGAGATTATATCTAAGAGTATCCTCCAATTGATGGCATATAGTATGAACACCATGTTTCGGCAAAAATGCATGTTGTATATCAGATATTTTCTGTCCGAAATATCTCCAAAAACGCTTAGCCAATATTTTCTCAAAAATTTTAGAGAGTGTAGGTAAAAGAGAAATTGGCCGGTAACCGCTAATTTGGTTAGGGTCCTTCCCCGGCTTAGGAATGGGAGACAAGATAGCAGTTTTCCAATCGTGAGGAAATGGACCATTATATAAAATATTGTTGTATAAATCACATAGTCGACTTTTCAATGCCACAGAAGCATTCTTGACCATGCAATACGTTATTTTGTCTTCTGCAGGTGTAGTTCCTTTAAGAGTTTTCATGATGAAGTTAATCTCAATTATATCTACCTTTTTCATCAAAGGTCCAAGATTCCGATTTGATGACTGTAATTGATCAATGTTAAGTGTTCTTTTTAAGGAAATTATTTCTGAATCAAAGGCAGAATTTGAACTAACAGAGCTCCAAAACTGACCAAATTTATTAGCTACTACTTCCGGATGATAAAAGTTATTGTCATCAATACAAATAGGAGGAAAATTGTCCATTTTCCTTGATCCTAAACTTTTAACTTTGTTTCATAAAAATCGTACATCCATTTGTGGGTTAAGAGAATTGAGAAAGCGATTCCAAGTTTCACGTTTAGCAATCCTACATTCCCTTTTGACTATTGCACAGGACCTCTTGTATTGAATGCAATTTGACTGAGTCCGATGGCGTTTAAAAGTTTTCCATGTTTGATTTCTGATTTTAATTAAATTTCCAATATGCGAGTTAAACCAGCTAGGACTGTTATTTTTCACTGGCGCTCGAGTAAGAGGAATTATTTCATTTGCCGTTCTTCTTAAAATGCGCTTAATTTGGGCAGCTTCCTTATTGATATTGTTAGATTTAGGAAATTCCCCGCATACTAATTCTGATCTCTTTCCAAAAAGAGACCAATTAGCTCTATCAATACGGAAACGAGGTATAAATTTCCTTGCAACTGTTGTTATATTATTTGTAATTAAAATTGGAAAATGATCGCCAACTTCAGGTAACGAAAGACAATTCCACGACAGTTCTGAAGCAATGTCGGCACTAGCCATGGAGACATCAACACACGTCAGGGTGTGCCTTGTGTTGAGCAAAGTGGGGGAACCGTCATTTAAGATAATAAAACCGTTGTCATCTGCAAATCTTTCCCAAATGGTTCCACTTGGAGAATTTGTAGTGGAGCCCCAGAGGGTATTTTGTGCATTGAGATCGCCTAATATAATGTGATGACCATTGTTAGGAATAGAAAAACAATCCAGCATAGAATTTGTAAGATGTAACTCGCAATCTTTGTATATATTGGTAATATGAAGTTCCTTGCCGCATTGGATAACAACTTTGTGGAAAAGAAGGTCACTTGAAGAAGTAAAATGTTGAGTGACATTAATCCCATTTTTTATAAAAAATGCAACACCGGATTTTGCATATGTATAGTTATGGTTATGATGAAAAGATTGATATCCAGGTAGATGCAATAAATGGCGGTTTTTTCCAATTATATGTGTTTCTTGCAATGAAATTATATTTGGTCTGTGCTTGGCAACTAATAATTCAAGAGCGTATTTATGACAAATAAATCCTTGAATGTTCCACTGGAGAAGACTGATACTAAAATCACAATTCATTAAGATAAAAGTTATTTATCCTTTCAAGATGAGGGTTTTGTTTTATTGAAGGTTAAGGGAGTAATTGAAACATTAACCTCAGGATGTTTACTGTATAGCTGTGCACAAGGATTTAACTCATCGTTAGGGGTATCCGCAACAGTTTTAATAGGGGTATTAAAACCCTGACCATTGCATAAATCCATTGTGATACTTTCTTCGTTAACATTTTTATCCAAAGTAGATTCAGGTTTTGAAGCTTCTTTAACTGGTGTGGCATTAATAAATGTTTGTGGTAAGTTAGGCATTTGATTTATAATATTTCGTTTTGATTCTGCTGATAGTATTAATTGGTTATTAGTGGTTGATAAGAGGACGGACGTTTTTGTAGTTGAGTCATTTCCAGAGAGTGTGCTATTAAAAGTGGTAACGTGAGGAATAGATGGAGTATGTAAAGCTTTAGCGGCTTGAGATGATGATTTATTCAACGAAGATAAATTTTGTAAAGCTCCATTTGTAGATGTCGATGGAAGAACCGTAATTTTCTCAGTGGAAGATATGTTATTCAAAATTTTAGAGTATGATAGACTGTTGATATTATCCTTTTTCGTGGGAGGTTTGATTGTGTGTAGAGTTGGATTGTCATTAAACAGTTTCCAGGCTTCCCGAGCTGTACACTTTTTTGAAATACGAACAAAGTTAACGGATTTATGTTTCCAGTAAGTAGGACAAAGAGGATCGTTTGATGAGTGTAGATCTGTTAAACAGTTAACGCAAAATTTTCTTGTGCAAACGTCGTGTGGTGTTGGAAAACCACATTCTTTACATATTTCCACAGACTTACATCTATTTTTCGTGTGACCGAGTTTCTGGCAAGAAATGCATCTCATCGGATTAGGTATATATTCCTCTACTGAAACTATTTCCCAACCCACTTTTAATTTTTCCGGAAGGTGAAGAAGATCAAAGGTAATAATCGCCGCGCCTGTTGGTATCAATTTGTCCCCATGTTTTTTCATAATTTTGCGCACATCGACAACTCTCTGGTCCTTAAGGGAATCAAGTATTTCATCCTAAGGAATATCAATTAATTTCCTGGAAAAAATTCTTCCTTGAATAGTGTTTAATGTCTTATGTAAAGAGATATTGACTGGAATGCAATCTATGAACTTTGCTTTAAGGAATTTCTCAGCTATCTGGCCATTAGACACCTTAATAAGAAGATCACCACTTCTCATTTCATTTACTTCGATTCGGTCTTTGGATATAAAGTTAAGGCCACGTTCAACTTGGAACACATTGTACGATGATAAAGGACGGGGTTCCACATTGTTAGTACTTGAAATAGCAGAAGCAACTAAATAGCGAGGAAGATCTTGGTCATTTATTGGTTTTTCAGGTAGTGGTGGGAAGTCATTTGGACGAGGTCTTTTGTTTTTACTACTTTTTATTTTCGCAGAAGGGGAATCCAAGCCATGAAAGCGATTATAGTTTTGGGGATAAACCTCATTCATTGTGGTAAATTGACCCTAACCAAGACGGTTTGTATATTTCAACAATATATCACTAAAACTGTTTAAAATTGTTTGCGTTTTTCACAAAAGTTTTGTTTTCAAATAATAATTGTTATTGTTCTTATTTTTGTATTGTCTTATTTATAATTTTATTGTTTTTAATCAAATAAATTGAAATATTTTCAAACAAAATTTTCTAATTTTCTCTGACAGTTAAAACAAATTTTATTCTATTCAATTTTCCAAAACACTGAAAACACTTAAACACACGTCTGTTCGCACTGAAATATAAATTTCGACTGATTTCTTAAAATATATAACGCTATATTTATTACCAGGGTTCAGAATTTTTCATGTATGAACATTCAAAAATCAACATTCATGATATAAATATAATGAAATAAAAAAAAAACATTTTTTTTCTACATACGCCGACAATTGCGCATTATCAAATATGTGCGTTTATGTACACGAATGCTTAACGCACATATTTTTACGACCTTTTCATTTATGAAAAATTATCAAAATTGTACATATTCAAAAATGAACACTTGTGTGTTTCTCATTTTTTCACTTATGAATACAAAGAAAAAAATAAATCGTCGCATTCATAAATGAGAAAACGCAAAATATTTTTCAGTCTCTCACACATGTATGAGAAGAAGCGGCTAAAAAATGAAATGTACATATTCATACATGTATGAACAGTGAGTGAACACTTCGCTACTCTGTTTATTACTGATTAAAATGTATTTATATGTATCCAGATTTCGTCCTCTTCGTTTAAGACGTCACTAAGAAGCAAGCTTATAAACTTCCACATGTTAACAGTAAAGGGTTCTTGTGGCATTCGAGTGTTTTTATTTACTCAATTTATATTTAAACGTCTTTTAGTTAATAGAAAAACGTAGTTTGTTAAAACAAATAAATGAATAAAATCAAATAATGTTTTAGATACTTGCAAATAAAAAAAAAACTTAACAAGCTTTATCGTTTTATATTGGGCATCTTTTTCTTCAATTATAGAAATGCATATGCTAGAAACTAAAGCTTAAATTAATAAAAATAAAGGACTTCTTGATGGGGAAATTTAACAATTAAGTTATTTGTTAAATTTTTGGAAGTGAGTCGAACAAAACTATACAAATAAAAATTGTAAAAGTGCTATATTTGGCTATGTCGTAATAGGCAATGGCCACTTTGAGCTTTGAACAAAACCTTTCTTCACCCATAAAATTTCCGGCATGTTTTCACTAGGAATCTTCTGGGGTTGATAAGCAATATCCATTTTCCTCCCGCTTTGAATTACATTGGCCGTCCCCTTTGGTAAACTGGATTAGATTCAGGCACAATTCGTTCTCTTAGGATATATTATTCATTAGCATGGTAAAATGTGTAACTGTTTAATAAGACACATACAAGAGTGGGGGACCACATCTGTTTGTTTGTCTCATTATAAGGATAATAGTTTCTTAAATGGATAAATTGTGTGTTGCCCTTAGATGTCTTGAGCTGCACACGCGCTTAATGAAAGTTTATTTACTAGATAGAGATTTGGGTAAAACGGTGAACCACTTTCACGCTTGGGATTGTAAACTAAATCAAGTTTACATGAACTACGGATTCCTAGTGAGTGTAAGTCATTAATTTGCATTGTACATATCACCCCCCACCCCCCGGGGGCACATTTATCGGTTCTTATAGAGTACTCAACTATCTGGACCTGTGCAACTGGGGGAAAAAGGGAGCCCAGTCCCCTGAAGGCAGACAGGGAGTCAACTGGAAACTCCACTTTATTTCCACGGGGATCAGTGACCCGCAGAGTTCATTATTTGTCTCTTTAGACATTTAATAGTTCTCTGGCTGATCATTGAGGTTGGCCCCTATATGGGAGCATCGTGGTGGTTGTAGTTTTGCGGCCCCATAACAGGTTTGTTTATTATGGTGGCCAGGATCATTTCGCTGATAATGACATGCATGGTGAATGATCCAGTCCAGTGAGCATGCTTGACATGTGTTCTGGACAGGAGTTGGAAAGTCTCCAACTCTTTAGCAAGGTGTGATGATTTGCAGACCTGTACTGAAATCATTAAAGTTGCAACTAGGTGGTTCTGTTGCATAGAATTATGGCTTCGGCTATCTAGGACGCATGTATGACGTTCCAAATTATACAATAGTAATTTGTCCACCATCTGATTAAGACTAATGGTCAGGCGCGGATGTAAAACAAATCACACTCTGTACATATCACCCGTCTCTACTACCGACTGAATTATACGGTGAGGTCCTTGGATATGATCTAACGCCCCGTTTGTTACGTATGTTTTGCAAAAGTTTACTAAATTTCATTATTTAGAAAAAATAAAAGTCGTAAATTCAATTTGTTAGGTTAAAGTTTATTCACACTATTTAATAAAAATACACTATTTAAGTCGTCGTTAAAAATGAACATGTTTATTAACTGGACAGTATTTCTTTTCTTCATATTTGTTATTTCAGGACTCAAACCATTAAATAAAGCTACCCACCTCAGCTGTTTGTTTTAAAGACTGTTATTTGTCTGAATTATATTTTTAACAATCTTTGCTGCTTAAGTTTTCCTTATAAAAAATCTTGTCTTTGTTATTTCAGAAAAATTTGGGTGTTTTCAAACCTAAAGACGAAGAACCCTATGGACGCCTTAATCCTAAATGGACCAAATGGATGCATAAATTATGCTGTCCTTGTTGTTTTGGTAGAGCCTGCTTAATTCCAAATCAAGGGTAAGTTTTCCTATTAAATAATAAATTAATTTTTCGAATCCAAATAAGAATGCTGTGGTTGAATTTACAGCTATCTTTCGGAAGCTGGTGCAAGTTTAGTTGATAGCAAACTAAATTTAAATATTGTGCCAAAAACGCGAGTTGTACGTTTGGTAGCCGAAACCTTTCATTATGCACGTTTCGATAGACAAAAGGCGAAATTAAAGAAGCGCATAAAGGAACATTATCCCTCGGCGAAATTTAATCGTATGAGTTTGCCATTAAAGGTGAGAAGCTTGTAATCATTTCCTTTACAAAAATATCGTTTACTTAAATATCGTTTCGTTTTTGCGACTATCATCAAAATTTTACACAAATTTAAATAAAAGAAGTCAGAAAACTTCTTAAGGCTGTACCGAATTTTATATATTCTTACAAAAATCGAATATATATAAAATTCGTTTTCCTGGATCCAAAATCCGAGTTTCTCCAGTTACCAACTAAATTAACTAATTCACCCTACAAATTTTCATTCGAAGTTTTTCTTTCTTTGATATTTTAAGTGGGTACAGCAATCACTTCCCATATATAAATATTATTGATCGCGTAACTTGGAAATAAAAAAAATAGAAAGGAAGAGTAGAAGTAGTACAGCCTACACATGGTGAAAGATTATTATCGGGTACCTAATTAATTATAACACGTAGAGGTTTAATATTTTGTACAAATTACTGTTCAGTAAAACACTGTCTAGGTTGAGACAGTGGGTGTAGTAGTACTGCTGATACAAAAGTAAAGAATATTTATTAAGGAACTATAATAGGAATGGTTCTGCAATTCAAATTAATTTTTAATAGACGTAATTGGACAATAACCGGCTAATTTTTTATATTTAGTGTGATACCGTACCTTCCATGTATTATCATAATTTAACTAAATAACTTTAATGGGTTTTGTTTTGAAATTTTGCGAGAGACAAATGTCTAGATCGTTTTAATATAGAAATATATCATCTGATATCCCACGTGCACGTTGGTATTAATAAATGAAAAAAAAAGAATGCTGCACCAACAATTAATTGTCATGGCCACACCTCAAACTGCCTCCTGTATTGGTTTAACTTCGTTGTTATTTTGAAGAAGAAATGACGTTTAATTTGTATTTGAATTATGAACAAATCTATTTCATCTTTATTATTTATCGAAAGTTTATATTTGAAAATTTACAGTCGTATTTCATAACGAAAACTTAGCATTAGGCTTGCATAAGATTTGTTACTAAGCAGAGTGATATAAAAAAATGTGTGTTGTGGAGATTAATGTCTACATCGAAATTAATAGAGAAAGGACAGAAGCGTTTGTAGTTTTTAAAACAGCTGGTTCATTTCGAAAATTACAAAAAGAACCTTCAGCTGGTACAGCGAATTATGAGAAATGCTTAGCGAAAACAATGTAGGTGAATCGAAAAACCAAAAGGTAGAAATCAGAAACTGCGGTCAAAAGGAAATAGAAAACCAATTGTTGCGTGTGGATGTGCGGTTTGTTAGGAAGCAACAAATACAACGGCACACCCATGATGAATTTGTGATCTTCAAGAATTAACTCGAACTCAACGGGCTTAATTTCGTTAAAATACACTCAACGTAAATAAATCCGAAAAGGAAGGAGGGATGTTTGGATAAGATCTAATAAACTATATTAGATCGACAAAGCAGAATCTTATGTGTTTCAGGCAGAGAATGGAAAACAGGAAAAAATCTTTATTCCAGGTTGGAAATAGGGAAGAATTCAAGGTCTAATAGTCTGATTGTGTGTTCAAATCCCAACGGAGCCGTGAGTGCTACAGCTGCTGAATTGTTGAAGACGGTTTTAGTTGTAAATGACAGTTCAAATAGGGATGAGTGGATTAAGGTGTTTGTTTGTATGGTTTAAAAAACTGTTGTACACATTTAGTCGGGTTTTCATAAAAGAAATTTAAAGTAAGAGGCCGTTGCTCTGCGTGCAATTATTAAAACTGCTTTTTTTAAATAGAAGATGCTGGGTTCGAATCGCCTCGTATTTACAGTTATAGTTAGGATGTTTGGGCTGAAAGAGAGATTGTTTCTAGTTGAAAATAAACGGATATCCTGCTTTTAAATAAAAAATAAACATAATAATGTTTTAGTGTCAATTTTTTTTAATTAATTGACAAGCAGGATGGAATAAATTAAATTAAATTCAACTTTTTTGTTGTATGTAGTTTGTTTGTTTCGGTTTAGGTTTATTCTTATTTCTATGTGCTGTGATTAAGGATTAAATGTTTTTAAAACTGTTTTTATACGTTACAAGCGATTAAAACTTCCACTAATAAAGTTTTATTATTTTTTTTTAATAAATAGACTGGTTCCTTTCAATTGTTTGTAGAAGGATACAGAGATGCCGATTACTGGATGCGACGTTTCGAGCAGGAACCTCTACCTCCAGCACTTGCAAAATCATTTCAATTGCAATTTGAACGTTTAGTTGTGTTGGACTATATCATACGCAACACAGATCGCGGCAACGACAATTGGCTAATAAAATATAGTCAACCAAAAATTACAAAAAGTGTAAACGGGACAGGTGGCAAAACATTATCATCTAGTCAAAACGACTTAAAAATCGAAAATACTGTTGATTTGAAAGAAGAAAATGAAATTAATCAGTCACAGAATAATAATATTATCGGTGTAACGGATTGTAAAAATGATAAATTAATAGACGTCACCACACCGATAGATAGTTCGATGTCAAGCAGCAGCAGCAGTACAGATACAGATCCCTACGTATCAAAGAAAAGTACTAATGACGAACAAAGTGGCTGGAATATGGTCGATGTGCCAGAAATACGAATAGCTGCTATAGATAATGGTCTGGCGTTTCCTTTCAAACATCCAGATTCATGGAGAGCCTATCCCTATCATTGGGCTTGGCTGCCACAAGCAAAAGTGCCATTTAGTGAGGAAATAAAAACATTAGTGCTGCCACAATTATCCGATTTAAATTTTGTAGAAGAATTGTGTACAGATTTATTTTATTTATTTCAACAAGACAAAGGATTCGATAAAAGACTCTTCGAACGACAAATGTCGGTGATGAGAGGACAAATATTAAATTTAACACAGGCCTTAAAAGATGGTAAATCACCGGTACAACTTGTACAAATGCCTGCTGTTGTTATTGAAAAGTAAGTTAAGATTGGGGTTATTTTAAAAAAATATAAAAATTTTATAATTTTTTTTTCAATGTGGAAAATTTGAAAATTAATTAATTTAAAAACTATAAAATTTTAAATAAAAAAATTTGACAGCACCGTTTTATTAACAGTTTAAACTTTAAAAAGAATTATAATTTATTCATCTTTTTTTTATTTATAATTAATGCTTTTTTGTAAAAATTTAATAAATTTTGTTTTCAATATTTCGCCACACCATGTTTGGGTGACATCTTCAGGAACAGGAAATGAAAATGCACAAACAATATTTTTTAATTAACAATTAAATGAACAAAATTGTTGATACGAAATATTGAATATAAATTTAAAATTTATTAAATTAATTACAAATGTTTTATAAAATTATTTATATGAATTTTAAATTTATATAACTTCATTTTTATATACTTTTTTTGCAGATCAAGGGCAACTCGTGGTTTTCTTTCTTTTACACAGCGCTTCCAAAACAAAAGTCCGTTTTTCTCTTGGTGCTAACATTTTTGTTTCAAATCAATTAAACTAAAATTTGTCTCCATCTTGTTGGCTTTACATAAACATAATTATTATACCTTTAAAAACAAAAAAAATGTGTGTTATTATATAGTTTGTCATGTATAAAAGTCTCTTTTTAAGTTCCTTGTGTTATAATTTTAAAGTCTCATATACATATATATACACATACATACCCTATACATATACATACATAATCATAATTATATACACATATATATAAATATTTCTTCTATTTTCTCTATAAAAAAAAATCTCTACTTCTTGTTAAAAGTGAATTTAAATACTTGGCCTTTTATTTATTAATAATATTTTTTAGTTATGAAAATTTAAACCACATATTTTGTGTATTTACACATCGTATGATTAGGGAAATTACATAGTTTAAATATATGCATTTATTATTTAATAACATTAAAAACCTATATTTGTTTTTTGTGTCCCTTATTAGATTTTAAAATACTTGCGGGGCAAGTCTTGTTTATTTTTCTTTCCTATAGCCTCCTAACAGAATTGTTTAGAGGTGAATAACAGTAAAAGCAATTATATTTTTTTTTTATTTCATTGGAACTAAAAAAAGTTTAGAAAAAAAAAGGAAATTACACCATCCGTTACTAACTTCGGAGCCCTTTTCTCAATGGCGCTATTCAATTAGAAATCTGTGTATTTTCATTTGCGAAGAAAGAGAACAAAAATTATTATTTAAATCAATTTAATTAGTGGATTTAATATATATTTTCGATATTAAAGTGAATATTATTCTTTGATACAATACAATTTTTTCAAATATAGTTTAACAATAAATTAAATGCCAAATTATTTGCTACAAAATGTAAACGCCATAATTTTAACACAAAAACTTTTTAACGATTTTTTTTTGGGGGGGATTTATAAAAATGTTTTAGAATGACAAAAATTTTATTCCCAGAAATGCCATCTGAACGAGGCGTAGATTCGTAGAAAGTTTAAAAAATAAATAAAGGAAATTAAGTTGTTTTTCAATAACCAGCGGTAAGTGAGCAAAGCTCAAATTGCATAAAAAATTATTAATTAAAAACTTTTTTTTTTGAAAACTATTAATTCTTAAATTTGCATTTTTAATAAATAAAACATAAGTATGTGTGTCATCTTCAAACAAAAAAAAACGTTTGTTTTAAAAATATTTTTTAATTGAATTTCTTTAAATTATTTTTTAAGGAATTTATTATATATATATATACTTTTTTTTAGAAAATTATTTAAAAATTAAGATAAAACAATTTATTATATATTTAAATAAACTAAAAGAAATTAAATTAATACACTAAATTATTAACCGACAGAGCAACAAGAGAAACAAAACTTAGTAATAACAAAGAGCAGCAAACAAGCAAACAAAAAATAGTAGAAATAAAATGGTTGCAACGTTATGGTTAAAAATTCACCTAAAAGACATAAAATATCTTATATTTACTAATTAAATTTATTTTCAATTGCTTATTTTACATAAATAATATTAATTGCTGGTGGCATTTTCTTTATTGTTAGTTAAACCTTGTTTTTTATCCACTGCCTGCTGTTTGCGCTGAAATTAAAAGAATGGATTATTAAGAGGTGGACAGACATCAATTGCAGTGTTTTATAGTTTTACCTCTCGACTCTTCTTCTCCAGTTGTTCTTTAATTTCTAATTTTATATTTGTTAAATAAGCTTCATATTCAAGTTTCATTCTGTCGTATTCTTTAATCATAAAAGCTTCTTTTTCCTCAGCATAGCGCTAGTTTTTGTTAGGAATAGAAATGATAAAAATTTATTATTTCCTTAATTTTTTGTTAATTAAATATATAACATTGTACGTGTATAAAATAATTTTAATTATAGTAATAATAAATCGGTGAAGTGCCAGTTACACTAACACGCGTGGGGTTTCAATCTATGTATGCATGGGCTACCCCATAATTTTGAATTTAATATTTTTTTTATGAAAGTTTCAGGTGGCTTCTAAAAGATATGAGAATTATAAGCATATCTGATATGTAGCAGCTTTAAGCATTGTGGTTTTTAGGACTATGCTCTTATTCCTTATTAAAGAGCCGCAGACTATCTTAACTGATATCGTAAACGTCAGGGGGTGTAGTAGTGATACTAAAAACCAAGAAAGGGCCTTTTCTTCTAATTTCTATCCAAACTACAGGCGCACAGTTTCAAGCTGCTTTATACTGAGGGCCCAAGGGTTCATAATTGGTTCCTAAACAACAATATATTTGGCGTAAAACTACACAAAGTACTGATATTGAAATCATGTATTTAGTAAGATTTCATTGCTCAGTCTGTTACCAAATGAACTTCAAAACCTCGCCATCCTCAAAAAAAAGTTTAATAGAAATAGATCAGCTTTAAAAAGGATACGCGGATTTTGTTCTCCGAGAAGAATTCTTTCATCTTTCTTACATTTATGTTTTACTTTTCACTTTTTACCATTCAACTGCAGGCAAGCTGACATTGAGAGGGTGCCGAAGACAGGCAGTAGTCATATTTTCAGATAGTCAAGCTGCCATTAGGGAACTTAGTTCATATGAGTTCAGCGCTCCAGCCTAACTTAATAATATACTAAACTAAGTTAGTTAGGCAGCAGAAGTAAAAAGCAGCGAAAATGCAGATAGGCTTGGCAAAATATCAACTACATCCATGGTCGGATGTGAACCATTTAGAGGATCTGTATAAAACAGAAACCGAGAAAGAAAGTGTTAAGGTAAATCAAAAGCACCAGCCAATCTGCTCTGCTATATTTGAAGTGATGGTAATCATCAAATATACGTTACCTCAAAAAAAAAAACTAAGTGTTTGATATGTTTCATGGGCTGGTCGAATTATTAGTCCAAACTTCTTTAAAAACGATGCTAGTCAGAACTTAACAGTCAATAACGGCTTTTTCGTTCACCAATTGAATAATAATAATAATGACACGATACAGGAGCTGTAGTTTCTACAAGGGTGTGCAATATGTCACACAGCTCGTGCCACAAGGGATTTATTGAAGAAAACTTTTGGTAACAGCATATTTTCAAGTTTTGGGGCCGTGATAAAATCACCAAGATCGTGCGATATAACGCCGCTGGACTATTTTATGCGGGGATATGTGAAGTCGCTAGTCTACGCCGATAAACGATTGACCACTCCGCCGCATTGTTGCTGATATACGGCCAAAAATTCATCGAAAATTTAACCTTCAGAGTAGACTACATCCGAACCGTGGCGATTATATGTCAGAAATCGTATTTAAATTATAATGCAAGGAGATTATGTAAATTTCATGTCAAGTTAAAAAATTCATCGTCGTTTTATTTCCAAGTTCCGGAGGTAGAGGCTTATTTATTTAAAATGAAAATTAAAATGAATTTAACAATTTAAAAGGTTTTAAAGATGGCAAATATTTTTCTTAAAGAAAAGAAAAAAAACGACTTCAAAATAGATAGACGACAAGCCAAGGGTTATCGAATATGAAATAAAAATTGTATAAACACTTTGCTCGAATTTCAGTCGTCTATCTGTAATTGTTCAAATGGTAAGTCAATATATAGGTTCCGCCAAATAACTTTGTTTTTGTTTTAAATGCTATAAACAAAACTACTCAGCTTCAGCTGTGTGGCATGCAGCGCTGTCCTGTTGAAAACAAATGTTGCCAATATCCTCCTCTTCAATTTTTGTGAACAAAAATACGTTCAACGTGACCCGATAACGTTCCCATAATAGTGCTCAGCATGTGTAATTTTTAAATAAAATTTTTACAGTCCGAATAAAAGGGTCATATAAGTCACATTGCAACATCTGGGTGAACACCCTTTGACTTTTTGTATCTAGCTTCTTTAAAGAAACGAGTACTAACTTTGTTTAAACATTTCGGTAAAAATCATGTGTGTTGTATGAATGCAATCTTTAATTTTTAAGTTTGGAAGTTTTCTTAAGATGGGATCAATCTGTTCAGTAAGCATTAATTAATTATTCGTGCCTTTCGGTCCGAAACTAAAAAAACTAAAGATTGATAATGTTCTCTTCTTTTTTTAGGTCGATTAAAAATAAGCAAGTAATTTACCTTATAATTTTCCGCCGTTTTCACAGCCGATTTATATTTTGCTTGGGCGGCCTGCAAAGAAATTTCATGTGATCTCTGTTTCTCCATAAGCTTTTCTTTCCAGAACTTTTCTAATTCATCAACATTTTTTTTCTGTTCCAAATATGTTTTCATGACCGCTTTCATGGAATTCCTTTCATCCTCAATTTGAGCTTGCCTTTCATTTAATTCTTTTGTTAGTTCTTTGACTCTTTGTACTTTTGTTTTTAGGTCATCGCGTAACTTTTCAATGTCATTATTTAGTTGTTTGATAACAGCTTTATGCTCCTCATCCTTTTCACTGAGAACTTCATTCATTTTTTCTCGCTCTGCCAGAATGACCTGTTTTAAAAGATTGACTTCCTTTTGTCGTTGATGCAATTCAGATTTGATGTGTTGATATTCACGTTTCAATGAAAGACTTTGTTCTTGCGTCGTTTGAAGATCAATTTCAAAGCGTTTTAATTGAACTGCATATATATGAGCCATTTCATCACGTATTCTGGCTTCGATTTTTCTGATTTCATTACGTTCCAATTCTGGAGAGGTTATAACACTTTTATCCCTCAATTCACGTATACTTTTCGTTGAATTATTTGAAACATCTGAACTAGAACTGTGAGTTTTTATATATTCTTCAAATTGTGTAGCTTTTGTTTTCAGTTCCTTGATTAGATGCTCCTGTTGTTCACTCAGTTTTAGTTGATCTTTTAGTTCGGCTAAATGTTCTTTAGAACTTTTTAAATCTTTAGTCAGTTCATCGATTTCTTTTTTATTGATTGCATTTATGTTGGTCAATTTAAGATTTTCAATTTCGAGCTTAAATTTATTTTTTGTTTTTTTTATTGTTAGAAGACAGAAAATTATAAAAAAAAAATCAGAAATAGCAGAAAAAACGTTTTTTGTAATGTTTTTAATTCAAATATTTTAATAAATTTTCGATTTTTAAAAAACGTTAAAATTAATTCAATTAATTAATTTAAATTATTTATTATTATTCAAAATAATTGAAGTAGCACTAATTATCTTATCTAACAATTGTACTTGTTGCCGACTGCAAGATTGCGATTCATTCTTTTTTTGTGTATTCGGCTAAATTAAATTATTAGTCAATTTTGGATTGATGTTCCCTTTTGGATATATTTTAGACTTTCTTTCAGTTTCAAGGAGAACTTTTGAATCTTAGAAGAAATTGTGATACAGATTAACGTCAGTACCTACCGAGAAGGCCATAACTCTGACGACGATCTTATCACTGGGTGAATACAACATGTCTGCCAATGCCCCCAAGCGCATAACACACCTCAGGTTAAATTTTATGAGCACAGCGAGGAGGGCCATACCACCATTCCTTGCGAGCCGGAGACAATCTTAACTCTATGTTGCCCCCATCTGCTGCCGTGCAACAGTACATCCCCCACGTTAGTCCCTGAAGGAGCTCACCAGTAACTAGCGGGCCACTGATTCCCGTATACGAGTTTGGTAAGTCACTGGTCCTACCTCGAATGTCCAATTCTGCCAGTTAAAGGCTGCTGTTAGCCTAGGCGACCGGTGCCGCCTTTTAATCCCAGAAGCAGACGTCAAGTGGGGAAGGGTTCATCTTGACTGCGTGCCCTCAAACACTTCTTAGACAAAGTGTTAATTTGTTAATATTTTGCCTGGTCAAGTAGATCGTGAGAATTGTAAAACACTTTCAATATTTAACAAAAAGTCAATTCATTTTTGCCATTTTGAGTGTTCAGTGAAATATGAATTTTTTAATGAATCTCTTGTTAAATTGGTCAACTTTAGCCCTTGAACTGAAATTTTCTATAGAAGTTATTTCTTCGAGTTACATATTTTTCAGTTGTGAAAATATGAAATATCGGTTAATTTAAAAAAAACCGAATAAATTTTTATTGGAATTTATATAATCGATTACAAAATGTGAGAACGAAATAAAGGCACCTATTAATTCTTAAGGCGTGCTAAATTTCAAAACAAAAACCCGCACGAAAATCTTCAGTCCCACAAGCTTGCAAAGGAATATTATAGAAATAAAAATTAAAAGGATGAGCATTAATATAAGCACTTTTCAAGTTTAGTGTAGGGTATCTATCACTCCTGCTGACTAAAATGTAAGTTTTAAAATCGAAAATTTGCAAGATAATGAAAAACAGACACACTGTTGGTGTTCTGGCAACAATTTCAATATAAAAGCAGATCGTACTCGATTCCTCCAACAAATTTATATTAAACAAAAAGAAAGCGTTTTAATAAGATATGAATTTGAATCATTAGTTTCAGCCATTCTTTCTTTTTTTATATTATGAACTGATAAAAAATATATAAAACGTTTAACACAAAAATTACCTTTGTCATCTGACCTAAATAGTCTATGCATTTGACGCATTCGTTAGCCGTTTCTTTGGCAGCTTTTGTTGTTTTCAGCTTTTCCTTTTCTAGCTTGTCACGTAGGTCTGCTAGTTCTTTTTCGTGGCATAACTTTTCAGTTTCCAATATTTTTGACAATTCCGAACATTTAACCTCTGCCAATTTTAAGGCTCTTTGTAAATTTGCCACTTTTTCCCTTTCCTCTTGCAACTCTTTTACTTTATCCGACTTAAGTAATTTATCCATTTCATAAGATATTGCCTCTTTGGCATTTGATATTTCAATATACAGATTTTTCAAACGATCACATTCGGTCTGTGAATCTTTTAAAAGAAACTTATGCTTTTCCAATTCCAAACGTATATTATCGGTAGTTTGGCGCTGTTTCAGACTGAGATTTTCTTTAAGAATCTGCTCGTAGTTACGTTTAAGACTTTCGTGTTCTTGTTTGAGTTCTTCCAAATCGATTTCTAGATTTTTCAATTGAGCATAAAGTTTTTTGCGTTCACATTCCTGTTGCAATTTATGTTTTTCCAATTCGTCGGTTTTTTGTATTTCAGCTTTCAGTTGTGATTTCAAATCTTCCAGTTGATCCTGCATTGTATGCACACGATTATCTTGCTGTTGTGTTGTTGGGTCGTGACATGTTTTTAACTGATCAAATTCTTCCTCGAGGACTTTTAATTTATTTTGTAATTTAATATTTTCCTCTTTCAAAGTGGAAATTTGTACCAGCGATTTGTTTTCTTCTTGCTTCAGTTGCTTTATTTCGGCCTTTTTATCACTCAAAGTTTGCTGAAGTTTGCGAATTTCATCTCTTTTGCTTTTTATGTTTGCTAAAGAACGATAAAATTCTTCTTTTAAATTGCCCGCCCTTTCGAGTGGATTTATAGGTGTACTGCCTACTATATGTCCTTGTGTTTGGCTTAATCTTCGTTGTGTCTCATCTTGATTGTGTTGATTTAGCACACTGTTCATGAAATCTAATTCTGATTTTGTCATTTCTAAACATTCCTTCAACGAGCTATTGGTCTTTTCCAGGCCTTGTATTTGGTCCTGTAGGCTGGCAATAAGTTTCTGCAGTCTTATATTCTCCTGGAAATAGTCTGGTCTTGACAGTAATTCATTGCACCGTTTTTGTGCCTCATCTAAAGCATGGTTGAGGTCATTTATTTTACTAGCCTTTTCACACAGCATCATTTGATGTGTTTCTTGTAAGGCTTGATAACGCGAATTCATGCTTTCCAATTCTGAGGTTTTTTTATCCAATTTGTTAGCCAACTGTTCCATTTGCTGTTGCAACATTGCAATTTCCGCTCTATGGCGATCCTCCATTTGTTTACGTTTTAACTCGAAATTACGTTCTTGATTTTTATTCAAATCCCTTTCAACCATATCATATTTTCTTTGAATATCTGCCAATAGAGTCTGGGCCGTTTCCAATTTTGCCAAAAGATCATTTTTCTCAGTTTCTAAAGTTTTTCTTTCAATATTAATTTTATTGATGGTATTTTCCAAATTGGAAATTTTTTCTTTTGACTCCACCAATAATTCATGATTATTTTTTTTGGTGGACAGAGCTCGATCTAATTCAGCTTCTAATATTTTCACCTTCTTTTCCAAGCCAATACTCTTTTTGTACTCCTCCTCAAGTAAATGTTGGGAATGTTCCGATTCGTGACTGCGGGATTGTGCCAACATTTTAAGCTTATGTATTTCCGTTTCACAAGCAGTATGATCGGTAGGATGATGTGTATCAGCATAAACATTATGTATCACATTAGCATAAGGATGAGCTGCTTGATTATGTTGCATATGATGATTTTGTTGTTCCGACTGAGCGTCTTTAGTGCCACCATCCATTAAATCAGAATGAAAATTTGTTGTGGAATCTATAGTGGTTTCATCATCATCCAAATCATCAAATGCGTTTTGAATCATTAATCCGAGCTAAGAAAAGTCGTCTTTTAGTTAGGAACTTAATAATAGCAGTAATAAAAATAATACAAAACCTCCTCATTGCGCCTTCTTTGATCTTCTAGCGCTTCTTCTTCCTCTTGCCGCTCTAAGCTACTATTGATTTTAATACTCTCAGCACCTTGGAATAAACTAACACCGGGCGTATTCATTTTATTGGTTCGTATTCTCTAATTCAACAGTTGTTAATAATTCAAATTTAAAACAGTTTTATATTTTAGCGCAGGCGCATTTGTGCGTTTATTCTGTAAATGCGTGCGTTGACTGTTTTTAATAGAAACAAATACATTCTGCACAATAACTTACAAGATAAGTGCAGTTTGACAGTTGGTACCTTTTTTTTATATGTACATACACTTTTAAAAATAGATGACAAACAAGAAAAAATAATAAATAATATTTCAATGGGAAGACAGTTAGTGCGGTTTTACACACATCAACTTTTGTTGCTCAACTGTTGTTTTTTCCATTAGAAAGAAAGAGAAAGCTTTATACCCCTTCTCTTTCTTTCTAATGGAAAAAACAACAGTTGAGCAACAAAACTTGAAGTGTGTAAAGCCGCACTTACTGAAGTTAGTTCTGAGATGTCATTTCATGATTTTAGCTAATAAGCCCCACCAGGGTTGGAAGATTTAACTATATTCAATAATTTGGATAATTATATTTTGTGATTATAATGATATCGAAATGGTTATTTTGAAGAATTAAGCACGATTAATGCTTCTATGATTCTAATTTAATTTATGATTATATTCATTATTATTAAATAAACTTATAAACAAATATTAAAAAAAGTATATTTATACTAAGCAATTTTATTTCGTCTTTGATTCCTTCAAATAAATATTCATGATATTCTCACAAAATATTCACTGATGAGCTACTTGAGCAATAGTGAAATTGCAATATGAATATGCTCTCTCCCGCAGTAATATATTTCAAATATTTTAATTTGAATAAATGTTTTATGACAGTCATAAAATGTTTATTTTTTAATAAATATTTTTGTAATAAATATTTTGTGAGAATATCATGAAATATTTATTTAAAGGAATCAAGCACGACATAAAAATTGCTTAGATTAAAAATGATTCCGATGAATTATAAATTACTTTAAATAAATATACTTTACTTTATAGTAAATATAATAATATAATTATAAATGAGGTACATATATATACGTATATATTCTACATATATAATTTTTCCTTAAACCTTAAAATGTTGTAAATAAATAATATAATTTGTCATTATAATTAAAATGACATAATTGAAAAAATTATAAAAGGACCTTACCTAAACACGGTTGAGTAAAGAAAATAACTCTAAAAATTCAAAAATAACCTAAAAATTCATTACATTGAATTCAACATACACCATTACCAACACGCTAAATGCTTTTATGCATATTTCCTAATAATACTATTTTACGTAACCATTAAAGTCTTGATTGATATTCACCCCTATTCTGACTTTCGATTCGAATCGAAAGTTTCTCCGTTTTCCAACTTTGGTATTCTGAGTTTCGATTCCGCTACGTTTCTTTCGATTGTAGGTATTCTGTATTACGATCGTAATTACGTTTTTCTACGCTTGTTTTTCAGCAACGGAATTTATTTCGATTGCTCTTTTTGAAAAGTTTAATAATTAAAATGTAAGTATAAAATCTGTAAAAAGTTTTTTTTAAACGATCTTTTTTTATTTATCTTTAATAAATATCTTTTTTCTTTTTAACGATCTTTTTTATATATTTTTTTCTTTTCGATATTTCGCTTTTCTTATTTTAAAAAATAAAAAATTTTTTCCTAAAGAAGCTTTCCAAAGGAAAGCGAAATATTGAAAAGAAAATATATAAAAAAGATCGTTAAAATCTAACACATATTTAAACGCGTCTTTGTTTAAACGGAAGTTTTTTTTGAACCTGAAAATGTTAAATTGAAAAGTTAAATAAAATTTATTTTACTAAATATAATTTCTACAACTAATCACTCATCTCGAATGGATTGCAGGAGTCCCTCAGTTTTCGTTTTTCGAGCCTTACCTCTGTGTTCTGAATCACATTGCTCTCCTCTTCCAGCAATACAGCCACTGCTATGGATTCCATTTTTCCTTCAAATAAAAAATTAAAACTACCACCTCCGGCTTCACACAATTCTTACCACTCAATTATTTTCCAACCAAAATTAATGATTACCTTTATATTATTATTAGGTATTTTATTTTATTTATTTATTTTATATTTATATGTATTTTATTAATTCCCAAGCAAACTAATCGCACAAATTTTTTTATTTTACTTTTTTTATTCTTTGTTGTGACTTTTGTTTATTAAAATAGTAACAAACTTGGTCATTTCTTTGTTTCTATTCCACATTCCGTAGTAAACAAATTGCTTTTGTAAACATTGTTGTCTTCTTCTTGTTCTTTCGATTCAGTTTTTGTTTGGAATACCAATTTTCGATCGTAGCGTAACTGAATGCGGAGAACGTAATCGAAAGTCAGAATAGGGGTGATTGTATAAAGTACTAACAACAAAATAAGGTACTTTTATTCTAAAAGAAAAGTCTGTAAAATTACATTTACTATTTCCAGGCTTGGGTATATCGATAATTTTTTCATCTGGCGCCATCTAACGGGAAGTAGCGAAGTAAAGGAAATAATGGTCGTTTTTACATAGTAATGCGATTTTTGCTACAATTTAAATTGCACAAACTTTTAACAAACCACTTAAACAAATAATAATCTTAACATTTTTATTTCATGCCTTATATTTATTTAAATGCATACGATTTTATAGAAAGCACTTGCAAATCATGTTTAGAAGGCCAAGTCAACAAATTAATGCGTAATGTAACATCGCAGAACTCATTTGAGTGTAAAGAAAACCTTATTTTATGGTACAAGGTAGACCGCATTGCCACTTAGGAAAAACCCGAAATCTTTGCTACACCACCCCATGCATTTAAAAAAATTCACGCGTAGAGGAAATCGTTTTTAACTTTTCATTTTACAAATAATTTCATTTATCAAATAACTATACTTCTGGTATATGGGTGAAGGGGTTTAACTAGACAGACTGCACGGTTAGAATAATAGAATTTAAAACTGTTATTAGTTATTTTATCTAAACCTAAAATTTATATTATAACTCATTGTCCATAAAAATTGCCCGAAAAAGCATTCAATTGCAGCCAAACTATATACATATGTATCTGATGCTCTGCCAACAATATAGCAAATAGTTGGGAAACTTAAATTTGAGAGAGTTGAGAAAAGGAAATTAGTCCAATAATAAACGAAAACTGACGTTAATGAGATTGTCTTCCATAGTTCGGTTAGTTGCTAAAAGCTTTTTTATGCAAATTTTAAATGTTTTTACCATATTTATTCTTCCATGATTTTTTGTGCTTTAGTCTTAACCAAAAAAAAAGTTTTTTTTTTGCAATATAACTTTTAAAGATAATTTTTTCGTTTTTTAAAGATTTTTTTTATTTATATTATACAGACTGTCCATTTATGTTCATAAACGCACTTAAATTGGGGCATTTATCTAATTTTTCGGGATCGATTTGGAAAACTTTGGACAAACGTTTCCAACTCTGCGCATCGAAATAGTAAAAGGTGCCACGTTCTTTTGTACCATTTTTCTCATATTGATTAGGGCCAGGAATTCGAGTTATCCAGATTTTTTCTTCTATATGATATCTCCATTCGCGACTATGTCTGAAAAGTTATAAAAATGTTTTTTTTTTTTTGGTAAATGCAATATTACATATTTAAACATATTTCAAATATTTAATAATTGTGTTAATATGTGCTTTTAAAATGTCACAAAAATTTTTTCTAACTAGGTTTGTTATAATAGTTGTTATTTATTATTATTACTTTACTCTAGCATTTTACTATTTTTCATTCTTAAGGTTTGTTTAAAACCAGGTTTTTGTTTTGGTAACTCCATAATTTGATAAATTTAATTTCTTTATAGAAATTATGTAATACGTTTATACGCATGACATTTGTAAATAAAATTATTTGTAATTATTTAACTAACTGCTACCACATTTGCAAATACTTATTTTTTTTATATTTTTTTCTTAAAAATACTTCACATTTAAGAGTTTTAAGATTTCTATATTCCTAAAGCAATGATGCAATCAAACGAAAACCTATTAATCGAAACATTTAATAAAACTGTGAAGTGTGTAAAATCTTCAAAAATATTTTAGAACTGTCATACGAATGTTTTAGTAAAATGCTTACTAAATATAATGAAAAACAATAAGGGTATAGTACTATATACTAATCAGTTAACGCACTTTTTGAAAATTTAAGCTTATAAAAAGAGATGAAAACTGTAAGTATGGTATCAAATTTGAAAATACATAACAGTAACGAAAGAATTTGCAAAAGAAAACGTTACTGCTGATTCGGAAACTTTACCTTCACATTTAGTCTATTGTAATTTTTCTTTTTTGCTTTGCTTTACTGCAGTTTTAAAAAAATATGTATCAATTCTTAAAATCATAATTATATTGCAGCATAAAAAAGTTGACAAACGTTTTTTTATTATGGCTACTTTCTAATAGTTAAGAATATCGATGACACAGTTATAAAAAATTATTCTATAAGTTCATACTATACAATTTTTAGAAAACTCTTTTCTCTACTTACAATTCTGCGGCTGCCATAAGTTGCATAATATCGCCGATATTTGTATAGAACAGGAAAAAAAGCAGATCTTCTTGCAGTTTTTTTAAATGTGGCGAGGAAAGTTTATCTTTTATCGTAAAATTTATCAAATATTCAGGTGGCACGTTACACTCAACATCTTGTGCTCTAATAAATTTAAATAAAAAAATAATATGAAATATATAAAATATAAATGTACTTAAAAATAAATTAAATAAATACAAATATACTGAAAAAAAATATGCACTATCAAACTGGCAAATAAATTTATAATAGAAAATGTATACAAACCTGCAGGGATGATCCGCGAACGGTCCAGCAAATGTTGGATGTAAGCTTTCTTGGGAATTAAGATTTAAACCTAAGCCTGTTAAATCGATGCCTGAGGCTAATGTAACCAAATTCGTATCAGATTCCGCGGCTCGCATAAACGTTAATAAACCCACCATACCAAATTGATTATTCACCATACTCGCTGGAATATTTGTGACTTTGCCTAAAACGAGAACACAACAGCAAACATTTAATAGAGATTTTAAATTTATATAAAATTGCTAATGAAATAATAAGAAGGCGAAATGCAGTACAAGGCAATTATGAAATGAAATTGTATATAAAAAAAAAAAATAAAGCAACTTTAATGAAAACCGTACCATCGGGAGATGTTTGCACGCCGGTTTTCATCAATTTGTTTTCGCTGGAATTATCATTCGGATGATGTTGTTGTTGTTGCTGTTGTTGCTGCTGCTGTTGTTGTTGTTCAATGCTATTACTATTATTCATACCACTAATGCCAGATGTTGTACCACTACCACTGGGTGCTGAACTACTCACACCACCAGAGCTAACAATACCACCAATACCACTGCCAAAATTGCCACCTGCTGTACTACCAGGTGTTCCAACACCACCACCAACAACACCTCCTTGTCCACTACTAACACCACTACCACCACCAACAATTGTTGAGCCTGATCCTACCGCACCACTACCCACAGCTCCCAACCCACTGTTGGCTACAATTGAATTCATTGTCTTATCCGTACCATCCAAATTATTACTATCTGTTAGCGCACTACCCGCATTCGTTGTACCATCCGAGTTTTGAGTGCCCGGTAACGCAGGAAAATCTTCATTAGACATCGTGAATTCCGATTGCTCTGATGTTGGTTGTTTTACCATGCCAACTAAAAGATTTTAGTTCCATTTTATTTATTTTTTTTTTTTTAATTTTTTGTGGGAAGAAACAAAAGAAGAGAGAGAGGGGAAGAAATACTATTTAGCATTGAAGAATTTATAAAATTTAAAATTTTGTTTTTGTTTGTTTTCTTTTTGTAAATGGGAATGTGTTATTTTTCGAAAAAAAGCAAAAAAATATGTAAATAGATATTTGATTTTCCTAAAATGGCTTTTTTTTGGAAACTACATTCGTGAAAAGGTAAAAAAACTATGTATCAAAATATTATAATAATTTACAAAAATAAAAACGATTATACAAAAAAAAAAACGATTTATTTTTATTTTACAAAATTTCGATTTAGAATTAATAACAAAACAAAAGCACTTTGAAGTCGTTATTATTATTTTTTCAATATTCCAAAATTCCTTGGAAGTTTTGAGGCTTTTTCCTAATTATTTGGGGACATTTTGGTTAATCAAAAGTGACCACCAAATTATTTTTTTTTAACTTTTCTAATTGTGGTTTCTAAATAAAATGCCAGCAAGAAAACATTAATCGGGTCAAAAAAATCCAGATTTTATAAATCTGATATTTTGGAATTTTTAAAAATTAATTCTGATTATCATCTCTACCTGTAACTAAAAATAGCGACGAAAATGAATGTTTGGCAAAAAGGCGGATGATGATTTTGGCAAACTTTTGTGTTGGGCACAAGTATACTTGCTGCTCAATGGTTAAACGGATATTATGAACAAATGGTCAAAATATGTATTTTTTCTTTTTTTAAGTTTGACAGCATATTTGGATGGTTTAGGGTGGAATCTGACAAACATGCTTTCGTTAGAAAGAAAATATTAAAGCAATTGTTTTTTAATATAAATTGAAAAGGAATATTAAAAGTTATACAGTTTGTGTGCATAACACTGGGGGACACATCAATTAATTAATTTTTTGTAGGGCCGATATATATATATATCTGTTGGTATATGAAATACTTAATTTATACATTAAATAAGCATAAATCTGCCTAATATTTCTACATTGGCAATTATTAGTTTGCTATGTTTATAGTCTGTAGGATAATGTTTTCAAATTGCGATGTGTCACCTCTCGTGATTGCCTAATATTTTAAGACCCTTAGAAGCTGCCCGTCACATGAAAAATACAATAAGTAGTTTGGCTATTCTTAAATTTGGCGTTAACATGGGTTCTAAGTAGATACTCCATTTTATCTCAAGATTAGTAAAGCAAACATACTCTACACATTTATTTTAATGGATTAATATGACTATGAGTCTTTCCCCCCAAAAGTTTTAAAACTGCAAACTTGCCCGGTTGAAATTATTACATAAAAAACTACCATTAAATAATTTACGAAACTACAAAACACATTAAAAATAACATAAAAAAGTTGAACATAAATAATATAACGGGTGTTCAAAATACAAGTATCTTGTCCAAAATATTGACTATAAGTCGGTATCATACTTTGTATAACAACGCTAAGAAACATTGCAAACTTATTTACATAATAAGTGATGTGTTGCGCACTATACTCTTGTTAGACAAGCTTTGGCCGAAACAAAGTAGCCACTGGGAGTTTCGTACACAATTTTGTAAAGAAAATTCGTCCAGTTGGCTTTGTGGTTAAACCCAAATCATTCATTAAGTTGCGGCTTCGCAGTTTGAGTTTTACAGAAACTCTAATCGCATATTAAATTAAGGCGAAAAAATCTTCTTTTCTGACGAGATGCATTTTCATGTCGAAAAGTAAAATTGGCTCATCCAGGGATTAGAAAACATGCACGTGACTGCCTTTATTTCACAGAGAGTGACAACTTAATGTGAATTTATGTGTGGTATCATCATTGACTCATTTGTTTTGAAAAAGATGGTGAATACGGTTTTTAGTTAACAGCGCCAGTTACAGAATTATGATATCAGACTTTTAAAGGCCTTAACTGAAATGGATGACGTTAATTTTAATAATATTTAGTGTTAGTGAACCAACTATGTCACAAAGCTCAACAAACAATCGATGTTTTCTGCGGTAAGTTCGGTAAATCGTATTATTAGCCTTTAGACTTGTACTTGAAACGTTACTATCATCAAAGCCTTGGTAAAATCGGACTAACAAGATAAGCTACTGCGAAAACAACAGTGTGTTTCATAAGTAATGAAAATGTAATAGGCTAAACGAAATTTAATTTAGTCTATTAAAATAATTTGTTTTTTACATAACTTGTATTTAGACTACCCGATACGTATAAATGAATGGAAAACATGTTAAACGTAAAAAATAACCGAATGAAATGATATATTTTTGAAAAAAAAGACAAACTAAAACAAAATGTTTATCGTAAAATAATGATGTAAAAAAAGAAGGATAATATTTCGTTGAAAAACTCACAAGAGGTAAAGAAATTACCATAAGGTTTGCTTCCCGGCGGCTGGAGGGGATTCGTCTGAGGCAGTGATTGATCATTCTGGCCGCGAGCATTTGTCAGAGATGGAAATTCTGAAGGATCGAGCAGGGCTGGCGTTGTTGTATCCCCACTGCCACCAAAAACATTATGGAAATTATTAAGAGGTCCACCAGTGCTACCGCCACCACTACCGGTCGTACCGTAACCACCTCGACTTTGCATAAAATTGCCCATGTTCGACTAGATGTAAAAAATGAAACAAATAAATAAAAACTATTTTAAGCAAAATGAACAATTTTAAAATGCGGAAAATAAAACTTACCATAGGCCCTTGACCCAGACCTTGCATACGTCTTTCCACATATGGACGCTGGCTAAAAACATTTGCACGGTTACCACTTGTTAACGCAGGACCACCAACCGACAGCTGTGCATTACGATTCGGTGATAATTGAGGTTGCGTTTGTCCATAATTTGCTCCTGGTATAATAACATTTGTTTAAAGAATTTTTTATTAGCTCACGATATGATTATAAAGTACTAGTTTAACTAACCACTGGGAAACATGCCTGACGTAGGTGTTACATGACCCGATAATGAACTACCACCAAAACCGCCTGTAGTTCTGCCCGTTAGAGATGCATTTGCTATGCTTCTTGGGGGTTGTTGAAAATTTAAATTCGCCATTATCTGTTGCGGAAAAGAGAAAAACACAATTAAACCATTATTCACATTGGAAACATTGAAATCTCTAAATTTAAATCTATGAGGTTAGAGTGCAAGTGTAGGGGGCCCCTAGATCTCAGCGTGAACTCATGTTTTGTTAGGTACCGCGCTATTGTAGCATCGAAAAAGTTTGGGTTGTGCTATGAACTATGAGATAAGGAAGAGAAGAGAGAAAGGGCTAACATAATTTTAGGTTTGGGAAAGAAAATTCTTAATATCATGCCATCGTACGGGAGTTTAACACTACTCCCATTTTGCAGGTTTAGCGCGCATTTTTTGAAACTAGTAATTGTTAAGCATTTACCTGTCATTACTTGACCTTTCAAGGATGTAGACTTCGTGGAATTGATGAAAAATTTCGCGAGGGGCAAATAATCCTCATCCAATTCACTAACTATGATAGGCTAGATAGCACATGTCATGAGGTTCGTACATATGAGACTGACTGACTTGGGTTCAAACGGTTCAGTTACCAATATCAAGGATAAAAAACGGAAACGTGGCTTCAATAAGGAAAGAAGTCTATAAAATGCAACTGGTTCACGATGTCAGGGATCAGAAACAGAATCATCAACGGAGATTTAATAGTCTAAAAGTCTGGGCTTCAATGTCTAATAAAATATTTATCAGTCCATATCTCAGAGCGTATCGGTTCAGGAATAAGATTAATTTCAAAATATACAAACAGGACCACTTTCCATACGTCAGGCTCATTAACACAATCTGAACCCTCTTGACTATTTTCGGTGGAGATTTCTGAACGTTAAGATTAACGAGCTTAAACTGATTCAAAATTTTCTATTCGAAATGAGGACAAAAAAGCAATCTACCAAATTACAGATATCAGAAAATCGCAAATTTTAAAGAAAAGACTTATGTATGCAAATATATACTGACCCCGACATATTCTAATGTTGGCTTTTTAACAATCAAGTCTAAGCCAGTCATTAAATATATTTACTTGATAGGCTAAACATTTATAGGAATCAAAGGCAGATTTACAAAGTCCAGAGCAGATAAGCGTTCAGACCATGTTTAACTGGGTAAATGAGTTATGGATATTAATTGAAAGATCATCGATAAACTAAAAAAATATTTTTTAATGACCGATGAACGTTTTCGTGAACATTATAGTAAAGGATTTGATGTGATTTGCAAAAACAAAAAAAAAACAAAATGGAGATACTCCTTAAGTAACGAAACAACAAGTGATAAAACATATTGCTAAACAAATTGGCTAAGGCGTTTATGGTAAAATTTATCTAAATACTTCATCGTAAAGATTAGCAATTGTGGTCAAGATAATCAGAAGAAGACGGGAGAAAAACCGCGCTGGATGTTCATTCAACAAAAAATGAAATTGGTTTTTAATTCCAACAGATACAAAATTACGTCTTTCATAATGTCTAAAATTAACTTTATTTATTAAGAAAAACATTGAAAACAATTGCGGCTGTTTATAAAAAAGGTTATTGGCGAGACCAGCGACATTCATCTTTTCGTCGGTATAAAATTCATCAAAGATATGCTCTACGGTCAAGGTTTAAAGTTGTAGCTGCGAGCAAAAATGTCTTTAGGCTTATAAAATATAATAAAGGGAATATAGAGTATAATAAAATATCACATGGCTATGATGCGATATCATCCTAAAAACTTGTGATTAAAGTTTTAAATTTTAGTAGTTAGGGTTCCGTGGATTAATAATTTTTTATTTTTTTACTTTTTTTGGCAGTTGTGTTTATGGATATCGACGATTAAAATGTCAATCTTTCAGAAAGTATGAATATAAAAACTAACTAAATGTTTCCAATTGCAACATATACCTATATATATATATATATATATATACATACATGTGTGAATATATGTTTGTGTCTACATGTTTATAAATAATTTTGCTACCTGTCGTATTTAACACACTTATATTATGTTGTTATAGCAGTGTCCAGTTAAAAAAATATTGATGATGACGATGATGTTAACGATTACTGACCCTTATATGCGCTTACAACCAATACTAGTACAGTAAGCATTTCTAAGTTAAATAAATTCAAGATATAACTACGGGTATAAAAACAATGGATCTTTTATATGCATCAGTGTTGCCAATAGTAGAGAAAAAATTACGAAAATATGTTTGCATACAAAAAGTACAAATTTTTTGTGCCTGTGTGTGTGTGTTTTATTAATTTTGGTACATAAAGATTTTTGTACATAAATTTTTCCTGTATTAACACTAAATATTAATTCTCACACTGAAATGTCTATATGTAGTATATAAAGGAAGTTTTTTACAAAGTTATAGAACTTTAAGTTGGCAACACTTTTTTAACTGGCGACCATTTGGTCAGCTGTCAAGTAATTTATTTTTAGTTTGGTTGGGCATTTCAAATTTATTTGGAAAATCCCAATATCAATGTGAACTTTTTTTGCGATAAAGCTCACTTTATCGGACTGATGATAATCCTCCAGTTAATGCTGAAAAATCGTTATATTTAGAATAGAACTGATTGTTTTTTGTGCTTGATCGGCAAGAACCATGATGTGCAGATTCTGTGGTTTCAACAAGACGGCGAAACATGTCACACATCCCGTGCCACAATTAATTTATAGGAGACGTTTGGTAAGTGCATACTTTCACATTTCGGACCCAGGAATTGGCCTCTATAATCGTGAAATTTAGCGCCAGTAGACTATTTTCCGCGGGACTTTTTTCCGTTGGAAAAATTCATCAAAAATTTTATCTCCAGATTAGACTACGTCCGAGGCTGCCGTGTCGATAATCTTTCGAATAAAGTAAATATCATGTCAATTTAAAAAGTTTCAAAGTATGTTACCTCTATAAAAAACACCCTTTATTTTTAACCTTAAAATTTTCATGTGTATAAAAATAAATTTGGATTTCACTAGCGAAGGTTTAATTTCTTCTAAATAAACTGTTCACAAAGCACTTAACAATTGTTTAAATTTTGTCAAACATTTTTCGATATGGGAAAACTGCGTCGAGCGCCATAATAAACGTTAAATTTTTAAAATTTATTTTTTTTTTAAATATTATTATTAGTATTAAAAATACTCTTTCAAACATATATAGATATGTATGTATTACAATAAGCTATATTTAACAAAATTTGCTATACATATATCTTCAAAATTGATGTGGGTTCTGTTCATTCCTCATATGGGTCGGAAGATTATTGTAGAGTTGTAAGCCTTTGTAGAATAAATTCCTCTGCTTTGCGGTTGTTATTATCTGCTCAATCCTGTTATTATTTCTTAGTTGATATGATGGAACATCCCCTACATACGATATTTGTTCCGTTAAATATTCTGGTGCTTGGCCTGTTTTCATTTTTCGTATAAAATTGAATGTGTTGATTGCAATCCTCTGCCTTATATTCAGCCATTTCAGCGCGCTTAGCATGAAATTGATCGATGTGTATCTATTGCATTTCAGTATTTTCCGCATGGCTATGTTTTGCATTTTCTGTAATCGCTCTACTTGTTGTCTAGTGCAGCATGAATATATAATCGTGGAACCGAACTCAAAATCAAAATGCGGTTTAATAATTGTATTATAAATGTTTATCGCCGTTTCAACTGTTATATTTCCCCTTATTCTCTTAAAAATCAATTTTTAAAGCGCAACAAATTCTGAGTATGTTACAATAGTATTTTTTTAATTATTTAATTCTTTGCTAATTTAATTTAAGTTTCTGCTTGTTAAATCTGAATTTATCTTCTCACACGTCTAATTATTTCCCTGCCATTTAAATTAATGTATTTTGTGACGAATCCAAGTGTATAAAAATCATAAAGGAAATGGAATAATATCTGATAGCCTATAATCATTGCTAAAGGATATTAAAAGTTGTGCGGAAAACAGAAATCATCTTCTAAGAAATTGAGTCTCTTAGTCCTAGTATTTTTTTTTTTTTTTTTTTGAGAAAAGTTTGATATTATATGTACAAAAGTTTCAAATAAAATTAGTGCACTCGTGTTGGTGGTTTTAAAATAATTCCTTTAAAAACTTGGCAATCCATCAATTTTGGTTTAAAATAATTTAAACAACAACATAATTTCTAGTTACAAACTGCATCGAAATTTTATACAGGCAAACAACAATAATTTGATATGCTGTTTACCAACTGTGTGGATTTCTGAGAAAACTTATCTACACAAAACAACAACAAATATTTTAAAATAAATCCCAAAAAGAAACTTTATAAGCATAAAAACAAAAACAAAAATACACAGAGCCATACAGGCGCCTATGCATTGAATCGACAATATACAACAACAAAACGTGAAACAAAGGGAGAAGAAGATTCTTAATTTTTCTAGACTTCTAGTGAACAAATATAAAAGGGCAGCATCTGAGTGGATAGTTAGTCAGTGTTAAAATAAACTTCATGAAGTAAAGACGTGCATCTTAATTGTTCTGTAGTGTCAACTTTGTATAGTTAAAGTAAATAAACTTGCTATTAATTTAAAAACTCTAAAAACTAGTGTTATTTATTTTGCAATAAAGAACTCACAACAAAACGTTTATAAAAAGTATAAACGTAACAATATTATTGTATTTTAATAATACTCTTTTGTTGTCAAATGCAGATGGTCCTAAAGAATTTTTCTAAATAATCGAATCGAGAAAAATAAGGATTAAACTAAGCCATGCAATGCCAAAGCATAGACCACGTTATAGTGTTTTTGTTTGTATAAACTAAATCCAAAGCGGTATGGTTAATCCTCAGATAACTTCATCAAGTTTTATGTATAAAGTAGTCACTTTTGTTTTGCTTATCAAAACAGCATATTAATTTCATCTCACCAAACATCACTTTGAAATTGTTTTGAAAAAAAAAATGTTTAATTTACTGGTCGCATAATTCTTTAATATTCTTTGTTTTATTTTTCCTTTTATTGTTGAAATCATAAATAGACACTTTGCAGTTACCAGAAAATACTGCCACTGTAAAGTTTAGTTTTAATTAGCAGTAAAAACCTTTCTGTAATAAATATGACATTTTATAACACACACTTATTATTTGCAATTAAAAAAGGTGATTTTAAGACAAATCGCGGTAAATTGCCAAAAAAATTTATTTCGAAAAAAGGCAATTATTAAATTTTTAACAGTTACTGAAAACATTTCAGTGGTTTTCAGTCAGATTTTACTGGTAATGCAGTTTTAATTTCAGTGATAATAAAAATTTACGGAATGCAGTTAAAATATGATGGGTGACTATATAGTCGTGCAGTTAAAAATTATTTTTTTGAAACTTTATTTTTGAGTAATACGACTTTAAGTAATTAAATTGATGCAACCATTTTTTAAAATTTTTGTTATATACTAATTTGCTATAATATACTTCAAAAAATAGCAAAATAAAATGTTTTTTTCAATATCGTGTAGAATTTGTATTACCAGCATTTTATATATTATAAATTATATATTTAATCTCTACTTATATTAATGCAGCGATAACCTAAGTCGTCTTATGGATCTCAAAATTATAGACATTAAAAACGAGGGTTAGATGGGTCCAATTATTGTTACGGCAGTCGTTAAAAGCAAATATTGTATTAGTTCGAGTATAATAATTAAAGTTCTTTGACCTTTTTTATATTTTAATATTAACCATTACTTTATTTTGTTTCTTCATATTTTGCTAAAAGTGTATAAACAATTTATTAAATTCATCATTTTTTGACTAATATAATTGAATAAACTGTTCGAGTATAAGATATCTCCGATCGAAATCGCTTATGATATAGATTTGAACTATCGAATATTTTAATAAAGTAGAAATTTATTATATTTTTATTCTAATTCTTATTGGATTTTTCTCAGTATTTTAGTTTAACTTTACAAAAATCGTACAAAAACTGAATAAAATTTTTTTTAAGTTGGGATTACTGATATGCATCCATATATATGTATATGTTTTACCCTTTATTTAAATACATATTTATGCGTGTAAGTACATATGTGTCTGCACAATGAAATTTATGTTGAGAGAACAAAAAAATATTGAAAAAAAAGGATGAGATGAGTAAAACCAACGATAACATTTAGAAAAACAGAAACTTAGTATATAAGAACAACAACATAATTTGAACACAATACTTCTTTAAGGATTTTGTATATATATTTTTTAAATATAAGGTTAATATGACAACAAGCTAAATGTAATTTTTCCAGGAAAATTACATTTTGAAGTTTAGGTGACAGCTGCAAGTTTACAAATATGTACTTATATGACTTAGGACATGCATATTTCCAATTGTGCAAATTGTTCTTTTCAAATTTCAATGTTAAGAAATTTTCATTGGTAGCAGCAGTAATTCATCAATTTTTATTTTTCCTAACTTCCAATATTTTCATTTATTTCGCCGGTAACAACATTATTGGCCGTTCGTACTCAGCAAAATAATGCCAAGTATTAAAAAATAAATGAATATTGTTAAAGTAAATATAGAACTCTGAAATAAAAAAACAAAGATAATTTTTTTAATTGACATTAAATTTTCTGTATTTATTTATTAACACCAATAATTTAAATATGACTTCCGGAATATGAGTTCTAAGTCTGACTCGGGCATAGTCTAATCTGGAGATCCAATTTCTGATTACTCTTTTCAACATTTGTTTATCAGTAATAATGCGTTGAATATTGTCCTCCAAGTAGTCAATCGTTTCGGACTTATCGGCGTAGACAAGCAACTTTACATATCCCCACAGAAAAAAGTGTAGCAGCTGACCCTAAAACTTTAAATCACGCACTTATCAACATCCTTCAATATCTTCAATAAATCTGTTGTGACACGAGCTGTACGACATCTTGTGCCATCTTGTTGAAAACACAGCGCCTGCAAATCATGATTGTTCCACGAAAAAGTCTGCAGTCATGTCTCTATCATCATCACTTGAATTACGGCACTTTTGTTTATTGAAGTATCCATTCAAACAAATGTCAGCTGAAAATCGGGATCAACAGAAATCATGTTTTGGGCCTAACTTGGAGAATTTGGAAACGTTGTTCAGATGTCAGCCTATTCATGTTGAAATGTCAAACCAAATTAAACAAAAATTACTTAACGGCTGATAAAACGACCGCCAGTTAAAAAAAATATATACCTCTTTAAAAAACACCCAGGATATAACCCGAGTTAATGTATGTATATACGTATTAAAGATTTAAAAGTTGTTCTGATAATCGAATAAACTTTTGCAAGACTCGACAGAAATATTTAAGCGGCTTTTTTGCTACAAGTGGCTAAGAAAATGCTTCACCCTATCCGGTTATCTTACTATTTATACTATCTTCATCAAACAGAGAAATTCCTTTTTCTCGTATAGACCGAAGATTTTAAATACTAAAATCTGCTCAATTGCTTATACTCATCAGTGTAAGGTATGACACACAGCTGTAAATTACAGCTGGAGCAACTAAAACAGAATGTGCTCTAATTCAATGTCAAATAGTCACTGAATGGCATAAAACAGTATTTGTATGATTTGAATGCCGAATAAACTTTCTGCAGATTAAAAAATAATGTTTAGATTCAATGTCGAAGAGTTAAATGAGAATGTTTACAAAGACTACTTCCTCCATTCATCTTCTCATGCCCAAATTGTTTAGTTCAAACAACCTTATTTATATTTATTTATTTATTACAACGTGTTTATCTTCCAGGCTTGAGCTTACTTTTTGTGTGCCTGTATTTAAAAATTATGGGATATTTAGAAAGCAGCTGTTTTTTCATTTTATGTTGTCGGTCAATATAAATTTTGAAAATTAAGCAAAAATAAATGTTTTATGTTTCTTTTAATAAATTTTCATTACTTTTTATTTTTATTACACGTGTTCGAAAACTAAAACTGAATTGTCACCAACTTATCAACTGCATTTTATTATTATTATTCTTATAGAGTGTATTATTTTAACTACAGTGGACGTCAAAATTAAGTAAACAATTTATAAAAATTCACAAAATCCTCCTTAAAATAGTGTAATATTTTTCCTTTTTCAAACTTAGAAGTTCCGTTAATTGTAACTAAAACCTGCGCCTGCTTTCAAAAGTAAAAATCAAGTGACTACGACTACATTGTTTCAATATAGCAATACAGAGTGATAGTGAAAAAAATCTGAACTGCACATAATCAAGAATATATGCAAATTTTAGTGACAAAATTGGTTACAGTTGTATTTTATAAATTATAAGCAAAACACAATAGAGTTTAATAACACGGAATCGGCAACCAGAGAAAATAACTACAGGGTATTAAAAAAATATTGGAAAAGCGCGAAATTATATATGCAATGAAAATAATAATAAATAAATTAAAACCAATTGAAAGTAAAACTAAATTAATGTAAATAAATGTTAATACTCTAAGAATATAAATGTAAACTTAAATTAAATAAACGAACGGTTGAAAATCTGGGTTTTTAAACGATTGAGAATAAAAATTACTAGAGTAACTGCGGTAACATAATTATTAAGCTACATTTCAAAGACAAGTCAATAATTCCAAATTTAATCTATAATGGCCAATAAATCTCAAGACTACAGAAACTACAAAATTTTACAATCTTCAACGTTTTAAAATATATATCCATTAAACAATTATAATAGTGAATATTATTGACTGAGGCTGATATATTTTCATTCTCTAAAAATTTTTCATAGAAGTATTAAAAAATTGTACACCATTACTGACTGTGAATGGAAATTGCAAGTTTAGTGCACTACCCCTAACAATGCTGTAGAAAAAGGGGAAACTGATAATCTATGCCTACTGCTCTCAGTAGTCACTCAAATCACCCTTTTGAACAATTTTTTGCTGTGCCACAGTGCGAACATATTTTAATGGGGATTCATTTCAAGGTTCCCTACTTAACAAAAAAAAAACACAGAAAATTCAAATTTAATGGCGTCTCAGATGGTCATCGTTGAGTTCAATTTTCGATGACTCGTTCGAGCGTTTCGAGTGGTAACTGGCGAATGACACGCGTGATGTTGTGGTTAAATTCTTGAATTGAAGCGGGATTGTCCGCAAACTTTAGGCTATATATATCCCCACAGGAAAAAGCCTAACGGTGTGATATCACATGATCTTGGTGGCCAATCGACTGGCCCAAAACGTGAAATTATTTGCTCACCGAAGTGTTCTTTCAAAAAATCCATTGATTGATGCGATGTGTGGGAGGTGGCGCTATCTTGTTAAAACCAAATGTCGCCGAGTTCACAAGGCTTTAGATAGTCGGTTATCATGACACGATACCGGTAATCATTGACGGTTACGTTCTCATCGGCATAATTTTTCAAGAAATATGGACCGATAAATTCACCGGCCCCCAAACCACAGCAAACCGTTGTTTTTTCTGAATGAAGTGGCAGCTCTTGAATTTCTTTAGAATGCTCTTCGTCCCAAATGGGGCTATTTTGCTTGTTTACATACACATTGAGCCAGGAATAGGCCCCATCGCTGAACAAAATTTGCTTTGAAACGTCGAAACGATGTCGCTTGTCGAACGGCTTCAATTCTTGCACAAGCTGTATTTTGTATGCTTTCAATTTAAGGTATAGACATAAAATGCGCCAAGTCGTTCCATACGTCAGTACGAGTTGCTGCGAACGGCGCCGAATCGACTCTCCACGGTCTGCGTGTATACTTGCGGCTACATCCGTTATATTTTCTTCACGTATGTTGGACGCAGTCTATTCACTCGAATATTATCCTATAATGAATGCTGGGTCTCAAAAAGGGTGATGGTGTTGAGAATAGTACGCTCAGTAGGCCGATTGTGTTGACCATTAGTTGAGTGAAGTTTACGAAAACCATTCTTCACAGAACGTGAATTTTCAAAATAAAGTTGAAGGATTTGTAAACGTTGTTCACGCGTAAGTCTTTGCATGTTGAAATGTCAAATAATACTAAACAAAAATATAAAAGGAAATAAAAAATATTAACTGTCAAACTGTAGTAACGCGGAAACTTTTTGATACTTATGATCAGTATACTCTGGCAAATCTTTAGGAATAGATTGGCCCTTGAGCAATGATACACGATCACTGATTTTCTTTGAGCATCACGGGCTTGCTTTGAATTATTAAAATAGAGAGTTTGCGACAAGTTGATTTCGATAAATATAACGGGCATTTATTTGATGAGTAGTATTTTAATACTTTGAAGGTTAACGTATAAAATGTAAATATAAAATTTTTCCGAATTAAATTATGTCTGATGAAATTTAAATGAATGCATGTTTTTATATTTCTTAAAATTGTTAAGGACCTTGTTGCTAAACTCACCCAAATAATCTGTTGTGAATTCTTGTACCGAATGTATTGTTGCTTTTGTTGTTTTCAAACGACTTGTAATACTTGAGCTTTTGCTGCTTCTACTACTACGACCAAAAAAACAGTTCACCGCATCTAACATTCCAAAGCGGCAAAAAAAGGAACGTTATGAACGTTATAAATCCGACTGCTCAATATTTGCTAATTACTATGATTAGCTCAACAAAGGCAGAATATTATATATAGAAGACACCAATGTTTTGCTCGATATTGTCCGGTAATTATAGGCTCAAAATATCACTAAATTTTGCACAAACAACCTTTAAATTGGCAGACTGAATTGCCAAATTCAAGATGTGTTGGTTTGATTGTTTTTTATTTATTTATTTGTTGATAACAAAACAAAACACACATTGATTGGATAATGGATTAAATTTTGTTTGTTTGGGGTTTAATTGTTCTTGTTTTAAATATTATAGGAATTTTCTGAGAGCAGGCGCAGGCTGGATAGTTATCACGAAACAAAAAAAAAATGGCACAAAACGGCGTCCGTTAATAAATACACCGAATGAAATTCACTAAAAAATTAATGAAAAACACCATAAATTTTGCACGTTTTTTTACCTTCCTAACAGAAAGTAATTGGTAAATAAAAGAGACCCAATTAACTTAATTCCTGTAGAGGTATTTTATTTTTTCTTGAATTTCAGCGGAAATATCTTCTGGGCGAAAGGATAGGGTCGAATAGTCTTATGTTTGTTACTTTTTTAAGTCAATGTTGCTTGTCCAATTGATTGCAACACAAACACTCATGTATTTCTCTTCCTCTACTTCTGTTTGACACAAACACTAACACAACCTCAACCTTTGCTTTTAAACTATTTTGTATCTTTTTTTCAATAGCCACCACTTTTATTTTTACAATATTTTCTTAATAATTTTTTAATGATTTTAACAACTTATGACTTTACTATTTTGGTTGAATTTTATTCAACCAGGAATTGTTTCCCTTTTGTTGTTTGCTTGCTTTTCGACAATTTTTTAACCTGCTTCTTCTTCACTACGTCTTTATTCGTTTTTTTTTTATTTAGTTGTGGTTGTGTATATTTTTCTTTTTCGTCCCAACGTCTTTAGACAGTAACTTGCCTTTGTTATTTTTCTTTTTTTAATTTAAAGCAGTTCAATGAAATTTCACCCGAACTGCTGATGGGAGAAGAGAAAAAATCACTTGGTCTTTTCTTTCCTACTTCTTAGCAAATTTACACTGGTGTGCTTTTTTGCTTTAATCGCATTCATAGAAACGACTTTCCTTGAAGGAAATATGCGTTTAGTTTATGAAATGATTTTTCTGTTATTAACAATTGAATTTCGCGTACAATTTTTTTAGTTGTAATTTAAAACACAAAAAAAATTCCGCAAAAATTTTTATGGCTCATAGCACGAATACAATTACACAGAAAACGATAAGTTCGTTCGTAGCGTTTGCATGTATTTGGGAAATAAAATGCTGCCTAGTTTGTGATTCACTGTCAATTCTATAAAATTAAATTAACTGTTGTCCCTTTTTTCCATATAGACATTACATGTCAGAAGTTCATTAAAACTAAAACAGAGCTGTGCGCTTGTTATTTTACATCCAAATGTAATTATTAAGAGAATTAGACATCACTCGATAGACATGGCTGTAATTTAGTTTATAAACATAATAACAATTACCGTAACATTGTGTCTACAACAGGGATTACCTTTGCCATCATATGTGAGAGAAAAGTTACTAAATAGTGGAACTAATACTGGATTTAGTTTCATAATTATTATAACCAAACTAAATTCTTCAATTCAATTTTATTGCATTTTTAATTTCTTTAATTAAAATATTAAGTTGATTTTAACATATTAATATGTTTTTCACAACTTGCAAAAAAATTGTATAATTGTGAGTATTATTTTGTGTTTAATTGACAGCTCATTTCATGAAATTGTTTTGATAAAATCTCTCATGAAAACGATCTCATCATCTCATGACATTTCAAGAAGACCACATATAAGTGGCATTTATTTTACATGAGCCTGTTTACATGTATTTTGGAATTTTAGACAAAAATTGCATTTATTAATTATAAAACAATTTTACAACACTGTTTTGTTAAAAATAGTATTTAAATGTTATACATAAACTATTATTTTTTAATTTTGACTAAAATTCATTATTAATTACGATAAATTATTAATGCAGAAGTAAATGCACTTTTTGCATAATGAAAAAATAAAATTTAATAATTGGAAATTCACTGAAACATTTTAATATTATATTTTAAAACAATTTTTGTAGCAAAGCAGTTTTTTCAAAATCATAACTTAGAATGTCACTTTTTCGATAAAAAAAAAATCCAATATAGTAGAGTTGTATTGAAAATCCAAGGCATAACCAGTTTTACAATGATAAAACAGTTCATAAAAACTTATTTTTGATGCGTTTTTAAATATATCAAGCGATTTTTTTGATAGCCTGAAAAATGCATGGGCAATTAAGAAGCAGAATAGTCTTAAGAGATTTTCACAAGGTTACATTATTTTTTTATTCACTTTATAAAATACATATTTAGACGCACAAGTTTTTTTTCAGAAATTTTCATGTTTTATATATACGTATATGTGTATTCTGTTTAAAAGCCAAACAAAGTTAATTTATCGCTACACCTTTCGTGCATTTAAACATCAGTATGAAACTTTTTTATGTAAATAGAGTGTATGGTAGAATCAGTGTACAATACAACACTGTTAATATTCAAAAGCTACTAATGGCTACAAGAATTGTGAACTTGGTACATTTACATCTCCATGCAGTAGATGGAAAAAAATTATAAATCGTAAAGGGAATAATCAGATTTTTTTGATATTAATAAAAATAAAATTTTAAAAGAACTGCTAAAAAATAATTTTTATTAGTTTTGAATGATTATAATATGTTAAATTATCAAAGAGAAGTGACAAATCGGCAAACGTAAAACACAGTAGTACGGTTGTCAGAGAAAGAAATATTCCAGAAAGTTTTCCAGAAGTAGAATAAAAGAGGAATAAATGTAAGTTGTCTGACTTTTTGTTTCATTACAAGTCAATTAAATTTTAAATAAAAAATATAATTAAAATATATTAAAGGTGATAACGCCATTTCTATTTTAATTTCTTATTTTTTATTTATCGGTACTTTCGCTGCATCGGTTGACGCCAACGCCTCCGACGTCTGCTGTATTTTTGGGTTATATGTGTGTGTATTTGGTACATGTGTTTGTGTTATGACTGATACACTTGAATTTTTTTGGTGATTTTTTAATTCTTTTTTACTTTTACGTTCGTGCTCATTCTCGTTATTGTTCGTCGCGGTTGCTGTGTCGTTTTTCTACGGATTCCATTTAATCATTACTAATTTTTTAAATTTTAAAGATAAAAAAATTTACAAAAAATAATATTCTTGAAAAGATAGATTTTGTTTGCTCATCCGAAAGGTTATAAGTATCAAATAGGTCGATTTATAACACTATATTTCAATCGAATAGACAGAACAAGAAAGATGACGTCCCTCGAACCAAATGTGAATCGTTTGCAAAATTTTAAAAACAAAGGCAAGGATCAAGAGGTAAGTTCTTCTCTTAACTATTTTTTGTATATAAATCCAATAGAAAAGCCACACCCACAGAAGAAAATTTAAAAATTATATGTATTTTTTAATAAATAAGTTTTCATTAAAAAAAGAGACACATGTTTTTGTTGTAAAGGTGGTGTGTGTGTTGAGTGTGAGGAAACAAAAAGGGAATTGGCAAAAGAAAAATTGCTTAACCTCTATTTGAATTAGTTTTTATCCCCACTATGACTTTTTATTGATTTTCTTACAAAACTGAAATAACTAGTAAATGTATAGGACACTATTTTAATTCATTTTGAAGTAAAAAAAGTCCAATTATAATTATCTTCATTCCAATATATTTCCTCGTGGTTAATTAATTAGGATGAATTTTTCAGTTTTACTTTATTTCTTCGTTTCTCACAAATACATCAACGTTAAGTAATTATGATTTTATATGTGAGTGAGAACAAAATTGTAAATTTTCTTTTGTTTACAATTTTCTGTCTGCAAATACAACTCTGTCTTAATATGATCCATTATTAGGCAGAGTTGCTACAAAAATAGAATTTTCACTTTCCATAAAATATGTAGAAATTATTTGTACACAATGAAAATCACCGATCTCCTACAGTCATTAGCATTACAAGGACATTTTACAAATTGCTCTATTTTTTTGTTTAATTTATTTTATATATATAGATATATATATTTGATTATTTTTATTCGACCTTTTATTTCTTAAATAAATATGTATTAATCTTTTTAACTGTCTTTTCAATTAAATTTAACAGTATATTTTTTCAATATTTCGCTTTCCCTTAGAAAGCTTCTTCAGGAAATTAAAATATTAATAATAATAATTTCCTGAAGAAGCTTTTCAAGGGAAAGCGAAATATTGAAAATATACTGTTAAATTTAATTAAAAAGAACGTTAAAAAGATTAATACATATTTACTTATATATATACATCTTTTTGGTTTTTAAGGAAATGCGTCGTCGACGTAATGAAGTGACAGTGGAATTACGTAAAAATAAACGTGAGGAGACTATTCTTAAGCGGCGAAATGTTCCAAATATGGACTCGAACACGGACGAAGATGATCAGCTACCAAATCAAATAAACTTGAGAAAATTGGCCGAAGCAGCTGCTGACTCCTCAAAACCCGAACAGCAATTGGCTGCCGTACAAGCTGCACGTAAATTATTATCGTCTGATAAAAATCCACCCATTAATGACTTGATTAAGAGTGATATTTTACCTATTTTGGTTGATTGTCTAAAACAACACAATCAGACAATGCTACAGTTTGAAGCAGCCTGGGCTTTAACTAATATTGCTTCGGGTACATCAGAACAGACAAATGAAGTTGTACATGCTGGTGCAGTACCTTTATTCTTGCAACTGCTTTCATCACCTGCTCCTAATGTCTGCGAACAAGCTGTCTGGGCCTTGGGCAACATTATTGGTGATGGCCCAGAACTGCGTGATTTTGTAATCAAACATGGTGTAGTCCAACCACTTTTGTCATTCATCAAACCTGATATACCCATATCATTTTTACGCAACGTCACCTGGGTTATTGTAAACTTGTGTCGCAACAAAGATCCCCCACCACCAGCTGCTACTATTCATGAAATTTTGCCCGCTTTAAATATATTGATTCATCATACCGACACCAACATCTTGGTAGATACTGTGTGGGCTATTAGTTATTTAACCGATGGTGGTAACGACCAAATTCAAATGGTCATCGAAAGTGGTGTTGTGCCCAAATTAATTCCGCTCTTAAGTCACGCCGAGGTAAAAGTACAGACAGCTGCTTTGCGTGCTGTTGGCAATATTGTTACTGGATCGGATGAGCAAACACAAGTTGTGCTCAACTATGATGCTCTAGCATTTTTCCCAGCTTTATTATCGCACCAAAAGGAGAAAATACGTAAAGAAGCCGTCTGGTTTTTGTCCAACATAACTGCGGGTAATCAATCACAAGTTCAGGCTGTTATTAATTGTGGATTATTGCCAAAAATCATCGAGAATCTACGTAATGGAGAATTTCAAACACAGAAAGAAGCCGCTTGGGCCATCAGCAATTTGACTATCAGTGGTAATCGTGATCAGGTGTTTACACTTATTAAAGAGGGTGTTATACCTCCTTTCTGTGATTTGCTATCATGTCAGGATACTCAAGTTATAAGTGTAAGTTAAATCCCTATTGGGTAGATATCATTTTTTAAACAATTCTATCTTAAAAATTTAATTCCATTCAATTTGTTTATAATAACAAAACATTTAACTACATTTTTCAATGTAATTAAACAGTTTTATAAGTTGCATATTTAATTTCGATAAATATACTTAATTTTTCTTGCGATCCGCAGCAAAATAAGGTATATTTATTTTCTTTGGATTTTGTAATCCAAAGAAGTTGCAGCTATATTTACGACTGTTTACAAAACTTTAACCGGTCATGAAGTTAAGTACGTTTATATACAATACGAACGCCATAAAAGAGTCATAACTTTTAGCAAGAACAACAGACTTTTATGGACATGCAAAAAAAAAAACTGGATCCCAAGAATTTTAAAGCAAAAATAATACCAAAATGAAAATTTATTCCCAAAAAAAAACTTATTGGAGAATATTTTAAATTTGGCCGATGGGCGTCAACGCTATGGCTTTGGATATCTTTTTTAATGTAGCAAATTATCACTATATAAATTATGATCTGAAAGTTTATTAAAACAACGAGTAAGGCTCGATGTGATTAAAAACTTAGTGCATTTGTACAGCAACTAAAAAGATTTGTATGGTCAATCTGAAGTGCGAAGGATATAGTTTTTTTTTCAAAAGATTTACTATTTGCCAACTAAAATACGCATTGAAGAGTATAAAAAACTGCCTTGTCCTTTAACATTTCGTTCACAACGATTTCACAAGCATGCTTCTCGCAATTCTGTCTGGGAATCAGTAGTTGAGTAGTATACAATATGTAAATTTTTCTCAGATGTCTCCAAAAGAAGCTGGATACAATCTTTAATCAAGTCTTGTCGACGAGGATGGTCTTGATTTTCCTTAACAGTATAAAAGGTACCTAACCCCTTCCTGAATTAGACCAGAAATGTGATGCAACTCACATTTAAGCATTGGAGCTAATCTATAGCATGCAGGAGAAAGCGAAAAACCTTGTTGGTGATAGTAGGCGACTGAGCAAGTTTATTGACTCACTGAAGAATTGTTTCATTATGGAATGTGCTTGAGCAAAATCAATAAACTTGTTCTCGATAGTTGAATTCTACAAAGAATTCGTTTTTCTTTGTCTGTCGAAAATAAATACATATAAACGAAACAAAATCCACCTCTTTTCTTTAAGCTTTGTTGGCTAAAATTATTTTAAAGTGTTCATTTTCATTAGATGGTCGTAAATGAAACCATTCCAATAGATTTTATTAATATTAATTTCTTTTAATTCTTTTATACAGGTGGTTTTAGATGGTCTTAATAATATGCTCAAAATGGCTGAGAGTCACGTTCAGGATGTAGCCAATGTAATTGAAGAATGCGATGGTCTTGAAAAAATTGAAAAATTACAAAATCACGAAAATGTAGAAATTTATAAATTGGCCTATGAAATTATTGAACAACATTTCTCCGACGAGGTTAGTGATAAATAAATATTGTTTTTTTTTATTTACAAAATTGTAATTTAATAACATTATTTTTAATTAAAAAAATTCCAGCCTGAACAAGCATCAATGGTACCAACATCTGATGGCACTCAATATCAATTTGATCCAGATGCAGACAGTAGATTACCGAACTCTTATAATTTTTAACAAAATTTCCCTTATATTTCAATGTGACCATGATTTGAATGTTGTCTTGTTAATTTGCAAACAACCAAAATCTTTTTTTATATATAATTAATTTAGAACCATAAAAGCAACAAAAAAAGATTTTTCAAATAACAAAAAAAAAAACAACATCAGCATACTGAGTCCATGATAATTTAATTATTGTAATTTAATACTTTATATAAACAAAAAAAATCTATATATAATTCTATATATATATTTAAAAAAAAACCAAACAGATTGAATTTTTGAGTTTTAAACACACAAAAAAACGGAAAAAATTGAACGAAAATCTAAAAACTTGACTTCCTCTTTTTTCGAAGTTATTTTTTCACGCAAAAAATATTTTATTAATTTTCTACTGTAGAAATTAATGTTTTTCCTTTTTTATTTTCTACAAAATAAGAAAACTTAAACTAAAAATTTATTTCTTTAAATAATTTTTATTTTTTAATATTTGGAAATAAAAAAAAAAACGCAAATATATTGTAGAAAAATAATACCTATAAAAATTGTAGAACTAAATCGTTTTTATTTCATATTTTTTTAAAGGTTTTTAAAGGTTCCATTCAAAACATATATTATTATATTATTTTTTCTTACGCAAAAAAAAAACAAAAAATGTTAAAATTTATTTTGGATTAGATGTTTCTGGCTTTGTTGTCTATTATTGTTTTTCTTTTCTATTTAAAATTTTTCAAAAATAAAAAAAAAACAAAATTTTCATAAAACAAGATCAAGTCAACGCTCATTGCAACAACTAGATTAACACGAGCAAAAATTATAAAAATTAGGTATATAAAAACGCCAACATATTTAAAAAATATTAAAACGTTTTTAAAAAACAAACATCTTTTAAATCGTAAATTTAAATAAAAGAATCATATAATAACGAAACACCTGAATCTTGCTTTAAAACCTTATATGGTGAGTTTTTATTACGCCAAGATTGAATGCGATTTCCAAATTCAATTATATTTCATATGTCGTTGAGATCACGTTTTGAGTCGACTCGAATCTGCTGTGCTGGAGTTATTTTCTATGCAATTAAAAACTTGACGAATAAAAAGTGAAGCTATTCTGTTATTCGTCTTCAGTTGTTTCTTTTAGTCCAAATCTAATCAAACTACTTTTGGAATGATAAGCACGTTAACTATCAAGCGTGCCAACCGCAATGCCAATTTGTCAAATGTATCACACCCTTTTATATGGACATATTGGTTTCAACAAAGTAAAATAAAATTATTATAAATACTTATTTGCTTCTTCTAATTAGGATGTCAAGAATAATTGAAAATTGAGATTTGTCATGAAGTCACAGTTTCCCGTGCCCCGTTTTGCAATAAAATTATACAACAGTTTCTTTCTCGTCTTAAGGGAAATTAAAAAATCTAACCTAGTGTGGTTCGCCAGTATAAGCGCAAACATATTTTTAGAACAAAGAATGTTTTTGAAATATTGTATTGTGTCTACGGATATAGATTTTGGGCTCTGCAATGTTTTAATCGAGTTAGTATCATTTATTTTGCAACAAAAAAGCTTATTGTACCAGGTGTTAGTCCAAACTATTGCTCCTATCAAAACACGAGAGAAACAAGCAGTAATTTTAGAGATAAAAATTGTGACATCAGAAGCAGTGCCTAATCTAGCGTCTAATCTTTAAAGGTCGTAATGAAAATAACACAAAAGACGAAAAATTTTATTGAAATTAGTTGGTCGCTTATGCCGAATAACATGTACTAAATCCACAGCACCCTATTTTTATACTTTTTATATATAAATAGTTCGTTTTCACTTTTTTCTTCCCTATAGGTTCAAGTGGCGAAATATAAAATAGTGGATTACACCTTATAAATTAATATCTTCCAAGTTTCAGTTTAACTAAACTCGGTTAAACTGTACAAATATGCCCGTATTCTTCAGCATTTTAAACCAATCTAGATGAGAGTTTTGAAAAACGATAAAAATTCATATTTCATTTAAATTGATTGCACAGAAAAAAATTGGCAGTTTCCCTCCCACACAGCGTATTGCACTTTCTAGTTGAGGATATATTTATATTTCAAATCGTTGAAGCTGTATAAAGTTGAGCTTTTTTCGTAATCTTGAGTCTAAGTTTTGAAAAAGAGTAAGTACCTATTGTAGCCTTTAGGTAAGAATCTATGTTTTTTAATCGGTTGACATTTAAGAAATTCCTGCTTTTCCTCTTACCTCTCCTTTGGTAACGAATTTTTAAAGAACACTTAGTTCTTAAAACTGTCATTATTATCAACCCTGTGTCAATTTTAGGTGTCTGCCTATAAATCTGTTTAAAAGATAATGCAATTTTATCAGTTTGAGGTAACGAGCATAGTAAACAAGTTCCTCGAAAGAAAGTTTTAATATCATTTATTAATTTTTATTCTTTGGGTACAGAGCCCGAAAATTTAACATTCTCCGAATTGGAAAAGTTTGGGGATATTATCTGTTCTACAGTGAAAATTCGAATACTGTTACTAACTACAAGTTCATCTAAAAGATTTGAATTTATTATTATAAAAAAGTTGAAATTTTTTTTAATTCTGCACGCAGTATGTAATTACATGTGTACACACATACATATGTATGTATGTATTTATTGATATTTTTCTTTTTAGTTACTGTTATATGATATTGAGTAAATAAATAATAATGGTTCGCTTGTTATCATCTGTATACAATTCAATTATTAATTCTGTTGATAAAATTGTACCCAATCCTTTGAGACCTTTGTGGATGAGTCCAGCTGGACCTAAAACAGTTTTCTTTTGGGCACCTGTGATTAAATGGGTAAATTCATTTTATTTTTATATTTTTTCTTAATTAATTGAAAATTTTTCAAAAGGGGCTCGTTATAGCTGGTATTGGAGACTTAGCACGTCCTGCGGATCGATTATCTATTAACCAAGCTTCTACATTGCTTGCAACAGGTGTAGTTTGGTCTCGATATTCAGTTGTGATTATACCAAAAAATTATATATTATTAGCTGTAAATATATTTATTGCCACAACGCAAAGCGTACAATTAGGACGAGCTATTAAATATAAAATGGAGCATAGCTAAAGAATTAGGCCACATAAGTAAATACATACACACTTATTTGGATTCGCACTTAAATTTACCTCAATCATGGCATAATAATTCATTAGGTAAGCGCCGTCCCGCCATTGATTGTTATTTTGTATTTGTAAAGTTTGTTCTTTTCATATGCCAAGCCAAAATTAAAATTATTTCCATTGTCTAAAACAGCTGGAGGATTTACTTAGTAAATTATTGTGCCATGATTTTTAAATTAATAATAGGAATATTTTTTTGTAAAATATTTTTAAATAAAATCTAAGTGTATATACATACATACATGCAAGAAGTAATTACAAAGCAATTGCATCAGGCTTCCACAATTTACAAATGTGGCGGCAACTGATGACAATATAAAAATGCAAACTTGATCAATTTAGCGACCAGAAGAGTTTGAATAACTCAAGATAATATTTATGTAATAATAAGTCTGCTAGCCTAGACGCATTTTCCCGATGTTTGTAAAAGGTCTACGTCTGAAAGCACAAAATACATCTTAGAGATGTCGAATACATGCCATGGTATTGTTGGAAAAATATCAAAACATGTTATGAACTACCAAGTAAAAACATAGACAAATAAACCCCAATTAAGCTTTCATATATTTTACAAAGATAAAAATTTGAGAAATATACAAAATTAATAAAATAAAACTAATAATAAATAATTTGTATAAAATTATTTTAAGTCTTTGTAAATTGTTTTCAAAAAATTTTTTGAAATTGTTAATCATGTTTGTTTTATAAAAATTAATTTCCTAAAGAAGCTTTCCAAGGGAAAGCGAAATATTGAATTTATGTGTGTTAAATTTAATTAAAAATACTTATATAAAGATAAATACCTATTTATTATAATAGACTTATTTATTATATAAAATAAAGAAATAAAAATTTTTTATTAAATTTTTTATTATTAATGAAAGAAGTATTTTTGAAAATGATCTAGAAAACAAACAGTATAGGATAGGATATTACTACAAAGCTATGAAATTATAGTGGACTCATTTCCCTGTTACATAAAATTGGCACTAAGTTCAAGAAACCAGTCTCCCATTCTGTCGACGCTCCTTTGCTTATAACGAAAATTTTATAAGCAAAGGCGTAAAAGTTTAATAATCAGCGACGGCCTGCAACCGGTATTGAACTGGTCAGCTTAATTTTTTAAAGTCAGCTGTTAGTTTTAGCTGTAGTTTTCCCAAACAAATTTATTGTTGTATAGGAAATAATATAAATATTATAAATAAAAACGATGATTAAAATAAACAACAAATGTAGAACTTGCTTTAATGAATCCAGTAAAGGGTTGCAATCCCTTACAAAAGTGATAACGGATGACAGTAATCAGCGAAAATCGTTTGCTGAACTTCTTAATGAGGTGGCTAACATTAACGTATGTGATAAAAAACAAGATGCAATTTGTATGTATAAGAATTTTAATTAAAATATTTACTAACTTCAGATACATAATGATAAATGTTCCAAATTACCACAAGCTATTTGTGGTTGCTGCTCCAGAAAATTAAAAGCAGCTCACGCCTTTGTTCAGCAAGCACAGGAAGTCAATGAAAAACTTTATTCAATGTATTTACAACAGCCTGATGATATTGGAAAACCATTGGACTGCTTACTAGAAGTTCAAATTGATATAGAGCCATGTGCTGAGATTAAGATGGAATGCGACAACGTTTATGACAATAGCAAGGATGGCGCTCTTGCAGCCGACACAGAGTTTCTTAAGAAATGTATAAAGCTCAAACAGGAAGATCCTGAAGAGGACACATTAGCTACGACTTATACGAAAAAAGAAGAAAGTTTTGAAGAACGGTAAGCGTTTTATTTTGAAGAGTTAAGTGTTTTATACACTTGACCATTAATTTTATCATGCTTAAGTCTACCTTAAGACGGAAGTGTGAAAAAAGAAATTTGCTTTGTTGTGTTGAAAATCGAAATAATTATGTTAAAAAAATTGTACTAAATGATCGAAATTTTTCAGGCATATCAAATTTTCACAAAAAAGTAAAATTTTACAAAAAAATTGTACCTTCAAATCAAAATAATTTTAATTCGTACATAAAATCAAATTCGTCACAAAATATAAATACGATGTTTCTTCTGAGACTTACAATTACGCGCAGGATTATTTGTTTTATATTATTAGTTGTATAAGTTAAAAGTAATAAAAAAATTAGTTAAGAAAAAAGTACCAATTTAGGACACATCATCTTAAGTATTTGTTGTAATGATACTCCTCTCATCAAATCTATTTAATAGCTTTAAAAATTATATGTTTGAAGAAGTACCAAAGCTTTGTTGTATTTTTTAAGGAACTGATGTCTAAAATTATAGGCTGCTTTTATGGTGCTTTTATTCTCATTAAAAACACGAGAAATAAATCAGTTTTTGTTAATTAGATGGTTTATAACAAAGAGTTTTTATAGATAAAGTAATAAAAAAGGATAGCATTTTAAGTCATTATTAGATCGCACATTTTCCAAATAGTTTTAATACCCGTTCCATATTAAAAAAAATACACAAGAAAATATACAAAATTAAATTGTAATTTAAAAGATCAAAATTTATGCCAAAAAGTAGCAATTAATATTACTTTTCATTTCAGCAAATGTCTTAAGGATTCCTTAGATGTGATAAATGCCAACATTTCTCCATCAGCCGAAATGTCCGATGCTGAAGACAACATTCCCAATATTTTTCAACAGACTATCGATACATCCGATAGCAAAAGCAGTAGTAGTAGTAGAAGTGCTTCGGTATCGGATGACAGTGAGTGGCAAAATAATTCTAATAATTCAAATAAGAAGTCAGGAAAAAGGAAAGTATCCTTAAATAAAAGAAAAAATAACGAAAAGAAAAACCACAATGAGGATGAGTGGTTGCAAGTGAAATGTAATGAATGTGATAAAATATTTGACAATTCACGTCTATTAAATCAACACCAGCGTCAAAATCATGTGCCAGATGAACTAAAAATACAATGCCTACATTGTGAGGCCAAATTTAGTCGACGGCACAATATGTACGCTCATATGCGACGTATTCATAAAACAGAAAACTTAGAAGGATTGTTGACGCAAACAAAAAAACTAAATGTCGAAAAACAGTTCGCTTGTCAACAGTGTACGCGTTCATATACCAATAAATATAAACTAATAGCTCATGTTAATAGCCATCATAATCCTGAGAACAAAAACAATCCTCCTAAAAATAAAGTACTACAACCCAAGAAACGTTTTCTTTGCACACTATGTGGTTTAAAGTTCGATAGCAAGGGAAATTTAAATATACATTTCAGACGTCATACTGGTGAGAAACCTTTCAAGTGTGAATTTTGTGATCGGGCCTATCCTAGATTATATGATGTTACTGTACATCGTCGAACTCATACGGGAGAAAAGCCCTATCAATGTACTCTCTGCGAAAAAACCTTTAGAAAATCAAACAAATTAAAAATTCATATGCGTACTCATACCAACGAACGTCCCTACAAGTGTACACAATGTGAAAAGGCGTTTAAGCAATCAAAAGATTTGAATATCCACAAACGTACACATACTGGTGAAAGACCCTATAAGTGTGGTGTGTGCCATAGTACATTTACGCAAAGTAATTCATTACGATTGCATCAAATAAAGCAACAACATTTGGAAAAGCCAAATGTCATCGATAATGTGGCCGAAGGAACAACATTTCCAATGCTTCAGCCAACATAAGCTAATTTAAATGTAATAATAAAAATTTTAATACTTAAATAAATTGTAGTCGTATATTCAAAAAGTTTGTAAATGTAGATTTTTAAGCAACTTTACAAAAATTGGATTTATTCTAAGACTTTTCACAAAACCTTCCCTGTTTTTGTTAACAAAGTACATCATTTCAAAATAATTATTATTCTTAAAAAAAAACTGTAAATTTGAACCTAAATTAGGTATGGAGGGTTGCGTCTCATTTACATAGTGGGTTCATTATGATTTTCTTCTTGCGTTCTACTTACTTCATACTTAGTATGCATTTGAAGATATCGCTTGGATCACAAAACAAATTTTCATTTAGCATATTCACAATATACCCAACAGTTTAAAATTTTTCCAATCTTTCACAAACTACTGTGCCGGTTTTTCATGTACTGATCATCGGCCTGAGGGGAGACTGCCAATGGTTCATACCCAGGAGTTGATTCTGGCAACGTTTAAATTTAACTTAATAGCCTGCAGCCACGCAATGAGTGATTGATTCTGTCTAAAACCCAACCATTTAGTTGACTATAATAGCTGAGCTGTGCCCATTAAAGTCTCTGTTTGGCAGTAAGTCGGTAACTCTACTAAATCGAAGCTAGTAAGCTAATAGTCAAGGGGTCTCAGTAATGACATGCGTAAACTAGAAAAACTATTTTTATTAAATTTTACCCAAACTACACAATGTTTGATTAAATTTGTTAGTAACTGTTCCACAGGTTAACATTTCAATTGTTGATATTTGATATAATAATAAATATTAATATTCACAATTAAATATATTCTCAGTTCTAAAATGTACGCTTTAAACGGCTTACAAGTCATTTGATTCTGTATATGTAAGACAGTTTAAAACCTAATACAGTGAAAGCTCGGTATAACGAATGATGAAAGCAGCCATTTCAATTTGCTGCTAGAACAAGGAACATGATATGCTTCATATTTTTGTAAATACAGACATATCTTCGATATTTAAAAGTTATGAGTTTTGTGATTTTCTTCTCAATACGTGATTTTTATTCTCTGGTTTTACGCTTTAAATTATGTCACAGTTCTTTGTTTCAAATAAATGATTGTAATTAAAATCGGCTGCATCTTCTTATAGAAAAGAGGTACTCCCAAAACACTCTTATTTTTATGTGAGTTTATCTCACAATCTGTTGTTTAGCAAACATGAATGCAGCCATATTGACAATAATTTAATAATATTCTATAACTCGGTGGGACTCGAACTCATAATCTATCTTAAGCGAAAGGGTGCTAAAGTTATAAAATATAAAGTTGTCTTTATGTTTACGTAACATATAAAAACCAAGATTTAAAGATTGTAAAAATTTGATACTTAAATAGAGCTTAAAGATAAATTAAATTAAAATACGTAGTCAAAAATTGCCCAATTTGACATTATTACCAGACAACATAAAGATTTCAGCTTTGTTATTGTAGATATGCCAAACACAGGATACACAGGGATGAAGCCTTTAAGATATAGAAATAATATTTTTTGTAGTGAAAAGACTTGTCTAATTTTTTGCAATATGATGATGAAGATTAAGTTATTGTCAAAACTGCGCTGCTTTGCTTTTGAATGGGGTATATTCGATTTTGCTTTTAGACGTTACCATTCTCTGATACGGTATTTAAGTGAAAGGATAGTTCATTTAACGAGGTTCTTAATTTATAAAAATAATTTCATGTATGTTATACCAGGCCTTTACTGTAGTTTAATTGAATAAACATTAAAAGCTTTTAAAAAAGCTTTGATTATCATTTAGACACAGCAATTTTAACTTAATAATTTGCTCAGTTTACAGTTGACGCTTCACGACTAAGATTTCTTGCAAAGAAGTATTTTCCATGATATTAACATCTTTTATTATAGATAAGTTCAATTATTTGATTTAGCATTAAATTATAGGTAAATAAACTTTCTAACAGCTGCTTATATTTAAACACGCAAAACGATTTTTTTTTTGCAATATTGGCATTCATTCTCCCTATAAATTTTATTTATAGATTTTTTCATACACATTGTCTCATTTTTTTTATATGCAAATTCCCGCAAGAAGCTAACGTACGGAAGTATATAATTTTTTTGTTCTTGTTTTTTTTTTCTACACGTAACGTAAACGAAAAAAAATGTACATTTTTGCTGTGGTCAAGGCCAAGGCGAGAGAAAGCTTTAACATGAATTTAAGTTATTGTTGTTACAAAAAAGAAGAAAAATCTTAAAAGAGTATTTGTTTCGCTCTCTTAATAAAATTGAAAAATTACAAATGCTAATATTGTGCTCATTTCATACGATTTTGTTAAAATTGATTGTCATATTCGCAGTGTAATTGAAACAATAAACAACGTTGATTTTTAACAAGTTGGTGGTAGGTTATAACAAATCGTAAGATTTTTTCGTTGATTAAATAAATAGGTTATAAAAAAAATTATCACTTCAAATGGCTTCTGCCGCACTACCACCTTCTGCACCACCACCAGCTGCTCCCGCTAAAATAAGTTTACCCTCCAAAATTTATAATGGTTTGATTGGTTCTGTGGACAAACATGTACCTGACAAATTACGTCCCTTATGGAATCATCCGGCTGGTAAGTAAAATGATTAAGGCATTTGAAATTTTATAAATTTTGTTTAAATAATATATTTTAGGACCCAAAACCGTTTTCTTTTGGTCACCTGTGTTTAAATGGGTAAGTTTTATATAATCAGAGTAAATGTTGTTCAGAATCGGATGTAATTATATGCATAAATGCATGCATATACATATATATGTACAAACTTGCATTTGTATGTTTGTTGTGATGTGTTATTATTTAATTAAATTGCTATTACACTAAATTTGCCGTAGGTAAAAATACTAAAGAGTACTTTTTTGCATTACTATTGTAAGGTTGCGGAAGTAAAATAATTAAATTTCATATTGCAAAAAATATGCAATTCGTTTTTTTTGTGTTTTAATCATTAAAAAATAATTCTTTTGTGTACAGGATTCTATAAATCGTTCGACTATTAGTGTATGTGAATCTTATATCTAATTAATCTAAAGAAGGCTTATCGCAAATTTTTTGATGTGTAATAAAGTTAAAATTCAGAAGGTCTTTCTTATACAAAAGAAAAAAATTAACTAAAAAATATCGATTTTAAATAAATAGAAAATACATTCTTTGGAATCATCTTTAAATACTAGATTCCTTCAAATATAAATATTTTAAGGCATTTTCATAAAATATTTATTATTAAAAAAATTGAAATGTATTACTTTAGGGAAAGTATATTCATTTGGTCATTTCACTACTATTCATATTGTTCATCAGTGGATTTTACCCCACATTTTGCATAGAAAACTCAACTTTCTTATATCTCAAGCCAAATTGATTAAATAAGAATTATATTCAACCAACACCAAAACACTAAAAAACCAACAAAACTCAAAAATCTTTGTACAAAAAGACTGTAACCATTAAGTTAAGAAACAATTTTTTCATTCTCACTTTTCTACATCTTAATATGTAAGATAAAGAAAATAAAAAAAAAAAATTGTAAAATAACTTTTGCAGAAACGCCGTGTGCAGAAATATTTAAAATAAAAATAAAATTTATATAATTTTTATACAATTATAATATATATAATTATAATTTCAAATTCTGTAGATCACGCGACTTAGTATATTCTTAATTAAGTTAAAAAATTACATACATAATAAATTTTCACTTAAATACAATACTTGAAATGAAGCCATGTAAAAAATGGTGATTTCGGTTTATAGTTCACTAAAGTTCTTGAGGCCGTTTTGATATCGAAAAAGTTCCTGTAAGTCAGTTTAAATAACGAGGAGGCAAATAAAAATGTATTTTTTTTCTCAGTTATAATGTTCCTTCTATACACATAATGCTCTGCAGACTTTAGGTTATTTTATATGTTAACACGTTCGCGGACGCGAATGCTATAGCATTCGTTTTCATAGTGATGTAAAATGACGTGAATGCTATAGCATTCAAATTTTAAAGCCAATTTTTATTCATTTAATTTTATACAAGCTTAAGTTTTTGTAATATACATTTCAAAATAATAACCAACTGGTTCATTAGTTAATTTCATATTATTTTATATTTTCTCCATGTATTTACAAATTTGCTTAAGCCGACACATTGAGTAAACTAGAAGTGTAATCGTCGTGGATGACATAACATTCATTGTATATAACGGTTAAAAAACGATGTTCTGATTACTCCTATAATACATGTCTTATCAGATTTCGGATATTACAACAAGTTTCAAAAATAATTGCCTGTATATTTTTGCAGCTCTTTGAAAATTTTAGCGTTCGCGAACGTGTTAACAATACAGTCCGAGCAACTGATGTGAAGAAAGGCTTCAAGAGAAATAAATGATTTTGCACAAAGTTATTTTAAATAAAAAATGTTTGATGTAAATTCAAAATTCTTAAAACAACATTTTTAACATATATTTTAAAATTGTTTAACAAGGCGCTTTTATTTATCTGGTGGCTAAAGAGAATCCAACAATTTTATCTTTGCGAAAAATGAAAATATTCACGCCAAACAAGACTATTTATGTATAATTTCGTGATATCCACGACGTTTCCATGAGAATCTATAAGGCCATCCCTTATTTATGATAATCAGCGCACTATATTATTTTTCTAAGATTAATAACCTTTACACTTTAACTATAAACCTTCACCAAAGGCGTCTAAAGCGATTATTGAAAAGATGTTGACTGTTGTTGTTTATTTTCTGTATGAACGTCCATTGTTTATCAAAAAATATGATTTTACGCATTTTGTCTTTTTTTGTTGGGTTTGCTAAACTTTTAAATACATTTATGTCTAGTAATACATATGCATGTACATACATAGGGTCAATAATCTTAGCAAAGTCAATATTTTTCAGGCAAAAATAATTTTAAAAAATATTTTGCTTTTCCATTTTCTTTAATTAATTAATTAATACGGCAAATTAAAAAGAAAGTTGTTTTATATTAATTGTACAACTATGCGTAAGAAAGTAAACTGTTTATGAATAATTTAAAAAGCAGGGTGAAAATGTAAATACAATTAACCCTTTAAAGGGCTATTAAACTAAAAATGAAATAATTATTAAGCGTTTGTTAATATTTCTTTAATATCTTGATGTTTGAATGTCACAAACATATTTTTTATTTTATTATCTACAGGTCTAAACCTTTAAACCTTATGATTTTATCGTCGTAATCGTTAGTTAAATTCATTTGAAACTGCGGCTTTTAGCATTGTTATATGTATGTTGGATGACAGAGTTTTAAAGAACTCTCAAATGATTCTGATTTTTAAAACCAACAAGGCATGAAAAATATAATTCTCAAGCGATTGTAACAATCTTTAGTATTTATGAAATATGCTTAGTGGTTTTGGTTTCAGAAACCAGTAAAATGCTTATCGATTCCATCTGAATATCTATCTTACTAATTGCATAAAAATATTCTTTAAATAATATAACTAAATATAAGAGTTTATAAAATTCGCTCCGACTGGGCCACAAAAGTTAAAAGAACTAGGTCATTTTTTTCGTTTATCGTTGCTTTTTTCTTTAAACCGTAAATGAACAATGAACGAGAGAATCGGAAACTATTAATAATTGAAACTGCTAAAGGAATGTTTAAAATATTTCTGTGAGTTCAAAAAAATATTATTCAGATAAGAAATAATAGATTTCAAGTAGTATATTAAGGTAACATAAAAATATTATTATTAATTAGTCTTTGTAAACTGTATTTAATTCAGATTAAACTGTATTACATTCAAGTGTTTTTTTATATATTGTTTATTTCCAATAATTTGCTTCTAGTTTGTGCAGCGTCGACAGAAAAAACAAATGTTTGTTTTAAATTTTTTCATTTCCTGACAAAGCTACACAAAGAAGAAGTGGCCTCGTTCTTGGAATATATGTGAATAGATTACAAAATAAATAAAAGTGAAAAGAAAAAACTGTAATTTAAGGCATAATTTTTGTAAATTACGCATAATTAGTTCTTGCTACACGAAGACACCAAGAAAATAATTTGGACTCAGTAGTTTCATGAAACAGTTGATCATTATGTATTATTTCTATTGGCAATATCTACAAAAAATTAACCTTGTTCAAAGAATTAATTAAATTAACCATGTTTTTGTCTTAATAAGAAATTGAAATGTTTTTACCTTCCTGATTAGAACTTGCTTGGAGCAATGAACGCTTAAAAAGTAATAGTTCGACCCGTTCCCTTTAAGAAATCGTTCAACGGAACTAGAACATTCCAGAACAACCCAAGTCTATTAAATGTGCTTATACAGCAGTTTGGCAAAATTTGATATAATTCTGCATAACAAAAACATAACTGCTTCCGTTTTTATTAATTATCTCAAAACCCCGTCATTTTCCCCTTTTGTTATCTCCTTAATGTTAAAATCATTTTTTTTTGAGTATAAAGCAAAAAATGTTAAAGTATTTGTTTCAATTTGTCAAAATCATTTTCAGAATAAAATTTTTTTTGCTATTTTATTTATTTTCGAATGTTGATAAATTGTATTTATTCTCTTATTTTTAGTTTTTAATCTCTAAAAATTACTCTTAAATTTATCTCATTTTTTATTGAGGAAATGTTTTTACATTATACCTGTGATTTACAATTAATAAAAATACTGTACTGCAAATGAACAGTCTGTAAATATATTCATACATAAGCTCGTATATATACAAATATATATATAGATATTTGTATAAAATTTATAATGAATCTTATTTTTTAAATAAAACTACTAAATAAGAAAAAAAAAGGTAAATAAAATTTTTGAATTGTACTGAATACAAATTATTAAGCTTAAGTAACAGACTATTTACATTGTACGAAACCCACTTTCTTATGCAAGGAAGGGATATGCATATAGTAATAAATTTCCCTTTGTAATTTTTATAATATTTACATATATTGGAACCCATAAAGTTCCATTTGCATTCCCACTGATATTTCAAGTAGTTTTTTTTTATTTATTTGTAAAAAATGCAATGAAACGTTGGAAGAACGTTTACTAAACTTAAGCAATAATCTTTTAAATTGTAAAAAATTTTTTATTATAATTTTTATTATTTGTTGTTAAAAATTTAAAGTGTCTATCTCTTATCTAAGTAATTTTATTATTTGTGCTTGATTCCTTTAAATAAATATTTCATGATATTCTCATGAAATATTTATTACAAAAATTTTCATTAAAAAATAAACATTTTATGATATTCTCATAAAACATTTATTTCAATAAAAATAAAAAATATTTGAAATGTATTACTGCGGGGGAGAGCATATCCATATTGCAATTTCACTTTCGCTCACAAAGCTCATCAGTGAATTTTACCCCAATATTGTATAGAAAAACCTAGAAGTCTTATATCTAAAGCCAAACTGATTCCATGAGAATTTGTTCATAAAATCAACATAGCATAGACAGCAAGACTCAAAAACACTTCTATACAAACACAGCAAAACATTTCAAAACAACAAAAAACATTGTTTATTTTCAATCATTTCTACATAAGGGTTGCCATTGGAAACCATTCATATGTAATTTGAAAATTCAGAAAATAAAAAATATTTGTAAAAAATTTTACAAAAATTTCTAAGAAAGCAACGGGCACATGCAATGGAAATAAGTAATTTATTCATCGGAATCATTTTCAATCTAAGTAATTTTATTATTTGTGCTTGATTCCTTTAAATAAATATTTCATGATATTCTCATGAAATATTTATTACAAAAATTTTCATTAAAAAATAAACATTTTATGATATTCTCATAAAACATTTATTTCAATAAAAATAAAAAATATTTGAAATGTATTACTGCGGGGGAGAGCATATCCATATTGCAATTTCACTTTCGCTCACATATGCTCTCCCCCGCAGTAATACATTTCAAATATTTTTTATTTTTATTGAAATAAATGTTTTATGAGAATATCATAAAATGTTTATTTTTTAATGAAAATTTTTGTAATAAATATTTCATGAGAATATCATGAAATATTTATTTAAAGGAATCAAGCACAAATAATAAAATTACTTAGATTGAAAATGATTCCGATGAATAAATTACTTATGTCTATCTCTTATCTTATAATTAAAAAAAATGAGACAATAAACTTTTAATCCACGTCACATTAACAACACGCTTTATAGTTTCGTTTTGGTTCATAGCGAACAAAAAAATTACCTCAACTTAAAATCCCTGTGGATCAAAACCAAGGTCATGTCGCTACTTGGACAAAGTTTCACATACACTTAATATGCTAACTGTATATTTATGACAGTTTAAAAAAATATTAAAATCTTTATGGATTTTACTTCACTTTTAGGCCGCACTTTAATTTTAATATTTGTTGTTATAGCATAGCAGCTATAAAATTTCTATGAAAATTTCAATAGATAGGGATAGGGAATTCTAAACATATATAAAATTCATATTTTTATTAATTATTAAATATTTTCGTTTATTTTTCAGGGTCTCGTTATAGCCGGTTTAAGTGACTTGGCACGTCCCGCTGAAAGTTTGTCAGTTTCACAATGTAGTGCCTTATGTGCAACTGGCATTATTTGGTCGCGTTACTCTCTAGTGATTATACCAAAAAATTGGGGACTATTTTCGGTAAATGTATTTGTGGCTGTTGTACAGTCAGTACAATTGGGTCGTGCCTATTTGTATCAAAAGGAAAAATCTGAAAAAGAGGCGGCAGCTTTAGCAGCTGTCAAAAACTAAATAAAAAAATTTGTAGGTTTCCTTTTATTAACATCTCTATATATTCTTCTATTTATGCTAATGAACTTTCTTTTATTTTTGTCTTTTATTTGCAGCTGTTTCTTATAGTAATTAATTCGTTATTAAGTAATCAAGTCGAGGTGCTAAGAAGTAATAAAATTTCGAAAAGTGATATTTTAAATATTTACATACATATTTTTAATTATAACTCTCCTTAACGCAAATTAATTCGATTAAGTAGATACGAATAGCACAATTTTTTAAATATGAAAAAGACTACCGATAAGTTTATTCATAATAACTGTTATATTTTATTTTCTGTTAATTTTTAACTACTACAATTCCACCAAAAGATGTCTCTAGTGACCAGTTTTTTTTTTTAATTATAAGCAGTACATCGAATTGGTTACTGAATCGATTATATCGATTATTATATTATTATAAAAAAATATATAAACATAATTGCTTTAAAAAAAGGCTGTAAAATATTTAAGAATCGAAATCTCGTTTTATTTATTAAACAAAATGCTGTAAATATGGCAAAAAAGAAACTTTTGTTTTTATAAAGAAACTGTAAAATCCGGTCTGCTAGGTTGGTACATTATTAATATTTAAAATATCCAGTTCCTTTTGTTAAGCTATATCATCGTGATTATTTTTCATGTTCTGCTAGACGTGCGTTTTCGAATCGCAATATGCTAAAACTTATTTGAGAATGTTATCGACAATTTTTAAAATATAATTGAGGTTTGAAGTTGTCTAATTTCCAACGATTACGACTTACTAACACCTACTTTTTAAATCGTAAATCGCCGCTTTTATGCTGGTCACTGTATATACGACTAAGAAGAGACATTTCATATCTTAGGGAAAAACCAAAGAGTTGACTCGCACATGAAGAGTAAAGGTGTATAGGTTAACTTTATTTTTGCCATACAAAATAAATAATAACGCATAATCTGAAGACGCCGGGCAGAGTAGTTTAATTTACAAGGGATTTGCTTTATTTAATGAATTACCAAATAATATAAAAAGGGAACTGAATGTTATGTTATAGATTAATTTTAATACCAATTTATTGTATTTAAATAGTTAAATATTGACTAAATAAAGTTGAAAATAAAAAAAAAATAGACGACCATATAGGCATACAGATTTTGGTTTAAATTAAGACAAGTAATAAATTCTAAAAGAAATTCCCAGCCAATTTTATGATTGGTAGGAAGTAGATTAGAATTTAGTTTGTATAAGAAATATTCGAATATAAAAGATTTGAAAATTAAAAGTAAAAATAACAGTTTTCTTCTATAAACAAATGCGAAACAGTAAGAATCTCAATACAAAAATTCATTTACTAGGTTTAGAACTGCTATAGCAAGACTTAGTTGTAAATGTTGTTTCTCAACTCTTAGGTGGCCAAATACAATATATTGCAAACGAGCAGGCTTAATACGCTATAAACGTGTTCATGTTTTAGGGATCTTTTGTTTTCTAATCGTCCTTAAGCCTGCTATAATACTGAGTATTAAGATTTGTCAAATTTGTAACTGTTCCAAAAAAGAGTGATAGTGTGAAATCTAATGTTAAATAATACTGAAAGAACATTTGAAATTCCATAATCAAATACGTTTTTAGAAATTTTTCTAAACACTATGATTACGGGCAATGCAGTTTCTAAGAATCTCATTTTAAGTAAAATATATTTTTAGGGTTAAAATACGACAACAATTATTTTTTATACAGAAATATTTAACCTACATTTGTTACTTTGAATCATGCTCTTTCGAACAATCGTGCGCCCTCACAGTTGTGTTTCTAGTCATATTTTCTTATTCTTATAAAATTGATAGTGTAGAAACATAATGTTATATTACGTTAAATCCTTTGACAATCACGGAAATTCACATTTTATTTCTGGCCTATAAAATTCAATATAAATCTTAAGATTTGTATTACATTGTTGTGATACGTGCATAAATGGTTTTGACGACATAACTTTGGATGTTATTTTTCTACTCAAGGGCATTATTTGCAGCTTAGAGTACAAGTGCATGTAATAACATCTTTATGTCTTTCTGCCTTACTTAATTAACACCACCTTTTAATGTAGATAACTCACCACAAAAACACTAACGAGTTCCGCAACAATTTTTCCAAAATACATCGAAATGCTGATTACTAATGGATATTTTTTCCATTGCGGCAAAAAGTCAATTAGAAAATATTAAATATTATTATTTTGAGAAACAAATTTACAATTTTCTCGCAGTTTTTAAACAACCAGAATCAGTTTATTATTGCCAAAAATACAGGGAGTGTTTTGTTATGGTTTTGCCTTTTGGAAATTAAATAAAAAAACTGTAATAAACTTGTTACAAACATTTTTGCAGCTTTGATTGAAAAACAAACTTTTAAGGAATAAAATATGAATATTTTATTTGTTAGAAGCTATTTTAAGTACCAAATAATTGAATTTAAAGCAAAATGCTTTTCTTTTTAAGATTGATTAAGTTAAAAATAGGAAGAAGAAAAGAATATTAAACATTTTAAAACAAATAATAATACTCAGGAGGTAAATAATAAGTATCGTTTAAAAAAAACAAAGAAAAATAATTAAATAAATAGCATTTCTGCTGTAGGTAAATGTTCTTATGAAATTCTGGTTTACATTGCAAATATAGTTAAAACACAACTATTTTTACAATACCATAAATAGAAAATGTCTTAAGCAATAAATTACTATTGTTGTAAATAAAATACATTATAATAAAAAATTTGTTCCAACATTAACATATACAAATCATAAATGTGTTTGTTTTTAGTCAATTAAAAAAATGAGGAAAATAGTTTTTATATATAAGAAAATTAATTTTTTCTGAGATTGCCTAATATTGTGTTATATTTACAACAATAGTAAAACCCTAATCAATTTTACAATATCATTTAAAATTAAAGATATAAAAAAAGGTCTTAGAACTAAGAGAATATTTTTTAAAATAAATATAGATTTATGCGGAGCACAGTGTATTTTTTTGTTTTGTTCTTAAATGGACAGTTTTGGTTTAAAGGCAAAAAAGAAAAAGGAAAAAACTGTAATAAACTTTTAAATTTGTATATAAATGCGGTCTTTTTGTTTAATTCCTTTTACAATTGTGAATAATAAATATTGTTATTGTTTTGCTTTACCAGAAACCACCCGAAGAATGACCGCCAGGTGGTACACGAGTTTTGGTTGGAGCTGCAGATGTAGTACCATTGGTAGAATTGGTTTTGCTATCTGACTTTTCAACTTTGGTGGCAGTAGACTCTTCTTTTTTGTAATTAACTTCTTCACGTAGTTTCTCAACAGCTACGTTGGCGTCAGTTGAACCCATGCAAGCATTTAAATTGGAAGAATTTTGTTGATTGTATTTGGGTCGTGGTGCGTTAACACTAACTGTTGTTTCTCCAAATATATTAGAATGGCCACCTCCTGGTGGTTTTAAGACACGACTGGAAGGACGGGCACTGTTGGTCAAGCCAATTTTCAATTCGGTAGAAGTCATTTTTTTCTATTAAGTAATAAGTACCTAAAAAAATATTTTTACAACAACTTGAGTTCAATGGATGAAATAGTTTTTAAATACAAAAAAGATAAATAAAATTTTTAATATTTTTAACACACCCTATTCTTCTTTGTGTTAACTGTGAACAAATGATTTCAGTTTTATTTTTGTATTTTCTTTACTTTTTTTTAGTATAATATGCGCGAAAACGACAAAAGCACATCACCACAAACAAATAATAGATGAAATTACAACGGAACAAATTTGTATGCCTTGTACATGGCGTTTGCTATTTTTTTTATGTTAGTGTAAATGTATGTCAGTCAGTTTGTCTATATGCACGGATGTACGCAAGTAGTCGTCTGTACATTATAATGTAAAAGAAAATACAACATTAACAACAATATGAGCTGAGGCATGGCCAGAACTTTCACAAACTTTTGTTTTTTTATGAATTTTCTCTTGTCTTTCTCTCGTTTTTGCAATATTTTTTTGTAATAAAGGCTTGCCTTTTTTGCTTTTTGTTTTTAGATACGTCTGTTTAAATAAGTTATTAAAGAAAACAGTTTTAGTTGAATACGACTTAACTACATCATAAAATGAAAGAAAGAACAAAAAGAATTTTTTTCTTTTCATGACATTAAATGAACTTTTATCTGCAAAACTCCATACCTTTATAAACGTTAAGACATACCCTTTTTAATATTAGGTACACAAATACTAAGCCCGTGTCCATTTCATAGATGGACGCTTTAAAGTATCAAGCAAATTGCAGTAAAAATATAGTTGCAAATGGTTGTCCGGTATCAGTAAATTTTAACTGATAATAATTGTTAATAAGCAATCAATAAATCAGATTTTACTTAAATGAATAATGTAATGATGTAATGAACATGTGATTTACAACGCATTGTTATTTTCAAGTTTAATAGTCATTTCAATGCAATTTGTTAGCATGTGCTAGTAAATCGTTTTTGATTGCCTTATTAATTAAATTTGTTGATATATTGGGTGTTTTTATAGCGGTATAGGACTTTAACCTGGAACACTTTTCTTTAGCAGCCATTTTGTCAGCTGGCATTTTGGACCCGTGAATTGACCTCCAAGATGATGCGATTTTTTGTGAGGATATGTGAAATTGCTAGTCTACTTCTTCACAATCATAATCTGAAATCAAATAAATCTCTGGATGCCATACTGAAAGGCTTGCAAAAAAAAAAAATAACTGGAAATGTAAAATATTAATAAGTGAAAAATCCCTAAAACATTTAAAATGTTTATAAAACAAAATTCCAAAACCCTAACCATATTTTTAAACCCAATTTACAAACAAATTCCTATTTTATACATAAATGCTCAGAAGTTAAGATTTTGTTGCAGAACATTTGAATTTAGCAACTCAAATTCAGATTTTTTGAATAAAAGAATTGCAATATAACTTTTTTAAATAAAACTCTCAGTATAAAATGAATGACCTTAAATTATTATTTCACATTAAGTAAATCCTTCTTGATGCCCTAAAAAATATTTATGAATAATATATATTTTAAGATATCATAAAATTCTTTAGTAAAAATATTTTTTACAAGCACTAAGCGAAATTAACTTGTTATAATTTAAACATTCCCTAAAATTTATTTATTTTATTATTAAGACAATGCAGAACGAAAGTAAAAAGACATCAAAGCGATAAAAGCTGCATCCGCTGCTGGTGTTTTAGTAAGACCAGACCAATTTGAATTTAAGCATAAAAAGGCTATAAATTAAATCGAATTAGCAATCAATGGAACAGAAGTATAAGTATGTATGTACATATGTAAATAATGAAAATAGCTGAGCAATTTATAGGTCCTTTTACGTACTGCGAGTGTTAAAAACTGTTTCAAGAGTTTATATTCAATAAAGAATTATGTATGTATGGATATTAATATGCATAGAATGATACTTTTAGACCCAGTTTACATTGTGCAACTTTTGTCGCTGCAACTCGTACTTTATTGTTGTAAATAATGTGTATAAAGAGAATAGTAGTAGAGTTACTCTCTTCCCCTATTCTCTTTACTCACATTATTTACAACAATAAAGTACGAGTTGCAGCGACAAAAGTTGCATAGTGTAAACTGGGTCTTAGATGTATGAGGTAAAACTTTTCAAGTAAATTTTTATAAATACAATTTACCAGTCTAAATATAACAAAAATATCCCCTCTGTATTGATGACATAGTACGATTGTAACAGTGCATCTGTTTGTATGAATGTTTACTTCTTTGTTGGTACATGTACTGTATGAACACAAGTGCCATGCCAGTGCGACACACTTCTTTTTTCTTTTGCTATTTTAAAACAAAAACAGATTTAAACATACGAGTATAAATATGCACTGTACAATATAATGGACATACATATTTATGTATGCACATCTCTGAAGACGCACCAGAAAATATGTGACGTCAGCTTCTTAGAATGACTCAAAAGTCTAGTTAAAACATATTTTTTCAATTTTCGTTGGAATAATTTGAAAACGCCTTTTAAATCAAAAATTTCGTAATGTTTAAAAAAAAAATTAGTATAATTTTGTTCCCACCAAGCAGTAATCACTAAACAATTTTTTTATGCAAACATACATATATACACACATATCCACGGGCAAAAAAGAAGACATTACTAAATTAGTTATTTATTTGAAAATAACAAGTTTTTTTTTTAATTATTTAAAATGAACTAAAATTTAAGGCGTAAGTAGCCGTTAAACAGAAAAATAAAAGCGGTTTAAACTGGTTTCAACCTGCATGATTATGTTCTAGCAAGAGAAATGAAAGTGAAACTTTTGCTGGTCAATGCGATAAATAAATTTATATTCATCCCATTTTTATTGATTTTGTACATATTCCAAAACAGTTGTTGTAATGAAAGACGGTAAAATAAAATTCTTTACTCACAATTTTATTAAGTATAAAATCCTTATAGGTTTTATTATTGCTTTCCTTTTTCTCCTCTATTCTACACGATTAACAACACCTTTTGTTCACAAGAACCGCCAAACAATTAAACCGATGAAATTTATTTTTTTAAATTCTTGCCTTTCTATTTTAGAAGGAGTGATGTCAATACAACAAATTGTTCGATTTAGTTTTGCTTAGTGCGGTTTTACACACTTCAACTTTTGTTGCCACAACTTTTGTTTTTTCCATTTGAAAGAGAAAGCTTTATACCCCTTCTCTTTCTTTCTAATGGCAAAAACAACAATTGAGTTTGAAGTGTGTAAAACCGCACTTAATTTTCGTCATTTCATATATACTATTGAGTAAATTTTTCCACACACATTTTTTATTGAAAATATGCTATATTAAACAAGTAAGATTTATATGAATTTAAAAGCAAATAAATCAGTTTCCGTCATAATAAGATATACACAAAATTGTTAAAAAAATATTATATCGACGCTGCCCAACAAATAAATACTTTTTAAATCAGCTCTGTTGAATTGCAGTAGAAGGTGCATATGTAAATCAGAGGTAGTCTGATCAATACAAATTCGTAAATTTACATTCAACAATTTTAAAACATTTCCTTGGTGCGGTTTTACACACATCAACTTTTGTTGTTTCCATTAGAAAGAAAGAGAAGGGATATAAAGCCTTCTCTTTCTTTCTAATGGAAACAACAAAAGTTGAGCAACAAAAGTTGATGTGTGTAAAACCGCACTTACAAGTAGTAAAACAGAAAATAACATGACATGTCAATTAAATTTCACCCATTTTAAACCAAAATGCGAAAATATTACAATTTTATTTGTTTAATAAAGAATCATATAAGTTGAATTAAATAACAATTTTAAACGGACAACCAATATCCATATATTTTAATTAAACAAATTTTTCAGTTATTTAAATACAAATGTATCGCAAAAACATTTTTTACAATTCGAACACAACCTTGATTGTTCGTTATCCCCGTTATTTTGTAGTAGTTCCCAGTTCGGTTTCTGGTTTTCTTCTTTCGAGTTTTATAATAACATTTGCGCGTTGGATAAAAATTATTTTCTAGATGAACGATATTTTGATATTCCAAATGTATTTTAAAAAAATCTATAGTTTATCTCATTTTTACAAAAAAATTCAAAAAATAACACCTGAATTCCTCACAATATCAATATAAGAAAAATTGAGGGAGCAGACAGTAAATCGAAAAACCGCCAAAATTATAAGTTAAAAGAAACATAAATTTGAGTGATGTTAACTCTAAACGGAAGTGTTTGGAAATTAAATTTTTATTCATCATTATTTCTGTAGCTGCTGGTTAAAAGTAATGCTAACTCGTTTTTGCACATTCTGACATTTTTAATATCATTGTTTCATCAAACGCCAGGGTGAATTACAAAGTGAGCTTGTAACATATTAAAATCCAAAAATCTTAACATTCGGGTCAAACGCTAGGTAAATAAAATAAATTAAAAATTTTGTATTTTGTTGCTTCTTGTTTCACTATTTCAGTGGTAAATACATCCTAAATCTATCAATTTATAAGGATCTTGACAAGCGTATTTGTAACCATATTGAAAACAAAGTCTTGAAGGTGTAACTGCAACGTAATATCTGGCGTGTGTTACCTTCCGCTAGTTTTATTTTAAAATCGCTAATTTATCATCACTTTTGATTGATAAAAGAAAAATATTTTTCATATTGAATTCTGCTAAATACGTGAAAAAATTGTATAAATTGATTAAGTGGACTGTTTTAAAAGAAATAATAAAAAATGAAATTGCTAAAGAAATGTAAATGTAAAAGAACTGTAGGCATTTATTTATGGAAAAATAAATTGTATATTTAGTACTAATTAAATAGTAGACAAGTGTGTGTTTGTTGGTGCTGTGATTTTTTTTTATACAAATAGAAAATAAAAAAACTAAGAAATCAGTGTTTAAAAAAGTAAATTTGCACAGAAGTGCAATCTAAGCATTTTATAGAGTACAGAAAATATAGTAACAGAAATATAAAAAAAGCAACGAAATACAATTAATGCTGTCTGCGTTCTTTCGTTGTGAAGATATTTATAGTCTTTTTCTGTTTTAATCCATTCCACTTTTCAGTGGTTCTTATTGTTACCGTTAAGTGTCTTTACTGTTATTTTTTTAATAATTTTTTATCTTTTGGAGTATAAATCGTTAAAAGGTAAGTTTTTAATGTCTCATACATTTGTTTTATGTATATAATAAGTTAATATCAAAGTACATACTTTATTCTAAAACTAAATTAATTATTATTTTTTATTTTACACCATCATTCGCAAGACAATCACTCTGTAGGCTTTTTTTAGGAAATTATCTTTGTTTTTGTTATTAACTTTTCCCTTGTTCATTATTTTCTTGTTTTCTCATTGTTTTTTTATATATTCTTCAGTTGGTTTCTCTTATTGCTGTCATTCTTTGTTTACTATTTTAAGTATTATTTTCTTGTTTTTGTTTGTTTTTGTTTACATTTATTTGTTTGTATAAACGCAGAGCTGTAAGTGTTGATTTATTTTTTAAAAAGTTTTTGAAATTTTTATCTGCATTTTTCTTTAAGTAAGTTAAGTAATTATTAGTAATCTTAATGATTAGTAATAAGATAACTTTATTTTGGATGTTGGCGTAATTACTTAGATTATGAAAATTTTCTGTCACCCATGAACTAATCGTTTAAAATTACAAATAATCTAAAAGTATCAAAATTAATGAAGATTCAACTTTTTTACAGATAATTTTTGTTTTTTTTTACTATTTTTAAAGTGTATTGCGTTATAACTAATTTTGTTTGTTTAAAATTTAAAGTACGTCACGTGTAATCTTAGAAATCTTTAAAAAGATTCCGCCGAATTTCTAATCAAATTTAGAATAAAAAACATGTTTATGAAATTCATAAAAAAATTTTATATGACAATTTAGGCAACATTGTTCGTTTATATCCATAATGATATCTTCATTAAGAGTTCAGTTATTCGAGAATTATTAAAACAAAAACTTTTAAGAATCAATAAAAAAAAAATTATAAAACTACAACATTCGTCGCCTTATTGTCCATATACGCCCAAAAATTTTCGAAAAATTCATTGAAAATTTAACATCCAGAATAGAATACGTCCGAGTCAGTCATCTTTGTTTTATTCCATTTAAAATTTTTACACCTCTATAAAAATACTCTATACATATGCCAAAATTTTTTGCATTTTGTTGATCTTCTCTTAGGCTGTTTAGTATTAATTTTGTGACAAAAAATTAGCAAATAATATTGGAGTAGCGTTACTTTTTGCAAAAAGCTTTCCGCTTACTCGGATGTCGTAAGATTTATAAAATAAATTTTCTTACGATTTCTTAATTTTTAAGTTTAAGTAGTTTCTAAGAGAGCAGAACAGTATTTAATGAATCAGATTTTTGCAGTTGTGCAGAGTGGAGTTACTTCCTCCCTAAATGCTTTCACTATTTCCTTACTTCGAATTTGGCAGATGTTGTGCGGCATGACATAAATAAACGGGAAAACGGGATTTCCTTTGCTTACAGATATTTTCCAGGACTCTGTTAAAGCTGTTTTATTTCATTTCTGATCATTTATTGTAATCATATATTTATTTTTCAACGAAATTGATTGTAGAAAAATTGTAAAATAAATAATGGAAAGAAATCAAAATGATTCGAATCAATCACAAAATCCCTCAACAACAACAACACATCTCGGTAGCGAACAACTTCAACAACAACAACAACAACAACAGCATACGCACCATCATGAACTGAATGAAGTTGAACTTGAGGTTCAGCAGCACCTTAACGAAGAAGTTGAAGCTGCCAATTATGAAACTGTTTACGTTATAGAAGTAAATAAAATCTTTACAAATAAATACAATTTTAAAATAAACAATTTTCTTAATTTATATTTATTAAAAATAATTAGGATGTGGGCTCAGATGTATCTGCCAGTCGTGCACATTTTGTGCCACTTTCGGCTGAATATTCAACAGATGCAACAAATTCCAGTACATCGCAGGCAACAGTGACAACATCAACTGAACACCAGCCAGAACAGCTGAATCGTCACTATTATCCGCGTCATCATTATCATCATCATCACCATCATCATCAGCATCAACCTTATCAACGTCAATATACTTGCACCTCTTCGCCTTCGGCATTTGTAGCAGAGTATGAATCTGGTGTTAGTGAATATCAACGGCATCAACGTCCATACCAGGGTGGACACCTTCACCATCATCAACAAATGGCTTTAACATACCGGCCACATTACCATAATATACAGCAGCATCATCAACAACAGCCGCAGTTTGTTCCAACGACAATTGGTACTACGCTCCGGAACGATCTGAGTGTCACTCGGCCAAAGATTGTCAACTCAGCAACAGTTGTATCAGCTAGAAATTTTTTCCCCAGGTTTGTATAATATGCTAGCGATTTATACTTAAATTACTATTAATTTTAGCTGGCATAGGACAATACCAAGGTGTGATACAGTGGCATAATGCAGAACACTTCGGTTTAACCGCTGCATTCTTCACAGCAAGATACTCGGCTTTGTTTCAGATGTTCCAAATTCCAGATGTTTCAAGTTCTAAATATCAACCTTCCAATATCTGTATTGATTCTTCTGGAATAATTATCCTTCTGTTTAAGTAACAACCCATTAGCAGTTAGTACACAATATGCTTATTAACCCACGTATCAAAGACTTTAGAGGCATTACTTTTGCCAAAAATGAAATACCATGGATTCGCTTATACCTATGTTATAGCAACGGTATTGATCTCAATGGCTTTACAAATTAAACGTGCCAATGCACTACTTTTACTGCCTTAGACATATCTAGGCATATGACTTAGTTTATCACACTATACTGATTAGTAACATCAACGCTAGAATTTTTTTTTTAATTTTGGAACAAAAATCAGAACATTATAGAAATCTGACATAAGTTCTTGATGGCACCTTTTGGGGAATGTCAGAGGAAACTATTGAAGTGACTTATAAGCAAATTGATTGCTCTTGTTTTAAAATTGCGGTATGTAGCTCCGTTCTAAGTTATATCCTATGCGGGGTATAACAAACAGTTTTAAACGCACATCGAATGCAACCGGAAATGTTAAGATGTTTCATGTGCATCACCTACATGGGGAAATCAATATACAAGTAATCTAAAACAACGGGTACATAATCAAGATTCGCACTTTCCATGATATAAGACAGGACTCGCTATCTTACTGATATCTGGCTCATTATTCCACCTTACGTAGGACGCTCAAAAATTATTGTGTAAATTAACTGCTACGACAGCTATGAATAAATATAGAAACAATAAAGCTATGAAAGAGTCTGCGAATCTGGCTATCACCCAAATTTAGGACAATTGAGAGCCTGATAGTGCAATATTCTCCACAACTACCGAGAACGAATTGTTTCTAGCACTTTAAACTGTTGCCCAGAATATTCAAAAAGCTCTTATTACACTGTAATTATTTCATTGTGCCAATAGGGCAACAAATTTCACCCTAAGTCTAGGCTAAGTCGGATGATGCTTCATAATTTCTCCAGAATTTGATCCCATTAAAGATACTGATTTTAATAATATCTGATAGCCTAATATTACATATTTTTCAGGGAAGAACTTCCAACATCAACAGAATTGTTACAACAACAGCAGCCGCATTTGCAGCAACAGCAACATACAACTCTACTTCAGCGAGATCAAATTTCCAGACCGCTTGTTCGTTTAGCTGAACGTTCATTTAATGGTCCTTTATCGGAAGACTTAAATCAAGGCCACCATTATCATCATCACCTTGCTTCACATCCGCATCCTCACACGCACCTTCAACATCACCACCATCATCAATACAATAACGAGGATTATGCTGGTTTTTATATGGTTCCCTTAACACAGGCCACACAATCCTGCAATTGCAGCTCCACCAGTAATTCTCCTCCAAGGTCGTGTGAATCTTGTGCTTGTCCAATAGCCAACAGTACTTTGGCTAGGGAACAGAGACAACAACAGACTGAAAGATCAATGACTGCAGATATTCATCCCACCTCAAGCACAAACATCGTTTTTAATTCCCAAGAAGGCGCTATTAACAGCGAAAGGGAAAGGTCTGATGCAAGAATGCATTATGAGGAAATTGCTTCTACAGCGTATGTCTCCGCTAATAATGAGGACTCCAATCATATACTCCACCGTGATGAAGATGAAGTCGCCTCAACTACTTCTAATTCTTTGAATGCTTTACCTACCGAAGAGTTAGAATCATGTAGAGGTTCACCATTTTCATTGGTTATGCCGGCTCCGCCAAATAATCATGATGAAGTATCTTCAGCTTCAGAAGCTGAGCATGTGCAATTTGCTCACACTCGAACAACAAACACAACCACTACAACATCAGCTGCCGCTCTAAAAAAACAAAAGTCCACAACAACAAATGTTGTTGGATCATCGCCTACTTCAACCTCTTCTTCGTCGCAAGTTGCATCCAATCACACTGGAAATGGTAGTGGTGGTAGTGATGTCGGAAGTGGTGCTAGTGCTGAGGCCGCTGCTGCTGGTTCATCCTCTTCATCTAACTCAAGGAATATTTATGCTATAGATTTGGTTGAATCTACAACATCTAGTAACTCTTTTAGACGGCTCAGCGATGATCAGCCGTCTACCTCGCATCGTGTGCGTTTACGAGATGCGGAATATAATGGACACTATTGGCAAAACTTTGATGAAGAAAGCTTTGAGCAACCTCCAGTAGCTTGGAATTTACACAAATCCACAGCATCTGAGCAACACTCACAGACAAATCAAAGTAATCAACATAATGTAGAGGATAGCTCATCTTGTTCGCCTTCATTAAATCGTTTTCATTTACGTTATACTCGCTCAGAAGATAGAAATAGGGAAGCGCAAGAAGAAGAAGAAGACGAAGATGAACAAAGAAGATCTTCAAAAATTCAGCGTCTTAATTCAAATCACTCGGGTGAAGTTCATAACAATAATTTGTCGTTAATGTCTCCGACGTCACAGCGTACTCATCAAACAACCATCAATACAAATGGTTCTTATGTTATAACATATGCTGGTCATCAACCACCGCCTCCACCACCACCTCCCTTGCTGCACCGTAGAAGACGTTTAGAGACCATAACATCATCTGATCAAGCTCAAAATTTCGTTCTCTCCGATCATTCTCAAGATCAGCTACAAAGTACAAGTGAAATTAATGTGCAGCCCTCTACTTCTAGAGGTAGAGTGGGTGGTGGAGTTGTTTTAGCGAGCAGCAAATCGAAATCTAACGATACAAACATTAAGCCACCAGCTGTACTAACTGCACCAGATTTACAATTGGATTGGCTATCAGATGCTACGACCACAACAACTGATGGGGAAGATGATGAAGTAGTCTTTGTTCACTCCAGTCGTGAACCCATTCTCTCCATAGACCTAACAACCGATGATGAATCACCTTTAGCTTTGGAAATGTCTTCAACTACCGAACAGATCGCTTCGTCTACAACACATCATCACCATCATAATCAAAATCAAAATCCACTAACCCCAGCACAGGCCGCCAACACAGAACATCAATTGTCAGGAACAGCGAATTCACATCAAACTTCTTCGCAAGTAAGTGAGGATTGGTATGGTGTGGAACCATTATTTATCCCACCTCCGGTGGTTATATCGCCCAACAATGACTCTTACAATATGGTTCACGGGCAGCCACCTTCTTTGGCGGTCAGCGAGCCGCAACGCGCACATCAATCCACTGCAGGATATTCGGTGCTACCATTCCAATCAACAGAAGGTTCAATGTCAATGAATTCAAGGATTTGGCAAGATCCTTGTATAGACTGCTTTATTCCAGATCAAAATAGTGGTTCGACTGAAAGAGCTGTCAGCAGTAGGCAGCAAAATGCGAACTTAGCTGTCAGCTCAACAGCAGATCAGCAGGCGTCTGGAAACTTGGCCATGGCACCACATTGCAATAGCACAACAACGAATGCTGGTTTGGCACGTTTGCGTTCTGTGTGGCGTTCATATTTAACCGAAATACCACCAACATCGGCTGCCATACCAACGCCTATGGTACCCGCATCTTTACCTCCAATACCAAATTCGCCACCACGACCACCACCAATATTTATAGTGAATCCATACGCTGTTACAGAACACAATACAACGCATTACGGAAATACGTCAAGTATGCCACCAGTACCATCTCTCGGTCTCATGGGTGTTATTAATCCAAATCCGGATGGACCGCCCCCTACACCCCTCTATTTACAGCCCTCGTTACAAAACAGTCAAAATCCCAGACAAATGAATCCTCCCCCCACCCACTTATCTATGTCACCGGGCTCAGCTACACCACATGCCAATCAATACCATCCTCACCCCATGTATCATCATTCACATGCTCACACCACTACTCGTCCACACGAAAATCACATTATTACACACAATCATCATGGTCACACTCATGCTATACCACACACCCACAGTCTACCACATACACACACCCATACATTCCGTACCGCTTCGGGTACTCATGGACCACCGCCACCCTATTTGGTGCATCAAAATCTATGGTTACGACAACACAATGTCCAGGAAATACATAGACGTCATATGACACCCACTCCCATTGATTTGTCATCGAATCCGTTGAATTTAACCAGTAGTTTTCGTACAAGATATCAACAATTACCCAATGTCTGTTCTTGTGTTCATGGTCGCAATGGTCCAGTCTCAAGTTTGGATCCTGTAAGTTTTTTTTCCTCTAATATTTATAATTTACCGTTGCACAAACTTACGAAAATGTTTTGTATGTTTTTGATGGCAGACCTATTATCCTTATGATTCCCGTCCCCAGCCACAAAATCGCAGATGTCCAGTATTACGTAGACCTGCTGTTCATCATCATATGATTCATCACTATTCACCAGTGCATGTGGAAATTGATTTATCTACACCACGAATTGTAATTGGTTCGTCTATACGCCCACCAAGAGGAGCAACTTTGGTATAATTTCATTTCATATTTTTTTTCCTAAAAAGTGTTTTATTTGCAAATTTTCTATATATTTGTTTCTTCTTCGATTAAGGAAATCATTGAACGCAACACGTTGCCTCACAAATACCGACGTGTTCGACGTCCAAGTGAAACGGATGAGGACGCTGAGAAGTGTGCAATATGCTTATCACTTTTTGAAATTGAAAATGATGTGAGGTAAGTGATATTTTGAAAACATTCAATTTCGAAACGTGTTATTTCATTACCATTCTCAAGTATAATTTTATGTTATTTAAAGACAAAAACTCTCGTTAAGATTTATAGGTTTTTTTATTTAATATTTACAAATTTATATAAAATTTTGCTACGCCATTTATAAATATTCGAAAAAAATAAAAGCTTTTTCGTACATCTTCTCTGTGTTCATTAAACTTATCTTTACTTTTATTATTGTAAATAAGATAAAATAATATCCTATAATATGATATTTAATATTAAATTTTTATATTGTTGGTACAATTTCGCACTTTTTGGCAAACTTCCGGCTTCTTCTTTTTTAACATCTTAGATTTTCACATTTGTTTTGTAATAATTATCAAGATTTTTTTTTTAATTTTCGATTTATTGGTGCATTTTGATTCCCTTTAGTCAAATATTTTCGATGATGCAAAAAATCATATTTGTATTATGAATCGTCCGCATTCATTGTGATTTGTCAAATCGATTTTATATATATTATCGGGTGCTTTTTTTATAGAGGTATATAAATTTAAGTTCTCAACACCTTTTTTACTGGCAGCCGTTTACTCAGCTGCTAAGTTTGGCTTGGCATTTGAGCATGAAAAGAATAACCACCTTAACAAGCGCTTTCAAATTGTGCAAACTTATTTTGAAAATAATGATTCTGTTCGAATACGTATCTCAACTTGAATTTTGTTTAGCGATGAAGCTCACTTTTGTTTGAATGAATACGTCAATGATGATGATCCTCAAGTGTATGTTGAGTCACCGTTAGATACAGAAAAACTGACTGGTGTGCTTTATGGTCTTTAGTCTATGGTTCTTTTAAAACAATGCTGGTCAGAGCGCGTTACAGTATATTTTGCTATAAGTAATCATATAGCTATAAAGCTATATGATTACTGATTTTTTCGCTCATCAATTGAACAAACATTATGTGCAGGAGTTGCGGTTTCAACAAGCCGGCGCAACTTGCCACATAGCTCATGCTACAAATAAATTATTGAAAAAAATGTTGTGTAACTACATAATTTCATGTTTCGGACCATTGAATTGGCTTCTCAGATCATGCGTTTTAACGCCGCTAGACTATGTTCTGTGGAAATGTGTGAAGTTGCTAACGTACGTCGATTAGTCGAACACGACTGACTACTTGGAGGACAACATTTGCCGCAATAATGTCAATATACAAGGCCACAAGTGTTTGGGAAAAGTTAGAAAAATTATAATGCCAGAAGACTATCTTTTGAATAAAGTAAAATTCATGTCAATTTAAAAAATACATGTTGGTTTTATGCCATTTTAAAGTTCTATACCTCTATAAAAAACATCTGTTACAAGGAAATAAAAATGTATTGGTATAAATGCTTTCCATTTATTGTGGAAGGAAGAACATCAGGTTTTTAATTTTATTACTTTATACTGTTACACTAATAGAGCTATGCTAGGGCATTAAATATAACCTATATTAAAGCAAGAGTTTCTGCAATTTGCTCTCCAATAATAATTTTTTCGCGCGTTATAAATAATTTTAATTAATATCTTTCTGAAATACGACAATTCTTCGAGCGTTTACAAATATTTTTGTTAATAAATGCTTAAATATAACTTCAAACATAAATATGTTTAGTACTTTTTTTATTTTAGTTATGAATTAATGTATTTTTTACTTATTTGTAGACGATTGCCTTGCATGCATTTATTCCATACTGACTGTGTGGACCAATGGTTGGTTACCAACAAACACTGTCCTATTTGTCGTGTAGACATAGAGACCCATTTAAATAAAGATGCTATTATTGCAACATCTAGCAGCAATGCTGAAAGTGCCGCAAATAGTAGTGGTTGGTGGCAGCCAACGGCCGATTGTTGAACAGGATTTGGCCTAACAAGAAAACAAAAACAAAAACAAAACAAAACAGAATAATAAAACAATTTATTATATTAGTGTTCCTTAACAGAAAAAGAAAATTATATTTCTATGAAAAGTAAAGAAAGAAAACAAAGTTATAAGCATAATCAATAATTATTATATTTAACTTAAGTATTTATACCTATATTTATATATTTAATATAATAATTAAGAAACACAATTTTTATAGATTACAATTTTATTTTAAAAATTAAATTGCTAAAAGATAATAAATGAAAAAATCGTAATTTTTTTGTTAAATTAAAGTTTTGAATACGTCTTTTTCTGACATGTTTTTCCATAATATTTTTAAGAAAATTCTTTATATAAAAAATTAAATCTCAAAATACTGTAAAAATAATTAATCTTTTGCTATATTATGCTTTGTGTTATTATTATTTTTTTTTCTCATTTGTTTGTTAGCGATAATTTTTTATTTTGCTTATTTTTGAATTGTATAAGTTTTTTTTTTTTATTTTTATATTTTGTTTGCGTTTAATATTTTTTTTTTGCTTGTTTTGTTTTCGATATATTTTGCATGTTTAATTTTAACACAAAATTTCTTTTTTAAGTTATTTGTGCCATACGTATATTATTTAATATAAACTAAGTCTCTCTATCGTATCTAATATATTTATTATTAATTTATAAAAGTCTTGCCATTTAAATTTTTAAAGTAAATTTGTTAAAACGTTTGTGTAAAAAATTATATTTAAGTTTTTTTAATTTACCAAAAATATGTTGCTGGCAATAGTTTTGCTTCATTTTTGTTAAAGGTTTTTGTCTGCAGAGCAACTAGTGTTTTTGAAATTTGTTTCAAGGATTAAAATTTTTTTTATTATTTTTTATTTATTATTAGGACTCGAAAATTTAGTACAACTGATTTTGTATAATTCAAATCTTAAAAGCATAACAATTTACAAATTTAAACACATATGTTGTAAATATTTGTTGTTTCTATTTTCGTTGTCCTTTAAACTAATTTAAAGAGAAAACAAATTAAATATAAATAAAAAAATTTCATTCCCTCAAATATTCAGTGGTGAGAAATAAATACAAATTTTGTAGGGGAAAGTAAAATAATTTTTATGACAAATGTACAGTAACACATCTTAAAAATTCAATATTAAAATTTTATAAAAAATAGTTCATTAAATGCGCTGAAATTCACATTATAGGAGTGTATACTACACGTTTGGATTTTATGGTGTAAATTTTATCGTATTTGTTAAGCGGTGGCGAAATAATATTTGTCAGGAAAGGTGCATATAAATAAATACAAGATCACAGTTATGATTTCGAAATCATAAGAAACTAAACCTGATTGTCCATGTCTACACTTTTTTAAAGTTTTATTTACAAGAGATATTTTTTTAACTTAAGAAATTATCAAAAATGTTTTAATTTTTAAAGAGCAAACAATTTTTCAAATTGTTCCAGAGGTGTTTCTTTAATTTTAAATGAGTTTAAAGATAGGCATGGTATTCGCATAAGAATATTATTTTGTTTGCGTTGTCATGTGTTGCAGCAATCGTATATTAAATAGATAGTTTTTGAAAAGAAGTACGTTTTTAAAAAATTATACAAAAACTTTAATTTAATCTTTATAAACAAATTGAAGGCATTTTACATAAGACCACTTGAAGCCTGCTGTTATATTGTATTTGATACAGTTGTGGTCAAGGCGGCGAGGTGTCTTTTTGTAAATGCCGCTAGAAATAAGTGACAAAAATATTTATTCCGGAAAATAAATTTATAAATAAAAAAGAAATTTGAAAAAATTTTAAAAGGAATTTAAGATACTCCTTATATTATTTGGAATTCCAAATCCAATTCTTTTGAAATATATTGGAGGATTTTGAAATGAATTTCAGAATTTTAGAATCGGCATTAATTGAGAAAGTTTCTCAATGATTCCAATGTATATTGAAATCAATTTTTTTTTTGATTTTATGACAAAAATTTAATACAAGTATACTGTAGAACACAATCGCATCATTTATAATGCAGAATTTTTTTTATTAATTTTTAAATAAAAATTTCTGTAATAAAAAGTCTAAAATTTTATAAGTAATAATTTTAAAATTAAGCACTAGGTCTTTATATAAAAAATTCAGTTAATCGTTTTTTTTTTTATTTTTATTCTCGATTTTTAACCGAACCATTCGTTGGCATCTGCAGGAAAAGAATATCGAGAACTAAAATAAAAAATAAAGATTAACTGAATTTATTATATAAAAACCTAGTGCTTAATTTAATAAATTACTTAAAAAAATATTAAAAAGGTCAAATAACTATAATTATTTATAGTCCAAAAGTTATAAAATATAAATGAAAGATTTTTAACAGAGTTGGAAAATTTGTTGGGTTTTACTTTTAAGTCAGTTTATGATAGCTCTGCTTGATTGGTTTAAAAATGGCCAAGTGGCTAAACTTTCCCCACAGTAATACATTTCATATTTTAGTTTTAAATAATAAATATTTCATGAATTATATATAAAATGCTTAAGGCAGCAGTAACGTAACGTAAATCAACTCATTTGATTTTTTATGTCCGCCACACTCTTCTTGCTCGCTGACATGATTAAAAATTACAAAAGAATTATTTTTTGAATGGAATAAATATAAGGCAAACTTCTTATACCACAATAACTAAATGATAGACAGAGCTAATTCAAATGTGGAAGTATTTGCCAAACTTATATGCCGTTCTACAGAGCCCATTAAAGGAATTAATATTTTGTATACAATTTAAAATTTTCCACACACTTGTCAACTATTTATAATCATTTTCTTTAAAATATTGGCTTATGGCAAGACTTTGTAAAATAAATATAAAAAACTAGTTTAGTTTATTGTAAGAAATAAAATAAGATAATTAAAAAAAAAAACGTTCTTCCAAAAATATTATTTTTATGTATTTACAAATAATTATTAAAGTAAAATTTAGTTTTCTCTCAAATTGGCATTAGTTTTAAGTGTTAACAATGTTAACGTTAATTTTTAATTTAAGCTTTTTTCGTTTTTTGGAAATTTTGTCTGTTGTAAGTTTATTTAAAATTTCTTTTTAAACAATTAAAAAACTATTCTAAGAATAAAATAAAAAGTAAAACAAATAACACTTAAAATATGGATATTTATGTAAAATGGTTTATATTGTTAAATAACACAAAATATCAATTTACAATAACATTAGTAAGCTACAACAACAAATACAATTGGAATACATACGTATGTTTCGAAAACAATTAATAAAATGACGAGTATTTAAAATAATAATGAAGGCAAATTCTTAAAGAAAAGAATGACCGTTGTCATCCAGACCAGATATGGACTTCTTTGTCAACATCGAGAATTTTAATTTATTCACACTTTTCTGTACGGGATATATAAGTTGTGTCGACGTTTAGATTGTTATGTTAAGTATTAACTAGAAATAGCTCTGTGGTAGAAATTCGATTAAATTTTTCATTTACATATAAATTTAACGTATGTACCCATTATTGTTTTGATATAAAGGGGTTTTTCCACAGGAAGTTTGCTTTATAAAACAAAAAAAACAAAAATTTAAATAAAACAAAAAAATTTAGATTAAGGTGATTCAAATTTTTATTGTATTACGAAGTAGACAAGTTCGGCAAGTATGAATGAAAAATGATATCTGGCAAATGTCCACCACAACCACGTTGACAAATGTCGATTCTTTCATCAAAGATTTGAATCACTTTTTGGCAAAATGACGGTCCTATTTCGTTAATCACATCACGGATTTTTAGATTTAAGGCTGAAATCGATTCGATTGGCTCCGTATAGACTCTGTCCTTAACATAGTCCCACAAAAAATAATCGTGTGGTGTTCAATGAGCCTATTTACACGAGATTAGTTGTGCTGGTCTAACATGTCAGCTTGTAGGCAATTTCTGTGAAGAGAGTAGTTTTTTGTTGGCACAATTTTTCAATCAGCTTTAACCCCGCATTAGTAGAACAAAACTAATACACATGCACTTATGAGAACACAGGTCTTGTGTTTTCTTTTTTGCAGTTGGCTATCGTAGTGTAAATATGAATATGAATTCAAAAGTAGATAAATAGATTTTATGCTATTTATTTTTATATTTTTTACCTTTGTACCTGTAACCTGAATAAATCACATAAAAATTAAATGATTGAGATTTTATTATATTACTAGCTGAACCCGGTGTGCTTCGCTACCCCCACGTTATAAAATGAAATTAAAAGTAATTATACATTAACAAAAATTTATTTATTTAATTTTAATTTAATTATTGCAATGCTTTAGGATATACAATATTTTTAGTTTGCCCATCAGGAGCATACACATATAAATCGGTGGGTTTTCCTACACGCGAGCATGCAACATAAAGCTGTCGATGCAAGAAACATGGATTTGCTAAATTTAAGCCGCAAACTTGCAGAGATTGACCTTAAGCTTTGTTAATAGTCCGGAACAGGGAACTGCAATCGTTTAAAATCGAATGCTAAATCTGTTGGCATCATTGGAATGCGTGGCAAAAGTACATCTGTCCCGTAATAGTTTCCTGTTATAATGGTCGCTTCTATTAAATTATTTCTCAGTTTTTTTACTGCAAGTCGAGTGCCATTGCAAAGCCGTGGTGGATCGATATTACGCAGTAAAATAATCGGCACTCCAATTTAAGGTTGTAGCACATGCGGTGGAAAGCCTGGCACATCGAGTGAATTTAAAAACTCAACAGGATAATTTACGGCATCTTCTTCTCTCGTTACAGTATCGATGGACTTGTACGTTGCTGCAGTTTCATCGATTTTGTTCAAAATAGCACTGTTTATGGAATTAACATCAATGTTTTTGGCAGCAAGTAATGCTCGTTCACACAGCCATTCCTTGTTTTTAAAATTGCGTTCAATATTGGGAAATACACAATTGATTAATTCTTCAATGGACAGTGTCATTTTACAAAACTTAGGTGGAAATGTAATGCAGTTTGTTGTTGGATACGATGGCATTCTTTCGTTTCCCAAATCCAGCAACTGCTTTGAAAATCGGGAAGCTGATGCATCGCGCTGTAGTTGCACACGCATATTTGTCGTTAATTTTAGTGTGCGAACGTGGTGCCAAAGAATGGATGTTTTCAGACATGCGTTAAGCTCATCAGCTGGGGTTGCACCTGGAATAACCGGTAGTGTTTGGCGAAAATCACCGGCTAACAAAATCAGTGCCCCCCAAATAATTGCCTATTGCTTCTGAAATCCCCACGCTGAATTTACAGCGTGCTTCACGTTGCTGTAAATTCTCTGCAGCTCTAGAGGTTGAGGCTCGAGACCGTTCAATTGCAAGGCGTGCTTCACGTTCTTCATGAGTTTCGTTTGCTCTATTGGATTTCGTTTTCATTGATTTTGGAGTACGTGCCGAAAGGGATGATTTTTTTGGAGGCATTTTTTTATTTATAACTAAGTTTTTAACACAATCGTTTCTCACTTAATTTAAACTTTGGTTATATTAACTTTTTAAAGTTTTTTGTTTAAATTTTTTGGTTATAAATTTAATAAAAATTTTTTATTTTCAGACGAATCAAAAAGCAGCAATTACACAATCAGCTGTTTTCGCAGTCACATGTAGGAGAATGAGAATGGGGTTACCCCACTCTCTGTTTTAGTTAAATTTTGTAATCAGCTGTTTTGCAGACAGTTGTGGGAGAAAGAGAATGGGGCTACCCCACTATTTTAATTAATATGTATTTCAAATTTTAGGTAAAGCCGTTAATAAATGTAGTAAACAGTAGGTGCAGAAGTGTGCATGGTCGGAAAATATTATCATGTAATAAGTATTCCTGAGTCAAAGAATTTATTATTTCGTAAGAATATCCTATTGTAAAAATTTAATGACGATCGGTCCAGTAAATGTGATAAATGATAAAGAATGCATTTGTTCATATATTTATATATTTTTATTAAAAGCAAATTAACTTTCCTTTGTGAGTCGGTCATTATTTATAATTTTGTTTTTATTTTTTCCGTATACAAGCGTTCGCTGTTGTTTTCTATTTTTTATGAGCAAACAAACGAATACCGAACAAAACATCAACAATAAAACCGATGCCTGATTGCTTTTTTACTGCGTTAAAAATACTCATTTGTGACGTTTTGAAATCGTTTACATTGTAAATATTTTGTACGGCGGCTTTATGAAAAATTATACTTTGTTCGAATACAAACCAATTAACATTTTGGAAGTCAGTCTGTGTGTGTAATTTTCGTGTTCACTTGCAAAATGATCCATCAGCTGAACGTTTTTCTAAGCAATTGTTAGATATGGGGAATAGCATAATTCCAATTAACCCCTAAACAAAAATGATTACGATTCCAGATAATTTTTCCACTTTGCACAAACAAAACAAGAAAAAGGTCGGTCACAAACGTGTTTCCCGGTATTGCACACAATTTTAGAAACTATGTTTGGTTGGGGGAAAGAGCTATCTTAGCTGCGCAAAAATGCAGATGTTTCGGATATCAATGTGACAATTTTGAATGAGATTCCCGGGGAAATGTCTACCTACAAATCGATTGACTCTGTTACCAATCAAGACGATGTTGTAAATTATCCAATCGAATTTTAAAATTCGCTTGAATTACTTGGACTACCACTCCACCGCCTACAAGTGAAATTTGATGTATCAATTATTTAGCTTAGAAATATCTAACAGCCACGACTTGCAAGTAGTCAAAAAAGTCATGAAAAATGTGATTGAAACAAACGTTTTAAAAGGAAAATATAAGGGCGAGGATGTGCTAATACCACGCATTCCTATGATTCCTACAGATCAGGCTTCAGTTCACCATATGTGTTGCTTTTGCAATGATCCCTGTTTTTCCCATGGTCATTTATATGTATCATGTTCACGTTTGTCTATACCGCAAACGAAAATCGATCGAAGAATGTCGTATATGTAAAAGCATTGCAATAGAGTTAGACGTATTATATAAGCACACAAAAATATTGAATTATGGAAGAGATAAAATTATTAAAAAAACATTGAAAAAACGAAAAAAAGAAATTGTGCTCTGTCTGATTAATTTTCTTGAATGATTGAATTTTTTGGCGCACACAAAAAAGAACTCTGCAGAAAAAAAAAAACAAACCACAAATGACTTGCAAAGCAGTCACGGGCACGCTAGTTATATGAGTATAAACGAGACAATTTGATCTTAGGATCTTATTTTTTAAAAAGAGACCTTTATTTTATAAAGAAATAAAAAAATATATATAGTATTTGATTTTAGATCAAGCAAACGTCAAAAACAGTTTGGCGAGTAAAACAATTAACAAACAATTAACTTAAATAACAAACATTCTTGTTCTTTACATTATTCAAAAAACCAAGTGAATAAGTATACAAGACAATGATAGATTGTTTTCATTTGATGTAGTTTCACTTTTTCCAAGTATTCCTGTAGGTTTAGCTTTAAGTGTTATAGAGGAAAAATGGCAGATAATAGAACAAAATACGAATATTGAGAAGGAATTATTTTTACGTATTTTTAAGTTTTGCATTGAAGACAATAGGTATTTTCAATTTGATAATAGGATATATCAACAGAAGGAGGGCCTCCCTATGGGCTCTCCAGCATCTCCAATTATAGCTGATATTGTGATGGAGGAATTACTAAATTCATGTATTAGTAAAATGCATATTAGAGCTAAGATAATCACAAAATATGTGGATGATTTATTTTGTATAACTTCAGAAGATGCAGTGATATTTTGTGGATGATTTATTTTGTACGATGATGCAGCGGATGATATTTTGTCGGAATTGAATAGTTTCCATCCGGATATTAAATTTACGATTGAAAGAGAATTAGAATCTAGACTTCCATATTTAGATATATTGATAATAAGGAAGAAAAATAAGTTAGTATTTGATTGGTATAAGAAACCAACATCTTCTGGAAGAATTATTAATTTTTATTCAAAACATCCAAGGAAAATGATAATAAACACAGCGAAAAATATGATAGACAGAATATTGACTATAAGTGATAGAGAATTTCATTTGAAGAATAGGGATACAATAAGAGATATACTTAATGACAATGATTTTCCCGTAGAATTAACTAACAGATTAATTAGACAATATGGTAGTTATAGGCATAATTTAGGAAATTCTACGGCAGAGCCAAGAAATTATAAATCATTAACTTATATTCCTGGAATATCAGAAAGATTAAGAAAGTCTAAAATATATGACACAGATAGATATATAATTGCACACAAAACATATAACACATTAAGTAAATTATTTAGCAATATGAAGGATAAAATAGGGAAAATGGAAATATCTGATGTAGTATACAGGATACCATGTGGAGGAAATGACCAGGTGAACTGTGACAAAGTTTATATTGGCACAACAAAGAATAAACTTAAAACAAGATTAGCTGGTCATAGATGTGACCAAAAATATAGGAATATTTCAACACAGAAGACATCCTTATCTTCACATTGTAAAAAATATAATCATTATCCAAAGTTTGATGAAACATCAGTATTAGATATAAAAAAAAACTACAAGAGACGTTATATGTTAGAAATGTTAGAAATTGTTAATGTACCAAATGTAAGGAGAATAAATTTCAAGACAGACACAGACAATTTAGCTCAGAATTATAGGTACTTAATACAAAAGACACATAATTTGTTATAATTATTTCATAAGAGAGAATTTGCTATTTGTTATTTATTTGTTATTTCCGTTTCCTTGTTTTTGCATGTTTGAATATTTGAAAAATTAAATTTTTGTATGTATGTATGAAAAAATATTTTATATGTTTTTGTCAAATGTTTTTGAAAAATTTTTTCAATATGTTAATAATTTTTTGTTTTCAAAAATAAAAATTTTTTTCCCTGAAGAAGCTTTCCAAAGGAAAGCGAAATATCGAAAAGAAAAAAATTATATAAAAAAGATCGTTAGAAAGAAAAAAAGATATTTATTAAAAATTATTCAAAAATTTTTGCTTTTATAATTTTCGTAATTTTTTTCCACAAGGAACATAAGGATTGATGTTGTTTCGTACAAACAATCACCTGCTGTGAAAATATTACTAATTACTGATTCGCAATTCGTCTTGATAAGAAAAACACTTTAAATCTTTATCATGGACATTTCATAAACAAATTTAAAATTTTTACAAAATTTTTTTTGGAAAATTTCTACAATTTTATAAGAAGAAAAAAAGAAAAGCAAAACACAACACCTAAGATTAACTAAAACAAAAAAAAAAATAATAATACATTATTCCACTTAAATATAAAGTTAAAAATTCGATTTGGTTGTTTCAGATTAGTTTTCTTAACGTTCCCGTTATTCCTTAATGTCTTAATTCTCTCTAGTTTTATCTCGTAAAGCTCTCAAGTCAGGATATAAAGCTCCTGCTGCCACATATTTATGGTCACCCTTATAGTTTTGCTTATATTCATCGATTACGGCAATACCCGTATTCTTCATCATTTTCCTTGCAATACCTTTGGGAATGATGTAGTTGACATTGCGACTGACTATGAAGGCATTGCCCAAGGTATCAAAAGTGTCGGCAGCTACATAACCAGCAGGGCATCCATATCTAAAAGGATAAATATATTATTAATAAGTTTTAATTTATAAAGTTAGCTGGAATAAGTGGAAGCTTAAAGCAAAGATCTTGTTACAAATAATCATTCTATCAAATGTTTCCGTCTTTAAATATCAATCACTTAGTTTCGTTACTTCGATAGCTCTACTAATATTTTGATACATTTTGTTTGTACCTTGCAGGAGAAATAGTCCCTGCACATGTGCTGCAACTAAGAAACTGGGTTATGTGCAGGAGTATATCAGGGAAGTACAATATGGCGACATTCAATTTTAACTGTCTGCTATTAAAGGAAACAGTAAAGATCACTGCAGAAGATCTATGCTAAATTCGAATTGTATGGCTGCGGTGAAAAGCATATGCGATCTGTTGACCAATCGGATACGAACAGAGAATGAAAAGCGTTTTGTATCCAAAACCTAAAAGATATGGAGATGACTTTTCGATTTCTTCAAAGCACTTTTTTCTTTTTATTTCAGAAGCAATAAAACATTGAGATCTATAACACCATGCGCTAATACTTCACAGCCTTCTCCTATACGAAATCGAAAATAACTAAATTATGAAGCGATTCATAATTTACGGTTTTATAGATTTATAGTTTTATAAGAGGTAGTTTTGTATAGGTGCCCCTGTAGGCTAGTAGGTAGTGTACTAGCTTGTCAGTATGGGGGTTGTGGGTTCGATTCCCAACGAAGACCTTGGTTTTTTTCACTACAAAATTAAAAATTGGCTGTCCGTGGGACTGCTCAGCGATGAAGGCATAGTCACTGGTCGCTGTGATGTCTTTATACGGCAGTTAATTTCCGACTATCCTTCTACTTTCACCACCTGTGTATCTTCTCTATCCCTTTCCTAAAGAAGGTAGCACGGTACTTGACTAAATAGGCATTGTTGCCTGAAGTGCTAATTCTCTTAAAAAAAAAAAACTAAATTATGAAGCACCCACCGACTTATAAATGAAAAATATGCCTTAGACTTGAAATAGATTTGGTTAGTCTAATAAATATTGCATTGGTATTCTATTGTTTGTTTGTCCTCCGCCAGTAAATGAAATAATATTGCCATTTTCCGTCCTACCTGGCTGGTTTATGTTCGATGGCGAGCGCTTTCGATGCGAATGCATCATTCTCAAGACGCGGTTTAGTTTGTACTGGTGAGTCGGTGTTTGGCGTTCAGGCAGTTCTGTTATTAGGTTCGTCCCCCCCTGGGGCACATTTATGGTCTTTGTAGTACGTAACCGCTATCTAGATCTGTGCAACTGGGGGTATAAAGGGAGCCCAGTCCCCTGAAGACAGGCAGGGAGTCAACTGAAGGCTCCACTTTATTTCCATGGGGATCAGTAAACCCGCAGAGTTCATTATTTGTCTCTTTAGACATTTAATAGTTCTCTGACTGATCATTGAGGTTGGCCCCTATATGGGAGTAACGTGGTGGTTGTGCCTTCGCGGCCCCATAACAGTATAACGGTTTTTATGGTGGCCAGGATCATTCCACTGATAATGACACGCAAAGTGAATGATCCAGTCCAGTGAGCATGCTTGACATGTGTTCTGGAAAGGAGTTAGAAAGTCTCCAACTCTTTAGCAAGGTGTGATGGTTTGCAGCCCTGCCCTGGAATCATTGAAGTTGCAACTAGGTGGTTCTGTTGCTTAGAATTATGTCTTTGGCTTCCTAGGACGCCTGTATGACGTTCCAAATTATACAATAGTGGTTTGTCCACCATCTGATTAAGGCTGCATAGCCAGTTGCGGATGTAAAACGAATCACACTCTGTTATTAGCTTCGTATATATTCAGGTAAGCAGAATGCCAGCCACCTGGCATTTGTGTGCAAAGTGAATTTATCGATACCTCCGTCTTTTACTATTATGTAGGTACGGTTTTTTTTTTTAATAGGACCAGCACTCAGGGGATGACCCCTACCTATGCAATGCACTGTGCTAGAACTAGGAAATTAGGTTATGGAAAGGGGGAAAGAGGGAGTAGTGTCTGTGGACATTCGATTTGAACTTTCTCAGATTGAAAGTGATAGGAAAGACCTCTGGAGGGATCTTATTCCACATACGGACTGTTCTGCTGAAAAACGAATTTTTCCTGTAATGTGTAGTGTGATGCAAAGGATGTGCTCTCATCGAAAATCGAGTTAAATGTGAAAACGTGCGATTATCAGGAACAAGTTCCCTAATTTCATTAGAGCACTTACCATTGTAGTAACGATAGAACAGTGAAATGCACCCCACATTGCGTCGATGCTCTAGAGAGTCAATAGAGTTGGATACCCTACTGTCAGCAATGAGCCTCTGGGCGCTTTCCTGTACGCGGTCGAGTAATCCCAAAATAGATTTTGGAGCGCCGGCCCATACATGAGAGTTGTATTCCATTTTCGGACGGATGTAGATGGTATAGATAGTACGGAGATCGGATGGGGTGAAGTATCTTCTACACCGCTTTAGAAAACCGAGGCACTTGAATGCTTCTTTAGAAACCTGAAAAATGTGTTTAGTCCAACGAACATCACACTGAATTTTCATACCAAGAACATCAAGAGCTTCCGATTCCGTAATACCTATATCACCCATAGTAACAGATGCAGCACCACTACCAAACGAAGATCTATGCGTAAGCATGCAACTTTGTGTCTTACGAGCATTGACTTCTACTCTATTCACACGACCCCATTCCAAGATTGTCGCAAGAACGTGATTAAGCGTATCATTCATGTTTTGCCTTTTGGAAGTAACCTTCAAATGGCCTGGTCTATTACCAAATGAATATGAGTGACAAATGGCGCTGTCATCTGCAAAAGAATATATTGGGTTGAAAGTTCGACAAAGAAGGTCATTTAGAAAGATAAGGAATAAGGTAGGAGAAAGAACGAAGCCTTGCGGTACCCCTGAAATCCGTGTGTCCGTCTGAGGGTGTTTTTCGTTTGCCCGTTTGCATGAGTAGTTTCAATGGTGTGGAAATTGTGTCTGAGGTCGTGTTTACCTGTTCGTTTATAATGTCGTTGTTGAATGTTTTTGTTTTGTAGATTTCCATATTTTCAAGAATGTTTAGTCCTCGTCCTTTTTTGCTAGGATGTAACAATGTTAATGCCAAGAGAGTCTGAATTATTAATATCAGCCTCTATGGCCTATGATATCTCTGGAAAGGCTTTTTCAATTGTAATAGACTCTAAGTAGAAATTAACATAAACTTACTTGTGTTCAATGATTTTAACAGAATTTTTACTTAAACTCCTTCCCAGAATGGCTGCAGATGTTTCCAAACCATCAACTATAGTACAAAAACCCTCTACAGCTCCAGCCGCTAATGTAAAAGCTCCCTCCATTTTGCCGTTTGCTTCTTGCTGGTCATAACCACAAGTCTTTTGCAGAAGATTGGCTCCTTGGTGTTGTATATGGGGCGCTAAAAATCTTCCTATTGCCGCTGAGGCTGAACCCACTTTGCCGGCTACCCAGCCGGTAACACCTACCGCAACTGTTGTTACTCCCTTAGCAACTTCCACTGTTGTCTGTAAGCCCGACGAAACGGGTGGAGGATTTTCTGGAGCCGGATTTATTTTTGATATAATATAAGGAGTACTTTTCATCATTAGTTCTCCAGTTTTTTCCGCTCCCCTGACCAAACCTTTGGCAATAAAGTCAGCAGCTGTAACAATATGTCTTGATACCTGCTGACTAGTATCTCTGGACGAACGATCTAGGGGTTGGGCCAATTCTTCAATTTTACCAGCTAAAATGGCCTCAAGCAGATCTAAAAAGAATTGCTGCAAATCTGCATATTGTTCTTCATTTAGGTCTGGCGGTGTTGTTAACATGATGCCAAAAGCTGAACCAGCTACATCAGCCTCTAAATCAGGAAATATAAATGCTCCAAAGTCGGTGCGATAACATGATGTTACTGTTGGTATTAAAGGATAAATCCAAATCATATCTTTTGCTTTTGAGCTTGAAGGCTGTTCTGTTACTTTTATGGAACATTGTATGAAATACATGCCATTTAGAAAACTCCATTTGCCACCAACTGTGCACATTACCAACGACATTGATGTTTCACCCTTTGAAATGTAAAGTAAAAAATTAACAGGGTTTTATATTCTATGAAAAACAAATATTTAGGAAACTCCCTAGAAAAGTATGCTAAGGGAACGTCATGTATAACAGCTAGTAATTATTCTATATTGTCAACGGGAAATCCTACATATTGGCCCACGGATTCCAGAAAAATTCCTGACTTGTTGCACTTTGTTATTTATACTGGAATATCTAGTCATTTGTTAAGCATTTCGGATACTGTAGAACTTAGTTCTGATCATACCCCTCTAATAGTGTGTTTTGACACCATTTTAGAGACTAAAAATTCAAAACAAAGAATTATAACTAGCAAAACTGATTTTAAGTCATTTGCTACCTATATTGAAAGAAATGTTAACCTCAATATTTCATTAAAGAGTTTTAATGACATAATTCATAAAGCTGGATTTTTATCAAATCCTCATTATCCTGTTCAGAGAAATTCTAACCATTTAATTCTTACAACTGAAATCAGAGAACTTTTAAGAAATAAGAGAAGACTCAGAAAAATGTGGCAAATTAGTAGAAATCCGTTTGATAAAAACATGATTAATAAAGCTGCCAAAGAACTTAAAATTGCCCTTTATAGGATGAAAAATGACCAACTTCATAACTTTCTTCGAAACCTAGACCCTAACGGCAATAAAAACCCAGAGTTTTCCTTATGGAAAGCGACAAAATATTTAAAACGACCAACTAAAAGAAATGTTCCAATAAAAGACGATAACGGAGTTTGGTGTAAAACAGATAAGGCTAAGGCTGAAATATTCGCCAGCCATCTACAAAATAGATTTCAACCGCACACGAGTATAAGTCCGTTTGATAATGAGATAATAGAATTTCTAAACTGCCCATGTCTTATGGATTGGCCGATCAAGCACATATCCCCGAATGAAATATGCGAGGAAATTAACAAAATAAACCGCAGAAAGTCTCCAGGTTACGACAGTATAGACGGAAAAGTGGTTCAATCGCTACCAAAAAAAGAGTATTATATATTTGACTTACATATATAACGCTGTATTAAGATTAAATCACTTTCCCTCGCAATGGAAATGCGCAGAGATTGTAATGATTAACAAGCCAAATAAGCCAGAAGACAATGTTTCATCCTACAGACCCATAAGCTTACTAGTGATATTCTCCAAAATATTTGAAAGAATATTCTTAAAAAGATTGTTGCCAGTTTTAGATAAATTAGATATCATTCCGGAATACCAGTTTGGTTTTCGGAATAAACATGGAACTCCAGAGCAATGCTATCGTATCGTAGCGTTCATAAGAGATTCATTGGAAGCCAAAAAATATTGTTCGGGAGTTTTTCTTGACGTACAGCAAGCGTTTGATAAAGTATGGCATGCCGGGTTATGCTTTAAATTAAAAAAAAAAAATACTTCCTACGCCATTCTATTTACTGCTAAAATCTTTTTTAACAGACAGAAGCTTCTATGTCAAAGTAAACTCGGAAATATCTAATATAAGTAGTATAAAAGCAGGAGTCCCTCAAGGCAGCGTACTTGGACCTATTCTCTAAACAATATTTACATCTGATATGCCAACTAATAAAAATGTTTTAATTGCAACTTATGCAGATGATACTGCAATATTAGCGTCTAATACTTGCCCAAATAATGCATGTTATGGCTAAACAAATGGAAAATTAAGGTAAATACGCAAAAATCTATACACGTTCCGTAAAGAATTACGACGCGGAAATTGCCCCGACGTAAGTTTAAATAATAATCCAATACCACAAAAAGACTATGTAAAATATTTAGGAATGTATATAGATAGGAAATTAACATGGAAGACTCACATTAAAACAAAGAAACAACAACTTGATATTAAAACAAGAAAAATGTATTGGCTTCTAGGCCATCGATCTAAATTGAGTCTAGAAAATAAAATTGTTTTATACAAAACTATTTTAAAACCCATTTGGACTTATGGGATACAGCTATGGGGAACAACTAGTAATTCTAATATTGAGATTTTACAGCGGTTTCAGTCAAAAACTCTACGTGCAATAGTAAACGCTCCTTGGTTTGTATCAAATAATACCATACCCAATGATCTTTTTGTTCCAAAGGTAAAAGATGAAATTAGAAGATTCAGTGAAGCGTATTTAGAAAGATTAAATCAACAGGTTAACCCACTAGCTATTGCTCTACTTGACGATAATGAAGAAATCAGAAGACTTAAGAGGCATCATATACTCGACTTGCCCTTCAGAAATTAATTAGTTGTTATTCTGTTTTATGTTATTTAATAGTATATTTTTCTTTTAAACATATACATACACCTCGACTTGTTATTTTTCTTTTTTTGTGTTGTATCAATGGATTCCAACACGATATGTGATTTTTTTATTATATCTAATTTACTTATTGGCCTTAAGTAAATTAAGGAAGCATTCAATATCTGGCGTAAAAACAAAAACGCAGATACTGACTCGCTACGCAAAAGGGAGAGATCTTCGTGTGCCAAAGTACTAAGGCGTGAAAAACATCTATACAAAGAGCGTCTTCGTACTAAGCTTCTTGCTACTTCTAGGGGTAGTAAGAACTTTTGGTCATTTGTTAAAAGAATACGGGATAATGCTAGTTCTTCAATTCCGACTCTTTTAAAGAATGATCAAATATTCACTGACCCGGTTGACAAAGCAAACCTTTTAGCTGGTATGTTTGCAAATAATTCTTATTTGCCGGAAAGCAGTCAACCACCGCCAGAGCTCGAAAGAGTATCCGTTACTATGCCAAAGATATTTTTTCGACCTCGAGCGGTTAAAAAGGCTTTAGCTGATCTCAACATCAACAAGTCCCCTGGGCCGGATGGGATACCAGCACTGGTCTTGAAACAGTGCTCTTCGACGCTAGCGCGTCCCTTAGCAGCCCTTTTCAGCACATTGTACCAAGTCGGGCAATTTCCGAAGTGCTGGAAGGTTGCCAATGTAACGCCAATCCCCAAAAAGGGAGAGGCTACCAACCCTGAAAATTACCGCCCAATTGCATTTTGTTCTGCACTTTCTAAAGTGTTTGAAGGTATGGTCAATTTCCATCTTGTGAGGTACTTAGAGTCCAACAACTTACTTAGCGATCGACAGTATGGTTTCCGTAAGGGGCGCTCTACGGGCGACTTGCTGGCCTTTCTGTCTGAGCAATGGTGTAATTCCATTTATCACTTCGGAGAAAGTAAGGTGGTGGCTCTAGATATCTCCAAAGCATTCGATAGAGTGTGGCATAACGCACTTCTATCAAAACTTGCCGCTTTTGGTGTCGGTGATAATTTCTCTAGATTTATATCTAGTTTCCTCAGAAATCGCTCTTTACGAGTTGTTATAGATGGGATTTCATCAGACGAGTTCATGATTAATTCAGGGGTACCGCAAGGCTTCGTTCTTTCTCCTACTCTATTTCTTATTTTTCTAAACGACCTTCTTTGTCGAACTTTCAACCCTATATATGCTTTTGCCGATGACAGCGCCATTTGTCGCTCATATTCATTTCGTAAGAGACCAGGCCATTTGGAGGTTAGTTCCAAAAGGCAGAACATGAATGATACCCTTAATCACGATCTCGCGACAATATTGGAATGGGGTCGTGTGAATAGAGTAGATTTTAATGCTCGTAAGACGCAATGTTGCATGCTAACGCATAGATCTGAGTTCGGTAGTGGTGCTGCATCTATTACTATGGGTGATATAGATATTTCGGAGCCGGAAGCTCTTGATGTTCTTGGCATGAAAATTCAGTGCGATGTTCGATGGACTAAACACATTTTTCAGGTTTCTAAAGAAGCTTTCAAGTGCCTTGGTTTTCTAAAACGGTGTAAAAAATACTTCACTCCATCCGATCTCCGTACTATCTATACCACCTATATCCGTCCGAAAATGGAATACAACTCTCATTTATGGGCCGACGCTCCAAAGTCTATTTTGGAGTTACTCGACCGCGTACAGGAGAGGGCCAAGAGGCTCATTAGGGACGGTAGGGTATCCAACTCTATTGATTCTCTAGAGCATCAACGCAATGTGGGGTGTATTTCACTGTTCTATCGTTATTACAATGGAAAGTGCTCTAATGTAATTAGGGAACTTGTTTCCGATACTCACACGTTTTCGTGTTTAACACGATTATCGTTGAGAGCACATCCATTTGTGGTTGATTGGCCAGTGAATCGCACTACGCATTACAGGGAAAATTCGTTTTTTAGCAGAACAGTCCGTATTTGGAATAAAATCCCTCCGGAAATCTTTCCTGTCACTTTCAATCAGGGAAAATTCAAACTGAATGTTCACAGACACTACTCCCTCTTTCCTCCTTCCCGTAACCTAATTTCCTAGTTCTGGCACAATGCTTTGCATATGTAGGGGTCATCCCCTGAGTGCTGGTCCGAAAAAAAAGTGGACAGATTGTAAATAAAGAACAATTATAAAAAAAAAGAAACAAAAGATGAGTAAAGCAACTCTGTAAACTGCAAATCCATGCTATTGCTGAAGAGAAGACATGTCAGTTCTTTGGTAAAAAGACAATATATTGGATGCAATTGAAAAACTTTGGATAAGCTTTGCGTTGATGGCAATAGATAGTAATTAGAAATGTTATGTGGCTTATAAGATGACACAGAGGCTTAGCGAAGAAAACGAAGTATAAATTTAGTAAACCCAAGACCATTGCTAGCATCGGTGCTAAAGCTCAATAGGTGTTATTTTATATATCGGAATTGCAGGAAGCGAAGTGGCAGATATATGACATTTACTTTTTACTTGCGCAGAACCGTAACGTTCTGTTATCCCGAATCCAAAAAAACTTTTGTGGATAGCATTGATGCAACCAAGTTCGTATAATAATTGTATTTCATGACCTCTAATGGCAGGAGAGTACTTTTTTGCTTTTCAGATATCAGGTACATATATGAACGCAGCTGCTCTGGCTATCGAATTACGAGCAGGATATTGGATGTGACTGACATTAAGGAGCTTAGCTAATAGTTAGAATTAACACAGAATCTGATATAAAAAATAAAGTCGATAATTATCTAACCTACTCAACTTGGGTGGAGATCTTCTCTTGGTAGTACTTCTGACATATCTTCTGATTTAATATTTTCTCAACAACAAGAAAATAACAAGAAAAAAAAAATTAACAATAAATTAACTTACCGCCATTTTTTGTACCACACCATCAGGCTGAATTTTATATAATTTCACTTGAGCCTGAAACAAAGTATCATACAATACTGATATATTCTTATCCGCTATGACCTTCCTTAAGCCTGTTGCTATTTCTTTATAGGTTTTCGATGAGCCATTACCAACATTTCGTACATCATAATACGTTGTTGGATTTTCTAAACCGGTAGATTGCTTTTTTGCCCGAGGTCCACTTAGGTCATTATCGTTTTCTTGCGCTTCTTTCGCCTCACAATCAATGGGTGCTTGTTGTTGTTGCCTTAATAATTTCAATCTGTAGGTAACTTCTGTTTTAGCAGTTTTTAGTTTCTGTATTGTTGTGCAAGCATCTGACCATTCTGTCTCAATGCCATTGATGTTGTCCGGTAGGCCAACTGGTATGGAAAGTACGGCTTCAATTAATTTGATACTTTCTTCATAAGCCAAAATCGCTTCTAAAGGTTTGTCTTGTTCTTCTAATTTGACTGCTCGATCGATTTGTTTGAGCGCCAATTTATTGGCCTCTTTAATATGCTCATATGAGGTAAGAAATTCGGCATCTGTGGTCATGGCTATGAGCTGAAACGGAAAGTAAAATAATAAACAATTAATAACTTTGACCAAGGAAAACTTAAAGGAAATTTTTGGCTCTCCCTACGTGGGACCCGAAGCATGACCTGGTAGTTTTTTTATTTCAACGTATGTCTAGTTAGGTTATTTGTAAGAGTTCCTAACTAGTAGCTATGTGATCTAGCAAGAAGTACAATTTTATTGCAATATTATGTTTAAATTTAGCTCAGCCTGGTAGATCATCGTGGTACCTCTCTCTCGCGCATTAGTAACTCCCGATGGCTAAGATGCAGTATCTAGTACCGCGTTGCGACATATGGCGTAAGGGTAGGTTTATGAGGATCTAAAGATTCCAATGTCTTCGCACAAAATCTGGTATAAGTTAAATTACTCCGATTGAGAAGAAAGGATAAAGACAGCTTTATACTAAGTTCACACTTGTGTTTTTGAACGCGCTTAAGCAAAATGTTTTAAAATTTAAACACAGCCGTTCACACTATAATTGAAATGTTTAAGGCCGAAATTTTATCTACTTTTTTTACCTTAAAAATTATTTTTTATAGTGAAAACAGCCGTTTTAGTTGGGAATCAAACCCAAACCCCCGACAAATTAGCTAATTACACTACCTACTAGCATACAGGGGCAAAAACGCACTTAGCACGTCCCAAAATTAAATGAAATTCAGAGTTGTATTTGGAATTTACGTGTTTAAATCAAACACAACTCATTTGAGATGTTAAGCAAAACACGTTTATGTATGGTAAAACATCTCAAAATTGACGTGTTTAATGCTTAAACACGCTAGCTGTGAACATAGTATTAGCCCAAGAAATAGTTGCAACTGAAAGACTCATATTTTCATATAAATAATCTATGCACAGTTTACGAACACTTCATTTTTACAATGTTACGGTGAAGTTCAACGATTACTTGCGAGAGGGATGTTACATGGCATAACATCAGCCATGGAGCTTGGGTGTTTGGGTCGATGGAGAGCAGGCTATTTTTCTTCAAACCGTTTTTTTTTTTAATTTTAATTAGCCGGTAAGATTTTCCTATTGTAGCTGCTGAAACATTCAGAGGACTGGCAAGAGCTACCCCAATGCCGCGAGCGCTAACTGGTGCTAAACGTCAGCATACCAGCAATGTGGTAACGTAAGTTTTTCCTTTCTTCTTTTTCAATAGCTGCCAACTAAACTTTTTCAAACGAATTCTCAAATTTATATATGTGCTTTATTATAGTTGGAATTCCTTCATCGGATGCGCTATCGCTATAACTGAAAACGAAGCATAAATTGATCAGGCATAAAGTTAAGTGTCTTTCTTTAATATTATCGAGAAGAAACAAAATTCCACATTTTTAGACTTCAAAAATACTAGGTGCCCCCCTGTAGGCTAGTAGGTAGTAGGGTCAACCAACATACTGGCCCACAGATCGCAACAAAATACCAGATGTCATAGATTTTGCTGTCTTTAAAGGCATAAAACGTGAAAGTATTTCATTCGCTCCTTCGTTAGATCTTTCTCCTGATCATTCGCCCACTATATTGTCACTGATTGAAAATCCAGGTAGCCAGGAGCAAAATAATTTTTATTTTCCAAACAGGCGGACAAATTGACTAAAATATAAGATGTATGTGTGTTCATATTTACCGCAAAATATTTCCCTTAAATGCAAAGAAGAGATTGAATCTGCAATTTGTGTCCTTACAAATATTATGACAGCAGCAACTAAAGTATCTACACCAACTTTTCGTTTACCAACAAAACTAAATTACATGACCTGTCCCAGCCATACGCGAAAATAAAAAGACAGTGGCAATGCCAGAGAAGGCTGCACAACGCTATAAAGAAGGAAAAGGAGTCTGGTCTCAAAAATTATCTACAGCAATTAAACGCAATTAAAAAGACGGATTATAGCTTATGGAAAGCCGTTAAAAACATACGCAGACCGACGGTATATGATGCTCCTATTCGGTTATTATATATTCGGCGAAAAATACAAATGAAAAGGTTGAAGCTTTCGCTGATTATTTTGAAAAAGTTTTCACCCCAAATGATTTACGTTCGAAATCCAATTGATCCAATTTCAATTGATGAAACGTTACTGAGGCCTCTTAAATTCTTAATCCCCAACTTGAAAATAGCTATTAGAAACTTGAATGCAAAAAAAGCTTCCGGATGCGATAAAATCACCGCCGCAATGATTTGAGAATTACCATATTCTACTGTACGAATTGTGTTATTTATAATTAATTCTATTCTACGAGTAGGTTCATTCCCCGCATCATGGAAAATATCGGAAACAGTAATGATACCCAAACCGGGCAAAGACACCACTCAAGTAATGTCATACCGCCCAATAAGTTTACTACCTATTCTATCAAAGTTATTTAAAAGAATGTTTCTCGACAGATTACTGCAGGAAATGGAACCTAGAACCATTATTCTTGATCATCAATTCGGTTTCAGAAAACAGCATAACACCACAGAACAAGTTTATAGAAAATCAAACTTGATTCGAAAGGCTTTCGAGAAAAAAAAAGTAGTGCAGTGCCCTCTTTATTGATATCTTGATTAATAAAGTTACGTGTGGCTTACCTACTAACATTCACAAGCTGCTCAAAAGTATGAATTGTTTACCCCAGACATGCCAACGAGCTCTCTGACTCATACATCAACCTTCGCAGATGATACAGCATTTTTATGCATTCATGAAAATCCTGTAGCCACATCAACACGGCTCCAATTGCATATCGTGGAGATGGAAAAATTGGTAGAAAAATGGAGGATTCGAGTTAATGCTAGTATATGTGTTCATATTACTTTTACTTTAAGGAGGGAAAATTGCGCACCTTTAATCATAAACGGCGTAAAAATTCCTGAACAAGACCATATTAAGTACCTCGGTATTCACCTCGACCGACGTCTTACGTGGAGTCATCATATCGCTACAAAAATAACCCAGCTTAAATTAAAAGCAGTCCCACTACACTAACTTATTGGGCCACGGTCATCTTTAAGCTTAGACCTTAAGGTGCTCCTGAAATCCAGATATGGGGAACAGCGAAGCCATCTGGCGTTGAAAAATTACAAAGAAAGCAGTCAAAACTCTTAAGGTTAATAACGCGTGCACCATGGTATATCAAAAACAAAAACATCCATAGCGACCTCAGTGTTCCCACTATCCGAGAGGAAATACAGAGTGCAACATTTTCTTACACTGTAAACCTAGCTTGTCAGTATGGGGGTTGTGGGTTCGATTCCCAACGCAGACCTTGGTTGTTTTTTCACTACAAAAATAAAAATTAACTGTCGGTGGGGCTGTTCAGCGATGAAGACATAGTTACTGGTCGCATAGTTACTGGTCTTTATACGGCAGTTAATTTCCGACTATCCTTCTACTTTCACCATCTGTTTCATCTCTTCTTCTCTATCCCTTTCCTAAAGAATGTAGCACGGTACTTGACTAAATAGGCATTGTTGTCTCAGTGCTACTTCTTTTTTAAGAGAAAAAAAAATACTAAGGACCTTCCGGAACAGTAGACTGACCTTGAAAATAAACCTTCAGGTCAGATCAGGTCATTTATTTGAGTTACGACATAATTAAACCTTGATCTCAGTTCTGAGTAGATTTAACATGAACATATTCCGCCAAAAATATTTATATTTTTTAATAAATTTATTAAAATAAAATTCATATTGTGAATTAGATTATATTTTCATGTGGTTTCCATAGATTTAGAGCTTTATAAGTATTTTATTAAGCATTTTATATAGAAATAAGATGTTATGGATGATATGGAAAACACTCAACCAAAAGAAATTGGTCAAGGATAATACAGAACGCTTAGGAGCTGTAATTTTAAGTTAACAGATAATAAGTATTATTCTTTCTCTTGAATTCTTACCAACTTGCTAAATGTAGTAGTTAAATCAATATCGTTTGTTATATGGTGTTTTATAGGGTGTTCTTTTTTTATAGAGGAACTGGAATAAAACAATGATGCATTGTTGTTGTTATAACATTTACTTTATTCGAAAGATAATCTTTTGGCATTATAATTTAAATATTACTCTGGCATATGAACGCCATGGCTGGCTCGGTAGTAGTCTTATCTGAGGTTCAAATTTTCGATGACTTTTTTCAACATTTGTGGCCGTATATCGGTAACAACGCGGCGCGTGTTGTGCTTCAAGTGGCCAATCGTTTTATGCTTAACGGCGTAGACTAATGATTTCACATATCTACGATCTTGGAGGTTAATTTATGAGTACCAAATGTGAAACTATGCGGTTTCCTTTAATAAATCTTTTTTTTTTTTTATTCAAAATAATATTATTACACAAAATATGTATAAAGCCTCAGCATTAAAATTGGCATAAAAGAGGCATTCTGGCAACTATATACAATTTTATAAAACGCAATAAATTTTTTTTTTTTTTATGTAAGAAGTGTTTCTAAGTTATTTAATAAAAATATTTTAAGTTGTTTTTTGAATAGAGAAAAAATAATTATTGATTTTAAATGGTATAGTAATTTATTGTATTCAGTAGGACCTGCATAAAAAATGCGTTGCTTCGTTAATTCAAGACGACATCTTATTACAGATAAATTATTGCTTTGCCTGGTTAACCTATGGGAAACCTCCAAATTTTGCAAAAATCGAATAGAATAATTTCCCATATTTCTAATGGATTTAAATACAAACTTATGAAGTTGCATTTTATATAGAGCTAAAATTGGTAATGTAGAAATCGCATGATATTTAAATAGTTCTAACGTATGATATCTTAATCGAAGATTAAAAACTAACTTTAAAGCCTTGTTCTGCGAGTGCTGTAAAGATTTTAAATGAACTGTAATTCTATGGCAATAAATAATTGGCAGGTAGTTTAAATGACTATGAATTAAGCCATTATAAATAAGCATCTTTGTCTTCTGATTTAATTTGCGTTTAAATTTATATAAAGCACCAATGGCTTTTAATATTGTATTTTTAATTACTCCAATATGTAATTCCCAATTCAATTTGCTGTAAAATGTCATGCTTAAATATTTTATCATATTCGTTTCTTCAATAAGGGCGCCATTAATATGTAACTTCATATTTCCATCATTCCTTATTACTTGTGGTTGAAACCTTATGAATTTAGTTTTTGTGGATTTTAAAACAAGTTAAATCTAATATATTCTGCCAATATTGCAGCATCATACTCTACATTAACTTGTAAAACTTTAGAACGATTGTACGGATAAAGTATGCAAATATCATCTGCAAACATAAACAACTTTCCACTAAAATTTATTTTAGCCATATCGTTAATAAAAATTGTAAACAAAAGCGATCCAAGCACGCTACCCTGTGGTACTCCACACTTAACATCCAGTAAAGGCCCGGTTAGCCGAGCGTTTGTACGTGAAAAACGTACTGTACTGTAACGTACGGACGTTAGTGTAGTTATAGAAACGTTAAAAACGTGTCAAACGTCAATAAAAAAAATATAAATACAATATTGTACAACGATATTGTGATTCGTGTTTCAGCTGATATTTGCTGCCACACACTTTTCTTTTTCTGGGCCACCTTGTACGCAACGCAGTACTTGTTGTACAGGCATTCATTCGCCTGCACCAGCAAAATCAGTTTTTCGTCATCCTTTTCCCAAAAAAGTTTTTCCAATTTAAAACACAACACTTTACTTATAATAATTTTTTAATTTTGTAAACACAACCCAATCACCTGTTCATAAAAGAGATGGTATTTACAAATTTTCGCGTAATTTATGCGTATACACAAAACGTACCAAACTCATACTAAGTACTTTTTGAAACAAAAAATTTTATATTTTCAAAAATTTGTGTAAAAATTGAAGTTTGAAATAAACATACATACGTATGTCCATATATATATATTGCAAATATAAATTTGTACGTATTTCGCAATGTATACGTAACCAAGCTTTTGACGTGCAAATTTGCAATATTTTTAAAAATATGTAGTATGTTATTGAAAAAAAAAAACAAATTTGTATGTTTAAATTGACAAGCTAAATTTTTTATTCAGAATAATTAACTGTTGCATCTAATTGGATATATAATTCAATTTGAGATTTTATTTGCATTCAATGGTATATGATTGTTTTTTAAAAAGTCATTACTATCAAAACATTACGTTTTTAGACTTTGAAAATTCTTTAATAATATACATTATCAATAAAAGTACCTGAAAGAGAATTTCGGACAGAACACAACTTAACAAAATAGTAGTCCCATCACTGCTATACAAATGTCACGTAAAAACGTTAGCAAATTATATTTTATACAGGTTCAGCCGTTCCATCAACGTGAAATTTCATTTGCATAAGCATTTGCATTGTTTTCATATGCTATAAACAAACGTTTCTTACATTACATTACATTAGGTAACGTGAACGTTCGGCTAACCGGGCCTTAAGGGTTTACAATAATCCTCAATCTGTACAAATTGTTTTCTATTCACTAAGTAACTTTTAAATAATTTTATAGAGTTTCTTGCAACTCCAATAACTTCCAGTTTTTTAAGCAAAATTTCATGATTTACTAAATCAAAAGCTTTTGATAAATCAAAAAATACACCTGCTACACCACTATACCCTGCATCTAAACCTCCACATATAAAATTTACAATATTTACAACTGCTACCTCAGTACCTGAACCTTTTCTGAATCCAAATTGTCTTTTAAATAAAATATCGTTCGTTTCCAGATATTCAGATAGCTGACAAAATATTATTTTTTCTATTATTTTTCCAATAGTTGGTAAAACAGATACCGGGTTAAACATATTTAAAATAATATAATTTATCTGCTCTGACCAATAATTTTATCATACAAATTAGTTATAATTTTTGCCATTTTCGATTTCCTGCATAAAACCATTTTTAGTGTTATTTTATCATAGCCTGTACTTTTATTTGCCGGCATACTATTTATAATCTCTTCTACAAAAGTTTCTGTAACTCCTGTTATTTGAAAATCGATTTCATGTGGTATTAGAGTCCTGAAACTATTAATGCTATCACTAACAAAACACGGGATTTGGTTTCTCATCTCATCGATTGAGTCCATAAAATAACGATTAAAACATATAGCTTTTTCTCTTTTAGTTGTCAATTGGGTACCATCAATTGAGGAAATTTGATATATTTGATATATAGTCTGTATTTTCCTACCAAGCCGACTATTCAAAAATGACCACGTTTTCTTTACATTACCACTAATTATTTCCAAGTTATGAGCATAATAATTTTCCATCAAGGAATGATTGCTAGTTTTAATAATCTTACTTACTCTTTTCAACTTTTCAATTACAAAATTATTGTTCTTATTTTTCCTTCGTGCTTTCAATAATTTGTCTTTTAGTTCTACTAGCGAAAATAGGTTTTCGGTAATCCAAGGTGTAATTTGTCTACGACAGTTTGTCCTAAGCATTCTTTTTGAAGTGCAACTTTCTCCAGCAGAAGCAAGTAACTCTAAAAGTTGTTTACTCTGCTCAGAGGAATCACTAAAATTCATAATTTCAACTGTGGTACGAGTTGTGTGATATGTTGCGCTGTCCTTTTGAAACCACAATTCCTGCTCATCATGGTTGTTTAATTGATGAATGAAAAAGTCAGCAACCAGATCTCTTTAGCGATCCGCTATTGTCTGTTGCATGCTGGCCAGCATCGTTTTTAAAGAAGTATGGACCAATGATTCCACTAGCCCATAAAGTACACCAAACTGTAAGTTTTGAGGATTATCATCACTCCAAATGCTTTAGTTTTGCTATTAAATTGTTTGGATTTGTTTCGCCAGTAAATGAAATAGTGTCGTCATTCCTTTCCATCTTTACCGGCTGTTTTTTTTCGTATGAACGAGGAGCGCTTTGGATGTGAAGACATCATTCTTAAGCCGTGTACTAAACTGTACTGGTGAGTCAGTGTTCGGGTTTAGGTAGTTTTCTCATTAAGTTCGTATCTACACATGTAGGAAGAATGCCCGTAACCCATTGTCAGAACACGCCTTGAGAAGAATGTCTTCATATCAAAAGTGCTCGTCGTTCATATGGAACAAACAGCTAGCCAAGACGGAAGGGTATGACAAGAGTGATATAGTTTTGCTTACTGACGTATCCATTGAACCACGCTCATCACACTTGTGGTTTTAACAAGACGGCACAAAATGTCACATAGATCGTGCCACAATTGATTTATTGAATGAAACGTTGGTAACCGCATGCGTGATTTGATTTACATCTGCACCGACTAGGTAGGTAGTCATAATCAGATGGTGGTCAAACCACTTTGAATGATTTGCAAACGTCATTCACGCCCTAGGAGGCCATCGAATACGTATATCCTCCGGTAACTCCTAGTAGCAATTTCGAAAGCCCGAAGTAGGCCGCAGCCTTTACTCCTTGCTAAAGAGTTGGAGACTTTCCAACTCCTGGTCCAGAATGCATGAAGCTTAATATAATTAAGAACACGACGGCGTGCATACTCACTGGACCTGAATCATTCATTGTGTTCATTATGAATGATCCGACCCACAAACTATCACAAGGGTCTCGAAACCACAACCACCACGATACTCCCATATAGGGGCCAAACTCAATAACCAGTCAGAGAACATCTAATTGTCTAAAGAGACAAATAGTGAACTCTGCGAGCGTACTGATTCCCGTGGAAATATGTGGATTATCCAGGTGACTCCTACTAGCCTTTGAGGGGCCTGGGCTCCCTTTTACCCCGCAAGGCACCAGTCTAAATGGAATAGTAGGTTCCAAAAAGACTATCAAATGACCCCGGGGGATTTCTTAAGCCGTGTACTAAACAGCACTGGTGAGTCAGTGTTCGGGTTGAAGTAGTTTTCTCATTAAGGTCGTATCTACACATGTAGGTAGAATGCCCGCCAACCCACTTTCAGAAGGATGTCTTCATATCGAAAGTGCTCGTCGTTCATATGGAACAAACAGCTAGCCAAGACGGAAGGGTATGAGAACAGTGATATAGTTTTGTTTACTGACATATCCATTGAACCACGCTCATCACACTTGTGGTTTTAACAAGACGGCACAAAATGTCACATAGATCGTGCCACAATTGATTTATTGAAGGAAACGTTGGTTACCTCATAGTTGAACGTTTCGGACGTGTGTATTGGCTTCCGAGATCGTGCGACTAGACTATTTTCTGTGGGAAGCTGTAAAGTCGCTAGCCTACGCCGATAAGCCCAAAAAGGGTAATAACTTAGAGGGTAACATTCGTCGCATTATTGTTGGAAAAAGTCGTCGAAAATTGGAATTCCCGATTAGACGACGGCCGACGGCTGACGGCGGCCAGATGCCAGAAATAATATTTAAATTATAACGCCAGAAGACTATCTTTCGAGTAAAGTTAAATTCATTTCAGTTTAAAAATTCCACCTTTGTTTTCTTACATTTCATCCAAGCAACAATAAAACTAAAAATCTCATTCCAACAATTATGTGCATGTGTATGTGTGAGTGTGTTGTTAAATAAATAAATAATTACATACTTTATTTATTTTGAAATTTAAGTCCATTTTGGTCGTTTTTTTTACAAATTGAACAACTTGGTTAAAAAATGAAATGCTGATTAATAAAATATATTTGTTTTTGTTTAGAACACCCTTAACCGCAAACTAAACTTGGAGAATTGCGAAATTCAACTAAACTGATTGTGGCATCATCCGTATACCTTTCGCAACAACAAATATGATAAACATTCATCTTAAATAAATAATATTTTTCTTATAAAAATCTTAGGAAAACTAAGGAAAAACTGTGTTGACTTAATTGAATTTGTGCCAAAATTGTGTCAAAAGAATTACATGATAAAGTTGTCGCAGTGGTAGACTATAGGATGTGCTATACAATTTCATTTTATTAAAAACACCATTTGTTAGCAAATAAATGTTATTTCTTATTAAATAGTGATTAAATTTCTTCCGCAATTTTTATAGTCGCTTCAATTGTTTCTGAAAAATTTTCATCTGAAGAGCTCAATTCTGAAATTTTGCATGGATGTTTTTTTTTTGATGATTTTTCTCTCGTTTGATGATTTTTCCATTTTTTATTTTTTGTTTAACTTTTTATTATTAAAACTATTTATTTATTTTACGGTTTATAATACTGCTTGAGAATGATTTCATCACATTGAAAAATTCTGTTGTCATTTCCTTCGGTAAAAACCGTCGTTACTGGCTGTTTCGATGACATGACATCGTTATCATAAAGCCAAAACTATTTATACTAACATATATTAACTCTCCATCACCGTCTAAAGTGCGGCTTGATAATAATGTCATCGCATCGAAAACACTCGCCGATCATACCGAACAAACAATTAAATTTTAACGATATATTTTAAATATTTCGCTTTCCTATGGAAAGCTTCTTCAGGAAAATTAATTTTTAATAACAAAAATTATTAATAATTAATAAGAATTAATAATTAATTTTAAAATTAATTAAATTAAAAATTAATTTTTAATAACAAAAATTATTAATAGTTAATAAGAATTAAAAATTAATAATAATAATAATTTTTATAGTTTTTTTAAACGATCTTTTTTTATTTATCTTTAATAAATATCTTTTTTCTTTTTTAAGATCTTTTTTACATATTTTTTCTTCTCGATATTTCGCTTTCCTTTGAAAAGCTCCTTCAGGATAAAATTTTATATTTTTGAAAACAAAAAATTATTAACAAATTGAAAAAAATGTTTCAAAACATTTGACAAAAACATATAAAATATTTTTTCATACATACATACAAAAATTTCAATTTTCAAATATTCAAACATACAAAAACAAGGAAACGGAAACAACAAATAAATAACAAATTCTCTCTTATGAAATGATTATAACAAATTATGTGTCTTTTTAATTAAGTACCTATAATTCTGAGCTAAATTGTCTGTGTCTGTCTTGAAAAAGATATTTATTAAAGATAATAATAATAATAATTTTTGTTATTAAAAATTAATTTTCCTGACGAAGCTTTCCACAGAAAAGCGAAATATTGAAAATATATCGTTAAAATTTAATTAAAAAGACCGTTTAAAAGATTAATACATATTTAATTAAAATAAAAAGGTCGAATAAAAATAATAATCAAATTACTCAAAAATAAAATCTACAAAATTTACATTCATTTTTTAGTTTTTTAAAAGAAAATATTGTTTTTGAATCTCTAATGAATTTGACGAAAAATTACAAACAAAATAAAAAATTTATTTATACCCTTTTTAAGTATAGGGTATATAGTCACGCACATTACTATGCCAACTACAATTTACATTAGAAGATGAATGTATAGAATATAAAACGGTAAGATTTCCGTGCGTAGGGTATACGCCAACAAATTCGTTATAAAACATTTTCAGAAATAAGTTTCACCTTTAACCTAAAATAAAAAAAATACTTTAAGCCGTTTTCTTTGACAACATTGAAGTAACCTGCTTTTTTTCTATCAATGATAAAGTGCAATACAACAAAAGATTCTTTAAAATGTTCGTTATTTTGACACTAAAAATTCTAGTAGTTAATGTAATTACAAAAACCATGTAGTGGTATTCCACTATGAATTTAATTTCATCATACCAGACACATCACATCTCATGAATCATGAATCTCTTACATCATATTACTTTGTGCTTACTTTTTAAACCCCTTCCTCATAATAGAAACAATTCGAAATGGATTAATTAAAATCTAAAAGTGTTGAATTAAGGTGTTGCTGTGATTTCACATTTTGTTGACTTTCAAAGTTTTGTAAGAACATTTAAGATCAATAAAAATGAATGATTCTTTAATAACACTGATATTAAAAAAAAACATTAAATGAACATATTTAATATGCACAAATATTTTTCAATCGAATATAAGTAATTCAATCGATAATAAATGGACCTACGCCACTTTTACGGAAAACGGCTTATATAAATCCGTTATCTCTCAACTTTCTTATGTCCAACATATCCAAAATATGAAAAACTTTGGTTAGGAAAGTTATGGCTCTGTTTAAAATTTGGCAATGAGTAAAATGTTTATACTCAGCTTGAGCTCATGTACATATAACCCTTCAAATTCGAGGTTAGGAAGTAATAGCTTCGCTCTCTATTCTTGCTTCACACCCCAATCATAAGCGAATCAACCTGCTTCGCCATACAAAATTTTGAGAACAATTCATATTGAATCTAGCGGCGAATCAAGGAAAAATCCTCTCTTCTCTAATTTTTATCGTAAGTTTATCTGCACTAGTTATCAAAATTAAACATTTTTGTAAACAAAGAAAAATTACAAACAAAACAAAGTCAAAAGTGAAAACTTAAAAAATATAATTGTTTTGTGGATGTGTTAATTAATTTTAATTTTATAAAATTAAAAAAAAAATGAATAGGAAAAAAATTATACTTGATGCTATCGCGGCAAGAAGGATATCTTCTGCTGTTTTTCAACTTATGTTTTTTTGTTTAATAACAACTGTCAAATCGAAACGGATAAATGAGTCGTGTAAACAGCATGATTCATAAACTTGCTTCAGAGAGCGAAACACGAGATTCAAATTGTCGTGGAAACAGGCTATAAGTTGTCTCTTAAAAAGTTATAAATTTTAAGCATGAAATATTATATTCTTGAGCAAAGAATTTTAATTGTGATAATTTACCATAAAAATTGTGAAAATTTTATTGTATTACCTTGTAAAATTCGAGCAGGGTTTTCTCATAATCAGGCTGCTTCTGAGACCACTGTGCGAAAATTTAATCGTTTAATTCGAGGCTTGCGGTATTGTTGCTAACAATAGACCAAAACGATATGGTCGTAGTGGCCGTAGTGATGCGAACATAACCGCTGTACAGCAAAGTGTTAAGAATGGGCCCGGAGTTTTAACTCGTCGATGTTCTCAACAAAAGGACACATCTAGACGCACTTTGCGCAATATTTGGCATAAAAATCTTTACCTTAACGCTTAAAAAATTCTACTCGCTCAAGATTTAAAACTGATCGACTATTGTTTGCATCGAATGTTTGTGAATTGAACGAAAACAACAACACGACAAAATCATCTTTAGTTATGAGAATAATTTTAAATTAGATGGTTACGAAAACAAATAATTGGGCGGTTTATGGTAAGGCAGTATCATTGGCCCATATTTTTTTTCGAAAATTAGCAAGGAAAGGCCTTTGCGCTACCAAATCATGATAACCAAATTTTTGTAGCCGCAATTGGCTAATGTTGACATCAATGAATTTTAGTTTCAGCAAGCAGGGATCACAAGCCACGCAGTCACCCAAACAATTCAGTTAATGAATGTAAAATTTCTCGATCGCGTAATTGCTCAAGTTGGCAATGTCAATTGGCCGCCTCGTTTCTGTGATGCAAAGCCACTGAATTATTTTCTCTAGGGCGAAACAAACAACTGATACTCTGAAAGAGACGTGATTTGTTTTACATCCGCACCTGGCTATGTAGCCTTAATCAGATGGTGGACAAACCACTATACATAATTTCGAACGTCATGCTCGTCCTAGATAGCCGATGACATAATTCTAAGCAACAGAACCACCTAGTTGCAACTTGAATAATTCCAGGGCAGGTCTGCAAACTATCACACCTTGCTAAAGAGTTGGAGACTTTCTAACTCCTTGTCCAGAACACATGTCAAGCATGCTCACTGGACTGGATCATTCACTTAGCGTGTCATTATCAGTGAGATGATCCTGGCCACCATAATAACCATTATACTGTTATAGGGCCGCAAAACCACAACCACCACGATACTCCCATATAGGGGCCAACCTCAATGATCAGTCAGAGAACTATTAAATGTCTAAAGAGACAAATAATGAACTCTGCGGGTTCACTGATCCCCGTGGAAGTAAAGTGGAGCTTCCAGTTGACTCCCTGCCTGTCTTCAGGGGACTGGGCTCCCTTTATACCCCAGTTGCACTGAGTCTAGATAGTGGAATATTCTATAAAGACCATATTTATATGCTTCTGGGGGGAGGGGTACTCTGAAAGATAAAATATGGTGCTGCATTGATGAGATAAGTGAAGCTTTGTTGCAAAATGGGTGCCAAAGTTTTGTGAAAAGAGCACACGTCCGCCGACATGCTAAAGGTGAACGTTTGCCCGACATCATATTCCATTATTAATTCCCATATTTCAAATTAAAATGGTATTAATAAAATTGAAGTTGGTAAAAGAAAGTGTGTTTTAAGCCAATTTATTTCCGAATCTCAAATTTGCCCACACGTCGTTTTGCAAGCTTCTCGCATGTGCATTAAAAAATAGATTGGAATTAGCTGTTTACTTCGACAATCAAGTTATTTTGTATGCATTTATTTTCAAATATGTATATTTTTTTACATACATACACACTTATATAGCTAAGCCGTAATTTAAGTTTCCACAGTCCCCGGCATGAACGTATGTATGTATGATAACAATTAATATATTTTAGTTTTAATTCCTTTAATTTCATTTGCTTTGTTTTTAATATTGCACTTATCTGACTGTATGTGACTTCTACCAGTTTTCGTTCAAAAATTTCGTTTAAAAATTTCTTGCATCAATTAAAAAATATACATAATAAAATAAAAAGAATTACCCAGAAAGCAAAGGTTTATACGTATGCATGCATTAATGACGTGGATCAATTGATGAAATGTTTTTTTTTCATAGATAAGGATCCATAAATTTGCTTGATGTTGTTGACCGTCCGGGTTGTTAGTTTGTGGTCCGGGTTTTTATGTTAAACATTGTTAAATGACTCACGAAATTTATTGTTTACATTCCGAGCCAAAATGCTCTAGTAATTATTGCAACATACAAACATACATACATACTATATTCTGTGACGGACTATCATTTTTCATGCCTACAAATAAACGACTTGTCATTTTTATTGCTGTTGTAGTTTTTCATCTCTATAATTGTTATTGGTCTTTCGTTCTCTTTTTTGTTTTTATTACTTACACAAACAAAATAACTGCAATGTTTTTTATTTTACAAATGGAATGTGTTTGCTTATTTGCACTTTACAATATGGAATGTTTTATTTACAAATAACTTTATGCACTTTATTTCGTATTATCTTTTTTACAATTAAGTGATGAAATAGTTGTTTTTTCTCGATTGATGTCTTTCGTAAATAGAATTTCTCTGTATGTGCCTGCGTAGTAAGCGAAAGTAAACTAAATTGCAAATATTTATTTTGTTTGTTAAATAAAATATAAACAGCTGTTTAGTTAATAGCAACTGAACACAACACTGCTTAGTTATTTAATCCGTTAAAACTTAAATGATTTAAATTCAATATGAAATGTTTTATTTTAAATTATTAACATTGCTTACGTTAATTGTGCTTGCTTTATTATTACCGTGGGAATAGTAAATACATTGGGGTGATTTGTTAAATTCAAAATGTGTATATTTCAAACTAAATTGTGAAAATTATAATTAAAAAAGCCAGTACAAATACTAACTACTCTATTTATAAATAAAGGGTTTTTCAAAAAAAAAAAAAAAAAAAAATAAATTCAGATGTTTAAAATTGTTATTGTAATACGAAGAGAAAAGCTGAATTAATGAAAATATTTAATACTTTTTATATATAGCTGCAAAAAATATAGTTTGCTTTTGAATATGTTTTATTGAAAAACAAAAAAATAATTTCATTTTGAAATCAGTTACTAATTTTTTTGTAATTTAGAGCACCACTGTTTTATAAATCTTTTAATTTATTTAAATCTTTCCAACATTCATTAAGTTTTTTTATAAAAACATCTATTTCAGATGTTGTCAAGCCCAAAGAGGCAGCAGCAGTTAAATATGATGTTCCATTTAAATCTTCATGACTTCCCCAATCTATACATTTTAAAATCAATTTAAAAATATTCTAATGCATTTTTAGTAAAACTTACTCTTAAATTCATGACCATCTATAGTTTTATGGCAACCTTTAGCAATAACTCTAGTACCAGAAATACCTCGTGTGTACAACATTGAACCGAGTTTTGTTGCTTGATCTTTGGATTGTTGATCAAAATAAACAGCCATTGATATTGGATTGTGCTTTGGAGCTAGTAAAGAACAGTTGTTGCTATTTGAAAAGTTTTTCAGGCAGGATTTTAAATAATTGTAGGTTTGTTGGCGTTCTTTTGTAAGTTTTAAATAACCATTTTTACCCAAAGAAAGTAAGGTCATAAAAACATCCAAAGTTTGTGAGCTAGAGGCACGGCCTAACATGACAATAATAATTATTTTAATTAAGTTAAAAAAATTTAAAAGAAAATAATTACCCGCATATGTCTTAGCTACATTGTGCACAATATTTTTGTGAAAGCCCGCCACTATAGCTCCACCTACAGGTACCATTAAATTTTTATCTGTACTTTGTACAAAGAGATCAACACGTCCCACTCGATCTGCCTCTTGTATATGAGAGCAAATAGACGAGGCTTGCAAGCCATATGCATTATTTATTATATGAGGTATTTGATATTTTTCTGCAAGTATTGCCAGCTGCTGAATATCATCCATATTTCTAGGTGCAAAACAACTAGTGGTAGACATTATGCATAAAATTTCTTCGGCCGATATAGATTGCAATTTCCTTTCGAATTCTTCCAAGTCAGTTGAAAGACCATCCACACCTGTTTTTCTTGTAGTATTTATAATAATTGGTATAAAACCTGCTGTTGTTATACTTTTTAAGCAGGATTTTTGATCGATGCGAGACCATAAAATGAATTTAGCTTGTGGTTTTTGGTTTCGTAGACTAAGAAAACATAAAGACAAAGTCATTCCAGTGGCCATAGGCACTAGAAAACAGCTTTGACAACTTTTTATGCCCATAGCATGTATAAGATCCAGAATCATAGCATTTGTTAATTGTGATAATATTGTAGAACCTACAGCTTTCGGCTGGGCTTCGAGCAAATCACCAGATCGGCCTATGCCATGACCAAAGCCATAATGTCGCCGCGCAACCAAGTCTGTTTAAAAAATAGTTATTTATCTGCATTAAATTTTTATTTTTACAAAAACTCAAAACAAAACATAAAAAATTGATTATTTCTACTTTTTACTTACTGCTTGCTATACGCGCTTCTCTTTCACCCAAACCCGCTTTGTGTGGGAAATTATTACTATCTAAATATGCCAACTGTTGAACTGTGTATTCTATGAGGTCATCACTCCAGCCATATTGCGGTAGTGTACGCTTTAAAATAATTTTTTTTATTTAGTACATATAAATCATGGCCGGCTTCTTTTTACCTTTTCCAACAGCTCCTGTATACAAACTTGCTTTGACTTTTGAGACTCCACGGCAAGTTTTAAGTAATTGGCGGGCACAAGCTTATCACTTATTTTAAGTTTCTCAAAATTCATTGCATCATTAAAAAAAAACACGCATAATAAATGTTCTTTCACTTGCTAAATTCAAAAGTAAATAAAAACAGCAGTATTTACTTATTTGATAAGTTGACAATTCAAGTGATAACGGCGTTAGAAATTTCAACAACTTTGATCTTTGGTCAGAATAATGACACTATTGTGATTTGTTCATTTTTGGGTAACAATGAACGTTAAACTTAAAATTACAACTAAAATAAAAAATTTTTAATAAAGTTATGCTGAATAATCTTAAAAATAAATTGGAGTATTAACGCTTTTTTAAAATAACTTAAAAATAAAGACTTCTGCAAAAATAAGAGGAATTCTTGTAAGGATAAGATCGGAAGCATGTACTGTTATCAAAGCAGTTATGCTTAAATTACATTTAAAATTTTGAATAGAGATTTTTATATGAATTTTTTAAAAAATAAAGAAATAAAATAATCGTATATCGCAGAAATCAAACCACAACAAATTAAAAGGATAAATAACGAATATTGAATATATTCGAATATATATTTGACTTGATTTTGTTTACAATTTTTTACTTTTTAGAAAATTATTCTGCTTTTATACAGCCGTCAAAATTCTTCTTAATTTTTCATCAAAGATTATTTTGTTGCAAATGCAACAAACAATTGATTTTAATTTAATAAAATTGAAATTTAATTATTTTTTTTGTATTAAAAATAATTAATTTATAGTTAAAACTTTTTTTCCACTTTTATTCCATGGAATTCCCAGCTCTTGTAATTGTGTGATGTTTTAATAGAGAAATAGAATTAGAAAAATATCGCCGATATGAAAATCAATTTCAAGATTAAGATCAAAATCATAATCTTAAATTCGAACAAAGAAACTGGTAAATAGTAAAAACGAAAAATAAAGGGGTTGATTTTTGGTTTTTATGCAGCGTTTTCCACCACATTAAGTTTGAGGTTAAGTTTGAATTATTTCTCTGCACTCTTTTACTATAAATAATAGTTAAAACAGCAGTTATATTGTTAATAAAAATAGAAAATGAAATAAAAGGATGTTAAGCCGAATAGGAAATCTTTGTATTAGAAACGCCTTTAAAAAAATATTTTGTATGAAAAGAACAAAAGAGAGCAAATATTTAAATAATAAAAGCGAAAAAAAAATAATTGTAAATCTTAGAGTATAATAACATATTCTAACAACGTTTGTATGCATAATTAATTTCTTTTCTTTACTTTTTAGTTTTAATATTATTACCATAATGATAAAATGAAAGAGTGATCGCAGGAACAATTTTTTCTCTGTGAATTCCAACATTTGTATAGAAACAGGCAACACGTGTAGTTTTATTTATGTATTGATATATGCATTTGTGTATGTATTTTTGTATGTGTAAGTAAGTATTTTAAATTTAAGATCCTTGTTGATGTGTTGTAAGCCTTAAACATCCAGCTGCTTCGTATTTATAGCAGCATATTTTGCAAATTTTAACAGGACTTTTGAAACTTGTTTGTTGTTTTCAAGCCCTCTGCTTCCTTCACGTGCCAAATTACGGGCAGTTTAATATCTGTCATTATAAAAAGGACTCTCTTCTTTTTTTTTGTTACTACATTCAAAGTATCATTTTTTTTAAATACGAGGATTGTGTTGAAAAGAACTTTTTTTAAGGTACATTTTTGAGTTAACATTTGATTTCAAGCTCGGCGACGAAAATATTTTGCTTGAAGAAGAAGAGTTTAGAAAGAGCTACAATTATATAAATCTCTTCAATATAATAGACGCAATAATTCTCCCCCGGGGGCACATAAATATGGTCTTTATAGATTATTCCACTATCTAGACACAGTGCAACTGGGGTATAAAGGGAGCCCAGTCCCCTGAAGACAGGCAGGTGGTCAACTGGAAACTCCACTTTATTTCCACGGGGATCAGTGGCCTGCAGAGTTCATTATTTGTCTCTTTAGACTTATAATAGTTCTCTGGCTGATCATTGGTGTTGGCCCCTTATGGGAGCATCGTGGTGGTTGTGGTTTTGCGGCCCCATATCCTATGGTTTTCTATGGTGGCCAGGATCATTTCACTGATAATGACACGCTAAGTGAATGATCCAGTCCAGTGAGCATGCTTGACATGTGTTCTGGACAAGGAGTTAGAAAGTCTCCGACTCTCTAGCAAGGTGTGATAGTTTGCAGACCTGCCCTGGAATTATTCAAGTTGCAACTAGGTGGTATCTGTTGCTTAGAATTATGTCTTCGGCTATCTAGGACGTTTGTATAACGTTCCAAATTATACAAAGTGGTTTGTCCACCATCTGATTAAGACTTACAGTCAGGCGCGGATGTAAAACAAATCACACTCTCTCCATAAACATGATTATCATCGTAATTTTTTTTTTTTTTTTATGTACATGATTTCGTTTAAGTCTTCTGACATCATCAGTTTCATCTAATAGTGTGATTGCCAAAATATTAGTATGATTACTTAGTCTTTCTAAATAATTGGAACTAAATTTTTTAATTTCAAATTTTAAGAACGGTATTTTTAGATCATTATGTAAAGCCTTGTTAGTTAAGTAAAAAGGCGCGTTTGTAATTAGTCGTAAAACTTTAGACTGAAATCTTTGTAATATTTCTATGTTTGAATTGCTGGCAGTTCCCCATAGCTCTACGCCATAGGTCCAAATAGGTTTCAATATCGTTTTGTAGAGCAAGACTTTATTTTCCAATGATAATTGTGATCTTGGTCCAAGCAGCCAGTACATTTGCCTAAGTTTAATGTCTAGTTGCTTCTTTTAGCTTTTATATGCGCTTGCCATGTAAGACGTCGATCTAATTTAAGACCCAAGTATTTTACAACATTACCACTAGGAATTTCTGTGCCGTTGAGGAAAACTGCTGAACAACTCTCTCTTCTTGTTGTAAAAGTAATATGGTTTGATTTTTGGATGTTAACAACAATGTTCCATTTATTGAGCCAAAGGTAAAAGCTGTCCAGTTGTGCTTGTAAGGTTCTTGAAGCTTCTGAAGGTGATAGATTAGAACATAAGAATGCCGTATCGTCCGCATATGTTGCAACAGTTACACTATCGCTTGATGGCATATCATACGTAAATAAAGTATATAATACTGGGCCAAGTACACTACCCTGCGGAATTCCAGCCTCTATTTGACAAATGTTAGAAGTATAATTGTTAATTTTGACGTAAAAGCTTCTATTTTTTAAATAAGATAGAAAAAACATGTAAAATGGAGCCGGGAGTATCTTTTTCAATTTGTATAACAGTCCTACATGCCAAACTTTGTCGAACGCTTGCTGTATGTCCAAAAACACAGCTGAGCAGTATTCTTTGTTTTCAAATGTATTAGATATAACCTTTATTATTCGGCGACATTGTTCTGGCGTTCCGTGATTACTTCTAAAACCGAATTGATGGTCAGGTATGATGTTCTTTTTTTGCAGATAGGGTGTTAGACGACATAAAAGAATTTTTTCAAATATTTTAGAAAAGATGGGGAGTAAACTAATGGGCCTGTATGAATTTACTATATTTTCTGGTTTATTTGGTTTTGAAATCATAATTATTTCAGCGCATTTCCATTGTGAGGGAAAATGTTGAAGACGTAGAATGGAGTTAAAAATATGAGTTAAAAATATAACACCTTTATGTGGTAATGATTTTATTGTAATTGCATCTATTTTATCATACCCCGTGGATTTTCTGTTGTTTAATACATTTATTGCTAATTTAGTTTCGCTTGGACTAATATGTTTTATTGGTAGGTCCATTTGGCATGGAGTATCTAGGAATAATAGAATATCATCTGCATTGTCATTGTAGCAATGAGGTTTAAAAGTTTCTTCCAAATAATTAGCAAAAACATTAGCTTTTTCTTCATCTGTTCTGCACCATACACCATTTGGGTTTTTAATAGGAACGTTTCTTTTTGTAGGCCGCTTGAGAAATTTGGTGGAATTATAAAGCTCGTGTTCTTTGTTTTTATTTTGGGGTTTTAGTTTTTTAAGATAGGAATTGATACTATCATTTCGCTCTTTCGCTAACATTTCTGTGCATAACTTTATTGATAAGTTCCAGTTGGTTTTATCCCGTGGGTTTCACGTACGTTGCCAAATTCTTCTTAGTCTTCTTGATTGCCTTATCATTTCTCTTGCAGCTGCTGATGCTTGTACTTTGCGGCCTACGTCCTGAGGGTGCACTATTTGTGGCGTAGATAAAAACGCAGCTTCATGTATTAATAGCGTAAATGATTCCACAGTTTCGTCTAACTTTTCTCCAGTTTCGATTTCTGTTTTCAGATTTAAATTATGTTCAATGAATTCTTTGAAAAAGTTCATATTTGTATTATGTTTAATTAACTTAACAGTTTTAGAGGCTAATTTAATATTAACGTCGTAGTTAACAAGGAAAGGCGTGTGATCCGAGCTTAAGCTGTCATCATTTAGAATATCAAGCGATTGTCTAGAGACTCCGCTATACACTACAAAATCAAGAAGGTCTGGTATTTTTCTTGGATCCGTAGGCCAGTATGTTGGCCTACCTCCTGATAGTACATTAAGATTATTATGAATAATATATTTATGCAGCTCTTTACCCTTTGGATTGATTAGCCGGGAACCCCACCAAGGATGTTTTGCATTAAAATCACCAGCTACAATAAAACGGGGTTTAATTGCCTTAAAGAAGTTAACATAGTCCTCACTTTTTACTGTGTGTTTTGGAGGGAAATATATAGAATATATGTTGACAGGTGTATTATTGCAAATTATTCTAACTCCTGCAGCTTGTATATAAGGTTTTTGAAATTGCTCAGCAAGTTCGTAATTTAAAATTTAAAAGTTTTTAGCAGCTTTTGTGCATCTTGTGGTTCAAAAGAAAAGCATCCTTTAAGATAATATTGATTATGCATCAATATCACGTATATATGGGAAACCTTCAAATTTATTTTTACTTTTTTTTAGAAAATTTTGCTATAGTGGCTATAAAACACATACGCTGTGCCAGTTTTAAAGTACAGTTTGAAAGATAAGCCCATATGCGTCAATATTATGTCATCAATGGGATAACCTTTAATATTTGGTTTATATATATAGGGTCCACAATCTAACGTTTTTTTTCGACTAGTGCTAATTTCGTGAATGGTAACACTTAGCTCATGTTTGATTTGACACATAATTAGTTTTATCCTTCCGCTGAACGAATATGATTTAGTATACGCTTAAACAACATTGGGAAATATTGCGATATTACTTTGAAAATCATTGTAATCTGTGCGAAAATTGCGTACGGATTTTGAAAGAAGAAAAGCACCGTCAGCTCCGTATGTTTGTTATCTTGCGAAAAAAGTAAAAGAAACTGGCATCCTCATCGATAAACCAAAGCGTGAAAAGCCAAAAACAGTGCGTACACCAGAGAGTATTGCTGCTGTGGCAAAAAGTGTGCGTGAAGCGCCATCAACATCAATTCACCGTCGTTCTCAACAATTGAACATTTCAGAGACATCATTGAGACGAATTTTGGTATGACGCCATACAAAGTCCAATTAGTTCAGGAGTTTATAGCATTTAAAACAAAAAAAAAGTTATTTGGCGGACCCTTTACGAAAAGAACACTGAAGATGGCAAACAGCCAAAACCGGTTTGTTCACAAACCAAATTTGACGAGGGTCGACGGAAAACCGTACCCAAATAAAAGTAATTTTAGCCCCGTCGGAAAATCCAAGCACATATCGACCCTTTATATATTTTTATACTTAGGACCCTACTTAGGACCATAAATGGTATGTGTGTGTTTGTTTATTATAGCTTAAAAGTTATGGCTACATTCATTTAAATCATGTCTCGAAGGAAACATCCTTTGATGTTGTATTTTATTTTCAATACTTATTAACTCATAAACTCTGTGTAAACTTATAATATTTTCCCCTTGCCATTAATGAAACACCTTTTCATTTTCAACAATAGGTAGCTCCATTAATATATGAATGAGACACCCGTTAAATTCGAACTTTAAATTTTTGTTACGTGCTGCTGTAGACGTGATAAGATTTACATTTGCATCTGGCTGTGGGCCTTAATCAGATGGTGGATCATTACCACTGTGGACGGTATGTAGCGCCATCCTCCCCCTAGAAGGCTTTCGGATACGTATATCCTCCGTATCACTCCTAGCTGCAATTTCAAAGCTCGAAGTAGGCCGCAGTTTTCACTCCTTGCTGAAGAGTCGGAGACTATCCAACTCCTGGTCCAGAACGCATGAAGCTTAATATAATTAAGAACACGACGGCCTTCATACTCACTGGACCTGGACCATTCATTGTGTTCATTGTGAATGATCCGACCTAAAACCTTAAAAACAAGGGGCTCGAAACACACAGACACCACGGTACTCCCAAAGGGCCTACCTAAATAATCTGGCAAAGAACAGCTAAATGCCTAAAGAGACAAATAGCGGAACTCTGGGACTCACTGATTCCCTTGGAAATATAGTGGATTGTCCAGTTGGCTCCTAATCGCCTTAAAGGGCACTGGGCTTCCTTTTACCCCGCAAGACACAAGTCTAGATGGTTGTAGAATGCGCCCCCGGGGGGACGTGCTGCTGTAGAGAGTGTGATTCGTTTTACATCCGCACCTGACTGTGTAGCCTTAATCAGATGGTGGACAAACCACTATTGTATAATTTGGAACGTCATACATGCGTCCTAGGAAGCCGAAGACATAATTCTAAGCAACAGAACCACCTAGTTGCAACTTTTATGATTCCAGGACAGGGCTGCAAACCATCACACCTTGCTAAAGAGTTGGAGACTTTCTAACTCCTGTCCAGAACACATGTCAAGCATGCTCACTGGACTGGATCATTCACTTAGGGCGTTATCAACAGTGAAATGATCCTGGCCACCATATTAAACAAACCTGTTATGGGGCCTCGAAACCACAACCACCACGATACTCCCATAAAGGGGTCAACCTCAATAATCAGCCAGAGAACTATTAAATGTCTAAAGAGACAAATAATGAACTCTGGGGGCTACTGATTCCCGTGGAAATAAAGTGAAGCTTCCAGTTGACTCCCTGCTTGTCTTCAGGGGACTGGGCTCCCTTTTTCCCCCAGCTGCACTGTGTCTTGATAGTCGAAGTTCTATAAAGACCATATATATGTGCCTCCGGGGGGTACTCCTCGGCGTTCTCAACACTTGGTGTTATCCAAAACACTTTTGAAGCCTTATAATGTTCAACAGGTGCAGGAATTGAAGATGACGGATCATGCACATCGCCGTAGATTCATGCAAGAACAAGCGATTGATTTTTATAAAAAAATAATTTTTCCAGACAAAGCCCGTTTCACTTGCCAGGAAATGCCAAAAAGAAAATTTGCCGCCTTTGGGCTTCTGAAAATTTTAGAGCGATTATTGAGAAGCCTTTGCATGCTTAAAGTGTCACTGTATGGTGCGCTATGTGGTTTGGAAGCGTGATTGCGTCGTTTTTTTTTCGAAAATGAGGCTGGAATGCAGTAACGGTCAATGAGAAAGAGAACACTGAAGATGGCAAATAGCCGAAACCGGTTTGTTCATAAACCAAATTTGACGAGGGTCGACGGAAAACCGTATCCTAATAAAAGTTAATGGATTACGCTATTCCGAAATGCTAACAACTCCTTGCTTAAGAGTTGCAGACTTTCCAACTCCTGTCCAAAACACGTGTCTAGCATGCTCACTGGACTGGATCATTCACTTAGGGTGTCATTAACAGTGAGATGATCCTGGCCACCACAATAACCATTATACTGTTATGGGGCCGCGAAACCACAACCACCACGATACTCCCATATAGGGGCCAACTTCAATAATCAGCCAGAGAACTATTAAATGTCTAAGAGACAAATAATGAACTCTGCGGCTCACTGATCCCCGTGGAAATAAAGTAGAGCTTCCAGTTGACTACCTGCCTGTCTTCAGGGGCCTGGGCTCCCTTTTACCCCGCAAGACACCTGTCTAAATGGAATAGTAGGTTCCAAAAAGACTATCATGTGCCCCCGGGGGACGTGCTGCTGTGGAGAAAGATAAGTTGGTATATGCCATTAATATTTGTGCTTGGAAACTTTCTCTGATTTTAAGTTAAAAAATTTATAGAATTTTGTAGCCTCCTTTAAGTTGCCCTTTTTTAAAGCAACAAAATTCCAGCTTTTATTTACGAACCACTTGAGGAGTAAAAAATTATGCCACATTAGGGATGGGCTAGTATCGTAAAGAGATGCTTATTAAAAAGATTTGAACATGTTCGAACACCAATTTTATCAGTTTCGAAATGGAAATTCTTGCGACAAAAAATGGAACAGATGACTTAAGGAAAAATTGGTGTTCATTGAAGTTAAAGGCAGGGGTAGGTGGTAAAAATTTAAAATAAAGCTCTGTAACATTAGGCGAAAGGTATAATTCCCGTTATGTATTTAAAAAAGAAAAAGAGAAATACGAGAAATAGCTGATAAGATTGAAGAAAACAGCGGGAAAAAGGCGCAATGGGTAATATCGAGATGCAAGGAGACGAAGATATCTTACAGCACAAAGAAGGCATCAACAGCCAAGTTCATTCTTAATCGCTAATATGTTGCTTTTTTCGAAGGTGTAGGTTTACTTTACTCTGGCAACGATAAAAAGTGAATCAAGATTTAATGAAAGAAAGATTTACGTTCTTATGTCATACGTAACGTAGCATCAATATTCAAACACTTTAGATTTTAAATAGATTTCATAGGTAGTAATCCAAAAAAAAAAGCGCTAGAAATATTGTGTAAATTACCTGCTATGTCATTAACACTGGCGTCAGAGATGTACAGTTCATAGCTGTTTTGCATTAACGTGAAGGAAAAAATACTCTTGCTTCACGATATCGCTGGAAAATAGTAAAATTTATAAAATTTTTTATGAATAATAAAGTAAAACAAAAAAAAAAATCGAAATCTATAAATCATATACTATTCCAAACTTAATGCCAAATCTAACTGCCCAAGAACCAAGTGTGTTATGAATAAAACTAAAGAGTTGCTTTTTTGTGATGCGGCCCTACGACCACAAGAATTAGTGTTTCCTTAGTTCCCCATTCCTAATTACAGACCATAAACTTCTAAGGTTAATTGTTGCTTTATACAAATGAAACATGCCTCTCTGCTCACTCTCTCTCTCTCTCTCTCTCTCCCAGTTCTTCTAAAAATAGCACACATTGTGTTACCAAGCTTTAGTATAAATCTATTCTAGGCAAAAATAAAAAACCTTTCGGTTCATTTTTTATTTTACGAAATATATTTGGTATTTTTTTTTAGTTGTTGTTTTTGTTGTCGCTCTTTCAAACAACATCTGCCTCCAAAATATACGTTTTAAAAAGAGGTTCCTTTTTTGCAGTTTTTTTTATCCCACAAACCAGTTTGTTGCCTTTATCTACGAAAAAATGCTCCTCTTTTCATTAAATAAAACAGATCCTTTTTAGTTGTTTGGCAAAAAAAAGAAAGAAAAAAAATCAAATAAAGGACTTGTTTAGCCAGAGTTTTATTTCTTTTTTTCATTCACTACTGTCAATATTTCTTTTGAATTTCTTTTCTTCATCTTTTAGTACGAGTATTTTGGCTCCTGTTTTTATTTTATTTGAAGTCTTTTCTTTTATTTTTTGGTTTTGTTGTTGTTATTATTATAGATTTTGTATATAAGGATTGCTTTGCTTTTGTTTATATTGTTTTTATACACACTTCACATACCATCCTTAATATATTTTTTACCTTGATATTTATCCTTGATTTGCCAGATGTCATGCATGAACTTTTGTTTTCTTTACTCCCGGAACAATAAAACTGTTGTTTTCTTGTTGTACGATCGCGTTTTACGTGTTTTATTTAATTTTTTGTTGATTTATTACTTGCACAGAGTATTTCTTTTTCTCTGTGAGTGTGTGTGTGTGTGTGAAGTTCGTGTGCGTTTGTGTGTGTGTGTAATTTTACCCAGTAGACTTTTTCAAATAAATCTGTTTAAGATCCTTTATTTCACTGTCAAGGATGATGAATTTGATTTTAACAAAAACAATTCTCGTTATCAAAGAAAAGAGTAACAAAATGTTTTTTTTCAAATTTCACAATTATTATTTTAATATCATTTTATTTAGAGAAGAATAGTGTTTTTTTTTTAAACACTTTTATTAAATTCATTCCTTTGTCTGTTTTTAAGGAACCAGCTTGGAAAGGAAATATGTTGAAGTTTTGCATAGACAATGATGGCTTTTTAAATATTTACTGCTATTATTTCTTTCGGTGTAAACCGTCATTGCTGGCTGTTTGTTCGGTATGAACAGCGAGCGCTTTCGGTGTGATAAGAGCCCTTTCACACAGGTAAATTTTACTCTAACAAAGTTTTGTTAATTTTCTTTTAAACTTTCTTTGGTGTTCAAACACAAAAAGTTTTCTTTTACAAATTTTGTTTCCTTTTGTTTAATCGTTCTTAATTTTTTGACGTTAGTCATTTGGTGCTTTATGCAATCTGTGTAAAACCGCACATAACGAAATAAATGGAAACGTCAAACACAAAAATATAAGTACAACTGTGTATAAGCGACGAAAGAAAAACAAAGCAACTTTGCGAGTACATCAAACTCTGTACACTCAATCAAGCTTTTTCCCTCGCTCTCACATAAAATCAAAACTTTGCAAAGAAAAGTTTGCCTGAGTGAAAGGGCTCTAACATTATTATCATGCCGTTTTCTAGACTGTACTGATGCCTTCGGGTTTAGCTTGTTCTTTCATTAGGGCTGTAGCTACCCATGTGTCTACTTATCGAAAGCGCTCGTCGGTCATACCGAACAAATAGCCAGCAATGACGGTTTACACCGAAAGAAATGACAACAGTATTTCATTTACTGGCGAAACGAATTTTACAACAATTTTATTTATTTGTTTATTGTTTTTTGTAAAATGGAATTTATGTTCGCTTCAGGATATTTGGTTTCCATGGAGCCAGTGCCGAGCACTCTTACACAAGCTGATACACGGTTTCCTCTGTGCCATATTCCTGGCAGCTGCGACAGTGCTTTTTGCAGGAAACTCTCAGTTAACAAACATGTGCATCAATCGCCTAGTTATTCATTATCACGATCGGCAACATTGCAATATTGTTCAATTTAACCGACATTTTTTTTTTAAGAGACGTAGCACTTCAGGCGATAATGCCTATTTAGTCAAGTACCGTGCTACATTGTTTTAGGAAAGGGTTAGAGAATAGATGAAACAGGTGGTGAAAGTAGAAGGATAGTCGGAAATTAACTGCCGTATAATAAGACAGCACAGCGACCAGTGGCTATGCCTTCATCGCTGAGCAGCCCCACCGACAGTCAATTTTTATTTTTGTGGTGAAAAAAACCAAGGTCTTCGTTGGGAATCGAACCCACAACCCCCATATTTACAAACTAGTACACTACCTACTAGCCTACAGGGGCACCTAAATTGATCGTTTCATTGCCTGTGTGACATATGGCACCGTCCTGTTGAATCCACAATATCCACGTCGTCAATAATAGGCCAAAATTAAGTTGTTAGGATCTCGTGATGACGTGATCCATTGGCCGTTACTACATTTCGAGCCTCATCTTCGAAACAAAAAAAAAACGGCACCATACAGTGACACGTTATGCGTGAAATTTAAAGGGTGAACCATACATGCAAACAAAACCCTCTATATGTGAATCCACTCGCATTTGGCGAATTAATTTAATTTTCTTAAGGCGTCATAAAGAACGGTTTGACTCTTTTCATTTAAAATAAGAAATCCCACAAGTTTTGGAGGCAACATTTACCACAACAACAAACTTTAAAAACGTTGGTTCTTTTATGTAAGTATGAATCTATGTATGCACGCATTTTTTCATTTTTTAATGTTTATGAATTCCTGCATATACATATATGTACATATGTATTCATGTACGTGTTTTCTTAAATTTTTAACAAAATTTTAACACGTCGCCTGTGTCTTTAATAAAGATCTGCAGAAAAAAAACAAATCTTTTACCACAATTTTAATGTCAGCTGTCTGTCTTCTTTTTTCCCCCTCTCGGTTTTCTTTTACTTTTAAGGCACCTTTTTTTTCTTTAAAGGCACCTTAACCTTGTAGCCTTACAATTGGTTACTTATTCTAATCTCAGCTTTTTGAAGATAATAGTGGAAAATACTATTTTTTACAGTGTTAAGCAGTAATCACAACCATAGCGAAATCAGCCCTGACCCGTCCATCCGCCTATTTATTAAAAAAAAAAAATATTGTCTTGGTACCCAAACTAGGGTGACATCAGTTTGTTAATCCAGCCTGGATACTGCATCCTTGTAATGTTTATTTACTCTCCTACCACTATAGAAAATCACCTGACTATCCACAAAAATGTCGACTAAGTCAAAAGCTCTGGGACATTTTTTTCCAAATGAAGACTTCTTCTGAATGAAAGTGGCGTAAGCAAAATTATTCGAATTAATTATTAACATTAACATTCTTATTTTTTTCTTTCGGAGCAGAGTTTAGGAGATGACCCCTACTCATGCAATGCATTGTGCCAAAACTAGGAAATTATGTTATCGAAAGGAGGAAAGAGGGAGTAGTGTTTGTGGACATTCGATTTGAATTTTCCTACATTGAAATTGACAAGAAGTCTACGGACTGTTTTGCAAAAAATGAATATTCCCTGAAATGCATCAACCACAAATGGATGGCCCCTCAACGAACAGCGTGTTAAATGCAAAAACGTGCGGGTAACAGGAACAGGTTTCCTTATCTCATTAAAGAAAACACTTATTATTGTAGTAACGATAAAACAGTGAAATACAACCCACATTGCGTCGATGCTCCAGAGAATCAATAGAGTTGGATATGCTAATATTCCCAGTGAGCCTTTTGGCTCTCTCTTGTACGTGTCCAAAACACACTTTGGAGCACCGGTGTAAAATTTTCACTATAAAATTGAAAAAAAAAAACATTAATAAAGGGGTGTTTTTATAGAGGTATATTGTAATATTTCAAGGAATGTGGCAGCTTCGCCATGAAACAATTCCACACAAAGAAAAAACTTATTAACTTTCCCTTTACTTAGACCTCTGTGTTTTAATCTCCTAAGCTTGTCTTATTGTTTTGCATTTTTCTTCACAGATGGCCTTTGCTTGAGTGTTTTTCCATATAACACTCAACCTCGGTTTTCTAAATAATAAAATACTCATAAAGCCGAAAATCTATGGGAACCATATGGAAATTTGGTCTAATTAATATTTTATTAAATTTATTTATTTATTACTAAATATTCTAAACAGTAAATTTATAGAATATTATTAACAGGCGCCGGGTGACAAGACCATTTGCGCACGAATATAAAAACATAATTTACAACAAAAACAAATTGGATAGTAGAAAACTGAAAAACCAGTAAGGCCAGAATAATTCAATAAAAAATAGAAAACTAAAAAGTGAGATAAAATGATGTGAGAATAAAAAATGTGAGAATAAAAAAATTATATGAATAAAAAATGTGACAGTGGTTTCAAACATTCCGAATACCACGACATCCCAAGGAATCCCATATTTTTGGAAGGTTTTTTCCGGGTGAGCAGTCAGGAAGTTTTTCGATTGTCAAATCAGTTTTTGAGTTTGGACATTCCAAAAGGATATGCGCATTCGTAAGAGTCTCATTACAGAAACTGCATAGAGCTGGGTTGCATCTGTTGTAGTAATGTTGCGTCGTAAACAGAGTTTTCCCTACCCTTAAACGACCAAGCGTGATGCACTGCGCACGTGTGAGAATATTGCTGTACTTTGGCCTTTTAGCCACTTGATTCTGTTGCCTTTGAAAATTCTTGAAGGGGTTTGACAAAGCTTAAGGGAAGCACGGTACATCATATATTTCATTCAATTTTAAAGAATTTTTTGCAGCGCCATCTGCCAGTTCGTTCCCATGAATCCCAATATGTGATGGAATCCATAGAAGCATTAACGCACTACATTGCAAAATGGCATCATATAAACCGTTGTGATTCGCGATAATGGCTTTAACAGCACTAAGGCTATCAGTGAAAATAATTGTTTTACTTCTTTTTAGACATGCATAGTCAACGGCTTTTTTAATTGCAACCAATTCAGCAACAAATGCCCCAACAAGATCTGGTAGACGTTTTTCCAAAATAATACTAAAGTTTAAATTGTCTGAACTTTCTACCAATGAAAAAGCTGATGCACTATTACAGAACGAGCCGTCCGTGAAGAGCAGCATTTCCGGAGAAAATCCAGCTATCTTCTCTGACATCAGTTTATGGAAAACCGAAGAATCTGTAGTGTTTTTGTTGAAGTGTGATAAGCTTTCGTCGACCTTCAGTAAATGCTTTGTAATAACGGATGATTGTGGCTTAAGAGGCATTAATAGATTAGCGTCTTTAAGAAGAGTAATTATCTTCCCAATGGATGGATATTTAAAAACATTTATTTTGCGTAAAATATGAAACACACACACACTGAACTTTAAGTTAACAACACTGAATAACGCTTCTAACTATTGCAAATTTATATTGAAAATTATGGCTCTATTCGAAATACCCGATCTCGAGTTTATTTTTGTTTGAATTGTTAAGTAAACAAACAAAACCTCCGTATTTCGAGTGATGATAGTCCTCAAGTGTATATGAGATACCGTTATATCCCGAAAAATTTATTTGTGTGCACGCAATTAGACTACGATCGAGTTAGCCATGGGTGTCATATGTCAAAAGTAATATTTCAATTATATTGCCGCAAGCTTATCTTTTGAATAAAATATCGGGGTTTTCAACATGAAGTTTGTTTTTAACTGTGGCAACATTAAAAATATGATAGTTTTGACATTCCATTTTTTGACGTATTCGTAGTAGATGCATTGGCAATTGTTACAATGAAGTCATAGTACAACGACAATCGCATTAAAATAATTAAAATTCACTATAAAATTCCTGATATTTTCGTAAAATACAATCGCCCTTCTGAGACCGCTGTTAAGAATTTGTTCGTTAAATTTAAGTCGCTTATGAGGCTCTATACAAATTGTGCGAATACCAATCCGTGTTCGATCGGGTGGTTCAACTGAAAACATTGCAGCCGTAAGCCACAGTGTTGAAGCAGATTCAAATACGTCAACTCCTCGGCGTTCTGTGTGATTTGATTTACATCCGCGCCTGGCCATGAAGCCTTAATTAGATGGTGGACTAAACCACTGCATAATTTGGAACGTCATGCTCGTCCTAGGAAGCCGAAGCTATAATTCTATGCAACAGAACTTTCTAGTTGCAACTTTGATGATTCCAGAGCAGGGCTGTAAATCATCAGTCCTTGCTTAAGAGTTGGAGACTTTCCAACTCCTGTCCAGAACACATGTCTAGCATGCTCACTGGACTGGATCATTCACTTAGGGTGTCATTAACAGTGAGATGATCCTGGCCACCATAATAACCATTATATTGTTATTGGGCCGCGAAACCACAACCACTACGATACTCCCATATAGGGGCCAACCTCAATAATCAGCCAGAGAACTATTAAATGTCTAAAGAGACAAATAATGAACTCTGCGCGCTTACTGATTCCCGTGGAAATAAAGTGGAGTTTCCAGTTGTACTCCTGCTGACTTCAGGGGACTGGGCTCCCTTTTTCCCCCAGTTGCACTGTGTCTTGATAGTCGAAGTTCTATAAAGACCATATATATGTGCCTCCGGGGTGTACTCCTCGGCGTTCTCAATACTTGGTGTTATCCAAAACACTTTTGAAGCCTTATAAGGTTCAACAGGTGCAGGAATTGGAGATGACGGATCATGCACATCGCCGTAGATTCATGCAAGAACAAGCGGTTGATTTTTCTAAAAAAATAATTTTTTCAGACGAAGCCCGTTTCACTTGCCAGGGTATGTCAAAGAGAAAAGTTGCCGCCTTTGGGCTTTTGAAAATTTTAGAGCGATTATTGAGAAGTCTTTGCATGCTTAAAGTGTCACTGTATGGTGCGCTATGTGGTTTGGAAGCATGATGCGTCGTTTTTTTTTCGAAAATGAGGCTGGAATGCAGTAACGGTCAATGAGAAAGAGAACACTGAAGATGGCAAATAGCCGAAACCGGTTTGTTCACAAACCAAATTTGACGAGGGTCGACGGAAAACCGTATCCTAATAAAAGTTAATGGATTACGCTATTCCGAAATGCTAACAACTCAATTTTGGCCTATTATTGACGATGTGGATATCACTGACATGTGGTTTCAACAGGACGATGACACTTGTCACGATCAATGAATGAAACGATTAATTTATTCTAAACCAAATTTCCGGATCGCATAATTTCACGACAGCAGCCAAATCGTGTGATTTAACACCACTGGATTATTTTTAAAGGACAGAGTCTATGCGGAGCCAATCGACTCGAAATAGAACCGGAATTTTACCAAATAGTGATTAAATTCTTCAATGAAACAATCGTTATCTGTCAACGTGGTCGTGGTGGCATTTGCCAGATATCATTTTTCATTCATAATTGCCGAACTTTTCTCTTCGTAATACAATAAAAATTAGAAAATAAAATTAAAAAAAAAGAAAAAATATTTTTGTTTTATTCCGCAATGCTTTCACTTCACAACTTTAAAGTGGATTACTAAGAAAATGCGAAAATATTATTCAAAGTTGCCAACTCAAAAAAATAAAAATATGTGGTTTAATGCAATAAAAAATGAATGAGTAATTGACATCTCTAATAAAGAATATTTTTTTAAATTTTAAAATTAAATAAAAATGAAATGAAAGCTTTTGTTCAGTTAATTGTCAGTTATTTGTTTTCAGTTCAGTTAATTGTTTTATTCCCATCTAAATTCTTTATTTTGTCTGAAAGACACCATTTAAATTATGAATTATTTATTTTGACCGTAACCGCAACCGCAGGCTCGATCATACAAAACAATAGCAAGTTCGCTTTGCTTTGTTTAACATTTTGTTTTTGTTGTTTCGACTGAAATTATTTTCGCCAATGAGTTTGCAACTTTTTATTTACATGTTTCACTGCAATTATTGACTGTAAGTCAATATTTAATTTAACGCCGAAATGAAATTGAAACAAAAACTTTATTTTTAATGATTTAAATAAATAAAATGCTAAAACAAATCAAGCGAAAGCAAAATTTTAACTTGAACACATTCAACAAGAAAGGCTGTTTATAAACAAAGATGCAACATGTACAGTGGGAAGCAGGGCACAAAAAAATAGAAAAAACAAAGAAAGAAATTATGCTTAAATTAGATAAAAATTTTATATGATTCGAATATTTAATTCGAATAGTCTAAATTATTTGTTACGTTTTTATCCTTTTTAATGCAGATGGAAAGGGAGCCACATTACATTTTTAATTTTTATGATTTCGAATATTTGTAAAGGAAGACTTTAGTTTAAGATGAATCAAATTTCTATTGTATTATGAAGAGAAAAGTTCGGTAATTATGAATAAAAAATGATATCTGATAAATGTCCACCATGACCATGCTGACAAATGTTGATTCTTTCATTCAAGTTTTTAATCATTTTATGACAAAATGACGGTCCTATTTCCTTAATCACATCATGGATTTCGAGTTTTAAGGCTGAAGTTCGATTCGATTGGCTCCGTATAAATTCTGTATTTAACATAGATCCACGCAAAAAAAGTCCAGTGGTCTTAAATCACACGATCTGGCTGGCCATCTAACTGTTGGTTGTCGTGAAATTTTGCGATCGGAAAGAGAGTGTGATTTGTTTCACATCCGCACCTGGCTATGTAGCCTTAATCAGATGGTGAACAAACCACTATTGTATAATTTGGAACGTCATATATGCGTCCTAGATAGCCGAAGGCATAATTCTATGCAACAGAACCACCTAGTTGCAACTTTAATGATTCCAGGACAGGGCTGCAAACCATCACACCTTGCTAAAGAGTTGGAGACTTTCTAACTCCTTTCCAGAACACATGTCAAGCATGCTCACTGGACTGGATCATTCACTTCGCGTCATTATCAGTAAAATGATCCTGGCTACCACAATTTTCATATTTCCCTTATGGGACCGCAAAACTACAACCATCACGATACTATAAGTCTAAAGAGACAAATAATGAACTCCGCGGGCCACTGATCCCCGTGAAAATAAAGTGGAGCTTCCAGTTGTCTCCCTGTCTGACTTCAGGGGACTGGGCTCACTTTTTCCCCCAGTTGCACTGTGTCTAGATACTCGAAGTTCTATAAAGACCATATTTATGTGCCCACAGGGGAGTCGGGGGCGTGCGATCGGGAAATTTGGTTTGCAATAAATTAATTGTTTCATTGGCTGTGTGATATGCAGCACCGTCCTGTTGAAACCACATGTCAATGATATCTACGCCGTTTATAATAGGCCAAAATTGAGTTGTGTTAGCATCTCGCGATAGCGTAATCCATTAACCGTTACCGAATTTTCAGTTCATAAAAAAAAACTGCGCATTCCAGAGGATATAGCGCACCATACAGTGAAACTTTGAGCATGCAAAAGCTTCTTAAAAAACGCTTTAGGATTTTCAGAAGCCTAAATGCGGCAATTTTGCTTGTTGACATACCCTGACAGGTGAACATGGCCTTTGTCTGAAAAAATTATTTTTTCAGAAAAACCAGCCGGTTGTTCTTGAATGAATAGACGAATCGGTGGCGATGTGAATGGTCGGACGGCTTCAATTCCTGCACCAGTTGTGAGGCTTCAAAGCCAAACTCTTACGCAGAATTCACCATGTGGTGGTTTTGGATAACCCCAATTGTTGAGAACATCGAAGAATTCACGAATTTGGATCTGCTTTTATACAGTGGCTCATGGCTGCGATGTTTTCAGTTAAAGAACCCGATCGAACACGCATTGGTCTTCGCAGATTTGCATCGAGGCTATGAACTCAAATTTAACAACCAATTTCTTGTTAGCGGTCTCAGAATAACGATTATATTGTACGAAAATGTCACAAATTTTACGAAAGCAACTTTAGTAGAACTACGATTTTCGAAGTGGATTTTAATTATTTTAATGCGGTTTTCGTGCGAAATTGAATTCATTGTTGTAATTGCCAAAATGCATCTACTACGAATACATTAAAAATCTAAATGTCAAAACTATTCATTAGAAGTATTCTTCCCTCATTGATCAAGGTTTCAAAATTAAAAATGTCGTAAACATAATTAATAGGGAGAAAATACCACAACCTCTGTTCCGAGTAGAATTGGAGTCCAACGACGTAAAACTGAAGAAAAATGAAACGCACCCAATTTACAATTTGCAATATCTTCTGCATAGAAAAATCACGGTAGAAGAACCACGCAAACGTTCAGGGCCCGTACAGTGTCACAACTGTCAAGAGTTTGGGCACACAAAAACATACTGCAACCTGAAATCTGTTTGCGTTATATGCGGCGAATTGCACGCTACTGCTAGTTGCAATAAACCTAAAGGGGAAACAAACCCTAAAAAATGCAGTAATTGTGGCGGTAATCACACAGCAAAAAACTACAGAGGTTGCCCCGTTTATTCTTTCGTAAGACAGGATGCAACCCCGGCACCTAAAATTACATCAGTTCAAAATCAGTATATTTTATTTACTTCGTATCCCCAAATGGCCCGACCAATCAATACTCATGTATCGTATGCCCACGCCGTAAAAATCAACACTGTTCCACAAAAAAATGTTCCATCACCAAATACCATAGCAGATGCTAACTCAAGCTTCAATTTTACTCGCCTTGAAGCTACTATTGACAACCTTGTGCAAACAATAAACAATTTTACAACTAGTATGACTAGCATGATGCAACAAATGCTGCAAATGCAGAATACTTTGCTTCAGGCAATTGTGAACAGAAAATATGTTTCTGTTAATAACTTCCGCTCCATGGTACATCAGAAATTCAAACATACATTGTGATTTAGACATACCACTGGTGACTACAGAAATCATCAAATACGCAGGCAAATACTTAATGAAGCTTGAAGACCATCCTAATCCCCTTGCTCGCAATATCTTAGATTATAGTGAACATAGCCGATTAAAAAAGAGGGATACCGCAGCTTTAATCCTCAATGCTACAGATGACACATCTTAGAAATATTTGTTTTGTTTTTTTTAATGTCAATTTTTTTACTTAAAAGATTAGTTCTGACATGGTCGGGACTAATGTAACTTTTTTTTAGAATTTAAGATTTTAAAACTTATTGTTAGTTCAGTTTCTTGAAGATATAAATAATAAATAATTATTGAAAAAAAAGAAGTATTCTTTAAAAATTCGAACATATTGTATTTTGAACTATAAGCTCTCATGTGTACATCTGCCAAATATCGCAAAAAAAAATCATGACTTTAAGAAAATATAGCTTAATCGTATAAAATATTCAGAACTAGGATTTAAGGCAATCGATAAAGTACATTTTATTCATCAAATTAATTATATTTTTGTTGTGAAAAACAAAAAATGCATTCAAGTGTTAATGATTAGTGTATCTCTTTGAGTCTTATTTGGGTAAAGTTTTTTGTCGACCCTCGTCAAACTTGGTTTGTGAACAAACCGGTTTTGGCCGTTTGCCATCTTCAGTGTTCTGTTCGTACTCAAGTAAGTACCCAAATAAGAGTGAATCTAGCCCCGTCGGAAAATCTAAGCACTTCTTTTTAAGCTCTAATTGATTCATAGGAAGCAGATAGACTTCTCTTTGGCAAAGTTAAGTTACAGTGATGACATTTGCTTTTAAAAGGACAGCAACTGGCTCCTTAGCTATGTATGAAATGTTCATCATGTTTATCGATTTTTATAAGAAAATTTAATTTTAATTTTAAAATGAGTATCTCACCGTAAATAATAGGAATTTCGAGAAAATAAACTAATTTTGTGATCACCTACTTTTTTTTATAAAAGATCGAGTTTTATATGAAAATTTAGCAAAAATTTTTAAGTAAATAATAGGAATTCCGATAAGATTATTTTGTGATCACCTACTTTTTTTATAAAAAATCGATTTTTTTATGAAAATTTAATAAAAATTTTAAAATGGCCATATCTCCGTAAATAATAGGAATTTCGAGAAAATAAAGTAATTTTGTGATCACCTACTTTTTTTATAACAGATCGAGTTTTATATGAATAATAAGTAAAAATTTTAAAGTAAATATTAGGAATTCCGATAAGATTATTTTGTGATCACCTACTTTTTTTTATAAAAAATCGATTTTTTTATGAAAATTTAATAAAAATTTTAAAATGACCATATCTCCGTAAATAATAGGAATTTCGAGAAAATAAACTAATTTTGTGATCACCTACTTTTTTTATAACAGATCGAGTTTTATATGAATATTTAGTAAAAATTTTAAAGTAAATAATAGGAATTCCGATAAGATTATTTTGTGATCACCTACTTTTTCTTTATTAAAAATCAATTTTTTTGCGAAAGCATTATTTTGTTTTTATTTTCGATTATTTGGTGAATTTTTAATTTTGTTGCGATTCTTGAATTTTTTTTTCCAGAAATTTAATTTTTGTTTTTTAAATTCATGAAGTTTACATTTTTTCTGTAAATTTTTGGTGAAACTTCTATTTTTTTTTTTGCTAAATTATTTTAATTCGATTTTTGGTGAATCATTCGATTTTTGACAGTAACAATAATTCTTTTTAAGAATAGCGTTTTTTACCGCATTTAATTTCTTTGAGATTTTTAGCGGTTTTTACTAAAAATGTTCCGTTTTAATCTGAAATGGAGTTTTACGTAAAGTTACGCAACTTCTAGAAACCCCAAAAATTTTTAATTACTTTTACTTCCCCCCGGAGGCACATTTATAAGTCTGGATCACACAACCATTTAGACTTGTGTCTTGCGGGGGTAAAAGGGAGCCCAGTTCTCTAACAGGCTACTGAGAGCCAACTGGACAATCCACTATATTTCCGCAGGAATCAGTAAAGTTCGGCTATTTGTCTTTTTAGCCTTTTAGCTGTTCTCTGACTGATTATTGAGGTAGGGCCTTCGGGAGTATCGTGCTGGCTGTGTGTTTCGAGGCCCTCTTTTGAGTTTGTGAGTCGGATCATTCACAATGAACACAATGAATGTTTCAGGTCCAGTGAGTATGAATGCCGTCGTATTCTTAATTAGATGAAGCTTCTGGACCAGCAGTTGAATAGTCTCCAACTCTTCAGCAAGGAGTGAAGGCTCTGGTCTACTCCGGGCTTTTGAAATTGCAACTAGGAGTGACCGGAGGATATACGTATTCGAAGGCCTTTTAGGGAAAGGATGACGCTACATTTCATCCACAGCGGTAACGATCCACCATTTGATATTGGCTAGGTGCAGATATAAATCTTATCACGTATTTCTTTTGCTTTCCTGGATTGCTATCGAAAGATTGTATTTAAATAAAAGTTGTGAGTCTTGGAAGAAAACATTTTATATTTTAAGGTTTTATTATGCCAGAAAATTAGAAAGAAAGTTTAGTTTTATTGTTTGAAAATCAGTGCTAAGAAAAAAAAGCAGAGCCGTCGACAGGAAAGAAGGTTTGAATTAAAAAGGGAAAACAAATGTTTTTAATAAATAATTACACACATTAATAATTTATTGCCGGTTTCGTTTTAAATTGATAATTTGCTTTCGTTAATAACTTCCATAAGTTTATACCACAAAATAATTTTTTCAAAAAACAAAAATAAATTTATACATAAAATTAGCATAAATAATTATAACGATTTTCTTATTCAAAAAAGGCACAATATCAAATTTTCTTTTACTTAAAAAGGAAAAAATCCTTTCCTTGCAACACTTCTCACAGTGAATTAGATACGTGAGAGTTTTAAAGCAACAATTAAATACCACGTTATCAAACAAATTTATTTTTTTTTCTTTATTTCTATTCTCATTCTTTAAGAATTTCATTATGAAATAATAATTTTTTATTATGAAATACTTAAAGAATAAGTACGAGGCATGTTCAAAAAAATATGGTAAATTTAATTTTTCAAATTTTTTAATATAAATTTTGTCTCCTAGTAATCCATTATAATTAAAATGAAGTACTGCATATAGAGTGTTTTTTATAGAGGTATAGAACTTTGAAATGAAATAAAATAAGAATGAATTGTAGCAAAAACAAAAGCATTTGTGTTTTTACGTTTTAGTTACGAAACTCTAAAAAAGTAGAGGCTTAAGCCACGTAACATATCTGGGATTCATTTAATAATTTTATACAAAGTGACAAGTAGCGGTCGTCAATGGCATTTGTCAAATAGGATGACTATTTAAGCCACGTTATGTGCTTTCAAAATAATGATGCCATACAGCCGTTAAAACAATTCGAAACACTTCCCAGTCAGGTATTTTTTTCATTTTTGTGACCATAATTGACGTTTTAAATCATGTGATGTTATTGTACTGCTATTTATTTTTGTGCTGTATGAAGAAAATTTAGCTTTAATTAAAAAGGGTGTTGTTTATAGAGGTATATAACTTTTAAATGAAATAAAACGAAGACAAATTTTTTTAATTATTATTAATTTGTTTTATTCGAAAGATAATCTTTTGACATTATAATTAAAATACGAAATCTGGCATGTGGGTAGCACTAATACCGAGGTCCCATTTTTGATGACTTTTTCCAACATTTGTGGCCGTATAATGTTAATAATTCGGCGAATATTGGTTCAGCGTTTCGAGGTTACCGGCATAGTGTAGCAACTTTACATTTCCCGACAGAAAATACTCCAGTGACGTTAAATCGCAGGATCATTGTTGGTCAATTTATGGGTTCCAAGCGTGAAACTAAACGTTTCCTTCTATAAATCAATTGTGCATGAGCTGTGTGACTTGTTTTGCTAAAACCACAGCTCCTACACATCATGTGTGTTTAATTCATAAACGAAAAACTCAGCAATCGTGGTACTGTAGCGGTCACCATTGAATGTACCATTCTGATCAGCATCGCTTTTAAAGAAGTATTATTCCACCATTCCATAATGCTCACCAAATAGTTAGTTTTTTGGATGCAACCGTGTCTCATCATACACTTGTGAATTATCATCAATTCAAATACGGTCGTTTTATTCGTTTCCATTTAGGCAAAAGTGAGCTTTATATTCATAGCTAAATAAAATTCGCTTATGAAAATCGGGAGCAACACATAAATCCCTTGACAGCTGACAAAATGACCGCCATTTAAAAAAGTGTTTTCAACTAAAGTTCTATATCACTTTAAAAAAACACACGATACATAGCTTAAGGTACTTAATTGATTGACTGGTTGCAATCAATTTCCCATGGGTCCCATTTATCATATGGAAATTTTAATTTTATCCATCTGTCAAATTTTGTTTCTATTCAAAATTATTGAAATGTTATGTCTAAATTATTAAAAAAAAAATGTTGCAATTATTAAGTATCATGTGACTTCTGCTTTAAACAAAATTTTACAAAAATTTCAAAATTTAAAAAGGAAAGAGTGAAAAATGAACCGAGAATTTTCATTTCAAAGAAATTTTCAATGAGTTTTATTACAACTTAAAACTCAGTTTAGTGATTTGCCAAAATGAAAATTCCAAAGAAACAAATTTTCATAATATTGCCATTTCCCGTCCTAACTGACTGGTTTGTATTTGATGGCGAGCGCTTTCGATGCGAATGCATCATTTTCAAGCCACGGTTTAGTTTGTACTGGTGAGTCGGTGTTTGGCGTTCAGGCAGTTCTGTTATTAGGTTCGTATGTATTCAGGTAAGCAGAATACCAGCCACCTGGCATTTGTATGCAAAGTTAACCTAACGATACCTCCGTCTTTTACTATTATAAAGGTACGTGTGTCGATCTGAGGGTGTTTTTCGTTTGCCCGTTTGCATGAGTAGTTTCAATGGTGTGAAAATTGTGTCTGTCGTTGTTGAATGTTTTTGTTTTGTAGATTTCCATATTTTTAAGAATGTCTAGTCTTCGTCCTTTTTTGCTAGGATATAATAATGTCATACATTCATCTATTTCCCTTGGAGTGTGTCCGTGAGTGTCAAGGTGTAATGCAAAGTTTGAATCTTCACTTTTCCGTTTGTATGAGCGTATGTGTTCTGCAAACCTTGTTTTTAGTGTTTGTCCAGTTTGCCCTATATAGGTTTGTTTGCAGGTACAGGTAAGTCTGTATACCCCGCTGGAATTAAATTTGTCAGTTGTTTCTGTCGTTGTTCTGAGATGGTATTTCTTCCTTTTGAAAAAGGTTAGTTAGTCTGTATATTTCTGGTCCTGTGTAAGTAAAGGTGTGCCCTCGTGTTGTATCGGCTGTCTCCTTGTCTTCTCTATTTCTGTTCTTAGTGTTGTATTGTCTAAGTAGTTTAACGATGGTAGTGGTTTTGTAGCTGTTATTCTTAGCTATGGCGTAAATTGTGTCGAGTTCCCTCCTGCACTTATCTGGAGTAAGTAGAATTATCCCAAGCCTGTGTATCATATGTCTTAACGCTGCTAGTTTGTGTTGTTGTGGATGGTAGTGTCCGTTGTTGTTGGTTTTCTATAAATGTCGAATGTTAAATAGTCAGTTCCTCGTGTTATAGTGATGTCAATATAATGTAAATTTATGTCTTGTTCTTTTTCCATTGTGTATGTAATCTTATCATGAATTGTGTTTAATATTTCTAGAATTTTCATTTAAATTCTACCTAGAATCAATAAAAATGTTATTAATATTTTAGTTCTTAAATTGAAAAATCGAATTTTTATGAATAATTTCGATAGCATGTTTAACACTTTAGCACTCGCAATTACAAAAAGATAAAATAAAAATTTCATACAAAAAACAGGATTCACAAAAGCTATAAAAAACTTAATTTAGAAACTTAAATTTCACAAATAAATAATTTATTTTCCAAAATAAAGGAAAATTAAATTAAAATTTTATAAAAAGGTCTTGTAAAAAATTTAACATCCACAAATATAGCAAAATTTGAGCAAGAAATTAATATTTCATAAAATATTCTTTTTAAGTTGTAGACCTTTTTTATTGTAAAATTTCTTTTTTCTTTTCAGTTTTGTGTTTGTTAATATGTGGGCACAATTTTCCGTATCAGTATTATAGTTAATACGATTCTCTGTTGGGATATTTATTATGTGGAGCCTCTCTTGCATGTATCTCTTTGCATAATTATTTTCTCTCTCCAGAACTCTTACTCGTCTTAATTCTGGTTTATGTCCCGTTGTTGGACAGTGGGCTGTAAGTGCAGTTCTGTGGTTTAATGCTCTGTTGTTTGTTTTCAAGTCTGACTTATGTGATGCCAATCTTCTCTTTAATTTTGTTTTAGTTGTACCAATATATACTTTTTGGCATATATCGGTGTCGTCTCCATTACATATTATTTCATAGACTATATTTGATTGGTCCATTTTGTCTAATTTAGACTTCATGTTGTTGAATAACGTCTTTGTTGTGTTATTTGTTTTCATTGCGAGTATGTATTTATCTCTATCATAAATTTCCGAGTATTTAACCCTCTTCGATAGTCCAGGAATATAGTCTACTGATTTATAGATTTTCGTCTGTTTTCCAGCGGTCCTGTCATTATCGATTCTTATTCTCTTCTGTTCCACATGATTTATTAAATTTATTATTGTCCTTGCAGGAAAGTCATTTTTAATAAGAATGTTCGTGATTTGTTCTTTATTTCTTTGATGAAAGTGTACACTGCTGATATCCAACACTCTGGTAATAAAGTTAGTAGCTGTATTAATGATTATATTGCGGGGATGTTTCGAATAATAATTAATTAATCTTCGGGATGACATAGGTTTTTGATACCAGTCTAATTTTAGTGTTGCTCCTTGAAAAATTAAAAATTAGCAATAAATTGTTTTAAACTTGAACAAAAGTTTTTTAATTTTTAATTTATTGAACAAGACCTTAAGCCGAAAAAAGAAAAAAGAAATTTTATGTCATAAAATTTAAAAAATCGAAGTAAAAAATAATTTAAATTAATTAATAATAAAAAAAATAAATAAAAATAAATCAAAATTTTTAAGCAAATTTAAAAAAAAGCAACTAAAATCGTTTTTCATTATGTAGCCTTAGAAGATAAGGGTGTGCTTGGTTTACACTGCTCGGCTCCGCTTTTGTGTTATTTTTTTAACTCTTCTATAAAAAACCTACTTATGGTCATTAGCACGAGCGAAACTTAACTAAAGATTGTCACATCAGAATTTAAAACAAAATTTATTTTTTTTGAACACACCTCGTATCTATTCCCTTTTTCAAAAAGCTAGAATTATTTATGAAATAATTGTACAAAATTCTGTATAAAATATTATTTTACACACACACACATACAAACATGTATACATTTATACACACACATTAATAAATTTATTTGTATTTGTATTTGTGTGCTTCCACCATGTTCGGTTAATGCTTACACATGAAAGGATTTCTAAACAAGTTTTCTTTTCCCTTCTCTATTTCGTGAAAAACAAAACATTCAATCACACGTTACACACATTCATACATGTGAACATGCTCCTTTCAATTTAATGCGTCATTATCATTCGATGTTATTGCGAATGTTTGATGAACAACAAAAGGATGTTGGTAGTTACGCCTTATTTCTTATAATTTCTTCTTGTTCTTCTTCTTCAACACTATTGCGTTGTTTTGAAGTTGTTACATTATTAAATCTATGAAATTTGAAACTTTTTTTTTTGTTGATTTTTGGAGTTCAGCCGATTTTAATTTCAAATTTACATTCTTTTGGAGGAGGAGAAATAAATCGGTTTTCAGATGCAATATGTTGATGAGGTTTTATATATTTTCGAAATTATATTTTTAGACGAAATTCAATATTTCATATCATCAAAATCGTTATCATTTCGTGCATAGAATTAAATTCTTCCGGCGAAACGCAATTTACTCAATGTCTTTAAGACATTGAGTAAAAAAGAGAAAAAAAGAGGTTCGACATTTGCTAACTCATCCACCGCAACTACACAATAATTTTATTTCACTTTTCTAATTCCCTTGACTGGCTATACAGAGACGCCTTTTACAATCTCACCTGCTCATCAAATGTACAAGCCTTAACCAATAATTATCTTTCATTTTCTCATCTAGACTTCAGGAGAAGAAAAATGTCTTTCTTCAAATATTTCTTCAAAGTTAACATAGCGATATGTTTCCTTCTTAATTCGAATTGATCATCTATTCGCGCTCAGTATAGATTTCAGCTCATTGTTTTCTTAAATAATTACTTGTCATATATTTGATAAAGGATTCACACACGAAGGAATCCCTACAGTGTATGATCCATCTCTTAATTTGAGTCTTTATCTTGTCTTTATGGTGCCTTATTTGTTATTAAAAATTTCAGGCGTCTGCCTTTAACGGTTGAAAAGATAAGGCCATATTCGTCAAAATTATTTTCTCCATGGAAACACCCTTTAATTATAATTTTTTTTTTCACACTTACTTTTATAGTGGACATATTAGTATGTAGTCTGTGTAAATTCTAAAAATTTGTCCACAACAAAACTAAGCTAAACGTTGGAATCGCATCACTTTGAGAACACTCTTTCTATCGTAATAGGTGCCTCTGTTCGATTCCCAACGAACACCTTGGTTTTTTTTCACTACAATAATAAAAATTGACTGTCGGTTGGGCTGCTCAGCGATGAAGGCATAGTCACTGGTCGCTGTGCTGTCTTATTATACGACAGTTAATTTCCGACTATCCTTCTACTTTCACCACCTGTTTCATCTCTTCTCTATCCCTTTCCTAAAGAATGTAGCACGGTACTTGACTAAATAGGCGTTGTTGCCTGAAGTGCTACTTTTCTTTAAAAAAAAAAATTTGATTTCGTTTTTATTTGATAGAGGACATCAATATACTAAAACTTAAAGTATCTGTCTACTGAGCTTCAAAAATAATGCCACGTTTACGAAACTCACGTCACTTTCTGTCCACCTATTGATTGTAAGTATTTATTGTTATAGCGGCTACAGTCACACACTTTCAGTGAAAATTTCAAGATGTCTTCCTATACGGTTCCACAGATAAAGACAGAGCGAGTGACAGCCGGCCCAAAATTATAGTAAAAACAACAGCATTATGTTTTTAAGCTTTGGATACGTAACACATTAGGGATTCATCTCACAATAATATAGAAAGTGACAAGCAGTGGTCGTCATTAGCATTCAATACTGTTTCAATAATTTCTTAAATTGGATGACATTGTGATGCCATACGACCCTTAAAACAATTCGAAACTCCGCCTTGACGCGTTTTCTCTCGTTTTCGTGACCATAATTGACATTTTAAAACATTTGTGATCTTATTGCACTGGCATTTCTTTTAGCGCTGTAAGAAGGAAATTAATTTTAATTATAAAAGGTATTTTTTGTAGAGGAATAGAACCTTGAAATGAAATAAAACAAAGACGAGTTTTATAACTTGACATGAAATTTAGTTTATTCGAAAGATAAACTTCTGGCATTAAAACTTAAATATAACTTGTGGCATATGAACGGCAAAGCTATTTCGAACCTAGTTTAGTCTGGAGGTCGAATTTTCGATGGTTTTTTTTTTAACATTTGTGGCTGTATATCGGTATTTATGTGGTGAATCTTGTCCTGCAAGTTGTGAATCGTTTAAGGCTTATCGCCTTAAACTAGCGACTTCACATATCTCCACAGAAAATAGTTTAACGACGTTTAAATCGCACGATCTGATAGAACAAACCACGGGTCTCAAATATGAAAATATACGATAACCAAACGTTTTCCTTTAATAATTCAATTGTGGCACGAGCAGTATGACATTTTGTACCGTCCAGTTGAAATCACAGCTTCTGCAAATCATGGTTCTTCAAATAATAAACGACAAAGTCAGTAAAAATGGTTATATAGCAATCACCCTTGACTGCAACGTTCTGACCAGTATGGTTTTTAAAGAAGTGCAGACCACCAGCACATAGACCACCTGATTGTAACCGTGCCTTAACATACAAATAAGGATTATCACTATTCCAAATATGATAACCATTCAAACAAAAGTGATTTTGATTGTTAAACAAAATTCGCTTATAAAAATCGGTATCAGCGGCAATATTGTTTTGGGTCCAATTTGCATATTTTTGAAGCGTTGTTCACACGTCATTCTATTCATGATAAAATGCCAAACTAAACTAAACATAAATCACTAGACACCAGACAAAAAGACCGCCAGCTAAAAAAAAGTGTTGCCAACTTATATGACTCTATAAAAACAGCAAATAGAAAATAAACGTTAAAAACTTTGACAATGGAGTTACCTGCAAAGCTATGGAGGTAATTAAATCTGACTAAAGGTACGGTCACATTTGGCAAATATTTGACTAAAAACGTCAAATAATTGTTTGCCGTAGTCTGACCACAAAATATTATTAACAGGCAAACAGCAAAACAGCTGATTGCTGGCAAATAAAATTATTTGCCGGCAAACAAAAATGTTTTTAATGTGAACATAATTTACCTTCAATATCGTGGAACTATTTACCAGAAGAGAAATATTATGTTCAAACTACCTTCGGTTCTAAAAGTGCAGAATTTTTTAACATTTAATACGATTTGGGTTTATACAAACTAAATGGCATTACAAATAGTTCCTGAAGGTTATTGGACTTAATTTTCGTAAATGATGATACCAATTTTTATATTAGGCGCTCCTTACCTATAATAACACCCGAGGATATCTACCATCCTACCATCGAAATATTGCGTTCAATTCCAAACAAATCTGTTGTGCCTTCATATACAAAGACATTCTGTTTTAAGAATACAAATTACAGTTTATTAAATAAACTGTTAATGGATACTAACTGGAATAACATATTATCTTGAACCGATATGGATCAAATGACTAAAGCATTCTACAATAAGGTGTATTCCTTTATGGATCTTTGTATTCCGAAAAAAGTAATCAAGCAAAAGGTTGGACCTCCTTGGAACAATAAACAATTATCGTACACTAAAAATAGGAAGAACAGACTATATAAAAAATTCAAACAGTCTGGTGATTCTACTGATTATTTAAGGTATTCTATTAGCCGCGCTACATACTCTTCGCTTAATAAACTATGTTATAATATTTATATGCACAAATTGAAACTCAATTTAAAACGCAATCCAAAAGCATTTCACAGATTTGTTAATCAAAAAAGGAAAATAGATGGATTCCCTTCTACTTTAAAGTTCCAACAAACCGAATCTAGTGATGAAACTGTTATATGCAATTTATTCGCCGATTTTTCTCAACAAATTACTCAGTTGCAGATTATGATGAATGTTTTAAGTACCCATTTAATATTGCAAAATCTCAAACGATTAATATACCATTTATCGATATTTTGACAATATCCAAGGAATTGAAAAGGATTAAATTCTCATATAATTGTGGACCTGACAACATCCCCAGTAATATTTTGATAAATTGTGCTGAAGGTATTTCCATCCCTTTGAAAATTTTATTCAACATGTCAATAAAATATGGTACTTTTTCTGAAATCTGGAAGGATTCTTATATTATTCCTTTTTTTAAATCAGGTAACAGGTCTGATATTTCAAATTACCGTGGTATTGCAAAATTAAGTACTATACCCAAATTATTTGAAAAAATTATCACTGAACATTTATGCTTTCATACATCAAGTTTGATAACCAATAATCAACACGGATTTCGGAAGGGATGCTCTGGCATAACAAATCTTTTACACTTTTCAACAATTATACATCGTGGATTTTTAAAAAAACAACAAACTGACGTTATATATACTGATTTTAACAAGGCATTTGATAAAATAAATCATATCCTCCAAAAGAAAAAATTGAAATTAAAAGGTTTTGCCGATTAAACTGTCAAATGGATTTACTCTTACCTAACAAATAGGAAACAAATAGTCCGTTTTAATAACGCCTCCTCTAGATGCATAAAGGTTCTATCTGGAGTACCACAGGGAATCCACCTTGGGCCGCTTCTTTTTTTGCTATTTATTAATGACTTGCCTAATGTCATTCAATCATCCAATATTTTGATGTATGCTGACGATGTAAAAGTTTTTCTTAGTTATTGTCAAGTAACTGACCAGCAACCCCTGCAAGGTGACCTTAATTCGTTTCACAACTGGTGTAGAATAAATCGTATGGAGCTAAATCTCAAGAAATGTAAATATATGTGCTTTGCTAGAAAGAAACCGATAACTGCATGCTACTATATCGATGACCATCATTTGGAGGAAGTTGACAAAATATTATATCTTGGATTGCTACTTGACTCCAAACTCAATTTTATTGCGCATATCAATTTGACAGCAAACAAAGCTAGAGGTGTACTTGGATTTGTGAAACGTTGGGCTAAAGAGTTTGATGATCCATACGTTACCAAAAGCCTTTATATGTCCCTTGTCAGGCCTATTCTAGAGTATGGATCCGTCATTTGGGAACCTATGTATAGAAAATACTCAGATGTTCTCGAATCTATTCAAAAACAGATCCTGCTTTTTTGCCTCCGTGGTTTGAACTTTAACCCATTGGACTTACCTGCCTATTCAGCTAGACTTTCTCTTATTAAGCTACCAACTCTAAGGAGTCGTAGAACAGCACTTAATATTTCGTTCATTTTTGGTGTGATAATTGGCGACGTTTTTACTCATTCACTTATTAACAGGATTACTCTAAATGTACCGCGACGCCCTACACGACATTTTATACCTTTAGCAGTGGAATTCTTTCGAGCCAATTATGCTACCGCGGACCCTTTTAGGAGAATTTGTGCAGATTTTAATAAATATTATAATTTCGTAGATTTCAATTTGTCAGTAAGCGCAATAAGGAATAACTTATTAGTTTACCTGAACAACTAGGAGTTTGCATTTATGTATATTTTTTTTACAAAATTTGTTTTTATTGTATGTATGTTAAATTTGAGCAAATTTTTATGTTGTATGTAAAGCTAGTATTCATTATTGTATGGGTGTTAATTTAAGATAATTTATATTGTATTTTAATTAAAATGTCTGCAAGGATGTTAATTTCCGTAGACAATCAATGATAAATAAATAAATAAAAAAAAAAAAAAATAATGTGACCACTCAACGTCAAATATTTGACTCATTTTTGGGCAAATAAATATTTGAACTTACAAATACAGCTGCTAAAAGTGTGTTGTTACTTAAATAAAAAAAAACCTCAATTGAACTGAAAATACTAAACCTAAAAAATATTAGACATTAATGTTAATTTTAATATGAAAACCAATTTTAAACAAATAATATAGTTGGATTTAAAATCACCTTTTTATCTATGCCCTTATTCGTAAAAAATAAAATTTAGTTGAAGTGTACTTCATACAAATAACATTTAAGTTAAAAGAGAAAATGAAAAGAGTACTATATGAACCTTTTCTGTACATGCAATATTTTTTGAAAAATTTTTTTCCCGTGGAAATATCTAGTTTCGATGAAAAAATAGAAACAAGTAATGAAATTACGGAATTTCACCGACCTAAAGGTTCTGCAAACTTAACAGCCCCTCCAAAAAACAAAAAGCCGCGAAACAAACCGAAAGTTATTCGAGACTGGGACGACGCTGACATGACAAAACTAATTTCTTTGGTTGAGACACATAAATGTTTATTGGATGCGGCAGATGCAGGTTACCATAACAAAGCAATGCGATCATTTTTATCAAAAATACCAAATACTCCACGGCAGATTTAACAGCAAAATGGACAAACCTGCATATTCAGTATCGTGGCTATGCCGGCAGGGTCAAAACTAAATCGGGCCAAGGCGCATCAATGACTCCAAAATGGAGGTTTTTTAACATCATGAACTTTGTTGGGTGTGCTGAGGATCTGCAGACAGAACAAACAATAGCAAATATATTATTTGATATTGCAATTATATGAATTAAAAATAAATGTAAGTACATGTTTCCCTAACAGCTTTTGATCACTCGGAATTCTCAACACCTCCGTTATCAAAACGGCACCAACCAAAAATTAAAAAAAAAATGAAGCAAATTCAACTGCTGCGGCGCTTATAGCTGACACAATGCGCGAGCTATTACAGTTAGCTATTAAAGAACGGTCAAAAAATTATACGGATCCAAATTGGACGTTATGTAATTATTTATTAAGTGAGCTGAAAACTTTTACAAACGACACAGCTACATCACAAGAAGGTCACTCTTTTTTTTGTTAGATTGCGTGCAAAAGGAGCGTGAAAAAGAAGCCCAAGTCCCGCACACACACTGCCTTTAAATTTTTTTTCTTTTCTTCTTCTAAAAGAACTACTAATGCTGCTCCACAACCTAACACAAGAATTTCTTCAACTTTGTCCATGTCGGAAAAGAACTAGACCCCCTTCAGATAAACGTAATTTTAATCGAGCAGCTAGCTAATGTAAAAAAAAGGTTAAAAGAATTAAAAAATAATTCAGTTCGTAAATTTTTGATAAATTTAAGCCCAGCAGACAATAATGAATATGATTTATGGAGGGCAACCAAATATCTCAAATGTTCTCAATCACGTAATATTCCAATAAAAGATATTAATAATGTTTGGTGTAGATCGGATTTAAGCAAAGCTGAGGCATTTAAAACTTTTCTCGAAGACATTTTTACTCCTTTCTCATTCAGCACAGTACAAGAAACAACAAAAATAAATGAGTGCATTGATATTCCGTGCCAAATAAGTCGTCCTTTAAAAAAGCTTTTAAATTTAATGAAGTAGTTTCAGAAATTAAGAAACTAAATTTTAATAAGTCATCTGGATATGACAACTTGCCACAGAAAGCTTTAGTATTTCTTACAACTTTATTCAATGCTGTTTTAAGGCTATCTCATTTTCCTTTCCAATGGAAGCATGCAAAGGTAATAATGATACTAAAACCAACGAAACCAGAACATTCTATTGATTCATATAGACCTATTAGTCTGCTGCCAATTCTTTCAAAATTACTTGAAAAACTTATTAAAAAACGAATGTCTCCAATTTTAGAATCTTCAGAAATTTTACCCGATCATCAGTTTGGCTTTTGTCGTAATCATGGGACCCATGAACAGTGTAATAGAGTTGTTAAAACAATAAGAGATGCGTTGGAGAATCGGCAATACTGCTTTTCTGTATTTCTTGACGTTAAACAAGCTTTTGAGAGAGTTTGGCATAATGGCCTGCTATACAAATTAAAACAACTACTACCCGCACCGTTTTACCTTTTGTTGAAGTCCTACTTAAATGAACGCAGTTTTTATGTCAATATCAATGATGATAAATCAGTAATAAAGTCCGGTGTACCGCAGGGAAGCGTATTAGGTCCAATTCTGTATACATTATTTACTGCAGACATACCAACGAGTTCGGATGTTATAATTGCCACATATGCAGATGATACTGCTATATTGGCAGTCAAAGAATCAGCATCTGAAGCTTCAGCACTTGTTCAATCACAGCTCGACTTAATAAATGTATGGTTAAAAAAGTGGAATATAAAAGTCAATGCTGACAAGTCAACTCATGTTACTTATACTCTTAAAGAGGGTGACTGCCCGCCTGTTTATCTTAATGGGATTTTGATACCCAAATCCAATTGTTTTAAATATCTGGGTATGCATATTGATAGACGACCAACATGGAAAAATCATTTACAGCTGAAGAGCAAGCAGCTTGATATAAAAATAAGGAAAATGTACTGGCTACTAGATCCACATTCAGAATTGAGTCTAAGCAACAAAGTAATACTATATAAAACAATTTTAAAGTCTATCTGAACTAACGGAATTCAGTTATGGGGAACATCATCGTACTCTAACATTGATATTATTCAAAAACATCAGTCTAAAACTTGAAGACTTATTACACAAGCACCTTGGTTTGTTAGAAATAACAGTATTCATAATGATCTTGACATTTCTAACGTTAGGGAAGAGATAAGGAAATATAGTATGAATTACTTAAATAGACTTAGCAGCCAAGAAAACATTTTTGCTATAGCACTTTTAGATGACAGTGAAGAAATAAGACTGCCTGTTCTTGATCTTCCTTTTCTAAATTAAACTGATAACATTTTAAGAAATTAAACATAGAAATACAACTTGATTAAAGCACTTGCAGTTCGACAGACTTACAACTATAAATTAAGAAGTTTGTAGATAAAGATGTCTTTGGCTAAGTTCACTGGAATTTAACGTTTCTGTAATATCTTAAATACTTATAGGATTTGCTTATTATTTCATTGTAAATAGATTGCAAATAAATGTAAATAAATAAAAAAACAAACAAAAAAAACTTTGTCCATTTTCTTACGTGTAAGTGTAATTATACTTTTCTGTATGTAGTTGGGGCAAATAAACTTATGTTTTTTGACAGTTTAATCAAATATTTTTCAGATTCAAATACAGTGAACTCGCAGAAACGTGAACACCCACTAACATGAACATCCAAAAACATGAACATTTTTTTTCTTACATTGACTACTCTAAAACGTGAACAAAGGGCGAAGGCTCTAAAACGTGAACTTTTTATCGAACGTTAAAATTCAATTTTGTAAGCTTATTTAAACATTTTGGGATTCCCCGCAGAAGAATCTCGTAGTTTGTTTGTTGTAAACAACTTCTGTTGCAGGATAAGTAGTTATGGTATTACCGCGACAGTTCTACTGGAAGCATCTCTCTGTGCTGACTATGCATATACATAAATAATATAAACAAGTGATCTCTAAAAATATTTTTATTGAAAATATGTCTAATAAAAAACCAAAAGTGTTAACTCTTCAAGAAAAGTCAGATATTTTAGAGCTTTTATGAAAAGGTTCACCTGTAGCTGGTTTGCCGAAAAAGTATAATGTCGTCAAATCGACGATTTGTTCAATAAGAAACAAATTTCGAAATGTGTTAATAATACATTTTCCAGTCCTGGAAAACGGAAAACACTGCATTCTTCGGAGCTTTCAAAAATGGAAAGATCTCTGTACTAATTTCTTAGAAACACTTTTGCAACCCATAGTAGCATAGTACATATATTAATATATGGTAGGAACTTACAAAAAGTAGAATCAAAACCTGTCTCATAGATGAAAAATAACGTACTTTATTTTAAAGATAAATAAAAGATAAAAAGAGACTAAAATATCTTATAGAGAAAATGCAATCTAAAACGTGAACAAAATCGAAGACGTGAATACTCACGTTTCTGCGAGATCACTGTATTTGTTCAAGTGTGACCACAGGGCAAACATGTTTTCCCCTGTATCTATTTGCCGGTTGTTTCAACAAACAAAAATGAGCAAATAAATGTGCTTAATGTGACCACAAAACAAATTTTTTATTTTGTTAAGCAAATTTTAATCAAACACCAACAAACAATTTTGAGGCAAATATTTGACTAATGTGACCGTACCTTAACCCCATACAAAGCTTCTTTGAAATTGCCTGTTTAAATCTTCACAAATTTTCATCTTAAAATCTAATGAACTTCTGTTAAGTTGTGGTTAAATTTAATCCAAACGGTCAGAAATTGTATCTTTATTTTCAAAGTTCTTCCCAATGTGCAGGATTCAAATACTTTTTCTTACTTTTTTTTTATATATAAATGGATTTGTTCTATTCGTTTCTATATTGAAACATTGATATAATTTTACAAAATAATTAAAGATGACAAAACACATTTTCACCTTGATTAAATAATATAAAAATTATTAACCACAATCATTACAAACCAAGAAACAGGGATCAACCGCACTTTGATCTTTTACGATTTTTTATTTTTTATTATTTTCTTTATTTTTATTTTAGTTTAAGGCATTTTAAAATATTGTAACGATGTACAAACATGATACAACAAACAATTATAACTACTGAACATTGTCCCTTAAGGATACAAAGAAAATTTGTTGAAGCACAAAAATACAGCAAAAGAAAAAAAAAAACATGGTTTTTGCCAACATCTGCTCTTTAGAAAGTAGAAAACATGCGAGTGCTTCACATTGATGTTTTACACAAAATTATCTGATATCAAAAAGGGAAAAAGAAGTCTCAAAGAAAATAATTTAAAATTGCAAGATCATTTGAATGAACAGCAGCATTACGCTTCCGAGCTGAATGTAAAATCTTTAATAAAAACACAAACTCTCAAATTTTTTTCCTTTAAAGTGTTTTTGAATGAGATTTCAAATACCGATTTATTGCCTACATTTGAAAAATAACAACAACAACAACAACAAAAAGCAAAGATTTGAAAATTCTTTTTAAAGGTGTACAATGTCCTTGTTTTCCTCTTGTTGTTGTTGTTGTTATTGTTTTTCGGCAGAAATTTATTTTAAGAACAAGGAAGGAAGCTCATCTTCAAAGGATTAAATTTGAATTTAATTTATTTCGAAATTTTTTTTTCACTATTTCCGTTTTATCTCATTTAAAGAAGGACGAAAAAAAAGGGTAAAATTCCTACAACGAAAAAAGCTAAACTGATAATTGACTGTTTAAAACAACTTAATTTGAATTAATTAACTTAGTCTCAGCGTTGCCAGAAACTTTGAAAAGAAAATCATCATACTTATGCCGAAAAAAAGTCATATATTTTATGGAAAAAAATCATCATTTTTTTAATACAGCATTTTATTTAAAAATAACAATTAATATATATTAACATATGTATTTAAATTGGAAGTTGGACCTCCAGATTATACTACGTCCAAACCAGCCGCGGCGGTCATATACCAAAAGTCATATTGAAATTTTAATGCCAGAAGATTATATTTCATATAAAGTTATTCCATTCTCTTTCATACTCTCTCTCCCTCTCTCTCCCCATCCCGGGGGCACATTTATCGGTCTTTATAGAATACTCGACTATCTAGACCTGTGCAACTGGGGGAAAAAGGGAGCCCAGTCGCCTGAAGTCAGACAGGGAGACAACTGGAAACTCCACTTTATTTCCACGGGGATCAGTGGCCCGCGGAGTTCATTATTTGTCTCTTTAGACTTATAATAGTTCTCTGGCTGATCATTGAGGTTGGCTCCTATATGGGAGTATCGTGTTGGTTGTGGTTTCGCGGCCCCATATCCGTCTATGGTTCTATGGTGTTAATTTCTCACTGTTCTCACTGTTAATGACACTCTAAGTGAATGATCCAGTCCAGTGAGCATGCTTGACATGTGTTCTGGACAGGAGTTAGAAAGTCTCCAACTCTTTAGCAAGGTGTGATGGTTTGCAGACCTGTCCTGGAATCATTCAAGTTGCAACTAGGTGGTTCTGTTGCTTAGAATTATGTCTTCGGCTATCTAGGACGAGCATGACGTTCCAAATTATGTATAGTGGTTTGCCCACCATCTGATTAAGGCTACATAGCCAGGCGCGGATGTAAAACAAATCACACTCTCCCTCTCTCTTTACTAAAACATTGAAAATGTTGCTGGGTTGCATAAACATTGCAAAAACTCATTTAAGTAAGAAATTCTTTAAATATCTCTTAATCTCTTTTTCTTTCTGTTTTGTAATTAATACCAAGGCCAAAAATTAAATCTTAAAATTTTTGCCTAAATCTATCATATGCTTCTGTTTTCTTAGGCTGCAGATATTAAATTACGATAAAAGCAACAACAATGTTTGAAACGGAAGTTTTAGGCAAAAATCCCTTGACAAACAAAAGACCGTTAAATGGCCGTTATATTTGAATATATTTTTGTGCAATAAAATATTTTTAAATAAATTTTATTACAAAAATAAATGTCTTATAATAATCAAATATAAATTTATGTAAATTTATGTAAAAGAAAATAAAATATTTGTGACAGTAATTTAAAAAAAAAATGAGTGTTTTAAAATTTTTAGATTTATTAAATTTGTTACTTCCAAGTAATTATAAAAAAAAAATGTTTTTGATTTTCAATCAAATCGAAAACATCACGTTAAGTGTCGTCTATCGGTCAAAAATACTCATGTTCATACAAAATATAGAGCGTCCGCTGGGAAGGTATACTACTTTATTTTGCCGCCATTTTGATAAACATTAGTCTTGACAGTTCATATTTGGCAGTCGTGAAGTAGACACGTGGCAAATTTATTATGGTAAATTATTCGATAAACCAATGTGTTTTAAACGTTAAAACATTTTATGAAAATCAATAATCGTAACTCCTCTTACAATATTATTCAATTACTCAATTAAATTTGGTATATTTCCCGCAATATGGAAGACTTCTCTTATTATTCCGGTGTTTAAGTCTGGTAAAAAAAAATGATATTAGAAATTACAGAGGAATTGCTTAACTGAGTGTTATACCTAAACTATTTGAAAAATTAGTTACGGATCATTTGTGCCATCAAGTGTCTTCAATATTATCGTCTAGCCAACATGGCTTTCGTAGAGGATGTTCTACTGTTACTAATCTTTTACAACTCACAACTATGGTTATTCGTGGTTTTGTCAATAAAATGCAAACTGACGTTGTTTATACAGATTTTAGCAAGGCATTTGATAAGGTTAACCATAGACTACTTATCAGAAAACTACATTACATAGGATTCACACAAAATTGCTTAAAATAGATTCATACCTTAGTAACAGGAAACAGAATGTTGCATACAAAAATGCGATTTCTAAGCCAATCTCCGTTTCATCTGGTGTTGCTCAAGGGAGCCATCTTGGACCCCTTCTTTTTTCATTATTTCTCAATGACTTACCTGGTGTCATCAAGAATTCTTTTATACTAATGTATGCGGATGATGTTAAAGTATTCTTTACTTATAATAAATATGATAATCACATGCTGCTACAAGCAGATTTAGATTCTTTATACTCTTGGTGTGAATTGAACTCAATGAAATTGAACTTCGATAAATGTAAATATATGTGCTTCTTCCGAAGGAACCATTTAAACGTTAAATATTGTTTGGGTGGCAATGAGCTGAAAAATGTCTGCAGGATCACAGATCTTGGAGTTATACTTGACCATAAACTAAATTTCATTCAACATATTTCTCTAATTGTGAGCAAGGCAAAATGTCAGCTTGGTTTCATTAAACGTTGGGCAAAGGAATTTGAAGATCCTTATATCACGAAATATCTATATATGTCACTAGTTCGTCCAGTTCTGGAATATGGGTCAATTAAATGGAATCCACAGTACTACAATGAAACCCGCTCTGTTTACCATCATATAAATCTAGACTTTCTCTCATCAAGTTACCATCTCTGGAAAGTCGCAGAACCATGCTTAATGCTATGTTCATCTTAGATACAATTAATGGGAATACTTCCTCTAACTTCTTAATTAAAAATATATCTTTTTGTTTTCCGTGGCGACCTACTCGATGCTTTTATCCATTGGATATTCAATATTTTAGAACGAACTATGCTAACTCTGATCCAGAAAGTGTTCAAAACAATCCATCAACCTTAATTCGAATTCGCCGTGCTTAGGAGTTTGGTTTTCAAAGAGCAACTTTGGCCACAATTTTGCACAAGGATTTGCATTTAATTCCATATAAGATTCAGTTGATAAAAGAGCTTCTTCCACAAGACCATTTATGCCGCCGTACATATGTCCATAGGATGTTACAGCTCGCCCATGACAACCATGAAGAAATCATAACGAGTGACGAGGCAGATTTTCATTTGAATGGATATGTCAATAGACAGTCTGGTGTGCAATTTGGTCAGGAGGAATCATTGGACTTCACTTCTTTGAAAATGAAAACGACGTAACGGTAACTGCGAACGGGGAGCAATATAGTGATATGATTGAAAACTTTTTAACGCTACAACTGCATGCTTTAGGCTTGATTAACATGTGGTATTAACAAGACGGTGCCACATCACATACATCGAAGATTACAATAGAATTACTGCGCGACCTCTTTCCACAAGTTATTTTAAGAAATGGTGATGTTGATTGGCCTCCACGGTCGCACAAATTGACTGCTCCGGTCTTTTTTTTTTGTGGGGACATTTGAAAAACAAGGTTTATGCAAACAAACGAGAAACGCTTGAGTAGGTCAAGCAAAATCTTCGTGATTAAATTAATGAAATACCGCGTGAAATGTAATGATGGGATTTGATTTAAATCTGCACCGACTAGGTAGTCATAATCAGATGGTGGTCAAACCACTTGAATGATTTGCAAACGTCAGGAGGCCATCGAATACGTATATCCTCCGGTCACTCCTAGTAGCAATTTGGAAAGCCCGAAGTAGGCCGCAGCCTTCACTCCTTGCTAAAGAGTTGGAGACTTTCCAACTCCTGGTCCAGAACGCATGAAGCTTAATATAATTAAGAAAACGACGGCATTCATACTCACTGGACCTGAACCATTCATTGTGTTCATTTTGAATGATCCGACCCACAAACTCTCACGATACTCCCATATAGAGTATGGGAGTAGAGAACAGCTAATTGTCCCAAGAGACAAATAGTGAACTCTGCGAGCATACTGATTCCCGTGGAAATATGTGGATTGTCCAGGTGACTCCTACTAGCTTTTAAAGGGGCCTGGGCTCCCTTTTACCCCGCAAGATATCAGTCTAAATGGAATAGTAGGTTCCAAAAAGACTATCATTTGCCCCCGGGGAGACGTGAAATGTAATGAAAAATGTGGTAAAAAAAAAGACCTCGCATTTGTAATGCTAACAGAGGCGGACATTTATTTGATATTGTATTCCATACATAATTGCCGACCTTAAATAAAACATTTATCAATATGAGATCCATTCTCTTTCATTTAATCATTCTCTTTCATTTAATCAAAAAAAGTAGTATACCCTCCCGGCGAACACCCTGTATATTATTTCGCAATAATTTCAACTTTTTTAATTTTAGATTACGTGTACAAAATTATACTTTAAATGTAGAAGGCAGCACTTACTTAGTAATTTATTGTACCACGAAATGCGGCATCTATTCTTCACAATTAAAAACTGCTAATTTGGCAACCCGAAGTTGGCTGCTCATTTGTTTTTTTTTTTTGGGGGGGGGGGGGGGTGTAGTACACAAAGGCTTAAAAAATATACCTGTTATTGTATATTCTTGAAATTTTCACAGAATACCCGCTATAAAGCAGGCCGAGCTTTCACATCACTGTAGATTCGCTGAATTCATTCAGGAACAACCGGCTGGTTTTTCTGAAAAAATCATTTTTTCAGACGAAGCCCATTTACACTTGTCTGGGTATATCGACAATCAAAATTGCCGCATTCGGGCTTCTGAAAATCCTAAAGCATTCTCAACGTGTGACTGTATGGTGCGCTATGTAGGCTGGAGTCCTTATTGGCCGTTTTTTTTCGAAGATGAGGCAGGAAATGCGATAATGGTCAATGGATCACACTATTGCGAGATGCTAACAACTCAATTTTGACTTATTATTGACGACGTGCATATCACTGGCATGTGGTTTCAACAGAATGATGCCAAATCTCACGCAGCCACTGAAATGATCAATTTATTGCAAACCATATTTCCCGACTACTTAATTTCACGACAATCAGCAGTTTAGTGGCCAGTCAGATCGTGTTATTTAATACCACTGGATTATTTTATGTGGGGATATGCTTAGGACAAAGTATATACGGAGCCAATCGAATCGATTTCAGCTTTAAAATTCAAAATCCGTGATGTGATTAACGAAATAAGAACACCATTTTGCCAAAAAGTGAATAAAAAAAATTTAATGAAAGAATCGACATTTGTCAGCGTGGCCGTGGGGGACATTTGCCAGAAATCATTTTTCATTAATAATTGCCGAACTAGTCTCTTCGTTATACAATAAAAAATTAAATCATCTTAATTTAAATTCTTTGTTTTATTTTGTTTAAGAACCCGAACTTCTTGTTGATAAACCCTTTACTTTACTATTTCTGGTATAAGTTGTTGTTGTAGCAGTCGTAAAAATACAACTTCTGTGAAAATTTTAAATGTCTATCTACTACAACAGTGATGTCTACCTATCCAGAGATTGTGTCAGTTTGTGTCAGACATGTAGAGAGACATTGTAGCGATTATAACAACGTTACGTTGTTTCCTATGTTTTCAAATACGCCCAATGCTTAGCCAAATGGAAGTATTAGACTGCGCTAGACGCCATTCTTAATTCTAATTGCTATTTGCCTTTCAAGACATATTATTCCAGTAGTTTTATTCTTGCATAAGATTTGCCAAAGTATTCAAGAGGGCATATATTACTCATATTCTAAGTGATACGCAAAATATCAATAATTGCGTTTTGTTAAGTAAAAATAAATTAATAAAATCAACAAAATTAAAATATTCCCACGGCAAAACAACCATAAATTCTGGGAGTTTTTTTATCTTCAAATTAAAAGAAGGAAAAAACTTTTTGGGTCTTGATGTTTGAGATTCTATAGAAGGTATATGACCCAAGTAAACACATTTATTAAATGAACTAACAAAACTTCACCTCATTACGAATAAGAAAAAAAAAGGATGAATCTCTTTTTAATTTATTCAGGGATGGAAAATTTGGCGTTTTTTAAATTTTAAGTACCGTAGCAACACTATAACAAGGCTGTTACCACAGTTTGCTGTTAGCGATAATTATACCTCTTCATAGTGATGATCAGAAATGAAGGCTGCTGGGTCTAGGCAAAATTAGATTAGGAGAAGTTAAGTAGATTCTTTAATCTAACAACTTTACACAGGGACTCTAGACACCTCTCGATCTCTAATATACGTAGACTCACTTGTAAAATGGAGATCTGCATAGATGGATATAATGGAGTTAAACTAACTAAATAGGCAGCAAAGCCCCTGATCAAAGATCGAGAGGATATCGGTGGACTAGCCAAATTTTAGGTAAGAAATATTGTCCAAAACCAGAAACTTAAAACCGTGTTCACGGGGTGGAGTAAAATTGAAGCTGAGTGCAAGTTAGCCAAAGAAGATGCACTGAAAAATAAAACATTACACTCAAACCTCGTTTTATGCGATTTTTTTATGCGAATTCAAATTTGTGCGATATTTTTATATTTTCGCTTGTAGAATTGCACATGATGTACTTGTGACTTTTATTGCAGCGCGCTGTAACTTAGTGTGAATATCATTCTAGTTTTCAACTTAGGGGAAATCCCTTTTAATCAACAAGTTAAATAAAATAGTTTATTGTGGTGTTTGTTTTCACGTCTTAGTAAATATTACTCGTATAAAAAATTGAGATTAATTTATCGTAAAATTGATTAAAGTGAGAACTTATAAAGTTTTGTTATTTTAAAGTTTCTGTGCTCAAAAATATTATGTACGTTTTCAGATTACAATATGGATAACAATAAGAAAAAACGACAAACAATATCCCTAGAGACAAAAATTAAAATTCTCGAACGCTTAGAAAATGGTGTAAAGTATACATCTCTTGGAAAGGAGTTCAACTTATTAGAATCAACTATACGATCGATTAAAAAAATGAAGATTCCATAAGAAAATCCGTAATTTCGGGCACAGAAATGAGTTCAAAGTATTCGTCTTAAGTATACAAGAGACATACTGATTGAAAAAATGGAAAAATCTCTTAATTTGTGGATTGAGGATTTAACTAAAAAAAGGATTCCCATAAACGGATATATGATACAAGCAAAAGCCTTAATATTTTATGATAGAATAAAGCAAAATCAGCCATCAACTTCTGAACCAAAAGAAAAAGAATTTTTAGCTAGCAATGGGTGGCTTGCACGGTTTTTAAAAAGAAATAATATTCACAGCATCCAAATCAGAGGTGAGTCAGCATCAGCAGATGAATATGCTTCTCTAAATTATCCACAAAAATTAAAAAAAATAATAGAAGAAGGACAGTATTGCCCAGATCAAATATTCAATGCAGATGAGACCGGATTATTTTGGAAAAAATTGCCAAACAAAACCTACATTGCTAAAACAAAAAAAAAGAGCCAGTGGATTTAAACCTAGTTAAGAAAGATTAACGGTTTTACTATGCAACAACGCTTTAGGAGATAAAATGTTAAAACCATTAGTCGTAAATAAGTTTCTAAAACCACGGGCCCTTAAAGGAAAAGACTTAAAACGCTTGCCAGTTCACTGGATGGCAAACACTAAAGCTTGGGTAACCTCTGCATTATTTAGTGAATGGTTTTACAAATGTCTTGTACCAGAACTTGAATCCTATATGAAGGAAAAAAATCTTGAATTTAAAATTTTGCTTGTTATAGATAATGCTCCTGGACACCACCCACATTTGGAACATTCAAACATTAAGATTGAATTTTTGCCACCAAATACAACCAGTATTCTTCAACCACTAGATCAAGGAATAATCTCCACTTTTAAGAAATATTATATTAAAAGCACATATCAATTTATTTTAAATAAAATTGAAAATGAAGAATTAACATTGACCGAGGCGTGAAAAAAATTTAATATTTTCGACTGCATAGTTTTGGTTGCATCTGCAGTATCCAGTATACGACCAAAAACATTAAATGGGTGCTGGAAAGCTGTATGGCCAGGTTGTGTTCGTGGTAATACTGCTGATGAAATATCTGTATTATCTGAAAACATTTTAATGCTGGCTCGACAAATTGAAAGCGATGGATTTGATTCTTTGAACCATAATGATATAGAAGAGCTTCTCGCAGATGTTCCGTTATCTGATGACGACATTGTTAGTCTAACTGCTGATAATATGGAAGATAATAATTGCGAAAGTGATTGCGAAGAACTTGTAGAGCCCCTTACTTTAAAAAAGATTGATAAAATTCTTAATGTGGATCCAAATACGGAACGGACACTAAAAATTCAGCATGGGCTTAACAACACATTTTCGGCATATCAAGAGTTACAAAAAGAGTTAAAAAAATCGACATCACAAAAACTTATGACAAATTATTTTCAACAAGTACCTAAGGAGCAAGAAGTGACTGAAAACTTCGATGTTCCTTACAGCCAAAGTGAGAACAATTGTGGTGATAAAAATAGTAATCTAGCCATAGATGTGTTTGTTTCCTCTAGTGATGAAAGCGATATAGAGCCAATTCAGAAACTCGGCACACGCCATATTAGTGATTCTGATTATGAGTTATAATTTATTTCTTCAATGTAAATATTTTTTTCTTTGTTAACTACGTAGTGAATTGATGTTTATTTGTTTTTTTTAATGAATGAATTACTTTTTTGTTGACTTTTTTTATGCGATTTTGTTTGAGTTTTAATGCTTTACTTTAAATTTATGCATTTTTTCAAAATTCAGGGACGAATCATTAATTTTAGTATGGAGCTAGTGTATCGTTTTATGCGAATTTTTTTTAATGCAATTTTCTCTGGAACGGATCAATCGCATAAAACGAGGTTTGAGTATATATATACTTCATGAGTTCGAACCTCATCCAACCATAGAAAGAGAAGCGCCATCATACAACTGTCTGGCAGATGCAAAGCAAAGGATTCTATTAATTTAAAAACATTGCAAACAGACGTGATAAAAATGCTGAGCCAGCTGAGACACACATTACAATAAGATAAGAATCACATGCAGTAGCTTACTGGACTTAGACTCAATAATGAATCAAGTTATCTAGAGTATGTGGCTGATTATTTATATTCTGTTGCCAACTTTTTGCTCAAAGAAAAAGGAGTTTAAAAATGTGATGAGTTCAATAACCCTCCGTACGCTCTGCGAATCAAAGAACTTTTTTCGATAAAATCTAGCAGAGGAAATTAACCTCAAAATTTTGAATAAAAATTATTTGCTTACTATTCGTTGTAGGTACTATTAGAGCTGATCTTATATTTGTAGATTATTACTTCTATCACTAACAGTTTAAGTGATTAAATAAAAATTAAATTTTCAATCAAATTCACTTTTAATTACTTTTATGTTTATGAAAATAGAACACTGTTTGAAAATACCATTTAACAGGATTTTTTTTTGGAATCGATAACTTTTAATATCTTCATATTATTAATTTTAAAGTCTTAGTGGTTTTTCATTTTTACCACTTATCTTCTTCAGTCCCAAGGTGGATATGGATTTGATGACAAAAATCTTTTTTGAGAAAATGACGGAAGGAGAAATAACGTTAACTCTATTGTCGTTACGAGAGAGATCATGCGAATGATTAAGAATTTTTCTGAAGGTGTCTATACCCCGCTAACAAGATAGAAAATTACATCCTGCATTAAAAATTTCAAAAGAAGGAAGTCTGGATCTAATGCAATAAGTTTGAATCTGTCCGCAAACTTTTGTAGGTTTTCTATGGATTTCAGAACAATATATTTTGGCGGTCAATTCATAAAATGTCTGGATCATTATAGTGTTGGTGCAAGCATTCAGCCAGAATTTTTAATTATATTTAAAAACTTAATTTACAAAATTTAAAGTTTTTGAAAAAATAATATTAGAAAGAATAAATGATTTCACAGAAAAAATGGCATCTTGCAGAACGAACAGTTTGGGCTTAGAAAAGATCACTCAACAACGCATCAGGTTAAAAGAATCGTTAATATTATTCAAAACAATAAAAATAATAAACGAAGTACGGGGCTGGTATTTCTAGATATTGAGAAAGCATTTGATTCTATATGGCATAACGGCTTAATTTTTAAACTTGGAGCGTTTGGATACCCTATTTATTTGCAGAAAATTATAAAAAGCTTTCTATCTGAAAGAACTTTTGTCATAAAAGTTGACAATGAGTACTCAAACAAACGCCAAATCCCCCGCTGGTGTACCACAAGGTTCTGTACTTCATATACATATCAGACTTTAAAACACTAAGAGATCAATCCTCAGCGCTGTATGCAGATGACACTGCTCTAATAGCAAGTGGGAAATTTCAAACGCAATCATTAAAAAAATGGAAAAAGCTTTAACTGCAACTAAAAGATTTTTTGAAAACTGGAAAATCAAATTGAATGATATGAAAACACACGCAATCATATTCCCATTTAACAAATCGCCAAAGCGAATACCTAGTCGTAGACTATTCATTTTGGGGACGGAAATACCAATGTTAGACTCCGTTAAATATTTAGGGATAACGTTGGATAAAAAATTGAGTTTTAAGCAACACGTTCTCCAAACTTGTGCTAAAGCTATAAGTTGTGGAAGAGCTCTTTTGCCACTACTTAATCGAAAGTCAACACTTCATCAGAAAAACAAATTATTGCTCTATAGAATGTGTATTAGACCAATTATGGTTGTCAAATATGGTCTACTAGATGTGCAAAGACTTACCTGAAGAAGCTGCAGATTATACAAAACAAAAACTTAAAAATTATATATAATCTACATAGGCGTTAGTCTACAATGGAGTTACACAGAAATTTTTTGGAAACGCTATTTTGCAAATTGACACAAAGATTCAATCATCGCAACAGATCTTCGGACTATGATTTGATTCGAAATTTATAGGTTTGACCTGTTTACCAATTCTCAATAATGAAGATGGGAAAAGGATCAATGTTGAAAAATCATTTCGGACAAAATTTTATGTAGATTTAAGGTTTTAACTATCTTTTTTTTCCCTTAAACTTTTAATATACTTTTAATATAGTTTAAATGTACTTCTTTTTATAAAATTGTTTAACTATTTGCTGTAATACTACTTAGTAATCTCTCAATCTTTGTATATATAATATTTTTGTATTTTAATGGTATGATGGTAGTAAAAATAAAAAAAAAAAAAATTACAAAATTCATTCATTTCAAATATAAAGTGTGTTTTTATAAAGGTACAGAGTTTTGAAAAGGTATAAATCAAACATTAAAATTTTTAAATTAAACTTATTTTATTCATATGAACGCCATGACTGACTGGAGGTAGTCTAGTTTGGAGGTTCAACTTTCGATAAGTTTTTCCAACATTTATGGCCCTATAACGCCAATAATATTGTCCTGCAAGTGGTCAATCATTCGGGGCCTATCAGCCTAGACAAGCGACAAATATCCGCACAGAAAATAGTTCAGAGGCATAAAATCGAATGATTTTAAAGGCCAATTCACTGGTCCTAAACGTGACTCTATCGATAACAAACATTCCTTTGATGGATCCCTTGCACCACGAGGTGTGTAATATTTTGCGTAGTTGTTTAATTGATGAACGAAAAATTCAGTAATCATGCCTCTATAGCGGCCATCATTGTATGAAACATTCTGACCAGCATCGTTTTTAAAGAAGTATGGAGACGTGATTTGATTTACATCCGCACCTGGCCATGAAGCCTTTAACTGATGGTGGTCAAGCCACTATACATAATTTGGAAAGTCATGCTCGTCCTAGGAAGCCGAAGCCATAATTCTATGCAACAGAACTTTTTAGTTGCAACTTCGATGATTCCAGAGCAGGGCTGCAAATCATCACTCCTTGCTTAAGAGTTGGAGACTTTCCAACTCCTGTCCAGAACACATGTCTAGCATGCTCACTGGACTGGATCATTCACTTAGCGTGTCATTAATAGTGAGATGATCCTGGCCATCATAATAACCATTATACTGTTATGGGGCCGCGAAAGCACAACCACCACGATACTCCCATATAGGGGCCAACCTCAATAATCAGCCAGAGAACTATTAAATGTCTAAAGAGACAAATAATGAACTCTGCAGGTCACTGATTCCCGTGGAAATAACGTGGAGTTTCCAGTTGTACCCCTGCTGACTTCAGGGGACTGGGCTCCCTTTTTCCCCCAGTTGCACTGTGTCTAGATAGTCGAAGTTCTATAAAGACCATATTTATGTGCCGCCGGGGGGTAAGAAGTATGGACCAATGATAATTCGTACACCGGTCAATTTTTCTAGATATAACGAAGTCTCTATATGCACTTGAAGATTATTATCACTGCAAATGCGGCAGTTTTGTTCACATCGCTAAACAAAGTTCGCTTATGAAAGTCGGAATCAATGGCAGCCTACACAATTTGGAAGCATCAGTCTGTTCATGTTGAAATATTAAACCAAACTTGGTACTAGACAGCTGGCAGAATGGTCGTCAGTTAAAAAAGTGTTGCTAACTTAAAGGTTTATATTACTACTAATCTCATACCATTATTCATCTTCCTAATTTAATCTAATTTAATTTCATGGAAGCCAATGATTAATAGCAATCATTGTTTTCTTCACGGGTCGTCATTAAAGAAAATTTACTAAATTTACTTTATGATCCATAGTGGCAATTTCTACAGCTCAATCAATTTGTTGACTTTCGAAAAATCAATCAGCCTCGTAAACCGCTTATTAAAAATCCTACATTTTCACTAATGAACACTCCCCATTTAACAGTCTCTAAATAAAATCGCAATAGGATGGATTTATTTAGAATAAAATAAGACTGTTTTTTTATATAGAATTATCGATAATGTTAAAAATATTGATGAATATAAAAATATTTAATAGAAGTATTATCACGCCGGTTTGAAATTCTCGATTTTTTTTATTTTGCTTAAACAGCTGATAGAAACTAAAACATGTAATGATTAATTTGTAAAAACTATAAATAACACACTTGTAAAAAGTTTTTAAGAATTAAAACATCTGAATAATAATTTTTTGGGATCAGAGTTTTTTTTTCAATAATTATTTATTGTATCTTCAAGAAACAAAACTAACAATAAGTTTTAAAATCTTAAGTTCTAAAAAAAAATTAATTTAGTCCCGACCATGTCAGAACTAACCTTTTGGGTAAAAAAATTGACATTAAAAAAAAACAAAACAAATATTTCTAAGATGTGTCATCTGTAGCATTGAGGATTAAAGCAGCGGTATCCCTCTTTTTTAATCGGCTATGTCCACTATAATCCAAGATATTGCGAGCAAGGGGGTTAGGATGGTCTTCAAGCTTCACTAAGTATTTGCCTGCGTATTTGATGATTTCTCTACTCACCAGCGGTATGTCTAAATCACAATGTATGTTTGAATTTCTGACGTACCATGGAGCGGAAGTTATTAACCGTAAAATTTTAGTCTGTCCACGTTGAATTCTATCCACATTTGAAGCTGAGGCAGTGCCCCAAAGTTGGATTCCGTAAGAACATATTGGTTTGTGTTTTCTCATTCGTGAATGCGACGATTTATTTTTTTTCTTTCTATTCATAAGTGAAAAAATGATAAACACGCAAGTGTTCATTTTTGAATATTTACAATTTTGATAATTTTTCATAAATGAAAAGGTCGTAAAAATATGTGCGTTAAGCATTCACGTACATAAACGCACATATTTGATAATGCGCAATTGTCAACGTATGCAGGAAAAAAAATGTTTTTTTTTATTTCTTTTAGAATACATTGCAATATTGTATTTTGAGTTAATATGTACCCATGTGTTTTTACTACATTTTACGGTAAACTGCGATCGTAGGTAGACAATTTTTTCACGTTCATTTATGAGAAATTTTATAAAATTTCAACATTCATAAATGAACATGTACATTTATGAAAAATAACATTAATGAGAAGTAGCTAATTTATCATTTATCACATATGAATAAGACTAATAATTCTTGTTGTTCACATTCATGTATGAAAATAACCAGAACATTTTTCGTTGTTCATTTATGTGTGTGAAAAATAAATATAAAATTTTAGATTTCTCATTTATGAAAAATATCATGAATGTTGATTTTTGAATGTTCATAAATGAAAAATTCTGAACTCTGCAATCTAGGCTAAGTTTCGAGTTCCTGCCAAAGAGCCAATGTAATTGTGTTACCTTAAGTTTCATTTGTGTTAGCTTTGAGTCAATATGATGTTTCCATGTAAGGCGACGATCAAGATGTATACCAAGATATCTCACATAACTATAGTGAGGAACAATGTGATTATTGATTCGAACGGGTGAACAATTATCTCTTCGCAGGGTGAAGGTCACATGAATGCACTTTTGAACGTTCACTTTAATTCTCCGTAATTTTAACCACAACTCCAACTGAGTTATATGTTGCTGAAGATTTATGGAGGCTTGATAGGAGTTTTCGTGCGAACTTAGACACGCTGTATCATCAGCAAACGTAGAAGTGTGGACAGTTTCACTTACAGGCATATCGCAGGTATATATCAAATATAAAACTGGTCCAAGAATGCTACCTTGTGGTACGCCTGAGGAAATTGGTTTGGATACACTAACGAAGTCTCCTTCAACAACAGAAAATTTACGTCCAATTATGTAGCTTTTTAATAGGTTGCTTATATTACAAGGCAAGTGAGCGGTCAGTTTAAGAAATAGACCTTCATGTCAAACTTTGTCAAAAGCCTGAGAAACATCAATAAAAATAGCTGAACAATACTTCCTCTCTTCAAAAGTCCTTCTATGGGTTTGCTCAATTGTGCTATGTCTACTTCTCAAACCAAATTGATGGTCTGGGATACACCCGCTATCCCTTAGCATTGGAGACAATTTATTTATAAGCAACTTTTCAAAACCTTTGAAATAATCGGTAATAGGCTTATGGGCCTATATGACTCGGTTTTGGTTAGGTCTTTACCCGGTTTTGGACTCATTTTAATTTTGGAAATCTTCCAGTGGTCAGGATAGTATTCAAGCCGTAAAATGGCATTAAAAATAAATAGCATGATTCTAACTGCAATACTGGGGAGCTCTTTCAATATTCTGTTACTTATACCGTCCATACCGGGAGATTTTTTCGGGTTTATCTCAGAAATTAGCTTTTAAACCTCACGCAACCTCAACTTTAAGGGTCGAGGGGGTAATGCAACTATGCTCGGCAAATTAACATCATCAGTACATTTGTGTGGGGTGAATACATCTTTCAAGTATTCGGCAAACAAGTCGCCTTTTTCAACGTCCCTTCTTGCCCAATCTCCACTGATATTACGTAGAGGTGGCTTGTACTCAACGGGTCTCTTAAGGTTTTTTGTAGCAGGGTTGCATTTCTTGTGTTGCTAACTGAACATTATTGAAGTCATAAAAATATATGTTTTAACCCTTAACGGCCGAGAGCTTTTTTTGTAATACTCGCCCATAGCACGACGGAAAATTAGGTGAAATTCTAAAACGTTTATAAGGATGAAAACTTAAACTAAACTGATTAAAATGATTTATTTAGATATGAATTCAATATATTTACTTGATTTTTAATGTTATAAATAAAATTAATTTTTATAATATATTTATATTTATATATTTATATATAATTATATATATAATTATAATATATAATTATATATATTTATATATTTATTTATATATTATATAAATGAAATGAAAATTAAATTCTTTTCATGTCCCCGTAGCGGGGCCTTTCGTTTTCTATGGCATAAGTACTATGTCCCCTCAGCGGGGCCTTTCGGCCGTTAAGGGTTAATATAAACTTTCTTAATGGGTTATTTCTAATCTAACATGCTTAGCATCATTTAAAATCTGTTATAAAGTCATATTATGTAATTTGGAAGTTTTAAATTTTAGTTATTTAAATGTGCAACGTAAAAAATTTCAGTTTTCCAAGTCTGATGTATTTAATTTTTTTCTTACACTTGCTGTTGCTGTTGTTGTTGTTATTGCTGCTGCTAGCTGTGGTTTGTATTTTTGTTTTTTTTTTCGTTTTTGTTAGTAAAATTTCAGTTTTAGCTTTTTCCGTTTTATTTATTTTTATGAAACGAAAAACGATTTTTGTAAATTATCAAAAAAACGACATTTGTTATTTTTTGTTTTCATTATTGTGATCTGCAACTTGTGTGGAGCTTAACGATCACGATGATTTTATGGACGATGAAGAAGATGATATTGATGTGGTAAAGTGGTAAAGACAATAATAATAATAATAATGTTGGTGGTTGGGTTGCATTTAAAATAAAGTTGAATACACATTTATACACATGTTACATATTGGCAGCTGCTGCTGTTTGTTTAACAAACATTTTGCAAGTAAAAGCTGCAAAATACTCTGTACAACAATAAAAAAAAAATAAAAGAAGATGCTCCAAACATGATTATGGACATTCATTGTATTGTTTTTGTAAAATACTAAAAATTAAGAACAACACAATGATGACGATGATGATGACGATGATGTTTGAGGCTTTATGTACATATGTGTGTGCGTGTGTATGGGATAAAGAAAACGGATGTGAAGGAGTCTTTTATTTAATATTTTGTCTTTGTTATTTTTTTTTATTCTTTGCTCGTATTGTTATGGCTCGTCTCTTGTTGTGGCTGGCTGGCAGTTGTTTTGTCTGTCTGCCTGTCTGTCTATATTTTTTGGAGCATTTGTTTCTTTATTCGTTTTCTTAAGCCCTGTTTGCTTTTTCAAGTTTCCCAAAAAAACAAAAATATAAAAACTACGAAATGCTCATCATGCAACTGTCTTATTGGTTGCAGACATAAGAAATGCAATCTGATTTTAATGTGTTTGCGACAAAAGTACTTTTTTTTTTTGTAGAAAAAAGTACCATTTGCATTTCAGGTTTATGCAAGCTCTAACAGAAGATGATGTAATTGGGATCAATTCGAGTTGCTATAGAAAATTAATAAAAGTCCATGCAACTGGACTTTGTATTGTCGGCAAGAATTATGTATTTCTATAATTTCTTATAAAAAAAAGTATGCCTGTCAATTAATATCAGACTCGAAAATCGTTCAACAGCAAAAGTTTCTAAATTCCTCAAAACTATAAAACTTGTAACGACACGTTTTCCTGGTAGCTGAGGTATGCTCAGCGGCGTCCAGGGTCGTGTTGTGTCGATTCAAAAAAAAAGACGCAGCCTTGCTCACAATCTGGTTGTGAATTCAGGAAAGGGATTGCCCTATTCCTAGTTCGCAACTTGACTGCAGCTCGGGCTTGAATCTTGTGCACTGGTGTGTATGCAGGCGGCTTCGGTAAATATCTTCTATTTCATGCGGTCTGTATTCGGCGAACGTCACTGTCTAGGTCGACTGCGGGCACAAACTCGGCTGGGTATTACCACGGCTCTGTTTGTGATCGCTCCGTCGAAATAGGTCTGTACGCCGCAAGCGCCAAGGCACTGTTGGCTGGGTATTACCACGGCGCAACCGTTCACTGCTTGGTCACTGTCGGTGGCGACTGCGGACACAAACTCGGTTGGGTATTACCACGGCTCTGTTTGTGGTCGCTACGTCGCGGTTCGTCCTGTCTCAGAATATAAATTCGGCTGGGTATTACCACGGCTCTATCTATACTCTGACTACCAGTCCAAAAAAATAATAAAAAAATAGAAGAAGATATTTACCTTTGCTCTTGTTGCCGGTCGCACAACAATTGCCATTCTTCTGATTGATGTTTGTTTGTTTATACTCTTTTCCTTTCCACATACCAATGCACAAACACACCTACATTACTTCGGCAGTAAGTACACCACAGCCGACGGCTGATTTCACTACCGAGCTGCAGGCAGTTTTACAATATGAATGTTATTAATTAAAATACTCGTATGCCTTCGTGGCTAGTTACAATAATAACTAGAACTAAATCTTACGTCAACATAAATGCTTATAACTACATGCGTATATAAGTAAATACATGAATTCATATTTTTAGTAAATGACTCTATAACTAAGTAAATATATTGGAGAAAAATATAGCAATTTAAATATAAATTCATTATCTTAGTAAATACATTTAAAATAAAAGATAGGCATTGACCCGTGACTGTTGTCAGACAGTTCTCTGTGTGACCAAAAACGAGGCTGGACTTTTGGTCGTTACAAACTATAATTCACAATAGATGTGAGAACGTTTTAAAAAAAAATAATTAAAAACTTATTGCATTTTACAATTTTTTAAAGTGGAGCACAAAACTTCCAATGAAAGCATATATTTAAACTTTCATATAAACATGGTGCGGATGGTATGCCGAGCTGCATACTTAATAAATGTGCCATGGCACTGGCAAAACCTCTTACAATAATCTTCAATATATTATCGAAATTTTGTTATTTTACTAAAATATGGAAGCAATCTCTTAATATTCCTTTTATTTGGGTACGGTTTTCCGTCGACCCTCGTCAAATTTGGTTTGTGAACAAACCGGTTTCGGCTGGTTGCCATCTTCAGTGTTCTTTTCGTACTGTACGCAATTTTAGTAATTTTAACCCCGTCGGAAGATCCAAGCACATATTTCTTAATATTCCCTTAATTAAATCGGTTGTAGGAATCATGTTGCCAACTAAAGTGTTATTGCTAAACTTAACGCTATACCTAGACATTTTTAAGAAAATTGTTATTGATTACCTTTCCCATCAAGTATCGTCTGTATTGGTTCCTGCTGCGCATGCCTTTAGAAGGGGGCTATTCAATCGTTATTAATCTTTTGGAATTAACAACGCTAGTCAATCGTAAACAATTTGATGTTATTTACATCGACTTAAATAAGGCATTTGATAAGGTTAATCACAAACTTCTGATCAGGAAACTTGACCTTATGGGATTCACAAATAATTTACTTGTGCGGATTAATTCATATCTTTCAAACAGAATTTAAAAAGTTTGTTTTAAAACTCTCACTTTCAAAGTAGTTATTGTCACATGTGTTGGGCCAAAGGGTAGTCATCTGGGTCCTTTATTATTTACCTTGTTTATTAATCATCTACCCAATGCCATTAAATACTCAAACGTTCTATTATAAGCAGAAGAAGTGAAGATATTTCGAACATATTATCGTCACGTTGATCATATTATGCTGCAAAAGGTTTTAGATAGATTTAATTCCTGGTATAATATTAATCTTATGAAGTTTTGAACCTTGAAAAGTACAAATATAGGCGTTTCTTCCGAAGCTGTCATACAAACGTTCAATATATTTTCAACGGCTATGAACTTGAGAAACTAAATGTAAATTCAGATTTTGGTATTTTACTGGATGCTAAATTAAATTTTGTACAGCATATTTCGTTAGCCACTAAAATAACACTCAGTTCTTGGATTTATAAAATGCTGGGCGAGGGAGTTTAGTGACCCATATGTCACAAAACATCATTATACATACTTCTCCTGTCAGACCTTTACTTGCATATGGCTAAATAACTTGGATCCAATTTATAAACTCCATAGTAATAGCATGGAATTAGTGCAAAGGCAGTTCTTGTTATAAGGTAGCATTCTTGGACCAGTTTTATATTTGATATATATTTGCGATATGCCTGTTAGTGGAACTGTCCACACTTCTACGTTTGCTGATGATACAGCATGTCTAAGTTCGCATGAAAACTCCCATTAAGCCTCCATAAATCTTCAGCAACATATAACTCAGTTGGAGTTGTGGTTAAAATTATGGAGAATTAAAGTGAACGTTCAAAAGTGCATTCATGTGACCTTCACCCTGCGAAGAAATAATTGTTCACCCGTTCGAATCAATAATCACATTGTTCCTCACCATACTTATGTGAGATATCTTGGTATACATCTTGACCGTCGCCTTACATAGAAACATCATATTGACTCAAAGCTAACACAAATGAAACTTAAGCTAACACAATTACATTGGCTTATTGGCAGGAACTCGAAACTTAGCCCAGATTGTAAACTTTTAATTTACAAGAGTATTTTGAAACCAATATGGTCTTACGGAATTCAACTTTGGGGCACTGCCTCACCTTCAAACGTAGATAGAATCCAACGTATGCAGAATAAAATTTTACGGTTAATAACTTCCGCCCCATGGTACATCAGAAATTCAAACATACATTGTGACTTAGACATACCGCTGGTGACTACAGAAATCATCAAATACGCAGGCAAATACTTAGTGAAGCTTGAAGACCATCCTAACCCCCTTGCTCGCAATATCTTGGATTATAGTGGACATAGCCGATTAAAAAAGAGGGATACCGCAGCTTTAATCCTCAATGCTACAGACGATACATCTTAGAAATATTTGCTTTGTTTTTTTTTATGACAATTTTCTTTTTTACCTAAAAGGTTAGTTCTGACATAGTCGGGACTAATGTAACTTTTTTTAGAATTTAAGATTTTAATACTTATTGTTAGTTCTTTTCGTGAAGATACAATAAATAATTATTGAGAGTTAAAACAAAAAAAAAATATTTTGTCTTCGAGGCTTATATTGGAATCCCTTAATTCTATCATCCTTCACTAGTAGACTTGCTTTGCTAACGCTGCCAACTCTAAAAAAGCCGAAGAACAACTTTAAATATTATCTTTGTTTTAAATTTAATAAAAGGAAATGTCGGTTCAGATTTTTTGATTAGCAATATTTCATTTAACTGCGAGACCTCTCTCCACAATAAGTTATTTCAAAGAAATAGTGATGTTGATTGGCATCCACGGTCGCCTGATTTGACTATGCAAATAAACCAAAAACGCTTGAGCAACTCAAACAAAATATTCGTAGTGAAATTAATGAAATATCGCGTTAAGTGTGTGAGAATGTAATGGAAATATGTGCTCAAAAGGGCTCGCATTTGTGAGGCTAACATAGGCGGACATTTATCTGATATTGTATTCCATACATAATTGTCGACATTAATTAAAACATTTACAAATTTTAAGATCCATTCACTTTCATTTAAACAAAAATTATAAACAAACAAAATACTATACCTTCCCGGCGGACACCCTGTAAAATTAATATTCAATGTTTTAATGTTTGTAGGGATCTTTTTCAACTATAATATTTAACATTATTATTAAAGTACCTTTAACTCAATAATATTCAGTAAAGTCCATACCTCCAAAAGGGTTTTCTCTAATACGCAGTTGAAAAGAAAAACATCAAAAATAAAATTCGCCAATGAAACACATAAATTTTGCGACAGGTGTGTTTTCCAGCCGTGCACTAAATTACGCATTAATTTTTGTTGTTATTTTTCGTATTTTCAGTTCTCAAACCATAAAAAAAAAAAAGAAAACAAATCAAAACAAAACTGTATTTTTTTTTAACAAAGGGTTTTTCAACAAGAAGTTTGTTTTGTCAAACAAAATAAAAACCAAAAATTTAGATTAAGAGATGGTTAAAATTTTTATTGTATTACGAAGAGCAAAGTTCGGAAATTAGGAATGAAAAATTATGTCTGGCAATTGCTCACCACGGCCATGCGGACAGATGTCGATTCTTTCATCAAAGTTTTTAATCACTTTTTGGCAAAATGGTGGTCCTATTTCGTTAATCACATTCGGATTTTAAGTTTTAAGGCTAAAATCGTTTCGATTGGATCCACATTGGATCCACTCTGTTCTTAACAAAAAATAATCCGCTTAACTGCTGATTGTCGTAAAATTATGGAATCGGGAAATTTGGTTTGGCACCGTCCTGTTGAAACCACATATCAGTGATGACGTGATAAGATTTACATCTGCACCTGGCCGTGGACCTAATCAGATGGTGGAGCATTACCACTGTGGATGGTAGGTAGTGCCGTCCTCGCCCTAGAAGGCCTTCGGATACGTATATCCGCCGGTCACTCCTAGTTGCAATTTCAAAAGCCCGTAGTAGGCCGCAGCCTTCACTCCTTGCTGAAGAGTCGGAGACTATCCAACGCATGAAGCTTAAAATAATTAAGAACACGATTGCATTCATACTCACTGGACCTGGACCATTCATTGTGTTCATTGTGAACGATCCCACTCACAAACACAAACGAGGGCCTCGAAACACACAGCCACCACGATACTCCCGAAGGACCTACCTCAATAATCAGTCAGAGAACAGCTAAAACGCTAAAAAGACAAATAGTGGAACTCTGGGGCTTTACTGAATCCCGTGGAAATATAGTCCAGTTTTTTTTTTTTTTTTTTTTTTTTTAAAGAGAAGTAGCACTTCAGGCAACAATGCCTATTTAGTCAAGTACCGTGCTACATTCTTTAGAAAAGGGATAAAGAATAGATGAAACAGGCGGTGAAAGTAGAAGAATAGTCGGAAATTAACTGCCGTATATAAGACAGAACAGCGGCCAGTAACTATGCCTTCATCGCTGAGCAGCCCCACCGACAGTCAATTTTTATTTTTGTAGTGAAAAAAACCAAGGTCTTCGAACCCACAACCCCTATATTTTACAAGCTAGTACACTACCTACTAGCCTATTGACTCCTACATGCCTTGAAGGGGACTGGGCTCCCTTTTACCCCACAAGACACAAGACTAGATGGTTGTAGGATCCATAAAGACTTATAATGTGCCCTCGTAGGGAACCACATATCAGTGCTATCCACGTTGTCAATAATAGGCCAAAATTGAGTTGTGTTAGCATCTCGCGATAGCGTAATCCATTAACCGTTAGTGCATTTCCAGCCTCATCGAAAAAAAAACGGCCCAATCTAGAGGACACAGCGCACCATACAGTGAAACGTTGAGTATGCAAAGGCTTCTCAATAATCGCTTTACGATTTTCAGAAGTCCAAATGCGACAATTTTGCTTGCTGACATACCCTGACAGGTGAAAATGGGCTTCGTCTGAAAAAATTATTTTTTTAGAAAAACCAGCCGGCTGTTCTTGAATGAATAGAGCAAATCTATGGCGATGTGAATGGTCAGTAGGCTTCAATTCCTGCACCAGTTCAACCCTGTGGGGCTTTAAAGTCAAATTCTTACGCAGAATTCACCATGTGGTGGTTTTGGGTAACCCCAATTGTTGAAAACATCGAGGAATTGACAAACTTAAGGCGATGTCAGATAAAACTTTGTTGCTTTGCGTGACATTTGAAACTTTAAAGCAAAAGCGTAAATCAAGTGGTGTATGTCACAATAAACTTTGACAACACTCATGAATTTTTTGTTTACGCCCACACACAAATACACAAACACAAATAATAAAAGCCAGGTGTTTGTCAAAGCGCGCAAAAAGTTGAATGTTGGTTAACTTTTCGCTTTGCGCTGCGTCAAAAGTGCTTTATGTGGCAACTTTCATACATTTACGTACATTTTAACTCAAATGTCAAAGCGAAACTCTGACGCAACACAAAGCAAAAGTTTTATCTGACACGGCCTTTAGATCTGCTTCAATACTGTGGCTCATGGCTGCAATGTTTTCAGTTGAAGTACCCGGTCGAACACGCATTGGTGTTCGCAGATTTGCGTCGAGCCTATCGACTCAAATTTAATGACCAATTTCTCATTAGCGGTTTCAGATTATATTGTACGAAAATGTTACAACTTTTGCGAAATGCAACTTTAATGGAACCACCATTTTGTGGATAGTGGATTTTAATTATTTTAATGCGATTTTCGTGTGAAATTGAATTCATTATACCAATTGCCACTGCACTTGCTACGAATACGTTAAAAAACTAAATGTCAAAACTATCATGCTGTTGGTGTTGCCACAATTGAAAAAAAAAACAAACTTCTTGTTGAAAACCCCGATATCAATAAAAATAAATTTAAACAACTTCATAAAAAGTTTTGTAAAATCTGGACATTTTATTCTCTGTCAAGTCAGTGAAACTTCACAAAAAGAAAACGAAAAAACTTAAAGCTCCCACGAATTTTTTTTAGCATCAACTGATGGGTTGGATACGATTTTTAAACAAAAGATTGTCAAAATTGATGAAGTTGTTGTTGTGCCATGTTGTACATTTATTTAAAATTTAAGGAAATTTAAGTTGTTATAGAAATGAAATAAAAATATTTGTGGCAGTTGTAGTAGTAGTAGTGGCAACATATGCTGCAATATTTACAGGAAATTACAATCATGGCTTTTTAAACGGAAACTGAGGTACAAATATAATGATGATTGCTACAAAATGTTTTACATTTACATACGTAGATACATACATACGAATGTATTTAAAGTCTTTTAGACTTAATAAAAATATCGATTTAATTTTTGTTTTCAAAAAGTTGTACAAAAACATCTGTTAGTTGAACTCATTTATTATTAAAGGATAATTAAGGATTTGCTTTTGTTACTTAACTAATCGCAACAGATTCATCTGTTATGAGTATTTTTCTAAAGTAAAACGTTTTTACTTTAATCCTAGTTTATCTCTAATCCATTCTTACCTGTGTAATTTTTAATCTTTTGCTTGCAAATGAGAAATTGATCTATAATTTTTTGTCAAGGACGACAGTGTCATTCTAACAAGAAGGAGACTGAAATTTATATTCTCTTAATCCGCATATAATAGAATACAAGATAACTTGTTAGGTATGAATTGCTCTAACAGAAAATTTTAGAGGCATGTGGTAGTTAAGAATGGCAGGGCATTAGTCCTTTGGATTGTTTGTTAAAACAACAGTTGGCATCTGCTCTGGCTTGTGCCAAAGCGGACGATGGTTTGGAATTCGTCTTTTATCTCTTTGCAGTGTCGACTGGTAACAGGCTTCTAATTAGCTATTGTCTCTGCGAGAAGGCCACCTAATATAGAGTGTTTTTATAGAGGTATAGTACTATAAGTTGGCAATCCTTTTTGAAGTGGCGATCACTTTGTCAGCCATCAACTGGTTTATGTTTAGTTTGGTTTAGCATTGCATTATGAAAAGACTGTCGTGTGAATGACACTTCCAAATAGTGCAAATTGGGTCCAAAGCAAGTGTTGACGACTACGTTGATTGTTTTGATTTGGAACAAGAAGCAATTAATGTTGTAAAGACTGTCAAGTTAGTTCATGAATCAAGGGGTTTTCAAATGCGCAATCCTTTGACAAATTCCGAAACTGTTGCACGTTGGATTAGATCAAACCACCGGAAATATAAAAAATATGTTGCAAATCGTGTATCAGAAACATTAGATAGTTCTGAAATTTGTGATTGGCGTTGGTGTTCATCCTCAGAAAATCTGGGTCGAAGGACTATAAAAGGAGTTAAATGGTGTCTGCCAAACTCCTCTTTGCAAGTCGACCAACTTGTCTTTATTTGTGATGATAGCGTAGTAGGGTCTAATAGGAGGCGTAGTCGTGTTGTTCGAGTGACATAAAAACCTTTGATAGAATTTTTTAAAAAAATTAGCCTCAAAACTTGCCATATTGGATGTTATAAGTGAGTGAATTTCCCTGATAAATTCACGGGGGCCAGAATTTGTTATTTGTTCTTTTGAGTTAATTGATGTTTGTTGGTATATGATTGTACTTTGTTTTTTAATTTTATTTTTAAATCGATTTAAATTTATGTTGAACATTTTTTTGAAATTTGTGTCTATGCATATTTTCATTAGTTGAAAACTTTTGTTGAAGACACACAAAATTGTGAGTAATTTATAATATTTTTAAACTTGTATTATTATTATTATTAAATATGTAATATTTTGCAGTGAATAAAACATTTCGTTATCCAATTGAATGGAAAAATCTTTTACTTCAGCAGCAAGGCTGCGGTTGATACCGATTTTAATAGGCGAATTTAGTTTGGCCATGAAGCTCACTTTTGTTTAAAACGATACATCAACAAACAAAACTGTCATATTTGGCGTCATGATAATCGGCGTGAAACCAAAATATTAAATTACTGTGGTGTGCTTTATAGGCTGGTGGAATCGTTGATCTGTACTTCTTTCAAAGGATGCTGGTAGGAATGGTACAATTAACGGTAACAGACCGTGATTACCAATTTTATGGTTCATCAACTGAACAACAATGAGGTGCAGCAGCTGTGGTTTCAACAAGACGGCGCAAAATGCCACACAGCTCTAGCCAGCCACAATTGATATATTTAAAAAAAAGGTTTGGCAACGGCATAGTTACAGAGTGTGATTCGTTTTACATCCGCATCTGGCTATGTAGCCTTAATCAGATGGTGGACAAACCACTATTGTATAATTTGGAACGTCGTACAGGCGTCCTAGGAAGCCGAAGACATAATTCTAAGCAACAGAACCACCTAGTTGCGACTTGAATGATTCCAGGGCAGGGCTGCAAACCATCACACCTTGCTAAAGAGTTGGAGACTTTCCTACTCCTATCCAGAACACTTGTCTAGCATGGTCACTGGACTGGATCATTCACTTAGGGTGTTATTAACAGCGAGATGATCCTGGCCACCATAATTTTCATAATTCCCTTATGGGGCCGCAAAACCACAACCACCACGATACTCCCATATAGGGGCCAACCTCAATGATCAGCCAGAGAACTATTATATGTCTAAAGAGACAAATAATGAACTCAGCGGGTTCACTGATCCCCGTGGAAATAAAGTGGAGCTTCCAGTTGACTCCCTGCTTGTCTTCAGGGGACTGGGCTTCCTTTTTCCCCATTTGCACTGAGTCTAGATAGTGGAATTCTATAAAGACCATATTTATATGCCCCTGGGAGAACGGCATAGTTACAAAGCGTGATTTGATTTACATCTGCACCAACTATATGGTCATAATCAGATGGTGGTCAAACCACTTGGTTGATTGGACACCAACCACGCCCTAGAAGGCCATCGAATACGTATATCCTCCGGTCACTTCTAGTAGCAATTTCGAAAGCCCGAAGTAGGCCGCAGCCTTCACTCCGTGCTAAAGAGTTGAAGACTTTCCAACGCCTGGTCCAGAACGCATGAAGCTCTTATTTATCAAGAACACGACAGCATTCATACTCACTGGACCTGAACCATTCATTGTGTTAATTTGAATGATTCGACCCACAAACTCTCGCGAGGGTCCGAAACCACAACCACCACGATACTCCCATATAGGGGCCAACCTCAATAACCAGTCAGAGCACATCATTGTCTAAAGAGAACAAATAGTGTACTCTGGGGCAACTGATTCCCGTGGAAACATGTGGATTGTCCAGGTGACTCCTACTAGCCTTTGAGGGGCCTGGGCTCCCTTTTACCCCGCAAGACACCAGTCTAAATGGAATAGTAGGTTCCAAAAAGACTATAATGTGCCCCCGGGGGGAACGGCATAGTTACACGTGTCGGACCTGTAAATTACTCCTCCAAGACTTTGCAACTTAAAGCCTATTTTCTGTGGGGATTTGTGAAGTTGCTAGTCTTCGCCGATAAGTCCAAAACGCATGACCACTTAGAGGGTGACATTCACTAAATTATTGCCGATATACGGCCAAAAATTCTGGAAAAAGTTATCGAAAATTATAACTCCAGATCGGACTACGTTCGAGCCAGTCGTCGCTGTCATTTCCCAGAAGTGATTTTTAAATTATAATGACAGAAGATTATCTTTTGAATAAAGTAAATTTCACAGCATTTCATTTTAAAGTCGAGCTAATTGGTCAAATCAGAAAAATTTGACAAGAGCACCTCGCATTAGGTGAACAAATGAATCTTTAAGAGCACTTCTCAACTAAAATCTATTCTGCAGAAAAACCAGACTTATTTTGTTTCGAGCAAAATACCTTAAGCTGGACAACTGCGTTAGTGACAGGTCATGAGAACTTAAAGTATAAACTAGTCAAGATGAAAGTTGAAGAAGATGATGCTTGGGTTCTCTGCCTGGCAGATACTAAGACGTGTTGTCGCTATTTAGAAATAGTTCGATTTGCAAATTAAGGTTTTTGTTTCTCAAGTAAAATCACATCATAAAAATTTTTAAAAGCAAAAGTGCTACCCAATTCTATAACATTCTAATTGTAGATGCTGTAGACTGTAGACACAAGGATAACATACTATGGTAACCAATTCAATTAATATTTTCTGTTATTCAAATTTTATTAAAACCATTGTCTGCCCATTATTCAGCATGAGGTATTATTATTCCAAGAAATTCTTTCCTTAAACTTGGTTTAAATATCATTTAAATACAACAACACAATAATAAGTGAAAAAGCAGCTGTAACTTACACAATTATACTCAATAATCAGGCAAAAAAGAGAAAACAGCCAAACGAAATTCATAAAACCAGAATGAACCAACCAACCAACCACCAACCAACCAACACCTGTTGTTTGTAACAAACTGCGAGTATTTAAAATGGATACAGAAAACCTTTTCAAAAATTTGTCATAAGAGCAAATTCACAACAAATATCAAAGGATAATAATACGAAAGATGATGAATGAAACTCAGTGACAAGATAAGAATAGACAAACGAAAAACAAACAAACAAACAAACAGACTGGCAGATAGACAGACACACACAGACAGGACGACAGGCAACAGGCAAGAAGACATAAAACTTATTTTTATTCTACACCATTAAACAAATTCACTCACACATGGTAAATCCTCTTTTGTGCACAAACCACCACCACCACCATTGAATGCAACTGCAACTTGTTGAGTTGCAAATAGTTTTCATCTAGTGAAACCTGAATGGAGAATAATGAAATATTAAATTAATGAATATGAAAATAGTTCAAATTCTATAAAAGATTTTTGCTTAATGATTTTATGGCTTAAAATATTTTTCCTTGTACAAATTTGAATTTTCCTAGGGCCCGAAAAATGTATATTAGGGATAAAATGAAGCTTTGGATTTTTTCCGCCGACATACTCGAAAAAACGATAAAAGAATACAATAAAACAAAGACGTATCCCAACGAACAAAAAATATCAAAATATGTATGCGCCGTCGCCCCAAAGTCTATTGTGAAGCAGCTCGGCCGCGTACAGAATAGGGCCCAGACACTAATTGGGGACAGTAGGGTATCCAACTTGATTCTCTAGAATATCGACTAAATGTAGGATGTAGTTCACTGTTTTATCGTAAAATGTTAAGTCTCCCCCCCGGGGGCACACTTATCGGTCTTTATAGAATACTTGACTATCTAGACCTGTGCTGCTGGGGGTATAGATAGTGTGATTCGTTTTACATCCGCACCTGGCTATGTAGCCTTAATCAGATGGTGGACAAACCACAATTGTATAATTTGGAACGTCATACATGCGTCCTAGGAAGCCGAAGACATAATTCTAAGCAACACAAACACCTAGCTGCAACTTTAATGATTCCAGGGCAGGGCTGCAAATCACCACTCCTTGCTTAAGAGTTGGAGACTTTCAACTCCTGTCCAGAACACATGTCTAGCATGCTCACTGGACTGGATCATTCACTTTGCGTGTCATTATTAGTGAGATGGTCCTAGCCACCATAATAACCGTTATACTATTATGGGGCCGCGAAACCACAACCACCACGATACTCCCATATAGGGGCCAACCTCAATGATCAGTAAGAGAACTATTAAATGTCTAAAGAGGCAAATAATGAACTCTGCGGCTCACTGATCCCCGTGGAAATAAAGTAGAGCTTCCAGTTAACTGCCTGCCTGTCTTCAGGGGACTGGGCTCCCTTTTTCCCCAGTTGCACTGTGTCTAGATAGTGGAATTCTATAAAGACCATATTTATGTGCCCCCGGGGAGAAGCTGGGGTTATAATGGAGCCCAGTACCCTGAAGTCAGCTGGGGTATAACTGGAAGCTCCACGTTATATCCACGGGAATCAGTGAGGCCCAGAGTTCCGCTATTCATCTCTTTAGACATTTAGCTGTTCTCTGGCTGATTATTGAGGCTGGCCCTTTGGGAGTGTCGTGGTGGTTGTGGTTTCGCGGCCCCCATTGTTTTATGGTGGCCAAGATCATCTCACCTTTAATAACGCCTACCTGGTGAATGACCCAGATCCAGTGAGCATGCTAGTCATATATTCTGGACAGGAGTTGGATAGTCCCCAGCTCTTCAGCAAGGAGTAATGGTTTGCAGCCCTGCTATGGAACCGCTGAAATTGCAACTGGGGCGTGAGTGGCGCTGCTTTCACTTACAGTGGTTTGACCACCATCTGATTAAGGCCCACGGCCAGGTGCAGATGTAAATCTTATCACGAAAAATGGTAAGTGCTTTAATGAAATTAGGGAACTTGTTCCCGTTACTTGAGTAGCCAGCAAAGACGGAAAGGAGTAACAACACTATTTAATACTTTATCCAATAGTTGTGACCGTATATTGGCAATAATACGATAAATGTTGTCCTCACTCGTTTTGGGCTTATCGGCGTAAACTAGCGACTTTACATTATCAACACAGAAAATAGTATAGCGGCGTTAAATCGCGCAATCTTGGAGGCTAATTCACCGGTCCGAAACATGAAACTATGCAGTATGTTTGGTTACTCCTTCAATAAATCAATAGCCGCAAGAGCTGTGATATGTTGTATTATCTTGTTCTGATCACAACTCCTGCACATCATGGTTGTTCAATTGATGAACACAGAAGACAGTAATCATGGCTCTATAGCGGTCACCACTGACTGTAATGTTCTGATCTGCATCGTTTTTAAGGAAGAATGGATCAATGTCGGTTTTTCTGGATGTAACACTTGATTATTATCATCACGTATTATTAACTCATCCATTAAAATAAAAAGGAGCTTCATCGCTAAACGAAATTCGCTTATGAAAATCGCGATCAACGGCAATCTTGTTTTGGGTTCAATTTGCACAGGCGTCAGTCAATTCATGTAGAAATGTCAAATCACATGATAGCTCACAAAGTGACCAATTTAAAGTTCTATACCTCTATAAAAACACCCTATATATGCATACGACGCTAATATTTAAATTTACTTGGCTAAAAATATCATTTACTGACTTTTGCTGTCATTTTTCTATTATTTCATCGTTCTTGTTCGTATCCTTTACATTCATTATCTCTTTTACCACTGCTTTTCTTTCTGGCTGTCTGTCTGTCTGTCTGGCCGTCTGTTTATTTATTTATGTCTTTTATTCTTAATTTTTTTGTTTGTTAATTTAACTCATTTAAACCTGTGTGCAGCTTTTGTGCTTGGCAATAATTGCAGCGATGATGTTGCAAATTTTGCTACAAATTGCCAGCAACGACATGGTTTAAATACAAAAATTTTCATCAACTTCATACAAATGCAAAAAGTTAATAAAATAAAACAATAGTTCCAGCGTTATGCCGAAAAGCCTTTAAGGCACGAGTTGCAAATTAAATACACACGAACTTATAACGCGTTTGTATGTTTGTATTTTTGTAAAGAAGAAGTAGACAGTAGTAAAGAAGAAGAAAATATAAATAATAAATACATATGCACAGTCAGGGATGTATAAATAGCAGTTAGCATTAATGCACTTTAGTATAAAAATGCTTGTTAACGTTAAAAATGCTGATAACGTAGTTCATGACCCACCTGCTTTCTTATCATTCAATACGCATAACCTAAGGCCTTTTGCTAAGGTTCCTCATTCCTCATCATTGCTTTTATGCCGGCAAGTTATAGGCTTTACCAAGCACAGGCAGCTCTTTTCCTTTAATAATATTTAAAGCTGTTCCACGCTGTGTTAACCTATGGGATATTAACTTCTTTCTTAATTTACCTTAGACTCTGCTTTGTATCAGACGGATAATGCTATTAAAGTTAGATAGATAGAAGATGTCAGAGTAAAGATTAGCGCTCGAAGCAACCATCTTTTAATTGGAAATCTATGAAACCCAAAATTTATGTTGAGCTTGTAGGACTTAGTAAAGGGGAAAGTGTGTTGTGCAAACTCAAGCATCTGTGCTATTTTTATGCTCCAGTCTGTATAGACTTTTAACAAATTTCAAATGCTGCACACTTGTCTCAGTCTCAGTGTTTTTGGAAATGCAGTTATAAGTTGCAAGTTTCTTACCGTTGCACAGTGGTTGGAAAACATTTTTTTTAATTAATTCGGTAGCTCATGAACCACTTAAGAAGATATCCTAAAGAAATTTCACAGATGTTTTTCTAACTCGATTTTCTCCGAAACTGTAAGAGGTAACTTAGGCAGGTAAAGCACATTTTTTGTAAAGCTGAAAGTCCATACCACGCGTTCTATGCGTTTGATGCTTTTTACGCGTTCTACGCTTTTCAAACTTCAAGTTACATGCAACGCTTTTTATGCGCCAAGTTTTTTATTATGATCAGCTGTGGTGTAAATAATTTTATCTAATAAAAAAAATTTTTCCAAAAATGAAAACTAAAATTGAAATTTTTCAAGAATTTACAGATCTTTGTTTGGTAGTGGTGCTGCATCTGTTACTATGGGTGATATAGGTATTACGGAATCGGAAGCTCTTGATGTTCTTGGTATGAAAATTCAGTGTGATGTTCGTTGGACTAAACACATTTTTCAGGTTTCTAAAGAAGCTTTCAAGTGCCTCGGTTTTCTAAAGCGGTGTAGAAGATACTTCACCCCATCTGATCTCCGTACTATCTATACCACCTACATCCGTCCGAAAATGGAATACAACTCTCATGTATGGGCCGGTGCTCCAAAATCTATTTTAGGGTTACTCGACCGCGTACAGGTGAGGGCCAAGAGGCTCATTGCTGACAGTAGGGTATCCAACTCTATTGATTCTCTAGAGCATCGACGCAATGTGGGGTGCTTTTCACTGTTCTATCGTTACTACAATGGTAAGTGCTCTAATGAAATTAGGGAACTTGTCCCTGATACTCACAGATTTCACGTTTAACTCGATTTTCGATGAGAGCACATCCTTTTGTGGTTGATTGGCCAGTGAATTGCACTACGCATTACAGGGAAAATTCGTTTTTCAGCAGAACAGTCCGTATGTGGAATAAGATCCCTCCGGAGGTCTTTTCTGTCACTTACAATCTGAGAAAGTTCAAATCGAATGTCCACAGACACTACTCCCTCTTTCCTCCTTCCCGTAACCTAATTTCCTAGTTTCCTGCATTGCATAGGTAGGTGTCATCCCCTGAGTGCTGGTCCTAAAAAAAAAAAAAAAAAAAAAAAAAAAAAAAAAAGAATTTATTAAATTTGTGCAAATGATATTTTATGTAATGAGGACCTATGGAAAACTTCAAGAGAAAAGAAGACGCTTTTGGGTGCGTCCCTTGTTTTTGGAAAGGGAAGTGAGTGTTTTTTTTGCACCAACGTTTAAAAAATCAAAATAACAGAAATAATACGACGTCAAAAACAGCTGAAAATTTTTCATGGCGCTTGCGACGCATGCGTTCTATGCGTCATAAGCATTCTATGCGATGTGCTGTGTAACTTGTCACATACAATTACACTGATTCTACTTTTTTGACAGACGCGTATAAAGCGTGTACACGTAGAACGCGTGGTATGGATTTTCAGCTTAAGTCTACTTAAGTTCAAAAACTCTTAACATTCGAGTTATAAATAAACTCTTTATGACTTTTCCATGCCCGAGGTACCTAACTTTGGGGGCATATTCTGAAGCTCCATTTATCTTAGGAAGGCGAGATCCTAACTTTACTTAGAAATACCTCACGAACTGCCGAATTATTAAACAAACAAAAAAAAACCTTTTCAAGCCACTGTGGGTTGGTACAACTCTCTAACAGACAAGTGTTTGCAACATGATTGTTATTCTCCAAAATGAGTCCTTGTGCTCGTACAGTTATCCTGGTTAAAAGCTGATAAAGTAGACATTTTTAAATTTGTTAACAGACTGCTGTTGTTCGTTTATCGATAACAAAAACATATACAAAGGACGATTTCTTGCTGTATCTTGACAGAAAGCACACGGGTTGAAAAATCATTTACAAGCTGTTTCGCTTTCCAATAGTATAATTGTTAAGATGATGACTGAATATTTATTCCATCACATAATGTTGACACAGTTGTTGCTGTTGTTGTAAAAGATCACCTGCTTGATTTTTGTTTTCCTTAAAACACAAGTTAACACAAGTTCTTAACTGCTGTTGCTGCTGCTTCTGCTGCTGGAGAGTACCATCCTTCTTTAATCATTATTGTTAATGATTGTGTTGTAATCGTATGAGTTTGTCTGAATGTTGTGTGAATGCCGCCAGTGTATTAAGGAGTTTTATGTGTTTCTTTTTTTTTTATGTGTTAAGCACTTGCAACATATGTATGTTAAGCAACCCTTTTCATTTATAGTTGTGGCGAGTGTAAATGTAAAGGAAAAAAGGACCTGCTACATTTTATGTTGGTTGTTTTGTTTTTTTTTTTAATGATCAATTGGCAAGTTGGCCTTTAATTGCTCTGGCTGTTGACTCGTGCTGTATGTTGTTGTTGTGCCACTTAAACACACTTTTTGTTGCACACATTAGCCACAAGCTGTATTATTTTTTCTTCTTTGAACAAAAAAAGAAAAGAAATAAACAAAAGTAGATTTTGTGCAGGTTCGAAAACATTTAAACTTTCTTTCTGAGAAGGAAGTTGCAATTTTTAGTTTTTATTTCTTTTTTTTTATCAAATTCAAAAGCAGCAAATAAAAATAAAAATAAAATTAAATTAAATTTCTCAAATATTTCCTATTTTTATTAAAAAAAAATTATAAAGGTGTCTGCCCCTTGCAACTCTGCAAGCTTTAGAGTTTGGCATCGGTTCTGAAAAACACAAGTTTAGCTGACTTTAAGAAGAAGGACCAAGAATATCTCCAGTCTCCGTTTTCTCGGGTTGGACTTTTAAAATCTTTAAATGCAGAAATATTTTTTGTTGAAACATTTTCAGATGGTAACGCAAGCTATAAATTTTTTCTCCACTAGGGCCAGACTTTGTAATGCAAAAAATTCTAATTTCAGCAAATACAATGCATCGCTTAATTGTCAATAGATATTCGGCTTTGACTTCTATTATTTTGATTGGACAGGTTTCAAATATGTTTATTTGCTGTTTAAATTATTTTAGTCAATCCAATAACATGTTTTTTTTTTTTTTAAAGAGAAGTAGCACTTCAGGCAACAATGCCTATTTAGTCACGTACCGTGCTACATTCTTTAGGAAAGGGATAGAGAAGAGATGAAACAGGTGGTAAAAGTAGAAGGATAGTCGGAAATTATGCTGCCGTATAAAGACAGCACAACGACCAGTGACTATGCCTTCATCGCTGAGCAGCCCCACCGACAATCAATTATTATTTTTGTAGTGGGCGCGCCCTAGCGATGCCAATCGAGCTTGATTTTTAAGTAGGTTTTCAAACCCGGAATTTCGGGCTTAAAAACAAACATGTTTTAATTAATAAGTGACAGCAAATTAATAATAATAATAATAATAATTAATGCAAATTATTCGATTTAATGTAAGGTGCTTTTTATAGAGGTAAGGAACTTTAAGTTGGCAACATTCTTTTACCTAGTGGCCATTTTATCAGCTGTAAAATGATTTATGTTTAGTTTTTTTCGTTTTGGGCATTCCAACATGCACAGCGCTTTCATATTTCGCAAATTAGATCCACAGCAAAATTGCCGTTGATTTCGATTTTTATAAGCGAACTTTGTTTCGCGCTAAAGCTCACTTTTGTTTAAATGATTACGTCAATAAACAAAACTCTCGCAATTGTGGTAATGTTAATGCTCAAGTGTATGTGAAGACACCGCTATCGTCAGAAAAATTGACTGTTTGCTGTACATTATGGGCTTTTGGAATGCTTGTTCTTTACTTCTTTAAAAACAATGTTGGTCAGAACGTTTCTGTGGTTACAATGGCTTTAGAGCCAAGTTTACTGAATGTTTTGTCCGACAAGTGAACAAACAGTCCTAAGATTTTTCAAAAAGAAGTGTGTTTTTAAATTGTGGCAACACCACCCCCCGGGGGCACATATATATGGTCTTTATAAAACTTCGACTATCTAGACACAGTGCAACTGGGGGAAAAAGGGAACCCAGTCCCCTGAAGTCACCAGGGGTACAACTGGAAACTCCACTTTATTTCCACGGGAATCAGTAAGCTCGCAGAGTTCATTATTTGTCTCTTTAGACTTATAATATTTCTCTGGCTGACTATTGAGGTTGGCCCCTATATGGGCGTATCGTGGTGGTTGTACTTTCGCGGCCCCATACCAGTATAATGGTTATTATAATGGCCAGGATCATCTCACTATTTATGACACGCTAAGTGAATGATCCAGCCCAGTGAGCATGCTAGACATGTGTTCTGGACAGGAGTTGGAAAGTCTCCAACTCTTAAGCAAGGAGTGGTGATTTGCAGTCCTGCTCTGGAATCATCGAAGTTGCAACTAGAAAGTTCTGTTCATAGAATTATAGCTTCGGCTTCCTAGGACGAGCATGACGTTCCAAATTATGCAGTGGTTTGGTCCACCATCTAATTAAGTGTTCATGGCCAGGCGCGGATGTAAATCGAATCACACAGTTGTGGCAACACCACAAGTTTTTTAACGTATTCGTAGCAGATGCATTGGCAACTTTTACAATGAATTCAATTTCGCACGAAAATCGCATTAAAATAATTAAAATCCATTATGAAAATGGTGATTCTGTTAAAGTTGCATTTCGTAAAATTCGTGTTATTTTCGAACAATATACTCGGCCTTCTGAAACCGCTATTAAGAATTTGGTCGTTAAATTTGAGTCGGCAAGCTCGATACAAAATGTGTGAATACCAACACGTGTTCGACTGGGTTGTTCAACTGAAAACATTGCAGCCGTAGGCCACATCGTTGAAGCAGATCCGAATTTGTCAATTCCTCGACGTTTTTAAGAATTGGGGTTACACAAAACCACCACATGGCGAATTTTGCATAACAATTTGACTTCGAAGCCTTACAAGGTTTAACTGATGCAGGAATTGAAGCGGACCGGCCATTCTCACAACCGTCTGGTTTTTTTGAAAAATTCATTTTTTCAGACGAAGTCAATTTTCACTTGTCAGGGGATGTCAACAAGCAAAATTGCCTCATTTGGGCTTCTGAAAGTGCTAGCCCAAAGTGTTACTTTATGGTGCGCTATGTGGCCTGGAGGTGTGATTGGGCCGTTTTTTTTCGAAGATGAGACTTGATATCGCTGACATGTGCTTTTAGCAGCACGGTGTCACAAGTCACACAGCAAATGAAAAAAGATTTCTTGATCGCATAATTTCACAACAACCAGCAGTTAAGTGGCCAGATAGTGTGATTCGTTTTACATCCGCACCTGGCTATGTAGCCTTAATCAGATGGTGGACAAACCACAATTGTATAATTTGGAACGTCATACAGGCGTTCTAGGAAGCCGAAGATACAATTCTAAGCAACAAAATCACCTAGTTGCAACTTTAATGATTCTAGGGCAGGGCTGCAAACCATCACACTTTGCTGAAGAGTTGGAGACTTTCAACTCCTGTCCAGAGCACATGTCTAGCATACTCACTGGACTGGATCATTCACTTTGCGTGTCATTATCAGTGAGATGATCCTGGCCACCAAAATAACCGTTATACTGTTATGGGGCCGCGAAACCACAACCACCACGTTACTCCCATGTAGGGGCCAACCTCAATGATCAGCCAGAGAACTATTAAATGTCTAAAAAGACAAATAATGAACTCTGCGGCTCACTGATCCCCGTGAAAATAAGTGGAGCTTCCAGTTGACTCCCTGCCTGTCTTCAGGGGACTGGGCTCCCTTTTTCCCCCAGTTGCACAGATATAGATAGCTGTTACGTACCATAAAGACCAAAAATGTGCCTCCGGGGGGAGTTAAGTGGCCAGCCAGATCATGTGATTTAACTGCTTATTTTTTGTGGGGCTATGTTAAGGACAGAGACCATACGGAGCCAGTTGAATCGATTCTAACCTTAAAACTCACAATCTGTAACGGGATTAATGGAATGTTGCCGCCATTTTGCCAAAAAGTGATTAAAAACTTTGATGAAAGAATCGATATCTGTCAGCATGGTCATGGTGAGCATTTGCCAGATATGATTTTTCATTTATAATTGCCGAACTATTCTCTTCTTAATATAATAAAAATTTAAATCGTCTCAACAGAAATGTTTTGTTTTATTTTGTTTTAGAAAACAAACTTCTTGTTGAACAACCCTTTAGTATATAGCGAAAAGCCCGAAACCACATACGACCACAAATGTTGAAAAAGGCATAAAAAATTGCACTGCTAGTTAAGACAGCGGCCAAGTCAGCCGTGGCGATCATTTGCCAGAAGATTATTTTTCAAACAAAGTCAAGTCAATTCAAAAATTTTATTAACTGTCTCTGGTTATTAAAACATTAAATTCGGTAACGGCAATTTGTCTTCTTACGAATTACAGGATAATGAAAACGAATAGCTAACAAATAAACACACACGTACAAGTATTTGAAAATAATAACTCAAAGCGTAAAGCTGATGCGAACTCTTTAGAATTTTTAGACATCATTTCATTTTAAGAAATTAATTTAAATATTAATTTTAAAAATTAAGGGTTTTTCCACAAGAAATTTGTTTTCTAAAACAAAATAAATAAAAAAAAATTCGGTTAAGATGATTCAAATTTTTATTGTATATTGAGAAGAGAATAGTTCGGCAATTATGAATGAAAAATGACCACGACCACCCAGACAGATATCGATTTTTTCATTAAAATTTTTAATCGCTTTTTGGCAAAATGGCGGCAATATTCCATTAATCACATCAGGGATTTAGAGTTTTAAGGCTGAAATCGATTCGATTGGCTCCATATAGTATTTTTCCTTTGCATAGCCCCACACAAAAAAATCCAGTGGTGTTAAATCACACGATCTGACTGGCCACTTAACTGCTGGTTTTTTTGTTTTTTTTCATTTTCATTTATTATTCATTTATTATTGAGCAAATTTATCTTCTAATTTCTAAACACGCAAAGCTTTTATGCTTGTCTGCAGGATATTAAAACTTAAAAAATAAATAAATTCGTTTATAACTAGTTATTCAAAATTATATTTCACAGTCTGTGTAGTAACAAGTTTTGATTTATTGTGAGCCCATTAGGTATTCCTTTATTAGCTTATTCCTTTTGTTTTCGTGCGTTATGCTGATTATTTCAGTCGGTATTTTGTTCAAAATTGTTGGCAATGTTACGGGAAGCGAACTTCTTCCATACTCGTTTGTGAATCGTTCCACTTTAAATCTTTCTTGAGCTCGTCTCCGCGTGTTGTGAGTATGTTCTATCGGCTTTAAATATCTGTTATCATTGTAGAATTCTTTGGCCAAGGTTGCATAATAGATGTTCGTCACGCTAAGAACTTGAAGGTCTCTGGCAATTCTTATCAAGGCCCGGTTGTTAGGATTCTTAAGGCTTCTGTTTGATTCATTGTCGTCCGTTGCTCTCTGAAGGTTGTTGCCAAAGTTGTCTATCATGCTGGTTGCATAGTTGTCGTTTTCCGTTGTGCTGCGTATGTTCATATTCATGTTAATGTTATAATCATGGTAATTATTGTTTCCAGTTTCAGATTGTTTCTTTTTTATTTATGTAAAATTTTTAGTATTTGGGGTGCGTTTTTGGAGAGTGCTGCTGTATTTTGCACTACCCCAGGCCGTGACTGCATGCCGGATATACGATTCCACTAATGCAAAGTAAATTCAAACTGAATGTTCACAGACACTACTCCCTCTTTCCTCCTTCCCGTAACCTAATTTCCTAGTTCTGGCACAATGCTTTGCATATGTAGGGGTCATCCCCTGAGTGCTGGTCCGAAAAAAAAGTATGCCTGACGCAGAACTTCATATGTGGAGCAGTTGCCTAAATGGTACAGCATATACGACGCTTTCCTAAATTATCTCTGTAATTTTTCAATGTGACTTCTTCATTTAAAATTACTGTCAATAATCACACCAAGGTATTTATAAGTGTAAACTTGTTTAATGAAACTTGTTTAATCGTCAGCCTGATTGTTCATCATATTATGAAATTGCAGTGTAACAGTTTTGTCGACTAGCTGACGTGGCGTTATGTGCATAACTTTAGTCCTATTGGCGTTTATAATAAGACCATTGTCGTGACTCCACTTCGTAATAATATTAAACTGATTCGGCATTTTCTCAGTCGCAATGCTTAAGTCCTTATTGGCCGTTATTATTATTGCTGTGTCGTTCGCATAAGCAAAAGTTGTTCCTTCTTCTATGCATCTCATCATATCGTTTGCGTATATAATATACAAAAGTGGTCCAAGCTTTGATCCTTGAGGTACTCCCCATTCGCATGGTATTCTTTGGCTATATTTATTGTTTATTTGTACATAATACGATCTGTTTTCTAAATAATTTTTGAACCAAAGCAACATGTCCCCTCTTATACCGTTTTTGTCAAGTGCTTGAAGAATTTTGTTATGCGAGCGAGTGTCGAATGCCTTACTAAAGTCTATAAAAAGTACCAAAACATGCATGTGGTTGCTGAAGAATTTGTTTACATTAAGTTGAAATGTTACCGAAAAGTTTATTTATCCTTTTTCCTTTCTGAAACCCGAATTGATTTCTATTAATGATTTTATACTTTTTCATAAAGCTCATCACTCTTCTGTTTATTATTTCCTCGAGAATTTTGTCCAACATTGGCATAATAGCTATTGGTCTATAGTTTTGTATATCTGATTTGTTGCCGCTTTTATATATTGGTCTAATTATTGAGGTTTTGAGTGTCTCTGGCACAATTGTGTGGTTTAAACTTGAGTTAACAAGCTTAGTAATCACCGGTGTTAAAATTGTTGCATTTGTTCTGAGATCTTTTGCTCTGATTCGATCAATTCCGGAACCTTTTCTCATGTTTAACGATTTTAGGATTTGAAGAATCTCTAGCTCATTTGTATATTCTAAGAACATTGAGCTTTGTAAGCTGACTGGATGTACGTTAATGGTTTTAATGTCACATAAGTGAATTAGTTTTTTTATATTTTCACTAAAGCTTTGTGCAAAGTTATTTAGAGTAGTGTTAAGATTTTCGTTTTTGAAATTTTTATTAATGAAGCTGTCTATACAGTAATCTCGCAGAAACGTGAACTAATTTTTACCGAGGGTGTTCACGTTTTCGATTTTGTTCACGTTTTAGATTGCATTTTTTCTATAAGATATTTTAGTCTCTTTTTATCTTTTATTTAATTTAAAATAAAGTACGTTATTTTTCACCCATGAGACATGTTTTGATTCTACTTTTTGTAAGTTCCTGCCATATTTTAATATATGTACTATGCTACTATGGGTTGCAAAAGGGTTTCTAAGATACTAATGTCTAAATTAGTACAGAGATCTTTCCATTTTTGGAAGCTCCGAAGAATGCAGTGTTTTCCGTTTTCCAGGATTGGAAAATGTATTATTAACACATTTCGAAATTGCATCTTTTTTGTTTCTTATTGAACAAATCGTCAATTTGACGACATTATACTTTTTCGGCAAACCACTTACAAGTGAACCTTTTCATAAAAGCTCTAATATATCTGACTTTTCTTGAAGAGTTAACACTTTTGGTTTATTATTAGACATATTTTCAATAAAAATATTTTTAGAGATCACTTGTTTATATTATTTATGTATATGCATAGTCAGCACAGAGAGATGCTTCCAGTAGAACTGTCGCGGTAATACCATAACTACTTATCCTGCAACAGAAGTTATTTGCAACAAACAAACTACGAGATTCTTCTGCGGGGAATCCCAAAATGTTTAAATAAGCTTACAAAATTGAATTTTAACGTTCGATAAAAAGTTCACGTTTTAGAGCCTTCACCCTTTGTTCACGTTTTAGAGTAGTCAATGTAAAAAAAAAACGTTCATGTTTTTGGATGTTCATGTTAGTGGGTGTTCAAGTTTCTGCGAATTCACGGTATTTGTATTTTTTCTCTTTCCAACTATTTTATTTATTATTTGCCATGTTGCACGAATGTCATTTCTGCTTTCAATAAATTTGTTTTTGTAATATTTGTTTTTTTCATTACATATTTTTTTATTTAATAGATAACGAAATTTTTTAAATTCTAATTCATATTGTTTATTATTGCGATTATTTCGCCATTTTTTAAAAAGTTTATCCCTATATTTCAGAGTAGCGAAGTGTTCACTCACTGTTCATACATGTATGAATATGTACATTTCATTTTTTAGCCGCTTCTTCTCATACATGTGTGAGAGACTGAAAAATATTTTGCGTTTTCTCATTTATGAATGCGACGATTTATTTTTTTCTTTCTATTCATAAGTGAAAAAATGAGAAACACACAAGTGTTCATTTTTGAATAAGTACAATTTTGATAATTTTTCATAAATGAAAAGATCGTAAAAATATGTGCGTTAAGCATTCGCGTACATAAAGGCACATATTTGATAATGCGCAATTGTCGGCGTATGTAGGAAAAAAAATGTTTTTTTTTTTATTTCTTTTAGAATATATTGCAATATTGTGTTTTGAGTTAATATGTACCCATGTGTTTTTACTACATTTTACGGTAAACTGCGATCGTAGGTAGAAAATTTTTTCACATTCATTTATGAGAAATTTTATAAAAGTTCAACGTTCATAAATGAACATGTACATTTATGAAAAAGAACATTAATGAGAAGTAGCTGATTTATCATTTATCACATATGAATAAGACTAATAATTCTTGTTGTGCGCATTCATGTATGAACATAAGCAGAACATTTTTTCTTGTTCGTTTATGCGCGTGAATAATAAATATAAAATTTTAGATTTCTCATTTATGAAAAATATCATGAATGTTGATTTTTGAATGTTCATAAATGAAAAATTCTGAACCCTGCTATATTCACAGTATTTCACAATTTCATTAGTAATCCACGTATGCGGTGATCTTCTTTTGTACTTTGTTTTTGTTGAGTTTGTATATATTTTATTAAATGTTTCATAGTTTTTTTTAACGATCTTTTTTATCTTTAATAAATATCTTTTTTCTTTTTTAAGATATTTTTTATATATTTTTTCTTCTCGATATTTCGCTTTCCTTTGGAAAGCTTCTTCAGGAAAAAATTTTATATTTTTGAAAACAAAAAATTATTAACAAATTGTTTTATGTTTTTTATTTATTTACTTATTTCATCTACAGAATTAAATTCTTACAGATTACTTTACAATATTAATTATAATGTTTGAATAAAAGAGGCTTGAACATATTATAACTGACATTAAAATTTAAATGTGGGTTAAAACTATTACATAAATGCAAGCATCTTGCAATCGGCTCATTAATTGCATAATTCGTTCTGAAAAGGCATTCTTCAAACATGCGATTATTTCTCAAGTCCCTAGGAGGACTGTATAACGTAAAATAATTTTTAATTTCCGGGCTATCAATATTGCCAGATAGTATATTATAAACAAATAATAATGAGGAGCAAGATCTACGATCCTCTAAGGATTGTAAGCCTAACATTTTCCTCCTAACATCATAAGAAGGTAGTTCATGTGGCCAAATCAATTTTAAAGCAGTCTTAGTGAATATCCTCTGAATTCGTTCAATACGATTTGATGACTAGGATTCCAAACAATGGAACAATATTCCAAGATACTTCGAACCAAGGAAATGTATAAAGACTTGAGGGTGTATGCATATTTAAAATCTCTAGAATTTCTTCTAATGAAACCAAGCACACTATAAGCTCTAGAAATAACATAGTCGATATGCTTAGAGAATGTTAATTTAGTGTGAAAAATGACTCCCAAGTCCTTAACTTCAGCTACACGTTTAAGCAGGAAACCACCAAGAGTATAATCAAAATTGATTGAACCCGAAATATAAGCATATGTGACAACACAACATTTTGAAACATTAATACGTATGTCATTTTCAAAACACCAGTCAGACAGTTTGTCAAGATCAATCTGCATCCTTTCGCAGTCACCAATATCGCCAATAGTAGAATACAATTTCAAATCATCAGCAAATAAAAGACAGCTGGAAAACTTAAAATTCAATGGTAAATCATTAATAAAAATTATAAAAAGTAACGGACCAATATGCGTCCCCTGAGGAATACCTGAATAGGCATCAATTATATCAGAAGGGAATGAATTACCAATTTTAACCTTAAGTTTTCTATTGGTCAAGAAACTATGAAAGAATACCAAAATATTTTTCGAAAATCCAAAATGTACAAAGCTTGAGCAGTAACAGATGATGGCTAACTGTATCAAATGCCTTAGCAAAGTCAGTGTATATAACATCGCATTGGCGCTTACTCACTATAGCAGATACAATATCACGGCTTGATAAGAGTAAGTTAGTCGTTGTAGACCTATTCGGTATAAAAACGTGTTGCCGGTCGGAAATAAAGCTCTTAACATGCTCAAATAGTTTACTCTTTAAGATATTATCAAATATTTTTGCAAATGGGCTTTGTTTAATTATGGGCCTATAATTGGTAACTAAGCTACGATCTCCAGATTTAAAATTTGGAATAATGCAACAAAGCTTCCAGCAGTCCAAAAATTCACCAAGTTCAAGGCACGAATTGAAAACTAACTAAGCTACGATCTCCAGATTTAAAATTTGGAATAATGCAACAAAGCTTCCAGCAGTCCAAAAATTCACCAAGTTCAAGGCACGAATTGAAAAGTTTAGTAATTATAGCCGCAATATTAGCTGAACACTTTTTAAAAAATATAGAAGGATAATCTCCAACTGAACATTTGGTATCATTCCCTAAATCATTTATAGCAAAATACACATCAGCAATGGTTATATTAAAATTGATTCCACCACTTTCGTTATCTACGAGATGGTAGCTGGAGTCATTACAAGCAGGTTTAACAAATGTGCTTTGAAAATAGTTTGAAAAAAGATCACACGTACTTAATACATCATACGATTGCATGTTATCATAACACATACGTTTTGGGGTAATATTATTTTCAAAAACAAAAATTATAACAATTTGAAAAGAAAAAAAATTTTTGAAAAACATTTATAATTTTTGTTTTTGAAAATATGTATAAAAAATAATTTCCTGAAGAAGCTTTCCAAAGGAAAGCGAAATATTGAGAGAAAAAAAGAAAAATAAATCGTTATAATTAAAAGGACCGTGTAAAAAGATAAAAATTTAATAGAAATTAATAAAGAAAAGGTCGAATACAACTGAAAATAATAATTGAAAAAAATGTTTCAAAACATTTGACAAAAACATATAAAATATTTTTTCATTTTTCATACATACAAAAATTTTAAATTTTCAAATATGTGCCCATAATTATGAAAGTGGTCTAAGTCATATATTTCTTGTTTCAAGATATTTAATGATTTGCATTTGAATAAATTAAAAAATATTTTTACATTATGCGACATTTTAACTTTTAATTTTATTGGTCTTAATTAATGGAAATTTATTATGAATATGAAATTTTGTGTGAATTTCATACGATAATATTGTTTTTAAAGTTTAAATTGACTTAGACCATTTTCAAAATTAACTGAATGTCCTATAAATGACTTAAAGCAATAAAGAACTTTGAGTTTTGTTTGAAACAATAATTTTATTGAAATAATTCGTGAGCATTTATTAATTATTTTTAAACAGTAATCCATTTTTATCATTATTTCGAGTATTTAAGATTCTTAAAATGTTCCTAAAAAACTGGAGGGATGTACGGTAGTAAACTCATAATATCTTTATGTTTTTCTTCCGATACTGGTCTAATGCTGGTGTATAATGGAAGTAATTTAATATTTCCGTATATTTTTGGTCTTCCTCTTTTAGGTGAAAGATCCAAAACGTGAAATGTAGAATCATCTAAAGAAGTTTTATAAAACATTTTATAAGGTTCATTTTTCAAGAATCTCATCCATTGAATTTGTAGCCAAGAGACAGATTCGCCCGCGGTATTTTTTACTCTTCTTGTTATTGTATCTTCTAATGATTTCGTTGAAATAAAATCCGGCTGCGAATTCGCTTTATCGAAAATGTATTGCTTCTTCTGCACTTTTCTATCAATTCATAATAATGCTCAGAGTTGTATAAGTAATTTGCTTTTTTTATTTTCATTTCTATCAACCCAAAATCACGATCATTCGGTAGAAAGGAATGACCTGATACCAAAAATTTGTGGTCTACCGTTTCAATATTATTATTTGATGACTGAGCAATTTTCATCCATGTCAATGCTACTTTAATGTTCCGATTTTGGCCTGAACAAGCATCACTGTAAGCTATTAGGTGTTTTTGAGTCGTTATGTCCTGCATATGCGCTAAAATGCATGATGCTACTTCCTGTGCACCTCTTGAAGCTGTAGTTTCATCCCATGCGTACATCTTCACATTATCGTCATGGAAATTATGGAAACCCAAGTTGTACACGTACATATTTTGCTTATAATTGGCTAACGAAACAGACAGTTTAGGATACAGAAGAGCCTTTTGCAAATCAAATGAGAATCCATAATATTCTTTTGCTTTTTTCTGGTCCTCTGCAAGACAGTTCCTAGCTCGTTCGGCATTTTGTAAATGTATATCATGACTTTCTCTAAGATTTATTTTCTCTTCCTTATTATGGCATGATTCGATTTTTTCGAGGAGCATGGACATTTAAGTTAAATTCTGTATTAAATATTTTCAAGATGTTTATATAATTTCTTTAAATTTTTGACTTAGACCACTTTCATAATTAACACTAAATAATTTCCATATAATGTTGAAATTACAACCACTATCTAATGGTTCATTTTTAACAATTTCGTAAAAATTACATTGAATACATTTAGTTTAAACTAATGTGGTATGAAATAACTGATAAACTCATTTTTTTAAAATTTTGACTTAGACCACTTTCATAATTATGGGCACATATTCAAACATATAAAAACAAGGAAACGGAAATAACAAATAAATAACAAATTCTCTCTTATGAAATAATTATAACAATTTATGTGTCTTTTTAATTAAGTACCTATAATTCTGAGCTAAATTGTCTGTGTCTGTCTTGAAATTTATTCTCCTTACATTTGGTACATTAACAATTTCTAACATTTCCAACATATAACGTCTCTTGTAGTTTTTTTCTATATCTAATACTGATGTTCCGTCAAACTTTGGATAATGATTATATTTCTTACAATGTGAAGATAAGGATGTCTTCTGTGTTGAAATATTCCTATATTTTTGGTCACACCTGTGACCAGCTAATCTTGTTTTAAGTTTATTTTTTGTTGTCCCAATATAAACTTTGTCACAGTTCACCTGGTCATTTGCTCCACATGGTATCCTGTATACTACATCATTTTTCCTATTTTATCCTTCATACTGCTAAATAATTTATTTAATGTGTTATGTGTTTTGTGTGCAATTATATATTTATCTGTGTCATATATTTTACACTTTCTTAATCTTTCTGATATTCCAGGAACGTAAGTTAATGATTTATAATTTCTTAGCTCTGCCGTAGAATTTCTTAAATTATGCCTATAACTACCATATTGTCTAATTAATCTGTTAGTTAATTCTACTGGAAAATCATTGTCATTAAGTATATCTCTTATTGTATCCCTATTCTTCAAATGAAATTCTCTATCACTTATAGTCAATATTCTGTCTATCATATTTTTCGCTGTGTTTATTATCATTTTCCTCGGATGTTTTGAATAAAAATTAATAATTCTTCCAGAAGATGTTGGTTGCTTATACCAATCAAATACTAACTTATTTTTCTTCCTTATTATCAATATATCTAAATATGGAAGTCTAGATAATAATTCTCTTTCAATCGTAAATTTAATATCCGGATGGAAACTATTCAATTCTGACCAAATATCATCCGCTGCATCTTCTGAAGTTATACAAAATAAATCATCCACATATTTTGTAATTATCTTTGGTTTAATATGCATTTTACTAATACATGAATTTAGTAATTCCTCCATCACAATATCAGCTATAATTGGAGATGCTGGAGAGCCCATAGGGAGGCCCTCCTTCTGTTGATATATCCTATTATCAAATTGAAAATACCTACTGTCTTCAATGCAAAACTTAAGAATACGTAAAAATAATTCCTTCTCAATATTCGTATTTTGTTCTATTATCTGCCATTTTTCCTCTATAACACTTAAAGCTTAACCTACTGGAATACTTGGAAAAAGTGAAACTACATCAAATGAAAACAATCTATCGTTATCTTGTATATTTGTTCTCTTGAATTTATCCTTAAATTCCAACGAATTTCTAATATTATATATTGATTGTCCTGTTATCACCTTAAGAATATTCGTTATATACTTGCACAGTCCATAGGCCGGGGAATTAATGCAAGAGGAAATAGGCCTTAAAGGAAAATTCTGTTTATGGATCCTTGGTACTCCATACAGCTTTGGAGAATTTGATACATTAGTCTTAAGTCTATTTCTCTCCATTACTGAAATGATTTCTTTTTTAAAAAGTTCATCAACTAAAAAATTTTTTGTTTTTTGCAGTTTAGTAGTCGGATCCTTATTCAATATTGAGTATTTTGCAGAATCGTTAAGAATGTCATTTATTCTCGAATTATAATCGTCTCTGCTCATAGCACCAGTAACATTACCCTTAGATCTAATATAGACCCACAGCAAGGGATATTTTTATATGTGCTTGGATTCTCCGACGGGGTAAAAATTTCTTTTGTTTGGGTACGGTTTTCCGTCGACCCTCGTCAAATTTGGTTTGTGAACAAACCGGTTTCGGCTGTTTGCCATCTTCAGTGTTCTTTTCGTACTCCGAGTACGGTTTGTTCACAAACCAAATTTGACGAGGGTCGACGGAAACCGTACCCAAACAAAAAAAAAGGATATTTTTATATTAGATAAAGTAAAAAACCGCTAAAAAATTTTTGAGTACTAATGGGAACATATTAATTGTTAATGCTGTTTGTTTTCAAAAATATAAAATTTTTTCCTGAAGAAGCTTTTCAAAGAAAAGCGAAATATCGAGAAGAAAAAATATATAAAAAAGATCTTAAAAAAGAAAAAAGATATTTATTAAATGTTTCATTTTTTTATTGTATAAAATGTTTGTGTTTGCTGTTTCATTAACAATTGCATTCCAATTTGCCTCCCGTATTTGTCTGTTTATTTTATGATTGTTAAAAATTGGCGCCTGGCAGGGGCCCAGGTTGTCGTGAAACTATGCGATCAGGAAATTTGGTTTGCAATAAATTGAGCTTTTTATTGGCTGTGTGACATGTGACAACGTCCTGTTGAAACCACATGTCAGTGATATCCACATCGTCAATAATAGGCTAAAATTGAGTTGTTAGCATGTCGCGATAGCGTGATCCATTAAACCTTACCGCATTTCCAGCCTCATCATCGAAATAAACAATCCAATCATGCCGGCGCACCATACGGTTACACGTTGATCTTGCAAAAGCTGCTTAATAATCTCTCTAGATTTTTCAGAAGCCCAAATACGGCAATTTTGCTTGTTGACATCCCATGACAAGTGAAAATGGGCATCGTCTGAAAAAATTATTTTTTCAGAAAAACCAACCGTTTGATTCTGAATGAATTGAGCGAGTCTACGGCAATGTGAATGACTGGTAGGCTTTAATTTCTGCACCAGCTGAACCTTGTAAGAATTCAAAGTCAAAACGTTACGCAAAAGTCACCATGTGGTGGTTTTGGATAAGCCCAATTGTTGAGAACGTCAAGGAATTGAAAAATTTGCATCTGCTTCAACTGCGGCTTACGGCTGCGATGTTTTCAGTTGAACGACCTGGTGTTTGCACATTTTGTATCTAGCCTGTCGACTCAAATTTAAGGACCATATTCTTAATAGCGGTCTTTAAAGGACGATTATGTTGCACAAAAATATCACGAATTTTACGAAATTTAATTTTAACCACCACTTTCATAGTGGATTTTAAGTATTTTAATGCGAGTTTCGTGCGAAATTGAATTTGTTGTCAAAGAACTAAATGTCAAAGAACTAAATGTCAAATGTTATCATAATGCTGGTGTTGCTACAATTTGAAAAACAAACTTCTTGTTGAAAAACCCCATCTTATTCTCTACTTCAAAATAAAACGATGATGCTTTGTCTAACTACATAAATATTTATGAAGTGTAATCAAATTATTATTCTTGACATAAAGATTAAGAAATTCATTTTAAATTGCACAAATTAAAAGGATCTTTTGGAACATTATTTTTCCCATAAATATTTTCTATGATCGATAAAACACGTTTGTTTATTATTATTATTATTATTATTATTATTATTGCTCTCGTATAGGGGTGACAAACAAATCAACAATTGAGCGTTGGAATGGGTTTTTAAATTGACAAAAATACTTATAAAAAAAGTATTTGACATTTTCAATTGTCAACTGATCGTTATTTTTACACGCTGAAGGGATCATATTTTTTTTTTAAAACGTGTTCAAACATGTTAAAAAGAAACACAAACTCCAAGGTGAACTACATGTCCTTACGGTTCGCTTAGAAAAAAAATTAATAAAATGAAGCAAAATCTAACCAACCACCTTTGAAATGAAAGAGACCTTGAAATCTTCTGGAAATGACATCACAAGGTGTGAATATTTAGCAAATTATTCACGGTTTGTTTAGGGGCAGCATTTAACGAAAAGACATTTTTAAAAACCAAAACAAGATTTTTCTTCTTTAGAAGGGTTTCTAAAAAGAATGAAGAAATTAAGGCAGTCAGGCAGGCTGGCAGGCTGGCATGCAGGCAACCTTCGAGAAGATAACAGCTTCTAAACATTTAATTTGTTTTAGTAGAATGAGTTAAACGGTATCAGTTTTGTGTGTGTCTATTTTGTTGTTGTTGTTTTGGTCTTCTATCAACATTAAAGTTTCTTGAAAGTTCAAACTCTTTTCTCAGATTTTTATTTGATTGCATTTCAGGAAATAAACTTTTTACAATAGAGTTTGATCAAGAATAACAAGTTTTTTCTTTTTATTTTATGAATAAGACAATTTGAGGAACATTATTTGAACAATTGCAAGTTAAAGAAAGACCTTGAAATGGAAATTTATATTAATTCGAATATTTCCATATTAAACCGCAAAGTATTTTAAATTAATTTGTTAATAACAACAACAACAACAATTGAAAAGTATTAAGTTGCAAATATTCAGAGATGTGAATTTGTAAATATTTTACAATCGATAAATTATTTGGATATAAAGCGAAAAATGTAGCACAGTGGGATTTTTAACAACAAAAAAAAAACGGTAAAATAAACAAACAAACAAACAATTGTGTTGCCAGACCTTTCGGTGAAAACCGTCGTTACAGGCTGTTTGCTTGGTACGATTGGCAAATGTTTTCGATGCAATGGCATCATTATTAAGCCGCGTTCTAGATAATGAAATCATCGTATCGTGGCAAACAAACAGCCGGTAGTGACGATTTTTATCGGAAGATAGGACAACAATAATTCATTTACTGGCGAAACAAATCCAAATAACTTAATACCAAACAATCTTGTTTTACACTCGAAACTAAAGTGTAATTTTAAGATAAAAGACTAAATGGTGTTTGCACCACTTTCCTTAAAACAGTCACAGTCACTAATCTCATTTCATTACGTCTCGTTTTGTTTTTTAACTTTTTGTTAACTTTTGTAGTAAAATTCTACAACAACAACAAAATTAATTATTTAAACAGGCAGAAGAGATCAATTCCAGTCGAGCTTTCCAACAACAATCATTGCCATCGTTAAGTCTGCTTAGGAAGATCCGTCTTCTCTTCACATTGTTTTTCTTCTTTTTAATATCGAATACCTAACCCAATTTATCGTTTTGTTTCAGGCTAAGGATCTAAGTAACCTATTCGCCAAATGAATACATCATTTCTAATGATGCGAAAATTTCGAACATAAAAATATATTTCTAAAAATTGGGGCACATTTGATGGAATCTCACCTTCATTGCATGTGTCATAGGGGTAAAAACGGGAGCCCAGTCCCCTAAAGGCTCACATAGAGTCAACTAGAAGCTTTACGTTATTTCCACGGGAATCAGTAAGCCCCAGAGTTCAGCTTTTTGTCTTTTTAGCCTTTTAGCTGTTCTCTGTCTAATTATTGAGGTTGGTCCTTGGGGAGCATCGTGGTGGTTGTGATTTCGCGGCCCTCATGAATTTGATTAAGGGGCCAGGATCATCTCACCTTTGCTGACAACATTGGGTGAATAATCCGGATCCAGTGAGCATGCTTGTCTTGTGTTCTGGACCAGGAGTTGGATAGCCTGCAACTCTTCAGCAAGGAGTCGGAGTTGATGGCCCTGCTTTGAAACCTCTGAACTTGCACTTATTAATAACCTGTTGCTAAAATTAGTCTACGGATTCTTAGGGCGCGGGCACACGCCACATATCGCCCCAGTGGTTTGACCACCGTCGAGTTATGCCATACACACGCTTTGTACCGACGTAAATCCTACTACGCATAAAAATTGATGTGCATCTTTTTCAAATTGAATTAGATTTGAAAAGCTCTTTTAATGAAAATTAAAATTTCCTAATTTCGAAATTATCGAACATTAAAGCAATTTTTAAAATGGTTCACTTTTTTTAATTAAATGTGTTAAAATCTCTTATTATAAAAATAAACTTGAAATAATTTGTAAATTTTCGAACAAAAATTTGAATTTTATATTAAAAAAAATTAAGAAAAGTAATCTACAATTATTCGGAATCATTTTCAATATAATAAGCAATTCTTATTCGTGAATCAGGCACGAATAAGAATTGCTTATTATATTAAAAAAAAATTTTTTTTCCAAATATGTAATGCAAATTCGAATTTTTAAAAAAATTAGGATTTAAAATATTAAGACGTTAATTAAAATATTAATAGAACATAACATGTTTACTGAATTCAAAAAAATAGCACATTTTTTTGTATTTAAGCTTCTCTCTCTCTCTCTCTCTCTCTTAGTGTAGATTTTTGCCAAAAGTGAAACAATTATAAAAAATTCTCTTTCTGTTCAGAAGTTAAACGTAAACGAAATAACATTTAAGGTTTCACTTTATAGATCCCCAAATACTCTAACTTTTAAAGTTTCCTTATTGCCTAAGCTCAAGTCCCAGCATCATCAGCTTGAAGTTTTCTTGCGAAAGTGAAGAAATTGTTTAATAAATTGTAAAAGTCCAAGGGAATGTGTAAAAATACCGTTCGTATTTTATACCATCCATTTAGAAATACTTTCAAGAAGCTGTCGCAGATTTAATATAACGACCAAAACTCATGGTACCTCGTTGGCTCGAAACAAACTATAACTTCCATTGCGTTAGAACTTCAAACGAGTGTTTGGCTTTGATCAAACACAAAGTGAATGAATGTTGGGGCGATTAACTAGCAGTCTAAACAAATGGTTTCTACTAAGTAAAATTTGTCTAATGACAAAATTACTGTCGCCACTTTTGTAACCATCGCATAGCACTTATACGAGGGCTGCTATTTATATTTGTGGCCTAAGGATGAAAACACAAGCATTTAAAGACAAAATCTATTTTATTGTTTTTCAAAATATTCTCCATGAAGATTTATACACTTTTGCATGCGTTGGAACCGATTTTCAAAGCACAATTTTCCACTCCGATTTAGGTATTTCTAAAACATGGGCTTTGAATGCAGAAATTGCTTCTTCAGGTCTAGGAAACCGTTGTCTACGTAGTTTTTTCTTGATGTTCGGAAACAAAAAGAAGTCATTAGGTGCCAAGTCAAGGCTGTACGGCGGATGACCCATCAATTCAATGTTTTGCCCTGTCAAAAACTTCATTATTTCAGCCAATCGGAGGCAGCTCGCATTGTCGTGATGCAGAATGATGCGTTTTTTCTTTGACTTTTCCCGACGTTTCTCAAAGACTTCTGGCAAACAAATAGTGGTGTATCATGCCGAATTAACCGTCTTACGTTGCTCTAATGGCACAGTCGCCACATGACCAGTAATCCCGAAGAAACAGGCAACCATTTGCTTTGATGTGCTTCTTCCACGAACAAGTTTGGTGGGATTTCGACACGGTGAACTGCTGTTTTGTTTCAGGATCATATAAGTATATGCACAATGCGCCACCTGTGCAGATATTATAAACTGCTTTTGATGCACCTTGAGCGAATTTCTGCAACATTTTCTTGCACCAATCAACACGAGCATCCTTTTGTGCATTTGTCAGGTTATGCGGTATTCAACGTGAACACACCTTTTTCACATGCAAATGTTCATGCAAGATCTTATTGATGCTTGTCATACTAATCCCTACAGATGCCTCAATCTCGCGATATGTTACATGACGATCATGCTTTATCAGCTCATGCACAGCTGCGATGTTTTCTGGCACAACAACCGTTGTTGGACGACCTTCACGGGATTCGTCCTGGAGTGATTGTCGGCCACGATTCAATTCGTTATACCAGTTTTTAATGGTGCTGTAAGAAGGTGCTTCATTACCATATAAGGAATTAAGTTCATCTGTGCACTGTTGTCGTGTTAGGCCACGTCGAAATGTTCACGAGTTAATTCCATTTTCTCCTAAGATCACTTTTTCAACTTGCTATCACTAACACTAACAACAATAAAATGACAAAATGTTTTGGTTGAGGTTATGTTTAACAATGTGAAGATTGCACTGGAAACATCAGCAGGCACCAGCAACAGTCAGTGTTACCAGGCCAGAAATAAAAATAGCAGTCCTCGTATCTTAACAACAAAACAAAAATCCAGACTGCAACATTTTGGACACAATTCTTAAGTTCGATGGTTAGAAAGGAAATTCGAATGGATAGAGGCTCACAGTTGTAGCTACTTGTAATTTTAGGAAAAAACCAATTCCACACAATCAAGGCGAATGAAAATTTTAAAGTGAATTCGGGAAAATTACGGATTTTCAAAAGCGATTTAATTTGTTTAGATTTGCAAAAACATTTTTTAAAAACTGTACTATTTTTTTCAAATTTCAAAGTTTTAAAAACGAGCTTCAACGATAAAAAAATCGATTGCACAAAAGAAATATTTAAGTGTCAAACGAAATAGAAAATGCTTCATGGCTTTCGTATATATCTCTACTGCCATAAACAATGTTTAAATGTTACACACAAATCCTCTTAAAATGAAATAAAATGTTTCTGTAAGAGAACTCATTATTTTAAGACTCTGTGTTTTCCTTATTGCATTTTACAACTTTTTCTTATAACGTTCCATCAAACTTCAAACATATAAGAACGATCATTCCTTCAGTTGCAACATTATGTTTGTTTACAACTACAAAAAAAAACAAACAAACATTTCAAAGGAATTTTAGAAATTTCTGAATTGTCATAAAATCCCCAAATTAAGGGTTAAAAAATAATAAAATTCAGTTGAGATAAAAAGCTCCTTTTTTCGGGAAATGGTGGACTGGTGTATGTTGCGAACTCAGAATAAATGGTTGTATACAAAATTTAAGAAGTGCAGTTGTTACAATCACTATGGCAACAACATGGACAATATGGTTTGGGGTTTTTATAGAGGTATAACACATTAAGCTGGCAATACTTTTTTACTTGGCTGCCATTTTTTCAGATGCCAAGTGATTTATGTTTAGTTTGGTTTGGAATTTCCTGATTTTTATAAGTGAATTTTGTTTAAGTGTGAAGCTTATTTTTCGTATTTGGAGTGATGATAATCCTGAAATGCAGGTGGAGACACTTTTTTTGTGCCTAAGATATGAGCAAAAAGTTGAATTCCGTGATAGAAAGCGAGGTTTGTCACCCTTAATAGTAGAGACGTGATTTGATTTACATCCGCACCTGGCCATGAAGCCTTTATCAGATGGTGGTCAAGCAACTATGCATAATTTGGAACGTCATACTCGTCCTAGAAAGCCGAAGCTATAATTCTATGCAACAGAACTTTCTAGTTGCAACTTCGATGATTCCAGAGCAGGGCTGCAAATCATCACTCCTTGCTTAAGAGTTGGAGACTTTCCAACTCCTGTCCAGAACACATGTCTAGCATGCTCACTGGACTGGATCATTCACCTAGCGTGTCATTAACGGCGAAATGGTCCTGGTCACCATTTTAAACAAAAGACCTGATATGGGACCACGAAACCACAACCACCACGTTACTCCCATACAGGGGCCAACCTCAATACTCAGCCAGAGAACTATTAAATGTCTAAAAAGACAAATAATGAACTCTGGGGCTTACTGATCCCCGTGGAAATAAAGTGGAGTTTCCAGTTGAGCCCCTGCTGCCTTCAGGGGACTGGGCTCGCTTTTTCCCCAGTTGCACTGTGTCGAGATAGTGGAATTCTATAAAGACCATATTTATGTGCCCCCGGGGGGCACCTTTAATAGTAGAACGATTAGTACACAAATCCCTTTATAAATGCTACGGAGCTTAGAAAAACATTGGATGTGGTGGCAGGCGTCGAAACTATTCGCCGCAGATTTCGAGACAACAGCCTCAATGCCTGAAGTCCTCGAAAAGTGCCACTCCATTTCCTCTAGGCATGATACTAAATGGATATCTTTTGCTAAAGCACATCTAAATTCGTCAAAGGAAAAGTGGAGAAATGTGCTTTGGTCTGAAGAATCCAAAATTTCTCTTTTTAGTGGAAAGGGTTCCAGATGTTTTGTCGGTAGGCCATCTAACAGCGAATACGAGCCACAATTTACAGCAAAACTATCAAACATGGAGGTCATAGTATTATGGTATGATGTTGCTTCTCGTATTAAGGTGTGGATTCTATATATTGGATCAAAACCGTTATGGATTCATTGGTTTATGTAAAAATCTTTGATGAAATTATGCTGCCTACGAAATGCCACTGGTATGGGTCTTCCAGCAAGACAATGACCCCCAACATATCAGCAAAATGGCAAAAAAAAATGATATGTGCGTATATTCTCCGACGGGGTTTTCTTTATTTGGGTATGATTTTACGTCAACCCGCATCAAATTTGCTTTGTGAACAAACCGCTTTCTGCTATTTGCCATCTTCAGTCTTCTCTCTATAGAGACCACAAGCAAAAAAATGGTTCAATGATAGTTTTCCAGTCTCCAAACTTGAAGTCGCTAGTCTACGTCGTTAAGACCGAACATTTAACCACTTGAAGGACAACTTTCGCCGCATTTTTGCCGATATATGGCCACGAAAAGTCATCGTGGCAGACATATGCCAGAAGTTATATTTCAATTATAATGACAGAAATTAAAAAAATTCATCTTTGTTTCTTTTCTATTGCCAAGTTTTATACCTCTATTAAAGACATCCTTTATAAGTTAGAAAAATGTATTAAATTGTGCGCAAATCGTAATGAAAAAAATTTTAATAATGAATTTATTTCATTCGATTATTCGGAAAAAATTACATTTTGTGTGAATTATAAACTTTTCTTCTTTAGTTACAGTTATGTGAGTTAGGGAAAGACTGCCTACATGGGACCAACTATACGCTATAATATTGGTGCGAGTTAGGGTGCATACATATTTACATGCCTTAAGAGAGAATCATACACGTTTCACATTTACATTTGATCTTTAACAATTTTAAAAATGAATAGCGACCTAAAAATCTGTACTTACTCTAATCGTTAATAACAAAATAACCACATCTTGTTTTACTTATTGGCATAATATATTTCGTTAAGTTATTTTATTAACTTATTCTTTTTATTAAATTTATAATTATTTCTGAACTCAGTAAACAGTGTTGCCTGTTGCATACGAAATATTTATGTCTTACCATTAGCATTATATAAATTTAATAATATGGCATCAGTAACTTAGGTGTAATAAATTATTATAAGATGGCGTCATCATGTATTGTAATATGCCGCCCACTTGTAATAAAAACGAATATAACAGTGCCTTATGATAAATTTAGTTTTCTCATTTATGCAGCCTTTTTAGAGAGTATTATGTTAAATTTTAAATTCGCATTTTAGCATGTCACCAAATACTAATGACAACTTTTCTCTAGAATACCCATCCAGCGCTAACATATTTTCCCATTATTGTGAAAATTGTATTTATTTAAAAATTTTAAATTTCCCATGTCTGATTAAATTTCATATTATTTTTTGACAACAAATTTCGTTTTTGTAGACGATTTAAGAAGCTTGTTAATTGAGCAATAATTTTTTTAATCTAAAATAATGGCCACGTGAAAAGTAGAGAAGAAATGAAATATTTTCGAAATAAATCGAAAGGTTTCAAGAACACGGTGCAATAGGGACTAAAGCTTGCCAATTGTTGCCTTTTATCAATTGTCTATTATGTTTACAGTTCTAGAGGCCTAGACAAGGACTTGGAAATCAGAAATTTTAGAGTTTTTAAATTTTAATTCTCTGTGTTATTTTTTAGCTATCGACAACACTGCTGACAGTACAAAAACGAACTAAACTTTTCATAATATTATACCCTTGTTGTTTTTTTAAACAATAACAACAACCATCATTATAACTTCAACATTATAACACCAACTCGCACCACACATGGTTTGCTGAACATGATAATGATGATGATGATGATGAAAACAATGGTGGTTGCTTTTGTTTCTTACCGAAAATTAAGCAGCTTGTTGGCTCGATGTTTGAATGTTTGATATTAACAATGTAATTATGTTGTGTGATTATGTTTGACTGGATCAATGGAGTTGGTTGGTTCGTTACTTTTGTTTAAAAACAGACGAAGACGTAAGCAAAAAAACGAAGCAACTGAATGTTAGCTTTTGTTGTTGAAAAATCCAAGAAGGCCAGCTTTAATTTGAAGAAAAAGGAATCACTTGTGCGCGCGCCTTCGAAGGCGATGGTTGAGTTAAGCGGGTGAGTTTTATTTTGTTTGTTTAATGAGAAAATTAGAAAAACAGTCAGTTTGAAAAGTGTAAAGTTTTTTTTATGTTTTAAAAATTGAAGAATATAACTGTGTTCTAAGGCAAAAAAAAAGTACTAAAACTAATTAACGGTATTGAACAGAAGAAATGTCTTAAATACAAAAGAAGAACCGTTAAGTGGCTCTTTTTAAATTTTGTTGTATAGCAAAAAACATGGCAAACTTTGTCGGCATAACAACAATAAATAGAACCTAAAATGCACCGTTGCAAGATAAAAATGAGGAAAAACAAAAGTTAAAAACATGATCCCTGATGTTGTCGTTGTTGTTGTTGTTTAATGTTTTTGTGTGCAAGAAAATAATGAAACAAAACTGAAAATAGTGGGTGCGTCATTTTAATCATCTCTCGTCACTGTCATCTCTATGATCTTGAATTAAAGTTGGACTGTTTTGTGTTCGTCGTGTCTCGGTATGTATGAATTTTTGTAATGCAGCAACAGTTTATTTTTATATGATTTTAATGTACCAAAAATGCAAAGAAAACGAATGCCAGGAAGTGTATTGTTTTTTATATTACAAAAGCCATGTTTTATTTTCTTTTTGAGCTTTTTTCTTAATTGCAGAACCAACAATAACTTATTGTAACTAATGCAAATTAGTCGGTTTTTCTTAATATATAAATTTGTTCGCCAGTTCTTGTAAGAACTTTATTTTATATTTACTTTTTGTACATTTATGTAAGTATGTATGTAATGTAATTAGTTATGTATATTTGATTGTCTCACATTAATATTTATTTAACTTCATAACGTTGTTTGGTTTTAGTTTCCCAAAACAAAAAACGAATTGTTATTCAAAAAGTGTAACAAATTATTTTAATTCTTGTTTAAAAATCCTGATTTGGAAATTTTAGAAAATATATATGTATATAGAAAATATATTTTTTTCGTCTGATGTAGAAATGCCCTAACACCAATTTTTACGAAATTGAATTTTTTCACGATTTCAATACGTTTCATACAAATGCACCTCGTTACAAAAATTTAACGCAATAGGTTTTAAAAATAACGGTTTAACTAGCATTTAAATTTTTGGTATTACATTGTGACACAAGTTCATTATGTTTATACCTTATCCTGTAAAGTTTACAATTATGTGAGTTAGGACCTTTCTACATGAAACCAACGATATGTCATTACGTACGGTACCTATTTATGACGAATTAATCCAGGACTTAAAAGTTTAGAAAAATAATTTGGATGCAGCAAATCAAAAGCTTCAGAATAAATAGAATTATTTTAAAAGCGTGAAATAATTAGTTCCCAGCTTAATTACACTTATCGTGGAAAAAAGACTATACAAGCATTTCTCGTAGGTAAGCAAAATAGAGAACACCAACGTTTATCTTTAAGTGGTCAAGATCCAGCGGCAGGCATCTTGATTTACTTATACAAAACATTTGTTCATTAATTTGCTCAAAATGAAATGCTTCTTGTCTGGATTAAATGACTTTTTCGATGGAAATTTTTAATTTGCTTTGGAAAATTAATTATGGAATCGTTTTAACTTTTGTTACAATTACATTTATGTAGGTACTTAAAGTTCAGATTAATTTCTTCTTGAAAATAATAACCTAAATCTGTTTAATATAATTTAACAGGCTTGGAACTTTACTGCTTTAATTGGTTCAAAAAACTTGTCCTTTTTAAAATTTAATCTTGAGCCACGTTGTTGTTGTCACACTAAATAAGGTATTTATTTCTACCTAAAATAATTAAAAAAATATCACTCCAAACGAAGTTGCAATAATGCTTAAATTAACCGGAATACAAATCCCCGAAAATATCTCCAATTCCCAAATGGATTTTTTTATCCCCGTTTTACTAAGAGAACTCCCCTAGACATATCGGACCACAACGTTGTTAGTTGTACATGCAGTTTGTTTAACCTCTGTATGCCATTGCTTAGTGTTTATGATTTAAACATTATGGCTGTGGTGATCCTCTTAGGAGCTACGGAACATTTTCTTTCCTCGCTTTTTAAACTAACTGCACTTAAAAAACCAGAAGTATGAAGTAGGCGTTTACCTAATATATTGGCAATAGTAAGGTAATGATAACCTAAATTTCCGAACTATAAAGCTCTCTACTAACGAGTAATGAACGGCAAATCGATTTAACAATATTTAATCTTTAAACTTCGCTTTAAATGTTTTAAATTTGCTGTGTGAACATATGTAGTTTTTGCCCCTACTTCTTTACCTCTCTCATTATATTTTATCTTCAAATATAAATTAATTTTGTTAATTTCTTCTGTCAATATTCTAGAAAACCTTTGTCATAGATTGTTACTGCTTGGTACTTGCCAACAACTATAAAAATTTTTAAAAATGTTTAAGAATAACCAAATATAATTTTAAAGCAAAATTTACTCACATATTTTGAAAAGTTTAGGGTTTTGGAACACAACAGTTGTCAGGCAAAGTAATTTATTGGAAATTATTAGTCCAACACATAATATACACATAAGCAAGAATCATTTTATTAACATTTAAATTACATTAAACAATGTAAATGTAAAATATAAAAATTATTGCTTTTCATAGGCCCAACTATAATATGCATAAGCTGGCTTAAGCTAATGTCACAAACATTGAACGAAAAGTTGGTCAAATGCTTAAGCAAGTCACTAAAGACTTTTAGGTGGCTATATATTGTACTTACATGAATATAGAAATTATTATACACAGTTGCATAGTTTTATTCGTACTTTTGCAAAAAATAATTTCTTTTTAAATAAATAAAATTTATTAACAAAAAGTCGTTTGATAATCATATTTTGCATACTTAATACTATCCTTATACAAATTTATATATTTTTTTTAACAGTTTTAAGAAAATTACGAAAGAAAAATTACACATATTTCGCTGTTTGTAATTATTTGGGCCAAAAGTACTAAAAATATGCAACTGTGTGCATCATTAAATTTATAAACAATAAAAAAATTACATTTTGTTGCCCTTAAGTTTAAAGGCCCTTAAGTTATTAAACTCCAAGGTTGAGTCTATATTTCTTCAACGTTATCACGAGTACTACAAAATAAAGATTCACATTGTAAAATAGTACAAAAATATTCAATATAAATGCTTACATCGGCGGGACGCGAGAGAGCTTTTCAAAAACATCATTGGCTGCAGTAGTGCCCATTCAACCGCCTCATAAAGCTACCATTCTCTTCATTTCCTTACGGAAACATTCCCATAGTAACTTTTATCTGTGTTTGTACTCTGCGACTTTATATAATTCATACCAGTGGGAAAATGAAAAACGCAAACTAAATTCATCAAGGTATTACCACTTTTACTGCGTTTTTCTGCTATTTCTTTCCATGCTTGTTCCTTTGAATTGCCGTTATAATAAAACGCGTTTCTTTTGACATGTAAGGAACTTTTTCTTTGTACGTTTTCTATTAAATTCAAATAAAATATTTTTTCGCTTTGTCCTCTATTGGAAGTTGTTTACTAATATATCTATAAAACAATGCAAAATCAGCTGTTTCCTTGCGGAATGTGCGTTTAGTTTCGTATTTTGCTTAAGCAAAAAAACGACATTTGACGAAACTTCACGAAAAGTTTTGTTAAGTACATTATAGTTTGCTTCATATGATTATTAGGTATTTGCACAGTTGCCCTAGTTGCTTTAATCCAGCATATGCATAATATAGTTGGGTCTTTAGCCTTTCTGTTTTTAAATGTCTAATCAGACCAAAGAGTAAATGCAGATCGATTTTGATATTTTTTTTTAGTTTATCGCCTATCTAACAATGTCATTATTATATTTGTTTTCTTTAGTTTACATAAAAATGTATTATAGACTAAAACTATAAACTTTATAATTATAGGTACCTAAATAAATCTGCAAGCCATAATTAACTTAAAAACCCTAAAAAAAAGAAAATGTTCTTTCTTTGCAATATTTTTTAAATGGTAACGCAAAATTATAAAAAGATTCAACACAATAATCGAAATATAAAAAATTTAATAATTTTATACAAAATATAAAAAATAAATCTTAAAAATTTGTGTTTTTTGGTTTCAGAAAATCTTTAATGCGTTTAGGGTAATTTCAAACGATCTAATTACAGTCCGTAAAGTGCCTGCAAAGAATTGATTTGCACAACGAGGAAGGAATATTTAATATGAGAGTTTCTTAATTTCACTAATCAGCTTTTAAGAAGTCATACCTATGTATGTGCATATATTCCTATGTATGCATATGTAACTTTTTAGGTAAATACATGCAATACACATGTTCATTTGTAATATAGCAATATCGCCCACTGTATGCGAATATACTTACATAGTACATATGTAATTAAGCCTGTATTTGTGTTTTTTAAATCATTTTCATTGCTTCATGTTTGATGTGACGCTTTTATTATTTCTTTTAAATTCATGAACATTGCTGTTTTATCATCATGACCAACAAAATGATTTTTTTTCGATCACTGGTGTTTTGTTTGTTATTGCATTTAAAATGTGCTTCTTTGCTTCTTAAATTTTCTTTAACACACATCCACACGTACATACATGCATATACTTACATATATAGTGATGATGATGGGTGTTCATTCGTTTCAATTTTGAATTTTCTACAATAATAACAAAAACAAGAAAAAAAAAACAAAAACAAACAAAAATCGTTTGTTTAGTTTTGTATATGAAATTGCAAATATTTTTGCCGAGTTTGCATTCGTCTCCTTGTTTGCAGTATGAACAGCTACACTTCATTATTATGATCATTATTTTAATTATAATAGAGTTGGTTTTTTTTTCAAAAGTTTTCTTAAATAATTTTGTTTTTTAAATCCTGCCTTGTCATCATAAATTCATGTTTCTCTTGTCTCTTTAACATAATAATTTTTGTGTTTTTTTCTCAGTTACCCATTTTTAATACTCAATCAAATAAAGGCACACACTCACTCGCACAAATAATATATGCATACATACATACATGTACTTAGGTTGCTTTTTGCAAAGAGTGTTAAAAGATGGTGATGGCAAAATTCTGCTTGGCGTTATTGCTCTTTTTCCAACAAACTAACTAATCATCCTCAAACTTGTGCCTGTCGTTTTTCTGCCATAAAGTTAATGTAATGATCAAAAGTTTACTTTTTTTGTTATTTAATTTTGTTGCATTTTCTTTTCAGAGATTTCTTATTTTTATTATTTTTATTATAAAAGCGTGTTTAGTTGCTGTTATATTCTAAATAATTATTTTCGTCTACTCTCCTCATTTATGTAATTGTGTTTGTGCTTTATAATGAAGTATTGAAAACCGTTATCTTTTAAAGAGGTTTAATAATAAAAATAACATTCTTTCTGTTAGATTTTAAGCGTTTACCTTTTGAATGTGACCTTTGAACGATAATAATAAAAAAAATTAAATATTTGTTATAATTAAAAATGTTTATACCTACGAGGTGCTACCAACTCTTATTTTTGCTGATTTTTTTGCTAAACTTGGCGATAAAAAAATTATTTATGGTGTTAAAAATTACAGAATGGCGATTGTCGAGATATCTGGCGATATTTAAAACATTTGGCAATATTATCAGTAATTTTTTTTGTTTATACGATGTCACTACATATATGAAAAAGGATAAAGTGGATTAAAAATGATTTCTCTATTTGGCCATTTTTCAACAAGAAGTTTGTTTTTAAATTGTGGCAACACCAATAACATATAGTTTTGACATTTAGTTTTTAGACATATTCGTAGTAGATGCTTTGGCAATTGTTGCAATGAATTCAATTTCGCAAGAAAAATTCGCATTAAAATAATTAAAATCTACTATGAAAATGGTGGTTCTGTTAAAATTACATTTCGTAAAATTTTTGATATTTTCGGATAACATAATCGTCCTTCTAAAATTGCTATTAAGAATTTGGTTGTTAAATTTGAGTCGACAGTCTACTTATGTGGTCTGGAGGCGATCAGACTGTTTTGTTTTCGAAGATGAAATGAAATGCGGTAACGGTTAATGGATCACGTTGTCGTTATAATGTGGTTTCAACAGGACGATGTCACATGTCGCACAGCTAATGAAACGATCAATTTATTGCAAACCAAATTTCCCGATTGCATAATTTCACGACAATGGGTGCCCCTGTAGGCTAGCAGGTAGTTACTAGCTTGTCGGTGTCGGGCGGTTGTCGCTTCGATTCCCACCGAAGATGTTGGTTTTTTTTTCACTACAAAAATAAAAATTGACTGTAGGTGGGGCTGCTCAGTGATGAAGCCATGGTCACTGGTCGCTGTGCTGTCTTATACGACAGTTAATTTCCGACTATCCTTCTACTTTACCACCTGTTTCATCTATTCTCTATCCCTTTCCTAAAAGAATGTAGCACGGTACTTGACTAAATAGGCATTGTCGCCTGAAGTGCTACTTCTCTTTAATAAAACAAAAAAAAAAAACTATTCTTTGCTACACCCTGAATATTATTAAGGAGTTTCCAAATAACACGATGTAAAACATTGAAAAGGAGTACCAGCAGTTAAATGGACAGTCAGAATGTGTGATTTAACACCACTGGATTATTTTTTCCGGTGCTATGTAAAGGCAGAGACTCTACGAAGCCAATCGAATCGATTTTAGCTTTAAAACTCAAAATCCGTGATGTGATTAACAAAAATGGACCGCGATTTTGCCAAAAAGTGATTAAAGAATCGTCGACATCTGTCACCGTGGTCTTGGGTTGTTTACGAATATGCTCAATGATATTGTCGTTTTTCAAAACTTCTTCTACACGCTGCTTTAAATATAAAATGTTAAAAAAAGAGATTTAATATCTTTAAATATCTGCAAAAAAAGATGCCTGAAATGTAAAAATATATCTATTCTGCTTCAAGTCTCTGCTTTTCTAATAACGCTCTGTCTTCTCTAAAGAGAGTGTCACCTTAAAAATTTAAAAATTATCACCAGAGGTCAAAACTATTTTTTCAAAAGCTACTTTTATATCAAGAGTTTTGGCGAAAGAGTAGATAAAAAATTTGTACGTAGGGAGATACAACCGGTCACTGCACCTCGTTGCCTTGCAAAAAGTAAGAATTTCAAAAATGTTGAGTTGACTCATTTTAGAGGAAATAGTGCGATATGTACGTAAATAAAAATATTAAGTAAAAACTTTTTTAAGTTTGCTCAAACTGTATTTAATAGTTCCTAACGACCTGGACGTTAATGACATTTAAAAAGAAACAACTAGGAACAAGTTTGCAAGACCCTTACATAATATAATATCTAAACGTTTTTACTCGCCTGTATATAAAAATCGCAGTTACGTGCAACAGTATTAACTCCGAAAATACCGAAGAAACAATTTATACGTGTCCAACAGAGCCTGTTGAGTATGAAGAGTAAATATTAAATATAGTTGTAGTTAAATATAGTTTCAAATAGCACCAATATACAGAAGAGGTTTGCGAGAGGTAGTCAATAATAAAGGAATAATTTTTATTCATTGTATGTATGTTTGTATGTGTGTTCTTTTCCAATTCTTACTACTACGAAATATGATTTAAAAAAAACTCGTAATTACTTTATATTAATTAAAATTAAAAAGCTCTCAACGCAAGTTGTCTTTCAACTAACACTCTTGACTGGCTACCAATTGTCTACACATCGTCATACTCCAAACCAGCAACACAAACAAATAACAAACACACACACGCTTATAAATGTTTCTTAATTATATAGCGGGACATTAAGAAACTGACGCTGCCGTTCCAAGAAGAAAATCATCATAAACAAAAAAAAAATTAAATAAATTATCATAAAAGCACAATTTTAAAGTAATTTTCTCATTTCAATGTAGCGTTGGCTTGAGTGCTGGAACAGCAGACTATACGCTGAATAAGAAGTTCAACGAAAATACCAATAACAAAGGATTAACGCCGGTTAAGTTTGTTTTTTTTTGTGTCCAAATGTCTGTCTGACCACCGTAACTTTTGTAGCACGTGATGTTTGTGGAGAAATACTTGAAATCTGTAGTGTATTGTTTGAAATAATTTTTGTGCTGCGTATTAACGAAACAAAAAAAGAATTACTAAGAAAAGTAACGACGTCATTTTCCAACATCCACTATACGCCATGTAAAATCTCCCCTTCTTTTTTTCTACCCTGTTAATAAAACTGTTAAAAGGTATTTTGGAAAAAAAGCACTACTCCTCAATGACTCATTTGCCAAAAGAGGCCGTTAACATGAACAACAAGTTTTTTTTTAGTTTCGCTTGGTAATAAATTTATAAATTTCAATAAAAAAAAAAATAAGTTTATTAAAATTGTAAGAGGGTTAACTTTTTCTTTGGCCAAATTAACTACGAAATTTGGAGTTGGTGATATTTGCGCAGTTAAATTAAAATATTCAGAAAGGCATCGCATCCTTACGAAATGTTAAAACTGATTGTTAGATAATGTAAACCATAATGCATTACCCTATACTTCATGCCAAGCGTTACCTGTAAGGATTTATTTGATTTTTTCGACGTTGTGTGTGTCTGTAAAATTCTGTGCAACTAATTAGAAACGCTGTGTTATAACAAGAAAATTCTAACATCGCTTAAGTTGTTCTCTTATCAATAGTGCTGGTGTCTTTTTTGCTGCAGATACCAGCATGCCAATCCACTCGATGTATTGCTTAGAATAAATGGACTTGTTAACTAAAGCATCTTTCTCACTGGATCTGGATTTAACTGTTCCTCTAATCTCTTCTTTATTAAAAAAAACGCATTAACTTATGCAGCCACTTTATGAAAATTCAAACAAAACTTTTGGTTTCGGTTTATCCACATTGTCATTCATTCATTGTTTTTACGCACTCTACTACCGCGGCTTCAACAACAATAACTTTCTGACTCCGATTTCCTTTTAGCTAGTTAACAAGAATTATTATTCTTGACACTGCTGGGATTTAATCTCATGTGACTCATTACCTGCTGTGTTACAAACAAGCAGGCAGGCAGGCAGACACATCTTTAACGCGGCTGGTTCACATGTTTTAGCTCGCTTTTTCCATATTATTCATTTTACCCACAACACACTTGTTATTATTAGAAACTACAGCTCACTTTGTGTTATCTAAGACACAATCCCTCCCAAATTTTATTTTCATATTCATTTAGTTATTGTAAGTTGTTTTTTAATATGGTTCCTAATTTTTCCGTTGCGGACTTTGATAGCAGCGTAGGTTGATTTTTTTCTGTTAGTTTTGAGTAATAAAGCGTAAGGCGATTGAAACTTAAATCTCCTGGACATATTTCTGACGGAATCTCACCGTCTTTATTTGTGTCAATGGTAGTAAAAGGGAGCCCAGTCCCCTTTAAGGCTAGCAGGAGCGAACTGCAGAATTCCACTATATTTTCACGGGAATCAGTAAAGCCATAAAGTTCACTATTTGTCTTTTTATCTGTTGTCTGACTGACTGTCGAGGTTGATTATGACTGATTATTGAGTATCGTGATGGTTGTGGTTTCGAGACCCTCGTTTGAGTTGACTGGGTCGGATCATTCACAATGAACACACTGAATGGGTGCAGGTCCAGTGTACATGATTGCGGTTGTGTTCTTAAATTTTATTAAGCTTCATGCGTTCTAGACCAGGAGTTGGATAGTCTCCAACTCTTCAGCAAGGAGTGTAGGCTACGGTTTGCTCTGGGCTTTTGAAGTTACAACTAGGAGCGACTAGAGAATATACGTATCTGAAGGCCTACTAGGGCGAGGATGACGCTACATTTCATCTACAATGGTATGATCCACCGTCTGTCTGGTTATGGCTTACACAGTTACGTGCAAACGTAATTCTTATCACGCATGCACGCACTTAAATCCCAAGGAAACATTGCAAAGGTTAAAGGTTTCTTGAAATTTTGCTTGAACTGGTTGTATAATAAAATCGAGTTGAGTAAATATATAAATAAGTATTGATCATTTAGTCCTGCAGATTTACAAATTATTGTATAATTAGTTCAACTTACGGCTACAACGTTTACGGGTGAACAAGACTAAAACAGATTTATACAACGCCAAGTTGCAGCGAGTTTCATTGTCAATTTTTACAATGAAATTTTTTATACCATCAACATTTTACATTTCGCTTTTATTTTGATATTCGCTGTGTGGTAGTTGTTTTGGTGTGTTCTTTGAAATAACTATATAAACGTTTCTATTTGGGTACGGTTTTCCGTCGACCCTCGTCAAATTTGCAGAGTACGAAAAGAACACTGAAGATGGCAAACAGCCGAAACCGGTTTGTTCACAAAACAAATTTGACGAGGGTCGACGGAAAACCGTACCCAAATAGAATTGATTATAACCCCGTCGGAAAAGCCAAGCACATATATATATAAACGTTCGCTGAAATCTCTGAACAATGAATTGTATATAAAAAGCAACGAAAAGGCTCTCCTAAAAAATCAAGTCATATCGAGGTATACAAACTTTCTGCTTTGTCTACAGTAAAAAGTTTCATGAAATAATTTCAAGAAAAAGTTTATTGTGTCTGTTTGCTATTTAGTGCAGTATTTGAATAAATAAACATAACGGTAAATTTACAAATTTCTTTAATGATTATAAGTGTACTTATAGAAACAAAGCGTTTCTAATTAGCTGTTATCTGCTGTATGTACGTTTTCTTAAAGGAAGAATTTAGTTGGCCACAACCAAGCTCTCGTTGGCGTCCGTGTTGTTATAATCTCCCCCATTTCTTATTTAGCATAATTCGTTTTTATTACTGCTGTAACTATATTCCTTTTTTTTTCTTTCTTTTGGTTGTTCTGTGTAAAGTCGTTTAACTTTTATTGCGTCACAATATTTTTCCCCCCCCTCTCAACAATTATTGTTTTTACTACTTTTTCTTCGTTTTTTTCGATTAATGGAATTTAGGTATAAAAAAGAAATACACAACGTTATACAAATTCAAATTTGTTTTTTATTATGGGTTATGCTATAATTTTAATGTGACGCAATAATAGTTTTGTGTCGTTATAAATTTTATATTAAAATTAACCAGACAACAACATCATTTACATCTCTATTAAAGCATTATGGGGCGAATCTAAAGAAATTTTTACACTCTTCCATTATGTTAGTACAAGAAATAAATAAAAAGTTTTAGTTGCATGAAAATCAAACTTGTTGCTTGGAAAACAGAGCGGAGCAGAAAGATTCCGACTAGAGTTTTAACCAAAATTTAAATATTTTAAGTGACCCGACATAAACTTGTTGAACAAATATAAATAAAAAATATTCTCATTTCATTCTGACTCTCCGATTTTTTGCAAATGTTTTTTTTTTTGCCGCAAGCGACAATATAACATTTTTTTTTCTAAAAAGAATTTTTTTTTCATTTATGTCTATATTTTGTAACACGTCCCATTGTGCAAGCTTCGAATGTTGTAAAATTAAAATTTCTTTGTAATTACAGCACTTGAAAAAAACAGAAATTGCCAACTCAAAGTTTCGTAAAATTAAGAACAACATTATAAAGTGCTATTCGAGGCTAAATACCAGGGTGTGAACGGACTTTTGAATTGCTATTTAATAAATAATTAAACGATGAAAAAAATATCAAACAAAATTTTAATTAGATAAAAAAAAACTATAAACACTGAAAAAAAAACAAATGTTTTGTCCTATAACATGAAAGTGATGAGCAAGAATTTTACGGATCTGTGTTTCCAAATGAAGAATTTAGGAAGTGTCCATCTGCGACAATAAAGCAAATTCGATATTGAATTTACAATTCTGCTTTCAAAGATCTTCTCACAAACACTTTTCTATTAACAAACGACATTTGAAAAAGGCCGTTTTAAAACGATGTAAACTTATTTGGTAATAACCGTAAAATAATGGGTCTGTTCCTTCCATAATACCAGGATCTGTCTTCCCAGTTTTGTGAAGTCTTAGTTTTGCTGTCTATAACACGTACAATATATTGGACGTTTTTACGGGTACCACTTTGCAATCAATAAGAAGAAGGAGTAGTCTCTTCGCACCACAATTTAACAGATGACTTTTTAATCTTGAAAACATTTTTTTAACGCACGTATTTACAGCTGTCCTCAAATTATGATGATGAGCTTTTTCGTAATAAAGAATTTTCTTAATATTGTTCATAAATGAACTGACTGTATTTCTCAAAGTTTTCACACTCTTTTATTAAATAAGTTGCATCGGGTTTTTCAACAAGAAGTTGGTTTTTCAACAAGAAGTTGGTTTTTCAATTGTGGCAACACCAACAGCATAATAGTTTTGACATTTAGTTTTTCCGACGTATTCGTACAATTTTACAATGGCTTAAATTTCGAGCGAAAATTACATTAAAATAATTGAAATCCACTATGAAAATGGTGGTTCTGTTAAAGTTACATTTTTGTAAAATTCGTGATATTTTCAGACAACATAATCGGCCATCTGGTCGTTAAATATGAGTCGACAGGCTTGCGAACATCGACGCGTGTGAACGATGACCCGTTCAACTGAAAACATCGCAACCGTCAGCTACAGTATTGAAGCGAATTCTGCCTAAGGGTTTGATTCGGTCAATTTATTCAGGAACAGCCGGTTGGCTTTTTTTGCAAAAATCATTTTGTTTTCAGACGAAGACATTTTTTACATGTAATCAAGCAAAATTGCTTGGGTATGATTTTACATTAAAGTAAACCCCGTCGGAGAATATACGCACATATTAAGCAAAATTGCCGCATTTGGGCTTCTGAAAATCTTAGATCGATTATTGAGAAGCCTTGACATGTTTCACGTATCACTGTATGGTGTGCTATGTGGTCTGGACGCGTGATTCGGTTTTTTTTTAAGCTATGGCTGGAAATGCGGTAACAGTCAATGGATCACGCCATGGATAGATGCTAACAACTCAGTTTTGGCTTATTATTGACGACGTGTGGATATCACTAACATGTGATTTTAAGAGGACGGTGCCACATGTCACACAGCCAATGAAACGATAAATTTATTTATTGCTAACCAAATTTTCCAATTGTATAATTTCACCACAATCAGTGGCTGAAGTGGTCAACTGTGTGATTAGATTTACATCCGCGCCTGGCCATGAAGCCTTAATCAGATGGTGGACCAAACCACCGCATAATTCGGAACGTCATGCTCGTCCTAGGAAGTCGAAGCTATAATTCTATGCAACAAAACTTTCTAGTTGCAACTTCGATGATTTCAGAGCAGGGCTGCAAACCATCACTCCTTGCTTAAGAGTTGGAGACTTTCCAACTCCTGTCCAGAACACATGTCTAGCATGCTCACTGGATTTGGGAACATTTCACCAGGTAGGTGTTATTAAGGGTGAAATGAACCCAGCCACCATAGAACCGTAGACTGATATGGGGCCGCGAAACCACAACCACCACGATACTCCCATATAGGGGCCAACCTCAATAATCAGTCAGAGAACAGTTAAATGTCTAAAGAGACAAATAACGGAACTCTGCGAGCTTACTGATTCCCGAGGAAATAAAGTGGAGTTTCCAGTTGTACCCCTGCTGACTTCAGGGGACTGGGCTCTCTTTTCCCCCAGTTGCTCAGGTCTAAGTTGTTGCTATCTCCAAAGACCATATATATGTGCCCCCGGGGGGTAGGCTGAAGTGGTCAGAGTGTGATTTGTTTTACATCCGCGCCTGACTATTTTAGTCTTAATCAGATGGTGGACAAGCCACTTGTATAATTTGGAACGTTATACATACGTCCTAGATAGCCGAAGACATAATTCTAAGCAACAGAACCACCTAGTTGCAACTTGAATAATTCCAGGGCAGGTCTGCAAACTATCACACCTTGCTAAAGAGTTGGAGACTTTGTAGCTCCTGTCCAGAACACATATCAAGCATGCTCACTGGACTGGATCATTCACTTAGTGTGTCATTATCAGCGAGATGATCCTGGCCACCATAATAACCATTATACTGTTATGGGGCCGCAAAACCACAACCACCACAATGCTCCCATATAGGGGCCAACCTCAATGATCAGCCAGAGAACTATTATAAGTCTAAAGAGACAAATAATGAACTCTGCGGGTCACTGATCCCCGTGGAAATAAAGTGGAGTTTCCAGTTGACCACCTGCCTGTCTTCAGGGGACTGGGCTCCCTTTATACCCCAGTTGCACTGAGTCTAGATAGTGGAATATTCTATAAAGACCATATTTATATGCCCCTGGGGGGAGCTGAAGTGGTCAGCCAGATCGTGTGATTTAACACCATTAAATTATTTGTGGTGGGGCTATGTTGAGAGTCTACACGGAGACAGTCAAATCAATTTCAGCCTTAAAACTCAAAATCCGTAATATTTTTAACGAAATAGGATCGCCATTTTGCCAAAAAGTGATTGAAAGAATCGACATCCGTCAGCGTGGTCGTGGTGGACATTTGCCAGATATCCTTTTCCATACATAATTGCCGAACTTTTCCTTTCGTAACACAATAAAAATTTGAATCGTCTTAATTTTAAAATTAAGATGATTAATTTATCATCTTAATTTAAATTAAAAATTAATCATCTTTGTTTTATTTTTTTTAGAAAACAAACTTCTTGTTGAAAGCCCTTTATATATAAAATATTTGTAAATTATTTGTCGACCCTCGTCAAATTTGGTTTTTGAACATAATCCTTTATATAAAGAGAACACTGAAGATGGCAAATGGCCGAAACCGGTTTGTTCACAAACCAAATTTGACGTGGGTCGACGTAAAACCGTACCCAGATAAAAATAAATTAAAGAAATGAGTTATTCAAGCAATTTGTAAAAAGTAAATAAATTTAAAATTTTTATTTTCTTTGTGTTGGTTTTTTTACTTTTAAATTCTTAATTATTAATTTTTCATTTAACAGCACTATTTTGTGACATATTTTCAAGTGTTTTTGAACGTTTTTGATGAAATTAGATTTTTCTCATTTCAGGGTTGTTTATTTAATTTAACACCATCACCACCAGTTTTATTAAATGTTGTTGTTCTTGGAAAATATGTTAATTCATGATGAAATACACAAGTATTTTATTTTTATTTTATTTTTACTTTTCATTTTGTTGATTACCAACTTTATGGGTGGTCTCTTTTGAATTTTGAATATTAAAGATGAGATGAAATTGAATTTTAATTTATTTTTATATATTTTCTTTTTATTAAAAAACAGTATTTAATTACTGTTCAATTCCAAGCATAAATGTTATGGTTTTTAATAATATTCTGATAATGACGTTCTATTAGTCGAATGCATAATTTGGCATTTGTTTGGTTGTATGGTTGGACGCAATTTTAAAATAATTTTTGCTTTGCGACTGAGTTAAGAAGTTTTTACGAACTCATTGATTTTTTATGTAGGCGAAGATATAAACCTTCGCAAATAATTAAACGAAGTTATAAATTAAAGGGTTTCATAATAGAAATGTAATAAAATGTGTAACGTATTTAAAAATGAATCTGTTCTGTTTTTTTTTGCTGGAAAGGGCTAAAGGGATGAGAAAGGTTTTAACCACCTTAAATGTATTTGATTTCTTTAATTTTTATTAAAATTTTGCAGAGTCTCTCTCTAGTGTTTAACAGCATCATTAGTTTAGTGAATACATTGTATTGCCACCTTTTTCGTTTTGCAAACAGGTGGGTTAATGTGTAATATGAATTTGACTGGATTAAATCCCATGATTGATCTCTTGTTTACTAATTTTTAATGGTCGGTCATATCCACGAAACAAAATTTAAGATTTTGTTCATCCAACATGCATTGGTTGTAACCTGCTTAGCCACTTAAATCGTAATTGGATTTATATTAGAGCTTTTTTTTTGAGGTATAGAACGTTGAAATGAAAGAAAACAAAGATAATTTTTTTTAAATTGACATTAAATTTACTTTATTCGAATTATAACATTCCATCATCATAGTTTAAATATAACTTCTGGCATAGAAACTCTACGGCTGGCTGGGACGTATTCCAATCTGGAGATCTCATTTTCGATGACTCTTTTTCCAAAATTTGTGACAACGAGGTGAATGTTATCCTCCAAGTGGTCAATCGTTTTGGGCTTATCGGCATAGACTAGCTAGCGCATTCATATATACCTACAGCAAATAGTCCAGCGGCGATAAATTGCACGATCTTGGAGTCCAATTTGCGGGTTCGAAACGTGAAACGATGCGATTACCAAACGTTTCCTTGAATTGTTGCACGAGCTGTGTGACATGTTGCGTCATCTTATTGAAACCCCCAGCTGCTCTACATCACGACTGTTCAATCGATGAGTGAAAAAATCAGTATCATGGCTCTATAGCAGTCACCATTGACCGTAACGTTCTAACCAGCATCGTTAAAAAAAAAAAGAAGTTCACCAGCAAAAAGTCGGTTTCTATGGATGTAAAGATGTCTCTCAACATACACTTGCGGATTATCATTTCTCCAAATATGGCAATTTTGTCTATTGTTTATACATTCAAACAAACGTGAGCTTTCCACAACCAGAATTTTCAAAATAAATTTGCACAGTTAAAAAGCGTTTTTCAGGCGTCGGTCTGTCTATTCATGTTAAAATGTCAAGCCAAATGAATATTTTTATGCATCCATAAAAAACACCCTCTTTTTTGTAGCTAAGGCGGGAACTCAAGGTTTTCTTCTTGTTTTACAAACCAGGCTCTTTTAACCAAGTCAGCCGCTCGTTGTTATTATGTTGATGCTTTTCTCTCTAGGCATGGTTTTTCCTAGTTTTTATCAAAAAAGCGTATTGACTATTTGCGCTACTGTTCTATTGGAGCGTCCTTATCTATCGCCGAGGCCTTATAATTGTTACCCTTTTTCTAATGAGTATCTATTCTATCTTTTAAACAATTTATTCGCAGCATCGATTCACCAACAAAATTGTTTTTCTTTCCAAAGTTAGTTGCGATTTGGGCTCATGACTCATTTTTTTAAGATCACTTACATCACCAGCCGCCACCACAGTGACTGTTAAAATTATTATTAAGAAACTTCTCCTTTTAATCTGTTTAATACAACTGGATGAAATTGGCAACACAGAACGCGATATCAGTAAACTAGATTTTATTTTATTTGCAAATTAGACTCTCTTGAACTGATACGAAATTTATTTTGCTGCCTATGGTGGTTTTAGTATACGTAAAGGTAAGGTTATGTTTTGTGTTAAGTGGTATTGCCTGTAGCAAAAAACTGATCGGAATATAATGGCAGTAGAAAAACAGACACGTTAAAAAGTAATTTTTTTAGAGTGACAATTGTCAACTCCACCAATCCAATTGTCCTGACATTGACAGCCACTACTAGATTTTTTTTTTGTTCGGAGCAGTATTCAGGGGATGACCCCAACTCTTACAATGCAATTAGGTTATGGGGGGAGGAGGAAAGAGAGAGTAGTGTTTGTGGACATTCGAATTGAATTTTCCTTCATTATCAGTACGAACTGTTCTAATAAAAAACGAATTTTTCCTATAAGATGTAGTGCGATTCACTGGCCAATCGACCACAAATGGATGCACTTTCAACGAAAATCGAGTCAAACGCAAAAATGTACGAGTTCCAGGAACAAGTTCCCTAATTTCGTTAGAGCACTTACCATTGTAGTAACGATAAAACGGTGAAATACAACCTACATTACATCGATGCTCTATGAAGTCAATAGAGTGGAATTACCCTACGTCCCCAATGAGACTCTTGGTCCTCTCCTGTACGCGGTCAAGCAACTCCTGCCCCTGTAGGCTAGTAGGTAGTGTACTAGCTTGTAAATATGGGGGTTGTGGGTTCGATTCCCAACGAAGACCTTGGTTTTTTTCACTATAAATATAAAAATTGACTGTCGGTGGGGCTGCTCAGCGATGAAGGCATTGTCACTGGTCGTTGTGCTGTCTTTATACGGCAGTTAATTTCCGACTATCCTTCTACTTTCACCACCTGGTTCATCTTTTCTCTATCCCTTTCCTAAAAGAATGTAGTACGGTACTTGACTAAATAGGCACTGTTGCCTGAAAAAAAAAAATAGACTTTGGGGCGCCGGCCCGTACATGAGAGTTGTATCCCATCTTTGAACGGATTCTACCAGACCAGCAATAAATTATTAAAAAATAATTGAATGAAAATTTGACTTTAAAACAGAAAAAAAAATAATAAACAGATAAAAAAGTAAATAAATCAAATTGTTGTTGTTCATTTCTAATAATTTTACTTCCGGCAAAATTTTTATTGGATTTTTATTTAATTGAAATATAAATCTATTTTATTTTATGTAAGTAAAATGAGAATCCTCAAATTTTTCTTTGTTTTAATAATTTAAAAGTTAAAAGTTGCAAAAAACGACAAAAATACCATCGATCATGATTCGGTTAACTAATTCTAAGAATTTCGAATAATCGCATTAATATCTCCGTATCTTTTATGTCTCCTGTGTGTTTTTGTTGTTTTTTTAGATTCTGCTGTAAAAAAAAGTCATGGTAGTTTTTGGGTCAGCAGGCAGCTAAATTAGGCGGCGTTTAATGTTATATTTTCATAAAATCTAAAGAAGAATCCCTCTTCAGCTTGTTTATAAGAAAGAAACAAAATCAAATTTCAAGCAAATATTTTACGCCAAAAGTAACGAAAACAATAAAAAAATTGTTTGTGTGTTTAAAAGAAATATCAAGATAAAATTCATTCTGTTGCTCTTAAAAAATCGTGTTTCAGACTGAGGATCTTTCAAAATGACCATTTTAGTAGTAGTAGAAGTCATTTTTAAGGTTTTGTATAGTTTGCTGTGTCTTTTACTGTATTTATTTTATTTATTTCTCAAAATTTTCAATATTTCCAAAAAAGATCAATACTTTTTTCTTCATTTTGTTTTTCCTTAAAACGAAATCCCATTTAAAATGTTTTCTTTGGTTTCGTTTTCTTAATAGTTTTTTTAAAATATTATTGATCTGTTTTGTTAGTTATTTTTTATGGTGGTGGTCGGTTGTGGTTAAGTGTGCTATGCGATATGCATACGAGGGAGGGTCTTTAAAATTGCTATTTATTATTTTTTGGCTAGTGTTATCTATGGTTTTTTATGCAATTTCTTATTTAATTGATAAAGTGAGTTTTTTTTTGCAAATTTATTTGAGTAAAAAAAAAAGGAAAAGAGATTTAAACCTATTTCCGGGGAAACCCATATTTTTATAAGAGGCCCATTTCAAGGTTCCCATACCTGTCTGTCAAAGGCTTTCAATTGAATAAATCTTAAAACCTGGAGATAAAAGAAAATCAAGTTAAAAAAAATTATGTGTTGCATCCCAACAACAGGCGTAATTTTCAGGTGTTTTCACCGATTTTTAAACCATAATCGGCAGACATGTAAAGTTTCTAACAGCGAATATTAAAATAATCAAATTTCAGGGGGTACTTTATGCAAGACACGATTTTGACGTAGTATAAAGAATAAAAAAATAATAAAGCAAAAAAATTAACGGTTGATCCCATAGAAAAAGGGATTTGACATATATAATCAATGTTTTAAAATTTGCACTTGTTTGATTTATTGAAAAAAGAAACCATATTTATATATCACATATACATGCGTTAAAAAAGTTTTTTTTAAAAAGAACATCGTTTTAAAAATAAATAATCCAAAATTGCCAAAAAGTCAAGTCTCTAAACTTAAAGATCATAAAAACCAGCTTCGCTTAATAACATTCCATTATTTTATAGGAAAATCCAAATGTGATTAATTCAAATATTTATAACGGTTGGTTCATTTCGAGGTTCCCTACTTTAAAGAAAAAAAAAAGAAGAAAATTCAAATTTAATGGGGATTTATTTAATTTGGCATTTATTTTTTGAAGATTATGTCTTGCAAATGTTGGCCCCGGCTACGTCTCAGATGATCCATCTGTTGAGTCCAATTTTCGATGACTCGTTCCAGCATTTCGAGTGGTAACTGGCGAATGACACGCGCGTGTTCTAACGTCCACATAAACTTTAGACTTTACATATCCCCACAGAAAAAAGTCTAACGGTGTGATATCACACGATCTTGGTGGCCAATCGACCGACCCAATACGTAAAATTATTTGCTCACCGAAGTGTTCTATCAATAAATTCATTGATTGATGCGATGTGTGGGAAGTGGCGCCGTCTTGTGGAAACCAAAAGTCGCCGAGTTCACGAGCTTCAATTTCAGGCGCCAAGGCGTTCCATACTTCAGTTCGAGTTGCTGCGGACGGCGCCAAATCGGCTCTCCACAGCCCGCGTGTACACTCTCAGCTATGGCCGCTATATTTTCTTCACTCCGTGCTGGACGTAGTCTATTCGGTCGAACATTATCCAATAAAGAATGCTGGGTCTCACAATGTGTGATTGCGTTGCGAATAGCACGCTCAGTAGACCGATTGTGTGGACCGTAAGTTGAGCGAAGTTTACGAAACACATTCTTCACAGAACGTGAATTTTCCAAATAAAGTTGAAGGATTTGTAAACGTTGTTTACGCGTAAGTCTTTGCATGATGAAATGTCAAACAATACTAAACAAAAATAGCATGACAGCATGGCATGACTCGCACGTGATCTGTCAAAAACAGGCTACATCATTATTAACTCGAATAAATTAAGTATAGATCTATTTTTTCATACAGCGTAAAATTTTCGTCATATTTTCCCACTAGAATTTGAGAGGCCAGCTATTTTCCGGCATTTGTCGCATTTCACGTAAAGCTGGCGATGTTTCATGTCGAATGGTAGGTCTTAATGCACATAAGAACAATTGATGTTTTTAAATTAGCAGCGGCTGGGCAATGAACCTAGGCCATTAAAGTTGCAGTACCTACCCTCGATGTGAATACTACTCCATGATAACGAAGGGTGGATGTAGATGTCAAATTGTCAATCTTACATATTGAAGTTATTTTACTAGTAAACAATAATAACAGATTTTACTAATTTTGTTATTGTTGTATTTCAGAATTTTATTTTGAATAGTTTTTTTTTTTGGTATAAGTCTATGTTAATTAAATGAAACTTATCATGCTTAGCCTCGTATATAAAATAAATAAGTTTTTTTTTTTGGTTTGTGGTATAACAATTTAGTTCACCACTAAAAATATTGTTTTTTAAGTGAATATTTCTGTAGTTTTACCTCTACTTCTGTATTTTTTTTTTTGTTTTTGCATTTTAAACCTTTTTTTCGTATCGGATGCTTTTCAATTCGTATACTTAAGATACAATCATTTAAGTTCCTTTTAAGATCAATAAAATTATACCGCTTTAGCATAAGATCAGCAGCAGCAGCCGAGATGAGGTGGTGGTGGTAATTCGTATATTTTTTTTCACTTACGCACATGATTGTTCCGAAATTTACACTTTTTTTTTAAATTCTCAAGCCATTATTTCTCTTGTAATTATTGTCAATGAAATTTAAATTTACAGGACTGACTACACTTTTATTATGATATTGCGTATATGTATGTGTATGGGTTTTTGTGCTTTTTTTAATTTCCTTTTTCTTTGTGGAGCAAATGTGTTTTTACATTTTCTGTTTTTTTTTGTTTTTTTAATTTATAAATTATCACTTGCAATTTTACAGAAGAGTCTTTTGTGCGATAGTCAGAGTGGGAATGTTTTGTTGTGTTATTGTTTATTTGTTTAAGGAGGAGGTAATTAATTGAATAACTTACTTTCACATGCGACAATGATAATAGAAAAGTAAAAAAAAATGCATAAATAGTGATGTATGTATGTGTGTTTAGAATGAAATTCTACAGGAGATTCACATAAAAAAATCAGCAATAATTCTTAACTATTATTTTTGTTCAAGTAATCCTTTGGAGTTAATTCTATTGAAACATACACCCTTATTCTGTTTATCGTCGTCGTCATCGTCATCAATTTAATATCAATCTCAAATTTTATCGACATCGTCATCAATTCAAAACGAAACTGGTATGCCCTAAGAGCAGTGTAACGATGTCGATGGTTTATCGTTTTTTAAAGCACATCTCTAACAATTTAGACAGCTGGTTTGTTTTTTTTCAATTTTTGTAAAGTTTTTTTTTGAAGGAAATCGAATTATTGACAAAAATATAAAAAATTAAAAGGACCATATAACTTTAAATAACTAAAATGTTTTTTGTTCCTGATTGCAATCCTGATCCGAGTGATGTGGAAAAGAAAAAAGAATTGGTGTTGCAAAGAAGATTAATAAGGCAGAAATCAAATATATTTTAATTACCCGATGAAAAGTAAGTAATAAATTAAGTGTTTTTTCTATCTGCTATGAGTTAATTTCTTTGAAAGGTTCGAAAGCTTTTTTCGTCTAAATAAGGATGCATTCAACTATGTGCTGGAGACTATACCACCACATTTAAAATCTCGGGTCAGGTCGACACACATTTCGAATACTATAAAATTGGCTGCAACGTTAAGGTTTTTAGCGCAAGGATCCTACCAGCTTAGTGTCGCTAATGATTTTAACTTAGGATTATCTCAGCCAGTGGTATCTAAGATAATTTCTGAGATTGTGGATGTCATAGAAAGGAAAATTTGTCCACTATGGATAAAATTTGCTATGACAGACGAAGAAAAAGCTGAAGCAAAACTGCATTTTTTAATGACACCATATCGGTTTACAGCTTCAGGCAGTGCCGAAGCTACTTTTAATACAAAACATGCGAAAGCAAGGAATATAGTGGAACGAACTATTGGAGTTCTTAAAAACCGTTTTCGGTGCCTTCTTTGCGCTCGTCAGCTGCATTATACCCCGGAAAAGGCCGTAAAAATTGTAAATGTTTGTGCTGCACTTAACAACATAAGTATTCAATATGGTTTAGATATTGCGGATGAATTAGATAGTGTACAAATTTATGAAGAAGTGTATGACGACACTGAAATTATACAACGTTCTGAGGCAGCTCATATAAGAGATGAAATAAAAACAAGAGTTCTTTAATTTCAATTCAGTCTTTTAATTCATTTTAGTAGTTCACTTTCATTTTGAGGAACCAATTTGTTGCTTTCCACAACTTCTATTACCACATCCTCATATTCAATACATTCCACTCCCTGAAATTGAAGCAAGTTAGCCACGGCTTCTTCCAGCGGGCTAAGAATCATTTGTTTATAAATTCCTCCCCTAGTAGACGTACACTTTGCCTTATTTGCCACTAATTTTTTCTTCACTTTGAATTTTAAATCCCGCCAAACCTATAAAAATAATTTTATTATACAATAATCTTTTTAAAACTATTTACTTTACCTTTTGCCAACCATCACCTGATCTTTTCGGTGGACCAAGGACATTTAATATCGTTGCTATTCTTTCCCACTGCTCTTTGAAGTCACTGGGAAGACTGCATTTTTGGAAACCCTTGGCAAGTGGTGGATTCTTTTCCATCTCCTCCACTAACTTATTTAATTGAATACTGTTTGTAATTTTTTTTTCTTTTTCCATTTTTTTTAATTTAAAAGTGCTATTGTAAAAAAATCAAAAACACTAAAACTGTTTCGATACAAACCAGACCGACGATAAAATCAGAGTCAATTTAAATCGATGCCATCGTTAACGTTGCGTACGGCATACCAAAAATACATCGACGCTTGTCGATAACACTTGATATTGATAATGGGCATACCAATTAACAACAATTGATACAAAACGTTATCGTTTCATATTGATGACGCTAAATGGAATAAGGGTGATAGTTTCTGTTATAAAAAAAAGACATTAAATAAAATGATATTACAAAGAAAATTACGATTTCAAAGTGTTCGCCAATTTTAAGTGACATTTCTTTGTCCAAACATGAACGGTAAAGGCTGTTTTAAAGCAACTAAAGTATTCTATTCAAAATAAACCTGTTTTTAAGAGAAATTTACCAAAAATTTTTTTATTTTTTTAATTATTAAAGAATTGCGCATTACATGTACTTTTTTAAAAGATACTTTTTTAAAAGACACTTTTTAATAAAAGTTCTTTATTAAGAACAATACACCAAATAAAGGCGGCTCCTTCATGGTAAAATCTATTTTGAAGACATTTATTTTACAAAATGTGTCTTTTACCAAACTAGAACTGCTACTACTACTCTATTTTACATATTGATTAGTACGTCCTTTTCGCATTCAAGTTGCCCATGAATCAGAAAATAGTATTCCAAGAAAAAAACTGAATCGGAAAGAGACCAAGAAAAAGTACTTAAAAAAGCAGCTGCTGCGCTACTGTCTAACATGTGAAGAAGCAACATAAACAATAAATACTTTTTTAAACAATTTATTTAAAAAGAACTCAATTAAAAAAAATTAAAAATAAATAAAATTAAATATTGCGCAAACTTTAAACCAAAACATAACTAAGAAGTATTTGTCAGCAAATTATTGCAGTATAAGGAGGCCTGTTGCGCCTCTTCAGAATGCCTGCATTTCGTTTTTGAATGTTTTATGATACGTACACGAAATATCTTGCCTTTCAGTGCAAAAAGAAAATAAATTTGAAAAAATTATTCAGGAAACCACCTCCTATAGCATTTTTATACTTAAGATTTTTCGAATAAAATAATTTTTCAACCTAACCAAACAAAAGCGAAAACACTCTCCATCAGTAAATTGCAGAATACACAAAATTATAAAAAAAAATTTAAACGAAACGGAACGCAGTAAACCAATTTTGAGAAATGGAAACATTTTCGATTCCAATCGAAATGTAGAGGTACTACTAACTTGAAATATGTATTTCTTTTAAGTTGTTTTTTAAAAGGAATTTTTTAAAATTGTTTATGTTTGGATACTTATTTCTAAAGGAGTCTTTTAAAAATATATTTTTATATTTTTAATTTTTTAAGATTTAGTTTTTTAAAGGAACATATCAAATATATTTTTTGTTATAGAAATTTTTTAAAAGAATTCAAAACAACATTTTTACCCATAATTACAACTGAAAATATTATTTTTGTAAAATGGTTATTTAAGCACTTTTTTTCAAAGTGTTTTTTTCTTTTATAACAAAATTGCTCTAAGAAAACATGAAAAGGAGCAGGTAACCTCATACATTGGAAATGGCAGGTGGTGATAGATTTGATAATGCCATTTTTTAAGCACTTGTTCATTAATAATGTTGCAGCAAGAAAAAATGAAGTCTTTTTGGATCAACTACAACATAACTCGGCAAATTTGGAAATGATACAACAACTATATGAGAATTATTTGCATAAAATAAAAAAAAAACCTTGACAAAAAGCCGTCTCACATTTGTTGTCATATGCGTGTGCATATTAAGATTTTCTGTTATAAGTCTTAAGAAATGGGGAGGGGATTAACGGTAAGAACTTTAAAGAGATTTTGGATTAACAAAGTTGCTCTTGAGAAAATTTTTTCTTGGGAAGAAATTAATAAAAGAAAACCATTTCGCTAAATGATTGTATATATTAAATGGAGATTGACTGTGAACTATGTTCCAATAATCATATTTTAGTTAAAATTATGCGAACTATTATCCCATTATATTTTTACCTTATTTTCCTAATGAAGCCAAATCTGCATTCAGAGATGCTACTTTATTTATAATGAAATCTTTCGGCTAGCTATGTATGTAGGCCTGTGGTTCCCGTACTCAGTGCTGTCTCCCCTTCTATTTGCACAGAAATAATTTCTTGTTAATCCCTATCTACCTGTTGTCCGAATGTTTAGTTTTAGTGATAAAAATTACAGTGATTCTTCAAATTTTAAAGTTCTTTCTATTCCTACAGGATTGGTAAAGTACTTTAGTTGCGCTCTTCTTTAGTATTCTATTGGTCTGACTAGTTGGTGAATTTGCCGATTCTGGTTTTCCTAATTTGTTACATTCCGAACACACAAGATTTGCAAGTTGTCGACAATTTCGTTGCTCTTAAAGGTGTTGAACATAACCTGATTCCAAAACTTCTTATTAGCATCAGGATAAGATTCTCTTTACATTCACTTATGAACTTTTATTTGATCCTGTGTCTTTTCAAAGCCTTAAGCTTTGTGTAGATTTTAATGCCCGTAATACACAATGTTGCATGCTTACGCATAGATTTGTGTTTGGAAATGGTGCTTGCTGCATCTGTTACTACGGAATCGAAAACTCTTTTATGTTCTTTGCATGAAAATTCATTGTGATGTTCGATGGACTAAACACATTTTTTAGATTTCTAAAAAACTTTCAAGTGCCTCGGTTTTCTAAAACAGTGTAGGAGATACTTCACTCCAACCCACCTCTATACTATTTTTACCACCTTTATTCGTCCAAAGATAGAATATAACTTTCATATAAGGGCCGGCGCCCTAAAATCTATTTATTTTTTTATAAAGAAAAGTAGCACTTCAGGCAACAATGCCTATTTAGTCAAGTGCCGTGCTACATTCTTTAGGAAAAGAGATAGAGAAGATGAAACAGGTGGTGAAAGTAGAAGGATAGTCGGAAATTAACTGCCGTATAACACACAGCGACCAGTGACTATGCTTTCATCGCTGAGCAGCCCCACCGACAGTCAATTTTTATTTTTGTAGTGAAAAAAAACCAAGGTCTTCGTTGGGAATCGAACCCACAACCCCCATACTGACAAGCTAGTACACTACCTACTAGCCTACAGGGGCACCTAATCTATTTTAAAGGTGCTCGACTGCGTATTGGAGAGGGCCAAGAGGCTTATTTCTTTGGAGCATCGACAGAATGTGGGTTGAATTTCACTATTTTATCGTTATTACAATGGTAAGTGCTCTAACGAAATTAGGGAACTAGTTCCCTTTACTCGCATGTTTTTGCATTTAACTCGATGAGAGCACATGCATTTGTGGTTGATTGGCCAGTGAATCGCACTACGCATTACAGGGAAAATAAAATTTTTAGCAGAACAGTCCGTGTATGTAATAAACTCCCTGCAGAGCTCTTTTCTGTCACTTCCAATGTAGGAAAGTACAAATTGAAAGTCCACAAAGACGACTGCTCCCTCTTTCCTCCTCCCCATAACCTGATTTACTAGTTCTGGCACCGTTCATTGCATGTGCTAGGCGTCATCCCCTGAGTGCTGGTCAGAAGAAAAATAAAAAAAGCCTTAAGCAGCTATGCTTGGCGTTGGCCGTTAATATACAGAGTGACTTGGTAACCTTTTATCACGTACTCATATTCTAATTTCGTGCCCCTCTACATTCATCTAGGAGCCTGCACAATTGATGTTCTGGAGAAATGAAACAATGACTTGCCTAAGAAAAGAACCTCATGAAATTATTTTGGGATGGTGAAGTATTTTTGAAAGGACTTCTTTTCAAACATCAAGTTTCTTGAAGTTTTCATAGTTTTTATACTAAAATTTTCTGTCGGTGGTCTATTTCTGCCATTTTTGAGAACATCTCTTTTAATAAAACGTATTTTAGTGAAGAGAAAACAGCCAACAAGCAAATAACAGGCTGAGTGACCCAACAGACCAATCAACTGGCTGGCTCACTGACTGACTAACAACACTGTCTCTATATAGACGTTATTACATTGGAAAAAAAACGTTATTAGGATATAAAGCGTATAATTTTATAACCTACAGCTTGTGCAATTCTTAAGACGACTGACTGACTGAATATTCTTTTCTTTGTCAGCTTGAGTTCACTTTCTTGTTCTTTATGATTTCCTTATGGCTTTTTCATCTGTTTGTTAAACAATATTTAACAAAAAGAAAAAGAAAAAAATTCAATACGTTTAAGCCTTTTTTTTTGTATGTTTTAGGAATTCATTTTAATTGTCCGTCGTCGTTTCTGTAAAAATCTTTCAGGTAGATTATTTTCTAAGAATTTTTTGCAAAAAAAAAAAAAATTCAATTCTTAATCATTATCATTTAAGTTCAAGTTTAAGATTTTTTCTTGTAGTTTTCAGAAACTTATTCGGCTTTGTTAGGAAGGCAGGGAGGGGAAGTATTGTTGTGTGGGTCGGCTCTTTATATTATGCTGGTTTTCATGTGTGAATAAAACGATTTAGCTTGATGCTTTGATTTAAATGTTTTATAATTATTTAACCATAAAACATAAAATTAAAAACAAAAAATAAATCTTTTTCTCATTTTCAATGACCCTGCTCTTCCAAGCACGAGAGTGTGGGAATATTTTTTATAATAAAATTTAACCCCTTCATTGATGTGGGTGAAGTCGTCAATAGCTAATGAAATGTTAATTTAAATCAATCTTTATTTGAAAAGGGATATAAAAAGGAAATTAATTTTGAAGTTCTAAATTGTGTCCATTAAATGTAATGCGGCTGTTTGGCATTGACAATAAATCGTTTTTTTTTATTTTTGTCACCTTTTTCTAACACCTTTTTAATTCACTGACATTAAGAATAACTTTTTTTGTTGAGATAAAATTTATATTTTAAGCTTGTTGTAGCTAAATTATGATGATGTCTCTATTTCCCACACAAAAGAAAGATCTGCAGAATTGAGAAAAATCGCTTAATTAGTTTTCTGCTTGTCGGCCCATATTTAAAACTTTTTGCTCGTAGATCAAAACGAAGGACCGGCAGAACTATGTAGCCTGAAAACATCTGCTTAACACCTTAAGTGGAAATGACGAGTGTCGCCCGCAAACATTTTCTGTGCCAAATACGACATTGACGGGCTATGCCCGCCGCATATTTAAATGTTTCAAAAGCAGTAGTAGTAAATTAAATGAACTTAACAACGGTTATGATATTTATGCATTATCTTGGCTTCCTTGTTCTCTAAAATTCTCTCATTGTAGATAACGGTACTGGGCGTTTCGTAAAAGAAAACAATTGTAATTTTTCCTTATTCAGTTTCCATATTTTTATTTTCTGATAACACCCGCACAGAGTTGCATTAAAATTAAATAGTCCGAGCACGCATGTTTCCTCGAAATTAAATCGTAAGGCAAGGGGTTAAATTGTTATGTTGTCTGAAATAAATTTTAGACTTCCTACCAGCTGGAAGTAAATACTTACGATGCAAAAGGGCTCATAAAAGTGTACAAGTCAATTCAGTCAACTGTCGCATAAAAAAATGATATTCTAAATGCGAAAGGACTCGAAATAGATATGATGTGGTGTAACACTCTGCAGAGCAAACACTGGTGAAAGAACTGAAAAGAATCGCTGCCTAAGCGTCTGAAGTCTCCGACTTTTTGCTGCCAGATTCAAATGAGCATACAGACAATGATTGTGCAAAATATTTCTTTCTTTTGGTATAAAATAGACATTCTCAATGTGAAATGGCTCGCGAAGAACAAACACTCGCGATGCACAAAGACCTTAGAAAAATCGCCTAAATATGTTGATTGCCTACATAAATATCAGGTCTTTTTCTGACAGATTAAAATTTCAACATTCGCATTGTAAAAGGTTTCGTAAAATAAAGTAAAATCATTTAAATTATTTGGCTGGCTGGCTGATGTCTGACGAACATTCCCAACTATTTAAGTTTACAATCAACATAAGCAAAGGACTCGCGAAAGGTTTGTGTAAAAAATAGAAAAATCGATTGAGTTGGTTAGAATTGTTGTCCCGTAAAAATTATAGACCTATTGCATGCATGCAATTCAAATGATCTTACATTTGACTTTCCTTTCTCTTCCCTTTGCTGACAGTTTAAAATCAATATACGCGAAGCAAAAAGCACTTGTGATATTTTGTACAACAGCTCAACAAATACCGATTAAAAGGGCTTCCTCGCGAAAAAATTATTTTTAATTAAAACCATCCTGATTTGAAACAAAAGTTCTTTAGGAAAGTATTATTAACGTTATGGTGGATACACGTACGTATGTATGTACATACAAAGCATTTATTTGTCTGCCATTCCATTCTTCTTTTTCTAAATTTCCTTTCTTGTAAATATTTACAATTTATTCTGTTGATTTATAAATATTTGTGTTCTCAATTTTTTCCTTCCAGCTCACTCATATTTGACGGTTTTTCTTTTGATAACATCATGATGGTAATTGTTATTAACTGTTGCTATTATTATTACAAAAAAGTTTTGAAGGTTACATACATGGTTGCCAGACTTGTTGGTTTTCGAAATACGTGTGGACGCTACAGCGATTTTGTGTACCACATTTGAAGATTTTAAAAACAGTTGAATACTTTTTAGAAATTCATTATATTTTAGAAAATTGGCTGACTACATTTTAAGGCTCTTTTAAAGCAATAGTCACATTTCCAACCAGCTCGTTATAGTGTTCGCTCGCCAAACATATTAGAAACAGTTTTTAGAATCTAAATAGTTATTTCGGACATATAAAAGGCGGGCGTTTTGTCAGCGTTAAAGTGATTTATGTTTAGTTTGGTTTGGCATTTCAAGATGAATAGACTGACGCCTGAACAGAACAAAGGTTTCAAATTTATTTTGAAAATCACGGATATTCCCAATTCCGAGTTCATAACCGATTTTTTTCACTCACTATTGTTTGAATGGATACATAAATAAACAAAACTGCTATAGTTGGTGTGATGATAATCCTCAAGTACATGTTGAGACACTTTTACATACAGAAAAACTGATTGGCTTCCTTAATGGGCTGGTGGATTCATTGGACCGTAATTTATTAAAAACGTTGCTGGTCAGAACGTTACAGTGAATGGTGACAGTTATAGAGCCATAATTACTGACTTTTTCGTTCATCACTTGAACAACCATGGTGTGCAGCAGCAATGGTTTCAACAAGGCGGCGCAAAATGTATTACTAGTATTACTTTTCGGATCCGTGAATTGGCCTCCAATAACGTGCGATTTAATGGCGCTAGGTTATTTTCTGTGATGATATGTGATATAAGCCGCTGGTATAAGACGATAAGTTTGAAACGATTAACCATTTGTACGACAACCTTTGCCACTTTATTGCCAACATACGCCTACAAAAGAAAAAATTCTCGAAAAGCTAGCCGTAACAAATATGTCATATGTCAGTTATATTTAATTATGTATGTGGCACATGAAAATATCTTTCGAATAAAGTAAATTCAAGTCAATTTAAAGAATCTAACTTTGTTTCATTCTATTTCACAGTTCTATATCTCTATAGAAACATCAGACAAGATCCCAGAAATATTGTCATCTTTTATTACCAATCTATTATGTATATGGGTCTTTATGACCCAAGATTTCTTCACTTTTTTTCTATCCCAATTTGTCACATCCAAGTATACTAATTTTAGGCTTGAGACATGTTTATGTTTTCGACTTCTGGTCTGATGCTACAGGCATGATTTATTTTAAGCATCACATTGTCAGTCTGACACTTAAATTCATTTCACTTTTTCGAAATCATTTTTCGCAAATACGGTTTCTTCGCTATGTAATGAACTGTAACACACAAAAAAAAATGTTTTTAAGTTAGAGGCTTGTTTGTCAGAATAAAAGACTGCCACGGGTGACCTGACCAATGCTAAGGAGATAACAAAGAGCAAGTTACTAATTATATCTGAAATGAATGTCCCTTATGCACATTATTGAAAAAAAATTCAGAAACTACACAAACATATTAACCTATTAAGTCTATTCTTTATATTCAATATTATTCTCTACAACGACTCCAGTGTAAAGCACTTGAGAGAAGCTTCATTAGCACACAGATACACTTCTATTTCTTACTTGATAAGTAAAAAATCCTTTTGTGTGTATATAAACGCTTTTAGGTTATAGGCTATCGAAATCAAAACTTATTCAATACTCGCAATAGCCAGCCAGCAGTTGAGAGTACTATTTTTGCCGTACAGATACGACAATACTCTAGTAATTGGTTACTTTAACTAATTAATCTGTCGTTTTACACTATACAATATTTAATGATTTTTCCAATTTGTATATGGCAACTTTGTTGACATATTGTAACGGTATTTATTGGTAAGTGGTAAAGATTAAACACATGATTAAAACTTCACCTTTATACCGTTTGTTAATTGTTTTAATTTGCTTTCCACAACGCTTAAAAAATTTCATAATGAGAGTTAAGTTTATAGAGAGCCGGAGCCCATTAAGTAAGTTGAAATATCCTAATTTCTTACAGCTGAAATTAACAGCACATCCATTATGCCATTAATGAAGCCGAAAATTTTGTCAAATACGATAGTCAGATCATAGGTGAATGCTAAAAAATCCAAGAGCATAAAAGGTTATTTTATTTTGTCTTTATCCTCGTATTTAAAGCCTGTAAAGATTGTTGGCTCAAGTTTCATGAACATGACTATTTTTCTTAAGAGATTTTTTTTTTAAATTTGTGAAAAATAACTGTTACATTGGGAGAGACTAGAGCAGGTATTTATAGAAAAACTGTATAATAGTTGTTTTTTTTGTTTTTGTTTTTCTTTTTCAACAGCAAGCAAAACAACAAAACAAAGACAAGAAAATAATTCCTTAGAACAGGCACCAACCAACACAGCCACAGCAACAATAGCTAAAAAAAAAAGAAACAGTAACAACTCTCTGACCGAAAAATAAATAAAAGCACTAAAAACTAAGATAACCAGTTTTTCATTCTTGAATCATTTTCCTACTCATTTTTTATGGATGGCGAGATTGTGTTTTGTTTTCATTTTTTTTTGTTTGTGTTTGTGGTATTGATCTTGATTTTTTTTCTTCCGTATTGAGACAGACTTTGCTGCAAATCAACTTAAACAGATCCAGCGTTAAAAACAAGAACAGCAAGTCTTTAGTTGTATAGTGCAACAACGGCAGATAAACGGGGTAACTCACGAGGCAGGTTCTCTGTTGGTTGCCTAAAGAAAAAAAAAACAGACGCGATTTTCGCTACAAGAAGGATGACGCGAAGATGCTGCAACATTCAACATACATTTTTTTTCTTTTTTTTTGTTTTTTTTATTTGAGAAGCGAGACAAACTTAACAGCAGTGTCCAATAAGAACATGATAAAATTCAAAATTCACATTGCTGCGAAATTGCTAATACCGACAAGACAGCATTAAAACATGTGCCAGCAATTTGACCAAATTGTTTTCTTTGTAAGAGAAACAAAACAACAAAAACAAATTCGCAATCAACAGAGCATGACCGTTAACAACAATGGCAAGACACTACTGCTTAATAAACTGAAGTGGGCAGGATAGGAAACGAATTTCAAATACACTTTATTATACCATTTGAAGAATTTATTGTATCCCAACAACACCATCTCTAGATGCTATGACTTTTGAATTATTTTCAATAGGGAAAAATGTTTAGGAAAAATTTTAATTAAGATTTAAGCAAACCAACCTGCAAGAAAATTAAAGCTAGAGTTTCATTTACAGACCTTGACTGTTACACTACTATTGTTGTACTTACAGGTTAAGTTCTCAAAAATTCCTCTTTTCTTAGACACAACCGGCGGTTCCTAACATATTAGTTTGTTGTTTATTCAGCCATGTACAGTGGGACAGAAAAGAAATATTTTGTTAATGAAGAATCAATTAGCAATTTCTACATGGCTGGACATATATTAAGGCAAAGTATTACATGAATATAACAGAGGCGAATTCAGTGCCAAGATTTCAGAGTGAATATTTTAGACCAATCAGGATCAGGCCATTTCTTTGTTTACATTTTATTTAAAATTAATTAAGCTGATGTTTTACAGATTTTGATTAAAAAATTGATTATTTAAGCCAAGGCAGAAAAGTTTTTAAATTCTAGGATGGTGGACGCCTAGTAGTTTACGAATAAATTGCGCTTAAGATTTTTATTACAAAAATTGATTTTTATGCTTTGCTTTTAACTTTTTAAATTTTAATAATTAGCTGGTGGATGACGATAATATTTCGAAGAAAATTGCCATTAGGAAAAGTTCTATGTGTGCTGCAGTGATGCTATTTTTGTATTGACAAGTACCAACGGCAACATTTTGCAGATGCATAAACATGCAACATAGAACAGCAACATTATTTTTTCTTCGCATTAATTTGTAATGTGATAAATGGAACACAATACTTAAAGGCTGTAGCTCTGTAATTGTTTGCGAAAATTGTTTAACAAATATAAGTTTGCAATATTGTGAGCAAGAATGTTGCCAGAAATATTTTGTGTTTGTAAAACATGTTGCCAGAAATATATCCCAAACATATCACATTAAACATTATTTTGTATTTTTTAGCAGTTTATTTTTAAGCACTAGGTCATTATTTAATAAAAAATTAAAAAAAAAAAAAAACAAAAATAAGTAATTTATAATTATTCGGAATCTTTTTCAACATAAGCGCAATTTTATTTCGTGCTTGATTCCTTTAAATAAATATTTCATGATATTCTCATAAAATATTTATTACAAAAATTTTTATTAAAAATAAACATTTTATGATATTCTCATAAAACATTTATTCAAATAAAAATAAAAATATTTGAAATGTATTGTAATGGGGGAGAGCACGAATAAAAATTGCTTATTATATTGAAAATGATTCCGAATAATTGTAGATTATTTATTTCCATTGCATGTGCCCATTGCTTTTTTAGACTTTTGTAAAATTATTTACAAATATTTTTTATTTTCTGGAATTTTTAAATTACATATGAATGGTCTCCAATGGAAACCCTTATGTAGAAATGATTGAAAATAAACAATGTTTTTTGTTGTTTTGTAGTGTTTGTATGGAAGTGTCTTTGAGTCTTGCTGCCTATGCTATGTTGATTTTATGAAAAAACTCTCATAGAATCAGTTTGGCTTTGGATATAAGACTCTTACGTTTTTCTCTACAATATTGGGGTAAAATTCACTGATGAGCTACTTGAGCAATAGTGAAATTGCAATATGGATGTGCTTTCCCCATTACAATACATTTTAAATATTTTTATTTTTATTTCAATAAATGTTTTATGAGAATATCATAAAATGTTTATTTTTTTAATAAAAATTTTTGTAATAAATATTTTGTGAGAATATCATGAAATATTTATTTACAGGAATCAAGCACGAATAAAAATTGCTTATTATATTGAAAATGATTCTGAATAATTGTAGGATTACTTATATCATAAAATGTTTATTTTTAATAAAAATTTTTGTAATAAATATTTTATGAGAATATCATGAATATTTATTTAAAGGAATCAAGCACGAAATAAAATTGCGCTTATGTTTTAAAAAAAAAACTTAATTTTTCATTATTTTTATCAATATTTTGCCAAACCATTTTGCCAAACAATTGTTGTTGTTTGTAATATATAAAAAATAAAGTTTCTTTTTAAATATTTTTTATTAAATAATGACCTAGTGCTTAAAAATACACTGCTAAAAAATATTAAAAAGGTCAAATAACTATAATTATTGTACATTATTTTGTATACTCATTTGAGACTTAATTTGTTTTTATTGACATTTAACAGCATTTCCCACGAAGGTGATAAACGGAGCACTGGGCTTAAGTGATAAGTTTTTGTTTTTCGCGAAAAACCTTGCCTTCATCCATCTTTTATTCCATTTATAATTTTTCAGATTGTTTTTTAACTGAAAACCCAAAATTATGATGTGTAGGGGCTCTGTGCTAAATGCATTGCGGATAAACAGAAAATTTGACAGGATGCTAGTTAGATGTTATTAGGTTTTTTCAAAAACTATTACGTAGTAATTCGTTAACCAACAATTTTGTAAAGTTCTTCCAAAGATCTACTCTTAAAATATCAGCAAAATCCAAGTCCGCTTTCTTGATATGCTACAATCTACGTGAATATTTTTCGTTTCTATGTATACAAAATTTTTATCAAAATTCATCAGATGAAGATAATTTATTTTGATATTTTTATAAAGAATATTTAATATTAAATGCCCGTTTTAATAAAAAATCGCTGTAAATTTGAGCTGGGAAAACAAATGTTGTTGGTTAAAAAGAAATTAAAACGGTTTCAAACTTAATTGATGCTAAACAATAAAATAACAGGAAAAGAGAATGTTACGTACGTATAGTGCAACAACAAAAACATGATAACAGCAGCAGTCACAGCAACATTAGCAATGAAATTATATAAATAATAATGATGCAACATTAAGGAGAGAGGATGGATGGTTGTGGCCCAGTAAGTATAACAAAGTACTCAAGCCACAAAAAAGAGAATGGTGACCAAATGGCCAGCAAAGCATCATCACACGTATCGAATTGAAAAGAAAGATGTAGGAAAAACAGGATGACTGGATTTTAAACTAGAATATTCGCTTTAATTAAAAAAAAAAAAAACAACAACAACAAACAAGCATAAAAAATACAAAACAATAAAAATAGACAAAACCAGCCAGCCAGCCAGCAGTCAGCCCAGTTACTACACATGATGAGAATAATATGCAACTAGCAACCCCAAGCAATCGACTGCACAACACAACATCTGATTGTAGCAGCAGCAGTTGTTGTTTGTTTGTCGTAGTAAGTAAATTTAACCTAAAGGCATACTACACTCATAAATGGAAAACTAGTATTTTAAATCGTATCGTAATAATCGAGTGTAAAACTGCCCGCCCGTCTACCCAAATTGCAGTCAGTGTGGCTGCATGCAGCACATTGGCAGCTGCAATATTTTTAAGCAACAGTTGGCTGTTTTGGCTTTTCCTTATTTATTTTATTTACATTATTTATTTGTATTACACAAGCACAACATAATGACATGAAATGAACTACTACTGGAATATAAAATATAAAAGAAATGTGAAGAATCGTTTATGTCATTCATTCCATAGAATTTGTTACAGTTACAACAACGAGTTTCAGCGAAATATGAAAAAAGTCATAGAAAAAAAGTAGTAAATCGGGCTGCAAGTTTTAACTTGCCACAATTCAACGTTAGACTTTTAAGGAATTTGGTAACAGAAAACGCAAGAAGAGAAAAGGATTAGAAAAGTTGTTAAACCAAGTGTAGAAAGTCGGTGTTTTTTTAAGTATTGTTAATGTTATGTTATAGCTTTTAGGAGCCTATCTGGTTCGAGTTCATACTTTCCATAATTCTTGAAGTTGTGAGGTAAATTAAAACAAAACAGAAAACAAAGTGCATTATTTACTCAACACAGTTTGAAAGTTTCTATAGGCAAATATTTCAGACCTAATGGAAATAAGCAGTTTTGACGTTAGCTATCATCACACTAAATTAGCGAAGAATAGTTTACATTATTTTGATCAATATTAATTATTCCAATTTTTCAAGCTTAATTTCTTAAAGTAAATGTGATGTGCACTATTCGATTAAAAATTATTCGATTAGCCGGATAAGATATTATTTTTAAATTAAAATTTCTTGAACTAAATGTGAAGTGCATTATTCGAATAAAAATTATTCGATTAATCGAGTAAGTTTTTATTTTAAAGCTAAAACTTCTTGAAATAACTGTGATGTGCACTAGTCGAATAAAAATTATTGGATTATTAATTTCAGTTTTATTCGACCTTTTTTTTAATTTCTATTAAATTTTAATCTTTTTACACGGTCCTTTAAATTATAACGATTAATTTTTCTTTTTTTCTCTCAATATTTCGCTTTCCTTTGGAAAGCTTCTTCAGGAAATTATTTTTTTTTTCTTTTTTCCTGAAGAAGCTTTCCAAAGGAAAGCGAAATATTGAGAGAAAAAAAGAAAAATAAATCGTTATAATTTAAAGGACCGTGTAAAAAGATTAAAACTTAATAGAAATTATTGGATTAAATAATGAAAATTCTTTTTTTTTAGTGGGTTTCTTTTACTGGATCATAGTAAGGCCTTCGATGCGGCAGATCACTCTATCTTGCTAATAAAACTCCGTAAGTTATTTTATTTCTCAAGCTCGGTCTGCAGTGTAATATCCTCCTATTTGATGTCAAATAGTGAGTGTTGATGATAGGAGATCTAATCCGCTTATAGTTAGTATTAATATATTGGGTCCGCTTCTCTTCTGTCTCTACATAAATGACCTACCTGACATTTCTAAAACCAGCAGGATGCACATGTATGCTGATGACGTGCAAGTCTATAACAGTTGCTGCATTAATGACGTTCCTAGGTGTGTGAATGGGATAAATGACGATTTGCACATGATCAATCGCTGGGCCATGTCTAATGGATTGTATATCAATGCTTCGAAGTCGAAATGTATGGTCAGCTAGGAGCACTCTGGTCAACATTAATGTGAGAATTGACGGGAATGTGATTGAATTGGTGGAATCAGCATCTAATTTAGGCGTAATTTTCAATAATAGAATGACCTGGACTAATCACATTAACTTTGTAGTTGGCAAAGTTTACAGTAAACTTCGCACCCTATGGTCGTTAAAGGACTCTACACCGTTTGATATTCGCACGCTCTTGGCAAAGACTTACCTGATCCCTTCAATTTTGTACGGCTGTGAAATCTATGCCAATTGTGACAGCACTGATCAGCGTAGACTGAAAGTCGCATATTACAATATTGCCCGTTATATATTTCAGAAAGACCGCCGTAACCATATCTCATCATACTCTAATTTAATTTTTGGAATGACTTTCGATGATCTTCTAAAATAGAGAATTTTTGCCAAATTCTATACAAAAAATAGGCAACGCAAATTTATTTAAAAAGGAGCTTTATAAATTATTTAGTTCTACCCGACCTTGACTTAAATTTTATGTTAACACTTTTACATTACATTTCTTTCGATTGGCCATATCTTTATTTGTTGTAACTTTATCATTCTTGAAATTTTCATTTTGTGTATTGTTAATGCTCTGTAATTGTAAGGATCAACAGCACTGTCACTTATAATAAGATGTTATCATTTTGTTGTGCTAGTTGTTTAAGGAATAAAGAATAATAATAATAAAACGAATACGAAATTTCACTTAGAGGCACAATTAACGCATAAAACTGAATATTTTATAACTCTAAACTCTTAAAATAATATATTTACATAAGACCCCTCGACGTAGGTAGTGCTATGAAAAATAATGTTAAATATTGTTTTTTAATGAAACCTGCGACTTTGTACGCAAGATTAATCTGAAGAAAATAACTAAATTGTCATGTTAATAATAATAATCCAACGAAAATCGATTTTTTTTCCAATTGCTGTTTTCATACAACGCTGATCTGTATTAGCCGTTTATGTGAATCAATTTTGTTTTGTGCTAATATTTTTTGTGATGTGTACTAACTGTATTTTTTAGTATTTCACATCTTTCGCCAGGAAATGAAATACCATAATGTGCACGATATACATAAATAAATAAAAATCAATGTATTATTCAAATATTTGTTCTGCTTTAACCGTTCAGTATCAATGAAGGTTTTATTAGGATCTTTATCGATTTATCGAGCAAAATTTATATCGCATTATTTTTATAAATTTAATTTGAATGTGTAAAAACATGTCATCTAAAAGCAGCACTGCATGATAATTAACTTTATGTGCCTCCAAACATATAATTGGTTAGAGGATGGCCGGGACTCAAACCCCAGCCTCTGTCAATATATCGTAGAAGTAATTGATAGCGTTTTAATCCATCCACAATTAAATTAAACTGCAATTGTTAAAAACAAAGAATGCATTACTCCTGCCAACCACCAGAGGCCCGGCAACCAGCATTATTTTAAAATAATCATTACAAGAGTCTTAATAGTTCTTAATGTTCTGCACTCTTTTTACTTTTCCCAAAAAAAAAGATTACAAATTAATATTCACACTTAAGCTTTTAAACAAAAATTACAAAAACTTGCGCCCGCTTGTGCTATGGACCCAAAACGATACGAATTCTGGTTACTTTTGGTAACTTGTTAAGGGCGCGACCTAAAAAACAAAAAAATAGAGTTTGCAAACTATTTAAAAATCTTTTTATGTTCGCTTTGTTAAAAATTTTGTTTTCTCTTTATTTAATTTTATATTTTTATAAAATTAATTAAAATGAAAATTACTTTTTCTTTAAATACAAATTGAATTTAATGAATTTAAAAACAAATTGCTTTATTTATTTTTATTTGTATAAAATAAAGCATTTGCTGATTATTACTTTTACGTTTTCTTATTAAATTTTACTTCATTTGATACAAATTAACAAATATTTGTTATAAATATTTGTTTGGTAATTACGCCCTCTCAATTTGAAATAACACACACTTGTACATACATTTATTACTTTATACACACTTATGAAGGGTGTTTTTTTGAAGAGGTATACCAGCTTGAAATGGAATAAAACAAAGATAAAGTTTCTTAAATTAATATTTACATTATTCGAAAGCACATCTTGTGGTATTATAATTTAAATATGACTTTTCTCACATTTGATCGCCGCGGCTGAATCGGGCGTATACTAATCTGGAGTTTTAACTTTTTCCAATATTTGTGGCCATATAATAGGCAATAACACAGCGAATGTTGTGCTCCAAGTCAATTGTTTTGCACTTCTCGGTTTAAACTAGCGACTTCACGTATGCTGCCCACAGAACATAGTCTGTAGCGGCGTTAAGTTGCATCATCTTGATGGCTAATTCAAGGGCGCGAAACATGAAACTATACGGTTACCAAAAGTTTCCTTCTACAAATTAATTGTGAGACGAACTGTGTGATATTTTGCAGCGTACTGCCGAAACCACAGCTTTTTTGCACATCGTGGTTATTCAACTGATGAAAGAAAAAGTTAGTAATCATGTTTCTATAGCGGTCAACATTTGGCTATAACTTTTAATGATTCTATCAGCCCTTAGAGCACACCAAGCTGTCAGTTTTTCTCGATGTAACGGTCTCTCAACATACTGCCAAATACGGCAGTTTTGTTTATTGACGTGATTTCGCTTATGAAAATCGGAATCAATGACCATCTTGTTTTGGGCGCAATAGGCTTGTAGGTAGTGTACTGGCTTGTCAGTTCGGGGGTTGTGTGTTCGATTCCCAACAAACCCCTTGGCTGTTTTTCACTACAAAATAAAAATTGACTGTCGTTGGGGCTGCTCAGTGATAAAGGCATGGTCACTGGTCGCTGTGCTGTGTTATACGACAGCTTATTACCGTAACTATCCTTCTACTTTCACCACCTGTCTCATCGCTACCCTTTTCTAAAGATGTAGCACGGCACTCGACTAAATAGGCAATGTTGCCTGAAGTGCTACTTCTCTTAAAAAAAATATAAGCGTTGTTAAGGCGCCAGTCTATTCATGTTGAAATCCCAAACTAAACATAAATCAATTGACAGCTAAAACAAATGGCCGCCAATTAAGAAAGTATTGCCAACTTAAAGTTCTATGCCTCTATAAAAAAAACCGATATTACGTCTCAACGCGAATAAAAGATGGCATTTGATATTTTTGATAACTTAAGTTGTTGATTTTTGTGCTAAATGCAATATTTACAAATAAATGATACTTTTTATATTTTCTGAACTTTTCGCCTAAATACGCGCATTTATTATGGTGCCTTATAACTTCCCTTTCTAACAAACAATCGAAACGGAAATGTTGATAATAACAAAGCAAAACGAAAAAATAAAAGAGTTTACACAAACTTTAAAAGAATTGAAAGCTTAACGCTAGTTATTAAATTTATTATTCGATACAATAAAACATTCTACATACATACATACATATGTACATAATTATAAATATTTATTTAACTTGTTTGTGTTATGCTCATATAAAGCAATTAATAGCCGTTTTACTAGGTGGTGTTTAGAAATATTTAATGTTTTGGTATGGCTTTAGGAGCTGCCTTCAATTATTGCTTTAACACCAGCTGTCAAATTTTATGCTGGTGATAATAATACATTGGGTAGGAAAGGTACACGGTAATAATATAATAAACCTACTTTCTTAAGCCAATTTGGTTATCTTGGGAACGTCGAAAGATAGGCATTTACTGGTCCAAGCCTAGCTCCTCCCTAGTTTTATTTAATTGATGTTTCCAAGTTGTACTTCTGAAGAAGGCACACCTTTAGCATAGACCGGATACTTTAATTGACTTTTCTTTGGCCTTTTTAAAACGTCTTTAAATTTCACTGTTAACGTAAAGATTCGAGGAAAAATCAGCACCATTTTCAAATGCGAAAATTTGCAAATGCAACATTTTTAGAATATGCAAAGGCATTTTTCAAAAGCTTAAAGGAAACAACCATTACTACACTACTACTATTTCTCTAGAGTTTCAGTCTTGGGTTAGAAGAACAAAGAAAATGAGGTTTAAAAAAATATTATGATTTAAAATATATGGAAAAATAATACATTAAAATTATATCGAAATTGACATAAACCTTTAGTTTGCAAAAACAAAAACAAAAGACTTAAAAAAAGGTGATTTCATGCGAAAATAAAAGTATTTTCCGCATGAATTGTTCTTGTTAAAAGATCATCATAAAAAATAAAACAAAAAGAAAAACAAAGCAAAAAGGAATAAAGAAAAAAAAAACTAAGAAGGAAACAAAATACGCATGATGATGATGATGGTGTGTCTCATATTCGTCTTCATTTTGGTCAAAACTTTGACGATGTTTCCTTCGTCTATGCATGTTTATCAAGCCCTGTATTGTTGTTGTTTTTATGTGTAGCTTGTGTTGAAAGAAATTTGAAAACAATAAATTTTGAATTAAAGGTTGAACAGTGTTTACTAATAATGAAGACGACGACAATGATGATAATGCTGAAGGGAATAATACACCAGTTAAAGAAAGAACGAAAGCGATGCTGATACAGGTAGACAAATAAATAAAATAATATAAAAGAAATGAACTGAACTGAAGACAGGAAAAGAACAATAACTTGTTATCCTGGCCTTCTGTTGTGATCAATCCTCACTTCATGCACATACAAACATACATACAAACATGCATACATACAACATGTCTCTCACAGTAAGCCATTGCTTTTTGGCACCATAAATAAATTACATTTTTAATAAAGTATTTAATTAGAATTAACACTAGATGAGGTCTTGCAAAATTGGAACAGCCGCAGCTGATAATTATAGGCAGGCTTTTTGAAGTTCAAGGAACACTTTCACTGGTATTTGGTGAAGGGACTTAATAAATTACATTATTCTGTATAACTGTAAATTGCATTATTCTGTATGAGGCTATTATTAGTTTGAGTTTGGTAGAGGCTAAAATTTAATATTAACTGAGGGCCACGGGCACTTAAAGAATTAATATTTATGTCGCGTAAAACCGCAGCTGGCTGGCAAACAAATTGACAACTACAACTAGATTATCTGTCAGTCTATAAATATTAATAATTGTTTCAGTGTATATACCTCTCTCATCTACCTTTCTGTTAGTTTAAAGAGAATTAGTCCTTTACAAATAAACATGCTCTCTCCACATTAATTAATGCATTAAGGCCGGCCCGGGACACATAGAATCCGTCATACGTTGTATTTTTCAAATGACAAGTAAGTTGAAATACACGTTTTCTTATCAGCGTTGTCACAATCAGTACGTCTCTGTCAATGCAAAGTACGAAAGTTGGCCAACTTTTAAATTTTGACGTACGTTGAGTACTTTGACATTTTTCATTTGATTCTTCTTCTTGGTTTTTTTTTTGTTTTCGCTCTATCTATTGTAGTAAAATATTTTTAAAATAAATTATAAATAATAATAATATTAATATTTTCAGTTTTATTCGACCTTTTTTTTTTAATTTCTATTAAATTTTTATCTTTTTACACGGTCCTTTAAATTATAACGATTTATTTTTCTTTGTTTCTCTCAATATTTTGCTTTCCGTTGGAAAATAATAATAAAATAATAAAATAATTTCCTGAAGAAGCTTTCCAAAGGAAAGCGAAATATTGAGAGAAAAAAAATATAAATCGTTATAATTTAAAGGACCGTGTAAAGAGAAAAAAATTTAATAGAAAATAATAATAATAATAAATAATGGAATAAATAGTACAAATTACCATTAATAGAAAGTCTAAGATGTCGTCTAACTCCATTTCAAATGTGCACTTTAATAAAAAAAAAAAAAAAATATAAAATAAGACAAACAAAAAACAGCTGATTTCTTATCCGTCAACAAAGTACTCATTGTGCCAACCTCATCCGTCGTTACTTTGACCCCAGTTGAATACGTCAAAGTATAACGCATGACGGATTCTATGTGCCCTGGCCTTTAGAAATCTCTGACTTCCACTTTACTCCAGGGCGCACAAACTTGAAATACAAAAATATTACTTTTGAAATCAATATTCAACTTTAAGAATCAAAATTTTGATCAGCTTTTGGGAGTGTTGCCACAAATTAAATATTCTTGTAATATCAGCTGTTTTATTTCGAGTTTTTAATGGACTTAGTAAAATGAAGGGTCATCTTCGCAAAAAAAAAATGATTAAATACCTACTTTATCATTTACTCTCTCTCTCTCTCTCTCTCTCTTGGGAAATTATTTTTGCTTTATTAAATTATTATTAAATTATTTTTGCTTTATTAAATTAAAATTTTAGTGGTGAATATATTTCATTCATTTTAAAAATTGTATTTCCAAATATAAAAAATATTCGAAAATAAAATAATTACACAGTTTAAATATATATCAGCTGCTCGATTTCGCCATTTTAGTGGACCATTTGGAAAGCAGGAATATTGGCAATTCTATTGGGGAGGAGGCACCCGCACACAAATTAAGAAAAATAGTGACTAATGCGAGTATATCAGTAAAAATAGTCGGTATAGTATAAAGAGAGAGATAATGTTAGGTCAGGCATATCATTGGGTATATTTTCAACAGGAGAATTAAAATTCTATTCGCGAATATAATTTTATTTATTTCGTTCATTTTTAAAACTGTATTTGCAAATACCGCTATTCGAAAAACAAAATATACAAAAATTTTAATCGTTCGCGAATAGTACAAGTTTGTTTCTGTATCTTAACGAAAAATTATTTATTTGGCACGAGCAGAGTTGAAGGTAATCATGAAGTGTTTTAATAGTCAACCTGGGCAAAATATTATTTATTTGGCACGAGCAGAGTTGAAGGTAATCATGAAGTGTTTTAATAGTCAACCTGGGCAAAATATTATTTTTTTATTTATTTATTTTCTTATTTATCATTAATTGTCTACGGAAATTAACATCCTTTCAGACATTTTAGTTAAAATACAATATAAATTATCTTAAATTAACACCCATACAATAATAAATACTAGCTTTATATACAACATAAAAATTTGCTCAAATTTAACATACATACAATAAAAATAAATTCTGTAAAAAATATACATAAATGCAAACACCTAGTTGTTCAGGTAAACTAACAAGTTATTCCTTATTGCGCTTACTGACAAATTGAAATCTACGAAATTATAATATTTATTAAAATCTGCACAAATTCTCCTAAAAGAGTCCGCGTTAACATAATTGGCTCGAAAGAATTCCACTGCTAAAGGTATCAAATGTCGTGTAGGGCGTTGCGGTACATTTAGAGTAATCCTGTTAATAAGTGAATGAGTAGAAACGTCGCTAATTATCACACCAAAAATGAACGAAATATTAAGTGCTGTTCTACGACTCCTTAAAGTTGGTAGCTTAATAAGAGAAAGTCTAGCTGAATAGGCAGGTAAATCCAATGGGTTAAAGTTCAAACCACGGAGGCAAAAAAGTAGGAACTGTTTTTGAACAGATTCGAGAACATCTGAGTATTTTCTATATATAGGGTCCCAAATGACGGATCCATACTCTAGAATAGGCCTGACAAGGGACATATAAAGGCTTTTGGTAACGTATGGAGCATCAAACTCTTTAGCCCAACGTTTTACAAATCCAAGTACACCTCTAGCTTTGTTTGCTGTCAAATTGATATGTGCAATAAAATTGAGTTTGGAGACAAGTAGCAATCTAAGATCCTAGTATTTTGTCAACTTCCTCCAAATGATGGTCATCGATATAGTAGCATGCAGTTATCGATTTCTTTCTAGCAAAGCATATATATTTACATTTCTTGAGATTTAGCTCCATACGATTTATTTTACACCAGTTGTGAAACGACTATGACTCTGATTTTTTCATTATGGGGCATTTTTTACTTAAGTTATAGGAACGGGTTACTGGGGTGGCAGTGAAGAAACTGTTAAAGCCAACAACTTAATAACAACATTTGATAAAAGGTTTTACTTTAAAACTTTTCCAAGTCCATTACATTTCATATGGATATATATGTAATGATTTGTATTTCAAATGTTTTGATATAACTTTTTTTATAATTTTTTAAATACTGATTTAATTTTAATTTGAAAACAATTGGACCTACACCAGTTTCATGATTAATAAACTATGAAATAAAAAAATTAAACATTTCTTCAGCTAATGCCCTTTAAATTATGTAAATTCCAACTCTATATTGAAATGCTATTCTTTTTTTAAGTTTCTTTTTCCTTTCATTGAATGAAAAAGCTGTTGAAATCAGCCATGATGATTTGGTGGGACATTGTTTAATTTTCAGAATGTAATGATAGATGGATGGCCTGGCAATATGATATAAATAAAAGTGAAGTGGGTGGTAGTGGCCTAAAGTTACTTTTAAATTAATTTGTAATAATCATTTTATATGTTTTAGGGAACAGTTCTGAAATAAGAAGCTTTTGTCAAAAACGTACTATTTGTACATTACATTCAAAGAAATGGTTCATTTAAAACGGTGACCATTATTGATGGTCTAATGTTGTTATTCAAGCCCAATATGGTTGCTTGCTTCTTAAAGGATTAATTTTAAATTATTTTGCATTGAAAGAGTAATGGTTCCTTTCTCTTTGTAGTTGTGTGTTTTTTTTTTTGTTTTTGTTTTTATATTGGCCATTTTTGTTAATGATGAATGTATTTATGATGAGGATCGCATTGGTTTTTGATCAAAGAAAATAAAATACCTTTAGCAATACGATAGACTAAGAACAAGCTTAATAATTACGCCCTCATCTGTTATAATTTTTTTTTATTTTTTAATTTTTTATTTATAGTTTTATTAACGCATTGTATATCACTCGCATACACACAGTCGTTTTCAACATAATAACGTAACTGTACTCTCTTCTTCTCTAGCATAAAATAATTATAATCTTTAATAAATTCTTCTCCTGTTTTTCGTTGTTTTTTTTCCTCAGGGCGGAAACTTAATATTTTAACTAAAGCCCGTTTTTTTTTGTTTTTTTTTTGTTTTGTATATCAAATAATTTTTATTATTTAAAAAATTTTAAAATACGTAATTTGATACAACAGCTTAAATTAAGTTGAAATATAATTTCCTTTTTTAATTCTTGTTCAAGGATTTTTGCTTGAAAAAATGTGTGTTAAATTACAGTGTGTTGTTTCTGTTGTAGTTTTATCATTATAAATAAATCCTTTACAACGATAATTAACATCATGTTAAATTTTACAAATTTATCTCACAGGTAAATTGCATTTAGGTGGGGAAAGGTGTCAATGTTTTCATTAATTTTTAAACATAATATTGCACTTGTCCCGGCCTATGAGCGATTTATACAAAAAACAACTTTCATCAAGTTAATAATAAAATGTGTTTAAATAAATATAAAAAGTGTGAAAATTTATTTTTTTTTAATATTACGAAATGTAAGTGAAAATGATATTGTACGAAGATAATTTTATAATTACGGTGACATATTACATATACAGTTGTGCGACAAGTCTACATACCCCTTGAAAAGCAAGGATAGAAGTTTTCTGTGAACATTGTAGCATTAAAATTTATTCCAAAGAAATCCAATCAGTCTATTAACAAACAATAAATTTTAACAAAAAAATTTTAATCCAAAAATATTTATTAACAAAAACAAACGAAATTCATTTTTTAAACACAGAAAAGTTTACGTAATTTGCAAAAAGAATATTTTTCACTTAAAAGGAAATAAAAAGACAACGGAATTATTATTTGGTGGGCCCGCCACGACTTTCTAGAACAGCATTTAATCTATATTTCATGGAATTTACCACCAATACTTTCGTGTAATTATTCGAAATTAAATTCCACTCTTCAAGTAAAGCTTTTTTGAGGTCCGGTTTATTTTTAATTATCCTTTTCCTAATGCGACAATCCAATTCATACCATAAATTCTATATGGTGTTTCAAATCTGGTGACTAGGGTGGAGAATAAAGTGGATGGGACACATTATATAGTAGCCATTCCTTGACAACACCAGCGTTTTTTATGCTGAAAGTACCAACCCACCGTAAGACCTAGTTTACTCGCGGATTGCTTCAAATTAGCTTTGAGAATGTCCAAGTATACCATGCGATCCATATTAACATCAATTAATGTTAAGTTATCCACCCCAGCCGATGACATGCAGCCTCAAACCAAAATAGAGCCACCACCGTGCTTCTCCGTAGAAAGCAAGTTTTTAGGCAATAATGCTTCATTATTTCGACGCCATACTTTTCGCTTGCCATCATAGCCAAACAAGCTGAACTTGCTTTCATCACTAAATAAAACATTAGCCCAAAAATCTTTGCCTTCATCATTATATTTCTTAGCAAATTCAACTCGTTTCTCCATATTTATTTTTCTGATGAATGGCTTCTTTGGAGGCACACGGTTGTGGATTCCAAGCGTGCTTCTCAATAAATGTCTCACCATTTCTGGATGCACTGAAGCAATATTCAGATTTTTCAGGGTCTTTGCAATTTCTATTGCTGTTATTCTTGGATTTTCTTGCACGTCTAACAAAATGTTGCGCTTAGCACGAGGAGTCAGTTTAGGTGGGCGAAAACTTCTTGGTTTGTTTTCTACACTATTAGTTTGATTATGTTTCCGAATAATTGTTTGAATGCTTGATTCTGGATGCTAGACCAGTTCTCCAAACTCTCTTAAAGATTTTTTCCTTATAATATTTCACAATAAGCTCACGTATGTTAACACTGATTTTTTTACCGATTTTGGTTAAATTAACACAAACTACAATATTAATATCGAACAGTTAAACTTCTGTTTAACTAACAGTATCTAGTAAAGTCGCCTGAGGTGATTGGCAGCACTTTATGAGTACAGACCTTCATTTTGTGTACTCCACTTCAACGACTTTTCTGTGTTTGAAAAATTAATTTTGTTCATTTTTGTTAATAAATATTTTTGGATTACATTTTTTTTTGTTAAAATTTATTGTTTGTTAATAGATTTAATTTGTTTGGAATATATTTCAATGCTACAATGTTCACAGAAATCTCCAAACGTCGCTTTTCAATGGGGTATGTAAAATTTACTGTGTAACTATATATATATAAAGGCGTTTGTTTCAGTGGTCAATTCTTCGTTTCACTTAAATCTCTAATTGCTCAGCCATTTACGCAAAATTGAAAGCAGGAAATACTTGCAAAGACATAAATCTGGAGAGTATGATGGACAGTAGATCGAAGCCTAAATAAATAAATAACCGATCATTGTCTAGTAAGGGTAATCCCTATATCAATTGCGTGGATAATTTTTTCATCGTTAAGTTGAAATGCCTACAATCCTTAGTCACAATAATATGTTTCCATGCATTTTTGCGGCGTGAACTCTTAAGTAACCTTAACATTTGATATCGTTTGTGTTGGTACAACGATTGAAATTGATGGTGAAGAGTCCCAATTTTCGATTTTTGAGAAGAATGATCTATATAAAAATAATGTTTTATCAGTAGGCACACCTAATTCACTTTCATTTACTTTCGTGTAAATGAAGTTATATTTCCTTAATGTGGCTGTTAAAAATAATTAGTAGTAGTTGCAGCTCTCATCAGTAGTCTACTAGTAAATGACAGTTAAAGGGGGAAGTGTAAAATTTAAGGTTATTGCAAAATTACGTTCTCATAAGTGTTATTATTTTAATTTTATTAAATCAAATAATTCTCTATTTATAAGTTAGAATAAGATTATTTATAATGTCATCCTGGTGTTGACTATGTTATTGAAATATATGTACATATGAAGAATATTGTGTTGTTTATAAACTGCATTAGTTGGAAGCTTATTCCTTGAATAACTGGATTGAAGCACGAGCTGTGTAACATGTTGCACCGTCTGAGTGTAACCACAGCTGCTGCACATCATGGATATTTAATTGGTAAATGAAAACGTCAGTAGGCTCTCTATAGCCGTCATCTTTGAGTGTAACGTTCTCTGACCAGCATCGTTTTTAACACACCAAACAGTCAGTTTTTTCGGAATGTGAAGGTGTTTTGACTTACACTCCAAACATGTTTTTTTTATTGACCTATACACTCAAATAAAGTTTCATCGCTTATGAATATCGGGATTAACCGCTCACTTATCTTAGGCCCAATTTGCACAACTTGGAAGCAATTGATCTTTACGTAAGAAAACAAGATATTAAACTTTAATAAGACAAAGCAGGAATTTATTCCCAAAAATAAATTGAGGAAATTAAATTTTTAGAAGGTTTAATTTTCATTTAAAAACTGATTAGAAGCAGCACATGTTGTTGAGGTAGAAGAGAATAAAGGAAAAGCTTAAGATCAGGTGATTCCTTAAAGAGACAATACTAAACACTAAATTGGAGCACTTTCTGTCAATACTCATTATTTAACTATCGAAAAAAAAAGATTATTGAATTACTAAATTTTATTTAATGGTATCATTACGTTAGGGTCACAGTTCTCGTATATTTAAATAATAAATAATTTTTAATGATTTTAAATACTTATAAATATTTTAAATTTATGGAACACGATTCATCATATTATATAAATTAATAACAATTAGCACTTTCTTTTCTTGCAGTGTAATCTTTAACGGTTTTTTTGTCTGGGCTAATGTTTCGCCAGGTAAGTTTCTTTGTACCAATATAAAATTTAAAAAAAAAGTACATTAGTTTTTATAATAATAAGGAAGAAGTAGGAAGGTGTCAAAAAAATTTAACTTAAAAAAATGCCTTTTAACTGGGAGAAGGAAAATTCAGTATCCCACAATACCTTAGTAACATAAGTTTTTTTTTTAAATAAATATGTTATTCTTTTCAACGGTCTTTTTTAATTAACAATATATATTTTTTTCGATATTTCAACGGTCTGAAAAAGAATAACAGATATTTATTTAAAATATAAAAAGGTCGATTAAAAAAAAATAAGTCGAAAATCTATTATACCATCACATCACGCAATGTGGGCTGCATTTCACTGTTTTATCGTTACTACAAATGGTAAAGTGCTCTAGAGAAATGAGGAAACTTGTTCCCGTTAATTCGCACGTTTTTGCGTTTAACTCGATTTTCGTTGAGAGCGCATTCATTTGTTGCTGGATTGGCTAGTGAATCACACTAAGCATTACAGGGAAAACTCGTTCGCCCGTTTGTGGAATAAACTCCCTCCAGAGGTCTTTGCTGTCACTTTCAATGTAGGAAAATTCAAATCGAATATCTTCAAACACTATTCCCTCTTTCCTCCTCCCCACTACCTAGTTTTCTAGTTCCTGACTGCTGAGGTCATCCCCTGAGTGCTGGTCCGAGAAAAAAAAATAGTAAATAATAGCAAAGAATAATAAAATTATTAATTTTCACTTCAATATTAATATCCATTAAAAGAATGACAGGTAAAAATAACTTATTTTCGCTTATAAAAAAAATTTAAAAAATTACCGTTATTTTCTGAGTTTAAATAGGTGTTACGGTTTTTAATGAGTTTTTTAATGTCTCGTTTTTGTTGTAACTCTTTTAAAATTAAGGTTACCCGTAGCAGCAAATGTTTATTATTTTGTAAAGGTTCATAACACGTAATAGTAATTGTGTCCTACAAAGTATAATTTTAGTCCAGAAAGTTCTCTGTTCTTCATCAATCATTCAAGTTTTCTTTTATTTTGTTATTTATTTTAATCTATAATAATTCGGAATCTTTCTCAATATAAGCGCAATTTTATTTCGTGCTTGATTCCTTTAAAAAAATATTTAATGATATTTTCATAAAATATTTATTACAAAAATTCACTGATGAGCTATGTGAGCAATAGTGAAATTGCAACATGGATATGCTCTCCCCCATTACAATACATTTCAAATTTATTTTTTATTTTTATTTGGATAAATGTTTTATGAGAATATCATAAAATGTTTATTTGTAATAAAAATATTTGTAATAAATATTTTATGAGAATATCATAAAATATTTATTTAAAGGAATGGAATCAAGCACGAAATAAAATTGCGGTTATTTATTTTATTTAATAAGGCTCGGAGCACAAAGAGTAAAAGTTTACTTTTTATTAATGCATGGAACTTTGCCACATATATGCGCGCGCTAAGCTTCTTAATTTAAATAAGAAACCAAAAGATTTGGTAGTACCATTAACGCTTCGGCGTTTTTATTATAAAGGGCTCGCGACTTGTAGAAGAATCTTTCGACGGATTTTCTGATGTGCAGTTCTTAAGAAAAGCTGATTTCTGATTAATAAAATTTGTAATTAGGCATTAAAAGCATTAGGAGTTCAAGGCTGCTTTAGGGACAGAATATAAAATTCTAAGCTTTTCAAACAAGAATAAAATTAATGAAGAATAATTTAATTTGTTAATGAAATATTCATGAGCAAAAAATATTTGTAAAACAAAAAAGTCAAGATATTTTTCTGCTAGTATCGGTGAATATGTATTTTGAGATTTCAAAATCCTTAATTATAAAAAAAGCTAGAAAAATATATAAGACGTAGATTTGTCTCAGTGTATAATATTTAAGCTTTTAATCATTTCAAAATAACGTATTTTCTTTTATATTTAAGTGAGGAATAAGTATATAACGCCATTTTTCTTTATAATACTCTTTATATAAACCGAATTTCTATATTTAAGAGAACACAAACAAACACTCTGATATAAAATGCTCTATTTGAAATCTCATTTATTTTTAAGAGTAACTAGAAAATTAATTAATAAGTTATTGGTCTTTAGCAGTGTTGCCGGAGTAGTGATTTGTTAATTTTTAAAACGTGAACCTGGCAAAATTATGTACCATATTTAAATATTTTTGTGTTACTATATAAAAAGACAAAAAAATAAAATCACAAATACGCCTGTAAGTTGATCTTCGATATGTAAGAGGCCTTATTCCCACAAATTCAATTAGCTACAAATTAGGCCGACAACATTTTGATCTCATCGAGCTTCGAAGTATATTTCGGTAAAATGTTTCGCTGGAGCTGGTTAACGAATCTATAAAATACGCAGTAAAATGTTGCTGTTGCAAATCATTAGTATCGTAAAACACCTTGCTAGGCCTCATATTTTTGTGTTCTGTACTTGCTGTAATCTATTGTATAGTAATGCTTAACTTTTATTTACAACAATGTGAAAACCTTGTGCTTGTAATGTAAGCATTAAATCAATTGAATATTAATTTGCTTTTAAATGGAATACTCTAAAAGAGTAGACTGGATGGGTTAAAGGATTTTCGGTAGCGCAATTTCATTATTTTTCAGGCATTCAAAAATGTTTACACTATACTACAGGGAACACCTTTCATCTTCGTTGTTTTAGGTTATTAATGTTTGTTTTATTTTATTTTGTTTTTATTTTTAATAGTATAAAAAAAAAATTAAAAAAAAAAACAAAAAATATTCTCAAGCAATCTTAGAATATAATTGAAAATTTTAAAATTAAAACATTTAACTTAATTTTGAGTTAAATTATGCCAAAAGCTATTTAAATATATTTTGACCTGACCTAATTGTTAATTGAAGACACGTGACATGGCAATACTGTTCTTAAGTAATATAGTTTGTTTACGAATTGTAATAGTAAGTTTAACATGTTAATATTGTTGCTGTTTTTGTAGTTGCTATTTTTCGTCAAATAAAAAGGGTGAGTGAGTAATCAGAAAAGAAATTTATAAGTGCAAGTCTCAAAAACCATGCAAGTAAATAAAATGTGTTGTACAAAAGTGTGTGTGTTTGTGTGTGTGTGTGTAGTGGTTGTATCGAAGAGGGAGTGTCGCGTAGGGATGTATAGAAGAGAACATTGTTGAGGGAATTATAGTTGCTACATATAAAAATATATAAAATAATTATATTTATTTTATGTTATAATTCTTTTTAACATTTTGAATAAAATGCTCTCTTAATGAAAAATAAAATAGTAATTAATGGGTGACTTTTTGCTGGTTGACTGTTTGGCATTTTAATTTATACTTGTTTTTTTATTATGCGTTTGATTTATCTGACACTCAACCAACATGCTTTGTAAGGATTGTGATTCGGTTGTGGTAAAGCATACTTGGGGACCAAGTTTTTTAATGCTGTGGATTTAGGGCTTTCCGATTCTGATTTTCTTTAATTTAATTTGATAAGAAAATAAGTTACGTTATTGGGAAATAACTGAATTTATTGGTCGGTCATGTCGTTGAAATTGTGTACAATCGTTTAATAGTTTTAACATTTATTTCGTTTTTTTTTTTTTTTTGTTAAAAACGTATAAATTAAATCTGGTCAGATAATGCCGTTTTCTATGAAAGTGGTGTATGTTAACAATGAACATAGCAAACAAAATTTTAAATATAATTACATACTTCGAAAATCGTGTTGATCTAATGGTATATCATCATACCAGGCTCATGCAAATCCGAGAAATTACGCAATATGCTGGATCCTCTCAGATTTATTCAAAATCCATTAAGACTACTTTCAGCAATGGTTTGTCATAATGAAAAATATAAAACGTGAAACGTTCATATCAGAATGAATAAATGTTGAAAGGAATGGTTTTATATTTAGGATTCGAATAAAAAACAATTTCCAATAAATGCATTTAAAGGTTTTGAAATAAATGTTATCAAAAGTCTCCAAAAAGTATTTTTCGCTATCTAGCGGCAGAAAAAATATAAAAAATTAGGAACAAAAGTTTAGAAATCTGTCCATAACCACCGATGCTGTAACGTAACAAAACATGGCGAACTAATATGTAACCAGAACTACACAATTTCTCAAAGAAGTCCAAATAAAATAAAAAATATTTAATACGCTTTTTTATTTTTGTAATTCATGAATCTAAACGCTTAAAAAATTACCATATAACTGTGCACAAAATACAATGAAAAATACGTATAAAAATCAATAATTGATTTATTTATTCTGCGTTGTTGCTATATTTGTTGTTTATATAAACTTTATAAAAATAAATATATTTTTGGTCAATTTTTGTTGTTGTCAGTTGAAAATAAAAATTTTATTTTTTTTTTAATTAAAGAAATGTATTGACACCAGCTTTTTTTATTCATTTTATTTTCTTTTACCCTTTTTTAATTGTGACTCATTTCTTTTTTTTTTTTTCTTTTATAATTTATTTTTTTATTTTGTTTATAGTATTTGATGGTGGCTACGTTTATTAATAAATAATTTCTTTCTCTTTTACTCCAACATTAAAAACTCAACTAGTTTATTGTTGTGTGTGTGTGTGCGTGTGTAATTAAATTGAAATTGTTGTTAGTGCGGTTAGATTTTTAAATATATAAAATAACATTGATTTTTTTGTATAATGTTTCAAGCAAAATTTTTAAGTTTGTTAATAAATTAATTTTTTAATTAAATGATTGTCAGAGTTTTTTCTTTATATATTTTAAGGTTTAAATTTTAATTTCTTATTTTCTTTTGAAAAAGAATTTATTTTTAAAATTTTTTCTATTTTGCTACTGCGTAAAGTACATTGTGGGTCGTTTGCAAAATTATACTCTTAAAAGTTCTTTTCGTTTTTACATAGATATTTTTCTACAGTTAAAATTATTTCTTATTTTCGTATTAGTACGGAAATAAATCCCAAGTTGTTAATGCCATGCATTAAGAAAAAAAAGAAATTGTTGAAAAAAAGAATTGTTATGCTCTGTTTAAAATTCCGGAGTTTAAAAGAATTTTTAAAAAGGGGCCCTTTTTAAGGTACTTTTTTTATTGATATATAAATCGCACCATTTTTTTATGGTAAAGGGAGGTTCCTTTATTAAAGCTACTGGAGTAAAAGGTACTTTTTGTTGAAGATAAAAATCATTTTTAAAAAGGGAGATTTAAATTTTTTAAATTATAACTTTTAATATGCTATTCAATTTTATTACCCTGTTTACATATATATATCGCACATATTTAGCATAGCACTATTATATTTTGAAAAGAAAAATCCAAATTTTAATATGCATTAAAAAAGTTTCACAATGCAGTAGTTACGTCATGTTTTGAACGCAATGTGTTCTGCTCACGATACCTTAAATGTTTTGCTTTATGTTCATCCTTAATGTATGCTACATATTAATAAATCCACCCAGAATTCTCTATAATGATTTAAACTAAAAAGGACCCACTTGAGTGACCAAATAAAGTAAGAACCATGACTTTAATATTAATACGTAAATTAGCTTAAACCGCCGATTTGGTTATTTAGAATAAAAACTGCATTCAGTTAAACATTAAATAAAATGTTGACAAAAATTCAACGAGTAATCAAAACAAAAAATACCAATAAATTGTTATTATAATTTTAATAATTCTAATCATTTTTTATTAGTTTCTACCAACGATATATTTTTATTTATGACAAATAATGTTTTTAGCACCCCACGTCTTTTTATGTTTTTCATTAAAGTATTTTTTTTTATTATTGATTTCATTTTCATTTTAAACTTATTTACAAAAATTAAATTACCATCATTCTCATATTTATACATATGTAAGCATGCACATACATACACATACATGTATATGTATATATGTATCTATCGCTACTTAATAAATATTTCTACTTAAAAATAATTTTTAAAGCGTCTGTTTGTTTTTAATTTCTTAAACTATAATTTTTTAGCTCTCTCAATTTATTTAAAGCCAACCTATATGCACTCTATATAACTTGTTTATAAATTAAATACATATTTGTTTTCTTATTCGTTTATTTTTCATTACTTTTTTATCTATTTATTTTCTTTTAGTATAGACATTTATCTCAAGTCATGTTATTTATTTATTTTTTATTTTGTTTCCTATTTTTTTTTTTCTTAAGCTTTAATTTTTTTTTCTTTGCCTGCCATTCGTATCCAATTTTTTTTTATGTTCATTAAATATAATTAAATGTGATTATTTTAGAAAATAATAAAAAAACACAATTAAAAAAATAAAATCAAAAATTATTTGTTAATTTCTCAGTTGTAAGAGATTAGTTTGCTTTTTTTTATTTTTTAAGAGAATAATTTTTGTTTTTTAATTTTCTGTTTCCCTACTCATTCTCAGAAGAACAATAGTAAATCTATTAAAAAAAATTATACTTAATAAGGTTTCTTTGCAGTTTTTAAGCAGGGAGTTATAAAAAACAAAAAGAAAATTTTACAAGTCAGAGAGCTGCCAGATCGAAAACAATTTAGAATATACGTCTTTTTGCATTTGGCTGTTCATAACCAAACAACAAGAAGTAGGTATATTTTGATTGAAAGCAAACAACTGAAATCAAACATGAAATGAATGTTATAAATTCAAGCGTGACCGATGTTCTACACCCTTCAATGTGACTTTACTGATCTATGCTTTTGTTGTTTTCCAACTTTTTGCGAACAATATTAAATAATATTCACCCCTATTCTGCGTTTTGATTAAGTCTCCGCTTTCAGTTCAGTTGCCATCGAAAATTGGTATTCTGAAGAAAAACGGAATCGAAAGAAAAAGAATGTTTAAAAAATTAATAGCATCATTGTGGAATGTGGAAATGAAATAGCAAAATAAGCAAGTTTATCATTTTCATAAACAAATGTAAAATTTAATACAAAAAGTTGTATGCAAACATAATTAAAAATAAGCATTTTTTGTTGGAGGACCTAGTGCATTGAGGACTCCTGCAACTTCCTTCTAGAACACTGTCACTTCTTTCTTTGATCGCTGGTGGTATCCACATGCAATGTCTGATTTAGATGCCATTAAATTTGCCAATTTTTCATACTGTTGCGGTGTTGTTGTTTTTGACCTGTAACACATAAAAAACACATCATATTCGGGTACAAAAATGAACAGTTTAAAACAAACAAAAATTTAATTAAATAAAATTTAATTAATTTAATTAAATAAATTAATTAAAAATAATTTTAAGTGTTTTTTTATCGTTTCTGAACATTTTATTTCATTTTCTACTTGCATTTTTTTCAATTTTAAACTTTTTAACTAAAAAACACAGATAAAGAAAACCCCTCCGTTAACAAAAACGCAAGTGAGAAAAACGGAGCTCCGATCGTAATGCAGAATACATACAATCGAAAGAAACTGAGTTGAATCGAAACGCAAAATACCAAAGCTGCTAGACGGAGAAAATTTCGATTCGAATCGAAACGCAGAATAGCCTCAATTATATTTTTTAAATTCTATTATTCTTTTTGTTTCTTGTCGAAATTATTTTATATGGGATTTTAAAATAAATGTCATTTTAAATTCTATTATGATATTTTAGATTCTTCAGTTTTTCCGCTTCTTTTCTGAAATGAGTTTTTAGAAAAATACAAGCAGAAATTTAGAGAATTTCATTTATTGGTGAATTTCTGATTAGTTGAAAAGCTTTTCTTTTTTGTGAAATTTAATATATTAAACAAACAACAATAAACCAAGAAAAATATTATATTCTTGACTTTTAATCTTGTCATCATAATGGGACACGGTACTTTCTACTCTATATAAGCCATATTTGTAAAAATCATTTCTCTTTAATTTTTAATTTCATTTTGTTATTAGTTGTTGTAGGAACTATAATAAAAAATATTCTGCCAAATTGTTCGCCATTAATGTTACAGGGATAGGGGCATGGATAAATGATAGACAGGCACGAGGCACGGTATACTAAAATTAAAAAAGACAAAATTTTGAGGAAATTTTTTTGATTTTATTGCTAATGTTTATTGTAGTTTATTTTTGACCCTTGGTACTGTAGTAATTTTTTTTTCGCTCTGAATGTATTCCTTTTTTATGGTAAAAAGAAATAGTTTTCGTATTCAAATACAGAATTTTTTTTTAAATATCAAAGATTATAATTAGTACATATATTAGTACATTTTTTTAATACCCACAACATTTAAACTGGCACGTAAAGGGGTTAGGCAATATCAGGTACAAAATTTGTACTTCTATTTTTGTAAATTGTTTTTAATTTTTTTAAGTTTGTATTTATTTATTTGGTTTGGCAAAACAAAAAGTTGTGCCAAACCATCTGGCATCACAATATAACGTTTAATATTAATGTTTTTGTTTTTCTTTTTGAGCTCTCTCAAACACAAATTTGCTCCCTTATTGTGCGAGTAGTGTGTGTTTGCTTGTGGCTATTTATTTTAATGTATAAAAGTGTGTGTAAATAAAATGCTATTAACCGCTATGCTGCTTTTGGTAAGTAAGATGGTGGTGGTTGTTTTTTTATTTTTAAAAACGATTTATATATTTTATTATATATTTTGTTTTTATATTTTAAATTACAATAATATCCAGAAAAATATACACAAAAGGGCAAACAAAAGAACATTTTTATATTTATGAAAAACACACAAAAAAAAAATTCAAACAGAAGGCAAGCAAGAGACGAAACAAGAAACCAAGCGATGCAACAACAAAACAACGCGCGCGTTTATTTTAGAGAAGAAAAAGCAACAAACGAAATAAAATATAAAATATAAAAAAAAATATTTGTATATAATTTTTTAAAGAGTTTAGTTTAAAATTAAATGTTGAAGAGTAAAGACGTCAAATTTAAATTTTTTTTGAAAGTAAAAAATAAAATAAAATTAATTAAAAATACATAAGTAATATTTGTGTGTCTGTAAAGTATAGAAATTTATAGCAATAAAAGAATTTCGGAAACATAGGTAAGTTTTCAATAAATATTTTATTAGCAAAAATATAAAATAAATTATCTTTAAATTTCAAAGTTCAATCATTTGCCGAAAGTTTTTTATTTTTTTGTTTTAATTTTGTTTTTTTTTAATGTGTCTGCCTTTGTTGTCGTTTATTTTATTTTTTTATTTTCCACTAGCATTTAATTTATAATAAATTAACTAACCGCAGTGTGAAAAAAAGCTTTTTATTTATTAATTTTTTTTATATAATTTTCTTGTTATTGTTTTGTTTGTCCACTACACCAAAAAATATTAAGTATGGTTGCAAATTATTTTCATTTTAATTACAAGAAAAGAGCAAGAGTTTCGCTGTTAACTCTCAAGCAAGAAAAAGAAGGTGTGAGTTAAAAGAGCGTGACTTTTTTAACCGCCATGCGCTCTTTATTAACATGTGCTTTATATTAAAAACAATTGTGTGTTATTTTGTTTTATATGAGTTTTTTATTGTTTATAAATTTTTAAGTGTAGAAAACAAAAAAAAGCTTTTTTAAATTTAATTGTTATCAATTAATTATTTAAAGATAACTTATTTTATTTATAATTTCCATATTAATTTTAGTTTGATTTATAACTTTTTTTATATTATTTTTGTGTAAACTTCATTTCAACAAATTGAAATTGCAGTTTATTAACAAGAAAAAGTTTTTATATGTAGAAATTTGATAGTTTTTATAGTTTTCAATCTGGCATATATAACAGAAATTCTACCCCGACGTGGTCGACCCCGCACTTTACCCCAAATGGGCGAATTTGATTTAAGTTTAATAAGCGAATTTCGCAGTCGCCCATCGTTTTATGATCGAAGTTCACCACGTTTTAAGGATAAACTTTATAATGCTCATCAGTGGCAGGAAATATCAAATAAATTGGGTTTTGACGGTAAGTGAAGTGAGAGTAATTTCATCTCTTATATTAGAAATAATTACATGTCGATAGTTTCATTAAAATTTTTTTTGCATACTAACTTTTGTTTTTTTTTTTAATAGGTATTTAAAATTTTTAACAAAGCCTTTTGGGCAAGTTTCTATTGAAAAAATATATTAAGAGTTTTATTTTGCGTGTTATCTAATTTCTTTATTGTCTTAAAAGAGATATATTTTTTAAGAAATTATACCTAAGTGCAGAAATATTTAAACATAATTTTAATTTTTAAAAAAACCTAGTGTTTATAAATTGACTTTCTTTGATAGTTATAACGCATTATAAAATAAGGGACTAATGCTCTAAAATCATCTTTCTTTCGTAATGGCGTTTGCTTTTCTGAAAATAAATGTTACGACGAAAACTTTTAGGTATATTTCTGTATTGCCTACACACTATTGTGGTCACAATGCAGCAAAAACCCTTTTTTTTTAAATTTTATAAAATTTCAAATGAAAAGAAATTTGATAAAGGTATCGTAATGCCTTTATGATGCCTATGTGCTACCATAGAAATAGCATATTTTCTTATTTACACATATCCCTAAAATGCGTATAATAATATATTAATAACTTTTTTTTTAGCTTAGACTTATTTTATGCTACGGCAATCAAACCGCGTCAGGCAATGGCGTTAGCTTTAACGATGAAATGTCTTATTTAAAAAAAAGCACAAAACTTGTAATAAATATTGCTTAAACAAACCCATATGTAAATAAAAAAAAGAAAGAAACAAAAATTAAATCCCTGAAGGATCACAAAATAACTAAATTGTGGTGTCTCTAAACAAAAACAAAATATTTTTTTTTTTATTTTGTAGCTAACGGTTTCTCTACATAGTCTCTTAAAATCGATTTTAAAATTGTTGACTGGCAAAGCCTGGTGTCTTAATTTAGGTTTGCCTGTTACTTACCTGTAGCAAGTGTATTTGATTTAGTCTAAACCCTTTGCGCGTAGTTGTTGCAACCATAAAATACAACAACTTTAACTGCCCAATTTTCTTTTAACTTGGACATTTTGTTTTGCATTTAAAATGAGTGGGATTTTACCGGGATCTGCATTTATCCTACTGTTACTACAAATCTACACGAAGTTTTATTAAAATTTTAATTATTATAGTTTTGTCATTGGTGATATTTGTGGTCTTATAAATTACTCACACATTCAGAAATTATTAAAAATTAATTCAAAAGTAAATTTCAGTTGATACATTTAAATGTAAATTTTCACACACAGTTGGAGCCAGCCGATAGACGCATGTTTAAATGGCAAGCAACTCTCATTTGTAATTATGGAAATAAAACTCTTAAAAACAAAAACTTCTATGCAAAACACTCTTAATAAAACTCACCTCAAATCAGGCTACAAAACTTGTAAACTGCCAACAACTTTTTTCTTAGAGGGTGAGTTTTATTTTTAAAGGGTAATTTTAAACATAAAAAAAAAAAAAATAAGTAAACCAGCATTTGTTTACAATATAAAATTAAAAAAATAAATTGCATTAAAATGATGCACATGGCTTTTATGTTTTGATGCGTAAAAGCTTCTCAAACAACAAAAAAAAAACAAAAGAGAATAAAATAAAATAAAACACGCAAAAAACAAAACTTGAATGAAACTAAACACATGTTTTTATTTATTTAATATTACATTTTTATTAAATCTACCACCTCACCACTTATTTATCATCGTCACCCCACCACCACTAACTTCGAAAATGCCAATATAATTTCTCAAAAACTCCACACCAAAATTGCTCAAATTTTACTTTTTTTTTTGTAGTTTCCATTCTAAAAGATCGTATTTTACAATTAAGAAATCGTTACAATTTGGAAAAGAGACGTATCGAACAATTACGAGAAGAAAATCCCAATAAATATTATGAGTCACCGTGGCCTCTATACGATCATTTACATTTTCTCTCAGATCATATAAGAGCCCGAAGATCATATAGAAAAATGATGCCATTAAATGGTAGTACAATGACGGCAGCTGGCGATGGCATGGGCCATTTTGCAACCGGACCAGAATTAAGTAATTCTTGCAGTAATAACTCTAATTTAACTTTACGACATGTAACCGATTCTGGAGCATCATATTTAGGTGGTGTGGAAAGTAAAGGACAAAATCTAACAGCAGCATTTCCCAATGGTTTATTGGCTGTCAAAATGGAAGATGATTCAGATGAAACAGAACCAGAATCGTAAATTTATAACAATTTAAGTAATTATATATACATTTTTTTAAATCTGTCTTTTTTTCTTTTTTTTTTAGGGAAAGTCAAAATAATGATTCAGAAATAAATGCATTTGAAACATCAGGACTAATGTAAGTTTAAAACAAAAGTTGATATGTAGTAACAAAAATTTTGTAAATGAATCAATGAGACAACATTTACTGATACAGACAGCGCGAGAGAGAGACCCCAATTATTTGTTACGGTCGCAACTAGAAACATTCTTAATTAATAACTAATTCGTACTTATCAAATGTCTAAATTTAACTAAACATTCGAGTACACGACGTTACATAATGCTCATTTAATTTAAACACGGGAATTCCCCTTTTTCGTTTTATTCACATTTGTGTTTGATTAAGAAAAATGACAATAATTATTTGGATGGAAGAACAAAGTATTTACTATTTTTCTTATCCGTATAGTCGACATTAATCGAATTAAGGATAATTGATGTCCCACACACTGTATTGTAACAAGCGAAATTTTTATAATTTTTCTTTTTAACATTTTTTTAAAATTTAATTTAATGTTTTCAATCTGTTTCTTTCTGCAATTCTTGGTGATTTTAAAACTAAACACAAAAACATTAAACTTAGGTGACATTACTTAAACATATACATATGTATGTATGTACATACATATATATGTATGACCTTACATACATATGTATATTTTTAACAGTTACAGACGGACACTTTAATGTATAGAAAACATGATTTATGTCTGTTGCTATATAGAGAATGGATAAATAAACCCCTCATTTCTAGAGCTGTTGAGTGATTTATTTTTAGTTTCGTTGCAACATGAATCGACTGGCGTCTAAGCAACGCTTCCAAATTGGGCCTAAAACAAGAATACCCATTGATCCTGATTTTTATAAGCGAATTTTGTTTAGAGATGAAACTCATTTTTTTTTTTTTGAATGATCCATAAATAAGCAGATAGGTATTTCTTAAAACACGATGATAGTCAGGACGATACAGTCAATGTTGACCGCTATAGAGCCATGATTTCTTACTTACTTGTTTATTTATCAATTGAACAACAGTGATGGTACAGGAGCTAGTGGGGTTTTAACAAGACAGGGTAACATGACATACACACCCATGTGCCACAGTTGATTTATTTGGGGGGAATGGTTGATAACCGCATAGTTTCACGTTTTACAACTGTGAATCGACCTTCAAGATTGTGCGATTTAACACTGCTAGACTATGCTGATAAGATCGAAACGATTAACCACTTGTAGGATAAAATTCGCTGCGTTATTGTCAATATACCTACGGCCATAAATGGTAGAAAAATTTCTCAAAAATTATACCCTGCTTAGACTGCGTCGAGCCAGCGGTGGCGTCCATTTAACAGAAGATTAACTTTGGAATAAAGTAAATTTCATGTAGATTTCAAAAATTCATCTTTGTTTAATTCTTAATTCCATTTCAAAGTTCTATGCCACAAGAAAAAAACACCCTTTACATATGGTTTACATATGAAGTGAGTGTGTGAATCAATTCCCCTCGGTGAAAACCGTTGTTACCGGCCGTTTGTTCGGTATGATCGGCGGAACAAATTCATATAACTTAATACCATTAAAGTAATATATCAAAATAATTGATTGATATTTGTCATTTCTATACATATTTTTTAACTTTAAAGTCATGTTTACGGATTTATTCCATTTAGCTGACGAGCCTCTGTACGTCTGTTTGCTTTAAAGTCATTTTTTCCGATTTAGTCTTATTCACTTGTCAAAAAGAAAAGGAGTAAAATTAATAGTTAAGTCTGAACTTAAACCGGTTGAAGTGATTCTAACTAGTTCAGGGCAATAGCTGTGAAAACAACCATTTAAAACTTAATATCATATTTAAATTAATCTGAAGAGATATAGCACAAATTAAAAATTTTCAATGTTGAATATAATAAATTAAAATTTTCATATATTTTTAAGTGGTTAAAATTAATTCTCTCTCTCGATTTTAATGCAGTCCTATTTGTTCTTAACAAATATAACTTATATAGCTGAGAAAAAGGAAGATAATACGTTTGAAAATTTCTGCAATTTAAAAACATTGTTCTTGTTTTATTCTTTATTATACCTTGAATTTCCAACTATGCTTTCGTGTTTTATTGATCGCTTATATTTTAACTTGAAGACGTTAGTAGTTATATTTGTTAAGGAAATAGTTTGGGTTCCCTGTGGTGTTTTCTCAGTTTCATTTAAATTTTGTTTTAATTATTAAATTTAATAAATCTATTTAAACAAAAAATATTTTTTTATTTAGTCCGCAAACACATTCCACCTCTTTACCAAATCATATTCTACAGCAACAACAAAATTCTGCGCTTAAACAACAACAAGAACTACAGCAACAGCTGCAGCAACGAAAAGTACATCCTACCATTAGTATACGCCGTTTAGATTCGTTACGGCACGATTTTGCCAACTCCTCATCATCTCTCCAAAATAATATACAAAAACAACGTCAGCAACAACGTATCCACCTCACATCATCCCGCAATCGATCATCAATGCAATATGATGATGAAGCGCCCGTTTCGGCAGCTCTTCCCAAGAAGCCACGTTTAAATGCACGTGAATTGAAATACTCAGCATTTGGTAACTTTATATCGTCATCACTATTGGATTTACCGCCCAGTACAGCTTTAGAATTGGTAGAAAAATTCACCTCCGATATTGTTAAAGTATTAATGGCAAATGCCCAGCAAGAACAACAACAACAACATCGCCATGATATCGAAAATTAAAAATGGAATATCATTTCAACAAAAAGTTGAGCTTTAAACAAAACTTTTTTTTTGTTTTTTTTTTTTTTAATTTTACTACTCCCTTATACTTTTCTATGTATTTCTTTTTTAATTATTAAATGTATTTATTAAACAAAAACAAAATTAGCATGAGATACAAAAAATAAGAAAGAAACACTTTTATAGCCGATATTTTAATGTTTGTGTCCAACAAGAAGAAAAATCACATAATATGTTTTTAGTTTCGTTTTGTTGTTCCCCCTTTTTCTTTGTTCCACTTTTAAATCTTTAATTTTTTTAACGGCTTGAAAAGCTTGTGTACTTTATTTTTGTAAAAATAAAAATAATTTTAATAAATGAGCAACATTTTTTAAATAATATTTTGATGAATATGGTGTTTATTCGAGTTTTGCAACAAAATAAGTTATAATAATATTACGAAAAAAGTAAATTGTACAAAATTTTCTAACGAAGTAAAAGCTACACAATACAGTAATTTTTTGTCCCTTTCCGTAGATAATCAAACAGAATTAAGTTTAGTGGTGGAATACTGAAACTGTAAAAACAACTCTAGGATAGTGAAATAAACTCTTAATAGAATTGTAAGATTTCTAGAAGCAGAAATTTCGTGGTCAACATTAATTGTATGCAATAATTGTGTGTAACAAAACATTAATAGATTTTTTTATATTAATTATTTATTTCGGTCGTGATCGAATTTCGGGGAAGATCCCCACCTTATTTTTGTTTTTTTTTTTTCTTGTTTTTTGGTGAAAAAAGACGATGTATATTCAATCAAGAGAATCTGTTTGAGCAGTTTCGGTATCAAAATCTATACAAAGAATTATACGAATCAAATTCAAAGTGAAATTATTTAATTTTCTAGATATTTCAACAGATGGGTCCCACAACCCATGAACATACTGCCATTACTTTTTTTTAAGTTACAATTATATGGGAAAAATATAGAAAACTAGCGTGCTCGTGACTGCTTTGCAAGTCATTAGTGCGCCAAAAAATGCAATCAGTTAAGAAAATCAGAAAGAACACAATTTATTTTTTTCTTTTTTAGGTTTTTCTAATAGTTTTATTTGATTATTCTTTTTTTAATCGACCTTTTTATATCTTAAAAAAATGTATTATTCTTTTTAACGGTCTTTTTTAATTAAATTTTAACGATATTTTTTCAATATTTCGTTTTCCTATGGAAAACATCTCCAGGAAATTTAATTTTTAATAAGAAAAATTATTATTGTTATTATAATTTGTTAATAAATTTTGTTATTAAAAATTAGTTGAAAAAATATATCGTTGAAATTTAATTTAAAAAGACCATTAAAAAGAATAATACATTTTTATTTAATAGTTTTATCTTTTTCACAATTCAATATTTTTGTGTGCTTATATAATACGTCTTATTCTATTGTAATGCTTTTACATATACGACATTTTCGATTGATTTTGGTTCGCGGTGTAGCCAAGCCATTGAAGCCATTTAAAATCAAACGGCAAATTTGGAGGAATCATAGGAATGCGTGGTATCATGAACATCCTCGCCCTTATATTTTCCTTTTAAAATTTTTGCTTCAATCACGTTTTTTTGACTAAAGGTGTGTCCCATTGTAAAGTCGCGAATGGCAGATATTTCTAAGCAAAATAATTGGTACACCAACTTTCACTTGTAGGCGATAGGGCGGCAGTCCAGGTAACTCAAGCGAATTTTAAAATTACAAAACTCAACAGAATATTGAAAACAAAACTCTCTATTTGTTTGCACATCCACTTGCTATGAACATGAACACCAACGTACAAACGAAAACACACATTTCATTTGATACAAAACATTGAGTCGAAGTATTCAATGGAAAAAAAAAATTTGATTTTTTGAAAATTTTTTCTTGTTTCAAACACGCACTGTGGACGCACTATTGTGCGTAAACGTATAAAAGATACAAAACAGCGAACGACCGTTACGAAGGTACTGTGAAAATTTGGTGAAAATCCGACGGTGCATCTCTTCAAACACTGGCAACCAACGGAAGCCCTATTCTGGGCTTAATTTATATATATATGTATATAGATAAGTTTTACAACCGTGCATAAATTTTTTTTTGCCGAAACTGTATAAAAGGTTTTCCGGTGACGATTTAAAGAATGGCGCCGAAATATTCTTACACTTATCTCGTATTTTTTAAAAAGGTGTTTATGTGCATATACATACATGTGTTATATATATGTGTAAGGATATACTTAAGTATATGTTTAAAAAGACATACGAACAATGTGTGCCTTTATTTTAAAATCTTGAAAAATTCTTAATTTTATACATTTAAATGCTAAAAGCGTTTAAAAATCAAATTAAAGTTTGAGCACACGCTTTATAATGCCTGCAACCCAATTAATTTGTTGTTATTTAAATGTTTGCATTTATTTTATTTTTCGTCAATTAGATTTCATTTGTTCATAAAGAAACCTAAATAGTGCTTTTTATATAAAAAAAATAATATAAATGCATTTTTATTTACCAAAGTTTATAGAAAATAATGAATCATATGAATTAAATCGTTTAAATTTTTATTCTTCAATCTTTTTTCTTTCTTTCAATCTTTTTTCTTGTGACTGATTTCTTTTTTCCCATAATTCCTCTGTTTTTGAAAAAAAGGACCTGAGAAATAAATGAGCCTTAATGTTTGTTTAGTCATCTAGAACTTTCGTAAGCCAAATCTTTACTTCTTTAACCCTTTAAGGTTACGAAACAAAAAAAAATCCAAAATACACGATTTTCACTTCATGGTATAAAATCTCTTAATCTCTTATTGATTCTATTTTTACCTTTTTACAATAAATACAATAAGATGCGAAAATATTTTTAAAAATTCTACATTCCTTTATTATATTTCACATGTTGTTTTAAAATGTTGCTCTAAACATTTAATATATTTTTTACAGAACGAACAGACTGCTGCTACTATTACTTCAACAATACTTCCCTTAAAATTCACGTATTAAATTGAATAGAGTATCGGGCATTATAATAAAATAAAATTATTTACAAGTTTTATGTGAAATTTAAAAGAGAACATGAAAATTTTGACTCTAAAATTATATTTATTGAGCATCAATGTATTATCCGGTTGACATGAAGCAATAATGCACTTTTGCTGTCTATTCTAAAGATCTCATCAGGTCTCACAGGGGTTCTATTAAAAAAAAAAGTATAAAGACCGCAACAGGAATTTAAAATTTTTAAATGATTTTAGTATTGGGTTTTTCAACAACATAATAGTTTTTCGGCATATTCGTAGTAGATGCACTGGCAATTGTTACACTGAATTCAGCCTCGCATTAAACTAATTTAAATCCACTGTAAAAATGTTGGTTCTGTTAAAGTTACATTTCCTAATATTCGTGATATTTTCGGACAACATAATCGTCCTTCTGAAACTGGTTATTTAATTTGAGTCGACAGGCTCGATAAACTAACGCGTGTTCGACTGGGTCGTTCAGCTGAAAACATCGCAGCCCTGAGCCACAGTGTTAAAGCATGTTCAAATTTGTCAATTCCCGACGTTCTCAACAATTGCGGTTATCCAAAACCACCACATGGCGTATTTAGCGCAACGATTTGACTTACAAGGTTCAACTGGTGCAAGAATTAAAATCGATCGACCATTCAATCGCCATAGATTTACTCAATTCATTCAGGGACAACCGGTTGGCTTTCCTAAAAAAATATTTTTTTCAGACAAAGCCCATTTTCACTTGGTGGCAAGTCAAGGGTATGTCAACAAGCAAAACTGCCGTATTTGGGCTTCTGGAAATCCTAGATTATTGAGAAGCCCTTGCATGCTCCACGTGTCACTGTGTGAGGCTGGAAAAACAGTAATAGTCACGAGATGCCACACATTTAATTTTGGCCTTTTATTCACGACGTGGATATCACTGACATGTGGTTTCAACAGGTCGATGCCACATGTCTCACAGCTAATGAGACGATCAATTTATTGCAAAACAAATTTCCAGACAATCAGCACTTAAGAAGTGGCCAGCCAGATCGTGTGATTTAACACCACTGGATTATTTTTTGTGGTGCCATATAAAGGACAGAGTCTATACGGAGTCAATCGAATCGATTTCAGCCTGAAAACTGATTAACGAAATAGAACAGCCATTTTGCCAAATAGTGATAAAAAATTTTGAAGAAATAATCGATATCTGTCAGCGTGGTGGACATTTGTCAGATATCATTTTTCATTCATCATTGCTAAACTCTTCTTTTCGTATTACTAAAAATTTTAATCATCTTAAACGATTTTTTTTTGTTTTATTTTCGTTTAAAAAACAAACTTCTGGTTGAAAAATCCTTTACTATTTCGTCTCTCAAAGAAGTTAATTAAACAAAAAGACCTCTGTTATATTAATGTAAAAATAACACTCTGAAAATTTATTGTTTTAAGGGTTATTTCTTAAAAGAGTGGTCATATATTGTTTTAGAAAACAAAGTTCTTGTTGAAAAACCTTGTTGTGTATATGGTTAAAATTTTTTTTTGAATTTGTAGTTTTTTTTTTTGCTTTTGTTTTTTGAAAAATATTTTTAATTATTATTATTTATTTTTTGTCAACAATTTTGCATTTTATACAAATTTTTTTATTTTCCTAAAGATGCCACCCAATGGTGTGGCGAAATATTGAAAATAAAAATTATCTTAAAAATTATCTAATTACTTAAAAGATGTTTAAAAAATTCAAACAACTTAATGTATTTCTGTATCCTGAATTCAAACTTATCGTGGTGTAAATCACCTGCAGAATAAGTGCTAACACATTTTCCAGTTAAGAAAACTTGAATTATATTATTTGTTAGAGAAAGCATTTTAAGAAAATTTTCATATCATTCTTAAAACCTCCTCTCCATTGACAAAAGTTTCATTTTAATTCTAACTCCAGACCCAATGAGCTGTACATATCTCTCTTTATACAACTGTCTCAAGAAATGGTCTCGTATTTACGCATATGTATACTTACATTTCGACTTAAGCAGAAGCAATAAAAATTATGGCTTTTTATAACCTTTAAAAATAAAAGCAAGTTGTTCTAAATACTATTTCCTCTGTTTTTAAATTTCTAAAAAATATTTTCTAAAGAACACGTTGTTAATAATTATCATGCTTAATTTTGTTTTGTTTATTAGAAAGAACAGTATTTCATTTTTTTTTACCGCAAAATAGTTTTTTGCATCACTAAATGATGCAGCCTGGAGGGTTTCTTCATCGTATTTTTCTGGTCCGTCCTAACTTACACAGTAAATTTTCTTGTAAAGAGTTTTTCAGCAAACGTCGTTATAAAACAAACAACTTAAACGATAACATTTTTATTTTTTTTTTTTGTTCATATTTTGCAGCAGCAGTTAGTAGTGGCGAAGCAACGCAACGCGTATCAAAAAAAAAGTTCCTGTTTGAGAGGTGCTTCAAAAAATTTTTTTGTAAAAGACATTAACTGCTCAAAGAAGACAAACTCTAAGTTTACTTTACATATATCATGTTACACATTGATTTAAAACTTATTAGTAAAGGGCTTTTCAACAAGAAGTTTGTTTTCTAAAACAAGTTAAAGCAAAAAATTTAGTTTAAGATGGTTCAAATTTCTACTCTATTGCGAAGATAAAACTTCGGCAATTATTAATGAAAAACGATATCTGGCAAATGTGTGTGTCCCCCATGACCACGCTGACAGATGTCGATTTCGTCAAAGTTTTTAATATCACTTTTTAATAAAATGGCGGTCCTATTACGTTAATCACATCACGGATTTTATGTTTTAAGGCTGAAATCGATTCGATTGGCTCCGTATGGACTGGACTCTGTCCTTGACATAGCCCCACAAAAAATAATCCAGTAGTATTAAATCACACGATTTGGCTGCTCACTTAACTGTAGATTGTCGTAAAGTAATGCGATCGGGAAATTTGGTCTGCAATAAATTGGCTGTGTAACAGGTGCCCCTGTAGGCTAGTAGGTAGTGTACTAGCTTATCAGTATGGGGGTTGTGGGTTCGATTCCCAACAAAGACCTTGGTTTTTTTTCACTACAAAATTAAAAATTGACTGCCGATGGGGTTGCTCAGCGATGAAGGCATAGTCACTGGTCGCTGTGGTGTCTTTATGCGGCAGTTAATTTCCGACTATCGTTCTACTTTCACTACCTGTTTTATCTCTTCTCTATCCCTTTCCTGTAGCACGGTACTTGACTAAATAGGCATTGTTGCCTGAGTGCTACTTCTCTTTACAAAAAAAAAAAAGTGGCACCGTCCACATGGTCAAACCACATATCAATGATATCCAATACGCCAAAATTGAGTCGTTAATATCTCGCGATAGTGTGACAGCATTGAAAATTAACCTGCCCAATCACGCCTCCAGATTACATAGGGCACCATACAGTGACAGGTTAAGCATGCAAAGGCTTTTCAATAATCACTCTAGAATTTTCAGAAGGCCAAATGCGGCAGTTTTGCTTGTTGATATACACTGACAAGTGAAAAAACCCAGGCGGTTTTTCCTGGCGGAATTGAGAGAATCTACGGCGATGTAAATGGTCGGACAGCTTCAATTCGTATACCAATTGAATCTTGCTTTCACACTGTGGCTCACGGCTGCGATGCTTTCAGTTGAACATGCGTTGGTGTTCGTACATTTTTTATCGAGCCTGTCGACTCACATTTAACGACCAAATTCTTTATAGACATCTCAGAAGGACAATTATATTGTCCGAAAATATCACAAATTTTACGAAATGTATAATTTTAGCAAAACCACCGTTTTTATAGTCGATTTTAATTATTTTAATGCGACTTTCGTGCTAAATTGAATTCACTGTAAACAATTGCCAATGCGTCGACTTACGAAAACGTCAAAAAACTAAATCTCAAAACTATTATGCTTTTGGTGTTGCCACAATTGAAAAAAAAAACCAAACTTCTTGTTGAAAACCCCTATACAAGCATTACATTTACGTACATATTTATTGCATGCAAACTGATCTTTAGAACACTAACGCTGCATCATTATCTGAAATAAATAAAAATCTCCATTTAATTTGGATTTGTACTTGGAAATAGCGATTTTTGTTTGACTTTTATACACGCGTGACTTTGAATTTTCCGTCTCTTAATTGAAATGACAACGCTGCTCCTGGCAACTGTCGCTTGACTCCTCTCTAAATTTGAACAAGCTGCGTCATTTAGTTTGTGTTTGGCAGCCGACTGATAGCAGACTACTCCTCCCGTTTTGAAAAGCAAATGGAAAAAGTGAATTTCGAGCTTGTTGTGTTGCTGTGATTCCACGCAATGTGGACGAGTTTTTTTGGGCCTTTTTGTAACCGTGGATACACCAAAACACACCGGAGACCAAACAGCTGCACGAAATTAACGAACTTATTGACTAACCCACTCGTAAATAAAAACGTGCGAAGTTTTTACACAGATTGCACGCCGCTCTTGTTTACAGTTCGAAAGGCGAAAATGTCAAATTATTTTTTATGCGGTTGTTGTATCTAAAATAGATTTCCTTATTTATACTTGCATACACTGAGACTTCAAATCTACGTTTTTAAGAAAACAAATGTGTCTTGTTTTAGAATCAACAAAAAAGTCTTATCCGCATTAAAATGGTAAGTAGTAAAAGTATGAAATTTTTGTGACAGTGTATATTTAAAATATCTCTATTTTGTTTCATTTAAATTCTTTTCAGTTTATATTTATTTTTTTCAGTGTATATTATTTTCGATTAATTCCGTCATATTACGTAGGTCGTGTCTGGTGTTTTATTGTTTTTTATATTTCACTTCATATTGCACTAGTCCCGGCCTGCAGATAATGACCAAATCAACATATCAAAATCAGTTATTAAAAATTGAGAACAAATTTGTCCAGCAATTCAAACCGCAGTATTTATGCCTTGAGTCGCGCCCTATTTTTTGCAATTATTAAATATTATTTAATTTCACTCTGACTGGACTTTCAAAAGACGTCATTGTTAAACTCAAGATTTGAATACTAATTGTTCAGCCATTTATTTGTTGCTTTTGCAAATGCAATAAATAAATTCAAAAGCAAAATTTTGTGAAACCAGGCAACCCTATTATAGGAAATGTGATGATAAATCAGAGGAGAAGTATGGCAAAAGCACTAGTGAAAGTTTAATTTAATATTTCCTCACATTTTCAAGTGAAGGAAAAATTCTGGCCAGCAAAAAGTTTATAACACAAATGCTAGTGATGGGGAGAAATAACACACAGAGTCCTCTAGTATTCCCCTAAATTAGTTTAAAGGTCATTTATGAAGAACTCTGCAAGGAATCGCTAAAAGTAGTGAAAAAAAAACTTAATACAGAATACAACACTCATCTGTTAACTGCTATCGTCAGGTAGGTGGTCCTTGTTTAATAGAAATTTAATATGGATGCCCCGTTCGCGAAACGATTAAGAAAGATAAGCCAGAGTTTAAATTTTGTGCTGATAACAACTTAAGTAAAACATTGCTGCTTGCTAAGCTTGTCAGCTAAGTCCAGACAAAAGATAAAAATACTGGTGCCATATTGTAAATCAATGCATTTGATACCGAGAGTCTATAATTTTATTTCTTATTTTAACATATTTTGTGGTGTGTGTGATTAGATTTACATCCGCGCCTGGCCATGAAGCCATAATCAGATGGTGGATCAAACCACTGCATAATTTGGAACGTCATGTTCGTCCTAGGAAGCCGAAGCTATAATTCTATGCAAAATAGCTTTCTAGTTGCAACTTCGGTGATTCCAGAGCAGGGCTGCAAATCATCACTCCTTGCTGAAAAGTTGGAGACTTTCAAACTCCTGTCCAGAACACATGTCTAGCATGCTCACTGGACTGGATCATTCACCTAGCGTGTCATTAACGGCGAATTGATCCTGGCCACCATATTAAACAAAAGACCTGATATGGGGCCGCGAAACCACAACCACCACGATACTCCCATATATCCCATAATCAGTCAGAGAACAGTTAAATGTCTAAAGAGACAAATATTGAACTCTGCGGCTTACTGATTCCCGTGGAAATAAAGTGGAGTTAACAGTTGTACCCCTGCTGACTTCAGGGGACTGAGCTCCCTTTTTCCCCCAGTTGCACAGTGTCTAGATAGTCGAAGTTCTATAAAGACCATATAAATGTGCCCCCGGGGGACATATTTTGTGGTACACGGCATTGCCAGCATCTTTGTCTATTGAACTCCACTCTAAACACGCATCATAAATAAAAATTTGTAAGCAAAAAGGCGGCCGGCCAATGTATACAAATTTTAACCAAAGTTGCGGCAATACAAAAATTGTTTCAGAGGCCAAATAAACAAGCTCCAAAGATGGTAGACACTCACTCGCTTTAAAAAAATAATCCCCCTAAACCAACACATTTTCAGAGTATTATTTTTATATTGAGAAACGAAATAAAGATCTTTCACCGTTCCACTGGCAAGAGATATGTGGCACCGTCCTATTAAAACCTATCCACGTCGTCAACAATAGGCCAAATTGAGTTAGCATCGCACGATAGCGTGATCCATTAACCGTTACTGCATTTCGAGCCTTAGCTTGGAAAAAAAATGCCCCAATCACCACGCCTCCAGACCACATAGCGCACCATACAGGGGACATGTTCAGCATGCAAGGGTTCTCAATAAGCGCTTTAGGATTTTCAGAATCCCAAATACGGCAATTTTGCTTATTGACATGATCTTACAAGTGAAAATAAAGGGTGTACCGAAAGTGACGTGTTATTAGATTGGCAGACACGTCAACTTTGCACAGTATAAGCAAGACCATCTCCACTATAGCATTAATCAGAAAAAATAAAACGTTAAATTAAAGGGTGTCTCAATAGTGAGGTAATGTTAACAAACGTGACTATGAGTTTGAAGTACATAAAAACAAGTAGCAAAAATGTAAAATAAAAAAGCGGGTGTTCCTTTATTGATGGTATTTAATTATATATTGCGAGTAGCGAAGTGTTCTCTCACTGTTCATGCATATGTGAATACGTACATTTCATTTTTTAGCCGCTTCTTCTCATACATGTGTGAGAGACTACAAAACATTTTGTGTTTTCTCATTTATAAATGCGACCATTTATTTTTTTCTTTCTATTCATAAGTGAAAAAATGAGAAACACACAAGTGTTCATTTTTGAATATTTACAATTTTGATAATTTTTCATAAATGAAAAGATCGTAAAAATATGTGCGTTAAGCATTCGCGTACATAAACACCAATATTTGGTAATGTGCAATAGTCGACGTATGCAGAAAAAAAAATTTTTTTTTTTATTTCTTTTAGAAATTGTATTTTGAGTTGATATGTACGCATGTGTTTTTACTACATTTTACGGTAAACTGCGATCGTAGGTAGAAAATTTTTTCACGTTCATTTGTGAGAAATTTTATAAAATTTCAACGTTCATAAATGATCATATACATTTATGAAAAGGAACATTAATGAGAAGAACATAATTTATCATTCATCACATATGAATAAGACTAATAATTTTTGTTGTTCGCATTCATGTATGAACATAAGCAGAACATTTTTTGTTGTTCGTTTATGAGCGTGAAAAATAAATATAAAATTTTAGATTTCTCATCTATGAAAACTATCATGAATGTTGATTTTTGAATGTTCATAAATGAAAAATGCTGAACCCTGGTATATTGTTGCAATACTTAAACCGTAATTATCGGATTATATACAAATATGCCCGCTATAAAAATAAGTGTAAACAATCCATAAAAATATTTTATTTCTGACGAATACACTTCAATCTTTGGAAACATTCGTATCTACGTCTACTATTAACGTAAGTAAAAAATTCAAGTAAATGAAGGGTATTCCGCTACTAACGTGATTTTTAAATGTATCGGGTTTGTTTTTCAATTGTGGCAACACCAGCAACATGATAGTTTTGGCATTTAATTTTTTGATGTATTCTAAGTAGATGCATCGGTAGTTGTCACAATGAATTCAATTTCGCATGAAAATCGCATTAAAATAATGAAAATCCACTATAAAAATGGTGGTTCTGTTTAAGATGCATTTCGTAAAATTTGTGATATTTTCGGACAATATAATCGTCCTTCTGAAAACGCTTTTGAGAATTTGGCCGTTTAATTTAAGTCGACAGCAGCGCGTGCTCCAACGAGTCATTCAACTGAAAATATCGCAGCCGTGAGCCACAATGTTGAAGCAGAATTTTAAATAAGGATTTGACGTTGAAACCGTACAATGTTCAAGTGATGCAGGAATTGAAGCCGTCCGACGACCATTTACATCACCGTAGTAGATTCATTCAGGAACAACAGGCAGGTTTTTGTGAAAAAATCATTTTCAGACGAAGCCCATTTTCACTTTTCAGGGTATGCCAACAAACAAAATTGCCGCATTTGGGCTTCTGAGAGTCCTACAGTGATTTTTTTTTTGATAAAGAGAAGTAGCACTTCAGGCAACAATGCCTATTTAGTCAAGTACCGTGCTACATTCTTTAGGAAAGGGATAGAGAATAGATGAAACATGTGGTGAAAGTAGACAGCACAGCGACCACAGCGATCAATTTTTATTTTTGTAGTGAAAAAAAACCAAGGTCTTTGTTGGGAATCGAACCTACAACCCCCAATACTGACAAGCTAGTACACTACCTACTAAAGGGCTGCACAAAACCATTTAAATTACAAACAAAACATTTTATGACCTAGCAGTTACTTCAGGTCATATACTTTTTGCGTTGCGAGATGAGTGAGTGTGTGTCAACAGCAATAAAACAAAAAGAGAAAACATAACTAATAAATGGTGAGTGATGGGCAATACATGACACTGACGGTCAAAATACAACTAAGTTAAAATATATGATTTCAGTGTGCAGTTCAGCAGTGTACTCGCTGTAATTTAATTATTATTATGCGTATTCCCTTATGTTCAAATATATTAAATAAATATTTTATGAAACATAATGAACTGATGCTTAACTGCATTAGCAGTAAATTTTATTTGCTAGTTTTTTTATTTAGCAAATTTTGAAAAATTTGTTGAAAAATAACAATCTGGTATTAATAATCTAGGTAATAATCCATTTGCTTTGAAATGCCGTTTAAAAAATATGTATGTATATAAAATTATGTGTCCATACACGTAATTTTCCCAACCAAAAAATACTAAAATAGAAGACAATAGCTTAAAAAATAAATTTTTATTATTTATAAGTCCGCAGAAAAATGCTTATTTAAATGTTTGTCATCTTTATGATGTATATTTTATTACCTGTGGAAAATTTTTCATTGCTTGTTTCCACGCGAAAGGGTTTTTTTATCTTTAGGTTGGAAAGTTTATTTTTAAAATTTTTTATTAATTTATTGGTTTTTTGCTCTACTTTTTTGTAACTGATTCTTTTGTTAAGCCCATTATTTGAAAAGTGTAATTAACCTAAACGATTAATTGCGAAAATTACCCAATATTAAAAATTATCTAAATACAGTCCGCTTTGCCTTATAGGTAAATTATATTAGCAAAAATTTGGAAATAATTTCATATATAAAAGAATGTGCCATTTGGGCAAACAGCATTTTCAGTCCTCTCTTTAAATCAAGCAAACGTGAAATTTTAAGTGTGATCGTTTTTTATAGTTATAATCAAAAATAAAAAATAAATTATTTTAATATTAACATACATACATATATTTACAAGGTAAGCCATAAAAAATATTTATTTTTTGGTTAAAATTATATATGTATATTATATTTTGAAACAAGATGTCTGCAAATAGTTCTTCAAATTTTGATCTCGCCAGTACATTAGGCATGTTTAACAATGAAACAATCAAATCAAAAATATTGAGCGGTGAATTTAAAATTAGCAACAAAAAATATTCCCACACCTTGGGAATATATTTGGAAAAATTGAGAATGCATCTAGTGAAGAATTGCCTAATTTAGTTGCATGTCGGCAATGTGCTAACATCTACAAATATAACAGCAAATCTACTTCTAATTTGGTTAAGCACAAATGCTATGCGAATACAGTGAAGAAAAATAAGACCATTACCAAAATTAATGTCGATAGTGAGTGTAAAAAGCTGTTAACAACAGACATCACTGAATGGACTGTTAGTAATTGCAGACCATTTAAACTAACCAAGGATTCCGGCTTTAAAAATGTTGCACAACGCCTTGTTTCAATTGGTGCTAAATATGGTGCTAATGTTAATTTGGAGCACCTTTTACCACACCCAACTACAGTTTCCAGAAACGTATACTAACTTTATTCCATTTGTATGGAAAAAGTTAAGGGAGAAATAGGCACCTTTACAAGAAATGGATTTGGGCTTACATCAGATCTTTGGACTGATAACTTTAAAAAAAAACATATAGCTTTAAATGTTTTTTTTTCCAGGTGAAAACATTAGATTTAAAGTTGACAAAATTTTAAAGGATTTTAATTTAAAACTTGATCATAATACCTTTATTGTAACCGATAGAGGTTCTAATATGGTTGCTGCCTTTCGTGACAATTATCATTTATGTTGTATTAAACATTTGATGCACAATACTTTACAAAAAGCAATGGAAGAAGCAAATGATATTGCTATTTTATCTCGATCGTGTACAAAGCTAGTCAAATATTTCAAAGTTTCTGGTCTCAACGCTGGTTTAAGTACAACTTTGAAAAGTTTTTCTCCTACTAGATGGAACACTATTTACTACGAACTTGCTTCAATTAAATCGAATTGGGCAGAGATAACTCAAATCTTGCAGCAAAAAAATGAATTGAATAGAGTTTGTGCTATCAATTTTGACACATTATCAGATGTAATAAAAATATTAGAAGAATTTGAAAAGGCATCAAAAAATTTGGAAGGAGAAAAATATCCTACAATACATCTTGTCTACATTTACATTCACCGATTAAAAAAATATGCATCTGTGATACTTCTGATACGGAAATTATTAGTAATTTCAAAGAAAAATTAACAAAATATTTAGAAACAATAGTATTAGGAAGCTTAACCATATATCAGAAAATATTCTTATTTTTATTTCCACCGTTTAATGCACTAATTAAATTTAGTAGTGAAGAAAAAGAAGCTATAACAGAAGAATGTAAGCACATTATGAGTTACTATCAGGAACAGCAAGAAGAAACCCAAGAAGAAAATATTACAATTTCTAATAACAGTAGTACATTATACTCTGATTTCATGCCGCATACAGCAATAATGGATCCGATTGACAAAATAAGTAACGAAATATCAACGTATCATAACATAAAAACACCGTTTCATGATGACTTTGATATATTGCAGTGGTGGGAAGTGCATAAAAATCAACTACCTCTTCTTTTTAAAGTTAGTTGTAAAATCTTAGGTACTCCAGCCAGTAAGTAGTTCGGCATCCGAAAGAATTTTTTCAGCAGGAAGAAATTTAATTACGGAAAAAAGATCCAACATAACATCAAATGATGACTCCGTCAACAAAATAATGTTTTTGCATTCTAATTTAGGAACCGACGAATTAAGATTAAAATTAAATTCTGAATAAGGAAATACATTTTAAATATTTTTTATATTTTTTATTTTAAAACATTTAATTTAATAAAATATTAAAAACGAACTCTAATCGATTTTATTTATTGAAATACAAATTATATTTCTTTTATTTAACTTATAAAAATAAAATAAATCTCTAAATAACTAACACCAAAAATTAACAAGAAATAATCAAAACAATCATAAAACAAAACAACCTTTTCATTTAAAGATGCACGAGTTATCAGTGTCATTTATGTTATTAGTGAAACAGATACTACAATTGCTGACACAACACTTGAACATCAAAATATAAATCAACTATAGGACATGTGAAAGGATTGGTAAACAAAAAATTTACGCACATTTGCTATATTCTTGTCAAGTACAATACTTATTTTTGCTTGAATTTTTATTTGCTTCTGAGTGCAGAAGAACAATTTGAACAACATTGCATTGTACACTGAAGCATGTCATTCACTGAAGATATGAAAACGAATATACTTGTGCAGCCCTTTACTACCTACTAGCCTACAAGGGCACCTATTGAGAAGACTTTGCATGCTCAACGTGCGCTATGTGGTTTGTAGGCGTGATTGGGCCGGTTTTTTTTTTAATGCGGTAGCGGTCAATGGATACGATATCGCAAGATGCAGACAACTTAATTTTGGCCTATTATGGCCGAAGTGGATATCACGGACATGTGGTGCCACATGTCACACAGCCAATGAAACGATCAATTTATTGCTAACCAAATTTCCTGATTGCATAATTTTACTACACAATTAGCACTTAAGCGGTCAGCCAGATCGTGTGATTTAACACCACTGAATTATTGTTAGTGGAGCTATGTAAAGGACAGACTATACGGAGTCAATCGAATCGGTTTCAGTCTTAAAACTCAAAATCTGTGATGTAATTAATAAAATAGTGCTGTCATTTTGTCAAAAAGTGATTAAAAACTTCAATGGAACCATTGACATCTATCAGTGTGGTCGTGGTGTGGATATTGGCCAGATATCATTTTTCATTCATAATTGCCGAACTCTTTCTTCTCTCCGTAATACATTAAAAATTTTGAATCATCTGAATCGAAAATTTTTGTTTTACTTATTTTTTAGAAAACAAACTTCTTGTTGAAAAACCTTTTACATGTATCGCCTTCTTTTGCGAACCACAAAAGAATGCAAAGGCTTCTAAATAATCGCTCTAGGATTTCAGACTCCCAAATGCGGCAAGTATGCTTGTTAACATGCCTTCCTTGGCTAGTGAAAAATGGCTTTTTGTCTGAAAAAATGATTTTTTTTAGAAAAACCAGCCGGCTGTTTCTGATTTAAGGGCAATGTGAATGGTCGGTCAGCTTTAACTCCTGTACCAGTTGAACCTTGTAAGGCTTCAAAGTCAAATCCTTACACAAAATTTGCCATGTGGTGATTTTGGATAACCCCAATTGTTGAGAACGTCGAGGAGTTGACAAATTTGGATCTGTGTGTCAACACTGTGGCTCACGATTGCGTTCTGATCAAACACGCGTTAGTGATGTCACATTCTACAGTTTTTTTTTCAGTAATAATTCACTTATTTTTACTGTTTCTCTTTTGCAAAATCATCATATTATCACTGTAAGTGGATAATAGGAAATAAAGTATCATGCTCCTAATTAAAAAAAACGTTAAGTGAAAAGAGATTGATTAGTCAGCAAATAATTTCCAGCGTTGCATTTTGTTTGTGTGCAACTGTAAATAGTTCCTTGATAAGATTGAAAAAAAAGAAATTTGTTAAAAATTTAGAATTTCATGTTTAATGAAAATTGATTTCAATATTCCACCACTTAATTTAATCATTGTGGACACAAGAAAAGTAATAGCTTCTTAAAATATATAAGGCAACATACACATATATACATACATAAATTCAAGAAAGGCATAATAAAATAATGTTTCAGTCAAATATTTTTATTGTTAAGTCTTTGCAATCATTATGCCTCTGCAATTTGAAAACTTTTTATTTTTGTTTTTTTTTTATGTTTGATGTTGCAAATAAAACATAATTTGTTGAATTTATTTTATTCTGTTCTCCTCTGATCATGCAACCACATAAAATAAAACCTGTGCAAAATTAAAGGAAGAGAAAGTTCCTTTAGGGTGTTAAGGGTCGAAATAATTATTGCAGCTCTTTATCATCATTAAATTTTTAAGAGCAGCTCCATCAACTTTAAATGTAAAAATATTTAAAAGTAAAAGAAAACCGAGAGGGGGAAAACAAGAAGGTTAATCTTGACAGACAGCTGACATTAAAATTGTGGTAAAAGATTTGTTTTTTTTTTCTGCAGAGCTTTTTTAAAGACACACAGGAGGCGTGTTAAAATTTTGTTAAAAATTTAAGAAACACGTACATGAATACATATGTATACATACATATGTATATGCAGGAATTCATAAACATTAAAAAATGCGTGCATACATACACACATACATGCAGAGATTCATACTTACATAAAAGAACCAACGTTTTAAAAGTTTGTTTTTGTGGTAAATGTTGCCTCCAAAACTTGTGGGATTTCTTATTTTAAATGAAAAGAGTCAAATCGTTCTTTATGACGCCTAAAGAAAATTAAATAAATTCGCCAAATGCGCGTGGATTCACATATAGAGGAATTTGTTTGCATGTATGGTTCACTCTTTAAATTTCACGCATAATGTGTCACTGTATGGTGTCGTTTGTTTTTTTTTTTTTTGTTTCGAAGATGAGGCTCGAAATGTAGTAACAGCCAATGGATCACGTCATCACGAGATCCTAACAACTTAATTTTGGCCTATTATTGACGACGTGGATATTGTGGATTCAACAGGACGGTGCCATATGTCACACAGGCAATGAAACGATCAATTTAGGTGCCCCTGTAGGCTAGTAAGTAGTGTACTAGCTTGTGAGTACGGGGGTTGTGGGTTCGATTCCCAACGAAGACCTTGGTTTTTTTTTCACCACAAAAATAAATATTGACTGTCGGTGGGGCTGCTCAGCGATGAAGGCATAGTCACTGGTCGCTGTGCTGTCTTTATACAGCAGTTAATTTCCGACTATCCTTCTACTTTCACCACCTGTTCCATCTCTTCTCTATCCCTTTCCTAAAGAATGTAGCACGATACGTGACTAAATAGGCATTGTTGCCTGAAAAAAAAAATTATTGCAAACCAAATTTTCCGATCGAATAACTTCACGACAATCAGCAGACAGGTCAGGTGATTTAACACCACTGGCTTATTTATTATGGGGCTATGTTAAGGATAGAGTCGAATCGATTTTAGCCTTAAAACTCAAAATCCATCATGTGATTAACGAAAAAGATAATAAAATAAAATGTGTTTTTGTTTTCGAAATGTTGTTGAGTTTTGTTGTTTGCTGTGTTATTTAAATGAGAACTCTCATTTAACCAATTTGACTTAAGATAGATATAAGACTCTTGAATTTTCTATACAAAATTTCGGGTAAGAGATATGAGCAGTAGTGAAATGACCATATGCTTTCCCTCCCCCCCAGTAATACATTTCAAATATATAAATATTTTTTTTTAAAACTAGATTTACCAACAATTTTACCTACCTATTTATACCAAAACCAGTCATTTTGACTGTATTTGAAAAATTATAATGTTTTATAAGTTAATGCTTTACCTTCTTGAGGGATTCATAAAAAATTATGAAAAAATTTATTGATTAAAAAATATAAGTTTTATTTTAGTTTTAATAAAAATTATCAAAGCTGGTTACATGTTTTGCAAATAGAAATTTTTTTCGGTGCATTTTCCACACACATATTTCTTGCAGACGTCACAATTTATTGTGGTTTTGTTGTTATTACAAAGTCCTATTTGGCTCCATTTACAAGGTGGGCTGGCTTGATGGGATGTTGTTGGATTGTGAATTTCACTTGCCCTTCCTTTACTTGTTGGCCAATAACTTAGAAGCCAATGGAAGGCTGGTAAAAAAATTGTCAGCTGTCACACATCTACCTTTTATGATATAAGGTTCTATTAGTTCTGTTACAACAAATTCACTGAGAGGAGTTGATAAATTTCGGTTTTCATCTTTTCCCAAATAGGGAAAGCCATTTACGAAATATTTTGTTTCAACATCAGACACCAGCCAGAATTTTATCCCAAATTTATCTGGTTTGTTCGGCATGTATTGTGTGAATCTGCATCTAGCCTTTGTTGGAAACAGTTGTTCATCTAATGTTATGAATGCTCCTGGCTTGAAACAGTTTTGACTATTGTCGATAAACTTATCTCAAACTGTAGACACAAACGCAAATTTATCCGTTTGTAGTCGTTGACTTCTTTCATTACTTTTGTCAAAGCGAACAAATCGCAAAATTGCAGTGAAATCATTCCTGCTCATACTTTTGGAAAAAAAATTAGAACCCCATTTTTTATTCCATAAATATGATAACTTGAGACCTTTTGCTTTATATGCACCACGGCCATATAAAATTCCAATGAAAGCTTTTAATTTTTCCTGTGTAAGTGTCCACTTCTTCTCTAAAACTCTAGAGGCTTCTAATTCAGTGCAGTTTCTTATATGCTCTAGTATAAGATGATGAATCAATAGTAAGAAGGCACTGCTTATCTCTTCTTCCATTATATTTCTTTTAGCATGTGCTGTAGGCCCAGATAAATCTTTGAATATACAATGAATTGGTAACCTTCCAACGGCACCTCCCTCTTCTTTTTTTTTTTTTCCAAATAGTGCCATTTGCAGAAACTTCAATTTGTGTATTTTGCGTATTTTCTTCAGAGCTCGAAGAAAGCCGCATACGTCTTCGCTTTTGCATTTTATGAAAAATTTCATTGTCTTCTTCGTCGCTCGATTTATCTCCATTACTTTGATCAAGTTCCTCGTTATCACTGCTTTCAATATGAATAATTTCATGACAATTATCGCTTGCATCACTTTCGTTTCTCAAAAATTCACACTATCATACTATCATACATGTAGTCATCTCCTTCAATGTCTGAACATTCAGAAAGTAAGTCTTGTATCTCTAGCAATTTTAATTTTTTTTCGTTTTTCCATTATTCAACTAGTGGGTAATAAACATAGTAATAGCACTAATAAAAAATAGCACACGCAAAAAAGTTCACACTGTAAAGAACATAAGTCAATATTTGAATATAATGCGGCGAAAGATGGTGAGTTTTCACCAAAAAAGATATGTTATACACATAGATAAATAGAAAAAACATTTTAGTCGTTTCTCCCGTAGTAAAGGACTTTTCCAAAATTTGAAGAATATATTGCATTTGCACATTAATCTATAAAAACTCATACCAGTCAAAATGACTGGATCCGGTATAAGTACCAGAAATAAAAAATATTTTTTTTCTGTTGGTACAAAATCGAAATAACTTATTAAACTAATTGTATTTGATCGTTTTCATAAAAGTCATATAGTTGTTGAAAAAAAAAACATATACAGAGTAAATATTTATGAAATAAAAGGTTATTCCAGTCATTTTGACTGGTGTGGTAAATCTAGTGTTAATAATAAATATTTTATGGAAATATCACAAAATATTTATCAAAGGAATCTAGCACATATTAACGCAGATTAAATTAAAAAATTATTCCAAAAAATGAAATTGGTTTATATCTAAATTTTTTGTTTTTAATTTATTTATTTATTTATTTTTTTTTTTGTAAAAAGCAAACTTCTTGTTGATAAACCCTTTATGAACAATGGCATAGGATCAACAAAATTTGCTACCTATTTAATGATTTATTGTATTCGAAACTTTTTACCCAGGCGAATAAATGTGTTTCTTTACGCTACAACATTTATTTTTCTAAATAAACCTTTTTTTTATGTATATCTTTATTTGCAATCTATTTAACAATAATAAGCAAATTTTATAAATTTAAGCAAAAATAACATGTCTTATTGACTCCAGAGGGGACAATAAAGTAAAGTATATGTGTACTTACGTACATCAAAATATAGATTTAAGTTGTATTTTCGGTGGAAAATAATAATTAATATATATTATTTACAAAATTAAGATCAAATTAAATAAGCGGTACATGATCTAGTACATGATTTCGTTTAAGTCTTCTGACATCATCAGTTTCATCTAATAGTGTGATTGCCAAAATATTAGTATGATTACTTAGTCTTTCTAAATAATTGGAACTAAATTTTTTAATTTCAAATTTTAAGAACGGTATCTTTAGATCATTATGTAAAGCCTTGTTAGTTAAGTAAAAAGGCGCGTTTGTGATTAGTCGTAAAACTTTAGACTGAAGTCTTTGTAATATTTCTATGTTTGAATTGCTGGCAGTTCCCCATAGCTCTACGCCATAGGTCCAAATAGGTTTCAATATCGTTTTGTAGAGCAAGACTTTATTTTCCAATGATAATTGTGATCTTGGTCCAAGCAGCCAGTACATTTGCCTAAGTTAAATGTCTAGTTGCTTCCTTTTAGCTTTTACATGCGCTTGCCATGTAAGACGTCGATCTAATTTAAGTCCCAAGTATTTTACAACATTTCCACTAGGAATTTCTGTGCCGTTGAGGAAAACTGCTGAACAACTCTCTCTTCTTGTTGTAAAAGTAATATGGTTTGATTTTTGGATGTTAACAACAATGTTCCATTTATTGAGCCAAAGGTAAAAGCTGTCCAGTTGTGCTTGTAATGCTCTTGAAGCTTCTGAAGGTGATAGATTAGAACATAAGAATGCCGTATCGTCCGCATATGTTGCGACAGTTACACTATCGCTTGATGGCATATCATACGTAAATAAAGTATATAATACTGGGCCAAGTACACTACCCTGCGGAATTCCAGCCTCTATTTGACAAATGTTAGAAGTATAATTGTTAATTTTGACGATAGATATAAGACTCTTGAATTGTCTATACAAAATTTGGGGTAAGTGATATGAGCAGTAGTGAAATGACCATATGCTTTCCCTCCCCCCTAGTAAGTTTGTTCACAAACCAAACTTGACGAGGGTCGACGGAAAACCGTACCCAAATAAAAGTAAAAAATTATTCCAAAAAATAAAATTGTTTATATTTAAATTTTTTTTGTTTTCGACATATAAATTATATATTGTAACTTCATATATAATATGAATTATCAACAATTTTTTAAATCTTAAATCTAAATGTATAGTCATTAGGCCCGACAAGTGCCAGACATAATTCTAGTGACAGCAATAAAATAATATCTTAACAAATTCTCACAATCAAAAATAAATATAAAAAAATAAAAACTATTTTCAAGAGATTCCATTTCCATTTGGAGGGCTATTGACCAATGCCCCCGTGTCTCTCCTTTTTAATCGGATATGACCTCTAAAATTCAAAATATTTCGCGCAAGGGGATTCGGATGGCACTCGAGCTTAGTTAAATATTTGCCTGCGTATTGAGTAATTTCAGCAGTCACTAGTGGAATATCCAAATCACGATGTATAATTAAATTTCGCATGTACCATGGAGCTAATGTAATTAATCGTAGTATTTTGTTCTGTCGGCGTTGAATTTTTTCCACATTTGAAGCTGAAGCAGTGCCCCATAGTTGAATTCCATAGCACCATATTGGTTTCAGAATCGACTTATACAATAGAAGTTTACAGTCCAGACTAAGAATTGAGTTCCTGCCAATTGTGGAAAAAATTGGATTGGATTAGCTTTGTGTGGTGTGTGGTGTGTGTGGTGTTTCCATGTAAGCCTACGATCAAGGATTATGCCAAGATATTTAGCGTGCAAGTGGTGAGGAAAAATCTGACCGTTCATACGAATAGGGGAGCAAGTTTCCCTTTTTAAAGTAAAAGTTAAGTGGACACACTTTTGCTCGTTTACTTTTATTCTCTATAAATTCAACCACAATTCCAGATGCGTAATATGTTCCTGAAGAACCTGAGATGCCATACCGGGGTTATTCGTGTAATTTTTCTTTGGATGTTAATGTTGTTAAATGTCGTCTAATTTTATATTTAAATAGCTAAATTTAAGTTTTATGTAATATTATCCAGGACCGTAATAATTATTCCTTTTTTCATAAAAGTCAGCTCATAACAGTTATTTTTTGTTTTTTATTTTTTCGAGCAAAAATATATTGTTAGGGTTGGCATGAATATCGATGAGGATTAGATGGAATACTGGATTCTAGGAGATTTGTGGTACAATTTGGAAGCTCTAATGATAGTAATATTGAATTCTGATGTTTAAAATATACTTGATAGTGGCTCGAAAAAAAAATAAAAAAAATAACTTTTATTTTCGCTTGAAAAATACAATTAAAAAAATAACTGTTATTTTTTCTACAAAAAATAAAAATCAAAAAATGACTTTTATTCTTGCGCAAAAAAATAAAAATTAAAATTTTAGAAAGCAACAAATTTTATCATAGACTAATGCATAAGGATCAATATGCTATACTTGAATCCGGTTTCCCACATTTACTTCTATATTTCCTTTTCTGTTTTAAAATTTCAAAATAATTGTTATTTTCGGTCCCTGAATATTATTGTTTACTTTTTCAATGTCTGATCCCTAATCTTGAATTCATAGACTAATTATAATATAATTAAAAAAAAAAGTTTATATCCAAAGAGAAATGGCAACCATAAAAAATTGAGGGAGAGAGAGAGAGAGAGAGAGTGAGAGACATTGAAAAGTATTTTAAAGCTGTCTAATCTTTTTCTAGGGAATATTGTCCCAAGCTAAGATGCAAAATTATTAAGTTCAGTTATTTTTGCCTTTGAATACTAACGGCTGTATGCATAAAAACTTAAAGTAGATTTAACTGCCGTTGTTAAGCACAATTTCCTAAAGTTGTATTCAAAAAACGTTTTTACCTTAACATACCTTTGTTAACTTTAAAGTAGGAAAAACCTACGTTAAACCTACAATAAATTGACAGTTCAATTTTATTATTGAAAGTTCAAAAACAAAACAAATTACGTTTACAATAAGCTGAGCCGTTTATTTTAAAAGTGGCATAAGTTACTTTGTTATTGTCATCTTTTTATTTTAAATTAGTTTATAAAACATTTTAATTTTTAGCCATTTCAACTAGTCTGTATTTAGTTTTCTTTCTGAAACGGATTTTTCTAATGATTGTGTTGAAATAAAATCTTGTTTCTCCATGTTGTGTACTGTTAAGGATTTTTTCTACAAGGGGGCTATTACTGCTATTACTATTTTGTCCTTTACAGAAGTCACTATGTGCAATAATATGCTTTTGAATTGTGACATTCTTAGATATTTTAGACAACACGAAACAACCTTCTGAGAATAAAAAAAACAAAATAATGCTAATTATGTGTAGTATATTAGATATCACTATAATATAGTTCAGTAAACTGCACTATTCTTTCGAACTAATAAAAATAAGTCCAATAATCACAACAATACTTCACACACACACTTATTACATGTTTCCATTTCTTTCACACTAAGCTCCGTAATTAATTTCCTAAGTACAACGACTAACGCCACTTTCAAAATAAGCATTTTTGTTGCACCGTTATTTATCAACACTCCTCTCAAGCAAATCTCAATACTTCTTAACTCTTAACAAATCTCAATACTTTTTAATTTCAAATTTATTAAAAATGAAAAAAAAAAACTGTTCAGTTGTGACATATGCCACTTTTAATGTAAACGGCTCAATTGACAATTATACTTTGTTATTCCAAAAATGTTAAAAAATATTTATTTAAACAAATTGTAGTATACAAATAATAATAAAAACTAAAACATAACATGCCATTCAATATAAAACTAGGATTAAAATTTAATGGGTTACTCTCCAGTTCTCTTAAATTTAACTTTTTGGTATTAAGTTGTTTGGACTTTTTCGCCAGTAAATGAAATACTTTTGTTATTTTTTTTCTCTGTCTTTTCTTGCTGTTCGGCGTGTAAACGGCGAGCGCTTTTGAGATGAAGACATCATTTTCAAATCGTGTTATAATCCGCACTGATGAATCAGTGTTCGCGTTTAGGTAGTCATTTAGGTAGAATGCCATCCACCTGGCTGGCATTTTATGCAAGGTTAATTTTCAATATCTCCGTCTTTTATTATTCACTCCTGTTCTGCGTTTCGATTAAGTCTCCGCATTCAGTTCCGTTGCGATCGAAAATTGGTATTCTGAAAAAAACGGAATCGAAAGAAAAAGAAGAAGACAACAATGTTTACAAAATTAATAGCATCACTGTGGAATGTGGAAATGAAATAGCAAAATAAGCAAGTTTGTTATCATTTTCATAAACAAATGTATGTAAACATAATTAAATTTAAGCATTTTTTGTTGGAGAACCTAGTGCATTGAGGACTCCTGCAACTGCCTCCCAGAACACTGCAACTTCTTCCTTTGATCGCTGGTGCTATCCACATGCAATGTCTGCTTTATACTAAGTTCACACTTAGCGTGTTTAACATCTCAATCGTGTTTAAACACGGCGAATTTGAGGTGTTTTACCATACATTGAAGTGTTTTGTTAAACATCTGAAATGAGTTGTTTTTTATTTAAACACGTCGTTAAACACGTAAATTCCAAATACAACTCTGAATTTCATTTAATTTTGGGATGTACTAAGTGCGTTTTTACCCCTGTATGCTAGTAGGTAGTGTAATTAACTAATTTGTCTGGGGTTTGGGTGTGATTCCCAACTAAAACGTCAGCCTTAAACATCTCAATTATAGTGTGAACGGCTGTGTTTAAATTTTAAAACATTTTGCTTAAACGCATTCAAAATTACAAATGTGAACTTAGTATTAGATGCCATTAAATTTGGCAATTTTTCATACTGGTGCGGTGTTGTTGTTTTTTACCTGTAACACATAAAATCACATCATATGCGGGTACAAAAACCAATAAAAAAAAATTAATTTAATTCAATAAATTAATTTAAAATAATTTTAAGTGTTTTTTTATCGTTTCTAAACATTTTATCTCATTTTCTACTTACATTTTTTTCAATTTTAAATTTTTTAACTAAAAAACACAGATAAAGAAAACCCCTCCGTTAACAAAAACGCAACTGAGAAAAACGGAGCTCCGATCGTAATGCAGAATACATACAAATGAAAAAAACTGAGCTGAATCGAAACGCAAAATACCAAAGCTGCTAGACGGAGAAAATTTCGATTCGAATCGAAACGCAGAATAGCCCCAATTATCTGGGTATGTGTGTCACTCTGAGTATGTTTTCCGAGTGTCATGCCATTGTTAAAAGTTTTTGTTTTGTAGACTTCCATGTTTTCAAGAATGTCTAGTCTTCGTCCTTTTTTTGCTAGAATGTAGTAGTGTCATACATTAATCTATTTCCCTTGGTGTGTGTCCGTGAGTGCCAAGATGAAATGCAAAGTTGGCGTCTTCTCTTTTCCGTTTGTATGAGCGTGTGTGTTCTGCAAATCTTGTTTTTAGTGTTCGACCAGTTTGTTCTATATAAGAATGTTTTCAATTGCAAGTAAGTCTATACACTCCACTGGAACTAAATTTGTCAGCTGTTTCGGTCTTTGCCCTGAGATTATGTCTCAAAATATTTCCGGTTTTTAATGCTGTGTGTAATCCTTCTTTGTGAAAAAGGTTAGTTCCTCTATATATTTCTGGTCCTATGTAAGTAAAAGTAGTTAAAATAAACTAGCAGCATTTAGACATATACGGCTGTATGCATAAAAAACGCTTATTCGAGCTTTAAAGTGCACGTTAGTTAACAAACACTTTAAGGCTAACAGACGTTTGTTAAAAAATGGTATTCATAAACAGTACTTTAGCTAATGTATGCTTTAGTAAAATTAGTATTTTGATTCTGGCAATGCCGCTATTTTCAGTTGTCACGTTGTAGTTAACGATGTATAAAAATGAATATTATTTATCCGGGTAGTTAGATCCACAAAAAATGTTTTTATTGTTTTCAGCAAAATCAACATATTTTTTTTTGTTTTTTTATTAATCTTTTTAATAAAAACCAAAGCACCCAAAAAAGATCAATTTGCAAGGCTTGCGAAGAACTTACAAAGAATTTGTTCATATTAAAAAAATTATTATTCGGATAACGAGCTTTGTTTTGATTATATGTACATCAATAAAACTTTTGTTTAAAATAATTAATTATAATTATATTTTTGTAAAATATAAAATAAAGATGTAAAAATGTTTTATATTGAATGGCATGTTATATTTTAGTTTTTATTATTATTTGTATACTACAATTTGTTTTAATAAACATATTTAAAAATTTTTGGAATAACAAAGTATAATTGTCAATTGAGCCGTTTACATTGAAAGTGGCATAAGTCACAACTGAACAGTTTCTTTTTTTCATTTTTAATAAATTTGAAATTAATAAGTTGAGAAGTATTGAAATTTGTTTGAGAGGAGTGTTGATAATTAACGGTACAACAAAAATGTTTATTTTGAAATTGGCGTTAGTCGCTGTACTCAGGAAATTAATTACGGAGCTTAGTGTGAAAGAAGTGGAAACATGTAATAAGTATGTGTAAAGTATTGTTGTGATTAGTAGACTTATTTTTATTAGTTCGAAAGAATAGTGCAGTTTATTAAACTATATTATAGTGATATCTACTATATCTACTACACATTATTAGCATTATTTTGTTATTTTTTTATTCTCAGGAGGTTGCTTCGTGTTGTATAAAATATCTAAGAATGTCAAAACTCAAAAGCATATTATTGCACATAGTGACTTCTGTAACGGACAAAATAGTAATAGCAGTAATAGCCCCCGGTCGAAAAAATCCTTCACAGTATACAACATGGAGAAAAAAGATTTTATTTCAACACAATCATTAGAAAAATCCGTTTCAGAAAGAAAACTAAATACAAACTAGTTAAAATGGCTAAAAATTAAAATATTTTATAAACTAATTTAAAATAAAAAAGATGACAATAACAAAGTAACTTATGCCACTTTGAAAATATACGGCTCATTTTATTGTAAACAAAATTTGTTTTGTTTTTGAACTTTCAATTATAAAATTGAACTGTCAATTTATTGTAGGTTTAACGTAGGTTTTTCCTACTTTAAAATTAACAAAGGTATGCTAAGATAAAAACGTTTTATGAATACAACTTTAGGAAATTGGGCTTAACAACGGCAGTTAAACCTAGTTTAAGTTTTTATGCATACAGCCGATAATATACAGACTTAAGATAATCCCACTTACTTCAGATAAGTACAACAAAGAACTCGACACAATTTACAGCATAACTAAAAATAACAACTACAAAGCTCACTATTATCAACAAACCTCTTAGACCAGTGATGGGCGAACTTTTTGGGTGGCGGGCCAATAAATTAAAACAAAATCTTGCGGCGGGCCAATAAATTAAAAGAGGGTCATTCATTAAAAAATTATGGGGTTGCTGTTCAATTAAAAGTTCGGTTTAAACTATATATTTATTAGTTATATTACGTAATATTTTTAAACAACATAAAAATTTTATAAGATACGGTTTATTATGATTTTAAGATTTTCCAGATGTATGGGAAGCATACCGGTTCCAGCTGCGACTTTTAATAAATTAAATACACACTCGTCTGACAATCGGTTACTTATTAAGTTTTTTCTGCATTTCATTACTGAAAAGGCCTGTTCACATAAATATGAGGAAGCAAACATTGCCATAATTTTGTGCGCATGATTAATTAGCTTTGGAAATTCATCTTTTGGTAAGGATTTATAGAAATTAAGCTTCTCTGTATTTAAAAATAGCTGATTTCAATTATTATTACATTGCAATTCTATAATTTGCAATTAGATCAGATGGAACATTCGCAGGATTAACATTAAAAGGCATTGAAAAACTATCTAAACATGGTTGAATTTTTTTAAAGTCAGCAAATCTGGCCTCAAATTCTGAATACAGTTTTAATAAAGATTGTGAAAAGACTTTTAACTTCTCTTTACTCACAGGCCTCAAAGAATTAAGTCTTGGAAAATGAGTCAAATCATTTTTTCCCAAACATTTAGAAAATATAACAATTGAGTTTTAAAAGACCTCAAACTGCCCCAAGTTTTATCCATAAATTGATTTTTTCCCTGTAACTTCTTGTTCAGTTTATTATAGTGCTCGAGTAAATCCGTGAAAAGAGCAAACTCGATGCACCAATTCTTATCCTCCAATATTTCCCACTCATCCCAAATTTCAGTTTTGGTTTTTAGAAAAACTTTAATTTCTTCGAGAAGACTCCAAACTCTCGAGAAGGCATGCCCACAACTCAGCCACCTGATCTCTGTGTAATAAAGTACATCTGAAAATTCTGCATCAACTTCCGATAAAAACTCTTGAAATTGTCGATGTAACAAACCGAGTGGTATTAATTAATTTTTAAATAATATTAAGTACGTGGTTAATATCCAAGGCAGCCTTGCAAAGAACATCTTGGTGGATTATACAATGTATTTCTTCCCACCATGTTAGGTGCTCCATCAGTTGTTAAATTAATTAATTTGGAAATCGGGGCATTAAGGGATTCCATTCCCTCTCTAAATTTATCATAAATTATTTTTCCTGTCGTCTTTCCTTTTAAAGATCTCAAACAAGCAAGCTCTTCGGTTATTACAAAGTTTTCATCGACTCCTCTGATAAAAATTAGAAGTTGGGCTGTATCACTCCTGTCAAAACTCTCGTCCATAGTGTCTGAAAAATACTTAAACTTTTTAAGACGTCCATCGAGTTGATTGGTTAAATTAGAAGAAATCGCTTCAATTCTCTTTGTGACCGTTGTACGTGACAGCCCTACAGATTCGAAATCTTTTACCTTTTCTGGGCATTATGCTTTTCCAATGCTAATTAATACATCCTTAATAAATTCTCCTTCAGAAAACGGTTTGTTACTTTTTGCTATTTTATAGGCAACAATGTGACCAGCTAACGTGGAGGATCGCTGTACACTTTTTTGATTTTTTAAAAACAATTGCTGACTAGATATTTTTCTTTTCAATTCCTCTGAATGAACTTTCTTGTCTTCATCTTTCATTTTATAGTACTTCGAGCCAAGATGTTTTGAATTAAAGTGCCTGGCGAGATTATAATCTTTTAATACAGCTACCGGTTGTTGGCAGATAAGACAAATAGGTTTTTGGTTATATTTCATAAAGAAGTACTTCCATGTCCACTCTTCTTGAGATGCTCGACATTCCGAATCAAGTTTTCTGTTTCTATTTTCGATTGACAATACACTTTATTATTTTAATTACACAAATAAAACTGTACGTTGGCAACTTTATAATTTTACTTCACAATTCTAATTAATCCATCGCTGGCCCTTTTATATTTGTTGCGCATGTTGTCTGGAATATTCAAGAATCTTCTAGAGATCATATATAATAGTTGTTGTTATGTTATACGTTCAATTTTGTATATTAGTTGTTTGTGTTTTATGATGTTTATGTTTCTTCTTGGAATATTGCATCAGAAAGTTGTTGTTCCCTTGTGTGTACAATATTTCCTAGAAAACTACGCAGTTTGGACACAATACAATATGAAAACATCGCATTTTTTTTGCTAAAATTGTCAATTTATATCATTTTTAAAACATAATGCAAATTTATTTTTTGGGTATAGTTTTTTAATAGGTGATTAATTTTATTTTGAAAAACGCTCGCGGGGTCGTAGTTCGCCCATCACTGTCTTAGACAGTACAACACTAAAAATAGGAATAAAGAAGACAAAGAGCCAACCGATACAACAGGACGGAACACTTTTACATCGGTATAATTATGTGACTTGTATGTATGTATGTATTGAGCGAAGAGAAATCAGATGTATACATGGAATAAAACAATGGTCATAATATTGATCCCTGTAGTAAGTCCGGCAGTAATTGGTATCATTGATGGCGACAACAAATGTTCCATCTTCAAGGAAGACTGCAACAAGTCTGCTTAAATAGTTCGGTATATTATTTTGAAACATTTTATAGTTTTAGTCCGTTGTGCCAGATCGTGTCAAATGCTTTTTCTACATCCAAAACTATTAAACGCGTAGATTGCTTTTTTCGTTTGTTAGATTTTATTGTATTTGTAATTCGATTTATTTGATGTATGGCAGCACTATGACGTTTTTTAAAGTCAAATTGCTCTCTCGCTATTATGGAAGCTCATCTTATCTTCGAATTGGTAATAAGAAATAATTCCACCTCAATTTTATCTTGTAAAAAAATATCTTATATTATAAAAAGAGACAGTTAAATATAACGCAGAGTTGCACTTTTTTTGCTTGCAACTCTATGAACTATTAAGTACAAATTTAACATTAACTAACAATTTATAAATTCCTGCTAATATTATTTGATTTTGGGTTTTGAAAAGTTGCTTTTGAATAAATTGTCCCAGACCATAAATTTGGTTTTAGAAGTAGACATAGCACAATTGAGCAAACCCATAGCTTGATTCAGGTGATAAGAAGGACTTTTGAAGAGAAAAAGTATTGTTCAGCTATTTTTATTGATGTTTCTCAGGCTTTTGACAAAGTTTGGCATGAAGGTCTATTTTTGAAACTGACCGCTCACTTGCCTTGTAATACAAGGTGGCGCAAAAGAAATCCTCCTATCAGAAAATGCTATAAATTTTGCGATTGGCCCCTAATGTCAGTTCTGTTTTGACATTTGTGTAGTAAACACATGCGAAATACACGTTAATAAACAATGTTACGCTACACTGCACCAATAATCGCTCGGTGACTTTGGCACAACGTGAATTTCGTCGCAGATTTCCTGGCCGTCCAACGCCTACTGGTGAAACACTGCGACGTTTAGCCGCTCGCCTCGAAGAGACTGGCACAACACGAGATGCTGCCAGGCGTGGCAGACCCCGGAGTAGCCGTTCTGCAGAGAATATTGCTGCTGTAGGCGAGGATGTCATGGAAGCGCCGTCGACATCGACCAGACGACGTGCCACGCAAATGGGTATCAGTCGACGGTCTTTACAGCGAATTTTGGTACAAGATTTGAAGATGTTTCTGTACAAAGTCCAGACGGTGCATCAGCTGTTAGCTGCTGACCGCCAATCGCGTCTAACATACGCTCAAGCCATCCTTAATCACCACCAAGAGGAAGATGATTTTTCATCAAAAATAATCATGAGTGATGAGGCCAATTTCCATCTTAGCGGGTACGTAAATAAGCAAAATTTACGCTTCTGGGGCACTGAAAATCCGCGTGTAACCCACGAAGAGCCATTACACCCGCTCAAACTCACTGTATGGTGTGCTGTTTTCGCTGGAGGAGTCATCGGACCTTTCTTCTTCGAAGACGTCGCGGGCCAAACGGTTACTGTGAATGGTGAGCGCTACAGAGCAATGATCAACGAGTTCTTTTTGCCGCAACTTGATGAATTGGGATTGGAAAATATGTGGTTCCAACAGGACGGTGCAACGGCACACACTGCACGTGCCACAACCGATATGCTGAAGGATGCATTTCCCGGGCGCCTAATCTCCCGTTTTGGCGATTTGCACTGGCCAGCAAGATCGCCTGATTTGAGCGCTGCAGACTTCTTTTTGTGGGGCTTTTTGAAGTCGCGGGTTTATGTCAACAAGCCTCAGACTCTTGCAGCTCTTAAAGACAATATCCGTCAAGAATGTGAGGACCTATCGCCGGAAGTTTTGGCCAAAGTGATGGAAAGTGCCATAAAAAGGGCTCAAATGACAATCAACTGTGGCGGCGGCCATTTACATGACATCATATTCTCGACTTGATGTAAAAAAATTAAAAGACCAAATAAAAATAATCCACAAGAAGAATCAAAGTTTTTCATTTATTTTTTTAATTACAGCCAAAAAACATCGGAAGGTTATTTTTGCGCCACCTTGTATAAGCAACCTACTGAAAAGCTACATAATTGGACGAAAATTTTCTGTTGTTGAAGGAGACTTCGTTAGTTTATCCAAACCAATTTCCTCAGGTGTACCACAAGGTAGCATTCTTGGACCAGTTTTATATTTGATATATACCTGCGATATGCCTGTAAGTGAAACTGTCCACACTTCTGCGTTTGCTGATGATACAGCGTGTCTAAGTTCGCACGAAAACTCCTATCAAGCCTCCATAAATCTTCAGCAACATATAACTCAGTTGTAGTTAAAATTATGGAGAATTAAAGTGAACGTTCAAAAGTGGGTTCATGTGACCTTCACCCTGCGAAGAGATAATTATTCACCCGTTCGAATCAATAATCACATTGTTCCTCGCCATACTTATGTGAGATATCCTGGTATACATCTTGATCGTCGTCTTACATGGAAACATCATATTGACTCAAAGCTAACACAAATGAAACTTAAGCTAACACAACTACATTGTCTCATTGGCAGGAACTCGAAACTTGGCCTAGATTGTAAACTTCTAATTTACAAGAGTATTTTGAAACCAATATGGTCTTACGGAATCCAAATTTGAGGCACTGCCTCAGCTTCAATGTGGATAGAATTCAACGTGGACAGAATAAAATTTTACGGTTAATAACTTCCGCTCCATGGTACATCAGAAATTCAAACATACATTGTGATTTAGACATACCGCTGGTGACTACAGAAATCATCAAATACGCAGGCAAATACTTAATGAAGCATGAAGACCATCCTAATCCCCTTGCTCGCAATATCTTGGATTATAGTGGACATTGGCGATTAAAAAAGAGGGATACCGCAGCTTTAATCCTCAATGCTACAGATGACACGTCTTAGAAATATTTGTTTTGTTTTTTTTTATGACAATTTTCTTTTTTACCCAAAAGGTTAGTTCTGACATGGTCGGGACTAATGTAACTTTTTTTTAGAATTTAAGATTTTAAAACTTATTGTTAGTTCAGTTTCTTGAAGATACAATAAATAATTATTGAATAAAAAAATATTATTTGGTTTTGATGTGTGAGAGTGTGTGTTTGTGTGTGTGTGTGCGTGTTAACAAATTTACTTTGTGTGTAATTATTTATTTATACGCAATTTTTGTGGTTTTTGATGAAACATATGCACACAATTTTATCAAATGAGATAATTATAGAGCGCAATGCAATCATGCAACCAAAGAATTCATTATTTCAGTTCTTCATTTTCTTAACAATTCCAGCAGAAGCGTTTGCCGTGCAACTTTGTTGATGCATCATTATCATTATTTAGCCTGTGTCCAGAAGTCAAATGAAATTTGGTTGTTTTTGCATTTTTGCATGAATATTTTTCTTCTTTTTAAAACAACTTGAGTGTATAAATTTTATTAAATATGCACTACAACAATAAATTCTACAACTACAACAACATTCTTATATTGTTTCAATGTTCTTACGTTACAATTATTTCCCTGGGAAAGCTCTTATATTTCTCAATGCCATGCGAAAAACGAATGCAATCTCCAAATCGATACAATAATGTGTCTGGAAGCTCAACAGTGGTGTCTCTAAAACAAAAAACTGGACAACACTGGTGGATGATGCATGGACGTGATACGAAGAAAAAGAGAATTTCAGCTGCTACATTTTGTTATCAAATGGGAACGAAAAATACCTTTGGCTGTATTGATTGTACAATTTCTTAAATTTGAAAAGAAGCCGAATTCGAATGCCGCTAAGGAAGCTCTAGCCAGGGTAGTAAAAACGGCCAGAAGGCACAATTAATGTACTTAAAGCTGAAAGCTGTCTGGCTAAAATGCAAAATTAAGGCTGTGCTCGAAAAACGCCTAAACGGTAAAATATTTCCTTTGTGAATTTTTTTCTAATGCGCAGTAATGCGAAGACACTATAAAGATACACTTCCGATTCTAAATTACAGTGAGAACATGCACTGACGTAGATAAGCCTGCCTGAGGAGATTTTCTATAACATGAAACTGTTTTTCTCTAAATTACGACAGTCAGCACTTAGAGGCTTCATCAGACATCATCTGAGATAAAAACCGAGGAATATAATCATTTCTATAATTAAAGTTAGCATACACAATGTCCTCACTTCGTTGTTAGTATCACATTAAGACGATGTCGACGTCACCTTGATGGTAAGCAGCCAGTATTAACTAAAAGTGCTGTGTTGATGTCGCCATGTTATCGAAAATTTAAAAGATTTTTGTGTCATATCTGTGGACTTTATGAAAGTTAATAAATAATTTAATTGAAATATAGAAAATAAAAAAATAGTGCAAAAACAACTCCTGTGAAGAGTGAAGAGAAAATGCAAAGCTTCGAGGCAAAAATCGGACATTTTTAATTTGCCGGATAGCAAGTAACTAAATAAAATAGTTTAAAAGTATTCCAAAAAAAAAAAACGATAAAACGGCGCTTAGATTTTTTCTAGACAGAATTGAAAAGTGATTTACGATCAACATTTGTTTCAAATAAGTTAAAGCTGGCAACAACATTAAAGTTTTTAGCACAAGGCTTTCACAGCTGGGTGTTGAAAATGATTTTAATGTTGGATTATCACAACTCACGGTTCTATTATTATTTTAGAAAAAGTTAACTGAACGAAACGATGGAAAAAAAGAGTGAATCAAAGTTGTTGGATGGCATTGAGATTAAATTCCTTGAATGACACCTTCCAGATTCATATTGTTACGAATGTGTCTTGCTTAAGTTTTAAAATTAAATAATTAAGCAATAAAGCGAACTGCTGGTTACAAACTGCGTAGAAGTTTATACACACACACAACTACAATTTCCTACAGTTTACTAACCGCCTGGCATGCAAGAAAAAAAAATACATGTAGATGCTGTTTATCATCTAAACGCGCAAGACAAAAACTAATTTTACAACAACAAACATACATGTTGTTTACCATCTGCGTAGTTTTCTAAGAAACCCTTTTCTACAAAGGACAACAACAAATATATTGAAATAGATCCCAAGCAGAAACCTTAGCAGCATAAAAACAAAAACAACTATACACACAGACATACAGGTGCCTATACATCGAATAAACAACATACAACAACGAAATGTGATACAAAGGGAGTAGAAGATTCTTAAATCTTCTAGACTTTAAATGGACAAATATAAATAGGGAAGCGTGTGAGTGGATAGTCAGCCAGTGTAAAATTAAACCTCATCAAGTAAAGATGTGCATTTTAAGTAAATTGTTTTAAAGTGTCAACTTTGTGTAGTTAAAGTAAATAAAATTGTTATAAATTTAAAAATTCTAAAAACTGGTGTTATTTATTTTGCAATAAAGACCTCACATCAAAACGTTTGTAAAAGTTATAAACGTAACAATATGTTTTTGAAAAATAGATTATATATTCCTACTCTTGTCAACATCTCTTTTGCCTTGTTTTTTCATTAACTTCTATTTTACTTTACACCTTAAAACTGCCTACACCTAATTTGACATATATATGCATGTCCCTATTCTAAAACTATTTATCGCACACGTTGACACAACCATCATTATCTGTTATTAGTGATTCGATATTTACGGTGGAGGAGATTTAGAACAGATGACCTTAAGGCGATACATAAGTCTGCTCGAAGGAAGGTAACAAATCGGATTCAGTCTGCTAAATGTGCTTTTTATCGGCGAAGATTTTCATCGGCTATTGATAGGTAGGTAGGTAGGGCTAAGAGGAGGGAAATTCGGAAAATAGGCTTAGGTCGGAGTAAAATGTTACAGCATAATTGTGATGTTGACGTGAACCTTCTTAATGATAGATTTGTCAACATTAATGTTCCCAGACCGACAGATAACGTTTGTGACGATCTTTGTTATGTCCAAACACGAAATGCTTTTGGCTTCCGATGTGTAAGTCAGCTTGAGGTCCTTGAAAGTTTTCCCGTTGTTAGATCCAACGTGATTGGTATGGACGGAATGAACCCGAGATTCTTTTTTTTTTTTTTTTTTTTTTTTTTAAAGAGAAGTAGCACTTCAGGCAACAATGCCTATTTAGTCAAGTACCGTGCTACCTTCTTTAGGAAAGGGATAGAGAAGAGATGAAATAGGTATTGAAAGTAGAAGGATAGTCGGAAATTAACTGCCGTATAAAGACAGCAACAGCGACCAGTGACTATGCCTTCATCGCTGAGCAGCTCCACCGACAGTTAATTTTTATCTTTTGTAGTGAAAAAAACCAAGGTCTTCGTTGGGAATCGAACCCACAACCCCCATATTTACAAGCTAGTACACTACCTACTAGCCTACAGGGGCACCTGTAGGCACCTGTAGAATGAACCCGAGATTCTTCAGAGTTTTGATCTCGAGGCTCTTACCGATTATTACCCATTTCTTCAACTCCATCCCCACGAAATACAAATTTCCTCTAGGATTATCCCTATCCTTAAGACTAATGGTGAATTCCGACCGATAGCTATTCTACCGTTTTTATCAAAAGTTTTTGAGAATATCCTCAGCAATCAAATGAGTGACTATCTCACACGGAGTAAATTTTTATCAGTGGCTCAAACTGGTTTTGTTAGGGACAGAAGCTGTATAACGGCTTTAGTGGATGTGGTCGATAGCCTCAGATCTGAACTCGACATCAACAAAGTCGGTTTCTTGATATTACTGGATCATAGTAAGGCCTTCGATGCGGTAGATCACTCTATCTTGCTAATAAATTTGCGTAAGTTATTTTATTTCTCAAGCTCGGCCTGCAGTCTAATATCCTCCTATTTGATTAACAGATGTCAAATAGTGAGTGTTGATGATAGGAGATCTAATCCGCTTATAGTTAATAGAGGAATACCACAGGGCTCTATATTGGGTCCGCTTCTCTTCTGTCGCTACATAAATGACCTACCTGACATTTCTAAAACCAGCAGGATGCACATGTATGCTGATGACGTGCAGGTCTATAACAGTTGCTGCATTAATGGCGTTCCTAGGTGTGTGAATGGGATAAATGACGATTTGCACATGATCAATCGCTGGGCCATGTCTAATGGATTGTATATCAATGCTTCGAAGTCGAAATGTATGGTCCTCTCGAAAGCTAGCAGCACTCTGGTCATTATTAATGTGAGAATTGACGAGAATGTGATCGAATCGGCACCTAATTTGGGCGTAATTTTCAATAATAAAATGACCTGGACTCATCACATTAACTTTGTAGTTAGCAGAGTTTACAGTAAACTTCGCACCCTATGGTCGCTAAAGGACACTACACCGTTTGATATTCGCATGCTCTTGGCAAAGACTTACCTGATACCTTCACTTTTGTACGGCTGTGAAATCTATGCCAATTGTGACAGCACTGATCAGCGTAGACTGAAAGTCGCATATAACAATATTGCCCGTTATATATTTCAGAAAGATCGCCGTGACCATATCTCATCATACTCTAATTTAATTTTTGGAATGACTTTCGATGATTTTCTAAAATATAGGTGTCTAATTTTCTTGCACAGGATTATCATCTCGTTACGACCATCATATCTATTTGATAGGGTTGTTTTTGCAAGATCTCTTCGTGGTAGGAATATTATCCAGCAGAAATACAAGAGTCTGTTATCTCAACGCCAGTTTTTCATAAATGTAACTAGTTTTTGGAACTTTTTGCCAAATTCTATACAAAAAATAGGCAACGCAAATTTATTTTAAAAGGAGCTTTATAAATTACATATTTAGTTCTACCCAACCTTGACTTAAATTTTATGTTAACACTTTTACATTACATTTCATTCGATTGGTCATATCTTTATTTGTTGTAGCTTTATCATTCTTGACATTTTCATTTTGTGTATTGTTAATGCTCTGTTTCTAGATTTAAGTTTTATTTTAACTCAAATTGTAAGGATCAACAGCACTGTCACTTATAAGATGTTATCATCTTGTTGTGCTAGTTGTTTGAAGAATAACGAATAATAATAATAATTTTTTTTTTTTGGAATTTCACTCTCGAAATTAATGTTTCGAATGGTTAAGCACATGTTATTTTAATTATTTTTCTATAGTCAATGTTCTTTTACTTTTTTTATTTTTATTTCATTAATTAAATTTTGTAATTTTTATAAATAAATTGCAGAAAATCGTATCAAGTCACATCAACTCCATGTCGTCTTCAAAGCGTCTTCACACATCGATGGTTGTCAATATTGTCCCGTTGACGCCACTTTGCGTCGGCGATGAATTCATTAAAGGCATAAATATTTGATGCTAGGACTGTCTATAGCTCACTACATCGTGTACAATGCTAAGCATTGGAACGAGAATCATCGGAAATGGGCAACCTAGATGAACTAGAATGGCTTCACAACCATCAATCGACGGCAACAAATCACTTGTGACTTGCTTTATCATTTTCCCTTATGATTCTTAACATTTTCTTTTCGCATGTGAATTCTAAACAACAAATCGGTAGAACAAACTTGCTTCCAATGTTGGATATGGTCAGCAGCTAAAAATTAGACATCACGACAAAACAACGCAACAAACTATTCAAATTTTTCAAATTTGTCTATTCGATTTCAAAGCTCATAACGCATGAACAATGAATTTTATTTAATTAAAAGAAATTGTTTGAAATAATTATCAGAAGTCATTTTCGTAGCACAGATCTTAAAAAAATTGCTGATAATGAAAAATGCAGTAGCACCCTTTAATTTTTTAAAAATACTTGTTGTTAAAGATGGGACATTAAAGTATCTGCTTATGGTGGGGTAAAAGAAGAGATTATATTATGTGTTTTTATAAAAATATACAACTTTAAGTTGGTTACACTTTTTTATCTAGCGACCACTTTGACAGCTGTCAAGTGATTCATTTTACTGTTGTCTTTTTCTTCAGTGTAAACTGTCATTGCTGGCTACTTGTTCGATATAACTGGCGAGCTCCCCCCGGGGGCACATATTAGTCTTTATGGATCCTACTACTTCCATCTAGACTGTTGTCTTGCGGGGTAAAAGGGAGCCCAGGCCCCTTCAAGGCTAGTAGGAGTTACCTGGACAATCCACTATATTTCAACGGGAATCAGTTGCCCGCAGAATTTCGTTATTTGTCTCTTTAGGCATTTAGCTGTTCTCTGGCCGATTATTGAGGTTATGGCCCTTTTGGGGTATCGTGGTGGCAGTGTGTTTCAAGACCCTTGTGAGAGTTTGTGGGTCGGATCATTCACAATGAGCACAATGAACGGTTCAGGTCCAGTGAGCATGAATGCCGTCGTGTTCTTAGTTATATTAAGCTTCATGCGTTCTGGACCAAGAGTTGAATAGTCCCCAACTCTTTAGCAAGGAGTGAAGGCCGCAGCCTACTTCGGGCTTTCGAAATTGCAACTAGGAGTGACCGGAGGATATAAGTATTCGAAGGCCTTCTAGGGCGAGGATGGCGCTACCTACCATCCACAGTGGTAATGGCCACCATCTGGTTAGGGCTCACGTCATAACTGGCGAACGCTTTCGAACTGATGACATCATTGTCAAGCTGTGATTTATTTTGAGTTTGGTTTTGTACTCCAAGATGAAAAGACTGACACCTGGGCCCAAAACAAAATTGCAGTTAATCCCAATTTTAATAATCAAATTTTGTTTAGCGACGAAGCTCACTTTTGCTTTAATATTGACGTTAATAAACATTTGGGGTGACGATAATCCTTAAGACACTGTTAGCTCGGAAAAACTGGCTGTTTCATGTGCTTGTATTACTGGTGGTATCAGTGGTCCATACTTCTTTAAAAACGATGCTGGTCAAACAGTTATAGTCAATGGTGATTACTATAGGAGCTATGATTACTGAAAATTTCATTCATCAATTGCACAACCATAACGTGCAGTAGCTGTGGTTTTAACAAAACAGTGCAACATGTCACACAACACGTACCACAATTGATTTTTTGAAGGCAACCCGTGAATTAGCCTCCAAACTTGTGCAATTTAGACTATAATCGTGCGTTAGACTATTTTCTGTGGGGATATGTAGGTGAAGTCGCTAGTCTACACTGATAAGCCCGAAACAAAAGTTGGAAAAGTCATCGAAAATTTGACCTTCAGATTAGACCACGTTCGAGCCAGCCCTCCCCCGGAGGGCACGCAGGCAAGAGAGATCTCTTTCCCCATCTCAACATGTGCATTTGGTTGTAAAAGGCGTCACCATTCGCCTGTGCTAGCAGGAGCAGTTAGCACGCTAACCAGTTGCCCGCAGGACTATTGGTCAGGCTCCCAGGGGAGTTATGTGATGGCTATTGGTTTAAATCGATTGCTTTTAAAAAGCTCTCGAAGAGATTTTAACGCAGGCTTAACATTCAATGTGCTAGCTAGCGCACGCAACAGGACAAGGAGTTAGGTAGTCTCCACCTTTTCAGCACGGAGTGGGGGCACGGCCCTGTTATCATGCTCCTAAAAATTGCTACTACGGCGTGTATCCACTTTGATGTGTATGCGTCTTAGGGGGCGGGTGAGTGTTCTTTCCACACCCAGGGGTGAGACCATCGTCAGATTAGGGCTAAACAGCCTAACGGCGGTGACGTTAATATCCTGTCCGAGCCAGCCGTGGCGATCATATGCCCAAGGTCATATTTAAATTGTAATGTCAGAAGATTATATTTTGAATAAAGTAAATTTCACGTAAATTTAGCTTTATTCCATTTCAAAGTGCTACACCTCTAATAAGAACACCCTCTATATTGAAATAACGCCTCAAGAAGGATGCCCCTTACTATTTAAACTTCGTCTTCCTATAAGAGAACAACTTTACAGAAAATAAAGTAATTACCTATAAGGGTGCAGAGAGAAAGAGAGAGAGAGAGAGAGAAATAGAATAACCGGACACATACACATAAAGGCAATGCAGCGAAATAACGAAAAAAAAAATGCACAGAAAATTAATTTAAGTCAGAATTCATAATAATTTTTAACACAACAAAATAAAAACAGATTTGTTGCTTTAATTTAAATTTTTTTTATTGATTTTTATTGCATTTAAATGTGTATAATTTTAAATTGTTTAAATTTAAATTTTATCGCGCATTTGATTTTATATCGTATAATTGTTATTCTTACTCCCTTTTTTTATGTTGTTGTTGTTATCAAGTACATGATTTTTTTATATTTAAATTAATAAATATTTCTCGTTTCTTTGTTTAGTTTAAATTACAATTTTTTATGGAATATTATTTTTTTTATTTATTTATATTTATAATAGAAGAAAATGTAGAATGTAAACACTGTAAATTTTATCGATTTGTTTGTTTTTTTTTTTTTGTTTATTTTATATAATAAAGACAATAAGTAAAATATTTATTTATGTATTTATTTTAAAAATTGTATTTTTAATTTAAATAAATTGTTTTCATTTTATTTCATTTCAATATATTTCAGTTTTTCTTAAAATATATGCATTTTTTATATAATTATTTTACAGTAGATACATATATAAACGACGACAAAATAGAGAGATATTGAATTTTTTGCATTTTGTTTTTTTTTTGTTTTTCAGAAATATTTAGTTTTTTTTCTTTCTTTAATTGTATAATAATTAATATTTTTTTGTTATGGGTGAGTGGTAAATATGTAAGTAATAGCAGAGAGAGAGAAGAAAGAGAGAGTTTAAATGAATAAAAAGAGGTTTAACAATTTTTCAAATGCCCTTTAATTACACTGAATTGATTATATACTTATTTCTTGTTGTTGCATTTGTACTGATAAAAAAAACAGTTTTTTAATTAAAATATTGAAACAATTTTTGTTTAATAAAAAGTTGATTTTTATAAAAATTTTAATTTGCAAATAATTTAAGAATATTTTCTGTAATGAGTCATAAAAACAATTTCTTCAACTCAGTTTGGTCCAAATTAAGCTCGAGTTAACTAATTCTTTGAGTGAATGAGCGGCTTTGGCGGTAGACGGAAAACCATTGTGAGAGGCCACGGTACAGCTAAATACAAGATGAATGCTGTAAATTACATGGGTACCAAAAGTCAGCTGACAAGTCAGCAGCATTCTTTCACCGATACTTGTAGGGGGACGATAAGGCACTCAAAGCAGTGGAGATCTTATTCGGTCTATAACCTCAAAGTTTACATATAACTAACCCTTAACCTAAGCCATATATAATGCTCATTCATATATAAGTAACAGTAGAGAAAGAGAGACAGAGAGAGAAAGAGAGAGTATAAATGAACAAAAGAGGTTTAACATTTTTTCAAACGTCCTTTAATTCCATTATATACTTATTTCTTGTTGTTGCATTTATACTGGTAAAAAATTAGCTTGAATCGATTAATTTAAGAATTATTTCTGTAATGAGTCACAAAAACAATTTCTTTAGCTCAGCTTTTGTTTGGTACAAATTAAGCTCGAGTAAAGTAACTCTTTAAATGAATGATCGGCTTTGCCGGTAGAGAGAAAACGATTGTGAGAGGCCAGGGCACAGCTAAATCCAAGGTAAATGTTCAAAAATTACATGGGTATCAGCAACTCGAAATTCCAAAGCAATAATTAGTGAGCGGTCTTCTTTTACCGATACTTGTAGAGGGACAATAAGGCACTCAAAACAGTAAAGATTTGAGATCATAATGAGAGACGAGGCACAAATTTCATTTAAAAGGATATGTGAATAAACAAAGAAATGGGAAACCCTCAACATATTCAACAGTCGTCTTTGCATCTATTAAAAGTGACAGTCTGGTGTACAATTTGGTCAGGAGGAATTAGTGAACCTTACTTCTTAAAAATGAGAGCAGAGTAACGGCAACTGTGAATGGGGAGCGATATCGAGATATAATTGAAAACTTTTTAACGCCACAACTGCATGCTTTGGGCTTGATTAACATTTGGTATCAACAAAACGGTGCCATATCGCATATAGTCAGGATTAAAATGGAATAACTGCCAGACGTCTTTTCACAACAAGTTATTTCAAGAAATAGTATGTTGATTGGCCCCCACGGTCGCCTGAATTGACTGCTCCGGACTTCTTGAGCAACTCAAATACAGCATTCCTGATAAAATAAATGAAATACTGTGTGAAATGTGTCAGAATGTAATGAAAAATGTACTTAAAAGGGCTCGCATTTGTGAGGCTAACAGAAGTGGACATTTATCTGGTGTTGTATTCCATGCATCATTGCCGACATTAAATAAAGCATTTATTAATATAAGATCCATTTTGTTTCATTTAATCAAAATTATAAACAAACAAAGTAGTATCCTTCCCGGCGGACACCCTGTACAATATAATGCTCATTCCGACATAAAAATAGCGGTTTTAATGAGTACCAAAGGCATCAGTGTGTTAAATAAAATAACTCAGTGTGTCGTAATTCCTTTGTTTTTACCGCAGAAGGCTGTTTTGTATACTATTTTTTGCCACAGAAATATATAACTATAAAAAAGCAAACATTACATATTGAAAAAAAGCTTTAGGAGAAAATTCCCACATCCTGTAGTAAACTTACAATTTACGGGTAGTTTTAGAATCAAACTCTGACAGTGTAACGGATTGAAGGTAAAGTTTTTCTTTTCACTCATTCCTTTTCGTTCTTAAAACTTGTAATTTTATCATAATCAAATCAAAGCAATTACATTTTCATCACTAAAGACTACATTCATTCTATCATAAGTCCTCCTTATTAGTCACGTATTTTTGTTAACACCAAGACATTTTGGCTCAAGTTATATTAAGTTTTTTTTTCGAAGTTACCGACAATAAATATCTAAAAGTTTTTCATATTATTGGAAATTTGAAAAGCAGGCATTCTTGAATATATACAAGTTAAGATATATATCGTTTTACTTAGGAATATTAGTCTCAAACGTAACTCTGCTTCATTTGGGACAATGTCTTTTTAAGTATACAATAAGTTAAAGTGATTATTTGCGAAAAGGAAATTAATAAAATTTGTTTAGATTATACACTGTTTTTCGAAAGCGTATTGAATTTCAGAAGTTTCCAACTTAGTTGAGAGCATTAACTTCAGGTTTCTCCGAAGTTCCACTTAAGTGTAATTTCTTGAACTTTTTGATTAAAACCAGTTAGTTGTCTACATTATTTTCGCTGCATGAGTATATTTTTTCAGTGTTTTGGAAAATAAACTTTTTATCATTAGGCATGCCTAAAAGCTGCAATCGGTTCTAGTTTTTCGCTCAAGTAAAAGTTTTAGTAAAAGAACTTCAAGGCAAAAAAATGCGCGGCAAAACAATATTTCGATTTGGTTAATTTTCAATCACAACAAATTGGAGATTTCCGCGGCATTTGAATCTTGAAACAATTGTCCTTCGTAACACATACTGCTATTTTTTTATTTATTTATTTATTATTTTTTTTTATTTTTGCAGTTATTTTCGGATATAATTATTATGAAATTTTCTTAGGGGTTGTAATATTTTTCTGTGCCATTGTCTTTTTTTAAATTATAAAATTTTTCAGTATTAAAATTCTAAATGATGTTAATTTAAAACATTTAATAATAATTTTATCTTAAAATAAAATTAAAAACAAAATAAATTTCAACAAATTTTTTGATATTAACCATAATAAAATGTTTTAAATTTTAGTAAAAAATAGTTTTTTTTATAAATCAAGAAATTAATTTAAAAAAAAAAGTAATAAGTTAAAAGAATAAATAACAAAATTTATTTTCCTATTTCTATAAGCCAAGTAGGAGTTACCTAAACCACTTATCCGTTAAAACAAAATTTTTTTCAAACAACAAAATTTACAAATGAAAAACAAGCATTTAAATTTTTTGTTCTAAACTTAAATAATCAAAATAGTTTCTTTCATCAAAACAAACAGAAAAACCTCGTTTTTATAAAAAAAAAAAATGAAACAAAAGCGTTCTTAAAAAAAAGACAATTAAATTATTTGCAAAACGTTTGGAAATGTACTAAAAAGAATTATGTTGTGGGATTTTTGCTTATTTTGTGAGTGTTTAACTATAATTATTTCTATTAAGTGGAGTATAAGAATAATTAAAAAGAGATCATATTTCGGAAGTTTAAGATTAAGCTGTTGTTCCTTTTTAGCTTTTGCTTTAGTTAGATACAAATCTAACCAGCGTCACAATTCGTACGCAATATTATTTTGTTCATCGCGTGTTTTTCTTGCCTTAAATGGCGCCGAAAAATGTTCAAAAGCTGTTTCGGGTGTAAAAGATGAGGTGGAGTAAGAACGTAATCTACGATGTGGAGTTTTAGAAGATGATGACTGAGGACCAGAACTACGAGATCTCTGATAAGGTGGTCGTCCAAATGAAGTACTGTAGGTACGACGGCGGCTACTTATACCACTGGCTCCACCACCATTACCGCCAGCACCAAAGCAACGCATGGCCGCACAAATTAGTGTACACCAACGCCAAGAAGTGGGCGAGAAATTGTAAAATGGAGGAGCCGATTTGGGCAACAAATGCTGGCGACTTGTGTGTATGTAGGGATTATAACTGGAACGAAATGAGTTACCACTATCACTGCTATTACCACTATCTATGCTACTTTGTAGGGCATTAGATCGAAAAACATTGCCGTTTTGTGGAAAATAAGGATCATCTTCGGTGCTATGGAAACCATGATTATCAGCAGCTGTTAATGCGGACGCATTGTCGAAACGTGTATCTCGACCAAAATCTCTATCTATTGAAACTGCTGGTGTTATAATCATAAATTGACTATATTTTGTACGATATGAACGATTTGTAGAGGATGACGTCGAGGCCTTAGAAGTTGAACTTTGTGAAGAATATTTTGTTTTATTTGCCACTTGATTGGAATTTGAAATCGTCTGTTGCTGTGACTGGGAGAGAGGTGGTTTTATTTGTTGTTGATTAGCAATGGAATTCAAAAGTGTTTGATTCGTATCGACTGAAGAAAATGAGGCTGTCGATGAAGTGGGTGAAATGTCGGCACCGCTAGAGGCTGAATTAAAAAATGTAGCCGTCTGCCCAAGCGCTGCTGTACTACTAATAATACCAGCAGTTTGACTAATAAACATACCAGCCGGTGAGGGCTGTGTTGTGGTTACCTGATATTGCAACTGCAATGGCAGTGAATATTGTTGTTGTATTTTGGCATGTTGTTGCTGTACGACAGCAATCGCAGAGGACTGCTGTTGTTGTTGTTGTGATGTTGGTAAATAATTATGTTGTGGTGCCATTGATTGTGTCAGCGATTGTTGCTGTTGCTGTGGAGCTGGAGATGTTGTAGTGGGTGTTGAACCTACAGAAGGCATCCATCATCTTGTTTCCTCATTTCCACTACTACTGTCCTCAGGTTTGACAATCTTATAGGTGATTAAATATTCCGGATAAGCCTGAAAATGTCCAATCATAAAATCATTAAAAATTCGAAGAAAAAAATTTATTTATAGTACCTGCTCTCCTCTATAAACAACATATTCAGCAAAATGTAAACCGCCCGCTGAAGGTCTGCCTATAACTGAATGATGACCAGGTGGAGCGTGGGCCATCTTCATGGCACTGTATTGAAGAAATGATTTGCCCAACGCCACACGACATAATAGCAGTTGCCTATAAAATAGAATTTGAAAACGTGAATATAAAATTATTATACAATAAAAATAAAGAAAATACCTTGGACACATGTAACAAGATTTGTCCTTGTGCGACGGGCAGCCTATGCCACCACCAATACCATAAACATATTGATTGCTTTTTGAACTGTGCTCTGCAAAATATATTCCAGCTCCAAACATGCCGCCTATGTAGGCATGCCTCTCATCAAAGCCCTTCTGTACAATGGCGTTAATGAATGGACTTCCATGAAATAACATTCGTTCATTAGCTTGCATTGTGTTCTCTTCGGAGATCTCTTGACGCCGGTGTGCGTAACGTTCCCAAAGCTTACGATTTTGTACCTTTTGTACCTAAGTGTTTAAATTTCATTAAAATTTAAATAGAAAAACAAAATAAAACGAATAAAATTTTGGTTTTCCTTTTCTCTGCACTTACCCTGATAATGTTATAACGTGTAAAGTAACCACCTGCCTGACCATTATCACGATGTTCTCTTATGGTGGCTTGCATTTCCTCTTCAACTGCTAAGAATTCTTTATCGTCTGGCAAAAGATCTACTAGCAGCGTACCAGGATTAACATTATTACCTATGCCTTAAAAATTAAAAACAGAGAAAGTAAAACATAAAATGGGTTGCACTTGTTAAGCAGACTTACCTACTGTCGCTCTTAATTGTGCTATACCCTTCAAAATTTTATGACGAAAACCATATGCTGACACGCCCACTTGTTTAAGGTCTTCATGGCCCATTTCCGCTAAAATTTCCAAAGTAATTTGTTCCCTTTCAAAGAGATCTATTAAATGTTCTAATTGCAAACTAGCCAAGAAACTGGCAGTATTGGTAATCGATTCAGGATCCGTAACATCTTCACCCAAATCGGTAGAATTTGCTTCCGCACCTTGAGCGGGGCTCATGCGCGACGATAGTGGTAGTGGTACAGGAACACTTAATGTCATCGAGGCGCCCGAAGGCAGTGTTACAGTTTCTGTACTGGGCGACAAAACAGTACAGGCTGCTACATTTGGACTGGGGTTGGCTGTTAAGTTGTTTGAGGAAGTTGTGGTAACAGGCGCCAAGGGTGTAGAATTATTACTAAGTAATGATTGTTGGGAAGCACTTAAGGCCGAAGTACTCAACGAAGTTGCCATTGCGTCTTGTAAAAGACACTTAACATCATCGGCTGTAGCCAACTCAATGGGCGTTTGACCCTCTTGGTTTTTCATATAGGGATCTGCTCCGTGGGCGAGTAATAGGGAACATAATTGTGTGCGTCCCTTTTGGGCTGCTTCGTGCAAAGGAGTAAAACCCCATTTATCGGTAGCATTTACGACAGTCTTATGTTTAATAAGCAGTGCAGCGATTTCCAAATGACCATAAGAGGAAGCATTGTGTAGAGGTATTAATCCACCCTTGTCTTGAGCATTGACATCAGCTCCATTTTCAAGCAAATACTCGGCCACCTCGTAGTTATTGTAACCGGCTGCCAAATGTAAAGGTGTAGAGTTCCGTCCCTGAGCATCACGACAATTGATGGTTTCGGGTGTTACTAAACGTTGGACTCTGGCCAAATTGCCTTTTTTGGCAGCATCTAACAAAGCGGAGTTACCCCTTAACAATTCAGCCACATCATGATCAGACTCCTTTACCAAATCAGCTGGCGTGGCACCATCACGATTCTTTTTTGTAGGATCGGCGCCATGTTTCAATAACAGCTTTACAATATCGTATTTTCCCTTTGCAGCAGCTTCATGTAAAGGTGTAAATTTCCACAAGTCTGAGACATTAACATTAGCTCCAGCCTTAATTAATAATTTGGTTACTTCGAAATGACCATAAGAGCAGGCGTTGTGTAGAGGCACTAAGCCACCCTTATCGGCTGCATGCACCTCGGCACCATGTTCCAAAAGAAATTCTACCACCTGAACTCTGTTGAAACCAGCAGCAAAATGTAAAGGAGTAGAATGCCTGCCATCCAAATCGCGACAATTTACGGAATGGGAATTGGCTAAAACAATGCGGCGCACTGTGTCCAAATCACCTGCCTTGGCAGCCTCTAGCAAGTGTGTTTCTGTATCTGGAGGATCCTTAAGTATTTTTAAAACACTATCGGAGGCCAATTGAGCGGCTGTATAACCTTCCAATGATATAATGGTGGTATCAATGTTGTACGACAACAATATTCTAACAGCTTGTTCATCTCTGGCACATTTGTGTAAAGCAGTCTGTCCCAAACCATCCAAAGCATTGACTTTGGCACCATTTTTCAACAATGTATCCATAATGTCGTAATTTAAATGTTCGGAAGCTAGGTGGAGAGGTGTCAGGAAAGCCTTATTTTTCTCATTCAACAAAGACCCTTTGCGTATCAGTAGTTCAGCAATCTGAAAATATAGATCATCCAAAACATCTGAATTCATTTCTGTATGTAAAAATATTAAAAGACTGAAAATGTTACCTGTTTCCGTTTTGGATCTATAGAAATGGCAGACGCATGGAGCGGAGCATCGCCTGAATAGGGGTGTATAAAATTAACCGTCTCTGAGGATAGAAACTTTTTTAAACGTGGAATGTTGCCAGTTTTACAAGCATCCAACACACAGTGACCTTTATATTCATCTAATAATAAGAGAGATCTGATGTCTTAGACATTGCGATAGATAAAATATGATTTGAGTGACTTACAATGAATTCTCTCTCTTAGTTCTCTTGTTGGTGCTGAATCTATTGCCGATTTGTTATGGCAATTCAACAGAGTAGGATTCGCGCCTTTGCTCAGTAGTAGACTGCAAACCTCTACACGACTTTTAGAGGCCGCTTCATGCAAAGGTGTAAAGGCCCACAAATCATTGGCATTAACATCTGCTCCAGCCTTTATCAATAGTTTGGTAACCTCAAAGTGACCATATGAACAGGCATTATGTAGTGGCACTAAGCCACCTTTATCCTTGGCATGTACATCGGCTCCATGTGCCAATAATATTTCCACTATGGCAATGCGATTGTAACCAGCCGCCAAGTGAAGCGGCGTAGACCTACGACCATCACTAGCATGGCAATTGACGTTCAAAGGCGTTAGCAGAGCTAAGAGTCGATCTTTAGCACCCGAACGTGCCGCCTCCAACAATTCATCTTTACGATATTCACCCGTTAATACAGGGCGCGTATTTTCATCGGCCAATTCCAAAGGTGCTTTATTTTCCGAATTTCTTATATTTGGATTGGCACCATGTTGTAAGAGCGCTATACAAACATCAACTTTACCTTTGCTAGCCGCCTCATGTAATGGTGTATAATTCCAATTGTCTGTGGTGTTGGGACACGCGCCAGCTTTCAACAACAGCCGAACGACCTCGGCATGACCAAAAGAACAGGCATTGTGTAGTGGATGAAGACCACCTTCATCACAGGCTTGTATGGAAGCACCATTATTCAAGAGAAATTCAACAACCTCTCTACGGCCGTAACCTGAAAAAAGAAAAGACAACGCAACATGTTTTAAAAAGAAAGATGACTATTAATACGAGTACATTGTGTAGTTGCGATAACAGCTCTAAAGTGTTAATTGTTCATAAATTATTTTTATGCAGACACACGTGCATACTTATGCCAGCAGATGCAGAAGGCGTCTAAAAAATACGATAAGACATTTTTTTATAAATTGTAAATTAAAATGTTATACGAGTATACGAGTAGTACCAATCGTAGTAACAAGTGAACGTGTCTGAAATAAGAAAAATTGGAAAAGAACCCCTTCAGAACAAACATTTATAACAGAGTTGCCAGTAGTTTTTTTTGTTTTTTAATTTCTCGTTGGATGACTTATCGATTATTGTATGCATAAAGAAATGTTATTTTAGTTATAAAAACATTTTTAGTTTACCAATTCAAATATTGTAAAATTAAAAGTTCAGATAGTTGATATGCTTTATCATAAAGCATACAAATTAAGCAGACATATTTTTATGCAAAAACAACATTAAGACAGTAATAAAAGAGCATAAAAGAATATTTTCAAAACGTTAACTTCGAAATCAAAATTATACATTAAATATTTTATTAAAGGATTAAAATAAACAAAACATGTTCCATCACATTGTCGTGAAGAACTTTACACCTGTTATTTTCAATGTCGCTCTCGGTTTATGTGTCATTTCTTTTGTATTAAATGTGTTTAACATCCATTAGGAATGATAGAATTAAGAATTTGGTATTGTCTTTTATTTCTCAATCTGGTTTTAATAGAATTCTTTATAAAAAAATTAAACGTCATCATTAGTTAAGAAAGGCCTTCGACAACTTCTTAAATTGGTAAGAACCAAAAGCAGATATTGGCAAATTTTCGGCCAGAATTTTGAAAATATGTAATAAAGTCGTCAGATTTTTAATACTTTATTTTAAAAAATTATAGTCGAGAATCTCGCCATTTACAGTTTTAAAAATTGCATCGCCTAAAAAGACCTTTCATCGCTACTTTTGGTGACAAATCGTCATAACTGACAACACTGGTTTAACAAATGTGGAACGTATTTTTTTACAAAAAATATCGTAAAGAAAAGAACTTAAGTAAAACAGTCTTTTCTATATTTTATTTTTTAAATTAAGTTACTTCCATGAACGATAATATAATTTTTTTTTTTTTTATAAAAGAGAAGTAGCACTTCAAGCAACAATGCCTATTTAGTCAAGTACCGTGCTACATTCTTTGGGAAAGGGATAGAGAAGAGATGAAACAGGTGGTGAAAGTAGAAGGATAGTCGGAAATTAACTGCCGTATATAAGACAGCACAGCGACCAGTGACTATGCCTTCATCGCTGAGCAGCCCAACCGACAGTAAATTTTTATTTTTCTAGTGAAAAAACCAAGGTCTTCGTTGGGAATCGAACCCACAACCCCCATACTGACAAGCTAGTACACTACACACTAACCTACAGGGGCACCTGTAGGCTAGTAAATCGTGCTTAAATTGTTTTCAAAATGTTTATATTTAAAAAATTTGTACGTTAAAAATTGCATTAATAGTTCCAGTACTTATCAGTAGACATTAACCAAACTCTAAAGAGAAATTCCAGACTTCCATGTCACTAACTAATTGATTTTAAGCCAAATTCAAAATTCTAAACAAAAACCACATTAAATATAATTTATGTATGTATGCATGTATGTATGTTTGTATATTATTATGTATTTATGTAAGAGTATTATAAAGGGTAGACACCATAATCTCTACCCAAAGAAGAAGACATTTCGACCACATGTAGGTTGAAGTATCTATTGGCAATATTTCATAAGAATTTTTAATTTTCCAGACACTCCAAAGAAGGTTTAGTTTTATGCATAATTGGATTTTTCGCCGCAGTGGTAAATTTTGGAGTATCTTTCCACTCAATTGAAGAAGCTTGGGATATAGGACGGACAACGACGATTTGCTTAGGTCTCTAGACAAATAATCTACATTCTTTCCAGCGAACATCTGAGAAGAACCCATGATTTAATCTTGACTTATTGGTGTATTGTTACGCACAATAGTTTAATTTTGACTTTAGGATAGATTTTCGTTTATTTTACTTTATTTCGTGATAAGATTTACATATGCACCTGGGCGTAGGCCTTAATCAGATGGTGGTCAAACCACTGGGTAGTAAAAGCAACGTCATTTACGCCCTAGGAAGCCGAGGACTAATTCTAGCAACAGGTCTTTCCTAGTTGCAATTTCAGCGGTTCCAAAGCAGGGTTGCAAACCACTACTTCTTGCTGAAGAGCTGGAGACTATCCAATTCCTGGTCCAGAACAGATGACTAGCATGCTCACTGGATCCGGATCATTTCCCCGTTGGTGTGATTAAAGGCGAGATGATCCTGGCCACCATAAATCAGTTTATCCTTGGGGCCACAAAACCATAACCACCACGATATTCCCGAAGGGCCAACCTCAATAATCAGTCAGAGACACAGCTAAAAGTCTAAACAGACAATTAGCGGAAACTCTGGGGCTTACTGATTCCCGTGGAAATAACGTGGAGCTTCCAGTTGACTCCCTGCTTGCCTTTAGGGGACTGGGCTCCCTTATACCCCTAGCAGCACAGGTCTATTTAGTCAAGTATTCTATAAAGACCAATAAATGTGCCCCCGGAGGGGAGGCATTTTACTTTAAAATTATAAATGTTATTTCATTTGTAGGCTTCCTTTAATTATAATTTTAAAGTAAAATTTAAAAAATTAATCACAACCCAACTCCCGCCGAGAGACATAAGGGAATTTTGGGGATTAATAGAAATCGTTTAAAATTAACAGTAGTGTTTTGACATAAATGCTGCTTAAAGTATTCATGATGTAGATTGTAATTAGGTTTCAAATAATAGGTAATAAGAGCAAAACACTATTTTATACAAAAAAATACCACATTTTTCAATAACTCTGGTCTTAATTCTGATTTTTTTAAGCCCTTATTGAGAAAATTTACCAAAACTCTTTAGTTTGTAACGTTGAAATTTAAGCACCAATTCATACGGAGTGTTTAGGTGCGACTTCTAAGCTCACCGCCATAATACCATCACAATTTTTAGTGACTGGGCTCCCTTGATGTGCAACGGATTGCTTGGATCTTGTAGTCGTACATCATCAAATTTAATGTATTCCAACAGGTGCTTGAGAGGGATTAATCCACTAAACTCACTTGGCGTAATAGCTAGCGTTCTGATTAAACAGAGAACTTGAAGCAGAAGAAGTCAATTGACATCACTGCTGAATTCCATAATGTGATGTGAAAAAATTTTTGTTTTTCACACGGTTTCTTTTCGAAGGTTAACTCTTAAATGCATAAATCCATAAATTTCCACATACACTAGAACTATTAATAATGTTGAATTTGAATTACTCCTCGTTGATAACTTTCACAGCAGATTACTAAATTAAATATTTTCAAAGAGTAGAGCAGGGAACTCAAAAAAATCTTTCTCTTTTTTAAGCTATGCAATTCGTATAAAATTAAGACCTAAAATCCAAGCAAGACCATAGCATAGTATTGTGGGAACACAATAATTTAATTGTAATCAAATAACGTTTAAGAAAAAATAGAATAAATAGATTCAAAAAGAGCAACTTTATTCGTGTTGTGTAGTGATATACTAGCAGTTGCTAGTTTTTCATTAACCACAATCAAACCTCTATGCAGGGATAAGACTTTTATTTTAGGTACATACTTTTTGTGCGTTATTTTGATTTGTGTAGATTTCGATTTTGCTATACGTCTGACACATTTTTGTTTTCACCCGAACAAATTGAACGAACCATGACTTATTTTATTTTTCTATTTGGTAAATTTGAAAATATCTTGTGAACTTCTTTTTCATTACCTTAAAAATGTTATGGCAATTTTAGCGATTTGTGTTTTTTTTTTGCCAAATTTGCGATTTATCACCAAAATTGTCTAGTAACAGCAAATGGATATGTAACAATAGGGCAGGATGCAAAGTTTTGTAAGGATGTTGAGGGTGATTGAGACGTGATATTCGAAAACTATAAAAAGGTCTTATTATCAACTCTATACCCATCCTTCTTCCATAATTTTACCGCCAAAGCCGCTCCTTACTCATTACTTTTTTTTTAACTTTATATTTCTGTTTTTATTAGTTTCCCAATTATAAAAGCAAAACAAATGTGACCAAGGTTATTTTTAAATGTATTTTTTTTTCTTTGTGTTCTTCATAATTTTAATGCAGTGCTGTTTTTTATTAAGTATTTTGGTTAAAATTACACTTATGTATGAATGTACGTTGCACAAGTATTTTCGGAATTAATAAAGTGGGTTATAACTAGATTTTGTTGTCAATTCTATTTTGTTGTTAGTAGTGTGTGGTTTTTAATTGTCTCACATATCATAATATTATTTCGATGCTGGTTGGTTTAATTTTAATTTTGACATCTTCACAGATTACAATATCTCGCAGTGTAAAGTAAATGATTACAAAACTAATATTTATGATTATTAGCAATAACTTCGTGTGCATTTCTGTAATTTGGTTCGTTGCTATGCGCGAGAATTATATTTTTTCTCATTAAACCAAAGCAAAGATTAATATCCATGTATGAGAAATAATAATCAAAAAATAAAACAAAAACTCATTTTGGTTAAAATTAGGAAATTTAAATTTAATATTCTTGAATAAATATCAGTAAAATACATTAAATCTGAGGATACCGGCACAGTTCACTTCGCACTGTGTATTTGGATATAAAAATAGTTTAAAATTTTCAACGTTTGTAATTTTTCAATTTCTTTATAACACGATAAGAAATAATGACGGCAAAGGTTTGTCTTTCAATAATTTAAAAAAAAAGAACAAAGCAAAACAGTAAAGCAGTGATAGGGTGAAATAATAAAAATCAGTCTTGAAATAGAATATGTAAGCAAATACGAGAGATTGGAAGAATTTGCTTACATATTCTATTGCCGTAGTATTTTGTTTGCAAAAATAACACAGTCCTACAAAAAGAATTCTTGTGGCACGAGCTGTGTAACATATTGCGCCGTCTTATTGAAACCACATACAGGTCCTCCACATCATGGTTGTTCAATTGATAAACGAAAAAGTTAGCAATCATAGCTTTATAGCATTCACTATTGACTATTGTTCTGACGAGCAGTAATAATCTTTTTCTTTCTCTTAGGTACGAAGAGAACACTGAAGATGGCAAACGGCCGAAACCCGTTTGTTCACAAACCAAATTTGACGAGGGTCGACAGAAAACCGTACCCAAATAAAAATAAATTAAACCCCGTCGGAAAATTTACGCACATATCAGTAAGAATCAGTGATTCCACTACCCAATAAAGTATGCCAAATAGTCAGTTTTTCTAGATTTAACAGTTTCCCAACATACACTTGAGGATTATCAGCACTCCTAATGCGGCAGTTTTGTTTATTGATGTATCCATTCAAATAAAAGTGAGCTTCGCTTCGCTAAACAAAATTAACTTATAAAAATCGGAGTCAGCGGCCATTTTGCAGCCAATTTGTACTATTTTAAAGCGTAGTTTCATCAATCACGTTGAAATGCCAAACCAAATCTAAGTCATATGACATCTGATAAAATGACCGGCAGTTAAAAAACTGTTGCGAACTAATAGTTGTATACCTCTGTGCAAAAAACTCGATATTTGTTAAATTTAATCTATTGGGTTTTATTTATCGATTAAAATATACATTTTTAAATATGTCTCTAAAGAAAAGCAAATAGTATCCAATATTAAAGCTTAACTATGTGTGTTCAACGAGTGTAAAAATTGCTTGCAAAACAATTAGAAATACAAAATATACGAGGTGTGTGAGGATATCTTAAATTTTTCACCAACAAAAAATTTTTTTTTAATTCTCAAGAAATAAAAAATCACAAACAAAAATTTCAGCCAAAGCCAAAAATTAATATAATTAAAAAAAAACGAAATTACCAAAGAGATATCAATTGTAATTTTAAGCTGCAGAAGAACCTGAAAATTTGGAAGAAAAAAATTAAAGTTTAATTAAAAACTCGCAATTGAAACAAAAAAAAAAAAACGCAGAAAGGCCAAAAAAATCCTATGTAACCCGGAAAAACGTATTTTCATTAAATAATCAGTATTAAATCAGATTTGTTTTATTTCACAAATAAACAACATTTCACTTATAATCGATATTTTAATGATCAATCGAGAGCTAATAAGATCTTTCTTGTATTCTTTTTACTTAAATTAGTTAAATGGATGATTTTTATAGTCTACTCTATCTTGGTGGATAGATATGAAATATTATTCGTATAGAGGCTTTAGTGATCCACAAATACAAAACTTATTACCAATTTTTTTTTGTTGTTAATAAAATTTACACAAAAAAAAATTCCTTGTAAACCGAAAATCGACGAAGAAAGTAATACCACAAAAAATTTTAGACTACTTAAAATCCCAATCGAATATTAAAAAGAAATACAAAAAGGATATACGACTTTCACCAAGCGTTGGAGATTTCATCATTAATTTGTAGTTGAACAAAATCGAAATTTTTTTATAAAAAAATTCGCAAATTTTACAAAAAGGAACTTGAATGTCACCAAAAGTTTAAATAATTAAAAATGAAAATATCGGTGTCACCGAAAAAAATCGATATTTATTAAAAACATTAAAAATTTTGCAAAAAAAAATTATACTCTACAAAATGTTGAAATTACTCAAAAGAATTTAACGAGAAAAATTAAGAATTAAAATCCAAAATTCACCTAAAAACGAGATATCACCAAAATTTCACCTATTGAGAGATTTCACTAAAATTTCGCAAAAATCTGGAATTTAGTATAAAATTGGAAATTAAAGAAATAATAGTTCAATTGTTAATTAAATAATTTAAGCAATTTAACAAAAAAAATCAAGGCAAACAGCTCTTCCATATTTTATCGTAATCATGCAAATCTAAGTGGAGTAAGATAATAATGAGTGTTTTTTTAAGGTCTATAGATCTTACAAATTGGCAAATTGCTAAGCAACTGTGATCGTATTGTGCTTAATTTTTGATATTTTTAATCAGCTTCGTCTGTCAAATCATCGAGAATATACTTTTTACTTTGAAAATCAGCCACCAATTGGTGCAAGTTATTTTTTTTACGATGATTTCATTTCCGACATATGAAGTGAAATCACAGCAAATCCTACAGACTGCTACATGCACCGTTTGGTGCGATTTATATGCTGGTGGCAATATTGGACTCATTTCTTTTTTTCAAAACACCGCCGCATGGTCCATGATGTTTCTTTGGAAAGTGTGGAAGAAATTGATATGGAGAAAATGATTCAGGTTTCCGCCTGTAAATTTGCCTCTAATGTCACACTATTTTATTTTACAGCTTTCGATTATTTCCTATTAATGCTTTATGCTTTTAAACCAGCAACAATTGAGCCCTTGGATGCCAAAACGACTAGCTCAAAATTGGTGATTGAGAGCTTATTGTAGATCAGCCATGGTGACTATATTCAAAATTATTTTTTAATATTGCCATGTATTAAACGATCGTTCGAATAAGAAAGCCTACTTGGATTGAAACTTAATTTTTTGTCTTATTTTCTTGGAATGATAAAAATGAATTTATCATTCCAATATATATTCCGATAGTATTTAAAAAAATGTTTCTTTCCAGCTTTTTTTAAATACTATCGCACGACTGTCGTATTTATGAGTGAACAAGTTTGCAATTTGTTTTGTATTTGTACGAGTATTACACATAAAAGACATTGATTTTTGTTTAAAAAAAAAACAAGAAGCTTTTTTTAAGCCTATAATTTGCATAAATAATAATTTGTCACAGTGGCAGTAGTTATCATAAGAAGGGATATTTATTGTTTCGTTTATTATAATAAGACACTTAACATTTTTAGCATTATGCAAGATTTTTTTTTCTATCTTTATGGATAGAAAAAAATAAAACTATAAAGAAATTTACTTAAGGCTTAAAAATACAAAGGCGCCAATTTATCTAGAAAAACAATAGAAAAATATTTTAAAACTTTTGTAGTGTTCTTAACTAAATGGTATTTTTTAAAGAGGTATAGAACTTTAAAATGGAATAAAATAAAATTTACTTTATTCGAAAGATAATCTTCTTGCATAATAATGACCTGGCTGGTTTGAACGTAGTCTAATCTGGAGATCCAATTTTCGATAAATTTTTCCAATATTTGTAACCGTATATCGGTAATACCACGCGAATGTTATTTTCCAAGTGGTCAATCATTTTGGGCTTATGAGCGTAGACTAGCGACTTTACATAACCGCACAGTCTAGTGGCGTAAATCGCGCGATTTTAGAGATCAATACACAATTCTAACAAGCGGTTATCAAACGTTTCCTTCATTAAATTAATTAGGGCACGAGCTGTGTGACATGATGCACCGTCCAGTTAAAACCACAGCGACTGCTTATTCAATTGATAACGAAAAACTTTGTAATCATGGCTCTTAGCGGTCACCGTTAACTGTAACGTTCTAACTAATATCGGATTTTAAAGAAGTTCGGACCATTGATTCCACCAGCCCACAAGCACACTAGTAAGTTTTTTTGTGTAACGTTGTCTCAACATATAGTTGAGGGTTATCGACAACGGCACTTTTGTTTGTTGACGTATCCATTCATTTGCTTATGAGAGACGGAATCACCGGCAATCTTGTTTTGTGTGCAATTTGCATAATTTAGAAATTCAGCCGTCAGTCTACTCGTGTTAAAATGCCAAACAAAACTAAATATAAATCCCTTAACAGCTGGCAAAATGGCCGCCAGTGTTGCTAACTTAAAAACACCTTGTATAAGTTTGAATACACTTTTACCTAATATTTAAAAAAATAATATTTTTTTTATCTATTTGATATAAAAGCGTTTAATTAAAAATAAATTATTTTTTAACTTCTTTTTATTAAAACACAATTGCTGATTAAAAGTGTAATTTACTACCGTGATTTAGAAAAAAAATAATTTTAATTACCAAAATACTTTTGAAATCAACAAATCGTTTAAAGCAAAAAAGCAATTAATTAAAAAAAACCTTAAAACCACTGAAAAATGTTTAAACATAAAAAAAGCTCTGCAATGTACAACAGGTTCAAAAATTATTTTATTAGAAATATTTTTTTAAAACAGCAAAATTCAACCACTGTAAGCAATCAAAAAGCCAAAGTTTAAACATCAACAATTGACCATAACCAACACAATAACATGACTTAAGTTTTGAAAGGTTGCTTTTAGCTTTAGTATTTTTTTCTTCAATATTTTCTTTGAAAAATTGTTACGAGTATTTCAAACAAATTTACAAGAGTTGTAAAAAAATCGATTAAAAAATCGTTGCTAGGTTTATAAATTGTGCAGATTATATGTTTTTAATTACAAAGAAAATATTCAAAATGATGATACATTTTTATTATTTTATTTTTATTATTTTTTATTGTTTTTTCGCTTTTAGTTATTTTAAGCGCTATAAAAAATCATTAATTTAATCAATTAAGTTATGTGAAAAGAATTTAAGAAAGATTTCACTATCAACTACGAGGGTGGCTGCGAAAAGTCGCAAAAAACTTGTCCATATTGCATGGATCCACCACAATACACCGGAGACCAAACAGCAGCACCAAACAAAATGAAATTAATTTTCCTTCATTTTCTTCTCACAACGCCCAGTTTTCTGTAATCAAAGGCGCAGGTTGTTTAAATTTTGGCAGCAAACTGACAGTCGCCTGTTAAAAGGAGCAGTATTGTCATTCCAATTAAGACGCGGGAAAATCAAAAGTATAAGACTTACTGCCCCACTCTAGCACTGTTAGCTGGTTATACGACCTTAATTAATTTTCTGTCGAATTTTCTAAATTCTAAAGATTCTTCAAAACTAAAAATCACTGATTCACGTCATATGCTAAAATTTACAAAAATAAAAAAAAAAACTTAACAATATGCATTCGGGAATGGCTTGTGAGCCAGGGGATGTGGTAACCCTTCTCAATGGACGAACACTTGCTATACGAGTAATTTAGGGTTTATTTTTTAATAGATATTTTATTTCAATATATTTATTTTTTTTTTTTAACAGGATACTGACAAGGTTGGTGTTGTGGTTATGGCAGATCCTTTACTTTATGCTCAAACTACTTACAAGCCACGTTTAGTTGTTGATGTTGGTACTATAGGTAATGGTGGTAGTGCTACAGGCGTATTTTCCAATTCTGAATACATTTGGAAACAATTGCGAAAGGCAGGTTCTATATCAGGTGATAGAATGTGGCGTTTACCATTGTGAAGATACTATAAAAACCTTGTGACCGGTATGGTTTAATGATTCGCTTTAGATATTTTAAGTAAGTGTCAACGAACTATAGAAATAGGTAAAGAAAATGGATGACCAAAAGACTTGATCCCAGTGAGACCACTAGTCAATAGGCATTTTAAGGTCCAAGGAACCAATGAACCCAATTGCTCCCGATCCTTCGTCTATTAGTATGATAAAACCAGTAAAGTAATTGCCGTTTTAAGAACCAAGTGGACCTTTAAAGACCAAATGGCCCTTTTAAGAATCAAATGGTTCTTTTAAAGACCAAAGGGATACTTAAATGCATAAAGAGGTGGTTTACTGCGGAGAAGAAACTCAAAAGACCCCAAATAAATTATTTAAACACACAAACAATCTCCAATTTTTTACTAAAACCTTTATATATTTCAATTATATATTTACCTTTGCCCTAATGAAGACTATAAAAACTTGTATTCTGCATCTTTAAAAACCAGCAATACGAGTATTTGTATGATTACTTAGGAAACGTTGGCAAAGACATCGTTACACGAATAAACGGCTTAATTCTCCTCCTTAAACGCTGCCATAAAAATAAAAAAAAAATCTACCAAACGAAAAATCTGTTTATTATGACGTTCTTCATAACTGAATGCACTGCATTATATTTTAATGGCACTCTAAATTGCAGTAACCAGTAGCACAGATTAGTTTGCATTAGCAACAAGTAAATTTTTACTAAATACTGAAAAAAAAATTTTTGCAATCATTAAATTTTTACTGATACTGCAATTTAATTTTAATTAGCAGTAAATTTAACTAACTAATTTTTGTTCTCCAGCTTGTCTTACGGTGTTTGTGTTTTTATATCACATATTATTTAGTCAAGTACCGTGCTACATTCTTTAGGAAAGGGATAGAGAAGAGATGGAACAGGTGGTGAAAGTAGAAGGATAGTCGGGAATTAATTGCCGTATAAAGGCAGCAACAGCGACCAGTGACTATGCCTTCATCGCTGAGCAGCCCCACCGACAGTCAATTTTTATTTTTGTAGTGAAAAAAAACCAAGGTCTTCGTTGGGAATCGAACCCACAACCACCATACTAACAAGCTAGTACACTACCTACTAGCCTACAGGGGCACATACAGCGGTTTTTATAACGTAATTTAATAATGAAACTTTTCTTTAAGCACTTTTTTTTATTAAGACTTAAAAATTCTCATTATTCTTATAAAAACCAAGAGCGCAGTTACAAGGTTTATAATGCATTAGATAAAATCTAAAAAATTAGCTATCTCCATAATCAATAAGGGAAAATGGTAGTGTTGGGTTAAGCTGCAAAATTGTAATATAATTTAGCTAAACAATACTGTAGTTAATTTAATAATTGATTAACAAATCGAATTTGTTTTGTCCAGGCTTAAAAATGGTTAAATTTTATAATATGAAATTGAAGAGATACAAAATGTGTGCTAAATTACAAAAGCAAAACAAAAATGCAATAAATAAAAATTATGTATGAAAAATGAATTTGAAAATAATTTTCGTTTCGTTACATAATTTATCACATTCTATTGTTTATCTCTTGTATCGTGTTGTATTTTTTTCTTTTTGTTTATTTTGCAAAGATATGATAGTTGTACAAAAAAAATGTTAATTTTATTGGTCGCCTCAATTATCTTGTTGATAAAAGAAAATAAAACTATTTTTTTTTTTTGTAACGTGAAATTTATTTTGTACACAAAAGTCATTTGAATAAATTAACGAACTCTGATTAATTCGTGGCGTGGAAAACGAAAACAATGCCACTGATATCTGGGTGATTCTCAGAAAGACATAATGTATGTGAATGACGCAAAAAATAAATCATCTGAAGCTTAAAATCACTATTGCAATTAAATAAAGTGGCACAAGAAAAAAAGTGAAAATACGTAATGGAGTTTGTTTTTTCTTCTTCTTCCATACATACATATATTTTGTTTTAAATACACAATTGAATTGTCTTGTTTAATTAATAGCTAACGCGATATTTTTCTTTAAAGTTTTAGCACACTGGTATAATAATACGGAGGTGTCAAATTTAAAATGGAATGAAACAAAGATGAATTTGGCGTTTAATTAACATGAAATTTGTTTATTTGAAAGATGATTTTCTGGGAATGTAACATAATTTTTGGCATATGAACATTCAGACATAATCTAATTTCGAGGTCCAATTTATGATGACTTTTTCCAACATATGTGAGCATATGTCGGCAATATCCATCCACGTGGTCAACCATTTAGCGCCTATCGATGTAGATTAGTGACTTCACATATCCCCACAGATAACAGTCTGGTCGTGTTAAATATCACAATAATGGCGGCCAATTCAGGGGTCGGAAAGCTGAAGTTCTGTGACCCCAGCTGTGTGACATGTTGCACCGTTTTGTTGAGACCACAACACCTTTACATCATAGTTCTTTGATTAATGAACGAAAAAGTTAGATATTATGGCGGGCACGTTCTCACCAGCATAGTTGTTATAGAAGTATGGACCAACGATTCCACCAATCTTTACAACACACCAATTAGTGAGCGCCCTTCAAGAGTCAGTCTATTTATGTTAAAATGTCATAAGAAACTAGACATAAGTCACTTGAGAGCTGACAAACTGGTTACCAGTTAAAGAAGTGTTGTCAACTTAAAGTTCTATATTGAGGTATAGAAAAACACCCGTTATAAAGAAACAAATTTAATATTTTTAATACAGAAAATATTCTTGTTAAACTTTATATAGTATATTTTGGAAACATTTGAACTTTTAATATTTAGGAACATCGAATTTTGTCTTATTGTCTTATCTACGATATAACATATTAAATTTTATATCTTAAATCTGCAAACTTTCATTTCTGTTAAATTCATATTAAAAAAAAAGGAAAAGAATTCCCTTTTGCAACTCGTAAGATTTTTTGCTAAAAGATTTCATTATTAAAAATTATACAAATAAAAACTTATGCATGTTCTTGATAACAGATAAAATATAAAAAATAAGAAAACTTGCAAGACAAAAAAAAATAGAAAAATATTGTAAGAAAGAAACCCAGTAACCTTGATGACGCTGGGATTGTTTGTCACAGTATCTTAGACATAAATACCCTACATATTCTGATATTGTTGATATTGTGTTTATGAACTATTTTATGTTGATAACTACAGCTAAAGTATACATATATATATATATACGTACATATTTTATCTGTGAATAGTTTGTAACCTTTAAAATTTATATTATTCATGGTTCTTGTGTTTTTGTTAATGTTGCATGATATTGTTTCCAACAAAAAGAAATCTCGATGTATGCAAGAAACAAACAAACAACAACAACAACAACAACAACAAAAAACAATGTCTAATAAAAAAAAAAACATTTTTTTACTCTTTTTCACGTTATAAATATAAAAAAATTTTTACCACAAATAATGAAAATAACTTTTACTGAATGAATACTCGCTCAAACATAAACTCATCAAAGAAAACTAATACAACAATGCGTTTTCTTGCTGTATTGTTGTGAATCATTAATATGAATTTCTTTTATGTTAAAATTTTAATAACTTTGCTAAGAACTAATTTTTGTAATTTCATATAGTTGAAGTGAAATGCATTAAAACCTAGAGATGGGATTGTGAATAATTTTCGGCACACGCCCATATAAGATCTGTGAATGTTTTCTTATCTCTCGACAGATACTCGAAATGGACATATAGTATGTATCGCAAAGGGCATTTATGCATAACACAAAGTAATCAAAAATAAATTTAAAAATTAAATGGTGTACCAGTTAAGAAGTTTTTTTGATCAAAGATACACAAATCTTTTGATTTAGCAGAGATTTGTTAAAAAGATAACATGGCACTGTTTAAGGTTTAAAAATTCGGGTTCTCTATACTTGGTTTTTGGGAATTTTATAACGCAAAACAAAATGTCAAACCATTCAAAACTATGGAAGAAAGGGCAGCTGGCAAAAATATAATTAATGTTTAATTTGCCACCTATCTTTCCTGTTTCTATAAAAACTGGTCTTTTTTCTCTGAAATTCTCCAGCTTTAAATCAGCTATCAAAAAAGGTTTTTGTCAAAGCTAAACAACTTTAAAATGTTTTACTGTAGAAAGATAAAATTGAAATTTAACGTGTGACAGATGAAAGACGAGATCTCGAATTAAATAAACAGCAACAAGTAACTATAACCGTGTATTAGTTTCAATCGTCTATTCTTGCTGGCAAGGTTGATAATATTTCTGCACTACACTGCAAGAAATCTGAGTTTAACTTCATGCAATTCATTTTTGACATATAAATATATTAATGTATATTTGCCAATATTGCGAAATTCCCTTTATTTCTTCTTTCAAATAACAAAGATATTATTATTCCATCAGTTTGGCAATCTTTCAGAGGTTATTAGTTAAACAAAAAAAGAATTGCTATTTTAAATAGCATTTTTTGTAGATTTATAGTTTTACCCTCGTACTGCTTAATCTAATTAGCAACCTTGAGAATAATCATTAAATTGTATTTTCCTTTAATAAGTAATGGTTACTAGTACTCTGCTTACCAACGAATCTGAATGAAATTTGAATAAAATAAAACAAAGGTTAATAAAAACTAGTTAATTTGTTAACCAAAAAAAAAAATTAAACAAAATAAATATCAGTGTGTATTATTTTAAAGTTGAAACAAATAAATTATGACTCACACATGGTCTTGGGCTTTTTTATATAAGATTTCAAAACTTTAAACATAAAGCTTATTCAAATTCAATTTATATCTTTTGGTCTATTGCGAATGAAAATACAAATAAAAACTTGTATGGATGTTGCTGTGGAGCTAGATTTTCTTCTTACTAGCAATTAAATTCATAATTTCCGGTTTCAAATCGGGAACCCCTACAGAAGAGGAATAACTATAGAATCAACAATTTACCACAGGTTTTTGGCCTGAAATTAAAACTTTTTAGGTAATAAAAATTGAGCTAAGGTTTTGAATACTAATTACTTTCTTAATAATTCATACAAACGATCTGCCATAGTGCGCTCTCTTTTCGACATTTATGATCAGCATACTCCAGCTAACCATCACGAATAAAACTACCAAATTATACAGATTTACTTTGAAAATTAGTCATCAATTCAATTTTTGTACTATATCAAAATTGTGCTCAGTAGTTACATAAATTTTCGGCCTGTAAATTTTCTTAATCGGCAACATTGCTACATACTCCATTCCATGTAAAAAAATCATGGAAAGTTTTCTATAGCGTAAATACAGAATATTTTTATAGCGAAAATACAGAATATTTTCTGTAGAGAAAACATTGAATATTTTCTAGTGTTTAAACATTTAATATTTTCTATAGAAAAAACATAGAATGTTTTCTATAGAAAAAACATATAATATTTTCTATAGAAAAAACATATAATATTTTCTATAGAAAAAACATATAATATTTTCTATAGAAAAAACATATAATATTTTCTATAGAAAAAACATATTTTCTATAGAAGAAACATATAATATTTTCTATAGAAAAAACATATAATATTTTCTATAGAAAAAAACATAAAATACTTTCTATAGAAAAAACATAGAATATTTTTCATAGAGCAAGAATAGAATATTTTATTTGTTTGTTTATTTATTTGTTTATTTTCTGTACAACAAGACTAAATCTTATATTTATAGCACAGGAACGCATTGCGTTATACTCAAAATTAACCTCAATAAATAAAATATTTTTAAATAGGTTTAATAAATAAATAAATATGTAAATAAAAATTATCTAAAAAAAAGTAAATAAAAATTTAGTAAAGCTATTAGTGTTGCTGTTGTGTTTTTAATATGGTGAAAGACTATTCCAAACGCGAGCAGCATACAAATAAAATTGCCACTCAGACACTAGATGTTGATGTCGAGGTATTATAACGTTTCGGTTTCTAGGCGATTGGGAAAAACGTAATTTTTGAAACAAATATCTAGGGGTTTTTGTATATATTTTGTGTAAAAAAACTAGAGTACATATCTTTATTAGACTTTCAAAAGTAACCCCGTAAAGATTATTTGAAACAGATGAAACGTGGTCAAATCTACGCAAACCATAGTCATATCTAATAATATTATTTTATAGAACATTCAGCTTTATTTTACTAACAGCGCCGCAATTACCAAATAGTTCACATCCATACATCAAAGTTTGAACCAAGTATGCCTTGGCGAGCAAAATTTTCATCCATAATGGAGTGAAAAACTGCGTGGTCCAGAGAGTCCGTAACTTCACATACACTTGTCCGACTAAAGAGTTTACGTGGTCCGCCCATGTCAACCAGTTTCGATATTATCGTCATTTAAAACAATGTCTCCTGAAAAAGTTATTGTTAAACTTTTTCTGTCTATTACAACACACTTAGATTTACAAGGGTTTAAGCAAAGTCCGCTTGTACAAGCCCAGTGATAAATTTTCTTTAACTCATTATTTAAATGCAATAGACCAGTGGCAGCATTTTCAACTGGGGTACTTAGCGAAAGTTGCACATCGTCTGTGTATAGGTGGATGTTGCATTTTGAAAGCAATGGCAAATCATTCACATATATTGAAAATAATAGTGGACCCAGAATAGACTCCAGTGGCACGCCTCTGATAAGTGACAATTTGTCCGACCATACTTTATTTACAAAAACCGACTGTGTGCGATTCGATATATATGAATTATTAAGCTTGGCCGATGTGTCTGAGAATCTGAAAAAAAATTTTAATTTCCTTAGTAATATGTGATGATCCACGATGTCAAATGCCTTATAGTGGTCAAGAGACACTAAATAACATATGATTCCACATTCCAGTTCCTGCGGTATGCTCTCTATTACTTCTACAAGAGCAGTAATACAGCTATGGTTCTGACGAAAACCAGATTGCATACTGGCAAGTAAATTATCGCCGTTAATGTAAGAAAACATTTGTTGGTATAAAATTTTCTCAAAAGCTTTTGATAAAAAACAAAGAATGGCAATTCGCCATTTGCCTTCGGCAGAAGTAAAAAAACATAGAAAGTTTGCTGCAGAAAACCATAAAATATTTTTTATATAATAATTTTCTATTTAGAAAACGTAATATTTTCAATTTATTCTTAAACATAAAATATTCGATGTGTTCTGCACAGCAAACAGAGAATATCTTAAGAAGATGTTATATATTCCTAAAAAGTATTTAAAATAACATCAAATATTTTCTAAACAAACAATGACAAATACATACATGAATTATAATAAAAAATAACTTAATATTTATTTTTAAAATTTCAAATAGCCCACCGTATGCATCCCATAGAAAAATATGTGAAATATTGTCCTTAAAATATTTAAATTTTTGTTTATTAGAAAAGAAAACATCACATGCAGTTAATTTGACGATTATTTCTTTGTCTTTCTTTTATTGTGTTTAACAAACAATTTTTGGTTAAGACAACGTTTAAATATTCGCAACATTAAACATTTGACCTACAAATTGACAATAAAAAATTGTACACGTTTCTTTTTATAGTTTTCCATTAATTCAAGTTATAAAAAGTGAAGGAAATGTTAATTATTTTAAAGAAACACACCTTGTATACAATGAATGATAAATATTGTACTTCAAACTATTATATGGACAGACGATAAAATGATTAAATGATTGATAATCTAATCAGCGCTTTAACCGCCAAGCTGATGGTGTTTCATTTATTTACATATTCGCATGTCGCGACGCTTTGAAGACAACAAACTATGAAGTCAATGAAATGCTGACCATAGAGTACTATTCAAAATGATACGAGTAGTTAAATATATTATTATTATATTTTATGGTTTATTTGTTTAAATTTTAAGTTAAATTTTTTTTTTTTTTATTTTGCTAGCCACTGTAGCGAAAACAATTTAAAGAAATCGCATAATTAATCTGAGGTTTAATTTTATTTTATTTATACTTTATTTTGTCACACATTCATCCTCATTTATTTTATACCTTAACAGAAACAACAATAAAAATAATAATAATTAGGAATGCTTTTACGAATACGAGAAAAGACTCCTTTAAACAAGTTCACTTTAGATTTGATACTAAATAGCTTTATTAACATATGTTCGATGTGTAGAAGATCAGAAAGTGATGTTTGTATATTCCATAGTAAATAAAAATGAAATTAAGATGATTGATTTCGGTCATGGCTGTGAAGTGGTAAATTATTTTAATGACAACTTTAATATTAAATTTATCATTGGAAACACGTCACCAATTGCAATCTCAACTGTAATGCAAACCTTTTCATTTAACCGAGTTCCGTTAAAATGATAACATAGCACTGTTAAAGTTTAAAAAAATTCCGGTCATACATCCATCCGTACTTGAAAATTTTCAACGTGAGAGTTAGAATGGGTTTTTAGGTTTGGGATCTTTAACAAATTCCATTTATTTTGATTTTGCCATCTTTCGTTTTTTGCTAAAAATTTCAGTTGAGATAAGTAATCGCAATTTTTACCCTTTAACGGTGTTACGTTATCTTTTAAACAGAGATCTGTTAAACGAAAAGGTTTGGGTCACCGCTAAAAATTTTCCTATTTAAAAAACCATAAAATGAAATCAAAATTTCATATAGAAATCTGTAGGAAAAAAGCCGTACTATCAAAAAAAATAGAAAGTGCTAGATAAGCTTTTTCCAATAGGAAACATCCTAAAGCGTTTTTTAACAAGAAGTTTGTTATGTAAAACAGAATAAGACACAAATTTAAATTAAGACGATTAAAATTTTTATTGTTTTATGAAGAAAAAAGTTGGGCAATTATAAATGAAAAATGATATCTAACAAATTTTCATAATGACCACGCTGACAGATGTCCTATTATGTTAATCACATCATGGAATTTGAATTTAAAGGCTGAAATCGATTTGACTGGTTCCGTATAAACTTTGCCTTTAACATAACCCCACAAAAAATTATCCAGTGGTGATAAATCACACTATCTTGCTCGCCACTTAACTGCTGCTTGCCGTGAAAAAAAAACGGCCTAATCACACCTCCAGACTACATAGCACACCATACAGTGACACGTTGGGCATGCAAGGGCTTTTCAAGAATCGCTCTAGGATTTTCAGAAGCCCAAATGCGGCTATGTAAATGGTTGGTCCTGGACTTGAACCTTGTAAATCTTCAAATTCAAATCCTTACGCAAAATACGCCATATGGTGGTTTTAGATAACTCCAATTGTTGAGAACGCCGAGGAATCGATAAATTTGGATCTGTTTCAACACTGTGGCTCACGGCTGCGATGTTTTTAGTTGAACGACCCGGTCAAACATGCATTGGTGTTCGCATATTTTGAATCGAGCCTGTCGACTCAAATTTAACGACCAAATCCTTAACAGATGTTTCAGAAAATCGATTATGTTGTCCGAAAATATTACGAATTTTACGAAATGTAACTTTAACAGAACCATTTTCATACTTGATTTTAATTATTGTAATGCGATTTCCGTGCGAAATTGTATTCATTGTAACAATTGCCAGTGCATATACTACGAATAACTAAAATAACAAAAAACTAAATGTCAAAACTATCGTATTGCCAGTATCGTATTGCTACAATTGAAAAACAAACTTATTGTTGTAAAACCCGATACATGTGGTATTTGTGATCATTTCGCTTAATATTTTTCAGCCATTTGCAGTTAAAAATCGGTGTTTTAAACTTAACACAAAATTAAGTAAACTCATTTACGGTTTCGACTTGGTTCTTAATTAAATTTTTCAATTTTGTCGTTTGTGACTTACTTTTATAGATGGAAAATAATGTGCCTTTGACTACACAACATTACTCGATACTTTTCCGGCTTAAAAATTATTATGGTAGTCGTTAAACCATCATTAGTATATAATGTGTTAAACCAGCGATTCTTCATTTTTCAACAAGGACCACTAATCTTTTCGGAGGTCAAAATTTCAACTACTGTTAAGTAATTAACATGCCTCTGTTAACTGAAAATTTAGTTATGTTAAAAAATTTATTTATGCCTTTACTTGTTAAATTCAAATTCAATTTGACACACATATATTTTCACACAGCATTGTGTCAGTTTTAAATATGTTAACGGAAAACAATAACTTTTATTCTATAAAATACAACACTGAAAGTATTGAGAACCTAAAAAATGCTCAGCAATGAGTTCTGGGTATTTTAATACTCAATATTTTTACAACATTCTTTTTATCCATTCTCCTTGCCTCGAATAGCAAGTATTTACTATGGACTAACGGTTTCTGATGTCACATTACATTGTATATTATTCCTTTTGTGTGTTATTTTCCTTTTCTTTAAAAAAATCTCCACAAAAACTTTTAAATTTTCGTTTTCTTAATAAAAATCTAGAAATTGAAAGAAAAATAAAAATGAACTTAAGCCGCATTAATTAATTCTATTGCTATAATGCCACAAATTTCAAAAAGTAAATTTAAAAACTAAATTTGTTTCTGACGGATTCCTAAATATTTAATAGTTTTTCTAAAATTTAAACTAAATATTCTGTTGTGATTGAGGCAAATTTTATTGCCACAGTTTGAGCTCCCATTTGTAGCTACTACTGCTCGCTCTACCTTCTTTTCCTTCCTTCCTTTTTTTGATATTCTTCTTCGTATTTTCTCATCATGTTGTAATTGTTGCTGCAACATTTAGTGTTATTGTTAAATAAATGAAGAAAACAAAACTAGGTCAAAGTCAATATTAAGGAGATGTAAATAAAAAAGATGAATATGAAAATATGAAAGAAAAAAAAATACAAATTGAAATATTGTTGAAAAAATCTATGAACAAATAAAAAACAGCCTACAATCAAAATCAAATATGTAAATAGGAAAAAACACAAGATACGTAGATTACAATACAAATTTAAAATAAGAAATATCCTTGAGGGATGGATGAAATAATAAAAAAAGTACAATTAAAAATGGGGAAAAAGTAAAATATGAAATAAAAATAAACGAGGGTAAAACTGAGTGGATACAAGAACCAAGTTTTTCATTCGCTTGAAAGACAAGCAAACAGAACAAAAAGTCTGGCATAGAGATGAATGTTTTCAAGGATTAAAAAAAAGTAACAATGGAACTATATATACAAATACAAGAATGCTGACGTAGTAGCAACAATTTGTTGTTCAATATTTGTTTTGTATCTTTATTTTCTCTAACATACAGCAACAACACCAACAAAAATGCATACCGAAACAATAACAACAAATAGAACAGTAATGCCTTTTACGACAATGGTCAATAAAAAAATATAAAAAAATACGAAAATATAAAAAGTTTTATGCTTTTTTGTTGTTTTTTTTTTTTTTTTGTGGATAAAAAAATAGAAAGGTGTGAATCAGGAATACATTTGATTATAGGAGACACAGAGGCATTCAGTGCAGCTGCAAAAATATTAGCAAAAGCAATAGATAGGAAAAAAGGAGCAATAATTGTGGCGTAAGGAATAATCTAGGTCATCGCATAATCATCGGCAATGACAAAATGCACAATGGGTGAGGGTTAGACAAATATTGTTAAATATTGAAAATAATTAGATTTATTTAAGAAATCAACACTTTTTACCTGTTGGAAAAGTGACTAAATTTTTGAAAAATCTTAGTTGAAAAAATCAAATCATTTATATAAAGTGAGCTTTTTTTATAGAGGTAGAATTTCTTTTGGGCCCAATTTACCCTATTTGGAAGCGATATTAGTCTATGCACATTGCAAAAAATACAATTTTTTTCATTTACAAATAATGTTCCATTATTATTTTTTCCAAACTGATTTTTAAAATTTAGATGAGCTATAAAATCTCAAATTTTTTCATTTTTTTCAATACTTTTTTTGGCAGTATAATGTAACAAAGAATAGCTTTTTGCATATTTACTCAATTTCGCAACCTGTTGTAAGTGTGCTAAATGTTGTAAAAAATTATTATGCAAATTGTTGCTGGGTTTTCATACGAGTGTGTTTAGTTAACCTTATTTAAGGAAAGTTTTTTACATTTTTAATAATATTTATTTGCATTGTTTAATAATTTAAATTGTCTTGTTTTTATTTAATTTTTTTGCATTATAGCATGCGATAAATTTTCTTGTATTTAAGATTTTTTTATAAATGCTGAATGTTGACTTAATATATATTATTGATATTTATATGGAACTACAAGCACAGTCTATACAATTAATATTTAAGAATTTTTCAGAAAACGAGTAAATTTCACTGAGTATAAATATGATGTACGTTGTGACTATATTGCCATTATTGAACCACAAGGCAAAAGGATTCGAACATAAATTATAGTGAACTTTTATAAATTTTTTCATAGATAAACAAATCATTTTTTCATTTATTTATTGCTTTACTTTTAAATATGTGTTTGTTAAAGAAGCGAATTCAGCTAAGGTCATCCAAACTATTTAATTTTTCGAAAACTGCAGATAACTTACATTATAGTACTAATTAGTCACTTATCTTTTTAAAGAAGTCTGACAATAAAACTCATTCTTTAAGAAACGGACAAAATGAAATCCAAACTAGCTTTTATTATTTTTATTTTCTGCCGCTTTCATATTGTTGTTGAACCACAAAAAAATAATAAACAAAAGATTGAAATTTGAGTAAATAAAAATTATAACAAATAAAGGATATTAAAACTTAAAATCCGGCAAGAAAAATCCAATACTTTATATAAAGACAAATATTAACAAAAAGATTAATTCTGTTCCAAGGTTAAATATAAAAAAGAATTCGATTTTAAGAGTTTATCGATATGTAAGCCGTCTGGAGAGTGAGCATATCCTGAGTCTATCAAAAAATCTTAAAAGTCTAGTCCAGGCTTTACTGTTTTGCTAGCAAATTAGATACTAAAATTTTTACTTCTATTCCATATCCCTTCCGAGACCAACCTGTTAAAATTGGTTTTATCTAAAAAGATGGCATCTTTTCTTCGAGAATTCCGTAAACATAGCCGTACCTTGTAAAAGCTGCTTCTTATCAGACAAAAACTTCCACCTTTTTTCTCAATTTCTTCCACAGCTTGTAGTTTATTATGAGTTTTATTCGACTTTATAGATTTTACGTCCGTTAATTTGTTTCTTTTCCATTTTATGCCTATCGATTTTAATTTTCCTTTGTAAATCAATAAATACTATTGAGGATTATTTTAAATAATATTTTTTTTTAATATTTAATATAAAATTCATTCATATCGCATTCCTGTGCTAAATTTAGTTTGATTTTGTCCTATCAACATTTTCCATTCAATCAGAGTTTTCTTTTAATAGTATTTCAACAAATTGCAAATAATTAATCAATTAAATTACGGTCATTATATTTAGCAATGGCCGGTAGACTCCAAAGAGTTAAAAAATTTTTCCATCCGACGTTTTTGGCAACCAAAATACGCTTGAGGAGTAACCATAATAATGAAATCACTCAGCATCGTTAGTTTAAAGCATACAAATGCATCCTCAATAAATATGCTCATAATGCATATAAATAAAAAATTATCAGGGATGCTTTTTGTGGTTAAATAATTAAAAAAATATTGTTATGTGTGGTTGTAAGTGAAAACTAAATATTTATTATTACTAATACTATGTATGAACTTTGTATGAACATGAGCAAATGTTGAAGATATATTCTTTTGTAAATAAGTAGAAATTTCTTTAGCAAAAACTTTCAACTTCCCAAATTTTATGCTTTTAAGTGTTTAGAAATTTTTATTTTATTAAAATATTAAAAAAACTTTTGAAATCTATTTTAAGGCAATAGCTTTCAAATACATTTAAAATCTTATAATATTTAACACTGAAGTATCTTACGCAGGCATTATTATATTTTAACACCAAACATGTAGTACATCCATGTAATAATTAACAAATATTTGCTACAGTACAGCGTGTTTTATATGAGATGATGAAAATGAAACTTCAGGTCAAAAACAAAAACATTTTAATAGTTTTTTTATCTTCTATTTGCATCATCATCTTCCATAAATGTTATTCTGATCTTGAACACACTAAAAAAGGGATAAATCTGCACGGCAACATTTTCTATTTTTGTTTTGATTTTGTTACTAAATTTATTATATATTTTTTCATTTTACTTACTGATTTTGGAAAGTTGAGAGAAAACATAAAAACACAAAACTGGATCAAGGACATTTGCTAGCATTTGAATTTAATATTTATTTCCTTTACTTCCTCTTATGAAAACAAAAAAGGGTGTAACGACAAAAAATTTACCATTTGTTTTTTGCTGTTCTTGTCGTTGGTTTTAAGTAAACACAATAACTTACCTGCTGCAAAATGCAAGGGTGTCGATTTACGTCCAGCAGTATCACGGGCATTTACTGTCTGTGGTGTTATTAATTTTTTTACTTTTCCTATATCACCCGTTTTACAGGCTTCGAAGAGCTCTCGTAGTGGATCATTGGCCATGACCGCATCCAGGTTAACATTAAGTATAGCTCGGCTGCGGCTGGTCATGGTGACACCAACAACACCATCAACTCTACGTAGTTTTTTATATTCAAGAATGCTCTTCTACGCCAATGTCTACGTTTTCCTTTTTTATCGTAAAATCAAACCGACATACATATGGCCTCAACAACAGAGAACTCCCAACAAAAAAATATACACCAGAAAATGGAATTTATATTTTTTCAAGAAACTTTATTTTTAATTTTTTTTGTTTCTCCCATAAGAAATATTGCTTATATTGTTTTTATTTTTACAAATCTAGTATATAATTTTCTTAGAGAAAAACTATATACATTTTTTAAACGAAAATTTGTATAAAATTTTTTGGGAACAAAAGAAATTTCTCTTCTTTTTTTACACACACAAATCTTTTTCTATTTTATTCATTTTTATTACTGCACTTTTTTCGATTTCCTTTTTATGAATTGCTGTTGGCTTTAAATAAATTTTTGTAAAAAATTTCTTTTAAATTGATTATTTTATTGTATTTTTCGTTCAACAGCTGAAATTTTTATGTTTTGTCTTTAGTAAAATGTCCCGTAAAACTGCAAAAGAGCACAAGAAAATATACGATTTTCAAAGTCCACTTTGTTTGTTTGCAGACCGTTGGGTGTCGCCAATGAAAAGAAGTAATATGAGTGCTGCCACTATTTCATTTATACACTTAAACAAATAGTACCAACAATTAGTGCCGTAAATGCTGGTTCATACATTCAGGAAACTTTAGTGAAACGAGATTTATTTTTGATAGCGGTGCCATCTTTCTATCATTGCTATTTTACACATAAGGATATGTAGCCTTCTATGGTTTAAAATTTTTCTTTTTGTTTTTTTTTTATTTTGCTAAGTAAATCTGTTTTTACACGAAATTTATTTTACAGATGGTCAAGGCGAATTTAAAGCAAATTAATGTGCTATTAATATATATATTTTATAATTTGCAAATGTCTAAATTGCTTCTACAAGAAGATGCAATTTAAATTGTTACAAATGTCACGCTGCAAAGCAAATACATGTAATCAAGTTAAAATGATTATAAAATTTCTGTTGTTAATGTTAGCAATTAATCAAAGTTAATCGCCGTTGTATTTGTCGGTGCAGTTACATTTACTTAAATTAAGAATACAATGTTAATTATTAATTGGAGCGTTCACATCTTTGCTCTGTTTGGATACTTTTGTATTGTAGTTAATTCGGAATAATTAGGCGAAATTCTATAAGTGTGTTTCCATTTATTTGATACATTTCTATCACAATAGAAAGCATATACTTTAACTAGTTTAAGAATTACATATTTTGAAATCATTCAATGTACGTATGATGTATATGTATACCATCACTGAAAATTAAATTAAGTAAAGGAAATTATAAAGGACTCCAGGAAATAATATTGCCATTTCCCGTCGTAACTGGCCGGTTTGTATTCGATGGCGAGCGCTTTCCATGCGTATGCATCATTTTCAAGCCACGGTTTAGTTTGTATTGGTGGGTAGTGTTGGCGTTCAGGCAGTTCTGTTATTAGGTTCGTATATATTCATGTAAGCAGAATACCAGCCACCTGGCATTTGTATGCAAAGTGAACCTAACGATACCTCCGTCTTTTATTATTATGTAGGTACGTGTGTCCGTCTGAAAATGATGCATACGCATCGAAAGCGCTCGCCATCGAATACAAACCGGCCAGTTACGAGGGGAAATGGCAATATTATTTCATCTACTGGCGGAGGACAACCAAACAACATAATACCAGACTCCAGAAAACTTTAATGACTGTTTGAGAAAACCAGTTTGCCTATAAGTGCATTTGCCTATATTTTAAAATACAAAATCAGTGAAATAAAACAAACAAAATTTCATGCTGTTACATTTCCACCCTTAATAAATTTTTAATTTTAGCTGTATATATGGAAAGTTTATAAAAAATTGGCTTTATTATTACTTTTATTGGCAAATTTAACATATGAGAATAAAACTTTAGTTTACTAGATGTGGCAACTCCTGTAAAATCCTAAGAAAAATAAAATCAAATATAAACAAACAAGAACTCAAAGTGAAATATGAGAATAAACATTTTTGATAACAGTAGAGGCCATAATAATCGTTTCCACTCATTTAAATGAATGTTTCCTTTTGCAGCCTATTTTAACACAAAAGCATTTTTACGGGAATGCTATATTGAATCTAAAAAGTAATCTACGAAGGAATTTAAACAATTTTGAAACGTTAGTAAAAACTGTTACTTTTATTATCAATGTTTAATTCCTTAAAAAATTTTTGTATTAACAATCAATATGTTGTAAACTTTACTAAAATATTGAAAAGATTTTACATATTTATATATCGCAATCGTTGTAATGCTTTTGTTTAATATTTGGGATTTTGTTGCTCTCCTTGATTAAATATAATCCAATTAAAATCAAGAATTTTCGTTAAACAGGTGACATGCTTTCTCCACAGCACTAAATTATAATAATTTTTGATGATGAAGGTTTTATGAGAATATCAAAAACGAGATAGGAAAAAATAGATTTTTCAAACAAATAAAACCCCTTAATTACAATTTTAATTTAATTTCAAATTAAATTCATTCATTTTAAATTCATTTATTCAAAAGTATTAAATTATTAAGCTTAATTTCGTATTTTTTATGTTCAATCACGAAGAGCAACTTACGGAGCATAAATAAGCAGAAATAAATGTATTTTCTGCATCGTTACATTCTTTCCTGGCATTTTTATTTTGTTATTCTTAACACTGCGGGGCTTTCGGTGAGAAAACATCATACTCAAGACGGGTTCATATAGATATGATCTACTAAAGACGTATCCAGTTAACGGGCATCACTTAGCGGACGAACATTGTTTATATTCATGAGCAAAACTTACACAATCACTACAAAAATGGCGTAAATAAAATTTTAATTTGTTGAGAGAATGTACTTTTTAAATAGAATTTAAGAAAGTTACCGGTACTGAAACGCATATGCATTATTTTATTTAATATTATTGGGTACCCTGTAGGCTAGTAGTGTACTAGCTTGTCGGTATGGGGGGTTGTAGGTTCGACTCGCAACAAAGACGTTGGCTGTTTTTCACTACAAGATAAAGTTTGAATGTCGGTGGTGCTGCTTAGTGATGAAGGCATGGTCACTGTTCGCTATGCTGTCTTATACGACAGTTAATTTCCGTAACTATCTTTCTACTTTCACCACCTGTCTCATCTCTTCTCTATCTCTTGCCAAAAGAATGTAGCACGGTACTTGACGAAATAGGCATTGTTGCCTGAAGTGTTACTTCTCTTTATAAAAAAAAACATACATTTTTCAAACCTCTAATTGCGAACTTTTCCAACTTTTTCTTAATTTAAGATCTTAAAAACCCTTTTTGTAAAAGCATACCTTTCTAATAAACGAATTTTCAGCACTTTGTATATATAGAAATAGACAGTAAGAAACCATTATAAATTAACTAGACACTTGTGGTCAACTGGTTTGTTAAATCTTCTTTGGTGTGGTGGCTAAATACGAGTACAATGAGTAAACAAACAAGAAAACCAAAGTAGAAAACAAAGAGACACTGATAACATAAACTAAAAGAAATGTCAGTACCAAAGAGAACAAGCATAAAAAGGGCAAAATTAGGTTTTTTGTAGTTGTAAAGCCAGTGACTAACACACTTACGCGGTATAGTTTATTTGTTAGAAAAATTCCTTTAGGATTATTCTTTAAAAGAAAATTTATATATAAAGAATATTTATTTAAATAAAAAGTAATAATAGAATACTAATATCAGTTAAAATAAGATTAAATTAATACAAGGTATTAATGTAAATATATTTTTTTAGTAACAAACTGTGCAAACAAACAGCACAGAAAAGTGAAAAATAAGCAAACTAAAAATTCATTTTTACAGTTTCAAACTGAATTATTTATTTGGTATTGTAAATTTAAGTTCTGAAGCAACATAAATAAATAATATAAGTATTGTGCTAAAGAATAACTTGAAAAAAGTGTTAAAAGTGGAAAAAATCACTATCCCCTACGACCTCAATCAATAGTTTTCTTATCTTTTTTCTTTTGTATGCGTGATTCAAGAAAAAATGCTGTATCTTGAAATGGTGTGTGTCACCAATTAAGGTTCTGTTTTGAGCATTGACTGCAAAAAATCTATGCAAAAAGAAAATTTAAAAAAATATTAAAGTGCAAGTGTTTGTTTTTTCAAATTACCATTTTCTTACTGGATTTTGTTAGTGTAATACATACATACATACAAGTTAAACCTAAAAAATTGTTACACTAATGAAGTGAAAACAAAGAAAAGGAAGAAAAAAAATTCAAAGTATCTGCTGGAATAAAAAGTAAATAAATAAAAGTATCTGGTGGAATAATATAAAAAGTGAATTTATTTCTTGTACGCGAATACATATTTTTTAGCATTGTTTATTTATGGTTGCAAAAATGGCTTTCCTTGTACGTATCTACAATATACGAAGACAGAATGAAAAGTTATTGCAAAAAATAATGTCAATAATTTATAGTGTGAAGGTGTAGAAAAAGGAATTAAGCCTTAAATGCTTAAAATAAAAAGAAGTTATCTTTATACATATGCAAATATGGATAGTGATTTGTTCGAATGTTTAAAATTGGGAAACGACTTGACCAAATTAGATAATTCCTCCGCGGATTCGTAATTGATATACAAAGTTTTAAGAAAAAGGAGAAGTCAAAACATATTGAATAGGTTGCGCTATAGCGTTATTTCATTTTGCAGCTAATCATAATCATCATTGAGATACCATCCTATTGATTTATGCTGCGGAAAAAGGAAATGTTTTGTATGAAGAAAGCCTTAAATTAAATACACACACGGTTATTTACTATTTTAGGTTACAACCAATATTACTGTGTAAATATATACAAAAATTATGCTAATGGTAAAGAATAGAAAATTAAAAATAGTCCTATTTTAGCTTGGTGTATGCTCTGGCCTAGGCAGAGAAGAAAAAATACCTAAAAATTCCATGCAACACCTACATGCTAATAAGCCTAAATTAATAGGAATAGTTCGAAACTTCTCTAGGTAATAAGCAAATAATTGAACAGCAATTATGCTCTTACTACAAATGATTTTTAAACATTTGAATTATTTATGTTAGAAATTATTAAGTATAGATTACAAGTTGATCTCGAAAAATTAAAAAAGATGCTGTAGGTGTCAGTTTGAATCCGTTTTATCAGCAAAAATAAAGTGCATGGAGTTTTTCTTTAACAGTTCCTGGAAAGAACATTTTCAAAATATCTTACCTTAATGAGATACAAGATCAAAAATTCTCAAATCAAAAATTAATCTAGTTGTATGATTAAATATTAGTTTTATGCGATGTAGTTATTATAAAGTACATCCAATAAAATGTTCAATACTTTTATATAGCTGGGGGCGAGATAATATTGATTTAATATTTACTGACAAATAGTAACTGCAGTTTTATAAAAATCTTCTGAAATAATTACTAAATAAATGGGCTTTCTCGGTGGTTTTTGTCCAACGTTCATCAGAAACGTTGCAAAGTAGACTTAATGAAAAAACGAGATGATCTGTCGACCCTGATTTGTAAACTTATCACGTTCGAAAAAATAAAAATTTTTCAAGTCAAAGCAGCTATTGGTAGAATAGAAATAACCGGTAATTAAATATTTTCTTAATACGTTTTGAAATCACAAAAGTTTAGGGATATCGAATTTGTCACTGTATTTAAAAACAAAAATTTTGTAATTTAGAAATTTTTTTAAATTATAGGAAACTATCCTATTTTGTGGTTTTTATTAAAAAAAAAATTGTTGAAACACAGTTTTTATACATTTTTGTCAATATAAATATTTATCTTTTAAACGAACAGTGTTCGTGTGTGTTAATGTTTTGATGTCATTACGCTACGTTGCACATGGTAAGCTTCAGTTATTTATCAACAACAAACATTTTGTGTATTTAATTAGTATTTAAACTAAATTGAATAATAAAAAAAAAAGGAAAACAAAAATCGAATTTAAAAGAAGACTATTTTTCAAACGGCCAACACCTTCCTTTATTAACATTTATCGTTGCTATGACAATGTAGTAGTCGATTATTAGCATCTATTCGAAAAGGTGCTTTTTTAAATTTTGTTAATTTGTTAAAGCCAATAGAGGAAATCAAATCAAATTGTGCTAATCTTCTTGGAAACTTCGTAATGGAACTTAAAGTATGGGTTGAAGGCATCCAGCGTATAGTCTGTGGTGTTACAGTGAATACAACATGTCAGGTAATTGAAAATGAATTCCTTAATCTATTCTTTATAATTATTTTATATGTATCTTTGTTAACTTGGCCGTTTCCATGCACATTTTATGTTTAACTTAACTAAAAGATAGAATTACTAGTTTTTTCATTACTGGTTTAATTCTACAATTTGTTTAAATTTAACACAAATCGTCAGTAAATGAAATACTATTGTCACTCCTTTTCGTCTTTGCTGGTTGGCTGCTGACGGAAAGGAATGAATTCTTAATTCTCAGTTACAGTAGCTTTTAAAATCAATATGCACTTAACTTTAAATTTTCTGCTGTTGCTAAAACCAGCAAGAGCAACTTAAAAAGTTCTCAAAGCTTGTCATGCTTTAGAAAGCTTTACAGGTAAAAATTGAAAACTATAATCAAACGTTTTTAGCTTTGCTTACATAGAATAATTGCTTTTTATCTATGGTGATGTGAAGTACTGGAAAAGTTTTCTCAACGTCCAGTGATTTGAATCGGTCAGCATGGTAGGTGGAACGAGAAGTACATTTTAAGAAGCACTGGACATCATTTTGTACTTATATTCCATTCGGAATTTCGTAGTTGAAATAGCGGCAAGAGGCTTATTTAGGACACACACACACACTTTTTAACGAAGATATGTCAATAGACTTCTGTTAATGGCCCCTGGGTGATAGATAGCATGCCTTTAGTAGTAATACGAAATAGAAGCTAAAGTTTTGGAACTGAAAAGCTTTATGAGATATTTCCAGCTTTTATAGAAAGTTTGAAGACGAGTGAGATGTCTACATTCTAAGAACTAAACTATGTACAGAGAATAGGATTCCAAATGAGTGTAAAGTGTTCCAAATAAAATATATTAGCAATTTTAAAGCACATTGAATTTACAACGGTATAATTGATGAAAGCAGATAAAGTTAATCTTTAAATTGGCAAGCTTTCATTAAAAGCTTTGTACTATCGTAGCATGCAAGTAGAATCTCAGGGTATTTATAAACAAATAAAGAGCCAGACTGTATAGGGTTCGCTTCCTTTGCAATGTCAAGTGCATTGACTTTGCTGACAATCTTGCAATGGCTGGATTTGATGAAAGTGGTATTTTGGCCATTAAGTGGTTGTTACCGATCCTATGTAACACAGAATTACTTATAGTACTTTCACCTGACATGGTTTTCGTCAAGCTGCGGAAACGAAGTACTGAATTAGATTAATGACTAGAAAAAAATTGTCGTTCCAAATAATAAACTCACACACAAGTTTTTATTGAAAGAAGTTTTTTCCCAAAAAGTTACTTTTCACTCAAATAGGTTTTTTCCAACATGAATTAAAATTTTTTTTTATTTGTTAATAATGCAAGAAATTCATTTATTTTATATTTTTTTTTTGACTTAAACAATAATAAAAAAAATCTAACTGAATTCTCTTAACTTGAATAATAATTTATATAATTATTTTCAGGATGTCGTTTTCGCTTTGGCGCACGCTACGGGGAAAGTGGGACGCTTCACGCTTATCGAACGTTGGCGCAACAATGAACGTCTATTGGCACCAAATGAAAATCCTTTAAAATTGTTACTAAAATGGGGTGAATACGCCAACGATGTTCAATTTATATTGCAACGTTCAGAAAGTAAACAACAGCAACAATTGCAACAGATAAAACAAGAGACTCAACAACAACAAAATATAACTAATAATAACAATATCAATAGTATTTATAATAGCAACAACATTAATAACAACAATAATAATGAAAGCTCAACTGTGATGTTTAATAAAAAAACTTTGGGTTTAAGCAATATTAATAATAATAATAATAACAATAACAATAGCAACAACAACAATATTAATAATAATAGCAATTTTACAAAGCAAATTAATAATAATAACAACAACAACAATAATATTAATAATGCAATTGATAATACGTTAAATGCAAATACGAATATGAAACAGTCGCAGCAGCAGCAGCAGCAACAACAACAACAGCAGCAACATCAAAAACCTTTGACAATGGAATTGAGCTTAAATGCCGCCCATGAACGAGCCAAAGAATTGAAAAAAAGCTTTGGGTAAGATTTTTGTTTGATATCTTGTTTACAGAACACCCATTCATGGATAACAAAATCAAATTTGTGAATTGTAAGAAATCATAGGTTAAATTTATTTTCCTTATACAAACTAAGAATTCCTAAATCTTATCTATAAAAGTAAAAAATTATTAAAATAGATACTGTGCAACTTAAAAGTATCACAGTGGGATCAGATTATTATAGCTAGAAACAGTTTCAGTTTTGGTTTCAAATTTAGCCTAAAAAATACCAACAATATAAAGATCGCATAATCGATCTCTTGACTTGTTCCTAAATTTAGGTAAAAGGATTTTTATGCCTTCAGTGCTACATTATCTGCATCTAGCGATTGTACTGCAACCTTTAGATAAAAATTTAATCATAGTGTTTGAATTTTTATCTTCATTAAGAAAATTTATTTATTCCGCTAGAACAATGCAGGCCAAGACCTGATCTAATAAACTGGTTAATCATATGGCATAAAGAGACGATAAAATGTTTCCGATTGTCTGGCAAAAGGCAAACGGTCTTGTCAAAAGTTCTCACCATTAGTTAGAATGCAAAAGGACATTTTGTCTAGATTAAATCTATACCGCATCGATTGTGACATACAAGTAGTGCAGAGGTTATAAAATTGAGTGGTATACAACGTTTCATCATTTGATATGTTTGCTCTGGACGATCAACGATATAAGAATTTTGGATGTCACATTCTGAGAACCGTTTCAAAATATCTAAAGCAGTTGTGAATAAGTTGCGGATTTACAAATAACTTAAATGAGGAGCTCCAATTGTAGGCTCTGTCAAGATTTTTTAGAAACTTGTTAGGACGTTTCGAGAGCAGTTTGTCAAAATGATGGCGTGCATGAAGTTTACAAAAGTTTAAAAACTATTGTATTGTGAATTTTATAGAACATTTCATGACGAAGAAATATCGAATTTTTTTAAATATTATCTATGCTTTTAATCGTTTATCGTTACAATGTTGCAGACTTAACATTAAACCAAGCGGGGAATATGAAAAACCTCGGGATATTCTAGTTTTGTAATTTGAGTTTTATTCCAATTTGAACATTTGCAAAATAATGATTCTTTTTAAAATTATTTTTTTAGTGTTGCTTACGATACAAAATTTTCCGAAAATGTTGGAATTGTTAAGGGAATACCACAGTGTAATAATAAGATCGCGACGCCAGCAGTAATAGCTGCAACAACAACAACAACAACGCCAAAAACAACATCTTTAATACCACGACACGAAAAATCTTTTTCAAATCCTACAGAAATGCCTTCAAACACCAGTAATGCTGGCATTGGACTTGGCAATTTTGATGGTGGTAATAATAATTTTTTTAAAGGAAATGGTGCTTATCAAGAATACAATAATAATAACAATAACAACAGTAATAATAATAACAATAACTTAAATAACATTTATCAACAATTGGGTGCCCATAATAGCAAGTCAATAAATGAAATAAATTTAGCTGAAGTTCGCAGTGCTTTAGATCGTCGTACTATGTTGACAACAGCGAATGGCGCTCAACAGAATATGAGTATGGGCGGCAGTGATGAGATAATATTTACTAATACAAATGCAAATCAAAGCAACGAAAATCTTTTAGATATTTACAATAGCAATACAGCCAATGGCGTTAATACTTCGAATGGTAATAATGGTAGTAGTAAGTTTTCCCATTCTCCCAATGATTTGTATAAACAAGCAACAACGATATCGGCAAATGGTGCTTTAGTTCCACCACCCTACAGAGATCCACCACCACCACGTAATAGTCCTTTGCAACAGCTTAATGTCCCTTCTACAACATCACTAACACAGTTGCAAAACACGAATTCAAATTTTTCCTCACAATCGGCTTCACCTCAGCATTCGGGAAATGCTTTATATTCAAATCAACAAATTTCACCAACAACACAACAGGAACGACAATCGGATTATGCCGATTATGCTGACTATCAACAGATCAACGATTTAGTTTTACCGGCAAATATTGATGAAAGCGAAAGTATTTTTCAAGCTACACAATATAATGATCTTTTGCAACTGATAAAGTTTCAGCGTGAAAAAATTAATCAACAGCAAATGGAATTAAGCAAGGTATTTGAAATTTATCATTAATTAAATCATTTTAATTAATTTTATTAAGTTTTTGCAGAAAATAGATAAATACCTTTTTTTTATAAACATGTTTATGTACAATAAGAAATTGGGAATAATGACAAAATAAATTTCTTTTGTATAAACCTTGGTTTTCCATAAGCTCTTCAAAAAGTATTTATAGACACCTATTGGCTTAAAAACCTTTCTAAAACTTCATGAAACATTTAATATTTAGCGTTTAAAAAAATAATAATAGATTTCTTATGGTGAAAGCCTGCCTTTTCGAAAGACTTTTAATTAAGATTTTATTTAATTAACGTTTAAAATATATATTTTTATAAAAACTTCTTTAATTAATTATGTAAGAAATGAGTACAAAAATAATACCAAACATTCCTTGCAAAAGGTTTTTTCGTAGAAAGCTTTCATTATATTAAAAAAAAAGTTAATTTTTGTTTTGGTTTTAGAAACTGAGCGAATTGTCAAGTAAAAAGAACTGCTTTGAATCTTTGAAAACGTTTGACGCAAATTTTTTTGTGATTTTTTTCCATATCAGCAAAATAATATTTAAATATTTTTTTTTAACACGCATAGTATTCTAGTTTTCAATGCATTTTGAAATTTTATAGTTGACCACGATATTATAATGTGTGTATAATAATTAAATAAAATTATTTTTTTAATTGCTGGAAGTGTGCTTCAGTTAAGTTTTTATATTTATGTAAAATGTATATATAAATATATATTTTTATGCATATAATGATACTTGCTATTTGCGGTGTCCTTCGCTATCCCAAATTAATAAGTTCTACTGTACCAACTCTTCTAATCCACCCACCTTTTTTACAACAGTTCTTCGAAATTTAATTCGTTTTTAACAAATAAATTCATAATTATTAAATTACTCTTCCAAGTCAAAGGCATAGCAAAATAGCCTTGGTCCTCTTTGGCCTCATTTATTTGCATGAGCAATGACCAAATGCATGAGCTTGCTTTACTAAATTTTTAAAACGCTTATAGCTTTTGAACCGATTTTGATATTACAAATTTATGTCGCTTTAAAACCATATTGTTTTTATGCAAATCAGTCGCATACAGCGATCACAAAAGGGATAAAAAAATTAATTATAGAAATATGTAATCATCATGAACTGACATTTATAACATTATTAGGATTATATATTTTTTTATACTTTTTCCGAAATTTTTGTTAAATTTTTTTTTTTTAATTTGTGTGGTAGTACGATGCCGAAATTGTTTATTTAGAATCGAAAGAACGTGACCAGGCCCAGGAGCTTGAAGCCATATCAAGAGAAATAACAAAGGCTGATCAATTGTTTCGTCAAGGCAGTGAACAGGTAAGAAAATCTACGATTAATTATTTTAATTAATAATTTTTTTAATTTTTCTCACGATTGTATGTAAATATATTAATTAAAGTTTTGTCAAAAGTAAAAGTCGATTTATAATTGGAGAATGATTTCTTTCTTATTCAAACAGTTCAATGATATTTTTTAAAATTAATTTTTTTGAAAACCTAAAATTAAAAAAAATGTAATTATATAATTTTAAATATTACAAAAAATCATTTTTAAATATTACAAGAAATAAGTTCAATATTCTAATAAATACTGAAATGCGATAATAAACTGCTGAAATAATTAGCTTAAAAGAAAACTAAATAAAATATGGTTTCAGAACAGGGACATGAACAAAAGGCCATCGAATATGAAAAAATTGCATCTGTCCATTAAATTTCATTTGTTTATTGATAACAATTCACATATGTAGACTCCTCCTTTAATATCTATTTGGAATTATTTTTAAGTTAATCTGTGTTAATTCTGCTAGATTCGTTTAATCAAAAATATTTTATTATATTTTCATATTATTCAAAAATAGAAATATATTATTTTGGGGAAAGCATTCATTATAGTTATTTTACCGATGAGCTGCGTGGATGGATGGATTTTTCCTCAATTTTGCATAAAAAATGAAAATGATGTTATTTTCTTGCTTTGTTGGTTGAATATAATTCTAATTAAAACAATTTGGCTTGAGGTGTTAGAATCTTGAGCTTTTTAAAGAAATTGGGGTAAAACGCACTCATGAGCTATATGAGCAGGAGCAAAGTGGCCATATGGCTATGCTTTCCTCAGAGTAATACATTTAGATTTTTAAATTATTAAGATTTTACGAGAATACCATAATCTATCAGGAATCTAAGGTGTAATTTTCAAGTGTTTGACAAATTTGGACAGTTGTAGGGATACTTTTTAATTTTTCAATTTATTTTGGGAGCTGTGCTGCTTTCCTAAGAAAAAAGTCACATCTCCATTTTAGTATTTTTGTGTGAATTTAGATTTAACTTTTCTTAAAATTAGCTGTCTTTAAATTATTTCAAAAATGACTTAGATTAATATTATTTTTTTTTACATTTTATTATCGTAACAACCAGGGAAAATTTTGATCACAAATTATACGGTTTATAAATAATGCCTCTCCCGTTTGTCGTGTTTTGAGCCGGAACCATATGAATTGTTTTTTGATGCAACTTCATTAGGAGGGTAGTTAACCAAAAGTAGATATCAAACATTTTTTTAAAGATAACCGACTCGGTGGATTATGCGGTAGGCAGCTTATATTTTATAATGATTGATTTTGCAATTGAGCTTGATTTCTCCGCTGATTATGTATAGCTATTATGTGGTTATAAATAAACAAAAATTCTGTAAATAATACGCTGCTTATCAGTGAGTTGTCTGCTTTCTCTTTTGCGATAAACTATTGCAGCTTTCCTTATTTTTGCTTATATTTTTGATTTTCTATACAAGCTATTTTTTGCTAAAGTCGCACGGATAATAAGCAAAAAAAAAAGGATTCAAAGATTACAAATATCGCCAATGGGGTTTTTGTCACAGTAAATGGCGGATAAGATTTTTTCAAATGGGAAACATACCATTTTGCTTAAGGTTTTTCAGTAATTTGCAGTTAAAAATGGGTCTTTTAATCTGAATATAAAAATCAGATTCTATCAGGTTCTAACGGAATTTCGGCCTTTCAATTTAATTAACATTTTATATTGGTGTCCTTTACGGTTTAACAGATGTGAAAATCATGGGCAAGGTACATCCTTTAGTTTTTGAAATTATAAACTTTTTTGAACTTTTTATCGCTTCGCAGTTAAACTTTAAAATCAGTTCAGGAAACAAAATTGATAAAGTCTTATTTTTCCAAATCGGCCAAAATTAGAAAGTTCTGAAATAAAAAACTAAGATAAAAATTAATTTTTACATATCGGATCAATATTTACAAATGTAAAAAAAATTTTTTTAAAAAATTAAACATTTACGCAAACCCATTTTTTGTCTATTTATTTTTTTTATTTATAATTAATGAAAATTTAATTTATAATTAATGAAAAGTGTAACTTTTGAAAAATTAATTTCGAATACTAAATTTTCCTCCCCTCCGAAAAAAAATTGTAATTTTGTTTTGTAATTTCAGCTCCAAACATTACAGTATGTCGAAGAAGAAAATGAATTGGTCAAGCAACAAGAAAAAACGTTGAAATCCGAAATCGCTTTATTGCGTTCGAAGTTGGCCAACTGTGAAACAGAACTGTTGCAGTGTAAAAATAAAATTCGTCTACTTATGGATGACATAGAAATTGAACAAAGAGCCATAACAAACTCCAAGCAAAATATAAGGTTTGTAAAATAAAAAAAAATATGTTTGTTTGTCTGTAGTGAGTTAACGTAACCTTTATACGTATGTATATGTAATCTCCTGTTTCGAAAATAAAATTCCATAAAATTTCCATTATTTGTTCTTTTTAATTTTATGACAGGGATGCCTATGCAAAAGTTGAAGCATTTGGATTTAAATAGCGTCGAAGTCGACTGCCTTGTGTGTAAAAACTATATTAAATCTTTTAACTATTTGTTGGTTTTTTAAATTTTATTTATTTGTTAAAAAAAACAAAATGGGGCAAGGTACTTATCTTAGTGATTTAAAAAAAGAAATAAAAATATCTGTCCATATCAATTTTTCACTATTGCTTTGCTTTTATTTTTTAGTCTTCTTCTTAGAAACACACAGCCGTCTACATCGCCATATTGTGGCTACTACTCGGTTTTCTATTTCCAACTAGATTCTTCAACCAACTTAGTCATGACTACCTCACTGCGTTGTATTACCTTTCTTTCTTACTGAAATTCTGTCGAGGTATGAACCTCAAATTCGTTCTGTTTATTGTTACAGACTTTTAACAAATCTGCCGGCAGTTATTATATATTATTTATCGACTCGCCTAGCACGGCTTCCAGCATTTGTTTTCCTTTTTGTATCTAGTAGAGTTTCCGTGCGATTTTGACTTTAGCAAACATAATGCTGTTCTGATGGACACCTCCATAAAGAAAGGAAGATTATAATGGCTGAAAAAATAGTTCCTATTAGAATGTCACTCGAGAGGGCATCTAAGGCATATCCATAAAGATCTTCGCGAGCATGAAATGAAAGTTTGCAACAATATCAGGAAATGGTACATACCAATTTATACAAGACAATCCAAAAGAGAATTAAAATCACTGTTATTTTGACAGGTCATACCCCACAGGTTTCAATTTAGAGATCGGTACAAGATCAAGGGAATACATAACCCTTGAACTTTTCCTGATTAGAAATTAATAACATCACTACTGTTGTTTGTTATAGACGTTGTGTAGGTTCACATGTCCTTCTTCTGTTGCGTGGAAAATTCGCCCAGTTTAAACCAAGATACTTTTGAATCCAGCAGATGAAGCTTAGCTATTGGATCTGAATTAAGCTAAGTTGGAGAAAAAATGACATTAAAATTGAAGCGTTTACTTGCAGATTTGTTATGTTTGTGTTTGGTTGTTGCTTAATACGAAACAACAATATAAATTAACTGAAAAATGTTGGAAAAACACATTTACATTTAAATAGAGAGTTTCTCGGTAAACAATTTTTTTTAAATTTATTAAATTTTAGACAAAATGTTGAGCGTGACTTTTTGATGGAAATGGAACGTATACAAAGTGAAATTGATCAAGCCATTCATAATACCGATTCCTCTAATAAAACAGCAGAAAATTTAAAGAAGGAAATTTTACTTATAGAAACCGCAATAGCTGAGAAAAAAAGACAGGTACAAAGAATTAAAAAAATAGTATTATTTTTAAGCTAATTTATTTATGTATATATTATTTTTTTCAGGTCGAACAATTGGTTAATGAAATGAAGGAGGTGAATCTACAGAGTTTGACCGTAACAGCATCAGAAGAAATAAAGCATTTATTAGAAGGTAAAAAATTAAGTTTGTTTGTATACGTTTTGTTTTTAGTTAATCTAAACTGCAGTTTGTCAAGTAATAGTCACAATTATTGGTAATAATCTTGATCGAGTACTAAGCATTACCGGGGTTTATTTATAGGGTTTATATCCCCAGATCCAGGTGAAATGCATAACCAAGAAGAGTACAAACAAAACAAAATTCCTTGTTTTCCTTTTTCTTTCCGATTCTGGCTTTGAAATCAGGCAAAGATCTATCTATGAACCACAGTTCATCAAAATTGATTAAAGCGTATAAATTCCAAAAAAATGTGTCCTATTGTACATTCCAGATGAGTATCTTTCCATGTTTAAAATGTTTTAAAAATTTCCTCCTTATATCTCTATAACCGATTACAGTACGAAAAAGTAATTTTATAAAAAATATAAAATTTCGCTAGCTTTATGGCTCATTTTATTTTATTTCTTCCAAAAGCCTCCATTATAGAATTATTTTTAAAACAATTTTTTAATTACAGTTACTTTTCTTTTCTATTAATAAAATATTTCGCGAATAAGAATAATAACAGATATAATTGTTTGCGCTTCGCTCATAATCATTTTTTTTCAAAGTTGTGTTAAATACATACAGAGCTGATCATCCTTATATTCTTCTTATGTCCTTGTCTCTCTCGTCTGTACTGATAAAATAACTCTGGCTTCCAAACTATATTCAATTTGATGTTGCTTCGTGTGTATTTTGCATTATAGTAGAGCGATTGCATTGGTATATATCAAAGCAAGGTAATGATTACAAAGCCAGTTACTTCGTTCGAGCTTTTTGTCATTTAAAAATCTCTTTCGCCATTCAAAAATCTCTTTCGCCGATTATGCATTGCGTAAATAAGAAACTGTCAACAATTCAATACAAATATTCTTAACAAAAATACAAATTTTTTAATCATTTAATTAAATGATCGTTTGACAGCAACTTAATTTTTAATAAATTTGTTAATAAATTATTTATAAATATTTTTCTTTTTAATTTTAGGTTCCAATAAACCCGGCAGTAGTCGACGTATTATTGGTTCACCACGGCAGTTAGAAAATGCCGTACCAACTAGTAAAAATCCTCATGGAGTTTGGGTTTAAAGAAAATTATTACTAAATTATTAAAAGCACAGGCGTATTAACTAAACAATCTAAAAAAATAGAAACAAAATATCAAACTTAATATACACATACACACGCAGATATTTATAGGAAAAAAATGGGATCAAAAAACTCAACAGAAACATATCGATAACTATAAAAAATGGTTAAAATTTAAATAATTTATAAAGAGAAAATACAAGTTGATACCGCACCGCGCAAACATCATAACAAAATATTAGACTCATAACAAAATTACACATGTATCGAACTTTCTGTTTACTGGAACGGAAAACCTTAATGAGAATGGCTACTATGCAAAATATTTGTTTGTATTTCTTCAAATTATTATTATTGAATCTTCAATATGATTGCCCTAACAATAAGTAGTACTCATATATTAAGTCTAAAAATTACTTTAAATCAAAACCAACTGAAGCTTAACCTAGGAAATATGTAATTTTGTACTCGTTATCTTAATGCGTGGTCTTGAGTTATTAAAACACACTTAACCTATTGCACTTTCTAATTAAGATTTTATGCAATAACTTGTCTTTAACAACTTGAGGGCTATCACAATGGATCCCATATTAATTTGCTAAATATCCTTAAACTCAACACAATATTACACCAATTTGGAGAAAATGGTCTCGTTTTTTTCCCCTAATTCAAACGTATTTCCTAGCCCATTTTTATTGCGACAATTTTTTTTTTGTGGGATTTGTATTGTGATTGAAAGAAAACGCTAACGGTTATATGCTATAACCTTGCAAAATCTAATGTTTTTCTTTTCGATTCGTAATACAGAAAAGTAAGGCTTCTGAATAACAAATGAAAGAATGAAGAATTCTTTGAGCTCAAACTAACGGAAGAAAAATTAAATGAATTAGGTGACGTGTTAGTGTTCTTTTGTAGCTCTTAAACAAATAACGATCTCTTTTTGCATCAATAGGACTATAAAAAAATCTTATTTGTCTTTTTCATATCAAAAAAATATATGCATTAAATTTATAAATCATTCTTTTTATGATTAAATCTATTTTATAATTATTTTAAGGCCATTAATTATAAAGATTTAAATTTATTACTGCCCTTAATGCAACTTTTTTTTTTTATCAATTAAACACTTAAAAGTTCAAATTTTTTTATAAAAATTTAATTTAAAAATATAATTTTATGTTTCTTAGTTTTTTTTATTAAATTTTTTAGTTACGTCTTCAAAAAAATATAAATATATCAGGTGCATTCCATTAAAAAATGCAAATATTTTTCACACGCTAATTTTTTTTTATCAAAAGGTTTTAAAAATAGTGTCATGACAGGACAATTTTATTTCACTACACTCGCATTGATAGCTAAAATACAATCAGCTTAGAAGTTGTAACAAGAGTATAATCAGAATATAATGACAAAACTGACGGTGGCTAAATGACAGATCCTTGAAGTAAAAATTAAACAATAAATTAAAAAAAAACTGTAGTAACAAATATTTTGTGACTCTTTGTAGACAACTTTTTCTGTCTCTTAAATACCGGGCAACAATTTTGAGCATTGTATTGCTGCTATCTTGTTACATACAAGATACATGGATGCTGCCGACCTTTGGCCACAGACTAAACCAATAATTATAAATATTTATTCCCCAAAAAAACTCTCTAGAAGCCAGTTTATTTAATCAGTTAAGCAATCATTACCATAACTTATACTCAATATAATTATTTAATTTGTAAAAGTATGTCATAACGATTTCTGTAAAAATTTTAAACAAAATCAAAAAGTTCACATTAAATATCCTTTTCTTTGTTGCGCCGATTAATTTATTGGTCCATATTCTAAAGTCTGAACATTTTTGTAACTGAATTAAAAAATAAAATGTGTAATAATGCTAGTTTTATTTCTAATTTCCATGCATTTAAAAAAAATCACATTTAACAAAAATCATATCTGATACATAATCAAAGTAGTGGAGGGTCTTACGCCAGGGGCATCTCAATACTCGCATGTAGAAACAGCTGTTAAAAAATTTTCTAATAATTTTTGTTATTTGGATCGAACCATTTGTTCAAAGCAAATTGTGTATATACTTAAATCATTTTAAAATTGTAATAGCCATTGTTATTTTTTAAAAAAATGTTCATGAATATAGAATTCTTCCAGTTAAAACAATCAATTTCTAACTGAAAGATAGTTTGGCATTTAATTTTTTAATATTTTATTTGGATTTAGTTTAATATTGTCAATTTACACTGAACAGCCTTCACAGGAGTTTTATGGGAGGATTGACTTAATTTATAGTGTACTTAAGCACTTTTGCTAAATTTTTTAAATTGATTTCTTATATAGTAAATTAAAAATCTTTTATAAAACCTGATTTTGATGCTACCACATGTTATAGACTTTGAGATTGCGAGTTTTATTACTTAAACTCGCCAAATTTTTGTCAGGAGCGAAATAAATTAAAGTGTGATGGCGAGCATAATTTGTGTGCTCCCTGCATTAAATATGTTCATAGCTTGCTACGGAAACAAATGTCTCTTTTAAAGGCAGTCATTGTAAGGGTCAATTATTTTGTCTAATAGACAACAATATCAAACTTAAGTTGTTCGTCTTACAGGTCTTAATTTTTTATATTCCCTATTTGGTCAGTTAAGGCTCATGGCTGAAAGTATTATTACTAAAAGATATGTGGTTAAAGCAATTAAAATATTTTAATTATAGCAAGTTGCAACAATGTGAAAGTAATGTAAAAATCAAATCCGCGACAAATTCCCAAAGCATTTAAAATTTCTTTAGAAAAATCCCCAATTCCCAAACAGAAATTTTTGTCTCCATTTTGACGTAAAGTAAATATAGGTTTACAACGCTCTATACTGGATGAGTCGAATTATTTTTGTTTTTGTTCTTCTGTGATACATGCCATTACGCAGATTAGGATTTCTTGGCTTTACACCATTCTTTGTCGAAAACTTTAATCTCAGTATTAGACTTTAACACGGTGCGAAGGAAACTTCCTCACATTTCCTGTGCACCGCGCACGGAAAAATTAACATTGCCTTTTGACTTAATCGGAATAACTATTTTTTGCTTTAATTTCTACATTAATTAATGTATGAAGTGTCGCGGAATATGTTTTTAATATTTAAACCCACTTGTGGCTAATTAAATTTTTTTTTATTTAATTACTTTCGTACAGTAAAAGCTTTGCAGATTGTTTTTATTGGCTAGTCTCTAAAATTTCAAGTAAATGTATTGTAATATAATGTAGCAGAATATTTAGATACGCATTCTCATTAAACTTTAAATTAAATATTTTAAAATTTTAACCGTTTTACGTAAATCTTATCTTGGCTTCAAATGTTAAATATCATATTAATTTGAATGACGAATCAATAAGTTTATCAGTACAAAAGTAGCATGCAGTTATTTAGTAGTAATTCTTAGTAGAGATCTAATGTCAAAATCAGCTGATTTTTTGTTGAAAAGAAAAATGGAGCGAGTTAAAATTTAATTTACAATTCTATTGCAGCTGTCGTTTGTAAAACTTATATGCTTCAAATATTTATATATAAAATTTTTGATATAAATCGTTATATAGTGACAGAATTTCGACTGATTTTTCAAACTTGGGTTATTATTGCTTTTCATATAAAATGAAATTATTTAATATAAAACCATTTTCATATTATTAAATTAATTTTTTAACTAATTTTTAAACTAATTAAAGCCAATTTTTAATTATTTTATAATTTTTATAAACATTTTTAAACTTTTCTTTTTAACTCTTTTATCAATTAAGATTCTAGTCTAAAAATTCAAATTTAAGAAAAGTCAGTATAGAAAAATTATAAATTTATTATAAAATTTTTGCAAACTCTTTAAAATTATTATAAAAATTAAAAAATTAAAAAAAAACACCTTAACTTGTTAGCTTTCATACCATTGTGCTTCAAAATTTTTTTCTCAAAAGAAGAGAGATTTTTTCTCTCAAAAGAGAAACTACAAAATGATGCAATAAATATTTTTCTTAAAAAACACTTTTAATTTAAATTAAGCTAAGTTTAAATTGAGTTTAACTAAAAATTAAGTAACTGTATTATTATGCTGTATTAAAAATAAAATGGATTTTTTCTAGCCAGCATTGCAAATTAGACTATAACCTTGTTAAGTCTTTGTTAACTGTTATTAATTTTAAACACGGAAATACTTTATTCATTCCATTTAGTAAATATAAAAAAAGATAGTTTTTAATAAAAACATAAAGAAAATTAATTTTGTTATTGAGATTTAAGCTGCGAGCAAATGAAGCAACATAAATGCAACGCTATTCTAAATAATATTTTAATAAATCTCTTTATAAAAACAACAGTATTGAAATTACCTCCATTTTTTTTTGTTTTTTGTTGGCTGTATTATTAGTTAACTGATTTTTATGTTGTATGCTAAAACTGTGCAAGCAATAAAACTGCAACTGCCTGTAATTCATTACTTTTATTATAATTAAAATTGTAAAAATATATATTTTTTTCAAAATTAGATTTCAGATCTTAAAGCCAAAGGTTATACTTGATTGAGTAAATGCATAAATACTCTTTTGACCTTTAATCAATAGTACGTTTCAGTCTTTGTAAGCGTTTGAATTTTGCTATTATTTATTTCTTATTACTACATTAAACAACGCAGTACGTAAACGAAGCCACTGTTCGATATCTGTACTTCTTAACATATACGAGGTCTGTAAATTAAATTCTTGCTATTCAAATAAAATTACAATTTTTTACTGTCACCCTCAAAATTACTTCCTTCTGAAGCCACGCAGCGATGGAGACAGTTCTTCCACTCCTCATAGCAGTGCTGGAACTCAGATATTGGAATAACCTTCATCTGGTCGGTTACAGCCATTTGAATGTTTTCGATTGTCCGAAAATGAGTTCTCTTGAGATAATTCTTCACCTCGAGAAGATAAAAATATCACATGCCCTTAAGTCAGAGGAATATGGAGGCTGAGGTGCCATGGAAATGTTTTTATTGGCCAAATACTCGTTTTTTGCAATTGCTGTGTGGCAAGGAGAATTATCGTGATGCTAAACCCAGTTGTTTTTGATGTTTGGTTTCGCATGAATGACCCTTTTTCGAAGTCTTGTAAGAACTTCCCGGTAAAAGTGTTGTTGTTGTTAAGACTGTTTGTCCTTAATGTACATACTCTTTGTAAACGATTCCGTGGATATTGAAAAAACAGGTCAGCATGCATTTGATCTTTGAGGCGGTCATTTTCAATTAAATGCAAAAAAAAGGTATCTTTCTTTCTGACGTCCTTTTGGTATTGTGAAAGGTTTTTTGGAATCATTTTTGCGCATTTTTCTCATCCCTAATTAATTAGTCAAAATCTGATGTACGATGGTATAAATAAAATTTTACGCACGAAATTCCGGATTTTGTTGATATTTTCATTGGTTCTAGAAGATGCAGGCCTTTCGCTTCATAGTTCATCTGAAATCACTTCTCTTCCTTTTGAAAATACCTTAAACCAGGGAAAAACCTGCTGAAGTTTAGCATGAGATTCCGTTGCATTATTCCCAAACCCGAAGCAAAACCTGTTAGCACACCGTTGTTCCAAACTGATGTCGCTCATTTTCAGAACACAACAGAAAAAACTGCTTCACAAAAAATATCGCTACTGACGACCAAATAACTCGAGCGATGCCAAACATACACCCAAGTGCAGCGGTTCCAGTGTTGCCAAAACAACGTAACGTTGTCTCGTTGCTTAATTTACAGACCTCGTATGGTGGATTTTAGAACCTCATTTTAAGAAGTTGTAAGCCTAATCTAAGTGTAAAGAAGTCTAAGTGACAATGCGTAAGCTCACTTGAATTGGATTATTAGTGGATAACTACAATGTATAGTACACATTGAATTTAAATGTGTACATATTTGTTCCTTCCTTTAACTACTGTAAAAAATTAGGAATATAAGAAAACTCCTTTTTCAAGTTTAAACGTACCGCCACTTAAATAGCTCGTTTTGTCTCAAGATAAGTTTCGCTACGATTTGCACAACAACCCGAACTATATATCGCCTGCCGAAAGAGATTAATTTTTTTGCAAAAATTATTTCTGAGTTAATTTTTCTCTTAAAGATTAAACGGAATCAAATTTACCTTGTACATACTTACCGAGAAGATCCAATTTTTGGAACTTTTTAAAACTTTTCTGGGTATTAAAGAAATTGCATTAGTCATTCAAAATAATTTTAAAATTATGTAAAAATTTGTGTATATTTCTAAGTTTATTCCTTCAACAAACTTTGGAGATATAATTTAAAACTTTGCTTTTTTGCTTAATCTCGTTTATACACATAAAAATACACGATGGTAACTTTACCACTTTAAAAGCTACTTTATGTCTTTGCTCGATAACGTTTGCACACAAACGCGCTCTATTGCCCAACAGATGGTGCTTATATATTCTGTTTGGAGCGGTACTCGCATATGTAAGAAAATTCTACTTACACATCATCACATATAGTTGTTGGTCATTTCATTTACTTATCTCACTTATAATTATTTTCTTTTAAAACTTAAACTTAAACATCTTCGCCACAATATATACAGATTCAATACCACATAAGATTGATAATAAAAAAGTTGAATTACCACAAAATTTTAATTAAAAAAAATATATCTTCCCAATTTTTCCAAAAGGTCCTTAATATAGTTATTAGCTTCTAAGTGTGAGGTGTCTGAAAAAACCATAAAACAATAACTGTTAATTTAACACTTTGCAATTCTTGTTAAATATAAAATATTCAATTTTAGGACAAAAACTTAAAAAAGATTTAACTCAGCTTAGCGTTGCATTTCTGATGCTTGAAGTTCAATTTTTTTTAAATCTCCTATTTTAAGATTTATAAATTTGCAAGTTTTGCAATTCTATTTATTAGTGCTCTTGCTTCGTAGGATTTTTTTTAATAATAAATTTAAAAAGAAATTAAAAAGTTTTATCATAAGATTTTATTAAAATCTTTAGTTTTTTTAAATAAATCTTTTAAGCATTATTATAATTATTATTAAGTATTTAAACTACTATTTTCAAAACCTAACAGTTACTTAATTATTATCACTTAGAAACTGAAATATATCAATATTTAGAAAAAATTCTTAATTATCAAAAAAAATAACTTCAAAATAATTATTATATGGCGCAAAAAATTAAAAAATACAAATATAATTAAATTGCTAAACAATATATTTTTGTTTTAATTTAGATTGAAGGATACATTTTCGTGGGTAAAATGTAATTTACATATTTCAATAGCAAAAATGCAATAAGCGGCAAGCAATCAACGGCCATTCAGGATTGGAACTTGCTTTAATTGCCAGTTGATTTTAAGCGGTAAATATTGTTACGTTTAAAAGCTTTATTGTACTGAGTTCTTTTATAGCAAATTAATAACTTTTAACTTTAGAATTTTAAATTAAGTTAAACGATTTATTTGCCTTCAATACACTGAAAATAAAGACGATGGTAACTTTGTTGTCTTTACCCACTGATGAATCAACTTGAATTTATTTATTTGCCCAGCAAGCATATAGCTGTTTCAAGCGGTTCACGCATATACAATAATAAGAATATTTATTTAACATCACCCCATATTGTTGTTGTTATTATCATTTAGTGTAGGCGCCTGCTTGGCTGTGTGCTTTATTTATGTTCTGTTAGTTGTTTTTGTTTTCTGTTTTTTTTTATCTTATTTGGTAAAATTTCTTGTAAGCATGTTGTTGTTGTCTTATCTTCTAAGAAAACTGCGAAGCGCACAGTGGGTCGTTTCGTTTACTTTTACTGATAATTATTTTCTTTTAATACTTAACAAATCATCTTCGTAACAATATTTAAATTGTTTCCAATTCCTCCTCTTAACGCCCTTCCCTGCTGTTTAAATTGGTTTGTATAAAAAGGATTCAATAATTGTAAGTAGACATAAAATTTTTCTAAATTGTAAATAATTTATTTTTATTTGGGTATGGTTTTCCGTCGACCCTCGTCAAATTTGGTTTGTAAACAAACCGGTTTCGGCCGTTTGCCATCTTCGTACTAGTTGCGTTCTATTGTCAGCTGTGTTTATATAGTTCGTCTTGTTCGTGTTATTGCATTTGTCACTTTCTCTCTTTTTTGTCTGTATCTCTCTCTCCTTTTTCGATTGTCTGTTTTTATCTAATTTGTCTTTCCCTTTTTATTTGTCTCCCTTCCTAACTAAATCCTTTTACGATCATGCTTGTTGTCCGTTTGTGTTTATGTGTGAACCTATTGGGTTCTTTCTATAACAAAATAATCTGTAATTGTACGTTTATGACATTCTTTATTGCTTTAGTCTTGTGCACCTGCGTAATGTGTTTGTGTTGGTGTAATGTTTGTGTTCTTGTAAAAATGTTTCAATGATTCAAATATTGTGTCCGAAGCAGTTTTTATGTGTTCATTGATTATTCGTCCGTCAAATGTTTTTTCTTTGTATATTTCCATGTTTTCTAATACATTTAGTCTCCTTCCTTTGTGATGTGTATGAAGCAGTTTAACCGTTGTTTTTTTGTTGTCCTGGTGTACATTTGTTTTTGAATAAATGGTTCGCAAAATTTGAATCTGGTGTTGATTTTGGTTCTCGTAGTTGTTTTTTATAGTCTCTAATGTGTTCCCTAAATCTAGTCTTAATGTTTCGTCCTGTTTGCCCGATATAACTATAATTTGTTTCTTGATTTTATCTACCAGGCGCTTTTTGTATCCGTTGTTTTCCGCTATGGTGCGTATTGTTCTCATTTCCTTCATATACATTTTCCGTAAGGAACATTTTGACTTTCTTTCCTTGCTAATTAAAAATGTTCACGTACGTGGAATAGGCAACCACAAACACAGTATAAATGATGTTCCTATTTCTATTGCTTATATTTTAAACCTTAATAGGCAGGCATGTGGAAATTGTCTGCTATAAAACAGGAGTGTTTTCATAGAGACCGTGATTTCAACAAACATATATCGTCTTATCTGTTTAGCTGTTATATCCACGTAGTATATACTCTTTAATTGCGAGCATAAAAAGTAAAACAAGTTGAAATAAAGAGTTTCCTGATATTAACGTGATTTTCACATATTTGGCTCGATTTTTTTAATTCGTAGTAGGCCGACATTCTAAATTTACGCACAGTTTATATTGCTAGTTCGCTATAAGATAAAGTGTAAAACATTAAAATTAAGAGGTTTGCCAACAGGCAGTAACACACTTTTTACAAGGCCTTATTTAAAATTTACCCCAAGAATGTAAAAATACGTGCGCTGTAGCAAGTTTAAAAAATAAAACTAATGAGTGATTTGTACACGATAATCAAAAGGTCGTTCAACTGAAAACATCGCAGCCGTGAGCCACAGTGTTGAAGCAGATCCAAATTTGTTAACTCCTCGACGTTCCCAACAATTGGGGTTATCCAAAACCATCACATAGTAAATTTTGCGTAGGGATTTGAACTTGAAGCCTTATAAGGTTCAACTGGTGCAAAAATTGAAGCCGACTGACCATTCACATCCCCGTAGATTCGCTGATTTTTCTGAAAAAAATCTTTTTTTCAGACGAAGCGCAATTTCACTTATCAGGGTGTCATCAAGCAAAATTTCCGCTTGATGTTCTTCTGAAAATCCTACAGCGATTGATTATTGAGAAGTCTTTGCATGCTCAACGTGTCACTATATGGTGTGCTATGTGGTCTGGAGGCGTGATTGGCGCTGTTTATTTCCAAGATGAGGCTGAAAATGCGGTAACGGTCAATGGATCACACTATCGAGAGATACTGAGTTGTTCTCAATTTCCTATTATTGACGACGTGGATATAAGTGATATGTGGTTTCAAAAGGACGGTGTCACAAGTCCCACAGCCATGAACATTTATTGCAAACCGAATTTCTCGGTCGCACAATTTCATGACAATCAACAGTTAAGTGGCCAGTCAGATCGTGTGGCTTAACATTTCTGGATTATTTTTGTGGGGGAGGTACGTTAATGACAGAGTCTATGTCAGCCTTAAAAACAAAATCCCGGATGTGATGGACGAAAAGGGATTAAAAATTTTGATGAAAGAATCAACGTTTGTCGGCGTGTTCGTGATGGACATTTGCCAGATATAATTTTTTACTAATAATTGTCGAAATAATAATAATAACACAATAAAAATTTGTATCATCTTAACCTAAATTTTTTGTTTTATTTTATTTTAGAACACAAACTTCTTGTTGAAAAACCCTATTTATTTCTTTAAAATCAGCGAAAATATTTTTTAAACAGATATAATTGAATTTGATGAATTTTTTTTAACAGCTCTTAAGAAGAGTTTAACACTGTTCAAACTAAATTTATGTTATTGTGAGAAGCTGTCATGGTAAAATAAATAAAATTAAATCATTAGCCCAGGTATAGCAATATGTTTGTCTTCCTAAAGTGTTAAAATTTGTTTAAATATTTGTATATATGTATGGATATAATATATTAGGCGCCTTTATTTTTTTCTTTTTATGTTTAAATTTGTGTTTGAACAAGAGATGGTAAGACCAATGTTGCAATTGTACCAAATGGTACTTATTTTTGGCACAACTTGTACTAATCTTATATTATAAATTAAAATCATTTAAAAGTAAAATTTTGAGTTCTTTCAAAATAATTAGAATTTAAGAATTAGTATTTCGTTCGTTTAAGTTTAACTTTGTGTAAAAAAATTTTGCTAAAACAAATTTTGTTGCGAATTATGCAACTGACCATTAAGATTATTAACTTATTCTTTTCGAATCTACGCTAAGCATTACATTTTTTAAAAAGGGTTTTTCAACAAGAAGTTTCTTTCTAAAATAAAAATATAAAAAAAATCAGATTAGAATGATTCAAATTTTTGTTGTATTACGAAGAGAAAAGTTCGGCAATTATCAATGAAAAATGATATCTGGCCAATGTCCACCACGACCACGCTGACAGATGTAAATTCCTTTATCAAAGTTTTTAATCATTTTTTTTTGGCAAATTGACGGTCCTATTTCTTTAATCTCATCACGGATTTTGAGTTTTGAGGCTGAAATCGATTCGATTGGCTCCATATGGTCTCTGTGACATGTGGCACAGTCCTGTTGAAACCACATGTCAGTGATATCCACGTCGCCAATAATAGGCCAAAATTTAGTTGTTAGCATCTCGCGATAGCCTGATCCACAGACCATTACCGAATTTCCAGCCTCATCTTCAAAAAAAAAAAAAACGGGCCAATCATGTCTCCCGGCCACACCATCATACAGTGACGTACGTTAAGCAAGCAAAGGCTACTCAATAATCGCGCTAGGATTTTCAGAAGCCCAAACGTGGCAATTTTGCTTGTTGACATATCCTGGCAAGTGAAAATGGGCTTCGTCTGAAGTAATTATTTTTTCAGTTGTTGAGAAAGTCAAGAAATTGACAAATTTGGATCTGCTCACATCTGCGGTGCTTTCAGTTAAACGACCCGATTGAAAACGCGTAGGTGTTCGCACATTTTGTATCGAGCCCTTGACTCAAATTTAACCATTCCTACTAGCGCTCTCAAATAGGCGATTATGCTGTCCGAAAACATCACGCATTTTAGGAAATGTAACTTTAACAGAGGATTTTAATTATTTTAATGCGATTTTCGTGTGAAATTGAATTTATTGTAACAATTGCCAATGCATTTACAACGAATACGTCAAAAAACTGTATGTCGAAACTACCATATTGTTGGTGTTGCCACAATAGAAAAACAAAATTCTTGTTGAAAAACCTGATAAATGGAACAAATTAAAATGGGCTGATTGCCTGAATATATATTTACAATGTATCAATACAATCAATACGTTGCATACTAATACTTTGCAACCCTGAAAAAGTTTAGGAACATTTATTTGCATTGTATCATTCATAATAAAGCAAACAATTACGGAAGGAAATTTCAGCTCCCATACTGTTGCAAATGCTAATAAAAGGGGGCATAAACGACAAATATCAAAAAGAATTCCAAAAACAAAAGGCTTTGTACAAGTAATTAATGAAATGTCTGAGGATATTTTTTTCAGACACTTAAGAATGGATAAGATGACTTTTGAGTTTTATAAATAAAAATCTGCACGTAAAAGTTTAATTAAGCTAAAATGTTTTGAATTTCAGAAAAGATCGTTTTAATGTTGGAGTGGGTGCCTGCTGCAGAGGCTTTGTTTGCTGTGTTCAGCTTATTATCAAACTCTGCATTAAGCCAGAGAGAAGTAACGGAAGGTTTTGAATCATTAAGGTAGCAGCCTTTTCCATTCGTCTTGGGATGTGATGGTAATTGTTCAATTTTCAGTCTTGCATTTATAAGAAAGTTTTTATAATTATGGATCCATTTTTTACTGTAATAAAAATATAAATAAGTAAATATAATATTATCCTCCTGCATCGCCATTGTTCTGCATTTTATATTTACTTGGCATCTAAATTTATTTGGGTGCCTTGATTTTTCTTGCTTATTAACTACAACAATGTACATTGAAATAATTTTTAACGTTCCATTTACGTTGCACTGTATTTATTCTCTTGCATAGAAGTAACAAGTTATCCCAAGAAAAGTACGTTTAAATTTAAAAATAACAAAAGGAATAATAGAAAATTATTAAAATTAAAATTACCTGCATTATAAAATACGTCATATTGAATTGTATTAATTGTATGATATTATTTGCTTATTGTTCTATTTCGATTTCAAATTGTACCAAAATAAATGTATAACGGTAACGTCTTTAGCATCCCTATTATTAGAAGTGGCTTTTTTTGTTATGGTCAAGTGATTTTTTTTAGACTAACAAAACAATATACGTTTTTTATCGTTGTTTTTATATATGAATGATTTTAATTTGTTTATTATACTATAGAACCGGTGTTTAAAATGCTTTTTATGCAAACAAAACCTTCATTCAATAGGGCGGCTTATAATAAAGTAATGATGTATTTAGAAAAAGTTTTAAATAAAGGGATGTAGGAAAATACCAATAAAACGAAGTAAATATTTCAAAATTATGCCTCAAAGAGAAAAAGAGTATTTTTCTACTTAGAAAACTAATATACTATAATATGTGATAAAAAATTACGTGATAAAATTCACCTGCTGAATGAATACCAAAAAGTATGAAACATCTCTCCTTTAGGCTTTGATATGCCTATGACATATTTTGAATTTTACGTTTTTATTGGTAAAGAGATATACGCTAACTGATGTTATTAATTCTTTTACCCTCCTTTGCCCCTCTTAAATTAAAAGAACCCCTAGCAAAAAAGGTGTTTGGAGTCGGAGACAATAAATCAGTAAATTTTTTTAAAAAATCTAATATCGAGTTAATACTTTTGGGGATTATCCAAAATATCAATATTCAATAGAGTAAACTAATTTTTCTTTATAAAAAGTTATAGCCCTTAAACTAAGGATAATTTCCTTTTATATCGGAAGTTCCATTATAAGAAAAAAAATCTATAGGGAGCCTTAATTTTCCTGTGGCTGGCTTAGCTCTCCGACAGATCTATCTTCGCCAGCATCCTTAATTTAACAAAAGTTAATTAAAATGGCAGCCAAATTGAATGATGATCCTGTTTATTTGGTAAAATGAAAATATCATGGATTTTACCGAAACCTTCAGTTGAAAAAAATTATTATTGTCGATAATCGCGGTGGTGCTGAGATGGCCATGTCATCCATCTTGAGGTTAAATTTCTGCATAGCCTTGACTAGTAATAAGAAAAATATTTGTTGTATATCAGCTGCCAGCAAAACTATGAATTTAAGAAAATTAAGTGTTCTAGAGTAACAATAGAAGATGAGCTATTTTAGGTTAGTAAATATATCATGAGTTAAAATTTTCGCCCAAGTCTAAGAGAAAGAACCTGTTTAAGATAAGGCTGCATTGTAAACAAGTGCTTATGAATAATACGCATCTAGCAGGGTATTGCTTAAAGCTTTAGAAATTGTTTGTTAACGTTGCTAAGCCAGTTATCGTCAATTGAAAGTTCAATGATTTTCTTTAAAATAGAAACACTTATTTCGAAACGAACTTAATAAGTGATTTTTCTTACAATCTGACCCGCTTCTTATTTTAAACCTGGCATATTTTCTTTGTTTTTAAAATTTGTTGTTTTTGTAATGCTTCTTCTATTATTTTGTAAAGACAAATGACATGAATTTGTATTTTTCAATTTTTTTTCTCTTTGAAAAAAATTAAGAAAATCTTGTTTAGTAAAACAAAAACACATTATTATGATATTTTTATTATGCTTGTTTTGTAATTAACATAATTTGATTTCAATGAATAATTAACATTATGTTAAAAGTTGTTGTTAATAACATTAAATTGCATTTTCATATTAATCATACGCCACAATCACGTCTATGTGTCAAACAACATCAAAAGCATCTACAATACGATTTAACAGGTTACAGGCCATGCATGTGTAATACATACAAAAGTGCGTGTGTGTGTTTTAGTGTATGTATGTGTGAATGAGCGTGCAAAGGAGCCAATTGAAAAGCAAAAAAAAAAAAACAAAAGCAAAATGATCATTTATAAAATAAAACCAATCAATGTGTTATTTAGTGTAAATTTTGATGCGATAAGAAGTGAATTGATATATGTATGTATTATTGCTTGTGTGTGTGCGTGTATATGTGTGTTAAATATAATTTTCTTAACAATTTACACATTTTTACGGTCTATCCAAATTTTCTTTTCGAGTTTGTAGTAACTGACAAAACAAATAAACTGTTGTCTTAATGGATGCTGTGCGAAATGATACCATGAATGTTAGAGATGTCTGTTGATATTTAAGTTCTTTGTTTTTGTTTTTTGTTTAACATTTTGATTTTTTTGGTTGTTTTTGCTCGGTTCCTCTTTTTGTTTTCATTTAAAAAAATATAACCATCGAATCAACGAAGAATCAGTTGTAAACGATACGGGATGACAAAAGGATGTACTGGCGGTTAAATATATATAAAAAAAATTAATAACGTTTTTCTTATTTAAGAAAAACAAATTAAATATCGTCAATAAGAAACATTTGTAACGGAAAACTATTTATTTAACGGCTGTTTAAGCTTAAATAAATACAAATTGAAGAAATGAAATAAATAAAATGACGAACAAATTTAAGAAGTAAAAATGTTTTTTATGGGAAATATATATTTTTGTTTGTTCGGATTGTGAATGCGTGTAGTATTTGCGTCATATCAGTGTTTGTGTAAAAATAACTTGAATGATATTTTTGGATTTTATTTTGTTTTTTATGCTAAAATGTTTTTGATATTAATGTTCCAAAATTATTGAAATACAATGTTTGTATTGTATTTTTTTAATTGCTCACAATAGTCACTTTGTGACTGATTTTAATGGAAAAATTTATTAAAATTAAAATTCTACATTAAAAGAAAATAATAAAAAAAGACAGAAATAATAAAAATTAAAAACAGAAAAATATTTTAATTGAATTGTTTTCTTGAAGAAAATTTAAGGTTTTTTTTTTAATAACAATATACAGTGGGGTAAAAATGAAATATTTTAAAAATAGATCAACGGTTGAATCGATAAAACTAGTAGTAGAAAATATTCGAGTTTAAGTTTTGAGTTTGAGTTTTCTGGACTTTATGGAACCGTTGCAGTAGATTTCTGTTTTTTTCAGTTTTCATTAGATCTTTATAGTTTTAAATTCCTTGACATCACTTTCAAATTACGTAGGCGTATTTCAAAACTTAAGTATATTTTACGACCTGAGTTAAAATTTCACATCGTAATTTACTTCAAAATATTGGACACAATTTTCAAAAACCTTCCAAACATTTTTTTCAGTAAGTGTTCGGCAACGCTATCAGTGTTTATCCAAATTAATTTACTATATTAAAAAAAAAAGTGTTATGATTTTTTTTTTAAATTTATAAAGTCGATATTATTCGAATTTTAAAACCTTCAGTAAAGTTTATAATTTATAAAATAAAAGCTTGAGCCGAATTAATTAGGAAGATTAATTAATATTAAAAATGCTCACACATATTTCTTCAATTGCATTAATTTTTAAAATATTACAGTCTATTCAACATTCGAAAAATTAGAATTTAAAAATGCTCAATAACCGAGCCGATTATTTTAATAATTTACTATGTCTGGGCTACTCTTCAATTTTAAATTTTATCATTATATTTGCTGTTGTTGTTGAAAATTTAAAGTTACGTTGCTAAATACGTTCAGCTAATACGCTAAATATGTTACTTTCATTAATATTAGGACTTTTGTAGTGACACCCTTTTATTTCAATTTTATTATTTTGTATTTGCTATTGAAGAGGAAATACACTCTGTGTTAATTTCAATAGTTTAAAAGACAATATATGGGAAATTAATAAAATGTTTAATTTAATTGTATTATTTGTGGGAAGTTTCAATTGTCTGACTAAATCGATTCTACAGATAAATACGTGTGTCTAACGGGCAAATGCAATGCGTCTAGCAAAGCCCTTGGGGCACATAGCAGCAATGTTTCCCATAGTGCTGGCTCTCTTGGAACCGATAATTCAGTCACTAGTCGGACTTTGATGTTTTGTTTTCTCCTAGTTTCAGACATATGAAAGCCTAGGCGAGTAGTAACACCTTTTTTCACTAGAAGCGTATTGTCGAGGTGTCGAAGTTCATCATACTTCCATAAAAAAAATAAATGAATAAAAATTTTGGCAATAAAAAGTAAAACGGTTAGACCTCCCTCCGTCTTTTATGTGATGTTCCTAAGATGCTATGGCAAGCGATAATTTTGCTTGCCAGGAATAGTTCCGAAAGAGCAACGTAGATCTATAAATGCAAAGGCGAGCAGCTCTTTATTGCAGATTATTTTTGCTATTTTACACTTTGTGTTAATTTCAATAGTTTAAAAGACAATATATGGGAAATTAATAAAATGTTTAATTTAATTGTATTATTTGTGGGAATTTTCAATTGTCTGACTAAATCGATTCTACAGATAAATACGTGTGTCTAACGGGCAAATGCAATGCGTCTAGCAAAGCCCTTGGGGCACATAGCAGCAATGTTTCCCATAGTGCTGGCTCTCTTGGAACCGATAATTCAGTCACTAGTCGGACTTTGATGTTTTGTTTTCTCCTAGTTTCAGACATATGAAAGCCTAGGCGAGTAGTAACACCTTTTTTCACTAGAAGCGTATTGTCGAGGTGTCGAAGTTCATCATACTTCCATAAAAAAAATAAATGAATAAAAATTTTGGCAATAAAAAGTAAAACGGTTAGACCTCCCTCCGTCTTTTATGTGATGTTCCTAAGATGCTATGGCAAGCGATAATTTTGCTTGCCAGGAATAGTTCCGAAAGAGCAACGTAGATCTATAAATGCAAAGGCGAGCAGCTCTTTATTGCAGATTATTTTTGCTATTTTTGGTTTTTTATATTGAAAACTAAAAATTTATAAAAAAAAAACTTTAGATTACTAAATGAGCCAAATGCCGCTAACTGAAATTTAACCAAAATATTACATTTTCACCAAACGTTTTACTATAAAAATTTATTTTTGCAGAACAAAATTTTACTTGCAATAAAAAATTTTTAATTTATTAAAAATCGAGAATATATGGCAAATGCTGAGTTCTATTTGCTAGGTTTCTTTAAGTTCGGTGCTTTTGTATTCATAAGGAAGCATTACAAGGGGCACTGGAATGCAGTGTCCTTCTAGCAGATTTCTAAGCAAATATATATACAACCCAAATAAAGGACTTTTTAACAAGAATTTTGTTTTCTAAAACAAAATAAAACAAAATATTTAGATTAAGATTATTCAAATTTTTATTGTATTACAAAGAGAAAAGTTTGGCAATTATAGATGAAAAATGATATCTGGCAAATGTCTACCACAACCATGCTGACAGATGTCGATTCTTTCATCAAAGTTTTTAATCACTTCTTGGCAAAATGGCGGTCCTATTTCGTTAAAGCTAAAATCGATTGGCTCTGTGTGGACACAGTGTGCATAGGCTCTAGGATTTTCAGAAGCGCAACTGCTGCAATTTTGCTTCACCCCGATAAGTGAAAATGGGCTTCGCTTGAAACAATGATATTTTCTGTATGAATTGAGCGAATCTATGGCGATGTGAGTGGTCGGTCGGTTTCAATTCCTGCACCATTTGAACCCTGTAAGGTTTCAAAGTCAAATCCTTATGCAAAAATTCTTCGCCATGTGATGGTTTGGTTTCACACATTTAGTATCAAGCATGTCGACTCAAATTCAACGACAAAATTCTTTAAATAGCGATTATGTTGACCGAAAATATCACGAATTTTGCAAAATGTAACTTTAACAGAATCACCATTTTCATAGTGGATTTTAATAATTTTAATGCAATTTTCGTGCAAAATTGAATTCATTATAATTGCCAATGCCAATACTACGAATGCATCAAAAAACAAAAATTGAAAAGCAAACTTCTTGTTGAAAAACACGATACATTTATGTTACCAACAACATCATTATACCAAATATGTATTTTTAGGAAAAAAAACATGTACTTAAAAAACCAATATTAGCATGGTCATTGCTGAAAGGTATGTATGATTCGAAACAACCAAAAGTAGCGCTCTCACTTCTTCTTTTTTTCTTTGTTAAAGTAAAGTTTTATTTTTAGGCAGTTAACGCAAAAAATTTTAAAAACATAAATAATTTATTAAATTCAATTTTAATAAAAACAGAATTGCAAATCAAGATAAGTTGGTAGTTGGCCCAGTTGGGTATAAAGTCATTCTAAGTTGATTACGAGAAGAGAAGAGGGAAACAGATAAAATATACTAGACGAAATTTTATAGATAATATTAATGAAAAAATTGAGTAAAATCACATCTGGGAATGTAAATTACATTTTAGAATTATTTACATACAGTTTTTTCAATTATCATTATAATTACGTTTATTTGTAAATAATTTTAGTCTCTGATTTCAATTACAATGATCTTATAGCACATTTTAATTGAAATTTAATTATCATTGAAACCAGCCAGATCTGGTTAATTTGAGTTAATTTTTTTTAAATCTATAAACGATTTATTCAAATCATCAAATTTCATTCAAATTACCAGATTTTTCTTAAAAAAGTTTTGTTAAATAAAATATGGGAACTCGACTAAAAAATAATTAAGATATAAAGAAAACTTCGTTAAATAAAGAACATTTTAATTATCACAAGAGAAATATCCGAAGTAAAGTTCATGCGTAAATTTATTTCATTAAACGCATGTAAAAGAAATATGCAAAACTTGACTAATTTATTTTGAGAAAAATTGAAAAATATAAGTTTTCAAACTGAGTAATGTCGCATGTCGCTTAAAATAAAATCCTGTTAATTGGAAATAATAATCGTTAAAATAAATTTATTTACTTAAAAACCTTTAATTAATTTGAGGAGACATGTAGACAAGAGTTTTCTTCTTAATAATTGTATTTTTTTCTTATCACTATCCTAAGGTTGTACAATAATTAGAGACAAAAATATTTTTTGAATAAATGACGGAACATTTTTTATTAAAAACTTCTTGATAATGACCGCGCTAGTAAAATTAAAAGTTAAAAACGTTTGTTTTTGAAACGGCTTCAAAAAGGAAGAAAGTTATCAATTCGTTTGTATTTTTTAAACTTGTGTCCGAAGAAGCCTATTTTAAAATATTTTTTTATATTAAATCTTAATCTTAATCTTTTAAACGGTCCTTTAAATTATAACGATTTAATTTTTTCTCGATATTTCGCTTTCCTGTGGAAAGCTTCTTTAGGAAATTATTTTTTATATTTTTCAAAAACAAAAATTATAACAATTTGAAAACAAACATTTTTTGAAAAACATTTGACAAAACATATAAAACAATTTTCTTCATACATACAAACATACAAAAATTACAATTTTAAATATTTAAACATACAAAAACAAGGAAACGGAAACTAAATAACAAATTCTTTCTTATGAAATAAATATAACAAATTATGTATCTTTTGTATTAAGTACCTATAATTCTGCGCTAAATTGTCTGTGTCTGTTTTGAAATTTATTTTCCTTACATTTGGTACACTAACAATTTCTAAGATTTCTAACATATAACGTCTCTTGTAGTTTTTTTCTATATCTAATACTGATGTTTCATCAAACTTTGGATAATGATTATATTTCTTACAATGTGAAGATAAGGATGCCTTCTGTGTTGAAATATTCCTATATTTTTGTTCGAATAACACTGAAAAGAATATTTTTTTATTTTATTTATTTATTAAAAAATAAAAAAGGTTGCCACCACACAACACTCACCAATTTTACAAAACCCCTATAAAATTAAAATAAAGTCGATACCACTGTAGGTCTCAATAAGAGAAAGTAATAAAAAACTAAATTTAAAAATTAAAGGATGTCACCATAGCTGGCATAACTCCACTTTAAATCATTTCACTTTTTTGCCAGAACTATATCAGATTATGTGCAAGTTTGTTATCTAATAAAGATATGTTCCAATTTAAAATACAAACAATTTAAATAAAAAGTAATTAAAATTAATAACTAAATTAATAATTAAAATAGTATTAAATTACTAATTTTATTAATTTAAATAATTTTAATTAAAATGAATCCTGTCCTAGTAATTAGTAAAATTAAATACACAAATTCGTAATTTATTTCAGCTTTCATTACTGAATAGAGGCTGCATATTCAGTAACGAATGGTGAATAGTCAGCCATATTGAATAAATTTTTTCTATATATTTGATTTTACAATATTATTTTATTTTTGCGAAAAACGTGTATAGAATTAAACAAAAAATAACATTTTTTCAAATGAGAAGTTCATTTTTGGTTTTTAGTTTAGTGTAGAGGGAGATTGTGAGAGTAGCATAAAAGTTAGAAACTATTACAAGAGAGTAGAGCGAGGCGGCTGTTAAGAGGCTTAAGATGTGCTGGGAGGTGTGCTTACTTAGTGCGGTTTTACACACATCAACAGTTGAGCAACAAAAGTTGATGTGTGGAAAACCGCACTTAAAGAAAAAATAAATTCATTGTTAAGAGAACAAATGAAGATCGATTTACTTCGCCGTAGATAGATCCTGTAAAGCAGGACAGAGGCATCGATTATTTCTTTTTGTTCTTTCTGCACTATCTTGTAAACAAAGTGTATTTTGTTTATAGAGGTACTAGCTGATCCATTGAGAACGAATTTGTGAGGTCGCAAAGAAGAAACGCAAACAAATAAGCTCTAAGCCCACCGCGACTGTTTTAACGGCGGCAGTAATCGAGTTCATGTTACTTTGGCCCTTTCACCGTCATCCGCCAAGGCACATTGGAGGCAGTTGGCGGCTGGTGACGAATATATGGCGTGTGTGTATTTTTGAAGTAAACAACGCTCAATATTTACGTAAATGCGACCATAAAATATCAAAACACAGCGCAGAAAAAAATTAAATGCATTAAATTAATCAAAACACCAAAATTCATTCAAGTCGATCCAGTCGTGTAGTTGAATAACCTGGATACCGACTGCAGCGCCATCTGTCGGGCTGGTTTGTGAATGTAAACCATCCAGGGTGGCATCCAAACGCATGCAAAAAAATTTATTCAGTGACATACACACGAACAGTAGAATTATATACATAAAAAAGATTTGTATGGGAAGTACCACGCGTCTTTATCAAATCCCGCCTATATTTGCAGCAGAACTTAAATAACACGGTGCGACAGTCCAAAAAACCTGGGACCGGATATTATTTTTCTTGTAGGGCTTATCGAGTAAAACAAGATTCCAATAGTGAAATTTGCCGGACACCTCCAAAATCCGGATGTACGGTTAAAAAACCGGTTTTTGTAACTTTGCGCACTTATAAGCCTGTAACTTTGTTGATAATGATCTGATTTTCAATTTCTTACTACAGCTGAAAAGAAGAAGCTGAGATCTTTCGAATGATGTATAAATTTATCTGTAAGAAAAATAATATACGGTCCCAGGTTTTTCTATTTCATTCAATTTTGTAACACTGTGTAATGTTCACTCAACCCAAATACTAAATTCTATTTAAACACCGTTAGCAGGAGCAGAAATAATAGGTTTTTAATTTCTGGTTTGTATAGGAGCTACCACGCCTCTTTGTACAATTGGACCGAATTGTAAATCTAAGCTACCAGGGGCGCCACCCAAACGCATACAAAAAAATTTATGCAAATCGGTCCAGCCGCTTAGGAGGAGTTCAGTCACAACACACATACAGTAGAATTGTATATATAAAAGAAGAAAGAACTTTAAAATGGAATAAAATAAAATAGATGAACTTTCTAAAGTGACATGAAATTTACTTTATTCAAAAGATAATCATCTGGCATTATAATTTAAATATAACTTCTGGCATATGACCGCCATGGCTGGCTCGGACGTAGTGTAAGCTAGAGATCCAATTTTTGATGGCTTTTTCCAACATTTATTAGCCCAGCGAAAGTGGGGCAATCGTTTCGGCCTTATCGATAAAACGAGAATAGTCTAGCGATGTTAAATCGCACGATCTCAGTGGCCAATTTACGGGACCGAAACGTGAAACAATGCGGTTACGAAACATTTCTTTCAATGATCAATTATGGCAAGAGCTATGTGAGATGTTGCGCCGTGTTGGTGACATCACAGCTACTGCGCATTATGATGTACGAAAACGTCAAAAATCATGGCAGTATAGCAGTCACTATTGGCGTTGCAGGCAATAGTGACGTTACAGCCAATAGTGACTGCTACTGACCAGCCTCGTTTTGAAATAAGTACGAACCATAAATTCCACCAGCCCATAAATTACACCAAACGGTCAGGTCTTCTGCTAACAATGGTGTTTCAACATTAACTTGAGGATTATTATCACTACAATATTGTTGCATCCATTCAAGGAAAAATGGACTTCACTATTAAACAAAATTCACTTATGAAAATCGGTATAAACTTCAATTTCGTTTTAAAAGCGTTTTTTTAGTCTTAAACTGCCAAACAAAACTTAACAAAAATCACTTGATATCTGACAAAATGACCGTAGTTAAAAAAAATTCTATACCTCTATAAAAACACCCGATAGATTCTATGTAATATTTTGCTGATATATTTATCCTTTCGATATGAAGTTGTGGGCAAAATATTTTTCAAATAATTTTACTGCAATCTTCAAACCTCGCAATTCACCACATGAAAATAGCAAATCAAAACGGAAGACTATACTTAAGTAAACAACTTGCTAATCCAATTTTGTTAAATTATACTTTTATTTTTTTAAGTTTATTTTTAAAAGAATTAGATTTTTAAAAGAATTAGATTCTCCTAAAAACTTGGAAATAATAATTTGGTAAAATTGTTTTGCACAACAAAGTTTGTGAAATTTAACTTCAAATTATATCCTGAATATCATAAATTGATTTGCATTAACAATAAAATTTAAAAGTAACAAAAAAAAATAATACTGAAGAGAGAAAAGGAAATATAAAAAAGAAAATACAAGAAAGTAAAATTGTAGAATTAAAAAAAAAAAATAATGAAAGTAATAAAACACCTAAAAGTGGATTCAATTCCATTAGTAAGTGACCATAAACATTTAATAATAATTTACAACTTTGAAGTATAATAAAAACGAGTCCAGCATAAAAATGTTCAAAATACAAAATACTTAATTAATGACACTCATTATGTGAGATATATTTACGTTGTTCATAGACAAAATATAAAAATGAAACAAAAGGAAAAAATCACAGAGACAGACACACACACACATACACGCACACACAACTCAATTACTTTTGAATGACTTATTTATCTTGAGTATATTAGAGAAAATAAATCAACAACTTATTTATTTCTAGGAGTTATAAATATAAAAAATGACAAAAACTTTTTTTGAATTTATATTTGTAATTTGTTGCATTTTATTAATTTATTTCTTTTTGTAATTTTTAAGTTATTTCTGATATTTTCACAGAAGTAAAACAATTTGTTATTGCAGCCTTTTAGAATCGATTTCGATAAAAAAACATGTTTTATTCATGCTTTATATGACTTAAAGAAATAAATAAATAAATTATTTTGGCAGGTTTAAAAAAATAAAAATTAAAGGATGCCGCCATAGAAATGTGGTTTGCGATTGTCATGTGTGATGTGTGTGTGTGTGTGTGGCCTTATCTTTTAAACTGTTGTAAGTAGAATTTTAAAATTTACACAAAGTAAGTGAATGCTTACTTTGTGAGTGAAATTAAAATACACTCTCGATCAGATATTTAGAGTCATTCAAAAATTTTACTATTAGGAAAAAACTTTTCTTAAGATTACAAAATTATCAACAAAGAGAATTTAACAGTCCCTTTCAAAAAAAAAATAATAATTTTTTTTCAAACAAAATTTAATTTAATTTTATAAAAACTAAAACATTTTGTGTATTAAAATATTTTAAATAAAAAATTTTCCAACAAGAAGATTTTTTTTTTCTAAGACAAAATAAAACCTAAAATTTAGCTAAAGATGATCGAAATTTTGTATTACGAAAAGAATAGTTCGGAAATTATAGATGAAAAATGATATCTGACAATTGTCCATCACGACCATGCTGACAGATGTCATTTCTTTCATCAAGCTTTTTAATCACTTTTTTTTGGCAAAATGGCGATCCTATTTCGTTCATCACATCACGAATTTTAAATTTTAAGGTTTAAATCGAATCGATTGGCTCCGTATAGACTCTGTCCTTAACATAGCGCCACAAAAAATAATCCAGTGGTGTTAAATCACACAACGTGGCTGACCACTTAACTGCTGATTGTCGTGAAATTATGCCATCCAGAAATATGGCTTGCAATAAATTAATCTTTTCATTGACGGTGTAATATGTGGCATCGTCCTGTTGAAACCATATGTTAGTGATATGTTATTGAATTGTTAGCATCTCGGGATAGTGTGATCCATTGACCGTTACCGCATTTCTAGCCTCATCTTAAAAAAAAAGCCCAATCACGCCTCCAAACCGCACGGCGCACCATATAGTAACAAGTTGAGCATATAAATGCTTTTCAATAACCGCTCTATGATTTTCAGAAACCCAATTGTGTCAATTTTGCTTGTTGACATTCCCTGACAAGTGAAAGTGGGCTTTGTCTGAAAAAATATTTTTTCACAAAAACCAGCCGGTTGTTGCTGAATGAATTAAGCGAATCTACCGCAATATGAATGGTCGGTCAGCTTCAATTCATGCAGCAGTTGAACCTTGTAAGGCTTCAAAGTCAAATCCTTACGCAAAATCCGCCATGGTTTTGGATAACCCCAATTGTTGAGGAATTGACAAACTTGGATCTAGTCAAATTTAGGACGAAAATATTAGAATTTTGCGAAATGTAATCACAATTTTTATAGAGTCCTTAATTATTATACGTTAAAAAACTAAATGTCAAAACTATCATGTTGTTGGTGTTGCCACAATTGAAAAACTAACTTCTTTTTGAAAGCCCTGGTAGAAGGAAATTTGTTTAAGCGATTCTCATTGGGCAACGATGAAAACTAAAAATAAAATAAAAAATATCGTAGAATTTCTTGACTGTCACAGTAGTAAAATCACTGTTGTATAAATACATCAGAGAAGAACTGCATATTTACGAATTGACAAATAACAACAACTGAAATTTTATTCCGAAATTAAAAAAAAAATAACTCATAAAAAAACTCAAGTAAAGGGTGTTTAATAAAGATAGAGAAGTTTTTTAAATAGCGGCTATATATTAGCTGTCAGGTAAATTATGTTTAGTTTGGTTTGGCATTTCAACATGAATAGACTAAATAACGCTTCCAAATTGTGCCCATTGGGCCTAAGATAAGATTGGTGATATTAATTTTCATAAGCGAATTTTGTTTAACGATGATGCTCACTTTTGTTTAATTATAATGTTTGGATAATCCACTAAATAAAACTGCTGTATTTTGAGTGATGACAATGCTCAAGTGTATGTTGAGACACCGTTGCATCCAGAAAAATTGACTGTTTGGTGTGCATTACGGGCAGGTGGAATCATTGCTAAGTGCTTCTTTCAAAACGATGTTGGTCAGAAAGTTACAAGTCAATGACCGAACAACCATGATGTGCAGGAACCATAGTTTCGACAAGACGGCGCAACATGCCATAAAGGTGGTGCTACATTTGATTTATTAAAGGAAACATTTGGTAGCAGCATAGTTTCATGTTTCGGACCCGTGAATTGACCTTCAATTCATGCGACTAAACGACTTGGAAAACAAACTTCTTGTTTAAAACTCCTTTATATTGCTTTAAAATTTTAAGAATGCTAATCAATGACTTTAGATTTCGCCGCAATTCAAATTCTATATTTTATTTTATTTTTTCAAACAACCACTTTAATAAGAAATTTAAGGCCGTGTCAGATAAAACTTTTGCTTTGCGTTGCGTCAGAGTTTCGCTTTGACATTTGAGTTAAAATGTACGATAATGTATGAAAGTTGCCACATAAAGCACTTTTGACGCAGCGCAAAGCGAAAAGTTAACCAACATTCAACTTTTTGCGCGCTTTGACAAACACCTGGCTTTTATTATTTGTGTTTGTGTATTTGTGTGTGGGCGTAAACAAAAGTGTTTTCAAAGTTTATTGTGACATACACCACTTGATTTACGCTTTTGCTTTAAAGTTTCAAATGTCACGCAAAGCAACAAAGTTTTATCTGAGATCGCCTTTACAGTTTTAAAGGTAAACGATGTCTAAAAATTAAGACATGTAAAAAAATGTTAATATATTTTTAATCTAGAAGTCATAAGCTTTCCGCTGGTACTATTTACTTGTATAAAGATTATATACTTAAGTTGTAGCAGCTTCGCAAGTCTCGCTTTCTAGTAGAGATTTTCCCCTTTTTTCTATCTAAAAAGCAAAATTGTGCACAAAAACATTTTTCCTGCAATGTTCGGTTCTTTCGACTACAATAAATTTCATGTCAGTTTAAAAAATTCATCACGGTTTTATTCCACTACAAAGTTCTGCACCTCTATAAAAAAAACCCTAACAAATGTCCTAAAAAATCGAGATTATACTTTCAAATTTAAAATCCGACATTATTTTTTGGTTTAACTCAATGTCTTTGATACATCAAAAGAAAAGCTGAATGTTTAAAAATATCCGTTTTTAATAATGAATAAAAGAACTTGAATTTCAAATAATCTAACACGCATACACTAACACACAGTCACATGATGCCAACAAATTAGAATATTATCAAAGAAATAAAGAAAGAAAGACAAAAACTTATGAATGAGATAAAAATAATTATAATCAGAAAGTGAAAAATATCTTTAAAAAAAAAGAGTTAAAAAACAGTGCTTAAAAAAAATCAAAATGTAAATGAACTTCTCGAAGAATAAAAAATAAACACAAAAAATGTAAATGAATGTTCAAAAAAAAAAGAAAAAGAAAAATATTTAAAAAAAAAAAAAATAAAAAAAATTCGTATAAAATGAAGATAATGCACTTTGAGCAAAAACTTTTTGCAGATGAGTTTACTAATGGCCACTTTTAAGGAAGTATTAGATGCCATCAATCTATTACTATTTTAAAAATGAATCCTTGATGAGTCAGAACATCAAAAATAACTTGATAAATGTCTTCGATAGTGCCAGCAGCAACTGTGGCCACAACAACAAAATATTTAATGAAAATGATTAATCGCTAAATTATATCAATAATTTTTCTTTTGGTAAATGGAAGCTTTTCTTTTCACTTTTCTCATCGGACAAAACATCCATCCATCCTTTCCCAAATTGTTTAAACGTGTAAAGAGTTTCAATGTGTCTGCAATATTTATATTTTTTATTTAATCTTTGTATTTCATTCTTAAAATATGAAAATAAAAATTAATGAAATAAAAAAAAAAAAAACACTAAAAACTATTATAATTGCAAAAATTATTTATCTTAACTCGTGCACATGTTCTTTGTTGTTGACGTAAATATTGAATTACTGAGGATTTTCTTCCCGCTTTATTTTCATCTTAAACAACAAAAAACAAACAAGAAAAATCCTTTTTTATTTTTGTTCGATTTCAATGAAGACTGAAAGCAATTAAAAGACAGAATAAATAAAATAAGCAAATCTCAGCGAATATGGTGTATGGAAGGAGTATAGCAATTGGGGTTTTATTTTTAGCCATCATTGGTGCATTGTCAGCTTTAATATTTTATTTAAGTTTGGGTAAGTACTTTTAAAGATTTCAAATATTAAAAATGATAATTTTAATAAAACTTAAATTTAACCAAGAATAATAGGGATAAATAACAACGCTTTCTTGTAAAATGAATTTAAAAAAATATAGTTTCTTATTTAAATATCAAATAAAAGTTATGGGCACTGGTGTTAAGTTGTGTCGACTTCCTAGAGCTAGTAACAAAAAATAAGCATGTTTTTTGTGTGCATTCTTCGCCAAAAAAAAATTTATAAAAATTTTCAATAAATAGATATAAAAGCAAGGCTCTTACTTAACAATAAAAACACTAAAAATAGCTTACAAACTAATAGTTTAGAGCTATCGGACGTTTCAATTGTGGCAACACCAACAACATGATGGTTTTGACATTTGGTTTTTTGATGTATTCGTGGTAGTTGTATTGGCAATTGTTGCAACATGATAATTAAAATCCACTAAAAAATGGTGGTTCTGTTGAAATTCATGATATTTTCGGACAACATAATCGTCCTTCTGAGACTGCTATTAAGAATTTAATTCGACAGGCTGGATACAATATGTGTGAACACTAACGCGTGTTCGATCAAGTAGTTCAACTGAAAACATCGCAGGTGTGAGCCACAGTGTTGAAGCAGATACAAATTATGTCATTTCCTCTGGGTTCTCAACAATTGAGGTTAATCATAACCACTATATGGCGAATTTTGCGTAAAGATTTTACTCTGAAGCCTTACAAGCTTCAACTGGTGCAGGAATTGAAGTCGACCGACCATTCACATCGGCATAGATTGGCTTAATTTATTCAGGGACAGCCAGCCATTTTTACTTGTCCGAATATGCCAACAAGAAAAATTGTCGCATCTGGGCTTCTTAGAAAATTTTAGAGAGATTATTGAGAAGCCTTTCCATGCTCAACGTGTCACTGTATGGTGCGCTATATGGTCTGGAGACTTAATTGGGCCGTTTTTTTTAAATGAGACTGAAAATGCGGTAACCTTTAAGAGATCACACAATCGGAAGAGGCTAACAACTTAATTTTAGTCTGTTATTGACGATGTGGATATCACTGACATGTGGTTGAAACATGTCGCACAGCCAATGAAACGATCAATTTATTGCAAACCAAATTTCTCGGTCGCATAATTTCACGATAATCAGCAGTTAAGTGGCCATCCAGATGGTGTGGTTTAACTCCACGGGATTATTTTTTGTGGGGTTATGTTAAGGACAGAGTCTATACGGAGCCAATCGAATCAATTTTAGCCTTAAAACTTAAAATTCATGATGTGATTAACGAAAAAGGACCGCATCTAAAAAAAACCACCTTTTATTTATTTATATTAAGTCGGGTAAATGCCACTGGTAGCTTGTAGTTGAAGCGGCCATGATTAAAATAGAAACTAAGGTACTCGAATACTTTTAAATTATAGCACGAGTAATCATTTTTATCGTGGTTTGCAACTTTTTACTAAGAGACTAACTTCTCACAAAGATACAATTATTTTCTTTCATTATCTTAAACAATTTCTATGTCTTTAATTAAGTAATTTTCTTAACAAAATTTAATTTAAATCTAATTTCTTTTATTTAGGGAAACCATTTCTTATTATTTAATTAAGATTTTTTTTCTCTGTTTTAATGTCCTTAATTCTTATCCTCTATTTCCTTAACTTCCACTACATCATAAAACAATTTCATTCTCATACATGCCCACATTTATGAAATCATAACATTGTGTGTTTATACCACTTACGATATTTGGTTTTCATAAAGTTCACATGTTGTGAAAATTACTTTATTGTTTAAGGTTAATAACTTTATCAATAACACTGTTACAGATGTTCAACACGAATTACATAAAAAAGAATATTTTTGAATTGAAGACAATAAAAATATGATTCATTGCAAAAATACTAAGAATCAATGTTTAGACCATTTTTTATTGACACTTGGTAAAAGGAAACAAAAAAACTTTAGATAATTTAATAAAAATATTTTGTCATTGTCAAGGGGACATTTTTGAAATTAAAAATTTCAAAATAATATAAATATAATAGATAACGATAATTTAATGTCTTAAGGCAATTTTTTTAAAAATTATATACTTCTTTGAGTTCCATGTTTATTAGATGATGTTTCATAACCTGTCCCCAATAGAACTATTTAGCGTCGTAAGGTAGAATTGATCAAAAATCACAAGAATATCCTTCGTTCTTTACTTTTAGAAAATTTAAATATCCACTGTTTTGCCTTAAGCTTTTTTAAGGCAAAATTAATTGTTTTTTAAAGTGAAACTGACTGCACTTTTCGCATCAAAATGTACACGACCGGTCTTTTCAGATTTTTCTTCATTAGCGATTTATTTTTAAAAATGGCTTCTTACAACTGGCTTAAGTATAACAGTTCATATTTTAATTTTATAAATTACCCAACATGTAATTCAGTTAAGTTCTGGGATTATTAGATTAGTTGCAAACACTTATTTTGTCGATAGTATACAACAAATTAGAAATACAATTGAACACGTGCAATACATAAATGAAATACCTGTGATAAATTCTATTTTTAAGTTTCATGCAATATCTTTATTAGACCTAAAAACCATATTTAAAAACATGAAAAACAAACCCGACTACAAGAAAACTACAAAAAACATTATTCTCGATACATGGAACACAACTGGCCCCATTTTATTGAATATAATTAATAAATCTATGGAAACAGGAGTTTTTCCCACAAAATGGAAAGAATCAATGATTACGCCGATAGAGAAAATCAAAAACACAAATAGATGCGAGGAGTTCCGTCCAATAAATGGGCTAAAAATATGTGAAAAAGCTATTGAGAAGGTTGTGAAAAATCAACTGGAGAAATATGTCGAAAATCATTATTTGCTGTCTAAACATCAGTCAGGATTTAGAAAAAACCATTCCTGTGAAACAACAGTGAACTACTTAATAAACAGAATAAAAATAGTAAAGAAAAGTAACAAAATCCTATGTGTGTTCCTAGATTTTAAGAGAGCCTTCGAGACAATAGATCGTAATATATTAGTTCAAAAACTTCAAAAATATGGTTTACGTAATAATGAATTAAATTGGTTCAAAACATATCTAGAAGATAGAAAACAAATAACAAAAGTTAATAACATAGAATCAGGTAGAGTAATAAACAACTATGGTGTTCCACAAGGCTCAATTTTAGAAGCTCTCTTATTCATAATATATATAAATGACATTGAACAAATACTTGATAAATGTGAAATAATACTATACGCGGAAGCAGAAACAGAAGAAGAATGTTACGACAACATCAGAAAAGATTTAAAAAAAATAAATAATTGGATAAATATGAATAAACTAAAACTAAATGAAGCAAAAACTAAACTGATAGAAATTAATATGGACACTAATAAAACACTCGAAATAAATAATATCACGATAGAGAAAGTAGACAATATAAAATATCTCGGTTTTGTGATAGACAAAGACTTAAAATGTAATGAACATATTGAATATATTTGTTAGAAAATCGGAAAAAAAATTGGTTTTTTCAAACGTTTAAGAAATAAAGTATCAATTTCAACATCCATAAATATATATAATACAATGATTAAACCTTATTTCGAACACGGGTCAACAATATTATACTCCAGCTGTACCGAACAACAAATTGCTAGACTACAAAAACTACAAAATAAGGCGATGCGTGCAATATTGAAATGTGATCGTTTTACTTTAATTAATTACATGCTCAACACGCTGAAATGGTTAAATATTAAGCAAAGACTACAACTAAATACTATAGTTTTCATACGGAAGCTAAAGATGGGTGAAGCACCAGAATATTTGTTAGAGCAGATGAGATATGTAGGAGATGTCCAGCCATATTATCTAAGGAATGCTATTGATTTTAGGTTGCAAAGAGCACACACCAATGCGATGCAGAAAACTTTGTTTTACAAGAGATTGAGAATGTACAATATGATGCCAAATGCAACTAAAATTGAACGGAATGTAAAAGTATTTAGGAGCAAAGCTGTACATTATATTAAGAATAATTTGGTTCAGAGCGCTTAACCTTAAAATGTATTTAAACTTATTTATATGTAAATTTCTAAAGTATTTAAAATACTACTTAATAATAATAAAAAAAAAAAAATATTATTAATTTAAATGTAACAAAGTAAAAACAATCAAATAATATAATAAAAAAGATAACAAATGACTTAACATCCACTTTGGAGGAATAGCAATCTAAAAGGCGTTGTCAAAATAATATAACATCTAGGAAAAAATTATATTCATATTTTAATATCTACGGAGAGTGGCCGCTACCTCATTCCTCCTTTCATTAAGTTTCTGAGTTTTGCGATATGGAGTCGGCTACTACTATAGATTAGTGATTTCTGACCATCAAATAAATATTGACTAAAAAAGACGACTCGACTCACAATTCCTGTGGAAGTGCTAGCATGCTAATCACATATACCATTTGTAAACTTCATTCTGCAACCAACCAGGGATGGACATACATACACACATGATATTCGTTGCCTGCATGCATTTGGCAACATTAGATGTGTATTAGAGAGAAAAAGCTTGTTTGAGCACTATTTTTTAGGTAAGTCCACACATTTAAACAAAATGTCTGCAAGTATCAGCAGGCCATATAGTCCTTCTTACGCGTTCTTATAAATAATTTTCTACCGTGTATTAAATGATTTTAAAGAGTTCAATTTTTCCAGCACCACTAGCACACACCATCTACTTGAAGTTCTTTTCTGTATATGATCATGAAAAGGCATTGACGGCATTTCTGGCAGCTGATTGTTTTTGCTGGTTTTAGAAAATGAGAAAGCTTTATTATAATTAATTATATTTTCAGACTGAAAACCCGTATACAAAGAAGTCGCTATTATGCCAATTCTGGCTATCAGTCTTAAAACAGATTTTGTCATTAGACGGTTTTACTTCTCTTATTCAAATTTGCAAACGTCATTCACGCCCTAGGAGGCCATCGAATACGTATATCCTCCGGTCACTCCTAGTAGCAATTTCGAAAGCCCGAAGTAGGCCGCAGCCTTCACTCCTTGCTAAAGAGTTGGAGACTTTCCAACTCCTTGTTCAGAACGCATGAGCTTAATATAATTAAGAACACGACGGCATTCATACTCACTGGACTTGAACCATTTATTGTGTTCATTATGAATGATCCGATCCACAAACTCTCACGAGGGTCTCGAAATACACAGCCACCACGATACTTCCATATAGGGGCCAACCTCAATAATTAGCCAGAGAACAGCTAATTGTCTAAAGAGGCAAAAAGTGAACTCTGCGAGCGTGACTACTACTAGCCTTTGAGGGGCCAAGACACCAGTCTATATGGAATAGTAGGTTCCAAAAAGACTATCATGTGCCCCCGGGGGGAAAACAATACAAGCAATGTAATGCCAAAAATTCATCAGGCGCTAATTTATTTATGATATCATTTGTTCCATTGCGAATAATAAAAAGTTATACCGAGTTAGAGCCGTCAACTAGTACACCAACAGAAATTGATATATGAAAAAATGAAATACCCTCGTCAACAAAATATTGCAGACCAATAAAATTTACTTTCAAAAAAAAGAAATAAAAAATGTCATAACTAAAAAAGTCCGAAAAATAAATGATGGCCTTCAAACTGTAATATTTACTGTTGATGAACAGAAAATCGAAGTAACTTTTAAAATGCATCTCACAATGATTGATGGAAAAGTTGCACAAGCTTTAACGAATACAAAAGCATCATCAAGCTGCACTATATGCAAAAGAACATCAAGTCAATTAAGACATTCAGTTCCAGAAGATGAGACTTTTAAGGCAGCATACGAATTTGGATTGTCCCCTCTTCATACAAGAATACGTTTTATGGAGCATATTCTTAAAATGGGTTATGAATTGGATTTTGGTCCGTTAAGCCTGATACTCGGTTCATAATTTCGTGCGAAATGTCGTCAAAGGCCATATAAAAATAATTGGCACGAAATAAATAAGAAATAATGTTGCTACACTAGTACTCTGTTTGTTTTTGAAAAAGTCACGAAATGTTTCTGGCCGCATGTTTTCTAAATGAAAAACGTTTCAGGCAACATTGTTTTTTCGATCTACGAAACAATATGAGCAGCACTTTTTTCGCACGGAATTGTGAGCAACAGCTGATCAGTTAAGTATTTGTATTTTTAATTTTAAATTTGTTGCGCCAAAATGTGCAAGTATGGAGAAAAGCGTAAATTTATTAAAAAGTGAAAAAGAAAAAACAAAATTAAGTGACGCAGAAAAGCGTATACTTATTTCTGCAGAGTGTGATTCGTTTTACATCCGCACCTGGCTATGTAGCCTTAATCAGATGGTGGACAAACCACTATACATAATATGGAACGTCATGCTCGTCCTAGATAGCCGTAGGCATAATTCTAAGCAACAGAACCACCTAGTTGCAACTTTAATGATTCCAGGACAGGGCTGCAAACCATCACACCTTGCTAAAGAGTTGAAGACTTTCCTACTCCTGTCCACTTTGCGTGTCATTATCAGTGAGATGATCCTGGCCACCATAATAACCATTATACGGTTATGGGGCCGCAAAACCACAACCAGCACGATGCTCCCATATAGGGGCCAACCTCAATGATCAGCCAGAGAACTATTAAATGTCTAAAGAGACAAATAATGAACTCTGCGAGCTCACTGATCCCCGTGGAAATAAAGTGGAGTTTCCAGTTGTCTCCCTGTCTGACTTCAGGGGACTGGGCTCCCTTTTACCTTAGTTGCACTGAGTCTAGATAGTGGAATATTCTATAAAGACCATATTTATATGCCCCTGGGGGCCTTATTTCTGCAGTAAAAAAAAAGAAAACTTATTTGGGATAACTCCCAAATGATATATTCTAACCACAGTGCTGCGAAATCATCGTGGATAAATATCGCTAAAGAGATTTGAAAACCTGGTAAGGCTTGTATGATCTGTTTTAATTATTATTAGATGAAGCTTGTAAGCAAAACTGGAGAAGTATTTTGACGGTATTACAACCAAAAACGAAAAGCATCAAAAAAATCTGGTAGTGGATGCGACTTGCAGTTCTCTTCAGACGAATCTCAGGATCCGTGACAGTTTTCTGAGGACTTCACTGAGACGTCGAAATTGAGAACGTAAGTGTTATTATTCTAACTTATTGTTGCTTATTGTAACTTTCGTAAGTGATGAAAATTTTGATTGTAGAACTAGTTGCTCACAGCTTTTAAGCACGCCAGATCGGCAGCCCACGCAAGATATTTTATCTGGTTCTGAGATGCTGTCTATTACGCCACCGGAGAAAAAAACAACTTATTTATATGTAAGTAGACACCAAGTCTTTATAATTCCAATTCAAAACGTAACTTCAATTACAGTTTTACAGATTTTTATTTTGTTTTAGAAAAACACAGCAGTTTCATTGAAAAACGTATATCGAAATGAAATGTGAGCTGGTGTCTCAAAGGTGGCAGATGTGATGACAACGTTGGTGGATAAGTCAACGCGCCTTGCCTCAATTATATTAATTCCTTGTAGTTAAAATTGCCTAATGAGATTGGCGAAAATGTACGATAAAAAATTATTGTTATGCTTTACGATGAGATCTCTGCTCAAAGACTAATTAGCAACTAAGCAACTTATTTTTAATATTAGTGCATAATAGCAATTTTTACATCATAGTAAAATAAGAGTTTTAAAATTTTTTAAAGACTGGCCACACAAAACAAAAAGCTGAATAAGTATATGAATTTTTTTATAATAGCCAAAGTTTTTCTTTTAATAATAGTATATGTTTTTATTATTCTTTGCAATAAAATCTATTGCCTTACGTATCCACCTTATTAAAAGTTATTTAGTAAAAAAAGTTTTTTTTTTGTTTAAAAACAGACCTTTTTATTAAAGCATTTTGATAATTTTAATTATTTTTAAAGCCTCTTTAGTGAAATTATAAATTTTTTATTTCGTAAACTATTTTTAATTAGGAATCTCCTCCAAAAAAGCGAATTTTCGCTGCCAAGTATCAGATGTCGGAATTAAAATAAGTCATAATTTTATTGCGAACAATACGGTCTGATTCATCTTGTCTGCCGTAATGCGCAACATTAATATTAGATAAAAAGAGAGAATCAGCTGGCAACATATTGTCAAAATTTTCAAGCGAAATATCAAATGTTGCTCAACACTTTTCGCAGATTAGAACAGAGTACTAAGCTTAAAGGGAAGCGAACTATGCGAACAGTGAAGCTTCAATTAAAAAAAAAGCGGAACGGTGCGGACAGTAAAGCTCTAAAAAAGTGATATTGTTACGTTTATTCTTTGAAAAAATATTTTGTTTTTAGACTTATTTTAATGCAAAATAATTATGCACAACACTTTACAGTTCTTAATTAAACTATACGATTTATTTACATATTCGCGTTTATACGCACAAAAATGCACAATCGTGTATTAAACACTTTAACGCCTGAAAGCTGCTTTATTATCGTTATAGTTTCACTTTAACTGTTCTATTTTCCAATAAATGGAGCTTTACTTTCTGTTTTCAGTGGTTCTCGCATCTACAAGAAAATTCTACTTTAACATTACCACATATAGTTGTGGTTATCATTACTCAGTGCATGTGACCGTTTGGCCGTGTTTTTTTTTTGTGTTCTGTGTTAGTTATTATTGTTTCTGTTTAAGTTATTTCATGGAATTTTAATAAGCATGCTGTCTTGAATGTATAAAATTTCTTAGAAACCACATAATTTGCAAAAAGTTACAATAAGTCTTTTCGTTTGCTTTTTCACTGACAATTATTATCTTTTTAAACTCAAATAAAACGTAATATTGCTATTTTCTGTCCTAACTGGCTCTGGTCGAAGACGAGCACTTTCGAAATAAACAACATAATATGAAATAAAACGTCTTCGTAACAATATTATTTGAATGAATAAATAGGAATGTATAGCGGCGTTAGCTCCTGGCAAACAAGAAGGGGATCGAAGAAGGAATTTTATTTTATTTACTTTGAATTGGTTAAACTCTAATTACATAAGCAATTAAGCATCCTAGAAATAGCATGAAAACATTTATCTCTTAGGTTATTTCTGCAGAAATATATAAAAGAGATTTATGGGTGCTTAATCTAAAAACTCTGCAATGGCTGACGTATTTAAGTTAAAAAAATATGCCAAGATATAGCCACTTGTTTGTCAGTTAGTCTCTGATACTGCCTTAGAAAGAAAATGACATAATTTGGTTAAATACAAGGGTAATTCCTTATTACTGAACTAGTTATAAAAAATTTAAAACGTTTTATATTTTCACCTAAACGAAATGAAAATAGTAAAAAGGCATTAATGAAGATGGTACAATTCAGATCGCTGGTAGGCTCAGATGAAATAAGTTAGTTATAAAGCGAACTTAACGATGAGCAGGGCTATTCGTCTCTAATAGGGTACCAATAAGAAATTCTTTTGAATTTCGCTTTTGAATCCTCCTTAAATAACTTTTCAAATTTAATTTATTTTAATGTCATTTGATTTTAAATAAAATTAAGATTGTTTTTCGTAGCCTTCTATTTAAAATAACAATAGCTATAAGTTTATATATTTTATGTTTTTTGTTCTTGTTATTGCACAACAATACCACTTTTTTTTCAAAATTAGCAGAATATAAAAAACAAAACAAACAAACAAATTAAATTTTCATCCTCCAAAAAATATTCCCATATTAAAATTTTAATTTTATCTAGCGTGGCCAAGGCTCATTATATATCCATTTATAATCAGCATTATTTAAATTACAAAAAAAAAACTTTATTCAGACAGGTTTTGTTTTCTATTGATTTTTATGGTCACTGTCAAATATTATTAACTTTAAGCATTCATTTTTATATTTCATTATTATAAAGACAAAAAAATTAAAAAATAATTTCAAAAGTGAAAAGAATCTGTTTTTATTTTCCAACGCAATTTGAAAGGGCCAAACACAAGATGCTTTAAATTAAATGACAATAGTCAAAAAAGACAATAAAAATTGTTGTTGCTTATAATTTTTACTTTTATCTTTTAGTTTCTTTCCTTATACCGGGTGTATTTGTAGAGGTATAGAATTAAAAGTTGCCAATATTTTTTTAACTGGCGGTTATTTTGTCAGCTGTCAAGTAATTTATGTTTACGTTGATTTGGCTTTTCACCAGGAATAGATTAACGACTGAACAACTCTTAAAAATTTTGCTAATTGGACCCAAAACAAGATGAACCTTGATCCTGAATATCATAAGAGATTTTCTTTTTTACAATGAAGCTCACTTTAGTTTGTGTCAGTTAACAAACTGCTCTATTTGGAATCACGATAATTCTCAAGTGTATGTTTTAGACACTGTAACATCAAACATCAAAACAGACTGTTTGATGTGGTTTATGGACTGGAGGAATCATTGGTCTATACATCTTGAAAATCGATGCTGGTCCGAATATTATATTTAATGGTGACTGCCTTAGAGCCATAATTACTAAATTGCTCTTTCATCAATAGAACTACCATGGTGTTCAGGAACTGTGATTTCAACAAGACGGTGTAACACACAAGACGATCACACAGGTCGTGCCACAATTGATTAATTGAAGAAAGCGTATGGTAGGAGCGTATCTTCATGTTTCGGATCCGTGAATCGGTTTACAAAATTATGATATTTAATGCCGCTAAACTATTTTCTGTGGGAATATGTGAGCCGCTAGTAAATGTTGAAGACTCCGAAACTCTTGATCATTTGGAGAATAATATCAGCCGAGTTATTATAGATATACGCCCACAAATGTTAAAAAAACACTACGTTCAAACAATCCGTGGCGGTCATATGCCATAATCATATTTTAATTATAATGCCACAAGATTATCTTTCGAATAAATTAATTTCTAATATTCATCTTTGTTTTATTATATTTCAAAATTCTGTAGCTCTATAAAAAACACCCTGTTAGTTTGTAAGTTAATAAAAATTATATTAACTATATTAATTTAGTGATTTTTGTATATTAATGGTCTGCTACTCACAATGGCATTTTTACGGAAAATTTATTCACAGTCTTTTATTCTTATATTAAAGTTTTTTAATCCATTCTGGGCGGGCGGAGCTAAATTATTGTTTACAAATTTTATTAAATAAAAACGAAAAAAAAAAATAATTATTTTTTAAAGCTTATTGCCAATTAACTTTTCAAAAATAAGTTTATATGTGCACAAAACTATGTATTGCGAAAAAAAACAGCCTGGAAAGACGTTAAGAGGAGGATATTATGCCATAAAGAACAAGAAACTTATCTTTAGAAATAAGTCCCCATCATGAAGATTGATTTTTATTTGAAAATAATGTGAGAAGTGTTTAAGATAAGGCTGTACCAGGAAAGCGTTCTACGGCGACGACAATTGACAACGAACAACTACTTTTTGATTAAAGTTTAATTTTTTGTGTTATTTTTTACAACTTACCGAGCTTAAAGAAACACACTGCTCTTTCTTGTGGCAGCAACTGCAAATAGACTTCTAAGAGAAATTGACTTCGTAGAAACTTAACAGACTTAATGACTCTCCACTGCAAATTTGTGAGTCGGAGTGTCATAATTAGCTCTAGATTTACGAAAAGAGTTCATTGACTGAAAATGCTTGATTAGAAAGTTAATCTATTCAATGATTACTTAGACAACTCATGCAAGTTTTACCGTCAAGGAAGAAGAAGAAGTAACATTTTTTGCGCAAGGGGGAGTAAATCAGAAATAAGCAAGTTGTAAATACTGAGATTATTCTGCTGTAAGTGATTATTCGGAGTCGGCAGGAAGATTGACGGCCTTACTATTGAATAACTAAATCTTAGCTGCAAATAAGAAAGTTAATATCTGTCTAATAATAAAAACATATCATTTACCAGAATATAGAAAATAAGGAAAGAAAAAATAAAATAAGAAATAAGTCTGCCCCTGTAGGCTAGCTTATAAGACTGGGGGTTGTGGGTTCGATTCCCAACAAAGACCTTGGTTTTTTTCACTACAAAAATAAAAATTGACTGTCGCTGGGGCTACTCAGCGATGAAGGCATGGTCACTGGTCGCCATGCTGTCTTATACGATATTTAATTTCCGTAACAATCCTACTTTCATCACCTGTTTCATCTCTTTTCTATCCCTTTCCTAAGGAATGTAGCACGGTACTTGACTAAATAGGCATTGTTAATTAATTAAAAAAACAAGCTTTCGTAAAAGTATAGGTATGGCTTAGAAAAGCCCTGAAAAGGTGAAACACATACAGCACATAATCTTTTGAAAACTTTTTTTTAAGAATTCGGTAGTTCATGAATGACATAAGCTATTTTAATTAAATTTCACTGAAGCCAGGCAGAGGTATATAGGTATATCTGAGTCAAGTTACAGACGATAGGCCCTGTAGGGTGAAGGGGGGCTTCTGGATATACCCCCTAAGTTCGCTATCCCGGGCATAAAATTGTTTGGAAATGTCATAAAATGTTTATTTGTTACTTCTATATTATGATTTTTTGAACTTAAGTAGACCTTGAGAATATCTACAAAAAATATGTTTACATGTCTAGGTTAGCTCTTTCAGTTTGGGAGAAAATCAGGCTATTCATTTTTAACCGACCTTAACTTGGTATTTTTAGCGTGGTATACATATTTCTATTTTAGATAAAATTTATAAAGAAAAATAGTAGTAAGTTTCGTTTCGATAGCAGGTTTCCTTAAAAAATTAGAACGCTCTGAATTGTGAAAATGTAAAAACACCCGTTTTTTTATGATTTTCCCCAAAAAGGAGGTATGGTTTTTTTGGCTTATATAATTGCAACTTTTTTTGGACTAGTAAATTTTTTTAAACTATTTTAAAGATAACCTATACAAATGGGTATAAAAGCACAATTGTGTCAAAAATGATAACGGTTCACCCTCCAGTCTTAATCAAACATAGTCAATTTTGAAATAAAATTTATGATTTATACCGATATTCCTGCGATTGAAAAATTATAGTCAGATTATTAAAACTCCATATCTTGGCTACATACGCCAAAAACGATTTGACAGCCCCGTAGTTAACAAAGTCAGGGTAACCAGTTTTATAAAATAAAACAATTTTTTGGAACATTTTCTCCCCGTTTAAGGAATTTTTGGGTTAAAATTAAAAAAAAAATTGAATTGTATTTCACAGTTTTTTTAAGGGTTCTAAAAAATATTTTTTTGCATTTTTAGTAAAAATCATTTTTAAAAATTTTTTGTCTTCTTTTATTTCTTTAAGAACATCTGTGCACTGCTCACTATGCTGCCGTTTACTAATTTGTGATGATATAAGTTTTGCTTGACTGTTTAGCGATATCCCGATCACAGTTGACTAATTCAGATTTTACGCATAATGGCACTGCTGATAAAATATTCATGTGAAAAATTTCAATTACATTCCATCGCTTCAGCGAAATTTGGTTACCTTTCTAATTTCTTTTCAAATGCTTAAGCGTCAGAATTTCTAAAAGAAATTAGTAGCAAAGACTTTCCCTAATTTATTTATTTTTTTTCCTAAAAACTACTAATTCCTTTAAGCCCACTAATATTTTACAACTAATTTAATAAAATTTTATTTAAAGCAAATGTAACTATAAAACGACTTTTTTTTCAAAACTATGTTTTGTCTACTAAAAGGTATATCCCAATTTAGTACCAAATTTCCCTATAACGACAGTGCTAGCATCAGTACTTTAAGTTGGCAATAATTTTTTAACTGGCGGCAGTTTCGACAGCTCTCAGATAATTTATGTTTAATTTGATTTAGTATTTCAACATGAATAATCAAAGCTTCCAAATTGTACAAATTGAACCCGAAACAAAAATGCCGCTAATCTCGATTTCCATATGCGAACGTTGCTTAGTAATGAAGCTCACTTTTGTTTAGAAGGATACATCAATAAAAAAAAAACAACTACCATGTTTGAAGTGAAGATAATCCCCAAGTATATGTCAAGGCATCTTAACATCCAGAAAAGCTGACTGTTTGGTGTGATTTATTGACTAAAGGAATCATTGGTTTGTACTTATTTAAAAACGATGCTGGTCAGAACGTCATACTTAATGGTGACTGCTAAAAAATCATAATTACTGACTTTTTTATTCATCAACTGAACGACCATGATGTGTAGAAGTTATAATCTCAACAAGATGGCGCAACATGTCACACAACTTACTCAACATATAATTAAATAAAGGAAACGTTTGGTAACCTTAAAGTTTTAAATTTCGAACCTATAAACTGAATGTTAAAAAAAATCATCGATAATTAGACTTCCAGTTTAGACTACATCAGAGTCAGCCGTGGCGGTTATATGCTAGAAGTCATATTTAAATTATAATGCCAAAAGGTTATCTTTGAAATAAAGTAAATTTTATCTCAATTTAAAATTTATTCAATTTTAATCATTTATATTAATTGGCCATTCCAGAAATTTTGTGTTGTTGATTTCATAAGCTTTAGCTAATCAGGCGTAATATATTTGTGTCAATAAAAAAACAGTTTTTTTATCTCACTTTTGCCCGACGTTTCGTCAATTTTTTGTTGACTTCCTCAAGGGCTTCGTCTATTTAAAAATTAAAATCTTAATTTATTACAATTTTTAATACACCAAAAAAAAATTACTTACAATATACCATTAATCACATTTATATATTTTTTGACAATTAACAAAAACAAAACAATTAAATTTAAATAAAACAAACACAACTTATATTTATTATAAACGTTTAATTATTGGCCATTGCAACACTGTAGTTTGTGTTTATGTTGTCTGTGTCCTCTTTTAGATTCATAGTATTGTCAATATTTTGTTGAATGCGTAGACTTTTTATTGTGTACCTTTTCCTTTCCCTGGATTCTATATCTAAAATCTTGACTGTTTCAAAATCAGCTTCATGTCCAGTCTTAAGTATGTGTTGCGATAATGCTGTTGTCTCTTTCCGTTTTGTAATATTATTTTTGTGTTCCTTCATTCTTGTCTCCAATGTTCGTTTCGTTGTTCCAATGTATGTTAGATTACAGCTTTCGTTTTCACAACCTTTGCACTTGATTTCATACACTACATTGCATTGTTTTTGTTTTTCTATTTGATCTTTCATGTTCGTGAATATTCTGTTCAAAGTGCTGTTAGGTTTGTATGAAAATTGTATTTTATCAGTTTTTATTATTGACTTCAAGCTTTTGCTGTCAGTCAAACCTGGTATATATTTTACACATTTTATTCAATTTTGTTTTATTCCATTTCAAAGTTTTATAGCTATATAAAAACACGCTTCTACCTTGAATAATATATATTCTATAAAATATTGTTACGAAGATGATTTGTTTAAGTTTTCAAACATAATAATTATCAGCAAGAAGTAAGTAAACGAAATGATCTATTGTGTGTTTTACAAACTGTTTTCTAAGAAATCTTATACATATAAGACATACATATAAGACATATATACGGTGCCCCTATAGGCTAGTAGGTAGTGTACTAGCTTGTCAGTATGGGGGTTGTGGGTTCGATTCCCAACAAAGACCTTGGTTTTTTTCACTAAAAAAATTAAAAATTGACTGTCGGTGGGGCTGCTCAACGATGAAGGCATAGTCACTGGTCGCTGTGGTATCTTTATACGGCAGTTAATTTCCGACTATCCTTCTATTTTCACCAGCTGTTTCATCTCTTCTCTATCCCTTTCCTAAAGAATGTAGCACGGTACTTGACTAAAAAGGCATTGTTGCCTGAAGTGTTACTTCTCTTTAAAAAAAACAGACAACAACAATATGTATTTAGGAAATTCCACGAAATAACATAGAACAAAAACAAAATACGAGAACCGCTTGAAACAACTTTATAAGCACCGCTTACTGGGCAAATTTGTTAATTCAATTTAAGTCATCAATGAGTAGAGACAACAAAGGTACCAGCGTGTTAATTTTTCGTGTATTAAAAGTAAATAAGTTGGTTAATATAATTTATATATATAACAAAAGGTTTATTAAAAGGAATAAACGTAACAATATATTAAATTAAAAGAAAACTCTACTGTTAGAACTCTTTGTTAGAATATACTACAACTCGTGAAAGTACAGGATATAAAAAAAACAGCTGGAAGTATTTAGCGAAAACCTATTAATTCTTTTCAATTTACTAGAAACCTTCTTAATAAAATTAAAATATACAATTAGCGTTTATTCTATTAAATTATTCATGAACTCTTTTAACTTAACCCTATTCTACACAGTTAACCAACACACATTTTGAAATGCATGGGTTAATCTATTCAAGCACTTAATATTAAAAAGATTATATTTCCAACACCTTTACAACCTCCACCACTGGCAAGCAACAAAAGAAAAGTTCTTATCTCCGCTTTAGAGCCATAAAAATCACAGTTAAAGTAATCTCAGCCATGTTGTTTTTTTTTTCTCTTCTTATGGTAAACATATTATTTCGCCTCTAGTTTATTGTCAGTCCTTTATTCACACTCTCCAAATAATTATTTAGGTTGTTTATCCTTCTTGGTTAATGTCCACTTCAATTTTATTGTTAATAATTGCAAAAGGAACAATTTATTTTTATCGTAAATTGTTTTAAATTTCGTTTTTTTTAACTGAAACATTTACCAATGTCATGGTTTGGCATTCCAGGCATTTTTAGAATTTGTATAATATTGTTGTTGTTGTTATTATTATTGTAAAAATGAATTAAAAATTGTAAAACAATTTTCTTTTGATACGTCGAACTCTATTTATCTCGTTTTGGAATATTTTGTGTTTATTTTGAATTTTATTAATGTGGCGGCTTTTTAGTCACATTGAATTCATGAGTTGTTAAGTTTAATTGGCAATTTAAAAGAACAGCATTTGGCATTAGCTAACACACCGGTTAAAGTAAATGATGTTTATTTTAATTATTATAAATGTCTTGGGTTTTTAGGCTTTCTACTGACCAAAAGGTAAAAAAAAACAAAATAAAATATTTATTTAGGCTGCCCCACCTTGTGTTGAAAGTCGTGTCATATGTGACAAAATATTTCTGATTCATATTGATATTTACAATAAAATCTTTGTTAATTCATTATAAAATTTATATTTTTATATATCGAATTTTTCAATCAGAAGTTTGCTTTTCAATTGTGGCAACACCAACAATATGATGTTGTGACATTTAGTTCTTTTGACATATTCGTAGTACATTCGCAATTGTTACAGCAAGAAGTTTGTTTTCTAAAACTAAATAAAACAAAATATGTAGATTAAGATGATACAAATTTTTATTACATTATGCAGAGAAAAGTACGGCAATTATGAATATAAAAATGTTATCTGGCAAATGTCCACCACGACCACGCTGACAGATGTCACTTTTTTGGCAAAATGGCGGTCCTATTTCATTAATCACATCATGGATTTTGAGTTTTAAGGCTGAAATTGATTTAATTGGCTCTGTATAGACTCTGTCCCTAACATAGCCACATACAAAATAATGCAGTGGTGTTAAATCACACGTTCAGGTTGGCTACTTTACTGCTAACTGTCGTGAAATTATGCGATCGGGAAATTTGGTTTGCAATAAATTGATCGTTTCATTGGCTGTGTCACATGTGGCACCGTTCTGCTGGAACCATATTGTAGTGTGTTCGATTGTGTCGTTATTGCCATGCCTTCTGCATACAATCGGACTGTGCTTTTCCACACAAAAACCAAACGTATGTGTGTGAATATGCAACGTTTGCATCACACATACTTAGTATATTATTTAGTAATGTATTAGTAAGTGAGTTAGCTAATAGGAAATATAAATTATAGAAGTTAATTATAATAAAAGCTGTACAGAAATAAAGAAATAAATTAATAATTGATAGTTTCATTTATTACAACATATCAGTGATACCCACTTTGTGAATAATAAGCCAAAATTGAGCTGTTAGCATCTCGCGGTATCGTGATCCATTAACCGTTATCGCGTTTCCAGCCACGTCTTCGGAAAAAATGTTTCAATCACGTTTCCAGATCACATAGCGCACCATACAGTGACACGTTAAGCATACAAAGGCTTCTTAATAACCGTTCTAAGATTTTCAAAAGCCCAAATGCGGCAATTTTGCTTGTTGATTTTTTCAGAAAAAACCAATCGGCTGTTCCTGAATGAATTAGGCGAATCTACGGCGATGTGAATGGTCGGTCGGCCTCAATACCTGCACCAGTTGAACCCTGTAAGACTTCAAAGTCAAATCCTTACGCATAATTCGCCGTATAGTGATTTTGAATAACCCCAATTGTTGAGAACGTTGAAGAATTGACAAATTTGGACCTGCTTCAATACAGCGGCTCAAATTTTTAAGTAAAATTATATTTAGATTTCAATTTAAATTTTGAATAAATATCTCTTATTCTTTTTTACGGTCTTTTTAAATTAAATTAACAATATATATATTTTTCTTTTCGATATTTCGCTTTCCTATGGAAAGCTTCTTCAGGAAAACCAAAGAAAAAAACCAAGAGAATAAATATACAAAATAATGATAGATTGTTTTCATTTGATGTAGTTTCACTTTTTCCCAGTATTCCTTTGAGAATTATAGAGGAAAAATGGCAGATAATAGAACAAAATACGAATATTGAGAAGGAATTATTTTTACGTATTCTTAAGTTTTGCATTGAAGACAGTAGGTATTTTCAATTTGATAATAGGATATATCAACAGAAGGAGGGCCTCCCTATGGGCTTTCCAGCATCTCCAAATATAGCTGATATTGTGATGGAGGAATTACTAAATTCATGTATTAGTAAAATGCATATTAAACCAAAGATAATCACAAAATATGTGGATGATTTATTTTGTATAACTTCAGAAGATGCAGTGGATGATATTTTGTCAGAATTGAATAGTTTTCATCCGGATATTAAATTTACGATTGAAAGAGAATTAGAATCTAGACTTCCATATTTAGATATATTGATAATAAGGAAGAGCAATAAGTTAGTATTTGATTGGTATAAGAAACCAACATCTTCTGGAAGAATTATTAATTTTTATTCAAAACATCCGAGAAAAGTGATAATAAACACAGCGAAAAATATGATAGACAGAATATTGACTATAAGTGATAGGGAATTTCATTTGAAGAATAGGGATACAATAAGAGATATACTTAATGACAATGATTTTCCAGTAGAATTAACTAACAGATTAATTAGACAATATGGTAGTTATAGGCATAATTTAGGAAATTCTACGGCAGAGCCAAGAAATTATAAATCATTAACTTATGTTCCTGGAATATCAGAAAGATCAAGAAAGTGTATAATATATGACACAGATAAATATATAATTGCACACAAAACATATAACGCATTAAATAAATTATTTAGCAGTATGAAGGATAAAATAGGAAAAATGGAAATATCTGATGTAGTATATAGGATACCATGTGGAGGAAATGACCAGGTGAACTGTGACAAAGTTTATATTGGGACAACAAAAAATAAACTTAAAACAAGATTAGCTGGTCACAGGTGTGACCAAAAATATAGGAATATTTCAACACAGAAGACATTCTTATCTTCACATTGTAAGAAATATAATCATTATCCTCAGTTTGACAAGGCATCAATATTATATATAGAAAAAAACTACAAGAGACGTTATATGTTGGAAATGTTAGAAATTGTTTATGTACCAAATGTAAGGAGAATAAATTTCAAGACAGACACAGACAATTTAGCTCAGAATTATAGGTACTTTCATTCAAAAGACACATAATTTGTTATAATTATTTCATAAGAGAGAAATTGTTATTTATTTGTTATTTCCGTTTCCTTGTTTTTGTATGTTTAAATATTTGAAAATTTAAATTTTTGTATGTATGTATGTATGAAAAAATATTTTATATGTTTTAAAAATTTTTTCAATATGTTAATAATTTTTGTTTTCAAAAATAAAAAATTTTTTTCCTGAAGAAGCTTTCCATAGGAAAGCGAAATATCGAAAAGAAAAAAATATATATTGTTAATTTAATTTAAAAAGACCGTAAAAAAGAATAAGAGATATTTATTAAAGATAAAAAAGGTCGATTAAAAAACTACAAAAATTTGAATTTTGAAAATTTCGGGCCCAACTGCCGTAAAATAAATTGTTTGAAAAATTATTTAAAATAATTTATCGAAATTTTTCTTGATCTAGCGATGCGATTGTATTCAAGGGATTCTGGATTTTAGAAATCAAACGAACAGACAAAATTGCTGTATAACGTTATATCTATTTTATAAGAATTTTAAAATTATTTATTTATTCAAATTTCAAGAAATTTTAAATCAGTTAAAGCAAGCAACATTGCACAACCTCACATTATTAGTAATAAAAACAAAAATTAACTATTACTTTTACTCTCCTTTTTTAATAGGTCCTTGTCCTCATGGTACATTTGCTTGTGATAATGGTCAATTGTGTGTGTTACAGCGACAAATTTGTAACCATCATAGAGATTGTCATGATGGCAGTGATGAAGATCCCGTTGAGTGTGGCCTACTTTATGGCAGTCGAGAAATGACCAATAAAATTGTAGGAAATGCCATTGAAAAGCAAAGACGTCAACAAGAGTCAACAGCGTTAACGCCAGCAAAATCAACTGAAGACAACACAACCAAACGTCTAATTCATTTAGTACAACAGGGAAAGAAGGATTTTAATTTAAAAATACATTTACAAAGAACTCCAACAACAAAGACAACAGCCATTACATTGTCGAGTGTTACAACATCTACATCTACAACGGCAACGTCGACCACAACAAATATTAATTCAGATAATACAAGTCGTATTATTTGTGGTGAGAAAGTTAATGTTTTTTAACATATTTTTCTTTATTTTGTATTAAATTTAATTAGAATTTATAAATGATTCTTTTCGTTTTTAACCCAGAGAAAGACAATTTTGTTTTGGATTCGTTTTATTAAGTTTCGTTTTTATTGTTGTTAATTTAGAGGAAGTTTTTAGTTAATTCAGGCGTATGAGTGCTATTTAACAGAATTAAATTATATTAAGTAGACGCAGTGTATTAAGAAGGTATTACATTTTATTTAACTTACTCTACTAGAACGATTACAATTTGCCGCAGTTTTCATAAAATTTTAAAATTATTCGAATAAAATTATTCGAACAAAGTTCAAGTCATTTAAATTTCTAATTAAAATTTATGCCCCTTAAAATTATTGAGTTGGCAACAGCAACTTTTCTGTAGCATGAAAAAATTAAGAAATTGTTGCAATATTACAGGATAGAAAGTAGAGAATTTAAGAATTACAGAAGAAAGTTACAGAATTTAGTTACGGTTTCAGCCAAAATGTAAGGAAAATGGAGCGATTCAAAGTCTTGCGATAGCTGGTTGGCCCCTTAAGCCTAAGAGGCGCATCTTAAAAATGAAAAATTTTCCGGAAAAAGTAATTTATAATTTTTTGAAGATATGACCTTTTTAAAAAACGTTTTGAAGACTTTTATTGTTAGATATGGCTTGCCTGCTTAGTATGTAGATAGCGTAGTTACTGACATTTTTCAAACTAACAAAGTCTCATCTTCGAAACGAGAAAATGGCAGAATTGTTTGCTTACATAAAGTAAAGCACTAAAATGGACACTACTTGATCAGAACATTAGATGTGGATGCAATGTGAAAACTCAATCCAAAGTGCACACTGGTAATTTAGTAATGAGAAAGAAAGTAACCAATTATTAGTTGACGGTCAAAAATCACTAGTGTTGAGTAAGTGGCAGGTATAAGACAGATTACTTGGCGTTGAGAGGGGAGGCCGAGAATTTTGATCAAACTTTTTGATCATTACTGAGCATACAAACCTCAGCATATAGCCCATCGCTGACAATATAACCCATAAGGCATTAATATCAGGTATGCTGTCTTCTGATAAATTTTTTCTTTAAAGCGCAGGTGATTGTGGACAATTGGTCTTTGACTAGAAATGACTCAATAAGGAAAAATTCAGGAGTTTTTTATAATAATAATTAGGAAGTCTGATTTAAAACGATTTAAAGCAGAAAAACAAATGATTAGTAAAGTAGTATAACCCATAAGGCATTGATATCAGGTATGCTGTCTTCTGATAAATTTTTTCTTTAAAGCGCAGGTGATTGTGGACAATTGGTCTTTGACTACAAATGACTCAATAAAAAAAATTCAGTAGTTTTTTATAATAATAATTAGGAAGTCTATCAAACTTGACTTAAAACGATTTAAAGCAGAAAAACAAATGATTAGTGTAGTAGTTTAACTGGCTTTCACGTTATTTGGCATGTGGCATCGTCTTCCAGTAAAGTCTGTCTCAAACAATGGCATACTGTAGATTTGATTGCGGATGTATCAGTTCTAAATCAAACCTCAAATATGCTTAAATGATTTTACTTGATAAATAAGCATCCACCTGTTTACATACTTCATTCACACTCTATTCAGCGAACTTCCTTCATTGAAAAAAAGTAGTAAGGCTTAAGTTTTTGTAGCTACTGAACTTTTACGGGATGAAGTGAAAGATTTTCTGTGAATTGTAGAGAGTTTCTTATAACCTTCAGATTTCGTTTCTGATTCCGAAGCGATGTTGTTACTACTGTGAATGATACTATTGTCATTCCTTTCCGTCTTTGCTGGCTGTTTATTCAGTATGAACGGCGTGCGCTTGTGATGTGATGACATCACTCTCAAGCCGTGTTCTAAACTTTGCTGGTGAGTCATTATTCTTTCCTATTTATCTTTCTATTTGAACTGTTTTTTAATTGAACTTCCAAAAAGTTTGTTGAAATATAATTCTTGTAAAGGTATTTTAATCCTAAAAAGATAAGGTTATTTTTTAGTACAGTAAAGATAACGTTACTTCTGAAAGATGTATGGTTTCTAACATCCTTTTAAGGACTTAAAAAAATTAAAAATTGGCATAGGAGCTATTGAAAGCATTTATTTATTGAATTTTTTCTTTAATAGCCATTAGCAAACTACTGAGTTAAACTGAGAATACTGAGTATATAGATTTTCTCTCATGTAATAAAATAAAAAATCTTTTCCTTTTATTTTGTATATTTTAATTGTTCTTATTTTATTTTAGGTTATGCTCAACTAGGAGCAGTTAATTATAATAAATTATAATAAGCTCAACTGGGAGCTTAGAGGTGTTAACAAAGATTGTTTTTGTCTTCCCAATTGCAGTCGTTTATATACCGACTGTGAGAAGAATTTCAACTATCTAGTACTTAATCTATTAATGTTAATTATTTACAAATGTTATTATAAATATAATGAATATTATTGTTGTCATGAAAAGTGAAATGTGACCCGGTTCCTATTGCATTCATTTTGGGAATTCTTTCCACAAAATAAATGTGTCACCTGAAACACACCGATCGACACACACACGCCATGTAAATGCCCGTTGAAGGCCATTCATAAATTGCATGTATGTAAAGCATAACAACAACAAACATAAGTGCATTGCCAGAGCATTGCACTTGAGTAATTTGAGTTAAACTCTTTAGTTTGTTGTGTTAGGTATTTCACATTAGGGTGGTTCCACTACATCTCCACTTTTCGCAAGAATGTTCATATAACGGTAGTTTTATGGACATTCTTTTACAAATATTGTATTATGTATTAATTTATCTAATCCTAATTTTATTCATGTAATTATAGTCCTCATTTAAATTTATTATCTGTTCTTATATAGTAATTGTAATCCTAATAGTATATTCTCCCGGGGAATTAGATTAAAATTATATATTGTATAACTTAAGTCTATTTTTATTTACTATTTGTGTTTTATTTGTTTTCTTATCTTCTATGGTAACATTATTTCTTAAATCTATTTTCTTAATTTTATATGGTTACGTTAATTATTAAGTATATATTTTTAATTATGGATTATGGTTTATGTAATAATATTATTTAATTATGGACCTTTATATTGAAATTGGGAATGTGTTGGGTATCATTTCTAAGTAAACCAATGTCATATATTCCCAAAAGGTTCTATTAGTGTTCCTAATTGTTCCAATTTTCAATTACTGTAGGATTTAGAAAAAGGACCTTCTAATGTTCTGTTATTTTCGATCTTTGACACGTCTGCCATGATCTAACATATATGGCTACAGCCCTAGTGATGTTCTTCTAATAATAATAATGTCAATAATAATAATATTCCCTGATCTTATCTAGAGTTCAGAAACACCTGAATGTCCACCTTCTGCAGGGTCATCGTGGTATTGTTCCATTGTTCTCTATATGGTCTTAGTATCTTTTTCCAATATCTAGGTTACTCTAAATAGTAGCGCTACTACTAAAATATTTGAATAAATTGGAATCTTTGATTGTGTAATGTTGCCTTAAGTACAAACAAAAGGCAGTTGTCAAGGAGAACACAGGGTACTTGAACCGTGTGTCAGGTGTTAACTGAAGTAGACGCAAAATTGTTCTAGCATAATGTTTTATTAAATTTAACTTATTTATACTTAAAAAATGATTACAATACTAAATTCAATTATTTCCTATGACAAACACACGCACGTTGTACTTTAACGGCCTCTGTTAGTTTGTTGTGATGACTTAACAATTAACAAATAGCCAAAGCAAAGTCCAACGTACTTTAATAAACAAAAAAAAATGTTCTATTTATGCTGACTTAGTAGTCATGCATTTAACAAAAATATTAATAAACTATAATGCAGCAGAAGGCAATAACCTAACCAAACGTTGATGGTGAAATTTAATTCTTTATTTAATTTGGTCGGTTATTGACTGCTACTGCTTACATTGCATTTAGGAAATTTACTGTTTAATTGTGTGTAAAAATGTAGGTGCGTTACTGAACATTCTCCCCCACGTTGAACGTTGTAAGTTCAACTCGTCTAGAAAAATTAGATTTCCGGTGACTGGGCAGTATACTTGTTCGCAACGGTTTGCCGTGGTTGTGGAGTGGGTTGTTGACTTAACTCGCCTTTTTTCTTCAGAACTCTCCATACAAGGTAGAAGACCAACAGAATTGATGACATGATGAAGGCTGTGTAACTTATCGCCAGGTGGTGATGTTTATCGAAGGGGTAGTCGGTGTTTAAGGTTGAGATGTCAGCATCATGTAGTTTGTTCTGAAGCTCGGTTAACTGCTCGGTGTGATTTATTAAAACTTGGTTAGTCGAGTTGAGGATTGAGGTGGGATCTCTCTCTCGCGTCGTCAGATTGAATGTCGGGAAGCGAGGGTAAGATGCTTGAATGAGACTTGATGTGTTATAATGACCTCGAATAGTGACTTCAGAAGTCTTAAGGGTGCAACTTGGTTCCAGGTTGATGATGCCTGAGCCTCGGAGCGTGTGTTGTGCGACCTTTGTTCCGCAGACAGTGCTGACATCAGTTTCCTTTATAGTAGCATAGATCCATTGATTCTTGTGATGCAGTTGTTGCCAGATGGTAGCCTCCGTGTAAGTGTTAAGTTTACACCTGTTGGTTGATTTGTGTTTGAACAGATCCACTTCGCACGAAGCCGCCATAGATCCCTTTGAGAATATTGCGTGGTTGTTGTCGCAGATGAAACTGTCACTGCTTGGTTGAATACAGTTGCGAATGTCATCGAAGGATAGTGGAATGTATTCATCTCGATGAAGATTGATCGCCAGGTATTCTGTTTGGAGATGTATCGCAACAAGAGTGCCATTTTTGTTTGCGGGTATGCCAAATATTTTCAACAACTCAAATGTTTGCTGGTCAACTAGAGGGAGCCTTATTTCGAACATAACCTTGTCCTTGGTGACTGCTGCCTTTGCTCGCATGATCTTGTAGAACTGAATGAGGTCGATGTTATCGAAAGGAAGAGTTCGTGATACCGGTAGGTGCGCCTTGATCACGTTTATTTCTCTTTGCAGTTGATCTGGCGTTAGTAAGGATGGACTGATCCTACCATGATGAGAGTCTGTAAGAATATTAACGATTTCCGTTTCGACTTGGCGTAATCTGGTTGCTGCTAGCGTTAATTCGTTGGCAAGAAGAGCTACTGTGTGAGCTAACCTTAGTTGAGTTTCGGCTTTCACTACTTGGTTATGTATCGATGATATGGTGTCTTGGATTTCATTCATTCTAGTTTTTAATGAGAATTCGTCTTCCTTTATTATGTTTAAGGTCGAGTCGATAATTGAGGTTTGGTTGTGTAGTAGCGACGAGAGGTGGGTTCTGTCCATTTCTGCCTTCTGTATCGTTTTGTCCATTTCGGCTGCATAGTCCGCATCTAGCGTTCCGAACAGTGATCTTGCAACATTACCGACAATATTTAGAGCACCTCTGCGAAATCTCCTTGGCATAATGATCTCCCTATCTTGGATTAAATCGTTTTGAGTTTGCTTCAGGTGCGATACAAGGTTGTTACACATCGTTTCTTGGGGAGATATTCTGCATATATCGGAGAATACCTTTATGCCGTTAGCGAAGTTGTCAATTTCTGATCTAAAAGGAGTGAGGTTGTAGTAGACCATGAGTTTCCATTCTGCTGTGGCTATACGCGCTGTACCAATTCCTTCGAAATATAGTCCGGGACTTGTACCAAACGGCTGGAGTCCCATGGGCTTGCATAATACAACCGGTAGTATCAGGAGAGCCAGTAGTGTTGTGCACAACAAATTAAAGTTATTCGCCCTCGATCGCTTTGTTGTGTTTGGCTCCTGTTCGTTTGGTCGTTTTATGCCCTTGTGTTCCTCCTTCTCTTCAGGTTCATCATTGATTAATGGCGCTAAGCGATGAATTGGCCGCTTGATTATGCCTGATGAAGTTTTGACATCGACTACACGCACGTTGCCATCTTGTCCCTTGTAGGTTTTTGTGATACGGCCAAGTGGCCATTGCATGACCGGTACGTTGTCCTCTTTGATAATGACAAGTTGGTCGGGTTTTATATTCGCTGAGGCCGCCCTCCATTTGTGTCTCTGTTGTAGTTGCGATAGGTATTCGTTGGACCACCTATTCCAAAAACTGTGTCTTAATTCTGATACAAGTTTCCACCTTTTAGACAATGATGTTGATGGGTGGTTTGTTCTCGCGTCAATTTGTGTGGTTAAGGGTTCCCCGATCAGAAAATGGCCTGGTGTCAGTGCGGTTAGATCGTTAGGGTTTGATGATATGGGGGTTAGCGGTCTTGAATTTAAAATTGCTTCAACTTCGATGACTACCGTTTCCAGTTCTTCGTGAGTAAGGGAGGCGGTGGACACTGAACGCAGAAGAAGATGTTTAGCTGATTTTACCGCCGCTTCCCAAAGGCCTCCGAAATGGGGGGCTCTGGGGGGGATGAATTTAAATTCGATCATTTGCTTGCTGCATGCTCTTCCAATTGTCTCCTGTGACTCCTTTCCGAATATTGATGTCTCCAGTTCCTTCAGTTGATTTCTAGCCCCAACAAAGTTTGTGCCGTTGTCTGAATATATTGTTTGACATCGCCCGCGGCGCGAGATAAATCTTTTTAATGCTCCAATAAAAGCATCTGTGGTCAGGTCTGTTACCACTTCCATATGGATTGCCTTTGTGGCAAAACAGCAGAAGACTGCGATATACACCTTATGCGGACGCTTTCCCCTTAGCTTGTAGTGTACCCAGAATGGACCGCAATAATCTACCCCAGTTTTTAAGAAGGGTCGACATGGCGTAATTCTGTCTTCCGGTAAATCTCCCATTATTTGTTGATACATCTTTGGTTTGGCCCTTGTACAACGAATACAATTGTGTACTGTGTGCCTTGCCATTGTTTTGCCCTTTACAATCCAGAATCCTCTTTCCCGTGTGGTGTTTAGCAATGTTTGTGGGCCGCAGTGATGGTTTTCATTGTGCAGCATCACGAGTATTAGTTTGACGATTGGGTCATTATAAGGCAATATTATTTGATGTTTCTCCTCGTATGATAGTTTTGACGCCTCTAGTCTCCCGCCAACTCGAAGAATATCTGATTCGTCAAGGAAGGGGGATAAGCTGCTTATTGGGCTGGATTTACTGAGTTCCTTGGTTGTCTTCAACTTGTTGATGTCGTCTTTAAAGTCAGCTGCTTGTATGGTTTTGACTATCAGATACAAGGCTGATGTTAACTCAGTTGGGCTTAATAGCTTGGTTGCTGATCTGTCTGCTGATGATGCCCTAGTGTTTTTGATGAATCGCAGCATATAAGCCACCACTCGTTGAAGACACTCAAAAGAGTTGCGGTGATTGATTTTATATATGATTTCCTCTAATCCCATTTGGGCGGCTGCCGTGACAAGGACCGGTTTTCGTTTGAATTCTAAGTCAGTGGGATGCAGTTCTTTCGCGAATTCTTTAGGCCATAGATCTTCATTTCCGTGTAAGAAAAGGGGTCCGTAAAACCACATGTTGCACTCGGATAATTGTTCTGGGTTTAAACCTCTAGAGATTAAGTCTGCGGGATTGTCCTTGGAGCTGACGTGTCGCCATTGACTATTGATGGTAAGGTCTTGTATTTTGCTGATTCGGTTAGCCACAAAGGTTTTGAGCGATGACGAGGCCGAATTTATCCAATGCAAGACGATTTCTGAGTCGGACCAGAAGAAGAGCTGTTTGTCCTCGTGCTGTAGCTCCCTTTTTACCTTGTTCGCCAATTCTGCCCCTAGGAGTGCTGCACAAAGTTCTAGCCTTGGTAGCGATACCCTTTGTAGAGGCGCAATTCTAGACCTAGCGCACAACAGCCGGACGATTATCCTTCCATTTTGAAGTTTGGATCGTATGTAGACTGCTGCTCCATACGCCTTTTCTGATGCGTCTACAAACACGTGCATTTGGATGTGTGAAGCCTTTTGACCGTCGAAAATATGGCGAGGGATGCGAGTGTTGTTTAATGTGTTCAGTGCCTTCCGGAACTCATGCCATTTTTTTGTGAGAGCTGCGGGGAGTTCATCGTCCCATGATATTTGATCTTCCCATAGTTGCTGAATAAATATTTTGGCTGACACTACGACTGGGCCTGCAATGCCCAATGGATCGTATATTCGTGCCACATCTGATGTTACAGATCGTTTGGTTATGACTGAGACCGGCTGAAGATTTGCCTTAAGACAAAATTGATCCGAAGTTGGGCTCCATGTTAATCCCAATGCTTTGACTGACGCGTCTTCAAAATCAAGGTTGACTTCTTGATCTTCTTGAGGTATGCCTTGAAGGAGTTGGTGATGGTTTGCACACCACTTCCGCAACTTAAAGCCGGCTTCCTTGAGCAAGGAGGTGAGTTGAAATTGCATCTCCTTAGCTGTTACCAGACTATCTGAGCCGCTCATCCCGTCATCGACGTAAAAGTCTCGGCTCAGGATCATTGCACCAAGCGGATATTTGTCCATCCGGATGGTCGCTAGCCTTTGTAGGCACCTTGTTGCCAGATATGGAGCTGATGATGTTCCATATGTAACGGTGTTTAGTTGAAAATGTCGTATAGGCTGTCCAGGATTATCTCTCCATAAAATGAGTTGAAGGTTCCTGTCTCTTTCGTCCACGAGAATCTGACGATACATTTTTTCGATGTCGGTGGTGAAGACAAATCTGGGTAATCGGAAACGTAGAAGCATTCCAACTATGTCGCCTTGCACTGTTGGACCTGTCAGTAAGATATCGTTTAGTGACCGATTTGTTGACGTTTTTGCTGAAGCATCAAAGACGACTCGAAGTTTAGTTGTGCTGCTTTCTGGACGTAAAACGCAATGATGAGGAATGTAGTACCTAGGGCCTCGCAGTTTCTTTGGGTCAATTTGAGTCATGTGGCCAAGATCTTCATATGACTGCATGAAGTCCTTGTATTGTTTTTCAAGATTGTTATCTCGTTTGAATCGCCGTTCCAAGGCAAGGAACCTGGAGTATGCTGATGTTTCTGATTCACCAAGTGTTTCGGCGTCTTCAAATAAGGGTAGACGAACAACAAATCTTCCATTGAGATCTCTGGTGGTTGTTTGATTGAAGTGAGTTTCACATGCCTGTTCCGCGACTGTGAGATTGCTTTCTGCAGGAACATCCTCGATTTTCCAAAATCTTTCAAGTAGTTCGTTTGTTGTTATATCTTCTTCGCTAAAAACTGCACATGTTGCTTCCGTTGTGCTGTCGTTGGCTAACCTTCCACTGGCGATCCACCCAAGTTTTGTGTTCCTCAGGACGGGTAAGTTGTCTGCTAACTGCAATGTTCCTGATAGCAGAAGATCAAAGTAAAACTCTGCCCCGAGCAGGACATCAATTTTTGCCGAATTGTGGAACGATGGGTCTGCCAGCATTATGTTTTCGGGAATAGACCAGGATGAGATGTCAAATGATGCACTTGGTTGAGGTGGTATTATGTTTGGGAGAACATAAGCCTCTAGCCTGGACGAAAATTGTCTTGTGATTGACTCAAATTTTACGTTTACCCGCTGTGTGGCTTGTCTGGATCTTCCAGCAATGCCTTGAATGCCTAGTATTGCTCGTTCTGGTCGAATAGATAGGCTTTTAATGAGTCTTTCAGTGACTATATTGATTTGGGAACCTGAGTCTAAAAGTGCTCTGAATTTGCCAGATCGCCCATTGTTGGCTGTTATTTCGATTACTGCTGTTGCGAGTAGAATGTTTGCCGGGCGAGCGTTCGCTGATGCCACTGATGTTGACGGTAATGATTCACTTGCAGATTGTGAAGGCTGATTGCCGGAGTTTTGTTGTTTTCCAAGATGCAGCAGCGAATTGTGTTTGGATGAACATTTAGTGCACCCCCTGGATGTGCATTCCTTGGTACGGTGATCGGGCTTGATGCAGTTAACGCAAAACCTTTTATTTTGTACCCACTTCAGGCGATCCGCAATGCTCATTGCTAAGAATTGTTTGCAATAGTATATTGGATGATTTTCCGTGCATAGGGCACATTTGCTTGATTTGTACGTTGTTGTAGCTATTTGCTTTGGCTTTGGCTTGTCCTTTCCCCCAACAGCTTCAAGTGATTGGAAGCGGTTTTGTAAAACCTTTAGGAAGTGATTTAGCGTCTGCAGCTCTGTGGGGTTTTCCAGCGATTGTTCATACATGATGTGTGTTTGTCGATCCAATTTTTTGACCAACACATGTAAAAGGACCGGATCCCAATTGTCGATGTTGATCCCAATGTTCCTTAGCGCGGACAGACTTTCATTGAGGACGTCGTGGAACTCTTTCAGAGATTTGGATTCGGCCGTTAAGTTACCCCAGCCAAACAATTTTTGAATAATTGTGGATACCAGGACTCGTTTGTTGTCGTACCTTTCCTTTAAAGTGTTCCATGCCGTTGTATAGTTTCCTTCAGTTAGATCCAGATGGCGTATTAAACGTTCTGCCTCTCCGCTCAAGTTGGCCTTAAGATACCACATCTTTTGAATTGCCGGGATATCTTGATCATGAATCATTTTCGAGAATATGTCTGAAAATGGTTGCCATGTTAAGCAGTCTCCATTGAACTTTGGTATGGATATTTTTGGTAGCTGTAGGTTGGCACTACCTCTTGGTTGTTGTACTGGTTCCGAAGTTACTCTTTCGCTAGAAAGAGACGCTATTTGTGTTGCTACGTTTTCTTCTAAGACTTCATAGTCTTCACAGTCATAACCTTCAGCTGCCGGGTTGGCGCACATTTCCCAAATGTCCAAATGGATGGTCTCGATCTTCTGCCATAATCTGTCTATAGCAGATATAGATTGGACTGGTATTTCCTTCGTGGCGTTACTTTGAAGTAGACGCTTTAATGACAATTTGAGTGCTCCTTGACGTCTTATCAATCCTGATATTTTGTTTGTAATGTTGGACGTGGATGCGTATTGGTTGCCTGTGGGTGAACCTGCTCCTTGTCCTGCTGGCAATGATAAAATGGGTGTGGATGGGTTGCCTGCTGGTAACCCTGCTGCTCGTTTTGCTGGCAATGGCTTTGTTTGCTTGCTCAGGCTTTGTATCAGCTGTTCTATTTCTTCCATAGCTGTACTGTGTACGATTCCTATGGATTTGTGGATATCCTCGACAATATACGGGTCATCTTCGCTCAACATGAGGTCGTTGCGTATGATATTCTCCGCTGTGTCAAAGGCTTTCCACAGAGCAATTAGGTCTTTCGCTTTCCTTGTGTAATATTTCACAGATCTTCGCTCATGTGGAGTTTTTTTTATATTCGCTGCCGCTCTTTCAATGTTTGCGGCTCTTTCCCTTTGCTGGGTTATGAGTGTTTTTAGCTTATCCATATTAAAATTGAATGGATAATGGTTTTGGATAAATTTTTATTATTTGCCTGTGCCTAGTTACAGGATTTATGTTGGATGCCTTGTTTCAGCGATGGTCACAAAATTTTTTTTTTTTTTTTTTAATATAGGATGCGTGTCGTTTTTAGAGTGTAAAAAGCCCCTTACCACTGGTGGGGGGAAGCTTAATATTTCTAAGAACGTTTGGGGTCACCAATGAATAAATTGGAATCTTTGATTGTGTAATGTTGCCTTAAGTACAAACAAAAGGCAGTTGTCAAGGAGAACACAGGGTACTTGAACCGTGTGTCAGGTGTTAACTGAAGTAGACGCAAAATTGTTCTAGCATAATGTTTTATTAAATTTAACTTATTTATACTTAAAAAATGATTACAATACTAAATTCAATTATTTCCTATGACAAACACACGCACGTTGTACTTTAACGGCCTCTGTTAGTTTGTTGTGATGACTTAACAATTAACAAATAGCCAAAGCAAAGTCCAACGTACTTTAATAAACAAAAAAAAATGTTCTATTTATGCTGACTTAGTAGTCATGCATTTAACAAAAATATTAATAAACTATAATGCAGCAGAAGGCAATAACCTAACCAAACGTTGATGGTGAAATTTAATTCTTTATTTAATTTGGTCGGTTATTGACTGCTACTGCTTACATTGCATTTAGGAAATTTACTGTTTAATTGTGTGTAAAAATGTAGGTGCGTTACTGAACAATATTCATTGCCCTTTTCCATTAAAATTCATTAAATGAGACAAATTCTAAAATTTTCTCTTTCCATATAAAAAAAATTTACCGGCCATTTTTCCTAGCCTAGGGAACAAATTGTCCTAAGTCAATCTTCCCATTAGTAAATAAGTCACTAACAATTATATTTGTTGTGCTTCCTGACGTCAATATATATATTGGGCTTATCCGTTCATCTCTTTGATACTTTCTATTATTAACATCATGTGCTACATGCCGTGCCTTTCCTATTTATGATCCTGTAGTAATAAGTTATTAGATTTTCCCGGTCCATGTTATGAAATTTGACTTGTTAAATTAAAATATTTATAGCTATCTTCAAAAAAATTAACATACTTATTAAATTTTTAATAAAATTTAATATTAATTAGGAATAATAAACGTAAATGTAAAAATATTAAATTTAATAAACAAAATAAAAAATTTTAATCCTACTTATGAAAAAAATATTATTATTCCTTTCCTTCTCCTCGTATGCTGCCATTTTTGTGGCAGCGTCCGTTCCACTAGTTCTGTCCGCTTTAAATCTTATCCAAATTGTCCGCTCTACTAGCATATTTCTTCCTCAGAGATCTCTTGTGTAGTAGATAGATCTTCAAAAGTAAATTAGCAGCGGTAATGATTGTTAATATAAGCATTAGCAACCATACCGACTTTATGTCTTCCGTGTGGTCAACAATCTCAACATTGTTCACCACATTTGCGTTCGGGTTCTCAAGTTTAGATTCTGTCTTACCCATTGTGTCCTGAAAAAGTTTTTCTTTTCCTTCCTGTTATATTTCTAAAAATCCTGTTCTTGTCCAATTCTAAGGTCTTCTCCTCTTCTGTCCTATTCTGGAATTCTTTTCCCGAATAATCTTCCCAAATTTTGGAGTTGTTTCTCCAATTCTAATTCAAAATCGTCCATTATAAAGGTCCATTTACAAAGGAAATTTTCAATTAAATTAAATTATATCCATTCATTATTAAATTTATTTATAAATTTAAAAGAATTCTCATCATTCAAAAATTATAAAAGGATTTGTTATTAAATTTAAAAAAAGTTTAATATTCTCTAAAATGATTTTTAAATGTTCATTTTAAAATTTATTTACAAATTTAAAAGAATTTCTATTATTTAAAATTTTTAAAGGGTATGTTACTAAACGAATTATATTATTAAATATTAAATATATTTTCATTAAATATATTAGATATATCCATTATAAATTTATTTAAAAATTTATAAGTATATTAAAAAAAATTTTGTGAACACGGGCGAAGTCGCCTCCGTTCCCTAAGGGTGCGTAATAAAATCGCACTCCTTTTATAAGCTATTTATTAAAATTTAAGATTATACTTATATTTTTGTTGTTGTTTTTAATGTTGTTGTTGTTGAAATTGATTTTGATGTTGCAAGCTTCCTGTTGCATTATGATGTGTTGCTATTGTTGTTACTGTTGATGTTGGTATTGTTGATATTGCAAGCCTCCTATTGTATTATGATGTGTTGTTGTTATTGTTGATTGAAGGTTCTAAAGATTATGTGGATGATTTTTCCAATGTTCTTCCTTCATCATCATTGTTGGCAAGTTTAGCTTCTCAATTTTGGAGTCCTTGTTTACTTCTGATGTTGTGTCTTTTGGCCAGACACTTCCTCTGACGGGACTCGGCTGCCGTCAGGAGCCAAAATTAAATTTTGCCCTGGTGCTCAGGAGCACTTTCAAGGCTGGCAGGATGCAAAAAAAATTTTGCCTTAAACCAATTTTGTCTGGGTGCTCTTATAGTTTGAGCACTCTCAGATCTGGCAGGATCGCCATGTAATAAAATAAAAAATCTTTTCCTTTTATTTTGTATATTTTAATTGTTCTTATTTTATTTTAGGTTATGCTCAACTAGGAGCAGTTAATTATAATAAATTATAATAAGCTCAACTGGGAGCTTAGAGGTGTTAACAAAGATTGTTTTTGTCTTCCCAATTGCAGTCGTTTATATACCGACTGTGAGAAGAATTTCAACTATCTAGTACTTAATCTATTAATGTTAATTATTTACAAATGTTATTATAAATATAATGAATATTATTGTTGTCATGAAAAGTGAAATGTGACCCGGTTCCTATTGCATTCATTTTGGGAATTCTTTCCACAAAATAAATGTGTCACCTGAAACACACCGATCGACACACACACGCCATGTAAATGCCCGTTGAAGGCCATTCATAAATTGCATGTATGTAAAGCATAACAACAACAAACATAAGTGCATTGCCAGAGCATTGCACTTGAGTAATTTGAGTTAAACTCTTTAGTTTGTTGTGTTAGGTATTTCACATTAGGGTGGTTCCACTACACTCACTACAAACCACAGAGATGGAGTATAAAATTAAAAAGACATACATCTGATAGACATAACTTATCTATGCAGGATTAAATAAAACTCATGTTTAAAAATAATTTCTTGTACAAATTTCAAATACTCACTCCCTATAAGCGATTTTTAATTTTTGTTAAAGTATTGAAAGTTATTTTTTGGAAATGTACCTTTTCTTTAAATAATTTTTAGAAAGTTAATTGTTAAATGTATTTTTAAGTATAGAATTTTAGTTAGAACTTTTTTAAACAAATAAGGAAAATACATTTTTCTATACTTTTAGTACTGAAAATATTTTTTTAAAGCATAATTTTGTAAGTAATAATTTACAAAACTGGAGTATTATTTGTATTATTCTTTCCAAAAGAATAATACAAGTAGATATTAAAAAAAAAGAAGTACTTTTTTTTGGAACAATACATTTTTAAGGATCTTTTTTTAACAGTTGTTGTACAAAAGCGTTTAAGCCACGTTGACAAAAAAGCAAAAAAAAATCCTTTTTTTAATTTAACAACATTTTTTAAATTGAAATAAAAAAAGAAAAAACCTACTTAAAGGTACAAAAAAATTTAATTAAAAGATTTCGTTGATTTTTAGTTAGTAATTTTTTAAACAAATAAGGAAAATAAATTTTTTTATAATTTTAGTACTGAAAATATTTTCTTTAAAGGATAATTTTGCAAGTTACTACTTATAAAAGTGGGGTACTCTTAATATTTTAGTTGATATTAAAAAAAAAGAAATTTTTACAACACTTTTTTAGTACCTTTTTTTAATAGTTATTGTACAAAAGCTTTTGAGACAAGTTTTTAGCACATTTATTCCACGGCTATAATTTTATAATTTAATTAAAAAAGCGAAATTTTGGGAAGATTACTTTTCTTTATTTTAATTTAATTCAAAAAAATAGAAAAACAACCTACTAAGAGGTACTAAAAAAATTTACTAAAAAAATCGTTCTACATTAAAGAAAGGGTCCATAAAAGATACTATTATAAAAAAGTGTTTTTTAATATTACAATACATTTTAAAGATTTGAATTAATCTTTGTTAGAAAAAATACTTTGTTCCAAATAAAATGTTTTATATATATTTTTTTTAAATAAGAATTTTATTCAATGGGCCTTTCTCTTGATAACGACTTAAAAAGCATTTTTCTGTGGCAAATTTTTGGTGGTAATTTTATTTAAAGAACTAATCCTTTATTAAGTATTTTTTAAGTACAACTTTTGCATGTTTGTATGTTTTTAATTAAAAAATGTGGTAGAGGTATAGAACTTTTATATAAAATAAAACAAAGATGAATTTTAAAATTAACATTAAATTTACTTTATTTGAAAGATAAACTTCTGGCATTAGAATTTAAATATGACCTCTGGCGTATTACTGTTAGCTTAAGTTACTCTTTGAAAAGTACTTTTTAATATTTCTTATTTAGTTCTGGCATGTGACTGCTACAGCTGGCTCGAACGAGATCAAATTTTCGATAACTTTTTCTAACATTTGTGGCCTCATATTGGTAACAGCGTGGTAAATATTGATATATTGTTTCGGGCTTATAAGTTTACTCTAGCAACTTTACACATCCCCACAGATTAAAAATGTTTCTCCGCGTTGAATTGCACGATCTTAAAGGCCAATTCACGTTTTTAAAACATGAAACTATGCGGCCACCAAATGTATTCTTCAATAAATCCATTGTGGCTCGAACTGCGTGACATGTTGTGCCGCCTTGTTGAAAGCACAGCTCCTGCACGTTATGGTTGTTCAATTAATGAATGTAAAAAAATTGTAATAATAGCTCTATAGCGGTTACCATTGACTGTACTGTTCATTATAAACATTGCTTTATGGAGTACCGACTAATGATTACAAACCACACCAAACTGTCAATTTTTCTGGATGTAATGCTGTCTCAATATATCATCACTTCAAATATGGCAAATTTTTTCATTGGCACATCCATGAGCTTATTTAACAAAATAAAATACGCTAATAAAAGTCGTTGAAGTTGAAGTGTGAAAAGCCAAATTTCCGACCCTGACCCATTTTTTTATGAAAGCTGCTGACGTCTAAGGGGCGCTGTATTCATGAAGATTTTAATTCGTTAAGAATTTCTTTGTGCTTCTGCTATTCGAGTTTGTTTTTCGAGGCATTCAAGTTCGTTTTGTCGATGTAATTAAATCGGAATTTACGCGCCATTAAAATATCAAATTGCGCAATATTAAAATTTGTAATAAAATAAGCAAAATTTATAAGTAAAGAATTTATATCGAAATTTAAGTAAAAGTCGGAGGTAATCAAATTTATTTCTTGTGGTTCCTTTTATGTTTGTTTGGGTGAAGGCAGCCGTTTGGAAGACGTAATCCTTCCCCATATTTTTAAACGGGATTAATCATGTTTTGGGCCCAATTTGCAAGCGTAGTATTTGTTGAAATGTCAAACCAAACTAAAGACTTTAATTTCTATACCTCTATAAATGCATTTTTTTGGAGATACTTTTTAGAAGGACCTAAAAATTTTGGAATATGCATTTTAATTTTAACCCTTTTGTTTTCTTAAAATATTTAAAAGAATTTAAAGGGGTTTTTAAACAATTGTTTTTTAGAATTTTTTTTTCAGTAATAATCATCTACACTAAGAAAGTATTTTGTCCGAATAGTTTTCATAAAAATTATTGTGTTCTGTTATATTGGTACATTTATAAAAATATAAATGTACCAAAAAAAAATTTTTAAACTATTCGCATAGCAAATGTGCTGCAAAAATGAAAGGGCAGCGTTCTAAGAATAATTTCCTGAATTTCAAACGACCTAGACAACTATTTTTTAACAGTTAATAACAACATTTTTCATAATTCTCAATTACTTCAAAATTATAGAAATCTCAACATATCCAAAAGAATGTATTTGCCTTAAAAAGTCTATACTTTTCTGCAAAAATAATGCAAATTTAACAAAAATACCTGAAATTGGACAAGAAGTAAGTGATACAAATACTTTTCTTAAAATATATTTAGTTATTAAATATATATTTCTATATACATTTGAAGGTTACTGGCATAATCATTATTGACAACAATTTGACACTGAATGCAAATGATTTTAAATATTTTACAAAACTTAGAAGATTGTAAGTTTTGTGTCATAAAATATTGAAAACTTTGTTTCATGGCAATTTATTGGTTTTTGGTTTGCCATTTTAGAAAACTTAAATCGAATAATATTAAAGAATTACCGCTGGGTATATTTCGGCATTTGCAACATTTAGAAACACTCGACTTGCGCTACAACCAACTCACCCATCTGAAGCCTTTTATCTTTGAAGGTCTTTTCAATTTACAGTGGTTGTTTCTTGGTTCAAATCATTTAGAATCATTGCCCGTAAAAGAAATATCCATAAGTTTACCACGTTTGGAATGGTTATATTTAAGTGATAATTTATTAACCCTGATTGGTATCAGTATTCCAAGTATGCATGTCCTGTATGAGTTGTAAGTATATAAAAGATGTTATTAAATTTTATAAAAATTTATTGAAGCATAAATTTATCATCAAAAATATTTCTGTTATGGAAATTTATTTGTAGTTTTTGTTTTCTATTCTCTCTTGATTTTTATTTATAACAAAAACTTTTCTTTTACTTTTGCTTGTAACTTTTATTCATACAAACAAAAAAAAATATATTAAAAAAAACATGCATAAAATTCATGAAAAAATTATTCCTTCTTGGCTGCTTAAAGATATCTGGACTGTAATAGAATTCCATATATTGAAGAGGAAACTTTTGCACAATTGGATACTTTACATTTATTGTAAGTATTTGCTTTTTCTCACTTTTGTTTTATCTCATATTTTATAGTTATAGTAATTGTTTAGTACAAGATTTAAAATCAAAAGAAAAAATTAAGTATGAGATTAAAGAGTCTTAAAGACAAAAATTTTATTAAAACATATTTACTGGTTCCGTAAATAATTTGAATTTTGTATTCTACTCTACTTTGCTTATTGAAGAAAATTATATTCCAACACATTTAATGATCTTGTGTCACTTTTTTGATTTCAACTTTAAACAAAAGAAGGAACCGTTCTTTTAATTAAAAAATTATACTTCAAGTATAATTTAATTTATATAGATATTATCAAGAAATTTAAATAAGTAAAACAGCATTAAAATTTATTTTAATTATACAGATTTTTATAAAAATCGTTAAAATTTTTTTTTCTATTTTGAAACATTATATTTACAATCAAGGATAAAGTAGGAAATATTTAGCATATTATGTGGAACCATAATGAGGACAACAAATAAGAGAAAGAAAAGATTAAGTAAATAGTAATTATACTGGGATCATATATATATATATATATGATTATATACATAATAACACAGTACTTTAAAGTTTTATATTAAATTAAACGATTTATTTACTATCAATACACACAAAATAAACACTATGGTAACTTTGTTGTCTTTACACACTGATATATTTCTTCGTTTACCCAGCAAGTGGTGCTTATATAGTTATTTTAAGCTGTTCTTGCATATACCAGAATATTCTATTTTAATATCACCCCATATTGTTGTTGTTATTATTATCTTTCAGTTTAGGCTCTGTGTTTTTTTGTTTTGCTCTGTATTATTATTTTTTGTTTTCTGTTGTTTATCTTATTTGGTACAGTTTCTTATAAACATGTTGTTATTGCCTTGTGTGTATATGATTTCGTAGAAAATTACGCAGTTTGAAAATGCACAGTGGGTCGTTTCGCTTACTTTTTTTTTTTAATAATATAATAATTATTTTTTTTTTAAATTTAATAAATTATCTTCTGTTCTTCAGATATCTTTGTATGAGATCTGATATCAATGTTTCAAATGCTAACTATACCCCAATGTTGATTTCCACGCAGGTTTTAAAGTTGTTTTATATATAAGAATATTATTTTTTAAGCTTAAATTAGATTTTGAATATAAGAATAAAGTTTTCTCGTTTAACTATTGTTTCTTTTTACTAATATGCTTTTTTCACGTTAGTCCTCTGTCTATAAGATACTAAAATATTTAACCGCTTCTTTTTAAGGTATAATATTATTATAAAAATTAACAGCAGTACAGCCAACTCTACGCAATGAAAATGCCTGTCCATTTGTTTAAACACTTTTCTAATGCAGCAAATCTGATGTAAAATTATGACAATTACAAGATGATACAAGCTCAGCTTCAATTTTTAGAAGCTAGTTTTCTATTCAGTCTATATCTGCTCGTCGAATTACGAAGAACTTAATCTTTCAATGTTTTTTAAGATTATGCTAGAATAGTAGGTTTCAACAACCATGACCTGTTATTGGTAATAAAGTAATATTATGTGGGAGCACTCGTCAAACAGACACACGTATTCAGTTAATACGCCACCAGATACGTGAAGTCGCTAGTCTACACTGATAAGATCGAAACGATCATTCAGTTGGAGAAAGTTAACTTTATGTAAATTAAAAAAAAAATTTATTGCATTCCAAAGTTTAATACCTCTGTAGAAGCACCCTTCAGTTCTATATACAAGATAATTAAATAGTTTTGCTAATATATAGAAGTTTTATATTATTTTACTTCAACTAAAAGAAACAATAAAAAGAAACAATAAAAAATGCCTGCCAATATACAGTCCCATAATAATCTACTCCATTTGTTTTATCCATTTTATTTTCAATTATGTTTGGACTTCAAAATTCCTTTAAATTAATGTGCTAAATTTAGGGATTTTCTTAATGGTTTAATACGCACAAACGTATACACACAAAGGCACACAAATTTGTCTTTCTGAACAAATAGTTTTTCAAAAATGAATGTACACAAAGTTCATCAGGACTTGATAAATGTGTGGTTATTTTGTATTTTCACATATAATACGAATAAATGTCAATTATTTCATTAATCTTTTATACACTTAGAAAAATGTAGCATAAATTTTAAAATTTAAAGAGGTATTTAAAATTTAGCATCCCTCTTCAGGAAAGATAAAATTTTATAAAAAAATTATTTATTACAAATTTTTAAAGAAATTGTATCTTTCACTTTTTACTCTTCCAATAATTTGTAACGTTTTTAAATTGAGTATAAAATCATTTAAGATATTTTTGTGCTGCAATAATTTACAAGACAACGATTAAATAAACAAAAGAAGATGTTATAAATATTATTCTTTTTTGACTAGACTCAAGTATTAACTTAAATTAAGTGCCGAATTTGATTAAAAGCTGAACATAATTTAGCATCTTAAAGCTAAAAGCAGAAGATTTATTGAAATTATAAAAAAACAGTATTAAATAAAAGTTATTTTCATAGTCTTTTTTTTTTGTTTTGCTGTTTGTAGAAAACATTTTTTTTGCTTAAACATCAGTTAAAAACACTTAAATTACTTTAAGAAATCTTTTTTCTATTCAAATCAGGAGTAAAAAAAGTTAGTTGATAACATTTATAAAAATCATTCTTTTCAAAAATAAAATGTAAATAAAAATTTCTTTTTCGTATTTTCCTACCGTCTTTTTATCCTTTGCGATGTTCAATATTTAGACTTCATATAAAGTCTGCTTAGTGAAAGAACACACATAACTCGTAAAACTAAAGAGGAACTTTTAAAAATAGTTTTTGTTCGAGATTGCAAAATCCGTACTACGTAACCTCAAAACTTCCCTTTAATTTAGTGATATTTAAGAAAGTAATGAGCCTAGTCAGAGCTATTAAGTAAGGAGAGAACTCTAGTTCGACAATTCTCTCTTTATTATAACTGTTCAATAAACCAAAATTAGCAATCTAGATCTCATCAACAGCACAAGTTAATTCTGTTGTGTATCCTGGGATGCTTAAGAACAAACTTAAGAAAAACTTTTTACCTTCGAAAATAACTACTTGGAAAAAAATTGTCTTTGCGTCCTGTTATTTTTATTTTTTTGGTTAAGCTTTGTTGTTAGTGTCAATTAATTTTTTTGTTCACATTTTTCATTTTACCTTTTCCACATTTAAACATAATTACATCTTTAGCTTGCCTAAAATAAGTTTAAAGATTTCCTTACGCGTTCAGTTACGCAAGGAGATGTTCAAAATAACATTTGGATTTTCATCACGATGAACTAATACTTTGTCAAAATTTTTTAAAATAATATTGACGTTGTAATAAAATTTTCCAAAAATGTACCTTTTGGAAAAGTACCTGTAGAAATAAATGCTTTTACAAATAGTTTCAAGTTTAAATATTTTATTTTTGAATAAAAACCCTTAGAAAGAGCTTTTGAACTTAATAATAACAAAATACATTGTCACTTTTACTTAAAATGTACCTCTTGAAAAAAAAACCTGCAAGAAGTTGAAAATACTTTGTAGTAGGGTTTATTAAAAATATTTTATAGACATTTCTCCATAAAAAGTTATAAATATCTTAAGCTACAGCCTTTAAAATAGTTTTACTTTTTTTAAAAATAAAATAGTCTGTTTCAATAAAGTATCTTTTAAAAAATTCTGTAAAAAGCACAACTTTCATAAAAACACTTTTCAGAAAGTGAGCTTTAAAAAAAATAACATTTAAAACAGTGCTTTTGAAAAAACACTTTTCAAAAAATGCTTTTCAAAAAACACTTTTCAATTAGTGCTTTTCAAAAGGCACTTTTTACAACTGTGACACAGCAGTTGCATGAACCCACAATATAGCACAAAGTGCCATTTCGTGGATGAGACAAATTTAGAGAGAAGTAGAGTCTATTATAATGACCTGGGCAAAAGTAAAACTGTTGGCGGAAAAGGAATTAAATTGGAAGACATTTTGTGGCCTTTTATTCCAGTCTCAAATCATTACAAACAATTTAAATATACAATATAAATTATCAAAGAATAAAAACCAGCATTTTAAAAAGCTTTGTTAAAAAAGGGCCTTTAAAAATTATTAACTCTTTAAAATCATTTCTTAAGACAGCTTTTAAGCTTTTAAAATTTAAAAAAAAAGTGTTTCAAAACAGTTTCACGAAAAAAATTTCAAAAACACCTTTTAAAAAAGTATCTTCCGAAAAAGTATTCAAAAACAAAATGTTTTAAGAAAAAAAGACAATAAATACTATATTACAAAAAATTAGCTATAGAGAAAATACCTTTAAAAAAGTACCTTTTTTAAAGCATTTTAAACCCTTAGAAAATACTTTTTAAACAAGTTAGCTTTTGAAGTAGTGGGTTTATACCTCAAAAACTTACACAAAAATAGTATTATTAGAATTATTTTTTTTTTACCATTGAGGAAAAGTTCTTTTTACTCTTAAAACAAGTATTTTCTTTATTTAACCAAATTATTGTACAAAAACACAAAAAGTTGTTCAAAATAACATTTGAAATTTCATCACGATAAAAGACGAACTAATACTTTGTCAAAATTTTTTAAAATGATATTGACGTTGTAATGAAATTTTCCAAAAAAAGTACCTTTTGGAAAAGTACCTATAGAAATAAATGATTTTACAAATATGTGCTATAGCGCACATAGTTTTAGTGACATTACTCACAAATTTAACGTGTTTGGAAATCACAGTTAAAAATAAACAATTTTTTTATAAAATTACTCACGTCACTAACGGAACGCCCTTTAATTTTGAGCATTTCTAGTTATAACAGTTATAGTATTACACATTCTGTGGTTTTAAGACATCAGTATTTGAAAATATATTTTTTAAAGACCTATACAAAAATATTAATATAATATGGCCGATCTTAGATTGATAGGACAATAGGGCAACTAAGCGCTGAGACTGAAAATTTGTACTCGATTAATGGATAATTTTGCAGTTGCTGGGTGAGGATAATTAGGAAATCATACCGCATCTTCTTGGTCCTATCCTGCGCTGCCTGAAGAGTTACTACTCCGACATCCGAAGCCTGCTCGAAGTTTTAAATAAGTACCAGGGTAGCATCAGCTTCTTTATAATGGGTATTTAGTATAGGTGAAGCACCTGCTCCGCTTTCTTCGAGGTACATCCGGCTTGCGGACTACATCCGTATATTCTCATAGTTCCTTATCTGATTTACTTTCGCTTTTTTCTATTTTCTACAGGTGATAAAAATAGCCAATCACAATTGCATTTCTTAAAACAGCTTTTAACAAAATGTTTAAAAAAGTTCCTTAAAACAGTTACACGAAAAAACTTTTAAAAATACTTTTTAAAAAAGTATCTTCCAAAAAAAGGGTACAAAAATAGAATGTTCAAAAAATTAGCCCTACAGAAAATATTTCTAAAAACCAGTATTAAAAAAAGCTTTCTTAAAAATATATTTTTAAAGGCCTTTACAAAAATATTAATCTTTCAAAATCATTTCGTTTAACAGCTTAAAAGCTGTTAAAATATTTAAAAAAGTGTTTTAAAGCAGTTTCACGAAAAAACTTTCAAAAACATCTTTTAAAAAAGTATCTTCCAAAAAAGTAATCAAAAAGAAAATGTTTTAAGAAAGAAAGACAATGAATACTATATTACAAAAAATTAGCTCTAAAGAAAATACTCTTAAAAAAGTACCTTTTTAAAAGAATAAAACGTATAGTATTTTAAAACCTTACAAATTACCATGAAAAGTACTTTTTTAACAAATTAGCTTTTGAAGAAGTGTTTTTATATATTAAAAAGTTACACAAAATTAGTATTTAAGAAATTATTTTTGTTACCATTGAAGAACACCCTTTAATTTTGTTTTAACAGCTGTAGTTAAATTAGCTATAGTATTACACTTTCTGTAAATTTTTAAGACTCTACATAATACGGTTTCAGGGATACATGTCTGTGACAGATATTGTGCTAACATAACGGTTTTTCACTTCATTTGTGGAACCCTAAAACGATATTTTATGGGGTAAAAATGCGTTTAATAAAACCAATTAAATAAGCAGAAACGTAACACAAACTAAGCACCATTTTAGAAATTATCTTTGTTGTAACAGTATCTCTCTTTAAAAGAGAAGGTCAAATTGTTATCGCTAGAAACTTAACATAACATTTAATTAATTTCCCGTCTCTTAATTTTTGCAGAAACCTAAATGGAAATCTCATTACACACATTCATCCAAAAGCTTTTTGGGGTTTACAAAATATTCGAGATATGTAAGTACATTAACTATATGTAAGTAGTTGTAATGAAGATTTTGCACACACCAACTGCATACAGAATTAAAAAAGAAGGGTAACATTGTATTACACGTAAAATAAACGATAAACATTTAAACGATAAACGTTTTAAAGCAGACGCATTCTGAATACTGAATGCTAAAGTAAGATTAAAATTTCTTTCTTAGGGAGGTACTAATTATGGTTCATATATTTAGTTATTTTTATACAATAATTTTTATTTACAATTTACTGGTTGTATTGCAATACAATAGTTTAAATTAGTTGTTGATAATTCTAGTTGAAAAATGTGATATTTATGCAACCTTATTTCATGTTTTTGAAAATTGGTAATATGACCATATCTGTAACTAATTATTTTCTTTGACTTACTTAAAAAATTAATATTCAAACGTGTTAAATATGTTATAATCAATGTAAGAAAATTTCTTTATTTGCAATCATAAACGTTCTTCCAGAAAATAAGAGCAGTACTCAAATCTGTTGAGCCAGCAGTGTAGAAATATGAGGATTTTTGTGAACACTCCGAGTGGCATGCAAGAACATATGAGTAGAGTTGCATAACGAGGATGGGTAGGTAATGATCTGCCATATTGTATTCCTCTATGCAGTTCTAAGTGAATTGTGACTTAGGCATTTCGACATCCTGGATAGCCTCTCCAAAGTTTGATATGTGGAATTGCTGAAATTTATTCCTCTTCTTATTTCTTTCACTCAAAAGAAAAGAGACCATTTCAGGCTGCATGATTCAATTTCGTGTTATCAATATGTTGTGAATGACAAATATTGTTAAGAGGAAAACAAATTTGTTTTCAATTTATTTGCAATCTGTTTACAATAAAGACAATGAGCAAATCTACTAACTACACTTAGAGTAATGTAACAGTAGCATTAAATTTAACGATCCAGAAAATAACAACAATTTATAAATAATCTTTTTAACAATATATTGTTTATACCTTTTATAAACGTTTTCTTGTGAGTTCTTTATCGCAAAATAAATAACACCAGATTTACTTTACAGCTTATTTACTTTAACTACACACAAAGTTGACACTACAGAACAGTTTACTTAAGAAGTACGTCTCTACTTCACGAGTTTTTTTTTCATCTAACTAACTATCCACTCAGACGCTGCTTTTTTATACTTGTCCACTAGGGGTCTAGAAAAATTAAGAATCTTCTGCTCTCTTTTTGTTGTGATGTTATTCATTCAATGTGTTTGGCGCCTGTATGTCTCTCTGCTTTTTTTTTTGTTTTTATGCTGAAAAAGTTTCTTCCCGGAATTTATTTCAAGATAGTTGTTGTTGTCTTGTATACATAAATTTTCTTAAAAAATTACGCAGTTAGTAAACTGCACTAGTATTTAATTATTGTTGTTTTGCGTGTATAAAATTTCTACGCAGTTTGCAACTAGAAATTTATTGTTGTCTTGAGTGCTTAAGTTTTCTTAGCAAGCGACGCAGTTAGTAAACAATATACCCAGTTGTTAATTTTATTACTTAATTATCTTCTTCTAAAAGTTAACCAAGACCCATCCGTAACAATATAATTGACTTAAAAGCTAAACGGGAGATCAAGTATATGCTGTGGTTTTAATCGCCCTTCTTCGTCCCCGTCATCTAAAAGAGTAAGACCAAGAGTGTTTTTATGATCACTTAGTCGTTTTAAATAATTAGTGCTATAATTTTTGATTTCATCCTTAATACTTGAAATATTGAGACGGAATTCGTATATCGTATATCAAATTCTCGCCTAAACATTGACTAATATACTTTTTTTCAATTTCTCTTTCTATTTTAATAACAATATTGTTAAGTTTTTAAAGAAAATAATTATCAGTAAAAAAGTAAACGAAATGACTTATTGTGTGTTTCACAAACTGCGTAGTTTTCTAAGAGGTCTTATACACACAAGACAACAACAACATGCTTATAAGAAATTCCACGAAATCAGCTAAACAACAGCAAACAAAACAACTAACACAGGATAAAAAAATAACAAGTAGAGGTAAGCAGGCACCAACACTAAATGATAATAACAACAACAATATGGGGTGATGTTAAAGTAGAAAATTCTTGTAAATGCGAGACCGGCTTAAAACAGCTATATAAACATCACTTGCTACGCCAATGAATTAATTCAAGTTGATACATCAATAAGAAAAGACAACAAAATAATAAATCATATTTTAAGGCGTTATAGTGGTGAAGTTACCATAGTGTTTATTTTATGGGTATTGAAAGTAAAAGAACGCATCGTAACAAAACGTTTATTAAAAGGAATAAACTTAACAATATTAACTACTATTTTATCGATTTCTTCATTTTGATGGGGTGAATTTAAACAATTAAATTTTTTATGAAACATAAAATTAAATAAATCTAAGGAATACGAAATACAATAGTTTTTGATTTACTATCTTAGACGAGTGCATTATCTACATGACTATACATCATTATTACTTCAGCAAAACAAAAAAACAAACGTGTAACAAAATATGTTCCTTAAAAAAACAGTGTAACTACTTGTGTAGAAATTCCCACGCATACATACAAAAAACATGAATACACCATTCAGGCCAGGGATGGGAAAGTAAAATTGTAAATACTTTCATAAAACTTATTTTGTATCTAGTAGTGCAACTAATAATCAAAACACGAGTAATAATCGATTATTTTGGAGTAATTAATTGCAATCAAGCAATTCTGGTTTAATTGCAATGAAAATTGTCTTTCCATTAATTGAGATTGAAATGATCTAATAATTACTTAATTAGTATCACAGGAATTTTGTTTTCTTATTCTGCTAAAGATTTTGCCTTATTGCTAAGATATTTATGTAAAGTATAGGCGCCGCTTACATTATACTTGAATCTTCTTCTTTTAAAAGCAAGTAGAATTACTGTAAAGAATTTTTCAATAAGATGTTGGTAGTTATCCATTGATCGTTACCGCATTTTCAGCTTTATTTTTGATAAAACCGCCCCAATCACGCCTCCAGACTACGTAGCGCACCATATAGTGATACGTTGAGCATGTAAATGCGGAAATTTTGCTTGTTGACATACCCTGACATACCCTAAAAATGGGCTTTTCAGAAAAACCAGCCAGTTGTCCCTGAATGAATTGAGTGAATCTATGGCAGTATAAATGTTCGGTCGGCTTCAGTTCCTGCATCAGTAAAATATTGTAAGGCTTTAAAGTTAAATCCTTACGCGAAATTCGCTATGTAGCGGTTTTGGATAACCCAAATTGTTGAGAACGTCCAGGAATTGATAGTTTGGATCTGCTTCAACACTGTTGCTCACGACTGCGATGTTTTCAGTTGAACGACCCGGTCGAACACGTGTTTAACCACCATTTTCATACCGGATTTTAATTATTTTAATGCGATTTTGCGAATGCGATTGAATTCATTGTAACAATTGCCAATGCTTCTACTATGAAGACGTCAAAAAAACTAAATGTCTAAACTATCATGTTGTTGGCGTTACCACAATTGAAAAACAAACTTCTTGTTGAGAACCCCGATAATTGTTTTTTTTTTTGCGTAAGCGAGTTATATCGATCGCCACTATTTCTTTTAAAGGCATTTGATATTCTCGATTTTGGTCGAAATTGTTGTAAACAAATTCTTATTCTCATGTTTGTTTCCTTTCTTTTACAAAAAAGTTTATTTTTCTATTGCAATTAAATACTTTTACTTTTCTGTGTCATTTTATTATTTCTATATTTATTGATTCGTGACGGTATCAGATTTATTCTTACGATAATTTTTCTGAAAAGCAGTCATCCCTTGTTAACCCGGGAGCTTCGAACTGTTCGAACATGCTATTCTATGCCGAATATTCATCCAATGCATACTACGCCTTGACTTTGGCAGTCTTCTCTTCTACCAAAAAACCCTTTTTTACAACTGTTTTACACTTACTGATGCCGCTTAAGGCATTGAACCACGATGGCGATTTGGTCAACTCCAAAAAATTTATTTCTTCACATTTACGTTGATGATTGGATTTGAACTCGTGACTCTTGAACTAATCAGAACTAATCAGAACTCAAAATAAAAATATCTTTAAGATGACAAAGGTTATAATTTGAAATTTTCGTTTCCCATCTCTGGCTGCAACAATTGAAAATAAATAAACACTCAAATAATATTGTAAACATAAAGGAAAACTTGTGTGTTGCATATTTTTATTTTATTTTACTCAGTTGAAATGTTTATGTGCAGAGACAAATTGTTGTGATTTAAAGGTATTTAAAAAAGAAAACAAATAAATTGTGATTTATTTTGTATTTGTCTATTAGAATTGTTGCTGTGCGAGTATTTTAAAAAGAAAACATTTAGTTTTTATTTTCCTGCTAAAATATTTCTATTGAATAAGAATACTAACGCAATACATTCTAAATTCTGTCTTCTGTTAAAGTAAATAATGGTGTGTGATATACTCATAAGTCGAATAAGCATGTGTTCAGTTGTTTGTTTCTTTTTTAGAATTTGACTGGATTTGTGTAAAAAAAATATCTTTGCTATTATTCGTAATTCCTAAAAAAATCCGTACTATATTTATAGACCACCCTTTAATTTTAAATCTTATTTTTACTACTTATTGAAAATTTAAATGTCTGGCAAAATTTTGAATGTTGACATGAGCAAGGAAACCATGACTTTATCTTGAAACGTGAAAATACGAATGTCTTAATGGTATCTAAATGGTTAAGAAAAAATATAAAATGTTATTCTCGTTTATTTTAGTTCTTGCAACAAAATCCCGCTACAGCTAATTCAGCTTTCATTTTTAATTATGAATAAATTTTTTACACTTGTCTTTCAAAAGAGCCCAGGATATGTGTAAATTTTAAACATTTAACGATAACAGTTTGAAAGATGAGGCCTTATAACCAAAATCGTACAGTGATATGTTCCAAATTCCTCACTGTGGTAATATATATATATATATTAGTCCGGGTCAATTTAAAAATCGCCCACTGCTCAGTGAAAATCGTATTCTAGGGATCAAAATGAGAAACTTTGCCCTAAGAACCATACCTCTAAAACGAATTCTGATGTTCCAAGTTTTGAGTCAAACTTTTATTTTGGGTCAAATTTTGAAAAATCCGTTTTTGATGACCGACCCTCACTAACGTTTTATTTACATTACAGCTTTAACAACAAAATCGGTTACAGATAGAATTGAAATTACCGTTTCATTATTATTACCTCGTCTTGTAGACCATATATAACGCAACAGTTTATGTGAATGGATTAAGTCGTTGTGAAGAACTCGAAGTGTGCTTATTTCAGATAAAAAAATAATTTAAAAAAAATAAGAAGTGAAGTGACCATTCCAAATCAAAAAGTTTACAATGAATCTACCATCCTCTACAACGCAAGATGAAGCAACAACAACATCAAGAACTATCGAAAACCCAATGAGTCATATACCCAGGCATGATGTTACTGTTTTTTGGTGTGTCTAGTGATTTGACTGATCTTAATTTACCAGCCCATCTGGATATCTTGAGATATTATTTTTACTTAAGCGAAGTGCTAAAACAGGACAAAAACGTTTTCCTATACATCATTCACTATTCAAGTACAAATTAAGTTGGTTGGAATTTGAGAAAAACTTGGTATGGAAATAATGCAGAAAAAAAGTGTATTTAATAAATTGAATAGATTACTTGACAAATATCAAGACCAAACCAAGAGAAAAAACCTAACCCAACAATTTCCAGAGTATGTAAAATCTCTGAAAACAATTTTTTATATTGGAACATGCAAATGCGATTTGAAGGCAGCTCCATGTGCATGCGGCTTGGTTCCAGAACGCCTCAAAGATTTTCTGCACGATCAACATAATCAGAAAAGACTTACAGTGGATGCATTTTTGATGGAAATAGAAGAACAAGGAGCAACGTCTATGTCATCAATGCCAACATACCAATATCCCGATGATTTAACATACGCACCGCCATCGGTTCAAGAAGATATGGATAGAGGCGAAAGATCACAATACACAGAAAGATCACAATACATAGAAAGATACGATTGCTTTAACTTTGCCTTGATATGTGACAGATTTGGTGTGCCTGATATAGTATCATCAGCATTGGCAACAGCTCTTTTCTAAGATTTTGAAATAAAAGACACGCATGGCAAACCTCTCATCATGGATAAATCGAAAGTTCGCAGAGAAAAAGAGAAATGCAGACAAAAAGTGCGTCGCAAACGGTTAGATGCTACCAATTTGTTAGCGTTTTTATTCGATGGCAGAAAGGATGATACTTTAACGAGAGCTAAAATTGATGAGAAGTATCATACTAGTATGGCAAAAGAACCTCATCTTGTTATTTTGAGAGAATCCAATTCTGAACTTATTGGTTACGTAAGACTGGAACATGAAACCGCTGAATACAAAACAACCAAATTAAATGATTTTTTCAACGATAAAAAAAATCACTGGATGCATTAATAGGAACAAATACTGGCCCACACGGTGGAATTATACGACGATTCGAATTGCTGTTAAAAAGACCATTGCATTGGTTCGTTTGCCTTCTGCACTTCAACGAACTGCCCTTGCGGCATTTGTTTGAAGCTTTGGATAAATCAACCAGCACTGGACCAAGATCGGCAACCGGAAAACTGAGCCGTCAAATCGAAACTTGTGAAACTCTTCCAGTAAGTTATTGCTATTTTTTCATTTACATTTGTTCTGACTTATTAAAAATATATAAATAAATATTATTATAATGATTTTTTCATGTAAAGTACCAAAAATGTTGATTTTTTTTAAATGTTTGAATAGGGAACCCCCTCAGGGGAGTTCCAGGGGGTGTGCCACTGGCATAGGTTGATCGGCACTCCAAAGTAAGTGAGGTTGACTCCATTAGCAGGCAATGCCTCAAAATAATAAATCGTAAATAAATAAAAAAATTAAATTAAAAAGCTGTAACAATTTCAAACCAAATGCAAATACTTAATGCCAAAAAAAAATATAAGGTATTTTAATAGAGGTATAGAACTTTGAAATATAACAAAACCAAAAAAATCTTTAAATTTAAATTTTATTTATTTATTCGAAAGATAATCTTCTGGGATTATAATTAAAATATGACTTCTGGCATATGGCTGTTGCAGCTGACTCGAATATCGTCTAATCTGGAGGTCCGATTTATTCGAAAGATAATCTTCTGGGATTATAATTAAAATATGACTTCTGGCATATGGCTGTTGCAGCTGACTCGAATATCGTCTAATCAGGAGGTCCGATTTATTCGAAAGATAATCTTCTGGGATTATAATTAAAATATGATGTCTAGCATGTGACTGTCGTAGCTGACTCGAATATAGTCTAATTTGCAGGTCCCATTTCCGATAATTTTATAAAAAATTTTGTGGTCTTATAGTGGCAACAATCCAGCGAATTTTATCCTCCAAGTGGTCAATCGTCTCGGGTTTATATTGCCACAGAAAATCGCACCATCTTGGAGGCCAATTCACCGATTCTGAAACATAAATTTATGTGGTTACCAAATGTTTTCGTCAATAGATCAATTATGACACGCCTTGTGGGGAATGTTGCATCGTCTGGTTGAAACCACAGCTTCCGCACATCATGTTATTAAATTAATTAATGAAAAAGTCAGTAATTATGGCACTATAACGGTCACTTTTGGCTGTTACATTCTTATCAGCATCGTTTTTAAAGAAGTACAGACCAATGATTCCACCCCAGCCCATAAATCACACCAAGTAGCCAGTTTTGCTGGATGTAACGGTATCTTAACATACACTTATCAACACTTCAAACACTTCATTTACGTATCCGTTCATGTAAAACTGAGCTTCATTGCTAAACTTAAGAAAATCGAAAGCTTGTTTGGAGCCCGATTTGTGCACTTTGTAAGCGTTGTACAAGAGTCAAACTATTCATGCTGAAATTCCTAACCAAACTAAACATAAATCACCGAACGTCTGAGAAAATAGCCTACTTAAACTTCTGTACCCAGGTAAAAACCACTTATTTTTACTTAGCTACGTTTTAAAAAGAAAAATTTCGGAAAAGACTATAATTTTAATAAGTATTTTAATAATAAGCATGAAATAGGAGAGAAATACCAGAGAATAAAGGATTTGTTCTTGTTCAGGTGACAGCTGTTATCGGCTTATTTTTTTTTACAACGATGTAAATTCCACACTTGTAGTGTCAAGCACCTGTTGTCTTTCAATACAATATTTCGTAATATATTTTTTATCATTTAACTTATTAAGGGAAACAAATTATTAAAACTTTTTTATTAACTTTGAAAGCAAACAGCTAAGATGTAAAACTTTTTTTGGACTGTTACATCTATTATCAGTTATCTTTAAATCTAAAAGTTAATCAGATAATTGAAAGTCTAAAAAATTTTAAGTCTAAAGTATGTAAGTCAAGTAACTAAAATTTAATATAAAAAAATTGCTTACGAATTTTAAAGAAAAATTTTTTAAACTTGATTTAAATTAAACTATAATCTTTATTAAAATTGTTTCGCCTGTTATTCTTTAACTTCTTATTTTTTTATGTTCTGCTTATTTCACATGTGTATTTGTTGGCACTTAGTCAAAAACCTTTAAAACTTTTTAACGAAACAGAAAGTGCTAGAATGATTTATTTCTTATTTTTCTTAGCTGGTATTAAGAAAGTGATTTATTTTTAATAGTCAACATATAACAATTGAATAAAGTTTTGTAAATTTAATCTTTTTTGTTTTTGTGAAAAACCTAATATATTTTATTCATGATAAATTTAAATTTAATTTAGATAAACATCGAAAAAGTAAGCATATTTCTATGAAGAAATATATTCAGCAAAATTATATAAATTTAAAAAAAAAAAAATAATTCAAATAAAATTCAAACCACTGTAAACATTGAGGTATAGGGTATTTTTTTATTGAGGTATTGAATTTTGAAATGGGATAAAACAAAGATGAATTTTTTAAATTAATATAAAATTAACTATATTCGAAAGATAATCTTTTGGTACGGTGTTCCGTCGACCCTCATCAAATTTGGTTTCTGAGCAAACCGGTTTCGGCTGTTTGCCACCTTCAGTGTTCTTTTCGTACTAGTTGCGTTCTATTGTCAGTTGTGTTTATATAGTTCGTGTCTCCCTTCATGTTATTGCGTTCGTCCCTTTCTGTCTTTTTTTGCCTACATCTCTCTCTCCTCTTCTGTTTGTCCCTTTTTACCTAATTTGTCGCTCCCTTTTTCATTCGTCTTCTTTCCTAACTAAATTCTTTTACGATCATGCTTGTTGTCCGTTTTGGTTTATGTGTGAACCTATTGGGTTTTTTCCCTTTCTCTCTTTTATGCTACATAATAATCTGTAATTGTACGTTTATGATGTTCTTTACTGCCTCGGTCTTGCGCACCTGCGCAACATTTTTGTGCTGGTGTAGTCTTTGTTTTCCTGTAAAAATGTTTCAACGGTTCAAATATTGTGTCCGAAGCAGTGTTTATTTGTTCATTTATTATTCGTCCGTCAAATGTTCCCCGTCTGTATATTCCCACGTTTCCCAATACATTCAGTCCCCTTCCCCTGTGCTGTGTGTACATTTGTCGTCAAATATATGGTTCGCGAAGTTTGATTCTGGAGTCGATTTTGGTTCTCGTAGTTTTTTGTTATAGTCTCTAATGTGTTCCCTAAATCTGGTCTTAATTTTTCGTCCTGTTTGCTCGATGTAGCTATAATGGCATGTACAAGTTAATTTGTACACTCCTTGTCCGTCCAGTATATTTGCCTCGGTTGTTCTATTCCTCCAAAGAATTTCGCCAGTTTGTACGTCGATCCTCCCATATATGCTAATGTAGCCCATTCCCTCCCCTCCCTCACCTGTCCCCTGTCCATGCCAATTTGTTTCTTGATGTTATCTACGAGGCGCTTTTTGTATCCGTTGTTTTCCGCCATGGTGTATATTGTCTCCATTTCCCCCATATACATTGGCCGTGTTAGTGGTGTTCTCCCGAGTCTTGTTATCAACTGCCCGATTGCTGCGTTTTCGTGTTGCTGGGGATGATTTGATGAGTTGTGTATTATTGTGTCCGTTGCTGTTGGTTTCCTGTATATTTCATATTCGATTTTGTTCGAGATTATGTTCCTCTTGATCGTTAGGTCCAGATAATTAATTCTCCCCTCCTCTTCCTTTTCCATTGTAAATTTTATGTCCTTGTGTCTTCCATTCAAGTAATCCAGAATAACGAGTATTTCCTTCTAGTATACATACATACATACATATCTTGCGTAGAATATTACCCCGAAGTTGGTTCTCAATCCCCTTACGTATTCCCCTCCCAAGTTCTGCATAAATACTCCCATGAGGGTGGCAGATGTTGGATTTCCCATCCCTAGTCCTGTTACCTGTCCATATATACTGTTGTTAAATTCAAAGTAATTCTGTTCCAGTATCGCTTTTAGTGTGCCCGTAAGTTGTATTGCCAGTTCCCTGTTTTCCGTTCTGTTCCCCACTGTCCTATGAACAATGTCCAATGTATCCATTACCGGAATTGATGGATACAAGTCCTTTACGTCAAAAGAGACCAGTTTTGTCTTCTCCGTTATTTTCACATTCTCCAGTTTATCGATCAGTTCTGTAGTGTTGGCTATTGTATACCCATATTCCAGGTCTAAGGTGTCTTTTAATATTGTTTTTATATATTTCGAAAGTTTGTAGCCTGGTGCGGATTTGTTTATTAATTATGGGTCTCATTGGTGTGTTTGGTTTGTGTATTTTTGGTAGTGCTATCATAGATGGTGCGGATGGATTCATCAGTGTTAATGTGTGCGAGAATCCAAGCACATATCGATATAATCTTTTGGCTTTAGAATTTAAATATGACTTCTGGCATATGACCTCCACGGCTGACTCGACTAATTTTTGAAACGTTAAATTGCTCCCTATACAATTACCAAAAGTTTTTTCAACAAATTATTGCTGGCACGAGCTGTGTGATATGTTGTACCATCTTGTTCAGATCACAGTTTCTGCTCATCATGTGTGTTGAATTGATGAACTAAAAATCAGTAATCGTGGCTTTATAGCGGTCGTAGCTTTAAACCAGCGTGTTGATAGAGGAAACCTCTTCGCTAGTGACTCCCAATTTGAACTTTGAATAAAGAGACGGCAATTTTGAAAATATTTAGTTTATTCAAAATATTAATCTCTAATATTAATCTAATTTGAAGTTCAGTTAGTCATTGTAAAATACCAAACCAAACTAAATGGAAAATACTTAACAGCTGATACTACATTTTATCACCTGTTAAAGTTCTATACTTCTATTAAAATGCCGTTTATATATATTGTTACGTTTATATCTTTTATAAACATTTTATTGTGAGTTCTTTATTGCAAAATAAATAACACCAGTTTTCAGAATTTTTAAATTAATAACAGTTTTATTTACTTTAACTACACAAAGTTGACATAGAACAATTTACTTAAAATGCACGTCTTTACTCGATGAGGTTTAATTTTACACTGATTGATTATCCACGCAGACGTTTCCCTATTTATACTTGTCCATTTAAAGTCTAGAATTAAGTTAAGAATCTTCTACTCCCTTTATATCACATTTTGTTGTTGTATGTTGTTTATTCGATGTATAGGCACCTGTATGTCTGTGTGTATATTTGTTTTCGTTTTTATGCTGATAAGGTTTCTGCTTGGGATTTATTTCAATACATGTGTTGTTGTTATTTGTAAAAAAAGGTTTCTTAGAAAACTACGCAGATGGTAAACAACATGTATGTTTGTTGTTGTAAAATTAGTTTTTGTCTTGCGGGTTTAGATGGCAAACAGCATACATGTATTTTTTTTTTCTTGCATGCCAGGCAGTTAGTAAACAGCATATCCAATTATAGTTGTGTGTGTAAAGAGAAGTAGTTTGCTTTATTGCTTAATTATTTTATTTTTAAACTTAAGCAAGACCTATTCGTAACAATATATTAGAAACGTTTTCTAATCCATCATTGTTTTTATATAGTATTTTTCCCTTTTATGTCTCTCAAGCGATTTGAGAGACACTTTAATCTCAAGCGGCTTTTTTAAGGGCTTTAGATAAGTAAACCAGTTATTCTATCCATTTTCAGAAAATACTCCAATTTTGAATTGGGGAGCTTTAAACTCTAGGATTTCTAAGTTTTTCTCCTTAAGTTTACTTTTGATCAATTATCGTGATATTTTAAGCTTTATGCGAAAAGTACATTGTGGTTTTAGCTTTTCATCTCTAAAGGATCGAATTTATTAAATTTATAAAAAACTGGTACAAATGCTTTCCACATTTTGAAAACAAACAAACAAAAAAGTTTTATTATCGGCAACAATTGTTGCCACATATTCTGCTGTGCCATAAATAATATTTTCCGCAAAAACTAAATTGAAATATTTTTAGTAAATCTCACTGCTCAATTTGCTTGCTACAACAATTTACTAAAACTTGCACAGCGAAGGTTTTAGTGACATTTGCATAAATACTTTTTGAATTTGTTTTCACATTCATTTATTTATTCATGAGAATAATAATAAGTTATTTTAGTAATTGATTAAAATATTACATTTATTGGCCAATCAATATTATTAAAAATGATATTCCTCTACTTGTGTACCCTGCAGTTCTTTAGTTGGCAATTTATATTTTATATTTTTATAACAAAAAGAGATGACCTTAATCAATTTTATATATCCAAAAGTATTTCAAATTAAGGGCAAATTATATGCTTATCTTCTAATATCAATTCTAATTTCCAGGTTGTGGGGTATCAACTCTTTTTCCTTTTCGTTTTTGTTTTTATCATGAAAATTTAGCTTTTCTTATGGAAATGTGCCATTTTTTTGGATTTTGTTTTAATAAAATACTTAATTTTCTACGATAACGTACTTTTAGATTAAGTTTCGATTTACTTGTTAAAATTGATGTGTTTCTAAAATGTTAATAATTTTTTTAAAATTTTGTGCTTTATAAATATTAAAAGCACAATTTCCTAAAGTTGTATTCAAAAAACGCTTTTACCTAAAAATACTTTTGTTAACTTTAAAGTAGGAAAAAACCTACATTAAACCTACAATAAACTGACAGTTCAATTTTATTATTGAAAGTTCAAAAACAAAACAAATTGTGTTTGCAATAAACCTAGCCGTTTATTTTAAAAGTGGCATAAGTTACTTTGTTATTGTCATCTTTTTATTTTAAATTAGTTTATAAAACATTTTAATTTTTAGCCATTGTAACTAGTCTGTATTTAGTTTTCTTTCTGAAACGGATTTTTCTAATGATTGTGTTGAAATAAAATCTTCTTTCTCCATGTTGTGTACTGTGAAGGATTTTTCGTCAGGGGGCTATTACTACTATTACTATTTTGTCCTTTACATAAGTCACTATGTGCAATAATATGCTTTTGAGTTGTGACATTCTTAGATATTTTATACAATACGAAGCAACCGCCTGAGAATAAAAAAATAACAAAATAATGCTAATTATTAGATATCACTATAATATAGTTCAGTAAACTGCACTATTCTTTCGAACTAATAAAAAATTAGTGCAATAATCACAACAATACTTCACACACACTTATTACATGTTTCCATTTCTTTCACACTAAGCTCCTAAGTACAGCGACTAACGCCATTTTTAAAATAAGCATTTTTGTTACACCGTTAATTATCAACACTCCTCTCAAACAAATCTCAATACTTCTTAACTTATTAATATCAAATTTATTAAAAATGAAAAAAAAAAACTGTTCAGCAGTGACTTATGCCACTTTCAATGTAAACGGCTCAATTAACAATTATACTTTGTTATTCTAAAAATTTTTAAAAATGTTTATTAAAACAAATTGTAGTATACAAATAATAATAAAAACTAAAATATAACATGCCATTCAATATAAAATATCTTAACATCTTTATTTTATATTTTACAAAAATACAATTGTAATTAATTATTTTAAACAAAAGTTTTATTGATGAACATATAATCAAAACAAAGTTCGTTATCCGAATAATTATTTTTTTAATATGAACAAATTCTTTGGAAGTTCTTTGTAAGCCTTGCAAATTAACCTTTTTTGGGTGCTTTGCTTTTTATTAAAAAGATTAATAAAAAAACAAAAAAAATATGTTGATTTTGCTGAAAACAATAAAAACATTTTTTATTGATCTAACTTACCGGATAAATAATATTAATTTTTTTACATCGTTAACTACAACGTGACAACTGAAAATAGTGGCATTGCCAGAATCAATATACTAATTTTACTAAAGCATACATTAGCTAAAGTACTGTTTATGAATACCATTTTTTAACAAACGTCTGTTAGCCTTAAAGTGTTTGTTAACTAACGTGCACTTTTAAGCTCAAGTAAGCGTTTTTTATGCATACAGCCGTAAGAAATTAAGTTTTTTTGTAATTTTGTTCTTCATATAAATTAATCGAATAAGAATGTTATTCCGTAAAATATTATTTGAAAATATTGGTCTTGGCAAGTAGAGCCATAAATTTCGTTATTTGCCACAAGAAAATTTTTTATTTTTAAAATTGTTATTTTAAAAAAAGATTTTAAATGAAAATTTATAGAAATAAACAGTTTTTATTTTCTTCAATTATTTGCTAATATCGTATAACGTTTTTTACGTTAATTGTGCATAACTTTTTCAAAAATGAATATTTTCTGATATTCTTAAATAAGACAATCACGTGATAATTGAACTAGAATTATGATTTTTGACTCTTGGTTACGGAGTCCTAAAAAAGTTTAAGTCGTCTTCAATTCAATAAGATTCAATATGCAAGAAATCATCTGTTTTAACTGCAGGGTGTAGTTAACACAGCTTGTTTAACACAAACACATTCACTTGTACATACATTTGAAACGGATATATATGCGACGTATACGTGTTATAAAATTGATGTAATAAATTTATATCAATCATACGCCGCATAACACAAGTAATTTTCCTTTAGTTTTTTTATTTATTTACTTAAACGAACTAATTTTTTGTGTTTTATGTTAATAAATGTTGTTATTTCATAAAGGAATATTTTAAAGCTTTTGACACTATAAAAGTAAACGCAAGTGTTTCGTTTTTTTAAAGTCATACATTTTATGTCTTATTTTTATTGTACTTTATTTAATTTACAGTCATTTGTTAAGTTAAAAATATTAAAAATATTGCATGCCATGTAATGTTATTGCAATACTGGCAGGATCGCCATGTAATGTTATTGCAATACTGGCAGAATTGCCATGTAAAGATATTGGTATTTTAATTGATATAATTCCAAGTGGACACATGTATATATGGCAACAAAAAAAGTATATCCTTTTATTTTAGAGCGAAAGGACACGCTAATCAATTTGGCGTCTAGCGCCCAATATCCCTGTTTTTTATACGACGGAGATACGCCAATTTACCTTGTTATTACTTAGCAAAAGGTGCGCAAGTTAGAGATTTTATCGAAGCAAGTTCTTTGCCTGTCAATTGAAATCTGTCCCTTCTTTGGCACAGAATTCTTTATTTATACTTAAAATTATTCTTATTTACTAATATTGTTTTGCGTCTAATTACAACTTAATTGTGTGGGTTGCTGAATAAGCAATTTCCCACGATTTGAAATAACTTAAATTACTTATATTATACTTTTCTGCATTTAATGCAACTTAAAAATAATTGTGTAATTCTAAACCTTATTATTTCTATGTTTGATGGGTACGTGACAAGGCGTGAGTCCGTACTTAAAGAATAATACCTAAATCTGACTTCTATTATCTTATCTAATAGGCACACCAAAGTTTTTAAACTGGGTCAAAGGACTAGGCTCGAAGATGGCCAATTTATGGTCTTGTTTGTGTTAAATGCTTTGTTGTCATGTTATTATGTATTTCGAAACATAGCAACATTTTTTGAAGAAATACGAAACTTAGTTATGTCCGATTAGTGTTACACAATAATAACGTTAAAAAAGAATATTAATGTAGACTGCTAACTTTTTGTATCCTTCTTAAATCCGCTTACGTCCCCCAGTAATAATAATAATTCAGTAAGAATATTTTCGGCTCAACGGTACTAAAACAGTTTTTCCCCAAGCTAGTGTTTTTTAGATACCAACCGATTTTTGCCAGCTTTCTCTTCCATCATATTAATCAGTGAGGACCCTAATGGATATTTACATACAGCTTATTAGAGGCATCTTTGGACATTCGCCCATGATGTGGTGCCAAATCTTTCTATTGGTTTTTGCTCGCCTCTAAATAAAAAGAGCTATTACGGGTGTAATGGCGATTTTGAGCATTTTTGACATTAAACAGATAACGTGTGTGAATTCCAGTTGATGTATTGTTACATTAATTCCTTTTAATAAACGTTTTGAGTTAAAAATTAAATTAAACGATTTATTTACTTTTATTTACTTTGTTGTTTTTACTTACTGATGACTTAACTTGAATTTATTCATTTGCTCAGCAAGCGGCGCTTATATAGTTGCTTTAAGCGGTCATCGCACATACCAGAATATTCTACTTTAACATCACCCCATATTGCTGTTGTTATTATTATTCAGCTTAGGCGACTGCTTGGCTGTGAGTTTTGTGTTAGTTGTTTTTGTTTATTGTTATGTATCTTATTTGTTGTTGATTTCTTGGAAAACCACGCAATTTGTAAAATGCACAGTGAGTAGTTTATTTTTTAATGATAATATTTTTTTTTTTAACTTAACAAATCATCCTTGTAACTATATTATTTAACAGTATAGCTAACAAAATTATACTAGGGTAAAAAATATGTGACATCAATAAAAACAAAACGAGGATATTTTTAATCCATATATTGTTACAAGCTTTCTTCTGTGTTCTCTCAATTTATCGCCACATGCATTTATTTCTGACACTATTTTGGAGAACAATAACATTTAAAGAAAATATACGAACTTGATCCTGAATTAAGACATATACAGAATTTGACTTACATTAAGTGTCTAACTTTCAGTGTGGAATAAATTTATTTGGAAAAACTCTATTTCAGAAATATTACTTCAAGAATTAAAATGTTTTAAAATTTTTAATTTGTCAAAAGATTATCTTTCGAATAAAGTAAATTTTATGTTTGCTGCCTTGTCTTTATGTGTTTATCAATCATGTGTTGATATAAATCTCTTTGTAATTTGGTCTTTCCGTAATAGTTTTACTCTCCGCTAAGCAATTATTAGCGAGCGCAGTTTATGCTTCTTTCTTGGTTGTTGCACTAGCTCAAAACAAATAAAAATAAAAAAGCATTACACAGATTTAGCTTGTTTTCTTGTATCAAACCTTCATATTTATAAATGAACATCACTTTTGGAATTATTGCCGTCCTGAAGATTTACAAAATAAAGAAAATATATGACCTTATTTAAGACGGTTAGGTTTATTATTCAATTCTTGCATCAAAGTCTGGAAGTTGCAGTAAATTATAATATCGGTTTTTTCAACAAGAAGTTTATTTTTCAATTGTAGCAACACCAACAACCTGATAGTTTCGACATTTAGTTTTTTGACGTATTCGCAGTAGATGCATTGGCAATTGCAACAATTAATTCAATTCTGTATGAAAATCGCATTAAAATAATTAAAATCCACTATGAAAATGGTGATTCTGTTAAAGTTATATTTCGTAAAATTCGTGATATTTTCGGGTAACATAATCGTCCTTCTGTGACCGCAATTAAGATTTTTTTTGTTAAATTTGATTCGACAGGATCGATACAAAATGTGCGAACACCAACATGTATTCGACTGGTCGTTCAACTGAAAACATGGCAGCCTTTAGACACAGGCTGTTCTCAACAATTGGGGTTATCCAAAATTACCACATGTCGAATTTTTCGCAAGGATTTTACTGTGAAGCCTTTCCAGATTCAACTAGTGCAGAAATTGAACCCGACCGACCATTTACATCGCCATGGAATCACTCATTTCATTCAGAAACAACCGGCTGGTTTTTGTGAAAAAATAATTTTTTCAAACGACGTCCATTTTCACTTGTCAGGGTATGCCAACAAGCAAAATTGCCGCATTTGGGCTTCTCAAAATCCTAGAGCGGTTTTTTAAAAGCCTTTGCATGTTCAACGTTTATGGTGCGCTATATGGTCTGAAGGCGTGATTGGGTCTCTGGAAATGTGATAACGGAATAAATTAAGCTATCGCAAAATGCTAACAACTCAATTTTAGCCTATTATTGGCGACGTGGATATCACTGGCACATAGTTTCAACAGGACGGTACCACATGTCACACAGCCAATGAAACGATCAATTTATTGCAAAACAAATTTCCCGATCGCATAATTTCATGACAATCAGCAATTAAGTGGCCAGCCGGATACACGATCCGATTTAACACCACTAGATTTTTTTCTGTGGCTGTGTTATGTTTGGAGCCAATCGAATCGATTTCAGCCTTAAAGCTCAAAATCCGTAAATTTATTAATGAAATAGGACCACCATTTTGCCAGAAAGTGGTTAAAAACTTTGATGAAAGAATCGACATCTGTTAGCGTGGTCGTGGTGGACATGTGCCAAATATCATTTTCATATTCATAATTGCCGAACTTTTCTTTTCGTAACACAATAAAAATTTGAAGATCTTAATCTAAATTTTTTGTTTTGTTTTGTTAGAGAAAATTAAATTCTTGTTAAAAAAACCCTTCATAAAGGAACATTCGTTAACAAATGTTTATTATTAATACTTCTTCGACTATAAAACAATAATCAAATAACAAACGAAGGATTCTTTTCCAGTTTTTAATATAAAAGTACTAAAAAGGATTATATTTATAAACGCATTTTATATATTGGCAGTAAAAATGTTTTTGGGTTCAAAAATTAATATCGCTAATTAATATTTGCTAATTTGTGCCAAAATTCAAATTTAATTGAGAAAAGGAAAAAGAACCAAAAGTGCATTTAATTTTAATTAAAATATTTTCATATATTATTTAAGATTTTGGATAATTTTTATTAAATTTTAATCTTTTCACTCGGTCCTTTAAATTAAAACGATTTGTTTTTCTTTTTTTCTCTCAATATTTCGCTTTAATTTAAAGGACCGAGTGAAAAGATTAAAATTTAATAAAAATTTAAAAAAAAGGTCGAATAAAACTGAAAATAATAATCAGATTTTGGATAATATATTTTTCTTCCTAAATAACAATGAATGTTCAAAAAGTTTAGGAATCATTTTCACAACTTTATATGGATAAAAAAAGGAAAGCCACATAATGAAAAAGTCATCATTACTAACACTAGCTCCGACAGATTTACTTTCAGTATAAAAAAAGGAATAATGATAACGAAAATCATTATCATCGCCTTGATGGTAATAGAAGCAATGATATGATTGACCATGTCCACTGGCTACTTTTGAAATAACTAAAATAAAAAACTTAAACTAAACAAATGTAGGTGACCGACTGACTGTATGATGGGCTTAAGGTCATGATTTTTTTCTTTTGAATTATATTGTTATTTTACTACAATAATACACGCACACACATATACATATGCACACCATTTGTAGCAATATTATATTGTTATTTCTAATTCTTATTTGTTAGGTATAGTCGGCACTTGATTGGGAGATTTGTATTGGGTTTTATGCTTGATTTACCCAAAATGGATAAACGCAATAAAAGTTTTTTCATCTTTTTATTATTCTTCCTAAAGACTCGAATGGCTATTTAAGGCATTAAAATAGATTTTTGTATTTATAAGTTAAAGATCATGTGTCTATAGATTAATTCTATTTAATATTTATTTAAATTCTTTGAATAATATTCTTAATGCTGTGAAATGAATAAATAAAAAAGCGTTTAAAGTCAAAAACAAATACAGGATGTCCACCGGCAACTATACTATGCACTTTGTTTTGCCGCCATTTTGGTAAACATTAGTCTTTACAGTTCATATTTGGAAATATACACACGGCAAATTTATTAGGGAAAATTATTCGATTAAAACATTTTATCAAAATCAATCATCGATTACCGTGACGATGAGAAAGTTATTTGAAATTTTTGGGAGAGACAACGTGCCCACAAAACGCACTATTTATCGCGTAGTAAATGATTTCGAAACAAGAGGGTCTGTAGGTTACAGGCCCAGGCATGGAAAACAACGTACTGCAAGATCGGCTAAAAAGATTACTGCTGCTCAAGAAAGTGTTCAAAACTATCCATCAACCTCAATTCGATGCCGTGCTCAGGAGCTTGTTCACCAAAGAACAACTTTCATCATTTGTTTCCATATAAGATTCAGTTGACACAGGAGCTTCTTCCGCAAGACCATTTACGTTGCCGAACATATGTCAATAGGATGTTACAGCTCGTCCATAACAAGCCCGATTTGAATGAAAAAATCATAATGAGTGACGAGGCACATTCTCATTCGCGTGGATATGTGAATAAACAGAATAGTCGATTCTGAGGAATGGAAAACCCTAAAATTATTCACCTTTCAGTCACCTTTGCATCCATTAAATGTGACAGTCTGGTATACAATTTGGTCACGAGGAATGATTGGACCTTACTTCTTTGAAAATGAAAACGACGTAATGGTAACTGTGAATGGGGAGCGACAGCATGCCACAACTGCATGCTTTGGGCTTGAATAACATGTGGTATCAACAAGACGATGCCACATCGCATATAGCCAGGATTACAATGGAATTACTGCGAGACCTCTTTCCACAAGTTATTTCAACAAATGGTGATGTTGATTTGGCTCCGCCTGTTTTGACTGGTCCGGACTTCTTTTGTGGGGATATCTGAAAAGCAAACAAACCAGAAACGTTTGAGCAACTCAAACAAAATATTCGTGATGAAACTAATGAAATATCGCATAAAGTTTGTGAGAATGTAATCGCAAAATGTGTTCAAAAGGGTTCGCATTTGTGAGGCTAACAGAGGCGGGCATTTATATGATATTGTATTCCATACATAATTGCCGATTTTTAATAAAACATTTATCAATATAAGATCCATTCTCTTTCATTTAATCGAAAATTATACACAAACAAAGTAGTATACCTTCTCGGCGGACACCCTATTTAATAAAGGGTTTCTGGAAAAAGACCGTTACATGCCACTTAACGCCGTGTAGTGAGGTGAATTGAAAAATAACTTCAATGCATCCATAGGGACATGCGAAAGTATGCAGATAAGAATCAGTGAAATAATTTGGATATGAAATTGATTTCCTTACTTGCGACTTTCGTATATATCAATGGATTTGAAAGAAACATTTTTATATTCTGCTTAATAAAGGCATAGAAACTACTCACTTAATATTCTGAATATGTTTTTTATGTGCATATGGGTATTTCCATTGCACTGTGCATAACATTTGTAAGACTATAGAGTGGAATAAACTTTACAAATATAGAAGCGCAGTAAAGGAATAAGGATATTAGGTTCCAATCAGAAGAAACAAATTTTATTAAACCTTGCGGTCCAAAATATCGAACAAAATAAGGACATAAAACGAAAGTGATTGTGAGATACATCTAAAACTTCGCTACGTTGTGGGATTTTAGGGTAGGTTTTCGTATATTATTTTACTACCTCTAATATTTTTTCTTTGCAATCCATCCTATTCAAATAAAATTAGTCATGGGATGAAATCAAAAATTAAATATCGTCCGTGACCTACAAATTCTCTTTTTTAAGTGTATCTTGCAACAAATACGACATTAAAATAACATCCAAAGCAAATACAAAAAAAAAAAACACTAATCACTTTATTGGTGTTGTAACGTTAAAATGTATTATAAAATAGAAATTTGACCCTCTTTTTAATCTTTAATATTGTTACGAAAATGATTTGTTTAAGTTTTCAAAGAAAGTAATTATCAGTAAAAAAAAGTAAAAGAAATGACATATTCTGTGTTTGTTTCTAAGAAATCTTATACATACAAGACAAAAACAACATATTTCTTATACATTCTAGAAAATATTTTAAACAACAGAAAACAAAAACAACTTGCACAGAATAAAAAACAGCCAGCCAAGCAGACGCCTACACTGAATGATAATAACAACAACAATGTAGCGTAATGTTAAAGTATAATATAATACATGCGAGAACCGCTTAAAACAACTATATAAGCACCATTTGCTGGGAAAATTAGATTAATTCAAGCAGAATAATTCTTTAGTAAAGACAACAAAATAAGAAAGCATCTTTTAAGGCGTTACAGTGGTGAAGTTACCATCGTGTTTATTTTGTGTGTATTGAAAGTAAATAAATTGTTTAATTTAATTTAAAACTCTGAAGTGCTGTGTTAATATTTTGCAATTAAAGGACTCAGTATAACAAACCGTTTATTAAAAAAAACAAACGTCAAAATATTGTAAAAAGCTGTAAATACTTTCAAATAGAAATTTCTTCTATTTGATCTTTTATTTATTTTTTTTTTTTTATTTTATTATTTTTTTTATTTAGTCGTGGTTTGCATATTGATGGAAGTGCTTGTATTTGCATTTAAAAATTCAAAGAGTTTTTCGGTTCGACTTTTTTACCGAATATTTATTTATAACATTTTGACTACTCTGGCTATTTGCTTAAGGAAGGTTTGAAAACAAAGTTGAAGTTTTTTTAAATATATAATTCCAATTAAATATTTTAGACTTAATTTCCTTTTTAAGAAAAATCAAATGTATGCTATGCTTTTAGTTTTAGTTTATATTTTAGCAAATCACAAACAAAATTTGAAGAACAAAGACTTAATATCTTGAAACGTTTTTAAAGTAGTATTTTATAGTTGGCAAAAAGTTCAGGTCAGCAGTTCAGCAGTTATGAGGGGAAGTGTAAGGAAAATATCTAAATATAGACAATTTTTTCATATGTCAAGCACTAGACACGTTGAACAAACAAATGTATATAAAAGCGTGTTAGAATATACGCTTGTGGCGCTTATTTAAGCTTTATTATACACCACCTGATTTTGAACCCAATAAAATATTCTTGAGGAAGGAACAAATCATTTATAAATGATAAGAAATAGTATCTTATTAATTACTGTGAACTTCGTCTAGTGGATAGATTTATAAAGCTTAAACAGAAAAATATTTATAAACGGCGTTTATATAGAAATATAAAAATTGACGGTCATTTTGTCAAGTGTCAAGTGAGTTATGCACAGTTTGGTTCGGCACTTTAACATGAATAAATTGGCCCCTGAGCAACGCTTTAAATTGTGCAAATTCATTATAAATATCGTGGTTCTGTTTGCATTACCCGATATCCGATTTTCATTATTTTGTTTAGCGATGAAGCTCACTTTTGTTTGAATGGATACGTCAATAAACAAAATTGCCGTATTTTAAGTGATGATAATCCTAATGGTGATATGGAGATACCGTTACAATAACAAACTGATTGCTTGCTGTGATTTATGGGCTGGTGGAATCATTGGTCCGTACTTCTTTAAAAACGTTATTGGTCGGAACGTTACAGTCAATTGTAATCGCTATAGATCCAAGATTATTGACTTTTTCTTTCTTCATTTGATCAACCATGATATGCAAGAGCTGCGGTTTCAACAAGACGGCGCAAGTAGAAATGTTTGAATTAACCTCCAAGATCGTGAAGACATTTAAAGCCGCTAGGTTGTGCTGATAATCTTGAAACACTTAACTACGCGCCAGCTATGGCAGTCATATGCCAGAATTCATATTTAAATTATAATGCCAATAGATTATCTTTCGAATTTATTTTATTTTATTTTTTAATTGGGTATGATAATCCCTCATCCCGTCATTTTATTTTTTGTTTTATTTTAAACTTCTATTCTTCCATAGAAAACGCGCTTTACCTGATGCCACTTGGTAGAGTCATGCTATTGTCCATTTTTACTCTTTCTTTAAAGACTTGAAATTATTTATTTAAATTTTAAAATGATTTTCGTGCCACTAATAAAAACATTTAATTTTTGTTTTTGCATTATAAAATAATAACAAATAATACCATTTATTATTGACGCATTCAATTACTTAATTTGTGAAAATGATACTAACAAATAATACCAATGACAACAAAAATAAACCACAGATTTTGAAAAAAAAATTACCATAATTTATAATGAAAAGATAAATATTTAAGCATGCAACAGCATATTTAAACTTTTATTAGAAATATACATACACATACACATGTTCTCATATTTACGTACGTAAATTTGTACAGAAGTATAGAACTTACAAGAATATTACAAATTGTACACTAGAAAAAAGTTACTTAACTTAAATATATGTAAACTTAAGCCGAATTAATATTTTTTTTCCTTTGATATATTTTTCGGATTTTTGTTTGAAAATGGTATTAAAATGTTTTGTTTAGAGATAGGAACTGTTTTGGTAAAATATTAAATGTCTTGGGAGTTTTTCGTATTTTATATCGCACTGGTTCCTAAAAACGTTTCAGTTTTTATTTTTTATTGGAAATCGATGTACAGTGGACTGTCGACAATAAACATCTAATTTTTTCTCGGACCAGTACTCAGGGGACCCCTACTCATGCATTGTACCAGAACTAGACAATTAGGTTATGGGGTGGAGGAAAGAGGGATTTAAATTTTCCTACATTGAAAGTGACAGGAAGGAAATCTAGAGGGAACCGTTCTGCTAAAAAAATAATTTTCCTGTAATGCGTAGTGTGATTTGCTAGCCAATCACCAACAAATAGATGCGCTTACAACGAAAATCGAGTTCAGCCTGATACTCTGTTCATAATTTCGTGCGAAATGCTGTCAAAGTCCATATAAAAATCATTCGTAGGAAATAAATAAGAAATAATGTTGCTAAACTAGCACTCTGTTTATTTTTGAAAAAGTCACGAAATGTTTTTGGCAGCATGTTTTTCAAAAAGAACAACGTTTCAGGCAACATTTTTTTTCAACTACGAAACAATATGAGCTGCGCTATTTTCGCACGGAATTGTGAGCAACAGCTGTATTTTTAATTTTAAATTTGTTGTGCCAAAAAGTAAAAGTATGGAGAAAAGCGTAAATTTATTAAAAAAGTGAAAAAGAAAAAAGAAAATTTAGTGACGCAGAAAAGTGTATCCTTATTTCTGCAGTAAAAAAAAGAAAACTTATTTGAGATAAGTCCCAAATGATATATTCTAACCACAGTGCCGCGAAATCATCGTGGATAGATATCGCTAAAGAGATTGGAAAACCTGGTAAGGATTGAAATATATGTGCACATGTATGTATATACATATGTATGATTTTTTTTTTATTATTATTAGATGAAGCATGTAAGCAAAACTGGAGGAATATTTTGAGTAGCAAACGGGTACTACAACCAAAAACGAAAAACATCAAAAAATTTGGTAGTGGATGCGACTTGCAGTTCTCTTCAGACAAATCTCAGGATCCCTGGGAGTTTTCTGAGGACTTCACTGAGACGTCGAAATTGAGAACGTAAGTGTTATTATTCTAACTTATTGTTGCTTATTGTAACTTTCGTAAGTGACGTAAATTTTGATTGTAGAACCAGTTGCTCACAGCTTTTAAGCACGCCAAATCGGCAGCCCACGCAAGATATTTTATCTGATTCTGAGATGCTATCTATTACGCCACCGGAGAAAAAAACAACTTATTTATATGTAAGTAGACACCAAGACTTTATTATTCGAATTTAAAACGTAAGTTTAATTATAGTTTTACGGATTTTTATTTTGGTTTAGAAAATTACAGCAGTTTCATCGAAAAACGTATATCGAAATGAAAGTGAGCAGGTGTCTCAAAGGTGGCAGATGTGATGACAACGTTGGTGGATATGGCAACAAACAACAAAACCAAAATAATGTCAACGCGCCTTTCCTCAGTTATATATAATTATATTAATTCCTTGTATAAGCAATTTTATTTCGTGCTTGATTCCTTTAAATAAATATTTCACAAAATATTTATTACAAAAATTTTTATTAAAAAATAAACATCTTATGATATTCTCATAAAACATTTATTCAAATAAAAATAAAAATATTCGAAATGTATTGTAATGGGGGAGAGCACATCCATATTGCAATTTCACTATTGCTCAAGTAGCTCATCAGTGAATTTTACCCCAATATTGTATAGAAAAACCTAAGAGTCTTATATCAAAAGCCAAACTGATTCTATGAGAATTTTTCATAAAATCAACATAGCATAGACAACAAGACTCAAAAACACTTCTATACAAACACAGCAAAACATTTCAAAACAACAAAAAACATTGTTTATTTTCAATCATTTCTACATAAGCGTTTCCATTGGAAATCATTCATATGTAATTTGAAAATTCCAGAAAATAAAAAATATTTGTAAATAATTTTACAAAGTTCTAAAAACGCAACGGGCACATGCAATGGAAATAAGTTATAATTATTCGGAAACATTTTTAATATAAGCAATTTTATTTCGTGCTTGATTCCTTATGTATCCACCTTATTAAAAGTTATTTAATAAAACAATATTTTTTTTGTTTAAAAACAGATCTTTTTATTAAAGCATTTTGATCATTTTAATTATTTTTAAAGCCTCTTTAGTGAAATTATAAATTTTTTATTTCGTAAACTATTTTTAATTAGGAATCTCCTCCAAAAAAGTGAATTTTCGCTGCCAAGTAACAGATGTCGGAATTAAAATAAGTCATAATTTTATCGCGAACAACACGGTCTGATTCATCTTGTCTGCCGTAATGCGCAACATTAATATTAGATAAAAAGAGAGCATCAGCTGGCAACATATTGTCAAAATTTTCAAGCGAAATATCAAATGTTGCTCAACACTTTTTCGCAGATTAGAACAGAGTACTATGCTTTAAACGCAAAAACGTGCGATTAATGGGAACAAGTTCCTCAATTTCTCTAGAGCATTGTAGTTAAGTTAAAACAGTAATATACAAACCACATTGCGTCGATGCTCCAGAGAATCAATAGAATTAAGGAATATTAATGCGAGCTTTTTGGTTTCCAAAACAAAATTATCGGTATTTAAAAATTTATACTATTGAAATTGATTACAATACGAATAAAGGTTTACTTATGTTATTTTAATTAAAATTGTATTATCTTTACGCGGTTTTTTAATAACTTTAGACGTATTAAAGTTTTTTGTTTGTATGTAACACTTAAACCTTTTTGGTGTGATATTTTGCCTAATTGATACCATATTAAATTGTCTAGTTATATATATATATATATATATATATATTATATTCTTTTTTTCAAGTATTCAAGATAAATAATTCAATGCAGGCTAAAAAATATACATGATATCTTCTCAGTCTATTATACAATTCTAGTTTTGGCCATCTGGTAACGTTCACTTCACCCAATTTACATTGCACGATTTTTGTCGCTGCAATTCTTAGTTTGTTGGTAAATAAGGAGTGTAGAAAGAATAAAAATTACACATGCGAGTGTACTCTTGCAATTCGTTTTGTCCACAATTCGTAATTTTAAATGTGAATTTTGTGTGTATATGAATACAAAATCGTCAAATGTATACGCGAATGCAACTTTAAAGAAAGAACGACAAAAATTGCAACGACAAAAATCGTACAATGTAAATTGGGACTAAGATTCACAACTTTCTCCACGAAAAGTACATGTTTAGAACTTTAAAACAAAATCCCTTTTCGATAATGTACTCTACCAATTATCCATCTCTGATTTTTAATATATTCTTTTCAATCAATTGGCTTCTTCTGCAATTTTCCCCTTATTTTTATATTTAATAATTTGTTCATTATTTATTTATTGTTGTTTGTGTTTTCGACAACAATCGTCAATCGACATTATCAATAAATTCTGAGGGCTTAGGTAGCCCTTCGTGATAAGTGGTTGTTATTGTAACCCTCTAACCGAAAATAAGTAAATGTTAAGGTAAAAAACACTACAGCTCCAATGCAAAAAATTTCTTGTACATAACTCAAGTGGGACAATTTGGAAGGTATTGTAAAAAAAAAAACTCTCACTTATTGGGTTGGCACTTGATTAAGATGATTTGACAATAGATTAAGATGACACAAAATTTTACTGTATTACGAAGAGAAAAGTTCGGCAATTAGAACCATGCTGATAGATATCGAATCTTTCATCCAAGTTTTTAATCATTTTATGGCAAATTGGCCGTCCTATTTCGTTAATCACATCACAAATTTAGAGTTTTAAGGCTGAAATCATTGTGATTGGCTCCGTATAGACTCTGTTAACATAGTCCCACAAATAACTGTTGATTGTCGTAAAATTATGCGATCGGAAAGTTTTTTTTTGCAACATATCGGTCCTATTGAAACCACATGTCAGTGATATCCACGTCGTTAATAATATCATCTCGCGATAACGGGATCCATTACCCGATACCGCATTTCTAACTTCATCTTCGAAAAAAAAAACGACCCAATCACGCCTCCAGTGCGCCATACAGTGACACGTTGAGCATGCAGAGTTTTCTTAATAATTGCTCTAGGATTTTTGGACCCCCAAATGCGGTAATTTGGCTTGTTGACATACCCTGACAAGTGAAAATGGGCTTCGTCTGAAAAAAATAGTTTTTCAGAAAAACCAGCCGGTTGTTCCTGAATAAATTTAGCGATTCTATGCCGATGTGAACGGTCGGTCGGCTACAATTCCTACACCAGTTGAACGTTGCAAGGGTTCAAAGTCAAATCCTTACGCAAAATTTGCCATGTGGCGATTTTGGATAACCCCAATTTTTTAGAACCTCGAGCAATTGAAAATTGCTTCAACAATGTGGCTTACTTCTGTGATGCTTTCAGTTGACGGACCCGGTCGAACACGCGTTTGTATCGAGCCTGTCGACTCAAATTTTGCGACTAAATTCTTAATAGCGGTCTGAGAAGGACGATAAATATTGTACAAAAATATCACGAATTTTACGAAATATGACTTTAAAAGAATCCACATTTTCATAGCGGGCTTTAATTTTTAAATGCGATATTCGTGCGAAATTGATTTCATTGTAACAATTGCCATATACTACGGATACGTTAAAAAACTAAAGGTCAAAAATATCAAGTTGTTGCTATTGCCACAATTGAAAAACAAACCGATAAAAGTGATTTTTTTTTTGTTGCTGCTTTTTATTGTGAAGTAACTGGTAAATAGTTATGTACAAAGAATGTTTTTGCATACTTTATCTGAATTTGTCATATTCAGCTGACGGTAGTTCTGGGCTTTTTGAGGACTATTCTAACCTAACTTTTTGTACATGCCCTTCTTCTGCCATTTCTTTAGAATTATTTTTGAATCGAATCTCTTGTCTGGTTCGCAAAACATAGAATCTTGTCCTCTTTCAGGTGTGCTGCTTGCCCATCTATAAAAAATATATATGTAAGAATTTCAGGAAAAATTATTCTTAAATTCTAAGTGCAATTATAAATTTATCCACTTTAGCACGTACATTTGTCAACATACATTTGGTGAAGGGGGAGAAGGTAAATAGTTCAAACAAGGGAAACGCTTACTTAGGCATGAATTAATTTTGCTTAAATGGCACGTTTTTTGTGTTTATTTCTTTCGATGATTATATCCTTATTGACATTTCATACATAATTAAACCATTTAAAACAAACGGACACTTGTTTATAAATAAATTTAACTATTTCAACAAAAAAAAAGGTCAATAACAAAATGTACTCCTTCGAGAGTTAATGCACACCCAATATAAACAATGGAAAACATATTTATTTTAATAATTAAAATAATTCAGACTTGAATTTTATATTTTTGGTTTTTGTTTTTTTTTCGAAAAGACGTTTAATTAATAATCCTTTGAAGCACTTGAGTGGGGACACGTTTTTAAATAATTATCACTTGGATGCTTTGTAAGTTATTTCCTAAACTTTTATAACTTATAATGCTTTCCATTATTTTTAGCATTTAAAAATCGTTTCAGATCACTGGGTCACACCCCTTTAAAAATAGAAAGTTCCTTTATGCAATGGCTCAATATTTCGTATTTGAATTTAACCGGCATTCGTTTTGATATGATTGATTTCGATACAATAAAAGTGATGCCCAATTTAAAATATATTATTTATGATCGTTTTTATTTTTGTTCAATGACCCCTAATGTACGCATGTGCAAACCAAACTCGGATGGTGTATCCTCATTTAAGGATTTGCTAAGTAAACCAGTTTTACGTTATTCAGCATGGATAATGGCATTTATAACCATAACCGGCAACATTATGGTACTATGGGGTCGTTTTATATATCGTGACGAAAATATTGCTGTAACAATGGTCATTAGAAATTTAGCTTTGGCAGATATTTTAATGGGATTTTATTTGCTGACCATTGGCCTGCAGGATATACGCTATCGGAATATATATCACAGGTAAGTAAGGCTCTATTGCGTTTTTAAATTAACAAGGAATTAAATTTATATTGTAGCAGTTAATTAATTAGCTACAATCAATACACTGTAAAAATACATATTCGACTTGTGTAAATGTGGTCGCAATGTACCTTACGTAAATACCTTACTTAATCTTTTGAGAGAATGAATACCGGATCAGCATAAAGCATAAAAATATCTTAATAAAGTCTTTTCGGCGAGAATATTGTTTAATTTTATTATTTATTATTATTTATTATTTTTTAGTAATAAAACGCGCTAAGAATTAATTTAATTAATGTCTTTTTTTTTAAATCAGCTCTCTTTGTTGCCAATGCTGTTTCAAATACACATATTTTAAATATTTTGACGTTTTTTAACCGTAACCGCTTTTTTTCTATTTATAGGCGATTTGAAACAGTAAAATTTGTCTTATATGGAAAGATATGGCAGCTTATTTAACAATTAAAATGCACAACTGTTTTTATGAGTGTGGATAGCATAGAGATTTTAAACAGAATATATTGTGCTTCTGCAAGACTTTGTAAATATATATTTTTGTTTCAGTAGTCTATCTACTTTCGCAACATTATTTATAGAATTCATGAAAGTATTATTCGTCTGCTACCATCAATTTTACATTTACATGTTTACAATACCCAAACATGTATTTACATGTTTGTTGTATTATGCCTTTCGAGATCGCATAATTCAAAATCTCCCTAAGAAAGAACATTTCATTAATATTATTCTACTTTTGCATTTCCGAGATCCCCGCTATTTTATAAAGTAAATACTTTGCTCGGTAACAATATTCTAAACAATTATAATTAAGAATTTAATTTTTTTTTTTATTTTCAGAGTGGCTTTAGATTGGATTACCTCATGGCATTGTGCAGCTATTGGTGTAATAGCAGTTAGTTCATCAGAAGTATCAATGCTAATATTAGCATTTATGTCATTAGAACGTTTTCTTTTAATAGCGAATCCATTTCGTGGTCATCATCGCATAAGTGTTCGAAATATATTTATAGCTTTGTTGACAATATGGCTTATGGGTGTTGGTATAGCTGTGGCTCCAGTCGTCCTTTGGCATTCTAGTACAAAATTTTATGGCACCTACTCAGGCACTTGTTTCCCCCTACACATTCAAGAACCGTATCCTTTAGGTTGGCAATATTCGGCATTTATGTTTTTGGGTGTTAATCTATTTTTGCTGATTATGATTGCTCTGCTGTACACCGCTTTATTAATATCAATATGGCGCACTCGTAAAGCTACCCCGCTATCATTATTGGATTGTGAATTTGCTGTGAGATTTTTCTTTATTGTACTGACAGATGTTTTATGTTGGGCACCTATAATAGTTGTTAAAATATGGGTATTCTTCAATTATAACATTTCAGGTAAATGTGACTGACGGTTTACAGGAATCTGTGTGTTTTTTTTATTTAATTCAATTATTTTTTATCTCTAGATGACATTTATGCTTGGTTGGTGGTTTTTATTTTACCCTTAAATTCAGCTGTTAATCCTCTTTTGTATACGTTTACAACACCAAAATATCGCAATCAAATTTTATCACGCGGTTGGAAGAAAATTACCTCTCGCCGCCGTCATGAGCCATCAAATGGTTTAGCAACAACTATTGCCACTGCAACAGGTTCGTCAAATCCAGGTAAATTATATTGGTGTGTTAAAACACAATTAACGTTTTATGAACCCAAAGATAAGTTAATATTACGTGGATACATTTTTAAGTAACTTAAGAGCTTTAAAAATTAAATTTAATTTAGAAAACATTTTTCAGGGTTTCTATACTAATTGTTTTTTTTTCATAACGCCTAAATAACACCTAAATAACAAATAACTGGGCAATAAACACTGATTCAGAAAATTGAACAGATTTTGTTCTATACTTTTGTACAAATTATTTAATGATAGCATCATAGCAAATGAACTAACAGCAAGTTTTTAAATCTTGCAATGAGCTTAGCCATTGCAATGACACACTAAGATCTTTGTAGATATTTTGGCATCTTTGAACTTTTTGCATATTTAAAACTATTGGTTTGACGAGTGAATCTAAAGTTTGCAAATAAGTCAATTTCAATTTACTTTATGCTAAGACATTTAACACAATAGTTGTGACATCAATTAATTATTTATGCGAAGAGGTCCTTTGCAGTATGAATATTTACTGAACACCTTTTGGATCTTTTATGAAAACCCTCTTATCATAAATATAATTATACTGCAATAAGATTAGTTTGAAGTGCACACGTAATAAAATTATCTTTAGCATTTAATTTTACATTTTCTGAAAGAAATATCTATGATCGTATAACCCTGTTTGACGTTTTTTTAATACTACTATATCGCTCGCAGCATCGACTTTTATATATAACTCGTCTATATTCTCTATATTCCTCTAATATATAAAAAAAGTGTCAGCATCTTAGTCATTATTGAGTGTGTATAATAAAAAAAATAAGAGAGTATAAAAAGGTGGTATTTACAATGCTGTAATATTACATAGTAGTGTTCAAAGTTGTTTTTTTACATACAACAATTAATGAACATGAGTATTAACCAAATTCAAAAGAACTTTGCAACAATAACAAAAATTAACCAACTATCCTATGTGTCAAACGTTTTGCTTATTTGCATAGCACATAGCGTATACAATTTGTAAAACTTACAAACTCTCAAATCTACTTTCGTAGCAACATTTTACTTTAATTAAATATTCGTTGTGTCACCAAATTCTTCTAACATTTAACGATACTTAAAATTTTAATATGTCTCTTCATTAAACTTTTTTCAGATGAATACAGCAGCAGAGCCATACCCCTAGCAGTAACGAAGTTAAACTGAAGGGCTGAAAAGCAAGCAGAACTCCAAGTATTTCTGATGCATTTATTTATAACGTCAAATTGAGTCAAAATAAACTCCTTTTATTATTTGTTTTAAACATTAAGAAAAGGTTTTTAATTAAATGTTAAGTGTATTATGAATTTAATTAAAAAATATGCATGAATATATTTTTTAAAATAAATGTTATATAAAATCATATTTGTTAAAATGACAAAAAAAAATATTCTCTTTATAAAGCACGGTTTGACAGTGTTTTTTTATTATTAAACGTATATCTAATAAAAACTTAGCAGAGCTTGGCATGGGTGGCATGTTATGGCATAACCTCGTTATGATATTTTAATGACAAAAGTTGCTTCCATAATAAAGGGATATTAAAGTGATACTCATAAGATGAGTATTTTCTGAACTGGGTGAACAAACCTTAAATTAAATGATTCCCCAATAATGACGTATTTTAAATTTATTTTGTTATCGTTTTTGACTGTTATACGCTGGCTTTTAAAATTTACACGGGGTATAAGGAAATAATTTTCCATTTAAAATAAGTGTGAACAATAAATTTGAAAATTGAAGGAAGTATTTTTAAAAAATATGGTCTTATCTTCTAAGCCGTTATTAACAGACTTTGAAATTAATATATAAGTTGAGGTAAGACGTCACATCCCTTAGAATTTGATTTTAAAAATTATTTTTTTTTTTTTTGTTTCACAAAAATAAGTTGCACGCAACTGAAGCTAGCATCTACAACAATTATATCGTTTAATATGAATTTGGTTTTTGAATACTTGTATTTAGCTGCGATAGCGTGATAACATTTCTGAACAAAAATGCTACATACTGAATACACAAAATTATGCTTCCTGCTAAATAGAGGATTAAGTTTAAATGAGTTAACAACGGGTCTCTGCAAACGCTCAACAAATAAATTTTAATGTAAACAATACATATTTTTTTCTTTTTTAACGATCTTTTTTATATATTGTTACGTTTATACCTTTTATAAACGTTTTGTTGTGAGTTCTTTATTGCAAAATAATTAATACCAGTTTTTAGAGTTTTTAAATAATAACAATTTTATTATTTACTTTTAACTATACAAAGTTGACACAGAACAATTTATTTAAAAATGCACGTCTTCACTGTAGAGGTTTAATTTACTGATTAGTTGTCACTCAGACGCTTCCCCTATTTATACTTGTCCAATTAGATTCTAGAAGATGTAAGAATTTTCTACTCTCTTTGTGTGTATTTTGTTGTTGTAGGTTGTTTATTCATTTTATATGCGCCTGCTTGCCTGTGTGTATAGTTGTTTTTGTTTTTATGCTGATAAGGTTTCTGCTTGGGATTTATTTCAATGCATTTGTTGTTGCTTTTGTAAAAAAGGGTTTCTTAGAAAACTACGCCGATGATAAACAACTGTATGTTTATTGTTGTAAAATTAGTTTTTGTCTTGCGCGTTTAAATGATAAGCAGCATGCCAGGCAGTTAGTAAGCGGCATATCAAATTGTAGTTGTGTGTGTCTATAAACTTCTACGCAGTTTGTAACCAGTAGTTTTCCATATTGCTTAATTGTTTTATTTAAAATCTTAGGCAAGACATTTTTGTAACAATATTTTTTCTTCTCGATATTTCGCTTTCCTTTGGAAAAAAAATTTTTTTCCTGAAGCTTTCCAAAGGAAAGCGAAATATCGAAGATATTTATTAAAGATGAAAAAGATCGTTTAAAAAAACTATAAAAAGTTTAATGTAAACTTTAATAAATATTAAAATTAAAGAATTTAACTTGTACGCCATTAGGGCAAGTATAATAAATATAAAATTAACTGGAGCGTATTGCCATAGTTACATAATTTTTACATTTAAACCGTAATAGGCTTGTTCACTATAAAAACAAGTATGATTATCTAAAATTAAGAGGTAACGTTTTTTCACAAGGCCTTTTACTTACTTACGCTGTAAGGGTGCCGACCCTTCGTGTACAAATGCACCTAGCTTTTAACTAATTTATTTAACTCGAAACTTTAATAATTATATGCTATTTATTTCATATTTATATTACATTTATGTGTTATTTTTATTACGATGTTTTCGCAAACGATGTTTATATAAAGAATTTTTCGTACGTAATTTATGGCCACAAACTTCGCATGGAAAACAAGATTTCTCATGTGTTGTCGAAGACTTCTTCTTAATGTATATGGTTTCTGTATGCAAAGTTAATTTTTTGGCGGACAGAAGGAATTTCGAACATTTAGAGCATTTACATTTGTGTACTTTTTGTGGGCATTTATTAATATCACGATGTTTTCTTATACGATGCTTATACAAAGCATTTTTCGTGGGTAAATGGTGATCGCAGTATTCGCAAACAAAACTCTTATTAGAATGTTTCGCATCGATATGTTTTCTTAGCAAGACTGCTGTTTCAAAAGATTTTGAGCACAGGGGACAATTACTTGGAATCATGTTTTGACGACCATACTTTTCATTTTTATGTTTTCTAACACGATGTTTGTACAAGGCGTTTTTAGTTTGCAACCCATGTTCACAAATTTTACAGCTAAATGCTTTTTGTATATGCGCCCTTTGTGGTACACTTGGAGTAATTACATCGCTAGACAAATGCATTACATCATTCTTAATAAAAATCTCCTTTTCAATTTTAATTCGTTTTGCTTCTAAAATAATCGTTATTTTATTAGTTTTTTTACTATATCATCTCTGCAATTGTTATACTTACTGAAAGCTTTTACTTTAGTGTTTACAGTGTCCTGGTTAACAAATGTCTGAACAGGAATATACTGAGGCTGAATTTCTGTTACTACTTCTTCTTTTATATTTATATTTGTTAATAGTTCAAGTTTTTCTAAAAAAAAAAAACAATTTTTAATATGGGTTATTATTATTGAAAATAAAACAATCGAATATCATTTTGTTTCAACAATCAACTGTTTCTGTGTAATATCGATTATGATCGATTATGTTTTATCTTTAGGCTGAATTTGAGTCAGAATAAGAACGTATCGATTTGCTCGTAATTTGCAATAAAAGCAAATAGAATCCGGCTACTTTTGAATTGAAATCACAAACGGTTTGCAAACCACCAAAAATGTTTAAGAAGTAAATTTTATCGCCTTTTTTACTAAAAATAGTGTGTAATTAAATATCCTTGCCTATAATGGCTTAAAGTATATTAGCCGTACACCTAAAAAATCTCGATTTGTAAGGACCATCTTTAAATTTCTTTTGTTATGGCGTAAAAAATAATTTAACATACGCCTTTTAATTACCACCAGTTCTTCCGGTGCGCTTCGCTACACAACTTTTGTTCGAACAAAACACTTTTTAAAAACTGAATTTTTTTTATAAAACTTATAATTATAAAATTGCTCTTCCAACTTATACGCATAACAAAAAAACGTTGGTTCTCTTTTCATAAGCAACGACCAAATGCATGTATGCATTAAAGGGCTGCACAAAACCATTTAAATTACAAACAAAACATTTTATGACCAAGCAGTTACTTCAGGTCATATACTTTTTGCGTTGCGAGATGAGTGAGTGTGTGTCAACAGCAATAAAACAAAAAGAGAAAACATAACTAATAAATGGTGAGTGATTGACAATATATGACACTGAGGGTCAAAATACAACTAAGTTAAAATATATGATTTCAGTGTGCAGTTCAGCAGTGTACTCGCTGTAATTTAATTATTATTATGCGTATTTCCTTATGTTCAAATATATTAAATAAATATTTTATGAAACATAATGAACTGATGCTTAATAAACTGATGCTTAACTGCATTAGCAGTAAATTTTATTTGCTAGTTTTTTTATTTAGCAAATTTTGAAAAAATTGTTAAAAAATAACAATCTGGTAATAATAATCTAGGTAATAATCCATTTGCTTGGAAATTCCGTTTAAAAAATATGTATGTACATGTATATAAAATTATGTGTCCATACACATATTATATTATATTATATCATATTATATTATATTATATATGTCCATACACATAATTTTTCCCAACCAAAAAATACTAAAATAAGAGACAAGAGCTTAAAAAATAAATTTTATTATTTATAAGTCCGCAGAAAAATGCTTATTTAAATTATGTTTGTCATCTTTATGATGTACATTTTATTACCTGCGGAAAATTTTTCATAGCTTCTTTCCACGCGAAAGGGTTTTTTTATCTTTAGGTTTAATTTTAAAATTTTTTAATTTTAAAATTTTTTATTAATTTATTGGTTTTTTGCTCTACTTTTTTGTAATTGATTCTTTTGTTAAGCCCATTATTTTAAAAGTGTAATTAACCTAAACGATTAATTGCGAAAATTACCTAATATTAAAAATTATCTAAATACAGTCCGCTTTGCCTTATAGGTAAATTATATTAGCAAAAATTTGGAAATAATTTCATCTATAAAAGAATGTGCCATTTAAAATTAAATTCTGAATAAGGAAATACATTTTAAATATTTTTTATATTTTAAAACATTTAATTTAATCTTATAAAATACTAAAAACGAACTCTAATCGATTTTATTTATTGAAATACAAATTATATTTCTATTTGAAATACAAATTATATTTCTTTTATTTAACTTATAAAAATAAAATAAATCTCCAAATAACTAACACCAAAAATTAACAAGAAATAATCAAAACAATCATAAAACAAAACAACCTTTTCATTTAAAAATGCACGAGTTATCAGTGTCATTCATGTTATTAGTGAAACATATACTACAATTGCTGACACAACACTTGAACATCAAAATATAAATCAACTATAGGACATGTGAAAGTATTGGTAAACACAAAATTTACGCACATTTGCTATGTTCTTGTCAAGTACAATGCTTGTTTTTGCTTGAGTTTTTATTTGCTGCTGAGTACAGAAGAACAATTTGAACAACATTGCATTGTACACTGAAGCATGTCATTCACTGAAGATATGAAAACGAATATACTTGTGCAGCCCTTTAGTATGCATGACGTATACGTGATTTTTTAGTGTGGTTTTAAAACGCTTATAGCAACCAATATTATAAACCGATTTTGATAATATTTACATTGTACAATTCGTTAAAAAAAAGCATAGTATACATGTGTATATTTCAAAACTCTGCTTATTTCAGTCTTTGTCTGTAAAGAAATCAGTCAATAACACACTAGACCATAACAAGTATACCAGCCTTTTTTTATAATTAATTTTTGCTGCTAATTTACCATTAAAAACGGCAAAATATCTTTTTATAACAAAAAACTTTAATTTTTACATTTATTATAGATGGTGACACTAACTCTGTTCAAATTTCAAGTGTGTGCCTACAACTGTTCTAAAGATACAGAAATACAAGTAATAATCTCGTTCCAATGGGATCCACCTTAATACATGACGTTAAAGCGAACACAGTACCACATACTATACATTAAGTTCAAGTATCTGTTTATTTTAATTTTAAATTATATTTTGTTGCGTTTGTATTTTTTTAAGAAACCCAGAGCCAATCATAATGATTGTTAAACAAACAACTGAACTGAGAAAGATGCAAAAAACTTCAATTGCCGGATTCGAATTCGATTTCTTTTAGTTTTATATTTTTCTAACCTAAAGTATTGCTAATGGTTAAAAAAGAATAAACAAATAAAGTTATTTCGTTTATTTCAACCTTTAGTTTATTTTGTACGACACTGTAAATACATCCGAAATCTTACAAAATAATATAAACTTCAAAATTAAAAATAAAAACAAATTACATTCTTTCTTAATAATAAAAAAACATGGAAGGACATTTGACATTAGATGAGATAACAGAATTATTAGAATATATAGATAGATTAACTCAAAAAAAAAAGATTAAGGAAACACAAAAAAAATAAAAAAAAAAACATTTTTTAAGGCAAAAAAATTTAACTTTATCCATTACTAACTTCTACAGATTTTATTTTAGCTTTTAAAGTTATTTCCTCGGTCAGCATCATACGATCCAAATCCTGAGCATTAACCTCAATATTATGACTAGTTTTTATATGCCAACGTAATCTGCAAATAAGCATAGAAAAACGTTATTAAAAAAATAACAAATGAAAAAAGTTATTGAACATACTTGCCCTTATTCGGTAGCATTTTCTCACAATATTCGCAATAATAGGGCATCAAGCCCAAATGAATATACATATGACTTTTTAAAGATTGAAGAGATTGAAAGAATTTACCACAATTTCTCACTTCACAAACATAGCGCTTATTTTCATGTTTCGTTTGTACATGAGCCTTTAAGTGTACAGCCATCATAAATCCCTTGCCACACTGTTGACAACCAAAGGGATAGATTTTTTGATGAAATCTCAAATGAATTTTGTAATTAGCTGATCCTTTAATTTTCTTTGTACAAAATTCACAATTAAATTCAGGATAACGTTTACAACTTAAACGTTTGACATGTTTCCCATATGCCTCTTTAGAATTAAATGATTTATTACATTTATCACACTGATAAAGCGGCTCTTTATGGCGATGTTTTCGATGGCGATGTGAAGCCAATAGATTTTTTGTATTTGAACTATGACCACAAATATCACATATATATGGTGGTCCAGGTGGTATAGGTAATCTAATACCCTTTGGTATGCAAGGTGTTATGGCAATATTTGCTATTCGTCCCTCATTCAAATCACTTTCTCTTTTAATGATTTTATCTTTTAAAATGAAAGATGTTTGGTCTATAATAGAATCCGAAATTATTAATTAGTAATTATTTCCAGGAGCACTTTTTATATTTTAAAGTATCTTAAGTACAAAAACAAATCATTCTTAGTTTATTTTAATATAAATAATATTTATTATTTTACATGAGGCTGTATTTTTAATTTTAATTTTTTTAATTTTTATAATTACGAGTTTTTTTTACGAGTCCACAAATTGTACTAAATTAACTTTTGATCGCATAACATGAAATTTACGCATCTTCTCCAATTGTTCGGTGTTCATATCTATACCATGCTTACGCTGTATATGTATTCGTAATCTTTAAGTAAAGGAAAACAATCATAATAAATACTGAAATTTAATTTCAGAAGATTGAAATATATTTTCGACTTACTTTGATTTAGCGGGATAGCCGAGCTGACAGTATTCACATTCGAAGGGCATAATACCGTGCGTGTATTCATGGTTGCGGAGCGACGAGGAAGAGGTAAAATACTTGCCGCAATTTGGATAATCACATGAAAATCGAATTTGATTGTGTTTCACATTAATGTGCGTATTTAAATGACAAGCTTGAGCAAATTTTCTATCACATAATTTACACGCGTAAGGAAAATCACCAGTATGATAGCGTACATGTATTTCGAGACTTTTGCGTATTGCAAAAACTTTACTACAAATGCTGCAGGTGTAGCCAAATTTATCATGAGCTGTTTGTATGTGGCAGTCTCTAGCTTGCTTGGTAGCATACAAACGTCCACAATGTGAACAAGAGAACTTCGGCCGGTCGGCCTCATGACAGCGGCGATGATTTTTCATACGTGAATAATTTGGATAAACTCGATGACAATAGTCACAGCTATAGGAACCCACATGTCGCTTACGTTCTGTACTATTATTATTTATACTTTTCTTGTTGCTTGATTTTCTTTTAGCGGTTTGACTTATGGCATCATCTGTTGTTTCATTTTCATCATAAATAGCTTCATCTTGAGAACTGTCATTGATAATAATATTACTTTCATTGTTTTTTAATTTTGTAGTTTCATATATGCTCTCTTCTTCGCCTTCATCCATACAGTCATCATCAATGGCAATAGGTAAATGTTCTTTATTAGCTACAGCTACAACATTGTCTTGCCATCTTAAACATTCATCTGTTTCGGGTTCGTGCGATTCTTCTGCCTGTTTTTTATCTAATTGTTCCCTCTCCTCGTCCTCATCATCATATACTTCCGCATATTCGAAAAATTCTTCACTTTCTTCTCTTTCAAGCATTTTAAGTTTTGTAACATGTATTGGAATAGAGTTTTCATCGCAATTTATTTGTAGTGTTTCCGTTTCTGTTTTATTTTAAGAAAAAAAAAGCATAATGTAATTGTTATTATTTTGTTTAGCAAGAAACTTATTCAATTAATTTTTTTTGCATTAATTTAATAGTAAAACAATTTTAACACAGAAGCAGAAACATTACAAATGCCCGTTTTATAAAAGCGACTGTTTATTTTGCTGTAATCAACTTTTATCGCAATAATTGAAAGTTTCATGTTTGTTTAGAAAGTTTCATAAGTAAAATTTTTTAAGCGATATATTTACGTATAAACAAGTTAACGAATTTTGATGTCATCTTTTGAGAAAAACAATTTTATTTTTCTCACTAATAACAATTTCTTGAACTTTTATGAAAAGCACTTTTTGTTACAATAAAAAAAGGTGTTGCCTTAATTTAAATTTTAGCAATATATTCTACGGAAGTAGTATTTCGAACGGTGGCAAGATGATCACTTTCCTACTTATACAATAATCAAAGTAAACTTCACTTCAGGATAAATTTACAGTATCGTCCTGTTGCCTATTAAGGAAAAAGGAATAATTGTTAATTCCTTAGTTATACATATAATTGCACATATGTGACATTAAAGTATATAAAATATCACTTGAAGTTTCACCTTCAATTAAATCTGTAAATTACTTTATAGAGTTATTCATTACCTTGCCTTTTTAAGAATTATAATATTAATTATTTTACATGGTTTCTTTCTTTTCATTCAGTCGGTCTAACCACTTTTTTTCATAAATTGTTGTTAAATTATATATAGTAACAAAATATTGGTATACAAGATAATAATGTTGACTTGCACAACATATGGTAATTTGGAGGGTAAACATGTCATTATAATTTAGTATTCGAAAGATGCCAAAGTGTTACCAAACATTTTATCAGTCGCTATAATAATGTCGCAATGTCGTTGAAGAAAACGGCTGCTGCAAGTTACGATCAACATACACCAACTCAAAAAACTTGTGAACGATGGTTTGAGCGATTCAAAAGTGGTAATTTCGACAGAAAATAAAAATATAGGCCTGGTCAGCTAAAAACGTTTGAAGATGAGTAATTCGATGAAGATTATTGTTAAACGCAAGAAGAACTTGCATTATCATTGGGAGTCACATAACAAGCCATTTCCATATTCAAAAGCAAGGAAATTGGGTCCCATATGAATTGAAGCACAGAAACGTGGAAATTAATGCTTGAACCCTACAAAAAGAGCTCATGGTGAAAAAAGTCATATGTAAAGCCTTACCAACCAAAAAACACAACGCCAAAGCCGAGTACAAATGACGCCAAGGTAATGGTCTATGTTTGGTGAAATCAGAACAGTGTTTTGTATTATGAGCTGTTGAAATCGAGTCAGCCGATCACAGGGGAGCTGTACCGAAGACAATTGATTCGTTTGAAGAGATCAATCAACGAAAAGCGATAGAATATTCGACCAAGGCCACAATCTTGCATCATGACAACGCTCGACCATATGTTGCATGACCTGTCAAAACCAATTTGGAAAACAGTTTATGGGAAGTTTTGCCTCATCCCATTTATAGCCAAGACCATTTGTTTCGATAAATGCATACGTTTTGTTTCAGAACAGGGCTTGATTAATTCTTTACCTTAAATACGAAGCAATTATTTTGGCATTAAATCCATATATTATCAGAAGGACTAGAAAAAATAGTGGCTAATGATGGATAATATTTTGCATAAGATATCAACTTATTATGTTATTATAATTTATTTTAAGTAAATAATCGACAACTTGTGTACCTATTAGTTTAACAACACCAATGGTAAGAAGTTATAGAAAAAAAAACAATATTAGTAAGTCAGACTTAGTTCTGGTTTAACAGCATTAACAGTGCACTTAGTAGCAACGTTCAGAATTACTAAATTATATACTAATTACTAAAAATTAAATTACTAAAAAAAATTTAGAGTAACCTTTAGTTTCGCAGTTACGAACCTTCTGCGTATTATGTGACATAGGTATATCGAATATTTTATTCCCTTTTATCCTTGGAAAGATTATTAAAATTTTTATTAGATACTTTTGAAACATAGAAGTAAAAATCCGTGCGCCCCACTGAAGACCGGCTTTACAGGAAATCTTATGTAAAAGAAGCCAGTGTTGATCATACCATATAGGAGAAAATCCTTACGGCTATGCTGGCTATGCAGAAAAACTTTAGTCAGCTATATAAAAAATTCTTGGTAAGTTCTTACTATTTGCTTTAATTACTTCTGACAATAATACTTATATTTGGCATAAGACTAAAAATGTAACCAAAAATAAAAAAGCCACTATTGACTAGCAATACTTTTGTTTAAGCTTAGCTGCATGTGTTTATTGATTTTTGTTGTCCACTCCTCAGGTGGTCAAAAGTATTTTTGTATATAAGCAGCTGTAGATTATATAAAATGTAAAAGTTCCCTGACGAGGCATGAAATGCCCATGGAATACCAACAACCTTTTTGTGCGATTTAAAAATAAAATTTTGGTTATTAGCACGATAAAATGTGACTATAGCATTTTCTCTTTTTCTAATTTCTTCGTTATTTCTTCTTTATTGAATAAGTCTTTTAGCCATAATACACTTGATTATTGCTACATTATACATAGAAAGCTTGGAGGTCCGTAAATCGGAAACTAATGGTTTCCTTTAGTTTTGACATTTTAGTTCATTTAGAGTATTGCTACTAAACTAGATTAGTTTCAAAATATAATGGAAATTACCTTCTTCTTCTAAAGTTTCCAAGTTTTGATAATCTTCTACCGCTTCCTGGGCATGGATTATCGTCATCACACTTGAATTATTTTTATGTAAGGGTGCTTGAGTGTTGGCTTCAGATTCGCATACATCTACATCAACTTCATCCGTTTCATGGATCCCATTGGAAGTTGCTGTCACTTCTGTTGACTCACGTGGCTGATCTTCTTCATCAGTAAATTCATCGTCTAAATTTTCTAAATTCCTTGTATTTCTTTGTAATTTTTTCTGCATTTGATATTGTTCAATCACTCGTTTTGATTCTTCGACTTTTTTATAAAAATCGTAAGACATTTGCAATTCTAACCCACATGATTTACACAAATTATGTGGCACATCGTCACCATCACTTAAATCTATTTGGGTACATATAGTAAAGCATTCCGCATATGTTAAGTTATCATCCTCGTCATAAATGGTAGTTAAGTCCAAATATTGGGACTCCTCTAGCAATTGCAAACAGACGCGACATAACTCTGATATGTCACTGGGCATCACATGAGAAATTACTGACATTATATTTATTTAAAATGATGAAATATCATTGGTACTAAAGAGTAAACACATTAGAAATATTATGTACTTATATCTTTCATAAATTATTGCTGAAGCTAACTTAATGTTTTGCAACTTTTTAAATAAATTTCCATATTACGAATGATACGCAAACAAAATGAAGTATTTTTTATTTTGCTTTCAGGGTTGCATAAAAAGCAGTATTTTTAACTTGTACTTTTTACTAAACGATGACCCACTAGTGAATAGGTGAGATCATTAACTGTTTTTGACAGTTAAGATCCGTTTGTTTTATTTAGTTTAGAAGTTTAACTTCTAAAATAATAAAAGGCTATGTGAAAGAAACTTTGGAACTGTCTGTTAAATGAATTAAATGAGGATACTATGCTGAAGGTGACCTCCGTTTAAGCTGCAGGACCTGTGCAACGTAGCATAAGCAAAGATCTCAGTCATAGGGGGTTCGGTGGAGAATATCCTATTCGCGGCATTTAATATAAGATTATAAAAAATCAGTTAATGTAGATATTTAGGTTTACTGAATAAAACATTTCAATTGAATTGGTTGGTAATTGTAGTGTTTTTTAATCCTGAATACAGTAAAGAAAAAAATATACGGAGCTCACTCTTTAAACATATTTGCACAAATTGGTAATATCATAACGAATAACGTCTACGACCGTTTACAAAATGATAACAAACATAATAAAAAGAAGCAACAAAGTTTAACGTGCTAACAAGCAACTTTTTATTTTTTACACTTAAAATCACCGACTACTTACTTTGTCCCTATTGACACGCCTTAACTTTTGTTGCTCATTGTTTCTTATAAAGTTGACGTAATGTCTACACATTGAAGCGTGTGAACAGGGACTTTGTTAGTTCGAAATTATAATAACAATTGTTGGAAAAATTTGACTTGAAAAACACATCTCAGGTCATAAACATTTTTTGAAAATTAGAATTTACAAAGATTTTCTTGGTGAGCTACAAATTTTCTTGCCTAATTACATGTTCGATAAATAAAAATAATCTCACAAGCCTGCCAAAACTTGATGTGATGTGTGTCAAAAGAATTGCAGAGGCAATAAAACGTTAATAACGGTAATTGACATTATACCAGAGACGTTTCATACTTGGGAATAATTAAGAACAAGCATAGCAAAAATCAATGTAAACAACTTTGTGTAGCTTGAAACTAAAATATTTATAAGGATAATATTATTTGCAAACAATTATCTACCTAAGTAAAATGGGTATATTAACAACTACAGCACCCAACCGGGAACAAACAACAAAAAACTCTCCCATATACCTCGAAAATACAACATTGCTAAACATAGAGCCAATTGAAAAAGAACGTTTGTATATACTTATACCATTAGCTGTTCTATTGGCCATCATTTTATTATCTTTGCTGGTAAAATAACAAAAATGTTTACTACAACACATATCCCTTATTTTAAATATTTCTGACAAATGTAGGTCTACCTAATGGCTAGTAATAGAAGGCGTTTAGTACATATGTATTATAAGAGGCAAAGCTTTCTATATAAAGGGAATGAATATGGTTCTCCCTTGGAAGAAGATTCAGATGATGTGGAAGAAAATGAAGATGCAGTAGACGATGAAATTAATCCAACTAGTAGTTTGTTAAGAGGAAAATTGCAAATACATAATGTAAGTTGTATACGTATATAACATAGCCATTTTACCTGCTTTGTTAACTTAAAATAATTCTTTCAGCCCTTTGAAAATTATTTGAGTACTTCTCAGCTCAACAGATCTCCCGAATTATTTACTTAATATGAATTACTAAAGATTTGCCAACAACAGTATTAAATAAAACAAAGCAGCTGTTAATCCGCACAATAATATTTATCATTGCACCAAACGAAAAGTTACAACGAAAATCTATTAAATTTTAAATATTTATCTATTTAGTGCAGTTTAAATAATATATTTACACATTTTTTTAAGCGCTGCAGTAAGATGTTATATTTTGGTGCTTTTATCGTTTTCAGCACCCAAAAGCCGACAAGTAAAATCATAGAAGCCAAAGAAAAAAGCACCGCCCAGAGTAATCCATGCAACCCTGGGTACAAATCCGGCAAATAATCTAAAATTATCAATATTCAAACGTTAGTTAGTCATTACAATAAAAAAAGAAAATTTCGGCCTATTTACCCCTTTAAGCCCCTTTCACGATATACAGATGTCAACACTTTCGATATGGATAATTTGCAAATGGAACTATTTTGTTCTGCTAGCATAATCCTTGTCTTTACCACGTCTAAAGGTGTAGTTACGCCGGCTGAAATACCACCAGCCACTGCACCACATAATGCCACTGAAAATGGTGAAGAAATCAATCCGGTCACTGGTGTCCATTGCATTTTAAAAAATTCCCATAAAGGAAATTGTATGAAACTAAATGGAATTTCACGCATTATGGTCGAACCAAAACCACGATAAACTCCGTTTCTAAGACCTTCTGTTTTGTAAGCAGACCAAAGAATTCTTAAAGTTCCCTGCTGCGCTGTTTTACATAGAGTTTGTTTTCGTTGTTTAGCTATTTCTACAGGCACACGTATCAAACATGCTAACTATATACAAATGTTAAAAGCATATAAACACTAAAATATCAAATAGCTTAGCTTCTTACCACTTCTGCGCTTGAGGCTGAAATCATGTGTATATATGGTGATTGTTTTGTACAACCTGAAGCATTACTGAATAGAGTTTTAAAATTCTCATAGGCACAGAAAAATAAGGCGGCGGTTGGTGCACTTCCTGCTGCTGCTGGTGCTAATCCCTTGTAAATGCCTCTAAAACCACCCGATCGCCAAAACCCACGTTCACTTTGTAAACGGGTTTTTACAGTGTCAATAGGAAACAATGCTATATCCACTACCATACCGGCAACCCCTCCTGCCTATAATTATATTCGTTTTTTTTGCTTAATTTGCTGCTATTTTATAAATAATTATAAATGACAAGTTTGAGGAAGAATATAAATATGCACATACATATGTATGTATGTAGCAAGATTCCATTTTAAAAATTGGTATATGCACATTCCTATGTATATGGCTCATGTGAAATATTCTGCTTTAAAATGGAACAGTATTGTTTAAAGATTTTCATAAGAAACCTACCAGTAAAGCGTTCATAAAATTATGGATCTCCGAAGTCGCCGTAACTATGGATGTGCCAACATTCTCTGGCACAAAATCAGCTTCCATAGCAAAAACAAATATTGATTATGAAATTTTACATTTAATTAATAATAAATAAGTTAATTTTAACACTAATAAGTCTATCTTCAACAAAATGCTAGTTTTTAAAACGCATGTAAACAAAAAAAACTTGCTTATTGGCGTAACATCAAATACTTTATTTTGTTTACTTTCCACAAGTGTACAGCTGATAACGGTATTGGAGAGTTAAAAGCACAGAGCACACACAGAGTACTCGATAGTCAAAAATATAATTTGACAATAAGAACCGGTTAAATACGTAAACTATAGATATTATTAGCGTTAAGCGTATAAAATATCATTGTTACATATCACAATTAACATTATCATAAATATTTGTGAAGTAAAGAAAATACAAATAATTAAATTAATTATGATTGCTTTTTTTTTGTCTTTTTCACTCTATTATATATCATCTGTGACTGTTTTTATATACATTAAGCAAGACGAATTTAAGGTAAAAATAGAACCCAAATAAAATTAACATTCATATAATTTGTATTTGAGTTCCTGTAAATGTGGTCGTTATTTCCTGTTTCACTAACCCTTGGCTCCCATATTAGATAAAATGTCAGTCACAAATATTATCAATAAACGTAATTAGGCAAATGGTTCAAATCATATGGTTCAAATCATATAAATGAAACAAACTTGAGAATTGTCTTCTTTTTGGAAAAGGGACTTTCTTCACTCCTTGTTGTTTAGTGCTTCCTTTAGCTGCCTATAGCATACAATTTTAGCTGTGGGCAAAAAATTTAAATGGTTCTAATCGTCTAATTGCGAGTGTACATATGTATATACGTACATATGTATGTATAATGAGTATCAACTAGGAATTTTTAGATACGAGTATTATTTTTTGTTAATTTCTTTTAATAAAAACACAAAAAAATGGTACTCACTATTGGAAAAGTAGCTGTGAGTTATTTTTCATTTAATAATAGTAGCAAATTACTAAAATTATTTTATTACAGAATAAGTTAAAAACTTTGACTTTAGTCTGCACCGGAGGCGGCCTAATATTTTCTGGTTTGTGTATTTCTCAATGCCAGGAGAAATATTATGAGAAAATATTAATGCCTGCCACGCGTTTGCTACCGGCAGAAACCAGCCACAAATTAGCATTATTGGCTTGTAAGTACAAGCTGTTTGTTAAGAGTACCAAACCGGATGATACTATATTGGTAACATTTTAGAATATTTTAAATTCAAAGCTATTTTAATTGGAACATATTACAGAACACTATCTTCTTTGATCAACCAATATCTAATCCAATAGGCATTGCTGCTGGTTTTGATAAACAAGGAGAAGCGGTAGAAGGTTTGGATCAGATAGGCTTCGGATTTGTTGAAGTTGGTTCAGTTACACCAGAACCGCAGCCTGGCAATCCTCCACCTCGTGTTTTTCGTTTAGTAGAGGATGAAGCCATCATTAACCGTTATGGTTTTAATAGTGAGGGCCATGCTCTGGTGTTCAAACGTCTTAAGGCTCTTAGAGAATCAGGGAATTTTAGTGGAATTCTAGGCATTAACTTAGGTAAAAACAAAACCTCAACCTCAGCCACAGAAGATTATAAGCAAGGTGTCTTAATATTTGGTCCTATAGCTGACTATTTAGTTATAAATATAAGCAGTCCTAACACGCCGGGTCTAAGAGACCTACAATGCAAAAAAGACTTGGAAATACTCTTGGGAATAGTCATTCAAACGCGAAATAATTTACACGTTAATAATAAAGTACCTGTATTCCTTAAATTGGCACCTGATTTAACAGAACAAGATATAAGAGACATAGCTTCAGTGGTAAATAAAAAAAACTGTCGTGTCGATGGCTTAATTGTTTCTAATACTACAATCGAAAGAAATAGTCTCAAAGAGGTCTCAACAACTGCATTAGAGGCTGGGGGTCTAAGCGGCGTACCGTTACGTGCGAAGTCTACAAAATTAATCGCTAAAATGTATGATCTAACTAAGGGTAAGATACCTATTATGGGTGTGGGCGGTATTTCATCAGGTAAAGATGCTTTTGAAAAAATTGAAGCGGGTGCGTCATATATTCAGTTATATACTTCATTCATTTATCATGGCCCGCCAATTGTCAGACGCATTAAAACAGAACTAGCTGAAATACTAAAAGTTAAAAAATTCAACTCTATTTCAGAAGCAGTGGGTAGTAATTATAAAAGTTATTTGACTAAATAAATTATTAAATTTTGTAATTAAAATGGTTAATTAAGAACAAAATTAATTTAAATTAATGATTGGGCCAGAGTACATATTTTTAAGTGTTTTATATTCACATATTTTTATTATTTTAAAAATTATGAAATTAAAAAAATAAACGATTTTTTTTTTTGGGATCATTTTTAATTTAATCTACGTTAATTTGTGCTAGATTCCTTTAAAAAATATTATGCGAAAGCATATCCTCCTGGCAATTTCACTTTGGGTCATATAGCTCATCATTGGATGTTACCCCAAATTTCTTATCGAAAACTCAAAAGTCTTATATTTCAAGGCAAATTTATTAAATTAGAGTTTTAATTTATTGTTGCGTTACACATTAACTCATTTTACAGTATTTTTATAAGCGGAAAAATTATTCACAGAAATCAAACAAATTTAACATTTATTGAATTATATTTCATTCCCAAGCTTATGACGCTAGATCATTTGGTGACGATCATAAACCTTCCAAACGATCGCATACGCTGTTGCCACCAACCTCTGCATCATAAGTTTAATTTTCAAAAAAGTAATCTACGGAATGGAGAACAGTTGATAAGTTTCCTGCTTTAACCCAAAATGATATTTAAATATGCGAATAATTACAAATGATAGGGAGTGACAAATATTCCAATAATTGACCATCATGGAGATTTTATGAATAAATGCACTGCCATCTTAAATCGCGAATCCATGATAAATATGCCAATGTACGCCCACCATTATTGATATCCTGCTGGGGCAGTGTCCAGATATCACCTTGAAACTCACCTATGCGTGTTTCTGCTGCTTCGACGAAGAAACTTAGAATCATACAGCTTGTATCACTCGAAGGAACACGTATTCCTTGTTTAAAATAGTCAACAATTACAAACTCAAAATAATTTTATTAGTCAAAAGTTTTATTTAATCATTTAACAAATAAACTAATTATTGGCTTCTGTAACCATGAGTACACGGCCTTCTAGAAAGTGTAAGTTTTGATTACAAGCACTGTTGTAAGCATCATTACTAGAAAAGGTTATAAAACCATAACCCTTAGAAAAGCCCTGCTGCTTATCATATATAATGGCTGACGACGAAACATGTCCGAATTTTGAAAAATATGCTTGCAATTCCTTTTGGCCAATTGTCCAAGGTAAGTTGCCCACAAATAACTTATTACTACGACGTACAAAATTAGACATGGTTTTGCGTTTGTAAAAAATTAGATTTCTTTAGTTATTTCTATTAAATGTATAGTGTGTCCACCTAATATTTCCAACAAATCTACACCTGAAGCTTTACCAATATCGTCGCTATTGATTTGTAGAGCACACAGTTTCCACTTCTTCACCAAAGCTTCGATCGACCAATCTGCACTGCGTTCCTGATAAGTGAAAATAAACCTGGCCGACGGGTTACGCTCTAAAAGAAATGATACCGTGACAATAATATCTTCAAAAACACAAGGGTCGTAAAAGCAATCAGCGGCTATTATCAAATCTAAAGGACCCAAAGAAAATACGCTGTTTAACAAAAGGCCCCAACTCAAGCCTATCACCTCGATATCTTGACCTGGTTGCAAATTGTTCACAGCACAAGATCTGCGTATATGGTTAAGAGATTTGGGTAGTATACAATTATCACTCAAGAGTACGTGAGCGCCACACTTTGCTGCTAATATACCAGGTAAAGCAGTACCAGCTCCCAGTTCTAAAATACGTTTACCAACTAAAGATTCACGACGTTCCCATAAAAACCAAGCTAAAATTGGAGCACACGGCCATGTGTAAAAGGAATAACCACTTTGCAAAAGCTTAATAAATAAAAAAATATATATTACATAAATCTATTTTGTTTTAAAAATTGTTTTTCTCGTACCTCCGGTATTTTTATTTTTAATTCCTCGTGCACAATTACTGTCGACGGAGGTGTTCTATCACTTCTTTGTGAGGATGACGTACTGCCTTGACTTGTAAAAACAAATGTTTTGATTTTTTCGTTTTCTTTTGCTTCTGTTTCGTTATCACTGCTGCTAGGCACACTTGTACTTGTTGTGGATGTTGTTGCTGTCGTGTTTTGCTCGCTACCGGCAGTCTCGCCATTCAACTGGAAACGTCCACTGGTCATTTATGTCTTTTGTATATTTAAGCAATTATTAAAATATTGGAACGTTGTTAAAAGTGACTTTTATACTTTTTATCTTTGTAGTTATGTCCGTAAACAAAATTTATGAATGGATCAAAAACAGTGCTGCAAAACATTAAAAATGAGGATCTATATGCAAAGGTTGCCAAGTTCTGCAAAATCGTACGGCTCATTGAAATTTAATAATTAAAACTACAGTTGTGAAGTAAAGAAAAATTTGTTAGTTTTATAATTATATATATTGATATATACAATTATATTTATTGTTATATATGTACAAAATAACATTTCCACTTGAAAATTCAAAAAGTATGTAGGCATTTTTCCCATTTTGATTGTGATTGAGAAATTTACCCTGTGCTGCGAAAGGTGAAAAGAATAAAAAAGCATTTCCAGGCGATGCAATTTCTAAGTGGTAGCAATAGCAAATTCGTTTATTTTCAAACGTCATATAAAAATATTATTTAAATCGCTTCGAGACATTCGCTAAAGAAAGGCCTAGTGGTTGCGTTAACTACAAAAGCAATTCTTTATATTTTAATTTAAAACAAAAACAGAAAATAAACTTGAATATTAGAGTAAACTAGTTTTAAGTAGTTACCACGCAGATTTACATTGCACTATTAAATTTTAATGAATCGCATTATTTCGCCTTCGGTAGCTATTTATACTTGTCGGCGGCTAAAATGCGATTATGTACTTTTCGGCGCTGGTCTATATTCTTGGCTTTTTAAGTGGTAAAAAAACCCCCGGTGTTCGTTAGACAATTTGATGAGGGGCGAAAAATAAAGCATCGATAATAATCATAAATAAACATAATAATAATAATTATTCCGTGAAGTATGGACGATATAGATGATTTTTACGACTTCTCCAAAAATTTTGAAAGAAAAACGGTACCACGCGGTTGTATCTCCGGCACGGTAGCAACAACTGCCGTTAAAACGGATGATTCCAGATTGCTAATGAAACGAGAATATGTGGGCACGGAATATTCTAAGAATATAGCAGAAGCTGAACGAATAAAATTGGAACAGGTTTAAGTATAACAAAAGCAAAAACCATTTTCAAATTATAATAGAATTATAATTTTAGTTGGACTTAAACAGCGACAACGATAGGCCAAGTTATGGAGCATCATGCAGCGTGGTAGCAGCTTCTTCATGTATGGATGATTTAGAAAGTTTATCTGATTCTGATGATAATACTAACAGCCATCGTAAACGTGCTCAACGTGTCGATGATGGTATTTACGATCGCTATCCATTTGATTTAAGACGTGATGAAAGTTTGCCAATACATGATAAAAGGGAGGAAATAGTTCATTGTATAAGAGCTAATCCGGTTATAGTTTTAGAAGGGGATACAGGTTGTGGAAAAACAACGCAGGTAAGATTATATGCTAATGTCATTTTTATTATGGCTCTAGTTATATAGAACATACGCATATGTATACGAAGCATAAATTAATACAAATTTAAAATTAAAAAAAAAAATTCTAATAACTTAAATGAATGATGTGGAATTAGGATTAAGTTATCTGGAAAAATTAAAATATTAATTAAAAGATTCAAGGCATAAGGTGTAAGGTCTATCAATTGTAAGGGTTTATGTAGGTATTAAAAAATTCGCAATTTCCGCAGTATACTCAGATCCATACAATTGAAAAATAAAGACAACTTACGTTTATTTTTGACTTGTTCATTTTTTCATTACGCTATCAAAGAAAGCGGACTTTGCTATAACTTGATTTAGTTCACCAGTACTTGAAAATGTTCTTTGAGTTTTTTTTCGCAAGTTCTACTGTTTCCATTAAATTTGTAATTACATATTAAATTTTGTTTTATTTGACTATATAACATTATCTTTAGCGAGTTTCATTATTCCTTTGTTTATTATTATATAAAAATAATGAATATGAATTTATATTTTGCAGCCTTACTTAATTAAAGTTTTTAGTTGTCCAAAATATGTAATGATTGATTCGAAGTGAGCGATTTGCTTCATTTTGTTTTGTTGAACTTTTAGCACATTTCTTGATAGCATACTTTCTTAGGTTTACTAAAAAAAAAAGTCTATTCCCGATTTTTTATATATATACATATATTCTATATGTTCCTTAAATCTTAAGTCTATCGTTTAAGAAACTCGAACAATATTATAGATTCAAGATATTATTTCTTCTTCGTTAAATGTATTATAATTTACTACTTTGTTCACATGATAATGTTACCATCGTATGGTTTCAATTCTTAGTAAAGAAATACTTTTAGAGATTAACATGTTAATCTGCTTAATCTCTTGGTTTAACTTTTTCAAGATCTATTAGCTGGACTAGACTTGACTAGAAAACAGCTTCTCCATCTCTTGCTAGGCTTTCTGTGCACCATCAAAATTAGAATGCATGAAATTCTCAGCTATGAAGTAAAATGGTTTAACCTGCAAAGAGCTATATATGTGGAAGTAAGACTTTTTATATTTAAATTCGAGCTCGATAAGTATCGAGAGTACCTTAACTAATTTTAACTAGCCTCCTGTTGAAACTGTTGCGGCCAGATACCGTGAAAAGACGTCGCAAGATGAACTTCTGACAGACTACACTACCTTATATTTATGATACTTTTGAGATGTACTTAATTAGACATAATTAAAAACTTTGTGAAGGAAATAAACAGAAATCTTTTTAACATAATTTTTGCAAGGTTCCACAATATATTTTAGATGACGGTTACTCTCGTCGTGAATATTGTAAAATTGTTTGCACTCAACCTCGTCGTATTGCTGCTATATCAATAGCTCGTCGTGTTTGTCAGGAACGTAAATGGCCAGAAGGTTCCGTAGTTGGTTATCAGGTAAACGATATTTTTTTAAATAAAATTTATTACTTCTAAAAATGTTGTGTTTCTGTAAAGGTTGGTTTGCACGCAAATATAAGTGAAGATACTAGAATTTTGTACTGCACCACTGGCGTCCTATTGCAAAAATTAATACGTGAAAAATCTTTAGCCAGTTTTACGCACATTATATTGGATGAGGTTCATGAAAGAGATCAAGAAATGGATTTCTTATTAATCGTTATTAGAAGACTCTTGACGACCAATTCGAAGCATTGTAAAATAATATTAATGTCGGCCACTATTAATTCCCTAGAGGTAATTAGTTTAATTTATTTATTTTATATATTTTTCAACTATTAAACAATTTTTTTCCTTCAAAAGTTTGCCAACTACTTTAAAATAAAACGTGAACCAGCTCCAATTTTGAAAGCCGATGCTAGGCGGTTGTTTCAAGTTAAGGATTTTTATTTAGATGATTTAGGTCGTATAAACAATACGGTAAGTATCTGACCATTTGTGCTAAAACTTTTATAAAATATTAATTTATTACTTTAGAATGTTCAAATTGATTTTGCCGAACCTGGAATTTCAATGGAAATGTATAGATTGGCTTTAAAATTAATTATAGTTATTGGTAATATTGAAAAGAAGGAGGTGGCTTTGAGTTTAAATACCCGTCCAAATTCGGTAAATAGCTCATCGATTTTAATATTTTTACCCGGCATCAATGAAATAGAACAAATGTGCAAAAGTTTAGAATTACTTAATAATTCAGAAGAGTAAGCAACGAATATTTACTTAAACAAATTTTGTTATATAAAAAATATTAAAAACAAAATACCATTTTTCAGAAATACTCCCAAACTTAGTCCCATACGCTTGCATTCCCTCATATCACCCGATGAACAAATTAAAGTATTTCACCAGGCTCCACTTGGTTATCGTAAAGTAATTTTGGCCACAAATATAGCAGAGAGTTCTATAACTGTGCCAGATGTTAAATATGGTTAGAAAAAATTTAAATATGTATACAATTTTTACTTTATGTATTTATAAATTTTTTTTGCAAATATTACAGTTATTGACTTTTGTTTAACCAAGTCGTTGATTACGGATACCGCTTCTAATTTTACTTCTCTACAATTACAATGGGCCTCTAAAGCTAATTGTAAACAACGTGCTGGACGTGCAGGTCGTGTTATGAATGGTCGTGTTTATCGTTTAGTACCTAAATATTATTTTCAGGTTAGTAATTCTAAAATTTTTAAATTATTTCACATCTACAATTTACTGCTTTGAAACAGAATTATATGGATGAATTTAGCACTCCGGAAATGTTACGTTGTCCTCTTGAGAATGTTGTATTAAAAGCGAAACTTCTTGATATGGGTCCACCACCCGATATACTCGGCTTGGCTATGAGCCCTCCCAATTTAAGTGATATACACAATACTATATTAACTCTTAAAGAGGTTGGTGCTTTATATACCAATGTAAACGGTATCTATTCGGTACAAGATGGGGATATAAGTTATATGGGTCGTATTATGGCAGCTTTACCCTTGAATATTCGATTAAGTCGTCTAATTGTTTTTGGTTACATATTCAGCATTTTAGAGGATGCTATTATAATAGGTAAGTTATTATTCTTCTGCGTTTAAAAATGAACTAAAATTAGATATGTAAAATATAAAATTAAATAAAAAGCAGTAATAAATATCGGGTGTTTTTATAGAGGTACATCTTTAAGTCGGCAACACATTTGTATCTGCCGACAATTTTGTCAGCTGTCACGAGATTTATTTATACCTTAGTTTGGAATTTCAACATGAATAAATTGAGGACTGAACAACGGTTCGAAATTGTGTAAATTGGGCCCAAAATCATATTGCCATTGATCGCGAATTTTATAAGCGAATTTCGTTTATCACTTGTGTTTGCATATTTCAATGAACCATATTGTCATATTTGGAATGGTTATAATCATTAAGTACATGTTACATCCAGAAAAACTGACTGTTTGGTGTGATTTATGGACTTGTGGAATCAGTGGTCCGTACTTCTTTATAAGCGATGCTGGTCAAAACGTCCAACAATATGGCACAACATGTCATAATTTATTTTTTTAAGGCAACGAACGGTTGATAACCGCAAAGTTTTACGTTTTGAACCTGAGAATTGACCTCCAAGATCGTGCGGTTTAACGCCACTAGATTACTTTTATTTTCTGTGCTGATATTCGAAGTCGCTAGTCTAAGCCTAATTGCCGCGTTACAGCATATATACGGTCACAAATGTTGAAAAAATTCATTAAAAATTGGACCTGCAGATGAAACATCTGAGCCAGGCGTGGCGGCCATATGCCAGAAGTCATATTTAATTTATAATCCCAAAAGATTATCTTTCATATCAAGTAAATTTCATTTCAATTTAAAAAATTTATTTTTGTTTTATTTCATTTCAAAGATCTATTAAAACACTACTTAGCATTAGAAAAAGTGAAAAAACAAACAACTCCAACTAAATAAAAAAGAAAACACTTTAATGCAATAAGTAATTGATTTATTTTTTTAGTTCTTATTAATTTTTACCGTTTTAAGTTAATTTTACCGATACTGATTTTTTTTTAGCTGCTGGATTAAGTGTTCGCTCTATATTTCGCTATCAAGGTGCAACGCCTCAAAGTAATTGTGATGCTTATATACAGAAATTAGTTTTTGCTGATGGTTCTGGTTCCGATTTATTTGCAATCTTAAAATCGTACAAGGTAATTGATTAATATGTATATTTAAAAAAATATTTAGATATGATACATGCTTTCAAAATGGCTGAAGATATTTTTTGAAAACGACGTTTGGTTCTAGCAGTTTCTTAAATTAAAGATATTAAGATAAAAAAGTGGCTCCTGGATGCCTCCTAATATCCTTAAATCCGTCTTCGGTTCAAATCATTCCGGGCTTATGTTTAATTCTCTTTGACATTGTGCAGTTTCTTCCGTTGGACCTTACAGAATGTGAAATATCAATTCGCTATAAATATGTCCAACCGTAGCGACTTTATATTAACCTCTCAATTATTCAGAAACCTCCAAAAATTTGAATAAATCAGAAATTTGTTTAATAAGGTCCTAATCGCAAATCCATTTTATATGGTCTATAGGCTTATACATAACAGATTTTAAGCTTTTTGTAAGACATTCATTTGTTAACAAAAACCATTCAAAGCTTCTTAGTTGCTTGGTCTTTTTTTGCACTAGTGTTATGGGCGACAAACTCTTTAAATTTTAAGTCCGTCCGTCTTGTGGCTTGAATGCAAAAAGCAGAATCAATTCTTAACATCAAAAAACTAATTTCACAGATAAGAACTCAAGTCCAACAAATCAAGTCTGCGTCAAATGGTGTTTAGAGAAAAATTTAATTGAAATATATTGTTTAGCTTCGAAGCTTTACATATACGAATACAGTTACACGCAATTTTTATACATATAAAAGTTTAATAGTCCATTTAAAAAAAATATTTTTCTTATAGCTTTGGAAATCCCTTCGCGAACAAAATAGCTTACATGAGGGAGAGGCCGAAAATGCCTGGGCAAAGCGCTTTTCTATTAATTTGCGTTCAATTAAGGAGATGCATTTGCTGGTACAAGAACTCAAAGATCGTTTAGCTTGTATGAACTTCAAAGAACAAACTACTTACCAACGTGTTCATTGGATGGATCGCGAAAAAACTATTATTTTGAAAATTGTAATATCTGGTGCATTCTACCCCAATTACTTTACCCGTTCTTCACTTAATGATACTGAACGAGATAGAAAAATGTATCATGTGCTTAATGGTAATGATCCTTGTCGTACAGTTTATTTTAGCAATTTTAATAATAGACATGTTGGTGAGCTATATACCCGTTCCATAAAGAAATTATTTCAAAATGTCCACATACCGGCTAAAGATATTGAGGTTCGCTTTCAAACAGGATCAGAAAAAGTATTTGTTACATTTAAAAAGAAACTTGAAGATAAATATAACGAAAGCAATTATCGTTTAACGGTACCAGGAAAAGTATGTCCAGAAATTTACAAGGCCATAAAAATGCGTTTATCCAATATGAGAACCGTAATAAATGTCATGGAGTAAGTATAAAAACAATTTTAATTTAAATAAAAAAATTATAAGAATATATTTTTTAGTGTAAATATGGGTGTAAAATATGCTGAAGAAAAGGGCTTAATACGTATCGTAGAAGGTGATCGCCAGATTATAACGAAGTCTTTAAAAAATATTGATTTAATTGTACTTCCGTCCGTATTTCAAAAGAAATTAAAAGGACAAATAACTCACGTAAACAAAAACAAACTCTTATTAATGATTTTTTTTATAATGCAGCAAGTTTCTATTTTCCGCTTTTTAGATTGACAATTGCAGTAAGTTCTTCTTCTTACCCATCTCTGAAAATGAACGTTTACGAGACATTCACGATGCTCTCAACGATCCTCGTGAACTAAAAGCGGGAGTTATTGAAAGTCCTGCTTCGGTATCCAAAGGCATGCTTTTGTCTGCACCTCTTGATGATAAATATAGACGAGCTAAAGTTTTGAATGTTATTTCGCAAGCTCGTAACCTGAAGTTTCAAGTAAGTTGGTTTTTGCTTTTTATTAATTTACAGCAATTAAACATAATTAAATTAATCATAAATAAAAATTTGCCATCACATTATAGGTATTTTTCATAGATAAAGGTTGTATAGGAATTGTTGACTTTGAAGAGCTGCGCTGCTTTTCCAAAAAACTTTCCTCCTTATCTGAAATACCGCCACGTATTTTTGAATGCCGTTTGGCAATGGTTCAGCCCTCTACTGTTCGCTCCCCGAATGGTATATGGTCTGAGGAAGCAAATGAGCTATTGCAAAAGTGTGCCAATGTTGGAAATGTTGAAATAGAAGTATTTTCCGTTGTAGATTCAATAGCCAATGTTATCATTAAAATCGAATACACTACATTCAATGATATGTTAGTGGAAAAACATTTAGGACGCAAATGTGAGGAAAATTATTTGTCTAAGGTAAGTTATTTATTTTTAAATAAATATATAGATCTTGCAAAAAACTGCAAACGAATATACTTTAGAAGGATATTTTCAGATATCCTTCTATTTCTAAGTTATCTGAATTATGTTTCTTGTTGCTTAATTGATTGCGTGACTTGTTTTTGTTCCTTTTGACGATTGAGTTAATAAAATGCTTTATATAGAATTTCTATCAAGCTGATGCTAGAACTGATAATCGGAAACTAGTCTACACTCGCACAGGAATCAGAATACGTAGCTTAAAATATTTCAATATACTTAAAAAGTATTTCAGTCTAAGAGTGGCTGGCCTGGTTTATATTAATCACTTTGTTTGTTCCTCCTGTGCCATGCGAGTTTTTATTCCGAAACTCAAATTTGTCTTAAGGCAGCCAACGGATGGCTTCATAAATGTTCAAGAGAAAAATTATAGAAAGAAAATGATTAGGAATTGATTCATTATTTATTTGTTTATGTGTGTGTGCATTATTTATTTGTACTTAGCATTCAATTAATTTAAATTTTAAAAAAAAGGACTACTGCCACAACTATGATAATACCAAGTATAGCTCTAGATATATCATGGTTAAACTAAAACATGACCGTTAATAAACTTTTATAAAATTGAATGATGCACTGCATAGCCGTTAACCCTTGATAAAATGTCCGGATTATTTCTTTCAGTTGAATGTTTTGTTCGGTTGTAGCCGTTCACCCATGAATGGATTGAATTTTACATTTGTTGAGAATAATATCTATGAGAATATTTCAAATATAAAAGCTAATAAGAAATTTTTCTCAGTTAGGGAATATAGTTGCTTTAACTGTTATTATTAAGTAATCAAGACGTAAGAATTACATTTAATTAAACACAAAAATGCTGAATTTTGTCCAAAAGCAAAAATAAAGTAAAAAATATTTAAATTTTTTAAATATTTGCTTATAAAGAGAAAATCTTACGCACAACATACGAAATTTATGTTCATCACTCACGAAAGTCGTATGTTTTTTGTATTAACTGAGGTGCTGTAAACCTCGTAGATATAAGAAAGAAATGGTTTTTAAAAACAGATAACCTTCACTCAGACTGGTCTTAAAAGATTATATTCTGTGGATATTGAACATCTCGTAGCGGAAAAAAGAAGAGCCAGAAGGGATTGGCAGCAGCACAGATCACCTCAACATAAACTTCGTCTCAAGGAATGCACAAAACGACTAAAAGATTTACTAAATTATGAGAAAACCGCATCTTTTAAAAAATATCTGGAGAGACTCGATGTTTTACCAACCTCTAATTACTCTTTGTGGCGAGCTGCTAAAAACCTTAAAAGACCAGTTGAATTTAAACCACCTCTGCGTACTTCAACTGGAGACTGGGCACGAAGTGATTCTGAAAAGCGTGATATATTTGTTGAGCATCTGAAATCCGTTTTCACCCCGAACGCGTTTACTGGGGAGACTGAATTGCCAGATGTAGTGGCTTTACCCCCTCTACCCATAAAATTCAAGTTGCGTGACGTTCAAGGACAAATTGATAGACTCAATCCGAAGAAAGCCCCAGGCATAGATCAGCAACATAATGTTATTTATATTTAATGCCATTTTAAGATTAAAGTATTATCCAAGCGTCTGGAAAATAGCCAAAGTTAGAATGATTCCAAAGCCGGGCAAGGATCTTACCAGGGCCGAATCATATAGACCCATAAGCTTATTATCAACCTCATCAAAGCTTTTCGAGAAGTTGTTTATGACTAAGCTGTCACCAATTTTAAGTGTTAGGGGGTGCATTCCAGACCATCAATTTGGTTTCAGGAGCCAGCATGGCACCATTGAGCAGACTCATAGATTGGTTCAAGTAGTGAGAAAGGCATTTGAGGAAAGGAAATATTGTTCTGCCCTGTTTCTAGATGTTTCGCAAGCATTTGACAAAGTATGGCATAAGGGACTATTACATAAGTTGATGACATATCTCCCAATCAATATGGTGAAGTTTCTGGAAAGTTACATTGTGGAGAGAAGGTTTACAGTAGCCGAAGGAGACTTCATCAGTGAATCCGCATCGATAGCTTCCGGTGTGCCGCAGGGGAGTAAACTGGGTCCAGTTTTATGTCTGCTTTATACTTGTGATATGCCTGTGAGCAGTAGCATCCATACTTCAACATTTGCCGATGATACGGCCTGCCTTAGTTCTCACGAAGACCCCCGTATAGCATCTCAGGTTCTTCACGAACATATTACGCATCTGGAATTGTGGTTGAATTTATGAAGAATAAAAGTAAACGAGCAAAAGTGTGTCCACTTAACTTTTACTTTAAAAAGGGAAAATTGCTCCCCTATTCGTATGAACGGCCAGATTATTCCTCACCACTTGCACGCTAAATATCTTGGCATAATCCTTGATCGTAGGCTTACATGGAAACACCACATCGAAACAAAGCTAATCCAAATAAAAATCAAGTTATCTCAAATATACTGGCTAATTGGCAGGAACTCAACTCTTAGTCTGGACTGTAAACTTCTATTGTATAAGTCGATTCTGCTTCAGCTTCAAATGTGGAAAAAATTCAACGCCGACGGAACAAAATACTACGATTAATTACATTAGCTCCATGGTACATGCGAAATTTAATTATACATCGTGATTTGGATATTCCACTCGTGACTGCTGAAGTTGCTCAATAAGCAGGCAAATATTTAACTAAGCTCGAGTGCCACCCGAATCCCCTTGCGCGGAACATTTTGAATTTTAGAGGTCATATCCGTTTAAAAAGGAGAGACACTGGGGCATTGGTCAATAACCCTCCTAATGGAAATGGAATATATATATATATTTTTATAATATATATATATTATAAAAATATATATATAAAATATTTATTTTTGATTGTGAGAATTTGTTAAGATTATCTTATTGCTGTCACTAGAATTATGTCTGACACTGGTCGGGCCTAATGACTATACATTTAGATTTAAGATTTGAAAAATTGTTGATAATTCATATATATGAAGATACAATAAATAATTTATGAAAAAAAACACATAATTGGCTATTTTATGTTGGAAAAAAAATTTTAAATAAAATAAATCCGAATTAAAATTTTAAACGACAATTTTGTTGCAGGAGATATTGGGTTTTTTTTAATATAAACAAATACTCTAATTCCATACAAACCGTGCGTACTCGTTCTTGAATATTATAGAAAGTTATTACAATGAGATAGTACTCGATTAAGTTTCGTACAATTTTATTCGTTTCTCAAAATCGAATTATAATTTTGCTTAGCGAATGCCAAAATATGTATTAAAAATTTACTTGGATTGAATTATTATTATTGACTATTGAAGATGCATTAAAATTATTTCGAAAATTGTATGTTTTGTATTTTACATATTACATCATTTGTATGAAATTGGATTTAGCCAATGTAAACTTTTTTTGAAAAATATATTTTAACCAGATCGATTACGATGTACGTTTACGCAAACAATCTTTAAGCAGCCGTTATCTTGATGAGGATCATGTGCGACAAAATGAAGAATATTTACGCTCAATACAAATAAGTACTGAAATTGACATTGAACCACCGCCACGAGAACTTTGCAATAAATTAATTAAATTACGTGGTCCCTATTCACCACTTGAAACAAAAATCTTCTCTGCCGTCAGAGTTGGAGAATGGAAGTGTGTTAAAATTGAAAGAGACTCGGTTAATGCAATTTTACTTGATACCGATCCACAAGATGTGCACGAACGTTTAGTTGTGGCCGCCGACATAACCGAAACACAATCTGGTGATACTATATTGGCGCGTGCTACCACGTTAATGCCTAATATACACGGCTTTGGAGCTCTAATGACAATGATGTTTTGTTCCACTATGCAAATAAAACGTAATAAAGAACGCACAAAATATGTTGCTATATTAGCTGGTCTAGGTTTTGACGAACACACTTATAAGCCGCTGTTTGGAGAACATGATATCGTACTCAATTTAGATGTTGAAATTGAAAAGGAAGATTTTGAAATGGTAAGTTTTGATTGTAATGCTGTTATCTTTTACTATTATTTTTTTTTCAAAATTTCTAGATCAATCAACTGAGGTATTGTATGGATGCCATGCTTTATACAGATTATGGCGATGAGCGTCCCAATATTTTGCCAAACCAAATGGCTGATTTACAAGCAAAAATTAAGGAGATCATCATAAAGTAATAAATTCAGTATAAGAAAAAATTATTTGTTTAAACACTTTCTTATTTTAGATTATTGAGTAAAAATCGAAAATATATAGAAACCCATTGTGATGAAAATGATAATATTTGGCAATATCATGAGCCCAATGAGGTATTAGAAACTATGTGCATATTGGGTGAACGCACCATATTTCCTATGTTATCGGCATTACGTTTATACGATGAAAAATACGATCGTACCCAGGCTTTACTAAGCCACTGCGCTGAGATGCATAAATTAAGACAGTTGTAAGTATTTCAACAATTATGCAACAAACAAATAAAAAATAATAAATTCAAAATTTTTGAATTATTTTATTTGCAGTGAGGGTTCCATACAGCCCGTAACGTGTTTGCTGTGTAACCAACCTTTAGAAAATACAGCTCAACTACGCATACATTTGATCTCTCAGTTGCATCGTGATCGCGAGCAACAGATACATTTTAAACCTTCCAGAAAATAAAAATTTATTTTGTAGGTTTATTTTTATAATATTATTTTAATAATGACAAGAAAAAAGTTTTGCTTTTTTTTTACCCATGAAATGGATGTTTATGTTTATGGATTTGTAAAAATAAAATAATTCTCTATAAAATATTAGTTTTAATATTGAAATTAATACAATTTTAATTTTTTCGTTAAAAAAAGATTTTGGACGAAATTCGTAATAGCGATTAAAATCAATTTTGGTCATAATTGTACATATAGTCCAATCCTAAACTTTTGGTATCTGCCAAAAGAAGTAAATATAGTTTTACGAAAAGATTGGAATTTTTAAAACAACAAACAAATGTTAACTGCCACTGATCAGTAAAACTCAAGCACTTTTTTAACACAAACGCAAAATTAAAAAAATTATTTAATTACATATTCCGAGGAATATAAGATTTGACAATAAAGATAAGAAATTATTGAGTAAATGAGATGGTTGCTTTGGTAAAGGAGTGAAGAATGCGATTCATAAGTTTACTTCCGCCAGCGCCATCTATATAAAGAAAAATCTTGATTTTCAAGGGGCCGCAATGGATAGATCGAGCACAGCAGTTGAAGACTCTCGTAGAGTTTGTTAAAAAGGCCCAGAAGATAAAACAACAGATGGTGAGTGCAAGTCTCGCCAGAGTATGAATGGGGTGCATAGGTGCTACGCAAGTTTTGTAGTAATTTCAGCGTGCCGCAATTGATTTATTAAAGGAAAAGTTTGGCAATCGCATAGAATCACGTTTTGGCTGCGTATTGATGTGATTTAATGCCGTCAGAATGTTTTCTCTGGGAATATGTAAAGTCGCGATTCTACACTACTTGTAGGACCATATTTGTCGCGTTAATGCCGATATACAAACACACAAACGTGGAAAAATCGCCAACCTTGGCGATCGTATGAAGGAAATTATATTGAAATTATTTTTTCGAATAAAGTAAATTTCATGTCATTTAAAAGAAGCAGATCTTTGCTTGTTTTATTCCATTTCAAAGCTCTATACCTCTCAAAAAAAAACACCCTTTATCTACAAGGTTCTATTTAAAAGAAAAAGAATAATGAGAACTTTTTTTTTATTTTTTCATTATTGTTGGATGGCAACGAATTACCTACACGCAACCAAGAATTATTCCCTACTATTACAATATGCTATTTTTCTATTAGTATTTACATGATGCCGTTTTGTTAACTCCATGATGGAAACCGTACAAAAGAAAATAAAAGGATTTGACACGCTGGCAGACTTTTTAAGACAGCGTAATTTAAAAACGTTAAACAAGCAAACGATAGTCTGACGACTGATACAACTTTTAAACGACTTAAAATGATTAGAAAAAAGCATGTCCTTAGCTTGTCTGCTTAGCAGAAAAAAGTTTTAAGGACAAGTAAGGAAACGGAATTAAGAGACAACAACAAATATCGTGACAAACATACAAAAAAGAAAAAAAACCCGTCCATGGCCACAACTGTCACAACAGACAATTTTTAACACTCCAACAAACAAAACAATTTACACGTAATCACCATAGCTGTATTAAGGACATGCATAATATTTTTTATGTACTTAGGATAAAAAAAACGTCATAATAGTATAAAAGTAAAGGGTCTTGCAATTGGGACGGATACTTAAGTGTAGCAATGATGCGTACAATTATACAACATATTTTGCAGGCTCATAGTCAATTCCAATAATGTATGCCAACGAGCTGCAAAATCTGTTATTGTCGTAGTCTATGAAGTACTTATGCCAGAGATCCAGGGACAGTTAGTGCTATATATGTAAAAGTAAATGAGTTTTCATGAGCACCACAATTATGTGATTACCCATCAAACACCTGATGCCACTATAAAGCTTTCCCTATTGGAAACCCCTATTAAAGTGTTTATATATAGTAATGCCTTTCAAAAAGAGGTATGAATGGATAACTGAATTCAATATGGTATGAATGAATGAGAATATGTATGAATACGTAAAAAAATACTGAAGGACATAATATCGCCCTCACTTTAAACAAATGCTACTAAAGCCACCCATTCAACATTCGTTAAAAAAATAAAATAAAAAAACGTTTAAATACAAAGAAATCGTTATAATAAGTATATATGTGGTGAGTTTCATATAGTAACGACATTGTAAAATACGAACTTATAAAGGGGTTTTCAATTAGAAGTTTATTTTCTAAAACAAAATTTAACAAACATTTAGATTAAGATGATTCGAATTTTTATTGTATTACGAAGAGAAAAGTTCGGCAATTATGAGTGAAAATGATGTCTGACATATGTCCACCACGACCACGCTAATAGGTGTCGATTCTCTCATCAAAGTTTTTAATCACATTTTGGCAAAATGACGGTCCTATTTCGTTAATCATATCACGGATTTTGAGATTTAAGGCTGAAACCGGTACGATTGGCTTGTATAGACTTTCGGCTGTATGCATAAAAAACGTTTACTTGAGCTTTAAAGTACACGTTAGTTAACAAACACCCTTAAAGTGTTTGTTAAAAAATGGTATTCATAAACAGTACTTTAGCTAATGTATGCTTTAGTAAAATTAGTATTTTGATTCTGGCAATGCCACTATTTTCAGTTGTCACGTTGTAGTTAACGATGTATAAAAATGAATATTATTTATCCGGGTAATTCGATCAATAAAAAATGTTTTTATTGTTTTCAGCAAAATCAACATATTTTTTATTGTTTTTTTATTAATCTTTTTAATAAAAAGCAAAGCACCCAAAAAAGGTTAATTTTCAAGGCTTACGAAGAACTTACAAAGAATTTGTTCATATTAAAAAAGTAATTATTTAGATAACGAGCTTTGTTTTGATTATATGTACATCAATAAAACTTTTGTTTAAAATAATTAATTATAATTATATTTTTGTAAAATAAATAATTTATTCATCGGAATCATTTTCAATCTAAGTAATTTTATTATTTGTGCTTGATTCCTTTAAATAAATATTTCATGATATTCTCACGAAATATTTATTACAAAAATTTTTATTAAAAAATAAACATTTTATGATATTCTCATAAAACATTTATTTCAATAAAAATAAAAAATATTTGAAATGTATTACTGCGGGGGAGAGCATATCCATATTGCAATTTCACTTTCGCTCACAAAGCTCATCAGTGAATTTTACCCCAATATTGTATAGAAAAACCTAAAAGTCTTATATCTAAAGCCAAACCGATTCCATGAGAATTTTTCCATAAAATCAACATAGCATAGACAGCAAGACTCAAAAACACTTCTATACAAACACAGCAAAACATTTCAAAACAACAAAAAACATTGTTTATTTTCAATCATTTTTATTTAAAGGAATCAAGCACAAATAATAAAATTACTTAGATTGAAAATGATTCCGATGAATAAATTATTTATTTCCATTGCATGTGCCCGTTGCTTTCTTAGAAATTTTTGTAAAATTTTTTACAAATATTTTTTATTTTCTGAATTTTCAAATTACATATGAATGGTTTCCAATGGCAACCCTTATGTAGAAATGATTGAAAATAAACAATGTTTTTTGTTGTTTTGAAATGTTTTGCTGTGTTTGTATAGAAGTGTTTTTGAGTCTTGCTGTCTATGCTATGTTGATTTTATGGAAAAATTCTCATGGAATCGGTTTGGCTTTAGATATAAGACTTTTAGGTTTTTCTATACAATATTGGGGTAAAATTCACTGATGAGCTTTGTGAGCGAAAGTGAAATTGCAATATGGATATGCTCTCCCCCGCAGTAATACATTTCAAATATTTTTTATTTTTATTGAAATAAATGTTTTATGAGAATATCATAAAATGTTTATTTTTTAATAAAAATTTTTGTAATAAATATTTCGTGAGAATATCATGAAATATTTATTTAAAGGAATCAAGCACAAATAATAAAATTACTTATTTTTGTAAAATAAAAAAAATAAAAAAAAAATTATGATGTAAAAATGTTTTATATTGAATGGCATGTTATATTTTAGTTTTTATTATTATTTGTATACTACAATTTGTTTTAATAAACATTTTTAAAAATTTTTGGGATAACAAAGTATAATTGTCAATTGAGCCGTTTACATTGAAAGTGGCATAAGTCACAACTGAACAGTTTTTTTTTCATTTTTAATAAATTTGATATTAATAAGTTAAGAAGAATTGAGATTTGTTTGAGAGGAGTGTTGATAATTAACGGTATAACAAAAATGCTTATTTTGAAAATGGCGTTAGTTGCTGTACTTAGGAAATTAATTACGGAGCTTAGTGTGAAAGAAATGGAAACATGTAATAAATGTGTATGAAGTATTGTTGTGATTATTGAACTTATTTTTATTAGTTCGAAAGAATAGTGCAGTTTACTGAACTATATTACATATAGTGATATCTAATATACTACACATAATTAGCATTATTTTTATTATTCTCAGGAAGTTGCTTCGTGTTGTATAAAATATCTAAGAATGTCACAACTCAAAAGCATATTATTAATCATAGACTTATGTGAAGGACAAAATAGTAATAGTAGTAATAGCCCCCGGTCGAAAAAATCCTTTACAGTACACAACATGGAGAAAAAAGATTTTATTTCAACACAATCATTAGAAAAATCCGTTTCAGAAAGAATACTAAATACAAACTAGTTAAAATGGCTAAAAATTAAAATGTTATATAAACTAATTTAAAATAAAAAAGGTGACAATAACAAAGTAACTTATGCCACTTTTAAAATAAACGGCTCAGTTTATTGTAAACACAATTTGTTTTGTTTTTGAACTTTCAATAATAAAATTGAACTGTCAATTTATTGTAGGTTTAACGTAGGTTTTTCCTACTTTAAAGTTAACAAAGGTGTTTTAAGGTAAAAACGTTTTTTGAATACAACTTTAGGAAATTGTGCTTAACAACGGCAGTTAAACCTACGTTAAGTTTTTATGCATACGGCTGTCTGTCTTTAACATTGCGCTACAAAAGATAATCCAATAATGTTAAATCACAAGATCTGGCTGGCCACTGCGATCGGGAAGTTTGGTTTGCAATAAATTTATCATTTCATTGGCTGTGTGACATGTACCACCGTCATGTTGAAACCACATATCAGTGATATGCACGTCGCCAATAATAGGCCAAAATTGAGCTGTTAGCAATACATGCCGAATTTTACAGAAATTTTATTTCAAAAACTCAATTTTATATATTTTTAGTTACCGAATTATAATTGAACAAGAATATTGTTATGTTTATAAAGTTTGGTTGTGAGTTCTTTACTGCAAAATAAATAGCACAAGATTTTAGAATTAATTTTTAAATTAATTACAGGTTTATTTACTTTAATTACACACAAAGTGATTTGTACGTTGGCACTACAGAACAATTTACTAAATATGCACGTCTTTACTCCACGAGGTTTATGTTTTAACTAACTAACTATCCACTCAGACATTGCCTTTTATATTTGTCCACTAGAGGTCTAGAAAAATTAAGAATTTTCTACTTTGTATCACATTTTGTTGTTGTTATGTTATTCGTTCAATATATAGGCGCCTGTTGGTCTGTGTGTATTTTTATTTTTAGGCTGATAAAGTTTTTTCCTGGAATTTATTTTAAGATAGTTGTTGTTGTTATCTTGCGCGCATAAATTTTCTTAGCAACCTTTGCGGTTAGTAAACAGCATACTTAATTGTTGTTGTTTTGCGTGTACAAAATTTCTAGACAGTTTGTAACTAGAAAGTTGTTGTTGTTGTCTTGCGTGCATAAATTTTCTTAGCAAGCCGTTAGTAAGAAGTTAGTAAACAGCATACCCAGTTGTTTACTTTATTACTTAATTATTTTCTTTTAAAAGTTAAGCAAGACGCATCCGTAACAATATGTACTGGTGCTTTTTTACAAACACCATTTGAATATGAAATACCCTCTAAAAGAAATAGTTTTGCTTGATATTATAGTGGTCTAGATACGAAAACAGTTGCAGGAAATTCGTCGTTTAAAATACATGTGCGTTTTTTTATTATTTATTTACATATTGTTTAATTTTATCTAGTCGCTAAGAAAATAAGTTTGTATCCTTGCGTGCTTGCAATCCAAAAACAAAGGCAAGAAAATTCTTTTCCATCATACCACAACTCTAGGAAAGCGTTTGATCAATACTTTTAAAAATTTAAATTAAAACATTTTATCAAAGTAACAAGTGAAAAAAGTTTATGTCATTGAAATTAAATTTTAGTAAAATTATAACGAATAAATAAATTTACATTTTGAATTTAGAAGCCTTTGAAAAGGATTAGAAAATAATGTCCTCGGTAAGTGTGTTGACATTTTGAATAATCAAAAATTAAAAGAATTTTGTGTGCTTTGAAAGATTGAATCAAAACGTGTTCAATATCGTAAATATTTGGAGAGGTCTGGAGTTATAGATGCTTTAAGCAAAGCTTTAATAAAATTATATGAAGAGCAAAATAAGCCCGATGATGCCATACGTTTTGTGCGAAAATTCATGTGCGAATCTTGTCCTGATGATGCCGAGTATGACCAGATAAAAAATGATTTAAATGAGGCCTTAAATAGAGTTGCATTTTTGGAGCAGGACATAGAAAGATGCAAAGCCTTAATGTAAGTGATTTAAAGACAATAACTCGATATTGTTATGGTCTATATCAGTTATAAAAATCTTATTAAATTTTGAACTTTTTAAGTAAAAAAACGCCGGAGGAAGTGAATGAATTATTAGAAAATGGTTTTAAATCTCTTACCGAAGATGAAGAAAAAAGCGCCTCTCTTTTGCGCAAGTATTTAACAGCTGCTATTTTAGATGAGTACAAAGGGGTTTTTACCGCTGCCCCTGTAGAGGCTTCATTGCTGGATTGCGTTCAGTCCGGTTTTGAAAATCATGACGCTTCTTGCGGCATCTATGCAGCCGATCCCGAATCTTATGATCTTTATACAAAACTATTCGATCCGATCATACGTGATTATCATGGTCAGCTAGAAAATCAAAATGAGCAACTACAGCCTGATACTGAATTTGGTAATATAGATGACATTGAAAATCTTGATCCTGAGAAGAAATATATTCGTTCGACACGTATTCGCATTGCTCGAAATATCGAAGGTTATCCTTATTTCGCCAAGCTAACAGAAAAGCAATTTACTGAATTAGAGGAAAAAGTTAAAGCTGCCACGGAGTCATTCGATGGCGAATTGGCTGGTGCTTATTTTAGTATGAAAGATATTGATGCAGAAACTCAAGCCGAAATGTATAAGCGTAGAATATTATTTAAAAAGGGTGATAAACATCTATATGATGCCGGTTGTTATCGGTTTTGGCCCATTGGACGTGGCATTTTTCACAATGCAGCAGAAACATTTGTTGTATGGGTCAATGAAGAGGATCATCTGCGTATATTTTCAGTAGTTCAGTGTGGCGATTTGGGTAAGTTGTAATATAAATTTACATGTAAGCAAAATTTATTCAAAAAGTTTAACTAATAATTTTTATTGGTGAAAAAAAAAATTCGAAAATTTTCTATTTTCAATATACAAAGCTCTGTGTCACGTTTCTGTAATATACACCTGGTGTAAAACAAGATTTTTTTATGAGAGTTACAGAAACGAGGAGGCACACAATAACCTGTATTCCAAACTAATTTTACCAAGTTTTTGTTTGCAGGTGAAGTTTATGGTCGTTTGTTAAAAGGTTTGCAAGAACTCGAAAAGTCTCTTGTTTTTACTCGTCATCCCCGCTACGGTAATTTAACATCTTGTCCCACTAATTTGGGTACAACTTTAAGAGCATCGGTGCATATACGTCTACCGAATTTGTCTCAAGATAGCGAACGTTTAAAGAATTTAGCCACTGAGTTGAATTTGCAAATACGTGGTACGGGCGGCGAACACACAGCTATTGAAGATGGCGTTATGGACATATCAAATAGTAAACGTATGGGATATACAGAATTTGAACTTGTTAAAACTCTGCAAGAGGGTATTATAACTCTAATAAAAGCAGAAGAGGAGTTAGAAACTTAATTGAAATATTTTTGGCGAAGCGAGAATAAACTTAAAATTTTGTGAATGATTTCGTTTATTTTCTTTGTTTTTCTTTTACACATTCTATTATGTATGATTTTCAACAAGATAAAATAAACTAAATGAATTTGTTTAATGTTGCGCTTTGTTTTTATTTCGTTTTTCTGTATAAGAACATGAACGTGAAAGCTATTTATCACTTCTTAAAATCTCAATCCACACTAATAACATCCTTTGATAGAACCTATTTTTGTTTATGGTTTAGTGTTGATGAAAATAAGGTATTTCAGACAGCAGAACCATGTTAGTCGTGCAAACGATTCTATTGTGTATTCTCCAATCACTCAATTTTGATTTTGGCATGGTTTAAATTTTTTACAAACGCCAAGTATTGCCAATTTTTTCGCTTGTATTTAGTTTGTTTTATTGTGACACTTTTATTTAAAATATTAATGTAATCTTAGCTTGAAATAAAATGCCAGGAGCTACGTAAATTAGTGTATTTTCATGTTCTGATTAAAGCGCTTAAAAGATGAAAATTAATGTTAAAACAAAACAAAATTACAATTTCAAAGCTGTCACTCCTTTCGTTTATGAAATTTACATACAATTTGCACTTGTTTTTTACCTAAATTGCTAGAAAATAGCACAATTATTAAGAAGATGCTTAGTTTAAGTTTGAAAAGAAAATAGTTATCAGTAAAAAAAAGTAAACGAAATGACCTAATGTGTCTTTTTTAGAAATTACATAGTTTCTAAGAAATCTTGTGCACTCAAGACAATAACGACGAAATGCTTATTTAAAGTTCCACGAAATAAGATAAACAAAGAACAATAAACCGCACAGCCTACAGCAGGATTTTCTTGTATATGCGAGAACCGCTCAAAAATCTGCAAGGCAATAAAGTTAATTCAAGTGAAAACATCGTCTAGTGACACAAAGATAATAAAATATCTTTTAGGCATAAAAGTGACAAACTTGCCATCGTGAATTTTTGTGTGTATTAAATCGTGAGTTAAATCGTGTAGTTTAATTTAAAAACTCTAAGATGTTGTATATAACTATTTTCCAATAAAAGAACTCAGTACAACAAAACGTTTATTAAATAAATAAATGCAACAATAATTTCCTTTAAAAAATTTTAATTAAATTTTATCTTAGAATAAGTTTAGAGCATAAACATTAATTCGATAAATTTAAATGACTTTTACGACTGTATTAATATGAAAGCCTTCGATTTATCTTTGAACAAAGAAAACAATTCACTGCTAAAGAGAAAAAGTTAATCAAGAACATTTCCAAATGAAGATAGACAATTTTTTGTAAAGCAGACAACACCTTCAAAATTTTCTATTATGTTTAGGCTGTTTTTATGGAGGAATATAACTTTAAAGTGCAATAAAACAACGATGGATTTTTTTTTATGCAAAAGATAATTTTTGGGGATTATAATTAAAATATTACGTCTGGCATATGATCATCACGCCTGGGTCGGACATAATCTTGTTTTAAAGTTCTGGTCTATCGGCGAAGACTAGCGACTTCACATGTGCCCACAGAAAATAGCCTAGCGGCGTTTAATCCAACGACTTTGGAGGTCAATTCATGGGTTCGAAACGTGAGACTATGTGGTTACCAAACATTTTCTGCAATAAAATAATTTTGGCACGAGCTGTGTTACATGTTGCATCATCTTGTAAAAGTCACTGTTCCTGTACATCATAGATTTTTAACCGATAAACAAAAAAGTCGGTAATTATGGCTTTATAGTGGTCAGCATTGATTGTTACGTTCTGACCAGCATCGTTTTTAAAAAAGTACAGATCAATGAATCAAAGCGGCCATAAAATACACCAAGCACTCAGTTTTTCTGGATGCAGCGGTGTTCCAACATACACTTGAAGGTTTTAGTTTTTTTTTAAAGAGAAGTAGCACTTCAGGCAACAATGCCTATTTAGTCAAGTACCGTGCTTTATTATTTAGGAAAGGAATAGAGAAGAGATAAAACAGGTGGTGAAAGTAGAAGGATAGTCGGAAATTAACTGCCGTATAAGAGACAACACAGCGACCAGTGACTATGCCTTCATCGCTGAGCAACCCCACCGACAGTCAATTTTTATTTTTGTAGTGAAAAAAACCAAGGTCTTTGTTGGGAATCGAACCCACAACCCCCATACTGACAAGCTGGTACACTACCTACTAGCCTACAGAGGCACCTAAGATTATCATCATTCCAAATATGGCATTCAAACAAAAGTGCGCTTCATCGTCAAAGAAACTTCGTTTAGGAACAGAAGAGAACCATGATTTTCAAAATATATTTGCATTATTTGGAAGTGTTCTTCAGGCGCCAGTTTATTCATGTTGAAATACCTAAACAGCTGACAAAAAAATTATTCCCAACTGAATATTCTATACCTCTATAAAAACACTTTTTTAAAAAATCATATAAAATCATTTCTAATCGCTTCGTCGTACAGTTGACAGTTTTAAAATCACTACATTTCAATATCTTTTATAGCTATTTACTAACTGCGTAGCTTGCTAAGAAAACTTATGCACGCAAGACAACAACAACACTTTTTAGTTACAAACTGCATGGACATTTTATGCACGCAAGACAACAACAATCGGGTATGCTGTTTACTAACTGCGTAGTTTTCTATGAAAAATTATGCACACAAGACAACAACAACTATCTTAAAATAAATTCTAGAAAGAAACTTAACAAAAATACACACAGAGCTACAGGCGCCTATGTTTCTAGACCTCTAGTGGACAAATATAAAAGGCAGCGTCTGATTAGATAGTAAGTTAGTTAGCTAAAACATAAACCTCGTGAAGTAAAGGCTTGCATATTTAGTAAATTGTTTTGTAGTGCCAACGTACTTTGTGTGTAGTTAAAGTAAATAAACTTGTAATTATGTAAAAAAACTCTCAAACAAAACGTTTAGAAAAGGTATAAATGTAACAATATTTAGCATGATTTGAAATCACTTTGACAAAAATCGTTCAAGTCAAGTTTCCCTTTAACATGGTGATTGATGCGAGATTTCAGATTTGATTTCGAAAAAAGTTCAAGACTTATGTCTTTACGCAATAAAGTTTGAATATAAAAAAACAGTAAATATTTTTTTTTTTATTTTAAACAATTATTTTTTTAATTTCATTTTGGAACGTTTGGTGTGTGTTTTTTTTTTTTTTGATAACTATTACAATAAGTTCTTAAAACTATTTTTTTTTATTATTGTAGAGATTTCGTTGTAGTAATTAATTTTTAAGTTTTACATAAATTTATAGTTTTGCTTCTTTGTTTATTCGCACAGTGTATAATTGTTCATACTATTTAAAGGTTTACTGCACAAGCCGCACATCTTATTCTTGTACACTGAATAAATTTCGAAATTTAAAATATTTAACATATCAAACTGTATAGTTGAATGCATTAAATTATTTTCCACAATTAATATATTTTGCTCATTAACTTCGATTCTGTAAAGAAATAAAATTGTAAATTTATAAATTATATTTAGTTATTTTTTTTTAGAACAAATTAAATTCGAATATGGAATGAGGTGTCACTATTATAGTAAATACAGATTTTAAATTAAGTTACTATTTAGCAACATGACCGAAATTTATACATTCATACATTGACATTTTTCCACTAACATATTTATAAATGTTTTCTATTAGACGGCGTTACGGTTATAGCGTTTTTTTTATCATATACTAAATAACGTGTGATTAGATTTACATCCACGCCTGGCCATGCAGCCTTAATCAGATGGTGGATCGAACCACTGCATAATTTGGAACGTCATGCTCGTCCTAGGAAGCCGAAGCCATAATTCTATACAACAGAACTTTCTAGTTGCAACTTCGATGATTCCAGAGCAGGGCTGCAAATCATCACTCGTTGCTTAAGAGTTGGAGACTTTCCAACTCCTGTCCAGAACACATGTCTAGCATGCTCACTGGGCTATTTCATTCACCTAGCGTGTCATTAACGGCGAAATGATCTTGGCCACCATAATAACCATTATACTGTTATGGGGTCGCGAAACTACAACCAGCACGATACTCCCATATAGGGGCCAACCTCAATAATCAGCCAGAGAACTATTAAATGTCTAAAGAGACAAATAATGAACTCTGCGAGCTTACTGATTCCTGTGGAAATAAAGTGGAGTTTCCAGTTGTACCCCTGCTGACTTCAGGGGACTGGGCTCCCTTTTTCCTCAGTTGCACTGTGTCTAGATAGTGGAAGTTCTATAAAGACCATATATATGTGCCCCCGGGGGAATGACATTTTTTTAGCAGGTAAAAATTGTACTACTTTGTTTTGCCGCCATTTTGATAAACATTGTTTGGCAGCAAAACAAAGTAGTATACCTTCTCGGCGGATACCTTGTATGTTAAGATAATTCCAAGATGTGTTTGCATATGTAAATGTAAAATATTTTTTTCTTTTAAGAACATTATGTGTGTTCAACTCCCCCCCGGGGGCACATTTATTGGTCTCTATAGAATACTTGACTATCTAGACCTGTGCTACTGGGTGTATAAGGGAACCCAGTCCCCTGAAGTCAGCAGGGGTACAACTGGAACTGCACGCTATTTCCACGGGAATCAGTGAGCCCCAGAGTTTCGCTTTTTGTCTCCTTAGGCATTTAGCTGGGCTCTGGCTGATTATTGAGGTTGGCCCTTTTGGGAGTATCGTGGTGGTTGTCGTTTTGCGGCCCCATGCAGGTATTTTTTTATGGTGGCCAGGATCATCTCGCCTTTAATAACATCCACTGGTGAATGATCCAGATCCAATGAGCATGCTAGTCATGTGTTATTGACAGGAGTTGGATAGTCTCCAGCTCTTCAGCAAGGAGTAGTGGTCTGCAGTCCTGCTCTGGAATCGCAGAAATTGCAACTAGGAAGGAACTGTTGCTAGAATTAGTCTTCGGCTTTCTAGGGCATGAGTGGCACTAATTATCACTCACAGTGGTTTGACCACCTGATTAAGGTCCACGGCCAGGTTCGGATGTAAATCTTATCACGAAATGTATTTTCCACTGATTTCGATACTGCCTATTAGTGTTATGTAGAAAGTGTCGTGTACATAGCTGCATAAATGTAATAAATACATATTTACGAATAGGATAAACTAAAAAGTTGGCTTAATTGTCATTTTGAAAAAGTACCATCAATAATTTTCTTAACACCAAAATCTTACCGATGTCTTGTTTAATACTTTATTTTTTACTAACCCTAAATTGACAGTTTTCAAATTTTTGTTTTTCCTACAATTGCCAACACTTCTTAACTACCCGAATTGCGAGACAAATTCAAATCTTCCATACATAATTAACTTCCATATGTGACTCACCTAAAATCATAGCTGTTCCCCTTTTCTGGATATTGGTAGGGATGATTTCTTACATCCATAACTTTTTCGTTCTTATTCAATATTATATACACAGGCCCATTTTCATCTGTACTATTTGAAGATTTAAATGTAAAGTAATTTTCACCAATATACACTCGCAAACCATAATTAGAGCTCAAGCTATGTTCATTAGAGGGCATTAGAAAAACGGCCATTTCTCGCAAATGACTGCAATCAGCTGCCAAAAGTGTTAAACAATTTTCGGCTTCAGTTACTTTATGATATCCAGTTAAATCAATTAAATAATCATCGAAACTATTAACCATGCCATTAATAACAGAACATGAACCTGAAAATAATTATCAAAATATTATGTTAAAAAATATTTAAGTATTTAAAAGTTTAAAACAAAATTTATTTTATTTAATAAAACCAACTTAACATGTTTTTAGAAAAATCAATCAAATAATGTGGAGAAACAAACTGAAGCTGCAGTCAAAATTTAACGAAAAGCCTTACGTGAATTGCCAGCAACAATTGAAATTTTTTATAATATTCGTGCTTTAACAGTTATTTTATTTCTACAGTTTATAAAGGGTTTTTCAAAAAGAAATTTGTTTTCGAAAACAAAAAAAAATAAGTTTAAGATGATTCAAATTTTTATTGTATTACGAAGAGATGAGTTCGGCAATTATGAATGAAAAATGATATCTGGCAAATATCCACCATGACGACCACGCTGAGAGATATCGGTTTATCAAAGAGATTAAAACCACTTTTTGGCAAAACGGCGGTCTTATTTCGTTAATCACATGACGGATTTTAAGTTTTAAGGCTGAAATCGGTTCGATTGGTTCCGTATAGACTCTGTCCCTACCATAGCCCAAAAAAATAATCCAGTGGTGTTAAATCACACGATCTGGCTGGCCACTTAATTGCTAATTGTCGTGAAACTATGCGATCGGGATATTTGGTTTGCAATAAATTGATCGTTTCGTTGGCAATGTGACATGTGGCACCATTCTGTTGAAACCACATGTCAGTGATATACACGTCATCAATAAAAAGCCAAAATTGAGTTTATGTTGGTGTGTTCCATTAACTGTTATCGCATTTCCAGCCTCATATTCTTATGTGGTGATTTTGGATAACATGAAAACGTCGAGGAATTGACAAAATTTGGATCTGCTTCAACACTGTGGCACACGGCTGCGATGATTTCAGTTAAACGATCCGCTGGTGTTCGCACCTTTTGTGTCTAGCCTGCCGACCAAGTTCTTAAAGCGGTCTCAGAAGGGCGACTATATTTTCCAAAAGTGTGATAGTTTGTTTTACGATATATAACTTTAACAGAACTATCATTTTCATAGCGGATTTGAATTATTTGAATGCGGTTTTCATGCGAAATTTAATTCATTGGAACAATTGCCAATGCAACTATTACGAATACGCCAAGAAACTAAATCTCAAAAGTATCATATAGCTGGTGTTACAACAATTGAAAAACTTTTTGTTGAAAAACCCGATATAATCAAAGCCAATAAAATAGAAATCTATTATTCCTTATTAATTAAAAAAAATGCAATAGTATAATTATGGAATTATAGAGGTAAAAAAGTTTTGTGTTTAACAGAAATCAAATTTAAATAGTTCTCTTGACTCTGTTTTTCATTAGAAACATTGTTATGAAGATGTTTTGCGTAAGTTTAAAAAAAAAATAATTATCAGTAAAAAAGGTAAACGAAATGACCTATTGTGTCTTTAATAAACTGTGTAGTTTCTAAGAAATCTTATGTACATAAGATGTTATGTACATAACAACATGCTTATAAAAAATTCGATTAACAAATTTAAACAACAGAAAACAAAAACGACTAATACTGATAAAAAAGAAACACACAGACAAACAGGCGTCTGCACTGAATGCTAACAAAAACAACAATATGTGATGATGTTAAAGTGGAATATTCTGGCATATGCAAGAATGCTTAAGACAGATACATCAGCACCATCTGCTGGCCAATAAAGTTAGTTCAAGTTGAAACATCGCGGAGTTAAGACGTAAAAATAATAAAGCATCTTTTAGGCGTTACAGTAGTAAAGTTACCATCGTGCATTTTTGTGTGTATTTAAAGTGAATTAAATCGTGTAATTTAATTTAAAAACTCTTAAAGTGTTGTGCTATTATTTTGCAATAAAGAACTCAATGCAACAAAATGTTTATTAAAGGAATAAATGTAACAATAGCTATACTTCTTCTTTTGCATGTGCGCGTGTACTTGTATATTATGTAAAAACATCTGTTTCCGTACGGTATAAATAATCAGTTTCGCACTTTGCTTAAGCAAAAAACATTGTTTATTTTCAATCATTTTTACTTAGATTGAAAATGATTCCGATGAATAAATTACTTATTTCCATTGCATGTGCCCGTTGCTTTCTTAGAAATTTTGTAAAATTATTTACAAATATTTTTTATTTTCTGAATTTTCAAATTACATATGAATGGTTTCCAATGGCAACCCTTATAGAAATGATTGAAAATAAACAATGTTTTTTGTTGTTTTGAAATGTTTTGCTGTGTTTGTATAGAAGTGTTTTTGAGTCTTGCTGTCTATGCTATGTTGATTTTATGGAAAATTCTCATGGAATCAGTTTGGCTTTAGATATAAGACTTTTAGGTTTTTCTATACAATATTGGGGTAAAATTCACTGATGAGCTTTGTGAGCGAAAGTGAAATTGCAATGTGGATATGCTCTCCCCCGCAGTAATACATTTCAAATATTTTTTATTTTTATTGAAATAAATGTTTTATGAGAATATCATAAAACGTTTATTTTTTAATAAAAATTTTTTGTAATAAATATTTCGTGAGAATATCATGAAATATTTATTTAAAGGAATCAAGCACGATTAATAAAATTACTTAGATTGAAAATGATTTCGATGAATAAATTACTTAATAATTCTTTTATTTTGTTTAGAATAATAATTAATAATTCTACCTAAAGCAGTTGGTTTTTGGTAGCAATCTATAACTAATTCTTTATTTCTTCTTATTATTAAAGTGCCTAAATATGGAAGTTTAGCATTACATTCCCTTTCAGTTGTAAATTTTATTGAAGTGTCAAATTCATTTAATTTTTCTAACATTTCGTTGATGGCAGATTCAGATATAATACAAAACAAATCATCAACATATTGCGTCATAATTTTTGGTTTAACATTTAATTTTTCAATAACATTATCTAACAATTTCTCCATAACAATATCTGCCACAATTGGAGAAGCTGGAGAGCCCATCGGAAGTCCTTTTTGCTGGATATATATATATTTTCATTATACTGAAAATATCTATTATCTTCTATACAAAACTTGAGAATACGAAAAAAAACCTTTCTCTGTCTTTGTAAAATTTTTTAAAAAACATTCCATTTCTCTTCTATTGTGTTGATCGCCAAATCAACCGGAATACTTGGAAATAATGATACTAAATCAAAGGAAATTAGTTTTTCATGATCCTGCACATGAAGGTTCTTAATTTTTTCTTTAAATTCAATCGAATCTTTTATATTATACGTAGAACCCTCAGTGATCTTTTTCTTCTTTTTAGATTTCTCAATTATAAAAAATATCGTGAATGTTGGTTTTTGAATGTTCATAAATGAAAAATTCTGCACCCTGAAATAAACAAATGAAATGATGAAAAATACTTACGTTTAACTCCTGAATCGTAAGATATTTCATGTGAAGCATCATATTTGGAATCTAATTTTTGTATAAATGGTATATGGTAAATACGTCCCTTTACACCATTAACTTCCACTGTTAGCCAAAAGTAATCATTGGGAGCATTGATCGACACATGAATTTCTTTGTTCATGTTTAAACGTTCGACTTTTTCGGTGGAAAAAGAAGAAACAAAATGATCCAAGCGTGCTGACCAAAATTCAAACCATTCTGGCATCTAGGTATTTTATATATAATAATTTTATATTAAATTAAATAATTCTTAACTTCCTCTATTTTTTGTTTTTCATTTATTTTATATAAAACTTACATTATTAAATTGTAAATCCATGTCATATTTTGTAATCGATGTAAAATTTTCAAAATTACTTCTTTTGCAATATTTCGATGTGGGTATGGGTGAGAATTTCAATACTTCTTTGGGACAGAAATCAGTATCTGTTAATGGATTATCAGATAAAAGGAACTCACGAGCTTGATCCGAAGGCTGTTTTATATAAATAAATTAAAAATTCATTAACAATTAGACATACATAAATTAAATAGTCCTTTTTAACATTTACCCCGGCTCTGCTAATGAAATATGCGCTAGAACCATTTACAGGGCATTCACTGTCTATTGTAGCATTGCCAAATATAATTGTTCCCGTTAAAGTGTGTGGACGTTTGGTAAAAACCAGTGGTGCAAATGTAATATTTATGCATGCCTAAGAAGAAAAAGGAGTTAAAAATTTATTCACATCAAATATAGAAGAATTACAAGAAAGATTAAAAAATTAAGTTAAAAAATAATAATAAAATAATAGAAAGATAAAATAATTGACTTTTGGAATATTCTTGCTTTTATGTGCAGCTTGGGAGCAACAAACAGAAACCTTCTAGATATCAGTAATAATACAGGGTTTACACACACATTCTTGCAGTTAGTCTTATTTCATAGAAAGAGCAAGGAGTACTGACTCATTTTGGTGGTGCGTGTATGGTAAAGGAAAGCTTTACATAGGAAATTCATTAAATATAAAACTTACATTTCTCATTAGACTTATACCAAGTGATTAATTTTACTAAGCAATCACTTTCGTCTAAATATTAAAAGTGAAATTGTTCATTTGATTCGTTGGTTCATGCATTTATACCCTGCTTTTTATACGAAGGGAATCAATAAAAACTTTTCAAACGAAATAGATAAAAGGCTCTATTACAGCGGAAACAAGAGAGTTTGAGCTTTAAAAATGTTGTAAAATAACAAAAGATGCGCTTCAGAGTCTAAAGAACTTGGTATAATGTACGGATCATTTCGTTCAATTGTGGAATTCGTTCAATTGTAACCGTACGTTCATGAACAAGTCGTGTGTGCATAAGATTTCTCAGAAAACTAAACAATTTGTAAAACACACAATAGGTCATTTCGTTTACTTTTTTACTAATAAATATTTTCTTTGAAAACTTAAACAAATCATCTTCGTAACAATATTAAGGAGTGCATTTAACAGCTGCAAGATGCGCTTCAGAGTCTAAAGAACTTGGTATAATGTACGGATCATTTCGTTCAATTGTGGAATTCGTTCAATTGTAACCGCACGTTCATGAACAAGTCTTGTGTGCATAAGATTTCTCAGAAAACTAAACAATTTGTAAAACACACAATAGGTCATTTCGTTTACTTTTTTACTAATAATTATTTTCTTTGAAAACTTAAACAAATCATCTTCGTAACAATATTAAGGAGTGCATTTAACAGCTGCAAGATGCTCTTCAGAGTCTAAAGAACTTGGTATAATGTACGGATCATTTCGTTCAATTGTGGAATTCGTTCAGTTGTAACCGTACGTTCATGAACAAGTCTTGTGTGCATAAGATTTCTCAGAAAACTAAACAATTTGTAAAACACACAATAGGTCATTTCGTTTACTTTTTTACTAATAAATATTTTCTTTGAAAACTTAAACAAATCATCTTCGTAACAATATTAAGGAGTGCATTTAACAGCTGCAAGATGCGCTTCAGAGTCTAAAGAACTTGGTATAATGTACGGATCATTTCGTTCAATTGTGGAATTCGTTCAATTGTAACCGTACGTTCATGAACAAGTCTTGTGTGCATAAGATTTCTCAGAAAACTAAACAATTTGTAAAACACACAATAGGTCATTTCGTTTACTTTTTTACTAATAATTATTTTCTTTGAAAACTTAAACAAATCATCTTCGTAACAATATTAAGGAGTGCATTTAACAGCTGCATGATGATATAAAATGATGATATAAAATGTCCAGTAAAACGAAATAAATAAATAAAACATAATAATTTACCTACAACTAATTATTTATTACATTTATCTTGAGTACTGATGGTAAAAAGAATTCGGTTTGCTTCTTAAATCTTGTTTTATAGATGTCACGTTTAGGAATTTAAATTGGTCTGCAAAAAATAAATTTACGGAACTAACAGCATAATTTTTTTTTTGCTGTACATTTTCAAAGCCCCAGTTGCGTTGTTAAAAGATATCCATAATCGTCCCATTAGTGCTGTTTGGGGTGTATTACAAGGTAATGACAAATGGCCTATTAATTTTGCAAATGTAAAAGCTTAACGCAAAGGCAAATTATAAATCTTTATTCCTTCATTTCTTTAGTCTAATTTTTTAGAAGTTATAAATTAAAAAAGATAAAGAGTGAGCTCGATCTCCAGCTAACTAGTAGTATTCAGTTTGTCATGATACATGCAAACAAATTTTTACTGAAATGTTTATTTGTAGCTCCAACAAAAAAAAAAAAATTAATTAATAACTATAAACAAATCTGCGTCATAAAATTTTTTTAAAAGAAACAAAAAAAAAAATTAATAAATAAATAAAAATCGGAAAATTTGCAGCAAAATTAATTGTAAAAATTTAAGATGGATTTGGTTAGTAGTTGAATAAATATTTAAATATACTTAAAATGTAAGAAACTCTTTTGTTTAAAGTTTGACTCGAAACGCATTCATTTTCGTAGATATTTGAGAAGAACTGGTTTGTTTGTCGCCCTAAATGAGTCTCTCTTAAAACTTTATGAACAATCTCCACCGCCAATAGATCCGGTACTTTTTGTACGACAAGCTTTGTGTCCAGATTGCCCGGCTGCAGACGAGATTTATGCGGCCAAAAATGCTTTAGAAGAGACTTTAGAGAAATTGGAAGAATTAGAAGAAACTCATGACTTTTATAGAGCTCAAGTGTAGGCTTTAAAAAAGAAAAAAAAACTCGTATATTATTTTCGCAATTTTATAAAAGAATTTAAATTTTCCTTTTAGCAAGAGAACACCCGAGGAAGTGAAAGAATTGTTAGAAACTGGTTTCGTAAATTTAGTCCCAGATGAAATCAATGGGCCATCACTTTTGTTAAAACATTTTACTTACGATATGGTGAGGGAATATGCAGGTGCTTTTACCTCTCCCCCTGTAGAGGCTTCTTTATACGACTGTGTGCAGTCGGGCCTTGAGCATATGGACTCAGTTATTGGTCTATATGCCGCCGACCCTGAATGTTATGATCTTTATCACAAATTGTTTCATCCAGTTATATGCGATTATCATGGTCATAAGATTAATCCAAACGAAGAGTTGGACTTTAGTCTCGGCTTTGGCAATGTAGATCTGGAAAACTTTGATCCTGAAAGAAAATATACGACGCAAACTCGTATGAAAGTTACAAAAACCTTTGATGAATTTAACAATGTTGATTATGCCAAAAGGTATATACTTTCCACTCGTATACGTGTTGCACGTAGTCTTGAGGGATATCCCTTTTGGGCAAGACTAACAGGAGAAGAGTTTAGATATGTGGAGGAGGATGTGAAAGAGGCAGTGGAGTCATTAGAGGGTGAATTTGCTGGTACTTATTATAGTTTGAGAGACATAGATTCTGAAACCCAAGAGGATTTGATTAAACGCAGAATCTTATTTAAAAGGGGAGATAAATTTCTTAAAGCCGCCGGCTGTTATCGATTTTGGCCTACTGGCCGTGGTATTTTTATTAACCATACAGAGTCATTTTTTATATGGGTCAACGGTGAGGATCATTTACGAATAATTACGATGTTACCCGGCGATAAATTAGGTAAGAATAAATATTTTGATTTTATTAAAGAACTTGAAAAATATATGTTTGTACATTAATCATAACAACAACAACAATATACTCCATCTTTAATTAAATAACTTTTTCCTAACAGGATCTGTGTACAGCAGTCTAGTAAATGGTTTACAAGAACTTGAAGAAAGACTTACTTTTGCAGAACATCCACGCTATGGCTATTTAGCAGCTTGTCCCACTAATGTAGGTACATCTTTAAGAGCCTCAGTTCATATACGTCTACCACATTTATACAAGAAGAGAGAAAAGTTAGACCAATTAGTGGAAAGCTTGAATTTGCAAATACGTGGTACAAATGGTAAAACCACACCCATCATAAATGGTGTTATGGATATATCCAATAAAAGACGTTTGGGACTTTCAGAATATGATACAACTAGAGCTTTTATGGCAGCTCTCATTACTCTTATGAATGAAGAAGATGCATTGGCTGGCTATGATTCTGATGATGATGATGACTATGATGTATAGACAAAGAAGATTGTGCTAAATTTAATATTTGTTGAACTTTTAAAATAAATTGATTCGTTTTTTAGACTCAATCTTTATACATTATTTTTGTAAATGACACGGTTTGATATTAGGTCATCACATCGAAAGCTCTCGCCGGTCATACCGAACGAACAGCCAGCAATGGCGGTTTACACCGAGGGAGATGACAACGGTAACAGTATTTGTTCGGTTTTCACTCTTGTAGCTTAAACTTAAATGGAACAATCGTTTTAGCTTCTCTTGTATAATTATAATAAAGGGTTTTTCAACGAGAAGTTTGTTTTCTAAAACAAAATAACACAAAAAATCTAGGTTGAGCGATTGTAGTGTATTACTAAGAGACCACACTGACAGACGTAGATTTTTTCATAAAAATGTTTCAATTTTTGACAAATTGGCGGTCTTATTTCGTTAATCACATCAAGGATTTTGAGTTTTAAGGCTGAAATCTATTCGATTGGCTCCGTATAGACTCTGTCCTTATCCTATCCCCCACAAAAAATAATCCAGTGGCGTTAAATCACACGATCTGGCTGGCCACCGTTGATTGTCGTGAAATGATGCGCTTGGGAAATTTGGTTTGCAATAAATTTATTGTTTCATTGGCCGTGTGACATGTGGCACCGTCTTGTTAAAACCAAATGCCAGCGATATCCACGTCGTCAATGATAGGGCAAAATTGAGTTGCTAGCATTTCGCATCTTCGAAAAAAAAAATAGTCCAATTACGCGTCCGGGCCACATAGCCCACCATGCTAGGATTTTCAGAAGCCCACATGTGGCAATTTTGCTTGTAGACATACCCTGACAAGTGAAAATGGCCTTAGTCTGAAAAAATGAAAAACCACCCGGTTGTTCCTGAATGAATTGAACGAATCTATGGCTATGGCCGGCTTCAATTCTTGCACCAGTCGAAACTTGTAAGGCTTCAAAACCAAATCCTTACACAAAATTCGCTGTATGGTGGTTTTGGATAACCCCAATTGCTGATAACGTCGAGGAATTGACAAATTTGGATCTGCTTCAATACCGTGGCTCACGGCTGCGATATTTTCAGTTGAACCACCCGGTCAAACACGCATTGGTGTTTGCACATTTTGTACCGAGCTTGTTGACTCAAATTTAACGACCAAATTTTTAATAGCGCTTTCAGAAGGACGATTATGTTGTCCGAAAATATCGCGAACTTTAGGAAATGTTACTTTAACAGAGCCACCATTTTCATAGTTGAATTTAATTATTTTAATGCGATTTTCTTGCGAATTTAAATTCATTGTAACAACTGCCAATGCATCTACTGCGTATATGTCAAAAAACTAAATGTCAAAATTTTCATGTTGCTGGTGTTGAAATTTTCCATAAACAAAGCCTTTATTTAGAAAGACAAAGTTTACTTTGACAAATTTTGGATTTACGAAAGTTAAATATGTTAATATTGTTAAAATAATTATCACTAAAAAAAATTAATGAAATGACCTACTGTGTCTGTTTCTAAGTTAAAAAGTTTCTAAGAAATCTTATAAACACAAAATAACAACAATATGTTAGCGTAAAATTCCATGAAATGAAATAAAATAAATCAGTTAATAAAAACAAGTATGAACAATTTTTTAAAGGTCTTGGACCAAAGCACACCTGCTGGGGTTCGCGCTTAATTACCCCTAGGGGCCGAGCATTGTACAACGCTATTAGCAGCAATGATTTGGATGTTGCTTTGAGTGGTCAGCCTACATACTGGCCTACTGACAGACAAAAAATTCCGGATGTAATAGATTTTGCTGTCACAAAAAATATTTCAAGAGATTTAGTGACAGTAGCAGGTTCCATGGATTTATCTTCGGATCATTCTCCAACCATTGTAACTATTTGTAACCCGATTAGAAGACTTTTGTTTTTTCCTGATACAAATATGGTCAGTCGCATCAACAGGTTGAGTTTTAAAAAATATCTCAGCAGCCATTGTTCGGAAAATATTTTGCTAGAAACACCGGAGGACGTGGAGTATAGCCTTGCAACTTTAAGTGAAGATATTAAACAAGCAGCTCAGCTTGCAACAACTAAACATCCGCAGACTACTTTAGGTCACATCTATTCTGCAGACATTGAACGTCTCGTAGCGGAAAAACGAAGAGCTAGAAGAGATTGGCAACAACATAGATCGCCTCTGCAGAGGCAGAGAATTAGAGACAACACAAAGCGGCTTAGAGACTTGCTAGCATTTGAAAAAACTACATCGTTTGAGAAATATCTGGAGGTCCTCGATGCTACACCTAACTTCAATTTTTCCTTATGGTGTGCTACAAAAAACCTTAAAAGACCCGTTGAGTACAAGCCACCTCTACGTAATATCAGTGAAGATTGGGCAAGAAGGGACGCTGAAAAAGGCGACTTGTTTGCCGAACACTTGAAAGATGTATTCACCCCACACAAATGTACTGATGATGTTAATTTGCCGAGCGTGGTTGCATTATCCCCTCGACCCTTAAAGTTTAGGTTGCGTGAGGTTCAAAAGTTAATTTCTGAGATAAACCCGAAAAAATCTCCTGGTATGGATGGTATAAGTAACAGAATATTGAAAGAGCTCCCCAGTATTGCAGTCAGAATCATGCTACTTATTTTTAATGCCATTTTACGGCTTGAATACTATCCTGACCATTGGAAGATTTCCAAAGTTAAAATGATTCCAAAACCGGGTAAAGACCTAACCAAAACCGAGTCATATAGGCCCATAAGCCTATTACCGACTATTTCAAAGGTTTTTGAAAAGTTGCTTATGAATAAATTATCTCCAATGCTAAGGGATAGTGGGTGTATCCCAGACCATCAATTTGGTTTTAGAAGTAGACATAGCACAATTGAGCAAACCCATAGATTGGTTCAGGTAATAAGAAGGACTTTTGAAGAGAAGAAGTATTGTTCAGCTATTTTTATTGAGGTTTCTCAGGCTTTTGACAAAGTTTGGCATGAAGGTCTATTTCTGACTTGCCTTGTAATATAAGCAACCTACTGAAAAGCTACATAATTGGACGAAAATTTTCTGTTGTTGAAGGAGACTTCGTTAGTTTATTCAAACTAATTTCCTCGGGCGTACCACAAGGTAGCATTCTTGGACCAGTTTTATATTTGATATATACCTGCGATATGCCTGTAAGTGAAACTGTCCACACTTCTGCGTTTGCTGATGATACAGCGTGTCTAATTTCGCACGAAAACTCCTATCAAGCCTCCATAAATCTTTAGCAGCATATAACTCAGTTGGAGTTGTGGTTAAAATTATGGAGAATTAAAGTGAACGTTCAAAAGTGCATTCATGTGACCTTCACCCTGCGAAGAGATAATTGTTCACCCGTTCGAATCAATAATCACATTGTTCCTCACCATAGTTATGTGAGATATCTTGGTATACATCTTGATCGTCGCCTTACATGGAAACATCATATTGATTCAAAGCTAACACAAATGAAACTTAAGCTAACACAATTACATTGGCTCATTGGCAGGAACTCGAAACTTAGCCTAGATTGTAAACTTCTAATTTACACGAGTATTTTGAAACCAATGTGGTCTTACGGAATCCAACTTTGGGGCACTGCCTCAGCTTCAAATGTGGATAGAATTCAACGTGGACAGAATAAAATTTTACGGTCAATAACTTCCGCTCCATGGTACATCAGAAATTCAAACATACATTGTGATTTAGACATACCGCTGGTGACTACAGAAATCATCAAATACGCAGGCAAATACTTAATGAAGCTTCAAAACCATCCTAATCCCCTTGCTCGCAATATCTTGGATTATAGTGGACATAGCCGATTAAAAAAGAGGGATACCGCAGCTTTAATCCTCAATGCTACAGATGACACATCTTAGAAATATTTGTTTTGTTTTTTTTAATGTCAATTTTTTTTACCCAAAAGATTAGTTCTGACATGGTCGGGACTAATGTAACTTTTTTTTTTAGAATTAAAGATTTTAAAACTTATTGCTATTTCAGTTTCTTAAAGATACAATAAATAATTATTGAAAAAAAAAATAAATAAAATAAAAACAAGTAACATGGAACAAGAAGACATACAGCTAAACAATAACTATGTATATGCGATGCTGTTGAAGTAAAATTTTCTTGTATATGCGAGAACCGCTCAAAACAAATATATAAGCTTCATTTCCTAGGCAATAAAGCAATTGAATTGTGAACGCAAGCGACGTCAAGTAAAGACATAAATATAATAAAGCAGATTTTAGGCGTCAAAGTTGTAAATTTATCATCGTGTATTTTTACGTGTAACTCTCGTCTAAATAAATCGCGTTATTTAAATTAAAGTCTAAAATGTTGTGTATGATTATTTTCCAATAAACGAACCCAATAAAGGAAACAAAGATGATTTATTAAGTTTTAAAAGAAAATAATTATTAGTAAAAAAGTAAACGAAACTACCCACTGTGCATTTCAAAAACTGCGTAGTTTTCCCAGAAATCTTATACACGCAAGACAACTACAACATGGTTATAATAAATTCTACCAAATAAGATAAACAAAAAAACAATTAACACAGACAAAGGGTTTTCCTCACTTTTCTATAAACTCACGACTTTGCACATTTTACTTTCGCTATCTATATACGCTCAAGGCGTTAATAGCATTCTATGTTTTTGGTTTTGGTTCATACATAAGCTTATTTTATAAAACAAAGTATAAAAGTGAAGTTAGAATAGAAAAATCAGAATTTTTTTTCAGGAAGCTTATTTTCATAGAGTGATTTTCAGTGTCACTTTGTTGAACGCTTATTATTAAACGATATAAGAAAATTGATTTAAACTTCCTACCTTCCAATCGGTTTGTGGCAAATATGGTGTCTCTGCTGCAGTACGCTGTACATTTCCAGCTAAATTAAACCAACTAGTCTTTTTCGATGATTGCATATCCATATTTATAATCCATTTATGAAGACTCTCCTCCATGTGTTGATCATCCGTGTGCATAAGAGTGAAATTAATATTACGATTGATATTATCATGAGACTTTAATTCCTCAGTACTGCAAATGGCTCCCTCGATCTGTGACAAGAAAATGAAAACAGTTAATTAAAATTTTTTTTTTAACTTTTATACTAAACTAAATGTCTTACTTTGGTTAACTTTTCGTTTGATATTAACAGTGTGAAGTTACGATCATGGCCCAAATGTATAGAACTTAGTTGGGCCACACCAAACACATACATAATGAAATTTATAATCATATTGCGGGAGAAACCACTAAAAAGTTAACGAAAAACATATTTTAATTTGTAAATAAAAGACTTGTATTGTTTTGGAGTTTTACTTTTCCATAAATTCAGATTTTAATAACATCCCCCGATATTTATTTAGCTCATTTAAGTTGGTATTAATAATCATTGACATTCCCAAATCTTCCATATCGTATTTAAATAACTGAACCTGAAGGGAGACAAAATTAAATAAGAATTTTTACATATTTTTTTATTAGTTTGAAATTAGAAGTATAATAAACTACTAACCACATCGTGATGTCGTTCTGGATGCATTATCTCCTCAAATGGTTCATTAGAGGATTTGGTTATCAAACCTTTTGTGGTCGTCACTGATCTGGATTTAAAAGAAAATCCACTGGTGAGATTCGCCGGGCGATTAAAAGTATATTCCCAACAAACACCGGCGTAATAATTCAAACTTAAATAGAGTGGCACATAAATCAAAAAGCCCTGCTCGCGATTTATTTCATGATCTAAATTAAGAAATGGATTGTAGCTGCGACTACGGCAGGAAGCGTACGAAGAATAGCGGGCATCAATTTCCAATGACGATTTCATAACATTTGGATGATGAAACTGGGTGATATTGCCACGCAAAGAAGTGAGTACTGTAGTTTGTAGTAAGACATCAGCATTAGTACCTAAAACAGTGGGCACTGCGTATTTGGTCATAAAGGGCCATCTAACTGTTTGCATGTTGATGTGACTATCGGCTCTTATTAGGAAGGAAATGCGATCGATTACTTAAAGACAAAAAGAAAAAAAGAAGTAAATCAAGAATTAAAATAATATTTCTAATTTAGTTTAAGTCTAAGTTAAGGCATATTTCTTTATTAGATATCAGACCTCAGCTCTATATATTTTTTTTTAACAGTTCGTCATTAATAGGAAAAGAGCCCATATATTGGACTAATAATAAGCCGTTTGACTGTGACTACCTAATAACTGAATTAGCTTTGGTCTTAGTTTACATTATACAAGTTTTCTTGTTGCAAAAAGATGGGGTTCAAAAGAACTAAGTTTGAAACAAAAACAAATTTGGCAGTATAATCAAGTTCGAAAAAAAAGAAAACTAATTATTGCCATAGAAATCTTGCTTAATGTAAGAGACTTACTTACAATCTTTGTAGGTGATTTTTTGATAGGTACGTTCATTTAAATAATACGATAATACTGCTTTGCCCTCCATTTTTAAAATGAATTCCAAATGCAAAGGTTTAGTATCAACAATGGGAGCATCTAATAACTTTAAGAGACTTTGTATGTTTATGTATTTCTTGGGATCTCCATTGGTTTTCATAAGCGTTTTAAACATGGTGTCAGGCAAACCGCGTGCTTTAATATAAAGCTGTAATTTTAAAAAAAATTATATTTTTATATAAACAAAATACAAAATATAAACTTACCGCCAATTGTCCAGTAAATTTACCCAAAGCTTCTGTGTCAAATTGCAAATATGCCACTACGGGCAAATCAGACTTTGGATCTCCTACCAACAGGGCCTGTAACATGGCACCTATTCCAAATTTGGAATCACGATAATCAAATATATAATTACCAGTTACCCAGTAACGCGGCTCTGGCTTTTGAGGCAAGTGACGATGCATGTAGGACAATAAACGTCTCCTATAAAATATTTAAAAAATTTTTTTAGCTTAAGTTTATGACTTTTTTTTACTAAAAATTACTTTCAAGATGAATTAACTCTACTTTAATTCACCTTGATTGCATCAAAAATCTTCACCATGATCAAGTTTTATCTGAACTAATAACTAGATGATAGCAGTGCATAATTTTTTGCAGTGTTTAAGAAAAATAATCTTTCTCAGGATAACTGTAAAAATTCGTTTACGATGCAGAAAAATATTTAACTGCAAAGGCATCTCTGCCGCTGATAAGTTTTAGTTTTTAAAAGACTAGAGTTAATAAGCGTGTCAAGCGTAGTGCTGTCTAACTCCACGAGCATCAATGTCGCGGCATGAACTTGAATTGTTACAAAAACAAAAAAAAAAACCTGTGTGTAAATAAGAAATATAGTTAAAACCGCAAGATCGACCTGAAAAGTAACTTAATTGTCAATAATTTTCACCAATAAATATATAGTTATTTTTTCAGCCGTTAACTTAATTTTCCAAGGGCAAAGCGTTTATTTACATCTTTGGGTTTGCTTCATACATTTGGTGGAAGCATAAGATAGACAGCGCTTTATACCCAGACAATTTTTCTCTTTTTTTAGGACAAGCACTCAGGGGAGACTCAGACTCAGACTAGAAAATAAAGTTATGGGGAGGAGGAAAGAGAGAGTAGTGTTTGTAAATGACAGGAAAGACCTCCGAAGGGAGGTTTTTTCCCTGTAAAGTGTAATGCGATTCACTGGAAAATCAACCACAAATGGATGCGCTCTCAACGAAAATCGAGACGCGAAAGCGCGCGTGTAACGAGAACAAGTTCCCTAATTTTATTAGAGCATTTATCATTGTTGTAACGATAGTTCTGGCACAAAGCATTGCATGTGTAGGGATCATACCAAGAGTGCTGGTCCGAAAGAAAAAAAAACAAAAAACAAACAGTGAAATACATCTCACATTGCGTCGATGAAATATAGAATCAATAGAGTTGGATACTCTACTGTCCCCAGTGAGCTTATTGGCCCTCTCCTGTACGCGGTCAAGCAATTCGAAAATAGACTTGAATTGGTGCAAATACATGTACCAATTTAGATCATATGTATGTCATAGTGTGATTCGTTTTACATCCGCACCTGGCTATGTAGCCCTAATCAGATGGTGGACAAACCACAATTGTATAATTCGGAACGTCATACATGCGTCCTAGGAAGCCGCAGACATAATTTTAAGCAACAGAACCGCCTAGTTGCAACTTTAATGATTCCAGGGCAGGGCTGCTAAAGAGTTGGAGACTTTCAACTCCTGTCCAAAACACATGTCTAGCATGCTCACTGGACTGGATCATTCACTTTGCGTGTCATTATCAGTGAGATGATCCTGGCCACCATAATAACCATTACACTGTTATTGGGCCGCGAAACCACAACCACCACGTTACTCTCATATAGGGGCCAACCTCAATGATCAGCCAGAGAACTATTAAATGTCTAAAGAGACAAATAATGAACTCTGTGACTCACTGATCCCCGTGGAAATAAAGTGGAGCTTCCAGTTGACTCCCTGCCTGTCTTCAGGGGATTGGGCTCCCTTTTTTCCCCAGTTGCACAGATCTAGATAGCTGTTACGTACTATAAAGACCATAAATGGGAGGCATATGTATGTTGTATAGATCATATGGCTGCTATGAATGAAAGAATGCACCTCTATCCCTTCAATCTCAACAATCGACTATTTCTATGTTTTAGCCATACAAAAGCTACGATAATATATGGAATTTTACCATTAAGTGCTCTTCACTTAAGAGGCTAAAATTTTAAAATAATGTATTTAAGGATGGGACAACGTGCATGTCATTGTCGAGAAGCTAAGGCATCAACAGATTCGTGCTAATTTTAAAGTGGTGACATTAATGGCCTCAAAATATTTTCACTGCAGAAGACACCACTTCATACAATAGCGAGCGCTACGCATTTTTTTTTGGACTAAACATGAATAAAATTTGGTTTCAAAAGAGCGATCTTTTGTGCAATCAGCCGTTTTGGCGATGACATTAGGCCAGCTCAGAACGGAAATTCTACGTCTTTAAATTCACACACTAATTTTGATTAACATTCATGTGCTAATATCGTGAGATACAAGCAGAACGAATTATCTACGTCTTAGACTGACAGGATAGTCTAGTGCAAATTCAGTCACACCAGTGCAATCGTTTTCAAGAAATAATCGGAAAACAAATCACATTCAGTTTATTTTACTTAGCTTGAAAAAAGATACTTGTATTTGCACCACCCGGTATGCTATCATTAGGCAACTGGATATTTCGAAAATAATTTTCTTTTAATCAACAAGAAAGAAAAAAATTATTATTTGTACTTACAAAGTTTGATAACAGGGATAAGTAGTCTCCGAAATGCTTGTAATCGTAGTTCTGTAGTAATTAATCATATGCGGATCGGTCTCACTTTGTATGATACGATGAATACTTATGAGACGAGCAGCTGTGGGATTTGAGATCAATAGTAAAGTTACAGCTGCAACACGTAGTTCTAAGCTGGCTTTACGAGATTCAAATATAGGCCAATAAATTTCGTAGATCTTTTAAAGATAAATAAAATGTATTAGAATAATATATTTGAATTTCTACATTTTGATTAAATATATTTCTTAAGCAAAGGAAATTTGCTAGTGCCCTGGCTATTGTAAATATTTTCAATAATTACCTTTTCCGCACGATCGGGAGCCAAAGATAATGTGGTCCAGGCCGCTAAAAACTTAATATCTTGATTTTCTTCCCCATTACTAACTATCGGATCCAAATAATTAGCCACGTTACCAACTTGCAAATTGCTTAGACCTTGCAAATACAACATCTTGCTGTCATAGTCTCGAGAATCTGAAAAAACATTAAAACTTTAATATATATTTTTTACTACAATATTAATGGATTTAATTTACCTAAATACAAATTAAAATATTTTTGAACATAATCCTCAAAAACATCTTTGTTTATACCACCCGCTATATGTACATTATACACTAGAGTGGCAAAGCTTAAGACAGCTGCCTGCATTACATCGGGTCGCTCAGGTCCAAGACTTAAGAAATCTTCACAGCCTTTGATCAAATCATGTGATAATTCGAATATATGAAAAGGCATTGACACTATCAGTTGCACAGCAATAGTTGATTTGACTTCTTTTTTCTCCACTACCAAATAACGCGTAAGGAAGACTGAAGCTTTCGTACCAATTCTAGGAATTATTTCATGAAATATATTGCGTATAGTTTCTTGTCTATACGAAGTACCAATATCCACTTCTGTATATAGTTTCTTGAGCGACTCATAATCCATTTCTGTCAATAGCTTAATGACATCTGATACAGTGGAATCATAAGGCTCACTAAATTTATAATTCGAATTTTCTAAACCTTCAGCCAAACTATCAAGCAGATGTGAGGCGGTACTTATAAGATGTTCTTGTTGCTGAGGAAAGCGTCCCCCTGTCGGATCATTTAGCTCAACTTGCAGCAATTGCAATCCCGAAACTTCATCAGCCATAGATGTTTCTATATCTATGGGATTGTCTATGGTAGTTTCGTTCAAGAAATTTAATAGCAGCCTAAAACACAATTAAAATTTCGTTTAAAAATAAAATTTGTTTAATTCATATTTGTCTGTTATCTACTCTGAATTTATAAACTGAGCTTCGCCCGTCGACTCAAATGTATGTATTAAAGATGTTCCCTTAACATGTGCCATACTCAAAAAGTAACCAGTGTCAGGATGAGGCAGCATACCAAATATTGCTTCATTGCCGCTTATAACATTTTGTTGAAAGTCAAATTTACAAGTGTTTGTGGGTACATTACTGCGAGTTACGTGTATAGATTCGGCATAGGGTTTACACGAACTCAATTCCGGTGTTTTGCGTATCGATATGTAATTGGTTTTGTTCGATATAAAATATTCGGTTATGCACTCACCATGTATGCCCATCTATTTTTCAATTAGAAATGTTATTGTTTGTTTTTTGATCCCACATCAAATAAATAAGAATTAATTACCTCATCGACTACAAATGCTCCAGTCTTCTTTGTCTGAAACTGTATCATTGAGGCAAGCGCTCTTTTAAAGTTTGTCGACCAAATGGGATCGGTTTCTTTGAATACCAAATATGAAATGGTTCCATCGGGTGTTAAACCAATTTTAAAAGGCTTATAGGCAGGATGCATGTCTTTATTTTGCAAAAACTTTTCTCCCGAATTGTTAAGAGTCACATCGTCGATGACAAGCTTGAATCAAAGAAATTAAATATTAATTCATCATTAATAAATTCATCTAATCTACTATAAAACATAAATTATTGTTCATAAGTTAAAAGAACAATTAAGATAAGATAAGATATTAGAAAAAGTTATTAAATTTAATTCAAAGAACTTGTGCTTTCAACTTGTTATCAGTACTATTAGCAGCATATGTTTTTGTTTAAAGAATTGACGGGGCAATATTTCCAAACAGCTGCACCGATTAATAATAAATTTTACTTGCTGTTGACAGAGAAAGAATCAAGCTTAATAGCTGTTTGTTTTATTAAAATTTTTCTAAGATGTCTGGCATCAGTCGTCTAGGCTAGCAGTGACTTGAAACTGGAAAAAAGGACCTTCGAAAACCCAACAGTGACTTAACTACTAGTACCACAAGTGTTGATAGCGTGCAGGGACTAGCGGCGAGTGTCTTCGCTAAATAACGTAGTAGGTGTGGTGTAAGTCCGAATCTATTCCTATGTGTTGTTGCACCCGTAAAAAAAGACGTTAATGGTGTGGCCGAAGTCTTTGGGAACCAAGCAAGCAGTGGTGGCAGGACCCTCCTTACTGTGCTCTTGAAGTTGTAACTCGGAGTGTCGCTAAACGCCCCGATGTCGTTGGTAGACGTATTGTGTTTAAGACACTGTGTCGGGTTGAACTATCATAAATCAAATCCTTACCGTTAATTCGCCAAGTGGTGGTTTTGGATAACCCCAGGTGTTGAGAACATCGAGGTATTGACAAATTTGGATATGCTTCAACACCCTTTCGAACGCGCGTTGTTGCTCGCACATTTTGTATTGAGCGTATCGTCCCAAATTTAACAATCAAATTCTTAATAGCGGCCTTAGAAGGACGATTAGGTTGTCCGAAAATATCACGAATTTTACGAAATATAACTTAAACAGAATCACTATTTTCATAGTGGATTTTAATTATTTTAATACGATTTTCGTGCGAAATCTAAATGCCAAAACTATCATGTTAATGGTGTTGCCACAATAGAAAACAAATTTCTTGTTGAGAAACCCGATATTTTTTTAATATTTTTTTAAATATTACGATGGTAACACTGATAGCAAACCAAAAACTCCCACGATAAGCCAAAGTTTAGCTTAAATGAAAGCGAAAAATCATCTAAACATGCAATAAACAACATTAAAATTACCATTAACAATTTCGACCAAGTTCTACCCTTCGCCCAAGTTGTTGTTGGACAAAAAGAATTTTTTCTCTTTCTTTAAAAAATATTGCTGTATTATTTTAGCATATAAAATGCAAAAAAAAGAAAATAAAAACACTCCGATATAATTTGCATACAAGAAGAAATGCTGAGATTGAATTGAATTTTTAGAGTTCAAAGAGGTTGCGCAGTACAAGGCAAATTGTAAAAGAAATCACAATTAATTAAATTTAATTTCAATTGGCAATTAATTTGCACTTTTAAAACAAAAATAAAAAACTGTGCGAGTATATTAAGAGTTGTGTATACGATAGAAATACAATCAAATTTGTTGGTAAGGAGATTTGAACATAGAGGGGAAGTTAGTTAGCCTTTTTGGTTTTGGGTGTTTTTAATTATTTCTCAAAATATTGTTATATTATTCTTTAAATGGCAAATATTTTTTTTTTTATATTTTGTGCCAGCTTGTTCTTAATATCTTTCATATTTTACTTCCTGTCTACGGTTATTTACTAAACATGTGCTTAAAATCTTGTGTAGCCATCCTAAATGCAACATAGATGTGGACGTGGCGAAATTCGAACTCACGATGCCTTTAGACATTTTTTAAACAATTCAGTTACAACTTCCACATATTCTTGTTTTTACTTTCTATCTAAACAAGGAGCATTGTTTGATTAACGCTTTTATTGCTTTGCTATATGGGCTGATGTTCTAATATATGAAAGCATCATCCGAAATTTTGCCGTAACTATACAACAACTGTTTCCCTTTTTTTAATCATGACTCTGGGATATTTAAATCACTGTTCCACTTTTCAACACTTTTTAGTTGCCGTTAAATTACAGCCCTTTTATTCCATACGATGCTGATGGGATTTGAACTCTAATCTTGTGTTAACAAAATACTGTGATATCTTTACCAACAGCTAACTTTCTAACTAATATTGTGAAAGTAATAAATTATTCAGCTGTATTGATTTCTTATCTAAGATACAACCCAACATTTCCAACAAACAACATTAGTTTTGATTTTGTAGGTATATTTAGGGTTTTTAAATCTAATAGGCGTAACGCTATGTTAGTGTTTGTTTCCATTCAACTTATTAATAAAACTTAACTTTTATCGGATTTTTTTTGTAGCGATAAAATAAAATAAATCTATATATATAAAAGAGGATGTGTGTATGTATGTAAGAAATGGACTCGAAAACGGCTGGGCCGATTTTGATGAAATTTTCAAAGAATCTTCAGAATATTCAGGCGGGTGACACTGTGAAGTCCGATTTGTGATTTTCGGTCTGTGGGAGGAGGGGCGTGGCAAAACCCACCAATGATATATACATATACATATTTATTATTTTTTTTTCTTTTTTCTTTTATTTTTTAAAGCCATTGTTATGCTTTTCAAAACGAGATATCAATCTCTTAAATCGGTTATGTAGTTCCGAAGATATTTACAAAAAAAAAACTCACTAATATATAATAAAATATCAAAATTTTAAAACTTCCGAAATGTTGAATTCGCTTAAGTTATCTGGACTGCCGCCCCACCGCCTACAAATGAAAGTTGGTGTACCAATTATTTTGCTTAGAAATATCTGCCAGCCACGACTTTGCAATGGGACACGTTTAGTAGTCAAAAAAGTCATGAAAAATGTGATTGAAGCAAAAATTTTAAAAGAAAAATAAAAGGGCGATGTGTTGAAACCACGCATTCCTATGATTCCTCCAGATTTGCCGTTTGATTTTAAATGGTTTCAGTTCCCCATACCTGTTGCTTTTCAATGATCCCTGTTTTTTGCACGGTCAGTTATATGCATCACGTTCACGTGCTTTGTTTTTCAATACCGCGAACCAAAATCGATCAAAAAATGTCGAAGAAATGACTTGCAAAGCAGTCACGGGCACGCTAGTAATAAATAAAATAAACTGTAATGAGTAACACGAAATAATGTTATATTCATTGTGTCATTACTTTAGATAATGAGACCTTTGTAAAGTAAAGGGTGATTCAGGTATCATATAAATTATCTGAAGAATAGCACATCAAGCTTATAGCCGCTATGGATTTGCACTGCTTTATAAAAACTTTCCGCTATAATAAATTTGTTATTTCAATACGCAGATAAATATGAGACTTTCGCTTCTAATAAGTCGATTACAACATAGCTAAAGATGTAAATTTAAACGGTCAAAGGATTTACATTTTACCACACGAGTGACAAGTTAATAAGTACAAGAGGGGCAGAATGGAAAGTCTTACCGCCTTGGTAAGCACATAACGAAATTATCCAATTATGCAAATTAATTGTCAATACTTAACGTTAATTGAAATTTAGGTTAATCCAGCTGGAAATCCGAGACCACATCGTTTGTTTAAAAATATTGTCTTGTTATTGAATAGCGAACCTCAAGCCAATCCAAAACTATCATTTGCTGTTGAATGCAAAAGTAGTGACTGCGTTTTTAATAGTGATAAGCAGGAGTGAAGGAGTTTAGCATAGATGATTAATGGTTATGAGAAAGCTTGGTCTCTTTATATGAATTCTAGACCACTTATCCATGTGTAGTTTAAATATTGACTTCTTTCACAAAATTTCATTAAATTCAAACGAAAATGCTATTCAGACAAAACATGGAAGAGATGTCGATCATCAAGATTTTACACGTCGAAAAAGGCACAACAAAAATAAGGCGAATTGCAAAATTCTGAATATCAAACTTCAGAAACTACGAAACCGTATAGAAAGGTTTAAGGAAACAGAATATCGGAATTCGAATTCGTTCCAATTTAAGAAGGTAAAGTGTAATCGAATAGCTGCTAGGAACTGACGCAGATAATTAATATTAGCCGTCCGTCAAGACGAAACGATGTCAGTGCTTGCCACTTGGATAACTAAGCTCAAACCTATTGCGAATATTCAGCATAAGTTTTCATAAGACAATAAGGCAGAACCTTGTGCTTATTGCTAACGAATGAGAGTGGGTTGAAAACACTCTGCCTGCTTTTATATAAACAAACATACAATAGTTAATATTCCAGCCAAAAATATTAAAATTATGGTGGGCTAGCAGGTTTTAAGACATTTAAATATTGTCGCCTATTCAGCTTAAGTTATTTTATCAAATGAAACGATTAAGTTTTTGTGAAATTTATGTTTGGGTTAAATAAAATCTCAAATTATACAAAACGACATTTTTGGATCATCAAACTAAAACTAAGCAGCATGTGATAAAAATACAAAAGGATGCAGCAATCTTGAAGGTCCCTAAATTAGAAGTGTCAAGTGTTGTGCAACCTAATACAACCTAAGGGGACTTGCATTAAATTTAAAGCATCTAAAGACACCTTGATTAGACAAACGATAAATGCAAATCCCTCTTAAAATTATAACGAAATATACAGGAACAAAATAATGAGGGATTTATTTAAATTATCCCTTTTTTCCACTCTATAGATTGAGCAAAAGTAAATATTTACTAATTTTGAACTCGAAGGATTCTTTCAATTTTTTTCTTTGGACCAGCACTCAGGGAATGTCCCCTACACATGCGATGCATTGTGCCAGAAATAGGAAATTAGGTTATGGGGAAGAGGAAGGAGGTTGTAGTCGGACTGTTATGCTAAAAAACGAATATTTTCCCTGTAATGCTTAGTGCGATGCACTGGCCCAATCAACCACAAATGGATACGCTCTCAACAAAAATCGATTTCAACGCAAAAACGTGGGAGTTCCCTAATTAAAGTCAAATACATCCCACATTGCGTCGATGCTCTAGAGAATCAATAGACTTGGATACCCTACCGTTGCCAATGAGCCTCTTGGCCGACTCCTATACGCAATCGAGCAACTCCAAAATAGACTTTGGGGCGCCGCCCCTTCCAGGAAAGTTGTATTCGATTTTTGGACGGATATAGGTGGTATAAATAGTACGAAGAGCGAATGGAGTGAAATAACTCTTACACCGTTTAAGAAAACCGAGGCATTTAAAAGCTTCTTTGGAAACCTGAACAATGTGCTAGTCCATCGAATATCACACTGAAATTTCATGCCAAGTACATCAAGAGCTTCCGATTCTATAATAATAGAATAATAACAGATGCGGCACCATTTCCAAACACAAATCTACGCGTAAGCATGTGACATTGTGTCTTAGGAATATTAAAACCGATTCTATTCATGCGACCCCATTCTGAGATCGTGATTGAGCGTATTATTCATGTTCCGCCTATTGGAACTCACCTCCAACTGGTTCTGCCTATTAATAAATTAATACGAATGACAAATGGTGCGAAAGGGTATATAGGTTTAACAGTTTGACAAAGAAGGTCATTTAGAAAAATAAGAAATAGGGTAAGAGAAAGAACGGAGGTTTGCGGTATCCCAGCATTAATCTTGAACTCGTCTAATGAAATCTCATCTATAACAACTCGTATAGTGCGATTCCTGAGAAAACTCGATGTAAATCTGGAGAAATTATCAAAGACACCAAAAGCAACAAGTATTGACAGAAGCGTATCATGCCATACTCTATCAAACGCCTTTGGAAGTATGGCACTACCACACTTTCTCCGAAATTACGTGATAAGATTTACATCTGTACCTGGCTACGGAGCCTTAATCAGATGGTGGTCAAACCACTGGGAATGAAAAGCAAACGTCATTCACGCCCTAGGAAGCCGAAGATTAATTCTAGCAACAGGTCTTTCCTAGTTGCAACTTTGATGATTCCAGAGCAGGGATGCAAGCCACCACTCCTTGCTGAAGAGCTGGAGACTATCGAACTCCTGTCTAGAATACATGTCTAGCATGCTCACTGAATCTAGGATCATTCCACCAGGTAGGTGTTATTAAAAGTGAAATGATCCTGGCCACCATATAAAACTGACCTGTTGTGGGGTCACCACGATATTCCCGGAGGGCCAACCTCAATAATCAGTCAGAGAAACAGCTAAATGCCTAAAGAGACAAATAGCGGAAACTCTGCGGGCTACTGATTCCCGTGGAAATAACGTGGAGTTCCCAGTTGACCCCTGCTGCCTTCAGGGGACTGGACTCTCTTTTTCCCCCAGTTGCACAGGTCTAGATAGTCAAGTATTCTATAAAGACCGATAAATGTGCCCCCGGGGGGACTTTCTCTGAAATGATGTATGAAGTTGCACTATTGTTCTGACAGTAAAGCCAGCAAGTCACCTGTAGAGCGCCCCCTACGGAAATCATACTGTCGGCCGCTAAGTAAGCTGTTGGACTGCAGTTACCTCACAAGATAAAAATTAATCATACTTTCCATCACTTTGCAAAGCAAATTGCAATTTTGCGGTAATTTTCAGGGTTGTTAGCCACACTCGTTGCTCTTCAATCACTAGAAAATGAAGCGAAGAAACTTTTTATTTAGATTCTGAGGAATAAACTTACATATTTTTTAATTTGTTGGAACTTGTTCCGCCAGGAAATGAAATAATGTTGTTATTACTTTCGGTGAAAACCGTCGTTACTCGCTGTTTGTTTGGGGCGATCGGCGAGTGCTTTCGATGCAATGACATGGTTATCAAGCCGTGTTTTAAGTATTATGTCTGATACTGTAAATACGTACGTACTAAACTGACTATTTGTTTACCGACGGTTTTTAATGGATCACGCTATCGCGAGATGCTAACAACTCAGCTGTGACCTATTATTGACGACGTGGAGATCAATGATATGTGGTTTCAACGAACGAACAATTTATTGCAAACCAATTTTAATGATCGCATAATTTTCCGACAATCAGCGGTAAAGAGGCCAGCCAGATTGTGATTTATACAACTGGATTCTTTTTTGTGGGGCTATGTTAAGGACAGCGTCTATAGGGAGCTAATCGAATCCATTTCAGCCTTAAAACTCAAAATCCGTAATGTGATTAACGAAATAGGACCGCCCTTTTTACCAAAAAGTGATTGAAAAATTTTGATGAGAGAATCGAAATTTGACAGCGTGGTTGTGATGGATAGTTGCCAGATATCATTTTTCATTCATAATTACCGAACTTTTCTCTTCATAATACAATAAAAATTTGAATCGTCTAAATCTTAATTTTTTGTTTTATTTTGTTTTAGAAAATAAACTTCTTGTTGAAAAACCCTTTACAAGCGAAAATGTTTCATGCATTTATTAAGATATTGAGGGACAGTACATATATCGTCTATACCGAAATTATCCAATTAGGAAAATTAATAGCCAATACTTAACGTTAATTGAAATTAAGGTTCATCCAGCTGGTTATTTCGAAAGCATATCGTTCATTTAAAAGTGTTGTCCAGATGTTGAATAGTGAACCTCATCATGAGAGCAAAGATAATCGAAAGCAATTATTTGTTATTGAAAGCAAAAGTAACTTCTGAATTTTTAATAGTGAGTTTTCAGCATATATGATTAATGGTCATGGGGAAGCTTGGTTTCTTTATGTGAAGCCTTAACTTATCCATTTACAGTTTAAATATTCAGTGCTTTCATAAAATTTCATTAAATTTGGACAAAAATTCTATTTAGACAAAACATGAAAGTGATGTCGATTATCAAGGTCTTACTCGCCGAGAAAGGCACTGCAGAAATGAGCGGATTTGCAAAATTCTGTGTATCAATCTCCAGAAACTACGACACCGTATAGAAAGGTGTAAGGGAACAAAACATTGCAGTTCGAATTCGATCCACGAATGAAACCGTGTAAAAAGCAAGACCCTAAATATGAATTGATAAAGCCTCATTCCGTTTTAAAGTCGGTTTATAAAACTTAGACTAGTTGTATTAAAAGTTGTAAATAAGAGGTAGAATTGCTAAAACTTACCGCAGCAGCCAAAGTATTATTATTTTGCCGCTGTAATGTTAATTTACCACGCACAATCCAGCCAGTTGTAGGTGGCGCTGGCAGTTCTTCTTCCTGTGGAGCTTTGGCACCCACTTGTACACTGCCCACATATTCATAAAGCATTTGCTTATTTAAGCCAATAATATTGAAGGCATTTTGCGAAGCCGGCAATAGCAGAAATAGATCTATAATTATAATTTAATTTTTATATTGTAGGGAATTATAATTCTTTAAGTATAAATGCAATAAAAAATTATAAAAAATTTAAACAATTTTTTCTTTTCGAATACATGTGATTTAAAACAAACGAGTGGCAAACAAATTTTTGTGCATATTTTGTGTTGTTGCTGTTCAGTTTCACTTAGAAGTTTTATTTATTATCAACATAAAAATACATAAAATCGAAATAAAGAAGTACAGACAGACAGACACAAGAGAAATGTAGATGTTTTTATTTTAATTTTGCTTATATAGTTTATTTCCTTTTCTTAACTTGAAAATATTTTTTTATAGAATATTACGTCATTTTATAAGTATTTAATTTTAAAAGTATTCATTTTATAAATCATTTTTTCATTTCATTCCTTTTCAAAGAATTTATTTTAATTCAATTTTAGAATAATTAAAATACATACACACAAATACGGGACACTTGAAGCGCTTCATTTTTATTATTATTTTTTTACTTTATCAAAAAAGTTGTTAAAAACTTTTCTAAAACTGTTTTTTCTTTTTTTTTTTTAATATTAATAAGTGTGTGTACATAAATTTAATTCACTTTCTGTTTTAATATTTCATTTTATTATTTTATTTTTTATGATCGGGCTTGTTGTTGTCTGATTAAATTGAAAAAGTTCGAATAATTGTATTTTAAGATAAGTTTTTATTATTTTATTTTTATTAAAAAAAACAAATTTTAATTAGATTCCGTGTTCTAGAAAAAGTCAAAGTATTGTGCTCGAGTTTTAAACTGCAACTGATCTTGAAACTCGAAAATTATGTTTAAATTTGAATATTGTTTGTAATCAAAAGTTCTTTTGAATTAAATATAAATTCTCTTATAAGAATTGCTCTTTAACTTAAAAGAGTAAGAGAGTATTAGCACTTTCTCTTGTCTCTTTTTTTTTTAATAAAATATTCTAAAGGATATTTAACGGTACTTTTGCTGTATTAAACTTTCTCTTTTAAGTGCTTTTATCTCTTATTCTTGTCTAAAACTCAAAGTAGCTGACCATTTATATTAATTTATTTTAATAATTTTAAACTGGCTGTCTGGCTTTATTTTCTATGTATGTATGTATGTATGTATGTCCTACACGGACGGTGCCGTCTCATTTTATATATCCATGTGCAGCTGCTTTTAAGAAGGGCTTGGATTTTCTTAATCGTTGGGATTTTTCGTTTATATTTCATCTTTATTGTTGTTGCCAGTTGATGATTGTTTCTTCTTTCTTTCTTGTTTTTGCGTAAATGCCAATGTGTGTGCGTGTGTGTATGTATGTATATGATCATATTGTAGTTTGAGGCCATTGATTAAAATTCATTATCAGCTTCAAGTTCATGAAGATTAAGTAATAAAGTCAGAAAACATATGCATGCTGCATTTTGTAATCTATTGTTGCATGGTGCACTTTTAGCAGCGCAATCTGTCTGAAGTCATTAAACTGAATTCGTTTTGTTGTTTATTTTTGCCTCAACTAAAGGAAATACATACATACATACATATGTACAAAGTATAATTTAATTTAGTGAACCAGCCAGTATGGCGCAAAAACTGTAAGCGTATTAGAAGAGAATTCTAATTCAGTCTCTTTTCTTCTACGAAGTTAAAATTAATACTCGCAGACATGTACTGAGAAGAATTATTTGAAATAGACCCCTTTCAGACAGGCAAATTTTACTTTGCAAAGTTTTGATTTTATGTGAGAGCGAGGGAGAAAGCATGATTGAGAGTACAGACTTTGATATACTCGCAAAGTTGCTTTGTTTTTCTTTCGTCGCTTATACACAGTTGTACTTATACACAGATTACATTACAGATTACATTGACTAAAACAAAATTTGTAAAAGAAAACTTTTTGTGTTTGAACACCAAAGAAAGTTTAAAAGAAAATTAAAAAAACTTTGTCAAAGTAAAATTTGCCTGTCTGAAAGAGGTCATAGTTGCAAATTTATAGCAGGATTATTTTTGTGAGTAATTTTAAGTGATTATCAAATGAGAGAACAATGTGTTGTTTAAATGCCAAAACTCTCACTTAGTATGAGAAACACAGCCACTAAAAAATTATATCTGTACTTGTTCATAAACTACTTACCTACATATGGATGAAAATATTTAAGAAAGATTCCCCTCCCTCCCCCTTCCCCTTCCAATTCATTAAACTCAGTCATAACGATAACGAACCGAATAATTGGTTATTTGAATTTTTGCAACTCATACAATTTTCTATAACAGCGTACAAATTATTCGATTCGAAATTAATTCTCCCATGATTTTTTTTAATTAATTTCTTAGCACAAATATTCCATTTATGAAGGGTTTTTCAACAAGATGTTTGTTTTCTAAATCAAAATAAAACAAAAAATTTAGCTTAAGAGGATTAAAATTTTTATTGTATTGCGAAGAGAAAAATTCGGCATTTATCAATGAAAAATGATATCTGGTAAATGTCCACCATAACCACGTTGACAGATGCCGATTCTTTTATCAAAGTTTTTAATCAGTTATTAGCAAAATGGCCGTCCTATTTCGTTAATCAAATCACGAATTTTGAGTTTTAAGGCTGAAATCGCTTCATTTGGCTCTGTATAGAAAGAGTCTATGTATAGCCCCACAAAAGATAATCCAGTGGTGTTAAATCACACGATCTGGCTGGCCCTTAAACTGCTGATCGTTGTTAAATTATGCGATCGGGAAATTTGGCTTGCAATAAATTAATCGTTTCATTGGCTGCGTGGCATGTGGCATCGTTCTGTTGAAACCACATATCAGTGATATACACATCGTCAACAATAGAACAAAGTTGAATTGTTGGCATCTCGCGATAGCGTGATCCGCATTTTCAGCTTCATCTTCGACAAAAATAAAAACGACTCAATCACGCCTCCAGACCACATAACACACCATACAGTGACACGTTGAGAATGCAAGGCTTCTCAATAATCGCTGTAGGATTTTCAGAAGCCCAAATAACGCAAATTTGCTTGTTGACACACCCTGACAAGTGAAAAAAAAACCAGCCGGTTGTCTCTAAATGAATTTAGCGAATCTACGGTCGGCTTTAATTCCTGCACCAATTGAACCTTATAAGGCTTCAAAGTCAAATCCCTAGCCAAATTTTCCATGTGGTGGTATTAGATGACCCCAATTGTTGAGAATGTCGCGGAATTGATAAATTCCGGCCGAACACCCATTGGTGTTCGCACATTTTGTATGGAGCCTGTCGACTTAAATTTAACGATCAATTTCTTAATAGCCGTCTCAGAACGACAATTATGCTCTCCGAAAATATCACGCATTTTATGAAATCTGACTTTAGCCGAACCACCATTTTCATAGCAGATTTTAATTATTTTAATGCGAAATTTAATTCATACCAACAATTGCCAATGCTTGTACTACGGAAACGTCAAAACTATCATGCTGTTGGCGTTGCCATAATTGAAAAACAAACTTCTGGTTGTGTTTTGTGGCATTATTCTGCAAATCAGTTTAAATGACATTTGATTCACTTTCAATTATGTAATAACTTTTGAATTATTCAAAAACTACTGAGATGAAAAAAATGGAGTCCAACCAACTTTTGAGGAGCCATTTTTGTCACGCAAGTTCGCGATAGAAAAAAGTGACCACAGGTTTTTATAAAGCACGTTAACGTGTACCCTAGTTTTGTTTAAATAAACGAACTATAACTTTAAAAAAACTTTAATTGATGTAAAATAAAACTTCTTTTATGATAAAAATTATTTGTATTTAAAAGATTATAAAAAGTGATATTAATAATATCAAAACATGTTATATTTTAATACGAATTTTAAAACAGCTCCAAACACATCTATCGTTTGTGCAATAAATTCAAATCTTACGTTACTATTCAAAAAATACATGAAAATAGGTAACCGCAAGGGACCAACCTTTTTTTTACGAATTACAGCAGGTTCTCAAAATGACGAGAGTTCGGTTTAATGAGTTACGAATTACAATGATTCTATTGTTTTAAATAAATTTTTTTCCCACTTCTGCTTACATAAAACAAAAAAAAGGAACAAAATTTATTGTTGTTAAAGTTTACAAAAAATTTTTAAAATTTTTGATTTTTATTTCAAAATTAGTCTTAGTATCTTAAAACGAATGAATTTTGCTAACAATATTAGTTTTGTATTGCATCTATTTATATATTTACATATACAGCGTCCCTTAATCACAGTGTATTCACACGTAAATGTAATAATTTAAATATATATATTTGTTTTTCATAAAATAATTGATTTCAGTTTTTACATTAAACTAAACCCCATGACCATGACCGGCTCTTAAAAATGCTGAGGTGTTGGTACCGCTTCTACTTGCATTTTCTTTTTCTTCTAAATTTTCTGTTGAAGTAGAGAGATTTTTTAATTGTTGCTGCCACATTTCAGCATAAAGACCATTTTCCTTCATTAGCAAATCTTCATGCCGACCTCGTTCCGCTATAGAACCATCTTTTAATACCAATATTTCATCGGCATGAATAATAGTTGACAATCTATGAGCTATAATAATAGTAGTTCTATTAGAGCAAACACGTTGTAGGGCAGCTTGTATATTTCTCTCAGTGTGAGTGTCCAAAGCTGAAGTAGCCTCATCTAGCAGAACTAAGGTAGGAGCTTTCAGTAATGTTCTAGCAATAGCTATTCTTTGTTTTTCTCCACCACTCAAGCGTAGACCACGTTCACCAACTTTTGTTTCGTAACGTTCGGGAAAAGATAGTATCCGATCATGTATGTCAGCCAGACGAGCAGCCTCGTACACCTCGTCGCTGCTGGCACCAATTTTGCCATATTCAATATTGTAGTAGACGGTGTTGTTGAATAAGACTGTATCTTGTGGCACCACACCTATAGCTTTTCTTAAACTCTTTTGAGTGATCATCTTTATATCTTGACCATCAACAAATATCGCACCAGATTGTATATCATAGAAACGGAAAAGTAAACGAACAATAGTACTCTTTCCTGCACCAGAAGGACCTACTATTGCCACAGTTTTACCCGCTGGCACCTTAAAGGAGATATTTTTAAGCACAATCTTTTCTGGCGAATAACCAAACGACACATCTTTAAATTGTATGCTGCCACCCATAGTTAATAGAGGACCACTACCAGGAGCATCGATAATTTCCTCTTCTTCCTTTAACAAATCAAACATATTCTCCATATCAACAAAATTCTTTTGTATAGCACGATAGTAAGTGCCAAACCAATTCAAAGGCATATAAAGATCCATTAAGTAAGTAAAGAAAAGCACAAAATCTCCTACGGTAAGTGTTTGATGGTTCACCACTAGATAAACACAGAGCATGGAACCGCACAACAGACCCAAACACAAAATGATATTTTGTGAAGTATTTAAGATATTTAATGTCAAGAGTGAAAGAAATTCTTCTTTCTGTAACAAATAATTCAAGGTTTAATAAAAATTTGTTTCGATAAAAAAAAGATGATAAAAAACCAACTTGATATTTTTTAATAGCATCTCTATAGGCATTCACTTCATATTGTTCCGCTCCATAATATTTCACCGTTTCAAAATTAATTAAGGAATCCACACTACGTGCCCTTTGATCGTTATCAGCCTGATTCATACGTCGTTGATATTGAGTACGCCATTCGGTAACCAAAATGGTGGCCACTGTAAGACGGAAATGTTAAGTTTCTTGCATTTAGTTAATTAGACTACGTAACTTACAAATATATAAAAACATTGTTGAAAATACAATTAGACCAAACCACCAATTGAAAGCATAAATGAAGAATACTACGGCCACTAATAAATCCACAATTGTGGGGGTAATAGAAAATAAGATGTAATTAAGTAAATTATTTATAGAATCAGTTCCTCGGTCCATTATACGTAAAACTTCACCAGTTTTACGCTGTAAATGCCAACGCAATGATAAATGATGCAAATGTTGAAAAAGATCTACTTCAATTTCTCTTGTTGTGTACTGTTGTACTCTGATCCAGAGGAATGAGCGCATGTTATTAAATAAGCCCATAGTGCCAGTACCGCCGCCTTGCAGAAACGATAAAGCTACATATATTAAAACGTAATCCCAGCGAAATAAAATTGGTTCAATGGTTAAACTGTCCACTGTTGAAAAAAAATAAATTTAAAAAAAATTAATAAATAATTTAAAAGTAAAAACAATTTCTTTATTTTTTCTCAATGACTGACCCAGATTTTTACGGTAAATAGGCAAAAATAGTTTAACTACTCGCCCTGCTGCCAACAGTATAATACATATCAAAACTGTTATCTGCAGAATAGCATCACCCTTTGGCCATAAATAGGGAAACAATTTACGCAATTTTTTAAAAGCGTTACGAAATGCAGAACCTCTTTGTATGCCATCGAAACCAGGGTTCTCTTCATCTAAACGTCGATGTTCTTCAGATAAATAAACTATGCCTGGAGCTTTAAGACCCAACACAAAGATTAACAGTGAGGTTATAAAACGTGTTACAAAAAAGCCCATTTCTATTTCATCTTTATTTCTGGAAAAGAAAGTTCAATTAAGCAAAATATAACGTAAAAAATTTTTAATATTTATTAAAATTATATGATTATGAAAGAATCTGATTTTTTTTCTTATATCGGGGCTTCAACAAGCTTGTTTTTCAATTGTGGCAACACCAACAACCTGATAGTTTTGAAATTTAATTTTGTGACGTATTCGCAGTAAATGCAGTGGCAATTGCTACAATGACTTAAATTTCGCACGAAAATCGCATTAAAATAATTAAAATCTACTATGGTAGTTCTGTTAAAGTTACATTTCGTAAAATTCGTGATGTTTGCAGACATGGATCACGCTATCGCGAGATGCTAGCAACTCAATTTTGGCCTATTATTCACGACGTGGATAACACATGTGGTTTCAAATGGACGGTACCACATGTTACACAGCCAATTAAACGATCGTGTGATTTAACACCCAATCGAATCAATTTCAACTCAAAATCCGTGAGATGATTAACGAAATAGAGCAGCCATTTTGATAAAAACTTATTAAAAACTTTCATGAAACTCAGCTAGATATCATTTTTCATTCATAATTGGCGAACTTTTCTTTTCGTAATAAAATAAAAATTTAAACCATCTCAATCTAAATTTTTTTGTTTTATTTTGTTTGAGAAAACTAGCTTCTTGTTGAAAAACCCTGTATAAGGTGTGTATAAATGTAGCACATTGTGTGTGTAAATTTTTTTTTGTAAATATAAATTTAAAAATATATTTTTTAAAAACTTACGTTTTTAAATGAAACCACCAATCTTCATGTCTTAAATTTACAAAAGCCAACGACTCATTTATAAAACACAATGTCCAAAATAGTAGCAGCACTAAACCATGACCATTTGTAGGCAACGAAGGCAACATATAATTTCTCTCTATATGTATCAAATATACGGAAAATGTATAAGATATGCATATTAAAATAGTAGAAAGAATCTGGAAAAGTAAAGCATAGAGATTTTATCGATTTGAAGCAATATTAAAGGGTAAGTCAATATTTCTTTAGTAAATTATATTAAGAGCACTTGAAACATTTTAAAGATAGTAGATATTTAAAAACAAAGAAAATCAAAATCAACAAAGAAACGCTGGCAAAACTACATACACCCTTACAAATCAAGGATGAGTGATATAGAAGTCTAATTGCCTTACAAGGATTGGAATGCCGTTCTGGAACAAACTGAGTTATACTACTTCGTAAAGCAATAATAAAGATGATATCGATATAGTTTAAAGCAAACTTAGTATTTTTTCATTACCATTCAAATTTCATTGGCATTTTTCGAAATACTGACAATGTCAAAAAATTTAACCACGAGTGCCAATTAACGTAATGAAATTTTTATAAAATTGTTTAAATTATAATTCCAATCGGAAAGAAAAAAATATATGTTTTTATAAAACAAAATTTAATGATGGCAGACAGAATATTAAAAGCACTATAAATATCTTCATTTGTAAATTTAAACAATATACCAATTTAGGTGAAATAGGAAACTCAAATCAATAGTCGCTTAATATCATATCTAAGAGATCCTATAGTGTCTAATTTTTTTAAGAATGTTAAAGCATTGATACATATTTATTTTACAAAATTTTTGTGATAAAAATGTAATATTTCAATAATGTTCTACTCAATTTTAAGAGTGGAGTACGAAAGACAAGGAATAACGTATATTAATCATAATGATTTCATATTTCATTAATCATTTAATCATTAATAAATAATGATTTTTTCTTTTTTGCAGTTATTATCAATTAAACTTTTTAATTAAAAAAACAAGAATTATAAAGCATTTAATGCTACAAGAAATTGACCATACTTTCATGTATGGTTTAAAGTTTTTGAGAATATGACAATATGGTTCTGCATAGTATCTAAGCCTGCCGAGACATAAACTGCTGACAACATGTTTACGTGCCTCAAGCTAAACGAATGTTATGTTAAAAAATAAAAGCAAAACACAAATCATTAAAAAAAAGTTTTTCAAAATTTCGTAGAAATTTATTTAACTTCTCCTAGTAAAGTACGACTAAAGAGTCTATTGGACTTTTATGCAAACTTACCATATATCCATAAACCGCACTATTCACATAAATTCGGGCGTTCAATAAAAATCGTATTAATTGCAGCATTGGAAAGAAAAACAACAGGAAAACCTGAAGGGCATAAAGTCTTGATTTTACTAACAATAACGGAGATGATATACGTGTAGCATATTTTCGATACATGTATAGTTGGATTAGACCGAAAATTAATATGAAACCACCACATACAGCAGTACCCACAGTGTCCATAAAACAATGGGAAATACCATGATTTACCCAAATTTGTGAAAAGGTAATGTTGGGTGGGCAATACAACATTTTGAGTATCAAAAACGCTGGAAAAAAAATAATAAAAAATAATTTTAATAGATTAAACAGCTTTTTTAAGTTTAAAATTATTTAAAAGTAAAGTAATATACATATATGTACATATATATATATATATATATATATATATATATTGCATGTTTTAATAGAGATATAGAGAATTTGACAGCACTTTTTTAATTGGCAGCTATTTTGCCAGCTATCAAGTGATTTATGTTTTCTTTGGTTTGGCATTTCAACATGAACAAGCTTCGAAATTAGGCCCAAAGCAATATTGCCGTTGATCCCGATTTTAATAAGCCCATTTTGTTTAGCGATGAAACTCACTTTTTTTTTAATCAAAACGTCAAAAAACAAAACTGCCTTATTTGACATCCTCAAGTGTATGTTGAGATACTGTTACAACCAGAAAAACTATTTGATATGCTTTATAACACGTTAAAGAAAGAGATATTTCCTATTTTCGTTAGTGTGAATATAAAACTTTTAATTTTTTAAGATTTACAAATTTTTCATTCCGTTTTTAATTTCATTTTCGATTCCATAATGCATTTTCCTGACCCCTGTGTAAGTCTGTCTGCACTCGTGGTGAAATCAATTTTGCCAAGCCCTTAGAAGTTATAATGGAAATTTAATGCCAATTCGCCAGGCATAGTTTAAAAGAGGTGCATTGAAATTCAAAACCGGTATATAAATAGTGGAAATACGTTTAAAAACTAGCGAACACCTCTATTTTCCTAACATCTTTCAGATGTTGCTTGACCCTTTTTGTGTATTGTTGCTTTTCGCTTTTTGCTGTTTTTGTATTGAAACTGAAAAATTCTAGATTAAAAAGCAATCGGAATTCCAGTAAAGATCTAAAATTTCACATAAATGTAAATTTTTACCAAAAAAAAAAAAAAAAATTACTAAAAATTATTTTGCCAGAAAAAAATTTTAAATTTCATTAAAATTCAAATAAATAATCACTTCAACCGAAATTTTGGAAATTTAAAAATTAAAAAATTATTAAAATTCAAAATATGCATAAAAAGCTAAAGCCATTAGTAATTTAAAAATTTTCGCAAACAACAGCAATAATTCATTATTTAAATAGGGTGTCTTTTGTATAGAAATATAGAACTTTGAAATGGAGTAAAACAAAAAAGATGATTTTTCTATATTGACATGAAATTTAGTTTATTCGAAAGTTAGTCTTCTGTCATTATAATTTAAATTTGTCTGCCCGCATATGCCCGCCACCGACTGGGTCGGACGTAGTCTTATTTGGAGGTCCATTTTTCGATGACTTTATCCAACAATAACGCAACGAATGCTGTCCTTCAGGTGGTCAATCGTGTCGGGCTTATCGGCATAGACTACCGACTTTACTTGCCACAAACTATACTGACAGCGTTAAATTGCACGATCTTTGGGCCTTATTTGCATAATTTGGAAATGTAGTATATTTATGTCGAAATATACTATATTTATGTTCCAATGGCTAACCAAACTAAGTATAAATCACGAAAGCTGAAAAAATGGCTGCTAGTTGTTGCCCTTTTAGTTGGCTTCTTAATCTCTATAAAAGTAAAAGTGAATCTCTCGACCTCTATAGACATCCCATTTTAATAGGTCATACCCATTTTAACATTAATAATAAGAATATACAGGATGTATTTTAGGTCTAAGGATGGGCGTCAATGCAATAAAAAAGAACGAGCAAAATTATGGAAGGTTAAGAGAACTTTTAGGTGGCAAAAGATGTCTTCGTTTTGGGTTTGGTGCTTTTATATTTATAAGGAACCATTATAAAAGGCACAAGAATTCTTTCGGCTTCTAATCTAGGAATATTACGGGCTGCTGCTCCGACGATTCCTTCTGCTGAGAGATTAGCTTCAATTTGATATGTTTTGTATTTGTAGTTATTGCGATCTGAACAGTGTGGTTGTCGAATCGTTGTTTTAATTCGCTATTACCGAATTGGCACTTTTTAACATTGAAGGCCAGATTTTTCTTTCTCGTAAGCGTCTAAAGACGATCTAGACGATGCTGTTGAGCAGTGATGTGACACAAATATCATCAATATTGGATAAGCGGAATCCAAACCTCGAAGTACCTCATCAGCTTACCTTTGGAATGTTTGGACAGCGTTACATAGCCCAAATGTCATGAATTGTAATTCGTATAACTCGAATCGGGCACTAGTAGCTGTTTTCGGGACATCATCTTGGTGTACTGGAACTTGATGGAAAGCTTTTTGCAAATTATTTTTTTTTCTGAGCGTTAAGTGCGCGGTAATCAGCACATGGCCTCAAGGTTCCGTCACTTTTTTTATTTAGGTGTAACAGACCTGACATATAAAAACCGGTTTTCATTAAACTTTCAAATTCTTTATTGGCGGAGAATTCCCTGTCATTGCCGGCTGCAGTAAAATTATTTGCCGATGCGCTTTTCTCTTCCATCCTCCTGTTTCAAAATTATTTTACCCTTAACAATGTAGTTTTATTCGAAAAGAATATGGCGTACAATCGGTGATAATAAAATGGCGATGAAACAGCACGTGATAAGGCGAAATTCTTCGTCGGGGTCACCATTTTAGATTACTTTGATTTATTATCATAGTAATCCAATATGATTTTATATTTATTACAACTTTCACTTGATATCAATTAATTGATTTAATAGTAGACTAATTTTAGTATTTAGTATATATATTTGGTTAGTTTAGGTTTGAAGTAGCACTTCAAGCAACAATGCCTATTTAGTCAAGTACCGTGCTACTTTCTTTAGGAAAGGGATAGAGAAGAAATGAAACAGGTGGTGAAAGTAGAAGAATAGTTGAAAATTAACTGCCGTATATAAGACAGCACAGCGACCAGTGATTATGCCTTCATCGCTGAGCAGCCCCACTGAGTCAATTTTTATTTTTGTAGTGAAAAAAACCAAGGTCTTCATTGGGAATCGAACTCACAACCCCCATATTGACAAGCTAGTACACTACCTACTAGCCTACAGGGGTGTCAGACATGAAAATCCACCAAAGTCAAGTTTTCATTGGTAAATGATATCATATTCTGCTGTAAGTTCTCCTTGTAATGATGCTAGTATATTCTTATTACGATCTTGGCGATTGGTTCCAACCTGCATAATAAAAACACATTTCAATAGTTTTGAGCGTATAATGGGGATTGAACTTCTGCTTTGTGTTACCCCCTACATTTATTTTACTTCCCTTCTGATCCAAACTGTTTAAATTTTGACTCTTGGTTCCAAAATATCATTTTCCAATACAAAATTGGCTTATTTTTTTAGACTTTCAGAGTTTTTCGATACAAGTGGTTTGTGCTGTACTATACAATCAACTAAACTGTTCTCATTGAGGCTAAGATGAATAAGCGTGAACCTTGGTTTCTTAACTAATTATTTTCTTTAGAGAAATCTGGCGATTTTAAAGAAATTTTATTTTATATATAATGACTTAAGATATCTGGAGTAAGCAACGATTTATTATCTATTATTAAATAAATTATACTTTTAAATTAAATTCGGTGCACTTCCTGATAAAAAAGCAGTTATTCGTTTGACTAAGAGATTGATGACTATTGCTCAACGTGTTAGTTTTAGTACATGATAATATTTTAGTTTGCTTAGACGATACGGCGCGGTACTTGAGTAACCCATTCCAAAACTTCACCTTTAAGAGTTATTCAGATTTACAACTTTTGGGTTTATGTGGGAGGTGACGCGCTTACTGTTTCGATAGTAGTTATTTACCAAACTGTAGGCATTGAGATGGTGGTTACTTGTAAAAACTTCCCAGGTTCAACTACTATATATTTTATGCTAAAAAATGGAAAGTATATACTTTGTCTGCGAAGTTACACGCCCACTTGGATACCGAAAAAAATATATAGCCTCTTTACTTATAGGTTCGGTTTCGACTAACAGATATGCCTTTAATACATATGTATATTACATACATACATCCTCCTCCGGAGGCACATTTAAATGTTTTGACGGAAATCGCCCATCATTACATGTGTCTTCGGGGGTAAAAGGGAGCCCAGTCCCCTAATAGGCTAGCAGCGGCCAACTGGACAATCCACTATATCTCCACGGGAATCAGTAAAGCCCCAGAGTTCCGCTTTGTCTTTTTAGCCTTTTAGCTGTTCTCTGACTGATTATTGAGGTTGGCTCTTTGGGACTATCGTGGTGACTGTGTGTTTCGAAGGCCTCGTTTGAGTTTTTAGGTCGGATCATTCACAATGAAAACAATGAATGGTCCAGGTCCAGTAAGCATGAATGCCGTCGTGTTCTTAAATTATATTAAGTTTCATGCGTTCTGCACCAGAAGTTGGATAGTCTCCTACTCTTCAGCAAGGAATGAATACTGCGGCCTGCTTCGGGCTTTTGAAGTTGCAACTGTATCTAAAGGCCTTCTAGGCAAGGATGACGCTACATTTCGTCCACAGTGGTATGATCCACCATTTGATTATGGCTTACACATCTAGGTGCAGATGTAAATCTAATCACGTATTACATACATACATATAGATTTTGCTCAAAAGATTTAAATGTTTTATGTACGTGAATAGTGTTTATTAATTCTAATTAGTGTATTAAAAGCTAATTTTAAAATGGCATTGAGTTTTCTGTAGTAAAAAAAACATTTCCACGCACAGCTTTTTTGAATATGACGTTTTATAGAAAAGTTGGCTAGTGAAGTAAATAGCAGACAACTGGTACAGAGCAATAATAATGACTTAATATTATAAAAACAAAATATTAAATCATTTGTGATCTGAAAAACACAGCCTTCTACTATATACCTGCAAATGTTAATCCCTATTGAAACATGTCTTCATTTAACATATTCATTAACCACCGATGTTTAACATTTTCCACAAGCTACTAAAATTGAAAAATGTAGGCCAGCCAATCTTTTTATTTTTTTCTTTCATACATTTTTAAGACACATTAGAAAAAATTGAGTAATATAAATATGTACAAACATATTTTTACAGAAATAGAAATTAATTCAATTTTCATATAAGCTTAAGCCTAACTAAATTTTCTTCGAAAAAAATTCATTTTTATTTTATGTGGTTTACCTTTGCACCTACTATGCCAATTTACGCACAGTTTATATTCCGCAAATGAGTTTTTTTTCCTTTATAGAAGTTCCTGTTCGCTTACGTTTTAATATACTTAAAATATAAAAGTTACAAAAGTAAGAGGAGCTTACCTAATTTTACTTGGTTTTATTTTCACCTGAAAAGTGTTTTGAACGAGAACTTCAAACGATCCACAAAATTATAAGTAAAAACAAATTATGCAATTTTTATTTAGTGCCCTTTTTTATAGGCACTGACACGCAATTTCGCAACGATGTTTTCTTTTCAATTTTAAAAAATTGTTTCTTTCTACAACTTGATTTCTACTTTGTATTAAATAGGCTTAATTGCATTTCTTCTCTTACAAATTCCAAACGCAAAACATATTTTTCTTTGTGTTATGACAACTGAGAATCAACACAGTGACAAAAGCAACAATAACCCACAGAGAAAAAAAATCAAGAACTCCTTGCACTGTCAGGGATAGTACAACCGGCAAAACATCGAACTTTAAGTACACATTAAAGTACTTAAAAATCATGTTACAAAAACAGGCAAGCACAGTTATCGTTTTTGATATTTGAAACATTACTCGCAGAATTGTAGCTTTATACGTGAAGATAAAATAATTGCTAATGTATATAAAATGAAAAGCTTCACATGAGTTGGAATCACGAAAAAATTAAGTTTCGTAAGAATTCTTATACAAATAATCTCTACACATCAAAAATACAATGTTCATAAATAAATAAATATATATTAATATATATATATATATATATATATATATATATATATATATATATATATATATAAATATATATATATATATATATATATATATATATATATACATATTATATAATACTTGCCTAATTGCATTCATTTATAAAATTTACAATGGTAAAAAATAGTTCCAGTAAATAAATTTTGTAACTATTTAAAAAATGTATGATAAAAATCTGTGTTTGTGTTCACAAAGTACGAAATAAATAGTACCATTCCATGCCAGAAATGTCATTCGTTTATTCAGTGCTACCAATATCAGTGTAGAGGGTAATGCCAATCTTAATAAAATTCAAGTGTAAGTATAAAACCAACACACACAAAAACGCTAAAATGTTGACAATATGTTAGCATAAGCAAACTGACTGATAACATAAATAATGTACTCTTGAAATGATCAGTGCTATATCATTTATTTGATTAACCATTTTGCTGTCTGAAAGTTGCATAATTTAATTCCATGTATTTTATTGTATATCCACATCCATACAGCCGTAGTCAAATGTTATTCACATTACGACAATTTTTTCTGTTTTGGTAAGACCGCTTTCACACAGGCAAATTTTACTTTGACAAAGTTTTTTTAATTTTCTTTTAAACTTTCTTTGGTGTTCAAACACAAAAAGTTTTCTTTTACAAATTTTGTTTTAGTCAATGTAATCTGTAATGTAATCTGTGTATAAGTACAACTGTGTATAAGCGACGAAAGAAAAACAAAGCAACTTTGCGAGTATATCAAAGTCTGTACTCTCAATCATGCTTTCTCCCTCGCTCTTACATAAAATCAAAACTTTGCAAAGTAAAATTTGCCTGTCTGAAAGGGGTCTAAAAATGCTTCGATTCGTGTTGTTGTTGTTTTCAATATAAAACAATTTTGTTGTTGTTGGATGAAGTGGACTGTGTAGAAGAAAAGAACAAAAATTCAAAAAAAATAACGGAATATTTCTCAAAAACTAACATATTTGTTTGGTGCATATTGGCGTCAAAAGTTATTACACATATTTTATTGGTGTGAAAGCGAATTACACAATGTCATATTATATGGTTTATATTAAGAATTATAAATTTGTAATTGTTTTTTTTAATTTTAAAGAGTCAATATTTTGTTACTCCTCCTTTGGCATCAATAACTGCTTGCAACCTGCCCGGGATAGACTCAATTAAGGTGTGGATAAAAGAAAGAGGTATTTTAGCCCAAATATTTTTTATTTCTTTAATAGTGTCATTCAGGTTTCGATTTTTATCAATTGCTGTTTCACGAAGCCCCAAACATTTTCAATGATGTTAAGATCCGGGCTTTGAGGGGGCAATGCAAGAACACCTTGATCTACCTCATTTAGAAACTTCGTTACCAATCATCCTTTGTGGCAAGGATGAAGGATCCAGTCGGTACTTGCTGAAGGAAATGCTTGGTCATTCAACACATCGATGTACCCAGATTGATTTAAAGTACCTTCAATTGCTACGAGCTCTCCCAATCCATAAAATGATATGCAACCCCAAAACATTACAGATCCTCCACCGAATCTATTTAGGGGCTGCCGTGCTTTGCTTTTGAGAGTTGCCGGTAAATGCATGTACTTTCTCCCAAAAGACCCCTGGAACTTAAAAGAAGACTCGTCAGTCCACAGAATGTTGAGCCAGAACTCTATGGGCTTATTGATGTTATATCGAGCAAAGGCAAGGCGTTTGGATTCGTTGTTCGGAGTTATGTCGATCACTTTGCGGACTACATAGGTCTTGAATTCCATGCTCTTCAACTTGCGACGTAAACTAGCTTCACTAACTTTCTTCCCAATTACTTCATATGAATTTTCTGCAATTCGAATAGGGCTTATTGTTGGATTTAGCATCACGACTCTCCTTAATCTTCTTGTTTCATGTTCGCCTATAACGGCTTTTCGTCCACTTTTCTTTTTAGTGTGTCCTTCTTTTTTACCAAATTGTAAACAGTTTTCCGCGAAATTACATAAAGTTTCGAAAGTTCCAAAGCCGAAGTTCCCATTTTAAATTTGGTCACAATCTCGGACCGTGTTTCAATATTTAAATGCTTCCTTTGCACTATTTTCGTGGATTAAATTAATAATATTATTATTTTTCGCACTGTTCTCCAACAATCATGTAAAATGCGCCTACTTAGCAGACAAGATAGCTACAAAGTAATGACATTTACTTAAATAAAATGTGTGTAATAACTTTTGACGCCAATATGCACCAAACAAATATGTTATTTTTCTGAGAAATATTACGTTATTTTCTTTGAATTTTTGTTCTTTTCTTCTACACAGTCCATTTCATCCAACAACAACAAAATTGTTTTATATTGAAATCAACAACAACACGAATCGAAGCATTCTTACCAAAACAGAAAAAATTGTCGTAATGTGTAATAACATTTGACTATGGCTGTATATATAAAACAACAACAATACGTTACACGCAGATCGAAAATATATATATATATATATATATATATAGATTTTTTACTAGTTGGGGTAAATTTTGGTGAAAAGTTTTTTATAGAGTAATGTTTATATTTTTAAATGCATATTCGGTTTAGGGAGGATGGTACAGATTTCAATTTCTTAGCTTATATTTTCTGATGATAATTTAATGCAATTTAATTTAATAGTGGAATATTTTTTCGTTGCCTTAGATAACATAAAATAGAAAACACATGAAAATGTGTTACTAATTTTCGATTTTAATTTTTAAAAGATTTTGTGAGTGATATGTGCGTATATTGTCCGACGGGGTTTGATTTAATTGGGTATGATTTTACATCATCCCGCGTAAAATTTGGTTTGTAAACATACCGGTTTCGGCTATGTGCCATCTTCAGTGTTTTTTTTTTCTAGTTCAGTAATAAATAACACTAAAGTTTTGCACAAAGTAATAAAATATTATTTCTATCCTCACCAAATGTATTTATATGTCATAGTTATAGCTTAAATGCTCCATAGAAATTGATAAAATGCGAATTGTTATCAATCGATAAAATACAAGGCCAAAATAACTAATAAATTAAAACAATTTTAAAAACAAACTTACTATTGATATTGTATTACTTTAATCTAATGTGTGCTGATTCCTTTAAAAATAAATATTTTATGACATTCTCATAAAATATTTATTATTCAAAAAGTATTTTAAACGTTTTACTGTAAAGGGAAAGCGTATACATATTTTCATTTTACTACTTTTTTACCCTAAATTTTGCATTGGTAATTTATTACTTGTCAAGCATTCAATATTTACATGTTCACTTAAAACTAATTTTGAGTATATTATTGTTCCTTACATACTATTGTATTCCTCAAGGACTTGTCATATATTATTTTATTTAAATGTCTACAGAATGACTGCTTACAGGATATTTAACCTAATTTTATAAGAAATAACTTTAGTTAATAATTTCCCCTAAGAAATTTAAAAAGGGAGGCATAATAAATTTTGTTTAGAAAATTCAACAGTCTTATATCTCAAACTAAATTGATTAAATGAGAGTTTTCATTTAACCAACATAGCAAAAAGATAAGCAAACTTCTATACAAAAACACAGCAAACATTTCACTTTTTAATTTTACTTTTGTTGCCATAACAAAATCTTAATCTATAAGAAAGAACTTACCAAAAAACAAAAACACAATGAAAACAAAAATATAAAAAATCCTAGTGCATTAAACAAAGTATGCTACATGCTTAAAAGTATTTTATAATATTAATGTCATAACATTTATGTAAATGCGTACTTATTATTGTATTGCTTTATTATACATCTATCTAACTTTGCCGCTTATCTTGATTCTTTTGTATGACTACTGTTTACTTTACAATAAACCACAATTTCGTCATTAGAAATGCGTCCGGTGGTAGACCTCACAATGGATTTTCTAAAAAAAAAGCTACTACAGGAGCATAAGCGAAAACACAACTGTGAACAGGAAAATGAAGCTGCTTTTAAGATTTAAAAGAGGAAATTCTAAATCGGAGGCTATTTGTATCCATAATGCCTCGGGTAATGCAGTTAAATTAAGTAAAGGGTTGAATCTCTCTTTACGCCATACGGTTAGATCCTTTAAAGATTATATAAAATATCTTGGGGTCACAATAAACAAGCTATTTAAGTTTAATCAACATGCAAGAATGGTTAAGGTTAGGTGTCAGCGTATTAAGGGTATGTTTTCCAGACTATTAGTTAATAGACAACATGATCAGAGGACAAAGCTTTTGCTTTATAAGGTTTGTATCCGTTTAGCAATGCTGTATGGATTTCCCATTTGGTTCTCCATTTCCCCGTCGGTTATGAAGGAATTAGAGATCTTTGAATGCAATTGCTTAAGGCTTTGTGTTAATGCTCATTTTGAAAACTACGTCAAAAGTTACTCAAATAATATAATATACCAAAAGGCAAAAGTGCAGCCACTTTCCTCATACGTTTTAGCCTTACACTAGAAAGTTCATTAACCGTCTTGAAATTCATGAAAACATTCTGTTGAGGGAAGCATTTTATTCACAGTCTGCTTTTAATTGGTCAAACACTTTATATTTATCTCCAGTTGGACTTTTGCTAGATGAATCTAATTCATTCGATAGTGTCTTTGAGTACGGTCTACCGGAGTTTTACTCGCACTCAACTTCTGGCTCTAACAGAGGCTAATGTCTGTATATATACTTGTATATGTGTGTGTGTGTTTATATGCATATGTGTATGTTTGAATACTCATATATGGGTGTATATTTAAGAACTTTGTATATTAGTATTTAGGTTTTGTTTATTGTTTTAGTTTTAAGCTTAGTTTTAGGTAGGTTTAAGTTCCTAACTTGAGATGTTAACGATTTTAGTTACCTTTTATTATATGTTTGAACATTATAATTCTATTGTTACCTTCTTGATTTAAGACCCTTTACCATACCAATTTGCATTAGCATGTAGCGTTTCCTTTTATTATGTTTATTAAAATAATACTTTACACTTTTAAGTTATTTCTTTTATTATCTTACCATAAACTTTGTTATCTATTTTTAAAAGTCTCAATAAAAATTAAATTAAATAGCAAATTTATTCTAAAATGTCACACATGCAGCAAGCCATGCAATTTGAAAAGAAATTGTACCGAGGCTAAGAACAATAAAAGCGCGTTTTGGTGCAATGGAATGGCAAATTGCGAATGGTATTACTTTAATATACATCTATGTAACTTTGCCGCCTCTTTTAATTCCTTTGTATGACTACATTTTACTTTACAATACTTATTAAAAATAATAATACAAAATATGAATTTATATTGGCAGCACTGGAAAAAATGACAAAATTTAAATGCTTTTATTAATTTGCAAAGCAGAAATATGATTAAAATATACTTTACTTTAATTAACGTGTATTTAACGTTCATTAAAAGTTTTAACAGGCAATGATGCTTTCAAAATTCGAGGCTGGTGTAATATATTGTTACGTTTATACCTTTTATAAACGTTTTGTTGTTGCCGAGTTCTTTATTGCAAAAAAAAAAAAAATAACTGCAGATTTTAGAGTTTTTAAATTAATTACAAGTTTATTTACTTTAACTACACACAAAGTGATTTGTACGTTGGCACTACAGACCAATTTACTTCACGACGTTTATGTCTTAACTAACTATCCACTCAGACACTGCCTTTTATATTTGTCCACTAGAGGTATAGCAAAATTAAAAATCTTCTACTCCCTTTGTATCACATTTTATTGTGTTGTTATTCATTCAATGTATAGGCCTGTAGGGCTGTGTGTATTTTTGCTTTTGTTTTTATGCTTATAAATTTTCTTCCTGAAATTTATTTTAAGGTAGTTGTTGTTGTCTTATGTACGTAAGTTTTCTTAGAAAACTATGCAGCTAGTAAACAGCATACCCGATTGTTGTTGCTTTGCGTGTATAAAATTTCCCACGCAGTTTGCAACTAGAAAGTTATTCTTGTCTTGCGTGCATAAGTTTTTTTTAGCAAGCTACGCAGTTAATATACCCAGCATACCCAGTTGTTTACTTTATTACTTAATTATTTTTTTTAAAACGCATCCGTAACAACGTTTTTCTCTTACTTACTTATGAGTTATTTTTATGTCAGAGTTGTGGGCGAGATTTGATTTACTATTCCTATGAGATTCTGAGAAATGAGGCTATGATTTTGTTGTTTAATTTGGACTATTTTGAATATTGCATTGCAAAAATATTCTATTAAAAAACTTTCGATATTACTACCAGAGTAGAAATTTATTCATGAATGTGCAGCACATGTGCCAAAATTTGTGTACATGCACATGAATATGTGCAACAATTTTTGATCTTAATATGAAGGCACATGAGTGTGCATGGACAATAGAAGCACACGCACATGTGCCAAGTGCAAAGTACAGGCACATGAATGCTCATCTTCATGCACATCATTATACTACGCAGTTAAAATTATTTTCAAATGGGTAAATATTCAACACATACCATAACAACAAAACACTACAATTTATTGTTGTTATTATTGTACTTCTTCGTCTTGCACATACATATATTAATGTGCAAGATCGTGTGCACTCATGTGCCGCACATTTTAAGAGCGGCACATGAAATGTGCCATTAATTTTAAGAGTGGCACATGAAATGTGCCTACGCAAGTTGAACTTGCACATGTGCGTTTAGTAGGCACATACAAAAATTGGCACTTACGCATGTGCATGTGCGTATTTATTTTGTGTGCATATTTGCCTTCATGTGCGTGTGCTGCACATGAGTGTGCAAATCCGTACCCTGATTACTACAGATGGCAAGCTTCATTTAAATATGTATATAGACGCGTAAATATCTATCGTTTAATTAAAGAGGATCGATAAATTTAAAATGTACTTTTAAATGATTTGCGTAAATAGGCGATATTCGAATAGGCTCAGGTCAAAGAGTATAAATCTACAAAAATGTTGCACTTCAAAATATTGTGCTGCCTTGTTATTCTCATCCCAAAGAAACACATTCATTTATGCATGAATTTTCAACACCAAGCCAAAAATCCACACTTACTTGAAGAGACCAAAAGCAACATACATTAATACATACAAAACATACTTACACATTCATAGACAAGAGTACGTTTATTTCATTTCAGGAATTTCTTACTAAAAGTCTTGTTTTCATACAATTTATGTGCGTAAAATGTATGTAAGGTTAAATGTTATCGATTGTGTTATTGTAGGGTAAAAATATGTATTTTATTGTTGTGCAAATAAAACTACATATATCGGCTTGCACCGAATTATAATGCAACATCGGTTACAACTGTTACGAGATCGCAATAAAATAAATGCCTTCTTTTTTGTCTACTATTTATTCATTTTAATTTTCAAGGTTAATGGTTCATCAAAGTGTGAGAACGACGATGCGATGTTTTTACTCATTGACTGCATATTCTGAAATAAATGTCGCAGATATTTACAATGACAATGAAGAATATTTTAATGAAGTGGCGATTGTTTTAACTCCAACGATTTGTCAATAGAATTAACATCAACTCGATATTTTGCTGGTCATATAGCACAACGAATATCTTGTGTTAAATGTGGTATGGAAATAATAAAACCGCCCCAAATTTTGTCATATCCCTCAGAAATGTTTATTCATGCACAAAAAAATTATGAAAAAGAATCCGACTTTGAAAGTAAGTTTGTGTGCAAAAATTAGTAACATTTTAGTGAAACTTTAACACATTGCAACTGTAAGTTTTTAAATAACAATTATAAGAAGTAAAACAAATATTGTATTTCAGTGTTCGAACAAAGTGAACTTTTCATGTACCTATGCGTACTTTTCTTTAATAGTTTACATAGTACTGTTTGTTTGGTACTATCGACGAGCGTTTTCGATGCGGCGACATCATTATCAAAGCCGCCTTTCAGATAGTACTGGAGAGTTAGCATTAGGTCTGTTACTATAGTTTTCGACTCAGGGCGTTCTTCTTTTAGTAGTTGCTTTGTGTTCTTTAAAGTATTTTTACTGTTTGCATAGTTCAGAGTACTTTTTGGTGTTTGCTTTGTTTTCTTTACCGTAATAGAATTTGATGTTCATCATTTAACTTTTATGCAGTGTTCGAAATAAAAGTACGCTAAAAAATGATCAGTACGTTATTTAAGTGTTTGTGTTGATCAGGCAAGAATCGTTGTATATGATACACAAACGCTAAAAACAAGTTAAACGTTTGTGATCTTTAAACACTGATTCGAACACTGATTACAATATAAATAAAACCGTTTTGTTTTGTTAATGTAATATTTTTTTTTTGATTTATTGGAATTTTATAGTTTTACAAATACTGTTCATTTATCTAGTTGGCCGTCCTCGTCCTCGTCCACTTGGTCGTCTGCCACGACCAGCTGGAGCCGCTGCTGCTGCTGATTCACGTTCAGCTGGGCGGACTTCTGATCTGCTCGGTGCGACGACATTGCTACTATCCTGTTGCGTAGGCTTGTACAATATAGCCAATATGATAAAAATGAGCATCAAAATTGCCATGATTTTGGCAAATAATAGGTATTCTTCAGACTAAAAATTTAAAAAAATGTTAAAAATCAGAATTATTATTGGAAAATAATTTAAGTTTCTGGATGTTAAAAAAAACTAAGTAATAAATGAATAAAAATTAAAAAAAAATGTTTAGCTTTTAAACGGTAGAGACGATGAAATCTCACATTGTTGCAGAATAAGTACAGGAGCAGTATATTTTTTGAATTTAGATCAAAAGCGTTGACGTTGGGTAAGAACAGAAATCAGTGCCAACATTATTTTTATACGATTTTCAAAATGTCTTTACTTGTATATTCTTCTAATAGAGATCTTTTACGACTTTTACTTCCTCTAAATAATCGGGTTCGAACCTCACGTCCGGGGACCTCACTTAGTAATTTAATCTGTGGCAGCAATGAGGGCGGCATATACAAAGGGCATTGTCCCAAGCATGAAAGTTGTTCGAACCTGTCAGTCTAAGAAATAGACGTTGATATTTTTATTGAAATTTGCGTGCAGTCCACGACATCTAAGGGCACCACAGACATGTTACTAGTCAATCTCATTATTGCTAGACGCAGTTTGCTACAAGCTAATGCTCTTATAATGGGACAGACCAAAAAAACTACGGCTTCACTTTTGTACACATCTTAAAACACACGTTTTAGTATGTTAATGAACGAAGGCTATAAAAAGCTTGAAACACTATAATCCTTAAGCCATCTATCGTTCGTTATCGAAATTATCTAGACAAATAATTCACGAATTCAGAACGGCCATGTGCTATAACTCATAAAATTAAATAATGGATGCTCGCTGGAAAGGCTTTGTTTTGCCACCATTTTGGTAAACATTAGTCTTGAGAGTTCATATTTGGCCGTCGTGAAGTAGACACGTGGCAAATTTATTACGGAAAAATATTCGATAAACCAACGTGTATGCGTATTGCGTCTCGAAAACACGGTCTCATACGTAAATATCACGTAATTATTGGGGCATGTGGGTCGGATCCACATTAATGAGCGCAAAAGTCAGTAGTCATGGCTCTATAGCGGTCACCATTGACTGTAGCATTCTAACCAGTATCGTTATTGAAGAACTACGGATCAATGATTCCTCCACCCCATAAAACACCAAACAGTGTTTCTTGCTTTAAAACTGCCTCACCACACACTTGAGGATTATCTTCACTCCAAATACGGCAGTTTATTTTATTGAGGCATCCGTTCAAACAAAAGGGAACTTCATCGAAATCAATGGCAATCTTGCTTTGTGCTCTATTTGCGCATAGTGTGATTCGTTTTATATCCGCTCCTGGCTATGTAGCCTTAATCAGATGATGGGCAAACCTCAATTGTATAATTTGGAACGTCATACATGCGTCCTAGGAAGCCGAAGACATAATTCTAAGCAACGGAACCACCTAGTTGCAACTTTAATGATTCCAGGGCAGGACTGCAAACCATCACACCTTGCTAAAGAGTTGGAGACTTTCAACTCCTGTCCAGAACACATGTCTAGCATGCTCACTGGACTGGATCATTCACTTTGCGTGTCATTATCAGTGAGATAATCCTGGCCACCATAATAACCATTATACTGTTATGGGGCTGCGAAACCACAACCACCACGTTACTCCCGTATAGGGGCCAACCTCAATGATCAGTCAGAGCACTATTAAATGTCTAAAGAGACAAATAATGAACTCTGCGGGTCACTGATCCCCGTGGAAATAAGTGGAGCTTCCAGTTGACTCCCTGCCTGTCTTCAGGGGGCTGGGCTTCCGTTTCCCCCAGTTGCACTGTGTCTAGATAGTGGAATTCTATAAAGACCATATTTATATGCCCCTGGGGGGCCCTATTTGCACAATTTGGAAGTGTTATTTAGGCGTCAGTCTGTTCATGTTGAAATGCCAAACCAAACATGAAAAATTTGACAGCTGACAAAATAGCCGCCAGTTAAAAAGTGTTGGTAACTTAACTATTAAAAACACCAGATATTTTGTACGGATAAATTAAACGTTTAATATAGAATATCTTCATACTTATATACTGCATACCGGTACAGTGCAGTGTAAGTTGATTGTTGCGATTACCTATGCAATCATTAAGTAAATGAAAAGCTAATTTATTTTGCTAGAAAATCATTCATTCCGAGTATTCAGAAACAAAAATCAAATAAAAATGAACGATTTTCATAAGCTAATTTTGTTAAGCAATGAAACTCCCTTTTGTTTGAATGGATACGTCAATGAACCATATCGACATATTTGGAGTGATGATGATAACCATTAAGCGCATCTTCAGACACCGTTACATCTAGAATAACTGATTGTTTTGTGTGGTTTATGGGCTGGTAGAATCATTGGTTCATACTTCTTTAAAAACTATGCTGGTCAGGCCGTTGCAGTGACTTTTATAGCGCCATGATAACTGACTTTTTCATTCATAAATTGAACAACTATCACGTGCAGGAGCTGTGGCTTTAACAAGACTGAGCAACATATCACGCAGCTCGTGCCACGATTGATTTATTGAAAGAAAGGTTTGATCTCCATAGTTTTACGCTTCCAACTCGTAAGTAAACCTCCTAGATCGTGCGATTATTGTCGTTAGACTATTTTCTTTCAGGATTACATTAAAATGTATGCCTGTACCTAGTTCTACAAGCCATAACGAGACGGTGGATCATACCACTGTGGGTGAAATGTAGCTTCATCCTCGCCCTAGAAGGCCTTCAGATATGTATAACCTCCAGTCATTGCTAGTTGCAACTTCAAAAGCCCGGAGCAGGCCGCAGCATTCACTCCTTGCTGAAGAGTTGAAGGCTATCCAACTTCTGGTCCAGAACGCATGAAGCTTAATAAAATTTAAGAACACAACCGCAACTGGACGTGGATCATTCATTGTGTTTATTGTGAATGATTCGACCCACACAACTCAAATGAGGCCCTCGAAACCAGAACCACCACGATACTCCCGAAGGACCAACCTCAATAATCAGTCAGAGAATAGCTAAAACGCTGAAAGGACAAACAGCTGAACTTTGGCGCTAGTGGAATTGTCCAGTAGGCTGTTGCTAGCCTTGAAGACGATTGGGCTCCCTTTTACCCTTGTTGTAATCCGTCAAAATATATCAATGTGCCCCGGGGGGGATTTCTTTCAGGATATGTGAAGTCGCTAATCTACGGCAATAAGCCCGGAACGATTCACCACTTGGAGGCAACATTTGTCGGGTTATTGGCAATATACGGTCACAAATATAGAAAAAAGTTATCGAAAATTAGACCATCAGGTGTGGCGCCCACGTGCCAGAAGGCATAGGATTATCTTTAGAATAAAGTAACTTTCATGTCAATTTAAAAAATTTGTTTCAGCTTTATTGCATTTTAAATTTCTGCACCTCTATATAAAACACACTTTATAAAGTTTATTTTCAAATTAAATAAATATTCGCTTTTTTATAACGATAACTATATGTGGTGTTAATGTCATACCTGCTTTTCAGCGAAATTATTATTGACTATTATCACAACCCAAAGGTCTCCTAAGGCCATCATAAGGATCCAGTAAACTTGCAATGTTGATTTTATTGCTTTTGTTGCTTCCTCAAAAATGAATTCCATAATACTTATGGAAAATATTATTTCAGCAATTGTTATGAAGATATATTGAGGCAGCTGCAATAGCATATGGACCGGGCAAGGAGTTCTTACAGAAAAAAGTCGAAATTCCTGCAATAAAATGAACAAAATTTTCGGGTTAACTATTCCTCTCTTGGACAATAAAGGAAATAAAGCCAAGCATTTAAAAATTTTTGCTTAGCGAAGCCTTGTGTGACTCAAGGCCGGCTTGCTTAAAATATTTTATATCTTGCTTCAAATTAAAAATTTCGTAAAGATAGATTTTTACTTACATAACCTTCATCATTATCATAACCTAGCACTATATAAGCACCACCTTTTTTTACTAAAAATGAGTCGAGAACCTCGTCGCCATACATGATTGTAACATTGCCACTCTTTACACTTGTGCTCTTAGCTTCTCCTGACTCAATTTCATATTTTATTTTGTGAGAATCTCTTAAATAAATACGCTTCGTTGTGGTAACTAACGTTGTAATCCATGGATAACCTAACTTAGGTTTATCTAATCGCGGATCAAATCTGACTAAAGTGTCATAGGCCAAATGGTAACACAATGTTTCTTGCTGTTTTAGTTGCAAATTAAATGGACTATAATAACGACATTTATCATACTCCGCCGATATTTTACCGTAAAGCACCATAGATTCTTCTATTGCTGAAATATTGCCTTCAAAGATATGATCAAACATCTGCGTACTTGTGAGATTGAATTCTAGGTCTTCATTATAAGTTCTCAGTTGAAACAAATACGTTATAGGCGAACTACTGAAAATTACCAGCCGAGCTGCATTTTCCGGCAAACTTTTAACGCAGGCATCCAGTTTGGATTCCACATGACTTGCCATCACAAAAGCAAAAGCTGCCAAGAAACCACCAACTGCTACTTTTTGTAGCGGTCTCCTTAAAAGAATCAGCGATAGAAAAGGACTAATTATATAAGTTATTACGGGCTTTAGAGCCACAAGCAATAAAAGGTTGCTGATCTGCATTTGATCCGGCTTAATATGGTAACCATACACGTATCCATCCATACGAGTGGCCTGCAACGTCCAACGGGAACCTTGCTGATTAAAAAGAGCCCAAAAGAAGGATAAGGGAAGGAATAAGAGTAGGATTTTGAGCATAACTTTTCCATCGTTAACAGCGTTTGTTCCCATTTTTGGTTCTGCATAATCCAGAAAGTTGCCACGTGGTTGAGTTTTACGGTCCTTTATCCAACCACCAAATGCCGTTACAATACAACTACCCAAATTAAACAGCTCACCTTCACCAGGTGGTTTAGTTACGAACATTTTATTTGCAGCTGCTAATATCACAAGGACAGCAATTAGCAGTATAACTAATGGTGTAAACGCCAATGGAAAACAATATCTATTACCATAGCAATAATAATTCTCTCGAAGAATCGGTATAATTGCTGTAGCGAGAATAGACGCCACTGTAACAGTTATATGGAAAACCGTGAAGAACTGGGCCAAATTATCAGCTTCTGCGGGCAATTTAAATTGATCACTCCCAAAACTTGAAACGCAGGGCCTTATACCACCTGCAGCAATTGCTATGAGTAATAGACCAATAAAAGATGTCATCCTAAAAGAAATCAAATAATGTTGGTATTAGTTACTATTATTCCCTTATAAGCTGCCGTAAATAAACTTCTGGAAGAGTTTATCTGTCACAGTTTCTATTTACATTTATTTAAATACTATCTTTCTATCTCTTTCTCTATCACGATGTACTTTTTATTTTAGCTCAAGCTGCTCTTGAATCATTTTATAATCAAGTTAAAACTATTATTAGATATTATCAGACGGACGCAGACAGTATCCATTAAGTGTTTCAAGTTATTTAAATTTGTATTCAAAATTAGTCTTCATCATAAATTTCGAAGATTATGATAAAATATAACAAATTAAATTTAGATCAAAAAATAAATTTCTACTCTCAACTATGCCCATGAATTTAATAACGAAATAGTAAAATTCGCTACAAATAGGGCTCGAAACTCGCGAAAAACAAATTAGAAATTGATACTTTACATCATTAAAATCAGGATGAAGAGTAAAAATTTCACTAGTAGCATTAATGAATATAGATACAAAAACTGACACCATAAGCCTATCTTAGAGGACAAGATACGAAGTTAGTCTAAAATATTGGATTAGAGGTTAAAAACTCTATTTAAAGCTGAATTGTAACCGGGAGATATGAGATTAAGCTGAAATGTATTTTGCATAGAAAAATTTATGTTAAGGAGGCTCACAAACACAGCGACGCTTATTCGCTTTTAAATTAAGCAAGCTAATATAGCGCCTTGAAGCTACAATCGGATTATAAGTGTAGACGATGCCGGAAATGGTTAATACGTAACAAACTGTTAAAAGTATATTTCTAAATTACAAACGGCATACGCTAACATAAATATGATATCGGAAACTTATCACCCTAAGACCCTCATTGTAGGGTATGCTGCGATTCGATTAAAACACTATTTATTTTTGCAAAAGCATTTTCTATATTTAACAATGGTCGTACTTTGCTAAGTAATATTTTTGAAATAAATTTAAATGGGATACACTGCTTGCAAAACACATCGCTAAGAACACCAGACGATGAAGATCTATTTATTGTTGATTATGATAGAATCCTCTATGTTTGAGGTATAACAAAATTTACTACGCTTTGAAATTCTGTTAACTGAGTGGAGCTGAAAAGTAGATAAAATGTGCAAAGCGGCTTAAACAATGCCTTAATAAAAAAATAATTAGAAGAATCTGATTATTCGAAATCTATAGTAGAATCATGGATATAAAAAGTTCATTTATTGCTGAATATTTCCCGATGGTTTTCAGCCCAAATTTATCGAATAAAAGAATTTTTCCAAATAAAAAAAAATGTTTTTAATAAAGTGGTGGTACTCCGCAAGATTAATATGAATTCTTCGCATGATTGAAAAATGATATCTGGCAAATGTCCACCACGAGGACCACGCAGACAAATGTCGATTCTTTCATCAAAGTTTTTAATCACTTTTTTTTTGGCAGAATGGCGGCACTGTTTCGTTAATCATATAATGGATTTTGAGTTTTAAGGCTGAAATTAAAACGATTGGCCCCGTATAGACTCTATCCTTAACATAGCCCCACAAAAAATAATCCAGTGGTGTTGAATCACACGATCTGGCTGGCCAATTAACTGCCGATTGTCGTGAAATTATATCCACGTAGTCAATAATAGGCCAAAATTGAGTTATTAGCATCTCGCGTCCCTTGACCATTACTGGACTTCCAGTCTTACCTTCGAAAAAAAAAAATGGCGCACCATACAGTGACACGTTGAGTAATGTAACTTTAACAGAACCACCATTTTTATAGTGGATTTTAAATATTTTGACACGATTTTCTTGTGAATTTAGATTCATTGTAACAATTGCCAAACTAAATTTCAAAACTATCATGTTATTGATCTTGCTACAATTGAAAAACAAACTTCTTGTTGAAAACCCCGATAAAAAAAAAAACAAAAGAAACATAAAAACATCGATACAATGATGTTGCAGTATCAAAAAAGTAATTATTTGGAATCCAACTACAATTTTAATATTTCAAAATAATGAAAATTTATCAAAGTCCTTTTAAGCCTTTTGTGTGTATTTTACAGATTTATATAATAAATTTACATTAGCAATTTTAACTAAATTATTTGTTATAAAGTTGTTTTAAAAATTATAGCACCCGATGATTGTTATATTCAAAAATAATCGAGGTGCATTTCGGGTCAAAATATTGTACTATATTTGTATGTTCATTCATGTATAGCTGAACTAGACTACAGCAGAAATATCAAAATGATTAAGTCAGTAAATCAGAGTTTGCAAAATCACAAAAAATTACGTTAAGGATTTTAAGTATTTATTTTTAATTGTCAGTTGATGCCCAATTAGCATCACTGAATTACCTAAACAGGTGTATACTATACAGGTGTATAGATCATGCAGATAGAAGTACCAATAAAACTAAAATAAAAATTTAATTTTTACTGACACTACAATTTTAAATTCATTTCCAGAAAAATATATGACTAATGCACACTAATTATTGATAAATAATGACTAAGATGGAGCTAGCATGTATATTGTTGTTCAAAAAGAGTCATAAGTTTTTATAAAATCAAATAATTAAAAAAAATAGTTTAACACTTACCCTATCGGCAGATTAAGGTCCTTGATCAATCCTGATACTAAAATTACACCACCAATTGAATAAAGAATAGATGTTAATAAAATAAATTCATATTTGCCGATCCACTTGTCGGTTATAATGGCACCCACAAAGGGAAATATAGAAACCATCATTGAGAACATATGATACAGAATGGTTGAACAGTTTTCGTCATAATCCAACTGAATAAATAAAAAAATAACTAAAATAGCTATAAATGAAATATAATTTTTATTAGTTGACTACCCAAAAAAACAGAAACTAAATCAGAAAGCTTACTTCGTATGCCATAATACGCGAAACGTTCACAAAATTCACAGACATTGATAACACACGCGGCACCCGACTATAAAATAAGATAAGAATTGAAATTTTAATAAGAATTGAAACTTTATCAAGCAATTGGCCGCCTTATAAACGAGGCAGTCGTAATATGAACACAAAGTAAAAACATTGAGCTCTTATATGTTCCTGATGTAAATAAATATATATGTTTTGGTTGCACGCGAATCGAACAAGTTAATAGATGTAAGGCTATTATCAATTACCAAGTTATCGCCATGCTAAATTCCATTTTTATATAAAAAACTGTATATTTTTTTTATATGGAATTTATCGCTACCACCTGTCAATTAATTAGCCTTGATCAGTTTAAAGCGAATGTGAATTTATTCATTATTGCCGGTAAAATAGCTGTCAAACTCTATATATATATATATATATATATATATATATATATATATATATATATATATATGTATGTATGTATGTATGCATACGTAAATAATATAGTAGTCAGGATAATGGCGTAAATCGATAAATTTTGCAGTTAACATAATCGTCAAATTTCATATGTGTGTAAAGATTTGTGTAATTTTTGAATGAAGCATGATGTTGTGATGAAGGTAGTGGCAAAAATGAATGGAGTTGTCAACGCTATCAGTTAATTACATCTGCTATAGCTTGCATGAAATAAATTTTTGACTACCTAGTCTTAACTGACCTGGTTGGCATGTTTGACGCAGGTGTCTGTCTCCAATAAAATAAATATTGTGGTTACCTCAGTGTCTTTACACGTCCAGTATTAGAGATGGTAAAAAGACTTTGTCGTTTATAAAATTAGTTGGCATTTCTTACTACGACTAATTGTATTGCAAAGACGTTTAAGTTGTGATTCCAGCACATGAATTAATTATTTCTTTCTGGGCTGACTGTCTAAAATGTAAATAAAATAGTAAACGCAACAAAACATTTTGTAATCAAATAAATATAAAATATTCTCGCCAAAACTCAAGACTATTAGCACTTGAAAATATCGATCGAATTTATTAATTGTATCTCTTATTATCCATTGTAATATCTGTAAAAATGAAACTACTTTGAAACCTGATATACATAAATCAAATTTGAGCTTATCTCGATGATACTCATTGATTCATTCAAACTGTCAGTCCCAATCAGTTACTTTTTATATACACACACATTTAGTGACAAGATTTTATGTTCGATCTTTTGTTTTTGGATGAAATCCAAAAAGTGCAATGTTATTATAAAACGTATTCCATTTAAAATTTTATTATTTCGTAAGACTCCTTGACGTTGTCTTTTACACCATTGTGATCACCATTTCAGTTTAATTAATTGCACATTGTGTTAATAAAAAAATCGCGATTTGGGTCCACCATTATAATTTTGGATTCTTTAATTTACTGATTACTTACATATTTGGTTGTCTATTTTACATATAGATATACATATAGATCTATTTTGGCATTAGCTTAATATACGTACATATGTATATATTTATGTATCTTAACTTATTTTTGGACAAAATTTTTAACCGTCTTACCATTTGTTTTTAAAATTTCTATAAAAATATGCTTTTAATATTCTTTAAATGATTTTTCTTTCGTTGCCAATTTGTGAAATTAAAAAAAAAATTTGAATGCTTTCTTTTTAAATAAATTTTGAGTTCTGTGTTCTTTTTTATTATTTCAAAAAATTTTTATTAGACTGACATGTTTGGCAAAGGTATCTAGAAAATTACTTCTTAATACCTCCAATGAAATAAATATTGTGGTTAAATCTGTTTCTTTACACGTCCAGTAATAGAGGTGATGCTTAGTAAAAAATGTTGTCGTTTAAAAAATTACGTAGCGAAAGAAAGCCTTTATCTTCATGTCTTGCTACGACTATTTGTTGTTAGAAAACTGATTGCATTGTCAAGTCGTTTAACTTGTGATGCAATCATTAGTTTTTAATAGGTGCCAAATTAATAGATCCAACTGAGATACATTTAGTAAAATATATGTAAGGCGAAATTATTGCTTTTTTCTGGATTCACTGTAATAATATGTAAATAAAATGTAGCAACAGTAGCAAAAATTTTCGCCAAATCTTAAGACTTATTAGCACTAAAAAATACCGATCGAATTTATTTAATGCATCTCTTATTATTAATTGTTATACCTATCAATAAAAATGAAAATAAATTATAAAATACCTGGTATAAATCATATATGAGGCTTTTCGATTATTCGCATTGATTCACTCAAACTGTCCGTCACAGTCAGTTACTTTAAATATATTGTTACGTTCTTTTGTTGCAAAATAATAACACAGTTTTTATAGTTTTAAAATTAAGTTAAATCAAACGCACGATGGTAACTTTGTTTAATTTATTTGTTGAGCAAGTGCTGCTTATATAGTTGTTTTTAGCGATTCTCGCACATACAAGAATATTCTAATTTAACGTTACCCCATATTGTTCTTTTTGTTATTATTCAGTTTAGGCGCCTACTTGGCTGTGTGTTTTGTTTTGTTCTGGTAGTTGTTGTTATTGTTTTCTGTTGTTCTTTTGGTAGAATTTCTCATAAGCATCATGTTGTTGTCTTGTGTGTAAAGATTTCTTAGAAAACTACCCAGTTTGTAAAATGCACAGCGGGCCGTTTACTATTCTTTTACTGTTAACTATTTTTTTTATTAAAACTTAATAAATCATTTTCGTAGCAATATAAACACAAATTTAGTGATAAGGTCTCAGCGAACCTATCATATCGGAGCTTTTGTTTTTGTATGACACCAAAAATGGTGCTGCACCTGCTTGAATTAATTAAATATCACATTATTTATCACATTTCTGGGTTTTCTTAATAAAATTTCCTTTATCAATACCCATATTTCTTTCTGGTCATTGCATAAGGCAATTTTATTATTTATATGTAAGTATATCGTTTTTTTCATTTTCGTTTTGTATTTATTCTTTCTATTTTTGTAATTGCTCCATGCCACATTTGAGTGGCACTGCACTTTGATATGATCTTACTTTTTCTATTTTTAAATTGCGATGCTCATTGTTAAACCATACGTTACTACTTCTTTCTTTTACTTGTTTTTTTTATGTAAATTTTGTTATTGTTTGTTGTATACTTTAATCAAAATTTTCCACTATGACATTCCAGTTTTCATTCCACCTTTCATTGTATTCTAATATCTTATTTAGTTTATTTCTAAAGTTACTTTTATTATTTTTAAAATTGTCTATTTGTTGATCTTGTGTTTTCAAATTATTATTCTCACTCTCTATAAATATACCAATTGCTTCGTGATCCGATATCTTATTATTTACATTAGGTTTAGCCGTTATTAAATTATTATTAGTTATAATATAATCTATTATTGTCCTTGAGTTTTGTGTTTTTCGAGTTTCTTCATCCATTTTCTGCTTTAGTCCATTGTCATTTAATATACTTTTGACTCTCAGTTTGCATAAATCTGCTTTCCAGTCGGTGTTAAAATCTTCAGCGTTTAGTAGATAGTAGAGTAATAGCTTGTAAGAATGGGTGTTGTGGGTTCGATTCCCAACGAAGACCTTGGTTGTTTTTCACTACAAAAATAAAAATTTACTGTCGGTGGGGTTGCTCAGCGATGAAGGCATAGTCACTGGTCGCTGTGCTGTCTTATATACGGCAGTTAATTTCCTACTATCCTTCTACTTTCACCACCTGTTTCATCTAGTCTCTATCCCTTTGCTAAAGAATGTAGCACGGTACTTGACTAAATAGACATTGTTGCTACTTCTCTTTAAAAAAAAATTATATTTTTCACCGTTCATTCTATTTTCATGTATAACGTAACTACTCCAGTTCTTGCTGAAGATGATATTGTTTTAAATGAGTAATTGATTAGTTTTCACAAATACTTAAATTGCATATAGATAATTTAGCCACTTACTGAAACCTCAAGTTAAATTATACTTGTACATGAAAATCACTATACGATTGGACCTTCAAGATTTTTCGACAGTGGTCTAGTAACGTGGCATAAGCTTGTGGTCAAAAATCTTATTTATAAAAAGCGAATTGCTTCTAAAACATTCTTCAGATATGCTAAAATTAATTCTACTGGAATTAACTAATCGTTTTATTAGACAATTTGGTTATCATAGACATAATTTAGGAAATACTATGGCAGAATAAAAAATTTATAAATCATTAACTTATATTCCTGGAATATCAGAAAGATTAAGAAAGTCTAAAATATTTAATATATAATTGCACACAAAACACATATAACATATTAAATAAATTATTTAGCAGTATGAAGGAAGAAATAGGGAAAATGGAAATATCTGATGTAGTATATAGGATGCATCTTCGTGTATTTTGTTGCAAAAGCTTTGTGGACCCAAGCATTCTTCCAGATGTCCAGCTTTTATTTACTTAGACAATGGGATAAATTTTGTCGGATCTGCAGAACTAATCAAAAAGGAATGTCTAGAATTTATAAAAACGCTTTAAACACAAGCAATTCAATATCATAGCCAACAGAGAACATAGTTTCTGGTGCTCCACATATGATCGGACTCATCAAATAAATGGAAGTTTCAGCAAGACAATCTCAAGATCAACGAATTAGTAGTTACAAAAATTAACAATTTAACCCCCAATGAATTGCATTTTAAAAACTTACCTTGGAACCGATAGAAACAGTAGAGTTCAAATTAAAAATGGGCTTATCATCAGACCCATAAAAAAATTCATTGTCCTATAGGACAATGTGGTATACCACAAAATTAAAAATTATTTAAAATTTTAAAATAATTTTATTTTGAATAAATATCTTTTTTCTTTTTTAAGATCTTTTTTTATATATTTTTTCTTTTCAATATTTCGCTTTCCTTTGGAAAGCTTCTTCAGGAAAAAATTTTTTATATTTTTGAAAACAAAAAAATTATTAATTATTATTATTTGTTAATAATTTTTTTGTTTTCAAAAATATAAAAAATTTTTTCCTGAAGAAGCTTTCCAAAGGAAAGCGAAATATTGAAAAGAAAAATTATATAAAAAAAGATCTTAAAAAAGAAAAAAGATATTTATTCAATATAAAAAAGATCGTTTAAAAAACTATAAAAATTATCAAATAATTTTATTTTTTGAGATCACTTTTAATTTAATCTAAATATAAAATTCTCTTAAATTTTCTACACACAATTTAGGGTAAAATCCACTGATGCACTGAGCTTTATATGCAGCTGTAAAATATTCATGTCCCCAATGATTCAACCCGAATCCTTTTTTAAGTTTTAATATCAACATTACTGAAAATATCTATTCATCTACACCGAGTCATGGGGGCAAGAATCTACAAAGATGAACGCTTTTTATATCAAAGAAAAATTGTGAATTTGACGCACCGTGTGATTGCCGTAGATAAATAATAAATTCTTTTGATTTGTATTAAATTTAAGAAAAAGAAAAAATAATTCAAAAAGGGTACCTTTCAAATTCCATAAGAACGGTAAATAGATCCTGGTTTCAACAGGACGGTGCCACATGTCACACAGCCAAAACAACGATCAATTTATTGCAAACCAAATTATAGTACATAAAACTTCAATTAATTAATTCAAATATAAAAGTAGATATTCTAATTACCAATGGATTAAAGTAGCGTGTAGAATGATATCAAACGTTGAATAATTAAATTAAAAAAAACGTGATCTTTCACATTATTCTTCGGCTTTTTAGATTTGGCAGCTTTATTAGAGCAAGTTTACCAGTGTAGGATGGTAGAATTAATGGATTCCATTGTAAGCCTCGAAGAAAAAATAACAAGAAATGCTTTTGCGCCGATTCCATGCTATTATAAAATGGATCCCAAGTTATTAAGCCATATTCCAGAATATTGTTGACAACAGAAGTATAAAGATGTTATGTGACATATGGGTCACTAAAGTCCATCTCCCACCGTTTTATAAATCCAAGAACTAAATGTGCTTTCTTAGTGGCTAACAAAATATGCTGGGTAAAATGTAAGTGAGCATGCAGTAAAATACCAAGATCTGAATTTTCATTCAGTGTCTCAAGTTCGTAGCCGTTTAAAATATATTCCACGTTTGTATGACATCTTTGGAAGGAACTTATGTATTTGCTCTTTGGAAGGTTCAACTCCATAAGGTTAATATCATACCAGGAACTCAATGCTTCTAAATACTTTTGCAGGATATTCTCCAGCATCTGATTAGCGTGACGATTATATATATGTTCAAAAGATCTTCACGTCGTCTTCATATTATAGAACATTTGAGTGTTTAATAGCATTGGGTAGGTCATTAATATACAAGGAAAATAGAGAAAACCAACCCTTAATCACGATGGTTATATAAAACAGAAACAAAGAAATCTGGAAACTTAATATAAGAGTACCAATATTAATAAAGGGCTTTTCAACAAGAAGTTTGTTTTCTCAAGCAAAATAAATAAAAACTTTAGACTAAGAGGATTAAAATTTTTATTGTAATACGAAGAGTCAAGTTCGGCAATCATGAATGAAAAATGATATCTGGCAAATGTCCACCACGACCACGCTGACAGATGTCGATTCTTTCTTCAAAGTTTTTAATCACTTATTGGCAGTTAGTTACATCACGAATTTTGAGTTTTAGGACTGAAATTGATGCGATTGGCTCCATATAGACTCTCTCCTTAACAAAGCCCAACAAAAAATAATCCAAATCGTACCATCTGGCTGACCACTGAACTAACTGCTGATTGTCGTAAAATTATACGATCGAAAAATTTGGTTTGCAATAAATTTATCGTTATTTTGGCTGTATGACATGTGGGACCGTCTTGTTGTAACCACATGTCAGTGATAACTACGTCGTCAGTAATAGGCCAACATTGAGTTGTTAGCATCTCGCGATAGCGTGATCCATTGTTCATTTTCAACCACATCTACGAAAAAAAAAATTAGCCAATCACGCCTCCAGACCACTATATAGTGACACGTTGAGCATGCAAAGGCTTCTCAATAATCGCTCTATAAACTTCAAAAGACCAAATGGGGCAATTTTGCTTACTGACAAGTGAAAATGGGCTTCGTCTGAAAATAAGATTTTTTTAGAAAAACCAGCCGGTTCGGCGGCCGGCTTCAATTCCAGCACCGGTTGAATTTCGAAGCCTTCAAAGGCAAATCCTTACGCGCAATTCGCCATGTGGTGGTTTTAATAAGCCCAATTGTTGAGAACGTCAAGGAATTGACAAATTTGAATTTGCTTCAACACTGTGACTCATGGCTGCGATGTTTTCAGTTGATCGACCCGGTCAAACACGCGTTGCTCTAGCCTGTCGACTTAAATTTAACGGCCACATTCGTAATAGCGGTCTCAGAAGGACAATTATGTTGTTCCTAAATATCACAAATTTTACGAAATGTAACTTTAACAGCATCATCATTTCATAGTGGATGTTAACTATCTTAATGCGATTTTCGTGCGAAATTGAATTCATTGTAACAATTTTCAATGTATCTTTTATGAACACATCACAAAACTAAATGTCAAAACTATCATGTTGTCGGTGTTGCCAAAATTGAAAAATAAACTTCTTGAACTTCTTGTTGAAAACCTGATATTAGTAATTACAGTTAAAAAGCAAAAATATCAGGTATGTTCCAGAAAAGTAGTAGAATTAAAGTAAAATACGATTTGAAAAGTTAAGATTTCATTTTGGATGTTCTGCAAATGAAGTGGTTTGATGTTTCATTTTCTCATATGAAATGAAGTTCGAAAACAGAAATTTTAAACAGCTGATATTGACTTGAAAATAAAATTTTGTTATTAAAAGTACTATTTGTGATTTGTTTGCATAAAATTGAAATATATATATATATATATATATATATATATATATATATATATATATATATATATATATATATATATAAATATATAAAATAAATATATAAAATAAATATATAAAATAAATAAATAATGAATGTGGTGTTAGTGTCCACTAAATACCAAACCAATGAATACGCAAAAGCAAAATTACAAAGGCGGATTTTGCGGGATCACTCAAATCCTTTGGATATATATATATGCTTATTGTTTTGGAGAAATATATTTGTCCTAGGTGGATTAAACTGAAAATGACAGCTGATGAACAAAATTTGTCTAAGCGCCACTTCATGCAAAAATTTGGTATTTCCGGTGTAGTAGGATGCATTGATGGAACTCACGTGGAAATTACTAAGCCGCAAAAAGATGGAAACTTGTTCTATAACAGAAAAGGTTACTACAGTTAAAATGCTATGATTGTAAGTGTATATCCAAAGAACTTATTATATAATCAACGTTATATTTATTATTTACTATTCCTTATAGATTTGTGATTATAACATGGTTATAAAAGCGATCGATGCCTGCCGACCCGGTTCTAGTCACGATTCTCTAATTTGGAGCGTCAGTAAACCATGCAGCTATTTTACTCGTTGCTATGGCAACGGCGACAGAGGTAGCTGGTTATTGGGTGACGCAGGATACGCTTTCCAACCATTTTTACTGACTCCTTACAGGGATCCTCAGGCTGGTACACGACAACACAACTTTAATAAAAGACATGCGTCAGCACGGAATGTCATTGAACGGACATCAATGCATCTTTTATGAACACATCACAAAATTAAATGTCAAAACTATCATGTTGACGGTGTTGCCAAAATTAAAAAATAAACTTTTTGAACTTCTTGTTGAAAACCTGATATTAGTAATTACAGTTTAAAAAGCCAAAATATATATTCAATACACCCAATAAGACGAATTTCCAAAACAATGAAATAAGAGAACAAATAGTTTGTCGGCAATCTTTTTTTGTATTTATATTGGTGTTAATAAATAAAACAAAAACAAATGTCAAAATCAAAAACAACTCAAACTCATAAAAAGTTAACATAATGAAAATATATCAAAGCATCAAGGGATATTAAAAAATATATCAAATTTAAAGCTTAAAAAACAAAAATCAAAACTTCAATGGTAAGAAAATGATGCTTATTGTTTTTACGATAAAATACTCTACAATCTCGCTTAAGCATTTGAAGTGCCAAAATTAAAACTCCCGGAGATATTTGAATGTTGAACATTAAAGAAAAAAATTTTAAGAGTACAACTGTCCCATTTATATTTTGCAATTATAACTAGACGTGGCTGCAACACATATAATTTTTGAGATCTTTACGGTAATTATGATTATGGATTAATACTCATCGGCGAGATTAAAGCAAGCTTAAAGGTGTGGACTCTTATAATCTAAATGTGTTTTAACAAATACCGATAACAAATGATTCAACATCAGTCACGTTATACAAGGTCTAGTTATAAATATTCGGGAAATACTTAATATGTAGCCATTATAATAACAAATGATAACCAAATTATGCTTTCTGCCAAACAATTCCAATGTATTCTTTCACTATGTAAATAGTTGTTGCAGTCAAAATAATAATTTTTATATCCAATGCCATGTTGCGGCTCAAGTGATAGCCTGTAGAATGAGTAATTGATTAGTTCTAACAAATACCTAAATCGCATATATACTTGTACATGAAAATCACTATACGATTGAAACTTTTTGATTTTTCGACAGTGGCCTAGCAACGTGGCACAACTTTGTGTGGTTAAAAATCTTATTTATAAAAAGCGAATTGCTACTAAAACATTCTTCAGATATGCAAAAATTTATCATGTTGATTGTAACTTATTTAATAATACAGCTTTCACAGTTATGTGAACACAAAATGCTTCAGGGAGTTTTTTTGGATTAAGTTCGAATTGTTTACTGTATTGCGCATACTGTAGAGCTACATTCGGGCTCTAGTATTTAGGATGTGTTTTATGAAATCTTTAATGTAAAACACGTAAACTTCCAATATTTAATAAAAAAATAGAGTCTTAAAACTTGCTTAAACATACATATAAGGGTAGCCGTCATAATACTAGTTAGATAAAATATGACGTTGCAGGAAGGAAAACGTTATAATTTATTTGATGTGCTTAAAAGGGGCTTAAAACAAGTCGAAAAGGCTTGAAAATCTCTCAAGCTGATCTGATAATCTAGTAAGGAAGGCATTTCCATTTATAAATTTATAACACATTTAAGCAAGTGGTTTCTAAACACTAAACGCAGGTATACACAACGCAATTATAGAGTTCCACTTTGGCATTTTCTTAGCTGCTTCGAGCACCGTTTTTAAAACTGCAAAGGAGTGTATATTCTTTTAATTGTGAATAGTATATTGTGCGTAGTATATTTTTTTGCCGCCATGATGTCCAGTTAAATGCGAAAATTTAAAAAACAACTGAACGTACTGCTGGATTATATGCGACACCCACCTGATTTCTTATTGTGTTGGGACGTATGAACATTATATGTATATGTCATAGAATTATTTGGTAGTCTTGAAATAAGCTTAACACAAACTTTTTCAAGTCGCATTATTGAAAGAATTAACCAAAAACACTAAATATGATAAATACGATATATTTTTAGTTTTATTTTATTATAATAACACGTCATACACAAAATAAACACGTATGTAACTTCACCACTGAAACGTCCTAAAAGATGCTTTATTATTTTGTTGCCTATTCTCAACGCTTTTTAACTAATTAATTTGCCAAGCAAGTTGTGCTTATATAGCTGTTTTTAGCGGTTGTGTAGACGCCTACTTGACTGTGGGTACTCTTGTGTTGTGTATTAGTTATTTTTGTTTTCTACTGTTTAACTGATTTCGTAGAATTTATAACAAGCATGATCTTGTTGTCTTGTGTATATAAGATTTCTTAGCAAACTACGCAGTTTCTAAAACACACAATAGGTCATTTCGTTTACTTTTTTTACCGATAATTATTTTCTTTTAAAAGTTAAACAAATCATCTTCCTAACAATATTGTATATAGAATATTACAGAGAATAATTATTAAATTAAAAATGTCAATTATTATTATTTCTTTTGTAGTGGAATAAATGGGTTTTCATCTTACTTACTGGATTTTTGGAAAGTGTAACTTTTATTTGCATAAAAAGTGAGTTTTTTATTATACAAACTATTTTCTTGACAAACAACGAGTATTTCGTAAAAATGACAATTCTTTTCAGCTGTTTTGATTTTGTACATTTACGGCTGGTTGAACTATAATAAAGATGAGTCAAGCATTATATTTCATGGATTTCTATGTTTGGTGGGAGTTTTCTCGTTGGTGGGTGCTTTTTTTGCTGACAGATGGCTCGGTTTATTGTACGCGATTATTTTTTTGTTAATTCTTTATGCAATTGGCTGCATAAATTTGGTATTGGCAACACTTCAAGGTACTGTTTTTTCAGACATCGCTGTTCCATCCCGGTAAGTGTTTTAACAGTTTTATTTTTAATTTATATTATTTTATTATTTTAATTTTTATTATTATTATTTTATAAATTATAATTAAGTAATCTATAATTATTCGGAATCATTTTTAATATAAGCAATTTTATTTCGTGCTTGATTCCTTTAAATAAATATTTCATGATATTCTCACAAAATATTTATTAAAAAATAAACATCTTATGATATTCTCATAAAACATTTATTTCAATAAAAATAAAAACAAAAATACATTTCGAATATTTTTGTTTTTATTTTTATTGAAATAAATGTTTTATGAGAATATCATAAGATGTTTATTTTAAAAAAAATTTTTGTAATAAATATTTTGTGAGAATATCATGAAATAGTTATTTAAAGGAATCAAGCACGAAATAAAATTGCTTATATAAATTATAATTATTTTATTAATTACTTTTATTTTTATTTGACCTTTTTTAATTTAATTAAATATGCACTAATCTTTTAAACGGTCTTTTAAATAATTTAACGATTTTATTTTTCGAAATATTTCGCTTTCCTGTGGAAAGCTTCTTCAGACAATAGAACGCAACTAGTACGAAAAGAACACTGAAGATGGCAAACAGCCGAAACCGGTTTGTTCACAAACCAAATTTGACGAGGGTCGACGGAAAACCGTACCCAAATAATACTTCTTCAGAAAATTAAATTATTTAAAAGACCGTTTTAAAGATTAGTGCATAGTTAATTATTTTATTAATTATTATTTGATTAATTATTGTTTTCTTAATAATTATTACGACCATTGAACGTACATTATATAATAAAAATATATTTAATTTATCTCGATCATATTCGTTTGCAATTCACCTAGAATATTTTTGGCTGTGTTAGCTGAAAGTGTGTAATTAAAAATTAGTTTTTAACTAAATTAATTAATTAATATAGAACAAGATTAAAGCACATGATTAGCATTTTATAAAATATATAGAAAAAATTGAACAACAATTAAAAAGTGTTATGCTGATTCTTCTTAACATTTGCCAGGGATATTTACCTTTTGTAAACATAAAGGCCTTTTACAACATGTTTCTGTTATCTGGCAATTTTGTTATATTTATGTTGTTATATTTTCGCCTACCAAGAGCTGACCTGCTTAAATAAATTATTCGCTGCATACCATGACACCTTCTGAGAAGCATTACCACTTCGAGTGGTTTTTAATACATTTAAAATCAAGAGAAAGACTTTAATTCCATCGACACCATTTTTCCACACATTAAGGACCACTCGATACTAACCACCTCTAGAATTTTAGGTTTTTTTGAACGTGGGCCACAAATATAATTGAAATAAATCGAGTTTTCTTCGTTTATTGTATTTTGAACTGTATGAGATGTACGCTGACATTGTCAAGCGCATAAAACATCAACGACTGCGCTGGCAAGTGCGTGATGTGCGAGTGAAGAAGCTAAGAAGAATTTTTGAATATGGCATCGAAAGCGTCCCGATGAGAGGACGACTAAAACTCCGATGGAAAGATCAGGTCCAGTGACATCTCTCACACCTAAATATTAGAAACTGGGGAAGAAGCGTAGAAGACCGAAGCGTGTGGAATGCTATCCTGCCTTCGGACTAATACTCACCAAAGTTGTATATGGCCATTTAAGAAGAAGAATTTAGGTGAAAAACTAAATTGTGTTAACGGATGATTTGCATACAAATAATTTTAGTTGTGCCCTGATAAAGAAATCTATATTTTAGATTTTAACGGACAATCAATGTGAGTAGTTGTTTGTTTTGATGTTGTTGCTGTAAAACAACAAAACAGAAGAAAAAGCTAGCCAAAATGCAAAAATGCAACTTTGTTTTTCTTCACTAGAAAGGCTCTTTGGTAAACAAATCTATATATATAAAAGAAAGTGATGTTAGTTACTACGCTTATAACTCGAGAATGCCTGGACCGATTTCGGTGATTAGCACCAATTCGGACAGGTCTCCGGCCAAATAAGAAGAATACACAAGAAAATTTTGGAAAATTTCCCAAAAAAAAAATTATGAAGAAAATTCATTTTCACATACATTTTTTTTTACAACGCTATCTTAACTCAAGAACCCATTAAAAAACATGATTGTAAATGCTATATTGCCAGTAGATGGCGTTGTATGCACACTTGGCAGATGCAATGACATATGTGACTGGAGTTTTAGTAACATAAATATTGGAATTTTCTTCAGCTTTTATCAGCTTTCCTTATTTATTTAAATTAAATTTGGTTTAATACAATATTTTGAAGAAAATTTTGGAAAATTTCCCAAAAAAAAATATTATGAAGAAAATTCATTTTCACATACATTGTTTTTACAACGCTATCTTAACTCAAGAACCCATAAAAAAACATGATTGTAAATGCTATATTGCCAGTAGATGGCGTTGTATGCACACTTGGCAGATGCAATGACATATGTTAGTAGTTAAAAAAGTCATGAAAAATGTGATTGAAGCAAAAATTTTAAAAGAAAAATATAAGGGCGATGTGTTGAAACCACGCATTCCTATGATTCCTCCAGATTTGCCGTTTGATTTTAAATGGCTTCAGTTCCCCATACCTGTTGCTTTTCAATGATCCCTGTTTTTTGCACTTTCAGTTATATGTATCACGTTCACGTGCTTTGTTTTTCAATACCGCGAACCAAAATCGATCAAAAAATGTCGAAGAAATGACTTGCAAAGCAGTCACGGGCACGCTAGTTTGAAATAAATTTAAAATAAACTTTAAATGCAGATAGCTCAATTGTGCTAATCAAGTACAATATGACTCACTTTTATGCTACTTCATAACTTTACATAGAAATTTTGCGATTTTAATTACAATGATGACGTTTAAACGTTTTAAGTGGGTCTAATGTTGACTTGTTGCTGACGAAAAGTGAAATAGAAAGTGATAACAACTCATATAATGAAGATATTTGCGAAATGATTATATAAATTTCTAGATCCAAAACACCAAACAGATATATTGTATAAAAACGTTTATATTTCCTACAGATAGAAGATTTAAAACCAGCTAATTTTTGAAAAAGTAGAGGGTGTTGTAGACATACTCAGGAAATGGGCTAGGTACCAGTTTAATCCAAAATTTCTACAGTATCATACTCCATTTCTAGCGAAAAATTCAACTACATTTAGAAACTGTATAGAATCACGTTAGTGATAGAGCAAAAAAAAAAACAATGTAAAATGGGTAATTCGTCCTTATAGCAGCTAGAACATTTCAAAACTTTGCTTTTAGACATGCAATACATAATTTGGAACGTCATGCTCGTCCTAGATAGCCGAAGGCATAATTCTAAGCAACAGAACCACCTAGTTGCAACTTTAATGATTCCAGGACAGGGTTGCAAACCATCACACCTTGCTAAAGAGTTGGAGACTTTCCTACTCCTGTCAAGAACATATGTCTAGCATGCTCACTGGACTGGATCATTCACTTTGCGTGTCATTATCAGTGAGATGATCCTGGCCACCATAATAACCATTATACTGTTATGGGGCCGCAAAACCACAACCACCACGATACTTCCATATAGGGGCCATCCTCAATGATCAGTCAGAGAACTATTATAAGTCTAAAGAGACAAATAATGAACTCTGCGGGTTCACTGATCCCCGTGGAAATAAAGTGGAGCTTCCAGTTGTCTCCCTGTCTGACTTCAGGGGACTGGGCTCCCTTTTTCCCCAGTTGCATTGAGTCTAGATAGTGGAATATTCTATAAAGACCATATTTATATGCAAATAGCGTACAATTTCCCAAAGAAATTCATCGGGCAATGTAACGAATTTACCAATTTATCAACAACAATGTAACTTTTTCTACGAAAACTATTGGTCGTTGCATCGACTACAGGTAGTCAAGAGCTTTAAGACAAATCGATATTTGGAATAGAAACTTAAAAAAGCGTTTCTCCCATGCAAGCGCCAGCAATCGTTCAAAAATACTACGCCTTCAAATGACTGTTATAATCTTCTCCCTTCTAATTGATTTACGATATATAAATCTTGCTTAAAATAAAGAACAGATACAAAGTTTTTGTTAATTGCAAATTCAAACCATTTTTTTCCTAAGTTGCAAAGTTAGCTTAAGCTAGTTTATGTTCTTTACAGCCGAGCCTTTAAGCGCTCTTTAGCCAAAAATACATACAGAATACACATACATATAAATAATTACGTACTTATTCTAAAAGGCTTTTTCTAGTTTTTGCATTTTGTTTTGTTATTTTATTTAATATTTATTTATTTTAATATGCGATAACTGCATGTTAAAGTTTAAAGCTTAGCAAAATTTAAAAAATTTTTCTTAAAATTGGAGGGTACTTTTCGCCTTTTGCGGCTAGGCCGAACTACTGCGCAATATTCTGTTGCAAAACATGGCAAAATCATAAATAACTTTTTCTTTGAATTGCATTGGTTGAGTGAAATACTCATATGAAGAACGGGCCTAAAAGGGATTTACGAGAAACCATTTTTATTATTCACATTTATATTTATAGTTAAGCAATAATGTAACTATATTTAGAATTGTAAATATTTTTATTTTTATTATCAAAAAATGTTACCGTTATTATAATTATTACCACTTTTTTTAGGAGTTCATCTTTTGCTGGTTTATTACTTATTGCACTTGGCGCTGGTGGTATACAGACTTGTGTTTTTGCGTTAACAGCTGATAGATATAAAATGCCTAAGCAAGCAAGGTATCTTGGAATCCATCTTTCGTGGTTCAGTTTAACAGTTTTTGGTGGTGCTATGCTCTCAGCCGCAATCATACCAGTTATCAGAGAATTTAAATGCAATAACGAAGATGGCTGTTTCTCAGCAGCTTTTATGCTACCAACCATAGCTATAATTGGTGCTATTGCGAGCTTTACTGTTGGCATGACAAAATTTAGAAATAAATCTCCTACTGGTGAAATATTTTCGGCTATTGATGGATCTTTAAATGTTAACACTTTTAAAAATATTGTGTTTCTTTATTTGCCACTATCCTTTTTTTGGGCATGTTTTGATCAACAAGGTTCCCGCTGGACTCTACAGGCTACTCTAATGGATAATGAAATTTGGGGTTTCAATATCAAACCGGATCAAATGCAACTCTCGTATTATTTGTTGATGTTGATTTTCATGCCTCTAATTGATTATATAATTTATCCATTTCTTAGTTTGTTAACTATAAGAACACCATTGCAAAAAATATTTGTTGGAGGTGTCTTTGTAGCAGCAGCTTTTATTTTCGCAACCTTTTTACAGCTTGATTTGGAAAAATTAGATCCTGTTTTCCCAAACAGCACGACAGCACAAATAAGAGTTTACAATGGATTGAATTGTGAAATAAATGTAATTTCTTTTCCTAACATAGACAATCAAGGAAATATCACTATCGAAAGCTTAGGAATGTTTAAAGCAGACGGCCACGTAGTCAACGTATTGCCGTATGCCCAAACTGATTCTTGGAATAGTTTTCGGCATAAAATTGACTTGGATAGCAGTGGCGAGGTTGATGATACGATTCATGCCCGGATTTCTAGATTCCTTTTTTTTCCTTCACCGACTGATCCACCGACTCCTGCACCGGTTACAAGTCCACCCACGACACCGATTACTTTATCTCCTGAATTCGCTTGTGAAAATTTGACTATAGAGAAACCCATAACGGAGGGTGAAGCTGTGAGCTACTTTTTTCATCAAAATTTGGCTGAACGTTTCGAAGCGCATGTAGAAAAGCCAAAATTAGGTATGCCCATTGTGAGACCGCTCATTAATATACCCCCAGAAGCTGTCGTCATCACTTTAGAGGATTCTAGTAAACAGGTGACAACATTAACTCCATATAGCACCAAGGCGATAACTGTATCAAGAGGAGGAGTCTTGCTTCTTACAAATGGCTTGCCGCGAACAATTATTAATGCCAGATCTGGTGGGGTTTACGTATTATTGGGACATAGAAATATGACTAATAATGAAATATATGTAAGTAAAACTATTAATTAAAGAATATTTAAAAAAAAGTTCACATAAATTTCATAAAAATTAAAACAAAAAAATACAATTAATAACGTCTAATGAAAGTGTAACAAAGATTTATTTAAAATGTCACATTAAATATTAAATTAATATGCTCTGTTATATTTTTGCCAGTGGCTAGATTTGCTTTGACAATTTTACCCCTTCTACAAAAAAAGCATTTCACACAATATAATAATGCTTTCCTTCGTAAACTGTCTTACAATGGCGAAAGAAAGATTAATTTATCTATAACGAGTTAAGCTGAACAATCAACGAAATATTGAAATAAAGTGTGCCACCAACAATCAAGTTCAGTGATTTTCTTAAATACCGTTTATCCCTTAAAACAGTTTTTAAATTTGGAGATAACAGTGCATAGCTTGAAAATATTTCTACTCTTGCTTTGACCGATTTTTTAGGATTTTGCCGGTTTTGCACTTTTTTTTTGCTACATTCTTTGGTTTTGCACCAAAATTATGTGGTAACATAAAAATAGGTCCTTTATCAATTCACTTACACACTGTTGTCATTTTATCACTTACCTTGTAATATATGTGCCTTAACCTTGTGGCTATTTTAATATACAGGCACCTTTGCACAGTCACCGCAGTAACAGTATTTCATTTATTTTAAATCATTAATGTCCATCTCTAACTAGCTAAGCCCACTCACAGTATTGTGCTCTTTTCTTTAGTATTCGTAAAGAGGGCAATGTGTGCACATTTTTTCAAGGTACATTGAACAAAATTTAAAGAAAATATTCGAAAAGTTTTTTATTATTGAAAATCGTTGGGCAATTTTAAATGCCTCGTATTTCACAAAAGGTTAATGTTAGGATAACGATAAGTATTTGATGTAGGAAGCGAAGCAAAGCAGCCAAAAAAGTGGAAACTTAAAATGAGACCAGATATTATTATTTTATTTAGTTTTAGCAACTTTTAAATGTTCCTAACCCAGCTCCTAACATATTTGATAAATATCTCTTATTCTTCATGCACTTTTATATTTTGATAACACGCGTTTTCATTGCTTTTTTCTTAACTTTTATTAACTTTTCCAATACGAGTAACTAAAAAATTTTTTAAATTTACTAAATTTTTTCCCCCTGTCTGTGTTGTATGTATGTAGGCATGTATGTATGTATGTATGTATGTATGTTTGTTTGTATGTATGTAAGTATGTATGCTCAAAAGGGTTAGTTAAATTTCACTTAAAAAAATAATTAAAAAATATGTGATGCGGTTTTCTTCTAAAATCTCTGTACAACAAACTAGACATTTAGCTCTACCTACTGGCTTCTCTATACCTCCTACCCTCAAACAAAATTTTCGTGCAATTACTTCATGAAAAATTTCATTGTTCATGTTCAATCGTAATCTAGCGACGAATTAACTAGATTTAGCTCGAAATTTGAAAGAACTTGTTGCGGTGTAATAAAAATGATCCATTACTATAGTTATATGACGTTATAAAATGCAATAAAAATTCCTGTTATTTACTTAATATTTTTACATAAACTTGGTATCGTTACCAATACTTTTTCCCATCTTTTTGGTAGAATATGAACTCCACGCTAAAACAACTTCTCTGATATTGAGGTAGAGAATTAATAAAGCTAATTTCTGGTACCCTGTTCTGAAGTGATGCGTATTCCATTAAGGGTGTTTTACATCCATCAAAACAAACTGTACTCAGAAAGAGCAATTCCTGGGCTACAGGGGATGAGCTAAAAATTTTTACCCACTGTTTTCCAAATAGTTTTTGATCTGCAAGTCTGGCTACACGTTGTACCTAACTGTATCAAATGCATCCATTATTCTGCATCTCCGGATGGAAATACGGCATCACTAAACCCAAAATCTAAAAAAGAAGTCATGCCATTTGACATGATTCACATTAACCATGCAGGACCTCGGCCTGATATAACCACAAAACCTAAATATGTAATTGTAGTGAATGATGTATCATGTACCTTGCTATGAATACGATTGCATGGGAAGTAAATCATGCACTCACTAGCTATTTTCGTTACTTTAGTTGACCACGAAAATGTATTACTGATCGTGGTACATGTTTCACATCTAATTAATTTGCTGCGTTTATGGAAAGACATAGCATTCAGCATGTAATGGTGTTATCCGGTACGCCACGAGCCAACCGGTAAGTAGAACATGTGAACCGTGTGCTGGAATCAATGCTAACTAAACTAACAAAAATTTTGGACATTCGGACTGTACCAAAACAGCCAGAGATTGATTACGCATTGAATAATTCAAATGACAAAGCTTAATCGTCGAACATGAAATATTTCACATCTGATCATAGACCGGCTCGTGATTTTGCAGAGTGGGATATTATAGAACGTGGATACTATTGTTGGCTCTAACAGGAGTCCCATAGAATAGAATAGGACAGTGACACGCAATAGTAGTAGTATGTACAAGTGCAAAGAGTATTAACTTGCACATGCATTGGTAGTGACACTTGGAGATACCCGTGAGGTTGAACTATCACTGCAAGTACCCACACAAATCTGCAACACACGCTATCTCTCACATAGCATTATCGTTTTCATATCATTTTAAACAAAAGAACTATTGAGTCTATTGTGGAATAAAATACAAATAGATTCCTTAAATAGCATGGAAATGAAGACTTGTGCGTTTGCAAACAGTTTTTATTACATACAGAAGTCAATTTTACAAGAAATAGCGCAGATTTTTTAAGGTTCGATTTGTGGTCTTAAACTTTTGCTCGCGAAACAAGCTTGGATTAAATGTATTATAGAAAAGAAAATTTTCAGCAAATGTTGAGGGAAGCAAAATGTTATCCAGTTCAAGGAAAATAACTTTTTTTCCAAAGAGAATATAACAATATTTTTTTTTGACAAAAATTAGCTTCTAAATTGTCTTTTAAAAAAAATACTTTTAAAGCCCTTAAACATTTATTTTTTCAGTTACCTTAACTTTATCATTATTTATTTATTAACAGCATTTTCAAACTTACGAAACAGTCGAACCGAACTCCATTAACATAGTTTGGCAACTGCCTCAATATATTTGCCTAACACTTGGTGAAATGTTCATTACCAACAACGTCTTAGCGTTCTCCAATTCTGAGGCACCGGAAAATATGCAACCAATATTGCATGGCTGTTGGTGGCTTACAAGGGCTATAGGAAATCTATTGGCTATGATAATTATGAAAATAAAATTCTCTGACACCCAGGTAATACAACGTTTACTTGTAATGTTATAAGATCAGATGCTATATCCTTGTGTAATATTTGTTTATTAATTATTTTTTAATTCTACTGGAAAATCATTGTCATTAAGTATATCTCTTATTGTATCCCTAATGACAATGATTTTCCAGTAGAATTAACTAACAGATTAATTAGACAATATGGTAGTTGTAGGCATAATTTAGGAAATTCTACGGCAGAGCCAAGAAATTATAAATCATTAACTTATGTTCCTGGAATATCAGAAAGATTAAGAAAGTGTAAAATATGTGACACAGATAAATATATAATTGCACACAAAACACATAACACATTAAATAAATTATTTAGCAGTATGAAGGATAAAATAGGAAAAATGGAAATATCTGATGAAGTATATAGGATACCATGTGGAGGAAATGACCAGGTGAACTGTGACAAAGTTTATATTGGGACAACAAAAAATAAACTTAAAACGAGATTAGCTGGTCACAGGTGTGACCAAAAATATAGGAATATTTCAACACAGAAGACATCCTTATCTTCACATTGTAAGAAATATCCAAAGTTTGATGAAACATCAGTAGTAGATATAGAAAAAAACTACAAGAGACGTTATATGTTGGAAATGTTAGAAATTGTTAATGTACCAAATGTAAGGAGAATAAATTTCAAGACAGACACAGACAATTTAGCTCAGAATTATAGGTACTTAATTCAAAAGACACATAATTTGTTATAATTATTTCATAAGAGAGAAATTGTTATTTATTTGTTATTTCCGTTTCCTTGTTTTTGTATGTTTGAACTTTTGAAAATTTAAAATTTTTGTATGTATGTATGAAAAAATATTTTATATATTTTTGTCAAATGTTTTGAAACATTTTTTCAATTTGTTAATAATTTTTTTTTTTGTTTTCAAAAATATAAAATTTTTTCCTGAAGAAGCTTTCCAAAGGAAAGCGAAATATTGAGAAGAAAAAATATATAAAAAAGATCTTAAAAAAGAAAAAAGATATTAATTAAAGATAAAAAAGATCGTTAAAAAAAAACTATAAAAATTATCAAACCATAATAATATTACATACACAATGGAAAAAGAACAAGAGAGAAATTTGCATTATCTTGACATCATAATAAGACGAGGAACTGACTGTTTAACATTTGACATCTATAGAAAACCGACTACGACTGAGACTATCATCCACATCACCTCGTAACACCCTACCCAACATAAACTAGCGGTATTTAGAATAATGTATTAACATAGACTCAATATAATCTCACTTACTCCAGATATGTACAACAAAGAACTCGACATAATTTATAACTTAGCTAAAAATAACGGCCACAAACCCACTACTATCAACAAACTTCTTAGACAATACAATAATAAAAACAGGAATAAAGAAGACAAAGGTACAACCGATACTTACACAGAACCAAAAATAGACTAGCTAACCTTTTTCACAAAGAAGGTTTACTCACAGCATTAAAAACCAGCAACACTCTGAGATATAATCTCTGGACAACGACAGAAACAACTGACAAATTTAGTTCCAGCAAAGTATAGAGACATACTTGCATCTGCAAACATACTTATATAGAACAAACTGGACGAACACTAAAAGCAAGATTTACAGAACACATACGCTCATACACTTTGCCACTAAGGGACACACACGAAGGTTAATAGATGAATCTATATGCATTATTGTATCCTAGCAAAAAAGAACGATGACTAGACATTCTTAAAAACATGGAAATCTACAAAACAAAAACTTTTAACAATGACATTATAAACGAACAGGTAAACTCGACCTCAGACATAATTTGCACACCACTAAAACTATTTATACAGTCGAATAAGCGGAAAACACCTTCAGACGGATATACGTACCTAGATAATAATAAAACAAGGAAATATTCCAAATTAGTTGTGGTCATTCTATCTACACGAGTAGATATGACCTAAACCTGAACACTGAGTCACCTATACCGATTTCAACACGACTTAAACATGATGTCTTTACATTGAAAGTGCTCGCCGCTTATGCCGAACAGACAGCCTGAAAAGATAGAATATAATGGCAACAGTAGGACCGAAGAATGTTGAAAATAGTTAAGATCGGTGATAAAATAGAACTGTATAGAAATTCTGCACTATTTATAATCAATTCAGTCCTTATTCATATTTAACAAAAATTAATAATTTATAATTCTATCACATCTATAAAATCAGCTCTAAACAAATAATAATGTTCTTTTAATTAAATATATAATACTTGAATTTATGAGTGATAGCATACGGTCTTTTTTAGTTCGTGAGTTATTTGTCTACATAATTTCGATAATGAACGAGACGCAAATACACTAAATAGACGCTTTAAGGATTATAATGTTAGAAGCTTTTTATAGCCTTCAATTATTAGCATTGTTAATTAATTCTTATGTTATGGTATTTAGCACAACTTTTGTAATAAAAATCCTCCGACAATTGTGCTGAGAAATCAATTCGAGCACGCTTGAACCAAAAATACTGTCTGGTAATTTTGTTTTTTATTTTGGTCAACACGTGGGAATTATTATTTTAGCATAATTTTGATTGAGCAAAAATCACACATTAAAAACTTTTATACGCGTGGTTTTTTGTTACCAAACCTTGTTGGTGTTCAAATGTGAGTGGTGCAATCTCAGCATTTTAAGCATGGAAAGCAATGATTTTTGAAATGTATTTTCATTTATTTCATTTTGTTATTTTATTTTATGGATATTAACTTTAAGTAAAAATTAAAGATTCAATAAAATAAATTGAGTTGGTAAAAAGATCTGATCAACCTTGGCCTGCGTTCTATTATTGTTTGTAAAACTTGTCCTAAATTATCCTTGTGCCAACACTTGCTTAAACTAAACCCTAACAACTTAATTTAGCTAACTGGACAATAACTTGGTGAACCATTAAGCTTAGTTAAGCCCCAACTTGAATTTCCATTCGCTACGTTGGCAAGGCAAGCGAATTTCAGTTGTAACAAACATAGCGAAACGTGTGTCTTACGATGTCTACAAAAGTGAAGCCATGGTTTTTGGTCTGCCCCATTCTAAGAGCAGTGGCTTCTAGTAATTTGCTTTTGCAAATAAAGAATGAATAAGCAGTAACATGTCTGTTACAATAAAAAATATCAACGTGTGTTTCTTAGACCGAGAGGTTTGAACAACTTTCATGCTGGGGACAGGGAACTAAAGTTTATATTAAGTTGAAATTTCTAGTAAATACGAGCTAATCAACGTCAACGCTTCTGATATAAACTGAAAAAATATACTCATGCTGTGCTAATTCTTTAGTTGAAAAACTGAAAATATATTTTTATATATTTATTTTTTTTTTTTTTGTTGAATCTTTGAAAACTATAATTTTTTAGCAATAATAATTCGGATTTAACATTTTTCTTTTCATTTTTAGGCTATGGAATACTTATTATTTGCCGAAATCATGGCAATTTTGATGATAATTTTTATGACATTAGCAATATGTTACAAGCTTACGGAACAGGGAAGTAGAAAAATCAGCCGAAAGAGCAGATTATCAGTCTACCCATCTAAACGTGAACGAGGCTCAGAATCAGAATCAGCCCAGTCCACTGGTCATGGGAGAAAAAGTAGACGTCCACGACAAAGCGTACGTGAACGAGAATCAAAATCAGCGCCGCCCCCTGATCGTGGTAGACCAAGTAGACGTCCACGACCAAGCGAACGTGAACAAGAATCAGCATCAGCGCCACCCACTACTCGTGGGAGACCAAGTAGACATCCACAAAAAAACGAACGTGAACAAGAATCGGCATCAGCGCCGCCCTCTGCTCGTGCGAGACCAAGTAGACGTCCCCGACCAAACGAACGTGATCGAGAATAAGTATCAGCGCCTTTCCCTGCTCGTGTGAGACCAAGTAGACGTCCACGACCAAGCGAACCTGAACGAGAATCAGCATCAGCGCCGCCCACTGCTCGTAAGAGATCAAGTAGAGGTCCACGACCAAGCGAATGTGAACGAGAATCAGCATCAGCGCCGCCCACTGCTCGTGGGAGATCAAGTAGACGTCCACGACCAAGCGATTGTTGTAAAATCAGCCGGCCAACTTAACGTGAACAAGAATCAGCATTGCCCCTGCTCATGGTAGACCAAGTAGACGTTCACGACTAAGCGAACCCCCATGTCCAAGCGAACTTCCTAAATCGCCAAACTTAAAACTTTAACTAAAATAGTAAATTAAAATATTAAATTAATAAAACGAAACAGTTTTATTTATATTGTAATCAGTGTTCGAAAAAAAACAGTACGCTAGATAACATACTGTTTAAAGAACACAAACGTTTAACTTGTTTTTAGCATTTGTGTATGTTTACGTAAACAAAATATCATACACAACAATTCATACTGATCCTTTTTTAGCATACTTTGGTGTTTTTTTCCGAACACTGCATAAAATCTAACTATGCATATCAAATTCAAATATGGTAAAGAAAACAACGCAAACACTAAAAATACTTTAAAGAACACAAAGCAACTACTAAGCGAAGCCCTAAATCGAAAACGTTACTAAGAGACCTAATATTAACTCTTCAGTACTATCTGAAACGTGGCTTGATAATGATGTCGTCGCAGCGGAATCACTCGCCGATCGTACCAAAAGACGGTTTTCACCGAAAGGAATGATAACAATACTAAAAGTTCACTACTTAAGCTGTTAAAGAAAAGTACACACACTAAAGTATGCTAAAAACAGATCAGTACGTTATTTTAGTATTTGTATTCTACAGCCAAATGCATACTGTATTTCTTCGGACAAAATGTGTTTGTGCACTGATCTCAAGAACTACAAAACAGAATACTAACGTAGCATACTTAAGCGTTTTATTTCGAATACTGATTGTAATATAATGCTTTTATTTTTGCTCTTATAAATATTTAAAAATTTACAGTTGCGATGCGTTTTGTGTTAAAATGTTACTAATATAAAAACGAAAAAGCAAATCCGTAATTCTAAAAAATACTCAAATTATGTTCAGAAATGTTCTACTCCTTTGCAGGATATCTTCACATGTTTCATCCCATTAAGTATAGCCAAACACATTTTCGATATAAGTATTCTTTCGGGCCTCATGCGCAGTAAATGTAAAATTATAATTTTCCGGCTTCAAATAACTGTCGGCTTGGTAACATTCAGTAGTTGACTGCAGGAATGTTATACGAGTAACAATTGTCGCAGATTGTTTTTTCGTGAAATAAAATAAAAATTAATGTTAAAACAAATATCTGTTATTCTTTTCAACGGTCTTTTTTAATTAACAATATATATTTTTTTGCGATATTTCGCTTTCCTGTGGAAAGCTTCTTCAGGAAATTATTTTTCCTGTTGATTAAAAAAGATCGTTGAAAAGAATAACAGATATTTTTTTCAAATATAAAAAGGTCGATTAAAAAAACAAAAAAATTAATGTTAAAACAAAATATTTTAGAAAATATACGAGGGCTGCTATTTATATTTCTGGCCTGGTAACACTGACTGTTGCTAGGCACCAGCTGATGTTTCCAATGCAACCTTCACATTGTTAAACATAACCTCAACCAAAGCATTTTGTCATTTTATTGTTGTTAGTGTTAGTGATAGCAGGTTGAAAAACAGATCTTAGGAGAGATTGGATTTAACTCGTGAACATTTTCGTGCAATAATTTTTCATAACTTTCGACGTGGCCTGACACGACAACTGTGCACAGATGAACTTAATTCCTTATATGGTAATTAAGCACCTTCTTACAGCACCATTAAAAACTGGTATAACGAATTTAATTGTGGCCGGCAATCACTCCAGGACGAATCCCGTGAAGGTCGTCCAACAACGGTTGTTGTGCCAGAAAACATCGCAGCTGTGCATGAGCTGATAAAGCATGATCGTCATGTAACATATCGCGAGATTGAGGCATCTGTAGGGATTAATATGACAAGCATCAATAAGATCTTGCATAAACATTTGCATGTGAAAAAGGTTTGTTCACGTTGGACCTGACAAACGCACAAAAGGATGCTCGTGTTGATTGGTGCAAGAAAATGTTGCAGAAATTCGCTCAAGGTGCATCAAAAGCAGTTTATAATATCTGCACAGATGACAAATCATAGATATACTCATATGATCCTGAAACAAAACAGCAATCCACCGTATGGGTCTTTCAAGACAAGCGAAATTCCACCAAAGTTGTTCGTGGAAGAAGCATATCAAAGCAAATGGTTGCCTGTTTCTTCGGCATTACCGGTCATGTGGCGACTGTGCCATTAGAGTAACGTAAGACGGTTAATTCGGCATGGTACACCACTATTTGTTTGCCAGAAGTCTTTGAGAAACTTCGGGAAAAGTCAAGGAAAAGACACATCATTCTGCATCACGACAATGCGAGCTGTTACCCATTGGCTGAAGCAATGGAGTTTCTGACAGGGCAAAACATTGAATTGATGGGTCATCCACCGTACAGCCCTGACTTGGCACCTAATGACTTCTTTTTGTTTCCAAACATCAAGAAAAAACTACGTAGACAACGGTTTCCTACACCTGAAGAAGCAGTTTCTGCATTCAAAACCCATGTTTTAGAAGTACCTAAGTCGGAGTGGAAAAAGTGCTTTCAAAATTGATTCCAACGCATGCAAGAGTGTATAAATCTTCATGGAGAATATTTTGAAAAACAATAAAATAGATTTTGTCTTTAAATGCTTGTGTTTTCATCCTTAGGCCACAAATATAAATAGCAGCTCTCGTATAAGAAAAATATCCAAATATACAACTTTGTTATTATTCATAGCGATAGTTATATCAGGTATAATGTTAGACATATTTCATTATAAATGATGTAAAAATCTTGATAATATTGATTTAGCGTTTAATCGTTCAAATTAAACAATAACAAAAAAAAGAGCAGCATTTACTTTAGTTCTGTAGGCACGAAATAATTACGAATTTTTTTATGAATCGAATGTCGCCTATCTTTTATTGGAAAATGAACGTAAGTCCTTTGAAAGCACATTTTAAAGTTATAAGTTCTTAGTTTTGTGGATTAGAATGATATATAAATATTTTGCATAGGGAATATTAGTTCCAAGTCCTGTACTACTAGATAGCTTCACTATATTACTTATACAATCATAGAATAATTAATAAATATTACGTTCCAGTATATAAGGGGAAATCCTTTCGTCCTGTCCATTCCAAAAATAAAAACAATCTTTGTTTAATGATTGTTTATGGACTGGGTACAATATTTGAAAACGATTGATCTCACTGTTATGTTTTTGTGATTCTTTTAATAAATATTATACGTATGTATGTACATATTTAATCGAAGACTATCATCTTTAGCAATATCCAGGGTTATTTAATAGATTATATTTCAACGCTGCATTTCAAAATATCCAATATTATTATCCCATAATTTTAAATTGTCGCGGCTATTAGCCGAATTTATTAAAGATTACGCAACATGGAGGTAATTAACCGATTTTAATCTTACGCACCGAATATTGGATATTTAAAATAAGACACTTAGTAAGAACTGTGTCTATTTTAAAAAACAACCACAAAATCAGATTGTGGTTTCACAACAATTTGACATCCGAAATTTTATGGGACAGGCGTGTCTCATAACTAAAGGATATGTCTCTGCATCTTCGTATATTTTGTTACAAAAGCTGAACATTTACAACCAGCAAATGCAAGCATTCTCGCAGACGTCCAACTCTTATTTACTCAGATAATGGGATAAATTTCGTCGAAGCTGTAGAAGTCATCAACAAGGAACGTCTAGAATTTATAAAACTGCTTTAAACACAAGTAATTCAACATCATAGCCAACAGAACATAAAGTAGAAATTTATATATACATCCTGGTGCCCAACATATGATCGGACTCATTAAATAAATGGAAGTTTCAACAAGATAATCTCAATCTATCAATCAATCTAGCACAAATTAACGTAGATTGTATTTAAAATATTATTATTATTATTATGCAACCATCGTTTTTATTACAGTCATGTCAGACAAAGTTGAAGAGTTTGCCAATCACCTGGAGGCGGTTTTCGTCCCAAATGTAACAGACTCTTGTTTAACACCAACGACTGCTCAAGAACCTGTTTTTGACCCGCTAAAAATTCGCCTGCCTGCGCTGAAAGCAGTTATCAGTGAACTAAAGCCAAAAAATCTTCCGGTAGCGACAAAATCATTAACTCAATGATTATCAACCTACCAAATTCGGCTCTGAGAACCGTTATGCTTATTTTTAATTCTATGTTAAGGACTGGTTACTTTCCTTCGTCCTGGAAACAGTCGGAAATAGTTATGATCCCCAAGCCTAGCAAAGACGTTACCCAAGTATAATCTTATCGTCCAATCAGTTTATTGCGTGTTCTCTCCAAAGTATTTGAAAGGCTACTTCTGAAATCTTTAGTACCATTTATTGGTTCAACAAACTTAATCCCCAATCACCAATTTGGGTTTAGGAAAAAACACAGCACCATCGAACAAGTGCATAGAATTGCGAATTTAGCTCGTGGGGGGGCTTTTGAAAGTAAGCAGTACTGCTCTGCACTCTTTATTGACATTTCGCAACCGTTCGACAAAGTCTGGTACGAAGGACTTGTGTATAAAATTGTAAAACTGCTTCCCAAAAACGTTCACAAACTGCTCACAAGCTATTTGGCTAATAGATCTTTTGTGGTAAGATCAAAAAGTACATATTCATCGATTAAAAGAATCTCAGCTGGTGTCCCGCAGGGGAGTATACTCGGGCCATTCCTATACTTATTGTATATTGTGGATTTGCCCACAAGTCCACTCACACACATATCCCCATTTGCTGATGACACAGCGTTTTTAAGTATCCACAAACGCCCGGAAGTAGCATCTCAACAACTTCAAACCCACATTGCTGTTTTAGAGAAATGGCTGCACAAGTGGAAATCAAAGGTCAATGCCTCGAAAAGCGTTCACATAACCTTTACGTTAAGACAGAAAAATTGTCCACCCATCTCAATAAATGGAGTAACAATTCCAAAGCAGAACCAAGTAAGGTACTTGGGAGTACACCTCGTCCGGCGTCTTACGTGGGTACACCATATTGCTGCCAAAATTACACAGCTGAAAATTAAAACTACCCAGCTTTATTGGCTAATTGGGTCACACTCTTTATTAAATTTAGACCCCAAAGTACTCCTATATAAAGGAGCTTTAAAACCAATATGGTATTATGGTATCCAGTTATGGGGTTCTGCATCAAATGTTGAAAAGCTACAAAAAAGACAGTCAAAGATCTTGAGAATGATTACGTGCCGTCCTTGATACATACGAAATTATAATATCCAAAGGGACCTCAATATTCCTACCATTCGAGAGACTTACTTTTATTTGAGGACCATAGGCGCCTCAAAAGGGTGCAAACTTTTGACTTGGCAGTATAGAATTTTTTCTCTCTCGAAATAAACGTTGAGTGCTGCAGTGGCAGTACCAACATAAATATTCTTAGGTTAAGATTTTAATACTTACTGTGAATGCCGTAGACAGAATCAATAACAAAATAAAAAAATAAATAAAAAAAAACTTTTTGGCAAAATTTCGTTAATCACATGACGAAATTTGAGTTTTAAAGTTGAAACCGATTCGATTGGCTCCGTATAGACACTGTCCTTGACATAGTTCCACAAAAAATAATCCAGCGATGTTGTATAACACTAAATTACGCGAACGGGATATTTGGTTTGCAACACATTGATCGTTTCATTGACTGTGCGACACGTGCCACCATTCTGCTGAAACCACATGTCAGTAATATCCACGGCCAAAATTGAGTTGTTAGCATTTCCAGCCTCATGTTCGAAAAAACGGCCCAATCACGCCTCCAGACCATATAGCGCTAATAAAGGGGCACGTTGAGCATGCCAAAGCTTCGCTCTACGATTTTTTGAAGCGCAAATGTGGCATTTTTGCTTGTTACCATATCCTGACAAGTGAAAATATGCTTCGTCTGATTTTTCCAGAAAAATCAGTCAGTTGTTTCCAAATGAATTGAGCGAATCTACGGCGATGTAAATGGTCGGTCGGCATCAATTCCTGCGTCAGTTAAACCCTGTGCGGCTTCAAAGTCAAATCCTTACGCAAAATTAGCCAAGTGTTGGTTTTGGATAACCCCTGTTATTTAGAACGTCGAAGAATTGAGAAATTTGGTTCAACACTATGGCTCACGGCTGCGATATTTTCAGTTGAACGAACCGGTTGGTGTTCGCATATTTTGTATCGAGCCTGTCGACTCAAATTTAATGACGGTCTTAGAAGAACGATTATGTTGTCTGAAAATATCACGAAATTTACAAAATGTAACTTTATCAGAACCACCATTTTGATAGTGGGTTTTAATTATTTTAATTCTATCCGAAATTGAAAACATTCATTCTATTACTAATACGAAAAAAAGGCTTAATGTCAAAATTATCACGTTCTTGGTGTTGCCACAATTGAAAAAACAAACTTCCTGTTGAAAAACCCGATATAAATATACAAATATAGTATTCACTAGTATTAACAATTAAAACATTATGTGCAATAACAGTAACGCAACTGAAATATTTATTTAATTCTAATTAAAAAAAATTTTATTAAAAATACAATAAAGCTTCTAACCTTAACTCTGTTGAACTAAAGTTCATCTAATGGATGGTAATTTAATTTCAGTGACACAGCATATCCAGGAGAGCATATCCATATGGCTATTTCACTACTGTTTTTATAGATCATCAGTGGATTTTATCCCAAATTTTGTAAAGAAAATTCAAGAGTCTTATATCTTAAGCCAAATTGATTAAATGAGAGTTCTCAGTTAAACAAGACAGCAAACAAAAAACTCAAAAACACTTTTATACAAATGCACAGCAAACATTTTAAAAACAAAAACACTTTTTATTTTCAATCTTTCTACATACGGGTGTCCTTTGGAAGCCAGCCATTCATTCATATGTAATTTTACAAATATTTTTTGTTTTCTTTATTTTTCAAAACAAAATTAAGTCGGCAATCTTTTTTTATTTTATTTTGATATTGATGTTTATAAATAAAACACACAAAAAAATGTCAAAATCAAAAATGAAAATACATCATAACATCAAGAGATATTTAAAAATAAATCAATTTTAAGGCTTAAACAACACAAATCAAAACTGCAATGGTAAGAAAATGACTATAAAAGCGAATAGATAAATCTTGAAGCAAAAAAAAAAAAAAACAAATTGAGATATTAAAAATTTGCAATTCAATGATAAACTTAGAAAATAATGATGAATATTGCTTTTACTATAAAATACTCTACAAATGGCATGTGTGAACACCTTAAACTCGCTTAAGTATTTGAAATATAAATAGTGCCAAGATTGAAACTCCCTGAGATATTTGAAAGTCGAACATAAAAGAGAAACTTTTTAAGAGTACAGCTGTTGCTTTAAATGCGGTGTATATATTTTGTAATTAGAACTAGACGTGTCTGCATTACGTATACTTTTTTGGATCTTCACTGTAATTAATACTCATTGGTGAGCTTTAAGCAAGCTAAAAGGTGTGGACTCTTATAATCTAAATGTATTTTAATAAATATCGATAACAAATGATCCAACACCAGTCACGTTATACAAGGTCTAGTTCGGGAAGTACTTAATACATAGCCATTATAAAAAAACAAATGATAAATATCTTATGCTTTCTATTAAACAATTCTAATGTATTCATTCACTAAGTAAATAGTTGTTGCAGTCAACGGTATAATTAGCAGCTAAATTTTTAATGCCCCCTAAGAAACTGGGTTGTGTACTCCCCTAAGCATCAAGTCAAAAGTTGGCATGTTGGTGCATATGCCTTTTGGAACACTTACACTCTCTCGCTAATAGATCAACAGTTATTGTAAGTTAAATACGACCTGAATTGAAGTGGTGCTGACTGAAGCTTTCTTTAATTCGAGTATAATGACGGATATAAGTAAATGACTTACTTTCTGAAATTTTTAAAACAAATGTTCGTCATATTGAAGCTCTTAAACTCTTAGAAATCAGTAAAAATAACAATTTTTATATTCAACGCCATGTTGTGGCTCGAGTAATACTCTATAGGATGAGTAATTTTTTAGTTCTCATAAATATCTAAATCGCACGTAGACAATTTAGCCATGTAATGAAACCTCACGAGAAATTATAATTGTACATGAAAATCACTATTTGATTGAACCTTTTTAATTTTTCGACAGTGGTGTAATAAAATTTATTATGTTGGCTTTAATAATACAGCATTTACAGTTATGTGAATACAAAATGCTTCAATGAGTTATTTAGTATTAATTTTCAATATTTAACAAAGAAGTAAAGATTTAAAACTTGCTTAAACATATGTTTACTATATAAGGATAACCGCCATATTGGTTAGACAAAGTATGAAGTAGGTGGAAGGAAAATGTTATAATTTGATGTTTTTTAAGGTGCTTAAAACAATTCGAAAAGGCTTGAAAATTTATAAAGCTGATCTGATGATCTAATAAGGCTTTTCCGTTTATGAATTTATAACGTGTTTAAGCAAGTGTAAACCGTTTTATAGTGTTCTACCTTGTAATTTTCTTAGCTGTTTCAACATCCGTTTTTAAAACTGAAAGGGAGTGTACATATGTATATACATATATTCTTTTAATTGTTCTCTTAATTGTCAATACTTTATTACAATTGTTTTTTTTTTATAAAAGAAAAAAGTCTAATATATAAAAGTAAGTGTAATCTTAACAAAATCATCAAGGCATTTTAATATTCAAGGTCAAAGTAACGGCATCAATTCATACTTGCTGATAGCTTCATCATCTCTGCAGTTGGTTTTGTTTGCTGCTGCTTGTTAGCTACCACCAACTCTCTTGATCATCATTACTGAAAACTCTTTTAATCATCATTAATGAAAACTTCGGCGTCGGCATCACCTATGCAGTTGCTTTTGTTTGCTGCTGCTTGCTAGCTATCACCAACTCTCTTGATCATCATTACTAAAAACTCTCTTCATCATCATTACTGAAAACTTCGGCGTCTCGTCATCATCATTAGTGAAAACTTCGTCGTCATCATCTCTGCAGTTGCTTTTTTTTTGCTGCTGCTTGCTAGCTACCACTAACTCTCGTCATCATCATTACTGAAAACTTCGTCGTCGTCATCATCTCTGCAGTTGCTTTTTTTTGCTGCTGCTTGCTAGCTACCGCCAACTCTCTTCATCAACATTACTGAAAACTTCGACGTCGGCATCATCTCTACAGTTGTTTTTAATTGCTGCCTGCTAGCTACCTCCAACTCTCTTCAACAACATTACTGAAAACTTCGCCGTCGACATCATCACTGCAGTTGCTTTTTGTTTTCTGCTGCTTGCTAGCTACCACCAACGCAGTTGCTTTTGTTTGCTGCTGGTTGCTAGCTACCATCTTTTGATCATCGTTACTGAAAACTTCGGCGTCGGCATCATCTCTACAGTTGCTATTGTTTACTGCTGCCTGCTAGCTACTACCAACTCTCTTGATCATCGTTATTGAAAACTTCGTCGTCGACATCATCATTGCAGTTGCTTTTTGTTTTACTGCTGCTTGCTAGCTACCACCAACGCAGTTGCTTTTGTCTGCCGCATTAACTAACATCAAATACGCAAGTAGTTTTTCTTCTATAGTTGATAGTAAATACAAAGTGCATACATATGCATATGTATTTTTATGATCTTGTAAGTAAGAGAACTTTTTAAGTTTTGGCTGATGGTTTTTGTTTAAAATAATTTCATACATTAACACACTCGCACACCTCAATACTGGCAGATTTGGTCGGTTGAGCTGTGTATCAGTGTTTGATTTTTTTGTTACGTTGGTACCTTTTTTTAACATTGGTACTGTTGGTATAGTCAATGTATTTATATATACTACACTTTGAAATAATGGGGAATGACGAACCATAAATTAGCGAAACAAAATCAACAAACATGGATTTAGCGTCGTTAAAGTTACAAAGAAGTACAATGAAACGGACAATTACTAGATTAAAGTTAAAGGTAGAAAAAGGAAGGGACATCTTCTGACTACAGTGTTATAAAGTGTCACTTCAAATGCTGGATTCGTATTTTACTTAAATTATATTCAAACCGAAATTGAACGCCTTGATGCTTCCCATAAAACACGATCTGATTTAAGAGAAATCTTTATACAAGCTAAGGTTTTTATGGTTGATTTGTTGTCTGCGAAGCAAAGATTATCATTAATCGTGAAATTCAACAAATAATTCAGCAGCATTTCATTTGACTACTCAATTATCATTTATCGTTCAAAACTGTCGTCGTACTTTGCTGTGAACAGCTATTGTACTTATGAAAGATAGCTTTGATATCCTACAACCTAAGCGAGCTCTTTTGAATTCAAGTTCGCAGATAAATATAATCATCCAAGAGGCTGTCAACCGCTTTCATCAAATTAAATCTACTCAGGAGTCTCACAGATTCACACTCAATTAAGACGTAAGATTAGCACGACTGATAAACAACCACCGCACAAGTGTTTTTATTTTCTTGAGTTTTTTTTTGGTATATAAACAGTAGTCATGAAATAAGCTTAACACAAACTTTTATCAAGTCGCATTATTCAAAGAATTAAACAACAACAAATATAATCAGGGTTGTTGTAGAATCCAAGTCAGAATTGTAATTTATCAGAAATGGAAATCAATTCTGATATTATTTGGTGTCATGAATCTGCCTTGGTTTTGCATTAATTCGATATTAAACAAAACCCATATTCGAATCAGCTGTTTTGTTTTGTTTACATTTTAACAAATTTTGGAATTGATAAATTATCTTTCTTTATAAATTAAAATGGTTGAAGCGGTAGTTTTATTTTTCTTAATGGAGGAAAATAATAGTGAAAAAGTGAAAAAAAGAATATTGAGGGATTACACCAATCCATTGGACCTGCCGGAGACAGCGTAAGTATACATTGCAATGAGTTTTGCAAAGATGTATTAATATAAAAAAATTGCAGGTTTATTAGTCAATTCCGTTTAAATAAACAGGCTTTTCAAGTGCTGTTCTCCTTCAAATATTTCTTGCGCTATTCAGCTAGCCGGGACATTGCGTTTTTTGGCTGAAGGTTCGTATCAAAAGGCAGTTGGAAATGATAGTTCTGTTTGTTTGGGGCGAAGTAAAGTGTCAATTGTGTTAAATAATGTACTAAAGGCTTTGGATACGCATGTATGTCGTCAGTGGGTGAAGTTGGAAATGGATGAGAATGAGAAAATAAGATGTAGGAGTTAATAATAATAAAATACCTTCCATAGTTGGCTGCATCGATGGAACCCATATAAAAATTATAAAGCCTTCTGTTGACGAGCATTTATTTTTTAATAGGAAAGGATATTTTAGTATGAACGCCATGGTTGTAGGTAGATACTTTTAAATACATATGTACGAGAAACTTATTTTTACTTTTAATTTTTCCTTGGAAGATATGTGCTAGCGACACGGTGATTCGAGCAGTAAATGCACGCGATCCTGGCTCCAGTAACGATGTTTCTGTTTGGACCATAAGCAAATCCCGTCAGAATATGAAAGTAGCGATCGAACGTCAAGATTATTAATAGATTTCGGGTATGCAATAGAGCCTTTTTTTATTAACTCCTTACAGAAGTGCAGCACATAACACGCGGGAACATAAATTTAATATAGCACATACTGCAGCTCGATATATTGTAGAGCGGACAATAGGGGTGCTAAAAAGTCGTTTACGGTGTTTGATGGGTACACGACACTACAGTCCGCAAAAAGTTTCGAGGATAGTAAATGTTTGCTGCGCATTGCATAACATATGCAGGAACTACAAAATTTCTTACCAAATCTATCAAATTGATTTTGAAGCAGAAGAGCCTTTCGACGACAATACTTCTTCGCCTACAGTGACACTTCAAAACGAAGGACAACGGATAAGAGATAAAATTACAAACACGCTATAAAATTTATTTATTTCATTTTATTAAAATAAGAATAAAAATATTTCTATCTTTCCCCCTATTTGTGTATTAAAATAATCAGTAAAAGTCTTTTCATATTTCATTTTTTAGTAGTTAATCATAAAGCACTAGGTCAATTTTATAAAAGTTTTTTAAAAAACTTTTATTTTATTTTTTTTTATTATTTTTTCGATATTTCGCCACACCGTTGGTTGGCATCATCAGGAAAACAATAATAATCAAAAATAAAATTTTTTTATTAAATTGACCTAGTGCTTTATAATTAACTACTAAAAAATATTAAAAACGTCAAAAAACTATAACTATTATATATTTCATTTTTTATTTAATAAATTTTTTTTTACTTACATTGTAAAGCCAATCGCTTAAAATATATAAAACCGTATGAAAATCTGTCACATGGTGGTTGATCAGATTGATTCTGACAAAAAAACGATAAAAATAGATTCTGCGACACTAAATTCTGACAACAATTCTGATTCGAACATAAAACCAATAATATCTGTTTCTATGACACCAAAATCAACTTTTGTCGATTTCAGTTCTGATTCTGACAACAATCAGATTCTACAACCACCCTGAATAAATCCGATAGTAACCCGAATAACGCTTTAGTATTTTCTGTGAGATCATCTTTGCATTTTTTGTACAGCAGGGTTTTTTATTTTTATAAGTTTTCTGAGTAGGAAAAAATTCGATAATAAATATATTGTATATTATTCTGAATGAGTCTTGTTATTATACAAAATAGTCAGTCATGCAATGTAAGTGTATATTCGAACATCATTTCGAATATTATAGAAAATAATTAATAAACAATTATTATTTCTTTTATTATTTCTTTTCAGTGGAATAAACGGTTTTACATCGCACTTACTGCATTTTTGGAAAGTGTAACTTTTATTAGCATAAAAAGTGAGTTGTTTTAATACATAGATATTACTATACTATTTTACTGACAAAGCACGGCTATTTCGTAAAAATGACAATGCTTTTCAGCTGTTTTGGTTTTCTACATTTACGGCTGGTTGAACTATGATAAAGATGAGTCAAGCATTATATTTCATGGATTCTTAAGTTTGGTGGGAGTTTTCTCTTTGGTGGGTGCTTTTTTTGCTGACAAATGCCTCGGTAAATCATGCACGATTATTTTCTTTTTGATTCTTTATGTGATTGGTTGCATAACTTTGATATTGGCAACACTGCAAAGTACTGATTTCTCAGACTACGCTCTTCCATCCCAGTAAGTGTTAAACAGTTTTTTTAAATTATTATTATTTTATAAATTATTCTTATTTTATTAATTAATATTATTTTATTTATAAATATTACGGCCATTGAACGTACATTATATAATTAAAATATATTTAATTTATCCCGATCATTTTTGCTTGCAGTTTACCTAAAATATTTTTACAGATTACAGATTATTATGTCACATAAAGGAAGGGGGAAGGGGAAAACCCAGTGGGTTCACACATGGACAAAAACGGACAACAAGCATGATCGTAAAAGAATTTAGGTAGGAAAGAAGACGAATGAAAAAGGGAGCGACAAAATAGATAAAAAGAGACAAACAAAAAAAGGAGAGAGAGATGTAGGCAAAAAAAGACAGAAAGTGACGAACGCAATAACATGAAGGGAGACACGAACTATATAAACACAACTGACAATAGAACGCAACTAGTATGAAATTTGTACCCCGTCGGAGAATCCAAGCACATATAAAATATTTTTGGTTATTTGTTAGCTGAAAGCGTGTAATTAAAGAGTAGTTTTTAACTAAATTAGTTAATTACGATAAAATAAAATTAAAGTACGTGATTAGCATTTTTAAAAATAAATAGAGACAATTAAAAGTGTTGCGCCGATTCTTCGTAACATTTGCCAGGGATATTTACCTTTTGTAAATATGTAGCCCTTTTACAACATGTTTCTGTTATCTGGCAATAATATTATATTTATGTCATTATATTCCCGCCTACTAAAGGTCGGCTACCTGACTTAAATAGTTATTCGCTATAAACCTGACATCTTCTGAGGAGCACTACCATCTTAAGTGATCTTTAATACATTTAAAACCAAAAGAAAGACATCAATTCAGTATTAGACGTCTATTAATCACATATCCATCGGAAACATTTTTCCATACATTAAGGTCCACTCGATACCAGCGTGAACGTGGACCACAAATCTAATTGAAATAAATTGAGATTTTTTCATTTATTGCCTAAAGTATTTAGGCGAAAACCTAAATTGTATTAACAGATGATATGCACACAAATATTTTTAGTTGTGCCCCGATCAAGAAATCGAGATTTTAGATTCATCTCATAAAATTAAAATAGTTAAAATTTGGCTTGAATTGTATCAACCAACAATTGTTCCTTTTTAACGGACAATCAATGTGAGTAGTTGTTTGTTTTGATGTTGCTGCTATAAAATAACAAAACAGGAGAAAAAGCCAGTCAAGATTATTGAAAATGCAACTTTGATTTTGTTTTTCTTCAAGCAAAATAATTCAGGTAGCGCAATTATGCTAATCAAGTACAATATGACTCTCTTTTATGCTACCTCATAACTTTACATAGAAATATTTCGATTTTCATTACAATGATGATGTTTAAACGTCTTGTTGTTGACGAAACGTGAAATAGAAAGTGATGAAAACTCATATAATGAAGATTTTCAGATCCAAAATATCAAACAGATATATTGTATGAAAAAGATTATCTTTCCTGCAGACAGAAGTTTTAAAACCAGCTAATTGTTAAAAACGTAGAGGATATTGTAAACGTACTCGGCAAGTAGGCTAGGTTCCCGTTTAACCCAAAATTTCTGAAGTATCATGCTCCGTTTCAACTACATTCAGAAATTCTATAGAATTTAGTTAGTGATAGGGCGAAAAAGCAATGTGAAATGGGTAATTCGTCCCATTTAAAGTTTTTCAAGGAGCTAGCACATTTGATAACTTTGCTTTTAGACATGCACCGTTCACAGCCATTTGGCTAATAAAGAACTAAGTAAAAGATTCCCGTACATGTGTATCAATTTTATACGAGAGCATCATGGCTTTTAGAGTCATCATTTTTAAACAATTATAGCAAATGGTATCTAAAATATTCAACGAAATTCATTAGGCAATGTTAATAATTCACCAATTTATCAACAACAAAAACGTAACTTTTTCTACAAAATCTAATGGTAGTTGCATCAACTAAAGGGTACGCCAAATAACTTTCTTTTTGTTTTAACTGCTATAAACAAAACTACTGAATATTTTCTCAAATTTCTTTTTTTATTTGAAAATACAATCCTTCCGGTTAATAATGGAAAATAATTTCATTCTAATGGCTGGCCATGCAGTAGCCTACACGATCGGTCCAATTTTAAGCACATTATCGATTGTGCACAGCACCAATGGCTTCACGAATATTGTCCTTTAATTGTACCCCCCGGGGGCACATATATACGGTCTTTGGAGACAGCAACAACTTGGACCTGTGCAGTTGGGGTAAAAAGGGAGCCCAGTACCCTGAAGTCAGCAGGGGTACAACTTAAAACTCCACTTCATTTCCACGGGAATCAGTAAGCTCGCAGAGTTCCGTTATTTGTTTCTTTAGACATTTAACTGTTCTCTGACTGATTATTGAGGTTGGCCCCTATAGGGGAGTATCGTGGTGGTTGTGGTTTAGCGGCCCTATATCAGTCTATGGTTCTATGGTGGCCGGGTTCATTTCACCTTTAATAACACCTACCTGATGAAATGTTCCCGGATCCAGTGAGCATGCTAGACATGTGAGTGATGATTTGCAGCCCTGCTCTGGAATCATTGAAGTTGCAACTAGAAAGTTCTGTTGCATAGAATTACAGCTTCCGCTTCCTAGGACGAGCATGACGTTCCAAGTTATGCAGTGGTTTGATCCACCATCTGATTAAGGCTTCATGGCCAGGCACGGATGTAAATCTAATTACACGTTGCCCTTTAATTGTCTCTGGCTTGTCGTCGTAACACTTATCTTTGACAGCACCCCACAAAAAATAGTCCAACGGTGTCAAAACGCAGCTCCGAGGTGGCCAAACGACATCAGCTCTGCGGCTGATAATGCGATCTTCAAAAATAGGGCGCAAGTCATCGAGTGTAGCTTCTGCTGTATGATAGGTAGCGTATTTTTGTGAACAAAAATTTGTTCAACATGGCCCGATAACGATCGCCACTGACTGCAACGGCCACTCCTTGCTTATTTTCGAAGAAATATGGCCCAGTTATGCCTCTGGACCAAAAATTCGCACCAAACAGTGACTCGTTTTGGGTGCGTCGGCTTTTCAATGTATGCGTGCGGGTTTTCTTTGCCCCAAATGCGGCGATTTCTGCTTGTTTACTTACCCCCTAAGACCAAAATGAGCTTCATCTGAAAAGATGATTTTGTTTGCAAAATCGGCATCTTCTGTAAGTCGATCGCAGGTCCATTTAGCAAAGCGAAAACGCATTGGATGGTCACTTGGCTTCAACTCCTAAACCAGTTGGACTTTGTATGGCGTCATACCAAGGTCTTTATGCAAAATTCGTCTCAATGATGTCTCTGAAATGTTCAATTGTTGAGAACGACGGTGAATTGATGTTGATGGCGCTTCCCGCACACTTTCTGCCACAGCAGCAATATTCTCGGGTGTACGCACTGTTTTTGGCTTTTCACGCTTTGGTTTATCGACGAGGATGCCAGTTTCTTTACTTTATTTCACAAGATAACGAACATACGGAGCTGACGCTACTTTTTTTCTTCCAAAATCCGTACGCAATTTTCGCACACATTCTGCAATATTACCATGATTTTCAAAGTAATGTCGCAATATTTTTCAGCGTTGTTCAAGCGCATAAACAACCTAATTCGTCCAGCGGAAGGATAAAACTAATTATCTGTGAAATCAAACATTAGCTAAGTGTTACCATTCTCGAAATAAGCACTAGTTGAAAAAAAAAAATACGTTAGATAGCGGAACCTTTACAATTATTTGTGGTCAAAAGCTTTAAGAGAAATTGATATTTGGAACAGAATCTTAAAATGCCTTTCTCCCATACAAATCCCAGGAATCGTTCAAATATACTACGCCTTCAAATGACTGTTGTAATCTTTTTCCTTCTAACTGATTTGCGATATCTTACTTGAAATAAAGAACAGATGCAAAATTTTTGTTGATTGCCAATTCAAATCAGTTTTATTTCCTAAAGTACAAACTTAGCTTAAGCGCCCTTTAGCCAAAAATACATACACAATACACATACACATAAATAATTCTGTACTAATTCTAAAAGGCATTTTCTAGTTTTTGCATTTTGGTTTGCTATTTTATTTAATATTTATAAGGCAATGAGATAACAGCATGTTAAAGTTTAAAGATTAGCAAAATTTGAAAAATTTTTCTTAAAATTGGAGGGTATTTTTCGCCTTTCGCGGCTAAGCCGAACTACTGCGTAATATTCTGTTGCAAAACATGGCAAAATCATAAATAACTTTGTCTTTGATTTGCATTGGTTGAGTGAAATACTCATATGAAGAGCAGGCCTAAAAGGGATTTACAAGAAACCATTTTTATTATTCACATTTATATTTATAGTTAAGCAATAATGTAACCGTATTCAGAATTGTAAATATTTTTATTTTTATTATCAAAAAATGTTACCGTTATTTTAATTATTACCACTTCTTTTAGGAGTGCACCTTTTGCTGGTTTATTACTTATTGCAGTTGGCACTGGCGGTATAAAGACCTGTGTTTTTGCGTTAACTGTTGATCAATATAAATTGCCTAAACAAGCAAGACGTCTTAGCGCCTACCTTTCGCGTCTCAGTTTTATAGTTTTTGGTGGTTCTTTAATCTCAACAGCAATCACTCCAGTTATCAGAGAATTTAATTGCAAAAGCGAAGATGGTTGTTTCTTGGCAGTTTTTATGCTATCAGCCATAGTTATAATTGTTGCTTTTGCGACCTTTGCAATTGGCGTGACAAAATTTAGAAATAAACCTCCTACTGGTGATATATTTTCAGCTACTGATGGTGCCATTAATAAAACAATTTTTAGGAATATTGTGTTTCTTTATTTACCACTATCTTTCTTGTGGGCGTGTTTTGAACAACAAGGTTCCCGCTGGACTCTGCAGGCCCTTCGAATGGACGGTGAAGTATTGGGTTTCAATATCAAACCAGATCAAATGCAACTATCATATCATTTGTTGATGTTGATTTTAATACCATATATTGATTGTACAATTTACCCATTTCTTAGTCTGTTTACCATAAGAACACCATTGCAAAAAATATTTGTTGGAGGTCTCTTTGTAGCAGCAGCTTTTGTTTTCGCAAGCTTTTTAGAACTTGATTTGGAAAAGTTAGATCCAGTTTTGCCAAACAACACGACAGCACAAATTCGAGTATACAATGGATTGCATTGTGAAATAAATGTGGAGTCTTTTTCTAACATTGACAATCTAGGAAATGTTACCATCAAAAGGTTAGGAATGTTCAAAGCAGATGGTCATGTAGTCGACGTATTGTCTCCTAAAAAAGTATTGCCGCAAGTAAGAATTTTTGGAATCCTTGACAACCTTCAATTTCCTGTGACTATTGAATTCTCTGAACACCACGAGCCAGCGAGGATTCCTCCAACGATCGTACAAACGGTATATGTCTATTTAGGGCCTACGGTTAAAACTACGCTTCCGTCTGACTTACCTCCTGAATTCGCTTGTGAAAATTTGTCTATAGAGAACCCCGTAACGAAGGGTAGAGCTGTGAGCTACTTTTTCCGTCAACATTTAGCTGATTCTTTCGAAGCCCATGTAGAAAAGCCAAAATTAAGTGTCCCTATTGTCAGACCGCTCATTAATGTACCACCAGAAATTGCCATCATCTCTTTAAAGGATTCTAGTAAACAGGTTACAACATTGACTCCATATAGCACCAAGGCGATAACTGTATCAAGAGGAGAAGTCATGCTGCTTACAGATAATTTGCCCCGAGCATTTATTAACACAAGATCTGGTGGGGTATACGTATTATTGGGACATAGAAACAGGGTCCATCATGAAATATATGTAAGTAAAACTGTTAATTAAAGCATATTTAAAAGTTCACATAAATCGTCTAAAAATGTTAAAGAAAAAACAAAAAATACAAATAACGACTGATGAAAGTGTAACAGAGATGAAATAGCTAATAGTTATACTTTGTTATATTTTTCTTTGTTTGACAATCTTGTCTCTACTACTGCATTTTATACAAAATAGTAACGCCTTCCTCGCAATACTCTTTTACTCTGGCGAGACTTGAATTATTGTTTAATAGGCAGATTTAGTTTTTCTATAACGAGTTGACTTTATCCATCAGCGAAATGTTCGTTGAAATAAAGTGTACCACCAAAAATCAAGTCAGTGATTATTTTAAATGATATTTGCGCTTAGGATCACGTTGAAAAATGGTTAGATATAAAATATATATAAATATTGTTTTCTTGAAACACAAGTCAGTCAATTTTTATTTTTGTTTTCGTCATTTCTTCACACCATTGGGTGGCATCTTCAGGAAAAGAGAAGTGTATAAACAATTTAACAAATCAAGTAATGAATGAAATAAAATATTAAAAAGATTAATTAGTTATAACTATAATTTTTAAATATAAAATAATGATGTTTTTTAAATTGCCAATTAAATTAATTTTAAAACTTTTCTACTCAAGTCTTGACCAATCTTTTTAAGATTTTGAAAATTTTATGCCCACTTCACAAATTTTCCTTTACCAATTTATTAATCACTTTGCTGCTTATGTATGTTAACCTTACCAATGGCTATTGTAATATACACGCCCCTATATTCTATCCTAGTATTTTAAATCAATTATCTATTAGAGTCACTCGCAGTTTTATGCTCGTATTCGTAAAGAAAACACAATTTGAGCACATTTTTCTACCGGACAGTAGACACAATTTGAAGAAATTATTCGAAAAGTTTTTCAATATTGAAAGTTTTTGGGTAATTTTTAATGTAAGAAAGAGGAGGGCAAGTCGATCTTTTCATAATAGCATAAATAAATTATTAATGATAATAAATGAGTGTTATTATGTGCTTAAATTAATATAAGTTTTTACAGAAATTACAGAAATTGGCATCAACTTGATATAGAGTTAAATGTTTATTTGCATCTATAGCCACCAATACACTAATAGTAGTCAACTTAACCATACGCGTATATGTTTCGTTGTATTCTAAGTCCTTTCCTGTGAAGAAAACTTTTGACTTCCATGTTTATCGCACTCAATTTTAAGCATCCATTTTGACGCTTAACAATTAGCCAAAATATATTTGATTCCATTGTTTTCAATTCTTGTTTAATGCTTAGCAGCAGCACTATGTTAAGAAATATCAGAGAATTGTCTAGGAACATCCATTAAAATATAAACTTCAGAATAAACAAAATAGCTTAAACCAAATCGATGGAATTTGCTTGTTAGTTTTCTGTTTCTTCGACATCTCATAGTTTGTACTTTACTATTTTCAATTATTCTATGATGTAGCACGGTACTTGACTAAATAGGCATTGTTGCCTGAAGTGCTACTTCTCTTAAAAAAAATATTAAGTGGTTCTTCCTTTTTTCTGCATAAGGAAAGCTCAATTCATCAAATATGTCTTGAAGTCACTATCTTTCTTGCATGCATATCCCAACACCTGAACCTCTTTGGAACATATCCGATCATAATTATTTTTTTGCCGTTTTTGTTTCGGCATCCAATCACAAGCTTTGCATCCATAGACTTTAGGAAAGCTTATGTTTAGCTTATAACCGAAGCACATTTCTTTTGATGTGATATCTGAAGTGTCTTTGTAGGACCTTGGTTAATTAAGTATATACCTGTTAAAGCCGCTTAATTTCACATTTTTTAAAGAGACAAGTTAGTCTATATTTTTTAAAGTGACTCAAAATACAATGAGTACCAGAGAAGAAAATAAATGCACCATTACTTTTCGAATCTGCCACCTCACTAATACTAATAAGCATCAACAAGCACAATTTCAACTATTGTTTCATAAAGGTCTTCCGTCCACCCTGGCATGGATCCCATTTACAATCCCATCGGATTGTAAACGGGACTGCACAAGGAGCGGGGAAGGGGAAGAAGAGTTGAGGAGTGCAAAATACCCATTCAAAAGCAGCAAACTTGTGACGCTAAATACGCAAAGTATTGAATCATCAAGCGGTAAAATGGCTAAAGGCGAGCTTTCCTAAGGGGAGCAAAGTTAAGAAGAAAAACAGGAAACAGAATCCTATGATGTAAGGGCTTTAAGTAGAGGAACCGAACATAACAGTACACAAATGCCGAGTTCTGACTAAATCAAAGTACGTCCAAAAACAATGAGGAGAAAAAAGGGTTCGGATGATCTTAATAAAAAATCCTGCTGGGAAACGTCATATGCAGATAAATTTAAACGGATAAAATATGACCCAAAAAATATCCAGAAAACGGAAAGAGTCAATACATTTTGGAGATGTAAAAAATTGCATGACATGTCGAGGTACCCAAAGTTGAATTGCTGGACATTACCATTGATGACAGTGACAGTGTCATGGTGTACCACTATTCTTAATGAATTGAACCACCTTTGTGAATGGTACGAATGAAAATGTGGTCGCCTAGCAGTCTAAGTGCGATCAACTGCTGTTACGGTTCGTTCATCTGTCGCAAATGTATCACGTTTATCAACTGCTTTCGTAGGTAATAATTCAACTCGACAGGAAAATACAATATAATTTTTTTGAAAACATTTAATAAAGTTAACCCAGTATCTGATAAATGGTCACATCTTTTCTTCTTGCATTTTTTGGTTTTTTAAATTGAGACTTATGTCACTCGCGTAATCATTCTCAGTTTGATCACATTGATGTTCAACCAATATGAATTTCTGCCATTGTTAGGGATATTCAATCTGAATCTGGTGAATTGTTGAAAATTGGTTGTATTACTTCTGACATTACGCCCGATATTGATTCACCTTTCCCAGCTCAAATAACAATACGGCTTGGAAAACTCATTGATGGGCATTATATGCAATTACTACGCGAACAAGTCACATCATTAGATTATCAAGTCAAGCTGCGATTAAAACACGATTTACCCATCTATTGTAAATCACAACGTCTTTCACCTTTTGACCGAATGCAAGTGAGGAAAACTGTTGACAAACTATTAAGGGATGATATTCAGGTTAGTTATTCTCCATACGCTTCCGCTGTTGTACCGATATGGAAAAACATGGTATACTTCGGAAATATCTTGACTACAGCCCAATCAATTAAATTACGTGGTGTGACAATCACTTAGTGACATTGGTTGACGACTGCTTTGCACATTTGGGGGGAAAAATTGTTTTTCTGTAATCGATCTCAAAAGTGGGTGTCATTAGTTAAGAATACACCCTGATTCTATTAAATACACTGCTTTCGTTATACTTGGTCGCCAGTCAAATCCAAAATACTTGACGGCAATTCTTCAGTTCTCGAAGCTAAAGAATCATAATGTCGTGGCTTATTTTCGTACTTTCGAAAGTTTGCGAAAGATTTCTCATGGACTTCTAGAGTCCTTACTAATTTGTTGAAACGGGATATCTTTTATGATTTGAACTAAGAATGCCGAGAAGCTTTTGTGAAGGATTTTTTTTGGGGCAGTAAATTTTATTATTTATTATCTCTTTCAGTATTAGCAGGAGCAATACGAACACAAACCAAAACTATTTTACGAATTTATGACCCGGAGAAAGAAACTCAATTATACAGCAACGCCTGGACATTGCGGCTTGGTGAAAAAACGGGCTGACGGAAAATTTCATTTTGTGGCCTAATTCTCAAAAACAACGTCCGCGTCAGAGGCAAAACTACATAGCTGAAGGTATTCAGGGTCTTCCATTTAATATAGTAACTGATTGCAATTCGTTGACAGCTACTTTGAATAATTTGGGAAATTCTGCAAACATTGCCTCATGGGCATTACTGTGAAAAACTATAATTACACCGACCTGGTGATTCGATGAAGCATGTTGACGTGTTGCGTTGATCGGAGATCTTTTATTATGTTTAAAATGCCGAATTAGATTTTCATTTAGAACTGACTCAATCCCGTGACCCAATTGTTCGTGACCTGCGACAATAACTTGAATCTACTGATGTTGGGGGCTTTGAAAAACATTATCGTTTCCAAATGTAAAAATGAGAGTAACAAATTTTGTACTTGACTGCATCAAATGCATTTATTATTGTGTATCTGCGGATGGAAATCGGGCATCACTACACCCAATTTCTAAAGAAGAAGTCATGCCATTTGACATGATTCAGATTGACCATGCGGTACTTCGGCCTGCTATCACAATAAAATAGAAATACGTAATTGTAGTGACTAATGCTTTTATGTAACATTTCTCATTGTACCCTGCTATGACTATGAGTGCAAGGGAAGTAACTTATGCACTCAGTAGCTATTTTCGTTACACGGTACTTGTTTCACATCTAATGAATTCGCCGCATTTATGGAACGAAATAACATTCAGCATGTATAGGTGTTATCCGGTACACTACGAGCCAGCGAGCAAGTAAACTAACGAAAATGGTGGACCCTCGGACTGTAACAAAGCAGCCAGCGATTGAATACCCATCGAATAATTCAAATGGCAAAGCTTAATCGTTCATCACATGAAATATTTCACATCTGATCAAAGATCGGCTGGTGAATTTAAAGAGAGATATTATGTTATTATTTAGAACGTAGATACTAATGTTGGCCAATAACTGGTTCAGAGGCCCCTAGAATAGAATAGCACAGTGACAAGCAATAGTAGTAGTGTGTATAACTACAAACAGAATTAAGTTACACATGTATTGGTGCGTAACTTTGCCTTAAGCATTAGTTCTCATCGTTCTTCTTTTACCAACCGTCAACATATACACACTGTGGTAAAATAATTAAATATAATAAAAATAAAATCCAAGTTTATTAAATTGGAATTCGACTATCACAATTGTGTTAACTTTTATGCTAATTTTCAAACAAAGCAGAAAAATTTTTGTTTTTAAAAGAGAAGTAGCACTTCAGGCAACAATGCCTATTTAGTCAAATACCGTGCAACATTTTTTAGTAAAGGGATAGAGAAGAGATGAAACAGGTGGTGAAAGTAGAAGGGTAGTCGGAAATTAACTGCCGTATAAAAGACAGCATAGCAATCAGTGACTATGCCTTCATCGCTGAGCAGCCCCACTGACAGTCAATTTTTATTTATGTAGTGAAAAAAAGCCAAGGTTTTCGTTGGGAATCGAACCCACAACCATCACACTGGAAAGCTAGTACACTACCTACTAGCCTACAGGGGCACCTAAATTTTACACAAGCATAATGTAATTAGAGCTTTCTAAATTGCTGCTACATGGATCATCAGCGTTCATTCTTCACATGTGTCTAATCAAATTAAAACACTGGCAATCCAAGGCTTTGAGTTGTATTTGAACTTAATATTTGTTGATTATGGTTATTATTAGTCATGTTCTTGGCGGTGAAATAAGTTGGTTAAATAGATAATCTTTATGCTATCGTAGAAAATTAGTATAAAGTTTTGTCAAAATTTTTTTTTATTAAAAAATTAAATCCCCCAGGTACTCCCCGGGGTATACAGTCTTATTGGCTTCCCATACGTTGATGTTTTGTCTTTTAGGGGTAACAAGTGGCACCCGTCGCCAAGGCTAGCAGGGACATGAAACTAGAAGAAAAAAAACCGAAATCCGACCAGTGGCTTAACTACAGATACAACGGGAACTTAAAGCACTATACTGGCGATATTTCAAACCTAAAATCGTAGGCATGTTCCTGTCCCTATGTATTGCTGCATCCTCAACAGAATGTCGCCAATGAAGTGGCAGGAATTTAAATAGTGTCTTTATTTCACTTTCAATGAGTACTCACGCGATGCTGGAACATACGCTATCTCCCAAATAGCTTTTTCTTTTCTATATCGCTTTAAAAAGAAGAAATATTGGATCTACTTTAGGATAATATACAAACGGGTACTTTTTTTAAGCTTTGGTTTGTGTTCATGAAGTTTCTTTCGTATATCGGATTTGGGGTAAATATATTATAGAAAAGTACAATATGAATAAATATTGAAAGAAGAAAAATGGATGGTATCTAGTGTAAGGAAAACTTTTTTTGATTTAACAAAAGTTATTTATAACTTTAACAAAAGTTATTTATAAAAAAAGCCCCTAAATTGTATTCTTGAACAATACATTTAAAGCCCTTTAACATTTTTTTCTAGTTACCTTAATTTTATCATTAATTTTTTACTAACAGCAATTTCGAACTTACAAAACAGTCGAACCGAACTCCATTCACATAGTTTGGCAGCTGCCTCAATATATTTGCATAACACTTGGTGAAATGTTGGTTACCAGCAACGTCCTTGCATTCTCTAATTCTGCAGCGCCGCAAGAAATGCAGCCAATATTGCATAGCAGTTGGTGGCTTACGAGGGCTATAGGAAATCTATTCGCTATGATAATTATGAAAATTAAACTCTTTGAAACCCAGGTAATATAATGTTTAGTTGTCTTCGTATTAAAATGGACTTTAACAATTTCATACATTAAAGTGGCAGTTTCCTCTCTGGAAGACATAATTTAAATCTAGATAAATTTAGAACACTGAAAATTAAAATCTTATATTTTTAGAGTTAGAGTTTATTTTTTAGTTGCCGAAGTAATATACAGTTTGGGTGAATTTCTTGAAATTTCTCTATATTGCATACAAAAATTTGAAATATCGGGCAATATATATTCCAAAATATACGAGTACGTTTAATTTTTAAGATTTTAAAACTTCTTTTCACAATGGGATCGATCTATTTGTTTGATCTTTCTGTTAAAGAAACATAAAGCAAAGAACATTACAATTAATACTCACAAAATTTAAAAAACTTCCGCTTTTTGTAGCCAACTAACACAATTTTAGAACTTTAATCCTTTTCACATATGATACAGGTCATTAAAAAGTTTTATTTATCAAAGACTTTTTACAAATTATTAATGCAAAGAATGAAACTTCATCAATTAATTAATAATTTTGTTGTTTTCAACAAGAAGTTTGTTTTTCAATTGCGGCAACACCAACAACATGATAGTTTTATCATTTGGTTGTTTGATGCATTGGCAATTGTTCAATGAATTAAATTTCGTACGAAAAGCACATTAAAATAATTAAATGGTTATATTTCGTAAAATTTGTGATATTTTCGGACAACATAATCGTTCTTCTGAGACCGCTATTAAGAATTTGGTCGTTAAATTTGAGTTTACAGGCTCAATACAAAAAGTGCGAACGCCAACACTAATTCGACCGGGCCGGTCAACTGAAAACATCACAGCCGTGAGCCACAGTGTTGAAGCAGATCCAAAATTTGTAATTTGACTTTGAAGCCTGTTAAGGTTCTACTGGTGCAGAAATTTAAGCCGACCGACCATTCACATCATCGTAGATTCGCTCAATTCATACAGGTTTTTCTGAAAAAATCAGTTTTTCAGACTAGGGGCCTTTGCATGCTCAACGGTTCACTGTATGGTGCGCTATGTGGTCTGGAGGTATGAACATAGGACTGGAAATGCGGTAACGGTCTAACAACTAAATTTTGGCCTATTATTGACGACAACGAATTTATTGCCAACCAAATTTTCTGATCGTATAACATCACGACAATCAGCAGTTAAGTGGCCAGTCAGATCGTGTGATTTAACACCGTTGGTTTTTTTTTGTGGGTCTATGTTAAGGATAGCGTCTATACGGAGCCCATCGAGTCAACTTCAGCCTAAAAACATAAAATCCGTGATATGATTAATTAAAGAGGACCACCATTTTGCTAAAAAGCGATTAAAATCTTTGATGAAAAAATCGACATTTGTCAGCATAATCTTGGTGGACATTTGCCAGATATCATTTTTATTCATATTTGCTGAACTTTTCTCTTCGTAATACAATACAAAATTTGAATCATCTTAATCTAAATAATTTGTTTATTTTGTTTTATAAAACAAACTTCTTGTTGAGAAACTCTTTATCTAAAGAATGAGAAAGATTAACATATATTTTTTTAATCGTTAGCATGATGAATATACGTTTTTTGCGGTTATCATGTCAGCTGCTACGGTCATTTTTAGCCTTCTGGCCTTTTGTTATATGAAGAAAAATAAAAGATCACCACCGTAAGCAAAAATTAAAATTATCCGCGCAAGGTCATTCAAAGTTAAATAAAAAATTCATCGTTTATAATCAAACCCACAGTTAAAACCAGCTGAAACCAACCGAAGACACATAAACGTTGCAAAATACCATAGACGGCGTAATAAATCAGATTCAGAATTAGAAATCACTCGCCAGCAATCAACTCCATCATATAAACGCATGAAATCTCGTGAAAAAAAGAGAGAAAGCCAGCCAAAGCCTGCATCACGCCATACCAAATCCATAACTAGCCACCAACAGTGCATCATCATCATTCAGACAGGTTATCAAAAGGTCATCATAACGATATTTTTTTTTATGTGAATTAAATAATTCAACTGAACTCTTGTTATATTGAGATAAATATTTTTATAATCTTTACTATCACAAAATTTAGTTACTCTATGTCATATTTAAATACTAAATGTTATAAATTAACATTTTAATATAACTACTTTACAAACTTAGAAATGAGACTTTTAGAATAACTTTTGTGTATGCGTAAGTTATATGTTTGTGTAATGTAGATATGTATTATTAACCCAATAATTTATGAATTTATGAAAAAAAATCACTAAATGTAATGAGCATTTAAGAAAGCTTTTTTTTTTCCTATTTTTTACTAAGAAAAATTTTCCCATTAATTATTAATTAACTCGAGTTAAATTATAGCATTCGGTATTAATTGAAATTGCAATGTAAATTGTATGAGAATTACGATTGATAATTTGCTCCCTAAGCATTTTCAATAGATTAGACAAAAGAGTTTTTGTAATTGTGTCTTACTGCTGCACAGTGGGTCAAATGGAAATTTTTCTGTGCGAAATTCAAACCAAAGCTTGTAAGAATTTCATAAGTAAGTTTAACCCTTTTAAAAAACATGACATTAATGGGTTACCATTAACGACCAATAATTAACCCTTTTTTAACCATTACAAAAACATAGTATTCAAACCAAAGCTGTAGTAATTCCATAAGTAAGTATAACATTATTTTAAAAATGAAATTTAGCCCATTAATGACCAACAATTAACCCTTTTTCAACCATTAAAACAAACATAATACATTGAATTGATTTTTTTTTTGTTATATTATACAATTTAGAAATTGCTTAAATCTAAATTTAAATCAAAAACGGCTTCTTCACTTTCATCACTATTATCAACATCGTCTTGGTTGCTAAGTTGAAACTCTTCTACGAACTCGCTGCAACATAAGAACTCAATAACTTCAGGTGGAAGTGAAGAACGTTTACGCTTTTGTAAGCGTCTGGTTAAAAATGTTGTGGAAATTAATGGATCTGTAGTATCGACAGCCCTATTAAATGCATCTAACAAATTATTGCGGGCGTGATGCAACCGATCGCCTTTGCAGCAGCTCCTTCTCCAAGAAAACCTATTGATAGTGTGCTGTTTTCTCTTATTTGTTTTGAGTGTATGAGCACTTTATGAACCGTGGCAGTCATTGGCAACCAGGGATATAGCTCTTGAAAACGTTTTGCTGTTTCAAAGCAATATATCAAATTTATTTGAATCGATTTTAAACTGGCATGATTTTGAATCGAAATATTATATCATTGTGAACATTCGTTATTTCAGAAAAAATATCATGCCCAGTAGCAACACAAACTCGAAAAATCTTATCCAGCGATGAAGAGGGCTATGCCTAAATTTTAAGCTTTCCTTTTTTGCACCGATAACTTCATTTTTATAATCAAATGTGTTTTTCCTTAAAGACATTTATGTTTCTGCGACATTTTGAGCCAATTTTACGCAAAAAAAAATTATTTCTTGCTTTATATTTTTATCAATTTCATCGGAAATAGTATTAAGTTTGATGTTGTCAACAACGCGTTTGAAAACTGCATTAAACTTGTCTTTCTTATTACATTCTTTTCGCTATATTTCAAACAGTTCTTTTTTTATATAGAAGTTACCTACAAGAAAGGCATAATTCAAAAAGCGCAAATAGTCGCAATTTGTTACAAACCATAATTAACTCATTACATTATATTTAATCTACTTTTTCAATTTGAAAGAGGTCAGATGGGGTCAAAATTTTTAAACGCTTACGAAATGTAAAAGTAAAAAAAAAACTGAACACTTTCAAGGTGATGTTGTCTTGAGTTCTTTTCGGGTATATCGACATAAATATAAAGCAGTTATAATTAAAAACAGTAGTACTTATCTGTCTCTTTATTTTCTATGTAAATTAATATTATTATAAGAAGCACAAATCGAGAAAAACAAACTTAAAGTTGACCTTGCACTATTGAACACTTTAGCACGTTTGTGGAAAAAATTGCATTGATTAACTTTGACATACAAATGTGTAACGGTGCTTCTTTTTTAACGCAAAAAAATATCACACGTCTTTGTTTTAAAACATTTCCAATTAAAAACAACAACAACAATAGTTAAATGCCACTTTGATTTACATCAATTTAGCACAGAAAATACTGTGATTTGACCTGTAGTGTGCTGGAGAAAATGATCGTATTATAGAAATTTTTTCAACAATGAAAGCGATATTAGATATCGTTAGCTAAACTAAAAATACCTGTAGCTAACAAAAGAGTTAAAATTGATTGTATTGTGTAACTTCGATGTGCTCATTTGGTTTTATTAACAATTTCTACTTTTTAGTAAAATTGGAGCAATTCTTAATTATTTGTATGGCTTAAAGTGATTTTGTAGAATCTCTTTTCTGCAGATTTAATAATTTGCTTACAAGTAATTTATAATTATTCGGAATCATTTTCAATAGAAGCAATTTTTATTTATTTATAAAAAATATAAACAATGTTTTTTGTTGTTTTGAAATGCTTTGTAGTGTTTGTGTGGAAGTGTCTTTGAGTCTATGTTTGATTTTATGAAAAATTCTCATAGAATCAGTTTGGCCTTAGATATAACATTCATAGGTTTTTCTATACAATATTGGGGTAAAATTCACTGCTGAGTTATTTAAGCAATAGTGAAATTGCAATATGGATGTGCTTTCCCCCTTTACAATACATTTCAAATATTTTTATTTTTATTTGAATAAATGTTTTATGAGAATATCATAAGATGTTTATTTTTGAATAAAAATTTATGTAATAAATATTTTGTGAGAATATCATGAAATATTTATTTAAAGGAATCAAGTACGAAATAATATTGCTTATATAAGTTGCTTACTTTTTAATTTATTGATTGTTTCTAATTCCCATACAAACAATTAAGGGCGTAGGAATTTTTACACATAATTCGGGTCAAATCCACTTATGAACTTCATATATAAGCAATAGCGATTAATATTGTGTGACTAGCTTCTCTTACAGTTGAATGATATTAGTGAGAATTAAATAAATTTTGTTTTCACACGTGTGGAGGTCCATACAATATGGACGAGTTTTTGCATCATTTTATAAGCGTCGTCGAAACCAGCATGAAATGCATTATTTTCCAATTTTCTACTCAAAATGCGAGTTAGTCTATTTGTTATTACCGGTTGGCGTACACAAAATAAATAACCCAGCTTGTTTAAATTTAGACAGTAGCAGACAGTTGCCTGTTGGCAGAACCAGTGTAGCTAATTCAATTAAAAGGTAGGAAATTCAAAAAGTCGTGGAATTATTGAATCATACTCATATAACTTTAAAGTGGAATAGATCACAGATAAATATTTGAAATTGACGTGAACTTTACTTTATTCGAATCGGCATGACACCTTAAACTTCTGGCATATGACCGCCACGGCTGGTTGGGACATAATCTTATCACGCGGTCCAATTTTCAATGACTCTCTCTAACATTTGTGGCTGTGTATTGGTAATAACGGCGTAGACTAGTAACTTCACATATCCTCACAGAAAATAGTGTAACGGCGTTAAGGAAAGCTACTGCACATCATGGTTGTTCAACTGATGAACGAAAAAATCAATCATGATGGCTCTATAGCAGTCACCATTGACCGTAACCTTTTCTCTATCCTGAACTGAAAAGTTATGTATATATTTATGTAGTTTTTTTTTAAAGAACATGCCTTTCAATGGTGCCCCTGTAGGCTAGTAGGTAGTGTACTAGCTTGTCAGTATGGGGGTTGTGGGTTCGATGCCCAACGAAGGCCTTGGTTTTTTTCACTACAAAAATAAAAACTGATTGTCGGTGGGGCTGCTCAGCGATGAAGGCATAGTCACTGGTCGCTGTGCTGTCTTATACGGCAGTTAATTTCCGACTATCCCTCTACTTTCACCAACTGCTTCATCTCTTCTCTATCTCTTTCCTAAAGAATGTAGCACGGTACTTAACTAAATAGGCATTGTTGCCTGAAGTGCTACTACTCTTTAAAAAAAAAGGCCTTTTAAAATACAGGAAAGCTACAGCATTATGTTCCAAATGTTCATGAACATATTAAGCGGTTGGAGGTCTTCATATTAAATAACATTACATAAGATTTTGCTTAAATTTAATTTTGACAAAATTTAGCTATTTCAAAGATAATATTGCTTAAATGGACAATACTTTTTTAACTGTTTTAACTATTTTATCAGCTGTCAAGCTGCCAAGCTGCCTGATGTTTAAGAAGGTTTAGCATTGAATATACTGATGAATTTAGTTTAGCGATAAAGCTCACTTTTCATTGAGTGGATACGTCAATAAACAAAATAATCAGTTGGGACTTGTCTGGCTTAAGGTGCTCTTATAGAACCTCTATTCTGCAGATTTATCATTTGTTTAGTAACTATTACAACAACAACGAAAATCTTATATGGCTTTAAGATTTTTACTTTCTGATTTATTGATTGTTTTAAATTCGCCACTAATGAACATCATATATGAATAGTAGCGACTATGACTGTGTGACTATGCTTCTGTCATAGTTGGAGGATATTAATAAGAATAAAACAATGTTTGTTTGAATATACTGATGAATTTAGTTTAGCGATAAAGCTCACTTTTCATTGAGTGGATATGTCAATAAACAAAATAATCAGTTGGGACTTGTCTGGCTTAAGGTGCTCTTATAGAACCTCTATTCGGCAGATTTATCATTTGTTTATTAACTATTAAAACAACAACGAAAATCTTATATGGCTTTAAGATTTTTACTTTCTGATTTATTGATTGTTTTAAATTCGCCACTAATGAACATCATATATGAATAGTAGCGACTATGACTGTGTGACTATGCTTCTGTCACAGTTGGAGGATATTAATAAGAATAAAACAATGTTTGTTTTCATACGTGGTGGATCCTTCTGGTGGTTACCAAACGTGCGGTTATCAAACATTTCCTTCAATAAATTAATTTTGACTCCAGCTGTGTGACATGTTGCGCATCTTGTTAAAACCACAGCTCCTGCACATCATAGTTATTCAGTTGATAAACGAAAGAATTAGTAATCATGGCTCTATTGTAATAAAATTAAACAATTGCTATATAATTCGCCAGTATTCCGGCAGAAAATATTCCTCCTTATATACTAATTTTACTTATAATTTGTTTACAAAAAATGCTTAGAATTATTCTTATCAAATATTCTTATGCTAAAATGTGAGAAAATAACTTAAAAATATTTTGGTAAATTATTTTCCACACTATTTGAAGCATAGCAAACATAACGAGTATTAGTACAGTTGTGTATGCTCACATTTTCTATTTTCAGTTTCTATCTAGGGACCTTTTATAATGCTATTCATTGGGCGGTAAATTGTTAATTTTTAAAACTACTAAGCCAATTAATTTCTTCGATGTAATTCGAATAGATATTAAAATTTTCAACTTTTGGCAAAATTACTAATAGATAACTTAAGAGTATCTTCAGCGGTTGAAGATAGTCAGATTTTCGCTGCTTAATTCAGATTCATTAGGTCAACAATGGGGTGGCAATGAGCAAATGTTCAGAAGTCAATGGGTTAATGTCATTTAGCTCGTTGTTAGTAGAATTTAAGGGTCAAGAGGTCAGACATGATCATATTAGGTCGAGAATTGTAGGCAGCTCATCAAAGGTGAATTTCATGTAAGGAATCATTTTACGTAGATGAGTTTTAAATGATTTTACATCGATCATATGTGGAGCACCAGGAGGTATAAATTTCTATTGTATATTCTGATGGCTATGAATTTGGATGACTGGGTTTAAAGAGCTATTATAAATACTAGACATTCCTTTTGGTTGAGTTTTGCAGCTCCGACGAAATTTGTGCACTTGTCTGAGAACAGCTTTTGTAGCAAACCACACGAAGATGCAGACATATCTTTTAGTTGTGAGGTATGCTCAGGCTCATAACACTAAAAAAAGATCAGTATGTTATTTTAGCGTTTGTGTTCATCAGCCAAGGACCGTAATGTGTGGTATTTTGTTTGCGTATACATACAGATGCGCAAAAAAAGTTAACGGTTTGTGTTCTTTTAACAGCATGTTATCTAGCGTACTATTTTTTTCGAACACTGATTACAATATAAATAAAACTGTATTGTTTTGTTAATTTCATATTGTAATTTATTATTTCATTTTTTTAACGGTTTTAGTTTGGCGATCTAGGTCGTGGTGCCCGCGATTGTGCGCTTGACCGTCGAGGTTCGCTTGTTCGTGAACGCCCACTTGGTCTCCTACGAGCAGCGCGCGGTGCTGATGTTGCTGCTAGTTCATTTGGCCAGTCTGCTGATCCGTTCGGTCGTCTTAAATTGCTACTATCCTGTTTTGTGGACTTGTAACATATAGCCAATATCATAAAAATGAGCATCAAAATTGCCATGATTGCGGCAAACAGCATGTATTCCACAGACTGAAAATAAAAAAAAAATGTAAAGTCATAATTATTATTGGAGAGATTCAACGAAAAGAAAGTAAACAAATAAAGAGAAATATATTTTCAGTTTTTAAACGGTGGAACCGATTTTAATGAAACCTCATGTTTTTGTAGATTATTTTTTGATTTTATATCACACCCGTTGACGTTGTTTAGCTCGTAAGTTAAAGAAAAGAAAATCAGTGGTTTGCAACCCTGCTTTGGAACCGCTAAAATTGCAACTAGGGATGACCTGTTGCTAGAATTAGTCCTCAGCTTCCTAGGGCGTGAATGACGTTTCTTTTCATTCCCAGTGGTTTCACCACCATCTGATTAAGGCTTACGGCAAGATGCAGATGTAAATCTTATCACGAAATGTACCTACTCACTTTATGGAAGGCTAATTTTCAATATCTCCATCTTTTATTATTATCTTGTTACCTGTGCCTGTCTGAGAGTGTTTTCCGTTTGTTTGAGTGTATGAGTAGTTTTAGTGGTGTGAAAATTATGTCTGGTGTCGTTTTTACCTTGTCGTTTATAATATCACTGTATAAAGTTGTTGTTTTGTAGTTTCCATGTCTTCGTCCTTTTCTTAGTGTTCGTCCAGTTTGTTCTATATAAGCATGTTTGCAAGTGAAAGTAAGTCTGTACACTCCTCTGGAACTAAATTTGTTAGTTGTTTCTGTCGTTTTCCTGGTATTATGTCTCAAAATATGGCCGGTTTTTAATGCTGTGAGTAATCCTTCTTTCTTTTTCTTCTTAGTCCTGTGTATGTATCTGTTGTCTCTTTGTCTTCTTTATTCCTGTTTTTAGTGTTGTATTGTCTAAAAAGTTTGTTGACAGTAGTGGGTTTTTGGTCGTTATTTTTTGCTAGGGTATAAAGTATGTCAAGTTCTTTGTTGTACATATCTGGAGTAAGAGAGACTATATATTAAGTCTGTGCTAATACATCAGTCCAAATACTGCTAGTTTATGTTGTTATAGGTGGTTCGAGATGATGGGTATGCTAGTGTCAGTCGTAGTTGGTTTTCTATAGATGTCAAATGTTAAACAGTCAGTTCCTCGTCTTATTATGATGTCAAAATAATGCAAATTTGTGTCTTGTTCTTTTTCCATTGGGTATTTAATGTTATTACGGATCGTGTTTAAGTCTGTTAGAATTTGTACGGCCTAGTCTTGTTCGAGGATGCATGTGATGTCATCTACGTATCTATAGTAATGAGTTATTCTGTGTTTTTTCTTTTCTTCTTTCTATCTTGTTCGCTTTGTTTGTTAGATTTAGAGTTAAAAGTTTGCTTCTTATTTGTTGTTGTGCTATGTGTATTGCTGTAACAATGTTTGTAAACAAATTTTCTTTGCCAAAAACTATTTTATATGTGTATGTATTTATGTGCATATAATAAGTGCAAAATGTTTACTATCACTTTTTATTAAGCAACACTTTGGTTTGTTAATTCCAACACATTGCTCTTGTATTCAAATGCTTCATTGGCGGTTTTATTGCTTTCTAATATTTAACAGTTTAGAATAAACAACAATTTGAAGTAATCAATTTGTGGTTAAAAATATTTTTAAACCTCTTTTTGCATAATAATAAAATTTTAGTTGCACTCAGTTACTCAAAAATGAGAGATAGATTCATTTAACGTATACATTCAAAGTTGTTAATATTAACTAGTGTTTACATTGTGTTAAAATTTATTTTTAGAAAAGGATTATGTTGTAGAATTTTATCCAATTTGTGTTGAACCTGTAAACAATTTAATTTATCATCTGCAGGGTATTTTTTCAACCATCTTTTATTGCCTGAACTCTACGTTCAGCCGGTGAGGATTTTTGAGGTGGGGATTTTTTTTTAAGGAGAAGTACCACTTCAGGCAACAATGCCTATTTAGTCAAGTATCGTGCTATGTTTTTTATGAAAGGGATAGAGAAGGGATGAGACAGGTGGAGAAAGTAGAAGGTTAGTTGCGGAAATTAACTGTCGTATAAGACAACACAGTCACCAGTGACCATGCCTTTATCACTGAGCAACCCAACCGACAGACAATTTTTATTTGTAGTGAAAAAACCAAAGTCTTTTGTGGGAATCGAACCCACAACCCCAGATCTTATAAGCTAGTACACTACCCACTAGCCAAGTAAGAATAATTTTTTGAAAACTTTTCAAAAAGGAAAGATGAAAGTGGATTATTATTATTATCTGATCTTATAACTTTACAACTAAACGTTATATTACCTGGGTTTCAAAGAATTTAATTTTCATAATTATCATAGCCAATAGATTTCCTATGGCCCTCGTAAGCCACCAACTGCTATGCAATATTGGCTGCATTTCTTGCGGTGCTGCAGAATTGGAGAATGCTATGACATTGCTGGTAACGAACATTTCACCAAGTGTTATGCAAATATATTGAGGCAGCTGCCAAACTATGTGAATGGAGTTCGGTTCGACTGTTTTGTAAATTTGAAAATGCTGTTAATAAATAAATAATGTTAAAGTATTTTTTTAAAAACTAACTAGAAACTAATTTTTACAAACAATTTTTTGTTAAATCAAGAAAAATGTTGTCTTTGGAAAAAAAGTTATTTACCTTAAACTAGATACCATTTTTCTTCCTTCAACATTTATTAAAAATGAACTTTTTTTAATATATTTATGCCAAGCTCGTTAAGCGAAAGAACATTCAAGAGCATAAATCAAAGCTTAAAAACATCTACGCTACTTCTTGTAATCTTGACTTCTGTTTATTATTAGAGAGTGCCTGCAAGCGCACAAGCTGTTTAGAGAACCTGTTCGTATTTTATCTTAAAGTATTTACAATACTTCTTCGTTTTGAAACGATATAAAAAAGAAAATGCTATCTGGGAGATAGTCATAGCAAACTGATAACATTACGAGATTATATGGATGAATTGGTTAAGGATCTGTTTTAATGTTGCCAGATAAATGTATTGTAAAATCAGCAGATGTAGCAAGAAAGATCGGCCAACCCATGAGAAGGAAAATTTTATTGTCAAATTAAAAAACAGTTTTTAATGGATAATTATTTTTTATTTGAAAATAATATAGTTATAACTATTAACTTTTTAATATTTTATAAATAATTTTTATTTTTAATTCATTGATTGATTTGTTAAATTGCTTATGCACTTTTCTTTGTCTGAATATGCCAAAGAAATAATTATTTATTTTTTATATTTGTTCACTTGTTCGTTCATAAGCCCAAATATCATTAAAAAAATATCGCTGACCTGATTGTTGGTGATACAATTTACTTTAACGAAAGTTTCATTGATTGATAAAGTCAACTCGTTATACAGGGTGTCCAATCAACATCACTATTTCTTGAAATAACTTGTTGTGGAAAGAGATCTTACAGTAATACTGGCTGTGTGCGATCTGGTAAAGTCTTGTTGATATCACATGTTAATCAAGCCCCAAAGCATGCAGTTCTGGCGTTAAAAAGTTTTTAATCATATCACGATATCGCTTCCCATTTACAGTTACCGTGACGCCGTTTTCATTTTCAATGAAGTAAGTTTCCATTATTCCTCTTGACCAAATTGTACAACAGACTGTCACCTTTAATGGATCCAAAGATGACTGTTGAATAATTTTGCCATTCCCCAGAACCGACTATTCTGTTTATTCACATGTCTATTTAAATGAAAATTATGATTTTTTCATGAAAATCGGGGTTGTTATGGGCGAGCTGTAACATCCTATTGTCATATGTAGGGCGGTATTGTGGAAGAAGCTCTTGTGTCAACTAAATCTTATATGGAAACAAATGCAAATCTTTGTGCAAAATTGTGGCCAAAGTTGTTCTTTGAAGATCAAGCTCCTGCATCGAATTGAGGTTGATGGATTGTTTTAAACACTTTCAGCCGACCTTGCAGTACTTTGTGGTCAATGCTTAGGCCTATCATTTATAGGCCCTCTTTCTTCGAAATCACTCACTGTACGATAAATAGTGCGGTTTATCGGCACGTTGTTTCCCCCAAAAAATTTCACGTAACTTTCTCATCGTCACAGTAATCGATTAAAACAAGTTGGTTTATCGAATATTTTTCCATAATAACTTTGCCACGTGTTTCCTTCACGACTGCCGAATATGAAGTATCAAGACTAATAAACATTGTTTAAAAATGTAATTTGGCTGCAGTGGCTAAAGGTGCTAGCTTACTAAACAAGATAAACAAGACATCAATACTCGCCAGAGTAAGACAGTTTTGCGAGGAAAGCATTATTATTTTGTGTGAAATGCATTTTTTGTAGTAGAGACAAGATTGCCAAAGCAAATCTAGCCAATGGTAAAAATATAAAAATATAATATAAATATAATAAAAATATTTAATCTTTGCTACACTTTCGTCAGTCGTTATTTATTAGTATTTTTTTTCTTTAAAATTTTTATGTGATTTATGTGAACTTTTAAATGATCTTTAATTAATAGTTTTACTTACATATATTTCATAATCGGTCATATTTCTATGCCCCAATAATACATAAACTCCACCAGATCTTGTATTAATAAGTGTTCGGGGCAAACCATTTGCAAATAGCACGACTTCTCCTCTTGATACAGTTATCGCCTTGGTGCTATATGGAGTTAATATTGTCACCTTTTTACTAGAATCCCTTAAAGAGATGATAGCAGCTTCTGGGGGTACATTGACGAGCGGTCTGACAATAGGGACACTTAATTTTGGCTTTTCCACATGGGCTTCGAAAGGATCAGCTAAATGTTGACGGAAAAAGTAGCTCACAGCTTTACCCTTCGTTATGGGTTTCTCTATAGACAGATTTTCACAAGCGAATTCAGGAGGTAAAGTAGGCGGACCTGTATACGGTTCCATATCCGGAGATAAAGACGAATTTGTATCCTCAAGCGGCAAATAGATATATTTCGTTTCAATAACAGGGGCTAAAGGCTGTGGTTCCTCGTGCAAAAAGCCTCTCCAGTCGATACCTATTTTGAAATCTCCTTCTGCTCTTGCTTGCGGCAGTAATTTTGAAGGGGATAAAACGTTAACTACGTGACCATCTGCTTTAAACATTCCTAAGCTTTGGATGGTAATATTTGCTTGATTGTCAATGTTAGGAAAAGACCACAGATTTACTTCACAATTCAATCCATTGTATACTCGAATTTGTGCTACCGTGCTGTTGGGCAAAACAGGGTCCAATTTTTCCAAATCACGTTCTAAAAAGGTTGCGAAAACAAAAGCTGCTGCTGCAAAGAGCCCTCCAACAAATATTTTTTGCAGTGGTGTTCTTATGGTAAACAGACTAAGAAATGGGTAAATTATATAATTAATATGCGGCATTAAAACCAACATCAGCAAATGATATGATAGTTGCATTTGATCCGGTTTGATATTGAAACCCCATACTTCACCGTCCATTCGAAGGGCCTGTAGAGTCCAGCGGGAACCTTGTTGTTCAAAACACGCCCAAAAGAAAGATAGTGGTAAATAAAGAAACACAATATTCTTAAAAATTGCTTTATTTATGGAACCATCAATAGCTGAAAATATATCACCAGTAGGACGTTTATTTCTAAATTTTGTCACGCCAATTGTAAAGGTCACAATAGCAATAATTATAACAATGGCTGATAGCATAAAAACTGCTGAGAAACAGCCTTCTTCGCTATAGCATTTAAATTCTCTAATAACTGGAGAGATTGCGGTTGAGATTAAAGAGCCGCCAAAAACTATAAAACTGAGACGCGAAAGGTAGACGCTAAGACGTCTAGCTTGTTTAGGCAATTTATATTGATCAGCAGTTAACGCAAAAACACAGGTCTTTATACCGCCAGCGCCAAGTGCAATAAGTAATAGACCAACAAAAGGTGCACTCCTAAAAAAAGTGGCAGTAATTATAATAACAGTAAAATGTTTTGATAATTAAAGTAACAATAGAAATCTTCAGTAATCTGAATATAGTTATTTATTGCTAAACTATATATATAAGTCGATATTCCTCAATAAACTGGCGGGATTAAATATATGAATAATAAAAATGGTTTCGTATAAATCACTTTTAAGACCGTTCTTTATATGAGTATTGCACAGTAGCCGGCCTAAGTGAAAAATGTCGTCCAATTTTAAGAAAAATTTTTTAAATTTTGCAAAGTTTAAACTTAACATGCATTTACTGCATTACATAAAATAACAAAATAAAATGCAAAAATTGGAAAAAGTCTTTTAGAATTAGTACGTAATTATTTATGTGTAGGTGTATTCTGTATGTATTTTTGGCTAATGAGCGCTTAAAGGCCTGGCTGTAAAGAACATAAGCTAGCTTAAGCCAACTTTGCACTTTAGGAAATAACTGAAACTGATTTGAATTCGAAATCAACAAAAATGTTGCATCTGCTCTTTATTTCAAGCAAGATTTATATATCGCAAATCAATTAGAAGGGAAAAGATTATAACAGTCATTTGAAGGCGTAGTATTTTTGAACGATTGCAGGCGCTTGCATTGGAGAAAGGCTTTTTAAGTTTCTATTCCAAATATCGATTTGTTTTAAAGCTCTTGACCACAAATACCTGTAGTTGATGCAACGACCAGTAGCTTTCGTAGAAAAAGTTACATTGTTGTTGATGAATTGGTAAATTCGTAACATTGTCCGATGAATTTCTTTAGGAAATTGTACACTATTTGCTATAATTGTTCCAGTTGTTCAATGATGAAAATGATGACTCTAAAAACCATGCTCTTGTATAAAATTGATACACCTGTACGGGAACCTTTTACTTAGTTCTTTATTAGCCAAATGACTGTGAAGGATGCATGTCTAAAAGTAAAGTTTTCAAATGTACTAGCTCCTTGAAAAACTTTAAGAGCCACTATAAGAAATAGCATCTTTAAATAGGACAAATTACCCATTTTGCATTGTTTTCATACGCTATCACTAATTGGATTCTATACAATTTCTAAATGTAGTTAAATTTTTCGCTAAAAATGAAGTATGATAATGGAGAAATATTAGATTAAATTGGTACCTAACCCACTTCCTGAATGCGTTTACCCATGACATACATTTTAGTACTCGTATATTTACAACATCCTCCCTCTTAGTGAACTTGTAGAGCTCTAATATTTCGAGAAGTGGCTGGTTTTTAAACTTCTGTCTTTACAACAGCAATAAACTTTTTGATAAAATATTTTTGCTTGATATTTTGGATCTGAAAATTTATGATTAGCAGGCTGATGTGATCATTTCGCAAATATCTTCATTATGTGAGTTTTCATCACTTTCTATTTCACGTTTCGGCAACAACAAGTCAATATAGACCAGCTTAAGACATTTAAACATCATCATTGTAATAAAAATCGAAATATTTCTACATAAAGTTATGAGGTAGCATAAAAGTGAGACATATTCTATTTTATTTCATCTGCGTTTCACATTTATTTCAAATTTTTTTCCAAAAAGCCTTTCTAGTGAAAGCGTGTCTATTATGATTGAAGAAAAACAAAATCAAAGTTGTTTTTTAATCATTTTGGCTGGTTTTTTTTCTGGTTTTCTTATTTTACAGCAACAACATCAAAAAACAAATACTGATTGTCCGTTAACAATTGTTGGTTGATAAAAGGGCGCCCAGTCCCCTTCAAGGCTAGCAGGAGCCAACTGGACAATTCCACTATATGTATTTTCACGAGAATCAGTAAAGCCCCAGAGTTCAGCTATTTGTCTTTTAAGCCTTTTAGCTGTTCTCTGACTGATTATTAAGGTTGGCCCTTCGGAAGGTGCCCCTGTAGGCTAGTAGGTAGTGTACTAGCTTGTAAATATGGGGGTTGTGGGTTCGATTCCCAACAAAGACCTTGGTGTTTTTCACTACAAAAATAAAAATTGACTGTCGGTGGGGCTGCTCAACGATGAAGGCATAGTCACTGGTCGCTGTGCAGTCTTATATACGGCAGTTAATTTCCGACTATCCTTCTACTTTCACCACCTGTTTCATCTATTCTCTATCCCTTTCCTAAAGAATGTAGCACGGTACTTGACTAAATAGGCATTGTTGCCTGAAGTGCTACTTCTCTTAAAAACAAAAAAAAAAAAAGTACCGTGGTGGTTGTGGTCTCAAGGCCCTCGTTTGAGTTCATTCACAATGAACACAATGAATGGTCCAGGTCCCGTGACCATGATTGCGGTTGTGTTCCTAAATTTTATTAGGCTTCATGCGTTCTGGACCAGGAGTTGGATAGTCTCCAATTCTTCAGCAATGAGTGAAGGCTTCGGCCTGCTACGGGACTTTAAAGTTGCAACTAGGAGTGACTGGAGGATATACGTATCTGAAGGCCTTCTAGGGCGAGGATGACGCTACATTTCATTAACAGTGGTATCATCCACCGTCTGGTTATGGCCTACACAGCTAAGTAGGACGTAAATCTTATCTTATCTCTGGCGTACTTTAATTTTATTTTATCGTAATGAACTAATTTAGTTAAAAATTAATTTTTAATTACACGCTTTCAGCTAACAAATAACCAAAAATATTTTTGGTGAATTGCAAACGAATATGTTCGAGTTAAATTAAATATATCTTAATTATATAATGTACGTTCAATGGTCGTAATAATTATAAATAAAATTTAATAAAATAAGAATAATGTATAAAATAATAATAATTAAAAAAAACTGTTTAACACTTACTGGGATGGAAGACCGTAGTCTGTGAAATTAGTAATTTGCAGTGTTGCCAATATCAAAATTATGCAACCCGTCGCATAAAGAATCAACAAGAAAAGAATCATGCATGATTTACCAAAGCATCTGTCAGCAAAAAAGGCACCCACCAAAGAGAAAACTCCCACCAAACTTAAGAAGCCATGAAATATAATGCTTGACTCATCTTTATCATAGTTCAACCAGCTGTAAATGTAGAAAACCAAAACAGCTGAAAAGAATTGTCATTTTTACGAAATAGTCGTGGTTTGTCAGTAAAAAAGTTTATACTAAAAATCTCACTTTTTATGCTGGTAAAAGTTATACTTTCCAAAAATCCAGTAAGTGCGTTGAAAAACCGTCTATTCCACTGAAAAGAAATAATAATTGAAATTTTCTTGTTTATTAATTATTTTCTATAATATTCGAAATGATGTTCGAATATACACTTACATTGCATGACTGACTATTTTGTATAATAACAAGACTCATTCAGACTAATATACAATATATTTATTATCGAATTTTTTCCTACTCAGAAAACTTATAAAAATAAAAAACCCTGCTGTACAAAAAATGCAAAGATGATCTTACAGAAAATACTAAAGCGTTATTCGGATTACTATCGGATTTATTCAGGGTGGTTGTAGAATCTGATTGTTGTCAGAATCAGAATTGAAATCGACAAAAGTTGATTTTGGTGTCATAGAAACAGATATTATTAATTTTATGTTCGAATCAGAATTGTTGTCAGAATTTAGTGTCGCAGAATCTATTTTTATCGTTTTTTTGTCAAAATCAATCTGATCAACCACCATGTGACAGATTTTCATACGGTTTTATATATTTTAAGCGATTGGCTTTACAATGTAAGTAAAAAAGAATTTATTAAATAAAAAATGAAATATATAATAGTTATAGTTTTTTGACGTTTTTAATATTTTTTAGTAGTTAATTATAAAGCGCTAGGTCAATTCAATAAAAATTCAATGAAATATGAAAGGGGGAAAGATAGAAATATTAATATTCTTATTTTAATAAAATGAAATAAATAAATTTTATAGCGTGTTTGTAATTTTATCTCTTATCCGTTGTCCTTCGTTTTGAAGTGTCGCTGTAGGCGAAGAAGTATTGTCGTCGAAAGGCTCTTCTGCTTCAAAATCAATTTGATAGATTTGGTAAGAAATTTTGTAGTTCCTGCAAATGTTATGCAATGCGCAGCAAACATTTACTATCCTCGAAACTTTTTGCGGACTGTAGTGTCGTGTACCCATCAAACACCGTAAACGACTTTTTAGCACCCCTATTGTCCGCTCTACAATATATCGAGCTGCAGTATGTGCTATATTAAATTTATGTTCCCGCGTGTTATGTGCTGCACTTCTGTAAGGAGTTAATAAAAAAAGGCTCTATTGCATACCCGAAATCTATTAATAATCTTGACGTTCGATCGCCACTTTCATATTATGGTCCAAACAGAAGCGTCGTGACTGGAGCCAGGATAGCGTAGGAAAGGAAAAATTAAAAGTAAAAATAAGTTTCTCGTACATATGTATTTAATAGTATCTACCTACAACCATGGCGTTCATACTAAAATATCCTTTCCTATTAAAAAATAAATGCTCGTCAACAGAATTATAATTTATAATTTTTATATGGGTTCCATCGATGCAGCCAACTATGGAAGGTATTTTATATTAATTAAAAAAATAACTCCTACATCTTATTTTCTCATTCTCATCCATTTCCAACTTCACCCACTGACGACATTTGGTTTATGAATTACATTATTTTTACTGTTGTTATTTCCCGTCTTATCTGGATGTTGTTCTCTTGAAGTTAATGGCCAGCGTTTTTGATGTGAAAACAGTATTGTCAAGCTGCGACGTAATTTGCACTGGTGAGTCAGTTTTCGCGTTTAGGTAGTTCTGTTGTTAAGTTCGTATCTATTCATGTAGACAGAATGCCAGCCACCTAGCACTTTATGTAAAGGAAATTTGATATGTGCTTGGATTTTCCGACGGGGCTAAAATTACTTTTATTTGGGTACGGTTTTCCGTCGTACTCAGAGTAAGAAAAGAACACTGAAGATGACAAACAGCCGAAACCTGTTTGTTCACAAACCAAATTTGACGAGGGTCGACGGAAAACCGTACCCAAATAAAAGTAAAGTAAATTTCTTAATATCTTTATCTTTTATTATTATCAAGGTATGTGTGTCCATCTGAGAGTGTTTTTCGTTTGCTCGTATGCATGAGTAGTTTTAATGGTGTGAAAATTATGTGTGAGGTCGTGCTTACCTGTTCGATTATAATGTCACTTTTGAAAGTTTTCGTTTTGTAGATTTCCATGTTTTCAAGAATGTCTACTTTTTGTGTTTTTTTGCTAGGATGTACTAATGTCATACATTCATCTATTTCCCTTGGTATGTGTCTGTGAGTATCAAGGTATAATGCAAAGTTGGACTCTTCTCTTTTCTGTTTATATGAGCGTATGTGTTCTGTAAACCTTAATTTTAGTGTTCGTCCAGTTTGTTCTATATAAGTATGTTTGCAGGTAGAAGTAAGTCTGTATACCCCGCTGTCAGTTGTTTCTGTAGTTGTTCTGAGATTATGTCTCAGAGTGTTGCCAGTTTTTAATGCTGTGAGTAAACTTTCTTTTTGAAAAAGGTTAATTAGTCTGCATACTTCTGATCCTATGTAAGTAGAGGTGTGCCATCGTGCTGTATCAGTTGTCTCTTTGTCTTCTTTATTTCTGCTTTTAGTGTTGTATTGTCTAAGAAGTTTATTGATGGTAGTGGCCTTGTAGCCGTTATTTATAGCTATGGTGTAAATTGTGTCGAGTTTTTTGTTGTACTTATCTGGAGTAAGTGGGTTTATCTTAAGTCTGTGTATCATATGTCTAAATGCTGCTAGTTTATGTTTGGTAGCGTGGTTCAAGGTTTTGTGGATGGTAGTGTCCGTCGTCGTTGCTTCTCTGTAGATGTCAAATGTTAAACAGTCAGTTCCTCGCGTTATAGTGATGTCAAGATAATGCAAATTTCTATCTTGTTCTTTTTCCATTGTTTTTGTAATCTTATTATGGATTGTGTTTAAGTTTTCTAGAATTTGTTCGCCGTTGTCTTGTTCGAGGATGCATATAATGTCATTTACGTATGAGTAATGAGTTATTTTTTGTTTTTCCACTAGTGTTTTTATGTGTATTGATTCGAGATGTTGCATGAAAATTTCCATGAAGATTGCGTAAGTTGGGTTTCCCATAACGAATCCGTCAGGTAATTTGTTAAAGTGGTTATTAAATCTAAAGTAGTTCCGTTTTATTATCGTCTTTGCAATATCTATAATTTCAGTGGTGTATTGGCTTTCGTATAAATTGTCTAGTGTGTTGCGTAGGATATCTAAGGTTTGAAGTATATAGATCCTTGATATTAAAGTAAAGGCGTCGCGGTTTTCGGTTATTCTGATGTCATTTAGTTTATCGAGAAGGTCTTGTGTATTACGTATAGTTTATGTGTTTTATAAATTTACTTTTTCTTTAAGTTGGCCGGTGAGGTGTTTAGCTAGGTGGTGTGCTGGTGCCGGTCAGTAGTTTATAATTAATCTCATTGGTATGTTTTCCTTCTGTCTTTTTGGTTGTGTAGTTGTAAAGTCTTATTAGTTTAGGAGAAAATTGTGTCAGAATTTTTTTTTTAATTTTTTGGCGACCTTAATATTAATGACGTGGTGTACTTATTTATAATCAGATTATTATTCTAAGATATTGGCTGGATTCTCAATAAAGTTATAATAATAGAACAATAGGTTTGGTTTCGATAGCATTCTTCGTTAAAAAGTTAGAAAGAAAATTTTTCTGAAAAATTGTAAGGATTCGCCGTCTAGCCCTAACCAAACATAGCCAATCTTGAAAAAGAAAATATATGAATACTCCGAGAAAATAAAGCACCGACTGAAAAAAACTAAACACATTATTGAAGTTTTATATCTTATCTACATAAACCAAAAAAGGATTTTACAGCTCCGTACTTAGTTAAACAATTCGCTTAAGTGTGAACGTAATACTACACAACTCGCTAAAGCATTTTGTATTCACATAACTACAGTTATTATTAATAATCACGTTAAAACCAACATCATAAATGTTTGCATATGTGAAGAATGTTTTGGAAGCAATTAAATTTTTATAAATAAGATTTTTGACCATATGGTAGTGCCACGTTACTAGACCACTGTAGAAAAATCAAAAAGGTTGATCGAAATTTGGTTTTCATGTAAAAGTATAAGTTCTCGTTAGGGTAGGTATTTGTAAGAACTAAAAAATCACTCATCCTGCAGGATATTACTCGAGTCGTAACATGGCATTAAATATAAAAATTATTACTTTCGCTGATTTCTAACAGTTTAAGAGTTTCAATATATCGAACATTTGTTTTAAAATGTTCAAATAGTAAGTCATTTATGTCCGTCATTATACTCTGATTAAAGAAAGCTTCAATCAGTACCACTTCAATCAGTACCACATTGTCGTATTGAACTCACAATAACTGTTGATATATTAGCAAGAGAGTGTAAGTGTTCCAAAGCCATATGCACCGACATGCCAACTTATGACTTGATGCTTGGGGGAGAACACAACCCAGTTTCTTATGGGGCATTAAACATTTAGCTGCTAATTATACTGTTGACTGCAATAACTATTTACTTAGTGAATGAATACATTAGAGTTGTTTAATAGAAAGCATAAGGTATTTATCATTTGTTATTATAATGGCTATTTATTAAGTACTTCCCGAACTAGAGCTTGTATAACGTGACATTTTGGATCATTTGTTATTGGTGTTTATAAAAACACATTTAGATTATAAGAGTCCACACTTTTTAGCTTGTTTCAAGCTCACCGATGAGTACTAATTACAGTGAAGATCAAAAAAATTATACGTAATGCAGACACGTCTAGTTCTAATTACAAAATTTATACACCGCATTAAGTTGTACTCTTAAAATTTCTCTCTTTTATGTTCAACATTAAAATATCTCAGGGAGTTTTGACCTTGGCACTATTTATATTTCAAATATTTAAGCGAGTTTAAGGTGTTCACACATGTCATTTGTAGAGTATTTTATCGTAAAAACAATATTCATCACAATTTTAAATTGTAAATATCTGAGTTTGTTTTTTGCTTCAAGAGTTATCTACCCAACCGATTTAATAGTTATTTTCTTACCATTGCAGTTTTGAGTTTTGTTTTTTAAGTTTTAATTCGTATTTATTTTCTAATATCTTTTGATGTTTTGGTTTACTTTTATTTTGTTGAATATTTTTTATTTTGAGTTGTTTTTGGTTTTTGAAGGTTTATTTATGTTTTATTTATTAACATCAATAATAAATATAAAAAAAGATTGCCGACAAAATATTTGTTCTATTTTACTCTTTTGGGAATTTGAATTATTAGGTGTACTGAATATTATTTTTTACTTTTAAAATATTGAAGGTTAACTAACTATCTTTGTAAAATTAAAAATAAGTTAAGTATCTAGTTATATAGAGATGGTTGTTGAAGCCCGAATCTAAAGCTATTAAAAGCACTTTAAAATATTTTCCTATCGAAAGGGATAGATAATCAAAGTGCCGCTGCAAGTATTTTGCAAAGCGTGTTGAAAAACTTAGTTTTATCACAACAAAAGCACAATATTTATATAATAAATTTGTTCTTCTCTACTAGAAGTTAATTGAACAACACTTTAATTTTTAGGTTTAATGTCTTTCAATTACTACATTTTACTTCTGCTGTCAACCTGTTGATAAATATTTCTTTCCGTTTTTGCTGGCTGTCTGTTCGGCTTTCGATGTGAAAACATTATTCTCACGCCATGTATTGAACTGTACTGCTAAGTGAGTGTTAGGGTTTAGGTAGAATGCTTTCCCCCTGTGCTAATTTTCAATATTTCCGACTTTCATTCTTATCTACATTAATGTGTCCACCTGAGGGTGTTTGTCGTATGTTCGAGTGTATGAGTAGTTTTAAAGCTGTGAAAATTGTGTCTGAGGTGTTGTTACCTATTCATACTGTCATTGTTAAAAGTTTTCGTTTTGTAGATTTCCATGTTTTCAAGAATGTTTACTTTTCGTCATTGTTTGCTAGGATATAGTAATGTCATACATTCATCTATTTCCCTTGGTGTATGTCCGTGAGTGTCAAGGTGTAATGGAAAATTATAGTCTTCTATTTTTTATTCGTATGAACGTTTGTGTTCTGTAAATCTTGTTTTTAGTGTTTGTGCACTTTGTACTATATGTGTATGTTTGGAGGTACAAGTAAGTCTGTGTACTCCGGTAAAACTAAATTTTTCAGTTGTTTCTGTCGATATCCAGAGATTATGTCTCAGAGCGTTGTCGGTTTTTAAACCTTCTTTGTGAAAATGGTTGTGTGTCATTTTTGTTTTCTTTATTCCTGTTTTTAGTGTTGTATTGTCTAAAAAGTTTGTTGATAGTAGTGGTTTTGTAGCCGTTATTTTTAGCATGGTGTAAATTGTGTCGAGTTCTTTATTGTGCTTATCTGTAGTAAGTGAGATTATATTAAGTCTGTGTTAATACGATTACATCAGTCTAAATATTGCTTATTTATGTTCGGTAGGGTGGTTTGAGGTGATGTGGTTGGTAGTGCCCATCGTAGTTGGTTTTCTATAGATGTCAAATGTTAAATTGTCAATTCCTCGTGTTGTTTTAATGTAAAGATAATGAAAATTTCTCTCTAGTTCTTTGGATTGTGTTTAAGTTTGTTAGAATTTGTTCGGCGTTGTCTGATCTGTGTTTCTTTATTAGTGTATTTTTATGTAGTAATTCGAGATGTTGCATGAAAATTTCCATGAAGATTGCGGAAGTTGGGTTCCCATACCGAGTCCGTCAGGTAATTTGTAAAAGTGGTTATTAAATCGATAGTAGTTTTATTTTATTATCGTCTTTGCAATATCTATAATGTCGGTGGTGTATTGGTTGTCATAATAATTGTCTAGTGTGTCGTGTAAAATAAATAAAATTTCTTATGTTGGTGTTGAGGTATATATTCCTTAATGTCGAAGGAAATGGGATGCGTGTTTTCGGTTATCTTTATATCTTTAAGTTTTTTGACAAGGTGTATTACGTATCGATTATGTGCTTTGTAAATTTATCTTTTTTTAAGTAGGCAGGTGAGGTTTTTACCCAGGTGATACGCTGGTGCAGGTCTGTAGCTTATAATGGGTCTTATTGACTGGTTTTCTTTGAATATTTTCCATTGTGATTTGTGTGTTGGTGGTCCTGGTTTCGTGTTCATGTATTTGTATACTTTTCCGTCAGAAAATGTTTTGCAGCGTTTTAATAGGCTGCGCTTTTTTTGAGAAAAATTCAGTTGGTTCGTTTTTCGATCTAGTGCAGTTGGTCTGTTATGCAAATTATTGTGTTTTGCCTATATAATCTTTTTTGTACATTACCATAGTCATGTTTCCTTTGTGCGCATTTGTAATTAGTTAATCATTGTCCTGTAGTTTTGCTCTTATTTGCTTGTAATTTTTTCTTCGTTGCGATTTGTCTTTGTTTTATTGTGCTCCTTTAACGTTTTTTCGAGTATGTCGGCTACTTTGTGCTGATAACCTCGACGAATTGACAAATTTGGACTTACTTCAACACTATGGCTCACGGCTGCAATGTTTTCAGTTGACAACTGATGCCAATGCATCTACTTTGAATATGTAAACAAACTAAATGTCGAAACTATCATGTTATTGGTGTTGTCACAATTGAAAAATAAAGTTCGTGTTGAAAAATCCGATATAAAACATTTAAAACACAACGAAATATACGAACTCCTAAAACTTGTTTTACGTTTTGATATCTTTGTGAAAATATCATGATACCCGTATTCTTTAAATTACGTATTTATAATGCATAATTTAACATTTTATAAAAGTGTTAATTAAGATAAAAATGTTGCATGAAATCGATGCAGTAACTGCTGAATTGATACTGAATTGGGTCTATCTTACTATTGTTGTTCTAGTTGTCCCTATATTGCAGTTTTCAATATTGTGGAGTCTAGGGTTGTTCATAATCCCTGTATAACAAATTCCCAAAGTCATAATATAACAGCAGAAACATTTGCTATCGGCAACAATTTATTAAGTTTTTAGAATTCTAAAAATCAAAAAACAAAAAGTTATAATAACACAGCCAATTTAAACTATTCAAATTAAAAAAAAAATGAGAACAAACAAAAAAAGGAAAAAGCTATAGAAAATCCGATTTGAAGCTAAAATTTCAAACAAAATTGCTATGGTAAGAAATGATTTATAAAAGTGTTTAACTCTTGAGGAAAAGGCCACATATTAGATAAACAAATATTCAAGCAAATACCAGCCAACAAAAGCAGTAACAAAAACTGCAAATACAAAAAACTCTTTAAAGATGCTTTACGGATTGTAAATATATAAAATGAATAATTAAACATTTAATGGAATATGTAGTTTCACTAAAATTAAAATCCGGTATGAAATTGAAACTACTGCTATTACAGCCACTGCTACTATTTGCTATTGAATTGGGTGTGAGATTTGTAACCGGCGTTTTATCTTGCTGCAGTGGTTGTCCTTATATTGTATTTGCATTATTTGAAAGCATTATTTTACATTATTATAAACATTACAATTTTATTTTGTGTATATGGAAATACTAAAATAATTGTTAAAAGCTTAGCTCATATCATTACAAATATATCACTAATATGTGAGTGTAGTATCTTTAGTTTGAAGTTTCTGTAAAACTTATCTCTTTATGGCTGGCACAGGACTGAGACTGTTGGCGGAGAGAGTTGTCACCAAAGGTTGCAAAACTTTGTCATTTATTAGATCCACGAATCCGTTTTATTTTAAACAATGATCAGGATGGGAATCTGGTCAGATTACTTACAATGAAGAACAATAAAAATGTTTGGGCAACTACGGTAGCTTGCTTTATTTTTGTTGAGAAATCTTAAAAACGCTTCATGCCTTCAGTAAGAATCCTCAATGCTAAGCCATCTGGCACAAGAACTCCTTTTAGCTACGTATATGAAATCCCACAAGTGGGCATACTCATATCAAAGGTAAACAATTTCGAAAATATATAATCAAACCTTAACGAATGCTCAGTTCGAAATAGCTATACTCTAGCGGTAAAAATCTATCAGATGGTTAGATAGTTTTAATAATACTCAGTTTTCTCGCCAGTTAATCGAAATGTTTTTGTCTTACTAAGAGTTTATGTTTTTAAAGCCACTACATAGCACTTCCTACATTCAAAGTGACAGGAAAGATCTCTGGATCGTTCTGCTTAAAAAAGAATTTTCCTGTAATGCGCAGTGTGATTCACTGGCCAATCAATCATAAATGGATGCGCTCTCAACGAAAATCGTGGTAAACACAAAAACGTGCGTAACAGGAACAAGTTTCCTAATTTTATTAGAGCACTTTGCATTGTAGGAACGATAAAACAGTGAAATGCATCTCACATTGCGTCTATGCACTAAAGAATCAATAGAGTTGCATACCCTACTGTTCCCAATGATACTCTTGGCCCTCTCCTGCACGGGATTGAGCAACTCCAGAATATACTTTAGGACGCCGGCCCATAAATTAGAGTTGTGTTAAATTTTTAGATGGATATAGGTGGTATTAATATCGCGGTACGAATATCGAATGGAGTGAAGTATCTCTTACACCGTTTTAGAAAACCGAGGCACTGAAAAGCTTCTTTAGAAACCTGAAGATGTTTTTAGTTCATCGTAATATTGTAGAAAAATCTTGAAAACGGTTAATCCCTGCTGGTTTTAATGAAACTTATAATACAGATGCTTGATAAGATTTACATCAGTACCTCGCCGTGTAAGCCATAACCTGACGGTGGACGCCCCAGAAAGCCTTCGGATATGTCTATCCTCCAGTCTCTCCTGGTTGCAACTCCGGGGGCTCGCAGCAGTCCGCAGCCCTCACTCCTTGCTGAAGAGTTGGAGACAATCCAACTCCCGGTGCAGAACAAATGCAAGCTTAATGAAATTTCAAAACACAACCGCAAGCAAACTTACTGAACCAGGACCATTCGTTGTGAATGATCCGACCCACACAACTAAAACGAGGACCGCGAAACCACAACCACCACGGTGCTCCCGAAGGACCAACCTCAATAATCCATCTGAGAACAACTAAAAGGCTTAAAAACCAAAAAGCTGAACCTTGGGGCTTACTGAAATAAAGTGGTGTTTTTCCGTTGGCTCCTGCTAGCCTTTTAGCAGACTAGGCTCCCTTTTACCCCCGGTGACACATGTAATGACGGTGAGATTCCGTCAAAATATATCAATGTGTCCCCGGGGTGGACTTTGAATACAGACTCTGAATACAGATACAAAAATGCGCAAAACTGTTTTGCGAATATCCCTTCCCATCCCACCTCAATGATCCAGTCCAAAGTATGTTACGAACAATTCTCTATTTGTTGCAGCCATTTGTTTTTGGTCCCACTAAGACTTTTTAGAGTCACTAAACACAGCTTCAAGAAATAAGTTAACAAGTTAATTTACATTCCACGGCTCTATAACGTTTTAAAAACTACAGTTCTCAAACAGTGGCTTAAAGTTAAATAAAGCAAAGTAAATTAATTTTATTCAATTTATTTATTTCTTTATTTATAGTCGGCTGCTGATTTCATATTACTTGGCAAATTTTTCGAAAGCTTTTCATTTTACGGCATAAAAAGTAAGTTTTAATTTAAATTTAGAAATTGTTTTTGCATAAGCACGACTTTGAATACAAGAAAATGTAAAAACTTATATTTCATCTGCAGCCATTTTGTTTCTCTTCCTGTTCAGCAAAATGAACTATACCAAGGATCAATCAACTTATCTGTTTCATATTTTCTTAATGCTGGTGGGTACGTTGCCTCTATTTGGTATTTATATTACTAAAGCTTCGTCGGAAAAACTTACGAAAATTGTAGTCTTGTCCTTTTTTTATACGATTGGCTGTATACTTTTGGTGTTAGGGCTAGCCAAAATAATGCATACCGAAGAAAATAGCAGGTAAGTGCTTAGTTAGTTGTTTTTAATTTTTAATAATTTACTTGCCACCATTTAATATATTTTCAGAAAATTAATACTACAAATAGTTTGTTTTTCAAGGGTAGTTTTTTAAAGAGGTAGAGAACTTTGAAGTGGATAGATAGTGTGATTCGTTTTACATCCGCACCTGGCTATGTAGCCTTAATCAGATGGTAGACAAACCACAATTGTATAATTTGGAACGTCATACATGCGTCCTAGGAAGCCGAAGACATAATTCTAAGCAACAGAACCACCTAGTTGCAACTTTAATGATTCCAGGGCAGGGCTGCAAACCATCACACCTTGCTAAAAAGTTGGAGACTTTCTAACTCCTGTCCAGAACACATGTCAAGCATGCTCACTGGACTGGATCATTCACTTTGCGTGTCATTATCCCCAGTTGCACTGTGTCTAGATAGTGGAATTCTATAAAGACCATATGTATGTGCCCCCGGGGGGAACTTTGAAGTGGAGTGTGATTTGTTTTACATCCGCACCTGGCTATGTAGCCTTAATCAGATGGTGGACAAACCACTATTGTATAATTTGGAACGACATACAGGCGTCCTAGGAAGCCGAAGACATAATTCTAAGCAACAAAACCACCTAGTTGCAACTTTAATGATTCCAGGGCAGGGCTGCAAACCATCACACCTTGCTAAAGAGTTGGAGACTTTCTAACTCCTGTCCAGAACACATGTCAAGCATGCTCACTGGACTGGATCATTCACTTTGCGTGTCATTATCAGTGAGATGATCCTGGCCACCATAATAACCATTATACTGTTATGGGGCCGCAAAACCACAACCACCACGATGCTCCCATATAGCGGCCAACCTCAATGATCAGTCAGAGAACTATTAAATGTCTAAAGAGACAAATAATGAACTCTGCGGCTCACTGATCCCCGTGGAAATAAAATAGAGCTTCCAGTTGACTCCCTGTCTGTCTTCAGGGGACTGGGCTCCCTTTTTCCCCAGTTGCACAGATCTAGATAGCTGTTACGTACTATAAAGACCATAAATGTGCCCCCGGGGGGAACTTTGAAGTGGAATCAAATAAAAATATATTTTTTTTAAATTAACATATTCGGAAGATAACTCTTCTGGCATTATAATTTAAATATGATATATGCCCGCCACAATAGGCGCAGACGTAGTTCCAGTACTGGTGTTGAAACAGTGCTTTTTGACATTAGCGCGTCCGTTAGCAGCCCTACGTACGTTATATCATGCCGGCGAATCTTCAAAGTGTTAGAAGATTGCTAACATAACGTTGATCGCCAAAAAGGGCGATCAACTTACAGCTTTTGGTATCAGTGATAATTTCGAGTTCTGTCAGGAATCGCCTATACGCGTTGTAATAGATAGGTTTTCATCAGACGATTTCAAGATTAATTCCGGGATACCGTAAGGTTCTGTTCTTTCTCTTACTCTATTTCTTATTTTTCTAAACGACCTTCTTTGTCAAACTTTCAACCCTAACTACTCTTTCGCAGAAGACAGCATAATTTGTCATTCCTATTTATTAAGTAATAGAATGTATTAAGCCAATTTATGATACCCTATTCTGAAGTGAAGCGTATTATAGTAAGGACATTCTGCCTGGAACGAAATAAATGATAGTCAGAAGGGACATCGTCTAGGCTATATGGGGTGGGTGAGCCAAAACTTCCCATCTGCTTAGGTGCCCCTGTAGGCTAGTAGGTAGTGTACTAGCTTGTCAGTATGGGGCTTGTGGGTTAGATTCTCAACGAAGACCTTGGTTTTTTTCACTACAAAAAATTGACCGTCGGTGGGGCTGCTCAGCGATGAAGGCATAGTCACTGGTCGCTGTGCTGTCTTATATACGGCAGTTAATTTTCGACTATCCTTCTACTTTCACCACCTGTTTCATCTATTCTCTATCCCTTTCCTGAAGAATGTAGCACGGTACTTGACTAAATAGGCATTGTTGCCTGAAGTGCTACTTCTCTTAAAAAAAAAAATCTGCTATTTTCCAAATAGTTTTTGACCGGTCTTACAACATGTCGCTGTGCGTTCCCATGATGAAAGATTATGACCTTGCGTCTGCTTGAATATTCTGATGAATTATTTTTATACCTTTCAATCATTACAATTTCTATTGGCTTTAATTCATATGGTACCAAATTTTCTTGCTTTTGAGGGAATCGCAATGTTTCTAAACGTAGGCTTTTCTTGTTTTCACACAAGTGTTCACAAGTTTTTTTTAATTTGTGCACATTGCCCGTAAGCTTCTGTTAAATATTCGATCTTTCAGCAGTCGTTTTCTTCATATGAAAGAAAGTTATCAGACTTTCCCGTAAAACACCTTTTTTCAGGCGCAAAATTCGGTATTATTTTAGCGATTGATTAGCATCTATCGAATACAGAATACCATATATGTTATTATTGACACAAACCATATGCGATAGTGATGCCATATGTTGTTCAAATCGACATAATTAATTTGTATACCAATATTCCTATTAAGCCTATTAAAAACTTTTACTATAAAATTTAAATTTAGTTTTGTTTTTAAAATTATTAAATGCAATCAATTAAATGATTTTAAAAATTCCTCGTATTCTTGATGGATCAATATAATGTACTAAGCCTACTCTAGATTGATCCGAACTGGAAAATGTATTACATACTGCATTACATGCTGCTGGTGCCTAATACATGTTTCAGCATACAAATTTGGAAATAATTTTTATATTTTAATAAATTAAAAAACTGAAATATACGTGAACTTAAGCCGAAATAAAATATTTTATTTTTTATACAAATTTATATTAATCTTTTTATTTCAGGATAGCAATTTTCATCGGTCTGGTACTTATTGCAATATGTTCTGGTGGAATAAAGATCTACTCATTTGCGGCAGGTATTGCAAAATTTAAATTACCCGAAGAAGCGAGCACATTTAAGCTGTTCCTTTTGGTTATAAGTTGTTTTGTTTTTGTTGGTTCTGCCTTATCCACAGCAATTGCACCCGTCCTAAGAGAATATTTCCATTGTTTCGGAGAATATGGTTGTTTCTTAATGGCTTTTGCACCATTAGTCGCAACAGTGATTCTGGCTACTATCATATTTTTAGCTGGTGCGATAGTGAGTGTAGCTGGCAGTAATTATACCGCCGGGTCACAGCAAACCTTCAAAACAAACATCTTTTTTACAATATTGCTTCTTTATTTGCCTTTGTCATTCTTTTGGGCATTATTTGAACAACAAGGTTCTCGCTGGACTCAACAGGCCACTCGTATGGCCAGTGAAGTATTGGGCTACAATATTAAACCAGATCAAATGCAGCTTTCGTACTACTTGCTGATTTTGATTTTGTCACCGATATTCAAATATGTAATTTATCCAATTCTTTATCTAATTGGCTTTAGAACACCATTAAAAAAAATATTTCTTGGAGGTCTACTAGCAGCGGCAGCCTTTTATTTGGCAGCTTGTTTAGAAGTTACTTTGGAAAGACTAGATCCAGTTTTGCCCAATAGTACGACAGCACAAATAAGGATTTTCAACGGTATGCATTGTGATTGTATTTTGTTACAGAACGACTCCACCGAAACTGCCAAGATAGAACCCTTGGGATATTATGAGACAAAGATCTTCCATGAAGATTATATATGGTTTCATGTAAATGAAAGCATCGATGATAATAATAACGAGTTTAGTTGTATTGAAGCGGATACAAAAATTAAACTGGAACTTGGTAAAACTACAAGTTACTTTATTCGTGAAATTATTTTTCAGCCACTGGAAATCTCTTTGGACAAGCCAAAGATAGGTACTCCCATTATTATACCTCTTCTAAATGTACCTCAAACTGCAGGCAATTTCACTTTAAAGGATTCTGCTAATCTCGTTAATTCATTGGGCTCCGAATTTCCCCAGCCGATTATTGTAACAAGAGGCGTAGCCACACTCCTTTTAAATGAGTCAGTTTTAACAACAATTATGGCTAAATCTGGTGGTGTTTATGTATTATTAGGCCACAGATGTAATAATAATGTGAATGAATATGTAAGTAAAAATTTTTACTAAAAAAAATTATGTTTATTCAGAATGTAGAAAAATTTCAAAATACTCTTACTATTATGAAAAATTTGTTTTCAGAGTCAAAGATAAATAAAATTGTCGGATGAAATAAGTCAACAATTTATCAGCTGTATGTAATGGGGCCACTCATATAAATACATAATACATGTGTACATAAATAATCGTTTATTCCAGAGTAGCGAAGTGTTCACTCATTGTTCATACATGTATGAATATGTACATTTCATTTTTTAGCCGCTTCTTCTCATACATGTGTGAGAGACTGAAAAATATTTTGCGTTTTCTCATTTATGAATGCGACGATTTATTTTTTTCTTTCTATTCATAAGTGAAAAAATGAGAAACACACAAGTGTTCATTTTTGAATATGTACAATTTTGATAATTTTTCATAAATGAAAAGGTCGTAAAAATATGTGCGTTAAGCATTCGCGTACATATCGGCGTATGCAGGAAAAAAATGTTTTTTTTTTTTATTTCTTTTAGAATATATGGCAATATTGTGTTTTGAGTTAATATGTACCCATGTGTTTTTACTACATTTTACGGTAAACTGCGATCGTAGGTAGAAAATTTTTTCACGTTCATTTATGAGAAATTTTATAAAATTTCAACATTCATAAATGAACATGTACATTTATGAAAAATAACATTAATGAGAAGAAGCTGATTTATCATTTATCACATATGAATAAGACTAATAATTCTTGTTGTGCGCATTCATGTATGAACATAAGCAGAACATTTTTTCTTGTTCGTTTATGCGCGTGAAAAATAAATATAAAATTTTAGATTTCTCATTTATGAAAAATATAATGAATGTTGATTTTTGAATGTTCATAAATGAAAAATTCTGAACCCTGGTTTATTCAATCGTTTATTCTGACAGTTTAAATTTCCAATTATTTGCCGACAAATTTGGACTCCGTTGATGGTTTTTTAGGAGGGTGAATTGTTTATGATATAACGGGTTTTCCAACAAAAAGTTTTGACATATACTTTTTTGACATATTCGCAGTATATGAATTGGCATTTATTACAATTAACTCAATTTCGCTGGAAAATCGCATTAAAGTAATTAAAATCCACTATGTTTAGAGTAAGACGATTCAAATTTTTACTGTATTACGAAGAGAAAAGTTTGGCAATTATGAATGCCCACCACGATCACGCTGGCAGATGTCGATTCCTTCATTCAAGTTTTTAATCACTTTTTTGCAAAATGACGGTCCTATTTCGTTATTTACATCACGGATTTTGAGTTTTAAGGCTATAATCGATTCGATTGGCTCCGGATAGACTCTGTCCTTAACAAAGCCCAAAAAAATAATCTAGTGGTGTTAAATCGCACGGTCTGACTGGCCACTTAACTGCTGATTGTGATGAAATAATGCGATCGAGAAATTTGGTTTATAATAAATTGATCGTTTTATTGGCTGTGTGACATGTGGCACTGTTTTGCTGAAATCACATTTGCTTGATATCTACGTCGCTAATAATAGGCCAAAATTGAGTTGTTAGCATCTCGCGATAGCGTTATCATTGAAAACAACGGCCCAATCACGCCATACAGTGATATGTTGATCATGCAAAGGCTTTAAAATAATTGCTCTAGGATTTTCAAAAGCCCAAATGCAGCAATTTCGCTTGTTGACATACCCTGACAAGTGAAAAGGGACGTCGTTTAAAAAAATTATTTTTTTCAGAAAAACCAGCGTTTCCTAAACCAGTCGAACCTTGTAAGGCTTCAAACGCAAATCTTTACGCAAATTTTGCAATGTGTGGTTTCAGATAACCTGGATGGTTAAGAATGGCGAGAAATGGACAAATTTGGATCTGCTGCAACACTGTGGCTCGCGGCATTGACAAATGCGTTGTGAGTATGTATGAGCAGAATGATAATGCAGGCAGGCAGGCAGGCAAATTTGACGATCACAACAAAATCGTAAAAAACTTTGTGAAAATCATATCTACAAGTGGGAGAGTTGATCACAAAAATTATTTAAAAATAAAGTCATCGTTTTTAAATTATATTTATTATAATTTTATAAACTTTTTATTACAGAAATTTCGAACTTATAATGCGGTCGAACCAAATACTGTCCATATGATATGGCAGTTGCCTCAATATATTTGCATAACAGCTAGTGAAATAATGATAACTAAGAATGCCTTTGAATTCGCTTTTTCCGAAGCGCCGGCAGAAATGCAAACAGCATTGAGAGCAACCTGGTTGGTAATGATGGCTATAGGAAACCTTTTTGCTGTGATAGTTATGAAGTATAAATACTATGAAGCCCAGGTATGATGTGCATACAATAACAACTCCTCGTTATTAAAAGGAGAATGTTATTTTGAACTTTCTTGAAAATTTGTCACTCTTAGTTATTTATTGCAACGAAACTTACATCGTTTACATCGAAGCTTTAATATTTTAAAGTAAAAGTTCGTGTAACTTCTATAAAAATATCCCATTGTATTATTTTATGAATGGTTAGGAAACAAAATAACAAAATTCTGTCGTGGCCTCTGAAACATATCAAAGTTAAGAGAACACTCTTCTCTACTACTAATAATTCAATGGGAGTTAACTATGCTTTATTAGATCGTTAGGTTTCTTTTGTCCGCTTAATGTGTTCCGCTAGTTGCCCAACGAAGGCAATTGTCCTTTTTAGTAAAAACATTTATTGATAACGAGGCAACAGAATACTTAACAATTTGTAAAGACGAGCTAAACACTGAGTTATTGACTCCTTTTTATGGCGCCTATTGGCCCGTCTACATTTACCGGGGTCGTTTGCACTTATCAACCTTTTGAATTTTGCCTTATATGGTCTTTTTGTCTAATGGGTGGTTGCAAAGTTTTATTGCCTCCTCTAGTGGTTTTGTATGCGTTTTAAAGACGCCTCAATAGTTGTATTTGATATGAACTGCCTATTGAAATGAAACCAATAAAAATCCAAAAAAAGAAGAAAAATATTCTATTTGTTGAATTATCGCGTAACTATGTCTGACATATTGATAGATTTAACTACGACCATGGAAATTTGTCTAACCGACCAGAGTGATAAATTCATGGGGTTTAAAAATACAAAAACTTTAGTTCAAAAACATGCTCCTGTTCTAAAAACGAGGAGTATATTTTATTAAAGATATATCTGAGTTCTATGCAAAAAAAAGCATTTTTCTCCTTTTTAGTCCGAGGAATATAGGTTATTTGCCTATATTATGTTAATTGATATGATCATTTTTATGCTTTTGGCTATGTGTTGTAAATGCACGAAACCTATGACTGTGGAACCAGAAATGGTAGAAGCAAGAAGTGATGCTGAATCTCAAGATCAGCAAAAATCTACTTTATCATCATCCAATTCTCATCGTTTACAAACTTCTAAATCCCAAGATCAGCAAAAAGCTAGTTTATCACTCTCCGAAATCTATCTTCCACGAATTTCTGAATCGCAATTTAAACGAATATCCAGTTCGAAGTCCACCCAGCACCGTTCTTCACGAATTCATAAATCTCAAGATCAGCAAAAAACCAGTTTATCACTCTCCGAAATCTATCTTCCACGAATTTCTGAATCGCAATTTAAACGAATATCCAGTTCGAAATCCACCCAGCACCGTTCTTCACGAATTCATAAATCTCAAGATCAACGAAAATCTAGTTTGTCAAGTTCTAAGCCTCGATCTTCTCAAATTTCTGAATCCCAAGATCAACGAAAATCCAGTTTGTCACATAAAAAACCCCGACCTTCTCCAATTTCCGAAGAATCTAAAAATCAAGGAAAATCGAATTCTGCACTAGAAAACAAGCCAGGATTTTCGGGATCAGGGCGCCCGCCAATACCTAGTGATAAACAATCATCCACAAAGAAATTTAGGAGATCATCCCCAAAATCCTCTAGTTTGAAACAAGCTACATCAACGAAACATTCAAAATCTCGCTCACGGCCAAACCAGTCATCATCACCAAAAAGTCAGCATTCACAAAAAGAAGAAATATCGCACTCAACATCTAAGCTACCTCCAAGCACGACATCCACCAATTCACAAGCATCCCAAACATCATCCCGACCAAGCAGAACACCAATTCCTAAATCCTCTAATTCAGAGCCAAAAAACTACCATCATTTACAAAATCTCCTACTCCTGCACAATCGAAGAACCGAAAACGAGCTACTTCTCATCCCTAACGTCAAACCTTTAACCCACGATCCGCATCATCATAGTTAATCTACTTTGTTGTCTTTTATAATAAGACTTTTTACCTTTTTTAGTTGTTTTATAATCCTGCAGTATTTTATAATCTCCTCTTGTATTTAAATTGAAATTTTCTTTTATTTATATCTAATATAAATTTGTTAATGGTTTATTATATCAAACATTATAGCAAAGTTGATCCGGACACTTTTTAAGTCTTTCTAAGACATGGTGTACTTGCTCAAAATAAATCATAAAAAATTTAGAAATTCTAATGTGTATAACTTGGAACTTATTTGAAGGAGTCAGAATTTATGAAATCTAACTGGGTAGCTTAAGCATAAACGATTCCAAGCACTTATTTACTGTGGCTATAAATTTCTGTAATATTTTTAGATATCAAAAGCAAGATATCAAAAACATATATTTAGCTTTGCTTATCGTCTTGATAATTAATTAAGAACTTGTAAAACTGAAGAAAGACTTTTTCTTTATTTGCCTGCTTAAATTCAGCTACAGTAACCACTTTTGTACGCAACATCTGCGATGTGTCTTGTGCAACTTATTTTGTATTTTAAACATGACGGCTACGTTCAAGAGTTATCGAGAAACGTGACTTTTAAAAATATGGAATGCTCGTAAGCACTCTAACCTGGACAATGCACAACGTGAGTACGAGTAAGCTCACAAATGTATTACATTGCAAATGTGAGTACACACACAATCGCATTAATACTCGCTTTGCTATTCTGTCTTGGGAAAATAATTTACCAAAATATTGTCAAATTCTTTTTAAGAGCTAGAAGAAGGTTGCTTTTCAATTGTGGCAACACCAACAACATGATAGTTTTGACATTTAGTTTTCTGACGTATTCGTAGTAGATGCATTGGCAAATGTTACAATGAATTCAATTGCGCAGGAAAATCACATTAAAATAAAGATAATCCACTATGAAAATGGTGGTTCTGTTAAAGTTACACTTCGTAAAATTCGCGATATTTTCGGACAACATAATCGTCCATCTGAGAACGCTGTTAAAAATTTGGTCGTTCAATTTGAATTGACAGGCTCGATACAAATTCTACGAACACCAACGCGTGTTCGACCGGGTCGCTCATCTGAAAACATCGCAACCGTGAACCACAGTATTGAAGCAGATCCAAATTTGTCAATTCCTCGACGTTCTCAACAATAATTTTTTCAAACGAAACCCGTTTTCACTTGTCAGGGTATGTCTACAAGCAAAATTGTTGCATTTGGGCTACTGGAAATTTTAAAGGGATTATTGAGAAGCCTTTGCAGGCGTGTCACTGTATTGTGCGCTATGTGGTCTAGACGCGTAATTGGGCCGTTTTGTTTTTCGAAGATGAGGCTGGAAATGTGGCAACGGTCAATGGATCACGCCATCGCGAGATGCTAGAAAATATATTTTGGCCTGGTGACGTGGATATCACTGGCGTGTGGTTTCAACAGGACGGTGCCACATGTCACATAGCTAATGAGATGATAAATTTATTGCAAACCAAATTTCTCGATCACATAATTTCACGACAAACAACAGATAAGTGGCCAACAAGATCGTGTTATTTAACACCACCAGATTATATTTTATACGGACCCAATCGAATCGATTACAACATTAAAACTTAAAATCCGTGATGTGATTAACGAAATAGAATCGTTATTTCACCAAAGAGTGATTAAAAACTTTGATGAAAGAATCGATATCTGTCAGCGTGGTTGTGGTGGACAATAAAAATTTTAATCATCTTTATCTAAATTTTTTGTTTATTTTGTTTTAGAAGACAATTTTCTTGTTGAAAAACCCTTTATTTCTTTCAATACTAAAGACTTGAAGACGTGTTCGAAGCAAAATCTGGTAAAAATCTCTAGGCTAAAAATAAAATACAAAAGACAACACGGCATAGATGATAACAGATAAAACCAAAATACCAGTTTAAGTATAAGTAGAGATTAAATGGAGAGATGGCTAAACGATCAGAGAGTGTGATTTGTTTTACATCCGCACCTGGCTATGTAGCCTTAATCAGATGGTGGACAAACCACTATTGTATAATTTAGAACGTCATACAGGCGTCCTAGGAAGCCGAAGACATAATTCTAAGCAACAGAACCACCTAGGTGCAACTTTAATGATTCCAGGGCAGGGCTGCGAACCATCACACCTTGCTAAAGAGTTGGAGACTTTCCTACTCCTGTCCAGAACACATGTCTAGCATGCTTACTGGACTGGATCATTCACTTTGCGTGTCATTATCAGTGAGATGATCCTTGCCACGATAATAACCATTATACTGTTATGGGGCCGCAAAACCACAACCACCACGATACTCCCATATAGGAGCCAACCTGAATGATCAGTCAGAGAACTATTAAATGTCTAAAGAGACAAATAATGAACTCTGCGGCTCACCGGGTCGCTCATCTGAAAACATCGCAACCGTGCACCACAGTATTGAAGCAGATCCAAGTTTCTCAATTCCTCGACGTTCTCAATAATAATATTTTCAAACGAAGCCCGTTTTCACTTGTCAGGGTATGTCTACAAGAAAAATTGTTGCATTTGGGCTTCCGAAAATTTTAAAGAGATTATTGAGGAGCCTTTGCAGGCGTGTCACTGTATGGTGCGCTATGTGGTCTTGACTCGTGATTGGGGCGTTTCTTTTTTTTTCGAAGATGAGGCTGGAAATGCGGTAACGGTCAATAGATCTCACCATCGCGAGATGCTAGCAACTATATATTGGTGTCGTGCATATCAGTGACATGTGGTTTTAACAGGACGGTGCCACATGTCACATAGCTAATGAGACGATAAATTTATTGCAAACCAAATCTCTCGATCACATAATTTCACGACAATCAACAGATAAGTGGCCAACAAAATCGTGTTATTTAACACCACCGGATTATATTTTATGGACAGAGTCTATATGGACCCTATCGAATCGATTACAACATTAAATATCTTAAAAATTCTTGTAACTTAGCATTAGTACATAATTTAGTTTTGTTTTCAATTTCAAATAATAAAAACGCACTTTGTTTGGCAACATTATTAATATTAAAAGTGTTTTTCATAGAGGTTGGCAACAATTTTTCTACTGCCTGACGGTTAAACAACGCTTCCAAATTTTAACAAGACGTTACAATATGACACACTGCCACAATTGTTAACTGCCCGGTTTCAAGTTTCCGGCCCAGAATGGGTATCCAAGATATACTTGAGGCGGCTAACTGGGCTATTTTCTGCAGAGATATATAAATTTGCTAGTCTTTATAGTTAAGACCGAATGACAGACTACTTTGAGGACAGTATTCACTGCGTTATTGCCTATTAACGGCCATAAATGCTGAAAAAATCATCAAAAATTGGACTTCCAAAACCAGGCAGTATGCGGTTGTATGCTTGGGGTCATATTAAAATTATGACGCCAGAAAATTATCTTTCAAATAAAGTAAATTTTATGACAATTTAAAAAAATATTGTGGCCTTATTCCATATTTATTCCTATATTTTTTAAAAGACACTTTTTATTTTGCTTATTTAATTTGCAACGTTATTGTTTCGACTAATGCCATAATATATTAACGTATGGACGCACCCAATTTTGGGTTGTATTCAATATTTTGGTTAATAATAGCAACCCTAAAATATGCAACATATAATGTTTCCTATCTAAACAAAAAGCTCTCGTTACCTGCAGTGCTACCAGATATTTTTGATATATTTTAATCGAAATGTTTTTGTAAAAAATTTTCAACTTAGCTCTGTGGAAACACAACAAACTGTTTTGTCCAAAACAACGTGGAATAAAAACAGGATTTGGTTACGACTACATCTTATGTGAAGAGATTTAACAATTTTATTATAGGTAATATAATTATTCCATAAAGTTTCTAATATCCCAATAAATTGCAATAAAACTTTTAACACAAATTTTAAATAAAAGTATTATTCAAGATATTGGATAAGGTTGGTTTTTTTCAGCAACATAAAATATGGTTGGTTAAATTACTTTATTAATCGGTTTGTTTCTTTTATTTTTATAATTGTTTAAAATATATTTATTATTAATATTGTTGTTTATTGCTTTAATAAGTTTTTTGTTGTATTGAGAGTTCTTTTATTACAAAATAACACAACATTTTAGAGTTTTTTAAATTAAATTACACTGTTTTTTCACATTAATACACACAAATATAAGCGGTTGTTGTTGTTGTTCTGTTGTCATTTCTTTCCGTCTTTGCTGGCTGTTTGTTCTGTATGAACGGCGAGCGCTTTCGATGGGAAGACATTATTCTCAAGCCGTGTTCTAATCTGGCCTGGTGAGTCAGTTTTCGGGTTTAGGTAGCTCTTTTATTAAGATAGTATGCAATCATGTAGACAGAATGCCCGCCACCATGCATTTTATGCGGAGCTAATTTTTAGTATTTCCGTATTCTATTATTATTTAGGTAAATGTGTCCGTCTGAGGGTGTTTTCCGTTTGTTCGAGTATATGAGTAGTTTTAGTGGTGCGAAACTTGTGTCTGAGTTCGTGTTTATCTGTTCGTTTTTAATGTCACTGTTAAAAGTTTTTGTTTCGTAGATTTCCATGCTTTCAATAATGTCTTGTCTTCGTCCTTTTTTTCGTGTGTGTCCAAGTGTGTCAAGTTGTAAAGTTGCAAAGTTGTTAATCTGTTCAGTAAATCTTGTTTTTAGTGTTCGTCTAGTTTGTCATATATAGGTATGTTTGCAGGTACAAGTACGTCTGTATACTCTGCTGGAACTAAATTTTCCAGTTATATATGTTCATGTCCTGAGATTATGTCTCAAAGTGTTGGTGGTTTTTAATGCTGTGACTAAACCTTCTTTGTGAAAAGGGTTAGTTAGTCTATATATTTCTGATGCTGTGTAAGTAAAAGTGTGCCGTCTTGTTTTATTGGTTATTTCTATTAATTCGCCATGTGGAGGTTTTGGATAATCCTAATTGTTGCGAACGTCGAGGAATTGACAAATTTGGATCTGGTTCAACACTGTGGCTCACGGCTGTGATGTTTTCAGTTGAACGACTGTGTTGTGTTACGTTATTTAATATAAACCTATTTTTAAGAGACGATCGATTGACGATACACATTGTAAGTATAATCTTTCAATTGAATAAAAATGTTTAAAATTACTTTAGAAATAGCCGAGTTCTTTTGATAATATTCTCCTCTTTTTAAGTCGGTTACTAATAGTTTAAGGACAATGTAATTATATTAAACTCAAAATATGCAAATAACTACAAACTTAGACTGTGTAATTAGCAAATTAAACTTTAACGTTTTATAAATAAGAATTAATTAAATTTTTTTTGAAGATTTAATTTTTACCCTTTTTGCCGGGTATAATACTGTTAACAGAGGTTCTATTTCTGGAAAAAGAATACAGAGATGCATATGTACATAATAAAATTTTACTTAATTTCAAATTTATTTCTTATTTTTTCTAGCTTTCTAGAGAGAGAGAGAGAGAGAGACTACAAAAAATGTATTTACACAAGAATAAATAATTTGAATTTTTAGTATTTTAAATTTATATTTTTGACTGCTATAAAATAGCCAACTTAAACAAGGAACATATTTGCATTTACTAGTATGTTTACTTTATAGTGACATATATACGAGGCTGGTTCAATAAGTCCCTGATTTTTTTATTTTACCACCTCATGCTTGAAATGTCTACAGACAACTGCCAGATGTGATGGATCCATGTTTTGTCCATGGTTAGATAACATCATAAAAACTCATCCATATTGCGTGGAACCGCCGCAATGTACCGAAGAACAAACGACTGCCAAACGGAAACTAAATGATGCAGAGATGAGTCAACTGACAGGAGCAGTGTTGCCATTTCAATTAGAAGGCGGGAAGTTCAGTAAGTCGCAAAATTATTGATCCAATCTCCTAACTAATAACATTGATATTAAAAAAAGCAAAGAATAACTAAATATTGCATTTTAAGCATAACTTTATATAATAAAAAAAACAGCTTTAAAATCACATTTTAATGTTTTAAGAGAAATTTTAAGATTTTCATTTGGTATTAGAAAATATTTACTCGTAATAAAATTTTTAAACTAATTTCTTAATCAAATTAATATTAAATTAAATTAGCATTAAATTTATATTTAAAGTAGGAGTAATAATAAAATGTATTTATATTATATAACTTATTAAGTTAATTATCACTAAGTTAAAGTAAAATTTAAACTATCGAAATAAAAGGAGAAGAGTGCTTCACTTATATTTCAATATATATAATAAATCGATTATCGCTACGAATTAATTGTAGTCAGCAATGGTTGTGTGACAGTGTTTGTCGCTGATGGTAAATGATTTTTATGATGCTTATGATTCCCTGTAGTTAATTCCCCTCTTCCATCAACATTATCTGATATTGCTTTTGAATTAATAGCTGGCAATAAATTGCTTTGATTCTCATTATCGTTTGATGAATTTCTAAGTATTTGCAAATTTTTACAATTATTTGCTTGAACTAAATTTTGATGCGGACTTGGGGATGTATTACGTGTGCTTAAACCGGTTCTTTGTTGATAATTATTTGCCATTAAGGATTTGTGATTAATCAAATAATTATCACCATTTGAAGTAAAGTGCGTTTGTTTAAATAGTGGATATTTATCACCAATGACTTCTTGCGTTTTGGCTGTTCCGGTACCATTTTCTTCATCTTCATACGGTCGACTGGAGACAAGATTTTGAGTTTCTTCAGAATTTTCACTTATATTAAATTTAATACGATTTGCACTATTTAAACTTTCCGTTTCGTCAGTATTCATTAGGCCGGTAATGGTGGGTGAGTTTTTTAATTTCAATCTTGAGCTGGCCGGTTGTAAAAGACCAGCGAGATTTGAGTTAGAAAGTGTCGGGCATAATTGTGTGTAACTGTGTTTGGCATTGGCATGCGGTTTAAGAGTACCTGATAGAGGTAATCTAAAGTTAGCCATTTCCCAACAACCCTCCTTAAGATCTTCTTTGAGCGAACGGCTGCTATTAATATCACTTGCGGGCGGGTCAGTCGAGTACATAGCATTTGTTTCTAGATAATTGTATAGATCATCAGTCTTATAGTCACTGCTGCTCAGCTTTGGCGATGAGGAAGAAATCTTACGTTTCACTCTTAAATTCGGTGAGTTTGGTCGGCTATCAAACATTTGCTGTTGTTGCTGCGGCTGCTGTACCTGCAGTTGATAGGGTAGCATCAATTGTGCTGCATCAGAATTATGCTTATGTAATAAGCCATAACGTGGTGCTTGTTTTAACGAAGACCTTCTTGATAACATCAACTTTTGCGGTGAAGCTGTTGATTCCATATTTTGTACTCGTACCTCGCCCTCTAGCCAATACGTTAGCATTTCTCCCTTACCCTTCATGGGCACATAACCCCGTTTAGTGGTTATGAATGTGCCAAACTCATCCAAAGCTAGTTTTGTTTTTTCACTTATATGTATCTTCAACGCTTCGCCGTTTGATTCCATACGCGAGGCGGTGTTAACCGTATCGCCAAACAAACAGTATCTTGGCATCTTTAGTCCCACTACCCCAGCCACACAAGCACCTGTATGCAAACCAATGCGCAATTTTAATCGATCATTTGGTCGATGGTGTATTTTAAAATTGTGCACAGCTTCCAATAGAGCCAAGGCTAGTCGAGCAATCTCGCGGGCATGTTGATTGCCATTACGTATAGGCAGACCAGAAACAACCATATAGGCATCACCTATTGTTTCAACTTTGTAGACATCAAAGTTCTCAACAATTGAATCAAAGCAGGTATAGAGATCATTAAGAAATTGTACCACTTGCATGGGTGTACTTTCCGCAGAAATAGCCGTAAAACCGACTATGTCCGAAAAATATATTGTTACTTGATCAAAAGTTTCGGCCACAACCGGTTGACCACTTATCAACTGAGCAGCTACACTTTGTGGTAGCAATTGATAAAGTAGTTTTTCGCATTTCTTTTTTTCCTCTATATAATCTTGTGTTCGTTCTTCGACCAGTTCTTCTAAATTATTAGCATACTGTTCCATACGTTTGAGTAGATTGTCGACAATGTTACCAGTCTCGTTATCTCTTCAGGCAAAAAAAAAAAATGGGGGAAAATTTATTATTTTTTTGTTGTTTTATTTGGAAAATGGTATTTTCTTCACACTCACTTGTTAATATTTCTTATAATCGCCTTTAGGGCATTAAAATCTGGCCTTTCATTTGCGTCTTCTGACCAGCATTTCTGCATAACTGTATTTATTTCCTTGTAATTTTTTGGTATATCGACAAGTTGTGGCCTAAAAGGGCATTGAACTGTTTGAGGATAACCTTTAACCAAGTAAATGATTTCTGTAAATAAAGAAAAATGAAACAAATGAAACAAAAAGTTCGATGTTTTCTGCAATGATCAGTTCATTGTGTGGACTTTAAAATTAGTTTATGGATGAATAAATGATGTATCGGCATTTTATAAAGATTAACGAAGAAAGTCTCGACTTAGTGATCTATTACAAAAAGAAAAATTCTAAACCTCACAAGCAAATTGATTTGCGACTTACAAAACGTGCATTTAATTGAAATAAGCTCGTGTTCATGAGCTTATGTCAGCTGTTAGTTTAAGGTATTTTAGTTGTAGAAAAATGCCATTCGAATAGGTTTAACTTGATTGTGCTTTTACCGAAGGCTCTTCTTTTCTTTTTTATCGTAAATAACAGTTCCTTCTATCAAATTTCCAATAAACTCTCGGTTTTGTCTATTAATATGCAATATCCTTATCCAGCCGATTACAATTTTTCCAGAAGGTAGGGTTCCAGATAGGGAAATAAAATATAACCTACTAACGTTTTGAAATACCGTTAAGGCACCCAGAAACAAAAGCCAATAATTGATTGAGAGGCTTTTGGAAACTTTAGAAATACTGGTATGAAATAAAAAGCGCACGTCCATATTTTTCTATGAAGGTTTAATAAGTTTTTTACACTTAAATATCTCTCAGTGTTTAAAATACAAGTATGTCATAGAGAGTGTATATAAAACATTTCTGAAGTTTAAACTAATTTATTGAACAAGAAAATCTTACAAAATTGTTGTCGTAATAATTTAATTTCTATTTTTACGAAATGCTTTTATATATCAAGAATTATCAAAACTAATTCGAAAGCATATTTGCAAACGTTTATAATTAATTTAATTCACATTGACTTTGTGCAGTGCAGTCTGCAAAGGATACATATATTCATATGTCAAAGAAAAGATCCTGTAGTTGGAGTCAGAATGTGTTGCAGTCCAAAAATTTGAATAATAAACCCATTTATGAAACATTTAAATTACAAAACCCCTTGGAGCAGCAACAGCCAGAGCAAAGTAAAGAAAGAAAATTGCATAAAACTGCAAATACAAACAAAAGATATGCAACGTCAAAGGATAAATATAGAGGACATAGTTGTATGCCAAATAATACAACAAGATTAACACCGGCAATAAGAAAAAATGTAACCAGAACCGTTCACTTCAATGCAAACTCATTATGGCATCCAAATAGTACAGAACAACCACAACAAACTCAAAAATCTACAGAATTTAAATACAGCAAAGATTGCCAAGTCGATCAAAATGATAAACATAACCTGCATAGGAATGGCAAATGTTCTGTTAAGTTGCTAAATTTACCAAATTCTCAACGGCAGCAATATCGGAAATTGCAAAAAAATCATTTTCTTCAGCCATGTCATCATCATCTCGGAAAAAACAATACACACAAGGCCTTTAATGTGTCTTATGAAAAGCAAACTTTAACCATACCACGCAACATAAAGGACAAGTGCCTGTCAAATCAACATATACTTCCAAAATATGATAATAATAAGCGTCACCACTGTCGTCTGCGTAATGATAGTGGTGCTTATGGTGAAAATGACTATAAAATGTTGCAATTTAATGATGTTCTACCAAGTGTTTCTTCCTCGTTAACACAATTGCCCTGGTTTCCACAAGTTTCACAACATCAAGAGCTTTTATTAGGCATGTTTGAAGTTCTGCCACCACTCTTTCTTCTGAAATCGTCAACATGTGAAATGCTTAAACCAGAAATTGTGCCAAAATATCAATACGAAAAATCTTGTCAACTAGAAGCTATGAAACATCAATGCCATTACCATGCGATGAGTCCAAAGTCCAAAATGTTACATTCGTTACCCGAAAAACGTATGGAACACATTAACTTTAATTATGACAGAGTTTTAAAATATCGTAAGTAACATTTAAGGGCACATCCAACAATATAATATTTGTTATTATTTTTTGCTTTACTACGTCCCCATCATAATTTAGATGTGATCATATGACCTCTTCATGTCATTCTTATGTCAGGTCTTTAGTTGTTTGATGTCAATGTTTCAGTATATTTCTTTTAATTATTTAAAGAAATCTTTTAGTATGAAGGGGTAAAGGATAGTTTCTTATATAAAACAAATTTACTCTATATTACGAAGCGCAATATCGAGCGACGTTTTTTTTTCGAAACTTGGAAAATGTTTGAAATTCTCGCAGTGTATAAATATATCGCTAGAAATGTTCTGGTTGTTAAAAGACCACGAGTTAAGTAAGGTCTCCTTGGTCGTTCTCCTTAAATATCCTAAATTATTAATTAAAATAGGACAAATATCATTTTATTTATGATGGAAAATAAGAAGACTTAAGACTTAAAGGGGTGAGACGAATATGGCTGCCGTTTTTAAAATATCGATTTTTAACATTTTTATTAAACCTCAAAGCTTTTGAGCTATCTGGATTCAATCTTCTGTATTTTAATCACTAAATAGCCTTGAATTTCCTATAATGGCTGGCTTTAATATTACTGGTTTCTAGAATCACAAATTTAGCGATCTCATTTAAGGTATTCAAACGTATGCACCAAATCAAAATAGTTATATCTTTTCATTATTGCATTGTTAATACGTTAACCGTCCAAGAAAAGAACATTTTATTTTCCTGTATCGGATTTTTCAACAAGAAGTTTATTTTTCAATTGTGGCAACACCAGCAACATGCTAGTTTGGACATTTAGTTTTTTGACGTTTCGTAGTAGTTGCATTGGCAGTTGCTACAATGAATTCAATTTTGAACGAAAATCACATTAAAATATTTAAAACCCTCTATGTTGTGATAAAGTTGCATTTCGTAAAATTTGTGATATTTTCCTTTTGAGACCGCTGTTAAGAATTTGGTCATTAAATTTAACTCGACAGTAGATCCAAATTTGGCAATTCCTCGACGTTCTCAATAATTGGGGTTATCCAAAACCACCACACGGCAAATTTTGCGTGTAAGGTTCAACTGGTGCAGTAGTTGAAGCCGATCTACCATTCATAACGTCGTAGATTCGCTTAATTTATTTAGGACCAACTGGTTGGTTTTTCTGAAAAAAATGTGGGCTTCTGATTATTGAGTAGCCTTTGCATACTCAACGTGTCACTGTATGATGCGCTATGTGGTCTGTATGCGTGATGAGCCCGTTTTTTGTGGAAGATGAGGCTGGAAATGCGGTAACGGTCAATGGATCCCGCTATCGCGAGATACAGACAGAGTCTGTACGGAGCCAATGGAATCGATTTCAGCCTTAAAACTCAAAATCCGTGATGTAATTAACTAAATAAGACCGCCATTTTGGGAAAAAGCGATTAAAAACTTTGATGAAAGAATCGACGTCTGTCAGTGTAGTCGTGGTGGACATTTGCCAGATATCATTTTTCATTCATAATTGCCGAACACAAAAAAATTTTAATCTTCTCAATCTAAATTTTTTATTTTATTTTGTTTTAGAATAAAAACTTCTTGTTGAAAAACCCCTTAACTAACTCTCAAAGAAAGATTTTAGTCAACAGAACATTTTAAGTTTCATTGTCCCATTCATAAATTTATAATTATCTTATTTTTGGCCTTACAAGTGGCTAATATTCCCACATAAATTCGGTGATAGCGCCGCAATTGTCTTTATATGAAATTGCTTAAATTTAATTTTCGACAACAGGCTAAGTTGGAACGATGAATAATCGACAATTTGTGAGTTTCCATCCGCAGTGCTGAAAAATTTTTTTAAAAATTCTGCGGTTGGATTGCGTTTTTAGCTGCTCGAAATTGCATACAAATGTCTAATATCGTTTGGCTTAGAGTAATGGGTAGGCATTGTGTGAATGGAAATAAAATCAATGGTCCTGGTCTTGATGCCGACAAAACAAGTTCTAAGGCACAGAGCCAAACCAAAACTTTCAGGTTCACCGCTACATTCTCATAAACGGCAGTATTTTTAGCAGACATTGCATCTCTATTATTTTAGATATTGTTTATTAAAGAGTCGACTTGCGAAAATAATCGTAAATTCGACAAGACAACAAAAAAATTTTGGAAATAGTCCTGTTTATTACGAGGATGTGCCAATACGGCTGAAGCTTTTTGAATTTCTCGCTTCTTAATTAAAATATTCACACTACTTCTATCCACAAGCAACCGCTAGTTGAGTCTTATATAAACTTTGAAAAGCTGCGCCATTTAGATTGTGTTTGATAGCCGTTGATAACAGACTACCGTGTTTTTTGAGAAGAAACTGGAAAAGGTCAATTTCGTCGTGTGCTTATTTACTATTACTTTTTAAACGAAAAACCATCACTTAAACCAAGGCTAGAGACTCTACACCACTAATTTTTATGGTAAAGAAGTGGCCTCCTGAATCTCCAAGAAGCAGAACGTTCTTGACACCCAGTTAAAGTCTCTGCATATGAAATAATTAACGATATCATTTTAGCCGATCGGTGATTAAAAGTTAAAAAGGCATCTCGGTGATTTTAGTTTTGAAATCTCACTTGGCTATGAGAAAACTTTCATCAAGACGGGTGACAAGTTTGCTAACAAACATAACAATACATGGGTTCACACGAGTGCAGTTTGCATGGCAAAAACCCATGAATTGCTTCGCATCTGCCCTGTTCCCCAGATTTGACCTCCCAGTGACTATTTTTGTTTCCCCAAAGATTAAAATATGGCTCGGCGGAAAGATATTTGACTACGAAATCATCCCACAAACAAATGCTTATTTTAATGAAGTCGATAAATCATATTTTTCGGAAGGCATACAAAATTTAAGAAACGTTAGACTTAGCGTATCGAACTCAAAGAGGAATAATGAAAAATAAAACAACTTTTTATATAGAAACCAGGATTTCATTCTTAAAGTCACAGTCTTATTGACTCGCCCATGCAAATTTTGATATTTTAAACAACACCGCTTAAATTTAAATTTAAATTTATTGTTTCACGATTGGATTCTTAATGCTAGATTGTTGTTCACACAAGTGTTAATGAGAGAGAGAGGGAGAGAGAGTAATTAAAATATGTATAAAGCAATGTTGTCAATTTGGTCTCGTAAGTCGCATGATCTTCTTTTTAGGTTATATAGAAGTCTATTTCCAGTATAACTATGATTTATTTTCTTTTACAGTGCGATCAAAGTCAAAAATCTCTGACCGTGATGTTATTTTTGGCAACGCTTATCTATTATTGAGTAAACATTATGGCTGGGAAAATTCACGTATCGAATGGCTGCTCAAGCTAGAACAAGAGCACCTTAACCATACGAAAAGAAAAGTTAACTGTAATAAATGTTAAGACATTAACGTTACCAATGACATCTATTTATGGTCATTCAAGAAATTGTAATATTACACTTGTAGTTATTTTCTCTGGGCTGTGAACAACCTTAATATGATATAATATTTTGTTCTTATAAATAAGCTGACAAAGAAAAAAGGAAAAGGGTTGAATATATCGTATATCAATAGATGCCTTCGCTAATTGTGATACCAACTTTAAATATTGAAAGAATTTTTTTTAAACGTTAATTTAATTGTTGTTTCAATGAATAATTTTATAACTTAATGTTTATTTTATAAAAGAGAAAAAATAAATTATTAGTTTCATGACCGTTTTGATGTTAATTAAGGGTTTTTAATCATAACACAAATAAATACCTTCATATTTTTAAGATTTATTGAATATTCAAGAACACAATTGCACAATTGCCAAAAGGTGTAGTAAAATAAAATTATTTAACATTTCGCCCATTTTTATTGATTATGCACTGTGTAAACAAACTGAATGTCCTTATGTTACAATGATGCGATTATGGTACTTTTGCACACTTGCACTTGCTTAGTGGAAAATAATACTGTTCTTTCAAGACGACGGTAAATCGGATACAATGCAATGAGTTGCATTGAGAAACTCGACCCTTTGCTGAATTTTGTCATGGGATTGGGACAGACAAAGTAAAAAGCAGATGCCAAATAAGTAGGGAGTTCAGAATAATGATCACAGACAACGAAGTAAAGGATTTTTCAACAAGAAGTTTATTTATATAAAACAAAATTAATCAGAAAATTTAAATTAATATTAAGAGACAAGTTCGGTAATTATAAATGAAAAATGTCAAGCACGACCACGCTGACAGCTGTTGATTCTTTAATCAAAGTTTTTAAAAACTTTTTGGCAAATGGCGGTCCTATTTCGTTAATCGCATCACGGATTTTGAGTTTATTTTGAGGTTTAAGGCTGAAATCGATTCGAATGCCTTCATATAGATTCTGTCCTTAAATCACACGATCTGACTGGCCACTTAACTGCAGATTGTCGTGAAGTTATGCGATTGGGAAATTTAATTTCTAATAAACTGATTGACCACGGGAAATTTTATTGTTTCACTGGCTTTGTCCTGTTGAAACCACATGTCAGTGATATCCATGTCGTCAATAATATATCACGATATCGTGATACATTGACCATTACCGCATTTCCAGTCTCATCTTCGAAAAGTACGGCCCAATCATGACTCCAGACCACATAGCGCACCATACAGTGATACATTGAACATGCAAAGACCTCTCAATTAGTGCTCTAGGATTTTCAGAAGTTCAAATGCGAAAATTTTTTTTGTTGACATACCCTGACAAGTGAAAATGGGCTTCATCTGAAAAAATGTTTGCAAAAAAACCAGCTGGTTGCTCCTCAATGAATTAAGTAAATCTGGTCGGCTTCAATTCCTGCACCAGTTTACCGTTGTAAGGCTTCAAAGTCAAATCTTTACGGAAAATTCGCCATGTAGTTTTGGATAATCGCAATTTCTGAAAAGTTGACAAATTGGGATCTGCTTCAACATTGTGGCTCATGGTTGCGATGTTTTCAGTTGAACAACCTAGTCGAACACGAGTTGCTGTTCGAGCCTGTCAACTCAAATTTAACGACCAAATACTTAAAACGGTTTTAGAAGGATGATTATCTTGTCCGAACATATCACAAATTTTACGAAATGAAACTTTAACAGAACCACAATTTTCATTAATGCGACGAAATTTAATTCATTGTAAAAACTGCGTATACATCTACTACGAATACGTCAAAAAACTAAATATCAAACTAACATGTTGTTGGTGTTGCCACAATTGAAATACAAACTTCTTGTTGAAGAACCCATTATTTTTTTGGTAGCATCACAGTGTAAGCTTTTGTTAAATGAACTCTTTTGAAATATTAATCTTTAAACAAAATTTCATCAGAATCGTTTTAGCCCTTTAGGTGTAATTGAGCAGCAAACATTCAAAGGTAAGAACTGTTACATTTCTAAAATTAAAAATATATGAAATCCAATACTGTATTCCTTTTCAACAGACAAAAGAAATAATAGTCGTAAAATACTGAAATAACAAAGAAGAATTAAAATAATTGCTGTTTATTGAAATAAAACGTTTAATTTGAACAAAGTTTATAATCAAAAAAGATGAATAAAGTTGTAAACCATACTTAAGCCTTTAGATACAACAACCCAAGTTCCTTTAACAATACTTGACATTAAATAGTTATTGTTTGATACCACTGAGTCAGCCAGAAGAATATAATTTTAGTTTTATCAGGAAAATTGCTTGTAACACAAAATAGTACTTTAGTTGTTACTGCAATAGAAAAATGTTACAAATTTCCGTAGAAGAAAAGTGAATTCTTTGAAATAAATATTATTCAATTAAATATTTCCTTTTTATATTATTAAGCCATTATTTGCATGTTACAGTATCTAAAGTGTTTTTGCAGATGATTATTTAATTAAGAAATGTCGCAGAACAGATTGTAACTAGGGCGTTAGGGTGTCAGTTGATAGCGAGTAGTTGTGGTTTTTTTATAATGGGATTCATTTAGTCCATAGCGAGTACTTTTTAATGAAATTGTGACGAAATGTAATTCGAAAAATACTTTTTGACATATATTATTTTTTTGTATAAATTTTAATAAGTCTATTATTTGTTTTTATTACGATATACTATTTTATAATAGGGTTTCTCAACGAGAAGTTTCTCTTTCAATTGTGCCAATACCGAAAACATGATAGTTTTGACATGTACTTTTTTCGTCATTTCTACATTTTGATCTCACGAAAATCGGATTAAAATAATAAAGATCGACTATGAAAATGGTGGTTCTGTTAAAGTAACATTTTGTAAAATTCGTGATGTTTTCTGAGATCGCTTTTAAGAATTCGGTCGTTAAATTTGAGTTTGACCGGGCTGTTTAACTGAAAACATCACAGCCGTGAGCCGCAGCGTTGAAGCAGATCCAAATTTGTCAATTTCTTGACGTTATCAGCAATTGGGATTATCCAAAACCACCACACGGGGGATTTTACGTAAGTATTTGACTGTGAAACCTTACAAGGTTCAACTGGTGTAGGAATTGAACCAACCAATCATTTACATTGCTGCAGATGCGGTCAATTCATTCAGGAATAATCGGCTGGTTTTTCTGAAAAAGTCAAATTTCCAGCCGAAGCCAATTTTCACTTGTCAACAAGCAAAATTATCACATTTGGACTTCCGAAAATCCTAGAGCATTTATTGAGAAGCTTTTGCATAGTCAACGTGTCACTGTAAGGTGTGCTTGTGGCCAGGTGCGTGCACTTTAGGGCTGACTGTAAATCGCCACATCTTAAGCAATAATAAACCATGGGCCACAATGGTTTACCACTTATTGTAGCATCTTGCAGGCCAAAACAATTGTCCTGATTGAATGTTAAACTTACAAAGGATGAAACTAAATTGAAAGTACTTGGCACACCACCTCTTTGGGCTTCACGCAAATTTCCGTTTATAATTGTTGTCATGTAGACTTTGTAACGATTTTCTAAATACTTTTTAGCTTGTTCTACAAACTGAGTGACTTGTTGGCGACTTTGCATGGGATCACGACTACGTGAAACGGGCGTTACATCCACCATATACTTCATTATTTCCCATATTTCATTAACTTTTTGATCATCAAATGTTTGCGCTACCTTGGCGACTTTTTGAACAAGATTTGGCCGGAAAGCACCTTTAATAACAATCGCATTGTATTCATAAACTTCACGGGCATAAGCCATTTCCTGAAATAAGAAAACAATGTTTATACAAATGGTCAATGCTATAAACGGCTGCACCGAATAAAAGGTCAAAAAAGTTTTAGTAACATGTAAGCAATTATATGCTCGCAAGTGCTTACAATGCGATTAAGGCACGAACGTCTTTCATTGATAACGGTTTGTTCTGGTAATTTTTGTATGTCAATCCAATTTTGTGAGGGGCCAACCAAAGCATTCATTAATTTCATTTTTTCTTGACGCCACTCCGACTTTATATGCTCCCATTTACGTTTTTTTCGAAGATGAGGTGGAGTAACTGTCATTGCAATAGGATATCGCGAGATGCTAACAACTGTTATTGACGACGTGAATATCACATATGTGTGACATGTGGCCAATGAAAAGATCAATTTATTGCAAACCAAATCGATTTCAGCCTTGAAACTCAAAATCCATGATGTGGTTAACAAAAGAGGACCGCCATTTTGCCAAGAAGTGATTAAAAACATTCATGAAAGAATCGACATCCATCAGCGGGCTGTGGTGGACATTTGCCAGATATAATTTTTCATTCGCCGAACTTTTCTCTCCATAATACAATACAAATTTTAATCTAAATCTAAATTTTTTGTTTAATTATGTTTTAGAAATCAAACTTCTTGTGTTGAAAAACTCATAAGAAAGATTTTTATTTCACTGTTAATTAATTCTAACGAAAGCAAAATTGCTTTAAAAGTGTGTAAGAAAAGTGTTGTATTTTACATACTACATAATTAGATATGTTAATACACGAATAATAAAATGTAAACAAGCATTTGATGCGTCATTTCTACATTGATAAGCTAAAAATTTTGTAAAGAATAAATAAGACGTGGTTGTTTGAGAAATAAAATATATAATTTGAATTGCCACAAAATCTAAACGGATCGATGTATACTTACAAAATTTTGAAGCTATAAATATAAAGGAGGCTTTAATGAAATGGTAAAATAAAGTTTTAATTATTTTTATTTTAACACATAAATTCCTTAAACAGGAAAAAATTTCCCAAAAAATTTTTTTTTTAGAAAACTAAAATAAGACTGATAACTACAAGTAAGCACATTTTCTATGGATATTTTCAAGGTATACTTAAGTTAACAAAAAATATACAGACTTAAACACAATTCACAGTAACATTACGTACACAATGGAAAAACAAGGCAGAAGTTTGCATTATCATCACATCACAATAACACGAGGAACTGATTGTTTAACATTTGAGATCTATAGAAAATCAACTACGACAGACACTACTATCCACATCACCTCGAATCACCCTACCCAACCTTAACTAACAGCTTTTATACATATGATCCACAGACTTAAGGCAATTCAACTTACTCCAAATAACAACAAAGAACTCGACAAAATTTACACCATAGCTAAAAATATCGACTACAAACCCACTACTATCGACAAACTTCTTAAAGTATACAACGCTAAAAACTGGAATAAAGAAGAAGGGTACAGCCGATATAACACGACGACGCACTTTTACTTACGCAGGACTAGAAAGAAGGTATTAAAAATCAGCAACACTCTGGGACATAATCTCAGGCCATCGACAGCAACAACTGACAAATTTAGTTACAGTGAAGTATCCAGACTCACTTGTACCTGCACACATACTTATATAGGACATATTTATACAGAACACATAGGCCTCATACAAACGAGAAAGAAAAGACTCCAACTTTGCATTACACCTTAACACTCACGGAAACACACCAAGGGAAACAGATAATTGTATGACATTACTACATCCAAGCAAAAAAAGACGAAGAGTAAACGTTCTTGAAAGCAATAGCTTACTTAGCGACCAATAGTATGGCTTTCGTAGGAGCGCTCTACGGGTGACTTACTGACTTTTCGTTCGGAACAATGGCGCAACTTTATACATAATTTCGGACAAATTATGATATGGTGGTTTTAGATATTTCCAAGACGTTTGATAGATTGTGGCATGCTGAACTTCTTCTAAAACCTGTTGCTTTTGGTGTCAGTAATAATTTCTCTAAATTTATATCGAGTTTTCTTAGGAATCGTAATATACGAGTAGTTATAGATGGGATTTTATCAAACGATTTTAAGATTAATTCAGAGGTATCGCTAGCCTCTGTTCTTTCTCCTACACTATTTCTTATTTTTGTGCATAACCTTCTTTGTCAAGTCAAAGTACTATGGGTGATATTAATATTGCCATTTCCCGTCGTAACTGGCCGGTTTGTATATGATGGCGAGCGCTTTCGATGCGTATGCATCATTTTCAAGCCACGGTTTAGTTTGTACTGGTGAGTAGTGTTGGCGTTCAGGTAGTTCTGTTATTAGGCTCGTATATATTCAGGTAAGCAGAATACCAGCCACCTGGCATTTGTATGCAAAGTGAACCTAACGATACCTCTGTCTTTTACTATTATGTAGGTACGTGTGTCCGTCTGAGGGTGTTTTTCGTTTGCCCGTTGGCATGAGTAGTTTCAATGGTGTGAAAATTGTGTCTGAGGTCGTGTTTACCTGTTCGTTTATAATGTCGTTGTTGAATGTTTTTGTTTTGTAGATTTCCATACTTTCAAGAATGTCTAGTCTTCGTCCTTTTTTGCTAGGATGTAATAATGTCATACATTCATCTATTTCCCTTGGTGTGTGTCCGTGAGTGTCAAGGTGTGATGCAAAGTTTGAATCTTCTCTTTTCCGTTTGTATGAGCGTATGTGTTCTGCAAACCTTGTTTTTAGTGTTCGTCCAGTTTGCCCTATATAGGTTTGTTTGCAGGTACAGGTAAGTCTGTATACCCCGCTGGAATTGAATTTGTCAGTTGTTTCTGTAGTTGTTCTGAGATAGTGTCTGAGGGCGTTTCCACTTTTCAATGCTGTGAGTATTCCTTCTTTTTGAAAAAGGTTAGTTAGCCTGTATATTTCTGGTCCTGTGTAAGTAAAGGTGTGCCGTCGTGTTGTATCGGCTGTCTCCTTGTCTTTTCTATTTCTGTTCTTAGTGTTGTACTGTCTAAGTAGTTTATCGATGGTAGTGGTTTTGTAGCCGTTATTCATAGCTATGGCGTAGATTGTGTCGAGTTCCCTCCTGTACTTATCTGGATTAAGTGGAATTGTCCCAAGCCTATGTATCATATGTCTAAAAGCTGCTAGTTTGTGTTGGATAGGGTGGTTTGAGGTGTTGTGGATGGTAGTGTCCGTTGTTGTTGGTTTTCTATAGATGTCGAATGTTAAATAGTCAGTTCCTCGTGTTATAGTGATGTCAAGATAATGTAAATTTCTGTCTTGTTCTTTTTCCATTGTGAATGTAATCTTATCATGAATTGTGTTTAAGCTTTCTAGAATTTTTTTCGCCGTTATCTTGCTCGAGGATGCATATAATGTCATCTACGTATCTATAGTAATGAGTTATTTTGTGTTTTTCCATGAGTGTTTTCACGTGTAGTGATTCGAGATGTTGCATGAAAATTTCCATGAAGATTGCGGAAGTTGGGTTTCCCATACCGAGTCCGTCAGGTAATTTGTAAAAGTTGTTATTGAATCTAAAGTAGTTCTGTTTTATTATCGTTTTTGCAATATCTATAATATCAGCGATGTATTGGCTTTCGTATAAATTGTCTAGTGTGTTGCGTAGAATATCTAAGGTTTCATGTGTTGGTATTGAAGTATATAGATCCTTAATATCAAAGGAAACGAGTCGCGTGTTTTCGGTTATTTTTATGTCCTTAAGTTTATCAACGAGGTCTTGTGTATTACGTATAGTATATGTGTTTTGTAAATTTATCCTTTCCTTAAGTACGCTGGTGAGGTGTTTAGCTAGGTGGTATGCCGGTGCAGGTCTGTAGTTTATAATGGGTCTCATTGGTATGTTTTCCTTGTGTATTTTTGGTTGTGCTTTGAGCGTCGGTGGTCCTGGATTCATGTTCATGTACATGTATACCTTTCCGTCAGTAAAAGTTTTGCAGCGTTTTAATAGGTTGCGTATTTCCTTTTGGAAGGACTCAGTTGGGTCATTCCTGAATTTAGTGCAGTTGGTCTGCTGTATAAATTGTTGTGTTTTGTCTATATATTCTTCTTTGTGCATTATTACTGTCGTATTTCCTTTGTCAGCCTTTGTAATTATTAAGTCATTGTCTCGTAATTTTGCCCTTATCTGCTTGGCAATTTTTTGCTCGTTTGGATTCGTTTTTTTCTTATTGTGTTCTTTTATCGTTTTCTCGAGTATGTCGGCCACTCTGTGTCTCATGTGTTCTTGGCGGTCGGTTGGTAATTGAGCGATAGTTGCCTCAGCATCTACAATCTGTGTTTCAATCGTCTTCTGTATTCTGTCAAAAGGTAAATTATGTTTCAATCCTTTTTCCATTAGTTTTGTCTCGTTTTCATTGAATTGTGTATCTGTGAGGTTTTTGACTCGTGAATGAAACTCCATCCTATTGTGATTGTCGGTTTGTTTTGTTAGCTTTGTAAATTTACGCTCCATTCGTTTGTATTTTTCATCCATCTGGTTTTGTACCCTATCGCGTAGATTGTGTAAAAATGGTGGAAATATATGGAATAGATTATGTTTAGTCAATATGTCGGCTACCTCTAAGTGAATTCTATATAATTCCTTGTTAAGTTTGTCTTTTTTGATATAAATGGGTGATATGGGTGATATAAGTATTATGTAATCGGAAGATACTAATGTTCTTGTCATGAAAATTCAGCATAATGTTCGATGGACTAAGCACATTTTTCCAGTTTCTAAAGAAGCTTTCAAGTGGCTCAGTTTTCTAAAACGATGTAATGTTTGGGCCGACGCTTCTAAGTTTATTTTGGAGTTGTTCGAACGCGTACAAAAGAGAGCCAAGAGGCTATCCAATTCTATTGACTCCTTAAAAAATCGGCGGGATGTATTTCACTATTTTTTCGTTACTACAATGGTAAGTGCTCTAATAAAATTAGCGAACTTGTTCCCGTTAATCGCTCGTTTGGCGTTTAACTCGGTTTTCCTTAAGAGCGCATCGATTTATGGTTGACTGGTCATTTTAGCAGAACAGTCCGTATGTGGAATAAATTCTCTCCAGAGGTCTTGTCTGTCACTTTCAATGCAGGAGCGTTCAAACCGAATGTTCACAAACACTACTCCCTCTTACTTCATTCCCATAAGTTAATTTCCTAGATTTGGTACAATGCATTCCATGTGTAGTTGTTATCCCTTGAAGGCGGTCCAAAGAAAAAAAATGGAAACCTACAAAGCAAAAAACTATTAACAGTGAAATTATAAACAAACAGGTAAACATGATCTCAAACATAATTTTCACACCACTACTCATACACTCGCAAAAACGAAAAATATCCTCAGACGGCAACACGTACCTGTATTATAATAGAAGGCGGAAATATTGAAAATTAGCCCCGCATAAAAAGACAGGTTGTAGGCATTCTACCTAGTTGAGTAGATACGACCTCAATAAAAGAACTACCTAAGCCCGAACACTGACTCAGCAGTATAGCAGAACATGGCTGGAGAATGATGTCATTACATGGAAAGGAATGACAGCAGTATTTCATTTACTGGCGGAATAAAACTTAATACCATAACTCATTGAATTGACCTTTAAATGTCGTAGGATTGAGCTCATCGAGAGATCATGTACCAGGTGATAACAATGATGAATTTATTAATTTTAGTTATTATATATAGTTTGACATTTCAAAGAATGTCGAAAATGAGCGACGGCTATCAACTGGTCTACAATTTCGGTATGAGTGAAATAAATTTTTTTGAATTTTAGTTTTCATTAATTTAATTTTATAGTTTTACCTGTTTAAAAGTTTAGCGTTTTTTTAAGCGAGTATTAGTTGTTCTTACCTTGTGGTGGTTTCTCTTCCTCCAATTTACCCAAGTAGAATGGCCCCTGTCTGGTTGCTATTTCATGAACAATTATTCCGAATGAATAGACATCACCCTTTTGGGTGCCCTCAGGTGGGCGATTATTTTCCATTTTTAGCAGCTCCGGTGCCGTCCATAAAAGTTCTAAAATTTTTAAAATAAAAAGTGGTTACCAAATTCAAGATCTGTTTTTTAATTAAAATAAATTTTATAACTGATTTTTGATTTCTTTACAATCTTACAACTTTCAGCAGTATTACAGTTAATTGTACCTTAATTTTTAATAGTCGTTTTTATAACAGGCATAGTAACTGATACGCTGGGTATATTTCAAGCATTTGCTTAAAACGATTTAAAAGATTAGGCTATGCCTGCCAAAACCTTAACCTCTGTGACACACTCTTTAATTCTTATATATTTAAATCACGTTGCTGTAGAGACACCCGTTTTCTTTAAGTTTCGTTTTTTAGTTTTGTATTTGTTCTTAAAGCGAGCATAAAAATATTTAAACTTTAAGTTTCTCTCTATTGTGGTTCAAAAACTAGAACAATTATGTGAAAGTTGAGTTACTATTGCAGCACCCTTTAATTTGAAATTTGATTTTTCTTCTACTTATTTCTTTAGTTACTTTCCGTACAGCCTGTACTTTTTAGTAATTTATATTGCAGCGGTTACCGTAGACTCTACAACTTTAAGGTTAACGAGTGAGCCTATTGCTTATAAAGCAATAGGCTATTGCCTAATGCTTATAAAGCAATAGGCTCACGTTCTAACACTGTTTGCATTGGCTATGCCCAACATGGACAAATATAAAGGGTTTCTCAACAAGAAGTTTGTTTTCTAAAATAAAATAAAACGAAAAATGTAGATTAAGGTGATTTTTATTGTATTACGAAGAGACAAGTTCGGCAATTATGAATGAAAAATGATGTCTGGCAAATATCCACCACGACCACGCTGACAGATGTCTGTTCTTTCGTCAAAGTTTTTAATCACTTTTTGAAATCGATCACTGAAATCGATTCGATTGGCTCCTTATACATTCTGTCCTTAATATAGCCCCACAAAAAATAATTCAGTGCAATAAATTAATAGTTTCATTGGCTGTGTGACATGTGGCACCGTCTTGTTGAAACCACGTGTCTGTGATATCCACCTCGACAATGACAGACCAAAATTGAGTTTATAGGATCTCGCGATAGCGTGATCTACTGACCGTTAACGCATTGTCAGCCACATAGCGCATCATACAGTGACACGTTGAGCGTGCAAAAGCTTCTCAATAATCCCTCTACGATTTTCAAAAGCCAAAATGCGGCAATTTTGCCTGTTGACATACCCTGACCAGTGAAAATGGGCTTTGTCTGAAAAATTGATATTTTCAGAAAAAACAGCTAGTTGTTCTCGAATAAATTAAGCGAATCTATGGCCAATACATCTACTATGAATACGTCAAAAAACTAAATGTCAAAACTATTATGTTGTTTCCGTTGCTACAATTGAAAAACACAAATCTTGTTGAAAAATCCGATATTTGGGGAACTTTAATACAGATACGTAGCTCGCAGTAATTAAAAAATTAATTTTATTTATAATTATTTTGGGGATAGCGGTTTGGATTATTCGATTTTTAAATTCTTTTTTAAGTTTTGTATGTTGTGTCTTTAAAGGTTTTTTTTTTTAATTAAGTAAAACCTTTTTGAAAGAAATCTTTAAAATATTTTTAGTAAATTTTGGAAGAAATCTTTTAAATATTTTTAATAAATTTTCGTAAAACTACTGTAATAATAAAAAGCATAAACTTACTACTCCAATATGCATAACTATTGCAATTTTCAATATCGCTGCCCTTGTCTTCGTTCGTTTTCCGTAACGTATGCAAACCAAAATCACAAATTTTAAGCACGAATCTTGAATCGACAACACAATTCGATGATTTCAAGTTGCCATGAGATTTGATATCGGAATTATGTAAAAAATGCATGCCTCTTACAATGTCGTGCATTAGCGACAACTTGAACATCCAGTCCAGCTGGAATTGATCGTTTTCTAAAATATCTTGTAACGAACCCTTCGGACAATATTCGGTCAATATAAAACTTTTAGCCGGATCTAAACAAGCACCATAAAACTTCACCAAATGCTCATGCTGTAAGTCTTTCATGCGTTTTAATTCCAACATTAACGATCGTGTTAGATTTATATGGCGTCCATTAATGATTTTTACGGCTGCCTTACAGCCACGAAAAAGTCCAACAGGTATAAAGATCTGTCTATCACCACTAAGCGAGCCCATATCATCGGACATGAGAGTCAATTGGGAATTGTGTTTGACTAAGGAATGTAATGAACCCCGGAAACAACGACCAGCAGAATTGTGAAATATAACATCATCGATGGAAACACGCCAAGCCATAGAGTTAATTTCTGCTTCAGATTTGTAATGGCGATATCCAAAAAAGAAACAAACACTCATAATGACCACCATGGCACCAAGAACTATTGACAATATGGCATAGCCGGGAAGTGCTGGAATAATGATAAAAATTAATTTAACAATTTATTCAAGAGATAAAAACTGTAGCAATTTAAAGATTGTTAAAAGTGATTAATTTGAATTCGGTTTCAGTTTTTGTAATAAATTAACGATCAAATCTTCTTTAAACGTTGTCTATTTAGTTAAAAAAAACAAATCATTTTACGTTAAAATAAAGTTTCCAAAAGTCGTGCAATTTTGTAGAATTTTTTACTTTATTTTTCAAATAATGGAGCCGCATTTACCCGTTGCTAGTGCTAATTTCTTACTTTTGTTATTTTTCTGCTTTCGGTTATCATGCCCGTCGCGCCATCTTCCATTTGAATCGTTAATTTATTCTTCCATATTCACATTGCACGCTTTCTACGAGAACACTTGGCTGATATAGAGACATTAATTTTTTTTCTCACTCGCAGACACCAATGTACCACCTTAATGTAACAACAAAAATGAAATTTAGTTATAGTGTGTAGTCTTCGTGGTAAACGATGGGACTGTTTCTTTTATTTCCAATATTATAATGTAAAAATGATCTCGTACCCCAAAAAAAAAATCTAATTTACACGTTACAAGCGATAAAACGAAGCACTTTTAATAATTTTGAATTGCAATTAAACTATTACACCTTAAACATACGATTATTAATACTTACAATTATCCGGACACAAGGAACCATCGTAACCACATATTGGTCTATCTAACGGTGGCTCCAGACGATCACCAGCCCAATGAATTATCTTACCAGGCACGTATTCTAATTTATTATGCTGAAAATGTGCAACTATCTCGAACCTTCCCGTTGTGGGATTCATGTCAAGTAATGAGTAAGCGGATATTCTATCACCATTGGCATCTATTGTTACGTTGCCAGTGATGCCCATGAAGCTGCGATTCCACATACGTCTTACCATATCAGTTCCGTTAATGGGCCTTGTTAACACTGATGGATCTTCTCTAATGCTATCGTTTAAAGCGTTTGCATATAGAAGAACGCCATCAAAAAATGATGTAACAAATGCTGAAATGGGCTCATCCTCTTGAAAAGTGTAATTGTATTTAGTAGCAGCAATCGCCTTAATCTAATATTTTTAGCCGCATTGCAGAAATTTAGGGAAAAGACAGAAAGTAAATATATACAATTTAAAATTTTTTATAAAAACAAAAAAAAAAAAATTTTAAAACTCTAATTAAAAATTATGAAAATAAGAATGCGTTATCTGTTATTTTAAAATTTTAATTTTTACTAAGCATTTGTAGATTAATTGTAAAGTCGAATAAAAAGCTGTAAAATCAGTCTTTAATATTCTAACCTCAACCATTAAAACATTATTTGCCTTTAGTTTTTGCAAGGAAAACTTTTGATTTGCTAATATTTTGTAATTTATAGGGTCTTTTTCACAGAGGTATAGACCTTGTGATGGAACAAAGCAAAGATGAAATTTTTAAATTGCCATTAAAAATACTTTATTTGAAAAATAATTTTTTGGCATTATAATTTAAATATGACTGCTGGTATGTGACTGCCAGGGTTAACTTTGGAGGTCCAATTTTCGCTTACTTCTCACATTTGCAGCCATATATCGGAAATAACCTAGCGATCACTGTCATCTATGTAGACACTCAATTCAGCCATCTCGGCGTAGACTAGCAATTTCACATATCTCCACATAAAATAGTCTGGGGATGTTAATCGCACGATCTTGGAGGCCAATTCATGGGTTACCAAAGGTTTTCTTCAATAAAGCAATTGGGGTACAAGCTGTGTGATATATTGTGCCATCTTATTGAAGCACACCTCTTGTATAATTGTTCAATTTATGAACGAAAGAGCCAGTAATCATGGGTTTATAGCGGTCACCATTGATTATAATGTTCTGATCAGCATAATTTTTTATAGAATGATGAACCAGCTCATAGCACACCAAACCGTTTTCTAGATATGACGGCGTGTTAAATTATACGAGAATTATCATCACTACAAATACATTTTTATTTATTGACGTATCAATTCAAATTCACTTATGAAAATCGAATTCAACGGCAATCTTATGTTGGGCCCAAAAATCGTTGTTTAGACTTCAGTCTATTCATCTTAAAATGCCAAATTAAATTAAACATAAATCATTTGACAGCTGGCAAACTTAAACTATACCTCTATAAAAACAGCCGATATTTACGAGTAATTTCAAATTATATCAACTCACCTCATTTGATACTCGTGTGTATTCATCATCATTTGGTTGTTTTGGTGTCACTGTTAACATGGCGGTGTAGGCTTTACGAGCTCTTAAATTATTTTCTTTTGTATCGTTTTTATCATACCATGGCTCTGATGTTAAATGGGGAACTCTGAAAAGCGTAAGGGGAAAACTTGAGAAGACAAGGCAGCAGCAAACAGTTAAACTCATTATTTATTTATTACATTTTTTTATTTTTTCTACTCAAAACTCTTCTAAGATTTATTTAAATTTAGTTCGTAGTCCATTTGTGGAACTTCTTATATTTATATACGAGGTAAACAATACAGTCACTTAAACCATAAACTATGTAACTTCAGCACAAATTTATATATTTATATATTTTTTTAATAATCATGTGCCTAAACTAACGCAGCTATTCGAATTCTCTATAGTGGTGAGTGTGATTTGTTTTACATCCGCGCCTGGCTATGTAGCCTTAATCAGATGGTGGACAAACCACTATACATAATTTGGAACGTCATGCTCGCCCTAGATAGCCGATGACATAATTCTAAGCAACAGAACCACCTAGTTGCAACTTTAATGATTCCAGGACAGGTGTGCAAACCATCACACCTTGCTAAAGAGTTGGAGACTTTCTAACTTCTGTCCAGAACACATGTCAAGCATGCTCACTGGACTGGATCATTCACTTTGCGTCATTTTCAGTGAGATGATCCTGGCCACCATAATAACCATTACACTGTTATGGGGCCGCAAAACCACAACCACCACGATGCTCCCATATAGGGGCCAACCTCAATGATCAGCCAGAGAACTATTAAATGTCTAAAGAGACAAATAATGAACTCTGCGAAATAAAGTGGAGTTTCCAGTTGTCTCCCTATCTGACTTCAGGGGACTGGGCTCCCTTTTTCCCCCAGTTGCACAGGTCTAGATAGTCAAGTATTCTATAAAGACCGATAAATGTGCCCCCGGGGGGGACTCTCTATAGTGGTGTTCAAACTACCAATCTTAAATCGCATGTCAATTCAGATTGACATGCTCTGTTCCTTGAATCTCAGCCTATCTATTTCATGTTTCTCTGTTGAGGTTTGAACTGAGGATTAGCTTGCAGCTGCTTTCAACAATTTAATTGTTTTTTTTTTGCATGGAGTCACAAAGCACCCTCAACAACTACGGTTCTTATAGTGAAAGTTTGTAAATAATTTTTTCTAGAGTAATTTTAAATGTTTCTTATGTTGAAACGATTTTCTGCACACGTAAAAATTGTGTTCTATGTTATATACAGGGGTTTTCAACAAGAAGTTTGTTTTCTAAAACAAAATAAAACAAGAAATATAGATTAAGAAGATTAAATTTTTTTTTTGTATTACGAAAGAGAAAAGCTTGGTAAGTATGAATGAAATATGATATCTGGCAAATGTCCTGTCCACCGCGACCACACTAACAGATGTCGATTCTTTCATCAACATTTTTAATTACTTTTTGGTAAAATGGCGGTCCTATTTCATTAATCACGTCACAGATATTGAGTTTTAAGGCTGAAATCGATTTTATTGACACCACATCAGCTCTGTCCTTAACATAGCCCCACAAAATATAATCCAGTGGTGTTAAAAAAATAATTTTTTCAGAAAAACTAACTGGTTGTTCCTGAATGAATCGAGCGAATCTACGGCGATGTGTTGGTCGGCTTGTAAGGCTTCAAAATCAAATCCTAACGCAAAATCCACCATGTGGTGGTTTTTTAAGACCCCTGTTGTTGAGAACGTCGACGGATTGACATATTTAGATTTGCTTCTGTGACTCACGGTTAGGATGTTTTGAGTTGAAGCACCCGGTCGAACACACGTTGGTGTTCGCATATTTTTTATTGAGCCTGTCGACTCAAATTTAATGATAAAATTTTTAATAGCGGTCTCAGAAGGACGATCAGTAGTCCGAAAATACCACGAATTATACGAAATGTAAATTTAAGAGAACCACCATTTTCTTAGTGGATTTTAATTTGTTTAATGCTTTTTTCGTGCGGAATTAAATTCATTGTAATAATTGCCAATGCGTCTACTACGAATACGTCAAAAAACTTAATGCCAAAACTATCATGTTGTTTGCCAGAGTTGAAAAACAAACTTCTTGTTGGAAACCCCAATATATGAGTTTTTGTTGGGAGTACTTTTTGTTTTAATAAAATGTGTTTTTTAAAGTTCGTAAAAACTTACCGTGAAAACAGTTCAATATTGATAAAAACATATTCGCCGCTGTCAATCATTTTCAATTCCTCAGCTGTTAACATTATTTGTCTTATTGACTGAGGATCGGCACACATAATAACAACTAAAAAGATATAAATGTTTTAAGTTTGTTAATAAATCATTTATTTAATTGGGAATTTAAACGTAATTCTCTGAAAACTGCGTACATAAATTTGTTTGCTTTTTTGTTACAAGGAAGAGGCAGGCCCAAAATATGTTGAATAAATATGTATGTTTGTATGTGATCTATAAATGTATTTGCTTACGCACTACAAAACTTGTTATATGAAACAAACTTATGTCATTGGGTTTGCCATATGAAAGATGTGTTTTAATAAGACCAATTGCTGCTGTTAATGAAAGCAATTAATTTTAAACATTTTCAATTTTGGAATATTGTTTACAACCTAACAAAGTATAAATAAATATAAATTCTTCGAATTCTAAAGTATTTAGTTATCAATTTCTTAATTACATACATTTTATTTGATAAATTAACAATCAGTTGTAAATGTCCAAAGAAGCTAAATAAAATCATAATTCTACGATAAACAAAAGCTTAATTTTTTGGTTTGATGTTAAATTATTTTATTTTTCAATCAGTTTTTTAGTTTTTTTGTTTTGGATAATTTTAATTTGTTTTAGTAAAATTAAATCACGTCAATGGTAGTAGGCTTTTTTTGTGGGGAGAGAATGACGTATGCGCAAATTGAATTTTATTAAAAGTATTTTTTTTAGCGAAAAATGCTTGATCCGCAATTTGCAAGCAAATCATACCTGAAATGCGCAGAGATTATTGAAGGGCTTTTTTGTCATCTAGTACTGTAGATAGTTAGCTCTCCCCCGGGGGTTATCCCCCATCTTGACATGTGCCTTCAGGGGTAAAAGGTGGATCAATGGCCTGGGCTAATAGGAGAGACATAGAACTCTCGAAGTTTAACGAAGTGGCTGATTACAACCACACACACTGGTATCACAGGAACCAATTGACCGCTGGAATACGGCTCTGTTCTGGTTATTGGTGAGTTCCCTCGGGGAGCAACGTGGTGGCTGTAATTTAATCGGGTCTTGAAGAAAGTTCCCAAGAGATGTTAACAAAAAAGTTAGCAACCAAAGTCCCAGCTTTCGCATGCAACAGGACTAGGTGTTGGATAGTCTCGAACTCTGCAACAAGGAGTATGGACATGACCCTGCTACCCTGCATTTGAAAACTGTTACTAAAGAGTGTATGCACCTAGTATGTATGTGTCTTCGGGCACATCCTACACCCAGTGGTTAGACCACCATCAGATTAAGGCCTCGCGGCCAGGTGCTTATGTTAATCCTATTACGTTTTAATTTAGTTTAATCCGTTTACTGAATTGTGTTCATATTCCATTCAGCACCAATATCATCACTAATTTTACTGTTATGTATTGATATATTTCATGCAAGTATATAAGGGATGGCATTATTCTACAGCATTATTCTACAGCATTTAATTTTAATAAAGTTGCCATACGGTATTAGTTTGTGCCTACCTAACGCTAGTTAATGTTAAATGAAAATACTGCTGCAGCTTAGTCTGTGCTACTTCGAGAAGGTAATAGATTATTATTTGTTTTTTATCTAGGACCTCAAGGACAATACGAGGATAATTTCTGCTCCTCTGAAATGTTCAAACCGATTTAATAAAATTTGGAATTTAAAATATAGACACTCCTTTGTTTAGGAGACATATGTTATGTACCTTCTCAAAAATAACACAACTAATAGGGCAGGGCACGAGTTTTCCTCCTCTGAGACATTCTTAATTCGGATTTTTCAACAAAAAGTTTGTTTTTCAATTGTGACAACAACAACATGATAGGTTGCCAATTGTTAGAGAGAATTCAATTTCGCTAGAAAATCGGATTAAAATAATTGAAATTCACTATGAAAATGGTTGTTCTGTTAAAGTTGCATTTCGTTAAATTCGTGATATTTTCGGACAACATAAGCGTCTGTCTGAAACCGCTAAGAATTTGGTAGTTAAATTTGAGTGGGAGGACTTGATACAAAATATGCGAACACCAACGCTTGTTCCCTTAAAGTATCTTAAACACATCGAACTAGTTGACTTCTGACTTAGTTACAAAAATTGGTTAAATCAACACGAATGTGTTATGTGACTAACCTTATGATCATTCTAATCCAAAAGGAAGCAAGGGCCAGATGAAGAGATTTTTTAAGTCAAATACGGCCGGAAGAATGTAACGAAACCTACTGTTTTTAAGATGTGCAAGAAATTATTAATTATTATAATATGCTTACGTCTTTATATTTCATTATATTATGTGAGAGCTTGTTAATATTAGTGAGAACAAAGATTTCTTTCGAATATTAAAAGTAAAAATAAAAATACTTTTTTAAATTCAATATAAATGTGCGATTGAAATGAACGTTTGCATTTACTTAAGCAGCAGGCCTTTAATTTCATTTTTCTTATGTTTTAAATTTAAGCAACTAATATTCACTATAAAATCTCTTTATATTCTATTATTATCTAACTTTTCCTTTGCTTTATGCTGAGAAAATATTTTTTAACATTTTCTTAAATTAAATATATAAAACCAAAAAAAAAAATGTTTATTCAGCAATTTTTGTTTATTTAAAGCAAAAGTATTTACTAATTTTAATTTTCCACCTGCTTAGCGCTGAATGTAGTGTGAATTTTCAATTCTTGGCAACAATTTCATTTTCTTAAATGTTCTAAGCACTTTCTGACCGTAAAACATTTGGCAACTGCTCTGACTGGCCATAGTCAATCACATTATAGAGTTTTAAATTAAGAACAATGAGAACTGTAATATTTTTAATAAAAGGTTTTTGTCTTTTAAAACATGCGTTTTTCTAGGATATTTTTGGTGTAAATATTTCTCTTTTTTAAAGTTATACTTTTTATAATTTTTATTTTCTGAAAGATGCTATTTTTTTAAGTTTATTTTTTAAGACACTTTAAATATTTTGTTCAAAATGTGACTTTTTGTTAAAGCTCTTCTTCTATTAAAAGATTATTTTTGTAAAGGTACTTCCTTTTTTCATTTCACTTAACACTAGCAATATCAAGTAAAAACAAAAGGAATTATGCTTTTACAAGACACTGCAAGAAGATCCTAACGAAATTGGGTCTAATGCATTGCATGTATTTACTAGGCTAAACCTGCCCTGACTATTACTATCACAGTATTTATCAAACCCTTACTAGTATAATTTCAAACTTTATAACGTTTATCACTCAGTTACCAACTGACTGGCAAGAACACGTGAGACACAAAGTAGCCGACGTACTCGAATCCCAACGAACTGCATTCAATTTAAAAATGACCCAACTGAATCTTTCCAAAAGGAAATATGCAGCCTATTAAAAGGCTGCAAAAAGTTCACTGACAGCAAAGTATACAAATACATGAACTTGAACCTGGACCACCAACACTCAAAGCACAACTGAAAATGCACAAAGAAATCATATCAATGAGACTAATTCTAAACTACAGATCTGCTCCAGCATATCACATGGCTAAACATATCACCTGTCTACTTTAAGAAAAAACAAAACACATATTCGGTACGTAATTCATAAGACCTTGTCGAAAATTCTAAAAACATCAAGAAAACAAAAACCACCGAAAACACCCTCATCAGACAGTACAAACACAAGAAACACTTTATACGACAACCAATACATCACCGACGTTATACATACTGCAAAGACCATAATAAAGTAGAAATACTTTAAATTTAATAACCACTTTTACAAATTACCTGATGGACTCGGCATGTGAAACCCAACTTCAGCAATTTTCATGCATCTCGAATTACTACACATAAAGACACTTCTGAAAAAACACAAAGTACCAATTACTAATATGTAGACGACATCATATGCACCTTCTAACAAGACAACGCGTAACAAATTTTCACTTAAACACAATCCATAATTACATTACATACACAATGAAAAAAGAAGAAAACAGAAATTTGTATTATTTTGACATCACAATAGTACGAGCAACTCTGTATAACATTTGACATCTATAGCAAACCAACTACGACGGACACTACCATCCACATCGCCTCGAACCCTCTTCACCCAATATAAACTAACTGCATTTCGACATATGATACACAGACTACAATAATCCCACTGATCCAGATAATTACAACAAATATCTCAATTTATACTATAGCTAAAAACAACTTCTTAGACAATACAACACTAAAAACAGAATAAAGAAGACAAAGAGACAACCGGTACAACACGATAAACTGACAATTTTCACAGCATTAAAAACCAATAAAAGTCTGAGACATAATCGCTTGAGACCTCGACAGAAAAAACTGAAAAATTTAGTTCCAGCGGAGTACACAGACTTACTTATACCTGCAAACCTACTTATATAGGACAGACTGGACGAGCACTGAAAAGATGATTTAGAGAACACATACGCTCAAACAAATAAAAAAAAAAGAGAAGACTTCAACTTTGCATTACAGCTTGACATTCATAGATATAAACCAAGGGACATAAATGAATGCATGACATTACAACATCCTAGCAAAAAAAGGACGAAGATTAGACATTCTTGAAAATAAGTTAATCTGCAAAATGAAAACTTTTAGCAGTGACACACGGATAAACACAGAAACTCAGAAACAATTTTCACACCACTAAAACTTCTCATGTACTCTAACAAACGGAAAACATGCTCAGACGGGCACACGTACTTGGATAATACTAAAACAAGGAAATATATAAAATTAGCCACGCATAAAATAGGTAGCCTTAATGAAAGAGTTACCTAAACCTGAACACTAACTTACCAATACAGTTTAAAACACGGCTTGAGAAAGATGTCGCCGTTCATGCCGAACAAACAGCCAGCAAAGACGGAACAGAAGGCCAACAGTACTTTAGAAAAGTGTTGTGAATATTTATACTTAATTTATGAAAAATACATGAGATCATGTGATAATGTTTATTAGGGAAAATAATATAATTCAATATTATAATTTAACTTAGAACTCTTCTTTCAACAGCCTATCTCTGCATTGTCCATCTTAAATTTCGTTTTAAAAGGCACTTAATTTTATTTTAATTATTTTTAAAAGTACTTTAAAGACCTTTTTTTTAATTTTCCGGCCCTGTTTTAAAATGTATTTTTTTAAAGAGAATTTTTATCTATTTAAATGTTCAATCACGCAGTTTGTTATTGTTGTTTTATATAGCGTTTTTTTACCCTAATGTTTTATGACAATGTTAATATTTTGATTAATTTAATTTAATTCAAAGGCAGATGTTTAAAAATATACTTGTGCATATTATAATGCAATATTAAGTGGTTTTAATTGCTGCTTACCACTCAGTAAATGTTATCACAGAAAATAATATTGGCGAATATGAGTATTATTGAGTATTACTGAGTATTATTGAGCATTATTTTGTTCACAGACTAAGTTCTTTATATAAACAATGAGTCGGTGTTGTTTATTGATTGTTGTTTTTTTTTGTATCTTCTTATAAAAATAGATTTTATGTTTCTGTAAATACTTTTTTTGTATTTATATATTCATGGCACAATTACATTGGATTAATTTTGGTCATTTCGTTTGCAGAATACTTTTATTGTGAAAGTATTTTATTAAGAAAATAAACATTAAAGAAAGGAATATAAATACTTACATGTATAGGGTATTTTTTCTAGAGGTATTGATTAGGGATTTCATCGTGAGTAGATTGATATGTGAAAAACGTTAAAATTTAAATAGTGATTTTATTAAATCTTGGGTATTCGACAGTTGCCTGAAAACATTTTTTTCGGAAATAATTCGGTAGCTTATGAATAACTTAAGATATCCTAATAAAATTTCACAAGAGCCAAGCTGAGGTATTTCTAAACGAAGTTACGGAAGATAGGCTCACTAGGATAAAGGGGGTGCTCTGGGTATGCTCCCAAATGTCATAAAAAGTTTATTTATTACTCTTGAAGCAGATCTGGAGTATATCTACCAAAAATATGCTTACAGGTCTAAGTTACCTCTTTTAATTTGGCAGAAAATCGGGCTAGAAAAATTTTTTTTGCCGACCTTAATATTTTTGATGTGGTGTACTTATTTATGTTCGGGTTAACATTATAAGATATTGGCTGATAAAATTATAATAGGTATAGATTACAATAGAACAGTAGCTAGTTTGTTTTTGATAGCATGTTTTGTTAAAAAGTTACAAGCCTCTGCCCTTTTCTAGGATTTTCCCCAAAAAGGTGCTACGAATTTTGGTTATAGCAAAGAGAACTTCAATCAAATGCGAATAAAAGAAAATTTTAATCAAAAATTCTAATGGTTCACCCTCCAGCCCCATCCAGGCGTAACCAATTTTGAAACAAAATTTATAAATTACATCAAATTTCCTCGGAGTGCAAAATACCGGTTTAAAAAAAGTAAACAAATTATTAAAGGTCTATATTTATGATACATACTCTAAAAAGGATTTGATAGTCCGACAGTTAACAGTTAAAGCCAAGGTGGCCAGTTTTCTAAAAAAAAACAATTTTTGAAACATTTTTTTCCCGGTTTAAGAAATTTATGTGTTGAAATAAAATATGTGTTTATATATATTGCTTCAAAATTTTGCAGGAACATCTCCATCCGTTTAGATTTTGTGGCAACTTAAATTCCAAGTTTTATTTTTCAAACAATCACTTTAACGTGAAAGTTGCAGTTCTAAAGGTAAATGCGACGCGTAAAAAATGTTAATAAATTGTAAATCTAGAAGTCATAAGCTTTCCTCTGACACCAACTAGTTTTATAAAGAGCAGATAGGTAAGCTGTAGGAGCTTCATTAGAAGGCGAGATGTTTTCTATAAAATACGTAAAATGTGTATAAACATATATTGTTTAAAACTGAACATTGCGTGATTATTGTCACGTCAAAAATATTGAGTTAAGGTCGGCCAAGAACTAAAAAACTAAATTTTCTAGCCTGGTTTTATCCCAAGCTAAAACTTAGATATTTAGACACGTTTCTTATAGATATTTTCAAGGTCGTCTTAAGTTCAAAAGCTCTAAACATTTGGGTAATAACTAAGTAACTTCTGTTTGATTGGATACACCAATAAATTTGGAGTGATGATAATACTCAAGTGTTTGTTTGTTTATCTATTCATTTTCTGTATAACAAGACTAAACAGGAACACGTTGCGTTACACTCAAAATTAATATAATTTTCTTTTGAAAAAGTTAAGTAAATTATAAGTAAAATAAAATATTTGAAAATAAAGTTAAATAAAAAAAAATTATTTGAAAAAAATAAATAAAAATTTATTGAAGTTATTAGCGTTGCCATTAAGTTGTTGATGTGGTGGAAGGCTTTTCCAAAGCATAATACAAAATAAATATTGCCACTCAGATACTAGATGTTGATGTCGAGGTGTTATAATGCTTCGGTAGGTGATTGGGAAAAGCATATTTTTGCAAACTAATATTTGGGGGCTTGTGTATTAATTTTCTCGTGTAAAAAGACCAGAACACAGATCTTTATAAGACTTTCAACGCGAATCCCGTAAAGATTGTTTGAAACACATTGAAACATGGTAAAATCTACGCAACCAAAGACATATATAATAATATTATTATATAGAACATTCAATAGTCTTTTACTAACAGCGTCACAGTTATCAAATAATTGACATCCATTTATTAACGTTAGAATCAAGTATGCTTAGGCGAGCGAAGTTCTTATCCGCAATGGAATGAAATATTGCGTGGTTCAGTTAGCCCGTAACTTCACATATACAAGAACATTAAAGCATTTACATGGTACGACCATGTCAACCAGTTGTTAAAAATTATGCCAAGATTTTTTGCTTTATTAACAATTTTGATATTTCCGTCATTCAAATAAATGTCCCCTGAAAAAGTTGTTGCAAGAATTTTTCTACCTATTACAATACACTTATATATTTATAAGGGTTCAAGCAATGCCTGTTGATAAGCTTTCCTAATGATTTTGTCAAATCATTCACATACATTTAAAATAATAGTGGTCCTTGAAAATACCCTTGTGGCATACCTCTGATAAGTGACAATTTGTCAGACCAAACTTTATTCACAAAAATCGACTGTGTACAATTCGATACATATGAGCTAATAAACTTGGCTGCTGTGCCTGAAAATCTGAAAAAGAATTTTAATTTCCCAGATAATATATCATGATCCATTGTATCAAATGCTTTAGATTGATCTAGAAGCGCTAAAAACATATGCTCCCACTTTCCAATTCCTACCGCGTATTCTCAATTATTTCTGCAAGAGCAATAGTACAGCTATGGTTCCGCGGAAATCAGATAGCAAACTAGAAAATAATTTATTGAAGTTAATGTGTGACAATATTTGCTGATACAAAAATTTTTCAAAAACTTTTGATAGAAAACAAAGATTGGCAACTGACCATTTGCCTTGGGCAGAGGCAAAATTTTCGCATGTTTCCATATCGATGGCAGAGTAGATAACAAAAGCACTTTCTCAAATTTTTGGAGTATATTATCAGGCTCCGCAGCATTTGATTTTATTGAAAAACATTGAAAAACATTACATTACATTGAATAATACAGGAAAACCAAAAGTTATCACCAACAACACCGTATTCAAAATTTATCGGGCTTGAGGAAAATTTTAAAAATTAGTATTTGATTTGATCATGAGAGCACTAGTAAAAGTTTTATCGACGGTATTTGCATAAACATTGCAGTAACAATTTTCGGCAACAGTACCACTGATAATTTCACGAATAGTATTCCATATTTAGCCTTGACAATGGCTAAATATGCAGTGCCAAATCTTTTAGAATAATGCTCGCTTTTTGCAAGCTTTATGTACCTATTTACATTTCGCCTAGCAATTTTGCATTGAACAGCTGGTTCAACAGTTTTATATCTCTTTCATCTGTCATTCGCTAAAATTTCTTGTTGTTGTGTATGTTGATGATGGTCAGAACATTGCAGTCAATGGTTATTGAGTTTTTCGTTTATCAATTAAACAATCATGATATGCAGGAGCTGTGATCTCAGTAAGACGGCGCAACAAACTAAAAAAACTCTTTAGACCGCTATTTTTATTCAGCTATTTTATCATTTAGAACCTTTCCTGAGCTAGTATGACGAGACCATTTAGAGTTAACCAGTGAGTATAAGACAGTCCTTTCTTTTGCAGCCAATAACACAAAATCAGGCTGCTATGCCTAAAATGTTACCGTAAAATTGGAACACAGTACATGATCACCACTAACCAAAGTTTATATGCACTCAAGCAACTTTGTGAATGGCTCAATTTTATCTGTCCTAATGTTGCCATTAGTTTGCTGGTAACAATTAGCACAGCTCAACTTGATAAAATATGAGACTCATTTCTAAGGTATTTTACCTGCAGTGCCTGGGCTGTTCACAAAGAGGTAAGGCATGATCATATAATCCGCTTTTAACACAGATATTGTCAATTAACAGGCTCAAAATGTGAGACTCTGCCAAAAGTTTCCTTAGAATAAATCAATAGCTCCGGCACATCACAGTTGTTAAACTGATGAACGAAAAAGTTAGTGATCATGGCTTTATAGCGGTCACGGTTAACTGCAACTTTCGGACAAGCAGCGTTTTTAAAGTTGTACAGACCCATGATTCAGTCACTTTTTCTGGATGTAACGGTGTTTTAACATACTGTAGATGATTAGCATCACTCAAAATATGAAGATTTTGTTTATTGTCGTATCTATTTAAACAAAAGTAAGATTTTTTCCTGACCAAATTATACCTGTGAATATGGAGATCAACCTAAATCTTGTTTTGGGCCCAATTTCTAGGCGTCAGTCTATTAAACATAAATCTCTTGACAGCTGACAGAATGGCCGAAAGTTTAAAAAGTGGTGGAAACTTCTATAAAAAAATACCCAATATAAAAAATTTTAACTCACTTTTTTTACTACTCTCTTTATTTTATTAATTTTCTACGAATACCTCACACCTTATTAGGTGACGCCAAGTTGTCTCAATTAAATAACAACTTAAAATCGCTTAGTTGATATAACTAATTCTTTCGCAGCAAGCGGCCTTAAAAATGCAAATTTAGCCTTGACAATCTTGAAATTAATAAAAATAATATAAATAAATATATTGAATATTACAATTTTTTTTAATTTAATTAAATATATAGGGTGTTCTTCCTATGCGGTTTCCAATTTTAATAGCGTAAAAGCATATAATTTATTTAATTTTAATTTATTAAATAATCGAATACTAATAATAACACCTCTTTAATACCTGAACGAATATGGCATTAAAGTAATAATGACTTTTATTTATGGTTAGCAACTAATTGTTAACTACTCTAAATTATTTATTCTCTCAGTGTATGAAAAATAGTTGGTTGTATTTTAGTCAATCCAATTTAAGTCAATAAAGACGTTTAATTGCAATAAAAAACCGCAACTTAAAGCTAAAAAAATATATATAAAAATAATAAAATAAATTAGATAAAAGAAAGATTGATTTACATTATTTGTTTTCTACTTTTTACAGTGGAAAAAAATTGTAATGGGTTTTTCAACAAAAAGGTTGTTTTCTAAAACAAAATAAAAACAAAAATGTGGATTAAGATGATGCAATGTTTATTTCATTACGAAGAGAAAAGTTTGGCAATTATGAATGAAAAATGATATCTTGCAAATGTCCACCATGACCAGGTTGACAGGTGTCGATTCTTTCGTTAAAGTTTTTTTTAACACTTTTTGAAAAAGGGGGGTTCAATTTCGTTAATCACAATACGGATTCTTAAGGCTGAAATTTATTCAATTGGCTGCGAATAGACTCTGTTCTTTAACACGGCCCAACAAAAAGTAATCCAGTATTGTTAAGTCACACGATCTGGCTGGCCACTTAACTACTGATTATCGTAAAATGAGGCGATTGGGAAATTTGATTTCATTAGCTGTATGACATGTGGCACCGTCCTATTAAAACCACATGTCAGTAATTTCCACGTCGTCAATAATAGGAAAAATTTGACTTGTTAGCATTTCGCGATACTGTAATCTATTGAATGTTATCGCAGACCACATAGCGCACCATACAGTTGAGCATGAAGCGGGTTCTTAATATTAAGTCTTAGAAGACAAAAAGAAAATTATAAAAAGTAGCCGTTTTAATCAAGTTATATTTGAAATTGTTGCTAAAAGAACAGAATATAATATACATCAGCACATAGTGTTTGCAACGATTCAATCTACTGTTAGGTTTGGAAGAATTTAGGCTATAAAATCAAGCTATAACTTCGGCTGTAACTTCGACTTTTAAACGATTTTTTGCAATTTGCAATTTTATATTTTTTTATTTAAAATTTTCCCACTGTGCTGTGCTGTGCTTAAAGTTACCTTTAAGCGACAGAAACCGATCTAATTTTAGCATTTGTGACACGTACCGTTTGATATTCATTTTTGTTAAAATTATATACATGTACACAAAACTAAACATCTTAGCTAAGTGTGTCATATACATTTTAATTATCTTGAATTGATAACTTTATAATGAAATTGATTTATAACCAATAAATGCAAAACACAGTATAAATAAAAAAACGAACATTGTTAAAAATTCAGCTGTTCATTTTCTTTAGATAGGATTGTTATTATTATAACTGAGAACTAATTTCGAAATATTTTATTAGTATTTTTTATTAAGGAAACACAATAAAAATGGTTTTAAATTTATATTCGATTTACCGTTTTTTCAAAATAAAAAAAGTTTTTACTTTTCCGAAAATGTTTAATAAAAAACTTTAAAAGCGCCACATTTTTAAAATCTCAATGTGCACGAACAATGTGTGATTTGTTTTACATCTGCACCGACCGCGAGGTCATAATCAGATGGTAGTTAAACCACTTAGTTGATTGAAAACCAACTACGCCCTAGAAGGCCTTCACATACAGTCACTTCTAGTAGCAATTTAGAAAGTCCGGAGTAGGCCGTGCCCTCACTCCTTGCTGAGGAGTTGGAGACTTTCCAACTCCTGGTCCAGAACGCATGAAGTTCTTATTTATCAAGAACACGCCAGCATTCATACTCACTGGACCTGAACCATTCATTGTGTTAATTTGAATGGTCCGACCCACAAACTCTCACGAGGGTCCGAAACCACAACCACCACGATACTCCCATATAGGGGCCAGCCTCAATAACCAGTCAGAGCACATTTCTTGTCTAAAGAGAGCAAATATTGTACTCTGGGGCAACTGATTTCCCGTGGAAATATGTGGATTGTCCAGGTGACTCCTACTAGCCTTTGAGGGGCCTGGGCTCCCTTTTACCCCGCAAGACACAAATCTAAATGGAATAGTAGGTTCCAAAAAGACTATAATGTGCCCCCGGGGGGAATGTGCACGAACAGCTTAAAGTCTTTTTATGTTCGAAAATTCGCAATTAATTATTTTTCAACAATATACAAGGCACTTTCCAAAAATTAATTTGTAATGCCGTTTAAAAATTAATTAAGTTTAAACAAACACTAATTTCTCAAAATATTGCATACTATCATTATTAGAATTGATATTTAGTCAATTATAGGTCCTTCATCTTATGACGTTTAAGAAAGAAAGAAAGAAAAAAAAAATATAATATTTACGAGTGGCCAGATAATTTTTTTAAATTTATACAAATTGACGTAATAATGTGATACGGCTCGTACTTCATCTGTCACAAGTGGTTGTAGGTAAAGGTTCTCATAATGAAGCATGAAAGATAAAAAAGGGAACTATTTGCGTAAACAATTAAAATCGTGCACTATTGCATTTCAAAATTAAATATAAAATTGTTAACATACAGCAAATCAGTTTGGAAAAAAATATCTTTTAAATGATCCCTGCATTACAGACTGCACGTCCATATTCGTTCCAGATTTTAGGTTTTTTTATTTCTGCATAGACACAAAATATCGAAAAATTAAATGAACAGGAACTAAATACTGTGCGTTATACAAATATGATTTATGGAATGATGTTTATGGTGCCGTGACCTTGGAATTAAGTAAAATAATTATATTTGGAAGTCGTTGCTATATTTAATCGAATGTTAAAAGCACGCTGTGATATATGGTAATCCTTATAAGAAATCCATGTTTTATCTAAATTCATGTCGATTAGGCGAGGCCACAAGAAACGCGCTGTCATATTTCTGCAACGAATGCTATGCCGGCCTCAAGATGTACATCTTTCATTTGAATATTCCCTGCCATGGTTTCGATAAATTCATGTTTCCATTCATATAAAAATGTGCTTCATTTCTGCAGATCTAGTCCATTTTTAATCTACTAAGCGAATTGCCGACAGTTAGCCAGTTCTACTCGTTCACATTTCTGAATAATCTGAATCTGAAGAAGTGAGCTGAAAAATCTTTCGGCAAAGTTTGTTAGATAGTTAATATTTTAGAGTTTTCGGCAATTTTATGATTTTTTAAAGAAACAGGCATGCTAACATAAGGGCCATACAATCTCTTTAAATTTGTTAACCGCTTTTTGGGTTATTGAAATATAAAGGAAAATATCTCAACTATAAATGCCACCAATGATACGAGTGGCCTTACGTTTTAAGCATTCATATAGAATTTTTTCCTTGTAGATCTTTATTTTAAATAATTGTAGTCACAAAAAGTTTGTTTTTCAATTGTGGCAACACCAACAACATGATAGTTTTGACAGTTGGCAATTTTTACAATGAATTCAATTTCGCACGAAAATCGCATTAAAATAATTAAAGTCCACTATGAATCTGGTGGTTCTGTTAAAGTTACATTTCGTAAAATTCGTGATATTTTCGGACAACTTAATCGTCCTTCTGAAGCCGTTATTAAGAATTTTGTCGTTAAATTTAAGTCGACAGGCTCGATACGAAATGTGCGAACACCAACGCTTGTTGGAGAGAATCGTTCAACTGAAAGCATCGCGGCCGTGAGCAACAGCAGATCCAAATTTGTCAATTCCTCGACGTTCTCAACAGTTGGGGTTATCCAAAACCACCACATGGCGAATTTTCCGTAAGGATTTGACTTTGAAGTCTTACAAGGTTCACCTGCTGCAGAAATTGAAGCCGGTTGCCGTAGATTTGCTCAACTCATTCGTTTAATCAATTTGGCTTGAGATGTAAGACTGTTAAATTGTCTGTACAAAAATTGGGGCAAAGTTCACCAATGAGCCATATGAAGCATTGGTGAAATAACTATATACACATGCTTTCCCCCACCGTAATAATATTTTTTTTTTAAATAATAAATATTTTATGAGAATATCATAAAATTAATTAGATTAAATTAAGAATGGTTTCAAAAGATACAATTGTTTATTAAAAATAATTTTGTTTTAATTATAATTCAAAAGATACATTCAAAACAGTTTGAATGTTTTTTAAACTTTATTTCAGGCGGCGACTTACAAAAGATTATATCTTCATTGTGGCGTGCCAAACAAAGCAGCGCACTATCTAAAGCATTAAAATTCTATTGACGATTTTATTACGTGAATAAATTTTGATTACTTTCAGTTAAACATAATTTATTGTAAATAATAAAATAACAATTAGAAACAGTTAATTGTTATTTTCTTAACAAAAACAAGGCAACAAAGCGCTTATTTTAAAATTAAACATTTCTAAAGTTAGATGCGGATATATTTCGCGCGACAGTAAATTTCAATACTCGTACGATCAAAAGCAATAAAAAAATATTTTTTTCATCTTTCATTGACATTGACATTAAGTAAGAAATATTAATATCCCATAATTAAAAAGAAGTTCATTGTACAACGCACCCAAAATATAAATGAGCAAAATCTATTTTTAGAAAAACAGACAAAATTAACTTTCAAAGAATAAATAACCAAAAATGTAGAAGCATTGACGAAATGGCCAACAAAATAGAAACTAATTAACAACTTTTAACATCTTAAGAAATAGAGAATACACACACAGATAGAATTGAAAGTTAATTTGTTCAAACAATTTAAGTCTTTGTTGAAAAAAAAACTTTTATTTTTTTGTTTAAAGCAGAAATCATTCTGAAAAGAGATGGGCAGCTTTTAAAGTTTGTTTTCAGGCAGTTAAGAAAATATCATCATGGCCGAAAATGGAAGTTATAAATTTTATTTAAATCAAAGCTTTTTACACTGTCCGTCCTTCATTTAACTGTATAGCCTTTAATTTCAAACACTTGAAACAGTTGATGTGCAGCTTATGGCGATGGAAAACTAACTTGATTAAGTGAGCTTGATCTGAAATTGGCCGCTTTATTTGAAAATATCTATTGACATTATAATTTAAATGTGACTTCTGGCATATGACTGCCGTAACTGGCTCTTATGTTATCTAATCTAAAGTCCAATTTTCGATGACCTTTTCCAATATTTGTGGACGTATATCGAAGATAACGCGACAAATGTCCTTCAAGCGGTCAATTATTTCGGGCTTATCAGTGTAGACCAGCGACTTCACATATTGCCGCAGAAAATAGTTTAGCGGCATTAGATTGCACATTCTAGGAAGCCCACTCATGGCTACGAATCCTGAAATTATGCATCTACCAAACGTTTCCTTCAATAAATCAATTGTGGCATGATGTGTGTGCCAGTTGCAGGAAGGAAAAAGTCAGTAATCATGGTTCTGTAGCGATCACCATTGACAACAACGTTCTAAACGAAATCATTTGTAAAGAAGTGATTTCACCAGTAACTTAACCACACCAAAGAGTAAAATTTTATTGATCAACATACACTTGAGTATTATTTAAGCGATTTAAATTTATTGGCGTATCTGATCATCACTAAACAAAATTTGCTTATGAAAACCAGGATCAACGGCAATCTTGTTTTGGGCCCAATTTGCACAATTTGAAAACGTTGTTCACATGTCAATCTATTCATGTTGAAATTCCAAACCAAGTTAAACTTAAATCACTTGACATCTGAAAGTTTTATACCTCTAGAAAAAAAGCATAGTCCTTAAAGCACAACAACAATCAGTTTTGCTGGACGTAATGGGGTCTCAATATTCACTTGAAAATTATCATCACTTCAAATACGACAGTTTTGTTTGATGACGTAACTATTCAAACAAAACTAAGCTTCACCGCTAAACAAAATGTCCTAGTGAAAATTAGAGTCAAGGGCAAGCTTGTTTTAGACCCAATTTGCACAATTTGCTGTAAAACTTTTACTAAGAAGCAAAAGAGAAACGATTAAAAAAAGATAAAAGACGCTATAACTGACATTCTGAAATAAGATTTTTGCCTATGAAGTAGGGGAAGTCCATAATATCTTTCATAGGCCTGCCAAAATATACAAGAACAGATTTAACTCGTCTCTATTGCAACACCTTCTATTATTATTTGCTTAAGTTATTTTAAGCTCAAAATAAACGAACAGACAGCAACCGGTTAATGGGTTCATTCAGTATTTATTGCGATGAGCTCAAATTAATTATAATTGTTCGTTTGCTTGTGTTCTTTGTTTTAAGGGAGAATATTATTAACGCTGTTCGTTACATCATTCTAATTTAATAAACAAAGTTTTCAAGTAATTAAATTGCAAATAAAAAGTAATCATTAGCACTAAGCGTTTTTACATTAATTTTTATATGATCTATTACCTTAAGATAATTAAATATTCATTAACATAAATCAATTGACTCAAGATAAAATTAAATTATTTAATTATTTCTAATATACTCGTATATATGTAATAAGCATGAAATTTATATTTACAGAGATGATTAAATATTTGTGGGTGATGCAGAGATATAAATAATGTTTTAAAATTAACTCGTTTAGCAGGGGGTATCAAGTCGCCATAATTTTTTATAAAAACTTAAATTTTGATGCTATAGCGGGGTATTTAAAAATATACAATTTAAATTTGTCTTAATCTAAGAAAATATTTTCAGTGCGTCAAACATCTGTATGTAAACCAGTGATGGGCGAACTTTTTGGGTGGTGGGCCAATAAATTTAAAAAAATCTTGTGGCGGGCCATTAAATTAAAAAAAAAAACATAGAGGGTCATTCATTAAAAAATTATGGGGTTGCTGTTCAATTAAAAGTTCGGTTTAAGCTATATATTTATTAGTTATTTTACGTAATATTTTAAAACAACATAAAAATTTTATAAGATACGGTTTATTATGATTTTAAGATTTTCCAGATGTATGGGATGCATGGATCTGTTTCTGACTTGACATACTTTCCTCAAAATCTGGTTCCAGCTGGGAGGATGCGACTTTTAATGAATTAAATAGACTCTCATCTGACAATCGGTTTCTTATTGAATTTTTTCTGCCTTTCATTACTGAAAAGGCCTGTTCACATAAATATGTGGAAGGAAACATTGCCATAATTTTCTGCGCATGATTAATTAGCTTTGGAAATACATCTTTTGGTAAGGATTTATAGAAATTAAACTTATCTGTATTTAAAAATAGCTGTTTTAAATTATTATTACATTGCAATTCTATAATTTCCAATTGTAGATCAGATGGAACATTCTCAGGATTAACATTAAAAGGCTTTGAAAAAATATCTAAACATGGATGGACTTTTTTAAAGTCAGCAAATCTGGCCTCAAATTCTGAATACAGTTTTAATAAAGATTGTGAAAAGACTTTTAACTTCTCTTCACTCACAGGCCTCAAAGAATTAAGTCTTGAAAAATGAGTCAAATCATTTTTCCCCAAACATTTAGAAAATATAAAGAATTGAGTTTTAAAAGGCCTAAAACTGCCCCAAGTTTCATCTATAAATTGATTTCTTCCCTGTAACTTCTTGTTCATTTTATTATAGTGTTCGAGTAAATCCGTGAAAAAAGCAAACTTGATGCACCAATTCTTATCCTCCAATATTTCCCACTCATCCCAAATTTTAGTTTTGGCGTTTAGAAAAACTTTAATTTCTTCGAGAAGACTCCAAACTCTCGAGAAGGCATCCATACAACTCAGCCACCTGATCTTTGTGTAATAAAGTACATCTGAAAATTTTGCATCAACTTCCGATAAAAACTCTTTGAAATTGTCGATGTAACAAACCATGGGCTCGAATGGTATTGAAAATGGTGTTCGTCTGAGAAAAACGATTTCTTCAGAAAAACCAGCCGGTCGCTCCTGAATGAATTGAGCAAATCTACGGTCGTATACGCGTCGGTGTTTGCATATTTTATATCGAGCATGGCGACTCAAATTTAACTTTCAAATTTTTAATAGCGGTTTCAGAAGGACGAATATGTTATATGTGTTATATATGTTATATGTTAATATATCCCAAAGTATAGCTTTAACGGTAACATCATTTTTATAGTGGATTTTAATTATTTTAATTCGTTAAAAAACTAAATGTCAAAACTATCACGTTCTTGGTGTTGTCACAACTAAAAAACTCGATATTACTGATAAACAAGCCTTCTGGACGGTAAAAACGAGGATCTTTAGGAGGTATGCAGTATAATAATCGTATATGGTAGTCTCAGCTGAAAAGTTGGGTAAAATGGCTTGATAAACGAAGAGGAATTATGGAAGTCAGAAACTTTACCGAACCACAGCGTAGGCTGTCTGAATGATTGCGCATGTGAGAAGCGCATGTTTGAGTTACATCCGGCAGCTGATGTCTTGATGGAGTAACTCAGTAGTGTTGCGTGTATGACTATTTTAGAATAGCGAATGCTTAGAAAGCCACAGAGAACGAAATAGAGAAAATAAAAAAATTTATAAAGTTGCATAGTAAAGTTTAACAAAAATTCGCGTACTTGTGTTTGCAATAAAAAAAGGTTTAAATTTGATTAGGCGAGAAAGAAACGTTTTTATATTCAGACAGCACATGTTCGTCGAAAAAAAATTATATTTGGAATTACTTGAAGAACTCAAATTCTAATTCTACTAAGTTGCCAGCTGCAACTGCAGATTTATATCCTTTTTAAACAGGCTTTAAGTCCACTAAAATATATTTTTCTAAAAACAGTAAAATTATATAGTGTTAGAGGGTTTGGCTTAGAATAACAGTGACTAACTTCATGTGATATAGAAACGTTTCTTTGATGCGGAACTGAATCTATAGTTTATTTTCAGATAATCACAAATAAAGGTTTTAAGTAGAAACCAATTCCATAGTGCTAAAATTTGTGAATTCGTAAAAACATACTTTGAGCCGATTTATGTAAAATCTACTTCACCAGATTAAAAATGAAAACTTTTTCTTAGCGAAATGAGAAAGACTCTATTAAAGTTAAAGTAAAGTTCTTTATTTAACGTAATACTAAACGGGTTGCAGCTTAACAATCTCTATCCACAATAATTTTTTATTAGCAAATAAATAATAATATTCTAATGATAAAAATTATATCTAATAACAACTCGTCGCCATCACAGTTTATCGCCTACAATTACATCTCCATTGTAATTGTAAACCTTAATAATTTTATTTTATTTAAATATTGATTAATCAATTTGTGTCTATTTATTATTTTATCAATTATCACACTTTAGCTATTTGTTAATTCACACTTTTCTTAATATAATAGTTTATAAATTTTTTAATTCAATAAAAAAATATGTTCGGCAGATGTTAAACTATTTTTTCTACTATTCACACGTGAGTTGTTCGTGCTTAGAAGAATATACAATTAAGATTTCTAATAAAATTGTTTGTTCAACGTTAATGATTGAAATGTAAAATTTATTTTATCACTTAATCGCTTTTTGCTATAAATATGAAGAGGAAATGTAATAAATATTATCTGTCTGTCTGCCTGTCTGCCTGTCTGTCTGCCTGTCTGTCTGCCTGTCAATATGCCCATGTAATCAGAAGCCTTCTAGTTGTATATTAGCGTTTGATGTTACTTATTTAAACTGTCAGTTAGCTGTATAACAGCTAAGAGCAAGAGAGATAGAGTGAGAGCAGATGAATGACTGTAAAAGTGACATGCAATTGACTTTGTTCTCTAAACTTTAATTTGTTGACTACTTGTCTTAAATTTTTGTTTTATTATTAGTAACTGAGATGAATAATTAACATGCTAAATGATTCTCTTAACTTAAAATTAACAACAAACAATTATTTCTTTCAGTATACTAAACTTTTTTTCTTTTTGTTGTAAATAATCTTCGGAAATATTTTTTATAAAAATTATTTTAAGCAAAAGTTTTAAAATCCTTCTTACACAGACAACTTTTTTACAGGAAATTAAATAATAAAAGAAAAAAGAAACTCATGCAGTGAGTTGTTTGCTTCAGTATCCCCCTAAACATAACGAAGTTTAATTTTTGTACAATAAAATAAGGCGTTCACAGATATGGAAGGCTTTAAGTTCACTATTTATGAACTTAAGAAAATGTCCCTTATAAATAATGAAACAATTCACTTGAATATACTCAAATTAGCTTGAACGGCTGAAGGCACAAGTACAGCAAACACAGGAATAAAAATAATTTGCTAGGGTAGTTGTAAAAATATTTGTAAAATTGACTACAGCTGGTAAAGTTAATTTTCTTTGTATAAGCTTATTGTAAAATAAGGTTTAAAATTAAAGGGTGTCACCGTAGAGTTTAAAGTAACACATAAACGTTATAGACAGATTCCTGTTATACTAATACCGAGTGCATTAAATTTTGTGGCATATACTGACTGTATGCTTAAAGTTGATATAAATAAATCTGCAGTTGCAGCTGACAACCTAGAAGAAGTAGAATTTGAGTTCTTTAAATAATTGCAGATATAATTATATTTTTAAACATGTTCGATGATATTACACATGTTTTTTGAGCACGCGAACTTCTTGTTAAACGCTACTATGCGTCTATAAAAATTTTATATTTTCTCTATTTCGTACTCTGTGGCTCTGACTATATTTGATTCCTTTGCCTCTTGCTTTTTAAGCATTCGCTATGCTAACATAGCCATACACGCTGTACTACTGAGTTACTCCATAAAGACATGACCTACTTTTCACACGAGCAGTCATTCAGACAATCTACGCTATGGCCCCGGCAAAAACTCTAAATTGTCTTCTTTATTCCTGTTTTAAGTGTTGTATTGTCTAAGCAGTATGTCGGTAGTAGTGGCTTTGTAGCCGTTATTTTTAGTTATGGTTTAAATTGTGTCAAGGTATTTATTATACTTATCTAGAGTAAGTGAGATTATATTAAGTCTGTTTATTATATGTCTAAATACTGCTAGTTTATGTTGGGTAGGGTGGTTCGAGATGATGTTAATGGTAGTGTTCGTTGTAGTTGTCGCAGTCAGTTCCTCGTATTACTGTGATGTCAAGATAATGTAAATTTCTGTTCTATTCTTTTGCCATTGTGTATTTTCGGCTTGTTCGAGGTTGCATATAAAATCATTTACGTATCTATAGTAATGCGTTATTCTGTGTTTTTTTCCTTATTGTCTTTTTGTGTTGTTTCGTGTATCTTTACGTATTGGTTTTCCCATGCCGAGTCCGTCAGTTAATTGGTGAAAGTGGTTAATTAATCTAAAGCAGTTTTGTTTATAATGTCGGTGATGTATTGTTTATCGCATAAATTGTCTAATGTGTCGCGTAGGATAACTAAGGTTTCCTGTGTTGGTATTAAGATATATGGACCGACGATTTCAAAGGAAACAGGAAACATTGTTTTCGGTTATCTTGATGTCTTTAAGTTTTTCGACAAGTATTATGTATCTTAACAAAACTATTTTTGTCAATGTCTTTTCTAACAAATGGATTTAGCAATAACCCTGAATATCTCGAATATTTTCTTGATTATATTTCTACCCTTTTTGTATCGTTTTGCAGATTTATTCAACCTACAAGTGATTGCTTAAAAGAGTAATGTTTTATTTAATGAAATTTGTTCTAAGTAAATAATTTAATACATTAAATTAAAGCAATAGAATTTACTAATTACTAATCAATATCTTCGTCACCTAAATATATTGTTTAATTTTAAAGCGTTTTGCTGTTGCTTAAACAAAGACTACTTAAATAACTTTTGTTTCTAAAAATAAAAACTCACTAGACTTTATTGTAGAGTGTTTAAAAATACAATCTTAAAACAATTAATAATTGAAACACTATAGGAATGTGGTTTTTATTTTTGTGTTTGCTCTTTTTAAGTAATTTTCAATCAAATTCTATAAAACTTTCCATTTGTTTTATTCATATTTTGTTTATCCAAGCATTTCCTAAGTTCTTTTTAATTCAATATTTACAGGTTAATGGATCTTTTCAAAAATTTTAACTGACGGAAAACAAATTATCTGTACTGCGTTAAAAATCACCTTGAACTATCTTGATCATTTATAAACACCACATTAAGAGGTGGCCTTAAAACAAATTTCTTTTGTTCTATATATTTGGAGAGCAAACAAAAATTCTTAAGACAAATATTTACATTTCTTACTAATGGATATTTATAATCTATTTTTTCTTATTTTTTTGTTTATTCTAACGAAAAAGATAAAAGGTACTTAAATTTAATAAAAAAAAAAATAATTTTGGGAAAATTTTTTAAATAAATCAGTTTGCTAAAAATTAATAATAGAAAAGATTGGTATTTCCAGTAGGCAACTAACTCATTAAACGTGACAATAAAGATTTATGTCTTGTAAAAATATCTAATCTTATTTAAAGTATAATTTCTTTTCTTTTTGATTAAATTAAACAAGTTCTCTATCGGAACCTTTACTATGTCATTGGCTTTAAAGTCTGCTTATGGCGCAACATACAAGAAAAATAACAAGGTAGGCTAAGATTATGATAGTATGAACGTATTAGAATGTTAATTTTGTTATTCAAACAGTCCTTTGATCTAAACATGAGAGCGTGATAATACTTTATTCCCCGTTGTTTAACTACAATAGCAGCACCCTAATTTAAATAAACAGATATTTATAATAAATATTGGGTTTTTTTAACATGATAGTTTTGACATTTAGTTTTTGACTATTGCTACACCAAATTCAATTTCGCATTTAAATAATTAAAATCCACGATTAAAATGGTGATTCTGTTAAAGTTACATTTCGTAAAATTCGCGATATTTTCAGACAACACATAAGCTTCCTTTTGAGCCCGCTATTAAAAATTGGTCGCAAAATTTAAGTTGACAGACTCCATACAATATGTGCGAATACCTACGCGTGTGCGATCGGGTCGTTCAACTGAAAATATCGGAGCCGTGAACCACAGTGTTGAAGCAGATCTAAATTTGTCAATTCCTCGACGTTCTCAATAATTGGGGTTATCCAAAACTACCACAAGGCGAGCTTTGCGTAAGGAATTGACTTTGAAGCTGTACATTCGCTCAATTCATTTAGGACCAACCGCCTTGTTTTTCTGAAAAAATTATTTTTGCACACGAAGCCTATTTTCACTTGTCAGCGTATGCCCCCAAGCAAAATCGTTGCATTTGGGCTTCTAAAAATCCTAGGGCGATTGTTGAGAAGCTCATGTTCTACGTGTCACTGTGTGTTGCGCTATGTAGTCTGAAGTCATGATTGTGCGTGAAACAATCAATTTATTGTAAACCAAGTTTTCCGATCGCATAATTTCACGACATTCAGCAGTTAAGTGGCCAGACAGATCGTTAATTTAACACTACTGGATTAATTTTATTTTTATGTATGTTAAGGACAGAATCTATACGGAGATAATCGAATAGATTTCAGCCCTAAAACTCAAAAGTTCCCTAGGGACGATTATATTATCCGAAAATGTACAAAATGTAATTTTAACAGAACCACCATTTTTGTTATGGACTTTAATAATTTTAATGCGATTTTCGTGCAAAATCGAATTCATTGTAAAATTGCCAATGCACCTACTACGAATATGTCAAAAAACTTAATGTCCAAACTATCATGTTGTTGGTGTTGGCACAATTGAAATTTGAATTGGACCATGTCCTGCCTATTCAGTCTATACACATCTAAAGCATTTTCCAAAAGTTTAAATGTGAAATGTTTGCATGATTGATAAATATTACTCTGAGTATACAATGATATTTGCAGCATATGACGTCAGTTTCAGTGTATTTGAATAGTCCAAGTATTAATAGTCCAAGTATTCGACATGGGTCATAATATTTCAGCACGATTATAAGATGATATTATAAATATAGCTGATTAATGAACGACTAAGAGTATTTGAGCATTGAATCTTTTTTAAAAAGATAGATTTCACAATAAGTTTGGGCTATTCCTATGTTTTATTAATTATAGATTTTTATGCATAACGTCGAGTGAGTGGTACAACACGTAATTAAATGTGCGGAAATATATATCACTTGCTTGTAGCATTCTCTCCTTTTGCATGGGAAATAATTTTAATTTTAATACCGAAAAGTATTTTTGAATTTATTTTTCACATATTCAAAGTAATTTCTATAAATTATTCTTCTATATTCCGATATAATTAAAAGCGTTTTTCGGAAATGTTTTAAAAAGTATAAAATAATTGAAGATATTTCTGCCAAATATTAATGATTAAAATTTTAGTTTGCAAAAATATTACTTACTTCTTGTCTGTTTCGAAAGATTTATTAACATTCTCTCTATATCGGCTTTTTTCCACTGTTCCGTATCGAAAGCCTGTTGATAGGATGATGCCTTATACTCATCCAATTTGTCGTGCACGACATACATGCAAAAAAAGCACACCGAGTTTCCTTTGATTTTCGTATGTTCATTTTGATAAATTAATGCCGTTCTCGTCCAGTTGAAACTATCAATAATAGCACGCACTGCGTTACCCAAATTATTTGCCTGGGCTCCCTTTAATCGGGTTAAGGTGTGATATGTGGTGGCCTTGTTTTGGAAATCTGCTGCATTGCCAGCTGAAGTAAATACGGGAATTTGCCAAACACCAGCATAACGGGAAATGGGAGCCAAAACATATTCACAAGGTAGACCCCAGACAGCGTTGATTTCCGGTTGTTGCATATAAATTTCAAAAAATCCCAAAGGTCCATGAACCGAACTACAGTTCGTATCTCGGGATATAAGAGTGATGTCAATGCGGGCATTATGAGCAAAGCCCAAATGTTGTATATGATGTATGGCTAATTCTAAAACTGACAGAACTTTGGGCAAAATGCAATCGTTTTTGTTATCCAATTCATGACTGGGCAAGAGAGCGGCAAATATCAGCTGCTTGTAGGGCACATTTTCTAGCGGAGTGCTAGTGCCATTACGAAATGTATGCACCCGATGGGGTGCTATAAAATGTTGTTGCAATTCTGTAACTGCCAAAGGATCATGCGATTTGGACATAAATTTAGCATTATTCCCGTTAAAATTTATAATTATGATTTGTACAATAAATAGATGCAACGTGGGTTTTAAGAAAATTCTCAATTTCATTTTCTTAACGTTTATTCTGCGCTATTTTGCTTTCACTATTTTTACAATTTACTGTTCATGAATTAAAATTTAAATTTAATTTAACAATTTCTTTTGGAGATTTTTAATTTTTGAGATTTATTGTTGTGCTGTTGTTTTTATATTTAAGGTTAATTTAGTAATAATGTTTTCTTTCTTTTCATGGTTCCGATTTAAAAAGATTATATTTTTTTAGTTTTATTTTACCTTTTTTTATTTACAACATTTTTGGTTTATTTTTAGAATTTTATTTTTAATTTGTTTGTTGATGTCTGTTGTTGTTAAAACTTAAAGCCGTTTGTCATTATTTTTTTTTATTATTTAAGTTAATTTATTACATTTTCTTAAAAATAATAAACGTGGGTTTCTTTTGAGTTTCTGTTCTAAAATGCTTGATATCATTTTTATTTAGCGTTAGGGTAGGAAATAAATGAATATCCTAAAAACGTTAATAAATTATTTTAAATTATTCCATTTGCTTTAAATTGAATATTTTATTTAAATTGTTTGATTCTTTAACCTTTTACTGTTATTTTATTTTAATCTATTTTTGGTTAATATGAGTCTTTTTGTTTATTTATTCTTGTGTTGCTGTCAATTTATCATTTTTTATTGTCTTTATATATTTGACTGTTTTAAAAAAAATATCCCCAACTTAAAAAACCTTCAAAATCATTAACGAAAAAACCAACAATCTTGGAACGCCTTTGCAATTAAACTAAAAATGAAAAATGATCCAATAAGACCTTTAAATACTGAAAATAAATAATAAGAAATTTTTCCCACAAACAAAGTTTAAAAATACATGAAAATTTGCGTATTTTTTTAATTTATGAAAAAATATGAAAGAAAATTTGAATGATAATGAAATTTCACCAAATATAAAATATAATCAAAAGCCCAAAATCCGCAGGTCATTGCTTTTAATGGCCAACAATGTCATAAATATTTTTCTTTTTGCTTACAAAATTCATAAAACTTGAAATACTTAAATTATAAATGGACTTAATCAAGTGTAGAAACAATAAAAATGAATCAAACCAAATACAATGAGCAAATCTGGCGCCATTTATTTTCGTCTAATTAGTATAGTAGGCTTAGTGTCATTTTTTAACAAAAAAGTAAAAATGAAACACAAAATCAACTATAAAATCAGCTATATCGGTTTTTCTTTTTTTAAAATAATTAAGTTATAAAGTAATTAAAATATAAAAGAAAGAATTGTGGCAAAATTTATAAAAGCTACTTTTTATGAGTTTTTTATAGCAAAATTAATTAGAAATGAATAAAAAATATAAACAACAACAATAACAATACATCAAATAAACTTAGCACATGTTGCTTATCACATGTTTTCTTTTTTTGTTTTTAAAACATGAAACACTGTGGCACATTCCGCTAAATTAGTTACATAAAATATTTTTGCTCAACAACACCAAAATAGACTTCACAGAGCTAGCCGGGGGTATTTGATAAATACTTTTATTGTGGATTTTACTTTTCATGTTTGCTGATATATCAAAATATACTAAAATATACATTATAATGTACGTAATATACTTATAAGCCGATAGTCTTAGTTACTAGTGCTTAGTTCTTAAGGTTTATTATAATTTTAATTATAATATATGAAAAAATATATAAACAGAATAATATACTTAATTATACTTAAAATATATTAACGTATACTAAAATATATTAAAAGATACTAAAATATGTTTAAATACACTAAAATATATGAAAATATACCAAAACTATATTAAAATAAACTCAAATATGTACTAAATAATACTAAAATATACTAAAATATTTTGAATATACCAAAATATATACTAAAATATACCAAATATTCTAAAAAGCAATTTTAATCTGTGCTTGATTCTTTCAAATAAATATTTGATCATATTCTCACAAAGTATAAATAAGCATGTTATGATATTCTCATAAAACATTTATTCAATTACAAATTTTGAAATGCACTACATAAATATTATAAAATATACTAAAATTTATTAAAATATACTAAAATATATGAAAATTTACTAAAATATGTTAAAGTTTACTAACATATATTAAAATATACCACAATATACTAAATATATTAAATATATTAAACATATATATTAAAATAAGCTCAAATAAAGGGTCCGCTTTTAAACGTTTTTTTTTAACTAGTGCTTATTTCGTGAGTGGTAACACTTAGCTCATGTTTGATTTGACAGATAATCAGTTATATCCTTCCGCTGAACGAATATGGTTGTGTATACGCTTGAACAACGCTGGGAAATATCGCAACATTACTTTGAATATCATCGTAATGTTGCAGAATGTGTGCGAAAAATGCGTACAGATTTTGGAAGAAGAGAAGCACCGTCAGCTCGGTATGTTCGTTATCTTGTGAAAAAAGTGAAAGAAACTGGCATCCCCATCGATAAACCAAAGCGTGAAAAGCCAAAAACAGTGCGTACACCCGAGAATATTGCTGCTGTGGTAGAAATTGTGCGTGATACGCCATCAACATCAATTCACCGTCGTTCTCAACAATTGAACATTTCAGAGACATCATTAAGACGAATTTTGCATAAAGACCTTGGTATGTTGTCATACAAATTCCAATTGGTTCAGGAGCTTACAGAACTAAAAAAAAAGTTATTTGGCGGACCCTATATATAATAATTCATATTAAAATATAATAAATAAATATAAATATATATTCTTTTCAACGGTCTTTTTTAATGAACAATGTATATTTTTTCCCGATATTTCGCTTTCCTGTGGAAAGCTTCTTCAGGAAATTATTTTTTATATTTTACAAAAACAAAAAATTTTACCAATTTGAAAAGAAAAATTTTTTGAAAAATTGTTTTAAATTTTAGTTTTTGTAAAATATAAAAAATAATTTCCTGAAGAAGCTTTCCATAGGAAAGCGAAATATCGAGAAAAAATATATATTGTTAATTAAAAAAGACCGTTGATAAGAATATTTATTAATATTTATTTAAAATATAAAAAGGTCGATTAAAAAAATAAAAAAATATCAAATTAAAATATAATAAAATATATTAAAATATACTAAAATATACTTTAAAAATGTACTAAAATACACTAAAATATACGAATATGTTTTAAAAAAATACTAAAATGTGTGAAAATATACTAAAATATATATTATAATATATTTAAGTATATTAAAATATACTAAACTATATGAAAATATTCTGAAATATATATTATAATAAATTTAAATATACTATAATGTACTAAAATATATTATAATATATATGAAAATATACTAAAATATACCAAATATATTTGTAATAATACTAAAATATATGAAAATTTACTAAAATATGTTAAACTTTACTAATATATATTAAAATATACCACAATATAATAAATATATTAAACATACTAAAATATATTAAAATATATATTATTATATACCTTAATATATTAAAATGTACTAAAATTTTTTTAAATATATTAAAATATAATAAAATATACCAACTATATATTAAAAAATAATAAAGTAAATTAAAATATACTAGAATATTACTAAAAATATTATTTCAAAATATACAAAAATATATGAAAATATATACTATACTCGTATATTAAAATAAATTCAAATATATACTAAATTAACTAAAATAAACTAAAATATTCTGAAATATACTAAAATATATTAAAATATACTAAAGTATATTAAAGTATGCTAAAATATGCTAAAATATATTAAAATATAAAATATTTTGAAATATACTAAAATAGAAAATATAAATAAAAATAAATTCAAATTTATACAAAATTATACTAAAGTAGACTAAAGATACAAAAATGGTGTAAAATTTACTAAAATATATTATAATATACTAAAAGAAATTGTAATATATTAAAATATATTAAAATATATACTAAAATATACTAAATATGCCAAAATTACATATTTAGAGTATACTTAAATATTTTAAAATATACTAAAATATATTAAAATGTACTTAAATATTTAAAATATTATTATTTTATTTTAAAATATTTTGTTATATAATTGAAAATCATATTTTAGTTGTTCAATACAATTGCAGTTCTAGTAATGATTTTTTTTGTTTTGATTTGAACTGTGTGTTTTTCGCTTAGCAAAAATGTCTATGAGCATCAAAATTACCCAGCTATGGGAACACCCTCAAATTTACTATGTTATTTTCAATAATTGCTTGTTATGGCATACATACATTTATATACATTTAATGAAAATAGGCTTTAAGGGTTAGCCTATTTTCAATTCTTTTTATATTATAACTAAATATAAATGTAAATAAATATATTGATAATTTTCAAATCGTATCCTATTTCGTGATCATACAAATAATAGAATAAATAACATTCTTCAAAAGTTTAAGGGCATTTTAAATACATATTATTTTAAAATATCTATTTTTTAACATTAATGGTGTTTTTCTAATCTCTGTCTTTTTTAAACCTGTTTGGCTGTAAAATATTTTTTTAAAACCGTGAAAAATTATTGTGAAAATGTTGTCTTAGCCTGAATTACAATTTTCAATATCATCAACAATTTTTGAATCTCTCTTATACGAAACTTTCTTTTATTATATTATACCACAAAAAGAAAACTGCAAAGTTTAAATATTGCGATATCTGCAATTACAGTATGAATCTGAAAACACCACCTATAACTAGTAACTTTTTAGTTAATAAAATTCCATGTTTATCCAGTTAATGTTAGTGCATATAAAAATAATACATTTATAATCTTTGTTGACCATTTTGCGACATATACCACTGTGCGAGTTTTTTATGTTTATTTTTAAACAACATGTTTCTAAGAAAACAATATTTTTAACAATTTATACTTTCAGCACGTGTTTATCTTAAAAAAAACATGAATTTTTTATTTCTGCCTTTTGGCTACTTGTTGCTTTTTAAATTTAGTTGAAGAAAATAAAAAGTTGTCTAATTGTGGCTGTCTGAAATATCATAAAATCAAAAAAAAAACGCTTGATATAAATTAATTAAAGGTGTCGTTAACAGTTCTTGATTTAAAACTATGCAGTACATTTTAGAATTATTACTCCTAGTGCAATATCTGTAAAGAATTTTAAAAAATATTTAACTTATACCCTATAAAAGCGTCAATCAAATCGCTGATTTACAGGAAGTCAATATGAAGTCGTTAAGCTCTGTGCCTTCGTAAGAAAACAACTTATCTAATAGTGGATGCCAATTACAGTTTAAAAAACTAGTGATTACGAAAATACGATCTGGCAATCTCTTACATATGTATTTTTAACAACAAAAGAATTATTTGGTGAAGAAAGCTACTTTCATCATGAGTAAGGTGCTAAGTGTGAATAACAGCACAAGTAAATACATACTGATAAGTCGGAGTGGCTGCCTTGGTAGAAGTGAGTTCTTGCTGTAAAAGTCATCTCTTTTACAGTCCTGAGAGGTGGATAATAAGTACAATTCCACCAGCAGCAACATTGCGGTTTAAGGATACTTACAAATAACTACTTTTTGTCTGCTTAAAACGATATACAAAACAGTTCTCAGTCAAGGCAATTAGCTAACACATGCTAATCAATCGCAGTGGCAGTGTTGGTAGAAGTGAGTTCTCTCTGGAAAACAGATGATTGTGCAGCGATGGGGGTCATTATTACTATTCCACCAGTAGCGACATTGCGATTAAAGATTAGTTATAAAAAATCCGTTTTTGGGTGTCTTAAAGGGAGAATAAATGGAAAAACTGTGTACAAAACAGCTCTCATTGAAAACAATTAATAAGTTATAATGTACTGCAACCGTGGCAGAAAAACTGGCCAAGCTCCACCTAAATTGTAAATGAAGAGGAGCTTAAGGTAGTAACAGCAGCAGAGCAACAACCAATACTATTTTTGTTGTACTTTCTAAAGTTCTGGGCTAGGCTTGGAAAATGTAAAAAGACGATGGATACGAATCCACGATGGCGATAGTTTTCCTTAAAAGGCACTCAGCAGTTCATGGTGGTGTTGGGTGGATGGATAGCTGCTTGCTAAAGTAAGCAAGAGATCTTGAGATGAAAACCCCGAATCAACAGTGTAACAAATATTTAATTTATAGAGTGGTAATTTACACACAACTTCGAAAATGGACATAAACGAAAACAACATTTGATTTCCTTCATATTTTAAATTTGTAGAATCTGTCATTTTCAAGTTAATTTTAAAATGTTTATGAGTAGTTGTTGATGTTTTCGGATATTCGCCTTATCGTCAACAAATTTAATTAATTTAAAAATTAAAGGGTTTCCTTATCTATACATCTTAATTTTAATATATTTTGTGAAGCATACAAGGCGGACTCTTAAAATTTCCGAAAGCCAATAATAAAACTGATTAAAAAATTAAAGGGTGCCCCCATAGATCGGCGACTTTGACATTATAATTTTGTATTTTGAAACATAATATACGGACACTTGGAATTTATACATAGTTTGGATTACTCTTAACGTTACTAAAACAATAATAACTAAAAATAGTTGTTTGGATTTGTTCCGCCAGTAAATGAAATGCTGTTATTATGCTTTTCCGTCTTTGCTGGCTGCTTGTTCGGTATCAGTGGAGAGAGCTTTCGATGTGAAGACATCATTCTCAAGCCATGTTCTAATCTGTAGTGGTGAGTCAGTGTTCAGGTTTAGGCAGTTTTATTTTTACGGTCGTAACTACTCATGTAGATAGAATGCCCGCCAGCTGGTACTTTATGCACTATTCATCTGAATGTATTTTTCGTTTGTTCGAGTGTATGAGTAGTTTTAGTGATGTGAAAATTGTGTCTGAGGTCGTGTTTACTTGTTCGTTTATAATGTTATTTTACCTCGAACCACCCTACTTAACATAAACTGGCAGCATTTAGACATATGATACACAATACAATAAAGAACTCGACACAGTTTACACTATAGCTAAAAATAAGGCCTACAAAGTTACTACTATCAACAAACTTCTTAGAAAATACAACACTAAAAACAGGAATAAAGAAGACAAAGAGACAACCGACAGAAGATGACGGCACCCTTTTACTTACAAAGTACCAGAAATGTATAGATTAACTCTCTTTTTTCACAAAGAAAGTTTTCTCACAGCTTTAAAAACTAGCAACATTTTGAGACTTAATCTCAAATTTAGTTCCAGCGGAGTATACAGACTTAATTGTACCTGCCAACATACTTATTTAGAACAAACTAGACGAACACTAAACACATGACTTGCAAAGCACATACGCTCATACAAACGACAAAAGAAGACACTAACTTTACCTTACACCTTCACACCCAGGGACATAAACCAAGGGAAATAGATAATGCGTATGACATTACTACATGTAGCAAAGTAATATAATAAATTAGATTTAAAAACAGCTTACTAGACCATGTAGGCTAGTAGGTAGTGTACTAGCTTTTAAGTATGGGGGTTGTGGGTTCGATTCCCAACGAAGACCTTGGTTTTTTTCACTACAAAATTAAAAATTGGCTGTCCGTGGGACTGCTCAGCGATGAAGGCATAGTCACTGGTCGCTGTGATGTCTTTATACGGCAGTTAATTTTCGACTATCCTTCTACTTTCACCACCTGTTTCATTTCTTCTCTATCCCTTTCCTAAAAGAACGTACTTGACTAATAGGCATTGTTGCCTGAAGTGCTACTTCTCTTTAATAAATAAAGAAAAAAAAACTACAGAATATAATACTTCTTTCTTTGAAAACATTAACGCTTTTTTTTATTAATTTATTTTTAAAGTTTAGTGTTAAAAAATCCACAAATATCAAAACTAAATTGTTTCTTTATATTACTGTATCAAGAATTAAACTGATTTGATGATGCACTTTGATTATCAAAAGAAATCTAAAATTTGTTTTTGTTTTTCAAAGCCGTACAAAATAATTTATTCAGAATAATGGTGCATTGGATAAAAACCCATGCTACACTCCTTTTGGCGTATTTAGTGTCTTCTTATTCCATTCATCTCTTCTTTAGCGCAGTGCCATGCATTGAAAACAAACTTAAACCCTTCAAACAACTTGTTATTAGTTACAATTAGAAACGAAACATGTACGAAATTATAGTTTTTGAAATTTATTCCCTGCTGCACCATCGACCGGTTGCCTGATTAACTAGTTTTGAATTTCTTTAGAAGGTTCTGTTGCTGGTTTGATTGCAGGTGGAAAAACAGGTTTATTTAGGAGTTATCTTACAAAACAAACAAAAACAGGTATTTCATTCCTTCTAAGACTTTAATAAACATATTTTATTTTCTTTTTACTTTTATGCTTAATTTTGTTACTTTTGTAAATATTTTGTTTTAATGTATTTTCTTCAACAAAAAAAAAAAAGACCTAAAACTGCACAGCAATTGTTTGGTTTTTGGATTATTGTCTACCAAAATATTTTTCGCTTCGAGCACATGCATTCAAACTTGTCGAGTTTCATTCCAGTCTGTGTTTATTTTTAATCAACTGGTTTTGCCAAATTTTAAATGCTGTTTGTTATGTCTGCTTAATTTTGTTCCTGTATGTGGATTTTGCTGTCAATAATATGTTTCTCTGATAAATTTTTGTTTTATTATAGTTATTTGTTATTTGCTGTTTTTAATAATAATTTGATATAATTGGCAAATTCGATAAGGATAAATGGGAAAAAACAATTTTGGTAGCGACATAAAATGACTAGAAAAGTAAAAAGTTGCAATAGAAGGAAATTTCTATAAGAAAAAACCCTAAAACAAAGCAAATTTCCAAAAAAAAATATATCTCGAATCACTAAAACAAAATTTGTATACAATTTCCACATTTTGGGGATGATTTTCCTAATATAACAACACTGTTCGCCAATCTTTCAACGGCGACTAAACAAACGAACATTAAAATGTTGTGACTTGAGTTACACACTAAATTCAATCACGTTTGATGCAAAAAAATTTGTGTTTTTGCAAAATATATTTGTTTCATAATATTGTGGTATAAAGTAATTTTTTGTAAAAGAAATTAAACTTTCTTGAAAATTTTGTAAATGTGGGTAACGTGAAATCACTTTCCTCACCTGCATTTCAAGGTCGGCACATAAGAAATCTAAAACCAGACACACCATTACGAAAAATATTGGCACGTTACGGGTCATTTAATTCAATGGAAAAGTAAACTCTGCCTAGGAACAGTCCAGTTAAAAATTTGCAGTTAAATTTTCTTGTGCTTCAAATTAATTTCTCTTTGTTTAGATATTTACCAAAATTAGCGTTATTGAATTTCAGTTACAATTAAAAAAAATCACAGTGGGCAAGTTTGAAAAATTTTTTTGTATTTGTTGAAATTGTCTTAATATTTATTTTTCTGAATGTTTGTTCCAGTTAAACCTCAACCTTTACTGGGCGGCTAAATGCATGTTTTACAAGTTTTTGCCAAGATTAAGCATCCGTGGAATATTCCCCAGTACTTTAAAAATAAAATTATAATATTTTAGCAAAAACAAAACTATAATATGTATGATAATCAGTAAAACTTTTTATCATTGAAAAAGGGTATCAATTGTCTAGCACGTCCATAATATTAATCAGTTAAGATGTCGCCGAAATAACAAAATCTTATACACAAGGTGTTATTAATAACTTCAGGATTATATCTAAAATCGAGAAAAATCTGAAATATTTTTAAAGAAATTTACTTACTGAATGATAAGTTAAATACACGTGCACGTTCTTGCATTTATAAAACGCCGTATGTCATAAAACACCTTTATATTTCTCTTGTCAGACCTATTGTATAATATGGCTCAATAATTTCAGATCCAATTTATAAAGTCCATTGTAATAGCATTTTGTGTTCGAGGCTTACAATGGAATCCCTTAATTCTGCCACCCTGCACTAGTAAACTTGTTCTAATAACACTGCCAACTCAAAGTCTGAAATATTTTCAAAGGAATTTGCTTTACTGGATGCTAAATTCAATTTTATGCAGCATTTTTCGTTAGCTGCTAACAAAGCACGTACAATTCTTGGATTTATAAAGGGCTGGGCGAAGGAGTTTAGTGTCCCATATGTCACAAAACATGTTTATATTTCTCTCGTCATACCTATTTCGGAATATAGCTCAATAATTTGGGATCCACAGTAATAGCACGAAATCGGTGAAAACCCGATCTTATTATTTTGTCTTCGAGCAGACTTGCTATAATAAAGCCGAAGTATAATGTTAAATGTTACCTTTGTTTTAAATTTGATAAAAGGAAATGTCTGTTCAGATATTTTGATTAACAGTATTTCATTTAACGTTCCATTTCGTCCCACACGCTATTTTAATCCACTGGCAATTAAAGTTTTCAGATCAAAAATATGATTTATATGATTTTTTGCGCATTATTGATTTTTCTTTAAATATTAATGCTGTTAAATGTTATCTACTTTTATATTTAAATAACTACATTTAAATTTGATGTACTAGTATACTATTATTATTTACTGTTTTTATATATGTAGGGATCTTGAATAGATATAATAATAAAATTTATGCTGTCGCACGTTTTGGACACAAATACTGAAAAACGACTGCGAAGCAAAAATTGTTTAGAGTTATTTATTACTTCCAGCCTGCCTTTACTAAAGTAAGGCATAAGTATTAATAGTCAAAAATTTTATTTTTCGAGATTGCTGCTGCTGATATAAAATAAGCGCAGCCTGTGAAGTGTTGCTACAGGAGAAGATTTTTATTCAGATTTAAGTTTTAAAATGTACAAGTCTCTGTTAGGAAACTAGTTGTGGCACATAACACTACTTTAATTTTACTTTTAAATTTAATTTTATGTTTTCTTTATTCAGTTTATTTTTAATTTGTTTTTTAAATAATTTAATGTTGCCAAAAAACACTTGTCGCACAGTATGTTTGTTTATATGTAAATGTGTATCTTTTCAATATTTTAGCAAATTATTTTCAGCACTTAAAATGTTTAAAATGATATTCTTGCTTTTAATTTAGTTGTTGTATAAAAATAGTTTTTTTTAATTTTTGATAACCTTTCGCACAGGGTTGGTCTATTTTTTCGCATGTGATAAGTTAGCGAATTTTGTTATTATTATTATTTCAAACAATATAAAAATTGCATTTTTAAATTTTGAGTTGCTGAAAAGTAGTGAAATTTTTATAAACAGAAAGACAGGGAAAGCATAGATATTCTTATAAAAGAAAGAGAGAACGAAAGTGGAAGTTGAGGGTGAAGTTCGACAATCAAACTCCCTACAAGGCTAAAAATACATGTTTTATTTAATTCAGCGTAAAGTTAAGAACTTTTGTTTTTGTTTGGAAGGCATAAATTAGTTGTGTTTTTTTTTTAGAAAAAAATAAAATTATTAGCAGAATAAGAATAAAATAAAATGGAATCTGTTGAAAATCTTAAACACATTTTTTGACACATCTCAGTTTGCCTCCTTCTAGCCTCAATAGCCTATTTTACTAAAAATCATAATCTAAATATGTTGTAACCTAAGTTTTCAAAGCAAATAATTATTAGTAAAAAAAGTAAACGAAATGACCTACTGTGTGCTATACAAACTTTGTAGCTTTCGAAGAAATCTTATACACACAAGACAACAACAATATATATTTTTTTAAAAGTTCCACGAAATAAGCTAAACAACAGAAAACAAAAACCAACAAACGCAGAACAAAAACAAAACCCTCAGCCAAGCAGGCGCCTACACTGAACGATAATAACAACAACAATATGAGGTGATGCTAAAGTAGAATATTCTTATATATGCGAGAACTTAAAACAACTATATAAATATCACTGCTGGGAAAGTGAATAGATGTAAACTTAACAAACTACAACAATTTCTTTTTTTGGACCAGCACTCAGGGGATAACACCTATTCGTGCAATGCATTGTGCAAGAACTAGGAAATTAGGTTTTGGAGAGGAGAAAAGAGGGATTAGAATTTGTGAATATTCGATTTGAATTTTTCTGCTTTGAAAGTGACAGCGAACTGCTAAAAAACGAATTTTCAACCACAAATGGATCGGTCCTCAACCAAAAGCGTTTTAAATACAAAAACGTGCGAGTAACGGGAAGAAGTTCACTAATTTCATTACAGCGGTTACCATAATGATAAAACAGTGAATTACAACCCACAATGCATCTGCGCCCTAGAGAATCAGTAGAGTTGGATACCATACTGCCCCCAATGAGCCTCTTAGCCTCCTCCTGTACGCGATCGAGCAATTACAAAAATATACATATTTTAAGGCACCGGCCCATATATGAAAGTTGTATTCCATTTTTGAACGAATATAGGTGCTATAAATAGTATACCGAGATACTTGGGAGCTTTTTTAGACCCCTGAAAACTGTACTTAATACATAGAACATTACATTGGATTTTTATGCCAAGAGCATCAAGAGCTTCTTATTCCTTAATATTTGTGCCTGTCATAACAACAGATGCAGCATCATTTCCTAACACAAATTTATGCGTAAGCTACAACATTGAGTCTTGCAGGCTTTATAGTCGACTCTATTCACATGGCCCCATTTGGAGATTGTTGTGAGATCGCGATGGAGCTATCATTCATATTCTGAAAAATGGTGCTGTCATCTGGTACAACGTACAATATATACAATATACGATAAAAAAAAAATTCAAAAGTTAGGTGTTGTTTTTTTTCATTTTTGATCTTAACACTCTTTCTTAATTATTACTTTTAATTAGAAAAATTATTTAATAAATAAAAAGAAAAGTAAAATAATACCAAATATTTGAACAGCTTAAAATAAAAGTGAAATAAATTTTTTATGTGTTTTTCGTTATTTTTCAAGTTTCATGGTACCAAGGCTGTTTTAGATCGGTTTAAATTTTTACACAAATGTTCTGTTTCAGTCCATTTAGTTTAATTTGTAAAAATAAATAAAGCTATGAAACATGTATGTATGTAGATATGTAAGTATGTATAAATGTACGTAAAACTTTTGCTTTCTTAAAATAGCATTTCAGTTTCTTTTGTCACCAGTTGATTTATTTTAGTTTGTTTTTACTTGGACTTCACAAAGTATATACAATATGTGTGTGTGTATGTGTGTTTTGTTTTTTTTTTAAATTTTAATTTCAATGAATGTCAGTGTTTCTTCGTATGTTAAATTTTAAAATTCAGCATACAAATGATAAAATTCAGGTTCAACGGCTTTTAAATATTTTTTGGTTTAAAATATTTTTAATTTATTTCGGTTTCCTAAAAACAACTTCATTTCATGACTACATGCATAATTTCCAACAAGAGTTAGAGCAAAAGTAATTCATAATGCTAATATGAAGTAAATTTATGCATTAAATTCCATATTGAAGGCAGATGCCGAAATTGTGCGCCTTTGTTGGTATTTTAGGCACCACGTAGAAATGTCTTCTGACTAAACATATTTCCATCGGAGAGGAAAAAGAAAGAAAAAAAGTTAATTGAAAATGCCTACGTCGACCCTCGTCGTACGAAAAGAACACTGAAGATGGCAAACAGCCGAAACCAGTTTGTTCACAAACCAAATTTGACGAGGGTCGACGGAAAACCGTACCCAAATAAAAGTAATTTTAGCCCCGTCGGAAAATAGGCGACGAGGGTCGACGGAAAACCGTACCCAGATAAAAACATTTGCAACCCCAAAATAATTTTTATGCTCGAAATATGTTAGAAAGCCAAACGGCAGTTGCATAGAGGTAACAACGAAATTCTAGTGGCATCTTATTTGTATAGAAAAATAACATTGATTTGTTAAAAACCTTTGAAGAAAAATGAATAGTTCTGGAGAGAATAATATACCTTTAATGAATAATGTAATAGTGGCATGTATGACAATACGGGGGGACGGGATTGATTACCCTCAGCAGACATCGAGAAAAATGGAAACAAAAGCAAAATTTTTAGTTTTATTTTACAGTTTCTAATCAACAGTGTTTTTAACATTTCAAAAGTCTGCATATGAACTGCTTAATATGAGAAGACGCCAATAATTATTGTACAGTCAAAATATATGCTACAGAATTTATAGAATGTTATGAATGCAGTCGCTTAAATTCTGGTTGGAACACTTTCCAATATTTCTATGTTTTTTCATTTTTGATTGATTGCATTTGTCTCTCAATATGCATGGAATTGCTTATGTACCTACATTCTGCTATAACGGGACTGCATTCCTAACATTCCTTAAATTCTGTAGCTCAAAAACGTTTGTACAGTTTTCAAAAAACTAGTAGTTAACAATCAGTCTTTGTAAGTAGTTGGCAGTTTCTCATTGAGGTCGGATCATCTTATTTCAAATAAAGTGTTTGTTAAGCAATAACTATTCTTTTTTCAAATAAATAAGTTTCAATTTTCGTTAATAAAGAAATTAATTGTTTTGTATTCCTTTTCAAATAACTAATAATAATTAATAAACATAAGTTTCAATTTTCGTAAATAAAGTGATTAAATCTATTTTTTTTGTGTTTTAATCAACCATAATTCTGGCGACCGTGACAGGACCTTACAAAACAATTAAACATATAGACTAAAGGTTTTCCATTTTTTAAAATAAAACTTATTTCAATTGTTGTCGTTTTTCACGAAAAAAGAATTTAACTGCTCAAAAAAAAAAAAAGTTAAAAAACTAAAAATTCCTAATTATTGTTATAAAAAGAAATAGTGAGTGTTACGTGCTTCGTCGAGTTCTTTAAATTTAACTATTGAGATACAAGTTGTAATATAATTAATAGCAACAAAAACAGTGAATTACCTATCCAGTAACTAATGTCAGATCAATAAAAATATGACAATAGCACATTTGAATTAATTAAACAAAATATTTGAAAAACCTAAAGGCATAAAGAAGAAAAATTAAACACGCTTCATAAATAAAATACAAATGTGAAAGTGATAGTGCGGATGACTATTCGAGTCTCTCATATGAAAATTTTCTAGACGGTTTGGTGTAATTTGTGCAAAGTGTTAAATATTAAAATAAAATTGTAAACAACAAACTGCAGACAAAACTCATAATTACTACACAAACAATTTAAATCAAAACAGTTGTGCAAAAGGGCTGGAAATTTCGACAGTTTATTAAAATTACAAGTAAAACAACATCATTTAAATTACCAATTTGTTATTCCCTGCCTTTATATTGAAGTCTGTATCAACACAGTAAGTCATCATTATACACTTTATTAAAACAGTTTTTGCTTGTACAACAAATACATACGACAGCCTCACTAGAGTACATAGTTTTTTTGCTGGCTATTCCAGTCAACAATTAGTGCTGGCACTTAAAATCAGTGTTGGCCTTTTATAACTACAATTGATACCTTTTTAACAACACATGGTACCACCATTGAAATAATAAGTCTGCACATTTTTCGAACCGTTTAATAATTAGCATCATCCTTACTTCAATTAAATTAATTATAATTCGCATTTAAATCATTACTCCGAGTGAATCCACCTTAAACTAATTTTGCTAATAGTTTAATGCCAAAATGAGCACCGATAAACAGGAAATTATTAATAGCGATGCTGGATCCAGCACGCTTTCTTCGTTAAAGCAACAGAGAGCTACAATGAAGCGAAATATCACACAAATGAAGGTCAAGGTAGAAAGGGATGGTGATTCTTCAGATTTTACCATTCTCGAATGTCGACTCCAAATTCTCGAATCATATTTTAAACAAATTAGTCACATTCAAACGCAGATTGAGAAATTGGATGAATCTGATTGTAATCGGTCTGACATTGAAGAGCTTTTCATAGCGGCAAAGGCTCCTTTAGTAGTTTTGATAAATGCTAAACGCAGTTCTAATGATTTGGAACAGAGCTTTGTAAACATCACTCGACCGGTGATGTCGCTTCAACATCGTTTGCCGCAAATCAAGTTACCCAGTTTTGATGGAAAGTATTCTGAGTTTTCTCGATTCATTAGCACATTCAACACATTGGTGCACAATGAATCAGGCATTTCTACAATTGATAAATTCAATTATCTTCTTAATTGTTTATTAGGCCAAGCATTGGCAGTAATAGAACCTTTTCAAGTAGTTGAGTCGAACTACCAAAAGGCGTTGGACAGCTTAATTGAGCGGTATGAAAATAAACCATTAATTTTCATCAATCAGATTGATTCGTTATTTGCAATGCCTTCTACGACCAAACCGAATGCCGGTTCTCTTCGATCAATCCTAGACAAGGTGTCGGCCTTGCGAAGTTCCTTGCTATCATTGGGTTCAGAACTTGATGTGATGAACGCCATAATAATCCACATTGTTCTGTCAAAAATTGATGGAGAGTCAAGGGAGATTTATGACAAGAAGCAAGACTTTAAGTCTCTGCCATCATGGGATCAGTGCCTTTCTACACTTAATCATCGTTGTCAGTTCCTGGAAAGTCGCGCTGCGGGCGTAGACTCATATCAACCTCGTGACATTAAACCTAAGCAAATTCCCACACGCACAGGGTCAACATTTGTTGTTTCAAATGCATTATGTGAATACTGTCAGTCGAAGGGACATTATATTGGAAACTGCTCTAAGTATTTGCTAATGCCTACACCTCGTCGGTTTGACTTTGTCAAAGTTTCAAAATTGTGTCTGAACTGTCTTACAAAAGGACATTTCACGGCCCAATGTCCATCCAAATCACGTTGTCGCACTTGTCGTGTTTCGCACCACACTTCTTTGCATTATTCAAGCTCTAATTCATCGGCAGATCCATTACAATCTGGCAAGCCATCCTCACAGCGTTTATCGTTTACAAATTCTTCGTCTCATCGTCCATCTTCATCGCCTTCGCAAGCTATGCCATCGTTTCAATCATCGTCATCGTCGCAGCCATCGCTGTCCTTTCATCCTTCGACTTCGTCAAGTAAAAAATCGTCAGCTAATCGAATGAATAGTTCAGCAGCAATCCACGTAACTACAAGGTCAACGTGTCTTACGTATAATCATCGTCGAGTTTTACTACCAACGGCTATCGTATTAGTGACAGATAGTTTTGGAGTTTTACAACCTTGTCGTGATCTGTTAGATTCATGCTCAGAAATTAACCTGATAACACACGAAGCTGTTAGCCGGCTTCGCCTTCGGCAGTATACCTCATTTCAAGACATTGCAGGCGTTTCAGACATTCGTACGCAACTTAAATCCAAGGTTACTGCAACAATTAGATCTCGCGTGTCAACATGTGAATTCACAACAACATTTTTTGTATGCAAATCATTTTTCGACATATGTTAGTTTCGTCGCGAACAGAGTTTCAGAAATCCAGGACACCACTAACAACATTCCTTGGAGGCATGTGCCTTCAAAACAAAACCCTGCAGACGTGGTCTCAAGGGGATGCCTCGCAAATGACATTATGGACACAATCTGGTTTGCTGGTCCTGGATTCTTATCAGAACCTGAAGCAAGTTGGCCCAAGACCAACATCGGAAATACAGAAATGCCGCCGCAAGAAATGCAAAAAACTGTGTTCAAAGCGACCTTAGCCTTAGAATCAATCATGGATTAATTAATTTCTCGTCACTCTTCATATCTTCGAATCCTCCGAATCATCGCTTATGTGCATCGTGTTTTCATCAAAGAACTTCGAAATAGTTTAATAAGCTCTGATGAGCTACAACTATCCTTTTACCGAATTATATACTGCATTCAACAATCATCGTCTTCGTCGTCGCACCTAGCAGGTTTGCCAAAACAGGCTCACCAATCTTTAACTCATCTTACAAAATATTCATCGCTTGTTACACTTGTCGTTACGCTTGTCGTCGTATAAATCTGCTTCCAACAGCTGTAGTTCATCTTAGAGATTCGCTTGGTACTCTACAACCAATTCGCGCTCTCCTAGATTCCTGTTCAGAAGTCAATCTTATAACCCAAGAAGCAGTCAATCGTCTTCGTCTTAAACAATACAAAACTTGCTAAAGAACTTACTAATACAATATAGTTTTCCGGTCCGAACTTTCTTATGGAACCAGAACCTATGTGGCCTAAGGAAAACATCGGGAACACAGAACTTCCTCAACAGGGGAATGGGAAAACTTTACTCAAGATAATCATCACTCCCGAATCAATAATTGATCACGTAGTTTCTCGTCATTCATCGTATCTTCGTAATCTTCACATCATGGCGTACATTCATCGAGCCTTTGATAAGCAAAAACGGCATCTTTTCGTGACCCATGACGAATTACAATCAGCTTTCTATCGAATCGTCTACAACATCCAAAAAACAACATTTAAGGAAGAGATCGCTTTACTCAACAAACCCAGTTTCCAAAAGCTGGCCCCGTTCTTCGATAATATCCAGTGCTGTCGATCAAATTTGCCAATTCTTCGAGTGATCGGCTAGCAAATTCTCCGTTGCCGTATGAAACAAAATTTCCTGCTCTCCTTCAAAAGGATCATCGATTTACAACGCTTTTCAAAGAACATCAGTTTACACAATTATTCATCGAAGACCTTCATCGCAAACATCTCCTTGCCGGTCCAAAGGCACTTATTGGAATTCTTCGTCAACAAACTGGGTTCGCGACTACATACTTACTCTCCAACAGAGATGCAAATGGTTCAAGTCGTACGAAAACGTGAAGGAAGGCGCTCTCGTAATTGTACACGAAGATAACATACCACCTCAGCATTGGCTCCTAGCCCGCATAGTTGGTGTCATACCAGGGCGTGACGGAAAGGTGAGAGTGGTTGATTTGAAGACAGCAAAGGGCATTCTTCGTCGTAGCATTCAGAAAATTGCACCTTTACCCATTGGAGCAGATTGAAAGTCCCTTTCAATGGGGGCAGGATGTACAGTCAAAATATATGCTACAGAATTTATAGAATGTTATGAATGCAGTCGTTTAAATTCTGGTTGGAACACTTTCCAATATTTCTATGTTTTTTCATTTTTGATTGATTGCATTTGTCTCTCAATATGCATGGAATTGCTTATGTACCTACATTCTGCTATAACGGGACTGCATTCCTAACATTCCTTAAATTCTGTAGCTCAAAAACGTTTGTACAGTTTTCAAAAAACTAGTAGTTAACAATCAGTCTTTGTAAGTAGTTGGCAGTTTCTCATTGAGGTCGGATCATCTTATTTCAAATAAAGTGTTTGTTAAGCAATAACTATTCTTTTTTCAAATAAATAAGTTTCAATTTTCGTTAATAAAGAAATTAATTGTTTTGTATTCCTTTTCAAATAACTAATAATAATTAATAAACATAAGTTTCAATTTTCGTAAATAAAGTGATTAAATCTATTTTTTTTGTGTTTTAATCAACCAATTATATAACAAATATTTTCAAAACAATTAAAAAAATGTTTATAAACTTAACTTATTTGCTCAATAAACAGGTTAATTGATTTTATAAACCATATGACAAATGGGTTTATCATAATATATCACCTAAATCTTATTAATGAGTCTGATGTAAATGGGTTATAATTTTTAAAAAAATATTCATCACAACAAACCATTTTTATTCTATTCATGACTCATGACTATTAATGATATACAAATAATTTATAAAATTTTCTTTTGTTTGAAAAATTAATAAAAAGAGAGATAGAAATATGTGAACTTGATGAAACATCAAAAGGCTGAATAACTCAAAACTTAACTTCTGTTATTACTATGACAATTTTGTCATCTTTTTTTTAAAGTGGCCAAATTTTTAAATTTCGAATGTGAACATTATTTGGTTCTCACTTTTGTATTTCTGTTTCGATTTCTATTTTTTACAAGACTTTTAAATTAATTATGCTTTTATCTATGAACAATTTTTGTTTACATTTTAAACGTCTCAAAGTAATAAAAATTAACAGCGCAATTTAAAACGAGGCCAACATCACGCACACATTTGATCTGAAATATATTAAATACTGATCGATCTTGTACGATACATACGGGAAAATTCTGTAAAGATGATTCACAATTCTAAATTTCTCTCATAAAACAAACATCTATGTATATACAATAACAGCAAGAAAAACAGTTGTAATAAACAAACAAACAAACAAACAAAGGAATATTAGAACCACATGTTCATAGTAAATATTTACGCAAAATAATTGGCAGGTTCTAATACTTTTTTTACTTAGTACTTTTCACGGCTTTTCGCTTGTGCCAAAAATTTGTTCTTTTAGCCCCAAAAATTTTGCGTTAATTTTTTATACTCTTATTTCATTTTCTTTTTTTTTGTGATTTATTTAATTTTTATTACATAATTTTTTTTAATATTTTTAATAATGCAAACATGATGTTTTGTTTAATCATCCGGCAACAAATAACAATCATCTGTGTATAACACCCACATATTTGCAGCTTTAATGGCAAATTAACTTTCATTTCATTTGATTTATTTAATACTTTAAAAAATATTAGAAGCAGCACTGTGTTTTATAGTAAAATCAAATAAAAATTAAAACTTTTAAAAATATGAAAAATATTAGAGTTGCGGACCAAGAAAGTTTTGGGGTTTTAAGATATTCTGCAGTCTATATAGTAAATTAATGTGTTCTTTTTGTTGTTTGCTCTGTTTTCAAGTGCTAAAATATTTACAAAATTTTGTCTGTGGCCCCAGGGGTTTATTAAAATGTATTATTGTCTTCATTACGTCAAGCATTCTATTGTATGACAAAATTTGCTCTCGCCTGCTTTTTGGTCCATTTCTGATGCGATTCTATTTTTTTAGCAACTCATTTTTCTTTGCAGATGGTTGCTAAAGTGGGTGAGCACAGAAAATAATACCTTCATACATGGTAGAGCATATTACGCCAAGGACATAATACTAAGCTTAGATCTGTAGACGCTACATACCTGTTAGCGTTTAGTTTAAATTAAGCCATATTTAAATCAATTAAGCTTCCCACAGGTCGACATTTCTTTTTAGCAACACTTTTATGACATAAAGAGAAACAATAATTGCAGTCGTTCCTTTTTGTGACTGAAGATAACCATGGGCAATGACAAAGACATGGTGCTGTTAGTCTCTTGGGTCGTTCCAGCCAAGGTTTATCATCAAAGAATGAAAGGAACTGCTTAATTTAAGATAAAAAATTTGGTTTCTGTAGTAATACCTTCGCGATGGGACTTAGCCTTAAATGTGCGAACCGGCGGAGAAGCTTAAGAATATTAAATACTATCTAATCAAGTCAGGGCTACTGTAGCTTAGAAAATACAGAGAGCATGGGATCAGTTAAAGAGTAAAATTTATTACAGCACAAACATTGTACCAGACATTGCAGAACAGCTGGATTTCATATTTTTGGCTCATTTCTTACTTATTGCTAAGAAACATACAAAATTCAGGTATTAACATCAACATTTTTTGAATAAATAGAGTTTTTCACTGATAAATAAAGGGTTTTTCAAGAAGTTTATATTCGAAAATACAGTAAAAGAAAAAAATTATAAGATGATCAAAACGTTTATTGTATTACGAAGAGGAAAGTGCGACAATCATGAATGAAAAATTATATCTGGCAAAAGTCCACCACAACCACACTGATAGATGTCGATTCTTTCATCATTAATCACTTTTTGGCAAAATGGCTGTCCTACTTCGTTAATCACATCAAGGATTATGAGTTTCAGGGCTGAAACCGATTCGCTTGGCTCCGTATAGACTTTGTCTTTAACATAGCGCTACAAAAGATAATCCACTAATGGTAAATCACAAGATCTGGCTGGTCAGATTTGGCTGCTGATTATCGCAAAATTTTGCGATCGGGAAATTTGATTTGCAATAAATTAATCATTTCATGTCAGTGATATCCATGTTAACAATAATAGGCCAAAATTAAGTTGTTTATATCTTGCAATAGCGTGATCTGCTAACCGGCATTTCTAGCCTAATCATCGATAAGTAAACGATCTAATCATGCCTCCAGACCACCTAGCGCACCATTGGGATTCTCAGTAATCGCTCTAGGATTTTCAGAAGCCCAAATGTGGCAATTTTGCTTATTGGCATACCCTGGCAAATGAAAATTGTCCCTGTCTGAAAAAAATGATTTTTTCGGAAAAACTAGGCGGTTGTTCCTGAATGAAATGACCGAATCTACGGCGATGTGAAGTCAAATGCTTATGCGAAATTCGCCTTGTGGTGGTTTTGGATAATACCAATTGCTGAAAATGTCGAGAAATTGACAAATTTGGATCTTCTTCAACAACGGAGCTCACGGCTGCGATGATTTTAGCCTGTCGAGGTAAATTTAAAAATAAAATTCCTAATAGCGTTCTGAGAAGGACGATTATGTTGTCCAAAATTATTACGAATTTTGCGAAATGTAACAAACTTCTTGTTGAGAAACCCATTAAATATAACTTATGTGTGTGTGTGTGTGTGTGTGTTAGGGATCTTGCATTTATTTATATTTATTATGGTACTTAAGCTAAGGAAAACGATTTTATAACTCTAAAATTTTAATTTTTTTTCTTCATCCTGTTTGTTGGTGGTTGTAAAGCGAATTTAAATAATTTTTGTTGTATTTCTAGTAAAATACCAATTTTAGTTTTCTGTTCCGTTTTTTCCATTTAAATTTAGTTCCATTAAACTTGCGATAAAAATTTGAAAAGAGGGAAATTTGTCATGCAAATGATTGTATATGGCGAAGTGCGCTGATTCGCTATGAATATGAAGCATATATCTATGGGAGTCGTATTCATACACTTGTGTTATATGCTCAGCGACAATACAATCTATGTCCATACCATAACTTCTATATTCGTTAAAATTAATTTTCAATTTAATTCTTCGAATCCCATTGTGCATTCACATCCTAATGCGAACTCATGCAATTTATTAAATCTTTAAGCAAATAATTACGCTGAGAAAATGCCATTAAATATGACTATTAATTCCCTACAACTTATAATTTCATGTTGTAATTTGTAATTAAAAGATTAAATTGAATATATAATGAGATGAAAACTTATATCATGAGATCGAAATGGAATACATCACTTATTGTTATGAAGTAAAATTTGTTGTGCGAAAGTTGTGTGGGCGAGAGGTTTCTGTATGTTTATCGTAATTTAAGTTAAAATAATACAGTTTGACAGGTGAAAATATTCGTTATTAATTCAATTGCCGATAAAAATTAAAATTTATTCATAGAAGATTTTATGGCTATTGTAGTTTATAATTTATGCTTTTTTTTGTTTTTTAGAAATTACTATATACACAAAAATAATTTAAAATTAATTTTAATTACAAATAACAACAGGAATATTTATTAGAAAACTATAAAAATTACCCTTTGTGTGTTTATTTTAATATGTCAAATTCATTTTCTGATATTTCGTTATCAATTTTTTGCTTGTATTCAAGACTAGGACAATAAAGTTAGAATTGATAAGCATTTTATCGATTTTTCGATAACAACTATTTAGCAAAGAATATGTTAAGTGCTATTAATGCTTCATTATTTGTTTAGTTTAAATATTTATTTTATGGTGAGAATAAGGTAGTCAAAAAGACAATGCACTGCACTAGCAAACAATGCGTAATACTCGTAAATAACGGGGTTTTCAGCAAGAAATTTGTTTTTCAATTGTGACAACACTAACGACATGATAGTTTTGAAAATTTTTTTGACGTATTCGTGATAGATGCATTGGCAATTTTTACAATGAATTTAATTTCGCACTAAAATAATTAAAATCCGCTATGAAAATGGTGGTTCTTTCAAAGTTACATTTCGTAAAATTCGTGATATTTTCGGACAATATAATCGCCATTTTGAGACCGCTATTAAGAATTTGGTGGTTAAATTTGAATCCACAGGCTCGATATAAAATATGCGAACACCAGTGCATATTCTACCGGGTCGTTTAATTGAAAACACTGCAGCCGTGAGCCACAGTGAAGCAGATCCAAATGTGTCAATTCCTTGACGTCCTCAAGGCGTAAAAATTTGACTTTGACGTCTTACAAGCTTCAATTGATGTAGGTATTAAAGCCGGTCGACCATTAAAATTGCCGTAGATTCGCTTAATTCATTCAGGAACAAGCGGCTGGTTTTTCTGAAGAAAACATTTTTTCAGACGGAGCCCATTTTCATTTGCCAGGGCATGTCAACAAGCAAAATTGCAGCAATTAGCATATATTTCATTCTTTTGGTCACAAAGCGTTTCGACGATTGTATGCTTATTGTAGCTAACTTTAAGTAAATCTGCAAACGAAAGTCCGTGGCGCTCTGTCACACGACTATCAAAATAAGGAAGTTGCGGATTGGGGAAATTATTTTATCACTATTTCAAATTATTTTATGCGGGATGTAGCTAAATGGTGTCTACGAGGGAGGTCACAAAATTGATGCCAGATTTAAGAAAAAAAAACTAAAGTGTAATAAAAATATAGCATATCATGGGAAAGCAACATTCTCATATTTTCATTAGATTATTGTACATCAAGAAATGTTTACTGTGCTTTCAAGGAAATTCTCGACTATCGATAAAGCTTTGATCTAACCCTTTTAACCTAGGGTACCCTTATGATTCGCAGAAGAGTATCAGGAGATACTCTTGGCAAGAAAACAGTCTTTGTCTCGTTAGTCTCCGTCTTTCAAATTTATTTGCTATTTGTATTTTGTATACAAAAATTTGGGTTAACTTAAATTTAGTTTTTATGCGTAAGCATTTTTAATTCATAAAAAAAATATTTAACGTAAGCTTTTTTTAATTACAATTGACTATTAAAGCTTAACAATTAATCGCCAGAAATGAATAAAAAATTAACAAACAAGTTTAAAGTTCAATATCAAATCACTGGGTTAATAAACCCAATTGTCAGTATTTTTATTTTTGTTTAGCATTGTTATAATAACAACGAAGGTGGTTCACAAGATCTCTTAGGCATCAAAGAATAATTAGAAGAAACAATACATCTAACATATTTCACTGCATAATGCGGCTTTTGAGTTAGGGTCATAATTGTTTAGGTGCCCCTGTAGGCTAGTAGGTAGTGTGCTAGCTTACATGACTGGGGGTTGTGGATTCGATTCCCAACAATGACCTTAGTTTGTTTTTACTACAAATAAAAATTGACTGTCGGTGGGGCTGCTCAGTGATGAAGTCATGGTCACTGGTCACTGAGCTGTCTAATACGACAGTTAATTTCAGTAACTATCCTTCTACTTTCACCACGTGTTGCATCTCTTCTGTATCCCTTTCCTAAAAGAATGTGGCACGGTACTTGACTAAATAGGCACTGTTGCTTGAAGTGCTACTTCTGTTTATGAAAAAAAAAATATGTAGGACATATAACATCTTTAAGGATTTCCTTTTAGGATATGGTGATGTAGTTTTGTGTCTTTCAAATATTTGTAGTTTTAACATAAATTTTATCATTTACTTTCTAGCCTTTAAGACAAGTCAATTAGTGCAAAATAAAATTTCTAAGCTTTAATATTTCTCTGCTTTTCTTAACCAGAATTGGCCCAATAGATCTTGTGATTTATACTATTCCATCAGAGCTTATTTGCCTGACATATTAATCACACATTTGGCCTATCCTGTGTTCTTTTTGGAAAGTGTATTATGGTTTCGCTTTAAGCTCGAATCTAGATAGATAAATATGGGTTAGTAATAAGCTATAGTACAATCTATGATAATTTTGAGGACTCCTTTACATTACCATCGACTGCAATAAATTTTTTATAAATGCATTTATAACGGTACCCCTATAAATTCACTGGGATCTCGATGCTCCTCCTAAAGAATTTTCCAGCTATCCCAAATAGGGGCAATGTATTGACAAACAATGTAACTCCTTCTGTTGTACTCTTAATAATAATCGTTCAACTGCACGTTGGAATCAATCCTCTAAGGGGAAGTTCACCAGTAATGGCGTCATTCCTATGTAAGTGTAATTTATTTCTCAAAGCGATTAGTGTTTGTTTTCGTAGCGATAAAGAGGATACATATATCCCCTCCTGCCAAATAAGGAGTACAATTTTACTCCACAAAGTGGTTAGACTAGTGGTTGGACTAGACAAAGGTATGACCCAAGAAAGCCTAGCCAATTCGCTCGCTTTCTGATTCCCGTCCTATATATTCTGGGATATTGTAAAAAGTCATATAATTCCATTTAAAAAGCTTTAGCAGATTGTAAAAGCGTTCCATAACTAACGCAGACATAAATATTCTCTATAACAGTTAAGAAGAAGATTGGTTATCTCTAAATATAGTTATAGCTGTTTGCTTCAGAAAAATGTTGTGCTCGCAAGCATTGTAAGAGCAAAAGTTTCCGTGTAAAAGTGGATAAGTAATATGCTCATTAGTACAATAATCTTTTTATTGTTGTGTTTCTCCACCACCATCTCAGTCGAGGTTGCCGCCCCTCTCTGAGATCGTGAATTTCCTGCTTAATCTCTTTTCAACTTTAGTGCTGTCAGATGACGTCAGAAACATATTTTTATTTTACGTTATGTTCAGTACAATCATATACCCATGTTGATCGCCAAAACCAATATATTCTATCATCAGCCCCAGGCCGTTGTACTATTACTAATATCCAAGAAACCCTTTAGAGCTATGGCATTTTTATATGGCTGCATAATTTTTTTATTTACTAATTTTTTTGGAATACAGATTTCAATATTATTTCTTAATAATCCTTAACAACAATTCTCGTTCAGTTGAAATATTTTCTGTACAAATATTTTCTTAAATTAAAAGTTTTTTTAATGAAAAGTTAATTAAAAGCAAACAGCATGATGCTAAAAAGGCAAAATTTTGAAATATAAGTGAAATTTAATTCTCATATAATATTTACAAATATTGCAAAATGTAACATTTTTTGCTAAAGGTGAGCTATTATTTTGAAAAAAAAAAAATTTGCAACATTCAATATAACGTCATTTTTTTTTATATAGTATTTAAATATTTTACATTTACTTAAAATTTTTATTTCATTAAATAATTTTAATTTATTTGCTTGCTTAGAATAAAAGAAATAGTAGCACTAAGCAAACAGTAGAATTTCATAATTGAGATAAGATAATAAGAAGCGTTTTAGTCACACTCGATTAAAAAATGACTTTTAAATGACCTGTGGATCACTCTTGTGCATTTTTGTTTGATTCATGAAAATTAACCAGTTAATATGATTATATTTCCACGTTATAAATACTCACGACAAAATTAATTATAACTAGTTTCTCTCTTAGCTCGTCATAGATTTTTTCGATAACTTTCAAAACAACTGAAAATTATCTTTGTTCCTTAATATGAAGTGTTCGAGCCATATTAAAAAATTTCTATAACTCAGATTTAGTTAAGATTTTTTAGAATATTAAAACGTTATTTTAAAGCCTTACATTTACTTACATCAAGTTGGTAACAAAATGTCATAAAAAACTATTGAAAAATTGTAAGATTCCGTAAAATATTTATAGAATACAAAGAAAATGTTAATGAGAGTCTACTTTGTTGTTTTTTTATGCTGGCACATGACTTAACTGAATATTGGTGTTTTAAAGATATTTTTATTTAAAACAGAAATAAACAATTTTAGTTCAATTATTAATTTAAAATGTAATAATTTTCATTGGATATTTATTAGGTACGAGCATTACAGTATATTTTATTAATTACTGTGCCCCCCATCAACTGTAACAGTGGTTATAATTGTTTATTTATACTCATGTAAAGGGTTTTTCAACAAGAAGTTCATTTTCTAAACCAAAATAAAAGAAAAAATTTAGATTAAGCTGATTCAAATTTTTGTTGTAGTACGAAGAGAAAAGTTCGGCAATTATGAATGAAAAATGACATCTGGCAAATGTACGCCACAACCATCCTGACAGATGTCGATCCTTTCATTATACTTTTTAATTACTATTTCATTAAGCACATCATGGAATTTGAAATCGGTTGGATTGGCTCCGTACAGACTCTGTCTTTAACATAGCCCCATAAAAAAACATTCATAACTGCTGATTGTCGTGCGATCGGGAAATTTGGTTTGCAATTAAATTGATCGTTTTATTGGCTGTGTGACATGTGACACCGTCCTGTTGAAACCATATGCCATTGATATCCATGTCGTCGACATTGTTAACCGTTACCGCATTTCCAGCCCCATCTTCGTAAAAAAAACGGGCAAATCACACCTCTAGACCAAATAGTGCACCATACAGGGACACTTTGAGCATGCAAAGGTTTCTCAATAATCGCTCTAGGATTTTCAAAAGTTCAAATGCGGCAATTTTGCTTGTTGATATACCCATACATGTGAATATAGGCTTCGATTCAAAAAATGATTTTTTCAGCAAAACCAGCCAGTTGTTCCTGAATGAATTGAGATAATCTTGGGCGATGTGAATGGTCGGTCGGCTTCAATTCTTGCATCAGTTGAAACTTGCAAGTCTTCAAATTCAAATTCTTACACAAAATTCGCCCAATGGTTGAGAACATTGAGGAATTGGCAAATTCAGATCTGCTCCAACACCGTGGCTCAAATTCTCAATAGCAATCTCAGAAGGACGATTATGTTGTCCGAAAATGTCAGGAATTTTACGAAATGTAACTTTAAAGCTGAAAGTCCATACCAGGCGTTCTACGCGTACACGCTTTATACGCGTCTGTCAAAAAAGTAGAATTAGTGTAATTGTATGTGACAAGTTACACAGCACATCGCATAGAATGCTTCTGACGCATAGAACGCATGAAGTAGGTTTACTTTCTACTTTTCCACGTGTCGCAAGCGCCATGAAAAAATGTCAGCTGTTTTTGACGTTGTATCATTTCTGTTATTTTTATTTTTCGTTGCTGCAAAAAAAAACACTCACTTCTCTTTCCAAAAACAAGGGACACACCCAAGAGCGTCTTCTTTTCTCTTGAAGTTTTCCATAGGTCCTAATTACACAAAATATCATATGCACAAATTCAATAAATTCTTGAATAATTTCAATTCCAGTTTTCATTTTTGCAAAAATTATTTTTATTAGATAAAATCAGAGTAGCGAAGTGTTCACTCACTGTTCATACATGTATGTATATGTACATTTAATTTTTTAGCCGCTTCTTTTCATACATGTGTGAGAGACTGAAAAATATTTTGCGTTTTCTCATTTATTAATGCGACGATTTATTTTTTTCTTTTTATTCATAAGTGAAAAAATGAGAAACACACAAGTGTTCATGTATGAACATAAGCAGAACATTTTTTCTTGTTCGTTTATGCGCGTGAAAAATAAATATAAAATTTTAGATTTCTCATTTATGAAAAATATCATGAATGTTGATTTTTGAATGTTCATAAATGAAAAATTCTGAACCCTGGATAAAATTATTTACACCACAGCTAATCATAACAAAAAACTTGGCGCATAAAAAGCGTCGCATGTAACTTGAAGTTTGAAAAGCGTAGAACGCTTAAAAAGTATCAAACGCATACAAAGCGTGTGCGCGTAGAATGCGTGATATGGACTTTCAGCTTAACAGAACGAACCAGCATTTTCATTTCATATGCTTTTAGTGCAAAACTGAATTCATTGTAACAATTGCCAATGCATCTACTACGAATGCGTCAAAAAACTAAATGTCAATCTAACATGTTGTTCGTGTTGCCACAATTGAAAAACGAACTTCTTACTGCAAAACCCGACATATTTGTAAATTACGTTTTTAATTTTTGCAAACACTTTTTATTGCAATTTTAAGTAAACTTTAGAATTATATTACAATCCAATGTTTGTTTTCTTTGTTCTTGTCCCTCCTTTCTAACATTAGTGCATTACTTGTTGTTGTTTTTTTTTATTTTGCATTTATTCATCTGCTTACAAGGTTTTTATACCAGGCATGGGAAATACAAAATTAAAATAATTTGATTTGAGTGGGACAATTTTTGCATAATAAATTTTATGTGAGAATATCATAGAATATTAATATTTATGTTTAAACGGATCTAGCAGAATTAAGGCCCAACTATAATATGCATAACCTGGCTTTAACCCAACTTAAAGAACTGTGCAAATATCTTATAATCATATGTGGCAAACTATAATGTACTTAAGAAAACTTTTCGCTAAGTTTCGTTAAATATCAATTGCTTAAGCAAAGTAGGAAACTGAACGCATATTCGTATGGAAACACCTGATTTTGCATTGTGCATTGTGTTATAGATACAATATTAAACAAATTGCAATGGAGAGCAAAAGTGAATTTAAAACGTACAAAGAATAAATTGCTTATATGAAAAAAGAGATGCGTTTTATTATAACCGCAATTCAAAGGAATGAGTATGGAAAAAAGTAGCAGAAAAATGCATTAAAAGTGGTAAGTAATACCTTGCAGAATTTTGTTTGCGTTTTTCATTTTCATACTGGTATGAATTATATAAAGTCGCGCAGTGCAAACAAAGATGGAAGTTACTATAGGAACGTTTCTGCAAGGAAATGAAGAGGATGGAAGCTCATCAGGCAGTGGACAAAATATAATTATTAAACATGGTTTTGTTAATAAATTTTATTTATTTAGAAAGAAATTATTTTTTTGCAAAAGTTCGAATAAAACAAATGTGCAATTTTCTATATTCGTGTAAGTACATTTTAGCCACCTAAAAGTCTTCAATAATTTGCTTAAGCATTTGACAGACTTTTCGTTCCATTTTTGATGTTAGCTTCAGCCAGCTTATGCTTATTATAGTTGGGCCTTTAAGTTAGATTAATTTTTTAAGTAATTTTAATAAAAACAATATTGGTTTTTTAATAACATTTGTATCATAGTGTGTCTTCATTTGCAGTGTTTCAAAATGGCACTGCACTTTCCGTATCTGTTTGTATTTTCTATAATTTGTACTCTAATTTACATTTACCATGAAAGTATGGATGCCACATATACTTTGTATAAAATCGTCAAAACAATATTTTTTAAACGTCAAAGTTTATTCTTTTTATAAATATTTTTGTTGCCTCCACCACAATAATTTATGTTTCAATTTTCTTGAACAACAAACAAATGGTTTTATAATTTATAAACAAAAAAACAACTCTATATATATATATATATATATATATAAATAAAGCCCAAAATAGGTGTCCGTTGGTTGCCAGTGTTTGACGAGATGCGCCGTCGGATTTCCAACAAATTTTCACAGTACCTTTGTAATGGTCGTCCGCTGGTTTGTATCTTTGCGTTTACACACAATAATGCTTCCACAGTGCGTGTTTGAAAAAAGACAAATTTTTCAAAAAATCAAAATTTTTTTTCCATTGCATACTTCGACTCAATGTTTTGCATAAAATGAAATGAGTGTTTTCATTTGTACGTTGCTGTGTGTGTGTACTTACACAGAATGCGACGGCAATACAAATTGAAATACTATGCTCATGTTTATAGCAAGTGGATGTGCAAACAAATAGAGCATTTGGCTTTTCATATTCTGTTTCATTTTGTGTGTGTGTGTAATTTTCGTGTTCAATTGCAAAATGATCCATCAGGCGAACGTTTTTAAAAGCAATTGTTAGATATTGGAAATGGCACAATTCCAATTGACCCCACCACAAAAATGATTACGCTTCCAGATAATTTTTGCCACTTTGCACAATCAAAACAAGAATTGTTCACAAACGTATTTCCCGGTATTCCCTAAAATTTTAAAAACCATGATTGGTTGGGGGAAAGAGCTATCTTAGCTGCGAAAAATGCAGATGTTTTGGATATCATTTTTGAAATTTTTACCCACAATTCGATTGACTCTGTTACCAATCAAGACGATATTTTAAATTATCCAGTCGAATCTTAAGATTCGCTTGAGTTACCTGGACTTTCGCCCCACCGCCTACAAGTGAAAGTACCAATTATTTTGCTTAGAAATATCTGCCAGCCACGAGTTTGCAATGGGATACGTTTAGTAGTCAAAAAAGTCATGAAAAATGTGATTGAAGCAAAAATTTTAAAGGGAAAATATAAGGGCGAGGATGTGTTGATACCACGCATTTCTATGATTCCTGTGTTGCTTTTGCAATGATCCCTGTTCGCACGATCAGTTATATGTGTCATGTTTACGTGTTAATAAACCAACTGCTTTGTTTGTCTATACCGCGAAACATGGTCGATTGAAGAATGTCGAATATGTAAAAGCATTGTAATAAAATAAGACGTATTATATAAGCACACAAGAATATTGAATTGTGAAAAAGATAAATTTATTAAAAAAACATAATAACGAAAAAAAAGAAATTGTGTTCTTTCTGATTAATTTTCTTGAATGATTGAATTTTTTTGGCGCACACAAAAAAGAACGCTGCAAAATAAAAACAAACCACAAATGGCTTGCAAAGCAGTCACGGGCACGCTAATAAACTTATAAATTTATTGCATTGTATTATTAACCAACAACAAACTAAAACCAAACTAAAACAAACTAAACACGAAATATTGATGTTGAATTGTGAATATCCTAAAGCAAGATTCCTTATTATTTGATCACAATTAGAAAGTTTAATTTTTACAACCTTTAATTCTATTTTATTTTTGTGTATAAACGTGCTTTAAACATTTTCAAATTTTATTTAAAATTCTAGTTAAAAATATTTCACGATTAGGATGTTCCTGTCGTAATTGTTGTCTTTGTAATTTGAATATTAAATGCTAAATGTGGCAGCCTTTGCTTGCATTATCTTCAGCTATTTTAATTTTCTTTTGTTCTAAGGTTTACTTTTGATATATACTTTTTATAACACTTTTTAGCAACAAATACAAAAAAAGAACATATAGGGTGTATAAAAAAAAAACGCCATATATTATTTCAGTGGATGTGCGAGTCTTGATTTCCCTGCAGAACCGTGTTATTTATAATTACTTTACACCTGTTTTTGCTGTAAAACTATTCGCAAGAGTAACAATGTGTGCATTTTTAGCTTTGTGTATGAGCATGCAATTCGGAATTTCTAGATTTTTCCATTTAATTTAATCAGACAATGTACATACATATGTAAAAACATACAAGCAAACTCTATATTAACATTTAGATTATGGTTGCTTATATGTCTCGTCTGAGTTTCTCCTGAATGATAGTTGAAAGTAAATTGGGGATTTCTAAGAGTAATAATATATATTTTGCACAGAGCATATTCATTCACGGTTTTTAGATCTGTAACATAAAAACATATCGAAAACTTTGTTAAGCAAGGACATCTAGGATTAATAGGATTCAAAATGTTAATAAAATTGACGGTGCCACATGTAACACAGCCAATGAATCGATCAATTTATTGCACATCAAATTTCCCAATCGCATAATTTCACGACAATCAGCGGTTAAGTGGCCAGCCAGACCCATATAGTGTGATTTAACACCACTAGATTATTTTTTGTGGGGCTATGTTAAGGACAGAGTCTATACGGAGCCAATCGAATCGATTGCCGCATTTGGGCTTCTAAGAATCCTAGAGCGATTGTAAAGAAGCCTTTGCATGTTCATCGTGTCACTGTGCGGTGATGTGCTATGCAGTCTGGACGGGTGATTGAGCCTCTTTTTCAACAGGACAGTGCCACATGCCACACAGCTAAGTAAGCGTTCAATTTCTTGCAAACCAAATTTCTCGATCGCATAATTTTACAACAATCGGCAGTTAAGCGGCCAGCCAGATCGTATGAGTTAATATCACTGAATGTTTTTTGTGGGGCTATGTTAAGGTTAGAGTCTGTACTCTGTAAAACTCAAAATCGCTGATGTGACTAACGAAATAGGATCGCCATTTTGCCAAGAAGTGTTTGAAAACATGGATGAAAGAATTTAAATCATCTTAATCTAATAGTTTTTATTTGAAAACGAATTTGTTTTTTTTTTATTTAAATAAAAGTTAAGTATTAAGTTTAATCTACGTTGATTTGCACTTATTCTCATAATATATTTATTATTTCAAAAATATATTTAAAATGTATTATTGCAAGGGAAAGCATATCCATATGGCCATTTCACTATTGGTCTAACAGTTTAGCAGAGGAGTTTTCCCCAAATTTTGTATAGAAAACTCAAGAGTCATGGATTAAATGAGAGTATTTGTTCAACCAAACGAATCTAGTACAAATTTTTGAAAATTCTTTACACATTTTTTTGTGTTTTCATCTTTTTTCAAATTATCTATTATCTATCTATGGCTTCTAAAGGAAATCCTTATGTAGAAAAATTGAAAATAAAAAGTGCTTTTGTTTTTTTTTCGAAGTTTCGCTGTTTTTTTTATAGAAGTGTTCTCTTTTTTGCATTGGTTCAATAAAAACTCTCATATAATCAATTTGACTTGAGCTATAAGACTCATGAAGTAGACAGGTGACAAATTTATTATGGAAAAATATTCGATAATACAAAGTGTTTTAATCGTTAAAACATTTTATCAAAATCTATCATCGATTAGGTGATGATGAGAAAATTACGTGAAAAATTTGGGAGAAATGCTTTATGCCAATACGATGTTACAGCTCGCTTATGACAACCTCGATTTTCATGAAAAAATTATCATGAGTGACGAGGCGTATTTTCATTTGAATGGATATCTGCATAAATAGAATAAGCAGGTCTACATCCGTTAAAAGTGACAGTCTGTTGTCCAATTTAGTCAGGAAAAATTATTAGACCATTTTTTTTGAAAATGAAAACGGCGTAACGGTAACTATGAATGGGGAGCGATATCGTTTTTAGCGCCACAACTGCATGCTTTGGGCTTGAATAATATGTGGTATCAACAAGATGGTTCCACCATCGCATACAGCCGGGATTACAACGGAATTACTGCGAGACCTCTCTCCACAACAAGTTATTTCATGTGTGATAATGTAATGAAAAATGTGCTCAGAAGGGCTCGCATTTGTGATATTGTATTCCATACATAATTGCCGACATTAAATAAAGCATTTATCAATATAAGAATAAACAAAGTGTATACCTTCCCGGCGGATACTCTGTATTTATTTTAAAGAAATTTGCCACAACTCAACGTAGATTCAATTAAAAATAATTCCAAAAAATAAAATTGTTTATTGTTAAAACTTAAGGTTTACTCGTCTATCAAATGTGTAGATAAATTTGACCTTCAATTTGTATACATTTGACTTGAAATTAAATTCTAATTTTCTAAGTGGAAAAATAACTTTCATTTTCCAAGCAGGGCAACCATTATTTGCGGTCTATATTTTTATATGCCTAAATAAATTTCAATATTCCACACGTGTCCAGAACCGTACACAACAGTAGTTTCTACAATTAAAAACATGCTTCATAGAGCAATGTAGTATACTCAGAACTGTTATTGCGTTAGATTTTTATAACATGATTAACAAAGTAAACATAATTATTCAAACTGGCATCTACAGCAGTTTGGTTAAACATATTGTCAGTTATAGAGAGATAGATTATCACAAAAAAAAAGAAAAATTCTCCAAAGAAAAATACAATAGTGTTTATTTCGTTAGTTATGAGCATGGTATCCGGTAGCAATAAAATTGTTAAAATAATTTTAGTTATCATAAATTTGTTTGATGTCAACAAAAATTTTATAAATTTACTGAATAACATAAAGGTTAAATTAAAATTACATTTCCACTGACTTGACAACCACTTGTTTTGAGTAAAATCTTTCAAAATTGAAAAATGTTTATATAACAAAACAATATAGTTTTTATATTATATTATTGTTATAGTCTTTATCATCTACTAGCTTTAAGGCGGTGTTTTAAATACTGTAAAGCATTTTCATTTTTACGTTTAACATTCAGTTTATAATTATATTATTTTAAAAGTCGATTTTTTATATTTGAATAAACAATAGTTTAAGCTTAAATATACATCTCAAAAATCTTTAACAAAAGATAAACATCCTTATACGGGCACACTTACTTAGAAAATAATAAAAGAGCACCAGCATTAATAGATACCACCCTATTGAAAGAACGATCTAAACTTAACACTATTTATGCTAATAATCCTAATACTAACTCGTCAGTACTATATAAAATGCGACTTATGATGTAATCGCATCGAAAGTGCTCGCCGATCGTACCATATAAACAGCCAATAATGACGGTTTTCATCGAAAGGAATAACAACAGCTTAATATTAAATTAAGAAGAATAGTAACTTATTTCAAACTATTGACGTAATGTTTGCTGGGATAAATGCGCATTTAGACTTAAAGACTATGTGATTATAACAGAACCGTAAAAGATTGCAATGAATTTATTTTTAATAATTTGATTTCTCATAAATTATTGCGAATTTTTTTATTGCATTCAAAATTTTAAAGCGATTTTGGATTAAACTAATTGAATAAATATTTTAAACTATGAAATAAAAGCGATTAAAATGATGTAATAAATATTTAAAAAATATTTTATAATCAAATTCGCTTGTAATCGTCTTGGATGTAATAATTTTAGCTGCCACTAAAGCCAGTAATTTCAATTAAAATTAATTAAATCACAATGAAAATCTTTGGTCTCTTTAAATGAAAACTGTTTTGTAGGAATAAATCTGCTCTGATGATTTTGATTTGCCAGCAAGAATAATTTTGTTAACAACGTCTTTTTAAATTGACATAATCTTGTAATGCAATCACTTTTTACATAGACTCACTAAAGGTAGTATTTTAGGGAATTGAAGGAGCATAATTTTAATAAAAATTCAGTTGTATTCGAAATGATTGTGCCCAAAACTAATTGCATTTAATTATTTTTAAATATGGAGTGCTAAACATCACTTTTAAATCTAAAATGATCGTTTCTGTAACTTGAAGTGAAATCTTTTTCACATAAGTTGCAATAAAATAAAAACTACATACTGTAGCTCACCCTGTTGCAAATGATATAAGCAAAACTATGACTATATAGTTTCATTTGACAAATTTATCATTTAATTTACCCAGAAGTTGTAGATTGATTGCAGCGCTTTGCAGCACTGGCTTGTAAATATATTCGTATTTAAATGAGTTACAGAGAATTCAAAAATAAGTGAAAGAATTTTTAGTTCTTAAATATCAAAAATATTAATATCGAAGAAAGAGAAAACTAGAATTTTGGATTAATAGTATAAAAATTTAATTTTGTTTTTTGAAAATAATTCAAAACAGCTTCCAACCATCCAGAGATAGTTTCGTATGAAATTTATTCGTAATCCTTGGAAGCGCAAATATGTAAATATGGTTTTCAATATTGAAAATAATAAATTAAATTGTAAACAGACAACAAATATATACGATTGTATGTATTGCATATGAATGTATCGGGTTTTTCAACAAAAAGTTTGTTTTTCAATTGTGGCAAGACCAATAACATATTTTTTTGACGTATTCGCAGTAGATGCGGTGGCAATTGTTACAATGACTTCAATTTCGTACGAAAATCGGATTAAAATTATTTAAATTCAATATGAAAATGGTGGTTCTGCTAAAGTTACATTTCGTAAAATTTTCCTTTTAAAAGCGCTATTAAGAATTTGGTCGTTAAACTTGAGTCGACAGGCTTGATATAAAATGTGGAAAAACCAATGCGTGTTCTGTCGAGTTTTTCAAATGAAAACATCGCAGCTGTGACCCACAACGTTGAAGCAGATCCAAATTTATCAATTCCTCGACGTTCTCAACAATTGGGGTTATCCAAAACCATATCACCATATGGTGAATTTTGCGAAAGGACTTGACAAGGTTCAACTGGTGCAGGAATTAAAGCCGACTGAACATTCACATCCCCATAGATTCATTGAATTTATTCAGGAACAACCGGCTGGTTTTTCTGAAAAAATCATTTTTTCAGACGAAGTCCATTTCAGACGAATTCCTTTTTAACTCGTCAGGGTATGTCAACAAGCAAAATCGCCACATTTGGGCTTCTGAAAATGCAGGAGTGATTATTGAAAAGTATTTTTATGTTCAACGTGTCAGTGTATCGTGCACTGTATGGTCTGAAACCGTGATATTTTTTCGAAGGTAAAGTTGAAAAAAACAGCAACGGTTAATGGATCACGGTATCGTGAGATGTTAAAAACTGAATTTTAGCCAATTATTAACTAAATTTTTGGTGTGTTTAATGAGCTCATCATTGATTCGTACTCCTTTAAAAACAATTCTGGTTAGAACGTTACAGCCGCTTTATCCTTACTGTGGGTGAATAAACATGATGTGCTGTATCTGCAGTTTCGACAAGACGGTGCAACATGTCGCACAGCTCGTGCCACAATTGATTTATTGAAGGAAACGTTTGGTAACCGTATAGCTTGCTCGTTTTGTTGAAGTAATTTGGCTTACAAGATTATGCGTTTTAACATCGCTAAACTATTTTCTGCAGGGATATGGGAGGTTGTAATTCTACGTTGATATACCGAGGAGGAGAACAGTCGCGCGTTATTGACGATATATGACCACAAACTATGGCAGAAGTCAAAAATAATTTGACCTCCAGAATTAGCCATGGCAGTCATATGCCTGAAGAAGAATTTTAAAAATTCATCTTTGTTTTACAATATTTTTAAGTTCTATGCCTTTATGAAAAACACCCTTCATTAAGAAAATATAACTTTACAAGGGTATTAAAAAAATACACTTAAGAATGCTTTTTCTTTTTTGTGTTTGGTAAAACTACATAGGACTTAATAAGCCAGTCCCAAGTTCAGAAATTTCGACAAGCAATTCTGACTTGCAATATTATAAATCTCCTTTATTAGACTAATAACTGCATTTTTTTTCATTATTCGTTAGACAAAAAAATGAGTATTAGGAAACATTGACTGTTCTTCGAAAAATATACATGTTCCCATTTTTAAAACGATTCCATTGTTTATGATTTTTTGTCATTTCAGGGACTGTCTTTGTTTCAAATATTTTTATTTATTTATATTTTTAATAAAAATTTTCTTTTCGTTTTTGTTTTATTTATTTACATTACATTTACCCATTTTTGTGTTTCTTTATACAGACAGACAGAATAGCAGGCAGACAATTGTCAACTTAGTTGTTGTTATTTCTTTCTTCTCGTTTTTTTTTTTGTTTTTTGTTTAAAATAACATGCCATTTAATATTTTTTTATTTGCTGTCAATTTAATTATTTAAATTATTTTCAACTGGTTTAATATACTTCGTAAATATTTATTAATAATAATTTGTTACCTCAGGTTAAACAAGACGTTGTATTTAAATAGGGATTTTGAGTAGAGACGGGTAAATTTTTCTACTACAAATAAAATGTGTAGAATATCTCGATTGTAATTTACGATTATTTTGAAATTTGGAAGTATTGTAAATTGAGTTGTATGACCTGTGGTAAATTAAGTATAGATATAACAAATTCTATATACGTATTTACTATATTTTCTCTGCTATTAAAGGATAAAAAATTTATTATTTTTAATTATTACAGTACTATATTCTTTATTAATTTTAAAGTTGAGATACCACTAGAATAAAATTCACCATCTGATTCTTTACTACTTTCTATACATTGATTTAGATAAAAAAATATTTCAAAACGATAGTACTGTAACGATAATGAATAATTATTTGAATATTGTTAATAGCAGAGAAAAAACATAGTAAATCCAAAAATGATATTTGGGTAAAATGTTGTCTTATTTTTAGATGAGAGTTGCATTGACTTTTCACAAAGTTCAAAGTTCTTTAAATGTTTAATCTTTCAAATCGTTAAATTTTTTGCTTACGTATGCTGGCAAAATGATAAGAGTTTTAATAAAAACAATTCAAATTGTTTATAAATGGAATCTTGTTTTTATAAATGGATTGCTTGGATTTGATAGCAGTAGATCTTTTCCCTAAAAAAGTATTGTATTATTTGCATTCATAAGATTTAATAAGAAAGCCTTGACTAGCAGAAAATAATATCGAGCTTTTTCCACAAGAGAGTCATATCTCAAAAAACTGGAACTGGGATATATGGGTTTAAAAGTTAAAATTTAAAGTGATTAAATGATTCATAATTTATAAGATTTATGATTCTATTCATAGGATTTATAAGTGAAGTCTTCTTTGATATAGTAATGTGTTATTATATCTCTTAGAAAATAATATAGAACCTTTTCAGCAAGAGTGGCATATCTCAAAAAGCTCGAACTGAGATATATGAGTGTTTAGTGGTGTAAAATGTCAGGTGACGGGAAATCTACATTGAGTAGACATGACCATAAAAAAGAATTGCAAAAACCCAAACGAACATTGATAGTGTTGTATTTGTTTTATTTTAAGATCCCTTAAACAATACGATGTGGCTAAGGGTGTCAAGCACATTCATTCTATACTCTCTAAATCAGAAGATTTTATTTTTGAAATGTTCTGCCATTCTTAAAGAGATCGGCATTAGTTAGCTACTATTTTTGTGTTTAAGTTCCATTGTTTCAAAGCTATAAGTTTCATTCTGATAACGGTATTTAAGCAGTCACCGACAGCTGAAAAATAAGCATTCAGCCACCACTTTAATTGCAATTTTGTATAAAAAATTGTATAGATATCTTGAATCTTTTTTCAATCGAAAAGGTCTAGCTTAGGATATGATTCTAATTTACACAGAAATCTAACTTCAAAACAACAAACAAGCTATTGGGAATGTTACTGTTATTCTTTGACACGGCTTGACAATGTTGTCATCACATAGAAAGCGCTCGTCGGTCACATCAACCAACAGCCAAATAATGGCAGTTTACACAGACGAAAATGTTAATAGTGAGATATATCTTTTTGAAGTTTTCATTTTATAACCGGCGAATTAACTAATTAATTAATTTTTATTTTAGTTTCTAAATTTTTATTAATTTTATTAGTTTTAAATCTTATTTTATCTCTAAAGACATTTCTACTTTATTTTTCAAGAAAATGTGAGGTTTTGGGTGATTTTTCTTCTTTTTTCTTTTATTATTTAACTGAGAGGGAGATTTAATAGTAAGAAATCGTTCTGCTTACTCAACTCAACTCTGCTAATGTAGGAAAGTTGCGATATAACTAAAGTTTTAATATCAAGTAAAGTTTTTGCTTCCACATTTTGCCAATAATTAAAATATACTCGTTTAATTTGAACAAATAATAAAGTATTATTTTGCAATCTTTAGATTAATGATAATAGTATGAAGTAAAGAAGATATTGAATTTAAAAGAAATTTTGTTTATTCAACATGCTAATTTTATTTTAAAATGTAAATTCTGCAATATTGATGCAAAAATCTTTAATATCTTCCTCCCGTAATCAAGTTAGATTCCAATATTATTAACTTTTCCACAAACCCGATAAATTTAAGTGATGGTAATCATTGTTTATTTTCTTGTATTACTGTTATGAGATCTAATAATATACAGCCAAAAATTTGCCTATGATTCTTCTTTATGTCGCATATTTTTTTTAAATAATATTCATGTCTTCTACGTTGCCATCAATATTTAAGGACGGGAAAATATATGGCCACTGCTCAAAACAAATGACGAATAAAGACCAATTCTAGACCGTATTAAATCATTCGACACAGTGGATCATGATATATGACTTAACAAATAAAAATTCTTTTTCAGATTTTCAGACACATTGGTCAAGGTTTTGGCTCATATTTATTGAATAGTATACAGTTGGTTTTTGTAAATAAAGTAGGGTCTGACAAATTCTCGCTTATCAGAGGTGTGCCACAGGAGTATATTCTAGGACCACTATTATTTTCAATATATGTGAATGATTTGCCAAAAGTGCTTTCAAAAGGCCAAATTCACCTATAAACAGACGATGTGCAATTCACTCTAAGTACTGCAGCTGCTGCCAATGGTCGTTGGCATTTAAATAAAAAATTAAGGAAAGTTTATCATTGAGCTTATGCAGGCACACTTGGCTTGAAACTTTATTAATATAAGTGTATTCTAATAGAGGCAGAAAAAGTCTAGCAACAATTATTTGAATAACGAGAATATTAAAATTGGTAATTAGCAAAAAATCTCTGCATAATTTTCAACAATTGGTTGACATTGCCGGACCACGTAAACGCTTTAGTTGGTCAAGTGTATGTGAAGTAATGGACGCTCTGGACCACACAATATTTCACTCCATTACGGATGAAAACTTTGCTCGCCAAAGCATACTTGATTCTAACGTTAATAAATGGATGTGAGTTATTTGATAACTGTGACACCGTTAGTAAAAGAGAATTGAACATTCTTTATAATAATATTATTAGATATGTCTATCGTTTGCGTAGATTTGACTACGTTTCATCTGTTTCAGTTAATCTTAACGGGGTTAGCCTCGAAAATCGTATAAAGATCCGTACTCTCGTTTTTCACAAACAAACCCTTAAAATACTTGTTTTAAAAAAAATAGGTTATTCCACCCAAAGACCGAAACATTATAACCCTTCTGCATAAACATCTAGTATCTGAGTGGCAATATTCTTGCATGCTGTTCGCATTTGTTATAGTCTTCCATCATATCAGCAACTCAGTGGCAACGCTAATAGCTTCAATAATAATTTTACTTATTTTATTTATCTTTAACTTATTTAAGTTTTTTTTTTTTAATATTTTATTTTAACTTTTTTTAAATAATTTAATAATTTAACTTTTTCAAATAAAAATTATGTTAACTTTAAATATAACGCAATGCATTCCTGTACAATAAAACTAAGATTAAGTTTTGTTTGAACAAATAAATAAACCAACAAACAAACAATTTTGCTTAATTCTTACATTAAACTAAAAATTATCTTTCAGAATTTGTTAAAAATAAAATTGATTAAATTACATGTCTCTGTTTGAAACCCTCAATAATAATTTTCAAGTAGAAGCAAAAATATCATAAATAAACACATAACGTAACTTAATTTGCTTTTTCATCTTTGATTTATTTTTTATTTGTATAAATTTTTTTCGCACATCTGTTTAGCTTGAGAATACCTTTTAGTCAAATATTTATTTGTTATAGTTTAAAAATAAATCTTTAACAAAAACATTTAAATATCTTAAATTGATTGTTTATTCATTAACAATATAAAGTAGTTTCTATATTGTTAATGTATGTTCTACTCATACTCGTACATGCATACATAAATATTTGTTGTTTTTGTTTTACAACAAGTCAACAAATAGATTTTGGCCAGATTTTCTCTCTCTTTTAATTTATTTAAAACATTTTGATTCCATACATTTATAAACAGTTATTTCTTATTTTTTTGTGTCAAATACACAAAAAATTATAACATTTTTTGTTGTATTTGTTTTAGTTTATTTTCTCTCCCCCCTTTTTTTCTCTAAAATATTAAAAATCTACAAAATTTGTTATTTATGTATTTATATGTTTTAGATAAAAAGAGAGCGCGTCATAAAAGCTTGTCAAATATTAAGCGAAAAGATGTTTCTAATTGAACAGTCGTTTTTATAAGAAGTTGAGTTTGACAATTTAAGTTTAACTTAAGGTTTAGAAAAGTTTTGTTTGATTTAATTTAAGAAAAGCTACGATTTATTTAGATACCATTTCAATTTAATTCTTTTGTTTATTCTTAATGGCATAAAGCTTTCGATAACTCTTAATTAAGTTTAATTAATCATAAAGGGTCCGCAATTTAACGTTTTTTTTTTCAACTAGTGCTTATTTTGTTAATGGTAACACTTAGCTCATGTTTGATTTGAGAGATAATTAGTTTTATCCTTCCGCTGAATGAATATGGTTGTGTATACGCTTGAAGAACGCTTCGCAAAGTGAGCCTGCGATCGACTTGCAGAAGATGCCGATTTAGCAAAAAAAAATAATCATCTTTTCAGATGAAGTGCATTGATCTCGGCGGGTATGTAAACAAGTAAAATTGTCGCATACATTGAAAAGCCGACGCACCCAAAACGAGTCACTGTTTGGTGCGGATTTTGGTCCAGAAGCATAATTGGGCCATTTTGTAGGAGTTCGTTACGGTCAATGACGATTGTTATCGGGCCATTTTGAACGAATTTTTGTTCACAAAATTTTAAGAGAAGGATATTGGCAACATTTGATTTCAACAGGACGGCGCTACGTGCCATACAGCTGAAGCTGTGTAGTTTTGGTTATAGCATTTAAAACAAAAAAAAAAGTTATTTGGCGGACCCTATATATGTTTAATGTACGAAATAATTTTAAATATTTTATAATTTATTTCGGCCAGATTATAATGTACTTTTATTTACACAGAAAGGTAACTGCAAAGCAATGAACATAATATTAAGAATTTTAATGTAATTCTTTGACAGTTAGTGACGTCTAGTGTTAACTAATACAGGACGGTCGCAAAGGAATTTTCTAACACCCACCTCAGCTGCTGTACAGGTATATGACAAAGGCTTTGTTCGATTGAAACAATTACTTTTACACCTAGATATTACATGTAATTTTCAAACGTAGAGAGAGGGCTTACAGTTGCCTAGCAGTATTGTAGCATACTTTTTACTGCAGAACTTTTCAGAATACAGTGCGACATTTACAGCCTTTAAGGTCCCTTAAACGATGCGGTGTTGCCAAGATTATGAAGGTTATCCATTCTGTACTCTCTAACTCAAAGGATTTTAATTTTGAAATGCTTTGCGATCTCCTACAGAGATCGGCATTAGTCAGCTACTGTTTTTGTTTTCAATTTCGAGTGTTTCAAAGCTATAAACTGCACTCTTAGAGTGGTATTTAAGCGGTCATCGATATGCTATTAAAATTAAGAAGTCAGCCACCACTGTAATTACAAGAACTTTTTATCAAAAATTCAGCAGATATTTGGAACCCTTTTTTCATGGAAAAGGTCTAGGCCTTGGAAAATATTCCTAAACTTACACCTACTAATATTTGCGATTTATAATCACCAATGCAATAATTAAATATGTTTTGTTTGAAATTAAGTTGAGGGATTTGTTCCGTCATTAAATGAAATACTCTTGATAGTATTATCTTGATAATGATGCCATCGCATCGAAAGCGCTCGCCCATCGTACTATACAAAACGCCAGTAACGACGGTTTGAATAACGGTTTTCACCGGAAGGAATAACAACAGTATGTTTCATTTGCTTGTTTGGTCATTTTACTGCAAACCATCAGATTATAAATGCATATTGTATAATCAATAATTTTTTACTTCGAATATACAATTTGTGCTATTTTGATATCTTTTAACTTTTTCATCTCTTAAACATTAATAACTAATTGATGTATATATTGAATAGTAAAAATCACAACAACTTTTGACAAACCCAAATAAAAGCATATATTTCGAGGAGACAAAATGAAGTCTTTACTTAACTATTAGTTAAGCTATAACTGTCAAACTGAACCCCTGACAATAAAAGAATTATTTTTCAACACATGCATGTGTAATTGACCTTCAACTTAATTCTCTAGCTGTGTAAACAAATTGTATATTTTGACAGTTATAATTAATTTTTTATTTATACGCAGAAAGTATACATTTCAACACGCGGTACAATTTGTTTATCAGCAATAAAACAATTTTTTTTTTATCTAATTGATCATTGTTTTACGTGTTTAATTTCTTTTTTACTTAATAATTGTACGAATACTAAATTCTATGGTAATTGCACAAAGTATAATAATTTTAAAATTATTTAGATAATAAGATAATAAGAGTGCAAAAGCTCTGAGTATATTTTGATTAAACTCATTCGCAGGCATCTTTCTTTGTTGCATGCATACGGGTATATGTATAGCAAATTATTTTCGATAAACGTATATTCTCAAAGGTATACAATACAATCCTGGCTAGTCTGGGATATTTTTACGCTAGTCATGAAACTGCTGGATAAATCCACATTTTAAACCTTTTTTTATCTTTAAATTTAATTTTGGAACTAAGCTGGTGCGTCATTAAATTTTTAACAGCATAAGAATAATTCGAAATTATTTTGTATTCGAACTCTGAAATTTCGAGTATACTAAAAGAACTTGCAATCTTTCGAATTCTGCTTTTATAGATATCTTCATTTTCTAAATACGAGTAATAAAAAGTTAAATTAAATTCAAATAATACTTTTACAACAGACGATACTATTTACCACACAAAACTTTCTTTAGCAATACTAAATCTATAATTCCAAGGTAATTTTTGATTGAATTTGATTGCAAGTTTCACCGTCGTTTTCTTTCGTTATCATCTGTGCTGTCAAGTTATTAAAAGGGGGATAGGATTTTTTTTAGTAAATGTCTTAAGGACTTTTCAGAAATTTTTGTTTTACATTATTTTTAATATTGTTGCAACTGGATTATAATTCAAATTATTTCCTTCTGTCATTTATTTATTTTCTATCATTACGGCAACAAAAATATTTAAAAAAAATTAAATTAATTAATTTATAAAATATATAATAATTATAGTTATTTGACCTTTGTAATATGTAATTATTAGTTTTATTATTATTCAGCAATAGGTCTTTATTTTATAAAAATTTTTAAACTTTATTTTTTATTTTATTTCAATATTTCGCCAAACCATTGGTTGGCGTCTTCAGGATAAACAATAATCAAAAAGTTTTTGATTATTTTGAATTTGTTAATCAACAAATTTTTTCAGTTTTGATTAATCATTTATACATTTTTTTGTTTATCCTGAAGATGCCAACCAATGGCTTGGCGAAATATTGAAATAAAATAAAAAATAAATTTAAAATTTTTTTATAAAATAAACCCCTAGTGCTTAATAATAATAAAAAAATAATTAATTTATAAAATAAATAAGTGATCACAAAATAAGAAATTCCTATTATTTATGCAATTACAGCCATTTTAAAATTTTTAATAAGTTTTCACATAAAAATCTATTTTTTGTAAAAAAAATAGGTGATCACAAAATAAGCTTGTTTCCTCTAAATTCCTATTACTTACGGAGATGCAGCCATTTTAAAATTTTTGCTAAATTTTCATATAAAAATTATTTTTTATATAATAAATATGTGATAACAAATTAGGCTTATGTTCTCGAAATTCCTATTATTTCGGATATACAGCCATTTTAAAATTTTTTCTAAATTTTCAATTTAAAAATCTGTAACATTTTTAGTGCTAGCGATAGTTCATTAGAGAATTTTTGCCAAAATTTTTAAGTACACTATGTAAAAAAATTTCTTAGTTCAAATGAGAGCCTTTATTTTCCTTTAACCTTAAAGTTGAATGGAAAAAGATATCATCTTTAATTGAAAAGAGTAATGAAGTAGTATTTTTTTTAGTAAAAGTAGGCTCTCGAAAATTTTAGATTAAAAGGAAAAAGACAACAGCTTTATTTCATGCAAGTATGCAAAATGTCCAGTAGTGCTGCTGAGGCAACCACTTTTAAAATCTTCGAAAAGCCTTAGATATAGTATTAAGTGAACAATAACATACATGCATATGCGGGTCGAATCCATAGCCTGTTTCTCATTTAAAAACTTATCAAAGACAAAAGTACTTTTGAACTCATGAATAATTATTTTGTTTAGCTGCGAAAATATTATTAATTTATATTTTTCTTAAGCACGTGATTATTTAATTGGAGCTTTAAAGCATTTAATTAAAACCAGTTTTATTTTTGGACGAATTGATACAATTTCTGTTGTATCATATTATTTTCTTTTTGTATTTTTTTTTTATTAAAAAAGTGCACAAATTATTAAATGCCAGTCAATTGAAAAATTTTACTTCCATTGGAAATTTATTTTCAAGTGCATTTATTTTTATTGGTCGCGGTCAAATATTTTAAAACAAATTGATTTTAAAATAAAGAGAAGAGTATTTTTCTGCAGTGTGCTATTTTAAAATTTTATTTACTGCGAATGTTGGATTTGTTTTAGACTTAAAAAATAACTTAAAAGTCGTATATTATATTGTTGGGTTATTTTTTGTTGCTTACAGTGATCTATCAGAGATCATTTTAAAATGAACTTGGAAATGGCGGATACAATTGTTCCTTACACAAAAATAAAAAAATTCCCAAGTCTGAAAGTCACTGACGGTAGCAGAGCATACTTATTATGACTGGCGGAAATTGAAAGTTAAAAGCAATTTAGAAAGTGTATCGCGCCGGGATGGAAGTCAACCGTTTTTGTTCAATATTGAGATTTATAAGGTTTAACGATGCAAACCCCCGGACTGCACATGCACAAACTGATATACCAGCACCAATCCCTCACTTTATGCACACTAAAAGCCCAGTTAAAACTTAGTCATTGACGAATAATTATTTCCTTTCCGTGGAAGCACACGGTTTACACAATACACACCATCAAAACCTGCCAAATATGGTGTCAAAGTTTAGTGAATTTGCTATGCCAAAAATGCATTTTCTAGGTGCGAAACGAACCAAAGGGGACGAGTTGTGAAAGATTTGTGTAGCAGATCCCGACGAAATGTAAGAAATATTACAATAGACAATTTATTCACGACGTTATCAGTTGCGAAAAATTCTTCTCACCTGGAACATAACAATCCTTGAAACTTTACGCAAAAACAAGACCTATATTCATGCGGAAATGTAGGCCAACAAGGATAGACCATATTGGTTCATCATTTTTCGGTTTCAGAAAAAAATTTAACGATGTGCTCTTATATGTGCTTGGATTTTCCTACGGGGCTAAAATTACTTTTATTTGGGTATGGTTTTTCGTCGATCCTTGTCGAATTTGGTTTGTGAACAAACCGGTTTCGGCTGTTTGCCATCTTAAGTGTTCTTTTCGTACGAAAATAAAAAAATGTGCTCTTATGTTGCACGAAAAAATAAATCAAGGACGCTGTTTTCATCAATACACTAAGATGGCGAGATGGCTGAGGGCGGGAAGTCTGAAATCATAAAATTTTATAAGATGGCCAAAGGTAACGTTTATAAAATGGACCAATTATTCAGTGAATATCCTACACAACGACAGATGAAAATAATGACAATGGTCAACGTCATTATTTTTTTAATATATTGGACATAACGGCTTTCGCAGCGTATATGGTATACGGAAAAAAAATTCGTTCAACATGGCCCGATAACGATCGCCATTGACTGTAACGACCATTCCTGAAAAATGGCCCAATTATGCCTCTGAACCAAAATCCGCACCAAACAGTGACTCGTTTTGGGTGCGCCGGCTTTTCAATGTATGTGTGCGGGTTTTCTGTGCCCCAAATGCAACAATTTTGCTTGTTTACATATCCGCCGAGATCAATGAGCTTCATCTGAAAAGATGATTTTTTTTTGCAAAATCGGTATCTTCTGTAAGTCGATCGCAGGCCCACTTAGCGAAGCGTTGTTCAAGCGTATGCACAACTATATTCGTTCAGCGGAAGGATAAAACTAATTATCTCTCAAATCAAACATGAGCTAAGTGTTACCATTCACGAAATAAGCATTAGCTGAAAAAAAACCGTTGAATTGCGGACCCTTTATGTTTTGCTCTAGAAACAAAATGGCGTAGAAAACCCAGAAAAGTGTGCGGCAAATGTGAGAAGCTAATGGGTCTTGAACATTCGAACACAAATAACGACCGCATAACATGTAACGATAATATGTAGTTTCAAATAAAATAATATAATTTAAACACACTATAAAATGATTTGTTGCCTTTTATTTTGATATAAACTGGTGTGGTGTCACGTTTGTGTATTTACGTAGGTGTTGTAGGTGGCTCCTAATTTCTGAAATACTGATCCAAATTGGTAACCGATAAAAGTATAGAAATTACTTATATTTCATAGATCCAAAATCTCTCGCCATTCCTGAGTTACAGCACTGCAAAGTTGCAAGTGGATACAAATGTGGCTGGTTGCGTATTCTAGGGTCTTATAATATATTTGCTATTTGCTTATTTTTTATTTTTAAGGTTTTCTTTTTTCTTTGACCACGGAATCATAATAATAAGAAAATATGTAAAAATTTATTTTAAACCCTAATTGCAGGAGTATATAAAAATACTTGTCGTTTTAATCGCAACTATCTCAAATTATCAAGTTAACCATTTTGCCTTCTTTTTTAATAATTTATAAGCATTTAACAAAAATTCAAAAATTTATTTTTAGAAATTTTCATTAAAACAATTTTATTTGTTTAAGATAAGTATGTGCGTACATGTTGATGCTAATAAATATTAAAGTTGTTGATTTTTAATTATCCCAACATTAACAAATAACATTAAAAATTTAAAAACGTACTAAATTCAAGTAATGTTTTCTTGGTATAATTTAAATTTTTCATAAAAACAAACAATTCGCTTGGCTTTCTAACGTCAGAATGAAAATAAAATTTACTTTTCTCACTTAAATGTTTCTATAGGATTTTGAGATGTGATTGAATTCTATAAGCGAATTAAGTTTGGAAGAAGCTGAGGTAAATTTTGTTGAAAGGAGAATAAATCAAAAATAAAAATTTAACAAAACTTAATAATTGGATACAGTATTATATGTCTGCTTTTTATAATGATTTTACTAAAGAGAGTACTTTTTAAGACCATTTTTTAGTTAAAAATGTGTTTAATATACAAAACAAACAAAAAAAAAATTAAATATTTGCTATTGAAAATTACTGCGGAAAAAGTGTGATTGTTAAAAAATTTTGTTGGCTTAAAATGATTTTTCAGCAATTTATTTGATTTATTTGCTGGTTACAAAGGAAAAGCTTTCTAAAGGATTTATGTGCTTAAACATTTAATTAAATATTTCGTTTAAATATTGTCTGTTAGGAGGACACCATTTTTTGCCAAATAAATCAATTAAATACAGGAATTAATTTCAATATAAAGTCAAATAAAATCTTTTTAAATCAACATATCTTTTCTGTTTACAATAAAAAGAAGTCTTGCAAAAAGGCTCGCATTGGGTTTAAACGCTTTTCTATTGAAATTGTAATTTTTGTTAAAAATGTACTTTTTGTTCACAATATACGTTTTCTCATTTAAAGCATACCTTTTATTATTAGAAGATATATCTTTTATTATAAAAGCTATACAGGTATACTTTGTGGTAGAGATTGATTCCTTTTTTATGAAAAAATATAGTTAAAAAATATAGTTTAAATTAATAAGATGTAATTTCTTCAAGTTGTTTTTTATCCAAATAGTAAAAGGTAAATTTTGTAAATAAGGTACATCTCAGGAGAACGTGTTTTAAAAAGGTCATTTATTTTTTATCAGAAAAATATGTAATATTTATTTAATATTTATTTAATACTTATTTAATACCCTGTATTTTATTTTGTATTAAAAAGTTTTTAATTTATATTTATTTTTTTAGCAAAACAATTTTGATTAAATTATGCACAGTTTCATTTAAGAAAATTCTGTTAAAAATGTACTTTTTGGAATAAATTATTTATTTTACTAAAGCGCAGTTTTAAATACAAAACAGAGATTTTTTTATAAAAAAGTATTTAGTATACAAAGAGTACCTTGTATACAAAAAGTACTTCGTACACAATATATAAAAATAAAATGTTTTTTTTTTAAATTGCATTTATTTGCAAGTAAGTTTTTTAAAGGGTGCGAAGATAAATTTGTTCTACACGAATTTGTAATACGTTCCACATACCTCTAACAGCCCTGCTAAATGAAGTTAACATTAAAAATTGTATATTTTTAAAAATATTTAAAAATTTTATAAAAATATTTTCGGCTCTAGCAAACATTTTACGGCAAAAATAGGATATTTTGAAGTCATTGAAGTTGAAGTAAAATTTTCAAAAATACATATCTCCGATATCGTGCTGAATGCAGACATAGATTATATACTTTAAAGTCTGATTGTTTTAGGCTACTCTCACTATGGCGGGAAAAGATTTATGTCTTCGCTAAATATCGAATTTATCCACTTTACAATATCCTTTTCGTTTAATTTTCTTCCCCTAAAAAATATGCAGGTATTGTTTGTATTAGAGTTTTGAATAGAGCCCAAAATATTTTTTATAAAATTTATAAATGTTTTTAATAGAATTTTATAACTTATAGCTATAAAATCAATTTCTAAGGTACACTTATTTTAACAGTATATGGGACGTATTACAAAAATTTGAGGGATGCATTTAACTGAAATATTTATCTTCACACCGTGACTTCTTTTATTTATGTCAAGAAATCATTTTTTCTTAAAAAGTAATAGCTTTTATAAAAGAGTTTTTTTTTTTAAGAAAACGCTTTATAAATAAGAGACTTTTTATGCAAGTTTTTTTTTTATTAAAAAAGTACTTTTAGTGAAAATATTCTTCTCATTACAAAGGTTATTTTTTTAACATTTTTCGTAACAAAAATGTTATTTGTTTCATGACAAAGGAACTTTTTTTAATAAAACCATGAATTTTTATTAAAGTTAAGGTACTTTTTATTTAACTATTTAATTAGAAAATATTCTTAAAATATTCTTTGTAGTAAGAAAAATTTATTTAAATAAAAATTATGATTATAATTCATTTATTTTACAAAGATATTTTTCTTTATTTCTTCATGATATTTAAGAATAACATTTAATAGAAAAGTATACAAAATAATGCCAATTAAACATTTTTCAAATTTAATTGAAAAGCCATAGCAGTTTAATGACAAAAATAAAAGATTTTAAATTAAATTGAAGTTGCTGATTGACAGAATTCGAAAAACAAAACCAAATCATAATATTTATCACAGCTCTCAAGTGCATCAAAATATGAAGTCTTCCAAAAAATGTTTAAATTGAAAACAATTGAAAGATTATATATATATATATATATATATATATATATATATATATATATATATATATATATATATATATATATATATAAATGAAGGCTACAAATAATGCACTGGCAAATTAACGATCGTTATCTCTGTGAGTGAAACCTTTGTTTCACAGTCAACCAACGTGTATGAATGGAAAGTAAAAAATTCATTGGAAACAGTTTTATTAAGTTAATAATTTCAATTTAAATATCCAAAAGACTGAAAAGCATTATTTATTTATTTTTTATAGTCATATAAAAGGGAATCAGCTCCGTACTCATGTTAACGTAAACTAATAAAAAGAAATGCTATTCCCTCTCTTTAACAGCAAAGTCTGTTGAAACTCAAATATTAGACAGTCAAAATTTTAAAATCTTAGGTCTAGATAATAGTTAAGTTTCATAGAATTGACTATTTGGAGAAGTCTTCATTAATTGGACTTGTGGCTAACAAGTCGCAAACTCGTCTGCATGAGCCTTTATGCGTCAAAAAGTCACAAAAATCTACTTCCTGAATATGTGAGTTTTCAACAAGCAACGAATCTTTCAATTTCAACGTTTGGGGATAAAATATTTTTAGCCCCTGAAAGATAGTTCAGGCTTAGTTTTCAAAACATATTTGTCTTTGCATGGAAATAAGAATCACTATTTTTTTTTTTGGGTAGATAAGCAGTGGTTATCCTTTTCTATACCCTTAAAAATATGTGAACAAGTTTATCTACTCAATTTGAAAGATTTGGCAGTTGTCGTTTTTATAGTCTTTAATTATGTAAAATGTTTTAATAAACATGAATCATCTCGCTTTCATTCCCAAAATAAATAGCCTACAACTTCAGTAACATCATTTTTTTGCTTCTTTTGACTTTAGTTTTTATTTTTGATTTGTAAGCTTTGAAGATAAAGAACTGCTTTTGCAACGATTCCATGTAATTACTATGGACTTGAATTGAATCCTAAATTATTGAGGCATATTTCTGAATAGGTCTGCCAAGAGAAGTATAAATACCTGTCACTAAACTGCTTCATCCAACATTTAATAAATCCAAGAATTACACGTTCTTTGTTAGTGGCTAACGAAATATGCAGTTTAAAATTGAATTTAGCATCCAGTAAAATACCAAGCTCTGAAATTACATTCAGTATCTCAAGTTCATCGAGTTGAATGGTTTGTAAGATTTTTGACATGTAAAAACATCAATACATCAAAAATTTAAATTTGTTTACACCTCTCTGTACTGTTTCTTATGGCGGTGTGGAACTTAAACACTATTTCACTTGATGTTTGTGTCTTTTGGTTTGGAGTTTCAACATAGATAGAGTAATGCCCGAACAAAATTTAGAAACTGTGCAAATTGGTCCCGAAGCAGGACTGCCATTCACTATGACTTTCATAAGCTCACTTTTGTTTGAATAAGTATATTGTTACGAATGTGTCTTGCTTAAGATTTAAAATAAAATAATTAAGCAATAAAGCAAATTACTGGTTAAAAACTGCGTAGAAGTTTATACACACACAACTACAATTTTATATTCTGTTTAGTAACTGCCTGGCATGCAAGAAAAAAAATACATGTATGCTGTTTACCATCTAAACGCGCAAGACAAAAAAACTAATTTTACAACAACAAACATACATGTTGTTTACCACCTGCGTAATTTTCTAAAAAACGCTTTTCTACAAAAGACAACAACAAATATATTAAAATAAATTCCAAGCAGAAACCGTATCAGCATAAAAACAAAAACAGCTATACACACAGACATACAGGCAGCAACATACAACAACAAAATGTGATACAAAGGGAGTAAAAGATTCTTAAATCTTCTAGACTTTAAATGGACAAATATAAATAGGAAAGCGTCTGAGTGGATAATCAATCAGTTTAAAACTAAACCTCATTAAGTAAAGACGTGCATTTTAAATAAATTCTTCTGAAGTGTCAACTTTGTGTAGTTAAAGTAAATAAAATTGTAATAAATTTAAAAATTCTAAAAACTGGTGTTATTTATTTTGCAATAAAGAACGTTTATAAAAGGTATAGACGTGACAATATCAATAAACAAAACTGCCATATTTGAAGTGATGATAATGCTCAAGTATACACTAAGACCCCTTTACGTCCATCAAACCTTACAATGCGTGATTTGATTTACATCTGCACCGACCGCGAGGTCATAATCAGATGGTGGTCAAACCACTTAGTTGATTGGACACCAACTACGCCTTACAGTTTGAGGTGCTTTGTGGAAGGTGGAATCGTTGGTCCGTACTACTTTAAAAACTGTGCTGGTCAGAATGTTACAGTCGATGGTGGCCGCTGTAAAGCAGTGATTACTGACTTTCTCGTTCATGAATCAAAATGGCGCAACATGTTAAAAGATTCATACTACATTTCATTTATTGAAGGAAACACAATTTTAGTTTTGAACCCGTGAATTAGCCTCCAAAATTGTGCGTTTTAATACCGTTGAACTGTTTTCCGTCAGAATATGTGATCACTAATCTATGCCTATAAGCCGAAAAAAAAACATAAGAAATTTGACCTTCAGATTCATCTACTTCCGAACCAGCTGTTGTGAAGATTATCTTTCGAAAAAAGTAAATTTCATGTGAAAATAAAATAAATAATACAAAAACACCCTTTACTATATATATTTTTAACATTCGAGTGATTTTATTTTGTTTAATTTTGTAAAGAGAAGTAGCACTTCAGGCAACAATGCCTATTTACTCAAGTACCGTGCTACATTTTTTGAGAAAAGGATAGAGAAGAAATGAAACAGGTGGTGAAAGTAGAAAGATAGTCGAAAATTGACTGCCGTATAAAGACAGCACAGCGACCAGTGAATATGCCTTCGTCGCTGAGCAGGCCCAGCCCTACTAGCCTATAGGGGCACCTATTTACAGTTTTTAATTTTACAGTATGATAATGTATGATAATTTAACACAATATTTAATATATTTCGCTGTATTGCAGCAGTTGAAATTGATTTGTTACTGTTATTGCCAGTTTCAGAAATTTGTGCACTTCTTTGCAATTATTAATGCTAATGCTTTCTTATTATTGTTTGCTATAAAATAAGCAAAATAATAAAATGAATAAAATTTTTGATAGTTCTTATTTAGCGATAATGAAAGTTATAAATTTATTATTATTTATTATTGATACTTGCACATTCATAATAAAAAAGTGTTTGCAATCAATGGTTATGCTAATTCATTTTGATAAATATAAAAATTACTGATGAGAAATAAAAAACTCTTATTCTTATCAAAATTATTATCTTATTGGCATATGCGGGTTCGAATGTTATAAAATTTAACTTTATGCATTCAATTTATGCATGCATAAATAGTGTTCAGAGATATAGAGACAACATAAAAGAGCTTTAGTTTGTCTTAAAAATAATTTTTAAATATATTCGGAAGGGTACTGATCTGAATTAGCTTTTATAAAATTTTTAATAATTCCAGTCCTTGATAAAGTGTGGAATTAGTATAATGCAAATGGCATTTTAAGCATTTTGTGGTATCGCTTTTTCACGTCATGCTTCTATGTATAATCATATTGAAGTAATTCGCTATGTATTGTTGTGTAGCCTAATTATGTTATTGTAAAATATAACCATAATTATGTTTAAATTATAAACATATTTGAATATAATGAATAGAAATAAGAAATTAAGATACAAAATTTGTATCTAGACATCTTTTTGTTGAATTACACGAAATCGATAGATTGTGTATTTTGATCGTTTCTAATAATAAAGGCAATAAAAAATTAATAAACTGAGTACGGCTATGTTCAACTAAATAACAAGTGTATAGAAGATGTCTCACTCCCTTTTTGGGTGTCGTTCGTTGTGTGAGAATTGGAGAAAAAAGGAGTTCTAAATAAATTGCTGAACTAAATGACATAAAGATTCGTTCTTTTTTTTATTAAATTCCTATTATGAATTTAATAATCCCAGGCCCTTAAGTTTTATTTAGCAAGTGTTGGTTAAGCGTATCTAAAAATAGATTGAAGAAAACTTAATATAGCGCATATTTAAATTTCATCTATACAGATTAAACAAATAAAATATAGCACTTGCAAAAATTAACAAACAAGGCTTGAAAACAAATATACTTTCCGACATCGCATAAGAAATTTTAATATTTATTCAAAAGATAAAGCTGTAAACATTAAAATAGATCAGATTAATTATTTAATTTCGAATTTAATTTTTGTTATAGCAGCCATAGAAGTACACATTCTGTATGATTGATTTAAAAGTGATTGACAATAACAGCTTAAACGAGATAACGCTACTAAAAAGAATATCCTCGAATTAGTAATTTTCTTTTGTACATTGCATTTTTACCAACTTTGTTGGGTTCAGTTGCCATTCATGTGGCTTAAATAATGAATTTTTTAAATGCCACGAATTCTGTAAGTATAAATTTAAATAAAATAAAATCAGTACAGAAATGACTGATTTCTGCGAAGATGCAAAGTTAAAGAGGCAGACAAAATTGTAACCGTTTTGGTTAAAAGTACGGGCTTAATAGGCAGCGGTTGATAAAGCAAATATTACTTTGCTTTTGCCAAAATTGCGTATGATTAACATTAATAATAACCCTATTAACATTTTATTTTATATTTCCTTAAAAAGGTTAATAACTTAATTAAAACAAGCACTTTAAGAAAAACAAAATAATCCTGTTTTATAGAAATAAAAACAAAATATGTTGAAAAAGAATCTTCAAAATGTTTAACAAAATTATATTATCGAAATTTAAAAACTTTTAAGTTCATTGAACTTTAAAGAAAAAGAGTCACAGAATCATATAAAATGCTTTTGATTTTTATCTATTTACTTCCTTTGAGTTAATATCAGGTTTTTCAACAAGAAGTGTTTTATTCAATTGTGGCAACATGATAGCTTTGATATTTAATTTTTTGATGTATTCGTAGTGATGCATTTGCAATTGTTACAATGAGAAGCCTTTGCATGCTCAAAGTGTTACTGTGTGGTATGCTATATAGTTTGGAGGCATGATTGGGCGGTTTTTTTTCGAAGATGAGGGTGGAAATCCAGTACCAATTAATAGAACACGCTATCGCTATCGATGATAACATTTGAGCCTATAATTGAGGACTTGGATATCACTGGCGTGTGGAGTCAACAGGATGTTGCCACAACGATCAATATATTGGAAACCAAATTTCCCGATCGCTTTATTTAACGAAAATCAGCAGTTAAGTGGCCAGCCAGATTTAACACCCCTGGGTTATTGTTTGTGGGATTATGTTAAGGACATAATTCCACAAACAACTTAAAACCTTAAAAATCAAAATTCGTGGTGTGATTAACGAACTAGGACCGCCACTTTGCCAAAATGGGATTAAAAACTTTGATCAAAGAATCGACATCTGTTAGCGCGATCATGGTGGACATTTGCCAGATATAATTTTTCATTAATGAGTGCCGATTTTTTTCTTTGTAATACAATAAAAATTTGAATCATTCAAGTTTCAATTTTTTGTTGTATTTTGTTTTTAGAAAATAATTTTCTTGTTGTAAGAACCCTTTACTTTAAGTTATAATCCAGTATTAAAATATCTTAATGACTTAAAAAATAAATAAAATGTGATGTATTTAATCAAAAATTAATTGAAGTTGATTAGGTAAAATGGATAAATTTGTATGATATGAGCGCCTTCAATAATTAAGAATAATTCATTTTATTTTAAGATTTTTCTTTATATATTTTTCAAGGCCGGCTAGTTAACATTATGCCAACGAAGGGGGTAAATATTGACTGTTAACCCATCTAAAAAACTGAACAAAATTTTTTAGGGAAGAAATAAAGCTAAATAAAACCAAAAATTATATAGCTGAAATAAATCTTGGAAAACAACAAAAATTTGAAAAGGAGTCAACAAATAATAGACTTTAACTTTTATAGAAATTTATGACTTTGATAATTTTAGCTTTTTTGTAAAAATTTTAAATTTCAGTTATTTAAAATTCAACTACAAATTTAATATTTTTTTATTATAATAGAAATTGGATCCTGCTGTGCATGCTGTGTTTTGCTTTGAAATCCATGTAGTAGACAGATAAAAAATTAGTTTACAATAACTAATAGAATGGCGTAGTCTTTCAAGTATATTGCGGCATTCAAACATAACAACAATAGCTGAGTTGAAATTGTTTTTTATTTCATATACAACTGAACAATTGCACGGAATTTTACACAAATTTTTTTTTAATATTTTCTTTTTATGCAAAATAAATTTTTGCTTTTTATTGATAAAATATTTTAATAATCAATAAAATTGGATTATGTTTTATTATTGACGATTTTGAATAAAATAATTTTGTAGGATTTGAATTGCTTTTAACACTATTTAATTTTCATTAAACTATCTGTTATCAATTTACTGTTTAGTTTTTTTATAAATTCAATTGTTATAAATATAAATTTATTTTTTATTTATTGAACAGAATACAATATTATTTGCATAAACGAGTTTGTTTTTGCAAACTCAGCTGGAATTTTTTGATCAAAAAAAAAAAACAAAAACCACAAACTCACACACTTGAAAAGCGTAAATAAAGAAAATATTAAAAACAATATTAATTATTAAAAACAAATTATGAATGTTTAATTCAACAAAGACAACACACGTTTTAGCATTCATTTTTCTACAGTTTTTAAAATGTTTATCAGTCATTAATTAATTTTATTTTTATTAAAAAAAAAAAAACAAATTCTTTATTACATTTTAAATTTACACAATAATACAATTGCTCTTTTTTTTACTTAAAAAAGCTTAGTAACATTGCAATTTTATAATTTATTTTATTAGACAAAAAATTAAATAAGCAGGAACTTGATTTCTAATAATCGATTTGTTTTCTTTAACTTAAACGAACACGTTTATAACCGCCCGCCGTTGTATCTATTTAAAATGCTCGTTATCAACTAAATTGTTTATTACATTACTGAACATAAACATTTTCGTTTGTTTTAAAAACTCATTTAATTACACTCTGCGCGATTGTCTAAATAAACTCACTGACTTTTCCCTGCTCTAACAACAATCTCTCTTTTTTTCTCCCTCTTTCTCTTAAACTCTCTATTGGCCAGGTTACTCACATATTTTACAAATGGTTTGAAAAACAAAAACAAACACACAAAAATGTTAGGCAAAAATATCAAAGTTCCCAAATACTTTTCAATTCGAATCTCCTAATTTAAAGTTTTGCCTTTAAGGGCCGGGCCACATAGAGTTCGTCTTACGTTATAAAGAGTTTTTCAACAAGTGTATTTTAACTTACTTGTCAGTTGAAAAAGACTATGTATAAAAAGTGACTGATTCAACACGCTCCGGCTTTAAAAATTTCGTTTAGTTTTATCTCTAAAATTCATCCGTAAATTAATGAAATTTTAATTTCAATTCCTATTAGTCATTCATGTCTTTATGCTATAAATAATTTTATTTTTCAAAATATTACTTAAATTGACAACTAAAATCAAAAAGCTAACATCTATCACTTCTACTGCATAATTACAGAATTAAAGAGTGTAACAATTTAAAGAAGTAGGTCAAACGCAACACTACACCATAAATAGAGTTATTTACTGAATGCCGAGACTCGTTTGTTCTCTTCGGATATGCCTGGTTGCTAGCAACCATATCAAAACAGCGACATTTGTCGACGACGCGGCTTTTCTTAGCTTTCACGAAAGCGTCCAAATAGCATCCAGTTACCTTTAGGATAATATACATCATTTGGATTCATGCCCTCATCATAGGGATTCATGCCCTTCTACTTTGATAAATAACTAAATAACCTCAGCATTCAGAGTTGAAATATCTTGGCATACATCTTGAACGACGCTTAACCTGGAAAAGTCACATCTCACCAAAATTGGCTCAGATGAAGCTAAAAGCAGTGCAAATTAATTGGTTAATTGGTAGAAATACAACCCTTAACTCAGACAGTAATCTTTTATTGCAGAATTCAATGGTCAAAACTATATGGTCTTATGGGTACTGGCTCAGCTTCAAATTTGGAAAAAATTCATAGGCTCCAAAATAAGATTTTACGGATGATAACAGTGGCTCTCTGGTATATAAAAATAAATAAATAAGTATCTTAACATTCCATTAAGTTCTGATGAAATAGCGAAACATGCAGAATCGTATTTAAAATGTTACATATGCACCCAAATCTACTGACTCGCAACAAATCCGGTGGCTTAACAATAGTGGTCACATTCGGCCAAAAAGGAAAATTCTTTCTTCCATTAGCCGACAAACAGAAAAATAGCTCTCATATAATATCAGCAACCATATTTTCACAATTTTATTTTCTGGCACTGGCTAGATGTGAGCACTTATTTTTAGTCCAAAACTCAGAAGACAATAAAATATTATGAAAAAAAAGTTCATCAGAAGTTGTTCTAATCCCCAATCAGAATCTTTGTCCCCATTTTGTTCAAAAAATCTCTTAAAATGACAACTCTTATAAAGATCACGAATGTACAGGATTGCACAGAAAATATTAGTTTCATAAGAGAGCGAGCCAGAAAGAGAGAGGAAAGAGAGAGGAAAGATAGAGAACTTTACGTACTAATGTGGGAGAAATTGAGTTGCATTAGTTTTTTGGTAAATACTGAGTAATTAAGTCATAAAAGATTTCAATGTTCCAAACGAGTTATTTATTTCAAAACTGTTGGCTTGGAGTTTTGAAAAATATTCGGTATCTCAAAATATGTAATAAGAGAAAAATACTATGTTAAAATGAGTTATATGTATATTCATTTTTCTAATTTCGAAGTTGTAGGCTACTTTAAGTTGCAAAGCACAATATAAAAGAGAAAAGTCACACACAGTAAGCAGTTCTCGATTACTCTTCATCAAATAAAATGTGAAGTTATGTTTCCCTTGGTCCAGATATTTCAAGCAATGCATATTTATTTTCTTAATTTTATATATTTTCTTAATTTTATATATTTCCAAAGAATTAAAATAACTTTTCGGATTTTATTAAAAATTGTTTTATTTTATTTATTTTTATTTACTTAGGGTCAACACAGATAAATCTGTTCAAGTAACTTTTACACTTCGGAAAAATAACTGCCCACCAGTATCCTTAAATCGATCAACCTTTCCACAATCAAATAATGTAATGTACTTAGGCCTTTGCCTGGATAGAAGGTTAACTTGGAAAGAGCACATTGAAAGAAAACGTCAACAACTTAACAATAAGTCAAAGAAAATGTATTGGCTTTTTGGTCCCAAATCTTCCTTGACATTAGAGAACAAAATAATATTGTACAAAACTATAATCAAACCAGTCTGGACTTACGGCATACAACTTTGGGGAACCGCTAGCAACTCAAATATTGAAATTCTTCAAAGATACCAGTCTAAAATGCTAAGAACAATTACTAGCGCTCTATGGTTTATCAGCAACAAAAATATCCATAGCGATCTTAATATACCTACGGTTAAGAAGGAGATAGCCAGATTCTGTGGCAAATATCTACAAAGATTGAGTAATCATTCAAACCTACTCGCCATTAATCTTCTGAATGACGGTGATGAAATAAAAAGACTGAAGCGATATCACGTACTTGATCTTCCTTTTAGAAAATAGAAATAAAAAAACGAACGTTATTTAAGAAAATTTATATAAATTATTATTTTTTGCTTTATTGGGTTCAGTGGAGTTCAATATGCTAAGTCCCTTTTAAAATTTAGTAGAATTGCTTAATGTTTCCGTAGAAAATAGATTGCAAATAAAGAGAACTAAAAAAAAAATATTTATTTACTTTATTATTTATTATAATTAAAATTATAGTAAATCTAGTAGGCTAAAGTATTGGTAACCAGGACTAAAGGCTCAATACTTTTGAAATTTAAAACTATATCTGTGTACTTTTGAGAAGTATTCTGCTATAATACATTTTTAAAATTATACACATTGAAAAACTGAAATTGAAATGTTTCGCATTAATTTATTTTAACGGAAATGTTGGAAATCAATAAAGCGATAAACAAAGGATGAATGCGAAAGGGGTTTTTCATTTTCTGCTATAAAAAGTGGTAGTTAATTGTTAAACGGCAAAAGGTTTTTAGTTTTACCCTAAACTATTGCATAAAACAAAATTGAAATAATTAAAACTTCATGCAAAAGATTTTCAAGGCTTTTGTTTTGTAAAGACTTTATAATAATAAATAAAAAAATTATATAAAGCTAAAAAAAATAAATGAATGTGCGCACAGAGCAACTTTTAACAAAAAAATATATTTCCTATTAAGGATTTTTATTTTTTTGCCTTTTCATGCCTTCTTCCGGTTAAAAATACTCAGTAAAATATAATAAATAAAATATAATATATGCTGTGTAATTTTCTTTATAGAGATCTAGATAAGATCTTATTTCGCGATAGCGTGATCTATTGAGCGTACCCGCATTTCCAGCCTCATCTTCGAAACAATCACGCCTTCAGACCACATAGCGCATTAACGTTTCCCTGTTGAGCATGCGAAGGCTTTTCAATAATCGCTCTAGGATTTTCAGAAGTCCAAATGTGGCAATTTTGATTGTTGATAATGGTTTTCGTCTAAAAAACTGATTTTTTCAGAACAACCAGCCGGTTATTCCTGAATGAATTGACTAAATCTATGGCGATGCGAATGGTCGGTCGACTTTAATACCTGCACCAGTTGAACCTTGTAAGGTTTCAAAGTCAAATTCGTAATATGGTGGTTTTGGATAACACAAATTGTTGGGAATATCATATTTGCTTCAACACTGTGGCTCAGAGCTGCGATGTTTTAGGTTGAACAACTCAGTCGAGTACGCGTTGGTGTTCGCACATTTTGTATCGAGCCTGTCGACTCAAATTTAACGACCAAATTCTTAACGAATTATACAAAGCATAACTTTAACAGAACAATAATTTTTGCAATAGATTTTAATTATTTTAATGAGAGCTAGCGTCTTAGCTAGAAGCAAGACAACTTTCTGCTTAGCACTTTGATTTAATTATGTCAATTAGAGTAACTTATAGAAAACTGAGAAGAATGTATAAAATGTTTTAAAATATTTAATAAGCCTCAATGTAGAATACTAAAAATCCCAGCACTCATAAAAATAATCAATTTTGTCATTACAACAGTGGCAACATTGCGAAAGGAAAGGTCAATGCATTTTTCAAATAAATTAAAGACTCTAGTCTTTTATATTTTGGCAGCTTCAAAACTGCGAAAACTTTTTTGTCTATTTTTATATTTTCACTTAGTAGCTTATGTGTTATATAGTAATTTATTAAATATTGATGCAAATTGATGGTTCTTTCGAACACTTATTCAATCAGAATGTTTTTCATGTTTTTGTTGATAAATTATCTATATGCGTTTTCAGGGTTAAAAACAATTTGGGAAAAATATAAGGTTTAGAATATTATAAAAACAATTTTAACTTCGAAAAAAAAATAATAAATTTATTTCTCTTAAATTTTTTTTATTAATTGTTATTTGAACTTTAAGCTATCAAAATCAAAGTTGGAGTCTTCTCTTTTACGTTTGTATGAGCTTATGTTTTCTGTAAATCTTGTTTTTAGTGTTCGTCCAGTTTGTCCTAAGTAAGTATGTTAGCAGGTACAAGTAAGTCTGTATACTCCGCTAAAACTAAATTTGTCAGTTGTTTATGTCTCATAGAGTTCCTGGTTTTTAATGCTGTGAGTAAACCTTTCTTTAATCTATACATTTTTGATCCTGTGTAAGTAAATGTGTACCGTAAGCCTAATTTGGGATCACCTACAAAAAAATCGATTTTTATATGAAAATTTAACTAAAAACTTAAAATGACTGTATCTCCGTAAATATGAGAAACTTCGCAAGAATAAGCCTAATTTTGTCTTTGTCTTCTTAATTCCTGTTTTTAGTGTTGTATTATCTAAGAAGTTTGTTGATAGTAATGGATTTGTAGCCGTTGGTTTTAGCTATAGTGTAAATTGTGTCGAGATATTTGTTGTACTTATCTGGATCAGTGGGAGTATGTTAGTCTGTGTATCACATGTCTAAATACTGCTAGTTAACGTTACAAAGGGTGCTTCGAGGTAGTGTGGATGGTAGTGTCCGTCGTAGTTGTTTCTCTATAAATGTCACGTGTTCATCTGTTAAACAGTCAGCTCGTCGTGTTATTGTCATGTCAAGACAATGCAAATTTCTGTCTTGTCCTTTTTCCTTTGTGTATGTAATGTTATTATGGATTTTTATCATAATTTTTTCTTTTCCCTGAAGTAAGTTACATCTATAACATAAAGCTATTTTAATACAAATCATTATCACAAAAAAAAAAACAAAGATTAAAAAAATTTTTTTTAATTTTTTATGGGATGCCTTTCGAGGGGAATAAATTGTAAATTTGGTTTAGAGCAGAATATCTCTTATTAATTAAGGAATGACCAATATTTCAATATGTCTTTTCTTACCGTAACATTAAAAATTTTTACCTGCCTTGATTTGTGGCAATCGTAGAATATACCAACGTCAATCCTAGTATTTTTTTTTTTAGAGAAGTAGCCCTTCAGGCAACAATGCCTATTTAGTCAAGTACAGTGATCATGTCAATTTTTATTTGTACTAAAAAAAACTTTTGTACTAAAAAAAGGTCTTTGTTCGGAATCGAACCCACAGCCTATTGGGCACCTAAATTAAAAAATTATAATAACACTGCAAAATTTTGTTAAGAAAAAAAAACTGAAAAAAAATTTTGGACATTTTTTAAAACCTTCCTAGGAGTCATGTAATTTATAATCTTAATGATTTTCCTCAATTATCTTCTAATTTAATATTCCCTATTACGATAGTACGATAGTAAAAGATTGTAAAACATTAAATATTAATTTTATTACATAAAAATAGTGGTTTTCTTAAAGATTTGCATTGGTGCTGGGCCAAGTCTACCAAGTCTGCGACAAAGCGTATGAACAGAAAAATATTTAGTTAAAATCGATTGGATGCTGGTAAAGAATATGGTATATTACACATAATTATTAATGCATAGAATATTGACGTCTTCAGACACAGACTATAACGTCTTCTAGATAACGGCATCTTTTCTTTTCCAATTTCATTAAATTGATTTCAGACGTTTCTCTTTGCCAAAAAAGAAAACCATAAATTCAAAAAAAAAAATCTTACTCAGAAGTTTTCAACAATAAATTATATTATAGGCATAAGAATTATTCAAAGCCATGATAGCAATATGCCTTTCATCATCACATTTTTAAAGGAAGCAAAAACACAAAACAAATCAGGATATTGTTATTTTGTTTTGTTAGCTTATGCTTTGTTATTCAAAATATACCATTACATGTCTCAAAACAGTGTGCTAGCGAAAATAAATATATAATTAATAATAATCGTAACAGCTCTGTTATAGTCGTTCTGCTGCTTGGCTTGGCTTATTGTTTGACTTTTCATTAAATGTGCTGAAATCATACATGCTGAGTCATGATACTGGTAGTAAGTCAGTAAGAAAAATTCTTATCTATTATTTTAATGAATAATAAAATTCGCCCATCAACCACCTTCAACAGTGAATGAATGACTTTTGGTTCTTTTCCATAATTTAAAAGTTATGCGTTACAAATTCCATTAATTTTTGAGTGTTTATGCTTAACTGTTTTTTGTGTGGCAGACTATAGAAAGTTTATTCCTGATTAAACAAATATAAAATATAAAATTCATTATTATATCATCAATTTATAATTTATATCACTGCCATTTTAAGAAAAATAAATTTTCTTAGTCCCAGTTTGGTTTTGTCTCAAAATATTTAAAATATTTTGTTACGTATTTAATGGCTTTTAGTTTAGTCAATGCAATACTTAAACTTGAGGTAAGAAAAGTTTTTTAAATATTTAAAAAAATATTGAGAACAATAATAAATTTGTTTGTTTGTTCCCAAGTTGGAAACAAAAATCCGATTTGCTACACGAACGAGTTTTTGCACCATTTCATATCTATCGTCGCATCGTGGAACCACCATAATATAGTGCAAACTAAACATCACCACCAACGAGCACGAAATTCACTTTTTTCATATATTCTTTTCGAAATGCATTATGACGATTTTAAATGCGAACTATGAAAGTTAGATTTGACTTGCGTGTGTCTGTGTATGGATATTGTTTCACCATATTAAAATTTATTAGTTATGAGTATTGCTCGTTAGTTAATTAAATCGATAAATACTGATGGCATATATAACGATCTAGAAAATGCTAAATTTCCTTTTCTTGTGTCTTTTTCCTATTTTCTTTAAAGAAACCTCTGCAAAAATTTGTAAATAATTTTTGTTTTGTTGATAAAAAAATTTAGAAATGAAAATATTTTTACGAAAATGATTAATTAAGTTTTAAAAGAAAATAATTAACAGTAAAAGAAAAGTAAATGAACCGCAGAGCATTTTACAAACTGCATAGTTGTCTTAGAAAATCTTGTACACAATACAATAAAAATATGCTTATAAGAAATTCTACCAAATAAGTAAACAACAGAAAACAAAAACGACTAACATAAAATAAAATAAAACACACAGCTAAGCAAGCACCTGTACTAAATGATAACAACAACAACATGCGGTAATGTTAAATTAGAATATTCTTTTATCTACAAGAACCGTTTAAAACAACTATATAAACACCACTTGTTGGGCAAATGAACTAACTAAAGTTGAGTTATCTGTGAGTAAAGAAAACAAAGTTACCATAGTGTTTATTTTGTGTGTATTGAAGGTAAATAAATCGTTTAACTTAATTTAAAGCTCTAAAGTACTGTGTTATTATTTTGCAACAAAAGAAATTCAAATAAAAAAACGTTTATTAAGAGGAATAAACATAACCGTCAAATGCCAAAAAATTATATTAAAAAGATATGGTTGACATTGAATAGTTTAGGTTACTGGGTGTAAAATCAAATCGATTCAGACATAAAACTTTTAAAAGTTTTTTAGCTATCAAATTAATTAATATTTAATTCAGTTGTTTTTAAATTTTCTGTAGAAAATATCAAAAGTATTACTAAATAGCCTAATAAATGCAATTTTTGTTACTCTTATTTTCAATATAAAATTTTAATTGATTAAATAAGAATAATTAAAGACCCTTTTGCAATTTCCAGTAAGAAGACGTATATTTTTATGTAAACAAAACAAAAATTAAAAATGGCCAAAAGTCTTTTGCAGGGACGCAAATAGAATTTCAAAAAAATTCTATATGAAAAGAAATTAAATTTTAATTATAAATTAATAATGTTTATAGGCTTTAGCTGTATTATATTCTTATAAATTCACTAAACATTAATGAGGCCTTATTAATAATAAAATAATTTTTTTAAGTCCTTAAAACTTTTCCGGTACTAGTCTGTATAAGAGTACTTTATTTTAACAGGAAATTTTACAAACAACAAACTTTCCATTCATATTATCTCTACCGAAAATATTTTTATTATTTGACATGTAATATGTTTATTACATTTTGTTTACTAATTGTGTATACACGTGTATATACATTTGATTGATACCCATAATAATAAACAAAATATTAATCGATATTGACTATGTTTCAAAAAAATTGCAGGAATAATTCCTGCACATTAAAATATTTTAATAAATTTTATTATATAATTAATCAGTAAATATTGCTGATATAAAATATAGAAAATTAAGTTTTATTTGTAAAGAATAATAACAAGTAATAAGCCAGACATGTGCCATAGTTTTCCATTGATTTTGTTCTTCTGGAGAATAAATTACATTGAGTTACATAAACAAAAAATCATTATTGTTTGACATTTTTATAGACTTTGAAATACGCTTGCCAGAAAATGTATGTTATCTTTGTTATCTATCTATCTAGATTTTTTTAAATCTTTGCCAGCATTTGATTTGATTCTTTTGTTTACATTCTTCAAATAAAAAGTTAAATAGAAATTTCTTTAAAAATTTTAATCTTCATTAATGATTTGCCTAAAAAGTTCTGCTAAGTAAACTTCATTATTAGTCAATATATATTAAGATAAAATTGGATAAGCAAAAAGAAAATTTTGTACATTCCTTTTTAGCTTTTGGAGAAGAGACTTGATAACGTTTCCAAAAGCAGATTTAATCTAGAGGAACAAAAGAAAAATAAATTAAGTTTCTGACGGCTGCTATGTTATTTTTTGTGTGTTTTTTTATTATAATTCTCATTTAATCAATTTAGTTTTATACAACAGTACATAAAATGTTTAAATAAAATTTGGATTAAAAGAAATTTTAGCTGTGTCTGAAAAGTAGATATCGAAATTTTTAGAGTTTTTGGTATTAACAATATATGTTTCTATTTCTAGGGATATTAATCAGAAGAAAAACGTAACATTCTATACACAAATATAAGAAGAAAATTATTATTGGATTGTATTTAAAATGATATTTCAACCTCCGGCATTATTTATTGAAAATGGTGTATTCCTAATAAGAAATTTTTATATTTGTCGAAGCCACAACATTATAGTTTTAAACCAAAGCATCTACTAACGCATTTCATCGAATTTCTTCTCTGTAGCTTATGTAAGGGAATAAAATTCCAAGAATTTCTAACTTATTGTTATACAACCTTTTATTATTATTATACAACCAATACAATCAATTGAAACAACAGTAATCTGTCATTTAACTATACTTTATTATATAAAAATAGTGCACAGTCTACTCTTACTAACCCAAAGATATTTAATTCTACTTTACTTTTTGAATCCATATACAAGTGAAGTAATTCTACCAATTGCAAAGGTTTTAATTTTTCTTCTCTTGCTAGCGTTATCATATAAATTGTTGTTATTTTCCTCCGCCTTTTCTGTATGCTGTTCGTTCTATGTAAACGGCAAGCGCTTTCGATGTGAAGACATCATTTTCAAGCTGTGTTTTAATCTGTCTCTGAGTGTCAAGGTGTAATGAAAAGTTGTAGTCTTTTCTTTTCCGCTTGTAGAACGTATATGCTCTGTAAATCTTGCTTTTAGTGTTCATCCAGTTTGTCCTACATAAGTATGTTTGCCGGTACAAGTAAGACTGTATACTACGTCGGAACTAAATTTGTCAATGGTTTCTGTCGTTATCCTGAGATTATGTCTCAGAGTGTTGTCGGTGTTTAATGCTGTGCGTAATACTTCTTTATGAAAAAGGTCAGTTAGTCTATATATATCTGGTGCTGTTTAAGTAAAAGTATGCCGACGTGTTGTATTGTCATAATATTCAATATATCCTATTTTCTACTAGGCATAGTTCCGAAGACTGTGCATGTTTCGAGTTTTACCCAAAATGCAGATGTCTTAAAATTTTTTCCTTTTTATATCCCAAAGTTTGGTTGAGAATATGCCTGAGTTTAAATACCTTTTTGAGTCGTCTGGTGTTGACATTATGTGCATTTCTGAAACTTCGTTTCCTTGCGATATTCCAAACTCTGTATTTGACATTTTAGGTTTCGCTCCCTTCGGTTTTTAATGAAAAGAAGTTTTTAAATGCAAAGTGACTGCATGTATAATGTAATGCCGTGATGGTACAGCAAGAAGGGTGATACTGAGAAGTGGTATTGATAGTGAAATTGAGTATTTGTTCCTTAGAACATCAGGTATTGATGGTAGAATATTACTGATAGATAGTATGGATATTTCTATACGATATGACAATATTATCATAGTTGGTGATTTTAATAACAATCCAGTGATCTTAATAGTATAGGTCCTATTATGCTTGCCCTCTTTCTGCATCCGTTTAACTGTCGTTCACCTAAACATTTCTGTGATACATTTTCCATTGATTTAGTGTTTGTCAACAAGGGACCTAAGGTTCTCCTATACGATCAAATCTCAGTTTGGAGTAGCATAAATAAACGATGGTTTAAACATGGGTAATGAATAATAGCTTATATATTAACGCTTCAAAGTCGAAATTTATTCTCCTCTCGAAATCTAGGAGAACTTTTGATGAAGTAGAGAGAAGTTTTTTATTAAACAAAGTAAATTAAAAATTTCACTTTTTCTTTTTTACTGAGTGCTTCAATATTAAGCCCGATAGTAAAATTATTTTGATATCGAGTACTTTTTATAAGAATTGTAAATAAAAAAAAACGATTTCTTAAATAGACAGCTTTTGTCCTTTCATGGTGATTAAATAATTTTTTCCTTCTGGCAATTTTTTTAAATTATATACGATCTAATTAAATATTCACTATTCGAGCGTAATATATGCAAAAAAAAATTCCGCTGTCATTGATAATCTCTCCCCCGGGGGAGTCACTTGAGCTAATAGGAGCCCGAAACTGGAAGAGACATAGTACTGTTAAAGTTCGACCAGTTACTTTTTATACCCAAACTGGCACCACGGGAACCAGTTACCCGCAGGACTTTGTTTCTGTTCTAGTTATTGCTGAGCCCACTCGGGGAGCAACGTGGTGGTTGTGATTTAAGCTTGCGCATGTAAGAATTATGAGTTGGATATTCTCCAACTTTTCAGCAAGAAGCGTGAGCACGGCTCTGCTACCGTACACTCGAAAATTGCTACAAATGCCTGTATACACCTAGATTGTATATATCTTAGGTTACAGGTGAATGCTTTTCCTACATCCAGTGGTAAGACCACCGTCAGATTAAAAGCCAACGGCCAGGTGCTGACGTTAATACTATTCTATCTTTGGAAGAGTTCAAAGAAATTAATTCCGCACAAAAATTATGAATTCTTTCTTCAGCTAAAACTAAATTTTATGAGATATCAAGTTTAAAATGAAGAAATATAAATGTTCCAAATAAGTTTGTTTGAGGTGAAGGCAATGACAGTGCAACCACAACCAGTTTTATATATATTATCGCAAAAGTCAATTCGGATCAAGGAACAGAAACTTTATCAGAATATGCGTTTTATTGTGATGTGGCTACTTCTAATGCTGATGTTACAATCCTCAACAGAATTTTATTTATTTATTTATTTCATCTATTTTAATATTTACACTGTGCTATTTAAAAATGTATTAAGGGATGCAATATTATTAAGCAATTTACTTAACAAGTGACCTGATTTTTCCCAGAAGACTGCAACTACATTAATAAAAAAAGTAACTTATTAGTTCATTTGTTAGTTATAAATGCCTCGTTATATAAAAAATCTTCTAAGTCTTAAGTAACAAGAGTACTTAACGCTTTATGCTTCTATTTACGAATGGCAGTTATTTATTCGTAGTCATGGTGGCATGCGATTTTTGCAAACAAAAACAAGATTATTTCAGTTTATTTTGTAAATATCTGTGAGCGATGGAACGTGCTTATGAATAGTGTGAAAATGAACAGTAAAGAAAGTTTATAAAAAGGACATAAAAAATGTTTTTGCAAAATAAAATAAATAATATTTAAGATACTGACATAAAGCATACCGTATTGAAGTCGGTATGCTATTTATATACCAATCGATACCATCAAATTTAATTGAACATACTTTTCAATATATGTCAGCTTAACCAGTGACAGTATTTGGTTTGATATTGTTTCTCAACTCTAACATTAGGCAATATTTTCATCAGAAAATGTCACCTCTTGAATTACATTGTTACTGAAAACCTTCGCTCAAGGGATCATATATTTAAGTAGCTGTAGATTATACCTGATTGAAATCATCTGACAATGAAATCAAATCTGAGTACAGGCTTTATTTTGCTTTAACAATAAAATGTGTTAGCAACATAATATACTTATGGCGTTAAATTTTCAGCATATGTGTTTGCAACTAATTCACCTAAAGATCAAAATGTAAGTTTAGTCTATTAGAAATGAAGTGAATAGTTTTGGATGTAACCTTTAAATTGAAACTACAAAAAATATTTTTGTAGATCAAGATTTTAGCTAAAGTAATATGGTAACTAAACAAGATAGAGTATTTGAGCATGAAAAAGGCTCTCCTAAATATATTTCACTACTGCCAAGTTTACCTTGAAGTATAAATTAAAACAAAAAATCCTTCAAGTAACGCCTGGTTTATTCTACTGAAGGAATTTTTTGTTAAATAGCATTCTTTTAAGCTGACGGTGTTATGTGACGGCTTTCGTGCTTTTATTTATTTTCTCTCATTTAACTGAAAACCATTCAACAGTCCAATGGAAATTTGAATAAAAGTTCACGTTTTCTTTTCAAAAATTTCCAAAAATAGTTTCTACAAAGTGTTATAACGTCACATAGCTAAGGTTTAAATTGTTCAAAAAATATCACATATTAACTATTAATATCCGTTGGATTTTGCTCAACGTTTCTAATACAACATTTAATTAAGTTATTTCTTATTTCCAATATACTTCCGTTTGTATTTTTTTCCGTTTAAGTTTTTGGTCCAATTTCAAATTAAACGTAAAACTATATTACAGAATGAAATTTTTTATGAATAACAATTTATTTCAATTGTGAAATGCACTGACATGCCTACATCCCAACATATTTATTGAGTTTTCAAACAAGCGGTTACTGCTTTTGCCTAAGATTGTAACAATTGTCGTTATGTGGGCTTTATACATGTCACTGCATGTTTCATTCATTTTTAACTTGAAAAAAAAAAAATTAAACCAAGAGCGGAATTTTAATGACAATAGAACAATAATCTGCGTTATTTAAAATGCAGTAAAAACACATAAAATAAATTTAAAATATAAAATTTATGATATGGGTTTTTTAACCAGAAGTTTGTTTTTCAATGGTGGCAACATTGATATTTTTGACATTTGGTTTTTTGACGTATTGACATATTTGGCAATTATTACACTGAATTCAATTTCGCATGAAAATCGCATTAAAATATTGAAATCAACTATGAAAATGGTGGTTCAGTTAAAGTTACATTTCGTAAAATTCGCGATATTTTCCGACAACATAATCGCCTTTCTGAGATCGTTATTTAAAAATTTGGTCATTTAATTTGAGTCGACAGGCTGCATACGAAATGTGCGAACACCAACGTGTGTACGACAGTTTTGAAGCAAATCCCAATTTATCACTTCCTCGGCGTTCTTAGCAATTGAGGTTATCCAAAACCAACACATTGCGAATTGAAGTCGACCGACTATAAACATTGCATAAATTCGCTCAAATCATTTTTCAGGCGAAGCCCATTTTCACTTGTCAGGGTATGTCAACATGACGCTGCATCTGCTATTATGGGTGTTATAGGTATTACAGAATCGGATGCTCTTGATGTTGTTGGTATAAAAATTCAGTGTGATGCTCGATGGACTAAACACATTTTTCAAGTTTCTAAAGCAGCATGCAAGTGCATCAGTTTTCTAAAATGGTGTAAGCGATACTTGCTCCATCCGATCTTCATGGTATTTATACCACCTATATCCACTTAAAATTGGAAACCAACTTTCATATATGGGCCGGTGCCCCAAAGTCTAGTTTAGAGTTGCTCGATCGCGTATAGGAGAGGGCCTAGAGGCTCGTTGAGGACAGTAGGGTATTCAACTCTATTGATTCTGTAGGGCATCGACGCAATGTGGGATGCATTTCGTCGTTTTTTCGTTACTACAATGGTAAGGGCTCTAATGAAAATAGGAAACTTGTTCCCGTTAGTCGTACGTGTTTGCGTTTAACTCGATTTTTGTTGAAAGCGCATACAGTTGTCGTTGATTTTCCAGTAAATCGCACTACGCATTACAGGGAAAATTTGTTTTTTAAGAGAACACTCCGTAGGTGGAATAAACTCTCTCCAGAGATCTTTCCTGTCACTTTCAATTTCGGAAAGTTCATATTGAATATCCACAAACACTACTCCTTTTTTTTCTCCTTCCTTCAAGGGGTATCCCTTGACCGATAAAAGAAAAAAAAAAATAATTGGCCCCAATTTTTATAAGCGAATTTTGTTTAGCGATGACACATATTTTTATTTAAATGAATGCGTTAATAAACAAAACTGTCAATTTTAGAGTGATGATTATTCTTAACAGTATATTGATACACTGTTACATTAAGAAAAACCGACTATTTGACATGCTTTATACGCTGGCGGAATTATTGTCCATTCATCTTTGAGAATGATGCTGGTTGATAATAGTCAATGGTAACTGCTATAGGACGATGACTACTGATCTTATTGATCGTCAATTAAATAACCATGATATGTAGGAGCTGTGGCTTAATATGGAACCAAAGTCTAAAGACTGCACCGATAAAGCCGAAAGTATTGACCACTTGGAGAACAATGTTCGCCATGTCATTGCCAACACACGATTAGACTACGTCCAGCCATCACGGTCATATTTAAATTATAATGCCAAAAGATTGTCATTCGAATAAAGAAAATTTTATGTCAATATAAAAAATTTATCTTTGTGTTATTGCTTTTCAAAATTCTACACGTTTATAAAAAACATCCTTTGAATAGAAATATCCTTCATCTGTTTTTATTTCCGCCTTTTTCGGCTTTATTGATTACTAATAATTTTTTTTACAAAAGAATTATTACTTCTCTTAGACATTTTTGTTCTTTGAACACGGAAAACTGCTATCTTAATTGCTGTTGATGGAACTTCGTTTATGTTTGTTTTTGTTTTTCGTCATCCTGATAAAGTGTTGTTAGTAAGCATAACAGAATTTCTTTTGAAATAAGTCATCAAATGGTGATAAAAGTGCTAGAAACAAACTTTCATTTGAAAAATTATTTCACGGTAATGGAAAATTTATTGTATGGAAATATTCACTACAAGGAGAAGGTACGCTAACGTTGGAACAAAGAGAAGTTTGACTGCGCTCATTGACAATGGAATTACATTGATTAAGAGATTAAATGACCAAACTGAGAATAATAAAATTTCTGCAAAAACTTAAAAATAATTGCAATAGTGTAGTAGGGTACCAGTCTTTAGGGTACCAGTTAGCAGCTAAACTTATAGAGTCCTTTACCACGAATTATTTCATGCAGGAATTGGACTAGTTGATGAGCCGAATACCATGTAACAGTGTCTTTTTAACTGTAATGTGATATGAAACAACTTTCTGTTAACTCTTCGATAGTCATAATTTCAGTTTATCTATATTCAATGTGTTATCTAAAATGTAGAGGGTGTCATAAGGTTTGTGAACAAATTTGGTTTGTGAACAAACCGGTTTCGGCTAAGAAGATGGCAAATAGCCGAAACCGGTTTGTTCACAAACCAAATTTGGCGAGAGTCGAAGTAAAATCATACCCATATCAGAAATATTATCCATCGCGTCCGATTAAATTTTATAAGATTAAGTCCACTTCTGTAGTGTCAGTCTAGCGTGACACCAGTCGTAATTGCACTAATTGCTCACAAACCAAATTTGAAGAGGGTCAACGTAAAATGATACCCAGATAATATTTCTTACATTTTTCATTTCCCGCATTTATATGACAGGCATTAGTTATCAATAAGTTATCTTTCAAAAAAAAAAAAAGAAAACAACTCCTCGATGGCCACAATTTCAGTTAAGCTATATTCGACGTATCCTTCAAAAAGCAGAAGGCGTCATAAGGTGTCTTTAATGATGCTTTCCTTGGAAGAAGGGTTAGTCTAATGCCTCTTAATATAATAATGGCGATGCTATTTAAGTTTACCGACTCGATGGTAACGTAACACATTTATTTGTCGTTGTTAAAGTTTATACCTAAAGATCGTTCAAATCCTGTTGTCGATTCATTTTGTTGCCTTCGGATCAGCATCTTTGCGAGACATAATACTAGGTACCGCAGTTTGGTTCTTTAATCGTAAGTTAGTGAAATTGCGACTGATATCACGCTAGACTGAAACTATTGAAGTGGACATAATCCTTTAAAATTTAATCGCAAGCGATGGATAATATACATTTACATTTTTCATCTCCCGCATTTATATGACAGCCATTAGTTTATCAATAAGAGTTTTTAAAAAATTAAAAATTATTAATATAAAAATTAAATCGGAGCTGTGCAAAAAGACGGTACATCTTAAAATCAACTAGAAAATTCTAAATTCAAGAGTTTTCTATAGTAAGTAAACCATTAGGGTATAAGAGCTATTATAGGCTAAGCAAATCATCCATAACAGACCACAAATTCCTTTAAATTAAAAAATTCTTTCGTTTTTAAAAACACAAAAACTGTTTAATGGAGTGTTGGCTACATTAGAACCAAACACGGTAATATTTGCATCAAGGTTTCATTTAAATTACCCAATATTAACTTTACGTTAAAAGCAAAATGTATTGAATATATTTATGTCATTGACAATATGTACGTTTTCTTATGCCTTTATATATTCACATCATTATTATTATTATCATCATAATTATCATCATCATCTTTGGCATCTGTTTATTAGAAGGGAAGATTCACTTAAGATTTACTTCATTTGCTCGGTAACTGTTTTTTATTACCACATATTCACATGTGTTTGTTTATTCAACCAGATACAAACTGTCATTTATTCTGATGTTTTGCTTTACAGCATGTTTTGCTTGGCGAAAATTTACTACTAAACAATTCACCAAAGGCTCCCTTAACTTTATTCGGCATTTCCATATTATACAAAGCATGGTTATTAAATTTCATATGTTTACTAAAGTGGACTCCAAGGTATCTGATGCTGTCCTTAAAAAGAATTTCAATTCCGTTTAATGTCAAAACAAAATTTTTGCTCTCCGGCACTACGCTGTATTTACATTTTATGGAATCATTACGCAAACATATAGTGCAGCTCTTAACAGTTTTATGTTTATCCCCCAACGTAAATAAAATTCGTAAACGTTTTTAAGGTGCAAGAAAACGCTATGAAGTGCCGCTTTAGGAGACGTCACGCGCATACAACAGTCAATCGTCGGCGTAAAGTATACCATGTGAGCCATTAAAATGAGGAAAGTGGTGTATAAAAATATTGTATAAATAAGGTGCCAACACTGAGCCCTGCGGAACACCGCAAGAAATGTTATCGTAACTAAACCATTTATTAACAATCTGAATACGAAATCTTCTGCCATCTAGAAAACTCTGGAAAAGTTTTATGATTGACAGTTTAAACCCTATATTGATCATTTGAAACAAAATCTCATAATGATATGCCTTGTCAAAAGTCTTTTCAATGTTAAGAGATATTGCAACACTGCACGTTAGCTCTCGTTAATTCTGAATGACATCTGTAAGGAATTTTAAAAGAGCATGAACAGTTGAATTGTTCTTCTTAAGACCAAATTGCGTCTCTGGTATATATGAGCTATCTAAAGCTAGACTCATTTTTTCCTGATTTATATTTTCAAACTTTTCCCCAAACTAGAAAGTAAAAAGATTGGCCTTATATATTATTATATTATTATTATATTATTATGTTATTGACATCATTATCACCTTTAACTTTATGAATAGTTATAACTTTAGCCACTTTCCAAGTCGAAGAAAAATAGCAGTTATTTAAACAGTTGTTAAACAATATTGTCATATATTCGAATAACCTAAATTTTATTTACATCCAATAACAAATTTAACGATTTTATTTTAAAGTTAAAAGAAAAATAATGTAAAATAATTATTCCACAAAACTATTTAAAACATGGGCAAAAGCTGCAGCTGTTTACGGTATTTTTGAGTTTATTGCAAACAAAAATGTACGGTTATTGTTATTTGTTTTTAATTTTAATTATTTATTACAACTACATTAGGGGTTGGGAATGAAGTAACCATGTATATGAAGTAATGTGAGCAAAAATAAGGCTACTATGGATTGCTAGTCTGTTTTATTTCGCAGGTGATCAAAAAAATGTTTAAATGTTTAAATATAATAAGCAGCTTTTTTTACATGAAATATTGTTAAAGATTCTCTGACAAGTTCACCAATCAAGGAAATGGCCATACGAACTACCTTTACCACAAAAAATCAATTTACGGATTTGCTTGTAAGCACGCTGCACATATAGGTATTTCAACGATCTGGGCGGCCAAAACCCCAAAAGTCAAAGTAGGAATAATATTGAAAAAAAATAGTCACTGCGTTAAAAGACATTCCAAATAACATGAGACAACAACCAAAATTTTTTTTCCGCGCATCACGCGCACGTACGAGCAGTCGAAAGTTGAGTGTTTCACAGAGTTCTCATAATAGAACTGGGTTCCCTTACAAAACAACTTGTTTTCATCGTAAATATTAGCAAAACAAGTTAATCGCACAAGGAAAAAATTATGGATCCTAGTACTTCAGATAATGAACTTATGAAAAATCATTTTACAACATATAATTAGTCATATCAATGCTGATTTTTTTATTGATTGAAAGTAAGGTTATTTTTGAAGTAAATTTTTGTTGAATTTCTTTTTCAAGATGCTTTTTGATATGTTATCAAGGTAGATCAAGCAATAATTTTTTTTGTTTAGCATTATTCAATCTTTCCTTTATTGAAGTAGCAAAAAATTTTTCCCGGATAGTCCCGAATAAGCACTTTTTTGACACCTTAAACATTTTGAATCTCAAAAGCTTTTTTTCTGTCAGTTGAGTTTTTGCCAATAATAAAACTAACTTTGAAAATAAAAAGAAATCGTTGTTGTCTATGTCGAGTTCGTGTGCATATTGTTTTCATTAAAGAAAAAAAGAAATTATTTATCATTGTTTCGGAAGACAAGATGGTGAAGCGTAAAACTCTTTTCGACAAAATGAACAGTTCAGGTGTGCCTTCTATTAATGGTAAGCTAAAATGTTTAAAGAATCAACTGTTCGCATATAAAGGCTATAATAAAGAGCAATTAGCTAGCTTGAAGCGTAACTTTGCTCACTTTAAAAGCCAATTTAAACAAAGGTGGATAAAATCTCACAGCAAAGAGGAAACCTTTTTGAAGTACAATGACTCATGGCTTCAAGGGACCATTGAAATTCCTGTGGAATCGTCTCAAAATCAACCTGGCCGACCTCAGAAATCTTTCGAGCAGTCAAGCGACAGAAGCAAAAGGAGGAAAACTGAAAAAATGCGGTCCTGTTATGAAAAACATTTGATCATCCATACTGCAGGTGTTGAACTAGAAACAAGCGGAAAAAGAGATGCATCTTTTATTCTCAAAGATATTTTAAGTTCTCCTAAACGAGCATCTAAATTTAAAAACGCGTATAAGCGTAAACAAACTACACAGTCGTCCTTAACACCAATGAGAGCTTTGCAAATGTTTATTGATGCAGATTTGACGAAAGGTCAATATGAAATAATTAGAAAAACTAATATGAAGTTTTTTTCCTGCTACAGTGTTTTGCAGAAGGCAAAGAAACAATGCTATCCACCTCCAGAAGCTTGTCGAGTAACAAGTAATGGTGCCGAAACTGATTTACAGTCACTGATGGATATTACAACTAGACATTTATCAGATTTTTTTGTTTTCAATAAAACATGTTCATTATATATTCTCATCATTTACATACCATTTCTTTTTTTTTATTCATTACTCTTGAGTACGTATTTATTCCAGCATTTTGGTTTTATTAAAAGTTCATTAACTCAGTCAATTTTTAACGGATGTTTTAAACCAAAAATGCATTTTACTCATAAATAAACATACTTTTATATTACAGTCTTAAATTATACGGTTCCTAAATGAAAAAATGTGTAAAAACATCTCCAAACTTGTAAAACACCCAATTTTTTTTGCAAAACTTAGTTTGCTGGAGGAATACACACAGATGTCTCAATATTACTTAAGTATCATTTTATATCTTCGAAATGGCTTAGTTTCTTCTTTCTAAATCCACTGAGAAATTCTAAATCGGTTGATATTCAACAAAGTTACTAGCTTATATGTGCAAAAGGGCAGAAAACCCGGTTTTTTACTCGTAACTCAAGATTTTAGAGGGTTCGCAAATTTCAACGACACAGTCTTGTTGTACTCGACAAGATATGTACATTTAAGCACAAAAATAATTTTGGCCGCCCAGATCGTTGAAATACCTCTATGTGCGCTGGGAGTGCATAAATGAATTAATTGCTTTTTGATTCTATGCAACTTAAATGCGGAGGGCGTATGATTTATATTATCAATAATCATACGTAACGGTGTCCTCGAAGTGTTTTAACTTAACTCTAAGTTTCTAAAAATCGATTTGATTCAAATACTTAATAAAACTGCTCTTATTTATCTAAATTAATTGGCATATTTAAACTGTTTATTTTAAAATCCAGATTTAACACATCATACTTTGTGTTTAAATATTCAAATGAAGCGTAACATTTAATTGATGAAAAAGGTAAACAAATTGAAATATTTTTCATACCTTTGCTGCTTGCCACTGTTAACTACTGTTGTTGAAAAGTGTGTTATAAAAGGCAACTGCATACATATTTATATAAAAGAAATTTGAAGTATTGATTTGATTTGCTAACGAGATTTACATATAAAATAAATATTTTATTATGTTCAATCAGCAATAATGAAATAGACAACTATGCTAACAGTTAATACACAAATATTAAATTTAAAATAATATTGATAAGAAAGTTTTTGGAGTTTTAAATATAAAGTGCTGCATGATAGAACAGGAAATATCAAGTGCATAATAATCTGGATTTATTTAATTAATTAGTTTTGTTAGGGATATATGAATTCCATATATTTAATTAAACGATTTATTTACTTTCAATACACACAAAATAAACACAGTGGTAAATTTAGTGTCTTTAATCAACGATGACTCAACGCGGTGCTTATATATTTCGCATGTACAAAATTATACTTTAACATCATCCTCATCTTGAATTAATTCATTTCATTCATAAGCAAGTGGTGCTTATATTTCTGTTTTAAGCGCTTCTCACATCTCTCTTCATTGTTGTTGTTATTATCATTCCGTTTAGTCATTTGCTTGTCTATGTATTTTGTTCTCTGTTACTTATTTTTGTTTTCTGTTATTTATCCTATTTGGTAGAATTTCTTGTTGTTTTGTGTATATGAGCTTTCTTAGGGAACTGCACTGCTTGTAAAATACACAGTGACAAGTTATGTTTCTACTTCGAAAATTTATTTTAGAATAATTCTGTTGTTACCGTATTTTTACTCATATAACAACTTGCTTTTAATATTTTTAAAAGTTTCCAACAATTTTTTAGCTTGTCGATGTTTGTGGCGAAATTTATCAGTTTTTAAATTAAAATTTTTCCCTTATTATTAAAAAAACTTTTTTTTGCAAAATTTAGAAAATTTATAAATTTATGCATTTATATAAAATAACGGCTTAAGTAATTGTTATCTTTTTCATCTACTATTTTCTTAAGATAATTTTTTTTAATTGATGTGTTTTTTTCAAAACTTTTATTTTTAAAGTTGAATTTCAAAATAATGTGAAAATTTGTTTTTGGTAGCAATTTTTAGCAAAAACAGTTACTAAGGAAACCAACAAAATAAGTTTCGCTTAAACACTAGCGAAACCAATAAAATAAGTTTTAGGCTGTATGTGGACTTTGTCTAACCAAGTTAATGGTAATCAACCACGAATCATTCATTTTATTAATTATTTATTAAATTAGTTTCGTAAATAGATGATGTTATATAATAAAAAATGCGAAAAATGCTGATGATGAATTTGGTTATCCGGAAAATACACTACCGTCTGCTGGTGTCTCATTTTTCTAGTTTTTTGTTTTCAACAAATTTATACAAATTTAAAAATATTTGTTCTCCTTAATAATATTAAAAATTTAAATATTTATGAACTAAAGTAAAATTTTAATTGGGTAGAGAAGAGAACACTATAGAGAAAAGAGAACACTGAAGATGGCTCATAACCGAAACCGGTCTGTTTACAAACCAAATTTGATGCGGGATGACGTAAAATCATACCCAATTAAATCAAACCCCATCGGAAAAGATACGCACATATCATTTAAATACACCTTAATACTTAAACTACTTAAAATGCGTGAAATACTCGTGCTCAAAACGGAACTTATAGTAAAAAAATATTTCACTTTTAATTGTTTTAATTTTAATATTTAAATTTTGCAATTTATTTTATTGTTACAAGCAAATAAAAAGTACAAATTTAAATATTTGCCTTTTTAAATACACATAAATACCCCGTCGGAGAATCCAAGCACATATTAAAATTCTAATTTTTCACTTCCTTGGAATAATAAAGTACGAAAAGAACACTAAAAAAATTATATTTTTATATTACATCTCAAATTTTATGACACTAAAAGCATGTGTGGCAAAAATATAAAACCAAAGTTATCAACCGTCAAGGTCTTTGTGAAAAACTGTGAATAAACTGTGATGCAGTGATTTTTTTCCAATATTTTGTAAACTGAAATTTCATATCATCACAAATAACACCATTTTACAGCTTAAACAGAAAACGAAATTATGATATTTCAACAGATTAACACTTAGGAACCCTTAAACTAAATTATTTATATACAACGTTTTGCTATTGTCTGAGTATCTTCTTTAAAATAATAATTAAACTAAAAATGTAAATTTACTTCAGGTTAAACTATTATATTTCAATGTAGCTAAATATGTTAAATAGATAATAGTTTATAATTTCAGGGTCTGCAAAAACTTAACAATAATAATAAAGTTAAAGGTTGAAAGGTTAATAGAAAACAAGGAAATACTCATATCTAAAAGTCATAACGATAATTGTAGTGTTAACATTTAATCTTGAAATAATACGACAATAGTAAAAAATCATTTAATTTTCATTTAAACAAATACTCTTGAAGCTCTATAACGGCATCGAATTCTCTGGAAAAACCAACTTGAAAGCTGATAGTTAATGGCTGGCACGATTGGATAGTCTTTGCTAAACATTATTTATTTCTTTATTTAGAATTTATTTATCAGTGTATTTCATATATTAAATCGATTACAAACCAGTATGCCACTAATTAACCAAAAGTCTTAATTATAAATAATTCAAGAGTAATTTAAGATTTGTATCAGTTAAAAATATCAAAAGCGATTTGTATCTTAGCGCTTCTTAAACAGTCCGCAGCTGATTATCTGCAACAAATTTGAAATCAAAAGTCTAAGCGTTTTGTGTGGACATGAAACAAGATAATATTAATTGATTGCCAAAATTCTTCGTATTATTATTGCTAACAAAATTAGTTGTTTAAACAGACGACATTAACAATGTGCACAGTCAAGATAGATAGATGCGAACACTAACTAATGCTGTATTGCATTCTTCTTTTGTTTTTTTTTTGCATAATATTTTATGGCAACTGCAGATATTTTAGCTAAAAATAAGTACTCAAGTGCAGACTATGCCAGACAGTGTTAAAACTGTTACGGGCCAGCGGATTTAGATGTTCCTCTAATTTTTTCAGATACGATGCTGCATGCAACACTATTTCATCAGAACTTAGTGGAATGTTAAAATATTTATGAATGTAAGAGTTTTTAATATACCAGAGCGCCACTATTATCATCCGTAAACTCTTATTTTGGATCCTTAGTTTGTTTGTTTTCTAAATTTAAAGCTGAGGTAGTGCCCCATAACTGAATTCTATAATAACAAATAGGTTTGAAGATTGAATTGTACAACAAAAGTTTACAATCTAACCTAAGGGTTGAATTTCTACCAATTAGCCAATTAATTTGGACTGATTTTATCTTCATCTGAGTCAGTTTTGCTTGAATATAACTTTTCCAGATTAATCGTTGGTCAAGATATATGCCAAGGTATTTGACCTCTGAAGGTTGAGGTATAATTCGGTTATTTATTAGAATAGAAGGGCATGAGCCTCTATGTATTGTGATTGTTTTGTGGGTACATTTTTGTTCGTTTGTTTTACTTCTCCATTTTTTCAACCACACCTCTAAATGATGTCTTTGATCTTAAGTAACTGGATGTTATTATTATGCTTTCGCATATGCTAAGAAAAGCTGTTTCGTAGTCAAATGTCGATGCATGGATAGCATTGCTAATGGGCATATCCAAAGTGTATAACAAGTAAACAACAGGATCCAAAATACTATCTACTATTTTGCTTTAATTGGCCTTTAATTTCCTTCTTTTAGAATAAGCTTGCGACCAGTTAACTAGCTTTTTAAAAGCTTATAGAAGTTGCTGGATAAATAAACCTTTAACTTATAGAGTAAGCCTTCATGCTATAATTTAATAAAAGTTTGAGAAGCGTCGATAAAAATCGCTAAACAGTATTTTTTATACTCAAATATTTTTTATAACTACGTTTACTAATCTGTTCGTTTGTTCTATAGTACTCTGCTGTCTTCTTAATCCACACTGACGCTTTGTTATACATTCTTTTTCGTTCGAAATTGGGTTCAGCTTAGTAATAAAGATTTTCTCAAAGAATTTTTATATATTTGACTGATTGATCGGTATGAACTGACATTCCAGGCTTGAGGAAAGGAATCAATGCGTAAAGTGGTATTAAAGATGTTAAGTATTATTCTAACTGCTACTCGGGGAAATCAAAACCAAACAAGGCTAAGCTGCCAGTGAGAGTACGCAATAATGTGCAATCTGATTGTGAAGTAACGTTAAGGTCTGACAGGCAACAAAATATAAAAATTTTTAAATGAAAATATTCAATTACAACTCAACTTTTTTATTTATAACTAACTTAAATAAGTTCAAAAGATAAAAGTTTACTTTTATTCTTTAACCTTTTTTGCATCTGGGTCAGCTGAAATTTTTTAGTTTGTAAATAATGGTTTCAGTGTAATTAACAGGTCTCAATGTGCCTGTGAATGTTTTGAAGATGATGCGGCTAGTTTTTTATGTGCTGCGTATAATTTTTGTTGTTGTTGGAAATACTACCCTTTTTCCATTTTACTTTCTACATATCATATTTCCCCTAAGTTTTTTTAAGCAAGCCTTTTTATTATTATTATTTCTGCTAATTGCTGTTAATAAATAGAGGCCCGAATAACTCATGCCATGGCAATTAAATTGAATAAGAGCTCTTAAGTAGTTTTTGTTAAGGTTTCTTATAATACAAAGTAAAGAAAGTAAAAAGCTTTTTTTTGATTGAAGGCCTATTATTGTTAAAGAATTTTTCTTATTATTTAATTTTGTTTGGAGTTTTTTATCTTTAAATCCCAGACGCCATAGAAATTAGATCTGCTGTTGAAAGTATATTATTACAAATTGTTAATTATGTGTCAAAAGTTCATTTATTAATTTCCATTCAAGGCTATTGCTTTTATCAACAGTTTCGTCATAATATTGTGTTTTTTAAGGTAACTATTCCTCAGCTGATTGCCTTTTGATTTTAATGATTTCATTAACTGTCACAATTAAGATGTGAGAACACTGAAGTGAAAACATTTTAATTAACTTTTTGCTTGCAGTAGGTATGAGTAGTGGTAACAAATGATTGCTATTTAAATAACTATAGTTCAAGGTGTGGGTGAATAAATTAATCAAATATAAATACAATTAACTATTTACGGTTTTTTTAGCAGAGTATAGGCTTTAAGCTACAGGACTTTAACTGAACTGAACTAATTTATTTTAAAACTCGAAATATTCGAAAAATTTGAAAAATTAATTTTTTGCAGCAATTTTTAGCAAAAAAATTAACAAAATAAGCTTTGGGATATGTGTAGACTTTGTCTAATAGTAAAAGATTATAAATTATTCCTTTTATTCATTATTAAATTTAAATATTAAAATTTAATATTAAAAGTCTAATATTTTTTCCTATCAGCTTCATTTTGAGCACAAGTATTTCGCCCATTTTAAATAGTTTAAGTATTAAGGTCTATTTAAATATTTGAAATTCTATTTCTTGGTTATGTACCAGTTTTGTAAATAACATTGCCAGACAGTTAAATACCATACGATTTGCTATTTTCATGCCTTTCTCTCCTATACCTTAGAGCTGTGCAAACGAACTGCAAGTCAAAATTGTATAAACTTCTGTATGAGAGATGCATTTTAAGGATTTTCTTGGAACTCACACTAGATGTAATATTTTGATTGAAAGTTATTTTCAATGCAAGAGTATTCTTACAGTCATCAGCTGTTAACTTTTAAATGTTCCAATGTTTAATTCTATAAGGTTATCTTAATGTGTTTCCGAATACAAAAGACGTTTGAATACAATAGCCTTCAGTAATTTTGGTATGAACCTTGTTATCCTAGACGTAAAAGTTGGAATATTTAAGATGAATTTGTATTGAAGCATGAAATTATTTTTTTTTTTATATAATTTATAACTGATGTAAGTTTTTTATAGAAAAATTATAGCTAATGATTTTTTTTTTGTTTCATCTGATTGTTTATTTTGTATCCATGACATTTAATTTTACACAATGTAAAAAAGATTTAAAAAATTGGAATTTTAGCATTTTGTATAGGTTATAAAATAATCGACGTACCTATTTACTGCATTGTTAACTTTATATATTTAATATATTTTTTTTTTGTTAAAATTTTATTTCATTGTTATTTTACTTACCACCGCTTTGACCGTTTGTGTTTGCAACAGTTATTAGGTCAGAGTTTTTTTTTTTTATTATTATTTATTGTGTTTAGTATTATTAGCAACACCTACAGAACACGAAAGAACTTTTTTATACGAAATTGAGAAAGACAAATTATGAAAGCAAATTTTCCTAGCTCAAGTGAGTTTCTTTAACAAATCAAACCATAAAAGAATTCCGTCACTGAATAAAGCAAATATACTCAAATTTAATAACAACATTTAATGGTACAGCGTGTAAGGATGCGGGACACGACGACTATGGAAAAAAATCAAAAATTTAACAAAAATAAAAATTTAAGAAAATTAAATTTAAAAACATTTCTTTGCCTATAAAGGCCACACTTTATAAATCCTAAAGGATGTTTCAAAAACAATAGTCAATGTATTTCTGTTAAAATTGTCCATTGGAGTACACTCAATATCTTCAATATTAAAATGCTGTTTTTTATTTAAGTCAAGATATTTTGTAGTTTGTTTTGCTCTACCTACAGCAGAGGAATTTACGTGCAAATATTGCGAAGTATTAACAGCCTGTACATTTTCCATGGCAAAACCTGAATCAAAGAGCAAATATTGTAAATAATGGATCAATTTTATACACTACTTTTTCTTTCAAAGATACTCGGTGTCTTGGTGCTTTTATCTTTAAAAAATGCACAAAAATATGAATCTCGTTTTGTTTAATAGCATTTTTTAATCTTAAGTTTTATTAAAGTTAGCAAAAAATTCTTGGCTTAATAATAGTCGTATATAATTTATCGTGCTTTTAACACAGCATCGAATTCATTTAGGAATAAAATTCGAAAACTTTTTTTTAATTAAGTTGTTGTTAGTTGTTAGTTACAATATATAGGGTTATTTTATAAAGGTATAGAACTTTAAAATGGAATAAAGTGAAGGGAAGAGCTTAACTGCCATGAAATGTACTTAATTCGAAAGATAGTTTTCTGGCATTATAATTTATATATAATATTTATCATACGACTGCCAGGGCTCGGTGAAACGCGGTCTAATTTGGAGGTTTTGCAAGCGGTCAAACCTTTCGGGCTTATTGGCGCACAGTGGTCCATTATACGAGAAGGCGGCCAAAAGTCCTTTTTTCATGGTCTCCAATAGCAAAATTGCAAACTTCATTTGAAAGTAGATACTAGTGTACCTCGAGAGCCAAAAAATTAAAACCTTATTTTAACTACATCACACTGTACAAGTTGATTCAAAAAAAGTATTTTCAGTATTTTGCTAAAGTGAGAAATTTATTAGTAAATTTTTGATTTTTAAACAGCTTTAACTTTTTTGTTGTACAAGATTTTTAAACGAAAAAAAATTTTGTGCCATAGCGTAATTGTTAGGTATTAGTACAAGAAAACTCAAATGTTTTGATTGATCATTTTTTTTTAGAGGTTCAATTTTTTTCTAAATTCTCTTACTTAATAGAGCATAACTTCTAAAGTTCGTTAGGGCATGCATGTAAAAGCATTAGCACTGTATCATAGCCCTGAATGTTTCCTACATGCCAATACTCCATTGTATATCCGGCACGATCCGATCGTGGGCACCAGAACAATTTTACTGAAACAAGGTCGAAAATTTTTTGCAAAATGGAATTAAAATTTTTTTTTTCAAAACACCCTTATAAGAGACGTTGTTTAGATGAATATGCGTATTTTCAGAAAGAAAACAAAAATTTTTAGTCAATTTCAAAGTCATGCACAGTTAAACACAGTTTTGCCCACTTAAAATAACATGAATTGATATAATTTTGGAGGTCCAAAAACTACTTTGTTATTTAAATTGATTTGCACTGATTGTAAAATAGTATGAAAAATGAAATGCCCTCGTCAACAAAATATTGCAGACCAATAAAATTTATTTTCAAAATAGAAACAAAAAATGTCATAATTGAAGAAGTTCGAAAAATAAAAGCTAAAATTAAAGACCTCCAAACTGTAATATTAACTGTTGATGAACAGGAAATTGAAGTAAATTTTAAAATGTATCTCACAATGATTAATGGAAAAGTTGCACAAGCTTTAATTGATATAAAAGCATCATCAACCTGCTATATATTCCAAAAGACATCAAGTCAATTAAGCCTTCCAGTTCCAGAAGATAAAACTTTTAAGGCAGCATACGAATTTGGAGCTGCCTTAAATTGGGTTATGATTTGGACTTTGGTCTGTTAGACGAAGAAACAGTGAGAAAAAATAAGGAAAATGAAGAAAAACAAAAAAAAAAACGAATTCAAGAAAATTATTTAGAACAAGGCTTAATCATCGATCAGCCATAGCAAGGGCAAGGGAGCACAAATGATAGAAACACTGCAATAAGAATTTTTTTCAGATCCAGAAACTGCAGCATCTATCAGAGGAGTAGATTTGGAACTAATAAGAAGATTCAGTATTATTTTGCAAGTTCTAGCATGCAGCCGAAAGATAAATGCAAATAAATTTTTAGAGTACGCCAAAAATACTTTACAACCAAAAAAAGAAATATTCTTGGAGATATCAACAGTTCATATAAATTTGTACCATGGAGAACAAATAATTCAACACAATATGCTACCAATAGGAGATCTATCTAAAGAAGCGCAAGAAAAACGAAACGAAGACTATAGATTCTTTCGTGAGCATAACACAAGAAAAATTTCTAGATATTTTATTTTATTATATACATCAGATCCCTGTATGTGCAATATCCGGCAAACATGAAAAACTGCTTCTATTAAACAAGACGTAGAAGCTAAACTGCTTCTAGAAGATGAAAATCAAGGCCATTTAGAAGAAATATTTACTAAAATTGTTTAATTAATAGTAATTTTTCCAAACACAAAAGTTATCTGTATGTATTTCATCCTTTTAAAATTTTTTTTGTACATTAATAAAGTGTTAATCAATTTACAATAAACATTTACATATAAGAGTAGTACTTATTTTTATTTGGGACTTAAATACCTCCTTATATAAAGTAAATTTGAACCAATGAATGTAGATTTGGTTTTATTTATTTTATTACATTTATTTTCTTATATTTATTTTCTTATTAACTAAGAATGTTTAACCTTCGCGGTTCGCTTAAGACTGAAGACTGAACTATTATTATTAACTTATTTTCTACATAAGGTCGCTTAGACGTTCCTTTCCCATTCCGTCCGTACGTAGGTGTGTGTATATGTTTTGTCCCGTTGTTCTGCCTGTCGTTCTGTCAGTAGTCTGAGTCCCGTTCCACACTAATAGTCAAACCGGTCGACAGTGATATGCGCCCTACATGAATATATTTTTTATGTTTGCTACTTAATGCGCTAATTTTTAACTCTAATTGTTAAAAAAAACCAGCCTTTGGGTTTCGCACTATCTTACTAAATTTAAATTTTCAATGGGTAAAAATTCTTAACGTGACTTAAAATATAAGACTTTATGTAAAACAAACTCTTTGAACAAGTTGTAATACTTTACTTTCGTACCAAAAACCAGCTACAACTTATAATGTATTTGTAAATCTATCACAACTATTTTTCTAACCGGTCGATTTTAAATCGATTTAAATCGATTTTAAACGAAAGCCTATGATGTGACCTAGTACACAAAAAAAAAACGCTTATCAAAATTACGATCCGTTCAAAAGTTATATATTTTTGACCGCCTTCACTGTGCGGCGTAAACTACTTGACATACTCCCGAAAAAAGTACTCTAACGGCATTAAATCGCACGGTATTAGTGGTCAAATCAATTGCGGCACTAATTCTGCGACCTCTTGTGCCGTCTTGTTATACTATAGCTCTTGCACATGGTGGTTGTTCAATTGATTAACGAGAAAGTCAGTAATTAGAGCTCTGTAGCGATCACCATTACCTGTAACGTTCTGATCAACATCTTTTTTATAAATATCCACAACAATGATTCCACCAGCCCATAAAGCACAGCAAGCACTCTGTTTTTTGAATTTAATGGTATCTCAGCATACACTTAAGGAATATCGTCATCCTAAATACAGAAGTTCTAAATACTGATATATCCCTTCAAGTAAAAGTGAAATTGATAGCTCTGTCATGAAATCGGGATTGGTTATTTTGAATATTAAAATATTAAAATAACTTTTTGCAATTTGCAAGCGTTATTCAGGCAGTAGTACGTCAGTCATATTGAAAGGTAAAATCAAACTAAGCATAAATCGCATGACAGCTAACAAAATATAAGTTCCGCGAAAAAACTTTTTTTTTGTTTTGAATGCTATAAACAAAATTACACAGCTTCGGCTGTGTGGCATGTAGCGCCGTCCTGCTGAAAACAAAATGTTGCCAATACCCTCCTCTTAAATTTTTGTGAAAAAAATTCGTTCAACATGACCCGATAACGAGCACTATTGACTGTAATGGCCACTTCTAAAAAATGGTCCAAATATGCCTCTAGACCAATATCCGCACCAAACAGTGACTCGTTTTTGGTGCGTCAGCTTTTCAATTAATGCGTGCGGGTTTTCTGTGCCCCAAATGCGACAATTTTGCTTGTTTACATACCCGCCAAGATTAATGAACTTCATCTAAAAGATGATTATCGCACGCCCACTTAGCGAAGCGTTGTTCAAGCGTATACGCAACAATATTCGTTCAGCGGAAGGATAAAACTAATTAAATAAATTAAATAAAATAAATAAGCACTAGTTGCAAAAAAAAAATAAAACGTTAGATGGCGGACCCTATAGCTGCCAACTAACAAAGTATTGCCAACTTAACGTTTCCTATCTCTATAAAAACGTGGTTTTTTATAAAAACAGCTTCTGCACTTATTAAAGTTTTTCTGATTATTGATATTTAATTAATTTCATAATTAATTTTACTAAATATTTAATCAAAAAGGAACTATTTTTCTAATTTAAATAATAATTGATTCAATCACATATTTAATTAAAAACAAAGAAAGCAATATACTTATTAGATAAATAATTGAAAACAAAACTTTTAAAATGTGTGGTACATTTTTAGTGGTACTTTTCTTGAGACAACTAAACTTATTATATCATTTATATTAGTTAATTATATTAGTTATTTAGTAAGCAATTCTAATTATATATGATCTATATATACCATCGCTTTATCCATCAGGCTATTACATAGTGGACTGTTTCATTTTTATAGAAGCCATCAAGTATGAAAAAATAATCACATATTTGCTGGTAGATTAAATATAAATATAAGCAATAAATATAAGTATTTATACAATTATAAGTAATAACTATAATTACATCGTCATTAATTTTGATTTATTTCTTAAACCAAAAGAACACGTTTTTCGTTATTATTTCTAGTGGTCGGCAAAACTTTACAACAAGAACTAACACTACCATTGCATTGCGCTGACGTAAATAAGCGTTTGAATTTGTTTCAAATTCCCTTCGAAAAGAGATTTTACGCCCTTCTATAAAGAGACTTAACAAGCTACAAAAAAATTATTTTCTGCTTAAAGGCTTCAGGCATGTTAGTGGATTAAACTTATTTATTTACCTAAAAATTTTAACTAGTTATAATTTTTTCAATAGAGTTCTTCACCAAATTACAGTTAATCAAACTATAAATTCTAAATGGGGAATAACGTCTACCTGGTACAATAGCTACAAATTTTGACAAACAGGAAATTTACGAGTGCAAGCCAATAAGTCCGTGGCTTTTTGAAAATCATGTCTCTTAATTAAATGCCAATATTGATTCTATTAACAGACAACTATCAGTTGACTTATGTGTAAATTCGAACAAGCTACGCCATTTAGCAAAGTAACATTAATAGCGGAGAACGTAAGATTTTGAGAATTTCTTGCTGTTTGGCTTTCAGTGTGTTATGTCGAATCCGCTTTTTGTTCACGATTACCACAAAAAATCTCATTGGTACCGGAGACTAAACAGAATTGCCAAAATGCACGAAATTCACATATTTTGCTATTTGTTTTAATTTCTCGTCATTTTCACCTATTAGGAGTCATACTTTTAATTCAGCCTAAAAATCTGTCACTTAAAATGCATCAATCGTTAATTAAAAAGCTTTTATCAGCAACTTTCTATTAGTTTGAAATGTTCTAAAAGTTTTGCTGATTCAATTATTTTGTTACTTTCATCAACCTGCCTAAAAAAAATCAATTCTAAATAAAAATATTTAAAAGCATTTTTTAAAAGCATATAAAAGCAAAGCGTATGATGAATATTTAATTGCCTTTGTATCCACCCAAACAAAAACTAACAATCATACGCCATGAGAAAAATTCGAAAATATTAAATAAAAAGTAACAAAAACAACAAATAACCTATTTAAATTTTTTATTATTTTTTCTAAAACAAAAAATTTAGATAAGGATGATTCAAATTTGTATTGAATTACAAAGAGAAACAATGCGACATTTACGAAAAATGATATCTGGCAAATGTCCATCACGACCACGCTGAAAGATGTCGATTTTTTCCTCAAAGATTTTAATCATTTTTGCCAAAATGGTGGCCCTATTTCATTAATCACATTAAGGATTTTGAGTTTTTAAGCAAAAAACGATTCGGTTGGCACCGTATAGGCTCTGTCCTTAAAATAATCCCTCAAAAATGATGCAGTGGTGTTAATTCACAAGATCTGGCTGGCCACTTAACTGCAGAAAATTTGGTGTGAAATAAATTGATCGTTTCATTGGCACCGTCCTGTTGAAACCACATGTTAGTGATGTCCACGTCATCAATAATAGGCCAAAATTGAGTTGTTAGAATCTCGCGATAGCGTGAACTATTGCCCTTTACCACATTTCCAGCCTCATCATCGAAAAAAAAACCACTTAATCACACCTCCAAGCTAAATAGCGCACCATATAGTGACACGTTGAGCATGCAAAGGCTTCTTAATAATCGCTCTAGGAGCCTTAAAGAAGGCAATTTTGCTTATTGACATATCCTGACAAGGAGAAGCTTCTTTTGAAAAAATGATTTTTTCAGAAAAACTAGCCAATTGTTGCTGAATGAATTGAGCGAATTTATGGAGATGTGAATTATCGGTCGGCTTCACTTGCTGCATCAGTTGAGCCTGGCAAGGCTTTCAAGTCAAATCCTAAGACAAAATTCGCCATGTGGTGATTTTGTATAACCTCAATTGTTGAGAATGTCTCAGAAGGACGATTATGTTATCACGAATTTTACGAAATGTAACTTTAACAGAAGTACTATTTTTACAGTGTATTTTAATTATTTTAAGGCGATTTTCTTGCGAAATTAAATTCAATGCAACAGTTGCTATGGAATTTACCACGACGACGCTACAAAACTAAATATCAAAACTATCATGTTGTTGGTGTTATTATCAGAAAACAGCAAATGAAATAAATGTTGTATTAGTATTTAGAGGGTACTGTTACTGGTTTGCTATACCACTAATAACATTTATGCGACTTGAAACAAAGTTTTGGCTTTTCTCTATATTAGTATTGTTTAGTATAAAAGATAAATAGTTTGGTACAAATATCTAATTCAAATTTTGTGTACATGCGAAGCTTTTTACACTTTCATTCATGTATGCAAATTCTAGTCACAAAATTTTACTTATTCTGATGCGTAAACACAAACGATTCAATTTTTAAAGAACCCATTGAAATCTTGCTATAGTAAATATGAGCCGTTTTTAATGAATTTTTTGAATTGAATATATTTTAAAAAATTCTACATATTTTCTTTAATGCACTAATCACTAATGTTGTTTGGCAAACATTTATATATAAATGATAGAGCATACGAATATAAAAAAATATTATTGAACATAAAAGGCAGCTTAATTTTTTTTCGCAAAACATTTGAAATATTAAAATTCATTAAATCTCTTTTAAGTCCTTAAGTTTTTAAAGAAATTTGAAAAATATTTCCATATTTTGGGTTATTTTGGAAGAAATTAAACTATAAGTGTTATGATAAAATTTTATTAATTATTCTAATTATTATAATAATGGATAGTTTTCTTAAAGCTTCAATATTATTGGTGACTTTCTGTAAGAGTATTATTAAATTTTTTAGAAATGTTGATACAAATTGTTTAATGTACTGTATTAAGATGCCAGTAAAATAGTCGTCAATTCCAGCTAATGCCCACACAAATACACAGCATGTTTTATATATTTTACTTATCCAAAAACTGCTTAATTCGAATGTTATATTATTTTTAAATTGAAGATTACCACATTAGTTAGAAAAAAATGTTTTTCGTAGAAAGTATACTTAAGAAAATAAAGAAGGAAAGAAGAGCCCGCTAGTTTTATCATTAATGTAAAGAAAATAAGACTACTCTGAATGTTCTTTTAGATTTATATCATCAACAACTTAACTAAAACTAAATTTGGGGATATGCCATATGGATATGCTATCCCCCGCAGTGATACATTTCAAATATATGTTTTGATATTCTCATAAAATATTCATTAAAGGAATCTAGCACAAATTAACGCAGACGAAATAAATTTCTAATATGAAACCAAAAATGAAAACAATTATTATGAAATTTAAAAAGAAAAAATCAATAGTTTTGCAGCCTGAAGATGACTTGTTTCAGAAAGTGATTGTAAATATATAAATATTTTTTGATTTTAATGATTTTTTCCCATATTAATTTCAATATTTTATTGCTTAAGTGCCAGTCACAGCAGTTTACTAATTTTCTTTATTATTCAGTCTTATTTACAAAGTCTAGTTGTCACCATAATGGTCATTATAGAAAACAATTAACTTTAAACTGTTTGGAAATATTCTCGTTTATATTTTTATTTTTTCCGTGATGTAACTTCCAAATGATGCACATGTGTTGGGAATGTAAATAATAATTTGTTTAGGATCATATGAAATGTTTTTGAAAACGTTATTAATAGTTTTTTTATAACTCGAGAAATATTTCTGTTAATTAATTAATTGGCAATTTTAAATAAAACTCCATTATTTTAAATTCCTAAGTCAAATGGATGCTCTTCTTTAGTAAATTGAAAAAATGTAAATAATTTTAAAAATGGGTACTCGTATTGTTATTTCGGCCTATACATGTTTAACATGTTTAAAATTCTATATTTATTAAGAAAGATGTTTAATTGTTTGGATTTGTTCCCTCAATAAATCAAATGCTGTTGTCATTCTTATCTCTCCTTGGTAGCTATTATTTAGATTATTTTTTTTCTAAATATGAATAATTATATTTCAATTTTGCCTTGAGTTCACTAGTGGTTGTGATAAGTAGTAAAGTGAACAGTAAAATTTATATACTAATAAAATGAAAGGCAATTTCTGGTTCACTACAATTTTCGTCAGCATTCTTGTATTCATCGACAAGGTAATTGCAAATATAATTTATTACAATTAACCAAAAACTTAACGAAAAATTGAGAAATAAATGAAAAGAAAATATGTAATAATAGACATTAATAGAATCTAATTTAGCAATTTACTTATTGAAATATCCATCAATAGTATAAAAAGTTCAAACGATATTTTGGTAGAAGAGAGGGTAAATAAACTGCAATGCTTTATTCTGTTTAAGACTAAATGCTCCGCGGTTAGCACCTACAAAATGATGTTTATTTTATTGTATCTATTCTAACAAATTGTTCCTCTTATACTCGTATACTATTCAGTTGAGGGTTTTTTCAAATTACACTCAACCTCTTATTTCTTACCTAATTTATCCATATATCAACTTATCAGGCAATCACGAATTGTAAGTAATTTACAAAATTCATGACTAAGTGTAAATATTAAATATATTATAATTCTTATTAATTTTGATTTTATGATTTTACTTAAATTGTACATATATTTTGTATGCAACATGAAACGTTCTGATCGTTGGGTTATTTTGCAAATAACTTGTTTGTGGTTTACTTCAACTGCAGGTGAGAAATGTAACATGAATTTATTACTGTTAATGCCTATGTGTCGCCTATTAAGAGTCTTTTATTACAGGACCTATGTGACGGTTACAACTTATTTGTGACACTACAATAGCATTCTTCGGGTTTATCTATCACAGGTTGTATATATTGTAGACATCATCTATTTAACCAACTAAAATAACGAAAGAGTTTAGGGAAATACTCATTGTTCACTTTATTAATCCACACATATATTTGTCCGTACCTGTTGCTAATGGTCGTCTTAGTAATGAATTTAATCTTAATTTGTATTCGTTAGTTTTTCTTAAAATTCAGTGGCTGCTATTCCAGTATCACACCGCTCATTCGCATTTGCCACAAAATAGCAAGTTGCTATAAGATTCCATGGAAATTATTCGTGCAATACAGTGTATTAGAAGTGAAAACGCTTTAACTTCAACATGATCTGATTAACGTAGCTCTTTAGACTCCAATATTTAGTTAAAACAATGCCTCCGAATCAATGCAACTATAAAAGTTACTTTACGAAAATACAACTTAATCAACAGCATTTCCCATTATGGGACAAGTATTTACTTAAACTAATTAAATTTTAATATAATTAATCATAGGTGTTGGCTCATGAACTTAAAGAGAATTAAGTAATTTATAATTATTCGGAATCATTTTCAATATAAGCAATTTTATTTTTCGTGCTTGATTCCTTAAAATAAATATTCCTTAAAATATATTCTCACGAAATATTTATTACAAAAATTTTTATTAAAAAATAAACATTTTATGATATTCTCATAAAATGTTTATTTATTTAAAGGAATCAAGCACGAAAAATAAAATTGCTTAAAGAGAATTATTTTAGTTTCTCTTCTCTTACATGACAATGTACTCTAAAGTTTCTGCACAACAAAATTTTGCTTTTTGCATTCCTGAAATAAATGTGACATTACAGCGCCATCTTTACCTTTGAGAATCTTATCTGTTGTTAGGCAAAGTGCACTTAACTGATAAGGCGATGTAAATAAAATTATAGATACCCTTTTATTTGAAGTGTCATTTTTCTACCTTTTAACGATACCATTTACAGTGTCTACCTATTATAGTTCCATGAAGTAATCGTATTGTGTGATGAAACTATTTGAAAATATTTTTCCCCAGTTCGGTTTCAGTTGAAAATTCTAGACCAAAGCATTAAACGTTTACGTTGCCCATTGAATATTCGATATTAGCTGGTTGGTGTAAATAGTTTTCATCTTCTTTAATGTATTTTGAAGTACAGAGATGAAATTTTAAAATGAAAAACACTTTAAAATAACATGATGCTACCTAACCAATTTAAGAGTTTATTATTATTTTTTCTTATTTTTATTGCCTGTCATTATATTTTACATTATCATAGCAAACAAGAGGGCTTCTCTTGTTTGCTATTCTCTTGTTTTTATCTTTTTGTTTATTTTGGGTACTTTGTGTGCAGATAGATAGATAGTGTTTGAATTCCGCTTTAGGCATTACAAGGCTTAAAATAAACTTTATTTTGTGTTAGTAACGTGCGTGAGGTGCAATTTTGTTATGATATTCAAAGAAAACTCTCCTTCAAACAAAGAGGATGAAAACAAATTTTTGCAGCTGGTTTTTTTAATTGTTTCTTCTATACGCTTTACTTGTAAATTGGTGAAATTAATTGATACTTAAATCTGTCTTAAAATTTAAGGAAGAATACTTCAAGTGATTGAAACCTTTAAACTTTTTTTATAAATTTAATAGTTTGTTTGAAGTTTCACTCTAAAACTCTTATTTAATTCAAGATTAACACAACAAAATCTCTCTTAAGATATCCAAGTTTCTAAAAGAAACTAACATACATATATGATAAAATTTAGATTATGTTAAATTCTTGTATAAGTACGCTTTTTTATAACATATGAGCTGAGGGTCTATGAAGCTATTGCTCTTAAAAAAATACATTAACATATAATTTGTAATTATTTGTTAATAAATGAATAAATAAAATAAATAAATAATTCAAGATTAAAGTTTTAAAGGTTTTTATTATATATGTGATACCAGTAATATATGGATTTTCAACCAGAAGTTTGTTTTTCAATTGTGGCAACACCAACAACATAATAGTTTTAATATTTTTCATACATTTATATTAGAAGCATTGTCAATTGTTACAATGAATTCAATTTCGCACGAAAATCGCATTAAAATAATTAAAATCCACTGTTACATTTCGTAAAATTTGTAATATTTTCAGACAACCTGTTATGGGGCCGCGAAACCACAGCCACCTCGATACTCCTGAAGGGCCAACCTCAATAAACAGTCAGAGAAACAGCTAAATTCCTAAAGAGGCAAATAGCGGAAACTCTGGGGGCTACTGATTCCCGTGGAAATAACTGGGCTCCCTTATACACCCAGCAGCACAGGTCTAGATAGTCAAGTCTTCTATAAAGAGGTTTATGTGTTCTCGGGGCAATAATTAGAGCTATTTAAAACCACCACATGTCGTATTTTGCGCAAGGATTTGATTTTGAAGCCTTAAAGGAATTGAAGCCAAACTAACATTCATATCGCCACAGATTCGCTCTTTTCATGCAGGAACAACCGGCTGGTTTTTCTAAAAAAATCTTTTTTAAGACGAAGCCCATTTGCACTGTCCGGGCATGTCAACAAGCAAAATTGCCGTATTTAGACTTCTACAAGTTATTGAGAAGCCTTTGCATGCTCAACGTGTTACTCTATGGTGCGCTATGTGGTCCAGGGGCATGATTAGGCCATTTTGCCAAAATGTGATTAAAAGCTTTGATGATTGAATTGATATCTGTTAGCATGGTCTTGGTAGATATTTGCCAGATATAATTTTTCATTTATAATTGCCAAACTTTTCTCTTCGTGATACATTAAAAATTTTAACCATCCTAATGTAAATTTCTTATTTTATATTGTTTTAGAAAATAAACTTCTTCTTGAAAAACTCTTTACATATTTCTCACATGGTTCTCATTTAAAGTAGTTGGATAAATATAAAATATTTGATATGTGTTTGGATTCTCCGACGGGGTAAAAATTTCTTTTGTTTGGGTACGGTTTTCCGTCGATCCTCGTCAAATTTGGTTTGTGAACAAACCGGTTTCGGCTGTTTGCCATCTTCAGTGTTCTTTTCGTACTAGTTGCGTTCTATTGTCAGTTGTGTTTATATAGTTCGTGTCTCCCTTCATGTTATTGCGTTCGTCACTTTCTGTCTTTTTTTGCCTACATTTATCTCTCTCTCCTTTTTTTGTTTGTCTCTTTTTTCCTAATTTGTCGCTCCCTTTTTCATTCATCTTCTTTCCTAATTAAATTCTTTTACGATCATGCTTGTTGTCCGTTTTTGTTTATGTGTGAACCTATTGGGTTTTTTCCTTTTTCCCTCTTTTATGTGACATAATAATCTGTAATTATACGTTTATGATGTTCTTTATTGCCTTGGTCTTGCGCACCTGCGTAACGTTTTTGTGCTGGTGTAGTGTTTGTTTTCCTGTAAAAATGTTTTAACGGTTCAAATATTGTGTCCGAGGCAGTGTTTATTTGTCCATTTATTATTCGTCCGTCAAATGTTTTTTGTTTGTATATTTCCATGTTTTCTAATACATTTAGTATCCTTCCTTTGTGCTGTGTGTGAAGCAGTTTAACCGTTGTCTTAATATGTCCTGGTGTACATTTGTTGTTAAATATATGGTTCGCAAAGTTTGATTCTGGAGTTGATTTTGGCCCTCGTAGTTTTTTGTTATAGTCTCTAATGTGTTCCCTAAATCTGGTCTTAATTTTTCGTCCTGTTTGTCCGATGTAGCTATAATGGCATGTACAAGTTAATTTGTACACTCCTTGTCTGTCTAGTATATTTGCCTCGGTTTGTTTTATTCCGTAGTATTCTGCCTAGATTGTTTCTTGTTCTGAATGCGGTATTGATGTTGTGTTTTCCAAAGAATTTCGCCAGTTTGTACATTGATTTTCCCATATATGTTAATGTAGCCCATTTTTTTCCTTCCTTCTCCTGTTCTTTGTTCGTTCCAATTTGTTTCTTGATGTTATCTACGAGGCGCTTTTTGTATCGGTTGTTTTCCGCTATGGTATATATTGTTTCCATTTCCTTCATATACATTTGCCGTGTTAGTGGTGTTCTCTCGAGTCTTGTTATTAACTGCCTGATTGCTGCGTTTTTGTGTCGCTGGGGATGATTTGAAGAGTTGTGTATTATTGTGTCCGTTGCTGTTGGTTTCCTGTATATTCCATATTCGATTCTGTCCGAGATTATGTTCCTTCTGATCGTTAGGCCCAGATAATTAATTCTCCCCTCCTCTTCCTTTTCCACTGTAAATTTCATGTCCTTGTGTCCTCCATTCAAGTAATCCAGAATTTGCCCATCGTTATTTTCTTCTAGTATACATATGATGTCGTCGACATATCTTGCGTAGAATATTACTCCGAAGTTGGTTTTCAATTCCTTTACGTATTCCTCTTCTAAAGAGACAAACAAAAAAGGAGAGAGAAAGATGTAGGCAAAAAAAGACAGAAAGTGACGAACGCAATAACATGAAGGGAGACACGAACTATATAAACACAACTGACAATAGAACGCAACTAGTACGAAAAGAACACTGAAGATGGCAAACAGCTGAAACCGGTTTGTTCACAAACCAAATTTGACGAGGGTCTACGGAAAACCGTACCCAAAAAAAAGAAAATAAAATATTTATCTCGACTTCTGGATTCAAGGAAAATTCATAAAATCAAATAAAATAAATTATTTGGATTCTTCTATTAAAAATTTGCAAATCATTTCAAAATAGTAATTCTTTACCAAAAGTAGTGATTTTAAAATAAAAAACTAAGCATTGCGAATAATCTTTCTTTTATTTTTGTGTTAAAGATTTTGAATAATTATTAAGTCAACAAATAAATTTATTTTCAACAGCTTCAATTATTTAGCAGTTTTGAATTAATTTATATTTATTTGCTCAGAAACGAGAAATATTTTGTAACGCTATATGCCCAGGCGATTGTTTTTAGCAATACAAAATATAATATTGTCTTTAAATTTTATAATTATATTATAATTATTTATATATTATATTATAATTATAATTATATTTATAATTATATATATTATATAATATAATTATATATATATATATATATATATATATATATATATATATATATATATATATATATCTGTATATAGTTTACATTTCAAATTTGATTCCGGGTATTTTTGAATTATAGTTTTGTTATAAAAGGTGTTTTTTTAAGCTAGATAGAACTTTAAATTGTAAAAAGTAACACAAAAAATGAAATTTTGATGAAACATTTTTTTTTATTTGTTTCAGTATACTCTGACAAATCATCATGAATAGACTCTCGCTTGAACAACGCTACGAAATTATCCAAATTTACTTTAAAAATCAGTCGTCGATTCTCGCAACTTATAGACGACTTCGTCATTTTTATGGCGTACATAATCGTGCATCTGAACAAGCCATTCGTCGAACTGTCGATAGATTTCGTACCACATACTCTCTAGAGGATGCAATAACACCAACACGTCGAAGGAATGTGCGTACTGAAAAGAATATCGCCGCTGTAAACGAAAGTGTGGAAGAAGATCCAAATTTATCAATTCGTCTTCGGTCGCGGGAATTGGGGCTCTGTCCGTCCACTACGTGAAAAATTTTGCGCAATGATCTCGGCCTACACCCGTATAAAATCCAGCTGCTGCAGGAATTAAAGCCACGAGACCATTATATGCGTCGTTCTTTCGCCGATTGGGCTCTAGAGCAGTTGGCAACTGACCCGTTGTTTTATCGCAAAATTGTGTTCAGCGATGCAGCGCATTTTTGGCTTAACGGGTTTGTTAATAAGCAAAATTGCCGCATATGGAGTGAGACCAATCCACAACAGACCCTACAGACTCCACTACATCCAGAAAAATGCACCGTTTGGTGCGGTTTTCACGCTGGTGGCATCATCGGACCTTCTTTTTCAAAAATGAGGCCGGAGCTCGCGTTACGGTCAATGGAGATCGTTACCGCACCATGATCAATGATTTTTTGTTTGAAAATATGGATGACATTGATCCGGACGAGATGTGGTTTCAACAGGATGGCCCTACGTGCCATACAGCGAACGCCACCATCGACTTATTGAAATCAAAATTTGGCGATAAGTTGATTTCGAGAAATGGACCTGTCAATTGGCCTCCAAGGTCGTACGATTTGACACTACTCGACTATTTCCTGTGGGGCTACGAGAAGTCACTGGTTTATGCTGATAAACCAGCAACAATTGACGCCTTGGAGGACAGCATTGTTCGTGTTATTCGTGACATACGCCCAGCAGTGCTCGGAAAAGTGGCCTAAAAATTGGACGTCCAGAATGCGCTTCGTCAAGAACAGCCGCGGTGCCCATATGCCCGAAATCATTTTCAAATGTTAATGTCACATATTGATCCTTCGAATAAAAAAGAAATTTTGATTACAATTTAATTTTTTGTGTTATTTTTTACAATTTCAAGTTCTATCGGGCTTAAAAACACCCTTTATATAGTATGCATAGTTTAAGATTAGTGACTTCCTAATTTTGTTTTTGGTACTCTACATTATGTCTTCCTTATTTAGTATTAAGGCCCAACTATAATATGTATAAGCTGGCTTGAGCTAATGTCAATAATTGAACGAAAAGTCTGTCAAATGCTAAAGTGAATCATTGAAGACTTTTACGTGGCTATATTGTACTTATATGAATTTAGAAATTATTATTCACAGTTGCATATTTATATTTTTCGTACTTTTGAAAAAAAAAATAATTTCGTTCTCAATAAATGAAATTTATTAGCAAAAAGGTGTTTAATAATCATATTTTGTATACTTAATATTATCCTTATACCAATTTATAATATTCTTAATAGTTTTAGAAAATTACGAAAGAAAAATTACACATAAATCGCTGTATGTATTATTTGGGCCAAAAGTACTAAAAATTGCAACTAACTGTGTGCATCATTGAATTTACAAACAATACAAAATTAAATTTTATTGCAAATTGTGTGTTAAAAAAATGAAAAGAAAATAAAATGTTTAAAGGCCCTCATTCCTTTGAATTGCTGTTATAATAAAACGCGTCTATTTTGTCATATAAGCTGTTTTTCCTTTGTACATTTTCTATTAAATGTACGATCAGTTTCGTACTTTGCTTATGCAAATGACTTTGACGAAAAGTTTTGTTAAGTACATTTAAGTTTGCCACATATGATTATTAGGTATTTGTACATTTGCTTAAGTTGCCTTAAGCTAGTATATGCATAATATAGTTGGGCCTTTAAGATTTAAATTAAATGGCAGTTCGCGTGGTAGCGCCATCTGTGCGTGAAAGTGCAAGTGGCGGCTGATAATAAACGCCGTAGAGATGGTATACGCGTGTGTAATTGTGTGTGATGGCAAATGGGTATATAGAAAGAAATTTTCGCACCTAGTTAGTTAGTTAGTATGTATGCGGCCTACAGATAAGAGATAATATTTTAACTGGAGCGTATCGTCCGGAAATATTTCTAATTATCTCCAGCTAATACTGTGGGGTCACAAACTGGTGTATTGGTTTTTACTCAGTATGGTTTCTGCCTACAGTCGCCACTAGAAGAGGCCAAAGCAGCCTGAAATTGGATGCTTGTAGTTTTTACTCGGCACAGTTTCCGCTGATCGGGATATTTCCCTCGGCTATTAACTGCGAAGTTGTGGTACCTTTTCAAACAGTACCTCCACACACGATTACACAGTAGAGTGAGCCAAGTAGAACAACCTACTGTCTGGCAATTAATGGTAAATTAAGGCGGAAGAATTATAACGAGGTCTTTCATTTGATTTGCAACTACACGACGCTGGAGGCTGCTGAGTATATCCCAGCCACCAAAGAAAACGTTTCCTTACAATTCGCAAAATAGTTTTCTAGAGATTGAAAGAATTTTTCAACAAGATGTTTGTTTTCTAAAACAAAATAACACAAAAAATTTACGAAGATAAAAGTTTCGCAATTATGAATAAAAAATGATATCTGCTTAATGTCCACCATGTTCACGCTGAAAGATTTCGATCCTTTCATCAAAGTTTCTAGTCACTTGCCATTCTGTAACTTTTATATAATTTACAGCTTGACTTTATCCACTTTAAAAATTAGGAAAAATATTGTACATCTTTAAAATTAAATTCCCTAAAAAATATACATTTGCTAGATTTAATATTTCAAGTTCATTATCATTTATAATAAACGAATGAAATGACATTATCCGCATATTTTATATAAAAGGAACAATACCATCTTTTGTACATTAAAACATTGTAATATCGTGTATTTGTTGGTTGTACTTATGTTTTATCTACCGTAACTTCAATTTGTCTTTGTTTGTGTTTTTATCAGATTTGTTAATAAGACTTGGCTGTTTACTTAAAAGCCGGAGGATGTAAGATATTTTAAAATATTTTATTCACATTTTTTCTTTCGCTAAATCCTGTCTAGAGTAATAAATATTTTCACATAAAATAGTAGAATTTTAAGCAGCAAAACCACATATAAAAAAATTAATTAATTTTGCTGTTCAGGTAGAATACTTTTGACTTAGAGAACATATTAAGAAACGTGAATATAAATTATGCTTAAATAATAAATATTAAGCACGATAAGTATGAGCTCTTTAATAAAGAAGAAAATTATTAAAGTGAGAATATCACTTTAATAATATTGTTAACAAGAAACAGTTATTTATTTAATTAATTTAATTAATAATTATTATGTTAATTATTTATTGTAATTTACTTATAAACCAATTTAAGCTTAAAGAAAAGTGTATTTTGTTGAAAGTGACACAAGATTAATAAAAAGACAATTTCTATTTCGGTTGGTGTATTTTGTAAAAGGATAATGAATTTTTCCCATTACGATTGCAAATAAAATTTTGTTTAAATTTGTTAGTTTGTCTACTTGACACATTTTCGAGGTATCGGTATATAATAAAGCAGAAGCAGATAGACTGTTTCGACGTAAAGAGACTCTTAGCAATGAAAGTAAAAGAAATGTGCACTTTTTTATCCTCTGTTACTGTTTTACTATATTGTTTTTTTCACTGTGTTTCTTATGCTGTTGCGAGTTGAGGATAATCCTATCAATGCCATCACCGCGACTGAGATAGTATCTTTAAGTGTAAAAAATAATGCAAAAATTAAAAAAAATATACGAAAGCTTAGTCCAAAAATAATTTCGTCATGGTGACTATTCTTAAGAAATGTTATTTTTAACAACTTTTTAGAGCATAACTGTTGGCCTCTTATATTGTGTTCAGATATACACATTTATTGAAATTATCGCAATAAACGCCATTATTGAGTTCAATATTCCATACAAAACTAGACACGAAATTGTTATAAATATTGAGTAAACCTTGATATACAACACTGTTAAGAGGTGTGTTCAGTGAGAAAAAATTATCTATCACTTATCTACACTGACATATGCCATTCTTAAACTCTGGAGAATTTGAAAATTTTTATTTTTTTATTTTTAAGTATCGCCAACTTTGAATAAAACATGATCGCACTAACCGTAAAAACTCAGCATTTCTATTATACAATAGTAATTGCTCTTTAATAAATGAATTTATTTCCATTTTTATAAAATACAATTTATGACTGAAATAAAAACAAAGTTGTTTTCCAGCTGTCAAATGTTTATTGAGTTATTGCCAATAAACCAAATATTGAGTCAAATAAAAATGTATGTCTGAACATGCTATTATAAAACAATTGTTGCTGGTTTATTATCACAAACCAACAACTACATAACCATAACCATACCGAAACTAATAAAGAGGTTACTCGAAATCTACGTTAAACTTAATTTTAATTTCAATACGTCACCCCATAAGTCCTGTTAAAACCACATGTCGCCCGGATGAATATTCTTTGTATTTTCAAAAAAAAACCTCACACTTACGGCTTCACATTAGAAGCAATAAGCTTCACTGGTGACACCAGGATGTAACACATACTAAACGGCACATTTTACTTTACGTAATGGAGTTTGCCGCTGCAAATGTGGGAACGGTCAATGGATCACGCTGTCGTGAGATGCCAACTCGGTTTTGTCCTATTATTAACGACATGGATATCACTGACATGTGGTTTCTATAGGAAGGTGCCACATCTCACACAGCCAATGAAACGATCAATTTATTGGAAACCAAATTTCCTGATCACCACATCGTGTAATTTAACACCAGTAGGTTATTTTTTGTCGGGCTATGTTAAGGTCAGCTTCGATGAGGAGTAATACAATCGACTTCAGCTTTAAAGCGTAAAATCGGTGATGTGATTAACGAAATAGAAGCGTTATTTTCCAAAAAGTAATTAAAAACTTTGATGAAAGAATCGATATCTGTCAGCGTGGTAATGATGGACATTTGCCAGATATCATATTTCATTCATAATTGCCGAACATTTCCTTCGCAATACAATTTTCTTATTTAAAAACCCTTTACAATCGTACAATTGCATTGCAGAGATTGCTATGAAATAATCGTTTAATTGAAAGCGCTGCAGAACTCAAATCAAAAGTTAGCAAACGTTTTTTCTCAAAACATTTAAATTTGTATGCCATCACTTTCTTTTCTGGCTGCATGTGCTGAATGCACATTTTGTGCTGCTCAGGAGGAAGAACAATATTTGTTTCGTTTTTCTTTTATTCCCTAAAAACTAAAAAGCAAAGCCGAAGAAAACGTTTGGTGTTGCTTATTTTCGATCCCCTGGCAATAAAATAGTCTTGAGTGATAATAATAATCAAACCTTAAATAGTGACTGTGGGGTATTGGACTTACATTTACCCCTTATTTCAAATGTCGGAAAACTGCAAACTTTTATTTGGGCTTTCTTTCACCCAGGCATGGCATGTATGAACCACTAACAATGTTCATTTTTATGTTCTTTGCTTGCTGCTGCTGTGAAGTTAAATTGGCCGCCTAACAACGTTCAAGAGCAAAGATAATATAAATCCGTGTCAGGTTACCGAGAACATTCTTTAATGTCTAATTTTCCCTTTTCGTGCTTATGACAACTTAGTTGCTACCACATATTGATATTTTTGGAACTGGTGTATGCAGAATAGTAGTTAAGTTGAAACAATGCTTTAGAAAAAACTCCGTGTTTTTACGATATTTAAATATTTTAAAGCCTAAAAAACTTGCGGAACACACAGGTTTATGTTAGGCTTAACTGTTGCTCCTTACTAAAACTGTAATACATAAGTCTGTATGCGTTTGAAAGTGAAAGGTTGCAGCTACTAGAAACACCATCCTAATGCGATTAAAATAAGAACCTTCCAGTAAAATAGTTAAGAGATGTTAGGTTAATTTATAAAATCTGTTCATACTTCTAGAAAAACATTCTAAGATTATATAGAGGAACTCAAGCTGTTTGAGTTAGGGTCTCATTTTTATCTGATTTCTGCATACCTAACGATATTAAATATTTTCAGTTTACGAATTTTGTTCAAGTATGTACATACATACATACGCGTATTTTTAGCTTTAATTTTTAATCTTTAATAAATATCTCTTATTCTTTTTTACGGTCTTTTTAAATTAAATTAACAATATATATTTTTTTTCTTTTCGATATTTTGCTTTTCTATGGAAAGCTTCTTCAGGAAAAAAATTTTTTATTTTTAATATTTTATTTTCATTATTAAGCAATTATTTATTTAATTTCTTAAGTTTTCTTATCTTTTTTCACTATCCTTTTCACACATTTCTCTACATTTTTGTTTTTCTCCCATTATTATTTACATTCACATTGTTTGTTTTCATGTCAACAATGTGACATGTTATGAATTTAAATTTTCCCAGACATTATGTAATTATAAATTTTATTTGCATTTAAAAAATAAAAATAAAAAAGAGAACGCCTGACCTTTTCTTAAGGCTTTTAATTTACTTGCTGAATACATAAAACATCTATAATTTAAGGATTAAATATTAAAATTGTTTTAGTTTTATGCTTTTTTAAGTATTTAAAATAGTGGTAGAGGAAAAGAAAGTATTGAGTGAATGAGTAAGTAAATATGTGAAAGGATAACGGAATTTCTGTTAGAATAAATATATAAAAATAATTTATAAATATAAAATAATTTATATTTATTTTAACAAAATTTAAATGGAATAGAAATTTAAAATGGAAGGTAAAAAAACCTCCTCTATCCTCAGCTGTTTAAAAAATGCTCTATAACATCAGGTATTTACAAAGCACTTTTCAGTATGTTAGCCAGCAAATGTAGGGTTTTTGAATAAGAAGTTTCTTTTCCAAAACAAAATAAAAGAAATAATCTAGATTAAGGTGATTCAAATTTTTATTATATTACAAATGGGAAAGTGCGGCAATTATGAATGAAAAATGATATCTAGCAACTGTCTACCACGATCACGCTGACTATTCTTTCATCAAAGTTTTTAATCACGTTTTTGGCAAAATGGGGGCCCTATTTCATTAACCACGTCTTTTAAGACACGAGTTTTAAGACTGAAATCGATTCGATTGGCTCCGTATAGAATCTTTCCTTAACATAGCCCCACAAAAAATAATTCAGTCGTATTAAATTACACTATATGGCTGGGCACTTAACTGCTGATTGCCGTGAAATTATGGGATTGGGAAATTTTGTTTGCAATAAATTGATGGTTTCATTGTCTGTATGACAAGTGGCACCGTTCTGTTAAAACCACTTGTTAGTGATATAAATGTCGTCAATAAAAGGCAAAAATTTAGTTGTTAGCTTCTCGCGATAGCGTACCTCATTGACTGTTATCGCATTTTCAGCCTCATCTGCGAAAAAAAACGGCGCAATCGCGCAAGCAGACCACATAGCACACCATACTCGTTGAAACACGTTGAGCATGCAAAGGCTTCTTAATAATAACTTTAGGATTTTCAGAAGCCCAAATGCGGCAATTTTGTTTGTTGACATACCCATTGTTTGTTGTTCCTGCATCAGTTGTACCTTGTAAGGCTTCAAAGTCAAATCCTTACGTAAAATTCGCCATATGGTGGTTTTGGATAACCCCAATTGTTGAGACCGTCGAGGAATTGATAAATTTGGATTTGCTTCAATACTGTGGCTCACAGCTGCGATGTTTTTAGTTGAACGACCCGTTCGAATACGCGTCGGTGTTTGCACATTTTGTACCTACCAAACTTGTCGACGCAAATTTAGTGATAAAATTCTTAATATCGGTCTCAGAAGAACGATTATGTTGTCCGAAAATATTACCACCACCATTTTCATGGTGGATTTTATATATTCTAAAGTGATTTTCGTGCGAAATTAAATTCATTGTAAGAATGCATCTACTACAAGTATGCCAAAATAATATAGTTAAATTATTACAGAATCTGGCACAAATTAACGTAGATTAAAGTAATTAATTTTGTCAGAATTTAAAAATTTTAACGTTTATTATAGATTTTAACAAACAGGATAACACTTGAACAGCACCTAATGTGACGAGAAGAAAACAGTGTGATAAAATAAACAATTTGTATTCCTTGATAAAACGACAGTTAACAAGATGCTACTACATTACAGTTTATTATGTTTAATAAAGAGAATTATAAAGGAAACATTTTTTTGGGTTGTATGTGAACTTCGTCTGATATCGATAATGCTGCGTTACATTTTTCGAGTGTCTAGTGTAGCGAACAACCTATTTTTTCCTTAAATTTACATCACAATTCGCAAATAAAGTTTATTTCTTAATAATTTAAGAAACAAGATAATATATGTGAACTTAAGCCGAATTAAAATCATTCAAAGAGTTTGACGAATAAAATATTTAAATTCAAATATGAACTTAAAATATATTAAATTTACAAAGCAGGAGTAATTTATCTGCCTTGCTTTTTTGTCAAGTGAAGGGGAATTTATTCAGTGGTATTGGTATCTACTACTTGTGTATTTGAGTAATTTATTTTATAGAAGCAAATAATTTTCTTTAAACATTTGATTTTATCAAAAAATCTTTAATTGTTGACTAGCTTTACTGGGTTATTTACGGAAGCTTAGAAAACTTTGATAAATTTGATATAAAAGATGCCCTAAAGGCAAAATGTAATTACTCGTATGTATGTATGTATGATATAATGTATCATATTAAAAACTTAAACCCACAAAATCTACTAAAAAGTTGAATTTGAAAATTCATTTCTTTAAAAAACGTCAAAAGAAGAGGTAAAAGAAGAAGAAGAGGAAAGAAATTTATAATATCAACAGATTTTAGAAGAGTTTTTACATTGAAATGACTACGTTTCCTTCAAAAATACCACAGAAATGAGGGCATTTTGTTTTATTTTTACTTTAACTGGTAAATTTCTTTCAATACAACAATTTAATTATTATTGATTTTTATTATTTTCTAATGATACTAAGCGAGTACACTGATATATTTTACCTTTAGAAATTGGGAATAAAAATTCTTACACACAAATTGAAAGAGAAAAATGTTCGTACAAAATTTTATAATTTAATTTAATAAAAATTTTTATAGTTTTTTTAAACGATCTTTTTTATCTTTAATAAATATCTTTTTTCTTTTTTAAGATCTTGTTTATATATTTTTTCTTCTCAAAAAAACAAAAAAAAAATAATAATAAAAATTTTTTTGTTTTCAAAAATATAAAAAATTTTTCCTGAAGAAGCTTTCCAAAGGAAAGCGAAATATTGAGAAGAAAAAATATATAAAAAAGATCTTAAAAAAGAAAAAAGTTATTTATTATTTAATAAAAATTTTATTTATTTTAAAATTTTTTCTCGGACCAATACTTAGAGAATGATCACTACTTATGTAATGCATTATAGAATCTTAGGTTATGGGGAGGAGGAAAGCAGAATTAATGTTTGTGGACATTCTATTTGAATTTTCCTACATTGAAAGTGACAGGAAAGATCAAGGAGTTTATTCCATGCAATGCGTAGTGCGATTCGTTGGTCAATCAAACAAAAATGGATGCGCTCTTAGCCAAAATCGAGTTAAATGCAAAAACGTGCGAATAATGGGAACAAGTTGCCAATTTCTCTAGACCATTTACCATTGTAGTAACGATAAAATAGTGAAAAACAACCCATATTGCATCGACACTCTATAGAATCACTAGAATTGAATATCCTGCTATCCTCAATGAACCTCTTGGCCCTCTCTTGAATGCGGTCGGGAAACTATAAAATAGACCTTGAGGCGCCGGCCAATACATGAGGGTTGTATTTTATTTTTGGATGGATGAAGATGGTAGAAATAGTAAGAATATCGGATGAAGTGAAGTATATGTTGTACCGTTTTAGAAAACTGAGGCTCTTAAAAGTTTCTTTAGAAACCTGAACAACAACAGCTTCCGATTCTTTAATACTTATATCACTCATGCACTATTACCGAACACAGATCGTGCGCACGCGTGCAAGATTGAGTCTTACGGGATTTATAATGACCCAATTCACACGACCTCTTTCGGAGATGGTTGCGAGATCGTGATGAGCGTATTATTCATGTTCTGCCTTTTGGAACCCATCTCCAGCTGATTCGGTGAATGAACACAAATGACAAATATTTGCCATCTGCAAAAGAGTATATATAGTTGAATATTTGATAAAGAAGGTTATTTAGAAAAATGAGAAATAGGGTAGGAGAAAGAAAGGAAGCTTGTGATACCACGGAATTAATTTAAAACTCGTTTGATGAAATTCTAAAGATTTATGAGACAGCACGATATAAATCTGGAGAAATTATCACCGACACCAAAAGCAGCAAGCATCATGCCACACTCTATCAAATGCCTTGGAAATATCTAGAGCCACCACCTTACTTTCGCCGAAATGATGTATGAAGTTACACCATTGTTCTGACATTAGAGCCAGCAAGTCACCCGTAGAGCGCCCCTTGTTTTCATAACATTTATTGAAAAACAGCTTTTCTTTCACATTTGAGTTCTTTGATTAAATTATTACTTTTCCGACACTATAAATTCAAATTTTTGCACTTACACTCTTGACAAATTTAATTCTACCCATATGTTTCACTTAATGTCTTTTAAACTTTCTAAATAAATTCACAAGGAAATATGTCTTTGGTTTTACAATACAAGCAAATACAACAAAATTTAGATGTTTGTTTACATTTCCTAAAACTTAACCTACAATTTTGTTGTGACCAATAAAATTTTGTGTTGTAAAAGTTTGATTCACAAAAGTTTTTCCAATATAATTTTTTCAATTTGTAAAATTACATGTTAGAAGACTTGTAAGGAAAGAAGAAAAACTTCAGTTTTACAAGTTGCTATAAACACACAACTTTTTTATTTATTTCATTTTTGTTTGTTTGCAATAAATTCTCGTATTTAGGAAAAGATGCAAATATTATTTTCTATATTTAGAGAAAATCTTTAATTTTGTATTTGTTTATTAAAAACTTTTGTGATAAGACTAATTGCAAGAGATTTTTATAAAATTCAGCACTAGTGCTTCATAAGGCGTGGAATAAGGTACAAAAATTTGTCGTATTGAAAACTGAAATTTCAGAAAAAAAGAAGCTTTATATTCCGAAAAGTCGCTGTTTTACTTAACGAACGAAAATTCATAACAATTTTTCATTTTCCCCAAAATTTCCGCAAAAACTGAAATTTCAGAAAATTATAGCAAAAACAGAAATTCATTAAATAGTTCGAAATTTTACCATAATATCATACTTTTACCAAAATGTCACAGGAAATAAATTTCTCCAAATAATTTTACTTGAAATCAAATATATTTAATTACATTTAAGAACCTAAATTCAGCAAGACAAACTATAAATTTCCCAAAAGTAAATTCGGGTTCACTAAATTCGAATATCATAAATAAATGAAGATTAATATAAGCAGAATTGTAGTTGCAATAAAAAATGTAAGTAACAAAAATTTAGGAAAATACCCTTAATTACCATAAATGGGAATTAAACTCAATCAACCCAGTTTTAAATATCACAAGAACAATCGAGGTGGAGCACGGACTGCCAAACGGATAATATTACAAGGAAAACATCTTCATCAAAGAAATGTTTTATTTAAATATATTTAATATGTAAGCAAAATACATACAAAATAAATACAATTCTCTAATGAAAGGTATATAAGATTTAGTATATTCGAGAATAGGACTTTTTTTTATTTATTTAAAACAAGGAAGAGCTCTAGTGAACAAAGTATAAAATCATAATAACGTCTGGCAGTTGTGGTAATTTACAAGGTTAATCACATAATATTGTTATGTTGATGCCTGCATAAGATTGTTGAAAGGCATGTTTCCTAAAGACAAGAATCAGTAACAAAATATTAAACTCTATGTGTTGTTATTTGAAACCAAACAACCCCTACATTTTTATTTCTTTCGGATCATCACTCATGCAGTGGCATTGTGCCAGGACTAGGAAATTGGGTTATGAAGGTTATGGAGGAAAAAGATAGTAGTGTTTGTGGACATTCGGTTGAAACGATTTTCCATATTGAAAGTGATCGGAAAAACCTCTGGAGCGAATTTATTCCATATACTAAAAGACTAAAAGACGATTTTCCCTGTAATGCGTAGTACGATCCATCGGTCAATCAACCATAAAAAGTGCGAGTTACGGGAACATTAGCATTTCCATTTACCAAAAATAAAACAGTGAATTACAACCTGCATTGCGTCGATGCTTTAGAGAATCAGTAGATTTGGATACTTGCTATCGATCTTTTGATGGATATGGGTATTATAAATGGAGCAAAGATTGGATGGGGTGAAAAATCTTCGTTTCAGAAAACCAATATATTTGAAAGCTACTTTAGAAACCTGAAAAATGTGTCTAGTCCATCTGACATCACACTATATTTTAATGCTATGAACATCTACAGCAACAGCAGATTTCCGAACACACATCTATGCATAAACATTTAACATTGAGTCTTATATTTGCAGTTCGATGCGAGATTGTGATTGAGCGCATCACTCATACTTTGCCTCTTGAAGCACACCTCCAACTGGTTCGGTCAATAACTGAATGAATACGAATGCAAATGGTGCTGTCATCTGAGAAAGATTATATACAATTGAAAATCTGACAAAGAAGGCCATTTAAAAAAATAAAAAATAGAAAAAACGAAGCCTTGCGATATCCCTGAATTATTTTGAACTCGTTTAATAAAATCCCATCTTTAACAACTCACACAGTGCGATTTCTGAGCAAACTCGATAGAAATCTAGTGAAATTTTCACCGACACCAAAAGCAACAAGTTTTGACATAAGTGCCTTGGAAATATCTAGAGCCACCACGTTACTTTCTCCGAAATGATGTATGAAGTTGCACCATTGTTCTGACAAGAAAACCACCAAGATATCCGTAGAGCACCTCCTACGGAAACCATACTGTCGATCGCTAAATGTGCTGTTGAACTCCAGGTACCTCACAAGATGAAAAAGAAAAAGTGTGGAGCAAATTGCAATTGAGCGATAATATTCAGGGTTGTTAGCCTCACACACTTCTGAAAAGTGCTGCTAACAGACGCACTAGCGTCGAATAGCACTATTTCAAGACAGTGCTGGAACCCATCCGACCCAAGAGACTTGTTGGTGTTAAGATCTGTTGAAAGCTTTTTACTTGAAAAGTAAAAACCCTAATAAAATACACTATCCAAAGTTATTTAAATTTTCTGCATTCATTCATTCTGTTATTTTATGAATTTCTAAAAAAATAAAAATTTCTACGTATAGAAATGTGTCTTTTTGCTGTGTTGCTTCAAAGAAAACTCAAAATTTAATCAGTGTTCAGATATAAGACTCTTAAATTTTCTAAACAAAATTTGGGTTATAATATACTATGAGCTTTTTGAGCAGTAATAAAATCGCCAGTTGGATGTGCTTTCCTACGCAGTAACATATTTGAAATATATTTTTTGAATAATAAATATTTTATTGTAATATTATACTTATATTAAGGACAACCAAACAACATACTTAAATATGTTTTAATCTTTTAAACGGTCTTTTTAATTAGATTTTAACGATATCTTTTTTCAATATTTCGCTTTCCTATGGAAAGCTTCTTCGGAAAAATTCTGAAATTCTTCCATAGGAAAGCGAAATATTGAAAAAATATATCGTTAAAATTCAATCAAAAAGACCGTTTAAAGGATTAAAACATATTTAATTAAAATAGGAAAGGTCGAATAAAAATGAAAATTGGAATATCATAAAATATTTATTTTTTAAATAAATCTATCGCAAAATAACATAGAATAAATTTTTAAATAATTTTCAATAACACCTCCTTATTGTTGCTCTAACTCTAACGACTTTTAAATCAAAAAAGTAATAGTTTGCAGAAAGAATTTTTGATTTGATCAAAAAATCTTTACCGACTTATGCTAATATATGTAAAACTGAATTCGTCGCCTATTAATAAAAATGGCAACGCTTTTCCTCTCCGCAGGCAGCCAATTCCCCGGTCTAAATTTTAACAAACCGATATTGTTTTTGTTTTTTTTTTAAAGAGAAGTAGCACTTCAGGCAACAATGCCTATTTAGTCAAGTACCGTGCTACCTTCTTTAGGAAAGGGATAGAGAAGGGATGAAACAGGTGGTGAAAGTAGAAGGATAGTCGGAAATTAACTGCTGTATATAAGACAGCACAGCGATCAGTGACTATGCCTTCATCGCTGAGCAGCCCCACCGACAGCCAATTTTTATTTTTGTAGTGAAAAAAAATCAAGATCTTAATTGGGAATCGAACCCACAGTCTCCATACTGACAAGCTAGTACACTACCTACTAGCCTACAGGGGCACCTTTTCTACGTTGTGGTATATCTACACAGTATGAACGAGTTTTTGCAACATTTTGTAACAGTGAACGAAGCGTGGATCATACACCGAATAAGAAAAAGCTGCACCTAACAGCATGAATTTCCGATTGCTTCACAAAAAGCATGGTAGTTTGCTATCAACGACTACCAAACACAAATGACACAAACACAAATTAAATGTTAAAATTAAGATGAGAGTCAAGGAATAGTTGAAAACTAGAAGCAATTTAAGAATTCAAATGTTCAATCAACTGTAAGCATTTTTATTTCACCAAGAAAATCCCTGTAAGAGTTTTATAATCTGTTTTCCTACCACTCATACGAAATGTACACAAATTTCAAACAATTGACGACAGAGCTGTACGCAATTGTTGTATTTCTAACAGTTTAATTTTTCTTCTTGATTTGCACTGTTTTATTTTAATATCCTTGCTATCAGTACTTCTTTCTAAAGGACTTTTTTATTGACATAATTACTTTTAAATATTTTAAAATTCAATTCCTTTGCGGTATTACAATTTTCTCTTTATTTTTTTTCATATCCTTTTTAAATTCTTAAGCATAAATTGGCCAGTTAAAAGCCACTACTTCGATTCATGACATGAAATGTCATTATATGCAACATATAACAAATATTATGAAAGGTAGTATAAATTTAATGCATCAAAGAACTTAGTTATTTAATATGATAAAATTGTAAATTTATGCAATTATATATGTATCTTTCTACTCTTTTTTATTTTTATTTCATCTTTTTTTACTTTTTCTCATTATTTATTACATAAATATTTAAACTTTTAAAATACTAATTATAAATTTATTATTATTGACTAAAAATTTTTCTCTTTGTTATGTATTTGCATAGTTAAAATAATTATTAAGTGTTAAAGTTTGATATTTTTAACACAACCTGCCAAAAACCGACATATGCGAATTTTAAGAAAACTCCAAAAATCTTAATGATTAAAAATTTATTTTCATGATTTTATATTTCACCTGAGTTTTATAGTAACACCCATTTCCTGCATTAAAAATTTTTTATAATTACTTCAATTAGACTTTTTCAGCTATTTAATTTTATACTTTCCATGCATAACCATAAACATTGTAGAAATTCTTTTAAATAAAAGTGACTTATTAATAATATACTCAGAATTCTTTTTTAAATCTATTAAATAATCAAAAAAATATTCAAATTGAACTGGATAATTTCTCCCAAATCGACATGTTGTTGTTCTCAACAAAAATTTTGGGTCATTTTTTGTTTATATTTTAGAGTCATATTTCAAGAAGATGGATTTTAAATTATTTTAGTATTAAAAATTTATTAAAAATATATTATGTGGTAGCTAAAATTTTCCTTGTATTGTTACGAAAATGTTTTATTAAGTTTTAAAAGAAAGTATTTAACAGTAAAAGAAAAGTAAGCGGCTCTGCAAGGAAATCTTGTACTTCCAAGACAACAAAAACTACGTGGTTATGAGAAATTCCACCAAAGAAGTAAACAACAGAAAACAAAAGCAACTAGAACAGAACGAAAAGCAACAACAATATAGGGTGATGTTAAAGTATAATATTCCTGTATGTGGAAGAACCGCTTAAAACAACTATATAAGCACCAATTGCTGGACAAATGAATTAATTCAAATTGAGTCATCAGCGAGTAAAGATAACACAATTACCATCGTGTTTATCTTGTGAGCAAATAAATTGTTTAATTTAATTTAAAACATCAAAGTGCTGTGTTATTATTTTACAATAAAAGAACTCAAAATAACAAAACGTTTGTTAAAAGTAATAAATGCAATAATATGTATTCCCTTAATATATTCTTTAATCATGACTTTAGCATGGCAACGCGTAAGAGATTTTTAGGTCTTTACTCAAAGATGTTTGTAATTGAGCTGAACTTAATAGCCCACCATATTGCGCTTATATATCAGTTTTAAATCGTTATCACATATGCAGTAATATTCTACATCATCACATATTGTTGTTATTATCATCATTCATCACACAGTCTACTTGGCTCTATGTTTTTTGAACTGTGTTAGATTTTTTTGTTTTCAAATTCAAAAGTTATTTCGTGGAACTTTTTTTAAAAAATATTTTTGTTGTCTTGTCTCCATGAGATTTCTTGGTAACTACGCAGCTTGAAAAAATGTAATATTTGCAAAACTCTGGATTTATTTTTATTTAGCCCATGGCCCCAAACTGATTAGAGTTGTTCCCAGGATACCGGATGTTTTTATAAATCGCAGGAATTATTTTTATTTCTCTAAAGATTCCGTAAGTGTCAATCTCGAAAACTACTAGAATTTCAACATTTTCAACTCTAACAAGCGCTGCATGAAAATTAATATTTCAGAGATGCTTTTAAACAAACAAGAAAAGAGCGTTTACTGACGAAAAAGAATACATACACATGGACGTGAAACCAGCACTACCAACACTCAAAATACAACCGAAAATACCCAAAGAAAACATATCAGTGAAACTCATTGTCCTTGTCGACCTTGTCGAAAAACCTATAGAGATGGAAGATAACCGAAAACATGCGTTTTCCTTTGACAACAAGGATCTATATACCTCAATAACAATACATGAAACCTTAGTTATACTACACGACACACTTGACAATTTGTTTATGATAACCAGTACATCACCGACATTATAGATATTTTAAACAAACCTACTTTAGACTGACTGACGGACTCGGCAAGGGAAACCCAACTTCAGTTATCTTTTTACTTCATACAAAGACCCTGCTAAAAAAACATAGAATCACTCATTACTATAGATGCGAAGGTGCCCCTGTAGGCTAGGAGGTAGTGTACTAGCTTGTAAATATGGGGGTTGTGGGTTCGATTACCAACGAAGACCTTGGTTTTTTTCACTACAAAAGATAAAAATTGACTGTCGGTGGAGCTGCTCAGCGATGAAGGCATAGTCACTGGTCGCTGTTGCTGTCTTTATACGGCAGTTAATTTCCGACTATCCTTCTGCTTTCACCACCTGTTTCATCTCTTCTCTATCCGGTACTTGACTAAATAGGCATTGTTGCCTGAAGTGCTACTTCTCTTTATAAAAAAAAAAACAAAAACGTAGCTGACAGACACAAATTTGCGTTATCTTAATATCATAATAACACGAGGAAATGACTGTTTAACTTTTGAGATCTATAGAAAAACAACTACGATGAACACTAGCAACCACATCACCTTGAACTACTCCACCGAACATAAAGTAGCAGGATTTATATACATGATATACAGACTTAAGGTAATCCTACTTCCTCCAGATAAGTACAACAAACAATTCGACACAAATTACGCCATAGTTAAAAATAACGGCCACATATCCACTACTATCGACAAACTTCTTGGACAACACAATACTTAAAACAGGAACAAAGAAGACAAAGAGACAACCGATACAGCACGACGGCACACCTTTACTTACACAGGACCAGAAATATATATATTAACTAACCTTCTTCACAAAGAAGGTTTACTCACCACATTAAAAGCCAACAACACTCTGAGACATAAGCTCCGGACATCGACAAGAACAACTGACAAATTTAGTTTCAGCGCAATAAACAGACTTACTTATATAGGAAAAACTGGACGAACACTGAAAACAAGATTTATAGAACATATAGAACAACTTTGCATTATATCTTGAAATCTACAAAACAAAAATTTTAACAGTGACATTTTAACGAAAAGGTAAACTCGATTTGAGACACAATTTTCAAACCACAAAAACTACTCATACACTACACTAAACGAAAAACACCATCAGACGGACACACCCACTTGGTGTGATAGAAATATTAAAAATTAGCCAGGTGGCGGGCATTATAGTTATATGAGTGCGACCTTAATGAAATAACTACCTAAACCCGAACACTAACTCACCAGTACAGTTTAGAACACGACTTGATGATGATGTCATCACATCGAAAGCGCTCACCATTTATACCGCACAAATAACCAACAAAGACGGAAAAAAATGTCACGAATTCAATATTTATTAAAGTGAGTGCAATACTCGCATATGATTTCATACATTTAAGTATAGCACTCAAATTTATTATTTTGGTAGTTGATTTTAAACAACACTTTGGTGCATGTAATTTCAACATCATCAACTGACTGCCAACGGTGTTCAAAAAAATTATTTCCTTAAATGGGGAGAAAAAAAACATTCAAGTAAACAAAATTATAATTTGTTTACATTTGTCAACATTTCCAAAGTATTTTAAATGACTTGTCAAAATTATTTATCTTATTAATGAGATACATTTTAGAAGTTTTTAACCGTGACAGTATTCAATTTTTTCTTTAATTTAGGAGGATTTAAATAAGTGAATAGAAATATATAAATAGAGACAGTGAAGTAATAGCGCTCATTACACAACAGAAATGTGGTATGAATAAATATGTAACGAATTCTTGTTGTTGCTATCTTGCTTTATTTTTCGTGGGTAAAAGTAATAAAAAAACTTTTGTATGTATATTCCCTTTTATTGCCGCGGGTTATCTCAATGTCCTTTATAATATTTAAACTTAATGTAATTCTTTCTTTTCGTAAAAAGGCACCTTATGTTTTCTATATTAATAAAACAAATTTATCAACATGTTATTAACTTATATATAAATAAATAAGTTGTTTATAACTGTGACACACACACAAAATAGGAAAACTTTTTATGGCCCATAAAATGAATAGCGAAGCGTGAGAGTAAATAAAAATATAATTTTATTAAATTTTCTATTAGATCTAAGAGTAGGTGATTTGAAAGATAACAAAAATTATGAAGCAGGCTTTAAAGGGTTTTTCAGCAAAAAGTTTATTTTCTAAAAGAAAATAAGACAAAAAATTTATTTTAAGATGATTTAAATTTTTATTGTATTACGAAGAAAAAAATTCGGCAATTATGAATTAAAAATTAAATCTGGCAAATGTCCACCACGAACACGCTGACAGATGTCGATTCTTTCATCAAAGTTTTCAATCACTTTTTGGAAAAATTGCGGTCCTATTTCGTTAATAACACAACGGATTTTGAGTTTCAAGGCTGAAATCGATTCGATTGGCTCTGTTATAGTCTGTTCTTAGCATACCCCACAAATAATAATAATAATAATGTTAAACCGTACGATGTTTCTGGCCACTTAACTGCTGATTGCCGTGAATTTATGCGGTCGGCAAATTTGGTTTGCAATAAATTGATCGTTTCATTGGCTGTGTGATATGTGGCACCGTCCTGTTGAAACATGTCTGTGATATCTACGTCGTGAATAATCGGCCCAAAATTGAGGTATTAATACCTCGCGATAGCGTGATCCATTGACCGTTACCGGATTTCCAGACTCTATACAGCTCACCATACAGTGATGCGTTGAGTATGCAAAGGCTTCACAATAATCGTTCTAGGATTTTCAGAAGCCCAAATACGCCAATGTTGCTTGTTGACATGCCCTGACAAGTGAAAATGGGCTTCGTGTAAAAAAATTATTTTTTTAGAAAATCCAGCCGGTTGATCCTAAATGAAATGAGCGAATCTAGGGCGATGTGAATGTTGGGTCTACATTAATTCCTACACCAGTTAAATATTGTAAGGCTTCAAAATTAAATCCTTATGCAAAAACCGCCATATGGTGGTTTGGATAATCCCAATTGTTGAGAACGTCGAGAAATTGACAAACTGGGATCTGCTTCAAGACTGTGACTCACGGCTGCGATGTTTTAAGTTGAACGACCCGGTCGAACACGTGTCCCACAATTTATATCGAGATAGTCGAGTCAAATTTAATGACCAAATTTTTAATAGCGGTTGCAGAAGTGCAATCATGTTCTTTGAAAATATTACGAATTTTAGTCTATTTATTTCATTTTAATGCGATTTTCATGCGAAGTTAAATTAATTATAACAATTACCAATGCATATACTACGAATACGTCAAAAAACTTATGGTCAAAATAATCATGTTATTGGTGTTGCCACAATTGAAAAACAAAAGTCATGTTTAAAAAATACCTAGAATCTAGATGAACATTAAAAACAAGATTTACAGAACAAATACGCTCGTACAAAGGATTGAGATAAGACACCACTAATATATTATGGCAAATTATTTTATTTAAGCTATTTAAATTTTGTCATAATTTTTGAATAAAAATACAATTAGCTAAACATTCATTAATTTAAATCCACACAGAATCAAAATAGTTATTGCTACTCTTCAGCATTTCATTAATTCTGTAAGAACTTGCCTAGATTTAAAATTGTTTAATGTATATTCACTCTTTACTGAGCCAAAAAAAAAAAATGGTGTCGAGAGAACAAATATGGAAGCTGCAGCACATATGCTTGTTTTTGTGAATATTTAAACCTTAAATTGGCAGTTGTATGGCCATAAACCATTTGATACAACGTATGTAGTAAATAATATTTATAACACATTTTGTTATATTTAAAGTTCGTCCAATTTACCTTTTTTTATTATAACAGTTTAAATACTTTAGCTAAGTTAATGGTCAATATTTTGTTTGCTTGGGTTCATATCCCAACCAAGACCAATATATTAGTATACATTTTTCTGTTATATATTTAGATTTTTCATACTGATATATATTGTTATTATAGCCTTAAAACTATAATGCATCTTTATAGCATCATGTTCAAGAAGTTATTCTAACTCACAACTGCAAGGTTATGATAATGATGGTGGAGACGCAAGCAGGTTACCATGTAAAAAACCCCTTTATTGACAAAAAAAAAATAAGCAACTGCGATTGGCCAAACGCTACTTAGGTAAGGATGGGAATCGTTGGTGTTATTTACTGATGAAACAAAAGTAAACATCTCCGGTAATGACAGGGTAGAGGAAAAGTGTGGCGCAAACAAATCAGCTTTATCTGTTAGAAATTTGATACCTACAGTCAAACACGCGTGGTGGAAGTTACTTTAATTTGTTCCGCCAATTATCATTCCCCTCGGTAAAAAGCGTCGTTGCTAGCTGTTTGTTCGGTATGGCCGGTGAACGCTTTCCGTTGAATGACATAATTTTCAAGCCGCGTATCTAGATAGTTCTACATACTACAACTAGACACTTATTGACAAGCATTAAGGGAAATAGATGAATGTGTGACATTTCTACATCCTACCAAAGAAGGACAAAGTCTAGACAATCTTGAAAACATGGAAATTTACAAAACAAAAACTTTTACTAGTGACATTACAAACGAACAGGTAAACACAACTGAAACTACTCATGTACTCTAACAAACAAAAAACACGGGCACACCTACCTAACAAATAATAAAAGACGGAAATATAAAATTAGCCCCGCATAAAATGACAGGTGCTAGGACAAGATACTACCCTAATAAAGGAAAGTCATAACCTAACACTATCTCTAGTGACATAATACTAACTCTACGGGACTATCTAGAAACGCGGCTTGAAAATGATGTCATCGCATCGAAAGCGCTCGCCGAACTTACCGAACAAATTGCAAGTAATGACGGTTTTTACCGAGAGCAATGGCAATAGTTATAATTATGCTTTTAATTGCGTACAAAAATGACTGGGTATAATAATTAACAGAGTTGCGATGAATGCGCTCCATAATGATACCAGTATCATCTTTGGTGAATTCACATGGGGTCATCCTTACAACGATGTTGATTTAAAAAAAAAAAAAATTCCAAAATTGTCACTGTTGCAACATATCCTTGGTGTGATGTCCAGCGTTATCTGTGAATTCCTTAAAAGTAAGAGTAAGTAAACAGATACTTATAACTATTTCTGATTTTGCGTTATGGTAGATTTGCGTATTACATAAATGCTAGATGATGATAAGGGCGATTTTAACGCGAAATTGTTATATTCATAATGCGGCTCGTCTTGGTGATGTACCTTGTTGTTTTTACAATCCGCATTTAACTCGATAATAATACAAAGTATATCTGCAAACGGATTATTAAATTTGTTTTAATTTGTTTATATACCAGTGTCATGTGGGTAAAACTACAAAAACACAACGATAACTTTTATCTACAAGTCTCATTTGAATTTTTTCAAAGCAATGACAGCACCCAGTGTGTCTTATATGCATATGTAAGGGTTACTTCGAATCTATTTAAAATAAGAACTTCTGAAGCATAATTATTTTCTTGTATTTTTTCAAAACTTTTCTGAAAAAAGAAAAAACAAAACTATAAATCCTGAAGGACTATTTTTTTTTTTTGCAATATTTTGTTTTTCCATTTGTTATCCGCTTTTTGATATTAACATATTTTTACTGGAATGTAACAACATGACACAAGCACTTATGCTTTCAAATGGAATTACTTGCTTTGACAAAGGCATTTTTGATTAGCTTTAACAATGTGGGTCTGTATGTTGTTTCATTATAATAAGTTATCATCTAAAGAAAATCTATTGTTGTGCGAATATAATTGAAGCGATAACTGCAAGCCACAGTTATATTTATGTTTTATTTATGTATTCAAGTGGGATATTTTTTGAAGTAATTTCGAAAAAAAATTATTCAAAAAATTAATATCTTACAATGGAGAAACAGCATATTAATATTTATGTTAAGCAGATTGTAATAAGCAAATCGATAAAAAAACACATGTGTATGTGTCACATTTTGTGCTTGTAGAAGTATCGTATTGTAGTTTAGAAAAACTTTGTTTATAATAATCAAAACGTTCAAGTTAAGAGCAATTGACAAGCATTTACTTTTCTTCCTTAAGTAAAAGCAACAACAAATAACCGCTATTATTATTTTTAAGAAACAAAATACTAGAGGCTATAAATTTTATCTTGCCAATGTACACCTGAATTATTTCAAAAACATCTCAAGAAAACTGCCTCAAGAATTATGCTGTTCTGTTAAGGAAATTGCTTTCAGCTCCATAACACTCTGTAGTGCTTAATTTCGTTTTTCTTTTTTTTTTTGGTTTTTGCATTTCTATTAAGAAATGCATGTTTTATATATAGAAGTTTTAGTAAAGTACTCTGTCAGAAACATACAGAAATCAACCTACTTCAGCAGTTAAGACAAAATTATAAATATTATTCACTTTAGTATATTTAGTACAGTAGTGCTTACACATTTAATAAGGATTGACTAAACGATTCTTTCACAATATAAAATTAAATTTAATTTTATGCTAAAAATTACACTTCGAAAACCTGAACATTTGAAACCTGCTTGTAAAGAGATTTCATAAATTAACTGTGTTTTAATAGCTCGCTTAGCTATCTTTTTTATATTAAATATGGCGATCTATAAATAAATTGTAGATATTTTGATATTGAAAAACTATTTGACAAATGGCGGCAAAAAATATATTTGTGATTTTGCAACCACAATGTAATTGTGATTACAAATTTTTAATTGCGAAAAACAATTTATACATCACCTACATTATAGCTATTACACACGACAATAAAACAGAACTACTTTAGATTTGACCGACTCAACATGGGAAACCCAACTTTAGCAATCTTCATGGAAATTTTCATGCAATTACTACATATAAAGAGACTTAAGAAAAACCTCAGAATAGCCCATTACTCTAGACACGTAGATGACATCAAATGAATCCTCGAACAAGATAACGCCGAAAAAAATTCTAACAAACTTAAACACAATCCATAATAACATTACATACACAATGAAAAGAGAACAAGACATTGCATTATCTTGATATAACAATAAGGCGAGCAACTGACTGTTTCAAATTTGACACCTACAGAAAACCAACTACGACGGAAATTACCACCCTCATCACCTTGTACCACCCTATTCAACATAAACTTGCAGCATTTAGACATATGATTCACAGACTTAAGATAATGAAGAACACGACACAATTTACATCAGAGCGAAAAATAATGGCTACAAATATACTACTATCGACAAACTTCTTCTTCTTTTTACAACACTAAAAAGAGGAATAAAGAAGACAAAGAGGCAACCGATACAAAACGACGGCACACTTTAATTTACACAAGACTAGAAATATATGGATTAATTAACCATTTTCACATTAAAAACCAGAAACACTCTGAGACATAATCTCAGGACCTCGGTAGAAACAACTAAAAAATTTAATTCCAGCGCAGTATACCGCTTGAATTAATACATTCTTTTTATAGGTCAAACTGGACCAACACTAAAAACAAGCTTTACAGAACACACGCTCATACAAAGAAGACCCCAACTTTGCAATACACCTTGACAGTCATGGACGCACACCAAGGAAATAGATGAATGTTGATATTACTGACATCCCAGCAAAAAAGCACAAAGACTAGATATTCTTGAAAACATAGAAATTTACAAAAGAAAAACTTTTAACAGTGACATTATAAACGAACAATTATACACAACCTCAGACATTATTTTCACACCACTAAAACTACTTGTACACTCTAGCAAATGAACAACACCCTCAGATGTATACCCGCACCTGGAGAATAATAAAAGACGGAAATATTAAAAATTAAAACCGCATAAAATGCCAGGTGGCGGGCATTCTACCTACATGTGTAGATACGACCTTAATGGATGAAATAACTAAACCCAAACACTGGCTCACCGGTACCGTTTAGAACTCGACTTGAGAATGATGTTATCACATTGAAAGCGCTCGCCGTTCATACCGAACAAACATTCAGCAATGAAATGAGAACAGATTTACAGTAGTTTGTTGTTTCGCTACTGCTTGTTATTTTTAAATACTATAACCGATAGCATGCAGTGTTTTTTTTAAGTTTTTAGAAGTGATTACAGAAATAGGGTTTTCATATAGTGTTTTCTTTTCGGACCAACACTCAGGAGATGAACCCTACTCATACCATGCATTGTGCTAGAACTAAGAAATTAGGACATTCGATTTGAACATTCCGACCTCGAAAGTTATAGGAAAGACCTCTGGAGAGTGTTTATTCCCCCTACGGACTGTTCTGCTAGAAAAACCACTTTTTCCTGCAATGTATAGTGCAATTAACCATAACTGGATGGGCCCTTAACGAAAAGAGTGTTAAACGCAAAAGCGTGCAAGTAAGGGAAACAAGTTCCCTAATTTTATTACAGCACTTACCACTGTAGTAAAGATATTTATTTAATTTTTATATTTAAAGTAATTTTTAAGAGTTCTGACCATTTGCCCGTTAAAATTTCATTGGACGGTAGTTACAACAGCACACGCTTGTTCGTGTGTGACTTCCACAGGGCAAATTGGAAGTATTTCTCTAGATTCTTGACAGTGAACCTAAATTTACCTGATATCAATAATATTTCAAATTGTGATCAAATTGATCAGAATATTGCAGATTTTGAAAATGTTCTGAATGATGCAATCGCTTGTAGTGTACCAAGGATATATCCCACATTGAGGGGTAAATCTTTTCCCCACTTTATCAAAAACATGGTACAGTAGAGAAATGGCTTCAGACGTGATTGGCAAAGATACAGGGATATTGATGATTTTTATCTGATGAGGATACTTAATCTTAGAATTCGTGAAGAAATAATTTTATTCAGAAACAAAACTTGGAATTCGTTGTTATCAACGCTAGATAGGGGCTCTCCCCCCTTCTGGAACTTGACAAAAACTCTAAGGAAGAGGACTAATATTATTCCTATTTTAAAGAGCAATGGTTCTCGATACACAACCAATCGGGAAAAATGTGAAGTTTTGGCGCAAACATTTGTTTCCAATCATTCCAGTTCATGTCAACAGGGAGATCCAACTACTAATTCGTTAGTAAATGATACCCTGGAGTCGTATAGATCACTGGGAATTAATCCTCAAGGTGATTACAGAATAAATAGTTTACAGATTTCTGATATATTGAAAACTTTAAAAAATAAGAAGGCACCTGGTATAGACAGTATTAATAATAGATGTCTTAAGGCGCTTCTCCAAAAAGGCATTTCATTTTTGACTACTATTATTAACTCGTGCCTTAAACTGTGCTATTTTCCTAAAAAGTTTAAGGAAGCTAAAGTTATCCCAATCAAAAAGCCTGTCAAGCAACCCGATTGTCCGTCTTCATACCGCCCTATCAGCTTATTGTCAAGTGTTAGTAAAGTTTTGGAAAAACTCATTAAAACTCAATTGACTAATTTTATGGAAGAACAAAATATTATTCCACTACATCAATTTGGATTCCGCAGAGAACATAGTACAGCCCACCCACTGATAAGAATTCGGGATTTAGTTAAAACGAACTTTAACCTTCAAAAATCTACTGGCATGATACTTTTAGATGTCAAAGCGCTGACAAAAATAATTGAAAGTTTTCTCACCGCTCACATTGGTTCAAGCCATTCTGAAAGCTATTCCATAGTGGCAGGTTGTCCCCAAGGTTCATGCCTATCACCTGTCCTTTATAATTTGTACACATCTGATTTTCCCCAAATTGATTGTTGCACCCTATCCATATTTGCAGACGATACAGCGATATTAAGTTCCGAATTCCGGGCTGGTGATATAATGTCTAACTTAGACAGAGCGTTATCTGAGATTTTATTGTATTTCAGTAAATGGAAAATTGCTCTAAATTACGAAAAAACTCAAGCGATTTACTTCACTAGGAAACGTAAGGAATGTCACACACCACAGCCAAATATTACTATAAACAACAATTCTATTCAATGGCAACCGAAAGTTAAATACCTGGGAGTTATGCTTGATCCGAAAATGAAGTTCAAGGAGCATACACTTTATATGGTAGATAAAGTTAATATATTAACCCGTATCTTATACCCCTTTATAAATCGTAAATCCGGTCTAAGCATTGCTAATAAAAAACTCATTCTTAAGTCCATTTTTCATTCTGTAATATTCTATGCAGTCCCCGTTTGGTCTATTAGCGCTTCTTGCCATATCAAAAAACTGCAAATAGCACAAAATAAGCTGTTGAAACTAATATTCAACTTGCCTTGGCACTTTTCAACCACGCGTCTTCATGATATTGCAGGCTTAGAATTAGTTCTAGACAGAATTAATAGACTTACGCTAAATTTCAATACGAAATGTCTGAATTCTGAGTATGTTCATATTAATGAGCTAGTACCACCTGCGAATTTATCTAGTCAATAGTTAAGTAGTTTTAGTAGTTTTATATAAAAATCAAATAGGTTTTTGCCAATTTTTCTCCTCCAAAAATGATTTCAATATGTATATATGTATGTATGTATATAAAATTCTTGTAAATATAAAATTATTATAAAATTGAAAAAGAAGTCTCTTGAACACTTATATATGTATTTTATATATTTAAACGAAAATGTAAATATTATGGGTAAATAAATGAATGAATAAAAGAAAGTAATTTTAAAGATTTTAACATTTTTAAAAGTTAAAGATTTGAAACTACAATTGTGTTTTGATACAACTCACATTACAATAGGTTTTAAATTGTACAACTGATTATTAAATTTATTGGTAAAAAATTTTCGCCTGGAGAAACTTTGCATCAAACTCAATATATTGCATTTAACTTCCTAACATTTGGTTTCCCTCATTAACTTTTTGAGATAAAAATTTTATACATTAATGATTTTCCATTATTGTTACATCTTAGCCACAATTTTAATATCAAATTTAAAAAATAAGACCCAAAAATAAGCAATTTTCTTACTTTTTGCAACTACCTTTCGGATATTAAATTTTAATGATTAATTTAGTATTTTAAATTTTTAAATTCACTTTAAATTATTTAACGGTCTCTTTTAAATTCTTATCACACATATTTTTATGCTCAAGACACTTAATATCTTTTAACCGAATTCTTTTTTAATGTTTTTACTTTATATAGAAGGAATTTAATATGATTTCTTTCACTTTTCTTTTATTTATTCAAAACTCCTGATCAAGCCTTTTAAATTTTTAATAATGTTTGTTGAATGGTAAATAATGACGCGACAGGATTTAACCGGCCTTGTATTCGCATTAAATTTATAAATAAAACTGACTGTTTTTATTGAATTTGTCGGCAGTTTTACCGGCTTTTTATGCGATACTTCGTACTTTATCGTACTCGTTTATGGACCAACAGTTGTTGGTTATTTATATGTGAATTTGAAAACTTTGAAAGCTTTTGATAAAGCACGTGCTACTTGTTATTAACAAAATAAAGCTTTTTGGACAAACAAAGTGAAAAGGGAAAGTGATTGCGAAAGAATAATATTCACAGTGATTCATTTAACAAACGCCGATTTTGCGACAATTTTATTTAAATAATTTGAATACACCGGTGCCCTAGAATATTGTTAGGTGTATTTGTTTTTTTATAAACGTTCTGTTATATTGAGTTCTTTTATTGCAAAATAATAACATAGCACTTTGGAGTTTTAAATTAAACGACTTATTCACTTTTAACACAAACACTAAACACGATGGTAAATCTTATCATGAAAATATTCCATATATCCCATATTTTTGATTTTATCATCATTCAGTGTAGAGGACTGTTTGGCTGCGTTGTGTGTTTTTGTTCTGTGTTAGTTGTTTTCTAATGTTTAGCTTATTTCGTGGAATTTCTTAAAAGCATAATTTTGTTATCTTGTGTGTATAAAATTTCTTAGAAAACTATGTAGTTTGTAAAAAACACAATAGGTCATTTCATTTACTTTTTATTATCCTAAAGAAAATAATTCTTTACTAATTAAGAAAATAAGTTAATAAAGAAAGAATAATAAAGAATCCACAGTGCAGAGAGCAGGCACATACCAAACTTGAATCAAAAACATATTTTAAATACAGAGAAAAATATGAAAATTTTAAAATTTCAAATGCTGTATATTATCAATAAACCACAGGATAAAAAAAATGAATTACACAATTTAATAATAAACTTTAAATTAAATATATTTGTTAATGGCAGCTAATAATGAAAGCTCACATTTTGTTGTGGTAATTAATAACTTCTTGTTTACAGTGGTTAAATACTCGTATATGTCCAGCTTATATTAAATTTAAGATATGTTTTTTATGATAAAACCATAGGAGATTCAAGCTTAATAATTATTTAATTCAATATAAAATTTATCAATTTCACTGCTTTAGGCTAAAATTACAAACAGCAAAAGCTGCCTTAAATCAATCTCACTTTAGCCACTAAAAATTGACTGTCGGTGGAGCTGCTTAGTAATGAAGGCATAGTTACTGGTCGCTGTGCTGTCTTATATACGGCAGTTAATTTCCGACTATCTTTCTACTTTCGTCTATTCTCTATCGCTTTCCTAAAGAATGTAGCACGGTACTTGACTAAATAGGCATTGTTGCCTGTAGTGCTACTTCTCTTTAAAAAAAAAAACTTTTTGTATAACTTCGAAGTTTGCTTTCTATAAGAGATAATGCAAACAGAATATCGCCCTCTGTATAAAATCATAAAATTTAAAAACTCAAAGCTCCCTTAGCATGGCGCACCAATTCTATGCACTACTTGAATAGAATTATTTAAAAAGAAATATTATAGCCCTTCCCACAAGTTTATATGTGATGAATATATTGTTACGAAAATGTCTTGCTTAAGTTTAAAATAAAACAATTAAGCAATATGGAAAACTACTGGTTACAAACTGCGTATAAGTTTATAGACACACACACACACACAACTACAATTTGATATGCCGCTTACTAACTGCCTGGCATGCTGCTTATCATTTAAACGCGCAAGCCAAAAACTAATTTTATAACAACAAATATATAGTTGTTTATTATCTGCGTAGTTTTCTTAGAAACCCTTTTTTTATAAAAGCAACAACAAATGTATTGAAATAAATCCCAAGCAGAAACCTTATCAACATAAAAACAAAAACAACTATACACACAGGCAAGAAGGCGCATATAAAATGAATAAACAACCTACAACAACAAAATACACGCAAAGAGAGTAGAAAATTCTTACATCTTCTAGATTCTAATTGGACAAGTATAAATAGGGGAAGCGTCTGAGTGGACAATCAATCAGTAAATTAAACCTCTACAGTGAAGACGTATTTTAAGTGAATTGTAAAGTAGTGCCAACTTTGTGTAGTTTAAAGTAAATAAAATTGTTATAAATTTAAAAACTCTAAAACTGGTGTAAATTACTTTGCAATAAAGAACTCACAACAAAAACGTTTATAAAAGGTATAAACGTAACAATATTAATATTTCGATACCCATGTTTCTTTTACTTCATTTAGAAATATCAAAGAAGAATTTTTATCTAATTCATTTCACTAGTTGTTAAAATTTCAGTTCGTTACTTGTAGAAGTATATCGTTGGTCTTATGAACATAGGCTCTAATTCGCATTACTTACAACTTTGGGAGAGGTGGTAAAAGCATAACGAAATTGTGTATGTCAAATATATTAGAAATACGTATTCTTATAAAATAATAGCAATTATTTGACATTATATTGTTACGGGGATTATCTGTTTTTCTCTAAAAAATAATTGTCAGTTAAAAAAAGTAAAGAAAACGACCCAAAAGCACGCTTTTTGTAAAGTGCACAAACTGCGTAGTTTTGTAAGAAATCTTATAAATACAAGACAACAACAACATGCTTATAAAAAAATTCTACGAAATAAGATAAACTATAGAAAACAAAAACAACTGAACAACTGAACAAAAATAAAACACACAGTCAAGCAGGCGCCTACGCTGAATAATTATGGGGTGATGTTAAAGTAGAATATTCAGGTATATGGGAAAACCGCTTTAAACAGCTATATAAGCACCACTTAATGGAATGGACATCATTGGAAGAGACAGCAAAATAAAAAAGCATTTTGTAAGAGTTTGCAGAGATGAAGTAGCCATCGTGTTAATTTTGCGTGTACTAAAAGAGAATTAATCGTTTAATTTGATTTAAAAACATTAGAGTGTTGTGTTATTATTTTGCAATAAAAGAACTCAATATAGCAAGGTGTTTATTAAAAAAAATAAAAGTAATAATATATTAAATTTTTGTACGAAATATATTGTAAATAAATAAATAAAGTATTCTTAAATTCTGTTTAACTTTGCAAATATATGTAAAAATTTTGATCCATAAAATTAAGAATTTAAAAGCCTAAAAGAAACATTACTAATTCTAAGCATTCTGGTAAAGTGGCAACTTTGGCTCACATCACACGAAGCTTTTATCATTTGGTTGTACAACTGGCTAAAAATATACTATAATTTTTTACAGCTTATGTGTTAACGTTGTTGAATTGGAATAGGGAAATTAATAACAGTGTAAGTAATTTCAATAGGTATTAACATTAATATATTATATTTAATCCATTGTTGAGTAACATTTATATTTAAAACATTTTTATTTTGAAAGAAAGTTCTATTCAAGAAATACAAAATTGTATACAAAATTATTAGACTAAACATTTTTCAGATCAAGAAATTATTTTTAATACGGATAGTAATAAATAAAATTCTTAACACTTACCAGAGTGTTTGTTACCTATTTCTCGTGTCATTTCTTGAGTACGATTTTTGAGCTTCTCCGTTATACGATATTGAGCAAATGTCATATTATCATTACGCATTTGCTTGCCCAGACTTGTCATCATAAGATAACAGGTGTGCTGACCGGCCACATTACGTTGGCCATCGGCATCGTAAAAGAAAATTGAACGCGACCAATTGTATCTGTAACAAAATTAAATTATTTATTGCCTTTTTTATATAACTCACTTTTACCTTTTCATTACCGATATTGTTAGTTCTGAAATTGTTTCAAAACTCAACACACCGGTACGCAACAACATATAAAATTCATCAGAACATTTTGTTTTGGATTTTTCAAAATCATATGTTGACCCGCCAACCGATATTAGCGGAGTTCCGTGGCTATTGAAATATTTTGCGATGCGACCAACAGCAGCTAATAAATGCAAAATGAAAAGAATTATAGTTTTACTCAAACTAAAATAAAAACCATATTTATATTAAAGTAAAAAAAGAAAAAACGATTTCTTAATTTTTTAAAAAATTTTTAGAATTCCTTTAAACATTTAAGCTAAATAATAATAATGATGATAATAAAAAAGATGCTGATATTCATCATATCGATATTATAATAATAATATTTCATAAATAAATTTTTAAGGTTTTTTCAAAAAATTTTTTATAATATATATTCAGTTCTTTTATTGCAAAATAACAATACAGCACTTTCGAGTTTTAAATTAAATTAAAAGATTTCTTTAGTTTCAATACACACAAAATATACACGATGATAACTGTAACGCCTTAAAATATGATATATTATCTTGCTGTTTTTTCTCAAAGATGTCTCAAATTTAATTAATTTCGTTTGCCCAGCAAGTGGTGCTTATATGGTTCTCGGACATGCAAGAATATTTCACTTTAACATCACTCTATATTGTTGTTCTTATTATCATTCAGTGTTGGCGCCTATTTGGCTGCGAGTTTTGTTGTTGTTCTGTGTTAGTTGCTTTTGTTGTTTAGCTTATTTCGTAAAATTTCTTAAAACCATGATGTTGTTGTCGTAAAATAATAACACAACACTCTAATGTTTTTAAATCAAATTAAACGATTTATTCTCTTTCAGTACAAACAAAATATACACGATGGTCACTTCATCACTGCAAACTCTTAAAAAATAATTTTTTATTTTGCTGTCTCTTCCAATGATGTCCATTCCATTAAGTGATGCTTATACAGCTGTTTTAAGCGGTTTTCCATATGCAATAATATTTTTCTTTAACATCACCCCATAATTATTTAGTGAAGGCGTCTGCTTGGCTGTGTGTTTCATTTTTTTTCAGTGTTAGTTGTTTTTGTTTTCTGTTGTTTGCTTGTATTTATAAGATTTCTAAAAAAAAACTAAGCCGTTTAAAAAACACACAATAGGTCATTTCGTTTACTCTTTTACTAATAATTATTTTCCTTGAAAAATTAAACAAATCATCAGCAACAGTATTAATTCTGTCCGTTCTGGCTGTTTGTTCGGTATAAATGGCGAGCGCTTTCAAGTTGAACACCTCATTTTCAAGCCGTGTTCTAATCCGTACTGGTTAATCAGTTTAGGTGGTTCTGTTGCTAAGGTTGTATTTTCTCACGTAGGTAGAATGCCACCTACCTGGGACTTTATGCAAGGCAAATTTTTAATACCTTTGCCTTTTAAGACAAAAAAAAATGACAACAGTATTTCAATTACTGGCGGAAAAACTCCAAACAACTTAATACCAGTATTAATGTTGTTACGAAGACGATTTATTAAATGTTTAAAGAAAATCGTTGTCAATAAAAGAAATAAATGAAACGACCCACTATGCATTATACAAACTGCATAGTTTTCTAAGAAATATTGTACACACAAGACAACAACAACATGCTTATAAGAAATTCCACGAAATAAGATAACAAAAACAGAAAACAGAAACACCTAGTCAAGCAGGCGCTTACACTGAATGATAATAACAACAACAATAAAGTAGAATATTCTTGTATGTGCAAGAAATGCTTAAAACAATAACTTATTGGGCAAATGAATTAATTCATGTTGAGTCATTATTGAGTAAAGACAATAAAATTACCACGATATTACTACCAATACGATATTTTGTGTGTATTGAAAGAAAATTATTTAATATAATTTAAAACTCGTAAGTGCTGTGTTATTATTTTGCCATAAAAGAACTCAAAATAACAAAACGTTTATTAAAAGGAGTAAACGTAAAAATATAATATGTTAAGCAATTGCTTTACGGCCTTACGACTAAGAAAAATTAATTTTTATCATTAATTATTTTACGATTTTTTTTTGTTTTATTATAATATTGTGTGTATATCTGAAATATATATGACAACAATTTTTATTGTAAAAGTAATTGGTTGGCAAATCTTTAAAATGTGATTTTTACCTTTGAGAATATAAAAAAGTTTCTTAAAAATTTACAACTTTATTATTGACATGCTATAATGGCATTCAACTTACCCAAAGAATAATCACAAACTGGTCCAAAAACAACATGAGAACAATTTTTTATTATGCCATCCATTGCCTTAACAGTAGCAAAGGCAGCATCACACTTATCGTCTTGTGGCATCCAATCAAACTTTATAAATGATGGCAATAAACCACTTCCATGTATACGCTGTTCTGCCACTTGGAGTATTGGTACGACACGTTTTAATGATGCCACATATCTATCATCGTCGGGCATTAGGATCAGAGCACGTACTGTACAATTGTAATTGCCAACGATTAGGTTTTCTAATTTTATTAAATTTGCTGCAAACAATTTGTTGTGATAACTTTTACTCTTCGGCGTGGTATTCCAAGAAGGATGGCATATTGCCTCGCAAGATCGGCTCGGTTCATAGCGACAGCCAGCTTCTGCTATCTGTAACAGATCTTGATATATATAAGCGCTAGAAATTAAAGTGACGAAGATTTTCAGTAGACGTATGCAATCTTGCAAAAATGTTGTCATTCTGTTTTAATAAGTTTAAAATTTTCGCTTTAGGATTAGTAGTAACGACAGTGACATGATATATCTGCTGTTGACATAAATTATTGCTGCTGCTGATACTATTGCTTGTTTGCTGTTTGTTTTTTATTCTTATTGTTATCAAGAAACGATTAATATTTACAAATTAAACATGTTGCAACAGCCCTTGTTTGCATTTTAAAATTTAAATGACTTTTTTATTAGTTCTTTTACATCATTTTTGATTTTTATTTATTGTTTTTCCGTAACCAAACCAAGTCCTTATTGTTTAGTTACATGATAATACAACACTTTCGATTTCATAAGAAATTAAATTTTTAAACATACTCGTAGTTTAATTGTCTAGCATTTGCTTTCATATGTGCACCAAAGACTGTTAGCATATTCCAGGCTTATTACTGACATTTACGTATCATTTCTTCTTCTATCTAGCGTTGTCGTGTACCATTAACACAGATTTGCATAAATTATCTTTTCAAACATCTACTTTTTCTTAAACTTTTTTAAAAAATCACTCCATCAGATTTAATTAATTAACTATTGAATGTTCTTGCGAAGAATTTCTTTTCTTGAGTTTAACTACTCTGCCAGTTTTTCTTCATCTTCAAAATCTACATTATAAACAAAAAAAAAACAACACAAAGTGGAAAATTATATATAAGTTATATGACATATCATATCACACATACATATATATCATCATATACGAGTATATGTATGTGTGTTAAGAAATTTTTAAGCTGTGAAAAAATGGCTTAAGATATTAAACTTCAAGAGAATACTGACACATTTTTAAGAAAATTAATTTTTTATTTTATATGGAGTTGGGTTATGAAAACTTTGGAATTTTCGCAACTACAGAAACACATAAACAAAATTAAAGTTTGAGGAGTTATGATTAGGAGTCAAGGCCACTAAAGATTGCTAAACAATTTTATGATCACAAATCTCATATCGAATGTTAATTTAAGGCGGTTGTTTGAGAAACTAATACGATTTTAAAATTTAATAACATACCAGCGAAGTTGCATTTGATTTAAATTATGCATAAGCAATTATGGCTAACGCGAATTCGTACATTGAAAGATTTCAAGACTTTTCGTCGTATTTAAATATTTTTTTTTCACCTTACACTGGATTTGTGAATTAAGATGAAATATTTTCTGCCACTTGCTTAATTAATAACTGCCGTTGATATATCGGGCTTCTGAGAGCGGTATTAAAATTTTGCTCGTTAAATTGAGTCGACAAGCTCGATACAAAGTTGAAGCAGATCCAAATTTCTGTATTCCTCAACCTGCAACCAAAACCACCACATGCAGCCTTACAACGTTCAACTGGTGCAGGAATTAAAGCCGACCGACCATTCACATCACCATAGATTCGCTTAAAAACTTTTTAGAGTGAAGTTATAAACGAACATGTAAACACGACCTCAAACGCAATATTCACTCACACCACTAAAACTATTCATGCAGTCGAGCAAACGAAAAACACCCTTTGACGGACACACATCAAATAACATGTGGCGGGCATTCTGCCTACATGAGTAGATACGACTTTTATAAACGAACTACCTATAACTGAACACTGACTCACCAGTACAATTTAGAACACAGCTCCAGAAGGATATCTTCACATTGAAAGCGGTCGCCAAACAAAAACCCAGTAAAGGCGGAAAGGAATTCCAATAATATTAAAGCTCATACTTTGGAACAAAAAATATATGTTCCGCAAAAATATTGATTGCACACTTAATATATTACGGACAACTCGTTAATGTTTGCATTTTTATTTGAAATATAGTTCAAATATTGAGATTTAAAATTAATTATTTTTCTATTTTATCTTAATAAATAATTAATATTTAAAAAGGTCCTAACTCAAGGCTTTTATGAAGTGTTCAAGATATCTTAAAATAAATTTGTTTTCACTGAAAATTCATCTTTTTAAAAATTAAATTATCTTTAATATTGATAGCAAGTCGAATAAATATGATTAATATATCCACATTTACCATGTCGGCATGCCCGGGTATCAATCCAACTTAACTTAGGAAATATAAATTTTCTAATAAAGCTCTTTCCTTGAACTTTTTTATTTTTAACAAAACAATCACAAAAGCTGTAAAACAGTTAAAATAAATTTATTATAAGCAATAATTCGGAACTAATGTGAACAAAAGTCTTGGAAAAAAATTAAGAAATACTTTTTCAACAGATGCCTCTAATTTTTTATTTTATTTTTAAGAATTTGTTTAAGCGTGGTAAATAGTTTACATTTTGCACCGCTTGCTTATCTCTCGAATATTTTTCACCGGTGTTTGATTAACTATTTTAGCCGTTATTTGGGTCGAAATTTTTATTTTATTTGAAGTTATGTGAGAGGGATCTACCCTCTGCTAAGTAGTTACTCATAGTCCAATATACAGCCGCAGAGTTGGGACTTTTGCAAAATAAGTGAAACACCATATTTCACCTTAAATTAATCCGAAACTTGGAATGAAGCTGCAAAAAGCCACATTTACTTTTCAAAAAATTTATAATTTTATATTATTCGATTTTTAAATATTTTATTTGCTGTAAGTTTGGCTAGAAAATATTGCTGTAACTCCCTTAAAAGATTTTTAATTAAAAATAAATTTTTTACTTCAATATTTTAAGTGTTTGCTTACAACTTCATTCGTGCTTAAGGTACAAGGCTACCGATATAAAGCCTAATGTCTTTTCTAAAGACATTGAAGACTCATATAAATCCAATCAGCAGTTTAAAAGTCCAAAATTACTACCATCTATTCTTCGATAGTTCGAAATCTGAACTCTGTCTTCATCTAATTTACACTAAAAACACTTTTAAGATTTATACTTATAGTTTTTCCTTAATATTAATCTTAATCTTTTAAACGGTCTTTTAAATTATAACGATTTAGTTTTTTGATATTTCGATTTCCTGTGGAAAGCTTCTTCAGGAAAGCGATATATCGAAAAACTAAATCGTTATAGTTTAAAAGACCGTTTAAAAGATTAAGATTTAATAAAAATAAAAAAAGGTCGAATAAAACTGGAAATAATAATCTTATTGTTTTCCATAAAAACAGACTGCTTACTAATGCAGCCACCGTAGCCGCTCAACATGCCTTAGCTAACTTTTTATTTTATGTTTTTCACTTGTTAGTGGCAATAAATTTAGATGCGATATTTTTATTAGACAAGAGACGAGTTGATTGTCACTGATGCGCTAAATGCTGCTAAATTTGATTTTCGTATCGTGTTTACTAATAAAAATTACACATTCAATTTATTTTATTTCTTTAAATTGTTATCTGACAGGGAAGTGAATCTAACCGCAGTCATAAATTAGTAAACAATAATTATAATTATTCTACTGAAATTTATTTTCTCTAAAACTCTGCATCATGCATAATTTGGTGACAATACAGTATCACATACGACTGTTTATAATATAAAGTGCGAAAGTGTTTTAAATATTTAATGAAAATGTTTAAATTTACTAAGTTAGAGCTTAAACGTGTTATTGGTTGTATAATCATAATTCAATGTTTAAATTTTTGACTGTAATTAAGTTTTAAAAAATAAAATGAGTAAATTATTTTAATACAAAATATCGTCTTTTTCAACAAGAAGTTTGTTTTTCAATTGTTGCAATACAAACAACATTATAGTTTTGACATTTAGTTTTGTGACGTATTCGTAGTAGAGGCATTGGCAATTGTTACAATGAATTTAATTTCGCAAGAAAAATCGCATTAAAATAATTAATATCCATTATGAAAATGGTGGTTCTGTTAAAGTTACATTTCATAAAATTTCTAATATTTTCGGACAATGTAATTGTCCCTCTGAGACCGCTGTTAAGAATTTAGACGTTAAATTTGAGTCGAAAGACTCGATACAATATTTACGAATACCATCCCCCTCACCCCGGGGGCACATTTATAAGCCTTTATGGATCACACAACCATCTAGACTTGCGGGGGTAAAAGTGAGCCCAGTCCCCTAACAGGCTAGCACGAGCCAACTGGACAATCCAGTATAATTCCCCGGGAATCAGTAAAGCCCCAGAGTTTAGCTTTTTGTCTTTTCAGCCTTTTAGCTGTCCTCTGACTGATTATTGAGGTAGGGCGTTCGGGAGTATCGTGGTGGCTATGTGTTTCGATGCCCTCGTTTGAGTTTGTGGGTCGGATCATTCACAATGAATACAATGAATGGTCCAGGTCCAGTGAGTATGAACGGCGTCGTTTTTTTTTATTGTATTAAGCTTCATGCATTCGGGACCAGGAGTTAGATAGTCTACTTTTAAAGTTGCAACTAGAAGTGACCGGGGATATATACGTATCCGAAGGCCTTCTAGGGCGAGGATGACGCTACATTTCATCCACAGTAGTAATGTTCCACCATTTAACATTGGCCCACAGGGCTAGGTGCAGATGTAAATCTTATCACGCATGTACGACTAGCAATGCTTGTTCGACCGGTTCGTTCAATTAAAAAAATTGCAGCCGTGAGCCACAGTGTTAAAGCGATTCCAAATTCGTCAATTCTTCGACGTTCTCAACAATTGGGATTATCCAAAACTACCACATGGAATTTTTGCGTAAGAATTTGACTTAAAAGCCAAATTTCAACTACTACTACTGCAGGAATTGAAGCTTATTGACAATTAACGTCGCCGTAGATTCGCATAATTCATTCAGTAGCAATCGACTGAGTTTTCTGAAAAAGTGATTTCTTCAGACGAAACCCATTGTCACTTGTCAGGATAAGCAAAATTGGCGCATTTGGATTTATTAACATGCTAGAGCGATTATTGAGAAGCCTTTGCATGCTCAACGTGTCACTGTATGGTGCACTATGTGGTCTGGCGGCGTACTGGGCCGTTTGAGGCTGGAAATGCGATAACGGTCAATGGATCACGCTATCGCGAGATGCTAACAACTCAATTTTGGCCTATTATTGTCGACGGGGATATCAATTATATGTCACATAGCCAATGAAACGATCACTTTATTGGAAACCAAATTTCCCGATAGTATAATTTCACAAAAATTAGCAGTTAAGTGGCCAGCCAGATCGTGTAATTTAACACCACTGGATTATTTTTTTGTAGGGTTAATGTTAAGGACTCTATACGCAGGCAATTAAAACGATTTCAGCCTTAAAACTCAAAGACCGTGATAGGATTAACGAAATAAGACCACCATTTTGCCAAAAAGTGATTGAAAGCTTTGATGAAAGAATCGACATCTGTTAGCATGGTCGTGGTAGACATTTGCCAGATATCATTTTTCATTCATAATTACTAAACCCTTAATCATACAATAGAAACTTGAATCGTCCTAATCTAAGTTTTTGTTTTAGAAAACAAAATTCTTATTGAAGATCCCTTTAGTTGGTTGGTTGGTTGATTAGAATAATCAATTCATTATAATTTAATTCAGTACATTTTCTTCAATACAAACAGCAGCTCTTTATTTTTTGAATTTGGAAGTTGCTAACTATTTTTATGATATTTTATGAATTTAATTTGAATTATTTTTTTTTTAAAGAGAAGTAGCACTTCAGGCAACAATACCTATTTAGTCAAGTACCGTGCTACATTATTTAGGGAAGGAATAGAGAATAGATGAAACAGGTGATGAAAGTAGAAGAATAGTCGAAAATTAAATTTTTGATTTGATCAAAAAACCTTTACCGACTTATGCTAATATATGTAAAACTGAATTCGTCGCCTATTAATAAAAATGGCAACGCTTTTCCTCTCCGCAGGCAGCCAACTCCCCGGTCTAAATTTTAACAAACCGATATTGTTTTTGTTTTTTTTTTTCAAGAAAAGTAGCACTTCAGGCAACAATGCCTATTTAGTCAAGTAGAAGGATAGTCGGAAAATAACTGCTGTATATAAGACAGCACAGCGACCAGTGACTATGCCTTCATCGCTGAGCAGCCCACCGACAGTCAATTTTAATTTTTGTAGTAAAAGAGAACCAAGGTCTTCGTTGGGGCACCTAATTATATTCGTAAAATTAGCTGCTATAGAAATTTTGCACTTTAATTGAAAACTGTTTGAAGCACAAGAGCTAAGTTTACAATTAATATGATTAAGCCTGCTTTCAGAATTTTATTTAAAAAAGAATTTATATTTCCATTAATTTTTAGAAAAAGAGTGGCTTCTGCTTATTATTTATTTATTTATTTACTTATTTCATCATAAAAGAGATTGATAGTTTGCTGTTGAAAAGAGATAAACAAAATATTGTAATTACTGGAGATGTAAACATTGATATACTAAGAGTTAACTACACAGAGACAAGATACCTTGATATGCTAGCATCACATGGCTTTATTTTATAATTCAAAAATTAAAATCAAAAAACACAAAAATAGAGTGCCGAACCCATGGATAAATGTCGATTTAATAAAGTGTTGTGAGAATAGGGATAAACTTTATAAAAAATGGTTATCAAATAAAAATAATAAAACTTTTGAGACTGAATACAAAAAATACAGAAATATGTTAAATAAAAAAATAAACTATGCCAAAAATATGTATTACAAAAATAAATTTTTCGAGAACAGAAATAATATACGAGTAACTTGGCAATTAATAAATGAAATTTTAGGGAAAAAGACAAATAGAATTGATGACATAATTTGTAAGAACTTTGGAAATAAAAACAAAACAGAAATATGTAACTCTTTTGCTATTAATTTTAAAGAAAACGTGGAAAATATAATACATAAATGCAATATTGGTACATGTATGGAAACTCCTCATATACTTGCAAATTCCATTTATATGGATATAACGTGCGAAGAAGAGGTCAACGGAATAATTAGGACATTGAATAATAAAAAAAGTGCAGGAGCAGATGGAATTAGACCTATTGATCTGAAAAATAACGCCAATGTGATGACTCCAATTATAACTAAATTGATCAACTTGATTTTGAATACTGCAACAGTCCCGGATTTGTTCAAAGTGTCTTGTGTAAGACCAATATACAAAAATGGCTGCAGAACTGATTTTAGTAATTATCGACCGATTTCAATCTTACCGGTGATGGAAAAGATTATGGAGGAGATAATAGTCAAACGCCTAAGTGCTTTTATAGAAAAATATAAAGTCATCAATCAAAATCAGTTCGGGTTCCAAAAGGGTAAAAACATAAATAAACTGCTGGGAAACTTTGCAAATTATATCAATCAACAGTTAAGTAAGAATAACCACTGCCTAGCCTTGTTCATTGATTTCAGCAAAGCTTTTGACACACTACCACATGTCAAACTTTTGTCAACATTGGAAAGGATGGGAATACGTGGAAGTTGTCTGAAACTTTTTGAAAACTACTTAAAATGTAGAAAATTTTTCGTAAAAATATCCGAACATATTAGTAAGGAAATGGCGATGGATTATGGTGTCCCGCAAGGATCTAAATTAGGTCCAATTCTATTTATTATATATTCAAATGATCTCATTAATACTCTCAAAAACAGCAAAATATATGCTCATGCAGATGACACTACTATAGTTGTGGCATACAAAAAAGCTAAATGTGCATTAGAAATTATGCAAATCGAACTGGAAAATGCTCAAAGATGGTGTCATGACCAAGGAATAATAATAAATTCGTCAAAAACAAAACTAATGCATATCAAGCCACCACACATCCGATACGAGGACTTAAAACTGAGATTGCATTGTACAGAATGTCTACACGAAACGAAAAGGTTAACCATCCACTGCAATTTTAAAGAATGCAATAAAATTGTGGAATTGGTAAATTCGTACAAATACCTTGGCGTAATTGTGGACAATAAATTCAACTGGCATGAACACATAGAATACCTAAGAAAAAAATTAAGGAAAGCCTCTTATATGCTAAATCATCTAAGATTCCGTTCGAATATAGTGGTATTAAGGCAAGCTTACTTCGCGCTAGTAGAATCAATTATTCGACATGGTATTACAGCCTGGGGAAGTTCCAACTATTGTAGAAAACTCCAATCATCGCAAAATGCATTATTAAAAATACTGGATACAACCGTACGTTATAGAAACTATAGACAAAACTATGATGATATAGGAAACAACAGGGAAACAGAAAATATTACAAATACCGATACTGTTTCTAATTCAACACTAATCGATGCGTCAACTGCTACAAATATGATAGCAAATATAACAGTGAATAACTACGGTAACACATATAACGATGAAGCAAATAGAACCCTGAGGGACATACAAATGTTAAATATAAAAAGTATCTACTTCATTACATTGGCAATTGAATTTAACAAGGACACCCGTTTCTTTACGGAAATTGATCATAATTATCAAACACGCCGAAAAACAGGAGGTAGATTCAAAGTACCGCAATATAAAAACAACTACGGAAGGAACTCACTAGCTGTTGTACTACCCACAATATTTAATATGATGCCACCGGACATCTTTAATACTGCAACAAATCAACACAAAACTAAGAGAGTTATTAAACAATTTTTCATGGACACGCAGTAATATGTATTGATTTTTAAAGTTGAATAATATTATATTTAGAATGCAACGAATGTTTCAAACTTTTATTATAACATTGTGTACCTGCAGACAAGCCCACGCGGCTTCGCAAGGTCCTTTATGTGTAATAATGTTTTAAATTAATGTAATGTAAATATGAAATGTTACTAATGTTGAGAATTGAATAAAATTGAATTGAATTGAAAAAAAAAAAAAAAAAAAAGAATTAAATTCCTACAGATTACTTTACAATATTAATTATAATGTTTGAATAAAAGAAGCTTGAACATATAATAATTGACATTAAAATTTAAATGTGGGTTTAAACTATTACATAAATGCAAGCATCTTGCAATCGGCTCATTAATTGCATAATTCGTTCTGAAAAGACATTCTTCAAACATGCGATTATGTCTCAAGTCCCTAGGAGGACTGTATAACGTAAAATAATTTTTAATTTCCGGGCTATCAATATTGTCAGATAGTATATTATAAACAAATAATAATGAGGAGCAAGATCTACGATCCTCTAAGGATTGTAAGCCTAACATTTTCCTCCTAACATCATAAGAAGGTAGTTCATGTGGCCAAATCAATTTTAAAGCAGTCTTAGTGAATATCCTCTGAATTCGTTCAATACGATTTGATGGGCCTAAATGACTAGGATTCCAAACAATGGAACAATATTCCAAGATACTTCGAACCAAGGAAATGTATAAAGACTTGAGGGTGTATGCATATTTAAAATCTTTAGAATTTCTTCTAATGAAACCAAGCATACTATAAGCTCTAGAAATAACATAGTCGATATGCTTAGAGAATGTTAATTTAGTGTCAAAAATGACTCCTAAGTCCTTAACTTCAGCTACACGTTTAAGCAGGAAACTACCAAGAGTATAATCAAAATTTATTGAACCCGAAATATAAGCATATGTGACAACACAACATTTTGAAACATTAATACGTATGCCATTTTCAAAACACCAGTCAGACAGTTTGTTAAGATCAATCTGTATCTTTTCGCAGTCACCAATATCGCCAATAGTAGAATACAATTTCAAATCATCAGCAAATAAAAGACAGCTGGAAAAGTTAAAATTCAATGGTAAATCATTAATAAAAATTATAAAAAAGTAACGGACCAATATGCGTTTCCTGAGGAATACCTGAATAGGCATCAATTATATCAGAAGAGAATGAATTACCAATTTTGACCTTAAGTTTTCTATTGGTCAAGAAACTATGAAAGAATGCTAAAATATTTTTCGAAAAACCAAATGTACAAAGCTTGAACAGTAACAGATGATGGCTAACTGTATCAAATGCCTTAGCAAAGTCAGTGTAAATAACATCGCATTGGCGCTTACTCATCATAGCAGATACAATATCACGGCTTAATAATAGTAAGTTAGTCGTTGTAGACCTATTCGGCATAAAACCGTGTTGCCGGTCGGAAATAAAGCTCTTAACATGCTCAAACAGTTTACCCTTTAAAATATTATCAAATATTTTTGCAAATGGGCTTTGTTTAATTATGGGCCTATAATTGGTAACTAAGCTACGATCTCAAGACTTAAAAATTGGAATAATGCAACAAAGCTTCCAGCAGTCAAAAAATTTACCAAGTTCAAGGCACGAATTAAAAAGCTTAGTAATTATAGCCGCAATATTAGCTGAACACTTTTTAAAAAATATAGAAGGATAATCTCCAACTGAACATTTGGTATCATTCCCTAAATCATTTATAGCATAATACACATCAGCAATGGTTATATTAAAATTGATTCCACCACTTTCGTTATCTACGAGATGGTAGCTGGAGTCATTACAATCAGGTTTAACAAATGTGCTTTGAAAATACTTTGAAAAAAGATCACACATACGTTTTGGGGTAATATTATTCTCTCTTTTACCGCTTAAAAACAGATTTAAACAAATTTCACATATCACGGTAACGTTTTTGAATTCGATTTTCATTTTCTTGGTTTCAGTTAAAACATAAATTAGTTTATTTTACTAAAATTTTTTTTTTATTGCCGCAAAACATTTTTTATTATATTTGAGTTTATATTTATTTTTTATTTGTATTTTATATTATATTTATTTTGTATATTTATACTGTCTATGATTTAAAAAAAATATCTTTCTTTGAAATAAAGATTTTTGTTTATCAGGACGAAAATTAATTATTACAATTTAACAATATTTTGCTGTAACAAATTTTAATTTTTTTATTATTATTAAAATTATTTCTGTCGTTTTGTTTTACATAAGTGGTTTGGCTATTTATGTTAATAAAATTATATTAAATTTGATTTTGCAAAATAAAGGGTATTTTTTATAGAAGTAAACAACTTTGAAAGGTAATAATACAAAGACGTTTTTTTTAGTTGACATGAAATTTACTTTATACAAAAGATAATTTGGCATTATAATTGAAAAATGACTTCTGCCTTATCACGGCCATGGCTGGATCCGACCTAGTCTAATCTGAAGGTCAAATTTTTAATGGATTTTTCCTTTTGTGACAGTAGTCAATCATTTCGATTATATAAGTTCAGATGAGCGACTTCACATAGCCGCAAAAAAAGTAGTCTAGCGGCGTTAAATTTCAAGATCTTGGAGACCAATTTAGGGGCCAGAAATTTGAAACCGCACTTTTTTCAACACATTAATTGTAGCATAAACTGTGTGATTTGTTGTACTTTTTGTAGAAACTACAGCTCCATACATCATTACTATTTAAATAATAAATAAAAAAGTCAGTAATTATAACAATATGGTTTTCAAAGAAGTATATGATTACAGCAGCCCGTTAAGCACACAAAAAAGTTTTTCCAGCTGTTAAAATATACTGGAAGAATGCCCTGACGATTACTTTTTTTTTTAAGAGAAGTAGCACTTCAGGCAACAATGCCTATTTAGTCAAGTACCGTACTACATTCTTTTAGGAAAGGGATAGATAAGAGATGAAACAGGTGGTGAAAGTTGAAAGATAGTCGGAAATTAACTGCCGTATAAGACAGCACAGCGACCAGTGACTATGCCTTCATCGCTGAGCAGCCCCACCGACAGTCAATTTTTATTTTTGTAGTGAAAAAATAAGGTCTTCGTTGGGAATCGAACCCACAACCCTCATACTGACAAGCTAGTACACTACCTACTAGCCTACAGGGGCACCTATGATTTGTTGATGTAGCCATTCAAACAAAACTGAGCTTAATCACTAAAAACAAAAGCGCTTGTAAAAATCGGATTACACGTCAGTCTTGTTTTAGGACTCTTCACGTTAAAACGCCAAACCAAACTAAATATAATCTGGTATTAAGTTGTTTGGATTTGTTCTTTTAGTAAATGAAATACTGTTGTCATTCCCCTCGATGAAGACCGCCGATACTGGCTGTTTGTTCGGTAGGATCGGCAATCGATGCGATGACATCATTCCTAGATAGCTCTGAGAGTACTAGAATCTATCTAGAAACGCGGCTTAAAAACAAACAGGTAGTAACGATGTTTTTTACCGAGGGGTATAACAACAGTAACTATAATCACTTAACAGCTGACAAATCCGCGGCTAGTTAAGAAAGTATTACAAACCAAAGTTATATACCTCTATAAAAACACCCGATACATAATTGCAAACAAAATGTACAACCTTGCAACAGCAATAAATAAGATAAATACTAAATTGAACAATATCGATTAAATTGAAATTGTAGTGGTTTTATTACAGGATAAACATACCAGCTTCTCCATCTGTTTAACAAAACACAATCCATTTGCAAATCTTGTCGTAGCAAGTGAATATAAAAAAAAATATTTGATAAGCTTTTGTGATTAATTCATATAAAATAGCTTATCTTGCGCAGCAGAAATGTTAAGAAGTAGACAACTTGCAAAATATCTTCATTATTTATTATGTACTTTAAATAGGCGATGTTAATTAAACTTAAGTTACAAGGAGCAACAAAAATTCATTTGAACATCTGGTAATATTACTAATTACAGCATAAAAGTGCTTCTGAGAGTTTAAGTTTCAGACAAATACGATCAGAAATTTAAACGAAATTTATTTTATTATGAAATTAATCTGAAATTGGATTTAAATTTATTTTTTTATTTTAATTTTATTTTTTAATTCTTTATCATTAATGGTGACTTCCAAAATAAAGTTTAAACAACAGTAAAATAAAATTTTGTATGCTTTTTGTGGTTCTAGTTTGAAAAATCTTTTCTAGCTGAATAAAATTCTCACTTAGTCTATTCAATTTAAAACACAAATATCAAAAGTTTTCATACAAAATCGTTGTTAAGACCCACATAGTGTTCCATTTTCTTTAAGTAAAGGGTTTTTCAACAACAAATTTGTTTTCTAAAACAAAATAAAACAAAAAATTCAGAATGAGATGAATCAAATTTTTGTTGCATTACAAAGAGAAAAGTTCAGCAAATAGGAATGACAAATGATATCTGGCAAATATCCACCACGCCCACGCTGACAGATGTCAAATCTTTTATCAACGTTTTTAATCATTTTTTTGTAATCTCTATTAGATCATAGACTCTGTTCTTAACATAGTCTCACAAAAAAAACCAAGAGTGTTAAATCATACGATCTGGCTGGCCACGAACGACCCGGTCGTGGTTGCTTCATTGGCTGTGTGACATATGACATTGTCCAGTTGAAACCACATGTCGGCAATATCTACCACATCTTGGGGAAAAACAGCCAAATCACGCCCGTAGACCATATAGCGCACCATACAGGAACACAGTAAGCATACAAAGGCTTTACAATCCCCTCCCGGAGGCACATTTATCGGTCTTTATAGAACTTCGACTATCTAGACCTGTGGAACTGGGGGTATAAGGGAGCTCAGTCCCCTGAAGTCAGCAGGGGTACAACTGGAAGCTCCACGTTATTTCCACGGGAATCAGTAGCGCGCAAAGTTTCCGTTATTTGTATTTTTAGAAATTTAGCTGTTTCTCTGACTGATTATTGAGGTTGGCCCTTCGGGAGTATCGTGGTGGTTGTGGTATTCACTTTTAATAACACCTACCTGGTGGAATGATCCTAGATCCAGTGAGCATGCCAGACACGTGTTCTAGATACGAGTTGAATAGTCTACAGCTCTTCAGCAAGGAGTGGTGGTTTGTAGCCCTGTTCTTATTGAAATTTCTACTAGGAAGGATCTGTTGCTAGGATTAGACTTCGGCCTCCTAGGGCGTGAGTGTCCCTGCTTTGCACTCACAGTGGTCTGACCACCATCTGATTAAGGCTTACTGCCAGGCGCAGATGTAAATCATATCATGAAAAAGGCTTCTCAATAATCGCTCTAGGATTTTTAGAAGCCCAAGGGCGGCAAATGCGGGAGTCTATCGACTCAAATTTAAGCACCAAATATTTAATTTAACGAAATGTAACTTTAACAGAACCACCACTTTCATATTGGATTTTAAATATTTTAATGCGACTTTCGTACGAGATTGAATTTATTGTAAAAATTCCTAATGCATTTACTGCCAACACGTCAAAAAATTAAATGTCAAAACTATCATATTGTTGCTGTTGCCACAGTTGTAAAACAAATTTCTTGTTAAAAAATCCAATTATCCACAAATTTAAATAAATAATATTTTGGAAAATAGTTCATTATGATATCCATCACTATTTAACTAATCATTTATTAATAATTTTTTTTCTTTCAATATTTTAAAAACAAACAAAAATTTTTCATTAAATGGTGTACCGCAAGGCTTGCTCCAAATGAAAATATTAAAGAAAATAAAAATTTATAAATATAAAAATTAAAAATATCACCACAAATTTATTGAAAAATATTGCTTGTAGAAGTTGTGACTTATTTATTTTACTATTAACTTAGCAATTTTAAATTTTCTTTTTTAAAGTTTGAGATTTTTATAATTGAAACAACAACACAAAACGTGTTTAGTTTTTGTACGGTATAAAAGCGAACAAAAATGTGTTGGGTTTCGATGAAAGCGAAAGTGCATAAAAGTTAGCATTCCACTGGCTTTTGACAGTTATATTTGTCAATAAAACCAACAAAAGGAATGTTGTTTTTGAATTGTAGTACTTCCTTTAGTATTAAAACTACAATTTTAAAACTTCCGTGGGTTTCGATTAAAGATAATAAAATATAGCGTTCCAGTGTTGTGCTTGCAGCTAAGCATTCATTCTTCATTGAGAATTAAAATTGCTGTAGATGAATTTATTGATTAAAATTGTCATATGAGTTATTTTTTATTTTAGTTCAGACATTAAATATACATATAAACTTTAACTGCAAAAAATTTTAAATTCTTTTGTATTTTAAGTACTTAACACACTAATCCAGCAAAATAAACTTGAACAAATATTTAAAAAGGAAAAGAGATGTTTAACAGAAATTTAACTCGGCAATAAATATTTTCATGTAAAATTGCTTGCCTTTTTTAATTTAGTTTTATTTTTTCACAAAATCCTATTATACAGTCACAAATAAATGATAAAAAAATGGAAAACTCAAAGCGAAATAAAATTATAGCTCGTGATATGATTGTTTGTGTTGCTAAGGTATTGTATAATCATATACTGCACTATAGGACATTTTACAACATTTTTTGGGCAAATCTAATTATATTTAAACGGGTAGGTTGAAACATTTCGTCCTAAAATCCAATTATATTTTTCATCACTTACTTTGACAAGTAGACTTTGCAATTATTCACGCTTATGTTCGATGATGATATTAAAACCCAAACATATTTTTTAAGTAAGGAAATTGCATCTAAAATATTAAAATTCCTCTTAAAGCTCTATAGAAAAATATTAAAACTTTAACTAATAAGATTTTATTATTTAAAATATATAGATTTTTCAGCTTTTCGTAATGCATGGCTGCAGTCAATATGGAGGGAACACTTGAAAGGGTTTTTGCATAAGAAGTGTTACTTTTATCCGAAAAAAAGCGCTCTAGCTTAAAAATGTCATCCTTAATACTATTAAATAAACCCAAAAGGACTGGCCTACCATACTTTTTGACAACTTGAACACGGTCAAAATTTTAAAAGATGTTTAGAAATTGATTCTAAGTAAAAAAAAATGTTTTCTGAAACAAAATAAAACAAAAAGTTTATATTAAGATGATTCGAAGAGAAAAGTTCGGCAATTATGAGTGAACAATGATATCTGGCAAATGTCCACCACGACCATATTAACAGATGTTGATTCTTTCATCACAGTTTTTAATCTCTTTTTGCCAAAATGGAGACCCTAGTTTGGTAATCACATATTGGATTTCGAGTTTTAGGGCTGAAATCGATTCGATTAGCTCCGTGTAGACTCTGTCCTTAATATAGCCCCACAAAAAATAATCCACTGGTGTTAAATCACACGATCTGGTATTTAAGTTGATCGTTTCATTTGCTGTGTGAAATGTGGCACGTTCTGTTGAACCCAAATGTCAGTGATTTCTCTAGAATTTTCAGAAGCCCAAATGCGGCAATTTTGTTTATTCACATACCCTGACAAGTGAAAATGGGCTTCGTCTGAAAAATGATTTTTTCGGAAAAACCAGCCGGTTGCTCCTGAATGAATTGAGCGAATCTACGGTGATGTGAATGATCGGTCCGGTTCAATTATTGCACGAGTTGAACCTTGTAAAGCTTCAAAGTTAAATCCTTACGGAAAATTCGACTGTGATGTTTTCTGTCGAACGACCCGGACGAACATGCGTTGGAATTTTGCACCGAGCCCGTCGACTCAAAAATAACGACTAAATTCTTAATAACGGTTTTAACAGAACCAAGAGGTTCATAATTAATTTTAATTATTCTAATGCGACAATTGAAATACGAACTTCTTGTTAAAAAAACCCGATATATAACAGTTATAAAAAAAATAACATGATTGCATGTGGAGTTAACAGTTAATTTTAGCATTTATTCCTCATAATCCAAGGCTAAGATAAATAAATGCGAAATTTACCCAAAGATTTTTAGATGCGAATTAAAGCCGAATTAAAATTATTCTTATTGTTATAAATCCAAAAGTAGTAATTTTTAAGGTTCAATGGAACTTTCTTGGTTTAAGAGGTCAAAAGAGGGACAGTTAATTTGTTTTCAAAATTGTTTAAAACACATTCAAACATCATAAAAAATTATGATGCGTATGTACTTGTCAACAAAAAATAAACTACCAAATGTTAAACGTGCTTTTGAATATAACACATTAATTGAATCTCCTTTTAAACTCTAGCACCATCAACGATATTGATACTATAATAATTGAATGGTTTAATAACAAATTATATTTGTATATGAATCGATGCACTCCTAAAAGCTTCAAGTTTAAACCTACCGGTGCACCATGGAACATGATGTTTCTGATTAAAGCCAAAAATAAGAAAAACAAAAAAGTAGTAGTCAATATAAAAAGTCTAGTTTTTTTTATTGACTACATCAAGTATTTTGTTAGTTATGCTCATTATATTATATAATATAAAGCTTTCTACAAGTTTGTCAGCTCCAAAAATAAAAGATCAGTGGCATTTCCCTCTGTTATAAAGTATCAAAATTTTGAATCTGATGACAGGTTGGCATCATTAGATTTCGTTTCTATCACCTGTTCTGATAAAAGTATTGATGAATCCAGCTCTTATCAACCACCAGAGGTACCATATCGTGCTTTGTCAATTCCATTTCTTTATGAAATGAGCTGTTTATAAAAGCTTAAATTTTTATATAAATATGGCCGGGATAATTGCATGCTCATAAAATGTGCTGTGGCCCTGGCGAACCCTCTCTACAATAATCTTCAACAAACGATTGTAATTATTTATTCCCTAAAATATGAAAGGATTCTTTTATTATTCCATTATTAAAGTCTGCATAATGTTAACGACTACAGAGGTATTGGTAAACTTAACGCTTTACCTAAATTTTTTGAAAAAAATGTTACTGATCAGCTTTCCCACCAAGTATCATCTATATTGGTTCCTGCCCAGCATAGTTTTAGTAGGGGTTGTTCAATTGTTCCTGAACTTTTAGAATTAACAATGCAAGTCAATCATGGATTTGTTCAAAGAAAACAAACAGATATTATTTACGCCGACTTCAATAAGGCGTTTGATACGGTCAAAGTTTCCGATAAGGAAACCTGACCTTATATGATTCACAATCATTATACTATGTGGATTAATTCACGTCTGTCAAATAGAACTCAAAACGTTTTCACATGCTTACTTCCACAGAAATTTTTGTTTTATTTGGTGTGCCACAGGCTAGCCATCTGTGTCCTTTATTACTTTCCTTGTCTATGCGTACGTGATAAGATTTACATCAGTAACTATCTGTATAAGCCATAACGTGATGCTGGATCAAACCACTTGGGTAATATGTTACGTGATCCATGCCCTAGGATGCCGTTGGACATCTATATCCTCTAGTCACTTCTAGATGCAATTTTGGGAGCTCGGAGTAGTGCCGGCAACCCCACTCCTTGCTGAAGAGTTAGAAAATATGCAACTCCTGGTCCAGAACACATGACAAGCATGTTCACTGGATCCGGATCATTCACCCTGTATTCTTGGTCAAAAGTGAATGATCCTGGCCGCTTGATCCTGTCATAAGGGCCTGCGAAACCACAACCACCACGATGCTCCCGAAGGGGCAATCTCAATAATCAGTCTGAAAACAGCTACAAAGCGGAACTCTCGGGCTTACTGATTCCCGTGGAAACAACGTGGAGTTGCCCTTTTACCCCCGGTAACATATGTAATGATGGTAAGATTCCATCAAGAAATATCAATGTGCCCCAGGGAGGAATATTCCCTTTGCTTATTAGTGATCTACCCAACGCCATTAAATATTCTTTCTGTTATATGCAGACGCAGCGAAGAAATTTCGATTATATAATCGTCGCGCTGACTATATTCTCCTGCAAAAGGGATATGATTTTTTTATTTCTTTCTGTAATAATAATCTTATCTAGTTGATCTTTAAAACGTGTAAATACATATGCTTCTTTCGAAGATATCACAGAAACGTGCAATATATTTGAAACAGCAACGAACTTGAGAAACTGAAAGTATCTTCAGATTTTGGTATTTTACAGGATGCTAAGTTAACTTTTATATCGCATATTTCGTTAATCACTAGCAAACCACGTATGGTTATTGGATATATGAAACACTAGGCAGGGAAGTTTAGTGAACCATATGTCACAGAACATCTGTATACATCTCGTGGCAGACCTATTCTGGAATATGACTCAATAATTTAGGATCCAACTTATAAAGTCCTTAGTGTAATACAATGGAATCGATACAAAAGCAGTTCTTGTTATTTGGTTTTCAAGGATCAAAATGGAATGCCTCAATTCTGTCATTAATTTAATAACAGGATATGTCTGCTCAGATTTTGTAATTAGCAATATTTCATTTAATGTTCCATTTCGTCCTTATAGGTATACTGAATCGACAGACTAAATATAAATAAATAAATAAATGAAATAAATGTTGCTTAAATGAACTTGTCATAATTTTACACAAAACAATTTACAATGTGTTTTGATTTGATGATTTCGCTGTTACTGCGAAAGTGCAAAATATTTTGCCCAGTTACCCATTGTGCACTGTTACGACACCCTTTTTGTTATTATATTCTTTTCATAAAATATTTTATTTTCTCTTCTGTTTTGTTAAAAGGTTTAAATGAACTAAAGTGTGAAATATTATTTAAAAATATAAATCTACACAATAAAATATACAGAACGCAATAAATGTTTTTATAAAATATTACGGATGTTTTATTCTTTAAATAACTTTGCAGGTTTTTTCTGAAATATTCTTAAGTTTTTTTTTTTAATTTTTTAAATAAAATGGAATATGGCTTCAATTGCAAATTTAATTGAGAACAACAACGTAAACACAACAATACACATATGAAAATTTTGTTAACCAACGATGGCGTTGCTATTAAAAATTTAGATTCATAACATCTTCTCCACAAATTTTTTATAAATTAAATTGCATGGAAAACAACAATAAGCTGAAATTCTGTTTTATCATTAAATCTTTAAACGTATTATTCTTTATTTCTTTGGTAAAAATAATTAATGTATAAGAGTTATGTTAAACCCAAAGTAATGTCAGTTAAGCTTAACAAACTTTAGAAATTATGATGTATCAGCATAGGGAAGACTGAAAGACAGTTTAAGGAAAATAAATATTTCGGGAGAACAGTTTATTAGTTTAGCGTTATGACTAAGTATAGCAATGGAATGTTAGAAGGAAGAACGACCGCATACTTCGAATTAAGAAATCTAACCTCTAATCGACGGAAAACCGTACCCAAACAAAAGAAATCTAACCTTCTTAAAAGCAGAGTAGCGAAGTGTTCACTCACTGTTCATACATGTATGAATATGTACATTTCATTTTTTAGCCGCTTCTTCTCATACATGTGTGAGAGACTGAAAAATATTTTGCGTTTTCTCATTTATGAATGCGACGATTTATTTTTTTCTTTCTATTCATAAGTGAAAAAATAAGAAACACACAAGTGTTCATTTTTGAATATGTACAATTTTGATAATTTTATATAAATGAAAAGGTCGTAAAAATATGTGCTTTAAGCATTCGCGTACATGAACGCACATATTTGATAATGCGCAATTGTCGGCGTATGCAGAAAAAAAATGTTTTTTTTTATTTCTTTTAGAATATATTGCAATATTGTATTTTGAGTTAATATGTACCCATGTGTTTTTACTACATTTTACGGTAAACTGCGTTCGTATGCAGAAAATTTTTTCACGTTCATTTATGAGAAATTATATAAAATTTCAACATTCATAAATGAACATGTACATTTATGAAAAATAACATTAATGATAAGAAGCTGATTTATCATTTATCACATATAAATAAGACTAATAATTCTTGTTGTGCGCATTCATGTATGAACATAAGCAGAACATTTTTTCTTGTTCGTTTATGCGCGTGAAAAATAAATATAAAATTTTAGATTTCTCATTTATGAAAAATATCATGAATGTTGATTTTTGAATGTTCATAAATGAAAAATTCTGAACCCTGCTTAAAAGTATTTTTACTGATACATCGGCCAGGCTGCTCCAGCACCTGGAGTCAACATATGCGAGCTCAAAATACAAAAATAGTAAAGAGACAGTTTAGCCTCCAACCACTTCCTGTTGCATTTATTTCTTTAATAATCGTCACATTTTTCTGTTTCGAGCAAAAAACTGTAAAAATTTTTCCGTTTCTTCACCATCACAAATGTAGAGGAGTTTTTGAATGCAACTACAGTAACGTAAATTTTTTGTAATATTTCTTACTGTTCCTTCGCATTTTAAGGCGAACTTTATTTTTTATTATATTTATGTTTTTACATAAATATTTTTGGTTAATCAATAATAAAATTCAATATGTTTCCACAGGAAAACTTATTTCATTAAATTAAAGTTTTTCCAATAGTCGTATACTATTACATAAGTTAAGGGAATGTTTGCACGTAAATACAAAATTTTAAATTTATTTTTCTTCTTTTCTGTTATTTTAACTTATTTCTAAATGTTGTTTGCTTTTTATTGAATGTAATACTTTTGTTATTTTGCGATAAGCTTCAATAAGTGCTCCTGAAGTGTTGATTGGTATAATAACGCCACCCAATACACTCTATTTGTTGACATTCGATATTTAGATATTTGAAATAAATGGTAAATTCTTCTGGATACTATTTTAAACTGTTGTAAAACAATATTATATTATAACGTATAACGCGGAAAAATCCCATACAATTGTTGAAATTTTTCGGGAAATAAGCCTTATTAATTGTGATATTGCCTGTGCAAAGTGTCAAATTTTCGGTAGTGGTAATGAGTAAAACGTTGACTACTAAGCTTTAATTAGTTTCGTGATCTTATGGCTTTAAAAAACGTTTTTTGGTATTAAATTCTTTTATTGCAAAATAATATAACAACACTTTAAAGTTTTTTAATTAAATTATACGATGTATTTACTTTTATTCGCGTTTATATACTCAACACAATATACGATGGCAACTTTACTATTTTAATGCCTACAAGCTGCTTTATAACTTCACTCTACGATATTTTAATTTGAACTCACTTTATTAGCCAGTAGATGGTGCTTATATATATATATTTTAAGAGGTTCTCGCATATACATGATATTCTACTTTTACATTGCCCCATATTGTTGTTGTTATCATTATTCAGTATTGAAAGCTATGTGGCTGTGTGTGTTGTTTGTTCTATGTTAGATATTTTTTGCTTTCTGTTGTTTAAGTTATTTCGTGGAATTTTATATAAGCATGTTGTTGTTGTCTTGTGTGCATAAAATTTCTTAGAAACTACGCAGTTTGTAAAACACATAACAGGTCATTTCGTTCACTTTTTTACTGATAAGTATTTTCTTTAAAAACTTAAACAATATCACAGCGCTCCCCTTTGATTGTCAATCTTCAATAAACATGTATACAATTGCCTAATTACCACCCAGGCTACCGATCCGGTTCTTAAAAACTAAAACTTTTTATCTATTTTCTACTCATATTTTTAAAATGTTATTTTACAGGTATTATTGCCTGAATTTTGCTTTGACAACTTTTACTGCTCCCAACTCATCGCTCTTTATATTTTATCAAAAAAAATAAAAATAATAAAAAAAATAATAATAAAAATAATAATTAAATTAAAAATATCCTATTATATAAAAAGTTTTAAAATGACTTCATTTCCTTGGACCACCCTAAGCTTAATATATAGTTTTAAATTATTTATCGACTCAAAGAAAAATTTATTTCGCAAAAGCAAAACAAACACATTAAAAAATCACCATAAATAATTTCAAATACTTTCATTATTGTTTTCACTCGTGTTTGCAACTGCCACTCTTAAAAACATGTTCGAAGGGATTTGTAAGTTCTTAGTAAACGTTTGTGTCAACAGGTTCGAATAACCAGAAATAACAAGTAAAAACCGGCAAAACTTTTATAGAGGTGGAGAACTTTGAAAAAGAATAAAACGAAGATGAATTTTTTGAAATGGCATGAAATTTACTTTATTTGAAAGATAGTTTTCTGGAATTATAATTTAAATTTGACTTCTGACATATGACCACCACGGTTGGCTCGGCGGTAGTCTTTGGAGGACCAATTTTCAGGGGTTTTTCAATTTTTTATCGGGGTTGCTAGTGACTCTACATATCCCACAGAAAATAGTTTAGCGGCGTTTAATCGCCGTAAACAAACCCTTCATTCAATATTTCAATTTGGCACGAGCTGTGAGACATGGCTACAATATCTGCACACCATGGTCGTTCTATTGATGAAAGAAAAAGTCAGTAATTATGGCTCTATAGCAGTCACCATTGACTGTAACATTTTGATCAGCATCGTTTTTAAAGAGTTAAGCACCAATCCAATGATTTCATCACCCTATAAATTACACCAAGTAGCCAGATTTTCTGGAGGTATGGTCTTAACATACACTTGAAGCTAACCATTATTTAAAATATAGCAGTTTTGTTTATTAATGTATCCGTACAAACAGAAGTTAACTGCATCGCTTATGAAAATCGAGATAAACGGCAATTTTGTTTTGGGCCCAATTCCCACAATTTGGAAGCGTTGTTCAGGCGTCGGTATAGTCCTGTTGAAATGCCAAACAAAGCTAAACAAAAATCACTTAACGGCTAACTAAAAGTTCTATACCTCTATAAAAACCACCGCGTATAGGTGTCGTTTATATGAATATAGCATATTTTTGCGGTAAATATCTAAAAAGTGTTTTTTATATTTCTATCATACTTATTTATCAGGAATTGAATTTATGCAAAAATTTTTGGAATAGAACTTAAAAATTCGAAAGCTTCTGTGATGTTAAAATACTTACGTTTTCTTTTTTGCTACTTAACATATTTAAAAGCTCTTGCTCCACATGCTCAATGTTCTTTTGCTTTTCCGTGTTGAATTATTACAAATATTGTTTTAATTACTAAAATTATTAGAAATCCTTAAAGAATTTTTAACCGATATGATTTTTATTTATTATAAAGCGTTTTTCAATAAAAAGTTTGTTTTCTTAAAGAAAAGTTGGCAATTATGAATCAAAAATAATATCTGGCAAATGTTCCCCACGACCTCGCTGACAATGTCAATTCTTTCACCGAAAAAAAAAACTGCCCCCAGACTACCTGGCCCAACAAATAGTTACATGTTTAGCATGCAAAAGCTTCTCAATAATCGCTTTAGGATTTTCCGAACCCCAAAAGCGGCAATTATGCTTGTTGACATACCCTGACAAGTGAAAATAGGTTTCGTCTGAAAAAGTGAAATTTATAAGGCTTCAAAAAAATTAAAGGGTTTTCCCTCTGGCGATGAATATAACCTCATAAGTAATGAAATTTGATTTATATGGTTTAATCATTTGAACCGAGCAGATACGATTATTAAGTCACCACAGCATATTGTAAAGTTAGAATTAAAGGATGTCTCAAAAGGTGATTTTATTTAATTTATATAAGGTTAACTTTTAGACTGACAATTGAATATAATAATTATATAAAAGTTATAAGTTGTCGTTATAGCTAACGCAGTTTGATGTAAACTTGAATCGTTACTGAAACACAAGTGGAATTTATCCACAGCGAATATAACTATATCCTTTATATTAACAAATAAAAAAAGTTTAATTAAAAATGAAAGGGAGTCCCTGTAGATAACTTAATTTCATGTATAATGATATTGTCTTTGAAAATTGCACAAAGTGTATACAGTCAACGCTATAGTAAACACAGAGAAATTTTAAGTTGAAAATTAAAGGGTCAAACCACAGATAACGATATTTGAAGAATACTGGCATATCTTTTGAATACATATAGGCAGATAAATTTATACAAAATATATATATTTCCATACCTGATTTAGCAGGAAGTTTTCAATTTAACATAAAGTTATAAAGTGGCTCTCCGACAACTTAGTTTGACTGTATGACTACGCCTTTTAGACAATATAAATATTCTATACGAGGTCCTTACCATCAAAATGGTGAAGTTTAAAAATTTATTATTTATTATAATGTTGCCATACTTTTCTCAACTTAAAGAGTTTATTTGTGTTCAGTTTGGATTGTTGGGGAATTTTTTGTTAGGGGAAATCAAATTTGGTGGAATTAAATGTACTAAAGTTTTTGAAATAATGAGAGTAACCTATAAAATAACTAAGAAATCAAATAATATACCTGTATTAGCAAGAAAATTTATAATAAATTAAAAAGTTATTTTTCCATAAGATAAGCTAAAGGCGGATGTAGTGGTGGTCTAGAAAATACTACATTACATTTTGATAGTGCCTGATTATATTTCCTTGTTTTCTCTAAAAATTGAAACAAAAATTTGTTAATAAATTTGCTGCTGAACAAATTATAAAAAATAAAATGTGTAAGTGGTGCTGAAATACACTTCAATTTAATTTCTAAACATTAATAATATAAATATTCTTTTTACTAATATATTCATGAGCCTATATCCCCCAATAATATTTATTTTAAATATACGCATACCATGTTTAAAGTTATAATCTGATAAATAACTGATTGTGAGTATAATTAATTGAATAGAAGTGTATTAATTTTTGTTTTGTAAGTATATGGTTCCACAATTTTTAACTTTGTTAAGTAACTACCACACATAGATGTGCTGATAGTTAAATTTAGTACTTTAATATATTTAGAGCAGCTAAAAATTTACGAGATGAGTGTTATGATTATTTTTATATTTCGATCTAAATTTATTTTTTTTTTTTTTTTGTGTAGAAGAAGTAAATGATATTTTTCTATTTTAAATGTATTTGTGACGACATGGTAAAACGTGTAAAAATAATAAAAAATTGTCTTTTTCTGTTTTTGTTCAAAACACTTTTTATGGTTAATGATTTATAACAATTTAATTTTAATGGATTTGAGATAAATTTTTATTTTTATTTTTGAAAATATTTTTCCAGTAGCTAATATGAGGGAAAAAGTAAATTTATTCTCATAAAGTTTATAGTGAAAATAGTAAAAAGTGGTGAAAATATTAACTTAAAGCTAAAAAAAAAGTTAATAAACCACCCTCGCACTATAATACAGCAAAGCGTCATTTCTGACATTGTGCCCATTGGAATGGAAAATTGGTTTGGAAATTTTAATAGCCAACCTCATATAAGGCTATAGCAAACTATTTGACTCTTTGCTAAACACAAAATACCAGCTGGGTTTACGTAAAGAGTACTATCGACAAGAGCACACTGCCACCTTCAAACTACTGATAAACTATTTCTGTATTATTAAATTGAATTACGTTCAATATTTTTTAACATGTGGCGCCTTTCTAAATATCAAATCGAAAATATTTATTCAAGTTTTCCCGTCAATGCTTTTGTATTTTAATCTTAACGCTAGAAAAGTACTAAAAAAGAAATGTGATTTAACCCTTTTTATTTCTGACAAATATTTTCATTACAATTTTTAATTTTTTAACTAATAAATTTTAAAAATTGTTAAACTAAAAATAAATTGCTGTTTGTGTTGTATAATTTTTTAAAGCTTTAATTATGATTATTGTTAAAAACACAATTGAGATGAATGATGATATGCAAGTTGCGAATATTAATCGCCAAAATGTGATTGAAATGCTTCATGTGCAAAGGACCCGGCAAAAGGTATATTTCTCTTTTTTTTTACATCAACAATTGGCGAATATTTTCATACAAAGTTACCGTTTTCCTATTTAGAAATAAGATCTCATTTTTTGCTTTTATGTGTAGCACCTATTTAAATAATTAAATTTTTAATATTGTTACGAAGACGATTTATTAAGTTTAAAAATAATATAATTAGCCTTAAGAAAGTAAATGACCCACTGTGCATTTTACAAAATGCGTAGTTTTCTAAGAAATCTTATACACTCAAGACAACAACAACATGTTTATAAGAAATTCTACCAAATAAGTCAACACCAGAAAACAAAACACACAGCCAAGAAGGCATATAAACTGAACGATAATAACAACAACAATATGGGGTGATATTAAAGTAGAACCGCTTAAAATAGCTATATAAGCAACACTTGCAGGGCAAATGAATTAATTCAAGTTTAGTGATCTGTGAGTAAGACAACAATGTTACCAATGTGTTTATTTTGTGTGTACTGAAAGTAAATAAATCGTTTTATTTAAAACTCTAAAGTGCTGTGCTATTATTTTGCAATAAGAGAACTCAAAATAACAAAACATTTATTAAATAATTAACGTTTTGTTGTCTTTATTATCAATTATTGCTTCTTTTTTTTCAAATGCATAGTCACTCATCAGCTGGCAGGTATCAACAAAATTATATATTCAAAAAAATTCAATAATAATTTTATCGTTTTAATGGAGCCAACGTCTGCTTTACGCCATTATTTTATGAATAAAAAATCATTGTGCTATGCGAAATTCGTCATTCGCTCTAGTTGTGTTTACACTAGGGAATTGAGAATTTTTTAAATAAAATTAATTATTTTTCTGCCACAAAATATAAGTTTTTACAAATATTTAGTGCTTGAAGTGCTTGTAGTACAAACGTATTATTTAATGTTTTCACTTAAAAAGTGAGATAAATACATAGTTGCAAAGTAATTAATCATGAAAAGCAGTATATAATTTTATTTGGACATTTTTAAATTGTTTTTTTATCTATTGGAATTGAACGAATTTAAGAATATTAGAAACATTTAACAAATAATAATTATAGTTATTTGAACTTTTTAATATTTTATAAGTAATTTATTGTTCAAGCACAAAGTTTATATATACAAAATTAAGTTTATTATTATTTTTGTTGGAAATATTGCACCACATCATTTAGTGGCATCTTCAGGAAAAGCAAAAATGAATAAACAATTTAACAAAGTCATTAAAAAATAGAAATTAACTTATTTTTGTAAATTTGTAAGCACATTGAACTTGAAAATAATTTTTAGTTAAGTATGTAACCTAATAGCAAATTTTAAATTAGCATTAAGTTTTTAAATCAAATTTATTAAGGAAAGAAAAATGATGATACGTTAATTAAAATAGTGCATAAGAGGATGCTTGTATTTATTCCTCCTCCTAATTCATATTGTAATTCGAAAAAGTTCTGATTTGCTAATTAACTGCTTGCCGTATTTTCAAGTCGGACTTGTAAAAAACTTAATCTCTCATTCGAATGTAGAATTCAAGTTTGCGTTTTGCCTGAAAAATGCATTCTTAAATTTTATTACTTTAAATTGGTGTTTAAATATCCATTGTGATAAAACTATCAACATATTCTGCAATATCTACAATTTGTCTTTGAATCACTTATAGAAAACACATTTATAATGCAACATGTTATCCACAAAGCACGGATATAATTATAAATTCACAAACTTATTTTTCCTTACAAACACGAATTCAAAATCAATTATTTCTGAATTATTTATTTTAATACAATCAAGAATATTCCAATCGAATTCAGTTGAGAAAATCAAACTTTGTTAGTTGGTCTTTTATGCACTTTTATGCAAATAAAACGTTAGTCTCATAACAGTTTTAGTTATCAATTTAAGTGCAAGCAAAATATATCCTTAATAATAAGAAAGTGCACATACAAATCCTTGAGTTTTTTTTAATTATGTGCTAATTTTTAAAAATTGTTATTTTACTTAGCGAATTTACATAAATTGCAACTAATCCCAATTCAACTTATTGATATCGTTTAAAAGTTAATCAATTTTAGATGAACAAAAATCTTTTGGTTGTAAAGACTGTTAGAAAGGGAGCTTAAAAGGCTTGCTTAATAGCATAATCCATATGTCCACTATAAAATAAATGGTATGCCAATAGCAATTTCGTGATAAGATTTACATCCGCATCTGGCCGTGGGCCCTAATCAGATGGTAGTCAAACCAATGTGAATAGAAAGCAGCGCCATTCACGCCCTAGGAAGCCGAAAACTAATTCTAGCAACAGGTCTTTCCTAGTTCCAATTTCAGCGGTTCCAGAGCAGGGCTGCAAACCACTACTCCTTGCTGAAGAGCTGGAGACTATCCAACTCCTGTTCAGAACGCATGACTAGCATGCTCACTAGATCTGGATCATTCATCAGTAGGTGTGGTTAAAGGTGAGATGATCCTGGCCACGAAAAACAATTCCTGTTGGGGCCGCAAAACCACAACCAGCTCCCGAAGGGTCAACCTCAATAATCAGTCAGAGAAACAGTTAAAAGTCTAAAGAAACAATTAGCGCAAACTCTGGGGCTTACTGATTCCCGTGGAAATAACGTGGAGCTTCCAGTTGTACCAGTGCTGACTTCAGGGGACTGGGCTCCCTTATATCTCCAGTTGCACAGGTCTAGATAGTCAAGTATTCTATAAAGACCGATAAATGTGCCCCCGGGGGGATCCAATAGTAATGCGTGATAAGGCTTACATCTGCACCGGCAGTGAGCCATAATCAGATGGTGGCCATTACCACTGTGAATGGTATTTAGCGCCACTCTCGCCCTAGAAGGCCTTCGAATCCTAGTTGCAATTTCAAAAGCTTGAAGTAGGTCGCAGCCTTTACTCCTTGCTTCAGAGTTGGAGACTTTCCAACTCCTGCTCCAGAACGCATGAAGCTTAATATAATTAAGAACACGACGGCATTCATACTCACTGGACCTGAACTATTCATTGTGGTAATTGTGAATGATCCGATCCACAAACTCTCACCAGGGCCTCGAAACCACAACCACCACGATACTCCCATATAGGGGCCAACCTCAATAATCAACCAGAGAACAGCTAAATGTCTAAAGGGACAAATAGTGAACTCTGCGAACCTACTGATTCCCGTGGAAATATGTGGATTGTCCAGATGGCTCCTACTAGCCTTTAAGGGGCCTGGGCTCATTTTTCCCCCAAGACACCAGTCTAGATGGAATAGTAGGCTCCAAAAAGACTATCATGTGCCCCCGGGGGGAATGCCAATAGTAATGTAATTTTGACATATTTCGCCTTAATATTTGGTCCATAACAGGGTGAGATTACAAAATTTCCGAATTGCTCTTATCCTTAGTACGCCATAAAACGAAGTATAAAAAAATTAAATGAGGTGTGCTTATATTTGATTTTTCACTTATGGCAACATCAACAACATAATAGTTTCGACATTTTACGTTTTCGTTATAGATGCATTGGCAATTCCACTATGAAAATTGTGGTTCTGTAAAAATTTTTTTTCATAAAATTCGTGATATTTTCCGACAACATAATCGTTTATTTAAGGCGGCTGTTAAGAATTTGCTCATTAAATTTGAGGCGACAGACTCGATGCAAAATGTGCGAAAACCAACGCATGTACGACCGGGTCGTTCAATTGAAACTATCGCAGCCGCGAACCACAGTGTTGAAGCAGATCCAAATTTGTAAATTCTTCCATATTCTCAACCATTTGGGGTTATCCAAAACCAGCGTAATTAGCCTTACAAGGTTCAATTAGTGCAGGAATTGGAGCCGATCGACCAAGTTACATTATTTTTAATTATTTATTCTTTATTTATCATTACCTTTATTTATCATTTTATCTTTATTTATCATTCCTTATTTATCATATAGCAAATCATTATTGAATACCTATATTTTGTTTTTAGTATTTTGGTTTTTAAATTAACGGTTATTTTAAGAGTACTTTGCTTAAGCAATTAAAGGAAGTTGGCATTGATTATTAATTGTGTTAGAAACTGAAAATTTCTGAAAATAAAAACAACTTAAGAAATATGTAAAAAAGAAAATAATTACATTTTAATAAATTTATATAATAAAACAGAATAAAGGTTTCATTTTTGAGCAAAGGTAACATAGTTTATGCATGCAAGACAAACATTTAACTAACATTTACATTGCGGTAGATTCGCTCAATGCATTTCAGAAAAACCGGCTGGTTTTTCTGGAAAAATCATTTTTTCAGATGATTATTCTTTGCATGCTCAACGTGCCATTGTGTGGTGTGCTATTTGGTCTGGAGGTGTGATTGGGCCGTTTTTGTTTTTTTCTTTTTCGAAAATGAGGCTGGAAATGCAGTAGCGGTCAATGGATCACGCTAATGCGAGATGCTTCCAACTCAATTTTGCCCTATGATTGACGACGTGGATATCACTGACATATAATTTTAACAGAGCGGTACCACATATCACACCATCAATATGTTGCAAACCAAATTTCCCCATCGCATAAATTCACCACAATCACCAGTTATGTAGCCAGCCAATTTAACATCACTGGATTATTTTTTGTGGTACTATGTTAAGGACAGAGTCTATAGATGTTGTCTGATTCAGGTTACAGAGCGAGCACAAGATTCCCATTAGAGAAAGAGAGAGAGAGAGCACATTAAGCTAATCAAATTTTAATAAAACCAGAAAGCTTCAATAGAGTATCTAAATTTCGAAAATACAGAACTACTAACAGTCCCTGCTGTATTGTCCTGCTGATTCTATATCATTCCTCTTTCTATATCTGATGCTAGTTTGGCTTTTTATTGCAATAATTAAAATATTAATATATACACCTCCTTTCTCCTAATAAAAAGTCTCGTTCGCACTACAGAGAGAAACAGAGAGAGAGAGAGAGAGCTCCAAATTAAACCAATTGAATTTTAATAAAACTAGCACATCACACATTTACATCTTAATGCTTGTTATTGTTGAATCTGTTAGCAGCCAAGACAATAAAGTTTTATTATGTGCATTAATTTTTTTAAGATTTAAATAAAGCATTCAATAAGATATGATTTATTAGCTATCAAGGTTCCCTGATGATTTGCGTTAAGCAATCAGTGAAATGACAAAAGGAACTAGGTTTACCACCAATAATCAATTTAGGGATTTTTGTTTTTTTAATAAATTTGCGTTTTTACCATACTGAAAAGTTAACTAATATTAAAGAATAGTTTTTTTCCTTTTTCAACAATTTACGATTGAATTCCTTAAAAAAACTAAATATTTTATGCAGTTTAAGTTTTGTTCTATATAAATTTCTAAAGTTGAGTGTTGAGGTTTAGGTCATTCAGATAATTGATGCTGTTAATACATTTGGAACAAACAAACACTTATGTATATGAAAACGCACACAATATACCATACATAACGAATTGGCAATAGCTTCACTTCTATTTTTTACGTACACCAACGATAAATATTTTCCCTCAGAGTGATTATTTTTTTATCTATAGTTTTTTCGTAAATTGTATAAATTACGGGATCCTCCATGTTGTCATTGGCTCGTGACCGCGATCTTAAAATCAAATAACACCTTCCACCTCCCAACACAATTACATTATGTGCCATCTAAATGTATTACTTCAATGGAAATTATTATGTAAAAACTGTTCACTTGTCGTCCGCAAACTATCAAACTTTCATGCAATAAATTTCATTTTTAGTTATCTGTGAACAACAGTCATTATGTGTAAATTACTTATTTTCCAGAGTTAGCGCTGCCTTGGGAATTTTTTAGAGAATTATGTGTAAACGATTTTAGGCTGAAAAGTAAGCCTTTTGCTAAAAATCTTTATATATGTATCTTTCTCTCACTTTCTCTATCACTCTCTGTATTCATTAAAGTATATGCAAGCAGCTTGAACCCCTTATAATGCTCCCTTTCAGGTTATACTTCTAGTATATTAAAAATTATTTTGAAACACTGACAATAAGCCATTTAAAAGGTGATAAATTAGTGCTTCTGAACCCCACGCCTCAAAAAAAACGTCTTTGTTTTATTGATTTAAAGGTTAAATTTTAGGTGACATTGATATCAGTTTTTTAAGGCACCAAGAGAACTCGAGAATATTTATGGCATAGTTCTTCAAGAACTGCTATTAAAGTTCAACATAAATAACACAGTAGACCTCAAATGCTATCCAGTGGACAACATACGTAGCTAATTTCCCTTGGTGTATTACCATTTTTATTTCTATAAAAAGATTATTGAGGATTGATTAATGAATCTTGGTGGGCATTCAGTCGAACACTCTTACTGGATACCTCGGCTAAAAGTGGCAGTTAATGGTATAAAGTAAATAGCCAAAAATCCTTAATTCAAATACATCAAATATATCCCCATACCCATACCAAATGATTGTGGTTTCATTAGACTAAAAAGGCAAGGCATTATCCATTTGTTCGAATATCAGCAAATTAGCTGGCTTCGATTTTCTCTCCGAATTCATGTCGAAGATTCTCGACACCTGCCTGAGCAGTGAAATTATTGTTGCTGGTAATTTCAGTGTCCACAACTGTTCTTGGCTTCGCCATCCAAGCCATACAACAAAAGGAGCCCAGGGTTATTTGCAGCGCACACCTAATTTGCGGACATTACTTGTGTTGAAGAATACTAGAGTAATACACTTTCTTACACTACCGCTTTCCGTACACTTCTCGGCCACTCCATTCACAGCACCATCTCCGCCTCCTTTTTATATTCGGAGCTTCACAACGTTTCAAAACCAAAGGCTTATTGGGCTGAGCTCAACAAATTTTGTAGGCAATTTAATTGGAAATTATGTTTCTTGCATAATAATGTCGATGGCTGTAAACAACATTTTCTTTAGAATGAAAACTTTTATTCCATCCAAAAAAATTTTAATTAAAGCCAGATTGAAGTCTTGGTTTAATCAAACATGCAAAAATGCAGTCAGATTAAGAGAGGAGGCTTTTAGTATCCGGCGTCGAAATAAAAACGCAGATACTGATACGTTACGCAAAACGGCGAGATATTCGTATGTTAATACTAAGGTGGGGAAAAAATCTGTTCGAGGAGCACCTTCTTGCTACTTGCTACGTTCTTGCTACGATACTGCTAGTTTTTCAATTCCGACTGTTTTAAAGAATGCCCAAATATTCACTGACCCGGTTGATAAAACCAATCTTTTGGCTGCTATATTTGCATCTAATTCTTATTTGCCGGAAAGTTATCAACTACCGCCCGAGCTCGACAGAGTGCCCTTTACTATGCCGATAATATTTTTTCGAGCTCGAGCGGTTAATAAGACTTTAGCAGATTTCAGCGTCAACAAGTCTCCTGGAACGGATAGGACTCCAACGCTGGTCTTGAAATAGTGCTCTTCGACGCTAGTACATCCGTTAGCAGCTCTTTTCAGTATGATGTATCATGCTGGTGAATTTCCAAAGTGTTGGAAGCTTGCTCATGTAATGCCGATCCCAAAAAGGGTGCGGCTAACAATCCTAAAAATTTGCTTTACACTTTCTAAAGTCGAAAAGCTTTTAGAGTCCAAAAGTTTACTTCGCGACCAATAGTATGGTTTCCTTAGGGGACGCTCTACGGTAGACTTGCTGGCTTTCGTGTTGGATCAATGATGCAACTCCATCCATGACAATCCACTAAATTTCCAGGGAAATAAGTAAAGCCCCAGAGTTCCGCTATTTGTCTCTGACTGATTATTGAGGTTGGCCCTTTGGAAGTGTCGTGGTGGCTGTGTGTTTCGAGGCCCTCGTTTGAATTTGTGGGCCGGATCATTTACAATGAACACAATAAATGGTACAGGTCAAGTGAGCCTGCATGCCGTCGTGTTCTTAATTATATTAAGTTTTATAGTCTCCAACTCTTCAGCAAGGAGTGAAGGCTGCGGCCTGCTTCGGGCTTTTGAAGTTGCAACTAGGAGTGACCGGAGGATATACGTATCTGAAGCCCTTCTAGGGCGAGGATGACGCTACATTTCATTTACAGTGTTATGATCCACCATCTGATTATGGCTTACAGAGCTAGGTGCAGATGTAAATCTTATCACGTATTTCGGGGAAGGAAAGGTGGTGGCTCTTGATATTTCCAAGGCGATTGATAGAGTGTGGCATGATACACTTCTATGAAATTTTGTTGCTTTTAGTGTCAATGATAATTTCTCCAGATTTATATAGAGTTTTCTGAGGAACCACGCTATAAATGGGATTTCATAGAACAAGCTCAAGATTAATTAAGGAGTACCGCAAGGCTCCACTCTTTCTCCTACCCTATTTCTTATTTTTCCAAATGACCTTCTTTAGCCAACTTTTAACCCTATCTACTCTTTCGCAGATGGAAGCACCATTTGTCATTATTGTATTCACTCAGTAACCAGTTCGAGGTGGGTTCCAAAAGACAGAACAAGAATAATACGCTCAATCGCGATCTCAAACGTACTCCGAATCGGGTAGTGTGAATAGAGTCAATTGTAATGCCCGTTAAACTCAATTTTACAAGTGTAGGCATTGATGTGTAGTAGGAAATGAACCTGCATCTATTATTATGGGTGATAAAAGTATTAAAGAATTGAATGCTCTTGATGTTCCTAACCATCTATTACTAGGCCAAGAAAAAAAATAAATAAAAATAATAGTTCCAGCTTCTATCAGAAAAGCTATTTTTGACTTACAACATTTAGATTTAAGATCCGAATTAACTAACAAATATTTTTAAGATTGAATAAATAATTATAAAATAATATCAAAAAGTTATTCTGTCACCAAAAAAATAAGCAAAATTTTAAGAAAATGATAATACAATTACTCTGCTGAAAGGTACAGCTGTATGCAGCACTTTTATTTCTTTTTCTTTTTAATATTTTAATTATCACGTAATTATGTGGTCTGCTTTAACTTTTTATGTTTTACTTTTAAAATTTAAGATTGCCAGAAACAAGTCGTTATATTCAACATATCCTTGCATGCTACACTTGCTTTTAAATTTTCGCATTAAGGTATTAAAATTTTGTAAAAGAATTTGTTAATTTTTTTTTGTTTTTTATTTATTTATTTTATGTTTTTATTGTGGAATCAATTTGGCTTTAAAGTATAACACGCACCACGTAATTTAATCACACTTACATACATACACACATGCACTGCTAATAAAGAATAAAATTTTACAGAAAAAGTCTTTTACCTAATAATTTTAAACGAATTTCAAATTATCATATTAAATAACTAAATTAGACCGGCATATAGAGTTTGTTAAACTTTAATAATAATAAAGAATAATAATCAAAATGAGTGCTATTATATTTGTATAATTTCTTTTTTAAATTATATGCACGCTTTCCGGCTTTTAAGGGCGCAATTTTCCGGCAGTTCATAAAATTCCACTTAAAATTAGAACTATTCTTTCGTTTGAATAAAAGTCAACTGTTTTGTTATTTTCAAAAAATTATACTTTAACGCTGTAGATAGTTTTGTTTTCACAGCAGCGAATAAAAGCAGATTGGCAGTAATAGCAGTAGTACCACAACAACATATGTATTTAACATTAATTAACATTCTTATTATTTTAACTATTTAAATAAAAAACCTTAACAATAACATAATAATGACAGATAAAAAAAAAGCTTTTCATCAACGAATTTTAGTAACATTTAACTGCAGCACACCGGTTTCTGGCAAAGGTTAAACTGTTAGTAACCATCGCAATGTTACTCTAACATTTTAAAGCTAAAGAAATTTAATTTATTTAAATTATCCAGTTATACTTTTTCTCAAGAAGTTAAGCATAGACACATCGCTAGTGACTAGCGTTGCCAGATAGTAGAGTTTGATTGTAAAAGTGCTTTTCATATACAGGGTTTTTCAGCTAGAAGTTTGATTTAGAAAACAAAATAAAACAAAAAATTCAGAATAAGATGATTAAAATTTTTGTTGTATTACAAAGAGGAAAAAATCCAGAAATTATGAATAACAAATAGTATCTGGCAAATGTCCACCACGACCACGTTGGCAGATGTGTATTCTCTCATCAAAGTTTTTAATCACTTTTTGGCAAAATGGCGGTACTATTTCGTTAATCACATCACAGATTTTGAATTTTTAGACTGAAATCGATTCGATTGGCTCCGTATAGACTCTGTCCTTAACAAAGCCTCACAAAAAATAATCCAGTGGTGTTAAATCAAACGATCTGGCTGACCACTTAATTGTTGGTTGTCGTGAAATTACTCAGTCGGGAAGTTTGGTTTGAAATAATTTCATCGCTACATTGAGTGTGTGACATGTGGCATCGTCCTGTTGAAACCACATGTCAGTGGCATCCACGTCGCGATAGCTCCCCCCGGGAGCACATTGATATGTTTTGATGGAATCTCGCAATCATTGCATGTGTCACCGGGAATAAAAGGGAGTTCGCCCCCCAAAAAGCTAACAGGAGCCAAATGGGCAACTCCATGTTATTCCCACGGCAGTCAGTAAGTTCAGCTTTGTAGCTGTTTAGCTGTTTTGACCAAGAACACAGGGTGAATGGTCCGGATCCAGTGAGCATGCTTGTCATGTGTTCTGGACCAGTAGTAGAATAGTCTCCAACAAGCCGGCCCCGCTCTGAGCTCCAGAAATTGCAACTAGGAATGACTGGAGGACAGGGATATCCGACTGTTTCCTAGGGCGTGGGTGAGGCTACATATGAGCTAAGTGGTTTGATCCACCATCAGGTTATGGCTTATACAGCTAGGTACTGATGTAAATCTTATCACGCTTCTCGCGATAGCGTGATCCATTGGCCGTTACCGTATTTTCAGCCTCATCTTCGAAAAAAACGGCCTAATCACGCCTCCAGACCACATAGTGCACCATACAGAGACACTTTGAACATGTAAAGGCTTCTCAATAATTGCTCTAATTTTCAGAAGCCCATATGCGTCAATTTTGTTTGTTTACATACCCTGACAAGTGAAAACAGGCGTCGCACATAGAGGTACTTCAACGATCTGGGCGGCCAAAACCCCAAAAGTTAAAGTAGGAATAATATTGAAAAAAACAAGTCACTGCGTTAAAAGACATTCCAAAGAACATGAGACAACAACCAAAATTATTTTTCCGCGCATCACGGGCACGTACGAGCAGTCGAAAGTTGAGTGTTTCACAGAGTTCTTAAATAGAACTGGGTTCCCTTACAAAACAACCGGTTTTCATCGTAAATATTAGCAAAACAAGTTAATCGCACAAGGAAAAAATTATGGATCCTAGTACTTCAGATAATGGACTTATGAAAAATCATTTTACAACATATAATTAGTCATATCAATGCTGATTTTTTTATTGATTGAAAATAAGGTTATTTTTGTAGTAAATTTTTGTTGAATTTCTTTTTCAAGATGTTTTTTGATATGTTATCAAGGTAGATCAAGCAATAATTTTTTTTGTTTAGCATTATTCAATCTTTCCTTTATTGAAGTAGCAAAAAATTTTTCCCGGATAGTCCCGGATAAGCACTTTTTTGACACCTTAAACATTTTGGATCTCAAAAGCTTTTTTTTCTGTCAGTTGAGTTTATATGTCGAGTTCGTGTGCATATTGTTTTCATTAATGAAAAAAAGAAATTATTTATCATTGTTTCGGAAGACAAGATGGTGAAGCGTAAAACTCTTTTCAACAAAATGAACAGTTCAGGTGTGCCTTCTATTGATGGTAAGCTAAAATGTTTAAAGAATCAACTGTTCGCATATAAAGGCTATAATAAAGAGCAATTAGCTAGCTTGAAGCGTAACTTTGCTCACTTTAAAAGCCAATTTAAACAAAGGTGGATAAAATCTCACAGCAAAAAGGAAGCCTTTTTGAAGTACAATGACTCATGGCTTCAAGGGAGCATTGAAATTCCTGTGGAATCGTCTCAAAATCAACCTGACCGACGTCAGAAATCTTTCGGGCAGTCAAGCGACAGAAGCAAAAGGAGGAAAACTGAAAAAATGCGGTCCTGTTATGAAAAAGATTTGATCATCCATGGTGCAGGTGTTGAACTAGAAAAAAGTGGAAAAAGAGATGCATGTTTTATTCTCAAAGATATTTTAAGCTCTCCTAAACGAGCATCTAAATTACAAAACGCGTATAAGCGTAATAAAACTACACATTCGCCCATAACACCAATGAAAGCTTTGCAAATGTTTATTGATGCAGATTTGACGAAATAATTAGAAAAACTAATATGAAGTTTTTTCCCTGCTACAGTGTTTTGCAGAAGGCAAAGAAACAATGCTATCCACCTCCAGAAGCTTGTCGAGTAACAAGTAATGGTGCCGAAGCTGATTTACAGTCACTGATGGGTATTACAACTAGACGTTTATCAGATTACTTAGAAGAAGTTTTAATAACCATTAAAGAACAAGAGCGAAAATCCCTAAAGCTGATCTGTAAATGGGGTTGCGATGGCTCCAAGCAAGATTTGTATAAACAGAAACAAGATAATGTTGAAGATTTGGATTCAAACATATTTCAGAGTTGTTTTGTTCCTCTTAGATTAGTTTGTGGAGAGAAAAAAGAAACAATTATTTGGGAAAACCCAACACCATCTTCGTCCCGATTTTGTAGGCCGATCAGATTCCGCTTCCGGAAAGACGAAATAAAATATGTTAAAAATAACATGAACAATTTAGTTGCAACTGAAGTTGACTTAGACGGGGACAAGTATTTGGTGAAACACATATTAATAATGACTATGGTTGATGGCAAAGTTTGCAACGCAGCCACAGGTACAACATCTACAAGCAAGTGCTAGATTTGTGGAGCTACCTCTAAAGACTTCAACAAGCTGGACTTCACTAGAGATATTAATTTTGAAGCTATTGAGTTCGGCCTTTCTGTTCTGCATGCCAGAATACGACTATTTGAAAGTATACTTCATTTGGCATACAAACTACCTTTTAAGAATTACAGAGAAAGGAAAACAGAAGGAGAAAAAGAGTTAGAGAAAGCTAGGAAAAAAGAAATCCAAGGCAGGTTTCGTGCCGAAACTGGTTTAATAATTGACATGCCAAATGGTAATACTAGCCGAAGATTTTTTGACAATCCATCTTTAGCAGCCGAAATAACGGGCATAAATTACGACTTAATATATAGACTAAAAGTAATCCTTGAAGTGATTTCAAGTGGTTACAAAACAAACATTAAAAAGTTTGAAAATTATACCACAGAAACGGCTCGATTATATGTTGACCTATACCCATGGCATCCTATGACTCCAACGTTGTACAAAATTTTGGTAATTGGAAAATCTCTGTTACCTATAGGACAACTTTCGGAGGAGGCGGCAGAATTCGTAATAAGCATTTCAGAAGTTATCGGCAAGACTTTGCAAAAAAATTTCCTAGACAAAACTGCAATGAAGATATATTTAATCGCCTTCTACTTAGTTCGGACCCTTTGTTAAGCTGTATGAGAGCAATAAAGAATAGAAATACTAACCCGTTCTTGCCAGAAGTAATATCAATGTTCATATCTGACGAGCCATATACAAATGATTATTCTTCAGAGAGCGATGCAATATTCAATTAAATGTTTTCTTAATCTTTATGTTGTTTTTGTTATTTTGTTTTCAATAAAACATGTTCATTATATATTCTCATCATTTACATACCATTTCTTTTTTTATTCATTACTTTTGAGTACGTATTTATTCCAGCATTTTAGTTTTATTCAAAGTTCATTAACTCAGTCAATTTTTAACGGATGTTTTAAACCAAAATTGCATTTTACTCATAAATAAACATACTTTTATATTACAGTCTTAAATTTTACGGTTCCTAAATGAAAAAATGTGTAAAAACATCTCCAAACTGAAAAATACCCAATTTTTTTTGCAAAACTTAGTTTGCTGGAGGAATACACACAGATGTCTCTATATTACTTAATATCATTTTTATATCTTCGAAATGGCTTAGTTTTTTCTTCCTAAATCCACTGAGAAATTCTAAATCGGTTGATATTCAACAAAGTTACTAGCTTATATGTGCAAAAGGGCAGAAAACCCGGTTTTTTACCCGTAACTCAAGATTTTAGAGGGTTTCACAAATTTCAACGACACAGTCTTGTTGTACTCGACAAGATATGTACATTTAAGCACAAAAATAATTTTGGCCGCCCAGATCGTTGAAATACCTCTATGTGCGTCGTCTGAAAAAATGATTGTTTCAGAAAAACCAGCCGGTTGAGGCTGAATGAATTGGCGGAATCTACGGCAATGTGAATGGTCGGTCGGCTTCAATTCCTCCACCTTCTTGAACCTTCTAAGGCTTCGAAGTTAAATCTTTACGCAAAACTCGGCAGATTTTGGATAACCCCAATTGTTAAGAACGTTGAGGAATTAACAAATTTGGATCTGCTTGAACACGGTGGCGACGTTTTCAGTTAAACAACCCGGTCGAAACCACCCACTCAAATTTAACGACAAAATTCTTAATAGTGACCTCAGAAGGACGATTGTGTTGTCCGCAAAATATCACGAATTTTACGAAATGCATCTACTACGAATACGTTAAAAAACTAAATATCAGAACTATCATTTTGGTGTTTCCCTATTTGAAAAACAGAGCTCTTATTAAAAAACCCGCTATAGTATTGTTACATTTATTCCTTTAAATAAACGTTTTGTTATTAAATAATAACACAGCAGTTTAGAGTTTTAAACTAAATTAAACAATTTATTTACTTTCAGTACACACAGAAAAAAACGATGGTAAATTTACCACTGTAACGTCTAAAAGATGCTTTATTATTTTTGTTTTTGCTTTGTGGTGGTGCTTATAAATACATATATCTGTTTAAAGCGGTTTTCTCATATACAACAACAATCTACTCTAACATCATTCCATATTGTTGTTGTTGTTATTATCTTTAAGTGTAGACGGCGGTTTGGCCGTGCGTTTTTGGTTCAGTGCTAGTTGTCTAAGTTATTTTGTGATTTTTCTTATAAACTAATTGTTGCTGTCTCGTGTGTATAAGATTTCTTAGAAAACTAGGCAGTTTTTACAAGACACAATAGGTCATTTCGTTTATATATTTTTTTTACTAATAATTATTTCCGTTTAAAACTTAAACAAAATATCTTCTTAATATTTACATTCATAAATAATATTGCTACCAGTATATAATTGAGAAGTTCGTATTGTATTTCTGAATTTAATTAATAGGCTGAGAGCTACTGAGACTACTTAATGGTCCAGAACAAAATTAAAATTACTGTTTCAAAATTAGTATTTATAGCTCTATAACTTAGTAACGTCTAAGATAGTTAAAACATTAAAAACATAGCGTTGAGTTTCAAGGGATTTATTTTTACCAATTTCGATTTTATGGTCTAAAAAGCCTTTTTTGCTAGAATATATACACACTAACATTTTTTCCTAATGGTTAGAACAACTACTTCTTTTCATATCCTTACAGTTTAGCTTTAGGAAAGACTATTTTTAAAGAAATATATCTTTTTGGCCTAGCGTGATTTGCAATACATTTAGAAAGTATTATGTTCTAACATTCATTTAACTCTGTTTTTATTACCTGTTAATTCCATATAATCCTTTATAAATTTTAAAATTGATGTATTCAGCTCATTCTGCAATTAATTTTTATTATTTATTATTTTATTGTTTTAGTTACACAAAATTATTACATTTATTACTTAAGCTTTACATTTATCTTTTCATACATGTTATTTATGATCATGTTCCATCATGATTTGTTAGAAAAATTAAATAAAAAAATGCATAATTTCATTTATTTATACACAATTAACAATTAAATTTTTAAACTTTCTATGGTTGAGTTTTAAAAATAATTTAATTATTTTGTGTTTTTTTTTCTTAAAGGTGGGCTAAAGGTTTTAACTACCAGTTGTTGAGTTGTCATTTTATTTATGGATGTAATGTGAGTGTGTGTGTGTGTGTTTTTTTTTTTTGCTGTAACAGATGGGCATACAAAATCATACGGTAAATGTAACGGTTTCTTAAAGATTTTTCATTTAGGAGAGTGTATGTGCAAGGAATTTTAAGAGACAAGAGAGTGAGAGACAAAATGTGTAGTTTAGAAAAGGATAAGAGTGGAGGAGTCATGTCGGTGGCCGAACATGTTTCTTACATTTTCTTTGCAAATTCCTTTACATTAAAAAAGGAAGAACTTAAACTAACTTCAGCTAATTTTTATATCCCTGCTCACATACACATACACTAACATTACCGTAATTTTAGAAGAAATAAAGAAATAATTGTTCAATTTTTTGCTCAAAAATTAAACTGTGTTGTTGTATTATTACAAGTATTTAACAAATGTTGCTATTTATTTAGTTTAGTTTGCTATTCAGGTGAGTTTTTTTCTATGGTTCCGATATGGGTCTTTGTTTTATTGTTCACCGTTTTGAAGTTTGTCCAGTGCATTAAAAACAATTGTATAAACGGTGTCCATTAATTTAATCCAGGCTGCTGTTTGTTTTTCATTTAACTTGCAGACTTCCGTTAAAACTTCCAAGATACTTTCTTTCAGTTCCTATATTGAAATTATATAAATTATACATTATAAATAAATATATTTCTTTTTTAATAAAAAAAAAGATTTTCTTTAAAAATCAGAACTTACATTAAAGGATTGCTTTCCGATTTGTCGTTTGAAATGTGTTTGAGCTACAGTTGACCATATTTCATCCAGCTTAGGTCCCGACCAGTCATGGCCCAATGATTGTATAGATTCATCAAAGACTTTTATGATACGTATGGCATGAGCTCTAAAGCGGGCATTAGTCTGTAAAATAAATATTACACAAATGTATTATATGTATTAAATTTCTAAATGCTTTCTTTGAATGTTTTCAAAAATTTTCCTTTCTCCTTAAAGACCATTCTAGAACACAATAAAAGCTTAAAAGATGTGTATGCTTTTCCCATTCCCATTTACATGCTTTCCGATTAACACAATATGCCTTTCGAAAAGTCTAAAAAGAGCACTTTAAGTTTAAGAAAATCGGTCCCTTTTCTAAAATATCGGGTTTTCCAACAAAAAGTTTGTTCTCCAATTGTGGCTACACCAACAGCATGATAGTTTTAACATTTAGTTTTTTAACGTAGATGAATTGGCAATTGTTACAATGAATTTAATCGCATTAAAATAGTTAAAATCCGCAATGAAAATGGTGGTTCTGTTAAAATTATACATTTAAGAAAATTCGTGATATTTTCGGACAACATCGTCCTTCGAGTCAACAGGCTCGATACAAAATGTGTGAAAACCAACACATATTTGATCAAGTCCCTCATGAATCATGAAGCCCATTTTCACTTGTCAGGGTGTATCAGGAACGAAACTGGCGCATTTGAGCTTCTAAAAATCCTAGTGCGATTATTGGGAAGCCTTTATATGCCCAACATGTCACAGTATGGTGCGCTATGTGGTATATGTGGAGGAGTAATGGGGCCGTTTTTTTTTTGAAAATGAGGTAACGGTCAATGCGGTAACGGTCAATGGATCATGCTATTACGAGATGATAGCAACTCAGTTTTGGCCTATTATTGATGACGTGGATATCACTGACATGTGATTTCAACATGACGGTGCCTCATGTCACCCAATCTATTTATTGTTGGGCTTTGTTAAGGACAGAGTCTTTACGGAGCCAATCGAAACGATTTCAGCCTTAAAACCAAAACTCCGTAATATGATTAACCTTTGATGAAATTATCAACATCTGTCAGCGTGCTCGTGGTGGACATTTGCCAAATATTATTTTTCATTAAAAATTACCGACCTTTTTTCTTCGTAATACAATTAAAATTTGATTCATCTTAATCAAAATTTTTTGTTTTTAATTATTTTAGGAAAAAAACTTTTTGATAAAAAACCCTTCATTTATTGAATCTTCAAAATTATTGAACTTAATTTAAGTTTTTTAATTTTAAATCTTAAAATGATATTTAATTAAACATAATCAGTACCAGAAAGAAGAACAAATATTTCATATTGGTTTACTTTTCTGAATGTTAATAACCCAAATATTATTATTAAATCACTAAAATGATTACTGTTATTTTGAATTCTATTTAAAAGCTTTCAAGCGAAAACAAAGATAACTTTCACAAAACTCACGGCATATTATTATTTTCTTTTTAAATCAACCTATATAAAATAACTAGGATTCTATGTATCCTTGTCAGAAATATCCCAGAAACAGAAACGTAACTATTTTGTAATAATTAATAAATCTGTAGCTATATTTGTCTAGGGGAAAGGAGGAAAGAAGAAAGGAAAAACATTCAAAATATGTTAATTTTATTTTTAAACTTAAATATAAATAATTGTATTATTTATTATTTTCTAATTAATTTTTTATTAATATTTTTTATTTTTTCTGGATGGCATTATCAGAAATAAAAAATGGTGATGATGGCACCCAATGGTGAGGTGAAATATTGGAAATAAAATAAAATTTATGTAAATTTTTTAATAATAAAACTGTGCTGCTTAAAAAATTAATTATAAAATAAAAATAAAATTAAAAAAGACCAATAAGCTCTTATTATTATTAGCATTTATTTCATATCCTGATATTTTTACATCAACATTAATTAATTACATTATTGAAAATACTAACCTTTAATTCACTAACTTGCAGGTCCTTAAATGAGTAAAACTTTTGCAAATTGGAGGGATATTTTGTAAAGAATCTTGTTAATATCGCTACACCAGAATCTGTGGGTGTAGCAGCGGGTATTTCCCAAGTTCTTTTAATTTCATAAATTTCATCACAATTCATGATGTTTTATTAATAATCAATTGATTCCTTTACAACTTTAAAAAAAATGTTGACGGCTTTTTCTTTTTGGAAACTTTGAATTAATGTGAACTAATAAATTTTGCTGAAAGTAGAGAAAAATGAAAAGAAATTATTTAAATATTTTATATTTATATGTATAATTACATAAAATGCTTAGATAAAAGATCTAGTTTGCACATAAATTATTAGGATTATAAATAAATTGCTGGAATACAAGCGGAATTTAAATTAATATTTAGATTGTTGTGATATAAAATAAACGGTTTGTAGAGTTATGAATAAATTTGTTTGACATAAATTAACAAGACGAATCTTACATCAGTCAAGTGAAAAACAAGCTCACTCTCTCTCTATCTCTCTCTCTCTCTCTCTGGTGCTCTAAAAGAACTCCATTTATTTTTATTTGGGTACGGTTTTCCGTCGACCCTCGTCAAATTTGGTTTGTGAACAAACCGGTTTCGGCTGTTTGCCATCTTCAGTGTTTTTTTCGTTCTTTTCGTAATTTAAAAATTTAATTTACCATCCCTGATTACTATTTCAAACTTTTTATTTTTTTGCTAAATAGGATTTAGAATCCTATTACGTCGAAATTGAAAGTCATTAACAATAATATTGGTTTCTTATTGAGGTAAAACTAATATCCTCCCATACTATTGTTAGTTTCTTTAAAATGGTGATGTTTAAATCTTCTAACTTATGTACATAAAACGATTAGTTTTATTCAATATGAAAAAAATAATAATGACTTTCACATTTTTGTTACCTTATTTAAAATATATCACAGATTAAATTTATAATTTCAAATTCATCTGCTTGGATTTAAAGTAATAGCTTGATGCCATTACAGAATTATGAGTGGCAATAGAAAATTAAACAATTTTATAAAATCTAGGTTTTCATTGTTGGCTCTTAAAGACTTTTTCTTTTAACACGTCATCATGATGATGATGATGACGATCATCATCGTCATTGTTTCATTAAATGTTATAATAAACATATGCATTTAAAATTAAATTAAAATTAATAAAATACATTTATAGTTACTTTAACTTATTATATATATAGCACCACACTACCGACAAGTGACATACGAAAATAGTTTAAGATTTTTAAACGTTTAACGAAATAATCTTTTGTTGTGTTCAGAAGTAAAAGAAAGTTCCTTGTAATGTCCGTGGACTCAACAAAATATTGGCACTACGTTATGTACTATTGAATGTGTTAAAATTATTAAAAATATATAACAGAATCTTCGACTTATTTGTACAAAAATTTCGTGGTGAAGTCGATTATCATAATTTTTGTGTTCAGGGAATTTGTCGTAAGCAAACTCTTTTAGATTGTGAGCCGCCAAGCAGATAAAGATTGAGCAGAAATCAAGTCAGCTATTTCAATATGTTATTATACCATCATCCTTTTTCTTGAATTTAAATTTCTTAAACTACAGTTCTTATTCACCAAAAGTTGTAAAATTTTTTATTTGAAGCCCTCCTTAACCCCTTTTCGCTGATGAGCTGCAGCTCTGTACCATTTTCGTTGTCATTTTTTATAAGGTTTTTATAGTCTTAATGAGTTAAATGAGGGCTTCGATGATGATTTTAAGATTTAGCAAAAGCAGTTTTTTAAAAAAGCATTTTATACTTAAAGAAATTAAAAAAAACATATTTGGTAAATAGAAAAATAAATTTATTTAATAAAAATAAAAATTCTTAATTCTTAAAATTCTTAGTTAAATTATACCTGAAAAAACGTCACGTATTTAGTAAATTATAACTAATAAACAGCAGTTTAAATTATGGTCCGTATGGTATTCTGAGTTGTATACTTAACAAATGTGCTATGGCACTGGCAAAACCTCTTGCAATTATTATCAACATAAAATTGAATAATAGTTATTTTCCTAAAACATGGTAGGATTCTTTTATTATTCCATTATTTAAATCTGATTGTAGGAATAATGTTGCCAGAGGTATTGAGTTAGAGGTATTGTTAAACTTAGCGCTGTACCTAAACTTTTTGAGAAAATTGTTACTGATCACCTCTCCCATCAAGTATTGTCTACATTGGTTCCTACTCAGCATTGTTTTATGGGCTGTGCAACCGTTACTAATCTTTTGAAATTAACAACGCTAGTCAATCGGGGATTTGTTTAACGTAAGCAAACTAATGTTATATACACCAACTTCAATGATAAGGTTAACACAAACTACTGATACAGAAACTTGACTTTATGAGATTCACAAACAATTTACTTATGTGAACTATTTCATACCTTTTAAAGAGAGCTCAAAAAGTTCATTTAAACACTTTTACTTCCAAGGAAATTATTGTTTCATCTGGTGTGCTGCTGTGTAGCCATCTATGTCCTTTATTATTTCAATTTTTTATTAATGATCCACCCTATATATATATGCCATTAAGTACTCAAAATTTCTATTATATTCAGATAACGTGTCACACTGCTTATTATTTACTGTATTATTATCCCTACTGTCTGTAGGGATCATGAATCCACAAACTAAATATAAAATAAATAAAATAAAAACAGGCTGTTGTTCTCTAACTCAATTAGTTGATATTGTTCCAATAATACTTCTAATTATGTTAGTTAATTTTAGAATTCTTTTAGCTTACTAAGCCTCCCCTATAGCTTCTATTCACAAAAATATCTAAACAGCTTAATTTATTTTATTGTTTATTTTATTTACAAATATATTTTTGTAGGCTTTTGGTGTATTTCTTGCATGATGTCAAGTTGTCAGACAGACTTTAAATTTATTGTCATTCGAAATTTTCTAACCTAACAAAATGCTCAATAATATTTATCTTTACAAAAGAATTTCGTTCATAATGTTCATAACTGTTGTGTCAATTAGTTTTGCTTTCATGCTGATACGTGAATGGAAATAATAATTGTTCTATCGTTAAAAATAACAATTTCAATTGTAGTTTCATTAATACCAATATCTTGAAAACGCGAATTGTTCTCAGAGTAACATATATCAATGTGATAGTATTTCATGCAAACTTATCCAGACTAATTTGACTTGAGCTAGCTTTCTGCGTTACCAGATTGCTGAAGGTGTTACGATAAGTTTCCTGATATTAATTTTCCCTTTATTTTATTTTATTTTTTTATTAAATATCTTTTTTTCTTTTTTTAGATCTTTTTTATATATTTTTTCTTTCCAAAGGGAAGCGAAATATTGAAAAGAAAAAATATATAAAAAAGATCTAAAAAAAGAAAAAAGATATTTACTAAAGATAAAAAAGATCGTTTAAAAAACTATAAAAATTTTATTTTTTTATTATAAATTTTTTATACTCGTCAGTTCGCTGTAGACTTGTTTTATTTTTATACTTTGGTTTTTTACTTTTTGTGTTTATAATTAAATTAAAAATTAAAATTCTGTTAGTATAGGTGTTTTAGTTTGTTTACTAAAACAAAATAAAACAACAAATTTAGATTAAGATGATTCAAATTTTTATTGTACTACGAAGCGAAAAATTCGACAATTATGAATGAAAAACGATATCTGGCAAATGTCCACCACGGCCACGCTGCCAGATACCAATTATTTCATCAAAGTTTTTAATCACGGATTTTAGGTTTTAAGGCTGACATCAATTCGATTAGCACAGCCCTAGAAAAAATAATCCAGTGTAGTTCAGATCACACGATCTGGCCGGCCACTTAACTAGTAATTGTCGTGAAATTATGCAATCGGGAAAATTAGTTTGCAATAAATTGATCGTTTGATTGGCTGAGTGATATTTGTCACCGTCCTATTGAAAGCACATGTCAGTGATATCCACGTCATCAATAATAGGCCAAAATTGAGTTGTTAGCATCACGTAATAGCATGATCCATTGAACGTTACAGCATTCCAGCCTCATTTTTGAAAAAAAACGGCCCAATCACTCCTCCATATATACCACATATAGGCCAAAATTGATTTGTTAGCATCTCGCGATAAAGTGATCGATTGACCGTTGCCGCATTTACACCCCAATCACGCCTTCATTCTATACTGCGCACCATATAGTGACACGTTGAGCATGCAAAGGCTTATCAACCATTACTCTGAATTTATCTGAAAAAAAATTATTTTTTCAGAAGAACCAGCAAGTTGAATCTTGCAAGGTTTCAAAGTCAAATCCTTACGCAAAATTCACCATCTGGTGCTTTTGGATAACCCCAATTATTGAGAAATTCGAGGAATTGACAAATTTGTATCTGGTTCGACACTGTAGATCACGGCTGCAATGTTTTTAGTTGAACGACCTCGTGTAACACGCGTTGGTGTTCGCATATTTTGTATCGAGCTTGTTGACTCAAATTATACGATAAAATTCTTAATAGCGGTCTTATAACAATGATTATATTGTGCGAAAATGTCACGAATTTCATAGTGAATTTTAATGATTTTAATGCGATTTTCGCACGATTATTGGTGTTGCCAATAATAGAGACAATATAAAGATTTTAAGATCTCTGCACATATACTAAGAAAACAATAACAATACAGACCGGTATATTATCCCAGAGTTTGTGCTCAGCACCTCCTAACAATTTGTATAGACTTTATTATTTCACTTCACAAAATGGAGTACTAAAACTATTGTATAGAGTGTCTTCTACTTAACCCATTAACCGCCAAAATGAAACTAGAAGCGATAATTAACAAATAACTTTGTTTTTTAATTCATTGTATATAAAATTAATATAAAATAAAGAAAGAAGTTTAAAAAATAATAAGTAGGCTGAGTGGGATGGGTGTACTCAATTGAGTACAGCGGCGGCTTATAGGTGAAAATCTTCAAAACATTTTTTGTCAATGCATAACGTTTTTAAACATTTTTTGCATTGCCAGCGAACTCTTGTATGACATAAAACACATCTTAACTGCTTTTCTAGCTTTCTGGGGTAGTGACCTATACCATCTTGAGGTAACCCTAGTACCAATGAAGATGAAAGGCGAGCTTTAGTTTGCACGTTTTGGCGTAAGTAGTACCTTGCAATGGAACGCCTAAATAAAAGTTGATCCATACTATCGCTGTGACTCATTACATACAATCGCCAAGCATTTGAAATGGCCATATCTATTATATAGGTAAACAATACCCACCACCATTTCTTACCACGAATGGCTATTCTATAGAGTGAAATGGACTGGTCCAATTCATCTACTCCTCCCATATGTTTATTGTAAGTCTGAAATACTTTTGGAATATTGACATCAATTTTTTGTCGTTGTATAGCAGACCAACGTTTTACAGCTCCTAATGGCTCAATTGTGTCATAATTTGTTGCCATTGTACATATGCTGTTGTCTTTCCATTTTACCAAAAGAACTTCATTTTGCTTGTCAAACCTATAGTCATAGGAGGCTCGCACTTCTTTTTTCATGTCTTTACTGCTTTTCAATGGACACTTTTTAGTTCTGTTCTCTCTAATTGTTCCAGTCGCACGAAATCCCCTTTCCTTGAGTTCCACCATGAGATTATAATTAGTAAAAAAGTTATCGAAAAATACTTCATGCGATGCTGGGTCAGTCTCCATTTTTTCAAGCAACTTTTTTACTACTCTTGACCCTAAGGGATCAGTGTAATTTTCCTCCGATTTTCCACAGTAAAAATCAAAAGTGTAGCAATATCCGTTCGAACTGGCTGCTACCCAGTTCTTAAAGCCAAATCGCACTGGTTTTCCACGTATAAACTGCTTAGCAAGGTGATGTCCAAAATATTTTACCATCGACTCATCAATTGAAATGTGTTGGTGCAACACTCCCCACTGAAGAAATTTTTTCATTACAACATTTGCTAATGGACGAATTTTAAACATTTTGTCCCTGGTGGTGCCAGCTTCGCTATTGTCCGCAAGATGAATGTTCTTTTTGATATCACGATATCTTTGTCTAGGCAGTGATTTTGATACCATTTCCATGCCAACATCTTCATCGTAGGACCAGTATAAATCCTCTCTGGGTAATTTGTTATATCCAGATAGTATCAGTACACCTATAAATTTTTTTAAGTCGACGGGGTCCAGTTGGAAGTTATGCCTATTATTTTGACTAGCATATAAATTTGTATTGCTGATAATCAAACTAGCCACTTCTTCATCAAATATTTTCTCGAATACTTGTACTGGGTTGAGATTACCAAGCAACTTCTTTACATTTTCTTGTTTGGCAAGCACATCAGTCGATACCAGAGATGTGGAAGAGTATGTTGGTGAGCACTTACGCCAAACTGGTAGATGATTGCGCCTTCTTTTTATCTTTTCGGCCAACGGTTCGTCATCGCTACTATCGTTATCATCAGTTAAAATGGTATTATTGTGTCGCCTAAATACCTCAATGCTACCTGGCACATCTCTCGGTAAGTTGTCAGCTACCATGTCCTCATCACAACCTTCTTCTTCATCTGTCAAAAAACTTGGTTCCGGCGGAATAATAGCGAAATCATGTAACGAATCGTTATCACTATCTTCCAATATTCCGTTAACAGCTTCTTGTAATCCTTTGAAATCATTACGAGCTTTAAAATGTTTAGTACTCATCATATTCTTTTGAACTCTAAACTTATAACCACAACACAACTTAACGATGCTAACTTTCAACACTTAATGACTTTATTCGAAGCACACACAACGAGTAGCATTGATACTTTCATATTTTGGGAATCCCCTTCTTACACATGTAGATAAACCTATAAGTATGCTTTAATATTTCTGTAGCAGTGTTGCCACAATTTGTATATGGATTCTGCCGCTGTACTCAATTGAGTACAGTAGTATTTAAAGTACGATAACTTTGTAGAAATAGCTAGCAGATAATTTATGTTATGCTTATTTTATCAAATGAAATGTTCTTTTTCAGAAAAATAAAATAGAAAAGAAATTAGCAATATAGTAAAAGCTGAAAAAGGGAAAAGTCTGAGCTTATCTCGACACATCAACTTTGTGTCTATTTAACAGTGCATTTTTTGAGAGTTAATATGTATCTAACCAATTTTTTATATTTTTTTAAAGGGGTACAGGTCTCTTTTTATATACAAATGCAAAAAAATGCACAAAAATTTTCAAACTTTTGAAATTTTTGCAAATGTTTAGCTGTACTCAAATGAGTACACCGGCGCCAAATGGGTTAATTCAATTGCAAAACAGTCTTTATGGGTGAAAAAATATGGTTGTCAAATCAGTTGGTCCTTCTTTATTTTCGTATTAAACACAGTAGCAAACTTTTGAAATATGCCCTTGTTTTTAAAAACAATTAAAGATTTCTATCACATTTCATACAAACTTATCTTGTTAAACGATGCAAAAATATAAGGGAAATAATAATACTTGGAACTCGGAAACAAAATAAATTGAAAACTTTTACCATCTGCTTGAAACAGCAATAATAACAAAAAAATAATTAATTAAACATAAACAAAGCGATGATAAGAATAAAACTGAAAAGTAAAACAAAGTAAACAAGTAGATGGAATAATGCAGCAATCAACGAAAGGACAGAAAGGTGGCTTAAAACAAAAGAAAACAAGATGTGACGAGAATTTAAAATGTTTCAATGTAAAGAGATAAGACAGACGTGTGTTGTTCGTTCATCATAAAAGAAAGGGTAACAACTAATTTACTACAAGTAGCAAAACTGTTAGATGTGATATAAATGAACAGTGTTCAATTGAAATTTTGAAACATCGGATTTCGAAGCAATTACTTTGAAATAAATGCAATACAAAATTAGTAACAAAAAATTGGCAATTCAAAATATTTAAAATCAATTGCTAAATTCACAACCTATTGTATATTGTATGATGTATCTTACAAAACGTTTAAGTTCCTATTATTAGATCCTAAATATGCTAACACTTTAAAAATATAAAAAACATGAAATTTAAAATTAAATAATCACTTAATTAAGAATTAATTAAATAAAAAGTTATATTTAAAAATAAAAACAAATTAAATTTGTACTAAAATAAGAATGAAATGTAATAAAATGCAATGTAAAGAAACCCAAATAACTTAAATTTTGGCAATGCTGTGACGTTAAGTAATTATCTGAAACCCTTTGAAAGTGTTGTTAATTGTATATGTGTAACCATAACATTTTTAAAATATTTATTTAATGATTCAAGAAGAAAATAATATTTTTGTTAACAGTACTTATGTTCTAATAATAATCAATAAATCTATAGTATGTATTAAATTTAGAAAAAGTCTTTAAGAACAAATTCCAGTCAGCTCTGTAAACGCGTATGGATAGCGGGATACAATTACGTGTGGGACGGCACATTTCATTTAATAAGATTAAGGACAAAACTAACATTCAAATTTGTTCTACGACTTTTAAGCGTCGGAAGCTTAACTACAACAAGTCTATTATTACAAGATAGTAAATTTTACATATTCCAATGCAAGCCACGGAGACAAGAGAGCAAAAATTGTTTCTGAACAGATTCGATAGGATTAATATGGACATTGCAGATTGAATCCCTAACTATAGAGCCATATTCCAGAATAAGTCTAACTAAAGATGTATATAATTGTTTCGCTATATAAGGGCCAGTTAATTCTTTAGCCCAGCGTTTTATAAATCCCAAAACAAATCGGACTTTATTTACTATAAATGAAATGTGTTGTATACAATTCAGTTTAGGATCAAGTAAGACACCTTGATCAGAAATTGCTTCAATTTTGTTCAATATTTCATCGTTCAAGACATAATCAATATTCAAATGTGTTCTCCGAAAGAAACTTTTTAAAATTTTACACCAGGAACTAATCGTATCTAAATCATATTACAAGAAGATATGTTTCCAATATTAATTACAAGTTTAAACAATTTTGACATCATTGACATACATGAGGATATTTTAAAACTTTATTACTCTTGGTAAATCATTGATGAACAAAATAAACAACAATGGTCCGTATTTCGGCGTATATCCTTAATGTTAAATTCGTCGAAAGGAAACAAGAAATTTTAGTTTAATTTATGAAATCTTTATTATAAAAAAACTGAATTATGTTCCGTTACACGTAGTGCCTTGTTAAACTTTCATATAACAATCAACTGTTCTTTTTTCATATAAATGGCCGACAACAGTTAAGCCCGTTAGCGATTTACTCGTTGAAAATAAAGATTTTCAACAAGGGTGTCAAAAAAGGTATCAAATACGAGTATAAACACTTTTGAAAATAATTACAAATCACAATTAAATTAACAATGTTTAAACAGTCCGAGATGGCTTACTTGTGGCAACCCAGATTTAACATAGTATATCGGCTTAGATGTCAGATTCTTAAAGTAAACTTATTGTATTCTGTACAACAAATAAGAGGAAAACGTCTCAAAGAGTCAAGGGTGAATCCCATGCAATTAAACTTGTGTGATAAAAAATTATGATTGACCTTGTCAAAGGATTTACTAACATCTGTCTGTTTTTTTAAACAAATACAGGATTAATAACAGTTGTAAAATGTAAAAGATTGGTAACTGTTGAGCCATCCCTTCGAAAATCGTTTTAAGCAGGGTATACAATTGATGATACTTGATGGTAAAGTTGATTCATAATAATTTTTTCGAAATTTTTAGGCAGAGTACTAAGATGTGAACAATGGAATTATAAACGAATCTTTCCAGGTTATGTGCAAAAAAACCATATTTAATTGATATATTAAGAATTTATATTATAAAAGTTAAAACAGCAGCACAGTTGATGAGAAGAGATCTCGGGATACCATCAAGACCAGATTTGTATGATAATTTTAGTTTAGTTAGACTATTAAGCACAGATACTACATCCACAGGTGCAATTCTTGCTAAACTGATGATTAAAAAAAAGGACATACAAAAGTTTCATCATATTGTTAATCAGAATATATCAGCAAAAATATTGCAAAATCATCATCAGATGCAAAAGAATCAACTTTCATTACTGGATGACGCTTAGTATTAATAAAATTGTAAATTAATTTTAGATCACATTGAAGATTATTTCGAATTTTATAAATAAATTGTATTATGCTCATATAGAAGAGCTTTTAGCAAAGTCAAAAAAGGATCTAAATATTTTATAAATTTTGTACAGTTTATTCTTCTAATTTTTTAGTGTTGATGCAATTTTTGTATCATAATTTATAAATGGTAAAACAGGGGTGAATAAATCTACTTCTGCCCTAACACAAAGTATTGCGTTACCAAATAGAATATCATCACAACTAGATAATGTATGACCATCAACCGCGGTATGTGCTTGCTATTAAACAAGAGGGAAAATAATTATTGATGTTTGAAGTATTTAAAAAGGCGATTAATAAATGAAACAATGCTTCATGCAGATGCGGCAGATAATTAGGTCAAGCCTTAGAGTTTATGCCGGCGCCATAGCGTAAGTGGAATTGACCACTGAGTGATTAAAAAGCGCAAAAGAGCAACACAGTAGTGTGGCTTGGATGGTTCCAATATAAATAGAGCAGGCTTTAGCAAGCAAAAAACTGCGATATATAATATAAGCAGAGCTATAGAGTGAGAAGTAGACAAATTAGGGGATGTATAAAGTGAAAGATCAGAATAAAATATGAGGTTCGTATCAAAATAAGTCATATTGGGGAAAAATGTAAAAATATTTTTTCTTATATTATTATTTTATTTTATATTGTTATTTTATTTTTGTTAAGAAATTATTGTTATTTTTATTTTTTTAATATGACTTGTGGCATTTGACAGCCATGGCTAGTTCGCATGTAGTCTAATCTGAAGGACCAATTTAAGGTGAGTTTTTCCAACATTTGTGGCTGTATATCCCCAATAACATAGCGAATATTGTCCTTTAAGCGATCAATCGTTGCGATTTTATCGCCGCGGTTTCTCTTCATATGCCTCGACAAAAAATAGTCTAGCAGCGTTAAATTGCAATATCTTGGAAGCCAATTCACGGGTTGGAAACGTGAAATTATATGGTACCCAAATGTTTTTCTCAATTAATCAATTGTGGGACGAGCTGTATGATATGTTGCATCACCCTGTTAAAACTAAAGTTACTGCACATCATGGTTGTTTAATTCATGAATGAAAAATTAGTAATCTTTCCTCTATAGGGGTCACTATTAACTGGGACGTTCTCACTAGCATCGTTTTTAAAGAATTATGGACTAATGGTTCTACCAGCCTATAAAGCAAATCAAACAGTTAGTTTTTTCTGGATGTAATGATGTTTCAGCCAACACTTAAGGATAATTGATGTATTCATTTAAGCACAAGTGAGCTTCATCGCTAAACAAAATCGCTTATGAAAATCGGGATCAACGACAATCTTGTTTTGGACCTAATTTGTACAATTAATGTTAGAACCTGATGGTAGTATTACTTCTGGCTGAATACAATGCTGAATACAAACCAGCCGAGGCACATAACATACCCCGAACGGCAATTTCAGAAGCACAGCAAGCAAAGCCATGCCTCATTCGTTGCTTGAGAGCCAGAGACTGTATAAACTTCTGGCGCCTCGCAATAGGGACATTCTATCGAGAATGCAAAACCCGTTATTCCCCGAAGAGCCAAACCAATGTAACGAATGTGAGATATTTAGAGAAAATTAGTTAATTGCAGCGGTTATATTAGAGGAGCTATTACTAGTAATTAGTCCAACTCCCATAAGCCCTGTTTAAAAAAAAAAGCTATCACTGCACACTGAATTTAAAAAAGATTAATAAACTCTATAAAAATTGTTAAATTAAATGTTCAAAATAAGTAAAAAAAAATTTAGAAATAAATTAATATTGTAATATGGGATATTGTTTTTTTAATTTCAACGGCATATTGGTTGTAACATTTTATGATTTCTCTATACAGACTATGATGTGATAATAATTAGCTATTCAAATTTATTGATATTATTTTATGTTTAAATAAACTAGAGCCAAAGATTTTAACAATTTGAAGCAAAAAATATCATAGAGTAAAGCAAACCTTACCAAATCAAAAGAATAAATTAAAAGAAAAACTCATTTCTTCACATTTGATATGTTAACAAGAATAAGTAAAATAAAAATTTCCTTAAAAAAATATACTTTTCTAAAACAATTGCTAACAAGGAATTTATATTTCTTACACAATATATATATTAAATACAATGAAAAACGTATAAATGCTTGTAAGTATGAGTATGGTCACATAGCCTTGTGAGCTGCTATTATATTACATTATTACAAAAACATTACGGCCACCTTCTCAACATTTATTATTTATGAAAACCAACCCTAACATTTCAACCTCTACCACCTGTTTAGACCAAAAACAAAGGAAGAAAAAAGGATAAATATCAAATGGATTTCAGTTAACACATAAGGGTACAAGCAATTACACTCAAAAAAATCCATTAGTTTAACAGCAATTTTTTTCTTACTTAAATTAAATAAATAGCTTTCTTTTTCGTTGTTAAAAACAAATGGCTTTGAAGTTAGTTTTAAAATTATTTTTAAATTTTCAGGCAACGCAATTGTACCTGAATCCCATTCAAATTTCTAAGATGTTTTAAAAAAATATATACATACACATATTTTTATTTTCATTCTGTTATATTAATTTTTTTGAGTGTAGCGTCAAGTCTATACAAAAACATTTTCAATGCTATTTTTTCTGCTTAACTAAGTTCATGTCCGTGTTCATCTTTCGTTCGATTACTATAAGAGCAACAGCAACTTGATTGTGACTACACAATTCTAACTTGTGACCATAACCTCCGACAGGATTTTACGATTAAAATTCAAAGAATTTTATATATGTTAGCTTTATATGTATGTATGTGTGAGCGTTAATGTTACTACAATATCTGTATACAGCACCGGCCTTTTAAACTTGTTATTGAGACAGATAAAAACTCTTTTAATATTTACAAATGCTACAACTGCCACTCGTGCAACCAATATTAAGTGAACTTGAATATTAGGGTGGGACATATTTGAGAGATTAGTTTGATTGTTCTACTTAAGTTAAATAATACTATTATGTAGGTGTATGCCTTACGCATAATGGTATTTATTTTCAGAGTAGCGAAGTGTTCACTCACTGTTCATACATGTATGAATATGTACATTTAATTTTTTAGCCGCTTCTTCTCATACATGTGTGAGAGACTGAAAAATATTTTGCGTTTTCTCATTTATGAATGGGACGATTTATTTTTTTCTTTCTATTCATAAGTGAAAAAATGAGAAACACACAAGTGTTCATTTTTGAATATGTACAATTTTGATAATTTTTCATAAATGAAAAGGTCGTCAAAATATGTGCGTTAAGCATTTGCGTACATAAACGCACATATTTGATAATGCGCAATTTTCGGCGTATGCAGGAAAAAAATGTTTTTTTTTTTATTTCTTTTAGAATATATTGCAATATTGGGTTTTGAGTTAATATGTACCCATGTGTTTTTATTACATTTTACGGTAAACTGCGATCGTAGGTAGAACATTTTTTCACGTTCATTTATGAGAAATTTTATAAAATTTCAACATTCATAAATGAAAAATAACATTAATGAGAAGAAGCTGATTTATAATTTATCACATATGAATAAGACTAATAATTCTTGTTGTGCGCATTCATGTATGAACATAAGCAGAACATTTTTTCTTGTTCGTTTATGCGCGTGAAAAATAAATATAAAATTTTAGATTTCTCATTTATGAAAAATATCATGAATGTTGATTTTTGAATGTTCATAAATGAAAAATTCTGAACCCTGTTTATTTTACAGTAGAGCTCTCCTGTAAAATTAAGAAGCTTTAGAAAAATCAAGGGCAATATTATTATTAGATTAAAATATATGCAAACTTTAATTTCACATAATCTAAAATTTCACTGCAAAAATAAAATTTCTTAACATATTTGCCTTCAACTTTAAAGCTCATGAAATGATGCGTTTGTTTTGGGCGTTTTTAACACTCTGATTGCAGTTCTCATGCTCAAAATTCACAAAGCTGTGATATGTTCTTCTCAAACGAGCAGGTCATACAGAACAGGTATATTTAAATGTAAATGAGAGTAAAAAATGCTTCTATTCTAAAATGGTGTGATGGAATTTCGAATAATTTTGTTGGCCAGAAATTAATCTTTCCATATTCAAAATAATCTCTATATTTTTGAAGTGTGATTTCATCCATGGTGTACAATGCGTACAAAAAGTGTTATATGTAGTTTTACAAAAAGATGTTAATTTTTCAATTCTGGCATCACCATGATAATTTTGAAAATTAGTTTTTTGAAGTATACGTAGCAGATGCATTGGCAATTATTACAATGAATTCAATTTCGCACGAAAATCGCATTAAAATAATTAAAATCCACTATGAAAATGGTGGTTCTATTAATGTAACATTTTGTAAAATTCGTCACATTTTCGGACAACATAATCGCGTTTTGAGGCCGCTAATAATAGGCTCAATAGGCTCAATACAAAATGTGCGAACACCCACGTGTGTTCGACAGAGTCGTTCAACTGAAAACATCGTAGTCGTGAGCAACAGTAATGAAGCAGATCCAAATTTGTCAATTCCTTGACGTTCTCAACAATTGGGATTATTCAAAACCACCACATGAGAAATTTTGCGTAAGGATTTGACTTTGAAGCTTTACAAGGTTCAACTGGTCCAGAAATTAAAGACGGCCAACCATTTACATTACTGTAGATTCGCTGAATTCATTCAGGAACACCCAGCTGAATTTTCTGAAAAAATCATTTTTTCAGACGAAGCTTATTTTCACTTGTCAAGCCATTTCAACATATAAAATTGCCGCATTTGGGCTTCTGAAAAGCTTAAAGCGATAATTAAGGAGCCTTTACATGGTCAACGTGTTACTGTGGCGGTACCCTATGTGGTCTGGACACGTGATTGGGTCGGTTTTTTTTCGAAGATGAGGCGGAAATGCGGCAGCGGTCAATGCATCAGGCTATTGCGAGATGGTTACAACTCAATTTTGGCCCATTACATATAGTTTCAACACGACGTCGCACATGTCACATAGCCAATGAAACGATCAATTTATTGCGAACCAAATGTCTCGATCGCATAATTTCACGACAATTACCAGTTAAGTGGCCGGCCAGATCGTGTTATTTAACACCACTGGATTTTTTTTTTTGTGGCGCCATGTTAAGGATAGACTCTCTACGCAGGCAATCGAATCGCGATGTGATTAACGCAATAGGACGACCATTTTGTCAAAAAGTGATTGAAAACTTTGATGAAAGCTTCCTTTTTATCTTGTATGCCCCTAATATTTATTGATAACATAGTTTCTTGAATATATATATACATCCATGCATATGTATACGTACATACGTACATATAATTGCAATTTGCCCACGGTTGATTAGTTAAAGAAAATTGAAGTGAAATGGAAAAAGAGTAAGAAATTAAAGATTGATATTTTGTGTTACAACAGCAAACATGTTTTTAAATAACAAAATACTGAAAATTTAATTTAAAATTAAACATTTTTTAGCCAAACAGATAAGTTAAATACCTTTAAGCTAAATAATACTCAAAATATTAATATTTAATGTTTTTCTATTTTTCTTCTTTTCAAATTTGTATTTTATCAACAAGAACGGTGAGTTACATACTCATGGTTTTATTTTTATTATTATTTTTTACACGGATTTTTTTGTTTTGTTTTTGGTTTGTTATTTATTTTGTGATTATATTTTGTGCTGTTGTTTTTGTGCTCCTTAAAACGTCTACTGCTTTTTACAACAAGGACATTTAAGAAATCCATAAATTTTTTATTTTTCTTTGAGGATTACAGCTGCTGTTGTTTCGTCTTGAAACAATTTAAATTAAAAAAGATAATTTTATTTTTGATAAATGTAAACATTCTTCGACATTTGAAAGTTATTAGCATTGATTTTTCCGTTTACTAAATATTTTCATAATTTCTCTTATTATTTTACGCTTTATAAGACTTTATTTAATTTTAATATTCTTAAACTCCTTAACACCCCGTTAACCGCACTCGTAGGCTGACAAAATGATACTGAACTCAATTCCTTAAAATATTATTTGAGTGATTTTATGATTTTATTTTCATGTGCATGATAGCATTTCTTATTGTAGCTTTTAGGAGTGCTGACAAATGAGGGGATTTTTGTTTAGAAGTGGGATACAAAATCTTTTTTGGGGATTGGGGTTTTTTTTACACAGATTTTAAAAGTTCATAGAAAAGTTAAAAATTTATAAATAATAAGTTTGTTAGTGCAATTTGATTCATTGTACATTTGTTTAGATTTAAAGGTGTCATGGTATTTTTATTATGATAAAAAACTTTAGACTAAATTTTTGCAGTTAAATCATTTAAGGGTGAGCTAGAATTATGGTGGAGTTTACTTTGTGAAACTACGAAAAGTACTTGTGTAGAAAGATTTTTTTCGGCAATGAACTCAATTAACACCAACCTGAAGAGCAGAATTATATCTGCGAGAAAAAAGTATATAATAGAATGAAAGAATAGAATCTTTTTGATTTTGGAAATTAGATTATAACTTTTTTAAAATATGTATACATATAAACATAGTTTATTTTATCTAATGAAATTATTTACAGATTTCTAGGGATACGACTCGAAAATCAACTGGAAACCCTGGTACTTCAAAATAATACTGATTTGAATTCAATTATAGTGAAAGTGCCAGATATGTAGTTGCATTATTAAGGTACAATTACTTTCCTTAGAAAAGTAAATTTAAGACTGTTAAAAATAAATATAAAGTTAAAGTTACATTTCGTAAAATTCGTAATATTTCAGACAAGCTTTTTAGACCGCTATTAAGAATTTGGTCTTTAAATTTGAGTCAACAGGATCGATACAAAATGTGCGAACACCAAGTCGTATTAGACCGTATTGTTCAACTGAAAACATCGCAGCCATGAGCCACAGTATTGAAGCAGATCCAAAGTTGTAATTCCTCGACGTTCTCAAAATTTGGTGTTATACAAAACTACCACAGCGAATTTTTCGTAAGGATTTGATTTTGAAGTAATACAAGGTTCAACTAGTACAGGAATTGAAACCGATCGACCATTCACTTCGCCATAGATTCACTCAGTTTATTTATGAACAATCGATTGGTTTTCCGGACGAAGCACATTTTCGCTTGTCAGGGTACATCAACAAAGAAAATTGCTGAATTTGGGCTTCTGAAAATTCTAGAGCAATTACTGAGAAGTCTTTGCATGGTCAACGTGTCACTGTATGGTGCGCTATGTGATTGGCGTGATTAGGCCGCTTATTTTCGAAAATAAGACTGGAAATGCGGTAACAGTCTATGGAATACGCTATTGTGAGATACTAACAACTCAATTTTGACCTATTATTGACGATATGCATGTCACTGATATGTGGTTTCAATAGAATGGTGCTACATTCACATAGCCAGTGAAACGATCAATTTATAGTAAACCGAATTTCACGACAATAAGAAATTAAGTCACCACCCAGATCATGTGATTTAACGCCACTGGATTATTTTTTGTGGGGTTGCGTTAAGTACAGAGCATATGCGGAGCAAATTGAATGGATTTCATCCTTAAAGCTCAAAGTTTGTGATAATAATAGGACTGCCATTTTGCAAAAAAGCTGGTCATGGTGGTAACTAGCCAGATATCATTTTTCACTCATAATTACCGAACTTTTCTTTTCGTAATACAATAAAAATTTAAATCATCTGAATCTAAATTTTGTTGTTGTAGAAAACAAATTTCTTCCTGAAAAGCCCTTTGCAGTGGTTATTATTTTTTTTTTAATAGCAAAATAAAACAACACCTAATAACGAATTTGAGTTAAAAGTTAAGGGCATGAATTTTTAGAAGAAAAATTTTAAATCGTAAAAGATCTGGCAACCTTTATTGACAGGGTTAAATGCCTCTGTAACAATTGGTGAAGAGAGAGCAAAAGCTTTTCGCTGTTTTATTATTGGCGACAGCTAATGGCTCTTCTGAAGTAGCGTAAAAATTAACCTTTAACACGTTCGTTGACATAACTGCTATAGCATTCATTTTCATAGTAATGCAAAATGACGGTTCAAAATAATTCATTAGATTTCACACAAAATTATTTTATTTTCCCGCCATGTATTTACAATTTTCTTTAAGCTGGCCTATTTGAAATATATCATCTACATCGGCGTGGGTGCTGTAACATTTATTGTATTCAACGTTCACCGGTTACATCACTTTCTTACTACCTTTCTAATTGATAAATAAAAAAGCTGTTACCAAAAAACACAGCAGGCTTTCTGTTACACAAGCAACAGAAGCCACTTAAAATACAACTCTGATTGATATGGAACCATTATTTTTTAAATTCATTGAATATATATATTAATTACACCTTTTCAACGCACACGCAATTCGTATAGATCTAATGACTATTTCTAAGATTGAATTACGGCTGTTAGCCATCATCAGTTGATTTTTTTGAAACGTTGATACGAGCTCTTTTTTTCTTGTGTTCCTAAAAACTGTTCGTCTGTTTGTTTTGCGATGCAAAGGAAGCAACCAACTAATCAACAATATTTCGAAAGTGCCTAATTATGATAGACTATAATCGAATGCATTTGTATCGCCAATTTGGCGTCAAATGTATCCAACCATTTTGCGTTTAACGTAACAACTAATAGTGAAACTTCAAATCAAATCATACAACCAGTCATAACTACAAATTACTGATTTTAATCAACAATACAAATAAATTCTTTTAATTGCAATTTTTTAATTTGTTTGAGAAATAAATTACAAAGAGTTAAACTAATTTGTGTAGTATATCTGAAATAAACTTAACGTCACTGTGTATCACATTACTACCTTTAACCCCACTGTAAATCACTTCATTTTAAAGTTGTTCTATATTCTGTTTTTCTCATGTGCCACCTGTAGACATTTGAAGAGTTCAAGCAACAGAAAAATTAAATTTTATTTATATTTATTTCATTTATTTTAAATTCTCTCGAATTTTTTTCTCATAATAGTAAACCAACTTTGTGCTAAACTTTTGTAAGCTTTTATTAAAAGCTTTTTATACAAAAAAGCTTATAATTTATGCAACTTAAACATTTTTTCCTAATTTTTACATTTAAAATTTAATTTAAAAATTAGCACTGAGCGCTTTTAGCTGAACGCTTTGCAATTTTTAGTGTTTTCCAATCGTGTGAAAGCCCAAAGCAACAAAGCAAATGAAACTTGGGTGATGTGATCACTTCCCATAACAATACTGTTAAATAATTGTAGCAAAGGCTAATTAATAGTGTTACAAATTGTAGCACTTTAAACGTTTATAGTGTTATGAACTCCGCATTGTATTTTATGCCTGACATCTATTTAATTCGAATGCCAAGAGTCATGTAAACTTCGGCGCATGTATATATTTACCCTCGATCCTCCCTATATCCGCTTTTCTCTGATTAAATGAGGTTTTTTAAGAACACAAATAAAGTGCCTACAAGCGGTCTTGTTTCATTTTTATATTAAAAAAAACCAATAAAATTTCGGCTTGACTTCAATACGTCAAATAGGACGACTGCTGTAGATTTCAATAGTTGTTCTGTCTGCGATATCTTGGCAAAATATTTTAATAAAAACTATATTATTTGAAATTATTTTTCAGTTAATCTACATTAATTGTGCTAGATTCCTTTAAACATTTTATGATAACTTGATAAATTTTAAAACCCTTTTCAAAAAGGAATCTCTAACATTAAAAAGAGAACTTTTTAAGGAGGGTAAAAATCAATAGATTATAGTAAATGAACTATAAAAATATTATATAATTTAACATGTATGAAAGCAAGCATCAATACCATTCCAACTGTGCAATTCTTACTTATAAAGAACATTTGTCCATTCTAACTTTTAAAAATTTTTAAAACACATAAATCGAGCTGATAAAAATTTTTTAGCTTTACGTTTCTAATAATTCAATACAGTGCAGCGTTAGAAACACCAAGAAAACACCGAACAAATAATAACAAAGCAGGTTATCTTGGATTATAGTCAACTCTAACCAACCTTATCAAGCTACATGCATTAATGGAAAACATTCATAAGTTTGTATTACGAGCAAAATCTCAGCGTTTAAATCTATAGCAGGAGCTATCGAAGTTTTCGGTAATAGAGTAATTAGAACAGTATTTAATACTGGAGAAAAGATTATATTATAAAAATAATACACAATCAGTTTGTAAAAAATATTATTTTTTTTTGTATTTGTGTCTGTATTTGTGTGGGAGACAAAACGTCTACCAAATTAATCTAAAATTTTTAATTAAATCAAAAAGCTAAGGAACATTCATCATTTCTATTGCTACAGTGCCAAGGAGGCAAAAATATTCTGAAAATATGAAAATGGTAGTTCTGTTAAAGATACATTCCATAAAATTCGCGATTTTTTCGAACAACTAATCGTCCTATCGTCACCAAAAAGTGATTATTAAGAACTTGATCGTTAAATTTGAGTAGATAGGTTCGCTACAAAATGTGTTCGACCGGGTCGTTCAACTGAAAACGGGGTTGTCAAAGACCACAACATGGGGAATTTTGCGTAAGGATTTGACTTTGAAGCCTTGCAAGGTTCGACTGGTGCAGGAATTGAAGCCAACCGACCATTCATATCGCAGTAGATTCGCTCAATTCATTCAGGGACGACCGGCTGGTTTTTCTGAAAAAAGCCTATTTTCACTTATCAGGGTATGTCAACAAGCAAAATTGTCGCATTTGGCCTTCCTTGAATCCTAGAGCTATTATTATTATTAAGCAGCTTTTGCATGCTCAACGTGCCGCTGTATGGTGCGCTATGTGATTGGCGTGAATGGGCCGTTTTTTTCGAAGATGAGGAAGGAAATACTGTAGCCGTCAATGGATCACACTATCCCGATATGCTAAAAACTCAATTTTGGCCTATTATTGACGACGTGGATATCACTGACATGTGGTTTCAACAGAACGGTGCGACATGTTACACAGCCAATGAAACGACCTTTTTATTGCAAGACAAATTTCACGACAATCCGCAGTTAAGTGGCCACCCAGTTCGTGTGATTTAAAATCACTGGATTATTTTTTGGGGGGGTATGTTAAGGACAGAGTTATACGGACCACCATTTCACCAAAAAGTGATTAAAAACTTTCATGGAAGAATCGTTATCTATCAACGTGAACGTGGTAGGCATTTGCTAGATATCATTTTTCCTTTATAATTGCCAAACTTTTCTCTTCGTAACACAATAAAAATTTGAATCATCTTAATCGAAAGTTTTTGTTCTATTTTCAACAAAATTCTTGTTAAAAAAACCCCTATAAATAAAAAATATTCAAATGTGTTGGTTGATTACACAAAACTTTCATATGATTATGGCCAAGGAATATTTAAGTTAAAATTTTAATGCGTACAACAAAATGAAAACTTTCTTAATGTCCTTGGTGAGTGGTTAAAGTTTTTAAAAAATGATATACAAAAGCCATACACAATTTTTTAAGTTAGATTGCCGGTAAAGTTATAAAATGTACACAAAAATTTCAAGCCTGAATATCGTTACTAGATTGATTAGTCCCACAAATTCATTACATTTTTCGTATTTAGTCTACCGAAAAATAAAGATTTTTAATGTCCGAATTCAGGTTTTATTTGCCTTCGCTTGAAGTTTTTCATTTTTTATTTGCTTTGTCTACTTAACAAATTGTGTCCACCTACAAAAGTTTATTTGATAGTCTACTGTGTGCATAGCTTCGAACACTTTTGGAATTAAGTCAAGAATCTGGAAAAAATATACCCAAATAATATTTAAACTGGTCTAAAATATTACATTTTCCTCGACTTCCAATCAAAAATCCAAAATATTATACAGCATTAAATATCCTTCCTAAGTGTACGACTTGTTGTCATAAAGATTTTGCCATCAAAAAATATCATAATAATAAATCATCCCATAGTGCAAAATCGTACGAAACTATAGCATACACAATGAACAAACGTTATTATTTCAAAGTCTGTATGATAGAATGCGCCAGCTTATTAAAGCAAAATGTCGTTTTTCAGTGAATTTCGGGACGTATTGAGAATCACTTACATTAAGTACTTGGCTGACCAGCTTTATTTTCAAAAAGTATAGTGCAAAATTGTACGAAACTATAGCGTATACCATCACGAATTGTAATTATTTCAAACTCTATGTGGCAAAATACAGCACCATCTTATTAAAACAAAATGTCAATTTCCAGTAACTTTCGGGACGTAGCACGATATTGGATACCACTTACATTTGCTACTTGAGCAACCCGCTTAATTTTCAAAAGATGCCACCATTTCAAATTCTACACCACTTAGTCACACATCATGAATGCATTTATTTTTTGATCACCTCATGTGACTTCTCTGTCTTCTAAATGGGAAAACGCTACAATCAACTGATGTTTGATAGTCTAACGAAAGCTTAATTGTTGCTTAGATTTTATGTCAGCAAAATAATTCGTTGCTTAAATGATAAGACGCCCTTCACTAAAATAATATTTTATAAATAACAACTTTTAACGATTAATTAAGATTTTAACATGTTGTTCTAAATTTTGCTGCACACTAACAAACGTAAAAAATCATGCTGGTGTTTGTATGTGTTAAATTTTGATAATAAAATTAATTGCGTATTAAAAAAAACCAAAATAAATAACATATTTTTTGATTTTATGATCTAACACGCGCACTGAATTTTGTTGCCGATTCGTTTTACTATTTTTTTGGTCATTTGTTTCCTAATTAATTTTTACAAATAATTTGTACACATTTTTAGATTTAGCTGGAAATAAAAAATAAAACGAATTTTATAGTTTTATAAAATTCTTTTAAGCAGGGCTGGATCTTTCTATTTTTTAAATACTACGATTTTTATATGACGTCACAGCTTTTTTGTTTGTCGTTTTTAGATTGGTTTGCAGATGCTACAAGAAATTAATATTTATTTTTTTCTAATAATTCTCTTAATTTTAATTTTCAAATTCTGTTTGAAAACTGCACTGTAAAAAATGCCTCCTTGTTTCGGATACATTTAAAGAGCTATAATATTTGTTTGTCATTACAATTTTGCAGAGATCATATGTAAAGTAGAACACTATAATTTAAAATTAGGGTTTTATGAGAAAAAGTTTCAGAGTTGGGTAAAATTTATCCCTATTTTTTTAAACATAACAGTTTTGTAAAATTAAAATGCTAAATTACGTGTTATTACAGCAAACGCAAATAGTAGCTCCAAAGATAGGAAAATAGAAATGCTGAAGTATGTTGTGAACATAATATAAGCTAATAATTCTAGGGGGAGCAAAAAAACATTGACTTATCCGTGTCAAGTATACAGCTTTTAATTACACATCAAACAAAAATATGTTGATCTAAATGCTGAAATTTAGTTTCCCAAATATTAGCTATAAAGCGAGTGATGTTCAAAAAGCAGAACGCATCAAAGTAGTAAACACAGCCTGATTCACTTGATTCTGTAATCGATTTAAAGATTCTAATGTTAGATATAGACGTGACGACATCAAATGAAATATGGTTCTGGAACAATGTTTCTTTTTCTAATGCAGACGAGACAACTACACAAGAAACATTTAAAGGAACAAGTAGTGATATATAATAATGTCAGCATCTAGCCGTATAACTCCAATATGATTGTGGTCTTACCACTGGGAAAATACAACAATAGATCTACCACTGTCCCAAAAAACATAACACACAAGTGGCAATTTTAGCAGCATAGCAAGCAGAGCCATGACCTCACTCCTTGCTTAAGAGCCGTAGCCTATCTAAAACTCTTGTCGCCACCAGCATAGCAACGTTCTGCAATGCTACGGATAAGAAAATACCACAACTTTCCGCGAATTGCGGGTTTCAACCATTACCACGTTACCCCTGAAAGGGAGTACCAATAACCATTACAGGACAGGTTCACATGTTACAAATCTGGTAAGTCTCTGGTAGGATCAAAGTATCCAATTTTATAGCCTAAAGGACTGCTGCCGCCTTTTATCCTAGAAGACTAGCCAAAATAGGGAAGAGTCTAAATTGACTGCGTGTCCCCGGGATGGGTATTAAAAAGAACATGAGTTCGGTGTATTTTTTTTCTGCATTAAACATAATCCTAGATGAAAACAAATTCAGATTAGTCACGCAACTATTTTTACAAATAATAATCTTCTATAAAGAAGATAGTTTGTAAGCAAAAGCTCTAAAGAAAATTAAAGGAAACTATAGAAAAACTCAGACGTTTTCTATACTATAGTTAACTTTGCTTAAGCTGCTCGTTTTTCTACAACTTGAAATTTTATTATCTTTTTTTTAAATTTTCACTATTTTCAATTGCTGCTTGAACGCCACGACTTTTTTAATCTAACCATAAAAAAAAACTGTAAACATCGATACAGACCAGGCAACATTATGTTGGGAAACATTAGAATGTTAACATTTCAAGCAACATGAAATTCAACATGAATTACAACAAGAAACATTGCTGCACACGTAAAATCATTAAGTGAGAAATGCTCATGTTCTCTCTAAATGTTGCCATATATGAATTCAGAAGCACTTTTGTAAAACTAATTTTTCATTTTATTTCATTTTTAAACATATTTATTTGTTGCTGTTGTTTTGCTTGTTCTTGAGTTTCGAAGAAATATAAATATTTAAAAAAGAAATAGCAAAAATCCAGGCAGTTTCAATCAGTTTCAGCCAGTTAAATTCTCGTCCAACTTTCTTGGCCAACATTTTGCTGTTCTGGATTTAAACCATTTTTGGTTTAAATCGAGAATGGTCAATGGTCTTTTAATACTTTCCTTTACTCTCAGAAATAATTGATAATTTATTTAAGTTTTTGTGTAAGTAAGAATATAAAATTAACAAAAGCAAAATAACTGATGATAATAAAAAGTAGCTAAAGCTATCATTTTATTTTTGTACTTCTGCTAATAAAATATTACAAAAATATCGCCGAATATATATATGCATATCGTAATATATTTTATACCATTTATCAAGACACTGATTTTTGCTAATATGTAGTTTTGCCTGATATGTGTGCGAGTATAATTATACTAAAAACATATTAAGCAAACTAATATGAATTTGTTTTTCTAAAACTGAAGTAATTTCTAACCCAGGGACCAACTCGTTACTTTTAAATACATCAATAAATTAAATAAAACTTTGCGACCAATAGAAAATAATATTTTTGTTTCAGTTTTTTTCTAATTTTATAGATGAAATATTTTCTGTTCAATTACTTGAGAAAATTGTTCATTTTAAACAAGATCTAATTTACATCACAACACTATGGGGCGGCAGGTGCTAAACAGAGGATGCCCAAAAGATTATTTTTTTTATTTTAATTTATTTCCTCAAATTATTTATGTATATCACTTCTTGTCATATAATAAGTTTAATTAATACTATTTTTATTGTTTTACACTCACATTTTTTGTTGTTACTTAGATCACTGTAGTTTTTTTTTCAAATTTGTTTGGTGTTAGAAATTCTCCACTATACGATTGATAACAAACGACTGACACGCAGCACAGCTATGCCGGTTTTTATAACGTATTTGAATGCTACGTCACTGATTAAAACCTTAAATTGTTTACAAGAAATGTTTTGAAAAGATGACAACAATTAAAAAACTGCGGTCTGGTAGTATCGAATATAAAATACCTTACACTTCTTATTATTGCAGTGAGAAAAATTTCTAACAATTTATTTTATTTATTTTTATTGATTATGCTTAACAGACCTGATTTGCTTATCTTAAAAAAAATAATTTTGTATAGAAGATACAACATGAAGATAATATTTACGAGTACAGGAAAGTGCTGTTGATAAATTAGGTTAACACGACAAATATACAGACATAATAAACTATAAATTAATTATATAATGATACAAATATTTATAAATTATTATTGAGAGCAACAATTAAATAAAAACTGTTGAAAGGTTTTTTTTAATTGTTTTTAAGTTATTGTGCTTAAAGTATGACATTCCACAGACGCGATGTATATTTAAAAAACTGGCACACAAACGGTGTAAAGGAATTATAATCCTTTTTCTCCTAACTAATCAGGCAAATCTGATTTTGTCATTAAGATTAAGTGTGTCATTTCTCAAAAAATTATTTTTTGAAGCAATAAAAGCACACGGATATTAAGGAGGTTGTTGAATGAAACTCCCTATAGCTTCGAAGAAAATTGGCAAACAGGATCGTATCTTCTCAATCCGTATTGTTAAGACGTTTAGCTTTCTCATACTAATAGAGTCACATCCTGTAAAAAGTTCACAACGGTAGATAAATCCAGGAACAAGATAAGATTTTGCAAGAAGTTGCCTTCATGATTAAAAGGTGTAGCTGCTTAGAGTAAGTCCGACCCATAAGTAGGTTAACATGGTTTGTCAAAATAAGGCTTTTATTGATAATTATTCCATAGTTTTTGGCAGCATTTACATTTGTTATTTTTTCGTCATTTATTAAAACATCGGTAATATGATTAAAAGTTTACTTATAAGGGTTTAAACAATTCCTCATTCAGTCAAAGTATTTATTACAAGCAATGGAGGCGACTGAACTGCTTAAATACAGCTGCACATCATCCGCGTGTATATGGATCATGCACTGCAAAAGCTGCTTAGGCAAATCATTATTATAAATAGATAAAGGATTGAACCTTAAGGCATTTCACTAGATAAATGTAACACCGAAGATTGAAGATTATTTGACAACACAAGCTGCGAACGACTACAGAGGTATGAAGATAGCAGACGTGTGAAAGTAAAAGGGAGTATAAAAAAGTATAGGAGTTTCATGCAGGGAGTGCCATGATCAGCCGTGCTAAATGCCTTAAAGCAATCAAGAAGTCTAAGGAAATTAATGAATAGAGCAGAAATATAGCCACAATTTCGATATAATATAACATGACGTTTGATTGTGAAGAATTTTTTCAAAATCCTAGATAAAAAGCAGAAGATAGCAATTGTCTGGCACACGAAAGCACAGCTGGATAACGATATCATCAAATCAAAAGCGCTCGCCGGTCATAACGAACACCGAAGGATATGACAACAGTATTTAAATATAAGTCATTTATGCCTTTAATCGAAGAACATTTCGTTAATTATTTAATTAGCTGGCAGTCTTTAAAGTGTGCCATAAGATTGTAATTTCCTACTCGACACTCATTTGTTATCTGCCAAATATCCACCACGACCACGCTAACAGATGTCGATTCTTTCTCACTTAATCAAATTTTTCATTAATCACATCAAGGATTTTGATTTCTAAAGCTCCGTATAGACTCTGTTCTTAGCACAGCCCCACAAAAAATAATCCAGTGGTGTTAAATCATACAATCTGGCTGGCCACTTTACTGCTGATTGTCGTGAAATTAAGAGATCGGGGCATCGTCCTATTGAAACCACATGTTAGTGGTATCCACGCCGTCAATAAAAGTCAAAATGCTGTTAGCACCTCACAATAGCGTGATTCATTGACCGCTACCGTATTTCCAACCTCATCTTGGAAAAAACGGCCCAATCACGCCTCCAGACAACATAGCGCATCATACAGTGACACGTTGATCATGCACAGGCTTCTCAATAATCGCAATAGGATCCGTAGAAGGCCAAATGCTGCAACTTTGCTTGTTTACATACCTTAACAAGTAAATTGGGCTTCGTCTTAAAAATATATATTTTTTCCAAAAAAACCAGTGTTGCCATAACTGAAAAACAAACTTCGTGTTGAAAAAGCCGATATAACAAACTTTAGGCGCATCAACTATCACTATATTTAAATGACCAAAATAGATTTACTTTTCCTTTATAATTTAAGCAGATCCTCACTAACAAAATGTTAATGTTCGCAATGAAAATTGGCCGGAAAACTAAACAAATAAACAAAGAAGCATCTGAATATATAATAAAAGAATTAATTGTAGTTGCACAAGTAATATTTTTACCCGACTTTAAACTTAATACAAAATCAGCACTAATTTTTATTCTTAATTGTTAAATGTTTCAAGGCTCTTTATAGACCAACGAAATAAGTAGCGCTATCTTTAGTAAACAATAGTTGTTTACAATAAAAAATTTTATTTTATTTTATTTCCCAAAAACAAAGTCTAGCAAATGTAAAAAAAGAATATCATATCTTAGGAATAATAATTAAAAAAAAAAACTAGGAAATACAAATAAACATTTCTACATACTTATGATTCATTACTATATTGGGCAGAAAGAGGCATAAATAACGTGACAAAATTGTTTAATATTCAAAGCAAATGGCATTTGGTAAAATAAATTGAATTTCAATTTTAATTATGTTTATCAAAACGCAACAAAACTATTAAAATATACTTAAGTTCATTGCTCTGCATTGGCTGCATTGCGTGTTATTTGTGTTTTGTTGCGTAGTTTTCACTTTTTTCTTGTTTTCCTTTTTACTTTCAATTATTTCAAAATTTGATTAATTATTGTTTAATCGCCTTAATTATTATTTATTTTGGTTGTAGAGTTTATTTATATTCGAAAAAATAATTAGATGTTATTTAATGCGTTGCATACTTTTGTAAACAACTGTCAGCATTGCTAGGCTGAATTCTCAACAATAAATTCAAATAGAAGGTGTTTGTTGTAAAGGTTGTTTATAACTTTTAATTAAATGAAAAAGGATGGATATTATGTTGGCAAATTTATTATGAAAAAATATTCGATAAACTAACGTGTAATCGTTAAAACATTTTATTAAAATTAGTAATCGATAACTGTGACGATGAGAAAGTTATGTGAAATTTTTGGGAGAAACAACGTACCAACAAAACGCATTATTTATCTTGTAGTGAATGATTTCGAAGAAAGAGGGTCTGTAGTTGATGGACCCAAGCGTGGAACACAACGTACTGTAAGATCGGCTGAAAACATTACTGTTGCTTAAGAAAGTGTTTAAAACAATTCATCAAACTCAATTCGATGCCGTACTCAGGACTTTGGTCTTCAAAGAACAACTTTGGCCACAATTTTCCATAGGGATTTGCATTTGTTGCCATAGAAGATTCAGGTAATACAAGAGATTTTTCCACAACCCTTTTACACCGCTGTACATATGCCAAAAGGATGTTACGGCTCGCCCATGCTAATCCCGATTTTCATGAAAAAATCTTCTTGAAAATGAAAACTGCGTAACGGTTGATTGGCCTCTACGTTCGCCTGATTTGACTGGTCTGGACTTCCTTTTGTGGGCATATGTGAAAAGCAACGTTTATTCAAACAAACCGGAAATGCTTGAGCAACTCAAACAAAATATTCGTGATGAAATTAATGAAATTCCGCATGAAATGTGTAAGAATGTAATGATAAATATATTCAAAGGGGCTCGCATTTGTGAGGCTAACAGAGGCAGACATTTATCTGAAATTGTATTCCATACATAATTGTCGACATTAAATAATACATTTAATATAAATTAGCAGGTTCTGGGCCCAGAACTCTAAGTTTTTGATGGTTCTAATTATTCAACATGGAAGATTCAAATCGAAGCTTTGTTACACAGAAGCAGATTATTTCTGAAGGAACGGTTCTTCCAGCTGAGACGGATTTACATACGCAAAGGGTCGAAAAGCACCAGGATACAAAAGCCGATATCCTAATTGCTTTAGCGCCAACATTTTTAATGCTGGTAAGAAATTGAGAAACTTTAAAACAAATTTGGGGGAAACTTCAAAACATTGAGTATCTACCAGACAGAAAACATTCATATATTATATCGACTTATTGGTTTAATTCAACTTTCAAGAAAATTGATCTTTTCCATTAGAACAATGTAAGACTGCAAACATGCAGTTTCCATGGAAAAAATCAATGAATTTGACTAGAAACTGCTCCCATATCCGTTCTATTCTCAAGATTTAGCCTCAAGGGACTATTTCCTGTTCTCGATCTTAAAGCAATGGCTTGGCGGAAAGAGATTTGACTCCTACGGCGTAACCATCTCGCTAATAAATACCTATTTTCATGACCTAGACAAATCATATTTTTCGGAAGGGATAACAAATTGAAAAAATGTTGGACAGAAATTTGGAAAAACTATTGGCTCTATCGATTAAGTTATTTTACAAGTGACTATTTTACTGAACTCGACAAATTATATATTTCGAACTCAAAGGATAAATAAAGTAACTTTTTCTACAAAAAACTGTGTTTTATTCAAAAAGTCACAGGCTTATAGAACCTGCCTCTTTGATTTTTCGCCTCTCGCCGCTTTGATTTTTTGGCTTCCTTGTCCAATTTCTTATTTTAGGTATTGAACATTTTTCTTCTGGCTTTATTGCAATTCCGTGGAATCACATTCGAATCATTTCCTAGCTGTAGTTGCCTCCATTCGCACCTTATGAAGGATCCAACGCGGTTTTTGGTCTTCTATACATGTGACTATGTTGCTGGCACCACACAGCTCATGAAACATACTTCGCCGATATACCCTGCTTAAATGAGTTGACAATCCCAAAAATACGACAACAACTTTCCAAACTAATGAAAGTTTTCCGCGGAAAAATTTGGGAAATCAGACGCTAGATCTGTAAAAGGTTTCATTGTTTTAAAAAGGAAAAAAGTTGAAGTGCTGGATTTCATTGAAAGTGAGGCTCTTTGTAATCAGAGTTGCATTTTTAGTTGAATCTTTTTAGTGTATATCAAAATAGTCGAAACATTCTAGGAATTATTATTTCAAAAATTTATTTCCCAAAGCCATGCTTTGAGAATTGCAAACGTTTGAATTTCATATAAAACACGGAACAGGGCCATAAGTATCGATTTTCCTTAAGGAAAAATTTTATCAGATTTTTGTTTATTAATAAAACGGTAAAGCTGATAGCTTGGAGTGCTAAGCGCAGCTAATACATGTTAATTTTTAACATTAACATGTATTTAAGGCTGGCTTCATAATAATATTGAATAAGCTATGTAAAAATATTTAAACCATACAGTGAGATTTTGAGCATGCAAAGGCTTCTCAATAATCGCCCTAGGATTTTCAGAAATCCAAATGTAGCAATTTTGCTCATTGCCGTACCCTGACAAGCAAAAATTGGCTTCGTCTAAAAAACTGATTTTTTCAGAAAACCAGCCGGTTGTTCCTGTATAAATTGAGCGAATCTACGGCGATATAAATAGTCGGTCGACTTCCTGCACCAGTTGCACCTTGTAAGGCTTTAAGTCAAATCCTTATGCAAAATTCGCCATGTGGTGGTTTTGGATAACCATAATTGTTGAGAACGTGGTGGTTTTGGATAACCATAATTGTTGAGAACGTCGACGTTCACCGCCGGTCAAATATTCGTTGGTGCTCGCTTATTTTGTATCGAGCCTGTCGACTCAAATATAAAGACTTCTTGATAGCAGTATCAGAAGAACAATTATGCTGCCCGAAAATATTCCGAATTTTATAAAATGTAACTTTAACAGAACAACCATTTTCGTAGCGAATTTCAATTAGTTTAATGCAATATCTGTGCATAAGCGAATCCATTGTAAAGATTACGAATGCATCTATTACGAAAACGTCAAAAAACTAAATGTCAAAACTATCATGTTGCTGGTGTTGCCACAATTGATAAACCCGATATATTAACGAGGTATCAGGTCATGCGAGATGCGTGATAATATTTACAGGTAGATCATACCTCTGTCGATGAAATGTAGCGTCATCCTCGCCCTAGAAGGCCTTCAGATACGTATATCCTCCGGTCACCCCTAGTTGCAACTTCACGAGCTCAGAGTAGGCCGCAGCCCTCTCTCCTTGCTGAACAGTTGGAAACTATCCAACTTCTTGTCCAGAACGCATGAAGCTTAATAAAATTTAAGAACACAACCACAATCATGCTCACTGGACCTTGACCATTCATTGTGTTCAAGTGACTGAACTCTGGGGCTTTACTGATTCCCGTGGAAATATAGTAGAATTGTTGGCTTCTGCTAGTCTTGAAAGTGAGATTCTGTCAAAACATATCAATATGCCCCGGAGGGGAGGTCATGCGTCATATATGTATATGCGATATCTTTTTATGATAACTATATAAAATTTGCTAGCAATTAAACTTTTGCAAAAAATATTTAGTACAAATAGATTAAATTTTTGTTTGTGACAACAACGCATTCATATTATTATAGAGAATATAATATGGTTCTTCAAGTCCTTACTAAATTTTTTATTGAAATTTATAAAATTAAAGCATTAATTGCATCAACGTTATTCCATTCTGCCACATTTAAAACAACGCAAAAAAGCTATTAATGTGTTATTCAAAAACCCGTGTATTTATCTAAAACTTGCGTAGGTAGTGTTTTAAAATATAATTTAGGGGAACAACTTTCAACTCTTTTACGGTGCATTTCAACTTTGATAACCACATTATATGAACTTAGCCAAATACAAATTGAAACATTGTAAGTTTACATACTAACTCAGAAGAAGAAATTAAAAAATTAAATTAAATATTTTATAAACCATATTTAACCCCCCCCCCCCCCTCCGATTCCTATTTTATATATGATTATATTTATATTGTCAATCCGATAAAGCATATGTACAGATCAGATACCGAAGCAGCTTTATTCCATGAACAACAATGTTATTTTCCTAATCAGTATTGAGATGTTTAACAAAAAGTTTTAGAGAAAAAAAAACAATAAAAAATTATACTTTTATATTTAATGAATTTTAAGATAACGATAAGCATTAATGAAAGAAGTTCACAAAATTTCAAATGGGTTACAACAACAATATTTTTTGTTTATATTATAAGCAATTTTCTTGTTTAATATATTTTTGTTTATTATACCTGTAACATTTTACGATCGTATATATGCGCAATAAAACGAAATTACAAAAAGGCAAAAAGTTAGAAGCGTAAATTTTGAAAATTTGTACGCTCGAAAAATGCTTTTTTCAAAAAATTGCCAGTTGCCGTAATTAAAGAGGACATAACCAAAATTTACTACAGTTATAGAAGAATAAAGGAAAATCATACATTTAAATTAATTTTAAACCAAATAAATAATTATTACTCTGACCTGAGTTCACGTATATATATATTGTTATGAATATTTTTTGTTCAAGTTTTAGAAGAAAATAATTATAAGTAAAAAAAAAAAGCGAAACGACCCACTGTGCGTTTTACAAACTGCGTAATTTTCTAAGAAATTTTATACACATAAGACAACAGCGACATGTGCGGTAGCAGGGCCGTGCTCGTGCTGCTTGCTGAAGAGGTGTAAACTATCCAACTCGTATTTCTATTGCATACGCAAGCCAGGACATTGTATGTTAACTTTTTTGTTTACATTTTTTTTAACTTACTTTAAAGTCCGATTACACCACAGCCACCAATTGTTCCCCGAGAAGCCTTACCAATAACCAGAACAGGGTCGTAGCACTGCGAGCAAGTGATTCCCGTTTTATAATGTCCCTGGTTGGACTTCGAGAATCCTATGTCTCTTCCAGGCTCCTTCCAGCACTGGTGACTGGTGCCGCCTTTAAGCCACGAAGGCACACTGCAAGATGCTGAAGAGATCCATCAAAACTACGTGTCCCCGGGGGGAGTAATGAGTTAAGTTGTGTTTTTCCATTAGTGTTTTTGCACGTAGCAATTTGAGATGATGCATAAAAATTTCCATGAAGATTGAGCAAGTTGGGTTCCCTAAGCCGAGTTCGTCAGGTAATTTGTAAAAGTTGTTATTAAATCTAAAGTAGTTCTCTGTTTTATTATCGTCTTGGCAATATATATATATATATATATATATATATATATATATATATATATATATATATATAATATTTTAAAGTTGTAGTAACTGTAGGTGATTCTACCTTTGCTGCTTTATGCCAACCACCATATTCTCCATATGGAGTGTTCTCCCTATTGTTATATTTATGCACCTCACGTTCTTGTGCAACCTGCCAAATGGGCTTATTTTTACTGTCAATAGCACCGAATTCCCGCTCATGTGCGCGGGTTAATACCTATTTGTATAAAATTTCAGCCTCTGTATATTTCCCTATGCTTTAGGTGCCCCTGTAGACTAGTAGGTTGTGTACTAGCTTGTTAATATGGCGGTTGTGGGTTAGATTCCCAACGAAGACCTTGGTTTTTTCTCACTACAAAATTAAAAATTGTCTGTTGGTGGGGCTGCTCAGCGATGAAGGCATAGTCACTGGTCGCTGTGCTGTCTTATTATACGGCAGTTAATTTCCGACTATCCTTCTACTTTCACCACCTGTTTCATCTCTTCTCTATCCCTTTCCTAAAGAATGTAGCACGGTACTTGACTTAATAGGCATTGAAATATATATATATATATATATATATATATATATATATATATATATATAATGTCGATGATGTAGTGGTTATTATATAAATTGTCTAGTGTGTTGTATAGGTGAACTGAAGTTTCTTGTGTTGCTATTAAGGTATATAGATCTTTGATGTCAAAGGGTGTTTTTGATTATGTTGATATCTTTAAGTTTAAGCATATATGCACTTTAGTGTGTATGCGCCTTAGGGGCGTTGGCGGATGCATTGTTTTCATCCAGTGGTAAGACCACCAAACTGCTAGTGCTGATAAGAATCTCTATCACAACTTCACATAAGCAAGCTTAAGTCAAATAAAGCAACTGTGCCAATACATATAAATCATATGTGGCCAATTATAGTATATTTGAGAAAACTTTTCGTTAAATTTCGTTATTTACTAAAAGTATGAAACTGATCACATATTTCGTGCGGAAACAGTTAATAGTACTTTGTGTCATATACCCAAAGACTAATAAAGACAAATTGCAAAGAAAACGGATAATAATAAATTTTGTATTTTTAATATACTTTTTAATTGTGAATTTTTATATGAATTACAAATGCAATCGTAGTTATTTGATTGAATTTTTCTTAAAACTAAAGAAGAACGCTATAAAATATATTTCAAAATTTTTAAATTTTATTTATTTATAACGAAATAAATTTTTTCAAAAGTACTAAGTTTATGTAAGCACATTATAGTCACCTAAAATTGTTGTAGTACGATTTTACTCTTAAATGGGTTGTTAAGTTCAAAACATCTTTATCAAGCCACCTGCAAAAAATAGAGGAAATTTAACTTGTTTTTCATTTGTTAAGGTCTTTTAAAAAGCAAACAGTTTTCTACTAATTTGAATTTTTACGAAGTCAGAACGTACTCTTACCTATAAAATAATATTTAGTTGTTCTACTCCACAACATTTTACTTGATACTTTGTTTATGAGATTGTTCAAACCTTTAAAATAAAAACACAATAATTATTTAAATTAGACAACAGCTCATCGTTTATTGACCCCCATCATACAAACAAGTAGGTGAACTAGCTTCAAACTCCAGTAAACGTATGGTCGAAAAGAAAAAACTATTGTGAAATTGTGTTTAGTATTTTTTTAGCAAGTCATCACCAGTTGCTTAATATTTAACAAAAAAATAATTTTCATCATTTATACATTAAATAAAATAATATTTTTTATCGACTGTTCTGGCTTGCAAAAGTATAAAATTATTGTAAGTTATTTTCATTTGAAAGTTTATAATTTCATCAATTAGTTCAATACTGCAAACTGTTATAGCCGACTGTGCCGTATCTTATAGACATTTCACCAAAGGTATTATATCATTATTATAACATATACTCGTATGCCCAATTCATAAGCCCCATTGTATTGCTTCAGATTTATTAAAATACACTTTTATTTAATTATTTTGTGAACAGCCTATTATATTGTATAGTTATCTTGTTATTTTGCTAACTATTATTACATAAATCAAGTCAGTGGTTGTCAATTCAGTTTGCATGAATTAAAAAAACTTGTAACGATGTCATTATAAACGAAGAGATAAACACGACCTCAGACAAAAATTTCACACAATTAAAACTACTCATTTACCCAAACACTCCGACCCTCACACGCACATACTTACCTACCTAAATAATAATAAAAGACGGAAATATTAAAAATTAGGCCCGCATAAAATGCAAGGTGGCGGGCATTCTATCTACATACCTTAATAATAGAACTACCTGTACACGAGGGCTGACTCACCAAGATTAGAACACGGCTTGAGAATGATGTCTTCACATCGAAAACGATCGGCGTTCATACCAAAAAAGTTAGATAATCAATGCCTTAAGCAAAAAATACAGATCAAATTTATTAATGGTTGATTAAAGTAAATTTTGCTTTCTATTCGGGTTAAATCCTTTAAAAATAGAATAGAAAAATGTTAGAATGAGGCTACTTCTTTAAGGACTACTTAAATCATCATCATGGACTCATAAAGTTTTAACAATTTTAAAAGCAAGAGGTTTAACAAAATTTTATTACCTCTTCGAGGTTATATAAAATTACGAAACATTTTAGACAATTTTAAATTGAATTGCAGATTAAAATTATTCTGTATCACCTGGGCTCGACTGAAAATGGAGCTTCTATTCGAAAAATAGCATCTTTGTTTGGGATGGATAATGGCGGACTATCCAAAATATAACAAAACGAGTAGAGTAATTCAGACAATTTTGAAACTTGAGAAGCAGCTTTTTTTATTGGCCAAATAAAGGTGAAGGAGTTCAATTTTTTTTGGCCACAAAAATTAGCATGCAAAGGCTTTTCAATAGTCTCTCCAGGATTTTCAGTAACCCAAATGCGGCAAACTTTGACAAGGGAAAATTGGCTTCGTCTGAAAAAATACTTCTTTCAGAAAAACCCAGCCGGTTGTTCCTGAATGAATTAAGCGAATCTACGACGATGTGACTGTTCGGTCGGCTTCAATTCCTGCACCGTTTAAATCTTGTAAGGCTTCAAACTCTAATCTTGCGCAAATTTTGCCATGTGCTGTTTTTGGATAACCCCAGTTGTTGAGAACGTCGAGGAGTTGACAAATTCAGATCTGCTTCAACACTGTGGCTCACGGTTGTGCTGTTTTTAGTTAAACGACCCGGTCGAACACGCGTTGATGTTCGCAAATTTTGTAGCGAGCCTGTCTACTAAAATTTAACGACCAAATTGTTAATAGCAGTCTCGAAGGACAATTATGTTGTTAGAAATTATCAAGAATTTTACGAAATGTAACTTTAACAGCACCACAATTTTCATAGTGGATATTAATTATTTTAATGCGAAATTAAATTTATTGTAACAATTGCCAATGCATCTACTACAAAAACGTCAAAAAATAAATGTAAAAACTATGATGTTGTTGGTGTTGAAAAACAAACTTCCTGTTGAAAAATTCGATATTTTATAAAAGCATTAAATACAAAACAACACAAACAATAACATTTGTCACTTAAAGTTACCCTTAGCTTTCTATACACATTTGAGGTTTTTTGTCTTTACCTTTAGATACAGTATCGGCCAACTATGGTCTATGTAATATTTCTTTAAATAAATGGCTTCATTCCACAGCCCTTTAAATTCTTTCACTAATTGTTATAAAGTTTCGATAGTTTACTGAAGTTTTTGAAATTCAATGACATTTCTTCAAAACTATTAAAATTTTTTTGGCAAAAACATTTTAATTGATATATGCTTAGATTTTCCGACGGGGCTAGATTTCCTTTTTTTTTGGGTACGGTTTTCCGTCAATCCTCGTCAAATTTGGTTTGTGAACAAATCGGATTCGGCCGTTTGCCATCTTCAGTGTACTTTTCGTACTAGTTGCGTTCTATTGTCAGCTGTGTTTATATAGTTCGTCTTGTTCGTGTTTCCCTTCGTGTTATTGCATTCGTCATTTTCTCTCCTTTTTGCTTGTATCTCTCTCTCTCTTTTTTCATTTGTCTCTTTTTACCTTATTTGTCGCTCCCTTTTTCATTCGTCGTTCTTCCTAACTAAATCCTTTTACGATCATGCTTGTTGTCCATTTGTGTTAATGTGTAAACCCATTGGGTTTTTTTTTATTTTTTTTTTATTTTTTTATGTGACATAATAATCTGTAATTGTACGTTTATGATGTCTTGTGCACCTGAGTAACGTGTTTGCGTTGGTGTAATGTTTGTTTTCTTGTAAAAATGTTTGAATTGTTCAAATATTGTGTCCGAAGCAGTGTTTATTTGTTCATTTATTATTCGTCCGTCATATGTTTTTTGTTTATATATTTCCATGTTTTCTAATAAATTTAGTCTCCTTCCTTTGTGCTGTGTATGAAGCAGTTTAACCGTTGTTTTTATATGTCCTGGTGTTTATTTGTTGTTGAATATATGGTTCGCAAAATTTGATTCTGGAGTTGATTTTGGTTTACGTAGTTTTTTGTTATAGTCTCTAATGTGTTCCCTAAATCTGGTCTTTGCCCGATATAACTAAAATGGCACGTACAAGTTAATATGTACACTCCTTGTCTGTCTAGTATATTTGTTTCGGTTGTTTTATTCTGTAGTATTCTGCCTAGGTTGTTTCTTATTCTGAATGCCGTATTGATGTTTCGTTTTCTAAAGAATTTTGCCAGTTTGTACGTTGATTTTCCCATATATGTTAATGTAGCCCAGTTTTTTCTTCCATTCTCCTGTTCTTTGTTCGTTCTAATTTGTTCCCTGATGTTATCTACGAGACGCCCTTCGTATCCGTTGTTTTTCGCTATGGTGTATATTGTTTCCATTTCCTTATATACATTTGCCGTGTTAGTGGTGTTCCCCCGAGTCTTGTCATCAACTGCCCGATTACCGCGTTTTTGTGTTGCTGTGGATGATCCGATGAGTTGTGTATTATAGTGTCCGTTGCTATTAGTTTCCTGTATATTCCATATTCGATTCTGTTCGAGATTATGTTCCTCTTGATCGTTAGGTCTAGATAATTAATTTTTCCCTCCTCTTCCCTTCCCATTGTAAATTCTATGTTCCCGTGCCCTCCATTCAAGTAATCTAGAATTTGCCCATTTTAATTGTTTTTTATGGAGTTTTGGTTAAAATGTGATATTTCGATGAAGAAAAGTAGGGAAATGCTATTTCCACAAAAAAAGAAAATTTTCAAAATAAATTCCCGTCTGCCAATGTTTTACTAATGTTCGCTGGATAAAGGGATCTAAAAAATTTATTTTCACCGAATATGTGAGAAATTGTATTTTTACATTTTCTTTGTATTGTTTTCTCGAGAAATTTACGATAAGATTTTGTTAACAAGATTGTGTGCTAAAAGTATTAATCGCCAAAACGTGTCGCTGTTAATTAATTATTTTGTTTATTTGTTCACACACAAATAGTGTTGTTGCTTTTACATTGGTTATTTATTCCCTTTTGTATTTTACAGAAATATAAAAACAAACAATTAAATACTATTTTTTAGCTTCATATACATACATATTTTGGTGATTTTGTGATGTTAAATAAGCAAACTTGACTTGGATTCACACAACATATGCAAAATACATAATTTAATAGTTAATTTCTAACATAAATTATACTTAATAAAAATAAATAATTAAACTAAAATAGGCAATGTTAAACTAAATAGGCAATGTTTTCTTTTTCTTTTAACAACCTGAAAAAATATTTGATAACACAAGAGAGAAAAAGAAATCTTTTTATTTAATATTATTAAAAGGCAGGTTTAAATTTCAGTTCAAATATGTAAATTAACTAACTGAGTGCTGGCCCGTATTGAGTGCTGGTCCAAACGAAAAGAAAATCGATGCAATGTAGATTGTATTTCACTATTTTATCGTTACTATAATGTCAAGTGCTCTAACGAAATTAGGGAACTTGTTCTCGAAACTCGCACTTTTATGCGTTTGACTCGTTAAGATTTTCGTTAAGAGCGCATCTATTTGTGGTCGATTGGCCAGTGAATGGCACTACGCATTACAGGCAAAATTCGTTTTTTAGCAGAACGGTTCGTATGTGAAATAAATTCCCTCCAGAAGTCTTTCTTGTCAATTTCAATGTAGGAAAATTCAAATCGAATTTCTACAAGCACTTCTCCCTCTTTCCTTCTCGCCATAACATAATTTTCTAGTTCTGGCACAATTCATTGCATGAGTAGGGGTCATCTCCTGAGTGCTGGTCCGAACAAAAAAAAAACTTCATTGGACTGCAAATTAATAAGATAATTAAGTGAAATGTAGAATGTTCTTATTTATTTTATTTATAGGGTTCAGTATAAAAACTTAACCCTATTGTTGCTGTATTATGTAAATACAATGTCTGTCTGTTGCAGCCCCTCTACCTTTGGAACCGTTGTCTTCCTAAATTTTTTTTTTATTAAAAGCTAATTGTTCTCATTAGGAATAATAACTCCACAAAACAAAGTAAGAGATCTTACCTTTAAACAAATGAGTGCTGTATTTCCTAAACTGTGGGCAAAATGAATTATTCGTCATGCGTGCTGTGTGCAAATTTGTCCAAAGAGTTGGTGAAACTAAATTGGTAGTGAGCATTATTCAAGGTTTCTCTGTGCCAACGACTATGTGGCTGCTTTGAGTTGTCATCGCTTAATCGATCTCAAAACTTGGCATTTCACGCAGCAATATTGTGAAAATTTTGCACAAAGATATTGAATTATTCTCTGAGAATGTAGCTTCTCAGTTCAGGGCTTACAGAAATGCTATTTATACATCAAATATGTCCGAAAAACTTTTCGGCAGACTGCTGTGGCAGAGAGTGTGCAATTTAATTAAGGAACTGTGAGTCGTCATCGATCAATCAATGTCAAAACTCGGCATTTCACGCAGCAGTATTATTCGCTGAGAAAGTAAATAGCTACCTCTTCCATCATTGTGGCTTCTCAGTTTACGGCTTACAGTCATACATCAAATATGGTCGAACAGCTTTTCAAATGATGTACAAATTTCAGTTGTCGACGAGAATCTAACAGAAAGTGCGCAATTTAGTCAAGGAACTTCCTGCAATTTTATATCGATGACTATTTCAAAAACAACATTGCCGGACCTAAGGAAGAAAAAAGCCAATACACTCACAGAGACTGAAAGGTTGGTGTAGATTTTTCAAAATGTTGTTGGAAACACACTTTAGTCATTAATAGGCACTCCAGAGCCATGGTTACGGGCATTTTAGTTTCTGATTTTTAAAGTATAAAAAAATATAATTCTGTAATCTTATTACCTGCCTTTTTAGCGATGATAATTGGCTGCCTAGGTACTGTGATTTGCTACCTTGTGAGGTGAATTAAAAACCAATAGAAAAACGGTTCACACTTAATTTAAATTAATATTAACCTCGCAATTCATTAGGCCATAAATGAAACCACAACTAAAATCTTGTAATTGAAATCTTGACGTGATAAAATAAGAAGTAGACCATGACAGCCAAATGAATAAAATTGTGTTCCATAATAAATGGGAATATTTGTTGCATTTAATAAAACCGAAATGTATGTAAGTAAACCAAAATAAAAAGGGGAAAAAGAAAAAGATAACACCACTTTTCTAACACAAATCTAAGAGAGTTACGAATCTCTGAGAGAAAAAAGTCTAAAATAAGTTAAAACAGCATGATTGTAAAATTTCTATTCAAACACGCATTTGATATTTTTATAACATTGCACACCATCTGGCTTTATCATGAATCGAAATAAGGTGGCAACTTGTCTTAAAAACAAGGCCCATACTATTCTCCAATGTATAATTGTTGTTATTTGGTAAATATTTTTATCTTTTTTTGTCAAATATCTAAAAACAACAATAAAAAGCAGACAATTTCTTGAAAGTATGGCAACATTATTTGGAGTATCGTATCACAAAATGAGATAAAACCAAATTTATATGATGCCATATTTTCATGACATTTATTTTCAATTCTTGGTTAAAGTTGCAGCAAGTTTCATTGTATGCTTTAACGATGAAATTAATTAATGTTATTGTAGTTTGTGTAAAAAGCGTACAAAACATTTAAGCCGTGCCCAGTTACTCTGCACGTCTTAAAAAAAAAAACAAAAAATCACATGCAACTAGTTTCATGTTTGAAATAATAGTCTTCAACGTTAGTGCGTCCGTTAGCAGCCTTTTTCAGCACTTTGTATCACATCGGTGAATTTTCAAAGTTTTAGAAGATCAGTAACCCTAAAACGGGCGACGCTAACAATGCTGAAAACTAGCGCCCAATTGCAATCTTTTCTGCACTTTCTAAAGTGATTGAAAGTATGTTTAAATTTCATCTTGTGAGGTGCCTGGAGTCCAACAGCTTATTTCGCAATCGACAGTATGGTTTCCGTAGGGGGCACTCTACGGGCGACTTGCTGGCTTTCCTATCTCATTTCGGAGAGAGTAAGCATTTGATAGAGTGTGGCGTGTTGCACTTCTGTCAAAACTTCTTGCTTTTGGTGTCGGTTATTATTTCTCCAGATTTATATCGAGTTTTCTCAGAAATCGCACTATACGAATTGTTAGAGATGGGATTTCATCAAACGAGTTCAAGATTAGTTAAGGGGGTACCGCAAGAATCCGTTCTTTTTCCTGTTTCCCTATTTCTTATGTTTCTATATGACCTTCTTTGTCAAACTTTCAACTCTATATACTCCTTTGCAGATGACAACACCATTTATCATTCGAATTCTTTCAGTAATAGACCGAACCAGTTGTGAGTGGGGTGCAAAAGTTAATGCATGAATTATACGCTCAAATACGATCTCGTTGTGGGTGGGGTTCAAAAGCTAAAACATGAATTATACGCTCAAATATGATCTCGCAAGAATATCCGAATGAAGTCGTGTAAATAGAGTCGATTTTAAAGCTCGTAAGAACTCAATATTGCATGCTTACGCTAAATATGTGTTCGGAAATGACGCTGATTCTCTTATTACGGATGGTATTAAAGAATCGGAAACTCTTGATGTTCGTGGCTTGAAAATTCAGTATGATGTTCGATGGACTAAGTACCTTTTCAGGTTTCTACAAACCTTCCAAGTGTGTCGGTTTTCTAAAATGGTGTAAAAGATACTTCACTCCGTTCGATTTGCATAGTATTGATGTGAGCCGTTCTCAAAATGGAGTTGCTTGACCGCGTACAAGTGAGGGCCAAGAAGCTCATTTTGGCCTGTAGGGTATCAAACTCTATTGATTAACATTTAGTATTGACCGAATGTGGGTTATATTTCACTATTTTATCGTTACAACAATGGTAATTGCTCTAATGAAATTAGGGTACTTGTTCCCGCTACCCGAACATTTTCGCATTTAACTCGATTTTTATCGAGAACGCATCCATTTGTGGTCGATTTTCTAGTAAATCGCACTACGCATTACAGGGAAAATTAGTTTTTTGCCAGAACAGTTCGTATGTGGATTAAAATTCCTCCAGAGGTTTTTCCTGTGACTTTCAATGTAGGAAAATTTAAATTGAATGTCCAGAAACACTACACCCTATTTCCACCTTCCTATAATCTAATCTCCTAACTCTGGCACAATTCATTGCATGAGCAGAGGTCATCCCTTTAGTGCTGGTACAAAAGAAAAATGAAAAATTTCATTATGTAAGCTTGCTCTTATTGCGATGGTGGTTTTAACTCCCCAGTTCTGATTCATGATTATCCCATTTTATTCACATTTCTGACAAATAGTTCTCAATTTTATTGTGAAATAATCTTTAGTAAAATTTTAAATTAATAGATTGTATTTCTCCTTCTTGTTTCTTTGGGAAATATTATATCTTGTGATTCAACCGTTATGAGTACAGGAATAATATCTATTAAGGGTCTATTAAGTCGTTAATGGTTAATCATTATTTTAATATTTATAAACTTCTTATTCTCCACAAATAATATTATTTGTGTAATTTAGAATTATGTAGAAATTTTAAAGATTTTTGTTGATTAAAAACAAAAATTAAAGAAAGTTTAAGCGCTTCTTCTTCTTCTTCTTCAGATGTGTTTTGGCACATAAAATAGCCATAAAAGAGCTTAATTTTTACAAATAATATATTAATTTCTAAGAATGTACAAAAATTAATTTATAACAAACATTTTAGACGTTGTTGTACGAAATTAGCAAAAAAAAAAAAAAATAAGACGGAACATAAAAGTTTTATTTAATTTATTTAAATATTTAAAGCATCGACAAATTGTTATATTTACATGCATACTTATGTATAGACATATACATATGTAAAAAAAATAAACAAAATTTAAAATTCATACAAAAAAATTATAATGAATAACTAAAGCCAAAAATAGTAAGAAATTATTAATTTATAAGGCACGAGCACAATGACTTGCATTTTAATTCTAATTTCTCTTTCCCTCTCTCTCTCTCTCTCTCTCTCGCTTATGCTGCTGACAAGAAAAAAATCTGTTCATAAGATCCGAGCATTAAACTATCTGTTTAACTAAAGAAATAAATATAAATTAATTAACTTATTCAAAAATACAAAATTAAATTTCATAAACGCTGCGTAGTTTCTTTTAACAAATGCCCTAAATTTACTAAAAGCTTTTATTTTATAATACGAGTCCATTGTTGTTTAAATTATAAAGTTTATTAACAATTAAATAGTATAATATCAATATTTCATAATTTATATTCTCACTTTCTTTCGAATTGAATTCTACCTAAAGCCAGACTGCGTTAGCTGAAATAGAGAATTTTTCTCTATAACGCAAAGAAAATTTGTGCACTCATAAGAGGTGAAAAATTCTAGGGGAATGAGCTAAATTTGAACAAAGTTCTATTAGCCTTCCCCCAACTGGTTGATCTACATGCGTGATAAGATTAACGTCAGTACCTAGCCGTGTAAGCCACCTGACGGTGGATCAAACCATTGTGGATGATTTTAGCGTCACCCACGCCCCAGGAAACCTGCGGATGTCTTTATCCTCCAGCCCTCACTTCTTACTAAAGAGTTGGAGACTATCCAACATCTGGTCTAGAACACAAACAAGCTTAATAAAATTTTAGAACACAACCGCAAGCATGCTCACTCTAAACCAGGACTATTCATTGTGTTCGTTGTGAATCATCCGACCCACACAGCTCAAACGAGGGCTGCGAAACCACAACCACCACGATACTCCCATTGGGACAATCTCAATAATCAGTCAGAGAACAGTTAAAAGGCTAGAAAGCCAAAAAGCTAGACTCTGGGGCTTACGGATTCCGTGCTAGCTTATTAGGGGACTTGGCTCCCTTTTACCGCCGGTGGCACATGTAATGACAGTGAAGTTGATCTACAATTATAACAGAGAAACTTTGAACAATCGATTTGAATTTTCATAATTTTAAAGGAAATTTGCTAATCGTTCAACTGCAAAGGAGGAGCCTTAAGTGAAAAGCGTGTAGGAAATAAATGGTAAAATTAAATTCCCTGATTCTATTACAGACAATTCCATCAATGAAATAAAATAATGATGACCCATTAGGGGCAAAGTAAAATCATTAGGCGCCTTTATTTCCCCCAATGAACTGGACTTTAGTATAAAAACATTTTGTAACGTTAGTTTCTTTTTAACAAACGTTTGGACTTTTTATTGCAAAATAATAATACAGTACTTGAGAGTTTTAAATTAAGTTAAATTAAATTGAGTTAAATTAAGTTAAACGATTACCTGAATATATACGAACCTAATAACAGAACTGCCTGAACGCCAACACTGACTCACCAGTATAAACTAAACCGCGGCTTGAGAATGATGCATTCGCATCGAAAGCGCTCGCCATCGAATACAAACCATCCAGTTAGGATGGAAAATGGCAATACGATTTATTTACCTTCAATACACACAAAATTAACTGAATAGTAGCTTTGTTATCTTAACTTAACTTGAGTTAATTTATTTCCCCAGCAGGAATGCTTATATAACTTGTTCAAGCGGTTCTCGCATATGCAAGAATATTCTACTTTAACATTATTATTATTATTATTCCGTTTAGGCGCATGCGTTTGTTTTCTGTTGGCTACTTATTCTTATTTGATAGAATTTCTTATAAGCATGTTGTTGTTGTCTTGCGTGTATAAGATTTTTTACAAAACTACGCAGTTTGTAAAATGCATACTGGGTCGTTTACTTTTTTACTGGTAACTGCTTTCTTTTAAAACTTAAGAAATCATCTTTGATGAATTTAAAAATTTATTTAAACTTGAAAATGTTTCTTTTTGAATCTAAGATCTCGCTATGGGTTTCATATTTTCTTGCTGAGAACGTCAACTAATTTAATTATTTTCCGAGAATTATGGAATGGTAGTAAAGTGCACACAAAAAGTAACGCTAAGTTTTAAATTAACAAAGACTGCATTAAAGAATAAAAAAATGTTTGCAATATTAAATTGCACATTTTTAAAGTGTAGTAAATGGAGTGCTACTGTGCTGTTTATGCACATATTGTACCAAAATAAAAGTACAAATGTAACATCTTTACCACGCCTGTTATGAGTTGCTGTTTTCTTCTTAGACAACTCGACAAGTTGTTACACTAAGAAAATGCAGCTTAATTTGTATGGCGTTTTTTTTTGGTTTTGTTACATGGATGATTTGTTATACTATAGAGCTCTTCAGCACGCAGCCTAGAAGCTCAAAGTTAGCGCCGTTAAAATTGATAGAATAAACATTTTAAGCATGTTTAAAAAATTTGTTTAGACTCTTTGGCAACATGTTGCTTCAAAAGAAACAACATTTTTGTTTGTATGCCTTTGTATGTCTAAACTTAAAATATTCAGTTAATCGACCATTTTGCTTAACTCTATTCAAGATGTTACAAAAAATCGCATTTAAGCGTATCATTTATATTCATATCATGGCTCGCCTTCTTTGTGTAATAATCTGATAATATCGCTTTGCATCTGAATAATTTTTCTTTACATTTCGTATCTTATGTAGAAAAGAAATTTATTTATATTTAATACTTTTTTAGAACATTAATTATTTAAAAATAAAACAATATTTTGTTTACATTATTTATTATCTAATAATAATCAATAAATCTATAGTATGTGTTAAATTCAGAAAAAGTCTTTAAGAACGGATTCCAGTTAGCTCTTTAATCTCACATGGATAGCGGGATACAATTACGTGTAGGACGTGATGGAACATTAGAACAAATATTACTTATTAAAAATTGACTGCGCACATTTCTTTTAATAAGATTAAGGACGGAAACATTCAACATTGTTCTTTGATTTTTAAGCGTCGGAAGTGTAACGAAAGCAAGTCTATTAATATAAGACGGTAAATTTTCCATATTCCGATGCAAGCCAAGAAGACAAAAACTCAAAAATTGTTTCTGGGCAGATTCCACAGTACTAATATGGACACTGTCAAAAACTATAGAGCCATATTTCAGATGTATATAATTGTTTCGCTATATAAGGGCCAGTTAATTCTTTAGCCCAACGTTTTACAAATCTCAAAACAAATCAGGCTTTATTTACTGCAAATGAAGTGTGTTGTTTAAAATTTAGTTTAGGATCAAGTAAGACACTTAAATCAGAAATTGCTTCAATTTTGTTCAATATTTCATCGTTCAAGACATAATCAATATTCAAATATGTTCTCCGAAAGAAACTTTTTAAAATTGAGCTACATAAGATTCATTTTACACCAGGAACTAATCGCATCTAAATCATATTACAAGAAGATATGATTCCAATAATAATTATAAGTTAAAAAAATGTTGACATCATTGGCATACATGAGGATATTGGAAATCTTTATTACTCTTGGCAAATCATTGATGAACAAAGAAAACAACAATGGCCCGAAATGGCTTACTTGTGGCACACCAGATTTATTATAGTATATCGGTTTAGATGTCAGATTCTTGAAGTAAACTTTCTGTATTCTGTACAACAAATAAGAGAAAATAGTCTTAAAGAGTCATGTGTGAATCTCATGCAATTGGGATTGTGTTATAAAAGCTTATGATTGACATAAAACGTACTGTGTTCGAATTTTAAATGAACAATGCATTAGCCCATTTTCACTTGTCAGGATATGTCAACAAGCAAAATTACCGCATTCGCCGCTTCTAAGAATCCTAATGCGATTATTAAGAAGCCTTTACAAGTTCAACGTGGCACTGTATGGTACATTATATGGTGTGGAGGTGTGATTGGGTCTTTGTTTCGAATATGAGGTTGGACATGCAGTAATGGTCAATGGATCACGCTATCGCGAGGTGCCAACACCGCAATTTTTGCCTATTAGCAAAGACATGGATATCACTGATATGTGGCTTCAACAGGACGGTGACACATGTTATACAGCCAATGAAATGAGCAATTTATTGCAAATCAAATTTCCCGATCGCATAGTTTCACGACAATCAGCAGTTAAAAGGCCAGCCAGATTGTCTGATTTAACACCACTGGATTATTTTTTCGTGGGGCTATGTTAAGGACAGAGTCTATACGGAGCCAATGCATTTGATTTCAGCTTTAAAATTCAAAATCCGAATCGTAATCTGTCCGCATGGTCGTGATGGACATTTGCAAGATATCATTTTTTGATTCATAATTGCCGAACTCTTCTTTCGTAATACAATAAAAATTTTAATTATCTTATGGAGCAGAAGAGGAGATAATATATTTTAATTGCTACTCGTGATTTAATTGTAGCATAAGAAAGAACAATTAAAAAGCGCTTGGATTAAATGGAATATTACGCTTTTTCTCACTGATGTGATATGACAATTGATTACCAAAGTATATAAATATATAAAATGAAGCCTTTTTTAGAACAGGTAGAAATTTGAGTTATTTAGTATAAAGAAAAACGCTATATTAGCATTGTCTCCCCACAAACGCTCTCAGCAAACTTAACATCTGTTCACTTCATAAATACTCCCTAGAGATCAACTAAATGTAAACAATATAAAAAATTGAGTGTAAATTGTTGCTTAGAACTTTACAGTCTTAACAATTTTAGTAACAGTTGTCTGTACTAATCATAATAACAGTTATTGCGAGCCAGACGTGTATTAAAAGTTGTATTCAAATAAACACAAAGACAGTATAAAAAATTATAATGATCTCAAATTAAAGCAGGGAAACATTTTAAACAAAACAATCAAATTTAAACATGTATTGTCAAATATATAAAAACATTTTGAAGACTAAAAACAAAAGAGACGACGGATAAAAAAATAACAAAAAAAGATAAAATAACACAGTGAATAATTAAAAAAAAAAGTAAATAAGACACAACTTGTCTGATAACTGGTTAAAAATTCGACTTAACAAAAATATTGTAACAAAAAATTGTGTCTTAAATGTCAACCTCAACACAAACCAATACCAACAACAGATCTCCCAACGCCATTGCCACTACAGTGGAAGATGAAAAATGTGCCAAAACAAAACGTTTTATTTTATTTGCAACTTTAGTTTCATTGGCCATTATAGGCTGGCATTTATACGGTAATAAATTATGTGAAATAAAATTAAGACACCTTTACGCATCTGTTTGATTTATATTTTCAGAACATTTTATATATGAATCTGCCACAAAAGATCATGTCTCACCCACTGAACACGAAATACATGAATTTACCCAAAATCTATATGAACTAGAAATAAAACACAATCCATATTTGGAGAAAGTAAATTTTCAGGGTAAAACGAAGGCCTCCTATCGTGATGATAGAGCACCACAACCGTAAGTCGTCGTTAATTACATATGTACATATACACACTTTTGTTCACACGTTTTTATAAAAAATGTGTAATTGAATAATATTACAATCTAGTTAAGCTGTTGGAATTTTACAAATTTGTAGGTAAACAATTTTATTTCTGGTGTTAGGGATTCCCCTGAAAAAAGACACATTTTTTTGTTTCTCAATAGTTTTAATATAAATACGCATGTATGTACGTATTATATCTACATGTATTTTTTGTTGTTGGTTCTGTTTAAAATTTTAACAAAAAGCCGTTATTGATTGCTTTTAGTACTTCGAAATAAGATACTCAGATGATTTTTTTCCATTTTTATTGCTAAAATTAAATTTGATGAAAATTAAGAAAATGAACTGACACTTGATACCTCAATAACTACACAAACTAGCAACATGTTCAGCAGAACTATGGCTGTATTTGATACAATTTCTACCAGCTTGTGAGTTGCATAATTATTTGAAGTTTATAGTTCTAAAGAGTTTTTCAGCAAGAAGTTTGTTTTCTAAAACAAAAAATTTAGATTAAGATGATTCAAATTTGTATTGTATTACGAAGCGAAAAGTTCGACAAATATGAATGCAAAATGACATCTGGTAGTTGTTCATCACGATCACTCCGACAGATGTCGATTCTTTCATTAAATTTTTTAATCACTTTTTTGCAAAATGGCGGTCCTATTTTATTAATCACATCAGGATTCGTAAATTTACGGTTTTATAGTTTTATAAAAGATTTCTACAATGATGGGATGTGAACAATCAGGTTACAAGAGGCGCGGGACGGCCTCCTCCTTTATCCCCTCCCCATAATCTCATTTACTTGTTCTGGTACATGAGTAGGGGTCATCCCCTGAGAACTGACCCGAACGCAAAAAAAATCACTCACGGATTTTAAATTTTAAGGCTGAAGTCGATTCGATTGGCTCCGTATAGACTCTGTCTTTAACATAACCCCACAAAAAATAATCCAGTGGCGTTAAATCGCACGATTTGGCTGGCCACTTAACTGCGGATTTTTGTGAAATTATGTGATCGAGATTTTTGATTTGCGATAAATTTAATCTTGCCGGAACCACATGTCCGGATATCCACGTAAAAGGCCAAACTTGAGTTGTTAGTATCTCGCGATAGCGTGATCCACTGACCGTTACCGCATTTCCAGCCTCATCTTTTTTTTTTTTTTTTTTTTTTTGTTAAAGAGAAGTAGCACTTCAGGCAACAATGCCTATTTAGTCAAATACCGTGTTACATTCTTGAGGAAAGCGATAGATAAGAGATAAAACAAGTGGTGAAAGTAGAAGAACAGTCGGAAATTAACTGCTGTATAAAAGACAGCACAGCGACCAGTGACTATGCCTTCATCGCTGAGCAGTCCCACCGACAGTCAATTTTAAATTTTGTAGTGAAAAAAACCAAGGTTTTCGTTGAGAATCGAACCCACAACCCCCATACTGACAAGCTAGTTAAGTACTTACTAGCCTACAGGAGCACCAAAAAAAAGGCTCAATCATGCATCCGGACCACGTTAAGCATGTAAAAGCCTCTCAATAATTGCTCTAAGATTTTCAAAAGCACAAATGCGGCAATTTTGCTTGTTGATGTATCCCGAGAAGTGAAAATTGGCTTCGTTTGATAAAATGATTTTTCAGAAAACCAGCCGGTTGTTTCTAAATGAATTGAGCGAATCTACGGCGATGTAAATCGTCGCTTCAATTTCTGCACCAGTTGAACCTTGTAAGACTTCAAAGTCAAACTTCGCCCAAAATTCGCAATGTGATGGTTTTGGATAATCACAATTCCTGAGAACGTCGAGGAATTGTCAAATTTTAATCTACTATAACACTTTGGTTCACGCGATGTGAACGACCCGGTCGAACACGCGTTGGTCTTCGCACATTTTTTATCGAGCCTGTCGACTCAAATATAACGACCATATTCTTAATAGCGGTCTCAGAATGATGATTATGTTGTCCGAAAATATCAGAAATTTTACGAAATGGAACTTCAACAAAACCACCAATTTCATTGTCGATTTAAATGCGATTTTCGTGGGAAATTGAATTGGATCCCTTATTATACTCAAAATACCTTTTATCGCTCAATTTATTCGTTCAACTTGTCCACTTTTTTTTTTGTTTTTAATAGGACCAGCACTTAGGGGATGACCCCTACGTATGCAATGCACTGTGCCAGAACTAGGAAATTAGGTTACGGGAAGGGGGAAAATGGGAGTAGTGTCTGTGGACATTCGATTTGAACTTTCTCAGTTCGAAAGTGACAGGAAAGACCTGCGGAGGGATCTTATTCCACATACGGATTGTTCTGCTGAAAAACGAATTTTCCCTGTAATGCGTAGTGCGATTTATTGGATGTGCTCTCATCGAAAATCGAGTTAAACGTGAAAACGTGCGAGTATCAGGAACAAGTTCCCTAATATCATTAGAGCACTTACCAGTAACTTAGCAGTAACGATAGAACAGTGAAATGCATCCCACATTTCGTCGATGCTCTAGAGAATCAATAGAGTTGAATACCCTACTGTCAGCAATGAGCCTCTTGGCCCTCTTCTGTACGCGGTCGAGTAACCCCAAAATAGACTTTGGAGCGCCGGCCCATACATGAGAGTTGTATTTCATTTTCGGACGGATGTAGGTAGTATAGATAGTACGGAGATCGGATGGGGTGAAGTATCTTCTACACCGCTTTAGAAAACCGAGGCACTTGAAAGCTTCTTTAGAAACCTGAAAAATGTGTTTAGTCCAACGAACATCACACTGAATTTTCATACCAAGAACATCAAGAGCTTCCGATTCTGTAATACCTATATCACCCATAGTAACAGATGCAGCACCACTACCAAACGAAGATCTATGCGTAACCATGCAACACTGGTCTTACGAGCATTGAATTCTACTCTATTCACACGACCCCATTCCAAGATTGTCACAAGATCGTGATTAAGCGTATCCTTCATGTTTTGCCTTTTGGAAGTAACCTCCAAATGGCCTAGTCTATTATCAAATGAATATGAGTGACAAATGGCGCTGTCATCTGCAAAAGAATATATTGGGTTTAGAAAGATAAGGAATAAGGTAGGAGAAAGAACGGAGCTTTGCGGTACCCCTAGCTGAGGAGCTGTAGCTGCTACTTTAACGTGTTCTATATTATTTTTAAAAAGTTTAAATTGCCTTTCAAGCTCTAGTTCCTGTGCAAAAGCAGAAGTAGTAGTAGCCTATACTCTATGTACACCAGAGTTTACATTGAATTCTGATTAAGCTGATGATGTTGAAGTATTGCTTGAAGTTATTAAAAAGCTTGTTCGGAAGCTGCATAAGTAAATGTAGTGGAGGATGCAGCAGAAGTTGGTGAAATAAGGACATCAGTATTTGGTATATAATTTCATTTTGTGACCATCACAACACTTGAAACGGAAGGTAAATTCAGAGATTCAAAAGAAGTAATCACAACATAAGAACGAGTTGATCTTCACAGAAACATATAAACTTCTTAGTTGGCTCATTGTTGCAAACTCCGGAAATTGTATTTCCGACATAACTAAAGCATTAGTAATCCTTTGACTATTTGGGCGTAGATCCATTTTAGTTTTAATATTAAATTCAATGGATTAACCATACCTGGACCTTAAAATTCTAATTAAAAAATAAAGACCCAATCATTAGTTAAATTGTTTTTGTTCTTTAGTTTTTTGCAGGTCAATGAAGATTTGCTTGCAACAGACGATATAAAAACTATAAAATTAATGCGTCGTTTGTTCGATAATTATGATTTGGATACTCATGCTATTGAAGAAGTAACGCCTGAAGAGGAACAAGAAGAATTAGATTTTCTAAAAGCTGTTCTCGACACACCAATTATGGAAAAAACAATGAAGTTTTTGGAGTTTAAAGGTAAAATATTATTAACTAAGAGCTTTGGTTTTATAAAAAACAACCTTTTAATAGTGACCTGTGAAATATTCTAGCAGAAAAATTTAATGGCACGAAGTGAAGTTAGCTGACAATGAAAATTTATGGTTTTACATTATTGTTGTTATATTTTTTGATGCTACAACTTAGCGTTTAAAGGAGCACAACGAAATTGTAGATTTTGCCATTCTGTAACATTTTTTGTTGTTGGTAAATATCACTTTTCTTTCGCAGATAATAATACTCGAAACATATGCCAATCAAACTTATTTGGCCATAGACATTTTGGAAGTAGGTACTATGCGACCGTACATGGAAGAAACAACCAGTGCTTTGTGCTTTTACCCAGCAACCACATCGGTATTTTTAGGTGATACAGATATTAAGAAATCAGATGTTCTTGGCATGAAACTTAAATGCTATTTATTCAGAACGCAAAAGAAATAGCTCAGTATCTCGGCTTTTTGATACAGTGTAGGAGATACTTAATTCTATCTGATCTCCTTACTCCCCCCCCCCTCCGGGGGCATGTTCTTTTGATGGATCTATTCCTCGACATGTGTCTTCGGGGATAAAAGGCGCCACCAGTCGCCTGGGCCAGCAGGAGTCCAATACTGGAAGAGACATAGAAGGCTTTAAAGAAAGTTCCGAAAAGGTGCTAACGAAAAGAGGAGGTTAACATTCAAGTAAATGTCGTAGTTGCGCTTAAAACAGGACTTGAAGTTGGATAGTCTCCAAGCCTTAGGGAGTGGGGGCACGGCACTGCTACCGTGGGCTCGAAAACTGCTACTAAGGCGTATGTGGCTCTTAGGGCGTCGTTAGACGCTCTTCCTACAACCCAGTAGTAACACCACCATCAGGTTATGGCCACATGCCTCGGTACTGATGCAACCCAATCACGAAATGATCTCATTGCTCCCCTTCCCCATTTTGACACGTTCTTTCGGGGATAAAAAGCGGCACTAGTCGCCTAGGCTAGCAGAACCCTGAAACTGGAAGAATTAGACACCCGAGGTCCGACCAGTAACTAACCAAATTAATATTACGGGAACCAGTGGTCTGCAGAGCTACGGCTCTGTACTAGTTATTGGTGAGGCCCTTCGGGGAGTAACATGGTAACATGGTAAACCCATACACCACAGAAACGTTCAAATAGTTAGGTGCTGATGAGAATTTATATCTCATCCGATATCCTTACTAACAATGCCACCTTTATCAGAATACAACGCTCATATATAAGCCGATATTTCAAATACCTTTTAGAAGTAACTTGATTGCATACAGAAGAGAGCGGATAGATTTATCAGTTACAGAATGATATTCATCTCTATTTTACTCGCTTTCTCATTTTGACATGTGCCTTCGAGGGTAAAAGGCGCTACCAATCGCCTGGGCTAGCAGGAGCCCAATACTGGAAGAGACATAAGAAGTCCGACCAGTGACTTGTGGCACAAACTGGTACCACGGGAACCAGTTACCCGCAGGACTACACGCCTGTTCCGGTTATTGGTGAGGCCTCTCGGGGGCAACGTGGTGGCTACGGTTTAAATCGGGCTTTGAAGAAAGTTCCGAAGAGGTATTAACGAAAATAGGAGACCAACATCCAAGAAAATGTCCTACTTGCGCTTATAACAGGACTAGAAGTTGGATAGTCTCCAACTCTTGAGGAAGGAGCACGGCCCTGGTCCCGTGCACTTGGAAATTGCTACTAAGGCGTATATGTATGCGTGTATGCGTCTTAGGGCGTGGGTGGACGCTCTTCCTAACACCCGATGGTAAGACCACCATCAGGTTATGGCCACTGATGCAAACCTCATCACGAAATGATTTCCTTACTCCCCCGGGGACGCAGTCAAGGTGGATCCCTTCCCCATTTTGACACGTGCTTTCGGGGGTAAAAATCGCCACCAATCGCCTAGCCTAGCAGGACCCTGAAACCGGAAGAATTAGACACTCGAGGCCCGACCAGTGAGTAACCAAATTAATACCCCAGAAACTAGTGGCCCGCAGAGCTACGGCTCTGTACTGGTTATTGATGACGCCCTTTGGGGAGTAACGTGGTGGCTGAAATTTAAACCAAAAAACCGCAGAAACGGCCAAACAGTTAGGTGCTGATCAGAATTTATATCACATCTGATATCCTTACTATCTATGCCACCTTTATCAGAATACAACGCTCATATATAGGCCGATATTTCAAATACCTTTTAGAAGTAACTTGATTGCATACAGAAGAGAGCGAATAGATTCATCAGTGTCAGAAGGACATTCATCTCCATTAACTCCAGTGGTGTTAAATCGCACGATCTACTACAACTAAATATAAATCACTTGACAGCTGACAAAGTGATCGCCAGTCAAAAAAGTGTTGCCAACTTAAACTTCTGCATTTTTATAAAAATATCCGATACATTCACCCTGTCATTATATTTAATTTAAAAATAAAATGCCATAATTTTGAAATTTTAGGAGCTGTCACCAACGATCCTGACACACAGTTGCAGCTTTTAAGGAATGTGTGGTTTTTGCAGTACTCGCGAGGTCAAGGAAGCATTAGTAGTTCTGGCTTCGAACATGTATTTATGGCAGAAATACGCGATCGTAACGTATTGGGTTTGCACAACTGGGTGTATTTTCATGAGCAAGAAAAATTGGGCAATTTGAATTATAAAGGCTTCATCAAGAAAATGGTTTTGGAAAAGGTAAATTATATAATAATTAATAAGTAAACAAACAAAAAACAGATACAAATGAATCACATTATATTTCTTTGATGTAGGACTCCCACTATCTCACAGCCATACGTTTTCAATTTCATCATTTAAACAAGTCATATAATACACTTTTTGTTGGAACATCACCAGAATTGGAGCTGAGTTTATACACAATGTGTTTTTTGCTGAGCGTGGGTAAGCCCTGTCCCATTCAACTGGGTCATGTTAAATTTACTATCATAACACATGCTTGGGATTGGAATGGTAAGAAAACCTTGGCCACTGCCTACCCCTTAATAGAAAATTGAGATCTTTGTACTTAATAAAATTCTGATAATGAGGCTGTTTTTGTCTTTTCATTATTTATAATAAATTTATTGAAAATTTTTGATTAATTTCCTAAATATGTTTTTAACTTATATTCTGTATAATGTACAGTTATCCTTAATATTTAAAAAATATAAATAAATTAACAAAATGATTAAATTATACATTTCGAAGCCCGTTTTATTATTTTAAACTTTTTTGATTTCAGTTGACATTCGACGTATCGCAGTTTGAGCCGGTGAAATAGTTTTATCCGTTAACGAATCGCTGCTATGCTCATCGTCTTCAAGACTTTCATGATCATCAATTTCGGTGTAGGTATTAGAATCAAAGGATCGCATTAAACTTGGACTACTTATATAAAATTCCAACTCAAAGGGATCTATTAAATCACTGCTTGAATTTGTAGTCAAATCTAGTTGGGGATCACAACTACTTTTTGGTGGTGGCGGACGTGGAAGACTGTTGTGGCAAATTGGATTTTGAGTTGGAGATTCCTCCAGTTGTATTTGACGACCCCATAGGGCCACTGCTCGTTCTCGATTGACTAGGGCCCTCTGTTGAGCTATTTCTTCCAGTTGCTGATATTGTTGGTGCGACTGATGATGTTGTTGGAGGAGCAGCTGCTGCTGGTGTTTCTGCCATGGTTGGTTCTGAGATTGATGCAGTGTCGGTTGGTTGTCCTCCTGTAGTGTCGTATTGATATGCAGAGGCATCATAATCTGCGGCATTGTAGTCATAGTTTGAGGTGTCATAAGCCTGTCCGGTGGCATACTGTCCTGTATTTTCGGCATATTGCGATTGTTCATAGGATGGATCATAGGCTGAGGCGTCATACTGCTGCTGATCGTATCCCTCATAGCCTCCGTAATCGGCTGCTGTATAATCTGTTGTGGCATCTGGTATTTCTCCTGCGGCCGTATAGTCTTCTGTTGCGTCATTTGGGTTTGTATTTCCAACATTTGGGTTTCTCGGTTGCTGCTGCTGCTGCTGCTGTTGTTGCTGCTTTTTCTCTCCTTCTCCAATATTGTCTTTGAGGTTTTCATCGTCGTTGTCATTGATTGTGGATTTGTAATCATATTTGGATTTATAGTCTGTATCGAAGGCAGCTGTTGTTGCAGTGGGTAATGTTGTTGTGATGTTTGTTGTATCACCGGCTTTTGTTTTTCCCAGTATAGATTCATAGCTATAGGGGCTATTCTTACCGTTGTTGCTGTAGTCGTCTGTAATAGATCGTGCAGTGGCATTGTTGGTTGCACCAAATGAGGTCGGCTTGTAGTCGAGAGAGGCTACATTGAAGAAAAATTTCTGATTATATCACAAGATGCAATGGATATTCTAAAACTAATTATTTGTGCGCTGACCGAACAGAAAATTATTATAACAACTTAAAGGGACAGTTCTTTTAAGTAAGATTTCTTCTAATTGTTTCAAAATATTGAATATGATAAATAATTTTTGAAAATAAGTTGAATCGAAAAACATTTCCTTTAAAGCCAAGTTAATCTTTTCAGAAGCTATGACTAAAATAAAAAGTCTCAAAAAACGCTTTTAAATTAAAAAGTTAAAATAAACTTATTATGGTGCTATCAAGCTGATAATTTCTCTCCTTATAGCGTGATATAAAAAAAATAACTTGTTGTCCTAAAGTATGATATTTTTTACCTTTGACTGTTGTTATTGGTAGACTATTGTAAGATGTTGGATTAGTTTCTAATTTACCAAGGCGATCGCTGTTTATCATGCGATTTGTTAAAAATTCAACATTCGATTGCAACGAAGATATTTCCGATCTTTATTTAAATATTTCCAAGTGATCAAAAGAAAATTAAAGAAGATAGATAATACAAGCGATCGGCAAAAAGACAGAGAAAGAAAGATAGGGAGACAGAAAGAGAGAGAGAGAGAGAGAGAGAAAGAAAAGAGAAGAAAATTTTCATTATTAATTTAAAGTTCTTTCATACAAACCTTTTCTTGTTGTTCTTGTTGTTTGAATATTGTATTTTGTGTGTTATGCTCTTGCCGATCCATTTCTTGATCACTGCTTACTGGTGATGATGTGATATTCTCAAAACTATTGATCTTTTGTAATCTATTATTTAGTTCCTTATAACTTGACCAAATATATTTTAAACGCACCATTAGTTTTGAGTTCAAATCACGTAAATTTTCTTTTTCACCACTTAATAAAAGATAAAAGTTAAGCAAATAAAAAAGAAAATAATAATTAAAGAAATAATAGTTAAACAATTTTCAAAAACAAAATTAAATATAAACTTAGTGGCTAGCGAGTCATTTAATTAATTTCTTATTCAAAAATCCTCACATTTATTGAAACTGCTTTTTAAGCTACGAGGCATCTATTAGCGACTGCTTTGGACAACTGCACAAGATGTGAAAAGCAGTAGTATAATTTTGCGATATATCCAACATTGATAGATAAGAAATAAGGGCTTAAATCGGAATTCCGTAAAAAGTATGTCGAATTCCAGGAGGTACATATGTAAAATATTTAGAAAATTACTGAAATAGTCACAAAAAATGACTTCACTTTTCTCTTTAGCAAATAAGAAAAGTTAAAATGTGCGTTTTAACAAATTTCAATTTGAAAATGTATCCTTCCAATTAGTCACTATGGCGAAAAATAAATGAAAATCGCAAGTTCCACAAAAATATGCATGCCTGAAATGCTTTACTTTAAGACCTTATTATTCGGTTCCGCAAAACATCTGAAAAGTTTAAGCTTCTTGATTATAATATTGCCATTTTCCGTCCTAACTGGTTGGTTTGTACTCGAAGGCAAGCGCTTTCGATGCGCATGCATCATTCTCAAGCCGCGTTTTAGTTTGTGCTGGTGAGTCAGTGTTGGCGTTCAGGCAGTTCTGTTGTTAGGTTCGTATCTATTCAGGTAAGCAGAATGCCAGCCACCTGGCATTTGTATGCAAAGTGAATTCACCGATACCTCCGTCTTTTATTTTTATTATCTAAGTACGTATGTCCGTCGGAGGGTGTCTTTCGTTTGCCCGTTTGCATGAGTAGTTCCAATGGTGTGAAAATTGTCTCTGAGGTGGCGTTTACCTGTTCGTTTATAATGTCACTCTAGATTTCCATGTTTTCAAAAATGTCTAGTCTTCGTCCTTTTTTGCTAGGATGTAGTAATGTCATACATTCATCTATATCCCTTGGTGTGTGTCCGTGAGTGTCAAGGTGTAATGCAAAGTTGGAATCTTCTCTTTACCGTTTGTATGAGCGTATATGTTCTGTAAACCTTGTGTTTAGTGTTCGTCCAGTTTTCCCTATATAAGTTTGTTTGCAGGTACAGGTAAGTCGATATACCCCGCTGGAACTAAATTTTTCAGTTGTTTCTGTCGTTGTTCTGAGATTACGTCTTAGGCTGTTTCCACTTTTTAATGCTGTGAGTATTCCTTTTTTATGAAAAAGGTTAGTTAGTCTGTATATTTCTGGTCCTGTATAAGTAAAGGTGTGCCGTCGACTGTCTCTTTGTCTTCTTGATTTCTGTTCTTAGTGTTGTATTGTCTAAGAAGTTTATCGATGGTAATGGCCTTGTAGCCGTTATTTATAGCTATGGAGTAAATTGTGTCGAGTTCTTTGTTGTACTTATCTGGAGTAAGTAAGATTATCTTAAGTTTGTGTATCATATGTCTATACGCTGCTTGTTTATGTTGGGTAGGGTGGTTAGAGGTGTTGTGGATGGTAGTGTCCTTCCTAGTTGGTTTTCTATAGATGTCAAGTTCCTCGTGTTATAGTGATGTCAAGATAATGCACTTCTGTCTTGTTCTTTTTCCATTGTGTATGCAATCTTATTATGAATTGTGTTTAAGTTTTGTAGAATTTGTTCGCCGTTGTCTTGTTCGAGGATGCATAAAAGTGGTTATTGAATCTGAAGTAGTTCTGTTTTATTATCGTTTTTGCAATATCTATAATACAGTGATGTATTGGCTTTCGTATAGATTGTCTAGTGTGTTGCGTAGAATATCTAAGGTTTCATGTGTTGGTATTGAAGTATATAGATCCTTGATATCAAAGGAAACGAGTCGCGTGCTTTCGATTATTTTGATGTCCTTAAGTTTATCGATAACGTCTTGTGTTATACGTATAGTATATGTGTTTTGTAAATTTACCATTTCCTTAAGTACGTTGGTGAGGTGTTTAGCTAGGTAGTATACCGGTGCAGATCTGTAGTTTATAATGGATCTCATTGGTATGTTTTCCTTATGTATTTTTGGTTGCGCTTTGAGTGTTGGTAGTCCTGGATTCATGTTCATGTATTTGTATACTTTTCCGTCAGTAAACCTTTTGCAGCGTTTTTCTCTTTGGAAGGATTCCTTTATTATACTCAAATACTACTTCCAGAATTTACTTCGATCGGTCCAGTGTTGACTGATTTTTAAAATATTTCATATCTGCCCACTGTGCATTCACAAATATTTTAAGTATGCCTTAGGTTAAAACAGAGTTCACCAAACATGCAACAATTCATCCAAAGAAGTTTGAAACACATCCAATCGTGCTGTTATCTGATGTAATGGCATATCTTAAAGGATCGTTGTTATTATGGTAACAGCTCGGCTGTTATGGTAACAGAGTTTTTCCCCGAAGAAAAATCTTTCGATTGCTACAGCTGCTGCTGCATTAGCCAAGTTTTTGCAGGGTCATGGGTCATTCCAAAGCGAAGACCTAAAACCCAAAACCAAGGAACGTTAAAAGATTGTTGTTAAAAAAACAATGTGTCGTGGATGTGTTATTAAATCTAAGCGTTCATCGGTAATATTTCTTCAGCAAAAGTTACCTATTTTAATTATATGCACAAACGCCTCTTCTTTTCCTGTAGACCCGAAACTTGCACTAGTACTAAAGATGAACTCCAGCCAATGTACGAAAATTCTCTACGACAACATTGTTTATACGCCTTTCCCCACTCGTGTTTTTTTTAATTTTTCCTTCGAAAATGATAAACGTTTCTAGCACGTTTTTTGTGAATATTTGTTAAAGCATGTAAGCATCGATGCTAATATTTATTATTAAAGTAATTAGTATTTATAGCCCTCATTAATTGGAGTTTACTTCCTGGAGATCATCATCATTTTTATGTCTTAAGAGGTTTTCACGTAATAAGTATAAGTTTTTGGAATTGTAACACCCGCATCATTATATTAAAGACTCTTCTTCATTATCTATCACCATTTGCTTTTCACTAAATTTCTATTAACTTTTCAAAACAATGAACTTAAGATGTGTAATCTTTTGTTAACATTGAAGTAACAAGAGGAGTGTGAAAAGAGCACATACTCTCGGTGAAATATGCTTGTTATTATAGAGGGACGGAGCTAGCATAGAACCCGCAAAACAGGTAGCACTCTAAAACTACAAAACAGTTAAACATTTAACAGTGAAGAAATTGAAGCGGAGAAAAATAAAATTATGAGAAACTTCCCAAATTCTAAACACGGAATTAAAAGAGATGCAGCATTTTTAACAGTGAAAGAGAATTTAATTAAAATGTGTTTTACATTTTTTCTTTACAAAATCTTTTAAATTTATCTTTGAATAAAGAAAGAAGTAAAAATAGCATACTAGAATTAAATATCCAGACTGTATATGCTTTCGAAATAATCTGAAAAACGAAAACTTAACCAAACAAAAAGTATTTCATAATAAAGAGCATAATTTTGTAAAGTGTGCTTGAAAGTATAATTTAAAAATGGTAAAAGAAAAAAATTAAATATTAACCCCAAGACAATTTAAAATTCTGTTCTAATTTCTTGATTGTCTAATTCAAGAGTGGATTTAAAGGGATTTAGCTCAATAGGTACAATATTTTCCACCATCTCTCCATTTGTTGTAGTAGATTCTTCAAATTGGTTCTTTGTCTGCAACTTTACATCAGTTTCGTCGCGTTTTTTACATTTTGGCACTAATCTCACATTTATGTCAACCTTTACAGGTTTCTTTTTCTCGACCTTTTCTTCTTTAGTAATTTCGGTATTGGTGCTTTTGTCTTCTTCTTGTTTAGCAGGTGTATGCTTTTGAACATCTTTTAGACAATCTTTGTTATAACAGCAGGCTCGCATTACATTATGAGTCTGGCAACAAGTTGTGTCAGTTGTATTAGATGTTTCACAGAGATGTTCGAATTCTTCGTAATTCATCATCATCATCCTAGTTTTTGGGCACTTGTGACAAGTTTTAATGGTTTGCTTTAAAACTAGATGCTGTTGCAACCAAGTCAACGGCTCTGTTTTTCTATGATCCATTAAACGGTCATAAGAAGAACACCTGGTATGTGCATGTGCATGACTCTCCAAACGAGGAGATTTTCTATAACTCGATCTACTATTACTTCGTTCATAAGTGCTAGTGGAAGGACTAGTCATAAAGTTGTTGTTATTATTACAGGTGTCTTTGGTAGTGGAAGTGGAAGTGGTACTTGTAGTGATTGTGTTATCTAATGACGATTTCGGGTGCTTTAAATCTACAGTAAGATTATGTTTATAATCATGGTGAAACAGATGACATTCTGCTTTTGTTGATTTTAAAGGTTGTGGTAAAGTGCTTTTGTTGTTTGTGTCTGTCAAATTTTTTTTTAAATTTTTGCCATATTTTTTTAAATCTGAATAATTGTAACGGGTGTTCGGAGAACTACATTTACATTTACACTTGTCATTTGATAAAGTCTCCTTTAGATTGTTCGTTTTGTAAAGTTGACAGTGACATGTTATTTTACTACGTGTGCTGGGTGTATATTTGGGTAATGGTGGCATTTTCGCCCATTCCGTATCCAAACGTTCTGTGCTACGTGAGATATTTGTCCAGATTTTCTCATCATCAAAGCGAGAAGTGTACACGTTTACGTTTCCGTTCATTTTCTCCTTTTGAGTATTCCCTAATGCCTTGGATTCCTTTTCTGTTGGCAGGGTTACAACTGTATCTGGAGTTGGGAAATTCGCTAAGGAAGTCACTGCTACATCCTTTACAACATCGTTCTCTTTTAAGGTTTCTTGTGGTTTTATTTGTTGCATCGCAGTTGGCGCTTGTATGCAACTTTGGGTGGTTTCTTCATGGTTCGTAATATAAAGTGGCAGCACAAAAAATTTATAACAACAGGATGTTAAACCAAACATATGGAGTTTTGTATTTATTGTTAGTGTATTAATATGCTCTTTATATAGCACAGTGATAATTTGATGTATTACAAAAACAATAAAAATAACACCGAGAAATAAAATGGTTTTAAATCAAGAAAATCGTAAAAACCTAAATGATGAGTAAAACTGTTTAATAGTATTTATAACTGACTGTTTAATTGTAAGTTGTGTTCCTGTGTCTGTTTTAAGTGATCACATTCTATTGGGTAACAGTTTATTAATTAAATACATTCTGCCATTGTGAAATACAATTTTTATTTCCCAACAACAAAATGTAAGTTAAATTCAATTTAATATTTTAAGGAGCAAACTGTTATCTTATGGGTCGTGAATCGACCTATTACTTTATTGTTTTATACTAAAATTTTGAATATTTACTTGTGTTTAATGGTTGTGTCTTCCAATTTGTTGGTTAAGATTTTGCATTCATTAGTTAATTTATCCATGAGTTGCTTCTGACTTTGTATCATTTCTTCTAGTTCATTAACAGTCTCAGCTAAAATTATACAACACACAAATTATGGCAAAAGAACAAATAATTAATTTCATATCTTTTTTAACTAACTTTTTTATTATCTTGTTGGAAAAAGTATTTTAATTCTACTGCAGCTCATGGATAAACTATTGATTGATTTCTTTTATTATATTATTTTTATTAAATTTTTTTTTTTTTTTTAAAACCAATTATAATTTTGCTTAAAATATTCAATTTTTGTAAATTTGTAATAAATTTTATAAATCATTTACACCACAGGAACACAAATCAATAGCTTACCCAGAGTTTTGCTGAGTTTAGTTTAAAGCTGTGCAATTGTGAATTAATAATGTGTTTAAAGAAATAAAAAATACTAAATAAATCGGCCAAGCGGTATTTAAAGATCTTTATTTCGAAGAATTTAGTAAAATTTTAATTTCGTGCTTTTAATTTATTTGTACTTTTATCTCTAATAAAATTGGCACCACTGCTCAGTGGTGCCACTAGTAATAATTTTGTTTTATTATATTTTCATTTTCGCTTGTTATTTTAGCATCCGTATAAATTTCAGGGCTTCATGTAGTTAATTTGGACACCAAAAGTGACCCCGGGGGCACTTTATATAAAAACCACAACTTCTTACCCATTTAAAGTTTAAGAATTGGGTAAGCCTCTAATCATTTGCTTTACCATTATTTAACTTAAATTTTAAATATATTAGCTATCCTTAGGGAACCAGCTACTAGATGGTTCGGTTGGTCTTTCGCGCCTATACTCAATCCTGATAATCGATTTGCACGTCAGAACTGTTTCAGTTTTTCATCAGGGTTTCCCCTGACTTCAACCTGATCATATATGCACAAGATATGCTCTAGAGGTATAAATAATATAAATGTTATTATACAAAACTGTACAGAATGCCCGGGATTAAATTATTAGACCATTAAAAATAGATACTAAAAACTAATCCCATTAAAAAGTTATGTTAATTTTGCTATTAGGTTTGTTATTTCCAATAACTTGCTTATATGTTAGACTCCTTACTCCGTGCTACAAGACGGGTCCCGAAGGTATCCTAAATCTTTCGCATTGTTAATCATACAAGTATACAAGTACATATAATAAATATAAAAATCAATAATTAATATGCGATTAGTATGTATAAAGACAATTGCCTTGCTGAGGGCACCCCTTAAATTTTAAATTTGAATTTCTTGCTACTTAACGAATATAACTGTCTATTTCTTGTACACTGTTATATTCTTCGAAATTACGTTATTATTAGGATACTCTTTGTTTTGAATATTATTTTTGTTTTATTTATTCTAAAGCGGATATAATTTAATATATACTGTGCAAATTTGACATGTATACTTGTCACACTTCAAAATAAAATAATATTTACGGTTTAAAACACAAAGTCGACCCCCCCTCATTTAAGTATGACATTACAATGTAAACGCTGGACGATTGATAGCGTTGCTCTTTATTTATTTAGAGAGCTAAAAACAACAGGGTGTCGCAATAGAGATATTCAATACCCATATTTTGATTTTAAAGAATACTTTACTAGATGCTAAATTATAATATACACACATGCTGTTACGTTTATTCCGTGTAATATACGTTTTTTATATTGAGTTCTTTTGCTGCAAAACTATAATACAGCTTTTTAGAGTTTTAAATTAAATTGTTGTCTTGTGTGTATAAGATTTCTTAGAAAACTACACAGGTTGTTAAACACACAGTAGGTCATTTCGTTTACTTTTTTTACTGATAATTAGTTATTTTGAAAACCTAAATAAAGCATCTTTATAACAATACATTTTTTAACAATTCAACAATTTAGTTTTTAAAATCGCTTCACTATTTTTATAACTCCTTTTCTGCTTAGAATTTGCTATTTGAACGACATTAAAGAAAGAGGTAGCGAAAGTTGTATGTTAATTCAAAAAGTCAAATACAAAATAAATTAGCTAAGCCACCGCTACGTTATCAGACGCATTTCCCTTAGATTATAATTTTCGTTTATTATTAAAAATATGATAAATTCTTCAACAGAAAGGAAAACCAGATCGAAATCATAAAATTGGTGGCTTGAAAAATAACGAAACATATTTTTTCCCATAAGGGTTGATCCTCGATTAAAATTATGAAAACGCGACTTTTATACATATTTTAAATTCAATGAAGCCTACAAATATCGGACTATAAAGCGCTTGTGGAAATAAATTACGAGTATCGAGCAAGGTGAGACCAAAGTTACAATACTACTAAGAAAGAAGTTGATAGATGCCTGAAGGTTCCTCATTGTTTTCTGATGCAATGCTATTTTAAGCCTAATTTTAATAATAACGCGAATGAGTTTATTCACAGCGAAACTCTAATGCAAGCATTTTAAATTGTTATCCAATTTGTATCCCGATAGCCCATTCTAGCAATAGGCAATAAAACAATATATTTTAAAATTAGTGGGTTCGCCCTAGACGCCATGAATTTAATGAATATGGACCATGAGAGACATACATTTGATATCTGATACAAGTGCCAAAAAATAATTAATAAATAAAGGGTGAGATCCAAAAGTTATATTTCGTCCACCTTTTAAGCCTTAAATCAAAATCTTGAAATTTATACAAAGCAATACATACATACATACATATCCACTACAACTACAAGCGTAGAAAATTAACTGAGATATTAAAGAATTTTCCAGTAGAGATTAGATATTGACGTAAATCTTTTAAGCCTTTATGAATACGCAAACGAATTTAAAGACCATTACTGTAGCAAATTACATTCTAATTTAAAGGGTATTCCATACACGACATAATTTTGATATATATTGGAATATTTGTGAAACAGCACTAGGCAGAGTCTTGAAATTTCCAGACAGTATGCACTACTTAGTCGCCTATAGCTTTAGGCATAGGTATATCAAATCAAAGGGTGTTCATTCAGGATTCTTTTAAAGAAAAGTTAAATCATGAAGGAGGAAATAAGTTGGAACATTATTGAGTTGTGTTTTTGAAAAAAAAAATATTTTGGACACTTCAATTGTAACCTAGAAATTCCTTCAACTTTAATTCTGTGACATTTCACCTTCAAGTTATTCCTTTGGCGAACGTGTTCCAGTTGAAAGTGTTATTTTAAAGTTGCAAGTGCTTTGAACAAAATTAAAGGTGCCCGATAAAAAGTGCAAATCAAAATTTGGTGTTCCTTTTTAAAGAAGTGCAGCTTAAAAATATATAAAAAGATTTAATTAATATCGAAAAAAATTAACTTACCATGCTTCTCCTGTAGTTCGGAAATTCGTTTATCTAAATCCTTTTTAGTTGGACGTATTTCATTTTTCATTTCACCATAGGCCAGCTAAAATAAATTTTATATTTGATTTTATTCCTAATTCTTTATTTCATCATCACTGACCTCTTTTTCCAAATTGGCGATTTCATCATTCAAACGCAATACTTCTCTTTTTGAATGCAACAAATCCGCATCAGCTCTATCGAGGCGTTGACGCAACGAATTGATTTCAGCATTTAAACGGGCGGCCTCGGTTTTATTTTCACGCGTAGCCCGATCCAGCTGTAAACGTAATGCATTGATTTCTTGCTCCAACGATTGTTTTTCGGCATTTACTTGAGCCATGTCAGCTAAAAATGTCGAGCGATTTGATTTTAATTCCATTTTAAGTTCTTCGATTTGAGAATTACGATTAGCTAAATCACGCTTTAAATCACTCTCGTAGCGCTTTTCCCTTTCTAATTCCAATTGTAATTTAGCTACTTGCTCCCATTGCGAACTAAGATCACCACCCAATTGATCCACCTGATTATTGTAACGTCTTTCGGCATTGGCACGCTCATCAGCTAAACGTCTGGCCATTTCATGTTGCAATTCTCGAATACGTTCATGCTGACGGTCCAGCTCATCTCTAAGATGTCGTACTTCTAACTCGGACTGAGACCTCTCCATTTGCACTAGATCATTGATATAACGTTTGGATGATTGTGAGTACTGCTGAGACTTGGCTTCATCCAATGATTTCTGCAATTGTCTTATTGTTTCCTCTAAAACAGTTTTATCTTTCTGCAGCAAATCAATTTGTTTGCGATGCGATTCACAGTTCAAGGCCAAATTCGTATTGGATGTGTAATCAATTTTAGCCAATTTATTTTTTAAATCATCATTTTCAGTTTTAATACGCTTTAAATCAATATTTGCCTGCACTAGCTCCGCCTCCAACTCACTTATACGGGCCTCATACACTATATTAGGCGCTGAGGCATACCGTGGACTTTTCACCTCTTTTTTGCGAGGCGTAGAGGTTTTTATATTTTTATACAAAATATCATCACTATCGGAGGAAGGGCTAGTGGTAAGTTTTTCACTTTTACCTAAATTATTCAATTCACAGCGAGCATGTTCAGTTAATTGTTCATTTTCATTGATAACATCCTTTACCTTGCCCAATAGATTGGACAACTCATTTCGACAATATTTCGATTCCTTTTCCAATTGTTCGATATAGTCTTCTTGCTTCTCGATAAAATTAAATATTTCCACCGGAGCCTGCACACTGTCTGTCACTGGCATTTTGGCTGCAGTAGCATAATAATCCACAGTTGGTGCATTATTCGCCGCAGCGGCAGGAGCAGCTGTAGGCTGATACTGTATAGCTGGAGAAATTAAATTCTCTTTTGAGGCTGAAAAACCACTTAAAGATTTTTTGGGGCGATAGCTGCCTCCACCAAGCCGTGACTTTTGACTAGGTGACAAATATTTGGAAATATCTGCAAAAACTGGTCGGTCTATAACCTTGAATTTAAATACAAACAAAAATAGCAATCACATGAATAATCTTGCTACTGACCTTTACCCACTTATCTACTTACCGACATATTGTCCGAATAATTGTCAGCTGAATCATCATTGAAACTTCTTAAATACGAGGTGGTGGCAGTTGCCTTAGGCGCTGTATACGTATCAGCCAACATCATTTTTAATCTGCCCACCGCTTCATTGTAGGCATAATTTGTATAATCCATGGCTTTTGATTTCTTTTGAATACCTCCTCTGCTGGCTCTCATAGAGAAATTTCTGTAATATAATTTTTCCAATTTAAAACATTATTAATTTCTATATTTTTAAAAAATGTTTCTGCAACTATTTTTGGCTCTTTAACGTCCATACTCTATCAAGTTTAAACTGTCTTGCTTTTATTTAATGACAAGTTTTTGCTGCAGTTGGTCAAATTGTGTTGCTTTGGCAACCAGTAAATTGGTCACACAAAAACAATAATTGTAACAAAAAAGTATAATATTTTTTTCTTATAAGCCACCACTTAATTTGAGGCAACACTGGCAGGCAGCATTTGGGCAAATTGCTTTTGTGTTGTGTGAATGCTTATCGACTATATAAAAAGACTTGGGGTTGCTTAATCAAACAGGGTGAAGTGTTAGGAAGAAATGCTATATACAAGGTAATATGAAGGAAAAAGAGAGAAGGAGTAAGAGAGAGGGTGAATTTTAATTTTAAGAACAAAAATTTCTTCTTTAATTGAATTATTTTAGCCGTCAGATTTGCATTTTTCAAATTGTTGAAGAATTTATTTTGTATTAATTAATTTTCTAAATTAAATTCAAATATGAAATAATCACCTAAAATGCATTTGATCACTGTTTGAAGAAATTACAGGAAGAACAGGTGAAGATTTTTTATTCACAAAATTATTTTTTCTTTTATTAAAAAAAAATATATATTTTAAAGCTTCGTTATTATTGCCATTGTTTAAATTGGTTTTATTAATGTTTTTAATTAATTTCCTAATTTATTTTAATTCTGGAAATGAAATAGTTGCGAACTTTTTAATAATTTGTTGTTTAAAGTACCTGTTGAAAAATAACGAGCAAAATTTGAGGTTAAGTTCTCAAGACATAATAGCACAAGTATACACGATTTTGGCTCTAAGCAACCAAAAGCTCTTCTTAAGGTTATTAACGGCGCTGAATCTCAATCTGCATTCCGTTTTTTGACGTTGGTTTTAGTTTTCGGTATATTAAATAAAAACATTTTTTACAATTTTTGACAATTAATCTACATTTTATTCATTAAAAGGTGTTAAATTAGAAATGTCTGCTCGAACTGAGTCGCTTGTACTGTTTGGGATCTGTTTCAGGTATGAAAGTCCAACAGTAGTCGCTCATCATGCCATCGTTCCAAAATCCTTCGTAACGTTTTTCGATATTAGACAAATCTTGGTGTAGTCGCTCTCTTTGCTCGTCGCTCGTATCACCCAAGCTTTCAGGAAACAATTTCGGGATGGGAATGCAGAAAATCTAATTTGAAAGACATTAGAGCTGAGCTCCAATCTTACAATAATTTTGTAACAAACTGTCGATTATCTGCCTGAAATCCGAATATTTACGGTTACCGAGAAAGTTGTGAACAACATATTGAAATGATACCCATGTTTTTGCTTCATTGGACGTTAAACATTTTGTAAAATTACTGTTGGCCATTAATTTTCGAATATCACGTCCGAGAAATATTTCCTTTTTGATTTTGGTGTACGACAATTTGGGAAACAACCTAATTAAGTACTCAAAAGCTGGTCCTTTGCGGTTGAGTGCTTTAATAAAGTTTTTTTATAAGGCCAAGCTTTATGTGGGAGTGGTGGCAAGAAAATATTCTGAGGGTTCACAAGTGTTTTCCTGACACGGCTTGGCCAATCTTTTTTTCACATAATGCTGGTCAATTGCACGGCTATCCCACAGATATAAAAAACAGCAAAATCTGGTAAAACCAGAATGCATCCTTGCCGAGACCAATAACGTCTATAAATCATTTATTCCTTAAAATTGAATTGAAATTTATTTTCAAACCTTCAAATCGCCACAAATTTTCCATTGATGCTCTTTATATTTTGTCTTGGTCAAAATTTTACATATTATTTCGCAGCATTTTTTCGTTTGTACTGCATGAGCAATCGGAATTGATGGCTTTATACTTCCATGCACAATGCAAATATATAAAACCAGTGGATTGCAGGCTGTATTATGAATAATCTATAAATAAACGCCATTCATTGGCATCGTATGGTGTATTCATCGCATCAAAAAAACCGTTGATGTCATAGCAGAAGCATATATTCTTCTCTTCTTTGAAAAAACCGTAAAACCGCCTCATTTCTAGTTCTATATACACTGACTTTTGTTCGAGTGTCGAGATATTTCCACTCCTGTATTTTGTCTTTAATTGTAAGGGAGATCCTAGAGTCCGGCGTTGAATGTTTTAAAATCAATGAATATAAAGATCCTGTGGTTAGTATTCTTTTACAATGTTGCCACATTTAACGATCTGCCGTTATGTTCTTTTTTTATTTAAAACCATAAAAAATCCATATACTTGTACTATTTGAGAATTTTCAGCTATTCTTTGCTTTGATTCACAAACGTAAGGCGTCTTGTAAATGTATATTCAAAAAATACTTATAGGAGATTCTGTTTATATATATTGTTACGGATGTGTTTTACTTAAGTTTTAAACGAAAATAATTAAGCAATAAAGTAAACTACAGGCACACCTCGCTTAACGCTACCTCGTTTAGCGCTGTTTCGTTATAACGCTCTTCAAAAAACAATTTTTTGTCGTTATTTTTTAAAATTTTTTGTCATTTATCGAAACATAGTCGTCATAAAAAGCAGCAGAAAATATACATAATTTGAATTTTTTTCCATACGTTTTTTTTTAAAATAAAAGTAGGCTAAAAAAATTCCCTAATTCTGGGAATTCCCCTATAAGGATAAATAATTTGTGAAATTTTGTCTCATATTAAATTAGTCATTGAAAATAGTGATATGGTCCGGTACAGACTTAGTAATTTTGATTAAATTAATAAAATTCATTAAATAAAAAAATTATTTGCATATCATAAAAGATGGCTGAGAAAAGAATGGGTGCTAAACAATCTAGAAAAAGCGTGTCGTTGGAGTTAAAAATGAATGTTATAAGGCGTATTAAAAACGGTGAACGGCAGTCTGAAGTTTCCTCCAGCCTTGGGTTGGCTGGATCAACCATAAGAACTATCCTTAAAAATTCTGATAACATTAACAAATCTTTTTCTACAACAATTTCATTATCTGCCGAAAAAGTGACTCGTACAAGAAACACACAACTAGAAGAAATGGAGAAATTATTGACATTCTGGATTGATGATCAAACACAGAGAAATATGCCGCTCACCCAGTGCATCATAATGGAAAAGGCAAGGATATTGTATTTGGATCTTGTAAAAAGAATTGGAGAAAACTCTTTAATAGAGAGTTTTGTTGCAAGTCGGGGCTGGTTTGATAAATTTAAACTTCGTGCAAATTTACACAGCGTCAGACACGCCGGAGAATCAGCTAGTGCCGATAAAGAATCTGCAGAGGCTTTCAAAAAAATCTTGGATGATATTATAAAAGAAAAATATTAACCTCCACAGCTTATTTTTAATTTTGATGAAACTGGGCGTTTTTGAAAGAAGATGCCATCACAAACATTCATCTCTAGAGAAAATTCGCACCTGGTTTCAAAGCTGCAAAAGATCGTTTAAGTTATTACCTGGTGGAAACTCAAGTGGAGATTTCAGGATGAAACCGTTGCTAATTTACCATTCTGAAAATCCTAGAGCCATGAAAGGAGTTTCTAAACAAGCAATGCCTGTGATTTGGATGACAAACAGAAAAGCATGGATGACTGCAATATTATTTAAGAAATGGTATCAAGAACATTTCTGCCCTGCTGTTAAATTGTATTGCTAAAACAATGGATTAGAAAAAAATTCATTGCTGATTCTTGATAATGCTCCAGGACACCCACAAAATTTAGCTGAACTTGAAACGTGTTTACCAGTTGAAATAATTTTTACACCTACAAATACTACATCTATTTTGCAGCCGATGGATCAAGGAGTAATTGCTACTTTTAAGGCCTATTATATTCGAAAAACTTTTAAACAACTAGTTGAAGCAGTTGACAGCAATCAAGGAATTTCGGAAGAAATTTAATATCATGAATGCCATCAAAACTATCGGTTCATCATGGAATGAAATACAACAAACTTGTCTTAAAGGCTGTGGGAACATCTTGCTAATTAGAACAGCTGTTGGAGCTGAAATAATTAATGAACTACCACAAGAACTTGGGTTTGAAGTAGTTGATGAGGAAAACGTCCAAGAACTAATAGATAGTGATGATCATGGTTACTCCAATGAGGATCTAATCGCTAGTTTATCGCAAATACCAGCAGAGAGTGCGGAGTTTGCGCCAGAATCGGAAGAACCGCCCGAATATATTCTAACAAAAAAATGTTTAGAACACAATCTAGGAATAATCCAACAAACATTAGAAAATTTAAGTGAAAATGATCCGAATTTTGAAAGTTCCTGCGCGATAAAACGGAAAATAACGAACAATTTATCACCCTACACGGATTTATTAAATGAAAAAAGGAAACACTCAAAGCAAACAACCTTAGACTTGTATTTAACAAAAAATAATTAAATATAAAATTTATTAATATATTTACTTATTTTATATATTACTTTTCATTTTATTTGTGTTTTTATTGCAATATTGTTATTTTGAATTATAATTTTAAAATGAAGTACATACACATTAAATAAAAGATATATTTTTAAATGAAATACCCATCTTATTTGTCATTTTTTTACTTCAAGGCAGCAAAAAAAACGGAACCCCATATTTTAATGCAAATAGTGCCTTTTTTAACGCTATTTCGGTTAACTCTCAATCTTCAGGAACGCAACCTGAACGTTAAACGAGGTATGCCTGTACTTGGTATGTTGTTTACTAACTGCGTAGTTTGATAAGAAAACTTATGCGCACAAGACAACAACATATTTCTAGTTACAAACTGCGTAGAAATCTGTTACACCCAAGACAACAACAAAACAGTATGCTGTTTACTAACTGCATAGTTTTCTAAGAAAAGTTATGTACACGAGACAACAACAAATATCTTAAAATAAATTTCAAAAAGAAACTTTATCAGTACAAAAACATTAGGATTAGAAGATTCTTAATTTTTCCAGACTTTTAGTGAACAAATATAAAAGGGCAGCGTCTGAGTGGATAGTTAGTTAGTTGAAAAATAAACCTCGTGAAGTTAAGACGTGCATCATCTTAAATAAATTGTTTTAAAGTGTCAACTTTATTAAAATAAATTAAATTGTAATTAATTTAAAAACTCTAACATCTGGTGTTATTTATTTTGCAATAAAGAACTCACAATAAAAAGTTTATGAAAGGTATAAACGTAGCAATATATAAATCACATTATTTGAAAGGTGAACTTTGAAATGCACCAAAATGATAAGATCAGTAAGCTCCAATCAAATAACAAATCTTTAATTTTTTTTAAAACAAATTTTTTTTTGTGTACTCCTTTGAGTATTCAAAAGCCATTATCAACAAATTTCAGTATAAACTTGGCCGAAAAAGCAGTTTCGCAAGATATTATAACTTTTTAGAAGTTCAGCAGTTTCATAACAGGCTGAACTATGCTTAACTTAATAATGTTTCTTAAATCAAACTTCAAAATTTGGTTCGTGATAAGGTATGGCAATTTATAATTTGAGAATTCTTGATATAATTGGCCACCGATTATATTTGTTACAAAAACAGCAGGGAGAGAAAGCTTTATTTTTTTTCAATAGGATATGTGTATTTTAGAAACAGATGGCGCTGGCATGCCTTTTTCACGATTATCTGGAAGCGTAATCATTTTTGTGGTGGGGTCAATTGGAATTGCGCCATTCCCAATATCTAACAAGTGCTTAGAAAAACGTTCGGCTGATGGTTCATTTTGCAATTGAACACGCAAATTACACACACACACACAAAATGCAACAGAATATGGAAAACAAAATTCTCTATTCGTTTGCACATCTACTTGCTATGAACATGAGCATATTTCGATTTGTATTGCCGTCGCACTATGTCCAAGCACACACACACACAGCAACGTACAAATGAAAACACATGTTTCATTTGATACAAAACATTGAGCCGAAGTATGCAATGGAAAAAAATTTTGATATTTTTGACAAATTTGTTTTGTTTCAAACACGCACTGTAGACGCACTATTGTGCGTAAATGCATGGAACAAAGATACAAACCAGCGAACGACCATTACGAAGGTACTGTGAAAATGGTGGAAATCCGACGGCGCATCTCGTCAAACACTGGCAACCAACGGACACCTATTTTGGGCTTAATTTCTATATATATATAGATTAAGGTAGTAACGCAGTACACAACAAAATGAAAATTTTTTATTCAGGCTCGAGTTCGTATTTTCACTTTAAATAATTTTTTTTTAGGATTTCCTTCCCAATAATGTATTACTATTTAAAAAATGTATAAATAAACTAAAATAGATAGGTTTAAGGAAAACTGCAGATGTCGAATGTAGCGATGCATAAAATGGATAGGATTCTGCTGACTCATTGAAACATTTCGTGTTATATTTTATAATCAGTATATTACTTCAAAGAAGGTAATAGATATTCTGATTCAAAACAAAAAAAAAAAAAAGATATGAAAATGCGAACTTAAGCTTCACTAAAATTGTTCATTTTTTTATAACATAATTTTCATTTAATCTTAAAGAATGTATTAAATAGAAATCTTTTAGGCTTTAAAAAAATTTAATGAGTTCTCAAACCTAAACATAATAAGAAATTTTGGTGAAATGAAATATTAAAACACAAATTAAAGTGAAAATTTCTTATGCTATCAAAGAATTTATAGCGATTAAAGTTGAGAGCCAAAAAAAATTAATGACATCTTAATTTTTCTTTTGAAAATTAAAATGTCAATTATTTTCTTTATGCTATAAAAAAAAATATTGTTTCTTGCCTATTTTTTATCCTTTTTGAACGAGTTATAGCGTTACTGCAAACACTTCCTTTCTCCGAATTGCAAATACCGTCGTTCCGACACGAAGATTTTACAAATTTTGATTTCCACTGATCACTGTTAATTAAAGAATTTTTATCGTTCGATATTTTACGTGTATCCGTAAAGTTTAGTTCCCCTTGAATGTTCTTTGGCAAATGACTTGGTGTATTTAATTGGCTTAAAATACCCGACAAATAATGTTCGCTTTTCATTTTATACGCCAATCTAACTTAAAGAAAGAAATCAAATCAAATAAGACGCAAATACGCAAAGATGTCTTGCACCACTTCGTTGCGGTTCAATGTGTGGTTGTTAGTTTGTTATTGCTGGCAAATTTTTATGGTTAAACAATCCAATTTGTGGTTTTTGCAAATTAAATAAGAATTTGCAGTCAACGGATACAACCTATTACAAGTTGAACACTTCCTTCCGTTATTATGTTGTTGTTGTTGTTGTTTGTAGCATTGCTGTGGTTTCTTTTGATTTTCAAATGAAATTGTTTCTTCTTTTTTTATTGTATGCAATTATTTCTATATGTTTTCGTTACTATTAAATGTTAAAACTTTAATATTTTAATTTTCTTTTGTTATGCACCGTTTTTCCTTTCTTGATCCGCCTAATGGATGTTTGTATTTTTGTTTGTGTCTGTTAGCGGGATTCTAACACTTTTCTTCACTTTTACCACCGTTTAACTGAAATGTTGTCAGGTTTATGTCAAAGCTTTTATAGACTTGTTGTGAGCGCGTATGTTGTACGTTGTATCTGTTGTTATAGTATTTCATTTGATTTTTGTTTTTAATATATTTGTTAAACTGCTGCTATTGTTGTTGTTGTTGCTTTTAAAGCTCTAATGTTATTTAGATATTTTGTGCTGTTAAGCAAATACAGAAGTGTTTTTACTTTTTTTTTTTTGTTTTTGTGTTTTAATGGGTGTGGTACCATGCTGTACGATTTCGTAGTGTTTAGAAAGTAAGAACATTCCATAACATAATTTTTACCCCAAAGTTTTCTTTTCAGGGGAAACAGTGTTTTCGGGTTTCAGAAAATTTAGGGGGGTAAAAGAAGTTAAAGCCATAGAAAAAGAGCTTATTGAATGCTTTACGAGTTCATATTTAATTAACTCTGAAAATACAAAATTTTGGATGGTTGCTAAAGCTCGTCACGAAAATTTTTCAGAAAAACTTAAATCATTTTTGTTTAAGTACAGAAGCAACATGAAAGTTGTTTTTGAATACCGTGAAACTATGCGATGTGTGCAATGGTGTGCAATAAATTGATAGTTTCATTGGCTGTGTAACATGTGGCACCGTTCTGTTAAAATCACATGCCAGTAATGCGTGTGTGTGATTAGATTTACATCCCCGCCTGGCCATGAAGCCTTAATCAGATGGTGGATCAAGCCACTACATAATTTGGAACGTCATGCTCGTCCTAGGAAGCTAAAGCTATAATTCTATGCAACAGAACTTTCTAGTTGCAACTTCGATTATTCCAGAGCAGAGCTGCAAATCATCACTCCTTGCTTAAGAGTTGGAGACTTTCCAACTCCTGTCCAGAACACATGTCTTGCATGCTTACTGGATCTGGGAACATTTCACCAGGTAGGTGTTATTAAAGGTGAAATGAACCCGGCCACCATAGAACCATAGACTGATATGGCGCCGCGAAACCACAACCACCACGATACTCTCATAAAGGGCCAACCTCAATAATCAGCCAGAGAACAGTTAAGTGTCTAAAGAGACAAATAACGGAGTGGAGTTTCCAGTTGTACCCCCGCTGACTTCAGGGGACTGGGCTTCCTTTTTCCCCAGTTGCACCGGTCTACATAGTAGCTCTCCATTAACACCATATATGTCCCCCGGGGGGTGCCAGTAATGCGTGATAAGATTTACTTCTGTACCTAGCTGTGTAAGCCATAACCAGACGGTGGATCATACCACTATGGATAAAATATAGCGTCATCCTCGCCCTAGAGGGCCTTCAGATATTTTCCAGTCACTCCTAGTTGCAACTTCAAGAGCTCGGAGCAGGACAAGGCCCCACTCCTTGCTGAAGAGTTGCTGACTATCCAACTCCAGGTCCAGAACGCATGAAGCTTAATAAAATTTAAGAACACAACCGCAGTTATGCTCACTGGAACTAGACAATTCATTGTGTTCATTGTGAATGATCCGACCCACATAACTCGAAACCACAACCACCACGATACTCCCGAAGGACCAACCTTAATAATCAGTCAGAGAATAGGTAAAAGGCTAAAAAGACAAATAGCTAAACTCTGGGGCTTAACTGATTCCCGTGGAAATATAGTGAAATTGTCCAGTTGGCTCCTGTTAGCCTTGAAGGGGACTGGGCTCCCTTTTACCCCCGTTGACATATGTAATGACGGTAAGATTCCGTCAATACATATCAATGTGCCCCCGGGGGGACCACATGTCAGTGATATCCACGTCGTCAATAATAGGCCAACATTGAGATGGTTTAAAGTTCACCCTAGCCTTCTAGCCACAATTGATTTATGAAAGGAAACGTAAATTGTCCTCTCAGCTTGTACTTTTTAATGTCAAGCCACTAGACTCTCTTGTAGGAGGACATTCGCCACGTTATTGCCAATATATGGCCACAAATGTTGGAAAAACTCTTCAATATTGGAACTTCAGATAAGACTACATTATCTAAGCCAGCGTTGGCGGCCATATGCTAGAAGTCATATCTAAATTATAAAGTCAGAAGACCTTAACGCATTTCCAGCCTCATCTTTGAAAAAAAGCCTCCAGACCAACTAACGACCAAATTCTTAATATCGATCTCAGAACAACGATTATGTTGTCCGAAAATATCACGAATTTTACGAAGTGTAACAGAACCACCATTGTCATAGTGGATTTTAATTATTTTAATGCGACTTTCAAAATTTTAAAACTATCATGTTGTGAGTGTTGCCACAGTTGAAAAACAAATATGTGGTTGAAAAGCCCTTTATAATAAATGATTTATTTTCAAAGTAAATAAGGATCACTTAGTTGTGTTGTTCCAGCGTCAATCTATTCCTGTAGTCGCTTCTCCTAAATGACAAAAAGCAAACACAGTACAAAGTTTGTCAAACACGTTCGACGTTCAATTTGGCCTAACAGCAGAGGCTGTAAATAGAATAAAGATTAAAAGCGCACTTAAGTATTTGATGTTTTTCAGTGCTCACTGCTTAGTCAATGATGATCTTTAAAATCCGTGATATAAAATTATTTGAATAGCCACCTTTTTAAATACTGAACAATTCTATTTACCGTTGTTATTTCCCATCATACCAGCTGTTGTTCTCCTGAAGTTAATGGCGAGCGCTTTCGATATGAAAACATCATTGTCAAGCCGCGGTATAATTTGTACCCCGCGGTTTGACAATGATGTTTTCATATCGAAAGCGGTCGCCATTAACTTTAGGAGAACAACAGCCAGATAAGATGGGAAATAACAATAGTATTTCATTTACTGGCGGAGAAAATATAGTTGCTAAGCAGTTCAAATCTCAAGAAGCTGATGGGAAATACAAAGGTATAAAAACGCCATTCTACAAATCGACTTACTATGGAAAGAAGGAAAATAATTTTATCATTTAAAATTTTCCCCTCTTGTTTTCTACGGCTCTGAGTCTTTCGATTTGAACTATAAATCTTATTCCGTCCCAAAGCTCTCTGCCTGTTACTCTGCAATGGTAGACATTTACAAGCAACATCTGAAAACTTCAATTGTTTGATCAATACATTTATTACAATTGAGTTCTACGACTTTTGTCGCTATTTAACCAACATTTTAATTTGCTTAAAATAGAATACGAATGTTTTATAGAAAATGAGGCCACAATATAAAAATAATAAAATTTTTTTTGTGTAACCATAGACATGATAACTTTATGCGTTTTTAATGGTTATACAAAATCAAATATAATCAAAATTACAGTAGAAAACAATTATGATGAATGAAGAAAATATTCTCCCCATTATGTGATATAATTTTAATTAAATTATTCGAATTAAAAAAAAATACGAGTTTTAAAAAAGTGTGCGTAATGCAATCAAGCATAATATTTAATTTTAAGTATAAAAACTACTTCGAAATATTTTTAATAAAAAAGAGTAAAAATTTTAAATTTTGTGATAACTAAAAATATATAAATCAAGTTAATGTAGAAATTTAGCATAAAATCGAAGATGGCATTTTTTCATAAAAAAAAAATTTATACGAGTATACTGTATTGCACTAATTTTTCTACCATTATGATTAGAATACTCTGGGAATATCCTCATTAATTTACGCCTAAAAACGCTACAATCTTATCCAGATTTACTTTTAAAATTATAATTATTACAATTCCGGTGTTTTTAGGAAGCGTATTTTAGTCTGTCTAAGCAATATCTCCGCGCAACTATGAATATACTTTAAAACACATACTCTTTATATAATGCAACAACATCAGCACGCCTAAGAGATATGCTTACCGAAGATAATATGACCGATCCAAATCTTTCGTCACTGTTTGCAAAAATTATGGACCCCTTCATTCATACATCGCTTAAAAAATTTTCGGCAAAAAATCTTTTGGGTTAACCCAAGATCTCATTAATACTGTTACGTTTATTACTTTAAATAAACGTTGTGTTATATTGAGTTTTTCTATTGTAAAACAATAAGACCGTACGTTAAACTTTTAAATTAAATTAAACGATTTGTTTAATTTCAATACACATAAAATAAACACGATGGTAACTTTGTTGTCTTAACTCACTGATGACTCAACTTAGTGAAATTGCTTAGCAAGTGATGCTTATATACTTAGTTTTTTTAAGAGGTTCTCGTATATACAAGAAGTAGGTGCCTAAACTAGCACCTACCTGGCTGTGTGTTTTATTTTTGTTCCATATTATTTGTTTTTGTATTCTGTTATTTATCTTATTTCCTAGGATTTCTCATAAGCATGTTGTTGTTGGCTTGGAAAATAAGATTTCGTAGAAAATTATGCAGTTCGTAAAATGCACAGTGGGTCGTTTCGTTTATAATATATTATTATATGTTTATTACTGATAATTATTTTCTTTTAAAACTTAATAAATCATTTATTTTTTTAATTAACTTTGAAAGCTACTCAAGTTAGACTGAAACAATGATTGTTCCGATAGATTACTACCAAAATTGGGGAAATTAACTTCATTTTTAATTTTATAAAATTACTAATTAAAATCTAAAAACTTCCAGAAAAGAGTTACAAATGTCAAAAAATGTATTAAGTTGTTTGGAGTTTTTCCGCCAGTATATGAAATACTGTTGTCATTCCCTTCCGTCTTTGCTGGCTGTTTGTTCGATATGAACGGCGAGCGCTTTCGATGTGATGACATCATTCTCAAGCCATGTACTAAATTGTACTGATGAGTCAGTGTTCGGGCTTAGGTAGTTCTTTCATCAAGATCGTATCTACTAATGTAGGTAGGCTGCCCGCCATCTGGCGTTCTACCTACTAGAGGCAGTCAGTCTAAGCAGGGTTATTTGAAGAGATTAATAAGACCTGTAGCCAGAATAATAAATTTACTAAATTGGAAAAAGAATATGGCAACGGTGTGCATTTTTCATCATACATCCGTGGTGTGTTTTTTAAAGCATCATTTTGCGGTCTCCTCCAGTCTTATGAAGCCAAAATTTTTAACTTAAAATATACTCAAGTCAATATTAATAAAATTAGCCATGTGAATTGAAAAACAAATTTCAAAATTATTTCCATTTTGGTTTTTTTGGAGAATTTTAATTGGCCATCACTGTAAATGTAACATTGATACAAATGAAAATTTCCAAAGTCAATTTATGTATTAATTTTATAAGCCCTTTTCGACCTTTTCTCGCTATAACAATTTCATACATTTGCAACAAGCTCTACACACACTCACATCTGGCAAAGATTACATGAAATTTTTAATAAATGAAAAAAAGAAAATCCAATCAATATAGGGAGGGACACACGAGGAAACTAGTACTGATTGGATATAGATTCTCTTCAACATGTTTATAAGATGAACCCTTGGGTTAACCGCCGAGATAATCGCGGGGAATGGAGTCGGTAATACATCAATTTGGCATACAAAAACCTTTTCTCCCAAGGTGAAACTTCTTTCAAAAACTGACTATAAATCTTTTCTGATACGGCCGGCGATTGACCTTTGTTATTCTATGAGATACGTTTGTAACATTTTGCTCAGGTCATTAAAATTAGCTGTGACCACTAAGGGACTTTCAATTGCCAGTCATTGCAACAACTTAGTTTAAGTTAGAAAATTCAAAGGAACACTTTGCGGGTATATAGTTGGCAGATTCGAATTTTAAGTCGTGCTACATTTGTATAAAAAATAATAATTAATGAAAAAAGTTTAGGAAACAATTATGTTTGATTGATATTTTTTATGAATTTAATTAAATGCTAATTTTATAGTTTATTAATTAATTAATATTTTACATTAATGTTTATCACTTTAAACTTATTGCAATTGACACCTGTGCACGATTACACAATAGTTTTCTTGCTGTTATTTTATTTGTTTTCTGTAAATAAAAACGTTAAGAATTATAGTTTTTACAAAATTTATTACTTTGTTTCAAAAATACAAAAAAAAAAAAATTGAAAAAAGTTTAGCTCATTTTTAAACTATTTGTTATGGCGTTATTTAAAGGATCCAACTAATTTTAGAAAACAATAACTTTATATTTCTTACTTAGTATTATTTATGTAATTCAAGTATTATTATAAAATAGTGACAACTTTTACTTGGTAGAAAACCTGGATTTGTCTGCTACCTTTTATTTATTTTTTAAATAATATTGTAATTTGGTATCAAAATCTAATAAGACAATAAATTCAGCTTTGTTTGGACAATGCTCAAAATTATAAATTAAGATTTTGAGATTTATAACTCTGAAACATTTTACAGAATTTTTTAAGCTTTGGTGCTAAACCAAATTTAAGCCCTACAACTGGCAACAAATATACATTAATTTTCAGACCGGCGTTTCTTTCAAGCAATCTTTTATTGTTTTTAAAATAAAACTTACTTCATAAGAAAATAATTTACACTAATAAAACATTATTATTTATATTTACAACACAATTTGGTTTTAAATATAACACCGTCTTTCGTGTAGTTTTCTGCTCTTTTATACACTTTTTGAAAGCGCGTTTGATTGTTTTTTAACTTAAAATAACAAATCTGTAAGCGATGGGTTCTACGAAATTATAGTAGGAAAATAGATTTATATAATTAAACAAGAAACTACAAATCACTCATTCTAAAGTTAAAACTAACACTCATCGCTGAATATCATTTCTCTCCGCCTGAAAGTCATCTTTTTTCTTTTGTTTGGCTTGACTGGAGCCAAAATTCTCCTTGAGTTCTTGATCGATACGTTCTTTAGCACGAAAAACTTTGGACTGTATATAAAAGGAACCACCTTTTGCTTTTTCGTTAACAGCAAACAAATGTTCAAAATTTTTATTTATCTGTTCAACATTGTTTAAGTCGTCAATATTTAGAATTTGTTTAGCCTCTTCCAGAGTCATGCCTTCAAATAGATATAAAACAAAGAAATTAATCGGTTTTAAATTAAATTTTCAATTTTTATATAAACCTACCCGTTCTTGCATTGGCTTCAGATCTTTTTTCTCCTTGCCGCCCACCACCGCCACGACGAGCTGCTTCTTGTGAAGCAGCTATTTCCTGTCTTAAGGCTTTTGCAAAAGCTCGTCCAATAGCTTGGCCACCCAAAACAATGATCTGTGCTAAATACCTGGCCATAGTTTTAGTAAGGTAGAGGGTTATTTTTCAGCCTTTGTTTTAAGGAATAAAATTTCAACACTTTAAATACTATAGTGGAATTTTTTGATATTTACCACTGAACAATAAAATTTTTTATTATTCAACCGTTTCTAACCTAAATGAAAAAAAGTCAAAATAACATTTCCCATATGTTTTAAAAGTGCTGCCAAATTATTGAAACACAAATTGAGAGCTGCCATATTTAAGCAATTGTAGATAAGAATTAGTTTAACTCATCCATTTAACAATTAATAATTAAGATGTTTTAGTCATAAAAAGAAAATTAAATTATACAAAAAGGAATAATTTTAAAAATTAGATTTTCAATAAAATATAGCAGTGAAATATGTTAAACTACAGTAGATCTGTTAAAAAATATAATTACTTAGGCTGTTTTAGAAATTTTCTGAGAGGTTTTAGTAGTCTGGTGAATTTTTATTTAAAAATTGTTTTATAGTATGAAGTGTTGTTTTTTATTTTTTTTTGTATTTTACTAAATAAATTTTAAATTACTTTTATTAGCTTTAGTAGACCCAAATTATATTGCGTAAATTAAAGTTTCTTGACGATTTTTTTTTGGCAAGTTTCGATGTTCTTCGTAACTTATTTACACTCTAAGCGCTATACTTAAATTAGCTTCAAATAGGTCTTATCGTAACTGGCACAATTATTACAAAACGCCTAAAAAACGCCGACTTGCGATAAAAGCTGTTCCAGAAGTAAATAACTGGTTGTTTTAATCATATATCATCATTATATATTATATGCTTGCCCAAATTTTTAATTTACACACGACTTCAAATTTTTGCATTCCAACGTACTAACAAGCATGATTACATCTGAAATGTAAGAAACAGGTCCTATGTTTTATGATATAAGATGTTTTGTCAAAACTAAATAAATTGCATTCCAATTGACATTTTTTATTATTATTTATTATTAATGATATGTCAGAAACGCGTCATCTGAGAACTAATTAATTTGAACTTTCGACTTGTTTTATAATACTTTTTATTATAGAATTACGAAAATGATTTCCTTATGCTTTAAAAGAAAACAATTATCATTAAAAATTTAGGCAAAATGATCTATTGTGTGGTTTCCAAACTGCGTGGTTTTCTAAGAAATCTTATGCACACAAGACAACAACAACATGCCTGTTATAAATTCTACGAGATAAACTAAACAACTGAAAATAAAGACAACTAACACAGTACAGAACAAAAAACACATAGCCAAGCAGGTGCCTGCACTGAATGATAATAACAACAATGCAGAATATTCTTATATAAGCAAGAACTCCTTAAAACAGCTGGGCAAGTGAATTAATTCAAGTTGATTCATCGTTGAGTAAAGACAGCAAAAAAATAACCATCTTTTAAGGCGTTACAGTGGTGAAGTTCGTATTTATTTTATTTATATTGAAATAAATCGTTAATCTAAGTGCTGTGCTATTATTTTTAATTAAAAGAACTCAATATAACAAACGTTTATCAAAAGGAATAAACGTAACAATATCATATTTTATAATAATCAAACCAACGTCATGCAAAAACAACACAACACGAAATTTCAAATAATTCTGGCAAAAGAACGCATCCAAGCAAGTAGCAGAACGGACTGTCATCGAATATTAAATAACCTTTAATCAGCTTGACCGCAGTGGTACTCATTTCAATTAAATTCTATGTGTCTGCCTGTTACGGTTCAAAATATAAAGGCCCAACTGTATTATACATACGCTGACTTAAGCCAACTTAAGCAACTGTGCAAATACCAAATATTCATATGTGTGCAAACTATAATGTACTTATCAAAACATTTCTTTAAATGTCCTTTACTTAAGCAAAGTACGAAACTGTGCGCACATTCCGTACGGAAACAGCTGACTCTACATTGTGCATTGTGTTATGGATACATTAGTAAATATATTCCAATGGAGGACGAAAGCGAGAAAATATTTTATCTGAATTTAATAGAAAACGTACAAAGAAAAAATTGCTTATATGACAAAAGAGAGGCGTTTTATTCAAATTCAAAGGAACGAGCATGGAAAGAAGTAGCAGAAATTTGTAGTAAAAGTGGTAAGTAATACCTTGAAGAATCTTGTTTGCGTTTTTCATTTTAATACTGGTAGGAATTATATAAAGTGGCGGAGTGCAAATACAGATGGAAGTTACTACGGAAATGTCTCTACTAGGAAATAAAGGGAATGAAGCTTCATCAGGCAGTGGAATGGGCACTACTGCAGGCAATGATGCTTTTGAAACTCTCTCTCACATCCCGCCGGTATAAAGCATTTATATTGAATATTTTTTTTTTATTTTTTACAACGATATTCTTGATTTTGTATTACTCGATAACGTTGAAGAACAAGACCCAAACTTGGGGTTTAATTACCAAAGGGCCTTTAAACATTTTAATTTCTTTTCAATTTTTTAGCACACAATTTGCAACAAAATGAAATTTTTTATTGTTTATAAATTTAATGATGCACACAGTTGGATTTTTTAGTACTTTTGTCCGAAATAAAACAAAAAGCGAATATGTGTAATTTTTCTTTCGTAATGTTCTTAAAACTATTAAAAAAAATATAAATTTGTATAAGGATAGTATTAAGTATAGAAAATATGATTATTATAAAAGTTTTTGTTAATAAATTTTATTTAATTGGAAAGAAATATTTTTTTGTAAAAGAACGAATAAAACAAATCTGCAACTGTGCCACCAAAAAGTCTTCAAAGCTTTGCTTAAGCATTTGAAAGACTTTTGGTTCAATTTTTGACATTAGTTCAAGCCAGCTTATGTATATTGTAGTTGGACCTTAAAGCCACAAATGTCAAAATCTCGTCTATTACTATATGAACATTTTGAGTCTCTTTCAATTACGCTTCAAAGGTTACTTAAAAACACCAGTTCAGGGGAACATCTTCTAATGTTGAGACCATTCTCTAAGCATAACCTTTCTAAAATAAGGGATATCTGAAAGGACAAACAAAAAGAACACAGAACTTGCTAGCATTCTTTTCGAAGTCGCTATATGTATGTATTTGTTTTTTATACACTTCAGTTTAGTATTTATGCGGTCCATCACTTTAATGGCTTTTAACGAAAAGCATAACAATTAGTTTTGCATGTGGCGTTTTATGAAAAAAGCTCTTTTCAATTTATAACGATCAAAGTGTTTATTTTTTTAACTTTTTTCTCTGAATTATTTTAAAGAAAGAATAATTTGATTTAGAATTTAATTTTCCATATTTCTCATTAGTTCAATTTAAATTTTGTTCCACCTCCTATGCAGTTGTTCCCACACAACCGTAGTCATTGAACAGTTTGAAAAAATATAATAAGAAATTTAGCATACTTTCAGGCATTTTTATAACACAAGCCAACTGAAAGTTGCGTTTGTTCAAAAACACATCTATCAACAAAGTTCATGAAATCAAAGAAACACATGTTAAGAAAATAAACGAAATAAAAGAAAAAATAACTCTAATCGTTGTAATAAACTCTATTATTGTGTTTTGTTAAGCTTTTCCTATTTTATTTTTCAAACCATTCAAATCAATTCTATTCTCTACTATAATAATCCTCTTTTTAACAGAACATACATATTGTAACTACCACAAGCCAGACGAAGGTTTCTTGGCTCATGGTATATTAAAGTTTTTTATTTTTGCCATAAACTCATATTTCATACACGACACTTGCATTTCGTGTCCATCATAAAAAACACGCACTCAACATGCAAAAACCAAAGTAACAATGAAAGAAACATAAAGAAAATACTTCAGTTTGAGGAACATTATTGCAAAAACACAAAATAGCAATTTTTCAAAATTTCTGTCTGTAAATTCCCCCAACTTCATAAAAAAGAAAAAACAAGAAGAAGAAAATAAGCAAACACATGTATGAAAGTCAATGAAAAAGACAGTTAGAAGATGATGACGAGAGTGGTATGCAGACCAACATTGCATCCATGAATTGTAAATTGTTGTATTTGGTTCGTGCACTCGTTCAATGCAATCATTAAGCCCTCAGGGCGCTCTCAACAATTTTAGCTGCTGCTGCTGTTATTGTTGATCATCATGTGCATTCCCCTCGTCCTCTTCTCTCGTTGACTTTTTGTTTATCTGAACGTTTGTCAGCTATTGTGTATCGGTTGTTTGATGCTTCGCCATCATTCTTTAAACCATCATCATTTACAATTTACGTGTGTTACGATCTTTTTATCATGAGGACTTATGAATATAGTTTTGTTACAAACAAACATAAGACACTTATATTCTTGCATGCCTAAAAAACACAAAGCATGCTTACTACATGCGTTAAGTAGTTAAATACAGAAATGCAAATGAGTGATGTCTTTAAATGCCAAGTTTTTTCATTTTCTTCAACAGGCTCTAGAACTTTATAACTGCGGCTTGGGCTCAAAGGTAAAGTTGAAGTGGTGTAGGTTAAAGATGCTGATATTAACATAATATCGCCGTTAGCATGGTCATTTAATCAATTTTCCGGAACGATCCAAGTCACACATCACCAAAGCTATACCAAACAAAAGTCTTTTCCTCAGGTAACGCTATTAATTTTAGCATAGCTATTACCATTGGAGAAGTCTCCAACCAAGTCGATAGCTTCTAGGGTTAAAAATTCATCTTTAGTCCAGCTTGTGACCTTTGATGCAAATTGGCAGACTCTGGCAGTAGTACTTCTTCATATTTGAAAGAAATAAGAGGAAAGAATACTTAATACTGTTTAAAGGTTACCCCCCGGAGGCACATATATATGGTCTTTATAGAACTTCGACTATCAAGACACAGTGCAACTGGGGGAAAAAGGGAGCCCAGTCCCCTAAAGTCAGCAGGGGTACAACTGGAGACTCCACTTTATTTCCACGGGAATCAGTAAGCTCGCAGAGTTCATTATTTGTCTCTTTAGACATTTAATAGTTCTCTGGCTGGTTGTTAAGGTTGGCCCCTATATGGGAATATCGTGGTGGTTGTGGTTTCGTGGCCCCATAACAGTATAATGGTTATTATGGTGGCCAGGATCATCTCACTGATAATGACACGCAAAGTGAATGATCCAGTCCAGTGAGCATACTAGACATGTGTTCTGGACAGGAGTTGGAAAGTCTCCAACTCTTAAGCAAGGAGTGATGATTTGCAGCCCTGCTAGCTTTGGCTTCCTAGGACGAGCATGACGTTCCAAATTATGCGGTGGTTTGATCCACCATCTGATTAAGGCTTCATGGCCACGTTGTTTAAAGTGGTTACACACTATTTCGGCGGTCAAAAAGGACAAAGAACATATTATGCGTGATTGCACTATTCCAGAAATGAGGCTAGCGGTGAAGAGATTCAGACGTACAATTCTGACGCAATTAAACAAGAAGAAATGCAATCGTGTAACTGTACGGTAATGCTTAAGACATCCGGACAACCGGTTATGAGAATAACCAGAAAGTAACAGCTACTATTGTGCAAACAATACAAAATCAAATATACCGCACAGATCAACCTAGATCAGCGAACCAGGAACAACAATAACAAAATCCACTGAATGGAAAGCAAAAAATTTAAATAAAATCGCTGAAAATAATTGAATTAAAATTACTTTTCACCAATAACAAACACAATTTTACAATTGACGAACATGTAAAGTGATGGTTTCTCACATTATGTATGAGTATAAGAATTTTTGAAAAATCGAGGATATCTTAATTGTTAATTTGGGATGGGTGTTAAAGGATAATGAATTCAACTATGCTCGAAAATAATAGAAGAAGAACACAGTCACTCTGGGGAAATTTTTAAGTGACATTTGGTAGATAATATCCGCGTGACATAAGTCTGAAGTATATGTTGGCAATTAGACTTCACTGTAATGAAATGAATAGTTGCAAATTGTCAGTCAACTATTTTAAATCACTACTCCTTAACCTGTTGTATATCCAAGTTAGGACGTTGAGAGTTAGGCCTGCGTTAACATCTCTTCGGAAGCATTTTAAAAGCAACCGATTTAAACCAGCAGCCACAACGTAACTTCCCGAGGGGTTTCAGCAATAACCAGAATAGGGCCGCAGCCCTAAATGCAACTGGTTCCTATCGTAACAGCGTGTGTGTATAAAGTCACTGGTCTTATGTCTGTTTCAGTTTGCGGTTCCTGTTAGCCTAGGCGCCTAGTGCCGCCTTTTACCACCGAACGTCCATGGTAAGATGGAAGTAGAGACCTATCAAGATTACGGGAGGAAAGAACGCGATAGGATTAACCTCAGCACCTGGTTGTGAGGCCTTAATCTGACAGTGGTTTTACCACTGGATATTAGAACTCCGTCCATCAACGCCCTAAGAAGCATACACAATAGGTGCGTATATGCCTTAGCATATTTCCTTTTTTCTCTCGGGATGACCCCTACACGTGCTATTCATTGTGCCAAAACGAGGAAATTAAGTTATGGGAAGGAGGAAAGAGGGAATAGTACTTGTGGACATTCGATTTGAATTTTCCTACATTGAAAGTGACAGAAAAGACGTCTGGAGGGAGTTTACACCACATACGGACCGTTCTGCTAAAAAAAACAATTTTTCCTGTAATAAGTAGTGCGATTCACCGGAAAGTCAACCACAAATGGATGCGCTTATAACGGTTTAAAATATAAGGTCACAAACATGAAAGTTATAAGAGTCTGTAAAAATTGCAAGTACCTGTTCATTACGGTTACAGAGACGATTTGAAAGCGTTGTTAGATTTAGAAAACGTAACCATAAAAATGTTAACACGTTCAAACTTGAAAATGGGTTTTTTATGGTCACGTTTTATTTTTCTATCGAATCGAATTGGCGATCAATAAAATAAGATGAAAAATAACATAAGTTTAGTCACTTTTTCTAACAAGTGCTGCTAAAGATTTGGCATATCTCCAAAAAATATAGTGTTCCGTTGCTGTCTGAATAATAAATTTTATATTCATATGCATGACGATAGTATGTCTCTGCTTATGTGGTTGTCTATAAGACAAGGTGTTAAGATTTTGATAACGTTATAACCACGATATATATTTTCTAGAATTTTTATTTATTTCATTTTTATTTTAAAATAACTCCCAAAAGAAGTGAGCACTTAGAAAACTGAAAAATATTAAAGAAACAACCAAATTGCGTGTGTTATGAGGTAAGGAAATACCAAAGCGAGAAATAAAAATTACACACTTAAAAAGGAAAAAAATATACCAGCAACAACTATAATAATAATAACAACAGCAATATCAACAACACTAATGAAAAAAGTACGTATTATAAATATGCTTCTTATAGTGGCGGCTTACATTCTAAAACATTCCTCAAGTCAAATGTGAACTTCTATGCAACAATCCATCCATCCGTCCATCCATGCATTGAGTCAATCTGTCAGTTTGCTGAAACTCTTTTTTCAAAACATTTTATTTCTTACGTTTTTTCTTGTTTTTTTTCAATAGTTTTCATACCAAACGGAAAAAAAACGACAACAACTGCAACAACACTAAAATGAGTACAAAACAAACTTGTTTTTTGCTAAGGAATTTTTATGAGAAACTACAATCTCTTTGCTAAAATTAAAAGAAAAACTCTTTTCCTTAACTTCCGTGCAAGACAAAACTCAAAGAAGCACATCTATGGCTGGAAAAACTATTAACTTTAGAGCGTTTTTGGTGTTTTCTGTTTAAAAACTGATTATTTCTAAATGAGTAATTGGTTGTGTTCGTTATTTCTCTCCATCTCTCGCTCTTTCTCTCTTTTATTTATAATAGAGTTTGCATCTGATCTATAATGTATTGGTTTAGCCTTTGGTTATGATGACAGGTTTTCTTTAGTTCATATAGCAAAACTTTATGATTCTTCAGTGCTTTCATGTTGGCTTTATTTTATAAAGCAAAGAGCAGTTTTATTAGATTTCTCTTAAACCAGCATAACTAATAAGTAAAAATATATATTTTTTTAAATGTTAAAGAACAGGTTGTGTTGAGAAATTATGGTTAAAAATAATTAAAATTGATAGTGCTCTTAAAATGGCCATGGACATGGGCATTTTCTAGTTTTCACAAAAAATGCATGAGAGGCGGTTGGTTTTAAAGTTGAATGGTTTAAAGTTGAATAAAAGAAAATCAAATCAAATATGCGACGAATTGATTGAAATTTTTAAATGGCTGTAGAAAAATGTTGATTTTTTTGTAACCAACTGTTTCATAGGAATGCACGCACATTGGTCCCAAAAAAAATATTTTATTTATACATAAAGTTGAATAATTTTATCGTTTTAAGGCCCAGCTTTAAATAATCTAAAAACTAATAAAAATATTGACTTTCTTGTTTTTTGTTTTAATTACACTACGAAAAAATTCAGATTTTAGTTCTAAATTTTTTTTTAAATAGGAAATTTTACAATTGATGGGCATAATAGATGTTTACAATTTAGTCGAAATAGGAACAAATGGAGTTAAAACGTAGATAAGATGGGCTAAGGGGTTGCAGGTACAGATACGTGATACGATTAGTGTCAGCACCAGGCTGTAAGGCCCTAATCTGACGGTGGTCTTGCCACTAGGTGACTATAAAGCGTTCATCTTAGGTGCATATACGCCTTAGTCCTTGCTGAAGAATTGGAAACTATCTAACTTTTACTTCTGTTACACGCGCAAGCTAGGTCAGGTCATTGGATGTTAAATTTTTTGATTAACATCTCTTTGGAACTTACTTCAAAGGCCGATTAAACGACAGCCATCACGTTGCCTTTGATGTAACTGGTTGCCGTGGCATCAGTATATGTCTATAAGTTCACTGGTCAGACTTCCAGAGTCCTATATCTCTTGCAGTTTCGGTCTGCTGCTAGCTTAGGTGACTTGTCCCAAGATCCATCTAGGGTGCATGTAGAAGTTTTTGGACTAGAATCCGATAAGAAATGATTGAGATCAAGAGTACCAGGAAATACCCCGCTGCACTGTGGGAACATTTTACGAGAAGGCGGTCAAAAATATATAACTTTTGAACGAATCGTAGTTTCGATACGCGTTTGTTTTGTTTACTAGGTTTCGTTTAAGGTATAAAAATTTAAAAGCAACCGGTTAGAAAAATAGTTGGGACAGGTTTAAAAATACATTCTAAATTTTAGCTGATTTTTGGTACGAAAGTAAAGTATTAAAACTTGTTCAAAGAGTTTGTGTTACATTAAGTCTTATATTTTGAGTCACGTTATTAAAAACTTCAATTTAGTCAGGTAGGGCCAAGCTTTGGCCACCGTGAAATTTTTAGTACGAAGGCCAAAGGTTGGTTTTTTAAACAATTTGAGTTAAAAATTAGCTGATTAAGTAGCAAAAAACATAAAAAATATATCCATTCGTTCAAATTTACTTTAGATAAGAAAGTATTTAAGTCCAAAATAAACATAAATACTATTTGTATATGTAAACTTTTATTGTAAATTGATTAATACTTTATTAATGTACAAAAAATTATAAACGGTTGAAATGTAAACAGATAACTCTTGTGTTTGGCAAATTTACGTCTAGTTCAACAGAAGTATTTTCCATTTTTGCCGGATATTAGAGATATAGGGATAATGAAATAACAATCAAGTTTTCATTAGTAAAATATCTAGAAATTTTCTTGTGTTGTGCTCGCGAAAGAATCTGTAGTCTTTGTGCTGAATTATTTGTTCCCCATGGTACAAAATTTTATGTACTGTGGATGGCATATATCTCCAAAGCCAAGTAATATAACAATTTGAAAAATAAAACTATTTTGCAATCAGTGCAAATCAATTTAAAAAGCAAAGTACTTTTGTGACATAAATCATATCAATTTACATTATTTTAAGTAGGCAAAATATTTTTGTGACCAACTGTGCATGACTTTGAAATTGACTAAATTTTTTTATTTTCTTTCTAAAAATACGCATATTCATCTAAACAACGTCTCTCATAAAGGCGATTTGAAAAATAAATATTTTACTTAAACTTTTTGCAAAAACTTTTCGACCTTGTGTCAGAAAAATTGTTCTGATGCTCACAGTCGGATCGTGCCGGGTATACAATGGGGTATAGACATATAGAGAACATTTAGGGCTATAACACAATGCTAATGCTTTTACATTCCCTAACGAATTTTAGAAGTTATGCTCTATTTAGTAAGAGAATTTAGAAAAAAATTAGACCTCTAAAAAAATTAATTTCTAAAAATCAAAAATCAATCAAAAACATTTCAGTTTTCTTATACTAATAGCTAACAAATACGCTATTATATAAAGTTTGTTTCATTTGAAAACCTTGTATACGAAAAAAGTTATAGATGTTTAAAAATCAAAAATTTACTAAGAAATTTCTCATTTTAGCAAAATACTGAAAATGCTCATTTTGAATAACGCTGTTAAGTGTGATATAGTTAAAATAAAGTTTTAATTTTTTGGCTCCCGAGGTACGCTAGTATCTACTTTCGAACGAACTTTAAAATTTTACAATTGGGGACTTTTGGCCGCCTTTTTGTAAAATAATCCACTGTGCGCTGCATAATTAGACCAAATTTTTTTAAGCTCATGTTGTTGGTTAAAAATAGTTTAAAAAAGTTCTATGTAAGCAGAACAGTACCCCAACGGACAAGACAATATGAGCAACAGGATTATTATGGGAACATATTCTGAATATTGTACAGCCACTAACTGGCAGATGGAGATCGTCCAAAATTAGAAACGAACGGAAACCTGGAAGCAGGTGCATTGTTGTGATTTATCACACATATTAAAATTGATGACATTTCTCATAAGAATATCGAAAAAAAAAATATTAATTTTTAAGAGGAATCTTGAATCGATGTTTTCAACAGGAACATGATAGTTTTGACATAAAGTTTTTTGAGGTATTCGTATGAATTCAATTTCGCACGAAAATCGCCTTAAAATAATTGAAATCCACTATGAAAATTGTGGTTCTCTTTAAGTAACTTTTAGTAAAATTGTTGATATTTGCGGACAACATAATTGTCCCTTTGAACCCGCTATTAAGAATTTGGTTGGTACTTTTTAGTCGACAGACTCGATGCAAAATGTGCGAATACCAACTACAAACATCGCAGCCGTGAGTCACAGTGTTGAAGCAGATTAAATTTGTCAATTCCTCGACGTTCTCAACAATTGACGTTATCCACAATCACGATATGGCGAATTTTGCATAAGGATCTGGCTTTGAAGCGTTACAAGTTTCATCTAGCAGCAGTTAAGTGGCCAGCCAGATCGTGGGATTCAACACCATTGAATAATAATGAATAATTTCCGAAATAGTACCGGCATTTTGCCAAAAAGTGGTGGACATTTGCCAGATATCATTTTTAATTCATAATTTCCGAACTTTTCTTTTGGTAAGACAATAAAAACTTGAATCATCTTAGTCAACATTTTTTTTGTTTTATTTTGTTTCAGAAAACAAATTAATGTAGAATAAATTAAAAATGATTCCAAAAAATAAAATTGTTGATTTTTATTTTGTCTATTTTAAATTGGCATCCAAATAACTGATGGAATAATAAATTGATATATTTTTTATAAACTGTCTTTATTATATACGAATTGTTAAAATATTTTAATCACTTGCTATATGTTCGATTAAAATAATTGTTTCAAATGCAACATGTTTTCTTCGTTTTATCATACCCAACATGTTTGTGTTTGCCTCTTAAGTCTTTCTATATATAAAATGTTTTAATATAAATAGTAACTCCTTATTTCACAGGTTCGTTTCTTCAGTTTTTTGTTTTGCTCTTGTTGTACACAAAATACAATTCACCATACAATTAAAAAGTTGAAAATCCTCTTAATGATGTAAAAACTAAAAAATTCACAATACTGCACAAATATTTTGTAAAGAGTTATGTGTTTCTCTCTCTCTCTGTCGTTCTCTCTTTCTCTTTCAATATACATATATTCCTCTACACTGATTTAGTGTTGAAGTAACACATACAACACAATTTAAACATCTAACAGTTTTATTTTAACCGTTGTTGTGTGATGAGGGTGTGTCGGATGAAAATTACAAATGTAAATTAACTCAACAGCAAACGAGTGATCAAATAGAAATATATAAAAAAGGCAAAAATATATATAAAATAAAGAAAAATAATTATAAATATGTGAATCAGTTTGAAATCGCTTTAAAAGAGAATGCTCGAAATATTAGGCAAAAGTAAAATATATGTTTACAAAAAATAAAGCCTTCTGTTGTAAGATAAATATTTTTTATTTGTTATTAAAAAGCGAAATGAAAAACAAATTTTGTTAAAAAGTTTAACTTATTTTTGCACACGTCAAGGATTACGTTTAAGGAATACATACAATACATTTTGGTGGTGTCTTTAAAAGAAAAGTAAGAAGGGCTGTAATTATTACTATTATTCTCGATTTTATTGCTAAAATTATTTTAAAAATAATGTTTGTTTAGTTGGTTTGCGGAAAAAGTGTTTGTCCTCATTTGCTTATGTATAACAAAGAAAACATGTTTTTGCAACTTAATACAAAGCATTGCTGCTATTTTAATTAATTTTATTTTTCAATAAATGAACCGCAAACTTTGTTTGAAGTTTTTGTTTTATTCTCTAGTTGCTGTTTTCTTCTTAATAATTGCTATGAGTTCTTCAAGTGCATAATTGTGGTGTTAACATTAGATACTTTCGACAATGTTAAAATTATGTGTTGTTTTCATTATAAATTGTACAGATTTCTATTTTTTTTAATTGTTTAAAAGTGTGTTATGGTTTTTGTTATTGTAATGCTGATTTTTTTTTTAACTTAACTTAAATTGTTTTTGAATGTTGGCTTTGTTTTTTGAAACTTGTTAAATTTTTACCTTGTTTGTGTAGTTGTAAGGTTTCTTCTATTCACTTTACTCGCCATTAAATTTATATTGAAGCAGCAGCATATACCTTTTTTTTGTTATTGCTGCTACTATTATATTTGTTTAATACTCTTGTATCTGCATGTGTATTTATTTCTCCGATCTGTACCAATACAAACAGGTTTTAATGTTTCAGTTTTTTCTTGTTGTACTTTTTGCTGTTGTTTTCTCAATTTCTTAAAATTTAGCTGTTGATTTTAATTTTTTGCTTAACTTTTTATGCCAAACTACTATACGAGTATGTGTCGGTGTTATATTTTTTCAATTTTTGTTGAAAGTATTTGGTTTTCTGTCAATTTTTTATGCTATTTTTTATTATTAAGGAATTTATTTTGCATTGCTTTAGTTTTATTTGATTTTATAAATATAATAGACATGAAGAAACTGTAAATGCCAAAATCTCATAAAAACTAGCAAACTATACCAGACTATAACAGGCAGAAAAAATGCACCAATTGCCTCGTCTTTCTTTTTTGTTCATATATTTTTAATTTATTCGTTTAATGAGGAAATGTGTATGATGTTGAAATTTAAAAATATTATGTAAATTATTTCATAAATGAATTTTTATGAAATAATTTTTACTTTGAAAAAATGCTGTATAAAGGGTTTCTCCATAAGTTTTCTAAAATATAATAAAATAAAAAATTTTGCTTAATATGATTCAAATGAAAAATCATATCCGGCAAATATCCTCCACGACCACGCTGGCAGATGTCGATTCTTTTTGGTAAAAAAAGCGGTCCCATATCGTAAATCATATCACGGATTTTCAGTTTTAAGGCTGAAATCGATTCGATTGGCTGTGTATAGACAGTGGTGTTAAATATCACACGATCTGGCTGGTTGCTCAAGTGTTGATTGTGGTTAAATTATGCGATCGGGAAATTTGGTTAACAATAAATTGATTGTTTCATTGGCTATTTGACTTGTAGCACTATTCTGTTGAAACCATATGTCAATAATAGTCAATATTAGGCCAAAATTGAGCTGTTAGCTTTTTGCGATAGTCTGATCTATTAACCGTTACAGCATTTCCAGCTTTATGATCGAAAACAACAAAAACGGCCCAATCATGCCTCCAGACCACATAGCGCACTATATAGTGACACACTGAGCATTCAAAAGCCCTGTCAATAAACGCTCTAGGATTTTCAAAGGCTCAAATGCGGCAATTTGGCTTGTTGACATACCCTGACAAGTGAAAATGGGCTTGATCTGAAAAAAAGTTCTTTTGCAGGTTGTTCCTGAAGGAATTGAGCGAATCAACGGCGATGTGAATGGTCGGTCGGCTTGAATTCCTGCACCAGTTGAATCTTGTAACACTTCAAAGTCAAATTCTTATGCAAAATTCGTTATGTGGTGTTTTGGACAACCCCAATTGTTGAGAACGTCGAGGAATTGGCAAATTTGGCTCACGGCTGCAGTGTTTTCAGTTGAAGCAATCGGTCAAAAATGGGCTGGTGTTCGCACATTTTGTATCGAGACTATCGACTCAAATTTAACTACCAAATTCAATAGCGGTCTCAGAAGGACGATTACGTTGTACGAAAATATCATGAGTCTTACGTAATGTAACTTTAACAGGACCACCATTTTCATGCCGGATTTTAATTATTTTAATGCGATTTTCATGCGAAATTGACTTCATTGTAACAACTGCCAATGCATCTGCTACTAATATCTCAGAAAACTAAATATCAAAACTATCATCTTGTTAGTATTGCCGCAGTTGAAAAACAAACTTCTTGTTGAAATGTTCGATATAGAAATATTAAAAAATTAGCAAAATGTAGTGTTTATATTAAATATCTTCAGTCTGTTTGCAGATGTACTTTATCAAATTTTTATATTTTCACCCACTCCATAATTGGACCTTGATAACAACTTTATAAATGAATGAGATTGTAAAATTGAAAATTGTATACTCTTGACGTTGTAGCAGCAAAGCATAAAATGAAAAAATCTTAGATTTTGCAACATTTTTTTTAACCATAAATGCTATTTTAACAAAAGGTTTTTTTTTAAATTATTTTTCCTTCACATTTAAAATATACGCAAATTTCCAGAGTACCAAAATTAACAAACAAAAACAAAAAATATTTAAACAAACAGAGAGATACTCATGTCTTAAATTCACATCAGAATTAAATTTTCGTTAATTTGTGCACAATAAAAAAGAAATTGGAAGGAAAAAGTTTAGGGCAGGTTTATTTTCTTGTTAAATTAAAAGTGTCTACAACGAAAAATCCTCCGAATACCATTTTTTTACTTCGAGGGGTACTTAGCCCTGAAAATAAGAGAAATTTTATTTAAATTTCTGTAAGCATACTTTGCTTGTGTTGTTATGATCTGCATTTGTAAAAAATATGCCTCGTTGTCTAAATCATTCCTTTAATACTCCTTGTAAATATTTCCAAATTCAAAAAGCTTTACTCACTAGATTCCTTGACAAAAAATAAGAAAGCTTTTAAATCGAAATACCAGTAATTTAAATTATGATGAAATGGTTCCGAGTATCAGTCCTCTACTATCAAATAATTTGTTCTTGTGTTCCATTGTACCAAGCGCTGTTCCTTATTCAGTTGGTTGGACTCTAAATCACACAAAAAAAATTGCCCGCTCAAACATTTTTGTGCGAATACAAGAAGTGTTTACCGGCTTAAAAATCTGTGTGAAATTATTTAGCTTTAACGTAAGTCATTTCATTAATAAACTGATATTTTCGTGGAAAAAGGCGAAAGGTGATAAAATCAAAATATATAATTGCGATTTGTTAATGGGGTGCTCTTCTTAGCAAATTCCATTAATCCTGATTTTGTCAACTGTCGTTGTTTTCATGAAAGCGACCTTAATAGAACATCTAAAACTTTTAAAATGGCCAAAAGCTCTTCCAACTCGCATTGTTCAAAATTCCAGATATGGAGAATTAATTTTTAGAAGGCATTTATCTTAGGCTTACAGTTGTCAAATTACTTTACAGCATAAATGTCGGCCAGATAGAAAAATGTATAAACAAAAATTATTTATCTTAATTCAGCATCATTAAAAAATTAAATGTAAAAAGTAAGTCAAAGTAGTTCACAGAATCTGAGTTAACTGCTTAATACATAAACAAATGCTATGAACTTGATGATGAAGAATATTGTGCGAATAGAAATATTGTCTGGTACAGAATCCGACAATCGTAATTTCGTAAAGTTTTGCCTAACAAACTTAAAGGATTTTAGTGGTGTAAAAGCAGAACTTTTTTCTCTGCCATGACCAGGAAAAAATTAAAGTTACATCTACTCTAAATCACACAAAAAAATAGTTGCAGGCCGCTTTAAAATTTTTTTTGCCAATAAAAGGAGTGTTTAAGGATGTGAATATTTTTAGCTTTCACGCTTTGATATAACACTATTATACTGGCATTTCCATGGAAAAAAACGCAATATGGTAAAATCAAAATAATTGCGATTTATTAACGGGTTTTAGTTTTGCGGTCCTTCAGTGTTATCATGATAACGTTTTTTCTGAGAGATTTTTAAAATGGCCAAAAGTCCTTTGTACGCACGCTGTTCAAAGTTCCAAGTATGGAAAAATATTTTCTAAAATGTTTTATTCTGAATTAACACTTATAGTTTCCTCTGTTATGCATTTTACTAGTAATCAAAATATTCAGAAATTTGAAAGAATGAATTTATAACAATAATAAAAATTCTAAACATTTTTATTCCAAATGAAATACAGAAGAAGAAGAATAAAATTAATGATAAATAATATAAAATTGATAACGTTTTCCATTGACAGCAGGACATGCTGTAACAATTGTTTACAGCTTCCAAGTGTCATCTTTTATAAAAATTATTGAAAATATCAAGTTTGCGACCTAAATCTTGCATGAATTTTAATTTATTTAAAATTTAAATAATTTAATTTTAGATTTTACCAAAAATATTCAGTTATTCCCACTTAGCCATTCCTACTAGTGATCCACTTTTAATTTTAGTTTATATTTTATTTATACAATAACATTCATTTGCTGTATGGGGTTTTTCGTTTGGATTTTTTATAGAAACAATGAAAGTAAAAAGGAATTAGTGAACAAATTCGAGAAGTTTATTTTTCAATTGTGGCAACACCAACAACATGATAGTTTTGACATTTAGTTTTTCAACGTATTCGTAGCAGATGTATTGGCAATTATTACAATAAATTCAATTTCGCATGAAAATCGATGAAAATCGCATTAAAATAATTAAAATCCACTATGAAAATAGTGGTTCCGTTAAAGTTCCATTTCGTAAAAATCGTGATATTTTTGGACAACATAGTCGTCCTTCTAAGACCGCTATGAAAAATTTGGTCGTTAAATTTGAGTCGACAGGCTCGATATAAAATGTGCGAAGACCAGGTCGTTCAACTGAAAACATCGTAGCCATGAGCCACAAATTTGTGTATTCCTTAACATTCTCAACAATTAGGGTTATCCAAAACTTTCAAGCCATACAAGTTTCAACTGGTCCAGGAGTTAAAACTGCCTAGATTCCCTCAATTCATTCAGGAACATCCGGCTGTTTTTTCTGAAAAAGTCATTTTTTCAAACGAAACTCATTCTCATTTGTCAGGTATTTGGGTTTCCAAAAATTCTAGAACGATTATTGAGAAGCCTTTGCATGCTCAACGTGTCACTGTATGGTGCGCTATGTGGTCTGAAGGCGTAATTGTCGCGAGATGCTAACACCTCAATGTTGGCCCATTATTGACGACATGAATATCACTCACAAGTGGTTCCAACAGGACGATGCGACATATCATACAGCCAATGAAACGATCAATTTAATGCAAACCAAATTTTCTAACCGCATAATTTCATGACAATCAGCAGTTAAGTGGTCAGCCAGATCGTATGATTTAACACCACTAGATTTTTTGTAGGGCTATGTTAAGGACAGAGTCTTTATGGAGCCAATCGAGTCACTTTCAGCCTTAAAACACAACATCCGTGATGTGATTAACGAAATGGGACCGCTATTTTGCCAAAAAGTGATTAAAAACTTGAATGAAAGAATCGACGTCTGTCAGGATGGTCGTGGTGAACATTTTTTAGATATCATTTTCTCTAAATCAAAATTTTTTTGTTTTTTTGATTTTGTTTAGCAAACAATTTCTTGATGAAAACCCCTTTGTAAGAACAAATTATGGCCTATAAAAACTTCAAAAAATTTACCTAAAGTTCAATAAATCAATAAGAGTTAATATAATAAATCAAATAAGAGTTAATATAAAAAAGGGCTAAATTTTTAAATAATTTAACTCAGCTAATCAAGAATTTGATGTCATCTATATTTTTTACTGAAAACATACACATACGACACTACCAACACCAACGATATTCCGAAATAGTGCAACTTCTAATACAAAATAATTTAAACTAAACAGATTTTCATACATAAAGAAAAAAGTATTAGAAATTGTTAAAAAGCCTTAACTGGTTTTATTTGGGAATTTCAAGGAAAAGAAAAAAAACATTTTCAAAGTAACAAAAAACATTTGAACTTTCTTAAATATTAAATTGTAATTTTTTCCACTTTTATAAAATCGCTTGTTTAACATGTGTGGCTGTGTGTTGTAACGTTCATGTATTGGTAAAGCAATGCAGTTTGAATTTTTTTGCCTTAAAAATTGTATTGTATCTTTATATACATCCATGTGTATACTTTTTTTCTTCTCTTTTTGGCTGGCCATGGACAATCATATTTTAGACAATAACAACAACAACAAAAATAATAACAACAACATTAAAAGTATTGTAAGTAGTAGGCCAACAACATGTAATAACAGCAGTGACAACTTTTAGCACACAAAAACATGAACAAGAAAACCACCAGCAAAAGTAATAACGAGAACAACTACAACAACAAATGCAACTGAAATAACAGCAATAGCAATAACAGATAAGAAGCAGGGAATTGAGAATTGGTTGGTTGTTTGGCTTGTTTTTGCATTTTTTTTTGTGAGAAACGGGCGATAAGATAATAAAGAGAATATTAAAAGAGAAAATATTTGGCATTTTGGTGTGTACGAAAGCAGAGCTGTCAAATGCGTGTACTCATTCTTAAAAAATATACATTTGTTGTACAAATGCAAAATAATTAAAAATGATGATTTGCTTGTGAGTTATAGCAATGCCACCACTACCAAGTGTGCTGCTACATGTCTTAAAAATGAAAATGCAATAAAAGTTGTTGCGACGACCACTTCAGTTTCTCTGTTTGTGAGACAGTATATCATAAGTTTAAATCCCAACACAGAATTACATAAAAAAATACCAACCCAGTAGCTGAGTTGTGTTAGGCGCGTAATTGGTAAACAGCAGTTCAAAGCTCATCGTAGTCTTAAGTACAAGAGAAGAATAGATGCTTTGAAGTCATTATATATGAGTTGGTAGTTAAGGTTTGCGTATAAAAAAAATAGTTAGAAAGAAAATAACAGCAGTGAGTGGCAATCGCAGACTTAAAATTAGTATTTATCCCAAAATCAAGGGCTATTTCTCGAAAGAATCTATTACTAAGTGCGCTTTAAATATCATGCTTTTTTCTGTGTAAAATTATTTTGGCTATTGAACTAATTTCGAAATACTAAATCTTACTAAATGCAGTTTTTACGTCACCACTTAAAATAGGTGTCTCAAGGCTTATATTTTGTATTTAAGAAAGAAAACATAAGAAGTTCTTTTTACCCGAAAATACAGTGGCATGTAGCAGGAAGTACAAGAAAGACAAAATATAATTCAGTCTTATAAAAATAGTGTTGCTCTGATCGATCATTTGATCATATTTATTTGCCAAAATAAACACAAAAGTTAATAATAAACAATTAAATCTTTAGATTAAATTAAGAAATAGTTTATTAACCGCTTGTGTAAGTTTTTTATACATAAACTTAAAATTAGATTTTTTACGCCAAAATATCAACTTAAAGTATTCCAATTTAATTCACATAAGGCTTTAATATTTTTGCACGTGTGCTAATTTATTTGTAAATATTTTCAAGTTTTAATCATTAATTTTTATTGAGAAGTATTTTAAGTTTAAGTTGATATTTATCGCTTTTACATCAAGTTTACAATGTTAAGTTTTTTGGCTCTGGGAAGACTTTTAGTCCCCTTTAGAAGACCTAATGAAATAATATGATTCCTTAGATCTAATAAAATTGCAGCAGGTGTTACGAAATTTGAATGCTTCTAGCAGCATTACTTTAACTAAAAATTAGATCGTGTGGAGTTTTTGTAGTTGTTTACTATAGCTGCACTCGAAATTTGTTTCGACTGTTTATCCATTAATTTATAAGAGATGAAATCTAAAGACTTGTGGACTTCTTCTTAATAATAATTTTAGTAAGTAATTTATTGCTCAGGTGTAAGGTATTTTTTATACAAAATTAAGTTAATTTTCAGATTAAGTTAATCCTTATTTTTGTAGTTTTTTTTATATTTCACCACACCATTGGGTGGTATATTCAGGAAAAGGAAAAGTGTATAAACAATTCAACAAATCAGTCAACAAATGAAAAATTATTTGCAACCAAATTTAATTGATTTTAATTAAATTTGTTTGCCAATAGTTTTTAATTTATTGACTGATTTGTTAAATTGTTTATACACTTTTTCTTTTCCTGCAGATGCCACCCAATGGTGTGGTGAAATATTGAAAACAAAAATAAAAATTAACTTTAACTTTTATATATTGTGACGGCAAAAGTCGGCGCGTGCCTTGTTTTTGCCGCAACAAGTGGATTAACTATTATTTTGATTATTTCTATTACTATTGGTATTAGTATTATTATTTTTATAAATATTATGAATATTATTTTTATTATTATTATTATAGTATTTTTTTAAACGATCTTTTTTATTTATCTTTAATAAAAATCTTTTTTTCTTTTTAACGATCTGTTTTATATATTTTTTTCTTTTCGATATTTCGTTTTCCTTTGGAAAGCTTCTTCAGGAAAAAAAAATTTTATTTTTGAAAACAAAAAAAAAAAATTATTAACATATTAAAAAAATTTTTCAAAACATTTGACAAAAGCATATAAAATATACATACAAAAATTTAAATTTTCAAATATTCAAACATACAAAAACAAGGAAACGGAAATAACAAATAAATAACAAATTCTCTCTTATGAAATGATTATAACAAATTATGTGTCTTTTAAATTAAGTACCTATAATTCTGAGCTAAATTGTCTGTGTCTGTCTTGAAATTTATTCTCCTTACATTTGGTACATTAACAATTTCTAACATTTCCAACATATAACGTCTCTTGTAGTTTTTTTCTATATCTAATACTGATGTTTCATCAAACTTTGGATAATGATTATATTTCTTACAATGTGAAGATAAGGATGTCTTCTGTGTTGAAATATTCCTATATTTTTGGTCACATCTGTGACCAGCTAATCTTGTTTTAAGTTTATTTTTTGTTGTCCCAATATAAACTTTGTCACAGTTCACCTGGTCATTTCCTCCACATGGTATCCTGTATACTACATCAGATATTTCTATTTTTCCTATTTTATCCTTCATACTGTTAAATAATTTATTTATTGTGTTATGTGTTTTGTGTGAAATTATATCTGTGTGATATATTTTACACTTTCTTAATATTTCTGATATTCCAGGAACATAAGTTAATGATTTATAATTTCTTGGCTCTGCCGTAGAATTTCCTAAATTATGCCTATAACTACCATATTGTCTAATTAATCTGTTAGTTAATTCTACTGGGAAATCATTGTCATTAAGTATATCTCTTATTGTATCCCTATTCTTCAAATGAAATTCTCTATCACTTATAGTCAATATTCTGTCTATAATATTTTTCGCCGTGTTTATTATCATTTTCCTCGGATGTTTTGAATAAAAATTAATAATTCTTCCAGAAGATGTTGGTTTCTTATACCAATCAAATACTAACTTATTTTTCTTCCTTATTATCAATATATCTAAATATGGAAGTCTAGATTCTAATTCTCTTTCATTCGTAAATTTAATATCCGGATGGAAACTATTCAATTCTGACAAAATATCATCCACTGCATCTTCTGAAGTTATACAAAATAAATCATCTACATATTTTGTGATTTTCTTAGGTTTAATATGCATTTTACTAATACATGAATTTAGTAATTCCTTCATCCCAATATCAGCTGGTTGCTGGCGCTTAGTCAATACTCAAATACGTAAACCGATTTTTCCTACGAACAATAGTGACGTAAAAGATTAGTTTAGTTTTTCTCCGGTGGCATTTCTAATTAAATGTTAAGTAAGTATTTTATTCATTGGAATCATTTTCAATCTAAGCAATTTTATTATTCGTGCTTGATTCCTTTAAATAAATATTTCATGATATCCTCACGAAATATTTATTATATATTATGATATTCTTATAAAACATTTATTCCAACAAAAATAAAAAATATTTGAAATGTATTACTGCGGGGGAGAGCATTTCCATATTGCAATTTCACTATTGCTCACATAGCTCATCAGTGAATTTTACCCCAATATTGTATAGAAAAACCTAAAAGTCTTATATCCAAAGCCAAACTGATTCCATGAGAATTTTTTCATAAAATCAACATAGCATATGGAATAAATGTTTTATGAGAATATCATAAAATGTTTATTTTTTAATAAAAATTTTTGTAATAAATATTTCGTGAGAATATCATGAAATATTTATTTAAAGGAATCAAGCACGAATAATAAAATTGCTTAGATTAAATGTTAAGTTTAATTTTAATCCGATTGTAAATTCGTTGTAAATAAAGTGAATTTTTAACAAAGTAGTCTCTTCTCGACGAATCTTGGACACCCAGGAGTTATACCCCAGCCATAAGAAAGCATCGTCGCAATATAAAGATCCTGTGCTTGAACAATAAATTATTTATAAAATGTTAAAAAGGTCTAATAACTATAATTATTATTTATAATTTTAGAATTAAAAATTCAAATATTAAATTTTATGGGAATATATTGTTAAAATTGAAATAGATTTACGCATTATTGTAAATTAATCTTTAAAAAGAAGCAATTTTTCATGTTATTTTTAACATTTATCAAATAAAATTTACAATAATTAATTATTAAGTATTTTAACGAACTTTTGTCACTATAAACTTAACAAGTCATTGTAACATTATCTAACTCTACTCCTTGAAGTCTTTAAGCAAATTCAACCTTAAACATATTAAACAAAATATTTTAAAATCTTAAAAAATATCTGCACATACTAGATGTTGTTATTACTATTTTAGTTGTTGCTGGTTTTATATACAAATACACTAACGGCTAAAAACCCATTATAAAATGTTACAAATTAAAGAAAACTCAAACTATGTATGGATTTTTGGTGCAAAAGTAATCAAATGATTTTTATTTGTGTATCTAATGCTCTATTATTTAGGTTTAGTGCAGTTGATTATAAACGTTTATTGCATGATCTTAAATAACAAATTATGATTTTGCATACACAAATAAGTATTTATACTTTTAATAGATGTTATAAATTTAAAACGTATGTCATTTACTACATCAGTTAAGTTATAAACTAAATAAAGTTAATTGTTTGTAGAAGAGTAAATAAATGATATGATTTGTTATCATTTTCCTTATAAGCACTAAATAGCACAGCAGGCTTTAAATAAGGAAAATATTTTACTCTTTTTTTTGTTTTTTTGTTTGTAAAACACAATTGACAATCATATTTTAAAAAATAAATGTCAGTTAAATATTTGTAATATTTTACATACGGTTTCAAGGTGCGTGAACATCGTAAGTTACAAAAAATATTATAATGGCAAAGATTTTTGTTAAAGAAAGAGTCATGTGGACATACATACCTACATACATCCATATGTAAGAAAATCATTAACATGTGTGTCTTGTGTATAAACGCATAAATAAAAGTAGCATGAGAGATGATTTTATATGTTCAACAATTTCGACATAAGGTACTTTTGCTGAATATTTAAAGAAAAACTAATGTTAATAGCAAAATAAATGTTCACATAGATGTAATTTTAATTAATAAAAAATAGAAAATAGAAATTTAAAATTTTTGTGTTAAAAATTCGGAAGAAAAATATGCAAAATTAAACACATATTTATCATCAATATTCATTGCAGCTATTTACCTTGAGTACATTTTTAATCTTTATCAATGTAATCAATAAATTTAAAAAAATTAGAATACGAGACTAGACGAAGTCAAAATGTAACAAAAAAAAAATTTTTTTTCAATAATCTTTACAAATGCTCGAATATATTTTTTCTTAACCGCCAATTTAGCAACGGATGCTAGAGGCGATTGTGCATTGCCAATATAAAATTCATAAATTTAATGAAAAATATATAAATGATCACAAACTTCAGTTATTTTCTAAACTGCACGCTTATTTAAGAAAATTGAGGCGATACTAGATTTTCAGTATAAAATTCACGATGTAAAATATATAAGTAAATACAAATATCAATCCTTTTCCTAATTGAAAATTCTAATTAAGAAACTAGAGGCGATTTTAAATATCCAACATTAAAAAAAAATTAATAATTTTTATTTCTTAATAATAATAAATATCTTTTTTCTTTTTTAAGATCTTTTTTATATATTTTTTCTTCTACATATTTCGCTTTCCTTTGGAAAGCTTCTTCAGGAAAAAATTTTTTTATTTTTGAAAACAAAAATATAAAAATTTTTTCCTGAAGAAGCTTTCCAAAGGAAAGCGAAATATTGAGAAGAAAAAATATATAAAAAAGATCTTAAAAAAGAAAAAAGATATTTATTAAAGATAAAAAAGATCGTTCTTAATAATTTTAGAAATTAGAAAATACAAGAATAACAAATACGTTTTTAATTAATAGCTGATCTGCATTTTTATAGTTAAAAGGGTTAGTTAGGGTTAGTGATATATATAAACTTTACTTTATTCTAACATGATTAAAATCCTTCTTTTTGTTAGAACCCTCCAACTAAAAATATTCAGGAATTTTATACCAAATGAGAATTTTTGTACACTTTAGCATTTTTTATTTCCGTACATCATGTGTATAAAGCAACTATGCAAATATAATTTGAAAACATTTTTTCTATTAACACTCTAGAATATTATTTACTCATAAATATCATTTAAAAGAGAAATGGGAAAGAAAATTGAAAACTGATATTGCACTGCCATTTTCTATTCTTTCTCTATTTAAAGTTTATTTTGTCTTTGTGATGTGTTATTAAAAACAATATGTGAAATTTATTAATAAAAGACGGTAACATTACATTAGCCCCGCATAAAATGTCAGGTGATGGGACGGTTTACCTGCTTGAATAAGTACGACCCTAATAAAGGAACGACTTATGCCCAACACTATTTATATTAACAGACCGAATATTGACTCTACAGTACTACTCCCCACAGGGGCACATTGATATGTCTTAATGGAATTTCACCATTAAGACATGTGTCATCCGGTGTTAAAAAAGGGGGTCGCGTCCCCTAAAGGCTAGTAGCAGCCAAGTGGACAACATCCACTTTATTTCCACGGGGTTTCAGTAAGCGCCAGAGTTTACTTTTTACTCTTTGTCTGATTATTGAGGTTGGCCCCTTGGGGAGCTTCGTGGTAGTTGTGACTTCGCAGTACCCTCAGGAAATGATTAAGGGTCCTCCACTTTTGATCAAGAACACAGGGTGAATGATCTGGATCCAGTAAGCATGCTAGTCATACGCCCTGGACCAGGAGTTGAACAGTCTCCAAGTGTTCAGCAAGGAGTGCGGGTGGCGGCCCTGCTCCGAGCACCCGAAATTGCAACTAGGAATGACTTAGATAGAGATAGCCATCGGCTTCCTAGGTCGTGGGTGCATACTACATATCACCCAAGTGGTTTGATCCACCATCGTGTTATGGCCACATGGCTAGCTAACGATGTGAATATTTTCACGTATCTGACTCTCCAGTACTATCTAAAATGTGGCTTGATAACGATATCATCGTAACGAAAGCGCTCGTACCAAACAAACAGCCTTTAACGATGGTTTTCACTGAAAGAAATGATAACAGTATTTAACATACTGGCGGAAGAAATGCAAACTATTTAATACTATAAAAAAATTCCAAGGCAGATTATTATGAATGAAATTGCGTATAATTTTACAGCATTAATTCTTTAATTAATTAAAATTAAATTAAAACAAACCTCCAGTAAAAAGTACAAAAATTACAGACGAAAGTCCTCAACTGTTTCCAAAAAAAAATAAAATTAATCAAAAGTATATGTCGATTTCTCGAAGATATTTATTTAATTTTATATTTCGATAATGAGTTTTGAATTGTTGCTATTTTTACTTTATTTTTCAAGCTTGTTTGTTATTGTTTTTATTTTCATTCTTATAATTTAGGGAAATGATTCGGAAGATTTTTAAGAAATTAAGAGTTACGGGGTAAAGGGCATTAAGTTCTAGCAAATTATTTAAACTTTCTTCTACGTTATTTAACTAATGTTATATCGCACACTTAATGTCGTTTTAGGCAGGTTGCTAGTATTTCGATATTTCAAGTTCTATCAATTACTGAAACGTAACCAAACAATGAAACTTATATTTAAGTTTTTATTTATTTGAATGGAGACTGAAGGCAGACATAATGGAACGTTTGTGATAAGAGATTTGCTAAGATTTTTTCTTTTATATTTTGAATAACATAAAATTAATGGTATACGGGAATGCGTGATAAGATTCACATCTGCACCAGGCCCTAAGCCTTAATCAAATGGTGGTCAAACGACTGTGGAATGAAAAGCATTCTCGGCATTCTCGCCCTAGGAAGCCGAAGACTAATTCTAGCAACAGGTCTTTCCTAGTTGCAATTTCAGCAGGGTCATAATCCACTACTCTTTGAAGAAGAGTTGGAGACTAACCAACTCTTGGTCCAGAACACATGACTAGCATGCTCACAGGATCCAGATTATTCACCCGTTGTTCTCAGTAAAGGTGAGATGTTCCCGGCCTCCTAATTAAATTTATGAGGGGCTGCAAAGCACACAGCCACCACGATACTCTCGAAGGTCCAACCTCAATTATCAGTCAGAGAAACAGCTAAAAGGCTAAAAGACAATTAGCAGAAATCTGGGGCTTACTGATTCCCGTGGAAATAACGTGGAGTTTCCAGTTGACTCCCCCTGCCGCCTTCAGAGGACTGGGCTCCCTTATACCCTCGAACGACATAAGTCTACATGGTTAAGCAATTCATAAAGACTGATAAATCTGCCTCCGGGGATGTCTATATATAATATTAAGTGTCCCTTTCTACTCATCTTAAACATTTAAACAAACTCAAACATTTGCTTCTTGTTTATAATAATCGCAAAAGCGATTGATTTTAATAGTTGAATCCACAAAGTTCTTATCGCATTGGATTGGAATTAAAAATGAAAAATTAATTGACTGCAAAAATCCGTAAGATAGAGTCAAGGTTTTACAATAGTGTTCATAAGAAATTGAAACACTTTCTAGGACAGAAATTACGGGATGCTTAAGTGTGGTCAGACATTAAAACCGATTATGTCATTATATTGCAAGTAAACAACATTTAAGCAACTTGGAGAATTTTCATTTTAGGAGAGATTAAGAATAACCTGGTTGAAATAACTGTTGTCATTTTCTTCATGTGTAAAGCGTCATTGCTAGCTGTTTGTTTGAGGTAACCGGTGTGCGCTTTCGATGTAATAACATTATTTTCAAGCCATGTTCAGGGCTGTGTTGATAGGTTAGTGTTCATTCGGGCTTAGGTAATTCTTTCTTTAGGGTCGTTTCTACTCATTTAGGTAGATTAGCCCCGCATAAAATTGCAGGTGGTAGGGAAATATATATATATCTGCTTTTATTATTATCCAAGAAAGTGTATCCTTCTGAGGGTGTTTTTCGTTAGTTTTGTTTGGGGTCGTGTTTATCTGTTCGTTTATAAAGTCGTTATTAAAAGTTTTTGTTTTGCAAATTTCCATGTTTTCAAGAATGTCTAGTTTTCGTCCCGTTTTTGTTAGCATATAATAACGTCATACACTCATCTGCAAAGTTGCAGTCTTCTCTCTGTCGTTTGTATAAGCGTATGTGTTCTCAAAATCTTGTTTTTAGTGTTCGTCCACTTTATTCTTTATAAGTTTGTTTACAGGCACAAGTAAGTCTATATACGTCGCAGGAACTATGTCGATGTCCTGAGATTATGTCTCAGAGTTCGAGGAAAAGTACTAAATAATTAACAGAACTGAATAATACACAATTTCAACTGAAATTAGTAAACTAAGTATTAAGTTATCAAATTATGAAAGTAAATAAAGATATTTTCATTTGGAATCAAGGCCATTTCACTACTGCTCATATAGCTCATTAGTTGATTTAACCACAAATTTTGTATAGATTCAGATTTCAGGGGTTATTTTATTTTCCAAAAAGTTCTACAAATGAGGTTTTCAAAAAATTAACAAAAAAAAAAACTATAAAACTTTACAAAATATTTTTCACATAATAAATTGTTTTTCCGAAAACTTTCTTATTCGAAAGATATCTGAAACTCTTTTTTTGGTCATCACTCGCAAAAAACAAAATTAAAATTATGGATTAATTAGCCAAAAAGGGGATAAAAAAGGCAAAACTCTTAAACCAAATTTTGTATAGAAAATTCAAGAGTCTTATATCTCAAGCCAAGTTGATTAAATGAGAGTTTTCATTGAACCAACAACACACAAAACTACAACAAATTTCAAAAACACTGCTATGTAAAACAACAATAATTTTTCAAAGCATATTAAAATATAAAAACTGGTATAAATTCTTATAAATTTGAAGCACGAAAGTACCATAAATGTACCATAAACAGTACCATTTCAAGCAACTACTTTTATGTATAGTTTTTTTTTTTTTTTAATTTTTTACAGCATTTTCACAAAAAAATTCAAAAAGTTGCGTGCCACAAATTTATATATTGTGTTTTGAAAGAAAGAAGAAACAGAGTAGGAATGAAGAAAAAAACGTGCTACATACTCATGCTGTTGCATTAAATATTTCTTTATTGTTGTTGTATATTAAATTTTTTTGCTTAAACCATGGCGAACAGCAACACAAACGAACCCATAACCACTGAACCTGGTTGCTTTTAGTTGCCTGCATTTTGTCTTCATTTTTTCAATCGCTGTTGGTATAGAGTGAATTTAGTTTTTGCTTTGTTGTTACTGTTGTTGTTGTTTTTATTGGCCTTATCGTGAGTTTTTGCAGTTTATTCTTGTTGCAACAAAAAGGCCTTTGGAATGTGGTAAGTTTGGTTTTGTTTACAAAAGCATGCCAAAGTATTAAAGGAAACAAAAACAAGAACAACAACAACAATAACAACTTCTACTTGAACAAATACAAACCAGTTAATAAAATAAATGAAAAGTCAAATTTAACAATGAGTACAAAAACAAAAAACAGAAAGAAAAACAAAAAAAAAAAGAAAAGCGCTTTTGTTATAGTTGTTAAAATAAACCAAAACAACTGCAACAATAACAAAAACAACAAAAGCACTATATTTCCTTAACAATATTGAAACAAAATGCAATTTCATGCAGTTCCAAATACAATGACATAAAATTGGAAGAAATTAATTTTATGTAAGCTATTATTTGTAATAATTTATAATTTGATTTATATTTAACATTTAAGCGTTTGCATTTTTATTGTGTATTTAATTTGTTGATTTTTTCACTTTTCTTTACAGATTCTTTGTGTGAAATATATAATTTTAAATGAGCCCAGCAGATAATATTTGATTTTTACAAGTAAATAAGAAAATAAAAAAGAGAGAAATTAAAATAATTTAAGTTTAAAGCAATTAACTTTGTTAAAACGTTGGCTAACTGGATTTATGGAACTTTTGCTTATCTGTTGCACTATGTAAATGTAAGTGAATATTTATTTAGTTTTATTTAATTTTCAAGGAACTTTTATTCAACTCTTAATTTTAACGAATTTGGAAATTGCTCTTTTTGACATTTTTACAAGTAATTTTATAGTTCTTGGAGGATACAAATTATTGTTGTGAATTTGGTAGCCCAACAGCAGGATTTTAATAATCGTATCTACACCTTCTAAGCAGTGTCCGAAAAAAGGACTGAATTATTCCCTTTTGTGCTAATTTTAAAAATCATTTCTTTAAATGACCCAGCAACTTTGAAGTACACGTGGGAGTAATTATTTTATTATTTATAAAGGGTCCTTCAACAAGAAGTTTGCTCTCTAAAACATTATGAAACACAAAAACGTTAGATTGAGATGCTTCAAATTTGTATTGTATTATGAGGAGAACAGTTCGGCAATTATGAATAAAAAATGTCCACCACGACTGCGCTGATAGATGTCGATTTTTTCATCAAAGTTTTTTATCACTTTTTGGCAAAATGAAGGTCCTACTTTGTTAATCAAATCACGGATTTTGTGTTTTAAGGCTGAAATCGATTCGATTGGCCTTGTTTATACTCTGTCCCTAAAATTACCCAACAAAAAAATAATCGAGTGGTGTTAAATCATACGATCTGGCTGGCAACCTTACAGCCGATTGCCGTGAAATTATGCGATTGGGAAATTTGGTTTGAATTCATTAATTGTCTGTATGACATGTAGCACCGTCCTGTTAAGACCACATGTCAGTGATATCCACGTCGTCAATAATAGGCGAAAATGGAGTTGTTACATTTCGCGATAGTGTGATCCATGGACCGTAACAGCATTTCACTCCTAATCTTCGAAAAAAACGGCCCAATCACCGCAGACATAGCCCATCATACAGTGAGACGTTGAGCATACAAAAGGCTTCTCAATAATCGCCCTAGGGTTTTTAGAAACCCAGCTGAAAATGGGATTCGTCTCAAAAAAACGATTTTTTCAGAAAAACCAGCCTGTTGTTCCTAAATGTATTTAGCGAATCTACGGCAATGTATGTGATTGATTGGCTTCAATTCCTATACTAGTTGAACCTTGCAAGGGTTTAAAGTAAAAGCCTTTGCAAAATTCGCCATGTGGTGGTCTTAGATAACCCCAATTTTTGAGAACGTCGAGGAACTAGCATATTTGGATCTGCTTCAACACTGTGGTACACGGCTGCTATGTTTTTAGTTAAACGATCCGGTCGAACACGCGTTGGTGTTCGCACATTTTGTATCGAGCCTGTCGATTCAAATCTAACGACCAAATTCTTAATAGTGGTCTCAGAAGGACGATTGTGTTGTCCGAAAATATCACGAATTTTACGAAATGTAACTTTATTAACTTTATTTATTAACTTATTTTAACTCTTAACGATGCACAGTGGGAGATTTGACAAAAAAATTTACTACTTTTGCAGTTTCTAAATGGTTATACAAAGTGTATTGACATTTTGAACGCCTATGGTAGCGGGATATGAAATGTTAAAAATTTTTGCCGTAATTTTTTTTGTTCTGATTTTGCGTTCTGGCAAAATTATTTATCAAGCCCTAAGAAATTATAGCTAGGCATATTGTTACGTTTATTCTTTTTACAAAACGTTTATGTTATGTTGAGTTCTTTTATTGCAAAATCATAATACAATTCCTTAAAGTTTTAAATTAAACGATTTTTTTACTTTCAATACACACAAAATAAACACGATGGTAACGTCACCACTGTAATGCCTTAAAATGTACTTTATTGTCTATTCTCAACGGTGTTGCAACTTGAATTAATTCTGATATTAAGTTATTTGGATTTGTTCCGCCAGTAAATAATATACTGTTGTCATTTTCGATATGATTGGCGAGCGCTTTAGATATGATGATATCATTACCTAGAACATCCTAAAATACGGCTTGATTTGCCCAGCAAGTGGTGCTTATATAGCTGTTTGAATTACCTCTTGCATATACAAGAATATTCTACTTTCACAACACCCCATGCTATTGCTGTTATAATCACTTAATGTTGGCGTCATCTTGGCTGTGTTTTATTTTTGTTCTGTATTAGTTGTTTTGCTTTCTTTTGTTTGGCTTATTTCGTGGAATTTCTTAACAACATATTGTTGTTGCCTTATTTGTATACAATTTCTTAAAAAAACTAAGCACTTTTTTTAAAAGATAATTGTGTAACATTTTAAATTAATTGGAAAAACTTATAATTCAAGAAAAACGTCATCTAGTTTTGTACTTTGAATTCTATATTTAATAAATTTTAATTTATTTCATAAAATTTTTATTTTGTTGGTTGAGACAAACTTGCTTTAACAGCAGTTAAGTGTAAATAACAATAAAAATTTTTAAATTAGATTTCGTAAGTGTAAGAATAATTAACTTAAATTGAGAGTTAAATTTGTAATGCTGTCTTTTTCAAATTACAAGTCTTTCACATCTCTATATCGCCTAATTTAGATAAAACGAATTTATTTTTCATCAATTATAAATACGAAGTAAATGACCTCATTAAAATAATGGACCAACATGCACGATTATTTTTTTCTGAGTTAGTGCATCGTCCAATATGCAATAGTTTAAGTAACAATGCGGCTTCTTACTATAGTTATGCTAAGCCTGTTAAGAACGATTTCGTCACCAGGAAAAAATACTATTGTAGACATTGACTCATATTTAAGGATTTTATTATAACTTTCAATCCATTTCAATGCATATTACTATTAACAAGAATCAGAAGGAATAAGAAATCTCTTACGGTGTATCTACTAATACTTTAGGAAGTTCACAGCATACGACGTCAATACTACCTTGCCACAAAATTACCAAAAAAAAAAATAATTAATAAAAGTTAGTTAAAATAAAGCCTTCTTATTTTTTTATCAAGCATTAACTAATCTTTAATTGTCACTGAAAAATGTTGTTCAAAGCAGTAAAAATGTCAAAATTTTCAACTGATATTTTATATATATTACTTTGGGCACCCAACCTTAAAACAACGTTTCAAGTTGTAAAATGCAAAATGTCCACAATATTTTATCAAATTCCTCAAATTTTATACATCACCTACAACATTACTTCCCAGTCTTAATATATTAGAACCACTAAAATGCTGGAAGCATAGGCATTTTTTAAATGATTTTGCTTATTATTTTGATTTCAAAAATATCAGTAAGCGACGAAATTATATAGCCATTAGTTAATGATCTCTTTTAAAGTTCGGTTTTCATTAAAATTTACATTATTAACTATTTAATATTTTATTAAATTAAAGAGACGCATTGATATTTTCAAACATTATACGTGTATATGTCTTAAGTCTTTTGATTTGCATAATTTTATAATAAAAGTACTCTACGAAATAAACAAGATAATAAACTTATAGGTAAATAAAAAAATTAATTTTTTAAAAAACAACACCACATTTAAAACAAAAATAATAAAAATTTGCTTTTAACATCATGATACTAAAATTAACTTTGAAATATGAATAAACACTAACGTGAGCAACACATGATTTATGACAGCGAAAATGCAATAATGGAAAAAATTACAACAATAATAAAATTGCAATGTAGAACAAAACAGTAGCAAACCCACACGAAAACTTCAACAACAAAAAAAAAAGAAAACGCAGAAAAAAGAACAAAAGATTATCTTGCATCAGCGTCTTTAATGAAAATTGACCTAAACGAGTAGAATAACAATAGCATTTTATTATATACGAGTATGTTTTATAGAAACAAAATATTTAAATAAAAATTGAAAGTGTTGCGCGAGTTATTGTTTAAACTTCAACTCTTGTACTTGATTGAGCTGTTGTCGGTGGTGGTGGTGGTAGTGTCTTGCTTAAATTCTTTCTCAAGATCATAAAGTTAAATTTTATTTAAACTTATGTTTGTTCAAAATCAAAAGCACGCCCACTGATTTACCTCTGCAATTAGCTAACGCCAGATGACGCCAATATTAGAAAACTTAAATGAAAATTTTATTTTACTAAAATATATTTATTAATTTTTTATACTCATTTTATTTGTGCACAATTTTGAAAGACTAGATTTAACAAACAACAGCAAAAACAAAAAAAAATCATTTAAATTTTCAAACGGGCGCTAAATGAAATTGACACTTCATTTTATAAAAAGCTTTAACCAGTAAATGCCGCGCAACTTTAAATTGTATAAAAACAGTTATTTTTTTAAGGCAGATAATTAAACGAATTTATTCTGTGTAACGCGCCTTTAAATTGTTAAGTGTTTAACTATGAAAATTTTTGTGATATTATGACAAAATATGAAAAATTTCTTGTTACAGAAAAAATATTCTAAATAATTATCGCTAATAGGATCGAAAATACTTTCTTTTTATTCCCTATAAATATAGGATAAACTATCCCTATTCACATAAAAATATATTTTGAGAAAATTTCTCGTATAAAAAAGTACTCACATATTTACGGAAAAATTCCCATACAAATTAGAATTTCGAAACACTTTCTATAAACGGTAGAAATTCGTAAAATCCGCTAAAAATTGTAAATTTTTAAAAATTTCCATAAAATATATATTTTAGAAAACTTTCCCATTAATACTGAGTTTGCGTTAATTAAGCTACAAATACTGTAGCATCCATATGAAAATTAAATTTCCGTAAATTTTAAAAATTTCCTTTAATTAAGGAATTTTCGAAAGCATTTCTATAAATAGTAATTTTTCGAAAAAATTCGTATAATTCATAAGTTTTCGAAAATATATTTCTCTATAAGTAACAAATTTAAAAAAAATGCCCTATATAGAACATAACTAAAAGTTAACGTATAAATCAACATTTTCGAAACTATAAAATGGCTTATTTTCAAAGAATTTTAAACAGAGTTTTTTCAAAAAATAAATAATAAGTTTTCCCCAAAAAATTTTATTAATAGTAAAAATTCAAATAGCTTCGTATATTCAGCAAACTTTAGATAGTTTTCGAAATATGAAAAATTTGAAATATATATATGAAATGTTAGCTATTTGAAAAGTTTCCCATAAAAATTAAAATTTCTTAAATTTTCCTATAAAAAGCAAATTTTGAAATTTTATGTAAAAAATAAATTTGCCAAAAATTTTCTATAACCATTGAAGCCTTTTGTTAAAAACTCAATATTTCCATTTCTACCGTGCAAAAATTATAAAATATTGAATATTTTCGAAAAATATCAAAATTTTATAAATCGTAAAATTTCGGAAAACTTTTTGTAAATGGTAAATTCTATAAAACTTGCAGAAAGTATTTTAAAATTAATGTTTCCTATAAAAAGTAAAAATGTGAAAAGTTTCTTAAAAAAAGTAAGTTTTTGTAAAAATTAAATTTGCACAGAAATTTCCTGTAAGTCGCATATTACCGAATAATTTCATATAAATTTTCAAAATCGTGAAAAATTTTCTCACAAATAATAAGTTTTCGAAGAATTTTCTATATAAAAAAGATTAAAAAAACTCCCTATAAATACTGATTTTTGAAGAAAGTCGTATTATTAATAGGTAAGTCAATTTCTAAAAAAAATTTTAAAAAGTTTCAAATAAATTGTGAACATTATAAAAGTACATGTAAAGAGTTTTTCAGCAAGAAGATCGTTTTCTAAAACAAAAGAAAACAAAAAATTTAGATCAAGATGATTCAAATTTTTATTGCATTACGAAGAGAAAAATTGAATGAAATATGATGTCTGGCAAATATCCACCACAACCACGCTGGCAGATGTCGATTCTTTCAAAGTTTTTAATCACTTTTTGGCACCCCCCGGGGGCACATTATAAGTCTTTATGGATCACACAACCATCCAGACTTGTGTCTTGCGGAGGTAAAAAGGAGCCCAGTTTCAGGGAATCAGTAAAGCTCCAGAGTTTCGCTATTTGTCTCTTTAGGTATTTAGCTGTTCTCTGACTGATTATTGAGGTAGGCCCTCGGGAGTATCGTGGTGGCTGTGTGTTTCGAGGCTCTCGTTTGAGTTTGTGGATTGGATCATTCACAATGAACACAATGAATGGTCCAGGTCCTGTGAGTATGGATGCCGTCGTGATTATGCATTCTGGACCAGGAGTTGGATAGTCTCCACCTCTTCAGCAAGGAGTGAAGGCTGCGGCCTACTCTGGGCTTTTGAAGTTGCAACTAGTATTGACCGGAGGATATACGTATCCGAAGGCCTTCTAGGTCGAGGATGACGCTACATTTCGTCCACAGTGGTAATGACCCACCATCTGATTAAGGCCCACGGTCAGATGCAGATGTAAATCTTATCACGTAAAATGGTGTCCTTAACATAGGCCCACAAAAAAAATTTCCAGTGGTGTTAAATCACACGATCTGTCTGGCCACATAACTGCTGATTGTAGTCAAATTGGTTTGCGATAAATTGATCGTTTCACTGGCTGTGTGAAATGTGGCACCATCTTCTTGAAACTACATGTCAGTGATACCACGTCGTCAATAATAGACCACAATTGAGTTTGTAGCACTCGCAGTAGCGTAACCCACTGACCGTTAACGCCTTACCGGCCTCATCTTTGAAAGAAAGGCCTAATCACGCACCTAGAGCACTTAGCGCACTATACAGTGACATCTTGAGCATGCAAAGGCTTCGCAATAATTGGTCTAGGATTTTCAGAAACCCAAATGCGGCAATTTTGCTTGAAATGAAAATGGGTTTCGTCTGAAAAAGTGATGTTTTCCTGAATGAATTGAGCGAATTTAAGGCGATGTGAACAGTCTTCAATTTCTGCACCAGTTTAATCTTGTAATGGTTTTGGATAACCCCAATTGTTGAGAGCAAATTTGGATCTGCTTCAACACTGTAGCTCAGTGCTACGATGTTTTTACTTGAACGTTTTGATTGAGCACGCGTTGGTGATCGCTTATTAAAGCAATGAGCTTGTAGACTCAAATTCAACGACCGAATTCTTAATAGCGGTCTCAAAAGGACGGTTATGTTATCTTAAAATATCGAGTTTTATGAAATGTAACTTTAACAGAACCACCATTTTCATAATAGATTTTAATTAATCAAATATGTCAATACGCCAAAAAATTAAATGACAAAATTATCGCATTCTGGCTATTATTGAAAAACCCTATAAAAGAATTTACCTGGCAATAGGAAATACTCGAGAAAGTCATATAAATAATAAACTCTTGGAAGCTTACTATTGTTATTTCCTGTCTTATCTGGCTGTTCTGAAATTAAAGGCGATGCGAATGCATCATTCTCAAGCGGCGTTGTGGTTTGTACTGGTGAGTCAGTGTTGGCGTTCAGGTAGTTCTGTTGTTAAGTTCGTACCTATTCAGGTAAGCAGAATGCCAGTCTTTTATTATTATCTAGGTACGTGTGTCCGTCTGAGGGTGTTTTTCGTTTGTTCGTTTGCATGAGTAGTTTTAATGGTGTGAAATTTTTGTCCGAGGTCGTGTTTACCTGTTCGTTTACAATGTCATTGTTGAAAGTTTTTGTTTTGTAGATTTCCATGCTTTCAAGAATGTCTAGTCTTCGTCCTTTTTTTGCTAGGATGTAGTAATATCATACATTCATCTATTTCCCTTGGTGTGTGTGTCCGTGAATGTAATGAAAAATTGGAATCTTTTCTTTTCCGTTTGCATGACCGTATGTGTTCTGTACACCTTGTGTTTAGTGTTCGTCCAGTTTGCCCTATATAAGTTTGTTTGCCGGTACAGGTAAGTCTGTATACCCCGCTGGAACTAAATTTGTCAGTTGTTTCTGTCGTTGTTCTGAGATTATGTCTCAGAGTGTTGCCAGTTTTTAATGCTGTCAATATTTCTTCTTTGTGAAAAAGGTTGGTTAGTCTGTATATTTCTGGTCCTGTGTAAGTAAAGTGTTGTATTGTCTATGAAGTTTATCGATGGTAGCTTCACTTTAAAATTGAGTTTTTCCACAATTCCTTCTAAACAACAAGTTTTTGAAGAATCCTCCAGTCTTGTATTTTCCAATAATATTGCGGGAATAAAAATAACCTGGATATAATAAAAAAAAAAACTATATACAGTCAGTACCTAATTAAGATTAATCTTCAAAACGTTTTTGGTAAGTCGTGAATTTTTAACAAAAAATAAATGTTTGAAACTATAAATAGAGAATGTTCGAAAATGCAGTGAATAAATGCTATCACTCTATAAGAATTTTAGTTATGATCATATATCAGTATCTCTTATTTGCTTTTCAAAATTAAAGTTATATGGAAACAACAACTTTTGATGGTAAAATCTTAAACAATCAATATTCGTGTCATATATTTTATTATACAGCAAATATTATTTAACTTTTTCATGATTTGTTTTTTATAGACAATTAATTTATTTATTTGTTTATTTCTCTATTCATCACCTTCTTTTTCAAAACCTCACATGTAACCAAAATTCCAAACGAAAAGTGTTAAGAAATATAAAAACATTTATAAACTTTAAAGAAATTCACTCCTTAAAAGTTTTACAAAAATTCACATTATTGCCAAAGCTGCTGTCAATGTTGCCGCATAAGTTTTGTAGTTGGTGGTATTATTGTTATTGCTGTTGTTGATTGTTCTTTTTTTTTATTATTATTTTTATATGCCATTCTTATTGTATAGACATGCAAACATTTATTTAGTGTTTTTTTGTTGCAAAAGTATGCAGACAACAGTCACCAACAACAACCCACATATGTCAGGTTAAGAGTTGAAATTAAGTATTTGTTAAGTTGTGTTTTTTTTTGTTTTTTTTAATTTATTTTTGTTGTATTTCAGTTTCATTTAAAGGCTGTTTCTGTTTGTGTTGTTTTTGTTGCTTTTGTTGAATTTCAAACAGTAGCAGTTTTTATTGGCAACACAAATACAGTCAATACACTCATAAAAACATTTGCACACAAAGTTAAATTTTAGCATACCACAACTTGTGGTTAAAGTGACAGTAACGTTTTATTTTTTCTTTGTTTTTTATTGAAAGTTTTTTTTTTGTGTTTTTTGCTTTTGATATTTGTTGTTGGGTTGTTTTTTTTTTATAAATATACATAGAAATTGTTTTAGTATTATAACTTTACTTAATTATTATTATTAATATTATTATTTTATATAAAAAAATAAAATCGTAACCTTTATTATCACTTAGGTATAATTATTTAATAATATGTGATTCCATATGATTTCTATCACACATGTATTTTACAAAAGTGTTTAATAGAATGTGGCGCCATGAGAGTAATTATTTTACGGCAACTTTTTCTAGTTGAAATATAAATAAATGTTTCGTTGTTTTAAAGTAATTTCTTAAATAAAGTTTGTTATAAACATTCTCTGATCGAAAAGTGGGTTAAATATAAATAACCAATTAGAAGAGTGTGAAAGTTAGTTTTAATTTAAAAGCCATAAAAGATTTCTGGCAATCTGGAAAATTATATAAATAAGTGATGAATGAAAGAATAGCAGTAGATAAGACAAATTATGTTTTAAGCTTTTAAAATTCATATAGCCTTTCTTCTTTATTTCATAACAAAAGATTCGCTAAACGAAAATTGTGATAGTATTCCCCAGGAGAGTTTACAATAATGTCCCGTAAATAAATCATTGTCAACCAATAATTATAATCCTGTTTCAAAAAATCAACATGAAAAAATTTATTTCTTATATCGTATTTCTTTTAAATATAAAGGGTTTTTCAACAAGAAGTATGTTTGCGAAAACAAAATAAATTATAATAAATAAATTTGTATTAAGACAATTCTAATTTGTATTGCATTACGAAGAGAAGAGCTCGGCATTTATGAATGAAAAATGATATCTGGCAAATACCCAACACGACCATATTGACACATGTCGATTCTTTAAAAAAAGTTTTTAATCACTTTTTGCATGCAAAATCGAATTGATAAGCTCCATATAGACTCTGTCCTTAACATAGCACCACAAAAAATAATCCAGTGGTGTTAAATCTTACGATCTGGCTGGCCACTTAACTGCTAATTGTCGTGACATTATGCGACATAACCTGCCAAGTGAAAATGGGCTTCGTCTGAAAAAGCGATTTTTTTGCAGAAATACTAGCCGGTTGTTTCTGAATAAATTCTGCGAATATACTACGATCGGTCGGCTTCAATTCCTGCAGCAGTCGAACCTAGTAAGTCTTCAAAGTTAAATCCGTACGAAAAATTTGCCATATGGTAGTTTTGGATAACCCCTATTGTTGAGAACGTCGAGAAATTTACATATTTGGATCTGCTTCATCACCGTGGCTCACGGCTGCAATATTTTCAGTTGAATGACCCGGCCGAACACGCGTATCGGGCCTGCCTACTCAAATTTAACTATCAAATTTTTAATAGCGGTCTCAGAAGTACGATTATGTTGTCCGAAATTATAATGAATTTAACTATTTTGGTAGTGAATTTCAATTATTTTAATGCGATTTTTGTGCGAATTCATTGTAACAATTGGCAATGCATTAAATACATCAAAAAACTAAATGTCAAAACTATCCTGCTATTGGTGTTGACACAATTGAAAAACAAAGTTCTTGTTGAAAAATCCGATATATAAAAATTAAAAAAAAATCACATGTGTAGGAAATCAGAAAGTGTAGTATTTCCTTTTACTAGTATCTAAACTTTACTGTTCAATTTTCATCTTATCACAATTAATAACCAGTTTCAGCATCATTGAGAACTATTAATTCATATGTAAAAATTGTCGTTTTTAAAAATTTGCTTAAGACCAGACTAATTTTGCATATGAATAACTTTGGATACTTCATTATTTTATTATATTATTATTTTCTATTAAATTTTAATCTTTTCACACGGTCATTTAAATTATAACGATTTTATTTTTTTCTCTCAATATTTCGCTTTCCTGTGAAAAGCTTCTTCAGGAAATTATTTTTTAAAAAATAATATTGAGAGAAAAAAATAAAATCGTTATAATTTAAATGACCGTGTGAAAAGATTAAAATTTAATAGAAATTAAAAAAAAGGTCGAATAAAACTGAAAATAATTATATTATTATATTATCAAGTTGAAAAATTTTGATCCCTAAATATTGATTCTAGAATTTCCGCAATTTAACATTTACTGTTAATGAAAATTAACTTCCAGTATTAGTAAATATTTTTGTTTAACATTTATTTTTATTGGTACTACAAAGTTATCACTTAAGATTTTTGGTGGTATTTTCAAGTTTATCATATTAATTATTAAGTGTAATCTTTAATCATGTGCCCATTGTGTTGCTCTTAGTAATGTCATTCAAAGTCGATACCGCAGTGCAATTGGCAACTTTGTTCGTTTGAGTAGGCACTCATGTTGTGTTTGTACTGATCTTCAGAAGATCTTAAGCAGGTAATTGCCAATTCCGTTTTTTTCATACCTGGTGCCATAGTTTGGTTTCTCTTTGACATCTAATATCAGAGAATACTCTTTTAAATAATATTGTACATTGACTGGAGCTTGAACAACGCCAATAAATTATCCAGTTCTGCTTTTAAGATCAGTCATCAATTTGCAATACATATACATATAAGTATGCTAAACTGTGTTAAGAAAAAGTTTTGGCTTAAAGTGTTACAGCATACAGATTAAAACCAATTCACAGCAGATCCCATAAGTTCCACAAAATCCAGATTAATTTAACATTTGGTATGGGCATCGGAAAGCCTTCGTTGTTCGAAACTTAAGCCGGAGGTTGCATTACTGTTGATGGAGATCATTACTGCATCATGATCAATTAATTCCTCTTTATATATTTATATTTACGTTAATATTTAAGTTAATCTTTCAACAAGTTCCAATAGGATGATTGATAGGGGTTTTATATGTCGACCGTAATCTTCGACTTATTAAAATCAAAATATGACGATAAATTGATTTGCTGAAAATGGACCAATCAGCTGGCCTTCAAGATGGTGCGATTATTTCCTGTCACGCCACGTGAAGTCTTTACCTTATGCAGATAAACTACCAAGATTAAATTGTTAGATCAACAATATTTGTTCCATCCAGCCGTATGTCGGCTGAGGAAAGCAGCTCGATATGCTACGTTCAGATTTTGCTATGTCATGAAAAGCAATGGTGTCCAAAGGCATAAAATCAATTTTTAATTATTAATTTGCCTTTGGGGAAAAAGGATTTTCTTTTATTAAAATCTAAAATTTATATATTTTTGTTACATTTTATACTTTTCAGTTCTATCGCCATTTTCATGGTTTTCATTAACCATGTCGTCAAATCATTGTTATCTATTGTTTATATTTGAATTATGTTTTTATTGATAAATATGCGACAGGCCAAATAATATATATATTATTTGGACGTTTTAAAATTAAAAAAAAACTTTTTTGTTTTTTAGTCAAATATCAATTTTGTGATGGTACTATGTTGATTTCATGTGGTTTTTCTTTATTTCCAGGTTGTTATACTTCAGTTTAAGGTTGAAATGCCCAAAGTTGAAAAATTTTCGTTTCAACTACGATATGCTTCGATTTTAAAATGCGATTTTTCTCTTAGTGTTGAAAGGAAATCTAGAAATATTTTGAATATTTAAAAATTTACAGATTTCAAGCTAGAGCTTTCAAAAACTGCTTCACAATTTAAACCCAAAACAAAACCATTTTTTATCGATTTTTTTTATAATGAGCTTTCTGCTTGAATGAGTTTTTCAATTATTTCTTGTACTATACGCCAAATATATTGTAATTAATTCAATGAATTCGTATAAGAAAAAATGTTTAGAATATGAACAGTAAAATACTCTTCAAAGTCAAAAAGTGCGTAGTATATTACACCATTGCATGTTCTTCCCGCTTGTATGGAAGTTTGAAATGAAATTAAAAATATCTTGATTTTAAAAGTTTGGACTCATTGTAAAGGCATATATTTTGCTTAAGTAGCTGCGGCATCAGCCTGTTCATTACTTGGTGTTTCAACGTATTTCCTCGCCAGAAATTTGCGATTTATCCTGGTTATTTTATTTCCTATTAACAATCATTGTGAAATCATTAACTCAGATTTAAATACCGATAATCAAACTAATTTTACTAATGCCTAAAGACAGTGAGTTATTCGTCCCTAGGTACAATGATCCTCTAGCAGAATATAGTGCAGCATATTCCGAATCGCTACATTCATCATCAACACTATCTGCAACTATTTACCTTAAACTTGATGACTAACTTGTAAAGAGACATGAAGAATATACCATCAATTTAAACGACCACTTTTTGAAAATTAGAATACGAGAAACAAATAATAATCAATCACTATTAAGTTAGTTAAAGGAAGTTTACACACAATCTAAGTCTTTGTACATAGAAAAATTTAAACTTGTTGACTACCTTGTAAGGAGATATGTAGAATACTGACGAAGATTGTAGCAAATCAGAGAGTGGTACACTTTATTTTGTATATTTTCAATTCATCAAAATTAAGGACAAACTTAAGCCAAAAAGATTAAATAATAATTCATTTATACTTGTAGAATAACATTTGCAACCTTATTACCGAAATAAGGCCACACTCACCGATATCTAGAACTTCTGACTGGATTACATCTAAGCCAGCCATGACGGTCATATTTCAGGAGTCATACTTAATTTGCAATGCCTGAAGATTATCTGTCGAATAAGGTTAATTTTATTTCAATTTAAAATATTCATCTTTGTTTTATTCCATGTCAAAATTCTATACCGCTATATAAACACCCCCTTTAGTTTAAATAAAATACTATATAAAATCGTTTTAAATTTTAAGTTTTAAATAAATTTTTCTTTAACATTTTACTAAAAATTTTCAGGATTCTAAGTCATTTTTATAATAATTAAAATAATTTTTGAAATTTATATTTTGCACACAAAATTTAATATTTAATAAAAAAAAAATTAAACATATAGAGACCTTTTTTTATTGCCTTAATTAATTAATTTTATTTACAAAATGTTTCATTTTGTCTGTATTCATAAAAATTATTTTAATTATTTGATTTACCTATAATTCTTCTTCACCATTTAAGATGACACTCCTAATTGACAATGAGCAATTCCATCTACGAAATCTTTTTATAGAAATATTGAGAAAATACCATAAAAATTATTTTATATGTTCAACTAACTAATTACATGTTTAACTACCTCTGTAAGCGTATAATAAAAAAATACTTAAATTTATATAATTGCTTATTTAAAAGTATTTAGGAGATAAAACCTAATGCTGTTAACTTAAAAGGTAATAAAAAAAACACACATTGTTATTGGCTTTAAATAATTTAAATGAATTTCTTAACTTACCAAAGGCCTCGTTTGTTTAAAAAAACAAATTGCTAAACAAACTGTTTAAAGCATTAAAAATTAACTGGATTTAAGTTTAAACATGGAAATCAGAAAATAAACAAATAGATTCGACAGACATAATTTAACACATTTTTGTAACCATATACACACTAGCATTTCGTGTTATTTAAATACCCAGCAAACATGGCAGTTTGCTAAAAGTCAATTGGTCTATGTTTTATAATCGATTGACTCCTTTAAAAAAAAAAAAAAAATAACGATATTCATTTTATTGGACTTCTAGTAAAATTTTTTATCTCATAAAATACACTTGGCAATTTCTTTTTTAATGAAACTAGGATTTAAAATTTTTCTATGTGTACCAGCAAAGATGGTGTTGGTGTTATCCATAAAAATTGCTAAAATGTGTGTCGTTAAGTGCAGTAAAGGTAGCTGAACAAGTTATTACTTTAACCATTACCAACCTCGATAGTATCGGCCAGCTGTACACCACTATTGATTCAAATATTGGTCGTTGCTTAGAACAAAATTTTTATCACGGTCTTAAAGGCAAAGTGCAGAAAGATCGAATCTTTCGAATACATATATGTAGTAAACAGCCTTGCCACTCAGCTTTTGCAGAAAGCTATCAAAATTCTTAAAAAACCCATTATTTTTTAATAAAAAAAAATTCCACAAGATAGAACAATAAATTGTAAAAAATAACACAATAACATAAATTTTAATCTAAAAAGAAATTTGTTTGTGAGATTAATTCCTACGCCTTTTTTAAATCGCTTTCTGGCATATGATGACCGCAGTTATTCTTAATGAAACGCACTCCGTATTGATCTCAAATTATTGCAACTGATTTGTTTTCAAACACCAGTTACGCGTACGTGTAGAACTTTTTTTGAAAGGTGTCTTATTTCTCGAAATCACCTTATTTGTCGGTTATGATTTCAATAAGTCGATCTTTGCGGTCGCCATAAGGCACGCAGCATCATCTATATATATAAAAATTTAGCCCAAAATAGGTATCCGTTGGTTGCCAGTGTTTGACGAGATGCGCCGTCGGATTTCCACCAAATTTTCACAGTTCCTTCATAATGGTCATTCGCTGGTTTATGTCTTTGTTTCATGCATTTACGCACTATAATGCATCCACAGTGCGCGTTTGAAAGCAGACAAATTTTTCAAAAATATCGAAATTTTGTTTCCATTGAATACTTCGCCTCAATGTTTTGAATCAAATGAAATGTGTTTTCGTTTGTACGCTGCTGTGTGTGTGTGTTTGCACAGACTGCTACGGCAATACAAATCGAAATATGCTCATGTTTATGTTCATAGCAAGTGGAAGTGCAAACAAATAGAGAATTATGTTTTCCATATTTTGTTGCATTTTTTATGTGTGTGTAATTTGCGTGTTCAATTGCAAAATGATCCATCAGCCGAACATTTTTCAAAGCAATTGTTAATTATTGGGAATGGCACAATTCCAATTAACCCCACCACAAAAATGACAGATAATTTTTACCGCTTTGCACAATAAAAACAAGAATTGGTCACAAACGTATTTCCCGGTATTGCACAAAATTTTAGAAACCATGATGGTTTGGGGGAAAGAGCTATCTTAGCTGCGAAAAATGCAGATGTTTCGGATATCAATGTGACAAGTTTGAATGATATTCCCGGGGAAATTTTTACCTACAAATCGGCTGACTCTGTTACCAATCAAGACGATGTTGTAAATTATCCAGTCGAATTTTAAAATTCGCTTGAGTTACCTGGACTGCCGCCCCACCGCCTAGAAGTGAAAGTTGCTGTACCAATTATGTTGCCTAGAAACATCTGTCAGCCACGACTTTGCAATAGTACACGTTTAGTAGTCAAAAAAGACATGAAAAATGTGATTGAAGCAAAAATTTTAAAAGGAAAATATAAGGGCGAGGATTTGTTGATACCACGCATTCCTATGGTTCCTCCAGATTTGCCGTTTGATTTTAAAAGGCTTTAGTTCCCCATACTTCTTGCTTTTGCAATGATCCCTGTTTTTTGCACGGTCAATCATATGTTTCATGTTCACGTGTTAATAGACCAACTGCTTTGTTTATTAAAAAAACATAAAAACGAAAAAAAAAATAAAATGGTGTTCTTTCTGATTAATTTTCTTAAATGATTGAATTTTTTGGCGTGCCCTAAAAAGAACGCTGCAGAATAAAAACAAACCACAAATAACTTGCAAATCAGTCACGGGCACGCTAGTATTATATAAACTACATATCGTCATCGATTGTAACGTAAGATCCGCCCTCCAAAAAAAAAAAAAAAACCCAAAAGCAGCATTTAAGTCGCACAAACTGGTGTACAAAACACATATAGTGTTGGAAGTACTCCAAAATATATTATTTTTCATATAATTTTTCTCTAAAATATTTTTTTTTAAAGAAAAGTAGCACTCCAAGCAACAATGCCTATTGCCTATTTGTGTTTTTTGTAATATTCTTAAATATATATCTTTTCGAATATTCCAATAACATTAATTTAAAAAGTTTTTCATGCTACTACCTCTTTCGAATATTTTATCTGTTCATCCTAAAGGCTAACTTGCTATAACACTGCTGATATTCTATTAAATCTTGGACTGGATATTTTATTCACCGATGGATCGAGATCAAATAACACTACTTTCTTTGATGTTGTACACGAAAATGGTAGAAGAAGATCATTTAACGCGGTCTACTTCACAATAACTGCTCTAACTTTACTGCTGAAACGTTCGTTATATATATATAGCAGCCAAAATTTGTAACCCAAAATCCAAACAAATTTGTTATAGTCTTTCTTCTTTTTTGGCGATAAAGAATACGTTGTACGATTCACCTCTGATCTCCAAAATTAAGAACATTTGAATAAAAAATTCTAAAAATCCGCTTTTTTTATTTCTTTTGTTATATTGTTGAAAAGTAATAGCAATAAAGTTATTTTCAGTGAAATCTAGAGATTTATCTATTTTTTTTCTTCTTTCTTTACTGTAGTTTTTATATAAAAAATCAGAACATTACTGTTCAAGACACTAAATTGACGATGCCTCCATTTTAGCATATAAGCCAGGCGTTAGGTAGCGTTACACTTAACGCGTTGTTTTTAGTTTTTGCTGTTAGCTATGTTTAAACTTAGATTTTGCTTAGAAAGTAATAACTTTTGATTTAAGAAACTTTAGGTTTTTGCTGTCTTACCAGTCAACTGCGGTGAAAGTGTTTTTTATTGCTACAAAATGTGTCGTGGTTTATAATATACAGCGAATCGGGTAAGGAAATTAAAAAGCACCTTTTCACTTTACTTTAATTATTTAACTTCGAATAACGTTGTTTATTTAATGTTATTAAAACTAACATGTCCTCAACTTAAACGTTTTTATAGCCATCATTACTCTTCGCGGTGTGTAGAATAAAAATAACATTCTTTTTTTCTTTTCTTTATGCCTGCTCTACTGTATTGAAAATAATTTTTACAACTTAAAATTTTTAAGCATTAAAAATCAACATAAACAGCAGGCATTGAAATATACTGTCTACTCTACTGCAACTGATTTATAGATGGTCTGCACATGTTCTTATGACTAATGTGTTTTATCTATGAAACAAAAAAGGAAAAATAAACAATTTATTTTTGGGCAAAAGTTATTGTCATCATTATAATATAAATATATGTTTATCCATTTTATGATTTCGAAAGCAAGTGGTTCTGTTAAAGTTACATTTCGTAAAATTCGTTATATGTTCGGGCAACATAATCGTTCTTCTGAGACCGATATTTAGAATTTGGTCATTAAGTGTGATTCGATAGGCTCGATACAAAATGTGCGAAGACTAACGCGTGTTCGACCGGGTCGTTCAACTGAAAATATCGCAACCGCGGGCCATAGTGTTGAGGCGGTTGGGGTTAGCCAAAACCACCCACCACATGGCGAATTTTGCGTAAAACTTTACAAGGTTCAACTGAAGCATAAATTCAAGCCGACCGACAATTCACATCGCCGCACACTTGGGATTTTGCGGAAAAAAGTCAAATTGTCAAAATACTCTTCATGCAATATGCAATGATATTTTGAAATTTAAGACTAAATGGTACAATCAAGTCAAAAAGAATTACTCCGATCTGACTGCTAGTTTATTTTATAGCCGTCTCAAGCTCAGTACTTGTATGTTTTACTGAACCAACTTAATTTAAACCTAAGAATTTCAAAACGATTATTATTTTAGTATGTGAGATAATGTTTTTCTTTTTATTTTTTATTTAAAATAGGATATATATTAAAATTGAAAAAATAAACTCTGCAGAGACTTAAGTTTTTTTGTTTGTTTATTTTTATGAACATATAACAAAAATCCCTTTTTTCTCCAAACATTTGGACCTGAAATTTTAGCCATACTTTCCCACAGTTAGAATTCACTACTAATACATTGTCTCATATACCGGTTTTTATATTTTTAATCAATTTCAGGTGCCACCAGTTGCCACCTCGCAATTTGTTGCATTACACAGTACAACATTTTTCAGCTGATTGATTCGCGACTCAATTCTGCTTAGGCCCTTTTGTTTAACATAACTCAAGAACCACTAGCCGGATTTTACTTAAACAAATTTAGAAAAATCAAGATTTACAAGTACTTTCATCTGTTTATATAACGTTTCGCTACATAAGCAACAGTTTCGAAGTTATAAATAAATGTTTGAAGAAAAAAAAATATTTTTTGCCTAAAAAGTTAATTTTTTTTAATTCATAAAAAATCCAAAACGGTAAAAAAAGTGTCAAGTCGTATAACCTATGAACAAAATGAGACATAACTCATGAAAATCGATGAACGCACAAAATGAGAAAATTAAAAAAAAGTAATAAACAAAAGGTTATTTGAATTCTATGATTGCAGTAGCAAAGAAATAAGCGCTAATAAATTTGCGTGCACAAAAAAGTGAGTTTTTCCGTTATTTACCTGTATGGTTTTTTTCAGAAATTGTACCCAGATTTATGAGTGCTCATGCTTAGGAACGTTTCGAAATATACGCCCATTCATAAGTACCTGTCTGTAAAATATTGAAAAATACGTAGTATTTATAGGTGCTCATTGTTCGATTTTTGGCATTCAAAAAGTGCCGACGAAGGCGAAAAGCTAAAGTGATTTTTCTCCGGTTTTTTAATTATAACTGAAACTAAGGCCCAAAAGTTTTGCGACAATGGAAAGTTTTTCTATTTTCTAGCTTCTGGAGTTTGACAAAGACAGAACAAAATTAAAACAGTCTTTGCAAGAATCGCAAGTTGGTTTAAACTTTGGATATAATATGTAAAGGCTTCTCCTCTAACTTCAAACAAAGATGGCAGGATTCTAAACGTACGAAGTCGCGATTTGAAAAAAAAAGAATGCAAATTGGCTTGAACGCACAATTACAAGGCTTAATTACTGAGGCATAATGTTCTACCAGTTCTGCACTTGGTCGGCCACGTAAGTCGTTTGAGGAGTACTGGGATCACGTCAAACGATACAAAAGGGATGAAGTACGTGTTTTTACTCCTAGTATTTCAAAAACCAACCACAAACAGAGACTATAAAAAATATCGCCTTAGACACTGCAGAAAATGCAGTCGAATTGCCACGAACGAAGATATTATGCACCGAATGATGGTAACATCAGATCCCGTGATTTCACATTTGACGCCTTCATTTAGCTAGAAAAAGCATAATGTTATAAGCGACGAAGTTAAGGCTCTTTTAAAATAATAATAAATTAAAAATAGATTTAAAATAAATAATAAATTAAAAAATAATTAAATTTTTTTTCTTTGTTATCGTTTTTTACATTGCAGGTAACGATCGTCATTTTTCTTACTTTCTTTATTTTGATTACTTTTGTGTACTACTATATAATTAAAACTAAATTTGTGATGAAATCACTACATTTTTTGACAAATATATTTTTTTCCTCACCTCCATACAAAAATCCCCAGTGTGCGCCGTAGATTCGCTCAATTCATTCAGGCTGGTTTTTCTGAAAAAATAATTTCAGACGAAGTATATTTTCACTTGCCAGGTTATGTTACCAAGCAAAATTACCGCGTTTGGGCTTCTAAAAATCTTAGAGCGATTATTGAGAAGCCTTTGCAAGCTCAACGTGTTACTGTATGGTGTGCTATGTGGTCTGGATGCGTGATTGCGCTGTTTTTTTTTTGAAGATGAGGCTGAAAATGCACTGTATTATTTTTTGTGACCCTATGTTAAGGACAATCGCCAATCGAATCGATTTCAGCCATAAAACTCAAAATCCATAATGTGTTAAATGAAAAAGGACCGCCATTTTGACAAAAAGGTGATTTAAAACTTTGATGGAAGTATCAACATCTGCCAGCATGGTGATTCGTAATTGCCAAACTTTTCTCTTCGTAAGACAATAAAAATTTGAATCATATTTTATTGTTTTAGAAAACAAACTTCTTGTTGAAAAACACTTTAGCACACGGATGGATAAAGAATGCTTAAGGTTTCAGGGCCGGAGTAGTAGAAACTGGAGTGAAATGCTATGAGTTAATGGAAAAATTCTTTCCGTAGATATTTCTGTCATCGACAGATGAAGCACATTAACATCCCTGCTAACAGTTTGACTAAGAATGACTCATACGACTAATAGTTTTAATAGGATTTCTCTTGGACGTGTTCCTACATACATTGGACTTTAATGCAATAAAAAGGTAGACAGCTACCGAAATGAGGGAAAGGAAACCATAGTTAGACCGAAACCTTTCTGCGAAAGTAGATAAGAAAGTATTGTAGAGGAAACTTACATGGGGATCAAGAAGATTAGAATTTTCCAGTGGACTAACCTGCCTAGGTTAAGGCATGCTAAACTAACACTTAAAACATATAACCAAAAACATTTTAAAACTCATATGACTCTAAATAAAAAAAATACTCAAAATATTTAGTGGCTTCCTCACGAACTATTGTAGCTAGAAAAATCAAGCAACAGTCGATCGATTCTACTCGAAGTTTTAATACCATAATAGATTGTAATCATGAGATTCCTCTGGAAAATAGGTGTAGTTGACGTCATTGCTCTTTCCATCTTCCTACTTATTAAAAAAGTAGTTTTCCTGACAAATATATAGCGAAATAGTGCAAAGGTTGTGTGAGAGTGCTTGTGTGTATCATGTTCTCGTTGATATCGATAACTTTAGTGTTTCTTTAATTGCTTTTCTTTTTTTATACGTTATAAACATTTTTTATTCTCTTAGGTACTATTTTAGGTGAATTAATGCTGGGCTGACAAAGCATTTAACATAGCCTTAACAAACTATGCTAGATGTCTTTGATATGCATCTTAACTTAAATCTATTCTTATTAATTTAAACTTTATGTAAAATTATAGACAAATGAATATTTTCTTACAGCTTAAGCTCACGAATCATTTGGCGTTAAAACAAATTATTTCTGTGAGAAATACTAGATACCAGCTGAATATAATACTCGCTATAGCCATCATTACCATTTTTCTATTATGTTAAACTTTTTATATTTCATTTGCACAATTTGAATAACCCTGCATTATACCTAATGATAAAATTATGTGCAAATTTAGTTAAGGAAATTATATCTTTACAAAGTCTTAAATGTTTAGAATTTTTTTAAAACCAATTAAAATTTTCAATTTGTTGATATATCTTTATGTCTTGTAGTTCATCGCATATATGCTGTTACATTTTTATTTATTTTTTAAGTCTAGTGTATCAAAAATATATTTATATAAGTAGTTGGACACCGAAATAGCATTAAATTAGTAAGAAGAAAAAAAAGAATAATAAAAAAAGAAAAATAATTATATTATATTATATTATTATATTAATGAGTTATTTAAACAATCATTAGCAGAAGACAAGAGAGAATTTATGTGACAACTAATCAACAAAACAGCAGACACTTTATTTTAGCAACTAGGTAAATATGGTTTTCTCATTTTCAAACTAAAGCAGATATATTCGTGATGCAAAGAATGCCCATGACGGTTGTAGCGATATGAGAAATGCAAATGTATACAAATTTTTTGGTCAAATAACTATAATTATTATAATAATAATAAAAAAAATTATATATATATAAATATTAATATATATATATATATTAATATTAATATTTATATTATGTGTCTTGCTTAACTACTGGGTATGTTGTTTATAAACTGCGTGGCTTGCTAAGAAAATTTAGGGTACAACAACAAAATTTCTAGTTACAAACTGCGTAGAAATTTTATAAACGCAACCAGCAACAATTTGTTATGCTGTTTACTAACTGCCTAGAAAGACAACAACAAACATTATGCTGTTTACCATCTGCATAATTTTCTAAGAAACCTTTTCTACAAAAGACAACAACAAATATCTTAAAATAAATTCCAAGAAGAAACTTTATCAGTATAAAAATACACACAGACATACTAACGCCTATGCATTGAAAGGGAGTAGAAGATTCCTAAATTTTCTAGACTTTTAATGGACAAATATAAAAGGGCATCGTCTGAGTGGATAGTCAGTCAGTGTAAAATTAAATTTGCTGAAGTAAAGACGTGCATCTTAAGTAAGTTGTCAACTTTGTGTAGTTAAAGTAAATGAACTTGTTATTAATTAAAAAATTATAAAAAAACTGCTGTTATTTATTTTGCAATAAAGAATTCACAACAAATATAGCAATAGCTGTTGCTTTTAAAGACTTTTTATTGGCAGTACACTTTTAGCATGTCTTTGAAATAATTTGAGTGTACTATAATGTAATGAGAGATTGCAAACTATTTTTATTGCTTTGTTTTGGGCTGACTGTAACGAACGCCTAGACAAACTCTATTTGTAGCCATATGCTCCTGGAAGGTAGGTTAAGTACTATTGAATAAGAGATGTATAGATAAACATTTTTACTTTTGAGTCTAGTTTATTTCTAAATTTATATAAAATGCTGATTCCAGATGAAGCTTTTGATTTTAAGTAATTAATATAATCACCCCATATTGCGGGTTAAAAACTTTCCAAAATATTTAACACTTTCAGATATAATAATTACTTCGCCATCAATATAAACACTCAGTAACTGATCGTTTCTTGTTAATTATGGCCTAAAACGTACTTGTTTAATTCTCCTTGCATTCAAAACTAACTTGTTAAGTCTCAGATATTCAGACAAAATTGATGCATCATACTCAACTTAATTTCTAAGTACTTCTTCATAATTGTAATTGTATAGCAGACAGATATCGCCAGCGTACATAAAAAGTTTTCCATCATTAATGAAAACTTTATATAGTAGTGTACCAGAAACACTGCCTTAAGGGATACCACAAACCATACCAATTTCAAAACTTCTAGCATCGACGATTTGCACTAATTGTGTTCTATCCCGTAGATAATCGTTGAATTTTTCTAATGATTTACCAGAACATTCATAATGCTTAAATTTTTTAATTAGTAGTATATGTTCTACCAAATCAAAGGCTTTTGATAAATTAAAAAAGACACCTGCGATACCCTTTTGTTCTGTATCAGTAACACTAACAACACCAGAAGTGCCACAACACTTTTCGAAACCATATAAAAGATCAAATAATAACTTATTTACTTTAAGATAATTTGTTCGGAATTATATTTTTAAAAGATTTTGTCAATAACTCGAAGAACAGATATGGGACGGAAATGTTTAATTTTATTTGTTTCTTCCGACTTAGGTATTGGCATAATTTTATGTGTTTTTAAAACATTCGGATATTCTGTAAATATTCTTATTAATACTCCATATATATTGGACTAGCATTTTAGTTGTAGTATTGTCGTCATCAGCTGCTTTGTTATTATCCAAACTGCTCAGCACAAATTCTATTTTTAAAGAAGAAATTGATTTCAACTGAATAGTATTTCCTCTAGTACTAACTGAATTGTAGAAAAAAGTATTAAACGTCAGGGCTTTTTCATCATTAGAAATAAGGACATAATTGTTAATATCAATTGTTTCACCTAATTGGTTACTTCTGATCCCTAAAATTTTGTTTAAGAATTTCCATATTTTTTTTACTGTCGCCATTATATTAATCCAAATGATGAATGTAGTAATTAGACCTTAGCTTGTTACTGCAATGCTTTATAATTTTAATAATTCGTTTTATATTACGTGCATTTTTCTTGTGCGCTTTCTACAATCTACAGCAAAATTAATACTTCTGACATCCACGGACACATTTTATGCCGTTTGTTAATTTTTTCCATTGTAATTTTAGAACTTTGCTCAGCAGCACTAGAAAGAAATTTCATAACTTGATTACAAGGCACAGATGACCTCATTTCTAATGTATTGACCAAACTTCCTATAAACTTTCCTGCCTTTTTTTTGATAATTGTTTGTTGACAAAATTTAGTATTTATTTTGCAAAATATTATATTGTGGTCAGGTCAGATAACATGTTCTGAATTAAGCTTATTACAACGATTTCAGCAAAATCACAAAAAACACAGTCGATACATAATCCACCCTCAGATCTAGTTATGGCAAGATACAAAATTGTATTCAAAAAAGGCATTTTCTAGCAGTAGGTTCAGTCCCCCTTTAGAGAGCATGTCAACATTAAAATCCCCAAAAAAAATACAGGATGAATTTTGAGTTTTCTGAAGTAAGTCTTGTAGCAAAACTAAAAACATTTCTATCGTAAATTTTTACGATCTATATAGCGACGTTATTAACAATATCTTGTTGATAAAACATGACGCTATACCTTAGCTGTTGAGAGACGTAGACAGTGGTACGGCCGTAGTTATCACTTCTGCAGTAATGCTCAGTTTTACATCTATTGATCGGTTACAAGTTAACATAATTAATACTGAACCATGTTTGCCGAATCGCTATAACCTCAGGCATTAACGGCAGAATAACTAATTTAGACTTAAATTTACTAAATTTTTAAATGGATTAAACACTTCTTGCCTAAATTGACACAACAGTTAAGAGAGTTAGATTTATCTTTATTAATATATGCATTATATGAATCTACATAAAAAAAGTAATTGCAATCCATAAGATTAAGTATCTTTTTTTTCAATAAAATATATTTTTCTAAATTTTACAATCATCTTATTTAGTACAAGATAAGCTAAAGTTATGCATATTAAGCATATTATTAGTTTATGTGAAATGTTTTTAATAACTTACCTTGTGTAAAAACAGAAAATGTTTAATTTTAAAAGCCAAATATCTCCTAAATCTTAATGAAGATTTATTTTTAGAGCTTGATAAGGATTTAGAATTTTCAAAATTAGACGAAAACTAAGAATTTATCAACTGCTAAATTAAGGCCATCACGGCGAAGTATATATAAGCATCCTAAGGTTTGTTTTTGTAACTTTAAGTTTCAAGGCACTCGATAGCTAGCTGTTTTTATAAAAACCCCATCAAACGCACCCTAATTCTCCCTGCTTGATATGAAAAACTGAAATCATATGCAAACTATCCCGCATTATATTGCTCTACAGTAAACATAATTTTAATACAATATAATTTAATATAAGTTTCTATTCTAACGCTTAAATGTGTGTTACTACAGCAAGTATTAAATTTAATACGAAAGTGGATTAAATAAAATTTAAATACTTAAATAAAGCTTTTTTCAACAAGAAGTTTGTTTTCTAAAACAAAATAAAACAAAAAATTTTGATTGTATTACGAAGAGAAAAGTGCGGTAATTATGAATACAAAACGATATCTGGCAAATGTTCACCACGACCACACTGAGAGATGTCGATTCTTTCATCAAAGATTTTAATCACTTCTTGGCAAACCGCCATCCTATTTCGTTAATCACATGATGAATTTTGAGTTTTAAGGCTGAAATCGATTGGAAATCGTATAGACTCTATCCTTAAAATAGCCGCACAAAAAATAATCCAGTGAAGTTAAATTACACGATCCGTCTGGCCACTTAACTGCTGATTATCGTGAAATTATGCGATCAGAAAAAATGGTTTGCAATAAATTGATCATTTCATTGGTTGTGTGACATGTGCCAGCGTCCTGTTGAAGCCACACGTCAGTTATATCCACGCCGTCGATAATAGGCCAATTTTGAAAATGGACTTCGTATGAAGAAATATTTTTTTCCGTTTAACCAGCCGGTTGTTCCTAAATGAAAAACTCGATATTTGTGGGATAGATTAAGTCTTTTGATTACTACAATTTGTTCGTTTAAACTAGTTTAAGAAAATAATTTATTAAAATTTGATAAATGCGTCTTTCAAATGCTTTTTTAGTTGTTTGTGTAATTCAAATATACGACATTGGAAAGATAAACTCTTTTATGCTATCAAATAAATAGTTAAGTTAAAATATTTACAAAATCGAAATGGACACAACAAATGAAACAAAGACATCAAAAACTCGTTTGTACCTGTCATTGCTTTGAAAAGATAATAAAATTAACTTTTACTGTTAAATCAGGCATTCAAATAAATCAATTTAATTAAATCAAACACCCTCTAATTTACATATTTTTATTTATTTTAGTTTAACCAAAATCAGGTCTTAGGTTAGCAAACTAGTTTTGAGAAAGAATAGCGTGTCCTAAATGATGACTTTCGAAAACTGTTTTGAAGTCTTTAGGAGAAATCAATAAAAATGTTTGTATTTTTTGTTTTTTGTTTAAATGATCATCTTAATTTTTTAATTATCTTTTTTTTTTGTAGTCAATTGATTTAAATTTCAACATTGTTGTAGATCTGATCGATTACCTTAAATTTTTTTATTAAATTCCTTTGATCATTGGTTGGTTGGTTTTTCTTCTGAACTTATTTTACGAGCAAAGAAAGAATTTTATTTCTTAAAATAAATAAATATTTCTGAATGTTTAAAGTGGTTTGAATTAAAAATTTAAATTGCAACATATTGTTTGTTTTTCAGTTTTTAGTTTATTTTTCTGTGCCACTTTAGTTTCTCTTTCTTCCATTTCTTCTATGGCATCCGCTAAATTATTTGCCATAATATCTTTTTTACATAACACGAGTTATTGTGAAGCACTTCACTGTGCTATTCTGGTGAGAAGTAAAATACTCGATGTCCTGATGTCTGAAAGCGTCGCCATTACACAGCTCTTAATGCTACGACTACGATCTTCTAGTTAACTAAATAAAACCTGTCAGCCACCTCTGTCATGATCTGCTAGTGAAATTAGATTTCATTTGATTTACAACAATTTAATGCTGGCCAAGAATCAAAGAAAGAATATGTTTTCTCAAAATGCTATGAAGCCCAAATAAAAAACATTTTGAAACAGTTTTATATTTTAAATCGCTATTATCTTACCGAAGAACTTTAGAATCAACCTGTGGTCCATGAAATGAATAGTAAAAATTCATTTAAGGTCAAAGGTTATTCCAAAAAGTCCTTTTAACTTTTAACACGTCTACATCAAAGGCGGAGCTATTTTAAGACGTTATTACACTCGCTCGTGGGAAAGATATCTCTGTGGCAAGTGGATTACGCAATCAAAAACAATGTGAAATTTAGAAGCCATTAGTAGGACTCTGGAAAAACTAAACGTCAGACAATAACTTATTTGACAGATATAAAGTCTTTTTCCAATAGGGCGTCACCATTATCTAGATCCTAATGCTCTTTGAGTACGGTATAACTCGAACTTATAGTCTTCTGGTTTACTAACTAACAGCTGTCAGCCACCTCAATGAAGGTTTATCAGGGGGATTTGATTTCGCTTGATTTACAAGAATTAAATGCTGGCCAAGAATCAAGAACAAGTGTTATTCCACACAGTCATACGGACTTTCAACATGCCTGCTTTAAAGGCAGAGCTATTTTAAGACGTTATTACACTCGCACCTAGGGAAGATATATCTGTGGCAAGTTGATTACACAATTTAAAACAATGTAGAAGCCATTGTTAGGACTTTCGAATAAGTTATTTGCCCCATATAAAAATTCTGATCCATGTTGGCATTTTTACGGTGGTAGCTGGGGTATGCTGCAACAAGGAAGAGTATATCCCTTCACTTAGTTCATAGTTCTCTTTGTATTTTCTTGAAGTTTAAGTTTTGTGAATTTTACAAACTGCAACGTTTTCTAAGAAATCTTATACAGATAAAACAACAACAGCAACATGCTTGTTAGAAATTCCACCAAATAAGCTAAACAACAGAACACAAAAACGACTAACACAGAACAAAAGAAAAGACACATTTAAGCAGGCATCTACACTGAATGACAACAACAATATAGGGTAATGTTAAAGTAGATTAAAATAGATCTTGTACATGCGAGAACTGCATGAACCTGCTATAAAGCACCAATTACTGGGCAAATGAATTATTTCAAGTTACGATAATCGTGTTCATTTTGTGTGTGTTAATAGTAAATAAATCGTATATTTTTATTTAACATTCTAAAGTGCTGTGTTATTATTTTGCAATAATAGAACTCAATATAGCAAAACGTTTATTAAAAGGAATAAACGAAACAATAAACTAAGCATTGTTTTGCGAGTTTTCAGAGTTGGCAATCTGATTAATCTCAGCTGGCAACGATAAGATGGAAGTTGCCATATTAAACCTCGTAAGCAGAAAATTAGCAATCGTTTCTAAACTGATTCAATATGGTTACTATGTACATTATAATGTAGGTTCCCTATTACTGAAACGTATTCCAAAATTGGTCAGTGAACTATTTAGCCAACATTTTGATTAGCGCACGTACACCTATAGCCTTATTAACGGTCACGTAAATATAAGATATAAAAGTTAATTAGGTGTCTATCAAAATTCCCAAATGCAAAATGCTATCCACCAACTGTAACTTATGTTTCCCTAAAACGTAATGAGTATTATTCTGGGCATTTCAGTAGGTTTAATTTCATTGAGTTTATTTCGTACGAACTTTGAAAGCTTTCAAGTCCGACAGAAACAATGATTGATCCGATAGAAAAACATATCTGAAGAACATTTTGACATTATCTGAGTACATCAGAATGTTGGAGAATTGGATAACGTTTGGGAGATCATTAATAATAAGGGAAAATAAAATTACTTTTATTTGGGTACGGTTTTCCGTCGACCCTCGTCAAATTTGGTTTGTGAACAAACCGGTTACGGCTGTTTGCCATCTTCAGTTTTCTTTTCTTACTAGTTGCGTTCTATTGTCAGCTGTGTTTATATAGTTCGTGTTATTGCGTTCGTCACTTTCTGTCTTTTTTGCCTGTATCTCTCTCTCCTTTTTCGTTTGTCTCTTTTTACCTAATTTGTCGCTCCCTTTTTTCATTCGTCTTTTTTCCTAATTAAATCCTCTTACGATCATGCTTGTTGTCCGTTTGTGTTTATGTGTGAACCTATTGGCTTTTTTTTATGTGACATAATAATCTGTAATTGTACGTTTATGATGTTCCCCATCGCTTCGGTCCTGTGTACCCGCATAACGTGTTTGTGTTGGTGTAATGTTTGTTTTCCTATAAAAATTTTCCAATGGTTCAAATATTGTGTCCGAAGCAGTGTTTATTCGTTCATCTACCGTTCTGAATGCGGTATTGATGCTGTGTCATCCAAAGAATATCGCCAGTTTGTACGCTGATTTTCCCATATATGTTAATGTAGCCCATTTCCTCCACCTATTCCCCCGTTCTTTGTTCATTCTAATTTGTCCCCTGATGTTATCTACGAGCCGCTTTTTGTATCCGTTGTTTTCCGCTATGGTGTATATTGTCTCCATTTCCCTCATATACATCTGCCGTGTTAGTGGTGTTCTCCCGAGTCTTGTCATTAACCGCCTGATTGCTGCGTTCCTGTGTTGCCGGGGATGATCTGATGAGTTGGGTACCATTGTGTCCGTTGCCGTCGGTTCCCTGTATATCCCACATCCGACTCTCTTCGAGATTATGTTCCCCTTGACCGTTAGGTCTAGATAATTAACCCTCCCTCCTCTCCCCCCACTGTAAATCCCATGCCCCCGTGTCCTCCACTCAAGCACATATCGAAAATAAAATTGGCTCAAAATGATTGCCTTGGGACATATCTATCGAGATGGTGTTTTTAAATAGGACACGTTGTTCCCGATGAAACCGATATGATGAAATCCATTTAAGGCCATTCTTAGTGAGTGAGACCCGCTAAGCTCCATATATGAAAAAGAAGTTATAATTAGTTTTGTGGAATGCTTTACCAAAGTCCGTGTAAATGGCATCAGTTTGCTTAACTTTGACGAAGCCCTGATTAATTATTGTAGTAAAATGCAATAAGTTGGTAAGAGTTTTTATGGAAACCATATTGATAAATTGACAAAACTGAGGATATGACAGAAATATTCCAATACAAGTTTTATGAAGAGATTTGTTAGTATGCTCAGTTTAGCAAATCCTCGGTAATTTGAATTGTCGAACTTGCTACCAGATTTTAAAAGTGAAATAATATTTGATTGTCTTCAAAATTTAGAAAAATATCCATGTTTTAGTGAAATATTGTATAAAGCTGCCATTGGATGCGTTAACAGTGAATATTAATATTCATGGGTATTGCGGTACTTGGCTTCACAATATGTGTAAACAAAAAAATCGGGCAAATAAGTTACTAATGGCAGCCCTACCTACCAATTCACAATTAGCCAACTTTATAAACGAACGAAATTCTCTCGATTTTCTTCTAGAATTTACAAAGTTTGGTTTGCAATAAATTAATAGTTTCATTAGCTGTGTGAAATATGGCGCTGTCCTGTTGAAACCACATGTCAGTGATATTCACATCGTCAATAATAGGCCAAAACGCATCTCACGATAGCTGCAGTGATCTACTAACTGCTACAGTATTTCAAGTCTCATTTTCGAAAAAAACGGTGCAATCACGTCTCCAGACCACATAGCGCACCATGCAGACTTCTCAATAATTGCTCAAGGTTTTTGAGTAGCCCAAATACCACGAAAAAAAGTTTTTTTAGAAAAACCTGCCGGTTGTTCCTAAATGAATTAAGCGAATCTGCAGTGATGCGAATGGTCGGTTGGCTTCAATTCGTGCACCAGTTGAACCTTGTAATGCATCTAAGTCAAATCCACCAAATGGCAAAATTCGCCATGTGATAATTTCGGTTAACCCCAATTGCTAAGAACGTCGGGGAATTGACAAATTTGGATCTGCTTCAACACTGTGGCTCACGGCTGCGATGTTTTCAGTTGAACCTCCCAGGCGAACACGCGTTGGTATAAGCATATTTTGTATCGAGCCTGTTGACGCAAAATTAACGACCACATTCTTAATAGCGGTTCCAGAAGGACGATTAACATAATAGTCCTAATATATCCTGAATTTTTCGAAATGTAACTTTAACAGAACTACCATTTGCATAATGGATATTAATTATTTTAATATGATATTCGTGAAAAATTGACCTCATTGTAACAATTGCCAATACATCTTCTATTTTGGTGTTGCCAAAATTGAAAAACCCGATAGAATAGTTTTAGTAAGTGACGATTTTTTTTATATCATAAAGAGCTTCTTTTTTTTATTCTTAGGATGAGTTAACTGTTTTATCCTCCTGGATTTTCTTTTTGCATTTATTTGGGAATAGAATTATCATTCATTGCAGTTACGATGGCATAGTAAAATTAGTCAACCTTCGATCTGAAATATTCAATTGACGATTTTATTAATTATGTCACCCTTTAATTCACTACTGACTTGATTATAACAAGTTATTTCAAATGCTAGATGGTGATGTAATCTGATTTATATTTCCGTTTCGAATTCTGCTTCAGAGTTCGAATTGAAAAGAAGTAAGACAAGTACATTGGAGGTGCTATATTCTTCTGCTCTTTGCTTTTTTCTTCCAACTTCTTTCTTTAATTCTTTCATCCAAATTCGTTAGTAATATAGTGCTCTAAAAACAGTCAATTCAGCTTAAATGCTCTTCAGCTTTCCTCAAAAGACATTGTAACTAAAATAAATCAATTTTGTAGAAATTAAAAAAAAAACATAAAACACTATTTACAGTTCATCAAATTTCGGCATCATTTAAAAAGTAAAAAAGATCAAAGATAAAAAACTAATTATACAAGTCTCTTTTCAAGTGATTTATTGATTTTATTTTTTCTTATTACATTTTTTATGGATGTTGTTAGTTTTTGTCTGAAAATAATAAATTTCAACAAAACTTATTCTCCTTGTCTAAAAATCTTCAAATTGTTTATAACAAAAAAATTGACTGACTATCGTTAGAAAATAGACGGACATAACAAAGCACTCGTAAATTAACAATGTCAATAGAAAAAATAGTTGAAAGTTTTTTTTAATTATTCAAGTCAAATTTTTATCAAAACTAATAAAATTAATTCAAATTATAAAATACGATTTTAATTTACGCGCAGTGGTGTGGGCTTGTTAAGTGTTAATGATTCCTTTTGTTTTATTTATTTGTTTAGTGACCATTTTGAGTATTTTTTAAGATGAGATGATTGAAGAACATGGCTTTTAAAAATTAAATAAGAATTTTTGTCTATTAACTATATTATTTCAATTTATATAAAATATTATTCAAATCATCATGTTCTTGAAGTTAAAGAACTTATGAAGGTGGAGCACAAGTAAAATTGAAAATAGTATTATTTTGCCAAATAAAAGAAAATAGTTTGAAACAAGTTTTTAATAATTTTACAGCTTAACGTTTTTGTTTGCTTTTAATTTTATTATTTATTATTTTATTTAGTAAAATTGTTTTAAAAAAATTTTTCGGTTTATCTAAAAATGTAGTAGAAGCTTGCTGAAGAGCTAATTGAGCATTAGCGAAAAGTTCAATAATCAATATCCACGAATTTAAATTATTTCACCAGCATTTTAGCACGATTAAATTTAAATAACGTTAATTAAACATTTCCCTATTTTAATCTGAGTCAAGAAGTAAAATTTCCAAAAGTAAGTTTCTTTGCAAAACGTATCAACTTACATGAAGCAGTTGTTAAAATATTCAATATGAAGCCAAGAAAAAAAGTGATAGAATTTAATTTTATTTCAAGACAAATTTCTATTCGATAACAATTTTTAACAATAACATTAAGTTGGTTTACTTATTTATTATTACATTAAAAGAGTTTTTAACAAGAAAAACAATAAATTTATATTAAGATGATTACAAAGAGAAAAGTTTGGCAATTATTAATTATAAAAACACGATATCTGGAAAATGTTCACCACGACCACGCTGACAGATATTGATTCTTTCATCAATGTTTTTAATCACTTTTTGGCAAAATGACGATCGATTCTATTTAGTTAATCACATAACGGATTTTGAGTTTTAAGGCTGAAATCAATTCGACTGGCTTCGTATAGACTCTGTTCTTTTTTTTTGGTCATTCACATCAGTACTCAGGGGATGACCCCTACTCATGCAGTGCATTGTTCCAAAACTAGGAAATTAGGTCATGGGAACGAGGAAAGAGGGAGAGGGAGAATTGAATTTTCCTACATCGAAAATAACAAATAAGACCTCTGGAGGGAGTTTATTCCACATACGAACTGTTCTCCTAAAAACAAATTTTATCTGGAATATGTGGTGCGATTCACTGGTCAATCAACAATAAATAGATAGGCTCCCAACGAAAATCGAGTCAAATACAAGAACGTTCGAGTTTCGGGAGCAATTTTCCTAATTTCGTTAGAGCACTTACCATGGTAGTAACGATAAAACTACAGAATCATAAGAGTTGCGTAACCCACTGTCTCCAAGGAGCCTCTTGGCACTCTCGTTTACATGGTCGAGCAATTCCAAGACAGACTTTGAGCTACCATACATGAGAGTTTTAAACCGTCTTTGGACGGATGGCGATATAAATAGCAGGACGATCGGATGGAGTGAAGTATTTCTTACACCCACTTAAAAACTGAGGCACTCGGGAGCTTCTTTAGAAACCTGAAAAATGTGTTTAGTCCATCGAACATCACACTGAACTTTCATGCCAAGAACATCAAGAGCTTCCGTTTCTGTAATACCTGTATCACCCACACTAACAGCACCATTTTCAAATACAGATCTATGCATGAGCTTGCAATGTTGCGCGTTACGGAAGTTAAAATCGATTCTATTCGCACTCAGAGATCAGCGCGAAATTATGATTGACTGTATCATCATGTTCCGTCTTTTGAAATTCACCTCCAACTAGTTCGGTCTATTACCAAACGGAATACGACTGAAAAATGGTGCTGTCATCTGCAAAAGAGTATATAGGGTTGAAAGTTTGACAAAGAAAAATAAGAAATAAGGTTGGAAAAAGAACGGAGGGTTGCCGTACTCCTGAATTAATCTTGAACTCATCTGATGAATCCCATCTATAAAAACTCGTATAGTACAATTCCTGAGAAAACTCGATATAAATCTGAAGCAATTATCACCGACACCAAAAGCAGCAAGCTTTGATAGATGTGTATCATGCCACACTATATTAAATGCGTTGGAAATATCTAGACCCACCACCTTAATTTCTCTGAAATGATGTATGGAGTTGCATTATTGTTCAGATAGGAAAGCCAGCAAGTCGCCCGTAGAACGCCGCCAACCGAAACCATACTCGAGGTAACTTACAAGAAGAAAATTAATTATACTTTCCATCACTTTTGAAAGTGCAGAACAAATAGCATAGTCCTAGAAAAAATAATCCAATGGTGTTAAATCACATAATCAGCCTGGCCACTTAATTGCTGATTTTCGTGAAATTGTGCTATCGGGAAATTTAGTTTGCAATAAATTGATCGTTTCATTGGCTGCGTGACATGGCACAGTGCCTCGTAACTGAGTTCCATAGCATCATATTGCCATACAGATCACAGTATAAAAAAGTTTAAAAAGGTTTACCATCTAGTTCATTTGAAATGCTTTTAATTATATCTTCTGTATGCTTCTTCCGTTAAGCGCCTTTTGAGATATACAAGGAGGTATTTAACTTTTTTTTTCTAATGAGAGGGCAAGAGTAAGTTCTCAAGAACATATATTTTTACGCATTAACCTTAATTCACAATTTCTATAGTCACCTTTCCAAATCAAATCCATGATCCTGCAAATATCTGGAAACAATTTGGATGTTTTCGAGACTGCTCTAAAAACGTTGTGTTATCGGAAAATGTCGATGTGTAGACATGAAGGTTCTTTGCCATATTGCGGGTAAGCTTGAAATATAAAGCTTGGCTTAGATACTTTGTACGAGAGCTTCGGCTTTAAATATCTGGGACGCGGTTAGTAAATTCTCTTTGGTTTATAAATTTACGATCAGTGTTTTAACACTTAAAAAATGCTTTGAAATTAGATTCATTCGTTAAACTGTATATTTTTTACACGAAAGCGTAGGATTGCATTAAATATAACAAGTATTTTAACTTTTAGCTGCTCTCTAGGAAGATTTTATTATTGATTTGTCAATTTCAAGGGCTTTGTATTTATATCAGCACCACTTTCGATTGTTAAATAAGTGCAGTATATTGCAGCCCAAAAAACTTGACTATTTATCGGCAGTTCTTTGCTGAGATCAGCTGAATTAAAATAGTTTTTAATTATATTTTTTTTAATAAATTTTTTGTTTAAATCTTTTGATAGAGAAATATTAAATATAAATATTTAAACAAATAATATGCTGACTTATGCTGAATATATTTATTTTGATTTAAACTGACTTATTATTTAAAGAAATTACCTGAAGCTGTACTTCACTATTTTAAATAGTTTGTTATCTTAAAACTAAAAAGCAGGGAGAGAGTTACTCACAAATCGCCAAAGTTTACCACTTTTTATAGACAAAAAAATTTTTTGGTTTCATTTACGGTTTATAAAACAATTTTTCAGTCCCAATTTGTTCAATAAAACTTTTATTAATCAAAGATATGTTTATGAATTCAGGCATAAGCCCGTTCATAAAACTTTGTATATGATTTTGTTTTACCTACCAAATTTCTGAATGTCTATAGCCTTTCAGCTTCAATTTTTAATATTATTGTGTATTTATCATTTTATTTTTGGATATATGAATTAAATTTTCAATTTTTATTCATCTTATATTCAGGTTTATAACTGATAACATTTGGAAAGAGAAAAATATTATTTAAATAAGATAAAATGAAATGTTTAATTTATTAATCAACTGTTATTTAAGTCTTAAAAAACAAGAAAACAAAAACAAATAATTTATTAAGACTTTATTGTTCACTCTCTTGTGTGGCTCTCATATCAAAGTAAAAGTTTAGTAAATCAATCAGTGATGGCTTTAAAATAACCCACTTTATAAAAATTATAAAAAATTGAGTAAAGTTTGTTTTGGAAACCTATTATTGCTCTATTATTTTTTATTTAATAGAAGTTTTTCACCTAATGAAATTAATTTACTCAAATTTCTCCTAAAATAGAAATTTGATTCATTAATTCTTGGTAAAATTTTTGTTTAGGCCAGTTTTGAGTTTTACAAATTTGATTTATATAAGTGTATTCGCTTAAAAAATATTTTATCTTTTCATATTTTTCAAAAGTTTTCTTTGCAATGCATAAGTGTGTGTTGATATAAATTTAACAAGAAATCAAATTTTATTAGTGTGAGTCTATTTGTCTTTCTAATGCTGGCTTTTTCAACAAGAAGTTTGTTTTTCAACTGTGGCAACACCAACAATATGATAGTTTTGACATTTAAATTTTAACATATTCGTGGTAGATGCTTCGGCAATTATTACAATGAATTCAATTTCGCACGAAAATTGCATTAAAATAATTAAAGTTCACTATGAACATGTCGGTTCTGTTAAACTTACATTTCGTAAAATTCGTGATACTTTGGAACAAGATAATCATCCTTCTGAGACCGCTATTAAGAATTTAGTCATTAAATTTGTCAACAAGCAACATTTCCGCATTTGTACTTCTGAAAATCCTACAGCTCTTATGTATGCTATGCTATGTGGTCTGAAGGCGCGGTTGGGTCGTTTTTATCAAAGATGAAGCTAAAAATGCGGTAAAGGTCAATGGATCACGCTATCGCGAGATACTATCAACTCATTTTTGGCCTATTGACGCAGATATCACTGATATGTGGCTTCAAAAGGACGGTGCCACATGTCACATAGCCAATGAAATGATCAATTTATTGCAAACCCAAGTTTCTGATCGCATAATTTCACGAAAATCAGCAGTGTTCAGCCAGATCGTAAGATTAAATATCACAGGATTATTTATTGTGGGGCTATATTAAGAAGCCAAATGAATCTATTTCTGCCTTAAAACCTAAAATCCATGGTGTGATAAACGAAATAGTGAAAGTGATTAAAAAACTTAATCGACATGTGTCAGCGTGATCGTGGTGGACATTTGCAAGATATCATTTTTCATTTATAGTTGCCCAACTTTTCTCTTCGTAATACAATCAAAATTTTAATTATATTAATTCAAATTTTTGTTTGTTTAGAAAAGAAACTTCTTAAAAAAACCCTTCATTTTATACAAACGAAAGACTTAGAAGCCAAATTTTATATTTTATAAAAGTCTATTTCTTATATTATTAATTCTCTATTAAGGCTTGTATTTTAAAAAATAAGTATTAAAAAATATACTTAATTTTATACGCCCAATTTTGCTATAAATAAAAACTTTATTTATTTGAACAGGTTTCTTTTTTGATTAAGATATAACAATGATATTCATCCTACAGATGCTTTGCATGAAAACAAATAATTTTAAAAATTTGTTGTCTTTAGGAATTTCTTTACTATGTGGCAATAGGCTATTAATTTAAGATGCAGAAAGCTTATTTAAATTTAATAAAATAAATATTTAAATTAACTATTAATTTTTGTTGAATTTTATTTAAATTTCCAAAAATATCTCCATCAGATAAAAAATTTTAACGAAATCTAAAAAATGAATTATTTTCGGTAGTATCTTTCATATTCCCTTGCGTTAGTATTCAACAGATTATGCTTATATGATTTATTTTTTTTCGGGTATGGTTTTCCGCCCCTTATATGATTTCTTATATCTATTAGGAAAATAGTTGTGTTATATATGAAATTAAAAATATTTTTTTTAACTTTAAGGGCTTTAAATTATGAAACGTGTATATTTGCTGAATTTTTGTCTTAATGTCTTAACGTTAAGGTAATTTTATTAATACAAATCAGTTAAAATCTTTAAAATTTGTCACTCTACAGCCTTTAATAAAACAAAAATTTTTAATAAAATAAAGTTAAATTTACACGAATCGATAGAGAGAATATTTAATTCATCTTCCCAACAGATTTTTAAATAATATTTTTTGTAAAACAACATTTTTACAATTTAAACAAATTTTTTTAATTTAAATAAATTTATTGATTTAACTATTTATAACAATTAAGGCTTTACTAAATGTTTTCTTTAATTTTATCAAGAGTTTTTAAAACTCTTTTAATTGAAAATATATTTTCACTCAAAATAGATGCTTCTTCAAAATCAAATATTTTAATTGCATAAAGTGCAATTCTTGTTATACTCAATTATTTATTAAATATAATGATCTACTTTTGACGAAAACAAAAAAAACACTTCCTTGTTGTCCCAATTAATTAGAAGTCTAATTAAAGTTTCGAAAGAAAAAAGACATCATGTGAAAAACCAGAAACTATTTTTTAATAAGTTTTTGTTTGCTTTTCCAAACAAATTAATGAACAAAACAAAATAAGATAAAATATCTTAATAAAAAATGTTTAAAACAAGATGATTTATATTTTAACCCCTATAATTTTAATTTTAGTTCTTTTTTTAAGTTTTAAGAGAATGTTTAAAGCTTTTAAAGTGCTTGAAATTTTTGTGACAAAAACACCAAAACGTATGAAATTTATTTGATGCTAAAACGTTTTATGTTTTAACCTTATCTGTGTTTATTTTTTTTTCTTGTTGTTTCTGTTATTTTAGCTTGGTATGCTTTTTAAATATATGTCTGGTTATTTTACAAAATTCATTGTATTTTTTGTGCTGTCCTTAACTCACAGTTGCGCAAAAACATTTGTCATTTTGGCCACTTTGCATTCTTTTAAGACTTTTCGGCGTTAACGCTGCATGTATTGACATGTTATATGCGTTTTAAGTTTGTTTTTTTTTTTTGTTTTGTTATTTTATTTTATTTGTCTTCATTTTTAAGCCACCATGAAGTATTTTTATTGGTTTTTATGGCCAAATATTGTTATATAAAATGAAATATAAAAAATTTTAAATATATTAATTTTATGATCTTTAGTAATGCGTTGAAAGCAAAAGCTATTTAAGTTTTTCGACATAATAGTTATTTACTAGTAAAATTATATTAAAATGTTCAAAAACAGACTTAAAAATTTAAATGGTTGTTTAACTATTTCGAACATCATAAAAATTTGAAAAATCTCGTAGAATTGTTTTCTTAGTAAAGGGTAAAAACTAAACCTTACTATTGTCTGCCTGTGTGTTCGTTTTATTATTATGACAGCTCAACGAAAAAATAATAATAAGAAAATTAAGTTAGAAAGTAAAGGTTGCCTCCGTATAGACATTCTTATCACTAATATGGTGTTGTATATTTCATATTTTTCACACTTGATATTTACACAATGTAGGCATTGGCTTAAATAAAAATTATTAAAAAGAAATTAATACTAAAAGGGGTTTACTGTTGAAGAAGTAATTTTGGCATGCAAAGGGTTTTTCAACAAAAGGTTTGTTTTCTAAAACAAAAACAAAATCATAAAACATTCAGATTGATATGATTCAAAGTTTTATTGTATTACGAAGAGCAAAGTTCGGTAATAATGAATGTAAAATGATATCTGACAAATGTTCATCACGACCGCACTGACAGATGTCGATTTTTTCATCAAAGTTCTTAATCACTTTTTTGCAAAAGAGAGATCCTATTTCGTTAAACACATCACCCCACAAAAAGTAATTCAGCGGTGTTAAATCACAAGATCTAGCTGGCCACTTACTCCTGATTGTCGTGAAATTACGCGTTTGGGAAATTTGGTTTGAAATAAATTGATAGTTTAATTGACTGTGTGACATGTGGCACCGTCCGTTGGCTAATAAAAGGCCAAAATATAGTTACTAGCATCTCGCGATAGCGTGATGCATTGACTGTTACCGCATTTACAGCCTGATTTTCGAAAAACAAAACGGTGCAATCACGCTTCCAAACCACATAGCGCACCATACAGTAATATCTTGAGCATGCAAAGGCTTCTCAATAAGTATTCTAGGATTTTCAAAAGCCCAAATGTGGCAATTTTGCTTGTTGACATACCCTGACAAGTGAAAATGGGTTTCGTCTGAAAAAGTGATTTTTTCAACAAAAACTAGCCGGTTGTTTCTGAATAAATTGAGCGAATTTACGGCAATGTGAATGGTGGGTCGGCTGCAAAGTCAAATTCTTACACAAAATTCACCATGTGGGTGGTTTTGGATAACCCCTATTATTGAGAACATCAAGGACCTCCCAGGGAGCACATTTATGGTCTTTATAGAACGCTCGACTATCTAGACTTGTGCAACTGGGGGTATAAGGGAGCACAGTCTCCTGAAGTCAGCAGGAGTACAACTGGAAACTCCACGTTATTTCCACGGGAATCAGTGAGCTCGCAGACTTCCGCTATTTGTCTCTTTAGACATTTAGCTGTTCTCTAGCTGATTATTAAGGTTGGCCCCTATGTGGGAGTATCGTGGTGATTGTGGTTTCGCGGTCCCAGAACAGGTCAGTTTTTAATGGGGCCAGGATCATTTCACCTTTAATAACACCTACCTGGTGGAATGTTTTTAGATCTAGTGAGCATGCTATACATGTGTTCTGGACAGGAGTTGGATAGTCTCCAACTCTTCAGCAAGGAGTGGTGGTTTGCAGCCCTGCTCTGAAATCATCAAAGTTGCAACTAGGAAAGACCGGTTGCTAGAATTAGTCTTCGGCTTCCTACGGCGTGTGTGACGTTGCTTTTTATTCCCAGCGGTATGATCACCATCTGATTAAGGCTCACTGCCTGGCGCAGATGTAAATCAAATCACGTAACATCAAGGACTTGACAAATTTTAATCTGCTTTAAGACTATTGCTCACGCCTGCGCTATTTTCAGTTAAACGAGCCGGTCGAACATGCGTTGGTGTTCGTACAGTTTGTGTCTAATCAGTCGACTCAAATATAACGACGACGTGTTGCCACAATTGAAAAACCCGACATTATCCTTATTCTTGAACCATAAAAGACACATATTTTGATTTTAAATGGAAATAAATTTAATTTATATATTTATTTATTATTTATAAATCTTCTTTTATAAAGTGACTCACTACTTGTAACTTATTGGACCACTTGTTTTTATTTTACCTTTGTCTTGGAAGTTGTAAAAGCAAAACTTGAAAAAAAAAAAAACACTTGTTATCGATATTTGGGTAAAGTATATGTATGATATTCCTTAGCTAAATTCAACATTTCTTAAAACAAATAAATATATCTATCTCATAACCTCTAATATAAAACTGAAGCTGAGACAAAAAACTAATTTTACTTTATCGTGCGTTTTCAGTCCAGCACAAATAAAACAAAATTTCTTGTTTAAACAAAAGACTTAAGACACAAAAATTATAACAGCTACAGCACCATTGAATTTCTACGTCTTAATAACCACATGATTTCAATATGATTTTTCTATTTTACCAAAAACAACATGATCTCATATTTTAAATCATTTTGACACTTAATAAAAACAAAAGCTATTTTTTTTGTTATCATACCGATTCAATTATTTAAAATAATATTTTGAAAAATGCTTTTAAAGTACAAGGCCTTCATTAAGAAATGTTATCGATAAAAAAATATTCTTAATTTTTATTTTCATAACACTTGAAACTCTATAACAAAATAATGACAAAACAAAAAACGTTTTAATTTATAAAATAAACAAAACTAAGTTAAAAAGAAAGGTATACCCGTATTATGTATATAGGTGCATACAATGCTATGGAAAATAATCTCTAGTTACATTATGGACAATTGATAACGGCAATATTATTTACAACAGCAATAGAAATGTTTATAACTCTCCAATGTTTATTAATTTTATTTATAAAGAATTGTATCTTTTTCACATTTTTTGTCATAACTTCACACGTCCAGACAGGCATAAAAATTTCAGTATACAATTTATTTATGTCTAGTTAGTAACACAAAATATTTATACTTTTGTCAATACAATATGAGTGGCACTTGATTTCTTTTAGATACACAAATATTTCTTGAAGCCTTAGAAGTAAAAACGCAAGCTTCATATATACACATGCAAATGTAGCTGAAGAAAATCAAACTAAGGTGCGATTGTTTAGCCTCGCCCATTGCTATGATACAAACAATTGTTAAGTAGTCGTATATTCATATACATATATATTTATAACCATATATACACGAGAGCTATAATAATTTTAAGAAAAGTATGATTATGCAGGAATGGAAAACCATTGGTTTTTAAAACCAAAAAATCATTAAATCCTTATGTTTTAAATAATTATAGGCAGGCACATAATTTTAACAGTGACAGTTCCCGCTAAAATAATATGTATATCAAATACAATTAAAACTTAAAAGGCGATCCCGTCTCTTTAAGTTCAGCACTAGACAGTCAACCAACATATTTTAAAATAAATAATATAAAAAATCAATTTTAAAATTTGATAAGAATACCTGCTTGGTATCTAATTAATTAATTATATTACAGACGAAGTGACTAGTGACATCAGACCAGAATAGATTCCAACGCTGTGCACAAAGAACACATCTAAAATTAAATTTAATACTTATTCTCTTTTCGGGTTGATGCTGTGCTCCACCTCGTCCTCCGTTCCATGCCACCGACATATCGTATTTAGCTTTTCTTATGACTCATTAGTGAGACTAGAGAGAGAGAGAGAGAAAAAGAAAGAGATTATTTAAATAAAATTTCAAATGTTTCAGGAAGAAACTAAAAAGGAAATATACAAACAGGGAACATTTGACGGACGAATAATAAATGGACAAATAAACACTGCTTCGGAGACAATATTTGAACCGTTGAGACATTTTTACAGGAAAACAAACACTACACCAGCACAAAAACGTTACGCAGGTGCGCAAGACCAAGGCAATAAAGAACATCATAAACGTACAATTACAGATTATTATGTCACATAAAATAGGGAAAAAGGAAAAAACCCAATAGGTTCACACATAAACAAAAACGGACAACAAGCATGATCGTAAAAGAATTTAGTTAGGAAAGAAGACGAATGAAAAAGGAAGCGACAAATTAGGTAAAAAGGGACAAACAAAAAAGGAGAGAGAAGAGAGAGAGATGTAGGCAAAAAAAGACAGAAAGTGACGAACGCAATAACATGAAGGGAGACACGAACTATATAAACACAACTGACAATAGAACGCAACTAGTACGAAAAGAACACTGAAGATGGCAAACAGCCGAAACCGGTTTGTTCACAACCAAATTTGACGAGGGTCGACGGAAAACCGTACCCAAACAAAAGAAACTAAAAAGTCCTTAAAACATGTTCAAAGCAACCTAATATTTACTAATAAAGGATCCGCCATCTATCGTTTTTTTTTCAACTAGTGCTTATTTCATGAATGGTAACACTTAGCTCATGTTTGATTTGATGGATAATTAGTGTTATCCTTCCGCTGAACGAACATGGTTATGTATACGCTTGAACAATGGTGGGAAATATTGCGACATTACTTTGAAAATCATCGTAATGTTGCAGAATGTGTGCGAAAATTGTGTACGGATTTTGGAAGAAGAGAAGCAGCGTCAGCTCCGTATGTTCGTTATCTTGTGAAAAAAAGTAAAGAAGCTGGCATCTTCGTCGATAAACCAAAGCGTGAAAAGCCAAAAACAGTGCGTACACCCGAGAATATGGCTGCTGTGGCAGAAAGTGTGCGTGAAGCGCCATCAACACCAGTTCACCGTCATTCTCAACAATTGAACATTTCAGAGACATCATTGAGACGAATTTTGCATAAAGACCTCGGTATGACGCCATACAAAGTCCAATTGGTTCATGAGTTGAAGCCAAGTGACCATCCAAGGCGTTTCCGCTTCGCTAAGTGGGCCTGCGATCGATTTTGCAAAAAAATCATCTTTTAAGATGAATCTCATTTTGACTTGGCGGACATTTAAACAAGCAAAATTGTCGCATTTGCGTCCCAGAAAACCCGCACGCATACATTGAAAAGCTGACGCACCCAAAACGAGTCACTGTTCGGTGCGGATTTTGGTCCAGAGGCATAATTGGGCCATTTTTTCTTCAAAAATGAGCAAGGATTGGTGGTTACAGTCAATGGTGATTGTTATTGGGCCATGCTGAACGAATTTTTGTTCAGAAAAATTGAAGAGGAGGATATTGGCAACATTTGGTTTCAACAGGATGGCGCTACGTGCAGGCGAAGCTACACTCGATGTTTTGCGCCCTATTTTTGAAGATCGCATTATCAGCCGCAGAGCTGATGTCGTTTGGCCACCTCGGAGCTGCGATTTAACACCGTTGGACTATTATTTGTAGGGTGCCGTCAAAGATAAGCATTACGCCGACAAGCCAGAGACAATTGACGCTTTAAAGGACAATATTCGTGAAACCATTAGAGAAATACAGCTGCATACAATCGATAATGTGGTTAAAAATTGGATCATGTACGCTATTGCATGACCAGCCTAGGCAGCTATTGGAATGAAAATATTTTCCATTATTAACCGAAAGGATTGTACTTTCAAATAAAAAGAGATTTTTGAGAAAATGTTCAGTACTTTTGTTTATAGCATTTAAAACAAAAGTACTGAAAAAAAGTTATTTGATGGACCCTTTACATATTGCTACTTTGTTTATTTACCTCAACACAAAACTCCCATAGTTTGATCATCAAATATTATTTCAGCGTAGGTCAGTTTTAAGATCATCTAGATTCTAGAATATCCGTCCAAAATGGGAATACAATCCTCATGAATAGGCCGAGGCCCCAAAGTCTATTTTGAATTTGCTCGATCGCGTACAAGAGAGTGCCGAGTACCTCATTGGAGACAGTGGGATATTTAACTTTATTGATTCTCTAGAGCATCGACGCAATGTAGCTTGTATTTCACTGATTTATCATTACTACAATAGTAAGTGTTCTAGGAAAATTAGGGAACTTGTTGCCGTTACTCGCACGTTTTAGCGTTTAAATGGATTTTCATTTAGAGTGCATTTTGTGGTTGATTGGCCACTGAATCGCACAACATTACGAGTGGAATGAACTATTTCCTGTCACTTTCAATGTAGGAAAATTAAAATCTAATGTCCACCAACACTACTCCCCACAAACTAATTTCCTAGTTCCGGTACAATGCATTGCATGAGTAGGGGTCAACAATAATAGAGGAAAAAATAACCCAGAACAAGAATAGATGGACCACTATTTAAATTTAAGTTATTTCTTTACGGTTCAATAAACAATATAAGAGACATTCAAATCAGGTCCTCAATTACTTTATTTCAATAATTGATATACGTTCCATCTAAACTTAAAATATTTTTCTGTAAAATTGAAGTTTTAAATTTACTTTGTTTTTGAAGTTGAAATGAAGAAATTGGAACATCTGTTGTGAAAAACTTATGCATTGTAATCACGGTTCGAGAGACAGGTGGACAACCCTAAAACCTTGAAATGATTTAAAGGGGTAAAAATAATTATGGATAGCTCCAAAGATAACATAATAATTACGAATTTGGTAGTAGTGTAAGTTCAACAGTGACAAAAATGTTTGCAGCGTACAATGAGCTTTTTATCTGTAATCAAGTCCCAAAAAAATTCCTCAGAATATTCTTTACTACTTTTATTACAAACTAATGTTGCAGCTAAAATTACAAACACAATTATCTTTGAAGTGGTAGAAGTGCACTATCGTCTTTCTATCATTAAAAAATGAAAAGAAATAATGGACATATTGCTTTGTATTCCTGCAATAGATTATTATTACTTTCAATAGCTTTCTCTATATTAAAAAATAAAAATTATAAATAGAACATCTCTACATAATTAATAGCTTCTACAAGCTACGCTCACATTATATGATCAATTTTGATAGTCATCTCGCCATTAGAAATATATTTGTTTCGCTAAAATTTCTTCAATATTACTCAATGCATGCATATATTTACCCAGCAAGCATTTAGATTTAAAGGCTTTTATTATTTTAAAAATTATATTATGATAAGCTGATAGTTTTGGTGCCAAGAGTTCTCTCGCATAAGTCGGCCTGCAGATCTTCAATGATTATTCGAAAGTTCTATACATGACGTTAATACCTGAATATGATTTCGGTCAAATGTTTCTGATAAAACGAATTACTGACGTATAATTGTGGGCAACCTTTTTATATGCTGCTGGCCATATGTGGTGTATAACACAACAGCATTAGTCTCGAAAGTTTCAAAAGTTGTGGTTTATCAGCATAAGCCAATAACTTTAATCGATAGATTCTTAATTACACATTTTTGAATGCTGAATTTGAACTTTAATAATTCGGTGGTAGCAATCGCCATATAGAACCTAGAGCCATCCTAAGGAAGCACAAAAAATCTTTGCTCATATTACCGTCTTTATCTACATCGTTCGCAACGCGAAGTTAAGCTTCTCCAAAGAGTATATTTTATTACAATTAAGCCGATTATAAAGTTCAGTCCGTATACGGTACTTGAATCTATTGAAATGCCCGCTAAGTCAAAAGTAAGCAAAAGAGGCTGAACACAACTTTGGAATAAATTTTCATAAATTGAATTTATGATTGATTTTTAAATTAAAGCTGAATAAAAAATGCTAGTGTATACAGATTATTAATGCCAAAAAGTGAGGACGGTTCATAAGTTCTATTGGCAAGCTGTATTAAAATAAAAAATTGCAAGTTATGTTGAATTTAAAAGCGATTTAATTCCATTTAACTTCATCAAAAGATAATTTATTTTAAAGTAATAAAAAAAACCAATTTCATTTTAGAAAAAAATAACGTTTTATTGTTTATAGTTTTTAGAAACTATTCACAAGAAAGCCCTTTAATATATCAATATTTATAAAATGTATTTACACCGCTTTCTTAAGAAATTTAAAAAAAAAAATGTGTGCCACAATAAAAAAATAATAGAAACGTGGACTTACTCTACTTTCCAAAGAAACTTCTCTCGATTATCTTTGTAAAGACTCTGGCCTTAACATAGCTCCACGAAAAATAATCCAGTGGTGTTAAATCACACGATCTGGCTGGCCTTTTAACTGCTGATTGTCGTGGAATTATGCGATCGGCAAATTTGCTTTGCAAAAAACTGATCGTTTCATTGGCTGTGTGATATTTGGCACCATCCTGTTGAATCCATACGTCAGTGACATTTACATCTACAATAAAAGGCCAGAATTGAGTTGTAAGCATTTTGCCATAGCGTGATTCATTGACCGTTGCCACATTTTCGGCCTCGTGTTTGAAAAAAAAACGGCCCAATCACGGCTCCAAACCATGCAAAGGTTTCCCAATAACTCGCACTTTTAGAAGCCCAATGCGGCAATTTTGTTTGTTGGCATACCCTGGGTTTCGTCTGAAAAAATGATTTTTGCAAAAAAACCCGCCGGTCGATCGGCTTCAATTCCTGCACCATTAATTCAAATTTAATGACCAAATTTTGAATAGCGTTTTCAGATGGACAATTATTTTTTCCGAAAATATCACGAATGTTACGAAGTGTAACTTTAACAGAACCACCATTTTCATAGTGGATTATAATTATTTTAATGGTATTTTCCTGCGCAATTAAATTCATTGTATCATTTGCCAATGCATCTACTATGAATACGTCAGAAAACTAAATGTCAAAACTATCATGTTGTTGGTGTTGCCACAATTGAAAAACGAACTTCTTCTTTGACAATATTTTGGTAAATTATTTTCCCAGACAGAATAGCATAACGAGTATTAGTGCGATTGTGTGTGTACTCACATTTCCAATGTAATACATTTGTAAGCTTACTCGTACTCACGTTGTGCATTGTCGCACATTTTAAATCGAGCCTGTCGACTCACGTTAACGACTAAATTCTTAATAGTCTCAGAAGGATGATTACCTTGTCCGAAAATATCAAGAATTCTACGAAATGTAATTTAAACAGAATCACTATTTCATAGCGAATTTTGATTATTTTTCATTGCAACTTCTTGTTGAAAAACCCGATACAACTGCTTAATCACAAACTTTATTTATACCTGTTTACAGAAAGCTTCTTGTTTTAATTTAAGCAACCCAGTTAGATTTACTCTTTTGCAGTTTCTCGCAACAAAAACAACTACTTTAAAGAAAAGAATTATAAAAGAAAAGCAATAATTGATTGAATGGAAAACAGAACTTCCAAAAAAAAAAATCATATTGACTGCAATGTGGTGCCACACTGTGTATAATCTAGTTCACTACAAACGCTTTACTTGGGTATTCTTCTTCTTATTTGCCAAAATTTTTATCGAATTACGTTCAAAGTTTGATAATTAATCATTTCTGCAAACACACACAAATTTTTTTTTAAAGCAAACCATTGGATATTCAAAATTCGACTTAACAGACAAACTTGAATGTACAGCGAAACACAAAAAACTGCCGTTCAAAACTAAATGTCAAATGTCACTTTTTATGATTTGGGTGATAAAGTTGACAAAAAAAAATTCAAAAATTATTAATAATTATTATTAACTTGCATCTATAGCACTGTAAGCTTTCAGAAAGTAAGTAACTTTCAAATTAACCATGAAACTTGCCGCACAAACACACACATGCACGCACACATTTATAATGTTCAAAAAATGTTTAAGCACAAATTATTAAGCACAGCTTTATGCCATGTGGCAAAAACAACAAATCAATGATTATCAATAAATTCAGAGAAAAACATTGAACCACAAAACAATAGGTGCAACAACTATCATCGGCAGCATTTAATAAGAAGCTACTCAAGTGTGGGAGCGTTAAATAAACAATACAATCGAACTTTAATAATAATACGAGTTATAAGTCGAAATGTATGTATGTATGTATGTATGTATGAATGTATGTATCTATAAAATAACAACTTAATCTGGAGACAATATCTTAACAAAAAAAAAGTAAAAATTCTTTATCGTAAATACGAAAAATATTGATGGAAAAAAATACCCAAAAAATTCCACACCCACCTTTAAATGAGATTTTAATAAATATTATAAAAAAAGTAATAAAAATTAATAACATTTACAGTTGGTTGAATTATGGAAATAACTACATAAGCAGTTTCGGTCACAACGTGTGATTAGATTTACATCCGCGCCTGGCCATGAAGCCTTAATCAGATGGTGGATCAAACCACTGCATAATTTGGAACTTCATGCTCGTCCTAGGAAGCCGAAGCTATAATTCTATGCCACAGAACTTTATAGTTGCAACTTCGATGATTCCAGAGCAGGGATGCAAATCATCACTCCTTGCTTAAGAGTTGGAGACTTTCCAACTCCTGTCCAGAACACATGTCTAGCATGCTCACTGGATCTGGGAACATTTCACCAGGTAGGTGTTATTAAAGGTGAAATGAACCCGGCCACCATAGAACCATAGACTGATATGGGGCCGCGAAACCACAACCACCACGATACTCGCATATGGGGGCCAACTTCAATAATCAGTCAGAGAACAGTGTCTAAAGAGACAAATAATGAACTTTGCGAGCTTACTGATTCCCGTGGAAATAAAGTGGAGTTTCCAGTTGTACCCCTGCTGACTGCAGGGGACTGGGCTCCCTTTTTCCCCCAGTTCCACTGTGTCTAGATAGTCGAAGTTCTATAAAGACCGATAAATGTGCCCCCGGTGGGGGGTTTGAGAAGCCTTTGTATGCTTACTGTGTTACTGTATGGTGCGCTATATGGTCTACGGGCGTGATTTGGCCGTTTTTTCCCCAAGATGAGGTAGATATTGCCGACATGTGGTTTCAACTGGACAATGTCATATGTCACACCATATATATGTGCCCCCGGGGGGTAGTTTCGGTCACAACTAAAGCAGGTCTGAATACTTTTTTGAGATAAAAATAATCATTTTTTAACACTTATTTTGCAAACAAAAATTTGTATTTGTTCCGCCAGTAAATGAAATCTTTCCTGTCTTTACTGGCTGCTTTATCATTTTTTATAAGGTCGAGGATATAACAGAATTATTCTAGACTCATTCGCACAATTTCGTTAAACCTTTTGCTATCAAAATTGTTTTAAATTTTATGAGTCGAGGATAATGATTTTAGTAGTCCTTAAAGAAGTAGGTTATTTCATTCTAAAATTTTCTTATATTTCATCTTCCTCTTTTGGGTCACCTAAAAATATTAGTAAGAGGATTTAACCCGAATAAAAATCAAAATTTATTTGAATCTGAACTGTATTTTTCGTATAAGGCATTGATTATTTAACTTTTTTCACAAAAACGTAATTAAATATATACTGTTGTTATCTCTTTCTGTCTTTGCTGGCTGTTCGTTTGGCATAAATGGCAAGCGAAGATATCATTCTCAACCCGTGTTCTAAATTGTACTGGTGAGTCAGTGCTTCATTAAAGTCGTATCTACTCATGTAGGCAGAATGCCCGCCGCCTGGCATTTTATGCGGAGCTAACTTTTAATATTTCCATGTGTCCGTCTGAGGGTGTTTTCCGTTTGTTCGTGTATATGAGTAGTTTTAGTGGTATGAAAATTGTGTGTGAGGTTGTGTTTACCTCTACGTTACAATGTCACTTTAGATTTCCATGATTTCAAGAATGTCTAGTCTTCGTCCTTTTTTTGCTAGGATGTAGTAATGTCATACATTCATATATTTTCCTTGGTGTATGTCTCTGTGAGTGACAAGGTGTAATGCAAAGTTGGAGTCTTCTCTGTTTTCTTTGTATGAGCATATGTGTTCTGTAAATCTTGTTATTAGTATTCATTCAGTTTAGCCTATATTAGTATGTTAGCAGGTACATGTAAGTCCGTAGTTATAGTGGAGTGTAACTTAACTTCTCAGCTGTTTCTATAGATGTTCTGAGTGTTAAAGGTTTTTAATCCCGTGAGAAAACCTTCTTTGTGAAAATGGTTAGTTAATCTATATATTTCTGGTCCTGTGCAAGTAAAAGTATGTCGTCGTATTGTATCGATTGTCTCTCTGCCTTTTTATTCTTGTTGTTAGTGTTGTATTGTATAGTTGATAGTAGTAGGTTTGTAGCTGTTTACTTTTAGCTATGGTGTCATTTTGTACTAATTTGGAGTCAGTGGGATTATCTTAAGTCTGTGTATCAAATGTCTAAATGCAGCTAGTTTATGTTGAATAGGGTGGTTCGAGGTGATGTGGATGGTAGTGTCCGTCGTAGTTGGTTTTCTATATGTGTTAAATGTTAAAAAGTCAGTTCCTCGTATTATTATGATGTCAAGATAATGCAAATTTCTGTCGTGTTCATTTGCCATTATGTATTATTATTATTGTTAGTATTAATGCCATTTACGTATCTATAGTAATGAGTTATTCTGTTTTTCCATTAGGATATTTATGTGTAATGATTCGCGATTCTGCATGAAAATGCCCATGAAGATTGCGGAAGTTGGGTTTCTCATGCCGAGTCTGTCAAATAATTTGTAGAATTAGTTACATTAATCTAAAGTAGCTCTGTTTTATTATCGTCTTTGTAATAGCTTTAATGTCGTATAACCTATACAATGATGTATAGGTTGTCGTATAAGTTGTCTAGTATTTCGCGTAGGCTAACTAAGGAGTCTTGTGTTGGTTTTAAAGTATATAGATCCTTGATGGAAAGGAAACGATTCGCGTGTTTTCGGTTATTCTGATGTCATTTAGTTTATCGATAAGGTCTTGTGTATTACGTATATTATATGTGTTTTGTAAATTCTTCTTTTCTTTAAATAGACCGGTAAGGTGTTTAACCAGGTGATATGCTGGTGTAGATCTGTAGTTTATAATTGGCCTCATTGATATGTTTCCTTTGTGTACGTTCGGTTGTGGTTTGAGTGTTGGTGTTTCATGTTCATGTATTTGTATACTTTTCCGTCAGTAAATGTTTTGCAGTGTTTTAATAGAATACGAATTTCTTTTTTAGAAGATTCAGTTAGGTCATTTTTAAATTTAGTGCAGTTGGTCTATTGCATAAATTGTTGTGTTTTGTCTGTTGTGTTTTTTGTACATTACTACAGTCATGTTTCCTTTGTCCGCTAATATAATTGTCCCATAGTTTTGCCCCTATTTGTTTAGAAAATTTTTGAATTGTATTCTTTTATCATGTCTCTTATGCTCTTGTCGCTCTATTGGTAACTGAGTAATAGTTGCTTCAGCATCTAATTTTAAAATACCAAAAAAAAAAAACAAATATCTAAATTAATTTTCGAAAAATTTTAAATGGCAACTCCGCTATTTAAATATATTAAATTCATTTTGCAGGCATTGTGTTTTAAAACGGAATTTAAGAAAGCAATACCTTTGCCACTTTAACTGATTTAAAAGAATTTAACTAAATTTCTTTTGTCACAATTAAATTTATCACTCTCCAAAAAAAAGAAAAACGACACAAACAAAATGAAAGATAACAAATCACTTGATGTAAACAAAAGGTTTGGAAATTTTCTAAAACCACACAAGGTGTTACTCAATTCTCACTTTGAAATATAATTCCAGCATATTTAATTAACATAATTTTGTTATAAATTTCAATTCAATAAAGTTAATACAAAATAAATAAATGCTTTAAAGAGATATGTCAAAATTTTTAGGCCAAAAAAATACCAACAACAACAAAAAAGAAGAAGTAGAAGTGTTATAAGACTATAAAATTAATTCTTTCCTTCTTGCTTTAAATTTTGCGTAGGTAACTAAATCGTAATAATATGCCTTAAAAATATGAAGCTTGTCTCCATTTCACAGGGTATCTATTTTTTAAATAATTTTGTTTTAGAAATTAATCATTTACATAAATAGATTCTGCCCAAAAGAATAAAAATGAAATAAATTTTAAGTTTCTAAACCAGCATACCGCCTTATTAAAAATAACATGCGATTATACATCAGCTACAGCTGCGATATGTGTTACATACGAACGCTCAAGCCCTCAAAAGGTAGGCAGACAAAAAAAATTCTTATTCTGTTATTGATTTGAAATAAAATTATTTTCCTGAAATTTTGATTGAAACGTGGTATTATAAAGGGTGTTTTAACAAAGCTATAGAACTTTAAAATGGCACACTTTTTTAACTGGTAATCATTTTTCATCTGTCAACTGTTTTATGTTTAGTTAACAAAGCTTCTAAATTGTGTGAATTGTGGTAAAAACAAGATTGACTGAGATCCCAATTTTCACAAAAGGGATTTTATTTAACGATATAGCTGACTTTTGTTTTAATGAATATTGCACTATTTAGAATGATGATAATCCTCTTGTGTTGAAACACCGTTTCATTCAAAAAAATTAACTGTTTAGTGTGCTGTATGGGCTGGTAGAATCATTGTTTCGTAGTTCTTTGAAAACGATGATGAGCAAAATGCTACAGCCAATGGTGACCGTTATAGAGCTATGATTACTGACTTTTTCGTTTATCAATTGAACAGCTATTATATGCAGGGGCTATGAGATGGATTAATATGTGATATAGCTCGTGCCTCAATTGATTTATTGATGAAAAAGTTTGCCAACCGCATACGTTTTGGATCGTGTAATTTTACGCCGCTAGACTATTTTCTTTTGGGGTATGTAAAGTCGCTAGCTTACACCGCTAAGCCTGAAACTATTGATTTCTTGAGGTTACGGCCACGAATGTTGGAAAAAGTTATCAAAAAGTAGACCTACAGATAAGAATATCTCTAAGCCAGCTGTGGTGATTATATGCCAGAAGTTCATGTCAATTTAAAAAAATTCGTCTTTCTCTTTTTTCCATTTTAAAATTGTATTCCTCTATAAAAATACCCTACATTATGTTTTATAAAAAAAATTAAAAACTAAATTAAAGTCAATGTTATCAGTGAACCCGGGGAAGTACACAAATAAGACTTTTAAGAAAATATCAAAATTTACTTTACACATTTTAATATTTCTCCAATTATTCAGTTGAAATATTCTGCCCACTTTTTCTGCTGGCAAATAAAATAGAACCTTGGACATATAGTTTTTTAAGAAAATTCTAACAAAAATTTTAAAAAATTTTAGGCATAAATAAAATCTAATGATCTATCACAGAAACTCCCTTTTGCAGAAGTATTTCTTAATATAGCCTGTTAAGTAACATTTTCGAATTAAAATTTATGAATTAGGGTTCACAAAATTTAACAAAAATTGACAGGTATATAATTGTTAAGGTTCCTACTTTGTTATTACAACAACAAAAACAAAAATGTATAACATATTTTTTCAATATGCTTATGTGTCAAAAACATAATTTTGGCAGAATTTTGGTCTCAATGCTAACAACAGGGTGCACGAAGTCTGAGCAAAAAGTATAAAACTGTAAAACTGAAAATGTATCCATCGCATAATATGTTTATCTTGTACGAATATCTACAATAAAATTAGTCAAATTAAACAAAATTTGCTAAATTTTTTTTTTTTTAAACAAAACCTAGAATAGTATAACCTACTAGCTGAAACATTGAGAACGAATTTGTCAGATCGCAAAGAAAAAACGCAAACAAATAAGCTCGATGGCCACCGCAACTGTTTTAATGGCGGCAGTAATCGATTCCATGTTAATTTGGGCCTTTCACTGTCATCCGTCAGGTCACATTGGAAGCAGTTGGCGGCTGGCGACGAGTTTATGGCGTGTGTGCATTTTTGAAGTAAACAACGCTCAATTTTCACATAAATGCGATACCATTTAAGATCAAAACAGAGCCCACAAAAAAATTAAATGCATTGAATGAATGAATACACAAAAATTCCTTCAAGTCGATCCAGTCTTGTAGTTGCAGTGTAGTTGCATAACCTGGATACAGACTGCAGCGCCATCTACCGGACTGGTTTGTGAATGTAAACCATCCAAGGTGGCACCCAAACGCATGCAAAAAAGATTTATTCAGTGACATACAAACGTACAGTAGATTTATATACATAAAGAAGATTTGCATGGGAGTCACCAGGCGTCTTTATCACATCCCGCCTATATTTGCAGCAGAACTTAAAATATGTTCACTCATAACTACATAGCGCACCACCTCGAAACTACATAGCGCACCACACAGTGACACGTTGAGCATGCAAGAGCCTCTCAATAATCGCTTGTTGACATACCCTGACAAGTGAAAATGAGCATCGTTTGAAAAAAAATGATTTTTTCACAAAAATCTGTCGGTTGTTCCTAAATAAATTGACCAAATCTACGGCGATGTAAATGGTCAGTCGGCTTCAATTTTTGCACCAGTTGAACCTTCTAAGGCTTCAATGTCAAATCCTTACGCAAAATTTGTCATGGATAACCCCAATTGTTGAAAACGTCAAGGAATTGACAAATTTCGATCTGCTTCTTGGGTACTGCGATATTTTCAGTTAAACGACACGGTCGAACACGCGTTGGTGTTCGGACTATTTATATCAAGCCTGTCTTAATACCGATCTCAGAAGGACACGATTATGTTCTCCTAAAATATCAGAAATTTTACGAAATATAACTTTAACCGAACCATCATTTTTATGGTGGATTTTAATTATTTCTCGGCGATTTCCCGTCGAAATTGAATTCATTGTAGCAAAAAATTGAATGTCAAAACTATCATTTTGTTGGTGTTGCTACAGTTGAAAAACCCGATATTTACCTTAATATTTTTGTTTTAATCCTCTACTAAGCAGCATTAGAAGGAGCAAATATGACATCATCACAGGCAATATAATTTCTAATTTTTACTGGCCCACAACAACAGTTTTAAACTAAAAGATAAATAGAACATCGAAGTTAAAGTAACAAATAAGAAATTATAATTAAATTTGCTAAAATAAAAAATGTACTTGAAATTAGACTATTAGATGCTTTTTGCTTTATGCAATTTTTTGGAAAAAAATTTTTGTTTTATTTCTGAAAAAGTTTGAAAAAGAATTTTGTTTATTCTCAATATATTTTTATTTTAAATTAAAATCAAAGACATTTTTTTTAAAGTTTTTGTTTTTGCTAAAATTTTTCGTTACAGAAAATTTCTTCTTAGATAATAAATATTTCTCGTACAGAGCATAATTTAGTTTAATTTATTTAATGTTGTTGTTATGTTAGGTTGAGTGCTCTCCTCCTTTTATAGTTTATAGTATAACACGCTTATTAAATTGTGCTGCAAATTCATAAACTTACTTGTTTTTTTTGTTGTTTTTGTAATTCTTATTTCAACATCATTTTCATGGGCACAGCCGCCACCACCACCATCACCACCACCAGCATCATCCTCATCGTTGTTTTCTGTTTAGTATTAACTCCAGAGGCATAAAATGCCACAAATAGGCGTCTTTACTGCATTGGCAACGGCTTTCCGGCATTACTTACACATGTCCATACATTTTTAAGCATAAATGATGCATGATTGTATTCTCACAGCCCCAATCGGGCAATCGGGTTTGTTAGTTGGTTGCTTGGTTGCTTGGTTAGTTGACTCGCTAGCATACTGAATTGTTAGCTGATGCTTTTTCTATATTTTTTTGTTTTGTTTGCTTGGGTTGCATTTGTTGTTGGCGATATTGATAAGCTTAAAGTATGGCTCAATAGCAACAATAACAACATACTTTATGACTGTGATTATGATGAGCAACTTACAGCAAAATGTACCCATACGACCAGTATGTAAATTTCTACACTGATACGCAAATAAGTTTTTTGTATGCACGTATATATGTATTAATGTATATATATACGGCCACTATCATCTTGGATAAAATTTTATTTTTGTTGTTAATTTTATTTAGCTGCTGGTGCCGATACTGCAACAGCAAAAATGCACTACAAAAATATTTAAGCTGTAATACGTCGTCGTTGTTGTTGGTGTTGTTGTTGTTTGCTGTACATCTAGAAAATAAAATATAAGCGAAGAGAAGTTAAACAAATTTGTACATCGATGATGACGAAGATGTTGTTCTGGTATATTGTTGATGGTATTTTCGATCGATAGAGAGTCATGGTGGATGTGCCATCAAAATACTGATATGTACATACTTTCATGAAAAATTTCCCCAAAGCTATAGAAATTCTTGTAACTTAAGTTTATATTTTTTTGTTTATCATTGATGTTATACATATATAGGTATAGGTATGCATGTATGTTTGTACACGTATATCGGGCACATGTGCATTACTAAAAGTGCAGTGTAAAATATAATGAAGAATACAAAATGCCTTTTACGTTAAAAGTCCCTTAAATTTTCTTATGTCCAAAAAGTTTGTCTTTTTGTCAGTTTTACGCAAAATGACATTAAAAAATCTCGTTTTTCTCCAAAAATTTACAAAAAAATAACAAAATTTAAATTGTATCAACCAAAAGAGAAGTATTTTACAACTTTCGAAAATTATATTAAAAAAAAAAACCTTATTTTTATTTAAAAATATTTAACTCATGCTCATGAATTCGTCGGCTATGATCACTATGTTGAAAATATAACAATCAGTAACTTTAGTAGTAAAAATTTTCAAGTCAACATTAAATATCAATTAGTAGATGAGCACTTTACTAACAAAAACTAGCAAATAAATTTTGATAGCGTCTAGAATGATGTAGGAGACTTACAAATTGTACTGACTTTGAAATATAATAATATATTTTAGTATATTTTGATATATTTTAATATATTTGAGAATATTTTAGTATACTTTAATGTATTTTAGTATATTTTATTATACTGTAGCATATTTTAGCATACTTTAGTATATATATTTGAGTAGATTTGGGTACATTATAGTATAATTCAGTATATTATAGTCTATTTTAATATAATTTGCTGTATTTTAATATATTTTGGTATATTTTGATATATTTTAATATATTTGAGAATATTTTAGTATACTTTAATGTATTGTAGTATATTTAATTATACTTTTATTATACTTTATTTGAGTAGATTTGGATACATTATAGTATAATTCAGTATATTATAGTATATTTTAATATAATTTGCTCTATTTTAATATATTTTAGTATATTTTGATATTTTTTTTTTATATATTTGAGAATATTTTAGTATACTTTAATGTATTTTAGTTTATTTTATTATACTTTAGCATATTTTAGTATATACATTTGAGTAGATTTGGGTACATTATAGTATAATTCAGTATATTATAGTATATTTTAATATTATTTTCTGTATTTTAATATATTTTAGTATATTTTACAATTTGTTAATATATTTCGATATATTTAAGTATATTTTTATATATTTTAATATTTTAAGAATATTTTAGTATACTTTAATGCATTTTAGTATATTTTATTATATTTTAGCATATTTTAGTATATATATTTCAGTATATTTCAGTAGATTTGGGTACATTATAGTATAATTCAGTATATTATAGTATATTTTAATATAATTTGCTGTATTTTAATATATTTTAGTATATTTTGATAAATTTTAATATATTTGAGAATATTTTAGCATACTTTAATGTATTTTAGTATATTTTATTATACTTTTATTATACTTTATTTTAGTAGATTTGGGTACATTATAGTATAATTCAGTATATTATAGTATATTTTAATATAATTTGCTGTATTTTAATATATTTTAGTATATTTTGATATATTTTAATATATTTGAGAATATTTTAGTATACTTTAATGTATTTTAGTATATTTTATTATACTTTTATTATACTTTATTTGAGTAGATTTGGGTACATTATAGTATAATTCAGTATATTTTAGTATATTTTAATATAATTTGCTGTATTTTAATATATTTTAGTATATTTTACAATATTTTACAATATTTAAGTATATTTTTATATATTTTAATATTTTAAGAATGTTTTAGTATACTTAAATGTGTTTTAGTATATTTTATTATATTTTAGCATATTTTAGTATATATATTTCAGTAGATTTGGGTATATTATAGTATATTTCAGTATATTTTAGTATATTTTAAAATAATTTGCTGTATTTTATATATATTAAGGTATATATTAAGGTATAATAATATATTTTAGTATATTTCAGTATATTTTAATACATTCAGTATATTTTAATATATTTCGATATATTTTAGTATATATTAATACATATACTCCAGTATATGTTGGTATGTTTTAATATATTTTGCAATATTTTAGTATACTTCAATATATTTTAGTATATTTTAATATATTTAAGTATACTTTAATATATTTAATTATATTTTAGCATACTTTAAAATGTTTTAATACATTTTAGTATATTTTAATAAATATATTTCAGTATATGTGGGTATATTATAGTATATTTCAGTGTATTTTAGTATATTTAAATCTATTATGCTATATTTTAGTGTGCTTTAATATAATTTAGTATATTTTGATATACTTTAGTATATTTTAATATACATATTCCAGCATATTTTGGAATGTTACAGTATATTTCAGTATATTTTAGTATATTTTATTATATTTTAATACATATATTTCAGTATATTTTAAAATATAGGATATTTCAATATATTTTAGTATATTTTAATATATTTTAGTATTACTTACAATTTATTTTTAGTATGTATAATAAAAAAAAATATTTTTTCAGACATTTTCCAAATAGTTATTCTGTAAACAAAAATAGAAGATAACTGTTTCATTTTACTGTCAAAAATAATACAAAATAATATTTTGTCTCAAATAATTTAATACGCTTCTTTCGTTCCCTCGTTACTAGCCTTTGGAGTGGATGAACATATTCAAGGAATGCGCGTAATAAGAAGCAATTAGTAACAGTTCAGGAACAGAGCTAATTTTAATTTATATTATTGCACAGTGTTTCCAGATTAGTAGACTTGTTCTTAAAGTGGCGTGTTTGCTCAGTAATTTGTCTGGTTAAGTTTTTAATGCTTTTAAGATTTTGCTGGAAGTTTGTATTTTATATTATTTTTGGTCATTATTGCAACATGATTATAATTCTCATGTATTATTTAATATAAATCTTTTAGTAAGATAACAAAAATATTGCTTTAGATAAAATTGTGTAAATGAGCCGATAAAGTTTTAATAACATCGATAGCTGAAGTTTATTTAGGTTAGAAAATTTCATTAATTTATAATTCTCTCAAAGCTATATGCTTCAATTCGATTGGAAGCGACTCGATGCAAACATTTTAACACTCATTTGAGGATATAAAGATGGCTTAGAAGTAAAAACGTTTTAAGACCGGACCGTATAGGTTAGGTACAAGAAATGCTTGAGTAAAATGTCTTTTTCGGTAATGAATGCAAATAAGGAAAACACAAAGAAAATTTTTCAAAACTTTAAAGCTTCCAAAATAAATGAAGCATTAAGTTGTTTTGATTTGTTTCGTTCATACCGAACAAACAGCCAGCAAAGACGGAAAGGAATGACAACGGTATAAAAGAAGTTTCGCGGAAAAAACCTCCAACTTGGGGATACAGTTTGATATAAATCTGAATGACTATAAAAAAATAAAATGCTGTCAAACTACCAGTGTCGTTTAAATCGGTGAAATTGTGTGTTTTAAGGTTTTTCCTTACTATCCTTTAGAAATAAGACATCTTCGAAAGAAAAAAGTTTCCAATATAATGAACCGTATACTTATTTCCTAAAAAATTTTATTAAAATTCTTTCAGTACTTTTTGGTTTGTACTTAGACAGGCATCCAGACAGATGCACAAAAAACTGGTGTTTTGTATCAATAATATCAATAAAAATAACTATCCGCAGCACCAATGATATTTCCAAATAATATCTTATGCAATAAATAGCCTTGTTACAGTTTTATAACCAGTGAAGACTAACACGTACTAGTTACCTCACAGCTTTCAATTTAACAAGATTAAGGAGTTTATAAAATGTTTGCGATGGCCTTTTATGAATGCAATGTAATTTCAGGTGGAGAAAAATTATTTGTCACTCTGTATCTTTTCAACTGCAGCATAAGATATACTCACACACATTTATCCATCTCTGACGGCAGTGATAATACCGAGACTGCTATTGATGTTGGTAGCTCTTAATTTTTATTAAAAAGAATTTTTGTCGATTACTCGATAGCAGTAGTATTCAGCCAGACAACAAGTTTATTTTCCATCACTGCAAAGCGACAAACTTAAGGACAAATAATAAAAAATAAAAAAAAATAAAACAAGAAGCTTTAAATCTTTTGAAGAGGGTTTGTTGTGTCATAAGGCTCTTGTTTCATTTTGTAACTTTAATGTTTAAGGTGGTTTTGTAGTTATTAAGATAAAGATTTGTGCATGAATGAAAACCTGAGATAGAATAAAATACTCATACTCATGCCATAATATTGATCTTTTAGGGCTTTTATACCGAAAATAAAAAAAACAAACACACAAACATATATTTATTGCACTCGCATGCAAGGGGGATGCAATTTCATTTGATTCATAATAACAGATTAGCAGCAAAAGATAGAATATAAGATTCATGGAAATGATTTAAAATCGGATAATTGTCAAATCATTGACAATCTTTATGGCGAACACCAAAAAGGAGAGGCAAATAAAATAAATTTGGTAGAAAATTTGTGCGGCCAAATGCTAAAAACAAAAAATAAAAATCAGGTTAACAATTTTGTTTTATTTTCTTTGTTGGCGATTAAATCAAGATAAAAATTATTTCATTCTTAATATAAAGCGATTTTAATAAAGCAGTTAATAAATTTATTCAATTTGTAATAACTACACTATTCATGGCAAAATGTCAAAGAATATTTTTCTATGACATATTGACAATAGGCCCCCAAAGTATGAATACTTGCTTAGCTGCTTGCAATAGAGTTTCTAAAGGGTCCACCAAATGACTTATTTTTCGTTTCAAATGCTGTAATCAAAACTACTGAATATTTTTTCAAATTTCTTTTTACAATTTGAAAGTACAATCCTTCCAGTTAATAATGGAAAATAATTTCATTGAAATGGCTGCCTCGACTAGTCATGCAGTAGCCTACACGATCGATCCAATTTTTAAGCACATTATCGATTGTGTGCAGCCGTATTTCACCAATGGCTTCACGATTTTTTTTCTTTAAAGCGTCAATTGTCTCTGGCTTGTCGGCGTAACGACATTAGCTCTGCGGCCAAACGACATCAGCTCTGCGGCTGATAATGCGATCTTCAAAAAACATCGAGTGTAGCTTCGGCTGTGTGGTACGTAGCGCCGTCCTGTTGAAATCAAATGTTGCCAATATCCTTCTCTTCAATTTTTGTGAACAAAAATTCGTTCAACATTGCCCGATAACGATCGCCATTGACTGTAACGGCCACTCTTTGCTCATTTTTAAAGAAAAATGGCCCAATTATGCCTCTGGACCAAAATCCGCACCAAACAGTGACTCGTTTTGGGTGCGTCGGCTTTTCAATGTATGCGTGCGGGTTTTCTGGGACCCAAATGCGACAAGTTTGCTTGTTTACATACCCGCCAAGATAAAAATGAGCTTCATGTGAAAACATGATTTTTTTTGCAAAATCGGCATCTTCTGTAAGTCGATCACAGGCCCACTTAGCGAAGCGAAAACGCATTGGATGGTCACTTGGGTTTAACTTCTGAAACAATTGGAGTTTGTATGGCGTCATACCAAGGTCTTTATGCAACATTCGTCTCAATGATACCTCTGAAATGTTCAATTGTTGCGAACGACGGTGAATTGATGTTGATGGCGCTTCACGCACACTTTCTGCCACAGCAGCAATAGTCTCGGGTGTACGCACTGTTTTCGGCTTTTTACGCTTTGGTTTATCGATAAGATTGCCAGTTTCTTTCACTTTTTTCACAAGATAACGAACATACGGAGCTGACGGTGCTTCTCTTCTTCAAAAATCCGTACGCAATTTTCCCACACATTCTGCCACATTATCATAATTTTCAAAGAAATGTCGCAATATTTCCCAGCGTTATTCAAACGCATACACAACCATATTCGTTCAGCGGAAGGATAAAAAAAACGTTAGACCTTTTATCGGACCTTTAATCACATTATTGATGACAACATGAAAGAAATATGGAAACCTTTGTATATACATATACGATACTTTAGCGGACAGCGTTGCCACTGATTTTTTCCAAAAAGAGTTCTAAAATCCATAAAGTGACAAGTGATTAGTAGATTTGTGTTATACACAAAAAAATGGAATGAGGATAACCTTTGACAAACCTGAAAAGATTAGAATAATATGAAAAACAAATGAAAAACGAGGGATAAAATCTAAAGGACATTGAATCTCCCGGTTTATGTTATATAAAATTATTTTCTTTGCGAAAATTTTGAGTAAAATATTAAAATATTCTGCACGGTCACTGTTGACCGAAATACCATTCGTTGCGTAAAATGAAGTTTTTTTCATAAGACATGCTGTCATGTCTGTACAAAATAGCGGAGCAATTTTTTTTAGAAATCTAATAAAAATTATTAAAACTCAATCTTAAAAAAAAGTAATGTTACACAAATTTACTTTCATTTTTGGGGACATTTTGTAAACTACATTTTAAATTTTGTTAAATAAGTGAAAAATCACACTGAGTCTACTAAACATATTATATTCCCATTTCCTAACAAAAGCGCTACAATGGCGACTCAGCGAAAGTTTGGAATTTTAAACTTCTGTATTAATTTTGGTCTTTCATTTTTGCTTCTGGAAATTTATCAGCTCTTTTTTTTAATCTAAGAAAAAATCAAAAATTTATAAATTAGATTTTGCTGTTACAGATATATTAGAAGTTTGGCTACTGTATTGTTGTAGTAATAATATTTTTTAATTTACTTATTTTCCTTAAATGCCTTTTAATAGATTACTAACACTCCTTTTGTGTATGGTAGTTCTTCTTTCTAAAGCAGTTGGCTGAGTTTAAAATTTTACTAAGCTTTTTTACTTTTTACTAAGCTATTAAACCATGCTAGCTGTGATTACAGAGTTTGCTTAACCGTTAATTTAATATTTAGCTAGTAATCATGGCGAATTTTGCGTAAGGATTTGACTTTACAAGGTACAACTGATGCGCGAATTTAAACCCACCGACCATTCACGCCGTAGATTCGCTAAAGTCATATAGGAACAACCTGCTGAGTTTTCTGAAAAAATGACTTTTTCAGAAGAAGCCCATATTTCCACTTGTCATTGTATGTCAACAAGCAAAATTGGCGCATTTGGGCTTCTAAAAATCCCAGAACTGCAATTGAAACCCCTTTGCATGTGGGTTGGAAGCGTGAATGGACCGTTTGTTTTTTCGAAGATGAGGCTGAAAATGCGGTAACTGTCAGTGGATCGCGCTATCGCGAGATGCTAACAACTCAATTTTTGGCCTATTAATAATGACGTATCACTGATATCACTGACATGTGGTTTCAAGAGGACGGCGAAGCGATCAATTCATTGTAAACCAAATCTCCCGATCACATAATTTCATGACAATCAGCAGTTAAGTCGCTATTTTTTGTGACAGAATGTATACCGAGCCAAACGGATCGATTTCAGTTTAAAACTTAAACATTAACGAAATATAATCGCCATTTTGCCAAAAAAGTGATTAACAACTTTGATAAAAAAAATCGACATCTGTCAGAGTGGTCATGGTGGACATTTACTAGATATCACTTTTCATTCATAATTGCCGAGCTTTTCTCTTCGTCACACTATAAAAATTTAAATCATCTTAATCTAAATTGTTTGTTTTACTTTGCTGTAGAAAACAAACTTCTTATTGAGAAGCCCTTTACAAATAAATGTCAAATAATTTTTAACCAAAATATTAACATTTAGTGTTATCTCAAAATAAGTGAAGATAAGAATACAGTTTAGTGGTAAATTTACAAGTTTTTAACTTTAAGGTCCTATTCCGAATAGAGATTTGTATGAAGTCAAATAATTTGCTATACAGACGTTCGAACTTCAAAATTGGATATGGATAGAAAGACTGCTTAAAAATATAATAATAATTTAGAAAAATATTATTTTAATGAAACTTAAAAATTGTTTCATTACCAATAAAATATAATGGTAATGCATTATTAATTTGCTGATGATAATGCCATTGCTTAATTTTTAATTATTTTGCAAAAGCGGTAATTTATGATCCAAATAGTTTTAGACTTAATTATTGTTAATTATATTGATTTTATTTTTTATTTCTTTAAACATCATTATCATTATTGAGCAAAACCAATTTCGGAGCTAGCACTACGGTAAATGAAGATCGCTCCAATTATTTTTTGTGTGAAAATATGTAGTTGTAAGAAACTGGTGACTCATGGCATACGGTGAATGTAAGTACGATCTCTTGAAGTTAAAAAATACCGATACGTTGATTTCGAGAAATTAACCTGTTCATTGGCTTTCAAGGTCGTGAGATTTGACACATCAATTATTTTGTATCACTGGCTTATTCTGCAGCAGCGATAAAAATATTAAAGGCCCGTACTGTTCTTTTACATATGTTAAGCAAAGCTCCGAAAAATTGCCCAAAATTAAACATCCTTATCAAGGACAGTACTGATTGCTATATATTTGAAATCATTTTCAAATACCAATGCCATACCTTGATATTTTGAAAACAATTTTCTTATTTAATTTCTTTGAATTGTCTTCTACAATTAAAAGTTCTATCGGCTTAAAAATCATTTTCAGTTGTTTAATAAAGCAATTATTTCTCCTCCACACATAAATGAGTTCTTGGTAAAATCTTTATATAATTAATTGTTAAAAAGAGTTTTCTTACTAATTCCTTTCGTAGAATGATACAATAATACATTTAAATGAAGGAGAAACCAATAGTGATAAAACATCATTACGTTTCCATAAACAGAAAAAATCGTAATATTGTTAAAAAGTGGAAAAAATAACAAGGAAAAGAAATTAAATAAAAACTGAAATCAATTTTGGTTTCAAAACATTTAACCATAAATTTTAAGCCTATACGCTTTTAGCTTAAGTACATTCTTAATGTCTTTTCTCGAACTATTTACAGAACGTTGCACACGTTAATCTCACAATCTTAAGTCATTTGTTGTATGGACACCATATGTTTGTATGCATGTATGTATGTTTGTATGTATATACTTTAGTATTTACAGCACACATCATATACGAGTATTAAAAAGAATAAACATATTTACTCAGTTCCAGCAACTCATAGCAATCATCCATAGTTTGATGATTATTTTATTTTTATTTTTCTTTGGTTAGTTTCTTTTGCTTAACCAGTACGACCGTCACAAAACAGCTAACACCTACGCATCTCCCATACTTCTTTATTCAAGTATGCGCACACAAACCTTTTTACAGCCTTGTGTGACAATTTAAAAAATATTTTTAAGTCGTGGAAAAAACTTACTTCTTCTGTTTTTGCGTTTACGTATATTTGCGAATGTGTGTATTTGAGTTATAACACGTTTATAAACAAACAAAGAATTTCACACTAGATCTATAAAACTAATGGCATATAAATTCTCATTTAAAGTGTAGCATTCACAATAGGAATGTCAACACACTGCACCACCATGAACAAAAACAACACAACAACAACAACATCAACAATAGCAACAGCAAAATTCAAATAACAGAAAAATAAGCAAATCGAACAATCAGCCAAAAAGTCATCCAAATGTAAAAACCGTTTAATGGCAGTGTAGAGGGAAACGGAAATGCGTTCATTTTTCAAAAGTTTACAAGTCTATAATACCACACTTAGAACAGCTTAAAACTCCAATGTTAATAAAGCAATTTCTAAGGCCTAGCCTAAACAACCAGCCACAAATGGTATGCACTTTAAAAAAGGCTTAACAATTCTTTTTTTTTTCTTTTTCTTTTTTCTATTTTTAATTTAACCTTTTTTTTATTTTGTTTCTACTCGTAGCATTGAAGTTTGAAAAAAAAAACACTATGGGTCGAGGTGAAATAAAAAATAGCTGAGCTCAGAAATGATTAAAATTAAAATACACACTAAACAAGTTATTAATTGCATGCTTGACTTCAATATTTATTTTTATTATTTTCAAAAGAAGGCTGCAAAAATGTGTCTTGCGGTCGAATATAGTTTTTGCTGACTTACACAACACGTAAAACAAAGCAGTTATTTTTATATATAAATGTTTATTGCTGTATAGGAGCGGTTAACTTAATAAATTTTCATAAGTTTTTAAATAATTCGCACTTTTAAATAAAATTTATTGCCCACATTTAAATTAATTATATTTTTAATACTGAGGACTTAAAATGTTCTAATTACAACAACAAAATAACATAAGAAATGCATCAGAGGCGCTAATAAGCACCAGAGCTTGCTGGCATTATTAAAATTTCCTTTCCTAATACGAGTGGCGTTTTATGACGATTTATTATAAATTTTAAATTATTTTTAAAATTTCACCTATATAATGCTCACAGGACTTAGTTTATTTTAATATACCACATTCTATATATAGCTGACAACAATTAGTTGATTTTATTTCTTTCTATTATATAAAATAGAAAACTGAAATGAAAACTTAATCTTTAGGCTGTACTTCACTCAAAATCATCTTTTTTCATTTTGGTTTTGAGTGAATTACAGAACAAGGGCTTATGTAGCTTATAGCTATTTTCTTTAAATAAATAATTTGTTATATGTTTTTTGGCAGCACAGAAAGAAATAAATAATTTACGATTTAGTACTATTAAAATTTTGGGTTTTTCAACTGTGGCAACACCAACAACATGATAGTTTTGGCATTTAATTTTTTTGTCGTATTCATACAGTTCGCTGGAAATTAGATTAAAATAATTAAAAACTATGAAAATGGTAATTCGGTTACAGTTATAGAATATTTCATTAAATTCGCGATATTTTCAAACGAAATAATCGTCCTTCTGAGACCTTAATTAAGAATTTCATAGTTAAATTTGAGTCGACAGGCTCGATACAAAATGTGCGAACACCAACTGAAACCATCGCAGCCGTGAGCCTCAGTGTTGAAGCAAATTCAAATTTGTCAATTTCTCGACATTCTCAACAATTGGGGTTATTCAAAACCACTACATGGCGCATTTTGCTTTGACTTTAGAGCTCTACAAGTCCATTTTTACTTGCCAGGGCATGTCAACAAGCAAAATTACCACATTTGGGCTTCTAAAAATCATCTTAGAGCGATTATTGAGAAGCCATGCTCAACGTGTCACTGTATGGTGCATTATGAGGTCTGGAAACATGATTGGCCGTTTTTTTCAAAGATGCGGCTGGAAATGTGGTAACAGTCAATGGATCATGCTATAGCGAAATGCTAACAATTCAATTTTGAGCTATTATTGACGACCTGGATATCAGTAACATGTGGTTTCAACAGAACAGTGCCACATGTCATAAAGCCAATGAAACGATCAATTAATTGCAAACCAAATTTACCAATCATATAATTTCCCGATAACCAGCAGTTAAGTGGCCAGCCAAATCACGTGATTTACCACCATTGGATTATTTTTTGTGGGGATATGTTAAGAATAGAGTCCATACGGAGCCAATGGAATCGATTTCAACCTTAAAACTTAAAATCCGTGATGTAATTAACAAAATAGGACCGTCATTTTGCCAAAAAGAGATTAAAAACTTTGACGAAAGGATTAACAGTTGTCAGCGTAATCGTGGTGGATATCATTTTTCACTCCTATTTGCCGAACTTTTCTCTTCGTAATACAATAAAAATTTGAATCATTTTAATTAAAATTTTTTGTTTTATTTTGCTTTAAAAAACAAAATTCTTGTTGAAAAACTCTTAGGCAGCGCTAAAAAATTAATTTAGTTTTTTTTTCAAGTCAATCTAAATATTTTACATTTGATTATTATTTTACATTTGTTTACAATTACCGCATATAATTAAACTATACTAGTTAACATCACTGTTCATGGCAGAACATTAAACTGTTTAAGGTATGTTAAGATTATAATAGAATATTTTTTTTTTGTTTTTGTAGAAGCAGAATAATTTTTTAGAAGCAAATAAATTTCGCCCCTTAATTGGAAAGCTGGCAGCATAACGCTGTTGCCTTTTTTTAATTTTTTAGTGTTGCCATAAATAAAAATGTTACAGAATGTTTAAATCTGTTTTCTTAAAATTAATAATTTGTTATATGTTTTTGGCCAGCCAAGAAATAAATAAATAAATTTTGATGTGATATATGAAAACTCATTTATATTGATTGTAAATAAAATTTAATTGCTTATAAATAATAGTTATAATTTTTTGACCTTTTTTAATATTTTTTAGTAATCAATTTTAAGCACTAGGTCATTATTTAATAAAAAATTTTTAAAAAGCTTTATTTTTTATTATTTTTTCGGTTTTTTTTATTAAATAATGACCTAGTGCTTAAAATTAATTACTAAAAAATTTAATTGCTTATATTTGGTAACTCTGGTTTCATTAGAAGACATCACTGGTGTTATGAAAAATCTTTATTTTTCAATTCGTTCCTAAATTTGACAAACATTTTTTTGCAGTTCGAATAACATCATGTGTTAATGTAATGCAGCCTTGACTATTTATTCAATATGTGAACTAAGTTCTGTGAGTGTAAAATGGGTTACTGTAACACTACACATACACTCACAGAATTCGACTTAAACTTTGCCACCCATTTAAGAATAAAGTATTGAACAAATTTGCCCTTAAAGCAAATATTACTTTTAAAATTCATACGCTAAAAAAGTACTTCCTAAGATAAAATCTGGTATTATTTAAAAAAATTTTTCCTAAAATGTATTTGCTGAATAATTATGCTTCTTGAAAAGTTATGCCAGTATTATATTATATAAATAAAATAACTTTCAGCGGGTATTTTCAAACTAAGCTTAAGCTAACCTAAAACAGATGGTGATGCGTGATAAGATTTACATCAGTACCTAGCTATGTGAGCCATAACCTGATAGTGGATCAAACCACTTGGGTGTAACGTTACCCACGCCCACCGTCAAATATCTCTATCAGCTAGTCACTCCTAGTTGCAATTTCATTAGCTCGGAACAAGTCCGCCACCTCCACTCTTTGCTGAAGAGTTGGAGACTATCCAGCTCCTGGTCCAGAACACATGACAAGCATGCTCACTAGATCTGGATTATTCAGCCTGTGTTCTTGGTCAAAAGTGAGATGATCCTAGCCTATTAATCATTTCATGAGGGCCTGCGAAATCACAACCACCACTATACTACCCAAGGGGCGAACCTCAATAATCAGACAGAGAACAGCAAAAGTTAAACTCTTGGGCTTACTGATTTCCGTAGAAATAAAGTAGAAGTTATCCAGTTGGCTCCTGCTAGTCTCCCTTTTACCCCCGGTGATACATATCTTAATGGTGAGATTCCATAAGGACATATTAATGTGCTCCCAGGGAAAATAATAGGTGGTGATGGTGCAATCGAGAAAATATATAACATTCTGATAGCGTCTACTTTTGCTACCTTTTTGAAATAAGAATATAATATATAAAATGGTTGCCCTTCAAACAAACATTTATCGCACTTTCTACGATAAACTTTAGTACTATTTGAAAAATTTTCCTAAAATGCATTAGCTAAATAATTATTATGAAAATCATTTTTATTAAAAAGGGCTTCTTGAATAGTTATACAAGTATTATACTGTCAAAGTACTTTAAGAGGCAGTTTTCAAACTAAGTTCAAACCTATGGAAAATAAATGATGATGATGGAGTCGAGTCTACTTTTGCTGACTTTTTGAAAAAAAATTTTTCTTCATTCTGAAATTAGAAATAATTCCAAAAATACGTATATTAGCCAAAGACTAACTCGATACTGCTGATTTGGTACAATAAAACATTTAATCAAATTATCCTTTTTAAGCCCATTGTGCTGGGTAAAAAATCCGCCAACCGCCATATTTTTGTTGTTTTTTTTTGTGTTCTTTCTTATTTAAGCAGCAGCAATAAGAATCATCGTCGTCATTATCATCAACTGATGCAGCAGCAGATTACCTATACTACCAACATTAACAATAAAAAATAATAAAAACACATTTTACATACACATTTTACATACATACATAAGCTTGGATCTTGTTTTTATTTAGTAAGCTGTCGTTGGAAAGTGTCAAAAGTGATATCGATACAATATATTGTTTCCTTATTGCCTGATGCATTACTAGGAAGTGTGGTGTGCATGTGCATAGAGTTTAATATTTATGAGTTGGCATCTTAAGAAGACATTTCTAAAAGGCTCAAAACAAACGTACACAGACAAATTTAAATGATTTTTTCATATTCCTCTTTAAAAATGAATACATACACACATCCATATACAAATACGTATATACAAAAGCAACTGTGAATGCTCGTTTGCTTATGCATGTAAATTACACAACACACATGCTCCTTGAGGATCATGACTATGACTACTTCACGTCGTAGCTTAACACATCTTATTTGAAATTTTTTACGTCATACGGTTTGTAATGAGTTTTTAATTTCGTAAATTCTTTAAATAATAAAGAGCTTAACATATGTAATACAATTTGTTAAACAAATTATACAAAACACTGCCATCAGTTTTTTTTGTTCCTTTTTTTTATTTTGTTTACTTTGTTGGCTTTTTTTGTAATTCTTTTTACACTTATTTATTACTTTATTTACAGTATTAATGGAGTAAATCTTTTAAATCAGCTTTAAGAATGTCTCATCAAACAGCTAGACGCGCTGCTGCGCCAACAAGTTTAGAATGTCCATTAGCCTCGTTGGGACGTACTAGCAATGCAGTTATGGATTCTTTGAATGGCCTTCACCAGCCCACCTTTCATCATCCCTTAAGCTCAAGTCCCCTAGATCCTCAAGTTTATCAAATGTCTCGAAAATCTCCCGATCTGAGTATAGATACTGACACCGATATTATTTATCATACAACGTCGGTAACGCAACAAGGAGATACAGTTGACGGCCTAAGAGGTGACCTCGACGATTCACAACAAAGTGCCAAAAATAGTACCCAAGAAAGGCAGGTGGCGGCTCAACTTTATGATCTGTCACGCTCTTCGTCACAAAGTTCTTTAGATCAACCCCAGCCGATACAGCATAAAGCTGCCACCTTTGAGTTGCGAGGACGTCAACATCCCCTAAATGGTTCAACGGTATTGCCCACATCTGCTTCGGTGGGACGTACAGTGCAACAACAACAGAGATCAAATTTGTGTGTGGGTGTTAGTGCTAATCAGCAGCGTAATTTTTTAGCCTTAGAACATTTAATACAATATGGGCGACACGAAAGAGGGCCCAGTGCTTATGTGCTGCATAGTAATAGTGCCGATACAGAAGATTCTAGTGATGCTACTCCCGGTACAACAACGAATCGATTGACACGTCATCAAAATGGACGTGGCACTGTGCCGGCTGCCAGTTCAAATAGCAATGGCAGAAATGCTCAATATTATTTAGAAAAGAAAATGAATGCTTTATATTTGGGTAGTGCCATACGAGGTTTGCCATTGGGTTCAGAAGCAAGTAATTATCAAAGCGAACGTTATTATCTGGAGGACGGTCTAAGGAGTATGTGTGATTTCAGTGATGGCAATGAGAGGTTACAAGGTAAGTGATTTTATTTTCCTCTAGACATCTATCACTGTAGGAACTTAAAGTACGCAAAAATGAAACGAGGACAACCCGAATAAACTATATAACTTTTATTTTATAGATCCCCATCTTTTACATCATAGGGCTTCAAGTCCTAGCGAAACTAGTGGTTCAGACCGCTATCTCTTGAATCGCACCAACTCACCCGCCAATGCGTTTAATTCTTCAAACCACATAGACAATTTTTCCAGCTCAAATAACAACACCTCCTCGTCATCTAATTTGGCATTGGATCAACGATATCATCACAGCAAAGTGAAAAATTTATCCGATGGTTTGTGTAATTTAGGCAGATTTTCACCTAGTCTAGATCAGGGTTATGCCACATTAGTATCACCTTCACCTACTGGCCATCATCCGAATACGATTACCACACACAGTATAGTTCATCATCCACCACCGGCTGCTATGTCAGCAGCTGCAGCCATAGTACGGCGACATGTTGAAACTGGTCCGCCACCATGGTCGAAGAAGGGACCTTTTCGATCGGGCCCCTTTTTTGATCGCTTGCCTGACGAGGCGATTTTAAAAATATTCCAATGGTTTGATAGTTGTGAATTGTGTAGTTTAGCAAGAGTTTGTCGGAGATTTGAACAGTTAGCTTGGCGTCCGATATTGTGGAAAGTTATAACACTAAAGGGTGAACACTTGAATGGTGACAAAGCTTTGAAGATGATTTTTCGCCAGCTATGCGGCCAAACGCGAAATGGTTCATGCCCAGAAGTAGAAAGAGTAATGCTTGCCGATGGTTGTCGTATATCGGATAAAGGTTTACAGCTATTAACTCGACGGTGCCCAGAGCTGACACATTTACAGCTTCAAACATGCGTTAACGTTTCAAATCAAGCTCTAGTAGACGTTTTGACAAAATGTACTAATATCCAACATTTAGACGTAACGGGTAAATATATGAAAATTTGCATACCGAATGAAATAACGATCATTTATTTTTGTGTCGCATTGTATTTTTTTAGGATGCACGCAAATTAATACCGTAACACCGAACCCGAATTTAGAACCCCCCAGAAGACTACTGCTGCAATATTTAGATTTAACCGATTGTACAGCTTTAGATGATGTTGGCCTGAAAATTGTAGTTAAAAATTGTCCTCAATTGGTGTATCTTTATTTAAGACGCTGCATACAAATAACAGGTAAGATTGAATCTGCCAACTGAGGAAGGTAAAAAATAAAAGCACCAACAAAATGATTTTTTTACGCATTTGTAGTAGATCCATTGGCACTCGTTTCAATGCATTTAATTTCGCACGAAAATCGTATTAAAATAATTTAAATCCACTGTGAAAATTGTGGTTCTGTTAAAGTTACATTTCATAAAATTCGTGATAATTTCGGACAACATAGTCGTCCATCTCATACCGCTATTAAGAATTTGGTCGTTTAATTTAAGTCGACAATAACAAAATGTGCGAACACAAGCGCGTGTTCGACCGGACCGTTCAACTGAAAATATCGCAGCCGTGAGCCACAGTTTTAAAACAGATCCAATTTTGTCAATTCCTCGTCGTTCTCAACAATTGGGATTATCCAAAACCCTGAATCCATACAAGGTTCAACGGATGCAGGAATTGAAGCCGACCGATTATTCACATCGCCGTTGATTCTCTCACTTCATTCAGGAACAACCGGGTGGTTTTTCTGAAAAAATCATTTATTTAGACAAAGTCCATTTACACTTGTCAGGGTATGTCAACAAGCAAAATTGCCGCATTTGGGCCTCTGAAAATCCTACAGCGATTATTGAGAAGCCTTTGCATATTCAAGGTTTCACTTATGTTGCGCTATGAAGTTGGAAATGCGGTAACGGTCAATAGATAACGCTGTCTCGAGATGCTAGCAACTCAATTTTGGCCTATTAATGACATGGTGAATATCACTGGCATGTGGCTTAATAGGACGGTGCCACATGTCAGACGCCAATCAAACGATCAATTTATTACAAACCAAACTTCCTGTCCGCACAATTTCACGACAATCAGCAGTTACATGGCTAGCTGCCCCTGTAGACAAGTAGGTAGTATACTAGCTTGTCAGTATGGGGGTTGTGGGTTCGATTCCCAACGAAGACCTTGGTTTTTTTCACTAAATAAATAAAAATTGACTGTAGGGGGGGCTGCTCAGCGATGAAGGCATAGTCGCTGGTCGCTGTGCTGTCTTATATACGGCAGTTAATTTTCGACTATCCTTCTACTTTCACCACCTGTTTCATCTCTTCTCTATCCCTTTCCTAAAGAAGGACTCAACACCAAGTTTCATAGTTATATGAAAAATAGCATTAAAAACAGTATTTATTAATTTAATTAATAAATATTCTATCTCCGAATAGTAAATTGATATTGGAGATATAAGAGTCAATTAAAATTGTTCGAAATTTTGGCTTCCAAATTTTTTGTCGTTCTTAAAAGCTTGGTCATAGTTACGTTCTTAATTTTAATTTAATATGGAAGACGGTAAGTTACCTATAAAAATTTTTAATTTGATAACTTCAGGTGTCTGCTATGGATTAACAAGTTGAAACTCGTTTTTCTTTAGTGATGCACTTTCTTTGTATATTTTTTTGTTATTGCAGACATATTTCTATATATTCCCAGCAAATTTTAATATCCTTTAATTAATAATTTAATCTTCTTTGTCCCTTAATTTAATTTTTAATCTTTCGCTATTACGAGAACGAATGAGACGCACATTGTTGTCATTATTACAAAAACAATAGGGTTAAGTTCTATTTTTAAAATGTCAAGGTTTTCACAGTTTTTCAATATAATGTTAAGCGATATTAAGCAACATATCCGAAGTTGATATCGGATTTTCTAAACGTTTAAATAAACATATAAAAGGTTTTTGAACAAGTAGTTTGTTTTCTAAAACAAAATAAAACAAAAAATTTAGATTAAAATGATTTAAAAATTTATCGTTTATCGATTCTTTCATCAAACTTTTTAATCACTTTTTGGCAAAATGGCGTTTGAGGTTAAAGCTGAACTCTTTCCATAACAGAGCCCAACATAAAATTATCCAGTGGTGCTAAATCACATGAGCTTGCCGGCTTTTAACAGCTGATTGTCGTGAAATTATGCGATCGGGAAATTTGGTTTGCAATAAGTTCATCATTTCATTGGCTGTGTGACATATAACACCGTCCTGTTGAAACCACATGCTAGTGTTATCTACGTCGTCGTCAAAATTGAGTTGTTAGCATCTCGCGATAGCTCCCTCTCGGGGGCACATTAATATGTCTTGATGGAATCTCACCATCATTACATGTGTCACCGGTGGTGAAAGGCTAGCAGGAGCCAACTGGGCACGTTGTTTCCACGGAAATCAGTAAGCCCCTGAGTTTAGCTTCTTATATGTTCTGGGACTGATTATTGTGGCTGGTCCTTCGGGAGCATCGTAGTGGTTGCGGTTTCGCAGGCCCTTAAGAAATGATTAAGGCGCCAGGATCATTTACTTTTGACTAAGAACACAGGGTGAATAATCCAGAACCAGTGAGCATGCTATGTCATGTGTTCTGGAGCAGGAGTTGGAAAGTCTCCGACTCTTCAGCAAGGAGTGGGGGTAGTGGCCTGCTCCAAGCCCTCGAAGTTGCAATTAAGAGAAAATAGAGGATAGAGATATCTGACGGCTTCCTAGGGCAAGGGTGACGCTACATATTACCCAAGTGGTTTGATCTACCATTAGGGTATGACTTACACAGCGAGGTACTGATGTAAATCTTATCACGCATCTCGCGATGGCGTGATCCATTAACTGTTACCGCATTTCCACCCTCATCTTCGAAAAAAAAACGGCTCACCCATGCCTCCAGACCATGCAAAGACTTTTCAATAATCGCTCTACGATTTTCAGAAGCCCAAATGCTTTGCTTGCTGACATACCCTGAAAATGGGCTTGGTCTGAAAAAATGATTTTTTGATAAAAAACCAGCCGGTTGTTCCTGAATAAATTCAGCGAATCTACGGCGATGCGAATGGTCGGTCGTCTTCCATTCCTCCACCAGTTGAACCTTGTAAGGCTTCAAAGTCAAATCCTTACGGAAAATTCTCCATGTGGTGGTTATGGATAGCCACAATTGCTGCGAACGTCGTGTGGCTATGGGCTGCGATGTATTCAGTTGGACGACCCGGTCGAATACGCATTGGTGTTCGCACATTTTATATCGAGCCTGTCGAGTCAAATTTAACCACCAAATTCTAAATAGCGGTGTCCGAAATAGTTCGAAAATATCACGAATTTTATGAAATGTAATTTTAACAGAACCACCATTTTCATAGCAGATTTTTATTATTTTAATGAGATTTTCGCGCGAAATTGAATTTATTGTAACAATTGCTACGAATACGTCAAATAACTTAAATGTCAAAACTATCATGTTGTTGGTGTTGCTATAATTGAAAAATAAACTTCTTGTTAAAAAACCCGCTACATATTTAATTTAATAAGTATAAAATTTGACTTACATTTCCGTTGATTTTAACGCAAAAATTTATATTAATTTCGAAATAGCTTCAAATTAATAGACTCTTACATATATTTTTCGTGATTTCAGATGCAGGCTTAAAATTTGTGCCAAGTTTTTGTATAGCACTTAAGGAATTGAGCGTGTCTGATTGCCTTAACATAACCGATTTTGGATTATACGAATTGGCTAAGCTGGGTGCTGCCTTGCGCTATCTCTCCGTTGCCAAATGTGATCGTGTATCCGATGCTGGTTTAAAGGTTATAGCCAGACGTTGCTATAAGTTACGTTATCTAAATGCTAGAGGCTGTGAAGCGGTTAGTGACGATTCAATAACAGTGTTGGCACGTTCATGTCCACGTTTAAGAGCGCTCGACATTGGTAAATGTGATGTCAGTGATGCTGGCTTAAGAGCTTTGGCCGAAAGTTGTCCGAATTTAAAGAAATTAAGTTTACGTAATTGTGATATGATTACTGATCGGGGAGTACAGTGCATTGCCTACTATTGTCGCGGTCTACAGCAATTGAATATACAAGATTGTCAAATATCCATTGAAGGCTATAGAGCTGTTAAGAAATATTGTAAAAGATGTGTTATAGAGCATACAAATCCGGGATTTTGTTGACTTAAAAAGTTAAACTAAATTCAATTTTAATGTCTTATATCTAAATTAACAATTTGTATATGATGTTATACCATGAAAGCAACACAAAATATATATTATTTACCATTAAAGAAAAATTAAACAAAATTATTTAGATCCCATTATATTAAAATATAAATTCTAAACCTATTTGAAAAAATAACTTTAGTTAAAATTGTTTGTATTGTATATTATTTAAAAAATCCCGAAAAATTAATAATTTTAAATAAATTTTTATAAAAAGCTAAAAAAGAATAAATTTAATAACTTTTATTAAAAAAATAAGTATTGAATATTTATAATCAAAAATATTTAAAAAAATTTTAATTTTATTTTTTTTTATTTTTTAGTTTAATATTTTAGTAATTTTGTATGTATTAGGCCTGGCATTTGTTTTGTTTTCTTTATAAATAAATTATTATATTTTCAATAAAAACACTAACTTTTATTTAATTAAATTTAAATTTTATTTGTTTTTTAAAACTGTCATCCGTTTAAAACTGCCGTCCTTCCAACAGTATCTATGCAGAAGAGCTCCTTAATTACCCGTTCGTCCCAAGAATATGTCAGCTAACAATTCTTTCCTCTATGCTCATCATAATTGAGCGCAACTGTCGGTGTCTGTCTTATAATTTAAGCCTTGCGTTGTAGGTATACTATTGCACTAATCAAATGTAACATTTCAAACGTAACCTCCCTTTCCTGTCCTACGACATAGTTTAATTCCATCCCCATTGCAATCAATTTTACATATGAGACCCGATTCATCGTCCTTATTCAATTCGTTCCCCGTTCAGCCATTTAATTTGTTCAACAAATTATTGTTCCTTATAGCCAATTCAGGCCCCCTGCTATCGTAAATGTTCGTATATCCCATTCCTTCAGATAAACAACGTATATATACAATAGCTTTATATGCCTTGCAGAGATTATCCCAGTTAACCCCCTATTACAGTTTTGCAAGTCATTTGCCTCCAATATATATGCACGATTCCACATTAACATTTTAAAAAAATAAGAAATTTCAGGTGTGACCACAGTCTAACAATTGACATAAAAATTTTCGCCAGAAGACAAATGTAAATGTAAACTTTGCATTAATTCATCAATAGAAGTAATTCATGAGTTTTTGGATTTGAGCCAATGGCAAAGAACGGGTTAAGAAAAAAAAATCAGAAATGATAAAAAATTTTACTCTTATTTATTGCTGATTTTATTTATTATTATTAGTACCGGCAAGAAAATTGTTATTATATTGTTTAATTTCTAATGAAAATTGGAAGAAAAAATTAAATTTTTTAAAAACAGAAGCTTTAACCCATTTGGCGCCGGTGTACTCATTTGAGTACAGCTAAACATTTGCAAAAATTTCAAAAGTTTGAAAATTTTTGTGCATTTTTTTGCATTTGTATATAAAAAGAGACCTGTACCCCTTTAAAAAAATATAAAAAATTGGTTAGATACATATTAACTCTCAAAAAATGCACTGTTAAATAGACACAAAGTTGATGTGTCGAGATAAGCTCAGACTTTTCCCTTTTTCAGCTTTTACTATATTGCTAATTTCTTTTCTATTTTATTTTTCTGAAAAAGAACATTTCATTTGATAAAATAAGCATAACATAAATTATCTGCTAGCTATTTCTACAAAGTTATCGTACTTTAAATACTACTGTACTCAATTGAGTACAGCGGCAGAATCCATATACAAATTGTGGCAACACTGCTACAGAAATATTAAAGCATACTTATAGGTTTATCTACATGTGTAAGAAGGGGATTCCCAAAATATGAAAGTATCAATGCTACTCGTTGTGTGTGCTTCGAATAAAGTCATTAAGTGTTGAAAGTTAGCATCGTTAAGTTGTGTTGTGGTTATAAGTTTAGAGTTCAAAAGAATATGATGAGTACTAAACATTTTAAAGCTCGTAATGATTTCAAAGGATTACAAGAAGCTGTTAACGGAATATTGGAAGATAGTGATAACGATTCGTTACATGATTTCGCTATTATTCCGCCGGAACCGAGTTTTTTGACAGATGAAGAAGAAGGTTGTGATGAGGACATGGTAGCTGACAACTTACCGAGAGATGTGCCAGGTAGCATTGAGGTATTTAGGCGACACAATAATACCATTTTAACTGATGATAACGATAGTAGCGATGACGAACCGTTGGCCGAAAAGATAAAAAGAAGGCGCAATCATCTACCAGTTTGGCGTAAGTGCTCACCAACATACTCTTCCACATCTCTGGTATCGACTGATGTGCTTGCCAAACAAGAAAATGTAAAGAAGTTGCTTGGTAATCTCAACCCAGTACAAGTATTCGAGAAAATATTTGATGAAGAAGTGGCTAGTTTGATTATCAGCAATACAAATTTATATGCTAGTCAAAATAATAGGCATAACTTCCAACTGGACCCCGTCGACTTAAAAAAATTTATAGGTGTACTGATACTATCTGGATATAACAAATTACCCAGAGAGGATTTATACTGGTCCTACGATGAAGATGTTGGCATGGAAATGGTATCAAAATCACTGCCTAGACAAAGATATCGTGATATCAAAAAGAACATTCATCTTGCGGACAATAGCGAAGCTGGCACCACCAGGGACAAAATGTTTAAAATTCGTCCATTAGCAAATGTTGTAATGAAAAAATTTCTTCAGTGGGGAGTGTTGCACCAACACATTTCAATTGATGAGTCGATGGTAAAATATTTTGGACATCACCCTGCTAAGCAGTTTATACGTGGAAAACCAGTGCGATTTGGCTTTAAGAACTGGGTAGCAGCCAGTTCGAACGGATATTGCTACACTTTTGATTTTTACTGTGGAAAATCGGAGGAAAATTACACTGATCCCTTAGGGTCAAGAGTAGTAAAAAAGTTGCTTGAAAAAATGGAGACTGACCCAGCATCGCATGAAGTATTTTTCGATAACTTTTTTACTAATTATAATCTCATGGTGGAACTCAAGGAAAGGGGATTTCGTGCGACTGGAACAATTAGAGAGAACAGAACTAAAAAGTGTCCATTGAAAAGCAGTAAAGACATGAAAAAAGAAGTGCGAGCCTCCTATGACTATAGGTTTGACAAGCAAAATGAAGTTCTTTTGGTAAAATGGAAAGACAACAGCATATGTACAATGGCAACAAATTATGACACAATTGAGCCATTAGGAGCTGTAAAACGTTGGTCTGCTATACAACGACAAAAAATTGATGTCAATATTCCAAAAGTATTTCAGACTTACAATAAACATATGGGAGGAGTAGATGAATTGGACCAGTCCATTTCACTCTATAGAATAGCCATTCGTGGTAAGAAATGGTGGTGGGTATTGTTTACCTATATAATAGATATGGCCATTTCAAATGCTTGGCGATTGTATGTAATGAGTCACAGCGATAGTATGGATCAACTTTTATTTAGGCGTTCCATTGCAAGGTACTACTTACGCCAAAACGTGCAAACTAAAGCTCGCCTTTCATCTTCATTGGTACTAGGGTGACCTCAAGATGGTATAGGTCACTACCCCAGAAAGCTAGAAAAGCAGTTAAGATGTGTTTTATGTCATACAAGAGTTCGCTGGCAATGCAAAAAATGTTTAAAAACGTTATGCATTGACAAAAAATGTTTTGAAGATTTTCACCTATAAGCCGCCGCTGTACTCAATTGAGTACACCCATCCCACTCAGCCTACTTATTATTTTTTAAACTTCTTTCTTTATTTTATATTAATTTTATATACAATGAATTAAAAAACAAAGTTATTTGTTAATTATCGCTTCTAGTTTCATTTTGGCGGTTAATGGGTTAAAAAACTGCTCGTAAAATAAATATAACGCAAACCCTTTTGTTGTCTTCTTACTTATAGGAATTCAAAAATTTGTACCTACAGTGTCTTTTACATATATTGTTACGTTTATTCCTTTTAACAAAAGTATTGTTATATTGAGTTCTTTTATGGCAAAATAACAACACAGCACTTTAAAGTTTTAAATTAAATTAAACGATTTATTTACTTTCAATGCACACAAAATAAACACAATGGTATTTTCACCACTGTAACGCCCTAAAACATGCTTTTGTCTTTTCACCGCGATGTCTCCACTTGAATTGATTCATTCGGACAGTAGTTGGTGCTTATAAATGTATCTATTTTATGCGGTTCTCGCATATACAAGAATATTCTACTTTAACATCATTCCAATTGCTGTTGTTATCATCATTCACTGTGGGTGCTTGTTTGGCTGTATGTTTTGTTTTATTTTAAATGTTGAGTTTTCTGTCGTTTAGCTTATTTCGTGGAATTTCTTAAAAGCGTGCTATTGTTGTCTTATGTGTATAAGAAAACTACGCAGTTTGTGAAATGCACAGCGCGTCATTTCATTTACTTTTTCCTGATAATTATTTTCTTTAAAAACTTAAGAAATCATCTTCGTAACAATATACATATGTATACATTTTTTAATTGTGTTCTACTGTAATATAAAGTGTTCACTTAGGGTAACTTTTTTATTGGAAACAATGGTAATGCCTAACAACATTAGCATTATTTATCCTTAATGCTAATGAAATTAGCAATTAATTAGACAAAATTACTTTTATGTACACAATTTTACTCGATTTATTTTTAACCAGACTCGTTGACTCAAATTATTAACAAGTAAACTGAGAGGTAGACTAACACACGACGCACTCAACATGCTTTAGGAGTGATTTTTTAATTTAAACTTTTTTCCTTATCTTAATCTACGTTAACTTGTGCTAGATTCCTATAAAAAAATGTATTACTGTGGGGGTAAGCATATCCACATGGCCATTTCACTACTGGTCATATAACTAATCAGTGGATTTTACCCCAACTTTTGTATACAAAATTTAAGAGTCTTACATCTCAAGTTAAATTGATTAAATGAGAGTTTTCATTGAATCAACACAGAAGTAGTATATATAAATAAATTTTTATATAAAAAATATTTTATAAAATAAAGTCAGGGTTTTAAAACAAAAACTTAATAAACTACCAGCTGTTCTGATACCATTAATAAACCGTTATCCCAAAAAATAGAGAAGAGACTGTTTTTAAACCCAGTTAAAATTAAGCCAGGTAAATTTTAAGTTTAAATTATTTACTATCTGGCTTTCGACGAAGGCTCTTACGAGATATGTATGCTTTCAACATAATTTTGCAAATTTTTTTTAAAATTAAATAAAAATTAATAAATTTCAACAAAATACTTTTCTAGTACAAAAACAGTGCTTTTTCATATTGTTTAAAAGGTGCTGCCATTTAAACAAATCAGAGATGCCCAAATATTGAATTTTTAGACGGGTTTTTGCACTCGCTAACTGGTGGAAAGTATAGACAATCTTATAATTATATATTACATTTGTGCTTACTTTTTAATGCAACCGCAACAACAAATTTTACATAGGTTGCAATGCTAAAATTTATAAATTAATAAAAAGTTATCTAGGAGGTGTAAAATGCTATTTTAAGCAAAAAAAATAAATTCACAAATTTGATGGTTATCATTACTTTCCGAATTACGAACATAAAACAATTCTCTGGATGAAATAATCTATTATCTAGATCAAACGATAACTAATGTTAAGCTAACATTTTTGACATATTACTTTACATTTTTTAAATAATCTTATAGATTAGATTGCAGCTTTTTTGTTTAACATTTTGTCAACTGCATAATGCATTATAAAACCCATATTAAAAAGTTGTTTAACAAATAAAAATGAATAAAAAAGAAGTTATGCTTAAAAGCTATGAATACGTATGGATTTTTCTAACAATTAGACAAATGGAATTAGATTTAAAAATTATGGTAAAATTTTACCATAATTTTTTGGACAGTTAATATTATATAAAAATATCATAAAATATATGTTTGTACAAAAATTCATAAAGCAATCAAGTATAATGAATATTAAATAACTTGAATAATAATTGTAAGCAATATAATACAAGTTTCTTAAAATTTACTCGAAAATCGTCAAAGTCAATGTAATTCGTCTGATCTGGCAGCAAACAATAAACCCTGTGGCCATATGCAAAGAAACTGTTCTCAGCCTTATAATGCTATATTCGCCCCAAATGGTTTTTGACGTGGGTAAAAATTATATTAAATTATTATAATAATATTATCCGCAGAAATGCAAAAAATAATTTATAAAATGTATTTTTTCTTATTAGCAATTGCGTGTCGTGCAATTAAAACAAATTTATTATTAAACGAAAAAAATTCGGGGTGAACAAAATTGATTGTTGGCATACGAATGTTACAATAAAGCAAGTGTCAACAAATAGCAAAATAAGAAAGAACAAGTGGCTGAATGTAATCCAGCTGGAAGTCGATAAACAACAAACTGCAAATATTTAGATACATTTAAAAAATATTAAACAATTTCACAAAAAATTAAATACCTCATAGTAAAATTTAAAACAAAACGATATAGTGTAAAAAAAGACACATTTAAAAGAAGTGTTAAAGATTTAATAAAAGAAAGTATTAAAATAAAGCAAAATAAATTTTTATGTATTTTATATTCTTTAAAAATTCTGTTGTTCAACCAGCAACTTTTCGTCCATATTATTTTTTTTGTTCACTAGTTGTCAAATTAATGTTAGTTGTTATGATTTCTATGCTCCAAATGCTTGTAAATTCGTATATGCATATCTATCGCTCCATATTTCAACAAATTTTGCATGACTTTTGATGCTCATGCGTACCAAGCATTTGAGTGTTGTAAATCCCAAAGAAGCAAACCTAAAAGTAGAGCAATTTCCAAGTAGTGCAACTGTTTCTGGAAAGTGCCAACAATCAAATAGAATATATACTTATTAATGGAGAGTGACAAGAGCTGATCTTTGTGCTTGCATAATTGCTTGTTGAAAGCCTTCTTCCCATACAAAACTCACAAACAATTGAGCTGGTTCTGTTTCGCTGCATTAACTGCTGGTTTGATTATCTGATGAAAATCCATAAAAACTTGAAGATCAACATTTAAATAAAAAGAGTTGATTTAAAATGTTGCTTCCAATGTATATAGACAATTCTTAGAGAATATTCCTGTTCATATTACATCCTTGTCCGTGGTAATTGGAAAAAATAAAATAAACATCCATGTTCTAACAAAAGCATTTTGCTTAAAATTGGATATAACGATTTGAAATGGTAGATCAAAAGAGTTGGAAAATTATCGGGTATAAACCGTAGTCATATATTGAGTGGGACTGATACAATTTGTTACAATTGATATTTATAGTGAAATTCTTCCAGAACATGCAGATTAAATTTAGCGCGTAGATTAAATTTGGAGCACAAAAACTGGTTCAGCTGTTGCTGAGTTAACAATCACTCCACTCGGGATGTTCGAAATACATTGGTAGGATAGTGTGCGTCTAATCTATGAAGTCAACAAACTTCAAGTAACAACTCGAAATTTATTTCAGTTTATAATAATTTGAATTGAACGTTATAGTAAACACTTTTGTAAATTGTTGTAAAGACCAATATAAGCTAACCAGCCGATTACGACAGTTGATAGCAGTTGTAGGGATATATTTCAATCTAGCAATTTAAACAAGAAAAATAACTTATCTCTTGGGTCAATCTGGAGTACGCCATAACATTTAGTGTTACCAATAATCTACACGCCTTATCCAAGACAAAACCAAAAAGTCCTTAAACAGCATCGATATCGATTGTTCCTTTTTCAACCAATCGAACTACTACAAATTTATACTACTGCTGTTCTTTTATAACTTTTATTTTACTTCTTTCATATAATTTTATAATTTTCGTTTTATTACAACTAAATAATAGACTTTGAAATTCTTACTAAAAGTAAATTGTATAACTGCAATAATTTCAAAGCGTAAACATGATTTACGATAATTTATTTGTTGGGTTTGAATATTTCACTTTCAATTAAAAAGTTTTAAAAAAATTGAGAGAATTTTTTAAGCGGAAATCGTTAAACAAATTTCAAATATTAGAAAAAGAAATCATAAACAGACAGTAAATTTGAAAATGGAAAAAAGTTTCAGACTAGAAAGAAATGAGATCCTTAAAGTTTAAGCCAAATGATTGTGGTTTTCTATACGTTATTAAAAAAATCATTACACACATTTGATGTTTATATTAAAAAGAAGATAAACGTTTTTATCTATCGCCATTATGCTATAGTATTTCAGATTTTTGATTACTATAAATGAATTATAAATTTATAATGACTATAAAACTGTTAAATATTTCAGAAATTTCTAAATATAATGATAATAAAAAAATATTTTTGTAATCCTTTTAATTGCTGTAAGAAAAGTGCATTAATGGCATTTAATTTCACGCATAAAAAACGCTCTAAAATGTTGAAATGTTAATAAAAATGTTTTAAGCTTTACTATGATAATTTTAATATCATGTTACGCTCAGGCTTTAGCTTTTTTGCAGTAAAATCTGCATTGTCGCAAGATGCTTTTTAACTATAACTACAAAATCTAGTCAACTTGTACTATTTTTATTTTAGTTTTGTTATCTATTAATTAATTTATTTTGTCTTATTTTAGAAAGAAATAAAAAGCTAGTATAAGTAAGTTTCAAAAGCGAGTTAAGATAGACCAGACACCACTGCGCTGCGGTGCTTCTAAGTTTTAATGTGATTCACCCTAAAATTTAATTCGTTTGCTATGTTTTCTCATTTAGATCCCAAAATCAATATTTAAAAAAATTGCTTTAAACAATAACTTTGTTGTTACAGCGATTCCATATACCTTTGAAGGTAGTAAGCGGTTGAAGTGGAAATTTACTGTTAGGTCAATAAATATAAGGCCATATATAAAAAAAACACAAGTTTTCCTAAAATGTAATAAGCTTGTAAATAATAGAAGGGAAAACACGATTTACCAAAGTTACACATAAATAGGCTGTCAGTTTCATTTTTTTTATAATAAAAATTTTTATTATAATAAAAACTAAATATCATTTTAATGTTACAATTGTAAATGCTGTGGGTACCAATTATTGTACATTGCAAAGTACTAAGAAATCGATAAACATTCCAATGGGTGACATTCTGGATGGTGGTGAAACTATGGTTTGATGAGAAAGAGATGAGAAAAATAAAATGAAAAAATAAAATCAATTCACTTTTGCAAAGCTATTTGAAAAGAGTTTTCTAAACGACTAGAAACAGTTCTCCGAGGACATTCAAAGAAGGAAGACATAGTTTAAAAAGAAAGAACTAAAATAATTAAAAAAAAAGAAGAAAAGTACTTCTCATTAAAAAGTGAAATTATTAAAGTTTATAAGCTTTCATTAGAAATATTTGAATTTTAAAATAAAATTGAAAATATTTAGAGTAAAGCAAAAACAAAAATTATTCAAATAATAGAAAAAGTATAAAACATTATTTTGTTGTTTTTCTTTTCTTTCAATAAAATATTGTAAATTATTGATTTTTTCCTAACATATTTTTTAAAGTCAGTTATTATTTAGTATATGATTTTTTAATGCAATTTTTATTTTCAAATGTTTTTGCTTTTTAGTAATTAAAGATAAAAATTTGAGATTTGTGTTTTTTTATGGAAAAAAGTTTTTAATATATTTTTTTAATTTGCTTATAAAAAAAGCTAAACAATAAAAAAGTTGTAAAATATAATTGGAATCAACGTAACAACCACTTTTTTTTCTAAGAAAGGACAAAGAAAAAAAGTATCTATACAAATCGTAAGCTTTCGTTTTTTCAATCGTTACCGTTAAATTTGTTTAAATAACTTTTAAATCTCTTTTTTAATATTGTCACTCTCTCCCACTCTTGGACTCTCTTTTTCTTTTCATCTATTTTCATAATTTACTATTATAAAAAATAAAAAAAAAATGTATTACATACACACACATAACCTTAAAACAGCTAAATATAAAAGTAACGATAAAAAAATTTAAAAAAACCCCGTTAACTGTGTTATTGTGTTAAAACGTGTGACAGCCAGTATTGTAATAAGTATTTACAAGAATTAATCAAAAAAAAAATTTATAAATTTTAATAAAAACGCAGTGTTGAGCCGTAACCTAGAAAAAATATAATAAATTTATTAAAAAAAAGCTTAAAACTCACACCTACAACAGCAACAAAAAAGAAACAATATGTTTTCGAATATAACAAATCAATTCACTTCTTTGGTGGGGGCTGTAAAAGGTGGCCAAGGTGATGAAGAAGTACCCGCAGCCAATACACAAGAAACTGCAACCACAGCAGCCCCTTCAGAACATCACGATGCCACAGCAGCATCAACAGCTGGTGGTGAATTGCCTGAGGGTGAAGAGGGTGCTAAGAGGTAAGTTATATTCCACATACATACTGGTATACTTCTGCTTTTCTTTTTTCAATTCGGGTTAATAATCGTAATTTTGTTACAGCTTCGTGAATTGAATTTTTTTTTCTGCTGAAATTCTTTTCTTTCACACGTGATAGTATTTGTATTTCTTTCCATTATACTTTTAGTCAATAAATTCCATTGATATAGTATATTTAATAAGCGCTCTTTGCAACGCTCTCATTTTGTGTTTAAAATTACATCCAGAGAGCAATGAAGTGTTTTAGTGTACATAAGTTCTCTTCCTTGCTGTGTCATGTGTGCTCACTATTTCTTGTTTTTCTTTTAACTCTCTTCAAGGATACTATATGTCTACATATAACCTAGAACTTTTTTTTTTTGTATAACCTACACGTGATTTATTAAAATGATTCAATTTTACTTTTTTCCAGCAGAAAACAAAAATTAGACCAATTTTTTCAATCAATCAATTGCCTGGATAATTTTAAAATTATCTTGCATTCAACATAGAAAATATCAATAACATGGCAACATGCATTTGAAACACAAAAAAAAATCAAGGAATAATTATTTTATATAAAAATTAAAAATTTTTTAGTAATTAATTTTAAGCACTAGGTCATTATTTAATAAAAAAATTTTAAAAAACTTTATTTTTTATTATTTTTTCGATATTTCGCCACACCGTTGGTTGGCATCATCAGGAAAAACAAAAATAATGAACAAACAAATTGAAAAATTTTTTTGAAAAGTTTTTTAAAAATTTTTTATTAAATAATGACCTAGTGCTTAAAATTAATTACTAAAAAATATTTAAAAAGGTCAAAAAATTATAACTATTATATAAAAATTTAAAAAAAATGATTATAACGAAACCTATTTATTAAATAAAATTTTTATATTAAATAAATAAGTATAATCTTAATGATGGTCTTTTTTAAATAAATTTAACACTATATTTTCAATATATCGCTTTCCCTTGGAAAGCTTCTTTAGGAAATTAATTTTTATATAAAAACAAAACTTATTAACAAAATTTTTATCGTATATAAACTTTTTAAGTTTGATTATAAAGATGTTAAGAAGATAAGATTTTAATTTTTTAGAGTTAAAATTCTTATTTTAATTTATTAATAATAAATTTGCTTAAATTTTAAAAATACTTTTGTTACTCATTTAATCTGATTTATTGATCCAGATGTCACTGTAAAAAATACACACTAATTTTCTTTAACCCATTTCCACTTTCATTATCTAATGAGTTTTAAGTTAAACTACGAATTTATGTATGTAGGTCGTTTCACTAAAAAATTTGCTAAGATAAGTATCTTAACAATATGGCAAATGAAATTTCAAAATGTATTCATATTTTTTTACAATAATATTTGGTATTCAATTATCACATGGACAAATAGATATAAAACCGATCATTTGTACTATAGTAGATGCTATGCTTGCTTTCGGTTGTTGTTGTTGTTATTCTAAAAAAATTTCGGAAAACGAGCCTTCGCACTTTTAAAATAAAACTGTATGCATTTTATCATGTTCGATTACAATGCAGATTTAGTTAAACTTATGAACAATACTTAATTGGCCACACTCACAATAAACATTTATAATTTAAAGTGTGTTTACTAAACATTTATTACCATAAATTGTATTCTTTTAAGGGGTTACAATTCTCTCTTTTTTATACTTCGTTTTTTGCACGACTACGTCAATTTTCTTCAAATTATCCTTAATAATATTTTTAGTTCATCAGATAATTTTTAACTCGTATGAGGCACCCGCCTTACCTCTTTGAACAGACATGTGATGGTAAACTCACTTTTTTCTTATAGGAACCGATATGAAATTTCGGTGCTCTAGATCGAAAATTGCAAATAATATGCAAGTATTTTAGGCCGATTAACTCCCTGAGCTATGAAGTCCTCCTGATAATAATAATAATAACTAATAGTTAATTTTTATAGGGGGTACCTGTTTTCCCATTCTTATACTTTCAGAAATTTGAACGAGAACTTACCATGTTTGAGGATTAAAGTACGTGAATTTTTGGTTAGCATTTGTCTGAGTTTTCAAATTTAGATTCATGAATTTATTTCATGCTAGCAGCGTACACTAACCCAATTCCAACGATTGTTTGTAAACTGCACACTTCATCTTCAAAATAACCTTTAAAATATTTGAAGACCCGACTTTGCAGTTCTCCACATAAAAGATAATAACTTATTGGTATTGAGGGTATCTTTTGCGGTCTTGTTTAAAAGCGTGCATTTTTTCTGGAGATCGTATATTAAATTTAGATAGTGTTTAATGCACTCAAGATAATAATAATAAAACTATTTCGTTAAGAAAGTACCAGTCTTTTCCTCCTGTTACTCCAGGCCTTCTCTTGAAAATTCGCTTTATACTTAAACTAGTGTACATTATATTTAAACAGTCTCACATAACAGTTCTCAAGATATAAAATAAGTTTTGATAGGATAGCCGCCTCTAACATCCTTTTGCAAACTTTTGATTGAAACTATAATAATTTCGAATTAACACCAAATTAAAAGCGTCTTGTTTTTTTTTTTTAAGAGAAGTAGCACTTCAGGCAACAATGCCTATTTATTCAAGTACCGTGCTACATTCTTTAGAAAAGGGAGAGAGAAGAGATGAAACAGGTGGTGAAAGTAGAAGGATAGTCGGAAATTAACTGCCGTATATAAGACAGTACAGCAACCAACGACTATGCCTTCATCGCTGAGCACTCCCACCGACAGTCAATTTTTATTTTTGGAGTGAAAAAAAACCAAGGTCTTCGTTGGGAATCGAACCCACAACCCCCATATTTACAAGCTAGTACACTACCTACTAGCCTACAGGGGCAGCTATCTGCAAACATAATAAAATTATATAAAAAATTTCATATATTTTTATTTAATTCACATTGTTGTATATATAACAATAATATTGTTGTCATTGTAATCTCATGCTTTTGTCTAACTTAATAATCAATATAACCATAAAATCATAAAGGCTAAGTATATTATAATTTATTATTATCCTTTGATAACATTTTAACTATTAAGTTGTTTGGATAATAAAAGACGGCAATATGAAATTAGCTCCGCATAAAATGGTGGGCGGTGGGACAATTTAACTGCATAAATAGATACCACCCTAATGAAAGAACGATCTAAACTCCATACTAACTCTCCAGTACTCCCGCCGGGGGCACATTTATATCTCTTAATGGAATCTCACCATTAAGACACGCGTCATTCGGTTTTCCATTCAGCCCTGGAGTTCAGTTTTTGCTATTCTCTGTCTGATTATTGAGGTTGGCCCCTTGGGGAGTATCGTGGTGATTGTGGTATTACAGGCCCTCACGAAATGATTAAGGGGCCAAGATCATCTCACTTTTGACCAAGCACACAGGATGAATGATCCGGATCCAGTGAGAATACTATGGACCAGGAGTTGGATAGTCTCCAACACGCTGACAGATGTCGATTCTTTCATCAAAGTTTTTAATCACTTTTCGGCAAAATGACGGATCTATTTCGTTAATCACATCACGGATTTTGCGTTTTAAGGCTGAAGTTAATCCGATTGGCACCGTATAGACTCTGTGCTTAACACAGCCCCACAAAAAATAATCCAGTAGTGTTAAATCAAACGATTTGGCTGGCCACTTTGCGATCGGAAAATTTGATTTGCAATAAATTGATCGTTTCATTGGCTGTGCGTCATGTGGCACCGCCCTATTGAAACCACATGCCAGTGATATCCACGTCACCAATAATAGGGCCAAATTGAATTGTTAGCATCTCGCGATAGCCCCTCCGGGGGCACATTGATATGTCTTAATGGAATCTCACCATCATTACATGTGTCATTGGGAGTAAAAGGGAGTCTAGTTTTTTAAAGGCTAGCAGGGCAACTCTACGTTATTTATACGGGAATCGGTAAGCCCCAGAGTTCATCTTAATTCATTATTGAGGTTGGCCCTTCTGGACCATTGTGGTGGATGTGGTTTCGCGGCCTCTATGGTCATCTAGGATCATCTCATCTATTGAGAATGATGCTCTAGGATTTTTAGAAGCCCAAAATGCCTGAATCCCTGACAAGTGAAAAAGGGCTTCTTCTGAAAAAATTATTTTTTTAGAAAAACCAGCCGGTTGTTCCTGAATGAATTGAGTGAATTTACAGTGATGTGAATGGTCGGTCGGCTTCAGCTTCAATGAACCTTGTAAGGCTTCAAAGTCAAATCCTTACGCAAAATTCGCCATGTGGTGGTGTGAACGTCGGAGAAATTGGTAAATTTGGAACTGCTTCAACACTGTGGCTCACGACTGCGATGTTTTCAGTTGAACGACCCGGTCGTATACGCATTGGTGTTCACACATTTTGTATCGAGCCTGTCGACTCAAATTTAACGACCAAATTCTTAATAGCAGTCTCAGAATGAAGATTGATTACGTTGTCGGAAAATATCACGAATTTTACGAAATGTATCTTAAACAGAACCACCATTTTCGTAGTGGATTTTAATTATTTTAATGCGATTTTCTTGTGAAATTGAATTCATTGTAACAATTGCCAATGCATCTACTACGAATACGTCAAAAAAAACTAATTGTTAAAGGTATTATGTTGCTGGCGTTGCCACATGTGAAAAAAACTACTTGCTGAAAAACCAAATTCTTTGATTGAATACGAATGATGAATGTTATAAAGTACAGCTTTGTGCTTAAAACTGCTTTATAAGTTTTTTTTCTGTTATTAATAATAACTTGTTTTGTAATAAAAATAAAAAAATGTGATTACAAATTCTGAGTGATTTTTACAAAAATGTAGGAAAAGTATATATCAATTTCTTTTAAAATTTTTTTAAACGAATAAACATTTTAAAATTCCATTAACTTGAGTGATTATTAGCACGCAAACTCGTACAAAATACAAAAAAAAGAACAAAATTTTTATTTTCCTTTAAAAGAAATTTAAATAAAAGCAAAACCCTCAATGAAAACAAAAAATAAAACATAATTTTTTACAATTTTTCAACAACCAACAGACTAACTTTCTTTATAGTTGACCTCTGCATGAACAAATTCCAGGAGTTTGATGATTTATGCGAAAAAAGTATAAAACAAAAATGAAAAGTTGCATGTATAAAAATAAGCAGAAAAAGTGTATAAATAAAATATTGGAAAAATTAATTTTGTTATTTTTGTTCCAAATTAAAAAGCAGCAGACATTATGTCTGACACACTTCATCTTCTTTTTGTTGGCTCACAGTTTAAGAAAACAAGGGTTGGTGTTATTTTATATACCATTATAAAATTTAAAAAAATGTATGTTGTAGTTTACGTGTAAGTGCATCAGTATGAGTAAGCAAGTTAGATATATTTATGTATGTTTAAATTAGCTTTGTATAGACTTACAACATAAAAGCTTAAGTACCAACTCTTTTGTGAGATTCTTTAAAAAGTGAGTTATACGCTCCATTAGCTTGGCATTTTTTATAATATGGGTTTTTTTGTTTGTTTCTTGAGAAAGACCTGATGGAATAATTTCGGAAATATAAAAGAAACACTTTTCATATTTAAATTGCAAAAGATGAATAATAATTAATTAATCTTAAAATCTACTCTTTCTTACTTTCACAAAAATTCTCTTGTGATATTTGCATATAATTGCTTATATATTTACATGCACTTAATATGTTATGCGATGATTGTAGTGTTACAATTTTACTGGCCCTTCGGTCGTTATTACTTACAGTTTACCCCGTATATTTAAAATGTTTATTTAACGCAAGTAATCATAGACCTTGAAATTTTTTATATTGAATAACTTCCTCTCTCACACCTTCCCTTATAATTCATAATGCAAAATTTATTTGTATATCCTTTGGGAAATGTCAAACATACTAAGATTCACCAAAGCATTCATTTCAGACTCATTAATAAACAACAAGAATAACAATACATTTTATACTAAAAAAAAACAGAAAACAGAACCTTGCTTGTTAAGGTTGATTTTTTGTTATTGTTTTGCCATTCAATCTTTTTTTTTTATAATTTTCATTTATACGTTTTGTTGTACAAAGAACCTTTTTAGCAAATTTTATATCTTAAAATGCAATTTCTATTTGCATTTTTTCTTTGCCACCAGATGTCTACAGCAATGAAGAAAAGCAAAAAAAAATGGCAAAAGAGTTTACAAAGAATTAATTCATTATTTTCATTATGTTTAAGAAGATCTTATTAAGCGATTTGTTTGTATTAAATTTTCAAAGATATTTTAATTTAATTTCAATTAACGACCTCCATCTGTATCGTTATGCTATTATACACCCTTACTGTTTTGCATTTTAATTATGTTTCCGAATTCAGTTATACAATTCGAATAAAGCTATTCGAAGAAAATATTGAATCGTAAATAATGAAAGTCGCTTGTGATGTATGGCATACGAATAGGAAAAAAATTTAACTCTTAATATTTTAATAAAGAATTAAGTTTAGGGCAATAAAACAATAATCAATTCAATAACCAAAACAATAAAGAATTAATTACTTTTTAAACAACAACTAAAAAGAGTGCAACGGAAAATTATTTAGAATTTTTTGAATGATACACTTTTTGAAGGTTAACATAAACAAAAATCGCAAGAATCTCACACTAAAGTTACAACGTTAAAAAATAACATAGCTACGATCGTTATGCAGTTAACACATAATTGTAGAAACTCGAAACTGTTTTGTTTCGATACGCAAAATATCATAGTTATCAAATGGAGAAAGTTTCGTAGGTCTGTGCAAGTTTTACATTATTTTTGCATCACAAAATTTATAACCGAAATAAATAAGAAAGTTTAATTTTAAATATATATTGTGGAAAATGTTATAAATATTTTTTCAACGGCATTTAATAGTGTCTCTATGGGAATCTTCTCTGTTTGTTAAAAAGTTACTGGGAGGAAAGCAGTAAATAATATTTTATTATAAACATGTTTTTGGTAGTTTTCTTTGATGTAAAGGAATAATCTTATACTCTTTTGTAATGGAAAAATTAATCCCCTAAGCCAAACATATACATTTTTTGCTTCTCTAGCGGCTATGATAACGAATGCAAGAGCTTTATGGTAAATTATAAAATAACATTTTAAATTATAAAAGCAAACCGCCAATCTTTGGGTAACAGTTAAGACTACAAATATTAAGACTAAAATTAAGTGATTGGTCGACTACCTACAACTGATTTACATCCGCGCTGGCCATGAAGCCTTAATCAGATGGTGGACCAAACCACTGCATAATTTGGAACGTCATGCTCGTCCTAGGAAGCCAAAGCCATAATTCTATGCAACAGAACTTTCTAGTTGCAACTTCGATGATTTCAGAGCAGGGCTGCAAATCATCACTCCTTGCTTAAGAGTTGGAGACTTTCCAACTCCTGTCCAGAACACATGTCTAGCATGCTCACTGGACTGGAACATTCACTTAGCGTGTCATTAACAGTGGGATGATCCTGGCCCCCATAATACCGTTATGGGGCCGCAAAACCACAACCACCACGATACTCCCATATAGGGGCCAACCTCAATAATCAGCCAGAGAACTATTAAATGTCTAAAGAGACAAATAATGAACTCTGCGGCTCACTGACACCCATAGAAATAAAAAGGAGTTTCCCGTTATACCCCTGCTGACTTCGGGGGACTGGGCTCCCTTTTTCCCCCAGTCGCACTGTTTCTAGATAGTCGAAGTTCTATAAAAACCTTATTTATGTGCCCCCGGGGGGTACAACACAATGGAAAATTTTTTTTAAAATTTTTGAAAACAAAAAAATTATTCAAAAATTTTAAAAATTTTTTTCCTGAAGAAGCTTTCCAAAGGAAAGCGAAATATTGAAAAGAAAAAATATATAAAAAAAAGATCTAAAAAACGAAAAAAGATTTATTAATAATTTTTTTAGAAATAATAAACTAAATAATAATCACAAGTTAGGTTATACTTCGGTTAAGACAAAGCTGCAGTGCGTTTCACTATTATGTTATAACGACAATTGTTATTGTTCAAAAATTTTAACAACAAAATTGTCGATTTGGCTATTCTGTAACTTTTAAAACAACAGTCGTTATTGTTAAGTTATTGTTGTCGACGATAAAAATCGTTAGCTAACCTACATTCCATTTTGGTTGTTATAATAGTCGATAACACTAAAAAATAAAAAAAATTTCGGCTCGGCTTTTTTTCGGGGTACTTTTAGCTTCTATTCTGAAAAAAAATAATCACAAAAACAATTAGAAACAAAGAAAATAAAATATACACACATTTTTACTTACCTTGTACAAAAAACTTGAAAAATGTAAAAATTTTGATACGCGCCCTTTATTTCTACAACAATTGTGTTTGTTTTTTATGCATTCTTCTTTGTGCCTTTCGTATATATTTACAGAGATGCCACTTGTTTTCAATATTTGTCGACTAGCAATAACAAGCAGTTACTGAATATTTACAGAGATGCCACTTGTTTTCAATATTTGTCGACTAGCAATAACAAGCAGTTACTGAATCGCACTATCGTTAGTGCAAACAATCAAATGTGTAGAAAGCGTTAACATAATATCAAATCGTTAAAAGTTAATGAATCGCACTACTGATCATTTAAATTGCAAAATATTTTTATTTGTTTCACTATAGATTTTCTTTGGAACCGGTTTTGGGTGATCAGTAAACTACGTTTTTCTCACAGCAAAATTTATACTTAAGAAAACTTAAATTACTAATTTTTCTAACATAAAAGTAAAATTTTATGTTTTCATCGATTTAAGTAACTGTCGAAAGACGTGAGTGTATGTGTGTGTGTATGTACAAGTATTTATGTATATAAAAATCTTTATTTACATGTCTTATTGACCTTGGCTTTATTTTATAACCGTTTGGCCTTTTTCACCTTCAGCAACAAACAGAAAAGCCAAGAACATCAAAAAAACAGAAAACAAAATAAACAAAAACTAAATTAAAAGTACACAAAAAAAGAAAAAAAAAATTACGAAATAAAATAAAAGAATCATTAAGATTTAATCATATTAAAGCTAACAACGGTACGACGGTATATACAAAAATCAAATGTATGTGTGTCTATATGTGTGCTAATATGTGGCCTATACAAGTTAGTGAATATAATTACACTTTTGCTAATTCTTATTGTGTTATATTATTTATTTCTAATTCATTATATTTCTTTTAAGGTTATCTGTCATGGATATCCTGCATTTCTGTCCATTTACTAAAAATTATTATTGATTTAATTTTTATTTAATTGAACTGCAATAAATTAGTGTATTGCGCAATAAAATTAAACAAAAATCAGATATATAAATGTATGTATGTATGTATACAACTTATGTAAATTTAAATCATGTTTTGAAAATTTAAATTACTGATTGAGCAATGGTCTGAAAATTTGTCTATGATAATTTTTGTTTTTTGTGTTCAAAACTAATTTGGGAATTTTTAAATTAAATTTTTATCAAAATTAAATGATGAAAATGATTTCCAGCATTTGTCCAAGGCGGTTGGTTCATTTATGCAGAAACAAAATCTAGATTCAAACACTTGAGTTTCAAACATTGCCGGGCATATATATTTTACGAATAACACGAACACTGTTAGCCTCCAAGGTGTCAATTGTTGTGTTTATAATGTGTCCCCGGGAGGGCCTCTCACAGGAAACAGAGTGTGATTTGTTTTACATCTGCGCCTGACCATTAGTCTTAATCAGATGGTGGACAAACCACTATTGTATAATTTGGAACGTCATACATGCGTCCTAGATAGCCGAAGCCATAATTCTATGCAACAGAACCAACTAGTTGCAACTTTAATGATTTCAGTACAGGTCTGCAAATCATCACACCTTGCTAAAGAGTTGGAGACTTTCCAACTCCTGTCTAGAACACAAGTCAAGCATGCTCACTGGACTGGATCATTCACTTTGCGTGTCATTATCAGTGAGATGATCCTGGCCACCATAGAAAACCATTGGATATGGGGCCGCAAAACCACAACCACCACGATGCTCCCATATAGGGGCCAACCTCAATGATCAGCCAGAGAATTATTAAATGTCTAAAGAGACAAATAATGAACTCTGCGAGCTCACTGATCCCCGTGGAAATAAAGTGGAGTTTCCAGTTGTCTCCCTGTCTGACTTCAGGGAACTGGGCTCCCTTTTTCCCCCAGTTGCACAGGTCCAGATAGTCGAGTATTTTATAAGAACCGATAAATGTGCCCCCGGGGGGTTCTCACAGGAAACATACGAAAGTTGTCAAATCATACGATCTTGTAGGCCTAGTGGGTCGTCTTATATTACTTATATTTTCAAACAAAACATTATAAACCGCCAACAATTAGTCTACTTGCTAAACACACTTTAACGCTATTTAAGCATCCATCTATGTATAAACATTTGCTAAATGCGCTCACAGCATGAAAGTTTGTGGTCATAAGCTTCACCGGCCTAAAAATCACCCTTTTGAAAGAGATGAAGGTTTTTAAAAAATCCACATTTTATTTAACTTATTTCACTATATCTATAATTTTCCAAAAATGTTTCAAATATTTCACCTGAATTAATCAAAAAAAGAGAAAATGTTGCAAGGAAACCCACAAGTAAAAAATCAAATATTTTTGTTGAATAAAAATTTGCTCTCTGATGATGCATTCAAAAGCTTTCGGAGATATTAAGCAATGACAGATGGGTAGGCAGACAATGTAGCGATAACAATCGAGTTACTTTTTATATATTCCTCTAGAACCTTAAAATTTAGATACAAATTAAATTTCTTTAGTACAATAAGCACCATTTACCAGGTTTTGGGTTTATCACTTTCATCAGAATCAATGCAGATAAAGTTAAAAATTTTTAATTAACAAGATAAACCCATAGTGAGTTTAAAATATATTTTGATTTTCTAGTAAAAATTTCGTAATACATGATATGACATAACAATATAGTGAGTATCAATTGTTAAATAATATAGAAAAAATCGATTACAGGTCATATTAACGTTATTACTTAAGCTTAGCGAATAGCAAATAGTGAAAATGAATACAACTAACTGCTTTTAATTAATAAATTAATTAATTAATTAATTAATTATCCTTCTGAATTTAGGAATTTGGTTGTAAAATTTAAGACGACAGGTTCGATGTGCAAAAACCAACGCGTGTTCGACCGGGTCATTTAACTGAAAACGTCGCAGCCCTGAGCCATAATGTTAAAGCAGATCCAAATTTGTCAATTACTTGACGTTCTCAACAATTGGAGTTACCCAAAACCACACAAAAACTTAGGTGCCCCTGTAGGCTAGTAGGTAGTGTACTAGCTTGTAAATATGGGGGTTGTGGGTTCGATTCCCAACGAAGACCTTGGTTTTTTTTCACTACAAAAATAAAAATTGTCTGTCGGTGGGGCTGCTCAGCGATGAAGGCAAAGTCATTGGTCGCTGTGCTGTGTTATATACGGCAGTTAATTTCCGACTATCCTTCTACTTTCACCACCTGTTTCATCTATTCTATATCCCTTTCTTAAAGAATGTAGCACGGTACTTGACTAAATAGGCATTGTTGCCTGAAGTGCTACTTCTTAACTTACAAGGTTAAACTGGTGTGGAAATTAAAACCGACCGACCATTCACATCGCCATAGATTCGCTCATTTTCTTTCAGGAACAACCGGCTGGTTTTTCTGAAAAAAGATTTTTCCAGACAAAGCCCATTTTCGCTTGTCAGGGAATGTCAACAATCAAAATTGCCGCATTTGGGCTGCTGCAAATCCTGGAGCGATTATTGTGGTCTTTGCATGCTCATCATGTCGTTGAATGGTGCGCTATGTGGTCTGAAGGCATGATTGGCCGTTTTTAAGATAAGACTGGAAATGCGGTAACGGTCCATGGATTACGCCATCGGGAGATGCTAATAACCCAATTTTGGCCTATTTTGGCGATGTGGATATCACTGATATATGGTTTCAACAGGACGGTGCCACATGTTACACTGCCAATGAAACGATTGATTTATTGCACATTAATTTAACGATTAACGAAATAAGAACGCCACTTTGCCAAAAAGTGATTAAAAACTTTGATTAAAGAATCGACACCTCTTTATCATTCACAATTCCAAAACTTCTCGTAATACAATAAAAATTTGAATCTTCTTAATTTAAATTTATTGTTTTATTGTGTTTTGTAAAACAAACTTCTTGCTGAAAAACTCTTTACTTATTTAAAGACTTCATTATAGTCACTTTTGTTTTTATATTGAGCAAAAAAATAAATTCCTACCATCAAGCAAAATTAAATGACTTATGTCTTATTTCATATTAATATCCATAACAATATTTTATGGGCTTTTTGCTACTTCTTTCCAAAAAAATTTAATTAATTAAGTTGTGTATTTTTGTTTGTTTGTAAACTGTCGTTTATATTTTCTAAATTCTCACTATTTATTGTTTATTGATGGCCTATAAATGTTATTTCAACTTCATTCGCCTGTCACTTCGATTGTCCTTGAAAATAGAATATATGTTACTGTCAAGAAGACAATAATTATTTATGCTTTCTGCACTAAAAGGACAATAACGCAATATTTGCTTGTGTTGAAGAAAATTTTAAATCATCTTTCAAGGTTTAAAGCGAGACAAGAAATCAACTAAATTTTAAAATGCAACATTTTGCTTTATAATTTCTTTAAGCTATAACAGAAGACTTAACTATTAACTGCATCGTACTTATTAAAATGCAAAATCATTTTGAGATTTTAGTTAATACAAGATAAAAATAATAACTTAGCTGCTTTTACTTCAGATTAGACTACGACACAGTGGGGGATTTACCACTTTTTTGACCGTATCTCTGCCATTGGTGGATCGATTTTTATTGATTTTCAATAGCAAAACTGTTAAAATTATATTGAAGAGATTGATATACAAAAAATTTCTATAAGTTATCGGTGGTCTTCAAAAACGATTTGTCTATAATAATGATTCAAAAATATGTGTTTTTTTTGAAAGGGTGTGAAACAAATCAACTCTGGTAAAGAATATAAAAAGGAACAGGAAAACAACATTAATAATCGTACACTACGAAGAAGTCATTGCTATTGTTTTAAATATTGTCCTTGGTTTTGATACCTACATGTTGGCTTGGAAGTATTGTTCTAATTCATTATTAAGACAGAAATTCAGGTTATACTTTAGGGTATGAATTAAATTAGATTATTCCTTAAGTAACGATGTAATTAGGTGTAGTTGAGAAGTAATTAATATTACAATTACAGGTTAATTTTTTTGTGGTACCAAATACCCTGGTCTGCACCGTAGTTAAACATTCAAAAAATTTATTTATTTAAATACTCGTAGTATTTGAAATTATATTTTGTTATACATGTCCTTTTTTCTTTGTACCGACGAAGTGTTAAACAATTATTTTCATTATATATGGAGTGTTTTTTTACAGATTATGCCTCTATAAACTTTGAAATGGTATAAGGCAATTAATTTATTTGAAATATAATCTGGGATTATAATTAAATATGACTTCTTTCACCAGCCTATAAAGCATACCAAACAATAAATTTGTTTGGGTGTAATGGTATCAAAACATCACTGTAACTATGGCAGTTTTGTTTTGTGAGCTGCATCGTTAAACGAAATTCGCTTATACAAATGGGAATCAAAGGAAATCTTGTTTTGGACCCAGTTTGCACATTTAGAAAGCCAAACCAACCTAAACATAAAATAATTAAGCAATAAAGCGAACTACTGGGTATGTTGTTTAGGAACCGCTAAGAAAACTTATGGTAGAACAACAAAATTTCTAGTTACAAACTGCGTAGAAATTTTATACACAAACAACAACAATTTGATATGCTGTTTACTAACTGCCGGGCATGCAAGACAAAAAAAAAATAAATTTCTGTGTACTAACTAAACGCCGAAGACAACAACAAACATGTATGCTGTTTACCATCTGCGTAGTTTTCTAAGAAAACTTATCTACACGAGACAACAACAAATATTTTCAAATAAATCCCAAACAGAAACCTTATCAGCATAAAAACAAAAATACACACAGACATACAGGCGCCTCTACATCGAATAAACAACATACAACAACAAAATGTAATACAAAGGGAGTAGAAGATTCTTCAATTTTCTAGACTTTAAATGGACAAATATAAATAGGGCAGCGTCTGAGTGGATAGTTAATCAGTGTAAAATTAAACCTCTTGAAGAAAAGAAGTACATCTTAAGTAAATCGTTCTGTAGTGTCAGCCTTGTGTAGTTAAAGTAATAAACTTGTTGTTAATTTAAAAACTCTAGAAACTGGTGTTATTTATTTTGCAATAAAGAACTCAAAACAGAACATTTATAAAAGGTATAAACGTAACAATATAAAATATCTTTACTTTGTATTTTTTTATTTTTATTTTCTATTCTTTTTATTTCGCTTTTATTGAACCGTTATAATTCTCACTTGTTGTGATGGCTGCTGTCTAAACACATTTTTCATATTTATTTTCATTCAACTATGTGCATACATAACTACGCATAGCTTACATACATTTATACATACTTAACTCTTATATTTAAGTATAAAATGTAAGCAACTAGAAGAATGACTATTGACAACGAAGATGACAACGATGATGATTATTATGGCTGTTGTTTTAATGACACTTAAATGTATACATATTAACAATTTTTTGTTTTTATTTTTACAATTTTTCTATTTTATTTCCCAGTTGTAAAAATGTTAAATAAGGATGGCCATATTTTTATGGTAACAAAAAAAAAAGCTGCAGTAGAGGTAAATAGAAATATATAAGAAAACGTTATAAAAATCATGACGATTTCAATCCAAAGTCATAAACGCTAGTATGGCCTATTACTATTGCTTTTATTTGACCTGCCATTTTCTTTTACTTTCGAATTTCCTGATACGTCCATGCTTACCATTTCGATATCCTGATGAAAGTTAGTGCTTGCGTTATCTCTAAGCACCCACAGACAGGGCAGAGTGTTCTCATTGAAAATGATTGCCATTATCTCTTTCAACTAGTCTGCACTTCCAATAAGCTTTTTTTAATCATTTCTAATCTTACCCTGCTTAACAGGATGATTTCCACCATGCCCAAACATTAGATCTCTTCTAAATATTTGTACTAGGACTAGGAACAAACATATTTTCAACTATTGAAAATATGTTTGTTCTAATCTTGCCCAGTTATATGATCTTTAAATACCTATAATAATTTTTGTATAGAGGAACGCAGTAAAGGTTTTTATTATGTGGGATTATATTGAGCAGGCCGTCTTGATCCGCTCTCTTTGATTAGCTAAGCGAAAGCTTTATTTTATAAAAGCTGGAAGTCAAATGGCATTTACTTATTTGCAACAAAGATGTTTGTCCTGTTTCCTTAACTATAGGAGCAAACTCTGCAAAACTAATGCTAAAGAGAAACTGAGATTTTCAAAACACTTTTCGGTTCCATCCGCAAAAAATTGATTTTGAATCAATTACCGTTTTTCTTTTTTTTTTTTTTTTAAAGAGAAGTAGCACTTCAGGCAACAATGCCTATTTAGTCAAGTACCGTGCTACATTCTTTAGGAAAGGGATAGAGAATTGATGAAACAGGTGGTGAAAGTAGAAGGATAGTCGGAAATTAACTGCCGTATATAAGACAGCACAGCGACCAGTGACTATGCCTTCATCGCTGAGCAGCCCCACCGACAATCAATTTTTATTTTTGTAGTGAAAAAAACCAAGGTCTTCGTTGGGAATCGAACCCACAACCACCATATTTACAAGCTAATACACTACCTACTAGCCTACAGGGGCACCTAAACCGTTTACCGTTTTTTTTTTTACCGTTTTTCTGCATTTAACGATCCAGGTATGGGAAACTTTTCATCTTTTCTGTACTACAAATATTTAAAATACTAGATTACTAGGTAAAACTTTCATATTGTGAGCTAATGTTTCTTTCAACTTTAATACTTGATGTTTGATGAAATTTTTGGAATATACATATATTGTTTTTTGAAAAAGAAGCAAGATCCTTGAGTTCACTTCTCAAATTTAAAAAGCAAATTCTAGTTTTAGAATAAAGAATATAAAGTAAATGCATTTTGTATTAATTGTTACATTTTCTACACAATTGGAGCCATCCTACTTGATAATACATTGGCAAACGAAATGTATTATTACAGCAAGTAATACTACTCTTTACTTACTATCCTCCGCTTTTTTCCAGCTGCAGTCATGCATAAATATTTTATATTGTTTATTTGTTTCTAGAATATTCTTTCATCTCTTAAGTTGAAAAGCTGTCTTTTTTTATTTTTACAGGATGTTATGTGTGTATTGTAAGTAAAATTAATAGGTTGGCAACATATTTATTTTTTAGATTTAGTCTAAATACCGTTTTGTAAATATATATATATTTATATATATATTTCTTAGAAACTTTTAAAGTCTTAAAATATTAAAAGAGTAAATTAAAAATGATGTTCTTGCTAGAGATTACGTTGTAGACATTTAGAAAGCCATTTCTATCGAGAATAAAATTGAGAAAAATTATAAGAAAAGTTTAAATAGAGATAAAATCTATTCTTCATAAATAAATTCAAAACTGATGATTATATAATATTGATAGGCTATTTACAATAATAATACTGCTCTATCGTCAAACCAGTGTTATGACAAATTTCATCAGTAATAAAAAAGGTATCATCGCAAGATATTGTTAGTATTTAATATTATGCCTACAATCAAATCAGAGCCATATTGTTTATATTAAGGTTTGTTTATTAACCATTCGCCATCACTTTGGGCTATAATTGAAAATTCTTTATTGAAATTTTAATGCGTTAAGACCACGGTACATATAATCCGTCATACGTCTTTTTCAACTGACAATTAAGTTCAAATACAGCTTTTCTTATGAGCATTTTCAGTAGTTCTCCGTCAACGCATAGTACAAAACGTTGGGTAACTTTAAACTTTCGACATATTTCAAACTTGAACAGAAATAATTTGTTTCCTTTCGCTGTTTTACTGTGTATTAATAAAAAAAATTTGGTGGTAAAAATAAAATAAAATAATTAAATAAATGGAGAACATATAAGTCTGTGAAATTAGCTTCGAAAGCTAGCTTCGTTTTTGCCAACGCTGTTATAGTTTACATACCTCTTACTCATGAAATGTTAAGTTAACAGAGTTGAATTATTTTAACATTTTGGTGCGAAAATGAAATAAATAAGATAAAAGTCAAAATAAAACAATTTAAGAAAAAGAGAGAGTACAGACATTTCAAAAATGACCAGAAATGGGTCAATATTGGAAGGGACTATAGGGGGCGAAAGCCATGGCATTGTAGATTTCAGAACTGTACAGGTTATATTCGATATTTGTATAGGTTTTTAGTAATAGAATTTAGAAAATTATGAAAATATGCATTTTGCCATATATGCATTTCAAAAATGCCCAAAAATGGGTCAAAATTGGAAGGGTGCGGCTTAGCAAACTATAGGGGGCGAATGCCATGGCATTGTAGATTTCAGAACTGTAGAGGTTATATACGGAATTTGTATAGGTTTTTAGTAATAGAATTCAGAAAATTGTGAAAATATGCATTTTGCCATATGGGCAAAAGCCATGGCATATACTCTGGCCCTCCATCCATTACATCAAGTTGCCCCCGAGCTTCATTAAGTAACATTAAAATTGAAAGAAACTTGCAAATATCGTCCAATTCCATTGCAAATAAATTTTGTTACAAAAACATGCGATAAAAACAGCTGATTTATTATCCGTTAGCAAAGTACTCATGGTGTCAACTTCATCCGTCATTTCAGTTGAATACGTCAAAGTATAACGTATGACAAATTCTATGTGCCCCGGCCGTTAATCGCAAGATTTAATCCATAACAGAAATAAAAAAACATTCAAACTCTACAACGTAACATCAAGAAAGTGTGCTTTTTAAGCAAGATTTTCATTTAAAGTTCCAACTTTAGAAAATGTAAAGAAAGGAAACTTATTTTAACAACTACTTTTAAAATAACTTAAAAATATCTTATTAATATTCAGGCGTAAGTTGAAAGCTTGCCAAAGTCAGAATCTGATTAAAATTGTAGGAGTGACATAAATCGTCAATTTGTTCTTGTTTTTTATTTAATACAAATTTATGAAACTTTATTTTAATACAAATTTTAATTATCTTTATCCTCATAGAAAAATAATGACTGATGAAAAAACTTGTTTTATAGAAAAATAACATCTGATGGAATTTTTAATAGAAACATTTGTTATATGAAATTTTTTTTACAGAAAAACTATGATATGAAATTTTTTCATAGAAAAATTATGACTGATGAAATCCTTTTATAGAAAATTTATAACTGATAAATATTTTGTATAAAAAAAAATTTCACATGAAAAATTTCTATTTAAAAATTATTTTATTTTATTTTAATTTCTATTGAAAAATTGTGGCGATGAAATATTTTTTTTATAGAAAAATTATGACTAATGAATGTTTTTCTGCAGTTTTGTCATAAATGGACAATAGGCAACATTTTTTTTTACATTAAGTTTCTAATGTTGAAAGCAAGAAACTACTTTGTAGTTGGGATAAGTGATTGTCGCTGACGACTGTTTAAAATGTCGTCTACTTTTTGTGAACAAAAATCCTTGTCGATCTATTTGCAAAATGTAGGTCTACAAATACTACTAAGACTGTCTCATTTAAAAAAAAAGTTTAATAAAAAATTTTAAATCGAACAGTTAAACATTAAGTTTTGTTAAGTTTTCTTAGAATTTTTAAACTTTTTAATATTCCCATATAACTTTTAAACTTTTCTTTTTTTTAATTTTATACCTTTTTCCAACATTAAAAAATAAAATCTCTTAAATCTCTTTTACAATTTTTAAAGCACAACCTGAAGAAAGAAACTATGGCATCATAAAATAAAATGCCATTTTCATTTTAAAAATTTTAGAAAATTCGCTTAAGCCGCTTAAAGCAATCTTTCAACGTTAGCTTGTTTGTACACTTGCTTGTTCCTAATGTTCATACTTGTGTATTTGTCTTTTGCCACAAGATATTGGATAAAGGACAATAAACATAAGAAGCCTTGTTGATTTTCGTATCCATTTTTTTATGCTACTGGATTTTGTGCGAATCTGTGTAGTTTTCGTTCTTATTGATGTTGTGTATTTACATACATATGTAGGTATGTATGTATACTATTCTACTTATGAAACTGTGTGTCTAAATATACAATTCTTTTCTTACTACTTTATTTCCTTGTGCGAATATATTCTTGGTTTTTCTTTCACGAGGCCAACTAACAACGAGGCCATGACGATGTTATTTTCATATTTGTTCTCTCTTGTTTTTCATGGATTTTTTTTTTTTATTTTTTGAGCTGCTTTATAGGTAAATTTTTTTGTTTCTGGTTACTTTGTGCTATAGGCCTTGTTTGCGTGTGTGTGTGTGTGTGTGTGTGTGTGTGTGTATGTGTGCACATATATGTGTGTGAGTGATATCGTTAGATGTAGACGCTATTGTCCTTTTTTGCCATGTTTATATTCGCCTGTACATGGGTATGCATGTTTTATATTTCCTTTTGTTTCCTTTTAATCGTACCATAAACTGAGCCCCCAAACGTTTCGTCTTGCCTTTGGGTTGGTAGTTAGAGGCTGGTTGCTAGATGTGTTGGATATAAAATGTACCATGAAACAAATGTGATAATTTGAAATTTGAATTGTTTAATATTTAAGTGTTTTATATTTAGCTCAAGTAATTTAATTAAAATTAGCTTTTGAGAAGAAAGCTTTTCCTACCAAGCTTGTTGCTTTTTTTCTAAAAGTCTTTCCTTTCCTCTGGCACTTGTTTTATCTCTCGGTTTCTTTTTCCTACTAATATCAGCGTAATAAAAAAAAATTACATTATTTTTCTTAGCGTAATTTTTGAGCTGACCTCATATTTCCAGAAAGTTGTCGATTCTAAGCAATAGTTTTATTTTAGGGCTCTTGACTTTTAGTTACTTACCGTTTTTATTAAAATAAACCTACGCGTTGATCTCAAAATTACAGCATTAATACACAACGATACTTGTTATTTTAAACTCTTCCAGATAAGTTTAGAAACAATTTATTCATCTAGTTTTGTCTTTTTTATTCGTTTCCGATATGACATCCTAACTATCTCCCTGGTGATGGAGTTCCGTTAATTCTTTAGCAAGCGGAGGTATCGTTTAGTTTATATTTAAAAACAGAAAATGAACACAATTTTTTTTCTATTTTTCTATTTATTATTTAATTGTTATTAATTTTCTTATCTAATTAAGTTAACAATATTGATAAAATTAATTTCCGTAACTATCTTTCTACCTTCACCACCTGTCGCATCTCCTCTCTATCCCTTTCCTAAAGAATGTAGCACGGTACTTGACTAAATAGGCGTTGTTACCTGAAGTGCTACTTCTCTTAAAAAAAGAAAAATATTGACAAAAAAAAAAATAAAATGCTGACAGGTGAAGCTGCCCACAAGGTCTGCAGATTTTGAATACGGAAAACAAAGATTTACTCTCGATGACTCTTTATATTCACTTGTTAAAATTCCTTTAAATTATAATACAATTCATAATTCTATACCTTAACAATACTTAACATTCATAGTTTCCTGTATCACCAAGAACGAAAGCTTCTAGAACGTTTTCTTCCTTTTTATATATAAGTATATTTTTATAAAATCAAAATGGCCGCTTATTGCCGCAGGTATTTTATTTTGTGTTTTTTTCTCTTTGATATTAGAGATAACACAAGAGTAAAAGAAAAATAAAAAAAATGCTGTGGCGGTAACACAATATTTTTATTGAAAAACAAAAAACGTCCGAAAAAACGAAATTTTGTGCAGTAAAAAATAAAACTTTGTTGCATAAATGGGTTTGAGGTATCTCAGACTATAGGCAGTTCAATAGAGCGAGTACAATTAATTTGAGGTAAATTTGTAACCAAAATCGTGAGATTACTTCAAAAGTATATTTAATAATATTCAACCGCAATCCAAAAGATTTTTGTGCCATTTTCCAGTCAACCTCTTTGGGCTAAAGTTATAGTGACATTATTTTAGAACTCACGTAATACAATTTGTTTTATTTGAAACGGTAAAGTGATCACAATGAATAAAGAAACTTAGGAAAAAAAATAATAATAATCGCATTTGTCAAGGACAAAGTGTTCATTTCCCGTAACAAATGCAGCAATACACACTGAGACAAACGTGCTTGTATAAAGCAACTGCTATGCAAATCAGTAAATTTTACAGAGTAGTTTTTCCTAACTATTATACTTATGCCGAATGGACCGAGCCGAAAGCCGTTTGGAAGACATTTATAATTTATTAGGATTAAAAGATCGAGAAAACTATGCTCTATAGTCAACGAGCTTAAAACAGTCATCCGCCAAGGCCAATTGGATGCAGTTGGCGGCTGGCGACGAATTTATGGCGTGTGTGCATTTTTGAAGTAAACAACGCTCAATTTTCACGCAAATGCGATACCATATAATATCAAATCACAGTGCACAAAAAATTGAATGCAGTGAATGAACGATTACATAAAAATTCTTTCAAGTCGATCCAGTCGTGTAGTTGTAGTGTAGTTGAGTAACCTGGATACCGACTGCAGCGCCATCGCCGGGTTGGTTTGTGAATGTAAGCCAACCAAGGTGGCACCGAAACGCATGCAAAAAAAATGTATTCAGTGACATACACGCGTACAGTAGAATTATATTATTTGTTAATACCTCATAACAATAAGAAATTATTCCTTTTTTGTTCTTTATTCTTTATTTATTCGCTTGGACCTTACAGTGGATCCATTACAACCGCATTATTAGAATGTTAAATATGGCTTAAATACTAATTTTGTCAATACGAAGACTTGTGGTAGTGTGATTTATTTCCAATGAATTTAAAATAGATTGGTAAGCAATTATTTGGGAAAAACAAAATTTAATAAACAATTATTTGGAATTAATAAACTTAGTAAACAATTATCTGGAATTAATAAAATTTAATAAACAATTATTTGGAAATAAAAAGTTAAACAGGTAATTCTTAGGAATATTGTCTGGAAAATAGTGCATGTGGCGGAAGTCGTTTTCCTGTGTTGATGCATTTTTTGGTATCTGCCAATTGTGTGACCCAATCATTTTAGAAATGATTATTTGGCACTTTTGATTTTGTGGGAGCGTTTTTATAAACGGGTGAAAACTTTTGTGTTGTTAACTTACATAAAGAAGATTTGTATGGGAAGTACCAAGCGTCTTTATCAAATCTCGCCTATATTTGCAGCAGAGCTTAAAATATGTTCACTCAACCGAAATACCAAATTCTGTTTAAATACCGTTATCAGAAGCAGAAATATTGGATGCTTAATTTCTGCTTTATATGGGAGGTACCACGCCCATTTGTACAATCCCGCCCATATTTACAGCAGCACTTAAAAAATGCACACCAAACCGACGTACCAAATTCTGTTTAAATACCGTTATCAGGAGCAGAAATAATAGATTTTCAATTTGTGGTTTGTATGGGAGGTACCACGCCCCTTTGTACAATCCCTCCCATATTTGCAGCAGCACTTAAAAAATACACACTAAACCGACGTACCAATGATACAGATAAAGAATGATAGAGAATAATCAATAGACTATTAAAGTCCCTAAAAATACTTTGAATTAAATCCGCATTTGATTAATTGTTCCCGAACTGTAAAACCTTTGGCTGATAACATCGAGTTGAACGAAGCGGAACATTGAAACAGATATTTCTTTTACCTAGAATGCGGTTTGATTTCTTGCAAACAATTTAATCGAAAAGGTTTTTATTTTGAAGAGAAATTTTGGCTCTTTCCAATTTATGCTTTTCTCCCTTTATTTTTTGGTCTTTTTTTTAGCAAGAATGTATTCAAAGTTTGTAATTACATAAACACACATAAGCAAATATTGCATTCGAAAACATTGTGTGGGCGTTCCTTTGTTGTATATCTTGTGGATACATCACTCATCTTGTGTTATTATTTATTAGTTCTTAAATTTGATATCAACAAAATGTCTACTGTAGTTAAAATGAATTGCGTTGAAACATAAAGTATAGAGTGTCATAAATCTCCTAAAAATAGATTATAAATCATTGTGTTTCCTTTCTTTCTAACCCTCATTGTTTCAAAAATAAATAAAAACTCCCACTCTATACTTTAAATCAAAAATTTTTTTAGCTGCTTTTCAAAAAAGCCAATCTAAAAAAAAGTGAGTTTCAGACTTATTAGAAATTTATCGCCTTTTGACAAATTGTTTAAGTTAATTTTATGTGTGGCATACTTTTAGGTATATTTATATATATAAACAAAATTTTTTGTTTCTTGTTTCATTTGTATAAGTGGTAGCAGTGTTCTATTAATTTAGGTCATTCGTTGTTTGTTATACTTATAAATAATTGTCATCTTGCCAAATATTTTACTTATGTACATAACTGTATTTGTTATTTCTTTCACGTTATGTCTTTCGAGTATTCGTTTAGTTTACACAATTTTATGGTGATTAAATAATATTTATTGTTATTTGGTTAGTAAAAGTATGGGCAGCATTTTGGCAATGTCTATATTATACTTTCGAACAATTCTGAAACTCTTTAACTGACTACAAAGTTGTGTAAAATTTAAAAATTTATTTTTTATACAAGCGTCTGCTGGTGATGACATCATCCAATATAAATCAATATTTTGAAAATATGTTACATTTTACAAAATTCTATTATTACTGTGTTTTTACAATATTTCTAAGTTTTTAATTAATCTTTGTTTTCTTGTAATTGCAAAATAAAATACCCCGATTATTGTTTTTTTTAATGTAAATTTTTAATTCAGTATTGTATGAAAACAGGCTATACTGCTATAATGCTTTTAACTGTGATTTATATTTACATGGAGAATAAAATGTCGAGATTCTATTAAAAATAAAAGATCTGACATATCTTGACATATAGTGTCTTACGTTTTTCAATAAGAAGTTTTTTTTTCAATTGTGGCAACACCAGCAACATGATATTTGTGACATTAAAGGCCGTGTCAGATAAAACTTTTGCTTTGCGTTGCGTCAGAGTTTCGCTTTGACATTTGAGTTAAAATGTTCGTAAATGTATGAAAGTTGCCACATAAAACACTTTTGACGCAGCGCAAAGCGAAAAGTTAGCCAACATTCAACTTTTTGCGCGCTTTGACAAACACCTGGCTTTTATTATTTGTGTTTGTGTATTTGTGTGTTGTCAAAGTTTATTGTGACATACAGCACTTGACTTACGCTTTTGCTTTAAAGTTTCAAATGTCACGCAAAGCAACAAAGTTTTATCTGACATCACCTTAATTAATGGTGGTTGTGTTGAAGTTACATTTCATAAATTTCGTTATATTTTCGGACAACACAATCGTCCTTCTGAGACTGCTATTAAGAATTTGGTCGGTAAATTTGAGTCGAAAGGCTCCATACGAAATGTACGAACACTAACTAACGCGTGTTCGACTGGATCGTAAAAACATTGACTTGACTCACACTGTTGAAGCAGATTTAAATTTGTCAATACCTTGACGTTCTCAACGATTAAGGTTATTCAAAACCATCGGATGGCAAATTTTGCGTAAGGATTTGACTTTGAAGCCTTACAAGGTTTAACTGGTGCAAGAATTAAAGTCGACCATTCACATCGCCCTAGATACGCTGAATTCATTTAGGAACAACTGGCTGTGTTTTCTGAAAAAATAATTTTTTTAGACGAAGTCCATTTTCACTTGTCAGGACATGTGAACGAGCAAAATTGCCGCGTTTGAGCTTCTGAAAATCCTAAAGCAATTATGAGAAGCTTTTGCATGCTCAATGTGTCGCTGTAAGGTGCGCTTTGTGGTCTGGAGGCGTGGTTAAGCTGTTTTTTAAGATGAGTTTGGAAACGCAGTTACGGTTAATGGATCATGCTATCGCTAACAGCATAAGTGTGGCCTATTACTGACATCGTGGATAGAAACAGGACGGTGTCATATTTCACACAGCCAATGAAACGACCAATTTATTACAAACCAAATTTGCCAATCGCAAAATTTCACGACAATCACACGATTTAACACCACTAGATTATTTTTTGTGGGGCTATGTTAAGGACAGAGTCTCTACGGAGCCAATCGCTTTCAGCCTTTAAACTCAAACTCCGTGATGTGTACTAAAAATGTGAATAAAAACTTTGATAAAAGAATCGACATCTGTCAAAGTGGTCGTGGTAGACATTTGTCAGATATCATTTTTCATTCATAATTGCCGAACTTTTCTCTGCGTAATGCAAACAAAAATTGAATCATCTTAATCTAAATTTTTTTTGTTTTATTTTGTTTTAGAAAACAAACTTCTTGTTAAAAAACCATTCACTCACTTAATTTGGATATGATTTTACGTCAAACCGCGTTAAATTTGGTATGTTTCGGCTATGTGCCATTTTTAGTGTTCTCTTTATACTCTACACCACCTCATACACCATAATTAACGCGGATTGACGTAAAATCATACCCAAATAAATCAAACCCCGCCGGATAATACACGCACATATTCAGTTAATTCTTTTGTACTTTAATTAAATGTGCGCTTATCAAAAGAATGCTGTAACAAAAATTAAAATATACTAACTGTGCTATAGGTACATGTATCCTTTTTGCCAAAAGTTTCGTTAATATTTACTCAGATTATTGTAGAGAATTCTCAGAGATTGTACCACCATTTGTTATGTACACAATATCAATCGCCAAGCTAAAGATTTATTCAATTTATCACAAGTGAACATTTTCACACTTATTTCCTCATTCTGACCTTGTGTTTTTATTTTATTTGATTGTTTTATTTTTAGTTTTATTTTGTAATCTTAATTACATTCTTGAACTATGGGAAATAGCATTTATAAAGTTATTAATATATTATTATTTTCAAACTGACAGATTAATTACAAACAAAATATTTTGCTTTCCCCTCTCTTATCAAAACTGCCACTCGTTCCTTTTATTTATAATTAAAATCTTATTTTGAAAAAACGTGAAATTTAAGTAAATTTTCACAATTGTATTATTTATAAACTGACAAGACTGTTAAATTTTAAATATAATAGTGCATAGAAGTCGTATTTTTCTTGTTTAATAGCATCAATTACTTCTTTAAAACTTTTTAATTTTGGCAAACTTCTTACAACATAAATATATAATTGCTTTTTTCCTACAAATTTATTTATACTCTTAACTAAGCCAAACAAAGCCTAAAAGTATGCAAACCCAAATTATTTTGTGTTTTAAGTCCTTAGCAGTATGTAAAGCTATTATTTACTATTTAATATTATATTTTATATAATAAAAGTTATAAATACATATTTTATTTTTTAAATCATTTATTATAGGAGTCATAAAGCTATTGCTTACTTTAAGGTGGTGGCACTAAATTTAATTTAATACAACTTAATGTTTTTTTTTCATGCCCTTTAATTTAAATGCTTTTTTAACATGCACAAACTAAAACGTGTCCCTGAAAAAAGGTGTTAAACGTTAATATTGAAAAGGTAATTTTAAATCCGCCCGTTGACATTTAAGTTGCTTTTTTTTTGGCACCTTTCACTTAATTATTTGGTTTGTTTGTCATATTGAAGGTGATAATTTTGATTTATTATAATTTGACATATTAATATCGCTACGTAAAGTAATGCGTACAAGTAGTAGTAGCAGTGGTAAATTTTACATGGTTCAAGTTTGAAAGGAGTAAGCTGTTGATTTTGTATAAAACAAAAAATCAATTTTAACATTGGAATATTATTTTCCGTTAAGATTAGTTGCTCAAATGATAATTAAGTCTCTAAGTGCCGCCATACCGAAAACAATAGAATTTAGCGGAATGCAATTACAGGATTATTAGAAATCTATGGTATTAAGCCACAAAAAGATGTATATGCTCTTATTAGGACAAGTTTGATGTGATTGATATGTTGAAGTTTGAAAAGTAAAATGCCAACCCTGGCTCATATATTTAGATGAAAGCTGCTGACGTCTAAGGGGCGCTGCAATCAACAAGACTTTAGTTAGCTAAGGATTTCTTTTTGCTCTTCAATTCAAGTTCGTTTGCTGAAGAAAGCCAGTTCGTGATTGTTCACGCTTTTTTAAAAACTTTAAATATTTTAAAGTGCAAATCATATTGTAAATTTCGACATTTTTGTAAAAATTGAAATAAACCAAGGGGAAGTTAATTAATAATAAGGTGCCCCTGTAGGCTAGTAGGTAGTATACTAACTTGTCAGTATGGGGGTTGTGGGTTCGATTCCCAACGAAGACCTTGGTTTTTTTCAGAGTAGCGAAGTGTTCACTCACTGTTCATACATGTATGAATATGTATATTTCATTTTTTTAGCCGCTTCTTCTCATACATGTGTGAGAAACTGAAAAATATTTTGCGTTTTCTCATTTATGAATGCGACGATTTATTTTTTTCTTTCTATTCATAAGTGAAAAAATGAGAAACACACAAGTGTTCATTTTTAAATATGTACAGATTTGATAATTTTTCATAAATGAAAAGATCGTAAAAATATGTGCGTTAAGCATTCGCGTACATAAACGCACATATTTGATAATGCGCAATTGTCGGCGTATGTAGGAAAAAAATGTTTTTTTTTTTATTTCTTTTAGAATATATTGCAATATTGTATTTTGTGTTAATATGTACCCATGTGTTTTTACTACATTTTACGGTAAACTGCGATCGTATGTAGAAAATTTTTTCACGTTCGTTTATGAGAAATTTTATAAAATTTCAACGTTCATAAATGAACATGTACATTTATGAAAAAGAACATTAATGAGAAGTAGCTGATATGAATAAGACTAATAATTCTTGTTGTGCGCATTCATGAATGAACATAAGCAGAACATTTTTTCTTGTTCGTTTATGCGCGTGAAAAATAAATATAAAATTTTAGATTTCTCATTTATGAAAAATATCATGAATGTTGATTTTTGAATGTTCATAAATGAAAAATTCTGTACCCTGGTTTTTTTTCACTACAAAAATAAAAATTGACTGTCGGTGGGGCTGCTCAGCCATGAAGGCATAGTCGCTGATCGCGGTGCTGTCTTTATACGGCAGTTAATTTTCGACTATCCTTCTACTTTCACCACCTGTTTCATCTCTTCTCTATTTCTTTCCTAAAGAATGTAGCACGGTATTTGACTGAATAGGCATTGTTGCCTAAAGTACTACTTCTCTTTTTTGAAAAAAAAGGGAAGTTAATTTCACCTTTTATCAAATAGAAAACAAAATTTAACTCGTGTTCATTTTTATTGCGACTTCGGTCTAGTGCTTGTGGTTCCTTTGTTTGCTTTGGTGAGGGCAGCCATCTGGAAGCCATTATCATCCCCCACATTTTTAGATATGCTTCTTGTTCCTTAAAAACTGAAGTTTAATTAAGCTTTTTTTTTTAAATAATAAATCAATGCTTTACCACCATTTTGATTTTATCAATCCATTACGAATACTTTATTAGTATGAAATTAAAATTTTTCAACCCTATACATAAAGTTAAACTATTGCGCGTTGAAAAATGAGCGCGGGATTGTGACTTAGCTTAGACCGCTGAATAAATTATTACGGCCACCACTAGCAAGTGGTATGTGCTTGTTTAATGACCTCTCTTCTTGTTGTAAAAAAGAATACCACAAAGATATAAGTTCAACTCCCATTCGTATTGCCACAGAGAAATATAATTGTGGAAATAAAATAAAAAATAATATAAAAAGCTGAAACATTTGTTATTGAAAATACGTAGCAGAATATTGTATTTATTTTAGTGTGATCTTTTTAATAAAACGAAAATTTATACTCGTTTATAAATAAAATATAATAAAAAAATAAAATATAAACTCATTTCCTGTCATACACCTGTGCACTTAGGCAAATGCACAATAAGCAGACCCAATTGGCCTACTAATTATAAGTTGGCTAAGAAGTATTTCTTCTATTAAGTTCATACTTGTACATAGAAGAAGTCATCTTAAAATTTGTATAGTTGTGATTGATAATTCAATTTATGTTTATAATTAGTTTCAACTAAATCTAAGGGTTTTATTTGACCATATTTTACTCTACATAAGGGGTAAAATAATCATTTATTATTTGTTTTGGCCTTTAGTAAATTGCAATGCAGCAATTTATACATTCGTCTGCTGATGTTAAATAAATAACATTGTCTTATTTGTATTTAGTATATTTTTTCGAACAAACTGTCTTCAATGCTCCTCAGAAAACATTGTTCAAATATTGATTTATTTAAATAATAGTGAAATGTAGTTGAAGGCTCATAAATCATTGCTGTTTAAAATTCACTTTTATGCTAATTGCCTTTTAAGGAAAATTTAATGCCGTAAAATTCTATACATTTAGCATAGAAATAAATTATTGAAAATTATTTTTATTAGTTACCTCACATTTATATATGGAAAGATTTTGACTTTAGATTGTTACTTTTTATTCAACTACTACAAAGTTCGCAATTTCTATCTGTCCTTTTCGGAATATTTTGTTGATACAATGTTGAATTTCACCTTTGAATATACGCATTGTTGTGGGTCAGTTGGGATAGACACTTGAATATAAAAATATGCCTATGTAAATTGCATGATATTGGAAGCAAATTCTGATTACTGTTACGAATGGGCACACGACTATTAACTGTTCCGTGCAAGAGAATTTTTTTTATATAATATACATCATGTAGAGAAGTCCACATATTATAATTATACTCATATTTACGACTAAAGTCACAGAAGGTTTTGTGAAATGACTTTAGAACAATCTCACTTCACACAAAAGTTTTTCCAAATATATTAGCGTAAGCAAACATAAGTGCAAAAAATTAGAATTTTGATTTGAATAATGCTTTAAATTAATTTTATTTTATATTTTCATGGATGGGCGTATTTAGGATAAAAGTATATACAAAACCATTTGGACAAGTAGCTGAATTTTCTTAATTTTTCTTATTTCGTGCACAAACAATTAATGGTTGTGTAAAAACGATCAAAGTAACAAAATTATGAAAATTAACGTACACTTTAAAAATAATTCTAAAAACTCGGTCGCAGTATCCTTAATTTGCGTCTGGAAGCAGAAACAAACTCCAGAAATATTTATCATACAATTTCCGTAGGCAGCCAGTAGAAAGCATTGGAATGCATACTTTATCGTTATCCCTATAATATGCAACTTTTCAAAAATTATAAAAACTTATAGTTTAGATTGAAAAAACCTAGCAAACCTAATGTTGGCATCTGCTCACTGGTAATTTTACCTACTATTTGCAAACTCTTACATTTTATTTGATATGAAAACACTGTTTCGAACTTGAGATATATTACACAGAATAATATTTTTTTGCAAACATACAAGGCAAAAACTATTAGTCAGCTGGTAATCGAATTTTGTCGGGAAGGACTTTCTAAACTATTTTTTTACCAATACTGAAGTTAAAAATCCTTATTTTTTACTGGACTATCGGGTTTTAAGAATTATTATTTATCTATAAAACAAATAAGTATTAATCTTAATAATGGTCTTTTTTATTAAATTTAATACGTTTATTTTCAATATTTCGCTTTTCCTTGGAAATCTTCTTTAGGAAATTAATTTTTATAAAAACAAAAATTATTAACAATTTGAAAAAAAAATTTTTTGAAAACAATTGACAAAAAAATATAAAATAATTTTCTGCATACATACAAAATTAAAATTTGAAATATGTAAACATACAAGAATAAGGACACGGAAATTAAATGACAAATTCTCTCTTATCAAATAATTATAACCAATTATGTGTCTTTTGTATTAAGTACCTATAATTCTGCGCTAAATTGTTTGTGTCTGTTTTGTAATTTATTCTCCTTACATTTGGTACATTAATAATTTCGAACATTTCTAACAAATAACGTCTCTTATAGTTTTTTTCTATATCTAATATTGATGCTTCCTCAAACTTTGGATAATGATTATATTTCTTACGATGTGAAGATAAGGATGTCTTCTGTGTTGAAATATTCCTATATTTTTGGTCACATCTGTGACCAGCTAATATTGTTTTAAGTTTATTTTTTGTTGTCCCAATATAAACTTTGTCACAGTTCACCTGGTCATTTTCTCCAAATGGTATCCTGTATACTACATCAGATATTTCCATTTTACCCTTCATGCTGCTAAATAATTTATTTAATGTGTTATATGTTTTGTGTGCAATTATATATTTATCAGTGTCATATATTTTAGACTTTCTTAATCTTTCTGATATTCCAGGAACATAAGTTAATGATTTATATGTTCTTGGTTCTGCCGTAGTATTTCCTAACTTATGCCTTTGATTACCATATTGTCTAATTAATCGGTTAGTTAATTCTACTGGAAAATCATTGGCATTAAGTATATCTCTTATTGTGTCCTTATTCTTTATATGAAATATTCTATCTATCATATTTTTAGAAAAAGTAAAAGTCTATAAGCAATTTATCAAATTAATTAATTAACTTAATTTTTTATGTAATTAATAAATTACTTAGAAAATTTTTTATGTTATATTTGTAGGAATTATTTTTAAATTAAAATTATTTTTAATAAAGAGTTAACGTTTCTAACGCATATAATGCATTATAACAGAGTAAGACATATTAGTTTACTTTTATTTGGGTACGGTTTTCCGTCGACCCTCGTCAAATTTGCTTTGTGAACAAACCGGTTTCGGCTGTTTGCCATCTTCAGTGTTCTTTTCGTACTAGTTGCGTTCTATTGTCAGTTGTGTTTATATAGTTCGTGTCTCCCATCGTGTTATTGCGTTCGTCACTTTCTGTCTTTTTTGCCTGCATCTCTCTCTTCTTTTTCGTTTGTCTCTTTTTACCTAATTTGTCGCTCCCTTTTTTTCATTCGTCTTTTTTTTTCTAACTAAATCCTTTTAGGATCATGTTTGTTGTCCGTTTTTGCTTATGTGTGAACCTATTGGGTTTTTTTCCTTTTCTTTTTTTTATGTGACATAATAATCTGTAGTTGTACGTTTATGATGTTCTTTATTGCTTTGGTCCTGTGCACCTGTGTAACGTTTTTGTGTTGGTGTAGTGTCCGTTTTCCTGTAAAAATGTTTCAACGGTTCAAATATTGTGTCCGAAGCAGTGTTTATTTGTTCATTTATTATTCGTCCGTCAAATGTTTTTTGTTTGTATATTTCCATGTTTTCTAAGACATTTAGTCTCCTTCCTTTGTGCTGTGTATGAAGCAGTTTAACCGTTGTCTTTATATGTCCTGGTGTATATTTGTCGTTAAATATATGGTTCGCAAAGTTTGATTCTGGAGTTGATTTTTGTTCTCGTAGTTTTTTGTTATAGTCTCTAATGTGTTCCCTAAATCTGGTCTTAATTTTTCGTCCTGTTAGTCCGATGTAGCTATAATGGCATGTACAAGTTAATTTGTACACTCCTTGTCTGTCCAGTATATTTGCCCCGGTTGTCCTATTCCGTAGTATTCTGCCCAGATTGTTTCCTGTTCTGAATGCGGTATTGATGTTGTGTTTTACAAAAAATTTCGCCAGTTTGTACGTTGATTTTCCCATATATGTTAATGTAGCCCATTTTCCCTTTTCCTTCTCCTGTTCTTTGTTCGTTATAAATTGTTTCTTGATGTTATCTACGAGGCGCTTTTTGTATCCGTTGTTTTCCGCTATGGTGTATATTGTTTCCATTTCCTTCATATACATTTGCCGTGTTAGTGGTGTTCTTTTGAAACTTGTTATTAACTGTCTGATTGCTGCGTTTTTTGTGTTGCTGGGGATGATTTAATGAGTTGTGTATTATTGTGTCCGTTGCTGTTGGTTTCCTGTATATTTCATATTCGATTCTGTTCGAGATTATGTTTCTCTTAACCGTTAGATCTAGATAATTAATTCTCCCCTCCTCTTCTTTTTCCATTGTGAATTTTTACGTTCTTGTGTCTTCCATTCAAGTAATCTAGAATTTGCTTATTGTTATTTCCTTCTAGTATACATATGATGTCGTCGACATATCTTGCGTAGAATATTACTCCGAAGTTGGTTTTTAATTCCTTTACGTATTCCTCTTCTAAGTTCTGCATAAATACTTCCATGAGGGTGGCAGATGTTGGATTTCCCATCCCTAGTCCTGTTATTTGTCTATATATATTATTGTTAAATTGAAAGTAATTCTGTTCCAGTGTCGCTTTTAGTGTGCCTGTTGTATTGCTAGTTCCTTGTTTTCCGCTTTGTCTTCTACTGTCCTATGAACAATGTTCAATGTATCCATTACCGGAATTGATGGATACAAGTCCTTTACGTCAAAAGAGACCAGTTTTGTTTTCTCCGTTATTTTCACATTCACATTTTCACATATTAATTTACCTTCGCTAAGTAAATAAGGTTTTAATTAGCTTGAAGAATATTTCAAGTCCTTAAAATTACCATTAATTCATTTCCTCATTAACACATAAAACAGTTTTCCTTAACAATATTCAAAAAGGAAACAAGTAAATTCCTCTAATATTAAAAACAAAAAACAGCGAACAAAAGAAGTCCTTAGATTTTATTACCCTTCTTTCTCAATTTTCTTCCTGTAAACAGCAATTTAAGTTTACTTCATTTTAAAAACACGCAAGAAAAATAAATTAAAAAATATGGAATGAAATAGAATAAAGCAACCACATTGTACACTCATACTGTGAAGTTTTTAAGTCAGTAATTTAATTTATATTTTGTTGATGCATCTAAAATTGCACAAAGTATAAATTTTCCAGAAAAAATACCCGTAATGCTTTCTTAGCAAAAATAACAAAGAAAAGGAAATTATCTAAAAAGATGAAAATAAGAAGTTTAACAAACTTAAGGATGGAAAAAGTTATTTTTTGTTTTATGTAAAGAAATAAAATAAAGACTTAATTTTATTCAAGTAAATAACATCATTAAATATGAGGGCGTTTGGGGTATTAAGACTGCAGAATAACAATCTTATTTATTTAAAAATAGTTTTGTACTTATAATTCAATACGCGAAAACATTTTTAGTTTTCATACTCACAATAACAACATTTTGGCCTTCTGTCAATCATAGTAATAAAACCAGAAAACGTTACGAAATTTAGTTTGCAAAACTAATTTGTTTATGGCATATAAAATTTCTTTCTTCTTTTATATAATTACCAACTAATTTTGTTATTGCATTTAAATTACTGCAGTATTTTATTGGGTATTTCAGAGGATGCGGAATATATACAAATTTTTATTTACGACATTTTAACTTAGTCAAAAAAAAAAGAACGAAAATAAAATGCTAATGGCGTAAATTGTATCGATTGTTGTAAAGTGTTTTAAATGTTGGCTTGATCGAAAAATAAAAGCGAAAAAATTGTTTTTATTTTGCCAGTATTCCACCTTAAAAACTTGATTGTTTAGCAAGCTAGTAGTCCAATCGCTTCCATGCTTGTATAATTAAATTATTTGTTAAGGAAAATATTCCTGCTGATATACTAATTCTTACTTCTAATTACTAACAAAAAGGCTGTATTTTCCCTAACAGAATATGAAGCGTGGCAAGCATGGTGAGTATTAGTGGGTTGCTTGTACTCAGTTTTTTGACGTATTCGTAGTAGATGCTTTGGCAATTATGACAATGTATTCAATTTCGCACGAAATTCACATTAAAACAATTAAAATCCACTAAAGCTACATTTCGTAAAAATTCGTGATATTTTTGAACAACATAATCGTCCTTCTGGGATCGCTATGGAGAATTTGGTCGTTAAATTTGAGTTGACAGGCTCCCTATAACATGTGCGAACACCGACTGGGCCAATTAACTGAAAACATCGCACACGTGAGCAACAGTGTTGAAGTAGATTCAAATTTGGCAACTTCTCGACGTTCTCAACAATTACGCTTATCTAAAACTACAACATAGCAAATTTTGCGTAAGGCTTTGACTTTGAAGCCTTAGAAGGTTTAACCGGTACAGTAATTTCGTGATAAGATTATGTCTGCACCTAGCCGTGGGCCTTATTCAGATGGAGGTCAAACCACTATGAATGAAAAGCAACGCCATTCACGCCCTAGAAAGCCGAAGACTAATTCTAGCAACAGGTCTTTCCTAGTTTGAATTTCAGCGGTTCCAAAGCAGGGTCGCAAACCACTACTCCTTGCTGAAAAGCTGGAGACTACCCAACTCCTGGTCCAGAACACATGACTAGCATGCTCACTGGATCCGTATCATTAACCCGTTGGTGTGATTAAAGGTGGGATAATGCTGGCCACCATAAATCAATTCATGCTGGGGCCGCAAAATCACTACCACCACGATACTCTCGAAGGACAAACCTCAATAGTCAGTCAGAGAAACAGCTAAAAGTCTACAGAGATAATTAGCGGATACTCTGGGGTTTACTGATTCCCGTGGAAATAACGTGGAGCTTTCCAGTTGACCCCTGCTGCCTTCAGGAGACTGGGCTCCCTTATACCCCCAGCGGAACAGGTCTAGATAGTCAAGTATTCTATAAAGACCGATAAATGTGCCCCCGGGTTACAGGAGTTAAACAACTGACTGGTTTTTCTGAAAAAATCATTTTTTCAGACGAAGCCTATTTTCACTTGTCCGCGTATGTCAGCAAGCAAAATCGCCGGATTTGGACTTCTGAAAACCCTAGAGCGATTATTGAGAGGCCCTTGCAAGCTCAAAGTGTAACTGTATGGTATGCTATGTGGTCTAGAGGCGTGATAAATGCGGTAACGGTTAATGGTTCACGCTATCGCGATATGCTAACAACTTATTTTGGCCTATTACTGATATCACTAACATGTTGTTTGAACATAATGGCGCCACAAGTCACACACCTAATGAAACAATCAATTTATCAATTTATTGTAAACCAAATTTCCCGATCGTATAATTTCACTACAATCAGCAATTAAGTGGCCAGCCAGATCGTGTGATTTAATACCACTGGATTTTTTTTTTGTGGAGCTATGTTAAGGACAGAGTCTATAAGGAGCCAATTGAATCGATTTAAGCCTTAAAAGTCAAAATCCGTGGTCTGATTAACGTAATAGTACCGCCATTTTGCCAAAAAGTAATTAAAAACCTTGATGAAGTAATTGGCATCTGTCAGCGTGGTCGTGGTGGATATTTTCCAGATATCATTTTTCGTTCATAATTGCCGCTATTTTCTCTTCGTAATGCAATACAAATTTGAATCTAATCTAAATGTTTTTTCTTTTCTTTTCTTGAAAACCCTGTATGTTTGGTTGGTTTGCAGCAAATACATTGCTAGTGAACGTTGCTATTTAGAGTAACATATAATGCCTCGTAAAAAATTTAATTAATGATTGCGTAAGTAATCGCAACAATCAGCTCACGCTACACTTTACCGATATAAGTGACTAGTGACTAGGTATACACGATATGTATACCTATCCTTAACATAAGTTAATATTTTCAGCAGCTGCACTTTGCGCTGTTTGTTTTCCTTCTTATTTGTTTTGTTTGGTATCGTACAGATAGACATGATAGATCTAAAAGCTAACACTGGTTATATATAAAAATCATATATGCAAGTTATTTGTGATTTTTGTTTTTCAGTTGTATTATAAAATAAAACATCGTCAGCATCCAAAAGTTATCAATTTTTAATGGTGTTCTAGTAGCTGTTTAATAAAACTTCGTCAACTTTTCTCGTTATATCTTCAATTCTATTTTTAATTTAATAAACAGTGTAAGTAGCACGTTATCATGTTATCATTTGAAAACTTAAACAATAGTCGTTACTTGTTTGCAGCTTAATTTTGTTTTCTCACTTTATTTAATTTGCAAGCCGTTATAAAACAAATATTTAATTGTATTAACCTGTTTCTATTGTCAACCATTTTGTCAGCACCTTAAGGGACTATTTGCTTGGTTGGTATAGCCACGCAAAAATGTTCTACTGTTGGCTAGCATTTTTTGTTGTTGTTCCTATTGGTGTGTTAAAGCAGCTGTTAGCCTCTGAAACAATTAAATTTTTTAGACAATGGTTTTTGGTTGTCGTTGTTTTGATTTTCGTTCAATGATGGCATGACGTGCTGACTTTGTGCTTTTCTAATTTGATTATGCGATGGTAAAATGAATATAATCTTACACGGGCATAAAAGAACATTTAAAAAAAAACTCTTACTTATATTTTAATATGGAATACTTTCATCTGTCCATTTCTTTTGCTATCATTTTAGCTACTTAATGTACCGAAAACGGACCTATTATTTTTGATTTACTTCCGCGTTCGTAAACAATAAAGAAAAATCGTAAGCTTACTATCGCTACCTTACGAGCTGCTACATTTCATATACATAATAAATAATGAACCTGTGTTTCATTATTTGTTATGAAATATTTTATATCAAATATTTTACATAGTTATAACTAATAAAAAGTGTCGACATGCAAATTATGACTGACGACTTTTTTTTATAGAAAACTTAATTTAATAAAACTATTTTTGTAAAAACTTTGACTGATGAAAATTGTCCGTGGAAAATTTGATGAGTGAGGAAAAGCTGCCACAGTAAAATTACGACTCATTTTTTTTTTATTATAGAAAAACTATGACGAATTTGTTTTTTATAGAGAAATTATGACGGATGAAGGTTTATTATTCTGGATGATAAAATGGTTATAGAAAAATTATGGTTGATAGAATTATTATACAGAAAAATTATGACTAATAAAATTTTTTGTTAGCAAAAATTATGAGTGATTAACATAAGACTGAGATTGCGTTTTTAATTAATTAAATAAACCAAGAAGTAAATAAAATATAACAATATGGGCAAAATAACAAAAACGTTTAACGTTTCTGTTCTTTTTAATCATATATTTCTGTTTGTTATCGTGATTGCTTCGATGCAGAAGCAACGATTAGGCAACAGAAGCAGATTTTTTAAATATTTCACTGTCAAACTAAAATTACGGACATTGTTATGAAAACTAATATTCAGATAACTTTATTTGAAAATAATAGCGACATCGATAATCTTCACCGTATAAAATCATGGCTGAAAAACATGGCGACTTTCTACCATAAATATGAAAAGCACGCCAATTAGTGTTGCTTCTCAGAGTATCGCTTTTAAGCATAGTGATTTGGCTATCATTTTTAATTTTTTATATTATATGTGGCATATGTTCTTTTTTCTTTTCGGCAATACTGCAGAAAACTACTTAGACATTCTTCAAATTATTTGTTTTTAGTTTTAAATAATTACAGGCTCTTGAAAACAAATGTCTCCGAAAATTCGTACTTACGTCATGTTACAAGGCAAAAAAAGTTCCCTTTGCTTAATTGCAACTGTGTAAACCATAGCAAAACGTGGTATGTGACGTTGTGGAAGGTAAGAGAGAAGTATATACCTTCAATAGATATGAAAATAGGACAAAACGCAGCTTCTTCATGGGAATACCACACTTTGTCAGTTACTAAAACACCGGTTAAAATTAAATTTACCTTTGAATTATGATAATAATTTATGGAATAATAAACATTATTCAGCGACTAACAGATACCTACACTACTACAGATAAGTACACTAAAATGCACTAAAATACACTCAAATATCATAAAATACACTAAAGTCCACTAAAATACACTGAAGTACAACAAAAACCACTAAAATATCATAAAGTACACGAAAATATACTAAAATAGCCTAAAATACACTAAATTACAATATCATTTATGTGAATATTTATATCGAAAATAGCTGAATTAAAGTGCAGGCGATTTTTAAGAACATACTTGCGTGGCATATGGATATAAAACTTTAAAATGTTGAGAAGCTCTATTGCTGCTTTTTATTAGCTTTCGAAAGTTTCCAGCTAACTTAAGAACACATCTGGCAACTTTGCACTATAAAAATGCAGCCATGAATTGGTAGCTCAATCGAAAACTAATTCCTATCAATAAAATACATGTACATTGTTAAATTAATTAGAATACAGAATTATAAAATTTTTTCTGCATCGCTAAGCTCCTCAAACATGAAGAAACGATAATAATAAGTTTGGCACCTTTTATAAGCCACTTAGCCACTTGCTGTAAGCTTGATTCTTCTTAAGGTGTCTGCATACAAGTATTTTTATCATTTTCTTTTAATATTGCTTTTCTTTAAAAACTACTTTTGCACGTTTTACTTTGTTTGACCCCACAAAAAACATTTATGGCACTTAGTAATAAAATAGCTTTTATGTCACTTGTTTTATTTCATTCTATATGACACTCAAATTTCCCTTAAAATATTTATTTTCTATTTTTATATAGATATATAGCTTTAAAAATATTATTTTGTACATAAATATTTTTACAATATATTCTCGAAAGAACTCTTAAATTATGTCCCCTTAGGGAGAATTAACTTGACAACATTATAAATCGTTTTTAATAGCATGCTAAAATAAGTTGTAGTATTTGTTAATTATATCATAACTTAATTCAATTTTAAAACTCCCAGTGCTTTATTAGAATATTAGCTTCCGTCATTTTTTACTGTCCTTACAAGTTTTCTTCCGTTTTGTTGTTTCTACTACGGAAGTAGTAGAAGTAGATATTTTTTCCTCACAGTTACCATTAAGCCAAAAACAAATTTTCATTTTTGTAATTTCATGCTTAATAGACGCTTTCAATTCTATGGACATTAAAAATCACAATATTAATTCAATAAGGAGTGAGATCGTAAAAATCGTAATAGTCTCTGCGGTTTTAATTTAATTAGTTTAACTTTTTATATTTTGGTAAATGTGTGACGTAAATAAATTTGTACTTATTATCAAGGTGGTTTAAAAATTAGCTTAAAGCAGGGCATAAAGTGGGTAGGGCTCCATAGGGTTAATTGGGCTGATATCCGAATATGTTCCTAAGGTGAAGACGCGTTAAGCTTTTATATGTGTTTTCTAAATATCTAGATTGGTTTTGGAAACTGCCGACAAACTAGGATTCTATTAATAGATTCTGAATATTTATAGACATCTCATCCCTTTTTAACAATATTAAATGGTGTAATTATTTTGTTCAGTTTAAACTTTAAAGCCTTCTACACTATATCTGACTACAGGAGAACTGCAATCCTCGCTATAAAATATCAAGAGGACCTTATGGAAAAGATCTGATGCACCGACATGGAAATGGCGCACAACTTACTCTATGCAATAGACCAAAAACCAAGCAAACAATAGTAACTATTATTCTGATTATTGTTTACCAGCACCGAAGTATCAAAATATGACATATCAACAACGGTGACACACTCTAAGTAACAGGTTGGAGGCATCTTCATTTCTAGATTTGGCATTATGCTGAAATTTAGGCTGCAGAACCAGTGCAGTGCTGTGCAGGTTGTTACCTAATTTATAAAAAGAGTAACGGGTCGATTGCGGTAACATAACAGGCTATCCGGATATCTATCGACAAAAAATTCCATACATAGTGTATGTATGTATACGTCGCCCATATAGGCTTGTGAATACCGGACAATTCTGGAAAGACATTCTAATCTTGTACTGTTTTGGATGTCTGCGGATGGATTTCCTGAATCGAAAATCCGGCTAAGAGGCAGGGAAGATCGACAGTTGGTGTGCCGCTGAGTAATTATAATGAGAACTTTCAGTACAATTTGCTGCTCACGACCAAGTCTAGATGGTCGAGTAAGGCAGCCAGTACGGTAACTGCAATGGAACAGTCGCGGTTAAATAGAAACGCGGCTGCCAATGCAGATAGGTAACTGTACGATTGGTGCTTCTGCTAGGATATTCAACCTGTTAAAGTGATCCACATGAGGAGAAGCCTATGAAGCACCTTCTCCGCCATTATCTAGCCATGTCCACTACAACTATTTATACATGAACGTGTGTGTAAGAATGAGAAATCCACTCACAAATAACTTTTTATTTGCTGGTAACCCTGTAACTAAATTCTTATTGCTTCCTTTTAAAATAAACTTTGTTGTTCAAATGCAATAAATGTAAAACTCTTTGCACATAGAAAAACTAAGATGTAAAAACTACTCATGCCAACAAATAGATAAGTTGCAGATGGTACAAAAGTGACAACAACGCCCTCGTTTTTATTTTATTTTTACTGAAGCATCTTATATCTAAATACATATAAAATCCACAAGTGTATGCATACATGTGTGTTCGTTTTTTAAAAGGTCATTTTACTTTTTACCCCATTTTTTACATGATCTGTCGCAGCCATAAAGCGCAAATATTTGCTGGAAAAACTAAAAAAATGCTGATTCCTTCAATTTTTCTTCCTTTTTACTTCTCTCATCGTAAATTTTTTAATTTTCTTTATTGGTCACATAAATTCAAATGCTGAAAAGCAAATTTCCAGAAAAAAACAAAAATATGGAGAAATGTTAAAACAAATATTGAATTTTTTAACTATATAAAGTATATATAATTTTTTGATCTTCTTTTTTATTGTTTCTGCTATGTAAACATAAAAAAATGTTTTCCATTTTGTATGTCTAAACTTTTAAATCAATGGAATATTTTCAAAGATAAGCCGTATTCTCCATCTAATTTGGATACACTAAGTAACAAGTATATTTAAGGCATAAATATAACTGGTATTATTTAACTTAGCTTCTTGTGCTTAGTACAGCTACCAGCTAACCATTCAAAAATATGAAATTGTCAATTAATAATGTCCCCAAATATATTTCAACTAGACGCCGTTGATGCAATAACGTGTAAGCAACCCCAAAAAAGTTTTGCAAGTGAAACAATTAACAATAGAACAATGAAATTCCATTATTGAATCTATAAATCTAAAATACTGAACAAATGAATGCTTATTTTTGCCAATAAAAATCATTCTATTTGCTGATATCTCTTTTCATACTAAACCTCATTGGTTTTATTTTTCTGTTATATTTCTTGTCTTCTGCTTCATTTTGTGTTACTTCTTCTAGATTTGTGCCCATGATCGATTTTCTTATTAAACATCCATTTTTAAAAAAACGAACGCAACGCTACACATCTTATTGTTCTAAGGCTTCAGCTAGACTAACATACTACAATATGACGTAGCTGTAAGGAATTTTGACCCCATGATCTTTTGTTTTACAAGCCACAAACCATTTATCCATGATTGCCAAACTCTGCTATTTTGTTATGTACCTATCTAAATCCTAATTCGTTGTGGTTTTAACCCTAATTTCCTTGATTTATCATATCAGGTGCTGTTGTAATATAGGGTTTTTCAACAAGAAGTTAAGTTCGTTTTCTAAAACAAAAAAATTATATTAAAATGATTTAAATTTGTATTGTTTTACGAGGAGAAAAGTTCGGCTATTATGAATGAAAAATGACATCTGGCAGATATCGATTCTTTCATTAAAGTTTTTAATCACTTTTTGGCATAATGACAATCCTATTTCGTTAATCATATCACGGATTATGAGTATTAAGACTAAAATCGAGTCGATTGGCTCCGTATAGATTCTGTCGTTAACAAAAAATAATCCAATGGTGTTAAATCACACGATCTGGCTGGCCAGTTAACTGCTGATTGTCGTGAAATAATGCGATCGGAAAATTTGGTTTGCAATAGATTGATCGCTTCATTGGTTGTGTAAAATGTGGCGCCGTTATGTTGAAACCACATGTCAGTGATATCCACGTCGTCAATAATGGGCCAAAATTGAGCATGTCGCGATAGCGTGATCAATTGACCGTTATTTTGTATTTCCAGTCTCATCTTTAAAAAAAAGAAAAAAACGTCCAATCACGCCTCCAGACCACATCGCGCAGCATACAGTGACACGTTGAGCATGCAAAGGCTTCTCAACAATCGCTCTAGGATTTTCAGAACCCCAAATGCGGCAATTTGAAAAAAATATTTTTTTCTGAAAAACCAGCCAGTTGTTCCTGCTGAATGAATTAAGCGAATTTACGGCGATGTGAATGTTCGGTCCGCTTCAATTCCTGCACTAGCTGAAGCTTGTAAGGCTTCAAAATCAAATCCTTACGCAATTTTCGCCATGCGGTTTTGGATAACTCCAATACTGGAGAACGTGGTAGAATTGACAAATTTCGGTCTGCGTCAACACTGTCGCTCTCGGCTGTGATGTTTTTAGTTGAACGATCCGGTAAAAAACGCGTTGGTGTTCGCAAATTTTGTATCGAGCCTGGCGACGCAAATATTTAATAGCGGTGTCAGAAGGACGATTATGTTGTCCGAAAATATTACGAATTTTACGAAATATAACTTTAACACCACCACCGTTTTCACAGAGAATTTTGATTATTTTAATGCGATTTTCGTGCGAAATTGAATTCATTGTAATAATTGCCAAAGAATCTACTACGAATACTATTGCGACAATTAAAAAAAAAACTTCTTGTTGAAAAACCGGATATACAGATACCACAGAGCCAGGTGTGAACTACTGTTTTCCAATTATAATCGCTTCTCTCTTCCAATGCAACTTCTAAACATCAATTGCTAAATATAATTAAAATCCTACCTCGGGATTAGCGGGCTAAAAACAAAACATGAAATATATCTCTTGTTAGCTTTCAAGTAAAAATGTGGTAGATTTTGTTATAATCATTTTACGAAATATGTGTTATAGTTTATTTTTATAGAACTTAATATAAATGAATAAAATTTCATTTTCTTATTATTTTTATTTCTGCCATAAACTGAATTATCTAAATGAAAAGGAAAGAAAGTTTATCTATGCGAAGTATATGCTGACTCTGTAATGCTTACAATGTCTTTCTTAACTAAGCACAATAACCGCATGACTTTTGCCCCCATAAAAAGGATGCTCAATCTGGTAGATGTATAGAGAAAAAAAATAGTCAAGTTAAGACCATTGATATTATAAATGATGCTGACGTTAATGATGATAGAGCGACAACAGCACCAATTGCTATAGCTGTAGCTGCAGCATATGGTGTTAACATTATTCTAAAATAAATAATAATAATAATAATAATAATGAAAATGTTTCAACAAATAATAACTGAAATACCAAAGTTAACACTAGCAAAACTAGTTATTTGAAAAAACTAAAACTAACTACGAGTATAAAAACAAACAAAGAAAGTAACAGTATCAATTTGATGAAAGATATAAAACTGAACAACTTATTTTACTAACAATCGGTTGCATTTAATAAAAAAGAAAAGAAAAATTTATTAAAAAAATAAACTTGTCAACTGGTAAAGTGTAGTAAAAGTTGTATTAAAAAAAATTTTAAATGAGGACAACATAGTGGGTGTTTGGTGCCAGCACGAAGCTATAATTAAGTTGATATTGTTACGATTAAATGACTGTGCTTTTAAACTATACGAACAGTTTGTTAAATGAAAATAAACAAAGTTAAAATGTAATTAAGTTTTAGTTGATTTAAGTTAGTAATACTGTGTATACTAAGGGTATTATAATGCTTGTAATTATTTTGCAATTACAGCCAACTCCTGTTGTAAATTATTCAAATGCAAATTGCAGTTCTAAGCCATAAAACATCACGAGTTTTTAATGTTTATATCATTAGAAACATAAGAAGCACTAATTACAAATTTGAATTGAATACAGAAAATTCACATCACCTTGTGAATAAGTAGTGAAATTTATTTTTATTTGGGTACGGTTTTACGTCGACCCTCGTCACATTTGGTTAGTGAAATTTATGTTGCAATCATGAATTTCCTGTGAAATATTTAATTCCTTCATTCAATCGCTGTTTGTAATAAAATACGTTATAAGTACCACCCTAATACTAATAAGAAGAATAAGCTGTTAAAAAATGCTAACTAAAGTTTGAAAAGTAATTAAAATTTTAAAAACGTATTAATAATTTTAGGAAAAACTAGGCAACAGCCAACTGTTGTTGGCGATTTACAACATGGCTTTAAACACGGGGTATTTCTTCTGATTCAATTCTATTAAAATTTATTTTTATTTGCCAAATTGGCTTTCTCTTTCAAAATGGCTTTCTTTAACCAAACAAACTTACGCTATTGAGCTTTCCCCTATTCTCTGACCTTACCTTTAAAGACATCTTGCAAACTTACAAACATTTGATATGTTTGCTCTACATCTTGGCTAGCACAACAGAGCAGAGTAGCATTATTACTCTGCTCTGTTGTGCGTGACTTGATATAAAAAAATGTATTAATAATTTTTATATTCTACTTTAAATAGTTAAAAACTTGAATGTTGTGTGCAGAAAAATTATAGTGAACAAAAGTACGAAAGTTGCGAGGGAGAAATACATTCATGATCAGGGAATTTTTTGGCGGAAAGACTTTTTTGAAAAATTTCTTTATACTTGAAACTTAAGAGAAAGGGAAATATTATTTATAATAGGAGTGATCACCTGTTGGGAAGTTACTCTGTTGAAAAAGTATAAAAATTCGTTAGGGTTTACGGTAACACGGCATTAAAAGAATTTTTTCTTATTTAAAACTCCATAAAATTGTTTGCTGAAATTTGACACCTTTCCAAAAGCTTATAAAAATTCTATGTCGACAAGCCATTGTAAGTCGAGTTTAAAAAAAATTGGGTTATTTCAATTATCGTATTTCCAACATTTTAATCCGTAGTGCGCTGTAATAATATTATTGAAGCTTATCAAAAAACCAATATTTTTCATATTCTATTTCCTTTGCTTTCTGTTCAAAAGTCGTTACTTACGTCAGCTCCACTATTACACTCAGATTCTACCAAATGTCGTAAAAAAAATTTGCTTAAATATCAATCACAAATAGTGGCTAGCTATTTTGGTCTTCAACTTTGGAATTATTTCACTTTATAAAGAAGATAAATTCCATAAAACTAAACTACGGATAAATACGGATAACCCAAACTTTTTATCGGTTTTTTTTCTATTATGTACAGATGTAAAAATGGAAGCAACAAAACTATGTCATAATTTTATACAGTGACCTTCAAAGTAAATCACTACCCAGTATCTTTAAAGTCAGTGTTGTTATTTGTGAGTATTCTATCATAACTTCATTCACTCGGTTAAAGAATTTCCCAAACATGCTAATGTTAAAATTTGGGCCCTTATTTTCGATTCTGTGTTTCGTTTAATAGTGCCATATCACTCGCGACAGCGATTCTTTTCTCTATGCGAATTAAAACGTCTCGATCGTTTGAAAATGGAAAGATCTGGCAGCTCTTGTTTTGGATTTTTTTTATTGTTTAAAATAAATAAGAATAAAAAGTTTGCAACTATTAGTCCATTATTTTTTGGGTATGAAATGGTAAGGAAATTATTAAAACTGCAGTCGCAAAACATCTCAGAATATCACCAAATCTGCAATAAAATATCTCAAAAAGGTTCAGTATAAAATCGCTCATTCTAAAACAATATTCACACACACCATCTAAAGTCTGGATAAAATTAATGAAAGTATACTTTTAAGTTAAAAGCAAATTAATAAATTTTATATCAAACAAAATTTGTTTTAATTATAATTACAATACAGGAAAGTAAGGATTTTGCAGCTTTCAAGTTTTTTTAACTATTGCGTTATTCTCTTATAATACACGCATTAATTGTTTTTTTGTTCTTTTGATATTTGTGGTGCTGTGAAGTTTTTTTAAGTCATCGATCGCTTTTACTTTTATGATTAATTATTTTTAGTCCTGATAATATATTGCTTATTACGAAGAATCGTTGAGAGGGTTCCATACAATATTTTATGATATAATATAACAAAAATAAAATATCCTTAATAAATTGCCAGTTGTGCACAAAATAAATTTTGTATATTTAAAAAAGAAATTGTCTTCTTAAGCAATTCATTGAAAAAGCTGAAACGTCAGAACGTCTCTCTATGATTTGAAACCACACGTTTTAAAAAAAACCACCATTACGTTACACTTTTAGTGATTCAAAGGTCTTTCGTTCTGTTGTCTGTTGTGTTATATTTTGTTAATCTGACAGAAAGGTATGTTATTTGAGTCTTTTTCCGTTTTTTGTTTTCGTTTGGGCAGTCATTCCTGTTGTCCATCATGGTTGACAACAATCAAATGTTATAGTTAGGTTTTCTTTACATTACGAAAGATTAACCCTGGCCAAACTTTTTGACTTTATGAATGGATGCTTTTGCGAGTATTGATTTTTCTGTTACATACATACGAATACATGTATTTATTTTACGTAATTGCTTAAATTTTTTGAGGTTTATTTCTTCATTCTTTTTACTCTGCATTAATCATCTGCGGGAGTTTAAATATTTTTGGATTTTAAAATTTTATAACAATATTTTAGATTCAGTATAAAAATTTATTTTTTTTATTATATTTTATGACTCATAACTTTAATATTTCTTGCCTTTTTTTTAGTAATTCGTACACTGTGTTACTGGACCTCTTTAGTACCATAAAGCTGTACATTTGAAATTCTTATAGAGGATGTAGTAAAAAGCAAAATACTGTTCCCATAGCGGCATGATTAGCAAGTTGTTGCCTTAATTTTTACATAGAATAATACTACACAGTTCACTTTTCGTCCAGAAGAGTGAAATAAACACCTAAAGGGTGTACCTCACAGCTATTAAGCCGTAATATGAAGTCACTTTTAACTAAATTAATTTAAAAAAATAAAAATTAGAGGTTTCAGGAAGTATGTTAGGAAATCCTTCGCATGTACAAGGAAATCATATTTGCTACTTTTATTTAAGCCCCTAATTATTACTCATATACTCGAAAAATTAACAAAGAGAGAGCGTTTATTTTATTTACTTTTTCATATATACAAATTTCTCCTTTAGTCTACACAGTGGTTTGAAAATCCCTTTTTTTGGAAATAAGCTCGTGAAGCACTTCTAATAAAGTTTTTCTCTTTTTGCTATATAAAAATGATAAATGTATATAAACAGATTTTTCATGCAATGTTCCGTTTTTCAGTTTTACACAAAATACACATTTTTATTTTATAAACATTTTTCATTTTTACATAGATAAAACAGAAAAATTTAATTGGAAGTCGAGATTTGCGAAGTTCCTATAACTTAAGTATGCTCCTCGTACAAGTAGATGGTATCATCGCGAAGCTTATGACTTCTAGATTAACAAATTATTAAAAGTTTTTCACTCGTCGCATTTTTTGGTTATCATTTACCTTTAAAACTGTAAATTTTATGTTAAAGTGGTTGTATGGAAAGTAAAATACAGAATTTGAGTTGCCACAAAATCTAAATGGTTTAAGATATTCTTACAAATTTTTGAAGCAATATACTATATAGAGGAAGGAGCCTTTAATCAAATGGTAAAATAAAATTTTAAGTTTTCTTAAACGATCATTTTAATAATGATAATAAACACAGCGAAAAAATGATAGACAGAATATTGACTATAAGTGATAGAGAATTTCATTTGAAGAATAAGGACACAGTAAGAGATATACTTAATGCCAATGATTTTCCAGTAGAATTAACTAACCGATTAATTAGACAATATGGCAATCATAGGCATAATTTAGGAATTACTACGGTAGAATCAAGAATATATAAATCATTAACTTATGTTCCTGGAATATCAGAAAGATTAAGAAAGTCTAAAATATATGACACTGATAGATATATAATTGCACACAAAACACATAACATATTAAATAAATTATTTAGCAGCATGAAGGATAAAATGGAAATATCTGATGTAGTATACAGGATACCATGTGGAGGAAATGACCAGGTGAACTGTGAAAAAGTTTATATTGGGACAACAAAAAATAAACTTAAAGCAATATTAGCAATATTAACAAAAATATAGGAATATTTCAACACAGAAGACATCCTTATCTTCACATCGTAAGAAATATAATCATTATCCAAAGTTTGATGAAACATCAGTATTAGATATAGAAAAAAACTACAAGAGACGTTATATGTTGGAAATGTTAGAAATTGTTAATGTACCAAATGTAAGGAGAATAAATTTCAAGACAGACACAGACAATTTAGCTCAGAATTATAGGTACTTAATTAAAAAGCCACATAATTTGTTATAATTACTTCATAAGAGAGAATTTGTTATTTATTTGTTATTTCCGTTTCCTTGTTTTTGTGTGTTTGAATATTTGAAAATTTAAATTTTTGTATGTATGTATGAAAAAATATTTTATATGTTTTTGTCAAATGTTTTGAAATTTTTTTCAATATGTTAATAATTTTTTGTTTTCAAAAATAAAAATTTTTTCCTGAAGAAGGAAAGCGAAATATCGAAAAGAAAAAAAATATATAAAAAAGATCGTTAAAAAGAAAAAAATATATTTTTTGTAAAGATTTTAAGTTTTTTTTATTACAACACATAAATTCCTTAAACGGGGAAAAATGTTCCAAAAAAATGTTTTTTTTATAAAACTTGCCACCTTGTTTCTGGTAACTACGGGGATGTCAAATCCTTCTGGAGTATGCAGCCAAAAAATAGTGAGCTGTAATAATCTGTTTATTTTTTTCAATCGGTGATTTGCACTCCGTGAAATTTTGATTTAATTCATAAATTTTGCTTTAAAAATTTACTGTGTTTGGTTGGATGGGGCTGGAGGGTGCACCGTTACAATTTTTGACGGAATTATTCTTTTTTTTTGCATTTTCTATAGGTTGTCTTTAAAATAGGCAAAAAAATTTACTAGTATCGAAGTAGGTTTCGATTATAGAAGGAAAAAAATCCTACCATCTTTTTGGGGAAAATCCTAGAAAAACGGTTGAACCAGTTACAACTGTTTTATTGTAAATTTCATCAACCAATATGTTAGAATAATAATCCGGCTATAAATAAGTACACCACGTAAAAATACTAAGTTATGGTAAAGCAAAAGTTATTATTATTAGCTCGATTTTCTCGCAAACTTAACATTTGAGTAATAAATAAACTTCTTATGACGTTTCCAAAAAATGTTATGCCCGAGGTACCCAACTCTGGGGACATAACCAGAAGGCCCTCTTGATCCTAGGGGGCCAATCGTCCGCAGCTTCACTCAGAAATACCTCAGGTTGGCCTCTGTGAAATTTCGTTATGATGTGTTTAGTGGTTCATGAGTAACCGAATTATTTAAAAAAAAGTTTTCAAACAACTGTGTGTTACTAGTTTCTGCTAGTAAAGTTACTGAACAGATTTAATGTTAAAATGTTAGATGGAAAAAAATTTAACGTATTTTAGGGTCTTTAATATTATATCAGCAATTTTATTAATTTATACTCTATCATAAATAAATGAATTTATAAATACTGATTAGCATATTCATTTCACACAGCTAAAAATACTATAGATCCAAGATCCAAATATTCATATGTACGGATTTTCATACCATTTGGATTTTACTATTGATTTTACTATTTGTAATAGTTACAATAATTCAATACACTACACTTACGATTACTGCCTCCTTTACTGTTTTTATTTCTTTTTGTTAAAATACTCGCTTAGGTCAAGGTTGTTCGATTTTCTGCCTTTCACTATATTTGTATGGAATGTAATACGTATTAGTATTAACACGATTATGCATACAAAAGTTAATACAATAAATATGTTGAAGCTGAAATGTCTAAGTGTTCATTTATATTCTATGTACAAGTATCAATAAAAATAAGAAATAAAAAAATGCTAAAGCAAAAGTGCCTGGTATTTTTTTATTATATACTTTGTTTTCATTTCTCTTATTGTTGTTGTGGCTGAAGTATCCTTGTTAATGGTAAGGATTAGAATAAAAAAAATGTTTCTCTTTACCTCGTTCACAATGTATTCATTTCCATGCTTATTTAGTTTTATAAATGTTAGTTTTTCTAACATTCAAAAGCGCTTAATAAAGTTTTTGAGTTTGAACATGCATACGAGTATCAATTACTTTTTTACAAGTACAAGAAATGTATAAATAATAAATTTTACAATAAAATTCAATTAATTGTACTTGCCTTTAGAGTTAATGATTTTATGTAATGAATGTGTTGAAAAACTTAAAGTGCATCCCATAGAATTTAATATTTTTAAAACATATAAACAATATGTTCGTTCCACCAAACATTCAAAACATTATTTGGACAGTAGTCTACACATATCAAAATGTCTCTAAATCGGGACTATTTGAAGACTAACGTCACTCCTTATGGTGAAAACCATCGTTACTAGCTGTTTGTTTTTTATATTATGTCTGTTAGAATCATAAACTAACAGGCATAATACTAAACGGGGCTTAATAATAATGTCATTGCATCGAAAGCGCTCCTTGAACGTAACAAATAAACAGCCAGTAACGACGACTTTCACCTAAACCAATGACAATAGTTTTTCATTTACAAATCCACACAACTTAATACTAAAGGGTGTTTTTACAAACAGTTTGTTTTCTAAAACAAAATAAAACAAAAATGAATGAAAAGTAATACTTGGCAAATGTCCACCACGGTCACGCTGAAAGTACAATCCTTCCGCTTAATAATGGAGAATAATTTCATTCAAATGGCTGCCTCGGCTGGCCATGCAGTAGCCTACACGATCGGTCCAATTTTTAAACACATTATCGATTGTGTGCAGCTGTATTTTACCAATGGCTTCACGAATATTGTCCTTTAAAGTGTCAGTTGTCTCTGGCTTGTCGGGCGTACCACTTATCTCTGACGGCACCCCACAAATAAGAGTCCAACGGTGTCAAATCGCAGCTCCAAAGTGGCTTAACAACATCAGCTCTGCGGCTGATAATGCGATCTTCAAAAATACGGCGCAAAACATCAAATCTAGCTTCGGCTGTGTGGCACGTAGTGCTGTCCTGTTGAAACCAAATGTTGCTAATATCCTCCTCTTAAATTTTTGTGAACAAAAATTAGTTCAACATGGCCCGATAACGTCGCCATTGACTGTAACGGCCACTCCTTGCTCATTTTCGAAGAAAAATGGCCCAATTATGCCTCTGCACCAAAATCCGCACCAAACAGTGACTCATTTTGGGTGCGTCGACTTTTCAATGTAAGTGTGCGGGTTTTCTGTGTCCCAACTGCTTGTTTACATACCCGCCAAGATCAATGAGCTTTATCTGAAAAGATGATTTTTTTTTTGCAAAATCTTCTGTAAGTCGATCGTAGGCCCACTTAGCGAAGCGAAACGCACTGATTGGATGCTCACTTGGCTTCAACTACTGAACCAATTGGACTTTCTATGGTGTCATACCAAGGTCTTAATGAAAATTCGTCTCAATGATGTCTTTGAAATGCTCAATTGTTGAGATTGACGGTGAATTAATGTCGATGGCGCTTCACGCACACTTTCTGCCACAGCAACAATATTCTCGGGTGTACGCACTGTTTTTGGCTTTTCACGCTTTGGTTTATCTATGAAGATGCTAGTTTCTTTCACTTTTTTCACAAGATAACGAACATACGCAGCTGACGGTGCTTCTCTTCTTCCAAAATCCGTACGCAATTTTCGCATACATTTTGCAACATTACCATGATTTTCAAAGTAATGTCGCAATATTTCCCAGCGTTGTTCAAGCGTATACACAACCATATTCGTTCAGCGGTAGGATAACACTAATTACCTATCAAATCAAACATGAGCTAAGTGTTACCATTCACGAAATAAGCACTAATTGAAAAAAAAACGTTAGATGGCGGACCCTTTAGCATATCTTCAGGAGAATTTTTGGGTATAAAATAAACTGCTTTGAACCATCGAAAAGGATGTGAAACCCTTATTAATTTAATTCCATTTACAGCAGCTTAGGTCGACTTATTTAATGGTTTTAATTTTTTAAACCCGCTATGAAGGCGCTGGGAGTAATGTTATTAACTATCAAAAATCAAGTGCAATATGTCAATAAATACAGAAATTTCCTTTTTCTCTTACAGGTAAATATTAACTCTCCTGCATGCATAATTGTAGGTTAAACTAGAAATTTCTTGGGATTGCATAATAAACGTAGGAGTATAAAAAGCTGTGATGCGATATGACAAGGACACTTCCGTCGTGTTTCAAGTAAAAGGAATAAAGAATTTATTACTGCCATTTTTATTTTTATTTACATAAATTTACAAGTTTTTTCTACATAAGTTTAACCTTTATTTTTTTATCTTATCGCTTGATTATTTTAATTTAATTATTTTTTTTTTTTGTTTTTGTTTGTTTTGTGTTTTCTTTTTTTATAATTTAGATCACAATCATTGGTTCATGCCATTGTAAAAGAAACTACGTGAGTAATTTTTTTATTTCTTTTTTTATTTTTTAAAACATTTATTTAATTATTGTTTTATTATTGTTTTAAAAAAACTATTTGAATTCTTGTTTTATTTAAAAATTAATGACAATACACTCACAGATACTTTTAGAGAAAAACAACTTGAGATCAGTTAATAAAAATGTGTTTAATAGCAAAAATGCTTCCCTACAAAAAATATGTATTCTTCAAATTTAAAAAAAAAAATCCATTATAAATAAAAAATAATTAAAGCATTACATAATATAAAGGGTGTTTTTATAAAGGTGTATAACTTTGAAATGAAATAAAACAAAGATGAATTTTTTAAATGAACATGAAATTTACCTTATTCGAAAAATAATCTACTAGCATTATAAATTAAATATGATTTCTGGCATATGATCGGCATGGCAGTCTCGGACGTAGTCTAATCGGAGGCCCAATTTTCAATGACAACATTTGTGGCCGTTTTCCAACAAGCGGACATTCATTTCGTGCATTAAATCGCACGATTTTGGAGGCCAATGTGCAACGGTTACCAAGTGTTTCCTTCAATAAATCAATAGTGGCACGAGCTTTGCGATATTCTAAACCATTTTTTTGAAACCACAGCTCGTACACATCACTATTGTTCAATTTATGAACGGAAAAAGTCAATTATCACGGTGCTTTAGTTTTCTCCATTGACTGTAACATTCTGAGCAACATCTTTTAAAAAAAAAAAATTGAACCAGTGATTCCATCAGTCCGGAAAGCACACCAAACACTAGTTACTCTGGATGTAACGGTGTCTTAACATGCACTTGAAAATTGTCATCACTTCAAATATGGCAGATTCATCGCTCTCCCACAATTTAGAAGTTTTGTTTAGACGTCAGTTTATTCATGATGAAATAACAAACCAACATAAAAATAAATCACTCTACTTAACAAACATAAATCACTGGCAGTTTAAAAATTTTGGAAAGTCAGCCTGTTACGTTTTAAAAGAATATGACCCTAAGGCCCATATGAACAATGGGGAACCCTTTAATTTAAAATGTTTGTAGTTTTCGCTAAAGCACAAAACTTAAGGCAATGTCTATGAAGTATACTTCTCTATAGTGACACACTTTAATTTTTGACTTTAAAAATATGCTTTGTTAAATATTTTGTTCAAATATTATATCGTATAGAATCCTTCATCCTTAAATCCTTCCTGTAGGTGAAGTTTGTAGTTAAGCATATGATATAAGTTTTATTTTTTTGAAAATCTTTATATAAATTTGGTGTCTCATATTTTTAAAACTGCAAAAATAATAATTGTCATTTCTTTACAATTTAAAAGTTACTTATCGTGTATCTTAAAGGATAATTTTCAAAAACTTTTAAAGAGAATTAAACGTTTTAAACGTTTACTTGTATTGATTTAATAAAGACCTTCATTAACATTGTGTTTAATTAAGCTGTTATTCAATGGGACAACAATAATCTCATAAAAACATTTATTTTTAATGGGATTTTATAAGAACACAATGTCACAGGAAATCAGCCAGAAAGCTATAAACAGGAATAAAACTGTTTATTTTACTAATTCTCTAACAAAATCCTTTTACAAAATAAATTCTTATAAAAACTGAATTTACCACCGACTGCTGGTGTAGAGAAAAGCCAACCTGAGTTAAGCGTTAATTGTCATTAAGGTATAAAAACAGAAAATCAGTACAAGAGCAACAAAATGGAAAACAACATAAAATCCCTAGTCATGCAAATAACGACTATAAAAGACTTTTCAATTTCATCCACCACCAGTTGGCATTAAGTGCAAATAAAACAAATACAACGTTATCACATCAACTTTGCAACTTCTTTACTGTTGTTTTCTATGTCCTTTTTATATATTTTTCTTATTTCTCCTTCCATATAATGAAAATTTGCTTTTATAAGGAAATATTTATTGGCCATTAACGCATGCAAATTTAATTTTCTATTTAATGACAAAAAATCATTTCGTGACATTTTTATAAAAAAGTTCACGGTGATCATATGTAGTCTGTTTTTTTTATATTGAGTATTACTTTAAATATATCCCAAAAAAAGTTGTTATTTAAATTTATTTCTAAAAGTGTTTTAATGGTAACACCGTTCTTTTCAAAATTGTTGAAAATACGTTAGTGCAAAACTCTTTGTATTAGTTTCGTTCACAAATTTTTTGTTGGGTTAGATAATACATTCTAAACCGCGCTTTGTTAGATATGTCTTCTACTTTGTTATGCATGAAAAATAGGACATGAGTTCAGATTTCAACAAAGCCTTGAGAGTGAAATAAATAATTAAATCCCGGACTCTTAAGTAGCGAATAAAAACAATGCGAAGGATAAGGTGTATTTACTGTAAAATGTAATCCAAATTTAGACGGAGTGCCAGTAAGGAAGGAAAGTAATAACCGTCATGTCTATACTATAATCGTGGCTCAGTTGATCATATTCTGTACTCTACTTTTATCGCAATTCAACTTATTGCCTATTTTTTTGTGGGCGGTGTTCGGATCAGCACTTAGGGGATGGCCCCTACAAATGCAATGCATTGTGCCAAAACTATAAAATGGGAAGGAGGAAAGAGGGAGTGGTGTTTATGGACATTCAATTTGAGCTTTCCTACATTGAAAGTGGACTGTCCCGCTAAAATTTTTCCTGTAATGCATAGTGCGATTCACTGGCCAATCAACCACAAATGGTTGTGCTGTCAACAAAAATCGAGTTAAAGGCAAAAACGTGCCAGCTTGGGGAACAAGTTCCCTAATTTCGTTAGAGCACTTACCATTGTAGTAACGATAAAACAGTCAAATACAACCCACGTTGCGTCGGTGCTCCAGAGAATCAGTAGAGTTGGATAACCTACTATCGCCAATGAACTTCTTGGTCCTCTCCTGTACGCGGTCGAGCAACTGCAAAATAGATTTTGGAGCAGATATAGGTGATATAAATAGTACGGAGATCGAATGAATCTTCGTTTTAGAAAACCGAGGCACTGGAAAGCTTCTTTAAAAACCTGAAAAATGTGTTTAGTCTATCTAACATCACACTGAATTTTAATGCCAAGAGCAACAAGAGCTACCGATTCTGTAATACTTATATCGCCCATAGTAACAGATGCAACACCATTACCGAACACAGATCTATGCATAAGCGTGCAACATTGCGTCTTACGGGCATTAAAATCTACTCTATTCGCACGATTCCATTCCAAGATCGTTGCGAGATCGTGATTGAGCACACCATTCATGCTCCGCCATTTGAAACCGACCTCCAACTTGTCCGGTCTATTATTAAATGAATAGGAATGACAAATGGTCCTGTGATCTACGAAAGAGTATATAGAGTTGAGAGTTTTGCAAAGAAGGTCATTTAGAAAAATAAAAAATAAGGTAGGAGAAAGAACTGAGCCTTGCGGTACTCCTGAATTAATCTTGAACTCGTCTGATGAAATTCCATCTATAACAACTTGTATAATGCGATACCTTGGAAAGATCTAGAGCCACCACCTTAATCTCTCCGAAATGATGTATGGAGTTGCAGGAAAGCCAGCAAATCACCCGTAGAGCGCTCCCTACGGAAACCATACTGTCGGTCAATAAGCCTATTTCTTTTTTTATTATCTTAAGTATGGGTTTTGCTCAGCGAACTGGCAATTACCTATACAAAAGATGTTCATGTGATTTTCCCACAAATCTTAACATTTTTTACTTAAGTCTTGACATGGGCAACGCTTGAGCTTTTGAAATTTTTAGTGAATTTTGCAATTATGGTTTTGCATATGTAACTGAATTCCTGGCTGCGGCCTGTTGAAATGACAAGTCGACTTTTTCAGTAGCATTCAATTTTTGTGCCTAAATGTACTCTATGCAGTCGTGTCGTAATATTAAGCAATACAACCAGTTTCTGTCACCATTGCTGATATAGTACAATCCATTGAAGCCTCTAGACCAAAATTGTGTCAGAAGAGTAAATCTTGCGGCTGAATTTGTTTTTGAGCAACCACAAATGTTTTTTTATATCTCCAAATTCATTAATTTTAACAATTTTTCAAAGACGTCAAAGAGAAAATGTAATTCAGCGCTAAGAGTAGTTTTGTTCGAAAAGTTAATTTTTAAAATTTGTTAATTTGTACTTCCCTCATAGAGATATATTTTGTACCAACACTAAAATTTTCAAATTAAGATTGTCTGTACTAACTTTAAAAAATGTTGCATCACAAAGTTTTAAAATGTTTATAATAGCAACAGAAAAGAGCCAACGGAAGACAATTATATTTTTAAGGTATTTTATTGAATTGAAGATTCGTTAGACCTGCAATCAGTTATCCCACAGTTATATATATATATGTATAAATGTGTGTATAAAATATTATTAGATGTAAAACGACATTATGAGGCATTCATAATGTAAATAAAATTCCATCCTCTTATCAATAAATTCAACAAACGTTTACTTGGATTTCATTTTTATTACATTTTATTTCACATTTTTCTTTTTATGCCATTTAAAATTTAGTTTTTTAAGGTGTTTTTCTCTAATAATTCTACTTTAGCAAATTAAAAAAATTGGAAAAAAAAAATATTAAATTGTCAGTGCTTCCGTTTCCGCTGGATTTTTATATATTTAAAGAAAAATTCAAAATTTAACGACAAATACAAATTTTTAAAATGAAAAAAGAGAAATTAATGCTTTGTTAAAACGAAAAATATGAAGAGATCGTTAATGTGAAACCTTGGTTAGAATTAACTCCAAAACTTTGTTAAAATATCTAAAGCTAATCGTTCTTATGGCATATTTTTTATAGCACGTTATGCCAGATGTTTCTTAAGCCGCTTTTTAATTGCCCACTAAAAGCTCTTAATTTGTTTGGTACTTGTTTTTGTTATAGAGAAAATTTAACTATCGGGTTTTTCAACAAAAAGTTTATTTTTCAATTGTGGCAATACTATTAACATGATAGTTTTGACGTTTGATTTTTTGACGTGTTGGTAGTAGATGCATTGGCAATTGTTACAATGAATTCAATTTCGCAAGAAAATCGCATTAAAATAATTAAAATCCACTATGAAAATGGGGGTGCAGTTAAAGTAACATTTCGTATAACCCTTTGACGACCATAGGCAAATATGCTTGCCCGGGGTTACTTAGATTATATATTTGTCCAGGTAACAGATACAGCAAATTTGTCAAAGACTGTTTTATAGAAGAGGGTTGGGGCCACAAGAATGTGGTTGAGTAAGAGTCCCCATCGGGCCCCACTTGTTCCCTACGAGGCTCCAAATTTGACCAAAAAAGTATTTATGACGAGGTGGCAGCCCAGGGGTTAAAATAGGGCGCAAGGGGATAAGAGTCAATTATGTTTTGGATTCAACCTTAATCTATCAAAAAATATAATGGATAAGTTTGCGAAAATTCCAAGCTGTCTACAACTAATCAAATTATGTTTGGCAATTATGTTTGCCTATGGGTTGAAACGAAAATAAACGTTTCCAAAAAACTTTACAATTATACCCTCTAAATTCGAACTTTTGAGCGCTTTTTCTTAGCTAATGTTAAACACTGAAACAGCATGTCTGTGTTTAGTATTTTGCATTCATATATTGAAACGAAAAAGGGTAATGAATCACCAAATTGCAATACATACATATGAACACATGTAAGTATTTTGACAGTCTTTATTTTAAATTAAAAATGAGTTTAAAATGAGTGGAGCAGCCCGAGATCGTTTCATTTTCCTTCGACCAGAGCAAATCGAACAACTTTTACTTTGCGAAATTACAGCTAATCTTCACTTTTGCGACAACAATAAAGCTGATGGTAGTGACCGTGGATATAAAATTCGACCAATTTTAGATCATATTAACAAGGCTATGCCGGATGCGTATACTTATTCAAAAAAGCTGTCAATCGATGAACATATGGTAAAGTTTAAGGGACATAATGCTATGAAACAGTACATGAAGCACAAACCTATTTCGTGGGGATTCAAACTTTGGTGTTTATGTGAGGCAGAAACCGGGTACTTATATAATATTAACATTTACACCGGAAAAAACCATTTGTTGAGCACGGTCTTGGCGAGGCTGTTGTTTTGCGGTTATGCGAGCCACTGGCAAAAAAGGGGTTGAAGTTTACTTGTCGAACAATTTTTTTACAAGCCTGAACTTAATGCACAGTCTCCAGCAAAATGACATAATGGCGTGCGGAACCATTCGATGTAATAGAAAGCACATACCGAAGAATTTTCCAGCGGATAAATATATGAAAAGAGGGGACAAAAGTTACTTCATGTCGGATAGCATTTCCCTAGTCAAATGGATGGATAATCGTGGTGTCTACCTCGCCTCAAATTTTATTGACCCAACAGCGGTATTCAAGGTCAAGCGACGTTTAGCTGGACAAGCTGGTAAAATAGATATTGATTGCCCCCTGATTATACAGCAATATAACAAAGGAATGGGAGGTGTCGATCTAATGGATCAAAAAAAAGTATATTATGAGTACGATCGTAGAAGTAAATGGCGTTTTTATTTACGTTTGTTCTTCGACCTTTTCGAGTTATGTGTTCACAATAGCAATATAATATATAAAAAACACATATTGGCCAACAGTTCATCAATCAATTTGACCTCCATTGAATTTCGGGCAGCTTTAGCCAAAGAGTTGGTAAGTAGCTTCAATTCAAGGAAGCGTGCCTTTTCAGCCGCAACCAAATGCGGAACCCATTTTATAAGCAAACCTAAATCTCTCCATTAAATGGAAAAACGTGGATTTGTGATCTCTTGTATTTTTCTTTACGTTTTAAATAAAAACTGATTTTTAAATTGTTTCTGCAATTAAATAATTTGGGATGAAAAATTTCGTTTGAACCCATAGGCAACTATATTTGCCAAGCAAAATGGGGGACTTAGAGGGTTCCAAGGAGGGCAATTTTTTTTTTCATCACTACTATTAGACCATAGATCGCGAAAATATAACACAAAAGTAAATCGCTTTAGCCAAAAATGTTTGGTCGTCAAAGGGATAATTCATGATATTTTCAACTGATAACACCGCAGTCTTTATGGCTCGGACAAGATTCCAGCTCCGAATCTTCAAAGCTTACCAGTAAGATTTATTAACTAGCTTAGCCATAACTGCAAATGCCGTTACTTTCCTCTGTCATTTTACAGTTTTCTCGTTTTGCAATGTAGGCGTGTTAACCTGCTGTTATAACTTGCACCATCTATCACCGCAATCCGTAATTTCCACTCGAGACTCAGCAAGGCTTGAAACAATTTTTGCGTTACGCTGACAACTATTGCCTTTTTTGTATTTAAGGCTCTGTTGGGATATGACATCATGAAAAAACCTGTACTCAGTCTACTCTTAAGGCCCAACTATAATATGCATAAGCTGGCTTAAGCTAACGTCAAAAATTGAACGAATACTGTGTCAAATTCTTAAGCAAATCATTGAAGAGTTTAAGCTGGATATAATGTACTTACGTGAATATAGAAATTAATATGCACAGTTGCAAATTTGTTTTATTCGTACTTGTGCAGCAAAATAATTTCTTTCTAAATAAATTAAATTTATTAACAAAAAGTTGTTTAATAATCATAAATTGTATATCCAATACTACCTTATACAAATATACATTTTTTTTGATAGTTTTAAGAAAATTACACTAGTTTCGCTGTTTTTATTATTTGGGCTAAAAGTACTAAAAAATGCAACCGTGTGCATCATTGAATTTATAAACAATAAAAAATTAAATTTTGTTACAAATTGTGTGTTAAATAAATGGAAAAGAAATTAAAATATTTAAAGGCTCTTAAGTTATTAAATTCCAAGTTTGAGTCTAGTTCGTCAACGTTATCACGAGTAGTACAAAATAAAGATTCACATTGTAAAAAAGTAAAAAATATTCAATAAACCGACGGGGTGCGAGAGAGCTGCAGTGTCCATTCCTCAATATAGCCCATTCCACTGCTTGATTGAGCTTCCATCCTCGTAATTTCCTTGTAGAAACGTTCCCGTAGTAACTTTCATCTGTGTTTGCACTTCGCAACTTTATATAATTCATACCAGTATGAAAATTAAAAACACAACCAGAATTCTCTAAGGTATTACCACTTTTACTGCATTTTTCTGCTACTTCTTTTCAATGCTTGTTCCTTTGAATTGCCGTTATAATAAAACTCTTTTGTCACATAAGCAATTTCTTCCTTGTACGTTTTCTATTAAATTCAGATAAAATATTTTTTCGCTTTCGTCCTTCATTGGAATTTGTTTACTAATGCATCTATAAGACAATGCAAAATCAGCTGTTTCCGTACGGAATGAGCGATCAGTGTCGTACATTGCTTAAGCAAATGACATTTGACGAAAAGTTTTGTTAAGTACATTATAGTTTGCCACATATAATTATTAGGTATTTTTATAGTTGCTTAAGTTGGCTTAAGTCAGTATATGCATAATATAGTTGGGCCTTTAGTTAAACAGCTTTTAATCTTAATCAAATTTGTGCTGTGGTAAAAAGGAAATCACAAGGAAAATTTAAAGAATCGTAGGAAATAATTTTGTCTTGTTTTCTCTTTTTTTTTATTCAGGATAATCAAATTCATTTCTAATTTTTACTATTTATGTTATCTAAAAATCCTTTGCTATTAATTTACAGTAACTGTAAAGTGCTGGAAAATTTTAAAGCATGCGACATGCAAAGAACATAAACGTGTTAAATTTTAATACTCTAATATGGAAAATGAAATTTATTTTCGTTTTTTTGGAAAATATATTATCTTCTGCTTGACAAATTAAACTCAATTGTGTAATAAAATTGCTGATTATCAACATTTCTCTTTTCGTGCTCGTTAAAATCCATTTTATTAATGATTGACTTTATCTGAAAAATTCCAATATGGTTCCTTTTTTTTTCCTATTTTAAGTCTCTCAACAGTGTATTGAATAATAAATTTTTCAGTGAGAAGTATGCTTTTCTACTTACTGGCACTCGAAGTTGTTTTCAATCTTTAAACTAGAAAGTAAAGTCATACACGTGTTAAGTGTTGAGCAAGGAAAAAATTGCACACTTACACATTTTTACTTTTATTCTTTCTATTAATTTTTTTGGTCGTTTCTCCTTTTCATTTCTGTACATTAAATGAAGGCTTTTAGGTTTAATGGCAACTTACAACTTTTTATCTCCCTCTTCTATACACTCATAATAATATTTGTATAAATTTTCATTAGAAAATAAAGTATAAAGAGTATAAATGCAGTCGAAAAAAATTAAATACTAGGAATAAATTAACATATTCGTAACGGATAAACTAAAAAAGATTTGGGCTTTAAGCTTTAAGTTAAAGCTTTCTAAACTTTTTAGGAGCGTCGCACAATGGGGATTTCGCGGAAAAATGTCAAATTGTCTACATACTCTTCATGCAATATGCAATGATATTTTAAAATTTAGATTAAATCAAATCAAAAAGAATTACTCCGATCTGACTGCTAGTTTTTTTTTGTAGGCGTCTCAAGCTCAGTACTTTTATATTTTACTGAACCAACTTAATTTAAACCTAAGAATTTCAAAACGAATATTATTTTATTATGCGAGCTAACGTTTTTCTTTTTATTTTCTATTTAAAGTAGAATATTTCAGTATACTAAAATTGAAAAAATAAACTTTGCAGAGACTTAAGTTGTTTTTGTTTGCTTATTTTTATGAACTTATAAAAAACATCCCTTTTTTCTCCAAACATTTGGACCTGCAGTTGGAAATCACCGCTAATATATTGCCTCATATCTCTTTTTACATTTTTAATCAATTTCAAGTGCCACCAGGTGCCACCTATCAATTTGTTGCATTACACAGTACAACATTTTTCAGCTGATCGATTCGCGACTCAATTCTGATAAGGCACTTTTGTTTAACATAACTCAAGAACCACTAGTCGCATTTTACTTAAACAAATTTAGAACAATCAAGAATTACATCTGCTTATATAATGTTTCGCTAAATAAGCAACAGCTTTTTGCCTAAAAAGTTAATTTTTTTTTTCATTCATAAAAAATCCAAAACGATAAAAAAGTGTCAAGTCCTATTACTGTCAAGTAAAGTCGTATAACCTATAAACAATATGAGACATAACTCATGAAATTTTTGAACGCTTTTGTGCACAATTAAGAAAAGGTATGAATTTAAAAATTTGCAAGGCAACACAATTAGTAGCAGAAACACCAGCAGCATCTTCTTGTTTTATTTGTGGAGCCAAGACATCCAAGATGAATAAAATCGAGGAAGTTCTAGCTATCATCGTAAATGAAGAAGCACTGCAATTTGGCATGTAGCTTATAATATTGAATTTAAACGTGTGAGAGTCGACTTAAATACTTGTCCGATAAAAGAAGCCCGAAAATGTTTGATAAAGAGAAAAGAGGAATACAGGTTGATACTGTTAAACAAGGCTCCGGTATGACAAATTCAGGAAATGCGTTACGAAGATTCTTTGCTAATCCTGTTTTGATTTCCGAAATAACGGGTCTAGATGAAAACACAATCAAGAGGTTTTCAATAATTCTCGAAGCTATAATAACCACCGAGGTAGTAGATCCAAAAAAATTTGTTGATTTTTGTTTGGAGACGGCAAAAGAGTTTGTTGCACTCTACGAGTGGTACAATATGCCACCTACACCTCACAAAATTCTGATTCATGGAAAATATATAATTGAAAAGTGTATTTTTCCTGTAGGCCTACTATCCGAAGAGGCTCTGGAAAGTCGTAACAAGGACTATAAAAAATATCGCCTTTCATATCTTTTCTATTAGATTAAGATCTTCAAAGCGAAGTAAAAGTCGTAAAGCTCTCATTATAGTTAACGGGTTATTGGTATTTGAAAACTGCAAATTTTTAAAAATTTTAAAGCTTTATTCCATATTTTGTCTTTCAAATTACTTCATACTTGTGTACCTTTTTCCCACATATTTTCCATTGCAATAATGAAGCTAAAAAAAACCAGTCAATATCTTTAAAAGATTGGAAACCTAAAACAAGCTCCCCTTAAAAATGAAAGCTTCTTAGTGAGGGTAAAATTTTTTCACTGAAAGTGCTTTTCACTTCTTAAAGAAATAATGAAAAATGTAATCAAGCCGCTGAATGTATTTGTCCAGGATTTCCTCCAAAAGCAACATATTGTCTATTTAGTTAATATGGGCTTAAATATGTCTAAACACATATGTTGGAGAACCCTTTTGCATACATACACCACATGTGGGCTAGTGTAATATTTATAAATAAATTTTTATAGAAAAAATTCAGTTTTTAGTAGTTGTTGAAATTACTTTTTTGTTCAAATTTTTATCACTAATTTTCTTCTCAACCACATAATTTTGATATTTCTAAGGTGTGGTTATATTTTAATACAGATTTATAATTCAAGTATAACGTGATTAAGCTTTTATTAAGTAGGAAGCCTATATGAATTCTAGTATATGATGTATTATATCCTTATTATTATCTGCATTTAGTTTTGAATTAATACTGATGTTTGTTCTTTCCGTCTCGTTTTTTTTATGTAATTTAATTATAAAATCAAAATCTATATAAAAAATAATTATCTATATTATACCGGGCTTGTCAACAAAAAGTTTGTTTTTCAATTGTGGCAACGCCAACAACATGATAGTTTTGGCATTTAGTTTTTTGACATATTCCTTGTAGATGCATTGGCAATTATTACAATGAATTTGGTCGTTAAATTTGAGTCGGCAGTCTCGATGCAAAATGTATGAACACTAACGCTGTTCGATCGGGTCGTTCAGCCGTGTGCCACAGTGTTGAAGCAGATCTAAATTTGTCAATTCCTCGACGTTCTCAACAATTGGGGTTATTCAAAACTATCATATGGGGAATTTCGCGTAAGAAAATGACTTTAACTGGTGCAGGAATTAAAGCCGACCGATCATTCACATCGCTATAGATTCGCTCAATTCATTCAGGAACAACTGACGGACTTTTCTGAAGCCCATTTTCGTTGGTCACAGTATGTCAACAAGCAAAATTGTCCCATTTAGGCTTCTGAAAATCCTAGAGCGATTATTTAAACGCCTTTCCATGCTCAAGGTTTCACTGTATGGTACGCTATGTGCATTGGAGGCGTTATTGGCCCGCTTTTGTCCGAATATGAAGCTGAAAATGCGGTAACGGTCAATAGATCACGCTATTGCGAGATGCTAACAACTTAATTTTGTCTTAATGAAACGATCAATTTATTGCAAACCAAATTTTCCGATCGTATAATCATCTTAATCTAAATGTTTTGTTTTAGAAAATAAAGTTCTTGTTGAGAAACCCTTTATGACTTTAAACCATTTCGATTATTACTAGCAATTTTTTATCTACTTTCCTGATCGTACAGTTTATTTTATATTTATTAGTATATTTTCACATAAAAATTATATTAAATTAAAACAATAATTTTATGACACCCGATTTAAAAATAATTTATCGCTCTAAATTAGATTAGAAACTAAAACTGAGCCTACGAGTGACTAAAGAATGTTTAAGTGGTTACTTACTTGAACTGTTCAGTTTAAATTTAATTTCAACTTAAATATCGGCTGTCTGCTACATTAAGAAACTCAAGTAACTTTTTGTAAAGTTGATGGAATTTATTTTCTAGTAATTCACTTGAAAAATAATACATTTTTATTAAAGTAATTCATGAAGTTTTATAAATAATGAAATTAAAATGGCCTCCACCCTCGGTGACACATGTGCGACACTTATCAAAAAGTTATTCATTACTGCCTGGAGTGTTGCAGCGAGAATTGCCTTAATTACCGTTCGAATGGATTGCTTTAAATCATCCAAATTTGTTGGGGTTCTTTTGTAAACTTTTTTTGCAATAAGCCTACAAAAAAAAATTAGAAACAGTGAGGTCAGGAGATCTGGCAGGCCAACTTAATGTGGTTTCTTAAAATCAGTTTATTGGGGAATTTTTGCGCAATTCTGTCATAACAGGCGTGACAGGTTTCTCCATCTTGTTGAAGCCAAACAGAGTTGAAAGGGATTTTCTTTCGGCGTAATTCTGGAAAGAATAATTGTTTCAACATCTTTAAGTAAAGGTTTCCATTGACCGTAAAAGTAAGACCGTTATCTTCGAAAAATAAGGCCCGACAATGAACCTTGAAGAAACTGCACACCACACTGTGATACGAAGTGGATGTAAGTGCATGTGATGGTGTATCTGTGGGTTAAAATTACTCCATATTCGACAATTTTGTTTGTTAACATTGCGGTTTCAATCAAAATGCGCCTCGTCAGACATAAAAATGCAGTTCAAGACGTTTTTATTCTTTGACGCCTTTGGAATGATCTTCTCACAAAATTCCAAGCGAATCCGGAAGTTTCTCGGGTTCAATTTGTTTGTTAATTGAATCTTATATGGAAATAAGTTTAAATCTTGGTGCAAAATTGTCTGCAGTGACTGTCTGCTGACACCCATTTGAGGAGATAAGTTCCTTGTCGAAACTCGAGGATTCGATTGTATGGCAGCAGCTACAACAGCGAAAGTTTCCTGCGTCCGAACTGAGGAATTTAGATGATAGGGCCTTCTTGCGATTTGCCATGCACGGCAAAATTCTTGACGAACCTCATTATAGTACATCTGCTAGAAGGACTGCCACCAAACATGCGCCTATATTCTCTTTGGACGGAAAATACGGACTCTAATCCGTGAAAGCGTTGCACTATCGAAATTCTTGTTTCATTGTCCCAATTCTCCATTTTAGTTAAATTTAAACATCAATCTATATTAAAATTTAAAAATAAGTGTTTTAACCGTTTATAATTATATATTTTCATTAATAAATACAATAATACCATTGGTACAGTACGGTCTGGGTGTTCACAATTAAATAAAATAATGCTTTCATGATGCAAACATGAAAGTTAATTGAAAAAATTCAATACACTTTTTTATATGGCGTTTTTCATCGTTTTAATTTGTGGTACAAAAATACATACACGATGTGAGATTGAAGGAAATTGAATTCTTTCCTTTCGAATATTTAATAAAAGTTTATTAAATAAAGAGTAAGAATCGGTTTGACATATTTTGATTTGTTTGTTTGTTTTTTTTTTGTTGTTTTTTTTTTTTTTTTTGTTGCTAAAGTTATGTTTTTGTCGCTAATATCGCTAAATACTGAAACCATCGAATTCATTGATACATGATAGCATTAAAGAATAATTCAAAAATAAAATTATACTTCATCTCACGAAAGTGATAATGATTGATTAGGAATTAATTCTTGGATTTGTTATTTATTTAAAGTAGTTGGTTAAATAGATGAATGATATTTACAATATATACAACATTGCAAAAAATGCTGTAACATTCCAGAGAATGTTGCATTACATTCTGGTTGTGCTTTAAATTTCTTACTTTTATAAACTTCAAACGGGACAAGGTTGTCAAATCATCTGTTTCTTAATTTGTATTCCAGATTGGTGCCATTTAACAAAATTTCATATTAGTAAAAGTTGAAGGGCTTTTAAATGTGTAAAAAGAAAAAAACTATCAAGAGGGACAAAATGTAATTTTCTAAATCAAAACATTAAATTTTTATTTTTTACAGTATTTCATGCCTTTTGTATTTTGTTTTCAAACTTAATTAATTCCGTGACAATTTATTGTCTAAAATAATTTGTTGTTAAAGAGTGGAGTGACATTAAATAATATTTAGATAATTGTTATTGTTAAACTTTATTAATTAAGTAACAATAAACTTTATCAAAGATGTCACAATAATAATTATTACAAAATTTAACAACAACAAAAATAGTGTAATGACGTTTTCATTTTTTTTATTTCATTATTTTGTTAATGTAATGTCATAATTTTAATATTTGTTTGTTAGTTTTAATTAAATAATTTTTGCAAAAACCACAAACACTAAAACAGAGAGGCGGGCAGAGGATCATACGTAGAATATAAAAATGCATACTTGTTCAAATTTTAAATTTCTGTCAAAAATGTTTCAAATGATACGTCTATTTATATCCAGGTTATCATAGACATTTGAACAAGGCAACAAAATTTAAATGTTTCAATCAAATTCTATGAGTTCATGTGTGTTTTTAGATAAAAAACTCATTATATTAAAGAAGTGCAGGACCAAGTGTATATTTTTTAAAGTTGTATGTCAGAGTGCCTCAAAATTAATTATAATAACGAACCAATAAGAAAAAGTAAATTACATTAAATACAATTAGAAGAGTAAAAGGAAGAAATGAAGAAAGTATATGAGCAGAAGTTGAGCTTAAAACGAGTACATCATAGCTGTATGATTCTACTTTTCTTACTAACTATGTGTCATAATATCATTTCTTTTTATTTGTTTATTTATTCTAAGCGACTTTATTCTATAGACTTCATAATGTTACGTTCGAATTTTATTTTTCTCGAGTACTTCTCTGTTTAGACAAGGATTGATTAGCTTATATATCAATTATTTACGTGGAACTTATGAAATATTTAATATTTAGTCTGTCCAATCATCATGAATAAGTTCACGCTGGAACAATGTTTTCAAAATTCTCAGACTTACTTCACAAATAAGTTAACAGACGTCTCTATGATTTTTATGCGACAAATAATCGCTCCTTTGGGCACTAAACCCATCGAATTGTAGGTAGATTTCGTGCTACACACTCTCTCTCTTTCTGTCTCAACAACAGCAATGTGTCTAAAAAATGTGCCAACTGAAGAGTTAGTCGTCGATATAAAAGAAAGTACATATTAATGGAGATCCAAATTTATCATTCGGCATCATTTGGAGCTCTGTACGTTTAATTCGTGACAAATTTTGTACAAACATCTTAGCCGACAAGCATATAAGATCTAACTAGTGTAAGAATTAAATCGTATCACCGATTGGGCTCGGCAGCAGCTAGAATTTTGAATGTCAGCTAAAACAGATGTTAAGTGCGTTATCATTTGACTAACCACAGAATTGGGGTGCATGATTTAGTTAATTTCTCTAGCCTATCAGATGGTTCAGTTGTTCCAAAAAAAGCAATGCCAGATAGGTAACTAATTTCTTACCATAGAGAATAAACGAAATTGTGCGAATGATTTAAAGCTTAACATCGCTGAGGAAGTTTTGGTGGAACATGAACTCTTTCATATAGATTCGATATAACATTTTGAAATCGCTTAAATTCTACCAGTTCAATTTGATATGAAAATGTGAAAGCTCTTAAAAGTGGCCAACTTTTTTATTACGACTCTTAAATTAAAGTACGGTAAACTGTCCTGTCTCACCAAAACATAATTCTGTCGTACAATTTTAATGAAAACAAAACAAGCTTTGCTGCTTTTGTTGCGAATGAAAATTCTGCAGACGAAATTTTCTATCAATATTGTAGACCAAGAAGTTACAGTCCCAATTTGAGAAATAGACACAGGTTTAGTTTCAAGTCAAGTTTGCAGGTTTTTTTAAGGTAATTTAAAAATTTCATTTACCATCCCCCTGATTTCTATTTCAAACTTTTTATTTTTTTGCTAAATAGGATTTAGAATCCTATTACGTCGAGTTTGAAAGTCATTAACAAGAATATTGGTTTCTTATTGAGGTAAAACTAATATCCTCCCATACTATTGTTAGTTTCTTTAAAATGGTGATGTTTTAATCTTTAAACTTATGTATATAAAACGATTAGTTTTATTCAATATGAAAAAAATTATAATGACTTTCACATTTTTGCAACCTTATTTAAAATATATCACAGATTAAATTTATAATTTCAAATTCATCTGCTTGGATTTATAGTAATAGCTTGATGCTATTACAGAATTATGAGTGGCAATAGAAAATTAAACATCATTTTATAAAATCTAAGTTTTCATTGTTGACTCTTGAATACTTTATCTTTTAACACGTCATCATGATGGTGATGAGGATGATTATCATCGTCATTGTTTCATTAAATGTTATAATAAACATATGTATTTAAAATTAATTTTGTATAAAAACTACTCGCCATCATTAATGTGTGTGACAGTTTTCATTATGAGTTATAATGAATGGTATATCAGATTGCAGGGGGTTATCCCCAAATTAATGTTTTTAAATTCAATTTAATTTACAATATGTGGTTAGATTTTCCGACGGGACTAGATTCGCTCCTATTTGGGTATGGTTTTCCGTCGACTCTCGTCAAATTTGGTTTGTGAACAAAGCGGTTTCGGCCGCTTGCCATCTTTAGTGTTCTTTTCGTACTGAGGATTGCAAACCGGTTTGTTCGCAAACCAAATTTGACGAGGGTCGACGGAAAACCGTACCCAAATAGAAGTTAATTTACCATGGCTTTATTGAAACATTAATATATCCCTTTTAGTTCCATATGCTATTAGTGTGCGATTCACAGATAATATTACTAACACAGAACTAAATTTTATAAATTTCAGAAAAATATTTTATAACTTCAAAAAAAGTATAAAATTGCAAAAATCAGGTCTGTTCTGAAAATCACATTTTATGAAAGTGATTTGAAGGCACAATAAATGTGTTCTGCGCACAAAATTTTGTACTTTTAAAACGTTTCGGTATGCCACTTACAATTTGAAACCACTGGGGTAATTTTGCTACTATTACAATGATAATTCAACCAATATGCGTTCTTATTAATTTTGTTGTATAGTTACTTTTTATTGAAAAGAAACACTTAAAAATTAAGAAAATTTTTAGGGCACCTTTTTTACTGTAAATTTGTTATTTGCTCTTGTGTGTTTTCTATTGTGATTTCAGTTTTGTTGCGCTTTTAAAAAAGTAATATCACATCGAAAAATACAAAAACAGCGTGATTTACAGAATAGCATAAAAACACAAGTGTGATTTTAAAACCGCATGTGATTTGAAACTAAGTGATTTCAAGAACATGCCTGAATATTTACTTTTCAACCAGAAACTTCGGTATTGTTTTTAAATGTTTGCTTTTAAGTACAGTACTACTTTAAACAGATTAAAAACACATTATCGGTTGAAAAATAATCCTTTACTTTCCGCTTAGATTTATTCCATAATTTTAATTTGGCATAATTTTTATTTTGCATTATTTTTATTTTGGAAACTATTTCGATTTATTAATTTTGAAAAAGTTTTTAAGCGAAGAAAAATTGATGGTCATTAACTCGATTAAAATACAATTCAATTAATTTAAAACCCTAATAAAAGAAAACATAAATTTGTAAAAAAAAAATGTTGATTGGAACAACAAAACTTGCAATTATCTCCCCCACAGAGTGTAAGCAAATGACCCAAAACAGCATGTGTCATGTTTAATTAAAAAAATTTTTTTTCATTCTCACTTTAACATACAATCAGTTGAAAATTATCAAAAAAAAAAACAACAGGCATCACCAACGGGTTATGTAACTATCGTTTTAGCCTAACTATAAGGAACATTATACATTCTTCTTTAACAAATAACAGCTAACAGAAATTTCACATTGACAGGAAGTTAGTAAAGAAAGAGAGATAGATAGAGAGAGTGAAAAGAAAAACGTACGACTAAATGATAGCTGGTGGTCGTAAAAACTGTTCATGTATATATGTATGTATATTTGTTGTATGTATTAATATATGTGTTGCTCGATCCAAAAAAAAACTGTGTAGAGTTTACTGCTATAGTAAAATTATTATTGCAGTCGCAGATAAACGGCAACTTGAATGTATTTCCACCATCAGTTTAATTATTTGTGATGCACAATAGAAGAGGAAATAATGAAATATATGTACGTACTGCATCCTTGCATCACAGTTACGGCTGATGCTTTCTCTCCCTAAAAGGTTTTATGTCCCACCATTTTATGTTGCAGTTCCGTTTTTTTTTTTTATTATTTCAGTTAACTTGGATTCTCGTTCAAATCTATAAATATAATAGTTTTGCTCTAGATATCCCATACATATTTAAATACATGCATACACATATATTTATGTTGGGACATTTTTTTGGCTTGTTATTGCATGATAATGCAATTGTGCGTTGTCAGTGAATTTAATTATATACATATGTAGGACCACAGAGAAAGTGGTGCCTGTCATTGTTGGTTGCTGAAGACAGCTTTCATAAACAAACTTCATTTTTATCATTTGTGTTTTTATTTTCTCTATATACTTACTCATCGTTGAGTGTATGTCTGAATGCTTGTGTGCTGCTTATTTCTCCGTCTTTTCGTTTCCATTAGTGGACTTTCTACATTTTCAATTTAAATGTTTTATTTTTGTATTACGAATATATTTTTATTATAATAACGTGCAACTAATAAGAACAATATTTTAATAAAGTTATCACGACGTATGTGGAATGTTATTTCTAACATATTTTATTTACAAAATAAATGTTGCTCATACGTATCGGTATATCAGACAAATTAAAAATACTCATATATTTATTACTGTATTGGTATTATTCTTTTCGTTTTAGCATTTGTTTATGTACGTTCAAATATATTTTGATGAACATATTGTAAATTACATCTTTTCCGTTTAATTCTCATAAGTTTAAGGCTCCTTAAAATTATCAAAATCCTTTTCATAAGTATATTAAAAACATGACAGTAAACTTATCTTTATCAAAAAAACTATTCTGAAATGAGGGATATTTTTTATAAACGTTAGACAAATATGTTAAAATCAGGGACCGTAACTGTTATGACTTTTATCGAAAAAGTCAAGAAAAAAGTCATTTTTTAACTTTAATTTTTTAAGGCAGAAATATAAGTTATTTCTTAACTTTTATTTTGTAAGACAAATATTAAAAGTTATTATTGGCTCTTATTATTTTATTCAAAAAATAAAAGTTTTTTTTTTAACTTTTAATATTTTAAGGCAATAATAAAAGTCAGGAATTAAACATTGCATAGTAATTCGCAAGTTTTATTGTCTCCAATATATAGGTAATAATAATTAATGTATGTTACAGAAGTCTATAGAAATTATTATTATTATTATATTTGTTAAGCTGTTTAATTTTACCATCAAAATTGATTCCAAGTTTTCTTCAGATAAATTATATCTCAAATTCCCCAAAATCGATTTGAGTGCTGAAAATGATCTTTCTACACTGACTTGAGTTGCAGGTGCAGAATGTACAATAAGTGCTAGTTTGTGCAGCCATGGTAGAGTAATTTTTTCATTATCCCAATATTCTAGTAAATCAGCTGCAACATTTAAGCGTTTTTCTTGAAATTGTGATAACGAATGTGTTATCATTTATAGCATTGAACGCAATTAAACTTGCGTATTACTAGTCATATTTATTTCATGACATTTATTTTTGCCTTAAAATATTAAAAGTTAAAAAATAACTTTTATCTTTTGAGTAAAATAATAAAAGTTAAATATAACTTTTAATTTTTGCCTTAAGTAATAAAAGTCAAAATTAAAAGCTGCTTTTTGACTTTTATCGAAAAAAGCACAAATATAAAAGTCATATAAAAATTTGCAGGTACATCACCTATGTATCATAATGATGAAATCCAAAATTTTTTACGTTCATTTTTTGTGTGCTTTTTTGATGTATAATTTTAAAAATAACAGCTATTTTCTGTCCCTGGTTAAAATATAATCCTACAAATTAATTTTCAGTAAAATGTTTGCCATAATTGGTCTTGAAGAACCAAGATATATATATTTCTTACTCCCCACACCGCGAGATCAATAATTTAACAAATGGTCTAAATGTCCTTGACTTCTAGTTGCAGGGCCCTGTATATCTAGGTGTTTGATGCTGTTAAAAACCCCTGTAGCAGTAGTTGGACCTCTGGATGTATGTTCAGACAAATATTCGAAAAAAATTTAGATCTTGCTCTACAGATGAACTTCTCTCCTCCAAAAAAACTTATATTTATTAAACTTTTTTTTAACTAGTAAAGTTTTTTAGTTTTTTTAGTTTTTATGTTTTGTATAAAATTACAATTAAAAAAATACTCAAATAAATAATTCATATATTCTAGTGAAGATAGTAATAATGACAGCTTTAATTCATCTGTAGAAATTTAATTTGTTTTTCCCATTACAGTGACAGTTTGTTTTTTTTTTTTTTAATTAACGCAGAAATAAGATGATGAAAATAGAAGTATAGAAAAAAGAGTCTGCATTTTTTATTTCACGCTGTCTGTCATTGCTGTTAATACAGTAGGCAATGATGTCACGCCATATATAATAAAAGTAAGTGGATTTTTTTTTTGTTATATTTGTTAATAGCTTTATAGCGACGTTTTCACAGATTTTAATAATGTATGTATTATCAAAATTGGTTCTAAATATGGGGAGCTATAAGCATTTTAAAACCCCGCTAGCTCAAGCTAGCTAGAAATCACGTATACGTCGCACAGTGTGGCCTTTCGTTGCATAAATCATAATCTTTTAAGTAATCAAAATATTTAAAAATTTTAAAAATCATTTAAAAGACAACTCCTCAAGCTTCAATATACAATATTATAGTTTAGCCGCGGCATTGTGCACGGTGATTGATTTGATTGTGTTCGTTACGAACATCATAACTTTTAAAGTAATAAAGATATTTTAAAAATGTATAAAGCATTTGAAAGATAAGCTCTTCCGCTTAAAAATAATAAATAATCTGTATGGCCATAGCCCCACAGAGGCAATATGCACAGTGATTTTTTCCTTGCAAAAATCATAATTTTAAAATTACCAAGATATTTCTAATGGTTAAAAATCACCTAAATTTTAAATCCTTTAGTTCAAAAATAAGTGCTCCCGCATTTTTATAGGCACTGTGAACGGTGACACCTTTTGAACCTTTTTTGCCAAAAAATCATATCTTTTAAAGTAATAATATTTTTAAAATTTAAAAAGCATTTAAAACATAACTTCTTGTGCTTCAAATGCTATTCTCATAAGGAAGTATAGAAAAACCAATACGCTAATACAACATTTTAAATTAATATATTTTTTTATTTATATTACAGATACACATTTTTAAAACATTTATAATAATAATGCCATAAGTAATTTATAATTATTCGGAATCATTTTCAATATAAGCAATTTTATTTTTCGTGCTTGATTCCTTTAAATAAATATTTTATGATATTCTCACGAAATATTTATTACAAAAATTTTTATTAAAAAATAAACATTTTATGATTTTCTCATAAAACATTTATTCCAACAAAAATAAAAATATTTGAAATGTATTACTGCAATATGGATGTGCTCTCCCCCGCAGTAATACATTTCAAATATTTTTATTTTCTTCCAAATCCTTTAGAGATCTTACATATCTTCCTGAATTTAGTGTGTTTAAAGAGACCGCCAACATATTAACAAGGTCCTCATTCTGTCTAATCCGTTAAATCTTGCAAGTATTCGTGTATCTAAAGTGTTTGTAGTCTTTTGTTTTTACATTCCTGGGCTTCTTCTGATAACTCTCAAATTGGTAAGCACTGATATTCAATTAAATTTTTACCATGAGCCAAAATCTGATGTACCGTTGGAGTAAGTTTCTTCTCATGGTATATTTGAGCCAAAAGTTGTACAATTTTTGATTTCTCTAGAGTTTATAACATTTTTGTATTTCGGATTGTTACCTTATCATTTTCAAAAAATGCTCTGGACATATTTCCTACGTAAGTATTTTCATACTCCTGTATTTCTTTTGGTTTTGCAATCTTATCAAAACATTCCCCTTCTAACGGAATTATATAAGCGATTTTTAAAATAAAGTCAAAATCTAAACCTAATTTTGCTATGCAACGGAACACTTGAAACATCAAAATTTTGAAAGTCTATGATTTTTTGCAAATCATATACTTCAAAGTTGACAAACTATCTGTTATTACATTTACATTCATTTGCCATGAATATATGTAAGACAAAAAAATCACAATCAATCACAACAAACATTTTTTTAAAATTAATTTCCAAGTAAACGAAGTGAATATTGATTGTAACATCCTTTTCATGGTATCCTAATAAATTGTGTAATTTTTCTACAATAGCCAATTTAAATTTTAATGTAAAATTGTATAAGCTCTGGTACTGATAACTACTTTTACAAAGTAAAAACTTAACTGGCTGCATTACACAATTGCAGTTTATTTTATACCCAGAACAAAAAAAGTTAACATTACCAGGGGGCTATACACTGCAGCTTATATTTTAGTCAATATAAAAATGTTTTGGGAAAAGGCGCCACAGTACGTCGTACATACACAGCTAATATTTCAATTAATGTGTTTTAATAATTTTGAAAAATTATCTTCTTATAATTGCCGCAAAGTCTAATCAGATGACTCGACTGCTAAAAATACCAGTATTAATTAGGTAGCTAGTCCAAAATAAATTTTATTACTTCATTTCTAATTTGCCGACTAATACGCTATAAGGAAATATCGACAGAACTGACTGCAGCGTTGTAATATGCAATATTGTAAATACCACAAATTTTATCAAATCCGGCCTATATTTGCAGCAGAACTTAAAATATGTTCACTCAACCGAAATACCAAGTTCTGTTTAAATGCCGTTATCAAGAGCAGAAATAATAGATTTTTAATTTGTGGTTTGTATGGGAGGTACTACGCCCCTTTGTCCAATTGGACCGAATTGTAAATCTAAACCACCCGGGGCGCCACCCAAACACATACAAAAAAATGTATGCAAATCGGTCCAGCCGTTTAGGAGGAATTCAGCCACAACACACGTACAGTAGAATTTTATATATAAAGATAACAAAATTGCACCATTATGAACGAGCAAGTGACAGACAGCAAGCAAGTGGTAGTAATCAATTTTAATGGTTGCAATAGTTCTAGTATTAACAGCTATTATAGCTAGTATAGATAGCTAGCATAGCTAGTACTAGCTTAACAGAAACTACTACTGTAGCAGAATCTTAAGTGTAATAACACAAATTCGTAACACTGTAAAATCTGACTAATTAAACAAATCAATGAACCTAAAATATGTTTCATATTATATTATACACACACACACATATTTTACACACACATCAACAGTTTTTGATAATTATATAAAAAAAAAACTTATAAAATCTTTTTAAATTTCCAGAGATTCTAACATAGAGAATTGCTTTAGTTTAAAGTAATATTAATCACACGTGTGTACACTCATTTTTTCAATTTATTCTCTCACAAAAAACTTACACCCCCAACCCAATTGAATTATTTTCTTTACGTTGATTTCAATTTAACACCAAATTGAAATATTTGGAATTTTAATAATGTTGATTCTATTTATACCAAAATTGTTTACTCCAAATGCTTGCTGGAATACAACTTTAAAAAAAATCAAACACATATAAATCAAACATTCATCATAAAATTCTTTTATACTTAAATGCAACGGACGCTTTTTTAGCACCCTAGAAATTTAAATTGGAGAGATATAAAAAAAATTATTCATGACAATGAAAATAATTTCGTGAATATGATTACGAATGGTGGGGTTACCTTTTCAAGAATTGCTAGCCGTATGTTTCGAACAAGACGAACAATTTTAGCCCTTCATGCGTCAATTGCTGCTGTTTCAACAGTATAAACCAGTGATCAAATTTTAATTAGCCGATGCATGCTGTCCATCCTCTTCACCTCACATCTAGTAGATGTAATAAACTCTTAAGTGATTGCACTATACATTATTTGCTTACAATGCAAACCCGCTATAAGCTATAAATAAGTCTAAACTTTGCGTTTAACGTCTATAAGTTCCACAAATTTATGATTGATTTGTAGAAAAAGTCTTCATATTTAGATAGCGCATTGTTCACGCATCAATTTATTCATGATGATCTCCTAGAGTACACTGAGCACATATGTTTAATAAATATAACTTGACACAGTCTGATAGTCTTATTGACACTTACTTACACTTTTGTAAATTCTATCGGAGTTAAACAGAAAAATCACCCTATACAAATTTTATCTATGGTAGAACAGATTTAATCTAAATATTGCAGCGATTGTTATTTGCTTTTCCTGCATTATTTTTCTACATAAGAAAATACAATTGTGTACCTCGTTTATGCAATTTAAAAAGACAACACACCATGATGACAGTATATGACATATGTATACTCTACAAAGTCAATAATACTATCAATTGCATACAACTGAGTATACATAAAAAACGTGTACGTGTATGCGTCTCTATACAAAATCTGTATAAATAGTTTTTTAAATTTGATTTCTTTAAAAGATGTCATAAAACGTAAATTGAACAATTCAATTTTATCCAATATTAAAAAACAAAAATATGTTAATATCAGCAAAAAATATTTTAAAGAAAAGAAAATCAAAAAATATATTCGATAAATATATTTTAGATTTAATTAAAGACACAAGTAAAAAAAATATTTAATAAATAATTTTTTTCATTTTTTCAGTGGTTGGTTAGGCAGTGCCAAAGGCTGGTTGGGTAGTGCTTCAATACCTTCAATGCCGGCCATGCCTGCAATGCCCTCTATGCCATCGATGCCAGCTATGCCTTCAATGCCCAACATTCCAGGATTACGTAAAGGCGCTGAGGGTGAATTAGGTGCCGAAGGTGAGGCTGCCGCAGCCGCTGGTACAACAATTCCTACTGCAGCCGGCGAAGAAGATGACAAATCGAGGTACCTTAGGTATGGGCCCCACAACTTGGTTAATGAGGAAATTTTGGTATTTTCTTTAATATAAAACAGCAGTCTACAAACGAATTAATATGAAAAACCAAAGAAAAACGAAAACGATTTAATTTATTACACCGTTTGAATATGTTAATCAACTTATAACACGATGATTTGTTATTAATGAACGAGTTATTATGGTTTTGAATATTGTTTTTAATAATTTTAATTTAAAGTTGTTTTTCTTTTAGGTTTTATTTAATAAGGCAATATGTCGTCGCTGATTTGTAACAACGAGAGTTATTAATTATTAGTCATATGTGTGCTGGAAAAAGTCTGAATTTTTTTCGTTAAAAACTATTGGACCAAATTTTAAATTAACCGAAAATATAGGTTTCTGCTCAAAGCAGAAAATGTATTCTTATTTATAATTCTTTTTAAACAGCATTAGACTTTAGAGTAAAAATTAATTACGATTGTCTAATAATAACAAAATTAAATTTTTCAAATAATTATTGTGTGTACGGTGGAATCCGAGTCAATGAAATAAAACTTAGCATACACAGAAACAAATTTAATGCATAATATTAACATGAAAATTTTATGAAATCTACACGATTTATTTAAATCAATAGATGATTTTTGTAAAATCTTCTTTTTTTAAATCTGTTAATTTGACTTAAAGATAGGTTATGAATAGTTATAAAAAATTAGAATAACTTTTCTTTAAGCTAACACAATTTTAAGAAAAATATTGATAAAACCTCATAACAAAAACAAAATATGAAATTAATTAAACTTACAACCGGAAAGGAAGTTAAAACAAATATTATTTTCGCTGCTTAAATTGGCTTTTAAATATATAAGACCCAAGTCGTTAGAAATCCTATTAGTTATTCATTAGTTGATGCTAGAAAAATTATTATATACATTTGTTTTCTGTCAAAAATGCCTGCCCATGTTATTTGTCAAACTGCAGTCCAAGTCTAAGGTCATGCAGAAACTGTTATTAAAACTTAACTTATTTATTTCAATAAAATTGTAATTTATTTTTCAAACTGAATAGAAGTATGCCGATTTCAGAAAAGTAAAATTTTAATATAACCTAGATAATAGAAAGCTTTTTTTTAATTTAATGTAAATATTTTTAAGGCAACTTTTTGGTGTGTTTTCTTTATTTTAATTTGTAAAATAGTAGGCGCTATTATTTAAGGCTAATGATAAAAATTGCAACTATTGCTGCTCTATAAAAATAAATAGTAGGTTAATCGGTATATTAACTTTTTTGAATACTAACAGCCGTATGCATAAAAACTTAAAGCAGGTTAAACTGCCATTGTTAAGCACAATTTCTTAAAGTTGTATTCAAAAGACGCTTTCACCTTAAAATACCTTTGTTAACTTTAAAGTAGGAAAAATCTACTTTAAACCTACAATAAATTGACAGTTCAGTTTTATTATTGAAAGTTTAAAAACAAAACAAATTGTGTTTACAATAAACTGAGCCGTTTATTTTAAGTCAATTTGCTTTTGTCATCTTTTTTATTTTGAATTAGTTTATAAAACATTTTATAGGGAATGTAAAAATTGGTAAAATTTAATCCATTGAATTTTAAGCCATTTCGACTAGTCGGTATTTACTTTTCTTTCTGAAACGGATTTTTCTAATGATTGTGTTGAAATAAAATCTTTTTTCTCCATGTTGTGTACTGTGAAGAATTTTTTCGACAGGGGGCTATTACTACTATTACTATTTTGTCCTTTACATAAGTTACTATGTGCAATATTATGCTTTTGAGTTGTGACATTCTTAAATATTTTATACAACACAAAGCAAACTCCTGAGATTAAAAAATTAACAAAATGATGTTAATTATGTGTAGTATATTAGATATCACTATAATATAGTTCAGTAAACTGCACTATTCTTTCGTACTAATAAAAATAAGTCCAATGATCAAAATAATAATTTACAGACACTTATTATAGGTTTCCATGTCTTTCACACTAAGCTCTGTAATTAATTTCAAAATAAACATTTTTGTTATACCGTTAATTCTCAATACTCCTCTCAAACCAATTTCAATACTTCTCAACTTATTAATTTCAAATTTATTAAAAATGAAAAAAAAAACTGTTCAGTTGTGAAATAATATTGCCATTTTCCGTTCCAACTGGCTGGTTGGCGGTTGTGACTTATGCCACTTTCAATGTAAACGGCTCAATTGACAGTTGTACTTTGTTATTCCAAAAATTTTTAAAAATGTTTATTAAAAACAAATTGTAGTATACAAATAATAATAAAAAGTAAAACATAACATGCCATTCAATATGAAACATTTTTACATCTTTATTTTTGTAATTATAATTAATTATTTAAAACAAAAGTTTTATTGATGTACATATAATCAAAACAAAGCCCGTTATCCAAATACTTAGTTTTTTAATATGAACAAATCCTTTGTAAGTTCTTCGTAAGCCTTGCAAATTGACCTTTTTTGGGTTCTTTGCTTTTTATTAAAAAGATTAATAAAAAAACAAAAAAAAAATATTTTGATTTTGTCGAAAACAATTAAAACATTTTTAATGGATCTAACTACCCGGCTATATAATATTCATTTTTATACATCGTTAACTACAAAGTGACAACTGAAAGCAGTGATATTGCCATAATCAAAATACTAATTTTACTAAAACATACATTAGCTAAAGTACTGTTTATGAATACCATTTTTTAACAAACGTCTGTTAGTCTTAAAGTGTTTGTTAACTAACGTGTACTTTAAAGCTCAAGTAAGCGTTTTTTATGCATACGGCCGTATATATTCAAAAAGGGTTAAAGGCCCTGAAAAAAGCAAAAAACACTTAATTTAATAATTAATTAATTAATTTAATTGTGTTTTCTTTAAATGTCACTCAGGCATTTTAAAAATTTGAGTCTGTCAAACCAAGTTTATTATAATGGATATTGTGCACAAACAATTAAAGTTGTGAACTACCGAATTTTGACTTGACTTGATATTTTCGTGTGTTTTTTTTCTGAACCGTTTCTATGCGATAGCATTATAGTTTTTTTAATAACAATAATTAATATCGGTAACACTATACAGGAAGATTTTTTTTACACTTTTCAAGCATGGATCGAAAAGCGTTCTACAGTACAACAAATTATTATTTTGTTATTTTGCCCTGTCACTTGTTATAATAATAATACTATTATTTCCACTTGTAAATGACGACATATTGTCATTTTTTATTTTTCAGGGTTCCAACAGTAGTTAGCTTCGATTTTTAGTTGTTTTTTTTTTTTTTATTTTTTCTAACGATTTTAATTTCTAAGGTCTTCTGAGAAAACATATACGGGCATGTTTGGAATCTTGTCAAGCTATCAATATGCTTGGACATAAACAAATTGTCGATAGAAGATGATCTGTCTGAGATTGTAATTTTCTATTGTATCTTATTAAGCATAGCAATAAGTAGTGGTAGGTATCGTTGTGGCATAAATATTATAACTGCGCTACACATATTAACTTTATATTTCCACAAGAATTACTTCACCGAACTGACTGAACTGTTTTCATTTAGTTTGGTCCTTTCTTAGAAGCTCAGGGGATGAAGCTCCTAAGACTAAAATGTTTTTGTTACTTAATTTCTATGACCTAAATATGTATTAACATTGAGAAGTTCTAGATTTTGGACATGTGACTTCTTTACAGTTCACATAGAGTGAACTTATTTGTAGGCTTAGATATAACTACTTTTTTATAAATAAAAACTACTAGGCTAATTATGAATAAAAAATTATATCTGGCAAATGTACATCACGGCCACACTGACAGATGTTGATTCTTTCATCAAAGTTTTTAATCACTTGTCGGCAAAATGGCGGTCTCATTTCGCTAATCACATCACGGATTTTGAGATTGAGAGATTCTATTGCCTTCGCATACACTCTGTCGTTAACATAGTCTCACAAAAAATAATCTAGTGGTGTTAAATCACACGATCTAGCTGGCCATTTGACTGCTATTTGTCGTGAATGTAACTTTAACAAAATTTTAATTAAATTAATGCGATTTATGTGCGAAATTGAATTCACTGTAACAATTGCCAATGCATCTACTAAGAATACGTCTAAAACTATTATGTTGTTGGTGTTGCCACAATTGAAAAACAAACGCCTTGTTGAAAAACTCGATATAGTATTTACATTTAGGTATTAAATATTAATATTAATTCCAAATGATATGGTTATGTGGACATCGATCCGCGTCTAGTTAAGGTAAAGCAACAATAATAATAAAGCATACATACACTTGACTAATGTGCAATGCATTTGGAATACACCAACATTACGTTTGTTTATTTGTCTGTTTGTGGTGTGACAAAGTTTTGGGTAATTTGACATTTGTTATTTATACATAAATGTGTTGGCAACTGCGGCTATTGTTACAGTACTTACTGGTCGGTGCTACTACAGAACAGGACCATCGTTCATTGCGATGGCATTCCTCAATTTTTTTATTTACTTTCAAGAGCTCAAAAATTTTAACAAATAAATGAAAAGTTCCATCTTTTTTTTAATTAACACTGAAACTTATTCACGAAAAGTTACACTCATTTTAGAGAGCTTTGTTATTTTTGTAACCTTTCTTTTATATAGATTTATTTAAGTTTTCCCTTTCGTATATAAAAATTATACTAAAGTATTAAGACTACTACTAGAGCGTTTTGTCAGAAGACCTAAGATTTATTATTTTTATTTTTTGTTTGTTTCTTTCTTTAATTACCTTTAACGCTTTAAAGCTTTTCTAACAAATTATTTTTCTTAAGCATTTGTTGAATATTAATTAAATTTTTAAATTTTTTTGCTACACAGTTTTTACATTTTTATATATTCCCAACAATATTTAAGCTGAAGTGTGTTACTATTTTACAGCTTTAACCATTTTTAAAATTATTTTAAATAAAATGCATATACTCGTATAATAATATACTTCTTTTTATAAAAACATATTTAAATCTATTATAAACTTCACCTTTCTATTTAATGAAAAATTAAGCAACAAAGTATTTAAACAAGTTTTTAGTATGGTTTTCATTTCTAATTTGTATATATTAAAATATTATTTATTTAAGGGTAAGGGGTGCTATAAAAAAACAAATTATACAATTTCTAACAACACAAGTTTTTATTATTTACTTTTTTTTTGCAATAAAGTTTCTTATAAATCCCTTTAAAATGTATTTCAACTTTCACCACATTTACTTCATTTAATAGTATTATTTTTTTAGTTTCTTTTTTATTCACCTTTAGTTTCATTTTGTTTAGTTACTTACAACTCATAAATAAATCTAGTTTCAATTAAAATATTTTTTTTTGTTCATTTTTGTAATAAATAGCAAGAAATATCAGTTTCCATCATTCAATAGTTGCGGCCCATCAAAACCACCACGTTTGGAATTTATAAAAGAAAAAAAATATTTATATATATAAAATAAATCAATGAGTCAAAATCTATTTTTTATTTTGAAATTATTTTGATAAAAACAAAGTCCTAAATGTTTTTTCCTTTACCCTCAATATTTGTTGTCGTAGATGAACTTGTAGCTTTTTTTTATTTTTCTTCATAATTTATGTGCTTATAATTTTCTTTTCTTTTTAATGGTAGTTTGTTTTTATTTTGTTTGGTTTTCCCCCCAGCTAGAGAGCTAATAAATTAGTTCTTTTTTCAATTTTAAATCATTATTCAATGTATTGTGATATTTCTGTCATTTTGGCTTTCTTTATCTTTTACGAACTATATAGAAGCTGTCTAAAACTGTCGCTATCTTTAAAAACAAAAGAATTTTAATCCTCTTAAACGTAAAACTTAAATGTTTTCAGTCATGCAAATTGCATGTTATTATTCAGCAAAAAATATTAATAAAAAAATAAATTAAACAATGTGAGGAACAGAAGGAAAAACCTTTTTCAATCTGAATACAATGTTCATCTTCTTGTGATTAGTATTGCTTTTTTTGTAAATTTTTATATAAACTTCTTTTTTCAGTAATTTTATTATTTGATTCAACAAATTATGACATAATTTTTATAATTTAAAAAAAAAATATGTTTTGAATTTAAGTATTTTTTTTTGTGTTTTATTAATTTCATCTCATGAAAAACATTGTACATATTCATACTGAGATAAAACCTGCACTTATTTGTTTAGCTTTATGTGTATTTATTTAAATATGAATAGTTTTTTAATGCTCTTTTAGTTTCTTTAATAGATTCTCGTGTTAAAAATATATTGAGAAAACCAAATTTCATAATTAAGATCATATTTTAAAATTTCAATTAAATAAAGACCTGGACAACCAAGTTGTACTACAGACCCTTATCTTATATTATTTAAATAGAAGTCGGTATTCACAAAAGGTAAAAACTTTAATGGGGTTTCTAGCTGCGAGGTCTAAGCATTAATAGAGAACTTAGGGCTGCTTTGCGCCAGATCCTTTTGAATACAGCACATAATTATTAAAATGATAAATAAAGGGAGCCTTACAATTAAGAGTGGTTTCGAAAATGATTTTAAATGCAGAACAGATAAAATACATTTTTATTTTTTATTTATTTATTTTTTGACGGCTGCCAGTTATTTGATGGTTATATTTTATGAGTATTTAACAGCAGTAATTCTCAGATAATCTATTTTATGAAGTTAGATTTTATATAAAATGAAAGAACGATCTAAAAGCAACTCTAATTATACGAATATAGTACTAACTCTCCAGTACTCCCCCCCAGGAGCACATTTATATGTCTTAATGGAATCTCACCATTAAGACATGTGTCATGTAGGGGTGGAGGTAAAAGGGAGTCCAGTCCCCTAAAGGCTAGCAGAAGCCAACTGGACAACTTCCATTTTATTTCCACGGAAATCAGTAAAGCCCAGACTTCAGCTTTTACTGTTCTCTGACTGATTATTTAGGTTAGCCTTTCGGGAATTATCGTGGTGGTTGTAATTTCCTAGGTATTCATGAAATGATTAAGGCACCAGAATCATCTCACTTTTGACCAAGAACACAAGGTGAATAAGCCGGATCCAATGAGCATGCTATATCATGTGTTTTGGACCAGGAATTGGATAGTTTCCAACTCTTCAGCAATTAGTGGGGGTGGCGGCCCTCCTTCGAGCTCCCGAAATTGCAACTAGGAGTAACTAGAGGATAGAGATATCTAAGGGCTTCCTAGAGCGTGGGTGACGCTACATATCACTCAAGTAATTTGATTCACCATCAGTTTATGGCTCACACAGCTAGGTACTGATACAAATCTTATCACGCTCTGTACGTTTGTCTGCTTATTCGACTAAATCCTTTTACAGAAGCACTCTCTAGAAAGTGCAATCGACTACAAAGTTTTTACACATTTGGTCTACTTGTTTGTCCGTGCCGGTTTTCAAAGCTTTACAACAGAATAAAGAAAATATAGTAAACCGACATCTTTAAGCGATTTTACATATTTTTGTGGGTATTTTAAACACTTATTATGCCTGCTTTCAAAATTCGGATCCTTTGAAATGAAAAGGGGGAAACGAGGCATTTATATATAAAATACTTGTATAAATTTAAGTTTTATTATTTAGCAAGTCTGCACTATTCTAAGTAGAGCCACAGGACACACAAGTGTGTTATAATTTTTATATTTATAATTTTTTATTTAATAAAATTACTACTGGTATCGTCACAGATTTGTTCTTATCGAATTCAAGAGTTACCTAAATATTTTTTGTTAGATATAATAATTATAATTATTTGACCTTTTTTAATATTTTTTAGTAGTTAATTATTTAACACTAGGTCATTATTTAATAAAATATTTTAAAAAATAAAGTTTTAAATTTTTTTCTTAATTTAAAATTAATTTTAAAATTTTTTCTTAATTTAAAAAATAATGTTTTAAAATTTTTTTTATTAAATAATGACCTAGTGCTTAATAATTATATACTAAAAAATATTTTTTGTTAGACGTTTTCTTAGTATATTTATCTGCCAATGGCGTCTAATATAAATAAAAGCTTCTTGGTATCTTTTATTGATTTACATGCTGGTATTTTTTGTGTTATAAATGAATATATTTCATTTTGCATGTCTCATGCGAATGCAAATAATTTTTCTTTCAACATCTTTTAAATATAGTTTGCATATTAAATATAAATTTTGTAAATTGTTTTATTAACTGCTTTCTATTTTAATCTATGACAAAGAAATATTATAAATATAAAAAACTAATTGTTGGAATTTTGTTGGCTTTATCTTTTGTTTGCTAAAATTACAGTGCCACAGAGGGAGCGGACTCCCATCCAGCTTCTGGTGATGAAGGACAACTTGGTGAAGAGGGTCAAATTGGACAGGGTAAGGGAGATGATGTAAAAAGTACGTGTCACAAATTCAAAATTTAAACTCTTTATTGGTAACAACTAAAATGTACACTAATCAAATTTAAATAATGAGAAAAAATAAAAACATATCATGCAATGAGTAAAGAACAAAGTGACAGGTTACTTGAATATTTACAGTTTCTAATACATTTCCCTTAAATAACTTTTCCTCACGAAGCACAGTTTTAGCAAATCATTTTCTTTTTCAATTATCAGCTAAAGTTTTATCTTCCTTAATATAATTTCTTTGTTTTGTCATTGTCACTAAATGATATATTTGAATCTGATTTCAGTTACCACAAAAGTAACACAACAAGCAAAGCATTTTGGTTCATTTTTGACATCAGCCTTTAGTGAAGCTGGTTCAAAGATAAAAGAAACTGTTAAGAAAAACGTAAGTATTTCAGGCAAATTGGGTGCCTTATAGACTAACAAACACCGCTAATGAAACTCTTACTCACTCACACATAATTTGAAATCAAAATTGTGAAAAAATACAAAAAAATAAAATAAAAATAATTGAATTTGAAAAAAAAAAATTTTGCTTCCAACTTAAAGCCCATTTTGGAATCATTTAATAAAGAACAAGAAGCGTTTATTAAGGGCCAGGCTGGCGGTAATGGTGCCGCCGTTGCACCCTGGTCTGGTCTTCCCAATGAAGAGAAAATTAAAGGTGAAATTATGGGTCTATCACAAGATCGTCGTAACTTTGTTCGAGCTCCACCAGCTGGTGTCGATTTTGAATTCAACTATGAAACTGCTTATCCAACTGCAATCGCCATCATGGCTGAGGATAAAAATTTAGAAACTATGCGTTTTGAATTGGTACCCAAAATGTAAGTACAACAAACTAATTTTATTAAATTTACTTTTTTTTTTTATTATCATTCTCATAAATATTAAAATTTTAGCATAACTGAAGAAAATTTCTGGCGAAATTATTTCTATCGCGTATCACTAATTATCCAAGCTGCCGAATTGGGTACTCTTGGTGAAGATGGTGTAGCACAAGCTTCAAGTGGTGAAGATGGTGAGTTTTAATTAGTTCTATTTAACTCTTTTTTTCTCTTTCTTTTGATCTCTCTAAAAGTTTTAATAATTTTTTATGATTTCTGTAAAAAATAATCATAGTGAGGTTCGATTTAAATAATTTATTTTTTTTTCAACTTCAGTCTCTTCTATTTATATTTTCTTTTAATCTTTTATATATTTTTTTGAGTTTCTTCATTTTACGTAACTAAAGATGGTTTGTTTATTTTTTTATGTATAGCAAAAGAAAATTTATATTGAAGAAAACTGAAAAATTCTAAAAAGAAAGGAACCTCATTAACTTTGTCATTCTAGTTCTTTTGAATTTATTTAGCATATCTCTGCTTATACCCGATCTAAGTAATTGGATTTTGTACCGAGTTAACAATTGAATTTATGTAAAGAATATAATGAGCTGCTGAATATAGACACAAATTTAAATTTCGTAATTTTCTCAAATCAATTTTTCAGTGGGAATCAGGAATCAGCAATCCAACCTATATTCAGTTGCAAAAAAGCCTTTAAAGTAATATTTCAGTTGACTAAAAATTATAAACATCTCGTAACAATTTTACCAAATACTTCGCCAAACTTTAATTTGGTTCGACAGACTGTCAGTGATGTCCACAAGGCTTGGACTCTCTCTTTGTCTCTCTCTCCGTTTGAACTAACATTTAAATAATTTTTTACAACTGATATTTATTTATTATTATTTGCGTTTAAAAAGCAAATATGAAATGCGAAAGAGAGTTTATTTGTCAATTTTTTTGTTTTGTTTTCTTTTGTAAGGTTAGGAAAGACTTCTATCGGTCCATTCTTTTTTTCCCTTTCTAATCAAAACAAAAGAACTTTTCACATGTTATTTATTTAGTCAGCTTACAGATTTAAATAATACACCTATACCCTTAATAGTCATAACAAGTGATATCGTTTATTATATATTACGACAGCAAAGCTTTTGGCTTTTCAATCTGTTAATCTACTTTATAGTTTTAAAATATTTTACAGTGTCATATTCCCACAAGCTGCTCCCAGTTAGAGGTTTGCATTGTGCGGTCTTAATCATTTGGGCTATGAAAACAAATTATGCAAACTATTTGTTTAGGATTCGTTCACAATCCAATTATATTTGAATGAAATTCTATTTAATAATAACCAAGAATTAAATATACACTAATCTTTTAAACGGTCTTTTAAATATTTTGACGATTTTTTTTTTATTTTATTTTCCACAGGAAAGCGAAATATCGAAAAAATAAAATCATTAAAATATTTAAAAGACCGTTTAAAAAATTAGTGCATATTTAATTAAATTAAAAAAGGTCGAATATAAATAAAAGTAATAATCAAGAATTTTTTTTTAGTAATTAATTTTAAGCACAAGGTCTTATTTAATAAAAAATTTTTTAAAAAACTTTATTTTTTATTATATTTTCGATATTTCGCCATACCGTTGGTTGGCATCAACCAAATATCGAAAATATAATAAAAAATAAAGTTTTTTAAAAAATTTTTTATTAAATAAGACCTTGTGCTTAAAATTAATTACTAAAAAATATAAAAAAAGGTCAAAAAATTATAACTATTATAATCAAGAATTTTATTAAAAAAAATATTATTTACGATATTCGAGAATTAAATAAAGGGATGAAATATTACAATTTTTTAAAACGATTCCCGATGCCCAGTAGACCAGTCTACGAAGCGCTAAAACACATTATACTCTTCAAGCTTTACTAAGCTCACAGCATAGAGGGTGTTGTAGCTATCGTCCATATCTTAACAATGCTAAACTTATTTGAGTTCGTTTTTGACTTCAAGCTCAATTGTCTTTAGTTGTCCTCATTCCGGATTTCTAGTGATGACTATTTACAGACAATTATTTTGTTATTTCAAATCGTAACAGAAAATTTTAAGCGATATGCAATTGCCACAACATGGGCTTAATAAGCTATCCATCGCTGATCACGCTTAACGACAGCGATTAACAGCTTCAAAACTAGAATATCAGGGGCACGGAAATACTATTCTAATAATCAATTGCGTTCAATGTCAGGCTAGATGAGATCTTTGTCATCTTCAAAACGTATTATCCACTTATAATCGTTCAGCAAATAAATTTCTTTTGTAATACAGTTTTTTAATTTATTTTTTTTTTATTTTTTACTTTACCTTTTTAAAATTTATTTTTCAAACATTTCAAAGCTATTTTACTGCAGCTTCAATCAAATTCAACTGATAACGTTTTCTAACTCTCAACTTCAATATATCACTTTCACACTTCAGAAAAAAAAAAAATCAACAAACATATTTCAGAACTCAAAAGCTTTTAGTTTTAGTTTAATTTTTTTAAAACTCTTTTCTAATATGTATTTCTCGGTAAAAACTTTTGTCTCTGTAATTTTGTCTCTGTCAATTATATTTTGGTTTGTCTTTTTAAACTACATTTTATTTTGAAGCACCGTGTAATTCAGTTTTGAGCACAAACTTAGACTCTCAAAATAAATGGCACTGATTTGTGAAAAGATCATATTTTCAAATCAGAGTTAAAGAGTTCTTCTTTTCTTTTTATTCAGACATTTTTTTACTTTTTATTTTAGTTTTTATAAGTTTAACAGCTAAGTTTTCTTTTAGGTTTAAAAGCTCTTGCACTTGACTTAACTTTTTATAATTTAAATTTATTTTGTATTTATTTTATTATTATTATTTTATTTTAATTTTGTATATTTTTTAACTTCTTCTTTTGTTTTTATTTTATTTTCATGTTTTTGGTTCTTTTTATGTTTATATCTTCTATAATTTTTTTGAAAAAAAATATAAAAATGAAAAACACAAAAAAATTAACATTACACTTTACAATGAAAAAAAAATAAATAAAAAACGTATAAATAAATAAAAAAAAAATGTAAATGAAGCTAAATCTGCTAATACTGAATCACAGAAAAATTCAAAAGAAATCATCATTACTGATGAATATTTGTCTGCTACTAATTCAAAACGTTCCCCATTGGCTTCTGAATCTGAGTTTGTGTCCGATGCCTTTCAAATAAACACAGAAAGTGATTTGCAAGAAATTAAAGATGGTATGCGTAAACTTGGTATTGATACAATGACCCAACAACAGCCAAATACGGCTTTGAGTAATAATGATGGTAAGATTTTTATTTTTTCTTTCTTTTTTGTGTTTTTTTTTAATTTCAATTTAATATTATTTATGAGTGGATGGCTGTTTCCGTAGCTTAGTTTAAACAAATTCTATATTGTATATTCAGGAACAGTAAAGCAATACTTTCTACCGGTGTTGCCATATTGAGAAAATTTTTTTAAAGAGGGGAAAAAGTGATGTCATATCCTTTTTGGCCTTTTTGCCATAAATAAAAAGTCTTGAAATATAACCGCATGAATTCGATTCAGTTAGCAATTTGCTTTTTAATTTAATTTTTTAAGCTATGATTTTAAGAAATAACTTTACTTTGTAGAGTCTACTTTGTCATTAAAATTCAAGAAGGCACACTTTTTATATTTTTAAAGTTTATTCCAACAGCTGTACAATGTTGCCCATTAAATATCGTATTTTCTTCCATTCGATTGTAAAATATTCTTTTAAGAAATCTAACATTCACATAATAATTTGTGGCTGCATAAATGAATGAATATTTCTTCGCAAAATGTCGATTTCAAACTTTCATTTTATACCTGTGAGTTATGGTAACTTGCGTCACCATTGAATAAGGGAATTCTCTTCATCGTGTTCATGTGTCTTGCAAAAATGATTTTATTTTAATTACACCTCTTAGAAACATTAGAGAGTTTAATATAAAATTCGAGAAAAAATGATTGACCAAATGGGAATTTCTGTAAAGTATTTTCTTAACACAAACACTAAATAAAAATATTAATACCTGGACAAAAACACTAATAAATTATTGAGATTTTTTCAAGTCATTTCGAAATTGTGTGAGGAAGGAATATTTTCAAAAGACGAGAAATAAATTAGCTTCCTCTTAAATTCATACATCCAGAACTTTATTTTTTGCCAAGTTCGTAAATTATGTTCGTGGCTTAAAATATCTTCTATGCTTAAAATAAAATTAAATTTTTCTCACTTAAGTCCTTCTGCTTCTTAGCATTGATTCTGTTTTGGATTTTGAAAATGAAACGCCATCTGAGTAAAACTTTTATTTATTTTAAGCTTTTAATTTATTATTTATTTGTATATTTTTTATAATATTTTATGTTAAATATATTTTGATTTGAGATATTGTGCAATTTTTTATGTAATTATTGCATTTTGTCCTGTTTTATTTTGCTATTAATAAACATTTAAATAAAATTGTTTTGACATGATGTAATCGTATGAAAAATAAATAAAATGTTAAAGTTTAATTCATCAAACTTAATAAGTTCCTTCGTTGCATTAAATTTGCCATGCAACGATTATTGTTTTTATAATGAGTCATGAACTTTTCATGTCCTATTTTTTTCTTAAAAAAAAAGTAAAATTTTTCTTATAATCGTTGCTAATTATTATATGTAATGAACTTAAGCCTAAATAAAAGGTTTTATTTGTCTAAACTATGTATTTATACATAAACCTAATTATTTAAATAAATAATATTTTAATATTTAAATAATATTTTGCATAATATACCAGCGCGCCCGTGACTGCTTTGCAAGTCATTTGTGGTTTGTTTTTAATCTGCAGCGTTCTTTTTTGTGCGCGCCAACAAGCCGTTTAAAATCAAACGAAAAATCTGGATTGCGTGGTATCAGCACATCCTCGCCCGTATATTTTCCTTTTAAACATTTTGCTTCAATCACATTTTTTATGACATTTTTGACTACTAAACGTGTCGCATTGCAAAGTTGTGGCTGGCAGATGTTTCTAAGTAAAATAATTGGTACACCAACTTGCATGCGGCAGTCCAAGTAGCTCAAGCGAATATTAAAATTCGACTGGATAATTTACAACATCGTCTTGATTTGTGGGTAAAAATTTCCCCGGGAATGTCATTCAAGATTTCACATTGATATCCAAAACATCTGCATTTTGCAGCTAATATAGCTCTTTCCCCCAACCCATCATGGTTTCTAAAATTTTGTGCAATACCGGGTAATACGTTTGTGACCAATTCTTGTTTTGATTGTGTAAAGTGGCAAAAATTATCTGGAAGCGTAATCATTTTTCTGGTGGAGTCAATTAGAATTGTGCCATTCCCAATATCTAACAATTGCTGAGAAAAACGTTCGGCTGATGGATCATTTTGCAATTGAACACGAAAATTACACACACACACACACACACACACACAAAATGCAACAGAATATGGAAAACAAAATTCTGTGAACATGAGCATATTTCGATTTGTATTGCCGTCGCATTCTGTGCAAGCAAACACACACACACAATTCCTGTACAAGCGAAAGCACACACTTCATTTGATACAGAACATTGAGTCGAAGTATTCAATGGAAACAAATTTTGATTTTTTTGTGAAATTTGTCTTGTTTCAAACACGCACTGTGTGGATGCACTATTGTGCGTAAACGCATGAAATAAAGATACAAACCAGCGAACGACCATTAAGAAGATACTGTGAAAATTTTGTGGAAATCCGGCGGCGCATCCCGTCAAACACTGGCAACCAACGGACATCTATTTTGGACTTAATTTTTACATATATAGATTATGTAATATGAATGTGGTATATAAGCGGATCTGGGGTGATTAATATTATACAACGATCACACCATTCAAACGAACTTTTCTTAAATTTGCTTAATTTTTTTTTTACTTTAACACATAAATACCTTAAACTGGGGAAAAATGTTCCAAAAATTGCTTCGTTTTTTTAGAAAAGTGGTCACCCTGGCTTTATTAACTACAGGGCTGTCAAATACTTTTTGGAGAATGTAGCAAAGATTTGGAACTTTAATAATCTGTTTACTTTTTTTCAATCAGTGCTTTGCACTCCGAGAAATTTTAAGGTAATTTGTAAATTTTGTTCCAAAATTGGCTATGTTTGGATAGGGCTGGAGGGTGAACCGTTACAACTTTTAACGCAAATTTTCTTTTATATGCATTTTCTATTGGGTGTCTTTAAAATAGGCCAGCGTAAGTTTCAATTATTAAAGCAAAAAAGCATACCACCTTTTTGTTAAAATTCCCAAAAAAAAAACGGCAATATTAACATATTTCCAATTCAGAGGCATGTAACGTTTTAACGAAACATGCTATCCAAACCAAATTTTATCAAAACTGCAGCCCATAATCTTAGAATGATAGCCCAAACATAGATAAGTATACATACTAAAATACTTAATACTAAATTAAGATCGGCCAAAAATTAGAAAAAAAATTTTAAACCGATTTTCTCCCAAACTAAAAGAGTTAACCTAGACATGTAAGCACATTTGTTGATTCTTTCAAGGTCTACTTAAGTTCAAAAACTTAACATTTGAGTATCAAACTTTTTATGACATTTCCAAAAAATTATAATCCCGAGGTACCTTAACTTTGGTGGCATACCCCTCCCTTTAGCCTACAAGGCCTATCGTCTGTAAGATATACCACTGTCTAGAATCTCTAAAATTTTATTAGGATATCTTAAGTGGGCTACCGAATTATTTTCAAAAAAAGAAATAAAATAAAAGTCTTTTATAATCATGATGCCCGAGAAATTTCAAAATTAAGCAATCGAAAGAGTCCGGGCTATGACAAAATTTCTGTAAACGACATCAAAAATTTACCTAAAAAATCCATTATTCTTTTAACAACAATTTACAACTCGATACTTAGACTTAATCACTTTCCAACACAATGGAAATGTGCAGAAATAGTGATGTTTCATAAGCCTTCTAAGCCCGAAAATGATATTAAGTCTTATAGACCAATAAGTCTTTTGCCTACATTCTCAAAAATTTTTGAAAAGTTGTTTTCAAATAGGTTGCAGCCAGTCTTAAACACCAAGTCACCGAGTCGTAAATGTTATTAGAAATGCTCTAGAAACGAAACAGTACTGTTCTGCTGTCTTTTTGGATGTCAAATAAGCCTTCGACAGAGTATGGCATGTAGGTCTTTTGTACAAACTAAAAATGCTTATTCCAGCACCATTCTTTTTGGTCCTTAAATCCTACCTACAAAATTGTGAAAATAAATGATGAAACTGCTAATATTTGTGACATAAAAGCTGGTATTCCTCAGGGAAGCGTACTGGGCCCAGTTCTACATACATTATATACGTCCGATATGCCGTCAAATGAAAATGTTACTATTGCAACATATGCGGATGACACAGCCTTAATGGCGAGTAATATTTCTGCACTAGAGGCCTCAAACCAGGTGCAAAATCACCTAGACAGTATGACGAACTGGTTTAAAAGATGGAATATTTCAATTAATAGTGAAAAGTCTAATTATATTACCTTTACGTTAAGAAGAGGCATTTCTCCTCCGATCTTCCTGAACAATGAAGAAATTCCAAAAACTAATTGTGTGAAATATCTTGGCATGCATCTTGACAAAAGGCTAACGTGGAAGCAACATATAAAAACAAAAAGGGATTACCTGAATATTAAAACAAAGCGAATGCATTGGCTGCTGGGACAAAAATCAAAATTAAGTTTAGAAAACAAAATACTTATATACAAAACTATTTTAAAACCGATATGGACCTACGGAATTCAACTGTGGGGCACTGCTAGCAACTCCAACTTAGAAATACTTCAACGATATCAATCAAAAATTCTCAGAATGATAGTAGATGCTCCATGGTTTGCGACAAATGACACAATTCATAGAGATTTATATATATTAAAGATCGAAGATGAAATTAACGTTTACAGCTCAAGGTACCTTGAAAGACTTAGTAACCATTCTAACCTGCTTGCTATTATTTTACTAGATGATAGCGAGGAAGAACATAGATTAAAAAGGCTTCATGTGCTTGACCTTCCGTTCAGAAAATAAGAATTTGAATATTTAAAATAGTCAATGTAAATATGTAAATGTAGAAAATGAATTTGTGTACATATAAACATACAATTGCATACTTATAATTGTACTCAGATTAAAGGACACTAATGTAATATGTCTTTAGCCTTAATGTAGGTTAAGACTCATGTGAATATTAATTTTTCTTTTAAATAATTTGCTTATTATTAAAAAATAGATTGCAAATAAAAATATGAGAAAAAAAATAATTATGTTGCATAGATTCTTTCAAAAATTCTTGTAAAAATTATATTAGCTTTTTTAATAAAATGTGATGTTTACATTCATGCAAACTCATAACTGATTAGGCTTCTAGCGCCTATTATTAAGTTTGCCAAACCTTTTAATTTAATTTTTACTATGAATACAAATATAGAGTGTGCCAAAACAATTTTATCGACATAAGCGCTTAAAAGTTATTATGTTAATTTTAAAACATTTATTAAATGAATCTACTCTTCAGTTATTTATTATTTGTTTCTTAATTTTTTCTAAACTAATATTTCATTAAAATCCATTTCATATAATAACAAACTAAAAATAAAAATGTATATAATAAATAAACATGTTTCCATATGACAAATAACTATATGGCGTCTAACTTTTGGACTCTGTACTCGTAATTGTGTCGTTCATTCATTCGTCCACATAACGTAACATTAACATTTTAAACATTTTTGTTATAATACTAAAAAAAAAAAACTTTCATAGACATTATTAAATGTAAGAAAAACTAAATTTATTTATCTCATTAAAGACAAATTTTAAAATAAATATTTGCACGTTTCTTTTTAACTACAAATTTAAACAAAAATTTATATTTATATATATATTTTAATTATTATTGTAAAATTTTTTATATTGATTATCAATACAATTTTCTAAAATTCATGTCCAATTTTTTTCATTTTTAACATACAACAGTAAAATATTTAAATTAATTTTTCATTTTTGTTTGGCAAAACATGTGATTTATTTTTTTTTTTTACTTTTTATTTATCTTAGATTTCTTACCATTCATTAACTCAATTTAATCGGTGTAGAATTTAAGAAAATTTTTTTAAAAATTTCTTTTTTCGTTAATAGTTCAATTAAAAAAAAAATCCATTACAAAATTTGAAAAATACAACCCTGTAAATGTTGTATATTTTTCTCTTTTTTTCTTCTATTTTCTCTTTTTCTTTTTTTTAATAATAAACCAAACTAAATATTTAATAATTACCAAACAGCTTTTACATTTAATTATTAAAACAAAATAAATAAACAATCGCATATAGAGAATACTTTTTATTTAGAAAAAAAAACAACTAATTCTACATTTAATTAAACCGACAACAACAACAAAAAATACAGCAATAAATTAATACTAAATATATAAACCTATAACAACTGAAAATAAACTACAACAACAAGAAAACAAAAAAGAAAAAAACTATATCAAAAGTATATATCAATTGAAATCCTATAAAACAAATGAAAAACAAAATATTTAATAAATTAATTATAAAATAATAAAAAGTTTATTAAAACAAAATGGAAAAAAAATAAAACAATTTACACAGGACAAAAAACATTTCACACAAAATGTCAATAACGTTTAAACAAAAGTATAAAAATTAAAGGTTTGTTTAAGAAGTATAAAAAGTTTTCCATTAAAAATTTATATTTTTCTTAAATTGCAAACGAAAATTTAATTTTCACTGTTTGCAAGCAAAAGAAAAATACGTTAACGTCGCGTTCTGTTTAAGTATAAAAACTCTAGATATTATCGTTTGTTTAGCTGCATAAAAGTAAGCAAAAAGCCCTAGAAAACGATTGAGAACAGATGATCACAAATACTATGCTAATAGCATGCCATTCTTATTTTATCATATAGTTTTTCTTTTCATATATAATTGTGTGCTGATTTTGAGAATACTAAACTTAAGTGATCTTTAACGGACTTGTTTTTAAAATCTTTAGCATGTTCAAACTTAGGTTATTTAAGATTAGCACAAGTTATAGGAACTGGACCTTTATTTTTTCAGCTGAAAATCTATCTGTAGGGGTTACAAAATATGACTTAACCTAAAAAAGGCTTTCCCAAGTTTATACCAAAAATTTATGAGAAAATATTGGCAAATGATTTGCTGCCAATACAAGCTTATACTGCTATAGATAGAAGTTTTATTAATTCTTTATGATTATTTGTACTCATAAATAGAACTTGAAATGCATGTGTTAAAACTCATGGAGCCAGGATTATTAGATTATTTTGGAGCCAGGATTATTAGATTATTTTATTAATCTATAATCCACAAATAAAGTTATGAAAACGCCCTTACTCATGGAAATACCCATATAAATTTTAAAATTGGTTTTAAATTGTCCAAATGTTGACGATCGTTAAGCTGATGGTTGGTTAACATTTACGCTTTATTTAACACTCCAATTTATTCTTGTTCTTTCTGTGCATTGATTTGCTAATGTTTAAAAATTTAAAATACTAGTTTCGGTGTGATTAGAGTTACACTGAATATTGGATTCTTCATGTGTGAGAGTACGGCATCTAAACACTTATTTAAGCTCATACCTATATGGTCAGGATTATTAGATGATGCTATTAATCTATAATCTACGAATACGGTTATGAAAACGTCCTGACTTATGGAAATACCCATATAAATTTTTTGCAAGAAGGTGTATATATTTTTCGATTAAACCTGTGCCAATGTAGGCTAGTAGGTAGTGTAGTAGCTTGTCAGTCTGGGGGTTGTGGGTTCGATCCCCAACAAAAACCTTGGCTATTTTTCACTACAAAATAAAAATTACGTCGGTGAGGCTGCTCAGTGATGAAGGCATGGACACTGGTCGCTGTGCTGTTTTATACGACAGTTAATTTCCGACTATCCTTCTACTTTCACCACCTGTCTCATCTCTTCTCTATCCCTTTTCTAAAGTATGTACTACGGTACTTGGCTAGATGGGTATTGTTGTGTGAAGTGCTACTTCTTCTCTTTAAAAAAAACCCCTGGCTGACTTTCCAATATTTTAAAATTTTAAATAAAAAATAATAGTTTCTGCATGAAGGTTCCATTACATTGAAGGTTCCATTTTTTATGTGCAGGACCTCTTAACAGACTTTCTAGCAATATTTTATTTTTTGTTTTTTTAGTAAGTTGTATGGAATAGTAGTGTGTTATATATAAGCCTTTACGGCTAAAGTGGCTCAATAACGATTCACACTATTGTCGTTCTCGTATCATAATATGTGCTTATACAATCCAACGATCCACCAACAAATGTTAACAATAGAGTTAGGTTAATAGAGTAAGTTAATAGACTCGCCTAAAATATTTGTATAATCCAGCGACCATAACAGCCAACAAACCAATTTCAAATCATGTGGTCACCCTATATAAATTCTGATGCAGAGTTGGTTTATATATTTTGATATCCTCTCTGCTCTCTGTGGTAAAAGGGAGCCCAGTCCCCTTAGGCTAGTAGGAGCCAACTGGAAAATCCACTATACTTCCACGGGAATCAGTAAATCCCCAGAGTTCCGCTATTTGTCTCTTTAGGCGTTTAGCTGTTCTTTGACTGATTATTGAGGTAGGCCCTTCGGGAGTATCTTGGTGGCTGTGTGTTTCGATGACCTCGTTTGAGTTTGTGGGTCGGATCATTCACAATGAACACAATGAATGGTCCAGGTCCAGTGAGTATGAATGCCGTCGTGTTCTTAATTATATTAAGCTTCTTGTGTTCTTGACCAGGAGTTGGATAGTCTTCAACTCTTCAGCAAGGAGTGAAGAATGCGATCTACTCCGGGCTTTTGAAGTAGCAACTAGGAGTGACCGGAGGATATACGTATCCGAAGGCGTATCTCTAGGGTGAGGATGACGCTACATTTCATCCACAGTGGTAATGATCCACCATCTAATTACGGCTTACGGCCAGGTGCAGATGTAAATCTTATCACGTCATAATCTCTCTGTATACTTTGTGGTAGCTTAGCTGGTTAAGCGTGCTTCTCGTATACGTTTGTTTATGTTTTTTTTTTTTTTTGGTTGATCATTGATTCAGTAGCTTTGTTCTGTGCTGGAACGAAAACTGTATGTAAACTTCAAATGTGAGATTAAAAGCTACTTCTAATGCAAACCTTTAACCCCAATAATAATATATCTCTGAATTAACAGTTAAGTACATTTGTTTGAGAAACAAAACATTAAATTGCCTTTTCTTTTATTCATTTTCGTTAATTTTATTTTGTTATATTTTCATTTTGTTAACAAAGACAAAAAAAAAATCCTTTACTATCCTTTCTCTATATCCTTGCTAAGTTACTTGTTTTCCAAAAATAAAAAAAAAATACAACAATATTATATCTTGCCTGAAAGGGATTTATACAAATGAAATTTTATTTGACAAAATCGATTTAAAAAACCAACCAAAAATCATAACAATTCTTTTTCTGTTTATTTATTTCTATTTTAATCATCCTACAGAAGATTGAATGGATTCACGCTAAAACATAAAACCAAAATTATTTAACAAAATATTAAAGAAAAGAACACAAGTTACAAATATTTGAAAAAGAAAAATCCATAAAAAAACCACAAAAAAACATCTAAAGAAAAATGTATTATTGCAAACAGAAATATTTACTATAAAAGGCAAACCAAAAATTAAAGAAGAAAATAAATTATTAAAAAAAAATGAACATACATACTCGTACACCAAAAAGAAAACAAAAAAGAAAATAATAAAAAATCGCAAAACCTTAAAGTTTAACATTTTGTGTGGTAAGTTTCGTAACTAAATGTTGGTTTCTCAAAAAATATATTTATATATTTAAATTATAAATGTTTCTTTCAAAATTTTTTTATTTAAAGGTTATAATTATTAAAAATGTGTTTTTTATTTTATTAAAAAAAAACTATTTTTTGCAATAATTTTTATTAAAAAAAAATTATAATAATGTAGAAAAAAATGTGTAACAAACTAAAAAAAAAATATTAAATATCGCTGCTCTGTCAATTAAATGAAAAACAAAATTCCAAACTAAAATTCATTTTCTTAAATTTAACCTCTTTAATTATTTTTATTAAGATTAAGGTGAATTCATTTTCATTTAATTATTGGATTGGAAAGAATAAATGCTTAATTATTTTCTTAATAAATAATTAATTAAATTATTGGCATTAGTCTTTCACAAGAAATTTACTTAAAATTTATTATTCTTACGAACTCAAAATTTGTTTTAAAATTAAAGCCTACAAACATACATTAACACCACGGTTTTGGCAAGTGAACAATTGGTTTCCCAGTTTTCTTTATAATTAAGTTTAAATAAATTATTTTTAAAATAATGAATAAAACAATATTTACTACAACAAATAAAATTATACTCGATTTCGAGTATATTTCTAAAAAAACTAGAACTCAGTTTTAAAAGAGAAAAATCGGTTTAAGGACTTTTAATTATTTCAAAGTTGTTACACAATTTTGCTTAAAAAGTTATTTTTCTAAAATTCATATTTTTTAAACAAATAAATATTGTTTTTTGTTTTTAAATGAATAGTTTTTTTTGTATATGTGTGTGCGTGTTATTTTTGTTTTTTTTTTGTTTAGATTAGTGTCTATATTAAAAATTTCGTTTTTATTTCTACAAAAATACCTAAAGTTGTGTTACAATTACATAAACATAATTTTAAAATTTACATCAAAAAGATATTTTTGAATTAAAATAAAAACCAAATATACCTGCAATCCAGCATCCAATATTTTTTATAGTTTATTTTCATTTACCTCACAATATTAAAGAAATTTTGATTTATTTGGCGCTTTTTTCCAAACTTTATTTTTTAGTAATTAATTTAAAGCACTAGGTCAATTTTAATAAAAAATGTTAAAAAACTTTTATTTTTTATTAATTTTTCGATATTTCGCCACACCGTTGGTTGGCATCATCAGGAAAAACAAAAATAATAATAAACAAACAAATTGAAAAAATTTTTTGATTAACAAATCCAAAATAATCAAAAATTTTTTTCAAAAAACAAAACAAACAAAAAACAATAAAAAACGACAAATTGAAAAAAAAATTTTTTGTTTTACATACATACAAACAAATTTTCAATACTAAAAAATTTTTTAAATGAAAAACAATTTTGAAAATACATAAGACATTTACAAAACAATAGTATTTTACACATATATTTTAAAACATAAATTTAATGACCAAACGTTACAAAAATTAAAGTATTAATTATTAATATTATGCAGATACAGAGTTTTGTTTTATAATTTTATGCACTAAATATCTATAATTTTGTGCAACATTCTCCGTATCTGCTTTAAAATTTATTCTTTTCGTTAATGGTACTTTAATTATTTGTAACATTTCTAACATATAACGACGTTTATAATTATTTTCTAAATTTAAAATTGAAACATTTTCAAAATTAGGATAGTGATTAACTTTAGAGCAATGCGAAGATAATGCTGTTTTTGGTAAACTAATATTATTCCTGTATTTCTGGTCTGACCTATGTCCTGCGATTCTAGTTTTCAATTTATTTTTTGTTGTGCCTACATAAACCTTATTACAATCCTCCTTATCATTACCGTTACAAGGAATTTTGTACACTACATTGGACATATTTAATTTTTGAATTTTATCCTTAGTTTTACTAAACAACCTATTTAATGTATTTGTATTCTTATATGCCATTTTGTATTTATTTGTATCATAAATTTTTGAATTCTCTATTCTTTCAGACAAGACTGGTATATAAGTTATCGATTTATATATTTTCGGTTCCGTTCCACTACTTATAACTCTTTTCCTCCTATTATTAAATTTATTAATTAACCTATTAGTTAATCGTATTGGAAAATTGTTCTCAGTTAAAATATTTCTAATCTTTTCTTTGTTCTTTCTATGGAATTCTTTGTCACTAATTGTTAAAATTCTCTCTATTAAATTATTGGCCGTGTTAATAATAATTCTTCTATTTTGTTTAGAATAATAATTAATAATTCTACCTGAAGCAGTTGGTTTTTGGTACCAATCTATAACTAATTCTTTATTTCTTCTTATTATTAAAGTGTCTAAATATGGAAGTTTAGCATCACATTCCCTTTCAATTGTAAATTTTATTGAAGGGTCAAATTCATTTAATGTTTCTAACATTTCGTTAATGGCAGATTCAGATATAATACAAAACAAATCATCTACATATTTTGTCATAATTTTTGGTTTAACATTTAATTTTTCAATAACATTATCTAACAATTTTTCCATAACAATATCTGCCACAATTGGAGAAGCTGGAGAGCCCATCGGAAGTCCTTTTTGCTGGATATATATCTTTTCATTATACTGAAAATATCTATTCTCTTCTATACAAAACTTTAGAATACGAAAAAATAAACCTTTCTCAATCTTTGTAAAATTTTTCAAAACATTCCATTTCTCTTCTATTGTGTTGATCGCCAAATCAACAGGAATACTTGGAAATAACGATACTACATCAAAAGAAATTAATTTTTCATAATCCTGCACATGATGGTTTTTAATTTTTTCTTTAAATTCAATTGAATCTTTTATATTATACGTAGAACCCTCGGTGATCTTCTTCAATATGTTAGTAACATATTTACATAATTCATAAGATGGTGAATTAACAAATGAACAAATTGGCCTTAAAGGATATTCCTCTTTGTGAATTTTTGGCAGTCCATATAACCTAGGTGCAATAGCAATATTAGTTTTAAGCTTATTTCTCTCTGTAATATTGATAATTTTAAGTTTGAAAAGTTCTTCTACTATATCATTATTAATCTTCTGCAGTTTGGTAGTAGGGTCCTTATTCACTTGGATGTACTTAGTTATATCTCCTACAATATTGTCAATCCGCACGTTATAGTCAGTTTTATTTAAAGCCACAGTAGTGTTGCCTTTATCTGCTTTTAAAATTAATAAATCTTTATTATTTTTCAAAAACCTTTCAGTTTCTTTAACTTTATCTAAAATGAACCTATCTCTGTTTGTCAAAATCATTTTGTTCAAATGATTATCTACAATTGTAGTTAATTTTGTTCTTGCTATTTCTTGATCTTCTTTTCCCTGAAATGTCTGTACAAAATCTTCTCCATTTGCAATAATCTTTAAAATTGGGATATCCTCCTTCTTAGTTGGTAAGGCATGTTTATGTCCTTATGACCCTTCAATAAAATTTACAATTGAAAGGGAATGTGATGCTAAACTTCCATATTTAGACACTTTAATAATAAGAAGAAATAAAGAATTAGTTATAGATTGGTACCAAAAACCAACTGCTTCAGGTAGAATTATTAATTATTATTCTAAACAAAATAGAAGAATTATTATTAACACGGCCAATAATTTAATAGAGAGAATTTTAACAATTAGTGACAAAGAATTCCATAGAAAGAACAAAGAAAAGATTAGAAATATTTTAACTGAGAACAATTTTCCAATACGATTAACTAATAGGTTAATTAATAAATTTAATAATAGGAGGAAAAGAGTTATAAGTAGTGGAACGGAACCGAAAATATATAAATCGATAACTTATATACCAGTCTTGTCTGAAAGAATAGAGAATTCAAAAATTTATGATACAAATAAATACAAAATGGCATATAAGAATACAAATACATTAAATAGGTTGTTTAGTAAAACTAAGGATAAAATTCAAAAATTAAATATGTCCAATGTAGTGTACAAAATTCCTTGTAACGGTAATGATAAGGAGGATTGTAATAAGGTTTATGTAGGCACAACAAAAAATAAATTGAAAACTAGAATCGCAGGACATAGGTCAGACCAGAAATACAGGAATAATATTAGTTTACCAAAAACAGCATTATCTTCGCATTGCTCTAAAGTTAATCACTATCCTAATTTTGAAAATGTTTCAATTTTAAATTTAGAAAATAATTATAAACGTCGTTATATGTTAGAAATGTTACAAATAATTAAAGTACCATTAACGAAAAGAATAAATTTTAAAGCAGATACGGAGAATGTTGCACAAAATTATAGATATTTAGTGCATAAAATTATAAAACAAAACTCTGTATCTGCATAATATTAATAATTAATACTTTAATTTTTGTAACGTTTGGTCATTAAATTTATGTTTTAAAATATATGTGTAAAATACTATTGTTTTGTAAATGTCTTATGTATTTTCAAAATTGTTTTTCATTTAAAAAATTTTTTAGTATTGAAAATTTGTTTGTATGTATGTAAAACAAAAAATTTTTTTTTCAATTTGTCGTTTTTTATTGTTTTTTGTTTGTTTTGTTTTTTGAAAAAAATTTTTGATTATTTTGGATTTGTTAATCAAAAAATTTTTTCAATTTGTTTGTTTATTATTATTTTTGTTTTTCCTGATGATGCCAACCAACGGTGTGGCGAAATATCGAAAAATTAATAAAAAATAAAAGTTTTTTAACATTTTTTATTAAAATTGACCTAGTGCTTTAAATTAATTACTAAAAAATATTAAAAAAGGTCAAAAAAATTATAACTATTATATACAAACTTTATTTTTTTTTTTGTATTATCAATTTTTAACACATAATTAAATAATTCAATTAAGGCAATAAAAAAGTTTGTTATTTTAAATTAAATTAAATTCAACTTCAGAAATTTCTGAATAACATGACTTTAACCTAAAACATTTAAAATTTTTCGCCTCCTAATGAAGAAGGTTTTGGGGTCATTTAAAATTGAAAATATCATTCAAATCAAAAACATCTTTAAAAAATTAAACTTTCCACGAAATTCCTATAAAAAGCATAATTGAAAAATTCCCCTAATTTAACAAATATTTTTCAGTTGCTAAAAAATCAGAAATTTAATAATTAATAAAATATTTTCAAAATGTCTTCTACTCCATATTTACATTAAGGGTAATGATTAGCAATGGCCTACACGATTTCAATACTAATGAATTCTAAAAGCAAACAAAATTCATTTACAAAGAACAACCATGACAATGCCGATCTGATTTAGCTATTCAATCTGTCAATTCTGATAGCTTTTTTTTCAAATTTGCTAACTTTATAAAAAAAAATTATCTGAAAATAGTTTTCATTTATTTGTTATAGCCGTTCTTTAAATTCCAAATGGCCCACGTGAAGAAGGGAAACGAAGTTCAAAAATGTTTAAGAAATTTGAAATATTTTTAAAGATCCTAATTAAAATTGTCCCCAATTCCCGCTCAATAAAAAAATTTCACTACGTTTTTTTATGCTTGAAAGCCATTCTCTACATTAATAGTGTGTTTTTCATATAGCGGAATGTATAAACAACAAAGCAGTGACTTAGAAAATCTTCCAGCCAATTCACGCCGTCCTTATTATTTTTTTTCCGCATTGTACCGGAACTAGGAAATTACGTTAGGTTAGGTAGGCATTTGATTTGAATTTTCCAACATTGAAAGTGACAGAAAAGACCTCTGGAGGAAATTTATTCCTCATACAAACTGCTCTGTTTAAAACGAATCCTCCCTGTAATACGTAGTGCGATTCAACCGATGGCCAATCGACCACAAATGCATGCGTTCTTAACGACAATCCAATTAATCGCAAAAATGTGCGAGTAACGGGAACAAGTTACCTAATTTCGTTAGACCCCTTACCATTGTAGTAACGATAAAACAGTGAAATACAACCAATATTGCGTTGATGCTCTAGAGAATCAATAGAGTTGAAAACCTTACCGTCGGCAATCAGCCTCTTGGCCCTCTCCTGTACTCGGTCGAGCAACACCAAAATAGACATGGGACGCCGGCCCATAAATGAGAGAGAGAGAGAGAACAGTTCTTATGTGGAATAAACTCCCTCCAGAGGTCTTTTCTTTCACTTTCAATGTACTCCCTCTTTCCTTCTCCCCATAACTGAATTTCCTAGTACTGGTACAATACATTGCATGAGTAGAGGTCATGCCCTGAGTGCTAGTGCGCTGAAAAAAAAACCTGTGTGTGACGCTGGGAATTGCCGGGTTAATATCGTAGTTCTACTCTAGCTGCATGCAAACACTACTCCCTTTTTCGTCCTTCCTATAACCTACTTTCCTAGTTCTGGCACAATACATTGCGTGATTATGGGTTATCCCCTGAGTGGTGGTCCGAAAACAAACCTTTTAGGTGACACTATCGATTCTCTAGAGTATCGACGCAATGTGGGTTGTATTTCACTCTCATGAAATTAGGAACCTCACCTCCGCTATGTGCATGTTCTTTTTATTTTAACACACTTTTCGTTGAGAATCCATCCATTTAAAGTTGATTGGCCGATGAATCGCACTACGTATTACAGGGAAATTTTGCTTTTTAGCAGAACAGTTCTTATGTGGAATAAACTCCCTCCAGATGTCTTTTCTGACACTTTCAATGTAAGAAAATTCAAATCAAATGTCCACAGAAACTACTCCCTCTTTCCTCGTCCCCATAACCTAATTTCCTAATGCATTGCATGAATAGAGGTCATTCTCTAAGTGCAGGTCCGCAGAAAAAAAACCTGAGTGACGCTGGGAATTGGCAGGTTAATATCGTAGTTCTACTCTAGCTGCGTGACATATTAGATTCGTTAATCTCTGTCACTTTATGTTAAAAACAGTGCCGGGACCTGTGTCGAATGTAGCTTCCGCTAAATGTTTTAGTTTTACATTCATATGTCGCCTACATGCGCATTCTTGAAAAAATAGTGAATAAAATTGTTATAATAAATTTTTGGAGATGCTGTGTGCAAAAATGGTTTTGCCGCAAAGATTAAATATGAACATAAAAGTGCTAGCTACTCGATTAGATAATAAACAAGAATTGAACAGAAATTCCGTTATGTAGGATAATCGTAATTATAACATTTGTATTACATTTCCAAGTCAGAAATTTAAATAGTATTTTAAATTTCTGTAGATTACGCTGTTGTGAAGTAACAAACTTTTTCATTATTAAAAATTTGAATAAATTCTCTGCACTAATTTACTAAAAATTATTGTTTGTTTAATTTTGATAAAAGAGTATTCATAAGAATTATTGTCACTAAGAAAATTCATAACATTCTAATTCTTTTAATTCCTGTCAACAAAAACAAAAAGATGAAATACCAACTCACCACACAAAATATTAATTAAGCATTTCTTTTTGATTTTTCAATTTAATCCTTCAACCTAAATGATCCTTTGAGATGAAAAACAATTTAAATTAATTATTTTCTTTAATTTTTTATTTTTTAAGGTTATAGTTTTAAAATTAATTTGTTTTAATAACTTTAAATGATTTTTGTTTTGTGGAATGCACTGTTGAATTTAGTTTGATGATAAATAAAAACAAAAATTGTTAATTATTGTATAGATAGTTTTTAATATTTTTGTTGTTGTTTTATAAATATAATTTTTCTTCCAAATTTTTTTCTCATTAAGTAGCTGGAATGCTTTTTTCTAATTTTTGTTTTCACTAAAGAAAGTTATTATATTGTAAAATTTCTTTAAATTATTAATGTATTTTTTAAAAAAAAATTAAAAAAACAATAAAACTGCCTGCATATTTATAAAAGAAATATTAATTTAATTTATTATTATAAATATTTTCATTAACTAACAAAGCAAGCAAGGAATGCAAAATAATTTATATGATTATTTTTATTTATTTATTTATTTTGTAAAAAATTGTGTATTCTCGCTTGTAGTTTTTTGTTTTAATTTTTTTTTTAATATAAAATTTGTTTTTGTTAAAGATTATATTTCAGTTACCATACGTTTGCCCAAAAGAATTGTGTGTCAGAGTATTTGTTTAAACTATCATCATGATCGTGATTGATCTCATTTTATTTAAACTCACGTTAAATTTTTAACAAAAAAGAATATAATGTCAACTAAGGTAATAATAATAACAATAAATTAAGGTAACCTACGTTAATTGGTGCTAAATTCCTTTAAAAATAAATAGTTTATGATAAAAATAATTCTTATTTATCGAATTTTTCAACAAGAAGTTTGTTTTTCAATTGTGGCAACACCAACATGATAATTTTGACATTTTGTTTTTTGACGTATTTCTAGTAGATGCATTGGCAATTGTCACAATGAATTCAAATTCGCACGAAAATCGCATTAAAATAATTAAAATCCACTACGAAAATGATGGTTCTGTTAAAGTTACATTTCGTTACATTCGTAATATTTCCGACAAACCTAATCGTTACATTTGAGTCGATAGGTTCGATACAAACCAACGCGGATTCGATCGGGTAATTTAACTAAAAACATCGCCGAAGTGAACCACAGTGTTGAAGCAGATCCAAATTTGTCAATTCCTCGACGTTCTCAACAATTGGGGTTATGACGTGATAAGGTTTACATCTGCACCTGGCTGTTGGCCCTAATCAGATGGTGGACCATTACCACTGTGGATGAAATGTAGCGTCATCCTCGCCCTAGAAGGCCTTCGGATACGTATATCCTCCGATCACTCCTAGTTGCAACTTCGAAAGCACGGAGTAGGTCGCAGCCTTCACTCCTTGCTGAAGAGTTGGAGACTATCCAACTCCTGGTCCAGAACGCATAAAGCTTAATATAATTAAGAACACGACGGCATTCATACTCACTAGACCTGGACCATTCATTGTGTTTATTGTGAATGATTCGACCTACAAACTCAGCCACCACGATACTCCCGAAGCGCCTACCTCAATAATCAGACAGAGAACAGTTAAATGCCTAAAGAGACAAATAGCGGAACTCTGTGGCTCACTGATTCCCGTGGAAATATAGTGGATTGTCCAGTTGACTCCTACTAGCCTTGAAGGGGACTGAGCTCCCTTTTACCCCGCAAGACACAAGTCTGGATGGTTCTTGTTGGATCCGTTAAGACTTATAATGCGCCCCCGGGGGAAGTTAATTGGGGTTATCCAAAAGCAGCACATGGCGAATTTTGGTGCTGCAGCAATTAAATTATAACTGGAGCAGGAATTGAAACCGACCGACCATTCTCATCGCCATAAATTCGCTTAATTAATTCATTCAGAAACAACTAGAAACAGCTGGTTTTTCTGAAAAACGTCATTTTTTCAGACGAAGCTAATTTTAAATTGTCTGGGTATGTCAACAAGCACAACTGACGCATTTGGGCTTCTAGAGTGATTATTGAGAAGCCTTTGCATGCTCAATGTATCGCTGTATGGTGCGCCATGTGATGTGGAGACTTCATAAGGCCGCTTTTTTTCGAAGATAATTCTGGAAATGCGGTAACGGTCAATGGGTGACGCTATCGCGAGATTTCGTTATAAGATTTACATGTGCGACGGGCCGTGGGCCTTAATCAGGTGGTGGTCAAACCACTGTGAATGAAAAGCAACGTCATTCACGTCCTAGGAAGCCGAAGACTAATTCTAGCAACAGGTCTTTCCAAGTTGCAATTTCAGCGGTTCCAGACCAGGGCTGCAGGCCACTACTCCTTGCTGAAGAGCTGGAGACTATCCAACTCCTGTCCAGAACACATGAGTAGCATGCTCACTGGATCCAGGATCATTCACTAGGTAGGTGTGATTAAAGGTGAAATGATCCTGGCCGCAAAACCACAGTCACCACGATACTCCCGAAGGGCCAACCTCAATAATCAGTCCGAGAAACAACTAAATACCTAAAGAGACAAATTGCGGAAACTCTGCGGGAAACTCTGATTCCCGTGGAAATAACGTGGAGCTTCCAGTTGACCCCTGCTGCCTTCAGGCGACTGGGCTCCCTTATAGCCTTAGCAGCACAGGTCTAGATAGTCAAGTATTCTAAAAAGACCTCCCCCGGGGGGAGGGCTATCGTGAACTGCTAACAACTCAATTTTGCTCTATTATTGACGACGTGGATAATGCTGGCATGTAGTTTTAAGCGGACAGTGCCACATGTCACACAGCCAATGAAACGATCAATTTATTGCAAAACAAATTTTCCGATCGCATAATTTCACAACAATCAGCAGATCACAAGCCAGCTAGATCGTGAAACTTAGCACCACTAGATTATTTTTTGTGGGGCTATGCTAAGGACAGAGCCTTAAAGAAGCAAAATTTTGCCAAAAAAAGTGATGAATAACCTTGATAATGAAAGACTCAACATCTATCAGCGTGGCTGTGGCGGAAATTTGCTAGATACCATTTTTCATTCACAAATTTCGAACTTTTCTCTTTGTAATACCATACAAGTTTGATTCATTTTAATCTAAATTTTTTATTTTAGAAAGCAAACTTATTGTTGAAAAATTTATAAAAACTAATAAAATATTTATTTTTATTTATTCATAAAATATTTATTATTCCTAAAATATTTTAAACGTATAATTGTTGGGGGAAAGCATATCCATATGTCCTTTTCACTACTGCTCATATTGTTCATCAATGTATTTTATTCCACAAATTAAATTAAAAATAATTGTTTATTAATAAATTAAGTTAATTACGTTTGAAAATTACTTTGGGTTTAAGGTGTTTTCTTATTTCTTGTGTTCATAGTTAATCAGAGCACAAATTTTGTAAATAACACAATAATTTTGGGTAAACTTTTTTTAATACGCTTTATATAATCGCATAACAAAATATTTTTCAAAATAGTATTCCTTACTTGCTTTTCATTTTTGTTTTTTTATTTTCAAATATAAATAGTGTGATAAATTTCTTGTATCTAAACTATTTTTCTGTTGATCTGGCAGGAATTTACATTATCAATCTAAATTAAATTTTAATCAGCACATAAAATCCAAGAAAGAATAAAATAAAATTAAATAAAATAATACGTTTGGTTTTGTTAAGTGTCGCGCTCTTCTTTAAAATGAAATTTCGATTTACATATGAGCCGCTTATTTTAAAAGTGGCATAAGTCACTTTTTCAAAAAAAAAAAAAACATGTAGCTAATGGCAGCACCAAATAGAATTGAACGGTATATTTTCATTTTTAAAAAATTTACAATCAATAAGAAAACCATTGAGATTTGTTCGATGTAACGGTATTACAAACATGTTTAAGTCGCTCAGGAAATTAATTACGGGGCTTAGTTTGAGGGAAGTAGAAACATGTAATAAATGTTCGTAAAGTATTGTTTTGAATTATTTTCAGTATTCAGTGTGATTAACGAAATAGAATTTTACACCAAATTTTCTATAGAAAATTCAAGTCTTATACCTCAAGCCAATTTGATTAAATGAGAGTTTTCATTGAACCAACACAGCAAAAAGACAGCAAAACTCAAAAACACAGCAAATCATTTCGAAAACAAAAACACGTTTTATTTTGGACAGTTTTTTATATAGGGCCTGCCAAATAACTTTTTGTTTTTGTTTTAAATGCTATAAACAAATCTACACAGCTTCGGCTGTGTGGCATGTAGCGCCGTCCTGGTGAAACAAAATGTTGGCAATATCCTCCTCTTCAATTTTTGTAACGGCTACTCCTGAAAAAAGGCCCAATTATGCCTCTGGTCGATCGCAGGCCCACTTAGCGAAGCGTTGTTCAAGCGTATACACAACCATATTCGTTCAGCGGAAGGATAAAACTAATTATCTGTCAAATCAAACATGAGCTAAGTGTTACCATTCACCAAATAAGCACTAGTTGAAAAAAAAATGTTAGATGGCGGACCCTTTATTATATTATAGTGACATCTAATATAGTACACATAAATAGCACTATTTTATTAAAATTACTTTTCTATGATGTAATTAGACAGAGTAATTCTTCGTAATAATTCGGTACTCATTTTAGTTATGGAATTATGTGGCTTCAATGTGCATTATTATTTTATTAAAATATTTTCTAAAATGAGAAAAAGCATTAACCCCAGAAAGAGAGAGATATGAGAGTGATTTTTATCAATTTGGAATTCCATAATTTTTATAACAACAATATTAGCGTGTATCTTTGGGATGAAACAATAGCATCAAAAGGTTCTCAGAAAGTTGATTCGTGTTGTATAAAAGATCTTAAGATGTTTAAGATGCATATTATGGCATATAGTGACTTATGAAGAAGACAAAATCGTAACATAAAACTGCCATTAACATGGATGAAAGTTGCTGTCTTCAGAAAACGATATTGAAATTATGGATCACAAATTTTTTATTTCTGGCCATACATACTTACCAAACGGCCTTGAAAGAAAAACAAATATTTTATACATTCCAAATGATTACTAGCCATGATTAGCCGCCTGCCGAAAAAAATTCTTCACAGTACACAACATGGAGGAAAATGATTTTATTTCAATACAATCTTTCTAAAAGATTTTACTCTGATATTCCCTATAAAATGCTTTATAAACTTAGTTTAGATGAATAGGATAAATTTTTAACTTTGGATTTGTCACCAAAAAGAAATAAGCCAGCCGTTATATGCTGGATCTTGTCCTGTTTCTTCAGCATAATACACTCACATTTTCAAAAATGTGACACAAAACACGATTTCCCAGGACTTAATCACTCCTATTGATGATGAAAATTAAGGTTTTATCAGATCTCAACGTCAGCAAGTCTCCTGGGTCGGATGGGAAACAGTGCTCTTCGATGCTAGCGAGTCCGTTAGCAACCCTTTTCAGCATGTTATATCATGCCAGTGAATTTTCTTACGGTCGGAAGGTTGCTAATGTAACGCCAATCCCCAAAAAGGGTGAGGTTAACAACCCCAATTGCAATTTGTTGTGCACTTTCTAAGGTGACGGAAAATGTAATTAATTTTCATCTTGTGAGATACCTGGAATCCAACAGCTTACTTAGCGACCGATAGTATGGTTTCCGTAGGGGACGCTCTACGGTCGACTCGTTTGCTTTCTTGCTGGAACAATGGTGCAACTACATCATTTCGGAGAGAGTATGGTGGTGGCTCTAGATATTTCCAAACCGTTTGATGAAGTGTGGTATGATGCACTCCTGTCAAAACTTGCTGCCTTTGGTGTCAGCGATAATTTCTCCAAATTTATATCGAGTTTTCTTAGAAATCGTACTGTACGAGTTGTTAAGCTGAAAGTCCATACCACGCGTTCTACGCGCACACGCTTTGTATGCGTTTGATGCTTTTTACGCGTTCTACGCTTTTCAAACTTCAAGTTACATGCAACGCTTTTTATGCGCCAAGTTTTTTTGTTATGATCAGCTGTGGTGTAAATAATTTTATCTAATAAAAAAAATTTTTGCAAAAATGAAAACTGAAATTGAAATTTTTCAAGAATTTACAGAATTTATTAAATTTGTGCAATGATATTTTGTGTAATGAGGACCTATGGAAAACTTCAAGAGAAAAGAAGACGCTTTTGGGTGCGTCCCTTGTTTTTGGAAAGGGAAGTGAGTGGTTTTTTTGCACCAATGTTTAAAAAATCATAATAACAGAAATAATATGACGTCAAAAACAGCTGAAATTTTTTCATGGCGCTTGCGACGCGTGGAAAAGTAGAAAGTAAACCTACTTCATGCGTTCTATGCGTCATAAGCATTCTATGCGATGCGCTGTGTTACTTGTCACATACAATTACACTGATTCTACTTTTTTGACAGACGCGTATAAAGCGTGTACGCGTAGAACACGTGGTATGGACTTTCAGCTTTAAAGTTGAGATTTTATTAGACGTGTTCAGGAGTAATTCAAGGGTGTCGCAAGGCTCCGTTCTTTCTCCTACCCTATTTCTTATTTTTCTAAACGACCTTCTTTGTCAAACTTTCAACTCTATATACTCTTTCGCAGATGACAGCAGCATTTTTTATTCGTATTCATTTAGTAATAGACTGAACCAGTTGGAGGTGAGTTCCAAAAGGCGAAACGCATAGCTCTGTGTTCGGAAATGGTGCTGCACCTGTTTCTATGGGTGATATAAATATTACGGAATTGGAAATGTTCTGGGCACATTTTTTAGGTTTCTAAAGCAGCTTTCAAGTTGCTCGGTTTTCTAAAACGGTGTAAGAAATATTTAACTCCATGTGATCGTCGTACTATTTACACCACCTATATCCGTACAAAGATGTATGGCCGGCCCTGCAAAGTCTATTTTGGAGTTGTTCGATTGCATACAGGAGAAGGCCACGAGGCTCATTGGGGACGGTAGGGTATCCAACTCTATTGATTCCCTTGAGCATCGTCGCAGTGTAGGTTGTATTTCACTGTTTTATTGTTACTACAATGGTAAGTGCTCTAACGAAATTTCCAAGTTTCCTGTTCTCGAAATTCGTAAATTTTTATGTTTGAATCGATTTTCGTTGAGAGCACTTCCATTTGTTGTCGATTGGACGCATTACAGGGAAAATTTGTTTTTTAGCAGTTCGTATGTGAAATAAACACTATCCAAAGGTCTTTCCTGTCACTTTCAATGTGGGAAAATTCCTATCGAATATCCACAAACACAACTCCCTCTTTCCTTCTCCCCATAACCTATTTTCCTAGCTCTGGTACAATATATTGCATTAGTAGGAGCCATCCCCTGAGTACTGGTCCGACCGAAAAAAAAATTTAAGTGATGTATTTTCAAATAAATTGCTTATATTTACATACGTTTCAAAATGAACAAATTATTTTTTATAATAAAATTTGAATATTAAAATGAATAATAATTTAATCATAATAATTTAAAATTAAATATATTGATGGTAGGAATAGTTATTATAAAAAATGGCATTTATTCAACAATTTTAGTAAATCAAAGCATCACTTTTGTAAAATACGTCGGACAAAATAAATAAATGTCAGACATTTTTCTTAACTATTTTTTTTTTCAAAGTGACTTAAGTCACTTTACCGAAATAAAAAGTGGTGATTTTTTAATGTTTATACGCAATTATTTATATTGAGAAAAATATCAGTATCAAGTAACAATTACGAGTAAATCTTCTCGAAAGTTGGCATTCATATTTTTAAACGTGTTAAAACGCATATCTTAATATCTAACTTAAAAACATAGTGACTTATGCCACTTTCACGTAACAATATCATATCGATTGGACCACATTGAAGTCTATTGCCAGTATTAGATAGAAATAGAAATCATATTTTAAAATTCAATAATTTTTATTGTACAGCAAAAGTTATTTTGCATGCGTTGTATTAGAAGATGGTATAAACGGCTGTTACAATGTGTCATATAATATTAATAAATTCACACGATCTAACTGGCCACTTAACTGCTGATTGTCGTGAAATTTCGATCGTTTCATTGGCTGTGTGACATGTGTTACCGTCAGTAATATACATGTCGTCAATAATAGGCCAAAATAGAGTTATAGAGTCGTTAGGATTTCGCGGTAGCGTAATCCATTGACCGTTACGGAATTTCCAGCCTCATCTTTGAAAAACAACGGCCCAATCACGATACTTTGGACAATATAATCGCCCTTCTGCGACCGCTATTAAGAATTTGGTCGTTAAATTTGAGTCGACAGGCTAGATACAACATATGAGAACACCAACGCGTGTTCTATCGGGACGTTCAACTAAAATCATTGCAGCCGTTAGCCACCGCGTGAAAGCAGATTCAAATTTGTCAATTCCTCGACGTTCTCAACAATTAGGTTTATCCAAAACCACCTGTAATAAGATATGTATTTTGTAACTACCCTGTATATTATAACACTTAAATGTCTAAAAGCTCTCTCCTTCTACTTAGTCTAAGATATACTTTGATGACATACATTCTGTCATTTGTTTTCCAATAAAGCAGTCATTATCAGACCATGATGAAGTAAAGAACACAACATCTCTCAATTTATTACATGGCGCAGTCGGTAAAAAGAACAGTAAAAAGCATTACATGGGATTGGCAAAGGCAGAAAAAAGTCTTATTGAAAGGAAAAGCAAACCACGTGGAAGACCACCAAAAACAATTAAATATATTTATAAAAATATTGAAATGGACCACGTAAGAAAGATTGACGAACTAAAAACTAGTGGAAACCTGTCGGAAAACTGGAGAATATTTTGGCAAAATTTCCAAATATTCGCCACGGCCATTGAATTGGAAAAAAAGAAGGGAAATGTAAAAGTGGCTATTTTTCTTAATATCGTTGGACCTGATGCGGTAGAATTGTTCAACACGTTTTCACTAACTGAAGAGCAAAAAGAAGACTATGCTGCAGTGACTAAAGCATTTGATGAATTTTGTAAACCAAAAGGCAATGAAGTTTATGAAACATTTATGTTCAGTAATCGATGCCAAGTAGAAGGAGAACCGTTTGATAATTTTCTCATGGATTTAAAGAAGATGGTTCGAAGATGTGGATTCAGCCAGGAGGATAGGATGGTGCGTGACAGGATTGTACTGGGAACTAATGATAAAAAGTTGCAGAAAAAGTTATTGGATACCCCAGATTTAACAATGGATAAAGCTGTTCAATATGCGAGAGCTGCAGAGGCATCTAATCAACAGATGGTTACATTGCAAGGAAGCCGGGAAGTGGTGAATTTTATGAAGAAAAGTAAGGGAAAAGAAAGTTTCAAGAATCAACATGACCCAAGGAATACACAGGATAAATCAGAAAGTAAAACAGGTATTTTCAATTGTACATATTGTGGTAATAAACATGTTAAAGGCAAATGCCCTGCTTTTGGTAAAATGTGTAAAATTTGCAAACGTAAAAATCATTTTGCTAATGTTTGTAAATTTAAAAATGTACAAGAAGTAAAATTAAACACTTTTGATAGTAATTCCAGCTTATATCTTGATTCAATATTATCTAATCATAATTGTGATACATGGTATGAAAACATTCAAATAGGAAATGAAAATATTAAATTTAAATTGGATACGGGAGCTTCCATAAATGTTTTGCCATTTAAATATGTTAAAAAAATAGGCATGAAAACGTATGTTCAAAATTGTAGTGACAGATTAGTTGCTTATAATGGAACAAAAATTCCGATTATAGGTGTCATAAATCTGAATTGCAATGTTAAACAGCACATGACTAAATTAAATTTTTATGTAACATCTGATATCAATAATATACCAATTTTGGGTTTACAATCTTGCGTTGATTTGAAATTAATTAAAAGAATTTTTAATATTGAATTAAATGAAAATATCTTAAAAACTAAATATGAAGAACTTTTTCGGGGAATCGGTTGTATAAAAGATAATTTTACAATAGAATTAAAAAATAATGTGATTCCGGTTGCTAAACCAGCAAGGAGAATTCCGTTAACGCTCAGAGAGCCTCTTAAACTTACTCTTGATAGAATGTGTACGAATGACATTATAGAAAAATGCGAAAACCCGGGTTCTTGGATTTCGAATTTAGTTGTTGTAGAAAAGCCTAATAAATCTTTAAGAATTTGTATGGATCCAAGGGAATTGAACTTGGCTATTAGGGATAATTTTTATGAAATCCCAAAATTTGAACAAATTAAGCCTAAATTAGTGAATAAAAAATTTTTTTCAGTCTTTGATCTAAAAGACGGATTTTGGCAAGTTGCTTTGAGTGAAAAATCAAAAGAACTTTGTACGTTTAGCACACCATTTGGTTGTTATAGATTTAAAAGGCTTCCATTTGGAATTAAAATAGCTCCAGAAGCTTTCCAAAAAATTAATGAAGAGAATTTTGCAGGCATTGACAATATAATTATTTATATAGATGACATTTTGGTAGTCGCAGAGAATGAAAAAGAGCATGATAAAACAGTGAGCGAATTAATGGAAAGAGCGTTAAAACATAATGTAAAATTTAATTGGAATAAAATACAATGGAAACGGAACGAGGTTATGTTTTTAGGTCACAAAATTTCTGGAGATGGTATAGAGTGTGATAAAAACAGACTAAAGGGAATTGAAGATATAGGAGCTCCAAAGTGTAAAAAAGATTTGCAACGTCTTATGGGTTTTATAAATTACTTGAGAGATTTTATTCCTAACCTTGCGGAGGTCAGTAATCCGTTGAGAGAATTAATGAAAAATTCAATTGTTTTTAATTGGACAACTGTTCATGAAAATAGTTTGAAATCTATTAAAAATTTAATATTAAAAGCTCCTTCTTTAAAACCATTTGATCACACAAAACAAATAGTAATTCAAACGGATGCTTCAAAAAATGGGTTAGGCTGTGCATTAATGCAAGAAAATCGACCAGTTTGTTTTGCGTCCCGTAGTCTATCAGATGCAGAAACTCGGTATGCACAAATCGAAAAAGAGATGTTGGCAATAGTTTTTGCGTGTGATAAGTACCATGATTATATATATGGACAAAATGTTAAAATTGTGACAGATCACAAACCTCTGTTAGGAATTATGAATAAAGATTATAATAAAATACCATCAATGAAATTACGACGAATGAAATTAAAATTGGAAAAATACAAATTGAATCTTAGTTATTTACCTGGTAAATACATGTATCTGGCAGACTGGTTGTCACGAAGTTTTGATAAAAAATCAACTTCTGTAGAAGAAATAAAGGGTTTAGGAGAAATGATACATTCCATAAATGTCAGTGAGGATAGGAAAAATTTAATTCAAAAGGAAACTCAAAACGACAAAATTTTGAGCAACATAATTAAATACTGTAATAATGGTTGGCCAAAAGAAAAAAACAGATTACCTGAACAGTTGAGATTTCTATGGAAATTAAAATCAAATCTATTTGTTGAAGATAACCTTGTATTTTTTGAAGATAGGATTTATCTACCTAAAAGCTTAACAAAAGACATATTAATTGAACTTCATAAACCACATTTAGGGTACGAAAAGACTAAAAGTAGAGCTAAACAAATTCTTTATTGGCCGTCTATGAACAACGATATTGAATTGATGATTGACAACTGTAAAATTTGTCAAAGATTTAGATATTCTAATATTAAAGAGCCATTGATAAATCATAAAGTACCGGATTTGCCATATGAAAAATTAGGAATGGATATTATGGAAATATCGAAGGAGATTTTTTTAGTTGTAGGTGATTATTTTTCAAAATATTTAGATATTATACCTCTAAATAAGAAAACTGCTTCAGCAGTAACTCAAAAATTAGATGTTCTATTTTCATGTCATGGATTACCTAAAGAAATAATAGCTGACAATGTTCCTTTTGGATCATATGAATTTGTACAATGGGCTAAAAAATTAGATATTAAAGTAACAACAACTAGTCCCCGATATCCAAGATCAAACGGTTTCGCAGAAAAAATGGTACAAATAGCGAAAAAACTTGTTATGAAAACAAAAGCAGAAAAGAGTAATATTTGGCTTGCTCTTTTAGAATATCGAAATTCTCCTATAAAAAATTCTAATTTATCTCCATCTCAAATATTAATGGGCAGGAGCACAAGAACTTTAGTCCCATCAAAAAATTTATTTTTCTATAATAATAATAATAGTAAAGTAAAAGCAACAATTGAACAAAATAACAAGTACAACAAAAAATATCACGATCAAAATTCAAAACAAAAAGATGAATTTGCAAAGGGGGAAAAGATATGGGTAAAAGATGATAAACATTGGCAAGAAGCAAAAGTAATACAAAAACATAAAACTCCTCGATCGTATATTATTGATAAAGATGGCGTGGAATACCGCAGAAATTCATATTTTTTAAGAAAACGCAAATAAAATTCAATTTTATTTTAAGTCTATATCATATGTTAAATTTCACTATGAAAAATGAATTAAAAATGTATTAAATTTGATGTGAAAGAAAAGAAGAATATTTTATATGAATTTATAATAAATAATAACTTAATTAAATAATAATTCAATTTTATTTTAAGTCTATATCATATGTTAAATTTCACTATGAAAAATGAATTAAAAATGTATTAAATTTGATGTGAAAGGAAAGAAGAATATTTTATATGAATTTATAATAAATAATAACTTAAAAGGGGAGATGTAATAAGATATGTATTTTGTAACTACCCTGTATATTATAACACTTAAATGTCTAAAAGCTCTCTCCTTCTACTTAGTCTAAGATATACTTTGATGACATACATTCTGTCATTTGTTTTCCAATAAAGCAGTCATTATCAGACCATGATGAAGTAAAGAACACAACATCTCTCAATTTATTACACCACCATATGGCGAATTTTGCGTAAGGATTTGACTTTGAAGCCTTACAAGGTTCAACTGGTGCAGGAATATAAGCCGACCGACCATTCACATCGCCGTAGATTCGCTCAATTCATTTAGGAATAACCGGCTGGTTTTTCTGACACAATTATTTTTTCAAACAAAGCCCAATTTCACTTGCCACTTGCATGTCAAGAAGCAAAAAATGCCGGCTTTGGGCTTCTGAAAATCCTAGAGCGATTATTGAGAAGCCTTTGCCTGCTCAATGTGCCACTGTATGACTTGATTTGGCCGTTTTCTTTTTTTTTTAAGCATAGGGCTGGACATGCGGTGACGGTCAATGGATCATTTTATCGCGGGATGTCAATTTCGACCTATTTACGACAGGGATATCCTGACATTTGGTTTAAACAGGACGGTGCCGCATGTCATACAGCGAATGAAACAATAAATTTATTGCAAACCAAATTTCCCGTTCACAGATAGTGTGATTTAACACCACTGGATTATTTTTTGTGGGGCTATATTAAGGACAGAGTCTATACAGAGCCAATCGCATCGATTTCAGCCGTAAAACTCAAAATCCGTGATTTGATTAACAAAATAGAACCACAATTTTGCCCAAAAAAGATTAAAAACTTTGATTCGAGAAACGACGTCTGTCAGCGTGGTCGCGGTGGACATTTGCCAAACATCAACTTTTCTTTTCATGTACTACAATAAAAATTTGAATCATCTTAATCTAAATTTATTGTCACATTTTTTTTTTTTTAACAAACTTCTTGGTGATAAATCTTTTAGCATCCAATTTTCTTTGAATTTTCTATTTTAAATTGTTAAAATAATATCTGCCAGGAACATGAGGACATGAGAAATTCAGTTGTGGTTCTTAGTAACTGAAGACAATTTTCGTAATTCCTTTTATTGGCTTAACATCGTTGTATAACTAAAGCTGAAAGTTCATACGCGTACACGCTTTATACGCGTCTGGACAAAAAAGTAGAATCAGTGTAATTGTATGTGACAAGTTACACAGCACATCGCATAGAATGCTTATGACGCATAGAACGCATGAAGTAGGTTTACTTTCTACTTTTCTACGCGTCGCAAGCGCCATGAAAAAATGTCTGTGCTGTTTTTGACGTTGTATCATTTCTGTTATTTTGGTTTTTTAAACATTGCTGCAAAAAAACCACTCACTTACCTTTCCAAAAACAAGGGACGCACCGAAAAGCGTCTTCTTTTCTCTTGAAGTTTTCCATAGATCCTCATTACACAAAATATCATATGCACAAATTTAATCAATTCTGTAAATTCTTGAAAAATTTCAATTTCAGTTTTCATTTTTGCAAAAATTTTTTTTATTAGATGAAATTATTTACACCACAGCTGATCATAACAAAAAAACTTGGCGCATAAAAAGCGTTGCATATAACTTGAAGTTTGAAAAGCGTAGAACGCGTAAAAAGCATCAAACGCATACAAAGCGTGTGCGCGTAGAACGCGTGGTATGGACTTTCAGCTTAAGACTCAAGTGCTAGAAATGATGGCAAGGTTTCCACGTTGTGATGTATATAAAAATTGTGGGAAAATAAACAAGTGTGTCTTTTACATACTTTTTTTTATCAATTTTTAATTTTAAAACAAGAACATGTTTCTTCTATTAAGACTAATGAAAAAATATTTTTCGCAAATTCATCTGCATGGCCTACACCGTCGATACCAAAATTATTGAAATATTCGGCCCATGCATCATGGGATTTCAGCATTTGAAATATATTGTTTTTAAATGCCTAAAAGTATGCTTGCATTTATTTTTTATCCGTTCTAGTCGAGATGTTGGAAATAAGAAATCGAGATTTAATTTTTAATCACACTATTTATACAAAATGATTTTGCCTAAAAATATATAAAATAAATTAATATGCTTTTTGTTTCAACAAATAATAAAAATTAATGATAATATATAAATTTATAGATGATTCTTAGAATATTAATGATTTATAAAACTAACAGTTTTTTAACTTGTTTTTACATTTGTTTTTTTTTTTTTTGATGTTACTTAAAGAGGAACAATGGGAAAAAGACTTAGAGGCTGAACTTAAAGATTATGAAGTAGTGGATAATGGCGGTAAAGATGGTGGTGGTCCTTCTTCTTCAACACATGACACTGACGACGAATTATTACCAAAACTAGACCTGCGTACACGTTCAAACAACGATTGGGAAGAATATGCTGATTTGATTGAAGATACCGATGATTTAAAGTAATTAAGAGCTTATATCGTAGTTTTTTCTAAGTTCGTATACAAATTTTAATTTTGTTTTTTTTCCTTTTCTTTATTTTAAACCACCACTAACAACTACATACTTATTTCTTAAACACACATACATCTATACTTCCATTTTTAATAATTTCAAAATATGGATGTTATATTATTTGAATATTAATGTTAAATTTTAATAATTTTTGAAGAACTTTAAAAAGCTTAAAACGTGCTATGTTGGGTTATCCATGAAATCAAATCCAACTTTGTTTTAGATACAATTTTATTATTATTTTAATGTTCTTCTCTTAAAATGCTACTTTTATGATACCCATTTTTAAGAACTAACTATATAAGCCTTACAAAAAATCAGTCTACCACATTTCAATTTTTCTGATTTATCCAAAATTATAAGTCTTTTGTTCCTTACGCAAAACCAGAAAAGATTTTTAATAGATGAAAAAAAATATAAAAAAGAAAATTATAAAAATTAACATACAAAAAGCATAAATTTGAAATAATTATCAAATAAAATAAACTTAAATTTAAATATTTATATAACATAAAACATAGGGAAAATATAATAAAAACCATTGTTAAGATTAATCAAATTAAAACAAAAAAAATCACATCATTATAAATTTAAAAATAAAATAAAACAAAACAAAAAAACAACAACAATTTGGTATAAATATTTATTATGATGTGTTATTATTATATTATAATTATTATTATTATTATTAAAAGCTATTATTTATACCTAAATAAACAATTATAAATATTTAAATAATGGATAAACTAAAATTATTACAAAACAAAACAAAATGCATTTGAATTTATGGTGTAAAAAAACAGAAAAAAAGTTTAAAAAATTTATAAAACAAAACGTTTAAATTTTAACAAAATGAAATATATAAAATAAATAAAAAAAAAGATATATATATAAATATTATAAACCAAATATAAAAAACAATTAAGTAAAAAAACCAAACAAATGTATAAAACACTTTAATTATATTAAATAAATTAATTAATTAATTTAAAATAAATCATACATTTATCATATTAAAAAAAACTAACGATTTCTTTAATTTATCTTTCAAAAACAAAAGCAACTACACAAAAATTAACGAAATTAGCAGTCAAAATCTCTAACATAAACAAAAATTTGTAGAAAATAATAAGAAGAATAACACTAATATTCGTTAGAACCTTATGCTATAATTAAAAAAAAAAAAAAAAAACGAAAAAAAAATTATTTTTGTTTCTGGGTTTTTGTTTATTTGCTTAATATAATAAACATTATTTTAAAAAGTAATGAAATGTTTTTTATTTATTATTTTAAATGAATAATATTATTTTTACAACAACATAAAAATTTCGTTCAAATAGTTTTAACCCAAATAGACCTTTAAAATATGGTAAAGAAAATTGATGTCGACCAATCAATTATCTGTATAGTAATTTAGCAAAGCGTCTAAGCTCTGTGTTGTATATTGTAAACTGTTCTGAACTGTATCTGAATATTTTATTAGAAATAATAATCAAATTATACATTGAAGCCACTGTTTTTTTAAGTTTTCAAATTAAAAAGTTCTAAAAAAATGAACTTAAAAAATACCTCCCAATAATTTTTGTTAATTATCAAAATATATCTCCTTCTGTTGCATGACGCTTACGATTAGTCGAATGAAGTTACGTATATTTAATGTCTTAGCTCAATTTTGTTAAGCTTTAAAATAAACAATTAGTCATGTACGGAAATTCCTTGATTCTTCAATCCGAAATCACTGCGAAAAGACTCTTTTGTACACAGCATTATGCTTTCATACACCTGCGCTTTTTTCGCTATTAAAATTTCAACATAGCAAAGAAAAGCCCACAAATTAAGAGTCACTTTCCGCACCGGGCAGTTCGAATTTCTGGAAAATTCCAATTTCTGGAAATTTCTTTGTTATAGATAATGATAAAATTATAATAAAACTAGTTCTGCAAGCTTTATTTTAACAGAAAGCAATGTGGCAAATCATCATTACTGTTGTAATTTTTGTACTACCATGTCAAATTTCACGGGCATATTACCGAATTGTTTACACTATGAGTAATTCGGTGTTTCTCCATTTTGTTTTTACTTTAATAAGCGAAAAAATATAATTTGTAGCGAAAATACAAAAAAAAAGAATAAAAAATGACTTCTAGAAATTAAAGCCACAGCCTGAAATTTTAGAGCGTCCAATATATTGAAATGGTCGCTTAGAATTTGTATGATTCCTCTGTATCGCCTAATGTCTGACAGCTGTGAACACAAGCATAACATTTTTGCAATTTTAAACTGTTATTGCGTTTTGCAATTTTGACCTAAGAAATGCCCCACGAAGGTGATTTAAAAGAAGCTGCCTGTAATGGGGAAAGTCTATCCCATACATCTACCATAAATAAAAGCTAGAATCAAGGTACTTTTAAAAGTCAAATAAACGGAAAGTTAGGTTAAGATCACTTCAAATGGGAACATGATACTGTTAGTCACAAAACTCTTAAGGGAAAAGAAAAGGAACTCAGGTTTGCCATACGGAAGATCATTCGAATCAGAAACTACTAATTTCCAAAACAAATACATTATAACAAGTTATAACATTCAAATTATTAACGAATCCAACTTTGTCTCAGGACTTATGGATCGTTTTTGAATTCCAGACGAGTAATTATGAAAAGTATTCCGTTTTTCAAGTGGCTGCTCCATGGGCAATATTAGGTGATAAAGCAGGATAAACAGTTTATCTTGTGCCAGCATCATTTTTCAACTATTCTACTTATTAAAAGAAGGATTAATGCAGATGGTAATAATCAAAAACTTACATATATTATTTATTTGTGAAAATGCCATATCTGGTGCTCCTATTATTAAAGGAACTAATCAATTTCCAAGTCCTTCAATTACAATAAATATAACTATAAAGGAAATTATAATAAATACATTAGCTGTTCCAATTACATTATAAATTTGATCATTTATCCAATTAAAGAAGCAGGATGGCCTAGCACACATTGAATTAAAATTCTTAATAATCAGGATCCAGTTCCAAATCCAAACCAAATTCCCATAAATCCACCATAAGTAACGGCTAGAATCATGAAGGTTTTAAAAGTGAAATAAAACAAAAGTGTAGTTAAGATCGCATGCACGCGATAAAAGCAGAAACCATTTAAAATTGTAATATGATACTGTTAGTCGCAAAACTCTTAAGAAATAAAAAAAGGAATCCAGCTCTGCCATACGAAAGATCATTCGAATCAGAAACTATACTTAATTCCAAGACAAATACCAGACAAACAAAATATAACAAATTATACAAAAATAAAATATAAAGTTTCAATATCTTTATGATTGGCGAAAAATAATCATTGTTGCGATTAAATGGTTAAATTTAGGTGATAGTTTACAAAATTATTTATGAAAATTTTATATACGAATTTCTTGTCTAGAAAACAAAAATAACATTTTAATAATTAATATTTTAAAGCAAAATGTTCATGCAGAAGTTGAAAACTCATAAGAAAGTTCCGCTTAAATTAAATGAGAATAATGTCTCATAATTAACAAGGTACTTTATCGTCCCAGAGTACTAAACTCTTTGTAATTTTCAGTTAATATGTTTTGTTTTTGTAATCTAACATTTCTTTATAACTTAAATAAATACTCTTTTTTTCTTTTTAACGATCTTTTTTATATATTTTTTCTTTTCAAAAAAAAAAGAACGTTAAAAAGAAAAAAAGATATTTATTAAAGATAAATAAAAAAAGATCGTTTAAAAAAACTATAAAAATTTATAACTTAAATAAATATCTGTTATTCTTTTTAACGGTCTTTTTTCATTAATTTACCAATATATATTTTTTCAATATTTCGCTTTCCTATGGAAAGCTTTTTCAGGAAAAATTAATTTTAATAACAACAATTATTAACAAATAAAAAAAAAACTTTTTTTTTTAAATAAAATTAATATTTCCTGAAGAAGCTTTCCATAGGAAAGCGAAATATTGAAAAAATATATATTGTTACATTAATGAAAAAAGACCGTTAAAAAAAATAACAGATATTTATTTAAGATATTAAAAGGTCGATTAAAAAATAAAAAAATATTTAATTATAACATAAAAATGTAATGTAATATAATTGCATTTTTTAAAGAAGTTCATATTTTTTACTTCATAGTGGTACTACGATTTAAAGAATTATACAAAGATGGCTCACTTAATTTAGATCGTTTAGTGAATTTTAAATGAAGGCTGAATTTAAATAAAAATGATTGAGTTTTCAGTTGAGAAGAGAATTTCTTTGTGCTGATGTGAATCTCATTAAAAGTTTTGAAAAATATATTATAAACTGTAAAAAATGCAACTAAAATAGCAAATAACAAGGATATAAATATTTGCTGCAAGAGACATTATTTCAAAAACCTAAGGAAAATGGACTAAAACTTCTTTGTTGCAAGAAAGTCATATTTAAAAAATTTAAAATTTTTCCTTAATATAATTTTATCTCTTTAAAAACTATTCAAAAGTTAAAATGGATTTTTCTCAGTTTTTGAAATAATGGCTCTTGCAGTCTTGGCTTTAGGTATAAGAAGGATATAAGTCATGCTAAGGAAAAATAAATCTTCTACAAAACATTCGATTATAAAGAATAACAATCTATTAAGAAAATATTCGAGTTTTCAACGTTCCTTTTTAAGTACGATGTTAATGAATTTTTAACAGATTAAGAAACACATTTTAAAATATAATAAAAGAAAATACAAAGCAATGAACAAACGAACAATAAATAGACAAAAAAGAAAAACAACAATTTGCAATATTTCTTTTCATAATTTTTAAAAATCTATTAAAATAAGAATTTGAAATTCCAACGATATCTTCTAAATATCGACAATAAAATACAAATCAAATTCAAATTATTTTTAAATGGAACTTAAGCGAAATCCCTTTTAAATTTGGTGAGAGATGCCATAGTGTACGATTTTCAATACACCCTCCAATTCAAAAGAAAGCAGGCAAAGCCACATTTTAGTGTATTGTAAAATTTAAATTATTTTGAAATAACAAAGTATCAAGCTTTTTAAATATATCGAAACGATATATTATATAGCAAACGGTTGTGGGTATTATTATTAATTAAATTTCTACATCTTCTCGATGGTTTAAAGTTGCCCAAATTATGTATGGCAATGCTTTTTTTGAATATAATATTTTCTTAAAATCTTTCACAAATTATATAGATTTAAAAAATTCTGAAAATGAACTTTAAAGAACAGATTATATAGAGTTTATAAAAATACTTTAACTAATTTATTTCGATATAACTATTAAAATCATTAACTTTCGATTTTTAAGTTATATCGAATAGTTTAAAAATTCAAAAATTGTACTGAAGCCTAAAAGCTGCCATAAAATTTGTTGCAAATGAAACTTGGCGAAAATCTACTTTAAAGAACAGACTATATGGAGTTTATAAAAATACTTCAACTTATTTATTTCGATATAACCTCAAAATCCTTAACTTTCAATTTTTAAAATATATTAAAAATTTTTGAAATTTAAAAATTATACTTAAACTATACTATAACCTAAAAGCTGCCATAAAACTTGTTATTACTTTTAGAAAATTAAGGCAAACAAGTGTTAGTGAACGAAAAAATATAACCTCGTTTCATTTTACTAAAGCCTAAATATTATATATTATTTTATTTGCTGGGGTGTTGCCGTACTCAAAGCCCCATCGAAATGCTTACCTTTTGCACGGCCCCAAGTTTTGTGATAAAATTATATTTTACATCTTCTTCAGAAACCTTACGAATTCTTTAATATTTTTATAATAATAAATTCATGTTGTTGCCATATAAGCGGCAATGGACCCAGTAAATGGCGGCACTTATTTGTTTTCAGGTTCATTTCAGGCTCTGTTAATTATTTATAGGCTTCTGAATTTTCTTTATCTCACGTTCTAATAGTAAAGCTGAGGAACAAGAGAAAAGTGGTTTTAAATCGATCACCTTTTGTAGATAAACATGACTTTATTATTAAACTCACCCTTTTTTTTTATTATCCATAAGCTGCTAACAAAAAATATTTTTATTACGAAGATTGTCTAAAATTTATTTATTTTTAATTTATTTTACAATTTTTGGTGGTGTAATTTTCAAAATTACCTTAGAATAGCCTTTTAGTACTTTTTCTATGTCAACTATTTCGTCTTGCATTTCTTTCTCTGTAAATTTGAAAGTTTTCAAAATTAATTTTTATTTTGCTATTTTCTTCGAAATTAATTATAAACTTTTTTAATAAATCTAAACTTACAAAAATATGAAAAAAAATCTATAACTTTTATATTTTTATTGATGTTTTATTCTTAACTTAACTAAATGTCTATTTATATACAAATTTTAAACATTAAAACCAATACCAAAATTACATTTTTTTTAAAAACTCCTTCTATTAAATAATTAAAAGGAGGATGCTCGTAATTAAACAACAACAACAACAACAAAAAATAAAAAAATAACAAATATTTAGTATAAATTAAAAATATATAAAAATGTATATCTTTGTATATTTATATAAATAAAATCTAACAAATATTTTTACTTAGCCCAAAATAAAAACAAAAATTTAAAAAATTTTTTTCATTTTTTTTTGTTTGGAGGTTAAGTTTTATATACAAAAATTAATTGAAACACTAATAAATTTACATATATATTTAAAGGCATACGAGTATTATAAAACTTATAATATTATAAGCCATAAATGTGTTATACAACAAACATTCATAAATTATTGAAAGCATAATAACAATTATACATTAACTTTATATTTATATAAAACAACACAAAATTAAAACATAATCTATAAAGTGGGTGGTAATTAATAAATTAATTTTGTTCTAAAAATAATAAAATAAACCTTATGAAATTACAAAAACTATTTATAATACAAATTAAACAGAAGAATTAATATTAAAAAAATAAAAATAAAATGTTATTTGCATTGTTTGTTAAGTATTGAAATAAACTGATTATTAAAGAGCTCTAAACATATTTATTAAACACATATTTAATAGACACCACCAACAACAACAACAAACGCAGTCAATGAACAAAAATAATCTTATAAATTAATATTAAAACTAATAATACTTTATAACATTAACATTGGAAATTATAATTATAATAGAAATAAATAAAAAGCAATTAAAACACTAACAAATACAAAATATTAAATTGTTTTATTCGAAAAACTTAAAAACCACCAGTGTATTTAATTTAAAATTGAAATTATTCATAATTTTAATAAAAGCGAAATTTTGTATTAAAGGATACCAGCAAGGTGTTTGCCTTAAAAAATATAGCGTAATACTATTTTGGTTTAACGCTATCATAGCGTACTGTTTAAAAAATACAAACGTTTAACGCAAACAAAACACTGTACGCAACAATTATTGGCTAATGAACACAAACACTAAAATGACGTAGTGATATTTTAAATTTCTCCTCTTAAAGTCCTTCTCGGCTGTTTGTTTGTTTGTGAATGGGAAGCGCTTTCCACGTGAATACAATATTATCAAGCCACTTACTGGCGAGTCAGTATTTCTAGGTCCAGGTATTTATCCTATAATCATCGTATCTACCTATGTAGCTAGAATGCCAACATTTGGCGTTTTTATGTGGGGATTCATTTAAGCATTTTCGTCCTTTTTTCATTGTACAGCTAAACCCCTTTTTGAGTTTATGATTAGTTTTAGTGGTGTTAAAATTGCATCTGATATTTTTTTCAGTGTTTTTTTTTCTTGCCAAATACTGCTCAGTAGTCTAAAGACCCAACTATAATATGCATAAGCTGGCTTAAGCTAATGTCAACAATTAAACGAAAAGTCTGTCAAATGTTTAAGCGAATCATTGAAAACTTTTAAGGCCGGGGCACATAGAATCCGTCATGCGTTATACTATAACGTATTCAACTGAAGTCAAAGTAAGGTCGGATGAGGTTGGCACAATGAGTACTTTGTTAACGGATAAGAAATCAGCTATTTTTTTGTTTGTCTTATTTTATATTTTTTTGCAGCAAAGTTTTACTTTCTATTAATAGTAATTTGTATTCCACTATTTATTCCATTATTTATTATTATTATTATTTATAATTTATTTAAAAAATATTTTACTACAATACAGCGTAAACAAAAAAAAACAAGAAGAGGAAGCAAATGAAAAATGTCAAAGTACTCAACGTACGTCAAAAGGTAAAAGTTGGCCAACTTTCATACTTTGCGTTGACGGAGACGTATTGATTGTGACAACGCTGATAAGAAAACGTGTATTTCAACTTACTTGTCAGTTGAAAAATACAACGTATGACGGATGACGGATTCTATGTGCCCCAGCCTTTATCCGTAAGGACATGTAGATGGGAACATTTGTGCAAGCAGAGAGCTGATCATATATTGCATGTTTTGCAACATTTTATTAGGAAAAAAGGGACTGCAATATATTTCTCGGAAGAAAGAGGAAAAGTAAAGAAAATAAGTTCAAGGGCGTAATGGGGCATTGACCTTTTTGTTTAAAATATTATGTTAGATTGAAAGTTTTAGTTGTTTGTCTGGTAAATAGCAGGATATATTTTTTTGTATATGAAGGGATTTTTAAAATGTTTTGTGTAATGTGAGGAAAATAGCCAATGGCTATTGTGTGGAAAAGGCAATTTTAGTTTTGATCAGAATAGAAGTGGCTGTCGTTAGATAAAGTTAAAAGAAGAAAATTTGTAATTTTGATAAAACTAGTGCAAGGATTTATTGGTGAAGGAAAAAAGGATCAAATAGTGCATACAGGAATCCTTTAACAAATAAATAAAGCCTTTCTAAATAAAGTTTAAAAAGAAGAGAAATTATTAAATAGTGGATATACAAATGCAAGGATTTATTGGAAAAAAAAGGGGAAGAGGAGGAGAATAACGATTTGCAAGGCTGGCTAGAAGGAAGTAAAAAAAATATATTGTACGAGAACTTCCAAGTAAAAGAAAAGTAGTGTAAGAGTGTTGGTAGTGAAAATTAGGTTGAACAAAGTTCAGAAGACCACTGAGAAGGAGAAGAATCAATAAAAAGAAGGTCAGCTATAAATTCCGGGTATAGTAGCAGAAACACCAAAATAAAAAGCACGCAAGGGGAAGAAGGAAAGGCTAGTGAGGAACTGTTCTAGAATCCCAGTTTTGAAATACATTTGTTTCAAAAAAAAAAAAAACTTCAAAAAAAAAATAGAAGAAGATCCTTGTCATATCCTTTAAACAATAATCATTGATCGTTTATAAAACTTGTTTTAAAATGTCTCTAGCTTTAGAATTTGTTTGGAGTGTTGTCTAAATTTTTTTAGTGTTGGTTACAATAATTCATTATTCCTTTTGTTGTTTTTTTATCTTTTCATTTGTAATATTGTCTTTGTCCTTTTTAATTAATTATTTTATGATATGATACAAATACTTTGTGACCTTCAGTTAAAATGGCGATTTTAGAACATATAAAAATAAATATTAATTAAAAACAAAAAGAGAAGAAAAAAAAAATTTTTTTTACTAAGAAAATAAAACAAAGGAAAAAATTTAATTAATCTAGTAAAATAAGAATATTGATATTAAAGAGTTATGTTCAGTAAAGGATCGGGCTAATATTGTGTTTATCCGCGTTAGAAACTTTGTGCATAATATTTGATTTTGGAAAAAGGAAGAAAACTAGTCCCTCAGAGAGCTCTTTTAGGGTAGGACAAACCGCGTAAGTAATAGACTGGTAAAAGGCATTTTTTTTCTGTTATTGGCCATGCTTAAGTAGTACGATCCTTATCTATTGTTAATTTTTTTTCTGTTCATAATATGTTTTTTTTATAGTTATAGATTTAAATTTTTCTTAAATAATTTTAAAGGAATATTTATTTCAAAATTATATTTATTTTTTTTATAATTTAGCCATTGATAAGAATATTTTCTTTTGTAATTGTTTAGCATTAAGATTAATTAATTGTAAAGGAAAAAATGAAAAAAAATATATTTACATAATGTCTGAATATTGGTAAAGTGTAAAGTGTAAAGGTTTTCAGGTATATCAAAGGTTTGGATGCAGCATGTGTTAAGAATATGAGAGATTGCTGGTGAACATAACGGATAGGAGTGGTTATGGGACCGTTAAGGGAAATTAGCAGCTGGGGAATAATATCAAGCTCAGATTAAGGCCGAATCTTGCGGGGTCCAGTATGTATTATAGTATAGAGTAGTTTTAAAGAATTTCGTTTATTTTTTTACAATTTTTTTTATTGTTGGAAACCGTGCAATACGGATTGAGGAGTCTCCCCTGAAGAAGAGGCAGAGCTAACCGAAGGTATGATTTGGTTGCACAACTATACAAAGGGTTTCGTAACAGTGTAATATTATTTAAAAAGTGTTATAATTTAATAAAATAAAAAATATTATTTTATTTGTATTTCATTTATTTATTGTATAGTTGATTGCTCAGCGAGGAGCAGATTCTAATAAGCTCAACTGGAAGCTTAGAGGTGTTAACAATGAATTCTTTTTATCTTCCCAATTGCAGTCGTTTATATACCGACTGTGAGAAGAATTTCAATAATCTAGTACTTAACTTATTAATGTTAAATATATACAAATGTTATTATAAATATTATTAATATTAGTGTTATTATGAAAAGTGAAATGTGACCTGGTTCTTATTGCATTTATTTTGGAATTTCTGTCCACAAAATAAATGTGTCACCTGAAACTCACCGATCGACACACACGCTATGTAAATGCCCGTTGAAGGCCATTCATCAGTTGCATGTATGTAAAGTATAACAACAACAAACATAAGTGCATTGCTAGTGCATTGCACTTGAGTAATTTGATTTAAACTTTTTAGTTTGTTGTGTTAGGTATTTACATTAGGGTGGTTCCACTACAACAGTTTAAAGAACAAACTTTTAACGCAAGCAAAATTTCGTACGCAACAATTCTTGGCTAATGAACAAAAACACTAAAATAACGCAGTGATATCATTAGTTTTAGTGGTGTAAAAACTGCGTCTGATATTTTTTTCTATGTTTTTTGTTTTCTTGTCGAATACTGCATAAAATTCTAAAGACCCAACTATAATATGCATAAGCTGGCTTAAGCTAATGTCAAAAATTAAACGAAAAATCTGTCAAATGTTTAAGCGAATCATTAAAAACTTTTACGTGGCTATCTTGTGCTTCCATGAATTATTATGCACAGTTGCACATTTGTTTTATTCGTACGTTTGAAACAAAATAATATCGTTCTAAATATATGAAATTTACTAGCAAAAAGGCGTTTAATAATCATATTTTGTATACTTAATGCTATCCTTATACAAATTTTATAATTATTTGTTAATAGTTTTAAGAAAACTACGAAAGGAAAATTACACATATATCGCTGTATGTATTATTTGGGCCAAAAGTACTAAAAAATGCAACTGTGTGCATCATTGAATTTATAAACAATTAAATAAATAAATTTTATTGCAAGTTGTGTATTAAATAAATGGAAAAATAAAATGTTTCTCTTTTGTCATATGTTATTTTTTCTTTGTAAATTTTCTATAAAGTTCAGATAAAATATTTTTTGCCCTCCATTGGAATTTGTTTACTAATGTATCTATATATGTATAACACAATGCAAAATCAGCTATGTGCGATCAGTTTCGTACTTTGCTTAAACAACTTTAATTTGACGAAACTTGACGAAAAGTTTTGTTAAGTACATTATAGTTTGCCACATATGATTATTAGATATTGCTTAAGTTGCCTTAAAGGCCCAACTATGATATGCATAAGCTGGCTCAAGCTAATGCCAAAAATTGAACGAAAAGTCTGTCAAAAGCTTAAGGAAATCATTAAAGACTTTTAGGTGGCTATAATGTACTTACACGAATATAAAAATTATTTTACACAGTTGCACATTTCATACCGTATGAAAATGATAAACGCAAAAAAAAAATTCTTCAAGGTATTATTACTTACCACTTTTACTGCATTTTTCTGCTACTTTTTTCCATACTCATTCCTTTGAATTGCGGTTATAATAAAACGCATTTCGTCATATATGCAATTTTTTCTCTCTACGTTTTCTATTAAATTCGCTTTCGTCCTCCATTGCAATTTGTTTACTAATGTATCTATAACACAATGCAAAATCAGCTGTTTCCGTACAGAATGTGCGATCAGTTTCATACTTTGCTTAAGCAATTGATATTTAACGAAACTTGACGAAAAGTTTTGTTAAGTATATTATAGTTTGCCAATTATGATTATTAGGTATTTGCATAGTTGCTTATTATGTTAAAAAAACCTTATTAGGTTAATTAACATATTCCATATTCTTTTACACTAATTTCTAACGCCTAGAAGCATGGTTGTATTTAGTTTTTATTTAAGTCTTTTTCTTGTTTAATGTCTGCAAATCTATCCTTTAATTATATTTAGTTGTATTGAGTTCTTTTATCACAAAATTAATAGCACAATAATTTAGTTTTTAAATTAAATTACACGATTTATTCACTCTAAATACATACAAAATAAACACAATGGTAACTTTACCACTGTAACGCCTAATTGCTGCTTTATTATTTTTATATCTTTACTCAACGATTTCACTCTATTGCCAGCAGGTGGAACTTACATATCTGTTTTAAGCGGTTCCTGGATATACAAGAATATTATACTTTAGCATCACCCCATATTGTTGTTGTTATCATTTAGTGTAGACACCTGTTTGGTTGTGTGTATTTTCTTTATTCTGTGGTAGTAGTTTTTGTTTTCTTGCGTTTAAGTTATTTCATGGAATTGCTTTTAAACATGTTGTTGGAGTCTTGTTTGTAAAAGATTTCTTAGAAAACTACACAGTTTGTAAAGGATACAATAGGTCATTTTATTTGCTTTTTTACTGATTATTTTCTTTTAAAACTTAACCGAAACATCTTCTTAACAATAATGTTTGTCGTGTAAAGATTTGTTTGAAACCGGTGTGAGCGTATAGGTTTAATGGAGCTAAATAAAACAAGCAGTTTGCAGAGAAACGTTACTGCAAGTAAACATAAAATCATAATTTATACTTAGCTGTTTTGTGTTAAAAAAGTTATGAAGCTTCTAGTTGGTCCATTAGAAGCACAAAAATTGTTTTTCATATATTTTTTTCTTATTTATTACTTCCTTTGCAAAAGAATATAGGAGTCGTGACAGCAGACAGTAGAGTTACATGCAAATAGTCGAATAATCAATCATTCGAATTAACTATTTTATATTTATAACGAATATTGTATTACAAACTACTTTTTGTGTTTGCCTTATCACGAACCTCAGTCGTTCTCTTGTTTTGTCTTATTCAAATAAACATTCACTGATTACGTAAAGAAAATAATTTATATCTGAAATATCAAATAATTTTTCTAATCATATTGAGTAAAGGAGAAATTAAACAAGCTTCAAATTGGTAAGTAGCTACAGCAATAAGATATTGATGAATTTGCGTTTTTTATTATAAAGGGTTTTTCAACAAGAAGTTTTTTTTTCTGAAACAAAAAAAACTTTTTTATTGTATTACGAAGAGAAAATTTCGGCAATTATGAATGAAAAATGATATCTGGAAAATGTCTTTCATCAAAGTTTTTAATCACTTTTTGGCAAGATAACGTTGCTATTTCGCGTATCACATCACGTACTTTAAGTTTTAAGACTGAAATCGATTCGACTGGCTCTGTATAGACTCTGTCCTTAATATAGTCCCACAAAAAGTAATCTAGTGGTGTTAAATCGAACTTTCAGCATGCATAGACTAGAAGTTTCAGAAGGCCAAAAGCAGCGTTTTTGCCTGTTGACATACCCTGACAAGTGAAAATGGGCTTCGTCGGCTTCAATTCATGAACCAGTTCAAAGTCGAATCCTTATGGTTTCGGATAACCCCAACTTTGAGAACGTCGAGGAATTGATAAATTTGCAGCTGCGATGTTTTCAGTTGAACGACCCGGTCGAACACGCATTTGTATTCGCACGTTTAGTATCGAGCCTCTCGACTCATATTCAATGATCAAATTTTTAATAGCGGTTTTAGAAAGACGATTATGTTGTCCGAAAATATCACGAACTTTACGAAATGTAACTTTAACAGAACCACTATTTCCATAGTGAATTTTAATTATTTTATTGCGATTTTCGCGCACAATTTAATTTATTGTAACAATTGCCAATGCATCTACTACGAATACGTCCAAAAACTAAATGTCAAAACTATCATGTTGTTGGTGTTGCCACAATTGAAAAACAAAGATCTTGTTGAAAAACCCGATATATGTATTAAATGTAAATGTAAAATTATATAATTAAAAAATTGGATTCAATATTTGTTTAAAAAATTTCACAATTAAGAAAACAAAGCGTTAAAAAATTAACTTATAACATTTACACGAGAAACACAAATTCGAATCTGTAGAGGTATGCTAGAAGAAAAGCTTGGCAATACAACTCTTCCAAATTTATTTTATTTAAATTGAATCATTTATTGAGATATAACGCTACAATAAAATGTTAAAAGAAATAAAATAATGTTAAATGTAATAATGAAATGTAGATTTCAAATATAAATAACATTAATGCTGAATAATAACATTAAGCTAAAAATGAATATAAATAAAGAAAATTATTAATTAAATAAAAATTATGGATTTAAATATGCAGTCAACTTCTTTGAGTTGACCACTGATGATAAAGCAAATGATTATATCGCTTGGTAATCTGTTCCAATAATTATTACTAAAAAGATTCCTTCAAAATGTGAATTGTTTATTCTAGGAATAAAAAGTTGTACATTTCTAGAAGCATCAATAAAACAGTTTGAGGTAAAAAGAATGGTTTTGTGTTTTTGACAATAATATAAAAGAAGCTTAGTAGTTAGAAAATCATAGAAGGAACACTTTAGACGTCGTTGAACATATATTGAAAAATGATCTCTAATGCTTAACTGAAATACAATCTTATTATATTATTCATTAAGAGATGCATAAACAGCTCTTAATGTGGTGCAGGTTAACACATTCAGGCAGTATAAGATCTGGGACAATAGCAACACATGATCAATTTTACACCTAACATGAAAAGGAATGTAAACATTGTGTGTGTACAGGCGACAAAGAATAAGCTTAACTTTTTAACAAACTGTAGTTATATGATTTCAGTTATTAAGCTTATCAGCCAAGATTTTATTCTTTTTTTTCATCTCAGCCAAATTAGAATTTTAAATTTATTTAATTTACCAATTTTGCGCTATTCTGACCCAACAAAATTATGGCAATAAAAAAAAAACTTTATTCCATTTTCTTTCCCAACGTTTCGTCAATATATGTTGACTTTTTCAAGCGCTTATTTCTATTAAAATGAAATATTCTATTATTACAATTAACATTACATCAAAAAACCTACTTACAATGTACTTTTGTTTTTATAAATTATATAATTTTTTTTAACACTATATACTATAACTATGAAAGATTTATTATACATCATTTTTGCCAATTCTTACGCAACACTATTACAATTAAACTTATGACAACACTATAAATTGGTATTTATCTTGTCCTTGTCCTCTTTTAAGTTCTATAGTATTTTTTATATTTTGCTGTATTCTAAGAGTTGCTATTGCTTACCTTTTTCTTTCTTTCTTTTCCTTACAAATCTAAAACTTTCACCGTCTCAAAGTAAGGCTTATGGTCTGTCTTTAATGTGTGTTGTGATAATGCTGTTGTTTCCCTATTGCCAAGATTTTCAATTTATTATCAGATTGAATTTCATTATCATTTCATTAATGTCATTAAGAGTCGACCTGTTTACAACGAAATATTTTTTTTTTAATTTCGCATTGTTTGAGTGGCCAGCATGAGATCTTAATTCTGAGCAAATCTTTAAACTTTTTGCAAAGAATTGCCATACAGGCTATATCAACGTAAACACAACACAAATATTATAATATAAATAAATGACCACCCTTAAAATCTAGTTAATATTACATTTTGATGTAAATCTAGTTAAAAACAGGATATTAAATAGGTTTGCCAAACCCAACAAACAACAGCAGTAAAGTTTCATAAATTTTAATACAAAATCAATTTACTTTTAAATTCGAAATGTAAACGACATAAAAAAATATATTTTTCAAAAATTTAATTATTAGTTTTTATTTAAATATGCTATAATATACTAAGTTTTCCTATTAAACATATAATTTTGTTCTACCAAGTTTAAAGTTTTTAACTTTTTTCTATAAAAATTATTTATTTTTAATTTACACTCCATCCCAGATGATGTTTGTAATTAAAAGTAAAAGGCAAATTAAAGATAAGGCTAAATTAGTATTAGAAGTCCGCTTACAGTTAAACAGGTAAATTCATATTAAGAAAAAAAATTTTGGAGGACTGGCTTCTTTCGAACTGCTTTGAAAAACGTAAATATGAATAAAAACTGCGCTGTAACAAAGCAGGTGATAAAACTATATTCTATTACGAGAATAAGAATTACCTTTTGGGCCGGCCGTAATGATCATTGTAGAAAACTTATCTCGCATTGCAAATATTAATGCCCAGGATTATAGAATTCGCTAAAAAAAATTGACTAAAAATGTACGAACTTTAACAAAATTTAACATCAGGATGTTAAACCTTTAGATTCCGACTTGAGCATCTTTAACAAGCTATTGGAAAAGAATTTCTTAAGGATAAATTTGGCACTACTTAACGGAAGAAAATGTCTGCTAACCCTGATCATCAAGCAGGAGAACTGTCCATGTACAAAACTTCCAAACGTATTCCAAACCATCAGTCGGTCAGATTAATTAAGATGATGGAGAAAATAATGGATAATTATGTTCGACCGAGTACTTCGTAAAGGGAAAAATGACTTGAATTTAGGTCGGATTTTTTGAAGGATACCACACTACCAAATACTACATATAGTATTGAGCGTGAGGAGATTGCATTGCATTACACAGCATACTGCAATCAATTCGGCACTTGGAAGTTGGCAGCACATTAATCAAAGGTATATGGGCCAAGCTTAAAACCAGGGTTGTGGAAATTTATATATGAGAAGGCTCAATAAATGAAGGGCACAAAGAGGATAGTTTCAGCATCTTTGTGGAAAGTAATAGTTGATAAACTCTTGTATATATTAAAGGGTAATGATAAAGTTCTTCACCCCTATTCGAATGACTCGTTACAAAGCAAAATTTAAGGAGTTTAAGGAGACATTCAGAATATATATATATATAATATATAATTTGTAATATTTTTAACTTTATAAATTTATAAAATATAAAAAAGTCTAAACAGAACATGAGTAACATTAGAAAAGGTTGGTAGCAAACATTACGAAAATACAAGCCAAAAAGTTTACAAAAATTAATTTATCCATGCGAAATACATTTGATGGTCTTGTTGAGTTTACGTATTTTATTACACATACTTTTTGCGACAACCTGAAATTTATTCAGAACTGCGTATATAATTAATAAAAATTCGCTATACATTTTTGTAAAATTAAATAAATTTTACATTTATTTGGGTACGGTTTTCCGTCCACAAATGGTATAGGATTTTGCCAGTTTAAGGATGAATAGAGTGTAAACTCGCTTTGTTAATATTTTACATATTAAAATAAATAAATTGTTTTTATAACTTATAATGTTTGCTATGTTATTACATTATTTAATACAACATTAGGATTTACTTGAGATACCTGAATAACAGGTAACTTAATTTCACTAAACAATATTGTGGCTGATAAACATCATAAATTTTCTAAATTATTTAAAAAAAATGCACTTACAGATAACGCTTAAAGACTAATAATGATTCTCTTAAATAAACTAATATATTAAGACCATACGAGTATTATAAAAGTCACATACAAATAAACCAATTTTATATTATAGATATTACAAATACATTTGAAAGTCTTTAATTGGTTAACAAGTCCAGAAGAGATATTCAATAAAAATATATAAATGAACAAATTCTTAATAAGTTGTACACAGATCGTTTCAATTTATATTTAGCGATCAAACCAAAACTGGTTATTGTAATTTTCGATAGTATTTTAATATTTGAACTATGCTGACTTTTATCTTACAAGAGTCTGATGAGAAAAAGTAATTATTCGTAATGATAGCTTAAATTTTGCTTGAATATATATAAATACGTTATAGGAATTAAACGATCGCTAGAAATCAAGATACATTTCTGGCAATCGGAATGACATAGATAATGATCTCTATCTAATAACATTGCAAGTCAATAAAAGTAGCGAGCAACCTTTTTACCGCGCATATAATTGTTTTCACATTGAAAAGCATTTTTGTTTTAAAAGCATTTTTGTTTTAAAAAAGCAATATATAAAAAATGTTCGCTTGCTAAAAAATATTGGCTATAATAAAATCTAAAATAATAACTAAAGATATTTGTCTTAATCTTAAGCTGTACTACAGAATATTAAGGAAGCAGCTTAAATAAAATTTAAAAACGAAAATATCTTATGAAATTACAAGCTAGTGATGATCGTTTTTTAGTGCAGTTTGAAGCGCCTAGTAACAATAAAAGCTGTGCTATCTGAAAGATAAATAAATTAAAGTAAGTATACAGATTTATAACAAATAAAATATAAAGCAAAACTATTTCGTAAATTTGAAAAGTAGAATGATTAATCATACAATTTTATCAAACTAACAATAATAGTAATGATTTTAAAATTGATAATGAATAAGAATAATGAATAAGAATACGAAAAAAAGTTAATGTGAACATTTTTATTATCAAAAATAAGCAGAATTAAATAAATATGCACAAATAGTGAAAAAGAAAAATGCATTAATATGTGTGTAGTATAAGTACAACGGCCTTTCAACTGATATTAAAATACATTAGAAAAAAAAGCTTACAATGAATGGACTTTGATATTTGTAAGTACTTCCATCTGAAGTCGTTAGTATGAGCCTACGTTTTCAATCATAGATAATTAATCTATGTTTATTATCTATGTTTTCAATAGTACTAAAGAGGCAGTACAAAATGTCTGTGTATATAAGGTATTGCGGTAGGTGGTATCTACTCGTATGACTTTTTCATATACTTTCTTGTTACCTGTCACGTTAAAGAAGGGAAAGCCCCTTCTTTCGTTTGCTTTTTGTAGATTTAAAAAATTTCTAATTTCTTACATGTATGTTCGCAATTTTCCTATCCATTTACACAAGGTTATGTGTTGTGTATCTTGTTATGCATGTTCTTCTGGTTTGTCGTTTTAAGCATGAAGGAAGATGGAAGAAAGTCTGTATATATCGCTAGTGTAAACTTGATCGGCTTTGGTTTGTCGTTTTAAGCATGAAGGAAGAAGGAAAAAAGTCTGTATATATCGCTAGTGTAAACTTGATCGGCTTTCAATGCCGTTTAAATATATACATATGTTAAGTGTAAGTTAGTCTATAGTGTAGGTTTTTGACTGTGTATAAGCAAATGTGTGTGTTGTTGTTGTATTATCTAACTTGTTTATCGATAGTGGGACATATTAAGTTTTTAATGTGCATTTGTGATAAATTATATTTTCTGAACAGTAGCATTTTGCGCCGAAATATATTTCCAATTCATTTTCAGTAGCAAATTGTATGTTTCAACTATATCGGTTCTGTATCCACTAAAAGTTATAATAAAAAATCTATTATTAAAAAGTTCAAGGGACGTTATTTTTGATGCCACATTTTTTCAATAACTAATCAAATAACAAATTTGTAAATGAAACCTCAGTGATGTTTACTTTGTAAATTCATTTGATTTAAAGTTAAAAAAGTTATTGTCTTTACCTTCTCCAATACATAAATTCTCGTTATTTATTGTTCTTTTCTAATAAAATTAAAAAAAATTTTAAAATTATTGAAAAGGTTTGTTTGATGACTTCGATCCAAGGCTCTTCTGTTTTATATTATATTGTATGCTTTTGTATGCGGGACGATTGTATTCGATACCACTAAGTTTCTGTTGATTACGATTGACCACAACGTCTTTCCAAATCATAGCCAAAAGTATATAAAAACCACCAATAATTCTATTAAACACTTCGATTATTTTTAAAACAATCGGTGTTAAGGCTTGTGTCAATCGACTCAGTTCGAACATAAAACGTAAAGTGAAAACTCCTAAGAATTTAATACCCACAAGCGCGCCCGAAATTATGGAAACAATTAGTAAACCTAAAAATCGTAAAAGGTCTTTGATGTTTTCTTTCGAAATATCTTCCGCCATAAAATCGTATACAGTTTGTTTAATAGACGACCACCACTGATGCATCAATAACTTAAAATCATCAAAATTTACTTGATTTTCTAATGCGTTGGTTGTTGTTGGTGCATTGGCTGATGATATTTTTAGGGACTCATTATTTTCATTACTTCTTGCATTATTATTTTTTATACTCGGTACCCATTTGGGAGTAGGTTCCTCTTCAACAGGCTGTACTTCTTTAAGTTTTAATATGATTTCATTGTCACGAAAACGTATACCTTTTATACTAAACCAATATTGGCCAAAGGCTAGATCTTTTATTTCTACCCACAAGTAGGTTTCTAATGCAGCAGATAATGGTTTGGTGATGCCCGTCAAAGTGCCACTTGTAATACCAATCCAAATGTAACGATTTTCATGACTATAAAACAATTGCAATTTGGCTAATATATCACGCAGCATTTTTTCCAAACCTTTTTCGGACTTTTGTAAGCTCACTAAATCTCGGTATCCTTTCACATTTTCCACATAACGTCTTTCAATATAGAAGCCTCTAAAGAGTCGTGATTTTAAAAGCTGTTTGCATAACAATTGCAAGGCAATCTCTTGTGGATTTGTAGAAACCATTGCGGTCACAGATGTATTGTCCAGCATACTTTTATCAGTCATTTTGTTAATTTTTTATCTGCAAAGTTTAAGGATTGAAATAATTTCTTAAAGTATGTGCATTGTACGTACCTAAGTATAACAAATCTTTAATATTGCTTCTTGATATTTAGGATTCGTTTTGCGAGAATTTTGTGTATCTGGATATTCACCTAGTGTTTGGACTTTGTATTTTCATTTGATTTTACGTTAATAATTATAAAAAAAATTACACCTGAAACTGAGTCATGTATTTGTTAGTTGATTTTCTTTTTTGTTTAATCAAGCTTTGGAAATAACAAATTGAAAAATTGCTATTGTAAACTGATACATTTTGAGTAGCAGTTTAAGTGTATTACCTTTATTATTATTAACTATAACAGCTTTTGCTTTCACATAATTTTCTTCTAAAACTAACACAAGATTTATTAAAAATTTCTTGAATAAACAGAAAGTCGGAAAATAATTGACAGCTGTTGCTTCAAACAGTGGTTTTAATTAAGAGGTTTTTAATTAAAAACAGCGCTTTTACATTTTTTTTAATATTTCAGGGTATGGAACAAGAAACTTACACATATACATAGATTTTTATATATTACTTCTTAATTTTATATATAAAGCCATGTTTACACTTGGTTAAACCCTTTAAGGTTTAATTTTAAAGCTGGTGTAAGGAAAATTATTTGCAGGTTTTAGTGAAGATAAGATTTCAATACTTGCCTCCGTTTGCCAATCTTATTGTAAAATGAAAACCTATAAATCGTAAAACAAAGTTAAAAGCACATCCGATCACTATCATTAAATCCATTGTTACGATTTCTATTAATTGCGGGTATAGAGTTTAGTCCTATACGGAAAAATAATCGCATAGAAGTGTGAAGTAAATAACCAAAACATTTTAAGACGAGACTAAATACTTCCAATTAGAGGTACAATTGATAAATTTTGAAGCAAACATTTTGATTTCTTATGACAATCTTATGGAACCACATACCAGCCTTAAAAAATTAATAAATTTTGTTCATTTATTTTTATAGAATTTGATTCAAATATTTAATATTAAAGAACAAAATTACTTCTTTTCCCCATTTCGTGAAATTATAACCTTTTCTTAAGCTGAAAGTTCATACCATGCGTTCTACGCGTACACGCTTTATACGCGTCTGTCAACAAAGTAGAATCAGTGTAATTGTATGTGACAAGTTACATAGCACATCGCATAGAATGCTTATGACGCATAGAACGCATGAAGTAGGTTTACTTTTACTTTTCTACGCGTCGCAAGTGCCATGAAAAAATTTCAGCTGTTTTTGACGTCATATTATTTCTGTTATTTTGATTTGTCAAACGCTGGTGCAAAAATACCACTCACTTCCCTTTCCAAAAACAAGGGACGCACCCAAAAGCGTCTTCTTTTCTGTTAAAGTTTTCCATAGGTCCTCATTACACAAAATATCATAGGCAGAAATTTAATAAATTCTGTAAATTCTTGAAAAATTTTAATTTCAGTTTTCATTTTTACAAAAATTTTTTTATTAGATAAAATTATTTACACCACAGCTGATCATAACAAAAAATTTGGCGCATAAAAAGCTATGCATGTAACTTGAAGTTTGAAAAGTGTAGAACGCGTAAAAAGCATCAAAGGCATACAAAGCGTGTGCGCGTAGAACGCGTGGTATGGAATTTCAGCTTTATGCTTAGACGCTTTCGATAGTTTGACACAAAAAATGCCATATTTATGTCGAAGAGAAGATAACAATCGAGGAACAAATTTTTTTTATTTTGGCAAACATTTTCAGAGTTGCATGGAAGATACGTGTAGAAGAATGTGCTTTCAGGTTTTATAATAATAAAATGTTAACAAATTATGACAAAAATATACCACTTTTAAACTGAAAAATCTGATTTTACTGTCTACAAGCTTCTTAATTCATATTTTTTTATTTAAAATACAATTAACTATTTTCAAAAATGGTATATTTTTGTCTTAATCAGTTTACATTTTTTATCTTGCACATGGTGTTTGTGTTAATTTTTTTTTTTGGAAATAATTCGTCTGTGCAACTCTGCTAAAAGGTTTACTGTTTTCTCAGAGTTTAGGCCGGGGCACATAGAATCCGTCATGCGTTATACTTTGACGTATTCAACTGAAGTCAAAGTAACGACGGATTAGGTTGGCACAAGGAGTACTTTGTTGACGGATAAGAAATCAGCTGTTTTTTTGCAGCAAAGTTTTATTAAAGTGCATACATATTTGAAATGGAGTTAGACGACATCTTAGAATTTCTATTAATGGTAATTTGTACTATTTATTCCATTATTTATTATTAATATTTATAATTTATTTTAAAAATATTTTACTACGATAGAGCGAAAAAAAATAAAAACAAGAAGAAGAAGCGAATGAAAAATGTCAAAGTACTTAACGTACGTCAAAAGTTGGCCAACTTTCGTACTTTGCGTTGACGGAGACGTATTGATTGTGACAACGCTGATAAGAAAACGTGTATTTCAACTTACTTGTCAGTTGAAAAATACAACGTATGACGGATTCTATGTGCCCAGCCTTTTGCTATTTTCTCCTACGTGCCATATTTAATACCTGATGAGACTTTCATTAAAGTTAGAATCAGCTAACACATATCATGTCCTGTTGATAACACCGGCTTTCTGCATTAGCATAAATAGAGAATATTTTCTTTCCGAAATAATACAATATTTATATGCTATTTCATGAAATATTGTAGAGAAGCTAAATTCGTTCTGCATGTGCAAATATTGACCCCATGAAAACAAAGTTAAATTTCGTTTAATCCACAAAATTCTTTGAACAAATTCAACTTCATTAAGTAAACATGTCAATTTACTATATAAAAGAAACCCGAACAGGCATATCCTTCCACCTTAACGCATATGACCAGAATTGTGTAGAAATGTAACATAAAATGATTTGATATTCTTGCGGTAAAACATCCTCCATGGCTGCTAGAGTCGAACATTCTTATAAAAAGTCTTCAGCTCATTAAGCTCTATGTCATCAAAGCAGTCTATAGTGAGCTAGTCAGCAAATATAAAAACGAAAATTGGAATTTTATTTATATCGATGGTGCGAAGACACTAACCAATGTAGCTTTCTCTGTTATTGATGAATATGGACAAACAAAATTAATTAGACGACTTCCTTCCTTTGCAGCGGAAGCCGTTTTTAAAGCTTTAAATGTAGGTAAATTCTCATCAACGAAATATATTTATATTTGCACTGATAGTCGATCCGTATTCGATGTCGCGTTATATCCCAAAAGTAAGAGCGAAACGATTGTTTCAATTCAGCGACTTTTAATAAATACCAAGTCACTTTGGTATTATGGGAAACGAAGCTGCTGACAAAATAGCAAAAACAGGTTATTCGCTTAAATTTTGTACTTGAAGTTGGAAATAACGGCATGCTCATTACACAACCCATTTTGTAGCATATTGTTTGCTTCTCTAACATCTTTTAGTGATTACATAAAAATAATACATAGGTTATTTCGCTGCTAGGTATTATAAATTATCGTTTATAGCACTCATTTCGACATTACCCTTTGGAATTTTTAATTTGCGAATCAATTAGAAGGAATGAACTTTCGTTGAAGAATTTATAAAATAATGATCAGCACATTATCGTTCATATAGGTTTTTGAGATGAAGAAGTAGTCCTCTGCTTATAAATTTGACTTAAAGTTTGGCACATAAATAATAGTATACTAACAGAATAAGACTCTGCACTAAATATTCCTATCAAGCAGCTGTTAGTTGTTTTGCACAAAATACCCATATACATACGTGCTGTAATATACCAGCGAGATGCCATACTGTTTAAAAAATCCGTAAAATTACTAATTTAGTTGGTTTAAGTGTTAGCTAAGCCAAGTATTCAGAATATTTTTTTCCGAAGTTGCCATCTATATTATAATATGTAGCGATTTGTACCAATAAGCTATTAGTATGTGAGTTTTCTGTCTAACACAATGAAATCGCTAAAGATCTAATAAGACAGTTATTAAAAGTTAAATTAATAATGACAACCATAAAAATTTATTTATTCCAATTAAAACTTATATCAATTTTTTTGTAGGTATACATTTGAGATTATGTGTAATAGTACTTTCACTTTAAAAAATTCCAAAAATAATTAAGTTTATCTTATTTTAATGTTCCAATTTATGATTTCCCCACAGTAATACATTTAAATTTTTGAAGTATAAATATTGTTGCGTTTATTTCTTTTAATAAACGTTTTGTTATTTTGAATTCTTTTAATGAATAAAATAATAATACAGTACTTTAAAGTTTTCGCTTTAGTTACACGATTTATTTACTTTCAATACACACAAAATAAAAACGATGGTAACTTTGTTGTCTTTACGCACTGCTGACTCAACTTGAATTCATTCATTTGCAAAGCAAGTGGGTCTTGGCGGTTAAAAGAATATTCTCTTTGTTTTTACGATTCATAAATTTACGGTTTTATAGTTTCATAGTTTTGTAAGGTGCTTCTGTAGGCTAGTAGGTAGTGTACTAGCTTGTCAGTATGGGGGTTGTGGGTTCGATTCCCAACGAAGACCTTGGTTTTTTCACTACAAAAATAAATATTGACTGTCGGTGGGGCTGCTCAGCGATGAAGGTCACTGGTCAGCTGCTCAGCGATAGTCACTGACCGCTGTGCTGTCTTTATACGACAGTTAATTTCCGACTGTTCTTCTACTTTCACCACCCGTTTCATCTTATCTCTATACCTTTCCTAAAGAATGTAGCACGGTATTTGAAAATAATATTCTATTATCCCATATTGTTGTTGTTATTATTCAGTTTAGACGCCCACTTGGCGGTGTTTTATTCTGTTTGGTTTTTGTGTATTGTTGTTTATCTTATTTGGTAGAATTTTTTATAATCATGTTGTTGTTGTCTTGCGTGTTTATGATTTCTTATAAGCATGTTGTTGGTGTCTTGTGTGTATAAGATTTCTTGAAAAACTACACAGTTTGCAAAATGCACAGTGGGTCGTTGTGTTTACTTTTTTTACTAATAATTATTCCCTTTTAAAACTTAATAAATCATCTTCGTAACAATATTTTATAAGAATATCATAAAATATTAATGTTTAAAGGGATCTAGCTAAATTAACGTAGATTAATTTTTAATTTTATTGTAAGTTTAATAGTTTTAAAATTAATTTTAGAAAAAAAGAAAATGGAGTTAAACAATGTAGCAATGGAATCGTTTATAGCGAGTGTTTTTAATAGAGGTATAGAGCTTTGAAATAGAATGAACATTTTTTAAATTACTTTATTCAAAAGATAATCTTCTGGCATTACAATATACATACGAAGGTGAAGGCACGGAGGTGATTTTTTCCATTTGTGTTCATATATCGGCAAGAACATGCCAATGTTGCCCTCCAAATGTGGTCCGCAAACTAAAAGTTTCTTTAATTTTCTTACACATACATTTTTCTTACACATTACTCGAATTTTAGGTCAATAGTAAGTTAATGTTATTTCTTAAGCATTATTATAATTTTAATTTTTATGTGCTTTCCTATGTATTTGTATCAATATTATTTCTTTATGTGTTTGTAAGTCAGTTATATTTGCTATATCCTATATCAAAAAGAAGTTTGTTTTCTAAAACAAAAAATTTCGATTAAGATGGCAAAAATTTTTATTTTGAATGAAAAGTGATATCTGACAAATGTCCACCATGACCACGCTGACAGTTGTCGAATTTTTCATCAAAGTTTTTAATCACTTTTTGGCAAAATGGCGGTTCTATTTCGTTAATCATATCACGGATTTTGAATTTTAAAGCTGAAATCGATTTGTCCTTATTATATGGTGTTTCCACGGCACCTGCTTCGCTCTCTATTCTTGCTTCACACCCCAATCATAAGCGAATCAACCTGCTTCGCCATACAAAATTTTGAGAGCGAAGCTGGTAGATTCATATTGAAGCTAGTTGCGAAGCAAGTAAAAATCCTCTCTTCCCTAATTTTTATCGTAAGTTTATCTGCACTAGTTATCAAAATTAAACGTTTTTGTAAACAAAGAAAATTTACAAACAAAATAAAGTTAAAACTTAATTAATTAATTTTAATTTTATAAAATTAAAAAAAAAATGGATAGGAAAAAAAATTATACTTAATGCTATCGCGGCAAGAATGATATCTTCTGTTGTTTTTCAACTATTGTTGTTGTTTTTCAACTGTTGTTGTTGTTTTTCAACTTATGTTTTTCTGTTTAATAACAACAGCCAAATCGAAGCAGATAAATGAGTCGTGTAAACAGCATGATTCACAAACTTGCTTCAGAGAGCGAAGCACGAGATTCAAACTGTCGTGGAAACAGGCTATTATAATCCAGTGATGTTAAATCACACGATCTGGCAGGCCCCTTAACTGCTGATGTCGTGAAATTATGCGATCGGGAAATTTTGTTTGCAATAAATTAATCGTTTTGTTGGCTGTGGACTGTACGTCTTATTCGATCTGGAAAAATTGCACGTGTATCTATTTCACTAATCTTATTTTCATCAAATATTTGTATTTTTTGATTTCTAAAAGCATTTAAAAGCGTAACTCTTCTAATGCCTTGTGCTAAATGTTGTGAACAACTGAATGTATTATTTATCGGATGGCGAGATAAAGCGTCTGCAACAATATTTTGATGTCCAGGCTTGTACACTAATTTCGCACCGTATTCTTCTATAAAATTTGTCCATCTCTTAAGTTTAGTGTTGGGGTTTTGGTCCGAAATAAAGAAAATTAACGACTGGTGTTCAGGGTAGATTATTTAGTCAGTAATACCGTAAAGATAATTCCTGAGTTTATGCAAAGCTCGGGTAATGACTAATAATTATTTTTTATTCGTATTGTAGTTTCGTTCTGTTTCACTTAAAGGTCGTGAAATAAATGCAATAGATTTTTTATATTTAAGGAGAGTACGGCACCGATAGCAAAATTACTTGCATCTGTGGTTAAATCGAATGGCTTGTTAAATTCGGTTTGGAATAATTCAACTTGTGCTTGAAGGTCTTCTTTTATTTTATTTAATGCGTCTAATGCTGGTAATCATGACCCAATAGCGTTCACCATTGACATTAAGGTTCTGACCAGCATTGTTTTTGAGGAAATACGGACCAATAATTCTACTAGCCCATAAAGCACACGAAAAATCAGTTTTTCTGCATTTAGAGATGTCTCAACATACACTTGAGGGTTATTATCACTCAAAATATTTAATTACTTGACAGCTGAGCAAATGGCCGCCAATTAAAAAAGTGTTATTTTGTTTATACTTTTTCCGCCAGTAAATGACAGAAGGAAATAACAACAGTATTTGTTATTTTCTTCTGTCCTTTCATGCCTGTTGTTCTTTTGGTGTGAATGGCGAGCGCTTTCGATGTGAAAACATCACTGTCAAGCCGTGATACAATCCGTACTGGTGAGTCAGTGTTCACGTTGTTCTGTTGTTAACTTCGGCATTTTTATGCAAAGTAAATTTCTCAATACCTCGGTCTTATAATATTATCTAGGTCCGTGTATCCATCTGAGGGTGTTTTTCGTTTGCTCGTGTGTATGAGTAGTTTCAGTGATGTGAAAATTGTGTCTGAGGTCGTGTTTACCTGTTAACAGTGACATTATAAATGTCACTGTTAATAGTTTTTGTTTCGTAGATTTCCATGTTTTCAAGAATGTCTAGTCTTCGTCATTTTTTGGTAGGATGTAGTAATATCATAAATTCATCTATTTACCTTGGCGCGTGTCCGTGAAAGTCAAAGTGTAATGCAAAGTTGGAATCTTCTCTTTTGTGTTCTGTAAACCTTGTTGTTAGAGTTCGTCCAGTTTGCCCTATATAAGTGTGTTTGAAGGTGTAAGCAAGTCTGTATACCCCGCTGGAACTAAATTTGTCAGTTGTTTCAGTCATTGTTCTGAGGTTATGTTTCAGAGTGTTGCCAGTTTTTAATGCTGTGAGTATTCCTTCTTTGTGAAAAAGGTAAGTTAGTCTGTATATTTCTGGTCTTCTGTAAGCAAAGGTGTGTCGTCTTGCTGTATCGGTTGTCTCTTTGTCTCCTTTATTCCTGTTTTTAGTGTTGTATTGTCTAAAAAGTTTATCGATGGTAGTGGGCTTGTAGTCGTTATTTATAGCTATGGTATAAATTCTATCGAGTTCTTTGTTGTAATTTTTATAATATGTTATACTTGCTGTTTTCCAAATTACAAAATTAAACTTCATTTTTCTTACAATTACACAAAACAATTTTAAAATTTATTTATTAATTTAATTCATGTATTTTATGAAATATTTATTATCAGTTAAAAACATTATTTTAAGATATATTTTGTTTTTGTTTTAATTTTTGTTTTTGTTTTTTTTTTTGTTATATTTTTGTTCTTCTAAATATTGTTCCATAAGAAATAAGCATGATTTCAATTTTGTTTTAAAGAAATATGCAAAATCGAAAGGTCTAAACTAAAAGAATCTATTTTTAAAAAATAACAATAAATCATATAAAAATGTATTAATTTAGCAGTTTAAGTTTCTATAAATTTAAGTAAATTTTGCTGAATATTTCCTTCATATTTTCACCGATGTTGTTGTTGTCTGATAAACAATATTTATGTTTTGTTTTTAATATTTGTTTTTTTTTAATAATTTTAACAATACGTTTAAACTCACAATATTACAATATTTTTGCTAAATATTTCTTTATTTTTCATATATATATATATTTATATATATTTAATAATATAGTATAATTTAGCTTAGTTTTTATTTTTAAGTATAATAATATTAATAATATATATTTGTTTTTATTTTTATTTTTTTATTAATTAATATGTATATAATTTAAATGTATAGTATTTATATAAAGAACAAGGCTTGTTTTTTACTTTTTTTTTTATAAGAGTTATGGTAAATAGTATTGATATGATGTAATTGCTTTTTAAAAATATTTCTACCAAAAATTTAAATAAATTATAAATAAAAAGTTTGTTTGAGAAGATAGATACACGAATGAATTGACATTTTTTAAAGAATTTTTTAAAAGCTTAAGAATTGAAAAAATGAAAAATTAATCAAGAATATAAAATAATTTTGTTTTAATTTTTATGTTATAATGTTATTTTTTGTTTTGTTGTAAATAATTTTAATGTATAAGTTAAAGTTGTTTCTATAGTTTAATATTAAAAATTGTTTGATATATTTTGAAAAAAAATTCTTCAAAAAACTGTAAAGTTATTATTTTTATACTTTAAATATGTTACTGTTTAGAAAAAGAAAAATATTATTAATATTTCTTTTTTCTCATCGGGCACGAGTTTGATATGTTTTGAATTAGTTTTTGTTTTATATTCTTAATTTTATTTTCTTTATTTCCACCATCTTATGTTCTATTTTTCATTCAATTTCTTTTATTTAGTGTTTTTGTTTTTTGTTTTGTTTCGTTTTTTTTTTTTGTAGAACTTTAACACAAAATATTTTCTTCCTTATTACTAATTCCTTTTAATTAATATTTCTATATTTTATAATTTTATATTTAATTTTAATATCTTTTTAGATTTTTTTTTATTCTATACCAAATCATTTTCACTACTTATTAATTTTTTTTTTTTTGCATATTTTTTATAAATTTTATTTTTAATAAAATTTGCATTCATCAATTTTACTATTAAGACTCTAGCATTAATTTGGTTTAAATATAAGCTTTCCGTAGATATACTACATATATATTTTAAAATTGGTATTGTATATATATATATATTTTTTTTTAGCAAAAATGATATATTTTCTATTTAAAAATTCGTTCGTTAGGATTATTATAAAAATCAAATATTATATTAATAAAGCATATTTTAGAATGTTAAAAATTCAAAATAAGGAAAAATAAATTGTTAGAAAATTCCTTTCGAGATTAAAAATCTGCAATTATGTGTAAATCGAATTATAATCGAAACAAAAATAAAATAACAACTAAGAGTCTGATGTTAAAACCCATGTTATAAATTAAAAACCAATAAAAAAAAACTCAAAAACTTAAAAAGCAGAAATTGACTTTTCAGTTTGCTCAGTAAAAATCTTATTTAATTTTGAAGAAAACGTTAAGCAATTTTTTAAGAAGAAGAAATAGCAAGATTTTTGCGTAAAATGATGCAACTTTTCATCTGCCCACGCTCTTAAAATAAAATGGTGAACCCAATCATTTAAATGAAACTCTGTTGTCATTGCCTTCGGTGTAAACCGTCATTACCGGCTGTTTGTTGGTAATGAGGGGCGAGCGTTTCCTATGTGATACCATCATTATCCAGCCATGTTCTAGACTAGGCTTGACAATGATATTATCATATCGAAAGCGCTCGCCGATCATACAGAACAAACAGCCTGCAACGACGTTTTACACCGAAGGAAATGACAACAGTATTTCATATACTGGCGAAGCAAATTCCAACAACTTAATATAATTTAAATGAATTTCGCTTTTCTAGGCCTTGGGTGACTTTTCAACCCGATCAAATATTTGTGTTTACTGAAAAGCAAAAATATTATAAAGCCTTATTTGCAAAAATAGACATTAAAAATGCCTGCTCTCGATTAGATAGTTGTTGTTTTTGTTTTTGGCATAATTTGAGTTCAGAAATTTATCGTAATAAAATTGCACATAAACTGCAATTGTGCAGGGTCATAAATTCTTCTTAATATTGATGATGGTAGGATCGAATAAATAATTCAAAAATGTAAAAAGGACAAAGTTTATCTGTATCAGCTGAAAGTATTTCACTTTTTAATTATTGCCACGATATACATATGTGTGTACATATGTCAAATTTTCCCCTCGTTTTTTTTTGTACCACCATTTTATCTTTTATGTGCACTGTCGAGCAAAATGTGCTTAAAAATTGCTTTACAATAGACAGAAAAATGTATGCAGTAATAGAATATTAATTTGTTCTATATTCATATAATTTTTAATGAATATTCCTTAAGTTTTTATTTTTTTAACATCAGAGATGGTAAACACAATTTTAAAAATTAATATTTTCGACGCAAAATTTACTTACTCGTTGTACAAATTTCATTTTAACGCTATATCTATGTTATTAACGAGAATTTTTTTCTAATATTCATTTTGCCACCATAAACACGGAATCATTTTTAATTTAAGTAATTTTTATTTGTGCTGATTCCTTAAAATAAATATTTCATGATATTCTCACAAAATATTTATTCAACAACAAATTTTGAAATGTATTACTACGGGGAATAGCATATTCATATTGCAATTTCACTATTGCTCAAGTAGTTCATCAGTGATATTTACCCAAATATTGTATAGAAAAACCAGAGTAGCGAAGTATTCACATTCATACATGTATGAATATGTACATTTCATTTTTTAGCCGCTGCTTCTCATACATGTGTGAGAGACTACAAATTATTTTGTGTTTTCTCATTTGTGAATGCGACGATTTATTTTTTTTTCTTTCTATCCATAAGTGAAAAAATGAGAAACACACAAGTGTTCATTTTTGAGAATTTTTCATATATGAAAAGGTGGTAAATATGTGCGTTAAGCATTCGCGTACATAAACGCACATATTTGATAATGAGCAATTGTTGGCGTATGCAGGAAAAAAATGTTTTTTTTTTATTTCTTTTAGAATATATTGCAATATTGTATTTTGAATTAATATGTACCCATGTGTTTTTACTACATTTTACGGTAAACTGCGACCGTAGGTGGAAAATTTTTTCACGTTCATTTATGAGAAATTTTATAAAATTTCAACGTTCATAAATGAACATGTATATTTACGAAAAATAACATTAATGACAAGTAGCTAATTTATCACTTATCACATATGAATAAGACTAATAATTCTTGTTGTTCGCATTCATGTATGAAAATAACCAGAACATTTTTTGTTGTTCGTTTATGAGTGTGAAAAATAAATATAAAATTTTAGATTTCTCATTTATGAAAAATAACATTAATGAGAAATAGCTAATTTATCACTTATCACATATGAATAAGACTAATAATTCTTTTTGTTCGCATTCATGTATGAAAATAACCAGAACATTTTTTGTTGTTCGTTTATGAGTATGAAAAATAAATATAAAATTTTAGATTTCTCATTTATGAAAAATAACATTAATGAGAAGTAGCTAATTTATCACTTATCACATATGAATAAGACTAATAATTCTTGTTGTTCGCATTCATGTATGAAAATAACCAGAACATTTTTTGTTGTTCGTTTATGAGTGTGAAAAATAAATATAAAATTTTAGATTTCTCATTTATGAAAAATATCATGAATGTTGATTTTTGAATGTTCATACATGAAAAATTCTGAACCCTGTGAAAAACCCAAGAGTCTTATATCCAAAGCTAAACTGATTCTATAAGAATTTTCATAAAATCGACATAGCATAGACAGCAAGACTCAAAAACACTTATACACAAACATAAACAATGTTTTTTGTTGTTTTGAAATGTTTTGCTGTGTTTGTGTAAAAGTGGTTTAGAATCTTGCTGTCTTTGCTATGTTGATTTTATGAAAATTCTCACAGAGGTGGCACGTGGCCGAAACCGGTCCGTTTACAAACCAAATTTGACGCGGGATGACGTGAAATCATACCCAAATATAAAATATTACCAATCATCATTTTATTGTGCTTGGATTAGCCCTGACATGAGCATAAACTTGAATAAAGGAAAACCCAATTCCATTTTACATCTTCTTCTATTCCCCTTTATATTTGTGTTATTAGAAAATTGTAATAGAATTACTAAATAACTTTTTAGTTGACACACTGTAATTTAGTTATAATACTCGTTCTAAATTGCCACTGAAATTTCGTAAAAAATTAAGTTTCTCCAAGCAAGAGTACAGCCTATGAATTATTGTTCATTTGTCTGTTGAAGTAAATTATCCTAAATTTAATAAATCCAATTGAGCTGTAATAATGTATACTAATCGTCATTTTATTCTGCTTTGATTAGCATAAACACTAACTCTTTAACTTGAACAAAGGAAAACTCAAATGCGTTTCCCCTTAACTCCCTCCTCCACTCCTCCATTTTTATAATTACATAAATTGGTGTTATTAGAAATAATATCTCCTTCTTAGATTGGCCACTAATAATTTATTGCTGTGCCTACTCTGTCAACTTAAAAGGGGTTTTTAGTACAAACTATTTTTTATGAATTCTTCCGCAAATTTTGGAATTTTCGTTAATTTTAATAAAAGCAGTTAATAACTTTAAAATTTATTTAATAAAAATCGCAAAAGTAAAGGTATTTTACCGTCTATGGATTGTAGTCAGCTGCCTTTGGATACTTGATGATGTAGATATATTTTGATTGGAAACAAATACTCAAAATAACCCCAATATTTAATTTGAAACATTAAGCAGTTTTTTTGCAATGGTTAATTGCAATATTTTACTAAAAGAGTATATTTTTAAAAATATAAAATTTTAAAATTTTGACAAAAGTCCTCATCAATAAAATATAAAATTAAAAAAATTTAAATGTTTGTGTAGATTGTTTACCCTGTCATGCAATCAAATGCTTGAAGTATGAAGTTAGAAAAGAAGAACTCACACAAGCATAATGATTAATCCCTTCTATTTAAAAAGTTTCGTTTTCTTTTAAAAGGCATTAAGAAAAACAATTATGCATTGCCAAGGTTTAAAGGTTAAAACGCCATCGATAAAATATTTGATGTAAACCGAGGCTTGAACTATCGTTAAGAGAATTATTATCCAGAAATAAAAATTACTCAATAAAATGAAGTGGGTTTTAAAAAGAAAATTAATCACTCTTATTCTGTTTGGCGACGGCAACATCGTCGTCGATTTTGAGGCAATATCACTTTAACACAACATCAATACTAATTTGGTAATTCCCAACAGTCTTATGACGACGTTGCCAGTTTATCTATCATTTTAATAAAATATAACACACATATCTAATATTGGAGTCAGCTGATTCATTTGTGTACTATTTTTGATAAAATTGTTGTGAAATATATATAAAATGTGTGAAAAAAAGAATTAAATCTGTATTAAATTGAACCTAAAATAAATTAAATTAAAATGTTCAGTACATTGTGTTTTACCATCGTTTTATAAGTCGCGCCAAATCTGTAAAAAGAATTTGATTAAATATGTATTTGTAAAGAACTACATATTACACCTTTTGCCATCCATCACTTATTCTATTTGGTGGGCCAAGGGCGTTTAGAGCAATCGCAACATTTTTCCATTATTCTTTAAAATTCGTAGAAACACTGTCTTTTCCCAATGCTTCCCCTAATTTTTCAAATTGTTTGGGGCTGTTAATTTTAATTTTTCCATTTTCTATTTTTTTTTGGTACTTTTATATATATATTTTTTTTTAATTTTAGTTTTTTAATCTTTTAAAATTTTTGTTTATAGCAGCACGACACCAAAATCATAGACGGCAATATTAACGGCAACTTAAGGCGACATCAACGTCAAATTGTCTTACAGAATACCAAACATGCGTTGTCAGTAATCGATAAATGGCAATATTGTCAACGAGAATACGGATTTACAACAAACGATAAAAAACAACGTCGTTTTGTATTGCCGTCGCCAAACAGAATAAGGGTGAATAATTCAATATGTAATAAGCACATTTTGCGCCTTCCCTGATAGATAAGAGTAAAATTAGTCGTCTCAAAATATGCTGCTAAAATTTTGTTTTTTTCTGTTTTTCTTGAAAAGGTGAACAGAGAGTTTTAAAGTAGTAATGCAGATGTTTAAGATAAAGAAATGGAAGGCGGAGTAAGTAAATGTATTTTTTTTCTGGTCCTACAGTCGTCAGTTTAAACAGATTTTAAAAAATATGCGCCTGCTAACGAAATCAATTTTTATATGCGGTTATTAAGCAGAAAAATGACTCCAAGAGCAAAAGAATTTTTGAAACAAAAATATATTATTGCATAGCAACGAGAGGTCTCAACCTATAATTGTGATAACAGACGAAATACGTGATATGATTTGAATGCAGGGTTCAGAATTTTTCATTTATGAACATTCAAAAATCAACATTCATGATATTTTTCATAAATGAAAAATCTAAAATTTTATATTTTTTTTCACACTCATAAACGAACAACAAAAAATGTTCTGGTTATTTTTATACATGAATGCGAACAACAAGAATTATTAGTCTTATTCATATGTGATAAGTGATAAATTAGCTACTTCTCATTAATGTTATTTTTCATAAATGTACATGTTCATTTATGAACGTTGAAATTTTATAAAATTTCTCATAAATGAACGTGAAAAAATTTTCTACCTACGATCGCAGTTTACCGTAAAATGTAGTAAAAACACATGGGTACATATTAATTCAAAATACAATATTGCAATATATTCTAAAAGATATAAAAAAAAAACATTTTTTTTCCTGCATACGCCGACGATTGCGCATTATCAAATATGTGCGTTTATATACGCGAATGCTTTACGACCTTTTCATTTATGAAAAATTATTAAAATTGTAAATATTCAAAAATGAACACTTGTGTGTATCTCATTTTTTCACTTATGGATAGAAAGAAAAAAAAATAAACCGTCGCATTCACAAATGAGAAAACACAAAATAATTTGTAGTCTCTCAAACATGTATGAGAAGAAGCGGCTAAAAAATGAAATGTACATATTCATACATGTATGAACAGTGAGTGAATACTTCGCTACTCTGTTTGAATGTGAACTGAACTTTATGAAACTGTAAAGAAGAAAATTATTTTTGGTGGTAAAGTAGAACTCACACAGAATAATAAGTACCTACTGCCCAAGGCAAATATTCAGAAAGTTGAAATTTGTAAGTCGCGACCCCCCGGATAGAATTCTTTATAAGAATTCTAAGTTTGAAAATCACTGCCTGCCATTAGTAAGATTACCGGTAGGTTTATAAAACGCAGAATTAGACAAACTCAAGCCCATGACGAAGTTATTTGAAAGGCAGCGTATAGTGTCGCAAAAATGATTTCTGTTCGAAAACGTTCAAAAATAAAGGAATATTTGCTTGCTTACGAAATCAACTTTTATATGAGATTATAAAGCAGGAAAATGACCCCCTAGAGCAAATGCATTTTTCGAGTATCTCAACCTTTAATCTACAATTACAACAGACGAAATATGATTTTAATGTGACTGAACTTTATAAAACTGTAAAGAAGTGGTCAAGCAGCACTTAGACAGAATAACAAAGAATTAATGGATGCAATATTTGAACATTTATCTGTTGGCAGCTTTAAGTACCTGCTGCTTAAGACAGACAAATATCCAGAAAGTTGAAATTTGTAAGCTGCGACTCTCCGGCTAAAGATTGCCGACGGATATATGCCGAAAGTTTTATAAGAGCCCTTAGTTTGAAAATCACTGCCGGCTATTAGCGAGATTACTGTTAGGTTTATAAAGAGCAGAATACAGATAACAGACGAATTCGATATATGGTTTTAACATGGCTGGGCTATATGAAACTGTAAAGGAGAAAATTATTTTTAGCGGTCAAGTAGCACTTAGAATAACAAAGAATTACTGGATGCAATATTTGTACTCTTATCTGTTGACAGCTTCAAGTCCCCACTGCCCAAGGAAAATCACCCTGGGGGCACATGATAGTCTTTTTGGGACCTACTATTCCATTTCGACTGGTGTCTTGCGGGGTAAAAGGGAGCCCAGGCCTCTCAAAGGCTAGTAAGAGTCACCTGGACAATCCACATATTTCCACGGAATCAGTACGCTCGCAGAGTTCACTATTTGTCTCTTTAGGCAAAGATGTGTTCTGACTGGTTATTGGGGTTGGCCCCTAAATGGGAGTATCGTGGTGGTTGTGGTTTCGGACCCTCGTGAGAGTTTGTGGGTCGGATCATTCAAATTAACACAATGAATGGTTCAGGTTCACTGAGTATGAATGCTGTCGTGTTCTTGATAAAAAAGAGCTTCATGCGTTCTGGACCAGGAGTTGGAAAGTCTCCAACTCTATAGAAAGGAGTGAAGGCTGCGGCCTACTTCGGGCTTTCGAAATTGCTACCAGGAGTGACCGGAGGATATACGTATTCGATGGCCTCCTGGGGCGTGGATGATGTCCAATTAACCAAGTGGTTTGACCACCATCTGATTATGACTATATAGTCGGTGCAGATGTAAATCAAATCACGCACTGCCCAAGGCAAATATCCAGGAAGTTGAAATTTGTAAACTGCGACTACCCGGCTAAGGACATATATAGAGAGTTTTATAAGAGAACTTAGTTCGAAAATTACTGCCTGTTATTTGTAAGATTAATGGATATTACCAGGAGCTATATAAAGGGAACAATAAGATGAACTTATATCGCTGAATTATATTGTTACTTATAATAACAAAGGCAGCGTGTGGTACCGTAAAAATGAGTTCTGTTCGAAAACAGATTAGAAAGTTTTTACAAGTAACTTAGACGAAAGTGAAGTCATGATCTATTTGATTATGCCAAGTGGAAACCTGCCTAAAATAATATGTGTGCGCTACCCCGGGTGAAATCATTTCCAAAGTAGTTTTGAATATTGTAGCTTTTTGAATTAAAATATAATGCGTAAGTTTGTGACTACTACATAAATTAGTTTATGGAAAAGTGTGAACAATTTTGCTGTCTGTATTACGTTTGCAACACTGACAGTTGAGAAGGTGATATTTTTCTACAATCATGGATTTTTTAAAAACGCATTTACACGATGTTTTTTAAAAAATTTTTAAATTTCCCTTTGAAGTTAAACTAATGTGACAACTACAATCCCCTTTAGTTATTAATTTGTAACAACGAAAAAATAGATATTTTATAAAATTTTTAATTTTTTTCCTTCACTTTTTACTTGCGGTTTTAAATGGCATTTTAAAAAGGTGGAATTTAAAAAACAAAATAAGAAGATTAATAAAAGAAGTGAAAAAAAATCACACCCAACACAAAGTCTATGTTTCTTATTCACTTGCTTCTCTATCTGTCAAAAATGATCGCGCATGAAGTAAACCTAAGTAAGGCGACGTTTGCGTTTAGCAATTGGGAAATCTGATTTTGAAGCGCTCTAGGCTGCATGTTTGTTTATTTAACTCCTTTTTTATTGTTTAAAAATAATGAAAATATAGCGGTTTTATCTCTTTTTGTTTTATGCAGTACGTTTTTATAAAACAAAATGGGTTTATATTACTGTTCAAGACACAGCGTTCACTCTTTTTATTTAGGCAGGACATTTTAGTGTTAAAGCCATGTATTAGGTAGCGTTGCATTTGACGTGCGGATTAAAGTATATCTGTTGGCTGTTCGTTTCCAAATAATAAACATCATTGTCTAAATGCCGTGTGTTTTGAAGATTTTTTGCAAAAATAAAGTTCACTTTAAAAAATTTTTCAAATGCAATTTGAAATCCACTATTTAGTAATTAACATTAACGAAACTGCTTAAGGTGGACAAAATCAGACTAAGTTCTATTTAAAACATAGCGCTAAGTTACTTTCAGTTATTTTTTTTCACCCCTAAATTGTAGCTCACATATATGCATTATCAAAAATTAAAAAGTGTGCATGTGTGCACTTTATTAATAACTCAAAATAAAACCAAAAAAATTTAATTTATTTTTGAAACGAACAAGTAAAATTATTTATTATTTATTACATATAATTACGTTTTCTTTTCCATTTAAGGTTTAAAATAGTAAGTATATTTACTATGTAAAATATTAATAATAAAGAATTTTTTATAAAACTACTACACAAAAAGAAAGCTTTTCAAAATAGATTTCAAATCATAATTTTGCTTTAGATATTAACATTAAAAATAATAAAAATATAAAACTTAGTTGGTTTTAAGGTCTTTTAGTAAAAATTTACTTTAAACAAGAAATGAATAAATATTGTTAATGTATAAATATATTTATATAATAATTATTATTTAATAATAATAAAAAAAGGCAATTTTAAAGTTACGACAAAGAAAATAAGGCGATAATACATAAAGATTTATAATATAAAGAAAATAAATTATTTATGTTAAGGATAACGAGTTATGTGACGCTGTTTACAGGTAAAATTTTTAAAATTTCAATTGCAACTGTACAGCAGCTAAAGTTTTAATTTCATTAAACGTATAAAATGTTGATTTAAGAATTATTGCTTATTTTCCTAATTGAATGTGTTAAACTTTATGTGTTAAACTTTACAACTGTCTACTATTTTCAACCACACTGATGTATGAAAATTAGCACCGCATAAAATGCCAGATGGTGGGCACTCTATTAATATGGGTAGATACAATCTTAAAGAAAGAACTACCTAAACCCGAACATTAGGGAAGATGGTGAAATCATTTGTTTCAAAGCGGCTTTTTTCAAGTTATTAAATAATACTCAATGTGTTTTTATAACAACAATTTGTAGGAAATATCTTAAACAGGGTCTTGTTATTGTTATGCCTGTTTCAAGGAAATCGAAATTTTCGATAACTATTTTTTTACTAAATTTTGTGGCTTAAAAATAAATAAGAGGTTGGTTAATTAATTTTTAGCATTGTATAGGCATGTTCAGAGAGAGAGAGGGGGAGAGTGAGCGAGCGAGGGTATTTTATACCTCGTGATCTTTACTGGTCACATGTACTCATATATATGTAGAGATTTTGTCAGTTTTCTTAGTTTCTGAAATGATTTTTTATAGATTAGACGCCGCTTAGACCCCTTTCACACAGGCAAATTTTACTTTGACAAAGTTTTTTTAATTTTCTTTTAAACTTTCTTTGGTGTTCAAACACAAAAAGTTTTCTTTTACAAATTTTGTTTTAGTCACTTGGTGCTTTATGCAATCTGTGTATAAGTACAACTGTGTATAAGCGACGAAAGAAAAACAAAGCAACTTTGCGGGTATATCAAAGTCTGTACACTCAATCATGCTTTCTCCCTCGCTCTCACATAAAATCAAAACTTTGCAAAGAAAAGTTTGCCCGTGTGAAAGGGGTCTTAGTTTAGTTCGACTATCATTTGAGATCTACATTATTATTCTAAGCGAATAAGTTTAGCATGATATGATCACTGACAAATTGCAGCCTAAGCAAAGTATTACAAGTATTGATCTCTCCTAGGCCGGACCATTTCTTACAAAAAAAAAAAAATAGTTTTTCAAGTAAAAGAAAAATAAAAGGAAACACGTTAGAAATCATCACTTAACGTCTTCTTAGTTGACATCTTTTAAATATATTAAACTAGAAACGTTTTTCTATTTCTCAGCCATGAATAAATTTATATAGCAGAATAAAGATCCATGTTATAAATAAAGTTTATAAATTAATCTATGCTAATTGTGGTAGATTAATCTAAAACAAAATAAATATTTTAAGATATTTATATAAGAATATCATAAAATATTTATATTATATGCGAAAGCATATCCATATGGCCATTTAACTACTGCTCATATAGGTCTTCAGCGTATTTTACTCAAAATTTTATAAAGAAAATTCAAGAGTCTTATATCTCAAGCTAAATTGATTAAATAAGAATTATATTCAACCAACACAGCAAAAAGACAACAAAACTTTGTTTTTGAATAAAAAAAAAACCATTAAGACACTACTTTTTCATTAAAAATTTTTAGAATAATAATTATTTTATGATTGATTAAATAAGAATTGTATTCAACCAACACAATAAAAAGATAACAAAACTTTGTTTTTAAATAAAAATCGTTATACAAACACACAATAACCATTTAGAAACTAATTTTTCATTAAAAATTTTTTTGAATAATAATTATTTTATGATATTCTCATATAAAAATCATAAAATATTTATGTTTAAAAGAAGCTAAAACAATTAACGTGGATCAACTTAAAAATGAGAGAAAATAAACATATTTTATTTTTAAACTTTATATATTAAAAAACCTTAGATTTTTTATTTTTTTCTCGTCACACCACTCGTAGTCCTTACAAAAAAACAGAAGGCAGAAAACTTTGTTTATTTAAAATTTAAGAAAATATTTCTCTAGTAAAATTTTTTGTTGCTTTGAAAAGTAAATTTTTTAATTTAAATTAAATTTGTAAATTTTGTTTTTTAAATTTAATAATTTTTTTTTGGTAACTGCTTTTTTGTTGTTGCTGTTGGTTATTAATAAATATGTTAAATATATTAAAATCTAAAATTTTTGTTATGTTCTTTTGTTTTGTCTTAATAAATATTGCGCTTTTATATTACTTGTTTTCTTTCTATTTTTTAATATAATAATTTTTAATAATTTTTTAATATCTTTTTTTTTTGTTGTTTATAATTAAAATTTCAAAATAACACATGTCTTTTGTTAAAGTTTATTTGAAATGATTTGTTGTTTGTTTGTTTTTTTTTTAAGAATTTCTTTTTTACTTGTCATGTAAAAGATGTTGTTGTTGTTGTTGATGATGTTAGTTTTACTTTATTACTGATATGTATTGGTTTTTGTTGTTGATAATGTTTTTTTTTTCTTTAATTTATTTAATTTTGTATTTATTTAATCGTTTTTGTTGATGTTATTATTTTCATAATAATTAATATAATGTTCCCATAATTCATATATTGTTTAGTTTAAATTATTTTTGTTTTTCTTGTTTTATTTTAATAGTTAATATTTTACTTTTTTATGCTTTATTTTTAAATATATTATAATTAATATTGTTTTTTGCCGGCGTATTTTATTTTATTTAAAATTTATTTATTTAATATGATTCAGCATTTATGTCTTTTTATTGTAATTTTATTTTAATTTTAATTGTGTTATAATAAATAATGCAAACATTTATTAAAAAAAAATTATTAAAAAATTTGTTTTAAATAAAAAAAATTAAACAAAAAATAATTTTTAGTAAATATTAGCTTCTATGCTTTTTTGGGTTCAAAGTTGTTACTTGTTGATGTTGTTTTTTTCGCTTTAAATTTAAGTATTAAAAATAAACTAAATTAAATTATTTAATAAATATAACAATACTTAAAATTATAGTTAATATGTTTTGCAAAATTATAAAAAAATATTGAACTCTTATCTTGGCAAGAATTTGATTTGAATTTAATCGTAGGTAAACAGGTTATTGAAGTGGGGTTTCCATTATTTCATTAAAAGTTTTCAATAAAATTTAAATATTTTTAAGTTTTGAAGAATAAAAAGCCACAAACTAACTATTTAATGTAAGACCAGGCTTAAATTATCATCTACTTAAAAAATTTTGTTGTCATGTAAAGGACATTAAGATAAACAAGTAAACAAGTATTCATTGCCAAGGTTTAGTTAAGGGATACAAAATCATCGTCTAAAAATTTGATATAAACCCAGGCTTGAATTATTCAGAAACAAAAATTACTCTATAGAATGAAGGGGGATTGAAATACATAAAAAGAAAATTAATATTCCAATATTTAACGAGGACATTTTGTCCCTTCCTTAATATACATATTATTTATATATACATGAAAGGACAATTTTATGTCGTTGGAGAGTTTAGGTGAGAGTAAACTTAGTCGTCTGAAAATATGCTGTCATAATTTTGATTTTCCTGGTTTTCTTGAAAAGGTGAAAAGAGAGATCTAAATTAGTGATACAGATGTTTAAGATAAAGAAATGGAAAGCGGAGTAAGTACAGACAAACGTTTATAAAAAGAAATATATAACAAATATATTATTTTTCCGGTCCTACAGACGTCAGTTTAAACGGCTTTTAAGAAATGGGCGCCTGCTAACGAAATCAATTATTATTGGCGGTTTTTAAGCAGACAAATGACTTCAAGAGCAAAAGAATTTTTGAAACAATAATAAATTATTCCACAGAAACTTGAGCTAATAGCTGTTTCTCGAGGGGTCTCAACCTATAATTGTGATAACAGACGAAATACGAGATATGATTTGAATGTGACTGAACTTTCTGAAACTGTAAGAAAGAAAATTATTTTTGGTGGCAAAGTAGCACTCACGCAGAATAATAAAGAACTACTAGACAGCTTCTGTTAACAACTTCAATTACCCACTGCCCAAGAAGCCCAGCATCCAGGATGTTGAAATGTTGTAAGCTGCGACTGCCCGGCTAAGAATTGCAGACAGACATATGCATTGATTTGTATAAGAGCCCCTAGTTTATAAATCACTGCCTGCTATTAGCATGTTTTCGACAAAACTTAAATATTATGAAACCTTGTGAAATGTGTGAAAGATTTTTCATATCTCTGGTGGTAAAACTTGGCCATATTAAATACTTATCTTTAAAACTCTAGATGTAAGTAAATCATAATTAATTAATTAATCATATTCTTAAATACTGTCTACGATATTCTTGTATGTGGCCACTACATTAACATATCATTCGTCTCTTCGTTGTGGTTTATTGTATTGTTGAATGAAGCCCTTTTCATATAAAGTTAAGTAATCTGTGCAGCTCATATTATTTTGCAGTTTTGTTGCTATTAGACATGACGCCAGACTTACATGTATGTATGCATGTATGTAATGAAATGTATTTCGTAACTTTTCACAAGATAACAGAATATCGTACTAATGCTGTTTAACAGTATGCATGCTGTTAAGGAAACCCTGAAAATTGTTTTAATACTTTTATAACGATGCTCAATATTTTTTAATTAAATATTAATATTTCTATTATGAAATATTTTTAAAGTTTAAGAAATTATTATTTTCAATTTAAATTATACAAATTTTAACTTTTCTTAATAAACATTTCAACAATAGATTGCTTTCAAGTATTGTGTTGCATTATTTTTCTTCAAAATTTTTTTTTGGTTACTTATTTTAATAAACATTTATTTCTTATTTAATTAAATTTTTAGGCTCTAAGTTTTTACACTAAAATAATTTTGTTGTTATTTTTATTTTTAAATTTAAGGCTTAACCTGAAAATTTTGTTTTTCTTTCATTGTTTTTTTGTTTGGTTGTTTAATATATTTTTAATTAAAACATTGCTATTATTAAGTTCTTACAACACTAAACGAATAAATTTAAAAAATAAAAATTAAATATATAAATATTTTTTGGTTTTATATGCTTTCTTAAAAAAAAAGGCGCAAGTAATGATATGCATTAGTAAGTAAATTGTTGTAGAGTCCCAACATTTTTACTTATGAGTTGCTGTTTATATTTGTTTTTTTTTTGTTTTATTTTTTACATAAGAATAATAAAATTTATTTTGTTTTTATTGAGAGATTACATTTATATTTGCTTGTCTTGTTGTTTTCTTATTAACAAAATGTTAAAATTTGTATAATTTTTATTTTTGAAATATTGTTAATACATTGTGCTACAGCAAATAAGTCAGCCCTTGCAATTTGATTTTTATCTACATTTAATAGATTATTATAATATAATGGTTATTTGTAAATTATGAATATCACTCAATTTATCTATAATATAAATCTAGTGATTTGTTTACTTTTCGCTTTAATAAATGCTGTAGCACAGTGTGATTTTAAGTATTGTTAAAGCAGATTAAATTATCAATAATGGACGGAATTTTTAGTTAAAAAAGAGATATTTATTTAGATAGATACATACATACACACACACACACACATATATATATATATATATATATATATTTATATATATATGTATATATCTGTATATATATGCCTGGATGTGTACATTTTGTAAAAAAGCTAACTCATATTTTAGTAAAAATAAATAAAATGTTATCGCATCATAACTGAATATTTCTTTTGTTTAATAATAAATTAAAACTTTGGTTTGTCTAGTTTAAAACTACTTGTTAATATGTTTTAATCATTTATTTTTATATTTTAATAATTTATTAATTATATGGGTTCTTTTTGTTTAAATCTTAATAATTGTTTTTTGTTTGTTTGTTTGTTTGTTTTTGCTTTAAACAATTAATAATTGATATTTAGTAAGGACAACTTTGGTAATAAACAAATTCTTTGTTTTTATTTTTTTAATATTTCTTTTACTCTGTCTTTATTTTTTTTTTAATAATTCTTTTACGTTTGCTGTAAAGTTTCTGTTTTAAACTTAAATTAATAAAAAAAAAATTGTTTTATTTATTAATACTTAATTAAAATTAAAAAGGTTTATTTAATATTAAATATATTTATTTTATAGTTAAAAAAAAAACAAAAATTTATTAAAAAATATTGTTTATTTATTTTCTGTCATTAATATTTATTTCTTTTCTAATAATTAGTTTTGAAAAAAAACCCCAAGTTTGTTTTCTGCTTGTTTAATTCATAATTAAATCAATGATATGTTTTTTGTTGTTGTTTTGTTTGTTCTTTTCTGAAAACAATTTAAGATACGAGTAGGAGCTTATAACATTTAAATGGTGATTGTTCTAGCTTTTTGTCTCCTTTGTTAACGCTGCTGTGCTATATTTTATTTTGATAGCTTTACAAGACCTTTTTAAGGTCTTCTATTTTAGTTAAACAATTAAAAATTTTTTCTAAAATTGTTGTGGTTGCTGTTATTAAATAATTTCCTCTTTTCTTGCTCTTGTTCTTGTTCTTGTTTATTTGTTTGTATATAAATTTTAAAAGTGGGCGGAAATATATGTAGAGAGTAGAGTTAAGTAAGTATAAAGTTTTTTGTTTTGTTTTGTTTGTTGTAGTTGTAGTTTTTAGTTTTAGTATAACATTTTACAGTTAATTAATTATTTTCTTTATTAAATAGTTTATAGTAAGTGGGAGTAAGTATTTTTTTTTTTTTTTGGTTGTATAAACTTAAATTTTAAAATTTAAGTTATATAAAGTTTGAATTCTAAACATCCTGTTTTGTTGTTGTGGTTGTATTTTTTTTAAAGAGTCTTTTCTGTTTAAATAAGTTTTACCATATTTTGCAATATTTCTATAAGAGTTAAATTTCAAATTTCTATTTACTTCTTTAATTAATTTAATATGTTTTTTTCTTTTAACGGTTTATTTTTTAGTTTGTTTTGTTTTTCTAAAAATTTGGAAACCTTTCTTAAATTTTTATTTTATAACTTTTGTTTTTTATTTTTGTTTTTGTTTTTGGTTGCTAAAAATTCTTAAGCAAAATTGCTTTAACCTCTCTAAGCAAATTGCTTTATTTATCGTTGTTTTCTTGTTATTTATACTAGTTTAAAAATATTGTTTTAGAAAATAATAAAATTTAATTTGTTAAATTTTCATTAACCTTTTAAATTATAAGGGAAAATTAATTTAAAAGAGAGCGTTTTTTCTTAATGTTTTTTTTTTCGTTTTAAAAAAGGGCACATACGGTTAAGCTATACTTAAACTGCCTAAACTAGTTCCATGTTATTTAAATTTATATTGTTTTCTTTTTATTTTGTAAGAATTATGTTTAAGCTTTATAATTTGTTTTTAATTTAAACTTTAATATTATATTTATATGTGTATTATTATTATGTAACTGTATGTATTAATTTTAATTTTTTTGCTGAATATATTTTATTTGGAAACTGAAGTCTATGGTTGTCAATTCCTTTTTGTTTTCAATGATTTAATGTGTTAACAAAATTAACGAAGAAAATTTTTTTTTGAATTAGAAAAATATAAGAAAATATTAAAACAAAATAATCTTGCTTTTATAAATTTTCTATTACTGAAATCACATAAAATATTAAAATGAAGAAAACTTTGACTAAATAAATTTATAGTTTTAACAAACAATAAACTGAGCTAGCTGGCTAGGATTTAGCTAAATTTATATATACGATTAATTTAGCTTTATATAAATACATAAATTAAACATGATAAAATTTTAACTCCTTTTAACGTATTCGATTTTTTTCAGTATGTGCTGGGTAAAATACTTAAAGAAAACAAATGATAAATAAATTTAAAAGCATATAAATATTATTGCTTAATTAAAAATTACTCAAAAAACTAATATTGAAAAAAGGTTATAAATTAAAAAAAAAATATTTAAAAAAATATACTGCCAACATTTCTGAAAGTTTTATTTAAAATCAAAAACAAAGTTTGGTGGAGTTTTGTTTTTGAAAATTATTGAAATAAAAGTTTTATATTTCTAAATAAAATAATTAAAAAAAATAAGCTGCAATAAAATAGATTTCTTTTAAATTAAAAAAACAAAATTAAATAAAATGGTTGTTAACTTCAAGTTGAAGTGTCTTAGGGAGTTCCGCTAAAGTAATGAAATATTTTGACGTAAAGGAATAATTCCCAAATATGAGTAATTTATTGTTCACCAATCAGGTCTTTATAGAATTTCTTTGCCAACAATTTTTCATTTATTGACTGATTAGCTAAATTGCTTATACCTATTTTTCTATGCCTGAAATTTCCACCTAACGGTGTGGCAAAATATTGAAAACAAAAATAAAAATTAACTTATAATTTTTTTATATAAAAAACAGGGGTTCCTCAGAGCAGCATACTGGCTCCTTATAATTGATTTATGTTTCGGACATGCAAATTAATGCTAAATTACACACCTCAACTTTTGCAGATGTTGGATGTGGAAAATTAAGCTAAATGAATAAAAACTTTCTCATGATGTTACAGCTACACTTTCCAAGGAAACTAGTTCAAACAATCAAATAATTCCTTCTTAATACAGCGAAGTCAAGTATCTCGGCATTCAGTTAGACCGTCAGCTAACATGGAAATTTCATACTGATGCGAAACTAACTCTGATTAGAGGAAAATCCAAGTTGAAATTGGAGTGTAATCTTTAAGTGTATAACGCGAAGTTGAAGACAACATGGTGCTATGGGATTCAATTATGGGGCGCCGCTTCAGTCTCAAATATTGAAAAAATTCAAAGATGGCAAAACAAACTTTTTCGTGTAATTACTACTGTTATCTGGTATGTCAAAAACTCACGAATTCACGAAGAGCTAGGCGTACCTCTCGTAAAAACTAAATTTCCACAGTACGCAGATCATAGCATGTAACAATATTCACTTTCTCGATTGAAAAGGAGGGATACCCTTGCCATCATTCGATTCCAATATAGATGATTAGAACCGACATTGTACTCACAGAAACACAACTTCTGTTTAGCATTGGCTGGACTAAAGTAATTATTTTTTTTTTTTGGTACGGTTTTCCGTCGACGCTTGTCAAATTTGGTTTGTGAACAAAACGGTTTCGGCCGTTTGCCATCTTCAGTGTTGTTTTCGTACTTTTTAGAATTAATTGTTAGTTAGTTTCTCTAGAAGATAAAGACCTTATGTTTGAACAATAATTTACTTATAAAAAAATATTAAAAAAGTCAAATAACTATTATTATTATTATTATTATTTATAATCAGGGTTCAGAATTTTTCATGTATGAACATTCAAAAATCAACATTCATGATATTTTTCATAAATGAGAAATCTAAAATTTTATATTTATTTTTCACGCACATAAACGAACAAGAAAAAATGTTCTGCTTATGTTCATACATGAATGCGCACAACAACAATTATTAGTCTTATTTATATGTGATAAATGATAAATCAGCTACTTCTCATTAATGTTATTTTTCATAAATGTACATGTTCATTTATGAACGTTGAAATTTTATAAAATTTCTCATAAATGAATGTGAAAAAATTTTCTACCTACGATCGCAGTTTACCGTAAAATGTAGTAAAAACACATGGGTACATATTAACACAATATACAATATTGCAATATATTCTAAAAGAAATAAAAAAAAACATTTTTTTTTCTACATACGCCGACAATTGCGCATTATCAAATATGTGCGTTTATGTACACGAATGCTTAACGCACATATTTTTACGACCTTTTCATTTATGAAAAATTATCAAAATTGTACATATTCAAAAATGAACACTTGTGTGTTTCTCATTTTTTCACTTATGAATACAAAGAAAAAAATAAATCGTCGCATTCATAAATGAGAAAACGCAAAATATTTTTCAGTCTCTCACACATGTATGAGAAGAAGCGGCTAAAAAATGAAATGTACATATTCATACATGTATGAACAGTGAGTGAACACTTCGCTACTCTGTTTATAATCATATAATAAAATTTTGTAGTTAAAAAACACAACAACAACAAAAAAATATTGGTAAAAAAAATTAGGTCCTTTGGATGAATCGCACTAACTCAAAGCCAGAGACATGAAAATATATTAATTGATTGTTAAATAGATTGTTAATTATTCAATTTAAACGCTGTGATGTATGGTTGTGATAATGATTAAAATCAGTAAATCCAGCAACTGCAATACTAACTGAATATAATATGTTATGCAAAATGTTTTCTTTTTTAATTGGCGATTACCTTAGAAGAAATAATATAAATTGAAGCTTGAAAATATTATAAAGAGTTGTTGCAAAACTAAACTTTAAAACTTATAGCTGGAAAATAAAAATAAATAATAAATAAATCTATAAAAAAATAAAAAAAAACTTCCGCTATTCGGGTTAAGAGTTAGCATAAAAGTTTAAAGCATTTTCCTTAAAGAGAAAAAAGTTAAAGAGAAATAAAAAATGAATATTTATGTGATGCTCTTTGTTTCGTACTTTTACTGATGTAATTTTTGTTTTTATATTTAATAAAAAAATTTTACGTTCGTTTTACGGATTTTAAAATATTTTTCTGTTCAATCTAACGCTTTATTATTTTAACTGGGGTCTTAAATTTTTATTGAACTGTTAATGTTATTATTCAAAAAAACAACAAAAAAATGTTTTAATGCTGGTTTCTTGTTTACTTAGCTATTGAAATTTTTATGCTCATTTATAAAGTCTAATACTATTCCTATGTCTTCTTTCTATAAACAAAATTTATTTTTTATGCCGCATGCGTTATAGTTTTTTATAATTATCTTTCACTTTGAATCAATTAAACAAATGGGTTTTTTTTGGTTAAATCTGTTTTAAACACTTGTTTATATACTTTCTATAATCAATGTTGCTAAACATTGTTTGTACAGCTTTAGCTGGTTTAAGATATTATTTAAATATTTTTTTGGTATTTTTAAAATTTTTTCTATTTGCATGTATATTTTTCTAAAGACATAAACACAACATAATTTTAATACACGATACACTTATATTTCCTGTGTGCCTAGCCCTGTCCTTCTGAATCTGGTATATGATTTTTGCGCGCCTATTTTTTTTTTTCTTAGCTCTTTTCAATTAAATTTATTTTATTGTTATGAATTATTTTTTGTTTTAAAACTTTCCAACTAAAAATTGCTTTGCCACGTACTATGCTGCTATGTGCGTGGCTGGTGGCAAAACATATGAATAGAGACCAGTAGCTGAGCCGGGTGGTGCTCCAGCTATTAATGTTGTTGGTATATGATGTGTGGCAGCTATTGTTGGGGCATTACTGACATAATGATGATGTTGATTATGATGTGTTACTGCTGTGTGTTGATTTTGTTGTGGATTTACGTGGGCCTGATGCAGGGGCTGTGTTAAATAATGTTGATAATGTTGTTGTTGCTGTTGTTGTTGGTGTTGATGTAAATGTTGCTGTAGTTGATGCTGATTATGTTGTGTATGTTGTTGGGGATTATTCGCTACCGCTGTTGTTGTAATGGGTCAGGTTGGTGTTGTCATCAAAAACTGCTGATGGTGATGCTGTTGTTGATGTTGATGTTGTGGCTGCATTTCACGTTCGATTTTTTTACCTAATAAATCATGCCTTGATTCCATACCCGCTCCTCTGGAAAAAAATTCCAATAGCACAATTAATCAAACATCTATCAAAAGCTTTAGCAATACAAATTATTTAAATTATTATGGCTACTAAAAAGCTTTAAAAAATATAATAACAAAAGTTATATAACAAGCGTTAATTTAAAGAAGTTACTCTTTTGAATTAAAGGCAAAAATAAATAAATAATGCAAATATTTTTTTTTTTATTATAAAGTTATTCTTTGAAATAAATTCATAATTTTTTAAAGAAAACATGTCAGGATTTAAGCTAATTAACTCGATTCTAAATAAATATGAGATGTAATTTATTAAAATTATTTTATAAGTTATTAAAAATATAGATTGTTTATATATTACACATACTACATTTAATTTAAAATTCAAAAATTTAGAATTGCATTTTAAAAATTTTTATTTTTCTTATTATTAGTCAGGCTTAAGTTTATAAGCATTGTTATCATTATTTTTATTAAGAAAGCAATAATCATTTCAGCCCATAAAATATAGATAAGGAGAAGAAGAAGAATAAGAAGAAGAAAAAAAAAGAAATAATATCTTAAATGTCAACAGCTAAAATATAAATATTTGCGGAATACAATGCACCTGCTGGATAGCTACATTCATCATTAGCATTCTTTTTATCTCTCTACTTTAGGTAATGTATGTTAGAATAACAATCTATTTCATCAACCAATTGGAGGATATAGAATAAGAAACAAGTAATTTTCAAACCGCATTACGGTGTCCAATATTGAAGTTATTTTAGAAATAAAATATGAAGGAACGTCAAAAGAGCAGAGAAACCATTTTATTGAAATCATAGTTGTTGGGAAAATACTTCTGCTATTAATCTCATGAATATCTGTAATAAATATCGTGCACTGAATTAACTATTTCTGTTTTAATTATAATAAATTTATTTTAAATATATTATTACGGATGCGTCTGGCTTAGGTTTTAAAAGAAAATAATTAAGTAATAAAGTAAAAAACTGGGTATGCTGTTTACTAGCTGCGTGGCTTGCTAAGAAAATTTATACACACAAGACAGCAACATCTTTCTAGTTGCAAACTGCGTGGAAATTTTATACACGCAAAACAACAACAATCGGATATGCTGTTTAATAACTGCGTAGTTTTCTAAGAAAACTTATTTACACAAGATAACAACAATTATCTTAAAATAAATTCCAGGAAGAAACTATGTCAGCTTAAAAACGAAAACAAAAATATACACAGGGCTACAGGCGCCTACACATTGAATGAATAACATAACAACAAAATGTGATACAAAGGGTGTAGAAGACTCTTAATTGTTGTAGACCTCTAGTGGACAAATATAAAAGGCAGCGTCTAAGTAGATAGTTAGTTACTTGAAAAATAAACTTCGTGAATTAAGACTTGCATCTTAAGTAAATTGTTCTGTAATGCCAACTTTGTGTGTAGTTAAAGTAAATAACGTTGTAATTAATTTAAAAACTCTAAAATCAGATGCTATTTATTTTGCAATAAAGAACTCACAACAAAACGTTTATAAAAAGTATAAACGTAATAATATTTATTAAACTGCTCATAATTTCTACACTTTGAAAAGATAATATTATTAGCATTTATTTAACAGCTCATATAATGAAATCTCTTGTGAAAACGCTCTCATCATTAATGTCACGGAGAAATAAGTGTTATTTTCAGTCTAAACAAAACAAAATTAATGCTGGAATTGAATTTTACGTTTGTTGAGGTAATTATTGCAGATATTATTTCAACTGCATCCCCTACATAAAGTGTATTAGACGAAATTTACATGCCGTCTAAAGCATTTCTCTCTGCTTTCCTCATTCATAGTTACACATGGTTCTTCACATATTTTAGCTTTAGCTTGTCAATGGTAAGCAATAAAAGCAATTTTTTATTTCCATATTTTAATGAAGTGAATGCTAATTCTACAACAGTATGAAACTGTGACGATTAATTGGGAAAGCATAAAGAAAATCTTAGGAGGCAGTATGTAGTGGCTGATAAAGACACAGACAATACTGCGATCTAGACAATACTGTACATTACATTCTGCTGGTGTCTAATTTTCAGAATATAATGTAAATAATATTATTATTTTTTTATAATAAAAATTTAGGATTTAAATTAAAACTGAACTTAGGCTTAATTAATTACTTAATTTTCTAAAGTATCAAATAGTGCAATTAATTATTAAAAAAATCAAAACTAATTATTTTATTAAATTAATTATTTGGTATTTTTAATAAAATTGGAAACAAAAAAAAAAATTTTAAAAACCCAAAAAATGTTTTCTTAATACATAGTAAACAGGGTGTTAAGGGTGTAAGAAAGAAAGTTAGCTAAAGGCGGCATGCAAATAAATACATTTAATTAATATTTTCAAAATATATATAAAAGAGATAGTTATATGCTAATAATATTTATTTGAAAGAACTATGTTAAAATATTAAGTGATCTGAAAGATTTTCGGCTCAAAATTACTAGTGGGAATGCCTAAAAGGGATCGAGTTTCCATAACTTTTTCGAACTCAAAAATTATAATGGCTTGAAATGAATAAATCTAAGAACCACTGCTGAAGATTTAGCCATGTTCAATATGAATGGATCCGACAACTGGGTAATAAGAATGGTTGCGGATTTTATAAAAAAAGGTTAATTATTTTCGATGTAGAAAAAATATGTAGTAAAATATAATAAATTAACAAAATGTGGATAAAAAGTGATAGTATTATCCGTGATTGTTGCTTTAAAAGGAGTATCGGTTTGCTTGTTAAATAGATCATGATGGAGATTCATGAATATACAAGTCACAGGGGAGATGTCTTAGAAGACTGTAATTAGAGAAAAGATGTGATAGAGATTTTAGTCAGCACCTTGTTATGATCTTATCAGTGGGTGATAACAATGTGTCCACTAATGCCTCAAAGATGCATGCACAGCAAGGCGGATACACACCTCCGGTAGAAATTTCAAGAACACAGCTCATTCCTTGCTAGAGAGCCGGAAGAGTATCTAAACTTTATATCGCCCAAACTTAGCGACAGTCCGTTGTAATGCAACAGAACAACGGATAGGAAAAAGCAACACCTCCGTTACTTCCCTAAGTTTCTCACCAATAACCAGTACAGACAGGATCGTGGTTATAATGAACGTGATAGGATTAATGTCAGCACCTTAAGCTTAAAAATTAGGTTAATTGATTTTAAAAATTTTAATTAATAATAAAGTTTTGTTGAAATAACACTTTGAAAAAAAAATTAAGTTCAGTGAACTCGATTGCTGATAAAAAATATTCCAATTTATGAAACGTTAGCAAAATACTCGTAGTATACTTTATTATAAAAGTACATATATTGCTGTTGAAAAATTAAGCCAAGTAAACTAAAACAGCTTTAAGTTAAGTCAAGTTTTCATCTTTAATATAAACATTTCAAATAATAAAATGTATTTGTGGCTTCAGCAAAATGCGGTAAATTTTTACTGTCTAGTGATTTTGTAAATTTTCATGTTTTTCTTTTATTTTTTGTTTTTATTTTTTTTTTTTTTACAAAATATTTGTATTTTTTTTTGTTTTTTCATATTTCTGAACTTACAGCTAGTCAGGTTCTTATTCTAGCCAGCTCACGCCCCTCGTTTGAAAATAAAATGTCTAGGTATTAACTAAACTAAACTAAAGTATATAACAACATAATGCATTTTTTTAAAGCCTATAATGTGTTGTTATTTCTTATTCTTCTTTTTGTTGTTGTTGTATTTATTTTACTTAATTTGCAGTAAGCAAAGAAAAAGGAACGGAAAAAATAAATGGGAAAAAATAAAATAAAGAATTGTTCATTTTTGTGCTGTTGGTAAAACTTATTTATGTTAAGGAGCATGATTTGCTGTATTCATAATCTTATGATGCTTATTCCTTGCCAAGGTATTAGCTAGAAACATCAATTTTACTTTTTATTGAGGCTAAACGTAGTTTTACCTTGAGTAAAAGAGATTATGATGTTATCCTAATCAAAGTAAGGCATATTTGTTTAAATTTTTTAAACCGCTTTGTTAAGCTTCCCTTTGCAAAGCTCAAATGAGTGGCTAAAATTTAAGCGAGTTTTTATTTTTCTTTAGTATACGTTGGTGGGATTGAAATTTGTTATACATTTTGTGGATTTTGATTTAGTTATAAAATTTCTTATTTTATACACCTGTAACTATTCACATGCAAACATTTACAGTTGATTTTGAAAACGCATTATAACCACGATAACCAAAATTATAATGTCTTGCTGAAATAGAATTGGCAGAAAGAGGCTTAATATATTTACATTTACAAATATGTCAATATGTCCGCCTGGAATTAGGAAAATATTTTTTTTTGTTTCGATTTTTAAAAGCCAGCCTAAAACACAAAATACTTTTATTTGTTAAATTTTTAAAAATTCATTTTTTCAACAATGTCTCTTAAAAAAACAAATAATGGTAACTCGTTTCCTCTCAGCAATTTATTTCAAAATCTTTCATAACTTATAAATCTTTGCTCTCCCCAACATTAACGATATTTATTTAAAATCAGAAATTTTTCTTTAATGGCTGTTTAAAAAAAAAAAACTTTAGTCTGGCAACTTTATGCCCAAACCACATATTGTCTAAATGAATATATTACGAAAATAAAATTGGACAAGTCGTTACATATCTGTTAACACAAGAGATAATTCTACTCTTGTCCGTATATGTGTGTAGAAAACTAAACTGAATAAGTTGCTATTTGCACCACTAACAAAGTGTAATGTATCTGAAGGGAATAAATAGAAAAGTTAGTTAAAACTTGTAATGCAACTGCGATGGTGTAGTTGATAGTTGTGTCCGCGTGTTTGTTAAAGACAACAGCAAAGTTGTTCAATGTCCAACAGCAACATGAAAATTGAAAGCAAAAAACTCCTGAGTTTAAATCCGAACAGTGACTTAAGTTAGAGACAAGTTGAATAAGTAGAAATCAACAGTTATTTCTCAATTTAGCAAACAATAGACATCGTGCTGTAAGTTTTTATGAAACATTCGTTAGGAAATTAGAAACCTAAAAACAGTATACGCCAGAAGTGATTAACAAGAGCATGGCTGATAAATAGTACGGGAGATTGCGAGTTCAAAACTCTGCCAGTTATAACTAGATGGTTGCTAGGTTTAAGAGCCTATGTTTGCTAAACCAAACCTGAAATAGTTAAAATTTCATCGGTGAAAAACAGTTTGTGGCCAGGATGGCCGTGTGAATTTGTTAAACTATCTGTTGAGACATTAAAGTAGAAAAAGAGTAGAAAAAATAAGAAACAGAGAATAAATAAAGAACCACGAAAGAGCAAAATAAAAATCTACATGTTGATATTTGCAATAAAAAGAAATCTTACGTTTATTTACTTTTGTTTCTAATCGAAAACATTTATCATCTTTATTGTTAAGATTAGAATATATTGTAAAGGGTTTTTTAACGAGCAGTTTGCTTTTTAATTGTAACTACACTAACAGCGTGATAGTTTTGACATATTGACATGGCAATTGTTACAATAAGTTCAATTTCTCACGAAAATCGCATTAAAATAATTAAAATCCACTATGAAAATGATGGTTCTGTTAAAGTTACATTTCGTAAAATTTATGATATTTTCGGACAACATGAGGGTCCTTCTGAAACCGCTATTAAGAATTTGGTCGTTAAATTTGTGCCGACAGGCTTGTTACAAAATGTGCGAACACTAACGCTGTTAGACCCGGTCGTTGAACTGAAAACATGACAGCCATGAGCCACAGTGTTGAAGTAGATCCAAGTTTGTCAATTCCTCCACGCTCTTAACAATTGGGGTTATCTTAAACTACAGCATGGCCAATTTTGCGTACCAATTCAACTTTGGAGCTTTACAAGATTCAACTGGTGCAGGAGTTGAAACCGACCGAGCATTGACATCGCCATAGATTCGCTTAATTCATTCAGGAACAATCGGCTAGTTTCCGACGAAGCCCATTTTCACTTGTCAACAACCAAAGTTGCCTTATTTGGGCTGCTGAAAATTCTAGAGTGATTATTGAAAAGCCTTTGAATGCTTAACGTGTAATGTATGGTATACTATGTGGTATGTAGCGCCGTTTTTTTTTCGAAGATGACGCTGGAAATGCGATAACAGTCAATGAATTAAGCGTATTATTGACGACGTGGATATCACTTGGGTGTTGTTTCAACTGTACACTGCCACACGTCACACAGCCAATGAAATGAAACGATCAATTTATTGCAAACCAAATTTGCTTATCGTATAATTTCACGAAAATAAGCAGTTAAGTGGCCAACTGTGTGATTAGATTTACATACGCGCCTGGCCATGAAGCCTTAATCAAATGGTGGACCAAACCACTGCATAATTTGGAACGTCATGCTCGTCCTACGAAGCCGAAGCTATAATTCTATGCAACAGAACTTTCTAGTTGCAACTTCGATGATTACAGAGCAGGGCTGCAAATCATCACTTGTTGCTTAAGAGTTACAGACTTTCCAACTCTTGTCCAGAACACATGTCTAGCATGCTCACTGGATCTGGGAACATTTCACCAGGTAGGTGTTATTAAAGGTAAAATGAACCCGGCCACCATAGAACCATAGACTGATATGGGGCCGCGAAACCACAACCACCACGATACTCCCATAAAGGGCCAAACTCAATAATCAGCCAGAGAACAATTGAGTGTCTAAAGAGACAAATAACGGAAATCTGCGGGTCACTGATTCCCGTGGAAATAAAGTGGAGTTTCCAGTTGTACCCTTGCTGACTTCAGGGGACTGGGCTACCTTTTTCCCCCAGTTGCACAGGTCTAAGTTGTTACTATCTCCAAAGACCATTTATATGTGCCCCGGGGGGCAGTTAAGTGGCCAGACAGATCGTGTTATCACACGCCACTGGATTATTTGGGGAAATATTAAGGAGAAAGCCTACATGGAGCCAATCGAATCGATTTCCGCCTTAATCTCAATTTGTTTGTTTAATTTTGTTTTAGAAAACAAACTTCATGTTGAAAAATTATTAAGATTATTTTTAATAATAGTTATTTTTTTTAAATATATTTAGTTATGAAAATATTTAAGAATAATATTTTTTACTTTTAGTTAATCGGATTTAAATCTAAACAAAAAATTTAATTTTATTTGATTTAGTTGTGCCTCGTAGCAAGAAAAAAACGTAATGACACACGGTTAAGCTTAAATTCAAAATAATAATTATTTATTTATTCGAATAAATCTGTATTATATTTTAACTGTAAGATACTTCTTTAGCCCAATACAACTTTAAGTTGTAAAAATTATCCCAAAACTTAAGTTTTAATCAAAATTTTTTTTTGTTTTAAAAAAGCCTTAATGGCTTGTTTGAAAATATTTTAATTTCAATAAGTCGATTTGTGATCGCCATATGGCATCTGAGGCCAATCTGGTAAAAGCCCATTTTGGCTAGTGCCAAAATATCATTGATTTTGGATTCAATTTTAAAGATATAAGGTCCAAGAGGTTTATTTTTCTCAATACTGTGGAATCTGTAGGGCCTGGTTTCGTTTCATGTGGGCCAACTTTGTCAACTAAATAAACCCGTTAACTTGAAAATAAACCCCGATGCCGAACATAATTTTGCTATCAAACATTGGTGGTTGATTTTCGAACTAATTCTGGATAATTTGGTAAAGTTGTTAGGTATTCATCTATTCATATTAACTTGATAATAAATGTAAAAGAGTGAGCGCAGTATAACATTTTGTTTGACAGTTAACACTCTCTTTAATTCTATCGGGCTTAACAACACATTCTATATAAAAAAGTACAAATTCTATTCCAATCTTTGAGTATATTTTAGATAAAAGCATATTTGTTTAGCTTAGAATATTTATTGTTTAGCTATGTTATGAGCTTTCGGTTTCGAGGTTTAACGTGCCATCTAAAGGCTTTTTACTCAATTTTCCTGGAAGGTATTGCTACCTTCTTTTATGCTAATTTTATATTTCCAACTTAAAATTGATTAATTTTTAACTTAAAAAAATTTTGCTTTTAAAGCGCTTTCACATTTATGCTTTGCAATTTTATGCATGATCATTCATGCTGATAAAATTTTGAAAAACATCTACATTTTTTTACAAATTTACTACGAAGCACTTAAAAAATTGCTTGAAGACTAAAATTCTATACTAATAAGCAACATAGCTTAAATAATAGATATGTTATATTAAAAACATTATTTTTCACATTGCACTCACGTTGTAAGTGCCCGTTCCACAAAAAAAAATAAATTAATTTTATATTCTTTGTATTTTATAGTATAAAATAAAAATTTATAAAAAACTATATGCGTGTAACACGCACACGAATAATTTGGTAACATTTTCAAATTTTACCAAAAGAAACTATAGAGAACAAGGGTAGTGAGTGGTTGCTAGCGCAATGCAACACAAACAAAAAAAAAAAACTATTATAAAAAATGTAAAATAAATTTGCGGTTGTAAGTAGAAGATGAAAAAACAGCAGTTTAAATACAGGGTACGAAAATGAAAATAAAACTAAAATCATGTAGTCACGACAATTCGTAGCAAATTGTTTCAAAAGCACCTTAACTTTTTTATTTCAAATTTGCTTGGGTTTTTTATTTTCCTTTTTGTTCAAAGGTATAGAAATAATATTTAATAGGGGTTTTGGGTTTTTATTTCTATTTAAGTTTATGTGCAATATTTTGCTGTTTGTATTATTAAACACTATTAAGCATGTTTTTGTATGCTTGTATTTACTGATGTTCGAAATAACAATAACATTAAATTAAATATTTAAAAAAGGGTAAATTATAGCCACAGGGATTACAATAGTTTTATTGATACAACAATTGAAAAGTAATTGTTGTTTATATTTTTTCTGTATTTCTGTACAGCTTTTGTTTATATTTATAAAAATTTTTTTTGCATTGAATATTTAACTTTAAGACAACAAATTAAATAAATAAACTTGGATTGCTATTTCACAAGAAACAATAAAATTAAAATATCTATTTGAAGTGTCAGCGGTGAGGAAACGTAATTATTTTAATTAATAGTGAACAATTATTTCTTATAAAGGATTCTTCAACAAGAAGTTTGTTTTCTAAAAGACAATAAACAACAAAAATTTTAGATTAAGATTATCCAAATTTTTATTAAAAAAAGTTCGGCAATTATGAAGAAAAAATGATCCACCACGACCACTTTTCCAGATGGCGATTCTTTCATTAAAGTTTTTAATCACTTTTTGGCAAAATGACGGACCTATTTCTTTAATCACATCCCGGTTTTTGAGCTCTAAGGGTGAAATCGATTCGATTGGCTTCGTATAAATGCTGTCCTTAACATAGCTTCACAAAAAATAATCCAATGGTGTTAAATCACACGATCTGACTGCTCACTGAACAGCTGATTGTCGTGAAATTATAACTCCAGCCTCATCTTCGAAAAACAACGGCCTAATCACGTCTACAGACCACAATGACATTTTGAGCATGCCAAGGCTTTTCAATAATTGCACTACGATTTTCAAAAGCCCAAATGCGGTAATTTTGCCTGTTGATAGACCCTGACAAGTAAAAATGGGCTTCGCCTGAAAAAAAGATTTTTTCAGAAAAATCAGCCGGTTATTCCTGAACAAATTAAGTGAATTTACCAGTTGAACTTTGTCAAGCTTCAAAGTCAACACCTTTCGCAAAATTTACCATGTGGTGGTTTTGGATAACTCCAACTGTTGAGAACGTCGACAAGTTTAGATCTGCTTCAATACTATGGCTGCGATGTTTTCAGTTGAACAATTCGGTCAAATGTTCGCCTGTTTGTTATCGAGCCTATCGGCTCAAATTTAACGACCAAATTCTTAATAGTAGCCTCAGAACAACGATTATATTGTCCAAAAATATTACGAGTTTTACGAAATGTAACTTAAACAGAACCACCAATTTACCAGCGGATTTTAATTATTTCAATTAACGATGTACGAATACGTTTAAAACTAAATTACAAAATTATCATGTTGTTGCTGTTGTCACAATTAAAAAACAAAATTTATTCTATATATATGACAGGTGTAATTTTTCACTGTGCATGGGAGGTAGCGCACTAGCAGAACCAAACCATTCAGTGTTTCGCTGACCAATTTACATTAATAAGACGGTAGTTATACATACAAAATTTAAAGAATCTGTTATAGTTCCCTCGGTACTTCCTCTCTCATTAGTTCAAGCCATTTGGTGATTATTATTTATTTTGCATGAAGTTATTAGAACAAATTTTTTTACTTATAGTTTTTAGGAAAATTAATCACTCGTGCTCAAAAATATGTTTTCAGAATCTAAGGTATGAACCACATTCGCGTACAACTCACATTTATTAAAAGATTTTTTAAAAGCAAAACATAATCAGTTGTTACTGTGGCATTACAACTGCAAATAATTATATTTTTCTATTTAATTAGACACAAAATTACACACATATTTTATATTATCTTAATAAAATTTTGTATTAAAAAAAAATAAATAATAGAAGAGTGCTCTTGTTAAAAATAATTCCTAATTCAATTCATAGTGTTACGAAGATGATTTATTAAGCTTTAAAAGAAAATAATTATTAGTAAAAAATTAAAGGAAACGACCCACTGTGCTTTTTACAAACTGCATGGTTTTCTTAGAAATTGTATAACAGAAGACAATAACGACATAAGAAATTTTACCAAATAAGATAAAAAAACAGAAAAACAAAAACAAATTAACACAGCCAAGCAAGCGCCTAAACGAAATGATAATTAGAACAACAGCATGGAGTTAAAGTAGAATATTCTTATATATGCGAGAAACTCTTAAAACAACTATATAAGCACCACTAGCTGGGCAAATGAATGAATTCAAGTTGAGTCATCAGTGAGTAAAGACAACAAAGCTACCATCGTACTTATTTTGTGGGTATTGAAAATAAATAAATCGTTTAATTTAATTTAAAACTCTAACGTGATACATTGTTGTTTTGTAATAAAAGAACTTTATTAAAAGGAATATATGTAATAGTATGTAAAATTAAAATACAAATTAGTTCCAAATTACACGTATAAAAAAAAATAATAAAAGAGCTGCAATAAAACGACCATAATTTTATTATGTAAACACTGTATGATGTGCTGAGTTGCCACATCAACTTTATGTATTATGTGTAATTTTAAAGCCCTTATTAAAATTTGCGCAGAGTTTTTGAAACAATGTCCACTGTAGTAATACGTACATAGAATAAAATTTTATATTAAAGGATGTCCCAAGCATTTTAAGCTTCTAAATAATTATGTCCGATATAAGAAAAAGTACAAAAAATTAGAAATGAAACTGAAATAAACGATAGGACTTTAATGTAAATTTATACACATTATGTGCAAATTTGAGGATGTTTCCATAGATTCTGTGATATTGATAAATGAGGGCTTTTCATTTAGACTCTTATAGGCAGACGGCTGATTTTGTACTATACATAAATTGTAGAGAACCCTTTGGGTTTGAGTCTAATTCACCATTAGCTCATCCATGTAGACAACATTTATACGCCATTTCATATTGCAGATTTGGTGTTAAATCCCGTTAAAAACGAGAGGTATTTCTGCATCAGGAGATAATTCAAGTAAATATTGCTCCCACACACATTACAAAAAAAAATCGTCGTATTGGTATCGATAAATAAAGCTGTAGAATGGAGCTTCATAGACGATATTTGCCATAAGCCCAAATCAGATTTTTTAGAATTAGGTATTCCTCACCATACGTTAAGTCATAGATAGCGTGCTTTAAGTGAGGAAACAAGTTAAGTGTCGGATGATTAATAACAGTAAGCAGCCTGTGAGAAACACTTACGGTAAAATAGGAATAAAGTCTTTACTGTTTTTAATGTCATTGCGACTATATTATTTTTCTATTACTAATTGCGGAATGCGCCTGATCGCTGTGCAACATTTTTTGACTATAAGGATTTTTCTTTGATAGTAAAGTTTTATCACTTAAAGTTTCTGCAGCTTAATCATGTAACTTTCCCTGACTATTAAACCTAATGAGCTAAATAATAACGAAAGTTGCTGTAACTTATCTAATAAATAATACAACAAGAATAAAACTAATGCATTTTCCTATGACTAGAGCCATGCTCTTCGAAAAATAACTACAATATGCAAAAAAAGGCAGTTATTTCATAAACAAAAACTTAAGAATTAAACAACCTCCAAATCATCTACAGACTTCTAGCATCGTTATGCGTTAATTAAAAATACATTAATTTTTATAAAAAATTGTTTTAGAAATGGGAAAATTTTGTAAAATAAATCAAAACAATTGACCCTAAACAAATTTAAGGCTAAAAAAAATATTTACATATTTACGTATTTAGATATTTGATAGGTTAATTTAGTAAATGAAAAATTTTTTTTAAAAAATATGCAAAAATAAATTAAATTATGAACTGTATTAAGCAAGCAAAGGAAGGAAAGAGGTTTTGTTTAAAAATAAAATTGTGCCAAAAGGTGTCATAACTTAAGAGAAAATAGTTTCTTAAATGTCGTGTCGATTTAATTTCGGTTTGAAATAAAGAAACAATACATACGTCTCTAAAAAGATGATTTTGGTGCTGTATTGGATGAAGTTGGTGCTGTAGTGAATTTACAACAACAGTAGTAGGCTGAGGTGGTTGTGGTAGTGGTGGTAGTGCAGTAGAACGATTATTATTATTATTATTAATTATATTTGCATTGTTAATAATATTGTTATTATTATTATTTAAAATAGTTGTAGTTGTATTGTTGTTGTTAGTATTGTTGGTGCCATTGTTATTGGAATTATTATTAAATTGTAAAGTGGCTAACGACAAAGTTGTTCCTGTCGTTGGACCAGCAGTAGCACAATTGATATATTGGGTGCGTTGAATGTGATGAGCTGTTTGATGTGGTGTTAGTACTGGTGGGGGTGGGGCCATCAATATTTGTTGATGAGGCTGTACTGTTGAAGTCACACCTGGACCATTAGCTGTGGAATAACCATTTAAAATAACCAATTGTGGACAATTGGTTGTTGGTGGGGAAGTTAATATTGTGGCAGCTGTAGGATTTAAGACGGTCATTGTTGTTGGATTAATGGACATTGATGATGTATTTAGCATTTTGTTGTTGTTACTATTTCCATTAACAATTTGTGTTGTTGTGCCATCATTAATCATTTTAGTCTTGGCAAATTCTATACGTATAGAACCACGATCTGATGATAATAAATATTTGCCTTGCAGTTGTTGCATAGCGGAAGCAGCACTATTGGCATCTTTAAACTCAATAAAAGCTACAGGATGATTGGCATTAGCTGTTGCTATCGAATTTCCACTTGACAGAGTGGCTACATTTCCTGCATTATTGTGAAAATTGTTATAATGTTTGTGCTGCTGTTGCTGTTGTATATTATTTAAATGACTGGCTCCAGCTCCACTTGCGGCAACTAAAGTGTTGGAAGAATTTGTGCTACAACTTGTAGTGGTGTTGGTGGATGTGTTAGAACTGGTTGCGATAGTGTTGGACGTGAGTGTAGTAGTAGTAGAAGAAGAAGTGATGGAACTAGTAGAACAAGGAGTGATATTGTGCGAACCTTTTGTGTGCATTCGTAGGCGACAAAAGCCAGGCATACTGTGCATTTATTTTTAGTTTAAATTTATGTTTTAGTTTCATTGTTGTTATTTATTTTTGGTTTTTGTTTGTACGAAAATTTAAATAAAAAAATTTTTTTTTTTAAATTTGCTTGTTTTTAGGTGTGTTAAAAGAACAAGTAAGGATATCATTTGTATTAAAAGTTTGTTTTCTTAATTAAAATTGTTGACAATAGAGCATGTAACAAACTAAGAAATCATTAATTTGAAAACATATTTTTATCGTTTTTGACACTAAAATAATAATAAAAAAAAATTAATAATTATATTTACAATATTTTATTTATAAAAAAAAAATAAATTAAATATTAGAAATTTGTTTTATTTTAAAAATTAAGTAATGCTCTATTATCAACTTTAATGTTATCATTAAAATTAATGTTTGTGCATTTTTATTGTTTATTATTATTATTATTTTATTCTTATGTATATTTCTTTCAACAGTAAGTGCAAAAAATTTATGTCATCTCAACAAGTGTTTATTTGAAAACTCAACTGAGTATTGCAATTTGTTTTTTTTTTTTTGAGTTAAGGAAAATATAAAATATATAAACATTAACTTACCTAGAGAATACTTCTTTGAGTTCATGTTCTGAAACAAATTGTCCCAAATTGGCTACAAATAAAGTCGAACATGGCGCATTGGCAGCCAAAGGTGGATTATTAGGATGCGTTGCATTATTTGTAGAACCAACTGGGCTCGCTAGAGCGGGACTTGATAAAAAAGGATGATGTGATGGATGACCACCGGTCTGGTGGGCCGCACCAGCAGGGCCTGTAGCGGCACCGCTAGGTGGTAAACCAGCAACTGCAGCAGCAGCGGCAGCGGCAGCAGACATATGAATATTAGGATGTATAGCTGTTGTTTGTTGATGATGTTGCGGCATTGTCATTTGGCTCTAAAATAATTGAATTTTATCAATTAACTTAAAATAAGGAATATTTATATTTTCATTAAATTATTATTACTTGATGCATCGACTGCTCCATAACTTTATCTGTATTTAGTCAAAGATAAGAGCGCACTGGCACTTGAGGATGCAGTGCCGGATGTACTAAAGTAGCATGCTGAAGAGCTGCAGCTCCTGGCAACTCAGCGGCTGCAGCTGAGTATGCTAACGGATGATGCCATAACTCGGGTGCACCCGGAAAGAATGGCCCACCCAAATCTACATGTTGGTTATGAGAGAGAAAATAATTGTCTTTTGTTAAAAAACAATCCAGAAAAGAAAAGGGAAATAAAAGGTTGATAAATTATCAAGAATAAAAAGAATGGTATTTGTTTTAATTTTTAATTTAATATTTGGTAAAGGAAACACAAAATTTGTTTGGTTAAACACAAAGATAAGCGCATTATTTTCACTGTTTTCAATAAAATTACTTTTAACTTTTTTATTTTAATAAAACGCATTAATTTTTTCTGTTAAAGTTATATTATTTACAAAATTTTCAATTTGCCTTTTTTGTAATCTTTTATTTATATGCATGAAATATTTAAACCTGAAGATCAGTTTCCTTTAATTGATGAAGTTTCTACTTTAGGAGGTAGATAATTTTAATTACGCCATGTAAATTTTTAATCATTATTTGTTATTAATTTTGTTAAATGAAGAAGGAAGAAATATTACTTGACGAAAGTAAATTGATGTCCATTAATTTTATTAATTAATTCTATTGGAGTATTAAAATTTGAGTGTAATTAAAAAATTGCAGTTAAAATGCACGTCTTTTGGCAGCAAAATTAATAAATATCGCATATGTGTCCGATGTCTTTTACTTTGTTTAACTGTAGAATATTTTATAAATTGTTAAAGTAACTATTCTCTTTCTCTCGCTCTAACTTTCTCACTCAGTTCACCAAATTTAACACATATTTCTTTTAGTGATGTACGATTTTTAAATACCGGGTGTCCGCCGGGAAGCTATACTACTTTATTTTGCTGCCATTTTGGTAAACATTATGGTTGAGAATTCATATTTGGCAGTCGTGAAGTTAACACGGGGCAAATTTATTATGGAAAAATATTCTATAAACCGACGTGTTTTAATCGTTATAAAATTTTATCAAAATCAATCAATGATTTTCAGAAAAAATTAATAATGAGTGACGAGGCACTTTTTATTTTAAATGGATATGTGAATAAGCAGAATGTTCGGTTCTGGGAAATGGGAAAGCCTTAAATTATTCAACAGTCGCCTTTGCATTCATTAAAAGTGACAGTCTAGTGTGAAATTTGCTCAGGAGGAAGCAATGGAATCACAACTGCATGGCTTTAGCTTGATCAACATCTCACACAGCCAGGATTAAAATAGAATTAGTGCGAGACCCAATTCCACAACAAGTTATTTCAAGAAATGCTGATGTTGATTGGCCTCCACGGTCGGTCGCCTAATTTGGCTGCTCCGTACTATCTAAAAAGCAAGGCTTATGCAAACAAACCAGAAACGCTTGAGCAACTCAAACAAAATATTCGTGATAAAATTAATGAAACACCGAAAGAAATGTGTGAGAATGTGCTCAAAAAGGGCTCACATGTCTGCAGCGGACATTTATCTGATATTGTTTTCGATATATAATTGCCGATATTAAATAAAACATTTATCAAGATGAAATTCATTCTCTTTCATTTAATCAAAAATTATAAACAAACAAAGTACCGGCAGACATCCTGTATTTAAAATTTAAATTTTAATAAATTCGTAGCTTTTAATAAAGAAATTGCCGCCTGCAAATGCACTACATATATATATTTTGGCAGCACCCCCCCCCCCCCCCCCCGAGGCACATTAGAAGTCTTTATGGATTACACAACCATCCAGACTTGTGTCTTGCGAGGGTAAAAGGGAGCCCAGTCCCCTTCAAGGCTAGTAGCACCCAACTGGATAATCCACTATATTTCCACGGGAATCAGTAAAGCTCCAGAGTTCTGCTGGAGCTTTACTGATTCCCTCAGGCAAGCCCTTCGGGAGTATCGTGGTGGCTGTGTGTTTCGAGGCCCTCGTTTGAGTTTGTGGGTCGGATCATTCACAATGAACACAATGAATAGTCCAGGTCCAGTGTAGTATGAATGCCGTCGTGTTCTTAATTATAGTCTCCAACTCTTCAGCAAGGAGTGAAGGCTGCGGCCTATTCGGGGCTTTTGAAATTGCAACTAGGAGTGACCGGAGGATATACGTATCTGAGAGCCTTCAAGGGTGAGAGGATTACGCTACCTGGCTCATGGCCAGGTACAGATGTAAATCTTATTACATCATGTATCCTGGCAACAATTAATTAATTAAATATAACATTTATGTCTACCACATATGTGTAAGCAAGTCTTTTAATGTTGTCTATCTATATTAAAGAGTTCACGTGTATCTCAAGTTTTCAAGTCTTTTGGGGAATAATTTTTTTTTTAGTTGAGATAACATTCTTTTGATATATTTAAAATCCTAATTTGAATTTGGACAAATTAATAATTTTCCTACTGTAATCCAACCAATTCATGTCTTCTCAACAAGAGCAACAAATATTGTATTGTGTATGTGTTCTAAGTCTTTCATTTTTGTTTATTTGTACAGGAGCTTCTGTATGCCTTCCGTTATTTGACTCTCACTCACTCACGTTAATGAAGTTTGTATGTTAACTCCTTATTGTTTGTTAACCATACAAGAGATAATGTTTATATTATGTCTTAAACAAATTGTTTGTTTATTATACACATAATTTTGTTTGTTTCCTTAGTCTTTCGTTTGTTGTGGTATTCTATTATTATTGATTTGTAGCAAGAGATCATGCTTTTGTCTTAAGTTTTCTATTATTTCTATCGTTCACACAATTAATGGCGATTTGAGAGCGCTTATCATTTTACACGTCTTTTTTACTTTTATTTAATTTTGCTACTTTCGAATTGTTAGGTATATTTAATGGGGAAATCTCTTTTCAAGTGTTGTGTGTGTGTGTTCAGAGAGTGTTATCATTTTGTGGTTTTTCGTTAGAGTGTTAGTTGTGTTGCTGCAGTTGTATTTTGTTTTTTTTTTATTTATTACAGGTGACAAGTGATTTATGTTGTATCATTTTGATTAGATTCAAAGTGCTAACAATATAATGCGTAGGAGTTGGTTTTGGTATTAAGTTTAACAAAAGGAGATATAATATTGTTTAAAGAATTTAATTTAATTTTTGATAATAAATAAAAATCTTAGTGCTGGTTTTCTGGTCTTATTTAATTAAGCTGATATCCCGTATAATAAATAATTAGGATAATTTAGAATACCAAACATTTAATGATTATAAGTTTTTGTTTTTAACAAAAAGGTTCAAGGTGCGCTTTTTATAAAAGAAAAATTACAATTATAATTAATGTTTTAAAAACCAAATTCAGAAAAACAAAGAAAACCAATAAAAAGAATAACATAAAACGAAACTCTACTACATTGCGAAATAAATTATAAAATAAAAATAAAAAGAAAAAGTTTGTAAAGTATTTTGTTTGATTAATTTATTTTTTTTTTACTTAAAGTTTACTTACGTCCAGTGAGTGGGTGCATCAATGCAGGATGTGAGGCTGTTGTCGCTGTATTGGGCTGTGGTTTGGGTTTGCTCACTTTCGTGTTACTCTTGGCGAATTCCAAGCGTATTGTTTGGGGCATATCGGGATCGAAGCGTACACCCTGCTGTAATTTTATAATAATACAGCGGTTTGTTCAGTTTTTCAATAATTATGATGTTTTTTTTTTGTTTTGTTGTTTTGTTTAAGAAAAAATTTTAATTGTAAGTTATTTTGTATTTATTCAAAGATACTTAGAATATTTGGAATATTCTTTTGAATAATTGTTGTATAAAAAAATTTAATATATTTTATAAAAACAGTTTTTATTTTGTTTATATTCAATGTCTTAACAATTCGCCAAAAATAATTTATTTTATTTTGTTTTGCATTTTGTTTTGTTGGTGTTTTAACTATTTAGCTGAAGGGCTCCTTTTTGGGTACTAATTGTTTGGTAAAAGGTTTATATAGTAGTGTTTGGTCCCATTTATTTTCAAAAAATTTATTTATTTGATAAAGTGCTTAAAGAGGGGGTATTAATTTTTATTTTAATTGAATAAAATAAAGTTGAGTGCTCGCAAAATACTTAATAAACTAAAATATATAATTCAAAATTAGCTAAAGTAAGAGGTATAATTATTTATCCTATAGCAAATGAAAGTAATAAAAATAAAAATAGGTATGTTACTAAAAAGAAGAAATTTATTAATAAATCACTTAAAAGATAATACATGATCCAGTAAGCACTCTATATTTGGATATGATAAGATTCCCTTATAATAAAATAATTGAATATTTATGACTTCCTGTATAGAGTGTAATAAAAACACAGAGTGAAAATAACTTCCTCTTATTTGTATATTTATCGCCAAATTAAAATGTTTAGAGTTGGAAAAAGGGAAAAACTGTTAACTAATCATTTGAACCTGTAAGTTTTGCGGAGTATCCATATGAAACTATACACAGGCTGTTGTCGCATTATGCTAATAACGAAGTAACCGTATGTTTAGTTGTGATTAAAGTTCAAAAGTCATGCATGCAAAATGCCAATAATAAAATTCCTTACATTTTTCCTATAAAATAAATAATTAGAGCCTTTAAAATTCTTTGAAAAAATAACAGCAGATCTTTTTTTATGCTAATTCTGGGATTATAGAACACATATGGCCTTAGTTTTACAAAAATTTGGTTCAGCTTAAAAAAATCTAAGAATAAAATATGTAGAAAATTAAATCAGCTTTTCCGGGGGAATTATTTTATAAAAAACATTTTTCAGAAAAGTGAAAATGATCATTTATTTACGATTTATTGCTTTTTCCTTTTCACTGGAAAGTATCTCCTCGCACTTTACAAGCCAAAATTATGTACATCTGCGATGTTTTACAAATATTATATTTTTTTAAACTTTAGTTGCCGAGTTAATTCCGATACAAGTTAAAGTAAATTTTTAACCACTTTTGCTTATTTAATTTTCCTAACTTCCTTTGACTTCCTTTGCATTAAACTATTAACGACTGGCTAGAATATCATTACTGAGGCAAACGGAAAAGGAAGAAATAAGGAAAAAAATTCTATGTAAAATTGAGAACGTATGGTAAACAGTCATAAAATGTAAGTGTGGATTATTTGGATTAAACGTCAATCCTTTTCTATATGCCATATAGCTAGATAAGCAATTCATATTTTCTGGATTTTTATAAATCTTAAAACACTAACTAAATATGTTTATTTAACAACAAATTATTTTATTAATTGATTTAAAAGCTCAATGGTAAAGGTCCTATCTATTCCAATGAGGTGTCACTAAAACCGAAACGTGTTTACGCAAAAAGTCAAGCTTCAGAAAGTGTGAATGTAAACCAACGAATTCGTGGAGGTAATTTTAAGTTATGCTACTTCATATTTTAATTCATCCTAAGCATCATCTTATTGTTTGCTTGCCTTTTCGTTGTAAAATTGGCAAAGTTTGCAACACCCTTTATAACCACGGACCTAAACATAAGAGATGGTGAAAGAAATGTGCAAAACTAAAGAAAATTAATTAATAAAAAGATATTATATTAAAATGAAAATATTAGCTAAAGCAAGCTCTGGATTAAAAACTCCCATAACAATAGCTAAAATCCCCTTATCATCAAAACCACAAATGCAGTGAGATAAAATGTTTAAAGAAAAAGAAAATATGTTAAATGAATTTGATAGATAAATAAAAAAAATCAAAGCTAAATATATAGATGAATTTTGATCAAAAAATGAACTTAATTAAATAATAAAAAAAAAGAAAATAAAATCATTCACATCCGATAAAGTGGGCAAGGCAATATACGAATATCTAAGAATTTAAGATTGATAGTCAATCTTTGTTACTTGTAATTAATTTAAATTGTTGGTGCTATACAAAATGCGTGTTTGTAACCGTCATAATAATATTCTCTAGGTCTAGGTCAGGGTAGCAACAAAGATTCATATAATTTTTCATTTATAAATATATTTAAAATTAACCACATAATGTTTAAAAATTGTTAAATGTGGACTTTGTGTATGTGTGTATCGATAAAGTGTTTAGTTTAAAATAAATGTTTGCTTTTCATTTAAGGCGTTCTTATTTTGTTTGTTTTTGGTTTTTTTTTTTAAAAAGAAAAACATTCAGCTTAAATTTATGTTGTCTTTTATATTAAAAGAAATTTGCAAAATTTTAGTGCTATATTTGGTTGTTGTTGTTTATAATAAGTATGTGAAAAAAGTTTCTATTTGAGTTTATTGTTTAACAAGTTTTAAAAGGAAATCTTTGTAATATATTTGCTAAATGGTTATACAAAATAGTTTACAATTGATTAAATATCAGAGAGTTTGTTTAATATTTTCTAAATTAGTTTATTAAAATAAATATGTAAAAATATAAAAATATATCACCTGTAAATCTTGTTTAGCGGCTTCGGCGCCAGCTCGTGTATGGAATGTTACAAAGCCAACAGGCTAAAGAAGAAAAATGTTAACCAGAATTAAAATCAAATAAGATAAGCCATTATTAACTGACTTTAAGAAATTAAAGCCAATCAAATACTTACCGATGCAGTTTTACCATTTTTACTTGTTACTTTTAACAGAGATCCTTCATAACCCTGAAAGAAAAAAAAGAAAGAAAAATAATTAAAAAAATGTTACCATTATAGGCTATATTTGATATGCTATAAAATGTATTATCTGTTAATTAAAATAGTTGTTATGATGTACGTCATCTCACCGATTAGGTTTTCAGAATTGCTTAGTTACAATTTATAAATTTTTTCGCTAACGGATTTGAGAATATTTTAAAAGTTATGGTAAGCAACAAAATAAATAAATAAAACCAAAGCAAAATTTACGATTTAAATGCAACATTACAACATTATTTACAGTTAATCGAAATATAACTTGATATTAAGTTGCCGGCAAAAATATTTTTCCTAATTTAATTTTTATGATCTGGCAAATATAACTGGAAAAATTATAGACTGAAAATAAATTTTAAGTAACTAAAATTTTAACAAGGTGGAGTTTAAACCATTACATCAAAACATATAAAGTTCACTTCGCGATTTCGTAGTAGATGCATTAGCAATTTGTACAATAAATTCAATTTCGCACGAAAATCGCATTAAAATAGTTAAAATCCACTAATCAAAATGGTGGATCTGTTTCAAGTTACATTTCGTGATTTTTTTCGAAATTCGGTCATTAAATTTAAGTTGACAGACTCGATACAAAATGTGCGATTACCAACGCGTGTTCGACCGGATCGTTCAACTGAAAACATCGCACCCGTAAGATACAGTGTTGAACTAAATTTGTGAATTCCTCGATGTTCTCAACAGCTGAAACTATCCAAATTTTGCGTTTCGATTTAACTTTGTAGTCTTAATGATTCAACTGGCGCAGAAATTGAAGTCGACCGACCATTCACATCGTCATAGGTTCGCTCAATACTTTTATAAACTATCGGCTGATTTTTCTTAAAAAAAACATTTTGCAGACGACACCCATTTTCACTTGTCAGCGTATGTCAACAAGCGAAATTGCCGAATTTGGGTTTCTGAAAATTCTAGAGCGCTTATTGAGAAGCCTCTGCATGCTCAACGTATCACTGAATGGTGCGGTATGTGGTCTGCAGGCATGATTGAGCCGTTTCTTAGCGAAAATGAGGCCGGAAATGCGGTAACGGTCAACGGATGACGCTATCGCGAGACGCTAACAACTAAATTTTGGCATATTATTGACGGCGTGGATAATAGTAACATATACCCACATGTCACACAGCCAAGGAATCGATCAATTTATTACAATCAGTAGGTAAGTGGCCAGCCAGATAGTGAGATTAAACATCACTAGATTATTGTTTTGGGACTATGTTAAGGACAGAGTCTATACGAGCCAATCGAATCGATTCCATTCTTAAAACTAAAAATCCATGATGCGATTAACGAAGTAGGACCGAAATTTTGCCAAAAAGTGATTAAAAACTTTAATGAAAGAATCGACGGCTGTCTGTGTAGACATTTGCCATATATAATTTTTCACTCATAATTGGCGAACTTTTCTCTTCGTAAAAAATAAAAATTTGAGTCATCTTAATCTAAATTGTTTTGTTTTATTTTGTGTTAGAATATAAACTTCTTATTGAAAAACCCTTTACAACTATACATAATTTGAAAAATATCTATTATTTTTATTTAAGCTGTTTCTTATATGGGAAATACAAATTTTAAGAAAGAATGCATTTTTTTTCATATGTATTCAAAGGGTTCTTTTTAAGCCCGATAGAACTATAATTTGCAAAAAAAATATCAGAACAAATTGAAATTTTATAAAAAAAAATTTACTCGAAGTTCACTATGCAACATTACTATTTGGCTGTTTTTGACAAGGCCCATCTTGGATGTCGGATTTTGAGTTATTTTTTCATGAATCGTTTTCCTTATATCACGAATGATATGAACCATGCTGGCTTTTTTTGCCAGCTTTTTTGTTTCATAGCTCCATTTAATTTTAATAAGTGAATGGGTGCCGGTCCATCTGGCATGTAGATTTATTATGTGAATGCTCCATATTATCTGAACCATGATGCGTAAATAAACGATCTCCATTAAATTTTGGTATGATGCCTTAATTTCTACATCTAGTTAGAAATGTTATTGGCTCGTTTGTTGTTATGATTTTGCCTCCTGTGGACTTGAATTAGTTAATCAAACCGGCAACTTCCAGATTCTTTTTAAATTTGTTCAAACTCATTTTCTCTTTTTTTATTTTTATTTTTATCGAGGTCACTCATATTAATAATTATAGTTACTTGACCTTTTTAATATTTTATTAGTAGTTTATTATTAAGCACTTTATTTTATAAACAATTTTCAAAACCAAAGCATTTTTAAAGCCAAACCATTGGTTGGCATCTTCAGGATAAACAAAAAAATATAAAAAATTAATTAAAAATGAAAAAATTGTTGACAATGGTTTGGCGAAATATTGAAAAATAATAAAAAATAAAGTTTTAAAATTTTTTCATAAAAGAAATATCCAGTGCTTAATAATAAACTACTAATAAACTATTTACTTACTAGCAAAATCAATTAGTATTTCTTAACTAAAACAGTTTTATAACTCCTTCTGTTTAAGTTTATGTTTTTATTGATAAATAGCAAATGAACACTTTATGATTTAAATTTTTAATGTTTTTATTTTCACACTTACCTCATAAGCTCTGAATAATAAATATAATTCACGTGGTTTGGCATCCATCGGCAAACCACTTACAAACAGAGTGCGAACCTAAAATAACACAAAAAAGAAAAAATTTTAAAACAATTAATATTTTAATATCAGATCAATATTTAAAATAAAGTTTAAACAAATATTTATAAAATAAATTAAATATAATTTTTAGTTTTTGCAGTTATAAGTAACGTTTTTATTTTATATTTATTTAACATAATTAAGAAAAATTACACCCCATTAGCGGCCGAACATTTATGCCACTTTCATAATATTCATACAGTATAATACTGTAATATGAAGAAAAGTGTTTGAAAAGATAAAAAAGCGTTCGTAGATACGTTGATGATGAGCAGAACAAAGATATGTGTCGGTTAATAAGGAAAACAACGAAAAATACTTTGGGTTGCGTGTGGTCTTTTTCTGATTGATTATGCATATTGCTCGTATTTTTATTTGTCCGATTAGTTGGATAGATTAGGTTTAGAAGGGGGTGTCAATAGTGCTTTTTTTATTCCTTTTAAACACTGCACCTTAGCTACCAGTTCTCAAACGTTAAGTTTTGTATCATTTAACCTAATAAAGCCGACCACATAAAGTCATTGAGCGATATCACTTAACTCATGCTGATCCCTATTGCTTAGACATCTAGGCTTTCAGCTTTAAAATGCCTGCCAGAGACATACAATTAGATCAATAGTTTAATAGATTACCTTAATGGATTAATGAACAGTAGTTTTACTTATAAAGTTTAACGACCTGATCCCACCATATATTTCCCGCCCAAACCGAGCAATAGTTTGCCATTTGCAGACTTGACCAAATAGTCCTTGAGACCTTGCGGTTCTTACTAGGCCAGATTGTTTCTGCTTACTGTTCAATCAAACAGATGTCTGTAATAGTGAATAAATGGTGGCTTCATCGTTTTAACTTTTTACGAAACGATACCCACCTTTTGTTGCCCTTTAGTATGTAGTAACCCGCAACCTAAAATGGTCTAATTCTTATACTTGTCTAACAGCACATTGAGAGCCTTTTTGCATTTGTACTCTTTATATTCTACTCACATGGCATTGCAGTGTGAGGCAAACTTGACTATATTGGATAATTTATTAAAAGAATAAGGTTTTTTAAAAAACGTATAGAACTTTAAGTTGCTGCTCGGTTTTTAATTGGCGGTCATTTGGTCAGCTGCCAAGTGATTTATGCTTAGTTTGGTTTGGCATATCAACATGAGCAGACTAACGCCTGCATAACGCTTCCAAATTGTTTAAATTAGGTCCAAAATAAGATTGCCATTGATTCCGAGTTCTGTTTGGGGATGGAGCTTACTTTTGCTTGAATGGATACGCCAAAAACAAAACTGTCATCTTTGGAGTGATGGTAATCCTTAAGTGTATATTGTGACACCTTTATATCCAACAAAACTGAGTGTTTTGGGCACTTTATAGGCTGGTGGAATCATTGTTACATACTTTCTTAAAAATTATGCTGGATAGAATGTTACAGTCAATGGTAACTAGTATAGAGCCATGATTATTGACTTTTTTATTCATCAGTTGAACAAGCATGATATGGTTTCACAAGATAGCGCAACTTGTCGCATAGCTTGTGATTTGTTGAACTAAATTTTGGTAACTGCATAGTTTCACGTTTCAGACCCGTAAATTCGCTTCCGTGATCGTGATATTTAACACCATTAGACTATTTTCTCTAGGAATCAAAATTATTGACTGCTTAAAGTATAATATTCGCCAGATTATTGCCGATATACAGTGAGAAATGTTGGAAAAAGTATTGAAAATTGGAACTCCAGACATTCGAGCCAGCCTGAGGTGAGGGTCATAAGCCAGAAGTCATAAATAAAATATGACATAAGGTTATCTTCCGAATTTTATAACAATTTAAAAAATTTATTAATTTCGATTATTGTGGTGGCGGCTTAAATTTCAGAAAAACTATTTACAGACTACCTTTAAAATGTCCAGTCAAGGGCTCGTTGTGTTCACAGTGCACTAGGAGCAACCTAATAGCACGTGTCAAAAAACTGAAGTGTAAAGGTCCAACTATAATAAGCATAATCTGGCTTAAGCTAATGCCAAAAGTTGGCCGAAAAGTCTGTCAAATGTTTAAGCGAATTATTGAAGACTTTTACGTGGCTATATTGTACTTGCATGAATATAAAAATTATTGTGCACAGTTGCACATTTATTTTATTCGTACTTTTGTAAAAATATAATTTCGTTCTAAATAAATGAAATTTATTAGCAAAAAAGCATTTAATAATCATATTTTGTATACTTGAAGCTATCCTTATATAAATTTATAATTTTTTGTTAATAGTTTTAAGAAGATTATGAAAGAAAAATTACACATATATCGCTGTATGTATTATTTGTGCCAAAAGCACTAAAAAACGCAACTGTCTGCATCATTGAATTTAAATTTTATTGCAAAGTGTGTGTTAAAAAAATGGAAAAGAAAATAAAATGTTTAAAGGCCCTCGTTCCTTTGAATTGCCGTTATAGTAAAACGCGTCTCTTTTGTCATATAAGCTATTTTTTCTATTTTTTGTCCTCCATTGGAATTTGCTTACTAATTTATCTATAACACAATGCAAAATCAGCTGTTTCCGTACAGAATGTGCGATCAGTTTCGTACTTTGCTTAAGCAATTGACATTTGACGAAACTTGACGAAAAGTTTTGTTAAGTACATTATAGTTCGCCACATATGATTATTAGGTATTTGCATAGTTGTTTAAGTTGGCTTAAGCCTAAATATGCATATTTTAATTGGGCCTTAAATTCAGTTTACATGTTGTTGGTCGCAGTCCCGATTATTCGCTTAAATATATGATGCTTACAACGAACACACTCTGAGGTAATTATATACGAAAAATGCTAATGACAGCTGTAGCACTCCAGTAAGTTAAATTTTTAAATATTAACACAAAAATTTGTAGTCAAAACCAATGTCCTTTCTTAATAAATTTAGAAATTCAAATAAAAAGGCGAACTTAAGCCAAATTAAATGAATTAATTAATTTCTAACTGTTGAATAAATAATATTGTTTTGGCTTTAAAGATCTTTAAGAAATTTACGCCACTAAGACCTCATTTTACCTGCAGTTTTGTCATTTAATTATTATAAATGTTTACGACTATAATTATGATTAATATAAAAATGTCTATGTGAACACCTAATTAGCATAACCAACCAACCATGTGAACTGGCAAAATATTTGCATTAAAAAACACACAAAATACACACGTAGAATATCTAGTGATACTTTAACATTAAAAACTTTATTTTGTATATTTTTCCGAGTTGCACAGAAAAGAGAAAAATGATAAAAATCTCTGGGTTAAAAGACTTCAACCCTACGATTATGGTTCAAAAAAGGAATCAAAATAAGAAACATTCACAACCTTTAACCTGGATTATTTTTCTTTTCTTTTTGTTGTTTTTTGCTTTTTATCACAAACTCATCATCGTATGAGAGTTTTGCAGCTTGTACACCATTAATATAGCAAAAACAAAAACAAAAACAACATCATTTTAATGGTAATGAAGCCAAATTGTGAATGAGGTGAAAATTATATGTAGAAAATTACTAATGTATACATTGTTATGTACCTGCATGTGTTTAATGTTAAAAGTATGTATGCTTAATTACTTCAAGACGATAAATTTCAATTACAGCGTCGGGCATCGAGGAACAAAAAATTTATTTTTCATTTTTTCCTGTTCAACTTAAAGAAATTAAATTTTAAATTATCTAAAAGTATAGGATACAATATCTGTATGTTCTGTATATTTTGATATCCTAAACATAGTTTGGCTAATCTAACTGTAGTTAGTTAAATCAGAAAATCCCCACCGCTAAATGAGACAAAGTAATTGGATAATAATCAATGTCATAAGAATAATATTCTAAGGCTTTGTTGAGCAACAAAAGTTGATGTGTGTAAAACCGCACTAAGCAAACGATGCCATTTCTTAGAACCTAAATCAAATAAATACGAAACGTTTTTTAACGAGAAGTTTGAAACGATCGGCTTACGCATAGAATCTTGGCATGAAAATACTGTATCATGTTGGATAGACTAAGCACATTTTCAGGTATTTATAGAAGCTTTTAAGTGCCTCGGTTTTCTAAAACGATGTAGAAGATACTTCATTCCATTTCATCTTTGTACTATTTATACTACCTATATCCGTCAAAAAATGGAATACAACTCTCATGTATGGGTCGGCGCCCCAAAGAGACTCTTTGGGGACAGTAGGGTATTCAAATCTATTGATTCTCTAAACCATCGACGCAATGTAGGATGTATTTCATAGTTTTATCGTTACCACAAGTAACGAGCTCGCATGCTTTGAGAGTCCATCCATTTGTGGTTAATTGGACATTTTCAATGTAGGAAAATTCAAATCGAATATCAATAAACGCTACTCCCTCTATCCTCCTCGCTGTAACCTACTTTTCTAGTTCTGGTACAATGCATTGCATGATCAGGAGTCATCCCCTGAGTGTTGCTTGTATTTCACTTTTATGAAATTAAGGACCTCGCCCCGTTATTTCCACGTTTTTTCTTTTAATACGCTTTTCGTTGAGAGTCCAATCATTTGTGGTTGATTGGCCGGTGAATAGCACTATGTATTACAGGGAAAATTGGTTTTTTAGCAGAACAGTCCGTGTGTAGAATTAACTCCCTCCAGAGATCTTTACTGTCACTTTTAATGTAAGAAAGTGCAAATCGAATGTACACAAACCCTACTCCGTCTTTTCTCCTCTCCATAATCTAATTTTCTAGTTCTGGCATAATGGCGGACCTGAGTGTTCGGCCGAAAAAAAAGGTTGGCTACTAGGGCAAGAACATGGTAAAGAAGATAATTTAAGTTTTTAAAATATCCAGGTGATGATGGTGATAATATAGACGGTGATAGTATTAATGTTGATGATCATCTAGATACACATTTTTCTATAAAGTAATATCAGTTTATTGTTTTTGTAATAACAAGAAATATGCATGTCGGAAATGATATTGGTTTTTCTATTTTTAACCTTAAAGAGATGGAAAGAGTCAACAACTTTATTTAATGTGATCTCGTTTCATTACGTATATTTATTCCTTTGCATTGTAGATTTGAAAATAACATTTTGAATTATTATAAAGTAAACAGAGCTAAAAAGATCTTAAGCCACTGCATGATGTAATCTTTGGTAAGAAGTAAAGTTTAAAATCTTAAAAAAACTACAACTTGTTTATCGCAATCATACATTATTATAGACTACAATCTATGGTTGTGTGTAACCTTCTTCTCTAAATTGTTATATGGGATGCTATTATTAAGGATGTTATTTTTGAAAAGATATTAAAGCTTAAACGTATCGCTTGACGTCTGCTGCCTTGATTGCAGATTTCCATCTTATATTAGTTATTCTACTAAAAAATATACCTGCCTACAAATAATGACGTCGCTAGCATATTCATTAAGGAAATGAGATTTTTTTAAAATGTTGTTATCACATTTTTGGAGTGAAGGTACTTTATTCTGCTTTTGTTTACAAAAAGATGAGTAAAGCTTTACGTTTTTTTCCTTCAACCGTAAAAGTTATGTTAGGGGATGCCTGGAAAGGTATGAAACTTTAATTTTAGTTTATGTATGTGTGTTTTTAACACAAAATTAAAACGTGTTCTATCGTAAAATCTTTTTTCTTTTATGAAGTTTTGTAATTTTGTAATGTTTGTCACATCATCCTACAGATAATAAAAAAGAAAAATAAAAAGAAGACATTTTGTTTTATTTTTCGGCTGCCAAAAACAAAACATGTCAAATCAAAAACTGCCAAAAAAAACAGAAAATTGACAATTTGTTATTTCAATTATCAGATTTAAATGTGAGTGATAGAGATATTTTTTTTTATTTAAATTATTTATTATGTAAATATTATTTTATAAATATATACGAGGTCTAAAAATTCAGTAATGTGACTGATTATTAAAATTTTTTTTATTCAAATAAAATTGTAATTTTATATTGTCATCCTCAAAATAACTTCCTTCTGAAGCCACACCGCACTGAAGACGTTTCTTCCACTCCTCATAGAAGTACTGGAATTCTGATACTAGAATAGCCTTCCGCTGGTTGGTTGCAGCTATTTGAATATTTTCGAATGTTTCAAAATGAGTTTGCTCGGGTTGATTTTTCAATTACCTGGACTTAAGTCAGGTGAATATGTAGGCGAAGGAGTCATATGAATGTGTTTTCTAGTCAAAAACTCGTTTATTGAAATTGCTGAGTGATAAGGAGCATTCATATGATGCAACAACCAGTTGTTCTTGATATTTGGTCTCACACGCATGAGGCTTTTACGAAATTATTCAAAGACCTCCCTGAAAAAGTGTTGATTGACAGTTTGGTCTTGAGGTATATACTTGGTGTTAACGATTCCGTGAGTATCGAAAAAACAAATCAGCATGCATTTAATCTGTGGCTTTTCTATCCTTGTTTTTTTGGGCCTCGGAAATGTTGAAGTAAGTGTGCCACTCCGTGCTCTCACACTTGGTTTGTAGGTGGTATTGAAACACCCAACTCTGAAATGTTCCAAAAAATGGCGGTCATTTTCGATCGAGTGCACAAAATTAGAGCACCTTTTCTTCCTGGCGTCCTTTTGGCATTGCGAAAGTTTTTTTTGGAATCATTTTTGCGCAGATTTTTCTCATCCCCAATTTATTTGTCAAAATCTCATGAACGGTAGTGTTAGTCAAATTTAACTCTTCCCCGATCAATCTAACGGCCAACCGATGATCTGAACGCTCAAGATCGCGAATTCTGTCGACATTTCTTTAAAATTGCCTTCCGCTTCGTGGTTCATCTTCAATCAATTCTCTTTGTTCTGAAAATGCCTTCTAAAGTTTAGCAAGAGTTTCCGTTGCACGGTGCCCAAGCCTAAAGCAAAACCTGATGGCACACCATTGTTTGAAACTGATGTCACTCATTTCTAGAACACAACAGAAAAACTGTTTCAAATCTGCACTAAAAGCAAATCACTACTTCATCTGACGCCCCTCTAAATCCAGCGCTTCCAGTGTTGCCAGATCGATTGTAATATTGTCAGTCTCATTACTTAATTTTCAGACCTCGTATGTATGCAGAAAAAATAAAAATTTGATACCACTTTTAATAATAAAAAACGAAGTCATAATAAAATTAAAGGAGAGAAGACTCTACAAAAATACATCTATAATGAGTTCTTAAAATAATTACAATGAATAAAAATCTTAGCGTGTCTCTGTAGTTAAAGTGTATTATTTTGTGCCTTAAGTTTTAATATATTTATTTTTTTTAAATATGTATTTTTAATAAGTTTAAGTCGAAGAGCAACCATTTATTTCTTTAACAAATATGGTTTAATATCCTTCTAAATGTATTACAAAGCTATTTTTCTATTTGAAAACTTATTAACTAAGTTAACGGAAAGTGCTTCTTTCTATTCATTGTATTTTAAATATTTCTAATTAAAATTCAAAAGGTCAACTTTGGCATTAGACAAACTTTAAATTTGTATGCACCATTACTAAATGTCTTAAGTAAAAGGTTAGTATTCCTCAAGTGGTTTATTTTATAATTGAATTAAATTCTTTTGCTTTCAGTATATTTTGCTATAAATATTCCTTTAGTTTCTTATTTTACAAAGAAGACCACAAGCACTTGTTATAGCTGGATGAAGGTAAGCATTTTTATTAACGCTAATTACGTTAGTTATGCTTAAAGCATAATAAGGTGGCTAAAACAGCTTAAAACTTCAAAACAATATAAAATAGTAAGAGAAAGAAATATAAAATTAAAAACTTAAGGAAAAAGGAGATTGTGCAAAACTATTTGCCAAGACAATTTTACTAAGGATTAAGCTTAAAAGGGAAGAAAGTTAAAAAATAAATAAAAATTTAATTGCAACATCTTGCACATTTGCTTAAGAATAATCGTTTATAAAAGAAGGAATTATTAAAGAAATGATTAAATTAAATAAGGAATATTAACGTATACACTGAGAAAAAACTAGATGGCGTTATTGCTAATAAAACAGTGTTAAAAGTTTTGTATTAATAAATCGCGGCGTAGAATAAATTGTAATTGTTTCAAATAGTTACAATAATTCCAAACGTTTTTAGTTACACATCATCATCTTTAAATAATTATAACGCTTAACATGAACAAAAGATTGGGTATGAAAGAAGAATTATTTTTTCTAAAAGTGTTAAAAATAAAAACAGACTAATGTTATGTTTAGTAAAGCTGCCTTTGAGAAGGTCAATCATAAGCTTTTGTTACACAAGCTTAATTGCATGGCATTCACACTTGACTCTTTAAGATGGATTTCCTTTTATTTGTTAAACAAAATATAGAAAGTTTTCTTAAAAAATCTGACATCTAAGCTGATATATGTTAAATCCGGTGAACCACAAGGGAGCCATCTCGTACCATTGTTGTTTTCTTTGTTCAACAAGGATTTAGCAACAGTAATAAAGTCTTCGAATAGCGTCATGTATGCTAATAATGTCAAAATTTTTTTAACTTATAATTATTATTGGGATCATATCTTCTTGAAACATGATTTAGATTAGTACCTGGTGCAAAATTAATCTTATGCAGTTCAATTGTAAAAAGTGCAGCAGTATGTGTTTTTTACGGAGACACATTTTAATATTGAATACATCGCGAAAGGTGAAGCAATTTTAATCTAAGTATCATGATTCTAAACTAAATTTTATACAACAAAGTTCATATACAGTAAATAAAGTCCAATCTGTCTTGGATTTTATAAAACGTTGGGCTAAAGAGTTTACTAACTTTTTTAAAACGAAGCGATTGTATACATCTTTAGTTAGACCTATTCTGACATATGGCTCTATAGTTTGTAACCCAACCTATAACGTCCACATTAATACTGTGGAATCTACTCAGAAACAAATCTTGCTCTTTTGTTTCAGTGGCTTGCATTGGAATATGCAAAATTTACCATCTTAGAATAATAGATTTGCTTTAATTAAACTTCCGACCCTTTAAAGTCGTAGAACACTGTTAAATATTAGTTTCGTCCTTAATTTTAATAAAGGAAATGTGTGCTATTTTTAATAAATAATATATGTTTTAATGTTCCATCACGTCTCGCTATCCATACAAGTCTACCGAACTAACTATGCTAAATGAAATCCGTTATTAAAGATTTTTGCTGAATCTAATAAATATTATAAATTTATTGACTATTATTAGAACATACATACTGTTAAAAATATATATTGTTTTGTTTTCAAAAATTTTTTCAATTTGTTAATAATTTTTGTTATTAAAAATTAATTTTCCTGAAGACGCTTTCCATAGGAAAGCGAAATAATGAATAAATAAATCGTTAAAATTTAATTAAAAAGACCGTCAAAAAAGATTTAAAAAAAATTAATGTTGTAAATATTTATTAAATAACTGTTATAGTCTGTAAGGATATTGATAAGATAAATAAATAAATAAAAGTAAATATATGCATAAGCGTAACTAAATAACTATTCTGTAGGTGGATAAGGCCGCGATATAATATTTGCTTTTAAAATACTGTGGTATTTCCACTGAAAATATGTTTATTTAATTGGTAAAAAAGTTCAGTGGTTTACTTCTGCGCTATCGGTATAAATAGTTATTTAATCGCCGAGAAGAAAATGTATTCATAGAGGTTAACAATTAAGTGTAAATCCTTGAGTGGTTCCATTTATGCTTAAGGTGCTTTTAGAAGCTTCATTTTAGTTAATAACAATAATGTTATGTACAGATCAGATAAGTTTGGCGGTTCAGCAGGATGTGGCACCATGCCATACAGCATGCCTTCTAAAACTGCTGCTAAGAATTTGGTCGTTAAATTTAAGTCGACAGGCTCGACACAAATTTTGCGAACACTAAAGCGTGTTCAACCGGATCATTCAACATGGCAGCCATGAGCCACAGTGTTAAAGGAGATCCAAATTTGTCAATTCCTTGACTTTCTTGATAATTGGGGTTATCCAATACGTAAGGATTTGACTTTGAAGCCTTACAGTTTCAACTGGTGCAGGAATTGAATCCGACCAACATTCAGGAAAAACCAGCTGGTTTTTCTGAAAAAATCGTTTTTTTAACAAAGCCCACTTTTGCTTGCCAACAAGCAAAATTGCCGCATTTGGGCTTATGAAAATCCTATAGCGATTATTAAGAAGCCTTTGTATGCTCAACGGGTTGAAGCATGGGTCATTTTTGTTTAAAGATGATAATGCTTACAACTAAATTTTGGTCTATTATTTACGATGTAGATATCACTGACATGTGGGTTCGACAGGACGGTGCCAAATGTCACACAGCCCATAAATATTATTATTCTTTTTTATTGTTTTTTTTAACCGATCTTTTTTTATTTATCTTTAATAAATATCTTTTTAATAATAATTATATGTTTTGGCTACCACTACTACTGTTTGATAACTTTAACCATATGCTTTCTTTGCGTGTAGATTCGTAAGAATGCTACATACAATTTTTAATAATTTTCTCACTTTTATTCTAGTTTTTCTTATTTCTTGTCTTACAAACCACAAAATTTTGTAGCTACACAGTAATTAAATTGTTAAGCAACATTTTAAAAATTTTATTTTATTTTGCTTCGTTTAGAATAAGTATAAAATCTAACTAAATGGCCAACTTAAAAAGTAAAAAAAAAAATGATTTATGATCAATGCATTGTAAAATAATACCTTTTGTAAACATTTATCTAACAAAATAATACAATAATAAAAAAAACACAAAACCAATTTAATTCAATAACAGTTTTTACACTTGCTTGACTTAAAATTTTATGGCCAACACAATACAATTTTATGATGTGCCAGTTTGGTAAAGGTATAAAGCAACACGTTCGTACCCTTTATTTACTCGCATGTAAAATAAGATAATTTTATAGTAATTGAAATATATAACAAAAATACCTAGAAATACATTCATAAAACTGTTTAAAAATATATAGCGTATACATAAGGCAACAAATTTATTGTTATTATCACACTTTGGTAACATGTGGTTTGTTTGGTATACAATATAAAGTCTTGTTCTAGTTCTCCATTTAAATCTTAGGAGTCTTAAAAGTACACAAGTGTAAGTAATAAATAGTATAATACCGACCATCATAGTAGTTATTTAATTGTATGCCGAGGTAAATAAGTGTGTTCATATAATGTGTGCTGTTTATAGAAGTATAGAACTTTAAAATGAAATAAAACAAAGATGATATTTTTAAATTGACATGAAATTTGCTTTATTTGAAAGTTAATCTTCTGCTATTATAATTTAAATATGACTTCTGGCGTATGACCACGGCTGCTCGGATGTAGTCTAAAATGGAGATCCGATTTTCGATGACTTTTTTAACATTTATGGCTGTATATTGACAATAATGTGGCGAATGGTCAATCATTTCGGGCATATTGGCATAGGCTAGAAATTTCACATAGCCCCACAGAAAACATAATAATTATGGAACTAGCTGTGTGACTGTTGCGCCGTTTTGTTGAACCACAACTCCTGCTGCATATTATGGTTGTTCAGTTTGTGAATAAAAAAGTCAGTACCTCTGTAGCTGCTACCACTGACAGTAAAGTTCTTGTTGGGCCACAACATATTTATTTCTTTTTCTAAATGCATAATAATAACCTATAACTATTTAATAATCATGATCATTTGCCTTTATTATTAACTTGCCAGTAGGAAACCCTTACTGCTTAATAAGAAACGGGTTTGCTTAATTGAAATACTGGCATTTTTGTGATATAAGGAGAAAGTAAATATGTACTCACTTGTAAAGTAACAATCTAAAAAAGTGGCAGTGTTTTTTTTATTTCCCAAATTAAAGTTTTAAAGTTGCAATTTTCCACCAAGTGCCCTAATTTTCATTTTTAAATTATAATTTAATTAATTTAAAAAAAGCGCTTAAAAATATTAAAATTAAACAGTTCTGAACAGTATATTTTTTAAAGAACTGCGGACCAATGATTCCAGCACTTAAAGTTACAGTAACACTGTCTAAGGAAACTAGTTCAATCATCAGAATAAACAATCAAATAATTCCTTAATAAAGCGAAGTCAAGTATCTCGGCATTCAGTTAGACTGTCGTCTAACATGGAAATTTCATACTGATGCGAAACTGACTCAGATGATATTGAAAACTGTACAAAAGAAATGGCTCATCATAGGAAATTCCAAATTAAATTTGAATTATTAACTTTTGCTGCACAATGTGATTCTGAAGTCAATATGGTGCTATGAGATTCAATTATGGGGCGCCGCTTCAGTCTCAAATATAAAAAAAAATCAAAGACGACAAAACAAAGTTCTTCGTAAAATTACTACTGTCCCTGGTATATCAAAACATATGCATTCACGAATGTCTAAGCGTACCTCTCGTAAGAATTGAATTCTCACAGTACGCAGCAATATATATCAACAAACTTGAATTCCACTCTAACTCGCTTGCACTCTAACATGCTTGACTTTCGCAGCCATACTCGGTTGAAAAGTAGTGATACCCTTGCCATCATTCAAGCCCAATATGGATGATTAAAACCAACACGTAGTACTCACAGAAACACAACTTTTGTTTAGCATTGGCTGGACTAAAGTATTTTTTTAGAATTATGCTTTGTATACTTATTGTTAGTTCAGTTTCAATAAATAAATAAAGTACGAAATAAAAAAAACGATTTTATAATTTGTTATAATTTGCTAAGGTGACAAACTAGATTAAAACTAGATTAAATGCATAGTTGTAAAAGTTAACAATTAATTAACAATTAACTTAAGCCTAACTGTTATTAAGTAAGGCTTTTTGCAGAAAGAATTTTAAGAGAAAAAAAAGAAAGAAAATTATAAAAATTAAATTGTTGATTCTTTTTACAAGAACTTGCCTTTTTTTAGGAATCTGATTTCTTAAGTCTTTAAACTTTTAAAAGCACTCGTTAATAAGTTAATCGCTCGAAATATAAAGTTGCTTTATTATACATTATCCTCTTAAATAATTTATATCTTGAAAAATATTACAATTTTAAATTTTGCTTATGTTTTTTCTGAGATTTTAGTAAACCATAAAAATATTTTAATAATTTTAATATCTTTTTTCCATTTTCTAGCTTCCCCTAAAATAACAGTATAAGAATTAAACCTTATCTATTTATTTATTTTTTTTTATTTTGTCTACAAAAACTTTTCATGCAAAGTGCTTTCAAATTTTCTATGTGAACAACCAAAAAATAAAATAAAATAAAATAAATAAAAAAAGTCAAGGTAACTGGTGTTAGACATTCCGTTGGTTTTTATCCGAATAGAGAAACCTAAATTTAAAAGGATATTTTTAGTTTAACAGATATTGAGGTCATACTAAATTGATTTTAAGAAAAATTATTTTAAGAAAAAAAAAAAACAAATAAAAAAATTTCATGGGATGAAATTGGCATTTTAATTTAATTTTTTATAAAAGCTACAGAAATATAAAATAATAGAAAAAATTGTTTAAAGTGCTTTACATAAAATAATTTGCATATTTAAATATTTGCTTAGAATTATGAAAAATTCGCACGGTAGGGACATGCAATATAGCAAACAAAAATAATACTCATTCATTTGCCCTTTTCTAGTTCTAAATAAAAGCAAAATAATTAAATTATTATTATTATTAAAAAAAATTATATAAAAAATACTTTAACTTTATTCCTTAACATCTAAGGATACTCTCGTACCTTAACAAACTTTAAATGTATAAAATATGCTGTTAGAATTTCGGTAATTAAATTATGAACTTAAGAACCCCATGTACATCATTAAATGTAAAACACATTACTAAAATGTAAAAAAAAAATATATTTTTAAATATAACCTTGTTACTTTATACCATTAAGACCAATATTTTGAAACTAACCAAAATAAAGTGAGATAAAGTTAATATTCGAAAAGTGCTTAATTGGCAGAGTGCCAAAGAAAAAAGCATTAGCATGCTTATATTTATATAAAACCAAAAAACTAAATAACCTTTATAAACATGTCTATGCATGCACTCACATGATTCAAACCCCAATTTCATAGCTTTTTAGAGTAGAAAGTTTCCCACTACCTTGACTTTGGTTAAATGGCACCCACTTGCGCTGTTTATTTAATTCCTTTGTGTATTTGAATTTAGTGATTTAATTGTGTAAGTGTTTTTGTATTGTGTGCGGTGGTGTGGTATGTATGTGTGTTTCATTTATATTTGGGTAGTCATTTTTAACAGAAATGTAAAAGAATTAAGTTGTTTTTTACTACGTTTGTAGTTGAAACCGCTTGTTAAAATAAAAATAAAATTCATATGTTGTTTCAGGAGACGTAAATGTAAGTTGACAAAAAGTTTGTATTTCATACAACAAAAACAACCATTGCAGGAATAGTATAATTAAATATTTTATATAATATTTTATATATAATAATTATAGTTATTTGATCTTTTTAATATTTTTCAGTAGTTTATTATTAAGCACTAGGTCATTATTTAATAAAAAATTTTAAGAACTTTATTTATATGTAAAAATTAAAAAAAAAAAAAATAATAAAATATAAATTTTTTAAACTTTTTTATTAAATAATCATCTAGTGCTTAATAATAAACTACTCAAAAATATAATATTTTATATAATTTAATAATATTTTTTAACATAATTATCTTGCATAAGAAAAAGTTCCTTTTAAAATTTCTAAATTACAGGTTTTATGGTACCTTTTTCAAGAAGCCTAATTTGTTTTTTATAAACGGAACTTCCCAGCTGGAAATGAAACGAAGTACTTAGACAATAACCGATGACGTACATATGACTTTGTAAGCGAAGCAGCTAAGTACTGACTATGTAATGGAGCTGTAATCGAAGTTGTCATAGGCAACTACACAAATTAATTTGTAATGTAAGGGAAAAATATATTTTATTTATTATTTTTATTTATTTTTTTTATTTGTTTTTTATTTCAATTATAATTGACTGATGTTATTATTGTTATTTGCTGCGAAAATGAAAAGTGCAGTTTTATTTGTTTCTGCATATGCGTTTTGTAGTAGTGTGGACCTTATTTGCAGATATATTTAAAAGTGAATTTTGCAAATATGTCTGTTGTTCAAAATGTATAAAATATGTACACAAAAAATAATATTTCCTTTTCTTGGATGTTTGTGCAAAAGTTTGCGCTGCATTTCGGTTTGTTATATGGGCAATTTTGTGGTAAGTATTATTGCACTTTAAGAAATGAAATAAACCCTAATGGCGTAAAATAAACAGCAAATGTTATTGCGTCGCATACATTTTATATGTATACATATAAACTTCAAAGCGAACCATGCATTATTCGTTTAATTACAAAATCATTGCAATAGTGGCACCAAACGTTAACCCTACCTTACATGCGCAAGTAAATTTGTAATCAACGTTGCTTACTACTCCACTTACGATGTAAGCTGAATAGTAGTAGCACTTGATGACGTCCTCGCTTACATTGTAAGCGAGAGCGCACCGATTAAACAGCCTATGACACTTTTATGTTAAATGTAAGTGGGGAAATAAGCGAACGCGTCACCACTGACTACCACTTAGTATAGCTTATGTAGTCGCTTATGTAATGTATATTTTTACAGCTGGGTTCTTGCAGAATAGAAAATCCCTTTTTAAAAGAGAAATGCTTTTATCAAAAATAATTATTTTATATAAAAATAAAATATTTTTACCAATAACCCTTACGGGTTTTATGGTACCTTAATTAAGAAGCACAATTAATTTTTTTTTGAATTGAGACTTTTAATATAATGGAAGATCCCTTTTAAAAAGAAATATTTTTATAAAAAATAATTGTTTTTTATAAAAATAAAATATTTTTACCAATAACAAGAACCTTTACATTACAGAAAATGTACCTTGTTCTAAACAACATTCTTTGACAAACAAAAAAAAAATAAATTCTATTATTGTTTATATAAAATATAAAAGTACCTGTGTATATAATAATATCATTTTCTTACCCTTATTAATAGACCTTCAACTAGTTTTTGAATTTTTTAAAATTTTCTTTTGCCAAAAAGTACCATAAAAACATTTTTCTGTTTCTTGCTTAAAATATTGAATTGGAATAACTACGTTTTGAAAAAAATGTTCTCAAAAGAATTTTTTGGAATATTTTTGTTTTGAATTAGTCGAAATTAAATAGTATATTTTTATTGAATTGAAAAAGTACCTTTTAAAATTAACTTCTAAAAAACGAATACATTCCAAATTATATTTTTTTTCTAAATTACGGGTTTTATGATAAGAGGCACAATTTACTTATTTAAAATATAACTTCAAATAGAATAAAAGTACCTTTTAAAATCGAAATGTTTTTGTAAAAAATAAATATTTTCTAATGTTTACATTTAAGAAAATGTACCTTTTTATAAACAACATACTTTGACACAAAATTACTTTGTTTTTGTATGTGATATTTTTTATAAATATATACAATAATATCCCGTTCTTACCTTTTTTAATAGTCCTTCTAGTATTTTTAAATTTTTTAAAGTTTATTGTTTTTGCTTAAAAGTACCATAGAAATATTTTTATTTATCTTGCTTAAAATATTGAATTGGAATAATTAGGTTAAAAAGAATTTTTGGAATATTTTTGTTTTAAATTAGTACGCAATTAAATGATTTATTTTTGGTATTACAAAAGTATTTTTTGTAAAAGGAAAATTTAAGAAAGATGTCTCAAAAAAACAAAATAGTGATTGGAATTATAATTGAATAAAAGTACCTTTTTTTTAAAAATTATAATTTTCTACAAAAGAGTTCCAGTATTAAAAATATGTATGTTTGAAAAAAGTATCATTGGATTTTAGTTTAAAAGAATGTAATTTTAAAAATAATCGTTATTAAGAATGTAAGCGTTTGTTCTTCGGTTAGTGTTGTCTATGCAAAAAGTACTTTTGCTTTTGATTTTTACATTACTTAAAATCACTTTTAATAATAATTGTTTTTTACAAAAAAAGTTGTCTCAAATTAAATAATTTATTTTGTAAAATAAAAGTACTCGTTTTAGTAAAAAATATTTTCCCCATTTCAAATGAGTTTTGTTTCAGTCTTTATAAAATTTTTAAAAGTGTACTTTTACATCAAATTAAGTTGGTTTCCTCTATTATGCAATTAAACCTCAAATGTTATCCGAATATTGTGTTCATTATTTTCACTAATGTTTATTTATGTTTATTGTTGTTATAATTTGTGTTTGTAGTTGTTTCTTATGTATTTAAAAATATTGATATTATCAAATGAATATTAAGGCTTGTACTTGAAACTCATTTTAATTGTATCTATTGTAGGACAATGTTATGCCTGCATCAAATTGAAATAAAATAAATACAAAAGAGAATACATATACAGACTAAAAGACCCTGACCATGTGTGTTTGTTTATACTATTGATATTCATAGAAGGATTTGTGGTTTAAATGGTCAAGTTAATAGGCTGAATGAATGCCGTATGATTGGATTGCAGGAAAGTGGCTGTGTTAACATGACATTTGCAACAATTCAATTGTTGTTTGTGCATTTGGTTTTGTTTGGCTTGGCGTAGCGAAATGTTCCATGTTTGTTTTAGGTTAATGAAAAGTAGCTTAAATTGTGTTTGGTTAAATTGCATAGATTAAAATGTCGGTTTAATATTTAAAGTGGCAAAGGCTGTTGTTTATATTTGATTTGGAAACAAATAGGTTTATTTAAAAGAAAGATTTTAAAGCAAAAGCGAAAATTTGGCAATGTACAGATGCAAAAAGAAGAAATATTATTATTTTCATTATTAAGCGAAATAAATTTTAAATATTTTGTTTCTTACAACATATATAAGTTTGGTTGAAATTCCGACGACTTTTGTTTAGAAAACGTGTTAAATACACAAAGAGGAGTTCAGTATTAATTTATTTATTTTGCACTGTCTGCTGGTAGACTTGTATTGGGTTTTTGAACAAGATTTTATTTATAAGTTGTGGCACCAAAAACAAAATAATAGCTTTAATATTTAGTTTTTGACGTATTCGTAGTAGATGATTTGTTACAATGAAAATCATAATTCTGTTAAAGTAACATTTCGTAAAATTCAGCAACATAATCGTATTCCTGAAACCGCTATTAAGAATGTGGTCGTAAGATTTGAAACGACAGGCTCGATACAAAATGTGCGAACACCAACGCATGTCCGACAGAGTCGTTTAACTGAAATGATCGCAGCCGTTAGCCACAGTGTTGAAGCAGGTCATGGCGAATTTTGCGTAAGGATTTGAGTTTGCTGGTGCAGGAATTGAAGCCAACAGACCATTTAAATCGCTGTACATTCGCTCAATTCAATTTTTAAATTTTTCTGAAAAAAATTTTTTCAGGCGAAGCCCACTTCCATTTGGCAGGATATGTCAACAAGTAAAACTGCCGCATTTCGACTTCTGAAAATTGTAGATCAATTATCACCCTATGTTGTTTAAAGACGTGATTGTCCCGTTTTTTGTTCTTCTAAAGATGAGGTTGGATATGCGCAACGATCAATGAACCATGTCATCGCGAGATGCTAACAACTCATCTCACACGTGGTTTCAACAGGATGGTACCACATGTCATACAGCCAATGAAACGATCAACTTATTACAAACCAAATTTTTCGACCGCACAATTTCGCGGCAATTAGCAGTTAAGTGGCCAGCCAGATCGTGTGATTTAAAACCACTGGATTAGTTTTTGTGAGGCTATGTTAAGGACAGAGTCTATACGGAGCCGATAGAATCAATTTTAGCCTTAAAACTCTAAATTCGTGATGTGATTAACGAAATAGAAAAGCCATTTTGCCAAAAAGTGTTTAAAAACTTTGATGGAAGAACCAGCATCTGTCAACGTGGTCGTGGTGGAAATTTTCTAGATATTATTTTCTTTCATAATTGCCAAACTTTTCTCTTCGTAATACAATAAAAATTTGAATCATCTTAATAAAAATTTCTTATTTTATTTTATTGAGAAAATAAACTTCTTGTTGAAAAACTCTTTATACGTTGGTGTGGCTGTCACTAACGAGCTAATACTCTCTAATTTATTCGGTTGAACTAAATATAGCTGCTAAGCTCCAGCTTAAATATGTTCTAGTCTAACTTCACTTTCAGGTTAAAATAAATAAGAATAATAAGAATTCAACAGGTGACGATGGAAAAGTCTCTGGAGAGTTGATTAGGTCAAACAAATTAAATTCTTGAGTTAATAGTCCCTCAGCTGGAAGTCTTAAATATTGTTTAGACAAAATCGGTGTAATTTAAGCTAGAAAACTCCGCCAGGTTGTGAAAACTTCAAATATTATAAGTTAAGAACACGCTATGGCGAAGGCTCGCATTGGCTAAAAGCAACACGCACATAAATACAAGCGTAAAAGAAACAGCTAGATCAGGCTGCTAGAATTTTGCGAATTAAAATAATTTGGACTTTTTACGCGCCTATAAATAATATACCTGCGGCATAACAATGTTAAGCAAAAAGCTAAGTAGAGTTTAAAAAATTATGCTGACCTAAATTTATAAGAAACAGAAACAGAGAAAATTGTTATTGGTGAGTTTTATTTTTTAACTAAAACAAAAACAATAGAAATTTTAAAAATTAAGGATAAATTGATGAAATTTTTCATTTGCGCGAGAGGGTACAAAATAATTCTGCTATTTAAAGAAAATTTTTATTTAAATTTGATTTTTAAATATGTGTTGTAAGATCGAATGGATATTTTACAGAAACTTAATGCAAACAGGCTGGCGAAGAGTTAAAAGATAATGAGGCAAGTATAGTAAATAATAAGCTATTTGTGGAGAACTTTTTAAATTAATCTTTTATTATGGCAATATTAACTAAATATTTTTTTTCTTGGGCCCGTACTCAGAGGATAACCCTCTGGGGAGAAATAAAGAGCAATTAGTGTTTATGAACATTCGATTGATTTGAATTTTCCTACATTGAAAGTGACAGGAAATACCTCTGGAAGGTAAAACGCTAAAAAACGATATTTTGCTGTAATGCATAATGCGATTCACTAGTCAATCAACCACAAATGGAGTTGCACAATTATTCCGAAATTACTATACTGCCGATCATTAAGTAAGCTATTGGACTCCAGGCACCTTACAAGATTAAAATTAATCATACATTTCATCACTTTAGAAGTTGCAGAATAAATTGCAATTGGGCGGTAGTTTTGAGGATCGTTAGCCCCGCCCTTTTTCCAACACTTTTTACCAGCGCAATACAACGTGCTGAAAAGTTCTGCTAACGGACCACCAGTACTGGAATCCTATCCGAGACTGGTAAAACCTTTATAACCGCTCGAGCTCGTAAGACCATTTAGGCATAGTAGCAGATAATCTATCGAGATTGGGCGATGGTTGACTGAAGAATTACTTGCAAATATACTATATATCGTATATATACTATATCAATCGGGCCATTAAATATTTGGTAGTTGTTTAAAAGAGTCGAAATTAAAGAACTAACATTACCCTTTACTTTTTTAACAAATGACCAAAAAATTTTGGTAGCCTTCGGCAGAAAGACGCTCCTTGTATGACGTGATAAGATTTACATTTGTACCTGACCGTGGGCCTTAATCAGATGGTGGATCATTACCACTGTGGATGAAATGTAGCGTCATCCTCGTCCTAGAAGGCCTTCGGATACGTATATCCTTCGGTCACTCCTAGTTGCAACCTCAAAAGCCCGGAGTAGGTCGCAGCCTTCACTCCTTGCTGAAGAGTTGGATACTATCCAACTCCTGGTCCAGAACGCATGAAGCTTAATATAATTAAGAACACGACGGCATTCATACTCACTGGACCTGGACCATTCATTGTGTTTATTGCAAATGATCCGGCCCACAAACTCAAACGAGAGCCTCGAAATACACAGCCAGCACGATACTTCCAAAGGGCCTACCACAATAATCAGTCAGAGAGCAGCTAAATGGCCTAAAGAGACAAATAGCGGAAGTCTGGGGCTTTACTGATTCCCGTGGAAATATAGTGGATTTTTCCGTTGGCTCCTACCAGCCTAAGGGGAATGGGCTCCCTTTTACCCCGCAAGACACAAGTCTAGATGGTTGTGTGATCCATAAAGACTTGTAATGTGCCCCCGGGGGGAGGCGCTCTTCGTATAGATTTTTCTGGCGTCTTTGTACATTGGCAATGGAACATCTCGCCGTTTTGCCTAGCGAATCAGAATCTGTGTTTTTGTTTCTACGCCAGATACTGAATGCTTCCTTTCTTGATCTGACTGAATTTTTGCACGTCTAATTAAACTAAAATTTCGATCTGGGTTTAATCGAAATTTCTTTAGATTATTATGTTAACAACCATTTTCGCTATGGCACGAACATTATTGCCCAACAAAGATAACTTCCTATTAAATTGCCTAAAAAATTCGTTGAAATCAGCCCAATGAGCCTTTTCATAAATATATTTTAAACGTTTGTTAGCTAATTTTAAAACGTTGTGAATCTCTGAATATAAAAAGGAGGCGGAGATTGTACAATTATCGGAGGTACCGTTAGGTTCACAAACGTTAACTTCATACTTTTGGGGATGTGAAGTTAGAAAAACTCCGAAAGTATTACTTTGGTGCTCTGTAACACAATGCATGTCTGTTGACGCATTCACTAATTGTGCAAGGTGGTTCTGAGCGGCAAATAACTAAACATATTGAAAGTTTGGGCTGAATGACGAAGCCAAGAAAACAACAATGTTGTAACCATTGAAATCCATATAGAGAATCTTCGATATCGATTCCGAAAGAAAATCGAAGCCAATTAAGGTTTTATCCTTTCTCGTGTTTGAATTTCCATGGAGAAACCTGAAGTTGACTTAATCCTGAATTTAATCCAGAAACAGATAAATTCAGGATCATGTGTGCCTAGTAATTGCTGGCACTGGTTCACAACAGCATTGTAACAAAAATTAATTTTTTTTATATTTCATCTGCTTAAAACCAAAACCTATCGTCCCCCCTTCTATTGTCTGTTATTATTATTAAAAATTATATGAATAAAACAGTATATAAAAGAATTTATATTTCCTAGATTTTTCTATTTACATTTAATGAAATATTTTTATTCATTCATTCATCAGTGTAAACTTTGTTAACTTAATTCAATTACAAAACCAAAATGTCTAACGAATTCATGTTTTATCTAAGATGTTTGTAAATGATGGGTGGGTGGTGGCCAAAACATGTATTTTTGTTTTTTGTTTTTTTTTGTTCCTTTTTTTCTTGCAATTGTAGCCACAGCTTGAGAACATGCATCATGTGCAGTTTATTGCCTTTTTGTTTAAAGGTTGGTTCGATTTTAGTTTATTAAAAATTCATCTGAAATTTATGTCTACAGTTTTATTTTTCTTTTGCTCGTATAAAAACTGGATTTTGTGTAGTTGCAATGAGGTCAAATTAATTTAAATTTTTCATTTTTTTTTACAAATTGTGTTATGGTTTTACATTTTTCTTTCTTACAAGTACATTAAGCATACCACTCCTACAATATTATGTTGGCAATAAAGTTTTTAGATATTGAAATTTTATTTGAAATGGATTTAAAAACCTAAGTATACAAAGGGTATCTGTTCGATAACTGTAGTATTTTAAAACAAATAATATAATTATAAAATTTTTAAAATCTTTTTTTTTACTATTCGGTGGTAATACAACTTTAAAAGTGAATTAAAAAATCTAAATTGTTTAAATTTCCTTTTTAAATATAGGAATGAAACATTTATACTCATAAAGAGTTATGAACAAAAAATCAATTTTAATTCTGGCTGTGCTTTTATGCTGTAATTTAAAAATAAATAAAGCTAATTGATATTAAGAAAAAAGTATATATAATAGCAATTAAATACGTGACTTCTGGCATTTTCAAAGTGATAGTTTTGACACCTGTTTGAAAGAATGGCATGGTTGTAGAAAAAATTTTATAGGCCCCGCTTAAATTACATGATGTTCAATCACTTAAGAAGCTTTCTAAGGCGCTTGAAATGAATCGGCTTTTGAACTTGAAATCTTTTAAAAAGAAAACTCTCGGTTGTGTAGTAAAATCCTGGCTGCCATAAAAAATATATGTCGTATACAATAGTACTGTTGTCGGGTTAAGCTGCCCAAGTCCTGCTGCGGTGATATTCCTCGAATTTTAAACACCAAAAATAAGAAGACAATTTAATTGATCACTCTTTCTTTTGACTTGTTTTATTTATTATTTTCAGTTAAATGTTACATTGACAGTTCCTTTCACAAGATTTTATGTTTGTAATTGAATTAATATTTTTGCATAAAATGTGTTAAAATTCTTTTATGTATCACCACCGGGCACAAGCTTCTCGAACGTACTTTTTTTCTCTGGTAAATTTTTTTTCAATGCAAAATGGCCACTTAAATGCTGCAAGTATTTTTCTTTCTTTTCTTCTTAGAGATAACACTTAAGTAAAAGACATAATAAATCGATAAGAATGCTATACATCCAACGATTTTGCTGTGGCGGTAACAACTACTTTCTATTACAAAAAATGAAACCAACAGCTAGATAACTTTCACCATTTTATATTTTTCGTAGCACTTAAAGAAAAACCTTCAAAAATTATCAATCTGACCCGGTTAGGATTCAAGTACTGTTCTTGAAATAGTGCTCTTCAACGCTACTGCTTCTGTTAGCAGCACTTTCCAGCACGTTGAATAATGCCGGTGAATTTCCAAAGTGTTGGAAGATTGCTAATGTATCGGCGATCGCCAAAAAGCGCGAGGTTAACAACCTTGAAAATTACTAACTGCAATTAGTAGATTACAGCACCATATATCATTCGTATTCATTCAGTAATAGGCCGAACAACCTGGAGGTGGGTTTCAAAAGGCGAAATATAAATAATGCGCCCCATCACGATATCGCAACAATCTCCGAACCGGGTCGTGCGAAAGCAATCGATATTAATGTCCGTAAAACTCAATGCTGTATGCTTACGCATAGATGTGTTCGAAAATGGTGCTACATAGATTACTGTGGGTGATATAGGTAGTCAAGAATCAGAAGCTCTTAATGTTCTTGGTACAAAACTCCAGCGTGATATTCGATGGACCAAGTACATTTTTTAGGTTTCTAAAAAGTTCTCGGCTATCTAAAACGGTGTAGAAGATACTTCACTCCAACCGATATTCGTACGGTGTATATCACATATACCCTTCTAAAAATTATATACAACTCTCATGTATGGGCAGACGCCCCAAAGTCTTTTTTTAGGTGCTCGTCCACGTACAAGAGAGGGCCAATAGGCTCATTGGAGATAGTAGGATAATCAATTTTATTATTTACGTTACTACTGTGCTAAATGCTCTAATGAAATTAGGGAGCTTGTTACCGTTAGTCGCACGTTTTTACTCTTAATACGCTTTTCTTTGTAGTTGATTTGCCAGTGAATCGCACTACGCATTACAGGGAAAATTCGTTTTATAGCAGAATAGTTCGTATGTGGAATAAACTCCTTTCAGAGGTATTTGCTGTCACTTTCAAAATATGAAAATTCATATTGAATGACTACAAACGCTACCCCATCTTTTCTTCTTCCCAATGCATTGCATGAGTTTGAGTTGCTTGCGTTGTTGAGCAATAATTAAGAGTTCAAATAGTTGGTAGAGAAGCTTCGGTATCTTTAAAATTAAGAGTTATTTTAAGGAACACACATCTGCAAACATTTTTATTTTGATGTGCCCAATTTTATGTCATGTGCTCAATGTCTACTGCTCAATATTCAAATTATGTTTAAACTCGAAACGAGCCCTATAACTTAAAATTCTTTCCCATAAATTTCCTAAATATTGTTGTTGGTAATTAAATATTTATTTTATATTATACTATTTAATATTTTTTTTAATTAATCCAATCATTTATTATTTATTATTTCTAATTCTTAAAAAGAAAATAATAAAAAAATATTAACTTTTAAATTAATTTGTAGAATCAGGAATTTTGTTTTAATTATTCTCAATAATTTTTTGTTACAAATAGAAATTATTGGTAAAAATATTATTTTTCCATTACATTTTAATTAGATGTGATTATGTAAAAAAAATAAAAACAAATTTAATTCTGTATTTTTAAACAATTTAATTTTAACATTAGGATTTTGTGATTTGCCATGAACTGTTATATATGATTTATTTTGTGGATTTTTAATAAAATATTTTTTAATTGATTTTATTTTTCCATTAAGAAAGTAAACAATAACTTGAAATTGAAATATTTCTATTTTTTTTTTAATAAAATTTATTTAATTTGCATACAAAATTTTTGCAAACATTTGTATATAAAAGTTTTCAACACCTAAAGCGTTAAATATCTAAACAAATTAACGCCAACTACAACTGTAACACGCTTAAAATAACTATGGTTTTGAAAGAGAGACCAAACAAAATTTAACCGCGTTTATAAACAAAAAAAATAAATAAATTAAAAAACAAAAAATTATATTAATGAAAACAAAAAAAATCACATTTTTCTCCCCTAGTGTAAACGTGTTAACTGCAGCATATCTAAAAGTTTAATAAACTGAAATGAGATTTTGTATAAATGGCCAAAGTGCGAATAAAGTGGAGGTGTAAAAATATCTACAAAAAAAAAAAAAAAACTTTTAAAAAGTGTGTTTTAAAGATCTTTTTTGTTGTTGTTTGTTTATTTTTAAACACCAGCTTTTTGAACGACTGTCAATTGCAATGTCATTGTAATTGTTAGCAATATTTTATTACACTTTTAAAAACATATAAATTTTTGTTTTTAGTGTTTAGTATCTTGTGTTACGTTCACAAAAACTCAGGGCTGTTTTAAATGTTTTTCTTTCTGAATGTGATGCATGTTAAATGTTTCTTATTCAATTTATTTTTGCCATTTTAAACAATTTTAATGCAAGTAACTAAGTATTATAGCATTATCTATCTAAATCAGTATCTTTAGTTAAAAATTGACAAAGACAGCATGTTGAGTGTTAAATGAGGTTGCTGAAAACAGTCATTCCATACACGTTGATAACAATCAGTTTTTCATTTAGCACAATTTTCAACAAAAGGAAGCTAAAATTGATTAGTTTATTTTTTTGCTTTTTATTTTCAAACATCATTATATCACTTTGTTTTCAAATGCAAATTTACATTATTTACATACAGGTAAAAAGTTTTCAAATACGAAATGCATTATAAGTTAATTTTTTAAATTATTTTAACTCTTAATTGGCTAATTATTAATTAATGAAGTAGAGTGATTTAAATTAAACTTGAGTATAACTAAAATAATTTGTTGAAAATATTTGAAGAAATTTGTTTTCTAAAACAAAATAAAACAAAAAATCTAGATTTAGATAATTCATATTTTTATTACGAACAGAAAAGTACGTCAATTATGAGTGAAAAATTATATCGACCACGCTGACAGATGTCGATTCTTTCATTAAAGTTTTTAATCACTTTTTGGCAAAATGACGATCCTATTTCGTTAATCACATCACGGACTTTGAGTTTCACGGCTGAAATCGATTCGATTTGCTCAGTGTAGACTCTGTCAACATAGCCCCCAAAAAAATAATCCAGTGGTGTTATATTACATGATCTGGCTGGCCACTTAAATGCTGATTGTCGTGAAATAGTGCGATCGTAAAATTTGGTTTGCAATAAATTAATCGTTTCATGGGCTGTATAGCACCGTCCTGTTGAAACCACATGTCAGTGATATCCACTTCGTCAATAATAGGCCAAAATTGGGTTATTAGCATCTCGCGATAGCGTAACCGTTAGACCGTTACCGCATTTCCAGCCTCATCTTCGAAAAAAGGGCCCAATCGCACAATATACAGTGAGAGTTGAGCATGCAAAGGCTTCTCAATAATCTCTCTAGGATTTTCAGAAGCCTAAATACGGTAATTTTGCTTAGTGACTTGCTCTGGCAAGTGAAAATAGGCTTCGTCTGAAAAAAGGATTATTTCAAAAAAGCCAGCCGGTTGTTCCTGAATCTATTGAGCAAATCTACGGTAATGTGAATGCTCAGTCAGCTTCAATTCTTGTACCAGTTGAACCTTGTAAGGTTTTAAAGTCAAATCCTTACGCAAAGTTCGCCATATGGTTGTTTTGGAAAACCCTGATTGTTGAGAACGTCGAGGAATGGACAAATTTGGATCTGCAGGAACACTGTGGTTCACGGCTGGGATGTTTTCAGTTGAACGACCCGGTCGGACACGCGCTGGTGTTCGTACATTGTATCGTTCCTGTCGACTCAAATTTAACGACCAATTTCTTAATAGCAGTCTCAGAAGGACGATTATGTTGTCCGAATATATCACGAAGTTGTAACTTTAACCCAACCATCATTTTCATAGTGGATTTTAATTATTCTAAAACGATTTTCGTGCGAATTTGAATTCATCATACCAATTGCCAATATATCGACTATGAATATGTTAAAATACTAAATGTCAAAACTATCATGCTGTTGGTATTGTCAAAATTGAAAAAAAAACGCCGATATAATATGATATCTAGTGCATTAATATGCCACAGCAATCAAACATTTTTCTTAAAAATGATATACATAAAATTAAAATTGAAAAAAATCCTTTGCAAGCCAACTAAATAAATTTTCATAAGTTTAACAAACAACAGTAGACTTGACATTTGTAAATATTAAAGTAGCTGACAGTTTAAGAGAAAAACTGACTATAAATAAAAACTGAAATTTCCTCCAATGCAGATGATGTCACTAATGCCTTAGGAAAAAACAAGAAAAAAAAAAACATTCCAAAAATAAAAACAAATGCTTTTATGTAACAAATGAAAATAAAATACTAAAATATAAAATGTATCCATGACAAAAATGTTTATATAAATAGAAACAGAGAAATATTTTGTTACACGAAATAGGTAGATTGTTCGAAAAACTTTTTAACTTTGACAAGGTCCATACAAAAAAGAGAAGCAAAAATAATTTAACTACAAGAAAACTTTTAACAACGTCTACAACAGCAACAACAACAAATAAAATATAACTTATAGAAACAGTCAAGTAGAAAATGCATAATTTAATAATTTATGTGCTGCAACAGAAAAATGAGAAATAAACAAGAAAAATAAAACTCTAAAAGCTAAAAGCGTTGCAGTTTTTCTTCTTCAACACTTAAGATGGACGACAACTAAAATTATTTACTAACAAACAAAAAATATATCTTAAGGGTTCAACCATAATTTTCAAGGTGTTTCAGCATCTTATGGAAAGAGCAAAAATGCGATATAATATAATTCGTTAATGCTCATTTCCTTGAAAAGTTTTTGATAAGAAATTGTAGGGTAGTGTAAGGTATGGTATATTGTATAGTATATTTTTGAAACTTTACAAATGCCATTAATTTGTGAACATTGAATTTTATCATAAGTAAATAATTTTATAAATTATATTAATTAAAAAAAGCAACACTGTTTAATTATTTTATTAGAATAGATTTATTTTAACTAAAGTTTTATGAGGCTTTTCATCAGGAAGTTTGTTTTTAAATTGTGGCAACAGCAAGAAAATGATAGTTTTGACAATTAGTTTTTTGGCGTATTCGTAGTAAATGCATTGGCAATTGTTACAATAGATTCAATTTCACACGAAAATCGCATTAAAATAATTAAAATCCACTATGAAAGTGATGGTTCCGCTAAAGTTACATTTCTTACTTGTGATATTTTCGTGAGACCGCTATTAAGAATTTGGTCGTTAAATATAAGTCGACAAGCTCGATGAAAAATGTGCGGACACCAACCGGGTCGTTCAACTGAAAATATCGCCGCCGTGATCCAGAGATTAAAATTTTCCAATTTCTCAACAATTTTGCGTAAGGATTTGGCTTTGAAGCCTTACAAGGTTCACCTGGTGCAGGAATTAAAGTCAGCTTCACACCAGTCACATCGCCATAGATTCGCTCAATTCATTTAAGAACAACCAGCTGGTTTTTCTGAAAAAAAAAAACATATTTTCAAACGGAGCCCATTTTCACTTGTCGGTGTATGTTAACAAACAAAATTGTCGCATTTAGGCTTCTGAAAATCCTAGAGCAATTATTGAGAAGCTTTTTCATGCTCAACGCATCATTCATGGTGCATTATTTGGTCTGGAGCCGTAATTGGACCGTTTTTTTCGAAGATGAGTCTGAAAATGTGGTAACATTCAATGGATATGCTGTCGTGAAATGCTAACACCTCAATTTTGCCCTATTATTAACGACGTGGATATCACTGACATGTGGTTTCAACAGGACAGTGCCACATGTCACATAGCCAATGAAACGATCAATTTATTGCAAACCTAATTTCTCGATCGCATAGTTTCATGACAATCAACAGTTAAGGAGCCATACAGATTGTATGATTTAACGCTACTGGATTATGTTAAGGACAGAGTCTATACGGAGCCAATCAAACGATTTCAGCTTTAAAACTCAAAATCGGCAATGTGATTAACGAAATGGGACCGCCAATTTGCCAAAAAGTGATTAAAAACTTTCATGAAAGGATCGACATCTGTCGACATGATCGTGGTCGATATTTGCCAAATATCATTTATCATTCGTAAATGCCTAACTTTTCTCTTGGTAATACAATAAAAGACGAAGATGGTCTTGCTCAAATTTTACTCACTTAAATTGGTGAGTAGATAGATACCAGGAATGCATTTTTGACTTAAATGACAAAAAATATTTTTTTTTAATATTTTTATTATTTATTTATTTTATTTTTTTATTTTTGTGAATTATGTTTTATTTAATTTACTTTAAAGATTGAAAGTAGAAAGTGTTTTTGTTTTCGAAATGTTTGCTGCACTTTTAAGTTTTATTGTCCTTTTGCGGCATTGGTTCAATGAAAACTCTCATTTAATCAATTGGGTTTTTCTATACAAAATTTGGATTAAAATCCTCTGATGAGCAGTATGAGCAATAGTGAAATGGCCATATAAATAAGCTTTCTCCAACATTAATACATTTCAAATATATTTTTTTGAATAATAAATATTTTATGAGAATATCGCACACTAACGTAGAATATTTTTATTTTATTATATTAAACTTTAAATCGAAAAAAATAAAACTGAAAATTTTTAATTTCGTTCAACAAAATTAATTTTTTTTTCTGTTGTTATATTCTTCCGTCCTTTCTGCCTGTTGTTCTTTTGGTGTAAATGGCCAGCGCTTTCGATGTGAAAACATAATTTTCAAGCCGTAATACAAATCGTACTGGTGAGTCAGTGTTCGCGTTTAGGTAGTTCTGTTGTTAAGTTCCTATCTATCCATTTAGGTAGAATGCCAGCCACCTGGCACTTTTTGCAAAGTAAATTTCTCAATACCTCGGTCTTATAATATTATCTAGGTACGTGTGTCCGTCTGAGGGTATTTTTCCTTTGTTCGTGTGTAGTGGTGTGAAAATTGTGTCTGAGGCCGTGTTTACCTATTCGTTGATAATGTCACTGTTGAAAGTTTTTGTTTTGTAGATTTCCATGTTTTCAAGAATGTCTAGTCTTCGTCATTTTTTTGGTAGGATGTAGTAATGTCATACATTCATCTATTTACCTTGGTGTGTGTCCGTGAATGTGAAGGTGTAATGCAAATTTGGAATCTTCTCTTTTCCGTTTGTATGAGCTTATGTGTTCGGTAAACCTTGATTTTAGTGTTCGTCCATTTTGCCCTATATAAGTGTGTTTGAAGATGTAAGCAAGTCAGTATACCCCGCTGGAACTAAAGTTGTCAGTTGTTTCTGTCATTGTTCTGAGATTATGTCTCAGAGTGTTGCCAGTTTTTAGAGCTGTGAGTATTCCTTCTTTGTGAGAAAGGTTAGTTAGTCTGTATATTTCTGGTCCTGTGTAGGTAAAGATATGCCGTTGTGCTGCATCGGTTGTCTCTTTGTCTTCTTTATTCCTGTTTTTAGTGTTGTATTGTCTAAGAAGTTTATCGATGATTGTGGGCTTGTAGCCATTATTTACAGCTATGGTGTAAATAGTGTCGAGTTCTTTGTTGTATACTTGTCTAGAGTAAGTGCGATTATCTTAAGTCTGTGTATCATATATCTAAATGCTGCTAGTTTATGTTGGGTAGGATGGTTCGAGGTGCTGTGGATGGTAAAGTCCGTCGTAGTTGGTTTTTTTTATGGATATCAACTGTATATTTTAGTAAATATTAGTTGTTACAGATGCTGGTTTTACTCTACAAAGTGTTTCACTTACTGCACTAAGCGGAAAAACGTTATGCATGAAAATTTTCAGCTTGACTTTGGACATAAATATTTTAGAATAACAGCAGAATATTAAATATTGAAATTAAGTTTATAAATATTTTTTTCAATTTTGCTTATTGTCAATTGGGGGTTTTTAATTATATTGTCATCTGAAATCTTTAAAATTGTATATTCTTTTAAACTCCTTAGCATCGAAGTATTAATTATTTGAGTGTCTTGGAATTTTTAATTACATCAATTACATATTTAATTGAAGAATAAACACAAAATATTTTAAGGAAAAAATTGATTAACTAATTAATATATATATTTAATTAAAATAAGGAGTAAATAATTTTCTAATTAAATAAATAATTGAGTTAATTAAAATTTAATTATTTAGCTATTTGAAAACAAATGAAAATTTAATTGGCGCAAAAACGTTTCTTTTGTGCAAGTAAACGTATTTTCTTACTGCTGTTATATTTTAGCAAATTTGTTTTGATTTGTCCACCCTGTTGCTTGGGTTATCATTCTTATTTTTAGTTGTAGATCTAAAGCTTGGTTTATATCCTTTAATGCACTAGACGGCTGATGTACATGTGTCAGCAACATCATGTGATATATTTTTGGCTTTGAAGGATTATATATATAGATATCCGACTATCCTTCTACTTTCACCACCTGTTTCATCTCTTCTTTATCCCTTTCCTAAAGAATGTAGCACAGTACTTGACTAAATAGGCATTGTTGCCTGAAGAGCTAGTTCTCCTTAAAAAGAAAATATATGGATTATCATGTCTTATCTTTTCTTTTAAATACATTTTTTTGTTTGCTTGCCTGTTAAGCTCAATTTCAAATAAAATATTAAAAGCTAGGCCCACTTTTCACTTGTTACCTTTGATAAGTTTGGAAAATAATTACGGAGAAAAGAAACATTTGACCTTAACGTTCGAAAAACTTTTAACAACAATTAATTAGGTTTCTTTAAAAATAAAAATTGTTTTAAATTAAAAGTTATTAGTTTGTTAAATTTAATTGTTGATTTAAGTAAATTTGTGCATGTAACTAACAATTAATACACAAAAAAATATGTTAAATAAACACACACACACATACACACACTCACACAAATTGCAAATAATTTGTAATCAAAGTTTAACTTTTAAATAAACTTTTTTTTTATATTTCATGGCAAAAATAACTATTCACACTAATACCAACACACATGTATATGAACCCGCACCAAACCCATACAAACATTTCTATGCATACAAATTTATTAAACATGTTAGCAGTAAAAATTTTTATTGCAGTTTGTAAGGATGTTATTTGTTATTGCTTGCTTTATTTGTAATAAGGAGACCATATTTTTGCAATTTGCTTAAAGCATCTTCTCTTTTTAAAAAAAAGAAATTTTTGATTGCTTTGGCTATTTAAACGTTTGGTCGCCTTTTTTTTAAATATATGGTAATATATTTGATAGAATATTTATTATCTAAAAATGTTTAAATACTCCAACTAACTCTGCATTGGCATCATGATATACTGTGCCTAGTCAGACTTTGGGCACCGCTCATGAATTGTTATATAAACTGCAGAAATTAAAAATAGGCTATTGTGTGCACTTGTCTGTGTGTATGGTAGAATGTTATATTTTATAATCATAAATATTGAGTTGTTAACATTTATTAAAACGAAAATGCAATTTATTTTTATTTCAAAACTGGCCAAAACTAAACGAAACTAAACTAAAAGCTATGAAAACTGTCTGTTGTTTAGGGATTTATTTTTGTTTTAAATAACCAAAATATCTGAAATGAATGCAAAAAGAAACTTTGGGTTTTTCAACGAAAACTATTTAAATATGCTGAAAAATATTGAAGACATAAACTGTTAGGGGAATAGATATAAAATATTGATTAAACATTTTTAAATGAATTTTCAATTAAAATAAGAAATATTAAGAGCGTAAGGAGCATTTCAGTAAGTTTAACTTTGTTAAATACAAAGATTCAAAGCTGCCTTGTACGAACGAGGATACTTTAACAAGTCCGTAACTTTTTGAAATTACCGCCTCTTAATTGAAGTGGCAAAACTGTTCCAATCATTTAGTGGACTCCAGGCGAAATGTGAACAAGCTTAGTTTGCGTTTGGCAGTCGTTGATAGCAAAATATCGCAAGTCTTGAGATGAAAATGGAAAAGGGTAAATTTTGTGTTGCTTGGCTTATTGTGGCAGATTTATGTTACAGCCACAGTTACGAAACGGCACAAAATTTCTTTTATATTGCATTGATTTACCTACATATCGTAATACTAAAAATAGTTTTAATAGTTTGCAAAAATAATTTTCGAGTAACCAAATGTTTTAAAAAAGTGTTTAAAACTATTTCAACACAAAAAACAGAAAAATATAATATTTTCACAAAGTAAAGGCTTTTATATGACTGGTAAATTTTAAAAATAATAAATGAATTTTCTCAAGAAAAGCATTCGATAATGAGTAGAAAGTTTCTTTTATCTTCCCTTATTTTCCTATATTTTTCTAATCGTTGTTTTAATGTTTATTATTTAGTATAAGATACACACAAGGAAACATTGAAAGAAACATCAGCATGCATTTTTAAATGTTCCCCTGAAAGAAACATCAGCATTCATCACTGAATGTTTGCTTGTGTGTAATGTTGAAATTTTAGGAAACTATACTTTTCAACACAAAAATACTTTATTAAACATTTTGATTGCTTTTTTGAAAAGAGAAAGAGCTTGATGATCTGAATGTTTATTTTCTGATATGCACCGCTTGCCTTTTTATAGTAACTTAGCTTTGAGCATATTTAATGCTGGTAATAAATCATGAGCTATGACAAAGTATTCAAAGGACTTTGAAAGCCCTGAAAGTAAACTAATTACAAGTAATTCTTTAATAATTGTCACGTTAATTCCAGCCGGTCCAGCTTTCCAACAAGAAGTTTGTTTTTAAATTGTGGCAACACCAGCAATGATAGTTTTGACATTTAAGTTTTTGAAGTATTCGTAGTAGATGAATTGGCAATTAGTACGATGATGTCATTTTCGCACGAAAATCGCATCAAAATAATTAAAATTCACTATAAAAATGGCGGTTCTATTAAAGTTACATTTCGTAAAATTCGTGACATTTTCGGACAACATAATTGTCCTTCGAGACCGCTATTAAAAATTTGGTTGTTAAATTTGAGTGCCGGCACAAACGCGTGTCATTCAACTGAAAACAACGCAGCCGTGAGCCATAGTGTTGAAGCAGATCCAAATTTTTCAATTCGATGTTCTCGATGTTCTCAACAACTGGCTTTATCCAAAACAACCACATACCGAATTTTGCATAAGGATTTGACTTTGAAGCCCTACAAGGTTCAACTGCTGCAAGAATGGAAGCCGACCAACCATACAATCGCTGCAGATTCGTTCAATTTATTCAGAAACAACTGGCTGGTTTTTCTGAAAAAAATCATTTTTTGAAACGAAGCCCATTTTCACTGGTCAGGGTAAGTCAACAAGCAAAATTGCTACATTCGGTTTCTGAAAACCCTAGAACGATTCTTGAGAAGCCTTTGCATGCTCAACATGTCGTTGTATGGTGCGCAATGTGGCCTGGAGGTGTGATTGGGCCATTTTATTGTTTCGAGGCTGGAAATGCGGTTACGGGCAACGGATCAAGCTTAACTCATTTTTAGCCTATTATTGACGGGGTGGATATCACTGACATGTGGTTTCAACAGGACAGTGCGACATGTCATACAGCCAATGAAACGATCAATTTACTGCAAACCAAATTTGCCGATCGCATTCCCCCCGGGGGCACATTTATTGGTCTTTATAGAATACTTGACTATCTAGACCTGTGCAACTGGGGGTATAAGGGAGCCCAGTCCCCTGAAGTTAGCAGGGGTACTACTGGAAACTCCACATTATTTCCACGGGAATCAGTGAGCTCGCAGAATTCCTCTATTTGTCTCTTTAGACATTTAGCTATTCTCTGGCTGGTTATTGAGGTTGGCCCCTATATGGGAGTATCGTGGTGGTTGTGGTTTCGCGGCCCCATATGAGGTTTGTTGTTTAATATGGTGACCAGGATCATCTCGCCAATAATAACACCCACAGCTCCAGTGAGCATGCAAGACATGTGTTCTGGACAGGAGTTGGATGGTCTCCAACTCTTCAGCAAGGAGTGGTGGTTTGCAGCCCTGCTCTGGAATCACTAAAGTTGCAACTAGGAAAGACCTATTGCTAGAATTAGTCTTCGGCTTTCTAGGGCGCAAATGACGTTTGTTTTAAAATCATTCAAAGTGGTTTGACCACCATCTGGTTAAGGCTAACTGCCAGGTACAGATGTAAATCAAATTACGCAATTCCGGATCGCATAATTTCATGACCATCAGCAGTTAATTGGCCAGCCAGATCTTGTGATTTATCATTACTGGATTATTTTTTGTGGGGGCTATGTTAAGGACAGACTCTATACGTAGCTAATCGAATCAATTTCTGTCTTAAAACTTAAAATCCGTGATGTGATTACCGAAATAGGATCGCCATTATGCCAAAAAGTGATTGAAAATTTTAATGAAAGAATCAACATCTGTTGAAAAACTCTGTATTAAAAGCAAATGAGAAAGCATTATTACTTCATACTAATAACAAATTCTTTAACTGATTCTTTCTAATTGTACCAATATGTAGTTGTTGTTGTACGAAACTTTTTTAAATAAAATATTTTCGTTATTACTATAAAAATATTTACTTAATTAGCCGTATCCTTTTTAAAAGCAAAACTAACATTTACTAAATCAGATGTTAACTGTATACTACAACAACTACTCAATTGCAACAAATACACTACTTCACGAATATCGCAAGTGAGTGTTTGTTTTCATTTCATTTTCGTTTCTTTAGAAATGTTGTCTTTCGCATAAAAATAAATAGAAATGTAGGACAAGGATAAGAATCATCGTGACTTGAAAATCTTTGTTTATTTATGTTTTATTTTATTCTAGATACATAAATATTGTATATGTACGCAAAGGTAAAAGATATTAATGAGTAAATGTATTAAGAACAGTGCAGTACAGTACAGTTTAGCCTAAAAAAGTAGTACGCAATTTTATAATATTGGAAACTTAGTAATGAATATATATATATATATTTTTTTTAAATAACTTTGTCCGAATTTCAGTATACTACAAAACAAACAGAAACATACACAGGGCAGTTTTGTTCTTTTCTTTTCTTAATAATAATAATAATAATATAACTATAATAATAAATAATTAAGCAGCTTTGTTCAGCTATTTCTAATCATATACTTAAAAGTTGTATTTTGCAATTTCCTTTCCTTTTGTAATTGTTGTATATCATTGAAATCAGCTTCCATAGTTTAAGAAGAAGGAATACTTTAACACATTATTTATATACAATACGTTTTGGTTTTCAATATTTCTAACCTATAGATCCCAGTTTTAAAATCGGCCATAAAAGTAACAATTTAACTTTGATTGGATGGGCTACAACATTCATCGAAAGTTTATATTATAACATGTTCCCCCAATAGATTTTCGTCATATTCCACTTTTTATAAATATTGTACGTTTACTCCTCTTAATAAGCATTTTATTATTAATTTTATTGGAAAATAATGACAACACTTTAGAGTTTTAATTTTAATTAAACGATTTATTTACTTTCAATACACACAAAATATTACACGATGGTAACTTTATTCTCTATACTCACTGATGACTCAACTTGAATTAATTCATTTGCCCACCAAGAGTTGTTTATATAACTGGTTCAAACGGTTACCGCATATACACCATATTGTTGTTGTTATTATCATTCAGCTTCTGCTTGACTGTGTATTTTTTTTGGTCTGTGTTATTTGTTTTTGTTTTCTGTTGTTTGGCTTATTTTGTGGAATATCTTAAAATCATCTTGTTGCTGTCTTGTGTGTATGAGATTTCTTAGAAAACTATGCCGTTGGTAAAACACAAAATAGGTCATTTCATTGCCACAAGAATGGCATTTTATTCTCTGCTTTCCTCTTTGGGTTATTGTTAGACAATAAGACTTATGTTACTTATTTTATTTTAGATTCTTGTTGGCCTAGTTATATATCAGTCTAATAGATGAGGCTATTACTTAGGGAAATCCTTTCAAATTTTTACTTAGCGAATATAGAGCAAATGCTTTGTAAATTTAAGCTGATTGTTAAAGAAAGCTGATTGTTAAAAAAAATACGGGTTAAAAAATCACGTAGACCTGAAATAAGAAATATGCAAAAAACTAAACAAATCGGGAATATTGATAACGATTTCTTGAAGTCGGTTTAAAAGGACAAAAAAGTTATTAGTTTTTTGATAAATTTTGAACTTTGCCGTTTTTAATTTTTACAATTTTTAGCGTGGTTTTTGGGTTGAACTAAACATTAGTTTTCAGGTTAAATTTGAAATTTACAGGTGATAAATTTTCCTATTTTAAAACTTATAACTTGAAATGAAAAGACGACACAACTAGAATAATAACTCTTCGACTGTTGCGCAAAAACGATGAATAGTAAATAAATGAAATAGTTTAGAAGGTTACACCATAGATTAGTGATCAAGAAAAATTTCAAATAAATATGTTAATCCGCCTATGAGATGCTTCATCCTTTAAAATAGCCCGTAGGTGCTAAGAAGTTCTAATAGATGACATACTACGCTTTGCATACCTCTAAATAATATGGTAAAATGAAAAGAAATCTGTGCAGTTTAAAGAGAAGAAAAATGCAACCTCGATTGACAAGAATTTCGAAAAGAGAAATTTTATGCAAAACTGTCTACATCTGCTTATTAATGAAAGCCAAGTGATATGTTCCAAAATATTTTAGTGGTTTGAATGAAGATTTTGATACAGAGAAAATTTTTTTTAACAAAGCTTTTAAACATTAAATACCTTTAATGATCTGGATGCCATATAGAAAATTATTGCAAACTTACGTTGCCTCTCATGTAGCTCATAAAATTTATACTTATTTTCACCTATAATTTTCTCCTGAACTGTATTTGCATGTTGTTAAAATATATCTTGTGCATTTTTATCTATATTAAGTAAGAGATAACAAAAATAATGAAATATAAGTGAAAATATATATGTAGTTGTATTGTATAATAGTAGAAATAAAACATTTAAATGCACTGATGAAGCTAACGCTTTTTTGTAAAATGAAGTATTTCGGTTGTTAATATTTTAGAAAATAAAAGCAACAGTTTATTTATAATGTAATATTTAAAAAATCTTAAAATTAATTGGCAAATACAATGTTTTTTATAAAGCATCTTTTAGGCATTAGAGTGGTGAAGTTATCATCGTGTTTATTTTGTGTGTATTAAAAGTGAATAAATCGTTTAATTTAATTTCAAACTCTAAAGTGGTGTGTTATTATTTCACAATAAAAGAACTCAATACAACAAAGCATTTACTAAAAAAAATTAACCTAATAATATATTAATTCGCTTTGTAACGACACGTTTCCGCTAATTGCTGGGATAGCGACAGCGGTGGCCAGGGTCGTTGCACATTTTAATAGTTTATTACCGTAGAATGAATGACACGCAATGTTTTGTAACTTTATAAAACTTAACACCAAATTTATTTATTCGCTAATCTTTACAAGGTGGCTTGTTGTAGTGGACGGTCGGGAATTGTAGCCGAAGAACAGGGAGTCAGCTCGCTGAGGCAATGGGCAGCGGTAGGGACACCAGCAGTCATACAGACGGTAGCGGTGCAGGCAGCGGCGGTCAAGATGGCGCTGTGATAATAACGGCAGCAGTTCAGGCGGCAGCGGTACAGGCGGCGGCGGTACAGACGGCAGCGATACAGGCGGCGGCGGCACTGGCGGCAGAGGTACAGGCGGCAGCGGCAGGACCTAGTATTGGTGCAGGCGGCGGCGGCAGGACCTAATAGAGGTACTGGCGGCAAAGGTGCAGGCGGCAGCGGCAGGACCTAGTATTGGTACTGGCGGCTGCGGTACAGGCGGCGGCGACACTGGCTGCAGGACATAGTAGTGGTCTTGGCGGCAGAGGTACAGCTGGCTGCGGTAAAGGCGGCAGCGGAACGGATGGCTGCGGGAGAGGCGGCAGCGGCACCAATGGCTGCTGTGCAGATAGCTGCGGTATAGGCGGCAGCGGTGCAGATGGCTGCGCTAGAAGTGACAGCGGAACCGATGGCTGCGGTAGAGGCGGCAGCGGTGCAGATGGCTGCGAGAGAGGCGGCAGCGGCATCAATGGCTGCGGTAGAGGCGACAGCGGTATAGATGGCGGCGGCACAGGTGGCCGCGGCGGTAAACTAAACACTATCCTCGCAGCAGTGATCGCGGGGAATTCTTGGCCGGGTGAAATGATACTGCGGGAATATTAAATTCCTCCACAGCCTCAGTCGCACGGTCAAGCTAATCCCCGGTAGAAGATAAACTTCCACCACTTGTAGCCTTACTGTCGATAAGAGATTATTGCGGAATATTAAATTCCTGTCCAACAGATCTCTTACCGGCAGGCGGGCTGTCTGCGGGCAAGAAGTTTTTGCGGAATATTAAATTCCTGTCCAAAAGACTTCCCATCCAGAGGCGATCTACTTGCTTTCTGCTGATAAGAAGTTATTGCGGAGTATTAAACTCCTGTCCAAAAGACTTCTTATCTGCAGGCGATCTTCTTGCCAATTGATCACGTTTAATAAAATGTTCCGCCTTATATACATGTGCGTGGCTATACACATTCATACACACACACATATATTATCTATCATGGCTGCATGACAACTATCAGCGGTGAGTTTTGATCTGCATGACAGCTGACTGTGTTGTTGATCATGATGTTTCTGACTCACAGGTGGCGCTCTTACGTTCCCGACCGTTAATTTAAATAATAATAATTCATAAATCTTAAAGTAATGAATTAATAATAATAAAAATAATACAGAATAACAATAAGAATAATAATAATAAGAATAATAATAATAAGAATAATAATAACAATAATCCATTTCCGCAAATTAAGAAAAGTATTGATAAGGTGGTGATCTTGTGTAGGTGAAAACGAGGTACGACTTTCACCGTTACAGCTTTAATAAATGTATTTTCTATTTTAAAAACTTAAATTAAACTAAAAAATAGGTTTATTTACATTTAAAAAAAAATTAGTGTTTTGTGAATTGCATGCAACTTTTTCACTCCTTTTTTTATAATAAAGCGATTACAATTGCCTTCCAGCCAGGTAAATCCCCTTATTTTATTAACTTTTTTGTGGAATATGAGGGCATAAGGAAAATCAAGTAATTGGGGATATTAAGCACCCCTCAATATAATGAAAAATTATATTATCTGCTTAATGCTAGTAAAGTGTTAAAATATCAAAACGTGTTATGAATTCTTTTAGCATATTTATTATTGAGAAGGGAAAAAGAAATAAATTAAATTAGTATGCTTAAAAATAGGGTTGTTGCATTAAAACAGACTTTAAATTTTGTTCGTTAATTGTGATAGTTTATTGTACTTCAGTGAGCAACACTTTCGCTTAAAATATGCATCAGAAAGTTCGATTTCACTGCTTGTCCACTTTTCACAAAAATGAAATGATGTAGCTGCCTCTCTAACATTATCAGGCTCTTTTGTCGAGATTATTTTTAATGACGAAGAAAACATACAAAAATTATTACAAAAAATAGATTATACTACTAATAAGTGTGGCGTGTATGATTGTGATAAAACAAGTTAGCTAAGACATGCTAGGTGAACTTGTTAACTAGGTTGGCAGAGTTGTGTGCTTGTTTGTTCAATTAAAATTTTTGAATGTGAGTTCAAGTCCCAACAAACACCTTGAGTATAATGAAAAATATTTGCTGCTGAGTAGCTGAACTAGAGAAGATATTTAAAGAAGATAAACGAAATAAGTAAAATTCAGCCACAGTCTAAATTAGAAAGGAAAAGTTATAGTTGTGAAGCCGCATATTAGTAACTGATATGGTTGAGACTCCATTACAGTTAAAACGAGAAAATCTTGGAAGAAATATCACCGGAACTTAAACTACTGATAAGATATAAGATTGTAGTAAAGCTAGCCGATAGAAACATGTTTGCTACATAAGACACCGATAAGTTTGATGATATTTTGGTGAGGATGATCAAAAAATCAACCAGAAACATTGGAATCGCTGCGATCGTTATAGTCGAAAGATGGCTGAAAGATTGTTCAAGTTTCATCATCTTTACAAAGCGGTGTAAGTTCGGAGTTTATGAAGACACATTTTAAATAAAAACGAGTTTGTGAGTTCCAGAAATAGATAAAATAGAAATAGAAAAAAAGTAAATTTTATATTGCAGCGAAATTGCTATTTTATTTTGATGGATATTATATTAGAATATAAGAAAATCTTATTTGACTATGCTCTTATTGTATTTATAAAAATTACGTTTATTATCACCTTATAATTATTTTGTTTTATAAAATTTATTTTCCGTGTAAAGAATTCCAAGAAATAAAACAAAAATAATGTAACGCCCTAACGTACATAACTGCTCACAGTTTAAAAAGCACTAGAGATATAATGCGTAGGCACTTATTATGCATGAAAACAAATTAGTTTAACTCTAAATATAAAATCAAATGGAAAACATATCCAATAACATTAGCTTTTCCCCTTTGAGATGTGGTATATATGAGAAACACATCTATTATATATTAATTATCTCTATGGATTTGTTATGACACCATGTTAGTGGTATTAATAGGCCTCATGCATTTGTATTTAATACTATCTGCATGTATATGACTGATATTTTTACAATCGCATATTTAGTATATTTAAAGATGATAAAGCCAAGAAAATTGTACTTTCTGTTGTATTTTTTTACATGCATATAAATTTTATAAATTTTTTTTACTTTATTTCTTGTGTTGTGTTTCTTACTCTGCGGATAAGTCTAAATTCATTTCGATGATCTTTAACTAAAAAATGAATGATGATCTTTAAATAAAACAATGTGTGATTTTGTGAAGGCTCAGCTATCAGTCTAGAATATGTTGCTCTTTCGTCGAGGATTGAACTTAACCACCTAAGCCAGGCCATAATTACGAAACTCGTTTGGTTTACGTTGTTACTCTTCTTTCATATTAAAATTCCATATTTATTTTTATTTTTTGGGGGAGCTGATGGCCTTTGCTGCCAATGCTCTTTTTTTATATTTAATCCCAGAATTCATTCTGCCGGTTAACTAAACAAATAAATAAATAAATAATATTTTTATTTAATTTATTCGACCTTTAAAAAATATAAATATACATTCCACATGTATTGAATTACGATCTCTAATTTTTAATACACGCATCTCAACCATTTCACCTTTCGTGGCTACTCAAATTTTATTTTTCCTTTCTATTCGAGACTCCGGAAAGTTGGATTTGTTTTTATCCATAAATTTCTTAGTAAACCCAACAATGGTTAGGTTATCCTTCAACAGCATTTATTTGTTACTTTTTACTCAATATTATGCCATGGTAGGATCGTTTAAGTAACACCTCTATCAACGCTGCCAGTGCAGCTGTTCAACAAGTTTCCTTTGTATCTTCTGATCTTTGTAACAATAAACTGTTGTAAAATTGTTGGGCAGCTGCACTTTGACCTTTTTGCAAATCTATTGAAAGCAGAAAACTTTTCAAGATACAGGGAAAACGGATTGAACAGAATTTGAAGAGCTTACAGACTAAGACACGTAGAAAAGGTTTAGAAATAATAATGACAATCCTAATTCGACGGAAAAGTAATTTAAATTCGTTTATGGACATGCCAAAAAACTCATTAAAAACGTACAGTGTTATTTATAAGGAAGGTATTTTCTTCAAGCTCTATATCCGCTAAGTGAAAAATTTTAAAGTATTTCCCTAAGCAAGACGTAAATTTGACGAATATGACCTCATCTATTATGCCGCCAGGTATATAGGCAACAAGAATGTAAAGTAAAATAAGCATTAAATGGTAACAGATAGGAATCATAGGTGTATATATATATATATATATATATATATATATATATATATATATATATAAGCAAAGTATAGTTGTCTAACAATAGTATAGAGAGGAAAACAAGGAAAACAGGCGGTAAGACGCTATTCTTTTGGCAGATAAACCAATTTTTAATAATAAGAAACTTCACAAAATAAGCCAATCAACAGAAAAAAAGAACTTACACAGAACAAAAACAAAACACACAGGCAAGCAGCCGCCTCCATTGAATGATAATAAAAGCAACAACACGGGGTGGCGTTAAAATAGAATATTCTTGTATATGCGGGAACCGCTTGAAGCAGATATATAAGTACCACTTGCTGGACAAATGAATTAATTCAAGTTGAGTCATCAGTGAGTATTGAAAATTAAATTATTTTGTGTATTGAAAGTGAATAAATCGTCTAATTTAATTTAAAACTCTAAAGTGCTGCGTTATTATATTGCAACAAAATAACTCAATATAACAAAACGTTTGTTAAAAGGAATAAACGTAACAATATCTTGTTTCTTTTCTAAGGTTTTTTTTTGTTTTTTTGGGAAATGTTACTTTAAAAGAATTTGCACAATTTATACAAATAGATAACAAAACGAGAATTTTAAACAAATTCAAAAGATCTATGCTAATATTATTATTTTCGCAGCAATATTTACGGATAGAAAAACTGGCTTTTGCGGATTTTTAAGGGTAATAACTTTTAGCTATGAGATTCGACTTATAACAAGCTGTGAACGCTGTCTGATATAATGCTTAAATCAATCGATACTTTATTGCGATAGTACTTATCGGGTTTGTGGACAATAATTTGCGTTGAATGTAGACGTCGTTCGCAAGCAGTCGTGTGTAATAGTTTTATTCAGAGAGTATTTTTTTTTTGGAAAACTAAAGTTAAAATTTAATTAAAGAAATTGAAAACTTCTTTTCCAGATGTAAAATAAATTTTTTGTTTAAATCGCGGTATGATTAAATTAGCCTCGTCGTTTAAACATTATTATTAAATAAAAACAACATTTTTAAAAACAAAACTTTTTACATAAAAGCATTATCTGTAGTTTAGGGAATAAAAATAAAAGAAAATGTATAAAACACTTCGAATGTTCTCAAGTGAGTCTGTTACCAGCTTGTAGAACTTCATTTCATATACAAATTTATTACTTCCAGATATGTTTCTTATAGATTTTATCGAATTAGTTAGAAAACTTTTTTTAGACGCTTGTGGTATTAAATTCATTCTTAACTTTTTAAATAATTTTTAGTTTATATGTGCATCCATAGAAAAACAAGTTTAGAATTTCAATTCCCTAGCGTATTATAAAAAGACTAAACAGTTTTAGATGTTTTATTTTAATACCCAAATGACTTATTTCTTTAATATTTTTTATTTATTTATAAAGTGCTTTATCTCATTCCAGAAAGTTGTCACTTTAATTTAATTTACTTAATTTTTTAGATTTGCATTTAATCTGACTGGAGCAATTTTATATGTTAAAACAAGTGCTTATACATAGATAATATACATATATAATTTCTCTTCAGATATTAGGTGAATTAAAACTATGAAGATTTTGCTGTAAAACCGAATATTTTTAAGACAATTTGCGTGTTTTATCTAGAACTATGACATTTTCTAAAAATCTTTTAACGAAGATGGTTTGTTTTTACCGCTAGCTAAAAATGTGAAAAATAAAAAATTAAGGTAGTTTGTAACCCAATCGTCTCCAAATGGCCAAATTTGCGCAGACAGGGCCTGCGATCGACTTACAGAAGATGCTGATTTTGCCAAAAAAAAATCAACTTTTTAGATGAAGCTCATTGATATTGGCGGGTATGTAAACAAGCAAAATTATCGCATGTGGGGCACAGAAAACCCGCACGCATACACTGAAAAGCCGACGCACCCAAAACGAGTCACTGTTTGGTGCAGATTTTGGTACAGAGGCATAATTGGGCCATTTTTAAGTAGTGGCCGTTACAGTCAATGGTGAACGTTATCGGGCCATGTTGAACGAATGAAGAGAAGGATATTGGCAACATTTGGTTTCAACAGGACGGCGCTACGTGCCACACAGCCAAAGTTGTGTAGTTTTGTTTATAGCATTTAAAAAAAAAAGTTATTTGGCGGACCCTATATTCACTTTATACCAGGAGAGAAAAGAGAAAAACTACTTGATAGAATTTTTAATTTTAACTATGAAATATTAAAGAAAAAAAATAAATTTTTAAATAGCTGATAATAATTTTCACCACAACGCTACTTTAATCAAAGCGCATTCAATCAAAGGGTTTTCAACAAGAAGTTTGTTTTCTAAATCAAAACAAAACAAAACATTTAGATTAATATGATTCAAATATTTATCCTTATTGTGTTACGAAGAAAAAAGTTCGGCAATTATAGATAAAATATGATATCTGGCAAATGTCCACCAAGACCACGCTGATACATGCCGAGTCTATCATCAAACTTTCGTTAATCACATCACGGATTTTGAGTTCTAAGGATGAATTCAATTTCATTAGCTCTGAAAAGATTCTGTCCTTAACATAGCCATAATCCAGCGTTGGTAAATCATCATCATCATCTGCTTGGCCACTTACCTGCTGATTGTCGTAAAATTATGCGATCGCGAAATTTGGTTTGCAATAAATTGATCGATTCTGTTTTTCTTTCACCAGATTTTGATTGACTACAAAATGCTAAATTTACACTTTTGGTCTTTATGTGTCAACATTGTGCAGTTCAAGTAAAAAAAATATTCTAATTTATTTTGAAGATAGATACAAATAAAAGTAATTTGAGTAAACTGACTTAAGCCGAAGTTAGCACTCCCTACCAAAGGAAAAAATTTATGAAAATTAAATCTATTATTCGATTTTCGTTTCCTGAAGAACTGGTTTGAAGAATTGTAAACATTTTTATTCAGAAGTAAGCTTAACATTATTTTTCTGCACTATAAAAGATTTTTTAATTTTTTTTTCTTTTACAAAAGACATTCAGGAACTTAACTACCACTTATGGGGTACGTCTCTATTCCTATACTTAGTTTTATGAAATATAGTTTTTGTTTAAGTTTTCAGTTGTTAAATTTGCTTTATTAAAATGTAAAATAAAAAATATATAAAAAGTGTTTGAAATAGGAATAAACCTATCTTAATTCAATTATAAATAATTTAAGAAATTAAATCATCCCATGGTTGGGCCCTTTTCTTGTATTTGAAAAAAATTTAAAGTTTTTCAAATTCATAAAGGTAATATAATTAAAAATAAAAAATTGTTTTAAATGAAGCTTCTGAAGACATGACATTTACAAAATAGATACATAAGAAAGTCATCTTTAAAATTAATGAACATAAAATAAAGGTTCTTGAAGAATAATAAAGATTTATTAATTTTAAAAGCAGATAAAGGTAACACTACTGTAGCTTTAAACAAAACTGACTATAACGTACGGATTAACAATATTGTAGGAGATATAAATAAATACACCCAAGTAAATAAGGACCCTACTGCCAAATTGCAGAAGATTAATAATGATATAGTAGAAGAACTTTTTAAACTTAAAATTATCAATATTACAGAAAGGAATAAGCTTAAAACTAATATTGCTATAGCACCTAGGTTATACGGACTGCCAAAACTTCACAAAGAGGAATTTCCTTTAAGACCAATTTGTTAATTCACCATCTTACGAGTTGTGTAAATATGTTACTAACATATTGAAGATGATCACTGAGTGTTCTAAGTATAATATAAAAGATTCAATTGAGTTTAGAGGAAAAATTAAAAACCTTCATGTACAGGATCATGAAAAGCTAATTTCTTTTGATGTAGTATCATTATTTCCAAGTATACCTGTTGATTTGGCGATCAACACAATAGAACAGAAATGGGATGTTTTGGAAAATTTTACAAAGATAGAGAAAGGTATATTTTTTCGTATTCTCAAGTTTTGTATAGAAGATAATAGATATTTTCAGTATAATGAAAAGATATATATTCAGCAAAAAGGACTTCCGATGGGCTCTCCAGCTTCTCCAATTGTGGCAGATATTGTTATGGAAAACTTGTTAGATAATGTTATTGAAAAATTAAATGTAAAACCAAAAATTATGACAAAATATGTAGATGATTTGTTTTGTATTATATCTGAATCTGCCATTAACGAAATGTTAGAAACTATAAATGAATTTGACCCTTCAATAAAATTCACAACTGATAGGGAATGTGATGCTAAACTTCCATATTTAGACACTTTAATAATAAGAAGAAATAAAGAATTAGTTATAGATTGGTACCAAAAACCAACTGCTTCAGGTAGAATTATTAATTATTATTCTAAACAAAATAAAAGAATTATTATTAACACGGCCAATAATTTAATAGAGAGAATTTTAACAATTAGTGACAAAAAATTCCATAGAAAGAACAAAGAAAACATTAGAAATGTTTTAACTGAGAACAATTTTCCAATACGATTAACTAATAGGTTAATTAATCAATTTAATAATAGGAGGTAAAGAGTTATAAGTAGTGGAACGGAACCGAAAATATATAAATCGATAACTTATATACCAGTCTTGTCTGAAAGAAAAGAGAATTCAAAAATTTATGATACAAATAAATACAAAATGGCATATAAGAATACAAATACATTGAATAGGTTGTTTAGTAAAACTAAGGATAAAATTCAAAAATTAAATATGTCCAATGTAGTGTACAAAATTCCTTGTAACGGTAATGATAAGGAGGATTGTAATAAGGTTTATGTAGGCACAACAAAAAATAAATTGAAAACTAGAATCGCAGGACATAGGTCAGACCAGAAATACAGGAATAATATTAGTTTACAAAAAAACAGCATTATCTTCGCATTGCTCTAAAGTTAATCACTATCCTAATTTTGAAAATGTTTCAATTTTAAATTTAGAAAATAATTATAAATGTCGTTATATGTTAGAAATGTTAGAAATAATTAAAGTACCATTACTCAGAAGAATAAATTTTAAAGCAGATACGGAGAATGTTGCACAAAATTATAGACATTTAGTGCATAAAATTATAAAACAAAACTCTGTATCTGCATAATATTAATAATTAATACTTTAATTTTTGTAACGTTTGGTCATTAAATTTATGTTTTAAAATATATGTGTAAAATACTATTGTTTTGTAAATGTGTTGTGTATTTTTAAAATTGTTTTTCATTTATAAAATTTGTTAATATTGAAAATTTGTTTGTATGTATGTACAACAAAAAAAAATTTTTTCAACTTGTCGTTTTTTATTGTTTTTGTTTGTTTTGTTTTTTTTTTTAAATTTTTTGATTATTTTGAATTTGTTAATCAAAAAATTTTTTCAATTTGTTTGTTCATTATTATTTTTGTTTTTCCTGATGATGCCAACCACCGGTGTGGCGAAATATCGAAAATATAATAAAAAATAAAGTTTTTTAAAAATTTTTAATTAAATAAGACCTAGTGCTTAAAATTAATTACTAAAAAACATAAAATAATTTTTATTTTCCTTATATGTAGGGTACGACCCTTGTTATGTACTTAGTTTTATGAAATCTAGTTTTAAAATTTTCCATTATTTAATTCTCTTTTTCAAAATGTAAAATTCTAAGAAAAATATAAAAGAGTTGGGAAAGGCAATAAACTTATTTTAATTCAACTACAAAATATTTAAAGCAATTAAATCATCTATACCAATAACCTTAGGAAACATATTAACCTTAGCTAATATACATGTATTTGTAGGGTTGCTAACACTAGATTTAATAAAAGGATAAATATAAATAAGTGCATCAAATTTGAAACACTCTTTAGATAATTCATCTTATAAAATATAAATTAAATTTAGTATGTTTTTATATATTACCCAACATCGCTTAACTTTTTTGTTTGCTTTTTTTATGTTGCTATTATACTGTATGCAACAGAATATTAAAGAAACTAAAATATAATTCCCTTTAAAGTACTCAAACTTATATAAAGAGAAAAAAATGAAAGAATTCTTTTTTGTTAAGTTTAATGATTGTTGAACCACAATAATGATGTATGAAATATAATTGCATTTGTTTGGTTGTGTGTTATAAAGAAAAAAAAAGGACTACCACAACCAACAACTCCCCGCCAGTAGTATATCAGTGTAATAAGCTTTTGTTAGTGATGTTTTTATAAAGTTATGCTGCAGATTGTTTTGTATTAAGTTGTATGGTTTTTATAGCCACTACACTACAACAACAATGATGATTGTGTAACAATCGTAAGCGGTAATTAGCTCATTTTTTCCATCTCATACAATATAAAATTTTTATTGTTTCTTCTTTTTTCTGTACAAGGAAGTTTTGTAAATGTATATATGTGTATGTGTGTGTGTGTTTAAAATTTATATTGCATGAAATTTAAATAGTGTAATATAGTTCAATCTAATTTGTGGATTTAACATTCTAAAAGAGCTTAAGGATTTTAAACTGTCCTTTTTAATTTAAAATGTCTTTATAGTCTCACAGGGAAAATAAACAAGCTTAGCAAAATGAAAGCCTGAGTTAGTTATATGGTTATGGTTGAATTATATTATTGTTCTTAGTTGATAGATTTGTTAAACTGTTAATTTAAGTTTGCTTTTCCTAAAGCAAATAATTTTAATATAAAAAACTTATGCTTGAAGAGAAAATTATTTATAAAATATTAAAAACGTTAAAGGTCAAGTAAATTTTATCCTTCTAAGGCTTTGAAATTTTTTATTCTAAAAGCTAATTTTTTTTGGACCAGCACTCAGTGGATGACCCATAAATATGCAATGCATTGTGCCAGAACTAGGAAATGAAGCTATAGGGAGGAGAAAAGAGGTAGTAGTGTTTGTGGATATTCAACTTGAACTTAATCACATTGAAAGTGACAGGAAAAACCTCTATAGAAAGTTTATTCCATATACGGACTGTTCTGCTAAAAAACGTGTTTTCCCTGTAATACGAAGTGCGCTTTTCTGGCAAATCAATCACAAATGTATTCGCTCTCAATGAAAATCGGGTTAAATGCAAAAACGTGCGAGTAACGGGAACAAATTCCCTAATTTCATTAGAGAACTTACCATAAGAGTAACGTTAAAACACTGAAATAAATCCCATATTATGTCGACGCTTTTGAGATTGAATAGAGTTGGATACTCTACTATCCCAAAGGATTCTTCTGGCCCTCTTCTGTTCGCGATTTAGCAACTTCAAAATTGACTTTGGGGCGCCGGCCCATACATGAGTGTTGTATTACATTTTTGAATGGATATAGGTGGTATAAATAGTATGAAAATCGGATGGAGTGAAGTATCTTTTACACCGTTTTAGAAAACCGAGGCTCTTGAAAGCTTTTTTAGAAACCTGAAAATTGTGCATATTCCATCGAATATCACATTGAATTTTCATGCCGAGAACATTATGAGCTTCTGGTTCCGTAATACTTATATCACCCATAGCAACAGACGCAGTACCATTTCCGAATATAGAACTATACGTAAACATGCAAACACGACCCCATTCGGAAATTGTTGCAAGATCACGATTGAGCGTATTATTTATGCTCAGCCTTTTGGAACTCACCTTCAGCTGGTTCGGTCTAGTACTAAATGAATGCGAATGATATATGGCGCTGTCAGCTGCAAAAGAATTTGTAGGGTTGAAAGTTTGAAAGAGAAGGTAAAAAATAAGATATAGGGTGCCGTACCCCTGAATTAATCTTGAACTAGCCTGATGAAATCCCATTTATAACAACTCGTATAGTGCGATTCCTAAGAAAACTCGATATAAATCTGGAGAAACTATCAGCGACACTAAAAGTAACAAGTTTTGGCAGAAGTGCATCATGTCAAACACATATCAAACGTCTTAGAAATATCTAGAGACACCAATTTACTCTCTCCGAAATGCTGTATTGAGTTGCACTATTAACTATAATTTTAGTTAATTATACTTATTCAAATGTTTGTTGGTATCAATAAACTGCCAAGTTTGAAGTTTAAAATTTTATATTATTTTTCTTTACGTTTTCTCTGTAGCGACATATGTACATACAAGCATATCTACTTACATATAACACTCATTTAATTTTTTACTCATTCTGCTTTATTTTTGGTATTTAATAATGGTTTCTTTTTATAAAACATTATCAGATTTAACACAATGCATCAAGTCATTGAAATGCAGAAAACGAATGCAAAAAACACACCACAGGCTATCAAAAAGAAATTAGTTATTTTTTTGTCTTAAAACAACACAATGATCTACATTTTTGTTATTTTTGTCTTTTAACTAAAACAAATGATATATTATTTAATAAATTCGCACTGCCAACTGTGTGAACTAAAGTCACTGTTGTTAAGATATTAAAAGCAATTTTAATGCTTTTTCTTTTAAATGTTTTAATGAACAAGTTCTTATTTGCACCACAAGCAAACACACACATATACACACATACACAAAATAAGATTCATATTCACATACTCAACTGCATACACATTATTGTTATACACATTTACTGCAATGCAGTTAAAACAATTTTTATTTCTTTAATTTAACTCCCCAAGTATGTTTTATGTCGGTTTTGCTTTATTTTTATCTTCAACTTAAGCGCTTTCATTTATTTTGTAAATTTTCCCCTTTTTTCTGTTTTAAAATCGTGAAAAAAAAGTCTAGCAATTTTCATAGAATAAATTTTCTTTTACAGACTCTATTAGAGAGTATATAAAAAAGTTTGTTAGCATTTTGACGTTACAGTTCTTAAGCAACTCCATGGCTTGTTAAATTCTAACCCACATTCAACGCGCTAAAACAACTACAACGATTTTATTCATCAATAATCTTTATTTTCTCTTTACGCTAGATTTTGATTTATATTCCTTTCAATTTGTTTTCTCAAGCATTTTATCAATTTTTAATATTATTAATATGTTTGCATCTGCTTCTATTAAATTCGATGTTTTATATTTTTTGTATTTAAACAACAAATTGCATGAAATCTAAATGGAGTTTATACGTTTTCACGTCAAATCAACTGAACTTTTAGGTCAATCACTTTCTTTGCTCAACTGTTACGTATTTAGTTTATGAAAACAGTATTCGTCTTTGCCAACATGTTGGCAAGAAGTTGAATTCGAATAGTTGGGAACTTCATATATGACTCTGGGAAAATTGCCCTATTGGCTTTGATGAGAATAGAGAGTTTTAAAACGGATGCTTCTATAAAAGTACAGAGGCCTTCGAATTATCGGCGCTGTATTCAAGTATTGGGCTATGGCAAGATAAAACTATCTCTATCCCTCGTATCTCTGAATACAAAGGCATGTAATTAATTAATATTTTTAAACTTTAAGTTAGTAAGAACAAGTGCTGCTTAATACCGTGACATGTATTTGCATAAAAAATGCGCTAAATTAATAACTTAAGTTATTCAAGATTACAATTAATTCAATTTCGTACGAAAATCGCATTAAAATAATTAAAGTACACTATCAACATGTCGGTTCTGTTGAAATTACGTAATGTCAAATTCGTGGTATTTTCGAACAACATAATCGTCCTTCTGACACCGCTATTAAGAATTTGGTCATTTAATTTAAGTCGATACACTCGATACAAAATGTTCGAATTAGTCGTTCAACTGAAAACATCGCAGCCGTGGACTACAGTGTTAAATCGTTGCAAATTTGTCAATTCTTCGACGTTCTCAACAATTGGGATTATTCAAAACCACCACGAGGCACATTTTGCATATGGATTTGGCTTTGATGGTTCACCTGGTGCAGGAATAGAAGCCGAAAAAAATCATATATTCAAACCAAGCCCATTTTCATTAAAGCCATACAAAATTTAACGGTCGACCATTCACATCGCAGATTCGTTAAATTCACTTAGCAACAACCGACTGGTTTTTCTGAAAAAATCCATTTTTTAGACAAAGTCCATTTTTATTTGTCACAGCATCTCATCAAGCAAAATTGCTGCATTTGGGCTTCTAAAAATTTTAGAGCGATTATTGAGAAGCCTTTGCATGCTGAACATGTCACCATATGGTGCGCTATATGCTCTGGAAATGCTTTAACGGTCAATGAATCACGCTATCGCGAGATGCGTGATAAGATTTACATCAGTACCTAGCTGTGTAAGCCATAACCTTATGGTGGATCAAACCACTTGGGTGATATTATGTAATTTGATTAAAATCTGTACCTGGCTGTTAGCCTTAACCAGATGGTGGTCAAACCACTTTGAATGATTTTAAAACAAACGTCATTCGCGCCCTAGGAAACTGAAGACTAATTCTAGCAACAGGTCTTTCCTAGTTGCAACTTTAGTGATTCCAGAGCAGTTCTGCAAACCACCGCTCCTTGCTGAAGAGTTGGAGACTTTTCAACTCCTGTACAGAACACATGCCTAGCATGCTCACTGGACTGGATCATTCACCTGTGGGTGTTATTATTGATGAGATGATCCTTGCCACCATATTAAACAACAAACCAGATATGAGGGAGTGAAACCACAGCCACCACGATACACCCATATAGGAGCTAACCTCAATAACCAGCCAGAGAACAGCTAAATGTCTAAAGAGACAAATAGAGGAACTCTGCGAGCTCACTGATTCCCGTGGAAATAACGTGGAGTTTTCAGTTGTACCCCTGCTGACTTCAGGGAACTGGGCTCCCTTATATCCCCAGTTGCACAGGTCTAGATAGTCAAGTATTCTATAAAGACTGATAAATATTCTCCCGGGGGGAACACTTGGGTGATATGTATTATCACCCTCGCCCTAGGAAGCCGTTGGATATCTCTATTCTCTAGGCAATCCTGGTAGCAACTTCGAGAGCTTGGTGGCGGCCGCCACTCCTTGCTGAAGAGTTTGAGACTATCCAACTGGATCCAGATCATTCACCCTGTGTTCTCGGTCAAAAGTGAGATGACCGTATCCCCTTAATCATTTCGTGAGGGGCTGCGAAAGCACAACTACTACGATGCTCCCGAAGGGGCAAACTGCAATAATCAGTCCGAGAACAGTTAAAAAGCTGAACTCTGAGTTTTACTCATTCCCGTGGAAATGATGTGGAGTTGCCCAGTTGACTCCTGCTGTCCATGAAGACATATCAATATGCCCCCTGGGGGAGCTATCGCGAAATTCTAATAATCAATTTTGATCTATTGTTGACGACGTGGATATTATTGACATGTGGTTTTAACAGGACGGTGCCACATGAAACGATCAAAGCTACCCCTTTAGGCTAGTAGGTAGTGTACTAGCTTGTCAGTCTGGGGTTTTTGGGTTCGATTCCTAACGAAGACTTTGGTTTTTTTCACTACAAAAATAAAAATTGACTGTCGGTGGAGCTGCTCAGCGATAAAGGCAAAGTCACTGGTCGTTGTGCAGTCTTATATGGCAATTAATTTCCAAGTATCCTTCTACTTTCACCACCTGTTTCATCTCTTCTCTCTCCCTTTCCTAAAGAATATAGCACGGTACTTGACTAAATATGCATTGCCTGAAGTGCTACTTCTCTGTCTGAAAGATAATAATAATCACCACTTAAGTGGCCAGCCAAATCGTGTGATTTAACACCACTGGATTATTTTTTATGGAGCTATGTTAAGGACAGAGTCCATACGGAGCTAATCGAATCGATTTCAGCCTTAAAACTCATAATCCGTGATGTGAATATAACGAAAGTGATTAAAAATGTTAATGAAAAAATCGATGTCTGTAAGCGTGGTCGTGGTGGACATTTGCCATTTGCTGCGTTCACAGCATAAGAATTTTTTGTTCTTTCAAATCTTTTAATATAAGAACAGGTCCTTTTGTTCTGGTGCTAAACTAAAGCAGTATATAATCCTTAGATCGGAGTTGATATATGATATCAATGTTTTTACATTATTCCAAAAGTAAAAATGTACTATCATTAAAGCATTTAAATATCTGTGATATAACTTCTTAAATTCTGCAAACAGTGAGATTGTAATATTTTCTTCAATTATTTTTAAAAACATTAAACAAAACACCACAAGTAATTTGGCCTTTTAGCCTAAACGTATGCGTTATAAATACATTTAAACATAAAATAATATAACTCATACGCCATATATATGTAGGAAAAATCTAATCAAGATTGATTTTTGAAAATTACATTTTAAGGTTCAACACTTTGTAGGTGCGATATGACAAGTTTTTAAGGAGTCTCTTTGTTAAATGAACAACGTGTTATTTTGATATTATTATTAATAGTATTACTCAAGAATTGAAAAAAAAAAATTATTAAAAAATCTGTGTATGTAAAAGTTGAAAAAATTTAAAATTATTAAAAACTCCAATTTAGGATTACATTTGGCATGCATAGCCAAAATGCATCCTTGTAAGTGTAATTACAAAAATCTCAAGTCACTTTCATGTGGACATTTTAGTTTTGTCTGTTCTTATTTTTAATTTCTTATATCTTCTAAAATATAAATTAAAACAATATTTTTGTTATTAGCTGCTTCATTTTTCTATACAGTGGAGAGTTTCTTTCTAAAATTTTTTTAAATTTTATAAAATCGCCCTCAATGACTTAAGGATTTTCATGAAATTTTGTGAACTACTTCTTTTATTATAAGATTTGTGGTTTCCAAACGTTTAATATGTTAACATTTTTTTATTGTTTAAGTTTCTTGTCTTTTATTGTTTGTTCACAGGTTTTGGTTCTTTTAAAATATTTAGCACTTACCAGGCATAATCTTATTTTAGATTTAATTTGTTATTAAAATAACAAAACTTGAACTACATACCTGAAACGAAAGAAAGAAATGAAGTTAATAATTTGTTTGCCTATAAATTTTAAATTAATAAATAAATACTTAATATGTTAAAAATTTTTTTTATAAAAGGAAATAATTCTAATTAGTTAAGGTTAAAATGTGGAAAATTTTTCAATTATTCATTATAGACTTTTGTTAATAATTCAAAGAAAGAAATTGACTTTAAAGAAAACTTCCAATTATTATCTAGCTACTTTAAGATTACAACCAATATATTACTTTGGCTTAGGATGATGTTTGTGTTAATTTTTATATTTATTAACAACAATATTTTTTATTTATAAATTTTTGTTTAAATTTTTAAAGAAAATAAAAAATCCGAGAAATGCCTCATGTATTGTTACGTTTTCTGAATCGGTAAGCAAATTATTTTTTTTCTTTAAGCTAAAATAATTTCGTCGAATGCTGAAAGAATTCTATGTATAAGAATTGACTTTTAATTAGTAGATCCCTGTTGCCACCATAAAAATTTAGCATTAAAGAAATTATTCAGCTATGGCCTTTGTACTATGCCAGGATTTTATTTTATATTAATCATCAGTGTTTCCCTTATTCATATTATTAATGACATCATTAATCGATATTTTTTCTTACCTTAACCGCCACCTTCGTACACCATATTTAATCTTACCAAAAAAACAATGCTTAATTTTAGACGGAAAATATTGTCATTACCGCAGTAAAATTACGCAATAATAACATTGTTACGTTTATTCCTTTTTAACAAATATTTTGTTATATCGAGTTTTTCTATTGCAAAATAATAACACCGTTCTTTAGAGTTTCAAAGTAAATTAACCGATTTATTTATTTTCAATACACACAAAATAAACATGATGGTAACTTTGTTGTCTTTACTAATTGACTCAACTTGAATTAATGAATTTGCATAGCAAGTGGTTATTATTATTATTTTTTATATTATTATTATTATTATTATACTTTAACATCACCCCATATTGTTGTTAATATCAATCAGTTAAGGTAGGCACCTTAACTGAATGAATGGCTGTGTTAGTTGTTTTTTTTTCTGTTGTTTATCTTATTTCGTAGAATTTTTAATAACTAAGTTGTTGTTGTCTTGTGTCTATAAGATTTCTTTAACAGTTTAGACAGTTTATATTATGCTCAGTGAGTTGTTTTCTTTATTTGTTTTTATTTGATAATTATTTTCTTTTAAAACTGCTGCTTGTTTTTACTTCATCCTTCGTTAGTTTATAGTGAACTTTCAATCGGTTTTCTTACAATTAGGCCTCTGGTGTCACCATGACGTGAAGTAGGTATTAACGTTATCAATTTACGATTTTTAATTTTTTGTAGTTGCTTGTTTCTTAATTTTAGATGTCGGAACGTAATACTTCAGGAATCGGACGCAAGAGAGGGCAACGACTGGATTTGAGTAGCCCTCGCCATGTAGAAATTCTATGAAATTGGTTAGATGAAGAATTGCAAGATTTTACGATTTTAGCGATTACGATTCCGATTTTCACCACCTCAGTGAACATGATACAGATTCAAACGAGTCTGAAGAAGATGATTCATTTGATGGTTCGCAAAATAAATTGAAAATGGAAGCAAAAAATTTAGGTGCTGAGATTCCTCCGGTCAATTCTTCTACTAACAATAAACCACAACAAATATCAAAAAATATGGTAAAAATGGATACATTTGAAATTCTTCCGAAGCTGTACCTAGATCTTGCAGATCATTGCAATATAAAATCGAAATATACCCCGGAAGCAAAGTGAATGTATTAATGCTGCTACTTTATGATCTGAGTTTATCGATTCTGAAAGTTGAGCGGAGGTTCAAACCCAGCCCAGCCTACAGTGTTTTGGTTATTTCCCTTTGACACACGGCCAATCCACCGAACTGTGCTTCAAACGAATCGTCACTGACCGTTATATGTAGGACCGAGACTACGGAAACTGCCGCACTCATACACACACATCAGTATAAAGTAGACGAAGCCGAAAAAGGAGCTGCCGTCAAGACAAGAAATAGTGGCAAATAAAGGCTAAGCAAACCTGAGCAACCGCGCCCTTTTTATCTGTCCCAACGACACAACACGACTCTGGACGCCGCTGAGTATACCCCAGCAGCCAGGAAAAGAGTGTCGTTACAATGTCGTACGTTGCAAAAAAGCAGAAAGCAGTTTTATTGATTTCATCAATGCACCATTCAGCTATAATTAATCCAGAAACTAATAAATCAGAAGAGATCATGAATTAAAGTAAGACTAAAGGTGGTGTAGATGAGCTCAAAAGCCATATTTTTGGCGCATTTTTGATTTGAGTGATATTAATGCATATGTTATATATATGTCATGTACAAATCCACCCACGACTGAGCGGGGAAGTTTCTGGGAAAGTTTTGCCATAAAGTTGGCTATACCGTATTTGAATCAACATGTATATAATACCCACTTGCCAAGAAAGCTGACGCTTGCAATGAATCGTATTCTTGACGACTTGGTATCTAGAGAACCAGAAGACCGTGAAGAAGTCGTAAAAAACCAGAACAGGAAGCTGTGTAATTAAGATTAATTCTTAAAAATTTTTTTTAGGTCTTATGAATTAGAGTCTGTTTTGTTAAAACTATATGAAAACTGTTTGATTTTGTGTGTGTGTTTTTTTTGTTAATTTAATTACAATTTTATGTAAATTATTATAGTTATATTATAATTAATAATATTATAAATAATTAATAAGATTGTAAATAATTTAAAAAAATTTTTTGACAAAGAAACTCCTAAAAGTACATTGCTAAAAGTGATGTCAGCGGAAGCTAACGTCGCCCACTAGGGATTTCTGTATGGAGGTGAAGAAAAAAATATATTTGTCAAAAAATGTAGTGATTACATCACAAATTTAGTTTAAATTATGTAGTAATACACAAAAGTAATCAAAATAAAGAACGTTAGAGAAATGTCGATCGTTACCTACAATGTAAAAAGCCATATCCAACAAAAAAATTTAAATGATTTTTTTTAATTTTTATTTCTGATGTTACCATCATTCGGTGCGTAATATCTTCTTCGTTCGTGGCAATTCGACTGCATTTTCTGGAGCGTTTAAGGCTATATTTTTTATAGTCTTTGTTACGACTTTCCTGAGCCTCTTTGGATAGTAGGCCTACAGGAAAAATACACTTTTCAATTATATCTTTTCCATGAATCAGAATTTTGTGAAGTGTAGGTGTGGGATATTGTACCACTCGTATAGAGCAACAAACTCTTTTGCCGTCTCCAAATACAAATCACCAAATTTTTTTGGATCTACTACCTGGGTGAATGTTATAGTTTCGAGAATTATTGAAAACCTCTTGATTATATTTTCACCTAGACCGGTTATTTCGGAAATCAAAACACGATTAGCAAAGAATCTTCCGGACGTATTTCTTGAATTTGTCGTACCAGAGTCTTGCCTAACAGTATTTACCTGTATTCCTATTTTCTCTCTAAGTTCACGCTTTATCAAACATTTTCGGGCTTCTTTTATCGGACGAGTATTTGAGTCGACTCTCCCATGTTTAAATTAAGCTTAATACGCGCATGAAGTGGTGACATACCAATTCGTTGTGGCTTCATAAATAAAACAAGAAGATGCTGCTGTTGTTTATTACTTTTTTTTTGTTTATTACTTTTTTTAATTCTGAGAATCAAAACGAAAAAAATTATCAATGTTTTTTTTGTGCATATCTCGAGCAAATATTTTAAATTCATACCTTTACTTAATTGTGCGTAAAAGCGAAACGTGTTCATCGATTTTCATGAGATATGTCTCATTTTGTTTATAGGTTATACGACTTTACGTGAAAGTAACACTTTTTTACCGTTTTGAATTTTTTTTGAATTAAAAAAAAAAACTTTTTTGGCAAAAAAAATTTTTTTTTCTTCATACATTTATTTATAACTTCGAAACTGTTGCTTATGTAGCGAAACGTTATATAAACAGATAAAAGTAGTTGTAATTCTTGATTTTTATAAATTTGTTTAAGTAAACTTCGACTAGTGGTTCTTGAGTTATATTAAATAAAAAGGCCTTATCAGAATTGAGTTGCGAATCATTCAGCTGAAAAATGTTGTACTGTGTAACGCAACAAATTAATAGGTGGCACCTGGTGACACTTGAAATTGGTTAATAATGTAAAAACAGATATGAGAAAATGTATTAGTAGAGATTTCCAACTGTAGGAAAGTATGGCTAAAATTGCAGGTCCAATTGTTTGGAGAAAAAAGAGATTTTTTTATATGTTCATAAAAATAAACAAACAAAACAAAAAAAAACTTAAGTCGTTGCAGAGTTTATTTTTTCAATTTTAGTATACTGAAATATCCTACTTTAAATAAGAAATAAAAATGTTTGCTCAAATAATAAAATAATAATCGTTTTGAAATTTTTAGGTTTAAATTAAGTGGGTTCAGTAAAACATACAAGCTTGAGATGGCTATAAAAAAAACTAGAAGTCAGATCGGAGTAATTATTTTTGATGTGATTGTACCATTTAGTCTAAAATTTCAAAATATCATTGCATATTGCATGAAGAGTATGTTTATAATTTGACTTTTTTCCGCGAAATCCCCAGTGTGCGTCGGTAAAAAAAGAGTCGGAAACTAAAGGTTAAGGATGTATACATTTTGTGCTAAATGAAAAGAATACTATAGTATAATTGAAGCAGATTTATTGAAAGGTATTGAAAACCTTTTTGCGAGACTGTCCGTATGACTCCTAGAGACTTTTTAACGACACATCTATATTTAGAGAAGCGCACAGTAAGCCATATTTCTGGCTAAGGTATTTAAGACTATGAGAAATTATATTCCTATTTTAACCCTACCTTATCTAACGAAGTAAAATCTTGCAAGGCTGAAAATGGTTTTTGAAAGTAGGCTATGCTATGTTAATAAGTATTCTGACAACTACTTTTATAAATTTGCACACATAACTTCGATAACTGGCTATAGTTACAGTTCGCGAAAAGAACATTCTCATCATTATTAGGTTTAATGTTTCATTCTTATAATATAATATTATATACTATATTATTCAAGTGTAATCTATAGTACTCGCAGTTCACCCTTCCTCATAACTATTTTCGATATAAAAAATATTTTTATTTCCTTTAATTTTACTATCTACAAAACCGTTTTAAAATTGTTAATCACTTTTAGTCCAATCAAGTCATTTATATATTTTTTTAATATTAAAATAAAATCGAATTTGTCTGCTATTAAATTAGAGACAGTTTGGTTTTGGTTAAATAATATGTTCTTTTCCCTTTTATTTTTACAATTTCCTCTTTACTAAACATATTCATATCAGCGTCACTTAACATTTTTTTTTTGTGTTGAAAAATCCAAAAAACCTGTACTTGTGAATGGGTTTGTGTGATTGTCAAAAATCTTCTTTTTTCCATCGCTGTGTTTATTTTGAAAATACAATTACCAAAGATCCACTTAGAATTTTGAACCGAAAAAAAGTTAATAAAACCACTAAGAATACCTAACGCAATTTTCAAATACACTGAGCAAAATTTTGAAATTCGCTTGGAAAAAATTATTTAAAGAAAATTAAAACACAGTCGACTACTGCAAAGATTGCAAGAAAAATATTTTAAAATATATAAAGTTCTATAATTTTTCTAAGTGTAATACAATCATAGAGAGATAAAAAAAAATTGGAAAATAAAATATAAAAACGTCTGAGTTTTGTTAACTAGATTTGCCACAAAATAACTGCGGGTTAACAGTGAGTGGCTAAAGAAAAAAAAAGAGAAAATGGCAGTAAAATACGACAGCAATAAACAACGTCGGATTGGATTTCCTGTTATGTGTGATTTTTGTGCAAATAAATATGTATAAGCATAAACACACACACACACACACAATGCATACATTGCATCATTTCCTAGTTCGTTATGTTCAAGTAAACGTAGAAACGCCATTAGTTACAAACTATGTGAAATGACATAACTTTCCTTAGTAGCATATACTCATACCAACACTGGCACAATCGTAATAGTTATAGAATACCTTTACCTTTATACACAAACTTCTTTTTTGCTGTCTATCTTCAACAACTTTTTCCAATAACAACGTCATTCACAATAATACGCCTGGTGTGTGTAAAGAGTGTTCGTATATTCAAACTAAATTTTGTTACTTGTGATCAAATCGAAGTGCAGACAAGCGTTGACAGTTCGAGTTAATGTCATTAGACTGGATTGATTGGTGTTGATTGGGAAATGCATTCAATATACATATTATTGTTTATTATTGCATATACATATTTTCTTTTGGATTGCAATAAGAGCAAAGATTTGTTTAAATGTATTTTAAACTGATTCTGGAATGTTTTTAGTTAAAATAACAAAACAAAAAAAAAACAAAACAAAACAAAAGAAAATTTCATTTTCGCTTATCATTTTTTAATATGCTTCTGTTAATTTATATTATGCATTAAGAATTGCTTGCTGAAAAATTTGTTTAAAAAGCGAACACTTTTATAAAATACAAACTTTTTCTTTTCTTTTTTTATATTTCAATATATTAAATGGATTTGGAAGAAATTATTCTTTTTTTTGTATTTCATTTTTTCATTTATGGAAGGATAAAATTTCAAATTGATTTTATGCTTAGTCAAGTTTAAGAAATGCTTATGAAATGTGATTATAAATTGAAAATGTATTTTTAATTAATTCGAAATTTCAAAGAGAATATTTTAATGCGTTTGGAAGACTGTACCTTATAAATGTCCAGTTTAAATTTCGAAATCATTAAATTAGAAAAATTAAAAGTACAACAACAAATATTTTCAAAAGGCTTTATAAAACTGCTGTATAAAACTTAAAATATTTTTTGTATAATATCGAGTTTTTTAAACGTGGCAACACTAACAACATAATAGTTTTGACATTTAGTTTTTGACGTATTCGTAGTAGATGCAGATGACAATTGTTACAATGAATTCAATTTCATACGAAAATTGCATTTAAATAATTAAAATTCACCATGAAAGTGGTGGTTCTGTTAAAGTTACATTTCATAAAATTCGTGATATTTTCGGACAACATAATGGTGTTTCTGAGACTGCTACAAAATTTTAGTGGAGAAGGGCGATAGAAAATGTGCGAACACCAACGCGTGTTTGACCGGATCATTTAACTGAAAACATTGCAGCCGCGAGCCATAGTGTTAAATGAAATCCAAATTTGACATTTCCTTGACGTTATCAACAATTGGAGTTACCCAAAACCACCATATGTCAAATTTTGCCATACAAGTTTTAACTACTGCAGGAATTGAAGCCCATTGATAATTAACATCGCCGATTCATTCAGGAATAATCGACTGAGTTTTCTGAAAAAATCATTTTTTCAGACGAAGCCCATTTTCACTTGTTAGGGTATATAAGCAAAATAAGCAAAATTTCCGCATTTCGGCTTATTAACATTCTAGAGCGATTATAGAGAAGCCTTTGTATGCTCAACGTGTCACTGTATGGAGCACTATGTGATCTGTTGGCTTTTTTTTTCTGGAAATGCGGTAACGGTCAATAGATCATGCTATCACGAGATGCTAAAAATTTAATTTCGCCCCGTTATTGAGGACGTGGATATCACTGACATGTGGTTGCCACAAGTCACACAGCCAATGAAACGATTAATTTATTGCAAACCAAATTTCGCGGTTTCATAATTTTACGACAATCAGCAGTTAACTGGTCCTGTGGCTTAACACCGAATCAATTTCAGCCTTAAAACTCAAAAACCTTGGTGTGATTAACGAAATAGGACCGTAATTTTGCCAAAAATTGATTAAAATCTTTGATGCAAGAAACGACATCTGTCAGCGTGATCGTGGTGGACATTTGCCAGATATCGTTTTTCATTCATAATTTCCGAACTATTCTCAATAAAAATTTTAATCATCTTAATACTATTTTTTTTGTTTGATTTTGTTTTAGTAAACAAACTTCTTGTTGAAAAACCTTTTATATTTAAATAATTTGAAATTAAGTCGTGAATAATATTCTTGACTTGACAGACAAAAGAGAGTATCCAAATGGCCATTATATCGGTGTTGTGATGTTATAATTATTTTAAAAGTTACTGCCTGTAGTTTCTGCTATTACTAGAATCAGAGATTTTGGAAATAGAATATTTTGTTTGATAATATCAATTTTGCATCAGAAATTTCTGTTTAAAAATATTTAAAATTAAAATTTGTTTTACGTGTTGCAACATAGTTTTTATTATTTTATGAATTTTAATTACAAATCCAAATAGTGGGCAAAAACTCGTTAACTCAGTCTCGTTAGCTTCTGCATATTCAATTTTTAATACAAAACTGAAGGCGATGAATTATGTGATTTTATCGACTTGAGTTGCCAAAATCAAACTCTAAGATTTAAGTTCATCATTGTGACCTAGTGAGAAAAAAAAGCTGAATGCTATGACAGATCTTTGTGTTGGATTTATACTGTACTGTGATGTTCTATATTATGCAAGAATTTTAATTTAATTTTCTCTGGTGATAATAAATGCGGAAACTCACAATCAATGTTAGTTACTTTTACGGTTCGAAAATTCAACAATGGTCTAAATCATGCTTCTAATAAACCACCCTTTAATTTTCAATATATATTTTTAGAATATGTTTTTATAGTTAACACAAACGGCTTAGTCTGTGTGAATTTCAAGTATTAGTCTATAATAGTTTAAGATATAAGGCCAAAAATATTATAATTACGTTACTAGGGGCACACCTTTAAGTGCATATTTTAATTAAATTAAACTGTTTCAATTTCAGGCGTTTTCTTACACAACTTTATGAGCTAAGTCTGTCTATATTTGTCAACGTTATGTCTGGATTTCTCTATAATATAAACCCATAACAATTTAATATTCCGATTTCACATTTTAAATAGATTTTAGTCTCATGCTATACGTTATCCTTCTGTAAGGTTTATAAATCACAAAATCTGTTTATTTGCTCATTTATTGATTTGGTTGATTGTAGAAAATCTATAGCTCCCTACACCAGTAAAACGATCTTCCTGAAATTTTCTCTGTTTTTTAACGATCCAGTGGGTAAAATAGACTATGTAATTTTTTCATAATTATAGGTGGGTGTGCAAAAGTATTTATTCTTACTACAGTAGAGGGAAAATCGTATTATATTGCTTCTTCTTTTCGTCCGCCTTTTGTCGTCAAATATTATAGGCAAACTGATTTGCAATTTACCGCAAACTTTGTTTAAGTCACTTAATATTTTTTTTTTGTTGTAAGTCACTTAATATCACTAGTCTTTTCCGCCGGATTTAGAGATTTTCGACTGTCGACTATTAACGGTCAGCCTTCATTCTTGTAATGCAGCTTTTAGTGATTATTAGAATTTGTTATCTAAATATGTTGTTATTTAAATATTATTTAATATCTTATAATATGCTACAAATTCAATTTTTTTCATTGTCTAATATGAAGTTAGGTTTAGGAGAAATTTGCGGTAATCCAAAGCATGGAGGAGTCTTTGAAGGATTTTAGTTTTATAGTCAGAGCAAACTGAAGTTCCCACACTAGGAATACTACATATTCTTACGAAGACCATTTCTTTAAGTTTTAAAAGAAAATAATTATCAGCAAAAAAAGCAAACGAAATGATCTATGATTATTTTAAAAACTGCGTAGTCTTCTAAGAAACCTTATACATAAAAGAAAACAACAACATGCTTGTTATAAATTTTATAAAATAAAACAAAAACAACTAACACACAATAAAAAACACTACACAGTCAAGCAGGTGCCTACAGTAAATGATAATAACAACAACAATGTGGCGTGATGTTAAAATTGAATAATCTTGTATATGCAAGAAACGTTTATTTAAAACAGCTATATAAGCATCATTTAATGGGCAAATGGATAAATTCAAGTTGAGTCATTGTCGAAAAAAGACAGCAAATAATAAAGCATCTTTTAAGGCGTTACAGTGGGCTGAAGTTATTCATCGCGTTTATTTTGTGTGTATTAAAAGTAAATAAATCCTTTAAGTTGATTTAAAAACGTAAGAGTGTAGTGTTACTATTTTGCAATAAAAGAACGTAATATAGCAAAGTACTTATTAAAAGGAATAAACGTAACAATATAAAATATATGGCTACCGAAAATCATCGGGTGTAACTATAAAAAGTTAACTAATTTTGTTTTAATCAATTAAAACACTACTGCATTTACCTGAAAATTTTAATATATTTATATATGTAATGTTTATATTGTAATGTTAACTAAATATTTAAATATTAAATATTAATATATTGAACAAATATTTAAACAAGACAATGATGTTTAAGTGCACGTTATAGCAATTAAAATTAATCATATTTATCAAGATAAATAATATTAAATTATACAGTCGCATGTGGTCATTTGAAATTCTTAGATAATTGTAATAATTTAAATAAATACTTTAAGCTGCATGTACTATATTATTTGTCTAGTTAAAATATTAACTATGATCGCACAGCATGAGATACTGGTACTTTTTGTTAAATCTATACAGTTTTTCCTATTTGCAAATTCTTTGTAGGGTAAGAGATTATTTTATCTTTCAGTTTGAATTTATTTGTTTATTTTCCACTTGAGATAAATGTGTTTCTTTAAGTTTCTTAAAATAATAGATTCTTAAAATGCTTTAATTGTATTAGAATGTGACCAGTAATTATTTATAATTATTTAAATATGCTTTGTGATTAGTTATTTGTATATTAAATGTCCTTATATATGAGCCACTTTAGTTGCTTTATTTCAAAAATTATAAAGTTTTATTAAAATTGAATGTAATAAGTTTTCTTATTTTTTTTGTTTCTTTATTCAACTATTCAAATGTTGGAGGTCAATTTATTTATATTTAATTCTTTTTATTAAGTTAAACTCATGAATAATTCAATGTATTTATTAATTCATGTTTTTCTTTGCTTGGTAGCTCTTTGGAATTTCTGAGTTTAATTGGTTGCATCACAGAAGTATCTACGAAGAGAGTAAGAAACTGCAATTAAGAAAACTGTTTAAAAATAGAAGTGTAAATGCTTTTTCTAACTTATTTTTTATATTGAGTCTTTAGTTAATACGATTTTTTATATCTTGTTTTCATTACTTTTTTTTATTTTTTTTTTTAACAAATCGATATTTTTTCCTTGATATTTATAATTTTTTTTTACCAGGATTAACTATCCCTTTTCATTTTCGTTTTCATTGTCCTTTAGTTTTTTTTTTCAAAATATAGGCAGGTTTACGTTTACTACGTTCACATTTCATTAGCATAAGTGCTTAAAAGTGGCATTAGTTGCCGAAGAATAACACAAGTTTGCAAAGGTTGTAGGATTGCAAAGGATTCTAGAAGCCTTTAAAAAGCAACCAGAAAGACAACATAAAATAAAATGAAAATACAAACAAATTTTACAATTATCTGTAAATTGAAATCCTTTAAGACAGATTATTGGCAAAAGTTTTTACGGAAGGTATTAAAATGGTCCCAATATCCAGAAAGTGTGATAGAAGAAAGGAAAACCTGGCGAAAGGTTTAAGAACTTAAAACTATTTAAGGAAAGATAGAAAAAAAAAAACAATAATGCAAAGGACGAAAAATAATCTGAATGTTACAGGGATTCCTTTGCTTTTCTTTGCGCTGGATGTAATGTAGGAAAAAAATATATATTTCCAGTGCTAAAAGAAAGAAAGTTAAAATAGTATTTTAATAAAATTTATTGTTAGTGTGGTGGCCATGTCATTATAATTTTGGCGTAAAATTAAAATTTTTAAATTTTTGTTCCTGGTCTTTAGTATACTCAATGGTTTTTTCAGCTGGAACGTTATAATTTGAAGAAAAACTCCGAAGCGATTGTTGACCTTTGCGAAACATTTTGGTTCTTTTAAATACTAAAAGTACTCTTGTAGAGTTTCGAGTGAATTAAATTAAATAAAAACAAACATTATTCGCGTGTAATCCAAATAAACATCTTTATGATGTTGTATGAATAAGTTCGGACTGTGTTTGCGCAATAGTATGAAATATATAGCCGCTATAGATATTTGTCCATTGCCTCGTAGTGCCAAACATGTATAGTGAAAGCTATAAGTAAATTTTGGTTGGTGGTCTATTAATAAACTTGTGTAGACAGCTCATTTACCATCCTTGTGAAATCACATGTTATCAATGTTGATATGATTACTTTATACTACACAAATTGAGCATAATTGATACTCGGGAACATAACAGTAGTCTAACATAATTTTTCTTAATAACGTTCAATGATGGTATCGAAATAAAGCCCTCAGCAATATTTTGTGAATTCATTGGCCCAAGAAGCCTGGCATTACCGCAGTTAATGTCTAATTTTAGGTTTAAGGATGTATGTGCCCATTCAAAATGGTTTGCGAACCTAAAATGAGATCATCTATAAGTACTCATGGAGGTGGCATCAATAATAATTATCTATGAAATTTATTCATAACAACTGTTATTGGCTTAAAATATTGCAAAGCCCTTGTTATTTTTAAGTTTCTAGTAGGGTTCTTTGTGAAATATTGCGATTGCCAAATTGAATTTTCTTCAATAGCATTTTTTTATTTAGCTCTGTGTGATTTTGTGAAGAGCTTTGCTTTTTCGCTATATAAAGGCAAATTATCTATTCCATGTTTTGTTTAATACTGCCACATGATATGCGCTGCCATGTGAATTTTTAAGCGATTAAAAACTTCGATGTTATTATAATGTGAAAAGATCTGGCAGCTTTTACTAGTTGCGTCTTTTTAATCATTTTAAAGGTTTTTAATGAAGGATATAACTTTAAAATGGAAAAAAAAACAAATAGGATTTTTTTTAAAATGACATGAAATTTACTTTATTTTTTGGAATATGACTGCTAGAGTTGGCTCAGACGTCGTGTAATGTGGAGATAAAATTTTCGACGTTGTTTTCAAACATTTGTGGCCGTATATCGGCAATAACGCGGTGAATGTTGTCCTCCAATCAATCAATCATTTCGGGCTTATCGACGTAGACGGGACATATATCCACTGAAAAGAGTATAGCAATATGAATCGCAGGGGTCAGAAATGTGAATAAAAGAAATCAATTGTGAGCTGTGTAACATGTTGCACCGTCTTATTGAAGCCACAGCTCATGCGCATTATTGTTGTTTAATTGTTGAACTAAAAAGTCTGTAATCATGGCTCTCTGACCGTCACTATTGAGTTTAATATTCTTATCACTATCGCTTTTTAGGAACTACGGACCAACGAACCTACTAGCAAATAGAGCACACAAAATAGTCAATTTTTCTTTAAGTTCATTCAACGGTGTCTCATCATATAACTGAAGATTATCATCACGGCAAATACGGTAGTTCTATTATTTGAGGAATCCATTTAAAGAAAGTGAACTTCATCCCTTATCAAAATCAGGATCAATGGCCATGTTGCTTTAAGCTCAAATTACACCATTTGGAATCAGTGTTTAGTCGTCAGTCTATTCATGTTGAAATTCCAAACCAAACTAAACATAAATCACTTGAAAGCTGGCAAAATGGCTGTCAAATAAAAAAGTGTTTCCACCTTATTAAAATTCTAAATCCTATAAAAGTGACCGGTTTAAGTAAAACAACAAATTTGTGAACGCAGCTTAAAATAATTTAAGTAAAAAAGTATCCAAGAAGCTATTTTCCCATAGATAGAATTGATATAAAAATAATTTTTAGAGCTTTGTGTTTTTGGGAACAATTTTGTGCCAAAGAAGCCTATTTTTATCTAAATTTAAGGCGAGCTTAAAGAGAAATTTTTATTGTGTTGTACTAATTAGTCCGTTATTTGCATTTTTTTAAGCAAGCTTTCCCAGTCTTTTATAAATAATTTTTTTAAGCACAATGTTTTTATATAAAATTAAAGCAATGGGGTGGCATCTTCAGGAAACGAAAAGTAATCAATAAAGTTATTGCTGAATAAAAATATTTATAAAATATTAAGAGCTATAGTTCCATCTTTTAGATAATTTATTTTTATTGAATCGTGAGAAATGTTTTAAATAAGATTTTAAAGAAAACAAATGTGTTGGATCACTGTAAAATTTAACGATATGGCTTAAAAAGCTCAAGTTAATTAATTTTTCATTTAAAAGATTCAGATTTCAGTTGGTGTGGTGGTACTCTGCCCCTGTTTTCCTTCATTTTTATTTTTTACACACTTAAAATTAACAAACAAGATTCCCAAAGTTTATTTGCTTTTTTTTTAATAGCCGGAATTACGAGAGTTAAAATAAAGGAACTACAAGAAAAAAATAAAAATGAAGAACGACATATATGACAATTCATCAACAAAAGCAAATATTATTATAAAGCAATCACTCTTTCACATCGTAAAGAATATAAATGAAAAACCTGCTCCCAGCCAGACATTTACAGTCATCATGCCATCACAAGCAGCCGGCTATTTTTTTCTATTCTGATAATAAAACATATTGAATGGATATTTATAAATCATATAACAGGAAACTTTCGCAGAGGAAAAGCAACTGTGTTCCCTTTTTATGTGTGAGTAAATTAAGCCGTTATTTGCCAGACAGTAGCTACTGATATTTGTTCATGAGGACACGATGATGATGATGATGACAAAGATTGACAGTGTAATGAATTTACTTTTTACAAACAACATCAGGATGCTTTTTTATTTTATTTTATTTTTGTTTTTTTTTACTACAGGTCATAACGATTGGACAGTTTCATTTTTTCTACTATTTATTTAGCTCAATTGAAAATGACGATAAAACTAAAAGTATTTAAATGAATTGTAAAAATATTTCTACTATTTTTTATTTTTATCCTTTTTAAGAAACTGGAAATGCAGGGTTAATAACAGAAATCATAATAAAAATAATTGCTCTCGCAGTAATACAAGTTTAAGTGTTAAACAAAATTTATAATAAATAAAGGTTTAGTTACATTAAAACTACATAAAATTTGTAACAATATTAATAAGAAATATAAAAAATATAAATAATAAAGTATAAAAAATAGATTACCAATAACAGTAGTTATTAGTTGATAGTTAATAAAAGTATTGCCATGTCCGTAATTGCTTACATATTATATACATTTTGTAGCTATAATTCTGTGGACTTGTGCTGGCGGCATTTTCCAAATCACTATATGTAAATGCTTTATATAGATTGTAAGAATAAAGACCTGATATCTTTAAAACTTTCATTATTATTTGAAATGAAGTTTGATAAAGTGACATTCCAAACTCTATTTGAAAGCACTTCACTGAACACAAATTATTTTTATTACAATAAAAATTCTTTTTGGTTGTTACTTTACTACACAGACAAAAAAATATATTTTTTTTAAATTATTGGGATTGAAATATCTAATTAAGTCGTAAAACTTTGCTTGAGAAAAGTATTTTGCTGAAAAGTCTATCTCTCAGTGAAATTAGTATTCCCGCTTGTTACTACAATAACTTCCAATAATTCAAACATTAAAGTTTTAAATTTTATTTATATAAAATCTACTTATCCTGTCGGCAGGATATTTGATCCACAGTTGACGAAAGCCTTAAAATTTACTTGCGAACGATTGTTAAACGCAATGTCCTTAATAGTATCAATGAAGTGCAGGCTTGCAGCATCACTACAAAATTATGGCCGTCATCAAAGATTTTTAGTTGGTAACGGATTTTTCTTTTCCATCGCTTTAGTAGATTTCGTTTACCACGGGAAATAACGCGGAAGTTCAGCTTTTACTGTTCTCTGACTGATTATTAAGGTTGGCCCTTCGGGGAGTATCGTGGTGATTGTGGTTTCGCAGGGCCTCATGAAATGAGGCCAGGATCATCTCACTTTTGACCAAGAACACATGGTAAATGATGCGGATCCAGTGAGTATGCTGTATAATGTATTCTGGACCAGGAGTTGGATAGTCTCCAACTTTTCAGCAAGGAGTAGGGGTGCTGACCCTGCTCTGCGCTCTCGAAATTACCACTAGGAATGACCTGTTGGATAGAATTATGCTTCGGCTTCCTAAGGCATGGGTACACGCTAAAGTGGTTTGATTCACCATCGTGTTATGGCCACATGAGTAGGTAACGATGTAAATCTTATCACGTAATTTCAAGTAGCTTAGGATATTGAGGATCTAGTTTCTACTGTAAAACTTCTAAAGGATTGCAATGAACTTAGAACCTGACAAAGTTTTCAAACGTTATACTGACTACTTTTATACATTTTACGGTGAGAAGTTGGTGGTTAACCAATGTCATGTGACTAATTAATTAATTACAGATATATTTTCTTTATTCAGATGATAAAAAGAGCACACGAGGACTTTAGAGAAAGAATTTTTAGATTCCTCGTCAGCAAATGGTCTCCTAGCCCAGTAGAATAATAGTTTATCTGAGGTTTAATAAAGTCTAAAGAGGGAGAGAGAGTAGTGTTTGTGGACATTCCATCTGAACTTTCCTACATTGAAAGTGACAGGAAGGACCTCTGGAGGGAGTTTATTTCACATACGGACTGTTCTGCTTAAAAAGCGAATTTCTGTAGTAATGAGTAGTGCGATTTCAAAAACTCACAAATGGATGTGCTCTCAACGAAAATCGAGTTAATCGCAAAAACGTGCGAGTAACGGGAACATGTTGCCTAATTTCGTTAGAGCTTTTACTACTGCAGTACCGACAAAACAGTGAAATATATTCCACTTTGCGTCGATGCTTCAGAGAATCAATAGAGTTGGATACACCACCCTTCCCAATTAGACTCTGGCTGTCTTCTATACGCGGTCGAGCAATTCCAAAATAGATTTTGGGGCGCCATGGGCCATAAATGAGAGTTGTATTCCATCTTTGAACTGGTATAGGTGGTATAAATAGTAAGGAGATCGGACGAAGTGAAGAATCTCTTATACTGTCTTAGCAAACAGAGACATTTGAAAGCTCCTTTAGAAATCTGAATTATGTGTTTAGAGCATCGAATATCATACTGAATCTTCATGCCAAGAACATCAAGAGCTTCCGATTCCAAATATCACCCATAGTAATAGATGCTGCACCATTTGCGAATACAGATTTATGCGATAGCATGCAATATTGCATCTTACGGGCATTAAAATCGACTCTATTCACACGAACCTTTTCCGAAATTCTTACGAGATTGCAATTGAGCGTATCATTCATGGTCTGCTTTTGAAACTCACATTCTACTGGTCCGATCTATTACTAAATGAAAGCGAAAGAAAAATGGTGCTGTCATCTGCGAAAGAAAAGGTCATATAGAAAAATAACAAATAGGGTAGGAGAAAGAACGGATGATGAAAACCCATCTATAACAACTTGTATAGTGCGATCCTTGAAAAACCTCGATATAAATCTGGAGAAATTGTTACCGAAACCAAAGGAAACAAGTTTTGACAGAAGTGCATCGTCTAGAGCCAACATCTTACATTATTAAATGTGCACCTCTTTCGGAATCTATATAGGTAAACGGAAAATATGGCTAGGTCTAGAGCAAGGGCTCAACCTCATCACCGTCTTATAATAACTTTAAAATATCTTTATTATTTTATTACTAAACAAATTTTAAATAATTTTTTTAACCACAACGGCTTTGTATAAAAATTAAATAAATTAATTAAATCAATAAATTTTTAATTTCAATACCACACCATTGGTTAGGATCTGCAGGAAAAAATGACTTTGTGTTTAAAAAACTTGTTTATGAAATATAAAAAATGGTAAATTAACTCCAATTATTACTAAAACTAGATGAACGGGTCCATATTTCCATGTTTCCTAATGTTGGATAACTTTATTTGTTGAGCTATTTAAACTGCAGCCGTTACAAACGTAACAATGTGACTGATAAAAAAGTTTCAAATTTTAAATATTATTTTTACACAATAAGGAAATGTGAACAGCAGTAGTAATATGAAACAAAAAAAAAACTAAATAAATTTGTTATAAGTTTATTAAAACTGTCTGATGAAATTAAAAAAAAAATTCTTTTTTAAAAACAAAAGTATTATTTTAATTAAATACCTTCTGTTTAAATAAATAATAATAATGAAGATTTATTTACTATTTACATACATCGTTACAAATCATTTATTTTGTGAAATAACAAAATGCAATGGGATTTATTTTATTGATAATTCAAATCATATAATTTAATACTCTATTTTAAATTTTTATTACAAAATTCAGAAGCATGAAATCTGTAATAAATTTGCTAGCAAAAAAGGAAAGAAAGGTTATTAATAAAAAGAAAAAAAAAAGCAATTTAATTAACACTTTAGACACAATATTGGCAATATCGATTTATACAGAGAGAGATGCATTTTTTTACATAATACAAGAACATATGCATACATAAATTATTAATATTATTTTATGTTTAATTGTTGATAGTGTTTTATTTTAAAACATTTTTTACGCCATCGTAATAAATTTTAAATATAGAGGAGCAAAAATAAATAAAACAAAAAATGCCGAAAACCTCTATAGAGTTTAACCGCAACATAAAAATATGTGTAAATTTATGAAAATACTCAGGCACCCATACATATGTAGCAAGGTATTGAGCAATACCCTGCAGGTCTAAGTGCTATTTTCAACTTGTAAAGGATTTTTCAACAATAAGTTTGTTTGCTAAAATGAAATAAAAGAAAAATTTAGATTAAGATGATGATTCAAATTTTTATTGTATTACGAAGAGAAGAGTTCGGCAACTATGAATGAAAAATGATATCTGGCAAATGTCCACCACAACCACGCCGACAGATGTTGATTCTTTCATCAAGGTTTTTAATCACTTTTTGGCCAAATGGCGGTTCTATTTCATTATTCAGATTACGGATCTTAAGGATCAAATCGATTCGATTAGTTCCGTATAGACTCTGTCTTTAACATAGCCCCACAAAAAATCAATCATACGATCTGGGTGGCCACTTTATTGCTGACTGTCGTGGAATTGTGCGATCGTGAAATTTGGTTTGTAATAAATGAATTCTTTTATTGGCTGCCATTTCCACCGTCATTTAAAAAAAAAAAACTCGGCCCAATCACGCTACCCGACCACATAGCGCACCACACAGTGACATGTTGAGCATGCGAAGGCTTCTATATAATTGCAAGAGGATTTTCAGCAGTCCATGACAAGTGAAAATGGGCTTCGCCTGAAAAACTGATTTTTTTGAATGAATAGAGGGAATCTACGGCGATGTGAATGGTCGTTTGGCTTCAATTCCTACACCAGCTGAATCTTGTGAGGCTTCAAATTCAAATCCTTATGCAAAATTCGCCATGTGGTAGTGTTGGATAACCCCAATTGTTGAGAACTTCGAGGAATTCACAAATTTGGATCTGTTTCAACACTGTGGCTCGTGTTGGTGTTAGCATATTTTCTATCGAGCCTGTCGACAAAAATTTAACGATCAAATTCCTAATAGTGGTCCTAGAAGGACGATTATGTTCTCCGAAAATATCACGAAATTTACGAAATATAATTTTAACAGAACCACTATTTCCATAGTGGATTTTAATTATTGTAATGCGATTTTCGTGCGAAATTGAATTCATTGTAATAATTGCCAATGCCTCTACTACGAATGCGTCAAAAAACTAAATGTCAAAACTATGATGTTGTTGGTATTGCCGCGATTGAAAAACAAAGCGCTTGTTGGAAAACTCGATACATACATGAGTAATTATTTTTCTAATAAAAATTTGCTAACATTTAAAATTAGATTTGATAACTGTTTTAATTTGTTTTATAAATATTTTTATTAATTATAAGCAGCAATATTTATTTTGTGCTTGATTCCTTTTTTAAATAAATATTTCATGATATTCTCACAAAATATTTATTTAAATAAAAATAAAAAATAAAAAATGAAATGTATTGTACTGGGGGAGAGCATATCCATATTGCAATTTCACTTTCGCTCACAAAGCTCATCAGTGAATTTTACCCCAATATTGTATAGAAAAACCTAAAAGTCTTATATCCAAAGCCAAACTGATTTTATGAGAATTTTACCATAAAATCAACATAGCATAGACAGCAAGACTCAAAGACACATTCATACAAACACTACAAAACATTTCAAAAAACAAAAAACAAAAAAAAACATTGTTTATTTTCAATCATTTCTACATAAGGGTTGCCATTGGAAACCATTCATATGCAATTTGAAAATTCCAGAAAATAAAAAATATTTGTAAATAGTTTTACAAAAAAGCAACGAGCACATGCAATGGAAATAAGTAAATTATAATTATTCGGAATCATATTCATTATAAGCAGCAATATTTATTTTGTGCTTGATTCCTTTTTTAAATAAATATTTCATGATATTCTCACAAAATATTTATTTAAATAAAAATAAAAAATAAAAAATGAAATGTATTGTACTGGGGGAGAGCATATCCATATTGCAATTTCACTTTCGCTCACAAAGCTCATCAGTGAATTTTACCCCAATATTGTATAGAAAAACCTAAAAGTCTTATATCCAAAGCCAAACTGATTTTATGAGAATTTTACCATAAAATCAACATAGCATAGACAGCAAGACTCAAAGACACATTCATACAAACACTACAAAACATTTCAAAAAACAAAAAACAAAAAAACATTGTTTATTTTCAATCATTTCTACATAAGGGTTGCCATTGGAAACCATTCATATGCAATTTGAAAATTCCAGAAAATAAAAAATATTTGTAAATAGTTTTACAAAAAAGCAACGAGCACATGCAATGGAAATAAGTAAATTATAATTATTCGGAATCATATTCATTATAAGCAGCAATATTTATTTTGTGCTTGATTCCTTTTTTAAATAAATATTTCATGATATTCTCACAAAATATTTATTTAAATAAAAATAAAAAATAAAAAATGAAATGTATTGTACTGGGGGAGAGCATATCCATATTGCAATTTCACTTTCGCTCACAAAGCTCATCAGTGAATTTTACCCCAATATTGTATAGAAAAACCTAAAAGTCTTATATCCAAAGCCAAACTGATTTTATGAGAATTTTACCATAAAATCAACATAGCATAGACAGCAAGACTCAAAGACACATTCATACAAACACTACAAAACATTTCAAAAAACAAAAAACAAAAAAACATTGTTTATTTTCAATCATTTCTACATAAGGGTTGCCATTGGAAACCATTCATATGCAATTTGAAAATTCCAGAAAATAAAAAATATTTGTAAATAGTTTTACAAAAAAGCAACGAGCACATGCAATGGAAATAAGTAAATTATAATTATTCGGAATCATATTCATTATAAGCAGCAATATTTATTTTGTGCTTGATTCCTTTTTTAAATAAATATTTCATGATATTCTCACAAAATATTTATTTAAATAAAAATAAAAAATAAAAAATGAAATGTATTGTACTGGGGGAGAGCATATCCATATTGCAATTTCACTTTCGCTCACAAAGCTCATCAGTGAATTTTACCCCAATATTGTATAGAAAAACCTAAAAGTCTTATATCCAAAGCCAAACTGATTTTATGAGAATTTTACCATAAAATCAACATAGCATAGACAGCAAGACTCAAAGACACATTCATACAAACACTACAAAACATTTCAAAAAACAAAAAACAAAAAAACATTGTTTATTTTCAATCATTTCTACATAAGGGTTGCCATTGGAAACCATTCATATGCAATTTGAAAATTCCAGAAAATAAAAAATATTTGTAAATAGTTTTACAAAAAAGCAACGAGCACATGCAATGGAAATAAGTAAATTATAATTATTCGGAATCATATTCATTATAAGCAGCAATATTTATTTTGTGCTTGATTCCTTTTTTAAATAAATATTTCATGATATTCTCACAAAATATTTATTTAAATAAAAATAAAAAATAAAAAATGAAATGTATTGTACTGGGGGAGAGCATATCCATATTGCAATTTCACTTTCGCTCACAAAGCTCATCAGTGAATTTTACCCCAATATTGTATAGAAAAACCTAAAAGTCTTATATCCAAAGCCAAACTGATTTTATGAGAATTTTACCATAAAATCAACATAGCATAGACAGCAAGACTCAAAGACACATTCATACAAACACTACAAAACATTTCAAAAAACAAAAAACAAAAAAACATTGTTTATTTTCAATCATTTCTACATAAGGGTTGCCATTGGAAACCATTCATATGCAATTTGAAAATTCCAGAAAATAAAAAATATTTGTAAATAGTTTTACAAAAAAGCAACGAGCACATGCAATGGAAATAAGTAAATTATAATTATTCGGAATCATATTCATTATAAGCAGCAATATTTATTTTGTGCTTGATTCCTTTTTTAAATAAATATTTCATGATATTCTCACAAAATATTTATTTAAATAAAAATAAAAAATAAAAAATGAAATGTATTGTACTGGGGGAGAGCATATCCATATTGCAATTTCACTTTCGCTCACAAAGCTCATCAGTGAATTTTACCCCAATATTGTATAGAAAAACCTAAAAGTCTTATATCCAAAGCCAAACTGATTTTATGAGAATTTTACCATAAAATCAACATAGCATAGACAGCAAGACTCAAAGACACATTCATACAAACACTACAAAACATTTCAAAAAACAAAAAACAAAAAAACATTGTTTATTTTCAATCATTTCTACATAAGGGTTGCCATTGGAAACCATTCATATGCAATTTGAAAATTCCAGAAAATAAAAAATATTTGTAAATAGTTTTACAAAAAAGCAACGAGCACATGCAATGGAAATAAGTAAATTATAATTATTCGGAATCATATTCATTATAAGCAGCAATATTTATTTTGTGCTTGATTCCTTTTTTAAATAAATATTTCATGATATTCTCACAAAATATTTATTTAAATAAAAATAAAAAATAAAAAATGAAATGTATTGTACTGGGGGAGAGCATATCCATATTGCAATTTCACTTTCGCTCACAAAGCTCATCAGTGAATTTTACCCCAATATTGTATAGAAAAACCTAAAAGTCTTATATCCAAAGCCAAACTGATTTTATGAGAATTTTACCATAAAATCAACATAGCATAGACAGCAAGACTCAAAGACACATTCATACAAACACTACAAAACATTTCAAAAAACAAAAAACAAAAAAACATTGTTTATTTTCAATCATTTCTACATAAGGGTTGCCATTGGAAACCATTCATATGCAATTTGAAAATTCCAGAAAATAAAAAATATTTGTAAATAGTTTTACAAAAAAGCAACGAGCACATGCAATGGAAATAAGTAAATTATAATTATTCGGAATCATATTCATTATAAGCAGCAATATTTATTTTGTGCTTGATTCCTTTTTTAAATAAATATTTCATGATATTCTCACAAAATATTTATTTAAATAAAAATAAAAAATAAAAAAAAAAAAAAAAAAAAAAAAAAAAAAAAAAAAATAAATAAATATTTTGTGAGAATATCATGAAATATTTATTTAAAAAAGGAATCAAGCACAAAATAAATATTGCTGCTTATAATGAATATGATTCCGAATAATTATAATTTACTTATTTCCATTGCATGTGCTCGTTGCTTTTTTGTAAAACTATTTACAAATATTTTTTATTTTCTGGAATTTTCAAATTGCATATGAATGGTTTCCAATGGCAACCCTTATGTAGAAATGATTGAAAATAAACAATGTTTTTTTGTTTTTTGTTTTTTGAAATGTTTTGTAGTGTTTGTATGAATGTGTCTTTGAGTCTTGCTGTCTATGCTATGTTGATTTTATGGTAAAATTCTCATAAAATCAGTTTGGCTTTGGATATAAGACTTTTAGGTTTTTCTATACAATATTGGGGTAAAATTCACTGATGAGCTTTGTGAGCGAAAGTGAAATTGCAATATGGATATGCTCTCCCCCAGTACAATACATTTCATTTTTTATTTTTTATTTTTATTTAAATAAATATTTTGTGAGAATATCATGAAATATTTATTTAAAAAAGGAATCAAGCACAAAATAAATATTGCTGCTTATAATGAATATGATTCCGAATAATTATAATTTACTTATTTCCATTGCATGTGCTCGTTGCTTTTTTGTAAAACTATTTACAAATATTTTTTATTTTCTGGAATTTTCAAATTGCATATGAATGGTTTCCAATGGCAACCCTTATGTAGAAATGATTGAAAATAAACAATGTTTTTTTGTTTTTTGTTTTTTGAAATGTTTTGTAGTGTTTGTATGAATGTGTCTTTGAGTCTTGCTGTCTATGCTATGTTGATTTTATGGTAAAATTCTCATAAAATCAGTTTGGCTTTGGATATAAGACTTTTAGGTTTTTCTATACAATATTGGGGTAAAATTCACTGATGAGCTTTGTGAGCGAAAGTGAAATTGCAATATGGATATGCTCTCCCCCAGTACAATACATTTCATTTTTTATTTTTTATTTTTATTTAAATAAATATTTTGTGAGAATATCATGAAATATTTATTTAAAAAAGGAATCAAGCACAAAATAAATATTGCTGCTTATAATGAATATGATTCCGAATAATTATAATTTACTTATTTCCATTGCATGTGCTCGTTGCTTTTTTGTAAAACTATTTACAAATATTTTTTATTTTCTGGAATTTTCAAATTGCATATGAATGGTTTCCAATGGCAACCCTTATGTAGAAATGATTGAAAATAAACAATGTTTTTTTTGTTTTTTGTTTTTTGAAATGTTTTGTAGTGTTTGTATGAATGTGTCTTTGAGTCTTGCTGTCTATGCTATGTTGATTTTATGGTAAAATTCTCATAAAATCAGTTTGGCTTTGGATATAAGACTTTTAGGTTTTTCTATACAATATTGGGGTAAAATTCACTGATGAGCTTTGTGAGCGAAAGTGAAATTGCAATATGGATATGCTCTCCCCCAGTACAATACATTTCATTTTTTATTTTTTATTTTTATTTAAATAAATATTTTGTGAGAATATCATGAAATATTTATTTAAAAAAGGAATCAAGCACAAAATAAATATTGCTGCTTATAATGAATATGATTCCGAATAATTATAATTTACTTATTTCCATTGCATGTGCTCGTTGCTTTTTTGTAAAACTATTTACAAATATTTTTTATTTTCTGGAATTTTCAAATTGCATATGAATGGTTTCCAATGGCAACCCTTATGTAGAAATGATTGAAAATAAACAATGTTTTTTTGTTTTTTGTTTTTTGAAATGTTTTGTAGTGTTTGTATGAATGTGTCTTTGAGTCTTGCTGTCTATGCTATGTTGATTTTATGGTAAAATTCTCATAAAATCAGTTTGGCTTTGGATATAAGACTTTTAGGTTTTTCTATACAATATTGGGGTAAAATTCACTGATGAGCTTTGTGAGCGAAAGTGAAATTGCAATATGGATATGCTCTCCCCCAGTACAATACATTTCATTTTTTATTTTTTATTTTTATTTAAATAAATATTTTGTGAGAATATCATGAAATATTTATTTAAAAAAGGAATCAAGCACAAAATAAATATTGCTGCTTATAATGAATATGATTCCGAATAATTATAATTTACTTATTTCCATTGCATGTGCTCGTTGCTTTTTTGTAAAACTATTTACAAATATTTTTTATTTTCTGGAATTTTCAAATTGCATATGAATGGTTTCCAATGGCAACCCTTATGTAGAAATGATTGAAAATAAACAATGTTTTTTTGTTTTTTGTTTTTTGAAATGTTTTGTAGTGTTTGTATGAATGTGTCTTTGAGTCTTGCTGTCTATGCTATGTTGATTTTATGGTAAAATTCTCATAAAATCAGTTTGGCTTTGGATATAAGACTTTTAGGTTTTTCTATACAATATTGGGGTAAAATTCACTGATGAGCTTTGTGAGCGAAAGTGAAATTGCAATATGGATATGCTCTCCCCCAGTACAATACATTTCATTTTTTATTTTTTATTTTTATTTAAATAAATATTTTGTGAGAATATCATGAAATATTTATTTAAAAAAGGAATCAAGCACAAAATAAATATTGCTGCTTATAATGAATATGATTCCGAATAATTATAATTTACTTATTTTTATTAATGTTTTCATTTCATTTTTTGTTTTCTATGAAAATGACTTCCTTTTTATAACGCATACTATCACTGGTCTCATTTAAATAAGGAAGGATAGTTTGACAGGTTAATCTAGTATTAGAAAATAATCACAAAATTGACAAGTTTTCAAGTTGAGAATTATTGAGATTAAATAATTAGAACACAACCACACTAATGGCTTAGAAATTGTGTGTTAGTATAGAAACCAATAAATCTATTACGGTTGACTTAGCAAGGATAAGGTTTTTAAATACTTTTCAATAAAGTCTCTACTAAGCAAAAAATAATATTACTTTATGGTATTTTTCGCTGCACACTCGGCAATATTTGCTGATAGAAGTATATTTGATTTTAAAGCAAAAGTTTTAAAATTTTTCTTATTCAAAATATAATTCAAATATTTTCCTAGTGCACGTGACTTGCGTTTCTTTCTATCCTTATTTTTTTTATTAGCAATATTTATTTAAAACTGTCACTATTAATTGAAAATAATTGTTGGCATCTGTTTTATTTTTATTTTTGTTTCGGTTGCATTTGTTTTATAAATATTTAAATAACATAAAAAGACTTTCAAAAACAAAAACTTTTTAAAAGGAAAACTTTAGCCCGTCATTTAAGTCAAATTTATTAAATTTTTACAAAATAAATCTAATTTTATTATTTGTTGTTACAAAAAAAAAAAGTAAATAAAAAATAATAATGAGCATGAGAATTAATGAATTTTATGAAAAAATTTTAAATATTTCAATAAAAGGTATAAATATTTCAATAAAAATGCAAAAGGAAAAAATCGTTTAGGTTTAGTGATCTGTAAGGTCACGTGCGACATATTAATAATATTTATTAATTTAATAAACAAATTAATTATTTATTATTATTTATTATATATTAACTAATTATTATTATTATTATATTTACAATTTTTGAGTGCAACGAAAAGTTGTTTATCCGTTAATTTATCATTATTGTAATGTAGAATAATTAAAAATTATTCACATCATCGAGCTTATCAAGATTTTTAAATAGCGATTTAAAAAAATCTAAAATTTAGGAGTCGGGTACAAAATATTAACAAAAAAAAAAAAATAATATTGGCAGACCAAAGAAAAGAAAGAGAGGGAGGACTGCACTTAACATTTGTGTTCTTTATTATTGCTATATTATGTGCTACCCAGTGCCTGTGAAATCTGTGCCTCGATAGAGTGGATTATTCGTGGAGTAAATGGAAAGCTGTTTGTGTCCTTACACCTATTCGAGATAATTTAAAGGAGGTTATAGTGTGCTTTAAAGTGTCTCAAGTATCAATTGAATTTGGGTATGATTCAACGTCAACCCGAGTCAACCGGTTATGGCTATTTGCCATCAAAGAGTATAGAGAGAACACTAAAAATGGCAAATAGCCGAAACCAAATTTAAAACGGTTTGACGTAAAATCATTTTCAAATAAAGTAAACCCCGTTGGAGAATAAATGCACATATCAATTGAATCGTTGAGACGTAGACTATGGTCATCGTTTGCAGAAGATGTATAAAAATAATATTGCAAATAGTCTCCATCTGATCTTTAGCTTACAAAGAACTATGCATAAGAGAAGAGAAATGAAAGACAACTACTTAAATGAAATATATTTTATTCAGTACTTAAATCAATTATATAATTGTAAAAGAAAACTGGTGTTCATTTAAAAGAATTAAAAATATTTTTACTAAACAATAAATATCTGTTATTCTTTTTAACGGTCTTTTTTTTAATTAATTTAACAATATATATTTTTTCAATATTTCGCTTTCCTATGGAAAGCTTCTTCAGGAAAAATTAATTTTAATTTAAGTAAAATTAATTTTAATATTTGGAAGATTCCTCTGAAAAAAAAATATTTTATGATATTCCCATTATTTATTTATTATGTAAAAGATAAATTTAAAACGCATTATTGCGGCGGAAAGCTTATCCATATAGTCATTTCACTACTATTCATATAGTTCATCAGTGGATTTTACCCCAAATTTTGTAGAGAAAATTCAAGAGTCTTATATCGGAAGCCAAATTGATTAAATGATAATTTTGGTAAAGGGAATGAAAGGAGCAGCTACCTGATACATGTTAGGCAGCCAGTTAACAAAGGTAAGCAAGAAACAGACCATTTGTTCAAGTTATTTATTAGAAAACGAAAAATCATCTTACTGTATTAGTTGATGAAGCTATTTGTATACAACAGCTAATAAAGTTGTTGAGAAGCGTGCAGTTTACATGAAGGATACTTCTTTGAAAGCAGTGCTACAGTCTTTGTAAGCGAGACATATAAAAACAGAGTCTGGCTTATAAAAAGAGGACCTTGTAAGCATTGCATTGTGGATGGTCGTGCAAATTTTTCATGAATACAAATGTACTAAAATCAAAAAATTAATGTTTGCAAAGTGATAAAAAATTAAAAATAAATATTTAATTTTTAATGTTTATGTTTTATAATTTTTTTTTAAATATTTATTATTTAATGCCTAATTTTGTCAACGCATTAAAATTTTTTGTTGTAATTATAGCTATTCCGGCTTAAGTTAAATAATTAAAATACCTAAAATAAGGCTTCCTCAAGCCTTAGTAATTTCGATAAATGAAGTCTATGCATAATCTTTTTTTTTTAAAGAGAAGTACATTTAAAGAGAAGCTACATTCATTAGTAAAGGGATAGAGAAGAGATAAGTCAGTATTGAAAGTAGAAGGATAGTTACGGAAATTAACTGTCGTATAGTATAGTGACCAGTGACCATGCCTTCATCACTGAGCAGCACCACCGACAGTCAATTTTAATTTGTAGTGAAAAAGGTCTTTGTTGGAAATCGAACCCACAACCCCCAGTCATATAAGCTAGCACATTACCTATTAGCCTATAGGGGCACCTAACCTATAGCTTTTTCACTGTTCTCATTATTAATATTCACACATATTTCTTATGCTCTTTGCTAATCATTGGTTTATCAACAACGAATGCATTCCATTCGTAATTTCATATTTATTTTTTTTTATTAAATAAACTATTTGATAAAATCTGAATTTAAAAACAAATAAAACCTTTTTTATGATGATCATTATATGTTGCTTTTTTTTAAAATAATTTTGAATATTTTTTGAAAATATGTATTAATTTAGGTAGGTTTATTATAAAATACAGATGGGGTTATGTTGTTAAAGTCTATCGACGAAAAAATTAGAGTCATGATGACACTGAAGCAGTGCCGTATGTCACAGTGTTTAAGGTAAACGTATTTATAGGTTTAGATATATCATCAAGCCAAAAAATCAACTGAAGATGCCGGTCATCGGGATGTACCATAACCTGTCGGTACATTTTGACAATGTCAGCTGTCAACCCATAACGCTGGCATCTAAAACGAAGAAGAGTAATTAGTAACTCATTTTGGATTGTAGGTCCTACCACATTATATCATTCAAAGAAACTTGTGATGAAGTTTTACATGAGCCATCAAAGACAGAGATAGAGTCATCATATGACAGTAATGATGAGCTACCCCATATGAACTGTACAATCTCTTAGTTAGTTCTACCTGCAAAGTAAACTATATTTATTTTAGCCATATTATAATATTGTTATGGTCAACAAAATAATATTATCGCGATAAATTGTTTGGTGTATTTTCAGCGAAATCAATAAATTGAAAAGTAAAAATATTTATAAAATAGTCTATTTCTATTTTAACGCTACAAAATATATTTTTTATATAAAAACTCTTAATTCTTGTTAAACTATTCCAAAGCAAAATTAATTTTTGCTCATAATATTGCTGTGGTTTTGAAAGTCTACAAATCTCACAAACTTATAAATGTTCCATTTTATGTTTCTTGGCTAAGGATGTGAAACTTAATTAGAAACTTTCTAGGCAAACATAATATCCTTATTCCTCTTCTTTTTAAATCAAACATACATTTTAATAAAATAATTTTGTTTATTTTTAAGCTGTTGATGTTTTTGTGGTTTTATTGCTGTGTGTCTTAACTTGTATAATTAAAACTTTTATTAAAATACAAGAGCAAAGCGTAAAATATTAGGGCGCTACTTAGTATATAATTTGCTCTCTAAATATTTGTCTATAAACATTTTTAAAAATTTCTTTAATAATTTTAATTTTACGTCTAGTCTTTGAATCTACAAAATTATGAATCAGTCATTATTAACACTTAATTCGCATAATCTGTTAATTTATCTTTTTCATTCAAATATCACCCTCATTAAAATTCATACACACAGTTATACACACATACTCTTAAATTAATGGCTCTTGTTAACCGCATTAGGAAACTGACTTAGGTGCCAGTATGCATGTTTTATATTTATGAGTTTGTTGTTGTTGTGGTTTTTATGTTAATAAATGAAACCAAAATTTGAATATAATAAATTCGCGCACTTGTTGTCAATTTATAATGGCATCACAAAAATTATATCTGGGTTTAGCCAAACAAGTTTTTTATTATGTATTTATACCACATAGTAAAAAATTTCTAAGCATAAATATGGGGTAATTTCTATCGGATGTTCGTAGACTTCTAAAAATTATTGTTTTTGAATTTTTGATTTATTTTAAGAATTATGCCAATTTTTCTAATGAAGATCTGTAATAAAATATATACAATATCAATGAGCCTCATGGTGACAACATCTAATTCTTGAAAGCAGCCAGCGAGCAAAATTTGTCATAATGTAATAATATTTTGAACAGCGGTTATAGGCATAACGGATTATTATTATGCCCATCTAATTATTTCGAACGTTATAAATCTCTACTTAGAGAAAAATAAATGTCACTCTAAGTATTAGACAAAGCTGTGATTGACCATTACAGGAACCCAAAAGAAATGGCGAAGAGAAAGAAGTAGACAGATTAATTTCTAATGTCCAAAAATTTTTTTGGAAATAATGATGTGCTTAAGGCTAGATAAAACACTGGTTATAGGTGAACTGTAAATACCATCTGAGCATTATGATGATCAATATATCTAGAAGAAGGCGTTGGTGCAATAGCTCTTCTATATTGGAAATGTGGATGTTGTGATGACTCTAGTCTTTGAGGCATAATTTTATAAAAAACTACTAAAGTTTTGGGCTGTTTGTTTTTTTTTTGTTTTTTTAAGAGAAGTAGCAACAATGCGTATTTAGTCAAGTACCGCGCTACATTCTTTAGGAAATGGAGAGAGAAGAGATGAGACAGGTGGTGAAAGTAGAAGGATAGTTACGAAAATTAACTGTCGTGTAAGACAGCACAGTGACCACAGTGCCTTCATCACTGAGAAGCACCACCCCACCGACAGTCAATTTTTATTTGTAGTGAAAAAAAAAACCAAGGTCTTTGTTGGGAATCGAATCCACAACTCCCAGTCTTGTAAGCTAGTATACTACATACTAGCCTACAGGGGCTCCTTAAAAAAACCAAAAATAGTACTGATAAATACATTCATAAGCAGGCAAAATATTTTGATTTACATTTCTGTCTTTTGAACCATTTTTAAATATGGTACAGTTTTCATATTATAACTGTACACAAAACTTACTGAAAGGTTTTTATGTTAATTTTTAAATAAATAAATAATTATTTTCAGTTTTATTCGACCTTTTTTTATTTCTATTAAATTTTAATCTTTTCACACGGTCATTTAAATTATAACGATTTTATTTACTGGAAAGCGAAATATTGAGAGAAATATAAAAAATAAAATCGTTATAATTTAAATGACCGTGTGAAAAGATTAAAATTTAATAGAAATAAATAAATAAATAAAATAAAAATGAATCAGTGCTACAATCCTTATTAGCCTTGTTCTTATCTATGTATCTCGATCTGGTTCTATATGTAAGTAAAAAAAGTTAGTTAGACTAAGTCCATATATACACTTAAGTCCATATATAGATAAGTAATTTCTTCTTCTTCTTAAATGGCCATTTACAACCCTGGTGAGTGTTAGGCCGAAGAGAGAATAGCATTCCATGCGCTTCGGTCTTCTGCGTGTTTTCTCCAATTTTTAACATTTAGATCTGAGATACATATGTCGTTGGACCTGATCTTTCCATCGGAGTTTTGCTCCTCGTCTCCTCCGGACGCCTTTGGTATCATATTCAAAAATTCTCTTTACTGGAGCGCAGTCCTTGCAGTTTTATGCGCTTCACAATGTCAATGTCAGCGTACAGCTCATACAGTTCATGTTTCATACGATGCCCATAGTCTCCACTTACACAACTTGGTCTGAATATTCTAAGAAGGATTTTTCTCTCGAATATGGCAAGTGTTACTTTAAAATTGCTGTTTAGCACAAAGTAGCACTTGTTTGCGAATATTATTCTTCATATTTCCAGGCTACTGTTGTTGTTTTTATTTTTGGATGACCCGAGATACACAAATTCCTCCACGACCCCAAAGTTATAATTGCCGATATTTACAGTTTCACCTAATGTAGTAGGTTTTCTGTTGGTTGCAACAATCACCTGGGTTTTGCTTTCATTAACTGCCAAGCCCATTGTTAAGGATTGCCTCTCAATGTCCGCAAAGGCAGCAGTTACATCTCGCAATGTACTACCAATGATGTCGATGTCACCAGCATATGCAAGGAGAATGTGGCTCTTGGTGAAAATAGTGCCATTTCTATTAACTGCCGCATCGTGTATGATTTTTTCCAAAGCAATGTCGCACGATAAACAGTCGTCTATACAGTCATGAGGTGTAAATGATTCGGAAAGACTATTTCCTATCTTCACTGATGATCTTCAACATCAGTTAGCGTCATCCGGCAAAGTCTTATCAAATTCGCCGGAATTCCAAATTCAGATATAGCTCGATCCACCTTTGTTCTAATCGGGATATCAAAAGCGGCTTTATAATCGACAAATAGATGGTATGTGTTGATTTGCTTTACATGCATTTCCTCCAGTAGTGTGAATATATGGCCTGAGGTGGATTTTCCAGGTCTAAACCTGCATTGGTAGGGGCCAATTAATTCAATAACCCTTGGTTTTAGTCGCTCACACGATGGGGAGCAGAGAGATAAGTAATTTAGAAATTAATTTACTTCATTAATTTACTTGAACTTAAGCCAAATTAAAACTGTTCACTGGGTTATAATAATAAAATAGTTCGATTGGTAGATAATTTCAATTTTAAAAATTATTAAATTAATCATATATAGAAGAAAATATTTTTTAGAGAGTTATGTGCTTAAATCAACAATTCCGGTTTTTGTTTGAGACAGTTTTGGCTATAAGCGAAAAGAATTACGTTTAGATAATTAGATTTTAAATTTAGTATTTAACTTTGTTGTTCACACATTTGGTTTAATCAATTAGAATTTGACAGCTAAAACAACTTTATTCAAGAACTAAAAGCTGTTATTTATTGTTGTTGGAATGTAGTGCTGTCAGTTTTTAGGTTGTTAGCCAGATATCTCCTACATGTACGCATATAAAAAAAAAATTAAGTGAATTACAAAAATATTTGTATTGTATCCAAACAAATACTATAAGATTAAAAGTTAATTTATTTCTTTTGCACTTTATAAAAGTGTTTATAAAACAAAAGTGTATAAAATAAAATGACATGACTGGCTAGTACTGTCACACTTTACTTTTTCATCTCAGTATAAATAATTTCTTCAATTTGTCACTTCCTGTTGTCACTAGAAGTTTGCTAGTAAGGTTTTTATTTACTTTTTCATACATTTAAGAGTATTTTTTAGTTATTTTTAACATGGAAAATTGTGCAAGCAAGACCTTTTAATATTGTTATATGGTTTGTGAAAAATTATGTCTACAAATTTAAATGCAGGCAAAGAAATTTAGTTATAAAAAAAATGGTTTACACTAGAAATTCTTTTAAGAAATTCCACGAAATAAGCAAAACAATAGAAAGCAAAAACCAATAACACAGAACAAAAACAAAACACAGCCAGCAGTTCCTACAGTGAGTGATAATAACAACATCATGCTTGTTATAAATTCTACAAAATAACTTAAACAACCGAAAACAAAAACAATTAATACAGAAAAAACAAAACACACAGTAAAACAGCCGCCTACACTAAATAATAATAAAGTACAATATTCTTGTATATGCGAGAGCCGCTTGAACCAGCTATATAAGCACCACTTGCTGGCCAAATAAGATTAATTCAAGTTAAATCATTGTTGAAAAAAGCAATAAAGTTACCATCGTGTTTATTTTGTTTATATTTATCAATAAATAAATCGTTTAATTTAATTTACAACTTGAAAGTGCTGTGTTATTATTTTGCAATAAAATAACTTAATATAACAAAACGTTTATTAAAAGGAACAAACATAACAATAGGTTTTATCTTCTGTTCTAGTAAAAGTTAGCCTCTTTTAAATGCAGAAAATTGTTTTTGCTTTTTTTTTAAAGAGCAGTAGCACTTCTGGCAACTATGCCTATTTAGTCAAGTACCGTGCTACATTTTTTAGGAAAGGGATGGAGAAGAGATGAAACAGGTGGTGAAAGTAGAAGGATAGTCGGAAATTAACTGCCGCATAAAGACAGCACAGCGACTAGTGACTATGCCTTCATCGCTGAGCAGTCCCATCGACATTCAATTTTTATTTTTTTAGTGAAAAAAAAACAAGGTCTTGAAAGTAGAAGGATAGTTACGGAAATTAACTGTGGTATAAGATAGCTCAGTGACCATGCCTTCATCACTGAGCAGCCTCACAACCCACAACCTCCACTCTTGTAAATTAGTACACTACCCACTAGCCTACGAGGGACACGTATTTATCGGATAGCTGATGTCATCCCACTATGAAGTAATTTTTTGCAAAATTTATCAATTGTTCTAAATTCTTCTGTTGTTGTCAAAATTGATTTCTGTTTAGACTGTCATCTCTGGAGACAACTAAATTATATTTTTTTCAATATTTTATTTTATTGTCTATTTACTGCTTTTGTTTGAAGATAATAAATAAGTGAACATTTTCGAATGAGATTTAATTTAGATTTTTAAAGTAATATTGTGTTTTTTTAATTTTATTATTACCTGAAAGATTTAACTTATTAAACAGCAACAGAATTGAATATATTTTTTTCTTCTTTTTCATTTTCGTTATTTGAGTTTTTTTTTTGTGAAAGTAAATATCATCTAGTTGCAAAAATTCATTTTTGTTTCCGTATCTGTTCTCTTTTCTTCGGTTTACTTGGCTTAGTATCAACATAAAATCAGTAAAAGAAAATAAGAAAACATTGCTTCCTGGTAGTTAATTAAGGTAAACAGCAAAACACGTGATAATGGATGAAATAATATAAAAAAGAGTTCAGTTAATTTCATCTCGCTCAACGAACAAATAAAAAACCTAAAGCAGGTATAAAATGGAGGAAATAAAAAAATTCATCAAGACAATTCTCACATATATTCCTGTTAAGGAGGATAATATTTTCAAATGACAATCGATATGTTTGAAGAAGTGGGGTAAAAAAAACAACATATTTCATTTGGTATCTAATTAATTAACTTTTTCTCTGAGTCGTACACGTAACTCAGTTCTCAATATCCCTTGTGTCGTACATAACCAGGTGGGAAACAGATTGATAACAATTTTCTCGAATGAAATATATCATAAAATTAGTTTGACGCTTAAAAAATAAGGACCTTGAATCTTAAGGATAGTAAATTTCTATTTAAGAGCTAGTACAAGACAAATGCAAAATATATGACTAAATCCCTTCATCTGGTTCGTACTGCTATCGCACTACAGAAGTAATAATTGCAGCATTATGTTTCCTTGAGTTTAACTCAAGAATATATATATATATATATATATGGGATGGTTTTCATCTTATTAATCTTTCTTAATTTACAATTTGAATTATGTGTTTGCCAGAATTATCAATTTTGTAACTTTAAGTAAATATCCAAAGTCCTATTGTCTTATTTAATCACTTTGAGCATATGCTCAAAATGAGCTAAGAAAAAGTTAAGAAATCAAGTTTCCTTAATGAACCACAAAATAAAGATACAACATTTCAAAATTATATTTAAATTATTTTATATTCTTGTTTCTTCCAAACAAAAACCAAATATGTGTAGTTGTTTGTTTGTTTGTCTGTAGGCCACTATAAGAATATAGTTGTACTTAATAATGTTTGTTTTTGTTTTAGACTCATCTATTCGCTATCTAAAGTTTTGTTACTTAAAATATAATAGAGCTTATGAAATTTATGAAATATACACACAATCACTAAAACAAATATAAAAGAGCTTATGAGGTTTCACATATATACATACACACATACATATACTATGTATATGCATTCCTTTAATACGCAGGATAGTCGGCAATGCTTTACAAAATATTGAAACCAGAAATTTATTTAAGTTGATTTTTGTTTTCCTATAAATTATCCTTTAGCATCAATGCTCTTGATATATATAAAGGGTTTTTTTAACGAGAAGTTTATTTTCTAAAATAAAATAAAATAAAACAAAAAATTGACATTGAGATGATTCAAATTTTTATTGTATTACGCAGAGAAAAGTATGGCAATTATGAATGAAAAAAAATATCTGGCAATGTCCACCACGACCACACTGACAGATGCCGATTCTATCATTAAAGTTTTTTTTATCACTTTTTGGTAAAATCGCGGTCCTATTTCGTTAATCACATCATGTATTTTGAATTTTAAGGCTGAAATCGGTTCGACTGGCTGCATATAAACTTTGTCTATAACATAGCCCCACAAAAAATAGTCCAGTGATATTAAATCACACGGTTAGGCTGGCCGATCGGTTACGCGATCAGGGAAATTGGTTTGCAATAAATTGATCGTTTCACTGGCTGGGTGGCATCGTTGTGTTGGAACCACATGTCAATAATAGACTAAAATTGAGTAATTAACATTTCGCGATAGCGTGCTCCATTGACCATTACCGCATTTCCAGCCTCGTCTTCGAAAAAAAAACGAACCAATCACGTCTCTAGAACACATAGCGCACCATACGATGATACGTTGAGCGTGCAAAAGCTCAACAGTCGCTCTTCAAATTACAATTGAAAATGGGCTCCCTCCGTCTGAAAAAATATTTTTAGAAAATCCAGCCGGTTGTTACTGAATGAATTGAACGAATCTGGATCGATGTGAATTGTCAGTCGTTTACAATTTCTGCACCAGTTGACCCTTGTAAGGCTTCAAAGTCAATTTCTTACGCAAAATTCTCCATGTGATGGTTTTGGGTAACGGCAATTGTTAAGAACATGGCTCACGGCTGCGATGCTTTCAGTTATACGACCCGGTCGAACACGCGTTGGTTTTCGCGCATTTTGTTTCGACCCTGTCGATTCACTTTTAACGACTAAATTCTAAATAGCGTTCTTAGAAGGATGATTAACATAATCCGAAAACATCACTTTAACAGAACCACCACGAAGGAAAACGTATGAATATTTTTCAATAATTTCTACAACAATTATTTTGGCAAGTTTCAAAGCGCTTGATCAACTAACGCTTAATCAGTTAAAGTGCTTAATGTCAGCTTGAAGTATATATAAAAATATATATTTATTTTGTTCAAGAAATGTTTAGACCTTTTTCTAGCATACAATGCACACACAACAGCAGCAATTTTTGAAATAGGCAACAATGCCTATTTAGTCAAGTACCATGCTACATTCTTTAGGAAAGGGGTAGAGAAGAAATGAAACAGGTGGTCAAAGTATAAGGATAGTTGGAAATAAACTGCCGTATAAGACAGCACAGCGACCAGTGACTATGCCTTCATCGCTGAGCAGCCCCACCGACAGTCAATTTTAAATTTTGTAGTGAACAAAAAACCAAGGTCTTCGTTGGGAATCGAACCCACAACCCCCATACTGACAAGCTAGTACACTACCTACTAGCCTACAGGGGCACCTAACAACAAAACAAAATGTTTGATTATATCCTTAACTCTTCTATAAATTCACCATTTATTACCCGGCAAAGTGTATTACATCTTCCATATGATAATCTCTGTGTAGTTTCCAGCACAGCCGTTAGCGTACTACATATGCTTGAGGATCTATATGTGTTTAAAAATTTTCTTACAATCGGTGACTAATGCTTGACAAATTAGCAATTTTATTAAATATTTATAATTCGTACTTATTGTAAGAACTTATTTTTCTACCCTCGCACATAATGAACTTAATATTATTTTCATTGCTTAAACAAAACAGAGAAGAGTGACAGAAGAGAAAAATTTTCGGTATGCGTTTGCATGTATAAGCTCGTATGTGGCTGTTGTATTGTTGTTTATTAAGATTTCAATCCGTATAATTCAGCAACAACTGCAAAACTTAAAAGAAAAACAGAAATGATGTGCAAACATTGGTTAAAGTTTTTCTATTATAATGTTGCGTAAAAGTTGCTGATATCGGCAAGAAAAATTTATACAAAGACAGTGGAAAAACTTTTGTCGGAAAACCATTTGTCATCTGATTTTATACAAGGCGAAGTAAAAATTAAGCCAAAGTTTCTATATGTACATTATGTAACATCTGAAGGTAAGCGCAAGAAAATTGCGGTGTGATATAATATAATATCTACGCATTAGTAATTAATATGAATTTATAATAATAAAAAAAGTATACATGTGAAATCTTTTTAATAATTCGATGACAAAATGAAATAAAAGTGTTCAGACAGTTTGCATAATGTGTTAAATATTCAAGGAGCATTAAATTCAACATAATAATTACGGGGGTGGGTTCATAATTCAATTCCTCGCCAATTAACTGAAATGGCAACACTGCTGCTGTCAACAGCCAACGTTTCGTACACGGTTACGAAACGGCACAAAAACTCATTCATATCAAACAGCACGAAATTCTCTTTTTTCCATTTTCTTTTCTGGCGGTCCTATTTTGTTAATCACATCACGGATTTTGAGTTTTAAGGCTGAAATTGATTCGATTAGCTTCGTGCAGACTCTGGACTTAACATAGCCCCACAAAGCAAAAAAAAAATCCAGTAGTGTTAAATCTTACGATCTGGCTGGTCACTTAACTGCTGCTTGTCGTGAAATTACGCGATCGGGAAATTTGTTTTACAACAAATTGATTATTTCATTGACTATGTGACATTTGGCGCTGTCCTGTTGAAACCTCATGACATTAATATCCACGTCAATAATAGGCCAAAATTGAGTTGTTAGACTTTCGAGATAGCGTGATCATCTTCGAAAAAAAAACGGCCAATCACACCTACAGACCACATAGCCAACCATACAGTGCATGCAAAGGCTTCTCAATAATCGATTTAGGATTTTCACAAGCCCCAATGTGGCAATTTTGTTTGTTGACATACCATGACAAGTGAAAATGGGCTTCATGTAAAAAAATGATTTTTTCAGAAAAACAACGGCGATGTGAATGATCGGTCGGCTTCAATTTCTGCACCAGTTGAACCTTGTAAGGCTTCAGAGTCAAATCTTTACGCGAAATTCGCCCTGTGATTAGTTTAGGTTCCCCCCGAGGGCACATGATAGTCTTTTTGGAACCTACTATTCCATTTAGACTGGCGTCTTGCGGGGTAAAAGGGAGCCCAGACCCCTCAAAGGCTAGTAGGAGTCGCCTGGACAATCCACATATTTCCACGGGAATCAGTACGCCCCAGAGTACACTATTTGTTCTCTTTAGGCAATGATGTGCTCTGACTGGTTATTGAGGTTGGCCCCTATATGGGAGTATCGTAGTGGTTGTGGATTCGGACCCTCGTGAGAGTTTGTGGGTTGGATCATTCAAATTAACTCAATGAATGGTTCAGGTTTAGTGAGTATGAATGCTGTCGTGTTCTGGATAAAAAAGAGCTTCATGCGTTCTGGACCAGGAGTTGGAAAGTCTCCAACTCTTCAGCAAGAAGTGAAGGCTGCGGCCTACTTCGGGCTTTCGAAATTGCTACTAGAAGTGACCGGAGGATATACGTATTTTAGCGCGTGGTTGATGTCTAATCAACCAAGTGGTTTGACCACCATCTGATTATGACTATATGGTCGGTGCAGATGTAAATCAAATCACGCTTTGTGGTGAGTTTAGGTAATCCCAATTGTTGAGAACGTCGAGGAGTTAACAAATTTGGATCTGCTTCAATAATATGGCTCACGGCTGCAATGCTTTCAGTTGAACAACCCGGTCGAACACGCGGTGGTGTTCGTATCGAGCTTGTTGACTTTTAATAGCAGTATCAGAAGGACGATTATGTTGTCCAAAAATATCACGAATTTCACGAAATGCAACTTTAACAGAAGCACCACTTTCGTTGTGGATTTTAATTATTTTAATGCGTTTTTCGTGCGAAATTTAATTCATTGTAACAATTGCCAATGCATTTGTGTTGCCACAATTGAAAAACAAACTTCTTGTTGAAAAACTCGATATTATTTCTTAAAAACATGGTCGCTCTCAAAATAGTCTTAGAGAGAGTTGTCCACATAAGCGACAACTTCAAACTTCTAGCGTCGATAGCATAATAAAATAACTTTAACGAACAGGAAAATTGTGAGGCGACCTTTTTCTTTGCTGTCGCGAAAGTCGCCAGAAACCTTACTCTCACAATTACCTCTATTATCTTTATAAAAAATTTGTGAAACACCTAACTGTTTATGTTATGAATATATTTTATATTCTAATCCTTGCAATTATTTTCTCTATTAGAACTGCTGGGTAATTGCGTACAGTTTTAATATGTGCACTTTTTTGGTGTTTGCTGATTTAATTATATTTAATACAATTTTGTACTGAATACCACAAGCTTAATAAATACAACTTCAATATACTAAAGAAATTTATAACTTCATTAGCATCTTTAACTAATTTTGATCTTTAGCTATTAAAAAAAAATAATAAGAAAATAATGTGGAAGGAAAAAGCTACTTGTTTTGGCATAAACTCAAGTTAAATTTCTCACGATTTTTTTGTTAACAATCGTACAAAATTTGTAAATTGTTTTAGCACTTATAGTTATTTTGAAAATTATTCCCTTTTTCTTTTTTAAATAACAAAAAAACCTCTTGTCGGCTTTCTTTCTTTCGTTTTTTATTTTGGCCCAAAAAACTGAATCAGCTTTTATATCAAAAGTAATTTCCCAACCAATTTTTTTTGGCACATAAATTGCTACAAAAAGAAAACGTCCCCTTAAGAAAAGAAATTTAAACGAAAATAAAAATAATTTGATTTCGTTGATGTTTTTTTTTTTTATATTTTCATGTCTTTCTGTTACAAACTACTTACAATTTAAAGTTTCCAGGCATTTGAAGCCTAAAAGTCATACGGCTTCGAATGAATGATAGAAATTACTCCTTAAGGTTTGTGTAACCGACAAAACAACTAAACTAAGAACTCACATTTGAACGCTGGCATACAAAGACGTGAGTAAAAAAATAACAAATATAACGTTGTCATCATGCATACTAATTTGTGCAGAAACATAGCGCATACATTGAAGGATCAGAGATGGAAAAGTGTTAAATTTAATATAAATCCTAAATATTTTCTTGAATAAATTACTTTCTAAAAAGTACTATATTCATACAAAATTTCCTTTTAATAAGAGTTTAAGAAGAAGTTTTGCTCTTAGATTTATAAAATTTTTATTTTCTTAAGGCAACATATTAATAAAAAAGAGTTTTCTAAAACATTTTATATCAAAAATCTAGAATAAAGCCAGGCATGATAAAACTACAAAACAGTCTTTTTTAAATTCTCATTAGTTATACAAATACTGTTGTCATTATTTTCCCTCCTGTCTTGCTCTGTCTTTGTGTGATATGAATGGCCAAAGCTTTCGATGTGAAGACCTCATTGTCAGGCCGTATTATAAGCTGTACTGTTGTTTAGGTCGTATCTGCCCATGTAAGTAGAATGGCCGCCATCTGCCACTTTATGTGATGCTAATTTTCAATATTTCCGTCTTTTATTGTTATATAGGTACGGGAGTCCGTCTTAGGGCTTTTTACTTTGTTAAAGAAGTACCTTTTAAGTACAATTCCATTATAATACGTAATCGAAAAAGCAGTTTTATACGTTTCATTAAAGTTAAAAAATTAATTTGACTAAGAGACAGGCACAGAAACCCACCAAAAAGTGTTGTTTCACAAAGCATTTTTTTATGTTTAATTAAAAATATATATTTAAAAATTTTTCGCAAAAAAAATTTTTACGTTACACAAAAAGTAAGTTTTTCTTTAAAAACAAAAAAAAAAAAACAGAATAAATAATTTCTTAAAAAGCCTGCTATAAGAAGAATAAAGAATATTTTTAAAATAACCCCTTTTTTATAAAGGCACTTTTTTATGGTACCTTTAATGGTACCTTAAAAAAAATCTGAAGAAAATATTCTTTAAAACGATAGCATTAAAACACGTGTTTTCATTTTTGTGATTTTTTACTTTATTTAAAATATTTCTTTAAAAGATCTTCAGAATTTTGAAAGTACTCGCTTAAAATTTCATTTTTCTAAAAGAGCATTTAAAATAGCAACATGTTTAAACAGTACTTTAAAAAAAAATTGCGTTAAAGTGCATATTATTTAAAAATTCCTTTTTAATATAGCACACTTTAAAGGAAAAACAATTGCTAAAAATTACTTTTTTAATATTAAGCTATCTTTAGTAGTATTTTATAAAATTTTCTATATAAAAAGCCTTTTAAAAATTTATTAGATTTGAACAGGGTAAGTGCTTTTACAAACTCATTTTTGAAATAACGGCACTCAAACAATCCCTTAAACATTAGGTTATAAGTAAATTGATACTTTTTTTCAAAACAGTTAAGAAAAAAGCAATTAAAATAACATTTGTTTAGTTATGGCTCTTGAATTAATTTTTGTGTTTTAAAAGTACCTGTTTGAAAGAATCAACTTAAGAGCCCTAAAATAAAAATACTTTTCTCCCCTTTAAATATCTGCATTAATCATTTCTTATAGTGCAGCATGTATGACGCTATCTACACAACTATAACATCATAATCATGATCATCACTATCAAACATATTTAAAATGCATAATTTGTACCATGTGTAAGAAAACGTGCCACAGGCACTGTGTCAAATAAACTAACTATTGGTAGAATTTTATAGAAGAAAAAAAAAAAAGAAAGAAAGAACAAACACTTTTCACTTCTATCCATTCCTCCATATTCATACTTAACCAACAACCTTACAATTGAATTGGCAATTGCAGCTTTTAGAAACAAAATAAAAAAAATATACTTTAACTAAGAAATCAGAGCGAAATTACAGAAACAAATTAGAGAAATAAGAAACAATCAGTAATTTTTATTACCATTTTTCTCTCAGCATACTGCAGCATTTAGATGAGTGTTGTAGTTGTGCAGAAAAATGAAGTTGATGTTGGTTTCATATTTAAAGACTTAAAAATAAGTATTAAGTTTTATTATTTTTATAAAACAGAAAACTAGAAACAAGTCAATCCGGATTTTATGCCAGCAGACCTTATAGCCCATTGAATCAACGCGTCCATGAACCAACAAACCATATGCCTTTTTTAGGTTTCTTTAACTTAAATTGTTAGAGCATTTGTTAAAACTAAAAACCATTTTTAAAAAGCAAACAACTGATTTCATTGTTAATTTTCTTTATTATTTTTTTTTAGGAGATTTTTGGCAGTCAGCTGTGCTCCAATAGAAATGGTGAAAATAAGCACAAACGTGTGTGAAAATTTGGGTCAATCATTTTGTTTTTTGTATATTAGAAATCTTAAGTTTAGGAAAATTTAAATAATTTTACTTTTTTGTAGGCATCTCAGTTTCTCAAGATTTTTTCAGAAGGATAAGAAAACTACAAATAACTATACGTTGCAATTCCTTTATTGTGTAACATTAGAAAACTGGTTAGAGTATATAACAGTTTTTTTACATTCTGCACCATTTACATACGGGAAGATAGATAAAGATTAAGTCGTTACTATTGTTCTTTCCCGTCTTATCTTGCTGTTTTGAAGTTATTCTCATCTTGAGAATGATGTGTTCGCATGGAAAGCGCTCGCCTTTGACTTCAAAACAGCTAAATAAAACGGGAAGTGACAATAGCATTTCAGTTACTGGCGGAGGCAAAATAAACAATATAACACCAGATTAAGTAGGTTTTTAACTACACAAAATAAAAGAACAAAATAAATTATTGTGATGAGATTCATTATCGTTTCATTTTGGGTTTGCAAACAAATATTATTTATAAAATTTTAAAAAATAAACATTGTAGTGGTATGAGCACAGCAACAATATTTGTCATCTGCTAATAACACTTTAGTCAAAATGAAGAAAATTTTTTTGCTAATCACTTGGCAATCTCGCACAAAAGAGATATAATTTGCTTTGAACTAAATATTTTGTGCTTGACAATTAAGCAGTTTAAGATTTCAAAAATTTGATTTCACCCTTGGCGAAAAGCTCTTTCTTAAAAATGATCATAAAACATTACAATATATTTTTATTGATATTGTATTATGCTAATTTATCAATATGGTTTCATTAACAGCGATATTATCAATATGTATTCTATTAAGATAATTTGCTTAGAATCATATTAATAAATTTTATTGTGATGCTCTCAGGTCATGTCAACCTCATTTACAAACTTTCTTTGCATTATTAAATCATGAGTACATAAAAGAAAAATTATACTTTAATTATGTTTCGACTTACGTTGATTTTGTAGTTACATACTTCATTTATGTTCTCGTAAATTAAGTTTATACCGAATGTTTTTACAAACGTAGAGGATTTTAAGCTGCTAGCAGTTTTTTAAATGCCCGCCATTTTGCTAGCTATCAAGTCATTTATGCATAGCTTGGCATTTCCATTTCAATATGAATAGACAGATGCCTGAAGAAAGCTTCTAAATTGTGTAAATTTACTTTAAAAGGTAAGCGAATCTTGTTTAGTGATGAAGCTCACTTTTATTTGAATAATACTAGAAGATAATCTTTCCAATAAAGTAAATTTCATGTTAATTAAAAAAAACTCAAATTTAAGCTATTTCGAATCGTACCACTACTACTCATGCTAATACTAATTCTACTCATACTCGTATTACTAATCATATTGCTGCTACTCATACTCATGCTACTATTGCTTGTCCTGCTACTTCTAACACTCATACTACTACTCGTGCTTTTAAACAAAAAACAAAACAAAACTACCATTTTAGGGGTATGTTGTGACACCGTTACATGCTGTTTGAAGTATGCTTTATACGTTGGTAAAATCATCGGTCAACACCGATGATTCTACCAATCAACATTCACTGGTGATCACTATAGAGCCATGATTACGAAATTTTTCGTTCATCAACTGAACGACCATGATTTGCAGGAGCTGTTATTTTGACAAGTCTCACACAACTTGTGCCATTTTTGATTAATTAAAAGAAACGTATGGTAACCACATAGTTTTACTATGTGGCTATTTGCTGAGGGGATATATGAAATCGCTAGTCTATGCCGATAATAAGCCCGAAACTTTAGCACAACATTTACTATTTTATGCGCGCAAAAATGTTGCAAGAAGTCATCGAAAATCAGAGCTTCAGTTTATAATACCTCGGAACTAACTGTGGGGGTCTTATGGCCCAACGTTAATAATGTCAATTTGGACAATATATTGGCAGGAAGATGATTTATTAACTTAAAAGAAATAGTTAACAGTAAAAGAAAAGTAAACGACCCACGTGAATTTTACAAACTGCGTGGTTTTCTAGGAAATATTTTACACACAAAACAACAACAACATGCTTATGAGAAATTCTACCAAAGAAGTAAGTAACAGAAAACAAAAACAACTTATACAGAGCAAAACACACAGCCAAGCATATTCCAATTACAATACCACAGGATAATTTTTCAAACAAAGTAAATTTCATGTCAATTAAAAAAAAATCAAGTTTGTTTTATTCAATTTCAACTCATACCACTACTACTCATACTAATGCTAACTTTGCTAACTACATCACCGATCAATTAAGTAAAAATAACCACAAAGCTGTTGACACACTTCTACATGCCAAACTGTTATCAAAATTGGATAACATTGGAATACGTGGAAATTGTCTAACACTCTTTGAGAATTACCTAAAATTTAGAAAATATTTCGTCAAAATATCTGACTGTGTCAGCCATGAATTGGATATGAGTTAGGGTGTCCCACAAGGATCAAAATTGGGTCTAATTTTATATATACTATACTTAAATGAACTCATTAGCACGCTAAACAACAGCAAAACATTTGCCTATGCTGATGATACAACCATAATTGTTGCGCACAAGAATGCTGAAAGTGCTTTAGAGATCATGCAAATCGAAGTAGAAAAGGCTCCAAGATAGTGTCATGACCATGGATTGATAATAAATAAATCTAAAACAAAATTGATGCACATCAAACTACCACATTTCCGATACACTGATTTAAAACTGCGATTACATTGCATAGATTGTCTGCACGACAAAAAAAGGGCAAGCATCCACTGTAATGTTGGAGAGTGTAACAGGCGCGTTGAAATTGTAAATTCTTACAAATACCTTAGAGTAATCATGGACCATAATTTCAACTGGCATTAGCACATTTAACACATCAGAAAAAAATTAAGGAAAGCCTCCTACATGTTACACCATCTGAGATTGTGTTCGAATACAACGGTTTTAAGACTAGCATATTTCGCACTAGTTGAATCGCATATTCGACACGGTATCACAGCTGGGGGAAGCTCCACCTATTGCAGAAAACTACAAACGACTCAGAATCAATTAGTTAAAATATTGGATACACCCAGGCGATGTCGAAATTATTAAGTGAACTATGATGGTGCAGGCTACAATAGGGTCATCGATAGTACGACAAATATCGATGTTGTTTCCGGCTCAGCAGCAACCAATCCGTCAACCGCTACAAATGTGTCAGCAAATGAAATATTTAACAACTTCAGTATCTCAAATAACAATAATGAAAGTAGAACCCTAAGCGACCTGCAAATATTAAACATAAGAAGTATTTACTATACAACACTGGCCATTGAATTTAAGAAAAATACCCGTTTTTGTACAAAAATTGAAAATAAAAACCAAACACACCGGAACAAGGAGGGCAGATTTAAAATATAGAAATATAGAAATAATTATGGAAGAAACACACTGGCTGTTGTGCTACCCACGGTATTCAATATGATGCCAACAGACATCTTTAATATTTCAACTAACCACCACAAAACCAGGAGTGTTTATAAACGATTTTTTATAAAGATACAATAGTATATTTCCAAATGGTCACGGATTGATTCTTACATTGGATATATTTCTTGGATTAACGTATCTTTAACGTAAATAGTATCATGATTTTAGTATGCAACGAATGGAATTATATTTGATTAGACTTTCAATATTATATTATGTACCTGCAGACAAGCTCAAGCGGCGTCGCAAGGTAATTTATGTATAAAATGTTTGTTTTTTTTTAATATGTAAATATATTTTTAATGAATTACTGAATGAATGAATAAAAAAAAATGCTACTCATACTATTAATAGACATACTCATGCTACTACTACTCATACTAATACTTCTCACATTCATACTACTACTATTGATGCCGCTACAGCTCATGCTTATACTTATACTCATGCTACTGCTACTCATACTACTACTTCTCATACTCTATCTATAACTACTTATATTATTACTACACATACTTATACTACTGCTACTCATACTTCTCTACTACTACTTCTCATATTTCAACTACTCTTACTCTATACCTTTATAAAAACATATATAATGCAGTTACGAAATGCTCACATCGTCCGCAAAAATTCTCTTTAAAAGATATTCGGAGATTATTAAGTATTTTGTTATCGTTTTAAAAAATGACTTAAGAATAGTAATCTCTATGCCAATTAAACATAAATTCCTTATTTAAAAGCTAGAATTTTTAAAGATAATTCTTGATTTCCGGTAATAAATGTTTTATGAATTTAAAAACCCTAAAACATCTCTCTTTGGTCGCATTTTACTTTGCCACATTTGCCGACCTTGCTAAATAAGACATTTTCCTCTATTTTCTTTTTCTATTATTTTATAAATTTATTTTCAAACAATGTAACACTTTTTGGATAGTGGCAATAAAATAATATTATCTTTTTAAAATACTTAAGAATAGAAAGAGAAGATAATAAGCTGCTGAGGTTGCACACTATTGATATTTGCTAGTGGCTGAGCTTCTAAACTAAGGCGTTGGTAAAAATAAAATATAATAAAATGGAATAAAAAATATATAAAACTTATCGACAATTTAAGAGAAAATAAAAATATGCAAAGAAATGTTAGAATAATAATCCTTGGTAATAAATATTGTTGTAAAGAATCAGGGTAAATGTTAAAATAAAACATTGCTTTTGTATCTATTCTTTGTTAACCAATTTCTTTTGTATTTTTATTTTTTTTTTAATCCTTAAATGTGCTTAAATTTTGTAATTTTTAGTTTTTATATTAAGAAATCAACACACAAGTAATTTCAATTCAAAAATTTCAATTGGTTTATTAATTCACAAGACATTTTAATTTTGATGACAAAAGCCAAAGAATGCATACGCAGTGCTAATCTTATGCTCTCTTTGCCAAATGTTGCAGTAAACACTTTTTCGAACTTAGCTGGCCGAGTGACAAATAACGGAAAAATATTTGCCTTGAGGGAGTAAATTGTTCCTGCTTTATAAGTATAAAACAGTGAAATAATCGAGATGTATCAATTCGAACCAGCTGGAGGATAACTGATGGGTCCATTCATTGAAATCAGTTTATCGCCAGATTTTGATTTCAACAAGTTGAGAAGTGTGATCTCACATGTAGAATTTTTCTGTTTTAAGCACATCAAACCCGCATCAATATTTTTCATGCTTTCAAACAAAAAAATCATTGATCACAATGGGGTAATAGTAACGCGAGCTTTAATTTTAGTTTTGAAGATAATAAGGTATAAATGATACCAATGTATAAATCGTAACAAGCGGTAGATTTTTCTAGATCTAATGAAGTCTGAAGAATCTTTCGTGGCTAACCCATGTTCTATCGGGTTGAATTCTAATATAAATTATCTGGTTTTTTTTTTCATTTTTCAATTGTAAATGAATAATTTTTGGAACTCTTACGTATGAATGTATGTGTTGTTGTCATTCCCCTCGTTATTGGTTGTTTGTTCGTTATGATCATCGAGTACTTTTGATGTGATGAGATCGTTTTTAAGCCGCATTTCTGTTAGTATAAATAGTTTTGGCAGTAGTGTGTATGTATGTATCGGGGTTTTCAACAAGAAAATTGTTTTTCAATTGCGGCAACACCAACATCTAATTTGACATTTAGTTTATTGACATATTTATAGCATATACATTGGCAATTGTTACAATAAATAAAATTTCGCACGAAAATCGCATGAAAATAATTTAAGTCCACAATGAAAACATGGTGATCCTCTTGAAGTTACATTTCGCAAAATTCGTCATAATTTCGGGCAACATAATCGTCCTTTTGAGATCGCTATTAAGAATTTGGTCTTTAAATTTGAGTCGAAAGGCTCGATTCAAAATGTACGAACACCAATGCGTATTCGACCGAGTCATTCAACTAAAAACATCGCAGCCGTGAGCCACAGTATTGCAGCAGATCCAATTTTGTTAATTCTTCGAAGATTTTCACAATTGGATTTATCCGAAACCAGTACATAGAGAGTTTTGCGTAACGATTTGAGTTTGATGCCTTAAAAGGTTTAATTGGTGCGGGAATTGAAGCCGGCCGATCATTCAGGAACAACCCGCTGGTTTTACTAAAAAAACAATTTTTTTAGACTTAATCCATTTTCACTTGTCAGGGTATGTCAACAGGCAAAATTGCCGCATTTGGACTTCTGAAAATTCTAGAGCCATTATTGAGAAACCTTTGCATGCTCAACGTGTCACTGTATGGTGCATTATGTGGTCTGGAGGCGTGAGGCTGGAAATGCGGTAGCGGTCAGTGGATTACGCTCAACTCAATTTTGCCCTATTATTGACGATGAGGTTTCAACAGGACAGTGCCACATGTCATACAGCCAATGAAACGATAAATATATTGTAAAACAAATTTCCCGATCGCATAATTTCACGACAATCAGCAGTTAAGTGGCCAGCCAGATCGTGTGATTTAACACGACTGTGAGACTATGTTAAGGTCTATATCGAATCGATTTCAGCCTTAAAACTCAAAATCCGTGATATGATTAACGAAATAGGTCCGCCATTTTGCCAAAAAGTAAATAAAAACATTGATGAAAGAATTGACATCTGGTCGATGGACATTTGCCAGATATTATTTTTCATACATAATTGTCAAACTTTTCTCTTCGTAATACAATCAAAACTTGAATCATCTTAATTTAAATTGTTTGTTTTATTTTCGTTTAGAAACAAACTTCTTGTTGAAAACCCCTTTATTAAGAAATATATTTTTTATCATCAAATTTTAATTAAATAAAGATTTTTCTATTGGCTTTACTGCATGGTTTTTAATTATTTAAAAGTTTTCGTTTGATTTTAACTACTTTTAAACACTTTTTGATGGGGAAAAATCGCCTGTTTTAAATGTTTTTATTTAAAACGAAACTCCTAAAATCGTTTATCAACTTTAAATTTCATGCCAAAAAAAGGAAATCAAACCTAAATTTACTCATAACAAGATGTGACACACCAACTTAAAAATGTAATTTCGCTCATTTTCTTTTAAATACTTTGTATAACACGTGATTTGGTTATTATCACGTTTATGTTGAAAAGTTTTCTTTCTACATTTTTTAATACATCATGCATTTTTTTTTCATTATATTTTTTGTTTGTCTTCTATTTTCCTATAGATTGTATACTTTTATGCTTTTCTTTTAAGAATTTTCATACAAAAACTGCAAATTTGTGTGAAATATTTCTTTTAATTTACCAGTATACGATGATGATGATGATGTGGGAGTTTGTATGTAGTTGTAACTATGATTATATCAAGCATGAAAATATTTTGATTGGTGTAAGAAATTGCAAACAACATAAAGTTTGTAATTTTGAAAGATGGCTTAAAAGGAAGTGAAATTAAAAAAGTGCATTTTTTTATATGTAGCGCTCGATGCATGGAAGTTAATAACAAACAAATCGCTCTATTTGCACATCTAAATCAGTATCCAAAGCCGGCTTGCTTTTCTTCTTATAAACCATTTGCGATTTGACATGTATTGTAGATTTCGTATACTATTTGAATCTTAATATAATTGGTTTAACATATAACATATAAACTGTTATGTTCGAAGTTTCTTTAGCAAGTTCTAAAACAACTATAAAGAATGGTAGGGATTTTCCTTTCATGTTAAACTAAATCGTTTATTTTTAAGAAAGCACAACTCAAGTGAAGTTTCCTTAAAAAAATATAATTATTTCAAACAAATATGCAAGTAGACAGGTGTTTGCATTGAATAAAAGCATTTAATTGAAAAATGTCTGAAAAATTTGAAAGCAAGTGTGAACGTTGTTTGATCTCTGCGGTTGCTATTCCTTAAAACAAAATGTATGTATGTATGCTTAATTATTTTTTCTTCTACTATAAATACTCTTTTTGTATATTTAAAAGCCTGGGTATAGAAAAACTCCTTTAGCAACAGGCCTTTGTTAACAGGCCAATTAAAATATTATATTTTTATTTAGCAGTTTATAAAAGAAAATGTTTTTGTGAACAAATCTTCTATAAGAACACAAGTCTTATAAATGTATTTTTTAAAATGAAGCAATTTTAAAAGCATAATAAAATATTTATTAATTAAAATTTAAATGTATTATTACTAAAGGAAAAGCATATCGTATGTTCATTTCACTACTGCTCATGTAGATTATCAGTGGATTTTATCACCAAATTTTGTATAGAAAACTTAAGCTAAATTGATTAAATAGGAATTATATGCAACCAACATAGAAAAAAAGACAGCAAAACTCTAAAAGATTTTATACAAAAATACAATAAAGATTAAAAAGTAACTTCTTTGTTTTTCATTAGGATTTCGATTAGAAGCCATTTAAAGGCTGAGCCGTCTAACGTTTTTTTTTCAACTAGTGCTTATTTCGTGAATGGTAACAACTGTGGATCAAACCACTGCATAACGCCATGCTCGTCCTAGGAAGCCGAAGCTATAATTCTATGCAACAGAACTTTCTAGTTGCAACTTCGATGATTCCAGAGCAGGGCTGCAAATCATCACTCCTTGCTTAAGAGTTGGAGACTTTCCAACTCCTATCCAGAACACATGTCTAGCACGCTCACTGGATCTGGGAATATTTCACCAGGTAGGTGTTATTAAAGATAAAATGAACCCGGCCACCATATAACCATAGACTGTTATGGAGCCGCGAAACCACAACCACCACGATACTCCCATATAGGGGCCAACCTCAATAATCAGTCAAAGAACAGTTAAATGTCTAAAGAGACAGATAACGAACTCTGCGGCTTACTGATTCCCGTGGAAATAAAGTGGGGTTTCCAGTTGTACCCCAGCTGACTTCAGGGGACTGGGCTTTCTTTTTCCATGAGTTGCACAGGTCTAAGTTGTTGCTATCTTCCAAGACCATATATATGTGCCCCCGGGGGGTCGTGAATGATAACACTTAGCTCATAATTAGTTTTATCTCTCCGCTGAACGAATATGGTTTTGTATACGCTTAAACAACGCTTCGCTAAGTAGGCCTGCGATCGACTTACAGAAGATGCCGATTTTGCAAAAAAAAAATCGTCTTTTCAGATGAAGCTCATTGATCTTGGCGGGTATGTAAACAAGCAAAATTGTCGCATTTGGGGCACAGAAAACCCGCACGCACCCAAGACGAGGCATAATTGGGTCATTTTTCAAGAGTGGCCGTTACAGTCAATGGCGATCGTTATCAGGCAATGTTGAACGAATTTTTGTTCACAAAAATTGAAGAGGAGGATATTGGCAACATTTGGTTTCAACAGGATGGCACTCAGCCGAACAAAAATACACGTTTTGTTTATAGCGTTCAAAAAAAAAAGTTATTTGGTGGACCATATAAGTTGGAAAAATAAAGTTTTTAAGAAATTTTTTCCAAAAAATATAAATTAAAATATTCGATGCTAACTCTTATCAATGTAATTTTTTCAAGTTTTTTTTAAAAAGTTTTTCAGTTTTGAAAATTAACTTTTCGAAAAGTGATACTGTAGTTCCCGTACTTTCATGCAATAGCATGAAACTTTCATGCCGGAAGCCACCCACCCAGTAAACAGCTCCCGATAGAAAGCCCTACTGAAATAGGAGTATCAAATTTTCGTTTTTAGTGAACTTAACCTTAAGAGTGGAAATGTCACTTACCAGAGAATTTTGAAGACCTCTCATCTATCACAGGCCGATTATTTTGGAACCATAATAATTAGATACTTAAGCAACACATAATCAAGCTAAAAAAAAATTACATGATGCTCTTTAGAGACATTAGTTTATATAGTTGTAGAAAGACACTTGCAATTTGTACAGGGTGTGCAGGGAACAATTAGAAAATTAAAATAAAATTTAGATGGTGGGGTCCGTAGAAATGTGACTTTTACATATAAGATTTTATTTTCAAGGGAGATACTGTAATTTTACACATAGTGTATTGACAAGTTTAAAAAATAAAATTATAAATTAAATGAAAGCTCTTACATATGTAACTGTTATCTATATGACCTGATCTACTATACCGTTGTAAGCATTTAAATTTAGAATAAAGTATGTAGAATGAGATCAAAAGAGTTACATTTTGAATTAGAGGGCATCCCATATAGAAGTATTTTTTGACACTTATAACATTTTAATTTTTTTTAAACTGTTATAAGTAGACACCAGCAATTTTCACACTGATTAGGTCCGCTAAAAAAACAAGTATAAAATATGACTCTAAATTCTAAGAGTGTACCTAAAAAGCACTGGATATTGATGCATATTTACTCAGGTATGGCACCACACTATGTGGATATAAACAATTATCAATAAAAGAATTTAAAATTATATAATTATATTTTTCAAAAAAGTACCTTTTAAAAATAACTTTAATAAAAGTACTTTTTCTTTTTACTACTTTAGTTAGATATGGAGTTGTCAGGAGATGGCGTAATAATTTTTATTGGGAATAGAAAACACTTGTCACATGTTTTTAGGTTAAGGTGCAGCGGATAAATCCAGTTAAATAAATTTAAATATATTAAATTGAAGGGCCTTTTGAGCTTTTTATAGAGCTCAAATTAGTTTTTGAAACTGCTTTTCTCAAAAGAAAGATTTAAAGCTTATATAAGTATTTTACAAAAAGGATAGCTTAAGAAAAATAAAATAATTAAAAAAAAGTACTTTTTTAAAAATATAATACATATTGATTCACAAATTTTTAAAAAAATAAATTTTAAGAGAAAAAGCAATTAATTTAAATAACATAGTTTTGGCAGGTAATAAAACATCTGCAATAAATGGCTTTAACATATAAATAACTTAATATTTTGCTTTCTTGCTGGGCTACCTTAAGCATTCTTTAAAAAATGTTCATTCTTTTCCTTTATACAGCTTTAAAGCTTTTTCTAACGATTGCTTTCCTCATAACACAGTATGATTTAATATCCCTTTTTTTATTTTCTTGTCTTATTTGTTTTTACTATCATGGTTTGTAAATGTTTTTGTCTGTCACAGCTCTTCACAAAATATCTAATATGTTTTATGGCAACATTATGACAAAATCTGTTTAGATAACAACAAATTTTATGACAAAAAATTGAACACAAGAAATACATGAATAACAAAACTTAAAAACATTGTATTAAAATGCTTTAGGGGTTGTTTTGAATGTTTAACACGATTTAAGCTGGAAGAAAATTCCTGGTAAAAAAGGAAGAAAAAAATTAAACAAAAAATTTAGCAGCGCCAAAAAGTGACAAAATGACAAGTAACAGATTTTTTACATTTTACGCATATTTTTTTGACATGATGAAAATAAAAAGAATTGAAAAAGGAAGAAGAAAAGAAATCTGTTCCCTTATCATTATAAAACTTGATTTCTTAGACATGAATTGTTATTCTGGTCTCTGGCAAATTTCAAAAAGGAAAAAGGCAAAAACTACTGTGGAGTGAAAATAAATAAAAAAATACTTTTTTTAATGTAGCAAAACGTGTTGGAAAATTTTCTGTAATTTTTTTTTGTGATGTTAAAAACTTGTTTACAAACTTTAGTCTTAACTAGGGTTTAATGTTGCTGAGGTATAGTTTTTAATGCTAAAAGTTACTGAAAATAAATCCCAATAGAAATTTAAAAATTTTTCATTTTAGAGTCTATTGCTTAAAATATTAAAATCTATTTAAACTAATAAAATTTCTAAAAGAACTGAATTATTTATTTTTTAATTTAATCTTAAACATTTCCTAAAAGCTCTTTATCTTATGTAAAATTTTCAGAAACGTGTGCGATTGTAGAGTACCCACGGTACCATAAAAATGAAGATGTAGAGGAAACATTTTTTATAAATAATTTATTGTTTCAGTACAAGATCTTTTATATACAAAATTAGCATAATTTTTATTTTAATTTTCAGTAGTTCACCACACCATTGGGTGACATCTTTCGGAAAAAAAATTTAAATAATTTGTTTGTCAACAATTTTTCATTTATCGATTGATTTGTCAAATTGTTTATACACTTTTTTTCCTGAAGACGCCATCCAATTGTGTGGCGAAATATTGAAAACAAAAAGTAAATATTATCTTAGTTTTGCATATAAAAAACCATGTGATTGAAGAATTAATAACGTATAAAAAATTTATTAGGTCAAATAATTATAATTATTATTTAGAAGTATTTTCTTTATAAGGTGAGCTTAAGGCCTTTACGTACCGAAGTCTATTCGATAATCAGTAATTCACTTTTTTCAAAAAGCACTCAGGGCATGATCCGTTTGCACGCCATGGATGGTACCAAAACTGAAAAACGTTCGATTTAAATTTCATACATTGAAAGTGACTGGAAAGACCTCTGAAAGAAATTCATTCTACAAACGGTTTGTTCTGCCAAAGAATGAATTTTCTCTGTAATGCATAGTACGATTCACTGGCTGATCAACCACAAATGGATTCGGTCTCAACGAAAATCGGGTTAAATGTAAAAACGTGCAAGTAAAGGGAACAAGTTTCCTAATTTCATTGGAGCACTTACCATTGCAGTAACGATAAAACAGTGAACTAAAACCAACATTGTCTCGATGCTCTAGAAAATCAATAGAGTTGAATGTCCCTAATGGGTTCCTTAGCTCTCTCCTGTATGCGGTCGAACAATTCCAAAATAGACTTTAGGGTGCCGGCCCATACATGAGAATTATTTCCATTTTTGGACGGATATAGGTGGTATAAATAATACGAAGATCAGATGGAGTGAGGTATCTTTTACACCGTTTTAGAAAGCCGAGGCACTTTAGAAAATTACACTGAATTTCCATGGCAAGAGCTCCCGATCTCTTAATACTTACACACCCATAGTAACAGGTGCAGCATCATTTCCTATCCGTAAATATGCAACATTGAGTCTTACGGGCATTAAAATCGACTTTATTCACACGACCCCATTCAGGGATTGTTGCGAGATTGTGATTGAGCGTACTATTCATATTCTGCCTTTTGGAGCCCACCTGGTTCGGTCTATTACTGAATGATTACTAATGAGAAATGGTGCTGTCATCTGCAAAAGATTTTCTAGGGTTGTAAGTTTGAAAGAAGGTCATTTAAAAAAAATTAGAAATAGGGTAGCAGGAGAAAGAACGGAGCCTTGCGGTATCCCTGTATTAATTTTGAACTCCTTTGATGGAATCCCATTTATAACAACTAGTATAGTGCGATTCCTGAAAAAACTCACTACAAATCTGGAGAAATTGTCACCGATATCGAAAGCAACAACTTTTGAGAGAAGTGCATCATGTCACACTCTATCAAAAGCCTTGGCAATATCTAGAGCCACCACCTTACTTTCCTTAAAATGATATTTGGAGTTGCACCATTGTTTTGACAGGAAAGGCAGCAAGTCCACCGTAGAGTGCTCCTATGGAAACCATACTATCGACCGCTAATAGTCGCACTAGCTTAGAAGAGCACTGTTCCATGATCTATGCTGGAATCCCATCTGACCCAGGAGACTTGTTGACATTGAGATCTGTTTAAGCCTTTTTAGCACCTCGAGCTCGAAAGAATATTTTTGGCATAGTAAATAATACTCTGTCGCGTTCGGGCTGCGGTTGACTGCTTTCCGGCAAATACGTATTATTTGCAAATATATCAGCCAAAAAGTTAACTTTATGATTCGGGTCAGTGAATATTTATTCATTGACTGCTTCATTTAAAAGAGTCGGAATTGAAGAACTAACTAAGAACTAGCATTATCCCTTACTATTTTAACAAATGACCAAAAGTTCTTTCTACCCCGAAGAGTAGCTTAAATTTGGTTTGGCGTTGTGCTCATAAGATGTTACAACTGAATGAATATTTTCTATAATTGTAAGGTTCTGAAAATGGGTTGTAGCAAATCGTTTTGCGATTTCTAAGTTTATTTCCTTCTCGTTATTTAACGTTTAGAATGAGGTGGCATAATTAGGAACAGAAAGTTGCTAAAGTTGACATTTTTGTGAACGTTTTAAACGTTATTCAATGAATTTATAAATAATAATGGAGAAACTATTTATGAAGGACTTTTATCTGCCAACATATCAATATTCTAAAAACCTGAAAGCGAAGGGAAGAGGTTAAACAACTTTCGGGCAGCAAAGGTAAAGACCAAAAACTGAAATTTGAATAAGTTTAATTTGAACTAAGCCAAATTAATCAGGAATTTTAAAATGATTTACAAATATTAAATTTAAATAAAATTGAAATCGACAGTTTTTTTTTGGAACTGTAAATTTTGCGACCAAAATTAGAAAAAAAAAAATCGCATTTAAAGTGTCTTCTTAAACCAATTCTAAATTCTTGTTTAAATTCTGTCAAATATTTGCAATTAGCAAGCCAACTGTAAATGACCTTTCGCTTCCTTACATTTTTTGTTATTTAAGAATTTTGTTGGGTTACTAGAAATTTTCATGTACCCTAAAAAGTCCTTAAATTATAAAAATTGAAAACTAACAAATTTGAAAAATTCGTTTTGAAATGCAATTGAAATAATCAGTTTCTTTAGAATAATTTGTTGTAAAAGTATTGCAGTGCGGGGATCATAAGACATGATTCAATTCTGAATATAAATTATAAAGTAGAAAATAAAATCTGTATTTGTATTTCGAAACAATTTATTTACATACTTATAAAGAAAAATAAAGGAAAGTTTTGTAAAAAAATATTTACGCAAAAATATATTGAAATACAAGTGGCAACTGGATGACAATGGAGTAATATTAATTTTAATTCATAACACACATAAGCACATACAAGCTCTTAACTCTCTTTGCAAATCACACGTATACACTCACACATAAAAAACATAAAATCCAATGACAGTATAGTTGTTATGTTTGTTACAATAGTGTTTTTTGTTTGTTTTCTGACTCTTGTTTTCTCTATGCAGTTGCATCCTTTATAGGTTGGGGATTTGACAGCTACCGGTGTAAGTGTGTGTGTGTGAACACTCTAAATGCGAGAATGGATGTGTGCTTATTTCAGGCCAACACCCAAAGTGGTTTTATGAAAACATATAAAATAAAGCCAAATCTTACAACTCCTGTGAGAAGGTTGTTTTTTTGCTACTATGGAAGCAAACAAAAAATAATGGGTGTATCAAAATATACCTACGATTTAAATTAAGTAAAAAAGATAAAGTATATAATAAGTATATACCGTATAAAGGTATACATCCTGAAGAGGACCTTTACTGCTCAATAGAAATTCTGGCTTCAACATAAGTAGAGTAATAAAACACTGTTAAAAGCTGTATGGTACATTAAATCACTACTTTTAAATCACACGTCGTCACCATTAATAATAACATAGAATTTGAATACAGAAGCCAGAGAAGAATGATAATATACGCAGCTTTGTCTCTTTACTACTACCTATTCTGATAAAAATGTTAATGAATGATAATGGGCTATATTAATTCAACTTCCTGATGAATCAAAAGTTTTGAGATTAATTTTTCATATAAATGTGGTCCGGTTAATATTCAGAGTTGCATTCTTAATAAAAGTGCTATGGCATCGGCAAAACCTCTTCCAATAATCTTCAATATATCATTGAATTTTGGTTATTTTCGTAAAAAATGGAAGGATTCTTTTATTATTTCATTATTTAAATCTGGTTGTAGGAATAATGTTGCCAATTACAAAGGTATTGGCAAGCTTAGCGCTATGCCTAAACTTTGTGAGAAAGACGTAACTGACCACCTTACCCATCAAGTATCGTCTATATAGGTTCCTACTCAGCATGGTTTTAGAAGAGGTTGTTCAACCGTTACTAATCTTTTGATATTAACAACTCCAGTCAATCGGGGATTTGTTCAATTCAAACAAAGCGATGTTATTTACACCAACTTCAGTAAAGCACTTTATAAGGTCCTCCACAAACATCTGGTAACGAAACTTGAGCTTATGGGATTCACAAACAATCTGCTTATGTGGATTAATTTATATCTTTCAAATAAAACTCAAAAAGTTCATTTTAACACGTTTACTTCCAATTAATTTTTGTTTCATCTGATGTGGCGTAGGGTGACCATCTGGTTTCTTTATTATTTTTCTTGTTGGTTAATGATCTACCTAATACCATTAAAAACTCAAACTTTCTATTATAGGGAGACGACGTGAAAATATTTCGAACATATAATCGCCACGCTAATCACATTCTAATCTAAAAGATACATTTCATATAATTCGTGATATTTTCGGACAACATAGTCGTCCTTTTGAGACCGCTGTTAAGAATTTGGTAGTTAAATATGACTCGACAGGCTCGATACAAAATGTGCGAACACCAACGATCGGATTGTTCAACTGAAAGCATCGCAGCCGTGAGCCATAGTATTAAAGCAGATGCAAATTTGTGAATTCCTCGACGTTCTCAGCAAACCACCACATGACGAATTTAATGTAAGGATTAGACTTTGAAGCCTTACAAGGTTCAACTGGCGCTGAAATTAAAGCCGATTCAGGAATAATCGGCTGGTTTTTCTGAAAATTTTTTTCAGTCGAAGCCCGGGTATGTCAACAAGCAAAATTGGCGCATTTGAGTATTCTGAAAATCCTAGAGAGATTATTGAGAAGCCTTTGCATGCTCAATGTGTCACTGTATAGTAAGTTATATAATTTGGAGGCGTGTCTGGGGCGTTTTTTTTCGAATATGAGGCTGGATATGCAACACGCTAATGCGAGATGCTAACAGCTCAATTTGTGGTTTCAACAGGTTGGTGTCAAATGTCACACAGCCAATAGAACGCTCAATTTATTGCAAACCAAATTTCCCGATCCCATAATTTTACGACTACCAACAGTTCAGTGGCCGGATAGATCATGTGCTTTAACACCATTGGATTATTTTTTGTGGGGCTATGTTAAGGACACAGTCTATATAGAGCCAATCGACTCGATTTCAGCCTGAAAACTTAAATTTCGTGATGTGATTAAGGAAATAGGACCACCATTTTGCCAAAAAAACACTTTGAGAAAAAAATCGACATCTGTCAGCGCCGTCGTGGTGGACATTTGTCCGATATAATTTTTCATTTATAATTGTCGAACTTTTCTCTTCGTAATACAATTAAAATTTGAATTGTCAGCAAAGTTCATTTTGAAACGGCCTTTAAAATGGAATCAGTGCAAAAGCAATTCTTGTTATTTTGTCTTCGAGGCTTACAATGGATTCCCTTAATTCTACCATCCTATATTAGGAGTTTTGCACCTTATTAAGCTGCCAACTCTAAAAAGCTGAAAAATAATGTTAAATGTCATCTTTGCTTTAAATTTATAAAAGGAAATGGTTTGTTCAAATTTTTCCGTTAGCAATATTTCATTTAACGTTGCATTCGTCCTACGAGCTATTGGATTCTGTTGGTAATGAAATGTTATATTTGAATAACTTAATTAAAGGTTTATGTACTATTTTTATTTAGTGTTTTAGAGATATAGAGAATTTTCACCTTTTTGCATGAAGCCCATCAAGTGTGTCTGCTCAAAAACAATCATATATTTTCTTTAAGATTGAAATTATTCATTTTGTTATGATTATTGTTTTCTAAATACATAAACTACTGTTTGGATCTGAACTCATGATCTTTTGTTTAGCAAACAAGTGGACACCTATACCAATCCATTTACTGTTGCTGCTCAGTATATGAGATTCACATATTCACACACAACTTTTTTAAGCTTTATTTATTTCTGACCGAAAGCTTTCTTTTGGTATTTTAAGGCCGTTCTTAAGGCCGTGTCAGATAAAACTTTTGCTTTGCGTTGCGTCAGAGTTTCGCTTTGACATTTGAGTTAAAATGTACGTAAATGTATGAAGGTTGTGTTTGTGTTTGTGTATTTGTGTGTGGGCGTAAACAAAAAATTCATGAGTGTTGTCAAAGTTTATTGTGACATACAGCACTTGATTTACGCTTTTGCTTTAAAGTTTCAAATGTCACGCAAAGCAACAAAGTTTTATCTGACACGGCCTTTAATCCTTTAGCATAAATTACCCCCTGAGAATTATATTATTACATCTGTTATTAATTTAAATAATGACAATTTTACGTTGAAAGTGAAATAGAATTTTGAAAAGTATTTCGTTGCAGATACATTGTACTCACAACCCTCATGAATTAAACATTTTAGTTTGGACGTACCTAAAAAGAAAAGAAAGAAAAGAATTGATTAAAATTAATTTACTGATTGAAATTGAAAAAAATAAAACTGGGAAAAAAAGGTTTCGTAAAAATAAATAAAAATATAGGGAAAAATTACTCTAAAAAATGGATGCAAATATTGCTGTTGTATCAAAAGTCATTTAAAGTCTAAGAGAACATTAAAAAGATATACACATCCGAACTAAGTGACATACCCAAAGTTACCAAATAGTTGTAAAAGTGTTTGGGATCTGTAAAGATGTGTTACGTACTTATTTGTATTAACTGTAACATTAAATAGCTTTATAGTCTCTTGTTCTTGTATTTAAGTTTGTTACTTTCTGTGTATGTATATGTGAACGTAATGTCAACATATTCTTGTTGCATGAATTACAAAACACAGTCAGTACATACATTCGTTGTCATGAAATTGTTCTAATGGGAATTAAAAGTGGCAATAAATAAATGTTAAAAATATAAAACAAACAGCAAAAATGTAAATGTCAATGTTAAAATAAATATTAAAAAATCGCATAAAAAATATATTAAAAGTGGCAAATAAAATAATACAACAATAATAAACATATGACAATGTTAACATGTTATTTAAAACAAATACATGGAACAATATATAAATTTCTCTTCATGGCAATACAAATAACGCGAGTGCAACTATTGCAACACATCTATATATATACACAAATTGACACACACATACACACACACCCATGTAGATAAAGGGTTTTTCACTAAGAAGTTTGTTTTTTAAAACAAAATAAAACAACAAAATTTTAATTAAGATCATTTAAAATTAGATTGTATTACGAAGAGAAAAGTTCGGTAATTATGAATGAAAAATCATATCTGACAAATGTCCACCACGACAACGCTGACAGATTTGGAGTCTTTCATCAAAGCTTTTAATCACTTTTTGGCCAACTGAGGGTCCTATTTTGTTAATCACATTACGGATTTTGAATTTTAAGGTTAAAATCGATTAGTCTGGCTCCGTTTAAAATCTGTCCTTAACATATCTCCACAAAAAATAATCCAGTGGTGTTAAATCATACGATCTGTCTGCTGATTGTCGTGAAATTATGATATCGGAAATTTGGTTTGCAATAAATTTATCTTTTCATTGGCTCTGTGACATGTGACACCGCCTTGCTGAAACCAAATGCCAGTGATAGCCACGTCGTCAATAGTAACTAGAGTTATTAGCATCTCGCAATACCGTGATGCTGATCTTCGAAAAAAACAACCCAATTGCGCCTCCAAACCACATAGCGCACCACAACTCAAAATACTAAAAATTTTAGAAGAGACAAAAGCTGTTTAGTTCATCGTGCAGAAGCAACACACTTAACACAAAAATAGTTAAAGAAGATGGTGATGTGAAAGAAATTTTTGCAGTAGTTAGAGATGTGTACTCTGAATTAATTTATGGAAAAAAGTCAGTTTTGGACAATTTTCAGTCGTGCCGTTTTGCGTTTAAGGAGCGATATACTGCAAAGGCTTCTCAATGATCGTTCCAGGATTTTCAGAAGCCCGAAAGTGGCAATTTTGCTTGTTGACATACCTTGACAACTGAAAATGGGTTTCGTCTGGAAAACTGATTTTTTCAGAAGAACCAGCCGGTTGTTCCTGAATTAATGTGAATGGCATAAAAATCACATCCTTACGCGAAAGTCGCTATATGGTGATTTTGGATAACCCCAAGTAATTGACAAATTTTGATCTGCTTCAATACTGTGACTCACGGCTGCGATGTTTTCAGTTAAACAATCCGGTCAAAAACAATTTGTATCGAACCTGTCGACTCAAATTTAATGACCACATTCTTAATAGCGGTCTCAGATAGACGATTATGTTGTGCGTTAATATTACGAATTTTACGAAATATAACTTTAACAGAACCACCATTTTCTTAGTGGATTTTACCTAGTTTAATGCGATTTTCGTATATATGGTGTTACCACAATTGAAAAATTAACTTCTTGTTGAAAAACCCATTATAAATTTCTTTTCATGGAAATACAAATAACGAGAGTGCAACTATTGTTACACATTTATATATATATAATTGTGTCTGTGTGTGTATATGTCATAAAAGTTTTGTTGAGTACAACTTTTTTTGTTTTCCATTGGTGTTGCATTAATAAAACAACTTTGTACACAAACTTATAACAAAATGCCTGTTCATAAAGTATAGAATTTAGTAAACAACTGGTGCAATTTTATTGGGATATTCAATAAAGGGTGATTTATTAAACGTTAGGAAAAGTTTCTTATAAACACAACTAACAAAAATGCAGTCGTGGATAAGCGAAGCATTTTACTGATGTAAAGCGATCGTTTTATTAAAATATTCTACTTGACTCCAGGTGCATTTCAAGCACTTTAATTTCTTAAAGAGAAATGTTGCCACTAAAAAGCCATACACAAGAAAGATTACCCTTTTTTATAACAATTTTAATATTGTATACATGTAGGTGTAGTTTGTTGATTATAAGTTTTTTTTTGTGTGTTTAGGTGATTTTAGTTTGTATAATTTGTTTTTTGTTTTTGTTGTTTAATTTTACTAAAGACTACTTGTCACCCTTGCTTCCGTTTCCGTTTTATTAATACAAACAACTACTGGTGCATATTTTTGTTTTTGTTGTTTGTTTTTCCTTTTAATAAACAAATATTTTTGTATAAACATATCTTGTTTTTATTAAAAACTTTAATGAAAAATAAACTTTAGTTTTTGCATCCATCAGCCGGAGAGGCCCCTAAGTATAATTTTTTTATATTCTTAATTAGCAGCCATGGTTTTCAGTTATAAATGTAGATGTATTCGAAAGAGAATATCTGCAGGGAATAGGCCCGCTTAAGAATAACAAAAACTAATAAATAAATAAATTATTAATAATAATATAAAAATTTCAAAAATAAATACCATGGAAAACTATTTAACTTAAAGTTATTTTAAGAGTAGATTTTTGGCACTAATTATTTTATATTAGTTAACCTTTTAGTGTGGTAATAACCCAAATTTATTTAAAATAAAATCACTAAATCGATTATTGGTAATAAAGCTAGTTCCTTTGGTCACTTTAAAGACTGCTTTAAAACTTTTTTTTACCAGCTTAGAAGTGGTAATTTTGATTTGGACAATCAATGAAAAGGCCATAGAAACTAGCTTTACCATCAATAATCCACGATATTATTTAAAATAACTTTGAGTTTTTAAGTTAACTTTACAGTGTGCTAACACTGCTCCATGGTATTATGTCTGGCCCTAAATCCAATTTAATGGTTAAGCATGCATTGCACTTTATTCAGTACTGGAGTCAACTTGCTCATTAGCAATTTAAATTGAAGAGCAACTAAATAAAACTTTTTTATTTTAGATTACTTTATAATGAGCACTGTAATAGATGTGTTGACAATATCCGTTTTATAAAATTGTATTTTAAAATTCTCTAATCAAAATTTGTTCGATTTGTTAAAAGGTTTAATTTAAATTTTTTTTATATCTCGGATTTTTGATGCATTTTCTTGTAATAACAATAATTACAATAATTTGTCTAACCTTTAACTTCTTTAATATTTAATAATATGAAATAATTATTTGTGCTTAATTTTATTTAAATTTTTTAATTTTTATTATAAAAGGAAAATTATTTACATATTTCTGCGATAATGTTTGCACAAATGAACAATATTAGACACCAGCAGAATGAAAAGCAGCATTTTCTGTTCTGTATTTATAAAATATACACAAAGTGGGATTATTGTTTATAAAACATTTAAAATTTTTAATTTATTCCAATTGCAATCCCTATCAGTTTCAGTTTTTAGTTTTACAAGGACTAGTGCGTTCGTTGTCTATGTAAATATTTGTTTAACACAACAAAACACAATTCAGCAAATAACAACGTTCTCTCAGTTATATGCTGTCGACTATATCGTTTTAGCGTTATTGTTCTCTTAAAACAATGACAATATTTATATCAAGAAATATTTCAATTAGTGCCCAAAGGACATGCTAAAGGATAGTTATTCAACACAAAACACATGCAAATACCAATACATACAAATAAAGTGCAATCGCTGGTTTTTCATGCTACTTTGACACCAAAAAAAGAATTTACAATGTAAAATGAAAAGTAGGAAACAAAGAAACATAAAAAAATAATTGTAATAAAGCATAACCGACAGCAAGCATCTCTTAGAAGAGACGCTGTCAAGAAGAAGTGGTTGTGAGGGTGAGTCTTTATTAAATATATTCTAGTGATTTTGTATGTGATGGAACTTGAATTTGTATTGTGGAGGTAAAAATAATACATAATTTTGGTTTAAGATATTGTCTTTATACACCTGTGAAACAGCGCCTTATTACCTGTAAAAGGGGTTGACCACACTGTTACCGTTTACATAACTTTTTCCATTTGTTCATTTTACAAAGTTATCATTTTCTTATTTTTTTTTCGTAATAAATCGTAAATAAGCAAACGTGGTCGTAAATATATAAAATTATTTTTTTTCTTCTTTTTTATCTCATAAAAGAAATGAAAAAATATTAAGTAGAATTATTTGTCAACACCTCTTAAAGGAGAACTGTAATAAATAATCTTGTCATTTTACGATGAAATAAAATGCGAAATAGCCGGATTTATTAACGAAGCTTAAGGCCAAGATAATGATTGAACTCTTATGTGTTTGGAGAAAAAAAGGCAAATGGTTACTTACTTATTTCTTGTCTTGCTTTAGAGAAACTTAAGAGAAGAGCATTTGTTAGGTCATAAATAACACTTGCGTTCGAAATTTAGCTGCTCTTTTTACTTTTATTTAGATAAAAGTAAGGGATTTAAAAAATTATCTGGAGTACTGACGGCAAGAATAAAAATGAAGCCAAACCTTACGTTATGCTGATCGTCAACGCACTACGGTAAATCATTTTATACCGATGACATTGATCCGAGTGATATATGATTTGAATAGGATGACGCTTTGCGACATGCAGCAAGATTGTACCATTACCATACCTCTCGTTGCTGAAAAACCAGGAACAATTAGGGATTGGAGTTGTTGTTTTCGTAGTCACAGTAACATGCATCTAACTATCTGGTCGTAAGCAGCCTTAGTGGTGCACACAAATTTCGATATTTTGATGCCTGTTAGAAACCAGAAGTTTGCAAATTGTGTTGGCACAATTGTTTTCATTGATGGTTTGAAACCAGAACTAGTGTTTATAGCCCCAAAATATGCAAAGGCTAATTTTCAAACAAAAAAGTATTCCATTATTCTAGGAATATTTAAACCAAGTTAACGATTCAAAAGGCTATTCAGTTGTCAGGGCTATAAGCTCAATTAAGCTTAACCCGATTTTCAAAATGGCTTGAACTATCCTGGGTGATTGGTCATATGACTTGTTTTAGTAAAAATGTATTTCAACTCTATTTATTCTGGGTATATTTTTAACTCGGGTTAAAAATTTATAAGGCTATGCGGCTGTCGGTGTTATAAGTTCAAATAACTTTAAGTTAATATTCAAAATGGGTTGGAACTGTGTTGGGTATCATATGACTTGTTTAAGTAAAAATGTATTGCAGCTCCATTTATTTTGGGTATACTTAAGCAGAGTTAACGATTTATAAGGCTATTCAGCTGTTAGGGCTATAAGCTCAATTAAGTTTAACCCGATATTCAAAATGGGTTAGAACTGTGCTGCTTAATTGATCATACGTAAAAATGTATTCTAACTCTATTTATATTTGGTATACTTAAACCGGCTTAACAATTTAAAAGGCTATGCAGCTGTCAGTGTTGTAAGTTCAAGGTATTCTAAAGCCCATAGGTCAAATCGATAAAATTTCTGTGCAATGGAGAAAGTTCTGTTATTTGCCGCGGTTAATATTTATGCTAGACAAAATTTAGGTTGTTGAATTACATCGAGGATTGCTATAGCGTTAACAGCAGGCTCCAGTAAAGAAAACAGTCAATTACAGATATGAAAAATATTAGCGCTAAGTTTTAAAAATTAGATTAACAGAGGCATCACAAAGTATTTCTATAAAAAGCCTGCGGAAATTTTATAAACGTCTTTTATTGTAAACAGAAGTTATGACGAACCACGGAAAAAATTCAAATAAAAGTATGAAAAAGAAAAATTGGTTTTCCCCTATTTGCGATCAAAAGAACTCTTTTGTTTGAAAAGAAAAACTCGTAACAAATATTAGCTTTAGCTTAAACAGAATTAAACTTAAAAAGAGATAAAATTTAAAAAAACATATCAATTCAATTCAAAGTACTTTTACAAGTTTAACTGAAAAGAATTATTTTCGTGGAAATGCTATTACCAATTTCTCTAGCCTTTACATAGTTGGATTCTGTAATAAAAATTTTTCATGTTATTACACAACATGAAACGAAATACTTCATTTAATGCCTTCATTAAGTATGCAGCAGCAGGAACTTGTTAAAAACATCAACAAACACAAAATGAAGGAAGTTGCAAAATTAATATCTTTGAACACATATGTGACAAAACATATTAACAACACGATTAGATGTACAGGCGTATTAGACTTTAGCAAGGACATGCAAGACAAGCTGAATCTTTTCTTTTGTCCTTTTTCAACTCTTGAAAAGGAATGCGCTAAAACTTCCGTGTTTTTCTTTTTTTTTTATTTAATAAATAATAAAGTTTAAAAAATGAATAACTTGCAACAACTTGAGATCAACAACAAAAAATACCACTTTATAACTTCAATAAGGAGTAGACAACAAAATATTAGAAGAAAACAAAGAAATCTATTAAATATTCTATATACATCTACAACAAAAACGTTAGGCATAAGGCCAGAAGTAAATTAGTATATATGTATGTATGTATGTATGTATGTATTTGTAAGGTCTAAAAGAACATTTTTACATTTTTACATATACTTTATATACAAAAACACTTATTATATACAACTTGTTGTTGGCCTTTGTATTTATGTTAAATTCTAAAATTGTCAATGACTCATAATGCATGTGTGCCATGTGTGTGATAAAACTTTAATGATAGCAGGAGTTTGTTTCATTACAAGCGCTATAGAGGTGGTGTATGTGAGACATTTTGATATAAAAACAAAGATAATTTTACCACAAAATATTTTATTATGTTTTTTTTTTATTTTTATATCCTTTTTAGTTGATTATTAAAGGACACGCCTTAGTGGCTTTTGGCGACTGACTGTTTTATAATAGAAGAAGAATTTACACCTACATTCCAACTTTGCTCAACACATAATGAAAATCATATTGTTCGGAAAATAAGCCTGTATACGAGGCATGTAATTAAGAATTTTGCTTCTTTTTAAAGATACAAATCTTTGTTAAATATTCAAGGGAAAAAATTAATTATGTTTAAAAATTATACAAAAAGAGAAAAAACATGGTTTCACCATCATGTTGTTTGCTCTAGATAGAACGCTTGTCTATAAAACAGGAAGCTGGCATATGGCTCATTAGTGCTATATTTATTAGGGCTGCATTCAAATAAAATGTCGCTTACTTAGGTTATAAAGAAATATATTAAGTATATAGATATTTAAGAAGATCATAGACACTATAAGAAAGCATTTAGTGAGCCTAGGCATTAATGCACAGATATTCTTGAGAATGAAAGACAGCCTTAAGCAGGAAGTTAGTTATGATATTGACCTCTTTTTTTATACATCTGTGAGAGTGATGACCTGCCTTTATTTCATTTTATTCTCAAAATTGCAATCAAGTCATTAACTAAGTTTGCACAAACGCTTCGTAAGTCGATGAAATCAATTTGTAGTTACAATTAATATAATTTTTCGGAACCTTATCTGTCAAATCAAACATGAGGTAAGAGCTACCATTGACGAAATAAACACTAGTTGAAAAACAAAAACGTTAGATGGCGGACCATTTACAAGCAACAATAATGACTTGGCAAATTATGAATTAAGTAACGGCTATTAATGCGCCATTTTGGTCTGTGAGTGGACAGGTCCAATCCTGGTTTTCGTTAAATCTACACTACTTGGTACTTAAGTTTTTTTTTAAGGAGAGAAAGAGAAGATTATAGAAATCGTTTATCCAAGCTGTAGTTATCCTAAGCTGTTTAATGTATAAAGCAGCATATGTGTGTGATTAGATTTAATTCCGCGCATGGCCATGAAGCCTTAATCAGATGGTGGATCAAACCACTGCATAATTTGGAACGTCATGATCGTCCTAGGAAGCCGAAGCTATAATTCTATGCAACAGAACTTTCTAGTTGCAGCTTCGATGATTCCAGAGCAGGGCTGCAAATCATCACTCCTTGCTGAAGAGTTGGAGACTTCCCAACTCCTGTCCAGAACACATGTCTAGCATGCTCACTGGACTGGATCATTCATCTAGCGTGTCATTACGGCGAAATGATTCTGGCTAACATAGACCATAGACTAATATGGGGCCGCGAAACCACAACCACCACGATACTCCCATAAAGGGCCAACCTCAATAATCAGCCAGAGAACAGTTAAGTGTCTAAAGAGACAAATAACGGAACTCTGCGGGTCACTGATTCCCGTGGAAATAAAGTGGTGTTTCCAGTTGTACCCCTGCTGACTTCAGGGGACTGGGCTCCCTTTTCCCCCCAGTTGCACAGGTCTAAGTGGTTGCTTTCTCCAAAGACCATATATATGTGCCCCCGGGGGGTTATAAAACAGCAGTATTCTTGCTAGTCTTGCCCCAAAAACAAAAAGTAGTACGAGCTAAAAAAAAATTTCCTGGTTACTAAATAGTCAAGCTCCTTATTAGCCATATGAACCTGAGATTCAAATATCTAGTTTAGACAACAAGTTCATTTGCATTTGTCCAAACTTATTATAATAAAAATCCCTTTAACATTGCCTGGCTAGAAGATAGCTGGAACGTTGTCACATTGATGATAGCATTCACTTTTGCGTAAGTATAACTGCCAATACTTTTTAAAATTCAGAGAATACTAACAACCAGATTCTAACCTTAATGTCGCACTTCTTACTAATAGTTCCTTCAGCTAGATTAGCTTAACCAATAATACTTTTCGTAATGAAGACGCTCAAGTTTCTACTTGTAAATTATATGCTTTCATCGATACGTACACTACAATATTCGTAATCATTGTGTCAGGAATACTTGGCAGACAAAGTACTTTTCTGCAGGCCTTTTCATGCACAATGATGTGCAGGATAGTGCCGGAGTGTTGTGAACCCTTAAGATAGAGTTTAAACATTTTTTAAATTTGTTCACCACTTCAAGATAACGTAGGTCGCTACTAGTCTCATTATCGGTAATCAAAAAGCTTTAGACTATTTTCAGTTTGAGACTCAATGCTGTACCTGCCACGCAAACATACCGCAAGCGTTAAGCCAACTCTTCATTTTCTTTATAAAACAAAACAATCTCTACAGTTTTTGTAGATGTTGTTTTACAAAGTATTTCGTTATTGACGGACAAACAAGGTTTTTAGTCAAAAAATTATTATTATGAAAATCAAAATAGCATAAAATTTCTAATTTATACCAATTTGAAACACCCTGTACGTAGTAGAATTTTTACACCTACACACAAGATACACAAATTGACTTTAGCAGCTTTTACATGAGTGCTTTTTGTACAAGTGTCCATGTTATTTATACATAAGTGTTTGTGTTTATGCATGTATGTTTGAAGTAGAGTGTAAGGATGAAAGGACAAGCTGTTTATGCTCATAGTGTTTTGTATACACTTGCTAACAATACATCATTTAGTAGCAAGAGTGAACGTGTATGCCTATGTATTTGTGGTGTTGTATGTATTGTTTGTATGAGTTGCTGTATATGCTTTTGAGCATTTGTATGGATTGGTTTATGTCTATGCATGTATTAAAAGACAAGTGGTTCACATTTAATTACTTGCAGCTTTTTATGTAGATGACAGGATTAAAGTATAAATTTTTGTTTCTGAGTTAATACAAATTTTTTTTTTGGTCTTTTTGCAAGATTTTGTAAATAGTAGTTAAATATGCATTAAAGTAAACAAGAGACTGTGAGCGATTTTAATTAAAATTTAAATAAAAAATTACAAAATTAAGAAAGCATATTAAAGTCAACTAAATTAATAAAAATTTTAAAATTAAAATTAAAGTTGCATGCGCTTGCTTTAACTAATATATTCTCACTTATAATTAAAAATAATAATAATAATAGTTTTTAAATTTATACTTTAGGGATTTTTCAAATATCAATATCAATTTCAATTAGTTGTTATTAGCCGAAAGTAATAATCATTGAATAATTTATGGCTTTGTTTTTTTTTTTGTTTTTTTTGTTAACAAGGTAAACAATTTTATATTATAAACTTTAAAATAATAAATACTAATTTAAAATAACGAGTAAAAGTTAAATAAACAAATCATACTAACGACTTTATATTAAAACACAAATGACATAAATGTTCTCAACATACATTTATGCAAATGAATTCCCCAAAGTATAAAAATTAATTATATAAAATTATATAAAAAATATAAAATTTTAAATAACAATAAATATGTTATATTTGTTTAATCGTTAACAATAAGCCATGGTATTGGCCTAAGGTACCATAAGTCAGCTTCATTGCATATATTGTGCATTGAAACAGGTCGAGACCAAAATTTGGATTATCTTATAGAAATGTCATAATTATTTTAGAAATTTTGGTACTTATAGTACAATAATTTAAATATCACTTTTATTATTGTTACGTTTTAATAAACATTTTGTTATATTCAGTTCTTTTATGCAAAATTATAACATAGCACTTTAGAGTTTTAAATTAAATTAAACAACTTATTTACTTTTAATACACACGAAATAAACAACATAATACATACAGCACTGTAATGCCTAAAAGATGCAACGACATTTCAACTACATCATTATTTAATACGCGCAGCAGATGGTATTTATATATCTGTGTTATGCGGTGTTCTAGTTTAATATCACGGCTTATTCTTGTGTATTATTATCATTCAGCGCAGCTGCCTGCTTGGTTGTGTGTTTTATTTTTGCTCTGTGCTAGTTGTTTTGTTTTCTGTTGTTTATCTTATTTCGTGGAATTTCTTAAAATCATGTTGTTGTTTTCTTGTGTGATTTCTTAAAAAACCACGCAGTTTGTACAATGCTCAGTGGGTCGTCCTGTGTAAGTAAACGTGTGTCGTCATGTTGTAGTAATTGCCTCTTTATTTCTTTATTCCTGTTTCTATTGTTGTGTTGTATAAGCAGTTTGTCAATAGTAGTTGGGTTGTAGCCGTTGATTTTAGGGTGTAAATTGTATCATGTTCTTCATTGTATTTATCTAGAGGAAGTGGGATTATCTTTAGTCTGTAGTTCGAAGTGATGTGCATTGTAATGTCCGTCGTAGTTGGTTTTCTATAAATGTCAAAAGTTAGAGAGTCAGAACCTCGTATTATTGTGATGTCAAGATATTAAAAGTTTCTATCTTATTCTTTTTCCGTATTTAAATCAGTTAGAATTTGTTAGGGGTTGTCTCGTTCGAGAATGCATATGATGTCATCTACGTATCTCTAGTGATGAGCTGTTTTGTGTTTTTCCACTAGTGATTTAACGTGTAGTAATTCAAATGTTGCATGAAAATTTTTATAGGTTTCTCGTGCCGAGTCCGTCAGGTAATATGTAGAAATGGTTATGAAATCTAAAGTAGATCTGTTTTATTGCCGTCTATGCAATATCCACAATGGCTGTCGTAGAAATTGTCTAATGTGTTACTTAGGATAACTAAGGTTTCTTGTGATGGTATTGAAGTATATAAATCTTTGATGTTAAAGGAAATCAGTCGCATGTTTTCGGTTGTGCTGATGTCCTTAAGTTTTTCGACAAAGTCTTGCATAATACATACCGTATATGCATTTAGTAAATTTACCTTTTCTTTGAGTAGCACCGCCAGGTGATAAGCTGGTGCAGGTCTATAGTATACAGTAACACCTAAAACGCGGCTTGATAATGATGTCATGGCATTAAAAGCGCTGGTCGATAGTTTATTATTGAAAAGAATGACAAAACTATTTATTTGTCGTACCTAAAGCAAATCAATTTTCGAAGTAGTGACATTGGCGAAAGCGATAAGATTCCCTAGTGAAGAAAATGTAAGACCAAATATATAAAAACTAGTATTCATTTAAATAAAGAAGTTCATTAAATCAACATAAAATATCGGGTTTTTCAATTATGGCAACACAGATGCATTGGCAATTGTTACAATAATTTCATTTTCGCATGCAAATCGCATTAAAATAATTAAAATCCACTATGAAAATGATTAATGCTAGAGTTACATTTCGTAAAATGCGAGATATTTTCGGACTATATAATCGTCCTTCTGAGACCACTATTAAGAATTTAGACGTTAAATTAGAGTCGACAGGCTCAATATAAAATGTATGAAGATTAATGTGTGTTCGACAACTAAAAACATTACAGTCATGAGCCATACTGTTGAAGCAGATTCAAATTGATCACTTCATCAACGTTCTCAAAAATTGGTATTATCCAAAACAACGAAATGGCGAATTTTGCATAGGGATTTGACTTCGAAGCCTTACAAGGTTCAGCTGGCCGACCATTCACATCGCCATAGATTTGCTCAATTCCTTTTGAAAAAGTCCGTTTTTAGGCGAAGGCCATTTTCACTTGTCAGGGTATGTAAACAAGCAAAACTCTAGAGCGATTATTTTAAAGCTTTTGTAAGCTCTACGTGTCAATGTATGGTGTACTATGTGGTCTGGAGGCGTAATAGAGTCGGTTTTTTCGAGGATGAGGCTGGAAATGCGGTAAAGGTCAATGGTCACGAGATGCTCTATTTTGGCCTATTATTGACGACGTGGATATCGGTGATATGCGGTTTCAACAGGATGCTGCCACCACCTGAATTTTTTTCCTAAGCCTGTGTTAAGGACAGAGTCTGTATGGATCGAATCGATTTGAGCCTTAAAGCTCAACATATCAACTGCGTGATGGGATTAACGAAGTGATTAAAAACTTTAATGAAAGAATCGACATCTATCAGTGGGGTCGTGATGGATATTATTTTTCATACATAATTGCCAAACTCTTCTCTTCGCAATACAATAAAAAATTGAATCATCTTAAGTAAATCAAACTTCTTGTTGAAAAATCCTTGATTTTCAAGCAAATAATTTAAAAATTTAATGCTGGAGAATTGTGATAATTAATGGTCGAAATTAAAATTGTTTTTGTTATATTAAGTTAAATATTGCTCATTAAATTTCTGAAATAATCACAAAACATAAATATAAAAACAATTGTTTTTTGTTGTAGTTAATTATTTCTTTGAAAACTATTTATGAGTTAAATATTTAGTTGTCTGTTCAATAGTTGTTTCATTTTGTTTTGTAATTTTAATTATTTATTTAAAAAATTAAATATATTTTCAATACGATTCTTACTCTTATATTATTAATTATTTTTGTTTTTTAAAATCATAAATTTTTCATTAAACTAAGATCAAAATTGGTTATTTATTGAGCATGTTTTAAACAATCAAAATAAAAATATTTGTTTTGTAATGGTTATATATGTTGCAATTATTATAAGTTAAACTAGAGCTGTCTGAAATAATTGTTTGTTATATTTTATTCAAATATAGATTAAAGACATAAAACAAGAGTAATGTTTCATACATTCGGATCAATGTTTGCAATGTAATAAACGAATTTAAATTAATCCAGATTTTTAACACACCAAGTTTTTTCGATGAGTTATTAATTTATAATGGTGTTATTTGTTAATGTAGTATACAACAATTGTGCTTTAGTCTAAATTTAAAAACTTCCTCTTCATAATTCAAGTCAAGCCACACTTTGGCAGCAAGCAAAAAATTTCATGCAACAAGTTTCATGAACAATTTTGTAGTGCAAGTTGGCTCTAATCGTATAATCGATAGAATATTATAAATAACATACTACCTAAACCCAATATATGTATATATATATACCTAAATATCTATTAATATATCAATATTCTGAATTTTCTTTCAATTATAAATTTAACTTAAACATAAACATAAACAAGCAGCCTTTGTTGAGGATGAAATATTTTTTATTTCATTTTTCCGAAAAGAAGTTATACTCTTGTTGAGTCCAAAGTCTAAAACAAATTGAAGCGTAAATGAATTTTAAATGGGATTTATGGTCAAGAATTCTTTACTCGTTTTTTTTTGTTTTCTGTTAGTAAAATACCAATAAGGTAAACGTTATCCCAGTGTTTGCTAATGGTTGTGTGTAAGCGTGTGCTTCTTGGTATGTACGTGTGAGTGTATATAGACACTCATATAAATTATCTAGAAGAAAAGCGTTGCTTTTTCTTGTTGCCTTTACAATCTCGTTTCATTGTATTAAAACACAAAGTTCTCATCAATATGAATTTAGGGCTAAAATTTTACTTATCTGTATGTGTCATTTCAAGTCTTTACTTCCTTTTATGGCTGTTTGTTTGTTTTCGTCAAGGATTATAGTCAGTGTTGTAGAAGAAAAAGAAGGAGCTTCACAATGTTGCTTTCAACAGTTTGTTTATGTTAGTGAATTTGAAATCTAAGTTGTATGTGTGATAGCTTTCATATTTATTGTATGCGTATGTGTGTGAGTGCGTGTCTGCACATGTTTGCAATTGGGTACTACAATCAATATTTGTCTGCTTGTTATAGTTTGTAAAGCTTTATGACTTTATGATTGTCTGTTGAACCAATTGTTTGTCTAAATGCTCTTCTAATTTTTTTTTTTTATTTTAAGCTTATTGCTTTTGTAGTTAGATACGAGGGTTGGTATATTTAAAAAATAAATAAAATTATGGGAATTTATGATTTTTTGTCAGCCATTTTACTTTGCTTATAAAAAGGTAATTATAAAGAAAATTCATGACAGAGGAGGCTACAGGTTCTCTTATCTTTTGCATTAAGTCAATCTCAAATAAATAAATTTGCATCACTAGTCCAAAAAAAGAAAAATCTTGCCATGGCCTAACTTCACGTATATATTTTAAATTGACTCTGAAAAAAAAAAATATTGAACACTTTTTGTGTAACAGTAAAATATTACACAGTAGCAGAATGTAATGCAGTAATTTCTGGATGGCAGCATCCTCTATCAACATACATTGCACGTATTATATATTTAAGTGTACACTGGCAACTACACATATCAGCCCAAAAAATAGTCTAGCAGCGTTAATTCGACCGAATTATGGGTACGAAACGTAAAACTTTACGCTAACCAAACATTCTTATCACTAAGTCAATTGTGGCACGAACTGTATAACATGTTGCGCCGTCTAGTTGAAAGTACAGCTCCTGCGTGTTCCCACTGACTGTAAATATCTGAAGTAAGGACGAATGATTCTGTTGGCCTATAAAGTACACCACACAGTTTTTCTGGATGTAACGATGTCTCAACATACACTTGAGGATTACCATCACACCAAATAAGCCAATTGTGCTTATTGTCGTTACCCCCCGCGGCACATATATATGGTCTTTGGAGAAAGCAATAACTTAGACCTGTGCAACTGGGGGAAAAAGGGAGCCCAGTCCCCTGAAGTCAGCAGGGGTACAACTGGAAACTCCACTTTATTTCCACGGGAATCAGTGACCCGCAGAGTTCCGTTATTTGTCTCTTTAGACATTTAACTGTTCTCTGGCTGATTATTGAGGTTGGCCCTATATGGGAGTATCGTGATGGTTGTGGTTTCGCGGCCCCATATCAGTCTATGGTTCTATGGTGGCCGGATTCATTTCACCTTTAATAACACCTACCTGGTGAAATTTTCCCAGATCCAGTGAGCATGCTACACATGTATTCTGGACAGGAGTTGGAAAGTCTCCAACTCTTAAGCAAGGAGTAATGATTTGCAGCCCTTCTCTGGAATCATTAAAGTTGCAACTAGGAAAGACCTGTTGCATAGAATTATAGCTTCGGCTTCCTAGGACGAGCATGACGTCCCAAATTATGCAGTGGTTTGGCCACCATCTGATTAAGACTACATAATCAGGCGCAGAGGTAAATCTAATCACACAGTTGTGCTTATTGTCGTATCCACTCAAACAAAATGTGCTGCTAAAAATCGGGATCAACGACTACTTGCCAGTCTATTCATAATTTCATAATGATATACTAAATTCACATAAATAACTTGACAGCTGAAATGCTATTTAAAATAGAGTTCTCATATTAAAGTTATATACTCTATAAAAAAATTCCGATATATAGAAAGCTTGGGTGACTTGTATTTGTGTCTTTTTTTACGTTCACTCTTAAATGACTTTTATGCATGAGGAGAACATAGAAATTATTTTGCCGTTGTATGAGCTAAGATAAGTTTTTTTGTCGCTTGAGTAAAGCTGCAGGTATAAATACCCCTCCGTTAATATTATTTAACTCATGTAGTCCGTATACACGCCAATTATCTTACCTTACAGTTGTTTTTTATTTTACTGAACAGCCACTTCAACCATAGAAGCTTCTACGGGCGTCTTCCTCAATTTTTTTACACAGCCTTTTCTTTCAAATCATGGCTTTGTTGGGATTTGAACTTATAATAATTAGTGATCTACAGATACAAATATTAAAGTAGCCACCGTGGATGTGTATTCTGACTGTTCTGTATTTTAATAATTAACTTGCTGGTGGTGAAAATAACAATTCACCCAAACCACTTTTACCCTAGTTTTGTTGTTCTTTGGGTAATAGAGTAAATATATAATGCTGTGAATTATTATTTATTATCTGTTGTTTTATAAATAAAAATGCGTTAAATATTCCTAATGAATAAATAAAAATTTAGTTTACTCACTTAATTCATTATTCTCCTTATTACTCGCCACATGTATTTGTTCTTGCAATAATACGACGGTTGATAAACTGTTGTATTATTAATATTATTATATTCTTTCATACTTTTCATAACACATCATATGCTGTTCTAGTATCTTATTGATTGTTATAATGTCAGCATGAATGCGCGGTGTCTTGTTTGTTGTGTTAGTTTTTTAAAAGTAATGTTAACATTCAGATAATATTAAGATAAAAATTATTTTAAAATAAGATAAAAGCCTGTTTGACATCTCTCATAGAAAACAGTTTTAAAATACGATTTTTAAAATAAATTTTACAATAGACTTTCCAAACATCAAACGATTTGCAGATTTTGTCACACCGGAATTTCGAAAACTATTTAAAAAGCGTGTTTAAGAGTACAGCCTTTAACAGCGACAATAAAAGTCATCTGATTCTTGATTGAAACAGCAGTATTACAGTGCCAGGGCAGGCGTGTAAAATTTATTAAAGCGCTTGGGCTTCTCGATTGCCAAAGTGAAAATTATATCTCTGTCAATTTAAAACCGTGAAGTTTATTTGCAAACATTTTTAAATTGAAAATAAATGATTTTTCTTAAAATTTATATTTAGAAAACTTTAGTAAGTTTAGTTGTTTTGTAAACTTTGATTTTTCATTAAACATTTACTAGAATGCTCTATGTATTTTTAAAATTAATAAAATATTTTTTAATATAAGCAATTTTATTTCATACTTAATTCCTTTAAATAAATATTTCATGATATTCTCACAAAATATTTATTACAAAAATTTTTATTAAAAAATAAACATCTTACGATATTCTCATAAGACATTTATTCAAATAAAAATAAAAATATTTGAAATGCATGTGGGAGAGTACATCCATATTGGAATTTCACTATTGCTCAAATAGCTCATCAGTGAATTATAAATTACTTAAAATATTTTTAATCTTTTAAACGGTATTTTTTAATTAAATTTAACTACAGTAGAATCCCGATAACTCGTAGTCGCAAGGGACCGACCGTTTATTACGACTTATTGAGATTTTCGAGTTAGTAAGATTTCGACTTATCGGGAGTAAAATTTAAAAAATACGTTTTAGAGGGATTTTTTATTTTTTTTTATTGACGTTTTATGAGAATTTATAAGAAAATAAAGTAATGAAAAGAGTTACAATGTCAATACATATTAATGTAAAAAATCTGTAATTTGTGTTTGATGTGATTTTTGTACACTTAAACGATCAATTATATTGTCCAGTTTAAAAATAACTTCAAAGGATGCATCATCAGTTTCTGTTTGCATAAGAAAATCACGAATTTTTTGAACGCTAGATTTGGCACATTTAACAGAAACACGTGGAGTTTCCACATCGTTTTCATCGTTGTCGTCCTGTTCATCAACTTCTAAGCCCAAAATATCATCATCCGTCAAAATTCCTTCTATAGCCAAGCCATCGTCAAAATGAACGTACTCATAGAACGTTATGGTGGTTTCTTCATTTTGTGGAATTTCATCCCATTGCGGTACTTGAACTAGCTCACTGCTGACTACCATTTCGTTTGAATCGGTAAAACCGCAAACTCTAAAACAGTTTTTTATAGTGGATTTTGAAACATTCTGCCAAGCTTTAAAAGCATAATTTATGGCAGAATATAAATTGATGTTATGATTTTTTTCTTCTTGTATATTTTGTATCATTTCTGAAACTACTTCTTTTCGGTATAATGTTTTAAAGTTTTGGATAATGCCTTTATCCAGTGGTTTTAGTTTGGAAGTGGTATTTGCCGGCAAAAATTTAACATGAACATGACTTAAATCTTCATCAATTTTGTGTGCAGGACAATTATCAACAAACAATAAAATTTTACGATGTTGTTTTTCCATTTGACTGTTCAACATTTTAAGCCATTCATTGAATAAGATTGCCGTCATCCATGCTTTCTTGTTAGCACGGTAAGTGACGGGTAATGTTTTCACATTTTTAAAACATCTAGGTTTTACTGATTTACCAATTATTAGTGGCTTTAGTTTCTCTGTGCCATCCATATTGGCAGCAAGCATTATTGTAATGCGGTCCTTACTGCTTTCACCCTCACCCTTAGCACGCCATTCTGAACACACATCATCATCCACAGAGGCACTTTCCCCGCAAATTTTCCGAAAACTTATGTTATGTCGCTTTTTGAACCGATCAAACCAGCCATCACTCGCTTTAAATTCTGGAAAACCTAATTTTACAGCAAATGCTTTAGCCTTTTCCCTCATAAGTTCTCCGCCGACTGGTATGTTAGAATGACGACACTGCCCAAACCATTTTAACAGTGCTTTTTCTAAATTTGCATGCTCAGATTTTTTTTGTCTTTTTAATTTATTGTTTGACGAAAGGTTTAAATAAAACTCGCGTTTTTTTTAAATTGATGTTAAAGTTGATTGAGCTATTTTATATCTAGCTGCAACTTCAACTTTTTTTCTCCACTCGATACTGCATTAATAATTTCTTATGTTGTTTTTACGCACAATGTGCTGCAACTCCGCTTTGACATTTTTACTTAATGAACTGAAAATGCGCTACAAATTCAAGTTGAATAGTGCAAAACACTATGGTAAACACAAAATACATAACGGTAAATAATATGATTATTTTACGGCGACATAATTTTTTTGTTTTTTTTTTTGTTTTTTACAATTACGAGTTAGAAGAAATTTTAGTGAGAAATTACGACTTATAAGACGTTTTGCCAAATTGACTTTGCAAAAAAATTACGACTTATTGAGGGAACCGAAATGCATGTATTTTATACGAGTTACCGCGATTTTTTCAAGGGACCGACCAATTATTACGAGTTAGTGAGATTTACGAGTTATCGGGATTCTACTGTATATACTTTTTTTTCAATACTTCGCTTCTTCAGGAAATTAATTTTATAACAACAAAATTATTAACAATTTAAATTAATAATAATTGTTAATAATTTTTGTTGTTATAAAATTAATTTCCTGAAGAGGCTATTCAGAGGAAAACGAAATATTAAAAAAAAATTTATAGTTAAATTTAATTAAAAAAGTCCGTTTAAAAGACTAAAACATATTTATTTAATATAAATAAAAAAAAGACGTCGAGTTAAAATAATAATAAAATAAAATATTTTTTGTTATTTACTTAAATGTAATTAGACTCCACGACTATTTACACACGTTTGGGTACAACATACTCGTCCTTAAACTGAAAAGGTATTGGGTTTTACATGGCTTTCTTAAAAATTTCATTTACTGTCGTATCAGCTACTACAATTTTAACCATTTATCTTCGTAGATATTTCAACAATCCCTCGTATGTGTATTTTTTTGGCACACAGTTAATGGCTTTTGATTAGCTTCGTTGCGTATTGGTTTTCCAGATTTTATTATTATGGTCATTATGACCATCATCATTATTGTTGGGGTCATTATACATTATATTACAAATGCAAACATTGTATGATTGTACATATATACATATGTAACTGTTAATACATGTATATAAATACTGCAGTAATATAAAGTTTTTATTTTGCAACTACGATTTGTAAAATGCGGTAAAATATAAATTCAATAACAAGATTACTATTTAACGGATATAAAACCCTAAAAATAATGATAGGAAATTTCGTTTTATATAGGCCAAAAATATATATATATATACACAAGCATATACACACATACATGGTCGGTTACACTTTAAGCATTAAGCTTGACTATGCTATTTGTAGTTGAAATTTATAAAAACTGGGAGCAGCAAATACTTAAATTTTATTTAGTTTTTTTTTACCACAATTTCAATTCCAAAGATACTTTTTGTATAAAAATTTGTAAATTGGTTTTGAGTGTCTATTCATGTGGTAAGTTTTCAAGGTGTGTTTATAATTATTTTAATTTATTTTCTGTACTTTAATGAATTTGATTTGTTATTTATTAAAGTTTTTCGTTTAATTTAAGAAGAAAAAAACATTTACATTCTGCTGCCAACTTACTTTGATACTAATTATCTCATTGGAAATATTAATAGTTATTTTGCTTAACAGCAACTTTTTAATCATCAGCTTTATTGGGTGCGGTATTAATTGCAACGACAAAATCTGCACTCAATAACCACATGAAGAGTTCTTTCTTAAATTCTTGGCTGCATTTATTGAAAACTTAATTTAATTTAATCTATGTCGCAGACGGTACTGTGTCATCACAGTCGGGATGTCTGTTTTTCAAGCACCTTTAGTCAATTTTTTAATAAATATTGTTAATAGTTATCGGGGAATCGGCATCACATGCCTAGACTTTAAACGTTGATAAAAATAATACTCTACAGATTACGTAATTGTATTGTTTAGTATGCAACTGCGTATTATTGGCACTAAATTTTAGCAAATTGATGCCAAACAAAAATATTGTATTCAAGACTTTTTATCATCCACTATTGGCTGTAAGACTTTGGCTATCAACATGTTTGAAAGAATATGCGCTAATATTTTTGCCAGCACATAAAGCAATTGAAATAGTGATTTCCTCTAGGTATAACGATAGTAAACACAAAGCAACTGTGACGTGTTGAATATTACAAGTAGAAGGAAATAGACAATAGTCTATTCAAATATTCGCTACACGTTTGTCAGAAGCTTAAGAATATTTTGATATGGTTAGGCAGATGACTTGTTTAAGTTTTCAAAGAAATTAATTATTAGTAAAAAAAGTAAACGAAATAACCTATTGATTGTTTTACAAGCTGCTTAGTTTTTTCAGAAATCTTATAAACACAAGACAACAACAACATGCTTTTAATAAATTCCACGAAATAAGCTAAAAAACAAAGAAAAAAAACGCCCAGCCAAGTAGGCGTCTAAACAGAATGATAATAACAACAACAATATAAGGTAATGTAAAAGTATATGTGAGCAAAAATCGGAATGAAGGCAACAAACAAATTTTCTTTAAAACCACAACAATACGATGCCAGATTTAATAGATGTTTTTTTAATTTTAAATTAAAAAAGATATCAGAGGATCTTTTCATTTAAGAAACTTCTATTAAAACTGGCGTCTTTGTACTTTTGCTGATTTCAAAGTAAATTTGTTCCTCGCCTTTGTTCCGAATTTTTTTTCTGTTTTGAATTTCGTCAAAAATTTTTGCTTTTTTAAAACAAGTTCTGCAAAAAATTCTGTCTGAACGTGAGTATAATGTTTACAAGGTTAATTTAGCTAAACAAGCAGAACGCTATGATGAAATGGTTGAGGCCATGAAAAAGGTTGCTTCCAAGGACGTTGACTTAACCGTTGAAGAGCGTAATATCTTATCGGCGCATGTCGTGCTCCATGGCGTCTTATTGCCTCAGTTGAACAGAAAGAGGAAAATAAAGATGCCAAAGAGAAATTGTAAATTATCAAAACTTATCGTGGACAAGTTGAAAAAGATTGGACGATATCTGTTCTCATATTTCTAATGTTCTTGAGAAACATCTTATTTTATGTGCCACCACAGGCGAAAGTAAAATATTTTGTTATAAGATGAAGTGTGTTAATTGTTGCCAATCTCTCTGTGGCCTCTCATTAAAGACTTGTAGCATCATTTATTTTCACGTTACAGCAAACACTAAAAACCACTACGACATATTAACAAGAAAATGGCAAGCGGCCGAAACCGGTTTGTTCACAAACCAAATTTGACGAGGGTCGACGGAAAACCATACCCAAATAAAAGTTAATAAAATATCTTTCTTCTGGTATTTTTTCAATAGGATGTCAAACTTTTCTAAAGCCAAACTGAAAACATCATTTGCACCCAGTAAAATTTCAATATTTCGAAACGCCATCGTTGCTTTCTTGACCATATCATCGTTAATTTCTATAATGAACGCTTATAAAATGATAAGCCATGTTGAACCGATTAATATCTGTTGCAGTCTTAAGTTCTTTACTTTAAACGACTAACGGCATAAAAACAGTTTTAAAAGGTTTTTATGTCTTTCGACTAATCTACTTCAATAGCATTCGAAATCCCATTTTGTTTCGCTTGAATATTTCGTATTCTACTAAAGTGCAACCGTATCAAATATTCCTTATTAAACAATCAAATAGAATGAATCACAACGAAATTCTGCAATAAAATGTAAAAAAAATACATATTATAGTTGGGTTTTTATTCATGCATAATAACTGAAGTTAAGCGCCTTAAAGTATACAATAAACAATGCAAACATTTTTATTCTCTCACCGTTCTAATAAAAAAAAAAAAAAACAAAACAGCTAAAATGCAGGAGTTGTAGAAATACGTGATATTTTTTCTGTATTTTTAATATTCATAAGCTAAACCAAAACAACTACAAACAAGTTAACATATTTACTTTAGTATGCCTGAATATATGTTACATATTTTATTATAGGAATATATTTAAATGCAAACAGAAATTTATTAACACCCAACATAACACTCAAATTAACAGTAGGAGGTAAAAAATGTATAAAAATATCAACAGAAAAAAAATGAGGGGAAAATGAAATGGCGATAATAGAATTAAATAAAAACAAAATTGAATGTCCTTCAAATTTAAATTTGTCTTTTGAATAAATTATAGTTTTTGCCCAAAAAAAAACATGCACGAGAGGTTGACTTTCACGCCACATTTATACCCACCAATTGTTTTTGATGTTATTTAAGCCCCTGACTACTCTGTCCATCATTTAGTATTGTTAAAGCATATTGTTTTTTTGATAAAAGCTACTAGTGCTGCAGTGTTCCCTAAACGAAGAATCGGAAACAGAAATTACACTACCAGCGTCACCTGAATTTACAGATATTTCAATTTTATATGAAAACGGCGTTACAATGCGCAGTCGATTGTTTAGCAGATGTTGTTTCCGGGCTTAGCTTATCATCAAGGTTCGACACAAAGTCTCAAAGGGTATAGAACAAAGACTACACCACCACAGCAGCAACAACAACAACAACAACAAAGACAACGACAGACAAACATTAGCAATACACCTTCTTTTTGGGGGCCAATCGATCTCCGTTTTAATTACAGTCTTACTTGCATAATATTGAAATCTACGGAGATGGGATTGTTATTTATACATAGTCTACTACAAATTCATAAGACGCTGAAGTTAACTCTTTGGTTAACTAAAAGGTGAAACTAGTTCAAAAGGAATGCTAACTTTAAAACTGGGATCTTCTTAAAATGAAGAAGTCAGAACTTAAAACTTTTAACCCAATTAAGTCATATAAAGAAAATGTATCACAAGAGTATTGTGTGAACGCGCTAAACATGCTACAGAAACCTTTAATCCAGCAAGATAAGCATGGTGACTTGGTTAGTCCATCCAAAATCCTTTTAATGCTTGAATTTACACTCAAAAGGGATAAAATTATAAGTTTCATTTAATAACAAAAATGAAAGTGATAGCAGGCATGTGGTATCAATAGCTATGCGTGACGAAAAACCTTCTGAAGCACTAATTTTGGGCTACTACTTCGAGCATGCATGGTCGTATTTTAGGAGTAATATGCCAAAGGCGTCGATTATTGCTGGTTAATCAGCATTAAATAGTGACGTCATATTACCCTACAGAATATGGTTGAAAGAAGTGAAATCGCAAATTTAACTAATTTTCATAATTTGTAATATATATAGTCATATGATGTATTTCACCTAATCAACATCATCACCATGCCAAGCTTACAAAACGGAGCCCTTTTTGTTGTTTGACGTGTTTGAAGGATTTATAATAAATTCTATGGGGCTTGTAAATCACCCTTTATAATAGAACTAAACTGTGTAAGCCTAGCATGGCAAAAGTGAACATATAGTTAAAGGCGTCGATTAAATAGTGACGTCATATTACCCTACAGAATATGGTTGAAAGAAGTGAAATCGCAAATTCAACTAATTTTCATAATTTGTCATATATATAGTCATATGATGTATTTCACCTAATCAACCTTACAAAACGGAGCCCTTTTTGTTGTTTGACGTGTTTGTAGGATTTATAATAAATTCTATCGGGCTTGTAAATCACCCTTTATAATAGAACTAAACTGTGTAAGCCTAGCATGGCAAAAGTGAACAGAAATGGCAACTTCAACTAATTTTCATAATTTGTCATATAAATGTCATATGACTATATTTCGCCCAATCAAGAAAATCTTTTAAGAAATGAAGTTCACTTAAGACATCACCATGACTACCTCACGAAACGAAGTAAGTTCTGTGGGGCTTGTAAATTACCCTTTATAATATACCTAAGCTGTGAAAGCCTAACATGGTAGACGTGAATAGATAGTTCATGCCTTAAAGCTCAAAATCTGCTCTGCGATTTCGAGTACAGCTAGGCGAAAATGAGCCCGTTATATTTAGTTTTTAGTTGATAACTGTGCAAATGATATTACATGGTGCTAACAATGTTAAAAATTAGTTCATTTATATTAAGAAAAACGGTTTGCAAAGTATCCAACCTTCAAACTTTTACCTAGACGATTGTTTCTAAGAATAATTCAAAATATTTAATCTTGTTAAACAACACTATTCTTTTAATTCAGAAGACAAGGCTCATTGTTGTTTGTGCGAAGGGTAATTGACATATTCAAGGCAAATTTTACTTTTTCTGTTGAATGATTGGAAATTTTAAATGCAGGAAATATTTTATTTATTCTAGAATAGAGAACTTTTTTTAACTATTTTAGCATGATTATTTCATTTTATAGATCATGTTTAGACATGCATTTGTAAAGTTTCAAGCATTTGCAAACACTTTAACACACTTTAGGTGCATATCAATATTAACACTATTGGAGTATGTTTTATACCCCACCCCCTTTATAAAAACAAATATTATTCATTCATATACCTTCCCCTATCGTAAACTGCACTAGTTTTTGGAAACTTTAAAAATGAATATTCGTCAAGGAAAAATAATCGAATATTCATTGCAGCATATTGCATGCATGTTCAATATATAAATAAAAAAAACAGAATTAAGGTTGAACGTTTATTTTGTGGCACCAACAAGGAGAAACTATAATAAATTGCATGAATTTAAGATCTGCATTTTGATGATTTTCATTGGTTGTGTGTGTTATATTATAGAGAAAAGAAAATAAAAGTTTTAATAATATAATTATTACATAGTGTATAGCTGAGTATATATGTTAAGCATATTATCTTTTAATTAAGAAGTAATTATAAAAAATTTGTTGGCTGCATTTTGGCTGTAAAATATTATTCTGTTTATGCTTTCTTTAATTTTTTGACATTTATAAGTTGGCTTTAACGGTTGAGGTATTTTTATATATTTAGATTTATTTTATTTGCAAACATACACTGGGTTATTTAAAAATAGTGAATTTTTGTTATACTTAAAATCCTTACATTTTTTTAAAAAAATTCTTTTTTTGTTCTAAGACAGTCTTACGTTCATCATTAAAGGTCGGATGTTAAGGAATGAGTAATAATTACATTATTATGAGAGCACCAATAGATAAGCTAAACGAAAATAATCCTGCTATCAACTTTTAACATATGGCTTATGTATTTAAAGTTCGCATATTATGAAAAAAATACAATTTAAATTTAATTTTGTCATTAAAATAAAAACGGAAAGCAAACTACCAAAAAACACTAACTTGTTTTAGGAAAAGATAGTATTTTAGGCTGTTAAAGAACTACATGTCATTGGCATTTAAGAACCTTTTTTATTTGGTACTACCATATTTGTAATCTTTTACCAAAAAGGTTGTTTTAGCGGTTAATAGTTACTTTTTAGCTTTTACAAATAAGAACCTTTTTTTAAAGAGAAGTAGCACTTCAGGCATCAAAGCCTATTTAGTCAAGTAGCGTGCTACATTCTTTAGGAAAGGGATAGAGAAGAGATGATATAGGTGGTGGAGGTAGAAGGATAGTCGGAAATTAACTGCCGTATATAGACAGCACAGCGACCAGTGCCTATGCCTTCATCGTTGAGCAGCCCCACCGCAGTCAATTTTTATTTTTGTAGTGAAAAAAAACCAAGGTCTTCGTTGGGAATCGAACCCACAACCACCATACTGACAAGCTTTTACACTACCTACTAGCCTACAGAGGCACCTAAAGCAAGTCATTTTAGCACATCAACTGTTAGTTTTAATCGACATTACTGTTTATAATTTTATAATAATTTCTTAGAATTGAGGAAATTGCAACTCATTTAAGTTAAGCTCGTTTAACTAAAACGTAATTGAAATTTCAGACGAGCCTTAGAAAAGCTAGAGACTATTCAATTTATTTTTAAAGGCCATAATCAATTAACATTGAAGGGAGAAATTAATAACATATAAAAAGTATTTTCACTATCATCACAAATGTTTAGGTTATTTTAAAATCCATCGTAACAACTTAAAATTATGGTGTTATCGTGCTTAAGAGTGAAAGGATTTCATTTGATCAATGGTCAATTGTTTTGACAATGTAAAAAATAAATCTCCAGTTTATATGAGCTTTTTGATTTTGTTAAAACTCCAAGTGATTGTAGAAGGTAGGTGTTGCTAAAATTTTTAATTTCGCGGCCCCATATCAGTCTATGGTTCTATGGCGGCTGGGTTCATTTCACCTTTAATAACACCTACCTGGTGAAATGTTCCCAGATCCAGTAAGCATGCTAGGCATGTATTCTGGACAGGAGTTGGAAAGTCTCCAACTCTTAAGCAAGGAGTGATGATTTGCAGCCCTGCTCTGGAATCATCGAAGTTGCAACTAGAAAGTTCTGTTGCATAAAATTATGACTTCGGCTTCCTAGGACGAGCATGACGTTGCAAATTATCCAGTGGTTTGATCCACCACCTGATTAAGGCTTCATGGCCAGGCGCAGATGTAAATCTAATCACACAGTTGTACCCTCGGGGAGTAAAACTGTGGAGAGTTAGTATTAGATTCGTTAACAAAAATAGTGTTGGGTTTGGTCGTTCTATCATTAGGGTCGTTTCTATTTGTGCAATTAAATTGTCCCGCCTCCTGGCATTTAATGCGGGATTAATTTGATTTTTCCGTCTTTTATTAGTTACTGGGTAAGTGTGTCTATCTGAGGGTTTTTTTTAAACTTGGCTTGATGTTTCATAACGAATAGATAGACCGCTACACAATGCATTCGACTTGTGAAAGTTGGGCCCAAAACAAGATTGCGTTTGATCCTGATTTTCATAATCGAATTTAGTATAGCGATGAGCTCCCTTTTGTTTAAGTGGATATATAAAAAAAAACTGCATTTTTTGAAGTGATAATAATTCTCAAGTGTATCTAGAAAAACTGGATATTTGGTGTGCTTTCTGGGCTGGCTTTAAAATTGCTTTAAATGATGCTTTCACAGTCAATGGTGACCACTGTTGAGTCAGGATTACTGAGGTTTTTGTTTATCGATGGAAACTCAGGAACTAGGGCTTCAACGAGATGGCACAATTACACTGCTCGTGCTCCAATTATTTATTAAAGGAAAGATATAGTAACCGCACAGTTTCACGTTTCAGACCGGTGGATAAGCCTTCAAGCGTTGGCACGGGAAGGCGTGGTATTAAGAGCGTAAAATTTTTGGAGAGCCGCATTTGCATCAAGCTTCAGCTTTATAAGGTATAAGAAAAATATTTTCATAAGAAAACTTGTCAAAAAAATCAATAACCACAATAAATCAATATTACAAATGACAAACAATGTATCTTAAACCCCATGTATATTCATAATTGCATATTCATTAATTTTTTTATAACAATTAAAAGAAATATTTTTTCAAACTAATTTAGATTTATACCGAAGGCAAAAATAACACATGTAGATTTGTTTTTTTTTTATAATTTTTAGAATTAATAGAAAATTAATTTTATCTCCTGTTGCACACGCTGGCATATTGGGTTTTTTAATTTTAACTTTTTTCCGTCGATTTTGTATAATTATTTTATGGTTTATGCAAGTAATTTGAGATACTTTAATATTTGGATTTGACTAATTTAAAACACTTAACTTCAGTTAAGCAAGCTATTATAGTGAACTTACTTTTAAACATATTAAATCAATATATTTTAGCAAAATATTATGAATAATTTGTCGCTTGAAAAGCGTTGCGAAACTATTCGAATTTACTTGGAAATTCAGTTATCAATTCACATATTACCAATTCCCAGTTGTCTCTTCAGGCTTCATTACATCCAAGAATTGTACTTTAATGACAGCGTTGAACTTTATTTTATTAAAACTTAAGGCGAGACTCGCGCATTGGTCGATGGTGATCTTAACGTTGATCAATGATTTTTTGGTTGAAAATATTGGTCCGGGAAATATATGGCATCAAACGAATAGCGCCATGTATTATATGGCGTCAGAAATTATTGATACTGAAATCAAAATTTAGATAATTTGATTTCAAGAAATGGAGCTGCCAATTAACCTACAAGGTAATGCAGCATTACTTTCGGTTATTTCCGATGAAACCACAAGAAGCAATAGCAATAATTAGCACTTGAGAGGCCAACTTTATTCATATTCGTAATATATGGCCAGCAGTGCTTAAAAATTTAACTAAATGCCTGACATCATTTTCATATGTTAATGGGCGTTTTTCAATTTTTTAAAAAAAAATTAATTTTTAGGTAAAACTAAATTATTTGTGTTAGTTTTTACAATTTCTAAATTCTAAAGGACTAGAAAAAAATCCTTTATGAAAGTTTAAAATTGACTTTGTGGTGTTCCAATTAAAGCATGGTTAGAGATTGTATTAATAGAGAACATGCAAAACCTTTAAATGAATTCTTAATATAATAGATTGAGATAATACACATACACATTTGCATTCACACATACGTGCAGACGTGCAGAATTTTGCATCATATTATGCTGTAAAAAAACCACATGTGAAAATGTTCATTGCAAATTATCAAATAGTTTTTCCTGCTAAATAAACACTCGCTTTTAGTGGATGGTGAAATTTTTGTTATTTTTTGTTTTTTGCTTTCGAAAAAAATTAATTATATGGCTGGCTTTTCCGACCAAATACTGCAATTTACAAATTTACAATTGGTTAATTTTCAATATTTGCTTTATGATGTTAAAGAGAAGAAACAAAAAACAAACCCAAAAAAAAAAAAAACATTAAAATCAGAATAATATTGTTAAAAACCAATTAAAAGACGTGACTTGATTATGAAATATTTATGGGTCGAACTAGTAAAAGCCATATCAATTTTATGGAATACGTTGTGAATTTAAAGCATGTTGATTTGGTTAGAGAAAATCAAATAATATTTCAATTTAGAAAATAATGATTCGCAACTAAAACTGTATTACTGAATATTACTGAATTGGAGCTCTATTAAAGTACAGTGCAGTTTGTTTACAGAACTACATTTACAATAGAACTATAAATCTATTAAAATGTTAGCATGTAATGAATAGAGGTTTTTTTTCTTTGTTAATTCTTCCTTTTGTTTTATTAGGTCTATTGAACATTTTTAAAATTCACTTCATCTGCAGAAAAAAGCCAATTAGTTCCATCAGGTAGATAAGATTTAATTGGAGCTTTTAGATAGAAATGTGGGATTTTTTGTTTATCAAAAATTCAACTAAAAATCTTATAAATTTTAAAATTTTGTACATTTTAGTGTATATTTCACAATTCATATCTATTGTTTTAATTTAATTTTTGAATGGTATTTCTCACAAAAAAAAACAGAACTGAAGAAATTCTTATATTCATTATTAAGCAGTAGAACGCAGTATATAAGGATAAGTTATATAACAACTACGACGGACACTACCATCCACATAACCTCGATCCACCCTACCCAACATAAGCTAGCAGCATTAAGACTTAAGATAATCCAACTTACCCCAGATAAGTAGAACAAAAAACTTCCCACAATTTACACCATATCTAAAAATAACGGCGGCAAAATTAGTGCCACTGAGAAACTTCTTAGACAATACAACGATAAAAACAGGAATAAAGAAGACAAAGAGACAACTGATGTAACATAACGACATCCTTTTACTTACACAGGACCAGAAATATATAAATTAACTAACCTTTTTAACAAAGAAGGTATACTCATAGCATTAAAAACCGGCAAAAATCTGAGACATAATCTCAGGACATCGACAGAGACAGCTGACAAATTTAGTTCCAGTGGAGACTTACTTGTACCTGCAAACATACTAATAGAGGACAAATTGGACAAACACTAAAAAAAAGAATTCAAGATCACATACGCTCATATAAATGAAAAAGAGAAGAATCCAACTTTGCATTACACCTTTACACTCGCAAGCACACACCAAGGGGAATAGGTGCCCCTGTAGGCTAGTAGGTAGTGTACTAGCTTGGGGGTTATGGGTTCGATTCTCAACGAAGGCCTTGGTTCTTTTTCACTACAAAAATAAAAATTGACTGCCGGTGGGGCTGCTCAGCGATGAAGGCATAGTCACTGGTCACTGTGCTGTCTTATACGGCAGTTAATTTCCGACTATCCTTCTACTTTCACCACCTGTTTCATCTCTTTTCTATCCCTTTCCTAAAAAATGTAGCACGATATTTGACTAAATAGGCATTGTTGCCTGAAGTGCTACTTCTCTTTAAAAAAAAGGAATAGATGAATGTATATCATGCTAGATCCTAGCAAAAAAGGACGAAGACTAGACATTCTTGAAAACATGGAAATCTACAAAACAAAAACTTTTAACAGTGACATTGTAAACGAACGAACGACTAAAACTACTTGTATACTCGAACAAAGGAAAAACACCCTCAGACGGACACATATATCTGTATAAAAACAGAAGACGGAAATATTTAAAATTAGCCCCACATAAAATGCTAGGTGGCGGACATTTCTAGGTGAAATTAGTAAATACGACCTGAACACTGACTCACTAGTACAGTTTAGAATACGGATTGGGAATGAAGTCACCAAATCGAACAAACAGCCATAAAATACGGAAAGGAAATAACAAATTTTAAAACAGATTATAGTTTATATTCTAATAGGGACTAACAGCTAAACATAATTTAGCCTCTAATGAATTTTTTATAAGCTTTCGCGTACATACAAAATGTATGAAGTGAATATAATTAAGGCTGTGTCAGCCCTTGACAGTTGGAAATATTCCATTTTTTAACACAAAATGAATTAACATTCCTGTTCACAACGTTGATGCTCTTTTTTAAGGGATGTTATTTCAGCATAAGAATTATGCTTAGGCAATGAACATAATGAGCAATGAATTGTTTGAAAGATAAATAAAGGGAAAAGAGTAGAACAAACTTCCCAAACTCTCGATAATAAAAAGGAAAACTAGTTAATCGCAGCCAAGATTGATAAGTTTGATGAAGATGACTGCGTATAGTGAATCAAGAAAAAACTAAGATTTGAGGGCTAAGCCAGCTCTAGAGTTTAAACAAAAGAATTGTAGTCCAAATCTTAATAGAGCGTTTGTTATCGAATAAAGTAAAATAATATCACCAGTGTTTAGCAGACGTGGTTAAGTTTGACAACGGTATTAGATTAATTGATTGGCAATATAGCAGCCCGAAAGTTCAATATCGCTGCTAATAACAGCGTTTGGAAGTGTGAATGGCAGCGTAAGTTAAAACATGTAAGTTTACCAAAGCATAAAATAGCAACCGCAAAGTAAAACGTATTTTATGCTGTGACGTTTAAAAAATTTTGCTTTCAAATTATTTATTAAATCTAATAAAGATTATGTAGGTATATCTTAAATCTGGGGATCGCTTCAAAATTTCCCGCAAGCAACTTTCAATGTTGTTCAGTGCACGTTTTACAATTTTCTTATTTTTCTTTTGGGAGAATTGTAAAAGATTAATATTTAGTTTCTAAACAGTAAGTTCGACTTTAAAAGTTCTCTATGCTGCTAGAATAGAAGAGCACTCGAACTCGAAATAGCTTAGTGTGGAGCAGTGTCCTATTGTTTTAATTTAAGACACCTGATGTTTATGGAAAAATCTTAAACCACAAATTTTTTATCTGATTTACGGATATTGTTAATTTCTGGCGATAGTCACAAAAATATGTTAAAATTTGTTGTGTTATTTAAAATTGTGTTTAATTGTAGAAATTTGTAATAAAAATTAATTACTTGGATACATTTTTAAGTTAAACTAAACTTAAAGACAACTTAATGTCTAAATAATCGGCTACAGGAAGAAGTGTTTTTTCCATTAATAACAACAACCAGACCAAGAAAAGTTATTAAGTAAAAATTTTTATTTAGATTTCGAATATCTCCTGACCTATAAGAAATTACTGGTAGAATATAGCTAGAATTAGTGTAATAATAAAAAATCTACAAACTTTCGAATTTTTAGATATTCACCGCGAAGATTTTATATCCGGTTTTTCAACAAGAAGTTTGTTTTTATATTGTACCAACACCAAAAGCATGATAATTTTGACATTTGGTTTTTTCACGTATTCGTAGTAAGTGCATTGGCAATTGTTGTAATGAATTTAACTTCGCACGAAAATCATGTTTAAATAATTAAAATTCGGTATGAAAATTATGGTTCTGTTAAACATACATTTCGTAAATTTACGATATTCTCGGGAAATATAATTGTCCTTCTGAGTGCGCTATTAAGAACTTGTTCGTTAAATTTGAGTCGAAAGGCTCGATACATAATGTGCGAACACCAACACGTGTTCGACCAGGTCGTTCAACTAAAAACATCACAGCCGTTAGCCACAGTATTGAAGCAGATCCAAATTTGTCAATTCCTCGACGTTCTTAATAATTGGGGATATTCAAAACTACCACATGGTAAGGATTTGAGTAGGGATTTAACTTTGAATGAATTTAAGCCGACCGAACATTCCCATCGCCGTAGATTCGCTGAATTCATACTGGAACAATCGGCTGGTTTTTCGGAAAAAATCTTTTTTTGAGACGAAGCCCATTTTCACATGTCAGGTTATGTTAACAAGCAAAATTGCCGCATTTGGGCTTCTGAAAATCCTAAAGCAATTATTGAGAAATTTTTGCATGCTCAAAGTGTAGCTGTAAGGTTCGCTATGTGGTCTGGAGACGTGATTAGAGCGTTTTTTCGAAGATGAGTAAATTAAGTGTACTGTTCAGAAGCTTTAAAGTTTTCTTCATTTTTGCATATCGCCCACTATGCAACAGCATGTGTTAATTTTTGAATACTTTTGTACAAGTTCTGTCAGCTCATGCTACTTTTTCATATTTCCAAATTATACAATTTTGAAGTTGTAAACCGACTTGGGATGTTAGTTGGTTATAAATTTGCACAGAAGGGCTTTATTTTTTGCAAAAAGTCAATTCAAATTTATCTAATTTATAAGAAGATTACGTTAGTCGGTTAAGTATTTTAGTATTTTGTTAAATTAAAATTAACCGCGAAATTATAATATGGATTACAATTATCTAAATAATAAATTTTTTTGCAGAAGGAAGGCACACTTCACAAGTATATAAATAATATTTATACGTTCTTTAATTAAGTGGTTAAATTTAAATATGGCTTACGAGAATAAAATCCATGTTAAAAGCTGAAATTATTTTTGTTCTCAGGAAACCAAAACCTAGTGGGGATAAAATTCAACAGCAAAATAATTAAAGATTAAATTAAGTGAATTAAAAAAATTATTTAGCATAAATTTTTTAAATAATTTCATATAAAAAGTTTATTTACAATTTTTCTAAAGTAGAAATACTCTCAGGTTATACTATTCACATCATATTTAGCAAATATAAAATTAAATTTCTGTGTACTAGGAGTAATTGAAAATTTTGTCTACTCCTTAAGTTCCTTTAGTAAAAATATGTTTCATGTTATTTTTATTATTGATGTCATTTGTTCCTTTTTGGATGACGACAGTATTTGTTAGTATTTATACCAGCTGAGTGTTTTAATATGTTTGTGTACATCTTTTCTCTCCCATTTATTTTTCAAACTATTTTGCAATTTTAATATACACTGACACATGCATTTTATCATTTCCTTTATTGACCTGTTGTTAAATAAAATGTATTTTAAGTTCTTGTTGTTGTTGTTGTTTTATTTTGTTTGTGTCTTTATGTTAAGTTGTGTCTTTTTATCATGTTCCATTTTAATATTTAAGTGTTGATATTTTAGTTAAAAATACACAACTAACAAAAAATAAAAATATATAAAAAAAAAAACTAAAAAATAAAAAATAATAAACATGTTTGTGCATGATTTTCTCTTGTACTTATATTTATATTATTTTCACCTGTATAACATGCATGATGATGCCATCATTTATTTATATTTTCAATGTTCATTTTTCTGTTTCCCAGTTGGTCAAAATTTTTTAAAAACGACACTCTAATCAGTTAAAAGTATTGTTAATAGTTTTATCACTAAGTTATATAGTTATATCACTAACTTTAAAATCTCTGAGTATTCATAATTTTCCCCCTTACTTGTGACAATATTTTCATTTGTTTTATTGTCAAGTTACAAATTGGAAAGCTACAAAAATAAATTTTCTAAAATGAATTTGCGTCTAATAGTTTGGCCAGTTGGGTTATTTTATTTTTACTTAACTTTTATAGTGCAGAATAAAAACCGAGTACAGATAGTATTTTTTTTATCCTTGTTTAAATATTTAAATTTTCATTTAAGTTGAATATGGGAACATATTTTATTGTGTGGTTGTGTGTATGTATAAACATTTTGTTTTTGTTGTGCTAGTTTTGGCTGTAAAAAAAATTCTTCCAAATAATAGTAATAAAATGTAAATGCTTAAAGTTTTTGTTTTGTAAAGATGATCATTCATTTGTTTTTAAGTAGAAATATTCTTAACTTGTAAACCTTTTGGAAATATATATATATATATATATATATATATATATATATATATATATATATATATATATATTTAACACGGGAAAAAGAAAAGAAGAATATTTCAAATTCTTTAATTAGAAGTGACTTTTTTTGTACAGAGTTCATGGTTCTTTAGGTTTTAACTTACATAAGAAGAATGGTTTAAATATTGACAAGCTAAAAGCGTGTTTAATTGCTGTAACAAGAAATTTCTAACATGAATGGATTAAGCTGCTCTTAGTTTAATAAATATAACAGATATGTATAACCATAACATTTGTATGGCATTAACAATGATTCCGTCTATCATTCCGACTCCGATCTGCCTCTGTTCTTGTCAGTTTATGTTCCTAATAGGGAAGTTTAGAGATTTTTGTAAAGGTTGTGTTAATCCTTAAGAAATTTCAACCAAAAAAAATATTTTCTAGGTTTTTGTTTTCTTTTGCTGGATAGTTCACCTAGGATTAAATTATATAAACACTACTATATCATATAAATGTGAATTTTTAATCCCAAATTATTATGAAATTTTCGCTTAAATGAGACTCAATTTGATTTTAATTAAATATTGAACATCCTTATTCAATTCCTTGAAGACCAACGCGATGGTCCTTGGAGCTTAATGCAAGTATGGAACTAATTCAGAAAAATCTAGCTTTTCTCATGCAAGTAAAGGGTTCTAGCAGAAGTTAAAAGATTTTGGCTCTTGGGGCGAATAATAACTGACGGAGAAGATCTGGTACTGGCTGGAATTGCTAGCGAAGTAAGACAAAGCCATGCTAGTTCTTAGTGATACAAGTTACAAGTTACGATACATCGTCTCCAAATAAACAAATTCTACTCTAACGTAAACGCAACACCATTTTCGGCCGCCTAACTTGAAATGACACATTCATTATATTGAATTCCTTCAAGGTGACATAAATAACATTAAGAAATTTTTGCATTTATCAAATATTTACTTATTTTCGAATAGTTATGTAAATCAATTATTAATTAATTCAATTATATATTTAATTACAAAATTTTGTTTTTTTTTCTTGTTTTAATTAAATATATTAATAAATTTTTTTTATAAATTTTAAACTAAAAAAAAATTAAAACTTTAACAGAAGCCGATATCTTTTCTCTTAATATTTTTGCCATGAGCTAATTAGTTATAATAAGGCGAAAGCAGATTAACACTGTTTTGTACCTTACAGAGTCCTACAAAATTAGTATTGTCATTTTCTTTCATTTTTCAGTTTTTTAAAATATTGTTTAGCGAAAAAATTATGGGGGCTTATTTTCAATATTGTTCTATTTATTACAGAAAAAAGTTTTTGGCAGCTAATAATTTACTTTTTCTTAGATTGCAATTTAATAAAATTTGTTTATTGGCTCTATTACAACTTTAGATAAAAAAAATTCTAATTAAATAATTAATTAAATCAATTAAAATATTTAATTGAAGCAATGAAAACATAATTTTCTAATTAAACAAGAAATTAAATCAATTTAAAATTTAATAAATATTATTTTTATTTTTATTCGACCTTTTTTATTTTAATTAAATATGTATTAATCTTTTAATAATTTTTGTTATTAAAAATTAATTTTCCTGAAGAAGCTTTCCATAGGAAAGCGAAATATTGAAAAAATATATCTTTAAAATTTAATTAAAAAGACCATTTAAATGATTAATACATAGTTAATTGAACAAAATATAAATCTGAAAATAAATTAAACCTTTTAAAGCTGCGAAAACTTTTTCCTATAATACTGACTATGAACTGTCAGCTTACTAAATACTAAATGGGAATATATTTCATTTTCAAAGTCACACCAGAAATATGTGTATCAAGGTGTGGTATTAAGAATATTAAAAATTTTTCATTTAGTTAAAAGCCACTCTTTTTAAAGATTTAAAATATAACCATTATCAATATCCCTACAATATCTGTACATTTGTCATTTCAAGAAAAACTAAAACTTAAAGGTCGTGACTATAGAAGACCTGATATTTAAAAAGTTCATCAAGAAATAATGGAAAACAAATAAAAATAAAACTATCACATATAAGTGGTACGAAAATTATCATATATTAAGCCAACTCTTACCTGTCAAATTAACTTACTACTTGACATTAGAAAAGGTTGAAATATCTCTTCACTTTTTATGTGAGAAAATAAAATTTCACTTTTTGAAGCATAAAAATCGACATGGGATGCACAACAAGATCCGCATGAATATTTAACCAGAGCACACTGCTTATAGTGTTCTAAAAATGATAGAAATTCGGAAATTTTGGAATTCGTTAGTGATTTTAATGAAATTTATACATTTAAACTTATATGCCCTTTAGTCAATAACTTAAATTGATGACAAATGTCAAATGAAAGAAAAATTTCGAAAATAGTCAACTTAAAACGAAATTAGCCGTCGAGGGGCCAGCCACTCTTTTATGCATTAATTCATTAATTTCGTTCTTGTTTAACTAATTTTAAATATCGATTTTGCATGATGACTTTAGCTTGTGTCAAAATATGAATTATTATGGCAATAAATGCAAAAATATCTTGATAAATATTGAAAATAATAGTCGAATGTTACAAAACGAATAACCAGACACAAAGAAAACTAAAGTGTATGGATGTTGAATAAAAAATATCAAATATAAAAATAGTTTGAAAGCATATATATTTATACACACACACACACACACACATACCAATACATAAAAACTAGTGCATATGTATATAAAATGCACTAAAGAGATATACTTATATGATAATAAGTATTTATTGTATTAAATAGAAAATTATTCATTAAAATCTAGAACAGCGTAAAAACAATATTATAACAAAATTTGGTGACATGAAATTCAAATACTTTGATAGAAATTATAGGAGGCGCTATAGAAGAGTGTTCGGTTAATAAATAAAGAATATATTAGGTTCATATAATAAGCATAATAATACGAAGTTTCTTTTCTAAAACAAAATAAAATATAAAATTTGGATCAAGATGACTCCAATTTTTATAGTATTACGAAGATAAAAGTTTTGTATGAAAAATGATATCTGGTAAATGTGCCCTACGACCATGCTGACAGATGTCGATACTTTCATCAAGATTTTTAATCACTTTATCGCAAAATGGTGGTTCTATTTCGTTAATCACATCACGAATTTTGAGTTTTAAGTCTGAAATCGATTCGATTGCCTCCATATAGATTCGATCCTTAACACAGCCCCATTAAAAATAATCCAGTGGTGTTAAATCACACCATCTGTCTGGCCACGTGAAATTATGCTGATTGTTGTGAAATTATGGGATCGGGGAATTTGGTTTGCAATAAAGTAATCGTTTCATTGGCTGTGTGATATGTGGCACCGTCCTGTTGAAGCCTCATGTCAGTAATATCCACGTCGTCAATAATAGGCCAAAATTGAGTTGTTAGCATCTCGGGATAGCGTGATTCAGTGACCATTACCGAAGTTCCAGCTTCATCTTCGAAAAAAAAAACAGTCCAAACACGCCTTCAGATCACTCTTTGAGAAAGCAAAGGCTTATCAATAATCAGTCTAAGATTTTCAGAAGCCCAAATGCGGCAATTTAGCTTGTTGACATACTACGAGCAGTGAAAATGGGCTTCGTCTGAAAAAATGATTTTTTAGCCGGTTGTTCCTGAATGAATTGAGCGAATCTACGGCGATGTATATGATCGGTTACTTTCAATTTCTGTACCAGTTGAACCTTGTAAGGCTTCAAAGTCAATTCCTTACTCAAAAATCGCCATGTGGCGGTTTTGGGTAACCCTAAATGCTGAGGAAGTCGAGGAGTTGAAAAATTTGGATCTGTTTTAACACTGTGGCTTACGGCTGCGAAGTTTTCAGTTAAACTACTCGGTTGAACATGCATTGGTGTTCACACATTTGGTATCGAACCTATCGTCTCAAATTAAACTACCACATTCTTAATAGAGATGTGAGAAGAACGATAATGTTGCCCGAAAATATCATGAATTTTACAAAATGTAACTTAGGCATAACCACCATTTTCATAGTGCGTTTTAAGTATTTTAATGAGATTTTCGTGCGAAATTGAATTTATTGTAGCAATTGCCAAGGCATTTGCTACGAATACGAAAAAAAAACTATCATGTTGCTGATATTAACATAATTGAAAAACAAGCTTCCTGTTGAAAAATCCAATATTATATATGAGATAGTGGGTAATTTTGGTTTAACAGTCCCAGAAATATTTCCATTTAAAACGCTCAAATGATTTGTACCCGTTTTTTGTTTTAGTGAAAGTATCCGAACTTTTGAAAATTCTACTTTTATATAAATCATTATTAAATATATAGAGCAAACCCTAAACCAAAATTTTACTTTTTATAAATTAAAATAAATTAAATTAAATATCACAAACATCATTGATGAAGCTATAAATCAACAAAAAAATATATCTAAACAAAAATAGCTGCAAAAGCAGATTACGAATATTGTAAAAGAGTTAATGAAACTAAAGCTACAACAACAACAACAACGACTACAACTATATTAAGAAATTAAATCAAAAGCAAAAAATAAATAAATTAACATTTTATATTTATGCCGCACTTGACTAACCAAGCGCAGATTTAATTGTAGTTATTTTTTCTATTGCTGTGTTCTGATTTTCGCTGTGTAAGTGTTATTGTATGTTAGTGTGGCAAGAAGAGTTTATTGTTTAGTATTATTATGGCGGTATTGGTATAGTTTATTTATTCATTTGAAATCCCCTGCAATTTTAACTGTTAGATGTGAACCTTAGTTTTTCTTGTTTTGGTTTCGAATAATTTATAATCTTCAATGATCCATATTTAATTCTCAAGTAGTGGCGATACCTTCCTGCTAGATTTCTTTAGTTTAGGTCTCTATGCGATAGTGACAGAGTGTGATTTGTTTTACATCCACGCCTGGCTATGTAGCCTTAATCAGATGGTGGACAAACCACTATACATAATTTGGAACGTCATACTCGTCCTAGATAGCCGAAGGCATAATTCTAAGCAACAGAATCACCTAGTTGCAACTTTAATGATTCCAGGACAGGTCTGCAAACCATCACACCTTGCTAAAGAGTTGGAGACTTTCTAACTCCTGTCCAGAACACATGTCAAGCATGCTCACTGGACTGGATCATTCACTTTGCGTGTCATTATCAGTGAGATGATCCTGGCCACCATAATTTTCATTATTTCCCTTATGGGGCCGCTAAACTACAACCACCACGATGCTTCCATACAGGGGCCAACCTCAATGATCAGCCAGAGAACTATTAACGGTCTAAAGAGACAAATAATGAACTCTGCGAGCTCACTGATCCCCGTGGAAATAAAGTGGAGTTTCCAGTTGTCTCCCTGTCTGACTTCATGGGACTGGGCTCCCTTTTTCCCCCAGTTGCACAGGTCTAGATAGTAGAGTATTTTATAAAGATCGATAAATGTGCCCCGGGGGGGGGGGGGGGCTGCGATAGTGACAAGTAGAAGAGGTCCTTACATCAAGTTTTAATATGAGTCGAATTTCCTTTAAAGACTTTAAAATACGAAAGTGCTTTCTTCATATAGCTGGCCACCAGGCAAGGCGCCACTTACGAATCCTCATTGGCTGTTGGAATACCAGGCAATTACATTGAGATTTTTTTATTATAACAGTGCGGATCTAGAAAAATAATTTATTAAATTTTTTTTGATATCACAAACTTCGATTAAATACATCTACTGACACAACTATTGTAGCAAATAAAAATGTGCGGACTGTTCATTTTCCGTTAATATCCATTAGATTAGATGGAATTCATATATAATCCAAAGATTTTTGCTTGGTTTTCTTTGTAACAGTTACATATATTTATTGTTGTTGTCTGTTAAACATCGGCTTATCATAAGTGTTATAATACTTTTATTCTTTCTAACCTTTTTTTCGAAAACACCGTCGATGCTGTATTCGTATCAGTATTCATGGGCATGAATACTCGGTGCTTTGCATGAAATTTAATTTTTGCAATTATAATTATGATGTTAAAATAAAGGAATAAAATATGCATATTTTATCAATACTAATTTGGTTATACGAAATTCATATACAACGCAAGCCATCTTCTAATTCTTTTATTTATAAAAAATCACAACACAGTAGAAGCTGTTCATAATCGTTCCACTATCGTACTGATTGTTATGAAGTATTTATGGATGCGCGGTGTCTTGCGTATAATTTAAAGATTTAGAAAATCTACAAAAATTTGCTAAAAATTTCTTTTCTTACAAATTTAGTTATTAGCATATAAAGGGTTCGTCGTGAATGGTAACACTTAGCTCATGTTGGATTTGACAGATAGTTAGTTGTATCCTTCCGCTGAACGAATATGGTTGTGTATACTCTTGAACAACGCTGGGAAATATTGAAAATCATCGTAATGTTGCAGAATGTGAGCGAAAATTGCGTACGGATTTTGGAAGAAGAGAAGCACCGTCAGCTCCGTATATTCGTTACCTTGTGCAAAAAGTGAAAGAAACTGGCATCCTCATCGATAAACGAAAGCGTGAAAAGCGAAAAACACCCGAAAATATTGCTGCTGTGGCTGAAAGTGTGCCTAAAGCGCCATCAACATCAATTCACCGTCAATCTCAACAATTGAACATTTCAGAGACATCATTGAGACAAATTTTGCATAAAGACCTTGGTATGACGCCATACAAAGTCCAATTGGTTTAGGAGTTGAAGCCAAGTGATCATTCAATGCGTTTTCGCTTCGCTAAGTGGGCCTCTGATGGACTTACAGAAGATGCCGATTATGCAAAATAAATCGTCTTTTCAGATGAAGCTCATTTTGATCTTGGCGGGTATGTAAACAAGAAAAATTGTCGCATTTAAGGCACAGAAAACCCGCACGCATACATTGAAAAGCCGACGCACCCAAAACCAGTCACTGTTTGGTGCGGATTTTGGTCCAGAGGCATAATTGGGTTATTTTTCTTCAAAAATGAGCAAAGAGTGGCCGTTACAGTCAATGGCGATCGTTATCGGGCCATGTTGAATGAATTTTTGTTCACAAAACTTGAAGAGGAGGATATTGGCAACATTTGGTTTCAACAGGACGGCGCTACGTGCCACACAGCCGAAGCTACACTCAATCAGCCGGAGAGCTGATGTCGTTTGGCCACCTCGGAGCTGCGATTTGACACCGTTGGACTATTATTTGTGGGGTGCCATCAAAGATAAGTGTTAAGCTGACAAGTCAGGCACAATTGACGCTTTAAAGGACAATATTCGTGAAGCCATTGGTGAAATATAGCTGCACACAATCGATAATGTGCTTAAAAATTGGACCGATCGTGTAGGCAGCTGCATGGCCAGCCGAGGCAGCCATTTGAATGGAATTATTTGTCATTATTAACCGAAAGGATTGTGCTTTCAAATAAAAAAAAGAAATTTAAGAAAATATTCAGTAGTTTTGTTTATAGCATTTAAAGCAAAAAAAAGTTATTTGGCGGACCCTTTTTATGAACTCAACCAATATCCATGGTGTCACTGCAGTTTGATTATTGACGTTTACACAATATTTAATAGCACTATGCTGATAATTTGTTCTTAATAAAAAGGTTGTTGCAAAGATTCTTCTCAAGTGTTTCCGTAAAGCTGCCTAGCACATTAACCTACCAACTACTCCAGAACTACTTGGCAATGAGAAATGATTTGTATTAATATCTGGTTATTGTAAAATGTAGTTAGCAGAAGAGTAAGAGTTGTACTTAATATTAATACGTATTGTTGTTTCTTTTTGCGTCTGTTAGCTGTTGCTGCTGTTGTTATTTATTACCATTATAATTAATCCCATTATAAGCTGCCTTTTGCAGTGTATAAGAATTGTATAAATCTAATTAATTTGTCTGGCAATAAGTTGATTATTATATGAAAAATGTCCTTTTAGAAAATATTTTTTTTTGCGCATTAAAATCATCAAAACTATTGAAACGCAATTTAGCCTTCGAAGGTAGTAGTTTTGAATTCAAAATAGTTTTAAATAAATTTTTAATTAAATTTAAATACAAGCAATTATTTGAAAAAACGCGCATATATATTGAATTAGGCTGTGTAATATAGTTTTGCTTTTCATTAATCTGTTTTTTTTTTAATTTAAAATTAAAATAAAAAATAAAAAAATTAAAATTTGTTTTTGCTTTTTTGTGTAATTTTCGTATATTATTCTTCAATTTTTAATGTTCACTAGGTTAAGATTCTTTTATCTTAAGCAATATTTTATTGGGTTAAACTTTTTTAAGTTTTAAAGAATTCATGTTTTTTGGCAAAAACAAAAAAAATTAAATTTGTATTTGAGCTGTTTTTATATCGGTAATTATTTATAGTTCATTTCACCCTATAGTTTTGATGAAAGGATTTTTGTTTGGCTGCTATATGTTTTTGGAAAACTAAAAAATATTTTTTAAAAATAATTGTTATCTTGCTTTGCGCTAAAATGGAGCGCTCCTCCTTCATTACTTGCATGTGTTAATTTTACTAATGCTACTATTTAAAAAGGTTTTCGAATTGGTCATTGTTTTATTCTAGTTATAAGAAATAAATTTCCTAATATATGCGGCGAGAGAACTTATTTTTTGCCATTACAATATACTCTTGCAGTCTTTTTGTCATATATAAATTTAAGTTGTTTAAAAATGCTAATTAAAAATTCAAATATTATGTTTCAATATCAGCAATCATTGGATAAATGCAACGCTGTATTCTTTGTGCTTCGATTTAGGTAAAAATTATTTTAATTAAATTAAATTTAGTGCACTTAAAAATACAATACAGCACTCTCGATACACTGCTGACATTAAACCTCAAAATTGAATAGTAACCAACGCTGAAATTCTTAGCACCTGAAGAAATCTTTTTTCTGCTTTCTTTTTCTTGTACACGACAAGCTTTGTGCCATTCTGCCGAAAGCTGGGAAAAGCTTAAAAAATGTATTGTTACGAAGATAATTTGTTAAGTTTTCAAAGAAAATAATTATCAGTGAAAATGTAAATGACAGTGGGTCACTATATATTTTACAAACTACGTAGTTTTCCAAGAAATCTTATCCACGCACGACAACAAAAATACGCTTGTAGGAATTTCTACGAAACAAGATAAACAAGAGGAAACAAAAAAACAACTAACACATAACAAAAACAAAACTCACAGCAAATTAGGCACCTAAACAGAATGATAATAACAACAACACTGTGAGCACCACCACTTTCTGGGCAATTGAATAAATTTAAGTTGAGTAAACAGTGAGTAAAGATAACAAAGCTACCATCGTGTTTATGTTGTGTGTAATGAAAGTAAATAAATCGTTTAACTTAATTTTAAACTCTAAAGTTTGTGTTACTAACTTCTGTGTTCTACCCATAATCATGGCCTTACTTCTGTACACTATATTTTTTCCTTCCTTGAAAGAAACACTGTAATTAGTTGGCATTAATGACTAATATTTAAATTAACATAAACAAGATTTATTGTGTTATTTATTTTACGCTTATTAATGAATGATTAATTAACTGTTAACCAAGTATATAAAGTCCTGCGTGTTTAATTAAGATGCTTAATTTGTAAAATTATAATATTTTGGATCGATTTTATTTTCTAAAATAGCTATAACTTTCGAAAAGTTTATTTGTTCTGCTTAATTTGATTTATTGTTTCAAAAGTTCCTATGAACACAACAACAACAACAATAACAACAATAGATGAACTTAAATTGTATAGAAAACTAAAACAAAAAACCCCAAAACCAAAAATACTGGTTATTTTAATAACTGCAGCAAACTAAGTTAACTAGCAACTGATTATTGCAAAGCTGCTTGCATGGCACTTGTGTTAATGCTGTTGTTAGTGTTATTGTGATTGCTGTTGCAACGTGTCTAACATATAACTTATGTAAATTGTTAGTTCATCATTTTACATTTGGTTGTTTTTTTTTATTTTCAAACGAATTTCTGCTCGTTTTACACTATTGTTATGACAGCAGCAGCGGCAACAGCACTTGGTACGTGTGCTCTTTTATGTGATAGATTCATTGCATTGTAAGTACCATGAATAACATCATCAACATTCTCAAGTTTTATTACAATCAACTGAAATAATTTTTTTTTTTATTTTCGTTTTCCAACAAGTTGTGTTATAGAGAATTGTAATGGATAAGATGATGAACTAACATGCTATCCATTATATGAAGTACATTTGTTGTTGCTACAACTATCACCACATAGTGCTTGTAGGAAAACTATTGTTGCATACAAAAATTATTTCGTAGATAAAAATGAATAAAAACCTAGCGAAATAAGTAACAACAATCTATGGTGAATTATTTATTTTTAAAGGTTTGCAATACAAATTATATTCAATCTCTCTAAAGTTCAATTTTATCTCAAGAGAACTTATGCCTGCATGATGTAGGAATACAATAAATTGGAAGGGAGTTTATTTGTGGCGTGGAAAAAATTTTCAAGGATATTTAAATAAATTATTAAATGTAAATACTTTAATCTTTGTAACTGAAGAAACTAACACGTTCGGTATACTTCGATATTGGATATGTTGTATACACATAGAGAAATTTTCGCATATAGAGCAGGCTTTAAGAATTGTTAAAGAAATGCTTCAAAATAATTCACCGTTCTTGGCTTATTGTTCAATTCTGCGTTAGCCTTTATTTTTAAATCTACCATTTACACCACAAAAAATCACAAATCTTAAAATACTGGCAAAAAATAAACAACGATTGTGTTTTAACTAAACTCGATATTTTAATCAATAAATAATTCCTGTTGTTAGTAGAACGATAGCATATAGACTGCTCCTATTCCCAGATATTCCTTCAAAATAAAATCGATTGGTTTTGAAGTGTTTCGAAACATTTGGAGAGTTTTGTCTAAGATTAAAAAAATGGTTTAAAACTTTAATACTTAAAGTTCCAGTGAGATGATATAATGATTAGGAATGAATATTATTTTATTTGGGTTTATCTTTTTCTATCAAACTAATTTTCGCTCATTAAATCTATAAAGTGTTCCCTAATTTTTTTGGAGCAAAAATCTTGAGATGAGTTTGTTTTGATTTAAGTAAACAAATGATAAAATTGACAAATCCATATTTAATTTAAAAGTGTAACAAGAAGTGTACATTTTTTTTTTTAAATATTTGCTTAGGCATTTTTTAAAGTCTTTTCATTTTTAATTTTTTCAAAAAATTATTGGAATATCAAATTTTGGAGAATTATATAAAATAAAAACCATAAATATGCTTTTTAAGGGGTATAGAACTTTATAATGGCAACACTTTTTTAACAGTGATTTATGTTTAGTACGGTTTGGGATTGCGATATCAATAGACTAACGTCTGAGCAGGGCTTCCGAATTCTGCAAATTGGATCCAAAATAAGATGGCCATTGATCCTGATTTGCGTATGCGAATTTTGTTTAGCAAATTGTAGAAACTGTTATTACTTACGGAAATTTTAAAACTTTTCTTAATTTCGGTTTTATATAAAATAATTTACGAGTCTGTCAAATATGTTAAAGGACGCATAGAGAAGTTTGCTATCTGCACTGACTCTCTCTCTCTCTCTCTGTACTGGATATCATAAGCAACTGCACTAATGATCAATTTTACCCAAAAAATCATAAAACAAATTATTATTGAAAGACATTAAACTCATCTCAATTCATCCGGTCATTCCTGAATAAAAGGCAATGAGGCAGCGGATGCAGCAGCAAAAGCAGCTTTAAATGCTTCTCTTATAACTACACTTTACCTATTTTCTGATACTATTAAAACATTCATAAAATACAAAATAAATTCCAACGACAATTGGAGCTTAACCATGGACTTGTACTGAAAAATTAATCCTAACAAAGTTAACGCCTACATATTATTCAAAAATATAAATTACAACCTGCTACCAAGGAGACCGCAAATTAAAATAATAAGGCTAAAGCTAGATCACACTATAATCTCAAATGCTTATATAATTGATAAGAAAATACCTTTCTATAGTTTCATCCCCATAACAATTGATTATTCTTTTCTAATTGTCCTCACCCACATTAATACGTTTAAAAACTCATTGAATTCTAGTAATAACGACTTTTCTCAACTAAACGACTGTATTATGATCAACGAAAATATTAAGACTCTTTAAAATTTTTTTAAAAAGTTGTAACCTTTACAATTCCATTTAAAACTAAATAAAATATTAAGCTAAAGGCCATTGTTGCCATAGCTCTCATTCAGTATACTAATAATTTACTTATAAGTATAATATGTAAATAAAGTATAAAATAAAGAAATTATTATAAAATAAGTTTATTTTCTGGAAATTCTTATTATTTACTGAAATACATTTGCATATAAAAATCGATTTTTTATAAAATGTTTGTTTTAATGGAAATGTCAAAAAATAGAGCTTATTTGGAGTGATATCATGATCCACAAGTATTATCTTGAGACACCGTTACATCCAGAAAAACTTTCTGTTTGAATTTCAATTGAATTGAATGATGTGCAGAAAATAAGGATTTAAAAGGATAGCGCAAAATGTCACACAACTTGTGATACAATCTATTTATTAAAGGAAATATTCGGTAACCGTATAGTTTTTCATTTCAAACACGTGATTTAAAGCCATTTTTCGATGAGGATATAAGAAGTCGCTAATCTACGTCGATAAGCTCAAAACGACTGACCACTTGAAAGAAAACATTCGCCACAAACATTAGAAAAAGCATTGAAAATTTTACCTCCATATTAGACTACGTCCGAGCCAGCCGTGATGGTCGTATGCCAGAAAATTATCTTTCAAATAAAGTAAATTTCATATTCATTTTATACCATTTCTAAGTTCTACAAAAATGCCCTCTACGTTATTACTTACAATTGTCTATTTCGCTATTTTATGGAAAATTGAAAAATAATATTTAAAGTTTTTCGTGATATCAAATAGCAAATAAATAATTAATTGATAACCCTGCTAAAGAAATTATAATATACAAGCAAATATATGTGAATAGAGCAACCTGATTGATGAATGTCAGTATGTGAGAAATTTTAATTGCAAATAGTAGGGTGTTTAACACACGTATTATTGATGTTGTGAGTTATTTAAAAATTAACTGACCGCGTATTTGGTAAAATTTAGCAATTGCAATGAAGACGGACATTTAAAAAAGGTAAAAGGGAACAAAACATTTAGTTTATTAACATCAGAAACTTCTATAAACAAGTAAAATTGTGACAATTATAAGTGATATTAACTTTGGCATAATATATGAAACTATTTTCCGTGGGTATATATCAATCCGTATATTTAAGTTGCTAAGGCTGAAATGCTTGATCAGTTAGAGGACAAGATTTGCCACGACATACAACCACAAATGAAAAAAGTCAACGAAAATTCAATCTCCATTGCGGCATTTCCGAGAAATCACACTTAATTTAAAATGCCAGAAGTTTATCTTTCGAATAAAGGAAATTTTGTGTAAATTAAAAAACTTTGTCTTTGTTTTATTCAATTTCAAAGTTCTATAAGAATAATAGTAACGATAGTAATGATAAGGTTAGGTAGCAAAAATAAAAAAGGATTTCATATTTTTCTGTATTAAAGATCAGCAGAGTAAGAAATAAAACAATAGGATCATCATAGGAATAAAAAAATAATTTTTTAAGCAACATCAAAAGACCTGTGAAATTATTAATAAAAATATAAAAAGGATTCAATCTCAGAATGATTTAATAAATTAAATTAAATCACTTCGAAACATCGAAAATTAATATAATCTTGAAAAAAAAAATAAAAAAATAATATGCTGAAAAAAAATTTAATTAAAACAAAGTTTTTGTTTTAAAGAGAAGTAGCACTTCAGGCAACAATGCCTATTTCAAGTACCGTGCTACTTTCTGTAGGAAAGGGATAGAGAAGAGATAAAATAGGGGGTGAAAGTAGAAGGATAGTCGGAAATTAAATGCCGTAAAAGACAGTACAGCGACCAGTCAATTTTTATTTTGTAGTGAAAAAAAAAACCAAGGTCTTCGTTAGGAATCGAATCCACAACCCCCATATTGACAAGCTAGCCTACAGGAGCACCTATCAGGTGTTTTTAATCAAGGATTTAAAAACACACTAAGCTAAAGGAAATCGAATATTTTCTACAATTATAACTAAAATATGTGTCAAAACAGATTCGGTAAAATAGATTATAATTTTTTTTAAAAAACTATAAAATAGTTGCTTTGAAAACGTACTGGTTTCTGTAAATCATAAAACTATAATGGTTTTCTTCTTCAATATTTTATTAAAATTTTAATTAAACAAAAATCAAACAAAACAATGACAGCACATCAACAAAAATTGTAAACAAAGAGTTTGATGAGTTAATATGGTTCCTTTCAAACATCTGCAGCAAATATTAAGTGTGTTATTTGTATAGCCAGCTTTTTGTTAAAAAATTGCCACTCATAAGTTAAAAGGCCGTAAACACAATAGTGTTGTGTTTTTCAATGGCTACCATCTTTATCAAATTTGGCCCTCAAAGATAAGGGACTATTAGACTGCGATAATCAAGATTTATTATTATAAGTTTATCATTTTCTAAATTAATGTTACTGTTAGTTTTAATGTTAATTGCTAATTTATAATTTAATCGTAAACAATTTTTTTTGAATATTTGTTATTATTATTATTTAAATAATCAATAATTGATCAACAGAGTAGGCTTAATTTTTAAAAATTTTTTTTTAATAATCTGTACACTGCATCTCATAATTATAAATACAAATAATTTTTTGGCAACCAAATTAATTTTAAACTATCTTAAATTTAAGCATACGTTAACTGAAAATTTTATTAAGAAAGAAAAATTCATTATTTACAAGCTTTTGTGCTAATTCTTAAAAGAAAGAAAATTGTTTAAAAGAAACTAATAGAATCTAAAGCTACATTTTCCGGATCGGTACTTCTCTCATTAGCATTTTTTTTCTATCTATCTTAGGTTGTGCTCGTTGCAGAAAACCAGTTAAAGGAATTTGAAGACAACAAACAAAAATCTTTTTCCTTGTTTTGTTTATAAATCGTCACAGAGAATTTAACTTTCTTCTGCTAACCGTCTGTATGGAAACAAATTAAACTTTATTTTTTGTACCATATATTTTCTTTCCTTTCCTAGTATATGCTGTGCCAGTATCATACTGATTATTATGAAAACAAAATACGAATGCGCGGTGCCTTGTGAGTAACTGAAAACATACTATATCTAATAAGAAAATTCAAGAATAATATATTGGACTAGCAAGGCATAGCCGACTATTTCGCTTACAATGTTTTCGTGATTTTTCTACAAACAATAAACACAAAATCATGTCGTATATTTATTAATATATGATATTAATTATATGATATTTATGGGATCTGTGAAAAGAACCACACTGCTTTAGAAGAATTAATTGGAGAAGCAGTTCATAATTTTTTTTTTAAAATGAATTTTTTGTAGAGAATTTGATATATTATAGGAGAGCTTCAAAGAGATCGCTAGCTATATTGGGCCACATCAATTTTATTTTCAAAGAAATTTAAATACGGCTATATTCTTTTCATACTACCATGAGACTTTACTCTTCCCTACGGATATTTTAGACTGTCAGTTGGTAACCATTAACTTTCTTTATGTTAATATGAACATTTTGCTCCGAGATTGAGTAAATAAGAGCTCTAGTTCTGAAGGTGTGTCTTCAGGATACGCTGGAAAATCTCATTCTCTTTTAGGTTTAATCTGCAAATACAATCTTTTACAATTTTATTCTTGGTGCTAGACATCTGTGAACCTGAACTTTTGTTAAACAAAGGCTATTTACGATGATGTTCCCGAAAAGGGAACATGCTACGAATATTATTTTCGTTATCAACTAAAGTGTTATAAGACATAAATAATTTAAATCATTCGAGCCAGTTTAAAAGGTACAATAGTCCAAACTATGAGACAGAGTTGTTGATCTTTAGTGGCCAGAAATGATCCAAAAGTGCATGCGACTTTTACACCATTAATTAAAGCAACCTTGCTTGGTTTTTTAATTACAATTGTCAGTAATCTTTAGAACGTCATTAAGAAAATCTACAGACGACTTACCTGTCCATTTTGTATTTTGAATCAACAGTACAAAACTCTTCTTCCATCCAATTAGAAAATTTTTAATATAATGAAATCGAGAACAGTATGAAAACGAAAAATTGAAGACAAGAGTATAGACGATCGAATTTTTCAGTTAATTCTAAGTAAAAATGGGCTAAATGAAGCCCATTGAAATTTCAATTTGGCCACAGCATTATTTATATTAAAGAGGCTAAAAGATTTTTGTGCCTGCTACCAGCACTACTTTTACAGTTCTATACTTATTTTTGAAGGTTTAGCATTACGTTTCAAGCTTAAATTTTTATTTATATATATTTCTAATACTTGATGATACATGTACCAATGTATCAGAGTGTCGTAACAAATGTTTACACATTTCCACAATAAATTAACACATTAATCGTAATTCTGGCATTATTATCTTGAAAATACATCTTTAGTTTTGTGAGATGCCATGCAACCGAATTTAAAGTTTTAAAATTCTTTAATCCAGACCTTTCACATCTAAATTTCATTGTACTTCTAGCCCGTAAAACACTTTCAATTTAAATTCTGTCATGTACATGTGTTTGGATTTTTACATTGTGTGTGTGCATGTGTGTATTTGTGTGTGTGTTTGCTTGTGAGTGTGTAAACTATCTATTATAATATGAGATTTGATGGATTTCGTTACAAGTTCTGGTTGGTTAATAATAATAGCAAACTATTTTTATAAAGGGTTTTTTAACAAGTAGTTTGTTTTCTAAAATAAAATACAAAAAAATGAGCTTAAAATTATTCAAATATTCATTGTCTTACAAAGAGAAAAGTTGGGCAGTTATGAATGAAAAATAATATCTGGCACGACGACCACGCTGACAGATGTCGATTCTTTCATCAAAGTTTTTAATCAGTTTTTGGCAAAGTGGCGGTTCTATTTTGTTAATCATATCAGACATTTTGAGTTTTAAGACTGAAATCGATGCGATTGGCTCCGTATAGACTTTGTCCTTAACATAGCCATACGAAAAATAATCCGGTGGTGTTAAATCACACGATATGGCTGGCCACAGCTGATTGTTGCGAAATTATGCGATCGGAAAATTTGATTTGCAAGAAAATTGATCGTTTCATTGCCCGTGTGACATGTGGAATCACATGTCAGTGATATCCACGTCATCAATAATAGCATATTGCGATAGCGTCATCCATTAGAAATACATTCCAGCCTCATCTTCGAATAAAAAACGGCCCGTTCACGCCTCCAGACTGCATAGTGCACCATACAGTGACACTTTGAGCTTGCAAAGGCCGCTCTAGAATTTTCAGAAGCCCAAATGTGTCAATTTTGCTTGTTGACATATCCTGACAAGTGAAAACGGGCTTCATTTGAACAAAATTTTTTTTAGTTCCTGAATGAATTCAGCGAATCTATGTGGACGTGAATGGTGGGTCGTTTTCAATACCTGTACCAGTTGAAACTTGTAAGGCTTCAAAGTCAACAAACTTGCAACTACTTCAACACTGTGGCTCAGTGCTGCAATATTTATTAGATTAACAACCCGGTCGAACGTGCGTTAGCGTTCGCACTTTTTTATCCAGCCTGTTGACTCAAATTTAACGACCAACTTCTTAATAACGGTCTCAGAAGGACGATTATGTTGTCCGAAAATATCACGAATTTTACGAAATGTAACTTTAACAGAACCACCATTTTCCGAGTCAATTTTAATTATTTTAATGCGATTTTCGTGCGATATTGAATTCATTGCAACAATTGCCAATGCATCTATTACGTATATGTCATCAAAAAACTAAGTGTCAAAACTATCATATTGTGGTTGTTGCTACAATTAAAAAACAAACTTCTGATTGAAAAACCCCATAGTTGTTCGTCTGGATAATGTTTTTGTCCTCTTTTTGGCAGTAATTTTAATACACATTCTAGTGTTAATTTGTTGTTGCTTTGTAAATCTATCTATTTTTTGTTTGTTAATTTTATATGTAATAATTATTGTTGTCGTAAGTATTATTGTGGCAGTTTAATAACTTTTTGATTTAGTGCTGCTGTTATTTGTCAATAAAATTTTTATTTCGTTTAAATTGGTTTTTAAGTTACTTAAATTGCAACAAGAACAACTTTTTTTTAAATTGATCAACAATTTTTCAGTCTTTAACAATCGGAAAAAATAAATTTACTAAGGAGATTGAAGCTCTTAGAAGCATTAGAAATGACACGAGCTTGACCGAACTGAAATTTGGGATTTTCCACAATAGCATCTAAGATATCACTGATATTAATTTCTGGCGTTGCAATTTGTAATGTAAAATTGCAATCGAATTAAGATGAAAGGATGAATAAAAAGCTTTTTACTTTATAAAACTTTATTTAATTATGCACTGATTTAAAGCCAATAGCGTACGATCAAGGTCATAAGCAAAAGCTTATTGTAGTGTAAAAAATCGATAAATGTTACTTACATATAAGTTACTCTCTCCAATAATTAATATTTATTTTACATACCTGCAATGAAATAAAATGAAAAACAAAACCATCAGCAAATAAATTTCATACAATTAATTGAATAAATAAATAAATTATGTTAATCTCAATTACATATTATTAAATTACTTTGAATGAAATAAGATAATTGATATATAAAATGTTAATTTTTATGTAGTTAAAAAGAAAATGATTTTTTACACAACAGCTCTTGTTAAAATGAAGGAACAAAAAAAGAAACGAATAAAAGCTGAAAAATCGATAAAAATCTGAGATATGTGCAACGAAGAGAAAATCATCTGCATATAGAATTGATATGACTTATGTACGAGTATGTGAAAGCAATTAGGAAGAGAAAACAAAATCATTAAAGAACTTGGGAATACTAACAAAAATATTCGATGGCATGATGTTGTTGTGTGTACTATTCTGTGACCTGAAAAACTATTTCAAACAAAATAATTCATTTGCCAGTAATGAATATAAAAAACATGTTGAATACATTATAATAATTAGAATAATGATTTTTAAGTCAAAACATATGTATGAGATAACTATTATAAAAAGATAACACATAATAAAATTGAAGCAAAACGTAAGTTAACAAAATATTTAAGGCAGCTTTAGGTCTTTATAAAATTAAATTGAAATTTCTGTTTCTGATTTATTTAAACTTAAGCAGGAAGTATACTTAATCATATGAACAGCGATGTTTATATCTCTGGCAAATTTAGTCACCATAGATTGTTTTATGCATTTGAATGGTTTTAGTCACTCATCACACTCGTATATCGATATTCGAATTTGAATGTAAAGTGCAGGTATTAGATTTCTAGAAACGAATTAAATAAATCGATTTTTTATTCACATTTTTTAAAAGGACCTTATTCATAATAAGGCATTCAGCAACGTCAAGCAACTTACTCAGCTTAACAGCCTTATATCAGTATTAATAATTTAGCAATAATAATTTAAATAATTTCCTTGATTTATCTAATCGACCTTTTAGTATATAAAATTATTTGTTTCTATTTACAGTTATTATTCTGGAAGATCTGTAGAATACAACGATAGAAAGCTTAAGCTTCAAGCCAAAACTTATAAGAAAACTTATCTATGATTTGTTTTGCATACTTAGAAGAGATATTGTAGAAGTTAATAACTTCCGAAGACAAATACATTTCAAAAGTTTACATACGCACCTATTATTAGAAGACAAAACACATTATCCATATCCTGCTATCAAAAACCAATCTCTTCAAGATGAATTATCAACTCAATTTTTTTAGAAAGAGTCCAGCAAAGTAGTGGCAAAAATTACTAACAATAGAACGTACCAAAAATTGGGAAAATTTTACCAAAAAACATTTATTTATTCATTTAACATGGAAATAAAGACTATTAATAATGCCACATAAAATTTCAATAAAAGAATTTATATCGGGTTTTTCAACAAGAAGTTTGTTTTTCAGTTGTGGCAACACCAACAAGATGATAGTTTTGAAATTTAGTTTTTTGGCGTATTCGTAGCTGATGCATTGGCAATTGTTACAATGAATTTAATTTCGCAGGAAAATCACATTCACATTAAAATAATTGAAATCCTCTGTGAAAATGCTGGTTCTGTTATATTTAGCAAAATTCCTGATATTTCCGGATAATATAATCGTCCTTCTGAGACCGATATTAAGAATTTGGTTGTTAAGTTTGAGTCGATACGCTCGATGTAAAATACGCAAACACTAACTCGTGTTCGACCGGATCGTTCATCTGAAAATATCGCAGCCGTGAGTCACAGCATTGAAGCAGATTCAAATTTGACAATTCCTAGTTGACGGAAATTTGGGTAAGGCTTTGGCTTTGAAGCCGCAAGATTTAACTGGTGCAGGAATTAAAGTCGATCCACCATTCACATCGTCTGGTTTGTCTGAAAAAATCATTTTTTCAGTCGAAGTCCATATTCACTTGTCAAAATAAGTCAACAAGCAAAGTTGTCGCTTTTGGGCTTCCGAAAATCCTAGATAGATTATTGAGAAGCCCTTGCTTGCTCAACGTGTCACTGTATGGTGCGTTATGTGGTTTGGAGGCGTAATCGTTCCATTTTTTTTTTCGAAGATAAGTCTGGAAATGCAGTAACGATCAATGTATCACGCTGTCGCGAGATACTAACAACTAAATTTTGGCCTACTATTGAAGATGTGAATATCACTGATATGAGATTTCAACAGAACGGTGCCGTATGTCATACAGCCAATGAAACGACCAATTTATTACAAACCAAATTTCCCGATCGCATAATTTCACAATCAGCAGTTAAATGGCCAGTCAGATCGTGTGATTTAACATTTTGTGAGGCTATCAAATCGATTTCGGCCTTAAAACTCAAAATCCTTGATGTAATTAATGAAATATGCCATTTTGTCACAGACTGATTGAAAACTTTGATAAAAGAAGCGACATCTGTCGGCGTGGTCGTGGTGGACATTTGCCAGATATCATTTTTCATTCTTAATTGCCATTTCTGTTCGTAATACAATGAAAATTTGAATCATCTTAATTTAAATTTTATGTTTTATTTTGTTTTAGAAAATAAACTTCTTGTTGGAAAACCCTTCCTAAAGACAGTGAAAATATTTAAACCGTTAACACATATCCCTGGTTTTACGGAAAAAATATATAATCACATAAATATGATAGAGAAAAATCTAAATTTAATTTAATATTTTGTTGATAGAAGCCGAAAAAAGTTTAAATATTTTATTTTCAAACACGATATCATAAGTAGATAAAATACTTAGCAATGGAGACGGCTTCCCAAGTATGTAGCAAAATATATGTTGGAACGAGTAAAACGAAATTGAGAACAATATTAGCTGCACATTAATCTGATTATAAAAGACATTAACATGCTATGGAACAAAAAACAGCATTGCCGGCCTATTTCGCAAGCAAAGGTCACTCTGCCAATTTCCCTGATATAATAACAGTCCAATATGAGAGTAAATATAAAAAGGGATACAATAGAAATGTTACACATAATTAATACTTCCCCGGATATGTATCGGCATATTGTTTTAATTGTTACGTTTGATCCTTTTAATAAACGTTTTGTTATATTGAGTTTTTTTATTGCAAAATAATAGTATACCACTTTAGAGTTTTAAATTAAATTAAGCGATTTATTTATTTTTAAAACACACAAAATAAACAGTATGGTAACTCACAGCTGTAACGCCTTAAAAGATACTTTGTTGTCTATTCTCAAAGATGTGTAAACTTGAATTAATTCATATCCCCAGCAAGTAATGCTTATATATTTCTTTTAAGCGGTTCTAGGATTTGCAAGAATATTCTACTTTAAGATTACCCCATATTGTTGTTGTTATTAACATTCAGTGCAGGCGTGTGTTTTGTTTTTGTTTAGCTTATATCTTGTAATTTATTAACTCATTTGGATTTAAACAAAAACTATCGCGATAAAATTTAAAATATTTTTATTTTATTATTAAATACAATATAAATAAACAAAAAAAAAAAAATAAATAAATGAAAAGAAAATAAAATAAAAATAGTTTTGAAGGTGGTGCCTTCAGAGCCATTGTTGTCAACTAGATGCAAATTTCGTTTTATTTCTTGAAATCTATTTCTCGACATAGCTCCTGAAACAGCTTAAACTCCAATGTCTTCATTCAAAGACCAATACATTCTTTCGCGTGGTAGTTTGCGGTATTCTCATAGTATTAGTATCCTAAAGAAAATTTTTAATTTTGCTACTGCGAGACTTAAATTGTGTGTATTATTTTGACTTGCATGCACCTGACAAAAATTGACTATCATATTTACGACTTCATCGTCAAAAAATCTTTCAAATAATTGAACAGGAGTCAGATCTTTTAAAGCATATTTTATATGGATTTTATTCTGTAATCGATCTTCAAATTCCTCATATTTTCACCAAGCTGGACCATTTATTGCGGGTTTCTTTCGTGTAGTACCAATAATTTCAGTTCGCGAAAAGTTCACACTTTTCAGTGTATAATTCTAATACATATTTAATACACTTGTGCCCATTGTACCCATACAAATTTATTTTATTATATCTAAAAGACTTTTAAATGTTTTGTTATTCATTAAACTTATTTAAAAATAAGTTATTATGTCAATGTTAACTTTGCATAATAAATAATAGGCTGGAAACCATATACACCTCCAAAGGATACTTTACAGTCAAGCTAAAGAGATTTTTTTTAAAACATCGTGTAATGTAATAAAAATTTTTGGTATAGATTGAACTTTCAGGTAAACATTAATGCAAAAAGTAAGTGAATAATATCAACAGATTTCTTAAATGTCGCTTATAATCAAGTGTTTCCAAATTGGCATAGCGGACGCAAATGGGTTAACAACATATTGTTGTTGTCTTGTGTGTATTAGATTTCTTAGAAAACTAAGCAGTTTATAATGCACGCAATAGGTCATTTCGCTTCCTTTTTTTACTGATAATTATTTGATTTGAAAATAGACCATTGTGTCGTTTTTTAAAGCGAACAGGTTACTCAATGTAAGACAACAATGAATAAAGTTATTTTTTTGGCTTTTTAATAGTTGTATTTATGTTTGTTTTTTACTTTTTTTAATTTCTCCTGTTGAATAATATCAAAGTTGTTCGAAATATCGACATAATATTAAATAAACCAAAAACAAGAGTTTTCTTTAAATAGAAAGGCTTGAACTTGAGCCCAAATAAAAACAAATAATTTAATTTTCATAATACGTTTTTATTTTGTTTATCTTATTTTCTTTAAGAAGTGTTTAAACGTGTCAATAATTATTTAGATATGATTTTACGTCAACCCGGTTTCGGCTATTTGCCATCGTCAGTGTTCTCTCTATAGAGATTGACGTAAAATCACACCCAAATAAATTAAACCCCGTCGGAGAATATACGCACGTATCATTGTCAATAATTGCTTCAGCATTTATTATGATTGCAAGTTTACAAATTTAATATGTAAATTGTACGTAGGAATTTGAAATTTTGCAGGCATTTTATTATATGGATGTGTATAAAATAACATTGCTTTTGAAGGAGCGGATTCCTTTAAATAAGCCATAATACTTATACTTTTAGCATCATATACCAAAAGCTTTTGCTGCAGAAAAATCAAATTCATGTCGTCTTAAGTCTCTTTATTTGTTTAACTGAGTGGACATAAGAATTTAGCCGATGCCTTTCTTATTTAATGCTAACATTGTTTTTAACAGTCGAGATAGAAGGACTTTTGATAAACTTTTTGCTACAGCGTAGGTGTGGTACAACTGCATTACGAGTTGCAGATAGTAACATTGTTCGTGCATAATTTTTAGTTCTTAGCTTATTTTATAACAAATTTTGACAGTATTTCGTTAAATCAAAATTGAATAAAACCATATTAATTTCTTCTCTTATTTGAGCCATTAAAACTTCACTACAAAAAAAAACTGTTTTGCTGTTATTAAGCTTTATCTGTAATCGATTGTTTTAAGGATAAATTTATACAAATTTTGTAATTATTTTCCCACTCATAAATTATAAATATTATACGAACAGTCTCTAATCTATTTTCTGTTGTTGCATGTGTTTCTTTGGGGAAAACCTATTAAGTCAATTACAACAAATTTTATGTATTTTTTTCTGTTTTTCTCATACCTTTGTGCCAGCCTTTGTCTAATAAGTAAATGTTTTATTAACAGGTAATTTTGTTTGGCGTTGAACTTAAATTTGACTTTATAATAGAATTTCCATGTTACGTAAAAATTTTTCCACTTAACTAAATGCAAGTAGAGAGAAGAAGAAGAAGAATGCAAAAGAGAACAGGTGTTTTATTTGATGTTTCGTTTGATTCATTGGGGATTACATTAAATCTACATTTGCTAAGAATGCCTTTACTAATCTACCTTTATACACATACACATATATAATGCTTAAAAATTCGTGGAGTACTTATGTTGAAGAAATAACAGCACAATAATGTATTTGTTGTTGTTGTTGTAATACTTTTTCTTTACTTAATTATTTAATGTAAAAAGTATGTAGACATTGTTTTAGCGTTTTAAGTTTCAGCATATTTTAAGAAAAAAATTAATTTTGATTTTCGTTATTGATTTTTAATTGATTACACATTTAAAACAAAATTAATGTTTATTTTGAAGCCGAATAGAAATTTAAAAATACAAAAAAAAAACTGAATTTAATTAAAACAACTTTTTTAATCGAAAGATCATTAGGTAATAAATTTCCACTGCTGATTTTAAGAAAGGTTTTTTGAGCAAAGCTAATCGTATGTCATAGATATCACTGATAATTTTGGGTTCAATACATAAACTGGTGGTTTATCGGTATAAAGTATTGATTTTATGTCGCCCCACAGAAAATAATCTAAAAATGTCACATCACACAGCACACAGTGGTTTAAAAACGTTTTTTTTTTTTTTTAAATTCTTCGGTAGTTCATGAGCCATTTCAGAGATATTTTAGAGTGAAGTTACAGACGATCGTACCTCTAGGATAAAGGGGGCTTCTGGGTATGCCCCCACAGCGATATAATTTTTTTGGAAATGTCTTAAAAAGTTTATTCATTATACAAATGTTAAGAGTTTTTGAACTTAAGCTTCTTCTTCTTGTTAAATGGCCAAATATACACACCTGGTGAGTCTTGAGCAGAAGAGAGGATAACATTGCATGCACTTCGGCCCTCTGCGCTTCTTCTCCAATTTCTAACATTTAGGTGTGAGTGATGTTATTGTTCATGGTTGTCCTCTCCTTCGAACGCCTTCGGTATCATATTTAAAATTCTTCTTACTGGAGCTTCTTCACTCATTCTCACAACATTCCCTAGCCAGCGCAGTGCAGTTGTATAAGCTTGACAATGTCAATGTCAGAGTACAGCTGATACAGTTCATGGTTCATACGATGCCGTTAGTGTCCACTTACACAAACTGGTCCGTATATTCTTGCTTGTGTAAGTACGCATGCTTCTGCGCCATATAAAAGCACTGGTAGAATAGGTGTCTTGTAGGGTGTTATTATCGTAATTCTAGAGAGGGCTCTACTTTCAAATAGCCCTTTTAGCCCAAAGTAGCGTCTATTTGGCAATATTTTACTTCTTCGTATTTCCAGGCTGATGTTGTTGCTATTGTTTTTATTTATGGATGACCCGAGATACACAAATTTCTCCACGAGTCCCAAGTTATAGTTGCCGACGTTTCCAGTTTCTAGTGGATTTCCTGTTGGTTGCAACAATCACCTTGATTTTGCTTTCATTAACTGCTAAGCCCATTTTTAAGTTTTGCCTCTGAATACCCTCAAAGACAACAGTTACAACTCGCAATGTCCTACCAATGATGACGATGTCATCAGCATATGCAAGGAGCATGTGGGTGGCACTTGGTAAAAATAGTGCCATTTCTATTAAATGCCGCATCTCATATGAATTTTTCTCAAGCAATGTTAAATAGGTCGCACGATATACAGTCGTCCTGTCTGAATCCTCGTGAGGTGGTAAACGATTCCTAAAGACTATTTCCTATTTTCACTGATAATCTTGTACCAGTTAGCGTCATTCGGCAAAGTCTTATCAAATTCACCGGAATTCTAAATTCAAACATAGCCTGATACACCTTTGTTCTAATCGGACTATCAAAAGCGGCTTTATAATTCGTGCGTTTGCTCCAGAATTTGGCGTAGTGTATATATTTGGTTTGAGATAGATTTTCCTGATCTAAAACTGCATTGGTAGGGGGCCTTGGTTTTAGTCGCTCCCACAATATTGTGGTCAAGCTCTTAAAAGCGATGGGGAGCAGACTTAAGCCCCTATAATTGGCAGATCTTGAAAATAACTACAAAAAAATGTGCGCTCATCTCTAGGTTAAGTCTTTCAGTTTGGGAAAAAATCGCGCTAGAAAATATTTTGTAAATTCTGTCCGACGTAGTATTTTTCATGTTGTGAATTTATTGATGTTCGGATTATTACCCCAGGGTATTTGCTGTATTCTTGATAAAATTTGTAAAGAAACAGTAGTATATTTGATTCTAATATCGTAATTCGTTAAAAATTTACAAACCTCTGAACTCCAAAAATGTAAAAACTACCGATTTTTAGGATTTGCCTTAAAAATGTGGTGTTTTTTTTTTTTTTGCTTATATAATTGAAGCTTTCTTCAATACTAGTAAATTTTTTTAGAATTATTTTAAAAACAACCCATAGCAACTGCGAATAAATGAAATACTGCGTCAGATATTGTAATGGTTTACCTTCCAGCCCTATTCAAACATAGCCAATTTCGAAACAAAATTTAGGAATTACATCAAAATTCCATGGAGTGCAAAAACTCCGATTGAAAAAAAGTAAACAGACTATTAAAGTTTCATCTCATGGCTACATATTCCGCAAAGGATTTGACAGTCCTGCAGTTAACCAGGCCAGGGTGACCAGTTTTATATACAAAAATTTTGGAACATTTTCCCCGTTTAAGGAATTTATATGTTAAAATTCAAAAAAATTAAATTTTGTTTTACCATTTGCTGCTTTAAGATTTTGTAAGAATATCTCGATATGTTTAGATTTTATGGCAATTTGAATTCTATAGTTTACTTTTCAAACAACCACTTTGACATGAAATATACAGTTTTAAAGGTAAATAGCATTTAAAAAAAATGGAACACGTAAAAAAATTTTAATAAATTGTTAATTTAGAAGTGATAGGTAGGCATCCATCTGATATTATACTTAATCTCGCCTTCTATAATGAAAATTTTCTATAGAAAATTTATAATAACTAATGATTATGATTGTGTCATTTGTATAGACTATGTAAAATATGATAAATCGTCCATTTTATTGGGATGTTTACAGCTCCTACTCATTCGTAGATGATTCAGTAACGTAATTTGTTGTTGTCATAATTTCTATTAACTCATCTTATTCATAGTTTCAATATTTAGTACACCCTTTTCGCCATTATAACTTGAAGTTAAATTACATTAACTAAGATGTCAGAGACATGTTACCTTGCACGTTAATTTACCGCTTTTATTGTGAACGTTGCTTTTACAAATCTATTACAAAATTTACACATTTATAACCGTTTGTTTAAAAATGTCATGTACTGTAGTACACACTTTTTACACAGTGCTTCGGGTTATTAAGGATTTCTGCCTTAATTAAAAATATGTATACGATTTTTTTTTAAATACATCTGCTAATATTTAAATGTCATTGGCTTCCGATTTAATTAATTTTTACTTACTGCACTTGTTTATTTTATTGTCTTTTTTTCAATTTCCTTTGATTAAGTGTTAAAACGAACTTTTAAACTTTCAATTTTACTACGACATACAGTTTAATACATTTTTGATGGCTGTTTTTGTATTCGTTTTTTTGTTTGTTTTGTTTTTGGAAAATTTCCACCTTTTTATGGTCTAGTTGACAATTTAATGTTATATACAAAAATGTTGTTGTTGTTGCTGTTTTATTTAACAACACAGTTAACATCATCATCATACCCATACGCGTATGTACCTCAGTAAAAGCTGATTTGCAAAATTTGTACGAAATAATTTATAAAAAATACGAGGGCTATTTTTGCTTCAATATTAAAGAAGTACAAAAAAATTTTAAATAATTATTAAAAATATATACAATAATTAAAAGTCATTTAGGCAGTAACTTAGTAAAACTAACTTGAATGGGAAGACAAACAAGAAGAAGATTATAGAAAACGAAAAACGTGTGATGTTTTAAAAGAAATACTTCATGAAAGTGTTGTGTGATTATGTGATTATGGTAGAAAGAACAAAAGAAATTTAAGGCGGGATGGACTCACATAAGAAGAGTTTTGTAACTTCGTACATAATTTTTTCAGTTAGTTTAGCAAAGATGGCTTCAGAGATGCCTCTTGATCTCTCCCTTTATACTAGTGCTTATATCCGACATTGCAACATATGGATTATACAAATGTCAACTAGATACCTTTTAGAGGTTTATCATAAATTCAAATTCGTAAAACTCATCATTTATTTATTTTTTATTTCGATGCTTTCATTAAAGCTTTTAATCACATTTTAATTCCTTAATCACATCACGAATTTTAAATTTTAAAGCTGAAATCGATTCGATTGGCTCCGTAAAGACCCTTTCCTTAACATAACTCCACAAAAAATAATCCAGTGGTGTTAAATCACATGATTTGTCTGGCTGACTTAACTGCTGATTGTTGTAAAGTTATGCGATCGGAAAATTTGGTTTGCAATTAGTTGATCGTTTCATTGGCAGTGAGACAAGTGGCACCGTCGTGTTGAAACTACATGTCGTTGATAATCACGTCATAAATAAAAGGCCAAAATTGAGTTATTAGTATCTCGTGACAGCGTGATCCCATGACCGTTACCGTATTTCCAGCCCCATTTTGGAAAAACAATCCCAATGACGCCTCCAGACTACAACCAACATTTGCATGCGTTGGCGTTCGCACATTTGGTATCGAGCCTGTCGACTCAAATTTAACTAACAAATAAAATACTTCATAGAGGTCTGAAAAGAACGATTATGATGTCCGAAAATTTCAAGAATTTTACGAAATGTAACTTTAACAAAACCTTCATTTGCATAGTGGATTTAAATTATTTTAATGCGATTTTGGTGCGAAATTGAATTCATGGTAACAGTTGCCAATGCATTTACTACGAATACGTCAGAAAACTAAATATCAAAACTATCATGTTTTTGGTGTTGGCGCAATTGAAAAACAAACACGTGCCCCTGTAGGCTAGTAGGTAGGGTACTATCTTGTCAGTATGTGGGTTGTGAGTTCGATTCCCAACGAAGACGTTGGTTTTTTTTCACTACAAAAATAAAAATTGACTGTCAGTGGGGCTGCTCAGCGATGAAGGCATAGTCACTGGTCGCTGTGCTGTCTTATACGGCAGTTAATTTCCGACTATCCTTCTACTTTCACCACCTGTTTCCTTTCTTCTCTATCTCTTTCCTAAAGAATGTGGCGCGGTACTTGACTAAATAGGCGTTGTTGCCTGAAGTGCAACTTCTGGCTAAAAACCCGATATTTACAATTATATCGGACATACATATTCTGTATAAATCGAATCTATAGAGATTCTTTTTAATTTATAATTTCATCTTACCACTTCATACCTGATAAAACTTCTAGTGTTTTGCAATTTCAATTCAAAGGTTAAAGAGGTCTGTGTGAAACATACAGATAAACATAGAGAAGTTGTTGTGCTTTGGTCATTTATCCATAAAAAAAAGAATAACATACAACAACATTAAAAAAAGTATACTCTTATATTAATTTTTCTATAAAAGTCTTCTTAAGTCACACATTATATTTTGATCCTGATTGAGTTCAATAGTGGCTATACGTGATATTCGAAGCATAAGTATAATTACAATTTATCAGCGTGTATTGGAAATATTGAGTAGTAGATATCATTATACTATACTTTCCTCTAAATAAGCCTGATCAAGATAAGCCTGTTAGTGATGGTCAATATTGAGCTATAATAACAGGGCTGGCTCTTAAAATACTGGGTGGGATTCATATAGTTTAAGAAGAAACATGTCATAAAATTCATGAAAAAATATAAGGGATATGACTTATATTTTAAAAGGATTTTTTTTAAATTCCCGGCCCACTTAATTATTTAATAAAAAAAACTCATTTGTCATGGATTGAATTTTTAAATGTCTTTTAATGAATTTCTTATGACCCTCGCCAAGTTGTCATGATATATGAAAATTTCTGCTTGCATATGAACTGTTATACAGGCAAACAAAAATAAAAACAACACGTTCAACCATTTTCGCAATTCTGCCACAAAATATATTTTTATAACCTAAGGTATCACAGATTTTCGTATGGTCGCATAGCGTGTATAATAAGTAAACCAAATTAATTAAATCTCCGTTTGAAAACAAGATGTACTTTAATTAAAAACAGCAGCAAAAAATCTGCGGTGATAATAACATTTTAAAAGTCTGTAGAATATGAAAGAAAAAATAAATTCGACTTTCTTTCAGTGCAACAAAATTTTCATAGACTTTGTCCTTTTGGCATAAAAATATTTTTTCTAGAAATAACAAAAATTAATAAATGAATAACAAAAAAATTTTTTTTAAAACACGCTATTGTTGAATTTCTCTCCCTCCACCGTTTTGTGTGTTCGAATAACGTGTTAAAAAAGCTGTCATGTGATGTTATAAAATTGTATTATTTTTTATTATCACACAGTACTTGTGGAAGGCCTTAAAAGCATAAATAAATAAAATTCATATGAATGACTGACTAACTTAAAGGTTTTTGGAAGTGAATAAATTGGCTTTTACTGGAGGATAAGTTTTATACTTTATGATAAATTTTAACACATAGCTGGGCTAAGTATACTCACGAATGTCTTAATAGTACTTAAAGCAAGCTTGTAGGTGCATAAATATATACTTAACAGCTCTCTTACTATAAATATTGAAAATTGTTAAGAATTTTATTTATATTTAAAAAAAAACCATCTTGCTAAAGTTTTCGAATAAAATTGGGCTAAGTTGAGCTGATAGCTAAACAACAGAATAATAAAAGTCATTTTAGAAAATTGCATCGGGCTTTTCAACAAGAAGTTTGTTTTTCAATTGTGGCAACACCAACAACACAATAATTTTGAACATTTAGCTTTTTGACTTATTCGTAGTAGATTCATTGGTTATTGTTACAGTGAATTCAACTTTGCACCATAATCGCATTAACCCTGCACAGATAAGCTACATCTATCAGATGCATGCCTTTTTAATTTTGTACTCCATCACTGTGGTTTGTAGTGAGAGAAAATGTATATGCTCAGTATTCTCAGTTGATCTCAGTAGCTTGCTAATGGTTATCAAAAGGAAAATTTAATAAATAAATGATATCACTAACTCCTATGCACATTTTTATTTTTTTTATGTCCTTTCAAGGATGTTATAAAACAATACGTCTTTCAGACGTTATGTTACCTTTACCGTACTAAAAAATAACGTTATCTTTCTAGGGTTAAATAATTAAAACCCAATATGAAAATGGTGATTCTGTTAAAGCTACATTTCGTAAAATTTTTGATATTTTCGAGCAGCATAATCGTCCTTCTGAAACCGAAGTTTTCAGTTGAACCAGAACGTTAAACTGAAAACATCACATCCGTGAACTAGATTATTCCTCGACGTTCTTAACAGAACCACTACATGCCAAAATTGCGTCAAGATTTGACTTTGAAACCTTGCAGGAAATTAATCCAACTGACCACTGACATCGCCGTAGATTCGCTCAATTCATTCAGGAACAATCGGCTGCTGTTTGTGAAAAAATCCTAGAACGATTATTAAAAAGCCTTTTCATGCTCAACGTGTCACTATATAGTGCGCTATGTGGTCTGGAGGCGTGATTAGGCCTTTTTTTAAAGATGAGGCTGGAAATGCGGTAAATGGATCACACTATTGCGAGATGCTAACAACACAATTTTGGCCTATTAGTGACCGTGCCACATGTGACATAACCACTAAAACGATTAATTTATTGCAAATAAAATTTCCTGATGGCGTAATTTCAAGACAATTAGGAGTTATATGGCCAGCCAGATCGTGTGATTTAACACCAGTATTTTTTATGGCGCTATGTTAAGGAACAGAGCTTATACGGAACCAAATGAATAGATTTCAGCCTTAAAACTCAAAATCTGCGATGTGATTAGTGAAACAGGACCGCCAATTTTCCAAAAAGTGATTAAAACTTTGATGAAAGAATCGACATCTGCCAGCATGGTCGTGGCAAATATATTATTGCCGCACTTTTCTCTTCGTAATATCGGGTGGCTGTTGAAATCAAATAGCCTCCATCCTCGGTGACAGATGTGTGACATCTTATCAAAAAGTTATTCATTATTCATATGCCTGGTGTGTGTCAGCGGGAATTGCCTCAATTACCGTTTGAATGGATTGCTTTAAATCATTCAAATTATTTGGGGTTCTTTTGTAAACTTCTTCTTTGCAATAACTTCACAAAAAAATCAGGTGCAGTGAAGTCAGGAGACCTGGGAGGCCAACGGAATGTGGAGTTTCTTGAAACTAGTTTATTGAGGAATTTTTGCACAATTCTGTCATAACAGGCGTGACTATGTGACAAGTTCCTCTAACTTGTTGAAACCAAACAAAGTTAAAAGAAATTTTCTTTCGGCTTAATTCTGGAAAGAAAAATTCTTTCAACATCTTTAAGAATCGCTCTCCCTTGACGGTAACAGTGAAACCGTTTTATTCGAAAGTGTAAAGCCCGACAATGAACCTTGAAGAAACTGCACATCATACTGTGACGCAAAGTGAATGTAATTGCATATGAGTATCTGTGGGTTAGAATTACTCCATGTTCGGCAATTTTGTTTGTTAACACTGCGGTTTAAATCAAAATGTGCCTTTTTAGACATATAAATGCAATTCAAGACGTCTTCATTCTCTGACGCAATTTAAATGATCTTCTCACAAAATTCTAAGCGAATCGAGAAGTCTTTTGGGTTCAGTTTTTTTGCTAATTGATTCTTATATAGGTGCCCCTGTAGGCTAGTAGGTAGTGTACTAGCTTGTCAGTATGGGGGTTGTGGGTTCGATTCCTAACAAAGACCTTGGTTTTTTTCACTACAAAAATAAAAATTGACTGTCGGTGGGGCTGCTTAGTGATGAAGGCATAGCCACTGGTCGCTGTGCTGTCTTTATACGGCAGTTAATTTCCGAATATCCTTCTACTTTCACCACCTGTTTCATCTCTTCTCTAGCCCTTTCCTAAAGAATGTAGCAGAGCACTTGACTAAATAGGCATTGTTGCCTGAAGTGCTACTTCTCTTAAAAAAAAAATAAAAAAAAAATATGGAAATAAGTTTAAATCTTGGTGCAAAATTGTCTGCTGACACTCAATCCTCGAAAATCGAGGATTGGATTGTATGGCAGCAGCTACAGCACCGATAGTTTCCTGCATCCAAACTGAGGTATCTCGATGATGAAACCTTCTTGCGATTGTGCCACGCTCTGCAAAATTCTTCACGAGCCGTATTATAGTCCATCTGCTAGAAGGAGTTCCATGAGACATGAGCCTATATGCTCTTTGGACGGAAAATACGGACTCTAAAGCGTTGCACTATCCAACCTCTTGTTTCATTGTCCCAATTTTCCAATTCTCAGTCTACAAAATAAAATAAATCTGGAACAGGTTGGTTACACAGAAAATAAGTTATTACGTGTTTTTTTGGTGGCAGCTTTCATCAGCCACCCTGTAAAATAAAAATTTAAATTATTTTAATCTAAATTTTTTGTTTTATTATTGGTTTTAGAAAACAAACTTCTTGTTGAAAAATCCTTCCTTTCCATTACTAAAGGAATAATCTTTATATTTTTATTTAATTTTAATTTTTTTTTATGTTTCTTATTATAGCGCAGATAAAAACACTTAAACTTAAAGCTTCTGATAATGAAAGTCATGAACTTTTTGAACACCACTGTGCCAATTTGCTGTGCCTGCCCATCATAGTTCAAAAACACCTTTAAAAAAATTTATTAAGCAGCTAAAGTATGTCTAAAGTTTGCTTATTACATTTACAGAGATACAGATACCCATTGTGGCGCAACCAACGGAGTTATTACCATTTGGATATGAAAGCCACATACGTGTCATTAATACCTACACTCGCACCTGTATTAAATTTTTAGAAATCGTTATAAAGACATTTTTAGTTTTTTTAAATTTTTTTTTAATGAACATTCAAATTTTCAATATTAAGTTAGCATGGATATAAATTTAAGTAAATAATAAATAACTTTGCAAATATTTAGCACTAAGTTTAACAATGCTTAGAAGAAAAATAACTTAAAGCAACTTTTTTAACTAATAAGTTCCTTAAAATATCCTCGTTATTTTATAACAGCCTAAAATTTCCTGCAGTTAACTTGATTTCTCATAAAATTTAAAAACAAAAAGAAAATTATTTTTGGATAAAATAAACAATAAAAGTTAAGTAAATGTGTATAAAAGAGTGTAAGTATAAATACCTACATGATTAATTTGCGTTAGCCCCCACAAGGGAGAATATTTCCTTGTTCGTGTTGTCAGCTATTTTAACTTATGATTGTTCTATCTAAACACTCAGGAATAATGATGGAATATATGTATATCACTACACAAAAACAACAACAAAAACAATGTATTTCCAGCAGCTATATTACAAAAAACAAAAACAAAAAACGACAGCAACAAAAACATGCTTGTGATATATTTAAGAATATTTAAAGCTCTTGTGGTGTTAGCGACGCCATCAGTTGTGGTTGTCTATTTAAGACAAAGATAATGATGTTTATATAGATGTAGTTGTAAATATAACAATTTATGCTAAAGTGTCTGGTATTTACCAGGATATTTTTCACAGCATACTTAAGATTTTTTTTCTGTGTTATTGTGATTTTTTCTTTTTTTTTTCTTTTTTCTTTTTTTTATTTTTTTGTTTACTCTTATTTTAGTTTGTTGCAAAGATACTGGAATGTTGAAATATTCGTAAAGGAATTTAAACAAGCAGTGAACAAAAAAAAAAAAAAAAAAAATAATGTAAAACAATAAAAATATATATTGTAGGTTAGTTGGAATAAATGGTTTTTAAGAGAAAAATCTGCTAAAAATATAGAAATGTTTTTAAAGATATTAATTTCAATGGTTTAAGATATTTTGAATCTCTTTGAAAAATTAGTTTTTTGTTTTGTTAGTACAAAAAAATACTTAATTATTCAGTTAAATTTAAAAATTGTTTGTTTTTTTAATTAAACTGTTTTATTTTAAGTTGGCTTTTCGGATTTTTTTCTATTATTTTACACATTTATGATCGCCGTTTTTATTATTTCAATGAGGTTAAATTGTTAATTGAAATTTATTTTAAGCCACGAAATCAATTAATTTCAATTATTTATGGTTAAATATTTGCTTTAATGAATTTTGCTATTTTTTTGTTGTTTATGTTCAGTTTTTTATTTATTTTTTTTTATTTAAGTTTCTTTTCCTAGTTTTTATTTTGCTGCATCTTCTATTTCAGCTCTTAAATGGTGTGACTGTTATGTTGTTGCTTGTGCAGCATGTAATTAATAAATTTTGAAATGCTATAATTTATATCAGCTCATTAGGTGACATTTAATATAAATGATGGTCTAAATGTTTTGCAACCACAAAAATGTTGTATTGGTTCAATGGATTTTTGTAGGCTATTTAAACACTACAATAATTTTTCATTGCTGGCAAAGGAAAAAGTATATAATTTATGAGCGATAAATATGAAACAGTAGGTGCTCTACTATTATTTTGATTAAAAAAACGAAACATTATTAAATTTACGATAATGGATATACAGAGCAGTCCGTTTAGAGAGTTTGGCTAGAAGTTAAAGCTGATTTTAAAATCATTAATTAGGACTATGAAGCAATAAACAACTCATTTCTCTTTTGTATCCTTTAAACTTATAATTTCAAAGATAATTTATTGCAACCACGCTCCAGTAAACACGTTTTCCAGAAACTGTTTAGTTACTGCTGTGAAAAGACAGTTATCAAAAAAACCAAAACGGTATACACGATATTTTTTTTTTAAGAGAAGTAGCACTTCAGGCAACAGTGCCTATTTAGTCAAGTACCGTGCTACATTCTTTAGGAAAGGGATAGAGAAGAGATGAAACAGGTAGTGAAAGTAGAAGTATAGTCGGAAATTAACTGCAGTATGAGACAGCGACCAGTGACTATGCCTTCATCGCTAAGCAGCCCCACCGACAATCAATTTTTATATTTGGTAAGGTCTTCGTTAATAATCGAACCCGCAACGCCCATACTGACAAGTTAGTACACTACCTACTAGCCTACAGGGGCACCTAACTGTAGACATTAGTAAATTTAATTATATGTTTGTAATGGAGTAAGTCCAAGGTGTTAGACCTTAGCAAACTAGTAGATCTTGAAATAAAAAGTTAGCTATAGGCTATACAATGAGTAATTTTAAGGAAGCGATGCTTAATTCTACATTAGGTTAAAGTGGCTAGGGTTAGTGATATCCACTCTCCTTCTTCCTCAAAAAACAGGTGCCCCTGTAGGCTAGTAGGTAGTGTACTAGCTTGTCAGTATGGGGGTTGTGGGTTCGATTCCCACCGAAGACCTTGGTTTTTTTTACTACAAAAATAAAAATTGACTGCCGGTGGAGCTGCTCAGCGATGAAGGCATAGTCACTGGTCGCTGTCTTTATACGGCAGTTAATTTCCGACTATCCTTCTACTTTCACCACCTGTTTCATCTCTTCTCTATCTCTTTCCTAAAGAATGTAGCACGGTACTTGACTAAATAGGCATTGCCGCCTGAAGTGCTACTTCTCTTTAAAAAAAAAAAAACCCTTTACTTCTCGGCCACTTTCGTGCGTTTGACTCCCCTTTAGATAATTCCTTAAGGGCTATAGCAAAACCTACAGTAGCCCGTAGTTTATAACTTGACATATCACTTTGCTTCTCCCCCGGGGGATCTCTTCCCCATCTTGACATGTGACTTTGGGGAAAAAAGACCTACAAGGAGCCCCAAACTAGAAGAGACATAGGAATCTGGAAATCCCACCAGTGAACTTAATAAACCCACGCTTTTATCACGGTTAACTGCAGGGCTATGGCACTGTTTTGGTTATTGGTGAGTCCTCTCGGGGAGTTACGTAGTGGCTGTTAGTATAATCAGTGCTTAGAAGAAAGCACCCGAAGAGATGTTAAGGCAGGTTTCAAATCCAATGTCCTACGTTGCACATACAACAGGACAAGGAGTTGGATATATTCTAACCCTTCAGAAAGGAGTGGGTGCACGGTCCTGCCACCGTATACTCAAAATTTGCAACTAAGGCGTGTGTATGCGTCTTAGGCCACGGGTGGCCACTTTTCCTGCATTCAGTGGTATTAGCTACTGCTACCCTAAGAACCATTCTGTCCCAGCCCAGAATTAATTAGTTTCTTGCCATAAGAAAAAATCATCAAATGGCCCGTTTAATAATCTAGTCCTCGCTGTTCTAGCTTTTAGCTTACAATGTTAACTTCAATGTACTGAGCGTGGCACTTACCTGAGCTCAGTAGAGCCTGACCCTTCAACTATTTATGGGAGCATACTATACACTTTGTTTTAACAGAGTGCTCTCCTTCTGGTATATTGACATTTAATTTCAAAGATGTCAAGATATTAGAATTCTTTCAATTACGAAGTTAAGAATATTCTGACTACTAAGAATTCAACATTTTCATGCAGTTAAGGACTTTTTCTAATAATTGTATTGCATTATAGGTGTAATAAAAGTGAAACACTTTATTAATCGAATCTCGCAAACTACGTAGACAATGCAATTATTACAATCTTAAATGATAGCTTGATGCTACATGGGCTGCAGTGGGCTATAGAAGAACCTGCTATAGTCAGCCTCGTTAAATCTTCAGCTTGCTTTATATTAATTCTTTAAGATCTTATCTAAGCTTTTTTAATATAAAAATAATATAATTTACAAGTAGTGGCGTCATGACTATGAATACTTCTAGATTGCCCATACTATAATTTATTTTAAAAGTTTCATAACAAAAGTCACATAGTTAAATACAAAAGGGACATCTTAAAAACTTAGCGAAATCTAAACCAGCTTTCAGATAAAACTTTGCCTTAGAAAGTGAGTAAAATGTTGTTTTTCTTTTGAAAATTATCAATCAAATTCCTAGCAAACAGTGCAAAAATTGCAAAACACTCTAAATTGACATATAAGTCACTAGCAACAATAAAAGCCAGACGTAGAGTACTGTACTACTGATAATTGCTGAAAAAATAAAGGAACAACAAAATGTTATAAATAATACACACAAGTGTGAACTAAGTATTTAAAACAATTTTAAAATAGCTTTAAATTAATTGTGCGCATACATTAAGCACCTCTGGTGGTGGTAAAAATACTCACTGCAAAAAATGCTAACGAAAAGTCAGCAAAAAATCATCAACAAGATTTTGATGTCATTATAATGTATGAGTTTGTTGTTTTCTTTGTTTTTTACTCTTATTTGTTAGGAAAAAGAAATAAAAAAATATTTTTGTTGTTGACATACTCGCAGAATGAAAAGAAAATATCTAAATACTGGTAGCAAAAGTTTAAGTACCAGTCAGTCACTTACAAACACAACTATTAAATACTTGTATATTTAAACCAGACCGATTTGAACTAACCACCCTACACATACAAACACACAGTAGTACCTAATTAACCCTTCTATTGTTAATTTTCTAAACACGTTTTTTGTCTATTCGTTTCTTTAAATGAAAATTAAAAATTCAAATGAAATAAAAATAGCAAAAGAGGACTACTAGACGGGAGAGGGAGATAACCTTTAGTGGAGGCCATAGAGTTTGTTGATTTATTGGATAAGAGTAAATGGCGTAGGGGATTTTACAAAGTCCACTTGGGCATAAAGCTAATAAGCTAAGTGACAGCTGTAACAGCTGATTTAAAATATAACTTGATAGCAAAAACTATCCACGTAACAATTATTTAAAAACAATATTCTCGGTTAAAAGAATTGGTTGGTTAAAGTAGGCACTTGCAATATTTTATCATTAAATGCGAATATATGTATATATATATATGTATACAAATATACAGTATTTGACACTCTGATTATGGAATCTAACCATATATTAGCAGTTTGTAGTGATTTTAATATGCTTTCAGAAGATTCATTGAAACTGCAGTTCGATTTAGTAATATTGGTGCATTAAGCTGCAGATCGTAGGAATATGACAGCATTTGGGTTATCACGGGTATACCTCCAGCTAAAATACGCTACTGAACTTCGAGTCCTTTCTTAAAACAAATTTTTAACTAACGGAGGATTATTTTCTTTAATTATCTTTTTTTACAGAAATGTTTTATAAAGAGACACAAATGTTGAAAAAGTAGTTTATATTGATCAATAAATAATACAAATTTTGTAACTATTGGGTTCTCCAACAAGAAGTTTGCTTTTCAATTGTGGCAATACCAACAACATAATAGTTTTGACATTTAGCTTTTTGACATATTCGTAGTAGATGCATTGGCAAATGTTACAATGAATTCAATTGCGCAGGAAAATCATATTAAAATAAAGATAATCCACTATGAAAATGGTGGTTCTCTTAAAGTTACATTTCGTAAAATTCGTGATATTTTCGGACATTAAATTTGAGTCGAAAGGCTCTATACAAAATGTGAGAAAATCAACGTTCAATTGAAAACATCGCAGCCGTGCGTCTCAGTGTTAAAGCAGATTCAAATTCGTCAATTTCTCCACGATCTTAACAATTGGGGTTATCCAAAATTTGACTTTTAAGCCCTACAGGTTCAATTGCAGCAGCAATTGAAGTCACCCGACCATTCACATCACCGTATATTCGCTCAATTCATTCAGGAACAACTGTCTGGTTTTTTCCCATTTTCATTTGGCCGCATTTAGGCTTCTGAAAATCCTAGGGCGATTATTGTGCAATCTTTGCATGTTCAACCTGTCAATTCGGTAACGGTCAGTGGATCTCGTAATAGCAAGATGCTAACAACTAAATTTTGGCCTATTATTTTGGATCTCACTGATATGTGGTTCCAATAGGATGGTGCCACATGTCACACAGCCAATAAAACGATCAATTTATTGCAAATCAAATATCGCGATCGCATAGTTTCACGTCAATCAGCAGTTAAGTGGCCAGCCAGTTCATTTCACTTAACACCACTGGATTATGTTTAGGACAGGGTCACGGAGCCAATCGAATCGATTTAAGTTTCAAACTCAAAATCCGTAATGTGATTAACGAAATGGGGCCGCCAATTTGTAAAAAACTTGTTAAAAACTTTGAAGAAAAATCATCTATTAACGTGATCGTGGGGGATATTTGCCAGATATCATTTTGCATTCATAATTGCCGAGCTTTTCTTTTCATAATACAATAAATATTTGAATTTTTTGTTTTGTTTTAAAAAACAAACTTCTTGTTGTAAAACTTCTAATATACAATGTTTGAAACTATGATTATGGAATCCATGGAATCTGGCCATATGTTAGCAGTGTGTACTGATTTTAATAAGCTTCCAGTAGATTGATTGATATAGTGTTATTGGTACCTAAATTTACAGATCGTAGGACTATGATGATATTTTTTTGTGACGGGCAAAAAAAAAGTGCTATTGAACTCCGAGGCCATTCTCAAAACAAACTTTTAAGTAACGGCGGCTTGATTTCTTCATTATTCACAAATGTTTTATAAAGAGACACAAATGTTGAGTGAGCAGCTTATACTGAGCTATACTTAACTAGCAAAAATGTCAAACTTCCAAACCTTGAATCTCGATAACTAACTTTACGGGTCTATGAATCTTTAATATACGTACAATCTTTAACAATAATAGCTTATTATCTTGAATATAATGTCAGATGTGCCCTACATATATTGAGCAATTTCTTTGCGGAAAAGATACCAAAGTATGACAATACAAGTTATACTCTTTAGGATATGTGATTGACTAACCCTGACCCAGCATTATAAAGATGCGACTTGTTGGCTGCATTCAGTAGGTGTTACAGAAAAGTTATTCAAACTAGAAAAATGCCTATTTCGTATAATATTTATTGCAACAGCTGTCACGTCGAATAACAGATGCTTCCGCATCAGAGTACTAACTCCTTCATTTTAAAATTGAACAGTGTATCTTCTATACTATTACATATTAGCTCATATTAACATATTAACTCATTTAGTTCGAAAGCCCAGCCATGTATCGCGACACAAAAATAGGGAGAAGAGAAAACAAAAAATAGAATATGGAGAAGGAATTGCTAGTGTATAATTATACGAATAGTAATAGCGATAATGACGACAAATTGCAAGCATCGTGAGAAAAAAATGCCAGCTGGTATATTTGGAACGACTAATGTAAAATAAACTGACTCAATTTAATTTGATTAATAATTGATGCAGGGATCGTGGGTGCATTAGGTTGTAATCAAATTAATAGCTGGCAACGGTTTTACAGAAATACTATATCAATTACACAGAAGTAAAATCTATAGATTTCGTATTCAATGTCTTTAAAGATTGTAGTCCTTGACTCAATTTAAACAATTCTGTTGCGAACTTTAAGTCAAGAATATTTTGCAAGTTCTACTGTTTCGGTAACTGGTACCGCATATTTGACTAATATATTCAGGAGCCATAATAAATTCTTTACAAATAAAATTTTAGATCGGTAGGACATTATACTGTTCAACAGTAGTTTGGTTTAAAGCTTTTATTAATAAAAAATTCATATATAACTTGCTTGGTTTCATTTTTATAAAAGTAAAATACATTTAAAATAATTAAAAATTAACTGAAAAAAAAAGAAAAAGTTATTTAAACTCGTTTTGTTTAAAGAAATAGTTTTTTCACTGTGCCAATATTTTTCACTATTTAATGGGTGCTAGACGCACATGCAAATGGATCTGTTCATACGCATTCATATTAATGCTGGTCTCACTCAGCACACAACGACAGGCTACAACAGCGGCAACATATTTATTGCTTTAGCCATCAAACAATGTCGGCAGCACATTTGTATCGGTCTAATGTGACAGTTACGGTGTTAAATGTAAGACCTCTTACACAAAAGATTGCCAGCTAAAAAAGTTATGTCATAATATTGCTGATGTAGTTATAGATGTGTTGCTGTTAGCCTGTCAACTGCTGTCCCTGTCTAATTTAATGTTGTTGCCAACGTAATTCGTTTGCTAACTGACTAACTGACTGATAGACTGAATGTATGTTTGTGTTGTTGAATGACGATTTCGGGTTAAAGATTTAAATGAATGAATGATGACTGGCAGCAGTTAAAAGTGTGTACTTTATGATATATAAATTTTGTGTAGTTTAAGTAGCATATTTAAACTCTAAGCATTGCTGCTCTTGGTGTGTCTCTGTAACGTCTGTTTTGTCTACATTTTAGTGAGTCAGTTCATTCATTCATTCATTCTTTAACTACACATTTTTTTAGCGTTCAATGTTTGGTGGTAAATTTGTAATTTCTTGCTAACTTTGCTGAAGTTATTTCAAAAGGCTCGAGATAATTTTGTTGCATTGTTGCAGTCATTTTTATTTGCAGTGATCAATTTATCTTCATTTAAAGGTGTTAACAATGCAAACTTTTAAACGTTTAAACAGGGAGTTTTGTTTGAAGTATTACCATTGCAAAAAGATAATTAATTGATTTTTGTGAACCTTTGCGAATTTATCTTAAAGAAATAAATTGGCATTTGATGAACTTTAATAATGATTTAATGTAATTTAACGTAAATTTAAAAAAAGTGTTAATTGTAAAGTTTAATATTAAGTTTTATATTAAAGACATTTTTTTAAATACTTAATATTGATCGCAACTTTTAAATGTCCCTAATAGAATATTTTTATAAAAGAAAATCGATAACAGGTTATTTTGCATTTGAATAAATGATTTCAGTCTCGTTATCCAGTTATACAATAAAAGCATTTGCTTTAAATGATATGAAAAATCAAAATTTCTTTACTACAAATCATTTTTAGAGCTGCTCGAGATGGTCTTTAAAAAGCTTTGAAAATTTTGAACGTTTATATAAATATAAAAGAAATTAAGTCCTTGAATATTTTAGTAGAGAATGTCTTTATTTATATTTTTATGTTACAACTAAACTTTTTATTTTCTAGACCTTTGATGTTTAAGTAATATCCAAAGCTTTTAAAGTTTTTTATGTTTGAATTAATTATCAAAAGCTAAAGGTATAATAACTAAAGTAGCAAATTGACAATAAACTTGTCTATACGGACGATATTTGTTTATTTATTTAGCAAAATATTTTTTATATAAATGAAAAGATCAAAGAATAAATGAAACATTTATTAAATTTGCTGGCTTAAAGTACTTCTGCTTTAGCTTAAGTTTCTATCAAATCGCTCATTAAACTCAGAAAAATACTTTTGAGAAGTTCATTAAAATATGTTTTAAATGTTTATATTTCGAACCTTTTTTTTGGGAAATTTTTATTATAAACAATATATCATGGTATCCCAATTTGAACGAAAAATCTAACCGTAATCCAGGCTTGTCTTAAAGAAAGTTATTTTAGGAGAACAAAAATAGCTCAGTAATAAAACGCAAAATATTCAAATCAATAATTTATATACCTGTCTTATAGCAAACACCCAATAACGACTGTCTTCACCGAGGGGAATGACAACAGTATTTCAATTATAAATCCAAACAACTTAATATCAAATAACTATAATTATTATTAGAACTGTTGTAAAAAAATGAAACAGATGAAATAATTTAAATTATATAAATAGGTATATTTGATTTGAATTATTATTTCGACACTGCGGGAATTTGAAGTAATTACTCTAAACATACTAGACACTTGCGGCGCGAAAATTGTAGTAGTAAAATAACATAATTATAATTTCTGATGAATGAAGAAATTTATAGGAATTTATAGTTTTTGCACCTTATCATAACAGGCGATGGTTTTAAGGACTTGATTGCAAGTCGACTTGGCTGACTGCAATTAAAACACACGCTACGGATAATGGTAAATGAAAGATTTTCTTCATCCATAATTGAAAGCACTAAAGTGGACAGTCGTATTTCAACCGCCATATATTCACGAAATTCTATCTTGAAGTTTAAGTGCATCATGCGGAAAGATGGTGTGGCTATTAAAGCAATAAAAGAAATTAAAAAAAATCATTAATTGGGTTCTCAATATAAAAATTAACATCCTCGGCATATTCAAAATACAAATATAAAACTTTCTAGGAGACGAGCAAAATAGGTAATGGGTTTCTCAACAAGAAGTTTGTTTTTCAATTGTGGTACCACTAACAATATGATAGTTTTGAGATTTAGTTTTTTGGACGTATTCGTAGTAGATGCATTGGCAATTGTTACATGAATTCAATTTCGCACAAAAATCGCACTAAAATATGAAAATGGTGGTTCTGCTAATGTTACATTTTGTAAACTTCTTGATATTTACGGACAACATAATAGTCCCTCTGAGATCGCTATTCGTTCGTTAAATTTGAGTCGACAGGCTCGATACAAAATGTGGGAACATCAACGCGTGTTCGACCGGGTCGTTCAATTGAAAACAACGCAGCCATGAGCCGAGCCACAGTATTAAAAGATATTCAAATTTATCAATTCCTCGACGTTCTACACAACTGGGGTTATCCACTATCACCACACACGTGATAAGATTTACATCTGCATCTGGCCGTGGGCCTTAATCAGATGGTGGATCAATACCACTGTGAATGGTATGTAGCGCAATCCTCGCCCTTGAAGGCCATCGAATACGTATATCCTCCGGTTACTCCTAGTTGCAACTTCAAAAGCCTTGCTGAAGAGTTGGAGACTATGCAATTTCAGGTAAAGAACGCATGAAGCTTAATAAAATGCCGTCGTGGGCATTCATACTCACTGGACCTGGACCTTTCATTGTGTTCACTGTGAATGATCCGACCCACCAACTCAAACGAGGGCCTCGAAACACACAGCCACCACGATATTCCCGAAGGGCCTACCTCAATAATCAGTCAGAGAACAGCTAAATGCCTAAAGAGACAAATAGCGGAACTCTGGGGCTTTACTGATTCCCGTGGAAATATAGTGGATTGTCCAGTTGGCTCCTACTAGCCTTGAAAGGAACTGGGCTCCCTTTTATCCCCGCAAGACACAAATCTAGATGGTTGTGTGATCCATAAATACTTATAATGTGCCCCCGGGGGTAGGGGGCACAATCACCTTACATGCGTAAGGGCAAGAGTTTGAAGCCTTACAAGGTTCAACAGGTGCAGGAATTGAAGCCGACCTACCATTCACATCGCCATAGATTCGCTCAATTCATTCAGAAACAGCCGCCTGGTTTTTCGGGGGGCAAAAATTGCCGCATTTGGGATTCTGAAAATCCTAGAGAGATTATTGCGATGCCTTTGCATGCTCAACGTGTCACTGTATGGTGCGCTATGTGGTGTGAGGTCTGATTGGATGCTTCCAGTGGGGTAATGGTCAATGGATTATGCTATCACGAGATGTGGACTATTGTTGAGGACCTGGATTTGACTGTAATGTGGTTTCGACGATCAAACGATCAATTTATTGCAAACTAAATTTTCTGATCGCATAATTTCATGACAATCGGCAGTTAAGTGGCCAGGCAGATCGTGTGATTTAGCACCACTGGATTATTTCTTGTGGGGCTGTGTTAAGGACAGAGTTAATTCGGATCCAATCGAATCGATTTCAGCCTTAACACTCAAAACACGTGATATGATTAATGAAATAGGATCGCCATTTTGGCAAAAAGTTTTGAAAAACTTTAATGAAAGAATCGACATCGGTCAGCGTGGTCATGGTGGACATGTGCCAGATATAATTTTTCATTCATAATTGCCGAAGCTCTCTCTTTGTAATACAATAAAATTTTCTTTCATCTTGATCTAAATTCTTTGTTTTATTTTGGTTTAGAAAACAAACTTCTTGTTGAAAAACCTTTTTTAAAAATTATAACTAATTTTACTTTAAGATATGAATTAATTTTATTTTTTATATTTTGGAATGGTTTGGTGAAGATATTATTTAGAAACTAATTAAATATAAATCGATTTTAGTAAATAAAATTAATTTGATGTTTTAAAAATAATAATTTTAAGCTTTTAAATGTACGTTAGTGGGAATACATATGAAATAATTTAATAATTGTATTTTTAAAAGAATTATTAAAAAAATATAAAATAAATTTTTTTCTTTTAAATTTTATTTTTAGTTTTAAACCAAGTGATTTGATGACATTTCAATGATTTTCATTAAAAACCCTAAAATTCTTATGAGACCTCAAAATAAATAAAATTTCTTTTAATTTTAGTTTTGATCACAATTTGTCATAAAGTCCAATTGACATAAGACAACAATTAAATTACTGAATTTTCTATTTCTTTTGCAATTTGTTTCCGCCATCAATACATTTTTCTTTTGAGTCATTACTTCTGTCTGCAATGGTATTTCATGCTGAGGAAATATTAAAAAACGTACTTAAGTGTGTACATGAAGATGTCTGTGAGTATGGTTGCTTAAATTTTGTCTGAGGGACTTGAAATGAATAATTTTGATTGCATAGTCGTACAGGCGGTAAAGTTTTAGTATGGTATGATATTAATTTTGTTTTTCAAAAATAAATTTCTAAACATTGTTGTTGTTTTTTTCTAAACATTTCTCTTATTTGAAGATGTTGAGATTGATTTTTCTTTTTTAAATAATTATTTTATTAAACTAAAATTTTTAAAGGTTTAAGTTCAATTATTTATGGAATATGTCATCACATTATTTCTTAATAAGTATTTCTATAATGTGATCATCATTTCATTTCTAGAAAGAAAACAAACTATTCAAACGCCCACATCAACAAGTGTGTTAGCAAAATGATATTTCTAGTTTTCTATGTCTAGTATAAATTCAACATCATAATCATCATCATCATTATCATTATCATCAATACCATTAGCTTCAATTTTAAGCAGATGTTTAAGAGATTTCACTTCAACGCGTTACACAAATTGTGTTCAGCAGCTCATTCCAATAAGTCATTCATTCATTCATGTAGAACTTGTTAAATGTGCGTGTGTTTGTGTATCTGAGCAACTTTAATATGCTTAATTTCGACTAATAAAGCGAATGTTTGTTTTATAGCTTTAGTCTGTCTTCTCACCTCTGTCTGTTGTATGCCCACCCTCCTGCATACAACAGAATTGTAAAAACAAAAAAAAAACAAAAAATTACGCATTTGGAGTAATGGCAACATGAGTGTGACACAATAAAATATTTTATCGTTGGGCCGGCCTTCTTACACTTAACTTGAAAATTTGTAGTATTAGGTGTTGTAAAAAGCTTATGAACACTAAATTGTAAATCGAAGAACATAATTCAGAATTTAGTCTTTCGTTATTTCGTTAATCACATTACGGATTTTGAGTTTTAAGGCTGAAATCAATTCGATTGAATCAGTATAGACTCTGTCCTGAACATAGCCCCTCAAAAAAAACTAAATCAGCGATGTTAAATGACATGATCTAGCTGGATATCGTGAAATTATGCGATCGAGAAATTTCGTTTGGAATAAAATTATCGTTTCATTAGCTGTGTGACATGTGGTACCGTCCTGTTGAAACTACATGTCAGTAAAAGTCACGTCGGCAATAATAGACCAAACTTGAGTTGTTAGCTTCTTGGGATTGCATGATCTATCGACCATTACTGCATTTCTAACCTCATTTTCGACAAAAAACGGTCCAATAATGCCTGCACGGCCCAGCACACCACACAGTGAAGCATGCAGAGACTTCTCAATAATCGCTCTAGGATTTTTAGAAGCCCATATCCGACAATTTTGCTTGACATATCCTGACAAGTTAAAAAAGGCTTCGTCAGAAAAAATGATTTCTTTTTTTTTTTTTCAGAAACACCAGTCTATTTTTCCTGAATGAATTGAGCGAATCTATGACGATGTGAATAGTTGTCCAATAATATCACGAATTTTTCGAACCACCATTTTCATAGTGGATTTTATGAGAAATTGAATTCACTGTAACAATAGCCAATTCATTTATTACGAATACGTCAAAAAACCATACATCAAAATTATCATGTTGTTGGTGTTGCTGCAATTGAAAAACAAACCTCTTGTTGGGAAACCCAATAGTTGTGTGATTTTACAAGAAGGTTCTATCAGATCACGGCGAAACCACATTCTTTATCATTGATTACTTTAATATTATTCGATAGATTTAACATTTTTATGAAGAAATGAAATGACAAACCTTAGACTGCCTAAAAAAAAATTCAATTATTGTTTTTCATGTATATGTGTGTGTGTGTAATAATCAATATTGAATAACTTATTAATTTTATCACTAATAAAATCTTGGCTATGTGAATAGCATAAAATAAAACGGAGCTGAATAATATTGAGCAACTGCAGCTGATGCGCCAAAGTAATTTGTGTATTGTCAAACAAAAGATCTAAAGACAAGAGTTTAAATCCGAACAGTATTATACATAAAGTGCAAATAATTTAGTATAAGTGTGATGCCTGTGTAGGATATACAAAACGAGATGTTGAAGGTGCTATACATTAGAACAGCAGATGCGAAGACAAACGCAATGATTCGGTTGGCACGGAAGGTTACAACAAACAGTGACCGTCATTTTTGATTTAATTAAAAATGTAAGTTGGTAAAAGAGAAGATTGAAATCTAGGTTGCTGCTTGGGATAAACACACAATAATTGCTTTAGTTAATATACAATATATAAGTTATAATAATATTTAATTTGTTAGAAATAGTGTTGTGAGTTTTCTCTTATTTTTCTTCTAATTTAAAAGAAAAGTAGCACTTCAGGCAACAATACCTATTTAGTCAAGTACCGTGCTACATTCTTTAGAGAAAGGAAAGTGAAGAGATGAAACAGGTGGTGAAAGTAGAAGGATAGTCGGAAATTAACTGCCATATAAAACAGCATAGCGGCCAGTGACTATGCCTTCATCGCTGAGCAGCCTCACTGACAGTCAATTTTTGTTTTTGTAGTGAAAAATAAAACCAAAACCTTCGTTGGGAATCGAACCCACAACCCCTATACTGACAAGCTAGTAAACTACCCACTAGCCTGCAGGGGCACCTAAGGTTCCTTGTGTCATGGAGTTTTGAGTAGAAAGAAAAATTACAGTTTCGAGTTTTTGCAATAAATGTCTTGTTGCAGGTGTCTCTAATATTAAACTGGAATCTAAACATCACTAAAGTCTTGAGTTAAAAGGAAAACATTTTATAAATTACTTGTTTAAGACGGTAGAGTATTTTGGATAGAAATACCTTTACAACAGTGTGTAATAGTCGTATTTGAATTGGTAATAGTTGTTTTTATTTTTTTAAGTTTGTGAATTTGAAACATTCCAAGATATCTGGATGGCTATGCTGGTAAAGACTGATTTTTGCTAAGTAAGATACCGTTCCAATGAATCTAGCCAGAGTCACATAGTATTGCATTTTGTATTAATGTATGGGTTAAAAAGAAGATTCTTTTTTGAGTAGGATAAAAATTTTAAATCACGTCTCGCCATCGCTATAGGTGTAGAAGGAAAAAGTCATTGTGTCATATTGCAATCTGCAAGAATGTGCCAAATGTTATGTAAATTATACATTTTAAAAAAGGAAATTTCAAAAATATCATTCTACTATATCATGTTTGCATATACTGTTTGAAATATAGAGGGCACTGCACCAAAAATTTGTATTTAACTCCTAATACCGAATTTGCGTTTCATATTTGAATATCGAATGCCATGCTGCGCAGTAATTTTTAAACTTTTTTTTAGTTGTTTTGCTAAATGTCTTACTTTTTACATTTTTGTTTAATTTTTATCAATTTAGTTTTGTAGGTCTTGAAACAAGTGCGTTTATTCTGACAGAAGTATTCAGTTTTTTCTAAACAATAAAATGCTCTAAAAATTTTTTTATTTATGATTAAAATGAGCACTAACTGCCTTTAGATGAACAACTGTCATTGCTGCAAAAAGAAGCTGCTGCTGCTAATAAATAATATTACTACAGATGTCGACTAAAATAAAGTTGAGTTGGAAAAAAATTAATTAATTGTCATGTTGCAGTTGATGCCGATGTTGATGAAGACAATGTTGATCTTGTAATTGCAAACGTTTCTGCATACATTCATCACTTATTTACTCATTCTCTTAATTATAAACGTCAGCATTTATTAGCACTGAACCACGCACAATTTAACGTAACATTTTTATGTATACATGCGTATGAACACACAGAATAACTAGTGTTGTTTATTTAATTCATGGATTTATATTTTTTCTTTTTCTCGAAAAGCTAAATTTTATTTATTTTTATTAATAATTATTTTATATATTCATATAGTATATGTAGGTACGTACATATGTATATAATATTTTGTAGTGTGTTTTGTATTAGTTTTTCCCCTCAGTTCCTTTTAATTAGTTCAAGTTTATTAAGAAACAAAAGATTTAAAATCTCGTACGAGTCTCTATGTGCAGTAATATGAACAAATTAAAAAAGGAAATATGAAACCTTTGCAAAAATAAGCAAAATTTATTTTATAAATTAAACATATGTACATACATACGTACATATGTACATTAAGTTAGAAATGAGGGAAGATAAATAAATAAATTAAATTATGAGAATTCTTCACAAATTAAGTTGTTTGAAGAAATATAATTAAGTTTTATTTTATATTTATTTTATATTTATTATAATAACAAAATATAGTCCACCATTGGCCGGTGGCTTTTGCCCACCTTTCTGGTGGCATATGAATTCTTATGTTCCGGCTTTGAGGTAAAGAATTCCCAAATTAAATGTATTCCTGTAAAACCGTTCTGCATCGATTACAACAAATGGCTGTCAATAGGCGCAAGTGCTGGGCTATAAGACGATGGATTAAAAATTTCCCATTTACTGTTTTCCAAGTAGTTTTTTGACGGATGAAGCAACACATGGCCGTAAGTTGTCACTGACGGAAGATTGAGGCATTCGTGTCTGGTGGAAAAATCTCGTCAATTTTTGTTCTTCAAATGAATCAAGTGCCTTCGGCACAGTTCCCTTGTGATCATTTCAACAACTCATAATACAAAACACCGTTCTGATCCCACCAAATACAAAGCCTTACCTTGGTGTCATTGGTAGTCGACTTTGGCGTTAAGTTTTTTGGTTTTTCATATGATTTTTTGGGCTTGGGGTTATCGTAGTGTATCAATTTTTCATCATGATTTCAACATCCAAAATCGCCTTTCAACGTTTCTCAGCTTTAATTCATATACTTAGTACCCACTTTCCTTTCTTTCACAATGCTTTTAAACGTAGGGAAATGGTTTGTTGTGTGACTCCCAATAATAATGCAAGTTCTTCTTGCGTTTGACAACAATCTTCATCAAGTAATGCTTTTTATTCCTCATCTTCAAACTTTTTCAGCTACACAAACCTCCTCTACTTGTCTTCTGTATCGAAATCACCATCTTTAAATCGCTCAAGTAAACTCAAATGACAATTGTCGTTATTGTCAAAAAATTAAATAAATTTTCTTTTAACGCGGCCTCATTTCAAGTTATAGAAAAATTGTGACTGTTAAGAGAACAAAAATTTTAAATTTTGTAGTGGAATGTTAAACTTTTTTCAGTATAATTTGGTATTTAACTTACATTTGCTTCACATTTGCTGTAAATAAATCATTAGCTAATTTTATAATTAATTCTTTTCACAAGACAAAACAATTTGATTAAATTTTAATCAATTCAAAGGCAGAAATGAATATTAATTCATTTCCAATTCACACGAATTTATTAAAGTGAATGCAATTCATTTACAATTGGTTTGAATTGAATTGATTCAAATCGAATTGATTTGAATTGAATTCGTTCAAATGAATTAGAACAATGAATTTCGTTTCTCATAAAAATGAGTTGGAGTCAATTAAATTCAATAGCAGATTTAGGGAAATGAAAATATTCAGTACAAAAATTGAAAAGCGAAACAATGAGATGCTTACTGCAGATTTTCTTACCAAAACAATTCAATTTAGTTGGTAATGAATTGCTAATTAATTTTTCTAATTCATTTGAATTAATTCAAATTCAATCCAATTCAAAAGAATTGGAAATGAATTGCAATTCACGTCAACAAATTCATTTGAATTGGAAACAAAATGCAATTCATTTGATTTTGAAATAAATTGGAATTCATTTTTAACAAAATCATTTGAATTAACTCAAATTTCTTTCCATTAATTTTTTTTTTGTGTGAAAAGGATTTATTTGTAATGTTTTCATTTATATTAATTAAACAATTTGTTTTTGGTGGTAATTTTCATAGAATTGTTGTTCTTTTTATTTGGTGTTTTTTTTTTCAATTGTTGTGCTCAGCTAGGAGCAGTTTTATTTAGAAATAGCTTAACTGGGAATCTTGAAGGTAAAGAACAGATTCTTATTCCTTCTCAATCGCAGCCGTTTATATACCGGCTATAAGAAGGCTGTAACTAGTCTACAGACGAGTGAGAATAAAACTCGCTCGTTCTTAAAATCCATCTCAATTTATTACTATATAAATTGCATTGGTTTAACCAGACAATCATAAATTTAGATAGTATCGTGATCGAGTGGTTTTCCAATACAATTAAAATAATTATGTCCAATTAATATTACTAACACTAATATTATTAATATTATGAATTGGGCGAAAAGTGTAATGTGATGTAATTGTTATTGCATTTATTTTGGGATTGTTTTCCACAAACTAAATGTGTTACCTGAAACGCACCGGTCAGCACAAGTGGATGGAACAACAACAACAACAACAACATAAGAGAAGTCCAATTATGGTATATTAACATGTATGCATTGCTAGTGCATTGCACTTGAGAAATTTGAATAATGTTAAATCTTTTGTTGTGACCGCATGTGTGAATATTTATAATTTGTATTAGGGTGGTTCCGCTACATATTAAGAACTTGCTAATGAATGAATTATTTACAGCTCTGTTGCCCACTATCACACTTTTATATTATTAAGGTATGCGTGACAAGATTTACATCAATACTTAACCGTGAGAGCCGTAACCTGCTGGTGGATCGAACCACTTGGGTGATATATAGCATCACTGATGCCCTAGGAAGCCCAAGGATATCCATATCCTGCAGGTCATTCCTAGTTGCAATTTCGAGAGCGTGGAGCAGGGCCGCCACCCCCACTCCTTGCTGAAGAGTTGCAGACTATCCAACTCCCGATTCAGAACACATAGTAAGCATGCTCACTGGATACGGATCATTCAGACTGTGTTATTGGTCAAAAGTGAGATGATCCTGACCCTTTAATAATTTCGTGAGGGCCTGTGAAACCACAACCACCACGGTACTCCCATGTTAGGTGCCCCTGTAGGCTAGTAGATAGTATGCTACCTTACATGACTGGAGGTTGTATGTTCGATTCCCAACAAAGACCTCGGTTTTTTTCACTAAAAATAAAAGTTGCCTGTCGGTGGGGCTGTTCAGTGATGAAAGCATAGTCACTGGTCACTGAGCTGTCTTATACGACATTTAATTTCCGTAATTATTCTTCTACTTCCACCACCTGTCGCATCTATTCTCTATCCCGTTCCTAAAGAATGTAGCACGTTGCTTGACTAAATAGGCATTGTTGCCTGAAATGCTACTTCTCTTTAAAAGCAAAAGCTGAACTCTGGGGCATACTGATTGAAGGGGAATTAAAGTAAAAGTTTTCCAGTTGGATCCTGCTAGACTTTAAGAGATTGGAGTCCCTTTTATCCGCGGATGGCTCATGTCTTAGTGGTGAGATTCCATTAAGGCATATTAATGTGCCCCCGGAATACATTAGTTTTGTTTTAAACAGTGTTATGTGACACATAGCATTGGGCTTTTACATCATCCTTGATAGTCAAGAAATGTCGCAAATAGGTAATCAAGCAACAGAAACATTTTTAAAGCTTCTACAGACATTTTAGGCTTGTGAAAATTGTTAATCTAAATAAAGTGACAGTAAGAAATATTATTTGATATTTCTCGTATTAAAGTTTAAATATATTTATTAATTAAAAATATAATTGATACAATTTATTTTTAAATTTAGAAAATTTGTGGTTATTTGTTAATTAAATATACTGTTCAGAGAATAAAAATCTTTTTTTTAAGAGAAGTAGCACTTCAGGCAACAATGCCTATTTAGTCAAGTACCGTGCTACATTCTGTAGGAAGGGGATAGAGAAGAGATGAAACAGGTGGTGAAAGTAGAAGGATAGTAGGAAATTAACTGTATAAAAACAGTATAGCGACCAGTGACTATGCCTTCATCGCTGAGCAGCCCTACCAACAGTCAATTTTTAATTTTGTATTGAAAAAAAACAAGGTCTTCGTTGGAAATCGAACTCACAACCTCCATACTTAAAAGCTAGTACACTACCTACTAGCCTACAGGGGCAAATATGTATTTATTTAAAAAATAAAAAATCTAACTAATTAATTGTTTGATTAAATTTCTTATGAAAACAAATTAAAACTTTAATAGGTGAAAATATATTTTTTTTCATTATTATAAGAACAAAATTTAGGCGCACAAAAATTAGATCATTCCGTTTAATAAATTATTTTAACATTCATTCATCTTAAAAAGAGATACATTTCTCACCGATTAATCTTGAAGTTTAAAATATTTAAACAATTACACTAATTCGAAATTAAATATATTTTTTATTTCGCTTTTATTTTTAACACATTTACAAAATTTTACATGCAATTATGCCGACAATAAGGCGTTTCTTCTTATAAATATATGTATGCATACATATGCACTCAATCTGCTTTGAAATAATTGCTTACAAGTGTGGCGTTTTATACTAACACTTACTAAAAACAAGTACCAGTTTATGTAAGTGTAAACGTGTTGTAATATTTATTTCATACTTTAGAGTTTGCAATAGTGTGGGGTTTCTTTTGGTGTTTGCATCTGCTTTTGCGGTAAATGTTTATATGTTTCTTATATGTATAGATACATATATGTGTATTTGTATGTGTTTCTATATGTTTGTGGATTTCTGTTTAGAAGCCTGACTTTGTAATTTATTACAAACATATATGTATGTTGATACAAGTTTGTAAGACTGTGTTTGTATTAAACCGCAATAACAAATAACAAGTCTTAACTTTTAAGTGTTCCATACATGCCTACAAACACTTTAACATTATTTACATATGTGTGTTAATTTAAGTACGCATTTGAAATCACATAGAACCAAGTGACTTTTTAATGGATGAGGTAAATAGTGCGGTGAAATATACAATTTTCTTCCGCTAATTAAAATAATTACTAACAACTGTAAGTGTTTTGTGTGAATCTAAATGAGAGCTGGGTATTTTTAGCTTGTAATCCAGCAAACAATTGTATGCAATTTTTTTAATGTTGTGTAATTATTAATGTATATATTACGGTATGTGCTATGGAGCGTGTTACCAATTTATTGTCTTAATATTTTTTAATTTAAATTCTTCTCGCAACAACTCAAATTGGCTACAAATTGAAGCTTCCTTCAATTTTTGTGCTTTTCACGGCCTCTTCAATTACCCCAAGAGGAAGATAAAATTACGCACCTTGGATATTGTTTTACAATTTCTGTGTCCCCATATTATCTGCTTTCGAGCTAAATTTAGCCTTATTTTATTTTTTTACATCCTACTAATTTCCAGCTTTTTCATTAATATCAAGGGTTTTTCAATAGGCCGTTTGTTTTCTAAAACAAAAGATTTAGAATAAGGTGATTCAAAAGTTAATTGTATTATGAAGAGAGAAGTTTGGAAATTATGAATGAAAAATAATATCTGGCATATATCCACTACGACAACGCTGACATATATCGATTCCTTCATCGAAGTTTTTAATCGCATTTTGGCAAAATGGCGGTTCTATTTCATTAATCAAATCACGGATTTTGAGTTTTAAGGCTGAAATCGATTCGATTCTGTCCTTAACATAGTCCCCATAAAAAAATAATCCAGTGGTGTTAAAGCATACGATGACGCTGACTGCCGTGAAATTATGGCATCGGGAAATTTGGTTTGCAATAAATCGATCTTTCCATTGGCTATGGGACATGTGGCAGCGTCCTGTTGAAACCACATATCGATAATATCCACGTCGTCAGTAATAGGGCAAAATTGAGTGGTTAACATCTCACGATAGCGTGATGCATTTCCAGCCTCATCTTTGAAAAAAAACGGCCCAATCATGCCCCTAAACCACATAGCACACTGTACAGAGACACGTTGAGCATGTAAAGGTTTCTCAATAATCACTCTAATATTTTCAGAAGCCCAAATGCGAGAATTTTGGTTGTTGACATACCCTGACTAGTAAAAATTAGCTTTGTCTAAATGAAATGATTTTTTTCAGAAAAATCAGCCGGTTGTTCCTGAATGAATGTATGATCGGTGTGCTTCAACGGTTGAACCTTGTAACAGAACCACCATTTTTATAGTGTATTTTAATTATTTTAATGCGATTTTCGTGTGAAATTGAATTCATTGCAACAATTGCCAACACATCTACTACGAATACGTTAAAAAAGTAAAAGTCAAAATTTTCATATTGTTGGCGTTGCCACAATTGGGAAAAAAATTTCTGGTTGAAAAACCTGATATTTAGCAGTGCCAGTTACGATATTCTATTAAAAGTATATTTAGATTTTTATATAAATAAACAAAAATTTATTTTTCATATATGTATAAAAGAGCGTTATTTGCGCTATCGAGATAATGAACATACAAAAAGACAGACAACTGAAAATATGACAGTTTGGGAGAATAGAGAGAGAATGTTCAATATAGGAATGACTTTCTTTATTCCAAAAAAATTCGACGTAAACCATAAATGCTATGGACCTGTCTTTCTACACTGAAAATATCTTATCTAGTTATTTTTAATTCTTAACTAAAATTCCTTTGAGCAAAACAATTTTCTTTGATTTAAAGATGTCATTTCTATTTAACCAGAGTTTTTCTTGATTTAGGCAAACTGGAAAAGTTGTTTGTGTGCAAACGTTTAGATTTTGTCCTTGACGGTGTGAAAGGCTGTAGGCAAGATCAGTGCTAAAACTAGACTTTTCATTTCGTTTTCTAGCTGGATAGGAGCGATAATTTTTATTTGATTTAATTTGTATAGTAATTCGGATGAAAACGTTTTTCATTCTGCTGCTAAACTCGAAAATATATATTTTTACGTTTATACCTTTTAATAAACTTTTTGTTATTTAGAGTTCTTTTACTGCAAAGTAATAACACAGCACTTTAAAGTTTTCAATTAAGTTAAACGATTTATTTACTTTCAAAACACAAAAAATAAACACGATGGTAAGTTTGTTGTTTTTACTCACTGATTACTCAACTTAAATTAATTCATTTGCAAATGGTGTTTATATAGTTGTTTTAAGCGGTTCTCGCTTATACAAGACTACGCTACTTTAACATCACCCCCCTATTGTTGCTGCTATAATCATTCAGTTTATGCGCCTGCTTGATTGTGTATTTTGTTTTGTTCTGTGTTATTGTTTTTTTTTTGTTTTTTGTTGTTTATCTTATTTGGTAGAATTTCTTATTAGCGTGTTGTTATTGTCTTGTGTATATAAGATTTTTTAGAAAACAGTGGGTCGTTTACTACAGTTAATTATTTTCTCTTATATTTTAAACAAATGATCTTCGTAAAATTATTTTTTCTATATTAGTTTTCCCTCAAAGTCAGTCACAAAGCACTTAATAATTATTATAATTTTCTCTTTTTTTTTTGGTAGACATACCTGTTCCTCGTGAAATTGTTTATTGTGTTCTAACGACAATTACTGTCCTCTGATATTCAGCCATACTTAAATGTTTAAAACATTTTAATCATCACGTATACATCATTCTGCTCGTTAGAATTTTTATGCTAGTTGTGCAATGCTTAAGGTGTTACAATGTTGTAATAATTACAATTTTTACAAAAAAACCTTATTAGTTTGAAAAAATTATGTATGTATGTATGCAATTTATATAACAAACACTAACAGCAAAATCTTCAAATTCCATGCGTCGGCGTTGTTTAGATCGGTTTCAAATTAAAAAAATTACAAGGACTTCAATTTTTCCTTTTGATATGTCACAGATTGCAAATAAGTTATAAAAAACAAAAATTAAATATTTTTAAAAATATCAAACAGAAGAAAGAGTCATGCTATAAATTGAAGCTAAATGCACGCATATGGTTTGAAGGGTGTTTCTTTGCTTACATGAGCGGAAGTATTTATGAGTTTTTGAATAAATAATACGTTAACAAACATACTGTTAAACATAGTAAAATCATCATGATCATAAGAATACGAGTATGATTCCAAAATAGTATAAATATTAAAATTGCAATTTTCAAAGTATCCTAATTCCAGGTAAACTTGTGTTAGATTTTTTGATTAATGAATAACTTTGTGGCACTTGGGATTAAAGATTATAAAAACACATTACTTTTTCTTTTGTTTTTTTGTGTCAACTTGACAGGCAGAGCAAATAATCATGTGGATTATTTAAATAGCAATTTATTTTGCCAAATTATGGCATTTTAGTTGATCTAGAAATGTTGTTTCTCTTTAGCAGTACAATGTAATGGCCTGTTTTTGCAACAAAAAAAATGTTTAAGTCTAAATAAAATTTGTTTTTACACAAAAAACGACATTAAGCAATATGTCTATTATATCGTGACACCAAGCGTGAAGGTTATTTGAAAGTTATTAGTAAAGAGACATTATATAAGCAGTAAAAACAAAAAAACTTATTTTAATAAATAATGAATTTTTGTCTCTTTTTAGTAACACGCCCTACGTTATTTTATTGTTTCAAAAAAAAATGCAAAGGGTACGAGGATGGACTGCTAAAATCAGACAAATAGGTAGAACAGTGGATATTTATGGTTTAAAAAAATATACCCTATACTTTTTATTTAAAAGATGTAGGGCTACAGGGTTGTAATCTTATATTGTAACCGCGTTATATTCTTTTCTAAAGGAATAGAGTTAAGACTGGTGGTAAAATTAAAAGAATAGAAAATGTTTAACTTTTCATTTAATATTGCCTCTGCCATTCTTATGCATACATATGATAAGCGCCTGGCCGTTTGGCCTGAGTCTGACGGTGATCTTACCATTCGGTACAGGAAAAGCGGCTACCCACGTCTGAAGTCTCATACAAGCCTTAGTCGTAATTATTGCAAGCTGGGACTTTGTGTGTGAAGCATTCGTTAACATTTCTTCGTATACTTTATTCAAAGCACCGATTAAACTAACAGCCATTACGCAACTCTCCGACGTGCCTCACTAATAACCACAAGAGAGCCTTAGCCCTGCGGGCAACTGCTTCTCGTGGAACCGGTGTGGTTACATTAAGTTCACTGGTCGGACATCGAGAGTTTTATGTCTCTTCCAGTTTTAGCCTCCTGCTAACCCACGAGTCTGGTGTCGTCTTGCCATTGCCGTTGGTGTCATGGTGAGAGAGTGTGATTTGTTTTACATCCGCGCCTCGCTATGTAGCCTTAATCAGATGGTGGACAAACCACTATACATAATTTGGAACATCATGCTCGTCCTAGATAGCCGAAGGCATAATTCTAAGCAACAGAACCACCTAGTTACAACTTTAATATTTCCAGGACAGGTCTGCAAACCATCACACCTTGCTAAAGAGTTGGAGACTTTCTAACTCCTGTCCAGAACACATGTCAAGCAAGCTCACTGGACTGGATCATTCACTTTGCGTGTCATTATCAGTGAGATGAACCTGGCCACCATAATAACCATTATACTGTTATGGGGCCGCAAAACCACAGCCACCACGATACTCCCATACAGGGGCCATCCTCAATGATCAGTCAGATAACTATTATAAGTCTAAAGAGACAAATAATGAACTCTGCGGGCTCACTGCTCCCCATGGAAATAAAGTGGAGCTTCCCTGTCTTCCTGTCTGACTTCAGGGGACTGGGCTCCCTTTTTCCCCAGTTGCACTTAGCTAGATAGTGGAATATTCTATAAAAACCATATTTATATGCCCCTTGGGGGGAAGGTGTCATGGTGAGTGATCAGCTTTTATATGTTGTTGGTAAAACAGCTGTTTGGAATAGCCACTTTAGTTATTTTACTTCACTATGCGATAGAGAACAGCCGAAGAAGGCGGCTTTATATTCATATAAATCACTTGCCATTTTTTGTTTTCTATCAAAAGTTTTTGAAAAAATTTTGTATCAGCAAATGTTGTCACATAATAACGGCAATAAATTACTTTCTAGTATGCAATCTGGTTTCTCTCAGAACCATAGCTGCACTATTGCTCTTGAAAATATACGACAGAAATTGGAAAATGGAAACATATGTTATTTAATGCTACTAAAGCACTCTAAAGCATTTGACACTGTGGATCATAATGGGAAATTAAAATTCTTTTGCAAATTTTCAGACACATCGGCCAAGCTTATTAACTCATATTACTCGTACTCGTACACAGTCGATTTTTGTGAATTAAGTACGGTCTGACAAATTATCACTCATCAAAGATCTGCCATAGGGGTTTATTCTGCAACTTGCAATTTACACTAGGTACCCGAATTGCCTCCGGTCTATTGCATTTAAATAATTAGTTAAGGAAAAATTATCACTAGGCTTATGCAAACGGACTTTGCTTGAACCCTTATTGTAATGGGAAACAAAAAAAAGTCTAGCAACAACTTTTTCAGGAGAATGACAGAGTAATGAAATTACGGCATAATTTTTAACAAGTGCTTCACATGGTGGAACCACGTAAACGCTTTAGTTGCTCAAGTGAAGTTACAGACGATCTGGGCCACTCAATATTTCACTCCATTACGGGTAACAATTTTGCTCGTTAAAATAATACTTGATTCCAGCTTTAAGAATGTGATTTATTTGGTAACAGTGACGCCGTTACTGAATGAAAATTGTATGTTCTATATAATAATAATATTAGATATGTCTATGGTTTGGTCCGTAAATGGAATACAATTTTTATGTAAGGGCTGGCGCTCCAAAGTCTATTTTGGAGTTGCTCTACTGCATAAATGAGAGGGCCAAGAGGCCCATTGGGGACAGTAGGGAATCCAATTATTGAATCTCTTGAATATCGATGCAATTTAGGTTCTATTTCACTGTTTTATCCTTACTACAATGGTGAGAGCTCCAACGAGATTAGGAACTTGTTCCTGAAACTCGAACGTTTTTGCGTTTGACTTGATTTTCGTTGAGAGCGCATCTATTTGTGGTCATTCGCCCAGGGAATCGCATTACGTATTACTGGGAGAGTACGTTTTTTAGCAGAACAGTTCGTATGTGGAATAAACTCCCTCCAGATGTTCTTCTTGTCACTTTCAACGTAGGGAAATTCAAATCGAATATCCACAAACACTACTCCCTCTTTCCTCCTTCCTATAACCTAATTTCCTAGTTCTGGCACAATGCATTGCATAAGTAGGAGTTATCCCTTGAGTGGTGGTCGGAACGAAAAAAAAGGAATTGACTACGTTTCATTTGTTTCACACAATCTTTACTGGGCTAGATTCGAAAATCTTTTTTACGTACAATAATATCTGCATAAGCCTCTAAATACTTTTAAAATAAGATTTAGTCTTTTTGTACAGAAAATTAACAAATAAATAAACAACAAAAAAAACATAAATATCCTTATCCTTTTTGGTTGGCACAAGCCGAGTTAGGACACTTATTAATTAATTCGTCCACAGTTTTTTTATATTTATTCCCGCAGAAATTGTGGCCGATTTTGGTTTTTTTAGTTGAAAGATGATGCATATAGAACGGTATCATTTAAAAAGAATCGTAATATTAAGTATAAAAGGGTGGCCCATTACAACACACATCGTATTCGACAATAAAATTTATATTTTTACAAAATTATTATCACAATTGGCTTACAAACACAAAAAGGGTTAAAAAAAATAGGAATTTAAATATTAAAGGGTGCTACATAAGAAAAACAATTTGACTTATATAGCCTTATATTTGGAATTTCTATAATCAAAAAATTAAAATCTGTACTGAATGTGTAATATTAAATTTAAATACGAAACTAAACAATGGTGCTAAACAATGGAATACGGCCTTATCTTTTTAACAGATATCGCTACAAAATATAAATTTAAACAGAGTGTGTAGTCGTTCTAATTTGAAGTTGAAAAAATAGTAATAATACTTATTTTTAATTTTAATTAAGTTGTTATGAAATAAATATAAATTTTATATTTGTGATGACTTTTTTATAATTTTTTTAAATTTAAATTTTATTTGTTTCTTAAATTTATTTTTTAAAATTAATTTTTTTTTTATTTTTAATTTTACTTCTTCTAGGTTTTAATTGTTGTTGACTTCTCCAGAAGTCATTAAAAATCTAATAAATATTGATTAAAGTGAGCCTAAGCTTGTTTAAATGTTTTTTGTCTAACTATTGTTCGTAACGAAGGCAGTGACATTTTTTCACAATGTCATTTCGTTATCATTTATAATGTTGGCATCAAAAATTAATTTTTAGTTTTAATGAATAAATTATTATGCTGCCGGATGTCTATTGTTATTTGAGAAATAATATATTTTTATTTTATATACGACTATCTACAACATGCTAAAAATTTAATTTATGGTTATTAAAATATGTCTTTATAGCAGCAATTATTCTTTGTTTGCTTTAACCCAGTTTTATGATAATTTCAATAATAATTATTTATTTTATTGATTTACTAAGTATTTTACTCACTTGTTAACTTGTTAAAGCTTTGAATTAAAGTGAATATTTTTATAATAACATACCTGTAAAAAAAGAGAGCAAACGATATTTAAAATTAGTAAAATGAATTTATATATTAAATTTAATTGTTTAGAAAATAAATGAAAAAATTAAGTGTATATGATAATTATTATTTCGCAATAAACAAAAAAAGTTTCAATATTTTGCCCACTAAAACATGTTTACTGTATTTGAAGGCAGAACGAATTTTAATCAGAAGTTCCCAGTCAGATTTTTTTTTACAACTTTTAACTAACCATTGTTAAAAAGTTGTATCGTCGGATTTGAAAGAAATTTAGTTACTTAAGAAAGAAATTTAGTTACTTGTAATTCTCATTTAGTTATTAAACAAATATATAACAGCACTTAAAGCTCTATAATTCTCATTTGGCTTGAAGCAAAATTATTACATACTTTAAGGGTTAAGATATTGTTAAGAAGATGATTTAATAAATTTTAAAGGAATTTAATTGTCTATAATAATTATAGTTATTTTACCTTTTTAATAATGCTTAATAATAAACTACTAATAGAAAATAATTATTTGTAGAAAAAGTAAACGAAACGACCAACTGTGAATTTTACTAACTGCGTAGCTTTCTATAAATTTTTATACACACAAATCAGCTTTTTTTTTTAAGAGAAGAAGCACTTCAGGCAACCATGCCTATTTAGTCAAGTACCGTGCTATATTCTTTAAGAAAGGGAAAGAGAATAGATGGAACAGGTGGTGAAAGTAGAAGGATAGTCGGAAATTAACTGCCGTATATAAGACAGCACAGCGACCAGTGAGTATGCCTTCATCGCTGAGTAGCACCACCGACAGTCAATTTTTATTTTGTAGTGAAAAAAAACCAAGGTCTTCGTTGGGAATCGAACCCACAACCCCCATACTGACAAGCTAGTACACTACCTACTAGCCTACAGGGGCACCTATAAATTAAATTAATTCAGCTTAAGTTATTAGTGCGTAACGACAAGAAAGTTACCATCGTGTTTATTTTATGGGTATTGAAAATAAATAAATCGTTTAACTTTAATCTAAACTCTAAAGTACTGTGTTATTTTTTTTTTTAATAAAAAAAATTCAAAATAACAATACGTTTAATAAACGTTCCAATATTATTCAATAGGCTATTTCCCAGCTTTTGTTTTTATATATATTTTCTTTTAGCTTTTAGTAATTATCTTGTTATTATTTTTTAAAAAATAATTGCCGTACTTTTTTTTTTTTTTGAAAATTATTAAGACTAAATTATTAACAAAGAAAAATTGTGAAATAAGTGTTAAGTAAAGAATAAATAAACGTAAATTGAGTGAAAAGTTAAAGGATATAAAATTGAACTTGAACTTTAGCGGAACATAACTTGAGGGAGCAATCAAAGTTAGTAAAACTGTAATCAGAAAAAGGAATATTAAAGTGGCTTATTGATAGAAACTCAAACCCAGATTAAACTTGTGCTATGCAACTTATCAATATGGTGCCATTGAATTCTCGGCTTTTGGCACAGAAAAATTCGAAAGGTGTCTGTATAAATAATTCGAACCTACACAAGGCACTTTATGTGCCCATGATAAAAGTCGAAATTGTAAAATATTCAACAATGAATTATAGTTCCAGTCACATTTTACTAAAAAGTAGAGAAATATAAAATACTGATAAAGTCACCAATAGAAATAAATTTTTAATTAGAACTGGCTGGCCTTAGCTATCATTGCTAGATATAAGTTAAGATAATCTTTACGTTTATTAAATAAAGATTCAATCAATTTTATAACTCTAAAATTTAGACAAAGTATAAGCCTGTGTAAAGAATTTCAAGTGTGAGTTGATTTATTTTATTTTTAAAATTTAAAGTTTTTTCTGTTTTTGTAGCCTATTAGTGGAGCCAACAAAGGGTGTAAACAGTTCCTGGCTGGAGGAAATACAAAACTACAAAATTTTAGTAACTTTATCGTGCAGATAAATTAGACCAATTTAGGAGAGATTTTTTTTTTACTATTTTTTAACTTAAAAACTTTAATGTTTTAAAACACCTTGGAGAAAGAAACAAGTTTTTGTTTTATAATAAAAGAACAAGCAAAAAAAGCGTTTTGTGATTAAAGAACTAGGGAAAAATTTTAAGGTAGTAGGAACAAGGTGGGTATAAGTTATTGGTGGTGGCGGCAATGGTGGTAAAGTCATTCTTGCTGTTGGCTTGAGCCAGAAATCTTGTTTATTAAAACAACAAAGTTGTCTTGCAAACATATAGAAGTAAATTTCATTTAGTGGGGGTGTTGTAGTTTAACCTTTTATTCACTCATAAATAGGCGAAAAGGAAATTTTCCTATATTTACCAACAATAAATAAAATTTTAAAAACATTTTATTTCCATTTACACTTTTTCAAAAATTGCACACAAATACATTCATTGTCTTAACTGTTATTCAGTATTAAGAAAAGTGACTTGAAGCTTTACACAGCTTTGTTTTCTTTTCATATTTCTTTCTTCTCCCACTTTTTTGTTTGTTCTTTTTTATTCTTTTCATTTTTCCGCTTTGTGTGAACATAATAAACGGGTTTTTGAGGTTTACAAAAAAAAAAAACAAATAAAATATAGGCATAAAATTTCTATGCTATTTCATTGTTCAGATTGGTTTTGTTCTTTTTGCTTCGTAATCATTTTCTTTAATTTTTACATTTTTGCTCACAACTTGCTTGCTACCGTAACTTGTACGAGGCTACTAAAATGTTTTTGCCAAGGTGATGCCATTTTGATAATTAAAAATTCTTACAAGAATTTCTTAGAAGCGGTGAAACTATTTCGAAACAAGTTATAAGAAGGACCAACTTGCACTAAGGCATATAGAACTAATGCAACGTTTTCTCACCTGGCTAACCCCTCGTGTAAAATTTGTTATTGATGGCAAGGAGAAGTTTTACATTAATATTGTTTTCAATGTCTTAACAATAACCAAAATTTACAACAGTTTGCGAATAGAGCAGTATAGAAAATTTGCTTCATTTAAGTTTGTTTAGCCTTTAACCATAATTTTCGGTTACAACAACCATTTCTTTTGGTCATTTGCTAAAGTGGGATCACAGAATTTCATTAAAGAGACACCTGTTTCAGAAATGATACTTATATCGCCAAATTCGGACGTTTTCGTTATGAATTCTAAATATTAAATGATGCTTTAACAACAAACATTTACACAAAATATCTCCTATTAGAAAATAAGGAGAAAACAGAAATGACACAGAACTATGGAAAAAACATTTCCACGTGGCCATTTTGTAAATGCTTATGAACCTCCTCAGTAGTTTGTACCCAAAGTAACGTTACACATCCCATTTTAGTTTTTTTGTTTAAGTGTAAAAGAATAAATGAGACTAAAATAAAAATAAAAATTTTCAAATGTATAAAGTTATTAGTGGTTTTAATTCTCATTCGGTCAATTTTGTTTAGAGTTCGAAAGCTGATGTCGTAAAGTATGCTATAAAAATTGTGCTATTTTATTTGGGTACCCAAGTGTAATGTTAATGAGATGTAGTTATTTAGGCTATTTTATTGAGTTATATTTTTAATTTACTGTTTTCTTACTGTTTTTGTTTATTAGGTTAATGCCTAAATAATAAATTTATAGCGTGATTGATTGTATTTTTTTTAAATAGAAGTAGCACTTTAGGCAACAATGACTGAAGTGCTACTTCACAACCGTGCTACGTTCTTTAGGAAAGGGATAGAGAAGAGATAAGACAGGTGATGAAAGTAGGATAGTTACATAGCCTTCAAGCTCTTATTTTCGTAGTGAAAACAACCACCCCTAGATTGGTAAGATAAGTACACCAATCTAGGGGTGGTAGAAGGCCAATGTTATCGGAAATTAACTGTCGTATAAGGCAGCACAGCAACCAGTAACTATGTCTTCATAATTGAGCAGCCCTACCGACAGTTAATTTCTATTTTTTTTTTTTTTTTGTTGTGGAAACAGCCAAGGTCTTTGTTGGGAATCGAACCAACAACTCACAACCCACAGACTGGTAAGCTAGTACAGTACCTACTAGCCTACAGGGCACCTATGAATTGGGGTATATTCCGTGACAATCTATCATTATTATTTTAAGTCGCTTTGTACCAGATCCCATGCATCATTAGAGTTCTTAACGATATAATGATTTCTATTTACCTGATGCAAATTTCTTAAATTATAATTTTACAAGTTCGCACACATGTGTTGCCTACACAAATCAATAAATAAATATTTAGTTGTACTTTATACTGTACACAAAAAGTGTAAGGTGTCAAAAAAGATTTTGACATAGGGGAGCAATAAATAATTTTTCATTTATGGCATAAATAAAGCAAAAAGCAATTGGTATAACCTCTCTTAATACCAATTAAAAGAGGTTATACCAAACAAATTTGGGTATTTAAATGAGAATTGTTAAGATATTTTCTTTTAGCTGTAAACAATTTTATAACCATCTCTCCAACAATTTCCAGCATATTTTAGCGACAAGAGAATGAATTCTCTTTTGTAGTAGATCTACATCTCTAATCCTATAAAAGACTTGAGGTAGCTCAGCAAAAATTCCCATGGAGGCTAATAAGCTGATACGCTTCAATTGAGTGAAACACTAGTAAGTGAGTGAGTGACATAATTGATTTCTACAAGAAGCTCTTATTAAAGAGATTCGTTTTCTTAGGTTTTGATTGCTGCTTTTATTAATTTAATAAATTTTGTAAGAAAACGTTTTTTTTTAAATACAGATAATACAATACATATGTATATGTACCATATGGGGTATCAAAGTGCGTCTGGAATGAAATCATTTAAAAAAGAAACGTTTTGGGAAAAAGCACTTATAATACTCTTTGGCACAGTTCCATTCTTAAACAAAACAGTTAACTATTTAGAGGCTAGAGTTAACATCACCCCACTTATAAGCTGTTTATTATATATTCTTAGTTTAAAAAATAATACAAATCGGTGGATAATGACTTGTTAAAAGCTAAGAAAATATCACGCCTCAGCTGGGTATTTTGAGTTTTCTTATATCTTCTTATATGCAGCAACACTATCTTATGCTGCGGCAGATTTTCATTATTTTTCCTTATTATTGGCACAATTTTGTTTTTAATATAAAAATTGGTTACTGTATGTGTGAGTGTGTACGTGTGTGTGTGTGTACAAGTAAGTTAGAGTGAATATTGAGTAGAATAAAATAAACCAACTTGTGTGGTTAATTTTTGTTTTGTATATATATAAATATATAAATGTACCTACTGAAAAATCTGATTACTTTTTCTCCGATATATAACAAACAGTTGGTAACGTTCAGCAATAATGATTTAACAAAAGACCACCCCAAAAATAGAACAACTTATTGTGGAAAAGATTTGAAAATCAAAAGAATGAAGCATTGAATACAACAACCCTGATGTAAATATGGTAGGATGTATGTAAAGGTGTATTAAATAAAGTCTTTCACGAATAATTGGTTTTTGATTAATTAGGGTTGGCCTAAAAAAATAAACGGGTAAAATGGAGAACACAAATATGTTACAGGAAACTAAAGATAAAATATATTTCTATGGTGTTATTTTCAAAATAAATTTCAGAATATAAATAATCTAAAGAATAAAGCCTACAAAATTTATTAAAAATAATTTAAACATTTTTTAATGCAGCTCTGGGCGATATGAGATAGTAGAACAATTCGTATTAAGAGTTTAAATAGCTGCACTTAAGGCAGCAAATAGGTTGTGCTTCTCATAATTGGATCTTAAAAATGTAAAATAATATAATTACAATGGGAAATATTTTGCTTTTAAACTTTAAATTGAGTTTTAAAAGATTTTTGTAATTGCGTATAGACTATTACTTAGTTAACAATGCTATAAAATACAAAATTTTATTTTTAATAACATAATGAAAATTTAATTGTTTTATTTACATAATTTATTTTAGACTTTTTTAAAATTACTTTTTTTAAGCAATGGTCTTAAATGCATTAACTAAATATTGTAGGGAATACACCTGATATTTCTTTATATACTATAGCCACCAAAGTCTATAGCGCAGAATAATCAATCAACAAAGTAAAAAGGCAGCAAAATTTGGATATTGAATAATTGATTTCAAAAGTTAAAATATTAAAATGACAGGCGCGACACCGCGCTTTCATAGTCGTCTACAGTTACAAGAAGAAAAAAAAAAACTCTACAAAAATTTATCAAATGGTTTCGTTAGCAGAAAAGAGAAACGATGTGAATAACGATTAATAAAAAGAATTTTTGGTCTAACACTAAGATATTTTTTCAAGCATTGCTGGCCGTATGTTATGAATAACGTGGACTTTTTTGTCTCCAAAACGGCAGCTACTTCAACTGCCCTTTAAAGAAATAATTGGGAGGTGTTAAATGAGTTTGGTGCAAAATAACAAGAACATCTTTCGAAGTCAAATTTTGACTTCAATAAGTTGATGGTTATGATTGCCATTTATTAAAATCTCGGCCCATATTATCCATATTTTTAAATACAAGTTCATTGATTACGGTGTGGTAGTTAACTCTATCAAACTTAATGCGAAGAAATATGCATTTCTTAACAAATAAGTTTCAATGATGCCACTAGCATACCACACCACATGGCTTAATTCTAAAAAGGAGTCGGTGGGGTTTGTTGTGAATTGGTTTCACCCTATATGTGGCATATTTTTTCATATTAACAAAATCGTCACATGCACCAAAAGGTGAGCTGAATAAAAGAGATTGACAGTTCCGACGGAGTTAAGAAACATCCTTTCTTTAAAACTAAAATCAATTAATTTAGTGTAATTCTTTTTATTTAGGTACCTCCGAATTAAAAGATACTCCCAGAAATTTCACCTTTTCATGGCATTTTCTCTATAAATCTTTTTTCAAAGGAAAAAACCTAGTCACCCTTGTTTTGTACAAGTTCCAAAAAATCTCTCTTTCATTTAATATATAATTTTCAAAGAGAATGGAAGTTATAAGTGTAAATCTGTGCAACCATACTAATAAACAAGGCGCTGTGGTTTCTGTAAAGAGAGTTAACTTAAAGTTAACGAATTTTTATTAAAGCCAAAAAACTGGCTTTATAAATCTACTTTTATGTTAAGGAAAAAAAGTACAACTGTATTTTTTTGATGAAAGAGTAGAGACACACACTTTTATTTGTAAATGTATAAAATTCACCTCTGTCTTTTTATTTTAGAATTTGCACAAAGCTTGAAAAATACTATTTATCATTTCATTGCCTAAGTGTCATTTATTTCTAAAATGGCAAACAAAACTCAGAAGAGATGCCATCCCATGGTCTGTAAAAAGGAAGTAAAAATAAAATGACAATTTTCCTTTTAAAAATACTTATTTCCGTTCAAAACTGTTTGCTTTACACTCTACATTATATGTGTGAGAGTATAATAATAGAAAAGAGCAGCTTTTAATGACAACTTAAAGTGCATTTCCATGTGTCATTTGGTAATGTGATGTTAACAATGCATAAAATATGCAGTTGCTTGTATTAAAATATAAATATTATTTTTTATATTTAAGGCTTTCTTTTTAGTGCTATGCACCACATGAGCACCATCTGTCTCTTAACAAAAGGTTTAAGAGACGACAGGTGGTTAAAAGGAAAAATTTTTCATTTTATGTTTAAAGACTACTCACTAGTGTTTGTAACTTTTTAGAAAAGAAAAAACAAAAAGGAAATCTGTGACAAGGACAACTAAACTAAATAAGTAAATAAAAATACATTTATATTTTTAGCATCAATAAACTTTTAAACTTTGTAAGCTTTAAGCAGCAGTTTCTCTCCAGAGTTAAACCATTCATAATAAAATAAACTAATTTTATTCACATACGTTGCTTTATTAATTATTATTTTTATTTATATTATTCTATTTAATAAAAATTAAGAAGATAAATAAGAATATAAAGAAAATTAAATTTAAAAATAATAAAAATTTTTCAAGGATAAAAATGCTATTTTGAAGGTGTTTGAAAATCCCTAGTGATTCTATTTATATTGGACTTTCATCGTTCATTAAAAGGTCCACTAGAAATATGCATTCTTATGATAGAGAAGGTTGAAGAATTTGGTACTTTTGCTGTTTACATCAGTAACAAAGGTATTGTTTCCAAATGTTGCTACAAAGTACAATAGCTTGAATACTAGAAACATTATAGTTTTCTTCCTCCAGAATCTAACGTATAACAAGGATACAAATAGCCCTAGTCTGTACATGATATACAGGGTGTCCACCGGGAAGGTATACTAATTTGTTTTAACGTCATTTTGGTAAACATTAGTCTTGGCAGTTCATATTTGGCAGTCGTTAAGTAGACATATGGCAAATTTATTATGGGAAAAATATTCGATAAACGAACGTATTTAAATCGTTAAAACATTTTATCCAAATCAATCATCGATTACTGTGACGATGAGAAAGTTACATGAAAAATAATGTGCCAACAAAACAAACTATTTATTGTGAAGTGAATGATTTCGAAAAAAGCATGGACCACAACGTACTGTAAGATCGGCTGAAAACATTACTGCTACTCAAGAAAGTTATCAAACTAATCCATCAACCTAAATTTGATACCATAATCAGGAGCTTGAGCTTCAATGAGCAACTTTGGCCACAATTTTTCACCTGGATTTTCATTTCTTTCCATATAAAATTCAGATAACACAAATCGTCTACTTCCACAAAACGAATTATGTCGTCGTACATATGCTATTGACGTGGACTGGATGTTACAGTTCGCCCATGACAACCCCAATTTTTATGAAGAAATCATAATGAGTGACGAGGCACATTTTTATTTGAATGAATATGAGAATAAACAAAATAGTGGGTTCTGAGGAATGGGAAGCCCTTAAATTATTCAACAGTCACCTTTGTATCCTCTAAAAGTGAGAGCATGGTGTGCAATGGGCAGGAGGAAATGAAAACGGCATATCTGTAACTGTGAATGGAGAGCGATATGGTGATATGATTGAAAACTTTTTAATGTCACACCTGCATGCTTTGGGCTTGATTAATATGCGGTTGACGTTGTCACATCGTATACAGCCAGGATTACAATGGAATTATTGCAAGACCGCTTTCCACATCAAGTTACATACTGATGATGTTGATTGGGTACCACGGTTGCCCGATTTGACTGCTCCGGACTTGTTTTTGTGGAGATTCCTGAAAAGCAAGGTGAGAATGTAATGAAAAATGTGCTCAGAAGGACCCGCATTTGTAAGGCTATGTATTCCATAGATAATTGCCGACATTAAATAAAACATTTGTTAATATAAGATCAATTCTCTTTCATTTCATCGAAAATTATAAAGAAACAAAGTAGTATACCTTTCCGGCGGACACCCTGTATGTACTCCTATTGTAAATAAGAAGTGAAATAAATTTTACTTCCACTCGAAGTGAAAACATTTCTCAAATTTCCTTGAAAGATTTGTTGCCGTCATTGAACAGATCTGCACGTATTGAATGTTATTGAAAGGAACAAGTTTTGAAAAGTTCATAAATTTAAGCATCTCGCGATAGCGTGATCCATTGACCGCTAATTAAAAGGTGTCACATTTCGTGATAAAATTTACATCTGCACCTGGCCGTGGGCCTTAATCAGATGGTGGTCAAACCACGGTGAATGGAAATCAACGTCACTCACGTCCTAGGAAGCCGAAGACTAATTCTTTCCCAGTTGCAATTTCAGCGGTTCCAGAGCAGGGCTGCAAATCACTACTTCTTGCTGAAGAGCTGGAGACTATCCAACTCCTGTCCAGAATACGTGACTAGCATGCTCACTGGATCTGGAGCATTTACCTGGCAGGTGTTATTAAAGGTGAGATGATCTTGGCCACCATAAAAACAGACTATATGGGGCCGCAAAACCACAGCCACCACGATACTCCCGAAGGGCCAACCTCAATAATCAGTCAGAGAAACAGCTAAATGCCTAAAGAGACAAATAGCGGAAACTCTTGCGGCTACTGATTCCCATGGAAATAACAATGACTGGGCTCCCTTATACCCCCAGCAGCACAGGTCTGGATAGTCAAGTATTCTATAAAGACCGATAAATGTGCCCCCGGGGGGGAAAGGTGTCACAATAAAAAACACAGCATTTTACATGTCTATTTAACAGTAATGAAACTGTTAAAAAATTTTAACAAATTTGATATTACTATAGCTCGCAATAACAGCAAAAATAAAAAAATAAAACCTAAAATTTTAAGGATGTTCCCTCCCACAGATGACTTCATTTGCCTTTCATGGTCTTTTTTTGGTCTTGATGAACCATGAACGTCAAACATGTGAAAATGAACCGTCTTTCTATATTCGCTATAACAACAAATAAAAAATTTGATATTAGAAATAAAAGAGTGACGCCATGGATAATTATGGTGTAAACACGATCCTTATTTTTGTAAACATTATTTCCATTTTACGATTTTTTTAACATTTTTTCATACATTCGACTGTAAACACAATAAAAATTACAAAAAAAAAATGGGTTTCTTCTTCATTTCGCTGAACATATGGATATGGAATTGAATTGTAACATGAAATACGTTTCACTATTTTATGGGTTTTTTTTTTTTTAAAGAGAAGTAGCACTTCAGGCAATAATGCCTATGTAGTCAAGTACCGTGCTACATTCTTTAGGAAAGGGATAGAAAAGAGATGAAAAAGGTGGTGAAAGTAGAAGGATAGTCGGAAATTAACTGCCGTATATAAGACAGCACAGCGACCAGTGACTATGCCTTCGCTGAGCAACCCCACCGACAGTCAATTTTTATTTTTGTAGTGAAAAAAACCAAGGTCTTCGTTGGAAATCGAACCCACAACCCCCATACTGACAAGCTAGTACACTACCTACTAGCCTACAGGGGCACCTAAAAATATACTTTGATATAAATATCTATGACTATTTTATGGTCAGCACAATAAGATTTGCTCTCATGAAATCACAGTGTGTAAATTTTATTACTCTACACGTTTTTAACCACGAGCATAACTCTGTGTGGTCCGATAGGCTAGTGAAACGCACTATGTATTACGTGCGGTTTTAGGCAAATAGTTCTTGTACGGTATAAAATCCTGGTTTTATATGTTATTCTCTAAATACAAAGACTCAATAAATCCTCTATCCACATTTCTTATATCTCATTTTTAGGTTGTAGTACAATGCATTGTTTAAGTAAGGATCATTCAAGGGGTACTCGCCCAGTTGGTAGAAAAACGCAGTCACCGCGGCTAGTCATCATGTGTTATTTAATGTGCCTTTTAATCTGCTCAACCATACCTTACGCCTATTAGTATTGTATCTCTATTTACCACACAAAATCTTTTATCTTGAAGCATATTTAGTATAGATATTTACTTTATATCATATAAGCGACAACAGGTACCCTATACTGCCGCTAATAGTAACCTTTCGAATGCCTTTTTACATTGTTTAAAAATTATTTAAATTATATTTTTAGATATAGAACAGTTTACAACAAAGCTGGCCTAAAGTAGCCAGGTTTCAATCAACTATTTAGTTACTTCTTTTAATATATGGAAATCAAATATCTAAACACTTTTCGAAACTCTTATACATAACAATGCCTATAAGAAATAAGAATAACACATCCTTTTATAACTGCTGGGTTTTATCTAGTCAGTAGGTTTGTGTTATTAAATTTAATAAAAAAAAAGATATAGTTGTAACACACTGTTGCCCCAACTTTAACTAAGGAAAAAAACTATATAATGAAACTAACACATACAAAAGAGTGTAACTTATCTTAGTTAATGCAACAAAAACTATTAAAACAAATATTGTTTATGTCAAACTGTTACTTACAGCATGTGGCATGTTACTTTATTTTGTTTTGAAAATGAACAACTTTTTTTTCTTTCCCAACCAAAATTAGTTGCTTAGTTTTAATAATTTTGAAAAAGTTTCCTTATAATCTATTGTTTTTGTTATTTGTTATAATTTTTTTTTTGTTTGATAATGTCCTTTAAAATAAAAGAGAGCAAGAGAAATAAATAAAAGTTTGTTTTGACTAGAAACACTAAAACAAAAATAAACTTGTTGTTTAAAGTTTTGTTACACAGCGTCACTATTAATGACAAGTTTTATTAGCTATTAGAGGATATTTATATAAATATTTATTTATATATGTTTGAGTGGGTATATTGCTAACTTGAGGGATGTAAAAAATACTTTTAAGTTATTTAAACGACAGATTATGGGAGTTATAATATTTAATTATTACGAGTTAAAATGGTAAGGTTTTGCCAGATATGGCATATAGATATTTAACACTTGAATACGTAACTACGTACATAACTGCAGTTTGCAATAGACTGCCATTTGATGTGAATAATTAAGTGACTACAAAGAGGAGAGGAATATCAGTCGTCGTTAGCGTTTTTAAATATCAATACCCACAAAAAGTCATTTCAAATTCGATTTTGATATTTTTTAATTGGAAACTGAAGCTTATACATTAGTATAATTAAAGAGTTTTTAGTAATAAAAATTAATAGCTGCCCCATCTTTAAATATTTGTTGAACACTTGTATAATACGAAATACATATATAAAAATAAAAATTAAATGGTACCCCCATAGTTAACTTTATATGATTTTAAATCGCTATAGCCAGTTAATTGAAGTAACAATGAAGCCTTCTTTGAAAACACTATTGGATTTAAAGCATATTATAATTGAATGTATCGGACTTTTCAACAAGAAGTTTGTTTTCAATTATGGCAACATCAACAACATAACAGTTTGACATTTAGTTTTTTGACGTATTCGTAGTAGATGCATTGGCAATTGTTAAAATAATTAAAATACACTATGAAATCATGTTTCTGTTAAAGTTACATTTCGTAAAATTCGTGATATTTTCGGGAAACACAATTGTCCTTTAAAGACCGTTGATAAGAATTTGGTCGACAAGCTCGATAAAATATGTGCGAACACCACTGCGTGTTCGACCTGATCGTTCAACTCAAAACATCGCAACCGTAATCCACAGTGTTGAAGCGGATGAAAATTGGTCGATTCCTCAACGCTCTCAACATTCCGCAAAAACTGGATAGCTAAACTGAAAGAAAGAAAATAAATCTTTCTTCTAGTACCGGCATAATAAGACAATTGCTACAGACCCTAATTACTATTTGTTAAGTTTGGGCTATTGTCTGGAAAGGATGTGTAAGTTTAAATAGTAGACTGAGAAATTCCAAAGCAAAGTTCATTATTGTCTTAAACTCCTTCGATCTTCAATGCTCGTGAGTTTGAAAGATATTACTTTCATTTTTATCTTTGTATATATAAATATATCTAAATATATATAAAATATTAAAAAGTAGGCCGTACGTTGTATAGAGCCTTTGAGTTGTAATCCTGAAAAATTTTTTATCATTCAAACGCTGTAAATAATTTGAAAGTAATCCTTATGAATCCCTGTTGTCATACCTTTCTGACTGCTTGTTTGGTAGGAATTGCGAGCGCTTTCCATGTAAAGACATCATTTTCAAGCCATGTTCTAACCTGTAATCTCAGTTCAGTTCTATTTTGACTCAAAACTCTAAAATATGCCACTAAAACACAGAACAAGAACAGCACAATTGTTAGAAATTGCAAGGACTAAATAATTTCTTCTATTCTATTAGGATTTGGGAGGACGTTATAGCTAAAATTAGAAAACTATTTTAATAAAATAAAACAAATATTTGTGTCAGCATAGTTTTGTTTTATTTAGAACTCTGCTTTCTTGCTGTTTATTTGAAATATGGTCAACAGGAAACTCTAATTTATGTTCTCAAGCACAAGTTCGTTATATAAAGATTTACTTAAACTTAAAATAATAAAATAAAAATAATTTAAAAAACAACAATTAACTATTATTATAAACATATAATTTTTTTTTTTTTGGAATAACTTTTGTCCAAGTCCTTCAAAATCAATTGTTGAAGCTCAAAAAGAATGTAAATTCTTTGTTTATTTAATGAAAATCATACGCAGCGTTAATCCCTATAAATTGGATACGAATATTTAATTTAGATAACTCATGCGTCCCATAAAAACATTCTTAACTATATGTGTGCTAAAGTTAGAAATTAACAAGACAATAAGTTACAATTATTTTCAACACATGATTCACTTAAAAAAATAATTTTTTTAGACAAAGTTCATTCAGGGTATGTCAACAAGCAAAATTGTCGCATTTGAGTTTCTGAAAATCCTAGAGCGATTATTGATAAGCTATTTCATACTCAAAGTGTAACTGTATGGTGACTGGGTCGTGTTTTTTTTTTTTTTGAAAGATAAGGATGAAAATGCGGTAACTGTCAATGGATCACGGTATCATGAGATGCCAACACTTAAATTTTCACAATCGCACTATTTCACAACAATCAGCAGTTAAGTGGCCAAACTGGTGGTGTGATTTAACACCACTACGCTTTTTTTTGTGGGGATATGTTAAGCATAAATTCTATAAGGAGCCAATCGAATCGATTTTTGATCTGTGATTGATCAACGAAACAGAAACGGCATTTTGTCAAAAAGTGATTAAAAACTTTGATGAAAAAATCGATATCTATCAGCGTGGTGATCGTGGTAGACATTTGTCATTTTTCATTTATTGCTAAACTTTACTCTTCGTAATACAATATATATTTAAATCATCTTAATCTGAATTTTTTGCTGAAAACCACTATAGTAACTTTGAAGTCTTCTTTGAAAAGAATATATAATTTAAAGGCTGTAGTCATAGGTTAGGTACATGAATCATTATTTTAGAAAATTTGAAAAAAGTGTATTTAATAAGTTGTTTCTCATATTCAAGGACACTACGAATAACTGAAAAACAAATTTTCAAACAAACTTTGTTTAAATTTCAATTATTTATCTAAAATTGTTTAAAAGGTAAGTCCATATATAACAAATAACGTAGACCATTGAGGACAACTGTGTTTCATTCTCAAATTCTGTTGAAATAAATATCATTTAAATTTCCTTATATTGACTAAAGTTTGAATAAAGGTTTTATGTAACTTAGTTAAAAATATTAATAATACCACTATTGTTAAATCATGAAAATATATCAAAAGGATATTTTTAAAAGGTTTTTGCTTTAACTCTGATAACTTAGTTAAAGATCTTTTTTTGGGGGGGAAAATTTCAACAATTTCTTTTAATACAATGGTTAATTACCACCATAAACTTTTATTTCTCGCAGACTACTAAAGAGAGGAATAGTAGAAGTCTGGCATTAACAAAAAAAATCTTGAACGTTATTTAATTTTTCTATTTTATTTAAATTGAAAATTTCTTAATTTAGAAAATCTTATTTCTCTTAAAAAAATATTATTAAAAATGTAATTAATTTTCATTTTCTTTGCCACCAGTCATTTTACTGCCACCATAACCAACATAAGTCATATTAAAACCTCATTATTTATAGCATTACAATTAAAAATATATTAAATTTATATTGTTTGAAACATAAATCGATATTAAAATAAACCTAGAATAATAAAACAACAACAAAAAAAAACATTTTAGCAGTTACTCTTTTTGTTCCTTTAAACTAGATCTTTTGATTAACATGCAATTTAAGGAGCATGTTCTTGTTCATTGTAGCTAAAAAGCGTAAATAAACTTTTTATTTTTCCACTTCCTTGTTTTTGTTTTTCACAAGCAAACAAATTCTAAAGTCTACATATACATTAATATACAGTTATGAAAATATTGTTGTAGATACCCTACATTTCTGATGTCTGCTATTATGTTATTAGAAGTAAAATTTTGATGACTTATAATTTAAAAATTTTCTCACAAAAAAAAAGGACTAGCTAAGTTTTAAGGACGAGGTTATGAACTGAGAAGTTCACTAGATACCCCCAATGATTATCTTCGCAACTGCTGGGTATTAAAATAAAAACCCCTTCGTACTTTTACATAATTTATTTAAAACTTCTACGGCCGATATAACTTATAGCTTCACCTTTATACCTATTTTTATTATTTGAAATTCTATTATTTATTTTCCTGTACTTTCTTTTATCGACGAACAAATTTATACAATTTATACATGTGCAAAGTTAAAAAGAGTTTATTTCCTACTTTTATTAAAATATTTTTTTTTTAATTAACAAAAGTGCGTTTAACGGGTTCAAAAAACTGAGACAAGTGGAAAAGCAAGACTGTTTAAGTAGGAGCACTAGAATATCGTCAATTATTATTTTAATTGAAAGTATAATGGCAATTTCAATAGGTGTTAAATGATGTAAAATTTGATTTCCTCTTTTTTTATAAATTTTTCTGCAAATATTGTTTTAACCTAAAATTGTTTGAAAACATTTTATTCTTCTTAAAGTAAAGAAGCAATTAAGAAATCCTTTAAGATATTTATTTGTTAAATGTATAATAAGTTAACTTTAGCTTTTTAATAGTTTAATTAATGTCTACCTTTATGAGTAGTTGTATTGAATTTATTACACGAAGACTGTAAGTCTTTCACTATTATGGTGGAGTTTTAAATAATATTTTCTATAGTATGATGAAAGAGAAACGACTGCTGTGAAACTTTACAATATGATGAATGCTATACAATTGTATATACTCTGTATAAATCTTCAATTCTAAATGTGTAAGCTTACCGCATTTATAGCCTCATTTTCGAGAAACGGCCCATTCACGCCTTCAAACCATATAGCACACTATACAGTGACACGTTGAGCATGCAAAGAATTCATAATAATCGCTCTAGGATTTTCAGAAGCCCAAGTGCGGCAATTGTGCTTTTTGGCATACCCTGACAAGTTAAAATTGGTTTCGGCTAAAAAAATTATTTTATCAGAAAAATCAGCCGGTTGTTACTGAATGAATTGAGCGGATTTACGGCAATGTGAACGATTGAACCTTGTCAAACTTCAAAGTCAAATCTGTACTCAAAATCCACCATGTGTTGGTTTTGGATAACCCCAATTATTGAGAACGTCGAAGAATTGAAAAATTTAAATCTGATACAACACTGTGGTTTTCAGTTGAACGATCCGGTCGAACATGCGTTGGCGTTCGCATATTATATATCGACTCAAATTATCGACCAATTTCTTAATAGCCGTCTCAGAAGGACAATTATGTTGTTATCCAAAAGTATCACAAATTTTACGAAATGTAACTTTAATGGAACCACCATTTTCATAGTAACAATTGCCAATGCATCGAATACGAATGCGTCAAAAAAACTAAACGTCTAAATTATCGTGTTTTTGGTGTTGTCACAATTGAAAAACAAACCTCTTGTTGAAAAAACCCCGAATATGATGTTAAGTTTCCTTTTCATAATTCCATAATCTACATCGGATATTAATCACGATGTTAAGGCTGCTGCGTTGCTTCCTCAATCTGCCTAAAGATATAAGAGACTTAAAGCGAGCACGGTTAAGTGCCCTAATTGCCAGCATCATATGTTGTAGTGATGTTGTTCTGCGCACAGATTTTCTCTACGATGCTGCTAAACTGAAAGAAAGAAAACAAATCTTTCTTCTAGTACCGGCATAATAAGACAATTGCTACAGACCCTAACTACTATTTGTTAAGTTTGGGCTATTGTATGGAAAGGATGTGTAAGTTTAAATAGTAGACTGAGAAATTTCAAAGCAAAGTTCATTATTGTCTTAAACTCCTTCGATCTTCAATGCTCGTGAGTTTGAAAGATATTAATTTCACTTATATCTTCATATATATAAATATATCTAAATATATATAGAAGATTAAAAAGTAGGCCGTACGTTGTATGGAGCCTTTGAGTTGTAATCCTGAAAAATTTTTCATCATTCAAACGCTGTAAATAATTTTAAAGTAATCCTTATGAATCCCTGTTGTCATACCTTTCTGGCTGTTTGCGCAAGTGAAGATATCATTTTCAAGCCGCGTTCTAATCTGTAATCTCAGTTCGGTTCTATTTTGACTTAAAACTTTAAAATATGCCACTAAAATACAGAACAACAACAGCACAATTGTTAGAAATTGCAAGGACTAAATAATTTCTTCTATTCTATTAGGATTTGAGAGGACGTTATAGCTAAAATTAGAAAACTATTTTAATAAAATAAAACAAATATTTGTGTCAGCATAGTTTTGTTTTATTTAGAACTCTGCTTTCTTGCTGTCTATTTGAAATATGGTCAACAAGAAACTCTAATTTATGTTCTCAAGCACAAGTTCGTTATATAAAGATTTATTTAAACTTAAAATAATAAAATTAAAAATAATTTAAAAAACAACAATTAACTATTATTATAATCATATAATTTTTTTTTTTGGAATAACTTTTGTCCAAGTCCTTCAAAATCAATTGTTGAAGCTCAAAAAGAATGTAAATTCTTTGTTTATTTAATGAAAATCATACGCAGCGTTAATCCCTATAAATTGGATACGAATATTTAATTTACATAACTCATGCGTCCCATAAAAACATTCTTAACTATGTGTGTGCTGAAGTTAGAAATTAACAAGACAATAAGTTACAATTATTTTCAAAACATCATTCACTTAAACATATGTAAAGGAAGAAAGGAAGGATAATATACAAACTTTTATGTGCAGATTTCTTTTTAATTTGAAAAGGTTATAAAAATGTGTGGCAAGAGTTTATAATTATGCTTTGACTTACTAAATATTTCAGAAAATAGTTCGTTTATATATGACAACACACACACATATATATATTCATTAGTGTTTAACATGGTGTATTTTATAACAATTTTTTGCAATTATTTCTTAATCATAAGAAATGGTTGAAATTATAGTGGAAAAATTCGTATTTCTAGTGTTTTTATTTGCTTTTCTTATTTCATTATGCGCTGGTGTGTTTGCTCATTTGCAAAATTGGAAATATTTTTTCATTTAAAATAGTCCTGTAACGACTGTAAGAATGGAAAGGATTTTTTTTTTAACACAACCTGTGGCCATTTTTTTTTCTGTACACTTTTTATTTTCTACTGGAAATTTTTATATGTCTGATGTAAGGAATGGATCACCTTGTTGTTGTTGAGTCATCAGTTTTAATTTTGTTACAATTACTGTTGGCTGTATATTTATTTTCTTGTATGTATACCTACACAAGGCGCTACTTTTAACAGCCACAAATGACTTCAGCACAAAAGTAAATATGTGTGTGTGTGTATGTATTGACTCTTGGAAACTATTTATCTTTATTTTCCAGTTAAAGGTTTCAGCCATGATGAGGTTGCGTATAAGTATAAGATAATTAATGTGTTTGAGTAATATTTTAACTGCCTTGACCCTAATTTGCTTGTTTCATATACACAGACCCATACGAGTACATTAACATCCTCTATATCTATCTCTTTTTTCTTATATTCCTTTTAAGTACCAACACACTTGTATACAGATACAAGCTCATTACACTGATTGCAATGTTATTTTAATGTTTATATTTGCGCTGCATTTTAACGACATGCCATATAAATATCTTTTGAATTTAATGCAGTTTCTGTTATTTTTAAATATTTAATCAAAAGTTTGGCGCAAATTAATTATAATAATTAAACAATAGTTTTAATTTAAATTCACAGAAGTTGTGGTACTTAAAGCCATTTTCTTTAAAAGTATTAAATATTTAAAAAAAATGCGCTAAAATTTTTTAAAATTTTAAATCTAGAGTTACATTGAATATGACAATCTGTATAGGAGTTATGACAATTAAAAACTTGTATTCCAATAAACAAACATTTTTCAGAAAAATATTATTAAAAAAGAAAAAAAAGTACTAAAGCAAAATATTGTTAATTTAAAGCTATTGTAAGTAAAATAACACTAATATAATTGTGAAAAAAATAACACCTGAAATTTGTTAAACTTAAATTGCAAACGAAAGTTAAAGTGAATAATTTATTCGGTATTTTGTTTTAATTTTCATTTATGTTATTTAATGTTTTTATCCCACTAAAGGTTTTACATGATTTATTTATTTAAACATTTTTGAAATTATGAATGAAAATTAAGTTCAGATATATTTTTGAATTTCTAAATTTATTAAGATAAACAATTTATTTAAAAGTTTTGGTGTTTGTTAAAAAAAACATAATAAAAATTAAGCAATAGCAGAATATAATACATAATTTTCTAAATCATTTTATTCCTCATCCTCAAAATTCTTCAGCATTCATCCACCTTAAGATGTGAATGTTGTTATCATTATCTGTGTTTTCAAATAATTAAAAATAAGAATACTAGAAACATTTAATCATCATAAATAATCATCATTATTAATTTGGTTAGGCGAAGCCCCTATACAGCCCAGGGCTTTTTTGCGTTGTATTCTATATAAATCATTACACATAACTTTTTCTGCTCTCTACAAACCACTAGTTTATTTTCTTCCCTCACGCCATAGTAAATAATATACCAGTGTCATGCTTAAATTATTTGCAAATAATTTTTATTTCTTAAAAAATTTAGAAATTAAAAATAGCTGGACTTAAGTCGATTCAAGATTATTTATTTGTTATAGAAATTAATTCATTTTATCAAAATTATACAATACTAAGGTAGCATGGATGAAAAATATAATGAAAGTACTAAAAATTGCGGATCGCATGATTCGAAATTGACACTGAAAGAATGCAGTGTCCTAACTAATCGGGGTAAATAAACTTTTTAAAACAAAAGAAACGTTATTGACCCAAATTTGCAATAAGGAGAAAAAAATAATAGAACAATATCTGCCTAAATGGAAGCTGATATTATTACTCTGGAATTATATACAAAAACGTGTGGTCTGGCACGCATTCAAAACATGATAAGTAACAGAGTCATCTATTTGTTGGACTTCATAACAAAGATAATATGGTAGGAAGCTGATTGTCTGACACTGTATCGTATACCACGTGCGAGATTAGAGCACTGACTGGTACTACTGCAAAAATAATTGATATGAGTTCCACTCAAAAGTAAATGTTAAATATTACAAATATAAAGACGAAATCCGTTAAATGACCTTATTGTTTATCGAGAAGTTATTTGTTAAAGATAATATTTCCAAATCATTGCTAAGGAACCTTAAGGGTAAAAAAAAAATATCACTCAAGATGTTATATGTTTCCATATGGCCGTCATAGCCCTTAGTGTTCTTAGAAAGTATCGCAATATTGGAACTTTGCTATTTATTATTTTCGGACAACAAATAAACTTTTATTTTCAGGTTTTGTTGTTTTTTTTACTATTGAAAATGGTACGGCGCCCCAAAGTTTATTTTGGAGTAGTTCGACTGCGTACGAGAGAGGGCCATTGGAGACAGTACACTATTCAACTCCATTGATTCCCTACAACATTGACGTAATGCGGGTTCTATTTCACTGTTTTATCGTTACTACAATAGTAAGTGCTATGGAAAAATTAAGGAACTTGTTCCCTATGTGCTTGGATTCTCCGACGGGGTAAAAATTTCTTTTGTTTGGGTACGGTTTTCCATTGACCCTCGTCAAATTTGGTTTGTGAACAAACCGGTTTCGTACGAAAGGAACACTGAAGATGGCAAACAGCCGAAACCGGTTTGTTCACAAACCAAATTTGATGAGGGTCGACGGAAAACCGTACCCAAACAAAAGAACTTGTTCCCGTTACTTGCACGATTTTGCATTTAACAAGATTTTCGTTGAGTTCGCACCCATTTGTGGTTGTTTGACCAGTGAATTGCACTATACTTTACAGGGTAAATTCATTTATTTTATAACAGAGCGGTTTATATGTGTAATGAACTCTCTCTGGAGGTTAGTGTAGGAAAATTAATATCAAATGTCCACAAACACTACTCCCCCTTGTCGCCTCTCCAATGCAAGAATAGCTTTGGCACAGTGCATTGCAAAAGTACGGTTCATATCCTGAGTACTGGTCTGAGAAAGAATAAATAGAAAATGCTTAGTGATACAACCATTCTTAGACTTACTTAACAAATTTGTTATGAGCCACACATAAAGTTGTAAATCAAGCGTTAATAAGATCAAATTGTTACAAATTACAAATTGGTTTTTTTCCCGACAATATTTATGACATTTAGAAAAAAACCAAATGAAGAAACACCAAAAAATTTTTGAACTAAACTGACAACAAATAAAGAAGGATAAATACTTGAAAATGTTAAATTAAAATATAATCACGTGAATACAAATCACGGCATTATCTTATGCTTGTTTAAATTATTTGTTTACGTTCTTAAGACATCTATAGTCAAGGTTAGAAAAAAAATTAAAGCTTTCTTAGGGTCACACTCTGGAGAGTAGAAGTAGATTTTGTTTGATCCTTCCTGTAAGAAACAACAGGTGCCCCTGTAGGCTATTAGGTAGTGTACTAGCTTGTCAGTACGGGGGTTGTGGGTTCGATTCCCAACGAGGACCTTGGTGTTTTTCACTACAAAAATAAAAATTTACTGTCAGCGGGGCTGCTCAGAGATGAAGGCATAGTCACTGGTCGATGTGCTTATATACGAGAGGTAATTTCCGACTATACTTCTACTTTCACCACCTGTTTCATCTATTCTCTCTCCCTTTCCTAAAGAATGTAGCACGGTACTTGACTAAATAGACATTAATGCCTGAAGTGCTACTTCTCTTAAAAATAACAGGATTAAAAAAATTATTCCATTTTTAATCTATTCTGTCGCACCGAATAAAATATTTGTCATCTGTAATTTTGTTTTCCAACCGCAGATATATTCCGATAACGAAATCACTTGAATTGCAATCAAATTTGCTACCGTGTATTTGTTAAACAAAGCATATGATAAAATAATTAATTGAAGAGTAATAAAATTTATTAAAACTTTTATTACAGCAAAAAAATGATAGAGATAATTGAAATCTATAATTTAATAATTTTTTCTGGCCTTTAATTTTACATCAGCCATTTATTTAAAGATTTTTTGATAAATGGAAAAGTTAGCAGTCGTAATACCCATATTTTTCAGTTAAATCTAGTATTAAGCTCCTTTATCAAATACATTTGTTGGATGGAATGGATGTGTTTTTAGAAGAAGAGTTGAAACTTATTTTGTCATCAATTAATCATTCTTCTTATCCTTGCACTTAAGATTATTTTTTTCTATTTAAGGTTGTAAACATCATCTATTTAACTTGATTTGATGTATTGTATTCTTCATAATCAATAAGGAAGAACTAAGGGTTTTTTTCCCATTGTTTGTTTTATTAATCATCACAATATGTGTTCTTACCATTTTATATCATACTGGATGCTATTTCAGTATCATATTGATTATCATGAAAAAAGCACGATGTTTATGTGGTGCCTTGCGTATAATTTAACGATTAATTTTAAAAATCATTAGTAAATGAATAATTTTAATTCGGTTTATATTCAAATGTATATTTTAAGTTTTGATATCTTATGACGAACATCAATCAAAAACCTAACAGAAGAAATATTCGTCAAATAAAAATTGGAGTAAGATTTCAAATTAACGATGTCCTGTAAGAGGAATACTAAGTAGGATCAATGATTCAATGATTCTTTCACCTAAATACTGTTACATTCTCATTAGCCATTTACTGCCTGCGTTTCCTATAATTGAGATAGAAGTCACCTGAGATCTTTAAGCGTACGTTTCAAAGATTTATTTAAGCATTAGTAGTTCTAATGACAGTTAAGATTCAATTGTATTATTTATATTGTATATATGTATATTATCTTACATTATCAGTTATTTGCTTAAAGTTTGATTTTTTCGTTCCTACCATTTTCTTTTTTTACTTTTTTTATTTTATTTTTTTTTTTTATTTAAAGAGAAGTAGCACTTCAGGCAACAATGCCTATTTAGTCAAGCACCGTGCTACATTCTTTAGGAAAGGGATAGAGAAGAAATGAGACAGGTGGTGAAAGTGAAGGATAGTTACGGAAATTGACTGTCGTATAAGACAGCACAGTGACCAGTGACCATGCCTTCATCGCTGAGTAGCCCCCTCGACAGTCAATTTTTATTTTTGTAGTGAAAAAACCAAGGTCTTTATTGGAAATCGAATCCACGACCCCCATACTGACAAGCTAGTACACTACCTACTAGCCTAAAGGGGCACCTAACTTGAAAACTATATATTTTAAAAATTTCGTTCATAATCCATAAGAGGCCTCACCATATTTCTGCGGCAATGCTTTTCATATGCAGTACCATTATTATATTATGTATTGGATTACAGTGTCTTGGATTACAGTATTGCCCAAATTTTATTTGAGGACACTATCTGGTATTTAGAGCTCTCACTTTAACCGCAGTATGTTGTCATTCTACCACCAATCACTGACTGGGAAAGTATAGAACGGGACTAGGACTGCAACTAATTTAATTTTCTTTTTTTTTTCCAAAAGATTTAATTGCATCTTCAGAGTTTTGAATTAACAATTAGTGGACTTCAAAATCCAGCCACTGCCATACAATAAAATAGTGTGTTATACGGTTGCTGATATTATATGAGTGATATTCTTCTGATGCTCAGCTAATAAAGCCAAGATTTCTTCTTTTTAGTCGAATGTAACCACTATCGTTAAGAATGTTGCCAGCCAGTGGGTGCGTGTCTAACTTTAGATACGATGCTGCATGTTTTACTATTTTATCAGACATTAATATCAGACATTATCAGACAATAATATGCCATTTCTAAAATCTTATTTTGGAGCCATTGAATTTTTTCTAAATTTGTAGCTAGGCCCGTGCTCCATAATTGAACACCATATAGATTTGAGAATTGAATTGTACAAGAAAAGTTTACAATCTAAGCTGAGGATTCAATTTCTACTAATTAACCAATTGTTTTGCACTGCTTTTAGCAATTTTGCTTGGATATGACTTTACCAGTTTAAGCCTCGGTCAGGATTTATGCCAAGGTATTGGACCTCTGAATGCTGAGGCATTATTGTAAGGGTATGAGGCTTTATACGCCGTGCGCATGTTATGTGGGTACATTTTTGTTCATTTATTTTAACTCTCCACTTTTTCAACCACGTCTCCAAATGATGTATATGATCCTGAAGGTAATTGGAAGGCTTTCGTAACACTCCCTTGGTCGGCAAATGTCGATGTATGCATGGTTGTTAGTAATACAAGCAAAAAATGGGTCCCAAAATACTCCTGCTTTAATTGGCTGAGGTGAGCTTAAAAATCTCATTCTTTAAGGACCGGTTAAATAGCTTTTTGAAAGATTATAGAAGTTGTTGGGCAAATAAAGCTTTAACTTATATAATAAGCCCTCATGTCATACTTTGTCAAAAGTGTTTGAAACGTCGTAAAAAATCGCTGAACAGTTTTTTTTCTCCTCAAAAGTTTTTTAACTACATTTACTAATCTGTTCGTTTGTTCTATAGTGTTGTTCTACTGTGTTGTCTTCTGAATCCGAATTGATGATTGGTTCAGATTAATAATTAAGATTTTCTTACACAGTATTAACATATTTGAAGCAGACTCATTAGTCTGTATGAGCTGACCTTTGTATAGTCTTTGCCTGGCTTGGATATCATGACGCCTTCCAGGCTTGAACGAAGGACTCAAGGTGAAAAAGGGTATTAAGTATATAAAGTATTATTCTAACTGCTACTCGGCTAAGTGCGGTGATCATCTTGTTGCTCATTTTGTTAAAACCATACTTTCTTTCTTTGTGCTTAGACCAACAATTGGCCTTGCAATGTCGATCAGTTATATCAGTAGATTCATTCGGAGTAAATACATTTTTAAAATGGGTACGCAAAGGAGGCTTAGGTATAGCAGGTCTTTTAAAATTTTTTATTGCCCGCCATAATGAGTAATCTGATTGTGAAATGACGTTAAGGTCTGATAAGTATTTTTTTTTAGAAATGTAGTTCTTTGTGATTGCAGTAGTTCTCTTAGGGTTTTAGCAAATTTCTGTTAATTCGTGTTTTAATTGAGGAGATCTGTGATATTGCAACTCTCCACATCTTCTCTTTTCTTCAGCCACATCCACAGAATAAATTTTTATGTAACGAGCACAAATATAAGAAACAGTTACTGTAAATTACCGGTAGAAAACTTTTTTGTTACCGTTTTTCCAAACTACATGTATGTGTGTGTTAATATAAACTAAACGAAAAACCAAATAAACCAGCAAGAAAAACACAACGCAATTCGTGACTAAAAGTAATTTTCAACTAAGAGAAACAAAATCATACCAAAGTGTAAATAACCAAAAAAAAAAGAAAAAAAATAATTTATTATTAACAAACATACATTTTTTTCAAAGATAAAAGTATTTAATAATTTTGTTTTACACACAAATATTTTTTTTCTTCTTTAACATAACATAAGGACATTTAGTTAAATGTTGGGTGTCCTTTGTAAAATTATTTTACTGTAAAATAATTTTTTATTTAGCGAAGTGTTTATAAAATTTTGTTCCTTTGCGTTTTTTACTTTTTAAATCATAATAATAATAATATTTTAATAAATTATAGACTTACGTTTTCGTTTCATCTTTTATATACGAGATGCTCCAATTATTTTAATGCATTTTTTGTTTCTTTTTTTGGTTGTTTTGTTTGCTAATAAATTAAGTTTTCTTTGGCTGAACAAATGTTTTTTACACATGCAATATGAACGTAAAAACTATTTGAAAAAATATGCTCTAATTTGAGAAGGAAAACCTTGTTTTCCTTCCAAAGAAAGAAATTTATTTAATAAATAAATTGCTTACAAAATGTTTTATGGTTATGCAGAACTTTCTTTAAAACTATAGCGCATTTTAACGGAGTTAGGTGTACTTGCTTTAATTGGGTTTTCTAACAAATAAATCAACTTATTAAAGAGAAAATCATAACATTATATAGTAGCCGGGATTTTAACTATTTAATTCGTGTGGTCAAGGGCGAAGAGGTTTATCGGTGCTAGGATAACATCGAACTTTATTGACCTACAGAAGTATTTAAAAAAAAATTTATTTACAGCGATATTTTTTTCTAAAATAAAACAATCGAAGCTATTGGTATGTGTCTGCGTAGAAAGACGGCTACATACTAAATTCAGTAACTGGCCATAGATCATACACATAAAGGTGGTCTTACAACTGGATGGGTATTGAAGAAAGTACTGGACTACTTCGACAATAGAAAATTCCAGCATTATACCGACGATGGCATAACAATAGGACATCACAACAGGGCTTCCCCAGGGAACTGTTTCCGGACCACTTCTGTTAAATATAATGTACGACGGGGTTCGTTGACTAAACCAGCCCGAAGAAGTTCTTGTGATTGCCTTTGCCGACGATATTGCAATCGTCACAGAGGCCAAACACATAAGACAATTAGAGAGTACCACAAACACGGCGGTGGCTTATATAAAAGCCTGAATAGATACCACTAGTCTGGAGTTGGCTGATCACAAGGCTGTCCTTATAACCAGTCGCAAGAAATTGGAATACGCAACTCTGCGGGTCGGAAACCAGCTTATTAAATCGAAAGAGTATCTTGATGTTTTATTAGACAAAAGGCTGTCTGTCAAAACTCAAATGAAGGAGGCATGCAAAGATGGCATCAACGATGCAAGGAGTGCTGGGCCAAATGCTTCCAAACATCTGACGATGCTGTGTGCACAAACTAGAAGAACTATGTATCGCGAACAAATGAAATGTCTAAAGGGAGAAGAAATAGCTATTTCAATAACTTATGGGAAACTAGGTGGAACAATTTCACGCAAAGTAGATGGAAATACAAGCTAATCTCTAACATCCTCCCATAAATATCTCTTGGCAAAAGAAAGACAGTCTGTAAAAATGACAGGCCTTATTAACTACATGACAACTTCGGAGAGAAGATTGAATGAAATGATCTCATTTGTGATAGCTGTTCAATAACGCCTACGAAAAGCAGAAGTACAAAGATGACAAAGATGGATAATCCCGCAGGGAAAGTGGTTGAAGTGTACAGGGTGTGGGTTTACTACGTAGACGCTTCCCGTATCTGTTTGTATCTTACAAAATTTCCCACATCCTTAGTGGAACCGGCATGCAGGCGGTTGTATTTTCACTCCTTGCTTAAGAGCTGCAAAATATATAAACTTCTACCGCTACCTTGGTACAACATATAGCAAATAACCATCGTATTCGTTATTTGGGTTCATGACAGAACCACCAAGTTATCCCTCGCAGCCCGTCACCAATAATCAGTGAAAACATCATTATATCAGCGGACTACAAACGAAACCAGGAGGCTGGTGGTGCCTTATACAGTAACTTCGAAATGCCGAAATTTTCCTAGACAAGATGTTCCCGCAGGAGGAGACTTCCCTGTAGTGCTCCTACCATAAATAGAAAATATTGTTAAGATGATTTATTAAGTATATTAAGATATGTTTTTATTAAGATAAACTAGAAAAAACAAAAACAACTAACACAGAGCAATATAAAACGTATAGCCAATCTGGCTGGCTGATAATAACAACAACACAGTAGAAAACTCTTGTATGTGCGAGAACCGCTTAAAACAACTATATAAGCATCACTTGCTGGAAAAATTAATTAATTCAAGTTGAGTCATCAGTGAGTAAAGACTACAGAGTTACCATCGTGTTTATTTTATGTGTATTAAAAGTAAATAAATCGTTTAACTTAATATAAAACACTAAAATACTGTGTTATAAATTTGCAATAAAAGAATTCAAAATAACAAAACGTTTATTAAAAAGATTAAAAGTAATAATATATTTGTGATCGATTTACCAGTGGCAGTACAAGTAAAACTTTTTCTTTAGCCGAAATAATGTTATATAGAAAAACGCTTAGTATAAGTGTTTCTAGTCCATGTTAACGTGATAAAATAAACTCTCCTCTTCTCTAATTTTCACATTAAAATCGAGTTTAACATTTTTAAATGAAATTAGGTTTAGATTAATTTTTAGCAAGATTTTAAAGTATTTCAGGTTAAACTATTTTATTAGAATTCACCAAAATAAGTGTCACCTTTATATTAAAATAGCATGCTACCATAAATTTTAAATCTTTTGTTTTATCGCAATAATTTTCATATTGCTTTACGTTTTTTCCTCTTTCTTCTTTTTAAACACTATAATTTTTTCATAACTTTATTGCTAAAATTCCTGTCATCTGAAAGCTCACGTCTTTCGTAATACATTTTGCTACTTTTCTTTAAAAGTATTGCATTTTACATTTTAAATAAAAAGTATTTTATGTTATTTTTTACCATGACATTTAAAACATGACACTTCAAGTTGTGTTATTACAATATAGTCGCTAAAATAATACGCTTGGCGCGCTTTTGATACATTTTTAATAGAATCGCAGCATAGCACAAAAAATTTTTCGTTATAGAAAAATATATTGTTTGCAGCATTGCTGATAAATTTCATAACTATTACTGAAATTGTTGCATAACTATAACTGTATATCGTGTTATACACTTGCGTTTATTTTTTTCATTAACACAATTGGGTCACCATTACTGATCACTATACGGAAACGTTGGCTTGTATTCTGAGTAGTTTTTGCATCAAAAGTAGATAAATTACAAATTTTACCGCCTCGCCATATACGGCACCCTAAATACAAAAGGGTCACAACTCAAAATTTTGCAAAACTAATTTTTTTTCCATAATTTAATTTAGAGTGCACATCTCTAACTACTGCAACAATTTCTTTCACATCACTATCTTCTTTAACTAAAAAAATTTCAGCTATGACTATTTTCGTGTTAAGTATGCTGCTTCTGTACGATCAAATAAACAGTTTTTTGTCTCTCCTAAAAATTTTAGTATTTTGAGTTGTGACCCATTGGTATTTAGGGTGCGATATGAACTTTTAAAACCAACATTTCGAAATTTGAAATTTTAACGATCACTATTTATCACGGTACAATTATGCTCCCCCTCTTCGCATAGTCTTGCTTGAAAAATAGATATTTCAGTCTAAAAAATCGCGTTTTTCAACAAGAAGTTTGTTTTTCAAATGATATTTACTTTTTTGACGCATGTATAGTAGATTCATTGGCAGTTGTTACAATTAATTCTATTTCGCATAAAAATCGCATTAAAATAATTAAAATTCACTAGGAAAATGATGGTTCTATTAAAGTTACATTTCTTAAAATTCATGATTTCTTCAGACAACATAATCGTCCTTCTGAGACCGCTATTAAGACTTTGTTCATAAAGTTTGAGTCGACAGGCTCGATACAAAATGTACGAACACCAAGGCATATTAAACCTGGTCATTTAACTAAAAACATCGCAGCCGTGAGTCACATTGTTAAAGCAGATCCAAATTCTTCAATTCCTCTACGTTTTCAACAATTGGGGTTATCCAAAACCACCACATGGCAAATTCTGCATTAGGCTTTTAAGCCTTACAAGGATCAACTCATGCAGGAATTGGAGCCGACCAGCCATTCATTCGCTCAATTCATTTAGGAACAACCCGCTGGTTTTTCTGAAAGAAACCATTTTTCAGACCAACTGCATTTCTCTTGTCAAGGTATGCTAAAAAGAAAAATTGCTGCATTCGGGCTTCTGAAAATTCTAGAGCGATTATTAAGAAGCCTTTGCATACTCAACATGTTAGTGTATGGGGCGCGATATGACCTGGAGGCGTAATTGGGTCGTTTTTTACGAGGATGAGTCTAGAAATGCAGTAACGGTCAATGAATTATCTATCGCGAGATGCTAATAACACAATTTTAGCCTATTATTGACGACGGGGATATCGCTTATATTTGGTTTCAGCCACACGGTGATCAATTTATTACAAACCAAATTTTACGATCACTTAATTGCACGACAATCATCATTTAAATGGCCAGCCTGATCGTGTGATTTAATACCACTGGATTATTTTTTGTAGAACCATGTTGAGGACAGAGTCTATACGAAGCCAGTTAAATCGATTTAAGCCTTAAAACTTAAAATCCGTTATGTGCTTAACGAAATAGGACCGCCATTTTACAAAAAAGTTATTAAAAACTTTGATGAAAGAATCGATATCTGTCAGCGTAGTCATCGTTGTGGTAAAAACTTCATAGATATAATTTTTCTTTCATAATTGCCAAACTATTCTCTTCGTAATACAGTAAAAATTTTAACCATCTTAATCAATTTTTTTGTTTTATTTTGTAGTTTTTTTAATCGACCTTTTTTTATCTTTAATAAATATCTCTTATTCTTTTTTACGGTCTTGTTAAATTAAGTTCCTATGGAAAGCTTCTTCAGGATAAAAATAGGAAAGCGAAATATCGAAAAGAAAACAAAACAAAAAAATATATTTAATTTAACAAGACCGCAAAAAAGAATAAGAGATATTTATTTTTTTATTTTGTTTTGGAAAACATACTTCTTGTTGAAAACCCCTTTACTTAGCTGTCAAAATATTTCTTGGAGTGTTCTAAAATACTAACTACACTAGTGATCTTGTCTGAATGAAATACATAAATAATATAATATAATAAAAATAAGTCGGGTTTTCTTCCTGACGCTATAACTTTAGGAAGCACAAACCGATTTCCACGGTTTTTCATTCGTTGGAAAGTCTCGAGCTCCGTGAGGTGTATAGCAAAGTAGGTAATCCCAAATTATGCTTATTTTTGCGAAATTCCTCTTATTTATGGAGATACAGCCATTTTAAGTTTTTAGTGAAATCTTCTTAACAATAGGACGTATTTTCTTTTCTCTACAGAACACACGAACCGATTTCCACGGTTTTGCATTAGTTGGAAAGGTCTCGGGCTCCGTGAGGTTCAGAAACAATTTCAAGTGAAAAACAGGAAAACAGCGCCATCTCATGTACATAGCATCTACTACAACGTCATAAGTACGTGGTGTGTGGTATCCCTCACGAAGCAAAGCCATCTGGTGGCAAACGTGGTGGCTGGAGTTCGCCGGGTTTGCTAGTATAATATATTAATAGAGAATGTGCTCCGAGAAATATGTGTCCAGCAATTTTGACAAATACAATTAGTGCTTTCAAAATAAGATCTGGCAATTCCTAACATATCTATACCAAATCCAAAAAAGTTATAGTTGTGAATAAAGTTGTTTACCCACCATGAGCAAATTGTTGTGTGATTAGAATAACAAGACAAAGTTAACCAGCACTTATTGAGAAACCGCGGTGTATGGGTAAAGTTTTTGCTTACGACTTACCAGAAGATAGCGAAGCATATAAGTTAGAGCCTAATAACGACATGCATTTAATATGAAAAATAATTATTATATGCAGCCTTTAAAAAGCCTTCTCCAGGTGTTTAAATAACAAGAAAACGACTATTCATGATTTTAGATGTATCAGATAAATCGGTAGAGTCGCAAATATAATAATATAAGAGGAGTAAGTTTAATAGAAAGAATGTAACAACATAAAAACGCTGCATGGTAAGTACGGTTACATGGTAAAAAGCTTGACTTGTTAAACGAGAAAGAACATTATGATTTAGAGTCCCTACCAGAGCCGCAGTAGTTTTGTTTACTAAACGAGCTTTGCGTATTTTATGTCGTGTCGGAGTAATACAGTAGTGCTGCGTAATTGTAAAATGAGAAGGTGGGAGGTATAGAGAATTTATAAAAAGTGCGCTTGTAATAAAAAAAAAACTCCTACGTTTGGCTTAAGGAAAAACTCTACAAAGGATTCAGTTTATATGTTTTGTGGGAGTTGTACTTTAAAAAAAAATAAAATAAAATTATTAAGTAGATATTATTTCATCTTTATCATATTTCTAATATCGCGTTAATCTTAAAAAATACATATTTCTTTATAAATTTAAAAATAAAATATATATTGTTAAAACATTATATTACCAAGCAAGCTTTAGAGTGTATTATGAATGAATATATGTATGTGCGTATGATATATGTATGAGTATGCATATGTGTTTCTAAAAGATTTCATTTAAGGATTTAAAAGTTCAAAGTATTATGTGCATGATTTCTTTTTGAAGATTTTTTTAAGATACCAAAATAAATATTTTTCTTCTATCTATAAATAAATATTTTATTCTTTAAGTAACCACTTACATGAATATATGAAGGTATGTGTAAACATATGTGCTTATATGTGACATGGGTGCACTCGTATTTTATGATTTTTATGTCAAGTGTATATAAAACATAATGGTTGCGAATAAAAATATTTCAAGTAGTACAAAATTACATATACACACTTATATCTGTGTATGTGTATGTGTAAGTGTTAGTTTATTAATAGTTTCTATCTAAAATTAAATAAAATACACATTCGTTTGCTTAAAACTTGTTTTACTACAGCAAGGATTTGCTCCAAATTTAAGCGTTTTGTTCGTCTAATATTCTTCTTTCACGATATTTAAGCATTCTTTAGACATAAAATTCATTTTCATGTTATTTTTAGAAAATTTTCAATGGAGTAGAACAAAGTGTGAGCCAGGAACAATATATAAACTCAAAGCTGGCTTTCGCAAAAACGAAAATATGTTCAACCTGTTCGTAATATTTAAGATTTAAAATTTTTATTTTAATTAAATATGTATTAATCGTTTAAACAGTATTTTTAATTAAATTTTAACGATTTATTTTTTCAATATTTCGCTTTCCATAAATTTTTTAAAAACAAAAATTATTAACAAATTGAAAAAAAAATTGAAAACATTTGACAAATACATATAAAATAATTTTCTTTATACATACATACATACAAAATTAAAAATTTCAAATATTTAAACATACAAAAACAATGAAACGGAAATTAAATAACAAATTCTCTCTTATGAAATAATTATAACAAATTATGTGTCTTTTGAATTAAGTACCTATAATTCTGCGCTAAATTGTCTGTGGCTGTTTTGAAATTTATTCTCCTAACATTTGATACATTAACAATTTATAACATATAACGTCTCTTATAGTTTTTTTCTATATCTAATACTGATGTTTCATCAAACTTTGGATAATGATTATATTTCTTACAATGTAAAGATAAGGATGTCTTCTGTGTTGAAATATTTCTATATTTTTGGTCACATCTATGACCAGCTAAACTTGTTTGAAGTTTATTCTTTGTTGTCCCAATGTAAACTTTGTCACAGTTCACCTGGTCATTTCCTCCACATGGTATCCTGTATACTACATCAGATATTTCCATTTTTCCTATTTTATCATTAATACTGCTCAATAATTTATTTAATGTGTTATATGTTTTGTGTAATATATCTATCTGTGTCATATATTTTAGACTTTCTTAATCTTTCTGATATTCCAGGAACATAAGTTAATGATTTATAATTTCTTGGTTCTGCCGTAGTATTTCCTAAATTATGCCTATGATTACCATATTGTCTAATTAATCTGTTAGTTAATTCTACTGGATTTCATCATTGTCATTAAGTATATTTCTTATTGTATCCTTAATCTTCAAATAAAATTCTCTATCACTTATAGTCAATATTCTCTCTATCATATTTTTCGCCGTGTTTATTATCATCTTTCTCGAATGCTTGGAATAAAAATTAATAAGTCTTCCAGAAGATGTTGGTTTCTTATACCAATCAAATTCTAACTTATTTCTCTTTCTTATTATCAAAATATCTAAATATGGAAGTTTAGAATCTAACTCTTTTTCAATCCTAAATTAAATATCCGAATGAAAACTATTCAATTCTGACAAAATATCATCCACTGCATCTTCTGAAGTTATGCAAAATAAATCATGTAGATGATGTAGATTTTGTGATAATCTTGGGTTTAATATGCATTTTACTAATACATGAATTTAGTAATTCCTCCATCACAATATCAGCTATTATTGCCGCTAAAGGCTGCCGATGGTCTGTATAAAGTCGTAACACCGGTTGAGTTTGTTGAAAAATAATATTTCTTTATTTACAACCGTATGTTTTAATTCCTAAGATTAGTAATAATTCAGTATATTGGAGTATATTTTATGGGTTATTTTTACCTACTTTTTTGGTTACAGCCCATCCGCTTTTTCTCTGGGCAATAGGTAGTGAATGCGTCACGTGTTCTAAAAGTATTAAATTTGTCTTTGCTACTTGTTACAAAATGGCAGTAGTCTTTATGTGTACTAAATTGTAAATATTTCGATAACTAATACATTGTAAATATTGATAACATCTCGATATATCAGGGCTGTATTTCTGTAGGTAATACAGGGGCGGTAACAGCTATAATTGGAGATGCTGGAGAGCCCATAGGGAGGCCCTCCTTCTGTTGATATATCCTATTACCAAATTGAAAATACCTGTTGTCTTCAATGCAAAACTTAAGAATACATAAAAATAATCCCTTCTCAATATTCGTATTTTGTTCTATTGTCTGCCATTTTTCCTCTATAATTCTCAAAGTAATTTTTAAAAGTTTTTAGAGCAAAAGAAATTGTATTTTCTAAAATTCCTTAAAAATTTTATCGAAAAATTGCAAGGTACCAAAATATAATATTACTAACATTTTGGGGCCCATTTTATACTGCTTAAATGAAGGGCTGCACAGTGGTTTGAAAACTTTTTTTTTTTTAATAATTTGGTAGTTCATGAATCACTTAAGATATCCTAATGAAATTTCACAAAGGCCAAGCAGAGGTACGAAAGTTACAGACGAGCGGCTCCCTAGGATAAAGGGAGGCTTCATGGTATTCCCACAAAGTTGGGTACCTAGGGCATAAAATGCCATAAAAAGTTTATTTACTCAAATGTTAAAATTTTTGGAATTTAGGTAGCCTCTTAAAATATCTACACAAAAAAGTTTTTACGTATCTAAGTTACCTAGTTTAGTCTGGGTAAAGTCAAGTTTGTAAAATTTTAATCTATTTTTAACCGACCTTAACTTAGTTTTTTTACGTGGTGTACTTAGTTATATTTTCGAATTATCATTCCAAGACATTTGCTGCATTTTTAATAAAATGTTTAATAGAAAACCTTGGCTTTGAGAGCATGTTTCCTTAAAAAGATACAATCCTTTGAATTGAAGAAACTGCTTTTTTTTGGATTTTCCCCGAAAAGGTGGTGTGGTTTTTTAGCTTATAAAATTGAATACTTCGGTACTAATAGATTTTTTTTGGACTATTACTATTACAACCTATACCAAAAAGGAATAAAGACAAATTGTTTCAAAAATTGTAACGCTTCAGCCCTATCTAAACATATCCAATTTTGAAACGCAATTTATGAATTTCATCAAAATTCCTTAGAGTGCAAGGCACCGATTGGAATAAAGCTACATATCTTGGCTACATACTCCAAAAAATATTTGACAGCTCCGTAGTTAATAAAGCCTACAGGTGCCCCTGTAGGCTAGTAGGTAATGTACTAGCTTGTAAATATGGGAGTTGTCAGTTCGATTCCCAACGAAGACCTTGGTTTTTTCACTACAAAAATAAAAATAGTCACTGGTCGCTGTGCTGTCTTATATACGGCAGTTAATTTCCGACTATCCTTCTACTTTCACCTCCTGTTTCATCTATTTTCTATCCCTTTCCTAAAGAATGTAGTACGGTACTTGACTACATAGGCATTGTTGCCTGAAGTGCTACTTCTTCTCTTTAACAAAAAAAAAAAAGTAATTTTGGAACATTTTTTCCCCGTTTAAGGAATTTATGTGTTAAAAAAAAATTATTTTATTTTACCATTTCATTAAAGGCTATTTTCCTTTTCGTAGTACAATAAAAATTTTAATCATCCTAATCTAATGTGCAAATTTCAAGCGTTTGCCTCCAATAGTATAAAAGATACGGTAATTTTCGTCAGAACCGTGGTCTCTGTAAAAATGCGATTAGACTTTCAAATTTATTGCTTACGCTTATTTCTATAGCAGACATATTTGTGCATATGATCGGTGTAATATACTCGCTAAACTAAACTTTATATGGCTTTAGTTTAGCGGTTAAAGTTATATTGCTGTAAGGAAATTCTTTGTATTTTTGTATAATTTTTGCTTTTGATGTTTTTTCTTATAGTGGACTAGAAAATAAATTTAAAGTGACAGCCTTAAGCGTTATACAAAATGGGCCACGTATATGAAAACTATCTCGTTATTGGACACACTCTTTAATTTAAACTATTTTTTTTACTTCTCACTACAGTGGACAGTGCTAAAAAATAATACTTTTATAACTTTTTATTTCAGTATAAATTTTGTGGAATTCTAGAGACAGAGGAATAGATGTTGTAATGAAAAGATTAAGATGGGGTTTTATCAGTGAGGAATGGAATTCTGAAAACAATTCTGGCAACATTGAAAAATTCACAATTTCTTTATAAGATTTTTAACAATTCCATTGCGATTTAGGCAACAAATGTTGAAGTGAAAGGTGCGCATTTCATTTTTATCTAAAGTTAAGCTAAGAGTAATAAGCATTATAAGTACTTTTCTTTACGTGGCTTTATTGTAATCGATGAATAGGACTGATCGTGAAGCAGCAGGGCACTTAAAATTACTTAAAATTTCTATACAAGAAATGCTGCTGCAGAAAAAGAGCTCTTATAGGTTGTTATGGATATTGTAAAGTCATTTATTCTACTTTAATAAAGATTTGCTTTGATCCTACAGAGAAAACAAGTTATCACCCCTTTTGTAACTACTGTCCCAAAATATATATGTATTTGTTTTTTTATTTTGGCTTATGTGTGACCTAACAAAATAATCATACCACGGCTTAGTTTATAAATTACCTTTGAGCAAATTTAACAATTTGCATTTAAGCACCCATTCCAAAAAAAAAGAACAAAACCTTCCCCCTTAAAGCTCACAAAAGAATGATATTTTAAAGGTTTCAGTGGTTTCCTGTTTTAAAAATTTAAAACATTTCATACACATGTGCAGTGGAAAGTAAGTCTAAATTGTTATGAATTTAATTTCCCTTAGCTAATATTGTTAATTCCCTTAACAGGAGCACAATGACAACATCATGAACAGGAAAAAAAAATGCAAAAATATGAAAAACAAAAAAAAAAAGCAAAAAATAAAGCATAACCTCAAATGTGGATTGTAAAACAACAACTGTAGCATACTTTTTGGAGATTTTTTGTATTCAGATTATTTGTGTTTGTAAATATGCATGGCTGTGGTTTAATGCACAAAATTGCAAATTGAAAATGGACATCAAAAAATAAAGAGTAGAAGAATATTCAAGATTTTTATCATTTTATGATTTTTGCTTAACATTAATTGAAGGTTATTTTTTCTACAGTTTTCTCTTTTCATTTTTTCATCCTACGATGAACCTGCTCCACTTACCATACTTTGATTTACAGAACTCTGCGTTAAATTTCTGTTTTTCGTTTTATACTCATTCTAAAATTATTGGTTTTCTCTCTTGTTCGTAGAAGATTTTCTTTTATTTAAATATAGACATTATGGTTATATAAATTCTTTGCCAAGTTTAACGAAAAATTCTCGTTAGCCACAGCAATTTGTTAGTTTGGGAGCAAAAAGTGTAGAAGAGTAAGATATAGAATTAAGTTTTCAAGAATGACAAAATTTTCCTTTTTATTATTTTTTTTTTGTAATATCCATTGAATATAAAGACATTAAAATTTATTTGCATAAATGAAATTTATGGTTGAATGAACTAAAAATTACTGCTTAAAATGAGAAGAATAAATTTTAGTTATTGAAAACTCACGAAGTTGAATCGAACTAAATTTCAAATCGATTGATGTTAAATGAGTGGAAATTGCGAATATAAAATAAATAATTGCAATTAAAATTATTAATGTGAAATAAATTTGAAATTTTAAATAAATTTTTTGGTGAAAAGTGAAAAAATATGGTAAAACTTACCTCTTCTTCATTACTTGCTGTATTAACGGAATCCATGCTTTGCGATAATCCCAGTGGTGCCAAAGACATTTGATTTTCCATTGTTGATCCTGTAGTCGCTGTAGTGGTTGTTGTGTTGTTTGATGAGTTGCTGTTGCTACCGTTACTGTTAACACTTATAAAGGTGTCGTTTGTTATGGCAGCTGTTGTTGCCACCGATGTAGCTGTTGGTGTTGGTGTAGTTGCCTTTGAAGAGGACGTGGATGTATTGGAGTCGTTGGAATGTAGCGAAGCGTTGACGTTAGCGGATATGTTATTGCTGTTATTAACAGACGAGGTCGAGGATACCAACGAGGCACCAGGCGAAGTAGATGCTGTAGAGGTTGTGATAGTTTTTGGGGTGCTTGCGGCAGCAGGTGTTGTCACCGCTAATACTTGAGATTTATGTTTATTATTGCTAATGTTATGTTGATGTTGTTGTTGTTGCTGTTGCAAGTGTCTAATCTGTTGCTGTTGTTGATAGTGCTGATGTTGTTGTTGTTGCTGAAAGAGTTGTTGTTGCTGTTGCAATACCAAATGTTGCTGATGGGCAGCGTTTGCTGCCGCAGCTGCTACAGCTGCAGCGGCCTGTTGTTGTTGGTGGTGTTGCTGATGTGTAGCTCCTTGACTAAATTGATGATTAAGTATAGCAGCAGCAGTTGCTGGATTTATATGTTGAGCGGCAACAGCAGCAAAGTTACGTTGATGTTGAGCAGCAGCAGCGGCCGCAGCTGCTGCAGCAGCCACTTGTGTCTGGTGGTGAGGGTGAGAGTGGGCTGTAATGGCTGCCGTTGCAGCTAATTGAGCAGCGGCGGCAGCAGCTGTATTAAAGGCAAATTGTTGATGACCGGCTTTCAAAGTGACTTGATGGGCGGCTGTGGCACTAGTTGGTGCTGTGGCGTATTGTATTTGTGGTGCTAGTTGGGCTGCTATTGGATTTGTGGCGTTTGTTGGTAAAACTGATACAGCTGCGGCACACTGTCGCTTGGGTGACAACACCTGTGGGGCACTCGCTGGCGTTTGCGGCAGCGTTGGCCTGCGTTTAATCGCAATCGACGAAATGGTGATGGCTTTTTCGTACACGTTTGTCTGGGGGGGAGTGATTTTGGGGCTGTTTTAGATACACTTTTATAATTTGATTTTAATACTGTGCATTCAGCTGCTCAAACTTTTTTGTCAATGTGGTTTTTTATATTTGTTAAATGGTCTTTTCCAAAAAAAGCTGCCAATTCTTTATCGATTGAATGATTTTTTTTTAAAACTTTGTTGACTTTGGTGTTAGAATTTGTTTAAAAAATTCTAAGTTTTTTTTTTTAAATTAGAATTTGCACTGTAAGAAAGAAGAGAAGAATTAAAATTAATACATTAACAAAATACTCAATCATTTATATCACATTAAATTCCTATTCTTAATTAAGAAAATCTGTTGCTAATATTTTGACATTAAAAAGTAGTAACAGACTGAAACGTTTTGGACATTTAATATGTCCATCCTTATAACTAGAACCTTCCAATGTTGTGGATGTTAATTCTGCGGATTACAGAAAAGTAAGTAAAGTCTTTTATTATTTTATAACATTCAATGAGTTAATGCCATGTGCTTGAGCTGCTTGTAATTAGAAATTTTAAGTTTTTTCAAGTTAATTTCATTATAATAAATATTTGCAATTATTTTATTGAATGGAAGAAATTTTTATATATATGTTTATTTCTCTGATATAAAGGTTTAATTATGATATCAATTAAATAATTATCTACAAAATTATTACACTTAATTATGTCGTTTATAATTGAAAAGTAAAAAGTGAGTTAATTTAAATCTTGCAATTTCGAAAATTATAAAAATATTTCCAGTCACAATTTCTATGCAATTTTTCAAAGAGAATATTCTAATTCACTATTTTATTTTTAAAATAACAAATTCAGTCTAAGTGCTTTAACGATTGCTTTAGAATGCTTTCTACGCTTTTAATATTTCATTTACTTTTTGCCATAGAAAAATGTTTTCTCTTTTTTTCCTGAATATTAAAGAACTTAAAATAAACGAAGTAAAATTAATGATTACTTAAGGGAGGAGTCGGAGAGGTGAAAATGTGGAGTATTCAATAGTTTTCATTATAGATAGTACAATTTTAGTATCAAATATTTAATGAAAGTTCATTTAAATTCATTAATTTTTTACTTAGCATTTGACTATTTTATTTGCATTTGTTGTTTCTTTTAAATACCATATGAAATTAAAACTTTTATGCTTCATAGTTATGGGGATTTCAACAAGAAGTTTGCTTATTGTATTACGAAGAGAATACATGCTGGCAGATGTCGATTATTTAATCAAAGTTGTTTACAATTTTGGCAAAACGGCGGTCCAATGTTATGAACCACATCAAGGATTTTTAGTTTTAAACCTTTCGCACCCCACCCCATATCCCACTGAATATTCTTAGAGACTTAATGTTCAAGTTTTTTACTTAAAATGGTTCATAAGTGTCCCATTTAGTTATTTACAAGTGCATGTGGATGATATTGTCGAATGTTTGAAGGGTCGTTTTCAAAGTGTACGTGAAGATAGCACATTTCCATCTACAGATGAGTCTATGACTAAGTTCAAAGGACGTTCATCACTAAAGCAACACATGCCACTAAAACCTACGAAACGTGGAATAAAAATGTGGATGAGGTGTGATTCTCTAAGTGGGTACGTTAATGATTTTAATATTTACTGCGGTAAAGAAGATGGTCCTACCATTGGCACTTGGAAAACGTGTAGCAAATAACCTAGCCAAGAGCATCAAGCACCCAGACGTTACACTTTGCTTTGATTTGCTAGTGTTCATTTACTTGAAACTTTGTATTATCCGGCATTGGGTACAGTGATAACGAATCGGAAGAACTTGCCAAATTGTCAAAAGCTACCCAAGAGTGAAGCTATTTTCAAATCATGTAGTTCTGGGATTATGTACACAAAATGGCATGACACCAAGGAGGTAGCAGCTATAAGCAACTGCCATAGCTCTTCAATGGCATCAATAAATAAAAAGCAAAGAAATGGTGAAAGTTATACAGTGTCCGGAAAGTGTAAAATTTTATAGAAGTATAGTGGGAGGCGTAGATCGAGTTAATTAGTTAGCCGGAATGTATGAACTAGACCGAAAATCGCAGAAATGGTGGAAAAAAGTATTTTATACATTGACGATAATGTCAGCAGTAAATTCATGGATCATATATATGAATTTACACCGTAAAAAGAAACCATTTCTTGATTTTTTAGTTCTGCTAGCAGAAGCTTTCATTGCAGAAGGAGAGAAAAAAGCAACCGTTAGAAGAAGCCTTAGTCATGGTGGTTAACATTCCAAAAATAAGAAAATGTATGGCCAATCTGCTGATCACTTGCCAATTGAAGGACCTCCAAGACGTCGGTGCACAGGTTACCAAAAAAGAAAATTGAAAAACGAAGTAAAACTTTATGTCAAGAATGTCAACTTCCATTGTTTTGCACCATTTCACAAATAATTTTCAAATGTTTGCCTTTTGTTTTGTTTTGGTTTTAAAATGTACAAAATGAATTTTGAAATAATAAATAAAAAACAATAAAATTGAATAAATATATATATTGTTTATTTATGTGTATATTCTCTTTTTATATGTTTAGGACTGATGGGACTTATATGTCCCATGCCAAACTCCTGATGGGACTTATATGCCCCACCCCCCAAATTTCCCCCACACACAAAAATTCTATATATTAGTTTAAAATGCATATCTAAGCTAAACTAGCCCATTATAATTGTGTGACACTAATTATTCGTCTCCCGTACCGAAGGGGTTAAGACTGAAATAAATTTGATTGGCCCCGCATAGACTCCGTATAACCTCACAAAAATTAATTCAGTGGTATTAAATAATACGGTTTGACTGGCCATTTAACTGCTAATTGTTCTGAAATTATGCGATCGGGAAATTTGGTTTGCAATTTTTCGTTTCATTGGCTGTGCGGAATGTGGCTTTTTCTTGTTGAAACCACATGTCAGTGATATCCACGTCATCAACAACAGGCCAAAATTGAGTTGTTAGCATTTCGCAATAGCGTGATCCATTGGCCGTTACCGCATTAATAAAAACAAACATCTCAATCACGCCTTCAGACCACCATACCATACTATGACATGTTGAGCCTGCAAAGGCTTCTCCAATAATCGCTCTAGGGTTTTTGGAAGCCCAAATGCGGCAATTTTGCTTGTTGACATACCCTGACGAGTGAAAATGGCATTTTAAATTATTTTTTCAGAAAAACCAGCCGCTTGTTTTTAAATGAACTAAGCGAATTTACGGCGAAGTGAATGGCCAACTGGCTTTAATTCCCGCACCAGTTTAACCTTGTCAGACTTCAAAGTCAAAGGATTTCCTTACGCAAAATTCGCCATGTGGTGATTTTGGATAAGCCCAATTGTTGAGAACTTCAAAAAATTAACAAATTTGGATCTGCTTTAACACTGTGGCTCACCACAGCGATATTTTCAATTGAACGATCCATGTTCCAACATTTTTTATCTAACCAGTCGACTCTAATTTAGCGACCAAATTTCTACTAGCGGTCTCAGAAGGATGATTATGTTGTCAGAAAATATCACGGATTTTACGACATGTAACTTTAACAGCACCACCATTTTCAAAGTGGATTTTAATTATTATAAAGTGATTATTTACTTTTATGATTTGAGGATTTTTTTTATTATACAAACATTTTTCACATTTATCTTAAGTAAACAAAAAATGTAACGATAAAGCTGCAGGCCATCAAAATTATTAAGCGGTTCAAAATGGTTTAATTTTTAACAAATTAAATGAGAATTTTAGTAATATTACTCGTTATAAAACAAATTTGTATAAAGTAATTAAATTATATTTTAATGTTGTTAACAAAAATAACAAACTTAATTAAAGCCCATAGTAAATGAGATATAATTTACAAAGCAGAATCTTGACAAGAAATGTGCGATTTATATTTTTTTTAATTAAATTTTACAGCAAATTTGTGTGGGACTTTTATAGAAAATAAAACAGAAATGTAACTACACACACACATATGCAGCATTTTAACGAGAATTTAATAAATAAAATTTTAATAAAATGTTATTAATTTTATTTTTATTTTTAAATTAGGGAAAGGCAATTAGATGATAATATTTTACCAAATTTCAAATAATAATGAATCATCAGCCAAGATAATGACATAAAACAAATGAACAAAAACTATACAGACAACTTTTCACGCCGATTTTGTAACTTTGTTCCTTTCTCATAGCGATTGTGCTAAACGAAACATTGTTTTAAGCAGAGTTGAGAATAAAACATGTAAAAAAGAATGATGTAAAAACCAGTTTTTGTGTGAATATAGAACCTTGTAATAGTAACAAAATGTATGCAAAACTGCTTACAGTTTTTTTTTTGTATATAAACACAGATAAAACACTTAAGCAATTTAATTGTGTTATCTTCTGAGGCAAGGTATTAAGTAGAGGAAATGGCGGGTGAATAGAAAAGAATAGAATATGACAGAATGCTTTATGTTCTATAGCCATCTAGAATATAGTATTTATATTTAGAATATTGTTGTAAAGCTTCTGGTGTGGCACAACCATTTTATTCATTCTCGATTAAGTTTAGTTTAGATGAATGGCGACAAAGCGCAGTAGTTTAAATACTCTTATACTAGTATGGAAAACTTATACTAACAGCGAAAAACTTATGTTAAATAAACAGTGGCTCTGTCACATCCATTCCCCCAAGGCTAACAGATGCTAGTAGTTGGTTTGCTAGATATCAGAGCTATAACCACAGACTTTCTTTACAATACATAATTGGGCAGATATATCCTAGATATAACGGCATAGAGATTTCGGAGTTGCATGCCAAGAAAACACATCTTAATCTGCAGCAGTTACATCACAAAGCTCTAAAGACCTAAATTGGATATAGAAATTGTTATGATAAAAATCAAGAACGATATTACAGATCTTGTAAAGTTTTATAGCATTTATTTTTACAAAAATAATAAAAACAACTCAAGAAGAAGTTAAATAACAAAGATGATTTTTTAAGTTTTAAAAGAAAAAGTAAGCGAATTAACCATCTGTGCTTTTTTTAAAACTGCATAATATTCTAAGAAATCTTATACACACAAGACAACAACAACATGCTTATAAGAAATTCTACCAAATCATATAAACAAGAGAAAACAAAAATACACAGCCAAGCAGGCGCCTAAACTGAATGATAAATACAACAACAATATGGGGTGATGTTAAAGTAGAATATTCTTGGTTTTAATTTCTCCTATTAACGTCTCTTAACGAACAACGTCAAACAATTTATTACTAGAATATTCTTGTATACGAGAAAAATAACAACCACTGCCCAGCAATGAAATACTTCAAGTTGAGTCATGAGTGAGTAAAGACAACAAAGTTACCATCGTGTTTATTTTATCTGTATTGAAAGTAAATAAATCGTTTAACTTAATATAAAACTTTTAAATACTGTGTTATTATTTTGCAATAAAAGAAGTCAAAATAAAACTTTTGTTAAATGGAATCAACGCAACAATATTACATAAAAGTCTCTTCTATATATAGAGCAATTGTTCCATTGGACAATTAAGGCAAAATAAACAAAATTGTGATATTATCTGCGTTTAACAATTTTTTGTGAATAAGCTTGTGAGTTATGGTATTAAGTTATTTAGATTTGTTCCACCAGTAAAAGAAATACTTTGGTTATTTTCGTCAAGCTTTTTCGTTCTAAGGACATCGAACAATGCTTGAAAATGATGTGAAATTACACAAAATTGAAATTATTTTAAATCTTTTTTGTGTGCTTGCCTTGTTTGTACTGAGAAAGGAAACATTGTTGCTTGTTAATTTATCGTGTTTTACTTTTTGCGATTATAGTACTTTCATTTCTATATTCTCTTCAAAGCATGATCTTTTAAAGTGTATAAAATATTAAAATTGATTAAATACATTTAATCAAATCTTAAGCGATGTAACCCCATTAATGAGTAATATAACTAGGTCTTTTAGTAAGCTATAAATATTCGAAACTGCTACAATTGTGATCTGTAGCTATTTCTAATTATTGTGCGACCAACCTCATCCGGTATTATTTTTAAGGCTGGTATTTTTTATTGAAGCACTTTTACTTTTATATTTAAGTAATTAACAACTGGCAGCAGTAATACAGGAATTATTCAAAGTATACTTTTATTTGAAAGATTGTTATTTTTATTTATTTTTTATTTTAAAATGTTTTGATAAACTTAGATAACTCTTTCATTCTATTTTACATATGTCTTAAAATTCCAACTTTTATTCCTCTTATTCCCAGTTCATTAATTTAATTTTTATTTTAGCTTTGTCTTTACAAATATTTTTATATTTTTTTTTTGTTGCTCTGTTTTTATACTTGTTATCTTTTTAGCTGAAAGTTTGTTTTATTTTAGTTTTTATTCTTTGCTATTTTATTAAGTTTATTATGTCTTTTCATTAAAATAAATAATAATTATTTTTAAATAAGCTAAAGCTTTTTGATCAATTTCAGTAATTTAGAAAATTTTGAAATTTTATACTGATGAAGTTCTTCGTTATTATTTTTTTATATTTGCAATGAAATTTGTCTTTTATAGCAGATTTACGAATAAAGTAATTAGGGATTGCCATACTTACGAATAAATGGAAGTATAATTGGTTAAGTGGTGTATCAATCATGAATTTTATTGTTTTGAGAATTTAGGTGGCAGCAGATGTAGGAGAAATGTTAAATCTCTAAATCATATATTAAGGTTTTATAAATGGTTTCTCAACAAGAAGTTTGTTTTCTGAAACAAAATATTCCGACTAAGATGATTTACATTTGTAATGTATTACTAAGAGAATAATGAATGAAAAATTATATCTGACAAATATCCCCCACGAACACGCTGACAGATGTCGATCCATTTCACTCATCATTATTCACATCACTGATTTTGAGTTTTAAGGCTGAAATCGACACGATTGGCTCCGTATAGACTCTGTCCTTAACATAGTCCCACAAAAAATAATCCAGTGGTGTGAAATTAAACGATCTGTCTGGCCTAACTGCTACCTGTCGTAAAATTATGCGATCGGGAAATTTGGTTTGCAATAAATTGATCGTTTCATGGGCTGTGTGGCATGTGGCACCGTCCTGTCCAAGCCACATGTCAGTCAATAATAGGCCAAAATAGAGTTGTTAGCATCTCGCCATGGTGTGATCCATTGACCGTTACCGCACTTCCAGCCTCATCTGATTGGGCCAAATCACGCCTCGAGACCACATAGCAAAACGAAGTTTACACTTCCACTCATCATTATTCACATAACGGATTTTGAGTTTTAAGACGGAAATCGATACGATTGCCTCCGTATGGACTCTGTTCTTAACATAGTCCCACAAAAAATAATCCAGTGGTGTTATATTACACGATCTGTCTGGCCTAAATGCTACCTGTCTTGAAATTATACGATCGGGAAATTTGGTTTACAATAAATTGATCGTTTCTTTGGCTGTGTGGCATGTGGCACCGTCCTGTCCAAGCCACATGTCAGTCAATAATAGGCCAAAATAGAGTTGTTAGCATCTCGCCATGGTGTGATCCATTGACCGTTACCGCACTTCCAGCCTCACCTGATTGGGCCAAATCACGCATCCAGCGCACATAGCAAAACAAAGTTTATCCTTTTAAAAAAACTCACAAATGGCTGCATCGCCCTGAGTAGACAATAAAGTATCGGGTTTTCAACAAAAAGTTTGTTTTTCAATTGTGGCAAAACTATTTAGTTTTTTGACGCATTCGTAGTAGATGCACTAGCAATTGCTACAATGAATTCAATTTCACACGAAAATCACATTAAAATAAAATCCACTATGAATGGTGGTTCTGTTACAGTTACAGCTCGTAAAATTTGTGATATTTTCGGACAACATAATCGTCCTTCTGAGACCGCTATTAAGAGTCGAGAGGTTCGATAGAAAATATGCGTACCCCAAGGCGTCTTCGACCGGGTCATTCAACCGGAAAAATCGCAGCCGTGAGCCACAGTGTCTTTAAACACCTAAAAAATAATAAGTCGATTTTCGTGATGTTTTTTTCATTATTTATTATTCAATAAAGGAAAGAAGCATTTTATCCAGCTTTTTGGAAAGTTCAGCATATTCGCCTTACCTTAACTTATGAACCTAACTCCCATTGCAGTGCAATGGCAGCTGATAGATCGACTAAAGTGTCATACTAAACACGAGGTGCTTAACCGCTCTTCTCTTCTTTCCTGTTTACTTTATTATTCGATCAAAAAAAAAAAAAAAAAAGAGAACATAACACAGCAAAACTTGTGTTTTAAATTTAATATGCATCTTGTAGTTTTATTATTTTTTCTATTTTTTAAATTCTCTATTTTTTTGTATTTTACATTTTATAGCAATTTTACAAGTTATACAACTGTATACTTTTACTAACCACAAAATAATAGACATTTTGTCATTTAATACAAACTTGAAAATTTTTATTGACCACAAGTTTGTTTGTTTTTTTTTTGTTACTTTGCAACAACAACAACGACAATAATAGAAATAAAAAAAAAACAACAATAAAATAACCTTTTTAGAAACTAGAGAAACAAAAACGAATTCAAAATGCTCTACAACTAAAAGTATACTCAGAGGAAAATATCTAATCTAATAAAAAAAAATAGGAAAACGTTTAAAGTGTACAAATTTAAGAAGATATAAAAATGTTTAGTATACCACAAAATATGCACTGTGTCTATTTTGTGGTATACTAAACATCTAAAAAATGAAAATAAACGTATTTTGCATTTTTATAATAAAACTTCTTAAAATTGCTCAGTTTAAATGTTTCCCTATTTTTTTTTTTTTGCTCTTACTCTGAAGAAACTTTATTATATTGTTTTTTTTTTTTTTGTACATAAAAGATACTCCGGTAAAATGAGTGTACACTTGACAATAGTTCGATACTCGTTGCGTACAAGTTGTTTCCAATTTTATATTTTCATTTAAGTTTACATTTTATCTGTTTTTGGGTGTTCAAAAATTGTATAACTAATAAAATGTATAAATCTAATTAAGACACAACTAAATGACATGGGATTAAATCTATCAGAGGATAGTTGATATTAAAGTTAAAGTAATTTTTAGTTTTAGTTATTTTAAATGGACAAGTTTGTTAACACTTCGCATTGAAGAGCCACAGAAGAAGACAAAATTGTTCTTAGATTTAGGTTATGCAAAGTATAAAATGGTAGTAATTTTATTATATCACTATCATAATTCTCTATCTGTGGAATTGCTTGACAAGTATGACACTTGAAAGAAATGAAATATTTAGTGGAAAATAATTGGTATTTCTACAAAGAAAAATGAAAATTTGTAGTTCTGTCGGTAAAAAAGATGATGATAAGTTCAATTCCCAACAGAATATTGATTAACAAGTTAAATAGTTGTTGTTGAGTAGATGCAGTAAATAAAAAATTGGTGTTGAAACAGAATATCATAAGTTCGAATTCCTTCTAACTCATGAGAGAAGCACTAGTTAAAGTTGTGTGTCGTTGGACATGTGGTATTGGGATATTTGCTGAACAAGACAAACCAAATTTTAAGAATATTACAGTGCTACTGGTTACATCAATTTTCTAAGAACAAATATGGTGAGAATATTTCGCATTAGAGCTACAGAGAAGGAAGAAAATAAGGCGTACAGAATTATATTTATAATTAAAAGACTCGGTACGTTTGAAAACTGCTGAATGAAAAACCAATACAATTATAACAATTCAAAGCAAAACCAGCTTTTAGGTTTATTTTTCTGACTATTATTTTAGTTCGACCTCTTTTTTATTTATATTAAATAAATATGTATTAATCTTTTAAACGGTTTTTTTTTAATTAAATTTAACAATATATTTTTTCAATATTTATTTTTCTTAAATATAAAGTAAAATCTTGATAGCTGGGAACCGTATTTCCAAAAGAATTGTCTAAACAAGAGGGCTGTAAACACGTCCATACTATGCGTTACCCAAGCCTTTTATATATCGAATACTAATAATAAGATAGAGATAAAATAGTAGATGGAAACCAAAATTTATTGTGGACCAAAGTATGTCGAAAGGGGCCCAGAGTGGTTGCTATAAAATCCTTCCTGCAATATAATTTTAAGCTATTTAAAAAATCATTTTAATACTGATTACTATTCTATTACTATTAACAAAAGTAATAACGCTTTAAGATTTTAAGGCACAATTTCAGACAAATTAATTATCATTCTTCTGTTTTCTTAAAAAATTCTTAAATATTAGACTTAGAAAGAGATTAAAGCTTCTTCTATAGGGAAGCAAGAAAAAAATATGTTTTTAGCGATACCTATAGCTTACAATTGAAAGAATATAGAAGAAAATTTAATAAACAAAGAAACTTTTTACATCCTTAAGAATGCGAGTTATTTGAATCTGAAAATCAATAAAAAGTTTGAACAAGAGGAAAAGAAATCACATTTTACTTAACTTAAAGAAAATCGAGTAGAGACCATTTCAAGACAGCAGCTAAATTCCGAAATGGAATGGATGGAAAAATTGCTTACAACCGAAACACAAAGGACAGCAAAGATATAAATTTAATAGCGAGGGAATCTATATTTTTTTTTTAATCTTTTATGCACAAATAAATAGTTTTTACAAATCTCGTTTGGTTAGCATTAACTTAACCAGCCTATCAGGTTTATGACAAACTAATCAAATACAAATGTAAAACCTCTCGGTTTTTGCTGGCTGTTTATTCAGTATGAACGGCGAGTACTTTCGATGTGAAGACATCATTCTCAAACCGAGTCCTAAACTGTACTGTTGAGTCTGTATTTGGGTTTAGGTAGTTCTTTTTTAAGGTCTTACCTTATGTCATGTAGACATTTTATGTGGTGCTAATTTTCATATTTCCGTTTTTTTTTTTTTTTATTTTCCAGGTACGGGTATCCATCTGAGAGTGTTGTTCGTTTGTTCAAGTGTACAAGTAGTTTTAGTGGTTTGAAAATTGTGTCTGAGGTTGTGTTTAACTGTTCATTTATAACATCACTGTTAAAAGTTTTTATTTTGTAGATTTCCATGCTTTTAAGAATATCTAGTCTTCGTAATTTTTCACTGGGATGTCAGTAATATCATACATTCAGCTATTTCTTTCGTGTGTGCAAAGTTAGAATCTTCTCTTTTTCCTTTGTATGAGCGTGTGTTCTGTAAAGCTTGTTTTTAGTGTTCGTCTTATTTCAAGCGGTATACTGCGCTGAAATTAATTTTGTTAGTTGTTTCTACCGATGTCCGTCCTGAGATTATGTCTCAGGGTGTTTCTGGTTTTTAATGTGAAAAAGGTTAGTATATCTATATATTTCTAGTCCTGTGTAAATAAAAGTGTGGCGTCGTGTTGTATCGATTGTCTCTTTGCTTTCTTCATTCCTCTTTTTAGTGTTGTATTGTCTAAGAAGTTTGTCGATAGTAGTGGGTTTGTTAGCCGTGTAAATTGTATCGAGTTACTTGTTGTACTTATCTGGAGTAAGTGGGACTATCTTAAGTTTGTGCATCATATGTTTGAATGCCGCTAGTTTATGTTGGGTAGGGTAGTTCGAGGTATTGTTCGAGGTGTAGAATCGATAAGTTTGAAAAACCATTAAAATGTTAACAATTCAAAGCAAAACAAATTTTAAGGTTTATTTTTCTCAAATTTAGGGAAAAATCTAGAAAGCTGGAAACCATATTCCATAAAGAATGATGTATATTTTCAAATTAAAATATAAGAAGAGCAAAAGTTTGAATTTGTGAATATTATTTTCTGTTTTTTGATTCTTTCTAATTTTTTGTTATTGCTTGAGAAAGAGAAATCATTAAAGGAAATTAAACCTCTATACGTGTGTGACAAATGTGCCATTTGGTAAGTCGAGTTTTGCCATCCATGTCGCTCAATATAACTCTAATTTTTAAGGTGGAAATACCTTCCATTTTACTAAGAAAATATAAACAAATAGAGTTTGTTAAAACTGTGCGCTGCACAACTATTTGACCTGAAAGATAAATGTACGAGTTCAGCTATACATATGCCATACATTCTTCAGAAGGCCCAATACCTGTAATTAATTTATTTAATTTTATTTGTATAATGTATATAATTTTTATTTTATAATTTAGGAAACCTGGGCCAGCTATTTGGCTAAATTTTCTTTAGCAAACAAATGGCTTTTCACTTGTTTCTGAAAAATGTTATAAGCTCCTGGGTGTAAACTCTATTATGATTTGATTAACAACTGTTATAGTTTGTAACGAGTAATTTTTCTCTGTCTGTAAGTTTTAATATTATAAAAAAACTAAATACAAATTCATGCTTCAATTATTAGGGTTTTCAATTTCAAATATGAGGTAAAAACAAAAAACAACAACAAATAAAAATTAGTAATATAATAACGACCGTTACTTAACGACTTTTATTGTTTTTTACTATTTCTAAAAATGCAAAGGAGAGACAAACTAAAAATAGTCATACAAAGTTGAAATTTTATATACAAGCAGCTATACCCGGCATACTTCGTAGCCCAAATAGCATAACAACTTTAAGCATTTTTTGGGAGGTCAAGTCTTGCAAAATTAGACATTTTTTGGTAGCTATACACATTGTCGATTTTGGTTTAAATTAAATAAAAATCTAACAACAACAAAGAACTGCATATGATAGAAACTATGAATAATGAATGTGGAAGAATTTACTTCCTTGGTGCTCGGAAAAACAGTTTTGGTTTCATTGCTTTTGACGAGCATCAGATCGCAAAATGATGTAGCTCTAGTGTAACCTACATCTGGAATAGCTGCGATTCTGCAAGAAGGCGGGCGAACTGTACATTCCGCCTGTAAAATACCATCGCCAAAAAAGGCGCGATAGCCAATATCCTACAAAAATTAAAATTGAATGTTTAAGGCGAATGGCCAATAAGAGGTCACAGGAGGCAGTGAACAGAACTAAGGAAGATGACATGATTCTGTTATCAGGTGATTTTCGGCAGTTATTTCCCCATCAACTGTGCTGATGAACTAAGCGCACAACTGTAAACATCAGATTTGTGGCAGCACGTAAAAACACTTCAATTAACAACTAACATGCGCATACGTTTGTAACAAAATGAATCTGCAGAATCTGCAGAGGTGCCGCTGTAGGCCAGTAGGTAGTGTGATTAGATTTACATCCGCGCCTGGACATGAAGCCTTAATAAAGATGGTAGATCAAACCACTGCATAATTTGGACCGTCATGCTCGTCCTAGGAAGCCGAAGCTATAATTCTATGCAACAGAACTTTCTAGTTGCAACTCCGATGATTCCAGAGCAGGGCTGCAAATCATCACTCCTTGCTTAAGAGTTGGAGGCTTTCCAATTCCTAGTCTAGCATGCTCACTGGACTGCATCATTCACCTAGCGTGTCATTACCGGCGAAATGATCCTGGCCACCATAGAACCATTAAACTGTTATGGGGCCGCGAAACCACAACCACCACGATACTCCCATAAAGGGCCAACCTCAATAATCAGCCAGAGAACAGTTAAGTGTCTAAAGAGAAAAATAACGGAACTCTGCGGGTCACTGATTCCCGTGGACATAAAATGGAGTTTCCAATTGTACCCCTGCTGACTTCAGGGGACTGGGCTCCCTTTTTCCCCCCAGTTGCACTGTGTCTAGATAGTCGAAGTTCTATAAAGACCATATTTATGTGCCCCCGGGTGGTAGGCTAGTAGGTAATGTACTAGTTTAGAAGACTGGGGTTTGTGGGTTCGATTTCCAATAAAGACATTGGTTTTTTTTTCACTACAAATAAAAAATTGTCTGCCGGTGTTGCTGCTCAGTGACGAAGGCATAGTCACTGGTCACTACGCTGCCTTATACCGACAGTTAATTTCCGTAACTATCCTTCTATTTTCACCACCTGTCTCATCTCTTCTCTATCGCTTTCCTATATAATATACACTGTACTTGACTAAATAGGCATTGTTGCTTGAAGTGCTAGTTCTCTTAAAAAAAAATTGATTAGCGGATTGTGTCGTTACTGCATGTGTTTGCCAATAACAAATTGAGATCTTATATATAGACATTATTTCAGATATACTTCGTTTTGTAATTATATAATGTTGTGGCGTGACTATTTTTCAACAATAATCAAATGTACAAACAATAATCAAATATTTGTAAACTAACGTTATCACATGGTGAATAATTGTTTATCTCGTTAGTTACATGTTCCAGTGAGGTACTTGTTTAGAATTGCAATACTTTGATCACTACAGTCCTCTAGTTCTACGATACTATTTTTTTAACATTTATTGGAGGTACCAAGCCAAATGTTCCACTTCATATTTTTTCCTATGCCGTCCATATTATTAAGATTACTTGTGTAGAATTTTAAGTTCCCCCGCCTTTTTGCAATTTAAAAAAATTAAAAAGGAAATATTAAAATTAAGCCCCGCATGAAATGTCAGGTGGTGGGCATTCTACGTACATAAGCAGATACGACCTTAATGAAAGAACTACCTAAACTTGAACACTGACTCATCAGTACAGTTAACTACATGGCTTGAGAATGATATCATCACATCGAAAAAGCTTGCCATTCATACCGAACAAACAGCCAAAAAAGAAAGGAACTGTTGTCAATTGACATTTACTGGCGTTACAAATCCAAAGAGCCTAATACCAGATAGCCCTATTTTACCAACCAGTAGATAGTAAGAAATTCTCCAAATTTGAGAACGATCGCTACAGTTATAGCGCTTTCTGACAAACAAACAAAAACATTTTATTCCTTTTACATACATATACATATGTATTTACATGTATTTAGATAAAACATCTAAACCACAAATCGTACACAGATTTTCCACTGATTCCTCTTTATATTCTTTTAATGAATCCTACATTGCACTGTCACAACTGTTGACAGTTATTTGATATTTTTTTCATTTTTTATTGTTTGCATTGTAAACAGAGCCATATAAAGAAGAAGAAGAAGAAGAAGAAAAAAAAACTACAAAGAAACGTTCAAATAAATAAACACAGAATTATAGGAAAATAATATTTAACAAACTAAAATGATTGCATTGATCAAGAAGGGGGGAAGCAATATTATGAAATGTAAACGATAAATGATGATTTTCAATAAATATTTTCTTATTTGATAACAATCACACAACTCTGTGAGATTTTTGTTGTGTTTTTATTCGTATTTGTGTTCATTATAAACAAGATTGGCAAACTATAATGAATTGTGGTTTCATATAATTGCACAATGAGTGGCAAAAAGCTTTCTGGGAATAGTAAAAAATAAGTAATTCTGCCTATTCTAAAATTATAAGAAATATTATTTAGTTTCGCATTCAATAATTCTTATTTTCAAGATGTCATCGTGTCAGGTTTTTAAACACCAGCTGCGAGGAAATTAGATTTTAATATTGTCTTAATAATAATTTAAAATCTCTACAACACTATTTGATTCGGGGAAAATAATTTCTGAACCTTTTCTTTTCATATATTTAATAAAATCGATGAAATTTTTGACATAAATTAGCAAAAGTCAAGCTTTGTGACTCTAATCGGAATAATCACAACGATTATGATTTTTACTATTATTATAAGAAAATTTCAAGAATCTATATAAAGGGTTTTCAACAAGAAGTTTGTTTTCTAAAATAAACAATTTGGATTAAGATGATTCAAATTTTTAAAATTTATTTCGTTAATCACATCACGGATTTTGAGTTGTAGAATGAAATCGAATCGATTGGCTTCGCATACGCTCTCTGCTTAACCTAGCTGCACAAAAAATAATTCAGTGGTGTTACATCACACGATCTGGCTGGCCAATAAACTGCTGATTGCCGTGAATTTATGCCATCTGGTAATGTGGTTTGCAATAAATTGATCGTTTCATTAGAAGTGTGACATATGGTACCGTACTGTTGAAACTACATGTCAGGGATATCCACGTCTTCAATAATAGGACAAAATTGAGTTGTTAGCATCCCGCAAAAGCGTGATCCATTGACCGTTACTCCATTTTTAACCTCATCTTTGATTTAAAAAAACGCCCCAATCACGCCTCCACGTCACATGCGCATTATACAGTGTTACCTTGAGCCTGCAAAGATTTTCAATAATGGCTCTTGCATTTTCAGAAGCCCAAATGCGGCAATTTTGCTTGTTGACATACCCTAACAAGTGAAAAAGAGCTTCGACTGAAAAAATATTTTTTTCAGAAAAACTAGCCGTTTGTTTCTGAAGGAATTGAGCGACTCTACGGTGATGCAAATGATTGGTGGGCTTCAATTGCTGCATCAAATGAACCTTGTAAGGCTTCAAAGCCTTACGCAAAACTTGTCATGTGGTGATTTTGGATAAACCTAATTGTTAAAAACGTCTAGGAATTGATAAATTGCGGCTCACGGCTGCGATCTTTTCAGTAGAACGATAATAACAACAATATAAAATAGAATATTGTTATGTATGCAAAAACCGCTTAAAACAACTATATAAGCACCACTTGCTGGGGAAAAGAATTAATTCAAGTTGAAGCATTTTAAGACAACAAAATAATAAGGCATCGTTTAAGGCATTACAGTGATGAAGAAAAATGATGAAAGTAAATTTAAATTTAATTTAATTTAAAACTCTAAGGTGCTGTGTTATTATTTTGCAATAAAAAAACTCCATTAAAACGAAAAAACATAATAAATGGCGGCAGTTTCATATTTTACGAGAATTTTTAAGACTTTTTTATAGTGATGTTGACAGAGTACTTAACAGTTACAGGGATATCTTTTATGACACATTTATCGGTCTTTATAGAATACTTGACTATCTAGACCTGTGCAACTGGGGTAAAAAGGGAGCCCAGTCCCCTGAAGTTGGCAGGGGTACAACTGGAAACTCCACTTTATTTCCACGGGAATCAGTAAGCTCACAGAGTTCATTATTTGTCTTTTTAGACATTTAACCGTTCTCTAGCTGATTATTGGGGTTGGCCCCTACATGAGAGTATCGTGGTGGTTGTGGTTTCGCGGCCCCATATCAGGTTTGCTGTTTAATATGGTGGCCAGGATCATTTCACCGTTAATACATCCTAGGTGAACGATCCAGTCTAGTGAGCATGCTAGACATGTGTTCTGGACAGGAGTTGGATAGTCTCCAGCTCTTCAGCAAGGGGTGATGATTTGCAGCCCTGCTTTGCAATCATAAAAGTTGCAACTAGGAGAGACCTGTTGCTAGAATTAGTCTTCGGCTTCCTAGGACGAGAATGACGTTCCTACTTATGCACAGTGGTTGACCACCATCTGATTTAAGTCAGGCGCAGATGTAAATCATATCACGCAATAACATTAAGTCTCCCCCCGGGAGCACATTATAAGTCTTTATGGATCACACAACCATCTAGACTTGTGTCTTGCGGGGGTAAAATGGAGCCCAGTCCCCTAACAGGCTAGCAGGAGCCAACTGGAAAATCCACTATATTTCCACGGGAATCAGTAAAGCCCCAGAGTTCCGCTATTTGTCTCTTTAGGCATTTAGCTGTTCTCTGCTGATTATTGAGGTAGGCCCTTCGGGAGTATTGTGGTGGCTGTGTGTTTCGAGGCCCTCGTTTAAGTTTGTGGGACGGATCGTCACAGAAAGAATGGTACAGGTCCAGTGAGTATGAATGCCGTCATGTTCTTAATTATATTAAGCTTTTTGCCTTCTGGACTAGGAGTTTGATAGTCTCCAACTCTTCAGCTAGGAGTGAAGGCTGCGGCCTACTCCAGGTATTTAAAGTTGCAACTAGGACTGACCGGAGGATATACGTATCCGAAGGCCTTCTAGGGCGAGAATGACGCTACATTTCATCCACAGGGGTAATGATCAACCATCTGATTAAGGCCCACGCCCAGGTGCAGATGTAAATCGTATGACGTCATAACATTATAAACATAACAGCATAAAGTTGTCTTAAAAATATTAACCTTTTTAATATTGCGTTTTAAAGGCGGGCTTAGAGAGTCAAAAAAAATTTATGTTCACAAGGTTTGTGTTACCTTTAGCTATTAAAAGATATTGAAAGAAAACTATCAACTCGAGATAATGCATAATACTATCTATAAAAAAATGTTTATTACAAAGTTATAAGAAAAAAGTCCATTTTGTTGTGCTTTTTACATTTATAGAGAAAGCATATAAAGTATTAAAAAAAATAAATTATGCTTGAATTTAAATGTCACATCTACTTAAAATTTGCATTTGTAATTATTATTAACAAACACATTAACCATTGTTGTGTAATAAAAAATAATTGTGGTCGGTGATAAGTCTTAAAAATAAATAAAAACTTTAATGACATTTAAAGTGTAAAACAGGCTTTTTTATTCTTCTAAATACAAGTATTATTTCATTTTAATGATTTTTGCATTCATTCATAATTTTTATATTTAGATGGTTTGTTTGGTGTTGCTTGTTGCTTTTAATAAAATTTAATGAGTCTATTGACTTCCATGAATTCAAATAAAGAAATTGTATAAAAATAAACAAAAATGACCATAACCTTAGGTTGCTTATTATTTTTTCTCCGAATTTATATTTCTGTTTCTCTTTCCTTTCCTTTTCTTTTTTTTTTTTTGGTTACAAATAGCAAATAGAGGTAGAAAAAGTTATACAGCAAACCAAGATATACCATTAAGTTTATGAGTTTTAGGTTACAGAAAAAGGCAGCACAATTACATTTTGCACTTTTTTTTATTTTTAGAATTTTTGTTTCAATCCTTTAAGCGTTACTGTTTCTTTCAATTTATACAACAGTCGTGAAATATTTTTGGAGTAATGAAATAGACAAACCAAAAAAGGGAAAAAGGTTAAAAAATGAATGGGCAAAATGTGTATTCTCTAACATCTTCTAAAGTAGTGAACAATTTCTAAAAGTGGTAAATATTTTATAGAAAACAGAAATGGCAGTACTAAAAATAAAACAAAAAAAGGATTCCAAATTTAATTTTCTTTACTTCAAGCAAATGTAAAATAATTTTTGTAAAGGTAATTTTTATTAAAAAATTAAATTTCTTCTTATGCCAGTGATTCCAGGAGCCACTAAATAGCTTGTTTTTTTTTTGTTTTTTAAGGCAAATTAAAAATTTATTGACCTTAGCAACTTGTTTCTGATATTAACATATACCCCTTTTTATTATATATTAAAATATACCAAATTATAGTAAAATATACTCAAATATATTGAAATTTACCAAAACGTATTTAAATATATTAAAGTATACAAAAATGTACTAAAATATATTAATCTATATGTATATAAATAAGTCGGGTTTTCCTTCCTGCCGCTATAACTCCAGAACGCACGAACCGATTTCCATGGCTTTGCAGTGGTTTTAAAGGTCTCGGGCTCCTTGAAGTTTGTAGCAAAGAAAATTCAAGAGAAAAGCAGCAAAACAGGGAAAATCATTTTTTACATACAGCGCCATCTCTGATACATAGCATGTACCACAACGGCACCAGCACGTGGTGTGTCAATATCCATCACAAAAATAAATACGTTCCTTATGCAAACAACCGATGAAATATACAATGAAGGATTGATTCTGATTGAGGATCATTGTTTGACTATTGCAAACAAGCTACTGATTGAAGTAGGAATGATTGCGCCAAATCAATACAATGTTGATACATTGCAGGAATTCGTTCGAAATAATGTGCCATTGCTGAACGAACAGCAAAAACAAGTAAACGAAACATTTATGCAAGCGGTGGACAATAATACTGGTGGTCTATTCTTCCTGGACGCACCTGAAGGAACCGGGAAAATATTTGTCATTTCATTGATTTTGGCCACTTTTCTATCAAGATGTGACATAGCTTTGGCGTTAGCAGCATTTGGAATTGCAGAGACTCTTCCAGATGGCGGTCGTACAGCACATTCTGTGCTTTAGTTGCCGCTCAATTAATAAACCAACATGTAATATTATCCGATCCAGTACAATGGAAAAATTGTTGATGCAATGCAAGCTCATTGTTTGGGATGAGTGCACAATGACACATAATAAATCGCTTGAAGCATTTAACTTCACACTGAAGAATCTTTGGCGGCTTAATGATATTGTTGGCAGGCAATTTCAGGCAGACGTTGCCAGTAATTCCCCATGCAACGCCTGCAGGTGAATTGAATGCTTGCCTGAAGGGAGCACCTTTGTGAAATAACGTAAAAACATTATGGCTGACCACTAATATGAGAGTTCAACTTCAAAATGATCAAAGTGCAGCACAATTTTCCAAACAATTGTTAGCTCTTGGAAATGGAAAAGTCCCCGTTGATGCGACAGCTTGATTAATTACTCTTACCAACGACTTTTGCCCATTTGTAGACTCTCAATTAGCTCTTACTGAAAATATTTTGCCAAACATTACTGAGAATTATCAGAATTATGCTTGGTTAAGTCCCCCAAAGAATTATGATGTACACGCACTGAGCTTTACCATTCAATAAAAAATCCATGGCAATTTTGTGACATACAAATCCGTTGATTCTACATAAAAATCCCGATGATGCAGTAAATTATCCAACGAAGTTTTTGAACTCCCTGGAGTTACCAGGGTTCCCACCACATAACTTGCAACTCTGGTACAGTTATTATGATATTGGGTAATTTGAATCCACCGCGACTTTGCAACAGTACTCGACTTGCAGTGAAAAGACTTGTGCCGAATTTGATTGAGGCAACCATCATTAACGGAAAGTACGCAAGTGAAAATGTATGTATACCTTGAATACCAAAAACTTCGACTGATCTTTCGTTTTACTTTAAACGATTGCAATTTCCGGTTCGCCTTGCGTTCGCAATGACAATTAACAAGTCGCTTAGTGTTTGCGGGATAAATTTAGGAAATCATCGTTTTTCACATGGGCAGCTATACGTTGAGTGTTCACGAGTTGGAAAACCATCCGCTTTGTTTGTGTTAACGTCAGAAGAAAAAAGAAAAAAATGTGGTTTACCAAAGAGCACTTCAATGAAACGGATAATTTGCGGACACGTATAATGCTTCGATTCAGTATTTACTTTGGATTCACTTTCACTTTTTACTTTTTTTTTTAAAGAGAAGTAGCAACAATGCCTATTTAGTCAAGTACCGTGCTACATTCTATAGGAAAGGGATAGAGAAGAGATGAAACAGGTGGTGAAAGTAGAAGAATAGTCGGAATTTAACTGCCGTATAAAAACAGCACAGCGACCAGTGACTATGCCTTCACCGCTGAGCAGCCCTACCGACAGTCAATTTTTATTTTTGTAGTGAAGAAAAACCAAAGCCTTTGTTGGGAATCGAACCCACAACCCCCATACTGACAAGCTAGTACACTACCTACTAGCCTACAGGGGCACCTGTTTTTTGGAAAAACAACGTGTCAACAAAACGCACTATTTATGGTGTAGTGAATGATTTCGTAGGTAGAGGGTCTGTAGGTGATAGGCTCAAGCATTGACCATAACGTACTGCAAGTGTTCAATACAATCCGTCAACCTCAATTTGACGCCGTGCTCAGGAGCTAGGTCTTCAAAGAACAATTTTGGCCACAATTTTGCAAAAGGATTTGTATTTGCTACCACGTAAGATTTAGTTGATACAAGAGCTTCTTCTACAAGACGATTTATGCCGCCGTACATATGTTATTAGGATATTACAGCTAACCTGTTACTAACCCAATGAAAAAATTATAATGAGACACGTTTTCATTTGAATGGATATGTGAATAAACAGAATAGTCGGTTCTGGGAAATTGGAAACCTTCAAATTATTTAACGTTACTTCTTTGAAAATGAATACCGCAAAATGGTAACTGCGAATAGGGCGCGATATCATGATATGATTTAAAACTGTTTTAACGACACAACTGCATGATTTGGGCTTGATTGATGTGTGGTATCAACACATCGGTGCCACATCGCATACTGCCAGAATTACAATGGAGTTACTGAAGAAACCTTTCCACAACAAATTATTTCAAGAAATGTTGATGTCAATTAGCCTCCACGGTCGCCTAACTTCGTATCGGACATCTTTTTGTGGGGATATCTGAAAAGCAAGAGTTAAGCAAATAGACCAGAAACGCTTGAGCAACTCAAACAAAATAATCGTGTTGAAATTAATGAAATATCATCCGACGTTTATGAGACCTGTATAAATGTATTTAGCCAAAAATCTTAAAATTTGAATTCCAAAGAAGAACGAAATTTTTTTTAATAAATGGTAGCGAATAATGCCACTCGGTGTTATTTCTCTAACATTTTATACAACACTTAAATTTTATTTTAATTATTTAGTAGCCGATGACTTCTTTCCATGCCACGAATTGGAAGTGAAGGATAGTGCAAGTAGTGTTTGTGGAGATTCGATTTGAAACTTTGCATATTGAAAGTGACAGTAAAGACCTTTGCTCGGAGTTTATTTCACATACAAATTGTTTGGTCTTAAAGATAATTCGCTGTTTAATGCATAGTGTTGGTTATTGAATAGGAATATGTTACGCGCACAAAATTATAACTTTCAGAAACAATTTTCCAGGTTTGATAAGAGCAAATTTGGCTATTCCACCTGTTTAAGGTGGAATAGTTTCAAAATGATTTTTGAAGTACCGGCGCATACATTAGACTTGTATTCGCTTTTCGGTTCACTAAAAGCGGCATAGATCGAAAGGAGCTCAAGTAGTTCTTTTGTGACTTAAAATTTATATTTTTTTCCCAGCTTGGAATTTTAGGCTAAGAGATTTAAATTTTTTGATTTCTTAATACTTTTAAACTACCAACTCCCTGTGCTCTTCTTCATCATCAGCATTTATTTATGTCTGCTTTGTTTTAGTTTAGAACACATTACTTGTTCCTCTCTATTTCTAACATTTTGATATCAACTGTTTACAATCTTCAAGAAAATGATTTGTTATATTAAGTGATAATTACTTCCATCAGCCTTCGTATTTCACCCTATACTGACAAACATTTCAAAATAACCAAATTGGAAATCTCTAGTCTCATTTCTAATTTTACAAAACAATACAACTCCGCTATCAAAGTTCACTGTTAATTTTTATTCTCACTAAAACTATCTTTGCGCTTTGCAGTTAGTTATAAATTAATAATAATCTTTAGTTAAAATGTTTTTTTCCATTGTTTTTTGATAATCTACAACAATTCTTCTCAACCAAAAATTTAAACACTCGCTTGCAAACAATAGAGTTAATAAATTATAAGTTTAGAAAAGGCTTTTAAAAAATAACTTTAATTAATCTCAATGGAAATAAATAAAAGCATGTTGTTATATAAAATAATAATAATTCCCATTACAAACAATAATGGAAAAAAAAGTAAAATAGAATGTAAAAATATTCCCATAGACCCAAAATAACTTTGTTTATAAAAAATAAAAAAAATAAAAAAAACAACAAAATGAGAAAGTTAACATTTTAGAAAAATATTTTTTGTGATTTTAAAATGAATTTTTTCTTTAACGAGAAATTTATTATTTACGGATTAATATTAGGCAGGAAACAAGTGTATTTCTTATCTACATACATGTCTTTTAAGTGTTTTACATTCATTGGCCATAAAAGTTTAGATTTAAAAAGGTAGGTAGGTGGCATCAATGGAACTGGTGTCTTGAAAAATGAAGCCAGAGATCGTGTTGTGGTCAATGCAACATTATCAATAATATTTTATTTGACGACGGACAGACATTATTTGCAGGTCACCGCAGTTATCGTTTTATGGAAATCAAAAGTTGGCGATAAACTAACTTTGAGAAATATAGGATTTTTCAACAAGAAGTTTGGTTTTCAATTGTGGTAACACCAGCAACATGATAGTTTTGACATTCAATTGTTAACGTAGTTGTAGTAGATGAATTCAATTTCGTACGAAAATCATATTAAAACAATGAAAATCCACTATGAAAATGGTGATTTTGTTAAAATTATATTTCGTAAAGTTCGTAATACTTTCGGATAACCTAATCGTCCTTCTGAGACCGCTATTATGAAATTAATCGTTAAATTTGAGACGACAGGTTAGATACAAATTTTGCGAACATATGGAAACATTGCAAGCGTGACCCACAGTGTTGAGGCAGATCCAAATTTATCAATTCCTCGACGTTTCAAAATCACCACATGGAGAATTTTGCGTAAGGATTTGACTTTAAACCTTACATGGTTCAACTGATGTAGAAATTCAAGCCAACCGACCACTCACATCGCCGTGAATTCGATCAATTCATTCGGGAACAACCGGCTGGCTTTTCTGAAAAATAATTTTTTCATACATAGACTTGACAGAGCAAAATTGTCGTTTTTAGGCTTCTAAAAATCCCAGGGCGATTATTGAGCAGACTTTGCATGCTCAACGTGTCACTGTATGGTGCTCTATGTTTCCTGGAGGTGCGGTTGAACCGGTTTATTTTCGAAGATGAGGATATCGCGAGATGCTAACAACTCAATTTTAGTCTATTATTGACTAAGTGGATATCACTGATACGTGGTTTCGACAGGATGATACCACATGTCACATGGCCAATGATACGATCAATTTACTGCAAACCAAATTTCACAATCGCATAATTTCAGGACAATCGGTAGTTAAGTGGCCTGCCAGATTGTGTGATTTAACACCACTGGATTAATTTTTGTGGGTCTATGTAGGTAGAAAGTCTATGTGTAGACAATTGAATCGATTTCAACCTTAAAGCTCAAAATCCGTGATGGGATTAACCAAATAGGACCACCATTTTTCCAAAAAGGGAACCAAAACTTTGATGAAAGAATCAACATCCGTCAGGGTGGTCTTGGTAGACATATGCTACATATCATTTTTCATTCATAATTGCCGAACGTTTATCTAAGTAATAAGATAAAAACTTTAATCATGTTGGTTTAAATTTTTGTGTTTTATTTTGTTTTAGAAAGCAGACTTCTTACTGATAAACCAGTTAGGTCTGTTATCGGTTACTGTCTACTAATAAGCAATAGTTAAACATTTAGTGATCAAAATTGATTGTGACACATTGTTCATGACATTGGGTCAGTAGTGGTTAATAAAATGGCCCAAAATAGCTTTATTAAGTAGTATTATCGCAATTATCTAGAGATGATGGATGGATTATTATTTCGCGTTGGAGGTCTGTAACAGACGGATAGACGTTATAAAGTTTTCAATGGGATTACAAACTACTACTGCCTTCTTAAAGTGACACTTTAGAAAATTTTAATATTTAATATGGACTTTATCGTCGATCATAATAGATTTTCATTACCATCACTATAATTATTCATAACAACTTGTGCTTTGGCTTAGAGATATTTGCAATTAAAACTATTAATCTACTGAGATTTCGATAACAACTTTTATTAATTATTTTATCATAGATTTTTAAACTGAAAAAAAAACAAACATAATATGTTTGCAACCATCATATTTACACTGCGCTTCAATTTCGGATATTAATTTATACTTCATATGTTTTTCGATATTTACCACATTTGGTTATTTTGTGATTTTCTCATCATTAAAAGTAAGTTTTCACCCACATCGAGAACGTTTTTCCTCCTTACCTTGTCGATTTTATTATAAAATTCTTTTGCTTGTCCTTTATTAACATATTTATGTTTTTTGTTTTTTTTTTTTTGATTTTCTAATTTTATTTTTAATAAATTTTGTGATTTTTTAGCATTTTTGTTTTGACCTTTCCTTTCATGTTTTAGTGCTCTTAATTAACAATTGTCATGTTATTCATATAAAATTAATTAATGACATCATTTTATATACAATTCTAAATTGCAATACGTTTATAGTTGTTTTTCATAAATGAAATAATTTAAATTACTTTGTACATGTCGTTTTGTCTGTTACTATGACAGTGAAATTAGTGGCAGGCAAATTGCTAAAAATTAATAGTCGAAACAGGGTTATAAAATTTGTTTTAAATCTGCAGTTTTAACAAATATTATTAATGCTTGACTTACAACTAATAGAAATATAAAAACATTGTTTTAAATCTCAAAAGAGAAAAACTTCTTAAAAAAATTGCTTTCATGTTCCAGAGCTCTTAAATCAGACATAATGTCACTTTTAATGTTCATAGGCTGAGTAAAAAATAATGAAAAATTTCTTAAATTGAGTATAATGAAGGAGTTAGAGTCCTAGATATAATTCGTTTTTGTATTCGATCTAAGTGTTAAAACGAGTCTCTAGAAAGCAAACATTTAATATTAAACAGTTACGGGCTGGCAGACTAAAGGACACCGTAATTGATTATATAGACAAAAGGTTTGACCGTTTCTACTTCGCGGTAGTAGCTATCGTCTCTCAATTTTATCATATTCTCTATAAACTAAAGTCCATAAAGTTGATTATATAAAGAGTTTTTCAGCAAGAAGTTTGTTTTCTAAAACAAACTAAAAAACCAATTTAGTTTTATTGCAATTCGAAAAGAAAAGTTCGGCCATTCGTTAATCACATCACGAATTTGGAGTTTTAAGGTTGAACTCGATTCGATTGGTTTCATATGAACTCTGTCCTTAACAAAGTCCCAAAAAAATAATCCAGTGTTAGTAAATCAGACAATCTGCCTGGCCATTTAACTGCTGATTGCCGTGAAATTATGCGGTCGGGAAATTTGTTTTGAAATAAATTGATCATTTAGTTGGCTGTGTGACATGTGGCACCGTTCTGTTGACACCATTTGTCAGTAATATCCAATAACAGGCCAAAACTAAGTTGTTAGCATCTCGCAATAGCGTGATCCAATGACCGTTACCGCATTTCCAGCCTCATCTTCGCAAAAAAAACAGCCTGATCACGCCTCCAGACCACATAAGGTCAATCGCTCTAGGATTTTCGAACGCCCAAATGCGATAATTATGCTTATTGATATACCCTGTCAAGTGAAAATAGTCTTTGCCTGAAAAAATGTTTTTTTTTTCAGAAAAACCAGCTAGTTGTTCCTGAATGCATTGAGCGAATCTATGGTGATGTGAATAGTCGGTTGACTTTAATTCCTGCACCAGTTTAACTTATAAAGGCTTCAAAGTCAAATCTTTACGCAAAATTCGCCATGTGGTGGCTTTCGATAACCCCAATTATTGAGAACGTTGAGAAATTGACGAATTGTAATTTACAGCTGCAATTTTTTTAGAAGAACGACCCGGTCGAACATGCCCTGGTGCTTTCACATTTCTATCGAGCCTGTTGACTCAAGTTTAACCACTAAATTCTTAATAGCAGTCTCAGAAGGACGATTATGTTGTTCAAAAATATCACGAATTTTTTGAAATGTAACTTTAGTAGAACCATTGTTATCGTAGTGGATTTTAATTATTTTAATGGAATTTGCGTGCGGGCTTGAATTCATTGTAACAGTTGCCAATGAATTTTTTATGAATACGTCAAAAAACTAACTGTCAAAACTATCATGTTGTTGGTGTTGCCACAATTGAGAAACAAACTTAGGTGCCCCTGTAGGCTAGTAGGTAGTGTATTAGCTTGTCAGTATAGGGGTTGTGGGTTCGATTCCCAACGAAGACCTTGATTTTTTTCACTACAAAAAATAAAAATTGACTGTCGGTGGGGCTGGTCAGCGATGAAGGCATAGTCACTGGTCGCTGTGCTGTCTTTATACGGCAGTTATTTTCCGACTATTCTTCTACTTTCACCACCGATTTCATCTATTCTCTATCCCTTTCCTAAAGAATGTAGCACGGTACTTGGCTAAATAGGCATTGTAGCCTAGTGCTACTTCTCTTTAAAACAAAAAAAAACTTGTTAAAAAAACCCGATATATACCAGCCTTCAGAATACGCAGTAAAGTTTCCTTAACATAATTCCACAATCTTCATCGCGTATTAATCTCGATGCTAAGCCTGCTGAGGTGCTTCCTCAACCTGTCTAAAGACATAAGAGAATTAAAGCGAGTATGGTCACGTGCCCTTATCCCATCCAGTCTATATAAAATTTCTATAAAACAATATTTATAGACACGGGATAGAGGAGTTCGAAGTGGTAGCATACGTTACGACGGAGTGTCAGTGTTGTAGAACCATGAGAAGACATACATTAATCGTCCATACTGTGACGCACCCAAGCCTTTTAAGATTTCAAAAATTATGACAGAATTTGTGATGATGAAGGGTATCGAGTACTAATGATAAGACATATATAAAATAGTGAATAAAATAGTGAATTGTAGAGCAAAGGGTCCCCATAATGCTGACTATAAAACCCTCCTTACAATATAAATTTAAGGTATTTGAAAATGATTTTAATGCTGATTACTATTCGCAATAACCACTTTATGATCGTAAGGCACAATTATTGACAAAGAAAATATCAAATGAGAAAATATTAGAATGAGATTACAGCTTCTTTTATATCGAAGTAACAAAAAAACTAAAGGCCGGATCACATAGAATCTGTCATGCGTTATACTTTGACGTATTCAAATGAAGTCAAAGTGACGACGGATGAGGTTGCCACAATGAGTACTTTGTTGACGGATAGAAATCAGCTGTTTTTTGTTTGTTTTATTATATATTGTTTTGCAGCAAAGTTTTATTAAAATGCACATTTGAAATGGAGTTACACGACATCTTAGACTTTTTATTAATGCTAATTTGTATTCCAATAATTATTCCATTATTTATTATTATTATGATTTATAATTTATTTAAAAAATATTTTACTATAATAGAGCAAAAACAAAAAAAAACAAGAAGAAGAAGCAAATGAAAAACGTCAAAGTACTCAACGTACGTCAAAAGTTAAAAGTTGGCCAACTTTCGTACTTTGCGTTGACGGAGACGTACTGATTGTGACAACGCTAATAAGAAAACGTGCATTTCAACTTACATGTCAGTTGAAAAATACAACGTATGACGTATGACGGATTCTATGTGCCCCGGCCTTGAAGATCAATAGTAAGTTTGAACGAGAGGAAAAGGAATTGCACTTTACTTAACTGAAATAAAATCCGGTAGAGATCTTTTAAAGATAGCAGATGGAAAAATTGCTTAAAATTTAAATACAAAGGACAGCGCTAGACATTTATAATATTGCAATTATAAAGTTATAAATTTAATAGGAAGAGAGTCAATATTTTTTGTAATCTTCTTTTAATTTGTGTTGACTTATCTCGTTAAACAGCTTATTAAGTTTAGTACATATTAATTTTATCAAATACTAATTTTTAACATTTAAAAGCAAGGCATCCATGATATTATGGAGCTTCTAGTTGACATGTTAGTAATGCATCGTTTTATGAAATTATACTTTTTTATACTCGTCTAATAATCTTCTAGTTTAGTCTTTAAATATTTAATTTTAATTTTGCTTTCATTGATAACGATGATGATGATTTAAAAAAAGAGTATATATTAAATAAAAGACTTGTTTTCCATGCAAATTATATGAATAATTATCAATTCAATATCAGGTAAATAACGCTAATAATGAAGCATAAATTTTAATTAAATCATTAAATAATTTTTTTTAAGTTTAAGCAAAATACTAGAATGTGTGTATAATTATTAGCTGTGACACAGTTTCTCTTTTATTCCATAATTTTTTGCTTGAATACACAATGGTGCCAATTAAAACATTTTCTTGTTTATTAATTAGCTAATGTTCTACTATTTTATTTAGAGATTAATCACATCTTTTAGAGACATGTAAAACTTTAAAATGACTTAAATCATTCAAGCTAATTGAAAGTTTGTGCAATGAATTTTTCAATAGTTCGAATCCTGTAAAGCTTAAACATTTTTGTTTAATTATTTAATAATTAATTCAAGTGCAACACTCGTTTTCGTATACCAAAAATAAAATCAACCAAAAATTTTTAAAAACGATGGTTTAATAAGGTAAATAACATTTTAGCTAATAAAAAGTTGATTGTTTTAATTGCTATTTGAAAGAGTATTTTTTGTTTGCTGTTTGCTTAAGAAACAATAATTAAACGAATACATATATTTTTTAAACGAACCAAATATGTAAATAATTATTAGCGAATAATCAATTATTATCAATATTCGAAAAAAAATTTAAAAGTTACATTTTGAGTAATAAAATATTTAAATAATAATTTTTTTAAAAATGGCTATTTACTTAAAATATTATATAAATGAGAACCTTACAAACCTTAATGTTTTGAATAAATTTGTAAAGTAAAGTAAATGTAAAGTAAAATTAAAAATGCTTAGTTAACCTGTTGTAAAAATGTAAAAATATCCTATACACATTTGTTTTTTATGCTAGCATACCGCATACAGATTTCCCGCAGAATTATTTACCGATGGAAGTCTAACAATATAATGCTTATTAAGTTTGAAATATAAACATTTTAAAAATCCATTAAGTAGCAGCATATTAAAACACTGGCACAATAACAACATACGTGGAATAGGAAAGAGAGAGAAAACGTTTTTTTTTAGCAAGATAATTAAAAAATAATATTTAACTTAAAGCTGTATAAAAACTCATTAAAGTCAAATATTGAAGATATTAACGCTTTAACAAATATCGGAGGAGGTTAATCATGTCATAGAAAGCACAAATGAGAAGAGATAAAATTTAATTTACAATGAAATTCTTTTTAAATTAACTCGAAAATTTTTTGAATGTCATGCGACAAGGAAAACAATTTGATCAGTTTAAACAGGTGCAATCGTTTGTAAATAGATAGCAAAGAATTAACAGACATGATGATGAACTGAAGTATAAGACAAGATGTGCATAAAAAAGTATTAGGCATATAACACATATATATATATAACACACACATATATATACATAAAATAAAACATAAATGAACCACAATCTTGGCGGCAAACTTATTATTGTGAATGTGAACATGCCATAAAAAACGCAAAACTTTTAGGATAGCCGCTACTAATTGTAACATATACACGATAAAATAGAAGAAAATTATTAAAGGTGAACCCATTCTTAAGTAATGCTTCTTAACTAGTATTCTTCCCTACAATTACCTGGTGTTTTTCGAGTACTTATTTCTTCTCTTTATTAATATTACAACCGCGTTTTTTGTAAAGACCACGTTTGTAAGACCACTAAAAGCGGTAAGAACACAAAGAGGACTCCATGAAAAAGCAAGTAAACAGTAAGTAAACAATTAAAGCAACAACAATCAAATAGAGAAAAGAGAAATCTGCTTGCAATGATTTAACAAAAAAGCAAAACATACTTACAGACAATTAGGAGAAAAAGCAAGAAGGGTTTTTAACATATATACACACAAATCTAAATACCATCTCCACTCACTCCTGTCAATATAAACATGGGAAAATTGCAATAACTAACAAGATGTGAAAGAACATGCAGAGAGAGAGGATTGACAATTCTACAGCTTTTGTAAATATTGACATGAGTACATAAATTATATTTATAAAACGCGCACTCCTACAAAGTTTAACACAATTAAAAACACTCTCTTTTTTTTGGTGAAGGAAAATTCAACTGTAATTAAACAGTGACTCGCAGGAAATAGCAGTAACAGCTTAAAGGAAACTTACTTGTCTTTATATTTATGAAACAAATATTTCCTTTGTATTAGCAGAAATCCAAGGCATTCTAATTGCAATGCATGTCATTCATTTAATATTCATTTGTATCATTCTTTAATATCGGTTTCTTTCGTTATCTCCTGCTACTACATTCTAACAGTATGTGCACTGAGTTAAAGGAACAGCAATAATGATAATTAATTTGTTTAATTTTAATTTAATAACAAGGTTATGCAGAAAATAGTTTGAAGTACTTAAGAGAATATTTACATCGAATTTGCTACTTTCGCACAAGTATTAGGTGTTCCGTAGAACAAGCATAGCTTGCAAACCGAAAAAGATACAATCAGGTATTTGGCTTTCTGAAACAGCATAAAATATATTTTACCCCATCTGAACTGCTTAGCAATTATGTCATCTATATCAGAAAAAAATTTAAATTTTTATGAAATATCGAATTTGCTTGTCTGCCCTCTCCCCCAACGGCACCCTAATATGTCTTAATGGAATCTCACCATTAAAATATGTGTCACTGGGGGCAAAAGGGCGTCCAGTCCCCTCAAGGCAGGAACCAACTGGGCAACTTCCATTTTATTTTCACGAGAATCAGTAAGCCCTAGAGTTCAGCTGTTGCTTTTCTCCGACTGATTATTGAGTTTGGCCCCTTGGGGAGTATTATGGTGGTTGTGGGTTTGTAAGCCCTCAATAAATGAGGTCACATTTGACCAAGAACACAGCGTGAATGATCCAGTGGATGTGTCCTGAATGACGCTGGAACATCAACTCGTCGAAGTTGACAACAATTGGGCATCACGAAATTTGGGCAATGCAGAAATTGCAGCTTTATAAGAGATTGTTTCAGTTGACTCAGTCTCAAGCTGTAAGCAGATTAGAAAGTAAAGTTTTGAAGGTTGATGTTCAAAGCGATGTAGAAGATGAGAGTATAGAAATTGATGAGGCTAATATTAACACACAGTTCATTCAAGAACAACCTGCAGTGGAAGATAACCGAATAATAAATTTGTCTCAGTCTACTGTGACCTTTAAAAATAGACACTGCTGGAAGAGTACGACAAGTTAAAAATTTCAACTACAAAAATAGTTCGAATAACAAGGGGACCTAGTGGAAATTGAAAATCTCTTTATAAATTTGTGTTACACCTTGACATCTTTTTTACTGACGAAATAGTTTTAGAGATTGTGAAATGGACGAGATCGGTGCAACATTAAATATAAAGATTTTCGTCTTTACGCTTGTAAACTTCAACTCGTTCAAGAATTAAAGCTGACCACTATTTAGGTCGAAAGTTTGTGAAAAACTGGACAAACACAAGGTATTTTTCAAAAAAATCATCGTTATTGCTGAGTCTCGGTTGTGTAAGCACATAAAATTGTCGCATAAAATCTAAAAGCAGTCTTCGAAAATCCATTACATCCAAAGAAAGTGATCGTGCGGTGGTTATCCCCCTCTGGGGTTATATCTTCCCCATCTTGACATGTACTTTCGGTGGTAAACAGCGGTATTAGTCGCTTGGGCTAGCAGGAGCCTGAAAGTGAAAAAGACATAGGACTCTCGAAGTGCGACCAGTGACTTATTAAACACACAGATGCCACGGGAAGCAGTTGCCCGCAGGGCTACGGCCTTGTTCTGGTGATCAAGTGAGGCCTTTCGAAGAGCAACGGGCTTCGAAGAAAGTTTTGAAGAGATGTTAACAAACAAAGTTAACATCCAATGCGCAGGCAACAGCACTAAGAGTTGGATAATGTCTAATTTTTCAGCCCCGAGTGGGGGCACGGCCTTGCTACCATTCAGCCGAAAATTATGATGTGGTGTGTATGTGTCTTAGGACGCAGGTGAACATTTTGTATACACCCAGTGGGACACATTGATATGTTTTGACAGAAATACACCTTCATTACATGTGTCTTCGGTTGTAAAAGGGAGCCCAGTTGCCTTCAAGGCTAGCAGGAGCCACTATATATCCCCTATATTTTCACAGGAATCAGTAAAGCCCCAGAGTTCAGCTATTTATCTTTTTAGCCTTTTAGCTGTTCTCTGACTGATTATTGAGGTCGGTCCTTCGGCATTATCATGGTGGTTGTGTGTTTTTAGGCCCTCGTTTGAATTTGTGGGTCGGATCATTTACAATGAATACAATGAATGGCCCAGGTCCAGTGAGCAATAATGCCGTCGTGTTCTTAAACTATATTAAGCTGCATCCGTTCTGGACCAGGAGATGGATAGTCTCCAACTCTTTAACATAGAGTGAAGGCTGCGGCCTACTTCGGGCTTTTAAAGTTGCAACTAGGAGTGACCGGAGGATATACGTATCTGAAGGCCTTCTAGGGGGAGGATGACGCTACATTTCAACAACAGTGGTATGATCCACCATGTTGTTACGGCACCACAGTTAGGTACACATATAAATCTTATCACGTATACACCCGGTAGTAAGACCATCGTCAGATTAAGGCCTCGCGGCCAGGTGCTGACGCTAATGATGCTGCAGTGGGGTTTGTGGACAAGCAATAAAACTTGAATACCCAGTCGCCGTGAATTCTTTGTGCTGTCAAACCATAAAAACAAGTTTTTTTGGGGTCAGAAGTGGCTAATGTTGACATCAGTGAGCTTTGGTTTCAGTAAGATGGGCCACAAAACCCACCCAAACAATTCATATTGCTTGAGAAAATCCCGGTCGCCTAAATTTTAATTTGGTAATGTCATTTGGTTGTCTCGTTTTTATGGCTTAATGACGTCAGCTTATATTCTCTGGTGCCGCAATCGACTGGCACTCTAAAAGATGAAATTCGACGCTGCATTGACAAGATAATAATATATGTCCAACACTATAATCCCTTATAAATTCCTGGCTCTCTACTTTACTTCGGTGATAATAAAACTGAAGTTTCAAAATAAAGTGAATGTTTTAAGCTAATTTATTTAGTAATCTTAAATTTGCCCAGGCATTATTATAAAGAATTTGAGGTGGTTTATTTGCATAATATAAAATTAGCAGCTTTAAGATGAGTTTCTAAGTTGATTTTCTCTTATAAAATTCAAAATTAAATTTAAAACTTTCATTGACGTTTAAAAATAAAATTTATGAAAATTTAAAACTCTGGGCACTTATCCACTGCGTAGTTTTTCCGAAAATGTGCAAAACACTAAAAATCCCTTTAACAATAAGAATTCAATGTTAAAAGTCATTGTTGCTATGTATGTATGCGTATAAGTAAAGCCGTAAAAGAAATAGCAGATAGAAAGAAACTAAATGTTAAAAGAGATTATTGTTGTTGTGTTTGTATTGTGTGCAATGTTTATAGTTATATTATATAGTTTTCTTCTTCTTCTTCTCCTTGTTCTTTTCCCGTTCCTTGTTGCCTCTTCTTTTTTGTCATTTTTATTTTTGCTTACTAATGTTGTTGAGAGCTCAATATCATTGACATCTGTTCACATTAGTTGCCAAGGCGCCAGGCAAATAATATTTTCCCAATACAAATAAGTAAAGAAAACAAGAAAAATTATGAACATTATGACTTTAGCTAGAAATATTTCACGCATTACAGCACACTCCCATGCAATACAGCACGAATACGTAGAAATTACGGACGAAGAGCTGAAGAGACACACACATACACACACATTCGACATTTAGCCAAAACTTGTATTGTATTATATGTACTGGCTTTGTTAGAGAAAACAATAGGTGTAATTTTAAAGGCATGCAAAGGAATGACAAGAAGTTGCTATAGGGAAAATAGACTTTTTTCTATTTTTTCTTTTCATTTAACAGTTGTCAGATAAACTCTTATTTGCCAGCTTTGCTAAGTTATGCGGTTAATGTTATTTTTCTTACAATTATTCCTGCTATTGCTTTTATCAGTGACATCATAACTTGAGGTAATCATAAACAATACCACACCATTAATATGTGTAGTCGTATGTGTAAATCAACACTTGTGTTTGACTTTATAAATGCTTATAAAAAACTAAGCTTTCATTACTATCTACCCTCGTATATTACACTTCCACCTAATAATAGTATTGTGGTGGTTTTTGTAATTTTTTTTTTTTGTTTTGTTCGTCGTGGTAGAAATTGTTGGTTTCCTTTTTTAAGGTGTGTTTGAATTGTGTTCATTGGAAGCATTTAAGTTTTATGAATCTTATTGTTCTCTCTTCTTCTGTTTTTATTTCTTTAGCTGCGGTAGAACACCTTTAAGTATTCGTAGTCATTGTTGTTCTTGTTTCCGCCTTAAGTTTAGTCTATCCTTTCTTTGAATGCCAGAAGCCATACATATATATTGGAGCTGCTTGCAGGTATTTGTTTCCTTTTTAGGAATAAAAGCACCTGGTTTTTTTTCATGTTACAATAACAACTCAGACCATATTTGTTTCTTGATTAATAAAGATTCTATTCTATTGCGGCATTTGAATGCTCTCCTTTCAATTTAATGCATCGACTCAATTGATTTTGCAAATTTTTTACTTCAAAACACACTTTTATTTGAAACAAACCAATTATCTTCATCAAAGACCGATCATTTCGGCTTTAAGTCACTATTAGATCTTGTCAGTAAATTACTAATAAAATAAATAACGATTGTTTTTTTTAATATTTTTAAGCAAAAAACTAGCACCCAATGTTATTACTTTTTTAAAAGCTATTTTTGTGCAAGGCAGTAAAGGGTTTTTCAACAAGAAGTTTGTTCTAAAACAAGATGATTAATATTTTTATTCCATTACGAAATGAAAAGTTCGGCAATTATGAATGAAAAATGATATTTGGCATATGTCCACCACGACCACGCTGATAGATATCGATTCTTTCCTCAAAGTTTTTAATCACTTTTTATAAAAAGTGGTTTCCTATTTCGTTAATCACACCATTATTCGATTGACTCCTTGTAGACTCTGTCCTTAACATGGCCTCTCACAATATAATCCAGTGGTGTTAAAACACACGAGCACACTTAACTGCTATCTGGAAATTTGGTCTACAATAAATTGAACGTTTCATTGGCTATATGACATGTGGCATCGTCTTATTAAAACCATGTATCAGTGATATCTGCATCATCAATAATGGCCCAAAATTCATTTGATTGATTATCGCATTTCCAGCCACATCTTTGAAAAAAACAGCCCAATTAAGGCTTCAGACAACATAGTGACCATATAGTGATACGTTGAGCATGCAAAGGCTTCTCAACAATCACTCTAGGATTTTCAAAAGCCCAAATGCGGCAGTTTTGCTTGTTGGCAGACCCTGACGATTGAAAATGGGCTTCATCGAAAAAAATTAGTTTTTCAGGAAAACCAGCGGGTTGTTCTTAATAAACTGAGCGAATCTACGGCGATGTGAATGGTCGGTCGGCTTCAATTTCTGCATGAGATGAACCTTGTAAGGCTTCCAGGTCAAATCCATACGCAAAATTCGACATGTGGTGGTTCTCTATAAACCCAATTGCTGAGAACGTCGAGGAATTAAAAAATTTTAATCTGCCTCAACAATGTGGGTCACGGCTGCAATGCTTTCAGTAGAATGACCCGGTTGAACACGCTTGTTGCTTGCACATTTTATATCCAGTCTGTCGACTAGAATTTAACGATCAAATTCTTAATAGCGGTCTCAGAAGGACCGAAAATATCATGAATTTTACGAAATGTAACTTTAACAGAACCACCATTGCCAAAATGGATTTTGATTGGTCAAATGCTATTTTTGTGCGAAATTGAAGTCATTGTAGTAACTGCCAATGCATCTACTACGAATACGTTCAAAAACATGTTGTTGTTGCCACAATTGAAAACAAAACTCTGTTTGTTAAAAATCCGAAACTTAATGATCATCCGCATTATACAAATTATTTTTTCTAATAATTATCCCAAACTTTCTCTCAAGACGTGACCTAAATTGTCCGCTTACTTTTTACTTTACATTTATTATTTTTTATTCAAAGGGCAGAAGTTTATATCCTTTATAAATTATAATAAAGTGTGTTTTTATACAGGTTTAAAACTTTTAAATGGAGGACTTCTATAGCCTTGGCTGTATCGAACGTAGTGTAATCTAGTCCAATTTTCTATGATTTTTTCAATATTTGTGGCCGTATATCAGCAATAAAGGGGCAAAATACTGTCTCCCAAGTGGTCACAAATTTCGGGGTGATCAGCTTAGGCTAGCTACTTTACACATGCTACAGAAAATAGCCTAGCAGTGTTAAATCGCACGATCTTGGAGGCCAATTTTCAGGTACAAAGCGTGAAACTATGCGATTACCAAACGTTTCATTCAATAAATCATTTGCATCACGAGCTGTTACATGTTGCGATATCTTGTTGAAGCCATTGCTCCTGCATATGCTGATTATTTAATTGATGAACATAAAGTTAAGTAATCATGGTCACCATGGGCTGACGGTCTGACCAGCAGCGTTTTCAAAAAGGACTGCACCAAGCAGTAAATTTTTCTAGATGTAACAGCATTTCAGCTTACTCTTGTGGATTATCATTACTTCATATAACGCATAATTTGGTTACCGCCATACTCCATCAAACAAAAGTGACCTTGCCAAACAATGTTCGCATAATTTGGAAACATTGCTAAGGCGTCAATCTTCATGTTGAAATGCCTAATTAAAGTGAACATAAATCACTTAACAGCTGACAAAAATGGCAGGCAGCTAAAAAATTTCATTACATCCGAACAAACAATCAGTACAATAGACAGGCATCCTTTAATTTGTTTATATGTATTATGCGGGTAGTTATATGGTATTAGTTTAGCAGTTCTAAAAGCAGTACATTTTGTGACAATAGAACTTATTTCAAATTTCCAATTTTTATCATTTTACGTTCCAACTCAATCCCATTAGCCGCTTAAAAACTACCGAATTATTTCTATTTCTTTTTAACTTGAATTTAACATTTGAATTTAAAAACTTGCGAAGTTTAAGAAACGAAATCCCTATGGCAGTCTTGATTGGTGTGACAGCAATTCAATTTAACAAGTGCGTTTAACTTAACAGAAATATTTTTTAAATAATTTCAAAATGTTAAGCAAACTTTATGTTTGTTTGTAATAAAACTTTAGCTCTTTAAAATAATTTACACACAATTTTTTAAGCCATAACGTTTTACTGCTTGCTGCCATGAGTGATGTCAATAACAAGTGTTCAATTCACTTAAATGCAAATATTTATAGAAACATTTTTATTTCCACAAATATTATATAAAACAGACAACATTTTGACAGAAAAGTGTCATTGTTGTAAACAGCCTTTCCCTCTTAATATGACAAAACAAATACTAAATGCAGCCTGCATGAAATTCTAAACCAAGCACAACTACACTGACACTTGTTCTACAGCAAATAATAACATATTTTGACAGGCGGCAAAAATAAATAACCAAGTGGCTTCCTCACAATAAAACGAATCCTTACAAAATACATATAGAAAATGTTAAACGGATTATTGAGAATGTTGTCAAAACTACAATAATCGAAAAATTGAATACAATTTAGAGGCACAGTGATTTTATTAAAAACTATAAGTTTTTTTGCTAAGTATGAAGTTCTTATTATGAAAAAAGTATTTTCAGGTGGTTTTTTACACAAACTAGTGAGGCAAGAAACAATACCATTAATCCATAGTGAAGCAGACTACTATTTGGTATGATTTTAAGGCTAATAGAATTAACAAATGGGTTGTGTTCTGCGAGTTCTTATACAGCTTTCAATTTTCGATATTTATTATTAGAAAAATCTAACAAATCATTGTAAACCGATTGACATATCATCCAGATTTACTTTGACAATCACAACTTATAGTCACAAAATTGTGTTTAGCGACGAATTTTTGCGCAAACCATCGCAGATGCTAGAGTATTTCATACATAATTGCGGGTAAGGAAAACACTCGCTAGTGGCACCATTTGACTTGACTTCTTCAAAGTGAAAGGTGGAGCTCATGTTATCTTCAATATAGATTGTAACCAGCAACCATATTCACTGATTATTTGTTAGAACGTACGCATGGCAACCATGATAACGCTACGTGTCAAGCTAATAAGTTGAGTTTAGGAAATGTACCTATCAATATCTTGCTATAATTATTTGTGGAACCATACCGTCACTAACTTACGTTGATACATCAGCCTTAGAGGTCAACACTGAGGCTATTTTCAAATGTAAATGCCATACATTGATCTATCAGAAAACAAACTTTTCTTATAGATTAAGGATCCTCATAACTCTTTTGTTACAGTACATGTTGCTAAAGTATATTCCTTAATGTTCAGGTGATAAAAAAAACTTCTTGAACAAACACAAAACATCGTTAACTTAAATTTAACTTTTAGTCAGATTACCTAAAGCTGCTGTGCTGTTACCGTACATTAGTTTTGCAATAATTTGATTTCATCGTTATATTATTTTCCGTCTCTTTTTAAAGGCAATGTACCTGTAGGCTAGTAAGTAGTGTACTAGCTTGTCGGTATGGGGGTTGTGAGTTCGATTTCCAACGAAGACCTTGGTTTTTTTTCACTACAAAAATATAAATTGACTATCGGTGGGGCTGCTCAGCGCTGAAGGCTGTGCTGTCTTATATACGGCAGTTAATTTCCGACTATCCTTCTACTTTCACCACCTGCTGCATCTATTCTCTATCCCTTTCCTAAAGAATGTAGCACGGTACTTGACTAAATATGCATTGTTGCCTGAAGTGCTATTTCTCTTTAAAAAAAAATGCAAATAATAATCCAATCTTGAAATAGTATGAAAATATTCTGTCACTTTCATCTCCAGTTTTTTTTTTCAAGAACATTGCAAATAAATATCGCTCGTATTAATACACTTGTATCTCACCAATGACCTGTCATGTGCTTATGACAGGTCATAGCTTTTACTCGTGAAATGAAAATCAAAAGTGATTGACGTTCAAATTAGTGTAGCTACGGTCTGACGTAAAATATTTCTTAAATTCATAACCAGTTATAAGTAGGCAAAGTCTTTTGGTTCTACAATACTTGTACAAAGACTGATGGTTATTTCTGTACACTCGCAAACTTTTGCTACATGCTAGAAGAAAAATGAATTTCGTTGGATAAAAATATTGTTACGTTTATTCCTTTCGTTTATTGTCAAATAATAACACAGTACTTTAGAGTTTTAAATTAAATTAAACGATTAATTTGCTTTAAATACACACAAAATAAACATGATGGTAACTTTGTTGTCTTTACTCAAAAATGATGCCGCTTGAATTAATGCATTTGTCAAGCAAGTGGTGCTTATATATCTGATTCAAGCGGTTCTCGTTACAAGAATATTCTACTTTAACATCACCCCATATTGTGGTTGTTATTATCATTCAGTGTAGGTGTCTGCTTGGCTGTGTGTTTTGTTTTTGTTCTGTGTTAGTTGTTTTTGTGTTTTGTTGCTTAGTTTATTCTGTGGAATTTCTTAAAATCATGTAGTTGTTGTCTTGTGTGTATAAAATTGCTTAAGCAGTTTGTAAATCATACAGTAGATCATTTCTTTTACTTTTTTCTGCTAATTATTTTCTTTTAAAACTTAAACAAAACATCTTCGTAATATTATAGTCCCCGCTGTTTAGTTATTTTATTCCGAATTTAATTATTTATAATTTTTTAGGTTGGATTTAATATTTTTAAGGATTAAGAATAACTTCAGAGGGAAGTTTTGTTTACGCTAAGCTGCCATTGAAATTTATAGATTCGTCATTGTTATTAGAAAAAATTAATTACATTTACAAAAGTGATAACTGTGTCTTATTACAGTATTGGAATGATAATTTTTAATTTACTGGCATTTAATAATACTTGGTCAATATCCATCCCCTTTAAACTGAGCCTTAGTTAAACTTAGCCTATGCTTCTTGCCTCACAAGTTAATTTCCATTTGCCATAGCTGCTTGATTATTTGAGTATCCTGCGCTATTGACTTTAATTATATTATAGAGATACCAGAGCACTTAATCTGACGATGATCTTACTACTGGGTATATACAAAGCCTCCATCTGTACGCGCCTAAAGATGCATACATACGTAGGTGCATATACGCCTAAGTAGCAATTTTCGAGTGTACGGTAGTAGCGCCGTGCCCCTACTCCTTGCTGAAGAGTTAGTCCGGTTACATGCGCAAGCTAGGACATAGGATGTTAACTTTTTTGTTAACATTTTTTTTGGAACTTTCTTTAAAGCCTGATTAAATCACAGCCAACATGTTGCTCCCCGAGGGGCCTCACCAATAATCAAAACAGAGCCGTAGCCTTGCGGCCAAATCGTTTCCGCGGTACCAGTGTATGTATAAAAAGTTACTGCTCGGATTTTGAGAGTCCTATGCCTCTTCCTGTTTTGTGCTCCCGCTAGCCTAGACGATTGATGTCGCCTTTCATCTCCGAAGGCACATGTCAAGATGGCGAAGAGATCTATCAAGATTGTGTGCCCCCGGTAGGATATTATAGAGATTTCGTGATAAGATTTACATCTGCAGCTGGCTGTAAGACTTAATCAGATGGTGGTCAAACAACTGGGAATGAAAAGCAACGTCGTACACGCCCTATGAAGCCGAGAAGTAATTCTAGCAACACGTCATTCCTAGTTGCAATTTCAGCGGTTCCAAAGCAGGGTTGCAAATGCCTACTCCTTGCTGAAGAGCTGGAGACTGCATGCTCACTGGATCCGGATCATTCACCCGTTGGTGTTATTAAAGGCGAGATGATCCTGGGCCACTTAATCAATTCATGCGGGGGCCGTAAAACCACAACCACCACAGTACTCCCGAAGGAATAAGCTTATCAGTCAAGGAAACAGCTAAAAGGCTAAAGATATTAGCGGAACTCTGGGGCTTAAAGATTCCCGTGGAAATAACGTGGAGCTTCCAGTTGACACCCTGCTTTCCTTCAGGGGCTGGACTCCCTTATACCCCCAGCAGCATAAGTCTAGATGGTTTAGTACTCCATAAAGACTGATAAATGTGCCCCCAGGGGGAAATGCGATATTATATTGATATCGGGTTTAATGCAAAGTTCGTAAAAGAATTTTTTCCCAACAGTTCTAAATTTTTCCGCCTTCATTAAGCTTAAATGGTATTCGTAGCATTAACAGTCAAAGCCAACTTTAGTCTTTTTGAATATATAATAGAAAAAAAATTCTTTGTTTTTTCCTTAAATTTTTAAACATTTTTAATACTATTTCCCCCCTTTTTTACATTTTAATCTTGTTGTATGTTTCATACATTTTTCCTTTATTTCATTTTCAAACTTAAAAAAGCGCATCAAAAAAGGACTCGTGTAGCTTTTATGTTTTATAACATTATTTCTGTTTCAGATAAAGGTATTTCAAAATTATCTTCTTAATATATTTTTTCTTCCTCTCGTTTCACATCTTCACAATATTTTATGAAAAATACGATTACTGATTTCATTTTCGAAATACAACAAATCAAAAGAAATGAAAAGAATTTTCTAAATCGAATACAAATAGAAACAGCAAAGGAATTGCAAAGAAAAATATATATAAAAAAAGAAAAATAAAACGAAAACGTAAACGGAAATGAAATTAGAATTCTTCACAACATCTAGGCAAGCAAATAAAGAAATTGTTGTGTTTTAAGAACCAACGCAGTATTATATGATTAAGCCAGCTAAACTTTAGCACCAGTGTTAGTCTAATATCAGTTCTAAGTCGTTTGCATATATTTGTATTAATTTGGATTTGGCAATAGCAAAAACAAACAAAACTCATTTATACCAGCCCAGCAGGAAAGCTGGCTCTACATAACTGAAGGTGTGCGTGGTTGTGTATGAATTCTCTTTTGGAAACAATTGAAGTATAACAATAATTTTGGTGCTGATATACGAATATAAAATATAACGTAAAAAAAATGATAAAAACCAAGTTGATTGTTTTATTTAGGCTTTATATTTCATTGTCCTTGTATATGCGTATGAATGTATTGTAACTACACCAAACCAAATATTACCAAACATTTCATTATCATAATTTTTTCTATTCCAATCTGGCATATGACTTGTGTCTATGTATAAATTAAGGCCCAAATGGAAACTATATACTTATTTGTTTACTTTGAGAAAAAGGTTTCATGTTTATTATCCTTTAGTTTCTGTTCTGTTTAAGGGTATTGGAAAATGTTTGCATGTTGAAGAATAAGTGTGTAAAAATATTATTTCGGTTTTCATTTCGTGCACAGCATTTTAATAAAAAAGTGAATTTTTATTTCGAAATTTCCTTCCATTTTGTACAATAAGGTTCACTACATAAACACAGCTGCTGCTCTCTAGGCCAGGTGAACAACAAAAAATAAATTTTTAATATTTAGAAAGAAATTCATATCTGCTTTTGGTAAGAATTAAACAATCAATAGTTTCAATAACCTCAAAATTGATTTTTTAGAATACTAGTTTTTTTTTGTTTTTAAAGAGAAGTAGCACTTCAGGCATCAATGTCTATTTAGGCAAGTACCGTGCTACATTTTTTAGGAAAGGGATAGAGAAGAGATGAAACGGATGGTGAAAGTAGAAGGAAAGTCGGAAATTAACTGCCATTTAAAGACAGTGACTATGCCTTTATCGCTGAGCAGCCCCACCGATAGTTAATTTTTATTATTGTAGTGAAAAAAACCAAGGTCTTCGTTGGGAATCGAACCCACAACCCCCATACTGACAAGCTAGTACACTACCTACTAGCCTACAGGGGACATTAAGAAATAAAATTAAATTTCTATTATTGGTGATAATTCTTCCAAGTGAACTGCAAAATCTAAAGTTTAAATATTTTTCCGTCCATCTGTTCCTTTTTCGCAGGGATCTTATTTTAAACTCATGTTAGCAAAACTAAAATATGAGGCAATATTGGATGTAAAAATAAATAAAATAAAAATAAATAATTTATAAATGAAATAATTTTATCTTAAATAAATATCTTTTTTTCTTTTTACCGATCTTTCTTTTTTCAAAAAAAATAAAAATTTTTTTTCCTGAAGAAGCTTTCCAAAGGAAAGCGAAATATCGAAAAGAAAACAAATATATAAGAAAGAACGTTTAAAAAAACTATAAAAATTATAAAATAATTTTAGAAATCAGGAAGCAATATTTTCAGCATGACTTTTAATTTTGGCACTTCTTAGGGCGTTTTATATAAGGTTTCCGCCGGGAAGGTATGCTACTTTGTTTTGCCACCATTTTGTTAAACATTAGACTTGACAGTTCATATTTGGCAATCGTGAAGTAGACACATGGCATTTTTATTATGGAAAAATATCCGAAAACCAACTTATTTTAATCGTTAAAACATTTTATTAACACCAATTATCGATTACTGTGACGATGAGAAAGTTACGTGAAATTTTTGGTAGAAACAACGTGGCAACAAAACTCACTACTTATTGTGTAGTGAATAATTTCGAAGAAAAAATGTCTTTAGGTGATAGGTCCAAGCATGAACCGCAACCAATGCAAGTTTGGTTGAATACATTACCGCTGTTCAAGAAAGTGCTCAGAACAATCCATCAACCTCAGGAGCTTGATCTTCAAAGAATAACTTTGGCGAGACATGCACAGGGATTAGCATTTGTTTCCATATAAGATTCAGTTGACATGAGAACTTCTTCCACAAGATACGAGAGCTTCTTCCACAACAAGTTATTTCATGAAATGGTGATGTTTATTGTCTCCACGGTGGCCTGATTTGACTGCTCCGGACTTCTTTTTGTAGGATATCTGAAAAGCAAGATTTGTTCAAACAAACCAGAAACGCTTGAGCGACTCAAACAAAATATTCCTTATGAAATTAATGAAATTTTGCGTGAAATGTGTAAGAATGTAATGAAAAATGTGCTCAAAGGGCTCGCTTTTGTGAGGCTAACAGAGGCGGACATTTATCTGATATTGTGTATTCCATACATAATTGCCAACATTAAATAAAATATTTATCAATATTAGATCCATGCTCTTTCATTTAATCAAAAATCATAAACAAAATAGTATACCCTCCTGGCGGGCATACAAAACACGTAAGCCTATTATCGTTACAATATCCTTCTTTTTATCACAGCCCTCTATAAAGTCTATACACTTTTGCAGAAGTCTGAAAATAAGGGGTGTCACGAAAGTGAGGCGATATTTTGTTTGCATTTGCAGTCATTTCAAGTAAAAAAATAAGGATGTAAATTAAAGGGTGTTGCAATAGTAATGTGATATATATAAAGCAGATTTTTTAAGTTTAAGCATTTTAATGTTTGCTGTAAATCCCAATATATCAAATAAAAAAAAGAACATTTATATAAATATAAAGGGTTTTCTTATAGTGATGTTACTTGGTTACTTGCCTTTAGATATTTACACAAGATATGTAGATTAAGATCCACTATAAAAATAAGTGTAAACAAAAAATTTAGAAACTAGAATGCGTTTCATATAGAGCGAAATATTGTCTCTAAAAACGTAATAGGCAAATGCTCCAAATTTGCACAGAGAAAGTGCTGCTATGTCTGCCATAAGGATAAGTAAAAAATTTTTAAATAAAATTAATTGAAAGATATCCCCGGTACCAACATAATTTTCAAATTTATTTCTTTAATGTTTGTACCATCGTAGGCCTAGACTATAAATTTACGTAGAGTACTCATTACTAGTTTATCACAAAAGCAAGTAAAGGGTCTTTCAACAAGAAGTTTGTTTTCTAAAATCAAATAAAACAAAAAATATTGATTAATATGATTCAAATTTTTGTTGTACTACGAAGAGAAAAGTTTGGCTATTATGAATGAAAATTGATATCTAGAAAATGTCCACCACGACCTGGCTAATAGATATAGATTCTTTCATTTAAAATTTGATCACTTTTCGGCAAAATGGCGGTCCTATTTTGTTAATCATATCTCGGATTTTGAGTTTTAAGGCTGAATTCGATTCGATTAGCTCCGTATAGAATGTGTCCTTAAAATAGCCCGTGAAATTATGCGATCGGAGAGCTTGATTGAAATAAATTGATCGTTTCACTAGCTGTGTGACTCGTGGGACCCTCCTGTTGAAACCACATATCAGTAACATCCAAGTCGTTAATAATAGGCCAAAATTGAGTTGTTATCATCTCGCGATAACGTGATCCATTGGCCGTTACCGTATTTCCCGCCTCATCTTCGAAAAAAACGGCCCAATCCCACCTCCATACAGTGACAAGTTAAGCATGCAAAGGCTTCTCAATAAACACTATAGGATTTTCAGAAGCCCAAATGTGACCAGTTTACTTGTTGACATTCCATAATAAGTGAAAATGAGCTTCGTCTGAAAAAATTAATTTTTTCAAAAAAAACCAGCCGGTTGTTCCTGAATGAATCGAGGAAATCTATGGCGATATGAATGATCGGTCAGCTTCAATTCCTGCAGAAGTTGAGCCTTGTAACCCTTCTAGGTCAAATCCTTACACAAAATTCATCCCAATTGTTAAGAACGTCGAGGACAAATTTGAATCTGCTTCAACACTGTGGCTTACGGTTGCGATGTTTTCAGTTTATTTTTATAGTGAATTTTAGTTATTTTAAGGCGATTTTCGTGAGAAATTGAATTCATTGTCACAATTTCCAAAAAAACTAAAACTCAAAACTACCCGATCTAAACAGCGATAGTGTTGATATCACCAGCAAACCGTAAGATGTTTCAAAGAAATTTATTAAATAATTTTTGCTTTAGGCACTACAATAAGAAATAAACTGTAGGATTTCAGCTTATCACTGGGATAATCCTCTTCATATTCTTAGAAGGTTGGTGATATAATGTTTAATTTAACTTTAAAATCACATATAATTAATATCAAATTTTGGAATGCTGAAATACTGGTTGAATATTGATGACGTACTAAAGTATTTAGTTTATTTGAAGTTCTTTTTTTTAAGTTCTCTAAAATGTGAAGACGAGTAAGCATAATGGCCATAAAGTTAGTCAACGTTAATTAACTTTAACCTTGCTAATGTTTTCGTTTTTTTTTTACTTAGAAATTTAAGGAGAATTTTGGAAAGGTTTTGTTTAAATGTACTTATATATTCTGCAGTTGTTATTCTTTTGAATTGTAATGTAATTATTTACAAAAATTTTATAGGATTCACGAAATATAGTTATAATCATGACTTTTCAAAGCTGAAAGGGTTTTGCAAATAAATGTCTTATGTAAAGAGTAAACACATACACATAAAACACACACATATATTTTTTTTGTTCATTCACATTTATAAATAGATTCAAAAATACGTTCTCTTATTAAGCCAACAATACGGACTTCAACAGTCATCTCTTAGGTTATTTTTTTTACTTGTATCTAAATTGTTGTTGGAAATGTGGGCCATGCTTCTAGTGCCCCGACTACAACTATTATTTGTCCGCATCATACAAGCCATTCTTTCTTATTAAATCTTTGAAATAAATAGAAAAAAAAAGAAAATGGGGATAAAATACATACTAGACACACTATGGTTAATAGTGTATTTTTTGTTTGCAACACTAATGAGGCATCTTTTATTTTTTGTAAGCCAAGTGAAAGTAGGCGTGTGAAAATGTATACTATAATAAATTTTATATTTTATACTTTATATTCGGTTTGGTTAATTTTGTATTTTTTTTTTGTGTATTGTTGTGTTGCTATAACTACCAACAAGTCATGAATCATGTGAACTCACATAAATGCTCACTCACATAAATACAGATACACATAACACACACATGCATGCAAATGCATATAAAGGTACGTGTTGGCTTTATATATATATATATATATATATATATATATATATATATATATATATATATATATAAACGATGTGTTTCACTTTTATTTTACTAATGATTTGTAAATAGAGTAGGACAAACTGATAATAAAATACAAACACAAAAGCTCTAACTCTAACACATTCAAACGTAATATGATTGTTGGGATGTGTTCCATTTTGTTTCCGGTTAAATAAATATTTGATTAAGACTTCTTTTTTTTTTTTTTTGTTAGACTTAAAACACGCACACACACGAAAAGAGAAAATATAAACATTTTAGGATATTAAATATTTATTTGTTTAAATGACATAAATATGAAAAATATTTAGAAGATGAACTGGATTTAAGGATTTTTGGTAAAAAGGAAAAGACAAATAAATTTACAAAATGAATATTTGATAAATAAAAGTATCTTGGCCAAATAATGAGTATATCGAAATTCAAACAAAATTGTATAATTTTTTAAAATTTATGCATATAAATATCAATATAAAAATAAAGTTTGCAAACGAATAATTATTTTAATTCGGCCTAAGCTTACTTTTATTTCAATTAGTAAATTTATTAAGAATAAAATGTTTATAGATTTTTGTGTTAATTGTTGTAAAGACAGCCAGTAGCTGCTAAGTTCAAACATTAATGCTGTTAATTATATAGAGCTTAGAATAACTTTAAGCTGTTCCGTAGTACACAGCTCATAAAAACACACCTACATTTATATAATTATACAGAAAAACATGGTTCCTGGAGACTTTAATTGTTTTGAAAGTTTTTGAAAGCGAAACAAAGAACTTGTGACACAACATTTTATCACATATAATTCATCTATGAGTCAGAAATTTAATTACAAAATATTTCTTTGAAATACTATAAAGTGATATTCGTTTTTATATACAATAAACTAATCTCTGGTACCCTAGATGTTGCTTAGAATGTGTCATATTTCCAACCGCATGGAAACGGCAGAGACTTGTTCTTATTAACAAGGGCAAGGGCAACGCGACATCGCCCTCCTCGTATAGGCCGCTGTGCATGCTGGACACAGCTGGCAAGCTGATGGAGCGACTGATAAACCGAAGGCTTGAACAAGCCATTATCGCGGGAGGAGGATTATCACCGAGGCAATACGGATTTCGTCCGGTGAAATCCACCATCGAGGCCATAAAGGAAGTGGCAGATGTATTTACGACAGAACAGCTGAAGAATCGTGGTCCGTTTGGCCACTCTGGGCGTTAAGAACGCATTCAACAGCCTCAGATGGGCGGATATTCTGAGCGCTTTGGCAGGCGATTTCAAGCTGCCAGAGTACCTTATGAGGGTAATTGGAGACTATCTTAAGGATAGAGTGCTGATCTACAGCACGATCAGTGGCATCAGGAGAATGGAGATTACCTCGGGAGCAAGCTACGATGGAATACTGAAGATGGATATGCCTGAGGACACAATTTTAATCGGTTACGCTGATGATATTGCGGCAGTCATATAGGCGAGGACCACAGAGGGCGCTCAACGGAAGCTGCGACAAGTCATGATGAGAACCAAGACATAGCTTGACTCACACAGTCTGCAACTTGCTGCGCATAAGACGGAGCTTCTCCTGCTCACCAGGCGACAAATTCCTATCGGGATAGACGTCCCGGTGGATGATATGGTGCTGCGCACAAGGAGGATGGTGAATTACCTCGGGGTAAGACTGGATCAAAAGCGGCGAAGATAGTGTCACAACTCTGCCGACTTATGGCGAACATCGGGGGACCCAGGCCAAGTAGGCGAAGGCTATTGATGGAGGCCTACAACAGCATTCTACTATATGGGAGTGAGATTCGGGCGAGAACATTAAGTGTCAAGCGCAGGGCGAAGGCATTACTGTCAGTGCAGAGAACAGCGGCGTTGCGGGTCGCTTCTGCTTACCGCACTGTATCCGCACCTGCTGTCCTCGTAATAGCGGGAATGCGGCCGGTAGATTTGCAGGCGATAGAACGGGAAAGAATCTACTACGCTAAATGGACGTAGCAAATGATCCCGGTTTTACATAATTGGATATGAAGGGAGAACGGAGAGGTATATTTCTACCTAATGAACACTGAAGATGGCAAACGGCCGAAACCGATTTGTTCACAAACCAAATTTGACGAGGGTCGACGGGAAACCGTACCCACATAAAAGTAATTATTACTTCATTACTTTTAATTTTTCCTTATATTTTTGGTGTCTTTAATAAGTTCTAATCCAAAATAAAAATGGTTTATTGATTTGGTGCCAAAATTAAAACGGAGATATGATGAATACACGTGTTAAAACAAATTCCAGCTAAACGACTATGTACTTAAGCCTTGTTTCTATTCTTTCTTCCCCATTTCTTAACCATTACTTCTCTTGGAAATTTTTAACATTTGCAAATAACTAAAAAATTCAAACAAAAATGTCAATTTGTCTTTAAATTATTTAGCAAAAATAAAAACAAATACAATAAAATAGTTTCTATGAAACAAAAGTTTATATTTTTTTGCTAGTTTCTGTATGAGTTTCTCTTAACAAAAAATCTACAATAATAAATTATTTATGCAATAAATTAAAAATTTATAAATTTTGTAAATAATACCAATGACGTTCAAGTTCATTTCAAATGTACATATCTAAACATCTAATTGAGTAGCTTTTTCATTTATAAAGATTCTTTTTCTTTTGCCAAATAAAAATGTATCGATTAGATTTACATTTCAATATTTAAATATATACACATGTATATGTATGTGTAAGTGAAGTGAGTTTCAAAAAATAAAACTGAAAATAAATCATTTGTCAGGCTTATTACAGGCATGACTTGTTTACGTTTTGCTGGTTGCGGTCCGCCGCTTAGTTAGTCTTGTTTGTATTCGTATTAAGCGGCTATGAAAGGTATTTTTTTTTTTTTGTGTAAATTTATACGTTAAAAGTATTACGTCAATCTCAATTGTTGCTACAAACAGCTCATCTCATCTTACTTGCGCTTAAAAGTACTTGCGTATATAAATTCAGATATTTTTAGATAAGTACAACACACACACACACACATATATATATAAAAAATTAACAATTACTTAAAGCTACTGAATGTATTTTCTTGTTGCTATAAAATAATCTCATTTCCATTTATTCGTTTGGTATTTATTGCGATTAAATTTCAGTTAAATATAAATTAAAATTTATGGAAATTTTTTTTTTGCAAACGATTTTACAAAAGAAAAGGTAATTTTCATAACTTCACTTTTGATAGGAACATCATTGACAATTTACATTTTATATAGAATTTTTCTTTTATGCGATCACTCTGGAACCTTTTTTCTTGTAGAGAATGTTTCGAAATATCTTTTCTTAAGGGAAAAAAAAAATATTATTAATTTTGAAAATTACCTCTAAAGTTAAGTACTTAAAAAAGTAATTTAGCAACTTTACTTATTTTCCTTTCAAACATTTTATATCTGAATTAAAAGGAAATTATCGTTTTCATTCCCTTCAATTATAAATGAAATATTGAAATGAAGTTTTGTTTTTTATAATTCCGTAGCAAATAACTACAACTTAAATAATTTCGAAACTGAAAAAAAAATGTTGCTAGAAACATTATGCTATAATCAACATGAAGCCAGAAACATTTTCTGATTTTCACCGAATTTAACAAGAGCAACACTATATTTTATTTCGCACTTGTTCTTTTATATAGACTTTTTTTGGCAATAATTTTTTACGAAAAGAATGTTGCGAAAAATTAAAAAAATTATGAAAATTAATTATTATTTGAGATTTTTGAAAATTTTATTATTCAAGGAATATTGGCCAATCCCACGTTATTCGTGTAAAAATGTTACTGAAATTTAATGTTATAAGTATTGTGACTAGAACGAAAATAGAAATTGTAAGAATTTTATTTCTAAGACTTAATTTTTTTTAATTCATTTAAAGCTATCCTTTTTTAATAAAGAAACTATGCAAAAATATATTTTTCAGAACTTTCCTATTGTCCAGCTCCGAAATAAATATAGTTCGAAACAAGCTGATAACTGTATGACAAAAGGTTCATTTTCCCAACAAATTTAAAGCACTTTCTCTGCAAAAGGTAACTGCAACTTTTAGTTTGATTTTAAATTTAAATCTGTTTCTTGACTCAGACGGAATAATTCGATCCGGCTCGAAGGACCACAAATGTTCAGCTCAGGGTTGAAGCTATTGGAATCTCGAATGATTTTGTTTCTCAATGAAAGCACTAACAATTATTCCCGTTTGAACCAATAGATAAATAAAAGAATTAACGAAGTTGTGTAAGAATTGGATATAATCGTTTATTTTTTATTCTGGAGGAGCAATTAAACTTACCAGCTGAAAGCTGAATTCGAAAGAGACTTAAAAATTGGGTTTTCCCGGAAACAAGTATTGAACTATATTTTCTACGCATTTGACGTTTTCGTCAAGCCAGAAAGAGGCGCATTTATATGCCTTGGAGAAACAAAGTAACGATTAATGCGCAAACTATTAGGGCAGTTCAGCATTAACACCTATAAACAAATTTTAATTTCAGAAATTGGTATATATATATATATATATATATATATATATATATATATATATAATATTTGGTATAAAATGCAAAAAGGGCATTTTTTTATATAAATTTAATTTGTTAATTATTGTTACTTATTATCGCTTATAAAATTTTCGAAAATTAATTATATTATAAATAAAAATGAAAACAAACAAACAAAAGGTAACTAGGAAAAATTAGTTAAAGATAACTTATTTTCTTTTAAATAGTTCATTTTCGCTAAACAATATTTTTTTTTAAATTAAAACTCAACTGAATTAAAAAATTTTATCTTGAATTTTTCAAAAGTATTTTTAGAAAAATTAATTCACTATACATTTAATGAACATTCAATATTTGCATAAAAATATTATCCTTATAAATAAATATGTATTAATCTTTTAAACGGTCTTTTTTAATTAAATTTTGAAGATATATTTTTTCAATATTTCGCTTTCCTATGGAAAGCTTCTTCAGGAAAATTAATTTTTTTAATTTTTTTTTTAAGTTAATTTTCCTGAAGAAGCTTTCCATAGGAAAGCGAAATATTGAAAAAATATATCTTCAAAATTTAATTAAAAAACACCGTTTAAAAGATTAATACATATTTAATTAAATAAAAAAGTCGAATAAAAATAATCCTTATAAATATTTTTTTGTTAAATTGAAAATTAGAATTAAGATTTAATTTTCAGTATTGGACATTTTTTCAAATTTTTTGAAATTAATTTTTAAATGGAACTTTTTCCAATTGGCGTTTTTGAAAGAAATTTTTTTAAATAAATTTAATTGAGGTATTTTGGTAGTAAAAAAAATTATTTTAAAACTTTGAAGAATTTTCTATAAAATGTAAATTTTCTCAAATTTTAAAATTGACTTTCAGATAGTCGAAGTGAATAGTACTCCGAAAACTTTTCTAGTCGTTGTTTAAGTTTTCTTCCTAATTTAAAAGTTTTATTATTTAAAAGGTTTAAGAAGCTATTTAATCGCCAGTAGCTGATTTATTTAAGAGATTTAAAGGCTCTCTGGTATATCTTAAACCTTGTATTTCTTTTACTAGCTTGTATTCCACCTGTTTATTCATGAGTACTTGCCACAACAGCTTTTGACTGTATTCGACGGATCAATAGTGAAAATACCTGTCATTTGTAAAATAATATTCTAAAAAGTAAAAATTTTTTTGTCGGACCAGCAGTGGGGGGAACCCCCCAATCCATACAACTAGTAAATTAGGTTAGGAAAGAGAGAGTAGTGTTTGGGGACATTCGATTTGAATTTTGCTACATTGAAAGTGATAGAAAAGATCTTTGGAGGAAGTTTATTCCATATACGAATCGTTCTGCTAAAAAATGAATTTTCTGCGTAATGCGTAGTGCGATTCACTGGTCAATCAACCACAAATTGATAGGCCCGCAACGAAGAGCATATTAAACGCAAAAATGTGCAAGTAACGAGAACAAGTTCCCTAATTTGTCTAGAGCACTTACCATCTCAGTAATGATAAAATAGTGAAATACAACCCAAATGGCATCGGTGCTCTAGAGAATAGAGTTGCATACCCTACAGCCAGCAAAGGGCCTCTGGGCCCACTATTGTATGCAGCCGAGCAACGCCATAATAGACTTTGGGGCGCCGGCCCACACATCAGAGCTGTATTCCATTTTTGGACGGTTATGGGTGGTATAAATACTACGAAGATCGGATAGAGTGAAGTATCTCTTACACCAATTTAGAAAACTGAGGCCCTTGAAAGCTACTCTCGAAATGTGAAATTTGTGCAAAATGTGCTTAGTCCATCGAACATCACATTGAATTTTTGCGCCAAAAACATCATGAGCTTTCGATACCTTAATACTTATATCAGGCATAGTAACAGATGCAGCAGCATTTTCGAACACAAATCTATGCGTAAAAATGCAACATTGAGTCTTACGGGCTTTAAAATTGACCTTATTCACACGACCTAATTTGGAGGTTGTTGGGAGATTGTGAATGAATCCACCTCCAACTGATTCGTTCAATTACTAAATGAATATGAATAATAAATTATGCTGTCATCTGCGAAAGAGCATATTGGGTTGAAAGTTTGACAAAGAAGTTCATTTAGAAAAACAAGAAATAGGGTAGGAGAATATTTTCTGGAGCCTTGCAGTAGCCCTAAATTAATCTTGAACTAGTTTAATAAAATCCCATCGATAATAACTTGTATAGAGGGATTCTTGAGAAAACACGATATAATTCCTATGAGCCTCATTCCATATGCTCTCTGTTGCAAGAAAAGTTCTAAATGAACATTGATGCTAAATAACACTTTGTTATTTTACTCTCGTTTATATAATCTTACCTTTGAAAAAATCACATAATAAAACTTTAAGAAAAGATAATAATAAAACGAGAGTTTTGTTTCCAATTGACGGGTGTAAAAAGCAGAAACTATAAACGAATAGATTTTTGTTTATATGTAAAACAATCTTTTTTTTACAAATATTTCAAGGGATTTACTTACAAGCTTATATGGATATAAATATATATAAATATTTTTTTTTTTTAACTTGGAGTATTTGTTAATATTATCGTCGCCGCAATACAATCACATTTGTAGTTGCAGTGTCGTAGCTTGCTGTCTAAGTCTTCTTGTATATTTCGTTAGCAATTTTGTTATTGTTGTTGTTGTTGTTTTCATAGTTATTTTTTATGTTTTAGTTAAGCACTTGTAAAGCTGCATTTGTTTTAATAAAAAAAAAAATATTGTCTTGTTATAAACAAAAGTAGAAAATGAAAATCGTACAGTGGGTTTGAGAGAGAAAATTTCGAAATACATATATTAATTTTGTTTAAAGTAGTTATCTTATTTTCCGTTTTGTTTTATCAACATAAAAGTGAGTTTTATTAATTAAATATGAACTAATCTTTTAACGGTCATTTATTTTTTCGATATTTCGCTTTCCTGTGGAAAGCTTCTTCAGGAAATTATTTTTTATATTTTACAAAAACAAAAGAATATAAAAAATAATTTCCTGAAGAAGCTTACCACAGGAAAGCGAAATATCGAAAAAATAAAATCGTCAAATTATTTAAAAGACCGTTAAAAGATTAGTTTTTATTTAATTAAATTAAAAAAGGTCGAATAAAAATAAAAGTAATAGTGATTTTTATTTTTATTAATTTAATTTATTTTAAGTTTGACTTAATTTTTTATTCGTTAAGCTCACAGTCCATTACTCTACACTGTCTACAAAAATAATATTCATTATAAGACAAAAACTAAAGGAACATAAAAAACTAAAAGCACAATACTATCATATTTCATATGAACGTGTATGGGTTTTCATGCGTGTGCATGTTTAAAAGTAGTTGCTGCTTTTTTATTTGCTAAAGTATTGTCTGTTAGTTAGTTTTTTTTTCTGTTCTTCCAATAACGAATATATTTTTTTTTTTTGGCATTATATAAAATAGTTTGAGATCGTGTATCATCAAATATTCTGCATGTAAGTGAAGTTGTTATTTATTTAAATTTGTTTGTTTTCGTTGCCAACACACTTCTTAACTAAAGTTATTTTTGCAATTGTAGTCGTTGGAGGTATTTCTTAAGCTTAATATGCCTTTGGCTTTGTATTTGTATCTGTATCGGATATGACTTATTTATGTCTTTAAGTGGCATTAAGTAATTTTGCCGTTTTAAATATGAGGTTTTTTTTTATTATTTCTTGCGTTATAGTTTCCTAAAACGGAAATATTTAGTAATACAGCAAAATAAAAACAAAATTGAATACAAATGTGGGTAAGGAAATATTTCAACTTAGTATCAAGTTTATTTAGTTTTTGCATTTTAAACAGCCGTCCACCGAAAATAAACAAGTGTGTACTTGTGTAATATAGATCAAATTCATTTAGGGAATTTAAAAAATAACATCAAAATGATGACGTTAAATGTTATAACATATAGAAAGTAAAATTTTATTTTCTAAGTATAACAACCAATTGAATATTCTAATGGGTAGCAGGTCAGTGCCACGTTAAAAATACTTTCCTCCTCTAATTAAATAATTATTTTTTAAAATCAGGACATAGCTCTTTTACCATTCAATAGAATTAGCTACAAACTTACGTTATTAATCGAAGATTTTTGGATGCCAGACAGAGATTTTTTTAATTAAAGGATAGTGTTTTATTATTAATAATAATAATTAAAAGTTAATTTAATTAATTAGTTTTGTAATGTTTTTTGAAAGTAGATCAGGATCGCAGGAAATAATTACAGCTTTCAGTTAGAAAAACAACTTTCTGAAATGAAATGAAAAGACTAATTTCAAGCATAAAAAATCTCAGAAGCAGTGCCTCCTAATGGTTATCTACCTATCTGTCTATTTTTCTACATATGAACATGTAGGATGAGAAATACTCGACACGTACGCACTGACAAAAAAACTTTTAACAAAAAAGTAGCAAATGACTTAGAAAGCAAATCGACATGACACCGGGAAAATAAAAAAAGATATCACAAACATTGCACCAAGAAACACGGCACGGAGAAGTCGACATAATGCCAGTGAATAGAATCGTAAAAAATCCTTATAAAAACTTTAAAATATTATATAATAAATAAAAGCTAAAGAAATTCGTTTGTAAAATCCTTATTTCAAATAATGAAACTAAATAAACTGGAAGTCCAACGATACTACACACATACGAGGTATGATCAAAAAATAAACGTTATTTTCAAATTTCCTGAGTTACCTATGTTTGATTTTCACATTTTGTTTTCTGTTATGTTGGTACAAATGTCTGTTATATATGTTGACAATATCAGCCATTTCGGAATTTCAGTTTGACAAATTAAAAGGTTAGTCGTGTTTTGGTGTGCTCTTTGATTTTTTACTATTCAAAAAAATGGATCAAAGAAACTGTTGTTTCAAAAGTGCTAAATTTTGAGCAAAAACAACATCGCATGGACATCGCTCAGAAAGAAGCTGTTAAACGGCTTCAACAACGATCCAGATTTGCTCAAAAAGATAATAACTGGTGACGAATCAAGAGTGTATGGCTATGATACTAAAACCAAAGCGCAATCATCCCAATGGAAGCGTCCGGAAGAGCCAAGACCGAAAAAATCACGTCAAGTTCGGTTAAGTGTGAAGGTTTTTATCACTATGTTCTTTGATTGCAATGGCGTGGTGCATCATGAATTCTTGCCTGCAGGTCATACGGTCAATAAGGAATACTATCTTCAAGTTATGCGCTGTATGCTTCAAGCAATTCGTCAGAAACGCACAGAATGGTGGAAAAACTAATCATAGATTTTGCACCATGATAACGCACCAGGTCATTTTGTGATACGATTTCCATTTGCACCTAGCCGTAAGGCTTAATCAACCACTGAGCATGAAAAGCAACGTCATTGACGCCCTAGGAAGCCGGGGACTAATTCTAGCAACAGGTCTTTCCTAGTTGCAATTTTAACGGTTCCAAAGCTGGGTTGCATGCAACTACTCCTTGCTGAAGAGAACACATGACTAGCATGCTCACTGGATCCGGATCATTCCCCGGTTAATGTTATTAAAGGCGAGATGATCCTAGCTCCCATAACCAAATTCATGCGAGGGCCGCAAAACCACAACCAACACGATTCTCCCGAAGGGCCAACCTCAATAATCAGTCAGAGAAACAGTTTAAAGTCTAAAAAGACAATTAGCGGAACTCTGGGGCTAACTGATTCCCGTCGAAATAACGTGAAGCTTCCATTTGACCCCTGCTACCTTCAGGGGCCAGGACTACTTTATACTCCCAGCAGCACAGGTTTAGATGGTTAAGTAATCCATAAAGGCCGATAAATGTGCCCCTGGGAGGACGCACCAGGTCACACATCGATGCTTGTACGTGAGTTTTTGGCCAAAACTTAAACCGTAATCCTTCCTCAACCACCGTTTTCACCAGGCTTGGGCTCCGCTGAGGATTTCCTCTCCCCACAACGGAATACACCGATGAAAGGAAAGCGTTTTGCTACGTTTGAGAAGATAAAAGAAGAATCGAAACAGGAGCTGTTGGCGATACCAAAAAGTGCGTTTCAGAAGTGTTTCGAGGATTGGAAAAAACGCTGGCATAAGTGTATTGTATTTGAGGGGGATTACTTTGATGAATAAATAAATAAATACTTTTTGAAAAAAAAAATTGAAAATAACGGTTTTTTTTTATCATACCACGTATATAAAGTATAAAATGTATTTCTTTGTTTGTCAGATAACTATAGTTGCCTATATTGACGGAAAATTTTACCATTGCTACCAACTATTAGGATGGTAAAATAGAACACAAATTAATTGAAAATTGAAATTAGGCATTGTACATACCATATATAGTTAAAGTTATCATTGCGTTACTTGTGAGCTGAAATAGAAAAAACAATCTTGAAATTCTGCTCAAATATTCTCCTTATTGCTGGTTTTGAAAGGAGGGCATCGTACTTCGCATACAATATAAAAATACAATAAACAACTACCAAACTATAAAAAGTAAAACAGCTGTAGGTCCAAACATAAATCCATTAAACCAGCTGGCACCGTAATTCGTATGCGAAGTAAAGATTAATTGCCATGTGAATTGGAAACTATCAACGCATTACTTGTGAACTGTAATAGGCGATTTTTTTTTTTTAAAGAGAAGTAGCACTTCAGGCAACAATGCCTATTTAGTCAAATACCGTGCTATCTACTAGCCTACAGGGGCTATAAAATTCTGCTTAAATATCCTCCTTATTAATGATCACAGCATAGCTCGATTTGAAAAGAGAGCATGGAATCTTGCATACAAAATAAAAATATATTATCATTCAACTCTCAGACTATAAAGAGTAAAAGGCTGTAAGTCTGAATGAAAATCAATTAAATCAATTGACTAAATTACGGGCATCGTAACTCGCATACGAAGTAAAGGTTAATCACCATGTGAATTGGGATCTTTAATAGACAGAGCCTTAAAGTTTTATTATTAAAACCGATATATTAAAGGTCAAAGCTGCAAAAAATAGACCGAATTAATACGGTGAGTGTGGTACCTCCCTTGAAAATTGAAAAATTATTAACGGATATGCTAAGAAGAAAAACTTTATTTTTTATAGACTTTATTAAGGCATTCGACACTCTCTCTCATAATAAAATAGTACAAATAATAAATAAAGCGAAAGAGTATTATGCGAATGGAGAGTACCTCAAGGACTAAAGCTTGGGCCACTTTTATACATTATATACGCAAATGACATGATGAGATGTTTAGGAGAAGAAACAACTTTTGCTTATGCGAACGACACAGCAATAATAACGGCTGATAACGACATAAACATTGCAACTGAGAAAATGCAGAATCAGTTAAATATTATCATGAAGTGGAGTCATGACAATGGTCTTACTATAAATGCCAATAAAACTAAAGTTATGCACATAAAGCCACATCATCTAGTCGATAAAATTGTCAGGCTGACAACTGCACAAGTTTCGTTGAAGAACTTTACACTTATAAATACCTTGGTGTGATTATTAACAGTAATTTTAAATGGAAAAATCACATGGAAAAACTGCAGACGGAACTTAGAAAAGCGTAATAAATGCTGTACTATTTTAGCAGCTGCTCCACGTATGAAGTTCTTTATCAGGCATACTTTTCATAAGTGGAATCGTATATCCGGCATGGAGTTACGGCTTTGGGTAGTGCAAAATATAGCAGCACTCTCAAAAAAACGCAAAATGGAATACTAATTTTTCCCAAAAAAAAAAAAAAAATAAACCGAAACTAGAAACAATAATAATCATAATAATAATAGAAACACGATACGAACATATGCAGCACAACGGGAAACGGCAACTGGGCAATCAGCATGATAGACAATCAACAACCTTCAGAGTGCGACGGACGACAATGAATCAAACAGAAACTTTACAAATCCTAACAACCAAGCGTTGACAAACCTTGCCAGAAACTTTCAGGTTATATTATACAACCTTGGCCGAAGAATTCTACAATGATAGCAGATATTTAAAGCCAATAGACTATACTCACAATACACGAAGACGAGCTCAGGAAATATTTAAAGTGGAACGATTTGCAAACGACTATGGAATAAATTTGCTTCCCGTAACGATGTCAGCAATTTTAAACAAAGCACCGACTGAAATAATCAACACAGTAGACGAGGACAAACGAAATTAGCTAATAAAGGAACATCTAATAGGCTCACAATAATTCAAAAATTAGTACAAAGACAGTTAAGTATAATTTAAAAAAAAGTAGTTATAAATGAACTTATTTATTTTTTAAGTTTTAGTATCCTCTAGACAATCATTAAAGCTTTGCGGGTTTAGAAATTGGAAGATAAATTTGTATAATAATAATAATAGTAATAATAATAATAATAATAATAATAATAATAATAATTAATAATAATAATTAATAATAATAAGAAATAATAAAACGTAGAGAACTGAGTTTTTGTGAAAAAATCTCGCTGAATTGCAGCGGCGCACACTGGGGATTTTTGTATGGAGGTGAGGAAAAAAATATATTTGTCAAAAAATGTAGTGATTTCATCACAAATTTAATTTTATTTATATAGTAATACACAAAAGTAATCAAAATAAATAAAGTTAGAGAAATGTCGATCGTTACCTGCAATGTAAAAAGCCATAACTAACAAAAAAGTTTAAATGTGTTTTTTTTAATTTATTATTTATTTTAAATCTATTTTTAATTTATTATTCTAAAAGAGCCTTAACTTCGTTGCTTATAACACTATGTTTTTTCTGCCTAAATGAAAGCGTCAAATATGAAATCATGGGATCTGATCGTTCGCAGAAATTCTACTGCATTTTCTGGAGTGTCTAAGGCGATATTTTTTATAGTCTTATATAGGCCTACATTAAAAATAAACTTTTCAATTATATCTTTTCCATGAATCAGAATTTTGTGTAGTGTAGGTGGCATATTGTACCACTCGTACAGTGCAACAAACTCTTTTGCCGTCTCCAAACAAAGATCACCAAATTTTTTTGGATCTACTACCTCGGTGATTATTATAGCTTCGAGAATTATTGAAAACCTCTTTATTATGTTTTCACCTAGCCCCGTGATTTCGGAAATCAAAGCAGGATTAGCAAAGAATCTTCGTGACGTATTTCCTCAATTTGTCGTACCAGCGCCTTGCAAACAGTATCAACCTGTATTCCAATTTTCTCTTTAAGTTCACGCTTTATCAAACATTTTCGGGCTTCTTTTATCGGACGAGCATTTAAGTCGACTCTCTCACGTTTAAATTCAATATTATAAGCTACATGCAAAAGACACTCCATCAGCTTAATACGCGCATGAAGTAGTGACATACCAAATTGCAGTGCTTGTTCATTTAGGGGCACCTATAAATACTAGGTATTTTTCAATATTTTACCGACAGGTACTTATGAATGGGCGCATATTTCGAAACGTTCCAAAGCATGAGCACTCATAAATCAGGGTGCAATTTCTGTAAAAAAAACCATGCAGGTAACTAACGGAAAAACCCAAATAATTAAAAAAGTACACTTTCCTTTTTCCCTTTTAATTGTGCACGCAAATTTATTAGCCCTTATTACTTTGCTACTGCAATCATAAAATTCGAATAACCCTTTGTTTATTATTTTTTTTTAATTCTGAGAATCATAAAAATAATAATCAATGTTTTTTTTTGTGCATATCTCGAGCATATTTTTTGAATTCATACCTTCACTTAATTGTGCATAAAAGCGAAACGCGTTCATCGATTTTCATGGGTTATATCTCATTTTGTTTATAGGTTATACGACTTTACGTGAAAGTAATAGGACTTGGCACCTTTTTTACCGTTTTGGATTTTTTATGAATTAAAAAAAAATTAACTTTTTGGGCAAAAAATATTTTTTTTTCTTCATACATTTATTTATAACTTCGAAACTGTTGCTTATGTAGCAAAACGTTATATAAACAGATGAAAGTACTTGTAATTCTTGATTTTTCTAAATTTGTTTAAGTAAAATCCGACTTGTGGTTCTTGAGTAATATTAAACACAAAGGCCCTATCACAATTGAGTCGCGGATCAATCAGCTGAAAAATGTTGTACTGTGTTATGCAACAAATTGTGAGGTGGCACCTGGTGGCATTGGAAATTGGTTAAGAATGTAAAAATAGATATGAGAAAATTATTAGTAGTGATTTCCAACTGTGGGAAAGTATGGCTAAAATTGCAGATTCAAATGCTTGGGGAAAAAAGGGATTTTTTTATATGTTCATAAAAATAAACAAACAAAACAAAAAAAAAACTAAAGTCTCTGCAGACTTTATTTTTGCAATTTTAGTATACTGATATATCTTACTTTAAACAAAAAATAAAAAGAAAAACGTTAGCTCACATAATTCTTACGTTTAAATTAAATTGGTTTAGTAAAACATACAATTACTGAGCTTGAGACGGCTATAAACAAAACTAGCAGTCAGATCGGAGTAATTCTTTTTGATTTGATTGTACCATTTAGTATTAAATTTCAAAATATCATTGCATATTGCATAAAGAGTATGTTGACAATTTTCCTTAGTGTGCGCCGGTGTGGCGTTTTACCCCTCAAATCATTTGAAAACTTATTATCTTGTTATCTATAAAGTATGCAGGCAATCCAGAATAATATACAGAAATCTAGTGGCTCGATTTTTCATACATAAGTTGCCCGTTTTCCATTTTATTTCTTCCTTAAGATCAGAGTATTTATTTATTTATTTATTTATTATATGTCTATGGAAACATTTCCTTACAGACAATTAATGATACTAATAAATGATATTAAATTATTATTACACAAAATTAAATAAATTACAAAAAAATATAAAACGAAAATAAAAAAAATACAAAATTATGAGTTTAGAAAATTTACAATTGCATTCTTTACAACATTAGCATTTAATGAAAAGTCTATAAATCTATACAATTGATTAAATTCGTAACACATTCTTCTAAGAGGATCAGCATCAGCATAATTAGCTCTAAAAACTTTTACCAATAGAGGAGTAAAATTGCGGGATGTATGTTGAGGAACATTAAACCAAATTTCGTTGATCAAAAATCCGGAACAGATATCTCCCTTAATAATATTGAAGACAAATGATACGTTCAGCATAGTTCTACGGCTTTATAGAGTAGGCAGCTTAATAAGAGCAAGTCGAGACGAATAAGAAGGCAAGTTTACTGGATTAAATCGTAATACACGAAGACAAAATAACATGAATTGCTCTTGCACCGATTCAATAGCATCAGAGTGAATTTGATAAATGGGATCCCAAATTATTGATCCATATTCCAGAATCGGACGTACAAGTGACATGTATAATGTTTTCCCAATGTACGGGTCATTAAACTCTTTTGGCCAGCGTTTAATAAAGCCAAGTATAGCTCTAGCCTTATTTATTGCAAATGTTATATGATCGATGAATTTCAACTGAGGATCTAGTAAAATACCTAAGTCTAGAAAATTTTCTACCAAATCCAATTGATGATCACCAATGACATAATTTGCAATAATATGATTAGATCTTGCAAATCTCATTAATTTACATTTATTTAAATTAAGCTCCATTCAATTTACGTTGCACCATTCATAAAGTGAATCCAGATCCATTTGAAGCAGTTTATGATCCATAAATTTATTATAACTTAAAAAAATTTTTACATCATCGGCATACATCAAGACAGATGAAAATTTTATTATCGTTGGCAAATCATTAATAAATAATGTAAAAAGAAGCGGACCAAGATGGATTCCCTGAGGTACACCTGAAGGTACAGTTATGCTTTTAGAAAGTTTGCTTCTGAAACGAACTATCTGTGATCTATTTGTTAAGTACGAGTATATCCACTTTATGCTTAGATTTGTAAATCCCATTGTTCGAAGTTTCTTGATAAGAAGTAAATGATTAACTTTGTCAAATGCTTTTCTAAAATCTGTGTACATAACATCTGTTTGTATCCTATGTAAAAAGCCTCTATTTATTGTGATCGTAAGGTGAAGAAGATTAGTGGATGTAGAACAATCTTTTTGAAAACCATGTTGAGACGGGGATATGATACTTGCCACTTGATAGTAAATCAGTTATAATCTTTTCAAACAATTTAGGTACAGTACTTAAGTTTGCAATTCCACGGTAATTTTCAATTTCAGATTTGTTGCCAGATTTAAACAATGGAACAATAAGGGAACTTTTCCAAATATCTGGGAAATATCCATATTTGATAAATTAAATAACATAGTCAGCGGAATAGCTAAGGCTTCAGCACAGTTAATTAAAATACAACTGGGAATTTTATCAGGACCAACATCATATGAAAGTTTTAGTTTTATTAATTCACTGATGACCATGTATATATCGAAATTAGGTAAGGATATAGATTGACTTTCAGTTAATGGAAATCAATAAAATTTAATTCAAATCGATGCAGTCGCATAAAACTGTCCGTTTTACCTTTTTTATCCTTCTGAGAACTAGTTTTAAAAAAAATATAAAGTCGCCTCCACTTTCAAAGCAAAGATGTTTTATTACTAAAGGTTAGAACGCAAAAATTTAGGATTTTATCCTCTCCTTCCCTGTATGCATAGATTTGCCATGATAGATTTAAATGCAATTGAAGTTTTTTCCTTGATATTTTTTTTACATCAAAATTTTGAAAAAGAACACACGAATATATGATGGAAATCTTTCGCTATTAAAGGGTGTAATGAAGTTTTATCGATTTAAATCAAGATTTTTTCAAAGGAAAATAAACTTAAAAACTTATGAAATGAATAGATTTCTATCACATACCTGATAGACATATTTATTTTTAAGTAAGGATCTGTCTAGTCCTACTTGTTGAACTTTATAAAAATATGAATTATAAAAATAAAAATCCGTTAAAGAATTTAATTGAAACTAATTCATATAAAACTTTTTCAGTTCGCGCCGTTAAACAACTATCCTTATAATTCAGCTCCAGATATTTTTTAAATATTTGCGAAGTTACCTCATTTCTTTACGTAACTAAAAAGGGTGGAATAAAAGCTAAGATTCAGGGTTCATTGTAGTGAAATAATGAAAAGATTTTGGAATTTTCATATCATGGTTTTTAAATTTATTTAACAATCCTTAATCCTATTGCAAATAAATCTTTGCATCTTGTGTAGGTATAAAAATTTTAATGATTTTAAGAGTCATTTAATCTTTTGTGTTATTGTTGTACTGTTGTTATGTCTTATTCATGATCAACAAATTTTGTTTTTGCTGTGAAGAGCGAAACCAAAATTTCTCTCATAACAGCGAAAGTGCGTTACTAAAAATTTTTCTTTGTAAGCGTGCATAAGAAACTTTAAAAGGACACTAGCAATAATCGAGTTAACATTTAAAATTAAAATAAAATAATAGTTTTGACCACCCAAATTATAAATTTTCCTATAGCTTTGCCAAACGCATTTTGTAAGACAAATTAAGAAATTTGAATTTAAAAATTTTTGCTGTTTAATTTTTGAAATTATAAAATATTTTGAAATGTTTTCAAAAACGAAAAAAAAACTCGCTTTATCATCATTTCATTGACCTCATTAAAGCTTCTGGCACTTAATAATTACAAGTTTAATTTTAAATTAAAAAAATTGTAATTACAAAAAAAAAATATTTAAACAAAACACCAGTAATTTAACGTTTAATAAAAAATAAATAAAATGCAAGAAAAAACCAGACGGATAGACAAACGTACTTATACCAGTTTAAGAACACATGTGTACATACATGCATGCCGCCATATATTAATAAACTGACTTAAGTAAATACCTGTTTTGCCACCAATAAATTAAATATTGTTATATTTTACTTTTGTTGGAATAAATAATGAAAATAACAAAAATAAAAATAACAGTTCAAAAGAAAAGTTATTATCCACAGAAACAGCAAAAACAGCAACAAAAACAAAAACAAAACAGTTGTGGAAGGTGTGGTTCACTGCCCTTTTTCATTTACTAAAAGGTTGTTTTCTTTTTGGCTAAGAGCATTTTGATGTTTGTAAAAGTGTTTGCTGCGTGTACGTATGGATGTATGTATGTATGCGTATTTTAGCGGAATATATACATAAACACCGGATGACAATTAAAAGCAAAAACTGCTTTTTCATATTAAATTGTTCTTTAGGGTTTTAACCCCATCACTAATATAACAAACAGTCCAAATACAGCTATGAAATTTGTGCCAAGTCCAGCATGAAGTAAATAACAAAAAAGAAATGGAAAAAAGAAATAATAATAATAATGAAACAGCAGAGAGCAGATATAAAATATTTTTAGCTTTAAAGCCCAACATATCCTTTGTTGCTGCAGCTTAGAAAGCTGGTTTTGTGAGAACTATATTTTGTATATACCACTCGTACTAAATAAGCATGCAATGACAATAAATTTTAAAATTTTATTATAACAGCACGTGCTAGTCTTAAGAAAACATATACGAACACTCCCTTCTCATAAGGCTTGGTTGTGCTAACACAGTTTCACACGCATTATATTCAATTATGTACAAAAATATGGATAAGAAAAAATAAGAATATACACTTGGTATCAGTACACAGTTTCTTAGTAACTTACGGCCAAGCAGAATAGGGACTTTGTAATTTGAAATTAGAATTACTTGAGAATTGAAATTGTTTAAAAAGACAAAAGCTGTTTAAAACTATAATGGAAATTAGAAATTGAAAGAAAGCTACTCAAGTCATCAATAAAGTCCATACTAAATTATAAGTTATGTTAAATAAAGGGGTATTCTGCAAGAAGTTTGTTTTCTAAAAGAAGATACAACTAAAAATTTATATCAATTTGATTTAAAGTTTTATTGTATGACGAAGAGAAAAGCTCGGCAATTATAAAGGAAAAATGTCCTCCACGACCACGCTGACAGATGTCGGTTATTTTATCCAGGTTTTGATCACTTTAATCACATCAGGGATTTCGAGTTTTTAGGCTCCGTATATAGTCTGTCCTTAACAAAGCCACACAAAAAGTAAGCCAGTGGTAATAAATCACACGATCTGGCTGGCCACTGCTTATTGTTGTGAAATTGTGCGATTTGGATTGCAATAAATTAATCGTTTCATTGGCTATGTGACATGTGCCACTGTCCTGTTGAAACCACATGATATCCAATGATATCCATGCCGTCAATAGTAGGCATTAATTGAGTTTTTAACATTTCGCGATAGCGTGATCCATTGACTGTTATCGAATTTCCAGCCTTATCTTAGAACAAAAGGCCCCATCACGCCTCCAGACCCATAGGGCAGCATACAGTGACACGTTGAGCATGCACCGACATCTCAGTAATCGCTCTAGGGCTTTCAGAAGTAGAAATGCGGCAATATTGCTTGCTGTTATACCCTGACAATTGCAAATAGTCTTTATCTGAAAAATTGATTTTTTCCTAAATGAATTAAACAAATCTACGCCGATGTGACTGGTCGGTCGGCTTTAATTTTTGCACCAGTTGAACCTTTTAAGGTTTCAGAGTCAAATCCTTACACAAATTTTGCCATGTGGTGGTTTTGGATAACGGCAATTGTTGAGAACGTTGAAGAATTGACAAATTTGGATCTGCTTCAACACTGTGGCTCACGGCTGCATTGTTTTCAGTTAAACGACCCAGTCGAACACGTGTTGGTGCTTGCACATTTTGTATCGAACCTGTCGGCTGAAAATTAATGAACAAATTCTTAATACCGTTTTCAGAAGGACGATTATATTGTCCGAAAATATCGCGAATTTTTCAAAGTAACTTTAACAGAACCACCATTTTCATAGTGGATTTTAATTAGCAATTTTCGTACGAAATTGAATTCATTCTAATTCTAACATTTGCCAATGCATCTACTACGAATACGTCAAAAAACTAAAAGTTAAAACTATCATGTCGTTGGTGGTACTACAACTGATAAGCAAATTTCTATTTGGAAAATCTAACATAGCAAAGGAAGTTAAAGTAATGTCACGTTCTAATGTAAATTAAAGTTTTAAGTTTTACGTTTTTTCTTAATAGCCTTTATATACAGTCTTAGTAAGCACATTTCTAAAAAATTCTGTTTTTTAGCAAAACCATATTAATCGATAAAATAAACGAGCGCATAAAAGGACAGCTCCTTATAATTTCCATTTTTAATTGCATGAATATTGACTATTTTTCAAATGTTAGAAATGTTTGCATTAGAGTTTCCACCCCTGCCGTATATAGAACATCCAAAAATTATTACCTTCAAATGAAAATATTAACTTCAGTTGCAGTTTTGTATTCGTATGTGACTGGCTATTTATTGTTGTAGTGTTAAGTTTTTATTGCTGTTTTGTAAAGCCTGCTTTAAAATTTATATTTAAGTCATAAGAAGTTGTAGTTTTATCCTTAATGTGGTTGCCGTTTTTCTATTCTATTTTATGCTCCTTAATATTCTCATGTTTACACCCCTACAATTCGAAATTTATTTTATATTTTTTTTTACCTTTAAAACTGGTTTTGGTAAGAATAAGTACCCTCTTGGTCGAATTGCAGTTTTACCTTTTTACGTTCAATGTTTGGTTGTGTTGTTGAAAGTATTTTAAATGTCGTCATGTGAGTTGTTTTCTCATGTAACATGTAAACATGTTTAACACGAGTAATGCATTTTAAATGATAGTTTTTTTTTGGCAAATTTTTCATCATCTGCCTAATTTTAACTCACAGGTGTTTTCATTAATGTAAAAAATGGGTTAGTCGGGGGTATACAATTTTTGTTGCTTATATAAAGTAGTTCTGAACAAGAAGTTTGTTTTCTAAAACAAAACGTTTAAATTAAGATGTTTTAAATTTTTATTGTATTACGAAGAGAAAAGTTCGTCAATTATAATTGCAAAATAATATCTGGCAAATGTCCACCACGACCATGCTGACAGATGCCGATTCTTTTATCAAAGTTTTTAATCACTTTTTTGGCAAAATGGTGATCCTATTTCGTTAATCTCTTTACGGATTTGGTGTTTAAAGGCCGAAATTGCCTACCGTCCTTAACATAAACCCACAAAAAATAATCCAGTGGTTAAATCTCACGATCTGGCTGGCCACTTAACTGCTGATTGTAGTGAAATTATGCCATCTCGGAATTTAGTTTGAAATAAATTGATCGTTTCATTGGCTGCGTGATATTTGGCGCTGTCCTCTTAAAACCGCATGTCAGCGATATCCATGTCGTCAATAATGGCCCGTTGCATCTCGCGATTGCGTTATCCACTGACGTAAAAAAAATGGCCCAATCACGCATTCAGACCACATAGCGCACCATACAGTGACACATTGAGCAAGCAAAGGCTTCCTAATAATTATTCTATTATTTTCAGAAGCCCAAGCAAGATTGCTCGCTTGTTAAGATACTCTGACAAGTGGAAATGGGCTTCGTTTAAAAAAATTATTTATTTAGAAAAACCAGCGGGTTGTTTCTGACTAAATTGGATGAATCTACGACGATCATAATCATCGATCGGCTTCAATTCCTGCACCAGTTGAAGCTTGTAAGACTTCAAAGCCAAATCCTTACGCAAAATTCGCCATGTGGTGGTTTGGGATAAACCGAATTATTCAGAATTTGGGGGAATTGGCAAATTTTGTATTTAGTTCAACAATGTGGCTCATGGCTGCGATGTTTTCAGTTGAACGACCTGGTCGAATACGCATTGGCTTTCGCTCATTTTGTGTCGAGTCTGTCGAATACGTTAAAAAACCAAATGTAAAACTATCATTTTGTTGGTGTTGCCACAATTGAAAAAAGACGATTTGTTAAAAAAGCCGTTATTATGAGCCTGTGTAAAAGGTGAAATAGGTTATACTTTTCAGTTAAACATGAGCGTGGCCCCTTAATCTTAAAATGAGTGTATTCATCGGTGTTTATAAAGAGTTTAAAGATCCATGAAGCATGAATTTGTTTAAGGATGTGAGGTTTTACTGGTATCGTCAATATATCTTCATTATAAAGAGGGTTATTTTTTTCACTTTATATAAATTATGTGTTTTGTTATTAAAGAAAAGGTTCATATTTATTTTCTATAGAAAAAAACATTTAATTCAAGTAAAATTGTTTCTTCAATTAAAAAAAAGGAAATTCTTTTACTTTAGTGAAAAAGGTTTACTTTACTTGAGACAGTTTCGGTACAACAAAACGGTTGATTATTTTTACTTATCTAAAATATAGCACATTACAGCAACAACAAAATAAATACAAAAACAAACAGTTTTTTGTTGTTTTTATTCAAACATAATATATAGGTTTTGATGACAAATCACTTTTTCCGGAACAAAAACCAAACAAACGTAACAAATGCCATGATTGATATGTTCCATACGTGAAATAAAATTTTATTAAAACGCCGCCATACAGGTGGAAATTAAAGCAACAAAAATAATAATAATAATAATAATAATAATAGTAATAATAAAACACTTAAAATAATCACAAAAAAAAAGAAAGGCGGTCATAAAAATTGAAGTACTTTCGGTGGAAAAAGTTCTCCATATCAGTGATGGACAATGACATAATAGTTTACAGTCAGTATTTTTTTTTTATCAAACAAAGTGAGTTTTTCTTAGTTCGATACAACTCATGAAATTGTTAAGTCTTAAGCGAACTATTACATGGCGCTATTTTGAGATTTATAACCAGTATACTGTGGCAAATCATCGTGAATAGGGCGGCTCTTTAACAAGTTTAAAATGTAATTAAGATTTTTCCTTAAGCATCTCACCAACCAGTTATAGGAAAATTGAGACTAATTTTTAGCTTCATGGGTTTTTATCGCTCATATTGTAATACTTATGATAGTACATTATTACTACATTAACGTTTGATCAATGGATCTGTCTTCAACAATGCCGCCTATTTTTAGGTTAATAATTTTGTTAATGAATAAAATTTCCGCTGCACGTTTTATGCTCTTTACATGTTTTTTAAATTACTGGACTATCGCATCAATATCAGTCAATTATTTTTAAAAAATATGTATGACATTGGACGAAGCAAGATGTAGTTATAATAAAATAGCACTACGTGCCATTTAGAGACCGCATCAAGGTCAAGAAATGGAACCGTCAGTTAGCTTCGAAACTCATACATTTTAACAGCTTTCTATTAATTCAAATAGAACCCTGTGAAGTCGCTGGTTTGTGTTAATAAATCAGCTACAATTAACCCCTTGTAGGCCAACTTTTTTGGTGTTATTTTGTATTATACTGCAATAAATACTCAAAAAATTGATACGAAATCGCTTGGCCAGAATGCATTTCATCAAGAAGAGTCGCTATGGCTATATGCGGGATATTATTTTTCAGTTGTGGCACCATACAATGATTTTTCGAGTAAACCAAGATTCGATTAAAATTTGCTTTAATATAATATTCTTTTCGACAATCTTGTTCGGCGTATTTAACTAGTCCTAACATCAGAAGCTAAAATAAGTTTTCTGGATACAGTAAATCTCCCAAAGACCCATGTTGGTCACAGGGGCGCCCTTCTCAAACTCAAATAGTTTTATTAGTGTAATTGCCTAATTATAGGATAATTAATAGTTATTATAGTAGGAAGTACTCATTATTTATTTATTAAGATAAAACACTGGAAGCTTCTTGTGAGCAAAGGAATGCTCATGAGCAGATTCGTGGGCATCAGTTGTTTTCCTCTTTTCGGCATCACCACTGTTATTCAGGGATATATCTGGTTTAGGTGGCCCTGTAGGCTAGTAGGTAGTGTACTAGCTTTTCAGTGTGGGGGTTGTGGGTTCGATTCCCAACAAAGACCTTGGTTTTTTTCACTACAAAAATAAAAATTGACTGTCGGTGTGGCTGCTCAGTGATGAAGGCATAGTCACTGGTCACTGTGCTGTCTTATACCGACAGTTAATTTTCGAAACTATCCTTCTACTTCTAACACCTGTTTCATCTCTTCTCTATCACTTTCCTAAAGGCATTTTTGCCTGAAATGCTACTTCTCATTATTTAGAAAGTGGTATTCCTTTAGATCTCTAATTAGTAATTATTTTGTATAGCGAGTACCCATTTCTCTTCTCTAATATTGTCAAATTTTTACTTAAAAGACCACATAAGGAAAATCCCATTGCATATTTAGATGTTGCAATTAAGTAAGTTCATTAGATATGCAATCACTAATCGTTAATTTGAACGTCGACTACATGCCATAGAAAACTTTAAATAAAATTCAGACTTCCTGAAACGCGGCTTAATAATAATGTCATCACTTCAAAAGCACTCGCCGATCGTACAAGCCAAACAGCCATTAATGATGATTTTCACCGCAGTGAATTACAACAGTAACTAAACATAGACTTAGTTATATATCCAGATTAAAAAAAATATCAATTCCCTTCCTTTCAACTGAATCTATTAACGAATTTGTAAATATTGGAATGCTTTTGCAGGATTTAGTTTTAAATTCAAATATTTTTTGTTAAACGGTTTTAAACATTTTTCTTTTTAATTTCGAAAGAAAAAAATTTCCACCATCCACCACCACCATCCACTAAAAATGGTAAAGTTATAGCATTAAAGAATATTTGTGGTTTATGAAAACTACTATAAATATTTATGGCTGCTATTTCTGCTAGTGTTTTGCATATAAAAATTAATGAGTTTAAAAACAAACGCCACAATAAAATATTTTTTATACTTAAATTGCTGATAACATTTATATTTTGAATTGTTTTCATTTTATTGTACTATAAAAAAATATGATTAAAAGTTAATTACAATTGGTTTTATTTAAATAAAAAATCGGAAGCAAATTACTTAACTTAATTAGAGAAAACATCATGTCACTACTTTAAACAAATAAAATTAAAAACCAAACACTAGTGTGTGATATAAATTGTTATCTATATATGTATATATAATGGGATTATTTAATTATACTTGAAAATGTTAACAATGACGCCATTTCAGATAATTGTTTTACTAGATAAGCATACAAAATATAAACGACTTTAAAGTTAAGTTGTCTGGATTTGTTCCGCCAGTAAATGAAATACTGTTGTCATTTCTTTCGGTATAAGCCATCATTGCTGGCTGTTTCTTCGGTATGATCGACAGGTGCATTCGATGTGATAACATAATTATCATTATTTAGACTATCGAGACCACGAATAAACAGCCATCAATGATGGTTTACACCAAAAGAAATGACAACAGTAAGACTTCAAAATTTTTATACATTTTTTTTAAGTTTACATTGAAACTTTGTCTTTCTAAAAATACTATTGTCTAGCCTAAGAAACTTTGGGCAAATGCTAAAGAAAAGATAAATAGTTAGAAAAAAAAATATGAAAAACTAATAAAATATTATTACGAAGATGATTTATTAAGTTTTGAACTAGAGTCGTTATCAGTAGAAAAAGAAGTAAACGGAAATCTTATACACACAAGACAATAACAACATGCTTATAAGAAATTCTACCAAATAAGTCAATAACAGAAAACAAAAACAACTAACACAGAGGTAACAAAACACACAGCCAAGCAGGCGCCTAGATTTAATGATAATAAAAACAACAATATGGGGTGATGTTAGAGTATGCAGTGATGCTAAATATTTTTGTATGAGCGAGAAGCGCTTAAAAACAACTGTATAAGCACCACTTGCTGGGCAAATGAATTGACACTGGGCCTCTCGCCCGAAACGTAAACAGAAGGGTCAATGACTATTTAGCTCAACTGAAGCAATATTTCTCTAAATGGCAGCTTCGCCTGAACATAAACAAAACTGAGGCCAGTATGATTAAGGGCAGACGAAAGAACTTGTACCCCAATAGCAGAAGTTTTATGCCATCTCTGAGTATAGATCATGAAATGATCAAGGTTTCCGACAGGATGAAATATCTTGGGGCAATTTTCCATGAGAACTTTGAATTCTATAGACATATTGACTATATCCTGGAACGCGCTAAACGTGCATATTCCTCCTATCGCAGTATTCTGGGATATAGGAGGGGACTTGATAGGAAAATTAGGTTTCTTGTCTATCGACAAATAATTCGGCCAATTATATACTACGCCTTCCCGGTCTGATCAGAGATCTCCTCTGCACAGATGGAGACGTTAAGAATCTGGGAGAAGAGGATCCGGGTCGCTTGTCTTGACCTAAAACCTAGACAGGGACTTGATGGAATCTATCACAAGCCATCTTGTAGGTCGATATATGGAGCAATAGGCTTTGATAGAATCGATGCTCATATGATGCCATCGTGTCTACAATTTATCGCGAGAGCTTGTTTCCTGGAGAATAGACTCTACGGACAGTGCTTCCAGGAGGCTAACAGTTTAGATAATAATCGGGTGTCAAAGTATGTATCTCCAGTAGACCTACTCACCTTACACGGAGCTGGCCTCCTTTACGAGAATGCAAACCTCTTATATTATCATAGAAGAATTAACTCAATGAATATAGGTAACACGGTGTATAACACCGCTCAATAGGCCATAGGCCTAGTAGATTATTAAGTTGCCACTGTATAAATTTTCTTCCTTTTCTTTTGTAAATAATCCCTTCTGTTATTTTAAGATTATTCTAAGATTTAATTTTAAGTACAAATGCCTCCCTTTTTAGATTTTTTATGGGAAATTATTGATTAAATAACCTGTAAGCAGACATTCTGTGGATATTTAAATAAAATAACACCTGACAAGTCCTTGAAAAATACAATAGTATGCAAGGAAAAATTATCGCATCAAAATTAGTTTTAAGTGATCATGTAAATATTGAATTTCTGGCAAATGATTTTTTTTTTCTTTTTTTTTTTAAAGAGAAGTAGCACTTCAGGCTACCTTCTTTAGGAAAGGGATAGAGAAGAGATGAAACAGGTGGTGAAAGCAGAAGGATAGTCGGAAATGAATTGATTGAAAATGTGTCATCAGTGAGTAAAGACAACAACGTCACTATTGTTTGTATTCAAAGTAAATAAATCGTTTTACTTAATTCAAAACTTAAAAGTGTTGTGTTTTTGTTTTGGAATAAAAGTATTCAAAATAACAAAACGTTTATTAAAATGAATAAATGTAACAATATGTAAAAAATTATATTTCTCACCTTAAATTATTTTTAATATTGAAATATTTTAGCACATACCTGAAAAGAAAAATCATATATTATAAATAATTTCAAAATGATGTGACATAATCTATAAAATTCGCATTTCAAATTATTAGTTCTTTATAAATGTCAAAAGAATATGCATTAAATTACATCACCCTTTAATTTATAAATTTTAAAGTTTTTACTAATTGTTATACATCGAATAGAGGGACAGTCGTCTTTAATTTATAATTTTCAAATGATTGACTGAACCAGTTTGAGATATTGAATCATTTATGGCAAATTACCTATAAGTACATTCTGTAATATTTAAGTTAATATTTTTTTTTAATCCTGCTACTGGGAACTACCATTTGCCCATTTGTTAAAATTTTGTCTATTAAGGTTCCGTATCTATGTAAAAATCAAATGTATTTTATGGGGCAATTATGAATTGGTTCTAATTTCTAAGCATTACTTTCAATAAGGAAACTATTTAGCACTTACTATTCCTAAGCTAAAAATTACAATTTCTTTTCAAAATAGTTCAGAAGAAATAATAATTATAGTTATTTGACCTTTTTTAATAAACTAGTTAACAACTTAAAAAAAATGTCTAAAAAGGGTTTTTGTGTACTTCTTCATTAAAAGTCATTATAAAAATAATTCAGCTGCAATATTTTTGAGTAATAATTATTTTTATTTTTATCTATTACTATAATAAGCACTCTACCTTTTCAAGTTTTCGACTCTTAATTTTCAAAATATACTTTATTTCTTCAATTCAAATAACCACTACTATTGCTCACTGCAGCTCTCATTTAAGTGATTCAGTAAAAAAATTAACAACAACAACGAAAACAAAAAAAAAAAATATGCATTAATTACTTCTTTGCTAAATTGCATATTCAAGTATTATTTTTAAATAAACACAAGCAGAGAAAACATTTTTTTTATAATATTTTTCTACAAAAGAAAAACAAACGTTTTCAGTCGTATGGAAAAATGAAACAAGTTGTGACGATAAAAAAGCACAAATTAAAATATATAAAATGGCATCTGTATGTAACTAAACTTGTAGCACTTACTAAATATATGTACATTCATGAAAGCGGTGATTTTTATTTTTATTCTAAGTTTTATTTTTATAGTTTTTATTTTGCATAGAACTAATAGTAGTAATGACCTAAATATTGAATTTTAAACTCAAATGTTAACAATTTGTGTATGAACGCGTTTGTTTAATTTTAATATTTTAAAATTAAGCTGGCAACTCGGCATTCTATATTTCAAAAAAGAAATATTTATAACTAAAAATAACTTTTGAATCTTTTTAACTTTTAACTTTAATTAAAACCTACATGCAATGTAAATAATTCATATCAAGATTTAAAGAAATCCTGCAGTCTATGATTTTATTTCAAAAAGATAAACAAATCTTTAAGATAATAAATTTATTTGTTGTTATATCATCCACAGTAAAACTAATATTAATTATAAAAAAAGTCTGTTTTAAATAAGAGTTAAGACAGCATAAAAAACAAACATAGAAAAATGTTGTTTTTTACGAAAAATAATCACTTAACGTAATTTGCCTTGCAATCATAAAATATTTGTTGATTTGTTTTACAAAATTTTGTTAAGTTATTGTATCGGTTTTTTCAACAAGAAGTTTGTTTTTCAATTACGGCAACGCCAACAATATGATAGCTTTGACATTTAGTTTAGTGTTTGTAGCAGATGCATTGGCAATTGCTACAATGAATTCAATTTCGCAAGAATATCACATTAAAATAATTAAAATCCGCTATAAAAATGGTGGTTCGGTTAAAATTAAATTTGGTAAAAATCGTAATATTTTCGGACAATCGTTTTCTGAGCCTTTATTAAGAATTCGGTCGTTAAATTTGAGCCGCCAGATTCGATATATGTAAAATATGCGAACAGCAACGCGTGTTCGATCGGGTCATTTATTTGAAAACATCGCAGTCATGAGCCACAATGTTTCAGCAGATTTGAATTTATCACTTCCGCGACGTTCTCAACAATTGGAGTTATCCAAAACGAAAACATTTCGAATTTTGCATAAGGATTTTTTTAAAGAGTAGTAGGACTTCAGGCAACAATGCCTATTTAGTCAAGTAGTGTGCTACATTCTTTAGGAGAGGGATAGAGAAGAGATGAAACAGGTGGTGAAAGTAGAAGGATGAACGTAAATTAACTGCCGTATAAGACAGCACAGCGACCAGTGCCTATGCCTTCATCCCTTAGCAGCCCCACCGACCATCAATTTTTATTTTTTTAGTGAAAAAAACCAAGGTCTTCGTTGGAAATCAAACCCACAACCCCCATACTGACAAGATAGTACACTACCTACTAGCCTACAGGGGCACCTAAGGATTTGCTTTTGAAGCCCTACGAGGTTCAACTGGTGTAGGAATTGAAGCCCACCAATCATTCACATCGCCGTAAGGTCGGTTGGTTTTTCTATAAAAATCATTTTTTCAGACCAACCCTCATTCTCTCGTCAGTGTATGTCAATAAGCAAAATTGCCGCATTTAGGCTTCTGAAAATACTAGAACGATGAACGCTATGTGGTCTGGAGGCATGATCGGCTAGTTTTTTTTCGTAAATGAGGCTGGAAATGCGCTAACGCTCAAACTATCAGGCTATTAAGAGATGCTAACAACTCGATTCTACCTATTATTGAGGACATGGATATAACTGGAATTTGATTTCAACAGGACAGTGCCACATTTCACACAGCCAATGAAACGATAAATTTATTGCGATCGCATAATTTTACGACAATCAGCAGTTAAGTGGCCAACCAGTCGAATCGATTGCAGCCTTAAAACTTTAAATCCATGATGTGAATAACGAAGTAGGACCGCAATTTTGCCAAAATGTAATTAAAACCTTTGATAAAAGAATCAACATCTGTCAGCGTAGTCGTGTTGGACATTTGCCAGATATCATTTCTTACTTATAATCTTAATTAAATTTTTTTTATTTTGTTTTAGAAACCAAAATTCATGTTGAAAGATCTTTGTATAAAAAATCTTTTGGTCGTGTAATTATTTTAACGTAAAATTTTATTTTCTGAAAATTTATCATTTCTTGCGACCATAATATTGTTTATAATATTGTTGCTATAATCATTTTGCGACCATACTGCTCTTTAATTACTCTATAAAACAATTATATAACGCTTTACGATAGCTGTTGACAAGGAATAATCAATAAATTGATTTAAACTATTAAAATATTGAAAAATTTTTTAAATTCGCTCTGCGTTTGAATAACTATTTCGAAAGAAATATAACACCAGTAGTTGACAACATCGAGTGAAATAAAGCAAAACACTGAAACGGATATTACAAAACAGAAGTTCGGCTTCAATTTTGCCATTAATTACATTGATTGCGTGCATGATTTTTTTTTAAGTTTTCAAGGAAAATAAATATTAGTAAAAAAAAAGTAAGCGAAATGACCTGTTGTGTGTTTTATAAACTGCAAAGTTTTCTAAGAAATCTTATATGCATAAGACAACAACAACATGCTTATAAGAAATTCCAGGAAATAAGATAAACAACAGAAAACAAAAGCAACTAACAACGATCAAAAAAAAAAACAACACACACCAACAAGCAGGCTTCTACACTGCATAAAAATATAAACAACAATATGATGTGATGTTAAGGTTAAATTGTCTGGTAACTGCGAAATCCGCCTAAAACAACAATTTGAGCACCACTAGCTCAAATTGAATGAATTCAAGCTGAGTCATCGTTGAGTAAAAATAATAAAGTTACCATAGTGTTTAAAGGTGTGTTATTAAATTGTAATAAAAGAACTCAATATAACAGAACGTTTATTAAAAGGAATAAACGTAACAATATATTAAGCACTGTTCTGCCGTTTTTCCGAGTTAGCAGTCTGCACTGATAAGATGAAAGATGAACTCTTTGTTACCTAAACCTTGTAAGTCGCTTGTTACTTAGTCATATTCTAAAATAGGTCTCACAAGTGATGTAAATAATTGTTTTGTGAACTCTTTAGCCCATATTTTAATGATACAACTAATCCTCCAGCCTTATTAATGGTCTCGTGGATACGAGATATGAAAATTAATTTGGTGTTCATCAAAATTTCCTAATCTAAGATGTAATCCACCAATTGCAACTTATGTTTCCATAAAAAGGAGTGAATATCATACAGGTTTTTTCTTAACAAATAACTACACTTGCATTTCAGTAGGTTTAATTTCATTTTTATACTAATCCAACTTAGAAAGCTATTAGTAATAATAAAGTTGATAAATGTGATAAATGGTTTTATAACATAAGGCTCGTGAATAAAATCAATTACTTCATAAAACATTTAAAAGGCGCTTTATTTTTCGATACACTGATTAAAATTGTCATTCTAGAGTATTTTACTTTACACAACCGATTATTTAGTAGCAGTGTTTGAAGTTAATATCCTCTGCTTCACCCTGGTACCAAATATACACAAAAAGTAGTATAAGTTTTGCTTTTGCATGTGTGCATGAATGTTTGTATAAATATATTAGTATAAGGGTATATATATTTGAGAGATATTCTTCTACTTTTGGCCAGTTTCAGCCATTTTAATAAAACCTTTTTATTACAAAAAAAATATTTTAAAATTAAAAAATAAAAAATATTTCCGACCAGAAACCTGAAAAGCATTTTTCCCGATTTCAGTAATTTTTTATACTGATGGTAGAGAAAAAAATTCTAAAACTTGCAAGAGTAGTGCGAGTATTCAGTCATCGTGGGAAGCACCCCAAGATTAGTTTTAAAATTATGCACAGGATGACACGATGACAAATATCAAAAAATTATCATTCAGATTAACAAGCCTGCATTTAATTAGCGATATAAATAAAAATTGTATAAAACAATTATTTTCCTTAATTCTTGAAACAACTATTAGCACTATACCGAATAGTAATAGTATAAGTTATGCGATTTTAAACCTAACTCAAAAAATCCTCGACAACAATGAAAATATAAAAATATTACCATATTTATTCACAAAAATAATGGCTGCTAAAATTGTATTTAAGCAATAATTTCTAAAGCCTAAAATACATAAAACGATAAACTAATTTATTGCGATTTAGACTTGTTTGCTTATTTCAATAATTTTCAAATATTCATTTTCATTTCACATTAACTTAAGTTTTCACAGCCATTTTATTCATTCATTTATTTCACAATTAGCTTTAACACTAGCATTCCTGTTTTTATTTCCAACAAATTTCCATTAGTTTTCAAATTAATGTATTTTGCTCTTTATATGAAATATACATAAAACAATCTATAATGACGATTGTTCATAAATTGCTTAAAGTCAATTAAATTGAACTATAACTTATCAAACAACAATTTTTTATAACATATTTTATAACACTGTACGTTCTACGTTGTACATTTGTTCGTTTTAAATGACCTAATGATGAGCTGTACAAAAATTAAACAATGTTACTTATATTTGGTATGACGGGAAAAAATCAATGAAATCAAATATACATACATACATACATACATACATATGTACGTATTAAGCAACTATTTTTAAAAATTTGTTGATGGTTTAGTTATTTTCAAAAGTTTTCTGTGAGTCAGTTACTTAATGCAGAACAGCTTAATACATTTAATAAAAATAAAACTGTGTAATTTTTTAATCTGTAATTTGATGTAATTTGAAAAAAAATACTATACAAAACCTTTTAAAGAAAACTGTACTATTTTATCATTTCACTAAAAGCCTGAAAGCCTGAACTTAAGTTACAGATCATCTCCTTTGAAGTTAAAATTGAATCGGTGCAACCATTAGAAAATTGTAAGCTTGTTTTCAAAATTTTCTGCGTTCCTTTTAGTTATATTTTGCCAGAATCAATTCGCATGCCAAATGCCCAAATTCTGCAATCTTGTGCAAAAAAGCGGCCTCTTGATGGGAGAGCTTGCTGAACAATAAAAGTAGTAAATATAATGAACTTGTAGGTTTTATACATGCTATCAATTAGTAGCTCCGTAAACCAGCCGATCTAAAACTCTATCTACATTTTTAGAATAATATCAATATCAGTGTCCTTACAGACTATAACAATATTTAATACATTGTTACGGATATGTCTTGCTTAAGTTTTAAAAGAAAATAATTAAGCAATAAAGTAAACCACTGGGTATGTTGTTTACTAACTACTGCTAAGAAAACTTATGCACAACAGCAAAATTTCTAGTTACAAACTGCGTAGAAATTTTATACACGCAAACAACAACAATTTGATATGTTGTTTACTAACTGTGTGGCATGCAAGACAACAACAAATATCTTAAAATAAATTCCAAGAAGAAACTTTATCACTATAAAAACAAAAAAAAAAATACACACAGCCATACAGGTACCTATACATTGAATAAACAACATACAACAACAAAATGTAATACAAAGGGAGTAGAAGATTCTTAAATTTTATAGACTTTTAATGGACAAATATAAAAGGGCAGATTCTGAGTAGATAGTCAGTTATAGTAAAAATAAACCTCGTGAAGTAAAGACGTGTATCTTAAGTAAATTGTTCTGTAGTTAAAGTAAATAAATTTGTAATTAACTGAAAAACTCTAAAACCTGGTGTTATTTATTTTGCAATAAAGAACTCACAACAAAACGTTTGTAAAAGGTATAAACGTAACAATATTAATTATTCACAAATAGAACAGTATTTTTCTTAACAGTATTCATGTTCCGATAATAATCAACAAATTTTGTAATAAACGATTTTTCAACAAGAAGTTTGTTTTCTAAAGCAAAGACTAAAAAAAATTATATTTTTATTGTTTTACGAAGAGAAAAGTTCGACCGTTATGAATAAAAAAGATTTTAAAGATTTTAATCACTTTTTGGTATAATGGCGGTCCTATTTCGTTAATTATAATTAATTCGATTGTCCCTGTATAGACTATATTGTTAACATAGACCCACAAAAATGATCCACTAATATTAAATCCACGATCTGGATGCTCATAAAATTATGCAATCGGAAAATTTCTTTTGCAATAAATTTACCGTTTCACTGCCTGTGTAACATATGGCATCGTCCTGTTGAAACCACATGTCAGTGATAACGACATCTTTAATAATAGGCTAAAATTAAGTTGTTAACATCTCGCTATAGCGTGATCACTTTTATCACATTTTCAACCTCATCTTGAAAAAAAGGCCCAATAACGCCTCCAAACCTCATAGCGTATCATACAGTGAAACCTTGAGAATGCAAAGGCTTCTCAATAATCAGTCTAGGATTTTCAGAAGCCCAAATGCAGCACTTTGCCGGTTGTTCCTAAATGAATTAAGCGAATCTACGGCAATGCGAATGGTGAATCGGCGTCAATTCCTACACCATTTCTTACACAAAATTCGCCATTTGATGGTTTTGGACAACCCCAATTGTTGAGAACGTCTTACAGTTGAGAAATATGGATCTGCTTCAACACTCTGCCTCACTACTGTGACGTTTTCAGGTGAACGACCTGGTAGAACACATGTTGGTGTTCACACATTTTGTATAGAGCCTGTCGACCCATTTTTGAACGAACAAAAGGATAATTATGATAGCTGAAAGTGTCACGAATTTTGCGAAATGATTAAATGATTAAAATTCTTTATGGATTTTAATTCTTTTAATGTGATTTTCGTGAGAATCCACTGTAGCAATTGCCAATGTATCGTCATCAAGTATCATGTTTTTGGTATTGCCACAATTGAAAAGCAATTCATTAAGGAAGAATTGAGGGAATCTATGACTCAATGACGCTGTTATTTCTGAAAAAAATCATTTTTTCATACGCAGCACACTTGTAGTTGTCAGGGTATGTTAACAAGGTCAACAAGCAAAACTGCCGAATTAGGCTTCTTGAAATCTGAGAGTGATTATCGAGAAGTTTTTGCATGCTCAAGGTGTCACTGTGATTGGGCTATTTTTTCTTGTTTTCGAAGATGAGGGTGGAAATGCGGTAACGTTCAATGGACCACGTTATCGCGAGATGCTTACAACTCAATTTTGGCCTATTATTGACAACGTGAATATCACTGACATGTGTTTTCAAGAGGCCGGTGCCATATCTCACACAGCCAATGAAACGGTCAATTTATTGCAAACCAAATTTTCCGATCGCATAATTTTACGACAATCAAAAGTTAAGTGACCAACCAGATTATGCGATGTAACGCCACTGGATTATTTTTTGTGGGGCTATATTAAGGACAGAGGCTATAGGAAGCCAATAGAATCGATTTATGCCTTAAAACTCAAAATCCGTGATGTGATTAATGAAAGATTAAAAAAGTGATTAAAAACTTTGATGAAAAAATCAACATCTCTCAGCGTGTTCGTGGTGGATATTTGCCAGCTATAAATTTTCATTCATAATTGCCAAACTTTCCTCTTTGTAATACAATAAAAAATTTCAATCATCTTAATCTAAGTTTTTTACGTTATTCTGCTTTAGGAAATAAACTTCTAGTTGAAAAACCCTTTGTATGGAAATATATTTTTAGATACTAAATTTTAAGCCTCAACATTCAAAATAAAATCAGAACCTCAAAAAAGGTGCTTCACAAAATACAGCCAGTCAAAATCTTAAGATAATAAAAAGATTATCGAACACATTATAAAATTAATAAAAATGTGGGATTGTGTGTTAACTCTTTGCTATAGCATTTATCTAAGCGCTAATTTTGCACTTTTAACACAGAACCGAGACAAAGTATCTCTATTTGAGCTTGTTTCATTTTACATAATTTATTTCATTATTTGCCTACAACATACAGAAATTTTATGAAGAAGTTAAAAGTCTCTTCTATGCTTTTATGTTGATTGAAGCAAATTGAATAATAAAGTTTTAAATAAAATTAATTATGGTTATTTATAAACTTTGTTTATAGTGTTTTTTTTTCAAAGTTGTAAAACTGTAAAAAATTAATCACTTTTCTTGATAAGAAAAAGCTGAACATTTACAATATAATTCTTACGAAATTTAAATAAAAAATCATTTAACTTTATTTAAAAAAGAAACAAAAACATTTGTAATGTAATTTATGAACCCTTTTGAATGTGTTTGAGGCTTGTCTAAATGTCAAACAAATTTGCTTTTTTCTTTTTTTGTTTTTGTAATAAGTTATTTAGTGTTGCCAAATATATCTAAAATTCCCCAGCAATAGGAGAAGATTGTCAATTCGTGTATTTTTTTATAAAAATCGCTCTAGAACTCAAATAATTTCTGAATGGAATTTGAAAATTTCGGTTTTATATGACTATATGATCACAATAAGAAAAGGTTGTACAAAAATAAATTTAAATATTAAACGATGTCTCCTATATGTAAAGTAATTAATTTATACGACTCTATATTTTGGGCCGTTATGGTCGGACACTTGGTATTTACAGAGAATGTGTCTACATATGTCATGTTTAAACTGACGCATGAATTTTAAATAAAATGTGTTATACTATATTTACGATTAAAAATATAAAACTAAAATTAAAAGATATGTTTCTACTTTTTGAATCCTTGTCATTTACACAGAATTTGTAAACCCTTTAGAAATATTTAAGCTTAGAAATAAAAAGGTGTCTTTGCCGATGATGCCATTCGATGTATATCGAATTTATTTGAACCGTTCTGGGTAGAAAATTAAAACAAAATTGTTATAAAAATTTTAATATTATATTCGATAAGGCCTTACATGGCTGTGTTGAAGTTGGCTGGTGTATGCAGAAGCAGGATAAATTTCAGCAGATATGGAAAATAATAAAAATAATCTTTTTAAACTTTTGCTTAAAAGATTTTACTTGCATACTTTATTATTAAATATTTGTTATTATCTACCAAAACTATACATCGAAAACCCTTTAATTGCTTCTTCTAAAATTTCAAAAGATTTTTAGTGACAGCTTAAAAATAATACTATTCAGCTATACTTGTTTATCGATCATTTACAAAGTAATCGGTATTACTATTGTTCCTATGATGAACAGGATAAACTAAATTTCTCATTGTCCGAATAGATCTGATATTCCTAAACATCTGCTTAAAATATTGGCCTTCCATTTTGATACTACCCTGAAGAATGAAATATTTATCATCATCAGAACTAGGATTAGATCTGACAAAGCTAGCATTATATAAAACTTTCTTCGAAAATATCAAAACTATTTGATAAGCTAGAGATTAGAACAGATTGATGAACACGATAAAACAAATCGTTGAATTCTTGAAGAAATAATCTTGTTGTGACTTATTTATTAATGCTCTGCAAACCCAATTAACCAGAGATAAGAAATAATACGTTATTTTGGCCAAACACTTAATCATATTCTAAAACAGGTCTCACAAGTGATGTAAATAATTGTTTTGCGAACTCTTTAGCCCATATTTTAAGGAACACAAGTACTCCTTCAGCTATATTAATGGTCTTGTGGATACGAGATATGAAAGTTAATTTGGTGTTCATCAAAATTCCCAAATCTAAGATGTTATCCATCAATTGCAACTTATGTTTCCCTAAAAAGTAGTGAACATCATACAGGTTTTTTCTCGACAAATAACTACACTTGCATTTCAGTAGGTTTAATTTCATTAAGTTTATATTAATCCAACTTAGAAAGCTATTAGTAATAATAAAGTTGATAAATCTATATATATAAAAATTAAGCCCAAAATAGGTGTGTGTTGGTTACCAGTGTTTGACGAAATGCGCCGTCGAATTTCCACCAAACTTTCACAGTACCTTCGTAATGGTCGTTCGCTGCGTCTTTGTTTCCTGCGTTTACGCACAAAAGTGGGTCCACAGTGCGTGTTTGAAGCAAGACAAATTTTTCAAAAAAGAATTAAATTTTTTTTCCATTGAATACTTCGACTCAATGTTTTGTATCAAATGAAATGTGTGTTTTCTTTTGTACGTTGCTGTGTGTGTGCTTGCACAGAATGCGACGGCAATACAAATCGAAATATGCTCATATTCATAGCAAGTGCATGTGCAAACAAATAGAGAATTTTGTTTGTGTGTGTAATTTGCGTGTTCAATTCCAAAATGATCCATCAGCCGAACGTTTTTCAAAGCAATTGTTAGATATTGGGAATGGCGCAATTCCAATTGACCCCACCACAAAAATGATGACGCCTCCAGATAGTTTTTGCCAATTTGCACAATCAAAACAAGAATTGGTCACAAAAGTATTTCTCGGTATTGCACAAAATTTTAGAAACCATGATTGGTAGGGGGAAGGAGCTATCTTAGCTGCGAAAAATGCAGATGTTTTGGATATCGATGTTACAATTTTAAATGACATTCTCGGGGAAATTTTTTCCTAAAAATCGGTTGACTCTATTACCAATCAAGACGATATTGTAAATTATCCAGTCGAATTCTAAAATTCGCTTGAATTACCTAGACTACCGCCTCACCGCCTATAAGTGAAAGTTAGTGTTCCAATTATTTTGCTTAAAAGTATCTGCCAGCAACGACTTTGCAATGGGACACGTCTAGTCATTAAAATGCGAGGATGTGCTGATACCACGCATTCCCATGATTCCGCCAGATTTGCTGTTTGATTTTAAACGGCTTCAGTTCCCCATACGTGTTGCTCTTGCAATGATCAATTACTTCATAAAACATTTAAAAGGCGCTTTCTTTTTCGATACACTGATTAAAATTGTCATTCTAGATTATTTTACTTTACACAACCGACTATTTTGTAGCAGTGTTTGAAGTTATTATCCTCTGCTTCACTGTAGTACCACATATACGCAAAAAGTAGTAAAAGTTTTGTATTTGCATGTTTGTATGAATGTTTGTAAATATGTATTAGTATACGGATATATATAATATGAAAGATATTTTTCTACTTTTGGCCAGTTTCTGTCATTTGAATAAAACTTTTTTTTTACAAAAAAATATTTTAGAATTAAAAAATAAAAATATTTCGGAGCAAAAACCTCACAAGAATTTTTCCCGATTTCAGTGATTTTTTACACTGATGCTAGAGAAGTCTACAAAAAAAAATTTAAAACTCGCAAGAGTAGTGCGAGTATTCAGTCATCGTGGGAAGAACCCCAAGATTAGTTTTAAAATTATGCACAGGATGATACGATGACAAATATCAAAAAATTATCATTCAGATTAACAAGCCTGCATTTAATTAGCGATATAAATAAAAATTGTATAAAACAATTATTTTCCTTAATTCTTGAAACAACTATTAGCACTATACCGAATAGTAATAGTATAAGTTATGCGATTTTAAACCTAACTCAAAAAATCCTCGAGAGCAATGAAAATATAAAAATATTACCATATTTATTCACAAAAATAATGGCTGCTAAAATTGTATTTAAGCAATAATTTCTAAAGCTTAAAATACACAAAACGATAAACTAATTTATTGCGATTTAGACTTGTTTGCTTATTTCAATAATTTTCAAATATTCATTTTCACTTTGCATAAACTTAACTTTTCACAGCCATTTTATTCATTCATTTATTTCACAATTAGCTTTAACACTAGCATTAGATATTGATGGGCGCTTAGCTTAGTAAAGCTGCATAGATACAAAGCTGGTGGATATTAAATATAAAACAGTAAAAAGGAACTCCTGGGCAAAAACTGTAACCTCCCATAGATGGCAGTACTCGCTTGGTTTATTAAAATGGAAAGACAGCATCTACATCTAAATGGTAAGACTTGATACATCTACTTTAACTTAAGGCAAATAGGAGAAAACGTATTTTAAGAAACTTAAGTCTATTTAAATATGCTACCCTACACCGTCTTATATGATAATTCGTTGATATATTTTCCTTACTGAGTAAAGATATTACTCAGTAAAGATATTAGAAGTAAACCTTAATTAATTGCGTAATATAAAAACTAGAGAAATGCTTTATGAAATTTTAATACAAGCTATCTGTATATTTACTGTAGTTCCCACAAACGTAGTGTAGTGTACGTACACTACAATCATGGCACAGTATAGGTGGCTCAGTTTTGCCCCTGAACATTTTTTTAGCTTTAATGAAAATTAATATTTGCAGCTTCTAGTAATTAAGGAGGTAATTAGTTAAATTTTTTAAAACTGAACTTTGTAGTGCTATTTGCTAACTTTGAACGACCCAACACTTGTTATTTTTATCAACATAAATTGTTGTTTGCACTAACGTATTTGCTATTCACTATCTTGCTGTTAACCAGTAGACAAAAAATAATGTGGCATCTCTACTACACATGACAAAAACAAACAACTACGTAAGTGTTTTTTAAAAGGTAAGCCAATAATGCTTTGTAGATTTTATTTATTAATGTAATATTTAATACCATATTTTACAAAATGACATGTAATATCTACTTTTTAGAAAAGAAGCCGCGCTTCAGCCGAGCAAGTAAGCCTACTGACTTTATATTAGAAATTGAGGGGCCAGCAAAAGGAAAATTTCTGAAGTTGCACGCTAAAGTCTTTTGCCAGGTCTGGAATAAGCCAGTATAATTTCGGAAACTCAGCGGCTGGCAAAAATAAAATGGATTAACCACGTCTCGAGGATTGACTCAAATGATAGGCTTGTTAAACATTGCTCATCCTGCGACAAACTATATGCTTAATATGCAAAAGCCATAACAACAAAATTTAACTTTATATTTTTTCTTTAAAATATTTATCGTTAAATTAACAGCAAACAACTTGTTAAAAAAAAACAGCTGCTTTTAAGCAACATTAGGTGTTGTTACAAAGCGTTACATAATATAGCAAGGTCGGTCTTCTACTTTGTTGTTAATTTATTTTAACAACTCTCTAGGCATTAAAATTTAATAGTGAATCGCCGTTATGGGATTAATTTCAACGATTTTTTCTTTAAGAAAACACTTTTGAAACAGAACAATTATCATGTTTTTTATACCACATATTTGTTGTTAATATTTTAAGATGACTTCCACTAATTTTTTTTAAGTTTTATCTTACATAAATTAAAATTTGCAATTCTGGTTTTCTATTGTTTTTATAAATTACGGTTTCACTTGACGTGTTGTTGTCTTCTATCAAATCTGATTTTTATTAAAGAGACAAAAGTGTAGTCCCTTAATTTCCCTTTTGTTTTCCCCTAAAAAAATTTGAAGTGCTTAAAAAACTGGACTTATGGAAAGTCTCTATAACACTATAGCTAATACTTTGTTTTAGATTTTTATGTAAGTCTGGCAACTCTCCAACTTAAAAGTATTATTATCTTATATGGATTTAAAACTACTGTTTATAACAATCGATTGCCTACATCCACTTAAATTCAACTAATTTTTAGTCTTTTTATAAAATACAAATTACAAGGAAGTGTGGGTTTAAGGTTTTTTTCCAGCAGAACAATTTTTTTTTTTAATAAATTGCACAGATACCGAGGGCACGTTTTTCAGTTTTATCTTTCCAGAAAATAAAAAATTATATTGTATAAATTTAATTTACAGGGCACAAAAAAAAGCAATAAATATGAACAAGCAGAGGAAGATGTTGTGAGTCTATTGAGGCACATTTAATAGTTAATTTGTTATTTAAAGAGTTTAATTAATGCTGCCAATGAAATAAAAGGAAAAAACGAAAACATGTCTCTATATTAGGGAAAACAATTATCTAAAAGAAAAAAAATTATATATTAGACAAGTAAGTAGTTTGATTAAATGTAGGTTTTGTCAATCAATTGATAAATTACATTAAAACAAAACACAAAGACAAAAAGTAAATAAAACAATGAAAATGTTGTAGGTTTTTAATAAAAAGATGATAAATTAGTGGTTGAAATCATCAAATATGGGAAAATATTTTTATTTTGTTTTCTTATAAAATTTTTAACGCTTAAATTTCTTACATCTATTTTAGTTTCAGTTTCGATGCCTCAGTTAGATTAAAAATAATTTTTCTTTGTGTTTTTTAATTACCCTGATAATTTTCATCTGCTTAGTTTCAGTTTGTTCTTTTACTTATTGAAAAATAATTATCTTAAATGTTTGTCAATTATCAATTTATTTATATATCAGGGTTTTCATCTAGAAGTTTGTTTTGCATTTAGTTTTTGAAGTATTCGTAGAAGATGCATAGGCAAGTGTTACATTGAATTCAATTTCACATGAATATCGCATTAAAATAATTAGAAGCCACTATGAAAACGGCGGTTATGTTAAAATTAAGTTTCGTAACATTCGTAATATTTTCGGATAACGCAATCAACCTTCCAAGACTGCTGTCAAGAATTTGGTCGTCATTTTTCAAGCTTGATACCAAATGTGCCAACACCAACGCATGTTCGACCAGATCGTTTAACTGAAAACAGTGCAGCCGTGAGCCACAGTGTTGAAGCAGATCCAAATTTGCCATTTCCTCGCCGTCCTCAAAAATTAAGGTTATCCAAAACCACCACATGGCGAATTTTGCATAAGGATTTGACTTGAAGCCAATCATGTCGCCATAGATTTATTCTTGTAAATCAAGAACAACCGGCTGGTTTTTCTAAAAAAATCTTTTTTCAGACAAAGTCCATTTTCTCTCGTCAGGTCATGTCTACAAGCAAAATTCCCGGATTTGGGCTTCTGAAAATCGTAGAGCGATTATTAAGAAGCCTTTGCATTCTCAAGGTGTCACTGCATGGTGTGCTGTATTGTTGCGTTTTCTTTTTCGAAGTTGAGGCTGGAAATGTGGTAATAGTCAATAGATTACGCTATCGTGGGATGCTAATAACTCAGTTTTGGCCTATTATTGAAGACGTGGATATCACTGACTCAAAATCCATGATATGATTAACTAAATAATACCGCCATTTTGCCAAAAAGTATTTAAAAATTTTTATAATAAAGGAATCGCAATCTATCAGAGCGGTCATGGTGTACATTTGGCAGAAAGCATGTTTCATTCATAACTTTTCCCTTCGTAATACAATAAAAATTTTATTCATCTTAATATAAATTGTTTGCTATATTTTGATTTGGGAAACAAAATTCTTGATGAAAAACTCTTTATTTAGCAAAAAATACTTTCCACAATTTTATACTGAATGACAATAAATTATTATTATTAATTGAATTACGATTGTGAATTAAGTTACATTCAGTTGAAATAAAAAAAAAATAAAAGTGTAAATTTATTATAAAATTATGCTGGTAGATTTCACACCATAATTGCCACACACACTCATACAGCTCAGCAGTCATTTTTATAACTAATGACCTTAAATTGACCATCATTATGGAATAACACATTTATATGGTTGTTGCTTATGAAAATAAATCAAATTAAATACTAAATCGATTTGAAGGTTTCTTTCTCACATTATCCAGAAAACATCATTGTTTAGTTGAAAAACTATAAGGGTCATGATAAAACAGTGTCTTTGCAAGAAATTTAAAACCAATGAAACAAATCTTTAAAACGAGTAAAGTAGTAGGAAAATAAATTTTCACTATGCTTAAAACGGCTTTGAAAATTATGCAAGACAAAGTTTTCATGAAAAATTTAACAATGAACCGAAAATTACCCTAAATTGGAATAAAATGGGATAATAATGAATAAAATTAGGTTAATAAACAAACTTTTTGCTGAATTCTGCAAATAATTTTAGAATATTTTTTATGTTAAAGAAATTCCTTCGTTATGACTCTTCGTTACTGAATGCCCATAAATACGACAAAAAAAAATTCATTTTGCATAAAACAGTTAAATTGGCTGTTACCATAAGTTGAGTTTTATTTAATTTATTTAACATATTAAACTGAAATTTATCTTTAATCCATTAAAAGCTTTCAACGACATTTGCATAAACAAAAATTATTATCTTTCAATATCTCTAGTGGTTACTAACAAAAGCTCAAATTAAAAATTTCTAACAACACGCTGAAATTAGCTCAAATATATAATTTATTGCCCCACTGCAAACGCTTTAAATTATAAAACGTTTAAAATTATAACAAAAAGAAAATTGCAAGAAACAGTAAATAAATTAAATTTAATGAAAATTTTTAAATTTTGCAGGAGATTTGAAAAAATTATATTCGTAATAGTTCTTTCTTTTTGCAACTATATCTAAATCAAATTCCAGATTTTATTAAATAACTAGCTGACCCGATACGCGTTGCTGGACCTAAGCAAACATAAGTGTTCTATTACCACACGATTTAAATTGAGCTTTTAACGAAAGTTATGGCCTTAAAATAAAAATCCATGGAATGCCTATCATAAAGTGTTTTTTTACAGAATAACTATGTGGTGTTGACATGGACTCAATCAAAAAAGAAACACATGTATTTAAGGCAACTTGGAAATTATATTTATTTATTACTTCATCTTAAGGCCAGCAGATAGACAATATTTTTTGTTTCTTATTTGGTGTAAAAACGTATAAATTTTTTGGCATGCCAACTCAAAATCAAGCCACATACAAAGCCAGCAATAGTTAATGATTGGTCTTATGCTTTGTTGTTATTGCAATAGCAAAAGCAGGGCGCAAAGGAAATGGTAAACCGTTGGAAGTCATCGGAATTCGCGGAATAAGTACATCTTTGCCTTTGAGTCTGTCACACCGAAATCTCGCATTTTTTAATGCAACATTTTGAAAGTTTTAAAATTTTGATATTGAACCATTATTAACATAGGTTTACTGTAAATATCTTCGGAACTACATAACCGATTTAAGAGTTTAACATCTCGTTTCGAAAAACATGACAACGGATTTAAAAAAAAAATAAAATAAAATAAAAAAAGCAAAAAAAATTATATATGTATTTTTCATTGATGGTGCAATATGAATATATGATTTTGCCACGCCCCTCCGCCCGCAGACCAAAATTCAAAAATCAGTCTTCACAATGTTACCCACCTTAATATTCTGAAGGTTCCCTGAAAATTTCATCAAAATCGGCCCAGACGTTTTGCAGCCCATATGTTACATACATAAATCTTATTATATATATATGTATTATATATATGATGTATTATATATATAAATGTGTATTATATATATATAAATTCATTTCTAATTTTGTTTTGTGGCATCTTTAGGAAAAGAAATTTCTCAGTATTCCTGTTAATATGGCAATCAATACAATAGGAGAAAAATGGAATATTTTAAAAAATTTTAGAAAGATAGAAAAATATCTATTTTGACTTATTTTCAAGTTTTGTATAGAAGATAATAGATATTTCCAATATAATAAAAAGATTTTTTCACGAAAATGATTTATTTAAGTTTTTAAAGCATCAGTAAAAAAGTAAACGAAATGGCGTGTTTTATAAACTGCGTGGTTTTTCAAGAAATCTTATACACATAAGACAACAATAACATGCTGTTAAGAAATTCTACGAAATAAACTAAACAACAGAAAACAAAAACAACCAACACAGAACAAAAATAAAAGACACAGCCCAGCAGGTGCCTATACTGAGTAAAATAACAACAATAATATTGGGTGATATTAAAGTAAAATATTCTTTTTTTCAATTCCTCCTCTTAACGTCCGTCCCTGTTTGGTCACAAATGAGGAGCGCTTTCGATGTGAATACATCATTATTCAGCCACGTTCGATTACGTACCGATTATCCTTATTATCCTATAATCGTCCTATCTACCTACGCAGTTAGAATATAAGCCAGCACTTGCTGGCAAATGAAATAATTTAACTTAAGTTATTAGTAAAGTAAAAATAAAGTTATCGTCGTGTTTATTTTGTGTGTATTGAAAGTAAATAAATCATTTAATTTATTTTAAAACTCTAAAATGCTGTGTTATTAGTTTGCAATAAAAGAAATCAATATAACTTATATTCAATATAAAGTATATCCAACAAAAAGACTTCCAGCTTCTCCAATTGTGGGGCAGATATCGTTATGGAGAAATTGTTAGATAATAATATTGCAAAATTAAAGATTACACCAAAAATTATAATAAACTATGTTAAGGATTTATTTTGTGTTATATCTAAATTTGCCATTAACAAAATGTTAGAGACCTTAAATGAATTTAATACTTCAATCATATTCACAATTGAAAAGGTATGCGTTTCAAAACTTTCGTATTTAGATACTTTAATAATAAGAAGAAATAAGGAATTAGTTATAGATTGGTATAAAAAACAACTGCTCCAGCTACAATAATTTGTTATTAATATTAACACAGCCAATGATTTAATGGAAAGGATTTAATTAATAAGTGACAAAGAATTCCAAAGGAGGAATAAAGAAAAAAATTTCAAATTGGTTTCAATTAATACTGAAACCAATATTTCAATACGATTAAGTAATAGGTTGATTACACATTTTAATAATAGGAAGAAACGTGTTATAAGAAATGTAACATAAACCAAAATATGTAAGTTAACAACTTAAATACCTGTTTTATCCGAGAGCATAGAGATATCAAATACCAGACGGCATTTAAGGATTCCAACACACACATTAAATAAATTGTTTAGTAAAATTAAAGATAAAATTTAAAAAATTAAATATGTCTAATATGGTGTATAAAATAACTTGTAATTGTAGTAATAAAGAGAATTGTAATAAGGTTTATGTAGGCAATAACAAAATTTAAATTTTAAATTAAAATAGCAGGACGTAAGTCAGATCAAAAATGTAGGGATATACTAATTCATAAATAACAACGTTATCTTCACATTGTTCTATGCTAAGTTTCCAAATGTTTCAATTTTAAACTTGGAAATACCTATAAAAGTCGTTTTATGCTAGAAATTTACAAATAACTAAAGTACCACCAACCAAAATAAATAAACTTTGAAGCAGATACAGATTTGTTGCACCAAATTTTTGACATTTGGTGGATAAAACTATAAAACAAAGCTATGTATCTATCTAACATCAATAATTAATACTGTAATATCTGTATTTATTTATTAATTTACTTTTTTATTAATGTTCAAAACCTGCAAAACAATAATTCAGGCCCATTGCCATCTTGGGCTTTTTATTTAACCCTCTCATGCCCCAAACTCTGTTATGGCAACAATATTTTTTTTTTAACATTTATTCTAACTTTATTGACCTTGGAAAAGACAAAAAAGAAGTAAAATTTAAAGTTGCTGTTCCAATCTAGTTTTTGTAGGATGTTGTATATATACAACATGGCTCATAAACCGGGGTAATAAGGTAAACTCTTTTGCTAGAGGAAAATAATTGTTTTATATTGATTTTATTGAGTAATTTAGAAAGGGAAAAGCATTTAATAGCAGAATGTTTTTTAAGATATTTTAATATACATTTTCATTTTTCATGGAACTCCTTGAAATAATTTCTTTTAGGCGTAAAACATATAGAAACATTGCATTTAGTGCAAATGTTAAATCATTTATACAAAATTTACAACGTGACTGCTTTGGTTTGTAACATGGCAAATGAACAACGCCATCGTACCTGACGCCTGCAAATTGAATTGAAGGTACACAACGCTCTGAAGTTACGGGAGACATTTGTAAAGAGTCTAATGGACGACCACACCTCCTCGGGCCTAAAGTATTTTTGTATATAAGGCCAGTAGCAACTTTAGTTTGCAATTGTATAAGAGTAAGTGACCGTGACGTCTATATAGAAGCCAACTATTTGTGACTGCGGAGTTCAAGACCCAAAAGAAATTTCTCATTTTCAGGATCGGTGATTTATTCTATATAATTCACAGAGCGCATCTGCCAGGTCAACACCTCGCATAAAATGGTTATATTGCTGAACAGCATTTTGAATTGCAATTTCAGCAATTTTTTTCTCTCGTTGATTCCATCTCCGACATGTAGACAATGGTGCAATACAATAGTCCGTGAACAGCAGCTGTACAGTTTTATTATCAAACCATTTTTTAACTTTGATATCATTGTGTGATTCCACTCTATAATCGTATGAACCACGCACGTTTTCCTTCAACTTTGCATTAGAGTCTAAACTTACCTTTCCTAAACGGTTGCTTCGCACTATTCCGTTTGCTACAAAATCTTTATCTCTTAGAATCTTCATTAGGTGAAAGGATGTAAACCAATTATCAAAGTACACCTCATAGTTTTGATTTCTAGCAAGTTCCTGAGCAGATGGATAACCATGTCCAAAGAAATATCTAAACCATATTATAATTATTAACATTCTTCCAATTCTTCAGCTTCTGTTTCTTTACGGACCTCATCGCGTAAATCTGCAGCCGTTATTTCCTCGCAAAGACTATTCAAAATGCTTGCTTCGTCAACAGGAATTTCTACCGAAGGTCCTTCAGGTTCTGCTTCAGCATCTGGGTCATCCCAATTGAGCTCCAGAATATTAATTTATTTAAATTTACAGTCAAGCCCTTTTGTCTGTTCATAGTGGATTTGGGGTCCAAACAAAAATATAACTTACTGGAGAATAACATAAAAGCAACAAGAAATGTAAAGCAATACAAATGCCACTGAAATACTTTAAGTCCTTTATTAAAATTAGAGCAATTGTTTATTGCCAAAATTTTCAGGAAAAAAATCGTCCACCCACGCGCACAAAACACTGAATAAGAAACACAAAAACTTTTTTATTTGCGAAAAAAAAAACAAAACAAAACTGAAGCAAAGATATAAAATATATTTTTGCTTTGCTTCTCTAAAAAAAATGTATCGTTTGTTATGATACAGGAGCTCTTAAATAGCGTCGTTGTATACAAACAACAAATGCCTGAAAGGGTTAATGCTTTTGAAAAAATTCTTCACAATCAATCAAATTACGGCTGTGTATCCGCTGTTCGTTTTTTTCTATTTATGTTAATGATTTACAGCTGTATTTAAGCGGTCCAGTCGTCTTCATTGCTGAAAATATTTCAAGACTGAATGAGGAATTATTTGCAATTGCTAAAGGATTTTGTTTAAACTCTCGTAAATCAAAATATATTATAATTCGTAAGGAAACTAAAAGTCATATAACCGATTTTGATATTTTAATAAATGACCAAAAAATAACTAAATCAATAATAGTCTTACTTGGAGTTGTATTGTATGGATTATTGCATCCTACGGTCACTAAAATCGGCTCTATTCACACGACCCGATTTGGAGATTGTTGCGAGATCGTGATTGAACGTATCATTCATATTTTGCCCTTTAGAACCCACCTCCACCTGGTTCAGTGTATTACTGAATGAATACGATTGACAAATGGTGGTGTCATTTGCGAAAATAAAAAATATATAAATTAGGATAGAACAAAGAACAAAGCCTTGTGGTATCACTGAATTAATGTTGAACTCGGTTGATGAAATGCCAACTATAACAACTCGAATAGTGTTTCTTCTAAGAAAACTCGATATAAAGCTGGAGAAATTATTACCGTCACCAAAAGCAACAAGTGCATCATACCACACTCTATCAAACGTCTAGATATCTAGAGCCATCACGTTACTTTCTTCCAAATTATGTATAGAGTGTCACCCCTGTTCCAAAAGGAAAGCTAGCAAATCCCCAGTACGGAAACTATGCTGTCGGTCGCTAAGTAAATGCAAAACAAATTTCAAATGGGCGGTAATTTTCAGGGTTGTTAGTCTCGCCCTCTTTTTGGAATCGGCATTACAATAGTAACCCTCCTACACTTTGGAAATTCACTGGCATGACACAACGTTCTGAAATATAATCTGTATTTAAATTTTTAATTTTTTAAACAATCAATAAAAGAAAAGAAGAAATAAATAAAATTTAATTGGAATGGCATATTTTTTTTATTGATTGTTTAAACAATTTTTTATACCCTTTTTTCCCGAAGATACCACCCAACGGTGTGGCAAAATAAAAAAAAAAAGCTTGTGCTTAAAATAAATTATTTATAAAAACATTTCTTCACATATTTATTTATTTTACATATTTTTTAAACAAAACAAAAAGTATTTACCATTTCAAGTGATTTTGTTTGCATATTTTTGAACTAATTTCTTTGCTTTTGAAGAGTAAGCAAAACTTATCCGTTTATATTTCCTTGTTAATAATAGTACGTAGTTGTTGTTGTTGTTATAATCTTTGCATAATCAATTTTATATTTGGTTAGTGATATTGCAGCAAATATTTTATAATATTATTTATTTTAAATGTTTTTTGTTGTTTTTTGCCTTCTCCGCACTGATTTTGCTGTTAAACACTTGTTTTTCAAACAATGGTTTTATATTACTTTTTCGATAAATAAATAATTTTTGTAGTTGTTGTTATTTTTCATCCAACAAAAACTAAACCAATAAACATGCTCATTTTAAATTTTGCCATGGATTTCACAATAAATCGTAGATTGTGGTTTTAAGCTGCCTTTGATACCGATTTGTTTTCGCTTTTTTTTAGTTTTATTTTTATTTAAATTCTAAAAATATTGTTTTATGTTCAAAGTTTGATTTAATTTTTTTTTCACTTTTGAGCTGTTGAGAGTTGTTTTAATTTTTTACTTCACTGATTTTTTGTTTTAATTTTACTTGAAACGGGGTTTGTGTAGCCAGCCAAGAATTTGTTAGAAATTTTAAATCAAATTCTATTTTTTAATTGATTTCTTTTTTGAAGTTTTTTTTTTTTATTTAAAAAATTTTTTTAGTATAACACGATTTTATTTAAATCTAGAAAATAGAAAAAATGTAAACTTAGTACAAAAAGTAAATAAAAGATATCGCACTCGTTCAACAATACTGTATTAACTCAAAAAACTCAAAGTTTTCAGGAGAGACAAAAAACTTTTTTCTCATTGCTTAAGAAAATTTTCATAAGCAAAATTTGGCAATATTTAGAAAAACCATCAATTATTGTATTGCGTGGCATTAACTTTTTATTTTCTCATTGTTTGCAGATAAAAAAGGGATTTTTTAGTTACTATCATTTTCTTGACTTATTTTTGTTTATAGAAGTAAATATTTTGAGTTATGTTTTTTTACATGAAATTTATTGCTGAATTTAATAAATTTTTAATAAAACAGATAAACATGAAAGGAAAAAGTAAACAAAGTTTTTAAAGCTAAATGAATGCTAAAAACCGCTAGAAAAAGTTTAAAGTATACATTTTATTAAATTAATTCCCTATTAAGTTTTTATGGTATAATTCGTAATAATTTTTAGGGATTATGTTTTTCTTGACTAGGTCCATAATATCCCTTTTTTTCGGACAACGGCACCTTTTCCAAATAAACACAAGGTAACCTGAAATAATTACAAACAAGTAAGTTTGGTATTAGAATTGGGAAAATGAGTTTAGAACTTATTCCAGGTTTCTCCAATAATTTTTAGATTTCAAATTATCTTTCTGTACAAAAACTTTTAAGTTTTGTAAAAAATGAATCCAGACTATCTTTTTCTACTATGCCAATTCTTTTTTCGCGCTCCTATGCTATGACTGTATCATTTATGTCAAGTGTTGCTTTAAAAAATAACTTACACACTCTTACTTGTTGCGAGCTAATTTCGAAGAAAAATGCATTGTTCAATCTGCGTAAATCTTGAGTGCAGGAGTATCTGTACTTTGGCTTAATTGGTTTCATATTATTGGCTATAAATTCTCTTTTTCTCTTCAAGCTAGTCATATCCTAATATTTATGAAATACTTCATAGCGCGATGATTCTGTTATTTTTTTACTACACTGAAGGCGACACTTCTCACCACAACCTTCTCGCAAACGCTTGTCTTTTATCGTCTTAGAAGAATTATAAATCGATGAATAAGAGTACCCTGAGTTTCGCAATTTTTTTTGCCGTTTTTGTCGCTTGTTATTATGTTCACTTTTCTCACGCTTTCTTTTTTTTAACACTTCTTCATCATGAGAATCAAATTCTGAAGAACTGTTACTACTCACTGTACGTGGATCAAAATCATTTTCCGAATTATCACTGAATAGATCTGCAGAGCTGCTGCCAGAAGAATGACAACTTTCACTACTTATATTTGTTGTACTGTATAATAATGAATAGTGCTCTATATTTGGACAACTCATTTTGTTAATTGAACTAATTAGACCTTTTGATTTCAAATATTCACTATTATGTTTAATAAATTTAACAATAAAATTTCTTGCTGATCAAAAATAAAATGCTACATTGCTCAAATACAAAATTATAAAGTGAGATATTACAAAGTGTCATTAAAATTATTTCATCACAACAGTAATAACTCAATAAAGAAAGAGTTGTTTCATGAAAACAGTAACAACTCAAAGAAAAACTTGAGCATTATTTCATGAAAACATTCATAGTTCGTCTTTAAACAAAAAATTTACTTAACCTGAATCAATTAAATAGTTGCATTTCAAAATACTGCCTGACCAAAAGAAATTTTTATTATAAGAATAACATCTTTACTCAAAATACTACTCTTTATACGAAAAAATAATTATTTGCTAAGACCAATACTTCATACAACTCAAAATAATTTTGTTTTCTTGATTCACAGAAATAACCAATTTTTGAAAGAAAAAAGTCACAACATATAATTTAATTAAAAAAGATTAGTCAAAACTATGGGAATTTTTAACCATAGGTAGACATAATTGTTATGTATTGTTTTTTGCAAAAAAGATAAAATAAAAAAATTTTGAGTTAATACAGTATTGTTGAACGAGTGCGATATGTATAATAATTGTTTAAAGATATTGAAGTTAATCTAAGAAACATTTGGAAATTAAAAAAAAAAAACAACAGGCAGCAGTCGATAATTTCATATTTCTTTAGAATGCAGATCCACTGTGTGTTGCGTTGTAGTACATATTAGTGGCCACCGTACAAAACTTTAAAAGTAAGTTTATTAAATTTGATTTTATTTTAAAAATCAGACAACAACAGAACAAGGTCATATTCTACTTGAGCAGAATCGACTAAGAGAACAACAGTGCGTCTGCAAAAACAAAATAAATAAATAAATAAAAAAACTTAAACACAAATTGTTTAAACCGGACTAACAACAACAACACATTTTTAATTTTTTACAGAATTGTAGAAATATTATAAAAATAATCAAAATTTAGATGTAAAATGTACAGTCTCTTCAGCGAGTAAAGTGTCCTTATTTTTGCAGTGAATATTATTTACAATTATTTCGCAATGTGCAGAATTTTTATATATTTTTGACCCAAAAACTAAAAATTGTATATTGTACTGTATGTTGTAATATACAACTTTACAAATTTTTTATTTATATTTTATTTATTTATTTATGTAGATATAAGTCGAAGTTTTTTATTAACGATTTCATTTTATATCTTTTAAGGAGGAATAATGTTAAAGCCCTTTCGAATAAAAGTTTTTACAGTTTCTAACGCCTTAGCACTATGCTATTTTTAAATTTTTTTTATAAACTTACTATTACATTTGTTTTAAAAATTTAAAAAAACTTAAAGCCTTTTTAAAATAATATTACGCCTGGCATTTTAAGCCAGCAGCTGTTAAACAAAAACATCATCATTTTGAGCCTTCAGTTTTTATCATATTTTCTAATCCATTATATTCTTTTATCAAGTTCAATTTAGCTTATTTCACAGTTAACTGCAAACTTTTGTTAGCCTTGTTGTCCATTTATATTCCTGTCCTTACTTTACATTTTATATATGTATTTAATTCGTTTTTACCTTAAAGTCAATTAAAAAGTATCAGCTGCTACCAACAACTAGCGCACCAATATCTCCCCCCTTGTTTTATATAGCTGAACAAGGTACGAACGTATTTGAACAGACCAACATAAAACAAGCAACAAAAAAAAAAAATAATAAAAAAAAAACAAACAGCAGTTTGTTTTTTTGTCTTAACAACAGTGACAGGCTCTAAACAACAATAAAAATGTGAAAACGCCAAAATATATGGAAAAGTAAAAAAAAGCAGGAAAATACAAGGAAAAAAGGGACAGGCTTAAATAAAAACAAACAAAAATTATTTTAACATTTGACTAACAAACAGGAAAAAATAAAGTCAAACAAGAAAGGCTATAAAAACAACAACAGCAACAACAACAACAATACTAACAAATGCTTACACTTACACTTACTGTAACAGTAACTTTGATGCCAAAAACTGACAATTGTGAAGTGTATAAATGAAATAATGACGTTTTGGAGTGAGTGCATGAGTGACTGTTAAAAAAGTAATTGACTGGCTGACTGACTAACTGTCTAGCTAGCTGGCTGGCTGGCTGGCTGTATTGAAAACAACAAAAAGACAAACACACACACAATAGCGATGCATAAGCATAAGTGCCAAAATATAAAATCAACACAGCCCTACATACACACAAAGTCATCCTCTCATTCTGACAATCTCTTTTAGCTAGTTTAGGTAATAAAAGACTTTAAGCCCTAAAAAAGCAAAAACAACACGAAAACAATTGGCTGTACTTGTTTAAACTTTTTGATGTTGAAGTTTTTGAACACAAAACTTTGATATGAATATTAATTTTTGCTAAAACTTTTGGCAATAGAGACTTTTAAATGCTTTACTTTTATCGATTCTGCGGAAAAAAATATTCTTTTTAAATTAATAGCTAATTTTGTTAAGTGTAAAAGTATAGTAGAGGCCAGATTGATTTTTCTCAGTAAGATTTAAAATCGTGAAGGCTCTTAGAAAAACTCCCAAAGTGAATATTTCTATGAAATATTTAGTATTTTATTTAGTGAATATCGTTAATCCAAAATATCTTCATTGAAGCGAAATACATCCTCATTAAACTGATACCGACTTAGCTAAATTCTTTCAAACCTTTTTAGAATAGCATGAACTTCAGAAACCAAAACTACAACTCAAAATCGAAGTCCATCCTATTTTCTATATTTTTCATATTCGAAAAATATTGAACGATCACTTTCGAAACATTAAAAAATACCGAGAAGTTAATAGTGGTAGTACGCAAGGAGGAATATGAGAGTAAAAATTTTTTATTTTTTTATTTATTAATAATTACTTACATTAGTACAATTAAAGTAGTTAACAAAGAAAAAGAAAGCTAGCTACTAAGGCTTACGTCTCATAAACTTATTTTACAATTTATGTAAAAGATCACAGTTTAACATTAATTTATGGAGAATTTCAATGTTGTGATATTTTGTTTTATTATTATTGTTATTACTTTTATTTTTATTCGACCTTTTTTTTAAATTTTATTAAATATGAAATAATCTTTTAACGGTCTTTTTAAATAATTCAACGATTTTATTTTTTTCGGATATTTCGCTTTCCTGTGGAAAGCTTCTTCAGGAAATTATTTTTTATATTATAATAAATAAAATATAATAATATAAAAAATAATTTCCTGAAGAAGCTTTCCACAGGAAAGCGAAATATCGGAAAAAAATAAAATCGTTGAATTATTTAAAAAGACCGTTAAAAGATTATTTCATATTTAATAAAATTATTATTGTTATTAATATTTTTTAAACAGCTTGAAAGTTGAATAAATTGAAAGAGTTTTGTTCTAAGATTGTGAAAAGTTTAACACTCGCCCATTAAATGGGAAATTGTAAATTGGTAGAGCAAATTGGACGTTGAGATCTACTAAATATCTATGAGGTAATCTGGTGTGGGCAATTCTCAATTCTCATTCTAACTAACTAGATTGGAAATCTGCTTAAAGTATGTTTAGGGTAATTTAATCCTTTTCCACTTGTATTTAAATTTTTGTCTGCATGATGGTAGTTGTATCATTACATGTCCTTCCGGCTCGTATATTCAATTTAAAAAATCATGATTATCAAAAGTCGGGACACAAGGTAAAGGCATAGGTTTTTACTGTCAGGCTGTTCATTATCTGTTATTGCAACGGGCGATGGGACCTACATAATCTTGATTTTTTAGGAATTTTTATGCAAATGTTTCTAGATCAGAGGTGAATCGTACAAAGTATTTTTTATCCCTAAAATAGATGTGGCTATAACAAATTAGTTTGGGTTTTGTGCTACAAATTTGGCTGCTGTATAAATATATCTAACGCTTAAGTTGCGAAGTTGAAGCAGTAATTGTGAAGTAGCCCTTGTCCAATGATCTTATTACCTTCGTAAAAATAAAAACCCAATTATAGTTAGTTAAGTAAAAAAATGCATGCAAGTATGGCTAATAATAATACTTTTGGTAAAACAAATTTACTTTCGGAATGACTGGCAAATTACTGTCGCCTAGAAGTGTTGCAATTAGTAGATAAATGGCTTTTGAAAAATCCAATTCAAAATTCAATTTAACATCTTACCCAGATGAACATTTTTGAAGATCTTGTGTAAAAGCTGTGTGTAACGGTTGTTCGCAATGTTTCAGACTCTCCACCCTAGGCATAGTTAATTCAGATGTCATGGATACATAAGCGCATTGCTGTGATTTCACGATACAAGAAATCATCCTACATACGGCAATCAAAATTAAATATAATATTAAACTCACTATTGACGTAAGGGTAGTCAATCATATAATAATGTCAAATTTTTGCATGTTTATGATTGTTCTGTGCTTGTCTTTTATCGTTGACGTACAAGTCCTTACGTCAATCATCGTTTACATTTTGATTTCACAACGTTCGCTTATATGCATGTTATCATCTGATGATGATAATTTATTGTTATTGACGTGCCGTGCAGTTTTACCGAAGAAGAAGACAAATATAAAAAAACAACAACAAAACTGAATATAAAGAAATCGCTTCTTAAATGAAAATCTCCTAAATGAATTAAGTAAAATAGTCTTTCAGTTTAACATTTACATAAAACTCTTTAGCATTATCATAAATATTTTGCATACACACGGATCAACATTTCGGCATTCACAAAGCTAACGAACTTTTTATTGATTAATCCGTTTTGGAAACGTCAAATGAAAAAGCAACTAGTTTTGATTTCTCTTAAATATTGTCGAATATTGATTGCTTCTTGGGCACTTTAATTTTTTTTGTTTCTTTTGTTATAAAGAGAAGTAGTACGTACTTCAGGCAACAATGCCTATTTAGCCAAGTACCGTGCTATATTCTTCAGGAAAGGGATAGAGGAGAGATGAAACAGGTGGTGAAAGTAGAAGGATAGTCAGAAATTAACTGCCGTATAAGACAGCACAGCGACCAGTAACTATGCCTTCATCGCTGAGCAGCCCCAATTTATTTTTGTAGTGAAAAAAATAAGGCCTTCGTTGGGAATCGAACCCACTACCCCCAACCTGCAAGCCAGTCTCTTACAAAACTATAAATCTATAAAACCGTAAATTTATGAATCGTAAAATATTTAATTTAATTGCTAGAGAAAATTGTTAGATGTAAATTTTAAATTATGATTCAATATACAAAATGGTGAAGGAAAAAATCATTTTCAAAAATCATGTATTTTTGGGCAAAATCGAAAGATGAATGAAGAAGGCGATTAATCTATCGGACTGTGAGTTACAGGTACCGAAAAGGTACATGAACAGCATTACGGTTATATAAATATAAATAATAGAAAACTATTAAAAATATTCAACAATAATTATTTATAAAAAAAATTTGTATATTATATTTACATGAAGCTAGACTAATAGTGCTGGCTGTACAGTGCTCAACCAAAAAGTAACCAAAATATGGTAAACTTAAACTTAATTTTTTGTAAATCATTAAAATCTTTACAAAGTCTTTTAATTGTGTTTTCGTAGTCATTATTTCTATGGAAAGACAAACCAGTTAGAATAAAGTTTCATTATAACAATACGTGCGCTGATGCAAAAACCGAGTACTAAAGCCAATACAAATTTTTAAATGCAGAACAAATTGTTAAATATAGAACAACTAACATTTAACAACCAATAGTAAAGTGGAACATCAGTTTTAGCCAATTTTATATGGCAAGAAAAGTGTTTACCTTCTTTTTTTCTGTAACATAGAAAAGAATTTCTTTTTTCCTATACTAATTAACAACTTAATATGGGAGAAAGATAACAGTGTGATAGTTAGGAAGTAATATTTCTCGATATTAAATCAAAATAGAAAAAAGGTAATGTCGATAAGTGGATCCATGGATCCGACTTTAAATAAACTTTAGAATTATCAAATATGGAACATCATGGTTAATATAATAACCAAATAAAGAATACATTTTATAATATTAATTAATTATAAAGTTTTGTTATTAAATCACTACCCTGAAATATATTTAACAAACATAGTTTATCTATTTTTATTTTCAGCTTTTAAGCCGCACAAAACATAAAGCCGACGTTTAAATATTTAAAATTGAAAAAATTGTATGACTGCTGATATGCAAAAAGAAGGAAGTGGTTTAAGGTGGTATAATTAAGATTTAGTACCAGAATTTTTACCTGATTCTACGTTCTGAAAATAATATAATGAAATATAATTGCAATATATATAATTTGGGTATGATTTTACGTCGACCTTCGTCAAATCATACACAAATAAATTAAGCCCCGTCGGAAAATATACGCACATATCAAATATATATATAACTTCATCTAGCATTGAATTCATTCTATCCTGTCTATTTCCTGACGATTGCTTCGAAGTAATATTTTCCATATCTCGACAACCGTGCAGTTTTTCTTCATAAAAATGACTCATAACCTTTTTTTGGTCCCTAAATAAGTATGAACCATATTTCGTTGCGGTTATTTCGTTTGTGCATGAAAGCGTAGCGTAGATCGGCTTTGATCGCCTTGTATAAGCCCAAGAATCAGAACATATTTAATCGAATTTTAAGGAGTAGACAATAATGTATATCAAAACTTGCTGCTTGTGGTATGGGTGATATTTTTTCTAGGTTTATATCGAGTTTTCTTAGGAATCACACTAAACAAGTTCATAATGTTTTACGATTCATAAATTTACGGTTTTATAGATTTATAGTTTTGTCAGTATGGTGGTTGTGGGTTCAATTCCCAACGAAGACCTTGGTTTTTTTCACTACAAAATTAAAAATTGACTGTCGGTGTGGCTGCTAAGCGATGAAGGCATAGTCACTGGTCGCTGTGCTGTCTTTTATACGGCAGTTAATTGCCGACTATCCCTTTCATCTCTTCTCTATCCATTTCCTAAAGAATGTAGCACGGTACTTGACTACATAGGCATTGTTGCCTGAAGTGCTATTTCTCTTTAAAATAAAAAAATGTTATAGATGGGAATTCATTGAACGAGTTCAAAATTAATTCAAGGGTACCACAAGGCTCCATTAGAACTATTTACTATTTTTTTAAATAAGCTTCCTTATCAGACTTTCATGCTATCTTTCGCAAATGATAGCATGATTTGTCATTCGTATTCATTCAGAAATAGAGCGACCCAGTTTGCGGTGGGCTCTAAAAGGCGAAAGATGAATGGTACGCTCAATCATGACCAAGCAACAATTCCCAAATGGGTTCGTGTGAATATAGTGTCGATTTTAATGCCCGTAAGACTTAATGCTGCATGCTTACGCATGAATGTGTGTTCGGAAATGATGCTGAATCTTTTACTAGGGATTATATAGGTAATAAGAAAATACAGTGTTCGATGGACTGAGAAAAATTTTCAGTTACCTAAAGAAGCTTTCAAGTGTCTCGGTTTTCTAAAACGGTGTAGAAGATTCTTTACTTCATCCGATTTTCGTACTATTATATCACCTATATCCGTCCAAAAATGAAATACAACCCTTAGTTGTGGGCCGGCGTATCAAACTTTATTTTGAAGTTACTCTAATAAGAGAGGGCTAAAAGGCCCATTGGGAAGAGTAGGGTATGCAACTCTATTGATTTGCTAGAGCATCGACGCAATGTGGATTGTATTTTAATATTTTATCGTTACTACAATGATAAGCCTTCTAATAAAATTAGCGAATTTGTCCTCGTTTTTGAGTTTAATTCGCTTTTAATTAAGGACTTATCTATTTGTGGTTGATTGATACGTTATACGGAGAAAATATTTTATGTTTTGTTTTTTTTTTTTGCATAATATTCCGCATGTGGAATAATCACTCTCCAGAGGTCTTTCCTGTTCTTGCAAGTGCCTCGGTTTCTAAAATAGTGTAGAAGGTAATTTATTCCATTCCTCTACTCCCTCTTCCTGCCTCCTCATGCGTAGTTTTGGCACAATGCATTGCATGAGTAGAGGTGATCTTCTGAATGCTGGTTAAAAAAAAAATATTTCAGGATCAAAACTTCCACAAACAAAATGAGAATTCTTTTTAGAAATCTTATACAAAAATATTAAAAAGCCATATAAAAATTGTTACTAAATTTATTATATTTATTATTGGATATATTTAATAATTATAATCGGTTTTCCTTAAGCATAGTTAAAGCATGGTAATTATTTAATCACACTGAATTCAAACTTTAATTTTTTTTTCTTTATAATTTATTTAAACCAATTTTAAAACTTAAATTAAACTTAAATAGCCAGAAAAATATTATTTTTTATATAATTTAAGTTTCCAGCCTCATAATATTATTTCTTACACATACAATTAAACACTTTTTGTGACGGAAAATAAATAATATTGTAAAAATAAAAGTTCACAAAAAACTTTAAGAAGATGGACTAAAATAGCAGATCGAAAGAGACAAAATAGAATGTGAAGTCTAAACATCATTATAACAAATCAGCGTTAAAAATATAAATGAAGTTTAAAACTTAATGATAAAATAGGAAATTGTAACAGAAAGCAGCAATAGAAACAAATACAGATACAATACAAACTAAGGCAACAGACAATTTCAAGCTGAAAGTATAAGACAAATATGTTTGTATAAAGATGTATTTGTTAACTTATTTTTCACAATCTAAGTGCTCCCCTCTCAAATCAGTACCATGAAATACATTTTACAACAAACATAGTTTTTAGTTTATCTATTTTTATTTTTTTTTTTTATTTCCTAAGCTACACAAGACATAAAGCCGAAGTTCAAATATTTTTACAGACACAGGCACACATTTAAAAAAAAAGTAAATAGAGTGTATGAAAGCTGACGGGCAAAAAGAAGGAAGTACCGTGGTTTAAGGTGCGAATTTTAGCCAAATTTATTTACATTACCGATCCGTTTTAATGAAATAACAGCTGATTAAAAATTAAAATTTATCTAGCTAAATAAGCTATATAATTATATTAATTTTTATATTTACATTATATTTACGTTAACCAATTTTTTTCAGAAAACGATAATAGCGTGCATACGATTTTATCATGTTGCATACAACCAAAAGTCAGAACATATTTCGTCGCATTTTAAAGGGTAAAAAATAATATATGGATTAAAATTTTTGTAAACAAAATGAGAATTCTTTCTTGTTTGTAGTTGCATTAAATCATGCAAATTTGGTATTTTCATAGCAAAGCACACAAATTTATTAGCCGAATTAAAGAAAGTTTTATCTAAAAATGAAATTAAATAAACTTGAGTAGAATTGAATTCAATAACAGGGAACGAAGTTTACAAAGAATCGTTGTGCATTCAATATTTTTCTTTCAGAAACATGTTAAATTTCATAAAATCAGTGCATATTATTAGCTGAATTGACTTTCAGATTATTATTTTAGTTATACACTTTCAAATTTTTTATTTTTTATAACAAAGTAAAGCTATAAAATTTAGCTACACAGCTAAATCAAAAGAACTAAAGCTTAATATGAGAAAAATTAAGATTGAGGAAACAAAATTATTGCTGAATTTACTACAAGATAGCTAAATAAATATTTAACGTCGTAATATATAGCTAAATAAGTTATACTAGGACCCGAATTAGTATACTTGTATAGGAATCACATAAATTTATTAAGAATTATCTATGTGTTAACAATATTTTTGATAAATGGGAAGTATATCAATTTGGTATATATTAGCTGAAGTAATATACGTGTAACTGAAAATTTTTTTTAACCTACACACATACTCATTTGATTTTTTAATACAATAATCAATTTTTATTTTAAGTAAATTAATTGTGATAAATGTCAGATAACTTAAGATTTAATAGAAGAGTCTTTAGCTGCACATTTACTACAACTAAGCTAATAAATATATTTCTTATCTGATGTAGTAGTAGCTGAATAAAAATTAAAATTTATTGAATGCTATAACATATAGCTGAATAAAATAAATTTAAAGCTTAATAATTGCTCGATACCAACATTTATAAAGAATTATCTGTGTGTAATCAGTATATTTTGTTTATAAATTCAAGAAAGTTCGGTAGCTTGGTTGTTTGTTAGTAGCTAAGGTGTTTTAGTTATAGATAAATATTTTCTTTTACTATAAATATCACCATTATTAGCAAAATTAATGTATATTAGGGCTAAATAAAGTGTTTTGTTAGTGCCGAAAATGCGTGTCAGTGGAAATTTTTTAAAATTTTTTTTCTTAGTCTATATATCCATATCGATATGGTTAACTTTAAACTAGAACAATATTCTTAAGTAAATTTTTTTTAATACTTTTTAACATATAAAATTTATTCAATTTAAATTTTTATAGTTTTTTAAACGATCTTTTTTATCTTTAGTAAATATCTTTTTTCTTTTTTTCCTTTGGAAAGCGAAATATTGAAAAGAAAAAATATATAAAAAAGATCTAAAAAAAGAAAACAGATATTTACTATTCAATTTAAATCTTAGATCAATTACCCAAAACACATTTATATTAAATATGTTTACTTTCCTGATTTCCAAAAGCCTACACAGGCTGTAAATGTTGATGGTACAAAATTTGTTTCCCTTTAGTAATTAATATAGATAGACAGACTATTGAAAGACTATTGGTATATTATGGCATATAGACCATGAATTAAACTAATCCGTAAATTACATGATATACTGGTACACCACTAATTATAGGGTTCAAGATTAATTTCATAAGGCCTACAAGGACACCTACCTTATCACCGATATTTGGTCACCCTCAAAAAATTTGTTGGTAAATTTTTTTGAAAAGAGAGGTTCATATTTGGTTCTATTTTGTGTAACTTGTATTTCATTACCAATTTGCAAATTATAGAATTCTGATGTTCTTCTTAACGAAACGAACGAAATATAAATATTTTTTGATTATTTTTTTTATTTTTGTAATTGACCTTTTTATATCTTAAATAAATATCTGTTATTCTTTTTAACGGTCTTTTTTAATTAATTTAACAATATCTATTTTTTATCAATATTTCTTCAGGTTATTAAAATTAATTTTCCTGAAGAAGCTTTCCATAGGAAAGCGAAATATTGAGAAAAAATAGATATTGTTAAATTAATTACAAAAGACTGTTAAAAAGAATAACAGATATTTATTTAATAAATATTTTTCCTTAAGATGTAAATATATCTTTATTGAAATGCTGCTTATTTTGTACAATTATTTTAGACACAAAATTAAATTATTTGAATTTGTTCCGCCAGTAGTGCCCCTGTAGGCTAGCAGGTAGTGTACTAGCTTGACAGTGTGGGAGTTGTGGGTTCGATTCCCAACGAAGACCTTGGTTTTTTTCACTACAAAAATAAAAATTGACTATCGGTGGGGCTGCTCAGCGATGAAGGCATAGTCACTGGTCGCTGTGCTGTCGTTATATGGCAGTTAATTTCTGACTATCCTTCTACTTTCACCACCTGTTTCATCTCTTCTCTATCCATCTCCTAAAGAAAGTAGCACGGTACTTGACTAAATATACATTGTTGCCTGAAGTGCTACTTCTCTTTATTAAAAAAAATGAAATATTACTGTCATACCTTCCGGTGAAAATTGCAATTACTGGCTGTTCGTTTGATGCAATAACCTCATCATTAAGCCTCGTTCTAGGTAAAACTATCTATCAATCAATCTTACCAAACAAACACCTCCCCCAGAGAGCACATTGTTATATTTTGACGGGAATCCACCGTCATTACATGTGTCTTCGTGGGTAAAAGGGAACTCAGTCTCCTTCAAGGCAAGCAGGAGCCAACTGGAGACTTCCACTGTATTTTCACGGGAATCAGTAAAGCCTCAGACTTCAGCTTTATGTCTCTTTACCCTTTTAGCTGGTCTCTGACTAATTATTGAGATCGGCCATTCGGGAGTATCGAGGCCCTCGTTTGAGTTTGTGGATCGGATCATTCACAATGAACACAATGAATGATCCAGGTTCAGTGAGCATGAATGCTGTCGTGTTCTTAAATTATACTAAGCTTCATGCGTTCTAGACCAGTAGTTGGATAGTTTCCAACTCTTTAGCAAGGAATGAAGGCTGCGGCCTGCTTCGGGCTTTTGAAGTTGCAACTAGGAATGACCGGAGGATATAAGTATGTGAAGGCCTTCTAGGGCGAGGATGACGCTAAAACCACCCACAGTAGTTTGACCACCACCAGCCTTATCACGCATTACCAAACAAACAGCTAGTAACGACGATTTACAACAGAAGGTATGACAACAATATTAAATGTTACAAAGATCAAAAAGACACATAGCTGAGAAAAGTAAATTTTTCTCATAAAGTTACCACTGTTCATTAAAAAGTAAAAAAAAGGTAATTTTTGTTTTATAAAAAAAGCTGGAAAAAACTTAAGTTTAATACAATTTCATAAATTACATACCGAGTTTGTCTTATTCTCTGTGGGTCATGGAACTAAATACAACAACAACAACAACTATAACGAAGTTTTTGTTTTAAACGTGTTCTATATTAAGTTTAACTTTTATACCAACATGAGGTAGAAAATAAATATTTTTTAAGTTAGAGAAAAAAAGTGGCATGACACAAAGCTATACACAACAACCAAACCAGACTTAACTCCCAGAATCATATATTAACTACACTTCACCTAAAATGGGCAAAAAAAAAAAAAAGAAAAAAAACAAAAATTTAAACGAAATAAAATTGCGGCAAAAACTAAAGAAAAAAAATGATAACAGCATTAAGAAAACAAAAACGGCGGAAATGAAATATTTTGGAAAAACTTTATTTCAATGATTTTGTTGCTCTGCGTCTTTCTTATAAAAACTTTAAATTTTATTTAGTCGAAAATATATTTTTCAAGTTTCTCAACTTTATTTATTCATTTACTTTTTTGTTTAAACTTAGAGATAAATAGTCTAACAATAACATTAGTCAGCGAAATAATAATAACAAAAAATTTTTATATAAAATAAAGCTATTTACGCTCGTTTGGCGACTGAAAAATGTTTTAAATGAATTAAAGACAAAATTAAAAAACACAAACACAAAAAAAAAAAATTAAATAAATTGTTAAAAAAGAGACTATAACAAACTAACTTTTTCTTCTTCTTTCCTGAAAACTATCCCACTAAATTCAAACTTTGCTAAACAAAAAATAAAGATAACAAAACTAAACACTTTTTTAACCAACTTGAAACTTTAAATTAGCAACACCTTTCGGAAGATAAAAAAATAAAGGGTAAAAAATTTGTTTGCTTATATTAACAAACTTTTTCTTCTGAAAAGATAAAGATCGTACTAATTTTTTATACAATAACAAGTTCTTTGTAATTTTAAAGTAACGTTTTATATTTGAGTGAGCAAACATTTCAATTTTAAAAATTATAATTTACAAACAACTGAGTACTGAAAAATTCTGGAGCTATTTAAAATAGCACAGTTCTTAAAGTCACAATTATCACGGCTCATATTTTTTTATCAAAGTTGATTACAATAAATTAATGATTATTGAAATTGAGACATATTTATTGTTTATAACCGAGTAACTTCTGATATGACCAATCTCAGCAAAAATTGATATTATATCTTTGGAAACTCATTTATATAACGTTTAAAGATTTTGATTATGTTACTTTTACGCTTTTTGAGATATTTTTTAAACTCATTTATATTATTTCATGCTTTTATCACAATTGTATATTTATTTACGACTTAAATAATCCAATTGGATTCATATGTTAATTAGTTTTCTATATTTTAAATTTTTTTTCTTTATATATGTATTTAAAATTTGTAAATAATTTAATATTTTAAGATTCTTTTTCGTATGTTTAGATAATAATTTTTTTTTAATTAAGAATATTTCCTCAAATTTTTTTATTCTAAAAAAATCTATTTTTTTTTTAAAATTAATTAAAAAACTTGTTTAATAATTTTTATTGTTTTTTAACCGATTTTTTTTTATTTATCTTTAATAAAAAAAAAATATAAAAATTTTTTCCTGAAGAAGCTTTCCAAAGGAAAGCGAAATATCGTGAAGAAAAAAAAATATATAAAAAAGATTATAAAAAAGAAAAAAGATATTTATTAAAGTTAAAAAACTTATTTTTTTATTTTAATATTTTATTATAAAATAGTCAGTTAGAATTATTTTATTACAAATTTAAAATAATTTTTTAAATAAGTTATGCTAAATTCCTTTTAAAATAATTTTAAGACAATATCATAAAATATTTATTATTCAAAATATATTTTATATAGAAAATTCAAGAGTCTTATGTCTAAAACCAAATTGATTAAATGAGAGTTTTCATTAAACCAATACAGCAAAAAGACAACAAATTTCAAAAACACTTCTATATAAAAACAAACACTGTTCAGTTTCAATAAGGGTTTTCAGCCATTCATATCTAATATGAAAATCTTCATATATAATTTCGGTAAATTTTTTTTGGTCTTTCCAGTACTTTCTCAAGCCACCAGTTGGCCTAGAAAGCTGAAAATTGGTATACTTATAGTACTAATCGCGACGAAGAACCTAGCGATGCCAGATTTTTAGAACTAACCACAAGGAATAACGCAGCGTAGTTGGATTTTCAATACTTGGTCTGACCGCTGGGGCACATGACAAAAACCATTTTCGATATTTTGAAATTTTTTACAGTATTTTTTTTAGCTTTCCAGTACTTTCTGAAACCACCAGTGGGGCTAGAACGCTAAAAATACTTATAGTACTAACCACAAGAAAGAACATAAAGCAGATTATTGATTTTCGGTCTGAAGGCTGCGGAGCGTGGTAAAAACCATTTTTGAGATTATACAGTTTTTACACCTTCCCCATTCCTTATTTATTTGCCATTCGAGATATTTCTCTAGCCATCAGTCAGTGTAGAAAGCTGAAAATTGGCATATTTATAGTATTTACCGCGACAAACAACCCAACGAAGACGTAGCTAGATTTTTTGTAATTGGTATGGGAATGGAGTGCATGATAAAAAGCATTTATTTAAATATAAAATTTTTTAGGCCTGATTATCCCTGCCATATATATGCTACGAAGTCCTATATATAAATTTGTTTCTAATACAAGCCTTTAACGTTAAATGAATGAAATGAATTGTTGTGGGGGAAAGTATATCTATATGGCCATTTCACTACAGCTCATATAGATCTTCAGTGGATTTTACCTCAAATGAGAACTCTCATTTAAGCAATCTGGCCTACGATATAAGACTCTTGAATTTTCTAATAATACACATCAAATATATTTTTTTAATAATATTATTAAAGGAATCAAGCACAAATTAGCGTAAATTAAATTTAACAAATAATTCCGAAAAATAAAATTGCTTATTTAATTTTTTAATTTTAGAACCTTTTAAATAGCGCTAAGATTTACCAATGAGTAAACTGTCGAACGAACTTGTCATACGATAATAAATAAATTTGGAATTTGTGATCAGGGTATGCCAGCAAGTCATGATGTGATAAGGTTTACATCTGCACTGACAGTAAGCCATAATCAGATGGTGGCCATTACCACTGTGAATGAAAAGCAATGCCATTCACGCCCTAGAAGGCCTTCGAATCCGTGGATCCTCCGGTCACTCCCAGTAGCAATTTCAAAAGCTCGAAGTAGGTGGCAGCCTTTACTCCTTGCTAAAGAGTTGCAGACTATCCAACTCCAGGTCCAGAGCGCATGAAGCTTAATATAATTAAGAACACGACGGCATTCATCTCACTGGTCCTGAACCATTCATTGTGTTTATTTTGAATGATCCGACCCACAAACTCAAACGAGGGCCGCGAAACACACAGCCACCACGATACTCCCGAAGGGCCTACCTCAACAATGAGTCAGAGAACAGCTAAATACCTAAAGAGACAAATAGCGGAACTCTAGGGCTTTACTGATTCCCGTGGAAATATGTGGATTGTCCAGATGGCTCTTACCAGCCTTTAAGGGGCCTGGGCTCCCTTTTACCCCGCAATACACTAGTCTAAATAGATAGTAGGCTCCAAACAGACTAACATGTGCCCCTGGGGGGAAGCCAGCAAATCATCATGAAAGCGACTCTTGAATGATGGTAATAATTTATTCAAATTTGATTTGAAAATCAATTATTCATTACAAAATTGTATGTAGTGGCTGACCTTATTTTAGGCTTAACAGGCGTTGTTGCCCTATGTTTTTGACATTTGTGATCACTATATTCTGGCAAAACATTTTAAATGGATTTATATTTGATCATCACATCAGTCATTTATTAATTAGTCATTAATGCGACTCAGGAGACTTTTTAATAATCGAAATTGCCGCATATGACTTTGCTAGATTAAGAAAACTGCTTCAACTGTTGCCGTTTGCATGCTTGTGGCATCACTGCACCTTATTTATTTAAGAATGAAAGCGAAAATCGGGTAACGCTCGATAGAAATCTATATTACACGACGATCAATCAATATTGATTCAGGCGAAATGTAGTATCAATGAAAGCATCAATGGACTTTTTAGTAATCAAAACTACCGCATGTGAAGTAAAACTATCCCAGAAACTTTATTACATTAGGAAGGTTTATATGCTTGTGGCACCATTACACCTTATTATTTAAGAATAAAAGCGGATGGAACTCTTTACTACACAACGATCAATGAACTTTCGTTTGATACTAATGATGACAAGGATTCAGTCGAAATGTGGTAGCAAGGGGGTGGCAGTAACCATCAATTTTCTAAAGTCAAAATTTGGCGATAAATTGATTTTTAAAAAATGGAACTGTCAATTGGCCACTAAGATTTTATCCAAAATTATTCAATTTCGTTGTTAATTCCGTTAAAACAAAATCCTGAAAAATATCTGCCAAACTTTGGCGTCCAGGATATGATTCATCATATAGCTATTACTTTATGTGTGCAATATTTTCTAAAGGTTAATAATCCATACATTGATTCTTATATTATTAAAATTAATTTTTTTTTGTACATTTTGTCATTTGAAGTTCTGTTGGGCGAAAGCAGAATTTTAATTTTTTAAATTTATATTATAGAATTTAGTATACAAGTTAATATAAATAGTAAAGTTTTTTCAGTCCTTTAAAATCTATGAGGACTCAAATGCATAGAAAACAAGTATGTTTTCAAGCGTTAGAAATAAAATTATTTGATAGCAAAAATTTTACAAATTCTTTATCAGAGGTAGAGCTTTGTAATGAATAATAATTTAGAACAAGGTTTAGGAATAACTAATAAATAACTGCATTCGTAATAAGCAATAATATCCCTGAAATTGTCTGTCGAAGCTTACGTTTTTATTTGCAAACTATTTTGTAGCAGAATATTATATACGAATATTTTTAATATATTTTTTCGTATTACGATATTTGTGTAGTGTTAAATGCTATTATGGTAACTAAGGAAAAAACAAATTTAATTAATATTATAATAATTAATATTATAAATATTTTTTTTTATTTTTTTTCTGTTGCTTTGCAAACAATTCAGAATTATGGAGATTGAAATTTTTTAAAAGTTTCTGTTTGTATTAAAGTATTACACACAATTATGATTTATAGCTTTTTCCACTCTTATTTTAAAAGTTGTTATTCAAATATGTTAGAGACAAGAAGAAGATATTTGTTAAGTCACTATTTAGCCATCAATATGAATAAGTTAATGAAAGTATAATGAAAATAAATGACTTTAAATATTTATTTAATTTTTAAAACAGCTGCGTTAAAGAAATAACTGGCTTATTACGTCTAATACCCAGCAACAAAAGCCGGTGAATTTCAAAATGAGAATTATTTCGCCTTTTAAAAATTGGAAAAAAATTATTCTTATTTAAAAATGTTATAAATGTTTGTGTTAGCTTAAAAAAACACAACATTGTTAAATTTATTATAAATAAGATAGAGATAAGTCAAAAGTTAAAGGAAATTTAAAAAACCCCAAGGCTCTTTAGAAATAAAGTGACTTTAAAATTGAGTAACCAAACAACACAGTTTTGAAAACCTGGTTTATACCGCTCTTAATATGAAATTAAAATTTAAAGATATAAATCTATTTAGTAAATAGAAGTTCAACAAACGAAATTTTTCTTTGCGCACATTTTACTTAAAATCTTGTTATTTTCAATAGTAAAACAGAGTAGTTTTATTAAAGCTACAACAGTGGGTTTTTGTAGAGCACCACGTTCATTTATTTATGAGACAATTGCATATGAATGACAGACGATAAAAATTGCATGCAGTTTGATATTAGAGAAACAGTTTCACCACTTAACTAAAATTATCTCAAAAGTAAACTTGCACCGCAAATCTATTTGCTTCCAAGACGATGTATTTTCAGAATTATATTTACAGATTTTTAATAACGTAAATTCAATATAGTAAACACTTTTGTAAATAAACATTGAAAAAGCCAAATTTAAATATATGTATATACAGGGTTTTTCAACCAGAAGTTTGTTTTTTAATTATGGTAGATGCACTCACATTTTTTACAATTGATTCAGTTTCGCACAAAAATCCATTCTGAAAATGGTGGTTCTGTTAAAGTTAAATTTTATAGAATTCGCGATATTTGCGGACAATATAAGCGTCCTTCCGATATCGCTATTAAGAATTTGGTCATTAAACTTGGGTCGATTGGCTCGATACAAAATGTGCGTGTTTGACCGGGTCGTTCAACTGAAAACATCGCAGCCGTAGGCCACAGTATAGAAGCAGATCCAAATTTGTCAATTCCTCGACATTCTTAACAATTGGGGATATCTAAAACTCCTTAAAAAGTGAAGCCTTATAAGGTTTTACTAATGCACGAATAAAATCCAACCAACCATTTGAATCGCCGTAGATTCGCTCAATTCATTCATTAAAAACCGGCTGCATTTTCTGAAGAAATAATTTTTTCAGACGAAAACCATTTTTTCAGACGAAAATCATTTCTTCAGACGAAAACTATTTTCCTTTTTAAGAGTATGTCAGCAAGCAAAATTGACACATTTGGGCTTCCGAAAATCCTAGAGCGATTATTGAGGAGCCTTTACATAATTAACGTGTCACTGTATTGTACGCTTTGTGGTCTGGAGGCGTGGTTGGGCTGCTCTTTTTCCAAGATGTGACTGGAAATGCGGTAATGGTCAGCGGATCACACTATCGCGAGATGCTAACAACTCAATTTTAGCCTATAATTGACGATGTCGATATGACTGACATGTGGTTTCAACTGAACGGTGCCACATGTCACACAGCCAATGAAACGACTAATTTATTGCAAACCAAATTTTCGATTGCATAATTTCACGACGATCAGCAGTTTAGTGGCCAGCCAGATAGTGTGATTTAACACCACTGGATTATTTTTTGTGGGACTATGTTAAGGACGGAGTCTATACGGAGCCAATCGAATCAATTTCAGCGTAAAAATTCAAAATCCGATGTGATGTGATGTGATTAAGGAAATAGGACCACCATTTTGCCAAAAAAATGATTAAAAAATTTAATGAAAGAATCGACATCTGTGAGCGTGGTCGTGGTGGATATTTGCCAGATATCATTTTTCACCCATAATTGACGACGTTTTCTCTTCGTAAAACAATAAAAATTTGATTTAAATTTTTTGTTTTATTTGGTTTTAGATAAAAAATTGTTTGTTGAAAAAGCCTTTATATTTTGAACCTTAGACAGTCACTTGCTATTTTTAAAGAGGGACGTGTGAAAGTCCAGCCTTTCTGTGGTTAATATTTTCCCATGAAATACTATTGAAGCAAGTTTAGTTTTCTTTATTTTTAATATTATTGGAAAAGCGTAATAAAAGCTAAAAACAAGTAAAATATGGTTTGCAGTCTTTACATTCTACTTAGTCATTGAAACTCTCATTTAATCAATTGTGATTTTACTTTTTAAGTATAAGTTAAGTAGGCGTTATAATGGCCATATGGATAAAATTTCGCCTATGAAACTATAGTTTATTTTCTGTCGAGATGTAATTTATAGTAAAATCGTTTATTCTTAGAAAATAAACATTTTTAAAAATTGACAACTAACAATTATAATAGTATTTGTTTAAATTCATTTTTTAGTTTTAGAAAATTATTTTTTTTAATTTTAAACATGAAGTAAATTTTCGCAAGAATGATTTGAAATTCTTTTTAAAATTGGATACCAAATATTGCTTATAGTTTAGAGATTTTCCAATTTTAATTGGTAATTTTTATTTTAATTAAATAATAGTTTTTTCAAAGATAAATTAAATTATTTCAAAGTTGCATATCTTTATTCCACTTTGGTGTTTGTAAAAGTATTCTTGCACGTGTCCAGCAAATTGTGTTATTTTTATGGAAATTTTCAAAAATAATTTTTCTTCAATTTTAATTTTCGAAAAAGACCGTAATGGCTAAATGCAAACACAAGCATGATTGAACTTGTTTGTTGCACGTATGTATATGTATGTATTTAAATTACAGGCCTATTGCATGTGGGTGGGTGTGAAAAGTGCTACGATTCTAAGAATTTTTTTAATAAATGGGTTTTTAATTTTACAGCTTTATTAATTAATTTCACTACGTTAAAGCCACAATATCTTTAAGTTTGAAATTTTAAATAAAAATTTAAGAATTTTTTAACAATTCTGAGGATAACTGATCGATATAAAATATGTTTAATGAATAAAAACACAATTAATATTTAATACCTTTTTTTCTTGTTTATTTTAAAAATGAAATTAACTTTTTTTTTCTCTTCTTGCAAATGCAAATGTATTTTCTTTTTTTTTATTATTATTATTTTAGTTTTATTTTCAATTTTGCACAATTGCACAAATTGTAGAAACCGCACAAAATACAAGGTTTTCAGCTTTTATAATTATTATTTCTTATTATTAATATTATTTTCTGTTGTAGGTTTTATTTCTTTATTTAAAATTTGTTTGCTTTCAAACAGCAAACTAAATATTTGCATTTAATTATTTTTTTAAAAATTTTTGTGTTTTAACAAAAAATTTTATTTAGTTAATTTATTTAACGAATTGTAATTTGCTGATTTTTTTATATTTTTTTTTTGTTAATTTAACATTTGAAAACACTTGCTGTTGTATTGCACTTCAATTATATACTTTTTCTAGATCTCCATAAACCAATTTCAAAAATAGCAGTTATTTTAATAATTTCATTTGTTAGTGAAAACATTTATATATTTTTTTCTGTTTTGTTTAAAAAAATAAACAATGTTTTTAGTTGAACAACATTAATTAATATATTTTTGTTATTCTTATTTTGCCGCACGTTGTTGTATATGACTTCGTATCTGATGTTAGACTAACTTCAGCTGTGCGAGACGTTTGGCGAAGTATTTGATTGTATGTATTTTGTTTTGTTTTTGCTTTTTTCGTATTGGTTTCTACCGGGTTTATGTTGCTGTTGCTGTTGTTGTTTTACTGAGAAAAAACAAAAACAGTGAAAAAGTAAAAGGCAAACCTAAAACTAAAAACATACATACTTACGTTCCAATTGCATGTGTTTTGTATTTTGTGTTTTTACTTTGTTTTTGTTTTATTATTTCTTTGTTTTTAGTCGTGCTTGCTCTTGTTTTGTCGGCTTCTCGGTTTTTATTTTTTTTTTTTTTGGTTTTATATCATTACATTATTTACATTCCATCATTTTTAAGTTTACTAATGGGTTTCCTCTTCCTTCGCACTTTATAACTTAGTATCAAACAACAACAACAACACCAACAACAATGACGACTTACGACTGTCACAAACATTTCGTTAACAGTCGTTTTTTCCTGCAGTATTTACATGTGTGAGTATTGGGTACGAGAAATAAAAATGTTATGTACGTTTGTGGGTTAAATTTCATAAAAAAGAGAAAAAAAAGAGTGTATATCGTTGATATTTTAATACGGCATTTAATTGTGGTGTGACTAATTACGCGCTTTTATAACTTTACCACAAAATACATTAGAATATTTTTATTGTTTCGTTGTCGTTTTATATATGTAATTCTGTTGATTCATAAAAATATATTATTCAGGGTTTCAGGATTGGTAACTCATTCCCTTGAGAGATTTGGAAAGTAAATTCATATCGTTAATAATATTAAGATGATTCACATTTTTATTTTATTAAGAAGAGAAAAATGAAATGTCGATTCTTAAATAAAATTTTTTAAGCACGTTTTGTCAAAATAGCGATCTTGATTCATTAATAAACTCACGGATTTTGAGTTTTAAGGCTGAAATCGATTCGATTGGCCCCATATACACTATGTCCTTAACATAGCCCCACAGTGGTGTTAAATCACACGATCTGTCTGGCTGTGTAACTGCTGATACCACTTGACAGGGATATCCACATCGTCAATAGAAGGTGTAAATGGAGTTTTTAGCATTTCGCGATAGCATGATTCATTAATCGTTACCACATTTCCAGCCTCAATTTTGAAAAAAAAAACGGCCCAATCAGGACTCCAGACCACATATCGCAGTAACACATTGGCCCTGGAAAGGCTTCCCAATAATCGCTCTAAGCTTTTCAGAATCCAAAATTTCACAATTTTGCTTGTTGACCTACCCTGACAAGTGAAAATGAGCTTCGTCTGCCAATAAACTTTTATTTCAGAAAAAGCAGCCAGCTGTTACTGAATGAATTGAGCGAAACTATGGCAATATGAATGATCGGTCGGTTTCAATTCCTGCGCCAGTTGAACCCGGTAATACTTCAAAGTGAAATACTTATGCAAAATTCGCCATGTGGTGGTTTTGGATTACAACATTTGTTGAGAAAGTCGAGGAATTGACAAATTTGAATGTGCTTCAATACTGTGGCTCACGGCTATGATGCTTTCAGTTGAACGACCCGGTCGTCAAATATTTCAGTATAAATTTTCTCCCCGTATAATAAAAATCATAAAAATGGTAGGAAGAAACTTAAAATACTAACAGACGATAAATTATTTTCGATAGCCGCAATTTCAAAAGATTTTAAAAGATCTTAAGTAAGTAAAATGGTTTAAGGATATGAGAATTATTAATTCTTGACAAAGCACATTTACATGCTGCCGCCAATGCTGCCACAGCAAGCCAGATCTATGTTTTTTTTTTTATTTTTCTTTTTAAAGAAAGTAGCACTTCAGGCAACAATGTCTATTTAGTCAAGTACCGTACTACATTCTTTGGGAAAGGGATAGAGATGAGATGAAACAGGTGGTGAAAATACAATGATAGTCGGAAATTAACTCTCGTATAAGAACAGCACAGCGACCAGTGACCAAGCCTTCACCACTGAGCAGCCCCACCGTCAGTCAATTTTTGTTTTAGTAGTGAATCGAACCCACAACCCCTCAGACTGATAAGCTAGTACACTAGCTACTAGCCTACAGGGGCACCTGTTTATGAGAGAGTTGCAATATGCCTAATATTATATAACCCTTAATGTATGCTATTGAAAAAATATTATTTTTCTCTACATAATTCAAAATTTTTTAGCATAGATTTTCTCTTCGTTTAATAAATATCATGGACCCGGTAAAAATAAACATTAGATACTAACGGACGATAAATAATTTTCGATAGCCGCAGTTTTAAAAGGTTTTTAAACTAAAAATACTATTGCCATTTCCTGTCCTATCTGGCTGGTTTGAAGTCAAAGGCGAGCATCATTCTCAAGCCGCGTTGTGGTTTGTACTGGTGAGTCAGTGTTGGCGTTTCTAAAATAGCTGTGGAATAGAATCAAACTTCTGAATTATTATAAAGGCTCGTCTTAACTAGATTAAAATAATCTAACGCCAGGAATATAGGGTGGCGAAAATAAAAAATAATTAGTTTTTCTTTTATAGATTTATTAAATAAATGAAAATATATTAAATAATATAAATAATAAATCTTGTACTTGCCTTTTTTAAAAACTGCATCATTAATGATATCTGCAAAAAAAGAAAAATTATTAAGGATTTTTAAAAAATTAAGATATTCATTAATTTTGTAAATCTAAGGCTAATAGCTATTGAATCTTTCTTATATTCCCCTGATTGGAAAAATAGTAGATGGATTATTTTTTGCGGGGCTATATTAAGGGCGGAGTCTATATGGAGCCAATCGTATCAATTTTAACCTTAAAACTCTAAATTCCTGATATGATTAATGAAATAGGACTGCCATTTTGCCGAAAAGTGATTAAAAACTTTGATGAAAGAATCGGCAACACCGTGGTCGCGGTGGATATTTGCCATATATTATTTTTCATTTATAACTGCCGAACATCGTAATGCAATAAACATTTTAATTATCTTAATCTAAATTGTTTTTTTTTTTCAAAACAAAGTTCCTGCTGCAAAACCCTTTACAACAATATATTTGTTTATTTAAAAGTAAATTATCTATTATAAAATTTATGTATTATAAGTTATACATTATAATTAAAATTATAATAAATCTTATGGGCTAACTAAGACTGTCCGACTTACATAACAAAAATAATTAGCATCACCGTTCAATATACAACGTTAACGCTCTTATTTAAGTATGACATTTTAGTGGTAAAGCTAAGCGCTTGTTATTATTGCGCCAAACGCTCGTACTTAGTTATTTATACTATAGATTTCTGAAGATATAAAGCTACATATAAAGCCCTTGAATACTTTTTACGTTTTTATAACCGCTTTAATAACAACACCGTTTAGTATCTGCTAAATTGTATTGTTGTCCTTAAGTGTGTGTGTTTTTGTTTTGGTGGTTGCTTGGCAATTTCTTGTATTCTTAACATAAAAATGTCCATGTTGGTTGGACTATGTTTGTCTGACAATTTTCATATAAAAAATGCTAAACTTTAAGTGTCACCCGCGTTTTTATTTTTTATCATCAGTTCTATTGTTTTTATTATTAACGAATATATAAAAAGTAAATTATAAAAACTATTTACTTATGAATGAGCTTGTGTATTTAATTGCAAACGAAGCGTAACGTATTATTGTACAGTTTTCGTAATTATCTTTTTATATCATTCCTGATGATTGCTTACATCTACTTACGGTCTATCTATGGATGTGTGTATGTTTGTAGTTTCAAATAAAAGGTTCTCATTATTTATTGTCTAAGACATTGTGCTGTTTAATATTCATTAAATATCAGAGTTGCCAAAGTGTAAATATAATTTTTATATTAGCAAAGATTCAAAATTTTGCAAATTTATAATATGAAAGTACAAAATCTGCTTTAGATAACCACTTTTCAAAACATCATCCTACGAAACCACCTATTTAATTAACAAACGTGCTATTTTATACTATTACTATTTCCTATCCTATCTAGCTGGTTTGAAGTCAAAGGCGAGCTTTTTCGATGCGAATGTATCATTTTCAAGCCGCGTTGTGGTTTGTACTGGTGAGTCAGTGTTGGCGTTCAGGCAGTTCGGTTGTTAAGTTCGTATCTATTCAGATAAGCAGAATGCCAGCCACCTAGCATTTTTATGCAAAGTAAATTTATCGACACCGCCTTCTTTTATTATTATATATGTACATGTGTGCTTATGAGGGTGTTTTTCGTTTGCCGGTTTGCATGAGTAGGTTTAATGGTGTAAAAACTGTGCCAATGGCCGTGTTTACCTCTTCGTTTATAAGTTTTTGTTTTGTAGATTTCCATGTTTTCAAGAATGTCTAGTCTTCGTCCTTTTTTGCTGGGATGTAGTAATGTCATGCATTCATCTATTTTCCTTGGTGTGTGTCCGTAAGAGTCAAGGTGTAATACAAAGTTGAAATTATCTCTTTTCCGTTTGCATGAGCGTACAATGTCTGTAAACCTTGTTTTTTTAGTGTTCGTCAAGTTTGCCCTATATAAGTTTGTTTGCAGGTACAGGTAAGTCTGTATACCCCGCTGGAACAAAATTTCTCAGTTGTTTCTGTTGTTGTTCTGCTATTTAATATTTATAATAACCCTAATATCCTCTGCACTAAATTCGACGGCCCATTTATTTCTGTGTCCAATAAGAACGTTATTTAGTATGAATAATAAATCTAAATCGCAGATAACTTATAGTAGTCTGAAAAAATTATTTCTTCAGAAAAACCAGCCTCATGTTTCTGAATGAATTGAGAGAATCTACGGTTATGTGAATGATCGGTCGGCTTAAATTCCTCCAACAGTTGAGGCTTGTAAGGCTTTAAAGTTTAATCCTTACCCAAAATTCGCCATGTGTTGGTTTGGGTAAATCCAATTATTAATAACGTCGAGAAATTGACAAATTTGGATCTCCTTCAACACTGTAGATAACGACTGCGATGTTTTAAGCTGAATGACTCTGCCGAACACGTGCTAGTGTTCGCACATTTTGTATCTAGCCGTCAACTCAAATTTAACAACCAAACTCTTAATAACGATCTTTAAAGGACAATTATGTTGTCCGAAAATATCACGAATATTACAAAATGTATCTTTGACAGAACCAACATTTTCATAGTGGATTTGAATTATTTTAATGCGATTTTGGTGTGAAATTAAATTAATTGCAACAACTTTCAATGCATCCATTACGAAGACTTCAAAAAACTAAATGTCAAAACTATCATGTTGTTGGTGTTGCCACAATTGAAAAACAATCTTTTTATGGAAAAACCTAATATATAACTGATCATGGCTATATTTAGTTTTATTTCCAAAGATAAATTAAATGTGCGAAAAGTTCTCAATCCTATATTGGCTGTCATAATAGCAAAGGAGTTTGTGTTAAACTTGAACACTGAAAGTGTTTAAAAATTAATAATTTCTAATTTTTTTAAAACTAAACGAAATGGACCTCTGTAAATATAGAGCTGTAGATACTTCACGTCTTAGTTTACAAAATATCTAATATATATACGATTTACAGAATTAGTAGTCGTGTGACTTATGTGGGTGCCCCCAACATTCATGATATAATTGGAATAGCAAGCTTTTGTCGACGTTGGAATGCTATATATATAATATAATGATGGTCATTCGGCCGCCCAATTTTTTCTCAGCACTATATCACCTTTAACTTTAAAATAGCATTTTGTTAAAAAATGTTATTCAGCCAAATTTTGGTAAGAGAAATTATTTCGCCACAAGGAATACTTCAGAATATATTCGTTTCATATGTATATCAACTTTTAATAAATATGGTAACATATGTTGTGTGCAAACTGTAAGCTGTGGAATTGTCTTCATTCGACTTAGACCTAGGTTTACACCCTTGAACTCCCACTTAAAATTTGCTTTTAATTCTACACAAAAAATACCACATTAAATATCAAACATTTGTTAATTCAATTAAACAAAAATCGGCAACACTGTAATGGCCACATAAATAACAGCAAAAATAATTTATACCCGTAAATACGTACTTACTGCAGAGCTCATACAATTTTCATCATCGTGTTTGTTTTGGTTATACAGTTCGTTAACAAGGGCTCTCTTTTGTATGTATTTCTCTCTGACTTAGTTCTGCTTACATTTAATGAGTGATTAGTAAGTAAGTTTTTAGTGATGGCAATGCTCTTTAATAATACTCTGTTTAACTCATTAAAAGTATAAATTTGTGTTTGTTTCATTTGTGGATTGTATTTCTCATAACCATTTTATGCTCTTTAAGTTTTATTTAAGGGAATAAAATATTAATATTAAAAGCAAATTTTTTACTGATAGATATAATAGATATTCGTTAAGGCTTAAGTAATAATTATAAAGACAGTTTAAGGAATTTATTAATCATTTTTAACTTTTAAATAAAAAATTATTTTATTAAAGGTTTAAAAATTTTTATTTCCTCGTAATTTATTTATTTTTTCATGTTTCTTATTAATTTGCAAAGTCAGCGGTTTATCGTTTGACGCTTCTGTCAATTAATTACTAGAGGTAAACATCAACGGGAGAAATGTGTTATCTCGAAGGTAATTAAACCATTAGTGTCCTTTATTTTATAATTTGGATGCAGCCCGTTTATTCCTAAATCCACAGTTGCACATCTGGGCAAACGGTTCGAAATTCCGTTCGCTAAATTTGTGTATTTTCGGACATACCAATTAACATATTCATGGTACCCTATAATTGGCGTACTAACTTCTTAATAAATAAACATTTTCCACTCCTCACATAAGCAGTCTTAAAACTAGTATATAAGGTCTCTAAACTTTTTATATATCAAGCCCCAGAGTTCAGCATTTTGGCATTTTAGCTTCTTAGCTGTTCTCTAACTCATTGTTGAGGTTGGGCCTTTGGGAGCATCATGGTGGTTGTGGTTTCGCGGTCCTCATGAATTTAATTAAGGGACCAGGATCATCTCACTTTTACTTAGAACAAAGGGTCAATGATCCGGATCCAGTGAGCATGCTTGTCTCTGTGTGTTCTGGACGAAGAGTTGGATAGTCTCCAACTCTTCAGCAAGAAGTGGAGGTTAGCGGCCTTGCTCTAAAACTTATGAAATTGCAGCTAGTAATAACCTGTTTAGAATTATGAATTCGGCTTCCGAGGTAGTAGTTCCACGCATCATATCACCCAAGTGGTTCGATCCACCATCAAGTTATGGCATACATACGCTAGGTACCGACGTAGCATATCATATTTCAGAATTGAACAAAAAATCTTTAATAGAGAAAAAATAAAAGTAAAAATTACATTTTTTATACCAACTTTGCCAACATTACAAATAATAATAAAATCTAAAATCTATATCACATTACGACAGAATTAATTAACACATTCACATACTTTAAGCATAAATGAAGATTATAAAGTTTATAAAGATATTTCGATTATAAGTTATAACTAACTTAGTTAAATAAATTCAATACTATATCCCTTAAAATTTCTAATTTCTTAATTTTATTAAAATTATATAATTCGCAGATGACAGCACCATTTCTCATTCGAATTCATTTAGTAATAGACCGAACCAGTTGGAGGTGGGTTACAAAAGGCAAAAAATGAATGATACCCTAAATCACGATCTTGCAACAATTTCCAAATGCGGTCGTGTGAATAGAATCGATTTTAATGTCCGTAAGACTTAATTATGTATGCTTATGCGTAGATTGTGTTCGAAAGTTATGATGATGCGTCTTTTTTTATGGGTAATATAAGTATTAAGGAATCGGTATGAAAATATATTATAAAATATTCAGGTTTCTAAAGAAGCTTTGAAAAAACCGGTTACATGGTTTCCCAAAATGCTGTAAAAAATATTTCACCCCATCCGAACTTCGTACTATTTATACCACCTACATATATCCGTCGTTAAAAAATGGAATGTAACCCTCATGTATGTGTCGGCGCCCCAAAGTCTATTTTGGAATTTGTCGGACGCATACAAGAGAGGGCTAAGAGAATCTTTGGGGACAGTAGGGTATCCAACTCTATTGATTCTCTGGAACAATGTGAGTTGCATTTCACAGTTTTTTCGTAACTATCATGGTAAGTGCTCTAATAAAATTAGGGAACTTGTTCCCGTTACTTGCACATTTTGGCGTTCAGCACGTTTTCACTGAGACCCAATTTATTTGTGGTTGATTGGCCGATGAATCGCACTACTCATTACAGGAAAAATTTGTTTTTCTAGCAGAATAAGCACCCTCCAGATGTCTTTTCTGTCACTTTCAATGTAGGAAAGTTCAAATCGAATGTCTACAAACACAGTGTTTGTCACAATATAGGAGTAGGAGTCATCCCCTGAGTGCTGGTCCGAAAATAATATATTTTAATTATTTTTTTATTACCGCAGCCACGAAATGTTTTAAAGTGTGAACAAATGTAGAGATTTAATTTTTTAATAAAAAAATTTTTATTGTTTTTTTAACCGATCTTTTTTATTTATCTTTAATAAATATCTTTTTTCTTTTTAAGATCTTTTTTTAAAATTATTAACAAAAAAAAAATGTTTTCAAAACATTTGTCAAAAGTTTTTTTTTCAATTTGTTAATAATTTTTTGTTTTCAAAAATATAAAAAAAATTTTTTCCTGAAGAAGCTTTCCAAAGGAAAGCGAAATATCGTGAAGAAAAAAAAATATATACAAAAAGATCTTAAAAAGAAAAAAGATATTTATTAAAGATTAATAAAAAAATTTTAAATATATGCTACACGTAGTTGATAATAGTATCACTTCATGTAACCGCAAAATGGTTACCACCTTTACAAACATTCGGTCACCTAACACTTCAGTTACTTCAAAATGTGTGTTAACAACGTTGTATTCTAGCATAAGCAGTTTTAAGATACAAATGCAATACAATCCACAAAATAAAATAACAAAACAAAAAGGAGTGTAAAACACCTGACGTTAAAAATTAAAAACCGAAATAAAAAGAATAACAGCAACAGCAATAACAATAATAAACACCTGCTGTTTAAGAGAAAATGAAGGAAAAACATAGCGTTTTATTAAGAGAGCGAATGATAAAGAGAGCGACAGTTTAGGAATTTAACCAGGGTTGGAATTCAAAACTATAAGGATAAATTTTATATTTTTTATAATTAAAATATTTACACAGCTAAGATTTCAGTTATTGTGATAAATTTACATGGAAAGTTTGCTTGTGCGAAATAAGCGAGAACCAATGTCAAATTAATAGGCACAATAGGACTAATGGAGATTTTAGCGGCAGCAGTATTTTTTTTTAGTGAAATTCACTTTACTATTTTAAATAAAAAATGCTTTCAAAAACCTGTTTCTTTCTTATTTCTAATTAAATTCTATTAATTAAAACACTTTAAGAAAAACATTAAAATTTTAAAGAAACTAAGTTAATAAATTTTTAAAATCACAAAAGATATCCGACAACTTAAATTATGTAACTTTAATATTATAAAATTACTTTCAGGTACTTGAAAACTTTTATTTCAAATGAGCCCATATACAATGCAAACCGATTGAATAATTTGCGGCTTTTCTATTTAAGACAAAGCGTTACCAATTAATTTTCATATAACGAAAAAACCTTTTCGCACCAATTTCTTTAGATTGCCGCATAACTCGGTCACCATATTGTTAAAGTCTACTACTAAGGCGATAACGGATATAACGAGCCAGAAAATGGTTTATCATATTCTGCAACCATACAATTTTCCTTGTTTTCATTCAAATTAACAAAACAACTTTTAAAATAATTATTCTTTGTTAATATACTAAGAAATTAAAAATACGTGAACTTAGGCCGAAATAAAATTAATTATATGGACTTATAGTACAGTATAGTGGCTTGGAAATGTTTTTTCTTTGTTTGGAAATAATTTGGTAAGATATTCTAATGAAATTAAAAAAAAAAACAAGCACAGATATTTCTGACTAAAGCTACAGACAATCGTCCTCCTAGGCTAAAGGGATATATCCCCAAAATTGAGGTTATCTATCATAACATTTTTTTTTTAAATGTATTAAAAAGATTATTTTTTGTGCCCCTGTAGGCTAGTAGGGAGCGTGCTAGCTTACATGGCTGGGGATTGTGGGTTCGACTTCCAACAAAGACCTTGTTTTTTTCACTGCAAATAAAAATTGGCTGTCAGTGGGGATGCTCAGTGATGAAGACATAGTCACTAGCTGTCTTATAGGACGGTTAATTTTTTTTTTTTCGGACCAGCACTCAGGGGATGACCCCTACATATGCAAAGCATTGTGCCAGAACTAGTAAATTTCCGTAACTTTCCTTTTACTTTCACCACATCTCTTCTCTATTCCTTTTCTAAAGAATGTAGCACAGTCCTTGACTAAATAGGCATTGTTGCCTGAAATGCTAATTCGCTTTAAAAAAAAAAAAAGAAAAAACTTGAGTTTGTGAACTTAAGTATGCCTTGAATATATTTAAGTTACCTCTTTGAGTTTGGGAGAAAATTGGGCTGGAACAAGTATTTTTTACGTGCTGCAGTTATTTATATCAATCGGATTATCAATACAATACTAAAAGTAGTATAGTAGCATACAAATGCCAGGTGGCTGGTATTCTGCTTACCTGGATGTATACGGACCTAATGACAGAACTACCTGAACGCCAACACTGACTCACCAGTACAAACTAAAACGCGGCTTGAGAAGGATGCATTCGCATCGAAAGCGCTCGCCATCGAATACAAACCAGCTAGTTAGGACGGAAAATGGCAATATTAGTATAGAAATATATAGATTAACGAACCTTTTTCACAAAGAAGGTTTACTCAAGGCACTAAAAACTAGCAACACTCTGTGACATAATATTACATTCACCTTGAGAATCGCGGACACTTACCAAGGGAAATAGGTGAGTGTATGACCTTACTGCATCCTAGCGAAAAGACCGAAGACTAGACATACTTGAAAACATGGAAATCTGCAAATCAAAAACTTTCGACAGTGACATTATAAACAAACAGGTAAGATGCAATTTTCACACTCCTTAAACTAATTACAAGGGCTGCTATTTATATTTGTGGCCTAAGGATGAAAACACAAGCATTTAAAGACAAAATCTTTTTTATTTATACACTTTTGCATGCGTTGCAACCAGTTTTCAAAGCACTTTTTCCACTCCCATTTAGGTACTTCTAAAACATGGGCTTTGAATGCAAAAACTGCTTCTTTAGGTATAGGAAACCGTTGTCCACGTAGTTTTTTTCGTAATGTTCGGAAACAAAAAGAAGTCATTAGGTGCCAAGTCAGGGCTGTACGGCGGATGACCCATCAATTCAATGTTATGCCCTGTCAAAAACTCCATTGCTTCAGCCGATCGGTGACAGCCCGCATTGTCGTGATGCAGAATGATGCGTCTTATGTTTGACTTTTCACAAGGTTTCTCAAAGACTTCTGGCAAACAAATAGTGGTGTACCATGCCGAATTAACCATCTTACGTTGCTCTAATGGCATAGTCGCCACATGACCGGTAATGCCGAAGAAACAGGCAACCATTTGCTTTCATGTGCTTCTTCCACGAACAACTTTGGTGGAATTTCGCTCGTCTTGAAAGGCCCATACGGTGGATTGCTGTTTTGTTTCAGGATCATTTGAGTATATCTATGATTCGTCACCTGTGCAGATATTATAAACTGCTTTGGATGCACCTTGAGCGAATTTCTGCAACATTTTCTTGCACCAATCAACAGGAGCATCCATTTGTGCGTTTGTCAGGTTATGCGGTATACAACGTGAACAAACCTTTTTCACATGCAAATGTTTATGCAAGATCTTATTATTGCTTGTCATACTAATCCCTCAATCTCGCGATATGTTACATGACGATCATGCTTTATCAGCTCATGCACAGCTGCGATGTTTTCTGACACAACAACCTTTGTTGGACGACCTTCACGGGATTCGTTCTGGAGTGATTGTCGGCCACGATTAAATTCGTTATACCAGTTTTTAATGGTGCTGTAAGAAGGTGCTTCATTACAATATAAGGAAATAAGTTCATCTGTGCACTGTTGTCGTGTCAGGCCACTTCGAAAGTTATGAAAAATTATTACACGAAAATGTTCACGAGTTAATTCCATTTTTTTCTCCTAATATCACTTTTTCAACCTGCTATCACTAACACTTACAACGTTAAAATGACAAAATATTTTGGTTGAGGTTATGTTTAACAATGTAAAGGTTGCACTGGAAATATCAGCTGGTGCCTAGCAACAGTCAGTGTTACCAGGCCAGAAATATAAATAGCAGCCCTCGTATAAACTCAAACTACGAAAAGCACCCTCAGATGGACACACGTCACTGGACAATAACAAAAGACGACAATATTAATATTAATCCTCACATGAAACGCCAGATGGCTGGCATTCTGATTACGTAGGTAGATAAGATAATTACAGGATAAATATCTGGACCAGAAATACTGAATCACCAGTACGTGATACAACGTTGTCTGAAGATGATGTATTCACATCAAAATCGCTCGCCAATTGGGAACAAACAGCTAGGAAATACGTTAAGAGGAGGAATTGAAAACAATAGTTCATTCACTGGCGGAACAAACCCAAACAATTTAGTAAAAGAAAACCAGTAAATTTGGTTTTACTATTTCGTTAAAAAGTTACAACCCTCTGAATTGGAAAATTGTAAAAACTGCCATTTTTTTAGGATTTCCCCAATAAGGTGGTATTGCTTTTTTGCTTATACAAAACTTACTTCGGTACTAGTAAAGCCTTTTTGAGAGAGCAAAGGAAAGATCGCGTGAAAAATTGTAACCTATCCAAACACAGCCAATTTTCAAACAAAATTTATGAATTACATCAAAATTTGTTGGAGTGCAAAGCACTGATTGAAGAAAAGTAAACAGATTATTAAAGTCCTCATATCTTGGCTATATACTCCAAAAAGGATGTGACAACCCCGTAGTTAAGAAAGTCAGGATGACCAATTTTCTACAAACAAAAAAAAAAACAAACAATTTCTAAAACATTTGTCCCGTTTAAGGAATTTAGGCGTTGAGACAAAAAGAAAAAAAATTTATTTTATCATTTCCTTAAATGATCTCTTTATTTCAAAATTTTATAAAAATATATCGTTCAGTTTAGATTTTATGGCAATTGAAATTTTATATTTTATTTTTCTAACAACCACTTTAACGTGACATTTACAATTTTAAAGGTACTTGACATCTACAAAAATGGTATTAAATTGTTTATCTTATATTAGCTTTACGCTGATAAATATACAAATATTATTTAAAAAATCCTTATTAATAATTACAAAATTATTAAAATGGGATTTATGAAGAGATCAATAATATTTAGAATTTAGTAATATTTCAAACACTTGTAAATTAGAATAATATTAGACACCGTACTTTGAGATGGATTATCATTATTGACTTATATCGCTTTTTTAAACTCACCTCTAATCTTATTTACTCTCGGTTTCAAAAATAATTTATAAACCCTCGTAAATAAATTTTTGAAACCTCTAATGAAGATACATAAAACACATTCTACCAGTTTCACTAACTCCCGAGTCGAGTGAAATAATGTCGATATAAAATGATTTATTTTACGTCAGAAAACAGTAAAGCAGTTCAACATAAAAAGGAAAAAACTTCGTTTTAAAAAATATAAATTTTAAATATAAAAAAATTTCTACTCTACTTCGTTTGTTAAGGATTAAGTTCCCTCAAGAAAATGCCATTTTAAGATAAAAGATTTATTTTAATAAAAAAAGAACCTTTTAAATACTTTCTAAACAGTTTTCAAATACATTTTTATGTGAATTATGGCTAAACTTAACCCTTGCAGCTTTTTAAAATAATACAACATAAAATAAAATTAAATTTCGCTCAAAATGAAAAAGCTTTATTAATTCAATGGAAACTTTAATTACAGCTTAATTTATTATTGTCCAACTCCCTTATGGGCGCAGCTGCCCAAGATAATATTGAACTCTAACGCTTGAGGTAAGCAGGATGCCATGCAAGAAATTGCTTATTAAATGATATTGGAAAAACGGGAAAGAAAGTACCTAAGTCTGGATGTATCACCATCAAATCAACTACACTTTAACAGCCTTGATAATTAATCAAGTTAACTCAAAGCTATATTGCGCCATTGCACACATTGGATATTATATGACCGCAGTAATTTTCCGCAAAAATATTTTCATGGTACTTTTTACTCTTTTAAACATCACTTAAACATACGATATAAAGCTATGGAAAGAAAGTTCCTGAGGCTGGTTGTATCAATTACACATTAACAGCCTTAAAACTAAATCTTGATGATCGGATTAAGGTAACTTACAGTTACTCAACAAATTGAGTATTTATTTGAGGGCAGTACTTTTCCGCAAAAATAGTATGATGGCTATTTTTGTAGCTATCCACGCAGCATGCAATATTTTGAGGATACATAGAAAGATTATTTAATCTGGATATATTCCATTCACAAATTAAGTGCTGATTAAGGCTACGTCGACTTACGTAGTTCAGAAGTTCCAGCTGTTTTAGAGAAGTCAGTTTATAATATTATTTTAGCGGCTGAAGGTGTAGAAATATAAATCAGTTACATAAATAATAAATAAGGAAATTAACTACTATTTCATTGCTTATAGATAGAGAGGGCTGTGTGATTCGATTTACATCCGCACCTGGCCATGAAGCCTTAATCAGATGGTGGATCTAACCACTGCATGATTTGGAATGTCATGCTCGTCCTAGAAAGCTATAATTCTATGCAACAGAAACCTTCTAGTTGCAACTTTAATGATTCCAAAGCAGGGCTGCAAATCATCACACCTTGCTAAAGAGTTGGAGACTTTCCAACTCCTGTCCAGAACATATGTCTAGCATGCTCACTGGACTGGATCATTCAGTTTGCGTGTCATTATCAGTGAGATGATCCTGGCCACCATAAGAACCATTAAAACTGTTATGGGGCCGTGAAACTACAACCACCACGATACTCCCATATAGGGGCCAAACTCAGTAATCAGCCAGAGAACTATTAAATGTCTAAAGAGACAAATAATGAACTCTGCGAGCTTACTGATTCCCGTGGAAATAAAGTGGAGTTTCCAGTTGAATCCCTGCCTGTCTTCAGGGGACTGGGCTCCCTTTTTCCCCAGTTGCACTGTGTCTAGATAGTGGAATTCTATAAAGACCATATATATGTGCCCCCGGGGGGAAGATAGAGAGGACTGTAGAGAAATGGCTCAAAGATATACAATAGATAAGAGTTTATCTGCATCAAATCACTACTGACGTACACAATGAAACAGCGATAGCTCTTTGTCAGTATATCCGCTGACACATTGTTCCTACAGCCATATTGCTAGAGTCACACCAACATTTGATAAACTAGACATAAAACTTAGGAAATTCGACTGAAAGAGACAGCCATGTGCTGGCATGTATCGGGTTTTTCATCCAGAAGTTTGCTGTTCAATAGTGGCCATACCAACAGTATGATTGCATTGGCAATTGTTGCAAGAAACTCAATATCGCACGAAAATCGCACTACAAAAATTTTAAAAACGGTGGTTCTATTAAAGCTGCATTTCGTAAAATTCGTGTTATTTTCGGACAACATAACCGTCCTCCTGAGGCCGCTTTTAAGAATTTGGTCGTTAAATTTTAACCAGCAGCATCGATACAAAACGTGCGAACACCAACGCCTTTGACCGAGTCGCTGAACAGAAAACATCGCAGCCGTGAGCCACAGTGTTAAAGCAGATCCTTATTTGTCAATTTCTCTACGTTGTCAACAATTAGGGTTACCCGAAACCACCACATGGCGAATTTGGCGTAAGGATTTGACATTGAAGCCTTACAAGTATCAACTGGTGCAGGAATTAAAGCCGACCGGCTATTCACATCGCCATGGATTCGCTCAGTTCATTCATGCTTTTTCCGAAAAAATCATTTTTTTATACGAAGACTATTTTTACTTGTCAGGATATGTCAACAAGCAAAATTGCTGCATTTGGGATTAGAAAAATACTAGAGCGATTATTAAGAAGCCTTTACATGCTTAAAAGTGCCACTATATGGTGCACTATGTGGTCTGGAGTCTGGAGCTGTGATTGGGCCATTTTTTTTCGAAGCGACATCCCATGCTATCGTGCGATGTTAACAACTCAATTTTTACCCATTATTGATGACGTGGATATCACTGATATGTAGTTTTAACACAAAAGTGCCACATTTCACAAAGCCAATAAAAAGAATAATTTATTGGAAACCAAATTTCCCGATCGCATTATATCACGACAATCATCAGTTAAGTGGCCAGCCAGATCGAGTGATTTAACACCACTGGGTTATTTTTGTTGGGCTATATTAAGGACAGAATTTTTACGGAGCCTATCGAATCTATTTCAGGATTAGAACTTAAAATCCATAATGTGATTAACGAAATATGACCTCCATTTTGCCGAAAAGTGATTAAAAACCTTAATAAAAAAATTGATAACTGTCAGTGTGGTCGTGGTGGCCATTTGAAAGTTATCATTTTTCATTCATAATTGCCGAATTTTTCTCAATTCGAAATGCAATAAAAATTTGAAATTACAAAGCAATTGTGAGATATTTTGATATATTTGTTCTTATTTTCTCATTTTGAGTTATGCATTCTCTGAATAATTTTGTAATATTTTCTAGATCGCTTTTGAATATTTAACAAGAAGAAAGATAATTCAATAAGGAAGAACATTTAACATAAAATAATGACAAGGCTTCAGTTAAGTCTTCTTTTTTGACGTCGCGACGTGTTTTTCTGTTTTTCTGTATGGCTCTGTTGTTCTATTTCATTATGTGTAAATGTTTTTTAATAAGAAAAATGGTAATAATAGTTTCCCCTATCTGTTTCCCTATCTCTCACCATCTAACTCCTAAATAGAATAACAAAATCCATTATATGCCTAATCACGCAAAATAACATTTATATTTTAAACCACTTCTACATTTAATAACACAACAGGCATCATTATTCATCGTAAAATTGCCAAAAAAAAACAAAAAAAAATAAGTAAAAAATCTATTTGAGTCATGTCATAAAGTTTCAAAATAAATTATTTATGTATTTCATTTTGCATATTGTGTGCATATAAAGTTATTTTTTTACATAACTTGATTCCTAGTAAATAGAAAATAACAACTGAAACAAACAAAAAAAAAAAGAACTATTTAATGGTTATTGATCAAACATACAAGAAAAAACGATTATCATATTTATAACGAAATTACCTGACATATGAAAATTAACTTGCAGTCAATTTATACGAAATTTATTCAAAAATTTATTTGCTGTAGCACGATTATTTGTTGTTCCTTCCCCTTCTTAACTTGTTCTTTAAAAATTTGCTTTCATAGTCGAACTACTTAGATTTATTTAAATTTGTAGAAAAACCTATAATAACTATGAAAACTGGAATATAATAAAAATATTTTATTTATTCATAAGTTGCAAATGTGAAAAAAGTAAAATTTTAAAACAAGAAAAATTAAATTTACATGTAAATAATGTACAGATCAAATAGGCTGATTTAGTTTAAGGGTTTATGGCTACATATATGTATGTATACATGCACATAAACATATAAACAAATTATTAAAAAATCTATTTGAGTCATGTGTGTATGTAGCTGTAGTTTGAGTTAAAATAGTATAATGCAATCGTCCTCATAGCCACAACAACTAGACGACGGACTTCTTAAAATATAGCAGATAATTGTTTTATTGCTGGTTTTATCGCGGATTTTTAAGCAAAATGAGATATATAAAATTTATTTATTTATTTACTTATTTCATCTACAGAATTAAATTCCTACAGATTACTTTACAATATTAATTATAATGTTTGAATAAAAGAAGCTTGAACATATGTGCCCATAATTATGAAAGTGGTCTAAGTCAAAATTTAAAAAAATGAGTTTATCAGTTATTTCATACCACATTAGTTTAAACTAAATGTATTCAACGTAATTTTTACGAAATTGTCAAAAATGAACCATTAGATAGTGGTTGTAATTTCAACATTATATGGAATTCATTTAGTGTTAATTATGAAATGGCACGTGGCCTTCTTTGACGCGAGTTACGATAATTTATTTTGTAACGTATTTATTTTACTCTTCTCAATATTTAGTCTTCTTTTCCTTAATCCTTACTCTTTATTTCACTCTCTACTTAATTATGCCTATTACCTTACATTCCTCTATATTTTAATTTAAGAACTACCGTTATATTTTAGACTTTTTAAGTTTGTTCTTTTAGTTTTGTATCATCATTTCATGAATAAAGAAGCATTGATTTTAATTATATATTTAAGTCGCGTTTCTGAACTACATAATAAAATAAATGACAATCAAATTTTAATAATAACGACAATTTCATTCCGGTTTATCTAACTATATAATTCAGTTTGGCGCTTCGGAATTAATAAAATTACTGGTGGCAAATAATTTATATATTGTAACACTATGTCAACAGATAGCGGTTCAGGTAAGTTAATGATAACGTACTTATTATGTGAATATATTAATTATTATTCGAATACGAAATAATGGCGAAGAATACACGACAAAAAAATCAAAACTTGTAAGTGCTAAAATTTTTGATAACAAGGATTGCTTTTGCTCAAAAAAATGTTTAGATCGCGTAGAATATAATGAAAGAAAATTTAATTTTGATACTTTCTGGAAACTAAAAGATTTTGAAACACAGAATCTGTATCTGTGTACTACAGTTCACCAACAATTAATAAAACAAAGGCGGCCCTGAACGTTTGAAAGACCTATGAGAAAATGCAGCTACAAGTCTCTTGGCTACAAATTCAATGGATGAGATTCTTGCAAAATGAACCTTATAAAATGTTTTTTAAAACTTCTTTAGATGATTCTACATTTCACGTTTTGGATCTTTCACCTAAAAGAGGAAGACCAAAAATATACGGAAATATTAAATTACTTCCATTATACACCAGCATTAGACCAGTATCGGAAGAAAAACATAAAGATATTATGAGTTTACTACCGTACATCCCTCCAGTTTTTCAGGAACTTTTTAAGAATCTTAAATACTAGAAATAATGATAAAAATGGATTACTGTTTAAAAATAATTAATAAATGCTCACGAATTATTTCAATAAAATTATTGTTTCAAATAAAACTCAAAGTTCTTTATTGCTTTAAGTCATTTATAGGACATTCAGTTAATTTTGAAAATGGTCTAAGTCAATTCAAACTTTAAAAACAATATTATCGTATGAAATTCACACAAAATTTCATATTCATAATAAATTTCCATTAATTAAGACCAATAAAATTAAAATGTCGCATAATGTAAAAATATTTTTTAAATTATTCAAATGCAAATCATTAAATATCTTGAGACAAGAAATATATGACTTAGACCACTTTCATAATTATGGGCACATATTATAACTGACATTAAAATATAAATGTGGGTTAAAACTATTACATAAATGCATTAATTGCATAATTCGTTCTGAAAAGACATTCTTCAAACATGCGATTATTTCTCAAGTCCCTAGGAGGACTGTATAATGTAAAATAATTTTTAATTTCCGGGCTATCAATATTGTCCGATAGTATATTATAAACAAATAATAATGAGGTGCAAGATCTACGATCCTCTAAGGATTGTAAGCCTAACATTTTCCTCCTAACATCATAAGAAGGTAGTTCATGTGGCCAAATCAATTTTAAAGCAGTCTTAGTGAATATCCTCTGAATTCGTTCAATACGATTTGATGGGCCTAAATGACTAGGATTCCAAACAATGGAACAATATTCCAAGATACTTCGAACCAAGGAGATGTATAAAGACTTGAGGGTGTATGCATATTTAAAATCTCTAGAATTTCTTCTAATGAAACCAAGCATACTATAAGCTCTAGAAATAACATAGTCGATATGCTTAGAGAATGTTAATTTAGTGTCAAAAATGACTCCTAAGTCCTTAACTTCAGCTACACGTTTAAGCAGGAAACCACCAAGAGTATAATCAAAACTTATTGAACCCGAAATATAAGCATATGTGACAACACAGCATTTTGAAACATTAATACGTATGCCATTTTCAAAACACCAGTCAGAAAGTTTGTTAAGATCAATCTGTATCTTTTCGCAGTCACCAATATCGCCAATAGTAGAATACAATCATCAGCAAATAAAAGACAGCTGGAAAACTTAAGATTCAATGGTAAATCATTAATAAAAATTATAAAAAGTAACGGACCAATATGCGTTCCCTGAAGAATACCTGAATAGGCATCAATTATATCAGAAGAGAATCAATTACCAATTTTAACCCTAAGTTTTCTATTGGGCAAGAAACTATGAAAGAATACCAAAATATTTTTCGAAAATCCAAAATGTACAAAGCTTGAGCAGTAACAGATGATGGCTAACTGTATCAAATGCCTTAGCAAAGTCAGTGTATATAACATCGCATTAGCGCTTACTCATCATAGCAGATGAATTTACTTATACTTGTCAAAACATGCGTCATTTAAACTCCACTTTGGTAGTTTAAATTTAAGTAACCACACCATAAAATCACACAGTGTCGCGTCAGTATTTCACTATTCTTGCAGATGATGTCCTTAAACTCAAAATGAAAATAGTAAAAATTCGATTCCTTTTCAGCTTCATTCTCTAAACAGACCTTAATGTTATTCTGGGATTTTACAGATGTTTGTTTACCGCAAAAATACTTTTGCCACAGACAAAAATACTTTTGTTACAGACAACTCTTAACTCATACATGTTACTGAATCAATAGACGGAATCCAGAAAGATAGCTTTATGCTTTTAAATGATTCAATAAGTTTAACTCTTCAATACTATCGGGGTTTTCAGGAAGAAGTATATTTTTCAATTGTGGCAACACCAACATGATAGTTTTGATATTTGGTTTTTTGACGTATTGGCAGACGATGCATTGGCAACTATTACAATGACTTCAATTTCGAACGCAAATCGCATTAAAGTAATTAATATTAATTATGAAAATGTTGGTTCTGTTGAAGTTACATTTCGAGAAATTTTGTCGTTAAATTTGAGTTGGCAGATTCGATACAAAATGTTCGACTGGGTTGTTCAACTGATATCATCGCAGCTTAGGTGCCCCTGTAGGCTAGTAGGTAGTGTACTAGCTTGTCATTATGGGGGTTGTGGGTACGATTCCCAACGAAGACACTGATATTTTCTTCAAATATAACAAAAAAATTGACTGTCGGTGGGGCTGTTCAGCGACGAACAGTTAATTTCCGACTATCCTACTTTCACCACCTGTTTCATCTCTTCTCTATCCCTTTCCTAAAGAAAGTAGCACTTTTCTTGACTAAATAGGCATTATTGCCTGAAGTGCTACTTCTCTTAAAAAAAAAAACTGATATCATCGCAGCCGTACGCCACAGTGTTGAAGCAGAACCCAATTTGTTAATTCCTTGACGTTATCAACAAGTGGGCCTACCCAAAACCGCCACATGGCGAAATTTTGCATAAGAATTGGCACTGAAGCTTTACCAGGTTAAATTGGTGCTGGAATGGAAGATGACCGATCATTCACATCGCCGCAGATTCACTCAATTCATTCAGAAATAAGCGGCTGGCTTTTCTGAAAAAACATTTTTTCAGACGAAGCCCATTTTCACTTGTCAGGATATGTCAACAACCAAAATTGTTGCACTTGGGCTTCTAAAAATCCTAGAGCGATTATAAAGAAGCCTGTGCATGCTTAACGTATCCCTGCACTATGTGGTCTGGAAACCTGATTAGCCTGGAAGTGCGATCACGCTACCGCGAGATGCTAACATCTCAATTTTGGGCTATTATTAGTGGCGTGGATATCACTAACATGTGGCTTCAACAGAATCGCACCACATGTCACACAGCCAATGAAACGATCAAGTCATTGGAAACCAATCACCAGTTAAGAGGTCAGCCAGATCGTATGATTTAACACGACAGGATTATTTTTTGTGCTGCTATGTTAAGGAAAGAGTCTATACGGAGCCAGTCGCATCGATTTTAGCCTTAGAGCACAAAATTCGTTATGTGATTAATGAAATAGGGCCGAAATAGTGATGAAAATCTTTGATGAAAGAATCGACATTTATAAGCGTGGTCGTATTAAACATTTTCCAAAGATCATTTTTCATTCATAATTGCCGATGTTTGCTCTTCGTAATAAAATAAAAATTTGAATCATCGTAATCCAATTTTTTTGTTTTGTTTTATTTTAGAAAACAAACTTTTTGTTGAAAAATCCTTTAGATGGAATCCAAAAAAAAAAACTTGGGCTTTAAAAGATGCAATAAGTTTAATTCTATAATACTATATCACCGAAATATAAACTAAAAGCCCAAGTTATTATTAAAAATCTAGCTAATGTTATTTAAAGACCATACGCAGGAAATATCTTATAATTAGTTATACTTTCTATATTGGGGACTAGCTCTGCTAAATTTAATATGTTTTTCATAGTTTAGTCTAAACTTGGCTAATTTCAATTTGATTTTTATAACTTTTTTTAGTTTAGTTTTTTTTTTTTGAATAAACCAAATGAGAATTATAACATATTTCAGCTCTTACGAACATGTTAGAAAATTTTGTAGCCAACCACGTCTTCGTCTGCGTAGTCCATTATATTGTAAAAACCACAAAATTCAACACTTTATTTGCTGCAGTTTTCTAAAAACCGGTATGCAATTAATTGCGCCATGTTAGCTTATACATATGAAATCAGTTCTATCGCACGACTATTTTAGAGATACTTTTCTATATTTGGAAATTCATATTGATTTACTTTTTTTGTCTATGATATTGTTTCTTTGTTCTTTTCTAAACCTATGAAAATTCTTTATATAAAAGGTCATAATTAATTTTTGTTGTCCTCCGTTTTTAGCTCTCTGTGTGACAGCCGATTTAATTCTGCAAATATGCAATGAGTTTTATGATTATTAAAACTTAGTGAGCTTTTCTAGATTTCTTTAAAAAATTAAAAAAAAAAAATTATTTCGTATGACGATTATAAAGTTCATAATTCACTTTTAGCCGAATTTTAAACAAATTAAAATTCTAATATCTCTGACCTAATTGACTAAATGAGAATTGTATAAAAGCAATACATACATAAATTTAAAATCTTTTTAAAAAATAATGAATTAAAATTTTAATTTAAAGATTGTTAAAGAAGAAGAAGAAGAGAAAAAATATAACAATGACACGCTGAAATATTTTTTTTTTAATTGTTAACTTCCGCAGGATGTCGCTATTTATAGATTTTTAAGAATAACTCTCATTTTGGTGTTAGAAACGCTCCCAGCTGCACATTTCACAAGGCTTTTAAGCAGTTATGTTGTGCAACAATACACATTCATTTGTATCCATCGACATCGCGGCATCCTCAAAGCAACTAACCTATTACCGACAACGCCTGTGTCCCAAAGAATCGCGTCTACAAAGCATTGATAAGTTTAGTTGGTTGTATCTTGGTCACTTGAAACTTTCGTGAAAATATATTTGTGACTGTTCTAAATGGAGTTAAATTTTGTTTAAGAACTCCTAACGACTAATTGATGGCTGTTATTTTTTTAAGGCTGTTATTTTGGTAACTCAATTCTGGACTGGAAAATATAATTTATTTCGCAGTACAATATTATTTATCCAATACTAATTCACCGCCCCCTTCCCCTATGCTCTTTCGAACTTTTTTTGGAGGCCACGTAAAACATTATTTTAAATAGTGAAAATTTTTGCATTTCCTTTTTTAAAAACGCATAGAAACTGTTTGTTATTACAAACAATAAATAAATTATATTTTATAAAATATATTTAACATTCATACAAACATTTATTTATATACATATGTATGTATGTGTGACTATATTTGCCTTTGTTATAAATATTACATTTGTATTCAAACTATTATTTGCTTACATATTTTCGTGTATTATTCTTCATTTTCTTATAATGTTATGTAGTTATTTCTTATCATGACAAATAACAATTATTAAAATTATTTTTTTTTCCTTTCGTTTAAGCAAATTATTTTAGAAGGTTGTTATTTTTCCTCATAAATTATGATTTTAGTTCAATGTTTGTGTGGCTATGTGTGTGTGTGTGTGTGTGATTTTGAACTCTCTGTTATTTTCATGTCAAATTTTTGTTGACGTGATTTTATAGAATTAACAAAAAAAAAAACAAATTATTTTGTTATTGCTTATTTTGATATTTTAATAACTGGTGTAATAAGTTGTATTTAAAACATACTCATGGCATCAATTTAATATAATGAATCATTAACAGCAAACTATTGGTATGAGGATATTTTTTTATTTGAGACAAAATTTTATTTAACATAAATGGTCTTTATTTTATACACAGGGTTTTCCAACAACATGATAGTTTTGACATTTTGTTTTTGTTTTATAACAATGAATTCAATGCCGTGTAAAAATCGCATTAAAATAATGAAAATTCTGGTTCTGTTAAAGTTACACTTCGTAAAATTCGTGATATTTTCATACAACATAATCGTCCTTTTGAAGCCGCTATTAAAAATGTGGTTGTTAAATTTGCGCCTACAGGCTAGATACAAAATGTGCAAACAACAACACGTGCTCGATCAATTCGTTCCACTGAAAACATTGCAGCCGTGAAGCTGATCCAAATTTATCAATTCCTTGACGTTCTCAACAGTTGCGGTTATGCAAAACGACCACATGGCAAATTTTGCGTAAGGATTTGACTTTGAAGCCTTACAAGTTTCAACTGCTGTAGAAATTTAAGCCGACCTACCATTCATATCGCCGTAGTTTCCCTCAATTCTTTCATGATCAACTGGCTGATATTTCTGAAAAAAATCATTTTCTCAGACGAAGCCCATTTTCATTTGTCAGGGTATGTCAACAAGCAAAATTGACACATTTGGGCTTCCAGAAATCATAGAAGTGATTATTGAGAAGCCTTTGAATGCTCAACGTGTCACTTTACGGTGCGTTATGTGGTCTGGGGGCGTGATTGGGCCATAGTTTTTCGAAGATGAAGCTGGAAATGTGGTAACGGTTAATGGATCAAGCTATCGCGAGATGCTAACAACTCAATTTTGGAATATTATTGACGACGTGGGTATCACTGTTATGTAGTTTCAATAGGCAGTTGTTACAATGAACTCATTTCGCACGATAATCGTACTACAATAATTAAAATCCACTATAAAAATGGTGGTACTTTTAAAGGTTCATTGCGTAAAGTTCGTGATATTTTCGGAAAACATAACCGTTCTTCTGAGGCCGCTTTTAAGAATTTGGTAGTTAAATTTCAGCCAACAGCCTCGATACGAAATATGCAAAAAGCAACGCTTCTTCGACGGGTTCATTCAACTGAAAACATCGCAGCCGTGAGCCACAGTGTTGAAGCAGATTTTTATTTGTCAATTTCCCTACGTTCTCAACAATTTGGCGTGACGATTTGACATTGAAGCCTTACAAGTATCAACTGGTGCAGGAATTAAAGCCGACCGGCCATTCACATCGCCGTGGATTCACTCAGTTTATTCAGGCTGCTTTTTCCGAAAAAATCATTTTTTTATACTCAGGATATGTCAACAAGCAAAATTGCTGCATTTGGGATTCGAAAAAGACTAGAGCGATTATTAAGAAGCCTTTACATGCTCAAAGTGTCACTATATGCTGCGCTATGTGGTCTAAAGGTGTGATTGGGCCAGTTTTTTCAAAGCGACATCCCACGCTATCGTGAGATGTTAACAACTCAATTTTTACCCATTATATGCGACGTGGATATCACTGACATGTGGTTTTAACAAAAAAGTGCCACATGTCACACAGCCAATGAAACGATCAATTAATTGCAAACCAAAATTCCCAATAGCATAATTTTAGTACAATCAGCAGTTAAGTGTGATTTAACTCTACTGGATCATTTTTTCTGAGGCTATGTTAAGGACAGAGTCTATACAGAGCCAATTGAATCGATTTCAGTCATAAAACTCCAAATCCCTGATGTCAAGCGCCATTTTGCCAAAAAGTGATTAAAAATTTTAATAAAATAATAGAGATTTGTCAGCGTGGTCGTGGTGGACGTATGCTAGATATCATTCTTCTTTTCTCTTCGTAATACTACTACTCTTCGTAGTATTTTATTTTGTTTTGGACGAAAATTTTTTTGTTGAAAAACCCTTTGTAAAAAATACTCGCCTAGAAGTATGAAAAATACCCAAATATCCTTTTTTTGATTGCGATTTTTATATATAGTTTACGCTCTTTGTATCTATGCGGTAGAAAAATAGAACAAAAACTACTTGCAATGAAATGATCGCCATATGATTTTAACAAATGTATTGCGGTATTTAAAATACTCGAATACAGAAAACATAGATTAAATTGTTGCAGTATACTCGTGCTGTTCTCTGGTTCCATTGGGGCTAATTATGTATTTCATTTCGCTTACATTCATCTATTTATTTATTTACATAGTTCCATACAAAAGACTTTTAGTCTTATTTTGCGTTTTAAAACTGATAAATTAAAATATGTGCTCAACTGTCTTGAGAATAACATGAATGACTTCAATTCCAGCTCAGAATTTTTAATTTATATTTCTAAAGTCTTTATCCTAGTTAAAAACAAAAATTAAATTAGAAAATAATCATCTTCTTGATATTTCGACTTTCAGAAATTGAGATGTGTGAGTGGCGAACATGGTAAAGATCATAAAATTTGAGTTTTTATCCTTTGGATACGTTACTTTAAAAATTACAATTTAGGGAATAAACCTACTCATGCATTTCATTATACCCCAAATCCAAAACAGAGCATAGAGAAATAAGTTTTTGTTGGATATTTGATTTTGTATAACTATAGATTTTGTATAACTGATCGTTCGACCACAAATAAAAAACATGTCATACAAACGAAAATCTTTAACCCATTTAACCCTCCTAAATATTTGTTCAATATGAATTGCTTGATTCATACGTATTAGAACTTCGAAATAATAGTGTTGTTCATATTTTACAAATAAATTTTAATGGAGTAAATCGATTCGGCAGCTGGGGCATTTTAAAATTAGATAAGAAAAACAAAATAATGTTGCTCATTATTTGTATATTTTTTGTTTTCTAATTTTCTATTTTAATACAGTTAAACGACCATCCATAATTCAACTGCCATATGTTTTCATCATTTAATTGCATTCAATTTCGAAATTTAAACAAAAGCCCAGTTTTTATGAATTGCTTTTTAAAGTACTTTTTGTATGCCGGTCAAAGTGCAATGTCCCCTGTCTTTAACTCTTTTATTTTTTTTTTTTGATTCATTATATTTTTTATTTTTGTATTTTATTTGTCAGCCTTTATTCATCTCTCTCTAAGTTTTGCATGATTTTTTATTCTATTTTGTTCTTTGTTCCTCTAATTAATGTTTATTGTGTATAAATTTTTATGATTTTAAATTTTGTCGTCATTCCTGTCATCATTGTCATAATTATAAAAATCATTATGATTATGAACAATGATCATTTTGTTGTTGTTTTTGGTGAGCAAGTTTGTGCTTGCATATTTGGTATTTTACTCACTTCGTTATTATGATAATTGCCAATGTCTGTTACATCAGTTAAACATTATAATAATGACAACTAAAAAATTTAAATTAGAATTTTGCTTTTTTTTTGTAATGTGGAAAATGTTTAAATGTTCTTTGTGAAGTATGTTATTGTAATGGGTGTATCGGGTGTTTTTTTATAGAGGTATATAACTTTAGGTTAGCTTTTTAACTGGTGGCCTTTTATTATTTCATTTATGTTTAGTATAGTTTGATATTTTGACATGAATATACTGACGCCTGAACAACGCTTCCAAATTGTGCAAATTAGGCCCTTATTATCACGATGTTCGTCTGTACCTTTTTAAAAACGATGCTGGTCCGAACGTTACTGCAATGGTGACCACTATAGAGCCATGATTAACGACTTTTTCGTTCATCTATTAAACAACCAAGAGCTGTGGTCTTAGCTAATGCTACAATTGAATTTCACGTTGCGGATCCGTGAATTGATCTCCAATATCATGCTATTTAACGCAGCATGGTGGCTCAAAATCAATTTTCATTGGCCAAAACCTATATTTTTTCTTGACATAGATTCTTAGAATTTGTATGCCATCAAAAAGGAAATAGATCAAAACTTAGGTAGCCAAAAAACTTTGTCAAAATATTCCCAGTAGTAGGTGTGGCGTGCTTCTAAAAGCAAAGAATTTAAATTAATTTAGAAATAAAAGAAAATTTTAATATTTGATCTCATATTAATTACGGTTCCATGAAAACTATTATTGATAATGGGCTGCGCTTTTTTTTTTTTGGGTTATGTTGGGTGGACTGTATTTTTCACAAATGGTATTTGAGCACCCTGTATAATATGTAGTTAGGGTGTTATGTAATAAATTTGATTCGTAAAATTTTAGGTTTAATTGTAAATAACTTTTAAAGGACAAAAAAGGACAAAAAGCGAAACCATAATAAGAAAGGGAAAAGTGTTTTCGTTAACCCTATATATAATTTTGCAACCGCCCGGTCCCGCCCATAGAACACTTTTTTTATTTTAATGAAAATACTCAAAATTTTTACAAACAAAATTGCTAGTAAATTTACTTTAGAAACCATTCACTACCACAAATACAAATCGCAGATAGCAAAACGTGGGCAGAAAGAAAGGAAAATTATCAGTGGCATAAAGATTTCTTCAAAAGGTTGACATCCTCTTCAAAATTTCCTAGAATTATTCATGCATTTTTGCGATGGATCTTCTGGACAAAAACAATATAAACAATTTTTATGTGAAGATATTTCTGACACAGATATGTTCTTGGTGTCATTTGTGCCGTTGCGATTAATAAAGAACTTAGAAGACTCGGAACCTTCATGCACCACAATGCAAACAAATTGTATATGGAAAAATCATACTCCATCGTCTAGGAAATACTGCAGACTAACAAAATTTAAGTTTAAAAAGGAAACTCATGATATCATTAAGAATGAAGTAATTGATATTAGATATCAAATTTCAACACCAAAGCCATTAGAGATAGATGAAAAGACTATTAAGTTGAAATACCAATTAATACTTTCAATGATAGACGGAAGGTCCAGGTTTTGACTGATACAAAAGCTTCATCCAGCTGTATTATATGTAAAGCAACTTTAAGTCGGTTAAACAAAGAACCAACAAAGTCAGTAGATAGTATTGATGCACTTGAATTTGGATTATCACCGCTACATATGAGGATAAGGTTTATGAAACACATACTGAAAATTAGCTATGATTTGGACTTCAGGATCAGTAAGAAATAATGACACCAACAAAGAGAATAAAAAATTGAAAAAGAAACAAATTCAAGATGCATTTCTTAAACATGGGTTAATTACAGATCAACCAAAAGAAGGATCAGGCAATACAAACAATGGCAATACCACAAGAAGATTCTTTTTGGATCCCGAAACTACATCTGATATAATATGTAGATCAGATGTATAGATGTTATTTCAAGATTTAAAACAATTACTGAAGTACTTGCGTCCAATAAACAAATTTGGTGATTATGCCAAGGAAACTGTTGTTATATTTACATCCAAATACAATTGTAGAAATATGTCAGCAACCGTACACAAAATTCTTTATCGTGGAGAAGATGTCATCAAGCACCATTTATTACCAATTGGAGATTTATCAGAGGAAGCCCGGGAGAAAATAAACAAGAATTACAGATTTTACAGAGAACAAGTACTAGAAAAATGTCACGTAGTGTTACAAATTAAGATTTATTTCATATATTACTGGCAATGTCACGTACCTTCATCTCTAGCATTCGAAGTCAATGGAAAGTGAATCTTTCGGACTTACATACCGAAGCTAAAGCATTGCTACAGGACAAAAGTAATACAGAGCAGAATATAGAATATTTACAGAAAATATTCCAACCAAATAAATAATAATTATAATTTGCATTTATTATTTAAATGAAATAAATTGTATACTTTATTTGAATATGAATATAAAATATTATTTTATTTACGTACAATCTATTTATGACTGTAAATAAAGAAAAATTAAGTTAAACTGTTTTACTTTAAAATTGAGGAAAAACTAGAAAATATGTAAGCATTGTTAAGCATAAAGTTAAGTGCAGTGCGTTGTACCGGTCTTAATAAAACCAAAACTCGATAAAAGCTGAAGATGTTATCTATTGACTACAAAGAGAATTTCTAAAAAATCTTGGCTAGTTAAAAAGTTACAGAGTTTTGACCAATAACATACGATTCTGAATCTCTGTGCGCCGCTGGATTACTTTTTGTGGGGCTATATAAAGTTGCTTTATACGCTAATAAGCGCGAAATAATTCATCAGTTAAAGGAACATCAAGTGTTGGAAAAAGTTATTAAAACTTAAATCTCTAGATTAGACTACGTAAAAGGCAGCCGTGGTGACCAGTTTATTTTTCAAATAAAGTCAATTTTAAAAAATTATTTTTATTTTATACCATTTCAGGGTTCTATACCACTATAAAAACACCTATTACTAAGAGATTGTAAAATGTTTACATAAGCAGTTTTCCTTGAATTTTGCATTTAAAAGATTTTTGTGAGAATTGAAAATTTTTAAAAATTGTAAATATCCCTCTGTTCTATAGCGTCGTCTGTTCGAATGGCTCAATATTAAATCAAATAATTTTTTCAACAATAGATCATTTGAATTAAAATGATGTACCTTTCTTGTTTTATTATTTCTCTTTAATAAACTAACATGAGGAGAAAGGCTTTTTTGTCTAGCTTTTATTTTGGCATTTAGTTCTGTCTCATTTAGATCTGATATTAACAAATTTTCGCTTGATTTTAAAGGCTTTCATTTCGGCTTAGTAAAATTTTATTATTTTTATTGTTTTGTTTTTTATTTTTTTAATATTTTTACCAGCTCTATATGAAAATCTTAGTCATATATGTACGAGTATATACTCATTTATGCAATTATACATGTATTAAGTGTCACACCTCAGTTACCATCAGTCATCATCAGAATATAACAGAAACAAACAAACAAAAGCGAAACAAAATATAAAAAAACTTTAGAAAATGTTTCACTTGGATGACCACTTACATAAAAAAGAAAAAAGTAAAAAAGTTATACTTAATACCCTTTTTTTAACCTTTTTGTTATTTTGACTTTTTTTGTATATTTTTGTTTTTTGTTTTTTGAAACAGAAAAAAATTAAATAATTTAAGCTCACATTAAAAACACCGAAGTTAATACGACACACAACCGTAAGTACATAATAATACAATGTATAGAAGGGTAACAAAAGAAGGGGGAGTGTGTTACAATATCATATCAACAAAAGAAGATACTATGTAATTCTCTAATTCTATTTTAAGTAAAGGTTTACGGGACATAATACCCAGCAGTGCTTAAAGTATAAACTATCAACTAATAATCTACAAAATATGAAATATGTGAGTGTGCCATATATGCTATGAAAGAAGCCCGCTTTGGTGTTTTGTTGGTAACTATATAACTATGTAGTTATTACGATATAAATGAGTTAAATGAGGTCTTTGGTCACACAATCGAAGGTCTTCATGCTGTGTGTATACCAGCTTTAAATTTAAATTTTATACTACTATAATGGGTTAAAAACTTGCGATATTATACGGTGATTACAGGCCTTCTAGGAATATCCTTGTAAAGAGTTTTTCAATAAAAAGTTTGTTTTCTAAAACAATATTAAACAAACAATTTAGAACAAGATGAATTAATTTTATTTTATTACGAAGAGAAAAGTTGTCCACCACGACCCCGCTAACAGATATCGAATCTTTCTTCAGAGGTTTTAAACACTTTTTGGCAAAATGGCGGTCTTATTCCATTAATCATATCACGCATTTGGAGTTTTAAGACTGAAATCGATTTGATGGGCTGCGTTAAGACTCCGTCCTTGACATAGCCCTACAAAAAATAATCCACGATCTGGCTGGCCGCTTAACAATGCGATTGTGAAATTTGGTTTGCAATAAATTGATCGTTTCATTGGTTGTATGACATGTGACACCGTCCTGTTGAAACCAATTGTCATTGATAACCAAAATTGAGTTTTTACGATTCCTAAATTTACGGTTTTATAGATTTGTAGTTTTGTAAGAGCTTTGCGTGTACTAACTTTTCAGTATGGTGGTTGTGGGTTCTATTCCCAACGAAGACCTTGGTATTTTTCACTACAAAAATAAAAATTGACTTTCGGTGGGGCTGCTTAGCGATGAAGGCATAGTCACTGGTCGCTGTGCTGTCTTATATACGGCAGTTAATTTCCGACTATCCTTCTTCTACTTTCACCACCTGTTTCTTCTATTCTCTATCCCTTTCCTAAAAGAATGTAGCACGGTACTTGTCTAAATAGACATTGTTGCCTGAAGTGCTACTTCTCTTAAAAAAAAAAATTGAGTTGTTAGCATCTCGCGATAGCATGATCGATTGACCGTTACCGCTTTTCCAGCCTTATCCACGAAAGAACGGCCCAATCACGCCTCCAGACAACAGAGCGCACCATACAGTGACACGTTAAGCATGCAAGGGCATCAAAATAATCGCTCTAGGATTTTTAGAACCCCAAAGACGGCAGTTTTTCTTGTTGACATACCCTGACAAGTGAAAGTGGGCTTCGTCTGGAAAAATGATTTTTCCGAATGAATTAAGCGACTCTACGGCGATGTCAACGGTCGGTCGGCTTCAATTCCTGCACCAGTTGAACCTTGTAAGGCATTAAAGTCCAATCCTTACGCAAAATTTGCTATGTTGTGGTTTAGGATAACCTCAATTGTTGTGAACGTCGAGGAATTGACAGATATGAATCTACTTCAACACTGTGGCTCACGGCTGCCACGCCGCGGTGTTCGCACATTGTGTATCGAGGCAGTCGTCTCAAATTTAGTGACCACATTCTTAATAGCGATCTCAGAAGAACGTTTATATTGTTCGAAAATATCACGAAGTTTACAGAATATAACTTTAACAGAACCACCATTTTCATAGTGGATTTTAATCATTTTAATGCGATTTTCTTGCGAAATTGAATTCATTGTAACAATTGCCAATGCGTCTACTACAATTATGTCGAAAAACTAAATGTCAAAACTATCGTATTGTTGGTGTTGCCACAATTTGATAAACCCGATATTTAATTTAATTTTTTGTTGATTTTAGTGGAGGCAGCGACCGAAAATTTATTAATTTAGAAAATTTTTACTGTGGTAGATCTTAAAGATGGATTTTGACAAATTGACCTTGAAGACAAGTCGAAAAACTCATGTACATTTAGTACATCTTTTGGTTGTTATAGTTTTAAACCCTTGCCAGTCGGTATCAATAGAGCATCAGAAACATTGCATTAAATAAATGATGAGCATTTTTGGAGAAATTAAGAATGTTATAGATGACAATCTTTTAGCAGCAGCCACTGAACGGGAGCACGATTAAACGGTAATTATATATATGGAAAAGGCTAGGGAAAAAAATGTAAAGTTTAACTTAGAAAAGATCTAATGGAAACTGGAGGAAGTTATGTTCTGAGGACATAGAATTCCAGCCAAGGGAATTGGTCATGATAAAAGTAGATTAAAAGCTATTGAGGAGTAAGGACATGCAAACCTCTCCAATATTAGCAAACCGATAAGGGAGTTATTGAAAAACTCTGCTCATTTTCAATGGCCACCAATTCATTAAAAATTGACAAATCGGAAAAAATAATATTGCATACTTACGCATCGAAGAGTGATCTAGCCTGTGCGCTATTTCAGAACGATATGACTGAATAATGCTGAAACCAGATATTATCAGATAGAAAAGGAAATGTTGCATGTTTAAAATATCATAATTACATTTACGTGTACACGGTACAGATCGTTACTGATCATCGTTGCTATCATAAGATATCATTTGTGAAATTACGAACAAATAATTGAGATTTAGACTTTATTTATTTAGGGGGAAAGTATATGTATTTAGCAGATTGGTTATCGAGGTGCTATACTGAAGAGAATGCTGTTGATGATGAAATAAATGATTTGGAAGGAAAAAAAATTATTTAGAGAAGAGACTTAAAAAGTTCTTGTGTTTAAGAAACGTCTTGAAGTTCTGAAAAAATGGATGGCCCAGAACAAAAATAGAGAGTAGAGTTTCTTTTAAGAAAAATATGGAATTTAAACAGGCGAATACGAACTAGTATTTATTAATAGAAGACTCTTTATACCCGAATCTGTCCAACAGGTGTCTGAGCTACATGCTTTTGGGTATGGAGTTCTTAAAACTAAGTTTTCTTGTTTTTTCTAGAATTGCTATTATCTATCTCACATCTTTTCATATGATGCAGCCAGCTGCAACTACAAATAACAAAATGCATAGAATTAAAAAATAATTTTCGAACTGCTGGAAGCTAAAATTGTTTATAAATTTCCATACTAAAATTTGGTATACGAGTTTGCTTGATTTCACTAATTATTTTCATTTCAATAAAAATCTCATTTTGAGCACAAATTTAAATTAAGCATATATCGACAACTTAATTCGTTTGCTTTTGTTTTTGTTTTGTAAATTTGAAGAAATAATCATGTTGATATTTCTCTGCCCATACAACAAATCAAGTACCCTTAATTTTTCAAGTTGTAAAAAACTTGGGCTTAATTATACATATTATTACGTACAAGTAAACGAAATGACCTATTGTGTATTTTACAAACTGTGTAGTTTTCTAAGCAAGCATGCTTATAAGAAATAAGCTACACAACAGAAAACAAAAATAACACAAAACCAATACACACAGTCAAATAGACGCGTACACTGCATTTGGATAACAACAACAATATGAAATGATGTCAAAGTAGAGTATTCTTGTATATGCCTACAACACCTATATAGCTTACATAAGCACCAATTGCTGGATAACTAAATTGAATTAAAGTTGAGTCATCAGTGAGTAAATGAAATAAAATAATAAAGCATTGTTTAACACGTTACAGTGATGAAGTTACCATCGTGTTTAATTTTGTGTAAATTTGAAATGAATAAATCGTTTAATTTAATTTAAAACTTTAGAGTGTATTGTTATTATTTTGCAATAAAAGATTAAAGATTTTATTCAATAACTTTAAATATCAGTTTGGTTCCTTAGAAAATTTGGAAGATTTGTTGTTGCGGTTATTTATTGTCTCTTTTAAAACTATTAAATGACAAAAACTAGCTTTTGTTTGCCCTTATAATAAGCATATTTTAATAAAAGATATCTTACCTGCTAATCAAATTTTTTCGTAAGACTAAAGTTAATATTCATTAATGCTCTATTTAAGAAATATATATTTATTTTCCAAGAAAAACAGTAAAATTTTCTTTAGCATTTTTGGTTTCTTCCAAATTCTACGTATCGGTAGTAAAGTAGCTACAGAGCACTAGAACAGTCAACTCTACTAAATTCCTCGGCTACTAAAAAAACACATTTTTTTAACCAAAATCCCTTGCAAGTGAGAGTTTGTTTCGATATTGTGTAAATTAGTGATATTTAATCTGCAAATCGGTAGTCTCCCAAATGATCTAACTTTTTTGTAGTCAAAACAAATGTCAAGTTTAAAATCTCTATGGAGGACTTGTAGGTTATAAGGTTAAGGAAATAAGTTCATCTTAAATAATAAATTTATAATCAGTTTTAACATTTAAAACTAAGCAAAGTGTTCCTTAACATCTTCACTTAATGCGAGGCTCTATGTTTTCTCCATAACATCTGCATTAAAGCAAAAATTGTTATTCACCAAAATATTTACTTAAACTTTAGTTTTGGGAAAACCATAATTTAATTTAATATATTGGGTTTTTCAAAAAGAAATTTGCTTTTTCAATTACGACAACACCAACAACATCATAGTTTTTAAGTTTAGTTTTTCGACGTATTCGCAGTAGATGGATTAACACTTTTAAAATTAAATCAATTTCTCACGAAACTCACATTTAAATAATTAAAATCCAGTATGGTAATGGTCGTTTGGTTAAAGTCACATTTCGTAAAATTTGTAATATTTTGTGACAGTCGTCCTTCTTTTTTAATTTGAGTCGCCAGGCTCGATACAAAATGTACGAACACCAACGCTTGTTCGAATGGATTGTTCAACTGAAAACATCGCAGCCGTGAGCTACCGTGTTGAAGCAGATAAAAATTTGCAAACTCCTCAATGTTCCCAATAATTGCGATTATCCAAAATCATCACATAGCGAATTTTGGGTAAAGATTTGACTTTGAAGCCTTACAAGATTCAACTAGTGCCAGAATTGCAGCCGACCGTTCATTCACATTGTCGTAGATTCGCTTCGCTCAATTCATTTAGGGACAACCGGTTGGTTTTACTGAAAAAATTATTTTTTTACAACAAGCAAAATTGCCGCATTTGGGTTTTTGAAAATTCTAAAGCGTTTATTGAGAAGCATTAACTTTCCCAACGTGTCACTGCATGGTGCGCTACGTGGTTTGGAGGCGTGATTGAGCCGTTTTTTTTCGAAGATGAGGGTGGAACGGTAAATGGATCACGCTATCGTGAGATGCTAAGAACTCAACAACTCAATTTTGGCATATTATTGACAATGTAGATATCAGTAATATTTGGTATCAACAAGACGGTGCCAAACCTGTTGAAGCACACGGTAAAGAAGGTTTATTAGTTGCTGTTCTTGAGATGCATTAATTTTTTTGGAAGTGTATCTGTGAAGCGAATATAAATAAAATACTTTAGCATTTTAGGTCTTTTCGCATAACAAACATCAAGCAGCTTATTGATTACCTCAAGCGTCATATATGTTAAGTCTCACAAGCATAAGGGTGTGCATCTATGAAATTATTGGCATTAAAAATGCAACAGTCTTCAGAACTGGAGGTTACATATTAGTACACGTTTAAATAATTCCATTTTCTATTGTGCAAAAAATCTTTTATTTTTATTATGACTTTCGTTTTTCTTCTTTTTTTTCGTTGTCAATTTATTGACGTACATTTCAGAGACATTTCTATATTGTTGTTACGACAATCGTTGTGTGTGATCGACAGATTAAATAGAATTTGAAATATTTAAATTAGTAGCAATTTGTCAAATCCAGAAATAGACACAGTTAAATACAACAGCGGCAGAAACACTCCTTTCAATTTTAAATTTTCTAATGACAAAAGTTTTTATTTAGGGAGGACAAAAACAAAATAACAATATGCTATTTAAAACGAAAATATTGTTCACTAAACGGAAACGGATGTTTTGGCTGCTGCGTACGCACTCAAGCTTAAAGTTATTTATTTATTTTTTTTTTTTTTTGCTTTTTTAACCATCTTTGAGAATTTATATTGTTAATATAGATTTTTAATATTTAATTAGTTTTTTAAAACATCAAATCGACAGGCCTTAGTTAAAATTGTAGTAATAATGACGATCGTTTCCGTTTAAAAAAGCAAAATTAATTGAAGATGTTTAATTCAACTGTATTTTATACAGTGATAACGAAAAAGTCATACAATTAACAATAATAAACAGAGTAGCGAAGTGTTCACTCACTGTTCATACATGTATGAATATGTACATTTCATTTTTTAGCCGCTTCTTCTCATACATGTGTGAGAGACTGAAAAATATTTTGCGTTTTCTCATTTATGAATGCTACGATTTATTTTTTTCTTTCTATTCATAAATGAAAAAATGAGAAACACACAAGTGTTCATTTTTGAATATTTACAATTTTGATAATTTTTCATAAATGAAAAGATCGTAAAAATATGTGCGTTAAGCATTCGCGTACATAAACGCACACATTTGATAATGCGCAATTGTCGGCGTATAGAATATATTGCAATATTGTATTTTGTGTTAATATATACCCATGTGTTTTTACTACATTTTACGGTAAATTGCGATCGTAGGTAGAAAATTTTTTCACATTCATTTATGAGAAATTTTATAAAATTTCAACGTTCATAAATGAACATGTACATTTATGAAAAAGAACATTAATGAGAAGTAGCTGATATATCATTTATCACATATGAATAAGACTAATAATTCTTGTTGTGCGCATTCATGTATGAACATAAGCAGAACATTTTTTCTTGTTCGTTTATGCGCGTGAAAAATAAATATAAAATTTTAGATTTCTCATTTATGAAAAATATCATGAATGTTGATTTTTGAATGTTCATAAATGAAAAATTCTGAACCCTGATAATAAAAAATGCCAAACTCATCAAACTGTTTTGTTTGAAAAACTAGAAACTGAATAAAAAAATATATTGACAAGATTCTGATATACTTCTCGTTGCCCCAATGATAAAGCATTTCCAAGAAATTATTAATTATTAAATTATTTATTTAATTATTTATTCCCACTGCAGCTATTTCAAGCTGCTGATTATTTTTATAATAGCTAAGCGGAAGTAAAAACACGTGAAGATATTAATCTAAAAACTGCTGATTGTCACGAAATTTGCAATAAAATTATCGTTTCACTGGCTGTGTGACATGTGCTAACGTCTTGTCTACACGTAAGTGATTTTCACGTCGTCAATAATGTATCCAAATTGAGTTGTAAGCATATCGCAATAGCGTAATCCATTGACTGTTATCGTATTTCTAGCCTCATCTTTGAAAACTAATGGCCTAAATTACGCCTACAGATGGCCTTGCGCACCATACAATAATACGTAAAGCATGCAAAAGTTCTCCATAATCGCTCTAGGATTTTCAGAAGCCCAAATGTATCAATTTTGCTTGTTGACATATCCTGCCAAATGAAAATGGAATGGTTGTTCCTGACTTGAGCGATTTTGAGCGAATCTACGGTGATTCCTGTACAAGTTCAACTTTGTAACACTTCAAAGTCAAATCCTTACGCAAAATTCTCCATGTGGTTGTCTTGGATAACCGAATTGTTGAGAACGTCGAGGAATTGATAAATTTGGGTCTGCTATAAAAGTGTGGCGGCTCACGGTTGGGATGTTTTCAGTTGGATCACCCGGTCGAACAGGCATTGGTGTTCAAACATTTTGTATTGAGTCTGTCGACTCAAATTTAACAACCAAATTTTAAATAGCGGCATCAGAAGGACGACTACGAAATGTAACTTTAACAGAACCACCACGATTTTAATTATTTTAATGTGATTTTCGTGCGAATATGAATTCATTAAAACAATTGCCGATGCATCTACTACAAATACGTCAGACTACTAAATGCCAAAACTCGCACGTTATTGTCACAATTGAAATACAAATTTCTTGTTGTAAAACCCATTCTTGAAATTAAAACAATGAAAGCCCCAAATGTCAGATGGTTAATATGCAGACAAAAATAGAGAACGTTTCTACAGGGTTTTTTACATGCTTTCTTTAATTTCTTTCCTTCGTTTAGATTTGATAAGTTCAAGAGAGCTTCTATAATATTAAAAATTCCAAACTCTATTAGTTCTAAATATCTTCCCAATTTGCAATAGAAATCTTTTAAATAATATTTCCTTTGTTTAAGAATATTTTGATTGCTGATAATTTTAAATATTTATACACGTTTTCACACAACAACAACAACAATAAAAAAATTATTTTCTAACAAATAAAAAAAAAACAATTGTAAATTAAAAAACGGAGAAAATAAAAATATTTTTACTTCGTCGTTTTACAAAAAATTAAAAACAAACGATTTATATTTTTAATGTTTCAATGTCAGGTGTGAAACGAAATGATAAAATCACATAACTTTTCTCTGTCGGGTTCAAGTGAAAGCTTGAAGAGTGTTACAATATATTTTTTAAACATTCGTTTCTATTTTTTTCATTTCACCATGTTCCATTAAAAAGTTAGTAAAAATTGTTGTCGGATGAAGCTGCCCAAGCCCTGCTGTGGTGATATTCCTTGAATTTTGAACACGAAAAATAAAAAGACAATTTAATTGACTTGTTTTATTTATTATTTTCAGTTAAATGTTACATTGACAGTTCCTTTCACAAGATTTTATGTTTGTAATTGAATTAATTTTTTTGCATAAAATGTGGTTCTTTTTTGTACACTTAATGCCGCAAGTATTTTTCGTTCTTTTCTTCTTAGAGATAACACAGAAGTAAAAGATATATAATAAATCGATAAAAATGATGTACATCCAGCGATTTTGCTGTGGCGGCAACACAAAATATTAGTTTTAAATAATAACAAAACAATTCAATATTATATAATACGAAAAGCATTTGTGAAAAAATAGTTTCTCTAAACTGATAGTGCAGCATTATTTTGATTGGTTCATACCTATGCATTCCAAGCCGTATTAAAAAATAAATTGAACAAGCTATAAGATCTGTTCATAATAAAACAATCTAGACGTTTTAAATCGCTTATAGCATATAAAAATGATGTAAAGTTTTGTAATTGTTATTATTTCTCTTCGTCCTTTCTGTCTATTGTTCGTTTGGTGTAAATGGCGAGCGCTTTCGATGCGAAAACCTCATTATCCGTTATACATTTCGTACAGGTGAGTCAGTGTTCGCTTTTAGGTAGTTTTGTTGTTAAGGTCGTATGTACCCCCCGGGGGCACATTTATCGGTTCTTATAGAGTACTTAACTATCTGGACCTATGCAACTGGGGGAAAAGGGAGCCCAGTCCCCTGAAGTCAGACAGGGAGACAACTGGAAACTCCACTTTATTTCCACGGGGATCAGTGACCCGCAGAGTTCATTATTTGTCTCTTTAGACATTTAATAGTGCTCTGGCTGATCATTGAGGTTGGCCCCTATATGGGAGCATCGTGGTGGTTGTAGTTTTGCGGCCCCATATCCAATGGTTTTCTATGGTGGCCATGATCATCTCACTGATAATGACTCGCAAAGTGAATAATCCAGTCCAGTGAGCATGCTTGACATGTGTTCTGGACAGGAGTTGGAAAGTCTACAACTCTTTAGCAAGGTGTGATGATTTGCAGACCTGTACTGAAATCATTAAAGTTGCAACTAGGTGGTTCTGTTACATAGAATTATGGCTTCGGCTATCTAGGACGCATGTATGACGTTCCAAATTATACAATAGTGGTTTGTCCACCATCTGATTAAGACTAATGGTCAGGCGCGGATGTAAAACAAATCACACTCTGTTAAGGTCGTATGTATCCATGTAGGCAGAGTACAAGCCACCTGGAATTTTATGCAAAGCCAATCTCTTAATACCTCCGTTTTTTATTATTATACAGGTACGTGTGTCCGTCTGAGGGTGTTTTCGTTTGTTTGTGTGGATGAGTAATTTTAGTGGTGTGAAAATTGTGTCTGAGGTTGTGTTTTTCTGTAATTGTAATTTTCATCAAATTAATGTAGGGCTTGGTAAAACAAATAAAATGAAGGAAAAGAAAATAGTAAGTTAACACAGCCAGGGTGGCCAGTTTTCATTAGGATATCTTAAGTGGTTTATGAGTTACCGAATTATTTCCAAAAAAAAAACAAAAACGTTTTATAATCACTATGCATTCATTAAAGAACCACCAACCCTTAGAGGTCCACCATAAAAATTTTTCTTTGAAACATACACGGGACCGTTTGTGAAATATCATTGTAGAAAATTAGGACATTTTGTTGTCCTAATTTTATTATTTTTTGTTAAAATAAAGCTTCTTGAATTTTGATTTTAATTAATACTAAATAACTTAATTTTTTTAGAAAATCCACAGGCGTTTTATATAAAAATTGACGTTGGAAATTGTTATTCCAATTATGATCGGTTAACGTGAGGTCGTGAGGTGCTAGTGCTGTTAAAGTCTTTTTTTTAACAAAACCAAATACTACTTAGCAGTTGACAGTCCGAAATATCAAACGGTTTGATACTTTTCGCACTCAAATAATAACAGATTATTTTAATATAAATAGTACAAAATAACAATTTATTAGAAACACACAAAATATTTTCCAAAAGGTTTTGTAACAAAAATAAAATGACTTTATCATATTGACTTATGCCATATTTCCAAATCCATTTTAACAAATGAGTAAATCGTGTCAATAGCAGCAAATTTAATTTGAATATAATCTGAGTCTTTACTATATTTTTTATTGTTTTGTTAGATTAATTGCAAGCGATACATGTAATTATTTGCTGATTTATATGCATTTGCTTTGATGAATTGCATTTGTTGTATTCAGTTGTTTACGAGAAACTGTCTTTTTTTTATGTTTTTGTAAATTTTTAAAATCAATTGTTTTACATTAAATTTTTAAGTCGAATTATATTTTTTATAAAGCTATTAGTAATGAAATTTTAATGCCAATTTCTTAATTGCTTATTTTATCTAAAGTTGTACATAAAAAAAGTAAATTATTTCATAATTCATCAATTTAAAGTAGTTAGTCAAGAACTTCAAGTTCATCTAATACTTCAATTTGAATATTGTTATTATAATGTTCGACCATAATATGGTTCCGAGAACAAGAAGTCACGTTTAATAATAGTTGGAGCATATGAGAGAATGAAAAGTTCACATGAGATCTGAGAAGAAGTTGCCATTCTTAACTTTAGTAAGCTGAAGGAGAAAGAAAGTTATAGAGGCAGGAGTTTGTTATCTTGCTAATAACTTTAAAAGAAAGGAATCAATCTAGTTTCGAGGCAATCGATAAAAATGTAAAATTTATTTTGTTTAATTTCAATTTATCCACTTGCTGTACAATAAGATTGTGTACAGGAACGTACAACATTATAATAGTATTCTTAAGATACGACATTACTAAATAAACTAATCAAAAGATTGCTAAAAATAACAAAAAACAAAAAAAAAACAGAAAAAAAAATTATAAAATAGTTTATGTGAAATACTTATAATAAATATCTTTTTTCTTTTTTAAGATCTTTTTTATATATTTTTTCTTCACGATATTTCGCTTTCCTTTGGAAAGCTTTTTCAGGAAAAAATTTTTTATATTTTTGAAAACAAAAAAATTATTAACAAATTGAAAAAATGTTTCAAAACATTTGACAAAAACATATAAAATATTTTTTCATACATACATACAAAAATTTTAAATTTTCAAATATTCAAACATACATAAACAAGGAAACGGAAATAACAAATAAATAACAAATAACAAATTCTCTCTTATGAAATGATTATAACAAATTATGTGTCTTTTTAATTAAGTACCTATAATTCTGAGCTAAATTGTCTGTGTCTGTCTTGAAATTTATTCTCCTTACATTTGGTACATTAACAATTTCTAACATTTCCAACATATAACGTCTCTTGTAGTTTTTTTCTATAACTAATACTGAAGTTTCATCAAACTTTGGATAATGATTATATTTCTTACAATGTGAAGATAAGGATGTCTTCTGTGTTGAAATATTCCTATATTTTTGGTCACATCTGTGACCAGCTAATTTTGTTTTAAGTTTATTTTTTGTTGTCCCAATATAAACTTTGTCACAATTCACCTGGTCATTTCCTCCACATGGTATCCTGTATACTACATCAGATATTTCCATTTTTCCTATTTTATCCTTCATATTGCTAAATAATCTATTTAATGTGTTGTATGTTTTGTGTGCAATTTTATATCTATCAGTGTCATATATTTTAGACTTTCTTAATCTATCTGATATTCCAGGAACATAAGTTAATGATTGAAAATTTCTTGGCTCTGCTGTAGAATTTCCTAAACTATGCATATAACTACCATATTGTCTAATTAATCTGTTGAAAATCTTTGTCATTAAGTATATCTCTTATTGTATCCCTATTCTTCAAATGAAATTCTTTATCACTTATAGTCAATATTCTGTCTATCATATTTTTCGCTGTGTTCCTTGGATGTTTTGAATAAAAATTAATGAATCTTCCAGAAGATGTTGGTTTCTTATACTAATCAAATATTAATTATTATCAATATATCTAAATATGGAAGTCTAGATTGTAATTCTGTTTCAATCGTAAATTTAATATCCGGATGGAAACTATACAATTCTGACAAAAAAGATATTTATTAAAGATAAATAAAAAAGATCGGTTAAAAAAACAATAAAAATTGTGAAATACTTATATAAAAATTTCCTAAAATTGTTAGCATTGCTATTCGTTTGCTTCCAGAGACAAGCGGCATTAATATAAAATTGTCATTCGGATACAAGGCAGTGATGATGAGGCAAAATAATATTTTTGTGGAGATTGGAAGAAACCTATTTTTTTTAACAAATATTTGGGCGTTCATGTTACAATTATATTATGTAAAAATAAAAGGGTACAAACCTTTATTAGTCCCTGAAAACAGATTGTTGGAGACATGTGATATATGAACAAATCTTCCATAGAGTCCATAGACATATCTTACGATATTCTTGAACACAACGTCAAGCTTATTCCTACTAACTGAGTCACAACATCCAAACAATTTACATCCAGGTTAAAGCGGGTATAAGATACATTTTAGCAAGCAAGTTTCGTATCCTTAAAGGTGTAAAATATTGTGTGGACACAGTGCTCGAAGCTTTGTAAATAATTGACCTACCAGCATATTCACATGATCAGTCCCTGTTATTTTTTATTAAATACTTTACCGAGGTTTTTAGCAGATTTAACAATCGCAACTTTCTCATTGTTCAATACAATATCATGTGACAGTACAGGCTGAAAACTTTTTTTGTACATATAACGATGCATATCTACTTATACTGATTTAAGTAGAGCCCATTTGCATTTGCCCAAAGGTAAATTCTATTCAGATCAACGTTTAAAGAGGATTTGCTGCATTCAATATCCCGAACAGAGCTACTTAGTGTTAGCTGCACATCATCTGCATATAAGTGTATACTGCAACTAGAGAGTTGTTTCGGCAGATCATTCACATAGAGTGAAAATAGTAGCGGTCCCAGAATGAAACCCTGTGGCACTCCTCTAGTAAGAGGTAAGCTATCTGACCAAACATTATTCACCAACACTGATTGCATACGTTTCGATAGAGGAGACAAGTTTAACTTAAGACAGGTCAGAAAAACGAAAAAAGAATTTTAATTTTATTGCCATACTTTTATGATTGACCGTGTCATATGCTTTAGAGTGTTCAAGTAGCACTAAGAAGTTAATATCTCCTCTATCTAACCCTTGCCGTAAATTCTCACTAACATATGCAAGTGCCGTAACACATTCATGACTCTCTCGAAAACCTGATTGCATGGGAGACAAAAAAACGTTGGAATTAACGTAATTATTTATCTGTTTAAATAGAAGTTTTTCCATTACTTTTGAAAGAAAACATAAGATCGCAATCGGCCTATATTCACCATTCCCTTTCCGTAACGGTACTATTTTTGCATGTTTCCAATTTAATGGAAATACACATGACATTTTAATGCCATTAAATAAATGTATTACAAAGGGGAAAATTTTGTAGGAAAAATAAAATATAAAAATATAAAATGTATAGAACTTTGAAATGAAAAATGCAGTCTTTTGAATTTACAGGAAAATTACCTTTTTCGAAAGATAAAGTTCTGGCATATAATTGAAATATGACTTCTGGCCTACGGCAGCCATGACTCACTCGGAACTAATTTAACCTGAAAGCCGGATTTTCGATGAATTTGTCTAACGTTTCTGGTCGTATGTCATTAATAATGCGGCGAAGATTTTCCTCTAATTGGTCAATCGTTTCAGGCTTATCGCCAAAGGCTAGTGACTTGGCATTACCCAGCAGAAAAATTATTTTGTAACGTTACAAACGTTTCCTTTAGTAAATCAATTGTGGCGCGAACTGTATGATATGTTGATACCACAACTCCAGCACATTATGGTTGTTAAATTGGTCAGTAATCATGGCTCTATAGCGGGTCAGCATCGACTGCAACGTTCTGACCAGCATCGTTTTTAACGAAACGTCGATGTAATATTCCCGGGTTGAAAACTGCTTGCTGCCTATTCTCAGAAGAATAAAAATTATAATCATTTCTTGGTTATTTTTTTTTTTTATTTATTTAAACTTGTCCACTGTTACTGTATAAAAACTTTATTTAATTTTTTGTTTCAATGATCAACATGGTCACAATGGCAATTGCAAATAATTACTATTAGATTTCATTTCATATTTATTAATTGATTTGAACATTTTATGAACATTATTAAAACTTTTCGTTAAAATGTCTTAACATGCGTCTTGAAAAAAACAAAAATATTCACTAACTCTTTTTAAAGTTGGCCGCAATCCATTTGTTTGTGTAGCTCTGGTTAAGCCACTTAATTATATTTTTTTATTAGAACAGTATATTGTGTTTAAATCTATCACGAAAAAATAGTTCAGCTTCGTTGAAGGTGGCATAGGCCGGTTTGCAGCTGGATGCCAGATAATTTTAAAATATTTATCTTTGTTTGCATGTACTTGATGGATAGTTATTTCTGTTATAACAGTAGTAACGCAATGTATGATGGCTAAAAAAATAAACTTTTCATGGTTAATATCACTAACTAATTTTTATTTCCAGTTACAGTTGCGCATAAAATTAGAGAAGTTGGCTAACATAAAAATTGAATACCTAAAAGAGATTATTAACCTTCAAAGGGATTTTAAAAAGATAGCAAGTACTTAATGTATTAGAAAAGTAAATCATTTTTAATATAAATAAACAGATTTTGAAAATTTATTTTAATGGGTTTCGGAAAAATAATCAATTTGTAAGCAGTTAGAAAACCTTTCAGTAAGAACTGTAGCTAAGGAAGAAGTATTAAAAAAGAACTGTTAAATAAAAAAATTCTAGTCACCTAAACTTTTAATTCTATGACCTGATTATTTGTTCTAAGACATATTGACACGTTGTCGATTATGGAGAAAGACGTATAGTATAAATCTCTATACTATGTAAGAATAATTAAACCATTGTTTACGTATACTGTTTTGTATGGTGATTGGTGTGAAAGATATACAATTTTTTATATTTTCATTCAGTGTTCGCTATCTCCTTTGCACACTGATGAAAGTAGGAAAGCTCTAGACTAACCTTTATATAGAATATTGTCATAAGAAACAACCTGTTCAAAAGATTTCTGGTGGCACGATTATGCTGAAATCTTTAAAAAGGAAAATTATGATACAAAACTAGCGCTAGAGCTCTAATTTTACGGGTGTATATGTGTAGTCTTAGACCTTAGTTTCGTATATGGGATGTGATATGCGGTGCCCGCATATGTACTTGGTATTTTCTTATGTAAAATTTTACTTATTACTATTGCAAAAGTAATATAATTCAGAAAAAGCAATCAAATATTTGATATTTGAAACTTTCAAGCTTATTCACGAGAAATTCCAAATGGTGCTGTCGCCCTTTTAAGTAAAATATTAGGACACAAGCATTTTGAAAATCTCTCATCAAAGGCTAAAGTATAGCCTGACAAAGGTGTGTTAATTCTGTTGTATCAAAAACTGAACACCTTCGATATCCACTGTATTCGTATGATCAGTCTAACGCAGAAAAATGTCTTAAATACATTAGATATTGTCCAGTTATTGACAATAGCTTCGGTTCTCTTAAAGTTACATTTCTTAAAATTTGTGATATTTGCAGACAACATAATTATCCTTCTGAGACTAGTATTAAGAATCTGATTGTTAAATTTGAGTCGATAGGTGCCCCTGTATTCAAGTAGGTAGTGTACTAGCTTGTCAGTGTTGTGGGTTGTGGGTTCCATTCCCAACGAAGATCTTAGTTTTTTTTACTACAAAAATAAAAATTGACTGTCGGTGGGGCTGCTCAGCGATGAAGGCATAGTCACTGGTCGCTGTGTTGTCTTTATATGTCAGTTAATTTCCGAATATCCTTCTACTTTCACCACCTGTTTCATCTCTTCTCTGTCCCTTTCCTAAAGACTGTAGCACGGTATTTGACTAAATAGGCATTGTTGCCTGAAGTGCTACTTCTCTTTAAAAAAAAAAAATACGAAATGCCCGTACACCAACTCGCATTCAATTGAAAACATTCTAGCCGAGAGCTACCGTGTTGCAGCAGATCGACGTTCTCAACAACTGAGGTTATCCAAAACCACCACAGTGAGAATTTGCATAAGTATTTGACTTTGAAGCCTTACAATGTTCAACTGGTATGGAAATTGAAGCCGATCTACCATTCACATCGTTGTTTCGATTCGCTCAATTCATTCAGGAACCACCGGTTGGTTTTTTTGAAAAAAAAAAACATTTTTCATTCAAATCAATATTTTCACACGAAGCCCATTTTCAAGGCAAGGTTATGTCAACAAGCAAAATTGCGGGATTTGGGCTTCTGAAAATCCTAGAGCTATTATTGAGAAGTCTTTGTATGCTCAACGTGTTGCTGTATGGTGCACTATAAATCTGATCTGGAGGCGTGATTGGGCCGTTTTTTATGTTTTGTTTTTCGAAAATGAGGCTGGAAATGCGGTAACGATCAATGGATAATGCTATCGCGAGATGCTAGTAACTCAGTTTTGGCCTACGATTGACGACATGTATATCCCTGAGCTGTGCCATTTGTCACACAGCCCATTAAACGATAAATTTTTTGCAAACCACCGTGGCCAGCCAGCTCGTGTGATTTAACGCCACTGGATTATTTTTTGTGGAGGCTATGTTAAGAACAGAGTCTATACGGAGCCAATCAAATCAATTTCAGCTTTCAAACTTAAAATCCGTGATAAGGAAATAGGATCATCATTTTGCCAGAAAGGGATTCAAAACCTTGATGAAAGAATCGAGATCTGTCACCGTGATCGTAGTGGACATTTGTCAGATATCAGTTTTCATTTCATAAGTGCTGAAGTTTGCTATTCGTAATGCAATAAAAATTTTGGTCATCGTAATCGAAATTTTTTGTCTTAGAAAACAAACTTCTTGTTGAAAACCCCTCTTATTATAAATACAATTTATTAATACTAATAAATATAATAATTATAGTTTTGATAACATTATACTTATTATTATTAGTTATTCTTATAATTCTAACTGTAATTATATTTAAGTAATTTATTCATCGGAATCATTTTCAATCTAAGCAATTTTATTATTCGTGCTTGATTCCTTTAAATAATTATTTCATGATATTCTCACGAAATATTTATTATAAACATTTTTATTAAAAAATAAACATTTTATGATATTCTCATAAAACATTTATTTCAATAAAAATAAAAAATATTTGAAGTGTATTACTGCGGGGGAGAGCATATCCATATTGCAATTTCACTATTAATTATATTTAAAATTTATATGAAGAATTTTCCTTAAAATATAAATAATAATTTATATTTGAAAGAATATGAAAAAATCAGTCACTAAAAAATGTCGAGTATTTTATATTCACGTATTTCGAGTTGTGAAAAAATTACTTGTGATAAAAAATCTCTTTCTAATTTATTATCGTGTAAAACTTTCTCAACTCAAATAAGAAATTCTAAAATAAACTCCTTTAGTATAACTAGAAGTTTGTACTAAAATTGATTTTTAAAATTACTTTTAATGTTGAGTGCATTCAAGAAAAACTAATTTTCAATTTAATATTTATGACATTTTTAACAAATTTTATCATTCTCCTCAATGTTACAAAAATGAAGTTTATTTTGATAGAGAGTTGAATGTTCAGTCTAGTATAGTTCGTCTAGTTTTTTTTTTTAATAATAAAAACGCGTATGTATGCATTTGAGTATTGTTGTTGTTGTTGTTTTTTTTGTTTTTTTCTATATTTCAATTTATAGTGGACTAAAACTTCATGTTGCATAAACTGCATTGGATGCTATTTTTTGCTACTTATTTGTGTGCACGAAATTAAAGCCCCCCGACAGAATGCAAGTTATGCAGCAGTCATGTGTTACTAAAACGGTTTATAAATGAAGTTTAATACAGTTTTATGCATGTTGTTTGTTTGCTGATGGTCAAGTATGAGAAATTTTTTATTTAAACTGCAAATATAAAATGGTGTTGAATAGGCGGCACATGCCACAAAGTACTATTGAAACATTTAATTAACGACCAGTCTAGTGTTTGAAGGCGTTTGTTCATTCATTTGCACATAATGATGAAAATAATGTTTTTAAAATCAACGGCTTAAATTTGATACCTGCTCTGATGGTCGGTTGGCACATCTTTAGAAGAATTTTATCGCATGAAGAAATAAAAATTTATTATTTTTATATTTTATTATTTCTTCTTATTTTTTTTTCTTCTGCTGAAGCCAAAATGCGAAGAGAGATATTTGAAATACATAACTGAACTGAAATAACGAAAGTCAAATAAATGGTTTTTTAAAGCAACTGACAGTTATTTGTTAGATTTCAGCCAATTTGGCAGCAAAGTTTTTAAAGAAAATAAAAAAGTCTGTCAGAAACAGGCACACAAATGTCTAAAAATAAAATCAACTTGAATCATGCAATTTATTCTGTTTCCTATAAAACTCCCAACAAAAGACAATTAAAAATTGTGGTAGACAGAGAGAGAAAGAGAGAGAGAGAGAGAGAGAGAGAGAGCTGAAAAAAAATGTTTCTAGTTCAAATAACAAAGATAATAAAGTACTTTGTGTTGCAAGTACGAGTACTGCTGTTTAGTTCCATCAATAAACAAGACCAGTTTTAGTTCACACGAAACCGGAATCACTGATGCTGGCAGGGAATTAAAAAAAAACGAAAATTTTGTTTTTGTTTTTGTTTCGCTATTGTTATTGTTTGTTTATTATTCCAGCACTACTTCAGTTTAGTAAAAACTAAACAAACGATTGCTTCTTACCAAACAGTAAACAAGTTAACAATTTTATTGACCAAGATCGATTGTACAAATATGCGCTATTTAAAAGACTAAACAATTAGAATAAATTTTGTATCTAGAATTTAAGATTAATTGAAAAATGATATAAAATACTGATAATTATTTATCTTGCATAGTGGAATAGTCATCTCAAAAATTACATTTTAATTGACAAATTTTTGCCACACAGGTTTCTTTATAGAGTTTGGTTTAAAACGAAATATATTTTTTAACAATCATTGTTAAGGCCATTATTTGAACAAAAGGTATAAGATATCAATCGTTTAATAGAAAGAAAAATTTAATGTTTCATAATTTGTATTGATTATGACTGTTATAAAGGAGTTTTTCAACAAGAAGTTTGTTTTCTAAAACAAAATAAAATAAAAAAATTTAGATTATGACGATTAAAATTTTTATTGCGTTACGAAGAGCAAAGTTCGGCAAGTATGAAAAGAAAACTGATATCTGGCAAATGTCCGCCACGACCATGCTGACAGATGTCGATTCTTTCGTCAAAGTTCTCAATCACTTTTTGGGCAAATAATGGTACTATTACGTTAATCACATCACGGAAATTGAGTTTTAAGGCTGAAATCAATTCGATAGACTCTGTATACACTCCATCCTTAATATAGCCACATAAAAAATAATCCGGTGGTGTTAAATCACACGATCTGGCTGGTCACTTAACGGCTGATTGTTGTGAAATTATGCGATCGTGAAATTTGCTTTGCAATAAATTGATTGTTTCATTGTCTATGAGACATGTGGCCCAATCATGCCTCCAGTTTATATAGTGTACCATACAGCGACACGTTGAGCAGGCAAAGGCTTCTCAATAATCGCTCTAGGATTTTTAGAAGTCCAAGTGTGGTAATTTTTCTGGTTGATATACTCTGACAAGCGAAAATGGGCTTCGTCTGAAAAACTGATTTTTTCAGAAAAACCAGCCGGTTGTTCCTCAATGAATTGAACGAATCTGCGGCGATGTGAATGATCGCTCGGCTTAAATTCCTGCACTAGTTGGACCCAGTAAGGTTTCAGAGTCCAAGGTATTGACAAACTTCAGTCTGCTTCAACACGGTGGCTAACGGCTGTTTTATATTCAGTTGAGCGACCCGGTCGAAAACATGTTGGTGTTTGTACATTTATTATCGAGCCTGTCGATCTAAATTTAACGACCAAATTCTTAATGGCGGTCTTAGACGATGTTGTCCGAAAATATCACGAATTTTACGAAATGTAACTTTAACAGGACCATGATTTTCATACGAGATTTTCATTATTTTAAAGCGATTTTTATGCGAAATTGAATAAATTTTAACAATGAATCTACTATGAATGCGTCAAAACTATCTATTGTTGGTGTTACCGTAATTGTAAAACAAAGTTCTTGCTGAGAAATCCGATAAATATATAGATAAATAATTGTTAAGTTAAGCATTAATTACTAGCTAAGACTATTTTTAACGTAATCGGTTAATTTTGTTATAGAAAATTTTGTTTAACGATAACGATGCAGAAAAATTTCACAATCGATATTTTTTTCAAAAAATCGATTTTATTATCGATAGTTTTTTAACACAAAAATTTCGTTATTTATACTTTTTTGTATGAAAATACTTCAAAAAAATTATATTATTGAAAAAATTATATTGTTTTTCTAAAAAAATTGGTTTTGTATCATTCTATTATTAAAATTAAAAAAAAAAAACAAACTGTTGAAAGTTTTTCTAAAGAAAGCCTTCATATTCCATAATTTTTCTACATAATTTAGTTATCTATAACCTTTCTACAAGAAAGTTTAGTAGCGATAAATGTTCTACAAAAGTATTTGTGTCTGACCATATTTCAAATTATAATAATTGAAATTTTTCTACAGAAATACTAATTAGTTTAAAAGAAACTTAGACTGTTCTAGATTTTTCTAAGGAAAGCCTTCACAATCGATTATTTATCTTCAAAACTAATTTGCTTATCTATAATGTTTCTACAAAGATATTCTAGTTTCGTTAAATCTTCTACAGGAGCATTTGTTTGTGACCATATTTCTGTTAGAAAATAATTGATAGCTCTTATAGATAAAATATGATTATCGAGATCGAGAAACTATTCTTTGAGAAATCGATTACCCATTTTTGTTTGGGAGAAATCCTGAAATTCCAATAATTGTAATTTTTCTACAGAAATACTAAATAATTTAAAAGAAACTTACACTGTTGTAGATTTTTCTAAAAAAAACCTTCAAGATCGATAATTTTTCACAAAGCTAATTTAGTTTCGATAAATGTTCTACAAAAGGTTTTGTGTCTGACCATATTTCTTTTAGAAAATGATCGATAGCTTTTGTAGACAAAATATTATTATCAAGATTGATTTGGCTAGAAAAAATAATTTTTGGCAAATAATCGATTACCCTGCAATTATAATAATTGTAATTTTTCTAGAGAAGTACCAGTTAGATTTTTCTAAGGCAAAACCTTCACAATCGATTATTTTTCTCCAAAACCAATTTTTTTATTTATTATTTTTCTATAAAAATATTTTAGCTTCGATAAATCTTCTAAATATTCTTCAAAAGCATTTGTTTCTGCTCATATTTCTTTTATAAAAACTTTATGATCGATAGCTTTTGTAGAAACACTTATTTTTATGTAGATTGATTCAGCTAGAGAAGTTATGCTTTATAAAAAATCGATTATTGTTTTACGAAAAATCTTAAAATACTCATACATCAATACCTCGCTTTGCGCTGTCTCGTTTTGCAGGTTTTTGAAGTTGCATCCCTTCTTAATTAATAATAATTTTTACTTTGTGTTGTAAGATTTTTGAGGTTACGTTATTTTGAGCCCTTTTTAAAACCTCTACCTAACAGAACTTTTATATCTAAAACAGGACTTGAAGTAAGCATGATGATGGACTGACTCTTCTTTCTGATGTTAATGCAAACGGTGATTTCAATTTAAACCATTTCTCATTTATCAGTCAGAAAATCCAAGAGCTATGAAAGGTTGTTCAAAGAATTTGTTCGCTGTCTACTGGCGAGCGAACAACTAAGCGTGGATGAGAACACCTATCAAGGCTTTGGTCCTTGAAGACAATGCTCTTATGCACCTAGTTTAGGTTGATAAGTTGTCAGAAGACGTGAAATTGGTATTTTTGCCGTCAATGCAATACCAGCTATCAGGGAATAATATGATAGCGAAAGTGTCCGTTGAAAAAAAAGCGTTTTGGCCAATGGGAAGTTTTTCCATCAAAAAAACTATTGTTGCATGTGGTAACCCATTCCCTCAATAAACCACATGTCAACAGTTTTTGTTGGTTTTTAATATACTTCCATATTGTGTTTGTTTTATTTGTGGGGTTTTTGTGTTTGTGTCTGGGATTGTGAGGTTTTTCTTTTAAATATTTGTCCTTTATTTGTTTTCTGTGTGCGTGTGTGTGTGTGTGTGTGCTATATTTAAGAATCCAATTTTTCTTTAATCCAAGTTCTTCTACATATTCAAATACACAAAAATTTCATGTCGGTTTTTTGATTTGGTGAATTTTTGTCAATAAAATTTTTATTTGAGGTTATGTTTTTTTGTGTTATAATGTGTACATGAACGCTACTGCGTTCAACTTGAACATAGTTTTCTGAGGCCATTTTCTGTATTACAAAAAATATAGTTATTAGACACCATAACAAAATATATTAAAAGTTGTTGTAGTATTAATGTCATTCCCTTTGATAAAAACCGTCATTATTGGCTGTTTGTTCATTATGATCAGCGAGTGTTTTCGATGTGATGATATCATTTTCAAGCCGTGTTTGTAGAGAGTTAGTATTTTGCCTGTTAATACAAATAGTGTTGGGTTATGTTGTTTTTTTTTGTATTAGGGACGTATCTACTCATTCAGGTAGATGGTCCTGCCACCTGGCATTTTATGCTGGGCCTAATATTTCAAATATTTTGTCTTTTATTATTATACTGGTAGGTATGTCCTTCTGAAGTTATTTTTCGTTTATTAGAGTACATGAATAATTTCAGTGTTGCGAAAATTGTGTCTGAGGTCGTGTTAACCTGTTTGTTTATAATGTCTTTGTTAAGAGTTGTTGCTTTGTAAAATGCCATTTTTTCTTCGTCATTTTTTGTTAGAATGTAGTTATGTCATGCATTAATCTCTTTCTCTTGGTGTGTATCTCCGTGAGTGTCAAGGTGTAATGCAAAGTTAAAGTTTCCTCTTTTACGTTTCGTATGAGCGTATGTGTGTTGGTAATCTTGTTTTTAGTGTTCGACCAGTTTGTTTTATATAAAATATGCTGACAGGTGCAAGTAAGTCTGTATACTTCGCTGGAATTAAATTTTTCAATTGTTTCTATCGATGTATAGAAATTATGTCTCTGCCAACAATGACTATGTCTTAATCGCTAAGCAGCCCCACCGACAGTCAATTGGTTGTTGGTTTTCTATAAATCTTTTTCCATTGTGTATGTAATGTTTGTTAGAATTTGTTCGACGTTGTATTCTTCGAAGATGCATATGAGTTATTCTGTATTTTTCCATTAGTTTCTTATTGAAATTATGGAAGTTAGTTCTCCCATGCCAAGTCCGTCAGCTAATTTATACAAGTGGTTATTAAATATAAAGTAGTTATCGTCTTTGCAATACCTATAATATCGCGGATGTATTAATTGTCGTATAAATTGCCTGGTGAGTTGCATAGGATACCCAAGGTTAAGGTTATAGATCGTTGATGTTCTGATATCCTGACATTTTAAAGTTTTTCGATTCTAGTTTTGTAGCAAAACATTTGAAGCTTAAAATTAGAGTTTCAATTATGTCAGTTTCTAAAAGTAGATATTCAATATATTCATACAAAAATTCCATCTCTTCCAACAATTAATGAAAAGAAAGGGATTAAAAAAGTTTATTTTCATTGACAATATAATAATCAAAATAAAAAGTTTGAAATATTATTTTGCTTACCGTTGAATTAAATAGAATTTGCCACCATTGCAAAAAACTTGGGAGACTAAAATAATAAAAAAATAGAAAGATTTTATTGTAGTTAAGCATTACGTTGCAAGGTAAATTGTTACTAAATAAATAATTTAATTACTGGCAATCTGAATCCAAATATTTTTTGTTTGTTTTAAGTCACTATTCAATGTGCCTTTTTGTTTTTAATATTAATGCTTCAGATAAAATATTTCACTTGAGTATCTGTGTGAATAATGTTTGGGGAAATTCTATAACAATTTATACAAAAGTGTCACTATCTTGTCGTACCTTAAAATTTCAGAGTAAAGAAAATATTTGTGCACTTTGAAAAAGAAAGAAGAAAAAAATTTTTAATTTTCTAATGCATGCTACCTTAAAAGAAAACTGGACAATATGAAATAAATACAGAAGGTGAGAAAATTAGCAATAAAAGTAAAACGAAATGAAATAGAAAATGAATGAAAGTTAGTGCAGGGTTTTGTGGTAGGTTTTACTTTAAATTGATTTGTTTGTTGAGGAATCGCAGAAAACTAAAAGATTGATTTCCAGAAAATATATTATAAAACAAGAACATATGTATAAGAATATTATCTATAATATGATCATGATTTTAAAAACACTTTAAATCGATAAATTTACGCTTCGATAGATACACTTTTGCAGATTTATTTTTGTATGTAATAAGATTTAAATATGATTATTGGCTAATCAATAAAATTTTCTGTAAAAAATTGCTAAACGATAAAATTTTTGTATAGAAAACTTTTGCAAAACGATTAAATTTTTATATAGAACAATTAAATTTTTGGATAAAAAATTTTGCTGAACGATCAAATTTTCTATAGAAAACTTTTGCGAAACGATCAAATTTTCTATAGAAAACTTTAGAGAAACGATAAAATTTTCTATAGAAAACTTTCGCAAAACGATAAAATTTTCTATAGAAAACTTTTGCGAAACGATCAAATTTTCTATAGAAAACGTTTGCGAAACGATCAAATTTTCTATAGAAAGCTTTTGCGAAATGATCAAATTTTCTATAGAAAACTTTAGCGAAACGATCAAATTTTCTATAGAAAACTTTTGCGAAACGATCAAATTTTTTATAGAAAACTTTTGCGAAACGATCAAATTTTCTATAGAAAACTTTTGCGAAACGATTAAATTTTCTATAGATAACTTTTGCAAAACGATCAAATTTTCTATAGAAAACTTTAGCGAACCGATACTATTTTCTATAGCAAACTTTTGCAAAACGATCAAATTTTCTATAGAAAACTTTTGCAAAACGATCAAATTTTCTATAGCAAACTTTTGCGAAACGATCAAATTTTCTATAGAAAACTTTAGCTATTCTATAGTTAATATCGATATATTTTTCGTTTAAACAATTAAGATATTTTTTATCAAACCAAATTTTCGTTGTTTTCACCAAATTTTTTTTTCTTAAATTATATCCTAAAGAAAACATTCTGTTAAACATCTGCTTCTTTAAAAGATGGATAGACCGAGATAAATCGCAAATGTTTAGTAAGGTTTGGTGAATTGCTTGGGGTCTTGTGCAATTCTAGTTTGACCATTGCATGTAACTCACACATAAGAATTTATTTACAGGTGTGTTTTTTCCAAAATAAAAAATATATTGGAAAAATAAGGTTAAACTTAATTCCATGCTGTTTTGAGGTTTGCTCTAACATCATCGTGAAACTTTAATGTTTAAAAACGATAGTAAAAATAAAAACAAAAACAAATTGTACTTCAAATACAAAATGGTTTATTGGTTTGGGAAAATTAGCGTTATAATAAATTTCCTTTTAAAATTGTGACCATATAGGAAGCGACGTTTAGCCCTAGGCCTCATAAAATATGAACAAAGTTTTACATTGATGTGGATTTTTTTATTTTTATATTAAATTCAATAGTTTATTGATTATAATGACCAGTTTTACGGGAAATTCTGCCATCAAATGTTGCCCTACTTTAGAGTTCATAAATTATTGTGAAATTGTATAAATTTTTGTAAGCTCTACAATCAATCGTTATTAAATTTGATAAAACTCATAATAAAATTAGATCAATAGTTTACTGTCTGAAACACAAACACAAGTGGAAATAAAATTTTTAAAAAGCTTAATCAAATTGTATGCCTTTAATGGTTTAAAATTAATTAATTAATGTGTGAGTAGATACGGAATATTTGATTTATAAAACAAGTTAAAGTTATCATATATTCTAATAAAAAAAAACTTTAAAAATTAAATTGTATCAGGTTTTTCAACAAGAAGTTTGGTTTTAAATTGTGGCAATACCAACAACATAATAGCTATGACATTTAGTTATTAGACGTATTCGTAGTAGATGCACTGGCAATTATTACAATTAATTCAAATTCGCGCGAAAATCGCATTAAAGAAATTAAAATGCACTATGCAAATGGTTCTGTTAAAGCTACATTTCGTAAGCTTCGTGATATTTTCGGACAACGGAATCGTTCTTCTGATATCGCTATTAAGAATTTAAACGTTAAATTTGGGTCGAGTCTCGGCACCAACGAGTCTTCGACCGAGTCGTTCAACTGAAAACATTGCAGCCGTGAGCCACAGTGTGAAAGCAGATCCAAATTTGTCAATTCCTCGACGTTCGCAATAATTGGGGTTATCCAAAGCCGCCAGATGACGGATTTTGCATAAGCATTTGACTTTTAAGCCTTGCAGGGTTCAACTAGTGCAGGAATTGAGTAATTTAAGTCGACCGACCATTCATATCGGATAGATTCGTTCAGTTCATTCAGGAACAGCAGAGTAGTTTTTATAAAAAAAAATTTTTTTCCAGACGAGGCCCACTTTTACTTGCCAGGGTATGTGTAATACGATTTATCTAGCTATGTAAGCCATAACCAGACGGTGTATCATACCGTTGTGGATGAAATTTTTTTTCGTGATAAGATTTACATCTGCACCTGATCGTAAGCCCTAATCAGATGGTGGTCAAACCCCTGTGAATGAAAAGCGACGTCATTCACCTCATAGGAAGCCGAAGACTAATTCTAGCAACAGGTCTTTCCTAGTTGTAATTTCAGCGATTCCAGAGCAGGGGTGCAAGCCACTATTCCTTGCTGAAGAGCTGGAGACTATCCAACTCCTGTCCAGAACACATGACTAGCATGCTCACTGGATCTAGGATCATTCACCAGGTAGATGTTATTAAATGTGAGATGATCCTGGCCACCATAAAAACAGACCTGTACGGGGCCGCAAAACCACAGCCACTACGATACTCCCGAAAGGCTAACCTCAACAATCAGTCAGAGAAACAGCTAAAAGCCTTAAGAGGCAAATAGCGGAAACTCTGCGGGCTACTGACTCCCGTGAAAATAACGTGGAGCTTCCAGTTGACCCCTGCTGCCTTCAGGGGACTGGACCCCCTTATACCCCCAGCAGCACAGGTCTAGATGGTTAAGTAATCCATAAAGACCGATAAATGTGCCCCCGGGGGGATACGTATATTCTCCAGTTACTCCTAGTTGCAACTTCAAGAGCTCAGAGCAGGCTGCAACCCTCACTCCTTGCTGAAGAGTTGGCGACTATCGAACTCCTGCTCCGAACGCATGAAGCTTAATAAAATTTAAAAACACAACCACAATAATGCTTACTGGAACTGGACTACTCATTGTGTTCATTGTAAATGATCCGAACCACACAACTTACACGAGGGCTTTGAAGCCACAACTAGAGAACAGTTAAACGGCTAAAAAACCAAAAAGCTGAACTCTGGGGGCTTTACTGATTTCCGGTGGAAATATAGTGAAATTGTCCAGTAGGCTTCTGCTAGCCTTGTAGGGTGCTGGGCTCCCTTTTACCCCCGTTGACACATGTAATGACGGTGAGATTTTTTTTTTCTTAAAAAGAGAAGTAGTACTTCAGGCAACAGTGCCTATTTAGTCAAATACCGTGCTACATTCTTTAGGAAAGGGATAGAGATAGGATGAAGCAGGTGGTGAAAGTAGAAGGATAGTCTGAAATTAACTGCCGTATAAGACAGCACAGCAACCAGTGACTATGCCTTCATCGCTGAGCAACCCCACCGACAGTCAATTTTGATTTTTGTAGTGAAAAAAACCAAGGTCTTCGTTTGGAATCGAACCCACAACCCCCATACTGACAAGTATGTACACTACCTACTAGCCTATAGGGGAACCTAAGATTCCGTCAAAATATATCAATGCGCACCCGGTAGGGGGGACTACTTGGGTGATATGTAGCATTACTTTCGCCCTAGCAAGCCGTCGGATCTCTCTCTTCTAGTCACCCTAGTCGCAACGTCGAGAGCTTCGAACAGTTCGCCACCCTCTCTCCTTGCTGAATAGTTGGAGACTATCCAACACCTTGTCCAGAACACATGACAAACATGCTCACTAAATCCGGATCATTCACCGTGTGTTTTTGGTTAAAAGTGAGGTGATCCTCGTCCTGTTTTTATTTCATAAGGGCAGCGAAACCGCAACTACCACGATGCTCCCGAAGAGCCAACCTCAGTAATCAGTCAGAGAGCGGGTAAAAAGCTGAAGTATGGGGCTTATTATTTCCTGTGGAAATAACTTGGAATTGCTTAGTTGGCTCCTGCTAGCCTGTAGGGGACTGGACTCCCTTTTACCCTAGGTGACATATGTAATGATGGCGAGATTCCTTCAAGACGTCAATATGTCGCCGAGGGTAGTGACACGTTGAGCATGCAAAGGTTTCTAAATAATCGCTGTAGGATTATGGTGTTACTGTATGGTGAGCTATGTGGTCTGGAGGAGTAATTGTGTTAGTTTTTTTCTTCTTCGAAGATGAGGCCAGGAATGCGCTAATTATCAATGGAGAAGGCTATCGCGAATTGCTAACAACTAATTTTGGATTATTATTAAAATGTGGTTTCAACAGAACGTTACTACATGTCTCACAGCCAATAGAATGATCAATTTATTCCAAACCAAATTTCCCGATCGCATAATTTCACGACAATCGGCGGTTAAGTGGACAGCCAGATAGTGTGATTTAACAACACTGGATTATTTCTTGTAGGGCTATGTTAAGGATAGAATCTATACGGAGCCAATCGAAACGATTTGAGCCTTAAAACTCAAAATCCGTGATGGTATCAACGTAATAGGATCGTTGTTTTGCCAAAAACTGTTTAAAAACTTTGATAAGAGAATCGACATCTATCAGCGTGGTCATGGTGGACATTTTAACACATATCATTTTTCATTCATATTAAAGGGTACAAAAAGCAGATATTTTTATTTACAGTAAAAAAATATGTAAAATTATGGTTTAAAGATGATCAATGAAATATTGGTATTGAAAATATGGCTGCTGATAAAATGGACCCAAATATATTATAATGAATTGATGTTGTTTTTAACTTATCAACCCCGATGTTAGATTCCCACCTACTTGTTTTAGAAATAATAATTTGGAGTAAATAAGAGAAACACTAAATTCTGAATTATGTTCTTTGTTTTTATTTATTTAGTGTTCATAAGCTTTTTACAACACCTAATACTACAAATTTTCAAGTTAAGTGTAAGAAGTGGTGGATATTTGCCAGATATCTTTTCATAATTGCCGAGTTTATCTCTTCGTGATACAATTAAAATTTTAATCATCTTAATATAAGTTTTTGTTTTATTTGGTTTTAGAAAACAAGTTTCTTGTTAAAAAAACCCTTTTTTTTCTTTTGTTTAACATTTTTATTTTTTCAAACAGTTGGAAATTATTTTTAAATTTCTGTTTGGTTGTTGTTAAAGCTGTCGCCACCTTAGTATTTTGGTATTTAATGGAAGATGCTTGTAAACTAATTTAAAAATAATTGCATAATATTTCTTGCAAAATTAAAATTCACAGAACTAACGAAAGAATCCATTTTTCTCAAAAAGAACTGTAGTTTTAGCAGTTAAATTATTGCAATAATTTATATTTTTGTGTATGTGTTGGTTTTACTTTTTTTTTTATTTATTTATTTGTTACTCGTTCAAAATATAGTTTGTGTACTTCTTATAGCCGTAGATGATCATTTATGTTATTTATGCTTAAGTTTATTTCCTTTTAATTTTACAGATTTTTGGTCTACTGCCTGTTCTGGTTTAATGAATTTGTTGAATGGGTTCTTGTTCAAGAAATTGTAAATTTTTATAGAATATACATTTTTTTAACAAGCTTTTCTTACGGTGAAACACAATTTAAAGTAAACAAATGCAAAATTAATTTATTAATAATTTTAATAACGGATTTTTATATTTATGAATTTCTTTTATATTTTTCACCTTTTCGAAAACAACAAGCATTCATCCATTAATAGTTGCCGCAGTTGCTTAAGATGTGAGAGGGTTTACGTTTAAAAAATCTGCTAGCGGCTTTTTGGTGTAAATAAATCTTAATTTATTTTTGTTTAGATAATGTTCTTCAATAGAATAACTATATAGACAAAAATAGAAATACATGAATATTTATTACGTCTACACCAATATATGCACCAGCACACACACACACACACATAGTTTTAACTTTAGTTAAAAGTTTTTCCTTAATTTTATCTTATGTTGGCTGAGTTCGTGTTATTTTGTTGTTACTTTAAATAAAGTATCTTATTTACGTGTCATCTAAAAACTAGAAAGACATTGTATAAACTAAAGTTTGCAAGTACCTGACAGAGGCAACGGTTTGTATGGATGAATTAGTAATAAAAGTAAGAACAAAGACGCATCCGCATACATAGATTTGCATTCACACATATATAAACACATACATTCTCCCCACACTTACACACATCCATCCATTCACACATAGATTTATTCATTCATTCATACATAAACAAATAAATCCTTCCCAAATACATATATATATATAACCCCGCAAATATGGTAGCTTTTCATACCCTTCGCCAGAGGTTGTCGTGTATACAAGTCTGTTAACGAGGTCGTGGTGGACCTGTTTCGTTAATCAAATCACGATTTTTACTTTTAAGATTGAAATAGATTCGATTGGCTCCGTTTATACTCTGTCTTCAACAAAGTTGAGTTGTTATCCTTTCTAGCCTTATTTTCCAGACCACATAGCGCACCATACAGTGACATGTTGAGCATGCAAAGGCTTCTCAATAACCGCTCTAAGATTTTTAGAAGGCCAAATGCGGCAATTTTGCTTGTTGAGATACCCTGACAGGTGAGAATGGGGTTCGTCTGAAAAAAATTTTTTTTCCTGAATTATTTGAGCGAATCTACGGCGATGTGAATGGTCGGTTGGCTTCAATTCCAGGCACCAGTTGAACTTTTTAAAGCTTCAAAGTCAAATCTTTACGCAAAATTCGCCATGGTGGTTTTGGATAACCCCAATTGCTAAGAATGTCAAGGAATCGACAAATTTGGATCTGCTTCTTACGACTGCGTTGTTTTCAGTTGAACGGTCCGGTCGAACACGCGTTAGCGTTCGCGCATTTTGTATCGCGCCGCTCGACTCAAATTATCAACCAAATTTGTAATATGTGCCTTGGAAGGACTATTATTTTGTTATCCGAAAATATCACGAATTTTACGAAAAGTAACTTTAACAGAACCACCATTTTCACAGTTGATTTTAATTATTTGAATGCAAAATTGAATTCATTGTAACAATTGCCAAGGCATCTACTAGGAATACGCTAAAAAACTAAAAGTCAAAACTATCATGTTGTTGTTGTAGCCGCGGTTGAAAAACAAAATTCATGTTGAAATACCCTATATTATGGCAAATTAAAATAGCCATATTCCTCTGACCGTGCTTGTGTTGAATTCAACATGAGAATTTTGCTATTCAAACTTGGTAAAATCTAAAAATGATGGTAAGATGCTGCAAACGAAGGTTTGTTTTTCCCCATCCGGTTCTTGCATGCGTTTTTTTATTACCTTTGATTTGTGTCTCATTTTAATTAAAATTATAAAAAAATCAAATAGTTTGGATTTGTTCCGCTAATAAATGAAATACTGTTGTCGTTTCTTTCGGTATAAATCGTCATGGTTGGTTGTGTATTCGATGTACCTTCGCTGTGATGCCATCATTATCCAGAACAGTTTAGAACACGGCGTGATAATGATGTCATTTCGTAGACGGTTTACATTGAAAGAAATAACAACAGCATTAAAAATAGCAATAAAATAGATAATCAGAATTCAGAGAAAAGCTGCAAGTTTGAATAAAACATTTGGATTTGTTCCGCCAGTAAAAGAAATACCGTTGTCACTTACCTTGGTAAAAATCATCGTTAACGCCTCTTTCAACAGTGACATTATAAACGAATAGACAAACACGATCTTAGACACAATTTTTACAACACTGTAACTACTCATGTACTCTAACAAAGGAAAAACATGCTCAGACGGACACATCTACCTAACAAATAATAAAAGACGGACACATTAAATTACCCCTACATAAAATGACAGGTGGCAGGACAATCTACCTGAATGAGTAGACGCGATCTTAAGAAAGGAACGGCATAGCCCAACAGTATTTATGCAAACAGACATAACACTAACTCTTCAGCTGGAAAATGATGTTATCGCATCGAAAGCGCTCGCCGGGGGATTTTATCGAGAAGATTCTGATTTTCACAAACCATAGAGATTTCATGAAAATATTTATTATTACGAAAATTTTGAAAAAAAATAATTTTGCTAAAAAACTTTATTTACATTAAAATAATTGCTAAATCGAACCCTACACAAAAAAAAATACATCGACTATGGCTTTTATTTTTTCTATGGAAAATTGTGAAATCGGTAAACAGAAAACCATGAAAGTTTCAATTATCTGCAATAATTTTTCTGTCGATTATTTTTTTTTTATACAAAAATGCATCTTATCCGTAATTATTCTTCAAAAATAATTTCCTAAAATGACACAACACACCCTACAAATAGTAAAAACTGTTTTACAGGTTTTTCGGCATAAAAGTTAAATTTTCTTCCATTCCGTTTGTTGTTCTTGCTGAAGCCGTTTTACATTTTAGTTTTATTACTGCATTTCCTTATCCTGTCGTATTCCTTGTTACAATTTTGTTGCTATTTTTGTTGTTGTTGTTGTTGTTATTATTATCTTTCCTTTATTTTTAAATGTTCATATGAATAAAATGGAGGTGTTTAGTTGTGCATGCACATGAGTGAGGTTTTTCCTTAACAATCACGTAGTCATTCAATATACACATGCAACATATTTATTGGCAAGACTGGTTATGAATGAAAATTTATTCTTTGAATATTTGGGTCAAAGTTCAACTGGATCTTAAAACAAATACTAACACAAAGAAAAAGAAACAGAAGAACAAAACAGGAGCAGCAACCCAAACAGTTTGTGTTAGAACAACAGCAACAGCAGCAAGAACAGCAGCAAGAACAACGTCAATAAATGAATACAATTTTAAATTGTGGATTATACTTGAAAAGAATTTCAAAGTAAAATACAAGTAAAAGTATTTCATTTTTTCCTTTCAATACTTGTGAATGGGTTAGACAAGATTTTTAAAAATTCTCTGTGATGAATACTTGCAATGGATTATTCTTATATTTCTGTTTAAAATTAATGAATTTTCTGTATAAAAGCAAAATTACAATTTTAGTTGAAAAAACGAGTTTGCTTCTTCTTATTCCTTTATATTCAATTTTCTAAGAATATTTTTAAAATTAATTCACAATTCATTTCCTTAGCTTCCTATTTCTCTTAGAAAATTGCCAGCAACAACAAATCATTATATTATTATAGCGTAATAAATTATTTAATAGAATTCCATTGTATTGAATTTAGTTGTGTCCTAATTGTTGTAAAATCTTTGAATCTCATTAAGAAAATTACTTCATGAACCTTAGTCGATAGTTCGTAATCGATGTTATTTCTATTATTATAGAGTTTCCTAATGTTAAGCTATTATTCTGAGTTATTTAATTTGTTTGATTTTATTTTAAATAAAAAATGCTTTTTAGAACGGAACTAAAGAACAATGAAATCTATAGAAGGAAAAGGCAAATTTAATTTGCCAATTTTTTGTAGCAATTATTATATTTAAATTATGTTTGGATTAAAATAAGAATAATTTTAAAGGAAATTTTTAAGAAGTTTAACAATTTTAAAAAAGGAAAATAAAAAAATGTACCCAAAATCAAGTATAGACAACATTGGCGAATATAAGTATAACTGGGAATTTCGTGATAAGATTTACATCTGCACCTAGCCGTGGCCCTTAATCAGATGGTGGTCAAACCACTGTGAATGAAAAGCAGCGCCATTCACGCCCTAGGAAGCCGAAGACTAATTCTAGCAGCAGGTCTTTCCTAGTTGCAATTTCAGCGGTTCCAGAGCAGGGCTGCAAACCACTACTCCTTGCTGAAGAGCTATAGACTATCCAACTTCTGGTTCAAAACACATGACTAACATGCTCACTGGATCCGGATCCTTCACCCGTTGGTGTTATTAAAGGCGAAATGATCCTGGCCCTCTAAATCAAATTCATGTGAGGGCCGCGAAACCACAAACACTACGATACTCCTGAAGGGCCAACCTCAATAATTAGTTAGAGAAACAGCTAAAAAGCTAAAGAGGCAATTAGCGGAACTCTGGGGCTTACTGATTCCCGTGGAAACAACATGGAGTTTACAGTTGACCCCTTCTGCCTTCAGGGGACTGGGCTTCCTTATACCACCAACAGCACAAGTCTAGATGGTTAAGTAATCCATAAAGACTGATAAATATGCCCCCCGAGGAAGAAAAACGTTTGGTTATTATATCCAACTCCTGTCCAGAACAAATGACTAGCATGCTCACTGGATCTGGATCATTTACCAGTAGGTGTGCTTAAAGGAGAGATGATCCTGGCCACTAAAAACAATTCCTGTTGGAGCCGCAAAACCACAACCACCACAATACTGCCGAAGAGCCAACCTCAATAATCAGACAGAGAGACAGCTAAATGCCTAAAGAGACAATTAGCGGAAACTCTGGGGCTTACTGATTCCCGTGGTAATAACGTGGAGTTTTCAGTTGTACTCCTGTTGACTTCAGGGGGCTGGGTTTCCTTTTACCCACAGCAGTACAGGTCTAGATACTCAAGTATTCTATAAAGATCGATAAATGTGCCCCAGGGGGGAAATATAACTGGGAATAGTATAAAAACCCGCTGAACGAGTTTTAAGCCATTCCAGAATATGTTCTATGTTTCTATTGAATTTTTATACATGGCATAATCTGCTTCTCAGCAAAAGAATGAACGAGTTGCATTTATAACTGCTAATTAGAGGCATTCGAAAAGACGTAAATGTAATTAAAATAATATCAGGTTTTTCATTAATAAATCTTTTTTCTTTTTTTAGATCTTTTTTTATATGTTTTTTCTTTTCAATATTTCGCTTTTCTTTGAAAAGCTTCTTCAGGAAAAAATTTTTTACATATTTGAAAACAAAAAAATTAAAAAAATTTAAAAAATTTAAATATTGAAAAGAAAAAATATATAAAATAAGATCTAAAAAAAGAAAAAAGATTTATTAAAGATAAAAAAAGATCGTTTAAAAAACTATAAAAATTATCAGGTTTTTCAACAAGAACATTTAGTTTTTACGTATTCGTATTAGATGCATTCGTCATTGTTGCAATAAATGTAATTTTGCACGAAAATCGCATTGAAATAATTAAAATCCACTATGAAACTAGTGGTTGTGTTAAAGTAACATTTCATAAAATTCGTGAAATTTCCGAACAACATAATCGTCGTTCTGTAACCGCTATTAAGAACTTTGTCGTTAAATTCGAGTCAACGGACTCAATACAAAATATATGAACACCAATGCGTGTTTGACCGCGTCGTTCGACTCAAAACATTGCAGATTCAAATTTGTCAACTCCTCGGCGTTCTCAAGAATTGGGGTCATCCAAAACCGACACATGGCGCATTTTGCCTAAGGATTTGTCTTTGCAGCCTTACAAGATTCAATTGATGCAGAAATTGAAACCAACCGATCATTCACATTGTCGTAGAATCGCTCAATTCATTCAGGAACAACCGGCTTGCTTATGTCAATAAGCAAAATTGCCACATTTGTGCTTCTGAAAATCCTAGAGAATTATTGGGAAACTTTTACATGATCAACGTGTCACTGTATGGTACGGTTTATTTATTTTGTGGCTCCATATTAAGAATAAAGTACGTATGGAGTCAATCAAATCGATTTCAGTCTTAAAACTCAAAATCCGTGATGTGATTAACGAAATAGGACAGCCATTTTGCCAAAAAGTGATTAAAAACTTTGAGGAAAGAATCGACATCTGTCAGCGTGGTTGTGGTGGAGATTTTCAATATATTCATAATTCATAATTCATAATTGCCGAATGTGATAGAATAAAAATTCTAATCGTCTTATTCTTGATTTTTTGTTTTGTTTTATTTTAGTTTAAAAAACAAACTTCTGCTTGAAAATCTTTTTACCATAATTTTTACAAAATGATAGAAAGGAACGAATTAAACTTAGTTCAGAGTCCATGTGGAAGTTGAGTTGTAATTGCGATTAAACACGCTCAGCTATAAGCGATTGCAATAGATTTCGTTATAAAGAGTTTTTTTATTACAGTCAAAACCGTTAATTTGAAAATTTATTGAATTCGTATAATTTTTAAAAAAATTTGCAATCGAATTTATTACAAGCTTCGAACTCATGTTACCAAAACAAAATTAAAGAATTAATGTAATCCATTATTAGCGTTGAAATTGTATTTAATAAATTGTTTTTTTCAAGCAACAATGCCTATTTAGTCAAGTACCGTGCTACATTCTTTAGGAAGGGGATAGAGAAAAGATGAAACAGGTGGTGAAAGTAGAAGGATAGTCGGAAATTAACTGCCATATAAAAGACAGCACAGCGACCAGTGACTATGCCTATATCGTTGAGCAGCCCCAGCGACAGTAAATTTTTATTTTTGTAGTGAAAAAAAAATCAAGGTCTTCGTTGGGAATCGAACCCACAACCCTCATACTTACAAGCTAGTGCACTACCTACTAGCCTACAGGGGCATGAATTGTTGGCATTCCTTACGGTGAAAACCGTCGTTACTGGCTGTTTATTTGATATGATTGGCGAGCGCTTTCAATGCGACGACATCATTATTAAGCCGCGTTTGAAATAGTACTGGAGAGTTGAAATTAATGTCTTTTTCACTCGTTTTTAGCTAAGTGTTTCGAACTATTTGAAAAACAGATTTTAAAATCATTACATCCCGGCTTCTGTAAAATGTCGCTACTAAGTAGAAAGGAAAATTCTGTTGTTCTAGCGGGTGTGGAAATTTGAGGTTAGGAACTAAATTGGCTTAAATCACATACGTTTTTGGCAACTGCAGTTTTACTAATACCAAGATATAGCAATAGTGTATGAAAAACATTTTGCAAAACAACTTCGCTTATGTCATCAACGACACTTCAAATTTCATCTTTCAGAGCGCTAGTTGTTTGTGGGTTGCTTAGGTAAACCCGGTCTTTAAAAAAGCCCCAGGGAAAAGAATCCAGTGGCATTCTTTTCAGTAGAAGCAGGCGGCTTATTAATATCGCCAAGATGAGAAATTACGCCACCGGGGAATAATTCAGGCGATAACTGAATTATTTGGGTCTTGCTGAAACCAAAGGCCATTGTGGTTATAAGAGAAATTGGTTATCATGGATTGGTAGTACAAAAAATTAATGATGACGTCGTTTCCTTGCTCATTTTCTCAAAATAAGGGCCGGTGATGCCGCCTGAATACATAGGGCCATTTTTTCGAATATAATGGTTTTGCGAGGATTCTGTGTGGATTGATTTTGTGGCATATGTGACAATTTTGCTTTGTTTACATAACCCCCTAATTGAAAATGAACCTCATCAATAAAGATGATTTTGTTGAAAAATTCGTTGTTTTTTGTTAAGTTTTCATACAGCCAATGCACAAAGGTGCGACCCAAAATAATGCTTGCACAGTTTTAGTTCAAATTAAAATTTATAAGCATGAAGATGAAAATCTTTATGCAAAATGTGGCATAAAGTACTTCTAGCAATATCTAATTGTTGCGAACAACTACTATTTGATGAACAACACTTTGCTGTACAGCGGCTATGTTTGCATCATTACGCCCACTACGATATAATACTGCAACAATATTGTGAGTCTCGAATTTAATAAAATAAATAACGCACAACGGTTTTAGAAGGAGTCTAGTTACGAGGAAAAGTATTATAATGTTTCCCACTATTCCCTCAACACAACCCAATATAATATAAATATATATAATGTTCTTAAATATGTACATACATATTAATTTTAATTTACCTACTTTATTTAAATACAATTTCAAGAACTGCTTATGATTTCATTAAGTTCATTCACATTTCCATTAAACAAATGCAACTCCAAACGTAGACAAATTTATCGGGAATTGTTTTGCAACAATTAATTTCATTAGTAATTAATATTTTAACTACAAGATTATAAATTGTAAAACTTCGTATAAAAAGAAGTGAAAGAAGAAAAATAAATCAGTTTGAATTTTAAAAAGTGAAAGTTTGAAAAGTGAAAAGCTGTTAGAATTTTAAGAAGATATGCAGTGAAATTTTCGCCATTTTGAAAGTAAATATTTACATTTAAACATTTTTGTTAGAAACTAAATGTCAAAGGATGACGGCTCAATTCTTGACATTTAATCATTTAACGGCCCATTTCGTTTCTAACCTCTTACCCTTTATTAGATTTTGATTTGAGTCTGGTTTAAATTTCTTTTCAGGTTTCAGAATTTTTTCATTTATGAACATTCAAAAATCAACATTCATGATATTTTTCATAAATGAGAAATCTAAAATTTTATATTTATTTTTCACACTCATAAACGAACAACAAGAAATGTTCTGGTTATTTTCATACATGAATGCGAACAACAAGAATTATTAGTCTTATTCATATATGATAAATGATAAATTAGCTACTTCTCATTAATGTTATTTTTCATAAATGTACATGCTCATTTATGAACGTTGAAATTTTATAAAATTTCTCATAAATGAATGTGAAAAAATTTTCTACCTACGATCGTAGTTTACCGTAAAATGTAGTAAAAACACATGGGTACATATTAACACAAAATACAATATTGCAATATATTCTAAAAGAAATAAAAAAAAACCATTTTTTTTCCTACATACGCCGACAATTGCGCATTATCAAATGTGTGCGTTTATGTACGCGAATGCTTAACGCACATATTTTTACGACCTTTTCATTTATGAAAAATTATCAAAATTGTACATATTCAAAAATGAACACTTGTGTGTTTCTCATTTTTCACTTATGAATACAAAGAAAAAAATAAATCGTCGCATTCATAAATGAGAAAACGCAAAATATTTTTCAGTCTCTCACACATGTATGAGAAGAAGCGGCTAAAAAATGAAATGTACATATTCATACATGTATGAACAGTGAGTGAACACTTCGCTACTCGGTTTCTTTTACTTTTCAAAATTTAAAACTCTCAATATAGATGAGAAGAAAATTTAGCTAAGGCTTATTTAACGTATATGAGAAGAAGCTCGAGTATAATAATGAGAATAATCTTAGACACCAAGGGTGCCTTTTTTTATTGAACGAGGGCCTTGAGAGTTTTCAGTCATTTTCAAGGTAACATTTATAGAAACTTGAACTGGGTCTGAACTCCCTTTACCTTCCTCTATTTTTCCCATGGATATTTTCTTTCTGAAAACCCCGACAAGAACTTTCCCTTCTGGCCTATATATGTAAATATTTTCTCTTCGACTTGTTTTTGCTTACAAAAATTTCTACATATAATTTGCTGTACAATTTTCCTTTCTATGAAATTGACTATCCTAATATTTTGGGTAAAGATTTCCTTATTTATTTACATTTTATGTCTTTATTTAACTATTTTTATTTTATAAAAGAAAAATATATAAACGTGTCTTTTAGTTTGTTGCAAAAACTATCAAATGTGCATGCATTCGTGTATATTTATCTTTAAATAACAAAAAATTTGTTTTACAAAAAAGTCCTATTTCAAATGTTGAATAATCCAGTAGAATTCTTAGATCTAAGATTTTTATATTTATTTATTATTTTATTTTATTTTTTTTTTTGCTTCCGAACATAAAGTAATTTTTTGAATGTTCCTTTATTTGTAGTTGTGTAAAAAGTGGAAGACACATTGTAAAGTAAGCAAACGTTGTTGTGTTTGTATGCTTGAAATCACATTCAGTTAAATGTAAGATCTTCTTGCACACACACACACACACACACACACACATATGCATAGACATAATCGCTGGAATATTGTAGTTTTCTTTACGGCTAAAACTCCCAAGGTTTGAAAACAGTTTGTATTTTCTAACAACGTTCACTCTCAAAGCTAATGCCCAGCTATTCAACAAGCGTATATAAATAATGCATATGCTATAAGAGGAGGTCGGATCCAACAGGGTTTATAATATCAAAATTATTTTTTTAAATCACAAAATCAAAAATAAAAGAAATTTATAATTAACTTAAATAATTAAATAATTTTAAATAATTAAAGACATAATTATTATTATTGTTAATTTTTTTATTTTTTTAATCGACCTTTTTATGTTTTAAATAAATATCTGCTATTCTTTTCAACGGTCTTTGTAAATTAATTTAACAATATATATTTTTTTCGATATTTCGCTTTCCTATAGAAAGCTTCTTCAGGAAAAAATAAATTTTTAACAATATTTATTTATTATTGTTAATCTAATATATGCGAAAATTGTGGATTTTTTTAATTATAACATTGCGCTTATTTGGTTTATTTAAAGCTTTCCAAGTTGGCTGCTTAGTCACCAAGATTTAGAATTTATAATTTTCCACTAGAAAATATTTTGTTGACTTTTGGCAATAATTTTGGTTTTAAAGCCATTATTAAGGAATTTATGAAAATCCAAAAATGCCTTATCTTAAACAATTTTAAGATCAGCTGCTTTAATATCGAATTGGCTTTTGAGAGAACTAGAATGCTCGGAATCAATTCTAAAATGTGTCTACCGCAACCAGCAAAGAAAAACAATTTAAATCTTTTTTTCGAGACGACGCAAACCATGTTACCTGCCTCAGCAACCTATTTTATGCAACAACAACCTAATAGCCTGGTCTAACAAAGTTAAATATTTAGGAGTCGTATCAGATCCAAAACTCAAGTTTAAGGATCATATCCCCTACGTAAAAGACAAACTTAACAAGATAATAATACTTCTGTATCCTTTAATAAACAGAAATTCAAGTCTTTGTATCGAGAATAAAACTCTTATATTTAAATCAGTATTTCAAGCTATAATGTTTTATGCTGCACCATTATGGTCTACTGCCGCTCAGTGTCATATTAAAAAACTACAGATAGCCCAAAATAAGCTGTTAAAAATGATACACAACCTGCCTTGGCATTATTCTACAGAACGACTTCACGCTCTGGCTCAAGTTGAACTTGTCAACACACGTATCCACAGGCTGACAATAAATTTTGAAAGCAGATGTCGCGACTCTGAGTTTAACCATATCAATGAGCTGACCTCATCGTAATTTTATCTTCTTAACTTAAGTTTTATTTAAAACAAAAAATGTTCAGAAAGGTTTTTTGAAAATTTTTTCCTCCTTAAAACAATTTTAAACTTAAATGAAAATAAATTTTAAAATATTGTTATATGTAATTTAGTAGAAAAGGAAACAAACTCCTAAACTCTTAAAACCTTGTTAACTTGATTCATATTTAAATTTCAAATAAAAATAAAAAAAAAATAAAAAAAAAATCGGTTTTAAAATGGCGAGGGCGTTATGAAGTAAATATATGTAATGATTTTTTGGAAACGCAAAATTACTCTCTACACCATTTAAGTTGTATTATGTTTCGACGACTCAATTTTTATATTTACAAAGACCAGTTTCATACTTTCTTAAAATTTAGCTTTTATCATATCAAACTTGTGGAACTTAGACATTCTGACATATAACCGACATGGCTGGCTCTAACTTAGTCTAATCTGCAAGTCCAATTTTCGAAAAATTGTTGCCATATTTATCGCTGTATATCGGCAATATGGTGGCGAATGTTGTCCTCCAAGTGGTCAATCATTTCGAGCTAGCCGTCATAGACTAGCAATTTCACATATCCCCACAGAAAATAGTCTTGCGGTGTTAAATTGCCCGATCTTATAGACCAGTTCTCGGGTTTAAAACGTATCACAATTGTATCACACGCTGTGTAACATGTTGCGCTTTTTTGTTTAAGCCACAATTCCTGCACATCATGGCTATTCAATTGAGTAACGAAAGAGTCAGTTATCTTGGCTCTATAACGGTTATCATTGAATGTAAGGCTCTGAAGTATGGATCAATGTTTACACCAGCTCCGCCCCCCCCCCCCCCTTCCTTAGGGGCAGATTTATATGTCTTGATGGAATCTCACCATCATTATATATATAAGGGAGTCCAGTCCCCTGAAGGCTAGCAGGAACCAACTGGACAACTCTACGTTATTTCCACGGGAAACAGTAAGTCCCTAAGTTCAGCTATTTTTCTGTTTTAGCCTTTTAGCTGTTCTATGACTGATAATTAAGGTTGGCCCTTCGAGAGCATCTTGGTGGTTGTGGTTTCGTCGGATCATTCACTTTTAACGTTAACACAGAGTGAATGATCCAGGTCCAGTGAGCATGCTTGTCATGTATTCTGGGGCCAACTGGACAATTAAACTACATTTCCAAGGGAATCAGTAAAGCCCCAAAGTTCAGCTATTTGTGTTTTTAGTCTTTAAGCTGTTCTATGACTGATTATTGAGGTTGGCTCTTCGAGAGTGTTGTGGTGGTTGTGGTTTCGAGGCCTTCGTTTGAGTTGTGTGGGTCGGATCAATCACAATGAACACAATGAGTGGACCAAGGCCAGTGAACATGATTGCAGCTATGTTCTTAAATTTTATTTAGCTTCATGCGTTCTGGAATATGAGTTGTATAGTTTTTAACTCTTCGGCAAGGGGTGAGGGCATTGGCCGGTTCCGAGCTCTTGAAGTAGCAACTAGGAGTGACTGAAAAATATACGTATCTGAAGTCCTTCTAGGGCGAGAATGATGCTTTATTTTGTCCACAGTGATACGGTGGATCATGTCTAGTTATGGCTTACACAGCTAGGTACAGACGTAAATCTTATCACGCATATCACCCAAGTGTTTTGATCCTCCGTCGGGTTATGGTTTGCACAGCTGACGTAATCTTATCACGCTTTCGTAAATGTTACGATATCTGGGAATACACTTGAGGATTATTATTACTCCAAATACGGCAGTTTTGTTTATTGACATATCTATTCATACAAAAGCCGAAGCTGGCTAAACAAAATTCACTTATGAAAATTGAAGTGAACGGCAATCTTGTTTTGGGTCAAATTTGACCAATTCGTAAGCATTATTCAGGTGCCAGTCTATTCATGTTGCACTGCCAAGCAAAATCAAACATAAATTACTTGATATCTGACAAAATAGAGTCGAATTAAAAAGTTGTGCCACTAACAGCTCTATACCTCTCTGAAGCACACCAGAATTAAATACATTTTTAATTACTTTCATTACTTAATTAATTAAAAAATATTCTGTTTCTTCTGGTTTCCTCTGTTTAACAAGATTCCAACCTAAAATCCATTAAAATTCCCATATAATTATGTATTTACTTATGTGTTCTCAGCAATTTCTTTCTTTCATTAAGTTTTTGTGTGCCACTCCTTTTTGGTGGATAGTTTTTCGATGTAATTTTTTCTATAAATTATCCTTAAAGATAAATAGATTTCGATATTATAAAGTTATGAATGAAGTTCGCTGCAATTATTTCTAGGCGCTAAACTTATTAACACACCATCTTAAAGTAATTTAAAGATTGTTTTGTTAAAAAATTCTTTTTGTCAGTTGTGTTATTTATGTTATCAAGAGCATGTACTTGTGTACGGCAATGCATTTCATTTCAAACTCTTCTGTGGTTTATTTTTATGATTTTTTCGTGTATGATTTTTTCACATTTCTTTTTCCATTTTTAGCTTAAGTATGGCTCGAGGGAGTGTTTTAAGTTGTTTGCATAATTGTGTGTGTGTGTGATCTTAAAAATAAATTTTTCAGAACAGAAAATTCAAGAAAATTTCGCTTCCTAATTCTAAATGTACAAAAGAGAACCAAATTAAAAAAATGGTATTTTTTAGCATTAGTTATTGTACTATTGGAGACATGTAAAATACGTTATTCTAGTGATATTTATATTGTTAAAAATGTAAGCAGATGTCATTTTTATAAAGGATTTTTTAACAAGAAGTTGGTTTTCTAAAACAAAACAAATTAAACAATTTAGATTTAGATGATTCAAATTTTTTTTTTAATTTCTATTAAATTTTAATCTTTTCACACGGTCATTTAAATTATAACGATTTTATTTATTTTTTTTTTTCTCACAATATTTCGCTTTCCTGTGGAAAGCTTCTTCAGGAAATAATTTTTTATATTTTCAAAAACAAAAATTATAACAATTTGAAAAGAAAAAAATTTTGAAAAACATTTGACAAAACATATAAAATAATTTTCTTCATACATACAAACATACAAAAATTAAAATTTCAAATATTTAAACATACAAAAACAAGGAAACGGAAACTAAATAACAAATTCTTTCTTATGAAATAATTATAACAAATTATGTGTCTTTTGTATTAAGTACCTATAATTCTGCGCTAAATTGTCTGTGTCTGTTTTGAAATTTATTCTCCTTACATTTGGTACATTAACAATTTCCAACATTTCTGATGTTTCATCAAATTTTGGATAATGATTATATTTCTTACAATGTGAAGATAAGGATGTCTTCTGTGTTGAAATATTCCTATATTTTTGGTCACATCTATGACCAGCTAACCTTGTTTTAAATTTATTCTTTGTTGTCCCAATATAAACTTTGTCACAGTTCACCTGGTCATTTCCTCCACATGGTATCCTGTATACTACATCAGATATTTCCATTTTTCCTATTTTATCCTTCATATTGCTAAATAATCTATTTAATGTGTTATATGTTTTGTGTGCAATTTTATATCTATCAGTGTCATATATTTTAGACTTTCTTAATCTATCTGATATTCCAGGAACATAAGTTAATGATTTATAAATTCTTGGTTCTGCCATAGTATTTCCTAAATTAGGCCTATGATTATCATATTGTCTAATTAATCGGTTAGTTAATTCTACTGGAAAATCATTGTCATGAAGTATATTTCTTATTGTGTCCTTATTCTTCAACCGAAATTCTCTATCACTTATAGTTAATATTCTATCTATCATATTTTTCGCCGTGTTTATTATCATTTTTCTCGGATGTTTGGAGTAAAAATTAATAAGTCTTTCAGAAGATGTTGGTTTCTTATACCAATCAAACACTAACTTATTTTCCTTTCAAATTGTTATAATTTTTGTTTTTGAAAATATAAAAAATTATTTCCTGAAGAAGCTTTCCACAGGAAAGCGAAATATTGAGAGAAAAAAAAAATAAATAAAATCGTTATAATTTAAATGACCGTGTGAAAAGATTAAAATTTAATAGAAATTAAAAAAAAAAAAAAAGTCGAATAAAACTGAAAATGATGATTCAAATTTTTATTGCATTACGAAGAGAAAAGTTCGGTAATTATGAATGATAAATGATAGTCGGCAAATGTCCACCATGGCCACGCTGACAGATATCCATTCCTTCATCAAAGTTTTTAATTACTTTTCGGCGAAATGGCGGTCCTATTTCCTTAATCACAATGCGGGTTCTGAGTTTTAAGACAAAAATCAACTGGACTGGCTTCGTATAGACTCTGTCCTTATCATAGCCGTGTGGCGGGCATTCTACCTACATGAGTAGATATGATCTTAGTGAAAGAACTACCGACTCACTAGTACTGTTTAATTTAGAACACGGCTAGAGAATGATGTCATCACATCGAAAACGCTCGCTTTTCATACTGAACAAACAGACGGCATAGACGGAAAGGAATGACAGCAGTATAAAAAAATAGTTCTTGGCTTCTCTTGTACAAAAACTGATCTGATTTGGTAAACTTGTGTTATTAAACCTTAAGCTCTGTAATTTTTTTTATAATATAATTTTTTATTTTCATAGGTCGATAAGTATTATTTAAAGAGCAACATTTTTCCAGTTATTCGTTACAATCGGCCAGTATTGGTCGAAAAATGGCCTAAAATTATACTTTAGAATGCGTCACTGTATTTTTATTCGTATTTAAAATATTTTCTAATTAAAAAGAAAATAATTTACGGGTTAAAATTTAATTTTTTCTATAAAATTTTCAATTAAAATTTCTATCAAGCTTAAAAATCATTCTATACATTCCAAATGTGTTCTTTCTTTTTATTACGCCTTAAAAGGATAAATTTAGTAAAGTTCTTGATTGTTTGCAGAAGTATAAAAGTGGGTTAACTCATGGATGGTGTTTGTTTTTTATAAAGTAACTTGAAGTGAAGTATAATTTGAACATAATATATATAAACTTTTAATTATATTATTTATTAGGCTTCTAATAATATTTGTATGTAAAAGTTAATTGTCACTGTCACATCAACATTTCAATTTAAAACAAAAATTAAGAAAAGTTGAAAAAAAAATATTTTTTTAATGACGAAATGCTTTTAACACTAAATTACTAAATATCGATTAAACTAAAAAGAAAAGGGAAGAAAAAAATTATAAAAATGAAAGTTTGATTGTGGGGTTTTATTTTTATACTCACACTTACATAAATGATTGTTAGAAATGTATGTAACACTTTCATATAAACACACAAACAAGCAAACGATAAAGTAGTCTACAACACTCACATAAAGAAAACGTTGATACACCCACTTTAGCGCTACCATGCAGTTCTGCATTCATTCGTATGAGTTTAATTTTACACAGAGAATTATTTTCATTATGGTAGTTCATGTTACATATACAGATGCAAGTTTGTAAGTGTCACTTCAAAATGCAGGAAAATAAAACCTGTGTTTAATAAGCAAAAAAATATGTTTTCACTGCATTCCCTTTCACTTAATTTTATTTAAACGTTCTTTATAGTATTTTATCGAAAATTTTGCATAAAAGTTTTTAGTAAAATTTCGAATTTTAAAAAATTTCTGTCTTAAGGACATGCTGTTTTCATTTTAATCATTGAATTCTTTTAATTTTATTTATGAATTTTATTTTATTTCTTTTCTTTTTTTCCATTTCACCAAAAAATATTGATCAAATACATAAGGAATTTTACATACATTTTTCCATCCATCCCCTCTTTCATTTTTCAGTATATAAATAAATATTTTATATATTCGAATTATATGTTTTCCTTAATTTATTTATTTTTTTTTGTTAAATTTTAAATGTTAATTTGTTAGTAGTTCGATTAGTTTGTTTTCTTAAGAAAAGCACACAAAATAAATTGCAATATTGTATTTCGTTACATTTTAATGTTTAATAATACACTTAGTGTCCTTTGCATTCTCTGAACGACTATTTGGTGGCCTGCGGTTTCTTTTGTTTTGGGTGTTGTCCCTTAAGCCGTATCCTAGCAATCGCCCGAGTATTTAGTTTATGTTCAGATAGCTAAACAAAAAATAGCAATAACAACTCAGTGCAACATTAAGTATTAAATAAGTTATACATACTGATAATATTGGCACAGTGGGTAGAATTTTGCAAAATTTAATTTATCTCAAATGAATTTAAAAACGGGTTGGTTTTTTTCATTCTCATCAAGCAGTAACTAGAATGAGGTTTTACCTAGAATATTTAATTTAATTTTATTTTAGTGCATCCTTTTGGAGTATAAAATATACCAATTTAGAAGTTTTTTATGTTTGCTTCTGGAAAATGCCAAAGTTACTAAATGTATTTCAAGAAAAATTTACGAGAAGGTACCATTATATCAGAGAAAATAAATAGTATAATTTTTATTCAACCGGTTTTTAGTGTTTCTAAATATTTAAAAAACGGGAAACCGGCCAATTGTATGTTTTAGAATTGGCAAACCTTTCATCAAAATTGCTCTAATATTTTTGCAACTATTCTTCTGAAATAGCCATCGGTGTTTAGTAAGTTTTTTATTTTATTTTGATTATTTTTTTAGCCTATAGAAATAATTTTTATCGACTATAACATAAAATTTTTACTTAAAACTACAATTAGTTAAAAGGAAGATGAATCTTCAAATGATGTTCTTAAAGATGCTTATTAAAGGAATTTTTTTTTGAGTATAACACTTAGATTCACTTCCTTAATGAAGCACTCTTTAGTTTATATATTTTACTTATAAATTCCAAGTGACTTTCTATAAGCATGCAAAAAATGAAGTCATATACTTTAAAAAACCCACTACATAATTTCAATTTTTTTAATGCATTTCTAATAACATTTTTCACGTAGGAGTTCATGCTTTTTGTCACTTAGCGATCCTATTAGAGATACATTTTTTTATTCAAAATGGGAAACATATTACCCTAATCGGATCATCCTAAAATCTGAGCCTTTTTAAAGATAAAAATCTAACAGCCTGTCCCACAATATCCAAAGCAAATTCAAGCTTTCGCTTTACAAAGCATGCCATCATCTTCTTTCGAATTATCGTTCGCTTTACATTATGTTTATAACGTAAGCTGTAGTTAGCGATAGTCAAATGAATATGCTACCTTATTAACAAAACAAAGTTTGGAGGAAGAATAAATTGTTCCAAAATAATTACAACTCTGTGCTACACGAACTTATAAAAATGGCAGCAAAAACAAAAAAAATAAACAGAAAATGCATGTAAATAAATTATGTTCTGATATAAAGTTGTTTGGATAGTTCGGCATAATCGGTGAGAGCTTTTGATGCACGTTTCTAGATAATACTGGAAAGTTAGTATTATATCTGTTGGTATAAATAACCAAACGCTTTTCTTCCTCGGGGGGCATATTTATCAGTCTTTATGGATTACTCAACCATCTAGACTTGTGCTGTTGGTGGTATAAGGAAGCCCAGTCCCCTGAAGGCAGCAGGGGTCAACTGTAAATTCCATGTTGTTTCCACGGGAATCAGTAAGCCCCAGAGTTCCGCTAATTGCCTCTTTAGCTTTTTAGCTGTTTCTCTAACTAATTATTGAGGTTGGCCCTTCGGGAGTATCGTGGTGTTTGTGGTTTCGCGGCCTTCACATGAATTTGATTTAGAGGGCCAGGATCATTTCGCCTTTAATAACACCAACGGGTGAATGATCCGGATCCAGTGAGCATGCTAGTCATGTGTTTTGAACCAGGAGTTGGATAGTCGCCGGCTCTTCAGCAAGGAGTAGTGGTTTGCAACCCTGCTTTGGCACCGCTAAAATTGCAATTAGGAATCACCTGTTGCTAGAATTAGTCCGCGGCTTCCTAGGGCGTGAATGACGTTGCTTTTCATTCCCAGTGGTTTGACCACCATCTAATTAAGGCTTACAGCCAGGTGCAGATGTTAATCTTATCACAAAATGAAAACCCAACACTATTTATTATGATAGATAATACTAACTCTCCAGTGCATTTCTACACTCATCTTCGAAAAAAAAAACGGCCCAATCACGTCACATGTAAAGGCTTCTCAATAATCGCTCTGGGATTTTCAGAACCATCGAATGTGGCAATTTTGCCTGTTAACATACTCTGACAAGTGAAAAAGAGCTTCGTCTGAAAAAATAATTTTTACAGAAAAACCACCCGGTTGTTCCTGAATGAATTGAGATGTGGGTTGTCGGTCGGCTTCCGTTCCTATACAAATTGAACTTTGTAAGGCTTTAAAGTCACCTCCTTACACAAAATCTGCTTCAACGCTGTGGTTCACAGGTGCGATGCGTTCCTGCAAATTTAAATTCATTGTAACAATTGCAAATGCATCTACTAAGACAAAAAACTAAATGTCAAAACCACCATTGAAAAACAAACTCCCTGTTGAAAATTGAACTTCCTTTTTTTGGCTCTTTATAGAACCGTTTTTTTTTAATTTTCGAATACCGGTTTTAAAAATGTCGAGTACATTAATCCAAAAGTACGGAGATAATGTAAAGGTATCATTTATTATGTTCAGTACTTTTTATCGTGGTACGTTTTGCGCCAGATCGTTTACGTTCTATTAGTTATATTTGACATAAATTTAGAGCTGAAAAATTGCTGTAGTATCTTTTACTAAAATGACGTTTCTTTATATTTCTAAATTTTCCTCTTAATAATATAAAGTCATAATTTATTATTGCAGATATAGATAGCTATCCTCTAGCTACCACTATTTTATCTCTTCAGAAAATTTTCATAAATTTTTAGATAAGCTGAAGATTTATGTCTAAATAATTAAACTAAATGAGAGTTATCAGTTCAACTGGGAATTGATTTAGCTTATTCAAATTAATCTTAATATTCCTGATTTAATTTTAATTATAGACTTTTTGTTATGAAATATTATTCTGGTAATTTTTTGTTGTAATGTTTTATAACTTATACTTCTTCTTCTTCTTCTTCTTTACTTATCTCGCTAATAAACCCAAATATGCTTGTTGTACATAAAACACGTTTCCTGTACTTCAGTATAAAAACTTGCTTTTGTTAGTTATTAGATGTGGCCATAATTCCGGCCGGAGGCTAAAAAATTACCAAAACTTTTTATTAAAATGCAACTTTCAAGGTAAAAGAAAAATATGAAACAGTGTCGCCATATTTTTTTGTCATTTGTGTTTTAATAAAACTTAAGCTCTACTGCTGTTAAGGGTCTTCTTAATCCCCATATTTACTAAATGTCAAAGGACTTATATTTGACTGCCTAAAGGTAACAACGACAACAAAATATTGGCTCCACTGTAAATAACTGCTAAGTGATTTCTATTTGTCGATAGTTACGTGTCTACGTTTACATTGTAAATATTCGATCTGTGTAAAAGTGGGGGTGTGTGTTTAGGTATTATTTAGTTTGCATGTGTATGAAATATGTGTAAAAATGGCGTGTCCTTTTTATAACTAAGTTTATAAGCATACTCTTGCGTGCGTGTGTGTTGTTTTATTGTTTTTTTTTTGTTTTTGTCTATATAAACCCAAAACTAACAAATACACAAACACTCTGTCGCCCATATAAAGAAAAACAGATGCAAACACGCAATTTAGCTGCTTAAACTTGTCTGTTTCACGCTGTTGTATGTAGGTTGACGTAAAGTTTGTTGGCTTTTTTTAAGTTAGTTGTCATGACTTCAGGGTTTTTTTTTATTTTTCTGGTGCAAATAACAACACAAAAACTTAGTTAGTATTAAGTATACAATAATGTTTGGAAGACAGAAAGAGATAGAGAAAAAGTATAAGTATATTAAAGCATAAACGTTACGAAATCAGGTGCAGCCAGTTCACATTCGAAAGAACCTTTTTCAATGCGCTTCATTTTTACTTTTATAATTATGATCGTAGACAGTGTATGCTTTTGTATACTTTACCAGAGGTATACACGTTTTTCATTCCAATTAAATATTTTGCAATATTTATTCGGATCCCACAAAGGAAGTCAGTCTATTTAGCGATGTCAGTTTTTTGGCGTTCATGTTGAAATTAATTTTACAGAAACTACAGAAACTCTAAGCTGACATAGTTTCGAGAATTTTGCTATTTAAAATCACTCAAATCGGTACGGACTTGGGTATATTAATGGCAAGCGACTTTATTTTTCAATGTTGTTATTATATATTTTTTTGTTATTGTAAGTTTTTTCTATGTTTTCTGAAAAATAAAAATTTTGATAAAAGTCTTTGACTTTAAGGAATTGGAATGAAAATTCACTATTATTTCACATTTTTACCAAAATTTCACAATCAAATATAAATTTTACGAAAAAATTTTAAAATTCTTTATAAAGCGATTTCTTAGGAAAATGACACAAAGTATATAATATTCGACATAGCCTCTGACTGGTTTAAGCTGTATACGTAATTATTCGTTTGAGAGGCATAAATTAGTTGCAAGAAAAATATTTTTATATGCCTGAAGATGCTATCCAATGAAGTAACAAAATATTGAATATAGTTATTTCTATTACGAAAAAAAAATTTTGTATGTCAAATAATCAAAAAATGTTTATATTTATCTGCTATTTTTGTTTATATAAAACTATATTTAAATGGCATATAAATAATTTTAAAAATAATTACCTAATAATAATAATCTTATAAAATAAATCAATTTCATTTTTTTAGGACAGGGAGAATATATTGTTACGTTTATACCTTTTATAAACCTTATGTTGTGGGTTCTATATTGCAAAATAAATAACACGAGTTTTTAGAATTTTTAAATTATTAACAATTTTGTTTACTTTAACTACACAAAGTTGACACTTCAGAATAATTTACTTAAAATTCATCTCTTTACTTGATGAGATTTAATTTTTATACTGACTGATTATCCACGCAGACGCTGCCCTATTTATATTTGTCAATTAAAAGTCTAGAAAATTTAAGAATCTGCTACTCCCTTTGTATTACATTTTGCTGTTGTATGTTGTTTATTCGATGTATAGGCGGCTGTGTGTCTGTGTATATATATTTTTTTTTTTTTATGCTGATAAGGTTTCTTCTTGAGTTTTATTTCAATATATTTGTTGTTGTCTTTTGTAGAAAAGGGTTTCTTAGAAAACTACGCAGATGGTAAACAACATTTATGTTTGTTGTTGTTTAGATGGTAAAGAGCATACATGTATTTTTATTTATTCTTGCATGCCAGGCAGTTAGTAAACATCATATCAAATTGTTGTTGTGCGTGTATAAAATTTCTACGCAGTTTGTAACCAGTAGTTCGCTTTATTGCTTAATTATTTTATTTTAAAACTTAAGCAAGACACATTCGTAAAAATATGAAACCATTTTTAATTTAAATTGAACTAAATTCCTTTAAACTGTTAAGATATCCACAATAAATTCTATCAACACTACGTAGATAAATTTTTATGCTTATCACTTTTAATGTTGTAGCTCTCTATATATGGAAAAGGTGTCGGCGAATGGGAAATCACATTAGTGACTTAACTTCTTGATTAAATAGGTATTCGTACAGTAAAATATTGCATATTTTGAATATGCAATAGAACCAAAAATAAAAAAATTGTATACCGATTATAGACAATAGAGAAGCGCAAAAATAAACCGTATCAAAATTAGCGTCAATATTGGAGTTAAAAAAATGTATGTATCGCGAGGTCCCCAGCAACTCTATTTTCCCTAATCAATATTGTTAACAAAAAACTCCTGAGCAGTTGTGTTCTAAACTGCACTGCTGAGTCGGTAGTTCTTTTACTAGGATTATATCCAGTTGTGTAGGTAGAAAGCCCGCCACGTGGCTATGTTGAGGACAGAGTCTTTATGGAGCTAAACGAATCGATTTCAGTCTTATAACTCAAAATGATTTACAACTTTGATGAAAGAATTGACATCTGTCAGCGCGGTCGCGGTGGACATTTGCCAAATATCATTTTTCATTCATAATTTCCAAACTTCTCTCTTCGTAATATAATAAAAACTTGACTCATCGTAATCTAAATTTTTTGTTTTATTTTGCGTGAGAAAACCAGCTTCTTGTTGAAAAACCCTATTGTACCATGCCCTTTGTCTCTAAACGTCAAAGTTTTTAAGTTTAAGCGGGTAGAAAAACAAAACTTCAAAGAAATATTAAATTATAAGTTTTATAAAAAAATGGTTTATGTATGTGTGTGTAAGAAAATTGTTCGACGCTAATAGTAACATCATGTTAGAAATAGTGTTTAAAATAGAAATGTTTTTTACACGATGATGATAGGAAATTGCATGCACTCCATGCTCATGTATACTTACTGGTGTTGCATATTAGTCCTCCGCAGAACTGTTATAAATTACATTTGCCAGCAATAGACGCCTTAATATAACCGCACAGATTCTTAGAATTTTATCTAACAATAATCTTTAAATCTGCTTGTCGCGTTTTTTTTTTGTCTACACATTCTTTATATCACGTCAAGCTTATGTATCTCACATTCCAATATTATACTTTTTTGTTTAGAAAACTGTATCATTCATAGAACTAGATGTATTTATAAAATTCACTTGAAGTCTAATAGTTTTTTTGCACCAGCACTCAGGGGATGGCCCCTACTCATGCATTGCATTATGCCAGAGCTAGTAAATTAGATTGTAGGGAGGACAAAAAAAGGGAGCAGTGTTTGTGAACATACGACTTGAACTCCCCTTCATTGAAACTGCCAGGGAGTTTATTCCACAAACAAATCTTCCCTGTAATAGTGTGATTCACCGGCTTATCAACCACAAATGTATCGGCCCTCAACGAAAAATGCAACAATATCCCAGTAACAGGAACCAGTTCCCCAATTTCATTACAGCACTTATCATTGTAGTAACGATAAATACAGTGAAATACAGTGAAATACATTCACACTGTGTCGATGCTCTAGAGAATCAAAAGAGTTGGATACCTTACTGCCGCCAATGAACCTCTTGGCCGGTCTTGTACGCGGTCGTTCAACTCCAAAATAGACTTTAAGGCTCTGGCGCCTACATGAGAATTATACAACCATTTTTGATCAAATTTGGATGGAGTAAAGTATATTTTACTTTAGAAAACAGAGGCATTTGAAAGCTGCTTTAGAAATCTGAAAAATGTGCTTAGTCCATCAAACGTCACACTGTATTTTCAAACCAAAGATACTAAGAGCTTCCCATTCCATTAAATTAATATCACCCTTAATAAGAGATGCATCTATGCGTGAACATGCAACATTGAGTCTTATGGGCATTAAAATCGACACTATATGTGAAGATTGTTGTGATATTAAGATTGAGTGATCATTCATATTGTGCCTTTTAGAACCCACCTCCAGCTGTTCGGTCTATTACTGAATAAATGCAAGTGACAAATAGCGCTCTCATCTGCGAAAAAATATATCGGGTTAAAAGTTCGTCAAAAAAGGTCATTTAAAATAACAAGAAAAAGGGTAGAAGAGAGAGAGACTAGAGCCTTACGTTATCCCTGAATTAATATTGAACCAATTTGATGAAAGACCATCTATAACAACTTGTACAGTGCGATACCTGAGAAAACTCCTTTAATTAAAATTTTATTTTATAAAGTTGTTAGAGCAGACATTGTAACTCAGTGTCACTTTTGGGACATTTAAAATATGGCCAGTGAAAATATGGTAAATATTGGAATACCTCCTTATTTTACAAGGTTATAAAAAAATTGACATAAAATTTGTGTTGTGATAGCGTTAGATTTTATTTTATTTATTTTAATTTTTTCTACTCGCTTTTATAGCAAAAACAGCAGCATATACTCTGTGCAAAATTAGAATTGGATGAATGTAACGATTTGACAGAAGAGGCCATATTCTTTAAAATCACAGCCTCTATGGACATATTTATATATAATTAGCTGACCCATTGAGAATGCAGTTCTCAAAGAGGTCAGAAACGCAAACAAATAAGCTCGAAGCCCACCGCGACTGTTTTAACGGCGGCAGTAATCGAGTCCATGTTACTTTGTGACTTTCACCGTCATCCGTCAATAACGCTCAATATTTTAGTAAATGCGACCTTGTAATATCAAAATGCATTAACTGAATGAAAACACAAAAATTCATTCAAATCGATCCAGTCGTGTAGTTGCAGTGTAGTTGAATAACCTGAATACCGATTGCAGTGCCATCTGCCTTGCTGGTTTGTGAATGTAAACCACCCAAGGTGGCACCCAAACGCATGCAAAAAACCACCCAAGATGGCACCCAAACGCATGCCAGAAAAAATTATTCACGTACAATAGAATTATACACATAAAGAAGATTTGTATGGGAGGTACCACGCGTGTTTATCAAATCCCGCCTATATTTGCAGCAGAACTTAAAATATGTTCACTCAACCTAAATACCAAATTCTGTTCAAATACCGTTAGCAGGAACAGAAATATTGGAGTCTTAATTTGTGATTTGTATGGGAGGTACCACGCCCCCTTATATAATCCCGCCCATATTTGCAACAGCATTAAAAAATGCACACCAAACCGACGTGCACACCAAATACCGTTATCAGGAGCAGAAATAATAGATTTTTAATTTGTGGTTTGTATGGGAGGTGTCACGCCTCTTCGTCCAATTGGACCGAATTGTAAATCTAAACCACGCGGGGCGCCACCCAAACGCATACAAAAAAATTTATGCAAATCGGTCCAGCCGTTTAGGAGGAGTCCAGTCACAACACACAGTAGAATTTTAATTATAAATTCAACATGCCTTTCAAGCACGAATAAATACTGAATCGTATCAGTTAATAGGATCTTTGCTTTTATCCTTTTTTAAACTTCTTATACTTGTTCTTGTAGTGGACATAAAATATTTAAACTAAAAATATCTGCTTACTGCATTTAAAAAATAATTCCACGTACATGAAAATCACATCACTATTGAGGCACCCTTTAAATAAAAGTTTTATTTTCTTTTCCTTGTTACTGTAGCAGACATAGTTTTTTTTGTTTTTTTTTTTGTAAAGAGAAGTAGCACGTCAGGCAACAATGCATATTCAGTCAAGTTCCGTGCTACCTTTTTTAGGAAAGGGATAGAGAAGAGATGAAATAGGTGGTGAAAGTAGGATAGTCGGAAATTAACTGTCGTATAAGACAGCACAGCGATCAGTGACTATGCCTTCATCGCTGAGCAACTCCACCGACAGTCAGTTTTTATATTTGTAGTGAAAAAAAACCAAGGTCTTCGTTGGGAATCGAACCCACAACCCCCATACTGACAAGCTAGTACACTACTTACTAGCCTACAGGGGCAGACATAGTTGTAGTCGTTTTTCAAATTTGACTCGACTGCCTACTGCATGTACTAATATCTTGTCGCTTTCGTTACACCCTTTCAGTTTTGATATGTCGTAATACAGTCATACAGATTCAGGGAAAGAAGGACATAGGCATAGGGACAGATGTTATAGTTCTTACACTTTGTATACTAAAACCCTAAAGAACTATAAATGCTATCATATCACCAACTATATAATATGGTTATATAAATACAAGGTTTGTATTATGCTTTTTTATTTATGTTATAAGAATAAAATAGTTTAGCTACATTTTCGTTTGTACGGCAAAAAACGAGAAGACGATAAACTTTTAGATATTTCTTTCAATTATTGGTATTTTATACTGCAAAATATAATTAAAAATGCTAAAAATTGCAAGTGCTTTATACATTATTTTGGCGAAATGAGTTTGACAAAGTTGGATCAAGTATATGCTTTGTATGCTAAATATTGGCGAACTTTTCATATAGACTACATTCTTAATTTTGCATACTTTTATTGCTTTTGTTTCTTTCTTTTTTAATACTCAAAAAAAAAAATGAATTGATTAACCTCGTTATACACATAACAAAAAAAAAAGAAAGAAAAAGAGTTAAAACTAAAAACATTAAAATTTTTGTATAATATGTCAGAATATTTTATATACAAATGTTAAATAGCAGCAGTAGTAGTAGTAAAAACCTTCATTTTCCTCCTGAAACTTGTTGTTGCATAAAGTTATACACACAAGACATAGAAATAATCATTTTATTTTAGCCTAAATAAAACAAAGTATCATACATTTTTGTTCTCCTTAAAAATGTGTAAAACGATATTTTTTCTGTTGCTTATTTTTGTTGTTTTTGCCACAGTTACATTTTTAGAGCTTAAATATTTATTAATTTTTTTTTTTGCCAATGTATTTCTTGTATACATTTGCATTTGATATTATGTTGTCCTTGTTATAATACTTTTTGTCACTGTTGTCCTTAGGATAATACAACTGCTGTCGTATATAGTTCAAAACATATTTTATTAACTGTCCATGTTTAACCATGTCGTCTTTGTAAAAAGAATTTAAAAGAATTAAATCATGTCTACTACTAATATTGTTACGTTTATACCTTTTATAAACGTTTTGTTGTAAGTTCTTTATTGGAAAATAAATAACAACAGTTTTTAGAGTTTTTAAATTATTAACAATTTTATTTACTTTAATTACACAAAGTTGACACTTCAGAACAATTTACTTAAAATGCACGTCTTTGCTTGATGAGGTTTAATTTTACACTGATTAAATATCCACTCAGACACTTCCCTATTTATACTTGTCCATTTAAAGTCTAGAAGATTTAAAAATCTTCTACTCCCTTTGTATCACATTTTGTTGTTGTATGTTGTTTATTCGATGTATAGGCACCTGTATGGCTGTGTGTATAGTTTACTTTGTTTTTACGCTGGTAAGGTTTCTGCTTGGAATTTATTTCTTAGAAAACTATGCAGATGGTAAACAACATGTATATTTGTTGTTGTAAAATTACTTTTTGACTTGCGCGTTTAGATGATAAACAGCATACATGTATTATTTTCTTGCATGCCAGGCAGTTGGTAAGCAGCATATCAAATTGTAGTTGTGTGTGTATAAACTTCTACGCAGTTTTTAACCAGTAGTTCGCTTTATTGCTTAATTATTTTATTTTAAAACTTAAGCAAGACACATTCGTAACAATATATCATTCTTTTTAATAAACGTTCTATACTAATAATAACACAACACTTTAGCGTTTTTAATTAAATTAAGTGATTTATTCACCTTAATTCACACAATTTAAACAAGATATTAACTTTACCACGGTAAGACCTAAAATATGCTTTATTATTTTGTTCAACTCGAATTCAGTTCAATTACCAGCGTGGTACTTAACCGTTTTTAAGCGGTTCTCGCATATACAAGAATATTCTATTTTAATTTCATCACATATTTCATCATTCAGTGTAGACGCCTGTTTGGCTGTATTTCGATTTTGTTCTGTGTTAACTGATTTTCTTGTCTATTGTTTAGCTTCTTTCCTGGAATTTATAATAAGCATGTTGTTGTTGTTATTGTTGTCTTGTGTGTATAAGATTGTTTTTAGAAAACTACACAACTTGTAAAATACACAATTTAGTTTATTTTTTCTGCTAATTATTTTATTTTAAAGCTTTAACAAATCATCTTCGTAACAATATAATATTATAACTCATAATTTTAAAAATAGACTATTATACTGATAATATTACGTGATAAGATTTACATCTGTACCGGGCTATCAGATGGTGGTCAAACCACTGTGAGTGAAAAGCAGCGCCACTCACGCCCTAGGAGGCCGAAGTCTAATTCTAGCAACAGGTCCTTCTTAGTAGCAATTTCAATGATTCCAGAGCAGGGCTGCAAACCACTCCTCCTTGCTGAAGAGTTGGAGACTTTCCAACTCCTGTCCAGAACACATGACTAGCATGATCACTGGATCTGGATCATTCACTGTGGGTGTTATCAATGGCGAGATGATCCTGGCCACCATATTAAACAACAAACCTGATATGGGGCCGCGAAACCACAACCACCACTATACTCCCATATAGGGGCCAACCTCAAAAATCAGCCAGAGAACAGTTAAATGCCTAAAGAGACAAATAACGGAACTCTGCGAGCTTACTGATTCCCGTGGAAATAACGTGGAGCTTCCAGATGTACCCCTGCTGACTTCAGGGGACTGGGCTCCCTTTTCCGCCCAGTTGCATAGGTCTAGATAGTCGAAGTTCTATAAAGACCATATAATGTGCCCCCGGGCGGGGAATACTGATAATATAAAAATAATTAAAATCCACTATGAAAATGGTAGTCCTGTTAAAATTTGTGATATTTTCGGACAACATAATTGTTCTTTTGAGACCGCTATTAAGAATTTGGTGGTTAAAATTAGTGCGACAGTCATGTTCGACCGGGTCGTTCAACTGAAAACATTACAGCTGTAAGCCACAGTAATGAAGCAGATCTAAATTTATCAATTCCTCGAGTTTTGCGTAAGGATTTGACTTTGAAGCCTTACAAGGTTCAACTGGTGCAGGAATAAAAGCCGACCCATCATAAACATCGCCGCAGATTCGCTCAATTCATTCAGGGACAACCGGCTGGTTTTTTTTTGAAAAAAAATCATTTTTTCGGACGTAGTTCATTTTCACTTGTCAGGGTATAACAGCAAGCAAAATGGTCGCATTTGAGCTTCTAAAAATCCTACAGCGAATATTGAGAGCCTTTGTATGCTCAATGTGTTACTATATGGTGTGCTATGAGTTCTGGAGGTGTCTGTTTTGAGGCTGGAAATGTGGTAACGCCCAATGAATCACGCTATCGTGAGATGCTAACAATTCACTGACATCTGCTTTCAATAGGACGGTGCCATATATCATACAGTCAATGAAACGACTAATTTGTTGCAAATCAAATCGTGGGATCGTGGGATTTAACACCACGGGATTATTTTTTGTGGAGCAGAGTCTATGCGGAGCCAGTCGAATCGATTTCAGTTTTAAAGCTTAGAATCCGTGATGTGTTTAACGAAATGGGACCGCCATTTTGCCAAAAAAATGATTAAAAACTTTGATGAAAGTTTCGACATCTGTCAGCATAGTCATGGCGAACATTTGTCAGATATAAAATTTTATTCATAATTGCCGAACTTTTCTCTTCTTAGTCTAAATTTTTTGTTTTAATCTATTTTAGAAAACAAATTTCTTATTGAAGAATTTTTTATTTGAAAAGTTTGCAATCACTTTGATTATAACGCGAATTAAAACTAGTATGTTTATTTCAAAACTGCTGCCATCAGAACGAAATTACTTAACCAAGTCCTCAGTAAATAACAACAGTTCGAAAATATAAAAATGCTGTGGTCACCAAATCGTCTACAATAAAAATCAGTGTCGATTTTGTTACTTTTCTAAAATACTTAAAAAATCTTTAAAAGATTTTACTCATTTAGTTTCTGTCTTTCAATGAATGTTATGTCGTCTTGTTTTTGTTTTAAAATTTTTATCTTTGCAAGACTTCGTTAGTGGTTTCTTGCTTTTGTTTTTGTCTTTTGTATCTTACATTTATTTAATATTCATTTTCGTTTTTCTTTTGCATTGTTGTTGTAGCGCTTTCCTTGCCATTTTCCGTTGTTTCAATTATATTTATTGTGACAATTGTATATGTAGTTGTTACCAGTCACTCAAGCTGTTTTTGCTGTTGCTCTTTGGAAGTGTGAGTAAAAGAAAATTTAGTAAAATGCGGCAAACAATTTTTATAATTTTTTATTTTTGTTGTCGTTGTCATTGTATATATTTTTGTCATTATTGTTTTAAACTATTATCGTGTTGTTATTCAACCAATTAGCTCGATTAATAGGTTCTATAACGTTGGTTAATTCTTTGTGGAGCTACACAAATACAAATACATACGACATGAATGTCTCCTTTTTTCCCTTTTTGGCATCGAAAGCATATTTGCTTGGAGGTAAAATATACAATCGCTATAAGTTTTATAAATATATCTTGTACATGAAAATGTTATATATATATAAATATTTGTATGTATGTATGCATGCATATGTTTCTATTTCTCAATTGTCTGCTGTTCTATGTAATTGTGTTTGCATGTCCATTATATACAATTTCTTTGTACATTTAAAGGTATCAATTTTAGAATCCGTTTCCCTCCCCCCAAAGGCATGAAAATGCTTTTAAATATTTTAAATGATTTAATTGATAAATGTAATTTTGATTTTCCATTGTAATTTTGTATTTCCACATGTCAAGCTGTAAATGTGTACTTTTTTTTTATATTATATTTATTTTCTTTTACAATTTGATTAAACTATTTTGTATATATTTGATAGCCTTGAGCTATTTTGTTTTTTTACTAGTTTTTTGTTAATGAAATTAAAATTATATTTATTTATTAATTTCAAGCTAGACATACTCTCGTTGCAGTTTAACTTGTGGTATTTGTGCTTCGTTTTTATTTTTATTTCGCCAGCAAATTTATGCAAAATTTTATGTATTTAACTTAAACTATGTTCCATGTTTGATCTGCCTAAAAATGTAATTTAAAATATATGATTTTTATTTAGTTCACAGCATTGCCCTATAGCAACTAAAATTTATTTTAATTATATAATATGGATTTTTGAGTAAGAAGTTTGTTTTTCAACATGATAGTTTGGACATTTAGTTTTTTGATGCATTCGTAGTAAATGCATTGGCAATTGCTACAATGAATTCAATTTCGAACGAAAATCGCATTAAAATAATTAAAATCCACTATGAAAATGTGTGGTACTGTTAAAGTTACATTTCGTAGAATTCGTGATATTTTCGGACAACATAATCGTCCTGCTGAGACCACTATTAAGAATTTAGTGGTTAAATTTGAGTCAACAGGCTCGATACAAAATGTGTGAACACCAATGCGTGTTTGAACGGGTCGTTCAACTGAAAACATCGCAGCCGTACGCTATAGTGATCCAAATTTGTAAATTTCTCGACCTTCTGAACAATTGGGTTTATCCAAAACAACCACATGGCGAATTTTGCATTTGGATTTGACTTCGAAGCCTTATAAGGTTCAAATGGTACATAAATTGAAGTCAACCGACCATTAATATCGCCGTAGGTTCGCTTAATTCATTCAGAAACAACCGGGTGGTTTTTCTGAAAAGATCATTTTTTCCGACGAGGCCCATTTTCACTTGTCAGGGTATGTCAACAAGCGATTACTGAGAAGCCTCTGCAAGCTCAACGCGCCTCTGTATGATGCGCTATGTTATCTGGAGGCATATGTGGGCCGTTTCCCCTCCCCCCTCATTTTGGGGTTGGGGGTAACGATCAATGGATCACGCAACCGCAAGATGCTAGCAACTCGGTTTTGGCCTATTATTGACAAGTGGTTATAAAAGGACGTTGCCATATATCACACAGCCAATGAAACGATCAATTTATTGCAAACCAAATTTCCCGATTGCATAATTTCACGACAATCAGCAGTTTAGAATCCAGCCAGATCGGGTGATTTAACACTACGGGATTATTTTTTGTGGGTCTATGTTAAGGACGGAGTCTAAACGGAGCCCATCGAATCGATTTCAGCTTTAAAAATCAAAATCCGTGAAATGAATGATCGCTATTTTGCCAAAAAGTTATTAAGAAACGAAAGAATCGGCATCTGTCAGCGTGGTCATAGTCGACATTTGTTAGATATCCTTTTTCTTTCATAATTGCCAAACTTTTCTCTTCGTGATACAATAAAAATTTAAATCATCTTAATTAATATGAAACTTTTTAGTTAAAGCTAATAAAAGGTGTTTTTTTAAGCCAGATAGAACTTTAAATTGTAAAAAGTAACACAAAAAATGAAATTTTGATGAAACATTTTTTTTTATTTGTTTCAGTATACTCTGAAAAATCATCATGAATTGACTCTCGCTTGAACAACGCTACGAAATTATCCAAATTTACTTTGAAAATCAGTCGTCGATTCGCGCAACTTATAGACGACTTCGTCATTTTTATGGCGTACATAATCGTGCATCTGAACAAGCCATTCGTCGAACTGTCGATAGATTTCGTACCACATACTCTCTAGAGGATGCAATAACACCAACACGTCGAAGGAATGTGCGTACTGAAGAGAATATCGCCGCTGTAAACGAAAGTGTGGAAGAAGATCCAAATTTATCAATTCATCGTCGGTCGCAGGAATTGGGGCTCTGTCCGTCCACTACGTCGAAAATTTTGCGCAGAGATCTCGGCCTACACCCGTATAGGATCCAGCTGGTGCAGGAATTGAAGCCACGAGACCATTATATGCGTCGTTCTTTCGCCGATTGGGCTCTAGAGCAGTTGGCAACTGACCCGTTGTTTTATCGCAAAATTGTGTTCAGCGATGAGGCGCATTTTTGGCTTAACGGGTTTGTTAATAAGCAAAATTGCCGCATAGGGAGTGAGACCAATCCACAACAGACCCTACAGACTCCATTACATCCAGAAAAATGCACCGTTTGGTGCGGTTTTCACGCTGGTGGCATCATCGGACCTTATTTCTTCAAAAATGAGGCCGGAGCTCGCGTTACGGTCAATGGAGATCGTTACCGCACTATGATCAATGATTTTTTGTTTGAAAATATGGATGACATTGATCCGGACGAGATGTGGTTTCAACAGGATGGCACTACGTGCCATACAGCGAACGCAACCATCGACTTATTGAAATCAAAATTTGGCGATAAGTTGTTTTCGAGAAATGGACCTGTCAATTGGCCTCCAAGGTCGTGCGATTTGACACCACTCGACTATTTCCTGTGGGGCTACGTGAAGTCACTGGTTTATGCTGATAAGCCAGCAACAATTGACGCCTTGAAGGACAGTATTGTTCGTGTTATTCGTGACATACGCCCAGCAGTGCTCGAAAAAGTGGCCCAAAATTGGACGTCCAGAATGCGCTTCGTCAAGAACAGCCGCGGTGCCCATATGCCCGAAATCATTTTCAAATGTTAATGTCACGTATTGATCCTTCGAATAAAAAAGAAATTTTGATTACAATTTAATTTTTTGTGTTATTTTTTACAATTTCAAGTTCTATCGGGCTTAAAAAAACACTTATCTCGTTTCCTTTTAGTAATCGGGATGAATAAAAAGGGTAAGTATTTCTATGATTCTGTTGTGTTTTTATTAGATGTTGTGGTTACAAAAAATTATTTAATTCAAATTTCTTTCCTTTGAATTTAACAAACTTAAATGAGAAAAACAATTGATTTAAGCAACGGTTAAATCGAAAGTGAGTTCTTAATACAAGTCTGTTAAAAAGGAAACTTCATATTCTTATACGTAAAAAAAATTGAGAAACTACCGTTTCAATTGTAGCTTAAAAATAAGTTCTAATAAGAGTGACTTATACGACTATATTAGCGATAAAAAATGCGACTTTTTTTTTAATGGTTGTCGATAACATCTGAAGTTCAATAGTAAATTTAAGATTCAAAATTCAACAAAATATTAATTATTTTTCTTTTTTCTCTTTTGGTGTTCAAACGATATTTTGTTTTATTCTATTTTAGAAAACGAACTTCATGTTAAAAAAACCCAATATTAAGCGAGACGAATAAAAGGAAAGTAAAGAAGGTTTAGTGTTTTATTTAATGTAGATGCCAAAAAATCTTTAATTTTAATTAATTTAATTAAATAAAATAGCTCACCTTTTCCCTTTGCAACCCCGTTAAACAGGATATAATATAAAGAGAAATGTTTTTGATGTTATAGCATTTAATTTTTATCTACATTAAGTCTATTAATTCAAGATCCCTACAGAAATTAAAACAGTAAATAATAATAGTACATAAAACTTAAATTAAGTTAATCAGATATAAAAGTAGATAACATTTAGCAGCATTAACATTTAAAGAAGCACCAATGTGCTTAGAAAATATATTGACCTCAACACATTCTTAAGAATGGGTCAGAGTTAGAATTATTTGATTTGAATACTTCAATTATCAATAGATTAAAATAGCGCGTCTGAGGAAATGGAAGATTAAATGAAATATTGCTTATCAAAAAATCTGAAACGACATCTCCTTTTATTAAGTTTAAAACAAATGAGACATTTCACATTATTCTTCGGCTTTTTAGAGTTGACAGCTTTATTATAGCGTCTACTAGTATAGGACGATAGAACTAAGGTATTCCATTGCAAGCTCCGAAGACAAAAAACAGGAACTGCTTTTGCATGGAGTCATGCTATTGCTATGGACTTTATAAATGGGATTCCAGAAAAGGTGTACAAGAGAAGTATAAAGATGTTTTGTGACATATGGATCACTAAACTTCTTCGCCCACCGTTTTGTAAATCCAAGAACGGCACGTGCTTTGTTAGTGGCTAAGGAAATATGCTGTATAAATGTTTATTTTGCATTCACTGAAATAGCAAGATGTGGAATATTCTGTTTCTCAAGTTCGTTGTGCTAAAAATATATTGCACGTTTGAATGACATTTTTGTAAGAAACACATATATTTGCACTTATTAACGTTTAATTCCTTAAGGCTTATATTACACCAGAAACTAAATGTATCTAAGTCCTTTTGGAGGAGAATATGATCAGCGTGACGATTACATGTTCGAAATATCTTCACGTCATCTGCATATAATGGAACGTTTGAGTATTTTAATAGACATTCGGTAAATTATTTATAAACAAGGAAAATAAAGGGCCCAGATAGGAGGGTAGCCACCCTGCGGCACACCACATGAAAGAAAAATTTCTTTGAAAGTAAGCGTGTTAAAATGAACGTTTTGCATTCTGCTAGACAGGTATGAAATAAATCACATAAATAAATTGTTTGCAAATCCCACAAGGTCAAGTTTTCTTACCAGTAGTTTATGGTTGATCTTATCAAACGCCTTACTAAAGTCGGTGTAAATAACATCAGTTTGTTTACAATTGACTTGCGTTGTTAATTCGAAGAGATTTGTACAGTAGAACAATTCCTTCTTGCTAAAACCATGCTGGGCAGGAATCAATTTAGACGATATTTGATGGGAAAGGTGATCAGTAACAATTTTCTCAAAAAGTTTAAGTATAGCGGTAACTTTGGCAATAGCAATTAATATGAGTATATATTTTTTATGAACTTTAGCATAATTGAGAGTACAGATATCCCGTATAAAATCTGTTATTTTTTAACAAACAAAATATTTCCTCTTCTGTGAAAAATTTTAATTTGCTTATGGAAAAATTTAAAACTAAATATAAATTTCCAATAGAAATTTATAATTTTTAGTCATATTTGATATCGCTATCATTTCTGATTTGCCTTCCACTGATTTTCCCACAGTATTTCTATATTATACTTCACGTAAGGGATAAATGCTTTAAATGTTTGTTTTATTAAAGGGAAACTTATTTAAACAAAATTCAATATGACACATTCCACCCTGCAACCCATATTAACCTGCCACATAACTGTGAAAAGATTTGTGAAAGTCCTCCCCCAATACACAGGTATATACAGTGTGAATAGACACCATCTTTGTATAATATAAATTTGTATCACTGTGTTTGTAATATATTAATTTTTAATAAATTTGAAATTGATGAGAGCTTTTCAACTGATTTATTATGCATTTGAAAAGCTTGCAGATGACATAGTGAAAGAAGCAGAAACAATATAAAATTATTATTATTATTATAAAACGGCATGAATTATTTGATATCTTTTTCAGTAATTGGCAGAAAAACTTTACAATAATTATTTTTATTATTATTATTATTATTATTATTATTATTGAATGCAAAAATTTAAATGAAAGATGCTCTTTTTTCCTTATTTTCGCTAGAAATTTTAATTTTAAAAATAAAGCATTTAAAAAATTAAATTTTAATAAAAAAAAATATTTTATTCGAATGCTTAAAACATAACATTAATAGTTGAAAGCAATTTTAGTTATACTCTCCTACAGCTGTTTTCGACGAAGAGTTTTCGTCCAATTACGAGTAACGTTTCAAGCAATTATAGCCATACATCAGAAACAATAGGAACAAGACCTCTATTGTTGCTGGTTTCTAAGCGGAAAGCCAAAACAATTGGCAGGCATCCAAGTTACGACCTTGGATGCTTACTGACAGCTTAATATCTTAAAATCAGCTTAACACCAAATTCTGATTTCAAAAGGTATGTATGGCAACTCCGTTGAAACAAAAGAATTCAGTGATTGTGATGTGGTAACCATCTTCATTATGCTATTATAAAGTGGGCTTCTACGAAATTGGTCTTGACTAAGGAACTAATAAGAATCAACAAATATCTTATAGTAAAATTTCAACAAAGTTCGTATTTAGCACCAGCCATCGATTATCGAATGATGATGAACTCGAAGAAGCTTCCAGTTGTGTTCACTAGAATATTACCAAACAAAACTGGTGGATCTTGTTAGTCATTTGTCTTAAGACAACAGATCAAAAATAAACTCATGAAATGTCATATTTTTGTATTGAAATAAAAAGGGAGGGAATATAATATAAACAATAATGAAGCAGATTTGGATACTGAATTCTTCAAAATTCTGATAGAAAATAAAAAAATTATCTCTCAAGTTGAAAAACAATTAAATCGTTGAAATTAATTAAATTTTTAATAAAGCATGCGCAATTTTGATATTATAAAATGAATCGACATAAAATACACACTGTTATTGACAGAAGCAGATCTATTGATACAAATGTGAAGCAGAAATATGGACATTAAGCATGGAATATGATGTCGGGCAAATTTCTATTTTTAGCATTCAAGAGCTGTCTTAATTTTTGAAAATAAAAAGAAATAAAGTTAAGTGACAGCAATAGAGCGTTAACCGTACTGAACGGAGAATTTTTCTAGTTGTAACGTGTGTATTGTAGCTTGGTTGTACTTCGTTTGACACAACTTTGTTTTTTAAAAACAAAGCATCAGTTTCAAATTACTCTTTTCAAGGAAAGCTGTATAATTTGTTATCATTTAAGTAAAAAAACAAAAACTGAGCTCTTAAAAGTGGAAGACACAAAAAAGTCAATAACAAAAGCTGAGCCCTTTAAAAGAAAGTAGAAGATGTTGGGAATATCATGTTATTTATTAATATTTTAAGCACATGAGACTTGCAGTTACAGTTAATAACGCACACAACTTAGATAGACTACTTGCTTAAAAGATGGTCTCAAATATCACCACCTACTAGCGCTATAGTTTTAATGACGTCGTAAAACTTATTCAAATTTTTCACTCTAATTGGTAATGAACCCAATTACATTATAGTGATATAATGTCCTTCTAAGAATTGCATGGTGCTTGTTTCTTCTCGTAGATATTTAATATGAAATGCGTATCGTTACGTGTAAAGATTTTCTATACGATTTTGTTTATGCCATTTTGGCGGTGAAGGAATTGTAGTTAACTAAAGGCGTTTTTATATGTGTCAGCTATGTCAAGGAAAGAAAAGCGAACATTCTCAAAAAAGTCCCCCCCCCCCCTCCCGGGGAGCACGAAGTCTTGATAAAACTCTTCACCATCTAGGACATGTATTTTCGGTGGTAAAAGGCGACATCAGTCGTCTGTACTAGCAGGAGTCCTAAACTTAGGACACATAGAACTTAGGTACATAGGACTCCCGGAGATAGACTAGTGACTTTATACACTAGTTATTGCTGAGGAACCTCGGGGGGAGTAACATGGTGGCTGTTGGTTTAAATCTATTACTTTTAAAAAGCTTCTGAAGAGCTGCTAACGCTGACTTAACATCCAATGTCCCAGCTTGCACATGCAGTAGGACAAGGAGTTGGATAGTCGTGCTATTAAGGCGTGTATGCGGATAGGCATTTTACCTACACCCAGTGGTAAGGCCACCACCAGATATAGAATCCCTTTATGGGTAGCTCCATAAATTTAAATTTTATATTTTTTATATATAATGAAAATTAATAAAAATAGGTCATTGAAAATTCTTTAAAAAGAATTAAATATCATTAGTAATTAGCTTGATATTCCAACTAAATATGTTTTAAAATATTTTCCACATAAAATTGCTATTTTTTTACACGCTGGAGTTTATTAATTATTTAACAAATATTTTGCAGCACTTACTAATACAAAAAGATATTGAATTTAAATTACATACAATATGTTCTGCTTTCTAAATAATTTAGTTCATAAAAGAAATAAAATGCAAATTTAAAAAAAAATAACTTAAAACTGCTGGTGATTTCCCCACAATATTGAAAATAATCCTTGTCGAACACATACACGCTTAAGTCTTGTAATAATAAAATAATAAAAACACATACATATGCATATAGAAGGTGCATACTTGTATTAGGTGCATGTTTAAATATGTATAACTGCAATATAGATATAGATATATATGATGATACATATATATTATGTTTGTGTTTATTTTTTTTGTCTTTCACATGATGAAACTGTTGGTAAAATAATGTATGACAAACTGTATATATATGTATGCCAATTACACAAATACACACACAGAGGCACACAAGTTAAACTGTTTTGTATCTATGACACAAAAAGTTTGACTTGTTTGGTTTCCAGTCATTTTATTATTTATGAAATTAAAATGAAATTTAATAGTAGTCATGAGTTTCAACCCAACATACATATATACGATAGGCAACAATTGACAATTGTTTTAATATTTAATAACATCAGCAATCACGATACTCATTTTTCTTTCTATTCAACTTAATGTGATTGCGAGAAGAAAAAATGTTTTAATCTATTTTCGAATTATCGAGTTGATTTAAATTATACAATGATATCAAAAGAAACATTTTTGAATTATAATTTTTACATCAAATGACTGTTAATTTTTTTTAAAGGGACAATGTTACGTCCAAAGAATAGTAGTAATGAACATAGTTTTATACCAATGAAATTTGGGCGCGCTTAAAATATTATTAATTGATTTGTTACCTTGTTTTTCGACATTTGATTTTTATCGTTATTGTCCATTTGATATTGTAAAAATATGTTTTAATATTATCTATTCAATCCTGTTATATCTCCTTTTTTAATATGAAAATTAATAATAATATTAAATCAAGATAACCTTGCAACATTTAGGGTAAATGGGTCTGATATGCTTTCTATCATGTAGGTGATGGGTTTAAATATTAAAATTTTTATTATTATTATTTTTATTATTAGAAACGCGGAAACTTATAGGATCTGCCCTAGCGGCTTAAAAGAAAAGTAATGAACATCAGTATCAGGTTTTCTCTCGAGAGACACATTTTTATTTTTATTTTCTTACTTTTTGTATAAATTTCTCATAGCGCCAACTGTTACGGTTCAAAAGAGAAAATCCTGCAAAAGATGTGCTAAGTATGATGCACCCCTTAATTTCATATTTTAAGTCAAAATATTAAAATATACTCTGGACACCTTGAATTGTATGTTTATTATAGAAAAAAGATGGAACCATATAGGCGAATATTACGACTCTTCAGGGACTGTCTTTAATTTTTTATTTAATTTTATTATTTGTTGCTTTAGCGACTATAAAAATATTCTTTCTAATAAAATTACGCTTTCAGTGATAGAATCCTCTACTATATGAAGATATTTTAGCATGAATTTCTGTCTTAATTTAGAAAAATCTTTTATATTTTTATCTATCGCTTGATTAGTATAACTTATCTTATTTTTTATACAAAGAATAACATTAAGATCATAACTAAGATCTATCTAAAAAGTAAAAACAGCCAAAGAAATCCAGAACAGGAAAGACAACGTGCGTATTATGGTGTCATTATCATTGTCGACTACAACTGGTAGCAATATTTAAAAGTCCCCGTATATCTAGAGTCTACTTGAAAAGAATTATTCGAAAAGACTCTCGGCTATATGCATAAAAAACGCTTATTTAAATTTTGAAGTACACGTTAGTTAACAAACACTTTAAGGCTAACAGACGTTTGTTAAAAAATGGTATTCATAAACAGTACTTTAGCTAATGTATGCTTTAGTAAAATTAGTATTTTGATTCTGGCAATGCCACTATTTTCAGTTGTCACGTTGTAGTTAACGATGTATAAAAATGAATATTATTTATCCGGGCAGTCAGATCCATAAAAAATGTTTTTTATTGGTTTTCATTTTTTTCAGCAAAATCAACATATTTTTGTTTTTTTTTTATATTAACCTTTTTAATAAAAAGCAAAGCACCCAAAAAAGGTTAATTTGCAAGGCTTACGAAGAACTTCAAAGAATTTGTTCATATTAAAAAAATAATTATTCGGATAACGAGCTTTGTTTTGATTATATGTACATCAATAAAACTTTTGTTTAAAATAATTAATTATAATTATATTTTTGTAAAATATAAAATAAAGATGTAAAAATGTTTTATATTGAATGGCATGTTATGTTTTAGTTTTTATTATTATTTGTATACTACAATTTGTTTAAATAAATATTTTTTAACATTTTTGGAATAACAAAGTATAATTGTCAATTGAGCCGTTTACATTAAAAGTGGCATAAGTCACAACTGAACAGTTTTTTTTTCATTTTTAATAAATTTGAAATTAAGAAGTATTGAGATTTGCTTGAGAGGAGTGTTGATAATTAACGGTGCAACAAAAATGCTTATTTTGAAAGTGGCGTTAGTCGTTGTACTTAGGAAATTAATTACGGAGCTTAGTGTGAAAGAAATGGAAACATGTAATAAGTGTGTGTAAAGTACTGTTGTGATTATTTGACTTATTTTTATTAGTTCGAAAGAATAGTGCAGTTTACGAAACAATATTATACTGATATCTAATATACTACACATAATTACCATTATTTTATTTTTTTATTCTCAGGAGGTTGTTTCGTGTTGTATAAAATATCTAAGAATGTCACAACTCAAAAGCATATTACTGCACATAGTGACTTATGTAAAGGACAAAATAGTAATAGTAGTAATAGCCCCCTGTCGAAAATATCCTTCATAGTACACAACATGGAGAAAAAAGATTTTATTTCAACACAATCACTAGAAAAATCCGTTTCAGAAAGAAAACTAAATACAGACTAGTTGAAATTGCTAAAAATTAAAATGTTTTATAAACTAATTTAATTAAAAAGATGACAATAACAAAGAAACTTATGCCACTTTAAAAAAAAAACGGCTCAGTTTATTGTAAACACAATTTGTTTGGTATTTGAATTTTAAATAATAAAATTGAACTGTCAATTTATTGTAGGTTTAACGTAGGTTTTTCCTACTTTAAAGTTAACAAAGGTATTTTAAGGTAAAGGTGTTTTATGAATACAACTTTAGGAAATTGTGCTTAACAACGGCAGTTAAACCTACTTTAAGTTTTTATGCATACAGCCGTGTATACATATTATTTTTGGTAAAACTTTTAGCACAGTCTTAGTTACTCACTTTAACTGCAATTTTTATACTATTTATTTTCAGCATAAACTGGTTTTAATTATTTTTATAAATTTAATTTTTATTGTTTTATTTCGTTTTGTCTGAAATTGTATTAAAAATTACTGCTATAAATTTAAAATTATCTGCAAAATTTAAAATTATTTACAAAAAGATATTCTTAAACATTTTACGATAACATTCTCTGAAATTTTTCTAAAACCGCTGAAAGTTTCTTTTGGTTTTCTTTTAATCGTATCCTACCCACACGAGCAGAAGTATCGGCTTATTCAACAAGAAGTTTTTAATATTGCTATTTTCTGTCCTTACTGCCTGGTTTGTAGATGAAGGCGAGGGCTTTCGATGCGAATGCATCATACTCAAGCCGCGTTGTAGTTTGTACATCACTAAAACACGAGGAACTGACTATTTAACATTTAACATCTATAGAAAACCAGCTACGACGGACAGCACCATCCACAACACCTCAAACCACCCTACCCAACATAAACTAGCAGCGTTTAGACATATGATACACAGACTTAAGATAATTCCACTTACTCCAGATAAGCACAACAAAGAATTCTACACAATCTACGCCATACCTATAAGTAACGGCTACAAAACCACTACCATCGATAAACCAATTAGAACAGAAATAGAGAAGACAAAGAGACAGCCGATATAACACGGCGGCACACCTTTACTTACACAGGACCAGAAATATACAGACTAACTAACCTTTTTCACAAAGAAGGAATACTCACCTGAAACATAATCTTAGAACAACGGCAGAAACAACTGACGAATGTAGTTCCAGCGGGGAACTACAGACTTACTTGTACCTGCAAACAAACTTATATAGGGCAAACGGAACGAACACTAAAAACAAGGTTTACAGAACACATACGCTCATACAAACGCAAAAGAGAAGATTCCAACTTGGCATTACACGTTGACACTCACGGACACACATCAAGGGAAATAGATGAATGTATGACATTACAATATCATAGCAAAAAAAGGACGAAGACATGGAAATCTATAAAGCAAAAACTTTCAACACTGACATTATAGACGAACAGGTAAACATGACCTCAGACACAATTTCCATTAAACCTACTCATGCAAACGGGCAAACGAAAAATACACCCTCAGACGGACACACGTACCTAGATAATAATAAAAGACGGAGGCATCGATAAATTCACTTTGCATAAAAATGCCAGGTGGCTGACATTCTACTTACCTGAATAGATACGAATCTAACAACAGAACTGCCTGAACGCCAACACTGACTCATCAATGCAAACTACAACCTGGCTTGAGAATGATGCATTCGCATCGAAAGCTCTCGCCTTCGACTACAAACCAGCGAGTTAGGACAGAAAATAGCAATATTATTTCATTTACTGGCGGAGGAGAATATAAACAACATAATACAAGAAGTTTGTTTTTTAATTGTGGCAACACCATCAAAATTATTTGTTTGACAATTAGTTTTTTGACGTAGATGCATTGGCAATTGTTAGAATGAATTCAGTTTCGTACAAAAATATTAAAATCCATAATGAATATGGTGGTTCTATTAAATTTACATTTCCTAAAATTCGTCCTTCTGAGACCAAGCTATTTGATCGTTAAGTTTGATCCGACAGGCTCGATACAAAATATGTGAATACCAACGTGTGTTCGACCGGGTTGTTCAACTGAAAACATCGCAGTCGTGGGCCACAGTGTCAAAGCCGGATGGCAAATTTTGCTTAAGAATTTGACTTTGAAGCCTTACAAGGTTCAACTGATGCAGGAATTGAAGTCGACCGACTACCATTTACATCGCCATAGATTCGCTCAATTAATTCAAAAACAACCGGCTGGTTTTTCTGAAAAAGAAAATTTTTTAGACGAAGCTCATTTTCACTTGTCAGGGTATGTCAACAAGCAAAATTGCCGCATTTGGCCTTCTGAAAATCCCGGAGAGAATATTGAGAAATCTTTGCATGCTCAACGTGTCACTTTATGGTGTACTATTTTGTTTGGAAGCGTGATTAAATTGTTGTTTTTTGAAGATGTGTCTGGAAATGCGGTAACGGTCAATTGATCACGATATCACGAGGAATTTACAATTTAATTTTGGACTATTATTGACGACGTGGATTTCACTGACAACAAGACGGTGCCACATGTTACACAGCCAATGAAACGATGTTTATTCCAAATCCGATCGCATAATATCACGGCAAGGTAAGTGACCAGCCAGATAGTGTGATTTATCACCACTGGATTATTTTTTGTGGGGCTATATAAAGGACTGAGTCTATACACAGCCAATCGAATCGATTTCAGTCTTTCACTTAAAACTGATTCAAAATTTTGATGAAAGAATCTATATCTGTAAGTGTACTCGTGCCGAACTTTTCTCTTTGTAATACATTACAAATTTGAATCATCTTAATCTAAGTTGTTTGTTTATATTTTGCGTCAGAACACTAACTTCTTGTTGAAAACCCCGTACATGTATAGAAATCAACTGGAGCCACTTATTTCTATACTAATATTATATAGACGTTTTAACTCGCCTGTAAATATAAATTGCAATTGCCCGAGAAGATATTTACGTATTGCAGTTTAACAGTGTTATTTATAAAGTTATAGAGCAATAAATAAATACAAAATAATAATAAAGAAATAGTAAAGAATAAATTGTACAGAGTATTGAAACATGCCATATACAGCAATTGAAAGTTTCAATATCTTCTACTCCCTATGGTTTGTCATATTTTAATGTTTTTTTTTTTACTTTTAATGATAAAAAGTTAAAAAAAAGCTTAATAATTTCTCAAAATTCAATTTAGACCTTATTTGAATGAACAGATGTATAGTTTATAAAATGTCCTTGCTATCTCTCAAGTATTTTCTTAAAAAAAAAATATTTAGTTAATGAACGTGGTAAGTAGCAAATGAAATATTTAAATAGCAAATTCTATATTTATTAATTATTTTAACATTTAACTAGATTTAAATGTTTTAAATAATCGGTTAAAATATCGATAAAATGGGATTTCGCTTTACTTAAAAGGAACTCGTATATTAAAATTTTGTTAGAACTTCTTTTTTAAAAGCAAATTTTTTTTTTCATTTTATGTCATTATAGGAAGTTTATCACGGAAATCCTTTAACGAATTAAGCATAACATTCTACAGTGCTGTTATGATACTTAAATTTAAATATTAATAAAAATTGAGCTTTGATTTAAAATGTTTCATAAACCTTATCCTTCAAACAATGCCAACTTTAAAAAAACAATCTATGATTAAGCAAATTAGCATTTTGATTATTTATATTTATCACAAATTCTACTATTACTTGTGATGCGTATAAGTTTTTGCCTATGTATGTGTTCTTCAGCGTGTTGATGGTACTACGTATATGACTTTTTTATAAATAAAATTTCAAATACAAACTTAAGGTCTCTGAAGTATCATTACTTTACATTCATTACCATCATGTTAATGACTAGTTACTTTAATACATTATAATTACTTCCTTCAACGATTAAACGTGCAAGTTAAAATGATAAGAGAATTTTATTGTTCAAGTTTCTTAGAAATATAATTGCAGCTTAGAATTGTGGCAAGAGTAATATCGTTTCTTTAAATATATCTATAAAATGATCATTAAATACAGAAATGATACATAGAACTATAAATGTGGGACAATTCATGTGCTAAATGTCAGTGCATGCCCATGCGGTTGAAATAAAACGCAGCTTTTTGACAAAGCTAAGAAATAAAAATCGAGGCAGTAGATCCTGTAATAGACATTTGAATGAGTTCATGGCTCAACAATAATTTGCCAATATTAGATCCTATTTTGCATTCAACAGCTTAAGAGGTAAAGCTATATTTATCAAAATCACAATCCCTTTAATTTAAAAACTTAATTTTTATAGCAAACACATTTGTACATGCTCTGTCACTATAACACTAGCCATTATTTAGTTTTGGTTTTAACTTTCTATACTTACTCTGATAGCGGATATAAAAAACTTACAATCAAAGTGTCTGCCTGTTTCAAATCGAAAACTTCTTTCTAAACCTTCAAATGTAACACTAGAAAGTCCTGAGTTAGGTATTCAAGCCATATCAATTATTATTAATATTTGGAAGTGTAATCACTTTAGTGAGAAGTAGAGTCCCAATCACGATAGAAAAACCTTTAACCTGAGCTCATATTTTAAGTGGCGTATCTGATATCACGTCACTTTAGCAAAACCTTTAGTTTTTAGTATTTACTGTTGCAGCCGCTGTTGCGACATAACTATTGTTATAATTTAAAAATTCCACTTAAACATAAACTGCTTATGCTTTGTAAACGAAATCTTAAAAATTGATATTGTTACGAAAATGTTTTGTTAAGTTTTAAAAGAAAATAATTATCCATAAAAAAGTAAACGAAACGACTCACTGTGCATTGTACAAACTATATAGTTTTTTAATAAATGTTATATACACAAGACAAAAACAACACACGCATAACAAATTCTTCAAAATAAGATAAGCACCAGAAAACAAAAACAACTAATACTGAATAAACATAAAATACCAAGCAGGTACCTAAACTAAATGATAATAATAACAACAACAATATCAGGTGAGTTTAAAGTAAAGTATTCCAACACAAAATAAAACAAAAAAAAATTTAATTAAGACGATTCAATTTATTATTGTGTTATGAAAAGAAAGGTTATGAAAATTATATCTTGCAAATTTTCACCACGATCACGATTCAGAGTTTTTAATAACATTTTGGCAAAATAGCGGTCCTATTTCGTTAGTTGTATTACGGTGATTGAGTTTTAAGACTGATTTCGATTTGATTGGCTCCGTATAGAATCTGTCCTTAACATAGCCCCACAAAATATAATCCGCGATCCAGTGACGTTAAATCACATGATCTAGTTGGTCACTTAACTGCTGATTGTTGTGAAATTATGGGAAATTTAGTTGCACATGCCAATGATATCCACGTTGTCAATAATATGCCAGAATTAAGTTTTTAGCATCTCGCGATAGCTTGATCCATTGACCGTTACCGCATTTCCAGCCACATCTTCGAAAAAACAACAGCTTAATCACGCCTCTAGACCACATAGTGCACCATACAGTGGCACGTTGAATATGCAAAGGCTACTCAATATTCGCTCTAGGATTTTTAGAAGTCAAAATGCGGCAATTTTGCTTGTTGACATATTTCGACAAGTGAAAGTGGACTTTGTCTGAAAAAATGATTTTTTCAGAAAAAACAGCTGGTTGTTGCTGAATGAATTGAGTGAATCTACGGCGATATGAATGGTCGATCAAATTCAATCACTGCACCAGTTGAATCTTCTAGGGCTTCAAAATTCACCAGGTGGTAAATAACCCCAATTGTTCAGAACGTCGCGGAATTGACAAATTTAGATCTGGTTCAACACTGTGGCAGACGGCTGCGGTGTTTTTACTTGAGCAACCTGGTTGAAAACGTGTTGGTGTTCACACGTTTTGTATCGAGCTTGTGGACTCAAATTTAACGACCACATTCTAAATACCGGTTTCAGAACGACGATTTTGTTGTTCGAAAATATCACGAATTTTACGAAGTGTAACAGAACCACCATTTGCATAGTGGATTTTGATTATTTAAATGAGATTTTCGTACGAAATTGAATTCATTCTAACACTTGGAATACGTCAAAAAACTAAATGTCAAAACTATCATGTAGTTGGTGTTGCCACAATTGGAAAAAACCTCTTGTTAAGAAACCCCATATATGCGAGAACCGCTTAAAACAATTATATAAGCAGCACTTGCTGGGCAAATAAATTAATTCAGTGAGTACAGATTACAGAATAATAATAATGCATCTTTTAAGGCTTTACAGGGCTAAAGTTACCATCCTGTTCAATTTGTGTGTATTAAAGGAAATAAATCGTGTAATATAAAAGAGTACAAAACAATGTATCACAGCTGGAATAAAAATTTGCTATTCCCTATTTGTTCTTAAGTAATTTCATAAACGCTCAATTTAACTAAATTTCAAAAAATCTACTACTTTAACTTGGAGTGTTAATAGTTTTGCTTAACCCATTAACTTACATGTAAATTTTATTTATGTCCGTTAATATTTTTACATGAATTCCAGTGTAAGGTTAATGTTTAACAAGACATTGGTCTGAAACATTATAAATTTAATTTTGTCCTTCTTTATTTTACATTTTCTTTGAGTGAGTGAAACTCACTTTAAAGTGAAATGTGTGTGCATAAGTGTGTTTATATTTATGAGAAAATTTCAAACTAACTTGATTAAGAGGGCCCAAATTAACTGATCTTATTTAATGTTTGAGCGATATGTGTGTGTGTGTGTATAAATATATTTTAATATTTAATTTACAAAGGCATTACTTGAATTGTTGTAAACAAATAAATTACTTTTAGATATTGTAAATAAGTAATAGTTAACTGACTTGTGAGCACTTGCCTTCTTTTACATTAAAATTGTTTCTGAAAGCAATTTAAAAAGGCAATTAATTATAAAATTATAAATATTTAAATTTAATATCATTATATATTTGCAACAATTGCAGCCGGCTGGCTGAATATGCATCAAAAGAAATGAGGTGTAAAAAGACATAAGTTTGACTACAGTGTAAAATATATACACACGCACGCATCTTCTTATTAATTGAAGACAAATTATGATTAAGTATTTCAGACTGATATCAAATAAATATTTATGAATATGTGGTGTGTATGCATCCTTTTTTATTGATTGATTTTAATTTAGTTAAACGAAATATTGGCTGATTTATCGGTAGCTAAAAGGATACTTGAAAGCCAGCACTGTGGGTTTTATTGTTGATTTTGCTTCCTTTAGTTTTCGTTGTTCATTAAAAAAATTGGAATATACTATTCAGGTTTACAAATTAAAGCTTCTAAGGTAGAATAAGTCTAAACGCTAAATTTGAAAGCTCCAAGTTTTTGATTATTTAAGCAGTTTATAACTCACACCATAATAATTGCAAAATTAGATTTCGAATATTTTAAAGCATATGTAACTTGTTTTATTTCCGATTGACAATTGAGAAGGCCGAATACCGAGTGCCAACGCCATTACTTACTAGGATGGATCAATAAGTTCATGACTTTGGTCTCCCATATGTTAAGGTGATTCCGCGTTTCCTTTTTGGGTTACGAAACGATGCCAAAACATGGCTCGAAATTCCTTTTATTGCTGCAGTTGGCTATCAAGAGCTATCAAACACAAACTAAGTCATGCAGCTTGTTCAAATTTAGAGCGGACAGTTGCCTGTTGACAGCAATAATGTTATTATTTCAATTAAAAGATAGAAAGTTAGGGGATTTCTTGACCCACCCTGGTACCACAAGATTTTTAAACTCCATTTCTTAATCTGTGCCTGCATGTTTAGTAAGTTTCTCTTCTCCTTAAAACTACAAGGAGCCTTTGGCACTCTCTTGTCCGTAGTCGAGTAACTCCATAATAGACTTTGGGGCACTGGCCTACACTTGACAATTGCATTCCTTTTGTGGACGGATATAAGTGGTAAAAACAGTAAGAAGATCGTATGGAATAAAGAATATTTTACACCGTTTTAGAAAACCGAGGCACTTGAAAGCTTCTTTAGAAACGTCCATTGAATATCACACTGAATTTGCATGCACAGAACATCAAGAGCTTTCGAATATTTTAAAGCATATGTAACTTGTTTTATTTCCGATTGACAATTGAGAAGGCCGAATACCGAGTGCCAACGCCATTACTTACTAGGATGGATCAATAAGTTCATGACTTTGGTCTCCCATATGTTAAGGTGATTCCGCGTTTCCTTTTTGGGTTACGAAACGATGCCAAAACATGGCTCGAAATTCCTTTTATTGCTGCAGTTGGCTATCAAGAGCTATCAAACACAAACTAAGTCATGCAGCTTGTTCAAATTTAGAGCGGACAGTTGCCTGTTGACAGCAATAATGTTATTATTTCAATTAAAAGATAGAAAGTTAGGGGATTTCTTGACCCACCCTGGTACTACAAGATTTTTAAACTCCATTTCTTAATCTGTGCCTGCATGTTTAGTAAGTTTCTCTTCTCCTTAAAACTACAAGGAGCCTTTGGCACTCTCTTGTCCGTAGTCGAGTAACTCCATAATAGACTTTGGGGCACTGGCCTACACTTGACAATTGCATTCCTTTTGTGGACGGATATAAGTGGTAAAAACAGTAAGAAGATCGTATGGAATAAAGAATATTTTACACCGTTTTAGAAAACCGAGGCACTTGAAAACTTCTTTAGAAACGTCCATTGAATATCACACTGAATTTGCATGCACAGAACATCAAGAGCTTCCGGTTCCTCAATATATATATCACTTATAGCAGCAGATACAGCGATTACGCGATACGGTTTGCGAACACACATCCATTCGTAAACACTCAACGTTGAGTCTTACAAGACCCAATTTGGAGATTATTGAGTGATTGTGATTGAACATATTCATTTTTTGCCTTTTGGAACCTACCTCCATCTGGTTCGGTCTTAATAGAACGAATGACTAGGAATGACAAATGGTGCTGTCATCTTCGAAAGAGTATATTGGGTTGAAAGTTGAAGGTATTTTAGAAAAATAATAGTAATCGGGTAAAAGAAAGAACAGAGCCTTGCGATACCTCGGAATTAATCTTGAAAACGTTTGATGAAATCCCATCTAAAATAACTCGTAAAGTGCGATTTCTAAGAAAACTCCGTATAAATCTGGAGAAATTTTAACAAGTTTTTACACAAGTGCATTATGACAAACTCTATCAAAGGCCTTGGTAACATCTAAATCCATTACCTTACTTTCTCTGAATTGATGTATAGAGTTGTACCATTGCTCCGAAAGGATAACTAGCAACTCACTTGTAGAGCGCGCCTGTACTCTGGGTAACTCACAAGATTAAAATTAATCACACTTTCCATCACTTTAGAAAGAGTAAAGCAAATTGAAATTGGGTGGCAATTTTCAGGGTTCTCAGCCTAAGGATCGGGCGTTACATTAACATTATACAACGTGCTGAAAAGAGCTGCTAACGAATCGAAGAGCATCGCTAGCATCGAAGAGGACTGCTTCAAGACCAGTGCTGGAATCTCATGCGGTCCAGGAGTCTTATTGATGTTGAGATTTGCTAAAGTCTTTTTAATCGGTCGAGCTCAAAAGAATATCTTCGGCATATTAACGGATACTCTATCCAGCTCGGGTAGCAAAGTTGGCAAAGACTTTTGACTTCAGATAACCATTATAAACATCATTGGACACCTTCTACAGTTACTAAAATTATAAACTATACGATCAGGAAATGTCTCATACAGAAACGCAAAATCTTATTTAGACTTATATTCTTTTGGGTAATTAGGGAACGCTATCCAGTAGTTGATGCTTTATTTTTCACGAGCACTAGTACAATGTAGACTGCAGTGAGAGTTTTGGGTTTTGGACACTTTTGTTTGACATGTTGAGTTTGTTTTTCATTTTGATAATTTAAAGCAATTCGTAAATAGGCAAATATTCAGAAATTCCTGTAGATTTATATTTTGAACTCGTTAAAATCTTTGTTTATTAATTTTAGAAATTGACCACTGTAAGCGAGTTTTAAAATTGATGTTTCATGTATTTGCTACAATTTTTATTTTGGAAAAGTACCAGAACATATTTTATCGTATGATTCATTGAATGGATTTATCTTCTGTCTGCCTTATATCACTTGCCATCATATTTTTATGCGTTTAAAATATATTTTTCAATGGAAATTTATACACCAACCATGACACATGCAATATTTTTTTTTTTAAATATTCATACATAAATAAAAAATTTTCACACACGTTTGTGTACGATTACACACAAATGTGTGTGTGTGTAAATATTTTTAACATGAAGTATAATTTTAAAAAAGAAGGCTATCATGATACACTTAAGATTAGGGTGTGCCTATAGTAAATATTCGTAATGTTTCGAAAGATTGCATTACTTTTGCTTCGATCTTGTATAACGATATAATTATAGCATTAAATTTTTACTAAATTATTTTCGCTGCTAAGAAACTTTTAGCAAATTTAAGTTAAGAAGAAAAGGGAACAATATCAATAAAATGTTAATTTAATCAACGTTAATTTGTGGTAAATTCTTTTAAAAATAAAATATTTATTTTTGATTTTTTCATAAAATATTTTAAAAATATTGCTGTGTGGAAGCATATCTATCAGTGGATTTCACCCCAAAAATAAAATATTGTTACCTTTGTTCCTTTTAATTATATTGAGTCCATTAGAGTTTTAAGATAAATTAAACAATTTACATACTTTCAATACACACAAAGTAAATGCGATGGTAACTTCAACACTGTAACGCCTTAAACAAGACTTTATTATTTTATTCTATTTTGTCACTGATGAATCAACTTGAATTAATATATTTGTCCAGCAAGTGGTGCTTATATAGCTGATTCAAGTGGTTTTCGCATATACAAGAATCTTCTACTTTAACATCGCCCCATATTGTTGTTGTTATTATTATTCAGTTTGGGCGCCTGCTTCGCTAGGCGTTTTGTTTTGTGTTGTTTTTGTTTTCTGTTGTTTAGCTTATTTTCTGGAATTTCTTAAAGGCGTTTGATTTTTGTTGTCTTATGTCTTGTCTTGTTGAGTTAGTGAGCTACAGAGTCTTAAAACGATTATAGTCCAAAAATGATATTTTCGTAAAAATATTTTTTTCTTAAATCATATATTTTTCTAACTAATTAAGACACTCTCCTAACCTGTTGTTAAGACTATGCAATAAGCAGCAATCATCTGGCTAGTTATGTGGAGACACCAATTAGTATGCTAAGTTTGCATTCCTTAATTTTTAAAAGAAGAAATATACCTGAATATGTCAGGTATATTCTAAAAACTACTTGCAAAATACACAATAAGTCATTTCGTTTACTTTTGTTTACTAATAACTCTTTTCTTCTAAAACTTAAACAAATCATCTTCCTAACGATTTTAATAAAATAATAAATCATTAAACACATTCACCACCTTTGCGGTAAGCTACTTACTCATTTAGTAGGTGGCAGCAACAATATATATATTTCAAAAGTGCCACCTTATCTTCTGTGAAGCGTTAAGCTCTTAATTATGATCCAATAAAATTCTAAGCAGGTTATTACACGACGAAACCATTTTTTTTACAGCCACATAAATGTTTTCTTGAGCGTGTCTTTAAAATTGGGATTATATTGGAGTAATTGTCAGAAATAATTAGAAGAAAATCCACATGTTCTTGGAAGCGCTTCAAGTCTCAAATATTTCCTAGAAACATCAGAGCGTTGAAAATTAATAAATTAATGCAAAAAACTAATTACTTAGAAATATAGACATTCGAAATAATCATAGGATTTGAAGGTATATGTACTTTAACAGCAAGTAGTAGAAGTAGACGAAATGTTTTAGCCATCAGAATTGCAGTATTGTGATGCTTGAAGTGCTTATAAATACGTAGCAAGCCTCTAATAAAATATGGCATATAGAATACTATGAAATCTTTTAATAGATAATGCAATATTATTTTTACTGACCTTTTTCCACAATAAAAGATTTTTAGGCACTCATTTATTTTATATATCTTATTATATAAAAATCCCTTATTTACTTTCGCCAACTTATATTTGAGAACAACCCAGCAAATCTCATGCCTTCGTCAAAGGAAATAAAATAGTAAAAGTACATCTAGTTTCCACTGTACTTTTATAGCAGTAATAAAGACGAAGTCAATGTTGAATTTGGCATATTGTCTTGTGCATTCATGACAAAAACCGTAGCGACGTTATGAGGAATGGTACTTCATATCGTCTTCTGAATAGTCCTCCCAATCTGGTTTCATTTGAAGCTCTTAACGCAATGGGAATGCCACAATTATTACTTTAAGTTGGCTGTGTTGCATATTTTTGTAAATATGGTAGCAGGTTTGCCCTACGAAATTCACAATAAGTCCAGCTGTAATCGCATTATCGTTTGATTAATCAAGCGTTTTGGCATGCAGTATCTGGTCGAAACGTAAAAGATACAATTTTCCACATAAAGCTACTCCAATGGAGTCAGCATTCTCCTGAAAGCGATATGCATCGCCCATATATTTATTATACATTTTTACAAGTGCTGGGCAATTGACTTGAGTTTTTATTGTCTTTTTATTGATAACACCAAAACTATGTACTTTTGTGATTGTTTTCAGTCCAGGACAGTTGGAAGCAACTGCACTACCATTTTGCTACAATTAATTATAGTCAGTGACACTAACGTCTTCCTGCAATATGTCTAGAATATCTTGATCGATGTACCCTTCATCGCATAAACGAAAAGCTAAGGTACTTTTTGACCAATTAAATGTGTTGTAATACTTATGCTGCGGCTTGATCTATTCTTTATCTTCTCTGTTGGTTGTAGTTTGCACTTGAACCTTTGTGCGCAGGATTCGGCTAGTAAGGTTAATGAAATTGGCATGATTTTTAACGTCACCATCCTCAGAAGGAAAAAATATGATATAACCAGAGTCATCCCCCTGGGGTTATGCAGTCTAAATGGCTTTCTTCCCCATCTTGACATATGCTTTCGGGGGTAAGAGGCGGTACTAGTTGCCTGGGCTTGAGCCTGAAACCGAAAGTACATAGTACTCTTGGAGTCCTATAAGTGACTTTATACATACACACGGGTACCATAGGAACCAGTTACTTGCAGGACTACGGCCCTGTTCTGATTACTGGTAAGGCTCATCGGCGAGTTACAAAAGGGCCGTTGGTTTAAATTGATTCCTTTCAATAAACTTCCGAAGAAGAGAGCTTGTGCATGCAACAGAACAAGGAGTTGAAAGGTCTCTAACTCTTTAGCAAGGAGTGGATCCACGGTTCACTCGCAAAATGTTTCTAAGCCGTGTAAGCGTCTTAGGGCGCGGGTGGGCATTTTTCTACATCCAGTGGTAAGACCATCTTCAGATTAGGACCAAACAACCGGGCATTGACGTATAACTTAGTACATACATAGCCAGGGTCATCTCCAGCCTCTAGCAGCCTGTAGAAAAAAAATTATTGTGATATCCTTTTGGCAATTGTATAGCTGCACAATATCGAGAAAGACGCAGTTCAGAATTTTAAACTACTGTCCCAGTTATATTAATAAAATGCCAACTGTACCAAATAATATCAGATATGCAACAAGTTGTTATCTGTGTGATAATAATATTTATAATTATCCGTTATACCTATATCATGTATTAAAATGCCCCTGTAGGCTAGTAGGTAGTGTACTAGCTTGTAAATATGGGGGTTGTGGGTTCGATTCCCAACGAAGACCTTGGTTTTTTTCACTACAAAAATAAAAAGTGACTGTCGGTGGGGCTGCTCAGCGATGAAGGCATAGTCACTGGTCGCTGTGCTGTCTTTATACGGCAGGTAATTTCCGACTATCCTTCTACTTTCACCACCTGTTTCATCTATTCTCTATTCCTTTCCTAAAGAATGCAGCACGGTACTTGACTAAACAGGCATTGTTGCCTGAAGTGCTACTTCTCTTTAAAAAAAAAAAAAAAAAAAAAAATACTATTAATCTTTGTCACCTGTTCACCAATAGGTGGCACTGAGAATTGCTAGATCAATTCGATCTTTATATAAAAATAAGCATGGACAATAGCCTGTCGCCATGTTGCCTTATTGTTGTCAAAATAATCATTCGCATATATTAACATATGCTCCAACAAATGTGTGTTAAAAGCATAAAATTCAAAAACTATACTATTGCGTATGATAAATACTATTTAGAGTTATAATCGAATGAATAATTTTATTTTGTTTTAAGTTTGCGCATATTTTTAATTTTAAATTTTATTACGAAAAATAATGTACGGAGAAGATTATAAAAGATAAAAATAAAAATGTATTCTCTGCTAAAGTGACAGTAAACCTGAAAGCATAAACAAGTATATGTAACTATTAATAAAGAGAACAACGAAAAACTTATTATTGATTTATATATGAAAATGTGTCATATTGTTATTTATAAAATTAGTTTGAATACATTACTAAAGAAGGAACATTAAGATGAAGAATGGCGATGAGGTTTAAAGTGCTTAAGTATTGTGTTTTCTTTAAAAATGAACATAAAATTTTGTTAATAATTTATTTCCATAATAAAAACATTTTGTTATAAAACCGAAATAGTTTTCAAAAATAATAAAATATATATTTTTACGAAGATTATTTGTTTAAGCTTTAAAAGAAGACTAGTAAACCGGGCGAACTCCGTTTCGCCACCAGATGGCATCGTTTTTTGTAACATTTCGTTTGGGGATTAATGATGAAGAAAAATTATCTTTTTGTTTTATATTTGACAAGGAAAAATTTTATTTCATTTCACAACAGTAATGAATTCATTTCGATTACAAAAATGAAGTGAAATTTAGTTGAACTTCTCTAAGTAAAATATGAAAGTGAATCCAAATTAAATACTGAATCGAAGCGTTATACGTGTCCGCAAATTAACCGTTTCATTGAAGTGCTCTTTGGTAAACCAAATTTTTAGTTTTTTGGTCTGACGTTAACACAAACAAAGCGGATGGTTTCCCAACTCGTGAACACGCAACGTATAGCTGGTTTCCCAACTCGTGAACACGCAACGTATAGCTGCCCATGTGAAAAATAATGGTATTTTAAATTTATCCCGCAAACACATAATTTACACAGTTCAACTAACCACCTTAAGGACAAATGCCTGCTGTTGAAGTTGAATAAAAATTTGCACAATACGCGTGATTGATTTGATGATTTCGAATTGAATTGTTAGGAAACGAGTAACTTTAAGCTCAAATTCACGTGCACATGAGTAGCTGTCAAACAATGTATCACGCACAGGCGCCATCTGCTTAAAATGTAACGTACTTATTTTTGTGAGGGATACTCACACACCATGTACTGGTGCCACTGTAGTACATGCTATGTATCAGAGATGGCGCTGCATATGAAAAATTATTTTTCCTGTTTTCCTGCTTTTCTCTTGAAAGTTCTTCTTAATTTTCTTTGCTATAAACCTCGCCCGGAGCCCGAGACCTTTCCAACCAATGCAAAACCGTGGAAATCGATTCTTGCGTTCTGGATTTATAGCATCAGGAAGAAAAACACGACTTATTTTTGTATATAAAAAAATAATTGCCAGTAAGAAAGTAAATGAAATGACCTATTGTGTGTTTGACAAATTGCGTAGTTTTCAAAGAAATTTTAAACAAACGAGACAACAGCAATATGCTTTTAAGAAATTCTGTGAAACAAGCTAAACAACAGAAAACCCAGAATAAAAACAAAACACACAGCCAATTAAACGCCTACAATGAATTATGATAACAACAACAATATGGGGTGATGTTAAAGTAGAATATTTTTGTATATGCGAGAACCACTTAAAACAGCTATATTAGCAAAATAATGAAGCATCTTTTAAGGCGTTAGAATGGTGAAGTTACCACCGTGTTTATTATGCGTGTATTGAAAGTAAATAAATAAATCGTTTCATTTAATATAAAACTCTAAAGTGCTGGATTATTATTTTGCAATAAAAGAACTCCAAATAACAAAATGTTTATTAAATAAAATAAGCGTAACAATATCATATGCGTAAATAAATATATTTTCTGCCAGTTTCTCTAAATTCCTATCATATTTAAATTGGGAAAACAATAAATTTGATTGTACTTACAATACAAATAAGCAAATGATATGTTTGTTCAGATTTACAAAGTAATTTTTTTTAACATTGGGACATCCTTAAAGATACAACCACTGATTACTGCTTAAGTACATAAAGATGTATCAAAAATATATTAAATAAAGTTATTGTAATTTTAATACGTGTATAAAAATACGAAAATCGATCCATTATATTGTACACATACAAACTTCTGCTGTGAAAGTATTGTGGTTTTGTTGCAATTTTAATAAGTTTATGTGTCAGACTATGCATAGATTGTGTTATTATTGACATTAATATTATTATTTGTTTTTTTTTATTTTTACTTTGTTCATGCTTTTCTTTTTCATTTTATTCTTCTTTTGATTTAAAAAGTTACATCCTGCGGTTATTATCTACTGAAACGCGTGCAAAGTGACAGCGCAATGTAATTTTTTATTGAAATAATACAACACCTGACTGTGTTCAAGCAAAAGGATATGATAAATGAAAAGAAAAATTACATCTTACATAGATTATATATTTATGGCTTTGTCTTTTGTTAAGGATCTTAATGGATGTTGGCCAAATAAAATATTTTTATTTTAATTTTATGCTTCTTAAATTTAACAGTTGAGATATTTAATTAATAACTAATAGTTATGGGTGAACTAATAAAGAATATAACTTTAAAATTATTACATTAAAAAGAGATCCTATGCTAGAAAAATTTTTTGTATTATATTATAAACATTATTGTATTATTATTTATGCTTGTTTATTTGAAGTAATCAAGTATTTTATATAGAGGAAAAGCATAAAGTACATTGCTTAAAAATTAGATTAAGCCAGCAGGCCACATATAATAAGCACACACAATGTGCAAAATTAGTAAAGAGCGTAATTTATCTTAAAACTTACAACAATTATAATTATTGTCACAAGGATTTTTTAATTATACTTAATTTAACAGCATCTAAAGGTCATTGCAAAATAGATGCAAGTTTCCGTTTGTGGCAAATAAGATACTAAAGTATTGAAAATTTTATAGTTCCAAATACAAAGACATTCAAATTAAAAATACATCTTTGAACAATATCTAAGAAGAAGGAATGCCTGATTTATGATACAGACATCATAAGTGGAAAGTGTATATAGTTAATTGTTAAATTAAATTTAAAACCCTAAAGTAATCTATATATATATAAAAATTAAGCCCAAAATAGGTGTCCGTCGGTTGCCAATGTTTGGCGAGATGCGCCGTCGGATTTCCATCAAATTTTCACAGTTCCTTCATAATGGTCGTTCAGTGGTTTGTATCGTTTATGCACAATAGTGCGCCCACAGTGCGTGTTTGAAACAACATAAATTTTTCAAATATCCAAATTTTTTCCATTGCAAACTCCGACTCAATATTTTGTATCAAATGAAATGTGTGTTTTCGTTTGTATGTTGCTGTGTGTGTATGGGTGTGTGTGCTTGCACAGAATGCGACGGCAATACAAATCCAAATATGCTCATGTTCATAGCAAGTGGATGTGCAAACAAATAGAGAATTTTGTTTTCCATATTCTGCTGAATTTTGTGTGTACGTGTATGTGTGTGTGTAATTTGCGTGTACAATTGCAAAATGATCCATCAGCCTAATGTTTTCAAAAGCAATTGTTAGATATTTGGAATGGCGCAATTCCAATTGACCCCACCATAAAAATGATTACGCTTCCAGATAATTTTTCTCACTTTAGACAATCAAAACAAAAATTGGTCACAAACATATTTCCCGGTATTGCACAAAATTTTAGAAACCAAGATTGGTTGGTGGAAAGAGCTATCTTAGCTGCGAAAAATGCAGATATTTCGGGTATCAATTTGACAATTTTGAATGACTTACCCGGGGAAATTTTTACCTACAAATCGGCTGACTCTGTTACCAATTAAGACGATGTTGTAAATTATCCAGCCGAATTTTAAAATTCGCTTGAGTTATCTGGACTGCCGTCCCACGGCCTAAAAGTGAAAGTTGGTGTACGAATTATTTTGCTTAGTAATATCTGCCAGCCGCGACTTTGCAATGGGACACGTTGAGTAGTCAAAAAAGCCATGAAAAATGTGATTGAAGTAAAAATTTTAAAAGGAAAATATAAGGGCGAAGATGTGTTGATACCACGCATTCCTATGATTCCTCCAGATTTGCCATACGTGCTGCTTTTGCAATGATCCCTGCTTTTCGCACCGCCAATTATATGTGTCATGTTCACGTGTTAATAAACCAACTGCCTTGTTTGTCAATACCGTGAAACAAAATCGATCGAAAATATTGAATTGTGAAAAAGATAAAATTATTAAAAAAAACATAAAAACGAAAAAAAGAAATTGTGTTCTTTCTGATTAATTTTCTTGAATGATTGAATTTTTTGGCACACACAAAAAAGAACGCTGCAGAATAAAAACAAACCATTCATGACTTGTAAAGCAGTCACGGGCACGCTACTTCTATATAGTACATTGTAATTGTACATAGTATACATTTTCATTTAACTATATTTCTTCTAAAATGCTTAAAGAGGTTGCAGAAAATTATGTCTGTTAAAATTAAATTTAATAATATAGCTCCTTATACCATATATGTCTTGTTGGATATCTACCCCACCTTCACATGTACCTTCAGGTTTAAAAGGCGGCACCAGTCGTCCGGGATAGCAGGAGCTCGAAACTGGAACAGACATGGCACCTTTGAAGTCCGACCAGTGACTTATTATACATGCTCTGGTACCACGGGACCCAGTTGCCCGCAGGGCTTAATCCTGTTCTGGTTATTGGTGAGGCGCCTTTGGGAAGCAAAATGGTGGCGGTAGTTTAATAGGGATTTGAAAAAAGTTCCGGAAAGATGTTAGTAAAAAAGTTATTATCCAAATTCCTAGCTTGTGCATGCAACAGGACTAGAAGTTGTATGGTCTTCAACTCTTCAGCAAGGAGTGGGGGCATGCCCCTGCTCTACCATGCAGTCGAAAATTGCTACTAAGGCATGTAAGCATCTAGTTTGTAAGTCTTTTAGCACGAGGGTAAATCCTTTTACACCCAGTGGTGAAGCCACCCAGAAATTAAGGCCTCACGGCCAGATGCTGACGTTAATCCTACCACGTATAGCGCGTGAAGTATAAAAAATATTTTCAGGTCAACAATTTTTTTCACTAAGACAGTTAAAAATGGCTCCTCTGAACGTTTAAATAACTCATCGAGCTACCTTTCATGTGGGTATTCCTAGTCGAATCAGATAGAGTATTGCAATACATGCAAAAAAGTAGCAGATCTCTTCTTTCTCTGATTCATTTTGCTATTAAATCTGCTTCGGAATGATTCATTAAAACCAATAAAGATCTAGTAAATTTCTACATAACTAAAGTTTAAAAAGTGTATCACTTTTATCTCTTCCTAGAAAGCTTCTAAAAGAGAAGTCGATTAAATAACTGTGCTGGAGAGAAGATGAGTTTATTAAAAATAAAATAATCCAAGGTGTTGTGGTATATTAAATCGAGAAACAGAAAATCTGCATCATGTAGAGGAGCTTCATTATTTTGTTCTGAAATAAAGACAAAGCGAATAAGATGGCTGAAGATGGTGTTTAGATATTGCTTTAAAGTTAAAGTTAGAAGCGATTTTTGAAGAAACTCTTTCAAATAAAATAAGATTGTAAAATACAATAAGAAACATAATTGACCAAATACTTGAATAATAAATGCGATAAATACAAGAATTAAAGCATAATTTTTAATTTATATTATTATTGTTTAAACAGTCCTTAAGTCAATAAAATATGTTTTTACTTAGAACGAACTATCAAGGTGTCATTACATAATAACAAATAAAATAAAAAATAACAGAAAACCTATACTTCTTAAGGGCATATTTCGATGGCAGCACTTTGAAAATGTTTCCTTGATAATAGCAAAATGAAATATAAAAAATAGAAAACAAATTGCCACTAAAATATAAAAAGAAACACGACATCATGTTATTGTGCATCAAAGGATAAAGGAATTTAGTTATAAAAAACGAAAATATTAAACTAAGAAAGCAATATAATAAAATGAGCAAGAAAATACATACATATTAAATAGTATTTTGTATATTAAATATTATTACATACTTGAAGGCGCGCCACAAATAATTTTTAGAGAAAATGTAAATGGTAATCGTGCTATTCCTCACGTTGTTTTTGTTAACTACAAGCCCAATATTTTGGTATATAATTTAGCACAAAAACATATTAAAAACATTTTAAAATTAAAGTGCAACAGTATTTCTAGCGGTGTAAGAAAATTTCATTAAAAAATTTTAGTTTAAAAAATAGTTTTTAAAAATTTTATTTATTTATAACATCTTAATCTTAATTTCACAAATATATATACATAATAATAAATAATTCTTATGATTATAATATGGTTAATTAAAAAATGTTATTATTATTATTATTATTATTATTATAATTATTATTCTTTATTCTTCAAACAACTAGCACAACAAGATGATAACATGTTATAAGTGACGGTGCTGTTGATCCTTAACATATACAAATTGAGTTAATATAAAACTTAAATCTAGAAACAGAGCATTAACAATACACAGGTATGAAATGAAATATTTGTCAAGAATAATAAAGTTAGTTATAAACTAATAAAGATATGACTAATCGAAAGAAATATAAATGTTAACATAAAAATTAAGTCAAGGTTGGGTAGAATTAAATAATTTATAAAGCTCCCTTTTAAATAAATTTGCGTTGCCTATTTTTTGTTTAGAATTTGGCAAAGAGTTCCAAAGACTGGTTACATTTATAAAAAACTGGCGTTGAAATAACAGACTCTTGTATTTCTTCTCTTCTTGTGAGTCATTAAGTGACTTTTGAAAGTCTGCTTTTATATTTCCGCAACATTTGTTGTTGTTGTTCTTATTAAATTGTTTGAATTTCTTCCACCAGTTAATGAAATGACAACAGTCATGTCCTTCGGTGTAAACCGTCATTGCTGGCTGCAGCAGTATTTGTTGTTGACTTGAAAAAGTGTGTGTTTTTAATAAACTGTTTGTTAGGCCAACTACACACATTTTTAATTACGGTAGAATTACATTAGAAAATAAAGGCGACAAGCAAGGAAGACTTAAAATAAATTCTTTTACAGTTTTCACATTATCTGCAGGGGTTTATCACATTATAGATCCTATAGAATTCGAAAATTCCTTTTAAATCTCGTAGTGCTACTGCACTGACTCAAACTAGTTTCTTTTTCTAAAATTATTTTTCCCTTTTAGGTTTTTCTCATTAGCAGAAATTACAACTGTCCAAACTTAAAAAGGTGAATTATTTATTTTAAATTTTACGTTATGTGCTCTCAGGCAAATATTAATCGATTCTGATCGCGTATATCATTCAATTAGGATTTTTTTTTGTAACTTTTCTTAAATCTAGATACTTTCTTGTATATCAGCTTCAAATCTCACTTATCATACTTAAAGGATTGTGTTGGAAGCGATACTGCAAAGTTTTATTGTTCCCACCGGAGTTAAAGCTGTTACAGCTCTTCTCTGTAATTTAATCTACACATCTTCTTGCTCTTTATGTATTTAACAATTAACTATTCTAGAAATAGTTAACAATTAACTATTCATAGAATAGTAAAACTTTGCAGTATCGCAAATTAACTATTCTAGGAAAAGTTAATTTTCATGATTGATAATATGACCGAAATAATTTAGCAACCAATGCACATTAATTTGAAACCTTTGCGCTTCACTTGAGTTTATCTAGTTAACTATAATATCGCAGAATTTTAACATCCATATCATGATTTTCTTCCCCCTTTCGAAATAACCGGCAGTTCGCATACACACAAATATACAAATACCAATATTAGGGCAAAGAAAGTTCTCACATAAGGCACTATTCAGGAGTTAACAAATTGTTGGATTCTGGATTCTACAAAAATGTACATAAATAAAAAATTTTATTAAATAGCCATTTACGAAGTAGTAAAGAAGAGCTCAGGATAATTTTATTAAAAATTTACAACTTTAATTATTAATAGTATTTTGCCTGTTATTTGAAATTACCATTTTACTGTCAATCAGTTTAAACTAGCAACAGTAATTATACTTTTTTTTTGCTTTTGTTGTTATACTTATTTACAACCACACTCATTTGACTGTCTATTTTCCACAATTTCTGTAATAATATATTAATAATTATATATTTAGTTTGTCGTAACTACCACACATTTATGATGACAATCAAGCCACCTTATTTAAAATAGATTTATTTGTTTTTACTGAAATGGAATAACCCTGTTAAACAGACAGCCATTTTTTATATAGTTTCCATGGCATGAATGAGTTTACGTTTTCTACATAAAACTAATGACCATAGTCCTACAGCAACTGTTCTACATTGAAATAGTGGTGTGGCTATGTTACATAAAATGTAAAAAATTTGTTTTATATAACCTGGACCTATGGAACGTAAAGTCTTGAAATATTATTATACGTTATTTAACAATATGCATATATAAATGAGAATTGCTTTGAGTGGGGTATGCTACTTTACATATAAAGTGAAAAATAATCAAAATTTTTTACAAATAACCTGATTATTAATGGTTTATTTAACTGAAAAACTCAAAGGCCAATCTCCAAAAAACTATCGCCCCATTAGTATGCCAAACAGCCTTAATAAAATTTTGAAAATATAATATTAAAAAAAAATTATTGATTTCACAGAAAATAATGGTATCTTGCAGAACGAACAGTTTGGGTTCAGAAAAAACCTTTCTACAACGCAACAGGTTAAAAGAATCGTTTTTTAAAACAATAAAAATAATAGACGGAGTACGGGTTTGGTATTTCTAGACATTGAGAAAGCATTTGATTCTATATAACATAATGGCTTAATTTATAAACTTGAAACGTTTGGACATTACGTGATTTGATTTACATGAGCGCCTGGCAGTGAGCCTAAATCAGATGGTGGTCATACAACTGGGAATGAAAATCAACGTCATTCACGCCCTAGAAAGCCAAAGACCAATTCTAGCAACAGGTCTTTACTAGTTACAACTTTGATGATTCCAGAGCAGGGCTGCAAACCACCACTCCTTGCTGAAGAATTGGAGACTATCCAACTCCTGTTCAGAACACATGTATAGCACGCTCACTGGATCTAGGAACATTCCACCAGGTAGGTATTATTAAAGGTGAAATGAACCTGGCCCCATTAAAAACTGACCTGTTCTGGGGCCGCGAAACCACAACTACCACGATACTCCCATATAGGGGCCAACCTCAATAATCAGCCAGAGAACAGCTAAATGCCTAAAGAGACAAATAGCGGAACTCTGCGAGCTCACTGATTCCTGTTGAAATAACGTGGAGTTTCCAGTTGTACCCCTGCTGACTTCAGGGGACTAGGCTCCCTTAAACCCCCAGTGGCACAGGTCTAGATAGTCGAGCGTTCTATAAAGACCATAAATGTACCCCCGGGGTACCGTTTGGATATCCTATTTATTTGGAAAAATTTATAAAAAGTTTTCTATCTGAAAGAACTTTTGTCGTAAAAGTTGACAATGAATACTCAAACAAACGCCAAACTCCCGCTGGTGTACTTCAAGGTTGTGTTATTTCCTGTTTTCGTAAGAAAAATTAAAAAATCTCTAGTTGCAACTAAAAGATTTTTTTCTAAATCGAAAATCAAAATGAATGCTATGAATACACAAGCAATCATATTCTCATTTAATAAATCGCCAAAGCGAACACCTAGTTCTAGACTATCCATTCTGGGAACGAAAATACCAACACTAGACTCCGTTAAATATTTAGGGTTAACGCTGGATAAAAAATTGAGCTTTAAGCAACACGTTTTCCAAACATGTCCTCAAGCTATACGGTGTTGAAGAGCTCTTTTTCCCCTACATACTCGAACTCTTAATCAGAAAATCAAATGCTCTATAGAATGTGTATTAGACCAATTATGTTCTATGGATGTCAAATATGGTCTACTAAATGTGTAAAATCTTAACTGAACAACAACTTTAAAATTATATATAACCTACATAGGCGTTACTCAAAAGGAATGTTATAGAAGCTCTTGAAAATTTCGCTGTAAACTAAAATGCTTCTATCATTTCCATAAAAATAGAGGAGGTTTGGGATTAATTAAATCAAAATATAATTTATTTCAAATTATTAACAAGGTTAAAAAAAGTTTTGTGTGGATGAGTAATTTTACAAATAATTTTATTGGTTTGCTTTATTAAAATTAAATAAACTAATTACAAAAATGTCTATCTGCATTTCAAACAACATAACTTTTATTTTAAAAAATTAACAATAACAACTCTTATTTAATAATTTAATTATTAGTCATGTGAGAAACCTAGTGGTGTAAAGTTGGCATAAGATTATTTTTTTAGTTTTTTATATATCTGCACTAGAATACCACCTGGCTAAACGCCTCACCGGCCTATTTAAAGAAAAGGTAAATTAATAAAAAGATATACTGTACGTAATACACAACACCTTATCGATAAACCTAATGACATCAAAAAAAAAAAAAACACGCGGATCGTTTTCTTTGACATCAAGGATTTAATATTTCAATACCAACACATGAAACCTTAGATATCCTACGCAACACACTAGGCAATACGAAAGCCAATACATCACTGATAAAAATACATCGCTGATATTTTAGATATTGCAAAGACGATAATAAAACAGAACTTTAGATTTAATAACCACTTTTACAAATTACCTGACGGACTCGGTATGGGAAACCCAACATCCGCAGCAGTGTCATCTGCAAAGAGCGCTGTAATTGATCTTTTCATGTTTTAAAGGGTGATATGTATATGGAGTATAAAACAGGAATACACTAGCACGAGTTTGGCGTTTGTTTGAGTATTCACTGTCAACTTTTACGACAAAAGTTCTTCATGGAAATTTTCATGCAACACCTCGAATCAATACACATAAAAACACTAGTGGAAAAACACAAAATAACTCATTACTATAGATATGTAGATGACATTATATGCATCCTTAAACAAGAGAATGACGAAAAAATGCTAGTAAACTTAAACACAATCCATAATAAAATTACATACACAATGGAAAAAGAACAAGACAAAAGTATCTTGACATCACGATAACAGGAGGAACTGACTGTTTAACTTTTGACATCTATAGGAAATCAACTACGACGGACACTATCATCCACAGCACATCGAACCACCCATTTGACATCTATACAAAACCAGCTATGACGGACAGTACCATCCATATCTTCTCGAAGCACCCAGCATAAACTGGCAGGATTTAGACATATGATACACAGACTTAAGATAATCCCACTTACTCCAGATAAGTACAACAAAGAACTCGAGCTGTAAATAACGACTACAAGGAAACTACCATCCATAAACTTTTTAGATAATACAACACTAAAAACAGAAATAAAGAAGACAAAGGAACAGCCGAACACGGTAACACGACGGCACACCTTTACTTACACAGAACCAGAAATATACAAACTAACTAAACTTTTTCACATGGAAGGACAACTCACAGCATTAAAAACTGGCAACACACTGAGAAATGATCTCAGAACAATGATAGAAACAACTGACAAATTTAGTTCCAGCGGGGTGTGCAGAATTATTTGTACCTGCAAACAAACAAGGTTTACAGAACACATACGCTCATACAACCGGAAAAGAGAGGACTCCAACTTTGCATTACACCTTGACACTTACGGACACACACCAAGGTAAATAGATTAATGCATGACATTACTACATCCTAGGAAAAAAGTACGAAGACTGGAACTTCTTGAAAACATGGAAAGCTACAAAACAAAAACTTTCAACAATGACATTATAAACGAACAGGTAAACACGACCTCAGATACAATTTTCACACCACTAAAACTACTCATACACACGAACAAACGAAAAACACCCTCAGATGGACACACGTGCCTAGATAATAATAAATGACGGAGGTATTGAAAGATTTACTCTGCATAAAGTGTCAGGTGGCTGGCATTCTGCCTACATGGATAGATAGGAGCTTAACAGCAGAACTACCTAAACGCGTACGCTGATTCACCAGTACGAATTGTACTGCGCTCGCAATTTACGCCAAAAGAGCAGCAGCCAGAAAGGGCGGAGGAAAATAACAACAATGTTTTTTAATATTTTTTTCTGGAGGTAAATATATTTTATTGAAAAAAATAACACAACTTTTTACAGTTTCAAATTAAATTAAACGATTTATTTATTATTTTTAATACACCTAAAATTAACACGATGGCAACTTCACCCCTCTAACGCCTTAAAATATGCTTAATTATTTTGTTGTGCCCCGGTAGGCCAAAAGGTAGTATGCTAGCTTACATGACTAGGGGTTGTGGGTTCGATTCCCAACAAAGACCTTGGTTTTTTTCATTACAAATAAAAATTGACTGTCGGTGCGGCTGCTTAGTGATGAAGGCATGGTCACTGGTCACTGTGCTGTCTTATACGACTGTTAATTTCAGTAACTATCCTTCGACTTTCACCACCTGTTGCATCTCATCTCTATCCCTTTCCTAAAGAATGTAGCACGATACTTTACTAAATAGGCATGGTTGTCTGAAGTGCTACTTCTTTATTATAAAAAAAAAAAAATTCATCTACCCAGCAAGTGGTGCTTATATAGTTGTTTTAACCGGTTCTCGCAGATAAAAGAATATTCTACTTTAACATCACGCCATATTATTGTTATAATCATCCAGTATAGGCGCCTGTTTGGCTGTGTGTTTTGTTTTTCTTTTGTATTAGTTGTTAGTGTTTTCTGTTGTTTAGCTTGTTTCATGGAATTTCTAAAATTATGTTATTGTTGTCTTGTTTGTATAACATTTCTTAGAAAACTACATATTATGTAAAGCACACAATGGTTCATTTTGTTTGTTTTTTTACTGACAAGTATTTTCTTTGAAAATTTTAAACAAATCAGATTTATAACAATATTTGAGTAATAATTTTTTATTAATCATCGTATTTTTATATTAGTGTTTGCCAAAGTTAAACAAGAACTTGATTGTTTTGTAAAAAAAAAAAAATTAATTATAAAAAGATAAAAACTGTTGTTTAATCCCATTTTTTTTAATAACGAAAAGCACTTTAAAAGGACACTAAAAACAACACACGATCTTGTTTGAATGTGAACAGAAAATTAAGAAGTAAATGAATAAAGTAAAATACATGACACGTAATGACATTTAAAAAATCCAATTCACTTGCATACAATAATTTTTTTTTTAATTCTAGTTTTTATCACTCATTCCACGGCAACCCCTTATAAAGTTAAAAAAATAATAATAAACTGATACATAAAAACACTTAAAGGACCAAAAAACAAAAGCTGAAAATAACAAGGTAGATGGATGTGTATAGATGGCTGAAATTTGACCTTTTACCCAACTTGAAATCTTCCAGTTATCTTTGAACATTTTTGCTTTTAAGGGTTATTGGTTGCGTGGCTGTAAATATGGGGCTTAAATTGCACTTAAAAATAACACAGGACAGTTCTACTTTTTGTGAATGTTTTGTTCCTTCCTTCTGGCAATAATATAAAAAAATATATATAAAACGCTTGTTTTGCAGCCACAAGGGAAACAATTGTATAGACTTGTTACAGAAAATAAAAAAAGAAAATAATAAATTGCTGGTATCAGTAGGCTTTTTTTGTCTTATTTTTCTACTTTATGTGGTTAAAGATTTTTTTACATTTCTTCCTTTTGGGCATTTTTTTGTTTGTTTTCTTTTTCACATGCTTTTATGTCAAACGTGCATATGTATTTATTTGGGGTAACAAGGAAAAAATGGATACAAAGAATATTTTTATTTTTTCATTTCAAAAACAAAAAAAAAAACAAAACTTGATGTGAAGAAATACCTGAGCAATTATAGAAACAGAAAAATTGATTTTTATTTAGAAAAAACTAATCAGCATACTGTAGAATAAACTTTGGAACAAATAAAAAGCAAGTATTTGAATTTAATTGTTCTTCGTTTAAAAGAATCGAATAAAAACTAGAACAATTGCAAATATGATTAAGATTTCGTTCCCACTATACTCACGCAAGACATTAATTTTGAAATAGAAATGCTAGAAAGCAGCAATAGGAAAAATCTCTGAAGAAAGTTTATTTAAGAACATAAAATTGAATTATCGCTCTAGCTCACTGGTCAATTGATTAAAAATTGATGTTTCCGATATAAAACTAAAAGCGAGCAAATGCTTACTTATGGGAATTGTGCTTTATTTTTTTGGCCAAATATTTGTGTTGCAAATAGTTGAAAATTCAGATTAAAAGACTTAAAAATGTGGTTAATTTATTATATTACAGCGAACCAAAAGTTATAGGGTGTGTGTACAGTACTTTAAGTTGAAGCCATTTTTTTATCTGTCAGCTGTCAAGTGATTCATATTTATTTGGTTTTGGCATTTAAGCAACAACAGCACAACCTAATGGTCCAATTTTTTTTCAGAGCAGCGCTCAGGGAATGACCAGGGAATGCCAGAACTGGAAAATTAGGTTATGAGAGGAGGAAAGAGAGGGTAGTGTTTGTGGACATTCAATTTTAAATTTCCTACATTGAAAGTGACACAAAAAAACCTCTGTTAAAAATATATTTCCTCTGTAGGGCGATTAACCAGCCAATCTACTACAAATAGATGTGGTAAATTTGCATGAAAGGCGTGCATATATCAGAAACAAATTCCTTAATTTCATCAGAGCACCATTGTAAAAGGTGTTTTTTTAAGCTAGATAGAACTTTAAATTGTAAAAAGTAACACAAAAAATGAAATTTTGATAAAACATTTTTTTTATTTGTTTCAGTATACTCTGACAAATCATCATGAATTGACTCTCGCTTGAACAACTCTACGAAATTATCCAAATTTACTTTGAAAATCAGTCGTCGATTCGCGCAACTTATAGACGACTTCGTCATTTTTATGACGTACATAATCGTGCATCTGAACAAGCCATTCGTCGAACTGTCGATAGATTTCGTACCACATACTCTCTAGAGGATGCAATAACACCAACACGTCGAAGGAATGTGCGTACTGAAGAGAATATCGCCGCTGTAAACGAAAGTGTGGAAGAAGATCCAAATTGATCAATTCGTCGCCGGTCGCAGGAATTGGGGCTCTGTCCGTCCACTACGTGGAAAATTTTGCACAAAGATCTCGGCCTGCACCCGTATAAGATCCAGTTGGTGCAGGAATTGAAGCCACGAGACCATTATATGCGTCGTTCTTTCCCGATTGGGCTCTAGAGCAGTTGGCAACTGACCCGTTGTTTTATCGCAAAATTGTGTTCAGCGATGAGGCGCATTTTTGGCTTAACGGGTTTGTTAATAAGCAAAATTGCCGCATATGGAGTGAGACCAATCCACAACAGACCCTACAGACTCCATTACATCCAGAAAAATGCACCGTTTGGTGCGGTTTTCACGCTGGTGATATCATCGGACCTTATTTCTTCAAAAATGAGGCCGGAGCTCGAGTTACGGTCAATGGAGATCGTTACCGCACCATGTTCAATGATTTTTTGTTTGAAAATATGGATGACATTGATCCGGACGAGATGTGGTTTCAACAGGATGGCGCTACGTGCCATACAGCGAACGCAACCATCGACTTATTGAAATCAAAATTTGGCGATAAGTTGATTTCGAGAAATGGACCTGTCAATTGGCCTCCAAGGTCGTGCGATTTGACACCACTCGACTATTTCCTGTGGGGCTACGTGAAGTCGCTGGTTTATGCTGATAAACCAGCAACAATTGACGCCTTGGAGGACAGCATTGTTCGTGTTATTCGTGACATACGCCCAGCAGTGCTCGAAAAAGTGGCCCAAAATTGGACGTCCAGAATGCGCTTCGTCAAGAACAGCCGCGGTGCCCATATGCCCGAAATCATTTTCAAATGTTAATGTCACGTATTGATCCTTCGAATAAAAAAAAATTTTGATTACAATTTAATTTTTTGTGTTATTTTTTACAATTTTAAATTTTATCGGGCTTAAAAAAACACCCTTTAGTAACAATAAAACAGTGAAATATAAATCATATTGTGTCGATATTATAGAAAATAAATAAAGTTGGATACTCTACTGTCTAAAATAAGCCTCTTGGCCCTTACTTGTACGCAGTTGAGCAACTCCAAAATAGACTTTAGGGCGACGGTCCATACATGAGAGTTGTATATTATTTTTGAATGGATATAGGTAGTATAAATAGTACAAAGATTGGATGAAGTGAAGTATTTTTTACCACTTTAGAAAATCGAGAAACTTGAAAGCTTCTTTAGAAATCTGAAAAATTTACTTTGTCCATCGAGCCTCATCCTATATTTTCATCCCAATAACACCAAGAACTTCCTAGTTCTTTATACCACCCATAATAACAGATGCAGCATCATTTCCAAGTTAGACGCAAAACTAGGTTGGCGTTTATGCCAATTTTTATGAGCGAATTTTGTTAAGGAATTTTGTTTAAATGTATAAAATGGATAAACGGTATTTGGTGTGATATTAATCCCATAGTGCATCTTCAAATATCGTTACATTCAGAAAACTGTTTAGTGTGCTCTATGTGCTTATGGAATCAATGATTTATACCTTTTTAAAAAGGGTGCTCTTCAGAATATTGCAGTTAAATCGTGACCAGTATAAAGTTGTAATTACTGTCACACTGCTTGTGCCATGTTTGACATATTGAAGAACTTATTTCGTAACAGCATAGTGTTATATTTCGAGCTTTCAAGATTATGCGATTTAACGCCGCTTGACTATTTTCTGTTCGGATATATGAAGTTGCAGTTTACGCTGATAATTAAGTAAAGATTGACCACTTAAAAGACAACATTCACCAATTTATTGTCGATAAACAGCCAGAAATGTTGGAAAAAGTCATCAAAAATTTAACCTCTAGATTAGACTGCCGTGATTGTTATTTGCCTGAATGAAATGCCAGAAGATTATCTATCGCATAAAGTTAATTTTATTTCAATTTAAAAAATTCATTTTTATTTTTAGTCCATTTTAAAGTTCTATACCTCTATAAAAAAACACCCTAAAAATAAAAAAAATGTATTTTCAGTTGTATGTTTCTCTGCACAGTATGTTCCTGTTCGCAATATGATATTATAAAATTATTTTATATATTTTGCCGCATGGCCTAAATATTATTATTTTCGTAATCTCCAAAAAAATTTTCGCTGTAGTGTTTTTATATAAATACAGCTGAAAGGAGCAAGGAGACATCAAAGAAACTATAAGATCTTGTATTCAAACTTAAAGACGGGCCAGAAATAGAAAAGCATAAACATTTTTTTTTATAACAACACATACATTTTATTCGTATTTCCTAAATTAATTTAATAAATATCTCTTATTCTTTTTTACGGTCTTTTTAAATTTAATTATATTAATTACAATATATATGTTTTTCTTTTCGATATTTCCTATGGAAAGCTTCTTCAGGAAAAAAAATTTTTTTTTTTTAAACTACAAAAATTAAATTAATTTAATTAAAAATTTTAATGAAAACTTTTATGTCATTAAACTCCGTTTTTTTTTCTCCTTCAGTTTTATGGAACTTTCGAAAACTTCTCTTATTTACATAAACTCTTTGGCAAAATGTCTTTTATAAATTAGCAACTGTTTTGTTGTTTGAACATAAACTTTTTACCTTAATAAAACAACATTTAAATATCAAAAGAGGAAGAAATAAAATATTAAAAGATATGCATATAAAACAACAACAAAACCTTGGCATAATCCAGTTGCCTAAATACTTGGAAATGTAAATCAAATAAATAAATAAATAAAAATAAACTTCATCTGCTTCTTTTCCTGATGCAAAAACATGTCTTATGGCCGAAATGTATTTAGAAAGAAAACACACAAAAACTTTGTTTTTGTTGCATAAAATTTTTTTGTGTTGCCAACAAATACGAGCGCACAGCGAACTACATACAATAAATAACTTGAAGAAAAATAAAAATTTAAAAATAAAATAAATATAAATTGGGTCCTCAAATGATAACAAAAATAATTGAAAATTAAATTTCATTTTATTGTTAATGTAAGAATATTTTTATATAATTTGTTTTTATATATTAATAAAAAGAGCTTTCACATCCATTCCCTTGTTAAGTTGGTATAATTCTTATTTAAATCTAACAGCAATTAAAGTAAAGGCTCTTTTCCAGCACTTTAGATTCATAAACTTAAAAAAAAAAATGAAACACTAAATTAAGTTTTCAGGAAAAAATGTTTTTATTCGAAACATCAGGCTAATTGATAGTTTCTTGTGGCTATTCTTTATAAGGCGTATTCTGGATGTCCATATTTGATCCGCTTTTTCATTGCTAGCCATATGTTTCCAGCAACATTGCACTCTACAACTTCAATTGTTGCTAGCTTATTTGCATAAACCAGTGTCATGTTGGAGTTTCTTGTATATGTTCCGCCAGTAAATGTAATACTGTTGTCATTCTTTTTAGTCTAAACCGTCATTTCTGTTTGTTCGGTATAATCAGCGAGCGCTTACCATGTGCAGCATTATCAAGTTGTGTTATACATTGTATTGGTAATTCAGTAGGTAGTCCTTTCACTAGGGTCGTATCTATTTCTGTAGGTAGATTGCCCGCCATCTGGCATTTTTTGCGGAGCTAATCTAGTATTTCAGTCTTATATTATTATCCTGATAAGTGTGTCCGTCTAGTGTAGTAGTTTTAGTGATGTGAAAATTGTATCTGATTTCGTGTTTACATCTCCGTTTGTAATATCACTGCTAAAAGGTTTTGTTTTGTAGCTTTCTGTGTTTTCAAGAATGTCCAGTCCTCGCCCTTATTGCTAAAATATAGCAATATTATATACTCATTTATTTCCCTGGGTGCCTGTGTGTAAGTGTCAAAGTGTAATGTAAAGTCTCCTCTTTTCGTTTTTTTCTTTTCGCACCAGCACTCAGGGGATGACCCCTACATATGCAATGCACTGTGCCAGAAGTAGGAAATTAGGTTGCGGGAAGGGGGGAAGAGGGAGTAGTGTCTGTGGAGGGATTTTATTCCACACACGGACTGTTCTGCTGAAAAACGAATTTTCTCTGTAATGCGTAGTGCGATTCACTGGCCAATCAACCACAAATGGATGTGCTCTCATCGAAAATCAAGTTAAACGTGAAAACGTGTAAGTATCAGGAACAAGTTCCCTAATTTCATTAGAGCACCTACCATTGTAGTAACGATAGAATAGTGAAACGCACCCCACATTACATCAATGCTCTAGAGAATCAATAGAGTTGGATACTCTATTGTCTCCAATGAGCCTCTTGATCCTCTCCTTCCAATTTTGGACGGATATAGGTGGTATAGATAGTACGGAGATCGGATGGAGTGAAGTATCTTCTATACCGCTTTAGAAAATACAGGCACTTGAAAGCTTCTTTAGAAACCTGAAAAATGTGTTTAGTCCATCGATCATCACACTGAATCATCATGCCAAAAATATCAAGAGCTTCCGATTCCGTAATACCTATATCACCTATAGTAACAGATGCGGCATCTTCCTAACACCAGCACCAGCACCAAAGGCAGATCTATGCGTAAGCATGCATCATTGCCTCTACTCTATTCACACGGCCCCATTCCAAAATTGTCGCGAGATCGTGATTAAGCGTATCATTCATGTTTTGCCTTTTGGAACTAACCTTCAAATGGCCTGGTCTATTACCAAATGAGTACGAGTGACAAATGGCGCTGTCATTTGCAAAAGAATGTATAGGGTTGAAAGTTCGTCAAAGAAACGTTTGTGTTCCCTTAGTCTTGTTTTTAGTGTTCGTACAGTTTGTCCTATATTGACTTGACTCCAAACTCAATTTTATTGCACATATCAACTTGACTAGATGTGTACTTGGACTTGTAAAACGTTGGGCTAAAGAGTTTGATGATCCATACATTACCAAAAGCTTTTATATGTCCCTTGTCAGGCCTATTCTAGAGTATGGATCTATCATTTGGGACCCTATATATATAAAAAAATACTCAGATGTTCTCGAATATGTTCAAAAACAGTTCTTGCTTTTTTGCCTCCGTGATATGAACTTTAGCCCATTGGACTTAACTGCCTAGACTTTCTCTTATTAAGCTACCAACTCTAAGGAGTCGCAGAACAGCACTTAATATTTCGTTCCTTTTTGACGTGATAATTGGCGACGTTTCTACTCATTTACTTATTAACAGGATTACTCTGCAAGGATGTTAATTTCCGTAGACAATTAATGATAAATAATAAAAAAAGTATGTTTGGAGGTACAAGTAAGTCTGTATACTCCGCTCGTACTAAATTTTTTGTTTCTATCGATGTCCGCAGATTATGTCTCAGAGTGTTGCCGGTTTTTAATGCCGTAAGTTAACCCTCTTTGTCAAAAAGGTTTGTTAGTCTATACATTTTTGGTCCTATGTACGTAAAATTGTGCCGTCGTGTAGTATCGGTTGTCTCTTTGTCTTCTTTATTCCCGGTTTTAGTGTGGTATTGTCTAAGAGGTTTGCAGTTGTTGTTTTTAGCTATGGTGTAAATTATGTCGAGTTCTTTGTTGTACTAATTTAGAGTATGTGGGATTATTTTAATTCTGTGTGTCATATGTCTAAGTACTGCTAGTTTATGCTGGGTGCTTCGAGAAGATATGGATGGTACTGTCCGTCATAGTTAGTTTTGTATAGATGTCAAATATTAAACAGTTAGTTCCGCGTGTTATTGTGATGTCAAGGTAATACAAATTTCTGTCTTGTTATTTTTCCATTGTGAATGTAATATTATTATGTGTTTAAGTTTAAGTCTGTTAGAATTTCTTCGGCATTATATTTTTCGAGGATGCATATGATGTCATCTACGTATATCTATAGTAATGAGTTAGTCTGTGTATGTAGTACGCATAAAGATTGCGGAAGTTCGGTTCCCCATGCCGGCTCTGTCAGGTAGTTTGTGGAAGTGGTTATCAAATTTAAGTAGTTTTTATTATCGTCTTTGCAATATTTATATTGTCGGTGATGTATTAGTTGTCGTATAAATTGTTTAGTATGTCCTGTAAGGGAAGTAAGGTTTCTTGTTTTCAGGTTGAAGTTATTGATGTCAAAGGAAATGAGTCTCGTGTTTTCAGTTATCTTGTTGTCTTTAAGTTTTTCGACAAGGTCTTGGCTATTACGTACCGTATATTTATATTGTTTAGCTTAGCGATATGCTGTACTATAAATTTATTGAAATATCCTTCCATAGTCCATATCAATAAAATATACAATTTCTTAAAACTCATCCTTTTTCAACAAACAAACAAAAAATGTGTAAATTCTATGTAAAATCTTTTAACATATAATTTATAGCCATTAGTCTAAGTTACCAGTGCTTTAGTTCATAAGATTTATTAAAATTTTAATTACAATAGATGATGAAATGAATACGGATTTTATAAATTTTTTAACTAGCAAATATCTGGCGATTTCGGAATCTTTTGTTATACCATAATTATAATTTTAGTTATTATGCATTGGGGACATGTCTGCTAGCAACCGCAGGAAAAAAATATATTTGTCAAAAAATGTAGTGATTTCATCACAAATTTAGTTTTATTTATATAGTAATACCCAAAAGTAATCAAAATAAATAAAGTAAGAGAAATTTCGATCGTTACCTGCAATAAAAAGCCATAACTAACAAAAAAATTTAAATGATTTTTTTTAATTTTAAATTTATTATTTATTTTAAATATATTTTTAATTTATTATTCTAAAAAAGCCTTAACTTCGTCGCTTATAACACTATGCTTTTTCTGGCTAAATGAAGGCATCACATGTGAAATGATGGGATCTGATGTTATCATCATTCGGTGTATAATACCTTCGTTCGTGGCAATTCGACTGCATTTTGTGGAGTGTCTAAGGCGATATTTTTTATAGCCTTTGTTACGACTTTCCTGAGCCTCTTCGTATAGTAGGCCTACAGGAAAAATACACTTTTCAATTATATCTTCTCTAATAATCATACTTTTGTGAAGTGTAGGTGGCATATTGTACCACTCGTACAGTGCAACAAACTCTTTTGCCGTCTCCAAACAAAAATTACCAATTTTTTTTGGATCTACTACCTCGGTGATTGTTATAGCTTCGAGAATTATTGAAAACCTCTTGATTATGTTTTCATCTAGACCCATTCTTTCGAAAATCAAAGCAGGATTAGCAAAGAATCTTCGTGACGTATTTCCTGAATTTGTCGTACCAAAGCCTTGCTTAAAAGTAGCAATGTGTATTCCAATTTTCTCTTTAAGTTCACGCTTTATCAAACATTTTCGGGCTTCTTTTATCGAACGAGTATTTGAGTCGACTCTCCCACGTTTAAATTCAATATTATAAAGTACATGCAAAAGACACTCCATCAGATGAATACGCGCATGAAGTGGTGACATACCAAATCGTAGTTCATGTGAACTTCTTCGATTTTATGCATCTTGGATGTTGTAGCTCCACAAATTAAATTCATACCTTTACTTAATTGTGCATAAAAGCGAAACGCGTTCATCGATTTTCATGAGTTATGTCTCATTTTGTTCATAGGTTATACGACTTTACGTGAAAGTAATAGGACTTGACACTTTTTTTACCGTTTTGGATTTTTTATGAATTAAAAAAAAAATTATCTTTTTAGGCAAAAAATATTTTTTTTCTTCATACATTTATTTATAACTTCGAAACTGTTGCTTATGTAGCGAAACGTTTTATATAAATTGATGGAAGTACTTGTAATTCTTGATTTTTCTAAATTTGCTTAAGTAAAATCCGATTAGTGGTTCTAGAGTTATGTTAAATAAAAGGGCCTTATCAGAATTGAGTCGCGAACCAATCAGCTGAAAAATGTTGTACTGTGTAATGCAACAAATTAATAGGTGGCACCTGGTGGCACTTGAAATTGATTAAAAATGTAAAAGCAGATATGAGACAATGTATTAGTAGTGATTTCCAACTGTGCGAAAGTAGGGCTAAAATTGCATGTCCAAATGTTTGGATTTTTTTTTTCATAAAAATGAAAAAAACAAAAAACTTAAGTCTCTGCAGAGTTTATTTTTTCAATTTTAGTATACTGAAATATCGTATTTTAAATAAAAAATAAATAGAAAAACATAAGCTTGCTTAATAAAATAATATTCGTTTTGGTTTAAATTAAGTTAATTCAGTAAAACATACAAGTACTGAGCTTGAGACGGATATAAAAAAAAACTAGAAGTCAGATCAGAGTAAACATTTTTGATTTGATTGTACCATTTAGTCTAAAATTTCAAAATATCACTGCATATTGCATGAAGAGTATGTTGACAATTTGACTTTTTTTCACGAAATCCCCAGTGTAAACCGTTCCCGCACATGTAAACTTGCCGACGACACGACTTTTCTTAGCGTTCACAAAAGTCCCCAAATATCATCTAGTTACCTTTAGGAGAGTTAAAACAAATGAACAAATATCTGGGTAGAGACTCATGTTCTTCTATTCGTATAAATAGTCAAGTTACGCCACAGCATCCAGAGCTAAAATATCTTGGCATACATATTTACCGACGCTTAACGTGGAAAAGTCACATCCAAGCAAAATTGATACAGCTGAAGCTAAAAGCAGAGTAAATTAATTGGGTAATTCCTGGAAATTCAACCCTTGGCTTAGATTGTAAACTTTTATTGTAGAATTCAATGGTCAAACCTATATGGTGTTATGAGTTTTAATTATAGAGCACTGGCTTCAAATTTGGAAAAAATTTAAGGGCTCCAAAATAAAATTTTACGGATGATAACAAATGTACCCGGGTATATAAAAAAAAACTCTAGCATTGATAAAGATCTTAATATTCCATTAATTTCTGATAAAATAGCAAATAATGCAGCATTGGATCTGAAGAAGTTAAAAATACACTCAACATTCCTAACGATAGTGGTTACATGCGGCTAAAAGGGATAAATCTTGCTTCTATTAGCCGAGCATTAGAAGAACAGCTATCACATATTAGCAACCATATAACACACAATTTAATAGTCTGGCAATTGTTGGTCCTTACAAGTTTTTTTTTTAAATTTATATTTAAGTTGTTAAAACTTATTGTTAGGCAAAACTCTGAAGATAAAATAAAATATCATGGAACAAATAATTATATTTTTATATATTTTATTTTAAAGTTTAATTAAAAGGTTATAATATAATAAACTAATATTTAGACTTACCTTTTAATATTTAATAGTTGGTTCTTTTTAAATCAGTTCTGTAACAGTACAGAAAACTGTGATAACGAATATGTTTTAAAAGTTATTTTTGCAAAAATGTTTCTCAATTTAATAAAGAGCCAAGATTAATTTTTTAAGATTTCCAAAAATTATTACAAACAATTTATAATAATATGACTTGACATTAATTCTTGATATCGTTTTTCTGCTATTTTAGTTTTATATATTATATTTTATATATATGTAGATATATATTTATAAATTCTTTATAAAATAATTTTTAATTAATTTTTTTATATATAAATTATGTTCTTAAAGAACTTGATATGTATTTGATATGTAAGATTTTTTAAATTTAAAACTAACTCATTGAATTTTAAATAATTTTGCTTTGGTTAGCAACATACGTTATTATTTCTACTATCGCATTAAATTTATTACAATAATCTAATTTTATTTGATATGTTTGGTTTACAGAAAATTTGTATAATTTACGTTATATCATCACTTTTATGTTTTGCGTTTTTTAACAAAACTGATATGTATGTGATAAAAGATTTTTTTGTAATAATTCTATAACATAATTTTAATTATGTTTTTATGATTTGAAAAGGAATTCGAGAATTTTATTTTTAGTTTAAATTTAATTTTTGTACAATTTTTCCCTATTTTTCATTAACGCGTATACATTTTTATTAAGTTAATTATTTTTGTTATAATTTCTTTTATAAGTTTAAGACTATTTTGTTGATTTTTTGGGTTTATATTTTATATTCGTAGTCTAATGTTGATATGTATCGTTTTTATAACATTTGATATGTTTTGATATATATATTAATAATTTTGTTTAGCTTAATTTCTTATCCGAACTGCATTATTTTATTTTTTTATTATTTTTTTTTGTTCTTAAATTTTAATTCTATTGGTTTTTATTTAAATGATTATGATTATTTAATTTTCCTTTTTGGTATTGGTTTTATTGTTATTTTATTAGGATTTGCATATTATTATTTCCTTAAACTGTTTAAACTGTTTTAAATTACAATTTAAAATTTTACTTTAAATGGTTTTTGTTACTTTAGATATTATACAGATTATATTATATTTTACATACAGCTGTAAAATATATTTTATATAAAGGATTTTTAAGTTAGAACATTTATTAGTAATTATACATCCATAATAAAAATATAAATTTTATATTTACCAGACATTCTTATAAAAGCGGCTAAATTCTCTACTGTGAGATATCGTTACCAAAAAAACTCTTTATCTAAAAATCTGTTGTCATATTTAAATTATTTTTAGTAAACGGTGTTTTAAATTGCCATTTATGGTATTTTTTTAAAATACCATAATTTTCAGTTTGAATATTTTTTGGCCAAAACAATCTCTTGCCAATTTTTTCTAAATCAGCTGTTTTAAATATTTGTTTAGTTAAGTTTTAGAAAATCTGCAATACTTATTTATTTAATTAAGTATATGATATTAATATAATTTTATTTTTTTGTAGAGTATAAATTTAATTTAAAAACTTTGGTACAAGTTTTTATTTCTTCACTTTTACGTTTCGTTTTATTCGTATTTCGAGTTTTTTAAAATAGCCGTTAATTTTGAATTTATATTAATTTATTGCAGGTTAAATTTTCTGTATTTATTTTGATGTTTTGTTTTTTGAAAATTTCTACTTTTATCTCTTTTATTGATGTATTATTTTAAATCTCTTTTTTTTTAAATCCAATAAAGTAGTTTTAAGGTTAATCTCTTTGAAAAATTTTTCCGACATTTAACAATTGTACTGTCATGTGCACTACACTAAAGTAGATAGAAATATTAAATTCTCATAGAAACTTTAAGTAGATCTTTTTTTCGAATATTAATTTCTACTCCGAGGGTTTCACATAATTTTCACATAATTTTAATTCGTTTATGTGTCTACATAATACACAGTTTAAGAACTGTCTTTAGCATATAAAAGCACCAGTATACTCTCTTTAATACTGCTTTTGAAAAAAAAAACTTTTTTAAATGACTTTTTGGAATATTTGAAAGTTATTACTTTTTGAAATCTTTTTTCTTCTCTCTTTTATATTTTGCAGTGGTTTTAAAAAATTTTTAATGTTTTATTATATTTTTAATTTAATAACTTTAATGATTTATAGTTTTTCTACTATTTTTGCCTTTTTAAAAGTTAAGATCTTTGTAAAGACAGATTTTTTATAATAAGAGAAATCGTAATTCTTTCTCTCTCTCTCACTCTCTCTTTGTGTTAAATAACTCCGCTTGCAGTTGGTTTCTAGACATATTTTTTAATCACTTAAGGGGTATTGATTTCACTAAACAATTTTTGTTTTGGCTTTCACTTAATTAGGAAATTTTAATTTATAATACTTTAAACTCTGTTAAACTCAATCTATTTCTCTCTTTGCTTCTGATGTAAGAGAAAAATTTTATTTGATCTTTAAATAATTTAGTTCAGGAATTCTGCATTTATTTTACGTTTATTGCAGACATTTTTAATTTAAATTATGTTAATTTCTTTCCACACAGCATTTTTAGATTTCCTTGGCATTAAAAATCTGCTCAAATTTCTTTTCAATTATTTAAATCTTCAATTGAAAATTAAACACATTTTTGTCTAAGTGTATTTTAAAATGCACAAAATATTATTTTCCTTTCTACTGACAAGTATTACTCTCTGCTCTATATTCTATTTGTAATCTGTTTTATTTTTCTTTTTATCTACTTTAAATAATTTTTTTGCTTAAATTTCTCTTATTATCACTCTTTGTATTTTACTCACACCAAACTGTGTTATATATTCAATTGTTTTTACCACTGTTATTTATTTGCTATTACATTTTGTTGCACACTTTCTTTGAAATACATGAAGTACGATAAAAGGACGGCAACAGCAACAACGATACTTTTTAAGTGGTGTATACTTTTCGGCTTATAAAAATAACCTTTAACACTTCTTACAACAATTTATATTAATTTTTATTATTTGTAGATAACTTTAAGTCCTTCCTAAGTATTTTTTTAATATAATATGATAATTATACATTAGCAAATTGACTTCTTGTGCTGTTTTTTTATTTATTCCGCCTTCCTTTATCGATAATAACTAACAAATACATAAAAATACGGCCTATAGTAAGGCGTTATTAAATAATATGCGTATAGTGGTGTTTATTTTAACATTAGCTTTTATACTTTATACTTTTATTAATTATTATTTAGTTATAAGAATTTTAAAGCAGAATCCTTTGTATTTTGAAAGCTTCTTAGCTCGCCTAAAACTATGCCTAAAATTTTTGCTTTTCTAATTACTTGGGAGATGAATTCTTTTCAACTTTTAAATATTTTTGTTTTTAATTTTTTATTACAAAAGAATATGAAATTTTATTTCCACCTAGATTTTAGTTATTAGTTTGTGATGTGTTAAAGTTGAATGTTTAACATTCACTCATTGTTTGTCTAGCTGGGCCATGAGGATGAAGTCAATTTCTTTAAAATTTTCATCATTTTTTACTCACTCCACTTTATTAGAGATGAAGCAGATAAAGCAAAATCTCTATGTATTTTTTATTTGTATTTGATTGAATGACTTATAAGGGAAGTTTAGTACTTAAAGGTGTGAGTGTATACGTATGAATGTCTCGTCTTCTTGTATTATTAATGCGACATTTATTTTGTTATTAAAGTAAAAACTTTTTTTTATATTTTTATACTTTTATTTTAAAATGTGTGATATGCTTCACTTACGTCACCGTTTATTTATACAAACGCCTGATAATTATTTTATTAAATTGTATTTTTGTACGAATTTCGCTTTTCTTTTAACTTTGTAGTGTTTTGCTTGCAGTGTGGGGGTAGTTTAATGTCAACATTAATAATTTAATAGGGGTAAAAAAGTTTCTTTTCATTTTTTTAAATCTCTGTTTACATTTTGCTTGTTTAGTATTTTTCCCTTCTTCTTGTCAATTTGACAATTGGGTTTGTTTTCTACACGCATGTCAAAATATTCGCCATTCTATTACAATTATCACATATTTACACCATACTATTATTACGAAGCCAGAAGTAAACTGCGACACTCTCTGTCTGGCAACGATAATTTATAAACATGTTCACAAACCTTTTTTTAGCAAGCAGAGACAAGAACCATAGAGAGTAATTTTAAATTGTAACGTATAAAATTATTTACAAAGGAGTAAATTTTACATTCCAATGATCTAAAACGTTTTAAATTAAAATATGTGCCCAAATAAAATTGTCAATAAACATTGTAATATATTGTTACGAATGTGTCTTGCTGAAGTCTTAAAATAAAATAATTAAGCAATAAAGCGAACTACTGGTTACAAACTGCGTTGAAATTTTATACACACACAACAACAATTTGATATGCTGTTTACTAACTGCCTGGCATGCAAGAAAAAATAAAAATACATGTACGCTGTTTACCATCTAAACGCGCAAGACAAAAACTAATTTTACAACAACACACATACATGTTATTTACTATCTGCGTAGTGTTCTAAGAAACCCTTTTCTACAAAAGACAACAACAAATATTTTGAAATAAATCCCAAGCAGAAACCTGATTAGCATAAAAAAAAGTAAACTATATACATAGACATACAGGCGATATAAAGGGAGTAGAAGATTCTTAAATCTTTTAGACTTTAAATGGACAAATATAAATAGGGCAGCGTCTGAGTGGCTAATCAGTCAGTGTAAAATTAAACCTTATCAAGTAAAGACGTACATCTTAAGTAAATTGTTCTGTAGTGCCAACTTTGTGTAGCTTAAGTAAATAAAACTGTTATAAATTTAGAAATTCTAAAAACTGGTGTTATTTATTTTGCAATAAAGAACTCACAACGAAACGTTTATAAAAGGTATAAACATAACAATATATTCAGCTTATTTAAATTTTATTATTTTTAAATTTTTTTATTATTTTTTTTTTATTATTTTTGTAATCGACCTTTTTATATTTTAAATAAATATCTGTTATTCTTTTCAACGGTTTTTTTTAATTAACAATATATATTTTTTTCGATATTTTGCTTACCTGTGGAAAGCTTTTTCAGGAAATTATTTTTTATTTTTTACAAAAACAAAAAATTTTAACAATTTGAAAGAAAAAAAATATATATTGTTAATTAAAAAAGACCGTTGAAAAGAATAACAGATATTTATTTATTATTTTTATATAAAATAAGAAAGCTATGAAATTAGTTGGAATAATTGTACGCGATAATTTCCGTACATCTACTAAGCCAGTAAGAAAGGGATTAGTGGAGAAAAGTCTATTATTCCACGGAAAAGACTCAACATCAACAAAAATCTAATATAATGAAACATTAGGTTTTGTTTTGCCACCATTCCAACATAAAAACTTTATTGCTTGGCGAGCTAATAGTGCACCTTGCTGCCTTGTATAATTATGATATCTGGAAAGGAAATTATTCCTTATTATCTCCTGATTTCTACTTCTAATTGGTTTAAACAAATGCTTAGAATTATTCTTATCAAATATTCGTATGCTAAGTGTGGGAAAATAATTTAACAATATTTTGGTAAATTATTTTCCCAGAAAATAATTATTTTCCCAGACAGAATATGAAGCGTGGTAAACATAGCGAGTATAAGTGCGGTTGTACGTACTCACATTTCCTATGTGAAACATTTGTAGGCATGCTCGTATTCACAACTTAATCGTTGTGCATTTTCCAGGTAAGAACGCTTGTGACCATTTCTAGATTTATTTACATATACATGTTTGCCTGCGCACCTCCACATTGAAATATAACACACCCGATAATCCTAGATATTAGTGCTTTAGTTCTTAAGATTTATTATAATTTTAATTATAATAGATGATAAAAAAAAAATATAACAGACTGCATGTACGGTTGGTTTGCAACAAAAACATTGTTAGTGATCGCTGCTAATGTAAATTTGTAAACAATTTATTAATTGGTAGTAAATTGTTTAGTTTTGTTTCCCCGGTGAATGAACCAATGTTTTTAGTTCCTCCTCTTAACGTCCTCCCGGCTGATTGTTTGTGAATTGCGAGCGCTTTCAATGTGAATACATCATTATCAAGCCACGTACGTAAACAATGCACAACAACCAGGAAGGACGTTAAGAGAAGGAATCAAAAACTTTTTAATTGATTGCATAGCAAATCACAACAATCAACTTACACAATGTATGCACGCTAAAAAGCACGATTAGTAGGATTGCAAAAATAAACTTCTACTGGAGCAGTTCACCCTCATTAAACGCCAATCGTATGATTAGCAAATTGGCAGTGATGGACGCAAAATAAAAAATGTTCCCGCTACACTAAACACACTGTTAAATTTTCTTAAATTTTCTTCTAAATACGTATTAAGAAGACCCTTTAATTTGTAGATAAAAACTGCAGTGAAGCAGTTCCATTTGATTTTGTTGTTCTGTAGGCTCTACCTTTGTTATATGAAATTTAACTACAAAGAAAATGCTTACCATTTCTATAGCATTTTTCTTGCTTTAATAAGGGAATGATAATAACAAAATAAAATTATAACTTTTTCTGTATTGGGAATATTGAGCATAATATTGTTATAAAGATGTTTTATTTATGTGTTAAAAGAAACTAATTATCAGTACAAAATCTAAACGAAATGACCTACTGTGTATTTTACAAACTGCGTAGTTTTATAAGAAATCTTATACACGCAAAAAGAAAAACAACAACATACTTATAAAAAATTCCACGACATAAGCTAAACAACCGAAAACAAAAACAACTAAAACAGAACAAAAACAAAATACACAGTCAAAAGGCGCCTACACTGAATGATAATAACAACAACAACAATATGTGTGATGTTAAAGTAGAATATTCTTATATATGCGAGAACCGGTTAAAACAACTATATAAGTGCTGGTTGCTGTATAAATAAAGTAATTCAAGTTGAAACATCGTTGAGAGAAGACAACAAAATAATAGAGTATCTTTTAGGCGTTACATTGGTGAAGTTACCATCGTTTTTATATTGTGTGTATTGTAAGTGAAAAAATCGTGTAATCTAATTTAGAACTCTAAAGTGCTGTGGTATTAGTTTACAATGAAAGAACTCAATGTAACAAAACGTTTGTTAAAAGGAATAAACATAACAATATGGGTTTTCCTTTGGAAAATGCTTTTTTAAAACAATTTAGACAATTTATACAAATAGATAACAAAAAGAGAAGTTTAAACGAATTCAAAAGTTCCTAACTAATATATTTACGGATAGCTAAACTGGCTTTTGCGGATTTTTAAGTGTAACAACTTTCAGCTAGGAGATTCGACTCGTAAAAACCTCGGAACCCTGTCTGTTATAATGCAGAAATCAATTGAAAATTTTTTTTGCAATACTACTTAGTTTTGATCTCATTATTTTCTCTTGTACATGTTGTAGACGTCATTGTTAAAATGTTCAGTTGATAACAATGGACAGTAAGTTTGAGCGTTTTTGTTATGAGGCGTCTTTGTTATCAGACTGCCAGTCGAATGGTATTTTTTTTTTTTTAAGAGAAGTAGCACTTCAGGCAACAATGCCTATTTAGTCAAGTACCGTGCTATATCCTTTAGGAAAGGGATAGAGAAGAGATGAAACAGGTGGTGAAAGTAGAAGGATAGTCGGAAATCAACTGCCGTATAAAAGACAGCACAGCGACTAGTGACTATGCCTTCATCGCTGAGCGGCCCCAGCGACAGTCAATTTTAACTTTGTAGTGAAAAAAACCAAGGTCTTCGTTGGGAATTGAACCTACAACCCCCATACTGACAAGCTAGTACACTACCTACTAGCCTACAGGCGCACTTATACCGTAGATGTCTGCATTAATTAATTTAATCAGCTGTTTAAAAAAAATAGATCATTGGAACTAGTCTAGTCAGAACTAAAAATAAGTACCAAAATAAAGGTTAAATTAAAACTGTAATGGTGCTTATTTTTTAAATATTTATTCCATACGTTAAGTTTATTTTTAATATAAAAACGAGAGTAAACTCTTAACAGGACAATAACTCTATAAGATTTTAAAAATATTAATTGAATCTTGTGTAAACTTAGAACGAAAATATTATTTTTAAACAAACCTTAATTTTATATTTGCGAATCTTGTCCTAATAGTCGACCCCTTATCACAACACAAAAAAAGAGCAGCGAGACTAAAATAAGCCAAAAATAAATTTATTTTAGAAAAAATAACAAAATATAAAAAAAACATAATAAAGTAAATGCTACAACGACAGCATCAATGACAATAGGAAAAATTTTATACACATGCAACACACATACAAAATTCATACATACAAACAGGATAAAAAAGACTTAAAAAACAGATATGAAATCATGATGATGCAGAAGGAAAAACGAAGGAACGGGTATCAGTAGCAACATAGAGAGAGAGAGAGAGAGAGAGAATAAAAAAAAAAACAAGAACAAAAAATCAATACAAAGCTCAATGACGTCAGCCCTGAGTATACAGACGTCTTGTGTCCACTGAATGTATAAGAAATACATTTTTTTGAGAATGTGTTACTTTAATACAGCAGACGTAGTAGTTGCTAGTATACGAGTAGGGAAAATACACATTTTATGTTAAGATAAAAAAATAGCAAATCCATTCACAAGAAAACACCGCAAACGTCTCTATTATTACATACAAAAAAATATTACTTTACTCACTTCTTGTTTAAATCCTTACAAAACGAACAACGTTGGCAAGCATTACAAGAGCGAGGAGCACAACAAAAATAACAGGAACAAAAGCACGCACAGTTAAGCTCAAAAATTAAATATTAGGAGATTTGACGTAAAACTGAAAACCGAATTTAACAAAGACACACAGAAAAAAGAAAAAAATGCTTATCTGTGTAGTGGTAAGAGATGCTCGTCATAAAGGAAAATTGCGCAGAGTTTACACATGCATTAACGTGTACAAATCTTAAATGAATTCTATTTAATTTTTACTCAATGCCTAATATTGCACAGTGTCTTTGTACGAAAAAGAAATTGGATAATATGAGATTTCTGTTGCAAAAGATATTTAAAACTAAACTTTTAAAGGGCATTATAAAGCAGTTTTAAAGAAACTTTAGAAAAAATGGAAGTGTGATTTTTTTATGTGGTTTTTTTTATTGATCGTTAGAACCTCAATACTCAGGACCCCTACTCATGCAATGCAATTTACCAGAACTGGAAATGGGAAGGAGGAAAGAGGGAGTAGTGTTTGTTGACATTTGATTTAAGTTTTCCTACATTAAAAGTGACAGGAAAGCCCTCTGGAGGGAGTTTATTCCACATAAGAACTGTTCTGCTAAAAAACGAATTTTCCCTGTTATGCGTAGTGCGATTCACTGCCCAATCGGCCACAAATGGATGAGCTCTTAACGAAAATCGAGTTAAACGTAAAAATGTTTCGAGTTCATTAGAGCACTTACCATTGTAGTAACGATAAAACAGTGAAATACAACCTACATTACATTGTTGCTCTAGGGAATCAATAGAGTTAAATGCCCTACCGTCCCTAATTATTCTCTTGCCCCTCTCCTGTACGCGGCCAAGCAACTGCAAAATAGACTTTGGGGCGCCAGCCTATACATGAGAGTTGTATTCCATCTTTGGACGTATATAGGAGGTATAAATAGTACGAAGTTTGGATGGAGTGAAGTATCTCTTACACTGTTTTAGAATGCAGAGGCACTTCAAAGCTTCTTTAGAAACTTGAACAATGTGTTTAGTCCATCGAACATCACACTGAATTTTAATGCTAAGAACATCAAGAGCTTTCGATTCTGTAAAACATACATCAACCGTAGTAACAGGTGCAGTACTATTTACGAACACAGATCTATTCGTAAGCATACAATATTGCATCTTACGGCCACTAAAATCAACTTTATTTGCACGAACCCATTCAGAGATCGCTACGAGATCGTGACTGAGCGTATCATTCAATTTCCTTCTTTTGGAGCTCACCTCCAACTGGTTCGGTCTATTACTAAATTAATACGAATGGCACTATCATCTGCGAACTGAGTCATTTACCACACAACTGAGTCACTTCTGAACTGATTTTAAATATTTTGGTCTTAGATAAAGTTGATGGTTTTTAAAGAAAAGTTCATGATTTTAACATTTTCATTGATCCATATCCATATAAAACTTTAATAAAGTTAGTTGGTCGCCATAAGCGACATAATTTTACTAACGTGGCCGTGTCTTTTGAATCGTCATATTCAAACACTTGAAATTTATACAGAATGTATACTTTTAAGTCGTCTGTAGTACCAAGTTTAAAACTTAAATTTGAAAATTAACGAGTGTCCTCTTTAGTAATAATTACAGGGTATACTTATAATTGATATAATTTGAATTATATGCTCTAATCTTTTGAGTTTCTCTGTGGGTATTGTTGTTCCTATTGAATAATTGCTCGTAACACTCAAAGAGATGAAATGCGTACTGATGATGGGAACATTTTTTGTATGCTTCCTCCAAAAAGTTTCATAGCAGCTTTTTAGCCGATGCATTACTAATCATAATAAAAGTAACTAAACTTTTTTCTCGCTATCAATTATAGGAGTTACTTGTAGCTCAGGAGTGCCTTTACATTTTGCAAATGTTGCTCCACAGTTTGTACTTAACAACGATGCAATGTTTGTGGTAAATAGTTATAGTAGTTACATATTTTACAGCTTATTGAACTACGATTTGGTATTGTAAAATCGCAGCAAAACTAACTCAGTCATGACAGCGTCAAATTGCTCTTACTTTCTTCTCTCTCTTATGTTTCGTTGATGTTCTGAGTTCTAAGATTGTCTTGGCTGCTAAATTATAATTATTTGCTTTACACTAAAGTCGCAATTGGGAAATGAACTCATGATTCGTAATCTTCTGTTTTAAAAACGTGCAGAAGAAAGTTAGAGGCATAAGCTTGGATTGCAAATTTTATTTTCACCTGTAGCCCATGTACTAGCTTACATGACTGGGGGTTGTGGGTTCGATTCCCAACAAAGACCTTGGTTTTTTTTACTACAAAAAAAAAACAAAATTAACTGTCGGTGGGGCTGCTTAGTGATAAAGGCATAGTCACTGGTCACTGAGCTGTCTTATACCACACATAATTTCCGTAACTATCCTTCTACTTTCACCACCTGTCGTATCTCTTCTCTATCCATTTCCTTAAGAATGAAGCACGGTACTTCTCTTAAAAAAAATTTTTTCGTAAAAATATTTGTTTCTTCAATCATATATTTTTCTAACCAATCAAAACGTTTTCCTAACCTATTGCCAAAACAAACACTTTTCAGATCTACTTAATCGAGGCAAGCATATGCGTATCGTCATAACGCAAACAAATATAAAAATACATGCGAAAATTTCAATTTTGATGGACATGTGTACACAAGCAGCCGGAATCTATAGTTTTTCTGCGAGAGTAAAGGTCTATGACATTCTTAGTGTTGAGTTTGTTTTCGCTGATGTCTGAACTCTGGGAGCAGCAAGCGGATGAAGTGGTAAACTTTATGCTGTCATAGATAGCACAATTGTTGGTAAAAATCATCCTGAATCTCTAGGCGATTTGTATAGATAGATAATCTTGGAAATATCATTATTTCATTGGCCATTTCGCAGCCATTTCATCTGTTCTGTTTCTTCTAGTCATTGAAGAAGAGCCAATTTCTTTTAATCGTAGAGATATTTAATGACAAATAAATAATAGTTTTCTGGAGAAGCTAACTTACACAGATGACATAAGTCTTCTATCGCAAAAAGTGTCTAACATAGCGTTAATGAAATGTAAAACTAAATGCTGTAAAGAATCATAAGTAGAGGAAATATCTCATCAGCAATTGTAGTCGATCAAAATTATGCTGTAAAACAACTATTTTGATATCCCAGCGGTGGTGCAGAGATATATGTAGAAATTAAGATAAATAAGGCTTGAGTTGTTCTTGGATGGCTATTAGCGATTTTGAAAAACAAAAAAATTCAATTCAGCACCCAATTACAAATATTTGATTGAAAAATAAACCAGGTTTTACAAATCTGGTGGGATTAGAAGTTAGCAGAGGAAAATAGCATGCATTTCGACATGAGGATGTCAACATTTTCAGGGCGACAGAGAACGGCTATTGCTGATATTTACAGCAGCCATAATATACTGATATTTGTAGGAGTTATTAAAACAAAACGTAACGAAATTCAAAAGAAATCGGTTTTTAATACAGAAAATGTATTATACTCTACATCAAATATTAATCGTTCTCTTCAAAATAAATCTCTTTCAATAGCGAAGTGAAGACTAAAAATTCATTTAAAATCAAGTACGACGAAATCAAATAAAATTGAAAAATTATTTCAGAAATATATTTTATCGAGTCCATTATTATTGTAATCATTTTTAATTAATTAATAAAACTTTTTTATTATCCTGTGCAACCACTGTTAGCCGCGATATCTAACCCGTATATTTACCAGCTTTATGCGTATCGTCATAACTGCATAGTACACATGTACATATACAATAGTATTTGACAAAAAAAAAAGTTCATCACAATATGTTTGTTTCACCTTTTGCTGTTTGAAATTTTTGCCGCTTGACAGTATTGTCATATTGTTTAAGTTATTCAGTTTTACGATAACGTTTCAGTAGAAATTATTTCTGGTTGTTTTAAGCAAAAAACTATAGAAACATGGCAATATGGCCAAAATAAAAAACTTAAAACGAAAAGTAGAAGATAGTATTTGACATGCTTTTATTTAAAGATAAACAATCTGAGATAACAAAGCTGTTTGTGGAATTTTCTTTTCTTCTAAGCGTTTTTTTTAAAGTATTATTTTAATTTTTAACTCAATTACCTTTCAAATGTATGAACGGTAGAAGTAGAGATATTTATATTGATACAAGAGATAACTACAAAATGTGTAGCTCTCTTTTACCTAAATTTATTTATTTATGTAAAGTTATTCCAAATAAAACTTATTTCTAGTTTTAGCAATAAATATAAAAAATAATTATATATTATATAAAATTATAATTATTTAATTATATAAAAATATATATAATATAATATAATATAATATATATTATATAATTATATAAAAAATAATAATAATTATTTATTTATTTTGATTTGTTTTAGTAATTATTTTTTTATTTGTATCAACTTATTCTTTATACCAATTATTTGAGGTTTAGTAATAAGTATAAAAAATAGTTATAAATTATTTATTTATTTTGTTATTTATTTTTTTATTTATTTATTTATTTATTTTATTTATATCAAATTATTCTGACTAAAATTTATTCCGAATTTTAGTAATAAATATAAAAAATAATTATAAATTGTTTATTTATTTTATTGCTTATTTATTTAATTTATTAATATAAATAAAATGAAACTTATTTCGAGTTTTAGTATTATATATATAAAAAAAATTATAAATTATTTAATTATTTTCATTTATTTTATTAGTTATTTATTTTATATATGTCAACTTATTCTTTATACCACTTATTTGTAGGTTTAGTAATTAGTGTAAAAAAGAGTTATATATTAATTATTTATTTTATTATTTATTTTTTTATTTATTTGTTTTATTTATATCAAGTTATTCTAAATAAAATGTATTTCTAATTCTAGTAATAAAAATAAAAAATAATTCCAAATTTTTTATTTATTTTTATTTTTTTTAATGTTTATTTATTTATTTTATTTATATAAAGTTATTCTAAATAAAACTATTTTCGAGTTTTAGTAATAAATATAGAAAATAATTATAAATTATTTATTTATTTTGATTTATTTTATTAATTATTTATTTTATTTATATCAATTTATTCGTTATACAACTTATTTGGAGGTTTAATAATAAGTATAAAAAAGAGTTATATATTAATTATTTATTTTATTATTTATTTTTTTACTTATTTATTTTATTTATATCAAGTTATTCTAAATAAAATTTATTTCTATTAATAAAAATAAAAAATTAATTTAAATTTTGTATTTCTTTTTATTTATTTTATTTATTTAGTTTATTTATATAAAGTTGTTTTAAATAAAACTTATTTCGAGTTTTAGTAATAAATATAGAAAATAATTATAAATTATTTGTTTATTTTGATTTATTTTATTAATTATTTATTTTATTTATATCAATTTATTCATTATACAACTTATTTGGAGGTTTAGTAATAAGTATAAGAAAGAGTTATATATTAATTATTTATTTTATTATTTATTTTATTTATTTATTTTAAATAAAGTTATTCTAAATAAAACTTATTTAGATTTTCAGTAATAAATATAGAAAATAATTAAAAATTATTTATTTAATTTGATTTATTTCATTATTTGTTTATTTAATTCATATCCAGTTAGTTTTACTACAACCCAATAAGCACAAATTTTTTGTGAATTCCAATGTTGGATTTTCAGTGTGAATTCAATCTTGAATTACATTTGAAATCCATCCGTTTTCCAGTCTGTTTGAAGTTTGTTGAAAAATAGTCAGAGTCAGCTAAATGTCAATCATAAAATATTATAATATTAATAAATAAATATTAAATATTTTTAATTAATGGTGAACAACTTTACAACGCGAAAGTCGAAAAATTTTTAAAGTGAAAATAAAGAAATAAAAGTGAAAATAAGCAAAACGAAAACAAAGAATATAAATCGAAAATTAAACAATATAAAGAAATTTGGAATAAATAAATATAAAGGTATGTAGTCAAAGCCAAAAGCAGATGCTCGTAAAATTTTTGCACTGCTTATCCAGAATCAGCATATTCTGTGAAATGAACAACCAATGGGAATAGCTTCCAACGATGTCCACGTCGCTTTGAACGATGAACCGTCTGTCTGTGAGGGCACAATTATAAAAGTAGAGGGTAAATCTGATACTAAAATTAATTCTGTAGGAAACAGGGACTTAAAAATACAGCTGCAATAAACAGTTTAGTGCAAATCCTTCCCCAGCATCATAAGGATTTGCCATCGGATGGCCGAACTTTATAGAGCACTCCGAAATGCCCAGATATTGAAACTATGGGTTCGGGTGAGTTAATGTACTATGGCCTTATAACACTATTTAAATACTGTTGGAACGTTGCTTAAATAACACTGAAATTCCATGCTTGAATTCAACGGTAAAAATAGGTTTGGTTCGACTTGAATTCCACTGCAATTTCATGCTTGAATTCAATTATAAAAACAGGTTCGGTTCGACTTGAATCACATTGTTATTCAAGGCTGGAATTACACTGTAAAGGTACTGTTTTGTTCGACTGCAATTTAATGGTTAATTTTGCTGAATTCGCTATTGAATTCAACTGTGTTTCAACTGTAATTCAACGCTGGAAATTAGAAATTGTGACTGGATTTCAAGTGTAATTTCACTTGAATTTCAACCAAAATGCTTATTGGGAACTTATTTCGAGTTTTATTAATATATATAGAAAATAATAAATTACGTTACATACTAGAAATGATATTATTAATAATTAATTTTTATTATTTTAAAACTCAAATTATAAATAAAATAAAAAATGAAATATAAAAGATTTTTGAGGTTTGTTGTCTTTTTGCTTTCGTGATAAGATTTACATCTGCACCTTGCGTGGGCCTTAATTTGATGGTGGTCTAGAATCATTCACCATGTAGGTGTGATTAACGGTGAAATGATCCTGGCCACCATAAAACAATACCTGTATGGGGCCGCAAAACCACAACCAACATGATACTTCCAAAAGGGCTAAACTCAATAATCTGCCAAAGAACAGCTAAATGTCTAAAGAGACAAATAGCGGAACTCTGCGAGCTCACTGATTCCCGTGAAAATAACGTGGAGCTTCCAGTTGACCCCTGCTGCCTTCAGGGGACTAGGCTCCTTTATCCCCCAGCAGCACAGGTGTAGATAGTAAAGTATTCCATACAGATCGATAAATGTGCCCCCGGGGGGATCTTTTTGCGTTAATGGTTTAATATAATTCTTATTTAATCAATTAGGCTTGAGATATAAGATTCTTGAGTTTTCCATTTAAAATTTATAGAAAATCCGCTGATGAGCTACACAAGCAGTAGAGAAAAATCCATTTAGATACTCCTTCTGCAATAATAAATGTATTATCGTATTTTAAATAATACATATTTTATAAGAATATTATAAAATTTTTATATAAAATAATCTAGCACAATTAGTGCAGATTCACTTAAAAATCATTTCAAATAATAATTTGTTTTTATTTTTGTTTAAAGTAATTTTATGGAAAAGCAAACCAAAATACTTATGGCTCTAAAAATCAGAAAATGTTCACAGTAATTTTAAAGCAATTTCGAAGCAGCTACGAGAAAAAAAAAGATTTTGTCTGTCGTTTGTACCTAGCAGAGGTAGTAGGATGCGTAAGAGTTTATTTTGTATTGTTCTCCTAATGTTCTTCGATTAAAATAGTTATATAAAAAAATAGATTGCATGTTAAAACTATAAATAGTATGCTAAAGAAGAAGTTCTCATTTCTAGATAAAAACGTAAGTTGTTAGATATTCTGCTTATAAATTTCTCAATATTATTTATAGGATGTGGAAATTTATATAACATTTTTTATTTTGGAATAGTTTAAAGTTTACTTATTCCCAACATTTTGCATAAGAATATTTGATAAGACGTTTTTATAAACAAATTAGAAGCAAGAATTAGTGCATAAAAGTGAGATGGACTGCTAGCTCGCTCCAATAAAATTTTAAGCCGGGCAACTGGCAAAACAAAAACTATTGTTTTTATTTTACTACAGTTCCTGATAGTTGAATTATTATTTAAGATCTGTATCGCTGAATAAATTTAAATGATATATAAGTTAATCGTTTTTTTTATGTATCTATTATAATAACCAAACAAGTTGATAGCCTCTACTTTTTTCCAACGTTCGCATTAAACAGTAGTTAGAAGGCGTAATGTCCGGGCTGTAAGGCGAATGATCCAAAAGTTTCCATCCACTGTTTTTTAAATTGTTTTCAACTAGTCTTGCAACATGTTGCCGAGTGTTCTCCTAATGGAGGATTATGGGCTCGTGTTTGCTCGAATATTCTGGCTGTTTTTCTTGCATTGCACACTTCACACGATTAACTTGTTTTTGATACGGAATCCTCGAATCCTCTGCACTGATTTTTACAGCTCATAATACAAAACACCCTTCTAATCCCACTAAATACAGGGCATTACCTTGGCATCGCATATATCCGGCTTGAGTGTTGATTTAACTGGTTGGCTTCAAATATGACTACTTGAGCTTGTGGTTATCTTTATGTAGCGCCAGTAACAATGCGATTAAAAAAAATACATATTTTTGAAGCATCCAAGCAACATTTTCGGCATGAGAAAACGCCTTTCAATGTCTCTTGCCTTCAATTCATATGGGAACCAATTTCGCTGTTTCTTGATGAATTCCAATGATCTTAAATGCAGGAAAATAACATTATTCTATACTAAGACACTGCGACATAATGCTGGCTAAGTAATATGTTTGGTGTCCTACCTCAGAGAAGAGTTCTAATTACAAAAGAGTACAATTATATATTGCTATTCTGCATATTGAAGCCAACTTGTATTATTTTATTAATTAAAAAATAATTAAAAAATATAGTAATTTAAATTTTAAAAAATCCTAATCTTAATAATTATTTTCAAATTTATAACTTGTGAAAAGTAGTCAAGCAAATCATGAATTTGTGGATTGAGAATGTGATATAAACGTCTAATCATTTTCAGGAACTTAACTTTATAAAATGCAAAAAGTTGTTTGAAAATTATTGTTCTGTATACTTAAAAAACAATATAAGATAAAATCCATTCTAATTAAATATTCCTATTTAAGAATACTATTCGTATTAAAAAAAGAGCTTTTAATGTATTGAAATAATAATTTTTTTTTGCAGTTTTAACAATACATTTATTCAATATTCCTAAGTTCACATAAATTCCAGTTTCTAAATGTTAAAAAGGAAATAATTTTGGTGTACAAGTTTTTAAAGAATTCGATACCAGCAGTATATAACGAAGTATATTGTGAATCGTTATATCCATCGTTACCTTTGCTGCCATACACCTTTATGTACATAATATACTTAAGAAATCAATTTACAAAATACCAGCAATAAGTTACAATCAATTACAAGTGTGTACACCGATAGAAATTCCGATTTGCCTACAAAAAAGCAGATCCATATATGAAAGAATTCAATTTCGCATACTTAATAAAATAATTGTTACCTGCAAGTAAATTTTTTTTACCATAGGTATTAAATTGCTTGGATTTGGTCCGCCAGTACATTCTTTTCGGTGTAAGCCGTCATTGCTGGCTTTTTGTTAGGTATGATCGGTGAGCGTTTTCCACGTGATGACATCATTATCTAGACTGTACTAGTGAGTCAGTGTACGGGTTTAGATAGCCTTTTCGTTATGCTTATATCTACTCCAGTAGGTAGATTTATGCGGGACTAATCTAGTATTGCCATCTATTATTATTATTCAGGGAAGTGTAGCCGTCTGAGGGTGTTTTCCATTTGTTAGTGTGTATGAGCAGTTTAAGTGGTGTGAAAATTGTGTTATTTGAGGTCAAGTATAATACCACTGTTTTTGTTTTCTATATTTTCATATTTTCACGTCTAGTCTTCGTACTTTTTACAAGGATAAAGTAATGTCATTAACTCTTAGTGTGTATCCGTGAGTGTCAAGATCTAATGCACAGAAATTTTATATGGACGAATAAATTTATTAAAATATAAACTAAAACTTTCCACATTTCAATCGTAGCATGAAAGGAGTTTTATAATCAAATAATTAGCTTTTCTAATTGTGACATTTTTTGATTTTTCAAAACTAAACAATTTTTCAATACGATAAATTCATTCATTTTCGCTAGAAATATCAGATTTCATATGAAAAATTAGCATATTTTAATAATGCAGTTTTTTTTTGGTATAAAATGTCTTTGATAAAGAAATCATTTCGAGCGACAGTGAAAATAAATACATTTGCTGCTCTCCTTGGATCCCAAACTGATTTAATTTTTAATTACAGCTTATCTTTAACTGATACATATTGAGTTATTGCAAAATAATTAAGCAGCACTTTTAAATTTAACAATTTATTTACTCTCATTACACACAACATAAACACGATGGTAACTTTGTGTTCTTTACTAACTGATCACTCAACTTCAAATCATTAATTAGCTGGTTCAAGCCATTCTGGCATATACAACAATATTCTACTTTACTATCAAACCATATTGCTGTTGTTATTGTCATTTATTGTAGGCGCCTGCATGGCTATATATTTTTTTTTTTTTGGAAGAGAAGTAGCACTTCAGGCAACAATGCCTATTTAGTCAAATACCGTGTTACATTCTTTAGGAAAGGAATAGAGAAGAGATGAAACAGGTGGTGAAAGTAGAAGGATAGTAGGAAATTAACTGCCGTATAAAGACAGCACAGCGACCAGTGACTATGCCTTCACCGCTAAACAGCCAATTTTTATTTTTGTAGTGAAAAAAGAAACAAGGTCTTCGTTGGGAATCGAACCCACAACCCTCATACTGACAAGCTAGTATACTACCTACTAGCCTATAGGGGCTATATGTTTTGGTTTTGTTTTGTGTTAGTTGTTTTTGTTTCTTGTTGTTTAGTTTATTTCGTGGAATTTCTTAAAAGTATATTGTTGTTGTCTATTGTGTATAAGATTCCTTAGAAAACTATGCAGTTTCTTAAGCACACAATAGGTCTTTCGTTTCTTTTTTACTGATAATTATTTTCTCTGAAAACTTAAACAAATAATCTTCGCCACATTATTTAATAAAACAAATTTTGTCAAAATAATGGCCTCCTTAATAACTCCTAATTATTCAATTTTCTTATTAATCATCACTATTTCTGTTCAGTTTTGGATTTCCAGACTTTAATAATGCTTTTACTTAATCATCGGTTTAACAGCAAATATTAACCAAATTAATATTGATCGATGATGAATATATGTCCTGAAGCGCTCACTGGCAATAACTTTGCCAGTCATCAGCAACGATTAACTTTGTTCAGTTTGATGAAGGACGCTCTCAAAATTGAAAATTAGGGCGGAGGATACTACTGATGAGCTTTATAAAATCAAATCAATAAATCGTAGCTTGTTAAAGCTGCTATCTTCTATCCAGAGCTTTGCAATCGTTTGTATTTGAAATTGATAAGCAATAAGTATAAACAACTTCCCGTCCCACGATTATGACAAAATTTAGAGGAAAAGTTTACAATAATCATACGCCCACGGTAAATGGCGGTAAATGATTTTGTTTCTTCCAATTAAAATTTTTCATTTGGAATAATCAGCATCAAATCTACAGGCTGAAGTCAAAATAATGCAAATATTTTGATGATTGTTTTCATCATCTTTATTTCGTTAAAACTTTTGTATGATGGACTACAATATCTAAGCTGGTGATGTTTAAATGGGAGGATGAGCTTAAAATTTAAGTTTAAAATAGCGTAAACATGGGTTCTAGCTTTTAGTTAAGCTTAAGTTTAGAATGCATAAGTTCTTTATTCTTGCTAGTGCTCGTTATGTAATTATTATATTTTTGTTACATAATTCTCTATTTCCAAATTGCAAACTTAAGTACTTCGACAATTTTTTTTACGATTACACAAGGTAAAACGATAAACAAAATATAGCTTTTTTGTTCAGTTTAAACCTGTTGGAAATATAAAACTTAAAATAGAAAATCTATGTCTGTCTGAATTAGTTTTACACATTTTAGGAAACACATCTTACCAAGGGCATAGGAATTAAGAAAAAAATCTGGAAAAATATTTTAATAGTGTTAGAAGGATATTTATTTAATGATGGAACATTTTCAAAATTCAATAAATTCCCAAATAACTTAAGCTTCAGTGAACGTAGCCCTTCAGTATATTTGTCCCTCTTAAAGTATTCGTTCATTTTTAAAAAATATATTTCTAGCTTAAACCTCTTTTTATTTGATCCTGCGATATAGAATATTCCGAGGACAAAAGTTGTCAAGGTAATGAATGAAAAATGATATCTGGCAAATGTCCACAATGACCACGCTGAGCGGTGTCAATTGGCGGCCGATTGAATATGGCGGTCCTATTTCGTTAATCACATCACCGATTTTGAATTTTAAGGCTGAAATCTATTCCATTGGCTCAAATATAGAGTCACAGCCCCACAAAATATAATACAATGGTGTTAAATCACACGTTCTAGCAGGCCACTTAACTGCTGATTCCCATGAAATTATGCGATCGGGAAATTTGGTTTGGAATAAACTGATCGTTTCATTGGCGGTGCAGCGTCCTGTTAAAGCCATGTGTCATTGATATTCACGTCGTCAATAATAGGCCAAAATTGAGTTGTTATCAACTTCCGATAGCGTGATCCATTGACCATTAGCGGATTTCTAGCCTCATCTTGGAAACAAAAAACCGCCCAATCACCACTCAAGACCACATAGCACACCATAAAATAACACGTTGACCATACAAAGGCCTTTGAATAATTGTTCTAGGATTTTCAGAAGCCCAAATGCATTGCAATTTTGCTTGTTGACATAAGGCCCAACTATATTATGAATATGCTGGCTTAAGCCAACTTAAGCAACTGTGCAAATGCCTAATAATTATATGTGGCAAACTATAATGTATGTACTTAAAAAACTTTTCGTCAAGTTTCGTCAATTCGTACGGAAACAGCTAATTTTGCATTGTGTTATTGATACATTAATAAACAAATACCAATGAAAGGACGAAGCGAAAAAATATTTTATCTGAATTTAATAAAAAGAGTACAAAGAAAAAAAACGCGTTTTATTATAACGGCAATTCAAAGGACAAAGCATGGAAAAAAGTGCCAGAAAAATGCGGTAAAAGTGGTAAGTAATACTTTGTAGAATGGATGGAAGCTCCATCAGGCATTGGAATGGGCTATATTGAGGAATGGGCACTACTGCAGCATATGATGTTTTCTAACAGCTATCTTGCACCCCCACTGTATAGGATTATTTTTTACTTTTTTACAACGTAATTCTTTATTTTGTAGTATTTGTGATAATGTTGAAGAACTAGACTCAACCTTGAAGTTTAATAAGTTAAGGGTCTTTAAACATTTTAATTTCTTTTCCATTTTTTTAACACTCAATTTGCAACAAAATTTAATTTTTTATTGTTTATAAATTCAATGATACACACAATTGACTCTTTTAGTACCTTTGGCCCAAATAATACAAACAGCGAAATATGTGTACTTTCTCTTTTGTAATTTTCTTAAAACTATTAAAATAACATATAAATTTGCAGAAGGATAGTATTAAGTATATAAAATATGACTACTAAACACCTTTTTGTTAATAAATTTCATTTATTTAGAAAGAAATGTTTTTTTGTAAAAGTACGAATAAAGCAAATGTGCAACTGTGCATAATAATTTCTATATTCATGTAAGTACATTATAGCCACCTAAAAGTCTTCAATGAGTTGTTTAAGCATTTGACAGACTTTTCGTTCAATTTTTGACATTAGATTAAGTCAGCTAATGCATATTATAGTTGGGCCTATACATTTGACAAACCAGCCGTTTGTTCCTGAATGAATTGAACGAATCTACGGTGATGTGAATGATTGACCGGATTTAATTGGTGCAGCAGTTGAACCTTGTAAGGCTTCAAGGCCTTTGTTAAGAACGTCACGGAATTGGCAAATTTGGATCTGATTCAACACTGTGGCTCACGGCTGTAATGTTTTGAGTTGAGTGTCGGTGTTTGCACATTTTGTATCGTGCCTGTCGACTCAAATTTAACGACCAACTTCTTTACAGCGGTCTCAGAAGCATGTTTGTGTTGTTCGAAATTATTACGAATTGCGGTCTTTTTTATATAAATTTAACACTATATTTTTTCAAAGCGAAATATTCAAAAAATATAGTGTTAAATTTATTTAAAAAAGACCGCTACTAAGATTTATAATTATTTATTAAAAAAAAAAGAGGTCGACTAAAAATAATAATCAAAGAACTATTAATATCAAAACCATGACGAATAGACAGACAATGTCTTCTCTACTGTTCTTAAAAGGGAACCCACTGCACTTTTAATCTATAAAGAAGGCGAAAATAATTATATTTTTCATAGAACATGTATAACAGAGTATGTAAGTAGATATCCAGTAAATACAAAAAACTTCTAAATAATACAATAAATAAAGAAATCGTATATTTTATTTAAAAATAGAAACATTATTAACATAAAGCATCTCTTCAAAGAAAAGAAATAAATAAGACGCCCTACTCACTTGCTTTAATATTTCAATTTAAATTGCATTTTGCAACCACACTAAAGGCATATTATGTTCATTAATCCATTTGCTTTATTCCCGTGAGCAAAAAAAAAAAATAAAACCAAAACATAACGATATTTTACATAAATGTGATTGTGTGTGATAAATCCCTTTACAATGCAACATGCAGTTCTTAAATTATACTGCTTGTACAGACAAGTATGAGTATTTGTGTTACTCATACTCATACAATAAAAAATTAACTAAACCAAAGGTGTTGAAGCATAAAAGAATTCACTTTAAATGTGAACAAGAAATGAAAGAAAAACAAAAGAAAAACAACAAAAAAAACTGAACAGAGAGACAGAGAGAGAGAGAGAGAGAGAGTAACAAAATAATAGATAACGGTTTACAAATGTCAACAAACAACAAAAAAAATTATCACATAGTTAAATGTTAGAAAAATGGTGAAACCGAAAAGGAAGAAAAGCAAAAAGCAGAAAATAAAAACAGCAACACGACAAGTCCCGTTTAACGCACTTTGGACATTTAATAATGATGTAGTCATAGTTAAAAAGAGAAAAGCGTTTATGCGTACAAAACAAACAGTAGGGCTCATTGTGGGATTTTTAAAAAACGGCTAAATAATAAAATCTCGAGAATGAGAAAATGATAGCTGGAAGCTTTTGTAGATAAGAATTGTATTTAAAACCCTTTTAGGTCTGCTATTAATTTTCGCTTGCTGATGTTATTGAAAATCTGACATTATTAACATAATCACTTACAATTTCTAATATTTCTGAGCATAAAAAAAAACAAAATGCTAGAGTCGTTTGAGGTAAAGGAAGAAAAAGGAAAATTTGCCAAGATATTTGTTTAATACGAGTGAACTACATAATCGAATATTCCCCTTGTTATAACTAATTGTGATTTCTGAGTGTCATTTCCTAATATTTAACTTTCGTTTTCTTTACGGAGTTCTATGTAATTTCATCATTTAAAGACCACAATTACGTTTGAGATTCAAGTCTAGTATGCTACTACACGTATCAAAACCTAGTTTTGGATATTTTCACAGCACGTACTCTTTTGCATCAATATTTTGTAGGCACCGCTTTAAGTGTCAGTTAAATTATAACTGAAATTTCTGTTGCGATAGTGGCAAAGACTGCAAAAGTTCTAAATTTCCTACTTATCTCTATTAATCTATAATCTGAATATGCAACAAGTTCTTCAAATAAGGTGACTTTTAATCACATATCTGATTTGTGCATGTTGTGAAAAGCTTACTGATTATAAGTTATATGTTTTACTTTTGGAAAGTCACAAAAATTTAATCAAAAAAGTGGAAAATAGTTTAATAAAAGAAAAAATTCCTTTAAAATCGGTAGCTGCTTAATCAACTGGCTTAAAATCAACCAATTTTGCAAGTCTATGTTGACAGAGCATCAATTTTGTGATTTTAAATCACTTTGACTACAAGTTTCTAGAAAATGCCTGAATGTGTCTAAATTCTTTTAAAAATTGAGGAATGCAAACTAGCAAGCTAAGTACCTTGCTACTTATTGCATAGTGTTGCTACAGGTTAGGAAAGTGTCTTAATTGGTTAGGAAAATGTATAATTTAAGAAAAAAATATTTTTTCGAAATTAAAATTTTTGGACCAAAATCGCTTTAAGACCAAAATCGCTCACTAACTCAATATCTAGGTTTTGCTAATAACGTAAAAACTAACCAAACATTCGCCAATATGTTTAATAATTCGTTATCGATAACAAATCTGCCCTATCATAGGCCAGAGTATTAGCATTGTAATAGATGCACATCTTTTTAGTTTCATTGCCAATTCCAGTATTTGTTTAGAGCTCGCCAAATCACATCCAAACTAAAACTAAAGCAACAAAACACCAGAACAGTAGGCAAACGCCTAAATGGCTAAAGAAGAAGTAAAGGATTTAGATGCACTTCGTTTATTAGCCAGGCTAAAAAAATTCCTTCAGAAAGTGATGTCAACAAAAAAATTATATTCCGAAAAATAAATAATTTTTTGTTACAATTTTCATAATGACATCGAAGTAAAAGGTTTTTCAACAAGAAATTAGTTTTCTGATAATTGAAACCGTTATTGTATTACGAAAAGAAAAGTTATGAATGAAAAATGATATCTGGCAAATATCCACCACGATCACGCTGACAGATGTCGATTCTTGCATCAAAGTGTTTAATCACTTTTTGGCAAAATTGCGATCCTATTTCGTTAATCATATCACGAACTTTGTGTTTTAAGGCTGAAATTGATTCGATTGGCTCCGTATAGACACTGTTCTTAACACAAGCCCATAAAAAATAATCCAGTGGTATTAAATCACACGATCTGGCTGGCTACTTAACTGCGTCAAATTATGCGATCGGAAAATTTGGTTTGCAATAATATTTATCGTTTCATTGGCTGTGTGACATGAAACGACATGTCAGTGATATCCACGTCGTCAATAATATTCCAAAATTTAGTTATTAATTGAGTTGTTCGTATGAGGGGGTTGTGGGTTCGATTTCCAACGAAGACCTTGCTTCTTTTTTATTACAAAAATAAAAATTAACTGTCGGTGGGGCTGCGCAGCGATGAAAGCATAGTCACTGGTCGCTGTGCTGTCTTTATACGGCAGTTATTTTCGGACTATCCTTCTACTTTCACCACCTGTTTCATCTCTTCTCTATCCCTTTCCTAAATAATGTAGCACGGTACTTGACTAAATAGTCATTGTGCCTGAAGTGTTACTTCTCTTTAAAAAAAAAAACACACAAAAATGTGAATGGTTAGTCGGCTTCAATTCCAGTTTCTGCAGCAGTTGAACCGTTAGTGCGTTAGTATTCGCACATTTTGTATTGTGGCTGCCGACTCAAATTTAAGGGCAAAATTTTTAATAGTGGTCTCGAATTTTACGAAATGTAACTTTAACACAACCACAATTTTCATAGTGGATTTTAATTATTTTAATGCGATTTTCGTGCGATATTGAATTCATACGTCAAACAGCTAAATATCAAAACTATCATGTTGTTGGTATTGCCATAATTGAAAAACAAACTTCTTGTTTGAAGACCCCGATATATTATAGTTGGTGGAAAATATGTTTATTTCAAAAAGGAAAGCCTGTGCATTTCTCAAATCTGCTAATTGGAAGCACAAAATTTATTATAAATTTGAATAAAATATACATTAAAATTTTATTTTTTTATAATAATTTACATAGCCGAAAACGCTAAATTAACTGTATAAAGCAAACACTAATAAATAAAGCAAAAAGGAAAAAGGAAAACTCACAAAAACGGGAACATATTGTAATTTAAATTAAGCCACCACTAAGAAAATGGCATGGTGAATTCCTTTATAAGGGTATACCTTTAGGAGCTTACACTTAAAGTTAACTGCTACGCTACAGTTGGATTAGTAGTCGTTGTCGTGTAGTGGTGTCGCCGTCGTCGTCGTCGTAGAGCGCGTAAAATAAAAACAATTTGATATCAAAATTTAATAAAAAAAAACAGCTCTTCAGCATATGAAAAGAAAGAAACTTCAAGGAACAAAGTGTAAAAAATTATATACATGTATGTATGTATATGTAGGTATATATATGTAGATAAAATTTGTTTCATATTAAGAAAAACCATTGAGAAAAAAATATATATTTCAAAAAAAAAAAGTAAAGATTTGTTATAAACTATTGAAAATGAAAATTAAATAGTTAAACTAAAAGGTTATTGTATATAAAACAAGAAAAATAACCTAAAAATGTTAAAATAAAGTTATTAAATATGCAAAGAAAGAAGGTTAAATTGTAACGAGTAAAAGGGAAATAAAAAATTCTGTATACAATAACATGGGAAAAAAAGTTAAAAAATAAAAAAAAAATCTAATTTCGTATTTTGTTATTTAGAATATTAAAGTACTGGATTGAGAAAAACATTAAATATTCTACAGTGAGTTTTAAGTAATTAAAATATAATTTTTTGTAAACCTTTAAGCAAAATTAAAACAAAAGAAGAAAAAAATTAAAACATCCCTTGAAAACAAGTAACAAAGAAACTTCAAAAAAGAAAATTTTAATAATTTTAGCATATGAAAATTAAGTGAAGAAAGGAAAATTTTTTCTATGTAAATAGCTGTGTATAACCATGAACAAGAAAAAGAATAAGCATTTAAAAGAATATATATATAACCAAACAGTAAAAGGGCAATTATTCAGAGGAAAACGTAAAAAGCTACTTTTTAATCTCTTTCAAATTCACCATACAGACAAAATAGAATGAAATAAGAAGCAGAAATACAAAGGAATAACAAAACGAAGTAATATGAAAGTAAAACAAAATCACAAAAGCATTAAAAAGTTCATCTAACTGCTAAATGTTGCTCTCATAATATAAATTCACCACTACCGACCTTTACATACACACCTACACAAATCTTGTGTCATACAGTAAATAACTTGAAAGCATAAAAACGTATAAAAATTCCAGATTGATAGATAACCATTAAAAGTTGTTTTAATTTCATTAAGCTCTTCCTGTCATACTCGTGCTGGCTCTCACTATCTCTATTTTATATACTCTTTTTTTAATAAAACGGAGTGATAGATATTAAAAACATAACTTGTCTTAAGTAAAATAACATTTTCCTTTAATTCACGCAAAATAACGCAAGAAATAAAGGAAATTAATTTAAAGTGGCCAAAAAATTTCTACATTATTAATAAAATTGAAATTAATTTAAATAAATGATAAATTGTAAAAAGTGTAAATAGTTAAATAAATTTTAAACAATAACGTGCCTCTATAAATAAATAATATTTCATAGCTAACGAAAATATTTATAACAATAATAATAATAATAATAATCCCAAGGAAAATCTTAAGCTTCTCTACTCGCCCTCTTATATTAAAAACAAAAAAAAATCAAAAGGTTTTCTCTCTCTCTCTCCCTTTTTTTCTCTCTTTGTGTGTATCTCTTTCCTTTCCTTAATAACATTCCGATACGCTACTAGCCCATTCCAAAAAAAAAAAAAAAAAAACAAAATCAACAAATAACAACTTAATAAACGAGGTGAATTCCTTGAAAGTTTCTTCATAACATTTTAACATTTGTTATTAAAAATCAAGTGTCACTATTAATATATAAATAAAAAATATCTTACAATAACTAATTTAGAAAATAATTATTAATTGAACAAATAATACTTATTCACAGCAACAACAATTTTCTTTCTGTCAAAAACAACCCCATTGAAATAAAATACATACATCAGTTATTAACTGTAAATTAATGCTACTTAACATAACTTAACATAATTAAAATAATAATAAAAAATGAAAAAAAAACACAAGTTAAATTATAAATAATTATTTCCAAAAATAAAAACCCTTTTACACAACAACAAAGTGAAACATAATTAAGGATTCTTCAAAACAACAACGAATATTAACACAACGCAACACGAAATAGTAAAAGTAAGTAAATAAAAATATTCCGACTCAGCTGTTTAATAAAAATAATAAACAAAATATTTTTGAAATTATATATTAATCGAACATAATTTGAAACCGGTTTCAGTTCATGAACTTACTAATTCTTCTTAATGTGTAAGGAAAACAGATCGCCATATGCGTCGTCTCCATTCTTTACATAGGCTATACACACATTATCTTTTTAAATAATCATTTTAATAATTTCAAAAATACGATATATAACTCACAATCAATCAATCAATCAGTGGACAGAGTTTATATTATAAGAAAAATTATTTAAATTCGAATAAAAAAAAATATTAAATTCGGATAAAATATATATCAGCTGTTTCGCGATTTCTTTTTATCATAGACATTCTATAGGAAATTAATTGAATTATAGTTAAAATTCCAAAAGTACATTCATAGAATAGTTAACAAAATGGATAAACCAAAGTGACGATTAATTATTAAGCAGGAGAAAGAAATTATTTTCTAAAAAATATTTCCATTGAAAATGAAAAAAGTGTTATTAAGGGAAATTTAATGACGAAAACCATGACGAAAAATTATACCAGCTGATAGCAATAGCGAATTCATACAATTTTAACGTTGCTTAAAATGTCAAATTTTATTTACAGGGGTTTCTTACAAGAAGTTTGTTTTCCAAAACAAAATAAAGCAAAAAAATTTTTTTTTGGATTAAGATGATACAAATTTTTATTGTTTTACGAAAAGAAAAGTTGGGCATATATGAATGAGAAAAGATATCTGGCAAATGTCTACCATAACCACGCTGATAGATCTGGATTCTTTCATCAAAGTTTTTAAACACTTTTTGGCAAAATGGCGATCCTATTTCGTGAATCATAGCAAGGATTTTGAGTTTTAAAGCTGAAATCGATTTGATTGGCTCCGTATAAACTCTGACCTTAACATAGCTCTGCAAAATATAATTTAGTGGAAATTTTGTTTGCAATAAATTGATCATTTTATTGGCCATGGCACCTTCCCGGTGAATTCACATGTCACTGATATCCACATCGTCTATAATAGACCAAATTTGAATTGTTAGCATCTCGCAAGATCCATTGACCGTTACTGCTTTTGTAGCCTCATCTTCGAAAAAAAACGGCCCAATCACGTCTTTAGACCACATAGCGCACCACATAGTGACACGTTGAGCATACGAAGGCTTCTAAATAATCGGTCCAAGATTTTCAGAAGCCCAAATGCGTAATTTTGCTTGTTGACATACTCTAACAAGGGAAAATGGGCTTCTTCTGAAAAAATGATTTGTCCAGAAAAAATAGGCCGATTGTTCCTGAATGAATTGAACGACTCTATGTCGGCCGGCTGCTTGTACGACTTCAAAATCAAATCCGTACGCAAAATTCGCCAGGTGATGGTTATTGATACACCCAACTGTTGAGAACGTCGAGGAATTGACAAATTTGGATCTGCTTTAACACTGTGGCTCACGGCTGCGATGTTTTCAGTTGAACGACCTAATAGAAGATTCGTTGATGTTTCCACATTTTGTATCGCACCTGTCGATTCAAATTTAATGATTCTTCATAGCGGTCTCATGGGGCCGCATCCCAAAATCTATTTTGGAGTTGCTCGATCGCGTATAGGTTAGGGCCAAGAGGCTCATTGCGGACTGTAGGGTATCCAACTCTACTGATTCCATAGAGCAACGACGCAATGTTGGTTGAATTTCACTGTTTTATCGTTACTACAATGGTAAGTGGACTAACGAAATTATTGAACTTGTTCCAGAAACTCGTATATTTTTACGTTTGACTCCATTTTCGTGCATCCTTTTGTGGTCGATTGGCCAATGGATGGCACTATGCATTACAGGGATGCATAGTTTTTTAGCAGAAGAGTTCGTATGTGGAATAAACTCCCTCCAGAGCTTTTTTCCGGCACTTTCAATGTAGGAAAATTCAAATTGAATGTTCACAAACACTACTCCCTCTTCCCTCCTCTCCATAACATATATTCTTAGTTCTGGTACAATGCTTTGCATGAGTAGGGGTCATTCCCTGAGTACTGGTCAGAAGGGAAAAAAGTAGATGCAGTGGTTTCGGAGATAACTGGCGTTGTGTTAAAAAATCGATATGATCTAAACATAAAGTTAAATTTCCTAAAATAAATTCATACGATAGTTAACAAAATTGGAAAACATTTTATAAAAAATAGCGGTTTATAATTAGGCAGGAGAAAGAAATTATTGAAAAAAAATATTTTATAAAAAATTTGTCTATTAAAAATAAAAAAAAAAAAACAATGAAGTTTTAATAAAATATTTGTAGAGTGACTGAGAGAAGATTAATGATGACAGCTATAGCGGAATCATATACCTGCTGAGAGCAATGCAGTATTCATACAATTTTATCGTTGCTCAAAATGTCATGTTTCATATATTAAAAACTTTGAGATATATTTTAATATATATGGAGTTTGGCATACCGAGTGACGACGTTAGCACCTAGCCGTTTGGCTCTAATATGATCGTGGTATTGCAACTAGGAGAAAGTAATGCTCTCACCAACACTCCCAAAATGTATACACATCAAGATGCAGACATACCTCAGATGGCAATATTTCAAGACCACAGCAAGCAGGGCCATGTTCTCACTCCTTGTCCTTAATCCGTGTCCTCACTCCATATTCTTACTACGTGTTCTCACTCCGTGTCCTCAATCCTTGCACCTTCCAGGTATTTTGAAATTAAAACACAGCCATACGTTACTTCCCAAAACGGCTCATCAATAGTCAGTACAGGGCCGTAGCTCTGCGGGCCACTGGTTTCCGTTGCGGACAGTCGTAGCTTGAGACGCAGTTTCAGGCTCCTGCTAGCTTAGGCGACTGGTGCCACGTTTTACTCTCTGAAGCACATGTCAATATGGAAAAGCAACCTATCTGATCATGCTCCCGGACGGTTTTTGTTTTATTGTTTACAATAGAAGAATTTTCAGTCTTATTTGCATTCTTTGATAAATAGTCATTTGTTTTTCAGCCGTCGACTTAGCAATAAATATTTTTTATTTATTTTGCCATAGTTTTCTTTTTATCGCAGTAAATATTGTTTCTATATCATGCTGTTTGCTATGAAAGAAGTATGAATGCACGGTAATAACTAAAATTTATGGAATTGTTTATTTAGTTTAAAATTATAAACGTATGGCGGACCAAGGAGTCTAACATATATGCAAGTTACTGGAAATAACAAACCTAATAGCTAAATTTACATAACCTTTTATGGGATTAGTTTCTAGTGTATCTATTTTTAATAAAAATAAATTAAATAAATTTAATCCCGTGGCGTTCTACACAGTTTTGTATAATAATATTTATACCTCTAACTAGAGCATACCTTGAGGGTTTATATGTGACCCGAAAGATAGTGAACTATACTTGTTCAGGTTGAAGTAAGAGTAAACTCTGATTGAAGACTGAAGTAGTTCTTACGTGCAAATCGATTGTCAGAATTAAGTATAAGGGCGAAAGATCAATCGAACTATCTAGCTGGTTTCTTCCGAAGTTTTCCTCAGGATAGCTGCTGCTTTTAAAAATCATGTAAAATAATCTTATCTGATAAAGCGAATGATTAAAAGCCTTAAGGTCGAAACGAACTTAACCTATTTTCAAACCTTAAATAGGTGAGAACCTCACCTTTCTTGATATGAAGGATGCCGTTGTGATATAATATACCCAGTTAGCCAATTTTAGTAAGCAAAACTGGCGCTGTGAGATGAACCAAACGTAATGTTATTGTGCCCAAATTATTATTTATTTTGTTATACTTTTTCGTCTTCTTATCGCTGTAGATGTTGCTTCAGTATTAAAGTGTTTGCCATGAGGGAAGTATGAATGTGCGCTACCTTTCATATAAATTAGTAATTCTAATTTAAAATGATAAACGTTTGGCGGCGGGAAAAATAAAAGATAACAAATGTTAAGCAGCTGCATTGGTTATGTGAGTAGTGTATTTGGTCAGGTTACCCCCGGGGGCACATGATAGTCTTTTTGAAACCTACTATTCCATCTAGACTGGTGTATTTCGGGGTAAAAGGGAGCCCAGGCCCCTCAAAGGCTAGTAGGAGTCCCCTGGACAATCCACATATTTCCATGGGAAATCAGTTGCCCCAGAGTACACTATTTGTTCTCTTTAGACAATGATGTGCTCTGACTGGTTATTGAGGTTGGCCCCTATATGGGAGTATCGTGGTGGTTGTTGTTTCGGACCCTCGTGAGAGTTTGTGGGTCGGACCATTCAAATTAACACAATGAACCATTCATCCAGTGAGTATGAATGCTGGCGTGTTCTTAATAAATAAGAGCTTCATGCATTCTGGACCAGGAGTTGGAAAGTCTCCAACTCTTCAGCAAGGAGTGAGGGCACGGCCTACTCCGGACTTTCTAAATTGCTACTAGGAGTGACTGGAGGATATAAGTGGTTTGACCACCATCTGATTATGACTATATAGTCGGTGCAGATGTAAATCAAATCACGCATGTATTTGGTCAGGTTCCATCTAGACAATCCACATATTTCCACGGGAATCAGTACGCTCGCAGAGTTCACTATTTGTCTCTTTAGACAATTAGCTGTTCTCTAACTGATTACTGAGGTTGGCCCTTTATGGGACTATCGTGGTGGTTGTGGTTTCGCAGCCCCATATCAGTCTATGGTTTTACGGTGGCCGGGTTCATTTCACCTTTAATAACACCTACCTGGTGAAATGTTCCCAGATCCAGTGAGCATGCTAGACATGTGTTCTGGACAGGAGTTGGAAAGTCTCCAACTCTTAAGCAAGGAGTGATGCTTTGCAGCCCTGTTCTGGAATCATCGAAGTTGCAACTAAAAAGTTCTGTTGCATAGAATTATGGCTTCGGTTTGATCCACCATCTGATTAAGGCTTCATGGCCAGGCGCAGATGTAAATCTAATCACACAGTTGCATTTGCTCAGGTAGTGTATTTGTTATGCAGAATATCATGGTAAAAATCATAATAAATCGTTAAGAAAAGGACAGAAAGTTGTTGCTAAATGGCAAATAAATATAATTCAAAAAATTTGTCCGAGTGCAGATTAGGAACGGAAAACAATTGTTGTGTAACTGAGTTACACGATATGGAGAAGGCGCATAGAGCAGCATATGAAATGCTTAATGCTCAATGTATTACAAAACCATAAACCCTAAATGCAGAATAATTAAGTGAGAACAACACTGCTACATTCGTTATTGCAAATGTCGTTATATCAAATGTCGATAGTATGATATAGAATGAAAATACAAGGTTCAAACTTCAAAAATTAAAATCAGATGGTCATGTAAAAATAACTTCAGCAATTAAAACTCATTCTCTTAGTCAAAATAATATTCTCTGTAGAATAAGACAATAACAGTTTAGCACATTTTTATATTTTCTCGATGTTAAAAAAAATCGATACTAACAGCATATTTTGATGATCAAAGGAAAGTGGTTCTTATTTTTTACTTTCCTGGAATTAAAAGTCTATGCCTACGAGTACGCGCAACTCAGCTAACTTAATTTTAAGAAATTATTGTCGAAAAGAAAGTTTATAGTTAGCAAAGCCTTAGTATCGGATTGAACGACAGAATATTCCGAAATTAAATTTACCATTTTTAGCTTGGATTGAAAAAGGAGACAGTTAATGTAAATGTGGGGTGCATTTCACTGTTCTATCGTTACTACAATGGTAAGTGCTCTACTGAAATTAGGGAACTTGTTCCTGACACTCGCACGTTTTCACGTTTAACTCGATTTTCGATGAGAGCACATCCATTTGTGGTTGATTGGCCAGTGAATCGCACTACGCATTACAGGGAAAATTAATGTTTCAGCAGAACAGTCCGTATGTGGAATAAAATCCCTCCGGAGGTCTTTACTGTCACTTTCAATCTGAGAAAGTTCAAATCGAATGCTCACAGACACTACTCCCTCTTTCCTCCTTCCCGTAACCTAATACCCTAGTTCTGGCACAATGCATTGCATAGGTAGGTGTCATCCCCTGAGTGCTGGTCCTAAAACAAAAAAAAAATTCAGTTTTTATTGGTCCCTTGTCTAAATATTTGTATTATTCTTTTGAGTGTATTTGGGGTTACTGTCTAAATTTTGGCTCTGTGTCTCTGTTTGTCAAGTGAAAAAATCATTGAAAATGCAAAACTTTGCTTAGTGAAGGTAATTTCCTTTACCCTTTGCTACAAGAAAAGAAGGTTCATGTAAGCTTCTTATTCCGTTTAAAGCTTTTTCAATATTTCTTGATTGTACGAGCGCTCTTTAAATAATGGCTGATTGTCTGTACGGATGTGAAAATGTTGGCTTCGTATCCGAAAAACTCTTAAATATAGTGTTGTCATTCTTTTTCATCTTTTCTGTTTGCTCGGCATGAGTGGCGAGATTTCTTGATGTGAAGACAACATCCTTAAGGCGTGTTCTAATCTGTACAGTCAGCAAGGACAAATAAGAATGACAACAGTATTTCATTTACTGACTGAACAAATCCAAACATCTTAATTATGCTTCTATAGGATTTTTCTCTTACAAATAATAATTTGTATATTATTTTGTAATCTATTAGGACTAACGAATTCTTAAACACTTACAATTGTGGAATTTAGATTACATAAATTTCAAATTCACTGCTCATACGAAGACATCCCTTAAAAAACAATTGAGAGCTTTTTGTCGCAAGCAGTCTCCTTGATAATTATTTTGATATTTTAGGCGATGATCACAATAACATTGTCATATATTATACAAAATTGCGTCAGCATTGAATTGAAGTTAACAGCAAATGATAAAGTGATAAAAACAAGAAATTATAACTACGTGTATAAATAAATATCTGTATATATGATAGCATATATATGAGTATAGAATTTTTTAATATATTTATGTGTAAGTTAACCCTGAACAAATAGATATTAACAAAAAAAAAAGAATAATAAGCAATACCTAAGTCATGGACAAGTTAAGCAGTAAATAAAATATGTGACGCACAATTTTTATTCATAGATTTACGTCATTAAGAAAATTAGATTAAGTTTTTCAAAAAAAAATAAAATGTGTTGTATAAAAAGCCCCGATTGTCTATTTCCTTGTTTACGTATGGCTAAAGGTTTATTTAAGGCATACTACCTCTCCCAATTTTTTATATAGCGTAATATTATTTACAATTGCTCAATAACGGCTGTCAAAAAAAATGGATGTCAAAAATATCATGTCACATCTTGCTCTGTCACACGCCCTGACTTGTGTGCAAACGTTTTATTCAAACTTAAAAAATTTTGTGATTTTTATAGACGCCTTTTTAGTTTCATTTTTTTATTATAAATTATTTTTAAATTATAAATTAAAATAATATTGTGTTGCATTACCGTAGGTTTATTCATAATTTTTTTCTAAAACAAAATAAAAGAAAAAATTTAGATTAAGATGATCCAAATTTTTTATTTTAATAGGAAGAGAAAAGTTCGTCAATTATGAAAGAGAAATGATATCTGGTAAATGTTCACCATGATCACGCTAATAAATGTCGATTCTATCATCAAATTTTTTAATAACTTTTTGGAAAAATGGCGGTTCTATTTACGTTACGGATTTTATGTTTTAAGCCTGAAATCGACTCGATTGGCTCCTTATAGACTCTGTCCTTAATATAGCCCCATAAAAAATAATTCCGTGGTGTTAAATCACACGATCTAGCTGGTCACTTAAATGCTGATTGTTGTGAAATTATGCAACCGGGTAATTTTGTTTGCATAAAAATTGATCGTTTCATTGGCTGTGTGACATGCGACACCGTCCTGTTGAAATCAAATGTTGGTGATATCTATGTTGTCTATAATAGGCCAAAATTGATTTATTGACATCTAGCGATAGCGTGATCTATTGGACGTTACTGCATTTCCAACAACATCTTCGAATAAAAGCGGCCTAATCACACTTCCAGACTATATAGCGAACCACGTTGAGCATATTAAGGTTTCTCAATAATCGTTCTAAGATTTTCAGAAGCCCAAATGCGGCAACTTTGCGTGTTGACATACAAGTGACAAGTAAAAATGGAGTTCGTCTGAAAAAAATTTTTTTTCAGGAAAGCCAGCCGGTTGTTCCTGAATAAATTAAGTAAATCTACGGCGATGTAAATGGTCGGTCGGCTTCAATTCCTGCACCACTTAAACCTTGTAAAGCTTTAAAGTCAAATCCTTACACAAAATTCACCATGTGATGGTTTTGGAGAACCCCAGTTTTTGCACTGTGACTCACGGCTGCGATATTCGCAATTAAAAGACCCGGTCGAACACTCGTTGATATTCGCACATTTTATATCGAGCTTATCGACTCAAACTTAATAATCAAATTCTTAATAGCAGTATAAGAAGGAGGATTATGTTGTCCGCATTTTCATAGGGGATTTTAATTATTCTAATGCAATTTTAGTGCGGAATTTAATTTATTGTAACAATTCCCCATGAACCTACTACGAATACTCAATATAAATAAATGTCAAATCTATCATGTTGTTGGTATTGCCACAATTGAACAAGAAACTTCTTGTTGAAAAACCCGATATATGTGTAATATATAATAAAAGTTTAAGTTTGGGGTTATTTTATCTCAGGGTTAACATCACTCTATATCCTTTCACCTATTCTTCCTGTTTGTTTAAAAAGTAAATTAAAGGCTTCAATAAAGGAAATTTTTTTATTTATTTTTTTTTTTTACTTAAATGTGTATTAATTATTTTAATTAGTAAAAGCATAAAAAAGAAAAGCAACAAAATTACCGACAAATAGACTGTTTAAGTTTTTAATAGAAGTCTCATGTAGTGATTTCCTTACTATTTTCGATAAAATTAAATTAACTTGAACACCTAAAACAAGAAACGTTAATTAACTTGCTTACTTGAACAAACTAACACACACACACACACATGCACATTTTGTTTGTTTTGTAATTTGCATAAATTTGCACTTCACTAAGCGACCTCAAGCCAACAAAATAGTTAAGAATATAAAACAAATTCGTTATATAAAATTTTATCAACAACAGGTTTCCATGAAAGATTTGAATTTATTGCTTGCGAAAAAAAAATCGCAGGGTGTAACAACCTATTCGATAATTAAACATCACAAACTGTTGGGTATTGATCAATATACTAAATACGTTATAACAAATTATCAACTGAAAGTATTTAAAATAGAAGTCATATAATCTAAGTCGTCTATTATTAAACAACAACAACAAAAATGGGAAAGGTCTAATAGTTAGAGGTTATTTAAAAATTTTTCGTTATTTAGAATTACTTAAGATATTAGGATCTATCGGACTAAGAGTAATTTTAAGCTTCCTAAAAGCGTATATCGCGATTTTTTTTTAACCAATGGCCTGTGTAAATTAGACGAGATGCAGGTGTAATCATTAGTAGAATTTTATTGTGACATCTGCTTCTATATTCTATAATTAGATTGATTTTATAACACATTAATTAAATTTAAATGATTGTGATTTTCAGAACAGACCTGATGTCTGTTGATGTCATTTTATGAAAGTGATTTGAAGGCACAAGAAATGTGTTCTGTGCACAAAATTTTGTACTTTTGAAACGTTTAGGTATGCCACTTGCACTTTGAAGCCACTGGGGTAATTTTGCTGCTATTACAATGAAAAAACTGTAAAATAAATTACTTAAATAATTCAACCAATATGAGTTTTTATTAATTTTGCCGTATAACTACTTTTTATTGAAAAGAAACACTTAAAAATTAAGAAAATTGTGGGGGCGCCTTTTTTACTGTAAATTTGTTATTTGCTTCTGTGTTTTCTATTGTGATTTCAATTTTGTTGTCAAGCAAATCAGCTGTTTTCTTGTGCTTTCAGGAAAGTTATATCATATCGAAAAATACAAAAATAGTGTGATTTACAGAACAGCCTAAAAACAAAAGTGTGATTTTAAAACTGCATGTGATTTGAAACTAAATGATTTCAAGAACATGCCTGATATAATAATTTTTCAAAAAAAATAATACAGAGGAAACGAATACTATGGACATAGACCTTTATTATTTATGTATGAATAAATACTAAATGATCCAGGGATTTATCAAGTCATATACTTTTACTTTTTTGCTTTTCTTTACCGACAATATACTTATCAGGATACCAACTTGGGACCCGATTCTTGATATTGAAACAGAAAAGTTTAACCCAATTAAAGTAATAATCTTAAAAATTAAAATGATGATAAATACAAGGCACCGCGCATTCATACTTTCCTCAAACAATTCAATATGATATTAAGTTGTTGGAATTTTTGCCGCCAGCAAATGATATACTGTTGTCATTTCCTTCGATGTAAACCTTTCAGATAAGTGTAAAAAACTACTCGACACAATACAGCTAAAAATAACATCTGCAAACCCACTAATATTAACAAACTTCTTAGACAATACAACATTAAAAGCAGGAATATAGAAGACAAAGAGAAACCCGATACAATACGACGACACAGTTTTACTTACACAGGACCAGAAATATATAGATTAACTAACCTTTTGCACAAAGAAGGTTTACTCACAGCATTAAATAGCAGCAAACCTCTGAGACGTGAGATGATGTCTCAGAGTGTTGCATCGACAAAAATAAGTGACAAATTTAGTTTCAGCAGAGTGTGTAGATTTACTTGTACCTACAAACATACTTATATAGGACAATATGGACGAACATTAAAAACAAGGTTTACAGAACCCATACGCTCATACAAATGAAAAAGCGAAGATTCGAACTTTGCATTATACCTTGACACTCATAGAAACTCACCTAGAGAAATAGATAAGTGTATGACATAACAAACATCCTAGCAAAAAAAGACGAAGACTAGACATTCTTGAAAACACGGAAATCTACAAAACAAAAACTTTTAACACAGTGACAATATAAACGAACAGATAAACACGATCTCAGATTAAAATTTTTGTATCACTAAAACGGCTCACATACTCTAACAAAGGAAAAACACCCTAAGTCGGACACACCTACCTGGATAGTAATGAAAGGTGGAAATATTACATTAGGATATTAGGTGGCAGGAAATCTACCAAAACGAGTGGATCCGGCGACCCTAACGAAAAAACTATCTAATCCCGAACACTGAAACACCAGTATAGTTTAGAACACGGCTTGATAATGATCATCACATCGAAAGCGCTCACCGGCCATACCGAACAAACAGCCAACATTGACGGTTTACACCGAAGGATTTTTTTTATTATTTTATTAGTAGATAGTCTATGGAAGTTGTCTTCCTTTTAGACTTTAAGCTTAATTACAAAAACAATAAAAATAAAAAATGCATTAAAAATAGCAATCATAACAAAGCAGAAGCAATCAACTTCAAAGGTTATGTGTTGAAGAACACAATTATATCACGTTTAATTCTAGGAACACTGGTAGAGAAATCGATGAAGTTATAAAGATCATTAAAATCAGAACACATTCTGCAGAAAGGATCATCATTAATAAAATTTTGACGATAAAATTTAAGATGTAAAAGATTATAATTTCTTGTTGGCCGTCCAGCAATGTTAAATTGTATATTCTCCAGGAGAAAGCTAGAGCAAATATAACCATTTATTAAATTTATCACAAACGTAGTACTAAGCATAGTTCTACGATTCCGCAGCGTTGGCAAACCGATCATGGCAAGTCTGGTATTATATGGGGGAAGATTCATAAAGTTGGGCCTAGACATCTTACGAAGGCAAAACAACAAAAATTGTTTTTGAACTGACTCAATTTTGTTGATATGAACATTATACTGCGGATCCCGGACAACAGACCCATATTCCAAAATTGGTCTTACCAAGGACGTATACAGCCAGTAAATCAATATAATATTAGAACACCATTCACTGTCATGAAAGGTTAAAAGTATGACAAAATGAAAATAACTGCGTTGCGTAACAGGAAGGGAGGGTTGATGACTTTGGGTTATGTGTAGACTTCATCTTATGAAGTTCTTAACCATTTATTTTGAGTTATTTCTCATCTTTTAACTTCCTAAAATAGCATTGAAGTGAAGTCGTCTGAGGTAAATAGATGCGAAGGATACTAATGCCGGATCTGGAGATCCAAAAATATACTGCACTACATTTTGCCTGTTTCTAATTTTTCCTACTTTTTACTTAAAAAATAAACAATCATTTCTAGATAATTGTACTTTCTTCTTACAGTTATAAATTAAAGTTATAAACTTGTTTAAAGTTTATAATCAAACATTTTTGCTGCTTTATAAAGACCAAAGACCAAAAAAATGTTGGTTTAATAAATGTTTTAAATTATAATTCAAATAATATCTTTGGTCATCTATCACATCGATGATTAAGAAAATATCAGAAAACGAATTACACAAATGATTATTTAGCATCAAAAAAGTTTTTATTAACTCTAAATTTAATAATTATTTTTTTGAAAATATAAAAAAAAATTTCTTCTATTCAAGCTTTTCAAAAGTAAAATAAATAAGAAATTAAATTATTTTGAAAAAAAAAAACAAAAATTTGTGTGTATACAAACTTTTTAAATTCAAGCCAAACTGTGAGTTTTTACTCCCAAGACAATGGCCATCATATAGTGCTATATTATAAAGATAATATTAAGTAAAAGGAAATATGGTGTATTCTCTTTCTTATCAAAATTAATAATGCCTTTTGCAACAAACATGTGGGTGTCGTTTGTTAAACAATAAGAACAAGTAGTAGTGATGATGCCAACATCATTCTAACAATTTATTATATAGAACTATCCGATTTTTTTTTGCTCATAATTTTGCTCTAAAATCATACTCCCTCGCTTAACGTTGTAATGTGGGTGTAAAATAACAACAAGAGCTAATAAATTATAGCAGTCATTTGCTGACTCCAATTAAATTTGAAAATTTGTTAGTAAAGGTTGTGTGTATGAAGAGGTCATTGCTTGTTTTAATAACAAAGATAACACATTATTATATATTTTTTTTAATTTGAAGATATAAATAGTTGAATATTTTTCTCATAGGGATGGGGTATTTCTATTTATAAACATTTAAGTTGCTTTATTAAGTTTTATTTCTTTTCCTATCAATTTTCGTATACAGTTCAAGGCTTTTATCACTTAGCTACTGTAGCATTAAATAAATCACTTTGTTTAAATAATTTTAGGAAAATTTGAATTTATAATTTAATCATAAATCAGAAATTTTGAGAAGGTGTCATATCCTTTATAACTTATCAATTTATTGATGGATTGCTGAGTTTACATAATTAACATAATTGTCATTATGGATAATATTTTCTGCTGATACAATATCTCTAAGTTATTTTGCCCAAAAATTTTTAACTAGTATTCATCAGCCATCAGAACAAAAAATTTTATTTATTTTATATTTACCATTTCTGAAGACTTCAATTTTCTTTTGATTCTTTTGATTTCGTTAATTGCTAGTGAATCCGAAAAGTTTTATTACAAAGTTTTTGTTTCGAAAATCTGGCAACATAAATCATAATGACAACGCTAGGTCATTTTTAAGAATAGTACCAGTATAAAGTTTGAAACAGTTTTAAGAATTCATTTTTATTTAAAAAACGTCCCTAAACCTCAAACCAAATAAAGTTTTTAGCTTAAAAATGAAAGCTTAAAATATTACAGTGCTGCTATTTTATTTTTAGTTTTACACTTTAGTCTAGCGATTTTATAATATAATTTTTGAATATACTACTAAACCTTAGCGGCCATCCATATAAATTTTTATGGAAGTTGGTGTCAGTATAGGTCACAATGATAAAAAGTAATAAAAAATTATTGGAATTATATGGCTCCATCTTCTGAAGCGTTAAAGTCCAGCTGAAAAAAAGTACACAAAATATATAGTTTTATGTTCGCTATAATAATTTTAGAGAATTAAAATCTACATAAAACATTTATCATTAAATTCTATAGTACAACAATTTACCAAATAAAAAGTTTTAAAAATCGAAGCTAAACGCTGTTCACATAGGTCGAATTATATATATCCACTGATCTCTTTAAAGCGTTATAGCATAATACTATATTCAAAATTATAAGTATAAAAAAAAACTTAATTGGGTGCTCTTAGCACAGACAATTTTACTTATATGACCCAATTTTTTAAATCATTGCAGTCAAACGTCTGAAAATTGTACTATGGCCACTTCAGCAGCAAACTGAAATATAACAAGATAAAACAATATTTTTTTTTTAAAGAGAAGTAGCACTTCAGGCAACACTGCCTATTTAGTCAAGTACCGTGCTACCTTCTTTAGGAAAGGGATAGATAGAGAAGATACACAGGTGGTGAAAGTAGAAGGCTAGTCGGAAATTAACTGCCGTATAAAGACATCACAGCGACCAGTGACTATGCCTTCATCGCTGAGCAGTCCCACCGACAGCCAATTTTTAATTTTGTAGTGAAAAAACCAAGGTCTTCGTTGGGAATCGAACCCACAACCCCCTTACTGACAAGCTAGTACACTACCTACTAGCCTACAGGGGCACCCAATAAAACTAAATCTTAAAGAAAAAATGCAAACTAAAATTTTCATTTCAAATCCAGAACAAGGTCGCTCCCCGTTTATTTTTTTTTGTTTCGAAGTTTGGTTTTTTTTTCATAAGAATTATTTGTAAAAATATTAAGAAATTTACACAATAAATAATAAAAATTAGAATAACTAACTGAATGAAGGCAAGGTGTTTTTATAGAGGTATATAAATTTTAGTTTACAATATTTTTTTAAGTGGCAGCTGGGATTTTGTCAGCTGTTAAGTGTTTTATGTCTAATTTGGTATTGCAGTTCAACATAACCCATCTGACACCTGCACAACACATTAAAATTCAAAGTTAGAATAATTGTTAAAAAGTTAGAATAATTGTTATGGCAAATAACAGAGTTTGGTGCATGAGAGGGTTAATTGGGCCCAAAACTAAATGGCCGTTGATCCCAATTTTTATAAGCGAATTTTTTAGAAGCTCACTATTATTTAAATGGGTTCGTCAATAAACAGAACTGATAATCTGAGTAACGATAATCTCCAATTATGTGTTTGCATTATATCCAGAAAAACTGACTGCGCTGTATTATTGGTTTATGTTTCTTTAAAAATGATGATGGCCGAAATCGTGCAGTCAATAGCAACCACTATAGAGCTATGATTACGAATTTTTTCGTTCATGAATTAAACAACCATAATGCGCAGAAGCTATGGTTTCAATAAGATGGCGCTATTAGAAACCACAGCCAGCGCCTTAATTGATTTATGGAAATTCGTGATAAGATTAACGTCAATACCTAGCTGTGTAAGCCATAACCTGATGGTGGATCATACCACTGTGGATGAAATATAGCATCATCCTCGCCCTAGGTAACCTTCAGATACGTATAAACTCCAGGCACTCCTAGTTGCAACTTCAAGAGCTCGGAGCAGGCCACAGCCACTCACTACTTGCTGAATAGTTGGAGTCTATCCAACTCCTGGTTTAGAATAAAAATTAATAAAATTTAAGAACACACCTGCAATCATGCTCATTGGACCTGGACTATTCATTGTGTTCATTGTAAATGATCTGACCAACACAAATCAAACGAGGGCTTCGAAACCACAACCACTACAATACTCTCGAAGGGCCAACCTCAATAATTAGTAGGAGAACAGCTAAAAGGCTAAAAAGAGAAAAAGCTGAACTCTGAGGCTCTACTGATTCCCGTGGAGATAAAGTAGAATTGTCCAGTTGGCTCCTGCCATCCTTGTAGGGGACTGGGCTACCTTTTATCCCTATTAGCCAAGGGAATCGAACCCACAAACCCCAGACTGACAAGCTAGTACACTACCTACTAGCCTACAGGGCATAACATCTAAATATATTTTTGAATAGAACATTAGTTTTCAAAAATACTTTATTTCAATAACTTCGCTTGGAAAATGTTGTTACAATAAAAATCCCTGGGATAACTTTGAAATATGTTTGAGGTCATAGTATGATGCAAATAACAAGATTTCTCTTTAAAGTTTCTTTACATACATATATACCACAAATATTCATCTCAAAATCTCTCTATTTAAATTTTAATTCATCCATCAAAAGAAAACGTTTTCATTGCAATTGCATCATAACTTTGGTTTGCAATTATTTACATATAAAAATTTATGATTCGTTTAAATTGATTTTGTGCAATAAAAATTTGAATACAAAAAACAAATTGTTGGCTTGCAAATCATATTTCGTTTGCCAAATTTTGCAAATTAAAACAAAAGTGTTTTAATACAGAAGCAAGTTAAAATAAGTTTTTTAAATGACTTTCTTGCATCGGTCATTTAGAATATTTTAAAGGCCAGTTTACTGAAAACTTTTAACTTAAAACAAGAATTAAATGTTTACGTAAGAAAACTATGATTTTTAAAACAATTATGGGGACAATTAGGGAGCCTTCTCTTTTTTTTGCGATCGTTTAGAAAACGAGTTGGTTTTCAATCGAAAAATTGCTGTAAATTGGTTTCGCTAACTTACTAGAGATACCAAGTTTTTCAACAGGAAGTTTGTTTCAAATTGTGGCTACACGAACAACATGTTTTTTTGACGTATTCGTAGTAGATGCATTATCAATTGTTACAATGAATTCAATTTCGCATGAAAATCACATTAAAATAATTAAAATCCACTATGAAAATGGTGGTTCTATTAAAGTTGCATTTCGTAAAATTCGTGATATTTTGGAGCAGGCTATTAGGTATTGGGTCTTTAATTTGAGTCGAATAGCTCGATGTAAAATGTGCGAATATATTCGATCAGGTCGGTTAACTGAAAATATCGCCGCCATGAGCTACAGCGTTGAAGCAGAACCAAATTTGTCATTTCCTCGACGTTCTCAACAATTGGGGTTATCCAAAACCACGACATCGCAAATTTTACATAAAGATTTGACTTTGTAGCCTTGCAAGATTCAAGTGGTGCGAGAATTGAAGCCGACAGATCATTCACTTCACCCTAGATTCGCTCAAATCGTTCAGGAACAACCGGCTGGTTTTTCTGAAAAAAATATTTTTTTCAAATGAAGCCCATTTTTACATGTTAGGGATTTTCAAGTCTGAAAATCCTAGAGCAATAATTGAGAAAACTTTTAGATGGGCCTTTAAGGAAAAGCGCTTTAACATAAAAACGTGCGAGTAACCAAAACAAGTTCCCTAATTTCATTACAGCACTTACCATTGTAGTAACGATAAAATAGTGAAGTACAACCCATGTTACGTCGATGCTGTAGATAATCAATACAGGTGGATACTCTATTGTCCCCTATGAGCTTGTTGGCCCTCACTTTTAGATGGTCGAACAACTCCAAAGTAGACTTTGGGAGTACATGAGAGTTGTATTCAATTTTTGGATGGATTTAGGTGATACCAATAGTACAAAGATCCGGTGGAGTGAAGTATCTGCTATACAGTTTTAGAAAACCTAAACACTTGAAACCTTGTTCAGAAACCTGAAAAATTTATTTAGTCCATCAAACATCACACTGTATTCTCATGTCAGGAACATTTGGAGCTTCTAATTCCTTAATTACATATCAGCCATAGTAATAGATGCAGCATGATTTCCGAAAACACACCTATGCGTAAGCATGTAACATTGAGTTTTATACCAAGTTCATACCTAGTGTGTTTAACATCTCAATCGTGTTTAAGCATTAAACACGTCGATTTTCAGATGTTTTACCATACATTGACGTGTTTTGTTAAACATCTCAAATGAGTTGTTTTTGATTTAAACACGTCGTTAAACACGTAAATTCCAAATACAACTCTTAATTTCATTTAGTTTTGGGATGTGCTAAGTGCGTTTTTGCCCCTGTATGCTAGTAGGTAGTGTAATTAGCTAATTTGTCTGGGGTTTGACTCCCAACTAAACGGCTGTTTTCACTACAAAAAATCATTTTTAAGGTAAAAAAGAAGATACAACGTCAGCCTTAAACATCTTAATTATAGTGTGAACGGCTGTGTTTAAATTTTAAAATATTTTGCTTAAACGCGTTCAAAAACACAAGTGTAAACTTAGTATTACGGGCATTAAAATCGACTCTATTCACACAACTCCATGTGAAGATTGTTACGAAATTGTGATTTTTTAACTCATCTTTAGCTTCTTCGGTTTATTACTTAATTTGTCGCTGGCTATAGTTACATGGCTTTAAAAATAAAAGTAAAATGTCTGTATGTATATCAAGAATAATTGACAGGAATACAAAAAGATACACAATAGATCATAACGATGAAATTAAAATTATTGATTACCCATTACTATACGAAAGGTATTTATTCAAACTGGAGCGGTTAAAAAGTTTTTAGTAGATTTCAACATTAAAAAAACTGCTGGGCCAGATGGGAGTCTGCAATTTTTTATTAATTTTCTAAAGTGATAAAAAATATGATTAATTTTCATCTTGTGAGGTACCTGGTGCCCAACAGCTTACTTAGCGACCGACAGTAAGATTTCCTTAAGGGGCACTCTACAGGTGACTTGTTAGCCTTCCTTCCTTCCTTCGGAACAATGGTGTTACTTTATACATACGCATAGATGTCCCCCCCGGGGACACATTATAAGTCTTTATGGATGACACAACCATCGAGACTTGCGGCTTGCGGGGGTAAAAGAGAGCCCAGTCCCCTTAGGCTAGTAGGAGCCAACTGGACAATTCACAGTATATTTCCACGGGATTCAGTAAAGTCCCAGAGTTCCGCTATTTATCTCTTTAGGCATTTAGCTGTTTTCTGACTAATTATTGAGGTAGGCCCTTCGGGAGTATCGTGGTGGCTGTGTGTTTCGAGGCCCTCGTGAGAGTTTGTGGGTCAGATCAACACAATGAATGGTTCAGGGCCAGTGAGTATGAATGCCATCGTATTCTTAATTGTATTAAGCTTCATGCATTCCGGACCAGGAGTTAGATAGTCTCCAGCAAGAAGTAGGGACTGCAACCCTGCTTTGGAACCGCTGAAATTGCAACTAGGAATGACCTGTTGCTAGAACTAGTCTTCGGCTTCATAGGGTGTGAATAATGTTGCTTTTCATTCCCAGTGGTTTGAACACCATCTGATTAAGGCTTACAGCCAAGTGCAGATGTAAATCTTATCACGTAATACGTATAGATGTGTGTATGAAAATGATAGATGCCAAGAAATTCTAAAAGCTCTAGATGTTCTTGGCATAAAAATAGCATGTGATGTTTGATGGGCTAAGCACACATTTCAGGTTTTCAGAGAGAGGAAAGGGAGGCATGAAAATACAGTACGATGGTCGATGTACTAAGCACAGTTTCAGAACTTGCAGTGTTTGCAATTAAGAGGATTTCTTGCAAAACTAGCGACGAAAATTCCTTTTGCCAATAAAAATTCGAAATGAGTTGCCCAGCCATATTTAAAATACTTGACGATATTTTCATTTAATTTTTGTAAAATTTGTCCACGATAACACTACATCGTTAAATTCTTAAAATTACTGAAAGAGGGATGATATACATTAACACAATTCGATGCATTAAATGAATAAAATTATTTTGGGTTTCAAAGTAATTGTGTACAACGACTTTAAAAGGAAAATAAATTTTATTAAAGAAAGTTACGGAATTATTTGGGACACATAGTGAAGAGCACTTACTAGTTTCAATATTTTGATTACGAAATGCCACAATATAATAGAAGTTTGACTGCTGCTCAGATTTGGTTGGTAGTTTCTACAAGTGGTGATTTTGTTGAAATACAATTTTTCTGCAAATTCTTTCTTTATTAAAACTAAGTTTTAAAAATAAACAATTTAATTTTTTGAAATTTATTTTCAGTTTTATTCGACCTTTTTTTATTTAATTTCTATTAAATTTTAATCTTTTTATTCGGTCCTTTATATTATAACGTTTTATTTTTCTTTTTTTCTCTCAATATTTCGCTTTCCTTTGGAAAGCTTCTTCAGGAAATTATTTTTTATATTTTCAACCAAGAATTTATAAATCATTAACTTATGTTCCTGGAATATCAGATAGATTAAGAAAGTCTAAAATATATGACACTGATAGATATAAAATTGCACACAAAACATATAACACATTAAATAGATTATTTAGCAATATGAAGGATAAAATAGGAAAAATGGAAATATCTGATGTAGTATACAGGATACCATGTGGAGGAAATGACCAGGTGAACTGTGACAAAGTTTATATTGGGACAACAAAGAATAAACTTAAAACAAGATTAGCTGGTCATAGATGTGACCAAAAATATAGGAATATTTCAACACAGAAGACATCCTTATCTTCACATTGTAAGAAATATAATCATTATCCAAAGTTTGATGAAACATCAGTATTAGATATAGAAAAAAACTACAAGAGACGTTATATGTTGGAAATGTTAGAAATTGTTAATGTACCAAATGTAAGGAGAATAAATTTCAAGACAGACACAGACAATTTGGCTCAGAATTATAGGTACTTAATACAAAAAACACATAATTTGTTATAATTATTTCATAAGAAAGAAAGAATTTGTTATTTAGTTTCCGTTTCCTTGTTTTTGTATGTTTTAATATTTTAAATTTTAATTTTTGTATGTTTGTATGTATGAAGAAAATAATTTTATATGTTTTGTCAAATGTTTTTCAAAAATTTTTTCTTTTCAAATTGTTATAATTTTTGTTTTTGAAAATATAAAAAATAATTTCCTGAAGAAGCTTTCCAAAGGAAAGCGAAATATTGAGAGAAAAAAAGAAAAATAAATCGTTATAATATAAAGGACCGAGTAAAAAGATTAAAATTTAATAGAAATTAAATAAAAAAAAGGTCGAATAAAACTGAAAATAATTATTTTCAAAAACAAAAAATTATAACAATTTGAAAAGAAAAAAAAAAAAAAAAAAATTTTGAAAAACATTTGGTTTAATATGCATGTATTTAGTAATTCCTCCATCACAATATCAGCAATAATTGGAGATGCCGGAGAACCCATAGGGAGGCCCTCTTTCTGCTTATATATCCTATTATTCTTTTCAAATTGTTATAATTTTTTGTTTTTGAAAATATAAAAAATAATTTCCTGAAGAAGCTTTCCAAAGGAAAGCGAAATATTGAGAGAAAAAAAGAAAAATAAAACGTTATAATATAAAGGACCGAGTAAAAAGATTAAAATTTAATAGAAATTTTTGAAATTTATTTAAATTTAATGTACGTTATTTTTGTTTGTGAAATCCTTACTTTGTTTTTGTATAAAAATAATATGAACAGTAGGGAAATGGCCACAGGGATATACTTTCTCCCACAGTAATACATTTACAATATCTTTTCAATAATAAATATGTTATGAGAATATCATAATTAATTTATTTTTAAAGGAATCTAGCACAAATTAACGTAGATTAAACTAAGTATTTTCAAATTAAATGCAATATAAAATAAAATCGTTGATGGTAGTGGTATAAAATGTGAGTATACAAAACATACATTTTGTTAAACAATGAAAATTGTTGACCTTTAAAAGGGGATGTAAATTGCTCAAAGCTTTAATTTTAAAATATTTATATTGATAAAATAAGAATGTTTTAAAAAAAATATTAAATATTGATATTGCAATATTTGGCGATAAAATTAATAAAAATACTGGCAACACTGGCTACAGCTGTTGTATTGTATATAGAAAATCCACCACTTACATTTGAATGGGGTGAAAAAGCTATTTTAATTTCATGTAGTAAAAGTAAGAGAATGAGAGAGAGAGAGAGAGATACAAAAGAGAATTGTGTTTTTTCCTTTGTATACTTTTGGGGATAATGTTGTATGCCTAGTGGTAAAAAAGTTTCAAGAGAGCTGAAATTTCAATAAGAAGGAAAATTACCCAAATTAGTTGTACTCACCTGAATAACTGACACATAAATATTAAACATGTGATTTTTTCATATCTCTACAAATAATAATACTAATATGTGTTTTCTTCTTCCTTATTTATTATTTCAAATATGTTTTAATCTATTATTTAATATTAAAAGATTTATAGGCATTTAAATAATAATTAATGTGTTTTCTAAATTGGACATCATTTATATTGTTGAATTTTTTGTTTGTTTAAGTTCGCGAATATGACCTATTTTTAATTATTAGTATCCATTTACTATTTTGAAAGTGTCAATGAATAAATGCATTGAAGGAAAAATAACAATATTTTTTTATATGGTTTAAAACAACAAAAAAGCAACAAAAACCCTAGTTAACTTCCTTGGAAAGAGTTTTTGTTCTCTGCTAAATTCTTTATTGTGTTCCTTATAATAATAAACATACTGTTTATAATTTAATACATACTCATCTATGTATGTATGTGTGTGTATACAAAATTCCAAGTACATTTATAAAGCTGATCGTTTACATGCACTTGTATTCTATAATCATACAAATAGCCATCTAATTTTTGAGTATGTCAATCGATAATTATGATACCATTATATTACACTCTATGGATTTGGAAGTATTTTAATATTTATCTTAACCTTTTTAGGGAACAAATGAGCGTTCGAAAATTTTCAATATAAAAATAGCTTAAGATTTTACTTTCACTTGAGTTATAAATAACGAAATTTATTGCTCTTGTTTGAAAAGTATAAACCTAATTTTCAAAAACTTTTAAACGCTAATGTGTAAGAAGAAGAAAAACAACAACAAGAAGTTTGTTTTAAAAAGAAATAAAACAAAAACTTACGAAGATAAAAGTTCGGCCATTATAAATTAAAAATAATATCTGGCAAATGTCCACCAGGACCTGACAGATATCGATTCTTCCATTAAAGTTTTTAAAGGAAAATAAATTTTATTAAAGAAGGTTACCGAATTATTTGGGATACACAGTGGAGAGCACTTACTAGTTCCAATATTTTGATTACAAAACGCCACAATATAATTGGACTTCGACGGCTGCTCATATTTGGTTGGTAGTTTCTACAAGTGGTGATTTTCTTGAAATAAAATTTTTCTACAAAAAATTTTATTGAATTTTTCTACAAAAAATTTTATTAAAACTAAGTTTTGAAAATGAAAAGTTTGGAAAATGACATTTCTATATCATTATTCTTGTCATGGATTTTGAGTTTTAAGGCTGAGATCCATTCGATTGGCTCTGTATGTCCTTAACATAGCCCCACAAAAAATAATCACACGATGGTGTTAAATCACACGTTCGGCAATATTTTTTGCAATAAATTGATCGTTTCATTGGCCGGGTGACATTTGGCACCATACTGTTAAATCAAAATATCAGTGATATCCTCGTCGTCAGTAATAAGCCAAAATTGAGTTTTTAGCATCTCGTGATCCATTGACCGTTAACGCATTTCGAGCCTCATCTGCGAAAAAAATCTGTCCAATCACGCCTCCAGATCACATAGCGCACCATATAGTGACACATTGAGCATGCAAAGGCTTCTCAATAATCGCTGTAGGATTTTGAAAATCCCAAATGCGGCAATTTTGCTTGTTGACATACCCCCAACAAGTGAAAATGGAATTCGTCTGAAAAACTAATTTTTTTAAGAAAAACGAGCCGGTTGTTCCTGTATGAAATGAGCGAATCTACGGCGATGCGAATGGTTTGTCGGCTTCAAGTCCCGAACCATGTACGGCTTCAAATTCAATCGCTTACGGAAAATTCGCCAATATGGTGGTTTTCAAAAACACCAATTGTTGAGAACAAATTTGGACAAATTTGAAGCTACTTCAACACTGTAGCTCACGTCTGCGATGTTTTCAGTTGAATGATTTAGCCGAACACGCGCAATTTTAGTATTGAGCCTGTTGTTTCAAATTGAAAGACCAAATTCTTAATAGCGGTCTCAGAAGGATGATTATGTTGTCGGAAAATATCACAAATTTTACGAAATGTAACTTTCGTAGAACCATTGTGGATTTGTATTTAAATTTAATGTAATTTTCGTGCGATATTGAATTCATTTTTAATATTGCCAATGCATCTACTACGAATACGTGAAAACACTAAATGTCAAAATTATCATACTTTTGGTGTTGCCACAATTGAAAAATAAAATTCCTTTTGACAAATCCATACAATATTTAACTTTTGTCTGTATCTTGTCTTGTCATTTTAAAACATGACTGAAATAGGAACAGTGGGAAGGCGTAGAAGATAGTGCGACTTGTTTTTGCTGAAGCAATATATTTATATAAAGGGTGTTTTTTTTAAGCCCGACAGAACTTGAAATTGTAAAAAATAACACAAAAAATTAAATTGTAATCAAAATTTCTTTTTTATTCGAAGGATCAATACGTGACATGAACATTTGAAAATGATTTCGGGCATATGGGCACCGCGGCTGTTCTTGACGAAGCGCATTCTGGACGTCCAATTTTGGGCCACTTTTTCGAGCACTGCTGGGCGTATGTCACGAATAACACGAACAATGCTGTCCTCCAAGGCGTCAATTGTTGCTGGTTTATCAGCATAAACCAGTGACTTCACGTAGCCCCACAGGAAATAGTCGAGTGGTGTCAAATCGCACGACCTTGGAGGCCAATTGATAGGTCCATTTCTCGAAATCAACTTATCGCCAAATTTTGATTTCAATAAGTCGATGGTTGCGTTCGCTGTATGGCACGTAGCGCCATCCTGTTGAAACCACATCTCGTCCGGATCAATGTCGTCCATATTTTCAAACAAAAAAAATCATTGATCATGGTGCGGTAACGATCTCCATTGACCGCAACGCGAGCTCCGGCCTCATTTTTGAAGAAATAAGGTCCGATGATGCCACCAGCGTGAAAACCGCACCAAACGGTGCATTTTTCTGGATGTAATGGAGTCTGTAGGGTCTGTTGTGGATTAGTCTAACTCCGTATGCGGCAATTTTGCTTATTAACAAACCCGTTAAGCCAAAAATGCGCCTCATCGCTGAACACAATTTTGCGATAAAACAACGGGTCAGTTGCCAACTGCTCTAGAGCCCAATCGGCGAAAGAACGACGCATATAATGGTCTCGTGGCTTCAATTCCTGCACCAGCTGGATTTTATACGGGTGTAGGCCGAGATCTTTGCGCAAAATTTTCCACGTAGTGGACGGACAGAGCCCCAATTCCTGCGACCGACGACGAATTGATAAATTTGGATCTTCTTCCACACTTTCGTTTACAGCGGCGATATTTTCTTCAGTACGCATATTCCTTCGACGTGTTGGTGTTATTGCATCCTCTAGAGAGTATGTGGTACGAAATCTGTTGGTTCGACGAATGGCTTGTTCAGATGCACGATTATGTACGCCATAAAAATGACGAAGTCGTCTATAAGTTGCGCGAATCGACGACTGATTTTTAAAGTAAATTTGGATAATTTCGTAGCGTTGTTCAAGTGAGAGTCTATTCATGATGATTTGTCAGAGTATACTGAAACAAATAAAAAAAAATGTTTCATCAAAATTTCATTTTTTGTGTTACTTTTTACAATTTAAAATTCTATCTAGCTTAAAAAACACCTTTTATTTGAGTTATGACCAGCTGCTATAATTGTAAGTTTATTTGTTTTAGTTGAAGTTAAATAATATTGATTAACTACAATTTAATTGCTAAGTTTAAATCAAAATTTTGAATTAAAGAGGTTTTATTTGTTAAAGGGTTATTTAATCAAATTTATAGGATGCAAGAACTCGAGATTTTCAACAAGTTTTAGTTATTGGCCTCCTTCTTAAGGAAATAAAAACTAAACAAATTAGTTGGGCAAAGCTAAGCATGCCATGTACAGGAAACCTTTTAATATGAAATTTAATGTTTTTATTAATTGTTGATAAAAATGAAAAGTTACTGTCTCTAACTCTGCAAAAATTAAGGAAGTATATCGCATTTCCAACAAGACATCCTTCATGTAGTTATATCATGACGATTTTCTTATGTTTGGTGCTTAAATAAATTTAAATAATTTTGCGATACAAGAGCTTTCTACAAGTTTGTCAACTCTATTAGAAAGTACAAAAATTTATTATTTGCTAATTAGCTGGCAAACAGTAATTTGTTTAAAGATTTCTTTTCTACCTCATATTCTGATAAAAATTTTGATGAATCCGGCTCTGATCAATTGTCGGAGGGGCCATATCGGTCTTGATCAATTCCATGATGAATCAACAGTTTTCCGCTGTTTAAAAAAGCTGAAATTATAGTATAAATATGGTACGGATGGTATTCCGAGTTGCATTCTTAACAAATAGGCTATGGCACTGGCAAAACCTCTTAAAATAATCTTCAACATATTGAAATTTAGTTATTTTTTCTAAAATACGAAAGGATTCTTTCATTATTCCGTTATTTAAATCTGATGATAAGAATAATGTTGCCAACTAAACTTGGCGCTATACCTATACTTTTACAAAAACTTTTTACTGATCAGCCTTGCCATCAAGTAACATCTATATTGGAGTGGTTGTTCAGTGATTATTAACAACACTAGACAATCGGGAATTTGTTTAACTTAAACAAACGGAAGTTATTTACACCGACTATAGCAAGGTATTTGATAAGCTCAAACATAAACTTCTGCTAAGGAAACTTGACGTTATGGCATTCATAAACAATTTACTTATGTGAATTATCATATCATCCAAACAGAACTCAGAAAGTTCGTTTTAAGACGGAAAAAATTGTTATTTCATCTTCGAAGCTTTCGCAAATGTTAAAATGAAATTAGCACATTTTTTTAAATTTTATACTTTAAGAAACAGTTTCTTTAATTAAATATTTTTTTTTGGAAAAGTTCGCAATTGAATTATGCTAAATTGAGGAAAAAAAGGATTCATTTTTGAGCTTTAATTTTGTTGTTCTAGAGTTGTGTTTTTCATTTTTAAATATTTTATTTTTCTTTTGAAAAATAGCTTTATCTTTTTAAAGCAAATTTAAATTTTATTCGCCACGATATAAACTAGAATGAAAAAGTTGCAGTGTGTTATGAATTCGCATTATTAGATTCGACTAAATAATTAGATAATTACAAAATGTCAAAATATCGATCACAATTGTAATAAAAAATATTAAAATATTTCATAAAAAAATTAACACAATACTTTTTTTTTGTCAAAAAGTTACCTTTTTTTAATATTTAATATATTAATATTTAATATATTAATATTAATTTTATTAAATTCTTAATATTTGTTATGTAAACAAATTTGTAGCACTTTAATATAAAAACGTTAAATAAAACTATAGTTGACACATACACTCTTCCGTATCAACTCAGCTGGGTAACTGAACTTTTTTTTGTGATTGAAGGATATTCGTATTGTGAAAAAAATTGTACATTGTTTTTGTTTTGTTTTTATATAAATAATAAATAAACTGCAATGCAACATTGTGACAAGAAATATGTTGTTTCATTATTTTTTCTATTATGTCTCTGTGTTATATATTTTAGTGCATAATATACACATATGCAAGGTTCATATGGATGTAAATTGGAATCTCTTTTTTATATGTAGAAGGTTTTACTGACACCATACAAATTTGACGTGCCTGCCTATTACATTTCAAAAAATAACAATATTTTTATGAATATTACATCACTTTCGGACCACCCCTTAACTTTTAATACTGGTAAGGTTATAAGGTCTAAGTAATCTATATAAATTTCAGTAATGTGTCTATTACAGTTTCAAAGACAGTGGACTGTGGCATAGGGACGGACGTATAGGCATTCTAATGAAAATAATAATACATTTTTACACTTTGTATACGAAACTCAAAAATGAAAACTAAAAACATCACTAGAGTTGGAAGCCTGAAAGTAAGGTAGCGGTTCTGATACCACGGTAAATAAGTTGATCAACTAAGAAAATAGTTTAACTAAAGCACCTGTTACCAAAACAACGCAGTAGCATTTGCGTTTGTTTAAGGGCATGTTTCGCAGACAAAACCAAAGATAAATTATTTATGGATGTTCTCGATTACGAATTACTTTTAGTCAATCATTATGTGAGTTAAGCTCTGAATGAACACGTAACCTAAATTGAGTTTTCCCTATATATATAAATATACTTTGTATATGTGTATGTGTGTGTGTGTGTATGTGTGATAGATTCGAAAACTATACATACAATCGCCCTGAAGTTTTGGCAAATTATTAGGTGGTTCCTCGCTATACATTTGAAAACAATTTTTTAATTAGTGTTGGGGTTCTAGATGCTCCCGTATAAATATCCTAAACATATCAAAATAAAATTCATTATATATATATATGTATATAGTTTATTTATATAGATTTAGATACCTAAAAAGCACAACACTAATTAAAAAAACTGATTAAACAATAAAAAATTTAGATTAAGATGTTTCACACTTTAATTGCATTATGAAGAGCAAATTTCAGCAATTATGAATGAAAAATATTATCTGGCAGATGTCCACCACGACCATGCTGGCAGATGTCGCTTCTTTCATCAAAGTTTTTAATCAAGCCATTTTAACAAACTGGCGGGCCTATTTTATTAATTACGTCACCGATTTTAAGTTTTGAAGGTGAAATCGATTTGATTGGCTTCATATAGACTCTATCCTTAACATAGCCCCTCAAAAAATAAACCAGTGGTGTTAAATCACACGATCTGGCTGGCCATTTAAGTGCTGCTTGTCGTGAAATTATGCGGTGGGGAAATTTGGCTTGTAATAAATTGATCGTTTCATTGGCTGTGTAACATGTGGCACTGTTCTCTTGGAACCACGTGTCAGTAATACACGTCGTCGATAATAGGCCAAAATTAAATTGTTAGCATCTGGCGATATCGCCTGTACGTCCATGGACCCTTACCGCATTTCTAGCCTCATCTTCGAAAAAAGCGACCCAATCACGCCTCCAGACTACATAGTATACTATACTGTGACACGTTGAGCATGCTAAGGCTTCTCAATAATAGGATTGTTTAGAAGACCAAATGCGGCAATTTTTCTTGTTTACATACCGTGACTAGAGAAAATGGGCTTCGTCTAAAAAAATGATTTTTTTGGAAAAATCTTCCGGTTGTTCCTGAATGAACTTAGCGAATCCACGGTCGGCTTTAATTCATATACCAATTGAACCTTGTAAGGCTTCAATTTTAAATCCTTACGCATGTGGTGGTTTTGAATAACAAATTTGAATCTGCTTCAACACTGTGATTCACGGCTACGATGTTTTTAGGTAAACGATCTGGTCCAACACGCATTGTCCGAAAATATCGCGACTTTTACGAAATGTTACTTTAACAGGAGCACATTTCGTTCGAAATTGAATTCTTTGTATCAATTTTCAATATAGCTACTGTGAATGCGTTTAAAAACTAAATATCAAAACTATCAGGTTGTTTGTGTTGCCACAATTTAAAAACAAACATCTTGGCTTTGGAATGTTTTTAATCAGTGTTAAGCTTCCAAGTGCTGCCGAGTAAGTATCCCAAAAATATCTAAATAATATATAATAAATACTTTTTTATACAATAAATATAATTTTGATAGTTTTGGAATATTTATTCGGTAGCACACTGATTAAAAAATATCCAAATCATTCCCGAGTATATACCTAACAATTTCCTAAAACTCCAGGCTGACAGAACGTATAGTTTGTGTATTTGTCTGTACTCAATAGTTTTAAAAACCATGCATACAATCGCTATAAAAATATTATGATGATGATATTTAATAATTATATCATTAATTGAAATTCGTTTACATTATTGTTTATCTATATCACAAGTTCTACAAGCCTATTTATGCTGTAATGATATATATGTGATGTAATTTTATTGTTGATTTTGATTTTAATGTATTGCACACCCTTTCGTTCACACACAGCAATGTTTGAATGGGTTCAGCTAATATTAAATATTAGAAAGTTTAAATAAATATATATTTCCCACAATTCTTTATTTAATTAAACGTTTTGTTATTTTTCTTTTCTTTGCAGATTGGCTCTTGGACAGAAAACTTATATTTAAAAAAATAAATTAATAAAAGATATAATTAATTATTTAAAACCAAATAGTTTAATGCATTGTTCTTCAATGCATAAGAAATTAATTAAAATAAAATAAATGTTATGTATACGCCTTGATAAATTTAATATTCAAATATAAATAAAATTATAAAATTCGTTCATTGAACTATTTTTCACAACAACAAACAGAAGAAAAACACAACATAATTGTATATAATATATAATATTAAAGACATTAATATCAACGAATATTGTAATATAATATAAATATTTTCTTTGCAAATAATTAAAACAAAAAAAAAAATAATAAAAATTATTTGAAAATTAAACCAAGAAGTAAAGAAATTCCATAAATTGAGTCTGTGATTAACTGAATTCGCATTGAATAAAAAAAGAGAAAATCTTAAATAAATCTTTAAATAAAAAAATATATATATATAAATCTTAACTACAACTCAATATTTATATAAATAAAACAAATGTAATTTAAATAAAATCTAATTATCAAAAAAAGCTTTAAAACTAGTTATTTAAAACAAAATATTATTTATTTAATATAAAATTATTAAACAAAAACAAAAATCTTCCATTTAAATAAAATCAGTAAAATTTAAAATATAAACAAATTTCTTTAAATTAATTACAACACAAAAAAAATAAAACGGGGCAGCATACGTCAAGGAAACAAAATCAACTAATCAACGAACTTAAGTATAAAAGAAATTAAAAAATTAAAGATTTTTCAATAAACTCATAACATTTATAATTTGACTGAAAAAATTGAAGCCTTTCAATTTAGCATTGTCGTTTCCCTCAATATAACCAAAACTAAAATTATACGTAATTTAATTAAATAATAAATAAATGCGACAACAAAAGTATCATTAAAGCCTTTATTACTAACAACACCTACATACAGTCAACAAGGGAGAGTGATAGTCATACAACAGTTATTAAAATACTTAATTGTTCAGTGGCAGTATCATTAAAAAAAACAATAAAAAGTAACAAGAAAAAAAAACCGAAATTTTATTTTCAACCCAATAAAAACCAAACAGTAATTTTTAACAAACAAAATGGATGAGCTGCCAGATTTATCGCACTTAACACCCCATGAACGTATGCAAATTGAAAATGTACTTAGGCGCCAGAAGCAAGAGGAAGAGCAACAAAATGAAATTATGCGGTAAGTATTAAAAATCATGTGAAAAAAATATTTTAATTTATTTTCTATTCCATAAAACAGAAATAGAAGCTAAATAATGCCAGCATTTCTCAAACTAATTTGACCACTTATATGTTTATAGTTTAAGACGGAAATATTAAAAATTGGCAACGCATAAAATGCCAGGTAGCTGGTATTCAAGCTACATCAATAGATACAATCTTAACGGGAGAACTACCTAAACCCAAACACTGATTCACCAATACAATTTAGAACATGGCTTGAGAATGATGTTATCACATCGAAAGCGCTCGCCTTTCATACCAAACAAACAACCAGCAAATATGTAAAGGAATGACAAAAACTTAATACCGATAGTAGACTATTTTAAATGATTAATCTTAATCAATAGCTACTTTTCTTTTAAGTTCTATTATTTGTAGCGCACGGTGGCTCAAAATCAATTTTCATTGGCAGAAACCTATATTTTTTTTTGACATAGATTCTTAAAATTTTTATGCCATCAGAAAGGAAACAGATCAAAACTTAGGTAGCCAAAAAATGTTGTCAAAATATTCACAGTAGTAGGCGTGGCATGCTGCTAAAAGCAAAGAATTTAAGTTAATTTAGAAATAAAAAAAAAATTGTAATATTTGATCTCATATTAGTTACGATTTTTAGAAAACTGTTATTGATAATGGGCTGCGGTTATTTTCCTTGTTATGTTGGGTGAACTATTGTTTTTCACAAATGGTATTTGGGTAACCTGTATAATTTGTAGTTAGGGTGTTATGTAATAAATTTGAAACCACCATATATTCGTAAAATTTTAAGTTTAATAGTGAATAACTTTTAAAGGACAAAAAGCGAAACCATCATAAGAAAGGCAAAAGTGTTTTCTTTAAGCCTATATATACTTTTGCACCCGCCCTGACCCGCCGGTTGAACACTTGTTTACTTTAATGAAAACACTCAAAATTTTTACAAACAAAATTCTATCAAAATTGCTAGTAAATTTACTTCAGAAACCATTCACTGCTATAAATAGAAATTGCAGATAGCAAAGCATAGGGAGAAAGAGAGGAAAGTTATTGGTGGTATAAATATTTCTTCAAATAGTTGACATCCTTTTAAAAAACTTCCTAAATGGTTCATGCATTTTTGCACAAATGTTTCCTGCTAAAAATTATAGGAAAAAAATGCTTAAAATTTTTTTCAGCAAAGTATAGATATATAAAGTACAATCTATACCCATCATAGCATCACATAACTGCTGCTAAAGAGGAGTGTTATCCTCTAAAGAAATCTATCAAAATCACACCAATTTCGGCACAGTTACAATTGCAAGCTTTATTTGATCATACAGCCAAAAAGTTGCTAAAGTTGTATCACTTTAAGGCAGTGAGTTGAAAAACATCTAAACTGAAATTTAACTCTTTTTTGTAAATGGGGATGCGATGAATCTTCTGGCAAAAAACAATAAAACAATTTTTATGTGAAGATATTTCTGACACACTGACAACTTAGAAGACTCGGAACCTTCGTCCACCACAATGCAAACAAATTGTATTTGGAAAAACCATACTCCATTGTCTACGAAATACTGCAGACAAATAAAATTTCAGTTAAAAAATGAAACTCATGATACCATTAGGAATGAAGTAAGTGACATTAGAGCTAAAATTTCAACACTAAAACCATTAGAGTTACAGATAGATAAAAATACTATTAAATTTAATTGCCAATTAATAGTTTCAATGATAGACGGAAAACTGCCCAGGTTTTGACTGATACAAAAGCTTCATCCAGCTGTATTACATGTAAAGCAACATCAAGTCGGTTAAACCAAGAACCGACAAAGTCAGTAGATAGTATTGATGCACTTGAATTTGGATTATCACCGCTATATACGAGGATAAGTTTTATGGAACACATACTGAAAATTAGCTATGTTTTGGGCTTCGGATTTTGAAGATCAGTAAGGGATAATGACACCAACAAAGAGAAAAGAAAATTGAAAAAGAAACAAGTTCAAGGTGCGCACCTTCAAACATGGGTTAATTATAGATCAACCAAAACAAGGGTCAGGCAATACAAACGATGGCAACACCGTAAGAAGCTTCTTTTTTACAAATACAATTATAGAAATATGTCATTAACAGTGCCCAAAGTTCTTTATCATGGAGAAGATGTCTTTCAGCATTTATTACCAATTGGTGATTTATCAGAGGAAGCCCAGGAAAAAATAAACAAATAAATTACAGATTGTGCAGAGAACATAGTATCAGAAAAATGTCACGAAGTTCTACAAATGAAGATATATTTTCATCTCTAGCATTTGAAATCAATGGAAAGTGAGTCATACAGACCTCTATGCCGAAGCTAAGGCATTGCTATAAGAATGAAGTAATACAGAGCAGAATATAGATTATTACAGGAAATATTCCGGCCAAATGAATAATAGTTATAATTTGCATTTAATATTTGAATGAAATAAAGTATACAAATATTAATGTTAAATTATATTATTAACTCTTGATTGTAAAATATTACAAAAAAGCTCCCCTTTTAATTCTTTTTCAATTTAGTTTGGTTGTACTTCTTTTCTCTATACTCAAACTCAACTAACTCTATATGTATATATTTTTTTTGAATAATATTGCCATCGTCTATAATAAAATAATAGGGTTGCCATCTACTATGAAATGGATAATTTTTAGGGATGTCTACAATCGACCCTCCTTTTTTTATTTATCTACAATCTATTTATGACTATAAATATATATATAATTAAAGAAAAATTAGGTTACACTGTTTTATTTTAAAATTGACCAAAAAGTAGGAAATATTAAGCATTGTTAAGCGTAAAGTTAAATGCAGCACCCTGTAGCGATCTTAATAAAAGCTTAAGATGTTATCTATTGATTAAAAAAAGAATTTCTAAAAAATCTTTGTTAGTTAAGAAGTTACAGAGTGTTGGCCAATGAAATATGATTCTGAGTCACTGTGTAGTGTCGCTATACATTTATTATTACCCGTTAGCAACTCAACCTTTTTTCTGCTTTTTAAAGAAGGAGTTTCAAAATACTTCGTTAGCCAACTTGTTGTCAGAATTTGAATTCTATTTAAGGCTATGGTCCTATTTTTTGTCGAATAATTACTTTCCTTGTTGTTCAATGACGGAACAGAATTATCAGAATTTCTAATTTTTCAAATGCTTCTATATAAAAAGAATCTTTAGTATTTGCCTTTTTTCAGATATTTTTTAGGCTGTGCCAGCTTGGCATAATCTTTTACAAACTTCCGGTGGTCACCTGAAGTCCTAGTTACTAGTCCTATTTTTAATATGTATAAGAAGCAAAGAGGAAAGAGAAAGGCTTCAAAAAATTGTTAAAAATTCCCTAATTTTTGTAAAACAGAAAAATTGTACTGCCCTGAGAACAGACAAAAGTGACAGGAGTAATTTAAAGCAATAATTTAGCACCTTTTATCTATGTATCTATAATAAGCCACCTAACAATAACCGAGTGTGTTCTACAATAAAAGAGATCATTCAAAACATAAAACGTAAAAGCATAAATGGAACGTGCCTATGTCAAGCAATGCTTTAATACGGTGGACCATTTATAATTGACAAGGCACCTTGTCATATTAACAATGAAGAGAATTTGCAGGAGAAGGAATTTCATGAAAACAGAATGCCCCGACTTATACTCTATAGTAAAATGTTTATGTCTTAAATGGACGTAAAGAGTTTTTCAATAAGCAGTTTGTTTTCTAAAACAAAATAAAATTAAAAATATAGATGAAAAGTTTGTGAATTATGAATGAAAATGATATCTGTCAAATGTCCACCATGACCACGCTAATAGATGTCGATTCTTTCGTCAAAGTTTTTAATCACTTGTTGGCAAAATGGCTGTCCTATTTAATTAATCACTTCACGGATTTTGAGTTTTAAGGCAGAAATCGATACGATTGGCTCCGTAAAGACTCTGTCCTTAGCATAGCCTCACAAAAAATCTCACGATCTGGCTGTCCACTCAACTGCTGATTGTCGTTAAAATACGCGATTGAAGATGTGTAACGTTTATCACCATGCTGTTGAAATGACATGTCAGTGTCATGCCGTCAATAATAGGCCAAAATTGAGTTGTTAACATTTAAAATAGCGTAATCCATTGACCGTTACCGCATTTCCAACCTCATTTTCCAAAAAAAAAAATGGCCTAATCACGCCGCCATTCCACATAGCATCCCATGTAAGGCTTCAAAGTCAATTTCTTACGCAAAATTTGCCATGTGGTTGTTTTGGATAACCTCAATTGTTGAGAACGTTGAAGAATTGACAAATTTTGATTATCTTTAACACTATGGCTCACAGCTGCGATGTTTTGATTTTAACAACTCGGTCGACCATGCGTTTGTATTTTCACTGATATATAACGACCAAATTCGTAATAGCCCTCTTAGAATGACGATTATGTTGTCCGAAAATATTGTGAATTTTACGAATTGTAACTTTAACAGGACCACAAATGTAACTTTAACAGAATCACATGTCAAAACTGTCATGTTGTGAGCGTTGCCACACTTGAAAAATAATCTTCTTGCTGAAAAACCCGATAGTAAAGAGTTTCGTTAAAAGAGTTCTCAATAAACGAACAAACCATTAAGGAGCAACGAAATTTCGAAAGTCTTATGAAAGAGGTTCTGCAGATCATTATACCAATACTATGTTGTTCATATCAAAATTTATAATTCCAATTTGAAGCTGACTATTTTCATTTTGGTACTAAAATTATATGGAACTGTAGGGATCAAAATGGTAGACTTTATTTTGTTCTTAAATATTTTATGCACATAACAGAAAACAATATGATGTATATCGAATCCAAGTGGATTGCTCGTCAGCTGCTTGTGTAAATAATTTTGAGTTTAACTAAAATATTTTCACAGCTTGATCAATACAGGATCAACAAAGGACTCTTTGATCCACAGAACAATATCAGAAGCATTTGTATACATATTTGAAGAACTTTACTGAGTTATTGTATCACCTTACTTAAGAACAAATTTGATATAAACTTGGATAATTCTGTTACTTTCCTTATTAATTGACAAATATTTTATTTACGATTGATTTAAAAAGGGGATCACCTGTATAATTGTGAAGAAACTAGAAAAAAGAAATTTCGTATATTTGTACTCATTAATTGTTCCCTAAATCATTGCTAAATATAACGAATGCTATCAAGTTTACTATGGAAGTAAAGCCGGCACAATATTTTTAAATCATCCAAAAAGGTACATGAGATCAGGCTGAGATTACAGGCATTTCAATCTATTTGATATCTCACATATTGTATGGATATTTGGATATGAAAAAGGTGTTCCCTCAATAAGGGTCTGTGATTATAAATAGTTTTATTAATACACTGCAAAATTAAAATCTAAAAGAAAAGTTTATTGAATACGCTATGAACTGCTAATCCACCCCGAGACTTGATGTAGATTTTTTCTTTAAATGAAGTTTTCTTAATCCACAAAGTTGCGGAATCCTCAAATTGCCTTTGTGTATGTAGCCGTTACTATGGAAAAATCATAATGTTTGTATAGAATAATGTTTTTCTTTACCTGTTAAATGTTTCTTTTGTAGGCAAAAAGGCGTCTCATTGTATTTTTAATTGGCTGAATTATTTTTGTTTTTTTAAAGAGAAGTAGCACTTCAGGCAACAATGCCTATTTAGTCAAGTACCGTGCTACCTTCTTTAGGAAAGGAAGAGAGAAGAGATGAAACAGGTGGTGAAAGTAGAAGAATAGTCGGAAATTAACTGCCGTATATAAAGACATCACAGCGACCAGTGACTATGCCTTCATAGCTGAGCAGCCCCACCGACAGCCAATTTTAATTTTTGTAGTGAAAAAAACCAAGGTCTTCGTTGGGAATCGAATCCACAATCCCCATACTGACAAGCTAGTAGCCTACGGGGGCACCTACTATTATATATTTAATTGAATAAATTAAATTCTAAATAGATATGAGAGTGCGCCAATAAGTCGGTAATTTTTGTATATCTCCTCTCTTAATTCAAATGTCAACAGGCAACTGTCAGTTGACAAAGTTGCCCCTCGTACAGCTTTCTTCCCGCCTTAGCACAATGGCACAGGAAGCTCTCGTTTTTGCATAGTGAATCAATATCTGCGTTTTTGTTACCACACCAGATACTGAGAGCCTCCTCTCTTAATCTGAGTGAATTTTTACACATCTGATTAAACCAAGACTTCGATCTGGTTTTTAATCGAAATTTTTTTAGATGGGATAAAAGTTTTAATTTGAAATAAAATTTTGTTTACAATCATTTCCGCCATGGCGAAAATATGAAATATTTCTGTGTACTCAAATAGCTGTCTTTTGGAATTTTTTAGTTATTATAAATATTTTTGCAGCCTTAAAATTTAAAATCTTTTAAATCCAACAGCTTAAATTAGAAGTATAACAGGGCACATTTACTTGCCGTAATGTTTGAAATTACTTTACTAATAATGTTCTTTTACCTTGTTTCTTTTGCCACAAATTTTATATCCTCAAAATAATTTCAATTTGAAGCTGTCAACTAGTTTTTAAATTTAGTAAATTGACTTTGTTATGTTACGGTCTTATAGTCTTAAAGTCTAATTCTTTTTTTTTCGTTTTGGCTTTTTCTTTTTTTTTTTTTTTGATTTTTAGACGCAAACAAGATGAGGTTATATCATTGGAAATGCAAATACGACAACGTTCAGAGCAACAGAAAAAAGCCGGTGTTGAACTTGATGCAACCTGTCACATATGCCTTAAAACAAAATTTGCCGATGGTGTTGGTCATATTTGTCACTACTGTAATACGAGATGCTGTGCAAGATGTGGTGGCAAAGTAACATTACGTAGCAATAAGGTAAGTATACCATATAGTATAAAAAAGATTGGTAAGAACAAAAAAAAAACAACAATAGAAAACAAACAAGCAAACAAAATAAAAGCATAAAATTTTTACATACCGTTACAAAAAAGTTAGCTGACAGTTTTGGTTCTAACAAGAAAATTACTGAAATATTAAGTTCAGTATGACTGACAGGCAACATATAAACTTTGTTTTGCATTGTTTTGATGTTTTACTAAATGTGCGTTTTCTTTATGTTACAAAAAATAAAATTAGTTCACTGCTGTTAAATGCTAAAGTTTAGTATAAAAAGAAGCAGCTATTTTGTTTTTGGATATGGTTGTCGTCATATATTTTTAAATGATTTTAACACCACACATTATTTATCTTAAGAGTATGGTTTATGGGACGCCAAATATACTAAAAGTAGACTCTAAAAAAGCCTTCTTCCATAAATAAATTTTTAAGCTTTGACCTGCCAAGTGTTTGTTTGTTTGTTGCCCTTTAAATTTTTTGTTCATTTGGTTTTCATTCTTTTCTGGCGGCTTTTGTTTGAAAAATTGAAAGCTGCGTAACTTTATCTATTTAATTATATAGCTGAGTGAAGTTTCTTGTTTTAGACTAAGTCTGTGTGTTTGTGTTTTTTTTTTTATTGTCATACAAAAATCCATATGATATACATTATTATTTTGTGAAAATAACAGCCAAAAAGTTCAAAGACAACTCCATCTTCTCACACATTAAACAAAAACACAATTTGCGTTTACACATTTTTTTACTATTTATTCGTTTTATGTTTTATATTATCTACACATATAATGCAAAAAAAGGGTTTGTTTTTTTTGTCGCAAAACTATTGATGCTTACACCAGTGCGCCCATCAACATTTGACTTATGAAACACGGCTCAGGATTGATCATTGATTCAACATTTTTATTTCATTTTTATTACATTGTTACTTTTTAGGTTTTTAATCACAATGGTAAAATGGCGGTTTTATTTCAATAATCACATCATGTATTTTGAGTTTTAAGACTAAAATTGATACGATTGGCTCCATGTAGATCCTGTTCTAAACATAGCCCCACAAAATATAATACAGTGGTATAAAATCACATGATCTGCCTGACCACTTAACTGCTGACTGTCGTGAAAATATGCCATCGGGAAATTTGGTCTGGAATAAATTGATGGGTGGTTCATTGGCTGTGTGACATGTGGCACTATCCTGTTGATATCCAAGTTGTCAATAATAGGCCATAATTGAGTTGTTAGCATCTCACGCTAGCGTGATCCATTGAACGTTATCGCATTTCCGGCCCCTTATTCTCAGAAGAAAAACAACGTCCCAATCACGCCACCAGACCACATAATCCACCATACAGTGACACGCTGAGCATGCAAAGTCTACTCAATAATCGCTCTACGATTTTTAGAAGCCCAATTGCGGCAATTTTGCTCTGACAAGTGAAAATAGGCTTTGTCTGAAAAACTTATTTTATCAGAAAAAAAGAGAGCTGTTTCTTGATTGCATTGAGCAAATCAACGGCGATGTGAATAGTCTGTCGAGTTCAAATCCTGCATCAATTGCACCTTGTAAGGCCTCAAAGTCAAATTCTTATGCAAAATTCGCCATATGGTGGTGCTGAATAGCCCCAATTCCAATTAGTCTTTATGAATCACACAGCCATCTAGACTTGCGTCTTGCGGGGATAAAATGGAGCCCAGTCTCCTAACAGGCTATCAGGGGCCAACTGAAAAATCCACTATATTTCCACGGGAATCAGTAAAGCCCCACAGTTCCGCTATTTGTCTCTTTAAGTATTTAGTTGTTCTCTGACTAATATTTGAGGTGGTGGCTGTGTGTTTCGAGGCCCTCGTTTGAGTTTGTGGGCCGGATCTTTCACAATGAAGACAATGAGTGGTCCAGGTCCAGCGAGTATGAACGCAGACGTGTTTTTAATTATATGAAGCTTCATGCGTTCTGGACCAGGAGTGCGATAGTCTGCAAATCTTCAGCAAGAAGTGAAGGCAACTAGGAGTGACCGGAGGATATACGTATCCGAAGGCCTTCTAGGGCGAGTATGACGCTACATTTCATCCACAGTGGTAATGATCCACCACCTGATTACGGCTTACGGCAAGGCGCAGATGTAAATCTTATCACATCAACCCCAATTGCTGAGAACGTCAAATTTGGATCTGCTTCAACACAGTGGCTCACGGCTGCGATGCTTTCTCATTGGTGTGCGCACATTTTGTATCTAGCCTGTCAACTCAAATTTAACAACCAAATTCTTAATATCGGTGTCTAAGAAGAAAGATTATGTTGTCCGAAAATATCACGAATTTTATGGAATGTAACTTTAACTTTATATAGTGGAATTTAGTTATTTTAATGCGATTTTCGTGCGAATTCATTGTGACATTTGCCAATGCATCTACTGCGAATATGTGAAAAAATTAAATGTCAAAGTTATCATGTTGTTGGTGTTGTCACAATTGTCAACAAACTTTGTAGTGAAAAACCCGATATTTGAGTTTATCGGCTCTTAATTCAAATGGCAATGGTGCTTCTGTCCACAGCCAACTATCAGTTGACTCTTCGCTAAACTTCAACAAGTTGCGTCATTTAGTTTACGTTTATCAGCTGTTAATAACAGACTCCCAAGCGTTTTAAGATGACAATGGAAAAAAGTGGTTTTCGTACGGCTTGGTACTGCTGGTTGATCTTCGCTGTGTTGTGGTGGATCTTTAGTCACGTTTACGAAAAGACATAAAAATTCGATCATATCGCATAGATACCTCACTTGTTTATACCTCTTCTATTATTTGCAAACGCAAGAATTGCGCAAAGATTTTACCGGTCCATGGCAATACAAAAATCCTAATGAACTATAACCAGAATAGTAAAATTTTTGCATTTCAATATTTTTATAAATGTTTTAACCTACTTTTAATCAAAAGTCTGCTACTTTTAAGTAATATTTTGAAGTTTTCAAAGATTGTTCTTTCAACCATCGCTGTCCAATATATAGTTACCTATTTTGTATTTCTGACTGTGTCATCTCTTCTTAATCTCTTTCAAAATGTATCCATTTCCGGACGTCAACAACTTTATTACACTTGAATCTATATCGTTCATTTCTTGAAACTGACAATTTCATCACTGTAACGCCTTAACAGGTGCTTTATTATTTTGTTGTCTCTTCTCAACTTGAATTAATTTATTTGCCCAACAATTGGTGCTTATATAATCGTTTTAAGCGGTTCTCGCATAAACAAGAGTATCCTACTTTAACATCACCTCATATTGTTATTGTTATTATTACTCAATGTAGGCGCCTGCTTAGCTGTGTGTTTTGTTTTTGTTCAGCTAATTTCGTGGAATTTCTTATTAGCATATGGTTGTTGTTGTCTTGTTGTGTGTATAGGATTTCTTAGAAAACTAAGCAGTTCCAAAAACACACAATAAGTTATTTCGTTGACTTCATTTTACTGATATTTATTTTCTTTGAAAATTTAAACAAACATTTACGTCTAAAATCAGTTTAACCATAAACAAATTGTTCGTTTAAATATAACATTTAGAGTTATAAATTTTAATTAGACACAAAATTCGCGAAGCTTGTTGATAAAGTTAAATGAGTAATGACCTTTTACAGAAAATGTTTTAACTGTTGTGAGATAAAGTTCGTAAATCTAGAGAATAGTATAGAGAATTTTAGGTAAAACTATTCAATGAAATACTATTCGTTACCCCAGGACGTTCAAAAGAAATAAAGTTTTTGTAATAGGGGAGAAGTTTTAATGTAATTCATTCCTAAAAATGCAAATTAAGTACCCAATTTATCTGAAAATGAATTATGCAATGTCTTCATGTGCCAATTTCAACCAGCAGCTAATTAATTATGAATTAATTATGACGCTATAGCGTAAATATGGTCAAAATATTTAAATAATGGCGCAGGCGGCTAATAATAATACATTATTGGGAATTAATCTTGAAAATTCAACCATTTATAATTTGTACTCGTTATTTTAATGGAGGGTAAAAATAAGGTCGCAGTTTTTGTGACATTTTTGGCCAAAAAGCGTAACCACTAATTTGACATACATCTATTCAAACAGAGATGACAAGTATTATTACAAATGATGATTTATTGTGTATTTGTTAATTCTTAAATTGAATAAAAATTGTATAATTATACAGTTATTATACATTTGATATAACTGGCTTTCGAATACAGATCTGCACAAAGTTTAAATTTTAAAATTTCTAAGCCACAAAAGATATAATGATTTGTTGAAATAACCCGTTAATGTTAAAAATTAAATGGAAAAAACCTAACAATAAAAGAAAAGTGCATGTTTAAGAGGTTGACTTATACAGGGTCCGCCAAATAACTTTTTTTTTTGTTTCATTTGAAAAAATGATTTTTGTTTTGCATAATCGGAATCTTCTGTAAATCGATCCCAGGCCCACTTAGCGAAGAGAAAACGCATTGGATAGTCACTTATCTTCAACTCCTGAACCAGTTGGACTTTGTATGGCGTCATAACAAGGTCTTTATGCAAAATTCGTCTCAATGATGTCTCTGAAATGTTCAATTGTTGAGAACGACGGTGAATTGATGTTGATAGCGCTTCACGCACACTTTCTGTCACAGCAGCAATATTCTTGGGTGTACGCACTGTTTTTAGCTTTTCACGCATCGTTTTATCGATAAGGATGCCAGTTTCTTTTACTTTTTGCACAAGATAACGAACATATGGAGCTGACGGTGCTTCTCTTCTTCCAAAATCCGTACGCAATTTTCGCACACATTCTGCAATATTACCATGATTTTCAAAGTAATGTCGCAATATTTCCCAGCGTTGTTCAAGCGTATACACAACCACATTCGTTCAGCGGAAGGATAAAACTAATTATTTGTCAAATCAAACATGACCTAAGTGTCACCATTCAAGAAATAAGCACTAGCTGAAAGAAAAACGTTAGATGGAGGACCCTTTACAACAATAACCAAAGCAAACGTAATAATATCTAGCGGAAAAATTTCCAATAGTGATTTTAATGAGTAAAAATTTAAAAGTTTCTTTCCCAAAAGTGTATCTGTCCGTATATCTCTTTATGCAGGCTTCTATCTGTAGAATGTAATAGATGATGTGATTTGATTTACATCTGCATCGACTAGGTAGCCATAATCAGATGGTGGTCAAACCACTTGAATGATTTGCAAGCGTCATTCACGCCCTAGGAGGCCATCGAATACGTATTGCCTCCGGTCACTCCTAGTAGCAATTTTGAAAGCCCGAAGTAGGCCGCAGCCTTCACTCCTTGCTAAAGAGTTGGAGACTTTCCAACTCCTGGTCCAGAAAGCATGAAGCTTAATATAATTAAGAACACGACGGCATTCATACTCACTGAACCTGAACCATTCATTGTGTTCATTTTGAATGATCCGACCCACAAACTATCACGAGGGTCTAGAAACCACAACCACCACGATACTCCCATATAGGGGCCAACCTCAATAACCAGTCAGAGAACAGCTAATTGTCTCAAGAGGCAAATAGTGAACTTTGCGAGCGTACTGATTCTCGCGGAAATATGTGGATTGTTCAGGTGACTCCTGCTAGCCTTTGAGGGGCCTGGGCTCCCTTTTACCCCGCAAGACACCAGTCTAAATGGAATAGTAGGTTCCAAAAAGACTATCATGTGCCCCCGGGGGGAAGAATGTAATAGATGTCCGATTAATGCATATAACATAATGTTCACATAGAATAGATTAAATCGTTATGAACTGGTTCACTAATGATTATTCATCTTTTAGCCGTCATCTTACAATAAGAAAAAGACCTAAGTTTGAACTAAATATACACAAATATTAACCACTTCACCCTTTTTCGTATTAACAAATTTTCTACTTCCTGCAAAATATCTTCCCTTAATAGGCATCATTCCCCTTAAATTGGCCTTAGAAAAACACATAGAAATATCACGCGCTTTTATTCTACCATTTTTCTACTTCTTCTTACAATTATAATTATGATATTTCCAAGACGTTTTTTTGTGTGTTTTTTATATTTTTGTTTTTCTTGTTATTGCAATCGTTGTTTTTCTATATTATAAAGTCAAAATTACCCAGTAGTGGAATAGCAAATTTAGGTCATTTGCTATCAAACAACCAATGGCTTCATTATATTTTAATATTTAGTTTATTTTGTGTGCAGTTATTTTTATCTTAAAGGAAATAAGATAACAAAACATGTTATTTTTCTTTTTCTTGGCAACAATTTTGAAAATGTTAAAGAAAATAGGATATTATGCAGCAATTAACCTTCAAATTAAGAATTATATATGTTATTGAATTTAAATTTTTATTGAAAGAAAACTAGCGGTCATTTGTGAAATTTATAAATTTTTTCAAATAGTTATTTCGCAGTTCAATAAAATAAATTCTAGGTAACAAAGTGTTAACTTCACTTGTAATTAGTATAATCTTGAAGCTAGGTACTTTTGACATCTTAGCCTCATTTTAGTCTATTAGTCTAGTCTATTGCTGCCCTGCTATTCAATTTATGAAAACTACATGCAATTTTTAATTTAGCAGCTTACCATAAGTTAAAGTTTGAGTTTACTGCTAATAGATATTAACTAGCCTTTAGAACAGTTAGTAACAGCTTGGCCTCCACGATCGCCTGACGATCAGCATCACCATTTCTTAGAATAATTTGTTGTGGAAAAAGGTCTCGCAGTAATTCCATTATAATCCTGGCTGTTAGCGTTGTAGCACTGTCTTGTTGATAATACATGTTAATCAAGACCAAAGCATGCAGTTGTGTCAATAAAAAAATTTTCAATCATAATACGATATTGCTCCCCTTAAACAGTAACCATTACGCCGTTTCCATTTTTAAAGAAGTAAGGCCCAATGATTCCTTTTTTCTAATTGCACACTAGACTGTCACTTTTAATGGATGCACAGGTGACCATTCAACAATTTGAGAGTTTTCCATTCCCAAGAACCACCAATTCTGTTTATTCACATATTCATTCAAATTAAAATGTGCCTCGCCACTCATTATGGTTTTTTCATGAAAATCGGGGTTGTCATGGTCAAGCTGTAGCATTCTATTGGCATATGTATGGCGGGGTAAACGGTCTTGTGGAAACAAATGCAAATCCTTGTGCAAAACTGTGACCAAAGTTATTCTTTTTTTAGCCGAGCTTACAGTACGTCGTGGTACATGCTTGGGCCTATCAACAGTAATCGATGATTGATTTTGATGAAATATTTTTAACGATTATAACATGATGGCCAATCGAATGTTTTTCCATAATAAATTTACCACGTGGCTACTTTACAACTGCCAAAATGGCAAAATAAAGTAGTAAACTTTCACTGTATAATTATCGACCCCCCGGGGGCACATTTATCGATTCTTATAGAGTACTCAACTATCTGGACCTGTGCAACTGGGGGAAAAAGGGAGCCCAGTCCCCTGAAGGCAGACAGGGAATCAACTGGAAACTCCACTTTATTTCCACGGGGATCAGTGACCCGCAGAGTTCATTATTTGTCTCTTTAGACATTTAATAGTTCTCTGGCTGATCATTGAGGTTGGCCCCTATATGGGAGCATCGTGGTGGTTGTGGTTTTGCGGCCCCATATCCAATGGTTTTCTATGGTGGCCAGGATCATCTCACTGATGATGACACGCAAAGTGAATGATCCAGTCCAGTGAGCATGCTTGACATGTGTTCTGGACAGGAGTTGGAAAGTCTCCAACTCTTTAGCAAGGTGTGATGATTTGCAGACCTGTACTGAAATCATTAAAGTTGCAACTAGGTGGTTCTGTTGCATAGAATTATGGCTTCGGCTATCTAGGACGCATGTATGACGTTCCAAATTATACAATAGTGGTTTGTCCACCATCTGATTAAGACTAATGGTCAGGCGCGGATGTAAAACAAATCACACTCTGTATAATTATCGGCAACTTAAGCAGCTTTTGGAAGAGTTAACTTGGTCTATAGAAAATTTATCGAAAACTTAAAATCGAAAATGCTAAGATGTGGATAAGCTGAATTTTCTATGAAATTATTGTTTCTAACTTTACAATTCCAGCAAATAGTTACTGATAACAAATATTATAAACACAACTTAATTTAAGGTGTTAAATCATTTGGATTTGTTCCGCCAAAAAAATAATTTTAAATAACTTTAATATTCTACGGGCTAGTTATCGATAATTTAATTATTCTAGAAAAGCATTATTGATAATTTAACTTAAGCCATGGCTTTAAGGAAAGTTTTCGCTATCTTAACTGTTATTTCGAATAGAAGCCGATAACTACAATAATTGATAAATAATTATCGTTAATTTAATTATTCTATAGCGCAGTTATCCTAAGCTTAATTCATCTAAAGAATAATTTTCTAAAAAATAGTGAGCGATAATTGAACTTTTCATTAGAATCATTTCTAGCAATAAAGGACGATTACATAAATAATTTAAATAATAGTTACTGTTAAGTTCATTATCTTATAACACAGTTATTATTAGCTTAACTGATATAATTAACAATTATCGATAAATGTAATATTTTAGTAAATAGTGATCGATAATTGAACTTTTGCATAGAATCTTTAACTTAACGTATTTGTATCATGGACATGGGTCAATAGTATTAAGAAAGTAAATCGCTGGGAACTTCCAGCATCGTTAAAAATAATTTGCAAATTAAAGCATAAACCGAGGTAAAACAAAATTCCAAATAAAGTGAAAACCTTCAAAATTATAGTGTATTTTATTTTAATTCTTTCATGCCTTCAGTTGCTAAATTGAACGAAATATAAAACTGTAGCATACATGCGGTACAGTAAAGTGTGACTTGAATATTGTGATTGGCTATGCAATCATTAATTAAATTGCTTAGAGTGATATATGGAGCGTAGTAAATAATTTAATTAATAATTGCATAGGCAATCACAACAATTAACTTACACTACACTGTACCGCTATAAGTGACTACACATGCACACTACAGTTTCGTGTTTAGAGATATATAAAAGGCAAACAAAGGTATGGACCAAATAAACGTATAAAGGACTATAACAGCATTCAAAATCAATTGCAATTTGCGAGAGAGCGTATGCCGTGGATAACTAAGAAGCGGCCTTAATGATTGGATGAACTGTAAGGCAATAGCTTTTATTTAAATTCTTGGAAAAGAAGAGTGGTTTCTAAAGTAGAATCACCTCAATGAGAGTAGTGTTATAGTGTGGTCTGCTATAACGTACTATGGAACAATAGATTGAAAATAATCTGGGAAACCTATAAAATTGTTATCAATTCAGTCTTAACAGAACTAAATGGAATTTTCTAACCGCTACATGCGGTAATTATCCTAAATATAACGCCAGAGCTGTAAAGAATTTATTTTATGTCAAAATGTTAGACTTGCGTATTCCCCAGAAGCTAAACATAACTGTAAATAATTAAAGTTTGCTTATACAGAAAGTATAATATATTGTTACGTTTATTACTTTTAAGGTTTTGTTATATAGAGTTCTTTTATTTCAAAATAATAGCACAGTACGTTAGAGTTTTATTTACTTTCAATACATACTTTCAATACATATAAAATAAACACGATGATAACTTCGTTGTCGTTACTCACTGAAGACTTAATCGGAATTATTTCTGGTATTATGTTGTTTATATTTTTACCGCCAGTAAATGAAATACTGTTGTTATTTCCCGTCTTATCGGGCTGTTGTTCTCTCGAAGTTAATAGCGAGCGCTTTTGATGTCAAAACATCATTATCAAGCCGCAGTATTATAATTATTATTCGTACGAATTACGAACAACAGCCAGATAAGATAAGAAATAACAACAGTAGAGAATTAATTCATTTGTTCAGCACGTGGTAGTTGTTTTAAGCGGTTCTCACATACACAAGAATATTTTACTTTAACAAGAATATTCTTCTGCTTGTTGTTATTATAAGTCACCTGCTTGATTGTGTCCTTTGTTTTTGTTCTGTGTTGGTTGTTTTTGTTTTCTGTTGGGTGTCTTATTTTGTAGAATTTCTTATAAGCATGTAGTTATTGTCTTGTGTGTATAAGATTTCTTATAAAACTACACAGTTTGTAAAAGGCACAGTGGGTCGGTTCGTTTACTTTGTTTTTGGTAATAATTAATTTCCTTTAAAACCAAATCATCTTTATAACAATTTTATATAAATAATACCAAATAATTAGAATCGGTTATATGCTGAACTCATATTTACGAATATTATTAAGAAATAGTACAGGAATATTAAGAGTCACTATAAAATAACACCAAATCGCAGAAAAAAATCATATGTTTGAAGTCATTGTAATGCATGGAGGGCATTTCTGCAATTGGAATGTTGAGAATTTTATAAATAAAACGATTTATTAAAAACGATTTTCTTTTATAACAAATAAATAACATTAAGATAAAAATAGTTATCTTAAATTTAAAAAAGAAATGCTAAAATTTCAGTTGCACTTTCCCTTGAAATTTATGATTTTGAACTCAATTAAAGACGCTGGTAGCATAACTTGTCAGTCTGCTTAATTGAAAATGAGTTTTAACTTTCTAGTGTCCTTAATGAAGAATATGCAGTTTGTTATATTTTTCCACTCATTAATTTCATTCCTCTGGCATTCATTTTTTTGTTTTTGTTTGTTGCCTTTTTCCATATTCACTCTTTCATTATTCACTATCATCCTAAATTACGCCAATATTATCCTTTACGTATTTCTTTATAGGTTTGTGTTTTTCTAATATTGCCTTTTTGTAATTGGCAAATTGTCAGCAATTTGCATTTGATGAAATTAGACCCTTAAAATACAAGTGCAGGTTCTTAAAATCAATTGTCTTTTATCAGGTCAGTTAAAGTTGCCAAACATTTCCTGTTCAGTGTTTTTGTAATTAAATGAAATGTAATAGATTTTTTTTTATTTATTAATGGTAGCAAACTAAACATTTACACATACTTTACATACACATGTGTATGGAAAAAGAAATAAATTCAATACAAACACATAAAATCTATTGGTATTTTCTTTTGTGCCGTTGAACTTCTGCCAATTAAATCGTATTTTCAAATACATATTTATGGTCATATTGATGCTGTTTTTTTAATATTTTCTTTTTTCTAAACACTTTTCTACAGGTCATTTGGGTGTGCATATTGTGTCGTAAAAAACAAGAATTATTATCCAAGACTGGGCAGTGGATGAATAAAGGAGGAGCGCAACAAGATGGTTTCATTAGACGCAATGAACCTGATGGCAGTAGTGTAAGTATTTTAAAATTGCAACTCAAGTTTCCCTTTACTTTGAAAGAAAATGAGTTTTTGTCAAATACCCATTCTGACCCTCAGAGATACTGACATGATACAGATCACTGTAGGAGAGCTTTCAAAAAGTATTTTGGGTGGAAAAGTTGTTCTTTCTTTAAGATTTTGCAATTTAGAAACTTTGAATTAAATTTTTAAAATACTTTCAATGTGATTAATGAGGTGATATATATATAATTTTTTTATTAGTGACTTAATTGTAAGCCATTAGTTCAAATGAGTTCAGTAAATCTATATATTTTGAAATCAACTAAAACAAAGGTGATTCACAGTTTCTTAATAACGAAGCAAACTTCACACGCATTTCACTCACTAAAATAACAGGAAACACGCCTAATTAAAAGAGATCAATATCTTGAAATAATGTTGAGACCATTATTGAATCAACATTATAAAAAGTTATATAAACAACAATTTCATATGAACCTAACATCGGGTTTTTCAACAAGAAGTTTGATTTTAATTATGGCAAAACTAACAACATGATAACTTTGAAGCTTTGACTTTTAGGTTGGTGACATTTTCGTAGCATATGCATTGGCAAATATTACGATGAATTCAATTTCGTAATCTTATTCAAATAGTGCAAATCCACTATGAATTGATGGTTCTGTTAAAGTTACATTTCGTAAAATTCTGAGACCGCTATTAAGAATTTTGTCTTTAAATTTGAGTCGATACAATGTTGTGCGAACACCAATGCGTGTTCTGCCAGATCGTTCAACTGAAAACATTGCAGCCGTAAACCACAGTGTTGAATCATATCGAAATTCTTGAATTTCGCGACATTCTCAACAATTGCGGTTACCCAATACACCCCCACCCCCCACACATAAGGATTTAACTTTAAAGCCTTACAAGGTTCAACTAGTGCAACGTTGAACAATTGAATCCGACCAACAATTAAATCGCCGTAGATTTGCTAACTTCATTCAGGAACAACCAACTGGTTTTTCTGAAAAAATCATTTTTTGAGATGAAGCCCATTTTCACTTATCAGAATAAGTCAACACGGAAAATTGCCGCATTTGAGCTTCTGAAAATCCTAGAACGATTGTTGGGAAGCCTCTGCATGATCAACGTGTCACTGTATGGTGCGCTATGTGGTCTGGAGTCTTGAAATGCAGATGCTAAGAACTAAATTTCGGCCTATTATTGATGACGTGGATATCACTGACATGTGGCTTCAACAGGGCAGTGCTACATGCCACACAGCCAATAAAATGATCAATTTATTTCAAATCAAATTTCCCGATCGCATATTTTCACGATAATCATTAGTTATGTGGCCAGCTAGATCGTGTGATTAAACATCACTGGATTATTTTTTATGGGGCTAAGTTAAGGGCAGAGTCTATATGGAGCCATTCGAATGGGTTTCAGTATTAAAACTCAAACTCAAAGAAAGGAACGCCATCTGTCAGCTTGGTTGTGGTGGACATTTGCCAGACATCATTTCTCATTCATAAATTCCGAACTTTTTCCTCGTAATACAATATAAATTTTAATCATCTTAATTATTATTTTTTGCTTTATTTTCTTTTAGAAAATAAACTTCTTGTTAAAAAACTCTTTACTTCTTAAGCATTAAAAATAAGAAGTAAATCAAAAAAACTTAGTGGCCACAATTTCAATCAAATTATCGTAATCACCATAGCATAGTGCAACATAATGATAAAAGAAGAAAAATACGCGATTAATGTATTACAAAAACATATAACATATTGTATATACGTTACAGTTTTTCCAACTAAGAAATTCTTTATAAAAATAAGGACGAAGGACTATAGATTGTACACCCATTTAAGAAATTTAAATAAAACGATACTACACTTAACATCAGAGGTGTCTTATATAAGAAATATGCTAATAAATATTAACAACTGAAAGCTTGGCTTATTATATAGATATCACCTAACTCTTTAGTGTCGCACAAAAAGTAAAACAATAATGACAAAAGCAAATGGATAACAATCCACGGGTAGTAGGCTTGCTTCTATCAAAAAAAATCAGTCAGCAGCTTAATGTGGTGATGATCTAACGTACACCAACTTCATATTTATTTAGATTCTTTTGTTACTCTGTATGCAATGAAGCAATGAAGTCGGCAGGGTCTATCATGAATGATTTCCATTCCACATATAACCATGACGCCTTGTCATTCAAAAGTTTAAAATATTTCGTAGCAGCTGCATCGCCGTCATCAGTATTTTTAAAGTTACTGCTTGCGCTAGGTTAGACTGAAGTGATGTTTCATTTGCCTTTGCAAGATACGTATATACTTTACCTAATTAAAATATTAAGGTAAAATAACCTTAAATTACCTTAAAATAATTTTAGCTTTTAAATAAAAGCATCATTTAAAAAGCAATTACAAGCTTAAAGTGATGTCACCGCAAAATTTTAATTATGTGTGAGTCACGGAATATTATTTATTATGCAGTGAGAACAAATGAAAAGAAATAAATAAATTGTAAAATTAATAATAAATGTGCATTCAAAATACACAGCCACCCACTATATCCATAAGAAATAGGGAATCGTTTCGAACGTCATTGGTCTATTTTGAGAGGAATAAGAAACATCCTTAAATACTTCTGAACACTCTCCAGTAGGAGCTTTATTCTTTTATTAATACAAGACATAACTTCATCCTTCTAAAGACCTATAGCCTCATTTAGTAAAGTTTTTAGGTTTGCTTATGCTGAACATCACCAGATCTCGAATTTTATTTTGAAGTTTTTAGGATAGCAATATACCGACACATTCGTTTTCAAAGGAAATTTACTTTTAGTTTTACTTAGGATTTTTTTTTATATCAAATAACTCCTGTTTTCTTAAACTATTTTAGGATATTTCACAACAAGCTATAGTAGATCCTCATGATACACTAGATAAAAGACCAAAACTCGAACGAACGCGAAGTGCAGCCGAAAAGGAAAACTTGCCTTTGCAACGGTCTGGCAGCATGTTGAAAAGACAATATTCGCAGCAGGAGCAAACAACGAACCAAAGAATGATGGGCAATGAAGGCGTCATGGATATGATAAGTCCAGGTCAACGACAACGAATGCAGCCAATGACACCACAACAAATACAGCAACAGCAGCAACAACAAATACAATATAGAGGACAAACAATGAGTGTTGGCGGTGGTGGGGGTGGAAGTACAAACTATCACACTGAAGAAGATCCAAGATTGTACCAGGTGGGGAAAAAACACATAAATTTAAAAATTGTTTTAATAAAATAATGTTTTTATTTAAATTTTATATTTTTCAGGGTGAAATTGATGGCTTGATGAAGCAACATCCCCACTTGGCCCATCCTAGTCAGAGACAACAACAGCAACAACAACAACAGTATCAATACCAGCAGCAGCAGCATCAGCAACATCATCAATATACCAGTGGCCAACAACACACAATGCGCTCTCAACAACACATGGCACCTAATTCGATATCTTCCCCCGCTTCCTCCTATAATGCACAACAACACCAAAGACTTCCATCAAATCAACAATCACATCACCCTCATCATACCCAAAGCCAACACCAGCAGCATCAACAATCAACATCTACAGCTGCAATACAACATGCTACCCAATCACAGCAAGGCTATGCTTCTGCACAAATGTCTCCATCATCTGCCGCCTTAAATGCTCAGTTACCAACACCGCCTACAACAGGTTCCATGTCCGTTTCCGTCTCCAGCGCCAATCCGTCGCAGGATTATCAAAAACCTCCACCCATACAACGTAATCTAACTATAAGTGGCGGCCATGCCATGGATCCTACAACCTACAATGCACGTCGCCATTTAACCACAACTAATCAATATCCCATCCAACAACAGAGAAGTTTTAGCAGCTACGATGACGAACTACCTAAAAAACAAATACTAACACATCATCAGACATCACCTGCGTCTGCAGCAGCACAACAATCTCAACAGCATCCACAATATGAATACGAAGGTAAGTTCTATCGTTGTACCAAGTTGGTTTATGTCTGTGCTATATCTCACAAATCTGGCTTTCCTAATTCTTACACACACTATCTTGCTCAAATTTATATTAGTCTATCTCTCTATCTCTCTTCTAACAATTGTATGTGCATACTCTCTCTCTCTCTCTTTCTTTTTATATCAACAATGAAACCAAATCACTAACTTCCTTACGTTTTACACCAGTTTTTATTTATAACATAATTTAATACGTTATAACACTGTTTATAATTCTTTTTTACTAAGGATACTCCTTTGTATCCTTTTTACAGTTTTACATAAAATTAATTTTTGTTGGGAATTTTATAATAAAAAAATCTCCTTTTTTTAACTAAAATGTCCTTTAAGTATATTGAACAATAAAAAATAAGTTTATTTTAAGATTTTGTAGGATTTTAATTTTTGCTTTTGGAAATTATTAAAAAATTATTAAATAGATGTTGTTTAAGATTTATTCTTAAGTTTTAACAGTACCTAAGTATTTAATTTAGCTAATATAATATATAAATTAATAATAATATAATATTAAATTCTTATAGCGGCATGACACTAATTGTAATTGAAGTTAAAGTATAAGTTTTATTTCACTAAATGTTTTAAGTTAGGCTCATGGTAATAAAAAAAATATTCTATAGTAAAACTCATAGAAGTTGACTATACTGTTATAACAAATTATATATTTATGTCATGGCTTATGTTGTGACAAGAACACCTACTGCATCTTTTTGAGGTAATAAGCTTAATTTTTTTTATAATAACTTTTGAAATTTATACTTTTTGCCTTACTATCTTTCTATTACTGAACTGAACACATCTCATCTGACTATTATTTGTACGAAATAGTGCAAATATGGCTAAAATCGATTTGACTGGCTCCCTATGGACTGTCCTTAACATAGCCTCACAAAAAATAATCCGGCAACGTCTCTGAACCCTAAGTGCACCATAAATATGTTGAGCATGCAAAGACTTCTCAATAATCACTTCAGGATTTTGAGAAGCCGAAATGATTCAATTTTTCTTGTTGACATATTCTGACAAGTGAAAATGAGCTACGTCTGAAAAAATTATTTTTTCGGAAAAACCAGCCGATTGTGCAAAAATGAATTCAGCGAATCAAATGGTCGATGGAATGGTCGGCTTAAATTCCTTCAAAGTCCAATCCCTACGCAAAATTTGCCATGTGGTAGTTTTGGATAACCTCAATTCTTGAGAACGTCAAGGAATTGACAAATTTGGATCTGTTTCAGTACTGCGGCTCTCGGCTGTGATGTTTTTAGTTGAACGATACGGTCGAACATGCATTGGTGTTCATCCATTTTGTATCGAGCCTTTCGACTCAAATTTAACGACCAAATTCTTAATAGCGATCTCAGAAGGACGATTATGTTGTACGAAAATATCGCGAATTTTACAAAATGTAACTTTAATAGAACCACAATTTTCATATTGGAATTTAATTATTTTAACGCGATTTTTATGTGAAATTGAAGTCATTGTAAGTAACAATTGCCAATGCATCTACTACGTCAACATTGTCTAAAATGTCAAAATTTTTTGATGACAATTTTTGATTGCTGATAAAAAAATATAAGTTTAATGCCGCAAATCAGCTCGAAAATATTTGACTTATTATGTATTCCAAAAGGTTTTTAAGTCACTTTCATTCCTAATATTATTCTGAGATTATCAAGAAATATATATTTTAAATATAATTTATGCGTTTTCAAGGATCATTTAAAATTATCGATATGACTTTTAACGATGTTGTTTTAATTTATTTATAGAACTTTAACAAAAATATTCCGAGTGGTGTCAGTAAAAATATTATAAGAAAATATTTACTAACAAATAAATGAAGTTTTCTTTTTGAAGGGCATTTGTTTTCATTAAGAGCATTTTCACATTACTCTGCCTGACATATTCTTCGTTGGACAGACTTTAACCCAAATTTTCTTTTGCCATATACGGCGTAAAGTAAAAATAATTGATATTTTTCAGTTGTACAAAAAACCAAAAAACTGACTGGTGAAATTAAGACACTGATTTTTTTATTTATAATTGTCCCAGTTTATATACTAATAATCCAAATCTTAAATATAATATAAAATAATTGGTTCCACATGTTTTTCATTAGGCTTTTTCATTAAGGCTTATTTTCAAGGCCATGTGTACCACATATATTAGATCTTTGTAGTTTAACTAGCCTCAGTAAATACACAAGATACATTAGTTTGATCATTAGTTAAGCACAATAACATAAAGAATTAATTGCTAAAAGACATCGCAGGGATTTGAATTATAGCCGGCCATAGAATGACAGAAATTAGCTTGACGAGGGTTCATTTGATTGCAAGGAAGAGGATACGTCCGTTATTGTTGATAGAAGGCCATTTAATGAGATTGTTGTTTACTTGGAGCTTGCTGTTGTTGCCGTTGTGCGGCAGCTATAGGCGAAACAGATTGGCAAAGTGCTCTTGCTGATACAGACTGTGCTGCATGCTGTGCAACAGATATTGCAGACGCCGCTGTCTTACTAACTGAATTTGAATTACTTTACTGCTATATGTCCATAAAATTGGCGATTAAACTTTGGGTACCATTTAATGATGTTTAAGGTAAAATTAAATGTTGGAGCACTAGTTGAAGATGAAACTGGTATAATGGGGGATTAGTATGTTGCATTATACGAACGGTTGATATTGCTTGAAGCTTAAATACAACTTAAAAATTGTAGTTATAATCTTCATCATCATCTTAACTAAATTTATTAAGGTTAACACGTCGTCGACTGTTATCTTCGTCGCCATCAAGATGATGGTGCCCGCAGGTGCTGCATTCCAGCTTTTCTTACCATAGGTGGAGAATTAATGTATTGGCTTTTTAAACGATTTTTAAAGACTACATGAGCGTCGTGTTTGATATTTTTGATAATTTGTTAGAATGTTCTTTGGAATCCGTCAAATCGGAAATGTTAACAAATTTCCTCAAACTTTTTAATACGACAAGGATCGGCTAATTCTATTTTTTTTCGAATGGGTAATTATATGATACTGCTCCTCACTCGATAAATGCTTAAAGCTTTGTAGTAGTGTTTGTAAATCAGAGTCTATTAAAGATTCTCACATACAATTATTGGCATTAGTTTTTGCTTCTCTTACATTTTCTAGCGGATCATTTTCCATCATCAGACCATCAACTTTTTGCTGTCTTGCTATGCTGAACTAAGGCTAAATTTAGCTAGAATAGAAAGGCTTACCGTCTTCTTCACGTATTGTTTTAGATAATTTAACCATAAAATAAAAATATAAATAAATTTTTCCATATCGAAACATCTTCACGTCCCTGCATAACTAATGCAACCTTCATTTTGTTAGCCCCCAGTTTGTCGATTAATGGTTAAATTTTTTTGTATCAAAGCGAGTTTAGTTTTTTATTTGGAGCTTTTTTCTTGTTCAATAACCCATCAAAGGTACATTCATCCTTGTGCTCACTAGTTATTTCCAGTGTAGATCCTATACAGAAATAAGATAAATATTTTACAAGAAAATATGGAAATCTACAAAAGAAAAACATTCAACAACGACATTATAAACGAACAGGTAAACACGACCTCAGACACAATTTTCACACCATTGAAACTACTCATGCAAACGGGCAAACAAAAAAAACACCCTCAGACGGACACACGTACCTACATAATAGTAAAAGACGGAGGTATCGATAAATTCACTTTGCATACAAATGCCAGGTGGCTGGTATTCTGCTTACCTGAATATATACGAACCTAATAACAGAACTGCCTGAACGCCTACACTGACTCACCAGTACAAACTAAACCGCGGCTTGAGAATGATGCATTCGCATCGAAAGCGCTCGCCATCGAATACAAACCAGCCAGTTAGGACGGAAAATGGCAATATTATTTCATTTACTGACGGAGGACAACCAAACAACATAATAATCTAGTTTTTTTACAACATCTTATCTTAATGAAAACTAGAACAACAATTATGAAGATTATCATCATTATGATTATAGATGCGTATCCATAAGCTTTAGTTCTTTTAAATGAATCTTTTTAGTTTTTAGCGATTCGACATCTTACTGAAGCTGTTCTATGTACATGCAAATGTTTACTATAACTTTGTCAAATGGCTTTACCAATTTGATCTTTAAACTACTCAGGTCTAACTATCATGATGAATCTCTTATAATAATCATCCCCTGTGTTAAAAAATGTTTAGCGGCGGACAACACCATTCCTTCACAGGTTGCTGTACATCCATATAATAAAGAAAAGAAATTCTTTTGATATAAGAGTTATCCAATTGCACTCACTCAATCCCCCCAGGGGCGTATAAATATGGTCTTTATAGATTATTCCACTATCTAGACACAGTGCAACTGGGGTATAAAGGGAGCCCAGTCCCCTGAAGACAGGCAGGTGGTCAACTGGAAACTCCACTTTATTTCCACGGGGATCAGTGAGCTCGCAGAGTTCATTATTTGTCTCTTTAGACTTATAATAGTTCTCTGGCTGATCATTGGTGTTGGCCCCTATATGGGAGCATCGTGGTGGTTGTGGTTTTGCGGCCCCATAAGGGAACTATGAAATTTATGGTGGCCAGGATTATTTCGCTGATAATGACACGCTAAGTGAATGATCCAGTCCAGTGAGCATGCTTGACATGTGTTCTGGACAAGGAGTTAGAAAGTCTCCGACTCTCTAGCAAGGTGTGATAGTTTGCAGACCTGCCCTGGAATTATTCAAGTTGCAACTAGGTGGTATCTGTTGCTTAGAATTATGTCTTCGGCTATCTAGGACGTTTGTATAACGTTCCAAATTATACAAAGTGGTTTGTCCACCATCTGATTAAGACTATATAGTCAGGCGCGGATGTAAAACAAATCACACTCTGCACTTACTCAATCTACAATCAACAAAAAGAATCCTGTTATCAAATAATGAAAAGATCCATGGATTTTCTTCAGCTAATTTCCTCCAAACACCCTTCCTGGTAATCAGTTATTATAAAATCGATTGTGTTTAAAGTTTAAAGATTTTCTTGCAAGACCCTTATTATGATATTTTACGATAGTAAGTACGCTTGTTTGAGAAATTATTGAATTATCCTCGAATATATTTAAAGATGTACAGTTTAATGTTGTGCTAAAAAACAAAAACAAGAGCTTAAGAAAATTTCATATTTGTTGTAAAGCAAAACACTAAAACTAAAGCAGAAGAAAATAAAGTTTTAACAATAGTGACATACATTTCAACTTTAGAAAAAATGGTCATTTTCTCTATAACTCAAGCATGCACATACTTTTGTACACATAAAGCTGCATTTTTAATAAAACATTTATTCTGCCCTCTTTATTTTTTAGTCCCTCTCCTTTGGTCTTCCAAATTTTATTTATGATTTTTTTAAAAATAAAATATATACGAGTCAAAAATCTTAAATCAAAAGTTATTTAGAAAATATTTTATTTTTAGCTGTGAACGGTCTTCCACATTTAAATGAAATTTTATGTAAAAATTTAAATGAAACCCTGCTTGAATTGTAATTACAAGCCTACGAATAAATGTTTGTATATATTCTCTGTCTCCTTATTGCATCTGACCTGAAAACACAATTTGGCAAACAAGAAAAGAAATTCAACAACAACAGCAAAAAAGAAATGAAGTAAAGAAAATACAAGATTTAGCGAAAGCAACAATGGCCAAAACTTAAATATAAAGAAATCCTGAAACTATAATGAACATTGGCAATCGTAAAGAAAAATTTCAATAATTTCAAAGGACTCAACATTAAAGCAAAATGACTAAAATATTGATAAGAGGATATATCATCTATAAGTTATTAGATATTCTTTTTTAATAATAAAAATGTGACCCTAAAGTTGTATGAGATAGAACATTAAAAGTATTAAGTAAAATAAAAAAAAGCTAAGAAATTGATTATAATTATCATAAAAATATGATAACAGCTCAATTTATATGAGAGGTTGTGCCTCCACAGCCCTTCTTGATTTAAAAACTAAAGAGGTTCACAAATCATTGTCATGCCTTTCCGTTTCTGCTGTCTATTTATTCAGTGTGAACTGTTAGAGCTCTCATTTTCAAGTCGTGTTGGAAATTTTACTGGTAGGTCAGTGTTCGGGTTTAGCTAATTCTTTCATTAAGGTCGTATCTACTTATATGGGTAGAATGCCCGACAATTTTTAATATTTCCATCTTCTATTATTATCCAGGTGTGTTGGCCCATCTAAAGGTGTTTTTCGTTCCTTTGTTTCAGTAGTTTTTGTGTTGTGAAACTTGTGCCTGAGGTCGTTTAAAATGTCACTGTGAACAGTTTTTGTTTTATAGATTTCCATGTTTTCAAGAATGTCCAGTCTTCGTCCTTTTTTGCCAGGATATAGTAAATTCATACATTTATCTACTTCCCTTGCTACGTATCCTTGAGTACCAAGGTGTAATGCATTATTGGAGCCTTATCTTTTTCGTTTATATGAGCGAATATGTTCCATAAATTTTGTTTTTAGCATTCGTTCAGTTTTTCATATATAAGTATATTTACAGGTATAAGTAAGTCTGAATATTCCGCTGAAATTAAATATGTCTGTGTTTCTGTTAACGTCCTGAAATAATGTTTTAGGCTGTAGCTGTTTCTTAATGCTGTGAGTAAGCCTTCTTTGTTCAAAAGATTAATTAATCGATATATTTCTGGTCCTGTCTAAGTAAAAAGGTGTCATCGTGTTGCATCGGTTGTCTCTTTATCTTTTTTATTCCTGTTTTTGTGTGTTGTATTGTCTAAGAAATGTGTTGATAGTGGGTTTATAGCTATTATTTTTAGCCGTTGTTTTTAGATGTGATGTAAATTGTGTCGAGTTCTTTTTACTACTTATTTGGAGTAAGTAAAATTATCTTATGTCAAAATGTTGCTAGTTTATGTTGGATAGGGTAGTTCGACGTTCATTTCGAGCAAACAGCAGCAAAGAAAGGAATGATTACGATATTTGATTTACTGGCAGAACAAATTCAAACCACTTGGTTCACAAAAGTTTGCTGGGCTGGAATTTACTTTAAACATAGAAGAACACTTAACTTGTATACTCTGCTCGATGGTGTTCAAAACAGTTTTCTACATGATAATAAGAGACATCATGGAGACTTGGAACATTTATGGGCTTCTACTTGTACTAAATTATGCCAATATATATAAACTTGCTGATAGTTGCACCGATATGTCGGCAAAACTGCAAGAGATTCAATGGATTGCGCGAAACACTGATCTACAAATTAACACCACTACCATTTCTTCGGTTCTAGTCATGGAACACCCCTGAAAACTATCTGTATTCCCTGTAGATATTAATAAAACTGCCTCTCCAACAGATAATGAGCCGAACATTATATCAAATACGAAAGTATGTGCAGGAGTGCAAATCTATTCTAAAGGCAGCAGTAGAATACCAGGAAAAGGAAAATAAAGGCGGAAGCTGGCTTTGTGGCACCAATTAATGTTACTGTCCAAAGAATCTATAGAAATAAATAAGTAAATATTTGTGAAAAAGTTAAAGTTGAACGCAATAGTAGACCGATCTTATTTTCAGCTTTGTTACTGACTGTTTAATAGATAAAATAGGCTGGATGTGACACCACGTGCTTACATTTTAAGTTTTTTCTATATGCATTGCATGGCTGGAAGGAAATAAAAAAAGAAGGAAAATTTTTGAGTTTGAGCTTTCTAGATGTTTAAGAGGTGACGTATTAGCCACTGAAATTACGGCACCTCAGATATGTATTTTTTTTTATATTTTCATGAAAATCAAAAATCTTGAATTTTATTTGAACTTAAATAAACTTCACTTAGTTTTCCCTACAATTCAAAATTTTGTTTGTGATATCTTACTCTACCATAAAGTTTTATAAGATATTTTAACTCGTTATTTTTACTTTATTAAGAAAAATATGGAGATCTTAAATACAAATTGGTAAAAAGGACTCAGGACTCAGGTATGATTAATCACTCTTCCATTATATGAAAATGTCTTAAAAAGTCTATAATTTGTTGTTGCCTATAAAAATCTTAGAAGCTGGCTTGATGCCTTTAAGCCCCCACTTATTCATTGGCTTATTATATTAAAAAAATCTTTTGTTCTAATTTCACGTTTGATAACCAATTGCATCTTTAGGACCCCCCAGGGGCATATAAATATGGTCTTTATAGAATATTCCACTATCTAGACACAGTGCAACTAGGGGAAAAAGGGAGCCCAGTCCCCTGAAGTCAGACAGAGAGACAACTGGAAGCTCCACTTTATTTCCACGGGAATCAGTAAGCTCGCAGAGTTCATTATTTGTCTCTTTAGACATTTAATAGTTCTCTGGCTGATTATTGAGGTTGGCCCCTATATGGGAGTATCGTGGTGGTTGTGGTTTCGAGTCCCCATAACAGGTTTGTTTAATATGGTGGCCAGGATGATTTCAATGATAATGACACGCAAAGTGAATGATCCAGTCCAGTGAGCATGCCTGACATGTGTTCTGGACAGGAGTTAGAAAGTTTCCAACTCTTTAGCAAGGTGTGATGGTTTGCAGCCCTGTCCTGGAATCATTAAAGTTGCTTAGAATTATGCCTTCGGCTATCTAGGACGCATGTATGACATTCCGAATTATACAATAGTGGTTTGTCCACCATCTGATTAAGAAGGCTACATAGCCAGGTGTGGATGTAAAACAAATCACACTCTGCATCTTTAGGAAGTTTTAGAATATTTTCTTCAAAATCTTCTTGCAGAAATCAAAAAATTGTGGTTTTTAGAGCCAGATTTTGTTTAACCTGGCCGAAACCAAATTTTTTATTTGTGGTAAAATCGGTTGAAGAAAATAGAGAACTAATTCTGTTAATTAAGAAATGGAAAAGTTTAAGATTTAACCTTTTTTTCAATGCTGTGTATTTTTCACAGAAATCTATTTATATGTAAATTTTATTTTTGGCAAATATTTTGTAGCAATTGTTGACGGCACACATAAATTTATGCAACATACAGAAATAGTTATTGTTGTTACTTCCTTAAATATTTTTATAAGAGTATTGTAGCAACAAAAACATATTATTTAATGCATTATTGTATGTTGGCATTCGCCTTTCATATGCACGCCTGCTGGTAACACAGTTTTCGCGGGTATAACTTTTATTTCAAGTGTGCTTCTAAAAGATTTACGATTCCCAATTAAATGATTTCCAAAATTTTTAAGCATAAATACAGTGTAACATACAAGAGATTAAGGAATACGAAATTAAGCAACCAAAAATAATAAATGTTAAGAAGTTTATGTCGCACAGAGAGTGTTGTGCTGTGTTCTTTTTGTTTTTGCTTTTTTCTTTTTTTTTTTTGTTTTTGTTGTATAACTTCTATAACTTCCATCTGTTTAAGTAGTACATTAGCGCCATTAAAAACAGTCGCCGTTTTGTTTTCCCAATGTCCCCTTTATTCACATTTTACACTCCGAGCAGTTTGTCTTGCAAAAAGCTTTAATATTTTGTAAACTGTAACTACACTTGTAGAACAATACCAAACTATATTTTTATGCTGTTTTTTCTCTGCTATTTTGCTATAAATTAGTTTTTAAAATAAAACAAATTTTTTTTCTAGTTTCTTGTGTTGCTGTAACAATATTTAAGGATTCACTTGGAATGTTTTTTTTTTCCACCAACAGCAATTCATTGAAACAAGCGTCATTTATAAGTGCTTTTTACTTGTTGTTTTTGTTAAAACGTGTTGAAAAGGAATTGTGCAAGTGAAACAACAGCGAAATAATAAAATAAAAACTTACCATATGTATGTGCTATTTTCATAGTTCTGTCGGAGAATCTTAACTATTTAACAAGAAAATAATAAAACACTTGTAAATTTCCATTCGTTGCACAATGTTTCATATTGATTTTAATTGCTGTGTTTTTTTTTTTTGTTTTTTATTTTTGTTATTTTCTTTAATTTTTAAACCTTAATGAATCTTTTTCTAAACAAATGTGTTTGTAAAAGTTTGATAAAAACTTATTTATTTGTTTGGAACTCGTAAATCAGCTTTAAAATTTAATAAGTATAATTTTTAGAATTGTAGACTTTGGTTTTAAAGTTTTATCTATGAAAAACATGATATATTTGAAAAAGATTATAGAAATAATTACATTTTGCTGTCACAGAACTAATAAAAATGTGTAGCAAATAAAATATATTTATAAAGTATAGACGAAAAATATACTAAAACTATCGATATACTCGCTCGTTTAATAAAAAGTTTAAATAAACAAATATTAACTATTAATCATATTGATATGTTGTTCATTCTTTGTCGACTTTGCTGGGTTCGGTATAAATATTGAGCGCTTTCGATATGAAGACATGATTCCTAAGCCATGTTCTAATCTTTAGTGGGAGGTCAGTGTTTGGGTATGGGTAGTTCTGTTGTTAAGGTTGCACCTACTCATGTAGGTAGACACATGGCACTATAATTTTCAATATCTCTGTTTTTTATTATTATCCAGGCACGTCTGTCTGGCTGAGGGTGAGTTCTGTTTGGTTGTGTGTATGAGAAATTTAAGTGGTGTAAAAACTGGGAGATAGACAGAATATTGACTGTAAGTGATAGAGAATTTCATTTGAAGAATACAATAAGAGATATACTTAATGACAATGATTGTCCAGTAGAATTAACTAACAGATTAATTAGACAATATGGTAGTTATAGGCATAATTTAGGAAATTCTACGGCAGAGCCAAGAAATTATAAATCATTAACTTATGTTCCTGGAATATCAAAAAGATTAAGAAAGTGTAAAATATATGACACAGATAGATATATAATTGCACACAAAACACATAACACATTAAATAAATTATTTAGCAGTATGAAGAATAAAATATCTGATGTAGTATACAGGATACCATGTGGAGGAAATGACCAGATGAACTGTGACAAAGCTTATATTGGGACAACAAAAAATAAACTTAAAACAAGATTAGCTGGTCACAGAAGTGACCAAAAATATAGGAATATTTCAACACAGAAGACATCCTTATCTTCACATTGTAAGAAATATAATCATTATCCAAAGTTTGATGAAACATCAGTATTAGATATAGAAAAAAACTACAAGAGACGTTATATGTTGGAAATGTTAGAAATTGTTAATGTGCCAAATTTAAGAAGAATAAATTTCAAGACACAGACAATTTAGCTCAGAATTATAGGTACCAAAAAGACACATAATATGTTATAATCATTTTATAAGAGAGAATTTGTTATTTATTTGGTATTTCCGTTTCCTTGTTTTTGTATGTTTGAATATTTGAAAATTTAAAATTTTTGTATGTATGTATGAAAAAATATTTTATATGTTTTTGTCAAATGTTTTGAAAAATTTTTTTCAATTTGTTAATAATTTTCTGTTTTCAAAAATATAAAATTTTTTCCTGAAGAAGCTTTCCTGAAAGGAAAGCGGAGTATCGAGAAGAAAAAATATATAAAAAAGATTGTTAAAAAAAAAAAGATATTTATTTTAATTATCAAAATATAAATATTTAATTCAACTTTAAGCAGCTGCGACGCGAGAACGAAAGCTTTTTTCCCACTTATACAAATCACTTTTAAGAAAGCATTTAATAACCTTACAACCATAGTTGTCATTTTGTGAAGTTGTAAAAATGTGTAGTTTCACTACAATCATTCACAATAGAAAGGAAAGAAAATTTTAAGAAACAATTTTTTGGCGCATGCTGTTTAGTTTAAAATTTTTCCCACGCACAATAACAAATACAGTTTCCGATACTACATGTGAGTGCAAAGATAAAAAATACTATTAAACTTTTTGCATTTCAAATAATACAACCACAATCCACCTCCGAGAGAGAAGGCTTAATAAATGGTTGTGCTCAAATATGATTTCCAGTGTATTAAAAATTTTTACACATATTTTTACACCGTGACACATGTATCTCAATATGAAGCGCCTTCACATTGTGTATCAATGCTCTGCAACAAAAATTACCCCACAAAATTAAACATAACATAATTGTGCCAACAGCATACACTAACAACAAATGATAACGAAAATCTACATTAAATATTTTACAATTTTAAACATTTTCATTGTCATTGGAAGTTTTTCTCTTCGCTTTTGTGCTTTGTGTTTCTTGTAATAATACTTCTTCTAAAATAATATACAAATTTTGCTTCATTCTTCGAAGTTAAAGATAGAGTCGTGACCTATAGTAGAATAACATGCTTATTCAGTTAACGTTTCTATAGCAAACTTTATAAGTGCAGTTTAAAAGTGTTGGAGGCATTTGATTGACATTTAAGGAATTAAAGTACAAAACAAAAGACATGTACACGATCATCATCATAATAGAACTAAATCAGGGACAGAAAATAACTGTTATTTTTAAAATTTTACATCAAAAAAGCACACATAAAAAATGATTGTAGAAAATTTTGGTTCTTAGCATTATGATACATAGGTGATGTACATGCAAATTTTGTACGACTTTTAATTTAATTTGTGCCTTTTTTGATAAAAATCACAAAACAACTTATAATTTTGACTTTTATTTTTTAAGGCAAAAATTAAAAGTTATTTTTGACTTTTATTATTTTACTCAAAAAAGAAAAGTTATTTTTAACTTTTAATATTTTAAGGCAAAAATAATAGTCATGAATTAAATATTGCATTGTAATACGCAAGTTTTATTGCTTAATGCTAGAAATGATAAAACGATCGTTATCACAATTTCAAGAAAAACGCTTAGATGTTGCAGCTGTTTTACTAGAATATTGGGATAATAAAAAATTTACTCTACCGTGACTGCACAAACTAGCACCTATTGTACATTCTGCACCTGCAACTCAAGTCAGTGTAGAAAGGTAATTTTCAGCATTCAAATTGATTTTGTGGGATTTGAGATATAATTTATCTGAAGACACTGCACATAACACAAAATAAAATTATTTTGCGAAGTAGAATTGGGTTAAGGCGCCCCTTTACTGAGCTGGTAAACTTTTTTCTCTAACTGATCTGGCAAACCTGATTTTATCAATTAGATCTTGTGGTATTTCTAAAAAAAATCAGTTTGTGAAGAAAAAAAAAAAAGCTTACGAATATTAAGGAGGTTGTTGAGTGAAACTCTATATGGCTTCGAAGAAAATTAGAAAATATGATTATTTTCTCAATCCGGAAACATATCGAATGATATTGTTTTATAAGACATTCAGCTTTCTTTTACTAGTAGAGTCACAACCTGCAAAAATTTCATAACCGTAGATTAAACAAGGAACTAGATAAAATTTTGCATGAAGTTGCCTTATATTAAAATGTGACGACTAAAGACACTTCAGCTAAGTGTTAGTTCGACTCATAAGTGAGTTTAAATAGTTTTTTGAAGTAAGACTGTTATTATTTATTATTCCGATTATTGATTATTATTTCTCCAACAAATAAATTGATTTTTTTTCTTTAGTATTCAGTATTAATTAGCATATATTAATAGGCCTCCCATAACAGAGACCTTCTGTCATCAATTCTACTAAAGCAAGAATTTCATTAATAAAATAATTTAAATTTATTTAAATTCACTGCTTAACATTTTCAATGCTAATCCTGTTTATTTCCATCAAAAAATTTATTTTTTAGAAAAATAATTATATAGTACTCTCGTAAAAAATATATTCCCATGCCGCACACTGGCGATTTCGCGGAAAAAAGTCAAATTGTCAACATACTTTTCATGCAATATGCAATGATTTTTTGAAATTTTAGACGAAATGGTACAATCAAATCAAATGAATTACTTTGATTTGACTGCTAGTTTTTTTTTTATAGTCGTCGCAAGCTCAGTACTTGTATGTTTTACTGAACCAACTTAATTTAAACCTAAGAATTTCAAAACGAATATTTTTTTATTATGTGAGCTAACGTTTTTCTTTTTATTTTATGTTTAAAGTAGGATATTTCAGTATACTAAAATTGAAAAAATAAACTCTGCAGAGACTAAAGTTTTTTTGTTTGCTTATTTTTATGAAGATATAAAAAAAAATCCCTTTTTTCTCCAAACAGTTGGACTTGCAATTTTAGCCATACTGAACAAGCAACTTGGTATGTTACCACTTCGTGCGCATATTAAGCTGATGAAGTGTCTTTTGCATGTGGCTTATATTATTGAATTTAAACGTGGGACAGTCCGCTCAAAAGAAGCCCAAAAATGTTTGAATAAGCGTAAACTTAGAGAGATAATTGAATTCCAGGTTTTGAACTTGTTAAGTAAGGCTCTGGTACGACAAAATCAGGAAATACGTCATGAAAATTCTTTACGAGTCTTGCATTGATTTCCGAAATCACGGGTCTGGATGAAAACATAATCAAGAGTTTTTCAATAATTCTCGAAACTATAACAATCACCGAGATAGTAGATCCAAAACAATTTAGTGATTTTTGTTTGGAGACGGCAAAAGAGTTTGTTGCACTGTACGAGTGGTACAATATCGCCCACCTACATTTCACAAAATTCTGACTCATGGCAAGGATATAATTGAAAAGTGTATTTTTCCTGTAGGCCTACTATCCGAAGAGGCTCAGGAATGTCGTAACAAAGACTATAAAAAATATCGCCTTAGACACTCCAGAAAATGCAGTCGAATTGCCACGAACGAAGAAGATATTACGCACCGAATGATGGTAACATCAGATCCCATGATTTCACATTTGACGCCTTCATTTAGCGAGAAAAACCATAGTGTTATAAGCGACGAAGTTAAGGCTCATTAAGAATAATAAATTAAAAATTAAAAAAAAATCATTTAAATTTTTTTGTTAGTTATGTAAAAAACATTGTAAGTAACGATCTACATTTCTCTAACGTTCTTTATTTTGATTACTTTTGTGTATAACTATATAAATAAAACTAAATTTGTGATGAAAGCGCTACATTTTTCGACAAATATATTTTTTTCCTCACCTCCATACAAAAATCCCCAGTGTGTGCCGTTAGAAAATATATGGCACAATTCTTATTTAATCAATTTTGTTTTAGAAATAAATATCTATAGTTTTAGAAGAAAAATTGTGCAAAATGTACTATTTTCGACCAGAAAACTGTGTGACTACAGTGAGGTTTACAGTCACAACATAAGCACTTTAACCGACATCTCCGACCAACATATTACAGAACACAAAACAGCTGAAGTTTATGCAGGTAGCTTGGTGTGCTTCGCTATTCCTTTAAGAAAGAGCATTTTCACTCTATATGGGAAGTAGGTTAGTAGGTATAGTAGGTGCCCCTGTAGGCTAGTAGGTAGTGTACTAGCTTGTCAGTATGAAGGGTGTGGGTTCGATTCCCAACGAAGACCTTGATTTTTTTCACTACAAAAATAAAAATTGACTGCCGGTGGGGTTGCTCAGCGATAAAGGCATAGTCACTGATCACTGTGCTGTCTTTACACGGCAGTTAATTTCCGACTACTTAATTTTCTACTTTCACCACCTGTTTCATCTCTTCTCGATACCTTTCCTAAAGAATGTAGCACGGTACTTGACAAATAGGGATTGTTGCCTAAAGTGCTACTTCTCTTTAAAAAAAAATGGGAAGTAACATGCACCGTTCAACTCCAACTAGCTTTGGTATGAATATTGTACTTGTACGAAAATTCACTGCTCTATATGTTATAAATCTGTGGAGATACGATAGCAATATGGCTTGCAAGGCGAATGCCACGCCTACTGTTCTAATCAATAAAGTATATTTTATTAAGCAGTTCTACAATATTAAAGACTATGCCTATTGTAGTTTCCTAGTCACAGGATAATAATCAATTAAAAAAAAAATTATTTATACAGAACTTTAAGATTTTACCTACCACAGTCTGCAAGTTAAGTGATGTGTGGAATCTAACGAGCCCATTTGAAGTTTAAAAAAAACATATATATTCTAATTTATCAGCCAGATAGCTACGAGTATTACAAATTTCAAGTTGACCGGTGCTTTATTGTTGTAGTACAGATAAATAGCATATCCTAATAGTTTTTACTAAATAAGAAATTACTTGTTTTTTTCAAAAGGTTTTAAGAATTTAAGTACATGTGACCTTATATTTTCCCCATTCATAGCTACGACTCTCAACGAATGTGTCTGTTTATGTCTTGAGATTCTCTTTTTAGTCGTATTCGTCTCATTGCTGTGTTGCTTTAGTTTTACTCCTGTTATCCTTTCGCCAACACAAGAGAATTTTTACTGCCATTTGGCGAATATTTTTGTTGTTGTTTTTTGTTTTGTCTTTTGCTTTCGCATATTCTTGCCTGAATTCTCTGTAGCTGGAAAGCTTAAGCGAAATTTTTCCATTGAGTAATTTTCTAATAATTTCTTTCTACTACAGTTAAGTTTACTCTCAGTGTGTACATATAGGATTATTTAAATGTGTGCGTGTGCATGTTAGTTTTTTTTTTGTGGTTTGTATGAAATCGAAGCTGTTTAAATTAGTTTTCGATGAACTTGCATGGAGCATATAAATATTTAACGGTTTATTTACCCGACAACATAATAAGATAGAATAAAAGTTTAATATTACCAAAAAAGAACCTGAAGGAAATTTTTGTTATAAAAAAAAATAATAAAATAAAAATAGTTTTTATATTTTTTCAAACTGTGTAAAAAAAAAAAGATTTTAATTATAAACTTTAAAGATTAAAAAAAATCCGTGCAAATTGTTTATTGTTTTATAAATAACGTTTAATAACCTTGATTCATACACCAAAATAAAAATACTACTACTAAACGTAAAAAAGAATTTTACTACAAAAAAAACCTTCAAATAAATTTAAAAAAAACATACTTCATGTTGAAAACTTAAAAAAAAAATTAATTACCAAAATTAATAAAAACTATTAATAAAATATTAAATTGAATATTTAAAATGTTTCTTTGCATAGACAAGAAAACAATTATAAAAAATACAGTATATATGCATATTTAAATCTAAAATTATAATAATTTTAACTTGAATATTGTTTTAAAACACCTAGACATCTGTGGCATTTCAAAAACTATTTTTTTATTTTCGAATTATAAATATTTAAGTTTTTGGGTAATTTTTATGTTGTTTTGTTAAAAATCAATAAAAGTAAAAAAATAGTGGGCATATAATAAAAAAAAATCCTACATGCTGTAAAATGTAAGTGTAGTTGTGTTTTTGTGCCAGTGTAAGTGTATGTGAGTGTTAAAATAAAATGAAATCTATTTTAAGTAAAAGAAGAAAATATGTGTAGTAAAATACACAAACAAACGAATTAATATATACATATTAATACATACATACATATAAGTGTATATACAACAAAGTGTTCTTTATTATTCAGCGTATAAAGAACAACAGCAGCAATAAAATTGAAAATAAAAAAGTAAAAGTATAAAATTAACATAAAAATCCTAAGAACAATAATTGTATATAAAAGCAAAGAGATAAATAAATAAATATTTTACAAATCCATTTTTTAATATTTAAATGGCAGACAAATATATATTAAGTGCCCCTGTGGCGTATGAGTATTCAGAATAGGAAATATTTTGTGCACTACACCTAATGAAATAGACTTCCTTAAGATTTTCCTGCTAAGCAACATAAATAGAAAAATGAAAGTACAAATACAATTTCTAACACAGTAACACAGTGACAATTAAGCACCTTTTTTTGCTCAACTGTTTAAGTTTTTCTTATGAATTTTTGGTTTAACAAAAAGAAAAATTGAATTTGAGATATATTATTTTTATATGAATGTTCCTGGCTGGGTGATAATATAAAGTGTTATTTCCATAAATTTCACTAAAAAGAATTTAAGCATTTTAGTTTACATCTAATAGAAAAATAATGTGTTTAACAATCACTTGAAATATTTTCATTTTTTATTATAAGGTCCTGTGAACTAGGAGAAGTTTGTTGTCTAAAACAAAATAAAATAAAAAATTTTAATTAAGATGATTTAAATCTTTATTGCATTACGAAGAGAAAATGTCCACCAAGACCACGCTGACAGTTGTCTATTCTTTCTTCAAAGTATTTAATCACTGGCACTCCTATTTCCTAATTTTGAGTTTAAAGGCTGAAATCGATTCGATCTTAATAGTCCCACAAAAATAATTCAGTGATGTTAAATCACACGAAATAACTGGTCACTTTACTGCTAATTGTCGTGAAATTATGCGATCGAGGAATTTGGCTCGCAATATACTGATCGTTTCATTTTTTGTGTGACACATGGCACCACTCTGTTATAACCACATATCAGTGATATCAAATTGAGTTATTAGCACCTTTCGAGAGATGCTGCATTTCCAGCTTCATCTTCCAAAAAACGGCCCAATCAAGCTTCCATACCACATAGCGCACCTTACAGTAATACGTTGAGCATGCTACTCAATAATCGCTTTAAGTCCAAATACGGCAAGTTGGCTTGTTTACATACCCTGACAATTTAAAATTATGATTTTATTAGAAAAACAAGCTGGTTGTTCCTGAATGAATTGAGCGATTCTACGGCAAAGTCAAAGCCTTATGCAAAATTCGGCATGTGGTGGTTTTGGATAACCCCAGTTGTTAAGAACGTCGAAGAACTAACAAATTTAAATCTGCTTCAACACTGTAGCTTACGGCTGCGATGTTGTCAGTAAAACGGGGCGTTGGTGTTCGCACATTTTGTATCGAGCCTGTTGACTGAGGTTTAACGACCAACTTCTTAAAAGCAATTTTAGGAGGGCGATTATGTTGTCCGAAACGAGTTCATTCACATACTCAATACCTAAATTCATAGTGATGTTATCAAATCCTGATGATTTTTGTATCTTTAAACTTTTAATTATTTCTCGAGCTTCAGTTTTATTTATTTCGTTTATTTTATTTATTGATTTTTTTAAACCACTTAAAAATAGAAATAGATAAACTTAAGCCATGTTAAACTAAATATTTTTAATATTCTGTTTCTTTCAGTTTTTACAATGTATTTCCCATTGCATAATTCTTAGGTAAAAATAAATAACAAAAAAAAAAAAATAATGCATAAACGAACGGAATAATCATTATTTACATACATTACAATTTTAGGTTTTTTTTAGCTGTATCCCACTAATGCAACAATTGTGTAATAATTAAATTTGCTCATATTTTTACGGTTTTATTGAAACAACATTTAATACTTTTATCTATCCACTGTAAAAATTTTCTTTAGTTACATCTTCTCTTCTTTTTAAATTGTAAAATTTCCTTTCCAACAGAAAAATTTTAATGCTTCTCAAGTGCGATGAATGTAGTCTATACGAAAATAAAATCTTAAAAGTGATTTTTACTTAAAGCCCCTATTTCAGCCTGCCTGGAAGTAATTTGTTATGAAAAGATCAACATGTAATTTGTAACATTATTTTTATTATAATCAATCCAAAACCCATCAATTTATATGGAATTGTAAAAATAGCCTCACTTTTAGGTCACCACTTAACTTTATATACTTATCATTTATAATTGCTTTTATAGCGAACTATAAATATAAACTTTACCTAAATTTACATCCTCAGCCTATTACGGGTAAAAACCTGGTTACGGGATATATGAAAATCTGGTTACTATTGCGATATTGCGAATCATTTTAATTATTTTCTGTATATTATTTTTTTTTAATGTACTCTGCACATATTTCAAACGCCTGCCTGTAGCGATTTGGAATAAAAGACCTAATCCGCCTAAATCACAGCCCTTTAACTCTAAAAGTTATTGCTCACGCTCATTTTCTAAGTGGACATATTTCTAAATTCCGGCTAAATTATATATGCATTTCTGCACTCTAGGAACCTGCTTCATCGAAGTTTTCTTAGTTATTATTATACCAGATTTAAAAATACTTAAGCTTAAACAGGGACTTGTTGCCATAGCGCATAGAAATTTGCTAAGCAAATCTGATGTATCAGCCTGCTACTGTTGAAGGAATAACAATAACTTCGTAAATATCATGTCTCTGCTAGAGCACCCTTGAATAATTAATATTTGAATGCCTTGTGCCAAAACGAGGAAATAAGGTTATGGGGAGGAAGAGGGAGTAGTGTTTGAAGACATTCGATATAAACTTTCCTACATTGAAAGTAATAGGAAAGACCTCTGGAGGAAGTTTTTTTCCACATACGAACTGTTCTGCTAAAGAAGGAATTTTCCCTGTAATGTGTAGTGCAATTCATTGGCCAATCAACCACAGTTGGATGCGCTCTCAACAAAAATCGAGTTAAACCCAAATAAGGTGCGAGTAACGGTAATAAGTTCCCTAATTTCATTAGAGCTTCTGTGCAGTAGTTTGCCATCTGTGAAAACCTCAAGATTCTATATATTACGGTTAAAGACAGACATACATTGTAACGGTTTCATAGTTTGTGCAGAAAACTCTAATAAATTACTTTTAAATTTCTTTCTAAAATAAAATATTGATATTCCATTAAGATTTAATATTTCCATTTCTCGCCCTTTTATTTACACTGATGGACTGTTTAGATTTTGTTATATTTATTCAAAGTCTTAACTAGCTTGATTAGACACAAAAAAATTCGTAAAAGAGTGAGTAAAGTGAATTTAAAGGTAATTTAAGCAATCCAGGTTATAAGTTGTATGTCGCTGTTTGATCTCCGAAACATTGCAGTGTTTCTGCGCCAGTTAGCAATTATGGACGTAACTTGGATCCATTACAGCACACCGGAGATCCAACAGTGGGAACAAACAGCGGATATATCCTGTTTCAACGTTCTTTTCAAAATGCAAGCTAGTCTATTATAATCGTCTACTAAACACAAACTAAATGATACAGTTGGTTCAACTTTAGATAGCAGCCAACTGACAGTTATCTGCCCTTAACAGTTTTTAAGATGAGATCATGTACGTGAAATTCATATCTCCCGTTTACGGTTAGCCCTCAATTTTAATTATTTTTAATAAGGATGATAGCTAACTATAATGCTAAATACTGTATGTTAAGTTAAAGTATCTGTCTGCAGAACTTCAAATGATAAACGTATATGCGTAAAAACTGTGTTGACCAGAGAGTCACATTGTTTAACTTATTTTATTAGTTAAGTGATGTTTTAGGGCAACGTTTTTGGTTTGAACTAGAAACATTATAATTATTATTTTAAATATTATTATTATATTTTTCTTAGAGAATATATTCTAACTTAGTTTGTATTTAGACACATCAATTTATATTGATTTCAATATTTAGCATAATAAAAAAAAATATATTAAAAGAATAATTCATAAGTCTGATTATATATCTACTTATATATCTGCTATTTGTCAATGGATGATAGTTTATATCCATCGTGACGAGCCTTTGGGCCAATAGAAGTCAATAAACACAATATGCTTAAAATAACTATCAAACAAAAATAATTCACAACTGTGAAATATATAGTAGCTCCTGCAATAATTTAATCCAAACCTACACAACAATTTGGAAATTGAAAGCTATTTATTGCCATGAAATGACTGTTAAACAAAAGTTCGAAAAATAGTTATAAGTTTTATTGATAAAGGATTCACTTAAGTTCAATAGTACATTAAATAATATTAATATTAAAAATAGTTCGCATAAAAAAATTTTTATTAGTTCGCTTGTCAGTGTACTAACAATTTAATTATTATTTTTAAATAGTGCACGCTGAAAAGCCAACGAATACAAAAATAGTTATTCTCAAAACAAATATTTCTCTTAAATAAAAGCTTCTATGAAAAGAATTTCATTATTCGAAATAATAAACAGTTGAAAATTGTTTTGGACATATGACCACACATAGCTCCATAGGAATTATTTAAAAGCTCGAAATAATTTTATGTGTTCATGGTTTCAATTACCGCATTTCACTTTGTGCCATTCACTTGAAATTTTTCGTAACCTAGAACATTTTTTTGGATTTAATGGAGCGCTGTAGAAATTGTGTTTGTCTTCATTCAATAGACGGCGATTTAATTTGTTAACAAGCTTGGTAAATTTAAAAAAATAGCCTATTCTTTAAAAGCATTTTTGCGTTAAAACATGAATAAGGTACCTAACTCCTAAAGAGAAGTCAAGTAATTGCAAACCAATTTTTACCTACTGAATAAACACAGCACTAATTCGTAAGACCGATGAAGCCTAACCAACAAATTATGAATGCTTCTCCGTACTTTCGCTTACAGTGGCGATATTTTCTCCCAATACTTAGAGGTGTTGATATCATTGCATTATTCAGAGAGAATATAGGATATAAAATCTGCTAACGGCTTGATGGTTAGCTTGCTCAGATGAATAATCATCTGCGTCATTATAATTAGGAAGTAGTAAGTAAATTGAGTAAAAAGATGACAAATAATTTGTCAGTTTTTCAAGCTTTAGTTTTCATTAGGGTTTGTCAGAGGATATTGCTCATAAATGTCAAAAAGTGAGCCCATTAGGATAATTCATTTGGCAGTTAACACAATTTTAAGCCGGCTTAAAATATGTATTATTAAATATGAAGGATTTATATCACATTTTTTGTTGATAAGGCATTTTGAAACAGTATTATGAAAATATGAAAAACTGTATAAAACTAATTTTTATAAAGTAATTACTTCTTTATATTTTTAATGCTAACAAAAAATCTGATTCAAATTCAAACGTTAGTTACTACTTATGTATACTTATCAGCGAGTGACAGGAAAGACATACATACATATTAAATAAAGCTAACTAAATATTAAAAAGTTAATAAAATATTTAATTAGCCTTCTTCTTTGCAAAAAGCTGTAAATATAAATATCAATTGAATCAGTAAAAAGAATGTCAAGAACTATGTAAAATAAAAAATATAACAAAAAATTTCAAACTATAAAATATAACAGCAATGTTATAAAAATGAGTTTTTGCTACAACAAAGCTAAAAAAAAAGAAAATTTTTAATGGAATTATAAAGTTAATAACAAACTAATAATTTAATAAAAAACCAAAGCAAAAGCAAATTGAAATGCATTAACAAAACAATAAGTTATAAAAGTTAAAAGTTGTAAAGGATACAATACAAATTTATTTTTTATAAATATAATTCTACACCAAGAACAGCAAGGACGACCGACGTTAAATCAAACAAAATTGTGGATTAAAATTTTGAAGGTATTTCAAATTATATATTTTTACTCAAACAAAACAATATTTAAATCACTAAATAAATATATATTTTTTTTGTGATGAAATATTTTTTATACAAAAAATTACACTTGGTACACTGAGAAAAAAAATGTTTTGAACTTTTTTTTATTTGGATGTAAAAATTAAAATGTACGCACTAAAGCTTAATAATTTGATTATGTGATGTCTAGAGACAATTATGGCTCACTCAAGATATGATATAAAATGCTGTGCACTTATTATCTTCGCTTAAATATATCGGGTTTTTTAACAAGAAGTTTTTTTTTCAATTGTGGCAACACTAAGAACTTAATAGTTTTGACATTAAGTTTGGCAATTGTTTAAATGAACTCAATTTGGCATGAAAATAGCATTAAAATAATTAAAATCCACTATGAAAATAGCGTTTCTGTTCAAGTTACATTACGTAAAATTTGTGACATTTTCGGTCAACATAATCATTCTTCTGAGACTGCTATTAAGAAATTGGTCATTAAATTTGAGTCGACAGTATTCGACAGGATCGTTCAACTGAAAACATCACAGCCGTTAGCCACAGTATTAAAGCAGATCCAAATTTGTCAATTCTCAACAATTCGGGTTATCCAAAACCACCACATATGGAATTTTGCATAAGGATTTGACTTTGAAGCCTTACAAGGTTCAACTGGTGAAGGAATTAAAGCCAAATAATTCGCTCAATTAGTTTTGGAACAACCAGCTATTTTTTCCGACAAAAATAATTTTTTCAGCCGAACTTATTTTCACTTGTCAGGGTATGTCAACAAGCAAAATTGACGCATTCGGGCTGCTGAAAATCCTGGAGCGATTATTGAGAAGCCTTTGCATGCTCAACGTATCACTGTATGGTATGCTATGGCGTAATTGGGCCGTTTTTTTTTTTTGATGAGGCTGAATATGCGCTAACATCTATCTCGAGATGCTAACAACTTAATTTTGGTGTACGTGTTCATGACTGACACGCGGTTTCAACAGGACGGAGTGACATGTCACACATCCAATGAAACGATCATTACGTGATTTGATTAACATCTGTACCTGGCAGTTAGCCTTAATCAGATGGTGGTCATCCACTGGCAATAATTTTAAAACAAACGTCATTCGCGGCCTAGGAAGCCGAAGACTAATTCTAGCAACCGGTCTTTCCTAGTTGCAACTTTGATGATTCCAGAGCAGGGCTGCAAACCAACACTCCTGGCTGAAGAGCTGGATACCATCCAACTCCTGTCCAGAACACATGTCTAGCATACTCACTGGATCTAAGGTCATTCCACCAGGTAGGTGTTATTAAAGGTGAAATGAACCTGGCCCCATTATAAACTGACCTGTCTGGGACCGCGAAACCATAACCATGGTGGTTACTCCCATATAGGGGCCAACCTCAATAACCAGCTAGAGAACAGCTAAATGTCTAAAGATACAAATGTGAAACACTGCGAGCTCTCTGATTCCCGTAGAAATAACGTGATGTTTCCAGTTGTATACCTGCTGACTTCAGGGGACTGGGCTCCCTTTTTCCCCCAGTTGCACAGGTCTAGATAGTCAAGTATTCTTTAAAGACCGAGAAATGTACCACCGGAAGGGAAATGAAACGATCAGTTTATTGTCAACCAAATTTCTCGATCGCATAATTACACGACAATCAGCAGTTAAGCGGCTAGTCAGATCGTATTATCTAACACGGCTGGATTATTTTTTGTGGACCTATGTTAAGGACGGAGTTCATACGGAGCCAATCGAATTGATTTTAGCCTTTTGCAGAAAATTGATTACAAATTTTGATGGAGGAATTGACATCTGTCAGCATGGTCATGGTGGACATTTGCCAGATATCATCTCAACCTACATTTTTTGTTTTACTTCGTTTTAGAAAAGAAACTTTTTGTTAAGAAATACCCTTTATTTTTCAATAACCAAACTTGCTTTTACTCATGTGCTATTCATCATGAATAGGATACAGAAGATGCAGCAAAATTGTGTATATTATCAAAATAACAAGCTTTGCACACTACAATATATTTAAGCGGTATTCAGGCTTATGGTACGTAGCAATTTTTTACGAATTACTGTAATTTTTTCAGTAAAGTTGCAGTAAAAATAAATTTTTCTAACTTCTGCAATTTTGGAGAAATTTAATTTTTACTTAATTTTTAAAAAAAAAAATTTATATTGCAATTTTATTTATAAAATAAAAATAATTTACTTGCTTATGTTTTCGCGTTTAATAAAAAAACTAATTTCAATTTTATTCCTTCCATATTCATGAGAATAATGCTATCATAAAGCGTATCCCCGAATTTCTCAGATATTTGCTAATCTGATGCTAAAAAAAACCGTTGTCATTCTTTTCGGCGAAAACCGTCGTTACTGGCTGTTTATTTATTTGGTACAATCGGCTAGCGCTTTCGAGTATAGGATAAACTAAAACGCGGCTGGATCGTGATATCTTCGTATCGAAAGTGCTCGCCGATCGTACCAACTTTTCGTGTAACTTGTGTTTTATCTTCAATGAAAAAACCAAGTATCTCTAGAAATGCATCCAAATTTACCCGCTTGTTTGTCCAAGCCCTCTTCCAATTTTCGTAATTTTTTTAATCTTCTCCTAAAGCATTAAGCTGCTCTGCTGAGACGTTCCATTCATCAGCAAAGCTTTTTCAAAACAACATTTTTGTGATTTAATTAAAAGAAACATATTGTTACGTTTATATCTTTTATAAATGTTTGTTGTTACTGAATTCTTTATTGCAAAATTAATAACACCAGATTATAGAGTTTTTAATTTAATTACAAGTTTATTTTCTTTAACTACACTAAATGTAAAATTTGTACGTTGGCAGTACAGATCAATTTACTAATCTAACCACTGAGATGCTGTCTTTTATATTTGTCCGCTAGAGGTCTAGAAAAATTAAGAATTTTCTACTGCCTTTGTATCACATTGTGTTGCTGTTATGTTATTCATTCAATGTATAGGCATTTTACGATAAGGCGGCCAAAAGTCCTTTTTTTAATGGTTACGAATTGTAAAATTTTAAAGTTCATTCGAAAGTAAATACTAGTGTACCTCGGGAGCCAAAAAATTAAAACTTTATTTTAACTATATCGCACTGAACAGGGTGGCTCAAAATGATCATTTTCAATATTTTGCTAAAATGAGAAATTTCTTAGTAAATTTTTGATTTTGAAACATCTACAACTTTTTTGTTATGCAAAATTTTTAAACGAAACAAACTTTGTTATCTGTTTGCATAAAAAAATTGATTTGTTTTTGATTAATTTTTAATTTTTAGAAATTGATTTTTTAGAGTACCAAATTTTTTCTAAAAATCTTTTACTTAATAGAGCATAACTTCTGGAGGATTTGAAATAACTTCTATTCAATATTCAAATAAAATTTCAGTTACAGATGTTAATTTAATTTACTGGTAATGAAAATTTAATTCCAATAACAGTAACAATTTTCTTAAATTTAATTTAAACTACAAAGCGCCTGTTTGGGGGCTTATCTTTTCTTTGTTTTTTATGCTATTGATATTATGATACTAAATACATAGAATTACATGGTTTTGCTTAATATTTAAAACAGTCCTTTTCCTTGCATATTAAGCAAACCATAACCAAACGCGTATTAAATTATTTTACTGTATTCGCTTGGTTTACCCTAATTTCACTGCGTTTACTGTTGTTATAATGTTGGTTATCATTTCCAAAAAATTAATGATATAAACGATCCTATATCTGATGCAGTAGTATCAGTAATTTTCGCAGGCTGCACACTATTTGGCAGCATCATGTTGAATCAACATGTTTCTAAGCATTTGTTTCAAATTTAAATCAAAATAATAATTACCTAAATTTACGTAAATTTTTTCTCAGTGTACTAAACTATTTTTTATATTCAACAATAGACAAATATATTTCCGCTACATTTTTGTATTATTTATTTATTTTTTTTTTTAATGCTTTAAGATATTGCAAAATAGTAAAATAAAATTTGCAATTTTTATTTTCTTGTTTTGTATAGTAAAAATTTTTCTATTATTTATTTAATTTTTTTTGTTCTCAATAACAAAAAAATATGATTTGTAAATATTTTACAATAGAGAAGAGCAAAACCCAAATAAGAAACAAAATAAAAATTCGATTGAATAATTTTCTCTATAGTAGATGTAAAAAAATAAGCGTGTACATTTTGTATTGAAACAGAAACCAAATGAATGTTTGAAAATCGTTTATATGTGTATGTAAGTGTGAGTGTATGTGTGTGTGCGTATTATTGAATGTATGGATTGCATTGCATTGATTTAAAGAGTGATTGTTCAAGTTTAAATGGTTTGTTATGCATATTTATTCATCTTTACATCATATGTACGTATATGTGTATATGGGCCATGTGTGTATATTAAGTATGTATGTGTATACGTGATATTATTTTTTTTTTATCATTCATGTTTGATCATTATGTTACCAATATAACCCATTTAAAGTATATTAAACATCTGCTGCCACTTGAACAAGAAAATTCTTTAACTGAAACTACACTTATTTATTTCAATTACAAAAACTATGAGGCGAAGTAAAATTTTTTTCCATACGTATTATGAGTATAATTTAGTGGGGATTATAATGCTTAATAATTATACCACCAACAGAAATAAAAGCATATTTTAGATATGCATTCATTTCTCTAATTTCGGTTTTATTTCCTGAGATTTGTTGCTATTCTAAATATCTTCTTTAAATATTTGGAATGCTTTCTACAATAGCGAAGAAAACAATATCATATTTTAACTAAAATTAAAAAAAACTTTTTTTTCAGTTTATTTTTCCTCAGCGACATAAGCTAAACCTGAGAGTGGGTGTGTTTTTAAAATTTTGATTTCTCTTCCCACAACTGCTTAAATTTATTAATACTGATTACTCTGGTTTACTATCGGATTTTTCAACAAGAAGTTTGTTTCTCAATTGTGTCAACACCAAAAACATGATTGTTTTGACATTTACTTTTTTGAAAGATTCAATTTCGCAAGAAGTTGCATTAAAATAATTAAAATCCATGAAAATGGCAGTTCTGTTAAAGTTATATATCGTAAAATATGTGAAAAATTCGAACAGCATTACGTTGTTCTGAGACTGTTATAAAGAATTTGGTCGTTAAATTTGAGCCGATAGGCTCAATATAAAATGTGCGTGTTCGATAGGGTTTTTCAACTGAAATGAAACATCGCAGCCGTGAGCCACAGTGTTGAAGCAGATCCAGACTTGTCAATTCCTCGACGTTCTCAACAATTGGGGTTATCCAAAACCATCACATGGTGAATTTTGTGTAAGGATTTGACTTTGAAGCCTTACAAGGTTCAATCATTCACATCGCTGTAGATTCGCCACATTTGGGCTTCTGAAATTCCAAGAGCGATTATTGAGAAGCCTTTGCATGCTCAAGGTCTCACTGTATAGTACGCTATACGGTCGGAAGGCAGGAAAGGACCGTTTCTTTCGAAGATGGGGCTGGAATTGTGGTAACGATCAATTTCTGTTGATCGCCATCGAGATCAATTTATTGCAAACCAATTTCGCCGATCACGTAATTTCGCAACAATCAACAGTGAAGTGGTTAGCCAGATCGTGTAATTTAACACCACTGGATTAATTTTAATGGGGCTATGTTAAGGACAGAGTCTATACGAAGCCAATCCAATCGGTTTCAGCCTTAAAACTCAAAATCCATGATGTGATTAATGAAATATGGCCACCATTTTGCCAAAAAGTGATTAAAAACTTTGAGGAAAGAATTGACATTTAGCAGAATGGTCGTGATGGACATTTGTCAGATATTATTTTTCATTCATAATTCCCAAACTTCTCTCTTATTGCTGAAAAACTCTTTACCTACATCACATCTGAAGTCTAAATGTGAGAAGATATCTGTAAAAGATAAAGATAAATGCAGGTCTGACACTACAAAATTTGAGAGACTTTCAATCCTAATTCAACTGCAGAAGATTAAATGCTTTACCCGCAAAGTAAAATTTTTTGTTTTATTTTGTTTTAAAAAACAAACTTCTTGTTGAAAAACCACGCTGTTTAACATTTGCTTTACGGATGGGTTTGTTGTATTATATAATTAAATTAAATTATGTTGTTTGTTTGTCATCATTGTATAAATTTCAATTTTTCAGTTTATTTTTTTTTTTTGCTTTGTTGTAACATATCCTTAAATTAAAATATTTTTTAATTTAATTTACGAAATATTCAATTAAATATTCAAAATTAAATTAATTAATAAAAATTTTGCGTGGACCTGAAAAATTAACCAAAGAAATGTAGAGAAAGAAAATGAAAAGAAAATGTAAGGAAATACAAATTAAAAAGAAACGCACTCGTAACAGCATCCTGCTCATAAACAGGATATGAAAAAAATTAAATTATTTCTTAATGGAGCCTAGAAAATAGTAACAAAAAAGAATCATTGCTTGCAGTGAGCAGGTGAATTTCAATTGGTTGCAGTGAAAAACAAAAAATATGTTCTCACTATTGGCGCCTTTATTTAAGTTGTGCGGCTTGAAAAGAAAAATAAGAATTTTAGCTAAACAATAAAATTAATATTGGATTAAGCATATGTACAATTAATAGTAGATAAGGAATTCGAAACTAATCGAAACCCTAAGGTTTTCTTGGCTATGTCAGCTGTTAGCTAATCAAAAAATTTCCTGCTGTTACCTGCTGTGGATAAAGCTTCTAAATATTAAATGGTATAAACAAAACTACACAGCTTCGGCTGTGTGGCACGTAGCGCCGTCCTGTTGAAACCAAATGTTGCCAATATGGCCCGATAACGATCGCCATTGACTGTAACGGCCACTCCTGAAAATGGCCCAATTATGCCTCTGGACCAAAATCCGCACTAAACAGTGTCTCGTTTTGGGTGCGTCGGCTTTTCAATGTAGGCGTGCGGTTTTTCTGTGCCCCAAATGCGAAAATTTTGCTTGTTTACATACCCGCTAAGATCAAAATAAGCTTCATCTGAAAAGATGATTTTTTTTTGCAAAATCGGCTTCTTCTGTAAGTCGATTGCAGGCCCACTTAGCGAAGCGTTGTTCAAGCGTGTGCACAACCATATTCGTTCGGCGGAAGGATAAAACTAATTATTTGGTCAATCAAACATGAGCTAAGTGTTACCGTTCACGAAATAAGCACTAGTTGAAAAAAAAACGAACTAAAAGAGAATGAAAACCACAAAACAAACCATTTTATCAGAAATTTTAAAATCCTTGTTCACAGTGATAAGTTTGCGACAATAGAAAAATTCATTCTCTTCTTATTTTGCAATATAAAAATTTTGTTAATTATGAACAATTCTGTTACTTGTTAATTAGAGTAACGAAATTGTCAATTACATTCTGTCTGCTTCGGCTATATTCATTTGAAATTTTATATCAACTGAACCATTTTTTTTATTTTATTTTGCGTTGTAATATTTGTATCGTTTGGTTTCTCCATAGGCCGCAATTTTATTTATTAGCAAGCCTCGTAAATGAAGAAAAAGCGGGCCAAATCTTTAGAAGTATTTTTGAGCTAAAACATGAAAAAAGGTAACAAACCCTTCAAGAGCAGTCAAGTAATTGCAAACAAATTTTCACATACTGGATAAACACAGCACCAAATCATATAACCGATGACCCCTAATCAAGAAATTTGAATGTTCCTCCATACATTCGCTTACAGTGGCGATATTTTCACACAATGCTTCGAGATCTTGATGTTTTAAAATATTGTTAGATATAAAATTTTGTTAAACATTGGCAACGTTTTTGTAGCTTAATGGCCATCTCATCATCATTTATTTTTGTTAATTTAATTTCAGTTTTTGCTTTTTTATCTTTGCTGTCTACTCCAATTACTTTCCTAAATAAAATAAATATTAAGTTGTTTGGATTTGCTCTGGCAAATCTTTGTTGGCTCTTTTGCTTGGTATAACCGGCGAGTGCTTTTGATGTGCTGATATCATTCTCAAGAAAATTAATATATTACCCTGCCCTTCTTGATGAAATCTCACCATCAATACATGTGTCACCGGGGATAAAAGGGAGTACAGTCCCCTAGAGGCTAGCAGGAGCTAACTGGGCTAACTCCACGTTATTTCCACGGAAATCAGTACGCCCCAGAGTTCAGTTTTTTGGCTTTTTAGCTGTTCTCTTACTGATAATTGAGGTTGGCCCTTCGGTGGTTGTTGTTTCGCAAGATCATTCACTTTTGACGATAACACAGGTTGAATGATCCAGGTCCAGCAAGCATGCTTGCATGTGTTCTGGACAAGGAGTTGGATAGTCTGCGACTCTTAAGTGAGTAGTGGGAGTGGCGACCAGCTCCAAGCTCTCGAAGTTGTTTTTTTTTTTTTAAGAGAAGTAGCAATCAGGCAGCAACAATGCGTATTTAGTCAAGTACCGTGCAACATTCTTTGGAAAAGGGACAGAGAATAGATGCGACAGGTAGTGATAGTGGAAGGATAGTCGGAAATTAACTGCCGTATATAAGACAGCACAGCGACCAGTGACTATACCTTCATCGCTGAGCAGCCCCACCGACAGTAAATTTTTATTTTTGTAGTGAAAAAAAACCAAGGTCTTCGTTGGGAATCGAACCCAAAATCCCCATATTTACAAGCTAGTACACTACCTACTAGCCTACAGGGGCACTAGAAGTGACTAGAGGATATACGTATCGGACGGCTTTGTAGGGCGAAGGCGCTACATATAAAAAATAATTTCCTGAAGAAGCTTTCCAAGGAGAAAAAAGATCGAATAAAATATAACTTAAATAACTTAAAATTATTAAGTTATTACATGGAGGAACTCCGATTTTATTTGGCCACAACAAAAACTACTTTTCCTTGAGTATCATCTAGTTTGCTCGTTTTATTATGAAAGTTTGGCCTTAACCTCAATAACAATTATTGATGTTATACATCCACGAAGTATATAGCGCAACATCTGCTTCCCAGCCTACATATTAAATAAAAATTTTATTTTGTTTAGAATAGGTTGCAGCTTGCTTAAAAATAATTTTACAGCAGTTTTTAACTGGCGGCCATTTTGTCAGCTGTTAAGTGGTTGCAACATAATACACACTGACGTCAGAACAACGCTTCAAAATTGTGCCAACCCAAAATACGGCCATAAATGTTGAAAGAAGTTATTGAAAATCAGACTAAGAGTAGACTACGTTCGAGTCTTATTTAAATTAGTTTTCAATTTAACTGAATTTGATAAATCGTGTTAATTTAAAAAAATTTTGTTTGTTTTATTTCGTTTATAAAATAGCTTTGACTGTTTTATTCTATATTTAAATAAATGCATGCGACTTTGGTGTCATGATAAAATAAAAGGAAAATTATTTTGACCAACGAGTGTTGCCTACACTGTAATAGGAAAATTTTTAAGTTTCATTATATTTATTGTTAAGCAAAATAAAGACTTAGCTATAGCATTATATTGTGGCAAAAAACACCTTTTAATTAATATCAAGAGTCGACAAGGTGTCGACAGTCTTCAAGGTGAAACGAGTTACTTAAAACTGGTTATAAAGGAACTGATCCCCATGACTTTGCAAACAATTAAGATAATTTCTATACAGATAAAATTATCATGCTTACAGTCTCCGCAAAATATTAAAATTAAATGAAAATAATTTCGCCGAAAAATGAATAGGTAAACAGATAGATTGCATTCGTTGTATCATGGTAAATGCACATACTGTTCTAAACTGCAAAAGAGCATTTAGTCGGAAGTATATAGAATAAAACATCATAACTGTTTTTTTTTGTCCTCAGCGAGCGTTACTACTAAGTAGAAGTTTCTTTAGCAACTCATTTGCAATATAGTTAATAGTTACGTGTGGTAACCGTGGTACAGGCAATTGCCGACTTTTCCACCCTTAATTATTAACATTTCCATGTAAAAATTTTATTATTTTTATTATTAGCATTTCCATGTTAAAAAAATGTTTAACATGGAAATGCTAATATTAAAGCCAGCTTTAAAAACTTTTTATTATTAGCGAAAACGTTGAAAATTTTTTAGACTTTTATTTAAAGTTGTTGTTTTTGTAATCTTAAAAGAATGTTAAAAAAATTTTTAAACAAAACTACATTTATTGAAAATTTATAAAAAAATAATCAAAAGAACACAAAATTTTATCAAAAATATTTAATCATTTTTTTTGTTTTCTTTATATAAAATTGCTTTCAATTTCAAAAATATTCATTTACTTTCTTTAACTTAATTGTGACCACTTAAAAGCAATCCATCCACTTTTTTTATATTTCCCTTTTACATTCCAAATGTATGTCACTGCCAACTAGAGAATAACATAAAATGGACAAAATAGAAAAATAAAAATAGTGAACTAAGGCTTTGACTAACAAATAAATGGTAATAAAACGCACTGTGCGAGGATGAGCTGATAAATGTTGAATATGGCTTAAAATAAACTGTCATTGCTAGCTATTTATTTGCTATGATCGGTATGATAAAAGTTTTTTTTTGAAGATTTAGTAATTTATTTATGTCAGTTAAAAAAATTAAATTTGAATGACAAACCATGCAAGCTTAACGCATGCAGAATCCAGTCCAGAAAAATTTTTAATAGCCAACCTTTTTAAAATAATAAATTGTGCTCCTTGATTAAAGTCTGCTTAATACACTCTAACAAAAAAAAAATGTATAAATATAAAAATTATTGTCAATGTGACTCTGTCGTAGTGTAATGTTCACACATGTTTTGCTAGCCTTATCGAGTTTCGATGGTTTCACTCTTTTAATTTTAAAAGTTGTTATTTCTAAAGGCCGCTATTAAAGACTTAATGAGAAATTATTTAGAAAATTGCATTAAATTCCAGTATCTTAAGACTAGTTTTCTGGTGGTTGGGTAGAGTCACTTTTTAATGTTATTGAACATGCAAAATTACTGCCCATACTTTTAGGGCGATTAAAAATGTGGGGGATGCTGATGATTCCCAGACGGCTATCATCACCCAAGCTAACAAAGAAACCACAAGCACTAAACCGTTGGTCGCAATAAAAAAGAACACGAGTTAAATTTTGTTTTTCTACTTGACAAAAGGTGAAGTTACAAATTAACTTCCCTTAGTTTACTCCAATTTTCACAAAAATTTACAATTTAATTTTCACTTTAATTTTCACTTTCTTCAACCAACGACCGTGAATTGAAAATCAAAAAGAAATTCTTAGCCAGCTAAAATCTTGTTGACTGCAGCGTCTCTTAGACGTCAGCAGCTTTCATTCAAAAATATAAGCCAGGGTTGGAGATTTTACTTCCTAGACTTCAACAGCGATTGTTATTTAAAATTTGCTATTTAAAAATTGTTATTTGCATACAAATAATAACTATCATCCAGTAAGTGTAGCCAGTGCTAGACAAAAAAATTATTTATCATAGTAACTGAAATCATTTCTCATTTTCCTGCTTAATCATATCGTATCGGATCAGCACTCAAGGGATGGCTGCTACACTTGCAATGCATTGTGACAGAACTATAAAAGAGGAAGAAAGAGGAAGTTGTACTTGCGGACATTCAATTTGAACCTCCCTATATTAAAAGTGACAGGAAGGAGGTCTGAAGGGAGTTTATTTCACATACGAATTGTTCTGCTTAAAAATGATTTTCCTTGTAATACGTAGTGCAATTTACTGGCCAATCAGCCACAAATGGGCTCTAAACGAAAATCAAAATAAACACAAAAACGTGTCAGTAACAGGAACGAGTTCATTAGAAGAACCTACCATTGTAGTAACGATAAAACAGTGTAATACATCCCTCATTTCTCCGTTGCTCTAGAGTATCAATTGAGTTGGATACCCTATTATTCCCAATGAGCCACTTTGGCGCACCGGCCCATACATAAGAGTTGTATTCCATTTTTGGACGGATATACATAGGTAGTATAAATAGTACAAAGATCAGGTGGAGTGAAGTATCTCTTGAAAGCTTTTTTAGAAACGGGAAAACTGCGTTTTGTTCATCGAATATCTTACTAAATTTTCATGCCAAGAACATCAAGAACTTTCGATTCCATAATACCGTTATCACCCATAGTAACAGATGCAGAACCATTTTCGAACACAGATCTATCCGCAAGCACGCAACATTGCGTCTTACGGGCATTACACTTGACTCTATTCACACGACCCTATTCCGAGATTGTTGGAAGATCGTGATTGTTCGCATTATTCATGTTGCGTCTTTTAGAACTTACCTCCAACTGGTTTGGTGTATTATTAAATGAATACGAATGACAAATGGTGTTGTCATCCGCAAATACTTGATTTTTTTCACGTTTGGCTCTTCAATTTGTTTTGTGACTTTAGCTTTAACATTTGAATCTTTTTGGAATTTCGAATTTTTTATCAGGGTTTGAAAATAAACACCCAAATCGTTTGCTTTATTCGTGTTTTATTATTTGAAACAAAATCAATGAGAAAGATTGTGCCTTTTGCTTTGGCCCGGGAGCGCAAATTCTGCACAGCTTCAAGAAAGCAAACTATGATAAAAAACAAACATTTTAAGAAAAACCAAAACGCATTTCGCAATAGTTTGCGGGATGATTTGATCATTATTGTTGGGTATACAGGAGTGTCTTAAAAGAACTACACACATTTTATAATTGTATTGTTACATCATAATTTTGTTTGCTCTTTTCTTCATTTAAAAAACTTTTGTTTTACGTTTGGTCATGTACAAAACGGTTGAAAAGATGTTAAAGGTATGTGTCTTTCCATACACTATTTTTATACTCTATTTTTGATACAATTCTTGTAATCTTTGAAAGCTTGAGAAAAAAGCAGTTTTCTATGACGGTGATTTAGTTCATTAGACTTTTAATTTCTCTTGCATTGGATTTGCTTTTATATGACTATTTAAAGTTAAGAATTTGTCAAGACACAGTTAAGTTTTGAGATCTGGAGCATTATTTAGTTATTTCAGATAGGAGGGCATAATGCTCTACACAAATTAAATGTACGTCCTTATAATTTCACCCATTATGCTTTATTCTCCACTTTTCTTAAAACACTTTCTCAAGTGAGACATACAATTTTGGCATATGTCTTTATTATCAGGTATTATTAGGTGCCCCTGTAAGCTTGTAGGTAGTGTACTAGCTTGTAAATATGGAGGTTGTGGGTTCGATCTCTAATGAACCTTGGTTTTTTTTTTCACTAAAAAAATAAAAATTAACTGTCGGTGGGGCTGCTCAGCGATGAAGACATAGTCACTGGTCGCTGTGGTGTCTTATATACGGCAGTTAATTTCCGAATACCCTTCTACTTTCACCACCTGTTTCATCTATTCTCTATCCCTTTCCTAAAGAATGTAGCACAGTACTTGACTAAATAGGCTTTGTTGCCTGAAGTGCTACATCTCTTTAAAAAAAAAAGTCTATATGTACATACGAATGCTGACTGACTGGCTAGTTAGCACATCAGAGCATTAAAAAAAGTTTAAGATGGGCTGATAGGCACATTACCTTGAGAACCACAAGATTATTCAGTAGGGTCTACATGAAAAAGTTTTCCTCTTTGATTTTAAACTTTCGCCTGCTAAAATTGCTTTCTGCAGGTTTTGGTTTTTTGTAAGTTGTATAATAATTTAAATAATCAATGTTGATCAAATGATTTGTTGCGATGCGATAATAAAAAACCCCTTAAATTATTTTCTACTTCTTTTAAGTTTGTTTTTTTGATTTTGCTAATTTAAATTCTCTTTCCGTTAGGAATAGCTTAAAACTTCAATTACCATATTTTCAGAAAAAGTTTTGATAAGGATAAAATATCTTTTGGATTCTAATTTAATGTGATTATTTAATAGCACAGGAAAACAAACTATATAGAATATGAGATCATGATTAGAGAGATTAAATACCTCACCGATGTTCCATAGTTTTTTCCCCATTTCTTTTGAAACAACCCTCTTACAGCTATAAAACAATTTCTTTTTATTCAGTTCTCATCCCCACTTTTTTTCATTCATTTCTATGCAATAGTTTTATTTTTTTTTCTGTTTATTTTTGTTTTTAAATTTTATAAAATGTTTACCTTCAACACAGAAATTGTAATAGAAAGTGGATAAAAAAAATGAATAAAATAAGATTTAGTAGCACGTACCCCTGGCATAGTTTCTGTTTCTTGTTCAGTTTTTGTTTTCTTGTCCGATGATTTTGGTCACGTTAGAAACTGGAAAAACTACAGAATGAAATATAACCGAAACAAAAAGTATCATAAAAATTAAAACAAAAACTCTAGTAAAATGCGGTAAACCACAAATATAAAATTAAAAAAAAAAACAACAACAGCTACAATAAAGGATAAATGCCTTGTAAAATAAAGAGTATAAATAATACATGGAAATAAAAGGAAAAATCAAGTGAAACAAAAATAAAAATACAACTTAACAAAACCAGAAAATACAACATTAAATAAAGCAATTTATATAAAATGCTTTTGTTTTTCTTTTGTTTTTTTTTTTTTTTTATTATACAGAGATTGTATATAAGTGTATAAATATTATATGATCGTACAGAATAAATAAAACATGCAATAGTTTTTATTGTCTCCTTTCTTTTTTATTCATTTAAATTAATTTTATGGAAAATTAGAAAAATGTTTTTAAATTATTACAAAATAAAAAAAAATATGTTTTTTGAATAAAAAAATGCAATTACTTGCTTCAATTGCTGTTGTTAACTGAAATCACATTTAACGCAGTACACGTATAGCAAGCATATTTTAAATGTTCGAATAATTTAGATAAAAAGTAAAAATTAAGGAATGCTGGAATAACTATAATACATAACTGTGCGACAAGGATACTTAGCCAGAAAACTACGGAGATTTTTTTAATTTTGCATTTCATGGTACGTTTTATGCTATTTTACTGAAAGGCCCATCACAAAATTCCAAATTCAAATTATATTTTTATACTCCCAAAAACGGGGAGTATAAAAATAGTTAAAATAGTGAAAAGTGCAATTTGCTTTATATTTATAGTTATAAAGAATTTATAGGCTGTCGCCTATTTTTTGAGTTGGGAAATTTATAATTTTTTAATTCCGAATTTTGAAACTACTTAGACTGATTAGAAAAATATTAAATCTTTCAATTTAAAATGATTTTATTTAAATTTAATTTAAGCTTTTCGGTCACTTATAATTATCAATATTATAAATTCTTAGAAACTATCAAACCAAGCTAATACTCTGTTATTATGTACGCAAAGAGAAAACAAGGTTTAGGTAGTCATTATTTTAAAAGTAACATATGAATATATTATAACGCTTTAAATAAAGAATAGTATTATTGTATATAACAATAATTTTTAAGTTAAGAACTATATTGTGTTTATGTAAAATAATAATATGGTAAGTTATAAACTTACTAACGTTATAGCTATAACATTGTTACGGATGTGGCTTGCTTAAGTTTTGAACTAAAATAATTAAGCATTAAAGCGAACTACTGGGTATGTTGTTTACGAACTGCAAGAAAACTTATGGTACAACAAGAAAATTTCTAGTTACAAACTGCGTAGAAATTTTATACTCGTGAACAATAACAATTTGATATGCTGTTTACTAACTGCGTGGCATGTACAAACACAAATTTCTGTTCACTAACTGTACGCGCAAGACAACAACAAACATGTATGCTGTTTACCATCTGCGTAGTTTTCAAAGAAACCTTTTCTACAAAAAACGTAACAATATATAATTACTTTTAAATATTATATAGCAAAATTAAATGGCGAAAATATTAATGAATATAATAATGATTTCAGATAAATAATTAGGCTATAAAATTTTTGAAATACATAAAATTTATAATAATTTATATATTTATATATATATAAATATAATAATTTCATATCCTTTTTAAATGTATTTATAACTAATAAACTTACCGCCAGTGGAAAATTAAAATACCATAAGTTTAATTTTAATACCAAGATAAAAACCACTTGCACAAATTACCACTGGCATTCAGGGCATGGGAAAACCAACCTTTCGAATCTTAATGGAAATATCATGCGACAAATTGAATTATTATGCATAAAAATAAAAAATAACTTACTACGATGAGACAATGCCGAACAAATTCTAACAGACCTAAACACAATCCATCATAACATTACATATACAATGAAAAAGAACAAGATAAAAACTTGCTTAATATTGGCATCACAAAAACACGAGGAACTCACTGTTTCATATTTAACACTTAAAGAAAACCAAAGTGCACCACCATCCAGATCAGCTCCAATTACGCCACCTTCCATAAACTAGCAGCATTTACACGTATAATACACAGACTTAAAATAATTCCATTTACTCCAGATAAGTAAAACAAGCACCTCGACATAATCTACACCATAGTTTAAAACAATGGCGACAAACCCAGTACTATCCATAAACAGTTTAGAGAATACAACACTAAAAATAGGAATAAAGAAGACAAAGAGACACTGATACAACACACGTTTACTTGCACAGGACCAGAAGTATATATTTACATTAAGTAACCGCTTTCAAATAGAAGGTTTGCTCACGGCATTGAAAAGCAGCAAAAATCTGAAACATAATCTCAGGATATCGACAGAAACAACTGAAAATTTAGTTCTAGCGGAGTATACAGATTTATACGTGTAAACGTACCTATACAGAACAAACTGGATGAAAACTTAAAACAAGGTTTACAGAACACTTATGCTCTTACAAATGGAAACTAAAAGACTTCAACTTTGTATTAAACGTTGACACTCATAAACACACACCAAGGGAAACAGATGAATCTATGACATTACCAAATTCTGGCAAAAAAGGATGAAGACTAGACACTCTTGAAAACATGGAATCTACAAAACGAGAACTTTTAACAGTGATATTATAAACGAGCAGGTAAACACGACTTTAGATATGATTTTCGCACGTCTGAAACTATTCATACACTCTAACAAAAGGAAAGTACCCTCAGATTGACACACCTATCCGGCAGAAAGAAGGAAATGGGAACTTTGAAGTAGTCTTTCATAAAATGCCAGGTGGCGGGACATCAGGAGATATGATCCTTAGAACAGAACGACATAACGCCACAATATTTATAGTAACAGAAATAATACTAACTCTTCAGTACTATATAGAAATGCGGTCATCGAGAAATGATATCATCAGTATAATTTAGTTTTTATTCTTTGCTGTGTTGTTTAAATGAGAGAGTTCTCAATCAATTTTGCATATAAGACTCTTGAATTTTCTATACAAAATTTGGGGTAAAATCTACTGAAGATATATATGAGCAGTAATGAAATAGCCATATGGATATGCATTCCCCCGCAGTAATACATTTCAAATATATTTGAGAATATCATAAATAATTTATTAAAGGAATCAGGCACAAACTAACGTAGGCTATACTGTTTTATTTTTACAAAATTATAAAATTTTAGTTGAGGTTAGTTTTGTATTACTTAAAACTAATAACCATTTCATGATGGCTTCTCAGATTTCTAATAACTAATTGCTTTCTTCATCTTTATTATTACGAGAATTGCAAATTCTGCTGGCCAAATACACTCTGCTATTTTAAAAATCAATTTTAATGACATTTAGTGTATCTCACACTTCTTTATCTACTTTATCTTTGATAGCGTAATTTTCTAAAGACTTACTTGTCCACATCTAGTAACCTCTTTAGAAGCGTAATCCCATTCGAAACATCAAAGAGTAGTAAAATGTACTCCCGAGTATAAATTTAGTTAACTAACTGACTCTTGAGGATGTTGACATAAATATTTAACTTGTTTATGTGTTAGGTTTAATTTATTTTGGCAAATTCTTCGTGTTGTTCTCACTTTTCCATTACTCCATTAAGACGTTCAGAAATACCTTATTGAGATATTTGCTTGATAATTGCTGCAATTAAAAGAGAGACAGAAACCTGCCGTACTGCATTAAAACTTCAAATTTATGGAGACAATCGTTTGATGAAAAACCTCTTTCTGTGGGATCATTAATAGTATTGCAAACGATAACAAAACTCAATGTGCTAAGTGCTGGTTATAATGTTTTACTTTTCTATTCATTCATAGATATTGAAGTCGCATCACTTTTCTAGGTTTATTTTATGGGAATTTTACCAAAAGAAATATTTTTCCAATGTATGAGAGTGAATTTTTTATTCCTTTTGTTTTATCTAGTCCTCTAGTATTACTAAGCCCTTGTTACTAGTTAGAATACAGATAATACCTTCACGCAAAATGCATTAATTTCTAGTAATTAATTGTTTGGGTTTGTTCCTTCTCTTAACGGCCTTCCCGCCTGTTTGTTTGTGAATGGCGAACGCGTTCGATGTGAATACAACATTATCTGGTCACTTACTGGCAACTCAGTATTTCTGGTCCAGGTATTTATCCTATAATTGTCGTATCTACCTGCGTAGTCAGAATGTCGGCCATCTGGCCTTTTTATGTGGGGATTAATTTAAGTATTTTCCTACTTTTTTTTATTGTACAGCTATAAGTATTTTCCTTTTTTGAGTTTATGATTAGTTTTGGTGGTGTGAAAATTGCGTCTGCGGTTGTGTTTACCTCTTCGTTTATAATGTCGCTGTCAAAAGTTTTTGTTTTATAGAATTCCTTTTTTTCAAGTATGCCTAGTCTTCGTCCCTTTTTGCTAGGATGCAGTAAAGTTCCTTGGTTAGTGTCCATGATTTTCAAGTTGTAATGAAAAGTGGGAGGCTTCTCTTTTCCGTTTGTATGATCGTATGTGTTCTGCAAATCTTGTTTTTAGTGTTCGTCCAGTGTGTCCTATATATAGGTATGTTTACAGGTACAAGTAAGTCTGTACACTCTGCTGAAATTATATTTATCAGCTGTTTCTGGCGATGTCCTAATGTTGTTGCTCAAAGTGTTGCTGAGTAAACCTTCTTTGTGGAAAATGTTTGTTAATCTATATATTTCTGGTCCTGTGTAGGTTAAAGTGTTACCCCCCGGGGGTACATTTATCGGTTCTTATAGATTACTTGACTATCTGGACCTGTGCAACTGGGGGAAAAAGGGAGCCCAGTCCCCTGAAGACAGGCAGGTGGTCAACTGGAAACTCCACTTTATTTCCACGGGGATCAGTGAGCTCGCAGAGTTCATTATTTGTCTCTTAAATGTCTAACATTTAATAGTTCTCTGGCTGATCATTGAGGTTGGCCCCTATATGGGAGCATCGTGGTGAATGTGGTTTTGCGGCCCCATATCCAATAGTTTTCTATGGTGGCCAGGATCATCTCACTGATAATGACACGCAAAGTGAATGATCCAATCCAGTGAGCATGCTTGACTTGTGTTCTGGACAAGGAGTTAGAAAGTCTCCAACTCTTTAGCAAGGTGTGATAGTTTGCAGACCTGCCCTGGAATTATTCAAGTTGCAACTAGGTGGTATCTGTTACATAGAATTATGTCTTCGGCTATCTAGGACGTTTGTATAACGTTCCAAATTATACAAAGTGGTTTGTCCACCATCTGATTTAGACTAATGGTCAGGCGCGGATATAAAACAAATCACACTCTGTAGGTTAAAGTGCGCCGTTGTGTTGTATTGGTTGATTCTTTGTCTTCTTTATTAATGTTTTTATTATCATATTGTCTAAGGAGTTTATTGATAGTAGTTGGCTCGTTAATTGCTTTATGATAAATAACAAGTTGCCCTAAACAAATTTCTGCGATTTATGCAAATAACCGGAAAATTTTCTTTATCATCATAGGATTTTTGTATTGGCAATAACGTAACTGTCCATTTCAAACAATTATTTAGTTTTTAAATTCAAAATTCAACTTTTACTAAATCCTTCATCAAGTATGACAGCTTTCTTTATAGAATATCATTTAAAACAAAAGCATTCGATTTTATTTTATTTTTGCAATTTTTACTAAAACTTATCAAAAGATATATTATATTTCATTTGCATTATCTTTTTAAATGGAAAAAGATTAGAGTACAAAAGCCGCAACTGCATTTCAATGCAGTAGAATTTAAATTTATAACAATTTTTAGTGTCAGTTTCTGTAGTTTATTTTAAATGTTATTTTATTGTTTTCTCGTTTTTTGTTTTTTATGGCACTTTTATATTTTAAGATTACAATAGAGTTATGGCATTTTATTTTTGCAATAAATATCGTACAGTTTAGCTCATAATATATATGACGACCATAAAATGGTCAATCAATGTATCTAACGTCCGCATTAAAATTTTTATAAACACATTTCAAGCCACTTCATAAACACACCCTATACGTTAAAAATTGCCAATTTAATTTCGCAACAAGATGTAACGTATGATTTCATGATGTTCTGAATATTAAACGCAGTGGTGTGTTTTTAAATATTTAAACTGATACAGCTTTACTGTTTTTTCTATAGAAAAATTATAACGGACGATGAATAATTTTTTACAGAAAAATTATATCGGATAATGAAAATTTTTGTGTAGAAAAATTATAATGAATGATGAATATTTTTCTATAGAAAAATTATAATGAATAATGAATATTTTTCTATAGAAAAATTAAAATGAATAGTGAATATTTTTTTAAAGAAAAATTATTATGAATAATGAATATTTTTCTATAGAAAAATTATAATGAATAATGAATATTTTTCTATAGACAAATTATAATGAATAATGAATATTTTTCTATAGAAAAATTTTAATGAATAATGAATATTTTTCTATAGAAAAATTATAATGAACAATGAATATTTTTTAATAGAAAAATTATAATGAAAAATGAATATTTTTCAATAGAAAAATTAAAATGAATAATGAATATTTTTCTATAGAAAAATTATTATGAATAATGAATATTTTTCTATAGACAAATTATAATGAATAATGAATATTTTTCTATAGAAAAATTATAATGAATGATGAATATTTTTCTATAGAAAAATTATAATGAATAATGAATATTTTTCAATAGAAAAATTAAAATGAATAGTGAATATTTTTCTATAGAAAAATTATTATGAATAATGAATATTTTTTTTATAGAAAAATTATAATGAATGATAAATATTTTTTTATAGAAATTTTTGTTTTATAGAAAAATTATAACGGATGATGAATTATTTTTTATAGTAAAATTATATCAGATGTTGAATGTTTAATTGTAGAAAAATTATAACGCATAAAAATTATAAAAGTTAAACGATTTCTAGAAATTTGTTTACACAATAATAATAAAAAAAACTAAAAAAAAAAACAAACTATAATAATAATAATAATAATAATAATATAATAATAATAATAATAATATAATAATAATAATAATCGCATTAAAATAACTAAAATCCACTGTGAAAATTATGATTCAGTTAAAGTTGCATTTCGTAAAATTCGTGATATTTTCGGACAACGTAATCGTCCTTCCGAAACCGCTATTAAGAACTGGGTCGTTAAATTTAAGTCGACATACAAAATGTGTAAACACCAACACGTGACCGGCCGGGACTTTCAATTGAAAAGACTGCAGCCGTGAACCACAGTGTTGAAGCAGAGTCAAATTTGCCAATTGCTCGACGTTCTCAACAACTGGCATTTTTTTTTTTAAAGAGATGTAGCACTTCAAGCAACAATGCCTATTAAGTCAAGTACCGTGCTAAATTCTTTAGTAAAGGGATAGAGAAGAGATGTTGAAAGTAGAAGAATAGTAGGAAATTAACTGGCGTATAAGACAGCACTGTTATCAGTGACTATGCCTTCATCGCGGAGCAGCCCCACCGACAGTCAATTTTTATTTTTGTAGTGAAAAAAACCAAAGTATTCATTGGGAATCGAACCGACAACCCCCCTACTGACAAGCTAGTACACTACCTAATAGCCTACAGGTGCGTTATCAAAAACCTGCACATAGCGAATTTTGCGTAAGGATTTCACTTTGAAACTTTATAAGATTTGGCTGGTGCAGGAACTGAAGCCGACCGAACATTCCCATCACCATATATTAGTACAATTCAATCAGAAACAACCGACTGGTTTTTCTGAAGAAATCTTTTTTTTAAATCCAGCCCATTTTCACTCGTCAAGGTAGGTCAGCACGCAAAATCAACGCATTTGGGCATCAAAAAATCGTAGAGCCGTTATTGAGAAGCATTTAAATGCTCAAAGTGTCACTGTATGGTGGACTGTAAAAAGTGGAGGCGTGATTGGGCCGTTTTTTTCAAAGATGATGCTGGAAATGCGGTAACGTGAGATGCGAACAACTCATTTTTCACCTATTATTGACGAAGTAGGATATCACTGACATGTATATTCAACAGGCCGGTGCCACATGTCACACAGCCAATGACGTGATCAATTTATAGCGAACCAAATTTCCCGATCGCATAATTTTACGACAATCAACAGTTAAATGGCTTGTCAGATCGTATGATTTAACATCACTGGACTATTTTTTGTGAGGCTATGTAAAGGAGAAATTCAATACAGAGCCAATCGAATCGATTTTAGCCCTAAAAATTAAAATCCGTGGTGTGATTAATGGATTAATAGAACCGACATTTTGTCATTTAAAAGCGATTCTTTCTTTTCATAAATTATTTGTTTATAAAAACATAAATTTCTCCAAAAATGAGTATATCTCTAAAAATAATATTAATCTTATCCTTTTACACTTTCCTTGTTTTGCAGTAGTAGTTTTTAAGTGTCGGATTCTTTACATCAGCAAAGATGAGTGCGTTAATTTATAACTCTGTTTTTATTCCAACAAAACTATTCTACTTTTAAACTTCTTGCATCAAACATTTTGGGGATTTATTCATTTTTAAGCGGAAATAAAAGGCAAATATGTTATTTGCGAGTATGTATAAAAAATTGTATTTCAAAAGCTGGCTTATAAGTATAATAGCGCATTTCGAAGAACTAGTATGTACTTGTGAACACTTAGTTTAACTTATTAACTTTAATATTATTTTTTAACTGCTGGATAAGTTTCTACTACAATGTTCATTCTGTCCACTCATCCTTTTTCATTTGCTTTTTTTCTCCACGCTTAGTGACAGTTACTAAACTCAAATAAATTTAATGATAGACAACTGAGGGAAAAGGGAAATGTTAAAAATGTATTTGACTTGCTTGTGTTAAAACAAGAGTGTATATGAAAGTATGTGTGTGCGTGTGCAAAAATAGGTGTGAGATCAGACAAGCATATGCGTTTATGTTAACTTGTCACATTATAAAGTACTAAAGATATTTACTCGATACACAGGATTGCACATGCACACACAACCGCCACGAATATTCTCATCATAATGATTGTCCTGGTTGTTTAATCATTGTCAACGTTAATGTTGTTTTCTACTCTCTATCATTGTGTTTGTTTTATTGATGTTTGCAATATTTGTTAAAATGTTGTTACTGCTGCTGCTGTCCACCTTAAAGCAGGCGGCTGGCTGTTGAATTGTATTCCTTTTTAATTAATTTTTGTTGACTGTTGTTTTATGTTGTATAATTTTGTTTATTCAATATTAAGTTGATTGAAAAATGGGAGTTAATAAGAAATCAACATGAATTTAATTATAATCTCAAATAATAAAACAAACAGCAGTAGAGTCATGTAAGTTGCGTTGTAAAACGAACTAAGTTAGTTTTAGCTTATTACCATCTGTACTTTAAGTTTATTTTTAAAGTATTTATTAATAAAACTGCTACGCTTGACATTTTGTCCATGGATAATATGATATAATAAAAACTATCATGGTGTTTATAGATATTGTAATACAGCTTGAGGTTTACACGACCGTACGTATAGGTTTGTTTAAAACAGTTTTGGTTTCAGCTATATTTACATTACGTGCACAAGTTTTTTTTATTTAGAGCAAATTCTATGTTCACAAATAAAACTAATTGGCAGCAGCTGTATTCAGTGATGGTCAGTTTTAATTTTAAAAATTGCACACAATATGTTTTTACGATAAAACTACGGCATGACAAATTTAGCCAATAATCGCCATTATAAATCTATAATTTATAGGCTCAAAAGTAATATAAATAAGAAAAAAAAATATATATATATATATATATATATATATATATATATATATATATATTATATATACACAGGCATATACATGTATATGCCTGTGTAGTATGCGTGTTTAAAATCACATAAAAAATAAAAATTAAAACAGACAGATCCTTATACATATAGGACTTTTCAACAAGAAGTTAGTTTTCTAAAACAATAAAAATAGATTAAAATAATTTAAATTTGTATTGTATTACGAAGAGAAAAGTTCGGCAATTATGAATAAAAAATTATATCTGGAAAATGTCCATCGCAAGCACGCTGACAAATGTCGATTCCTTCATCAAAGTTTTTAATCACTTTTTGACAAAATGGCGCTCCCATTTTGTTAATCCTATCACGGGTTTTGAGTTTCAAGGCTGAAATCGATTTGACTTGTTTCATACAGACCCTTTCCTTAACATAGCCCCACCAACAATAACTTACTTGATCTGGCTGGCCACTTACCTGCGGATTGTCACGAAATTATGCGATCAAGAAGTTTGGTTTGAAACCGCATGTCAGTGATATCCACGTCATCAATAATAGGAGAAGTTTAAGTTGCTAGCAACTCGGGATAGCGTGATACTGTTACCGCTATTGTTACGATCTTCATCTTCGAAAAAAAAACTGCCCAATCTCACCTTCACACCACATAGCGGACCATATATTGACTCATTGAATAATCACTCTAGCATTTTCAGAAGCCCAAATGTGGCACTTTTGCTTCTTGACATACCCTGGCAAGTGAAAATGGGCTTCGTCTGAAAAAATTTTTTCAGAAAAACCAGCCGATTGTTCCTGAATGAATTGAGTTTATCTACGGCAATGTAAATGGTCAGTTTTCTTCAATTCCTGTATCAGTTGAAAATTGTAAGGCTTCAAAATCGATAAATTAACAAATTAAAATCTGCTTCAACACTATGGCTCACGGCTGTGAGTTGTTCAGTTGACCGGCCCGGTTGAACATGGTGTTCACACATGTATTGAGCCTATCGACTCAAATTAAACGAACAAAGCCTTAATAGCGGCTTCAGAAGAACGATTATGTTGTACGAAAACATCACGAACCACCATTTTTTCATAGTGGATTTTATATCGATTTTCGTGCGAAATTGAATTTATTGTGACAACTAAAAATCCACGAATACGGCAAAATACTAAATGTCAAAACTATAATGTTGTTGAAATTGAAAAACAAAAATTTTTTGGAAAGCCCCATTCATATGTATACAAAAAAATTATGTCTGCTTACAAAATTAGAGGATAAAATGGGAAAAGTCCTGAAAGTTTTTATGGCTATTCCATTTTTAATTAAGGTTTAGATCTTTGGAATGGAATTAAATGAAGATGAATTTTTTAAATTTACTTTATAAATTAAATATGAATTCTAACTTATGACCACCACAGCTAGCGCGAACATATTTCAGAGTTTCAATTCTCGATCAGTTTTTCTAATATTTGTGATCGCGGCAAATGCTGTCTTCCAAGTGGTCAATCATTTTGGGTTTACCGGCGGAGACTAGCGACTTCACTTAAGCAAACAGAAAATAATCTAGCGGCATTAAATCGCACGATCTTGGAGGTCAATTGAAAGATCCGAAAAGTAAAACTAGAATTCCCTTTAACAAATCAATTGTTGCACGAGCTGGGTGATATGTTTGGCCGTGTTGTTGAAACACAGTACGATGTATTTTTAAGTTAACATAAAATTTACTTTATTCAAATGATGTTCTTCTGGCATTATAATTTAAATGTGATTCGTAACATATAATTACCACAGCTCGCTGTTACGTAGTCTAATGTAAAGATCCAATTTACAATAACCTTCTCTAAGATTTGTAGCCGTGTATAAACAAAAATGTGGAGAATGTTGTTCTCCAAGTGGTCAGTAGTTTCACATTTATTAGCATAAATAAGGGCCTTCACATATCCCCACACGAAATAGTTAAGAGCCGTTAAATTGCACAACAAAATGTGAAATAATGCGGTTACCAAATGTTTCCTTTAATAAATCAATTTTGGCAAGAGTTGTTTTACATGTTGCGGAGTTTTTTAAAACTGCAGCTTCTGAATATTATTGTTGTTCGATTGATATACGAAATCATGACTCAATAGCGCTCACTATTAACTGTAGCGTTCTGCAACGTTCTTTAAAGAAGTACTGACTAATGTTTTCACCAGTCTATAAAGCACACCGAATAGTCAGGTTTCCGGAATGTAATGCTGTCTCAATATACACTTGAGGACTGTTATCAATTAAGGTATGGCATTTACGGTTACTAACGTATGCATTCAAACAAAAGTGAGTTTCATTGTAAATCAGGATCAACGGCAATCTTATTTTGGGCCCAATTATTACAATTTTTGCATTAGGCGTCACTCCATTCGTGTTGAAATGCCAAAGCAAACTAAACATAAATCTCCTGACAATTGGCAAAATGGCCGACAGTTAAAAAAATGGAAAAAAACCATCCCTTACTTTTATAGTGCTAAATGAACCAGGTTTAATTATCCAGTAAATGCTTGGAAAGACTCTTAAAGTAAACAAAAACAACGCGTAGAGAAAATACCGAATTTATTATAATAAAGTGAATAAATAAATGTAAAAAATATACTAAACTAAATTTTATTTATACTTTTAAGTCGTGGTGAATAAATTTTTTAAAAATATCATTTAATTGACAATTTCAAGCGGTTGGACCAATAAAATGCTATTCATTTTATAGAAGAAACTAAATCTTTTGTATTATTAGAAAAATTTTTTTAAAAATTCCGCATTTTATTTTTGATAAATAAGGGTGAAACTTGAAAAGTTGAATTAGTGATGACAAAGCTTAAGTGATATGTATTAGAGTTATTTTTAAAAATAATTTTTATTACTTTATGTAATGTAACAAAAAAAAAATAATTCTTTTATATTAATTCATAAGCGATTTTGCAGAAAAATTCAAAATCAAGTTATAATTATGATTTTTTTTTAGCAGCAGCTACTATTCTAATTTAAATTAAAATTAAAATTGTTTAATGCAGCATATTAAACAATTTTAATTTTGTTTTATTTATCTCACTTTTAGATTTTTACCAGAACAATTAGGAATTATAAAATGTATGCAGAACAGTAATTTTCGCATGCATATGTAATTCTAAATATATAAAAATTCCATGTGACTTGTATACGTTCTATGAATACAACAATAGGGACTATTATGATTTTGCTAATATTCTTAGAAATATTTTTTTTTTTTCAAAGAAATTCCTACTCGAAATTTTATTTTTAATACAGAATTCCAAATCCAATTAGCAGTTCGCTGATTACCCTGTTAAACGGGCACTAAAGCATATATAAAACAAATGGAATAAAATAATTTATGTAGTTATCTATTACGGATCAGTTTGGTTTTTCAAAATCTCCTTTAATCGATTTACCCTGTTTTATAGACTTTGTATATGAAACCTAAAAAGAGGATACAAAATAATTTTTGATTTTATTATTATTGAAATTAATTATTAAGAAACTTTGTGGCTGTTACAATAAATATGTGTAAATCTTTGTAGAAAACTTATTTGGCGGGCACCAAAATAAATCATTATGTTTGTAAACTCACACAGAACTTAATTTCAAGATTCTTAGAATATTCCAACTTTAAGATAAAATTAATTTTGAAAATATCAATATATCTTGCCAAATATTAAATATTAAAGTCTGTATGACTTTGAACTAGGTATTATTAACATTACAAATTTTCGTAATAGTGAAAAAACATATTAAATGAAGGGATACCATTAAGTATCTATTATCAGACTTTATTAAAACGTAGAAAACCTTAATGAAAATTCTATTTAAAGAATCAACCTAAATTTTTAATTTTAAAACAAATTTTTAAAATATGATTTTCAAATACCCGCATAAGTTAAGCCTTAAATAGTTATAAATTAGTTTTAAGTCTTTGATAAGATAATTTAAGTTATTATCCCAATAAACTTAAACACTTGTCTTGTTAAATTTCTGTTTTACAATTTTAATTATTTTCTTATATAAAAATCTATTGCTGTAAAGAATGTTTAAAAATTAAAATCCTACAAATTCTCCACAGTTTCAAAAGTGTTTTAAAACCTCATAAAAAATTTTTCATTTCATATAGTCGTATTAAACCTTTTAACAACCACACACTAACTTTTTTGGTCCAGCAACACTTAATATTCAGAAAATTCTATATATAAATATATATATATTTTTTTTTTCAATAGAAAAATATTAAAAAAACTATTAATATTTTTTATATAAATTTTTTTATTTTTATATTTCCTTCCTCCCCCAAAAAAAAAACAACAATTAAACAAACAACAAATTTTCTCTACAATGCCACCTTTGTGTAATATGTGTTGTAAACTGTGTGTGATCTAAACCAAACCCTGATCAACCAATAATAAACGCCCCAACCTACAAATTATAAATAAAAATATGTGTGTTTGTATGTGTGTGTGTATTCAAACGAAATCGTCATGTCTTTCACATGACCCTAACGACGAATTGGTTGTTTGAATAACAGGTAAAACGAGTGGCGCTACTGCAACAAGTTCTGGTGTTGTTGTTGGAGGTGTATTAACACCCGGCGACCTACAAATTTATGCAAATGTAAGAAAGATTTTTTTTTTTAATTTGTAAACTTTTTTGTTGTTTTAATTTCTTTAACATAAAAATTTACTAACGATAAAACAAAACAAAAAACTGTTTTCAAGGAATGTCATGTGTCTGTTGTTCTGTTTAATATTTTTTTTTAATATTTTCTATTTAAAGTTTCCTGGCACAAATTATTTTACTTTTTCAAAATCTATTCTTTGCTTTTGGTTGTTAAAAATTTTTATTTTTTATTTTTGATTCCCTTCTTTGTTTCCCTAAAAATAATTGTGTATGTGTTTGTGTACAAAAAAAATCAAAATACTGAATTCTATCTTTATTAAATCTAAATTAATTAAGAACAAATGAATCGATGTTTTTGTCGTCCATTTTCTTGCATTGCCTATCCTTTTCAAGCAGTTTTCTTTACACTTTTATATTAAAAGAAACTACACTTGCACACTGGGTCTTATTTTAAATCCTAAGTTTTACCTCAAGATCCTTTTGCACCCACTTTACTTTTTGATTTAGATAAAAACACAAAACTACAAGACTTTTAAAACTATTGTAAATCTTTGCTATGAAAATGTGGAAAATTTGCATGGATATCGTATTTCTCTTTAAACTCTAGATTTTTTTTCAAACCAGCTCTTAATTATAACACAACCAACAACAACAATGTAATAAAATTATCAAAGCAACTAAACACCTGGTAACACCTTTTATTTTATTTAATCTAATTTTATTATTTCTTTATACAATTTCCAATATTTTTTGTTGTTGTTTTGTTTTTCACTATAACAACAGCAAACATATTTTCACGTACACTGAAAAAATATATATATCTTACATTCTTTTCATACATATATATTTTAGACCACAGCTAAGGTATGAAAATATTTTTACAATTAAGTTATAAAAATCGTTACCTCAGGGAAATAAAAGCATTTTGGTTTTAATTTCTCTACTATTTAAATGCCATACAAAACATTTTGGAACACTGCAGTAACAACTAAAAACTTGTATTTACTAAAAAATTTATATATCATTAACATTTTTTTAATTAAAAAAAATATTTTTTAATGTCCATAATTTAATTAATGTTGATGGAAATTAGTAACAACGATTTAATCTGGACTGTCAACTTTAAAAGAGCTTCAAAACAAATATGGCCCAATTAATCAAGTAAATGAAATCATATTTAAAATAAATGAAAAAGTTATAAAAATAATTTTGGATACAATATTAATGCCATTTGAGTTAAAAAAATATTTAGTCTCTAAAAGAGATTTTACATTTTTCCTTTTTGTTTTTTTTTCTTTATTGATCCAAACGAAACAATACTCATGGAATGACCCCTACTCATGCAATGCATTGTACTAGAACTAGGAAATTAGGTTATGGGCAGAAGGAAAGAGGGAGTAGTATTTTTGGACATTCGATTTGAATTTTCCTACATTGAAAGTGACAGGAAAGACTACTGGAGGGAGTTTATTCTACATACGAACTGATCTGCTAAAAAACGAATGCTCCGTGTAATGCGTAGTGCGATTCACTGGGCAATCAACCACAAGTGGATGCGCTCTCGACTCGAAAATCGAGTCGAGTGCAAAACGAATTCCGTGAACAAGTTCCCTAAAATTTCGTTAGACAGTTACCATTGTAGTAATGATAAAATAGTGAAATACAGCTTACATTGCGTCGATGCTATAGGAAATTAATACATTTGGATACTCTACCGTCCCCAATGAGCCGCTTGGCCCTCTCCTGTGTGTATCTCTTATACCGTTTTAGAAAACCGAGGCACTAGAAAGCTTCTTTAGAAACCTGAAAAATCTGTTTAGTACATCGAACACCACACTAAGTTTTCATGACAAAAACATCAAGAGCTTCCGATTCCGTACTACCTATATCACCCATAGCAACAGATCCAGCGACATTTCCGAACACAGTTCTATGCGTAAGCATGCCACACTGCATCTAACGGGCATTAAAATAGACTATATTCACACGATCCCATTCGGAGATCGTCGCGAGATCGTGATTGAGGGTATCATTCATGTTCCGCCTTTTCGAACTCACTCTTAACTGGTTCAGTCCATTACCAAATTAATACGAATGACGAACGGTGCTGTCATTCGCAAAAGGGTATATAGAGTTGAAAGTTTGACAAAGAAGGTCAGTTAGAAAATTAATAAATAGGTTAGGAGAAATAACGAAGCCTTGCGATACCCCTGAATTAATCTTGAACAAGTCTGATGAAATCCCATCTATAACAACTCGTATAGTAATCTTCCGTAGAAAACTCAATATAAATCTGGAGATATTATTACTGACACCAAAAGCAAAAGCAAGTTTTAAAAAAAGTGCATCATGCCACACTCTATTAAACGTCTTGGAAATATCTAGAGCTACCATCTTACTCTCTCCGAAATTTCGTGATAAGATTTACATCCGCACCTGGCAGTTTGCCTTACTCAGATAATGGTCATACCACTGGGAATGAAAAGCAAAGTTATTCACGCCCTAGGAAGCCAAAGACTAATTCTAGCAACAGGTCTTTCCTAGTTGCAATTTCAGCGGTTCCAGAGCAGGGCAGCAAACCACTACTCCTTGCTGAAGAGCTGGAGACTATCTAACTCCTGTCCAGAACACATGATTAGCATGTTCACTGTATCTGGATCATTCACCAGTGTGTGTTATTAAAGGCGAGATGATCCTGGCCACCTTAAAACAATACCTGCATGGGGCCGCAAACCACAACCACCACGATACTCCCGATGTATGTGCACCCGGGGGGGATTCTCTCCGAAATGATATATGCAGTTGCACTATTGTTCTGATAGGAAAGACAGCAAATTGCCCGTAGAGCACCCCCTACGGAATCCATACTGTCGGTCGCTAAGTAAGCTGTTGGACTCCAGGTACCTCACAAGACGAAACTTCATCATACTATCCATCACCTTAGAAAGCGCAGAACAAATTGCAATTGGGCGGTAATTTTCAGGGTTGTTAGCCTCACCCTTTTTGAGAACTGACGTTATATTAGCAATTTTCCAACACTTTGGAAATTCATCGGCATAATACAACATGCTGAAAAGCGTTGCTAGCAGATGCGCTAGCATTGAAAAGCACTGTTTTAAGACTAGTATTGGTATCCTATCCGGCCCAGGATTCTTATTGGAATCAGAAGCTCCTGATGTGATGGAAAGTATGATTAATTTTCGTCGTATGAGGTCCAACAACTTACTTAGCGACCAACAGTATGGTTTCCGCTCTGTAGCTAACTTGCTGGCTTTCCTATCGGAACAATAGTGCAAATCCATACATTATTTGGGCGAAAATAAGGTGGTGGCTCTAGATATTTTTATATTTCTGTCAAAACTTGTTATGTTTGGTGCTGGTAATAATTTCTCCAGTTCTATATTGAGTTTTCTCCGGAAGCTTAATAGACGAGTAAGTACTCTAAAAAAATAAGGGAACTTGTTCCCGTTACTCGTTAGGTATGACTTACACACAATTAAGAATTAAAAATTAATGGAATCGTGTAACTGTTTCGTCTAGATCGTAATAAATAATAAATAAACTTTATTAATAGATTCCTAGCATAAAACACTCTACACTAAAAACAGCAAGCTTTAGAAAATTCAACAATTTAACGTTGACTTAAACTACAAAAGCAATTGTGATTTTGAAGTTGATGTTTCAAAACACCAAGAAAAAGATTCTTGGCTTTTCTAACATAATAATATTAAAATCCTGAAAATACTAATTTCAAAGAAGAAAAATAATTAGGATTAGTGTAACTTAGAGAAAACACCGGCTGCTCATACTGTTTATATGAAGCGGGTCCTTAATCATATTAATTTGTTTTATAAATTAAAGGAATTATGGGCATTACGAATATTTAAAAACACAATATGAATTTTTTTACAGATAACAACGATAGTATATTTTAAGTTAAATTTAAATGTTTGTTTGTTTATAGAAATAATATAAAATTTCCAACAATTTGTTTTATTATTTTCCACTAATTTGTGGAATAAATTTCCTAACAACAAAGTTATTTTGTTTACAAAAATATCAAGAGAGAATGTGTATCAACTCTAAATTAAGATGCAACTAACCCATGAACAAAATCTGTAATCCTACAAAAGCAAACCAAAAACAAAAACCAACCCCAAAAAAAAAACAAACGAAAATGAATTATTAAAAATTTGCCACAACTATTATTTTCTTGTGTTCACCTCTTAATAATCTTGCAGCATCTTTGCGCGTGGAACCCTGGCGTCAGCAGCGAAGCCTTAATGAACGTGAACTTTTAAGTGTAAGCAATTCGTATGGCACAGACTACCATCGTTTGACAAACACAAATCGCTTATATTCATCAGCAGATCGTGATCGTTATGATCTGCATCGTGAAAGACTGGAAAAATTTCCTTTAACACGTACCGCACGTTTAGATGTACAACAACGTAATAATTTTAATCGCTCTAACCACGATCGGCAAACAGTGGGTCAAAGTGCTGTTATTGAAGGTGTAAGAGGAGGAAAAGGAAACTTTACAGCTGGTTTAAGTAGCGGTGATACATTATATGCTGCTAGAAGAGCACCACCTTTGGCTACTGCTGCCGCACGAGGTATTGCCAGCAGCAGCAGCAGCACTTATACGCACCACCATAAGCAGCCACAAATTATCATAGGCGATTCTGGCCACTTGACGGCAAAATCTTCAACATTAACTACATCTTTATATGAGCGTTATATAGGCGGTAGTGCAACAATGGCATCATTAAAGGGATCAACAGTTGAAGGGGCCACCACACGCAATTTAAGTCGTGAACGCAGTTTAGTCGATGGATATCTTGATGAGTTTCCCAGTCCGGGGTCAACATTATCCAACAAAGCTCAAGACTCACGACGCTTTACAGAGCGTAGAATAAAAAAGACTGTACGTTTTGATTCACACGATGATGAAGATCACTTAGTGCCTGGTCTAACATCTTTACCGCCAGTTACCACCATATTACCTTCGACCGCTTTAGATGTGGGCGTAGCTACAATATTGACCAGCGCCAAATTAGGCGCCAACAACACTGCCACTAACATCTATAATAATAATAATAGTATTTTAAATGAAAATGCCAATAACTGGTCCCGCCAGTGGGACAATGAACGCCAAGGAAGTCAAGATTCTGCTACAAAGGATTCGGGTATTGATACCAGCAGCACATTTACCAGCAGCGAAGATTCCAATCGTGGCGATAGCCTTAAGGTAGTTAACTAACATACAAATCAAAAAATTATCAAATCAAATCAATGAACATCCTTTTAAGTAAAACACATTCAGTCCTTTAATACGTTTGTAGTTTGTACTTTGTGTCTGCCTTTGGAACCTTTTCTCTCTCTCTGTCTCTGTGCTAAGTTGGTATTTGAATTTTACATTTTTGTATTATGTTTCCTACTTATAACTTATTTATTTAATGTGTGATAACGTCCAATGAAGCCAACCAACAAAAAAAATCTGTAACGTCAAAGGAACATAAAAGGATAATAAAAAAAGAAACAAATTACACTAAAGAGTCCTAATAACTTTTGACGCTTTAAATATTTATCTATACTCGTATATATATATAATATATTTTATAAAATAAAACTACTACCTCGGTTTGTATAAAACAAAAACAAAAACAAAACCCATATATAAATAAACATACTAAACCTTTACTTATACATACTTACATATTGATTACATATCTCTATACTCCATTTTAAATTTATTTATTTAAAATAATTTACTTTCTACCTTTACATGCATTTAATTCAGCCAAACAGTCAAAAAAAAATAAATAAATAAAAAACAAAACATATCAATCAGATATTTACATAAAGGAAATTGAAAAATCAGATATATACATACACTAACAGTTTATTAATGTGTTTGTTAATTAATTTAAACGAAATTATTTCAATGCATGTTGCACGGGATTTGCTTTTTTGTTATTTTATTTTTTATTTTGCATCACTTTTACAACTTTTTCTAAAACTATTTCGAAACTATTGTGTTAAATATTTAGACATTTTTATTGACTTGATAAACAATAATAATTTTTAAAGGAATTTAACTTGAGTTTTATTGATGTAATTCTTTTACATATCTAAACATCTCAATTCAACTTGAGGTTATGAAATCAGTCGTCACAGTTAAATGGCGATAGTTACTTGTATAAAATGTCTTTCTAATTGTTTGCGATGATTATGTTCTATAAATAATTTTAGAAAATGTTATGAATATTCGCAGTCTAAAAATCGTATTCCTTTAACTTAAGTTACCTCTACCCTCAATACTAACTCACCCTGCCCTAATTTCAAAATTATGAAATTTATTTGTTTGCCGAAAAAAATTTTTAAAATCACGCATCGCATGTCTACTTTTAACTGGTTTTGACTATTCGTCCATGTTTTACAAAACGCTCACTTAAAATAGCAAAACGGTAACCCTATTTAATCATATTCTTCAATATTATCTTGCTTAAATTCAATTGTAGCAAGGTTCATTAATTCGTTTGCAGTTTAAAGTCCCTATAATACCAGTTATTGTAATTTGCAGACGCCTATTTTGGCATTTTAAATTGTAGTTAGAGAATATGGTCGATTACAAAGCAATAGCAAAATAATGCTGCGATTCACTAAATTATCCCTTTAATCGTCAAAATACGTACAGAACAGTACTGTATAAGGGAAAATAGCGCTCAAAAATTTATTCAAAAATTAAAATGCTGCGATTAACTTAATTATCCCCTTAACCGCTAAAATTATATTAAGCTCGGTTTTAAACAAGAATTTAATTAAAAACTAAACATATACTAGATGAGGTCTATAGATTTTCCCTGGGATTAATGTGAGCCAAAATAGCACTCTCAATATTATATACTTCTTAAAATATACTATACCATATAATACACTACCATACAATACGGTACAATACAAACAATATAACATATGACAATATAAAACAATACAAGACAATATACAATTGTATCGCATTGTACAATAAAATAAAGTACAATATCATGCAATAGAATACATTTACAATGCCATATTATACAATTTAATACAGTACAATTAAATACAATCCAAAAGAACACTATACAAAACAGTAAAAACAATACAACAAAATACCACACAACACAATACTATGCAAATGAAAATCAATTAAGCAGGTCCTTAAAATAAAATAATATTTATTGTCTTATTATATTATATTAAAACTTTTCAAACAGGTGGTGAGGTTGTAAAGCTACAGAAAAACAGCATTTTATTCTGCTGATGTCATAACACAAATTTAGAAATTAAATAAACATGAGCTTCACCTAAAGTCCCAAAAATTACGGACGCCTAATTTGGAATTTTAAATTGTAGTTAGAGAATGTGGCCGATAAAAAATTAATTCCGAAATAATGATTTAAATGTTGCACTTAAATGCTGCGATTCACTAAATTATCCTCTTAAGCGTTAAAATACGAACACACCTGTTAAAATTATATCACGAGAAAACAGCGCTCATTTTTAAACAAGAACCTAATTAAAAACTAAACATTCCCAGATAAAGTCTATAAATTTACCCTAGGTAAGTGCTCGCAATATTTAAAATACGCTATCGTGTTGTATATTATCTTATATACAATGCCATACCATACAATTTAATACAGTACAATAAAATTCAGTCTAAAACAAAACACAATTCAAAACTATAAAATACAATAAAAACAACACAAAAAAATATAATTCCATACCCTACCATACCATACAACATAATACAATGCAATGCAATGCAATAAAATACAGTACAATACTATACCATACAATATACCACAACAATACAATCCAATACAAATGAAAGTTAATTGAGTAGGGCCTTATAAATGTTTTTTCAATATATAAATTATTTATTGTACCTTCATAATAATATGTTCATAATAATAAGTTTTCAAATCTTCAATCTATATGTACATAATTATTAGGCCCGTCCAGTGTCAGACATAATCCTAGTGACAGCAATTAAAATAATATCGTAACCAATTCTCACAATCAAAAAAAAAATAAAAAAAACTATTTGCAAGAGGTTTCATTTGCAGCGTTATTGATCAATGCCTCTATGTTCCTCCTTTTTAATCGGATGTGACTTCTATAATTCAAAATATCCGAGCAAGGGGATTCGGTTGTCACTCGAGTTTAGTTATATATTTGCCTGCGTATTGAGCTGTCACAAGTGGAATATTTAAATCACGATGTGTTATTTAATTTCGCATAAACCATGGAGCTAATGTATCAATCGTAGTATTTTGTTCTGTCGGCGTTGATTTTTTTCACATTTGAGGCTAAAGCAGTGCCCCATAGTTGAATTCCATAGCACCATATTGGTTTCAGAAGCGACTTATACAATAGAACTTTACAGTTCAGACTAAGAGTTGAGTTCCTGCCAATTAGCCAGTATATTTAAGAAAACTTGATTTTCATTTGGATTAGCTTTGTGTCGATGTGGTATTTGCATGTAAGCCTACGATCAAGGATTATGCCAAGATATTTAGCGTACAAATGGTGAGGAATAATTTGTCCGTTTATACGAATAGGGGAGCAAGTTTCCCTTTTTAAAGTAAAAGTTATGTGGACACACTTTTGCTCGTTTACGTTTATTCTCCATAGATTTAACCACAATTTCAGATGCGTAATATGTTTCTGAAGAACCTGAGATACCACACGGGGGCCTTCGTGAGTACTAAGGCAGGCCGTATCATCGGCAAATGTTCAATTATGGATATTACTACTCACAGGCATATCATAAGTTTAAAGCAGATATAATACATATGTGTAAACCTATATTGGGTTTTTTTTTTCACACAACAAGCATGATCGTAAAAAGATTTAGTTAGGAAGAAAGACGAATGAAAACGGGAGAGACAAATTAGGTAAAAAGAGACAAACGAAAACGGAGAGAGAGATACAGGCAAAAAAAAAAGAAAGTGACGAATGCAATAACACGAAGGGAAGCACGAACAAGACGAACTATATAAACACAGCTGACAATAGAACGCAACTAGTATGAAAAGAAGACTGAAGATGGCAAACGGCCGAAGCCGGTTTGTTCGCAAACCAAATTTGACGAGGGTCGACGGAATACCGTACCCAAATAAAAGTAATTTTAGCTCCGTCGGAAAATCTAAGCACATACCAGTATACTCCCATGTGGCACACCGGAAGCTATCGATCCAGGTTCTCTGATGAAGTCTTCTTCAGCTACTGTAAACCTTCTTTTCACAATGTAACTTTCCAGAAGCTTCACCATATTGATTGGGAGATATGTTTGCAACTTATGTAATAGGCCCTTATGCCATACTTTATCAAATGCTTGAGAAACATCTAGAAGGAGGGCAGAACAATATTTTCTTGCCTCAAATGCCTTTCTCACTATGCCATGCCGGCTCCTGAAACCAAATTGATGGTCTGGAATGCACCCTCTAACACTTAAAATTGGTGACAGCTTAGTCATAAACAACTTTTCGAAATGCTTTGATGAGATAGATAATAAGTTTATGGGCTCATATGATTCAGCGCTGGTAAGATACTTGCCCGGCTTCGGAATCATTCTAACTTTGCCTATTTTCTAGACGCTTGGATAATACTCTAATCTTTAAATAGCATTGAATATAAATAGCAAAATTCAAATAGAAATACTGGGCAACTTCATTAACACTATGTTGCTGATACCATCTATCCTTGGGGCTTTCTTCTGATTGAGTTTGTCAATTTGTCCTTAAACGTCACGCAACTAGAGTTTTATGGGCAGAGGGGCTAAAGCCACTACATTTAGCAATTCAGCCTCCCCAGTAAACGTGTTCGAGGTGAAAACGGATTTCAAATCCTCAACAAATATATCACCCTTTTCAGAATCACTTCTTGCCCAGTCTCCAGTTGAAGTACGCAGAGGTGGATTAAACTCAACAGGTCTTTTAAGGGCCTTAAAATAAAATAGTTTTTGTTATTTTATTATTATAGTTTTTTTAAACGATCTTTTTTATCTTTAATAAATATCTTTTTTCTTTTTTAAGATCTTTTTTATATATTTTTTCTTCTCGATATTTCGCTTCTTCAGGAAAAAATTTTTATATTTTTGAAAACAAAAAATTATTAACAAAAAAAATATATAAAAATTTTTTCCGAAATATCGAGAAGAAAAAATATATAAAAAAGATCTTAAAAAAGAAAAAAGATATTTGTTATTTTATTATATTATATAAAGTTAAAAATTGCAGTTGGTGTTGGGGATTGGTAACTTTACAGAATTTTATTCTGCTGCTGTTATAATAATAATTTAGAAATTGAATAAATATGAACTTTAGTGCAAATAATTAACTGACCTACATATGATAATCCTGTTGTGATTAAATAAATATCATGTCAAAATTGTATGGAAAAAGAAGAAGCAAAAATATTTTCTTCTTTGTTCAAGGCATGTTATAAAACTCTGCAAACACTTGCTATTATCTTATCTCTTTCCAAAGACAAATCCGTAATCTTTTATGTGATTAATTTGATTATATTATAATTAACTTATTTAGATTTGTTGTTACTACAAATATAGTTATGATAGTATAATAGAAGTCTCAACAATATATTTTCGATAATCACATAATCACATATGTAGATGATAAGTCTTGGTAGTGTGAGATAGTAAAATCATATACATTTAGAATGCTGTAATGTTCTTTTCATTCAATTTAGTATTTTCACAATTTTTGACATCTCATAATTTGAAATTTTAAATTTTATGATAGTTTTATTAAAAAATTTTAGATTTTCTTTAAATGAAAATTATCCTTTTTTACACAAGGAATATAAATAAAGTATTCACTATAATTACATAATTCTGATTTAAAAATATTTTTCCTACAAAAAAGAAAGACAATAAATAACACACATTAAAAATTAAATAACAGCGAATTAAAATACAATTAAGGGCCAGATGATTATGTGAAATTTACTATTTCATTATGAAAGCATTCTGAACGATAAAAAAACTTTGAAGTTAAGACATACATATTATAGAATAGATAAAATTATGAATACAAATTTTTAAAAAATTTTACATCTACATAAAATCAAATTAATTTTCTTCAAAAACACTGCATGCTCGTAATCACTGCTTGGTATTATATTTAGCTTTCTCTTTAGTTCTCTACTATGCACTTTGGCATTAACTGTAAATCTATATATATATATATATGTACATATATAAATTAAAAGAATATTTAAAAAGTTTCTACTCGTGTTACGTATGTGTTCTCTGCTATTAATGCGTGCAAAAAGAAACAAGTTCTTATACATCTTATAAATATGAATACGTGAAAGCATTTGTATTTAATGATAAAAAAGAAAGCCATGAAATGAAAGTTACATATTGATGTAAGCCTGTTACTACTACTATTACTACTACTACTACTACTACTACTTATGAACTTAGAAATTAAGCTTCTGTTAACATTTTCTTTGTCTTCATTAAGTCTTGTAATGATTATTTTGTAAAAAGAAATATAAAACTAACTAAAAAACAAAAACAAAAGTATTTGTAAAAACTATTTTAATTATAATTTTTAAAAACAATTTACTAACACCAGTTAAGACATTTTTAAATTGTAATATAATTAATAACTTTCTTCTAACGTAAAATCATAAAACCAATTTTGACATTATCATTTTCCATTTTATGTGTTTGGAAACTGAAATTAAAACAAAACAAACAAAAAAAATCAAAACTAAACCAAATCAAACAAAACAAAACATTTTGAAAATTCTTCCACAAACTAAAATCTAAAATCCAACAAATAAAACTTATGACAAAAAACTAAATGAAAATGCTTCAAAATTTTTGCCAAATAAATATTTGGACTTGACAAATGAAAATGATCTGATCATATTGACACAATCAATAGCAACCTGTGAATTGGCAAATATCAGCGGACAATACACGCATGATTGGTCATATGATATTACGTAAATACTATGATGGCGAAGATATTCTAGGCTTAAAAGTATTGGGTGGTCAGCCAATTGTTTATGAACACAATGGTCTTTTAATAGAAGGTGCTGGTGGTACTGCAATAGTAACCAATTATGGTGCTTTAGTGGATAAAGTTAAAAGAGGTTCAGTGGCCGATATTGAGGGTCACATTCAAACAGGTAATACTAACACACTTATATTCTCTACATATATAAATTTCCTTTAAGATAAATAAATAATTTCTAATTGAATATTTTTAACGATTTTTATTCTCTTCGTTTCATTTTCACTCATGTACTCATCATTTTATACAATCCTGTGTTAACCTGTATGTATGCGTACGTATGTCTGTATGTGTGTGTGTGTATGTTTTTATAAAAAAAAAACAAAAACAAGGTGATGAAATTATTAAATGGAATGGTCATATTTTACAAAACAAAACGGCTGACGAGGTCTATGATATTATTGATGAAAGCCGTTTGGATGCCCAAGTTGAATTGGTTGTCTCACGGCCGGTCAATTCAACAAAGTCCTCTACAGCTGCACCTGCTACGGCGATAACAAATGCTACTCACTCTAACCGCAAAATTTCTGGTAATGCGATTGCCAGTTATATAGCGGGCAGTGCAGTTGTAAGTAGCGGTGGACGTTATGTGCCCAGAAAAGGTAGATAAAGATATTTTATCATTTTTCCAATTTTTTTTTTTATTTCAAATATTATTTTTATGAATTTATGATTTCTACAAATGAGTTTTTCTACAAAAAATTAGAAATGATTTTTATACTTTAAAAAATATTTGTATGCAATTGTTCAAGTTCAATTTTTATAAATGATTGTTCTACAAATAAAATTTTCTTAGCCCTAATAGTTGTATTAATTGAAGTGAGGCCTTTTAAGTTATTTGGGAGTAGAAAAAAGCAAGGACCGAAATTTAATTATTATTTTAAAAATAAAAAAACAAAATAAAAGTCGCACTTCATCTCTTAGAAATCATAGCTGCTTTTAGCAAATTTAAGAAAATAAAAAAAATCTTCAACAAGAAGTTTGTTTCCTAAAATAAAATTGTACAAAAAATTTCGTTTAAGATTAGTTAAATTTTTATTGTATTACAAAGAGAAAAGTTCGTTAATTAGGAATGAAGAATTTTATATCACAAATGTCCATCACGACCACGCTGACAGCTGTCGATTCTTTCATCAAAGTTTTTAATCACATTTTGGCAAAATGGCAGTTCTATCACGTATTTTGAGTTTTAAGGCTGAAATCGATTCAATTAGCTCTGTCCTAAACACAGCCTTACAAAAAATAATCTAGTGGTGTTAAATCTGGCTGGCGACTTAACTGCTGATTTTCGTGAAATTATGTGCGATCAAGAAATTTAGTTTACAATAAATTGATTGTTTCATTGGCTGTGTGACATGTGGTACAATCCTGTTGAAGTAACATGTCAGTGATAGCCACGTCATCCTTATTAGTGATCCATTGACCGTTACCGCATAAAAAAAAACGGCTCAATTACGCCTCCAAACCACATAGGGCACCATACAGTGTCGCATTGAGCATGTAAAGGCTTCTCAGTAATTGCTCTAGGATTTTCAGATCTCAAATGCAGCAATTTTGCTTGTTGACATTCCCTAACAAGCGAAAATGGATTTCGTCTAAAAATGATTTTTTCAGAAAAACCAGGTTGTTCGTAAATGAATCTGCGTTGATGGGAACGGTCGGTCGGCTCAATTCCTGTACTAGTTGAACCTTATAAGGCTTCAATGTTAAATGCTTACGCAAAATTCGGCATGTGGTGGTTTTGGGTAACCCCAATTGTTGAGAATAACGAGGTATTTGTATCTGCTTCATTACTTTGGCTCACGGCTACGATGTTTTCAGTTAAACGACTCGGTTCGCACATCTTGTATCGATGCTGCATCTGTTACTATGGGTGATATAGGTATTACGGAATCGGAAGCTCTTGATGTTTTCGGTATGAAAATTCAGTGTGATGTTCGTTGGACTAAACACATTTTTCAGGTTTCTAAAGAAGCTTTCAAGTGCCTCGGTTTTCTAAAGCGGTGTAGAAGATACTTCACCCCATCCGATCTCCGTACTATCTATACCACCTACATCCGTCCGAAAATGTAATACAACTCTCATGTATGGGCCGGTGCTCCAAAGCCTATTTTGGGGTTACTCGACCGCGTACAGGAGAGGGCCAAGAGGCTCATTGCTGACAGTAGGGTATCCAACTCTATTGATTCTCTAGTGCATCGACGCAATGTGGGATGCATTTCACTGTTCTATCGTTACTACAATGGTAAGTGCTCTAATGAGATTAGGGAACTTGTTCCTGATACTCGCACATTTTCACGTTTAACTCGATTTTCGATGAGAGCACATCCTTTTGTGATTGATTGGCCAATGAATCGCACTACGCATTACAGGGAAAATTCGTTTTTCAGCAGAACAGTCCGTATGTGGAATAAGATTCCTCCGGAGGTCTTTCCTGTCACTTTCAATCTGAGAAAGTTCAAATCGAATGTCCACAGACACTACTCCCTCTTTCCCCCTTCCCGTAAAATAATTTCCTAGTTCTGGCACAGTGCATTGCATACGTAGGGGTCATCCCCTGAGTGCTGGTCCTATTAAAAAAAAAAAAAAAACCTGTCAATTCAAATTTAACGACAAAATTCCTAATAGCGGTCTTAGAAGGATAATTATGTTGTCCGAAAATATCACGAATAGGGGATGTTAATTATTTTAATGCAATTTTCGTGCAAAATTTATTGCAAATGTATCTACTACGAATACGTCAAAAACTAAATGTCAAAACTACTATTGGTATTACCACAATTGAAAAACAAACTTCTTGTTGATACATTTCTTGGATTTTGGAACAAGTTTTAATGACAGCCAGCTTAAAGTTTTACACAGTTAAAATCAGTGTATGAAAATAAATAAAATGATTCAGAAACAGTTTGAATTGAAACAAAATGAAGCAATCTTCCGTTTTGATTTTATTTTGCTTTTATATAACTCTCTACGACGAACAAAACAAAATGGAACCAGACATTACATATTGTTCTTTTTTTGTAAATTGGTTCAAAAATTAAACAAAAAACCGTGTGAATTATTTAATTTTTGTTATTGCCTTAAAAGGGAGTTTCGATAACTAATCGTTTAGGAATTGTGATAATGAGGATCCTAAAATTGTATGTCAAATAAAACTAGTTGACAGTTAAGAAAATTTTTGAAAACTTAAATTATTTTAAGAAACAATTAACTCCTCATTTTTTGTTGAAATTACAACATTTTCCCGGTTTTAATAGTAAAAAAAAATAAATCATGCCGAGTTAATTGTTACTAACGTAACACTCGTAATGAATTTTTTCACTAACATTTAAAATTAAAGTCATATGTAGTCACGATAATAAAACGGAGTAAAAATAACTGCATGGATTGAATCGAGTAGATAAATCATTTGGGCTAATTCAAAGAAGCAAATCGAAGCTTAATGTTTAGTAAAGTAGAAAAGTTAAGAAAACATTTTCAAATAGGATGGGAAGGTAAATCCTACATGAAGACTTCAAAAGATATTGCTGGAATGGAAATTAAAATTCTTTTATTTTTATTAAAGGAATATTTTTTTTTTTTTTTTTTTTTTTTTTTTTTTTTTTAAAAGAGAAGTAGCACTTCAGGCAACAATGCCTATTTAGTCAAGTACCGTGCTACCTTCTTTAGGAAAGGGATAGAGAAGAGATGAAATAGGTGGTGAAAGCAGAAGGATAGTCGGAAATTAACTGCCGTATAAAGACAGCAACAGCGACCAGTGACTATGCCTTCATCGCTGAGCAGCTGCACCGACAGTCAATTTTTATCTTTTGTAGTGAAAAAAACCAAGGTCTTCGTTGGGAATCGAACCCACAACCCCCATATTTACAAGCTAGTACACTACCTACTAGCCTACAGGGACACCTTATTATATTCATTATTATATTCATTTTCCACTTGTATAATTAAACAGAGTTTTGATAAATTTTATATATAAGAAGAGTTTAAACCTAACCAAAGTTTTGAAAGTAAAACTAGCGGGCATATATCAATAAGAAAGAAATTTAATTGATCGTCCATAAGTAAAATATGTAAAATATTTTAACTAAATTAAAAACCAGTAGATCAGATGAATCAGATCGCCATTATCTTGATCCGTTCAATACACTTTTGTTCCTTTGCTTCATCAATTATTTCCCATACACTAGTGATTGCTATTCCTCAAGTGAAAATAATTCTTTTATTTTTATTAATCATACACGATGTCCTATGAATTAGAAGTAAATTGGTCTCAAAGAAAAATATTCCCAATTAGTAGCATAGGAATTGTATTGAAAACTCTAAAAATTCTGTAATTTTTTGTTTTGCAAAGCCAAGCAAGCTATCGATCGACCTTATAGGCAATATAAAACAAACGCAATTCTAGAATTAATATTGTTTAGGTTTTTCTGTTGGGATCATAGTAAGTTTACTCGTAGTTGCTTGAGCACCAACTTACTATTACAGTACTGAATCTAAAGTCAATGCAAGTGGTTTTATACTGGAAAATTAAAATAATTTTTAGATGACATATTGTCAACGTATTTTCAATACAAACACTCGAATAAAATTGACACCAGCATATTTCATACTTTTTTAGCAAAATGAAAATAAAATATAAATATACAAATAAAAATTTTTTTAATCAAGACACTTTGAAACAGTTTCCATAATTAAAATGCAAAATTTTAGTTTAAATACATCCCCGTATATGAATAATTTCACTCTTTCCAATTAAATACATTTTTTTTTCTTTGGCGTGATTGTCCTGATCCTCTTTGGCAGAGAAAGTTGAAGTGCATATTTAGATTTTGGTTTCATTTTAAGAATGTGAAGTCATACTTACAATGGCCTCAGAATTGTTTTTGTATGGATGTGCTGAAAACTGCACAATAACCAGGACTTATTTCAAAACAAATTGATTTTTAAAAATTTATTTCACTATAGATAATGAGTGAAAGAGATAACACCAATAGAAAATTTTTCAAGTTTATCGAAAATAAAGGCAATAATTGTTTTCACTATTAATTAAATAATTAAAGTTATTTTATAACGAATATAAAATTAATATGATTAGTAGACTATTGAAATACTTTTCATTCAAATAAAATTACAATTTTATATTGTAGCCCTTAAAATAACTGCCTTCTGAAGCCCAACTGCGCTGGAAACGGTTCTTTCACTCCTCATAGCATTTTTGGAACTCCGATAGTGGAATAGCATTTAGCTGGTCGGTTACAGCCATTTAAATGTTTTCGATTGCTCCAAAATGATTTCCCTTGAGATGATTTTTAAACTTCGGGAGAAGGAACAAATCACATGGACTTAATCAGCCAAATATGGAAGCTGAGGAATATTTTTATTGGGTAAAAAATCGTTTATTGAAATTGGTGTGTGACACGAAGCATTATTGCGATGCAACACCCAGTTGTTTTTGATGTTTAGTTTCACAAACCGAAGCCTTTCCAGAACCTTCCGGTAAAAGTGTTGAATGACTGTTTGAATTTGAGTCAAATTTAACTTCTCCTCAATAATTTCCGCTGCCAATCGACAATCTAAAGGCGCAAGATATCGACATTTTCATAGGTTCTTGAAGATGAAGACCTTCCGCTTTGAGGTTGATCTTCAATCAATTTTCTTCCTTCTGAAAATTTCTTAAACCAGCGAAAAACCAGGACTCTTGACAAAACACTATCGCTAGCTAAAGTTTACCAAGAGTTTCCGTGGCAATGTGCCCAAGCCTGAAGCGAAATCTGATAACATACCGTTATTCGAAATTGATTGCATTCATTTTTAGAAAAAACTGTTTCACAAAAAAAAATCGCTACTGACAACTAAATGATTCGAACGATGTCAAACCCGAACTGAAGTCAATCATATATCTTTCTGGCACCTCATCAATCTCAGCGCTTTTAGTCTTGCCAGATCGAACGTAATATTGCCAATCTGAGTACTTAATTTACACATCTCGTATGCAACAACATTTTAGGATAACACTCCAAACGGGCAATATTTCAGTTTCAGTTTTTTCACACAACATCTTATGAGTTTTTTTTTTGTTTTTATTGGGTCAAAAAACTAATTATTTTTAATATTTGTAAACATCGCTAAAGACCTACCAGCTGGCATACAAAAACTGCCGCACAGTGTATTGCTCTTTTAAATTACAATTGCTTAATATTAAGTTTAATTATCTTTCGTTGCATTAACAAAAAAAAAAAAAAAAAAAAAAAAAAAAACAAAAAATCAAAATAAACGTTAATTTGTTTTTACCAATATATTAGAATAATGAAAATATTATTTAAATATATTTTTATTTTTATTTAGCACAACTAATTTCCTTGTTTTTCATAAATATTTCCTTTTTCTTTCCATCCGCAAACCGTCCAATCCAAAATACAAACAAACAAACAAACATATCTCTGCACAACCTCATAAAAAATCTTTTAGCATCTCTAGTCGATGATCTTGAAATACATCGTGATAAGCCGAGTGTACTTATAACATCACCCGGATCACCTGATTTATATGCAAATAACAGTAGTAGTGTTGGTAGCGATAGTATCGATGGTGGAAGTGGTCGTGGCAGCAGTGGTCTAACACTAAGACACAGTGCGAATGTTGTACGAACCTACGAAAGTACAGTTCAACGTTTGGGACCAAAAAACGTATCAGCCGCCAGCAACAGCAGTAATTCAGTTAGTAGTTGTAGTAGCGGTAGTATTAGTATTACACAAACAATACCGCAAATACCATCAACATCGGCATCATCGACACAAGCAGCAGCAACAACGACGGCGGGCCACTATTATCATCCACATCATCATCATTGTCATCAAATACCACCACCGGCCACGCATACGTCGTCCGCTTATACATATGGCTCGGGCTTGGGACCACATCAGCATCCACAGCAGCAACAGCAACAGTACACACAACAACTACAACAGCAACAACAAACCTCACATACAGGAGCTATGGTTGGTCCTATACCCCTGCATATTGAAGGTGAATTACAGATGAAATTGGGTTATGATCAAACAACGTTACAGTTGATTGTAACAATTGTATGTGCCACCGGTTTGACACTACGTCAAACTGGCATTGCGCGTAATCCTTATGCAAAAGTGAGTAATAAATATATTATCAATCACAGGACGGCAGATAATGCGCATTGTAATGAAAAATTAAACATTATAAATTTTTAACTGAATTAGGTGTTCCTTCTACCCGATCGCGGTACAAAATCTAAAAGACGCACGAAAACTTTAGCCAATACCTGTGAGCCACGCTGGGGTCAAACTTTTATTTATACCGGCTTAAGACGTTGCGATTTAAATGGTAGATATCTAGAGGTAAGTTCATAGCTGATAACCAATAACAGCCAAAAATATTGCTACTAAATATCTCTTAATTTTTTATAATTGTTTTTACAACGAAAGGTCACCTTATGGGATTATGTACGCTACGGAGCCAATGATTTCATTGGTGAAGTTGTTATTGATTTAGCCCATCATTCACTGGATGATGAAGCAGATTGGTATAAATTACAGCCGCATCAGGACACCTCATATCTCGTACGTGTTCTTGAATTTGTTTTTTTTTTTTAATTTTACATCTCTATTTTAAATATTTTTTTTCCTAATGAACTTAAATAGACATTTTAAGTATTTTGAAGTTTATACGACGTCCGAAACTTTAAAAAACCAAAAAAAAATAAAGTACTTCAATTTACTGCAGGGATACAGTTTTTCTGCTTCCCTTAAAATTAATTTTATAGTCTTAAAAACAGCTGATTTAATTATGTATTTGCAAAACCAATGTTTTATGTGTGTAGAGAGGTATTTAAAAAAAATTCTACAGTTTTGGTTTTGAGAAGGGAACAAATTTTACTAAAATTAATTTTTAACAAAAATGTACATTTTCCATTTGAAAGCTTTTAATTTTATGTTGTTGTTGCTATTTCATTATCACTATATCTCTCTTTCCCTTCCCCCTGTTAACATAACAACAAAATCAACAAAAATAACTACAATTCGTATCAAAAATCACATTTCAATCAAAACAGTTACGCAGTCATGACTCATCATTTCGAGATGTGGATATACTGATTTTAACACCCAGTGATCATTTATCACCACCTAGCACTACATCACGTCATAGTGATTCTGATACCATGTCTGAAATTGAGTATATATCACAACGCGATGGTGCCAGCATCTCATCCATGGGAAGTTCAGCCAGTACACCACCACCCCCTCCAGAGGTAACAAAATCATGAGTTGTAAAATCTACTAATAAAATTGTTTTTCGTTCTATAAAATTAACGCTCGCTCTTTATCTTTATGTATGTAAATGTATCTCTCTCTCTCTCTCTTTCTCTTTCTTTAACTACAAAACTATTAACAACAACAACATGTAAAATATAATACATTAAAACTTTTGCATCCCAATTACAATTAAAACTACGACTACTGTCGACAATGAAGTCAAAAAAAAATGTTAACATTGTGAAAGTTTTCTCATGATTGCTGGAAACAATTTTTCGTTGTAGTCGTGATGGGTACAATTTAACTACTACTTTCACTTTGCTATCCTTTCTAAATAAAATTGTCAGCACCATGCAATTTTGCAATAGCATATATGGGCATTTCCATGCTACCACAAGCGACATTTTTATGCCTATAAAGTAATTCCACTTTATTCAAATGGTTATATATTTAAAAAAGATATTAAGCACATTGCAGACGGATATTTTAACCAAAAATATCGAGGAAAAGAAGGATATATAGCATGTGATAGAAAACTGCAGATATAGGCGATTCCGCTAATTTAGGAAAATGTTTAGTTTCTTGTACTAAAACAAGATAGCCCATCACATTCACATAAACATATAAATCATTAAAATATAATTTATATTTATCATATGCAATAAATCTTGTTCTATAGCTGTTTTATCTTGATTTGGGAACAGCTATAACCGATCGAATACATGTCACATTGACAAATTCATGGAATCGTCCATATGAACTTTCAAATAATTCCTCTTTAGATATTCTAGCGAAAACCATGATATTTGTGATCTTTATAATCAATTCTGCTATTTTACAAATAAAAGCCTAAACACAATTTTGTTTAATTATACAAAAAGATTTTCAAAAAATATACTTCTATACAATAATATACTCTTAAACAATATATTTTAGCTTAACGTATTTGTTTAAACTTCTTAGTATGTGTGTGTGTGTGTGCGAGTGTGTATTTTTGTGTTAATTTGGATTTCAAATTTATGTTATTAATTCTAAAATTTCATTGCATTTCATTGCGTTAAGATTCATTTTTTTAATAATTTTAAATTTTGTGGAATAAAATGCCCAACATTGCTGGGTAATTAAACTAATTTTGAATTCTGTTGTCATTCCTTTCGGTGAAAAGAGTCGTTACTGTCGTTACAACTTGATAACTAATATTGCATTTTCAAAAACAAAAATATTAAATTAATTACACTTGTTCTACCACAATGAGTATATTACTGCAAAAGCATCTACTGTAACCAGTGTACTAAAATAATACTATTCATTTTTTTTTTTAATAATAGTGATTTAATAAGTGTTATTCCTTGTATTTTCTTAATATGGTCGAATAGAATAAAGTTTATAGATGTAAGGCACCTACACGATGAATGTAGCGATATAGCGAATGTATAAAATAATAGATTACATTCTGATAGTGTCAACTTTGTTCTTTAAATATTTCTTTCTTAATAAAAAATTAAAAATATGTGAACTTAAGCTGGATTAAATTTCTTCATTTGGCTATAATTTTAAAAATATATTGAAATAGTTTTTTTAACAAAAAGTTTGTTTTCTATAACAAAATTAAATAAAAAATTTAGATTAAGATGATTTTAATTGTTATTGTATTACGGGGAACCACACTTTATCAAAGTTTTTAATCACTTTTTGGCAAAATGGTGGTCCTTTTTCTTTAACCACATCACGGATTTTAAGTTTTAAGACTGAAATCGATTCGATTGGTTCCGTATAGAATCTCTGCTTAACATAACCCCACAAAAAATAACCCAGTGGTGTTAAATCACACGAACTGGCTGGGCACTTAACTGCTGAGTGTCGTCAAATCGGTCAAGACATTTAGTTTGCAATAAATTGATCGTTTCACTTGTTGTGTGACATATAGCACCATGCTGCTGAAACCACATTGCAGTGATATCCACGTTGTCAATATTAGGCCAAAATTGTGATCCATTGACCATTACCGCATTTTAAGGCCCATCCCGAAAAAAAAACGGCCCAATAACGCATGTACTCCACTTAGAGCACCATACGGTGAATGTAAAGGTTTCTCAATAATAGCACTGGGATTTTCAGAGGCCCAAATAGGACAATTTTGCTTGTTGAAATACTCTGATAAGTGAAAAAGTTATTTTTTCAAAAAACTCAATCGGTTGTCCTAAATGAATTAAGTGAATCTACGGCAATATTAATGGTCGGTCGGCTTCAGTTCCTGCACCAGTTGAACGTTGTTAGGCTTCGGGGTCAAATCCTTATGCAAAATTTGCCATGTGGTGGCTTTGGAAATTTTGATCTTTTTCAACACTGTGAGTCACCACTGCGATGTTTTCAGTTGAACGACCAGGTAAAACACGCACATTTTATATCGAGACTTAAATTTAACGACCAAATTCTTAGTAGCGGTCTCAGAAGGACGATTAGGTTGTCCGAAAATATCATGAATTTTACAAAATGGTGCCGCTGTAGGCTAGTAGGTAGTGTACTAGCTTACAAGACGGGGGTTGTGGGTTCGATTCCCAACAAAGACTTTGGTTTTTTTCACTACAAATAAAAATTGACTGTCGGTGGGCCTGCTCAGTGATGAAGGTATGGTCACTGGTCACTGTGCTGTCTTATACGACAGTTAGTTTCCGTAACTACTTTCTTTCTGCTTTCACCACCAGTCTCATCTCTTCTCTATCCCTTTCCTAAAGAATGTAGCACGGTACTTGACTAAATAGGCAATGTTGCCTGAAGTGCTACTTCTCTTTAAAAAACAAAAAAAAAATTTAATTTTAACAGAACAACCATTTTCGTAGTGGATTTTAATTATTTTAATGCGATTTTCGTGCGAAATCGCATCTGCTACGAATTTGGCAAAAAACTAAATGTCAAAACTAGCATGTTGCTGGTGCTCCCACAATTGCAAAACAAACTTATTGTTGGAAAACCCTATATATTCTCATTGTACTGAAAAATCTTTGATAAAATTTAAAAATACTTCAGTAAGTTAAATTACAAACACTTTTCTGAAAAAACCCGAGAGATGTCTATTGATTAACAACTTGTTAGGATGTTTAAACCGTAGTAGTTGCATGCTTGAACGTGGAAAAAATAGAAATACTTTCAAATGTCTGCTAAATGAAGGGCTTCCCGAAAGTGACATATATTCTATGTTTATGGCCTTATGGAAAAAAACACTTTATATCTTTAGCGAAAAATATAATTAAAAATGGCATACGGGTTATTATTTGGTTTGTTATTACTTAGAAAAATACTCACACAATATCAAAAAAGCGTCCATATTGAATACAAAATGATGACTTTTTGAAAAATTATTATTTAAATGACGGATTAAACATAAAATAGTTGCAAGCAAACTGTGTTGTTTCTCAGATATATCAAATGCTATCCGTTAACAAATAATATTTACATTGTTTTTAAAAATCAAATATTGATTAATAAATAAAAATTAAAAAATTATATCAGAAACTGCATAAAAAAAAATAATACAAAAATAATATTCTTAAAAATTTTAAATTTAACAAATATATCCACTCCATAATAAATTGTTTTCTGCTTCCTTTTTGTAGTTATATTTTGAACATATTTTGGATATTAATAATTAAATTCAAATAAAACTAATTTACGAGGTGCAAAATAATTGTTTTGAAGAAGTTTGAATATACTCAGGTCACATCAGTTTTCCAATTTCATAATCACCTTAAAAACCATAATTTTTCCAATTCAATATATATATTTTTTAATAATTTATAATAAACTTTTGTTTTCTTTTTTTTTGTTTTTTTTAAATTCAAATCAATGTTGTGTTAAATTTAATTTTCTTCTCAAAACCATAACTCTATAAATTCAACTGTCTAGTTTTTTTTCAAATGAACAACAAAAAGTATATGAACATGTTCTAAGGTTATAAATTTAAGTGGTGTTATTTTTTTGTTATCAAACTAAACTTTAACTTTAAATAAAAATAAAAAATAATATAATGTATTTTTTTTTTATATAAAAATATTAAATATTAAGAGAACACATGCCTCGTTAACTTCTGATAGAAACTTTTTACAATAATAGTAAAATTATATATAATATGAAAAAGAATTAAAAAGAAAAACTTTTCAGCACTATGCATGTTAGCTTTCTTTATAAAAATATATTATAATTTTTATTTTACTTTAAAGCTTTTAAGTTAAAACAATCATTTTTATTTACTTGCACATTAGTTTAAGCTTTTTGGTTGTAACTTAGCAAATATAGAATTTATATAACAAACTGCAAATAGAAATAATACAAAACATTATCACAACATTTCTTGTACTATTAAAATAAGACTTTTATTATTTCAATTATTGCCCTAATGAGTAAAGTCTAGATATTTCATATACTCTTGTTAAAAATCAACTTTTTCTTCTATTATCTTGTCTTTTTTCTGATCAACTGTCCTTGTTGTACTTACAAATATCTCTCCCCTTATTTCCACCTTAAAAAATTCTTAATCCTTTTAATACAATTATGTTTGAATTACCCTTCAAATATTAAATCCTTATGGTCCTGTGCGAAAAATAAAAAAATAAATATTTGAATGTAGAATGATTTACAAGAACGTCGTTCTAGACGTGATATATCACATCAGGGTCGTAAAAGAGTGGCCGGCATGGTAGCTCGTGATTATCGTACTGTTTCGGGCATTGGACAAAGTTATCACAATCAGGTTTGAAATTTTTTATATATAAAATATAAGAAATGAAAGCTAAAAAATGATTATTAATGTGCCTTAACATTAAAAAAAACTTTTTTTTTAAATATATAATAATCTTAAAAAATATTACAAAAGTTTTATGCCAAATTATATAACTTCTGTCTTAATGGGGTGATATTAATTGTAAACTATAATAACACAAAACTTTTAAAATACAATATTATGGATAAATTATTTACATATTTTAAGAGCTTTTACACCACAAAGAACAGTTTCGAAAAATTCAAAGCGAGTTTGGGTATTAATTTATTTAAATTTAAATAACATTGCTTTTGTCTTTAGAAAATTGATTTCTTACTGTTACTATTGCCAACTAAATTTATCAAGCTTTTATCATTTAATTTCCAATTGAAACTCTTAGCTCTTCTTGTTTAAATGCACTTCACCATTATCATTAAAAGCTTTTATCCTTTGGCTTATCTTTAGTTGTATTATAAAGCAAATTATTTTGCAACCCTTTTTTCTATGATTCTATAAACTTTGCATTATTTCATAAAATTATATTTAAACAAAAAATTTTAAAGGAATATTTATAAATGTAAATATATTTTACTAACAAATCCTCCGGATTTGTGAATAAAATTTCACTATTTGTTTTTTAATCTTAAATTTTAAAATTATCTAAAAAAACAAAAAACAAAATCCTTTTACGAAACGGTTTTTCACAATTAATTTTTTTTAACTTCAAAACTAATGAATGTCAATTTTCAACATCATATTGTGTGAAACCGTGTTGAAAGTGTGATAAAATTTGTTTAATATTTATACTTTCTATTTTAAAGAAATAAATTCTTTTTATAATTCTCCCGCTCTCTTAAAAAAGCAGGCTCCTGGCGCACAAAGTGGTTACTTTCGTCGCAATGGTGCTACAGCTACTGGTCCCGGTGGCATGAGTCTAAGCCAACGTAGTCACTCAGCTGCCCCAGGTGATGCTTATCATAGCGGTTATTATCGTAGCTCCAGTCCCAGACGTGGCTCGTTATCACCGCCTGAATACAGAGGCCACGATATAGGTAGTATACCGCCCTATAGTGGTGCCACTTCAATAATTGCACCTTACGAAAGTGGTTTGGGCTCGTCTTCATCACAGCAACAACGTTTTCAATCACGGTCAGCAACTGCCACACCGACAGGTTCGCCCAAAAAGAGACAACTGCCAAAGGTGCGTATAAAAGTTTGGTTAAAGTCTTTAAATACTTTATTAGCGATTCGCTTATTCTAATTCATACATCAGTTTATATTCAATAATGTGGCTGAGCAGTTTTATTGATTTGACCTTCTCAGACCTTGAAGAATTGCCAACGATAATTATATAAAAATAAATTGTAAAAGAGAAAAAATAGTTTAAAAGTAGAAGAATCGCTCATTTTGAGCTCTCACATAATACCTTCGGGTGGCAACACCGACAATACGATAGTTTTGATATTCGTAGCTGATGCATTGGCAATTATTACAATAAATTCAATTTTGCACGAAAATCGCATTAAAATAATTAAAATCCACTATGAAAATGGTGGTTAAGTTAAAGTTACATTTCGTAAAATTCGTGATATTTTCGAACAACATAATCGTCATTCTGAGACCGCTATTAAGAATTTAATCGTTAAATACAAAATATATGAACATCAATGCGTGTTCGACCGGGCCGTTCAACTGAAAACATTACAGCCGTGAGCTCCAGCGTTGAAGCAAATCCAAATTTGTCAATTCCTCGACGTTCTCAACAATTGGAAAATTCACCGCAAGGATTTTATTTTAAAGCCTTATAAGGTTCAACTGGTGCTGGAATTGAAGCCGACTGACCATTCACTTCGGCATAGATTTGCTCCATTCATTCAGGAATAACCGACTGGGTTTTCTAAAAAAAAAACATTTTTTCAGACAAAGCCCATTTTTGCTTGTTAGGGTATGTTAGCAAGCAAAATTGCAGCATTTGGGCTTCTGAAAATCCTAGGGCGATTATTGAGAAGCCTTTGAATGCTCTTACGGGTCACTGTATGGTGCCCTATAAGGTCTGGAGGCGCGATTAGCCCTAGATAAGGCTACAAAAGCGGTAACGGAGCACGCTATAGCGAGGTGGCCTATTATTAACGACGTGGATTTCACTGAAATGTAGTTTCAACAGGACGGTGCCACATGTCACACATTTTGCCAAAAAGTGATTAAAAACTTTAATAAAAGAATCGACATCTGGTAGTGATGGACTTTTGCAAAATATTATTTTTCCTTCACAATTGCCGAACTTTTTCTCTTCGTAATACATCATCGTAATTTTAATCATCTTAATTTGAATTTTTTGTTTTATTTTGGTTTAGAAAGCAAATTTCTTGTAAAAAAACCCCCTTTAGCTTATTTTCACCAAAGCAAAGAAAGCGTATCAAGTAGTTGAGTCTCTAGATATCGTATTATTGAACCCTATTCAACTAAGAAGTGTTAATATAAAACAAAAACAATTTAATTAAAATGCAATTTTTAATAATTAATTAATTTTCTCAACACACAGGTCCCACAAACATCACGCAGCGCTATGATACGTGATCGCCTGGGACAAGAATTTGATGATCGTCTGACATCTAGTAATGGTGGCCGTTTTGGACGTCATCGCACACGTCAACCCCACCATCAGCCATTGTATCGTAGTACCGGTGGCGGTGGCTGGGAACGTCATTACACCGGTGCTTCGGACAGTGATCTGCAATCGATGGAAACTCGTATGAGGCCACGACATTCTCTCTCGCCCGATAAAGACTTTATGGGCGAATTTGGTGATTCTGATATGGAATCAGTCGTAAGTGTAACATCAAGTTCTTTCTCCACACAATCCGAAAGGCCCAGAGGTTCAAGAGGTCTCAGGTGAGTACACAGTCAATTAAATCAAACTAGAAATCTCACACATTTGAATTGAAAAAAGAAATAACTTTTCACAAGAAATTGGAACGCATTTATCGTAACAAAATAGGCTGGCAAAAATAGCTTTCTATGCATTAAAATATCTTAAGGATGTTCATTTCAAAAGCTTTATACAACTTAAGCTTAAGCAAAATGGAAATTTATATATAAAGAAAAAATAACTATAAATTTTGGCTTCAAGAATAAAATTTTGCTAACATAACATTCTCTTTATTTTCGATAACAAAATCGTTGAAATACCCAATCTGGCTGGCATTTAATTAATACAACAACAAAAATTTATATTAACTATACTAATATAAACAAAAACATTTAAACAACACCAAGAATTTGGCAAATTCTAAAGAGAAATATGAAAATTATTAAGTAGTGAAAGATTTAAATAATACAAAAACAATACAAAACAATTATCAAAAACATGCTATTTTCTTTTCCTTTGTTCACTATCTTATTTTCTTTTTTATGGTTTTTCCTTCTTTATGTATATTTTGTAACGAAAACAAACCAACAACCACCTCGAATACAAATAAAAATATATAAAACCTCAACTATAATTTCAACTCTTTAACTCAACCAACGACTCAATGACGCCTGCGCTTTATTTTGTGTTTTACATGCCAACAAAAAATTTTGCCTACAAAAACTACCACCACCTCCAACAACATTCGGTTACTTTTACACTCACACATTTACACCCATTCACATTTTCATCTGTTGTACATCACTCGGACGTCATTTGGTTTACATTCTGTGTTATGGTTTTGTTTTCTTCTTCCTTGGTTTCGCTTTAATTTTTTACTTCTACTTTTTATTTATAATGCTTCTTCCCTGCATATATTTTTGCTGCCACTCAACAACAACAAATTAAAAATTGTTCAACCAAACTACTCTCAATAACGTAAATGTTTCTCTTGCAAACACACACAATCTAACTTAACCCTCTAACTTAACACACAAATACAAATACAAATGCAAATACATAATTCGTTTTTATAAAATAAATGAAAATGTTGTTATGAAAATAACAGTAGCTTGCCACGTAATTGGCGCTCTTATTTTGGGCCTAACAGTATAACAACTGCTGGACCCAGTATGCGTCTAGGTAGCGGCGACGACGGCGGCGGCAGAAGTGGTTTCTTTGAACGTTTTCGCTCAAATACAATCGAAGTGGATGACTGTGACTTTTTGCCTATGACGGCGTTTCAACCTATGCATATGCAAACGACTACACCGCAACAAATACAGCTGCTCGAACAGCTAGAACATTTACAACGTCTTGCCGAATTGGCTGCCAGTGAATCACCACCGAATACGGCAACCGTAGCAGCAGGACTACAATCACAAACGCAACTGCCAACACAACTTATGGTGACAGACAATAGCGGCGATTTAGTCGAGCAATATTTTCTCGACGCCGGCCAACCCAGTCTCATAATAATGGACAACAGTAACGGCGGCGCCAATGCAGCAACACAGGCACGACTCACACAAGAACCTCTAACACAGACACAACTGCAGCAACAACAACAACAACAACTCAATACATTTAATCCACCTCAATACCCACCTCCACCACATACAATACCCACCATACAATTCCCAGAATTTCAAACGCATGCTGCCAATTTCACGCATTTCCCTTCCGATCCAGGTTTTGCTTCCGATAGTATTTTAGGTGCCATGGAAGCCGAAGCTGCCATAATGGGTGGTGGCGGCGGCGGCGGCGGTGGTGGTGATGTTGCAATGCGTGGCCTTAAGCGCCTAACATCCCCGGTGGTGAACTTTTTTCGTCAGCATCCTCATCATTTTGGCTTAACGGTTGATGCCGCCCAACCGCATGCCCACACCGTATCTTCCTCGCCCTCTTCATATGTTGGTTACATACGCGATCATTACGATAATACATGCAGTCATTGCCAAAATGGCAGCCAACCAGTGGTATTATCGACTAATGCCGCCTTAGCCTCATCTGGTGTTACCATAGGCGCTTGTACTGATCCCTACTGTTTGGTAGACGCTCATCCACATCCGCAACATCACCCTATAGCCTATCCCTATACAGCAGAACAACTGTTGCGACGACCTTCCCTATCAATGTTTCAGCCCTCGTCCTCGGAGCCTTCATTGCCCACCACCGATACGGCAATGTGCGGTGAATGTGTAGATCAACATTTTGTTAGCGGTTTAACTGCACCTCAGCTAGATTTAGGCGCCGTACCCACTTATCACGTTCATACTCCCACACCGACAGCGCACAAAAAGGCCAAATCATCTCTGGCTCCGCCCCCTCAGCTACCAACACAGTCAGTGTTACGTTTATCTCGACAGCTGAGTGAAGACGCCCTAGTCTCAGCTGTGCCAATAGCCGAAGCTAAGGCGCAACCTCCCTCAATTTTGAAGAAACCGAAAATTGGTATTCCCACGGGACGTACACCTCTAGACAGACGAAAAATGTTTCATGAAGGACAGTCGCGCTCATTAGACTATGACGACTTACATGCCAAGAGTTGGGGTAGACGGCGCATACGTTACGAAGACGAAGTATATCCGGCTCAATTCGATGAAGAACTGCCTCGCCGCTATGGTTCGGAAACAAATATACGTCAATCATATATGGGGGCCAATGTTGATGCTAGTAATCCTCTAAGCCATTCGCATTTCCTAGTTACAGATGATAAAATTGTAACTATTACTTATGATTCAGACGTGGGCTGGACAAGACGTGGTGTAGCACCTTCACAGTTTCGTGACTCTCGACGTCGTTATGATGTAACAAGAGAGCGAAATCATATGTCCTTAGACTTGGACCGTTCGACACATGACAAACTTTATAGTAGTGGTTCCACGGGAATGCCGTATCAGAAACGCCGTCGCAATTTGCCGCATCCTCCAAGTGCACAAAATGCTCATAATTTTTCACCTGTTGAGCCGGGCTCGCGTATGCCCTATGATGATGATGATGCCCTAATGGGGTCGGGTACACATGCATCTGCATCAATGTCGCACGGTGGCTTGGTTAATGGTCACACAGGTAATGAACGACCGGGACCGGTGGGTGACACTGGTCGTTCGGGACCACGACCATCGTCCATGGCTTCATCTGCCGCCTCAAAACGGCAAAGTGGACGCACACATCAACAACATTTACACGAAACCGGCAGTGATCGCAGTAATCTCGTTAGTATTAACGATCAGCCAGAGTATTTTGAGTACGATGATTACGGCGATCGTACTGCAACTCACAACACGTCACATCACAACACGAATCGCCAATACAGTAGTAATAGTAGCGGTAGTGCTATGCCAGTTAGTGGTAGCGGTAGTAGTATTAGACAAAGAGGGAAGGGAGAAGTTTTAGAACAACAGGCAATGAAAACTAGCAGTGGTAGTGGTACTGGCAATACAACCGCCACTGCTGGTAACGTTGTTACTGGTAGTAATAATGCTAATAATGCTGCTTCTTCTTCCTCTTTTGCAAATTCCCATCATGGTGTCGCAAATTCCACATCACCCAATAAACGTGCCTCATTGAAACATTCAACCACCATCAATAATACTAACGACGCAACCACTCAAAACGTTAACGCTGACGGAACGATCACATCAACCAATCAACCAACAACAACTACTACAATCATACAAACCACAAATATCACAACAACTACAACAACCACATCAACTTCATCAACGAACAATGCAATGGCGACGGCAACAACAACTACAACATCAAATGCAACGCCCTCAAACGCCACCATACCAATTGATCCATGTTCAACTGATGGCGCTGATGATGCTGCTGCTGCAACCGATGCTGATGCTGCTGTTGATCTTGATGCGGCCATTGATTGGGATGCAATTGATGCCATGTTGGACGATGATTTTAGTGAATACGTTGATACAAAAGCTGAGGGCGATAAAAAGGATGATCCCAATTTGATACAAAGTGCTGATGAAAAAGTCGGTAAGTTTAGGCAGCTGTCATGCATGCATTATTTTTCTCTTATATTTGTGAATCGTTATGTGGGGATAATGTGCTGTAAAAACTTTGTTGGAAATTACTGTTTAAAATTTAGTAGTTAGAAAATCTGATTATCTAAAAATAAATCTAGTCGAATATGAATTCAATATTCCGTTGCCAATGCAAAAGCACTAAGGTACCAAAAATTATTTTCTTTATTTCCGGAATAGATATTTGCATTTAATACCCAAAATTCACTAGAAGATAGATTTTGATTTTGTTTTTTTAAATATTTCAAATAACAATTTGCAGAAGTTAAAAGTAGTATTCACATTAAATTAAATATTATCCTTAATAAAGAAGGCTGATTGTGGCTGATTGTACCTTTCTAACTATTGATGAAACGGACAAATTTTTATAATCTTAATTCATGCCCCATTCCAAATACAAAATACACAATTTTTGAAAATCCTTTTAGTAATTTCGTTTTCCGCGGATCTCAATGTGAACTAGTCTCCTCGGTCGAATGGGATTCCAGCACTGGGTTAAAAACATTATTCTTCGACTTTAGCGCATCCGTTAGCAGCCCTTTCCAGCACATTTTATCATGTCGGTGATGAGGCTGAGGCTAGCTAACAACCCTGAAAATTACCGCCTGATTGCAATTTGTGCTGCACTTTCTAAAGTGATGGAAAGTATAATTAATTTTCACCTTCTGAGGTAGCTGAGCTACTAACAGCTTACTTAGCGACCGACAGTATGGTTTCCGTAGCGGGTGCTGGGTTTTCTGTCGGAACAATAGTACCACTCAATACATCATTTCGGGGAAAGTAAGGTGGTGGTTCTAGATATTTTCAAGGCGTTTGATTGAGTATGGCATGTTACACTTCTGTCAAAACTTGTTGCTTTTGGTGTCGAGTTGTCTCAGCAATCGCACTATACAATTTGTTATATGTGGGATTTCATCAGATGAGTTCAAGATTAATTTTTTGGTACCGCAACGCTCAATTCTTTTTCCTACCCTATTTCTTATTTTTTTAAATGCCTTTTTTCTGTCAAGCTTTCAACCCTATATACTCTTTCGCTGATGATAGCACCGTTTGTTGTCATTCATACTCATTCAGTAATAAATCAAACCAATTGGAAGTGGATTCCAAAAGGTAGAACAAAAATAATACGCTTAATCACGAACTCGCAAGAATCTTTTAATGTATCAGTCTGAATAGAGTTGATTTGAATATCTGTAAGACTCAACGTTGCATGCTTATGCATAGATTTGTGTTCGAAGATAGTGCTGCATCTGGTATTGTGTGTGATATATTGTGGGTGATATAAGTATTAAGAAATCGGTAGCTTGATGTTCTTGGAACGGAAATTCAGTGTAATGTTTTATGGATTAAGCATATTTGTTTAGGTTCCTAAAGAAACTTTTAAGTGCCTTGGTTTTCTAAAACGGTGACCCTGTAGTCTAGTCGGTAGTGTACTAGCTTTTCAGTGTGGGGGTTGTGGGTTCGATTCCCAATGAAGACCTTGGTTTTTTTCACTACAAAAATAAAAATTGACCGTCGGTGGGGGCTGCTCAGCGATGAAGGCATAGTCACTGGTCGCTGTGCTGTCTTTTATACGGCAGTTAATTTCCGACTATCCTTCTACTTTTACCACCTGTTTCATCTCTTCTCTATTCCTTTCCTAAAGAATGTAGCACGGTACTTGACTTAATAGGCATTGTTGCCTGAAGTCCTACTTCTCTTTAAAAAAACTGTCAAAGAGTTACTTCACTCCATCTGATCTTTGTATTATTTATAGCATCTACTTATATACGTCCAAAACTGGAATACAACTCTCATGTATGGGCCGGCTTTCCAAAGTCTACTTTGGAGTTGCTCAACCGCGTACAAGAGAAGGCCAAGAAGCTCATTGTGTACAGTAGGGCATTCAACTCTATTGATTCTCTACAGCATCGACGCAATGTGGGTTGTATTTCACTGTGTTATCGTTACTACATTACTCGCATGTTTTTGCGTTTAACTCGACTCTCGTTGAGAGCGTATTCATTTGTGGTTGATTGGCCAGTGAGTCGCACTACGCATTACAGAAAAAAAAACATTTTCTAGCAGAACGGTTTGTAAGTGGAATTAACTTCCTCCAGAGATCTTACTTGCAATGTAGAAAATATCAAATCGATTGTCCGCAAACACTTTCCTCTTCCCCATAACCTAGTTTTCTAGTTCAGTTATAAAGCATTACATGAGTAGGGGACAACCCCTGAGTGCTGATCCGGATAAAAATATATATAAAGTCTTCACGGTCTCAGATCTAGTCTCTTAAAAATTGCAATTTACTATAGGACTGCCAACATGGATTCTACCTTGCTATTAATCGGAACAGACTGTTAATGTTGCACTCAGATTTTCTTATTATTTTTATATAAATAATTTTTTTTTTAATTTATGTATTAAAAACAATTTTTTTGATATTTATGGCTTTTTTACCTTTTAGATGGCAGTTTATCTGACACGGCTCAGGATCGTAAAAAAGGCGCTTTGGACCAAGAACGTTCGCCCAAAGGCGGTAGCGGCATGGGTAAAAAATCCAACTCCACCTCCCAGTTATCAGCAACAGGTATGATTTTTTGTTTCCTCTAGTTATTCGTTCAATTTTCTATAGCATTCTTTATATAAAATACATAAAAAGGAAAGCAGAAGAAAAAGAAATAACTTCACAATCGCTAAAACGAAATTTTAAGACGTCATGGCCGTTATTAAAACAAAAAAAAAAAATCTTATTGCATTATAGTTACGTTATTTCTGAATTTTATTTGTTGTGTTTATTTTAATTTCTTTGTGTTTCTTCAACATTAGAAATTAATTTCATTCGTTCATTTTTAAATATTTTAGTTAATTTTTTTAACAATTTAGTTACTAAATATAAAACGTTTCGCTTTAAGTGTACTAACTTTTTCAAATTAAAATTAAAAAATAAAAAAAAATAAATTATTTTCGCATAAAAATTTTAAATAAAAGGTCGTAAAAGACGTATGGGCTTTGGAAAAAAGGGTAAAAGCTCATTTACGGTGAATCGCAGTGAAGAAGTTTTGCCGGGTGAAATACGAGCAGTACTGTCGCGGGGCTCATCATCTGAAGCCGATGGTGGCGATGGCTTAGTTGATCCTGGAGCCGGTAGTGGTGGGGACAGGTTCGCAAATATATTTTAATTTTATTTATTTTTTATTATTAGTTTTATTTTTCTACTAATTTTATTTTGTATTTGATTATTTTCTAATTTTTTTATTTATTTTATATTTATTAATAATTAATGATGATAAACATTAGTATTTAAGAATTTATTATTTATAATAAATAACTTAAAACTACGTAAAATAGCTTTAAGCTATTGCGAGCTTTTAATAATAACATTAATAACAATTATAATCAAATTTAACAAAAACTAACTCAGCAGCATACATTATGAAATTATTAAGTTACTAAGAATTTTGAAAGAAACATTTGCGAAACCATTACCACATCCCTATATCCATTTGCTGACAAAATCAAAACAAAAACAAGAACAGAATTAGTGCCAAAATTTTAAAAATATCCTTTTTAACTTTTATTAAATAATAACATTAAATTCCAGCAAAAATTTTTAATCTAATCTAATCCAAAGTCGATACGTATTTTTAGGCTTTTACCTTGGCTAATTTAACACAAATGGAAAAATAAACATTTAAAGACTTAAATCTTTGAAGAAAGCTTTTTTAAAGTTTTAGTTCTTTCATAATAAAAAGAAATAAAACTAATTTAAATAAAAGCTTTCTTTGCAAAGATGTTGTATATTAAAAATATCAATACTCAGCTACAAATTATAATTTAAATAGTTAAAATTATTATTTTTACAAAGCTTTTAGTTTATGCATACAGTTGGTTATTTTTCTTTTATAACTACATATAACAATTTTATTGAAACACTTAATTAATAATAGTATTATATATATATATATTTTTTTACATATTAACATTTTGCTTCAACATTTCCAAATATACTCTAACATATTTTGAAATAATATTTTAAATAGAAATTTTGTTACAGTTTTTGCATGTAGTTCACTATTCAATTAATTATTTTCTGTTTGCTATTTTTTATTAATTATTAAAGCTAAATACTACTACATTTTGTCTCATTTTTTTAACACCTATTAAAGTTTATTTTTCAGGATTACTTAAACCGGTAAGACTTTAAAATTGCATATTGAAATAATCATTAAAGTAACAAAAAATATAATAAAATGTTTGAAATAAAAATCAAAATAACCCAATAGACTAATATTTAAAACTAAGATCCAAGTATACCTTTGACTTAAGTGTAGTTATAAACGCTATTTGTAGACAGGTAGAATATTGGATACTAAAAACCGGTAAAAGTTTGTACAGTGACTCGCGTGTAAGAATACTTAAACACAAAGCATTGAAGTAATTTTAATTACTTTAACGTACCTTTCGTTAATGAAGCAAAAATTAAAAAAAAAAAATTTTTATATAATTTAAACTACTAAGTCAATATCAGCAATATATCTATATTTCAATAAAAAATATTAAAATGCAAATCTTTTTTTTATGATAATTTAAATAATTTTTATTGTTTGTTTGGAGTCGTCTGGACAACAACTTTTTCCCATTCGTTAACAAAATTCTGAATTTAAATTTAACACACAATTAATGTTACCAACATCTTGTAGTTCAGTTTAATTAATTTTAAGCAATTTTAGATGCTTCTAATAACGATTATATTTAATAAAAAAATTGCTGAAGTAAGCTAACGGTTGAACGCCTGGCTAACGTTTTCATTCAGCTGCTAGTAAGTGAAATACTGTTGTCATTACCTTCGGTGAAAAACGTCATTACTGGCTATTTATTCGGTATGATCGGCGAGCGCTTTCGATGTCAAGACATCATTATCAAGCCGCGTTTAATATGGTACAGTACCATCTATCGGGTTTTTCAATTGTGGCAACGTCAACAACATGATAGTTTTGACATTCAGATTTTTGACGTATTCTTAGAAAATGCATTAGCAATTGTCGCAATGAAATTACGCACGAAAATCTCATCGGTTCTGTCAAAGTTACATTTCGTAAAATTCGTGATATTTTCTGACAACATAATCGTCCTTCTGAGACCGCTATTAAGAATTTAGTCGTTAAATTTGAGTCGACAGGATCGATAAATAAAAAGAACTGAAAACATCACAGCCGTAAGCCACAGCGTTGAAGCAGATCCAAATTTGTCAATTCATCGTTATTTGGAAATGGTTTTACGTCGATCTTCGTCAAATTTGGTTTCTGAACAAACCGGTTTCGGCTATTTGCCATCTTCAGTGTTCTCTTTGTACTAGTTGCTTTCTATTGTTAGCTGTGTTTATATAGTTCGCCTTGTTTGTGTTTCTCTTCGTGTTATTGCATTAGTCACTTTCTCTGCTTTTTGCCTGAATCTCTTCCTCTCTCTTTTTTTTCGTTTGTCTCTTTTTCCCTAATTTGTCGCTCCCTTTTTCATTCGTCTTTCTTCCTAACTAAATCCTTTTACGATCATGCTTGTTGTCCGTTTGTGTTTATGTGTGAACCTATTGGGCGTTTTTCTTTTTCTTTATGTGGCATAATAATCTCTTATTGAACGTTTATGATGTTCTTTATGGCTTTGGTCTTGTGCACCTGCGTAACGTTTTTGTGTTGGTGTAAAAATGTTTCAATGGTTCAAATATTGTGTCTGAGCATATTTGTTCATTTATTATTCGTCCGTCCAATGTTTTATGTTTGTATATTTCCATGTTTTCTAATACATTTAGTCTCCTTCCTTTGTGCTGTGTATGAAGCAGTTTGTAACGACACGTTTCCACTGGTTGCTGAGGTAGCTCAGCCGTGGCCAGTGTCGAAGTCTATTCTCTTTATCTAAATTTCCCTGGAGGGAAGGAAACAATTAATGTTACTGCCAATTAAGGACTGCCAATCTGAATGGGGGAACGGTGCACCTGATTGTTGTGTCCAAGCTGACCAGATTCACCGTCGCTCCCTTAACTGCAGTACTCCCACCCGCAGCCTTCAGTGTGAGGTGGGTCTGACTGTTGTGCCCAAGCTGACCAGAACCACCACCACCTAGTTGCGCGTGTTTACTCGGGTACTGGCTCCTGCGGCCCCCACTTCAATAATTCGACTTTCTCTTCGATGTTTCAAACTGCTTTTAATTACTTATGTAAAACCTTTTATTTTGTTTCTTTTTAATTTTAATTACAGTTTTCTTGCTGCTTATTTCTCTTAGCAAAACACACTACTGTTTAAAATTACTTATCCTAGTCGGGAGTCGCCCGCTGTCAATCGTGAAAAGCCGAGAGTCCCTGGTTGTTGTACCCAAGCTATCCAGTGACTGTTCTTTCCTCGATTTCTGCAGCCGTCCAAGAAAGTAGGAATGAATGGCGGTATCAGAGTGGTGTCCCTACACTGATGCCAGCATTAATTTCCTGACTGAACCCTTATTGTTGCTTCCAATAAAAATGTTTTTATCTTCTTGGCAGCTATCAGACGACTGCCCGTCTCAAATATTAAAAAAAAAAAAATATTAAATCAACTTAATTTGAGTAATAAAAAAAGAGTGCTTATAACTAAAAGAAAGAGATCAATTCCAATGGTAAATACAATGTGAGAAACTAGAGAACTATCGACGCTACATCCTTCCTTGTGGACAAAAACGAACGACGTGACTTTTGTCGTTTCAAGTTTAACCGTTGTTTTTATATGTCCTGGTGTACATTTTTTATTGAATATATGGTTCGCAAAATTTGATTCTGGAGTTGATTTTGGTTCTCATAGTTTTTTGTTATAGTCTCTAATGTGTTCCCTAAATCTGGTCTTAACTTTTCGACCTGTTTGCCCGATATAGCTATAATGGCATGTACAAGTTAATTTGTACACTCCTTGTCTGTCATATCGATGTTGTGTTTTCTAAAGAATTTTGCCAGTTTGTACGTTGATTTTCCCATATATATTAATGTAGTCCAGTTTTTTCTTCCATTCTCCTGTTCTTTGTTCGTTCTAATTTGTTTCTTAATGTTATCTACCAGGTGCTTTTTGTATCCGTTGTTTTCCGCTATGGTGTATATTGTTCTCATTTCCTTCATATACATTTCCCGTGTTAGTGGTGTTCTTTCGAGTCTTGTTATTAACTGCCTGATTCCTGCGTTTTTGTGTTGCTGGGAATGATTTGATCAGTTGTGTATTATTGTGTCCGTTGCTGTTGGTTTCCTGTATATTTCATATTCGACTCTGTTCAGGATTATGTTTCTCTTAACCGTTAGATCTAGATAATTAATTCTTCCCTCCTCTTCTTTTTCCATTGTAAATTTTATGTTCTTGGGTCTTCCATTCAAGTAATCTAGAATTTGCTCATTGTTATTTCCTTCTAGTATACATATGATGTGGTCGACATATCTTGCATAGAATATTACTCCAAAGTTGGTTTTTAGTTCCTTTACGTATTCTTCTTCTAAGTTCTGCATAAATACTTCCATGAGGATTGCAGATGTTGGATTTCCCATCCCTAGTCCTGTTGTTTTTCCATATACATTATTGATAAATTTAAAGTAATTCTGTTCTAGTGTCGCTTTCAGTGTGCCTGTGAGTTGTATTGCCAATTCCTTGTTTTTCGTTTTGTTATTTATTGTCTAATGAACAATGTTTAATATATCCGTTACTGGAATTGATGGATATAAGTTCTTTACGTCGAAAGAGACCAGTTTTGTGTTCTCTATTATTTTTACATTTTCTAGTCTATCAATCAGTTCTGTAGTGTGAGCTTTTGTATGCTTAAATTCCAGGTTATCTAAAATCATCAGAACTGGTGCAGTAATTGATGCCGGCTGATCAATAAAAATTCGTAGATTAGCTCAATTCATTCAGAACAACCGGCTTGTTTTTCTAAAAAAAATCATTATTTTAGACGAAGCCCATTTCCATTTGTCAGGGTACGTCAACAAGCAAAATTGTCGCATTTGGGCTTCTCAAAATCATCGAGAAGCTTTTGCATGCTCAACGTGTCACTGCATGGTACGCTATGTAGTCTGGAGGCGTGATTGGGCCGTTTTTTTTCTCGAAGATAACGCTGTAAATGCAGTAACGGTCAATAGATCATGCTATCGTTATATGCTAACTATACAATTTTGGCCTGCTAGTGACGACGTGGATATCACTGATATGTGGTTTCAATAGGACGGTGCCACATGTTAAAAAGCTAATGAAATTTCGCGATCGCATAGTTTCACGACAAACGACAGTAAAGTGACCAGCCAGATCGTGTGATTTAACAGCACTAGATTATTTTAAGAAGCCAATCGAATCGATTTCAGCCTTAATAATCAAAATTCGTGAATAAACTTTAATGAAAGAATCGATATCTGTCAGTGCTGTCGTGGTGGATATATGCCAGATATCATTTTTCATTAATAATTGCCGATCTTTTCTCTTCGCAATACAATAAAAATTTGAATCATCTTGATCTAAATTTTTTGTTTTATTTTGATTTAGAAAACGAACTTATTGTTGAAAAACCTTTTAAAATCGATCATACCGAACAAGCAGCCAACAGTATGTTTTTGTATATGAAATTCTAACTGACTAAGTTTTATTAATACAACAAAAACATGGATAACACACATCATAATACATAATTTTTTTGTGTAGCACAGGATGTCTGTCTAATTAAAATACAACTTTATACAATTGCGATTCAATTGTTTTTTTTTAGTTGACTCTATTTATGGTATTTTATTATAAATTAATATTTAGATGTTAAATTTTATTAAATAAAATACCGAAAAATTAATTTTGAAACTAAAAATTACATTACTCTCAATTTTTTACTTGCCTAACAATGTTGTACATATTCGCAAATTATTTGCAGAAATCATATATTTGCAGTCAATGTTGCAAATAAAATGAGCCTTATTTGATTCAATTAATAAATATTGAAAATTATATGATTGTATCTTGTTTCGTTATGTTCTTTGAAGTTACATCTCTTCCACTACATAAACACATCTAAAGCTAAATATCGATACATTATTTGTCGTATTTAAGAAACTCCAATTGAACAGATGAAAATTTACTTTTCATTCATAAAAAATTATTGTTTATAAGAAAATTGTTTCTTATAAAGATATTTATCGTTTAAGAAATATAATATGAACTTGTAGAAAATTTAAGATTGAGTTAATTACTTATGCGCCTCCAAAAATGAAATAAATTCTAAAAATATTATGTTTCAGTGGGTAATATATCTGAAAAGAAATAAAGTAAATTCTACCCATCTTAAGACAAGTAAATGCATATCGTACGTGATAAAAAACGGGAGTGATTTTGCAATGCGAATCAAAATATACCAAAATGACTCAGGTGCATAAGTTACATACTGCAACCTTCTTCACTTTTTATATTAAAACAAACTTAAGTCAGCCTTATTTCTAAACGCACATTAACAAAATAGGAAAACCTATGATAATCTGCGTAATCGATTGGAGCGATTTTATGTTAAAGCGACACCTCCTCTAGACAAATTATTGCTCCACGAAACAGGTATCATAATAAGTGTAATTTTACATTGCATGTTTTCTATAAGGTACCATTAAATTATAAATATCTATGGCGGTTATCGTGACTCTGTATTGTGTGTTATAGTGAAACGGTAGCCTCTTACGTTTTAGCTTACTAGCTAAGAGTAATATGAACAAATGGCTTAACGTCTGTATTGTTTATATATTAAAAATGAATACACTTATTTATTTAAAAATATACAAAAACCCAAAAGATCACCTCATCATCCTACTTAAAGAAAAGGTAAATTTACAAAATACATATACGGTACGTAATACAGAAGATGTTATCGAAAAATTGAAAGACACCAGTATAACCGAAAACACGCGACACCCATCATTTAATATCAAGGAACTATATACTTTAATAATATCACAAGAAACCTTAGTAATTCTACGCAACACACTAGACCATTTATACAACAACCAACAAGCATAACCGACATAATAATTCTTGCTACTACTTTAGATTTACTTTATATTTAATAATCACTTCTACAAATTACCTAACGAACTCGGCATGGAAAGCCCAACTTCTGTTATCTTCATGGAAATTTTCATGCTACTTGTCGAATTACTACATGAAAAAACACTAATGGAAGAACACAATATACCAGCAGCATTTAGGTATATGATACACAGACCTAAACTCTCGACACAATTTACACCATTACGAAAAATAACGGCTACAAGCCCACTACTATCAAAAAACTTTTTAGACAACACAACTCTAAAAACAGGAATAAGGAAGAAAGGAAGACAATTGATACAACACGAAGGCACACTTTTACTTACACAGGATCAGAAATAATAGATAAACCAAACTTTTTCACAATGAAAGTTTACTCACAACATTAAAAAGCGGCAATACTCTGAGACATAATCTCAGGACATCGACAGAAACAACGGAAACATTTAGTTCTAGCGGGGTATATAGACTTATTTACCGCTATAAATATACTTATAGGACAAACTGAAGGAACACTTAAAACAAGATTTACAGTACACATACGCTCATACAAACGAAAAAGAGAAAACCACAACTTTGCACTTGCACCTTGACAATCACGGACACACACCAAGGGAAATATTTAGATGAATGTGTGGCATTACTATATCCTAGCAAAAAACGACGATGACTAGATATTCTTGAAAATATGGGAATCTACAAAACAAAAACTATTAACAGTAAAATTATAAACGAAAAGGTAAAAACGATCTTAGACACAATTTTCACACCACTAATACTACTCATACACCCGAACCAACGGAAAACACCCTCAGACGGACACACGTAACTACATAATAATAATAATAAAAGACGGAGATATTGAAAATTAGCCCCTCATAACATACCAGGTGGAGGACTTTCTACCCACATGAGTAGACCTTAATAACAAAACTACCCAAAACCGAATACACTGACTCACCGGTACAGATTAGAAGACAGCTTGAGAATAAAGTCTTGCCGTCGTAAGCGCTCGCCGTTCACATGGAACAAACAGCCAGCAAAGACGAAAAAGAATGACAACAGTATAGATTATTACCATCACCATAGTTCATCTAAGGTTTCTCTCAGAAATGCAGAAAAAAATTTACAATATCGAAACGAAATAATTTATATGTTTAGAGCTAAAGGAAAATTTCGATTTTAAATGCAACGTTTTTAATTAAGAAGAAGTTAACGTTTTAATATAGTGGCTACAATTAGAATAGTAGCTATAGTCTCGACTATTTCCATACGTTTTCATAATAAGTAAACTTTAAGCTAATTCTGATAATATCATATTGAACAGATTTTTGAAAACGTTGTAGTTATAAGCGATAATTGTTTACAGAGTGTTAATTCGGGCGGGCAGATCCTTCGTGGTGCAAATGAACTTACCGCTGCAATATTTTCTTTTTAAAAAGTTCTTGCAGTTGATTTGAAATAACTTAAAACACCTGCAAAAATCAACTTAAAAACGACAGATAGCATAACGTAGAACATCAACAAATAATAAGTATCACAGATTAGCAGAATAGCAGAACGATATTTCGTAATTAATATTCTTCAAAAAAAATTACGCTTAAACGGTTAAGACATAATCGGAACTGCTAAAAAGTGCACAAAACATCAAATGCCTGCAATTTTCAATAGCATAAACTGATGCTACCACTTATCCCTATTCCAAAATATTGTTTGTTGACAGATACTTTTGTTGGGAGGTAGAGATCTGTCATAGCATTTTTTCCAATAAATTTACTTCCTCTGAAAATGTTTTAAATTTAGAATTCAACTGAAACTACTTAAGAGGTCTGTAAATTAAGGAATTAGAATGATTATTTCAATTAGTTTTATTCAAATAAAATTACAATTATAGATTGTCACCGTCAAAATAACTTACTTCTGAAACCACACAGCTCTTGAGACGGTTTTTTCACCATACATGGCAGTGCTGAAACTCCGACACTGGAATAGCTTTCAGCTGGTCGGCTACGGCCATTTAAATATTTTCGATTTTCCCAAAATGATTTCCATTGAGATAGATTTTTTAACAACGGGAACAGAGATATCACGTGAACTTAAGTCAGGCATATATAGAGGCTGAGGAGCCACAGGAATGTTTTTACTGACTAAAAACTCATCTATTGAAATTACTGTGCGACAAGGAGCGTTATCGTGATGCAAGTTTTTTTTGGAAACATTTTTGCGCAAATTTTTCTCATACGCAATTCATTGGTCAAAATCTGATAAACGGTGGTGTGAATGAAATCTAAATCTTCCCCTATCATTCTGACTGTCAACCAACGATGTGTACTCACAAGATTCCGGATTCTAGTAACGATAAAATAGTGCAATACAACCCACATTGCGTAAATGCTCTAGAGGACCAATAGAGTATCCTACTGTCCGCAATAAGCCGATTGGCCCTCTCTTTTACACTGTCGAGCAACTCCAAAATAAACTTTGAGTCGCCGGCCCATACATGAGAGTGTATTCCTTTTTGGGTACATATAAATGCTATAAATAGTACGAAGATCATATAAAGTATATTTTACACCGTTTTAGAAAACCGAGGCGCCTAAAAGCTTCTTTCAAAACCTGAAAAATGTACTTAGGCCATCTAACATTACACCAGATATTAATGCCAAGAACATCAAGACCTTGCGATTTCCAAACAAATATTGGCAAGCAAGCAACATTGAGTTTTATGGGCACTAAAATCAACTCTATTCGCATGACCCTACTACGAAATTGTAAGCGCATTATTTATATTTTGCCTTTTGGAACCCACCTCCAACTGGTTTGGTCTATTACTGATTTAATACGAATAACAAATGGTGCTGCCATCTGTGAATGAGTATAGAGGGTTGAAAGTTTAACAAAGAAGGTCATTTAGAACAATAGGAAATCGAGTAGAAGCGAGAAATGAAAATGATTAATTTGTAATTTAATTACTTGCCATGCATCTTCAGAAAAGGGTGTACGTAAGAGCAAAAAATTCAAGTACTTTAAGCCCCTTATATTCGTCCTTTTTGTCTAAAGAAGGCATAACAGCGATATTGTAGATTTATCTAGAAGTTAGATCAAGCAAAAAAACATCTTGTTGAGCGTGGGCTTTTTAATTTTATACAAAAATATTGTGACCATCTTAAGAAGTATTTTCACTAAAATGAGTACATTCTGAGTGGCAAAATCTTTATAAAAATAAATAATTGTCGGAATTCATAGGGTACGATTTTACGTCATCCCGCGTCAAATTTGGTTTGTTAACATACCGGTTTTGGCTATGTGCCACCTTCAGTGTTCTTTTTTCTCTATACTAGTTATATTTTATTGTCAACTGTGTTTATATAGTTCGTCCTATTCTTGTCTTTCTTCGTGTTTGTGTTATTCTAATTGCGTCGTCTCTTTCTCTCTTTTTGTCTGTATCTCTCTCTCTCTCCCTTTGCGTTTGTTTCTTTTTACCTATTTTTGTCTCTCCCACTCTGTCTCTGTGGTGTCTCTCTCTTTTTTTTACTCGTCTCGCTTTCTACCTAAATCGTTTCACGCTCATGCTTGTTATTCGTTCGTGTTTATATGTAAGTCTAGTGGGTTTTTTCCTATGACGAAACAATCTGTAATTGTACGTTTTTGAGATTCCTTGGTCTTGTGCCTTGGTCTTGTGCACCTGCGTAACGTGTTTGTTAGGGCAATGTTTTTTTCCTTGTGAAAATGTTTGAATGGTTAAAATATTGTGTCTGAAGCAGTATTTATTTCTCGATTTATTATTCGTCCGTCAAATGTTTTCTGTTTGTATATTTCCATGCTTTCTAAATACGTTTAATATCCTTCCTTTGTGCTGTGTATGTAGCAGCTTAACAGTTATTTTTATATGGCCTGTTTTACATTTGTTATTGAAATATTTGTTTTGCAAAATTTGATTCTGGAGTTGATTTTGGTTCTCATAGTTTTTTGTTGTAGTCTATAATGTGTTCCCTAAAACCGCCAGCAAACGAAATACTCTTATTATTTTCTTGGGTGTAAACAACCGTCGTTGCTAGCTGTTTGTTCGATGTTGGAATTAGCTATTAGTATTGTAAAACAATTCGGCTTTTTACTAGTTAAGCTAGCAATAATATAAATAATAGAACTCTGTAGCCAATTTTTCACTGTTTAAAAACGTCTTAAAGTTGTTTTGATTTTTTCCGCCAGTAAATGAAATACTGATGCCATTCTTTTCGGTAAACACCGCCATTACTGCCTGTTTATATGGTACAATCGGCAACAGCCTTCGATGCGATGATATTATTACTCTCAAAAAACGCGGCAACATAATGATGTTATCGATCGTACGAAATACACAGCCCGTAAAGATGGCATTCATCGAAAGGAATAACAATAACCGTCATTGTATTTATTATATATCAGACAAATGATAAAAATTTGGCTTTTTGGAATACTGGGAGATTTTTTCGGAGGAAAATGTATAAAAATATGGAATAGTAAATCATAGTATAATTTATATGGAAAATATTATCAACTTAATAAATGCATGCTCTTTAACTTTTTTATAAATCGAAATTTCTAATGTTTATCATCTTTGTAGTATTTTTCAATATTTAATGAATTTTTCTTTTTAATAAAAAACAAAAAAAAAAAAACTACTTTTTAACAGGGAGATATAGGATGTTTTGAAATCAAAATCCTTAAATTCATTTATTCTAAAACAAATATTTTTTTAATAAATAGCAAAACCCAAGGAAAAATTTCAGATTAATATCAAAAAGGCCTTGCAATGTAATTGGCAAACAGATTGTTCTTAAAGTTAAAATGAACAATAAAATATATAACAATCACTAAGGCTTAACCCTTTTGCTTTAACGTCCTTAATTAAAAAAAAAAATTACTTAATAAATATTAACACACCCTAATATTAATTATTTGTTTTGTGTTAATAAAAATTATTAAAATATTATTTTAATAAAAATATTTTTATTCTTTCTGCTTTTTTATGCTTATTTGCTGGTATACGTTATTAACTATTATTTTTTTATTTTTCTATGTTTAAATTAAATGTCTACAGTCTTTATTTAGTTATTAAAAAATAAAATATTTGTTGAGATTATGTTATTTCTATTTTGTTTTAAGGCCCTTGCAGAATATAAATCCACAATCGATATTATATGACGGCTTTAGTCTCGTAACACCGAAAATTTTTAAAATTTTTTGCATAAACCTTACACCACTTTTAATTGCGTAAAGCTTAAGTTTACTAAAAATTTAATATTTTTAATATCAATCACATTTATTTTAAAGTAGCAGACAGCTCACAAAACTCAAAATATTGAAGAAAGTATATAATATAATTTAATTCCACAAACAATAGTACAAACCGTAATGCTTTCGAACTATTGCGAAACGTTGAAGGTTTCAAAGAATTTATAAATTTCGTTTTTAAAAAATCAATGTTTCAGGCATTTTCTGAAACTGAAACTAGTCCTTAAGATTTATCCGCTTTTCTTTTTATTTCTTGAACCAGCACTCAGTACAATGCACTGTACCAGAACTAGGAAATTAGGTTATGGGGAGGAGGAAAAAGGGAGTAGTTTTTGTAAACAGTCGATTTGAATTTTCCTACATTGAAAATGGCAGGAAAGACCTCTGGAGAAAGTTCATTAGCGTAATTAATTGGCCAATCAACCGCAAATGGACGTGCTTGCGCGAAAAATCTAATTAAACGCAAAATTTTGCGAGAAAGCGGAACAATTATCCTAATTTCTTTAGAGCACTCACCATTTTTATAACGATAAAACAGTGATATGCAATCCACACGAATTTGGTGCTCTAGAGAATCAATAGAAATGGATACTGTTCCCAATGAGCTTCGTGGCCCTGTCTTTTACGCAGTCACACAACTCCAAATAGACTTTGAAGCGCCGGCTCATACATGAGAGTTTCATTTCCATTTTAAAAATATAAAGATGGTAAAAATAGTACGCAGATCGCATGGAGTAAAGTATCTCTTATACCGTTTTGGAAAACTGAGAAGCTTTCAATTCTTTAGAAACCTGAACAATGTGCTCGAAAATCACACTGAATTTTCATGCCAAGAACATTCAGAGCTTCCGATTCCCTAAGACTTATATCGCCCACAGTAACAGATGCAACACTATTTTCGAACACAGATCTATCCATAAGCATGCAACATTTAATCTTATGGGCATTAGAATCGACTGTATTCTCACCACCCAATTTGAAGATCCTGATTGAGCGTCTTATTCATGTTCTGCATTTTGGAACCCAACTCCAACTGCTACGTTCTATTACTGAATGAATATGAATGACAAATGGTGCTGTCATCTGCGATTGAGAGATCGAAGGTTTGACAAGCAACATCATTTAGAAAGATAAGAAATAGGGTAGGAGAAAGAATGGAGCCTTGCAGTACCCATGAATAAATCTTAAACTTGTCTGATGAAATCCCATCTATAACTACTCGTACAGTGCGATTCCAGAAAAAACTCGATACAAATCTGCAGAAATTATCGCCTACACCAGAAGCAACAAGTTTTGACAGAAGTGCCTTGGAAATATCTAGAGCCTCTACCTTACCTTCTCCGAAATGATGCATAAAATTGTACCACAGGATAGCCAGCAAGTCACCCATAGAGCGCCCCCTACGGAAAGTATACTGTTGAGATCCCTCTTCCCTTTTCCCTCCTCCCCATAACCTAATTTTCGAGTTCTGGTACAACGCATTGCATGAGTAGAGGTCATCCCCTGAGTACTGGTCCGAGCGAAAAAAAAGATACCTCACTAGATGAAAATTAATCATAGTTTTCATTACTTTACTAAGTACAGAATAGATTGCAATTGGGCGGTCATTTTCAGTATTGTTAGTCTCACCCTTTTGTGGGACCGGCGTTACATCAGCAACCTTCCAACACTAAGGAAACCCACCGGTATGATACAAGGTACGTAGAAGTACCGCTAGCGGACGCGCTAGCATCGAAAAGCACTTATTTAAGATAAGCGCTGGAATCCCATCCGGTCCAGGAGACTTGTTGGCATTATTTAATGATGTCTTCTTTCTTTACTTTATTATAACATTTGAGGTGCTCATGAGGTCTATTAAATGGAAATCATATACTTTTCACGAGAACTCTGTGAACAACAACAACATTAATTTTGCTTCTATGCACATATAATTTCTCATAAGGTCTTTGAATAATACACAACTGAAATTTTAATTTATTAAACAGTTAAGACGGCAAGATTCTTCTACAATGGAAATATGTGACAGCCTTCTTTAACTTACGAAGCCTGTAAATTATTTATAAGTTTTATAAAATTATAATTTTATATTTTCATCCTCATCTGCTCGCTGAGTGAAGACACACAGCGCTGGAGATGGTACTTCCACTCTTCATAGCAATGTTGGAACTCCGATACGGAATAGTCTTCAGCTGGTCGAATGTAGCCATTTCAATGTTTGCAATTGTTCCAAAACCAGTTCCCTTAACTTTTTCCTCTTCAACTTTGGGAAGAGCAAAAAGTCAGGCGATTATAGAGGCTGAGAAGCCAGGTTTAACAGGCCCAAAATTCGCTTATTGAAATTGCTATGTGACAGGGAGCATTATCGTGATAGTTGTTCTTGATATTTGGTCTTATAGGAATAACCCTTTTTCATTGAATGTCTGACTTGAGGTACATGCTTCTTGTAATCGATTCCGTGGATATCGAAACAGCAAATTAGCATACATTTGATCTTTGACTTCGCCACCTTTGCTTTTTTCGGGCTTATAGAGGCGCTAGATTTCTGAGTCGTAGTAAAATCTCCAAGACTCGTCACCAGTAATGAAACGTTCCAAAAAATGGGGGTGATTTTTAATCGAATGCAAAAATATGCTATTCTTCTTTTATTGTTGCGAAAGGTATTTTGAAACCATTTTTGCACAGATTTTTTTCATCCCCAATTCATTGGTTAAAATTCTATGAGCAGTGATGTGAGTCAAATTTAACTCTTTCCTAATCATTCTGACTAACAAGCGCAAATCTGTAAGATCCCGCATTCTGTCGATATTTTCATGGATTCTTGAAAATTAACGCCTTCTCGTCAGAAAATGCCTTAAACCACCGAAAAAACTGCACTCTTAACAAAACACCATCTTCGTAGGGCTGCTGAAATTTAGCAGGAGTTTGCGTTGCCCAACACGCCTGGGGTAAAAACTGATAACACACCGTTATCTTTATTATCCGAAACTCATGTCACTCATTTTTAAAACAAAACAGAAAAAATAGTTTTACAAAAAATTGCTGCTGACGGCCAAATGACTCAAGCAATGTCAGGCCCTCACTGAAGGCAAATTACACTTTCATCTGCCGCCCCTCCAAGCCCAGCGCTTCCAGTGTTGCCAGATCAAACGTAACGTTGCCAGTCTCATTACTTAATTTAAAGACAAAAATTGTTTATGGATGTGTTTACTATAGAGGTTATAGGCAGAACTTTCGTGTTCTTGTCAGCAGTTTTTGGGGCATATCAGTAAGATATTAACCTTAGATTCATAATTGACAATATCTTCGTACAATATACTATAACTTTTAGGTTTAAGCACACAAAACTAAAGGACAATACGTGGCGTTAAAAAAGGTTTTGTGAAGAAATTGGTGTTAGGAAGCGATACATACACTTAGTAAACAACAACAAAACTAAGGTAACATTCGAGTGAACGCAGTAACAGAGTGACAATACTCATCTAATATTAATCGCTGTATAGGCTGCAAACACTTTCTTGCTCGACTTTTAGACAGAGGTTGGATTGCAGAAAAATCAAATTTCTTGTATTGTGTCATCAATATAGTTTTAACGTGAAACTAAACATAACAAAATAGAGAAGTGGTGTAGGGTTAAATCTACGTTATATTTAAAAATTTCTTCGAAATATGGCTTAAATTAAAGAAACAAGAGAAATCCAAATATTATTTTTTATTTACTAACAGACAAAAATGAGGCAAAGTATTGCACTACCAACACCTCCACTACAACTACCAACAATAACAACACTACCTCTAACACATCTCATCATATTCATCAATTACATCCAATTCATTATCAACGTCAATCGCGTGGTTCAGCTGGTAGTATACAAAGATCTGTTGAAGTAACTCCATCGACATCTGTAATGCAATATCGCACCGGTAGTATACATTCATTACCCAGCTCTGAAACCTCATCGTAAGTTTAGTTAAAAAAATCAAATCATTTTTGAGAGTCGTTCCAACACTCTATTTTTTCTTGTGTAACTTAAAAACAAAATAAAAAACAACGCTGCTTTACAATCTATTAAAATTCTCAATATATTGCCTGGCTATTTATTGTAAAATTAAACTTTATAACATTAAAATAAATGTGTGTCCCTTTCGACCAAAAAAGATCTAAGTTTAAACTTCATCTCTTCTTGCCGTTGTATGGTAAAACTATTTAACTCTTTTCATTTAATTAAAAAAAAAAATAAATAAAACGTTTTCTCTTTTCAATGTAATTTTGTTAATTATTTTAATTATAAATTACTTCTTCATTCCAATACTCTTTCGCTTTCTTTTTCTTCATTCTGTACTTTCTACATCTATATGTGTTGCTCTCAGTGTTTCTCTAAGTGTAAAAAAAATATAAAAAAATTTCATATTGCTACTAACGTGTTGTTGTTGTTGTTGTGACTTATGCTTCGAAATAAGCATTGAAAAATACAATAAATCCCTGTAAATTAAACTCTTATGATGTGCTAGTGAACAAAAGTTTAATTGACTTAATGAAAGATTGCCTTCTTTTTATTTAGTCTTGTTTGGGTTTTGAAGTTTCTTCTACTTTGCAAATATTTTTAATCCAATTAACTAAGTTTTATTGTACATGATTTCGATTTTTGTTTTTAATGTATATTTTTTTCAGTTTTTAGCGTAAGTTGTCATTGTACTGTCAATTTTTTTAAGAATTAATGGTTTGTGAATATGTTTAATTATTATAAAATTTATTGTAAAAAATCTTAAACATGTCTTTTTATGCAAAACAGAAAAGAATGAAAACGTACTCATTTATATAGCAATTAATGCAATCGTAATGTTCGAATTTAGATGAATTTATAGAAATTCGAAATAATTTCGAAGTTTTTTGATTTAAAGATTTTCCAAAATATCCTAACTATAAGGCAATGTTTTTGCAATTATAACAATATAATATTTTTTTAAACTCTGACTTTAAAGCTTTTAATCGAAAATTCGAAATTATATTTACAAATTCGAACATATTTAATTATTAAATTTTTTTTTATTTGCATGCAAGTATTTATTTTATTCACTAATTAGGCTTAAAATAATGTTTTACGGCATGAAATTACATTTTTTTTCCGACTTAAGGGTAGAAAATAAAAATAAGGAAATTATTAAACATAAGACCGGTGTAAAACTCAATACCAGTCCAGTCTGTTCAAAGATCAACAAGCTATTTGCTTAGTTAGAGTTGACAGTCATTCAATAATAATATGTTAAATATAAAAAAATTCTTAGGTTTTGAAAGCTAGTACCCGATGGAGTGGTTATTATTTTCGAAAGCCCCACCCAAACAGGAAAGTCTAGTGGGAGTTGTATACCTACAAGAAGAGTTCAGTATTGTGTTTCAGCCAGCTTTTAATATATAATTTTATTTTTATAGTTTTTTTAACGATCTTTTTTATCTTTAATAAATATCTTTTTTCTTTTTTAAGATCTTTTTTTATATATTTTTTCTTTTCAATATTTCGCTTTCCTTTGGAAAGCTTCTTCAAGAAAAAATTTTTTAAATTTTTGAAAACAAAAAAAAAAATTATTAACAAATTGAAAAAATGTTTCAAATTCTCTCTTATGAAATGATTATAACAAATTATGTGTCTTTTTAATTAAGTACCTATAATTCTGAGCTAAATTGTCTGTGTCTGTCTTGAAATTTATTCTCCTTACATTTGGTACATTAACAATTTCTAACATTTCCAACATATAACGTCTCTTGTAGTTTTTTTCTATATCTAATACTGATGTTTCATCAAACTTTGGATAATCATTATATTTCTTACAATGTGAAGATAAGGATGTCTTCTGTGTTGAAATATTCCTATATTTTTGGTCACATCTATGACTAGCTAATCTCGTTTTAAGTTTATTTTTTGCTGTCCCAATATAAACTTTGTCACAGTTCACCTGGTCATTTCCTCCACATGCTATCCTGTATACTACATCAGATATTTCCATTTTTCCTATTTTATCCTTCATACTGCTAAATAATTTATTTAATGTGTTATATATTTTGTGTGCAATTATATATTTATCTGTGTCATATATTTTACACTTTCTTAATCTCTCTGATATTCCAGGAACATAAGTTAATGATTTATAATTTCTTGGCTCTGCCGTAGAATTTCCTAAATTATGCCTATAACTACCATATTGTCTAATTAATCTGTTAGTTAATTCTACTGGAAAATCATTGTCATTAAGAATATCTCTTATTGTATCCCTATTCTTCAAGTGAAATTCTCTATCACTTATAGTCAATATTCTGTCTATCATATTTTTCGCTGTGTTTATTATCATTTTCCTTGGATGTTTTGAATAAAAATTAATGATTCTTCCAGAAGATGTTGGTTTCTTATACCAATCAAAAACTAACTTATTTTTCTTCCTTATTATCAATATATCTAAATATGGAAGTCTAGATTCTAATTCTCTTTCAATCGTAAATTTAATATCCGGATGGAAACTATTCAATTCTGACAAAATATCATCCACTGCATCTTCTGAAGTTATACAAAATATATCATCCACATATTTTGTGATTATCTTAGGTTTATTTTTAAGTTTAATATATAATTTTATTTTTAAAACTTATTTCAACGGACATAATAGTATGTACTTAAAAAAAAGGTCCTTTGAATATAAAGTTCCCGTTTTTGCCACTTTTTATAGTGGCTTTTATATTGAACTAGTGCATTTATAGTAGTTACCTTTAAAAATATGGGTTAATATTCGAAATGATGTTATTATCAGGATGTCTTGATTTATTGAATTTTATTTTCCTTTTTTTGTGACTTGTTTTTCTATTAGATATAAAAATTGTAAAGATAATAAAATTTTTATCATCTCTTTTTAAGATCTCTACGGAAACACCTTTTAAATTATATATATATATATATATATATATATATATATATATTATTTTAATAGCAAACGTATTTGTATTTACCTTGTATAAATTCTAAAATTTGTGTGTACCATTAAAAAATTAATGTCATATTAATTACTGTTTAAATCACGTCATTGTAAAAAGACCCTTTATATGTGAATATTTAATTTTGATTTGTATCGTTGCAATGGATATCAAAATGTTTTAATTTTAAACGGTCTGTCTTCAGCAACTAGGCCACGTACTTAAAAATTAAGTCACTGTTTTATTCTTTTTACTTTTTGCTATAGTATACTTATTTAATATTTTCATGAATATAGCGTCATTTTTAGAACATCTTGCAATTCTGCGTAAAATGCCAATGGCTGTGCAAGACGTATTGACGGAAAAATGGATACGCTTATAGCAAAAGCAATAGTTTTATGTCATTATAAAAACTCCCTTTTAATATTTTTAACTTAATGTTGCGGATATAAAAACGCTGTCTCTCTGTCTGTCTGTCAGTCTTTAGCGATTCCAAACTGTTGGCTAACTTTTTAATTAAAAATTTTATTCTTTGCACTTCTTGCTATAGTATACTGAGTTCAACAGTTTTATGAATATAGCGTCATTTTCAGAACACCTTCTGATTTCTATTATATTTAGTTATAGGCGGCTACATATTATTATATGTAACATACCTCCTGTGAAAGTGCCAAGGGCTGTACAAGACGTTTAGATGGAAAGCTAGATGAACTTATACTAAAAATAATAAGTTTACGTTTTCCATCTTTGGAACCCAAAAAATATCACTTTATTGTTTGTGATGCTAATTTAATTTTTCACGTTTTGATATTTTTCTAATTTTTAATTTCTCCAGTTAAAGTCTCAATCATTTAAAATTTTCGCTTCTTATCCAAAAAAAAAGTACCAAATCAGAGCTAATATTGAAAACAAACAAAAAATATTTTTTTTGAATCGGTAGTTCAAAAAAGATAGATTTATTGGTTGCAAGTGTAAATAAATAAATAAATAATTTAATAAATGAAATTGTTATTAATTTTTTCAAATTTATAAATGTGTTTGTAAATTAAATATGCTTGGGAATTGTTTTCTTTGCATGATGAACTTTTAATTTCTAAGAACTGATTGCACCTTTTTTTCAAATTTTTCAATGAGCATAATGATTATAAAATTACAAAAAAAAACTGCCTTCTATATCTCCCTGTGTATTATACAAAATAATAACAAAAAACTTTTCTGTTCTAAATATGTATATTTTCAAAAGATTATTTCAGTTTATTTCTGTAAATTTACATCACCTTGTAAAGAAATTAATATTTAATTAATTTATTTATATTTTACTTAAAAACCAAAACAAATCAAAATACAAGCAGGTATTCGCCTACAATAAGAGCCGATGAACAAATCAATCAATTTGTTGAGGGCTTGGGACCTGGACAATTGGTGGGTCGCCAGGTATTAGGAGCACCATCATTAGGTGATATACAACTGTCTCTGTGCTGTCAGAAGAACTGCCTCGAGGTAGAAGTTATAAGAGCGAGAGGTTTACAGGTATGTTTTGTAATTAAAAGTTTATTTTGCAAGTTTTTGTAAGTCGAACGAAAATATTTAGCAAAATATAATAAATGGATAACCGGGCGTTAAGCATCTCCTTATATTTATTTCATTACTGCTTATTTGAGCGATTTAATATTATTATTAATATTATAACTATTGAACTTTAGTGAAGTATGAAAACTTAAACGTAACTTGAAGATAATTATAATCCAGCAGGAAAGAAAATTGCCCAAAAAATCCCAAATTTTTACAATGAGCTATTTCAAAGAAAATTTTATTATTATTAGAACATATTTAATTGGAAAAGCCGACAATATTCAAAATTTTATAACAGCTGTTTTAAAAGAATTTATTATTATTATTATTATTATTATTATTATTATTATTATTATTATTATTATTATTATTATTATTATTATTATTTTTATTGTGAACATTTTATTTTTTTTCTTCGTTATTTGGGAAAATATCATAAAATAATTTCATTTGAATTATATTTTATAAGTATTTACTGTTGAAACAAAAGGGATTAATATATTAAATTAAGTTAATTTTTATTATTAATAATTTAGTATTTAAGTAATAAGTAAAACTTTAATCTTTATTTTTTTATATTATTTTTTTTATTATTTTTTATTTTTAGTTTTCCTTTTTGTTTTCAATATTTCACCACATCATTGGGTGGCATCTTCAAGAAAAAAAACAAGTGTATAATTTTAACAAATCTAACAATAAATGAAAAATTGTTGAAAACAAAACTAAAAAATAAAAATTAACTTAATTTTTTATATAAATAATCATTATTTGGGAAAACTGTTTACTCGTAAAATAACTTAATTTTAGTTACAGTTATTTGACCTTTTTAATATTGAATAAGGAATTTATTTTTCAAGATTAAAACTCTATATAAAAAATTGATTTGAATTCACCACATCATTGGGTGGCATCTTCAGAACAAATCAGTCAATAAATGAAAAATAGTTGAAAACAAAAATAAAAAAATTAAAATTAATTTATATATTTTTACAATAAAAACCTTGTGCTTATAAAAAAACTTAATTTTCTTTTTCTTTCTTAAATTTATTTAATTTTAATTTTATTTAAATTACAGCAAAAACCCACATCGAAAATGTTACCGGCTCCATATGTTAAAGTATATTTGGTTTCGGGTAAAAAGTGTATAGATAAAATGAAAACATCGACGGCCAGACGTACTTTGGAACCTTTGTATCAACAACAATTGGTTTTCCAGCACTGCAACACTAAAGGCTGTGTCTTACAAGTAATATTAATTTTTAAATTATTATTTTATAATTAAAAATTTTATAAATTTTAATTTAACTGCCTTAGGTAACCGTTTGGGGTGATTATGGCCGTATTGAAAAGAAAGTATTTATGGGCGTAGCTCAGATAATGTTGGATCAAATTGATTTATCGAATGGCATTGTAATTGGCTGGTATAAACTCTTCGGCACCACATCACTGGTCAGTTGTCCTGCCAATACAGGTTTATCTAGACGTTCATCACTCGCATCGCTTGAATCACTTAATTTAAGATTTTAAAAATCAATAGTCAATCAGTCCTTCCCCCTACTTCACTTTTTAATAACATTAAAACTTTTTAATTATAACAAAACTATAAAACAATACATTTAAAGAAGTTTAGTAGTTTCATCATTAGAAATTTAATTCAAATCAATACAAAAAGAAAGTATATTCTGCTGACATGTCCTAATGACAAATAACGTTTTTTTTTAAGTTTTCAACATTTTGTGTTAACATAGACATCAAAATCTTAATTAGAAGTAGTTAAAAATTATTTCACCACCAACTTCAGTAGTATATCGATTTTCATCACATAATAGCAGCAAATTGATTTTTATTAATAAAATAGCTGTTTTTTATTAAAGTTATATTATTTAATTCTATTGCAAAATTATTTAAACAAAAAACAAAAAATATACATCATCATAAATACTCGTATGTTAAACTTTATGTAATTTTTGGCATACAGTTTACTTCTCCAACGTAGTTCTTAGGTATGTCACTTCTTTTATAAACCCCCTTTAAACACTAACGCATCTTTTGTTATTCCTTTTGTTTGGCTTTCGTTTATTAACAGCATGTTTTATTACCTTAATGAAATTATTTGCTTCAAATTCCTTGTTTATTGAGTTTTTAATATTATTAGCCTATTTGAAGCTTTATAATACAACTAATTCCCATTAACTGTATTTTCAAATGCTTGGTCTAAATAAGAGATTAACTGGAAATGATATAAGCAGCCGTTCGCTGTTGTTGGAAACTAAATTCGGGCTTTAAAATAAATTTTATGCTTGTAATAATATATGTCCCAAAATTTAGGCAAGAAACACATTTGCCGTCAGTTGCACAGTAAAGAGTTGGCAAAGATATAAAGAATTTTTCAACAAGAAGTTTGTTTTCTAAAACAAAAATGGAATAAAATGTTTCTTATTTTTATAAAATTACGAAGACAAAATTATGAACAAAATTGATATCTGGCAAATCTCCACAACGACCACGCTGACAGATGTCAATCCTTATTCATTAATAACATCTATCCTTAACATAGCCCCACAAAAAATAATGTGGTGTGAAATCATACAATCTGGCTGGCCACTTAACTGTTAGTTATCGTCAAATTATGCGATCGGAAAATCTGGTTCGCAATAGATTGACGTGTGACACCATCCTGTTGACACCATATGTCAGTGATATCCATCCACGTGATCAAAAATAGGCCAAAATTTAGTTTTTAGCATCTCGCGATAACGTGATCCATTGACCAAACGGCCCATTCACGCCTCCAGATCACATAGCGCACCATACAGTGACATGCGTGATAAGATTTACGTCTGTACCTACCCATTTAAACAATAACCAGACGGTAGATCACACCGTCATCCTCGCCCTAGAAGGCCTTCAGATACGTATATCCTCCAGTCACTCCTAGTTGCAACTTCAAAAGACCGGAGCAGCCCGCAGCCTTTACTCCTTGCTGAGGAGTTGGAGACAATCCAACTCCTGGTCCAAAATACATGAAGCTTAATAAAATTTAAGAACACAACGGCAATTATACTCACTGGACCTGGACCATTCATTGTGTTCATTGTGAATGATCCGACCCATACAACTCAAATAAGGGCCTCGAAACCACAACCACCACAATACTCCCGAAGGGCCAACCTCAATAATCAGTCAGAGGACAGCTACAAGGCTAAAAAGACAAATAGCTGAACTCTGGGGCTTTACCGATTCCCGTGGAAATATAGTGGAATTGTCCAGTTGGCACCTGCTAGCCTATCAGGGGACTGGGCTCCCTTTATCCCCCGAAGACATATGTGATGACAACGTGTGATTAGATTTATATCCGCGTCTGGCCATTAAGCCTTAATCAGATGGTGGATCAAACCACTGCATAATTTGCAACGTCATGCTCGTCCTAGGAAGCCGAAGCTATAATTCTATGCAACAGAACTTTCTAGTTGTGACTTCTATGATTCCAGAGACGGGCTGCAAATTATCACTCCTTGCTGGAAACATTTCACCAGGTAGGTTTTATTAAAGGTGAAATGAACCCGGCCACCACAGAACCATAAACTGATATGGGGCCGCGAAACCACAACCAACACGATACTCCCATATAGGGGCCAACCTCAATAATCAGTCAGAGAACAGTTAAATGTCTAAAGAGACAAATAACGGAACTCTGCGAGCTTACTGATTCCCGTGGAAATAAAGTGGAGTTTCCAGTTGTACCCCTGCTGACTTCAGTGGACTGGGTTCCCTTTTTCCCCCAGTTGCACAGGTCTAAGTTGTTATTATCCCCAAAGACCATATATATGTGCCCCCGGGGGTACATATGTGATGACAGAGTGTGATTCGTTTTACATCCGTATGTTGTCCGAAAATATCATGAATTTTACGAAATATAACTTTAACAGAACCACCATTTTCATAGTGAATTTTAGTTATTTTCGTGCGAAATCGAATTCATTGCAACAATTGCCAATGCATCTGCCACGAATACGTCAAAAAGTGAATATCAAAACTATCATGTTGTTGGTGTTGCTGCAATTGAAAAACGATCTTCTTGTTGAAAAACCCGATAAAAGGTACGCAAAATTCTGTAAATTACATACTGCAACAAAAAATTAAATTCTTATGCTGTCGAATATACCTTCAGCTGATTTTACATGTGAAACTTTTCAGATAAGAAAGTTAATTATTTTCAAAATATATAAAAAAAGAAATTGTGTACTTTTGACAAATTACCAACAGCAAACATAAACAATTTCAAAACAAATTAACGACAAATCCTATAACATAATAATGGGATAAATTGAATTAAACAATAATTTAAAAAATCTTTAATTGAAATTAGTTGTGTTTGTCATATAAACTGTAGCTTAAGAATTCATAGTTTTTGTTTACTTAAAAACCTCACCGTAACTAAATGCATATATTTTATCATATTATTATTTTTATATTTTTTATTACTCTGTATAATAAGCCGCAAAAAATTTAATATAAATCCTTTCAGCATTTCAATGCATTTTTATTTCACTCTCATTATTAATTGTCTTCATTATCATTAGAAAAATATAAAAATTTTCCGAGTTGCCTAAAAGAATAAACACTTAAAACAAATTTGTAAAATGGCTAGTTTTTCTTTGTAACGGAAAATATAAAAGCTAGAAATGATCACAAAATGTCTAGTATTCATTTCATTTAAAAAAGCCACATAAGACGCATTTTACTTTAAGCAGTTTTAAATTAAAGCTTTTCTAGCTTCATTAACTCTATAAATAGAAATATGTCTATCCGGCATTTTTGTTAGTGTTATTTTTTAATATTTATAAAATAACTTTATATCCTTTTGTTCTTTGCTAAACAACAAAATTAAACTAACACATAAACATACTACAGGGTCGTCCTATTGTTTGGGCTGGAGACACCATAATGGAAGAAGATTGTGAATAATATCAGATATATGTTTTCAAAATTAATGTAAAACTCACACAACTATTGTAAGTAGCCAAAAAAAAAAAGAAGCACCCAAAACGAAAAAGGTTGTGAACTTAACTTCATTCAGTATAAAACGGCCAAAATGTCAACACAAGTCACACATAATAAAAAACACAAAAGATTACACCATTAATGAAAAATAAACAAACAAACAAACACATCCTACAGGAACTAAACACTGGGTGGAGAGTGTGAGTTTATTTTGAATTCCTTAAATCAAAGCATTTAGAGTCTTAGCCGCTCCAAAAAATCTTTAGACAGCTAAAGTAAAAAAGTAAAGTTCTTAAAATATTGTATTTAAATACATTATTATTAAAAGTTTTTTTTTTATTTTGAAAATTTTGCATAAAAAAATTATTATTTATTATTAATTTTTTTTTAACAATTTTATTTTTTTCAAATAATTTTCAATTTAATCTACGTTAATTTGTGCTGGATTCCTCTTCTGATATTCTCTGCTACTGCTTTTATAGCTCATCAGTGGGTTTTACTCCCAAAATTTAAAATATTATTTTTTATTTACATTTCTTTATCTTATAATTACAAATTATAAAATAAACTTAAAATAGGAAAGAAGAGCAATAGCAGCATAGGCCTTCAGCTCAGCACATGTTAAATATTATTGTAATAGAGGTTTTTTTTTGATACATTTAGATGAAATTGTATAGGTTGGAATTTTTTCAATAGAATAGAAGGGTGAAGAAGAATATACAGAGGATCGGAATTGTGTAAGATTCTTCTACTGTCATTACTAATTCTGGGACAGTCACTAAGGAAGTGGGACGGTGTTGTAGGATATGAAATAGGACAGTTGCAAAAAGGTATGCTATTAGGGTTCAATAGTGATTTATGTGTTAATTTAGTGTGACCCAAACGAAGTCGTTCGAATTTAATACTGTCGAGTCTATTTACAGCTAAGGAGCCATATCTCATGAAGTCATAAATTGTTTTGCGTTCTTTGTTAATAGTTTTATACCATGAAGAAGAAGCGTTAAATAATTTATTTTCAATGTCCTGGATTAGGTCAAACTCTACCAGAGAAATTAGTTCCTTGCGGAGATAGTTGTGAGTTGCCTGTAGTGGGAGATAAATAGCATTTCTTGCAGATAGGTCAGCAAATTCGTTTCCCTTTATACCACAATGTCCCGGTACCCAGACAAGTTTTAAGTTAGGGCATCTTGAAATAAGTTCATTTCTTATATTAGAGACATAGTATTCATTGTTAAAATTTAAAATAAAAAGTGTTTTTGTTTTTCAAAATATTTGCTGCTGTATTTGTATGAACGTGTTTTTGAGTTTTGTTGTCTTTTTGCTGTGCTCTTGAATTTTCTATACAAAATTTGAAAAAGTAAAATAAAATATTTCAAAAAAATGTTATATATTTATTTATTTATTTATTCACTATCATAGGTACATTATCTTTAACAATATTTACAGTTTTTGAGTTTCTATCATTAAGATATTTCAGCAAATTATCACATTTTCATTATTATTAAAAACTTATTAAGTTAATTTATTTAATAGGAAAACATAGTAAAAACCTAAGATATAATATCATAAAAAAATGAACTGGGAAGCACTAAGACAACATCTAATGGATACTTTACTTGATAGCAAAGTTAAAATCAGATATTATCAAATCAAACCTCTCAGATGGGCGTAGTTCGACCTTCTGCATTTTTCTCTAAATGACAGCGCCATGTCAGTTATGAATCGTCTTTACGTTTGCTTTTGAATGCAATTCGACAGTTGGGAATCTTGAATTGTAAATTATTTTTAAATTTTTATTCTGTATTACTTGTAGCTTTTTTAGCACGTTTTTATGCACATTTTAAAAATTAGTAATTTATTTTTAAAATTCAATTTTGACTTCTATTCAAAATGGGATACAAAGATCGTCCGCATTTGATTGCTCTAAGACGTGCACTCTCAAACTGCTCTTTGAAATTCAGTTCCTGGTCCAAAGTAACTCTAAGATATTTTACGCATTTCGTGAACTCTATTTCATTACCTTGAATCCTGAGATTTTTAGTAGGAACTCTCCTAGGAGACTTGTTGTAGGGAAACAAAATAGCCTGAGATTTATCATAATCAATCTTTATTTTCCATTTAGAAAAATATTTTGTAGTTGTTAACAAAGCGTTCGCAATCCTGTTCACAAATGAACTAGAAACTTTACCGTGACAGATTATTACGCTGTCATCAGCATAAAATGCCACGAAGTTGCCTCTGGAAATTTTGAAATCGAAAATGTACAGAGAATAAAGCAATGGTGATAGAACTCAGCCTTGGGGAACACCAGCTGGTATGTTACGCATGGCTGATTGATTTCCGTCAACATTAACCAAAAACTTTCTGTCCTTAAGGAAATTCTTTAGAAGTTTTGTTAGGTATAAGGGAATATTTTAATTTTGTGAAGCTTGTATAAGAGACCTTTGTGCCAGATAGAATCAAAGACTTTTTCCACATCTAGTAGTAGGATGCCAGTAGAGTACCTTCGGTTTTCGTTTGATTTAATAATATTAACCACTCTCTTAATCTGATGAATGGTAGAGTGTTCTGCTCTGAAACCGAACTGATAACGATGAATCAGGTTGTTATCCTCTACAAATGATTAGAGTCGATGATGAATAATTTTTTCAAATAATTCCCCCAAGGAGCTTAATAGACTTATTGGGCGGTAATTGGATGGAAGTCTTGCATCTTTGCCTTTTTTTGGATTGGTGTAACCTTAGCTATTTTAAATGCACTTGGAAAGTAGGAGTTTATGATACAGAAATTGTAAATTTTTGGTAAGCAATTTAAAGCTGTATTAGTCAGATTCTTTAACAATGTTAAATATATAAAATAAGAAAAAGTATCGGAAAAACAGAAAATAAAAATTTGTTTAAGCGTTGCCATTCAGTTGTTGATGTAGTGAAAGGCTATTCCAAATGCGAACAGCATGCAAATATAATTGCCACTCAGACACTACATGTTGATGTCGAGGTGTTATTTCGATTTCGAGTTCTAGCTGATTGGGAAAAAAACGTATTTTTTATAAAACAAATATTTATTATTATTATTATTGTGTAAGGAAACCAGAGTAGGATTTTTTATGAGATTTTACAAACTAAGCCCATAAAGATTATGTGAAACAGATGAAACATAATCATATCTACCCAAACTATAAACATATTTAATAATATTGTTAAATAGAATGTTCAATTTTCTTTTACTAATGGCGTCACAGTTGCCACATAGTTGATATCATATATGCTTTGGTGAGCAAAGTTCTTATCCGTAACGAAGTAAAATATTGAGTGGTCCATAGTGCCTGTAACTTCACATACACCTGATCAACTAACGTGTTTAAAGGGTCCGACCATGTCAACCAGTTGTTAAAAATTAAACCGAAATATTTTGCCTTCATAACAATTTCAATATTCTCGCCATTCAAAACAATGTCGCCTAAAAAAGTTATTGCTCGCCAATGACAATACTCTTAGATTTATAAAGGTTCAAGCAAAATCGGCCTGCACAAGCCCAGTGATAAACTTTCCATAATTCATTATATAAAAGTGATAGACCAGTGGTACAGCATTTTCAGCTGGGGTACCTACTGTAAGTTGTAGATGGATGTTTCATTTTGAGACCAATATATTGCAAATAATAGAGGTCCTAGAATATACCCCTGTAGCACACCTATGATACGTGACAATTTTCAGACAATACCTTATTCACAAAACCGACTGTGTGCGACTCCATATATTTGAATTAATAGGCTCGATCGATGTGTATGAAAATATAAAAAAGAATTTTAATTTCCTAAGTAATATATCATTATCCATCGTATCAAATGCTTTAGAGTGGTCTAGAAGCACTATAAAACATATGCTCCAATCTTCCAATTCATGCCGTATATCTTCAATTACTTCTGCAAGAGCACTAGTGCAGCTATGATACTGACGAAGACAACATGACAACATATGCTGATATAAAATTTTTTTAAAAGCTTTTAATAGAAAACAAAGAATGATAACTGCCCAATATTCGCCATTCGCTTTAAGCAGTGGTAACATTTTTTTTAAATTTCCATATCGATGGCAACGTTAACGACATGATATTATTATTATTAAAAAAGTTATGTGACGTAAGGAAGAATTAGAAGCAAAAAAAGCTTTTCCATAAATTTTGGGTGTATATTATCAGGTCCCGTATTAACCATTTGCTTTAGGCAGACACAAAATTTTCGCATTTTTCCATATCAATGACAAGATATTTTAAATAAATTAAGGAAAATTCGTTTTGTGAGAAGGTTCTACAAAATTTAAAGCACTTTAATTAAAAACTTTTCTACATAATTTGTTTATATTTTAAATACTTCAAATATTATATTTTATTATTATTTATTATTTAAAAAAAAGATTAAAAATAAAAATTTGGCTGTATCTTTGTATAAAGGGTTTTTGAGTTTGTTGCCTTTTTGCTCAGTGGGTTTAATGAAAACTCTCATTTAATCAATTTGTCAAAGAGACATAAGATTCTGAATTTTCTATACAAAATTTGAGCTAAAATCCTTTGATGAACCATATGAGCAGTAGTGAAATGGTCATATGGAGCTGCTTGCCCATGCAGTAATACATTTAAAACATTTCTTCAATAATATTTATTTTATGACAATATCAGAAAATATTTTCATGTTTCTAAAACACTTAAGCACAAATTAATGTAGCTTAAATTAAAAATGTTACAAAAATATAAAATTGTTTATACTTTAATAAGAACTTTAAAATTATAAGAAAAACGGTAGATTAGCACATTTCTCAAATGTATATAACACTAAAAATAATTTTATTTATTTCAGAATCAATGGTTTTACAAGCTTTACTAGCCATTTTATTATGCTTTGTTTTATACAAAAAAAATTTTTATATTTTTCTAAATCACATATTGCAAAATAACTAAATAAATATATGCACATGACTAAATGATTTTAATATTAATCAGTATTATTTAATAGAGTTAAATATTATTTTTATTAATTCAATTACAGTAACCCTTACAAAGGGCTGCCACATTAGCAGCCAATCAATAGAATCCCAAAGCGATAGAAAACAAAATCAACCAAGAAGGATTTTTGTTCTGAACACAACTTGAAAGCTTAAAAGGGGGAACTGAATTTCAAAAAAGAAGTTAAAAAACAGAAAATGAATCATTAAAGCAAATATCGTTTTTTAAGCATTTCAATTAACTATTCTTAAGTTAAAATAAAGAAAAAAGCAAAGCAGAAAATATTGCAAACAGAACAACACTAATCAGGACATTTAAAGGTTTAAAAACTCTAATAAACAAATGGAAATTCAAAACAAACAAAAACAACAAAACAAAACTCTATATATAATGACAAAACGAACGAAACCCAGCTTAAAATGTAAGAATAATTGAATAATTATAATAAAAAAATATAAATAAAAATAAAAAAATTTAAAGTAAAGTATGTAAAAGAAAATTGCATTTAATACCACAAATTAAATTTAGTAAAACAAATTTAAATATAAAATAAAAAATAAAAAAGGAAAACATTAAAAAAAAACAAAATCTGTATTATAAACTAATAGCTAAAATAATTGAATAAAAAATATTTGTTATTTAATTTAAATTAAAATATCAACAGGGTGGTCATTGAAATGATAAGATTGCTGTTGCTTTATGCTCTGTTTAAACAAAATTATAAAGAATATCAAAATGTTTTAATAACTAAAATATCTTCTTCTCTAATAGTTCAATATAAAGTTATGCTTTTCGTAATAATAGTAACATTTGTATACTTGTAATCTAAAGGATTAAATGGCATATTACTTTTTCCTTCAAGTCGGTTGAAGCATTAATATTATTTAATTAATGCTACCTCCCCAAATTAAAGCCTTTGGCTCGTGTCTAATTTACAAACCACCATGTACCTGTTAAACGATTGAATGACCTATTGTTTTTTAATTTATACCATGGCAATTTTTTTTACTTATTTACGTTTAATACAATACAAAATTACAAGTCTGGGCTGATATGTACACAAATTGATTTTCATGGTTACTTGTGTATCTCTTTCTTTCTCTCTCTCTCTCTCTTAGTTGCTTTATCAACTGTATTTTTTATTTGTAATTAAATACGACTACGTTACACCTGGACACATTGCATTCAAAATTGCTCTAATGAAAAATAGAAGCAATAATCAGTTAATTTTTATTGATACACCAAGCGCTCGTGATACAGAATGCTTATGGAAGCCCGAATTTTTCAAAAACCCATTACAGTTGTAATTTTTGACCGTTTCAATTTTTCGATTGGCTTAAATACGGAAAAATTGTCTTTACGACTTCTATTTGTTTTACACATAATACATTTTTATTCGTTAGTGTGTAAACTCTAACAAGCGTAGTCTTATTTCGCCCGTATCTAATTGGAGTTTATAACGTATGGAAATAAAGTACTGTTGTTATCAAAAGCCAAAAAAGCAATAAAAATACTACTGTGGCTCTAGACACCTAGATAATGATAATGGGAAATATATAATTTTTTATTTAAATATAATAAAATTAGCCAAATCAGCAGATATAAAATCAAAAAGAAAAGTTATGCAGCTTTAAAAACCCATCAAAAGCATGGGAAAACCAGCTATATGAGTCAGCACGAGTAGACAAATGATATTAACGATACATTTCGAACAAATGATGGATGGTTTTTCCCCGCCTTAAAACTTAATAAACTTAGCGATGGCATTAAATACAGTCATTACATTTATTAACAAAATTTATACTAAAGTTCTTTATATCCTTCACATATACCATTAAAATGTCTTCCTAATATCACATTTATGAAATAAATAAATACCCCCAGATTTAAAGTCCAACAAAAAAATTTTCAGAGTTATTTGAATCAAACCTTAATAAGACTATTGAAATTAATTCCTTGGATTATTGCAAAACCATGAAAACATTTAAATTTAGCAGCATTCACATAATAGCGATAACAAAATTTGAAATAGCAGCAACAAGTGTATTTTAAAATCACACGAGTAAGTAATTTAATTGTTGATGTAGAATTGAAAGATCACCTGTGATCAATTTTATTAAAATTATGGATTTGGTGTTATTTATGTAGCTGTGCAATATACAGAAAATATTTTTTAAAAGGTGATTTAAAATGCTGCTTAGTAGCAGAAATAAATTTAGAAAGTAGAACTTTAAATGTTAGAACAATCCAAGGAGTAAAGTAGTTCTCAATTACGAGCGCCTATTCTTCTGGACTTATTGATGCTATAACATCAAGGCATATTAGCCTTTGGCTCTTCGTTAAGAAAATGTTATTTTTATATGAACACCAAGGTCTAACCCAATCGCTTGTACTGCAATCACTTCTATAGTGACGGCACTAAAGATCGCTAAACATATTACACGCAGACCTATTTTGTAAATAATAATTAACACTAAAACCGGACTGTTCATATAAATTATGTATTCTAGTTATATGGAGAAACATTATACCTTCAAAAGTTGAGGCTTAATTTGGCTATCGACAGCTTGTTTCTTCTTGGAAAATTTTTTTAATCATTTAATCATTTTTAGCAGCCTTGATTCAAAGTCCATTTCAAATTGTGATCCATACTATCAAAAAAGGTGTTATAATATTTTTGTGTTATTATTATTTTTAATTATATTTCTTCTGACTTTTGCTGGTCTAGTTCATTCTTTAACAGTGTGCTATATTTTCGCTTCTTCTTTAAACTAATTGTTCATTTACTGTAAAGCATCAATTTATATTTTTCTAAAACTCTACAAAGTTTTTTCATAATTATTTTGTTATAGTTTCTAAGTATTTTCTGAATGTCTTAAAGCAATGCTTTAACAATAACTATTGAGACCTTAAAATGTAAATAACGCTTAGTTAGTTATTTAAAAAGAATTCAGTTAATCCTTAGGTACTTAAAATATAAGGTGCTAGCCAAACTCTACAATATGATCTTGGCTATTTTAAATTACTCTTGTAAATGTTGATCCATAATACTTCCAGGACCGTCTCAATATTTAGAATTTTGTAAAAAGTGTAATCCGTCAATAACTCACAATTGGAAATTAGGAACTTTTCTTGAAGAAATATACTTTCTACATTTAACAAAACAAATTTAAATAGGGAAATCCGTATGTGAAAATTATTAGACGGTGTGAGGTAAAATAATGTTTCTCCTTTTGCTGCATACAATGCACATCCAAATATACTAAAAAACAATACGATACTAATAGTAATACTGTCTATTAAATTAAACTGCTGAGGATTTATTAATTTTGCTCTATAAAATCAGTCCCTTGATTTTATGACGAAAAGCGTTTCAGTAATAAATTTTCAGTTTTGTTCCCTCTGGAGTCAATTTTTGCAGAATATTCAAACATTCAGAGACACTAAAACAGTTTGTTTTATTGTCCATTAACTGCAGTTCACTACAAACTGCGCCTTAGCTGCGTTAAACAACCTCCTAAATTCAAACTGTGTTTTAATTTTATGCAAAAAGAAAACCGTTTTCAAAAGTGCCAAACTATAAATAAAGTTTGTTTTTCTTTTATATATTTGAGTTTCAAGAAAAAAAACTGAAAAAATATATGAATAAATAAATTAAAACTGAGCCATTTAAGCCAAAAATATTTAAGTTAATTATACATTTGATTAATTTTAAATACAAAACCACAGGCAATTAAACGTATTATTTTGATGAGCACTTTTGACATAAAAAAATATTAAAAATTATTAATTTATTACTTCTTAAAACTAAAAAAACAAAAAGCAACTAATAAAACATTATTTTTAAATAAAATTATTCATAGTTGAAATTTAAATTGAACAAAAATAAAAAAATCACAAAAGAAATCTATTTAAAATATATTTGAAACAAAAACAAAAAAAATAAACAGAAAGTTATAAAAATAATATTAACTTATTTAAAAACTAAGTTAAACTAAAAAGAAAACAAACGACCATTCTTTAATGAACAAAAACAAAACAAAAAAAAAATAGTAAGAAAAACTATATTAAATAATAAAATAAAATAAATTATTAAAATATAATCAAATAACACTAAGTAACAAGGAAATTAAAAAAATTTTGCTATATTATTATAAAAAACACAAAAACAAAAAAAACTATAAAAAAAAATCAGACAATTTCAATTTAATATACTGAGAAATATATTTAAAAAAACCTTTATATTTATTAAATAAAAATTAATTTATAAAAAAAAACAAATAAACTGTAAATAGTTAATTTAATATTTAAAGTAAAATTAAATATTATTGAAAAAGAAAATAAAAATATTTATTAATATTAAAATTTAGTTACCAACCAAAGAATTATATAAATAAAACAAAATTTATTCATACTTAAATATAAAAATATAAAATTTGCAAGAATGAAAAATAAATTTAAAAAAGAATTAGCATTTGTATTATAATATTAAAAAATTAAATATATATAAATTTATATATATATATAATAAATCAAAAACATGCATAAATCGTTAAAAAATATTTTTTAGTTTCTTATTTATATAAAAGGAATAATTTGAAAAATATCAAACCTTTATTATTTTCAGATTATTTATATTTATTTACACAAAACCAGGCATGTTTTTCAACGCATATAAAAAAAGCTGTCTGTATTTAAAATAATACGAATATTTTTTTTATTAAATGAACAGAATAATGTAATTCGAATTTTTTTTAATTTTTTTTGGTCATCTCTGCAAGCGTTATATTCTTATTCTCCATAATTGTTTAATGAAAAAAAAACACTTATGCTATTTGATATCGACATCCTGAACTTTGTTATACTAAGAAATTGAGTTCTTATGCAAATTAAAATGTTAATGTTAATAGCACTAAGGGGCAAATATTGACAAAGATAACGTGGCAAGTGCTCTTAAATTTAGGCTTTGTTCCCGCTATCTATCAAATATATTCAGAAAACGTCAAATTAAAGTCTTTAGGAATGGTATATTAACAAACTATTGAATTTGCTTGTGCGCAGTAAAAATTCATTAAAATACACGAAGAAATGCAAGCTCAAGTCGGCTATTAAATTTATAATTTAAACCCACTATCTATTAAATATATTCTGAAACCGATAATCTGTCATTTAATTAAAGGCATTAGGAATAATAGATTAACTCAGTATTGAATTTGCTTCTTCCCAATGAAAATTTATCTAAATACACGAAGATATGCAAGCCTAAATCGCCTTTTAAATTTAGAATTTAAACCCACTATCTATCAAATATATTCTGAAAACGGCAAAAGTCATTACGAATGGTATAATAACACACTGTTGAAGTTGCTTCGCCGCAGCGAAAATTTATCTCAATATACGAAGAAATGCAAGCTAAAGTCGACTGACGTTAATTGTAAAGCCATACTCAAAATAAAAGTAAACAAAAATTCTCCCAATTAATATAGAAAATTCCCTGTAAGGTTAACTGAATTATCTTGTACTTCGACAAATGCCGTAAAAGGAATTAAATTAAATATTACAAAAGACTTTTAGAAATCGAAATTATGATGAAGTTAAGCTTCATAATCTTACGAAGAATGCATAAAGTTGGTCAGACAACAAATAAGGAGCCATCATGCCCATTAAGGCGACAGCTCAATAATCCAAATCTATATCTCAGGCTGTTTGCTAGTACAAAGTACCTTAAATACAAGAAAAATCAGCAGGCCATATTGGTAGCAAGCGACTAACACGAAACTCTTAGTTAACGACAAGTAAGCAAAGTTATTAAAATAGTAATTTTTAGTGTTCCATACGTAAAGGATTTGTTTGTAACAGCCCTCTATCGCTGGAATCGAAATAAATAGAGGCTTAAAATCTTTATAGAAGGTGTATTATTATATATAAAAACATATAACATATAAACAAATATGTAAGGTGCCCCTGTAGGCTAGTAGTTAGTGTACTAGCTTGTTAGTATGGGGGTTGTGGATTTGATTCCCAACGAAGACCTTGGTTTTTTTCAATACAAAAATAAAAATTGACTGTCGGTGTGGCTGCTCAGCGATGAAGGCTGGTCGCTGAAGTCATTGGTCGCTATGCTGTCTTATACGGTATTTAATTTCCGACTATCCTTCTACTTTCACCACCTGTTTCATCTCTTCTCCATCCCTTTCCTAAAGAATGTAGCACGGTACTTTACTAAATAGGCATTGCTGCTACTTTAAAAAAAATTAATAAAAACAAATGTTAAAAAATTAAAAGGGAAAAGGTTGTAATTATCACATACGTAATCTTGGTTTGAACCACAATAGCCAGACACTTTCACTTTATTTATGCCCGCTATCAGAACGATTACAAAAATTTAAAGTTTATTTGGCATCAGTTAATTTTGACCAGTTTGGATCTATATTTCAAACAGTTATAGACTTATAATAGATATTTGTACGGAATATGTGAATAAATTAAGTGAATCCCTAATAACAAGACCAAAGTACACATCTTTGAAATTAGCAACGTAAAGTGCCTTCTTGCAATGAATGGCATTCAATCGGTAGATAACCACCTGTCTACATGTATTATTTCACATATTATCTCAGATAATATGACCATTCAGTAAATAATGAAATAAGTTAATAAGAAGCAACACAGCTATTGATTTTTAGTTTAAAACTAATAAAAAAAATTTGTTTGGTGTAATAATTATTTCTTTTACCTTTAACTCGTTTTGTCATTGGTGCTTAAGCACCTCTTAATTATTGTTTATGCTTTGATGTTTCTGCACATGTATTTTATATGCAAAATTCTCATTTAATCAATAAAATTTTAAAACATAAAGAATGTATTTAAATGTTTCCTCATAATGAGTCGTTATGAGAAAACAACGATACAATGCTGCGGTTATTTAACTTTTCCTTGGCGGTTCCTTACCCTCCATGAAATGGTCTTGTTTACACTTACGCTGATAGAAAAGTGTCGATTGGGAAATAAATAAGCAGCAGTCCAAATGAAGGCCATTTGTAAATAATTTAAGCCAATATATGAAAGACGGCAAAGTTTTAATGTTTGTTTTAAACCAATCATAAACCTATTTAAAAATAATATATAAAATAGCTAAATCTTGATTTAGCGCTTTCCTTGGAAAAAAGAGCTAAAATGATAATTTTTAATGGTTGATTAATTTCATTACTGATTTTAAATGCAACATAAAGTTTGTTACAAAACACAATAAACACTTTAAAATGTTTGATGTTATTATCATATACTAAAAGTCCATATATTCGAAAACATGTCTGGTTAAATAATAATTAAAATTCACTTAACTCTTCCAAAAAACTTCTTCATTTATATTTTATAATTTAAAAGCATGTATTTTTTGAAAACTTTATAAATATATTTTTTTTAAATTGTACTTTGCAAACTACTTAACAGATTCTTTAACACAATGAAATAAACAAAAAGCTTACAATAGAATGAGGGTGTTAAGCGTATTTGAATTTTCTTAACACAACAAATCACAACAGTAAGCAGTCTCGCTACCTGCTATTAAGGCAAAATGTGTACAAATTAAATTCAAATCCTATTAATGAATTAATATTTTCTCACAGTGTTTCAGTTGAAACAAAAAGTCCCATTTTGATGTATTCATAATTATAGTTAATTAACTTTTTGCTATTTTATAAATAATTATCGAGTACAATGTCTTGGTGTAAAAATTAAATAAATTTTATTTTATTTTCAATATGTCAACACATCATTGGGTGGCATCTTCAGAAAACAAATTAATAAATAAATGAAAAAAAAAAATGTTCAACAATTTTATATTTATTGCTTGATTTATTAAATCGTTTATTAGCTTTTTTTTCTGAAGGTGCCACTCAATGGTGTGGCAAAATATTAAAAGTAAAAATAAAATTTATTGAATTTAAAAAAAAACCTTGTGCTTAAAAATATTATTTATAAATTTTTAAAGTTCTTTTAAAATAAAGCAATATTTAGTTAAAAATATAAAACATGCATATACTCCTTTTTAACTTAATTCCTGAATTGTTTTAAACCTTAATAATAAAGTTAAATATTATAATTTTATTATTTTTTCTAAAGACCTTAAATGAATTGAGAAATATTGTCAATAATAAAAATTATTTTATTATGTTGTTTGTTTCTCCTCCGCCAGTAAATGAAATAATATTGCCATTTTCCGTCCTAACTGGCTGGTTCGTATTCGATGGCAAACGCTTTCGATGCGAATCGAATACGAACCAGCCAGTTAGAACGGAAAATGGTAATATTATTATTTTATTAATAAAGTGGAAATTTGTCAGTGCTTCGTTATATTCTTAAATTATATTTTCTAAAAATCGCTAATGCATTATATTTCTAATAAATATAAGTGAGAATTTTTCGGCGACTCTTAAAGAAAGAGGAAGCTTGTGGCATTTCATAGATATTTCACATAATGATGCGTCTCTCCTGTTGGTCTAAATCAGTTGCTTTCAAAAAACTTGCGAAATGATGTTAACTCAGGCTTGACATCCAATGTCCTAGCTTGTGCATGCAACAGTACAAGGAGTTTGCTAATCTTTAACAAGAAGTGGAGGCATGGTCCTGCTACCATGCACTCGAAAATTGCTACTAAGGCGAGTATGCGTCGTGGGGGGTGGGGGTGGGTGTGTTTTTTCCTTCATCCAGTGGTAAGATCACCGTCAGATTAAGTGCTGACGTGAGACTTATCACATACATATTTATCCTATAGCAAACATGAGAAGAAAGTTCTCATTAAACTGATATGGAAAACAAAAAACATGTTCCCAAAAATGTGCCAGGCATAGCACAAAATAGAAACCATTATTTATAGAGCAATAAAGTACCTTATCTTATCTTGCATCTTTAAAATCATTTATTATTAGTTCTCAAAATATTATGTACAAAATGCTTGTTGTACTATTGTTAATCTGAATATCATTTTCAAATCAAGTTGTTAGGTAGAAATTTAAAAACTGAGACTCTTAAATAAGTATTATCCGATTAATAAATAAAAAAAAGAATATTTTTAATCTTCATAATATTGAGTTCTAAAATAAATAAATCATTTCCTAGCTGATGTATTAAATAAAGCTAATGAAATTTTTAAAAACTTTTTATTAAGGAAAATCAAATGTCTCTCTTCATTTTTGGTTTATTATTACAATACAAAACGAACTACTTGTTTAATTAAATCAAAATAATGATATGAAAATTCTTATTTTTAGGTGAGCCAATGCTCGAATAAATAGCCTTCTTTAAATTTATCAAACCTGACTGTTACACTAATAGACATAGAAGACACTTTATTCATTTCACTAAAAGAAAATCTTTTGACTGTTCTTATGAGCAGTGAGCATCTGCCTTATTATGCACTTTGTGAAACTTGCTCTCTCCCTTTTTTTCTATTGATTTATTGATAAAAATAAAATATATAAGATTAATCCATGAAACTTTTATTTGAACGAATAAAATTTAAAACGCAAAGTTATTCCATAATTTCTGTAATGCAAAGGCGAGAAAATTAATATACCTCCTTGTTTGAGAAAAAATCGTTACATATACGATTACATAAAGCTAGCGATTACATAAGCTATACTAAGTGGTAATCAGTGGTGACGCGTTCGCTTACTTCGCCACTTACATTTAACATAGAAATGTCATAGGCTGTTTAATCGGTGCGCTCTCGCTTACAAAGTAAGTGACGACGTCATCAAGTGCCAATACAATTCAGTTTACATCGTAAGTGGAGTAGTAAGCAACGTTGATTACAAATTTACTTGCGCATGCAAGGTATGGTTAACGTGTGGTGCCACTATTGCAATGATTTTGTAATTAAAAGAGTAATGCATGGTTCGCTTTGAAGTCTATATGTATAAATGTAGAATGTATGTGACCTAATAACATTTGTTATTTATTTTACTGTTAATGCATTTAGGGTGCATTTAATTTCTTAAAGTGCAATAATACTTACCACAAAATTGCCCCCAAGAAAAGGAAATATATAAAAATATATTAAAAAATATTTTTTGTATACTAATTTTATACATCGATTACAGCTGCATTACATAGTCAGTACTTAGCTGCTTCGCTTACGAAGTCATATGTACGTCATCGGTTATTGTCTAAGTACTTCGTTTCATTTCCAGCTGGGTAGTTGAGCAACACAGCCAGAGAAAAACATGGTTGACGAATTTATAATCTAACAGCAACATATGATTGAATTATATGGTTATAGTCCGAATGATATTATTTTTGTTATTGACACCGTGTTGATGTCGAATATAATTATAACTTCTTATTTTGTTTTTTTACATCCTTTAGGTGCCACTGTAGGCTAGTAGGTAGTGTACTAGTTTGTCGGTCCGAGGGTTATGGGTTCAATTCCCAACGAAGACCTTGGCTACTTTTCACTACAAAAATAAAAATTGACTATCGGTGAGGCTGCTCAGTGATGAACGCATGGTCACTGTGCTGTCTTATACGACAGTTAATGTCCGTAATTATTCATCTACTTTCACCACCTGTCTCATCTCTTCTCTTTCCCTTTCCTAACGAATGTAGCACGGTATTTGACTAAATGGGCATTGTTGCTTGAAGTGCTACTTCTGTTTACAAAAAAAAGAATGCGGCGTTTTCAATTGAACCAGAAGTTTTCAAATTTTTAACGGAATTGATATAAAAAATGCTGTCATTTCTTTCCGTCTTTGTTAGCTTTTTATATGGTATGAACGGCGAGCACTTTCGATGTGAAGACATCATTCTGAAACCGTAATCTAAGCTATAGTGGTGAGTCACTCTCCGGGTTTAGGTAGTTTTTTTATTAAAAAGGTATTTACTTATGTAGCCAGAATACCCGCCATTTGGTATTTTATGCTGATATCAGACACATTATTACTTTTTAGTCATTTACACATTATATATTGTTTTTAATATTACCGAGAAAAACATATTATGGTTATAGCTACTGGTATAATTATGAAAATTTTTATGTGACTAAATATTTAAGAAAAATATTTTGTTCACTACAATGTTTATTTACGCTTATTATAGCTAAAGTATTCATTATCATAATCATATATTATCATAGGACATATTATATTATTCTCGATAATATAGTAAATCATGTTTTTTGTTTATGTAAATTTTATAAGATTAGATATTTAATTTAAACTACGTTAATTTTTGCTAGATTCCTTTTAAAAATAAATATAATAATAAAATCTAGCATTTACTAACGTAGATTAAATTAAAAATTATTACAAAACAAAATTTGTTTATTTTGTTTTTATGCTTATTATAGCTAAAGTATTCTTTATCGTCATCATATCTTATTATAGGGAATATATTATTGTTTTAGAGACCATACTACAACCATGTTTTTTCTTTGCTTCTATAAATAACAACAATATTAATGTAATCATTAATATTGGTTTTTGATAAACCAAAAACACTTCCATTAATCAGCTAGCTTCAAGCATATTAAGAAAATGATTCCCTTGATCTTGTGCAAATAAGCAAATGGCCAATTTCATATTTGTATACTTCTCGCACTATCATTCATAAACACCAAAAAGAGAATAAGTTAAATAGCGAGCCTATATCTAGAGTTTCAAACAAGATTCCATTGTAAACAGTTATTTTTAAACGATTGAAAACTTTTTATTTTTCTTTCTTCGAATTCGTTTGAATCTTTTTTGTTTTCAATATTTCTCCACTTTAAATTATTTTATTATTTCAAACTTCAAATAGTAGCATTAATAATAATAAAATAATAATAATAATAATAATACAGTAAAAAAAAGTTTTTAAAATAAAAGTTGCAAGTACCTAAATCATAGAATGAGCTGTAAAAAAGATACCTGCTTGAAAGTTACAAAGAAATAATAATAAAGTTAAAAACAAAATTCAATAATTTTTCCAAATTGAGCAAAATTCATATGTATAACACAAACAATAATATATTATCAAAATGAAACAGTTTATTACAAAAAAGCTATAAAAACGTTTCAAAGAAAGTATCATTCTTAATGTCATATAGAAAGGAAATAAAAAACAAAAGCAAACAAAAATATATATATATATATATATAAAGGACGAAAGCGTTGAAATTAATAAAAAAAGTGTTACTTAGTCAATAAAACTTAAAAATTTTTAGATTAATTATATTCATTAATGAAATATTTTAAATAATTTCTTTTCTCAAAAATCTGTTTAACTTTTAACGAACAAAACATAACTAATGGTTTTCCTATAAAAAAAACGCACAATTATATACATAGATATTTGAAAAGTATCCTTAAAAATAAAAATGTTGTAAGGCATTAGAAAAAATAAGTAAAATAGCTAGAAATTTGCAACATTTTTCCAAAGAAAGTTAAACAATTTTGGCTTTAGTAAGACTATTTCTAGAAACAGATTTTTAAATTATTTTTTTTTTTTTAATTTTCAATATTTGAATATAATTGTGGATTAGATTTTCAATTAAACCAGCGTTACGTACTCTTAAAGAAGAGATTACGTATTGTTACGTTTATTCCTTTTAAGGAACGTTTTCTTATTTTGAGTTCTTTTTCTCTTTGCAAAATAATATCACAGTACTTTCCAGTTTTAAATTAAATGCCTTAGTAACACACATAAAATAAACACGATGGTATCTTTATCGTTTTCACCCATTGATGACTCAACATGAATTAATTCATTTACCCCGCAAGTGGTGCTTATATGGTTGTTTTAAGCGGTTCTCGCATATATTCTACTTTAACACCCCGCCATATAATTGTTGTGTAGACGATTGCTTGGCTGTGCGTTTTCTTTTTGTCTTGTATTAGTTGTTTTTGTTTTCTGTTATTTATCTTATTTTGTGAAATTTCTTAAAAGCCTATTATTATTATTATTGCAAAATAATAACACTGAGTTTTAGATTAAGTTAAACGATTTATTAACTTTCGATAAACTTTCACTACATACAAAATAAACAGGATGATAACTTTGTTATCTTTACTCACTGATGACTCAACTTTAATTGATTCTTTTGGCTAGCAAGATGATGAATATAAGAATATTCTACTTTGACATCACCCCATATTGTTGCTGTTATTATCATTCAGCTTAGGCACCTAGCTGGCTGTTTGTTTTGTTTTCCTCTGTGTTAGCTGTTTTGTTTTCCGATGTTTAGCTTATTTCGTGGGATTTCTTATAAACATATTGTTGTTGATTTCTTAAAAAAATACGCAGTTCTCAAACTGCAAAGAGCGTTGTTTTGTTTACTTTTTTACTGATAATTATTTTCTTTTAAATCTTAATAAATCATCTTCGTAACAACATATTAAGCACTGGCCACTACATTATCTCAGAACAATCTTGTTCGAGTAACTAATCAATAGAAATGAAAAATTCACCTGAAACTTTATCTCTTGTGATTTCCTTCTTATTTACCATTTGAAATGGTGTTGGTTTTACTAAAAACATAGCATGGTGACATAAATATTTGCATTAGAAATCTCTGTAGAAGAGTTTGCTATGCTTGGTCAAATTCAATGAATCTACTCTTTATTTATTTTCTTGACAAATTTCTTTTCCCCATGTTTGTGTCAAATGATCCTTTTTTACAAATTGATTAAGGCTGGAGTTATTGATAACATATGGATATGATGGGTTTGTCTTCTATATCACAGAGTTGTAATTCACCGGTACTACTTGAGACCATTAACTGAAGTAAATAATAAATCAAATAATTAAATTAAATCAAATTCTATAGGTGCTATTAAGGAAAGAATTTAATAAATCCTTAACGAAAAAACAACTTTTTTCAACTTAATATTTATTCACTTTATTTTATTTATTTTTATTAAAATTTACAAATTGTATTCGTTATTTTTTGCTAATAATTTTTGTTTTATACAGATCTATTAGGGTAAATAAAATATTGTTAAAAATTCATCATAGGGAAGGACAAAAATAGGAAATAAGTTAAACTTATATCCTACGAAGAAAATTGAAGGAAGTTTATTGAGTGTCATTAGAAAATTTTATTTTATTTTACCAAAGGCATGTGAACGTTAAGACATTTTGTAGGACTAGTTTTCTTAAATATGATTTTTCAAACTGAATAAAGTCACGTTGATTGTAAAAAAAGAATACCTGTAAAGATAAAAATGATTTAAACTTGTTTTTATAATAGTTTTCATAATAGTTTATTGTATCTTCAGAGTTTCGAACTAACAATAAATGCTCACATCCTTAATCTAAATTAAAAATAAACCAGGCAACAAGATTATATGTTGTACGGTCGCTGATATTGTATGAGAGCTATTATTCTAATGCTCGGTTTATAAAAGCAAGATTACGCCTTTCTAGCCAAATGTAACCACTATCGTTACGGACGTTGTGAGAGGATTTGAGGGCGTTTCTAACTTTTCCAAATACGATGCTGCATGTCTTGCTCCCTCATCAGAATCTAATGGAATGTTAAGATATTGATAAATGTGCCACTGCTATCATCCGTAAAATCTTATTTTGAAGTCTTTGAACATTTTTCCAAATTTGGAGGTGAAGCAGTGCCCTGTAATTGAAGCTAATTACACCATATAGGTTTGAGGATTAATGTGTCCAATAAAAGTGTAAAATCTAAGCTGATCTAATCTCTACCAATAAGGCAATTATTTTGCAATAATTTTAGCTTCATCTGTGTCAATTTTGCTTGGATGTGACTTTTCTAGGTTAAACGTCGTTCGAGATGTACGCCAATGTATTTGACCTAAGGATTCTGAGCTATAATTTGGCTATTTATATGAATAGAAGGGCGAATGTTAGGTGGGTAAAGTTTTTTCATTTAAAAGTAATCTATAATTATTCGGAATCATTTTCAATATAAGCAATTTTATTTCGTGCTTGATTCCTTTAAATAAATATTTCATGATATTCTCACAAAATATTTATTACAAAAATTTTTAGAGCTCATCTCTGATGAGCTATTTAAACAATAGTGAAATTGAAATATGGATGTGCTCTCCCCCATTACAATACATTTCAAATATTTATATTTTTATTTGAATAACTGTTTTATGAGAATATCATAAGATGTTTATTTTTTAATAAAAATTTTTGTAATAAATATTTTGTGAGAATATCATGAAAGATTTATTTAAAGGAATTAAGCTCGAAATACATTTTTTTCATTTATTTTAACTCCCCACTTTTTTTCACTACACTTCCAAACGATGTATTTATATGATCCTAAAAGAATCTGGATGTTATTTGGGGGCTTTCGTCAATGCTAAGCAAAGCCGTGTATTCGGCAAATAAACGATGTGTGGAGAGTACCGCTAGTAGGCATATTCGAATTGTACAACAAATAAAAAACGGGTCCTAAAATACTACCGTGCGGGACTTCTGCTTTAATTGGCTCAGGTGAGCTTAAAAAATCTCCTTTTTTAAGAATAATACATTTGCGACAACTTAAAGACCTTTTTGTTGGATAAATAAAGCTGTAACTTATATAGGAAGCCTTTACACCTTGGAAAACATCAATAAAAATTGCTGAACAGTATTTTAGTATTTTTTCTCCTCAATGGTTTTTTAACCACGTTTGCCAATCTGTTCGTTTTTTCTATAGCGCTATGCTATCTTCTGAATCCGTATTGATGATTCGATATACATTCATTTTACGCTCTAAATTGGGTTCAGCTTAGAATTTAAAATTTTCTCAAACACTTTTTACATATTTGATAGCACACTAATTGTCCTATATAAAATGATCTTTGTGTGGTATTTTCCTGGCTTGGGTATATAGTAAATAAGGAAACCTTCCGAGCTTGAGGAAAGAACTCAAGGCGTTAAACGGCATTGAAGATGTTAAGTATTACTCTAACTGTTACTCGGGGAAGTTCTATTATCATCTTATTGCTTATTTTCTCAAAACCATATGCTTTCCTTAAGTTTAGACCAGCAAATGCCCTTTCAATATCATGAAGGCTAATTCTTAGTGGTGAAACTGCTGCAATTTTAATGGGAGGTTATTCAATTATGTAAGTAGATTCATTCCGGGTAAATACAATTTTTAGATGGATAACGAATAGTTTGCTTTTCTCGGTTTCGTTTCTTGTCCAGCTGCCACTTGGAGAATGCAAAGAAGGCTTAAGTAGCGAATTTAATATTCTTTGCTACAATCATAGACGTTTACTAGTTTCAAGACTGCAAAGTAGACAATTAAATAAATATATTTGCGGTTATTTTTGACATGCTTGAATACATTTTCTGCTATTATAGAAAGGATTTCTTTTCCAAATAAAGGGTCGAGAGTCATTTAATTGAAACTCTAAGTGATACTGAAAGATAATAATCTTTATTTGTTTTAAATTTTAGTGAAGCTTTTTATTTCATAAATGTAAGTTACTTTTTGATATGGTATATTATTTAAATAAAAATTAATTAAAACTATTTACTATTTAATTTATTAAATTTAACTAAATTTTTATATTCAGACTTTAAGAAAAAATTATTAGTTGTTTGATAAATAAACTAATTCTTTTCAATTTTACATCCCATTTCATCTTAATTTATTAATTAAGTTCAGTGTATATACAATGCCATCTGAGGCATTCGCCGGGTAGCCATCTGAGTCCTTTATTATTTTCCTTGTTTATTTATAATCTGTCCAGCGCCTTTAACCACCCAAACATTCTATTATATGCGGACGATTTGAAGATATTTCAAACATATAATCGTCACACTAATCATATTCTCCTGCCAAGAGTTTTACATGGATTTAGTTCCTCGTGTAATCTTAACGTTATGAGGTTGAATCCTAAAAAGTGCGAAGGTGTCATACAAACGTGCAGTTTATTTTAAGCGGCCATCAACTTGAGAAAGTGAACGTATTTTACTGGATGTTGAATGAGGTTTTGTACAGCATATTTCCTTAGTCACTAATTTATTAAGTCGCATAGTAATAGCAGGGAATCAGTGCAAAAGCAGTTCTTGTTATTTTGCCTTTGAGGCTTTCAATGGAATCCCTTAACTCTGCCATCCTACTCTAAAAAGCCGAAGAATAATGTTAAATGTCATCTTGGTTTTAAATTTAACAACAAAAAGAATTGTCTGTTCAGATTTCTTGTTTAGCAATATTTCATTAAACATTCCATATTGTCCTATGAGCTACTTTAATTCTTTGCTAATTAATGTATTCACATCAAATTATGCTAACCCTGATCTATTTTTAAGAATTTGTACTGAGTTTAATAAATTTTTTAAGCATATTGATATTTCTTTAAATGTTAAGGCTGCTAAATATTATTTACTTTTATATTTGAATAACTAAATTTAAATTTAACTATTATTGTACTAAATTGTGCTATTAATATTTACTGTTTTAATGTCTGTAGACATCTCGAATCCAATATGTATAGATATAGATAGATAAAAATAGAAATAGAAAAATAGTTATTATGGATATTTTCGTCCGACCTTAACACAAATCTTTATCATCTTGGCTAACTCATAGCTGAAAATTTAAATTAATAATTATCATATCTTAGGCTGACACCTACTTTCTGCTTAAACTGAGCTAATTGTAAAGCTTTAAATCAGTCTCATATTTTGTTAAATGAAAGTAGATAATCAAAGCCTCTAAGTAAGGTTAGAATTCTTAGGACTAAACGGATAAACCGAACTTAATCAGTTTTGTGGCTCTTTATAATAGAACTATTTGTTTCACTAATTATATACCGGCATACAGAAGTAATAATGGAGATGTTCTAAAAATAGTATTGCAATAATATTTATATTAATAAACCCTTTTTTTTTAAATTTATATGAAATTATTTTAGCCTATAAAACAATTTTAGCCTATAATAAAATTTGTTTATGTCATTAAAAATAACGAAAAATGTTGCAATGATAACTAAAGTAATATCGTAGATAAAAATCATATATTTGGTCAATATATAACAAAACGGAAATGAAAAAGGACACCATCAAACTACATACATAGACCCATAGATAATGAAGTAGATTAACAAGCTATATTATTTAACCTTAAACCATAAATAAATAAACATATAAGAAAAAAACTAATATTTTGTTAGCATGCATATCTTTCTCCGTCCGCTCATATACACAAAACCTTTAAGAAAGGAAAGAAAAATCAACTAAATATCATTAAAGCAAAAGAGGATATTTTCACTAAATACCAACAATAAATTATTCATGCCAAAAGAAAAAAAAAAAAAAAGAAAAGATAAAAGAAAAGAATTACATTTTATTAAAAATATTTTTTCATAGGTTTTAGCAAAACAACAAAAATACAAAAACAAAAAAATCTTGCCATCCGTTATTAAACACACATTGAGAATTCCTAAATAGAAAGAAAATGGTATTAAAAGAATTTTAAAAGAAATTAATTAATAAAAAGAAATATATATATATAATATATTATATATATATATATATATATATATATATATATATATATATATATATATATATATATATATATATATTCAAGGCATTAAAAATGATATTTTCTTAATAAGAAAAGTATTCAGCTAAATTAATATCACAATCCATTATTATATAGTGAATAAAATTCTTTTCCTAATATTTAAAAGTTTGTATAAAATTTGCAATTACTTCAGCTGTAAAATTTTAAAAATATTATAATTCCCTTATGGTAATATACTGTAACCCTACAATAACTCACATGAAAAAGTGGATAAGATATTTTGCTGCTAAACCTTCAAACACATCTTCAATTTATGTTAAGAGTCATGTAAATATCACAACATTTTTGTCAACAGTGTCATTAACATTTTTTTCGCCTCTCAGACGTAACTCGTGAGATTATTTACCGACTTTAAATTAAATAAATTAATTTTTTTAAAACTTATTTGGGTTTATCAAAAAAAAAAAATACGTTTTTATCTATAACAATTCTCTTAGAGTCATTGCAAGTTTTATATAAATTTAGTAAAAGCATTAAAAATTATTATATTTACTCTTTTAAAGGATAATAAATAAATTTTGTTGCTTATAGTAAAAAGTTTTACGACTTAAATATTTTTATTTATTTTTTTTATTGTTTGTTTATTAGTTTTTAATCTCTTAACAACCCTATAACATAAAAATATGACAACATTAAATTAAAATAATGAAAAAGGGGTCAAGATAACAATAAAAGAATTGAAAAGAAAATCTATATTTAAAATTATTAACAACAAAATTATAAATTATAAAAAAAATAATTCAAACATACAACAGCAAAATGAAGCATGAAATAAATTAAAAAAAAATCTTATTTAATTATATTTAATAAATCTACTCTTTAAATGGATGAAAAATGAAAATAAAAAAACAGCATACTTACACATGCATACACCCTACATTTAGTATATAAATAAAAAAACAGCAAAAACAAATAAATAAACATAAATTATATATTTAATTAATTAAATAAAAAAAAAACAAAACACTTATAATCTCGACCATGAATCGATAGTCGAGGAACGACAATAAACTGTGAAAATTTGTGTTTAATATTATAAAAAAATAAAAAGTTGAAAAAAATCTAAAATACAATAAATAAAATAAAATAAAAAAAAACAAATTCTCTTAAAACCAAAAAAAAAAAAACAAAACTAATTTCATTATGTCTTTAAATACAACAACAACAAATAAATAATTATAGCAACAAATAACAAAACAAACCCAAGTCTCATTCAAAATGTGAAAAATATTGCAGTAAAAGACATAATAATAAAAAATAACAACAAAACAAAAAAAAACTTATAAAAAATTATTATGAAAAAAAAAGATTAAATAAAAAATTGTTTTCTAATAAAATTAAAAAAATACATGTTTTAATATAAAGTCTAGATGAAGTTTTCCTTGAAAGCGAATTTGTGGTCTTCTTCATACTGTACGAAATTTATTTGTTTGTAGGATAATATTTATATCGGGATTTTCAACAAGAAGTTTGCTTTTCAATTGTGACAACACCATGATAACTTTGACATTTAGTTTTTTAACGTATTTGTAGTAGATGCATTGGCATCTGTAAAAATGGTGGTTCTGTTAAAGTTAAATTTCGTAAAAATCGTGATATTTTCGGACAACATAATTGTCTTTTTAAAACCACTATTAAGAATTTCGTCGTTAAAGTTGAGTCGACAGGCTCGATGCAAAATATGTGAACACACGTATTAAACCGATTCGTTCAACTGAAAACAGCGCAGCCGTGAACCACAGTGTTGAAGCAGATCCAAATTTGTCAATGCCTCGACGTTCTGCACAACTGGGGTTATACAAAACCAACAAATGGTGAATTTTAAGCAAGGCTTTGACTTTGAAACCTTACAAAGTTTAACTGGTGCAGAAATTGAAGCCGATCGACCATTCGCCCAATTCATTCAGGAGCAACCGGCTGGTTTTTCTGAAAAAATCTATTTTTTTAGACGAAACATGTGGGCTTCCAAAATTTCTAGAGCGATAATTGAGAAGACTGTGCATGCTCAACGTGTCACCGTAAGGTGCGCTATGTGGTCTGGAGACGTGATTGGGCCGTTTTTTCCGATGAAATGGCTGGAAATGCGATAACGGTCAATGGATTATCCTAACGCGAGGTGCTAACATATTAATTTTGGCCTATTATTGACATCCTGAATATCACTGAGATGTGGTTTCAAAAGGATGGTGCCACATGTCACACAGCCAATGCAACGATCAATTTATTACAAAGCAAATTTCCCAATCACATAATTTCCTTATAATTAGCAGTTAAGTGGCCAGCCGGATCGTGTGATTTAACATCATTGAATTATTTTTTGTGGAGCTGTGTTAAGAACAGAGTTTATACGAAGTCAATCGAATAGATTTCAGCCTTAAAACTCAAAATCCAAAAAAAAAAGTGATTAAAAACGTTGATGAAAGAATCGACATTTGTTAGCGCGGTTGTGTTAGGCATTCGGCAGATATCATTTTTCATTCATAATTGCTGAACTTTTTTCTTCGTAATACCATAAAAAATTTGAATCATCTTTTGTTTTATTTTGTTTTAGAAAACAAACTTCTTGCTGATATTTGAAATTAAGAGCTTAGACTAAGAGCACCGTATTCAAGCAGAAGGTTTTTTCTAGTTTATATAAGGCATTGATACACTCTTGCTAAAATGATTAAAACCATTTGAATATTTGTCGACACCTAAAATTTAAAATGTAGAATTAAAATCTTAATATTGACAAGATATCGAGAGAAAAAATGAAGGTTTTTTCAATCATATTTTAAAGCTTCTTTGCCAGAAACAGACAACAAGTTACATTCATATGAATACAGATATTTAAAAATAATTTTAAATGAAATTATTAAATGATCTTTTGCGTAATATATAAAATGAATTAAATAATTCGCCATAAATTCATTTCATTGATAGATCTTAGTTTTTAAAATTTTTTTTATAAAAGATGTTTTTGGTAATCCTGCAATCCTTAAGCTTTTCAACAAGGTCTTGTGTATTACGCATCGTGTATGTATTTTGTAAATTTATCTTTTCTTGAACGGTGAGGTGTTTAGCCAAGTGATATGCTGGTACAGGTTCGTAGTTTTCCTTGTGTATTTTTGGTTGTGCTTTGAGTCATTTGTCATTTTTAAATTTAGTACAGTTGGTCTGTCGTATAAATGTTATCATATTTTTAGGGTTGTACTTTTTCAAACATAATGTACACAAGTCACTCCTTGCTGAAGAGTTGGAAACTATCCAACTCCTAGTCCTATTGCATGCGCAAGCTAGGACTATATATGTTAATTTTATTGTTAATATCTCTTCGGAACTTTCTTCAAAGCTAGATTAAACCGCAGCCACCGCAATGAGTTTTAAGAGAGTTTTAATTTAACACTAACAATTGGCAATTAAAATACAATCCATGTACATTCTTACCCAGCAAACATTTAATCGGGTCGACCGATTTTAACCGCATTTAAAGGGTTAGGATTTTGATCGTATGTATGGCATTTAGATTTTTCTATACATTTCCACAAATTGTTCGCCATTTTTCATATTATTATGTTTTTATTGTCACTTGCTCTCGGGCGGCACATTGATATGTTCTCTGGCTGATTATAGAGGTTGGTCCTTCGGTCCCGCACGATCGTTCACTTTTGGTTGGTTAGTCTCCGGCTCTTAAACAAGAAGTGGGGGTGGCGGCCTGCTCTAAGTATCTCGAAGTTACAACTAGGAATGACCTGTTGGATAGAATCATGCTTCGGCTTCCTAGAGCGAGGTTGACGGTACATATCACTCACAGTAGTTCGGTCCACGATCAGGTTATGAGCTCACGATCGGTGCTGATGTAAACCTTGTCACTTGAAAAGTTACCAAACCTTGTTCGTAATATCTTATATGTACAATGGCATTTGGTCTTTCTACTTGGAATGTTGAGCTGAATCTTTTCAGTCGTTGTTTCGATCGCCATTGTATTTGTGCTCTGACCACTAGATTTTTTACTTGCTATACACCGACATTATATCTTAGGTATATGTTATTGTTGGTAGTACGGTACTTTTATGCAAATTATAAAACTTTTAATTAGCTAATAACATTTAGTCCCTCTTATTAGAACATCAAGCTGGCCATATGATATTTTACCGCTTCCTCCAGTATATTTCAATAGTTTTTTGTCCAAACTCACTTCAGAATTTAAAAAAAAATTTCTAGCACATTTACACTCTACAAATTTTCTTTAAAACTTTTTCAACTATTGATTTATTGTTATTACGAAGTCGATTTCGATCTATTCTTAAATTCATTTAGGTTTGAATTTCTTTTCTATCCACAAGGGAGAAGTGGTTTCACATATATTGAAGTCATACTTATGTATCATTGTTGCTATTACTATCGGGCTTTTATGAAGATAATTAAATTTTTGATTTTTTCCCACATGCTGCTCTATCAAATATAGTTTGGCGTACATGTCGTCCCAATAACACTTTACTCAAAACCAATTGCAACCGTGGATCCAATTTCAACTTCTAGAAATCCAGCATCGCATCAACAATGCAATACGATAAGATATAATTTTATGACGACGTTCAAAATAATTATATCATGCGGAATGCCTTACCCAAATGTCAATCTCAGCAGCAATTTTTCTTCATCTGTGCGGAAAATCTGATCCAATTCTATTTCTCATATACTAAAGATTCAGAGTCTGACTTATCATCTAGCTGGCTTATTGTTACCACTTCCTAATGCTGATAATTAATTTTTGCAAGTTAATTTCGTTGGAGATGAAAATTATGAATTATGTAGTTTAATGTTGTACAATTGCTTCGCATACAAGACGAGAAATTTTCTCCCAGCTTTAAACAATATTCCATTAGCATAATGAATTAGTTCGATTGTTTAAAATCGCTCTCAATCGTATGCCAACCGACACCCACAAAATCGTAATAAGAGCCAACAAAACTCCTTCTGTAGAGGAGCCCCTGTAGGCTAGTAGGTAGGGTACTAGCTTGTCAGTATGGGGGTTGTGGGTTCGATTCCCACAACCCTTCACCCTTCTTCACTACAAAAATAAAAATTGACTGTCGGTGGGGCTGCTCAGCGATGAAGGCATAGTCACTGGTCGCTATACTACTATCCTTCTACTTTCACTACCTGTTCATTTCTTCTCTATCCCTTTCCTAAAGAATGTAGCACGGTACTTGAGTTAATAGGCATTGTTGCCTGAAGTGCTACTTCTCTTTAAAAAAAAAAAGCAAGATGATTTAATCCACCATCGATGTTGAGGTGGCCATTGTAGTTGTTAGCGATTGCTTTTCGTCTCACGAAATTGTAGTACATTGTAGAAATGACTAATTACAACGTATTTTGAAGCTATATCGTAGCTATAATACATTACATTATCCGTTATTGCATTGTTTTCAACCTTTTGGTGATGAAGGCTGCCACCTCAATATACCAAAACTGAATTCACAAATTGGTAAAGTAAATATCAATTTTATATGCCCTCACGCTAACATATTCTGCGGGCAACTGTTTAGTTCCAGCGTTACCAGTATGTTTATAATAAGTCACGACGGAAGTCGCCTTTTACCCTAGAAGACACATGCCAAGATGGAGAAGAAATCCATCAAGACTGCGTTCAAAGATAAGAACTATTAATTTTTACGATTTTTTGAAAATATTAAAGAATTCGTTATTAGTCTTATAGGCACCGCCAAACTATAACTATAGTCCCTGCTGTGATGACGACTAAAAAATAGTTCTACTATTATCGTATCGTAGAACTAATATTACAGATACATAAACCCTAAGCGTAAGTTTTCGAATTTCATGTCATGTCATATGCTCGGTAAAAAACTGTGAACGATTTTCTTTGCGTACTAATGCGTGCAAAATACTTTTTTTATAATGGCTCTTTTTATCATTAATCTTAATAGCATTTTTTGGTTATGAAAAAGAAGAGAGATGTGGTGGATAAGGCTGCAGTTCAAGTGGGTATTTCTTTATTAATATTTCTTAGATTACAATCACTCTACAGCTGCTTTAGATTACAAAAACAAAAAAGAAAAAAAAACCTCTAACAAGTGCTAAAATAGAGGAATTAAAAATGGAACAAATTTGCTAATTGAAAAATTATACAGCTCAGAGATTAATGTCCTAAACTGCAAGTCTTTCCTTAGCCTCATCTCTTGGAGTGTAGTTTGTTTTTGACGCTATAGTTTCTGCATGATTTTAGAGCACAGAAAGTAAGGATCTGTTGGCTGTTTATTGACTTTTATTGCGAATTTTTTATATTTTTTTTTTATAAACCAAAAAAATGCTGACGATTAAAAAATAGTTTGTTGTAGGGGCTAATTGATTAGCTGAAATTATGATGCTTGTATTTACATACATATTAAGCGAATATTTCAGCACACTACAATTTGATCTGCATCTTACTGGGAAATTGATTTTAGTAAACTTTTGATACTTCCGTTTCAAAAATAAAGCAAATGTATTGTTATTAATGTCAGCTACAAGTGTCCGTTTTTATATCAAGCGCAAAATACCAGAAGTTATGGAATTCACATTTTTAATAATGATGAGGATTTGCAATACTTTTTTGCATCCTATTTCACAGCGTCTTTTTTGCCAAGTGTTTTTTACCAAAATTAACACCCTTCTACTCATCAACCAGTCGCACGATATTAAATCGTCATTCACATTAGACAATTAATTTTTAGTTATCGGTTGACAGTCATCGAACGTCAATAATGAGTTCAGTATAGTGCCAAAACCGAAACACTGGATTATACTAGAAGGTATCAGAGTATCGAATGTCAGTTGCCAGCGTTTGCTTAATATTAAAGGGACTTATGATACTCACCTACGATATGCTGTTCTGCCTTATGCTAACGTAGGGGAACGTTGACTCTTTTACATGAATTTTAGTAATCTGATCATCTTGAAATTTCTAGTAGCATCAACATTGCCCTATAGCTGCTGTTAGCTTTTTGGTTCCGATGCTAGCCAAGATGCACTACGAAATACAGAAATTGAATTATATTTTTCTTTTTCTTGAAGGTTTCCAGAGTCGTTATGTTAATAACCAGGCTCCACTTATGTTTTTTTTATTTTACTAAGTCAGCATTGCAACAGATCCTAGCTGGTGGCAAAGCAAAATGTTGAGAAAAACTCGGCAGTTAAAAGTGTGTAATATAGTCTTTCATTTTTAGAGACGGACTATTAAAAAAATATTGTTATACAGATTTGAAAGATTTACATACCTTGAATACGATCCCCGGGGGCACATTTATAAGTCTTAATGGATCACACAACCATATAGACTTGTGTCTTGCGGGGGTAAAAGTGAGCCCAGTCCCCTTAACAGGCTAGCAAAAGCCAACTGGACAATCCAGTATATTTCCACGGGAATCAGTAAAGCCCCAGAGTTCCGCTAATTGTCTTTTTAGCATTTTAGCTGTACTCTGACTGATTATTGAGATTTGCCCTTCGGCAGTATCGTGGTGGCTGTGTGTTTCGAGGCCCTCGTTTGAGTTTGTGGGTCGGATCATTCACAATGAACATGCGAGCATGAATGCCGTCGTGTTCTTAATTATATTAAGCTTCACGGGTTCTAGACCTGGAGTTGGATAGTCTCCAACTCTTCAGTAGTGAAGGCTGCGGCTTGCTCGGGCTTTTGAAGTTGCAACTAGGAGTGACCGGAGGCTTTAAGTATCTGAAGGCCTTCTAGGACGAGGATGACGCTTAAATCACCCACAGTGGTTCGGCCACCACCAGGTTATGACCTACGGTCGGTATTGGTTTAAACCTTATCACCTCGAATAAGACACTTAAAAGGAAGTGCCATCCCGTAAAAGTTTTGGCTTGTTTCTTAGCTAAAACCAGCTCAAAAATTGTTACCACCACTAAAAAGTGTTGTGTTCGTTTGAATAAACTGGGAAGAACAGGTAGAGAACACAGGTTGATTCCATAATAAAATGGAAAGTAGTGTACCACGGCGATTTGTGGAAGTAATGGCTGTGTTAATTGGAAATTTGGTAAACAGGAGATCGTTAGTTTAGATTATTTTTATTCTGCATAATTGAAATGGATTCAAGGGTATATTTACTAAAACAAGTAATGCAAACTATTTTTCTGTAAATGGCGGTGTAAAATTTTGAAAGATCATGTTTTTTAAGCAATATTCGTAAGCGTATTAATACTACGCAAGCCAGAGAACATAAGGAACTTAAGACAATAAGAATAAGAAAAACCGCTAATATGACAAGCTTAGCTATATGGGAGATGCCACAAATAAGATTGAAAAAGAATTTATGATTCTTTTTTTTATGAGAATAAAAAATATAAATTTTTAAATTGTTTACAAAGTTTCCTCTTGTCTCTTCTTGTCTGGGGTACCAAATCAATTTTAAATCATCGCTTGAGAACATTTGGTCAATAAATTATTTTCTGTTATTTTTTTTGTTTCTTTAATTTAAAGCAAACAATTGTTTCTTCTATTTATTCTTTTCATATTTTTTTTTCTTTACAGTAACTGATAAGAAATGTTTTACTGTGTACTTTTGCTTAAGGAACTATAATTTTATTAACGACTTTAATGATTATAAAAATAAATAAATATAAAATTTCTATGTTCATTGTGAAACGTCATCAATGTTGTAGGAGAAAATTGTTGATTGCTAGAAGATTTTGTGAATTCAAAATTTTTTAAATTATTGTCATATCAGTCTGGCTTCAAACTTCGCATGATTCGGTACTGTTTCGAGAGTGAAAACATAATTTTAAATTTATGTTTCTAAATCGTTTAAAATGAGTTTATTAAAGAAAAAACATTTAATATTATTATTCTCAATTTTGATAAGATTGTATCTAACAGAATCTGCCATAGCAGTTCCAAATGGTGTGTTAAAAAAAATTATTATTAGTTGTGATTAATTCAAAAAATTATGTTTTAAATAATAATTTAATGAAAAATATAGATTTCACAAAAACATAAATTTCAAAAAATTATTCTTTTTTTAATAAAGAAATATTTTAATTTCTTATAATTTCATTTATAGATGAGTACGTTTCCTAATGCTATTTTGATAGGATACAGAAATCCCAACGATAGAAAATATGCTGAGATATTATGTAGCGTTAGAGAAATTGACATTACAGATAACAAATAAATAAAGTGTTTTTAACTTACCTTAGGTTCATATAAATTTTAATTTGAAGATATGAAATTCAGATTAAAAAAATTTATTACTTATTAAATTAAATAGACCGTTATCCTTTATCATATTTGTTGCGTTACTAAGTTCAGTGGCAGTCAACTCAAGACATGTGAGTTTTAGACAAGTGAATTTTTATTTTATCATCCTAAGTTGGTTTGCTTCAAAACGTCTATATATATATTTATATATATATATATAGATCTAATTTTTTTTATCATTAATTAATTGAACAATTAATTTATCAATCACTTTACTGAATTTTCAGAAAGTAAACTAACAATAAGACATCAAATCTTATTACTAAAAAAAATTAACGTAAGTCAAGCCAGTGCTAGACTATAGAAAGAAATTTCTGCGATTAATTATACCGTTTAATCATTTCTTGTGCTCGGATGGCTGTAAGGGTATCCCTCCTTCTCAACCTATTATGGCCGTCAAAGTTAAGGATGTTGCATGTAAGATGGTTGGGGTGTTGTTCAAGTTTGCTGATATGTTTTGGCGAATATTTTGAAAATACCGCTTTTACTACAGGTACCTTTAGTTCTTCATGAATTCTCGATTTTTTAAAGTACCACGGAGCTGCAGTGATCATTTGAGGAATTTTTTTCTGTCGCCTTTGAATTTTTTCAATGTTTGAGGCGGAGACAGTGCCCCATACTGAATCCCGTAACACCACCTTGACTTAAGAATCACATTGAACAAGAGCTTGTTATCTAACTTGAGTTTAATTTCTGCCTATTAGCCTATTTAGTTGTACTACCTTCAGTTCCATTTGCATCTATTTAGCTTCAATATGGTACTTCCAAGTTAATCGACGGTCCAAGAGAATGCCGACTTATTTAATTTTATTGTGCTGTCATATTGTTTTGTTGTGATTCGTTATGGTGCATTTATGCTCCTTTACCCTTATTTTCCAAAGCCTCAGCCATTCATCTAATTTATAAATATTCTCCTCTTAACTTTATGATGCCAGTTGGTGGTTATCATGGACGCTAAGAAATGTGGTGGCATTTCCAAACGTCGAAGCCTGTTGCATATCTGACGCTTTAATCAAGTACAGTAAAGAATCCACTCCTACTAAAATAGGCTGAGCAAAAGTAATAAAGATACCCTCTGTGATTTTCAATTCTCTACCAGATAAGTTTTTTTCCAGCAGTATATGAGATTTAGCTTTATTTTATAGATCAAATGCTTGCGATACATCTATAAACAGAACTGAACAATATTTTCCGTTTTCGAATGATCCCCTTATGACGTTAACAATTTTGTGAGATTGTCTAGTAGAATTAGGAAGACATCTGCCTATTGCAATACTGGAGTCTACTTCATCATTAACAATTTCTCAAAAAGTTGTAACGACACGTTCTCGCTTTATGCTTGGATAGAGCTCGCGGCGTCCAGGGTTCGTTACAAAAAAAAAAAGTTTGCTTCACTAAATACACAAGAGACACTTTTGTTTTACTAATAAAATTTTTTATTATAATCCACTCTTAAACTAAGTTAAAATTATACTACAGCATACTGAGCACGCCAACGACGATCAACAGCTTCGTGGCCCTCAAGAGTTTTCGTCTCCACTCTCCGCCGGCTAGCCTACTGCTTCTCATACTGGAGCGAATAAAATTCTGGTCCAATCTGAGCAGAACAGTTTGCCTGTCCACCAATTTTGACTTGTTGCGGTTGTCACGAATAAGATTCTGAGACAACCTTTTCACGTCTAAATTGGTGTTAGCCTTTTTACGATCTTGTCTGTCTTCTTCAGCTAGGGCGAATAAAATTCTGGCCTTGCTGAACAAAGCACGGCCTTGCTCTGGCCTCCGTCACCTGGGCGAATAAAATTCTGGCCAGGTGAAGCAGCGACAGAACTTGCTTCGCCGTAGCCCTGAGCTATACTAAATTAATTCAAAGTCGAATAAAATTCTGACTCTGATTAACCTATTGAACCTATTCGCAAGACTATTTTAATTAAGTTGCATAAAATTCTGACTCACTTAAAAGAAGTGTTGCCCGGTTGCTTGCCCGTGGCCAACTCCTCTCAAAAGCGTAATTATCTCGCTTTTATATGTTTCTGCCAGGCAGCTACTTGCGACTGTTCAGGGGTGAGTTTGATGGTATGTTTTTCCTACGGATGTATCTTCATGTTAATAGGTGGCGCTTCTTAACGGCTATTATAATTTCAAATATTCCATTAACAAATAATAAATGTAATTATAAAATATAATTATGAATTATATAAAATGAAAAGTGTATAATAATAATGTTCTCTTTTAAAAATTCATTAAACAATAAATATTCAGAAATGTGAAAAATGTAAAAATTTATGAAATTCAGAAAAAAAATTAAAAAATTTTAAAAAAATATATATATAGTCTAATTGCTTGTGATTTAATTGCTATGTGATCCAAAAACAAGCCTGCCGACTTTTGGTCGTCACAAAGTTTTGACATAGTAGGCAGTAGTTTTACTGGCCTAAATGTTTCTACGTTGGAGTAATCCTTCCCCGGCTTACGAATAATAGCAACCTTCCACTCTCTAGCATAATACTCAAGGCGCAAAATTGCATTGAAAATAAATAGAATTAGTCTTTTGACTACTTGAGGTAGCTCTGCAGGCATTCTATTACTTATTTTGTCTACACCTGAAGTTTTCCTATGGTTTATATTATCACCTTCATTTTATACATTTTAAATACTATATCTAAGGGTCATAGGTGGTCTAGCTACGCAAGGCAACAGTTCAGATGCCTCATCGTCAGACCTATTTGAAGAAAACACCTTCTTCAAATGGTTAGTAAATAAAACCTCCTTTTCAAAATTACTTCTAATCCACTCACCATTTGGTTTAGCAAGGGATGACTTATTCTGCAATGGAATTTTAAATTTTCTAGTTGCCCACCATACGGCATAAGACTGACTAAGGAGTGCCGCCAAGGCCTTCCAAATACGTTTTTAGCGATGTTGTTCTCTGAACTTCTAGAAAATTTTTTTAACTTGTTTGTGCATTGCCTTAGCCTAACTTTAACCTGGGGCGACCTGCAAGTTTGCTTCTCTCTTCTCATCTTTTCTTTTCCATCAACAGTTGTTCGATATTAGCGGGATAAGTGACATTATTTAGATATCTGTGTACTCCCCCCCGGGGGCATATTTATCGGTCTTTATAGAACTTCGACTATTTAGACCTGTGCAACTGGGGGTACAAGGGAGCCCAGTCCCCTGAAGTCAGCAGGGGTACAACTGGAAGCTCTACGTTATTTCCACGGGAATCAGTGAGCTCACGGAGTTCCACTATTTGTCTCTTTACGCATTTAGCTGTTCTCTGGCTGATTATTGAGGTTGGCTCTTTTGGGAGTATCGTGGTGGTTGTGGTTTCGCGACCCCATAACAGGTCAGTTTTATATGGTGGCTAGGATCATTTCACTTTCAATAACACCTACCTGGTGGAATAATCCTAGATCCAGTGAGCATGCTAGACATGTGTTTTGGACAGGAGTTGGATAGTCTCCAACTCTTCAGCAAGCAGTGGTGGTTTGCAGCCCTGCTCTGGAATCATTGAAATTGCTACTAGGAAGGACCTGTTGTTAGAATTAGATTTCGGCCTCCTAGGGCGTGAGTGGCGCTGCTTTTCACTCACGGTGGTCTGACCACTAACTGATTAGGGCCCACTGCCAGACGCAGATGTAAATCATATCACGAAATATCTGTGTACTATACGATTACTGGTAGCATATTGAGCAGCCAATCTAATCGTAGCGGCGAAATCTCTAATGGAAGCATCAATATCCCTTGGCGTTTCTAACGCAAGATCTTCCGTACAGTGAATGGTTAACTATTTTTTTGAATTTAAGCCAGTTATCCAAAATGTTAGCATAAATATATATATCGAATTTAATATATTTGTAAAAAATAGTCGAGTTTCCACATGCATTCTATCAGGTTGAGACGCTGTTTTTTGGACCAGCCAAAATTGCCCACTTCTTTAGCGTCACATAATCGTCCTTAAATTTAATTTGTCTAGCAATCTCTGCGTATTATAGATGTGGCAAATAAACTGATATGAACATATATACATGTGTCCCTTCTCAGTCAGATGATATTAAAATATTATATTTACTTTCACCAAGGTAACCACGTATCGTATATAAAGGCTTGAGCGCTATTTTAGACTGAAGATACATAAAACCTTTTATAAGTAAAAAGACTTACAATATCAGTCAAGTATGCTTAACATTAAATCGCTTAAAATGAAGTATACGAATGCAGTTATACCTAAGAATTAAGTATTAAATTTTATTGCGTAATCAAAGGTTAGATTCTATAAAAAATATAACTGAACAAATAAATTTGAATAAAAAATAAAAATTGTCTAGTCTTAACAAAGCAGCTGTGCAATATTCTATGTTATTTAATACATTGCACTACTTACCGGAACTATTTTCTAAATAATAGCAGAGAGCGCTTAGAGATCAACAATTACAAAAAAATTGATAATGCAAATTCATACTGAAAAAAAAATAATAAACAAAAGTGAAAAACAAAAACAAAAAGAAAATGGCTGAAAAGACAAAACTTAAAAATAATTCGATTTTCTAATTTTCGCTTAAGCTTATGCCGGACAAGATTATTATGATCAAGATGAAGATGAAGACTTTGTTCCCATCAGTCCCTGTAATGTTGTACGCCCTGGCGATCCAGATTTAACAACATACGACATCATTTCATCGTATCGTTTTAATGAACATCATTATGAGTATCAGGGTATACAGCAAATTGTGGGATCAACTGGTTATCAACAGGCGTATCATATTAGTGAGTATTCTAACATGACCATAGAATCATCGAGAACTTTTCCAAAGGGAGTGCCAAATGAATTTTCGTTTGAATGTACTTTCCGTGTACCACAGTCGTTACCTGTACTTGAGGAGTGGTATTTATTTGAGCTCCTTGACTACGAATATCATTCGCAAATGAATGTTAAATTACTACCACAGCGAAATTCTATAGAGTTTTCTGTACCCAAATATGATGGATCAATACAAACGGTAACATTTGAGGAAACAGAGGTTTGTTATTGCTGCTAACTAAAGCGATTTAGAAACGCTAATAATAATAATAATAATAATTATCTTCAGATATATGATCGATCCTGGCACAAGGTGATGCTGGGTGTAGGCCAAGATGGTGTACGTCTATGGGTTGATTGCAAACCGATTCCCAATAAAGATGGCAGTTTTAAAGCATCATTAGATGTAAGAGCTCCCATTGATGCTACAGATGGCACCTTTTCTGTGGCTAAAAAGTGTTACAAACAAGAAACTGTACCCGTAAGTAAAATATACGAAAATATTTAATTATTTCTTAATAACAAACCACCACCCCCCTTTAAGATTGACCTTCAATGGATGATTTTCAGTTGTGATAAAGATAAACCTGAACATACTAGCTGTGAAGATCTACCACAGCATGCCCGTGCTCCTAAAGGCATGATACGATTTGAGTCTACAACACGTTATAGTTATAGCCCCTCTGCACCTGCCGCTTGGCACAAACAAGACGAAACAACGCTCAATCCCTTGGACTTAAGATTTGCGGATACCACCCCGCAGAGCCCATGGCCTAAAAGTTTAAAACCTATTTATTTAATTGGCAAAGATGAGATAACATGTCCGGAACAATGTCCTCAAGGTCCACCTGGTCCACCGGGTCCACGAGGTCTAACAGGACCCCAAGTAAACATTTATATTTTTATCTATTTTTATATGATTCAATATATTTTTCTAGGGCGTACCCGGTACTGCAGCCTCTAATTTAGGTCACTTTGAAACTAATGCTGTCAAGGGAGCAAAAGGTGAGACTGGCCCAGTTGGCTTAACCGGACCTCCAGGCCTACCTGGTGTCCCTGGTGAAAAAGGTATTGCGGGAATGCCAGGTCCTCAAGGTCCTCCAGGTTTTGGAGCTAGAGGTACATTCCGATTTTGGCTTTTAAACTCAACTTACATTTATATAAAAATTATAATAGGTTTAAATGGTGAGCCTGGGTTACCTGGAGAAAAGGGAGAAAGAGGTTTACCTGGTTTAGACGGAGCTAAAGGCGCACCTGGTCCGGAGGGTCCTTCAGGGCCACCAGGACTACCTGGCACTGCAGCTAGTATACAAGCTTTTGATTTTTTGCCTTATTCTAATCCAGGAATAATAGGTCCAGCAGGTCCTCCTGGACCAATGGGACCAGCCGGTCCCCCGGGACTTCCAGGACAAGCTGTTTCGGAAACTCGCAACATTGATGAACGAGAAATTCGTGATATTTGCATGGCAGTTGTTAGGGAATATATAAGTGAAATATCTGCTACACTAATGGGACCTCCGGGGCCACCAGGTGCTAAAGCTGTAGGACGTCCGGGTCCGAGGGGTCCTCAAGGCTTTCAGGGTAAACTAAAAGAAAGCTGTAAACGACCCTTTAAATTAAAATTTTATTTACATCTATAGGTGAGCCTGGTGCTCGTGGGCCTCAGGGTGAACGTGGATATCCTGGAGTGCCTGGTATTCCTGGCTCTAACGGTGATATTGGACCTCAGGGGCCACCAGGAGAAAAAGGTGATCGTGGAGAAACTGGTGAGGGAAGAGAAGGCCTAATGGGCCCTGCTGGACCTCCGGGCCCTGAGGGACGTGGTATAGATGGCATTCCTGGCAGACAGGGTGATCGTGGTGAAGTTGGAATGCCAGGTTAAAAGCTATATAATATCGTATATAAGTTTTCTAATGTTTTGGTTCCAAATAGGTGTACCTGGTGATAGAGGCCCTCCCGGTGAACCCGGCTCCTGTAATGACTGTGCGGCTTACCAAGCTGCTTATGCTTATCCTTTACTTTTGGCTCAACAGCAACAGAGCAACAAGGGCCCACAAAATTATTATAACAAAGGACCTCCTAATTACTACAATAAGGGATAATTTTCATTAATAAAAATTTGTTTTAATTTTCATACAAACAGAAAAATATAAAAAATGTGTTCGTTCTTGATAATGCGAGATATCCAACGATAATTGTGTATTATTGGAAACTGTCTATCGTTGCTATGTTGGCTTAAAGGCTTTAATAAAAAAAAATGATTGAAAATTAAATTTACAAAAAAAATTGTCGCACTCTGGTCCTATTTTACATCTTTCCCCATTTCCTCAATAACTTTAAAGTACCATAATAAAAAGTTCCTGTGTTGTTCTTACTTGGTGCATTTAAAATAAAGACATTAAAAGTTCAATTAAGCACCTTGTGAATTTCTAATTTTTCAAAAAGTGAACGAATAATTTTGCTTAAAATGTACTTTATCCTTATAAGCCATTGTTGGGTACTTTTCTGTTGTCTTGTTCAGGAAGACATTTTTTTTTTAACTAAATTATTTTGTTTAGTGGGGTCCATACATTATTATATCACAAGTAATATGAATGTACATAGAAAAGTACTGAAAAATATAGTTATACGGATTTGGGCGGGTTTCTAAATTTTGCAAATATGATGCTGCATGTTTCGCTATTTCATCAGAAATGAATGGAATGTGAAGATCTTTATGAATGCACCAGAGTTTTTTTATATACCAGGGTGCCATGGTTAATGTTTGTCAGATTTTAATTTGTGTTCTTTGAATTTTTTTCAATTTTGAAGCTGAGACAGTGCCCCATAATCAAATCCCATTATACCATACAGGTTTAAGGATTGATTCGCACAATAAAAGTTTACAGTCTAAGCAATTAGCCAACTAACTTGCACTGCTTTCAGCTTCATCTGTATCAATTTTGTTTGGATGTGACTTTTCCAGGCTAAGTGTCGGTCGAGATGAAGGCCAAGGTATTTTACCTCACTTCTTAAGGATGCATAAGGTAACTGGGTTTCGTGAGTGCTAAGAAAGAGACCACACAAAGTTGAGCATATACAGGTGCCCCTGTAGGCTAGTAGGTAGTGTACTAGCTTGTAAATATGGGGGTTGTGGGTTTGATTCCCAACGAATACCTTGGTTTTTTTGACTACAAAAATAAAAATTGACTGTCCGTGGGGCTGCTCAGCGATGAAGGCATATTCACTGGTTGCTGTGCTGTCTTAAATACGGCAGTTATTTTCCGACTATTCTTCTACTTTCACCACCTATTTCATCTCTTCTCTATCCCTCCTAAAGAATGTAGCACGGTACTTGACTAAATAGGCAGTGTTGCCTGAAGTGCTACTTCTCTTAAAAAAAAAAATACAAAAAGGAAAGCCGTGTCGTCGGCAAATGTCGATATGTGGGTTCGCTTGCTAGTAGGCATATCCGAAAGGTACAACAAGTAAAAAGCAGTTCCCAAAATACTATCTTGGGGTGCTCCTGCTTTAATTGGATGAGCTTAAAAAATGTCCTTCCTTAAAAAATAAACTTGCGACCAGTTAAATAGCTGCTTGAAAGCTTGTAAAAGGTGCTGGCTAAATAAGAATTTAATTTATATAGTAAGTCTTCATGCCATACTTTGTCAAAAAAACTTGGGACACGTCGCACATAGAGGTATTTCAACGATCTGGGCGGCCAAAACCCCAAAAGTCAAAGTAGGAATAATATTAAAAAAAAATAGTCACTGCGTTAAAAGACATTCCAAAGAACATGAGACAACAACCAAAATTTTTCCGCGCATCACGCGCACGTACGAGCAGTCGAAAGTTAAGTGTTTCACAGAGTTCTCATAATAGAACTGGGTTCCCTTACAAAACAACCGGTTTTCATCGTAAATATTAGCAAAACAAGTTAATCGCACAAGGAAACAATTATGGATCCTAGTACTTCAGATAATGGACTTATAAAAAATCATTTTACAACATATAATTAGTCATATCAATGCTGATTTTTTTATTGATTGAAAGTAAGGTTATTTTTGTAGTAAATTTTTGTTGAATTTCTTTTTCAAGATGCTTTTTGATATGTTATCAAGGTAGATCAAGCAATAATTTTTTTTGTTTAGCATTATTCAATCTTTCCTTTATTGAAGTAGCAAAAAATTTTTCCCGGATAGTCCCGGATAAGCACTTTTTTGACACCTTAAACATTTTGGATCTCAAAAGTTTTTTTTTTTCTGTCAGTTGAGTTTTTGCAAATAATAAAACTAACTTTGAAAATAAAAAGAAATCGTTGTTGTCTATGTCGAGTTCGTGTGCATATTGTTTTCATTAAAGAAAAAAAGAAATTATTTATCATTGTTTCGGAAGACAAGATGGTGAAGCGTAAAACTCTTTTCGACAAAATGAACAGTTTAGGTGTGCCTTCTATTGATGATAAGCTAAAATGTTCAAAGAATCAACTGTTCGGATATAAAGGCTATAATAAAGAGCAATTAGCTAGCTTGAAGCGTAACTTTGCTCACTTTAAAAGCCAATTTAAACAAAGGTGGATGAAATCTCACAGCAAAGAGGAAACCTTTTTGAAGTACAATGACTCATGGCTTTAAGGGACCATTGAAATTCCTGTGGAATCGTCTCAAAATCAACCTCAGAAATCTTTCGGGCAGTCTAGCGACAGAAGCAATAGGAGGAAAACTGAAAAAATGCGGTCCTGTTATGAAAAAGATTTGATCATCCATACTGCAGGTGTTGAACTAGAAAAAAGCGGAAAAAGAGATGCATCTTTTATTCTCAAAGATATTTTAAGCTCTCCTAAACGAGCATCTAAATTTAAAAACGCGTATAAGCGTAAAAAAACTACACAGTCGTCCTTAACACCAATGAAAGCTTTGCAAATGTTTATTGATGCAGATTTTACGAAAGGTCAATATGAAATAATTAGAAAAACTAATATGAAGTTTTTTCCCTGCTACAGTGTTTTGCAGAAGGCAAAGAAACAATGCTATCCACCTCCAGAAGCTTGTCGAGTAACAAGTAATGGTGCCGAAGCTGATTTACAGTCACTGATGGATATTACAACTAGACGTTTATCAGATTTTTTTTGTTTTCAATAAAACATGTTAATTATATATTCTCATCATTTACATACCATTTCTTTTTTTTTATTCAATACTTTTGAGTACGTATTTATTCCAGCATTTTGGTTTTATTAAAAGTTCATTAACTCAGTCAATTTTTAACGAATGTTTTAAACCAAAGTTGCATTTTAATCATAAATAAACATACTTTTATATTACAGTCTTAAATTATACGGTTCCTAAATGAAAAAATGTGTAAAAACATCTCCAAACTTGAAAAATACCCAATTTTTTTTGCAAAACTTAGTTTGCTGGAGGAATACACACAGATGTCTCATTTTCATATCTTCGAAATGGCTTAGTTTCTTCTTTCTAAATCCACTGAGAAATTAGCTTATATGTGCAAAAGGGCAGAAAACCCGGTTTTTTACCCGTAACTCAAGATTTTAGAGGGTTTCGCAAATTTCAACGACACAGTCTTGTTGTACTCGACAAGATATGTACATTTAAGCACAAAAATAATTTTGGCCGCCCAGATCGTTGAAATACCTCTATGTACGTCGATAAAAATCGCTGAACAGTATTTTTTCTCCTCAAACATTATTTAACTACGTTTACTAATCTGTTTGCTTGTTATATAGTGCTGTGCGGCTTTCTAAATCCGAATTGATATTATATTCGTTATACATACATTCTTTTTTGCTTAAAATTGGGTTCATCTTGGTAATTAAGATTTTCTCAAACAATATTTAACATATTTGATAGCAGACAAATTTTTTTTAAGATAAATAGGACTTCAGGCAACAATGCCTATTCAGTCAAGTATCGTGCTACATTCTTTAGGAAAGGGATAGAGAAGAGATGGAATAGGTGGTGAAAGTAGAAGAATAATCGGAAATTAACTGCCGTATAAAAGGCAGCACAGCGACCAGTGACTATGCCTTCATCGCTGAGCAGCCCCACCGACAGTCAATTTTTATTTTTGTAGTGAAAAAAAAACCAAAACCTTCATTGGGTATCGAACCCACAACCCCCATACTGACAAGCTAGTACACTACCTACTAGCCTAAAGGGGCACCTGTATATGCTTAACTTTGTGTGATCTCTTTCTGGCTTGAGTGTAATAGTTATTAAGGAGATCTTCCAGGCTTGAGAAAAGGATTTAAGGCGTAAAGTGGCCTTAAAGATATAAAGTATTATTCTAACTAATCGGGGAGGTTCTATGATCACTTTGTTGCTTATTTCGTTGAAACCATATGCTTTCTTTGTGCTTAGACCGGCAACAGTCCACTCAATATCACGAAGTTTAAATATTAGTATTAAAAATGCTTCACCATCGGTATATAGATGGGTTTTTCGGTTTCGTTTCTTGCCCGGCTAATACTACTTAGAGTACGCAAAGGCAGCTTACGTATAATAATTTTTTTAAGGTTTTTTGTTACACGCCGTAAGGAGTAATCTGATTATGGGGTAGCGTTACGGCCTGCTGAGTATTTTTTTTAGAAATGCAGTAGTTCTCTTAGTCTTTTAGTAATTTCTCGTAATTTATCTTTTAATTGAGGAGATCTATAAGGATTCTCACTCTCTACGTTCCACATCTACCGAATAAATATGATTGTAACGAATTTCCTTTCGGAGCTTCGTAGCATAGTGGGTACCTTGTTGGAGGTTATTATTGAAATTAGTAAGGCATTGATTGCTTCACTTCTTCTGGCGTTCTTAGTAGGATTTTTTTTTCCAAAATGTGAATACTGATGTACTTTCTTTACTTCAACTAATTTATGCATGTGCTCTTTTCGCTAACAATCTGGGCGGAGATACTATTTCCTGGAAGTTCCATCTAGTAACGATTGTGGCTGAATGATCTGAAGATAATTCTAGGCAAGTGAAGCATGCCTTTTGAAATATCCTTAGTTACACCAAATGTTGAAAATGTGTAATTTTTTTTTTACATGACATAAGTTTAATATTTAATATTATTTATTATTATTATTAAATTACAAAAAATCTATTTTTTCTAGTTTTATAAAATTTTTTTTTAATAACTTTTTAACCAGAAAAGGCGGTGTGATCTTTTGTTTTCAATTTTTCAAAAATATGTTGTGCATCCAAACAATAATTTAAGTATATTTGAAAGAGTTTTGATGTCGCTAGAAGCAAGAAGTTTAACAAACTCAAGGTAAAATATTATTATTAAAATTTCTTGTTTTAAAGCTTGGCACGGACGAAAATTTTAAAATTTATTTGGGGCTATTCTGTGCTTCGATTCGAATCGAAATTTTCTCCGTCTGGCAGCTTTGGTATTCTGCGTTTCGATTCTGCTCAGTTTCTTTCGATTGTATGTATTCTGCATTACGATCGAAGCTCTGTTTCTTTATGTGTTTTTTAGTTAAAAAGTTTAAAATTGAAAAAAAATGTAAGTAGAAAATGAGATAAAATGTTCAGAACCAAAAAAAAGCACTTAAAACTATTTTTAATTAATTAATTTAATTAAATTAATTTTTTTTGTTTTAAATTTTTGTACCCGACCAAACAACAGCACCGCAGGAATATGAAAAATTGGCAAATTTAATGGCATCTAAAGCCGACATGCAATCATGTGGATACCACCAGGAAGAAGTGGCAGTGTTCTGGGAGGAAGTTGCAGGAGTCCAAAATGCACTAGGTCCTCCAACAAAAAATGCCAGTGCACGGAAAAAAGTAGTTGTGGTTTGTGTGTGATTATTTTATTTGTATTAAATAAAAGTTTTTTTTTATTGTATTGAAATAAAATTGACATTACATTTGTTTTTATTTCAAATAAAAAATTAAAAAAAAAACGATTAATATATTTGTATTAAATTTTACATTTGTTTATGAAAATGATAACAAACTTGCTTATTTTGCTATTTCTATTCCACATTTCATAGTGGTGCTATTAATTTTGTAAACATTGTTGTCTTCTTTTTTTTCTTTCGATTCCGTTTTTCTTCAGAATACCAATTTTCGATCGCAACGGAACTGAGTGCGGAGACTTAATCGAAACGCAGAATAGGGGTGATTATATATCTTAAGTGTGATAGTTTAAAGCGCCGACTCTCAAATCAGTTTAATGTCGACATTTAAAACTTAAAGTCCTCTACAAATCCACTATAGCCAATAGAATAGAACTAGTCGCTAAGAAACTACAATATTATTTCTGTTTTTTGGCAATCCCCCTTTGTACTAGCTACTTTGTACCGAATAAGGGCTCTAAAATTTAAAAGTACTTACATTCATTAAGTGCCAATCAAATAAATAATATATAACAAATTGTTTTTAAATATTTTTATTATTTTTTTTTATTATTAATATTTCAATATCAATTAGTTCATTTTTGCTTTCTTTTGTTTTTATTTTTATACTATATATTAATATTTTATAAATCTTTATAATTTATTTCTTAATGACTGCTATTTATTAATTTTATATTTATTTGTTAATTTTTTTTTGTTGTTTTCATTGCACAATTTTTGGTAAATGATAAAATAAAAAGTGTGTTATTTTTTTGAATAATTAGAACGAACTTAATTAATTTATGAATGAATATAATTTACAAAAATGGCACATGATTTTTAAAGTATACTAAAAAAAAGTGAGTGATATTATAATGTATTATAAGTAGTTTGTGTACCGTTAGTTTTGCTTAATAATATAATGAGAATAGAATAAGAAATCTTATTTATAAAACAAATTTAAATTACAAGTTTTGCAATGATATTATGTTTGGCATAATTTGCTTGAAATTTAGAGTATAGAATCCAAAAACAAAAAAAAGAAATATATAAAGTATACTTAAAAATAAGTGACTTTAAAATAAATTATTTAATAACGAGCGACAGGTATTTGGGCCTGTCTGCAGAAACTCAGAAGAGAGTTGATTGCTCTACTCATATCGTGAAATAATCTGTTATCTCACGATATGAAATCATCTGAGAAGTGAATAAACAAATTAGTGAACGCAAGCAAATATTTACAAAATGATACGTTGCCAAGGCACTTGCCCTTGCAATTTATTCCCCAAAAAAGGCTATTTTTAAAAAAGAAAAATTCATAATTTCTTTGTGATTTGAATGAAATCGTAAAAACAATTTAATTGTGCTCACGGCTGATGTTAAGATATCTCAGCTGCATTTACGAACAGGCCCTATAATGTATTCAAAATTTATACCTTTCTTTTGCATAAAGTTCATTTAAACTAAGATTTTATTCAGTTGAGTAGAGTAAATATTTTGTTATAAATTATTTCCGACCAGACCAGTCAATTCCTATCGAGTAATTTATGATATAGTGTGATATTATGCAACTTATTGATTTATTTATTTTTAGTTATTATTGTCCTCATATTCAGGGTTGTTGTGGAATCGCATTGTTATTTGAAAAGGGACAAGTGTATTTTAATAATATCCTACATCTAAAAGAATTCCTGAATATTTTTTGTTTGAATTTTTCCCCTCCACTACTAATAAAAATCAGCTGATTTGAATATGACTATTGCTTACGCTCCCATCAAGCCAAAATCAAAAAGGACTCATGACACAAACCTATTCATATTAGAATCAATTTTCAATTCCGATAGCTGACAATTCTAGATTGTATAAAAACTCTAAATATCCTTTTGTTTTTTAATAGCCATTATTTTATTTTAACGTTAATTATATAAAATTTAGATTTAAATACATGCTATTTTTAAGTTGGGAAAAGTTATCAGAGTTTAACAAAGAAAAACTGTGAAAAGTCAGAAGCACTAAAGCTCTTTTAAAGAGCACATCCACCAAATAAACAAAAAACTCTTTCCAATTTATTTTAAATTATAATTCTAATTTTATTTTTAAGCTTTACATGAATCAGGCCTTTTACTTATGATAATGGCCCGAAATCCTTGTTGCATGACATTATGTATAAGAAACAGGGTTCAGAATTTTTCATTTATGAACATTCAAAAATCAACATTCATGATATTTTTCATAAATGAGAAATCTAAAATTTTATATTTATTTTTCACGCGCATAAACGAACAAGAAAAAATGTTCTGCTTATGTTCATACATGAATGCGCTCAACAAGAATTATTAGTCTTATTCATATGTGATAAATGATAAATCAGCTACTTCTCATTAATGTTCTTTTTCATAAATGTACATGGTCATTTATGAACGTTGAAATTTTATAAAATTTCTCATAAATGAATGTGAAAAAATTTTCTACCTACGATCGCAGTTTACCGTAAAATGTAGTAAAAACACATGGGTACATATTAACACAAAATACAATATTGCAATATATTCTAAAAGAAATAAAAAAAAAACATTTTTTTTTCCTAGAGCCCTTTCACACAGGCAAATTTTACTTTGACAAAGTTTTGTTAATTTTCTTTTAAACTTTCTTTGGTGTTCAAACACAAAAAGTTTTCTTTTACAAATTTTGTTTTAGTCACTTGGTGCTTTATGCAATCTGTGTATAAGTACAACTGTGTATAAGCGACGAAAGAAAAACAAAGCAACTTTGCGAGTACATCAAAGTCTGTACACTCAATCATGCTTTCTCCCTCGCTCTCACATAAAATCAAAACTTTGCAAAGAAAAGTTTGCCTGTGTGAAAGGGGTCCTACATACGCCAACAATTGGGCATTATCAAATATGTGCGTTTATGTACGCGAATGCTTAACGCACATATTTTTACGATCTTTTCATTTATGAAAAATTATCAAAATTGTACATATTCAAAAATGAACACTTGTGTGTTTCTCATTTTTTCACTTATGAATAGAAAGAAAAAAATAAATCGTCGCATTCATAAATGAGAAAACGCAAAATATTTTTCAGTCTCTCACACATGTATGAGAAAAAGCGGCTAAAAAATGAAATGTACATATTCATATATGTATGAACAGTGAGTGAACACTTCGCTACTCTGATAAGAAAACTCACCCTTCTTTGACCTTTTTAACACACCCTTTCTGTAGGGAATTATTAAAAATTTCTAAATATCACAAAAATTGCAAATCATTTGGGATGAATAATTAAATAGAAATTTTAACCAAAATAATTTTAATATTTAATATTCTTAACCCTTGATAAATTACAATAAGCAATGCAGACGACAAGTTTCCAAAGCAGTTTTTATTTGCACAAAAAAAATGTCTATTCCGTTTATTTGTAGTGCTCATGAGCATATTTGATTAACAGAAATACAATGTAGCAGGAAAATAAAATTTTAACAAGACGTTAAAATGATAGCATGGCATGGCAGTAATAGATTACTGCGGTGCTATGTAGTCACTACTATTAATAGTGTAGGCGCAGAAATCTATTGGTTTAGTGTACCGAGTACTTTTATTGATTTTTGGAAATCTTCATTGATACCAGATTTTATTGGGAAGAAGATATAAATTAAGCGGATTAATAACGTGGATTAATTTAGAAAATATTTCCTTTTCATAAATTTCCTAAGTTTAATATTTTTGTTACATATTTTAAAACCATGTTCAGATAAGTGCTTTAATTGTATAAGGGAATTTACACAATTAAGCGTATAACTAAACTTAATTTACCATCAACAAATCAATAAGTACTTAAATGTAAGATAAATTATATAAAATTCCTTATATAGTCTTGTACAGTGAGAGAATATTTTGTACAGGGACAAAATTAAATTAATAAGAAAAACAAATAAATTACTAAAATCGTAAATGTCACAAAAATCAAAATAATTTAATAATAAAAAACATATGAATACTTCAAGCTAGCACACAGGCAAGACTTTGTCTTGCTGACTGGCTGATAAAATTACACTATGCAACAACAACAAAAATCCCTCGATAATATACAGTTCTTTAATGAACAACGAACGGTCATCTAATGATGAAAATAATGAAAATTACTATTTATTATTGTTAGCTATCGAAAAACTCGCGACTCGTTTCCTTTGACATCAAGGATTTAAATACCTCAATATAAACACAAGAAACCTTAGTTATCCTTAATGACCCATCAGACAATTTATACGACAACCAATACATCATCAACATTGTAAATATTGCAAAGACGATAATCAAGCAGAACTTCTTTAGATTTAATAACCACTTTTACAAATTACTTGGCGGACTTGGCATGGAAAAGTCAACTAATGTAATCTCCATGAAAATTTTTAAGCAACATCTCAAATTACTACACACAAAGACACTAATGAAAAAATACAGAATAACTCATTACCACAGATACGTAGATGACGTCATATGTATCCTCGAACAAGACAATGCCAAACAAATTTTAACAAACTTAAACACAATCCATAATAACACAATGGAAAAAGAACAAGCCAGACATCTGCATTATCTTGACATCACAATAACACGAGGAATTGACTGTCTAACTTTTAACATTTATAGAAAACCAACTATGATTAACACTATCATCCACATTACCTCGAACCGCCTCACTCAACATAAACTAACACCATTTACATTTACACAGAGTTAAGATAGTCTCACTTATTCCGGATAAGTATAACAAAAAGCCCGACACAATTTACGCCATAGCTAAAAACAACGACTACAAAGCCATTACTATCGATAAACTTTTTAGATAATAAATAAATATCTGTTATTCTTTTCAACGGTCTTTTTTAACTAATTTAACAATATATATCTTTTCAATATTTCGCTTTCCTATGGAAAGCTTCTTCAGGAAAAATTAATTTTTTAACAACAAAAATTATTAACAAATTGAAAAAAATTTTTCAACAATATATATTGTTAAATTAATTAAAAAAGACCGTTGAAAAGAATAACATATATTTATTTAAGATATAAAAAGGTCGATTAAAAAATAAATAAAATTATCTATTTAGATAATACAACACTAAAAACAGTAATAAAGAATACAAAGAAACATCTGATACAACACGACGACACACTTTTACTTACACACGACTTTCTTTCACAAAGAACGTTTATTCACAGCATTAAAAACAAGCAACACTCTGAGCCATAATCTCAGGACATCGACAGAAACTACTGACAAATTCAGTTCCAGCGGGGTATACAGGCCTATTTGCAGCTCCTACAAAACGAAAAAGAGAAAACTTCAACTTTGCATTACACCTTGACACTCACGGACACATACACCAAAGGAATTAGATGAATGCATGACATTACTAAATTCTAGCAAAAAGGACGACGACTAGACATTCTTGAAAACATCAAAATCTGTAAAACAAAAACTTCTAGCAGTGACATTATAAACGAGCAGGTGAACACGACCTCAGATATAATTTTCGCAGCACTAAAACAATTCATACAGTCAAACGAACGAAAAACAACCTTCAGACGGACACACGTACCTGTATAAAAGTAAAATACGGAAATATTACTGAATTGGCCTAATTAAAAATAAGAACTATCTACACCCGAACACTAACAGTACAGTTTAGAACAAGACTTGATAATGATGTCATCACATTTCAAGCGCTCGCCGTTCATACCGAACCAATAGCCAGCAAAGACAGAAAGGAATGACAATAAATTGGATTTGTTTTGGCAGTAAATGAAGCGGCTGCTTCATATATTTAATCAAGTTAATTTAAAGACTAGTGTAGTTTTGCTATAGGAAATATAACCTTTTGATTATTATTATATTCATTTTTATTATAGTTAATAGTTTAATGTTATTTAAATGCAAAAGGTTAAGAAAATGTTTGTTTTAATTAAATTTGTTATACTGTGCTATTTCCATAGAACTGAATATTTTTACTAATGCAGTGTTAAAAATAAAAAATTATTATTTAAATGTTGTTACATAGTGTTATTGCTGTTGTAGCAGATTTATGCTGTCAAGTGTATATCTTTTTAAACTTAATAATAACATTTTTATTCATATTCATTATAGTTTTCAAAACTTTAAATTTTTTGTGATAAATCAAAAGGTTTATTTGGAAATACATAATTATTTTTTGTTAATTTTAATTAAAACTACTGAAATTATATATTTTATATTTCCAATCTTAAGTGTATTTGCAAGGAAAATCAAAAACAAATGCTAATAACTAAACATTTGTGTTGACAATAAACTCAGAAATATAGCGACTTGCCAGCCAGAGCCTTTTTCCAACTTTCTTTCATTGTCAATTTCTGTGATTTTATTTAAAAATAACATTCGGGTTAATTAGCGCGCTGATAAAAACATTAATAGAAATAATATTCGATAGAATTTTTAATTATTATTATGAAATATTGTGGATTGTAGCAAAAATATATTGTAATTTTTAAGGGAATAATTGAAAAAAAAATATTAGTTTCTTAAGCAAAACGCTTAATTGCGAATATAAAGTACTGTTTTAAAAAGAGGTTTCTAATTGGAATACTTACAAACTTATGCATGTACATACATACATACATGTATGTATTGGCAACAGAATTAAATAATATAATATAAAACAGGTTTAAGTTTTTCTTTCATTTAATTTTCAATGAATTTCAATGTCTTAAAACTTAAAACTTTCCTTAATGTTTTAATGAGATCCCAAGCGTTAAATTTTATAAAGCCAGAATTGTTGAGAGGTTGTTAAAGAAAATAATGGTTTTCAAATTTCAATATAATTTTTGTCTCTCTAGAATTGTTCTTCTAAATAGCATTTATAAATAACCTTAAAATTAGCATCTACTGCAAATGAAAAAGCTTCTAAAATACAAAACTTGTTTTGAACAATAAAATTGACCGAAATTGTATTATAACTGTAGCGTTAAAGGATATTCTAAATTTTTTCTAACATTCGAAAACCAGACGTTCAACAAGTTCTGTAGTGACTGGCGTAATCAAAAAAAAAAATCTAAGATTCAAATCTGTTGAGAACAAACTGTAAAGAGGAGCTGTTAATTATCATATTTATGCGTCTAAAATCACAATCATTGAATTTTATAAAGCCGCAATTGTTGAAAGGTTGTTAAAGAATATAATGGTTTTGCAATTTTAATATAAATTTTGTCTTATTTAGAAATAACTTTAAAATTAGCGACTACTGCAAATGCAAAAGCTTCTGTCATACATAAGTTATGTTTTGAACAATAAATTTGCTTGTCTCAAAAATTTGCCGACCAAGCATCTATGGATGTGGGAAATTGTATAATACACCACTACCATGAATATAAAAGTTTTTCTAACATTCGAATACCAGACGTTCAATGAGTTCTATAGTGACCAGTGCACTCCAAAAAATCTAAGGATCAAACCTGTTGAGAGCAAACCCCGAACAGGGGGTTTTATGGATACAAAATGCTCAACAAGAGGACAAATTTTCTTATGGGAGAGTTTAATATTACATATACCGATTGCCCCTGATGTAACCGAGGGAAAGTAATTATGGTGCTTAAGGAAAACAATCTGCAATTACGTGTAAAGCATGATTGTGGATTTTATTATTGTTTGAGATTGCATGTACCAAAATAACTAATTGTTAATGATAAAATTATAGACTAAACTACATAGCTACTTTAACAAAATATTAAATATTTTAACAAAAATATTAAAAAGTTTTAAAAGTTAAGGCGATGTCAGATAAAACGTTGTTGCTTTGCGTGACATTTGAAACTTTAAAGCAAAAGCGTAAATCAAGTGGTGTATGTCACAATAAACTTTGAAAACACTCATGAATTATTTGTTTACATAAAAAAGCTACATATTTTGAATTCTAGTTCTATTTGTTTTGTTTAAAAAAATACAAGTTAAAAATATTAATTTTTACGCCCACACACAAATACACAAATAATAAAAGTCAGGTGTTTGTCAAAGCGCGCAAAAAGTTGAATGTTGGTTAACTTTTCGCTTTTCGCTTTGCGCTTCAAAAGTGTTTTATGTGGCAACTTTCATACATTTACGTACATTTTAACTCAAATGTCAAAGCGAAACTCTGACGCAACGCAAAGCAAAAGTTTTATCTGACACGGCCTTTAAGCTGAAGGTCTCCACCAAGTTTTCTATAGTTTTTCTCGTCCTACACATATGTCTAAAAAAAATAAACTGTAACTGGTTAGTTCTCGTTTATTTCTATTTTCATTCTCTTGTTGTTTAAGCAGCATGCAAACGAGGCACGTGATAGCCAAAAATGTCACTTATTTCTATAAATACTCAAGATATATGTATATAAAATTAGATTTTGGTTTCTTCGAAAATTACTTTTACACGATAACTGTTCAAACCAAAAAAATATAGAGTAGAATGTACGAAATGCGTTATGTTTTACCTTTAGACAATGTCCAAAAAAATTAAGCTTTCAAAATTCGCTTGTAGCTGTTTTATAATTGTCTTTAACTATTAAGAATAAACCATGCTCAATTCCCAGAAATTGAGATATAGAACATACAACAAAAAAAGGGTCTGATGGTTTACACTGTACGGTGCAAAAATGTTCTTAAAAATGATTTAAAGGAAGAGCAAATAACCAAAAAATTGCCCGATCTCGGATACATTTTTATTGCTTTTTTTATTATATTTAATTTATGCATTCAAATATAATTATTTTCTTCAATTATTGAAGTCTGTTATTATTAATAAACAAGGTAAGCAAAAGTTTGAATGGTCAATTGGTTAATTTAATGCTTAATTATGTTTTACATTATACCCGGAAATGATAACTTATAACAAGCGAAATAAGAGTTTATCTTAAAAACAAAGAAGTTGTTAGATAAAATGCATAACATATCATATCTAACTTAATTATCAATCCACTTTAGTTAAAACATGAAGAAAGAAAAAGGATGATGGGACTATAATAAAATGTTATAATAATTGTTAGCTTAACTGTAAAAATAAATTTAATTTAACTGTAACTAACAAAAAAAATTTTAATTCGATTTTTTTATTGCAAGGGATCTAGATCTTACGTATGAAAAATTATTTCAATAGAAACACACACACACACAGTTTATTTAGTTATTATCTTCATGTTAGTTGCATATTTTTTCGTTTTAGCTCACGATATAATCATTCAATGGAAACTAATAACTTTTTGCTTTTAATTTTATAATATAAAATAGTTATACAATCGGTTAAAAAAAAGTCAATTCATACTAAAAAATACTATATTCAGCAGGTGTTAAAATATTTTTTTAATTTTAAAAATTTTAATTGGCAAAATAAAAATAAATAAAGAAATAGTTTTTTTTGCCATGCATTCATATATATATATATTACAAATTTAAAATTATACCCTACACTTGTTGACTTTAATATATACAGTTACGCTACAAAGTAGACACAACTAAAATGAAATTATACAATGAATGATTGAAAACAAAATAATAATAGATAATGAAGAGTTAAAAATTGCTTTCATTGTGTTTTACATTAAAATACAATTATTAAAAAAGAATTTGGCTTATAAGCTAAACAATGTTTATTTGTTTTTTATATTATTATTAAATATTAATCTTAAATAGTACTTAGTATTAATTGCTATTTTAAGTTAAAAAAATAAAAATAAAATAATTATTTTTTAATACATAATTTTACAACTAAATAACTTATTTGGATTTGTGTTACTTATGCTTACGTCTGCTTTTAAGTTTATTTTTATATAGATTAATTTTTGGTTTAAACAATTGTTCACTTTCATTAAATTAAGAGATTTAGTTATTTTAGAGTTTTTAGTTTATTTTCGAGTTATTTTTTTTTTTGAATAATTAATGGTCTGTACTAACAGTTTCATCAATATTACTCTCCCAATTGAATTCGGTAACACCCTGTTTATAATAAATATTGCCTAAATTGGCAAAACGTTTTTCAAAATCGTTGTCTTTAGCTTTAAGATGTTCAAATCTAAAAATGCAAAGAAAACAAACAATTATTTACATTCACAAAAAAAGTGCAAAGTAAGGTAAAGTAAAAGTAAAGAATAAAAAGTAAAAAAGAAAAATCAAAATTAGAATTAGAATCTCAAATCAAAACAAAACAAATTATTTCAATTTCTTTGTAAACACAAACCTTTCAAATAACAAATTTTTGGCAAAAGCATACAATTCAATGTCTAAACTATTTAATTCTTCTATATGGCGTCTTTGGTCTGGTCGCAGATTATGTATGGCTGATACAGATAAAGTGGTATTATGTTGTTCGAAAGGTATTGCAAAACGTAAATTGAAAGTTTCCTCGAAAATATATTGAGAAATCTGTAAAAATATATAAAAGTTATCAAAAGTTTAGAAAAAAGTTTTTAACAATTATTTAATAGTCGTTACTTTTTGATATTCCGTTAGGCCGAAATAGGCCATTGCTGCTAAATTTCTTTTGGCACTAGCCAACATGACACGATCTCGTTCATGTGAGGGCATGGCCGATTTGTTATAACAGCCCACTAATGCTAAATCGGCCAACATTCTTGTTTGCCGATTGGCCGCTAAATTTGAATCACAACCAGCAAATTCATCTATAGTTACATCTAACCAATCTTTGCCTTTATAACAGGGTGGCAATTCTAGTGATGTTGCTTGTCTACCCAAACACCAATGCCTTGAGCCCTTCCAGGTGGCTCCTCTTTTAACATGTCTATATTCAGACATATATCGTGCTATTGGCTCTCGTAATAAAGTTATATAGAAATATCTTCGTTTAGCGGATTCACCTTCGTTTTTATCTAGCTCTTGATCGACACAGCTAGTGAGTTCAGTCCAGTCGGCATGTAAGCCACACTTCCAACCAGTAGAATAGCGTGAAAATAGCCAATTTTCATTGCGATGTGGACGGAAGCAATAGCAACGTTTTCGTTGTCGTTGACATTCGCAAGGTCTCTGTAAGAGAAAATTAAAAAAAAATATTTACAAAAACTTTAATTTATTTATTAAAACAAACAAACAAAAAATATCACGAATAAATTTTGTCAAGTTTAAATACTCGCCGCTTTTTAAATAGGCAAAAGCCAAAACGATAGAATGGAGCTAAGTTTTATTCAACTACTTTTTCTACTTCAAAATGTACCAGTCAAAAGCACGTTATGCGATATCAACGTAATTTAGTTTCCCCCTCCAAACAATTATTCAGTTGCATCTGTAAAAGCGATAACAACTTATCGCAACTTAAGCACTTGGTTTTCAGAATGAATCCAAGTATCGGTTTTCTCAGTAGGAAGTCTGATTTTCAATTTTTTCAATTGTTTTCGACGTATTCGTATTTGCAATTATTTCAATCAATTTAATTTCTCACGATAATCACATTAAAATAATTAAAATTCACTATGAAAATGGTGGTTCTGTTAAAGTTACATTCCGTAAAATTCGTGATTTTTTCGGACAGTATAATCGTCCCTCTGAGACAGCTATTAAGAATTTGGCTGTTAAATTCGAATCAGCAAACGATACAAAACGTACGAACACCAACGCGTGTTCGAGTCGTCGTTGGGTCGTTCAATTGAAAACATCGCAGCAATAAACTACAGTGTTAAAGCAGTTCCAAATTTGTCAATTCCTCGCCGTTCTCAACAATTCAACCATGTAGCAAATTTTGCGCAAGGATTTGACTTTGAAGCCATAAAAAATTCAAATGGTTCAGGAAATGAAACCGATCGACCATTCACACAACCGGCTGGTTTTTCTGAAAAAATCATTTCTTCGGAAAAAGCGAATTTTCACTTGTCAAGATATGGGATCTGAAACTCCTAGAGCAAAGCTTTTGCATGCTCAATAGGTCACTGTATGATGCGCTATGTGGTTTGGAGGCGTTTTTTTTTATCGAAGATGAGGCTGGAAATGCGATAACGCTATCGCGAGATGCTAACAACTCAATTTTTTAATCTATTTTTGACGACGTGGATATCACTGAGAGGTGGTTTCAACAGAACGATGCGACATGTCACACAGTTGACTTTGAAGCCTAACAAGGTCGAACTTGCGCAGAAATTAAAGCCGACCGACCATTCACATTGCCATAGATTTGCTTAATTTCTTCAGGAACAGGCTGGTTTTTTTTGTTTTTTTTTTTTTAACATTTTTCAGACAAAGACAAAAGGAACATGTCAACAAGCATAATTGTCGCATTTGGGTTTCTGAAAAGCCAAGACCGATTATTGAGAACCTTTTGCACACTCAACATATCACTGTATGGTGCGCTATGTGATCTGGAGGCGTGAATGGGTCGTTTCTTTTTTAAGATGAGGCTGGAAATGCTACCAATTTCGGCCTATTATTGACGTCGTGTTTATTTTGGACATGTGGTTTCAACAGCACGATGCGAAACGTTTAATTTATTGCAAACCAAATTTCCCGACAATCAGCGGTTAAGTGACCATTCAGATCAGGTAATTTAACACGACTGGATTATTTTTTGTGGGGGCTATGATGGCTATGAGTCTATACGGAGCCAATCGAATCGATTTCAGCCTTAAAACTTAAGATCTGTGATGTGATTCATGAAATAGGTTAGCCATTTTGCCCAGAAAGTGATAAAAGATTCGACATCTGTTACCGTAGTCGTGGTGGACATTTGGCGGATATTATTTTTCATTCATAATTGCCAAACTTTTCTGTTCGTAATACAATAAAAATTTGAATCATCTTAATCTAAATTTTTGTTTTAGAAAACATTTTGTAAAATGTTCACATTTTGTTGACTAACCCTTTAGGAAGCTGGCAGGTAAGAAGAACATCAAAGTCACCAAAACAATGCTAGCGAAGCATGCTCATCAAATACCTACCGTTAGAATGGTAAAACGTATTCTAATGAATGCTTACAATTGTGTTAAATTCCTATGTAGGAACATGTGAAATGTGATGACAGGATATGGCGCCATATGCATGTGCAAAAACATTAAGTCTTCTCTGTGAAATAATGTCTATGCTATTGGCTCAGCTCTTACTCTCTGTCTCTCTCACTCTCTCTCCATCTTTCTCTTTGTGTATAAAGAGAGTCAAAAGCATAAGGGGTTTCAAAATTACTCGTATTATCTTGTCAATTTCTGAAATCTTTAGAATCACCCAACTGAATCCTACAAAATCAAGCAAGCGTTTTAAGTAAAAAAACACAAGCTGCTGGAAAGGCATTGAACATTTTTGTTCCTTAAACACAAATAAAAATTCATATTTAAAATTCATATTAAACATTCAAGATTATTAAAATTCAATACTTGCAAAAAATGTTTAACATGACTTGACATACAGATCCTGACTAGATTTTTAAATGATATTTAATGCAAATATTTGTTAAAAAAAAATCTCAAAAAAAATATTCATAATAAATAAAAATAATTTTAAAGAGATAAAACCCGGTTTCAAATTATATAAATGATTAAGTGACCATAAAAAGAATACAATGCTCAAACAAAAGTAAATATCTTAAACAATTTATGATACCCATACAAAAAATAAAAACAAATAAAATAATAAGAATAAAATAAAAAGAAACACTAAATAGACTATAAACTACTGACAATAAAGTTAAAAACTCATAACTTGGCCTTGTGACTTGGAATAGTAATGAGCTCTTTAATTCTGTATAATATTTCTATAAACAAAATTTAAAAAGAAGTTGCAGTTTGGCTAACGTTGGCTTATAACGAATTTAAAAGACAGCTATTGTAAACTGCAATGAACGAAAATATTCAGAAATTGATTAGAAAAGAATGTTCTTAATTTGATGAAAATATAACTAAGATTTCCCTACAAAAGGTTTTTTTTTTTAAATTAATTTAAAATTTAATTTAATTAATTATTTATTAATAAAATTATAATTAAAATTACAATAGACAAAATGTCCATAAAATATTTCTATAAATATTTTTTTTAGTTTTTATAATTAATTTTTAGTCTTTATAATTAATATAATTAATATATATTAATTAAATTTTCTCTCTCTATTTTGTTATAACAGATTATTTTGGTATAAAAATATATAACAACGATGTTTTTAAATTATAAGCGTATCATATTTAGTGTTATTATAAATGAATAAGGTAACTTCGGCAAAGGTTTACTTTATTATAATATCCAAAATTAATTACAATTTTTTGTGTTATTTTTTTAATGACGACAGGAGTTAGTAAAGAGAGCAAAGAAAAAAGGTTATGAGTTGTGTGTGCTAAGCATTAAACAGGACATAATCTAATCTAAAGAATTATCCATGTTTTATTCTCCAGCATTTGGGTCAGTATATTAACAATAACACGGCGAATATTGTTTTCCAAGTGGTCAATCGTTTCGGGGTTATTTCCACCAAAAATAGTCTAACGGCGTTAAATCACACCATCTTGGAGGTCAATTCATAGATCGAAAGTTTCCTTCAAAAAATCAACTGTGGGGCCGTCTTGTTTCATGTATAAACGAAAAAGTTAGTAATCAAGGCCCTATAGTGAACACCCTTTACTAAAATGTTGTGATCAGCATCGTTTTTTTTTTAAAGTACGAATCAATCACTCCACATAAAGCACACTAACGGTGTCTCGGCATACGCTTGAGGAGGATATATGACAATTATTTTTTATTGACGCATCAATTCAAACAAAAGTAAACTTTATCGCTAAACAAAACTGAACTTAAGGCTATCTATTGTAAAAATTTTATACAGAAAACTTATCGATTTAAGGAATTTTCTGAAAAATGTTGTCAATACTTAGAAATGATCGGTTTTTATGAAGAAAGCCTATTAAAAGTCTTTTCGGAAAACTTTTTCTGTCAAAAATCAATTATCGATTATTTTATTTATCTATAGAAAATTTGTGGATTTTAATTTTTTGTATAGCAAATTAATGGATATAGAAAAATGTTTATAGTTGCACTATTTAAAGAATTTTTTTTATTAAAATCATCGCTTTGAAGAACGTATATAATTTTTGTATGAAAAGTTATCGCTGGATGAATTATAAAGTTGAAAAATTCTATAACCGAAGAGGATTTGAAAAGTAGGAAATATAAACACATGTATTGAATTAATAACTATTTGAGAATTATTATTTAAATTATCAAGTTTTTAAATTGACATTTTTTAAAAAAAAAGAGAAGTAGCACTTCAGGCAACACAATGCCTATTTAGTCAAGTACCGTGCTACATTCTTTATAAAAGCGATAGAGAAGAGATGAAACAAGTGGTGAAAGTAGAAGGATAGTTGGAAATTAACTGCCGTATAAGACAGCACAGTGATCAATGATTATGCCCAATCAATGAGCAGCCCCACCGACAGTCAATTTTTATTTTGTAGTGAAAAAAACCAAGGTCTTCGTTTGGAATCGAACCCACAACCCCCATACTGACAAGCTAGTACACTACCTACTAGCTTACAGGGCATGAAATTTAGTTTATTCGAGAGCTCATGTCTGGCATTTTATAAATATAATTATATAAATAGAACGACTGGCTGGGACGTAGTGTAATGTGTAAACCCAATTTTCGAGGAGTTTTTCCAATATTTGTGGCCTATACCGGTAATGGTGTTCTCCAGGTGATTAATCGTTTCGGCTTTTTTAGCTTGAGTAGCAACTTCACCTTTTCCTACATAAAAAAATTCCTAGCGGCGTTATATCGAAGGATCTTAAAGGTCATTTTCTGAATCCAACACTATGCGGTTATCAATCGGTTCCTTTAATAAATTAATTGTGAAACGAGCTGTGTGATATGTTGTGCCATCTTATTTTAAGCACAGCTCCCACGCATCTTCACTATTGAATTGACGAAAGAAAAAGTCGTTAATTATGACTGTAAAGCGGTAACCTTTGACCATTACGTTTTGTCCAGTTTTTAATAAAGTGCAGAGCAACCTTTCCACCAGCCCATGAAACACATCAAGCAATCAGTTGAGGATAATTATTATTTTATATATATTGTTTAAAAATCTGCTGGTTTAAAATCACTTCTATCCAGAAATTTCCATTTAAATAAAAATGGAAAAATAATTTCTCACTAAAAAACAAAAATAACCGATAACATAGCGTTTAATACAATTATTATCAAATAAATCATTTTACTACTATAAATTAAAGATTCGAACAGATGAGCTAAAGATACTTTTATAAAGTGGAACTTGTATACAGCATAATATTGTATCAAGAATATCGATGATAACGTAATTCGAGAATATGCGGAATCTTATATTTATTCACAATAACAATCGATGAAATTATTTGAATTAAAATAATATAATAATATAACAAAAACGATATTTTTTTTACAAAATTGCGCATTTTGTGAGTTATCTATTTATCTACACTACCTACTAGCCTACAGGGGCACCTGTAGTGTACTAGCTTGTAAATATGGGGGTTGTGGGTTCGATTCCCAACGAAGACCTTGGTTTTTTTCACTACAAAAATAAAAATTGACTGTCGCTGCGGCTGCTCAGCGATGAAAGCATAGTCACTGGTCGCTGTGCTGTCTTTATACGGCAATTAATTTCCGACTATCCTTCTACTTTCACCACCTGTTTCATCTATTCTCTATTCTTTTCCTAAAGAATGTAGCACGGTACTTGACTAAATAGGCATTGTTGCCTGAAGTGCTACTTCTCTTTAAAAAAAAAAAAATCTATGAAAATTAGATTATTTTGTTTTATGTAAAAAAGTTCTCGTTAACTTTTATATAAATTAATTATTATCAATATAAACTAAAAAAAAATGTTTTAATCCCATAGAGAAGCAATCGATTAAGCAATTTTTCGTTAGAAAAAGCATGTCCTTTTTAAGCACCTACAAAAATATCGATAACCAAATATTATCTAAAATTATAAGGCACCTTTAATGTATCAGAAATATAATACAGCTTTATCTTATGTAGAGAATCAAAACCTAAATACTGACATTTTGATTATGAATTTTATAACAGATGTGAGAGTTTATTCAAGCTACGTAAAATGATAACAATAAATAGCAGCTACACAGAAGTATTGACTCTAAATATAATTTGAATTATATTCTTTTACTACAATGCTTAAAACGTTTGGCATATAAATTGGTTTTTAATATGCCCTTTGTTCCATCTTCTTTCTTTGTTAGTTGTTTCGTTGTTTTGAATTTTTGTTAAAAATACAAAAAAAAAAATCAAATCACTTACCTTTAAATCCAAGTCACGCACTAAATGACGACCAAACGATGTTCCTCCAGTTTTTTGTATATGCAAGAAAACCATCACATCATGACCATCCATATCAAATTGAAAATCATCATTTAGTACATCGTCATAGCTTAAGCCAGCATTGGCTATAATTATATTATTCTGCTGTATAGTTTTGGTCGAAGCGATTGGTAGTGACTGTTGATGCAATTGCTGTTGTTGATGTACTATTAAGGTTCCAGTTGCTACAGCCTGTGCTGACGCTGCTCCAATAGAACCGGGTAATGCTGGTGGCTGTTGCGGTATATCATTGTATGATAATAAATCTGGTTGTAAAATCATGCTACGTTTTGATAATGCACAGACCTGAAAATAAACAAAAACAATAAATATTAACCAACCAAATATTTTGAAAAAGAACCGAAATTATTCTTAAGTTGTTCATTATTTTTGAAAATCTACGATGTTTTAAATGCAATTAAATAAACCACAAGTGTTTAATTTAATGGAAACGTTTAATTTCAACAATTATAAAATTAAATATTTTGTTTAGCTTTTATGCTTAAATATGATTTCAAATATAAGCAAACACTATTAGTCGTGAGCAGTAGTCCTCACCAACAAAAAAATTAATCTGCCAAATGCGCAAAGTGTTCCGTACAGTATATGGGTCAAGTTTCAATTTTTAAATTTCTACACTTTTATTATTTCATATTGAAAACTTAAAATTTCGGGGTTCAAAATACAAGAAAATTCTTTTGTTGGTCATAAAAATATAACTCATGTATCTATATGATTAGGTTATATCTCTTTTTCGAAGAGCCATATCTTGAAACAATAAAAAAGTCCATGGAAACTTATGCTGTATTATCATCTCAACCTCCAATTGGTTCATTTTTCCATCGAATATACTTTAATATGCACCCAAGCCATTATGCACACCTTCACTGCATTTATCTCAAGACATTAAAAAAGCTCCGCTTTTTGCTTCTTTATATCAAATTGTGACTAATTTTATAAATATGAAAAACACGCTTCTGAATTTCATAGAATGGTTTTATGTCGCTTTGCATAACGTCACTGCTGTTTCACCATAATCACAACCATAAAATGCAGGTGTTTTATCGCAATTTTCGTTAAAATAAAGCGCCTTTTAAAGATTTTAAGAAAGAGCAGAACTTTTACGTTTTTTATGAGTCTATATAACCTTTGATGGGCAGATTTAAAAAAAAAGAGATTTAACTCTTATAAAAAAATGTTACTCTACATAACCAGTACTCTTTGTACTTAATCCTTGATTGCTTTGGATACATACAAATCAATTATTGCACCTAGTGACAAACGACGTATCAAAATATATTAATCAATCTATAGGATGTAAGTGAAATTTCTTAGTTCATTGGCTGACCGAGCAGACATAAAGACCTTTAATATCACACAGATGGTGTCACATCGTTCAAATTGTCCTACCAGCAAAATGCCAAAAACTTAAGATTGAAAGGATTGACTGAGAGAGCTTTTTCCAACAACCACCATTGTAAACTTATAATTCGACAGTCAAAATGCTATGATTTCCTCTTGCGGGTCTTGCATATTTTATATTAAAATTCCTCCTTGCTCACACTGGCAAGTATTAAGGTGAAAGACGGTGTTAAACTTACATTTAAAATCCAGCCGTATTCTAAGTGTAAGTGTAACACCGTCTAAAAAACGTAGATGCCCATAAAAAACTTTAATATAGAGTTGTTGGAAGACCACACCAGAAGGGATTTAAGATATATTTCAAATTCTGGGAAATTGCCACAATCCAAAGTTTGTGTTCTTTAAACTAAAGATGTTCCAATTGCCACTTATACTTGCCCTAACCAAAACTAGACATAAAATTGCCACAAGCAACTTGAACTTAAATTCAAATTTTAGTCAACAGCTGCTGCTCTGTACAGTTTCGGCTGGAAAATGCGTACATAATCAAATGAAAAACTGTTTTATTTCAAACGTTTAACTTTGCATAAGATTAATTTCTTGCTGCTTTTAGCGGGTTTTCCAACAAGAAGTTTGTTTTTCAATTGTGGCAACACCAATAATATGATATTTTTTGACATTTAGCTTTTTGACGTATTCATGGTAGATGCACTGGCAGTTATTACAATAAATTCAATTTCGTATCGAAATTAAAATCCACATAAAAATGACATTTCTGCTTAAGTTGCATTTCATAAAATTCATGAAATTTTCGGACAACATAAGCGACGTTTTAAGACCGCTATTACGAATTGGATCGTTATATTTTGAGTCAGTGGGCTCGATATAAAATGTGCGAACACCAACTCATATTTTCAACTGAATGCATCGCAGCCGTGGATCACAGTGTTGAAGCAGATACAAATTTGTCAATTCCGCGACGTTCTTAGCAATTGGGGTTATCTATATCCACCACAATGCGAATTTTGCGTTAAGGATTTGACTTTGAAGCCTTACAAGATTTAATTGATGCAGGAATTGAGGTCAATCGACCATTCACATCGCCGTTGATTCGCTCAATTCATTTAGGAACCATCAGCTGATTTTTCTGAAAAAATCATTTTTTAGACGAAGCCCATTTTCACTTGTCAGCGTACATCAACAGGCAAAGTTGCCGCATTTGTGCTTCTGAAAATCCTAGAGCGATTGTTGAGAAGCCTTTGCATGCTCAACGCGTCAGAGTATGGTGTGTTATGTGGCCTGGAGGCATGATGAGGCTGGAAATGCGGATGCTAACACCTCAATTTTGGCCTATTATTGACGACGTGGATATCACTGACATGTGGTTTCAACAGGACGGCGCCACATGTCACACAGCCAATGCAACGATCAATTTATTGCAAAGCAAATTTCCCAATCGCTTCAACAGTTAAGTGGCCAGCCAGATCGTGTGATTTAACACCATTGAATTATTTTTCATGGGACTCTGTTAAGGACAGAGTCTATACGGAGCCAATTCAATCGATTTTAGCTTTAAAACACAAATCCGTGGCAAAATGGGGAGGTGATTAAAGACTTTTATGAAACAATCGACATCTGTCAGCGTGGTCCTGGTCGACATTCGCCAGATATCATTTTTCATTCATAATTAATGAATTTCTCTTCGTAACACGACAAAAATTTTAATCATCTTAATGTAAATTTTTTTAATTTATTTTGCTATATTCATTTAATAGATTCAATTTAGCTATAAGTTTACTATGGCATTTTTCTATGAAAGGAAATCTGCGGTTTTATATTCCACAAAAATAACTAAATTTAAAATAAATTACAAATACAAAAATATCAAATATTTTTTAATGTCGATTTTATTACAATTTAATGCATTTTCTTTTATAAATAATTCGTATTTTTCACAATGGTATTTAAGAGTGTATCTTTATATGTGTGCATTGTAAATGGCAACCAGCAACGACTTTTTAATCCTTTTTGAAATATATATTTAGTTTTTATTGCAAATTGTGAACTGTTTTCAGCATTGAAATCAGTTATTGCACCAACCAAACTGTGCAAGAAGAGAAAGGCAAAAGTTTAACAATCGAATGTAGTGGCCACATTAATGGCAACATATTGTGGCAATTGAGTGCAACAAAAACATTGCTAACAAAAAGAAGAGTTTAGCAGTTGTTCGTGCCGATTACAATCTATCTACTAGATCTTAAATATGTTTTGATTTGGACGTTACAATAAAGGAAAAAATCATGCCTTCGTACATGTTGAACTTAATTTTGTATGCCATTCTTTTAGAGAAAATATTCCTAAATACTCTGCCTTATTAAGCTTAAACGTGGCTCGTTCATCTAGTTAAACAACAAAGTCTGAATGAGTTTCCTGCTATTTCGGAGTTCTGAACACTTTTCGACTCATCCAATTGTTTATCTTTTTAACATGAGACGCAATTTAAGTAAAACACCACAATTTAAGTAAAAGTTTATTCATTACATTTATTCAAATTTAAATGGGGGTTCATTGGATAGTGTCAAGGGGACGGCACCGCTATACTTTACACTTCAGCTGTATGAAAACAACATTAGAAAATTTTTTGTCAATCCAAGCTTCATTAGAAACATAAGTGGGGCAGCAAATAAATTTTCATTATTTTATTTTTAACGTATGCTAATTTAAAGCTTAACGACGCCATCTTAAAAAGGTACTATGTTCCTAATTTTAGATTTCAGATAGCCTACAGATTCACTATAGTAAGGTTAAGTTTTAATATAATCATTTTTTAGAGTTTAGAAACAACAGAATAATTTATATTTTTCTAATCAAATTTCCTCCCCCCACTGTGCAATATACGAACAAGTTTTCTCAAAAACTACTTTAAGGAGGCTAACACTACATTACTCAGACTGACTTAGTATAGCTATAAAGTCATTGTACCTACTGAAAAGAGAACTTCAATATTTCAAGTGCAGCCAGTGCTTTAAGACTACAAAAATGTACAGCATGACAATACTTTCGGCAATTATGTGACTGATCTAGTAGCACTTAATGCACTAAACCAGATTAATTTGACACCGCATATGAATAAACTTCTTAAAGTAAGATTTAAATTCCGAGTTATTTAATTTTTAGTAAATAGCATTTGGATATTTTTTTACTTTGGACCAGTACTCAGGGGAGGCATCTCCTACACATGCAATGTATTGTAGCAGAACTAGGAAATTAGGCAATGGGGAGAAGGAAAGAGGGAGTTGTGTTTGTGGATATTCAATTTACTACATTGAAAGTGACAGGAATGACCTCTGGAGAGAGTTTATTCAACATACGGAATGTTCTGTTTAAAAATGGCACTACTCCTCTCATGAGTAGTGCCATCATCCACTGGCCAATCAACCACAAATGAATGAGCTCTCAACGAAAATCGAGTTAAACGTAAAAGCGTGCGGTTAACAGGAAAAAATTCCCTAATTTCATTATAGTACTTACCTTTGTAGAAACGATAAAACAGTGAAATACATCCCATATTGCGTCGATGCTCTAAAGAATCAATAGAGTTGGATACCCTATTGTCTCCAATTAGCCTCTTGACCCTCTCCTGTATGTGGCAGAGCAACTCCAAAATAGTCTTTGGGGCGCCGGCCCATACATGAGAGCTGTATTCATTTTTTGGACGGCTATAGGTGGTATAAATAGTACGAGGATCCCATGGAGTGAAGTATTTCTTATATCGTTTTAGAAAACTGAGGCACTTAAAAGCTCCTTTAGAAACCTGAAAAATGTGCTTAATCCAAGAACATCAACAGCTTCCGATTCCGTAATTCTTATACCACTCATAGTAACAGATGCAGCATCAATTCCGAACACAGATCTATGCGTAAGAATGCAACATTGCGTCTTACTTGCATTAAAATCGATTCTATTCACACGACACCATTTTGATACCGTTGCGAGATCATAATTGAGCGTATTATTCGTTTTCGGCTTTATGGAACCCACCTTTAACTGATTCAGTCTATTACTACATGAATGCGAATGACATATGGTGCTGTCAACTGCGAAAGAATACATAGGGTTGAAAGTTTGACAAGGACGGTCATTAAGGAAAATAGAAAATAGGATAGGAGAATCAACGGCGCCTTGCAGTACGCCTGAATTAATCTTGAACTCGTCTAATGAAATCCCACCTATAACAACTCGTATAGCGTGTACGATTCCTGAAAAAACTCGAATTTGAATGTTAACATCATCTTGAAAATTATTATGTATAAGCTATACCAGAACTACGCTTTTGGATAACGTTAGGGCAAGGGTACAGTCCATAATCTGCTGGTTTATATAAATCGGCTTATCAACGGGCAAATGCAAAAATTATCTCCAAGACAGGAAAAATGAATTTGTTCTCCTATAATAAGACAACAATAAGTTTGTCATATTTTCCAGCAGCAGACTTCTTGAAAACTTGTTGCCTTTCCCAGGAGAAACGAGAATAGCTCTATAATATCATAGTACACAATTCTGCTATAATGCAATGTCTCATTAGAATATCCACCGGGGTCTTGCAATTTATAATCGCAATGAAGTTGTGTACCAGTGCCAGCAATCATTGGGCATGAATGATCCTGAATTTAGCTGTCTCTGGGTTAAACTCAGAATCAGGTCACACCCCTTGCATTTCGGGTTTCTTTATAGAAGTCCAAATACCGGAAAGGATAAAACCCTAGCTGGCTTCGATTTTCTTTCCGACTTCATAACGAAGATTCTCGACAGTTGCCCGAACAGTGAAATTGTTGTTGCTGGTGATTTTCACAACTGGTCTTGGCTTCACCATTCAGACCATACAACTACAGAAGGCCAGTATGCTGAGCTATTTGCCGCGCACAATCACCTAGCGCAATTAGTGAATGAGCCAACACACATTCCTTGTGTTGATGGGCACCATAGCAATACACTTGACCTTTTTCTAACCTCACACCCCCAAAAGTAATGTTTGTGCACCTCTCGGCAACTCCGATCACTGCACCATCTCCGCCTCCTTTTCATATTCGAAGCTTCACGATGTTTCGAAATCAGCTACCAAACGTCTAAAATATATTTATGAGAAGGCTCGTTGGGCTGAGCTTAACGAATTTTTTAGGCAATTTAATTGGAAACTATGTTTCTTGGATAATAATGTCAATGCATTCAATATCTGGCGTAGAAACAAAACCGCAGATACTGATTTGCTACGCAAAAGGGAGAGATCTTCGTGTGCCAAAGTACTAAGGCGCGAAAAGCATCTGTACGATGAGCGCCTTCGTGCTAAAGTTCTTGCTACTTCTAGGGGTAGTAAGAACTTTTGGTCATTTGTTAAAAGAGTACGCGATAATGCTAGTTCTTCAATTCCGACTCTTTTTAAAAATGATCAAATATTCACTGACCCGGTTGATAAAGCTCACCTTTTAGCTGGTATATTTGCAAATAATTATTTTTTGCCGGAAAGCAGTCAACCACCGCCAGATCTCGACAGAGTATCAGTTACTATGCCGAGGATATTTTTTCGAGCTCGAGCGGTTAAAAGGGTTCTTACAGATCTCAACATAAACAAGTCTCCTGGGCCTGATGGGATACCAGCACTGGGCTTGAAGCAGTGCTCGTCGACGCTATCGCGTCCATTAGCAGCCCTTTTCAGCACATTGTACCATGTCGGAGAATTTCCGAAGTGCTGGAAAGTTGCTAATGTAACGCCGATCCCCAAAAAGGGGGAGGCTAACAACCCTGAAAATTACCGCCCAATCGCAATTTGTTCTACACTTTTAAAGTATTTGAAAGTATGATTAATTTCCATCTAGTGAGATACCTGGAGACCAACAGCTTGCTTAGTGACCGACAATATGGTTTTCGTAGGGGGCGCTCTACGGGTGACTTGTTGGCATTCTTGTCGGAACAATAATGTAACTCCAGTGTAACTCATTTTGGAGAAAGCAAGTGGTGGCTTTAGATATTTCCAAAGCATTTGATAGAGTGTGGCATGATGCACTTCTGTCAAAACTTGTTGCTTTTGGTGTCGGTGATAATTTTTCCAGATTTATATCGAGTTTTCTCAGAAATCACACTATACGAGTTGTTATAGATGGGATTTCATCAGACGAGTTCATGATGAATTCAGGGGTACCGCAAGGCTCCGTTCTTTCTCCTACCTTATTCCTTATCTTTCTAAATGACCTTCTTTGTCGAACTTTCAACCCTATATATTCTTTTGCAGATGACAGCGCCATTTGTCACTCATATTCATTTGGTAATAGACCAGGCCATTTGGATGTTACTTCCAAAAGGCAAAACATGAATGATACGCTTAATCACGATCTTGCGACAATCTTGGAATGGGGTCGTGTGAATAGAGTAGAATTCAATGCTCGTAAGACACAATGTTGCATGCTTACGCATAGATCTTTGTTTGGTAGTGGTGCTGCATCTGTTACTATGGGTGATATAGGTATTACGGAATCGGAAGCTCTTGATGTTCTTGGTATGAAAATTCAGTGTGATGTTCGTTGGACTAAACACATTTTTCAGGTTTCTAAAGAAGCTTTCAAGTGCCTCGGTTTTCTAAAGCGGTGTAGAAGATACTTCACCCCATCCGATCTCCGTACTATCTATACCACCTACATCCGTCCGAAAATGGAATACAACTCTCATGTATGGGCCGGCGCTCCAAAGTCTATTTTGGGGTTACTCGACCGCGTACAGGAGAGGGCCAAGAGGCTCATTGCTGACAGTAGGGTATCCAACTCTATTGATTCTCTAGAGCATCGACGCAATGTGGGGTGCATTTCACTGTTCTATCGTTACTACAATGGTAAGTGCTCTAATGAAATTAGGGAACTTGTCCCTGATACTCACACGTTTTCACGTTTAACTCGATTTTCGATGAGAGCACATCCTTTTGTGGTTGATTGGCCAGTGATTCGCACTACGCATTACAGGGAAAATTCGTTTTTCAGCAGAACAGTCCGTATGTGGAATAAGATCCCTCCGGAGGTCTTTCCTGTCACTTACAATCTGGGAAAGTTCAAATCGAATGTCCACAGACACTACTCCCTCTTTCCTCCTTCCCGTAACCTAATTTCCTAGTTTTCTGACACAATGCATTGCATAGGTAGGGGTCATCCCCTGAGTGCTGGTCCTAAAAAAAAAAAAAAGAATATCCAGTAAATGGGCTTAGAGTTCCCATTAAACTAAGGCTCCTATGAAAATTATTATGTGTGAAATATACCAGAACTACTTTTTTGGATGACTTTAGGGCAAGAGTAAGGTTCACAGTCTGCTGGGTTATACAAATCGGCTTATCAGCGGTAACTTTCAAAAATAATTTTCTAGACTGACGAAAAATGTTTGATCTCCTATAATAACATAAGGATAAGTTTGTCAAATCTTGGAGCATAACGATTCTTGAGAAATTGTGTCTTTCCTAGGAGGAACGAGAATGTCTCTAAAATGTCATAACACGAGAAACGAGAAAGAAAAAATAGGAGATATGGGAATGGCTCTAGAATCTCATAATACAACAATTGGACTATGTTGCAATGTGTTATAAGCGCAACCAGTAAATGGGCCTAATTAAACTACGGCACTTAACCATGCTAGGGCCGAAAAGCCCTGAAAATTTAAACAAACATTCGATAGCCTTGCACAGTTCAGTTCGGTGTGTTGCAAAAGGAATAATAAAATAAATAAAATTTATTTTTCATATATTGTTTGAAGGGTATAAAAACAAACCATGTGCCTTAATAAAGTTGGTAAACGTAAAATATCCACTGGAATAGTAAATATAAACGTTGCATGTGTTTCCTTTTTTTTTCAAAGCATCACCAATTTATATCATTTCTGGTTATTTAATTTTATATTTTTATATTATTATTTTTAATGCTGCCGTAGGTATTTTAAAAAAATATATATGCTGGAAAAAAAAACGAGACAATTCAATAAAAATGTTTTGTGTATTAAAGCCTAGAATGATATTGCATGTAATAAAAGAAAATTCAGCCATAGAGCTCCGAATGCATCTGTCTGTAAGCATGGCACGTTTGTGGATTTTCTTTAATTTAATATTTAGTCCTTCAATTGTTTTGCTGTTTTATATTTTTTCTGTGTGTAAAGCATAAAAGAACACTATACAAAAAAAGACTAAAGCCTGTTTGGCAATGACAGCAAAAATTGCTTTAAACTTATATGCATTTGGATGATACGAAAAATGGAGCAATTAAAAATCATAGTAAAATTATGTAGAGTTAATACAAAATACTTTAATTTATAATTTAAATCATATTTTATTTAAAACATAAAAATATTTTGCACAATATAAAATCATTTTTAAAATTTTCTCCGCTCATAACACATCAGAGTTTAAAATATAATACGTTGTTTTTGAACCCTATTAGATAATATTTTGATGTATATCCCTGATTGAGTTTACCAGCCGGCAATGTTGTCCTCAAAGTGATTAATAGTTTCGAGATTTTCGGCGTTGACTATCAGCTTCAGTTTTCCCCACAAAAAATAATCTAGCGGCAATAAATTAAAGGATTTTGGAGACATTTCCTTGATAAGATTTACATCTGCACCTGGCCGTGGGCCTTAATCAGATGGTGGTCAAATCACTGTGAATGAAAAGCAACGTCATTCACGTCCTAGGAAGCCGAAGACTAATTCTAGCAACAGGTCTTTCCTAGTTGCAATTTCAGCGGTTCCAGAGCACCACTATTCCTTGCTGAAGAGCTGGAGACTATCCAACTCCTGTCCAGAACACATGACTTGCATGCTCACTGGATCTGGATCATTCACCAGTGGTGAGATGATCCTGGCCACCATAGAACAATACCTGTATGGGGCCGCAAAACCACAACCACCACGATAATTCCGAAGGGCCAACCTCAATAATCAGTCAGAGAAACAGAGTGTGATTTGTTTTATATTCGCGCCTGACCATTAGTCTTAATCAGATGGTGGACAAACCACTATTGTATAATTTGGAACGTCATACATGCGTCCTAGATAGCCGAAGCCATAATTCTATGCAACAGAACCACCTAGTTGCAACTTTAATGATTTCAGTACAGGTCTGCAAATCATCACACCTTGCTAAAGAGTTGGAGACTTTCCAACTCCTGTCCAGAACACATGTCAAGCATGCTCACTGGACTGGATCATTCACTTTGCGTGTCATTATCAGTGAGATGATCCTGGCCACCATAGAAAACCATTGGATATGGGGCCGTAAAACCACAACCACCACGATGCTCCCATATAGGGGCCAACCTCAATGATCAGTCAGAGAAACAGCTAAATGCCTAAAGAGACAAATATCGGAAACTCTGCGGGCTACTGATTCCCGTGGAAATAACGTGGAGCTTCCAGTTGACCCCCGCTGCCTTCAGGGGACTGGGTTCCCTTACACCCCCAACAGCACAGGTCGAGATAGTCAAGTATTCTATAAAGACCGATAAATGTGCCCCCGGGGGCAGGATTTTGGAGACCATTTTACGGGCCCGAAACTATGAAGTTATCATGCGTTTCTTGCAATAAATGCATGGACCTGTGGCAAAAGTTGTGTGATATGTTGGGCTGTTTTGTTAAAAAGCTCCTGCACATCTTTGATATTCATTTGATGAACGAAGAAGTCAGAAATGATGGCTCTAAAGCGGTCACAATTAACAGTAATATTCCAACCAGCATCGTTTTTTAATGAATAACGGACCAATGTTTCCACTAGCCCATAAAGCACACCAAGCAATCAGATTTTCTGGATGAAACGGTGTCTCAACATACACTTTAAGATTATCATCACTTCAAATATAACAGCTTTGTTTAGTTACGTAGCCACTAAAACAAAAGTCAACTTTAGCGCTAAAGGAAAATTTGCTTATAAAAAACGGGAGGAAATCTTGTTTAAGGCCCAAATCACACAATTTGGAAGCCTTGTTCCGACGTCAGTCTATTGATGTTGAAATGTTAAACCAAACTAAACATAAATCACTTGAGAGCTAACAAAATGGCCGCTAGCTATAAAAGTGTTGCCAACTTGAATTTCTAAACCTCTATAAAAACACCCGATATTTTATATAAGAACAAAAAATATAAAAATATTTATTACTTTGTAAAAAGTAAGATTTTTATTGTTGCTTTTCATTCGATTTGATGAATGACAGGTAACGAGTATTATTTTCCTTTATCTGAAAAAAACTTTAAATTTGTAAAACCACATGTTACGAATAAGGTAGACAATGTTGGCCTCCCAAGCATTAATTGTTGCTTTCTTACCACCATAAGCCAGTGACTTCAAATAATCTCAAATTGCACGGCCTTAGAGGCCAATTGAAAATTCCACTTCTCAAATTTTAAGCTTGATAAGTTGATAATAGCGGTCGCTGTGTGACACATAGCGCCTACGTAGCGTAACCGCATATCACTGGATCACTAACATCCATATTTTCGAGGCACATAATGTGCAACAACCCCGACAACAAAATACTTAAAAGAAATTTTGTATAACTTTGCTTCTATCATTCGCGATTAATTCTTGATTTTCAATGAACATCTGCATAATTTGGTAGCTTTGATTACAACAGTCAAAAAGTAGGCACAGCATGACAGCTTAGTTTTGTTTAATTCAAGTTTATCTGCACATTACACTGATTATTAACTGACAACTGATAATGGCTAATATTCCACTACGAAGTGAAATATTCAAGTTATAAGTTGGTAATAATAATAAGAGGTGCCCCTGTAAGATAGTAGGTAGTGTACTAGAATGTAAATATGGAGGTTGTGGGTTCGATTCTCAACGAAGACCTTGGTTTTTTTTTCACTACAAAAATAAAAATTGACTGTCGTTGGGACTGCTCTGCGATGAAGGCTGACTATGCCGCTGTGCTATGGTCGCTGTGCTGTCTTATATACGGCAGTTAATTTCCGATTATCCTTCTACTTTTAACACCTGTTTCATCTATTCTCTATCCCTTTCCTAAAGAATGTAGCACGATACTTAACTAAATAGGCATCGTTGCCTGAAGTGCTACTTCTCTTTTAAATAAAGAAAAATTTTATACGCAGGCTTTTTGCTGGAAAATGCCTAGTGGCAAAAACGCTAATTTTTACCAAATTTTTACTATTAGTAATTTTTTTATTGATATTGTTTAAAGCACATATTAATATAAACTTAAACAATATATTATTGTAAAGTTCTAAACCTTTATCTTCTATTTTAAGAAAGTTTTATTGTTATTCCTTGTTTCCGTATGTGCAACATATTTTACTATAACAAGTTATTTCTTTCTCTTACCCTTTTAAGGCCACAACGAGAATTAGTTACAATTTATTTTTTAAGTGCAAAAAGCCAAAGGAGAAAGATAAAAAAAATATTATAAAAGAAATTGTTTATGGCAGTTTAAAGTAATTAAGTCCTGGTAGTGTAAAACTAATTATTATTCTCTTCTATATTCATTGGTGTTTTTCTTTCCCTCCATGAGTATAGTGTGGTTTGCGTTTTATACAACAAATTAGGAAAAATCTTTCTAAATAAATAATATGGATATCTTTACGCTTCTGCTACTCGCAAAGTAAGTATTAAAAAAAATATTTATTTAAAACCATTTTCATGCAAAAACCAAAATGGTCGTTAATTTATTTAGCGTATTTTACTGTTCTTCATTTAAATGAGGAGTTTATTTATTCGTCCGGCTAAAAAGGAGACAAACAACATAAAAGAGAATTTGTAAAAAGTTTACTTGTAAAGAATGATGTTTAAGGATGATTTTTGTATAATGCAGTAATGCGAAAGTGGATGCAGATACATGTTTTGTAAAAGAAATCCCTTAGAAAATATTTATATAATAAACGAGGAAATAAACACTAATGAAAGAATGTGCTAAGAAAATCAAAAAAAGGAAATTATATCCAAAGTTTCCTGGTATCAAATTCGACAATTTGGTTTAACTCAACTTAACAACGAATAAAAGTTGACCAAATTGTTGATGTTATCGTATTGAGATTGGAGGCACTACAGATAATCTTCATATCAGCTGATAATTATTATTTTTGTGTTTTCTTGTAAAATTTTTTAAATATTATTTTCTGGGGTTCCGTACACACCCGGTTTTTTCGTGATATGCACCTGGCAGTAAGCCTTAATCAGATGGTGGTCAAACCACTGGGAGTGAAAAGCAGCGCCACTTACGCCCTAAGTCTAATTCTAGCAACAGGTCCTTCCTAGTAGCAATTTCAATGATTCCAGAGCAGGGCTGCAAACCACTACTCCTTACTGAGACTATCCAACTCCTGTCCAGAAAATATGACAAGCATGCTCACTGGATCTGGATCATTAACCAGTGGGTGTTATTAAAGGCGAAATGATCCTGAAAACCATATAAAACAGACATATTATGAGGCCGCGAAACCACAACCACCAACCGAAGAGCCAACCTCAATAATCAGTCAGAGAAACCGCTAAATGCCTAAAGAGACAAATAGCGGAAACTCTGCGGGCTACTGATTTCCGTGGAAATAACGTGGAGCTTGTAGTTGTACCCCTGCTGACTTCAGGGGACTAGGCTCCCTTATACCACCAGTTACACAGGTCTAGATAGTCGAAGTTCTATAAAAACCGATAAATGTGCCGGGGGGGGGGAACACATCCGGTTTAGTTTCAAAATCTCTCCGCTTGTTACAACCCTCTATCTTCTAAAGCGATATTATGATAAGGATAACATTATCTTTAATGCGTGACAAAATTTACGTCGGTATCTATCTGTGTAAGCCGGTGGATCAAACCACTGTGGATGATATGTAGCGTCACTCAAGCCCTAGGAAGCCTTCAAATATCTCTTTCCTTCAGTCACTACTAGTAGTCGTAACTCCGGAAGCTCGGAACAGGCCAGCGCCCTCACTTCTTGCTGAAGAGTTGTTGACTATTCAACTTCCGGTCCAGAACACATGCACGCTAGGTGCCCCTGTAGGCTAGTAGGTAGTGTACTAGCTTGTCAGTATGGTGGTTGTGGGTTCGATTTCCAACGAAGACCTTGGTTTTTTCACTACAAAAATAAAAATTGACTGTCGGTGGGGCTGCTCAGCGATGAAGGCATAGTCACTGGTCGCTGTGCTGTCTTATACGGCAGTTAACTCCCGACTTCTTCTCTATCCCTTTCCTAAAAAATGTAGCACGGTACTTGATTAAACAGGAATTGTTGCCTGAAGTGCTACTTCTCTTTATAAAAAAAAAAAGCTGAAATTTCAGGACACAACCGCAAGCTTGCTCACTAAACTAGGATCAATCATTGTGTTTATAGTGAATGATTCGAACCACACAATTCAAACGAGGGCCGTGAAACCACAACCACCACGATGCTGCCAAAGAGCCAACCTCAATAATCAGTCAGGGAACAGCTAAAAGGCTAAAAAGCCCAAAAGCTGAACTCTGCGGCTTACTGATTCCCGTGGAAATAACGTGCAGTTGTCCAGTTGGCTCCTGCTAGCCTTTTAGGGCATTGGGACTCTCTTTTACCCTCGGTAACATGATGTAATGACGGTAAGATTCCGTCAAGATATATAAATGTGCCCCCGGGAGGAACCTGTCTTACAGCAAGCAGGGGCATTTATCCACTAATTGCTAGGGAACCAGATACTATCTTAACTTCTGCTACATTATTGGCGACATTCTGTTGAGAATGCAACAGTTCATCGGATAATAAAAAGCCACACCTTACAGTGGTTTGGGTTTAAACCATACTTACAACATTACTTCCTGAATGGCCTCTCCAATAATCAGAACAGGGCTCCCGTGTTACCAGTTGATAACCCACTGATTGGACTTGGAAAGCCTTTATCACCTAGGGGATACAATTGCAAGTTGTGGAAGGTGATCACTACGACTAGGTGAGCATAGGTCCTTAAGCAATATGGTATTTATAAAAGTATGATTATTTTTTAACTGTGATAGGGAAGCATAGGGAAGGAAATTTGCGTAGCATATTAAAAAAAGGGTCAGCTGTAGCTACAAGTATAAAAAAAAACCAACCATAAAGTAAAGCGTGTTGCTACTCACGAATATTACGGTTATGGAAAAATCACACTTAATAGTACTGCGCATAAGTGTCATGATAAACAGAGCTAAGCTGCAATTTTGAAATGCAAATAAACGCGGTGCATTATTGGCAGATGACTTTAAAAAATATTTAAATAAGTTTTGAATTTTTCAATTAGTCTATTGTGAGATTTATAATCGCTGATAATTTTTAATTATATTCACATGAACTTGCAGACAGAACATGAGCATGAATTTTCACCGTGAGTGAAGAAGTTATTCACGGTTCCATCGCTATATTAAATTAAATGACAGACAGCTAATTTTTATGTCAATAACATTAATTTTGCAATAGATGTCGTTTACTTAAGAATCGGCAAGTTTGTATTTGTATTTGATTTAACATTTTATGAGACGTGATTTTAGAGGCCATAAAACAATTCTGCATCAAAAATAAACTTTCGACATAAATGTCTATATTTTAGACACCAAAGGCAATATGTTAAAAATGTTTATTTTATCATAGTACTGTCATTCCAAAAATAATTTACTCCGGGCTCTTATATTCTGTACGGAATTAGGTTACTGCGGTATAATTTCATTCTGTTTAATATTGGGTCGATAAACTCTGCCGGTTTCTTTACGTTTCACTAATGTGTTGTCATCAGTGTTTACTAGAATAGACGAATAGGCCTTAAAAGAGACACAAGAACACAATTTATTCAGAAAGCTTAAATAAATATCATCATTTTCCAGTTATAGTTATTGCTCAACCCTGTAACTTGTCACGATAACTCTATGTGTTATCGTAATAAAAGAAGAAATATATGCAATAGTATAATAAACAAAATCTACCATTTTTCTATAAACGAAAACTTAACGAAAATAATTTACTTTTTAAGAAAATATTCTTTAAGTTGTTTTATTTCTTTTCTCAGCAAAATTTCTTTGCAAATATTTTCAAGAATTTTACTTATGGTATCATAAATTTGATAACAACTATAGAAGTTTTTTTTTTCTATAAATTAAATAAGTTTTTCTAGCAGAGAAATATTTTGCTTTAAGTTTTATAAAACAACAACAGCCTCAACAAGCAAGTAAAAAGGGAAAATAATACTGAAAGCATAAGTTTAACCATTATGACAGTATCATTTTGTGACAAACTGTAGTTTTTTTTTCTTCTTTGCAAACTTTAACACACAAATACACAACCAACCACAAAAAAATTTAAATATTTTTAGCATGTGTTCACATGCATGAAGGTGTTTTTGAAAAGAAACTCTGAATGTGTTTGCCATTCATATGAGGGCACAAAAACTTGATGACAACTATTCAGTATGTTAAATTTATAACCTTATTTTGCTATTTACAGCCAGTCTGTTTCTGTATATTTAAAAAAAAATAATAATAAAAATAGAAGCTTGTCGCAAAATTTACGCAAGATTCAAAGTAATTTGCAGATTAACGAACGATTTCATCTGCTTTTTAAAAATATAGAAGGCAGGCTTCAACTTATAAATGCATTTACCAGGAATATATAATTTGTTTAAGCTACAGTTTCTCCCATATTTCTTTTTAAAACAAGTCATCCGCCGCGCCCAAAACAATTTATTTTCTATTTAGTAAAATGTTGGGATTTGAACTTATAAACTTTTTGTTTAACAAACAAGCCACGTTTTGCAAAGCAATCACTTTTACATTATAGCTGTCTTAATATGTGATAGCCAAATTTTCCTTTTATTTTATTTATACACACCACTCTTTTAAGTGGTTAAAGTCATTATTTATATTTTTATATAATTCTTATCCGATAATATTAATCTTTAGCTTTATTGAGTTCAAAAGGTTCAAAACTTCTTTTCGTAACAATTTTTGTAACATTTATTTAAGGAAGAAAAGGCTTTGTTATTGAGATTCTTAAAGCCAATAGTCACAGCTTAACCTCCTCTATTTCCAAATAGAACTTTCAATGTTGATGAGTAACGAATATTGTCAATTTTAATTTTATATACATTTTGGGAAACACCTAAGCAAATAAAAACGTACATGGGGATGCTTAAACTACGGTTTTCTCTGTATTCATTTATTAAACAACTCATCCGCTGCGCTCAAAACAATTTAGAGTCTATTTAAAAAAATCTAGGAATTTGAACTCATGAACTTTTTGTTTAACAAACAAGCCACCTTTAGCAAAGCAAACACTTCTACATAATAACTATTTTAATATATGATAGCTAACATTTCCTTTTATTTTATTCATACACACCACCCTTTTTAGGGATTACAGTCATAAGTATACATATGTAATATATATTTAGAAAATTACGTTTATTTGAGTACGGTTTTCCGTCGACCCTCGTCAAATTTGGTTTGTGAACAAACCGGTTTCGGCCGTTTGCCATCTTCAGTGTTCTTTTCTTCTTTATAAAATTCTTATCTTAAGCTGTGTCGAGCCATAAGGTTCAAAACTTCTTTTGGTAACAATGTTAATAACACACGATTAAGTAAGAAAAAGCTTTGTTATTGAGATATTTAGGACCAATAGTCACTGCTTAACCATCCTCTTTTTCGAAATACAATTTTCAATGATGATGACTAACGCACATTGTCAATTAAAATTTTTGCATAAATTTTGGGACACACCTAAGCAATAAAAATGTACATAAATATCCTTTAGAAGAGCAGAGGGGGTGCTATTCAGGAAACAGCAAGGACCTAAGGGTGGTTGCTTTTTTATATTCGTTACATCTTTTGATTTAAGTATGTGTGGTTGATTCTTTTTGTGACTTAAGTACTTGAACATGTGTTATTTTTGATAGTTCGTATGTTTTAACAGCATTAAAATGTTTTTGCGGTTGCTGTTTTATTTTCCAGAAATTAATGCTATTAGGTATCAAATTGTTAAGCTTTTTTTTGTTATGTCGTTTGTTTGAAGGAAAATATTTTTTGAATTATAAAAAATAAAATCATGAATGAAGGAATGAATGAATCAGTAAATCAAAAACTCAATGGAGCACAGACCTGAAGAAAATTGAGCAATCTTTGAATTTTCTCGTTTATAACAATAATCATATAACTGTGCAAACTCTAAAAACTTAGAGGTTAAATAAGTAATTGTCAATTTCCGGCCACATTTTTAAAAGAGTGATCACAATTATACATTATACAAGAAGCTAGTTATTTAAACGATATTTAATTTGAAAAATATTGTAAATTATGCTTTTTTTAATTTCTAATAATATTTGGCTCCGCCGTATAGACCCTGTCCTTAATATAGCCCCACAAAAATTAATCCAGTGGTGTTAAATCACGCGATCTGTTTGCCATTTAAATGTCGTGAAATTATGCGATCGCGAAATTTTGTTTGCAATAAACTGGTCGTTTCATTAGCTGTGTAACATGTGGCACCGTTCTGTTGAAACTACATAACAGTGATATTCGCGTCGTCAATAATAGGTCAAAATTGAGTTGTTAGCATCCCGCGATACCGTGATCCATTGACCGTTACCTCGTTCCCAACCTCATCTTCGAAAAAAATACCGGCCCAATTACGCCTCCATTCCACATAACATACCATAAAGTGACACGTTGAGCATGCAATGGCTTCCCAAAAATCGCTTTAGGATTTTCAGAAGCCCATGTGCGACAATTTTGCTTGATAAGTATTTTCATGTTTTTTTTCAGAAAAACCAGCCGGTAGTTTCTATCTATAGAATAGAATAAAGAAAATAAAGAATTTTAATTTTCTAAATAATATATCATTATACACCATGTTAAATACTTTAAAGTGGTCTATAAGCACTACAAAAAGATATGTTCTCACTTTCCAATTGCTGTCGTATATTTTCCATTACTTCTGCAGCAGCAGTTATGCAGTTACTAAATATTAGAAAGAAATTTATTGCCTTTGATGTATGATAACATTTGCTGATACAAAATTTTTCCAAAAACTTTTGATAGAAAACAAAGAATGGTAATTGTCCGGTATTCGCTATTTGCTTTGGGCAGATCCAAAATTTTCGCATATTTCCATATGGATGGCAACGTTTTAATATTTTTAAAAATATATGTAATGTAAGGAAGAATCAGATGCAAAAGTACTTTCACAAATTTTAAATGCATGTTGTCAGATCTCCTAGCATTTGATTTTATTGAAAAAGACCTTAACATTACACATCACATTAAGTAATACAGATAATCGAAAGTGATCACTAAAAACACCATCGCCAAAATTTATTGGGTTTGAGAAAAAGTTAAACAAATTGGGATCTGATTTGATTATGGGAGCACTAATAAAGGTTTTATTCACATTATTTGCATCATCATTGCAGTCAAAATTTCCGGCATCACTACCACTAACAACTCTGCGAATTTTGTCGATTGTCAATTACAGTGCGAAACCTTTTAGAATAATACTCGCCTTTTGCAAGTTTTATGCAGCTATTAATATTTCGCCTAGCAATTTGATATTGAACATTTAGTTCAATGGTTCTATATCTCTTCCATCTATCATATAAGAGTCTTTGTTTCATTGTCATTCTGATTGTAATTCAAAACTATGGTCTCTGTCTAAAATCTTTTATTTTATGTTTTATTGGCACAAACAAGTCGAAAAGGTACTGTACAAGATAATTGTCTTGCCTGTATCTCTGCAACATTATTAAATTTACACGGATGTTTGTGAGTCCTAATCACAGTTGACTTATATATTTTATTTTTTATAGCTTATTTTTTGCCTTCAGTTTATTAAAATATATTTTAATGTAAATTTTAATTTCTAAATTTACACAGTCTTAGTAAATTTAGAAATTAAAATGTCAATAAATAATTTGTTTTTCATAACAAATTGAAATATACGACATCTAAGCCGTATAAAGTTTAATTATTTGTACTAAAATAATTCGACTAATAATTTCAAAATCAATGCAAAAAAGTTAATGGATTAATATAGAACTTCCTATAATAACTCGCTTTATAAAAATTGGGAATATTATTCCAATTTCTTAGAATTTCATTAAAAAATCACAAAAATGTAATTTCTCTTGTTTCCAATAACAACTTATCAGTTTAGTTTAATGAAATGAATCTTCCTATTTTTATAAGAATCATTCCAATTTAAGGTTATGTTTGCAGTTAAGACAGAAATTTTACTTGTACAGCAATGGCACTATGTCAATTGCTCGACGTTCTCAATAATTGGGGATATCCAAAACCATCACATGCCGAAGTTCACGTAAGGATTTGACTTTGAAGCCTGGTGGAGGGATTAAAGCCGACCGACCATTCATATCGCCGTAGATTCGCTCAATTAGAATAGATAATTTACTTTCTAATATTTAGTAATTGCATAACTGCTGCTGCAGAAGTAATGGAAAATATACGGCAGCAATTGGAAAGCGAGAACATATCTTTTTGTAGTGCTTGTAGACCACTTTAAAGTATTTCACACGGTGTATAATGATATATTATTTAGCAAATTAAAATTCTTTATTTTCTTTATTCTTTCAGACACTTCGGTTAAGCTTATTAACTCATATACGAGGTATGATCAAAAAATTACCGTTCTTTTCAAATTTCGTGCCTTACGTATGTTCAATTTTCGCATTTTTTTTCTGTTACATTGCTACGCATGTCTTTAATATATGCTGACAATATCAGCCATTTTGAATTCTCAGTTTTTGTTGACAGATAAAAAGGTTAGTCGGGTTTTGGTGTGCTTTTTGATTTTTTACTATTCAAAAAAATGGATCAAAGGAAGTTTTGTGTAAAAAATTAAATTAAATGAGCAAGGACATTTGAAATGTTGAGTGTGGCATTTGGCGAGGCTACAATAAGCAGAACACAAGTTCAATTGTGGTATAACCGGTTTAAGGAAGGACGTGAAGAAGTCAATGAGGATGCTAGTCCTGGTCGCCCGAGCACGTCAATTGAAGCAGTGAAGAAAATGATTTTGGATAATCGTGGTATCACTATTAGAGAGGTTGCTGATGATGTTGGCATATCGTTCGACTCATGCCAAGCAATTTTTACAGATGTTTTAGACATGAAACGTGTGGCAGCGAAGATTGTTCCAAAATTGTTACATTTTGAGCAAAAACAAGGTCGCATGGATATCGCTCAGGAGCTGTTGAACGTCGTCACAGACGATCCAGATTTGCTTAAAAAGGTCATAACTGGTGACGAATCATGAGTGTATGGCTATGACATTAAAACGAAAGCCCAGTCAGGTCGTACGGTTATAAAGGAATACTACTTTGAAGTTATGCGCCGTTTGCGCGAAGCCATTCGTCAAAAACGCACAGAATTGTGGAAAAACCAATCATGAATTTTGCACCATGACTACTCACCAGATCACACATCGATGTTTGTGCGTGGGTATTGTATCTGAGGGGGATTATTTTGAAGGAGACAAGATAGTTATTGATGAATAAATGAATACTTTTTGAAAAAATTTAAAGTAACGTTTATTTTTTGATTATAACTCGTTTGTATATCGAATCGGACACAGTCGGTTTTTGTGAATAAAGTATGGTCTGGCATATTGTCACTTATCAGAAGTGTGCAATATAAATGAATGATTTGCCAAAAGGGCTTTCAAAACAGAACATCTATATATACGCCGACGCTGTGCAACTCACAGTAGGTACTCCAGTTGAAAATGCTGCCACTCAATTAAGAAAAGTTTATCACTGGGCTTATGGAAATAGATTTTGCTTGAACCCTTATAAATCTAAAAGTATTCTAATAGGTAAAAAAAATTCTAGCAACAACTTTTACAGGGGGCATTATTAAGTTGTAAAGGCAAAATATTTTGTCATCATTTTAAACAACTGATTGATATGGTCGGGCCACGTAAACGCTGTAGCTGGTCAGGTGTATGTGAAGTTACGGACATTCTGTACCACGCAATATTTCACTCCATTACGGATAAAAACTGTGCTCGCCAAATGTATGGATGTGGATTAGTAAAATTTTCTATATAATAATATTATTTAATATGTCTATGGTTTGCGTAGATTTGATCACGTTCCATCGTTTCAAATAATCTTTACGAGGTTAACTTCGAAAGTTTCATAAAGATCCGTACTCTTGTTTTTTTGCACAAAATAGTATCACCACAAATCACTAAATATGTGTTTGAAAATAATACGTTTTTCCCCATCGCCAAGAAACCGAAACATTACAATAGTTCGACATCAACATCTATTTTTTAAAAATTTATTTTACCTTTTTTAAACAATAAATTTAACTTTTTAAATACAAAAAATTTTGCATTAATTTTGAGTGTAGCGCAATGCGTTCCAGTACTACAAAAATAAGATTTAGTCCTGTTGTACGGAAAATGAACAAATAAATAAACAAACAATAATTAGCTTGAATTAATTTATTCTTCTCGATCCATGGTGTCATATTAATTTAAAAATTTTGATAACAGATCAAAAAGTTTTTTTTTTTTAAAATAGTTATTTGAGGTCAAACCGAAGTTTTTAAAACAAAAACCCACATTTTTAACATTTAATATCAGCCACATAAAATCATGCCATTCAACAGAAAAATTTCCTAAAGATTTATTTTTTTTAGTTTTTGTCTCTTGTTGATTGTTGCTTGTTCTTTTTCCATCATCATCATCCTTATCATCATAGTCACCAACGTCAACAACTACAATTACCAAGAGAGAAAAACACTCATTGGGTTAACAATGTCATTTCTGATTGTTGAAAACAATATCTGAGTAGGTCATGTGTGGTATTTCTTATCTTGTTCTTGAAATCTTTTTACTTAATATTTTCTGTTTTTTACTCACACAATAAAATCATTTTCCATGTGTTTGAGTACGTTTCGATATTTTAGAGAAAGACATTTTATGTTATTGTTTGATCTAAAGCTAAAAATCTTTGCTCAAGGATACAAATATTGCAGCGCATACGTTTTCTCTGTTTAATCTGAAAAGTGAAATATTATTATAATGGTAAATTTGATTACAAAAAAATGTATTTAATTGCATAATTTTGTGACAGGATCGAGAAAATGATATGAGCTATGATCAAGTGTAAGAACAATGTAAAATTTTCCTTCACTAAGGATTGTCACCACTAAAAAGTTTTACCAATTATTATGGTGGCTTATATGCACATTGTGACTGCAGTTGCAGCCCTAACCACTATAAATTCGTACACCAGTTCTTTTTTCGCTCTTTAGCACTCTACACCAGAACAACAATTTATTTATGTTAATTACACCAACACCTTTATACTTTTCTTAAAGGTCGCTTTATTTCCTCTAAACTGATTTAGAAATATTCTTAAATTCTGTATCAAAATGTTAAAAAAATTAAGTAAACTAAAAGGTCTATATTATTTATTAAAAATTATTTGACCACTATTAATTCGTTGAGTGTATAAATTGCACTAAATAAGAAATCAAAATGTAAACATTAATTTTAAATGTACCGTTACAATAAGAGAATAATAAGGTAAAGCAGCCACAAAGGAAAACTTTTTCACTTCATTTTATTTTAATTTTCATCATTTCTAAAAAATGGCACGTGGTAAACCTGTTTGTGAGGAAACTCGTCGATAAATTCAAATTGGCAATGTTATATGGGCAGATATCGACCGATCTTAAAAACCCAAGATCTACAATACAAAGTATTGTTAGAAAGTATAAAATAAGTGGAAATTTCAGCAATAATGTTTCAAACAGGGGCCGGACTTCCAGAATATGTCATTGCGATAAAACAGCTTTGGCAAATATCATTAAACTAAATCGTCGAAGCACTGTGCGACTATCCTTCTACTTTCACCACCTGTTTCATTTCTTCTCTATCCCTTTCCTAAAGAAAGTAGCACGGTACTTGACTAAACAGGCATTGTTGCCTGAAGTGCTACTTCTCTTTAAAAACAAAAAAAAAAAACAAACAAAGCCCCTAAAACGTGAGTGGACCTGACTGAAAACTATAGGTTATAATTTTTATAAAGTAAGTTAAAGATTAATCCGGTATTTCGCAATCAAGTAGATAATTAATATAATTTTTTTAGGCCAAGAAAAAGCCATTGTTTACCGCGCTTCAAATGAAAAAACGTCTATTATGGACTAAAGAGAGACGCTGTTGGGTACAACGGCAATGGAACAGCATTATCTTTAGCGATGAATCCAAGTTTGATGTATGTGTTTGGTGATGCAAGAAATACGTAAGATCACCCAAGCATACAACAAAGACTGCTTAAAGCGTACAGTCAAGTTTACAGCTAGCGTTATGGTATGAGGATAAATGTCCTTAAAAGTTGTCGGTCAGTTCCATTTTATAGATGGAATCGTAAATGCAGACAAATATATAAAACACCTGCAGGAAAATCTGATACCGTCGGTATCGAAATTAGCAGACTACGGGGAATACATATTCCAAGAGAATGGTACTTTTCCCATACTGCTAAAAAAAACGAAAAATAGGCTTGATGAAAATGGAATCGAGGTTCTGCATTGGCCATCTTCTAATCCAGACCTTAATCCGATAAAAAATTTGTGGACTATTGTGAAAAGAAAACTTCGAAATGAACCCCAAAGGACTGTTGATGGGTTAAAGTCCACAATTCAGGAAAATTGAAGACTGCCAAAAACTAGTCCGTACCATGCCGAAGCGGGTGAAGACCGTTTTTGAAAAACAAAGGTTGCTTTACACAATTCTAGCTATAAAAATTTGCGACTGTACGAATTAATAGTGGTCACAATATTTTTGTTTAAAATCATGAACTTTGGTGAATGATAACAATAATTGTAGTTTTATTGGCAAATACTTTCAGGAACTTGGCAAATGTTTGAAGATTGAAAATTTTAACTATATTTAATCTATGGATTCAAAGATCCCTACAGACACTAAAACAATAAATAGTAATAGTATATAAAACAAATTTAGTTATTCAAATATAAACGTAGATAATATTTAACAACATTAACATTTAAAGAAAAATCTATATTTTATTTGGGTACGGTTTTCCGTCGATCCTCGTCAAATTTGGTTGGTGAACGAACCGGTTTCGGCTGTTTGCCATCTTCAGTGTTCTTTTCGTACGAAAATAATAGTAATTTTAACCCCGTCGGAAAATCTAAGCACATATCAAAAATCTATATGCTTATAAAATTTAAAAAACTCAGCAAAAATTCTTAAAAGCGGGTCAGAGTTAGCATTTGGTCTGAATACTTTAATTACTGATGGATTAAAATAGCGCGTATGACGAAATGAAACCTTAAATGAGATATTGCTAATCAAAAAACTCAAGCAAACATTTCCCCATATCAAATCTAAAACAAAGGTGATATTTAACATTATTCCCCGGTCCTTTAGAGTTGGCAGCTCTATTAGAGCAAGTTTACAATAGATTCTATCATACCAAAATACGGTGCATTTTCCGATGAAGACAGTTGTCTCATACAATTAGAAGCTGATTTGAAGCTGTTAGGTTGTTAAAACTCACTGTAACCTGAATTTTCAAATCCTTCAATATGGTTTCACGTGAAAAGAAAGAAAAATATGCATATGATTTGTCTGACGTTGATTTCGATGAAAGAGAGTTAGATATTGACGATAATAATACTGATAGTTCTATACGACCTGTGAGAGGGACCCTATGAGAAGGAACCGAAAATGATAATGAAGACGAAATTATGCATCAACCGTTTTCGATCGATCGAGTTTAAATATTTTTGCACATATCGGCGTTGAAGGATCTCTAGATGTGTTTTTTGATGATAATTTCTGCGAAATAATGGTAACAGAAACGAACCGATATCACCATCAAAACTTCGAAAAATATGTGAAAAAGAAGAAAACGGTAAAATGGACGAATCTCACTATTGGCGATTTCAAGAAATTTTTAGGATTATTAATTCTAATGGGCCAAATTTCAAAAAGTCCTATCGATGAATATTCGACAACAGATTCATTACTAAACACCAGTATTGCCAAAGACAATGGGTAGTGCTAGATTTAAAAAGATATTGAGATGGTGGCACTCTGTGAGCAACGATGAAATGGATGAATCGAGGGACCGACTATTTTCACTTTGACCAGTTTATGGCAATTTGGTTAATAAATTCAAGACTGTATATACAACAAGAAGGAAGAATTCCACTGCACGAAAACATCACACCATGGCCTGGTAGATTGGGATTTAAAGTTTACAATGCCTTGATAAATCCGATAATCTAACTGAAAAAAAATGCTTATGACAACCCGTAAACAAAAGGTAGAAAGACAAATCCGTTACCTAAATAAAAAAGTTTCTGCATGTGTCTCTATAAAACACACACGTTATCCACAAGATTAGATAATATGTCTTAAGAAAAATAAACAATTTCCTCGAGGGAACTCCCACTTGCACAACCATTTGTTTTTATAAGAAATTAACTTTGACATGTCACATCTATAAAAGAACTTTTAAAGAAACATGTAAATAACATGTAAATAACATGTTTAAAGTGTATAAAAAGCAAAAAACAACAACAAAGCAACAACAAAAGCAGTTCAAAAAGCTACAAAATAATAAGGATTATAGTAAAAGAAAGAAAGGCTTTTAGTTTATTTATATCACATCATCTGCCAACAGTAATGCTTAAAGGAAAAAAAAATATTATATCACCCTTCAAGAGTATGTGATTGTTAAACATTGTAGATAATAAATTGAGGAATATTGTATATTTCTTATATAAAAATCTAAATAAACTGTATCAATAATTTAAAATGACAATTCCAAATTTAAAAATAAAACAAACAACCAAATTTAATGTGAACCGTAGACATTATTTTTTTTTTTAGTTATTCCTTTCGATGTAAACCGATGACATCATTAGCAAGCCGTGTTCTAGACTGAACTTCTTCCTTAGGGTGTATTACCCATTTGCCCACTACCTGGCATTTCATGCGCGGCCAATCTATTATTTCCGTCTTTTAATAGACGCAAATAATGTCATTAAAATGATAATGACGTCATCACATCGTCATCACATAGTGATATGATACATTATACAAAAAGCTAGTTATTTAAACGATATCTAATTTGAAAAATGTAGTAATTTATGCTTTTTTTAATTTCTAATAATATTTGGCTCCGTATAGACCCTGTCCTTAATATAGCCCCACAAAAATTAATCCAGTGGAGTTAAATCACGCAATCTGTTTGCCATTTAATTGTCGTGAAATTATGCGATCGCGAAATTTTGTTTGCAATAAACTGGTCGTTTCATTAGCTGTGTAACATGTGGCACCGTCCTGTTGAAACTACATGTCAGTGATATTCGCGTCGTCAATAATAGGTTAAAATTCAGTTGTTAGCATCCCGCGATACCGTGATCCATTGACCGTTACCTCATTCCCAACCTCATCTTCGAAAAAAATACCGGCCCAATTACGCCTCCATACCACATAACGTACCATAAAGTGACACGTTGAGCATACAAAGGCTTCCCAATAATCGCTCTAGGATTTTCAGAAGCCCAAATGCGTCAATTTTGCTTAATAAGTATTTTCATGTTATTTTTTTTCAGAAAAACCAGCCGGTAGTTTCTATCTATAGAATAGAATAAAGAAAATAAAGAATTTTAATTTTCTAAATAATATATCATTATACACCGTGTGAAATACTTTAAAGTGGTCTACAAGCACTACAAAAAGATATGTTCTCACTTTCCAATTGCTGCCGTATATTTTCCATTACTTCTGCAGCAGCAGTTATGCAGTTACTAAATATTAGAAAGAAAATTATTGCCTTTGATGTATGATAACATTTGCTGATACAAAATTTTTCCAAAAACTCTTGATGGAGAACAAAGAATGGTAATTGCCCGGTATTCGCTATTTGCTTTGGGCAGATCCAAAATTTTCGCATATTTCCATATGGATGGCAACGTTATAATATTTTTAAAAATATATGTAATGTAAGGAAGAATCAGATGCAAAAGTACTTTCACAAATTTTGAATGCATGTTGTCAGATCTCCTAGCATTTGATTTTATTGAAAAAGACCTTAACATTACACATCACATTAAGTAATACAGATAACCGAAAGTGATCACTAAAAACACCATCGCCAAAATTTATTGGGTTTGAAAAAAAGTTAAACAAATTGGGATCTGATTTGATTATGGGAGTACTAATAAAGGTTTTATTTACAGTATTTGCATCATCATTGCAGTCAAAATTTCCGGCATCACTACCACTAAAAACTCCGCGAATTTTGTCGATTGTCAATTACAGTGCGAAACCTTTTAGAATAATACTCGCCTTTTGCAAGTTTTATGCAGCTATTAATATTTCGCCTAGCAATTTGATATTGAACATTTAGTTCAACGGTTCTATATCTCTTCCATCTATCATATAAAAGTCTTTTGTTTCATTGTCATTCTGATTGTAATTCAAAACTATGGTCTCTGTCTAAAATCTTTTATTTTATGTTTTATTGGCACAAACAAGTCGAAAAGGTACTGTACAAGATAATTGTCTAAAATCACGATAACTGATACAATAACTAGCTTGGTGAAAATAAAAATCGTAGTTAAGAAAAATGATGCGGAATTTAGATTATATAAATTTATTTCGATGTATTAGAAACAAAAAAATGTCAATTAATGGAGTACTTGTGGATGTAAAAGAAATTTTTAAAGAAAGAAGAAAAGGGACTTTTAACAAAAACAAAAATAAAATAAGCAACACGAATTTACTAAATTATTGTTATTACTATCTATTTATTTGATGGCGCCGCTCGCCGATCATATCGTACAAATAGCCAGCAATGACAGTTTACACCGAAAGAATGACAACAGTATTTCATTTACTAGCGGAACAAATCCAAACATTATTTTATGTTTTTATTAATCCTTGGCTGATTAAGTTCAATTCTCTATAACTTCGTTTGAGGTGATAACTTTTATATAATACTTCTTTCCTTATTCACTGCTATCTCGCCACTGTGCGTGTTGAAGCAGCGGACTGTAGATTTGTATTATCGAAATGTCAGTGTGTGATTTAAACGTTAAAAAGTTTCTGGTTGGGATAAATCAACAATAAGACTGTAATATATATGGCTGGTGTTAACAAAATCAATAACATGCCGCATTAGAAACTGACAAATAAAGGGTGTTTTTTTTAAGAGGCTGCCTTAGACGTAGTTTAATCTGGTTTTAATGACTATTTCGATGACTTTTTTTAAACATTTGTGGCTCTATATCGATAATAATGAGTGTATGTTGGCTTTTAAGAGTTTAATCGTTAAGGGCTTAACGACGCCTACTATCAACTGCACACAGCCCTACCACACATATACCAGCGTTAAATCGGCCGATCTTGGAGGCCAATTCATGAGACCGATATGTGAAGCTATACGGTTACCAAACGTGTTACATGTTGCGCCGTTTTGTTGAAAGCACAACTCTCTCACGTTATGATTGCTCATGAAGGAAAAAGTCAGTTATCACGGCTCTATAACAGTCACTATAACGTTCTGACCAACAGAGTTTTTACGAAGTTCTGCCGACCTCTAAAGTAAACCAAAGTTTTTCTGGATGAAACACTTAAGGATTACCATCACTCCACTTAAGGCAGTTTGCTTATTGTTGTATCCACTCAAACTAAAGTCAGCTTCATCACTAAACAAAATTCGCTTATACAAATCGGTATCAAAGGCATACTTTTCTGGGTCCCAAGTTGTTCAGGCAGCAATCTATTCACTTGGCAACTGAAATAGCTGTCAGGTAAAAGAGTATTGACAAATTCAAGTTATAAACTCTATAAAAAACTTCCGACCTAACTTGTGCTTGTTTCTTTTTTTACGTTCATTATTAAATGATTTCTATACATGAGGAGAACACATTTTGTTCTCTTATAGCTTTTTTGTTTTGGTGAACAGCCACCTCAATCACCGAAGCTTTTACGGCCACCTTTTTCAACTCCTTTACCATGTCGTTTCTTTTAAATCATGGCCCTGTTGGGATTTGAACTTAAAATAATTAGTGATCTGCTGACATTAACATTAAAGCAGCCACCGTGGCGGTTTGTTCTGTCTTTTAATTTGTTAACATACATCACACTTGTCGGTGGTGAAAGTAGCAATTCATCTAACACAATTTTAGCTAAAACTGACTCTTGATATTAGTTTTGTTTATTTATATAAAATGCTATCCCTTTTTTAATTTTCGTAACAATACTAAATTTCAATAATACTCAAGTTATAACAAATATCAAGACTTTTTTGTTTTTGTTGTAATTTCGGTTAAAATTAATGTAACACGAATAAATATCTGAAATATGTAAACACAAAACTAAATTTTAAACACGTTACTATCGCTTATAAACCTTTGATACACACCCATGTATATAAACACATAGTATAACATTACAGTATAACAAGCTGCCGTTTAAGTTGTAAAGATGTGTATGTTTGCGAACGTATGTATTCTAGTGTTTGCTTTTGTTTTTCATGTTTATTTAGTATGATTTAATTTTTTGATTTAGTGGCTGTTAACTGTGGTTAACCCAAAAAACCGGAAAGTTTACAAATTTTTTTTCGTCTTCCGGTCTGTATAATTTTAACCCTCCCTGTTGGCGAATGTTGATATTAAATTATCGGTAGTTGGCCAAATGTTGACACAAATTTTTAAGACAGTTAGTTTGTGTACTTTAAATGAGCTGTTGTGATATTAAAAATCAGGTTATAAAGTGTAAAAACTTGGTGTGGAAAAGAAAAATAAACAAGGAAATATCAAATAATTTCGTTAAGTTGATTAAAATCATTATGAAAGAATTTCGAAATTTTTCAAATATTGTATTAAGCCAAAATCTAATTTTGTAGAAAATATACTTTTTTTGTAAGGTAGAGTTTTAAAACAGGATTATTTTATAAAAATAGGAAAATACACTATTCTTTTCCAATTGAGGTAGGCAAGCCTACAAAAGGATATAAAGCCGGAAAATGACTGTTAGCAATAAAATATCATTCCTAAGATAATTTGTTAAATAAAAACCTGCTACAGAAAAGTACTTTTTGCTTAAATAGGACTATTTAAAAAAAAATCTAAATATACTTATATATTTTTGTGGAATAGAAAAATTTTTAGAAAGAACTTTTAATAAAAGGAATTATTGTTAAAAGGGTTTTTTTATTAAATGTTTTTCCTAAACAAGATTTTGTAAAAAAGAATTTTTGTAAAAGGAAATTTTCGTAAAAAAGTTTTCTGTAAAAAGGAAGGTTTTTAAAAAAGAATTTTGAGTAAGAAAATACTAAAATAAAATTGTTCAAACAAGAATTTTTTGTAAAAATAAAATATTTATCAAATAATACAGCTTTTCCTGTAAAATTCGGCAAGGGCTTTAACTTTTGAATAAAAATCACTTTTAATAAAGAAACATTTAGACAAAGTTCTTTATGAAAAAATATTTTTACAAATTAAGAATGTGTAAAATTGTGTTTTAGGCAAAAGCGGGAGAAAACTCACTTACGATAAGATACTTTTTCTGAAAACAGATTTTCACGAGGTAAGATTTGTTTACGATCAATTTTGCAACACTCTTTGGGCAAAAAAATACAAATTAGAAAATCTTTTGTAAAAAAGATTATTCCCTGAAAGAAGTTTGTTTGTGAAAAAGGGCTTTTGCTAATAAAAACCGCCGCTTTTTGTGTGGAGAATTAAGAAATTACCTTAAAAAAAAAAGATATTTTACGCATTCATATGAAAAACATGTAATTTCTAAGAAAAGTTAATCATTGCAAGTAAGATATTTCAATCGAACTTAAATGTATAATTCGAACAATATCGACTGCCGTAAAATGCTTCTGGTTTTCTTTAGCAATTTTCTCTACAGACAACATTTTTTGTATATACTGCTATGAAGATGATTGTTTAAGTTTTAAAAGAAACTAATCATCAGTAAAAAAAAGTAAACAAAACGACCAACGGTGCATTTTATAAACTTCGCAGCTTTCTAAGAAATTTTATACACACAAGACGACAACATAATGCTTATTAAAATTCTACGAAATAACTTAAACACAGATAGGATAGACAGTTTTAGACTTAAAATTAGTAATTAGGTAAAATCACAAGATTTGCAACTTGAGTTATTGCCGAAATTATTAAATATGTAACGGTAGGAAGAAGGTACAAGATAAAAGATTTAATCACTTTTATCATAAAAACCAAATATGGGAACCATTTAAAATATAACTTTGTAAGAGACTTTAACGCTTATAAGAAATTCTACGAAATAAGATAAACAACAAAAAACAGAAACAAAACAACACACAGCTAAGCAGGCGTCTAAACTGAGTGATAATAACCAGAACAATGTGGGGTGATGTTAAAGTAGAATATTCTTGAATATGGGGGAACCGCTTAAAAGAGCTGTATAAGCACCATACGCTGGACAAATGAATTAATTCAAGTTGAGTCATCGGTGAGTAAGGACAACAAAGTTACCATCGTATTTATTGTGTGTGTGTGTGTTGAAAAGAAAATAAATCAGTATTAAAGGGAATAAACGTAACAATATTTATTAATATATATTATTTGTTCGCGCATCATTTTACTTGATCATAGTCCTTAAACACCATCAGTTTTATTAGAAAAACAAACATTTACCAGAAATATGTGTGGTTAATTAAATTGAGTTTAACAATTGCCAAAAGCAAAAAAGACATACGAGTATAAGCTAAGCTAACAACAGGTCGCTTTCAGCTCAATAGAGATGTAGATGTAAGTTAAGGTAATAATGTACGATTCGTTTGCTCTATTTGCATCTACAGTATTAAAAAAACGATTTTAATTTAGGTTAAAATTAAAATTTTGTTTAATAAACTACCAAAGTTTAGCAGATTTTTAAAAATTTTGTTAAATTACATTTAGCATAAAAACCTGCAATTTTAAGCTTGAAGTTTATTTTTCTTAAAGTTTATTTTTCTTATATCACAAAGAAATAATATGCATAAACGAGCTTATAAGCCATTTTCACACACTATCACATTTACTTTGCAGAGACTTCATTTAGACGTGCTTCTTTCATTTCTTGTTGTTGTTGTTGTTGTTATATTTGGATTTTGGCAATATTCAAAAGGATTTTATGTAAAGTTTTTTTTCGATTTTTTGCCTTTCTTTTAAATCTTTTTTGGGTTCTTTGCCATATCCGTTGACTACAAATACACTAAAGTACACATATACATCTATAGTCAAAGTATAAAAAAGGCATCATCATAGTTTGAAAACATAAGCACCGAATAGGAAAGAAAGGAGCAAAAACCTTAATGTCTGCTGTTGAGTGATAAATGGCAGTGTATATATTTTTACGGTTTAATTCCCTTAATAAATTATTTTCAACCGTGTGTGTTGAGTGGTGAAATAAAACAAGACGGATAAGCAAAATGAATTACAAATAAAACAGGAACAACAAATTTACACGGATAAGAAAGCAAGACTCTTTTGCAATACATTTTATGGCCATATTTGTATTGTTGTACTCTTCAGCTATAACAAGCTTAATAAAACTATGTGAGATTGAATTACAGCCGAGGAAATAAACATGAAATTTAAATCCTGTTATATTAAATTATATATAAAACAGTTTAAAAAATGGGAAAAAGTTAAAATAACAATGATAGGAGTAATAAAATATTTAATGAACACCAAAGGAAGTCGTTAATGTAGTATACTATTGCTTAGTCGATTCTTTCTCATTTTCTAGCAATGTCTGCTTTTGGACTAATAGCTTTTCACTCTGCAATGTTAAGTTTACAGCAGACAGCTTCTCAAACGACTCTAATACTATTTCGCCGGTACCACCACTTCTCCTTTTTAGTTTCTGCAAAACATCAACAAATCATCTAATTTTAAAAAAGTGGCCAAAGTTTAAAAAAACTTTTCTAACTTTAGTTCCTAGAATTTTCCATATACGCAGTTATTCCTTTTTTTAATTTAAATGTAATTTTCCTACTATTTTCTGTTATTCCATCTAGTTTTCTGCTATTCACTAAATTCTTTTGTTAAATTTCATAAACTAATAATGACACATATGAATGAACATTTTTAATTCCAACAATAAAAGTAGTAAAACGATTAATAATTGAATTATGTTTATTTCACTTCATCGCCAAATAAGATAAAGAGCAGCAGTAAAAAGACGGAATGAAAAGAAGAGAATTAATCGAAAAATTTTGTTGATATGAAATATAATTCAGATGTTTTGTTAAATTGAAGCCACATGTATATCTTATTTTAACACAATGAAAGGACAAGAGAGAAACTAAATGTGTATTTCTTATCTTGGTTTTTACCCCCTAAATAAAGGGTTTTTCAACAAGAAGTTTTTTATATAAAACAAAATAAAAAAAAAAATTTGATTCAAATGATTTAAATTTTTATTGTATTACCAAGAGAACAGCTCGGTAATAATGAATGGAAAACGATATCTGGCAAATGTTCACCACGATCACGCTAACAGATGTAGATGCTTTCATCAAAGTTTTTAATCACTCTTTGGAAAAATGGCGCTCCTTTTTTGTTAATCGTTTAAGGCTGAAATCGATTCGACTGGCTCCGTATATACTCTGTGCTTAACATAGGCTCCACAAAAAAATAATCCACCAGTGTTAAATCACGCGTTCTGGTTGCCATTTAACTGTTGATTGTCGTGAAATTATGCGATCGAAAAAAAAACGGCCCAATCATGCCTCCAGATATCGCACCACAAAGTGACACGTTGAGCATTCAAAGGCTTTTCAATAATCGCTCTAGTATTTTCATAAGCCCAAATCCGGCAATTTTGTTTGTTGCGATACCTTGACAAGTGAAAATGGGTTTCGCCTAAAAAATGATCTTTTCAGAAAAACCAGCCGCTTATTCCCGAAGGAACAGGGCCAATCTACGGTGATATGAATGGTCGGTCGACTTTAATTCCTGCACCAATTGAATCTTGTAAGTCTTCAAACTAAAATCCTTACGCAAAATTTGCCCTGTGGTGGTTTTGGATAACACCAATTGGTGAGAACGTTCAGGAATTGATAAATTTCCATCTGCTTCAACACTGTGGCTCACGGCTGCGATGTTTTCTGTTGAAAATATCAGTTGGTGTTCGCACTTTTTGTATCGAGCCCATTGACTCAAATTTTAACGACCATATTTAATAGCGACCTCAGAAGGACGATTATGTTGTCGAAAAATATCACGAACTTTACAAAATGTAATTTTAGCAGAACCACCATTTTCATAATGGATTTTAAGTATTTTAATGCGATTTTCGTGTAAAATTGGATTCATTGTAACCATTGGGAATGCATCTACTACGAATACGTCAAAAAACGATCATGTTGTTGGTGTTGCCACAATTGAAAGCAAACTTTTTGTTGGAATAACCTGATACATATGATATATGTGTTATTTGAATTTGTATAAAATTTCAAATTGTGTTACAGGGTTTAAGTAAAATATTTATTTTCGTTTTTTTTTCAATTCAAAAATATGTTTTTGGCAAACCATTTAGCAAATATTTTTATTTTTATAAAGTCTAGTCGATATTTTAGTACTTGGGGTAACATTAACAAAGATCAAAAATGTAAACATGGTTTTTTATAACTGACTGGAAAATACATGCAGTCAACAGCTTTTAGCGTAGACCTAAAATATTTTGAACACTCTTTGTTAATGCATGGCTAGATGTCATGCTGTTGGGATAGATCTTTGTTAAATTAGTTGACTTACAAACTATTAAGTAGAATAAGGGAATTCGTTTTAACAAAAACTATTCCTACAGTCCAAAATATACTGTCAATCTAAATATGGAAGGTTCGGGTCTCTCATACAAGCAGCTCATCTGCATAGTTTGGGAGAATAATTAATTGTGAATACCCACATCAAACGTGGGCATTCACCCGTTTCCTTGTTGCCATGTTCCTGTGGCAAAAGGCTTTTGACATTAAAATAAAATCCAACGATATTCAAAAAGTGTTATAGCTAGTGGAAATTTAATGAGTACTAAGGCTAGTTTGAAACAAATTAAATGTAAGTGTATTAAATGTAGGCGCCCCTGTAGGCTAGTGGGTAGTGTACTAGCTTGTCAGTATGGGGGTTGTGGGTTCGATTCCCAACAAAGACCTTGGTTTGTTTCACTAAAAAAATAAAAACTGACTGCCGGTGGGGCTGCTCAACGATGAAGGCATAGTCACTTATCGCTGTACTGCCTTATACGGCAAGTAATTTCCAACTATCCTTCTACTTTCACCACCTGTTTCATCTCTTCTCTATCTCTTTCCTAAAGAATGTAGCACGGTACTTAACTAAATAGGCATTGTTGCCTGAAGAAAGGACAAGAATAATACAATAGGTTGTTTGATTGTCAAAGCTTTCAAATTTATTCTATGGGCTTTTAATTCCAATTTAAAAAGTCTTAGCACTTATGAAATACGTTGGGCTTCCTGGATTATTAGGCCAAGTAACCTAAAATAAGTAAAATAAATTACATTTTTTTAATGAACTTTTGTGGAAAATTGTCACATTAATTATATTGTAGAAGTAAGACATCATATTACTTCATTCCTTGCTTTTTCAAACGCAAGATTTGTTTTAGTGATGAATTTCAGTACATAAATAAATTACAATTTTATTCTTCTGAGACACATTCCTTATTAATCTGTTCTTTTACTGTTTACTCTACCGCGCTACAACTCATCGGAAAAACCTGAACTTAACTTTTCGATCTATCGTCTCTACCGCAGTTCATTCACAGCCACTACTAACTAACACATATTTTTCTGTCTATCAACGCAGCTAACGCATCTGTTTAATTAATATATTTACGCAAAGTTAGTTCAACTTGTTTCTTAAAGATACGTAAAGGGTTACCAAATCATATATTTGCAACAATATTATCAATTATTTCATATATACAACATATATATCGTATTTAGAATAGAAGACAAAAATAACAGAAGCAAAAAGTTAAAAGGGTGCTGTAATGCAGTGGATATAGTTATTGTACATGTTGTTACGAATATGTCTTGCTTAAGTTTTAAAATAAAATAATTAAGCAATAAAGCAAACTACTGGTTACAAACTGCGTAGAAGTTTATATACAAACAACAATAAATGTATTGAAATAAATCCCAACACACAGACATACAGGCGCCTTTACATGGAATAAACAACATACAACAACAAAATGCGATAAAAAGGAAGTAGAAGATTCTTAAATCTTCTAGACTTTAAATGGACAAGTATAAATAGGGAAACGTCTGAGTGGATAGTCAGTCAGTGTAAAATTAAACCTCTTAAAGAAAAGACTTCCATTTTAAGTAAATTGTTCTATGTCAACTTTGTATAGTTAAAGTAAATAAAATTTTTATAAATTTAAAAATTCTAAAAACTGGTGTTATTTATTTTGAAATAAAGAACGTTTATAACATATAACTTTATCTCTTGAACCGTTATTGACAGACCTTCGACATTTATGCGCTGCTATATACGAAAAATAAAGAATAAGAAATTAATAGAAAAAACGAATTGGATGCATATAGCATTATGGCAGTTTTAAACTGTTACAGAAATCACTTTATATTTGCATAAGGCAACTATAACAAAAATACTGAAATCTCAGATTATTTTTAAAGGGTGTATGTATAATAGGTATTGTAGTTATGCATACATGGCCCTATATTTGATTTCATTTTTCTTATTTTTTTTTCTAGTCCAGTTTTTTTTCTTTTTATAATTGTGAAAATCGTTGACAAAAATAAAAAGACACGAAAAATTATTAAAATGAAATGTAAAACCAGTGTTAACTTTCTTTAAAGTATGTTATATAAAGATGCATATATTTGTTGTTGTTTGCAGAACACTTATGTTTATGTTGTTCCTGACCTTTTTATATGATTTGTATATTCCAGCCTTTTAACTCCTTATACCACCTACACTCATTCTCTCGCTTGTTCGCCTGATATATGAAAAAGGAGAAAAAAAAAGAAAGAGAGGAAGGCATAGAAAATGAACACATTGTGTCGTAAGGTCCTTTGGTGTAACAAAACCACAAATGTAAAAATACCAATTTACAAGAATTATATTTACTTCAAACATGATAAAAAAATATTAAAACTCAAATAAAAATGACAATTTTAATACCTCCTCTGTGGTGTCTGATTTGTGTATTTTTTATTTTGTTTAAACTTATTTCTATTGCAATGAACAAGAGGATTGTAAATTGTAAAATTGTATAAAAGTCTATATTACTGTCCGAGAATCATTTTCTTCAAAAGCCACGAGTTGGAATGAAAATAAAATATGTGAAACTCTTTTCAAATAGAGATGTATTTTTTACAAAATTTGTATCTCGTCAAACAATACTTACGCATACTATTTGAGCTCACAAAAAGGAGGTAGGCAAATAAACACATTTTTTTAAAACCAGATTTATTTAAAATTAAAATTTTTTTGTCATTTTGCCATGATGTATTTGCAATCCTGGAGGATAGTTCCTTAAGCAAAGTATTTCTACAAAAAGAAAAAAGAAATGGGTGACAAAGTAGTTAAGAGTGAAGTACTGAGATTTCTAGTGGAAGGACTTTATTTGACTAAATGGTGAATTATGATATTATGATAAAACAAATGAAGTTCATTATGTTTTCCATAGGAAGGTATTGCTGACAATTCTATGTATCCAGAGAAACTCTAGTCATAAGCTTACCCGTCAATTTGTTTTTCTTTTGGTAAAAATATAATTTCAGGTAAATTCATGCTCCACCAGGTTCATCAGGACCGGTGCTGAAGTTAGTGAATCATTCACATAATCACATTTATCCTGGATTGTAATTCTTATATTTTTTTTAGTTTTTTGTTTTTTTCCAATTTATCTAAATTTCAGACAATGTAAGGTGGTGGCTTTAGATATTTCCAAGGCATTTGATAGAGTGTGTGTGGTGGTATCGGTGCTAAAATCTCTAGATTTTTATCGAGTTTTCTCAAGAATCTCATAATACCAGTTGTTATAGATGGGATTTCATCATAATGGGATTTCAAGATAAACTTAGGGGTACCGCAAAGCCCCGTTCTTTCTCCTACCATATTTTCTACTTTTCTAAATGATCTTCTTTGTCAAATTTTCAACCTGTTTTTCTCTTTCGCAGACGACAGCACCATTTGTCATTGGTATTCATTTGGCAATAGACCGAACTAGGTGGAAATGAGTTTCAAAAGGCGGCATGGTACGCTTAATCACGATCTCGCGAAAATCTTGGAATGGAGTCCTGTATATAGAGTCTAATTTAATGCCCGTGAGACGTAATGCTGCATGCTTATGCATAGATCTGTGTTCGGGAATGGTGCTACATCTGTTACCATGGGTGATATAGGTATTATAGAATCGGCCCCCTTGATGCTCTTGACATTAAAATTCAGTGTGATTTTTTCTAAAGAAGCTTTTAATTGCCTCGGTTTTCTAAAACGGTGTAAGAGATACTTCACTCCATCCGATCTTTGTACTATTTGTACCACCTATATTCGCCCAAAGAGGAGAAGACCAAGAAGCTCATTAGGGCCAGTAGGGTATCCAACTCTATTGATTCCCTAGAGCACCGACGCATTAAAGGTTGTATTTCACTGTTTTATCGTTACTACAATGGTTAGTGCTTTTAACGAAATTAGGGATCTTTTTCCCGAAACTCGCACGTTTTTGCGTTTGACTCGATTTTCGTTGATAGCACATCCATTTGTGATCGATTGGCCAGTGAATCGCACTACGCATTACAGGGAGAATTCGTTTTTAGCAGAACATTTCTTATGTTGAATAAGCTTACTCCAGAGGTCTTTCCTATCATTTTCAATATAAAAAAATTCAAATCGAATGTCCATAAGGACTACTCCCTCTCTCCTCCTTGCCACAGCCTAAATTCCTAATTCTGGTACAATGCACTGCATAAATAGAGTTCATCCCCTTAGTGCTGAACCGAACGAAAAAAAAAGTTTCCCGATTTTGTGAACACATATTCCGCGATAATGACAATTCTTCATTGCGTTGACGTTCCAGTTAATCAATAGAGCTAGATATTCTTCTGTCGCCGATAACGCTCTTATGTTTTGTACACTAAAACCCGACATTTCTTGTTTGGATTTGGATTACATGTTCTGTTAAAACTACATATATTTACTCACATGCGTTTATGTAGTTACTCGCTTTGAAAATATTTGTTAGGCCACATGCATGTCTGTAATTTAAAAATATCCTAATTATAGCAGGCTCCTGACTTCGATAGCATTTTTGTTAAGACCTATGAATTAAATGATCTCTATATGCATCTTTACTATTTTAAAAGCATTTGCACAATATTAAAAACCTTCAGAAAACGTTTCATACTTTTGAATGTTTTGAAAAACTCATGGTTATATTGAGAGCATAACACTAAAAATCAATTGCATCGTAAAATAAATCGTGACTTTTTAATAAAATTGAAAGCTGCGGCAGGAGGAAAAAAAATTTTTTTTTTCACTTCGCTGGATAAAGTAGAAGTTGAGTTGTTGCTATGCTATTTCATTATAATTTAATTAGAAAACATGTTTTTTTCACAAATTGTATTTATGTTAATCCACCTGTTGCTGAAGGTTGTAATTGGCTTTTATTAATTATTGTGGTTTAATAATAAAAGTCATTAAGTAGATGTTTTGTTAGCCAAAAATATAAATAAATTTATTTATTACGATCTGAAAACAATTTAAAGAATTCATATACTTTACTTAACTTCAAATGCTTGTGTGTACTCAGAAATATGTGATATATTTGTGCATTCCCATCAAACATCTCAAACAACAAGCGTTTAATTTTTATTTGAATGTTAACGAGACTAATAAGCTTTCTCTCTTTATAAAAACTAAATGGTTTTCTTCAATTGAGAATTTTGTAATGAGTATTCATATTTTTGTACTATAAGATTCATATATTATTAATTTTTAGTTAGTTCTGTTTTAAGTTAGGCTTAAGTTCAATCAACGCTTAATTGCAATCAAACTAAAATTATAGCAGAATGTTATGCATTTTAAGTAAATTAAGAAAACTTAAATGAAATTAAAAATATCAAATGAAAATATTAAACTTTAACTACGGATTAAGCGGCTTTAGACAGGTATGTGTATGGCGCTTAAACAAGCAACAACTTCTTCATTTTATTTACTATCTGTTTACTGGGATGTTAAAAGTTGTCACACCAAAAGTAAATAATATTATTAATTTAACAAACCACATATTACCCATATTCATATACACATGCATGAACACGCATACACTCGCATGGAGGAAACAAAAACAAATTTACGCATAAAAACCAACAAAAAAAAGGATTTTTTTAATAAAAAACAACATGGACAATTTCAATCTCTCTAGTCATCTTTACACGTGGAAATAATATATTCAGGTGTAATATGATGTACGTATGTATGGAAGTTAAAAACATGTTATTCAATCTATGTTTTGGCAGAAAGACAAAAGGCGATCCAGAGTACACAAAAGCTTTTATGTTCTCTTCAGGAATTGGAGTAATTCGTGGATGTATTAAACTTACTGAAATAGTATAATAAATTAGCTAATAGCTATTAGAGTTTTTTGGAGTATAAAAAACATCGACTTAAAGCCCTAATTCATAAATAGAAAATTGCTTCCTTAAACATTGAATAACTAAAACACAATAACTTTTAAATATTATTTTTATGAAGATGAGTTGTTAAGTTTTAAAAGAAAATAATTACCAGTAACAAAGTAAACGAATTGATCTATTGTGTCTTTTACAAACTGCGTAGCTTTTTAAGAAAACTTATACACAAAAGACTACAACAGCATGCCTATAAGAAATTCCACGAAATAAGCTAAACAATAGAAGAAAAAAAAACAAAACATATACCCAAACAGGTGCCTACACTGAATGATAACAAAAACAACAGTATGGGGTGATGTTAAAGTAGAATATTCTTGTATATGCGAGAGAAGAGCTTGAAACAGCTATAAGCATCACTTGCTGGGCAAATGAATGAACTGAAATTGAGTCATTAGTGGGTAAAGACGTCGTGCTTCTTTAATGTGTATTGAAAGTAAATAAATCGTTTAATTTAAAACTTATTATTTTGCAATAAAAGAACTCAATATAACAAAAGGTTTATTAAAAGGTATAAACGTTGCATTAGCTCTAGATGTTTATTAGTCTTTGTTTAGGATAGCACTTATCTTTTCGTGGGAGACAGTAATGCTAAAGTCTTTTAAATTTTTTTTTTTGATAGCATGCGCGAAGTTTCATTTTCTTTTCTTATTAATTTCCGTTATAATTTTTCGCATAGCTTCTTTGGAAGATCCGCTCATAGTTTTAGCTATTGTATTCCCTTATTTCAAGCCTTAAGTTTTTTAATAATTAAGATAAGTTTCCCAGCCTTAGAGAAATGGAAAAAGGAAATGAAATTAAGAGATTGGCATCAGTTTAATATTTAAATAAGGCTGCATAATCTCATTTTTTTTAAGAATCTATTAAACACTGCTTACCTTGGAACGTGCAAGAAGTAAACACTCCGATACACTACTCTAGACTTTTAGAAATAAAAAAATAATAACTGTGAAGTCGGATGTATCTTTTCTTTTTTATTTTCAATTTACTGCTTAGCTTTGTGAATTCATTAATTTTGGATTAACTTTGTTACCAAAATGTTAATCTGCTATTATTTTGTTCATATATGAGAAAAATCGTTATTAAAAAAATTAATAAAAAAGAAGCCTACAAAATTGAAAATTATTTTTATGAATTCATTTGCCCATTTATTTTCTATTTTGTATGTTATTCACACATATCAGATAAAGCTGTAAACCACAAAATACATAAAAATCACCCAGGAAAATGCTAACAAATGCTAAAAAATAAATATAAAATTTTTATTAGTTTAGTTTATGCATGAGCATTTGTATAACTTACAATCAAAAGATAACCACCCATATAAAAATATCCTTTAAAAAAAAATCTTCAATTAACAAGGATAACGCACAAAATGGCAGTAAGGGGGTTTTTTGTTAGTATTGAAAAATCTAACTAATGAAACTTTGTTTTTCTATACTACACAAAAACATGCAGAAGAAGACTTAAGTACAAATACTTTAATAATCTGTTAACACTCAAAAGCACACCCTTGTTTTACAACAACTTTCATTACAACTTTTTCATTCGTTTAACATTATTTTTGAAGTATTTAATTTTTGAGGAATAAAGATAATTTAACACTGTGAATATGTACAACACTAATCAGACTAATGAAGAATTGTTAAGTGAGAATATACAGAAAGAAATCAAACAATAAGAAGTCATCAGTATAAATAAAGTTTAATTAAAAATATTACGAGATATTAGATCTCATCTGGTCAAAAATAAATATAAAAATAGTAATAAATAAAAACCTGGAATTAATTTATTGTTCATAAATTCATATTTTTCACTCTCACAAATAATACCTTGCTCAATACCAAAGTAATTCTTTGTTTTCGCTACAATGTCTGTCCCTCTATCACAGGCCACTACCTCTGGAAACACAATAGGTAGACGTAATTAAACAGGCAACATTACGTTCCATCAGGCAACAATGGCGGCGCTGATCTTGGAAGGGCGGCAGATGAACATGTGAACTACCTTCAGTGCGGGTTTGGCATCGCTTGTCATTTGGTCGCCAGTAGCGATTTTTTTCTATTGTGTTCTGAAAATGAGAGTCATCAGTTTAGAACAGCGGTGTTCTAACAGGTTTTGCTTCAGGCAAAACTACAGCAAAACTACAGAGATAGTGTTTTGTCAAGAGCGCAGCGGTTTTTCGGTGGTTGAAGGTATTTTCAGAAAGAAGAAAATTGACTGAAGAAGAACTACAAAGCTTCATTTTCACGAACCTATGAAAATATCCTACCCCCCCTGGGGGCACATTTATCAGTCTTTATGGATTCCTCAACCATCTAGACTTAAGCTGCTGCAGGTATAAGGGAACCCTGTTCCTTGAAGGCAGAAGGGTCAACTGGAAACTCCACGTTTTTTCCACGGGAATCAGTAAGCCCCAGAGTTCCGCTAATTGTCTTTTTAGCCTTTTAGCTGTTTCTCTGACTGATTATTGAGGTTGGCCCTTCGGGAGTATCGTGGTGGTTGTGGTTTTGCGGCCCCAAGCATGAATTGATTTAAAGCGCCAGGATCATCTCGCCTTCAATAACACCAACGGGTGGATGACCCGGATCCAGTGAGCATGCTAGTCATGTGTTCTGGACCAGGAGCTAGATAGTCTTCAGCTCTTCAGCAAGGAGTAGTGGTTTGCCACCCTGCTTTGGAACCGCTGAAATTGCAACTAGGAATGACCTGTTGCTAGAATTAGTCCTCGGCTTCCTAGGGCGTGAATGACGTTGCTTTTCATTCCTAGTGGGTTGACCACCATCTGATTAAGGCTTACAGCCAAGTGCAGATGTAAATCACGAAAAACCCAGGAAAATATATACAGAATCCGGGATCATGAGCGTTCAGATCATCGGTTGACAGTCAGAATGATCTTAGAAGAGTTAAATTTGACAGTTCAACAGATTTTTACCACTGAATTGGGGATGAGAAAAATCTGCGCAAAAATAGTTCAAACAAACCTTTCGCAAAACCAAAAATGATGCCTGGAGAGAAATGTGCCTTGATTTTTAGCATTCGATTGAAAATTTCCTCCACTTTCTGAAATGTGTTATTAATGGTGTTTAAATACGATTCAGAAGATGGTGTGGCATCCTTCAACCTCTCCAAGGCTCAAAAAAACAGAGATGGTAAAGTCAAAGATCAAAAGAAATTCTGATTTGGTTTTTCGATATCCATGGAATCGTTCATAAAGAGCATGTCACTCAAGACCAAACAGTCAATCGACACTTTTATTAGTGGAAAATCAAACATCAAGATCATTTGGATGTTGCAAGACGATAATGCTCCTTGTTACATATCAACTTCAATAGAGAAGGTTTTGGCCAGTAAAGATATTCCTCAGCCTCTTTTTGGGACAATCGAAAATATTCAAATAGCTGCAGCCAACCAGCTGAAGACTATTTGGAAAAAGCGGCTCTGGCACTGAAAGAAGTTTCTTTGACAATTTAAAATTGTAATTTCATTGAATAGAAAGAATTTCAATAATCAGTCTCATCACGTAATTTACGGACCTCGTTTTAAAGCTTTGTCGAAAATAATAAAATATTGTTTTGAACTGTGATAAACAGACACGTTTTTAAAACGATGTTTGCCATAAAAACGGGTATATTATATTAAAGAGTGTCCCCAAATTGACGTGAATTTCATATAAACGACCTTGTTTTCGAACTTGAAAAGCTAAACCGGTAGACTTTAAGCATTTCTATGTCTGCTGTTAGAGCAAGTCTAAAAATTAAAAAGAAAAGAAACGTGATTTTCACGACTATAGTGTTAGTTTTTCATACATTAAAAATTGAAGGATGTTTTCATAGACGCCGTTATTTTAGCGAATATAAGCTTTAATTTGAAGACGTATAGAAAAACGGCTTTAGTTTGTTCAAAGTATTACTATGTCTGTTATTAGGACAAGTGTAAACGAAAATAAAATTAAATGAAGCTTGTCCTCCCGATAGTAACGTGAGTAAGAGGGTAGTTATATAAATTCGCACTATCAAAAATATTATCACAGATATAGTGGCAAAGTTTTAAGAATAAAATCAAAACTTAGAAGATGGCTTATTAAATGGCAGGAAGCCTTTCGTTTTCAACTGGAACGTATCAAGAGTCATAAATACTTTTGACAATTTTTGAAACTTGACTTGTGTTTTTAAAAGGAAATCATTTTCACATTGTTTCCTTTCCTTTTTTTTTGTTAATTGTTTCTGGAATTTCGTTTATCAGTTTGCGTTTGGCCTCATGCGTGTAATCACTTTATTAAATTTGCCATTTTGGATTAAATGGTTTGTGGTTTTGGCTAAAATTTCGATTATCTTTTATAATTTATATTTTTTGCTCCTCGTTAACGTAGGCGTATATAAATATTCATGTAAAGTTAAGGTTACATTTAAATTAGTACACGATGTGTGTACAAAACTTTTCTTTGTTTTTCAACTCCCCTACAAATTCCTCTATGAAACTGGGAAGCATATAAATTATAACAAAGTCAAGATACTGAGGCTTCACGTCTATTAAATAAGACAAATACTGATATTAAGGGATAAGATAATGATGATAACCAACTATATAGAAAACATATTTACAGTAATTTTTTAATAATACTTTACCATACCAATTTGACACACCTGGTATATTAGCAATATCTAGAAAAAACAAGGTTTTTTTAACAAATGTATCCCAGAGGAAAAAAAAATAACAAACGTTAACATTTTTATGTGAGATGATTTCAATAAGTTATGTTGGGGACTTGCACGAACTGTTAATTACAAAAAAAAACAAAAAAATTGCTAAATTAGAGACAGCTCCATATAAATGAAACTCAATTTATTGGTGTTCCACACAATGATTTGAAAAAAAAAAATTTGAGTCTACTTATAAAAAACTCTCGGCTTTAAAAATTGAAAATTATGTAAATTGCGATGAAAATTTTTCTAATGAGCTGACATAAGCAACACAAGAAGCACCCTTATGTCTCAAACATTAAATTATATTTAATAATACATACAATACTAGCGTGCCCGTGACTTTGCAAGTCATTGGTGCTTTTTTTTATTCTGCAGCGTTCTGTTTTGTGTGCGCAAAAAAAAAAATTCAATCATTCAAGAAAATAATCAGAGAGAATACAATTCCTTTTTTTTCGTTTTTATGCTTTTTTAATAACTTTATCTTTTTCACAATTCAATATTTTTGTGTGCTTAAATAATACGTCTTATTCTATTGCAATGATTTTTCATATACGACATTCTTCGATTGATTTTGGTTCGCGGTATAGAAAAACAAAGCAGATTATTAACACGTGAACCTGATACATACAATTGACCGTGCGAAACACAGGGATCATTTCAAAAGCACAAAGTATGGGGAACTGAAGCCGTTTACAATCAAACGTCAAATCTGGAGTAATCATAGGAATGCGTGGTATCAACACATCCTCGTCCTTATATTTTCCTTTTACAATTTTTCCTTCAATCACATTTTTCATGACTTTTTGACTACTAAACGTGTCCCATTGCAAAGTTGTAGCTGGCAGAAATAATTGGTACACCAACTTTCACTTGGCGGTGGGGCGGTAGTCCAGGTAACTCAAACGAATTTTAAATTCCGAAACATCTGCATTTTTTGCAGCTAAAATAGCTCTTTGCCCCAACGAATGATGGTTTCTAAAATTTTGTGCAATACCAGGAAATACGTTTGTGACCAATTCTTGTTTTGATTGTGCAAAGTGGCATAAATTCTCTGGAAGCGGAATCATTTTTGTGGTGGGGTCAATTGGAATTGCGCCATTCCCAATATCTAACAATTGCCTTGAAAAACGTTCAGCTGATGGATCATTTTGGAATTGAACACGCAAGTTACACACACATACACACCCAAAATGCAACAGAATATGGATAGCAAAATTCTCTATTTGTTTGCACATCCACTTGCTATGAACATGAGCACATTTCGATTTGTATTGCCGTCGCATTCTGTGCAAGCACACACACACACAGCAACGTACAAACGAAAACACACATTTCATTTTAAATGGAAAAAGAATTTTGATTTTTTTTTGAAAAATTTGTCTTGTATCAAACACGCACTGTGGACGCACTATTCTGCGTAATCGTATGAAACAAAGATACAAACCAGCGAAGGACCATTACGAAGGTACTGTGAAAATTAGGTGCAAATCCGACGGTGCATCTCGTCAGACACTGGCAACCAACGGACACCTATTTTGGGCTTATTTTTTATATATATAGGTACGTACAATATTACGTGGAGGTTTAAGATGTTTCAGCACATGCATTTTGTTCCGAAATAGCATGAAGTGTTTTAATAAAGCACACAAGGATATATTTAATCATCCTTTGCTTGCCTTTGTGATATTATCCAACACCTTTTTTGTATATGAAAATTTCTCAAATTAAGTTTCGATAGCCCATAACTTTCTGATAAGTAAAGTGTCTTCCAAACAATATTCGAATTAAATTTGGTTGCGCACAAATCAGATTTAAAAACTTTGACTTTAGACATTGAACAATCTTTGTTCACGAATTCTATTTCCTATACTCGTGAGGCAGTTTTACGAGTATAAAATAAAACTCTCGAAAAAAATTCAAATTTTTAAAATCAAATCTTGAAACGAATTAATACGAATTTTATTTTTTTGTGACTAAATAAAACAAGTGCTTAAAATAATATCGCAAATGTATATCTTCTCATGAGAAGCTGTTATTGAGTCTCTGCTATCACCGTAGTGTGATTTTCATTCGCAATTTTTTTAATTTCTGTGGCTTTAAAAATAACAAAGATGGAAACAACTATAGGTTTAAGTGCCTTCTAGCAGAAGAATCATTTAAGTAGTGTTCACAGCTCTTTAACATTGTGATGGGCACTTGGTTCGGGGACGAGTCAACTATAAACTTAGCGTAGTTTTACAGAACCCCTATTCTGTTTTTTTTAATAACCTAGACGGAACTAAGAAAAATTGTTTTGCTTCAAAAAAACTTAGAAGCTGATCCCCAGAACTGCAGGGTAGGCACGTCTTTTTTATAAAACAGAGTATAAGCGAAGAGAAGTGCTGCATTTTTAATTTTTCCATAAAAACCTGCAATATTAAGGGACGTTCCAAAATTTACCAGATTATTTTCCAATAACCATGATGCAAGACGGGTATGGAACAGCAGTATGGATGCTCGTCAGGTATTTTTCATTTATCTTCGACCTTGAGTAAAACAAGTCTAATGGTATACCACTGTATTTCTAGTAGCCAATTCTCAAAACCAGAAGAGAGAGTGGGCCATTAAGCAATGTCTGATGCAATAATTGAATCGTTTGCTCGTATTGCTTAACATGAGACATCGAGCCTTTGTCACTCATATTAGTACATTCTACTTTAGACAAAGGGGTTTCTATTATTTCGTCTATAATTTGAAAGCAAGTGTCGGCCTGGCAGCCTTTATCTAGCACTATAGGTGCCCCTGTAGGCTAGTAGGTAGTGTACTAGCTTGTCAGTCTGGGGTTTGTGGGTTCGATTCCCAACGAAGGCTTTGGTTTTTTTTTACTACAAAAAATAAAAATTTACTGTCGGTGGGGCTGCTCAGCGATGAAGGCATAGTAACTGGTCGCTGTGCTGTCTTTTATACGCAGTTTATTTTCGACTATCCTTCTACTTTCACCACCTGTTTCATCTCTTCTCTATCCCTTTCCTAAAGAATGTAGCACGGTATTTGACTAAATAGGCATTGTAGCCTGAAGTGCTACTTCTCTTTTAAAAGAAAAAGAAGAACTATATGTGTTTCAAACCTTATTATAGTTTTGCTCAAACTGTAGCCGAAAAGCTTTTAAACTTTTTGTTTATTCGAAAAAATATTATAATATTTTTCAACTGATTGAAAAAAATTGCTGATGTTAATGAATTGATTAACATTTTTGTTTGTTTAAATTTCTTCTCAAGTTTTTGTGATTTTATTGGATTTTGCAGCTTAAAATTGTTCAGCTTCCTGTTGATGTTCATTAGTTCATTAACTAAACAATAAAGAATGAAGTCATTAAACTAAAAAGAAAATTGTTTGAAATGTAAAAATTAGAAGAAAAAAAAGAGAGAAATAATAAAATGGTAAGCGTGCTTAAAAGGGTTAAATTTACATGGGGAGCAAACAAAGCGTTTGAAAAATAATCAAGAAAATGAAAAAGTCGAAAGAAGAACAAAACCAACATATTGAAACAAAAGAAAAAGAGGTTTCAAATAACATGGTATTTGCATTTTAATGCGGCTTTTAAGTGGCAAAATGGGGTCATTACAAGTTTTTTTTTGTTGTTTTATTCATTATTTTTCGGTGGAATTTTTACAAATAGAAAACTTTTGAACAGATTTGATTCTTCTTAGCAGTGATTTTTTTTTGCTCTTATTTATACTTTTGTTAAGTTTAAGTAAAATCTTAAAAAGGATAACTTTTAATCAAGATTTATAAGTAACAATGTTATGCAGCTTCCCTGAAGTATTAATATGCTTAAGAGATTTCCTTAATAGAATTGCAGCAATTTCTAAAATTTAAGTTATCTTAACTGAAGCTTAGTTACTAAACTCACAATTTTAAAAATCTCTTAAATTAGCCTACGATAAATACTGTAATAAACACAAAGATCTGAAAATGTTAAATTAAAAGGATTTTCCACAAATTGATTTTAATGTTAAAGTATACAAATGGGGTAGTTTGTATGCTACCGGACTAAGGATAATTATAACCGTAGTTTATCTCCTTGAGATTTCCCTTTATGAAACAAAAGTACTTTCAAACTAAATACAGTTGTCATTCCTTTCCGTCCTTGTTAGATGTTTGTTTGGTATGAACGGCGAACGCTTTCCATGTAATGACATCATTCTCAGGCCGTGTTCTTTCATTAAGGTCGTACTTACTCACGTACATAGCTAGAGTGCCCGCCACCTGGCATTTTATGCGGAGCTTATTTTTAATATTACCGTGTTTTATTATTATTCATCTACGATTGCTCATCTGAGGGTGTTTTTCGCTTGTTCGAGTGTATGAGTAGTTTTAGTTATGTGATTGATTGATTAATTCAGGGGAAACCGCAACGCTCCGTTCTTTCTCCTACCCTATTTCTTATTTTTCTAAATTACCTTCTTTGTCAAACTTTCAACCCGATTTACTCTTTCGCAGATGACAGCACAATTTGTCATTCCTATTCGTTTTGCTATAGCCTGAACCAGTTGGAAGTGAATTTTAAAAGGCGGAACATTAATGATACGCTCCATCACAATCTGGCGATAATCTTGGAATGGGGTTGTGTAATTACAGTCAATTTTAATGCCCGTAGTACACAGTATTGCATGCTGACGCTTTGATCTATGGGTGAGATAGGTATTACGGAATCGGACGCTCTTAATGTTCTTGGTGTGAAAATTCAATGTGATGTTCGATGGACTAAACACATTTTTCAAATTTCTAAAGAAGCTTTCAAGCGCCTCGGTTTTTTAAAACGGTGTAAGAGATACTTCACTCCATCCGATCTTCGTACTATTTATACCATCTATATCCGTCCGAAAATGGAATACAACTCCCATGTATGGGTCGGCGCCCTAAAACCTATTTTGGAGTTGCAAAAGAGAGGGCCAATAGGCATATTTCGGACGATAGTGTACTCTATTGATTCTCTAGAGCATTGACGTAATGTGGGCTGTATTTCACTGTTTTATCGTTACTACAATTGTGAGTGCCCTAACGAAATTAAGGAGCTTGTGTCCCCGCTACTCGCACGTTTTTGCGAACGGAAAACAAAAAAAATGTGTCTTCGGTCGTGTTTCCCTGTTCCATGTTTTCAAGAATATTTAGTCTACCTCCTTCTTTGCTAGGATGTAGTAGGATGTAGTAATGTCATATATTCATCTATTTCCCTTGGTGTACGTCCGTGAGTGTCAAGGTGTAATGCAAAGTTGAAATCTTCTCTTTTTCGTTTGTACAAGCATATGTGTTTTGTAAATTTTGTTTTTAGTGTTCGTCCAGTTTGCAGGTACAAGTATGCCTGTATACTCCGCTGGAACTAAATTTGTCAGCTGTTTCTGTCGATGTCCAGAGATTATGTCTCAGATTGTTCCTAGTTTTTAATGTTATGAGTGAACCTTCTTTAGGAAAAAGGTTAGTTAATTTATATATTTCTGGTCCTAAGTGCAATATCGGTTGTCTCTTTGTCTTCTTTATCGTCTCTTTGTCATTTGTCGATAGCAGTAGGTTTGTAGCCGTTTGTTTCAAGCTTGATATAAATTGTGTCGAGTTCTTTGTTGTTCTTATTTGGATTAAGTGGGATAGCCAACAAACAGCCAGCAATTACGAAAATAATGCTAAAATAAATAATCGGCTCGTATAGTGTACAAACATTTTAAAGCAAGACAAATAAATAACTTGGTTTAATAAAACCCCACACCTTAACACATCTTAGATAGTTTGGATTCAAAACAATATGTCCTAGTGTTTGGGGACTTTAATTTACCTAATATTCATTGGAAGTTTGAAGATAATGTTTTGTTTCCTTATAATGTGATTAGTGAAATAGATGGATATGTTACTAGTTTTTTTCTGCTAAATGATTTGAATCAACATAATAGTTTCAAAAATGATATAGGTAGAATTCTTGATTTAATTTTTGCAAATAATTTTTTAAAAGTTTCTTGCAATTTGGCCGGTTCTCCTGTTAGCATAAATTCAGTTCATCATAAAGCCTTGGACTTCAAATTCGAGTTTTTTTCTTTTGATAATAATAAATTTGATCACGTGTTGGAATACAACTTTAATAAAGCCAATATTTAAGTTTAAATAATTATTTTAAAGCAGTTGATTGGACTGTATTAGAGGAAATTAATGATCCGTGTGTAATTTATTCATTTATCTCTAACCACTTTGATATGGCCATAAGACTCAATGTACCAGTGTTCGAACCTAGGATTAATAATAAACCGCCTTGGTATAATGCCAGATTATGCCATCTAAAAAATATTAGAAACAAAGCATATTCCATTGCTGATGTGTATTATGCTATAAATGATTTAGGGAATGATACCAAATGTTCAGTTGGAGATTATCCTTCTATATTTTTTAAAAAGTGTTCAGCTAATATTGCGGCTATAATTACTAAGCTTTTTAATTCGTGCCTTGAACTTGGTAAATTTTTGGATTGCTGGAAACTTTGTTGCATTATTCCAATTTTTAAATCTGGAGATCGTAGCTTAGTTACCAATTATAGGCCCATAATTAAGCAAAGCCCATTTGCAAAAATATTTGATAATATTTTAAAGGGTAAACTGTTTGAGCATGTTAAGAGCTTTATTTCCGACCGGCAACACGGTTTTATGCCGAATAGGTCTACAACGACTAACTTACTATTATTAAGCCGTGATATTGTATCTGCTATGATGAGTAAGCGCCAATGCGATGTTATATACACTGACTTTGCTAAGGCATTTGATACAGTTAACCATCATCTGTTACTGCTCAAGCTTTGTACATTTGGTTTTTCGAAAAATATTTTAGCATTCTTTCATAGTTTCTTGACCAATAGAAAACTTAAGGTTAAAATTGGTAATTCATTCTCTACTGATATAATTGATGCCTATTCAGGTATTCCTCAGGGAACGCATATTGGTCCGTTACTTTTTATAATTTTTATTAATGATTTACCATTGAATTTTAAGTTTTCCAGCTGTCTTTTATTTGCTGATGATTTGAAATTGTATTCTACTATTGGCGATATTGGTGACTGCGAAAAGATACAGATTGATCTTAACAAACTGTCTGACTGGTGTTTTGAAAATGGCATACGTATTAATGTTTCAAAATGTTGTGTTGTCACATATGCTTATATTTCGGGTTCAATAAATTTTGATTATACTCTTGGTGGTTTCCTGCTTAAACGTGTAGCTGAAGTTAAGGACTTAGGAGTCATTTTTGACACTAAATTAACATTCTGTAAGCATATCGACTATGTTATTTCTAGAGCTTATAGTATGCTTGGTTTCATTAGAAGAAATTCTAGAGATTTTAAATATGCATACACCCGCAAGTCTTTATACATTTCCTTGGTTCGAAGTATCTTGGAATATTGTTCCATTGTTTGGAATCCTAGTCATTTAGGCCCATCAAATTGTATTGAACGAATTCAGAGGATATTCACTAAGACTGCTTTAAAATTGATTTGGCAACATGAACTACCTTCTTATGATGTTAGGAGGAAAATGTTAGGCTTACAATCCTTAGAGGATCGTAGATCTTGCTCCTCATTATTATTTGTTTATAATATTCTATCTGACAATATTGATAGCCCGGAAATTAAAAATTATTTTACGTTATACAGTCCTCCTAGGGACTTGAGACATAATCGCATGTTTGAAGAATGTATTTTCAGAACGAATTATGCAATTAATGAGCCGATTGCAAGATGCTTGCATTTATGTAATAGTTTTAACCCACATTTAAATTTTAATGTCAGTTATAATATGTTCAAGCTTCTTTTATTCAAACATTATAATTAATATTGTAAAGTAATCTGTAGGAATTTAATTCTGTAGATGAAATAAGTAAATAAATAAATAAAATATCAGGAAAAAAAGGAAATGAATTCAGGATAAAAAAAATTATATCCTGGTGTACTTTATATCTGTGGTATAGCAGTCTGTATAGCGAGGACTATAATAAGATTTTTCGTAACATTTTTTTTTATTTTTTATATTTTAAATTTCTTTTACATGTTTTCTTGTGTCTTAAAACATTCTAAAGAGACACAGTATATTGTAACCTGTCGGCTTTAATAACAAGGTTCTTAAGGTTTAAATATACAAATGAAGTTGTTATGAATATAGAAATTCTTAGTCTACAACCTAAAAATTTTTATAGAAGAATAGTAAGCAGTACAAATAATTATAGAAAGATATAACTTCAATACTTTCCACTTTCTAAAATAAATATTCAATATTTAGGCAACCACATACCAATTTTAGTCGCAAATTTTATAATGGTTTTGTCAATATACTGGCGGCTTAAAATTTTGTGTAAAAACTTGTTGAACGGTTAACTTTCTTGCAATAACTATTTGTGTAATGAAAAAATACTTAACTCTAATGTGTTGTCGAATTGATTATTCAGAGCTCAGTTTAAATTTATTATTTCTTTAAAAAGTACTTTTTTCACCATACCAACTCTTTTGCAGCCTTATTAACAGCAGCAAATTTTAAATTCTGTGGTAGAGGTTGATAGCATTGCCTGCCTCTGACTTAACCATGATACCGGTCCAGTTGCATGCAATACTATTACACAAGTTGTTGATCTTCTAGTAGTTATATATCCTTAAAAATCTGCAGCATTGAAAGATTCTAACTGCGTAAGTTCCTTTATCTATTAATAATTTTAATGTCTACTGTTTCAGACAGGTATCTAAATAAGTATTTAGTACGTTGCACATGTTCTGTTGTTAGAGTTTCTGAAGCCGTGTGGTCTTTTTTCTAACATCAAATACATAAGAGCACCAACTGTTTGTCTATATGGCAATTTCAAATTTTCCGTCGCTTTGTCAGTTGTGCTAGACGCTCGACATTCAACAAAGTTGAATTTTTCCAACATTTTTGTAACACAATTTCCAATCCGAGAAAATATCAAGCACCTTTACTGACCTCGAATTCAGTTCTTATTTCCTTAATAAAACCATAGAATTCATTTTTGTTAGCAACTGCGACAAGTCCATCGTCCTTGTTTCCTTTCATAATTCACTCTTACAAATAATCAAGTGCCAGCTAAACTGACTTAAATCCCAGCCTTTTTTCTAAAATTCTAGGGATAGTTCCCGATTTAAAAAAGTCCGTAATATAGGTAATCCGCCGGGAATTGAATATGAATATATAAATAAGCAGAATAGTCGATTCTGCGGAATGGGAAACTCTCAAATTATTCAACAGTCAATCTTGCATCCATTAAAAGTGACAGTCTGGTATACAATTTGGACAGGAGGAATCATTGGACCTTACTGATTTTAGAATGAAAACGGCGTGACGACAACTGTGAATGGGGAGCGATACCTGTGGTCAAAAAGGCTCTGATTTGTGGGGCTAACAGAGGCGGACATTTATCTGATATTGTATGCCATACATAATTGCCGACAAAATAAAGAAAACGCTTATCAATATAAGACCCTTTCTCTTTCATTTAATCATAAATTATAAACACATGTGGCGGTTTTCGATAACCTCAATTGTTAGGAATGTCCAGAAATTGACAAATTTAGAGCTCCTTCAACACAGTGGCTTACGGCTGCGATGTTAACAATTGAACTATCCGGTCGAACACGCGTTGCGTTTGCACACTTTGTATCGAGTCTGTCGTCTCAAATTTAACGACCAAGTTTTTAATAGCGGTCTTAGAAGGACGATTATGTTGTCCAAAAATATCACAAATATAACGAAATGTAAATTTTTTGGATCTTTTTTGCATCTCCTAAGAATACATCAAAAAACTAAAAGTCAAAACTATCATGTTGTTAGTGTTGCCACAATTGAATAGCAAACTTCTTGTTTAAAAACCAGATATGAACTTAGTTTTGGGTACAAATCCTTTAACAAAGAGTGCATTTCATATTCAATGATTCCTCGCTCGTCTGACGGTTCTTTTCAAAAATTATCTGTTCTTTATTTATAGACAAGAAACACTAAAATCCATTTCTTTAAAGCAGCTTACTTAAAACGAAAATAAAGATATGTGTGAATTCTAAAACTGGGTAAAATGACAACGACAAAAATACATGTCGTTTGTTAAATCAAAAGGGAGTCATAAAAGAAATTATGAAAATGAAAATAACATTTGGATTCGAATTGAACCGAGTTGGCAATATAAATAAAGTGTCTTGTCATCCTTGCTCTGGTTTTCTAATTTCGTTTTGTGTTGTTTGTCTTGGAGTTGTGAGATGTGTTGTAAATAATTTGTTTTTTCTCTTTTTTGTATTTTGGATAAAGAAAAAATTGAAAATATTATAAATGAAACTGTATTTTCCTTTTTCTTCTATTTTTTTTTAATAGAAAAAAAAAAAACAACTATAATTGAAGGTAAAAAAAAATCCAAAAGGAAATTTTATGCCAATTGCAAAAGTAATAAAATAATCCGTATAAAAAAAGGAAACTCTATTGGAAATATAAAACATAAGCAGCTTATAATATAATAAACAAACCTTTTTTATACACTCTCTGAATGAGTGTATAGTATAGTTTTTGTGAGTGGGTAAGAATATGAATATTTATTTTAAAAAAAAAAGTTTCTTTTACGGAGGTATAGAACTATGAATTAATATAAAACAACGATAAATGCTTAAATTGACTTGAAATTTACTTTATTCGAAAGATAAGTTTGGGAAATATATTGGCTGCGGGTACATAAGCACCAAGGCTGGGTCAGGGCCGTAAGAGAAGTAGCACTTCAGGCAACAATGCCTATTTAGTCAAGTACCGTGCTACATTCTTTAGGAAAGGGATAGAGAAGAGATGAAACAGGTGCTGAAGGTAGAAGGATAGTCGGAAAATAACTACTGTATAAAGACAGTACAGCGACCAGTGACTATGCCTTCATCGCTGAGCAGCCCCACCGACAGTCAATTTTTATTTTTGTAGTGAAAAAAAAACCAAGGTCTTCATTGGGAATCGAATCCACAACCCCCATACTGACAAGCTAGTACACTACCTACTAGCCTACAGCGGCTTGTAGGCTGTATATTGCTGTATATTGCCAGTGACGCTTTATTTCGCCAAGTGTTTATTTGTTTCGGGGTTATCGATGTCAACTTGGAGGTCAATCCATGAATCTGAAACATTAAACCAAAAGTTTTCTTTTATAAATTCAACTGCGACACGAGCTGTAGAACATGTTGCGCTGTCTTGTTGAAACCAGACAGTTTTTCTGTGTCAACATATATTTCAGGATAATCACCAAATCAAAAACTGTAATGGTTCTTTCTGTTCACAACGTCAACTCATTTATTAATTTTTCTTGGCTTCATTAATATAATATTTTTGATAAGACAGGAGGCCAGTCAGTCAATTTGGGGACGAGGACTGACCAGACCGACCACACACTTGACGTATTCGTACAAGCAAAAATAAGGTTTATCGCTAAACAAAACTCCCGTATGAAATTTGAGATCAACGACGATCTTGTTTAGGGCCCAATTTTCACGGTTTGAAAACGTTACTCAGGCTTTAAAGTATTCACGTTGAACTGTGTGATTCGATTTACATCCGCGCCTAGCCATGAAGCCTTAATCAGATGGTGGACCAAACCACTGCATAATTTGGAACGTCATGCTCGTCCTAGGAAGCCGATGCCATAATTCTATGCAACAGAACTTTCTATTTGCAACCTCGATGATTCCAGAGCAAGGCTGCAAATCATCACTCCTTGCTTAAGAGTTGGAGACTGTCCAACTCCTGTCCAGAACACATGTCTAGCATGCTCACTGGGCTGGATCATTCACTTAGGGTGTCATTAACAGTAAGATGATCCTGGCCACCATAATAACCATTATACTGTTATGGGGCCGCGAAACCATAAAGGGCCAACCTCAATAATCAGCCAGAGAACAGTTAAGTGTCTAAAGAGACAACTCTGCGGGTCACTGATTCCCGTGGAATTAAAGTGGAGTTTCCAGTTGTACCCCTGCTGACTTAAGGGGACTGGGCTCCCTTTTTCCCCCAGTTGCACTGTGTCTAGAAGGTCGAAGTTCTATAAAGACCATATATAAGTGCCGCCGGGGGGTATTCATGTTGAACTGCCAAACCAAACTAAACACAAATCACTGGACATCTGGCCAACTTAAAACTTTATACCTCTCCAAAGAACACTTATAAAAATTCTAGCCATAACATTTTAAGTACCAAAATAATTTACGATTAAAACATCTTAAGCAGGAAATTAAGTTAAGCCAACAGCTTTTGTAAAAGTTTTGCTTTCTTGAAATTATTTTTTGTTTCTTACTCACACCATTTCCTTTGATTCAATATCTAAAGTTCTGAACTTATATTTTAGCAATTTAATTTTATATTTATTTATTCACATAATGAAAACTTTTCAAAATGTGCGCAATTTCGAGCATTTTAATCTCTTATTTTGTATGTTTTTACACATTTTTGGTATATAACTTTTTAGCATTTTTATTTGAGATTTGTTTTAGTTGTTAATGTTTATTTTAGCTTTTTTTATAGTTTTCTCCTTTTGTAAATTTCATTCATTCATTCTATTTTGTTTAAAATAAAATTGAGTATTTTTTCAATTGGCCGTTTGTTCTATATTAAGCAATGTTTCTATTTTATTTATTTTTGTAATAGAACTATAAAATAAATAAACAAATAACTGGAATGTGTTTGCTTAACTAAAATACGATTTAAAACACTTGCCATTAAATGCAAATTTTGCAGAGCTGTACTGTAAAGGGGGCCCCTTAAATTATGAGTTTAGACACAATGACGACGTGTCTTTTTTTTTTTTAAGTAATAAAATAAAGAAGGATTAATAGTTTAAAATTTTAAATGTTGGTGGCACAATTTTTAATTGAAGAATTTTAATTACGTAATAAAGATGAGAAACCGTATTTTGTGATTGAACTTTGAGTTTTATTTAAACACTAGAATGTATTTTAATGCTCCATACAAAATACATATTTTTAATGCACTTTCAATATTGAATTTCCATTTGCTCACAGCGATAACATTTTAAGGTAACTTTTAGCAGACTCTGATATTTTTTATATATTTCTCGTACTAACAGCTTAACAGTAAAATCCAGTATTTTGCTTTTCGTTGCAAACCGGCAGGGAAATGTAAGTTATCCTTTTATATAAACTTAAATTTGGTTCGCTGGGTTTTCAGCTTCTGTTTATTGAAGGAGTTTATGGCGTAACTACAGGGAAAATAATCTAATTGGCATAGAAACCCAGATATTTGTGTTTAATTAACATAATCATTTCGTAAAATTAATCGTTCCGTAAATATTTCTTTAAATTAAGTAACTGTTTTTCGTGCTGTGCCACTTTAGTTGTATCCACATCTCAAAAAACTTAGTGGTACCACAAAAATTTGAATATCTACCTACTTAGATTCTGTTCCGCTTTTTGAAATTTACATGTAACTGGTTCGGTATATTACTAAATGAGTACGAATGCCAAATGGTGTTGTCATCTGCGAAAGAGTAAATAGGTTTTAAACTTTGAGGAAGAAGGTCATTTAGAAAAATTAGAAATAGAGTAGGAGAAAAAACAGAGCCTTGCGGTAGCCCTGAATTAATCTTGAACATGTCGTATGAAAATCCATCTATAACAACTCGTATAGTGCGTTTCCTGAGAAAACTCGATATAAATCTGTAGCAATTATCACCGACACCAAAAGCAACTAGTTTTTCCAGCAGTGCATCATGCCACACCTTATTAAACGCCTTGAAAATACCTAAAGCCATCACCTTACTTTCTCCGAAATAATGTATGAAGTAATTTAAAACAATTTAATTTAAAATAAAATTATAAAATATAATTCTCCATGGGCTATTCGGTCTTCTTTAAGTTTAAAGCCAAACAAACAAAAAAAAAAAGCACAAAATAAACAAAAGACAGTTCTTGGCAGTATTATTGTCTAACTGCCAGTACGTCTGACTGGCAGTTTTCATCTGTGTGTGTTCCTTAAAATCCTTATTCATGCATAATGAGTAAAAGTTTTAAATATTTTCGGGTTTAACTTCTGACACTCTATGACATTTTGGGGGTTTTATGCCACTGACACATGTGGTAACACATGCAAATAGACATTAACACACTCGCATATAAAGAAACGTACACACACACACACACACAAACACACCAGATTATATAAATTCTGCAAGACAGCAAACTTTTGTGGTAGGAATAAAGGAACGAAACAGATTAAAGCAAATAATAGACAAACATAATACGAGGGTAGGTATAAATATTTTAGATTTACGAAACAGTACAGTCGAAGAACCAGCTATGAAAGCAGAAATAAATAGTAAATACACCAGCATCGTGTATTCTAACATGGCACACCAATTCCGACTACAAACTGGCTAATACCCGACTAACATATTGCTTGAATTGGAACAATTCTGAAGAGAGATTGTGGAATAAAACAGCAAGCAGGCATCGTCGAATGGCGCTCAAGGAACCCCTAGCCTGAAACAGAATTGCATAGAGTGAGCGATCCCACCAACTGGATGTTTATCTCGAACAATTCCCCTTCTTTTGCCTTTGCAAACGCCACAACTGGAAGTTTTAAATCGAAACATAAGCCTGCGCTTGAGTACGCAGTGATCCGATTATTAGGATAAATTCCTTACAGATTTTTAAAGCTTCCGAAATCTTTCTTTGAGAAATGGTGAAAGGATAAGGTATCGATGAATTTGCACGCTCCAGCTGAAAAACTTAATAATTTCACTAAAAATGTATTGATTTTTTTAAGGATATGTTGGTTTACCCCGTAAACATACGTGGCTATAGTTAAGTGTTAAACACATCTTTCCTTGTTTAAATAGGCCAGACTTACTAAAACAATATGAGAGAGGAACAAATCGCAACAAAAAAAAATAATTTTAAGAATCACAAGCCACCAAAAAGGAGCTGCCATTATTTTTTATATACAAAAAGCAATAAAAATAACAGTAACAAGAAATTGTGTAAAAACAAAAAAAAAAAAAATAGAAAAACACAAATGTACAACATACAAAAATATTGGAAGAGAAAAAATAAACAACATTTTCACAAAACAATTCGGAACATCCAAAAATTTCAACAACTGGCCATGTTTTCCATTTGAACTTTTAGTAGTTTTTTAGTTTCTATTTTTATGATTGTGTGTTTTCAGTTGAGTTCTTTAAAGCCTCCATAAAACATTGTTCCAATGAAAAAGAAAGAAAAATAGAAAGAAAACATAAACTATTGAAAAGTACAAAAAAGTAGACCGTAGAATATTTGTAAGAAAATTTATGGTGATTTAGATTTTTCTATTTTTCTTAGGGGGTTTTTATTTCTCTTGTTTCGAAACAGACAAAACAGGCTGATTGGCCATGTTATTTTATGGTGCCCTAAATCTCTGATAATACGAATTTATTCACATGAACGTGAGAATATTAAAACATGCAAGCTGGGTGCATGTACGTGAAGACAGTGATTGTGCAAATTTAAAAAGAATTTTTGTTCTTTTAACAAGAAAATGTATAGAAGTTTTATTTCGTATTTTTCTTTTCTTGTTTGTTTTAAAAAAAGGCAAAATGATAGTGACTTTTGCTTATTTTCTGATAATTGTCACTTCCGACTGTGATAGTTTTTTGGCATCCTTATCCAATACGTAGCGTATTGATTGTCATTCAACTGATAGACATTTGCATCCAATATATAAAAGGTGTTTTTTTAAGCTAGATAGAACTTTAAATTGTAAAAAGTAACACAAAAAATGAAATTTTGATGAAACATTTTTATTATTTGTTTCAGTATACTCTGACAAATCATCATGAATAGACACTCGCTTGAACAACGCTACGAAATTATCCAAATTTACTTTGAAAATCAGTCGTCGATTCGCGCAACTTATAGACGACTTCGTCATTTTTATGGCGTACATAATCGTGCATCTGAACAAGCCATTCGTCGAACTGTCGATAGATTTCGTACCACATACTCTCTAGAGGATGCAATAACACCAACACGTCGAAGGAATGTGCGTACAGAAGAGAATATCGCCGCTGTAAACGAAAGTGTGGAAGAAGATCCAAATTTATCAATTCGTCGTCGGTCGCAGGAATTGGGGCTATGTCCGTCCACTACGTGGAAAATTTTGCGCAAAGATCTCGGCCTACACCCGTATAAGATCCAGCTGGTGCAGGAATTGAAGCCACGAGACCATTATATGCGTCGTTCTTTCGCCGATTGGGCTCTAGAGCAGTTGGCAACTGACCCGTTGTTTTATCGCAAAATTGTGTTCAGCGATGAGGCGCATTTTTGGCTTAACGGGTTTGTTAATAAGCAAAATTGCCACATATGGAGTGAGACTAATCCACAACAGACCCTACAGACTCCATTACATCCAGAAACATGCACCGTTTGGTGTGGTTTTCACGCTGGTGGCATCATCGGACCTTAATTCTTCAAAAATGAGGCCGGAGCTGGCGTTACGGTCAATGGAGATCGTTACCGCACCATGATCAATGATTTTTTGTTTGAAAATATGGATGACATTGATCCGGACGAGATGTGGTTTCAACAGGATGGCGCTACGTGCCATACAGTGAACGCAACCATCGACTTATTGAAATCAAAATTTGGCCTCCAAGGTCGTGCGATTTGACACCACTCGACTATTTCCTGTGGGGCTACGTGAAGTCACTGGTTTATGCTGATAAACCAGCAACAATTGACGCCTTGGAGGACAGCATTGTTCGTGTTATTCGTGACATACGCCCAGCAGTGCTCGAAAAAGTGGCCCAAAATTGGACGTCCAGAATGCACTTCGTCAAGAACAGCCGCGGTGCCCATATGCCCGAAATCATTTTTAAATGTTAATGTCACGTATTGATCCTTCGAATAAAAAAGAAATTTTGATTACAATTTAATTTTTTGTGTTATTTTTTACAATTTCAAGTTCTATCGGGCTTAAAAAAACACCCTTTATTATCGCAAAACTACCTGCGTACCAAAATTATTCTAGATTATCATCTTAACAGAAGGATATATGAAGCTGATTAGGAAAATATTCACCTTAAATTTATTCCATCTACAAACTGTATTTCTCTTTTGCCAAAAAGTAATTTAATTGCCATTTGAACCAGCATACTTGTTGTCCTCAACATGAACCATAATTTTACCAGTATATCCATACACTAAGCTCAGCTCATTTAGTGTATGATATCATAGTAAACTCCTACCAGTTATGTTATTTACACAGCTATTAGCTTAGGTTGCTTAGATTGCATTTGTGTTCCTTATCTACTGTCCTGCAGTTATTTTCCTTAAATTTTGTCCACCTTCAATCTGTTCGAAGTTTTATCAAATATAAAAAGGCGACGTGTTGATAAGCTCTGACTACCATTATCCGTCGCTTCAATAATGGGTCGAATTAGTTTGTTGAACCCTGTTTTTGAGCATTATTTTATATCCTTCTTAGATGATTTTCGTAAACAACATCAAAACCTATCGCACCCTAAATACAGGAGCGTTACAGCTCACAATTTTCCAAATGTGACTTTTTCCATAAATTAATTCAGAGTACACATCTCTAATTACTACAGCAAAAATGTCTTTCACATCACTATCTTCTCTAAATGGAAGAAATGCAGTGATGTCTATTTTTGTATTAAGAGTGTTGCTTCTGCACGATGAACTAAACAGTTTTTTGTCTCTCCTAAAAATTTTAGTATTTTGAGTTGTGACCCTTTTGCATTTAGAGTGCGTTATGCTGCTCACAGAAAAAAGTTTTAGCACCTTCTTAGGGTTTTATTTGCTTTTAAATTGAAATTTGATGAAATTTTCAATTATATCAATTAATTGTTTTTTAATTGTGTCGATTATTTTTTTTAATTAAAAAATAAAGAGATATTCTTGGCAAGAAAGCAATAAAACTAACATATGAATTCCCTTGCAGTTCTATGTCGAGATTTGGGGTAGTTATTTTTATAAATTTTAAATTGTATGCCATAACGATACCTCCTCTTAAAATAGTTAGCAACAGATTTATTTTTATTTATTTAAAAAAAAAAATCAGAATAGTGGTTTAAATGCGAACTGCTTGCTATTGTTTAGAAATATTCTTTAACTGTATCGAGCCCTGTGCTATTGATTACTGTGTTTTAAGTTTCATAGGCTCTTATGTTTGTTTTTAGCCTTTTTTGGTATTTAAAGCAACGGAAGACTTCTTGATATATTGAATTAATTGTTTGAATTTCTGCATGTAGCCTTTTCTGAAATTCGAAAAATCATAATATTGTTATTGGAACTATATTATTGTTAAACCAATAAAAATATTTTTAAATTTATCTGTAATTACATTTTATAATAAGCAAATTATAATATAATATGATTGTAACCTGATTAAAACTATTAAGCATACAGGTCTGTTTTGAAAATCACATTTTATGAAAGTGATTTGAAAGCACAACAACAAATGTGCTCTGCGCACAAAATGTTGTGATTTTAAAACGTTTAGGTATGCCACTTGCAATTTGAAATCACTGGGGTAATTTTGCTACTATTACAATGAAAACTGTTAAATAAATTACTTAAATAATTCAACCAATATGCGTTCTTATTAATTTTGTTCTAGAACTATTTTTTATTGAAAAGAAACACGTTAAAATTAAGAAAATTGTAGGGGCACCTTTTGTACTGTAAATTTGTTATTTGCTTTTGTGTTTTCTATTGTGATTTTAACTTTGTTGTCAAGCAAATCAGCTGTTCTTGTGCTTTCAGGAAAGTAATATCTCACATCGAAAAATACAAAAACAGTGTGATTTACAGAACAGCATAAAAACACAAGTGTGATTTTAAAACTGCATGTGATTTCAAACTAAGTGATTTCAAGAACATGCCTGATAGTTTGATAATTTTTATAAATATAATTCTTTAAAATGATTTTTATTTTGTATTTTAAAATTAACATTTCTTTTTTATTTGCTTTGAAGAGAAATCTTCAGCGATATTGAATGTAACTCCACTCCAAGTGTATAAAAAGTAAGTTAATACACTGATGTTTATAAGGTTATATCAAATAATATTTCTGCTGTATTGTCGTCTCCTCTGTCATGACTGAAGTGGTGGAAGATTTCCATTATTGACATTGCAGAGACTTTGTTTTGATTTATTATTTTTATGTGTTGTCCTCTAACTTATTACTACATACTATACAATGCCAACTATATCTTATCTGCCAATTCAAGTGAGTATATTTTAGGGTGAATAAGAAGTTTTAATTCTTTTAACTTTAAATATTCGTCAAATGCCCCATTGGGAAATGGACCTTTCATAATCTTGTAACAAAATTCTCCGGCTGCTTTTAAGGCTTACTGAGCATTTACTTCACTTAATTACAACAAGCAGATATCACTTTGCTTCTTAAAGTGTTTCTTTTAACCATGTAAGAACTTTGGCATATGATGTTTCACCATTAATTTAGTTCATCTATGCTTTAACATACTTTAACAGATATTGACCAGTTGTCAGCTACCCGTCATATAATAATTTATGACAAGAAAAAGTAACCAAAGAATTAAATATTTTCTGAAAAAATTTCCAATTGAACAAATATCTTTATAATGTTATTTTTTTATTTCAGTTAAATATATCTTATTTAAGATTTTCTTTACAATTTTATGACCTTTTTTACTACTTTCATTTATTGCTTTGATTTCTCATGTTCGTTGCTCAGTTGCCAATAATTCTGTTTCTTTTATTCCTTCTTTAATACGTTTGCCAAATTATGTAGATTTATACTAAAACTGTGTTTATATTGAACTAAAAACTTTAGAGAAACATTTGAGAACCATTTAACGTTTTCGTTACTACATTAAACATCTTAAATTATTTTTAGTTTTTACGTTTCATTTTGTAATAGAAAAAAAATATTATTGATTGTGTGAGCAGTATTTTGCGAAATTATTTTTATTAAATTTAATAGCAAATAGCAGTTTTTCATTTATTAAGCTTTTAAAAGTATTTGTTCAGAAATTTGTAATATTTATTATTATTTTTCATTATGGTTCCTTCTTAATTTGCTGACACGCTGCCACTTTTTAACACTTTAGAAACTTTACATTCAATATTTCTGTAAATTTCTCTTCAAAGCAAACATAAAAAGGAATTCAAATTTTAAGATATAAAATAAAAATAATTTATAAAAATAATAATTAAAAAAAATTATTAAATTATGCTTGAAATGTTACAATCATATTATATTATAATCGACTTATCATTAAATATAATTATAGTTAAATTTAAAAATATTATTATTGTGGTAGGCAATAATATGGTTCCAATAACAATATTACTATTTCATGCAACCGCAACTTTTACCAATAATATTACTCATAGTATGTAGCTCTTAGATTAAAGTTACCTCAATCATACTTTTTTAACGCCTGAAACAATGACCTTTCGAATTTGATAAAATCAGAAGAGGGTACATGCAGAAATTCAAAACAATTTCTTAAATATATCAAGAAGCCATTCGTTGTTTAAAGAAAGACAAAAGCTAAATAAAACATTAAACTCTATAAAACATCAGAGACATAAATCAATAGCACATGACCCGATACAGTTAAAGAATATTTTTAAACAATAGAAAGTAGTTCGTTTCACTCTCCTAAATTTTTTAAAAAAATAAATAAAAACTAAATCTTTTACTTACTATTTTTACTTACTGTTTTTAAACAACAAAATTGTTCTTCTCAGACATGAGTGGGACAATCTTTAAAGAGGAGCTTTTTTGAAGGCATCACTATGGCATAGAATTTTAAATTTGTAAGAGTAACTAGCTCAAATTTCGACATAGTTCCCAGAACTGTAAAGGAATTTATATTATAACAAAATATTACTTTTAAACCCTTATTGCTAATAATATCTTTTATTAAAAATTAAAAGAAAAATTTTAATTAAAAAATATTTAATTGGTATAATTAAAAATTTCATCAATAATTTCATCAAATAAAGCCTTTAGTAGAAGCAAAAGTTTATTCCTGTGACCAGCATATAATTGGAAGTTGATAAAGAAAATTATCTAAGAAGGACATCAAAGTTTGTAAATAAAAAATCAAAGATACTAAACGATCCAGATTAGGCCAAGCATAGGAGAAAATAGCACACTAAAAAGGATTTTAATCAAGGTATTGCTTAGAAAAAATCGTTAATAATTTTTATTTTGACAAAAATTTGTTATAATTATTGTTGTTGACTTGATGTTTTGCTGATTTTGTAAATAACGTATTTGACTTTCATTGCATTTTATTTTAAGTACAATACATTCTTGTTTCTATAAAAAATATTTATTTATTTAAATAAAACGAATGCTCTTGGTAATAGAAAATTTCATCTTCTACATTTAAAGGCCGTTTTTTGCTTAGGAGTGTGATAAAAAGATGTGCTTATGTGTTAATTATATTTGATGGATCTAGATAAATGTTTTTGTTTTACATATATTAATTGATCCGTTTTAATTGGACAAGCGATAAATAGATACTTTTTTTATTTATTTATTTATTAATGTTTTAAAACTTGCACTTAAAGAAACAATCTTATATGTAGTGTACAGAAAAGTGCTATTCAGAAATTAAGATAAAACGGCAAACATACAAACGTTCAGAAAAAGTCAAATAAAAACTCTTCAAAACTTTCTGTATTGCTACTTAGTTGTCGCGTTTGAATAAGGACATTCATGCATGTGTGAAAAACTGTCATTCAGCTATAAGAGATCGGTGTAAAGGAGTTTTTCCCCTACCTGAATTGGCAAATCTGATATTATTAGTAAGATATTGTGGCATTTATGAAAATTTGATATTAAGGAGGATGTCAAATGAAGCTCCATAAAGCTTTGAAGAAAATTGGAAAACAGATCATAACTTCTCAACCCGTAAGCCTATCTAATAATATTGTTCTTTTACTAGTAGAATCACATCCTGCAGAACGTTCACAACAGTAGATAAGCCCAAGAGCAAGATAAGATTTTGCAAGAAGTTACCTTATATTAAAAGGTGTATAATAATGTGACGACCAAAATACACCTTAGGTTAGTCCGACCTGTAAGTGAGTTAACATGGTTTACCCCAGTAATAACAGTCTTATTCTTACCATTGATTATTATTCCGAGGTTTTTGGCAGCATTTACAATTGTGAGTCTCTCTTCATTTATAACATCGACATCGGTAATATAATTAATAGTTTTCCTACGAACTATACTACACTTTGAATTATGAGGGTTTAAACAAAATCCATTAGCAGCTGCTCAGCAATAAGTTTTATTCAATTGCTCATTCAGTCATGAAATATTTTCAGTAATGGGGACGAAGGAACAGCTCATATGCAGCTGTACATCATCTGTACATTGCAGTACAAAAGCTGCCTAGCATAAATAGAAAGCAACACTTTTTTATCCCTGCTCAATCTCAAAAGAAGAAAAAATTATCTGCCTGAGTAGGCAGCAGGAGAAGCCTCTTAAAAGATAGTGGTGCAATTCTGACTTTCAGTGCGAACTGTTAAAGATTTTACTGAACAGAATTAATACCAAGATCTCTGTAGATTCAATCTCAATCTGAATATCTATATCTCTGAAGAGCATTATAATATTAATTATACTTTTTTACAACAAACGATTACTAACAATGATGTCAAATAAAGGAAATAAATTTAATGAATCTCCAAAGTTATTGCGCTAAAACTGGCAACTGCAGATATCTTAAAGCATAAAACTCCTTTCTTCTTGTTATTTCCTTTATACCCTAACGTTTTTAAAACTTTTAAAATAAATTTCGTTCTTCAATACACAAAGCATATAATGAGCCTTAGACAACAGCATCCTGCTACTAAAAATCTGTCATCAATTAAAAATAACTTTAAAAAGCAACACAGATAAATCACTATTGAGAGATATGTGTAAACCGATAAAAGCAAACATGTATAGTTTTATATCTATTGAAAAAAAAATAACCGGTATTATTATGATTATTTTATCACATTTTATCTTTTGGGATAAGTCGTTGGCGTATGAAATTAAACAATTTTAAACTTTATTTGAATGCAATGTAAAAAATTATTATTAAATTTTTTTTGCTAGCTCTCTGGCATTTCTATCAAAACACACCAGCAATATTATACTTTTACGTGGCCACAAACTTTGCAATAAAAAAAAGGAAACAGAAAAACTGTGACAAAAGCTCTATTCTTTATCAGTAAATGTGGTGTTGATGTCATGGCATAACAGAAGTCAAAAACGTATAAAAAAAAAGGCAAAGAAAAGTTAAAAGAGGAAATAAAAATAAGAATTAAAATTTACTACAAGTTTTCTTTCGAAGCTTCTCTTTGCAATTCAAGGGATTTAACCAAAGGGCATTTGCTTCCTTTTTTTACAAGTTTTATGAATTGAAAATATAATTAAAGAAAAGGAACGACATTGTTGGCATTTGAACTAGTTATTGGTTTTTAGAAGAAAAACTATATCGAAAATTTATGATAATAGTTTTTGTAAAAGGAAATAAAAGAAATAAAAGATGTTTGAGTCGAAGCAAATTATATAAAATTTTTTTTAAAAAATATTTACCAAGTTATTAAGGCATATGAAAAGTTTAATGAAAATCTAAAATAAACAGACTTGTAGATTGTATAAGTTACTAAATAGTGTTTAGGGAGCAATTAAATTATTTGATTTTTAAGTGCAGATTTTTTAAGGCTTTTTTCTCTGTTTATTTATTTTATATTTAGTCTATGGATTAAAAATCCCTACAGGCATTAAAACAGTAAATAATAATAGTACATTCATAAAACTTAAACTTAGTTGTTCAAATATAAGATTAGATAAAATTTAACAGCAGTCTTTTCTGCCTGTTTTTCGTACGGTGTAAACGGCGAGCGAAATCGATGTGAAGACACCATATTCAAGCCGTGTTCTAATTCCTACTACTGAGTTAATATTCGCGTTTAGGTAGTTCTGTTGTTTGTGTCGTATCTATCTATGTAAGTAAATACGACAACACATTATGCAAAGCTAATCTCTCAATACCTCCGTCTTTTATTATTATTAAATTCAATCATTTAAGAAAATTAATCAGAAAGAACACAATTTCTTTATTTTCTTCGTTTTTATGTTTTTTTTTAAGTTTTATCTTTTTCACAATTCAATATTTTTGTGTGCTTATATAATACGTCTTATTCTATTGCAATGCTTTTACATATACGACATTCTTCGATTGATTTTGGTTCGCGGTATAGACAAACAAAGCAGTTGGTTTATTAACACGTGATTATGATACATATAATTGACAATGCGAAAAACAGGGATCAGTGCAAAAGCAACACGTAGGGTGAGCTGAAGCCATTTAAAATCAAACGGCAATTCTGAAGGAACCATAGGAATGCGTCGTATCAGCACATCCTCGTCCTTATATTTTCCTTTTAAAATTTTTGCTTCAATGACATTTTCATGACTAAACGTGTCCTATTGCAAAGTCGTGGGTGAAAGATATTTCTAAGCAAAATAATTGGTGCACCAACTTTCACTTTTAGGCAGTGGGGCGGCAGTCCAAGTAACTCAAGCGAATTTTAAAATTCGACTGGATAATTTACAACATCGTCTTGATTGGTAACCGATTTGTAGGTAAAAATTTCCCCGCAAATGTCATTCAAAATTGTCACATTAATAACCAAAACATCTGCATTTTTCGCAACTTAGCTCTTTCTGCCAACCAATCATGGTTTCTAAAATTGTGTGCAATACCGGGAAATACGTTTGAGATCAATTCTTGTTCTGTTTGTGCAAAGTGACAAAAATTCTCTGGAATCGTAATCATTTTTGTTGTGGGGTCAATTGGAATTGCGCCATTCCCAATATCTAACAATTGCTTTGAAAAACGTTCAGCTGATAGATCATTTTAGAATTGAACACGCAAATTACACACACACACACAAAATGCAACAGAATATGGAAAGCAAAATTCTCTATTTGTTTGCTATGAACATGAGCATATTTTGATGTGTTGCCATCGCATTCTGTGCCAGCACACACACACACAGCAAAGTACAAACGAAAACACACATTTCATTTGATACAAAACATTGAGTCGAAATATGCAATGGAAAAAAAATTTAATTTTTTTTGAAAAATTTGTCTTGTTTCAAACACGCACTGTGGGCGCACTATTCTGCGTAAGCGTATGAAACAAAGACACAGCGAACGACCATTACGAAGGTACTGTGAAAATATGGTGGTAATCCGTCGGCGCATCTCGTCAAACACGGACAACCAACGGATTTAATTTTGATATATATAGATTAGTTGACAACTATGCGTATGTGCAATAAGATCATAAAAATATTACTCATACGTTTTCCATGGTTGTATTATCCAATTCGTAGATGGCAGACATGCACACGCACCTGAATATAGACGTCAATTAATAGATGCAAACATTTCATCAATCCCCCAACTATTTATAATTTATAAACTTTTAATTTATAACTATAAACTTTAACAGTCATCTGTTAACAGGACACGACCACGTTACAACAACGATTATCACTTATAACCTGCAAAAAAGCATTACAAACTATTACTATTGACTCTAAATATAAGCTGAAGTACTGCAAACAAGAAAACAATAACAGTAAGTGAGCTTATTAACACTTATGCATATGAGTGAGTGTAATAGAATTAAGCACTCACACTATACCAAATAGCAAAGGATAAGCAACCATTCGTATGAACATACTACCAGCAAAAATGATTGTTATTACTAATATGATGCGTTTGTTTGGTAAGCGGACAATAGCTTGTAGACGGATAATATCGAAATTGTTTATTAGAGGATCTCCGAATGCAAAATATGATCGAAGCGTTTTGATATTTCGCACTTAGATGAATTAAGTTTTCGCTGACATTATTAAAAATGCTTTACTACTTTATATTGATGAACAAGTATTTCTGTTCTAAGTCTCTTAGTATGTCAACTACCCGCAAATACGAGCAGAAAATGCTCATCAGTCGGACGTAAATTCGACAAAGACGCCTGCAGCGTCTGTAAATCAAAACCTACTAAAAGCAAGAAACCTTGCGAAGTAGTTCAGAAGTTTTAAAAAAGAAGTCCAAAAATAAATTTTAAGACTTGGTTGACTTCAAGCCAAACCACCGTTTTTTCGTTATTTAGTTTGAAAAATGTTATTATTTTTACCGCAGCTGTATAACAACTAGGACAATGTTGCTGGCTTTGTTTTTGCTTTTGTAATGCTATTATGTTATTGTTGTCACTACACATATTAAATATTTGCTGACTAAATGTTTAACGATGCATATGAGAGATGCCCCTTATTATCACTAAAGTTTAATATTTCTTATCGTGTTCATTATGTCTTGTTTTTCTTTTGGGACAACTTAACACTTCAAGTGCACCTTTAAGCAACACAATTAAGTTAAAACAACGATGACAATTAATTTAAAAGCAAAAATTACAGAAAAAATGTTCAAGAATTTATTAAAAAGAAAGCAAAAATAAAACAATTTAACACACTTTTCTTATTAAATTAATTTTAATATAGTTTTTAAATTTATTTTTTAATAGTTAATTATAAAGCACTAGGTCACTATTTAAAAAAAATTTTTAAAACTTTTATTTTTTATTATTTTTTCGATATTTCCCCACACCGTTGGTTTTCCTGATGATGCCAACCAACGGTGTGGCGAAATATCGAAAAAATTATAAAAAATAAAAGTTTTTGAAAATTTTTTATTAAATAGTGACCTAGTGCTTTTTAATTAACTACTAAAAAATATTAAAAAGATCAAAAAACTATAACTATTATGTTTTTAAATGTATTTATAAATATATAAATGAAAATACTAAGCAGTGAAAGCATAGCTGTGCTATGACACAAGTTGATCTGTTCACTAATAGCAAAAAGAGTAAGAAAAAATTAGTACCGGAGAGACAGCTGCACCCTTTATTTTCAAAGCGTTTTAACTAAAATATTCAATCGCTTTTTGCAAAAATCTTAAAACAAAGAAATTGTGCTTACAGCTAGAAATATAGATATAAGTCCATTCACCAACCAACACATTTTCGTTTAGCTGTTGCTGCAGTGATCTTTATTAACTCATTACCACTTATAAATTAATACAATTAGTGGAAAAGCTACTAAAACAGGTTGCCAGATTTTTCACGTTGGAAGAATCAAGACGTTTTAACCCGCCTATACACATAAAAATCGGTTGCAAACTGATGGCAGCATAAGCGAGACATCGAATTGAGAAGATTTCGGTGCATATACGAGATATTTTGATCCACCTTTACACGGAACTGGCAGACAGCCGCATAAACGAAACGTCGAATTGAGAAGATGTCAGTGCATAGACGTAAGCTATGTAGTATTTAACAATGTTGTGAACAAAATTATTCAGAGCTAAATAAATAAGCAAATAATTCTTGATATGTTTTTTGTTGTTTTTAGTAAATAAAATGGAAGCAAATTTGATGGCTGTTCGCTGGTTTCTCAAACTACTTAAAATTTAGTTTCTTTAAAACATGTTATTCAAATTTTATTTTCCTTTGATGTCACAATAACATCCTTTAAGTGATATTATAACTTTTAGGAAAAGACGAAAAACTGTTTTGATAAATTTTGTTTATCAAAGAAATATAATGAATCTGGGGGATACATATATAATAAATTTCCTGGAGAAAGAATATATATTGCTAACCAAAAGGGCTCACGTGAACTTTAGTTTCATATCTCACTAGTCATATCATTGCTAGTCATAGAAGAGGTTTTTCAACAAGAAAAAAAAAGAACAAATTTAGATTAAGATGATTCGAATTTGTTTTGCACTACGAAGTTTGGCAATTATTAATGAAAAATGATATCTGGCAAAAATGCTGACAGATGTCGATTCTTTCATCAACGTTTTTAATCACTTTTTGTCAAAACTGCTGTGCTATCCGTTAATCACATCATGGAATATAAGTTTTAAGGCTGAAATCGATTCCAATTTTCGTGTAGACTATGTCCTTAACATAGCCCCACAAAAAACAATCCAGTGGTGTTAAATCACACGATCGTGAAATTATGCGATCGGGAAATTTTGTTTGCAATAACTTGATCGTTTCATTGGCTGTGTGACATGTGGCACCGTCCTGTTGAAAACACAAGTCAGTGACATCCACGTCGTTAATAGTGGGCCAAAATAGAGTTGTTACCATCTCGCGATAGCGTGATCCATTGACCGGTACCGTATTTCCAACCTCGTCTTTAAAAAAAAAAAGACCAAATCACGCCTCTGGACCACATAGCGCACCATACAGTGACACTTTGAGATGCAAACGCTTCTCAATGATCGCTCTAGGATTTTCGGAAGCCCAAATGCGGCAATTTTGCATGTTGACATATCCTGACAAAATTAAAATGGGCTTCTTCCAAAAAAAATTGATTTTTTCAGAAAAGCAGCCGGTTGTTCCGGAACGAATTGAGCGAATCTAGGGCGATGTGAATGGTCGGTCAACTTTAATTCATGCACCAGTTGAACCTTGTAAGGTTTCAAAGTGAAATACTTATGCAACATTCACCATGTGGTGCTTTTGGATAACCCCAATTGTTGAGAACATCGAGGAATTAACAAATTTGGTTCTGCTTTAACACTGTGGCTCACGGATGCGAAGTTTTCGCATATGCGCATCTTTTGTATCGAGTCTATTTAACCGCAAAATTCTTAATAGTGACCTCAGAACGATGATTATCTTGTGCGAAAATATAACGAATTTTACGAAATGTTACTTTAACAGAACCACCATTTGCATAGTGGATTTTAATTATTTTAATGCCATTTTCATTCGAAATTGAATTCATTATAATAATTGCCAAAGGATCTGCTACTAATACGTCAAAAAACTAAATATTAAAACTATCATGTTGTTGGCGTTGCCATAACAAAAACCGGATAAAATGGAAGTAAAAATGTAAGGTGTTCACTAATTTTTAAAACTGCTTTAAACTTTGTCTTTCAAGTTTAATTTACCATTATTGCTTTGCTCGCATCCTTTAAGTGCTGCTATGACTTTTACGGAAAAGAAAAAAAACTGTTAAGATAAATTTTTTTTAGCAAAGAAATACAATACATCGGGGAAAAAATCATTATAATAAAATTCCTATTCCTAACCTAAAAAAGCTCACATGACCTTTAGTTTTATCTCTTACAATCAATATCAATGCTACTTATATTATAATCAGGGATAAGTTATATAGTCACGAGTTAAAAACTTAAAAAACAATTTTCAATATTATAAGTATGAAAAACACATCAACCTATCCCCCGTAATCAATTCAAAAGCACAACTTCAAAAGTTTTAAATAAGTTTTTGTCTACATAGAAAATAAAACTTGAAAACAAGGATTTTAAAAACTATTTGCAGAAACTAAAACACGAGAATTAAAATATAAACAAAAATGAATAGTAATATTTTCTAACCTTGTGAATATGAAAATCATGAAGTCGAAACATAAAACCAAAGCTCATGTTTACAAAAATAAGATTTAACAAAAAAAAAAAAAACAAAAAAAAAGCAAAGAAAAAAAGCTCAGAAATAGGAGTATAAAAAACACAAAAAATGATGCTTGTACAACAGTAACAACAAGTTATGTAGGTAAAATGTTTTGAAATGTAGATGTAAGCAGCACTCGCATATCCTGTATATTTTTGTGCTAAATGTTATAAAGGATCATATGTACAACAACGCTAAATTTAACATTTTAACAAGTGCAAGTAGTGTGGGTTGGCGTGAAAATTTTAATTTGTGTTTTTTTAATGTTTGAGCTCAAAAAAAAAATAAAACTAAAAATAAAATAATTAAAAAAATAGGGCTGCTTTGCACACGAAAGAAATGTAAATTACAAAAATATATGAAAAATATGCATTTTATATAAAATGTTTTTACAGCAACGACTACAGCAAGTTAAGAGTTGGCTGTGTGGTTGTTTGGTTGGTTATTGGCTTGTGCCAGAATTGTAAATACCACTGAAGCGCAAGAAACTATTTTTTGGCAAGCTGAGCAAGCAACTTAAACCAACAACAATAAATACACTGGCAAACAAAACTAAAACAAAAAAAAACACTAACATTTAAATACATGAATATTTTGGTTTAGAACGAACAAAAGAACTCATTCATTTATTTATTCAAATGATTGTACATGAATACGAAATGAAATATATTTTATTAAACTAAACTTAGTAGCAGCTGTGAGTAAGGAAAAATTATTTTTTTGCATTTGTGCAAACATACGTGTGGCTGTTTTTAATTTCAACAATTGTACAATAAGAATAGAAGATCACAATATACAGATTTTTACATTTTTACAAGTTATACGTGGGACTACAAATGGCTGTTCTATGGTCATGGCAAATAATGAAGAATCAACGACAGATGTATAAAAAAATACATGATTTTTGATCAACAGTCTAGCAGTTTTATTTCTAGACTTTTCAATGCTGAAGCGAGTCAGTTGAGTTTTATACTCTACTGTAGCCCTTAGCAATCTTTAGTCTACCTTCTATAAAAGGTTAAATTATTTTAAAGATTAATTAAATTATTTTAAAAATTAAATTGTAGATTTAAATATTCATTAAACCTTGAATGTTATCATTGTTGAGTTTATGATCACTGTCCTTCTGAAGAAAAATTCTAAGAACACTTGGCTTTCCAAAGGAGAATCGTGAATGTCTAAAAGTAGTCAAAAGAGCGAAATCAAGCCATTGAAGAAATGTCAGAAGATTGTCATTTAGGAGAAGAAAAACATAATTAAAATATTAAAATATGGTGTTAACAACCATATTAAGTTTATTGTGACAATATATGGTTGTGGCGAATTATTTATAATTATTAATAGAATTTATTAAGATTTGTTGATTAAATATTTGTTACGTCTAAGAAATTAAATGCGTTTAGCTTAAACTAAAAACAATGTTCTTACTTCTAAGCACTGCCCAATTTGTATAGCTTTTCAAAAAAGGCATAATATTAATAACCATAGCAAATTAGTATTAAACATAATATATTAAGTTTGTTTGTATTGTACCAAAGAATGACTTAAACAAACAAATAAAGTTTCTTTTAAACATTTGTTTTTTAGCTTGTAACGAAATATTGCGGCCAAATTATGGAACATTACTTAATTTAAAATTTTGTATTTTAGTTTATTTGCGGCCTTTTAGGCTTTAGTACACAAAACACAAGCACAAAAAATATGCCAAAATCAGGTTCGATTGCTTTCTAATTTTAACTGTTATAACTTTTATTGCAGAGGACACACATTTTATGTTAATTTCAAGTGTCTGCTTATAATAATAACGCACACTCTTAATAAGTTCAAAATTTCTGCTTACTACGTTTTATGGAGTACGCTGTATATTTCAGTATAATTATTATTTTGTTTTTTAACATAGGAAACAAAAACCTACCTAAAAAGCCGCTCACAAAACGTCACGTATATACAAATCACATTCCACATTAGGATGTAAAGTTTTCCATAAAATGTGCAAATTTGATGCAGTCGGCCTATCACGTAGCAAACCAGATAACAATAAATTTGTTAATATCAGATTACTTAGTCGGAACACCCTACCATTTTTAAGTATTTGTGTTACAGCCGCTAAAGTGAAATGCCTTTCGAGAGTGTACCGAATACGGTTCCAGTAATTTTAAAAAAAGCCAAAGATTTTATCATTTAAGCAGCCTTGAGAAGGACATTAAATTCGAGTGTTAGGATATAATTCACAGCTACAAATTGCACGCCAGATAGTAGTTTAAACACGTACTATTTTGGAACTAATTCGATAACTCATGACACCATTTACTTGCATCAAGGGCATGCAAACCCCGACTTCTCTTTTTTATTTTAGCATATAAATTCCCAAAACGGTGAAAAATTTTTCCAAAATTTTATTTAATTATACCATGTAGTTACATAAAGAGTTCTTTCTTATTTAAGTTGCAGGAGCCTTGCAAACCGCGCCTTCTCTTTTTTATTATAATATTGTTTCAAATGTGTCTTGCTTAGGTTTTAAAATAAAATAATTTAGCAATAAAGCGAACTACTGGTTACAAACTGAATAGAAATTTTATACACACACAGCAACAATTTCATATGCTGTTTCCTAACTGCCTGGCAAGCAAAAAAAAAAATACATGCATGTTGTTTACCATCCAAACGCGCAAAAAAGACAAAAACTAATTTTACAACAACAAACATACATGTTGTTTACCATCTACGTAGTTTTCTAAGAAACCCTTTTCTACAAAAGACAACAACAAATATTTTGAAATAAATTCCAAGCAGAAACTTTATCAGCATAAAAACAAAAACAACTATACACACAGACATACAGGCGCCTATACATCGAATAAACAACATACTACAACAAAATGTGATACAAAGGGAGTAGAAGATTCTTAAATCTTTTAGACTTTAAATGGATAAACATAAATAGGGCAGCGTCTGATTGAATATTGAGTCAGGGTAGAATTAAACCTCATCAAGTAAAGACGTGCATTTTAAGTAAATTGTTCTGAAGTGTCAACTTTGTGTAGTTAAAGTAAATAAAATTGTTATAAATTTAAAAATTCTAAAAACTACTGTTATTTATTGTGCAATAAAGAACTCACAACAAAACGTTTATAAAATGTATAAACGTAACAATATATAAATTCCCGAAACGGGAAAAAATTGTTTCCTACAATTTTTTAATGATACTATATAGTTGCATAAAGAGTTTTTATTTAAGTTGCAGCTTAAACATATAAATTCCCAAAATGAAGAAAACATGTCCCAAATGTGTTTATTAATTACGGGGCTGTCAAATTCTTGTTGGAGTATATAGCCAAGGAATGGAGCTCTAATAATTTGTTCACCCTTTTTCAATCGGTGCTTAGTAGTCCGAGAAATTTCGTTATAATGAAAGTTTAAATTATATAAGAAAAAATAGACCACCTTTTTGGGGAAAATTCTAAAAAAAAACGGTAGTTTTTACATTTTCCAATTCAGAGGCTCATAGCTTTTTAACAGAAGGTTTTATTAGAACCCAATTTACTATTAATAACAACTTACTATTCTAAATTTTATCATTATTGTTTTATTTTGACTACAATATGTCAAAAATACTAAGTTAAGGTCGACCAATAATTAAAAAAAAAATTTTTCTAAGCTGATTTTCTCCAAAACTAAAAGAGGTAACCTAAACATGTAAGCACATTTTTCTAGATATTCTTAAGGTCTACTTAAATTTATAAATATTAATTCTTTGAGTTATAAATAAACTTTTATGCTATTTCCAAAAATGTGTATGCCCGGGGTACACAATTTTGGGGGCTTATCCAGAAGCCCTCCTTTACCCTAGGAGGCTGATCTTACACGACTTTACTCAAAAATACCTCTGCTTGGCCTTTATAAAAGGACAGCATCTTTAGTGGTCATAAGCTTCTGAACTATTTTCAAAATAAAATGTTGTAAAGCCACTGTGCACCAGCAGATACAAAAGAGTCCATATTTTATATAACAAAAAAGGTGCCATATTAAAACAATGGTATGCTTTCTATTTATTGTATAAAAATATTTTTACTGGGTCAAAATAATCGCTTTTACATTGACTACAATTAATTTTTACTTTTAAATTTGATTAGCCTATGGCCCACGCAAAGCTCTTTCTAAATTTAAAATAATTAAATTTTTCTTAATGTCTTTAACAGGACTTATTTTTTGCAATAAAGTGTAGGTGAAAATCCTTTTGATATAAACGTTATGCTAATTAACTTGCTCTCTTCTGCACGCAAAACAAATTAACGAATTAAAAACTTTATTGAATTAACATTAAAACTTTGCATGGATAATAAGACAAAAACTTTTAATAGATTTTGTCCTTATTTGTGTGATATAAATTCAATTTATAAATTTATTTGTGCGTAAAAAAATGAAAATAATTGTTGCGAAAAAATTATTTTCTTTTTTCGTTTTCGTTTTCATTTTTTTTTGTTATTTTGAAATTTTTGTATGCAAAACTAATTTTACGGTTTTTGGCTTATTATGGCAATTAATCCGTATAAGCAAAAATGAAAAAAAAAACAAAATAACAATTATGACTGCAGAATAAAAATGCAAACAAAGTTTCATTTACGTTCCAATTACCCAGTGCCATGGAACGAGAAAAAAACAACAACAACAGCAAAAAAGAAAGCAACTAAATATTTTGCAAAACAAGCTATAGTGGGGAAAATCAAAATTGTGAAAAAAATTGTTAAAACTATTGTACGAATGGTTGCAGGGATTCCAAAACAAACTAAATACAGGAACCCATTTATTATAGAATTAGATTTTAAAAAAGAATTCAAAGAAACAAAATGGAAATGGAAAAACGTGATATAAAGACTAACAAATGGCTAATAGGTAACTTGCTATAAGAATTTAAAAGGGCTGGGGGATGACAAAGGTGAACAACTATTCCTACTCTGATCCAAACAGTTTCAGCCAACCAAATCTGTGAAAATTAAAAAAGTGTAAGAGCCGTAAAAATGCTGCAACTCCCATATTCAAAAGCATACATTTTTTTTACGCAAAGGAGAAAAATTTCTTCAGACAAAATCCTTCAAAAACTAAAGAATATCACAAGCGGGGTCAGAAATTTATCGACAAGGTGATACAATTTTCTTACATGAAATACTATAGTACATACTAAAGGGTTTTTCAACGCAGAGTTTGTTTTCTAAACCAAAATAACACAAAAAAATTTAGATTAAGATGATTCAATTTTTTTTGTATTGCGAAGAGAAAAGTTTGGCAATTATGAGAGAATGTATGAAAAATTATATCTGGTCCACCACAACCATGCTGACAGATTTCTATTCTGTCATCAAAGTTTTTAATCACCTTTTGTCACAATAGTGGTCCTATTTCAAAAATCACATCACGAATTTTGAGTTTTAAACATAGCCCCACAAAACCTAATCTAGTGGGGTTAAATCACACGATTTGGCTGGCCACTTTATTGCTGATTGGCGTAAAATTATGCGATGGGGAAGTGTAAGTTGCAATAAATTCATCCTTGCAATGGCTGCATGACATGTGGCAATGTCCTGTTGAAACCACATGTCGTCAGTAATACCTATGTCGTCAATAACAAGCCACAATTGATACTAGCATCTCGCTATAGTGTGAACCATTAATCGTTATCGCATTACCAGCCTCATTTTCCCAAAATAAAATCACGTCTCCAGATTACATAGAACACCATACAGTGACATTTTTCCTAGTCTTTCCTAGTTACAACTTTTATGATTCCAGAGCAGGGCTGCAAACCACCACTCCTTGCTGAAGAGCTGAAGACTATCCAACTCCTGTTCAGAATACATGCCTAGCATGCTCACTGGATCTGGATCATTCACCTGTGGGTGTTATTAATGGCGAGATGATCCTGGCCACCCTATTAAACAAAACCTGTTATGGAGCCGCCAAACCACAACCACCACGATACTCCCGAAGGGCCAACCTCAATAATCAGTCAGAGAAACAGTTAAATGTCTAAAGAGTCAAATAGCGGAAACTCTGCGGGCTACTGATTCCCGTGGAAATAACGTGGAGTTTCCAGTTGTACCGCTGCTGACTTCAGGGGACTGGGCTCCCTTATACCCCCAGTTGCACAGGTCTAGATAGTCGAAGTTCTATAAAGACCTATAAATGTGCCCCCGGGAGGGACCATACAGTGACAGCTTAAGTATGCTTCTCAGTTATCGCTCTATGATTTTCAAAACTTAAATGTTTCGTAGGAAAAAATGATTACCTCAGAAAAACCAGAACGAATCTACAGCGAAATGAATGTCGGTCGACTTCAATTGCTACAACGGGTGAACCTTGTACAGCTTCCTTTTTTTTAAAGAGAAGTAGCACTTCAGGTAACAATGCCTATTTAGTCACAACCGTGCTACATTTTTTAGGAAAGGGATAGAGAAGAGATAAGTTAGGTGGTCAAAGTAGAAGGATAGTTACATAACCTTCAAGCTCTTATTTTCGTAGTAACAACAACCGCCCCTAGATTGGTAAGCTAAGTACACTACCTTCTAGCCTACCGCGGCAGCTTTCATTTCTAAAGGGCCAATGTTATCGGAAATTAACTAACGTATAAGGCGGCACAGCGACCAGTGACTATGCCTTCATCACAGAGCAACCTCGCGATAGTCAATTTTTATTTTTATTTTTTTTTTGTAGTGACAACAGCCAAGGTTTTTGTTGGGAATCGAACCCACAACCCACAGACGTAAGCTAGTACACTACCTACTAGCCAACAGGGGCACCTTACGCAAAATTCGCCATGTGGTGGTTCTGGGTAACCTTAATTGTAGAGAACGTCAAGGAATTGACAAATTTTGATCTGCTTCAACACTGTGGCTCATGGCTGCGATGTTTTTAGTTAAACGACCCGGTCGAACTCTCGCTGGTGTTCGCACATGTCGTATTGAGCCTGTCGACTCAAACTTAACGACCAAATTTTTAATAGCAGTCTCAGAAAGACGAATATGTTATCCGAAAACGTCACGAATTTCACAAAATGTAAATTTAACAGAACCACCATTTTCATAAGGGATCTTAATTAATGTTATGTGATTTTTGTGCGAAATTGAATTCATTGTAAGAATTGCCAATGCATCTACCACGAAAACGTCACAAAACTAAGTGTCAAAACTATCATGTTGTTGGTGTTGCCACAATTGAAAAACGAACTTCGTGTTGAAAAGCTCGATATTTACATAATTTTGAATACTGAAGCAAAATTAAGGAAACTCTGATAGAAAAAGTAATTGTGTAATTAAACCTTTTTCCACTTTTCAAAATTTATTCAATTTATTTACTCTTAATTTTGCGTATAACAAAGGGAATAATCACAAGTAAATCATTTGCTTTGTAAAATCGCTTCTGTTGTGAAAATGATTGATAACTAACAGTGAGTGAATGATTAAAAAAGGAATTTAAAATAAAAACTTCTACATTTTACTATATAGTGAAACATTGTTACAGACACTTCTTTATATATACTATCAAGCACACACAAGTATATTTAATACTAATAATATTTCTAAAATTTACACTTCATGAATTATATCCAATTTCATTCACAAAAGAAAAGAAAAGTAAATTAAAAACTTGAGATGGTCGCACTACCAATATAATGCACTGGTACAAAATAAGACTTAAAAGTGCCACGAAGAGTTAAAAGTTTACGAGTTCCATAAAAACACATAAAAAGAAAAAGAAAATAAATAAAACAAAAATGGGGAGAAAAACAGACAGCGAGTAAAAATCATTTATTTGGTGATTGATTTTTGGTTGCAAATAAAACGAATAAAATCCCTTAAACGTTACACATAGAAAACCTTAAGAAAACCCTAATACACCTACACACGCAAACACACCAGGATAGTAGCTCATCATTGTTTACATGTTTGGTGGCAAATAAACGAAAAAAAAATGAAGAAAGATTAACAAAAACAGACCCGCAGAGAAATTTATGCAAAATATGAGATGAAAATTGAGGAAGATAAAGTTGTTAAAGGATAATCTAACGGAAAAGGATATAAGCCATTGGTCTTTTTTTTGTACTTAAAAAACAGAAGAAAAATAATGATGCCAATAACGCTCAACCTAGTTGAAGACGACTTACAAGAGAATTTAATTTGAGGATTCGTTGGATGTTATTTTTAGAATAATTACCAAGAGTTCCATAGCAGTAATTAAATTTATATCAAGTTTATTAAATTAATTTTTAGGTGAAAAAGGAGAAAAGGTGAAAAAGCAGTCCCATGGTTTTTTGTTACAGTCCTCTATCTACAGAAACTTTATAAGTGGCTTTTTGAAATTTTTACCGATGTTGCGTTACTATAGCCACTATAAAAGAAATTACTAAAAATTACCGAGTCTAGCGAAATGAAGTGATATTATTTGATATTATTGGCAGTTGCTTTTGAACTGTGATAGGCAGACATGTTAAATTTTCTTCAGTGCATATGAAAGTATGTTCGCAGAAATTAACCAGTAAATAAATTCAACTTGAAATGAAAGGCTATTACTATAGTTATGTAATTTTCACGTACATATCTTTGTTTTTCAAACGTAATAGACAGAATTTTATTGATCGCTATAAGAACTACACAAAAAAAAAAAGAAATACAATACAAAGTTAAATACAAAAAACTAAAATATTAAAAAGAAATTAAATATGTATTAATCTTTTTAACGGTCTTTTTAATTAAATTTTAACAAAATATTTTTTCAATGTTTCGCTTTCCTCTGGAAAGCTTCTTCAGGAAATTAATTTTCATAAAAACAAAAATTATTAACAATTTGAAAACATTTTTGAAAACAAAAAAAAATAATAATAATTTTTGTTTTTATAAAAACTAATTTCCTGAAGAAAGCGAAATATTGAAAAAATATATTGTTAAAATTTAATTAAAAATATCATTAAAAAAAGATTAATACATATTTAATTAAGAAAAAAAATGTCGAATAAAAATAATCAATTAAAAAGAGATTTAAAAATTAGAAGACAATATCATAGAGAGCATGATTTTGACATTATGTTTTATCTTTTGACCGTAACAGTTAGACACATTTTCAACCACAAATTGAAGCACAAAAGGAAAAAAGTAAAATGTTAAAAGGAAAAACCATATAACATATGAAAACTTTCGTATGTGTTTCCAAATCTTAATTATCTGACTTGTTTTATATTTTTTTTTTACTAAACAAAGAAAATAAACAAATGTTACCTTAACTAGATGACAATTTTTATAACTTGGTGTAGAGCAAGAGACAAAAAACATACCTGAAAATAAATTAAAGATATATATTAATTATTTTTATTAGTTATTTTTTATATCGAACACAAATGAAGTGTTTATTATAAAATTAAAGAAATATAATTTAAAAAAATTGTAAATAAGAAAAACTGCAAACTAAACGTAAACAGTAATAACAAATAGTATTTTCTCAATGGCTGAATTCTTAAAACAAAAATCTTATACCGATAATATAAACATATTTTGACCTTTACAAAAAATTATATAATTAACGTAGTTTGTAGTTGAAATTCATTTTGATATTAAAGAAATATTTTATGCTTGTGTTTTCTTAATAACAAGTATGAATATAAATTTCTACAACAGATATTTTTTTTAAGGAGAAGTCGCACTGCAGGCAACAATGCCTATTTAGTCAAGTACCGTGCTACATTCTTTTTAGGAAAGGGATAGAGAAGAGATGAAACTGCTGGATAGTCGCAAATTAACTACCATATATAAGACAGCACAGCGACCAGTGACTATGCCTTCATCGCCGGGCAGCCCCACCGACAGTCAATTTTTATTTTTGTAGTAAAAAAAAACGAGGTCTTTGTTGGGCATCGAACCCACAACCCCCATACTGACAAGCTACCTACACTACCTACTAGCCTACAGGGGCACCTGTAGGTCCTGGCCGTTCTGCCCCTCTTGTGACCTGATTGTGCACAACCCATAATTGTGGAAGTCTCTTACAAACTATAAATCTATAAAACCGTAAATTGATGAACCGTAAAATCATTCGAAAATAGTTATATCATTAAGGATATCCAAGTTAAAAGTAAATTTACTCGTATATTAATTTAAATTAACCCAACCTTTAATTAATTTTGCGTGATTTTTTATATAGTAATTTTTAATATAGTAATTCTTTTAATAAAAATTTATTGATGTCCATATATAGCACAAAACCAAAGGCACCTTTTTATGCTCCGTTTTATTTTAGTCGTCGAAGCGAACACAATTTAAACACATTTTTTATTTAAAGATGCACTGGAGAACATTAAAACATTATTTACGAAAAATCTCATCGTAATTTTTAGCGCCTCGTGTATTTATTTATTGATTTAGTCTAGAGATGTAATCCTTAATCCTTAAAACTACAACTAGCCGTTCAAATAAACAATTATATTGCGCTTTACAACATCTAAGAATAAAGAGGAATCAGTAAATCTATTAAAATCTTTACAAATTCTTTGAATTGGATCCGGAAGAACTGTAAGAACCGTGGGTGAAAACATCGAGTTGAACGAAGCGGAACAAATATTACAAATCAGGAATTCGGCTGAAATTTTTGCACTAATTAAACTGATTGCAAAAGATATATTAATTATTGTTCTGCGGCTTTTCTTAGCCTGCGACGATAAGATGAAAGATGAAGTCCAGATTGCCTTATTTAACCTTGTAAGCAAAGAATTAAAAATTGTTTCTGAACCGATTCAACATGTTTACTATGCAGATTATATTGTGGATTCTAAGTTACTAAACTATATTTCCAAATTGGTCTCACAAGTGATGTGATGAAATCCATTCCAGGGCATTCGTAGTAAAACCAAGCATCTCCACTTATGGCAAATGAGTTTGATTGTGGAATAATAAATATGCGCTGTTGATTACTACAGTCCACACGACTACAAAGTTCTATGACTACGAAATGATTCAAGATCACGTTCTTTTGCTTACCAACAAGAACCTTCAACTAACTTTAATGGGTAATAAAGTCTTCGTCGATGTTTGGATCATCTTCATATAGCAGATCAAGTTTAATAAACTGACTGTTAGCTATCACTGAAACTTTACCAAATCAAATATTTGCAAAGCGTAATATTGCACGACCTACACGAGCGACCTTCCAAACAAAACAAAATTTCTTAAAATTTTCTTTAGGGCACATCGTCCTTCCTGGCCGTTTGTACAATGTGACCAGCAGGTTTTTTTATTGTTCTGAACATTATTGGTGAGTCGGTGATCGTTCGGGTTTAGATATCTCTTTAATTAGGGTTGTGTCTACTCATGTAGATATTGGCATTTTATGCAGGGCTAATTTAATATTTCCGTCTGTTATTATTATCCAGGTAAGTGTTTAAAGTATGAGTAGTTTTAATGGTGTTGAAATTGTATGCGAGGCCATGTTTAGCTGTTCGTTTATAATGTGACTCTTAATAGTTTTTGTTTTGTACAGTTACATGTTTTCAAGAATGTATTACATTAGTCTTTTTTTGCTAGGCCACACGCGCATATATTTCTCATGACGCTTGTCCGCGAGTGTCAAGTTGTAATGCAAAGTTGGAGTGTTCTCTTTTTCATTTGAATGAGCGTATGTGCGCTGTAAATCTTGTTTTTAGTGCTCATCCAGTTTATCCTATATAAGTATGTTTACAGGTACTCCGCTGGAACTAAATTTGTCAGTTGTTTCTGTCCTGAGATAATATCTCAGAGTGTTGCTGGTTTTTAATGCTGTGAGTAAACATTCTTTGTGAAAAAGGTTAGCTAATCTATATATTTTTGGTCCTGTGCAAATAAAAGTGCATCGTCGTGTTATATTAGTTGTCTCTTTGTCTTCTTTATTCCTGTTTTAAGCGTTGGATTGTCTAAGAAGTTTGTGGATAGTAGCGGGTTAGTAGCCTTTGTTTTTGGCTATGGTTTATATTGTGTCTAATTGTTTGTTGTACTCATTTGGAGTAAGTGGGATTATCTAAACTGTGTACCATAAGTCCAAATGCTGCTTGTTTATGTTGGGCAGGGTGATTTGTGGTGATGTGGATGGTAGTATCCGTCGTAGCTGGTTTTCCATAAATGTAAATGTTAAGCAGTCAATTCCTCGCGTTATTGTGATGTCAAATCCAAACAACTTAGCTTTTGAGTATTTAAAACCGGAAGAAAAATAGTTTAATAAATACACTGTTTTATAAAACAAAATAGTCATTTTAATTATTAACCTAACTTCCGTACTATCATTCTATTTTAATAAACTATAATTTAGCTGACCGGCAAGAAATTCTTAAGTTATTTGAAAATCCACTCATTTACAGCCACTCATTTCTAAATGACAAACAAAAATATTTACAAATATTACTTGGTGCCACAATCTGGTTTTCATTTGCATAGTGCGTTACTGACAAAAGTTATTTAAAAAAAAAAAATCCTTGCAAAAGATAACCTAAAGGGGAAAAATTTTTAAGAATATATACGATATCGATGTTACACGGTTTAACACTAAAAATTGTCAATCTTATTGCGGGCTTAGTTATACAAACTTAAAGCAAACTGCACGTGACCGCCTATAAGGTAATACGCGTTAACTAACGGCACCTATAAAAGCCCTTTAATTATTTCGTTAAGTTTTGTTAGTGAGAAAATTTCTGCTTATTGCAGAAAATCGTTAAAATTACGGTACATAAAGACACTCTATAATTTTTAAGTTTATAGTCTAAGTAAACATAAAATCGATCCAGAAATAACAAAGTCATATAAAACAAATATAATTAAAAAAAGAACAAAAAATATAGGCCCCTCCCTCCATTCCTTTTTGGTCGCTTAAAACTGCTTGACTTTGCTTGAAACATAAATTTACAATTGAATAGTTTTCTTTGAATTTACAATAATAAACACACAGAAAAAGAAACTGTTAATGTTAAATAAATACTATTTTATCTCTTGCACTATTTATCTTCTAGTCAAATAAACTTTGAAATGAACTTTTCTCAAACCTTTATTTAAGTATTTCTATATCTCTTTTCAATCGTTTTAAAACTTTTATGTGTTTAACTTGTAGGGTTTAACACACAAATTTCATGTATTTTAACTTAAGTTGTGGTTATTTGTTTTTTTCTTTTTTATTGTCATTGTGTTAGTTAGTGACAGTTAGAAATACTTAGAAATGCATACATGCTAAGCTAAACGAGAATGTTAAACAATTAATTGAGTACGTTCTATGCCGAGCATTAAGTTAAGGAAAACAGAAATTATATATAAATGAATTAATATTTTTTAGTTAATCTTAGGTTCGTTATTAAAAATAATTTCTTCTTAAAAGTTCAGTAAGCTGAATAGATGCTAGAATAATGTAGTGCTATTTAACTACTGTCTTAAAAATTCATCTTGTGACTTTTTCTAAATTGAACAAATCGCTCATCTAAAAAGAACTAAAGTCAAACAATAAAAGTTGAGACATTGCAGAAAAATATTATCGAACAGATTATCCTTTAACCAGTAACGTAGAGTGCACCAAAACTATTATACATTTTGCGTATTTAACGAATCGCTCAACTAAAAAGAACTAAAACCAAACAAGCAGTTCATCTCAGCAATAAAACTAATTTTCCCAAGGGCTTTCAAAGTCAAAGCATAGCAGAAAAAGATTAAAGAGTTAAAGACAGGTTACCTTTCACTCAGTGATGTAGAGTGCACCAAAACTATTAAACATTTTAAAAGAAACTCAAAACAAATCTGAATTAAAAAAATTTTATTTTTCCAAGTCCAAATAAATCTTTTACTTTAGTTTAGCTTCTAAAATGTCATAACAAACAAACAAGTACAAATACACCAGATACAGATGTACCACTTCGTACATCTGCACACTACGTGTAATTCTATTTCACAAAATTTGTACAAAAATCTTCTACACAAACAACCAGTTTTTGTGTTTTATTTTCTAAAACCGAAGCATTGTAGGAAATGAAACCTTTTTTTCTTTTTTCTTAAAAATGTATGCGTATGTCCTTTAGAACATATTGAGGAAACTTTATTTGATTTCTTAGTAGAATGATGTTTGTAGGGAGTTTTAGTAAGAATTTCTCTTCCTTTTTGATACTCAAGTATTTATAGTTGCAGTTTTCAAACTAAATTGTTAAGCTTCTATGTGTGATGATGACGCCTAACAATGTCAAAGTATTGTAGCAAAAGTCAAGTATGGTTTTATATATATAAAACGTTCTATTCTATTATTTTTTCTTAAGACAAATAAAAATAAAATCTTTTACACAAACTAACCCAAAGTATTTGTTTCATTTATATTCAGTTACATACAGACGTATAAAAGGTTAGTTATAATTACCAGTTATATGTGTCATAAAAACCAAGCTTTCTTGGGTAAGCTTTTGAATTCAGGAAGCGGAAAGAATGAATACGACTAATTAAATTTTAAAGCACTTTGGTGTCCTATTAGCGAAATCTTAAAATTTTGAAGAATGAGTATTTCTAAATAACGTAAGGAGGACGAATTGAAAACATTAGTTCATTCATCGGCGGTACAAACCCAAACAATTTAGTACCAGAGGTAGCCAGTCGAGCTGAAATGATGTTAAATAGACTGACCAAAAGGACTCTACAGATGAACAGGACGACTGCGAACATACGGTACAACAAACAGTGCCTTAACAACATCATACCGCACTTTACATTATTCAACTGCACCACCCAAAACAACGCCTCACAACAGGCTAAACATATAGAACAATTGACACGGATAAAGATTGGGATACATATAGGACTCATTTGGAGGTAGCGGATATTTTGACTAAACATGGTCTACACCACATGTTTCAACAATTTTTGGACAATCTACGTGATAGGGTTCGTAACCAGATGAGTGGAAAATACAACGGAACGGATCGAACATTTACAAATCTAGCAAAACGGACCGAAAAGCACAAAAAACTTGAATTCTACTCACGCATCAAGAACCAAACAGACATAAGATTCAATGACAACGAAACAAAACTAACAGAGAAAGGACTGAAACATTACCTGACTTGATTTACATCTGCGCCTGGCAGTAAGCCTTAATCAGATGTTGGTCATACCACTGGGAATATAAAGCACCGTCATACACACCCTAGGAAGCCGAAGACTAATTTTAGCAACAGGTCTTTCCTAGTTGCAACTTTGATGATTCCAGAGCAGAGCTGCAAACCACCACTCCTTGCTGAAGAGTTGGAGACTATCCAACTTCTTTCCAGAACACACCAGGTAGCTGTTATTAAAGGTAAAATGAACCTGGCCCCATTAAAAACTGGCCTGCGAAACCACCACGATACTCCCATATAAGGGCCAACCTCAATAATCAGCCAGGGAACAGCTAAATGTCTAACGAGACAAATAGCGGAACTCTGCGAGCTCACTGATTCCCGTGGAATTAACGTGGAGTGTCTAGTTGTACCCCTGCTGACTTCAGGGGACTGGGCTCCCTTAAACCCCCAGTTTCACAGGTCTAGATAGTCGAGCCCCCCGGGGGCACATTTACAGTCTTTGCTAAGATACAAAAAACAAGTGAAACACAAATAGTAGACGCCGTGGCAAATATTACTCAGTTACCAAACGACCGCCTAGAACACATGAGAGACAGAGTAGCCGTCGCACTCGAGAAAACGATAAAAGAACATAATAAAGCAAGGACGAATCCCAAGGAGCAAAAAATTGCTAAATAGATAAGGGCAAAATTACGGGACAATGACCTAACAATTACAAAGGCGGACAAAGAAAACACGACAAAACACAACAATGTATACAGCAGATCAACTGCACTAAATTTAAAAGTGATCCAACTGAATCCTTTCAAAGGGAAATACGCTGTAAAACGTTTACTGACGGAAGAGTATGCAAATACATAAACATGAACCCAGGACCACAAACACTCAAAGCACAGCCAAAAATACACAAAGAGAACATACAAATGAGACTCATCGTAAAGTACACTTAATTAAAATAAAACTTACAAAATACATATACAATACGGAATACACAAGTCCTTATCGAATAGATGCCCCTGTAGGCAAGTAGCTAGTAGGTAATGTACTAGCTTGTCAGTATGAGGGTTGTGGGTTTGATTCCCAACAAAAACCTTGGCTGTTTTTCACTACAAAATAAAAATTGACTGTGGGTGGGGCTGCTTAGTGATGAAGGCATGGTCACTGCTCGTTGTGCTGTCTTATACGACAGTTAAAAAACAAAAAACTTTAAAAACATCAAGTTAATATTGCCATTTTCCGTCCTAACTGGCTGGTTCTGAGTGTGAACGAAGAACATCCTCAGACGGACACACGTACCTACATAATAGTATAAGACGGAGGTATCGACAAATTCACTTTGCATACAAATGCCAGGTGGTTGGCATTCTTCTTACCTGAATACATTCAGAACAGAACTGCCTGAACGCCAACACTGACTCACCAGTAAAAACTAAAACGCGGCTTGAGAATGATGCATTCGCATCGAAAGTGCTCAACATCGAATACGAACCAGCCAGTTAGGACCGAAAATGGCAATATTATTTCATTTACTGGCGGAGGAGAAACAAACAACATAATACATCAAGATAACCAAAAACACACGACATGGCTCTTTTTGATATTAAGGATCTTTATACCTGAATACCAACACAAGAAACTTTAATTATCCTACCGAAACAAAGTAGACACCTTAAACGACAACCAATTACAGATATCGCAAAGACGATAATAAAACAAAACTACTTTAGATTTAATAACCAACATCTACAAATTATCTGACGCACTCGGCATGGGAAACCCAATTTCATCAATCCTCATGGAAATTTTCATGCAATATCTCGAATCGCTGCAGACAAAGAGACTAATGGAAAAACACAAAATAACCCATTGCTATAGATACGTAGATGACATCAAAGATGACATCGAACCAAACAACGGCGAATCAATTTTAATACACGATGGAAAAAGAACAAGACAGAAGTTTACATTATCTTAACACAAGAAAATGAATATTTAACCTTTGATATTTATAGAAGATCAACTACGGCGGACACTACCTTACTCAGCACTGCGAATCATCCTTGTTTAAGCAGCATTTAGACATATGATACACAGACTTAAAATAATCCCACTTCGTCCAGACAAATACAACCATGGACTTGACACAATTTATACCACAGCCAAAGACAATGGCTGGAAACCAACTACTATCAACAAACTCCTTAGACAATTTCATCATCATATCAATAAAAAGAGGAATAAAGAAGACAAAGAATCAACCGATTCAACGCGAAGGCACACTTTGAACCTACACAGGACCAGAAATATATAGATTAACGATCCCTTTTCACAAAGAAGGTTCACTCACGGCACTAAAAACCAGCAACACGCTGAGACACAATATTAGGACATCGACAGAAACAACTGACAAATTTAATTCCAGCGGAGTATACGTCTGCCTTGTAGCTGTAAACATATTTATATAGAACAAACTGGCGGAACGCTTTTTTATGCAAAATTTGGGGTAAAATCCACCGATGAGCTATATGAGCAGTAGTAGAATGGCTATATGGATAAGCATATTCCCCCAGTAATACATTTCAAATATATTTTTGGAATAATAAATATTTTATGAGAATATCATGAAATATTTATGTTAAAAGGAATCTGGCACAAATTAACGTGAATTAAATAGTTTTAAAACTTGTACTAATTTTAATTTTAAGTGAATTTTAAATTTTTAACAATTTCTTTTAGTAATAATTTTTTGCTGGAAATGTTTTATGTTTTCCTCCTTTTTTATTTATGGTTTATTATACCTTTAGTCAGTTAGTTAGTTGTATTTGAATTTTCAGTTCTTGGATCTTTTCCTTTTCTGCTTCTACGTTTGTGACCAAATTTTTGAATATGCTGTTCTAGAAAAACCAAAAAATTTCAAAACCCCCACAAACGAGCATAGAGTTTAAGGAATTTCATTTAAAGTATTGACACACTACCATTACTGAGTTTTTAGTTAGTTCATTTTACAAATATAATTTGTTAATTTCCACTAGATTTTCCTCTCCCAGTAAGTTAGCCAATTTTAACAAAAAATTTAAAAATAAAATGACGTACTTTATTATTTAACCATATTGTTAAAATTGCATTTTCTCTTTTGTTGTCAACAATAAATAAATAAATAAAAAAAAAATTAAAATAAAACTCATTGAAATTTTCCTACAATTTGTATGGAAATATTTATCCTTCATTTTATTTCCATTTTGTTTTTTGTCATGATGCCGCAACTGGTATTAAAATAGAAAATTCAATTTATATTTGCATTTATTTCATTGTTGCAATATTAACGTTACAACAAGTTATTTAAATAACTGCACTATAAGCAGCCAAAAACACGAACAAAAACTATTTCGAATAAAATATATCGGTCTTTATTTAATTTAATAACGAAAGGGAAGAACCCCATTATAATAATTAAGTATTTTGTATTTTGTCTCGTTTCCATAAATAAATTCTCAGATAGTTTTTAAAGATCAGAACTTATTATCTGTGGTACCAGTAGTTAAAATGTTAGTCGAAGCGTCTTTTACTTTGATCTTTTACTGCCGACTGCTAACACGATACATCTATAGAAACATAACTTAACGGTAACAAAGTCCTATAAGAAAAACATGACGCCGAAAGGCTCGCTTTATGAGGAGATAAAATTCAATGAAAATTTAAATTGATTTAAAACTGATTGTGCTGTGACTTAGAACGGCTCTATTAGCGTCAAATTTTCTTTCAACTACTGGCATTTATTCGCTGGCATAATCTGTATTCTTTCTGATTGTTAAAAATGTCATTAAATCCGAAGAACTTAAACAAAGAGTTTCAAAATACATACTCAAACCATTCAGTTTTAAACAAAATTATAGCTGTGCATAGGTGAAATTGATGCCGTTGTACCGGCATGCAGCGTGATGATTTTTATGTGAAATATAGTTAAGCGGTTTTCTCAAACTCTATCTTGATTTAGGTATTTTGTGAAGTACCTTACACTGTCTCGTTTCCATACACAAATTCTCAGATAGTTTTAAAAAGTAAGAACCATTATCCGTGGCACCAGAAGTTAAGGTATTAGTCGAAGGGCCTCATCTTTCAGTTTTTTTATGTGGAAATATATTCAAGTGGTTTTCTTAATCTCTTTCTTTATTTAGGTATTTTGTAAAATAGCTTACGCTGCCCCGTTTTCATAAATAAATTCTCAGATAGTTTTTAGATGAGAACTCATTATCGATGATAGCAGCAGTTAAGGTATTATTCGAAGGGCCTTATCCTTCAGTTTTTTATGTGGAAATATAGTCAAGTTGTTTTCTTAAACTCTATCTTGATTAAGGTATTTTGTAAACTACCTTACACTGCCTCGTTTCCACAGACACATTTTCAGATAATGAGAACTCATTATCTGTAGTACCAGTAGTTAAAGTGTTAATCGAAGGGGCTTATCTTTCAGTCTTAGACCCTAATTTTAGAAATGTCTTCAAGTGGTTTTCTTAAATCTTTATCTAGATTTACGTATTTAATCTGTTAGTTAAATTACGTTTACGCAAAGGGTTAGCAGAGAGAAAGGATACAGCCAAAGTTATATTGGTAAGATATTGCTTAGTGATTTATGTTTAATCGATTGGAAACCAGTATTAGTCGATATGTTGTTGAAGGCAAATCTGATATTGATAATTTACTTTACATAGTTCTAAATTCATGGGTGAGTTGTATTGTCGTTTATGTCATTTTGGTCACAGATTCCAATAACTTATTGTGAATTCAATGACGAAAATATACTATTCGCACATTAATGATCATAAACTGTTCGGATATAAACCATTTTAAAAGCAGATACCTCAAGCTGCGTTTTTACCTTCTTTTATTGAAATTTTCCCTAGATCATATTCAACTAAAGTTTCAGACATCTCTCACAAGTGGTTAAGACTTGGAAAAACATTCAGAGCAAGAGCAACGGCTCAATTTGCATAAATCGCAGACTTTTCTGTGGTCTCATCTAGCGTGATACAAATCTAATAAAAAAAACTCCCGTGGGCCTTTTAATACTATTTCTGTATGATCCTATTTATGGGAATTGTTAATTGCTGTGACATCATAAAATACAACTCTGTAAAAGTACAAACCTTACTTTAAAGAGTTGATTAGATGTAGCAATAATTTTCTTCCCGAAATAAAATAAATAGATAGATAAAAGGCTTGTATACACCTTCTTTTGACTTCCTGTACCCTCATAGAAACAAATCAATTTATGTTGCATAGATAATTAAGGGCGCCCCCTACTGAACATCCCACGTGTTTACATAACCAAAATATATCTCATGAAGTATTAATTAAAATATTTTTTTTAATTAAAAGTTACTTCTATGAGTTTTGCCAAAAAGATACTTTGAAGTTCAAATCCCGCAAATCAACGAAAAATTTGTTATAGAAGGTATGAAATTCATCATGATTCCGACAGATAGCTTAGATCCAGCAAAGAATTCTGGAATATAACCGCAGTTTATTACATTCTGACTAACCTGTTCGCTAATTTATTGTGAGGAAGCCAAGCAAAGTAATGACAGAAAAGCGATCAAAACTTTGCGGGTTTTTCTTAATAAAAAAAAAAAAACTCATTTTAAAAATGTCGCAAACTGAGTAGCAGCAAAAGTTATTAAAAGAGCCGCCTAATTTCTGAGCGAGCATAAAACAAGTTTTCATATTAGTTGCCGCTTTTTTAGATTATAAAAACAATTACACTTATCCTTTCGTATAATTCGCCAGCTATAAAAACGGCTACCAACATTTTATTGACCATATAGCAAATTCACAAGTTGGAAGGAATCTGGAATAAGCCTCTTACTCCTTTTATCATTGATATTTACTAATAAGTATTTTTTTTAATCTGTCATAAGGGCTGAAATTTTTTAACCTGCATTCTGATCCAGCACGCAGCAATATTTATTTAGGGGAAACTATTAAAATATTTAGCAAAATTTATAATAAAAAATTACAGTATTTGGGAATAATACCATTTGGAAAGAAATAACAAACAAATATGCTTTTTATTCGATTATAAAATGTAAGTTTTTTTTCCCACTCGCGATTTATACAAATATTTTCCTACGTGTAGAAAAAACCATTAAATATTTTTAAGCATAAAATAAATGTATTTTGTGGTTCTTTTATTTGTATTAGCTTACGACTATTTCAAAAAAAGATGGCAAAAATAATTGATTTATCAAGTTAAATTAAAGTATTGAAAAATAAATCAATGGTTAAAACAAAAATATATAATTTGCTTGCATGATGTGAATGGTTTTTAAACATGACGCAAAGATTTGGTAATAAAAAGTTATGATGGTAGCAACTAGATTTGGTTATAACTACTGGCAAAAAAATAATTTCCAGAAAAATACTTTTCGTACTGAAAAGCAATTTTTTGCATGCAAAAAATATTGAGCTGTGATATTTTAAAGTTTTTTTTTTTTCTTAACTCTCACAGACTTCTGCACCTTTCAAAATTTATGGAGAGATTAACTAAAGGCTGTTTTTTAAATACGACAAAATTTTAAATTATAAAAAATTATGCAAACAATTAAATTATAATCAAAAGAAAGCTTCTTAAAGAAGCTTATAAAAGAAAAATTCTTTTGATTATAATGCCCCCAGGATTACCATTTCAAAACGATTTCGAGGATATGGCCTCCGCAGCTGTTCCTTAGGAAGTGCATTGCGTACTCTATGAAACTAACTCATACTATACGACTCCCAGGCTTCGCATGTGGCTAGTTTATCAGGAAAGTAAATAATAATCGAAAAAGCCGAGAGGTGCCAAATCGCCAGCCGACCCAATTGACGTAAAATTCACGAAACCAACCAAATGTTTAATTCAATAAGATGATGGCTGGAATCAGCGAAATGGTCAGATCAGTTTCATCTATGTTTTTAAACAAAAAATCGTTGACCATAGTAAGATAAAGATCTCCATCGACGGTTTCAATTCTCCACTTAATTTTTTATGAAATTATATTTAAAGATATTACCAGTTCGTTTACCGCATGAAACCGTGAATTTTTGGAGATGTTATGAAGCCTTGAGGAAATTTTGAGGCTTGCGTTTACCCGTAAGCGCCAATTTTGTTTATTAGCAAACTCGTTTAGGCAACAATGAGTTTTACCAGTGAACAGTTGCGCAATTTTCATAATAACTCCTGATAATTAAGCGGCGTTATTCAGCCATCACCCCATTCATAATGATTTTCCAAAATATGCTGATCGCAAATGTCAATATGCCAGTTCCGTTAATAGTTAAACACTACGGGCATAAACAATATCCTCTAAAAAGTGATTTTAATAATTTCACTGCCGCTGCTATTCAACATAGCCAACTTAGGCCAGGGTTTGACGACTTCTCCATCTATTCTTTAGTAAATATTCAGGCATCAAGGAGTAAGGAGCTTGGTAGCAGCGAAAACTTGTCGCATGTCAAGCGAGGAACTTTCAGAGAAAAGTAGCTCCTCCTCTTATATTGCTTAACGTTATGAACTCGATTCTCATTGTGGTAAATAATATGATAACAAAATTAGTGTGTTATATGGACGATGTGATGTTTCTAGTATCACGACTTTTTGTATTAAAGTCCTAAATATTTAATTATAAAAATTTATTTTTACAGCAAACACAACATGAAAACTTAATAACAATGTTAATAATAGCAATTACGAGGGCTGCTATTTATATTTCTGGTCTGGTAACACTGACTGTTGCTAGGCACCAGCTGATGTTTTCAGTGCAACCTTCACATTGTTAAACATAACCTCAACCAAAACATTTTGTCATTTTATTGTTGTTAGTGTTAGTGATAGCAGATTGAAAAAGTGATCTTAGCAGAAAATGGAATTAACTCGTGAACATTTTCGTGCAATAATTTTTCATAACTTTCGACGTGGCCTGACACGACAACAGTGCGTGAATGAACTTAATTCCTTATATGGTAATGAGCACCTTCTTACAGCACCACTAAAAGCTGGTATAACGAATTCAATCGTGGCCGACAATCACTCCAGGACGAATCCCGTGAAGGTCGTCCAACAACGGTTGTTGTGCCAGAAAACATCGCAGCTGTGCATGAGCTGATAAAGCATGATCGTCATGTAACATATCGCGTGATTGAGGCATCTGTAGGGATTAGTATGACAAGCATCAATTAGATCTTGCATGAACATTTGCATGTGAAAAAGGTTTGTTTACGTTGGATACCGCATAACCTAACAAACGCACAAAAGCATGCTCGTGTTGATTGGTGCAAGAAAATGTTGCAGAAATTTGCTCAAGGTACATCAAAAGCGGTTTATAATATCTGCACAGGTGACGAATCATGGATATACTCAAATGATCCTGAAACAAAACAGCAATCCACCGTATGGGTCTTTCAAGACGAGCGAAATCCCACCAAAATTGTTCGTGGAAGAAGTACATCAAAGCAAATCGTTGCCTATTTCTTCGGCATTACCGGTCATGCGGCGACTGTGCCATTAGAGCAACGTAAGACGGTTAATTCGGCATGGTACACCACTATTTGTTTGCCAGAAGTCTTTGAGAAACTTCGGAAAATGTCAAGGAAAAGACGCATCATTCTACATCACGATAATGCGAGCTGTCACCGATCGGCTGAAACAATGGAGTTTTTGACAGGGCAAAACATTGAATTGAGGGGTCATCCGCCGTACAGCCCTGACTTGGCACCTAATGACTTCTTTTTGTTTCCGAACGCCAAGAAAAAGCTACGTGGACAACGGTTTCCTACAACTGAAGAAGCAGTTTCTGCATTCAAAACCCATGTTTTAGAAGTACCTAAATTGGAGTGGAAAAAGTGCTTTGAAAATTGGTTCCAACGAATGCAAAAGTGTATAAATCTTCATGGAGAATATTTTGAAAAACAATAAAATAGATTTTGTCTTTAAATGCTTGTGTTTTTATCCTTAGGGCACAAATATAAATAGCAGCCCTCGTAAAACCGTAATTAAGTTTCAAATTATTTCAAATAATAGCTTGTTGTTCAAAATTTGTCTAGGCACTAAGCTACAAAGCTACAAACGCTGAGAAAAACTTATTCTCTCTCGGATAAGCATAACTTGACATTACTTAAGCATAAGTCCTTGACAATAGCGACAATTGGAGCAATAAAGGAACAGATAAGTTAAATCAATCAGATATTGCTTACATGCCATCAGTCACAATTCCATTTAAAATGCAACCGTCACACATTTTCTCCAAAATCCTTGACACCGATGAAGAATGTCAACGAATTAACGTGAAATATACAAATCAACTTACGAAAAGTATTTGGAATGACTGTATGTGGTTGGCGAAGGTATTAGTCCGTCTGTGTGATTGGTATCGCGAGGTTCAGTTCGTGGCATGAAAACATACCTTACAGAGACAACCGATTGGGCTGAACGACCTGGTTCGAAATGTTTATGCTACAGGAAAGAATCTATTACTTCTAGTACTAGATGCACGATATTGAGTAACAAAAATGTTTCCTACCCAGTAGTGTCATCTTATCTAAACGGATTCGTATAGATTCTTGTTGGTTCCTTAACCTAACGCCCAGCTTTGTTTGCTTCCTCAAATCTACCTGATCATAGCTGCTATTTTGCAGGTGGAGAGTGATGGGTATAACCGAAGCCGCCGTATTCTCTCTAATTAATTTGATTTAAATTTAAAAGCCTAAAAAATTAGTTTTAATTTTATAAATTATTTTTAAATGAATTTTTCATTTTTCAATTACATTTTTGTATTTGCTTTAAACCTGCTGTCTCAGTCTTTTGTATACAAAACAAAATGCAATACAATGTCATTTCTGTGTTAAAAATGGCGAAAACATGAAATTGAGAAAGTTTCACTTTTTGTTTCTTTCAACTAAATTTTTTAGTTTTTCATTTTGTTTTACAAAAAGGCAATTGTTTTTCCACCGTTTTTTTTCCCTACACATCCAACAACAACAGCAGCATGAACAGAAGTTCAAAAAAAAAAAAGAAAAAAGATAGAAACAACATGTGAACTTTTTTTAACATTCAAGTACCATGTAAAGCCATCAAGACTCGCTTATTGTCTTCTTTAGCAGCTTGATATAATAAAAAAGCAATAAAAGCCATAGAATCTTAAATAAAAATAAAAAATGTAAAAAAGCAGATAAACTTTTTAAGTGCATGAAAATATGAAGAAGAAAGAAAAAACCAAAAAAAAAAAAAAAACATCCTGACAGCCATATCAAAGTAATAAAAGGCACTATCGCCTTGCTGTATGCAACAGAAATTTCACGCTAAGTTCATAACAAGTTTTATTGTTTGCAGGAAAAATTATTAGTAATAACAAGGTCATAAACGAACAACAACTATAACAAAAGATTAAATATTGACTAGTTGGAAATTCTATAAACACAAGTAAAGAAAGCGATTCACAGCAGCAGCAGCAGCAACAACAACATCAACAAGTACTTGCTTTTTTTTTAATACGTCAATGATATTTCATTTTTTTCCTGCTGTTGTTGTTATTCTTTTTAATGTGAAGAATTATCAATTTGTTTTATTTCTGTGTCTTCTATTTAACTTATTTACACATGCATAGGGAGTTTAATCGATTTCATTAAACTGGAAAAATTTGAAGTAATTTTTTGCACTGATTAAATTCATAATTTAGGAATATATTAGAAAGATTTTCAGGCAACAATGCCAATTTAGTCAATTACCGTGCTACATTCTTTAGGAAAGGGATAGAGAAGAGATGAAATAGGTGGTGAAAGTAGAGGGATAGTCGGAAATTAACTGCCGTATAAAGACAGCACAGCGACCAGCCTTTCTTTTTGTAGTGAAAGCATATCACACAGCTCGTTCCATAATTAATTTATTGAAGGAAACGTTTGATAACCGCATAGTTATGGACCCAGAAAATTACCTTTAAGATCCTTCGATTTAACGCCGCTAGGATATTTTTTGTAGGGAAAGGTGAAGTTGCTAGTCAAGCCAAAAAACCTGAAACGATTAACAACCTGGAGAATACCATTGCCGGTATGGGACACAAATATTGGAAAAACTCCTCGAAATTTGGAATTAAACATTACACTACGTGCCAGCCAGTCATTTTAGTTATATTTATATAATACCAGACATTAGCTTTCGTTGGGAATCGAACCCACAACCCCCATTCTGACAAGTTAGTACACTACCTACTAGCCTACAGGGGCACCTAAATTTAAGGCTAAAATAACATCCTAATTTAAACTCGTATATTTTGAATTCCCTCGAAAACTGAGAAAGATTTTCTTTATCCCTTATCTGCTCTACTGTATCTCTTTTCAAAGAATAACACAGCTTTTTAGACTATGTAACTTCACGTTTTCAGAGACTTGTTAGAATACCATACGGCAGTAAAGAACAACTTGTTGCCACTTACGGTTAACTTTCGCGGCGCGTTTTATAACTCACAAAGTAAATGCAATGTGGCTCATTAGGAGTAAGAGGGTGCCCTTCCCGATTTTTCAAAGATTACTTCACTGTTATCATATTACAGATATGAATCTGAACAGCGCACGAATAGACATACATATTGTTACGTTTATTCCTTTAGTAAACATTTTGTGTTTCTTTATTGCTGTCTTTACTCACTGATGACCCAACTTGAATTAATTAACATGAGCAGCACCACTCGCTTATATAGTTGTTCTAAGCGGTTCTCGCACATACAAGAATATTTTACTTTAACATCATCCTATATTGTTGTTGTTATTATCATTGAATTTAGGCGCCTGCTTGGCTGTGTGTTTTGTTATTGTTAAGTGTTAGTTGTTTTTGTTATCCGTTGTTTAGCTTAGTTCGTGGAATTTCTTAAATGCATGTTGTAGTTGTCTTGTAAAATGCACAGTGGGTCACACCGTTTACTTTTTTACTAATAATAATAAAAATCTTTTAAAACTGAAACAATCATCTTCATAGCGATATTTTACAGATAGGTGACAAAAATGAAACTTATTACATTAAGACAAACAGGTACATTAAAGCCTTGAACTACGACCAATTTTAAACTATTATCGGTTTTACCTAACTTGAAAAAGACGTTGAACACCCTCTTTCCATCTCTTAATGTAGTGTAATGTAATGACAACATTGTAGAAACCTTATAACTGAATGCCTGTGAAGGTGGATAAAAGAAGCAGAGTACCTCGAGTGTCAGGCATAAAATGGAAAACTCATATTAATTATAGATATTTAAATTAATTATATTTGGCCTAAAATAGTCAGCAGCTGGTCCACATGAACTTGAGGCTGTTCGTGTATAGAAAAAGCGTTCGCCGATCACAGCGAACAAATAGCCAGTAACAACGGTTTTTACCGAGGAGAATGACAACAGAAATGACTATTTTAGATATGTGCGTATATTTTCTGACGGGATTGAATTTATTTTTATTTGGGTACGGTTTTACGTCGACCCTCGTCAAATTTCAGTATAAAGAGAACACTGAAGATGGCGAATAGCCGAAACCGGTTTGTTTACAAACCATCTTTAACGAGGGTTGACGTAAAACCGTACCCAAATAAAAAACTATTTTAGATATTGATAAAACCAGAGGAGCATGACTACCGTCTGAAATAGCGGATTTGAATACCGTCCATTCCCTTTCTTCTTCAAGCGAACGGCATCTATACAAAAACAAAATTATTTTGAAATAAATCAAAGATTAAATAAAAGTTTGTGATAAGTGGTGGTCAGTTAGAAAAATTTTATAGGCAGTATTACCAATCATAACACCCTTGGTAAGCATGTAGCAGAATTGAAACTATTTAAGACAAAACATGCTGGATAACTGATAGCTAATATTTTTCATTAATGTATTGTTTGTCCTACCTAATAGAAGATCAAATATATTTAGCTTCTATTCTAGCAGAATCTGACAGGTTTAGAGCCTGATACATTGTAGGAATTTATTACAAGTTTGAAATTAATAACTATTAGCATATGAAATATAACCTTAGATTAATAAAAGAGAGAGAAGGAAAGCTAATAGTAATCATAACGGGCTAGTAAGTTTTATATACTCTAACCAAGCCTAAGTGAAGTGTTCTTAATACCCTGGCCTAACCTTCTCCTTTAAAAGTAAATTCATTTGGGTTACTTTTAATTGATACATTTCTCTTCCAAAAGCAATTGTGTGAGTAATTTCTGCCTTACGAAAAATTAATTTGGGTCTCTGGCTTTCGAGAGCCTTCTAGATCTATACAATAGAGTGTGGTTTCTATTCTGGCAGCATTTCTTATCTAAAGCTACCATGCCAACCGTTTCAGATGAAAGTTAGAAAAGCACACTAGAAATAAAGTTTAGCTGCTTAAAGTTATCTGTCATCAAATCAACTTGATGAGAAAAAATTGTGGCATTGCTGATGAGAATCGTATTAAATTTTTTTTATGTCTGATTCTGGTAGAATTAAAATTTTTAAATAAAGAAAATTGTTCATTTTAACTTAAATGCTCTTTTAAGAATAAACAGATAAATATTTTACTGATTTCCGTTACAGATGACAAGTTAATTTCCGTTGGTACATTTTACAATCAATACGGTTGTTTTTAAGTTTGTATGTGAGCATTCAAACAAATACATGAATAAATAAAAAGTTGACCCTTTATTAGGGCGCAACTCAGCTATATATTTATTAATAATTTACAGTGTTAATTTTTGTTCTTCGTTTGGCGCACAAGACGCTTAAATTTAAGGTCAATAAATGTCAAACAATAGCTTCTCTCAAAAGTAGTACTGAATTGCACAAAATTAATGTCATAATATGAACGAGATTCTCTTTAACTAGAAATGAAAGAATTGACACGGCTTTTACGCATAACTTTTTTAATATCTAAAATTTATGACATGAAGTTGTGCTTGTTATCTAAGATATTTCAGTTTAATAAAATTTTAAATTGAAAAAAAACTACTAAAACAACTTAATTCGAAATATTTTCATTTTCATTCTAAAGAATAACATTTGAAAATCAGTCGCTGCGACTGATCTCGTTCGTAGCCAACATGCTGGGCGTTTGTCACAAATTTACTGTAAAATACTGCCAGTTGTTGTTGTGAACTTATCATCACAAACTAGTGGCTCTAATAACAATATGACGACCATTAGTACCGATTGGCCCATTTGTTAAAATCAACTCATTTCTAAAATTTTAGTTGGATAGTTGCGGTAGTATTATGGCACATGTAGGCAGGCAATATCCAGATTTCGCCCGGATGCGTGATAAGATTTACATCTGTACCTAGCTGTGTAAGCCCTAGAATGCCTTCAGATACGTATATCCTCCAATCACTCCGAGTTACAACTTCAAAGAGCGGAGCCAGCCGCAGCCTTCACTCCTTACTCAAGAGTTGGAGACTACCTAACTCCTGATCCATAACGCATGAAGCTTAATAAAATTTAAGAACACAAGCGTAATCATGCTGACTGGACCATTCATTGTGTTCATTGTGAATGATCCGACCCACACAACTCAAACGAGGGCTTCGAAACCACAATCACCACGTTACTCTCGAAGGCCCAACCTCAATAATCAGTTAGAGAACAGCTAAAAGGCTAAACAAGACAAATAGCTGAACTCTGGGGCTTTACAGGTTCCCGTGGAAATATAGTGGATTGTCCTACTAGCCTTAAAAGGGACTGAGCTCCCTTTTACCCCCGATGACAAATGTAATGACGTGCCCCCGAGAGGGGCACTATTAGATATCCGTAATTGATGTCTCAAAATGTCTATCGATTATGAAACTGTGTGACTATGTTTTCCCTACAATGCTGCAACCAACAGAGATCGCCACAAGCATTACCAACAAAGTAACTGCATTTCCAGATATTAAAATAACATTAAAAACATGTGTTTCCCAGTACAAAAGATCCTCGTGCAAGCTATTCCTGAATAACCCATAAGGATATCCTTATTTAAATTTAATATGTGAATGTGTTGGTTTGTTACATTAATAATATTTGTAATTCAAGATGGTATGATGTTCATATAAAATGTTAGCATTGACATTATCGTTGCTGTGGTATCCTATTAAAGTTCTCCGCAGTATATTAACACACACACACACACATACATATATGTATATATAAACAAATACGCAAATATGTAAACATGCACACGAAAACCAGACCTTAGAATTGAGATTATTCTGGTGAGTAACCAAGTGAATATGTCAATAACAACAATAAAACATTCCAATTCAAATTCATTCTTATTTAAACATGTTCTAACAAACGCGTCGCCTTTGGCGCCATAAATTGGAAACATGACATTTCGCATAAATATGAATGGTGACAAAGTAAAGCAGGACGAAAGGAGAAAATATTAAAATAAAATTGAATTAGTTTAAGGAGTAGAGGAAAAGCAGAAAAAATACGGAGCCTATAAATTTATTTGTCATAATAATGAAATTCACATACATGTAGAGCAGCTTATAACAATTTTAATTTACATATGTTTAGAAATAATACACACATACACACACACACACGCACACATAGATTCAGACACAAGCACGCACATGTGGCACTAAACACTAACCAAATTTTCTGTTTAAAAACACTTAGAAATTGCATATTTTATATGGAAATAAACCCAAAAACTCAAGCAACGCAATGTAGATATCGTGTAATTGAATATTATTGATATTTACTACTATTGTAAATGTTTCGGTCGGTGTAAAAATATTGACTTAAAATAGACTCCAAAGAATGAAGACAAATGTTTTATTAGAAATTTTTCATACAGAATGTGAAATGTAATTTTGATAATGATATTTGCTTTCTTCGTATTTGGCATTTTTTGCAATTAAATATGGTATTTTTGCTATAGTATATTCAGAGAGTACCGCATAATTCTATTCCATTTCGGATCTATATAAATGCTGATGACAAAACTTTACACCTTTTCAACTCATCGCGTAATTTTTCAGATTTCTTCAGCCGTTTTCTGTCACAATTCTAAATGTTCCCAAAAAGGCTTTTGTGCTAAATACTACATCCTCATTTTGCTTGGATCTTAAAAATATTCAGATCATCTATATTTACCACCGTCGATCACAATCTTCAGAGACAAACGATTTTTACTTAATACGATTATTTAATTTAACTCCTGCAACATACGTCCAACTTAACCATTTGTCGCCCTCAAGTTGACTTTAACAGCTCAAAATTCGATACAGGTGTTTTGGTGATTCCTACCTTTAGCAGATGGTCTTAACGAAAGCCATAATTTATTAAGAAAATCACGGAATATGTTTCTCAGTGAAAGATCTTGAAAAGCAGTAAAAATCTGCAATGTAGATCACCGGGCAGTTAGAAAACATATCCGGTACCAGACTTCTTAATGCGATTTCAATTACACCAATTTCTGTGGAAAAAATAAAGGCGTGTCAATAAATCCGTGATTTGTCAATTCTGTACTAAAACGACAAATCAGCTCCTCTTATCAACAGGTATATACCGATTGATTCCTGTTAAAATATGAGCAATCTAAGTAATTTTATTTATGTTCGGCAACTACTGTCAAGAACCGGCGCAAAAGTTCCTTGTATATCGCCTTTGAATAACAAAAGAACTAACAACTCATTCACATTTATAACACGCTTGGGTTTGTGGTCATTGTGAGAACACGATATTCACTTTATTCCATTGCTTCTTAAATTACACACTAGCAGCCTATCGACGCCTTCATACATAAACAAAATGCCGCAGGTTGCTCAACTTTTGACAGTAAAAAGGGCAAAAAATTTAAATAGTCACGGAATTATGAACGTGCCCTGGTATCCGCTTAAGTTTGAGTTTTCTAAAACCACAAAATTGCTATCGAAAAGCTGCTTAGCAGTAGTTAATGGACAACATATTCGTTATGTCTATGTAAAGGGAGTTCTCTATCTGACTATTATTGTTAAGGGTTTTTCAGCAAGAAATTTTTTTGTTTTTTAAAACAAAATAAAACCAACCATTCAGATTAAGATGATTAAAATTTTCATTGTATTACAAGAAGAAAATTTCAGCAATTATGAATGAAAATGGATATCTGGAAAATGTCCACCACGATCACGCTAACAGATGTCGATTCTTTCGTCAAAGTTTTTAAGTACTTTTTGGCAAAATGGCCTATTTTGTTAATCACATCGAAATTTGAGTTTAAAGGCTGAAATCGATTCGATTGGCTCCGTATAGACTCTGTCCTTAACACAGTCCCATAAAAAATAATCCAGTGGTGTTAAATCACACGATCTGTCGTGAAATTATGCAATCGGGAAATTTGGTTTGCAATAAATTCATCGTTTCACTGACTGGGAAACCACATGTCAGTAATATCTTCGTCGTCAATAATAGGCCGAAATTGAGTTGTTAGCGCCTCGCAATAGCATGATCCATTTCCAGACTCATCTTCGAAAAAAAGGCCCAACCACGCCTCCAGACTACATAGCCCAGCATGCAGTGATACGTTGAGTAGACAAAGGCTTCACAATAATCGTTCTAGAATCTTTAGAAGCCCAAAAACTGCAATTTTGCTTGTTGACATACCCTGACAAGTGAAAATGGGCTTCGTCTGAAAAAAAGGGTTTTTTTAGAAAAACCAGCCGCGTGTTCCTGAAAGAATTGAGTGAATCTGCGGCGATGTAAATGGTTGGTCGGCTTCAATTCTTACACCAGTTGAACCAGTTGAACTCTGTAAGGCTTCAAAGTCAAATCCTTCGCGATGTGGTGGTTTTGGGTAACCCCAACTGTTGAGAAAGTCCAGGAATTGACAAATTCGGATATGCTTCAACACTGTGGCTCCCAACTGCAACTGTTCGCCACAGTCGAACACGCTTTTGTGGTCGCACATTTTATATCAAACCAATCGACACAAATTTAATGACCAAATTCTTAATAGTGTTTTCAGAACAACGGTTATGTTATCCTAAAATATCACAAACTTCACGAATAGTAAGTTTAACAAAACTATAATTGTCCTAGTGTACAACAAAAATACCAACACAAAATAAACCCACTTTTGGGATTTTTTTGAAAGATCTCTAGGGAATTGTGTAATTTGCTTTGCATAAACTGATTTTTTTTTTCAGTTCACTTTGTGGGACACCAAATTTGGTAGCTTCTTGAGGCCCACTTCTTAAGGAGGAAGTTCTTTTTTTTTTCTAAAACAAAATTCATTTCATTTTGTTTATGAAACATTTCATTGTTTATTAAACAAAGTGTGTTATTTATGTAGCAACATTTTTTGCACATTTCCCAGACAATTAAGGGAGAACCAAAAAATATTTACCAAATCACTGCGATTAAATGTAATTACATTCTGTTATCTAGTGAAAAGAAAGTGCATAAACAAATTTTAATTGCAACACTTATCAAGAGCTTAGAAAAACTGCAAACATTTTTGATAATTACAGTTGAACATGCTTCATTTAATTACAAGACTTTTAAGAAAGAGAAAATCAACAATCAACAAGCAAATAAATTACCTTTGACCTTAAATGTTTTAAAAAGTTTGAATTCTAGTGTGTAAAAATGCAGAATGTTAAGAATAATTACAACAGACATATTTTGCTACAAAAATACTTCCGTCCTACTTAAGAAAATGTTTAAAACTTATTTTTCTTTTTTGGTTTTTCATGCTGCGTAATGGAAATGTGTAACAAAATGTAGTACAAGAGGTATTTACTGCATCAAAAAAATTCAACTATTGATCTACTGTGAAATCGTTAGCTTAAATAAACGACAGCGATTAAATATAGATCTGATTTTTTATTTCATATTGTTGCCCGATTTTCCCAAACCTAAGTTTGCCTAAGGATAAGAATAATTTCTCGTTCGCTACCAAACTAGGAGACTCACAACTAATGTGAAAATGGTCATTCTACGAGAATAGTCATAATATTTACTCGATTTTTCACGGACTTCAAAAAGAAGAAAGTAATTCATTTTGGGCATTTGGATTTTGGTCGGACAGTAAACAAAATTAATAATATTTGAAACATAAATTTAAAATTTACACATGTCAACTAGTGGCTGTCCAACACTAACACGATTTTAATGTTTACGAACATATTTTAGGTACCTAATAACTGAAGCTTAAAACTTGAGCACACTATTCATAATTAACCTAAAACATAAAGAAAAGAAACATAATAAATTTAATTTTAAAATAAACTCACGTGCTACCATGGTCATTTCTCAACTCCCCAGGATAAACAACTCTGCCTTGTTCTCTTTTCTTTTTAGCTATTTGCTTAAGAAGGACATTATATTAATGAAACTTTTCATTTCTCTTGTAAAGTTAATTAAATACTTTCACAATTTTCTCCTTTTTAAGAAAATTCAAATAAAAAAAAATGTGAGGGTAAGGTAAAGGCTGCTATAGTCAGTTATCGTAATTTTGAAATATTAATTTCGGAACTTGTTTACACATAATCAATAAAAAAAAAAAAAAAAATAAAAAAAAATTAAAAAAAATAAAAAAAAGAAATAAAAAGAAGTAAATAAATAATAAAAAAAATAAATAAAAATAGAAAAAAAAATAATTGAAAATAAGTATGGGATTTATAAATTGCGGCAATACTAACCAAATGATAGTTTTGACATTAAGTTTCTTGCGTATTCGTAGTAGATGCATTGCTAATTGTTATAATGAATTCAATATCGCACGAAAATCGCATTAAAATAATTACAATCCACTATGATAATTGTGGTTCTGTTAAAGTTACAGGACAACAGTACATCTGAGAATTTGGTCGTTAAATTAAATCGACAGGCTCGCTACCAAATGTGCGAACACCCACGAGTGTGCGGCCGAGACTGTCAACTGAAAACATTACAGCCGTGCGCAACAGTGTTTAGGCGGATCCAAATTTATCACCTCCTCAATATTCTCAACAATTGGGGTTATCCCAAATAACCTCATGGAGAATTTCGCGTAAGGGTTTGACTTTGAAACCTTAAAAGGTCCACCTGGTACAGGAAATAAAGTCGACCGACCATTTACTCCGCCAAAGATTCGCTTAATTCATTCATGAAAAACCGCTTAAGTTTTCTGAAAAAATAATTTTATTTTTAGATGAAGCCCATTTTCACTTATTAATTAATTATTTATGGCAACAAGCAACATTGCCGCACTTGGGCTTCTGAAAATCCTAGAAGGAATGGTGCGCTATGTGGTTTGGATGTGTGATTGGGCCATTTTTGTATTTTCGACGATGAGGTTTAAAATGCGGTAACGGTCAATGGATCACGCTGCTGCGAGATGCTAACACCTCAATTTTGGGCTATTATTGACGAGGTTGATATTACTGGCATGTGGTTTCAACAGGACGGTGCCACATGTCACACAGCCAATTTGCTTATTGCAAACCAAATTATCCGATCGTGTAATTTCACCACAATCAGCAGTTAAGTGGTTAGCCAGATCGTGTGATTTAACACCACTGGATTATTTTTTGTGAGGCTATTTTAAGGACAGAAGAGTCTATACGGAGGTAATCGAATGATTTCAGCCTTTAAACTTAGATTCCATGATGTGATTAACATAATAGGCCATTTTGCCAAAAAGTATTTAAAAACTTTGCTGAAACCATCGACATTTGTCAGCTTGGTGTCAAGGCGGACATTTGTCAGATATCATATTTCATTCATGATTGCTAAACTTTTCTCTTCGTAATAGAATACGAATTTGTATCATCTTAATGTAAATTTTTTGTTTTATTTTGTTTTAGAAAACAAACTTCTTGTTGAAGAAGCCTAACTAAATATTCTTGATTTGACAATACATTGTTAAGAAGCTAGATTTATTAGGAAAGACTGCCAGATAACTCCATAGAGCAATTTAAAAGATTTTACTCGCCTGCAAAATTACTTTTGAGAGCGGTATGGCAGTATTATGCTTAACATTGAATAGACCACACGCGTACCCTTATGAACAAAAAGGAAAGTTCAAACCATTTTTTTAGCAAAATTTTACAGTGATGAGTAAATAAATTAGTAAATAAGTTTAGACTCTTTTTTATTTTACACTAAAAAAACTGAACACAAATAGTAAATAGAATATTACAATATTAAGAGAAAATTGACAATTTGACAATATTGACAATTGTATGCCACAACAAGCAAACATAACATATTCTAGCTATATGTTATGCAGAAATTTTAGTTCATGAGATTTCGAAATTACTCTACATTTATTGCCCTTTATTGTGCAGGGTCCGCCAAATAACTTTTTTTTTGTTTTGAATGCTATAAACAAAACTACATAGCTTCGGCTGTGTGCCACGTAGCGCCGTCCTGTTGAAACTAAATGTTACCAATATCCTCCTCTTTAATTTTTGTGAACAAAAATTCGTTGAACATGACCCGATAACGATCGCTATTGACTGTAAAGACCACTACTGAAAAATCGCCCAATAATGCGTCTGGACCAAAATCCGCACCAAACAGTGACTCGTTTTGGGTGCGTCGGCTTTTCAATGTATGCGTGCGGGCTTTCTGTGCCCCAAATGCGATAATTTTGCTTGCTTGCATACCCGCCAAGATCAATGAGCTTCATCTGAAAAGAGTTTTTTTCTGCAAAATCGGCATCTTCTGTAAGTCAATCGCAGGCCCACTTAGCGAAATGAAAACGCATTGAATGGTCACTTAGCTTCAACTCCTGAACCAATTTGACTTTGTATGGCATCATACCAAAATCTTTATGCAAAATTCGTCTCAATGATGTCTCTGAAATGTTCAATCGTTGAGAACGCCGGTGAATTAATGTTCATGGCCTTAGCGGTGTTCAAGCGTATATACAACCATATTCGTTTTGCGGAAGGATAAAACTAATTATCTGTCAAATCAAACATGAGCTAAGTGACACCATTCACGAAATAAGCACTAGTTGAAAAAAAACGTTAAATTGCGGACCCATTACTTTTACTTCCTAAAATATTTATCATATTTTTTTTCGATAGGATTCATGATGATCATTTCTGACCTATTTGCAGTGTTTGCTGCAAAAATATTTGTTTAATTCTTTTAAATGTTTGAAAACGTGTTTATGCTTTACGGAACTCACGCATATTTATGAAGAATTGTGTGTTTAAAATTTTAGTCTCTTCCTTAACAGAGCCCCTTGCAAATTTGTAATCAGTGATGGTTATATTTAGCTTTAGATGGACTTTATCACCCAATTAGTAATGCACTATCAAGCAAGACGACTCTTTCGAAATGTCATCTGGTAATCATTAACCTCTATGGGCAATAAGATAGAGTGAGCCTCAAATCCGCTAAAACGAACGTTAATTTTGCCGCAAAAGCAAAATCAATCTATTTTTCCCCATTAACGCAAAATTTTAAAATTTGTTAGCGTATTTTTATAAAACTAATATTTATAGTTTGGCCCATACATAGTACGAACCCTTTGTGGGGCTAAAGTTAGTTACAAAAGCGGATATGGAAATGTTAAGGAAGACATGTTTTACAAAATGTTAATAAATGTTAATGATGTTTTTGTATAAAAGCTATTTGATACGATTCGATGACGTGAGAATAAACTTAACGAGACAGAACCGCCAGCAAAAGAATTGTTAAGTGTTATCTTATATACTCAACAGCTGTTCTTCAATGAGGATGCAATTTGAAAACAAATTAAAACGGATACAATCGACAAACCGGAACGTAACATCAAAAGTTTTTCTAGCAAGTAAATCCGAAAACCTAAAACTACCTAACTACACTGTTAAGTAGTTTTTTTGTGGTGCTTAATCCAAGAATCTTTCTCTTAATTTCCATAAAAAGATTAAATATTTTTCTGTCTTTTCTTTTTAGCGGCCACTTGTTAAACTGAACCAATTCTATTTTCTATTTAACTTTCATTTTATAATAGTGCAATTGCGCTTGTCTCTTTGGCCTTTCCTTAAGTACAAAAATTGAAGAAGAAAGCACGATAATTTTATCATTTAGTTTCACTGACTTTTAAATTTCTTGATTGGTTGTAATATCTGTTAACAATTTCTTTTGTTCTTTCCTTTTTGCACTTTTGTCAACTTCTTAAGTCATTGGGAATAAGTGTGTTAAGGCTTTTATATTATTTTTTGCCATTTCTGTTGATTCTATTTTCATTAAAACTCTTGTTGTAAATTCTTATGCTTTTCATTCCTATTTGTCATTTTATTCATTTTATTCATTTTGTGCAATTTTGTAAATAGTTGCTGGCGGTTTTAGTGGTTTGACAGAACTTGACAATTGTTTGCACAAGTTTTTAACCGAAAAAGGAAAAATTGAAGAGTGAGAGGAAGCAACAGCAAGAAAAAAAAATCAAATAATAATTTTTATATAACGAAGAAATAAGAAAATTTTATATAGTTTATAAGTAGATAAGAAATACATGTCATATTGAGTACCAGCACCCACAATATTATGTTTTTATATAGTGAAAATATGGCGGAAATTATATCTTATCAACAATACAAATCTTAGGCATTAATTCTTTGTTATTAAATACGAGCTATTACTCCAAATTTTATTTCATGTGTTGGCCATAATCAACCATATCTAAACGGGTAAGCCGATATATTATGATTCTCAATATTTTCCACCAATAACTCTTACGAGTTTTTTATATTCTCGCTATTGTCATTTGGGTAAAAAATTTGCAGTTGTCTAATTAATCGTTTATTGGTTATGAAATGCTCATAAAAAAATAAATACTAAGTAAGAAGAGGAAAGAGTTATTATATGAATTTATACAGCCCTTGTATGTTAACGAACCAAACTAAATATTTTCTGTGGCTCTGTACAAATACATGGCAATTACAATGATAGTCGCTGCAGATTTTATTGATAATTTCAACATATATAAATTCTAGATGATATATGCTAAAACCAGATCCGTGATAAGTATTATTACATCAAAAAGCCATTGTTTATAAATCACTTCTCCTCTGGCGTATTTTAAACGTTTCTATTCAAAACCTAAAGGCTATTATTGACCATAATAGTTCACTAGATTATATCAGTTGTCATCAGAGGTTTTGTGAGTTTCGAAATAAATGACCAAACAATGCTCCCCCCGGGGGTATGCAGTTTTATAGATACCCTTTCCCATATCGACATGTGCCTTTGAAGGTAAAGGGCGGCACCGGTCATTTAGGCTACCAGGAACCCGAAACTGGAGGAGACATGGGACTCTAGAAGTCCGACCAGTGACTTAATTTACATACACGGCCCTGTTCTGGTTCTTGTTGAAGCCCCTCGAAGAGCAACATAGTAGCTGTGTTTTAATCGGGCTTCGAATAAAGACATTTTAACAAAAAATCAACATCCAAGTCCTAACTTGGGCATACAACAGAACTAGGAGTTGAACAGTCATCAACTCTTCAGCAAGAAGTTGGGGCACGCCCTTGCAAATCTCTACTACTATATGCATCTATTCAAAATGCGTCTTAGAGCGTGGATGGATACTTGTTTCAATACCCAGTGGTAAGATCAACGTAAGATTAGGTCCTCGCCAGGTGCCAGGTGCTAACCTTAATCCTATCATGTTCTATCACCAATCAATGCAGGTTTAATCATGCTAGCTGCAACTTGTGTCAAAGAGAGTATCAGAAGATTTTTTCAATTGTTTTTTCCTTCTCTTAACCTTCTCTCACAATCGTTTCTTATCAAAAATTCTTACGGGGGCGAATGTGTCAATAAAAAATTTCTCACCATTTTTACTAGTCCTTAACAATCTCTTCTCAATCTCTTCCTTTTATTTTTCTTTTTGAAATCTGTATTTTTGCTTCATATTTGTATCCATATTCTATTTTGAGATCTACCCCTGTCAGGTAATCCTCTAGCTTCAACCCAATGTTTGAGCGAGGTTCGTTACGTGATAAGATTTACATCTGCGCCAAGCAGTGAACCTTAAGCAGATGGTGGTCATACCACTGTGAGTGTAAAGCAGCGCCTCTCACGCCCTAGGAGGCCCTTTATGTCCGAAACATTTAGAAATAGGAAGTTAGATGTTGTATTAAGTTGTTAGGATTTGTTCCGCCAGTAAGTGAAATTTTGTTTTTATTTAACGTTTAGATGTTGTCACATCGAAAGCCGAACAAACAGCCACCAAAGACGAAAAGAAATAATAACAGGACAGATATTGTCCTCAAGTAAATTTATCCCTCATAGGGCCGTAAAGAAATCTTTTAAGGATCTTACTTATATCCTTAAAAGGGTTTCCCTATATATAAAAATCAGTTGTTACCAAACTCCTACAAGCCAAGAAACCACAAACCAAGAAATCAAAACTTTTTTCGCTTAATGGACACTTTTAAATCCCAAATATTGTGAGAGCTAGTGATTGCTTAAAGTTTTAAACTCTAGCTCTAGGCCTTGCGATTAGAACAACTACAAATTTGCACAATATCTTGACAAAGCACTGAACTAGATATTGTAAACATCTGTCATGGGCTTCGTAAACTAAAAATGAACAAGAAAAATAATTTAAACATTTTTAGTTTTCAATACTCCTGTAAAGAAGTAAATGGTATTCAAGCGGTGTACACGATCATTCAAATATTATTCCAAAAATTTAAAGACATAAAATTTATATTTTTTATTGAACAACCTAAATATTCAATTCCTTAAACAATAAAGAAGATGATTGGAAAAGGAAATTGCTGGCAATGTAAAAAGGAAATTACTTAACATGCGATTGATGTGAAAGAAAACAAAAAGGACATCCTAAGAATAAAATCATTTAAAATGCGTTTGTTATGTTGAGCTAAAAAATAAGTAAATAGATAAAAATATTAAAAAAAATAAAACACAGCTAAAGCATTACAAAATACGGATGTCTTGCTTGCGGCTATCACAAGGTAAAATCATAACTGTAAAGGTATTAGAAAATAATAACTTATTATAAATGTTGGACTAGGATATAAAAAAGTTTAGATTTATGGATTAATTTCTTTATGAATAAAAGTCTAAGACAGTGATTGTGTGATGGTGTGGTCGGTAAGAAAGTCACAAATATGAGAAGCACTGAAAATTCTAAACAGCAAATCATTATTTTATCTTCGGCTTAAAGTTCTTCTGACTTAAAGTAGCTGACATTTTAAAACACCCAATTTTTGCTATACCAATACCGCCAAGCTAACTGGTTGTAAGATATGCAAGAGTAAATTGCTGAACGTAATTAAGATACATAGTGCTGCATGCCAAAACGTGTGTAAAGTAAAATTATATATTCTGTTTGCTACCAAAAAGGCATACAAATTTTTCTTTCAACTATCTTGTTTAGATATTATTCTTTTTAAGCTCTGAACTACGATATATATTTTGCATTGTCAGTAGACCAACCAATCTTTTGTTGTCAAGGGAAATTGAAGGCTATGATGAAATTACCAAGCCAAAATACAACAAAATATTAAACTAAAAATAAGAAAACGTCTTTTTATCTTCAAAATATACTTCAATAGTTAAAAAAAAACATCCTTGCTATCAAAGGAAGCCGGGAGCATTTAAACAGAAAGTATTGGAAACACACAATGCATAGACTGTTTATAAGAAATTGAAATGCAGTGTACCAAGATTTTACAATGCTAAATATGAAAAGCTTACAAAATCTTATTGAAATATTGAGATAGTTGGCTACATGACAGCTGCAACCTAAATTTCGATGCCAATAGCGTGAAGAAATTTCTAGTGTAGAATGTTTATTGAAACGAAATTGCAACTTTAATTAAACTGATATGAATTCGAATTTCTTTCTTAATGCTACAGGCCATTAAATATAAATTATACTTTAAAAATATTTAAGCGAATGTATATTAAAAGCTAAACATACAAATTTGGAACTGCTAGACATTTTATAAATTGCAGCGGCTCAAGGAAGATTAGCTGAAAAATAAACTGGATTTTCATTTCCTAGAAGAAACAAATCACGCAATATCAAATACATTGCTAGACACCGATATTTTCAATGCTGTTGTCATTACGTACAGAGGCAGCTCATGAACTACTTTAGATATCCCAATTTCACAGAGGCCAAGCGCAGAGGTACGAGTGAAGTTGTGGAAGATCGGCTTCTGGGTATGGCCCCAAAGTTAGGTACCGTGAGCATACATTTTTTTTGGAAAAGTCATATCATATATCTACAAAATATGTCTAGACCACTTCTTCTAATCTGGGAAAAATACAACCTTTCATATATATTGTTAGGAAGATGTTTTCTTTAATCTTTAAAAGAAAATAATTATCAGTAAAAAAGAAGTAAACGAAATGACTTGTTGTGTATTTTACATCCTGTGTATTTTGCTAAAAAATCTTATGCACACAAGCCAACAACAACATACTTATTATAAATTTAACCAAATAACTTAAACAACAAAAAACAAAAACAACTAACACAGAACACAAAAAGCGCACAGCCATGAAGGCATCTAAACTGAATAATAATAATAACAGCAACAATTTACGGTGATGTTAAAATAGAATATTCTTGTGTATGTTTGATTCATCACTTGCTGGGCAAATCAGTGAAATTAAAATTGAAACACCATGGAAAGAAGACAGCAAAATAGTAAACATAATTTAGGCGTTAATTTGATGAAGTTACCACCTTGTTTATTTTGTGTGTATTGAAAGTGAAAAAATCGTTGAATATAATTTAAAACACTAAAGTGCTGTGCTATTATTTTGTAATAAAAAAAACTCTAGATAATAAAACGTTTATTGAAAACGATAAACGTAACAATATAATAATTTGCTTCTCTGTGTAGCTAATTTAGTTTTTCAATACACCAACGTTGAAGAAGAAAACAAAATGTCGTCTATTTCAAAAAATGCATGTTTCATAATTCATTTAAAGTTGTTGTTTCTATAAATTACTTGTTAAATTTTATTCCTCTAAAAACTTTTTTCACATGTCAAAAGTATCTTTGCATATTTATCTCGCCGTCACCAATTACAACACCCAAGTAATGTGTTAAGTGTGGGAAGACATCTAGGTGCTTGTGTCTGTTTTATATCGCTAGGTAAGTGTTTCAATTAAATAACTTTTCATCAAATTTTTTTATATTTTTATATATTCATTATTAGGCGCTTCATTGTATCTAAACGTACAATATCTTAAAATAAGCAAATTATGGATGGAATCTGTTTTAAGGTACATTAAAATTTCTCCGATAACTAAAGAATTTTCAAATATTTCGAAAATAGCAAATATTATATTAATCTGATTAAATTATTAAAAGTGCCAAAAGAAAAAGTTCTATTAGCTTAAGTTTGCTTTTATTTAAATATTTTTTAAAAATAAAGAAATTAACTAATTGAAGTTAAATTAAAAGTTTTCAAATAAAGTTTCTTAAATATAAAAAATTGTTTCTCTTCTCCTCTGTAATTTTTTTTATTTAAATTTCCATGCATGCAAGGAAAATAAGTTTAAAAACAAAAACATTTGCAAGTCGGAAACAGAAAAGAGGTGCTAAAATACATTTCTGCTCCGAATTGCATATGTCTGCATGTCCATGTTTATGGACAAAATATGCCACGATGGCAACACTGTCGCTGAATTGGAAAACTGGCGGGTTTTTTCCAAAGGAAGAAAACCGCAAGTTTTTTGGAGAATACAAAAGGCAGAGCGGCGAGAAGAAGTAAGAGTCACCTTTTGGCAGCCACAATCGTTTAACCAAAACTATTTTTCTGGATTAAAATAATTAATTGGAAATTCTAAAATTCGAATTAAAAATTAAAATATTTAATTTCATGATCACTTAAAAATTTGTGTCAATATAATAAATATATACATAATGCAATTCAGTGAACTAAAGTATTAGAATTTAAAGAAATAAAATTAAAATAAACATAATAAAATTCAATGAAGTAAATAAATAAAAAGAAATTAGAAATTAAACACTGCACTATTTCTACAGTAAATTTGTGTCAATAGAAAACCCGCACTTGCCCCAAATATTATGTATAGATTAAAAGATTTTATGCCTTTCAAGATTCTAAATTATGAGAGCAGGAAGGTGTGACTAAACTCTTTTATCTGAGACCTATTACAGAGTTCATAAATATTGTTACGTTAATTCTTTTTAATAAACGTTTTGCTATATTGAGTTCTTTTATGCAAAATAATAACACAGCAAGATTGTACTTTAACATCACCCCATATTTGTGTTGTATAGGCACTTGCTTGACTGTGTGTTTTGTTTTTGTTCTGTGTTAGTTGCTTTTGTTTTCTGTTGTTCACCTTATTTCGTGGAATTTCTTAAAAGCATGTTGTTGTTGTCTTGTGTGTATACGATTTCTTACAAAACTACGCAATTTGTAAAATGCACAATAGATCATATCTTTAAATTTTCATACTGATAAATATTTGCCTTGAAAACTTCAACATATCTATTTTGTACTATTATTATTAAGTGGCTAGCTCCTACGACAAAGCCATATACCGTTTGCCATTCCTTCTCATATTAAGTGCCCAGGTTTATATCAGTATTTTTCTCTTTTGGGTTATAAGCGGCAGTGAAAACAAAAATTTTAACTGTAAAGCGATATCTCACAATAATTTCTTGCAAAAAAACCGACTCCAGAATAGATAGACTGACACAGGGTCATTGAATATAAAATAAAAATTTTAATACACTATTTATTTTAATTTACTATAATAGTTCAAAAGATAAGATCCTAGATATCAAATATTATCACGCATGGAGAGTCCCTTTAATTTCTTGTTCTGAATGTTTGTTGTTGTAGCAAGCATGTATATATATGTATAAAGATTTTGTGTAATTTTAACCTGTGATTATAACGGTGTAATATAAAATGACATCGATAAACTTAACTTTATTTTTTAATACTTTCTTCTACTTATGAGCGTTCATTACTAATTTACAGACATGTAAAAGCTATATCTCTTCTTCGGGCACCCTTTTTAGGTGGGACCAACATGTAAGCAATTCAATTAAAAAACATATTTAAAATCGGTTCAGAAATGATTGATGTTTGTATAAAAAAAAATTCAGATAAATTAATAACTTTCCCCCGATTAAAACAACAAGAGTTAAGGAATAACTTATAATCAATCACTATTATTAGTTAGTCTACACAGATTTTTGTGCTTAATCGTCAGATACAATTGCTCTTGCTAAACGTTGGCTCGGCATGTTTTATGTTTTAGATTTTTACGTCTTGCCATAGTGATAGTTATTCCATTATGATACTGATACTTGTAAGGCAACCGCGAATGAGCGTTGCCTTGCAAATAATTTCATTACATATTTTTTATTTTGAAATTAATTTTTATAAATTTACAGCCGTATGCATAAAAACTTAAAGCAGGTTTACCTGCCGTTGTTAAGCACAATTTTCTAAAGTTGTATTCAAAAAACGCTTGTACCTTAAAATACCTTTGTTAGCTTTGAAGTAGGAAAAACCTACTTTAAACCTACAATAAATTGACAGTTCAATTTTATTATTGAAAGTTCAAAAAGAAAACAAATTGTGTTTACAATAAACTGACCCGTTTATTTTAAAAGTGGCATAAGTTAACTTTAAATTGATTCTATTTATTTAAACAAATTTTTATTTAAAATTTTCAAATATAAATATTTTTTTTATTACTAAAAATGCAAGAAAATTAATTCTTATAAAAATTATTATAGTTTTTTTTTTTGTTAGGAAGAAAAAAATGGACTAAATTTTCAAATTTACATTATTAGATTCTAAACTTAATATTCAGCCTCAATTCTACTTTAATTTAAATACTAACTTTAAATTGTGATTAATTACTTTAATACCTACGCTAATGTGAATGAAATAGTATTTTATCTACCTCTATTAAGATTTTTCTGCAAGAGAATCGTATCTCCAAATGTGATATTTCTGTGTGGAGCATACATCTTTCAGTGGTGGAACTTTTCTCTTAAAAACAAATACGATTTAATCATCCATCTTATATATTTTTCGACTCTCTATGACCTTTGATTTTCATAACTTTAAAAGCATTTTTGTCATATAGACTGTTTCCGAGTTATTACACTCTTTAGCAATAAACGCTTGCAGCGTGTTGAAGTGTTACAACTGCAACAAATTTTAATTCTTAAGCGAATGATATATTCATCTATGTGAGAATATTAAATGTGTCATGAGAATATTCATGTCTATGACCATGCGTTTCTGGCGACAAACACTATTTATCGCAAATTTTTATTTTTATTTTTTTTTTTATTTATTAATAATTGATTACAATAATGCAATTGTAATAATTAATTTTTATCTCGTAAAATTAGATAAATTTGTTTTACAATTTGTGAAGAAGATTTATAGAGTATTTCAATGTTGTGACCGTTAATATTTTTTACACAGCTTGCTGTTTGGATAAATAGGAAGAGTTTTGTTCTAATATTGTGAAAAGTTTGACACTCGTCCAATATGTGGTAAATGGCAAGTTGCGTATTATGTAGACCAAAAATTTAGAACATTGGGTTTTATCTAGTCAATATTTATGTGTTAACCTGCCATGGCCAATTCTCATTCTAAATATGAGGTTAGAAATCTTCCTAGGGCATGTTTTAGGGTAGTAGGTCGTTTTCTACTTGAATTTAAATTTTTGTGGCCATGATGGTAGTTGGACCATTGAATGTCCTTTCGGCTTGTATGCGTGATAAGACGGTGATTAAACCACTTAGGCGATATGATACTTGCACCGCGCCCTAGGAAGCCGAAAACTAATTTTTAGCAACAGGTTATTCCTAGTTGCAATTTCGAAGCAGGGCCGCCAACCCCCCAATCCTTGCTGAAGAGCTGGAGACTATCCAACACCTGATCCAGAACATATGACAAGCATGCTCACTGGATCCGGATCATTTACCCAATGTTCTCAGTAAAGGTGAAATGATCCTGGCCCCTTAATATAATTCATGAGGGCCGCGAAACCACAACCACTACGATATTGCCGAAGGGCCAACTTCAATAATCAAACAGAGAACAGCTAAAAAGCTAAAGAACCAAACAGCTGAACTCTGAGGCTTACTGATTCCCGTGGAAATAACGTGGAGCTTTCAGTTGACTCCCTGCTAGCTCTCAGTGGACTGAGGTCCCGTTTTTTCCTCGTTGACACATGTAATGACGATGGATTTCCATCAAAACATATCAATGTGCTCCCCGGGAGGTTTCGGCTTGTACGGGAGTTTTAAATTAAATTAAAAGATTTTCAGAAGTCTGGACACAGTGTAAAGTTATATATTTTGCTTGGGCAGTCGCGCCGTCGGCCTGTTCATTACTTGGTGTTCCAACGTGCGGTGAAATCCACATAATCTTGATTTTTTTTTAGGAGTTTTTATGCAAATGTTTCCAATTTTGGAATCTTAATCGCCAAAATAGATGAAAGACTATCAGTGGCTATAACAATTTTGTTTGGGTTACAAATTTGGCTGTTGCATATAGGGTTAACGCTTTGACCGTTTAGTTGCAGCAGTAATTGCAAAATAGGCCGTGTTCACGGATCACACCATCTTTGTGTAGCAAAGAAAGTAATGCTTGAACCATCGGTGAGTTAAATTTTCCATCCGAGATTTGATAGAACCTCAGCAGTGTTATAGAAAGTTTGAATATAAATTAAAGGTGCTGTTGCAGATTTAAGGTAACCAAATAATGTATCCACAAAGGCTGTTTCTTTAAGATGCCATGGAGGTTCAGAAGAACATTTGAACTAGCGTGAAAACTTTTGAAATTGATGTTATTGGAATAATCGCTACACCTTGCCATAGTGGATTTAATTTTGGGCTTTTAATTTTGGTAGCAACTTTAAAGATATTTTTATTTTGACATATAAAAATCTTTAGACATCGATCTTCTGCTGATGGCATGTCCGCTTCGGTCAAAATATTACAAAATGGGCTGGAAGGCTCCTATGCTGCGTCTAATTGCGGCATGATATAGAGTCTGCATACTTGCTATATTTGATTGAGCATTAAATTCTTATAGAGGAAGTGCGTAGTCGATTTTTGGAAAGGATAATTGTACGAGTTATATTAATCCTTGTTGATAACATTTGTTGTCCTCCGATGGAGGACCTCTCAGATATTAAACTGATAAGAACAGAACTACACTTTGATCCTAACTATAAGTCCAATAAGCGGTGATCTCGAATTTTTAATTTATTTAAATATTTAAAAAATCAACTTAAAGTTTAAGATCAAGCGTAAAAATAATAGCAAATGTTATTTTATATAATGCAAGAAATTACACAGGCAGTTCTGCTTTGTACAATTTTACGTTATGCATTTAAATTGCAAGAGATATTTTTAAGAAAATAAAAAAAATATTGAAAAGCTATAGATCAAATCATGGTGGGACTTTATATCACATTACCTCACTTCAAAACTGCAGGGTATAATATTTCGTTTCTATAATGTAAATAAATTATAATAACTCATATTATTTTTTGTTTTTTAATAAAATACATAAAATTTATTTTATTTTACTTTGTGAGTGAAATTTATTTCTTCATTTAATTTATTTTCATTTTTAAACTTTTTTTAATGATCTCTTACCATTTGCCTGTTTTCATAAAAATTTTTTCCAGTGATTATTTTTATGTTTTTTTTTTGTTCTCTGTGATAAAAAAACAAGGAAAATGAAGTCTATTTTATTTGTGTTGCCCTTGCTGCTGTTGTATTCTGCTATTTCTGCTGCTACTTTTGTTGTCGCATTGTGCTTGTTTGGAATAATAGCGTTGCAGCAATAAACTCATAAAATACGGTTGGTTGATTGTTTGAGTAGTTTTTGCATTTGTTGTTGTTGATTTTCATTTTTATTTTTTTTTCTTAATTTTTTTTTTTATTGAATGACTTGTTTGTTGTGAGGATTTAATGCTTCATTGAATAAATTATGCCAAACCGCGCGAAAACTTATCGAAGTAGGAATATTACAAGAAACGTGTATAAATACTTTTAAATAAATGAAATATAAAAATAAATTGTTATAATAACCCATGCAGAAATGTCTAATAAACACTTAGTCCTCTGTAAACGCTAAAGGTTGTATAACCCATTCTAAGTGCACTAAATAAGTCGGGCAATAGTTTTTAACGTATGCTGGACGAACCGACGTCATCGACAAAAGTGCCCCTGTAGGCTAGTAGGTAGTGTACTAGCTTTTCAGTGTGGGGATTGTGGGTTCGATTCCCAACGAAGACCTTGGTTTCTTTCACTACAAAAATAAAAATTGACTGTCGGTCTGGGCTGCTCAGCGATAAAGGCATAGTCACTGGTCGCTGTGCTGTCTTTATGCGGCAGTTAATTTCCGACTATCCTTCTACTTTCACCACGATACTTGACTAAATAGGCATTGTTGCCTGAAGTGCTACTTCTCTTTAAAAAAAAAGTCGGCATGTGGATACATTCGCATATCCGAATTGTGCAACAAGTAAAAAACGAATCCTTAAATACTACCTTCTGGTACTCCTGCTTTAATTCGCACAGATGAGGTAAAAAGGCCTTCTTCTTCAAGAATAAATATAACTATAGAAGTCGTTGGGTAAATAAAGTTTTAACTTGTATAGTAAGCCTTCAGGCCATACTTTCTCAAAAGCTTGTGAAACGTCGACAAAAATCGCTAAACAGTATTTTTTCTCGTCAACGGTTATTTTAACTGAATTTACTAATTTATGATTCGGTGTACATCTTTTTTCGTTCTAAATCAGGCTTGAAAAAATAACTACAGGCTTAAAATGACATTAAAGATGCAAAGTATTATTCTCGCTTTCACTCGATGAAGTTCTATGATTATTATATAGCTTCTTTGTGCTTAGACCAGCAATTGCCCTTTCAATATCACGAAGGTTAGATTTTAGTGGTGAAACTGCTTCACCATCGATGGATGATAATTCAGTTATATCAGTAGATTCGTTCGGGGTAAATACATTTTTTAAATGCGTAACAAATAGTTTGCCTATTTTGGTTTCTTTTCTTGCCCAGCTACTGCCTGGGGTACGCAAAAAGGCTTACGTATAACAGGTTTTATGAGGTTTTTTGTTACAGACTTTAGAGTGGCTTTAAGAACTGATAAGTGTCGTTTTGGAGACGCAGTTCTTTGTGATTGCAGTTGTTCTCTTAGTCGTTTAGTAATTTCTTTTAATTCGTTTTTTAATTGAGTAGATCCATGAGGTTGCCACTCTTTCAGTTAAAAGACATTCCACATTTATAGAATAAATTCTTTTGTAATGAATTTCTTCTCGAAAATAATATGGCAATAAATATCTTGAACTGAAAACTCTGGAGAGGTATATGCGAAACCTCGATAGAGCTTATGAAAGAGTTAACTGGTAAACGAGCTGTTATATCGCACTCACTTTTCGAATTTTATAGTCAGTATATTCGAGCAAATCGTCACAAATAGCCTGACGCTTGGTCAATGCAATCAAATTATCAATCTTCAAGTAAAAAACATGGTTATGTTTAGTCATCAACCGATTCAGACTCATTTAAACTTAACAGGTTTTTTTTATAAACAAAATTCCTGGAGATATAAAGCGAAACCAAGTCACAGTAGACACTCGTTTGGTATGTCCTACACTCTAGTCACATTATTGGATTTTATATCCTAAAAGACAAGGTCAATAGAGGTCGTTTCAAAAAATGACATCTTAGAGACTAACTACCTGAGAGTTATTTGTGACATTCGACCAGAAACGCTTTAAACTTCGTCAAATAAAATAACTTTTTGATTAACTTATCGCTTAACACATATTTTTGTTATGCTATCTAGCAGACACTCAGAACATAAAATTAATCAAGAAGGAACAAAGGCAAAACTAAATTGTTCGGAGCCATAATCTTATAATACTAGAGTAAATTACTGCATTGGCTGGCAATGCAAAAAGCCTCGTAGTCAACGAAATATTAAGGGTAAAAGCCATGTCTGGAAGTCCATGATGAAAAGCAAAGGACATTGAATTCTATTTGACTTGATTAATACTTTCTAAATGAGCAGGATGATCCGTAGTTATGGTAAAACTTAATATTTGCGAAAGAGCTACAGTTAATACAAATTTACTGGTACCTCACGCCAGCTAGGCGAGACGCAGTTTTCCATAATTCTAGAAAGAAAAAAACTTCATAACTTCGAAGAGGGAACTAAGAATTTAACGAAACGCCAATACGAAATAGTCAAGCCTCAACAAGCAAATATGCAAATGAAATTCGAATTTTCTACATTAAAATAAAACATCATTTACTGCGGAAGAAATATTTTTCGCAAAACCGTCCTGTAATCATATCGGCTGGAATATTTATAAAAAACGTTTAGTTTTTTAGTACTATTAAACACAGGAGATGTCTTAGGAGATAGCCCACAAAATATGAAGCGATCACCACATTCAAAGAAGAAACATTGTCTTCTTGGTCGAACATCAGACACATCAAGCCTAATGATTGAAGGCAACTATTACCTTAAAAACTTTTGTTGTTTAGCACTACATAGACGCAATAAAGTAAAATTTTTAGAATAAAAATATTAAAAATTATTACAGGCTCAATTGTATTGAAAAATTATGGGGATGATGAAATGTACAATGGACACTTCATCAATTAACGACACTGAACACGGTATGGAGCAAGCAAATTTTGAGCCAGTTAAGTAGACTTGAACAGGTGAGAATATTACTCGTCCGTCGAGCTTATAGAAAATTACAACTATAGAATTATTTCAGGTAGCATGATGTCCAACCTTTTATAATTATATTCTCGTCGTTTCGGTAAAACATACAATAATTATGTAGAGTAATAGGCGAATGCTATAAATCGTATGAGGCTATACACAATAATGCAAGGGAAAGCATCTAAAATTATCACGCCTGCGATTGAAACAAAAATGAAATGAAAACAGATTTATTTAGATTTTTGTTTCGAGGTAACAGCAAGTGAGATCAAAAATGTTCGTACTCTCAGTGAAAATTTTCAAAATCAACAATTCGGTTACAACAACAAATACATCACCACTGAGTACTGATAACAGATAAAAGTTCTGCAAGCTACAGTGAAAGTGAGAGAAGTATATTTAGCATTTAGCTATATGATGAGAATACAACTCTGAAAATCTATGTTTTCCTACGTTCGAATGTGAATTTAATTTTTTTTTTTCACTCTCAAACCGTTGCTGAGACTGAAGTGTTGTCATTAAAAAAAAAACTCATCTTGTTTTTGGTGACAAATGAAGCATGTTTTATTGTAAACACATCTATCACTATCTCATTTCATTGCTTCAGCTGTTGCTGCTGTCATTGTGTTGTTAATGCTTAAAAATTACACAAAAGAACGGAAATGTTGATCGTCTAAATTCAGTATATATAAATAGGGTTGAATGTACATAAAATATTAAAATATTAAATACTCAGGCAAAAAAGTTAAAATAAGAAGGCCCTAACAACGATCGGTGTTCACCAAGTGTAAAATATAATCGAGTAGTTTTCGTCTGTTCGTTTGTCACAGCAGTCACCTATCTGTGAAGTAACATTGAAAAAAGAAATTTCTTTAAGTAACTCTGGCGACGTATGCCATCGATAAGATACAATTACTAATTTGAAGATCCGCTTGCACAAATTAAATTAAGAGCGACCGCTTGCGAGAAAAATTATGATGATAAAGGTTTCCATGACCATGACACCGATGCTAAGTACAAGAAAGTGCGTGCTTTATAATATTAAAAAGTATCATGCATAGTCCGCACTGTTGAAAAATACATTTTTTGAGCAAACTTACAGCCATTTTAAAGGGTTTTTCAATAGCAATTTTATTTTCTAAAACAAAATAAAACAAACAAAAAAATTGATTAAGATGATTTAAATTTGTATTGTATTACCAAGAGAAAATTTCGGCAATTATGAATGAAAAATGATATCTGGCAAATGTACACCAAGATCACGCTGACAGGTGTCGATTCTTTCATCAAAGTTTTTAATAACTTTTTGGCACAATGGCGGTTTTATATCGTTGATCACATCACAGATTTCCAGTTTTAAGGCAGAAATCGGCTCGATTAGCTCCGTGTAGACTCTGTACTTAACACAGCATAATCCTACAAAAAATAATCCAGTGGTGTTAAATCACACGACCTGGCTGGCTACTTAACTGCTGATTATCGTGAAATTACGAGGAAAATTTGGTTTCCAATAAATTGATCGTTCCATTGGCTGTGTGATTTCGAGATAAGATTTACATCTGCACCTGGCCGTGGGCCTTAATCAGATGGTGGTCAAACCACTGTGAATGAAAAGCAACATCATTCACGTCCTAGGAAGCCAAGGACTAATTCTAGCAGCAGGTCTTTCCTAGTTGCAATCTCAGCGGTTCCAGAGCAAGGCTGCAAACCACTACTCCTTGCTGAAGAGCTGATGACTATCCAACTCCTGTCCACAACACATGACTAGCATGCTGACTGGATCTAGAATCATTCACCAAGTAGGTGCGATTAAAGGTGAAATGATTCTGGCTACCATAAAAACAGACCTTTATGGGGCCGCAAAAGCACAGCCACCACGATACTCCAGAAGGGCCAACCTCAATAACCAGTTGGAGAAACAGCTAAAAGTCTAAAGAGACAATTAGTGGAACTCTGCGGGCTACCGATGGAAATAACGTGGAGCTTCCACTTGACGCCTACTGCCTTCAGGGGACTGGGCTGCCTTATATCCCCAGCAGCACAGGTCTAGATAGTCAAGCATTCTATAAAGACCGATAAATGTGCCCCGAGGGAGGTTGTGTGATATGTGGCCAAAATTAAATTGTTAGCGATAGCGTGATCCATTGGACGTTACCGTATTTCCAGCCTCATCTTCAAAAAAAAAAAAAAAAACGGGCCAATCAATCTCCAAAACACATACCGCACCATACAGTGACACGTTGAGCATACAAAGACTTCTCAATAAGTGCTCTAGGAATATCAGAAGCCCAAATGCGGCAACTTTGCTTGTTGATATACCCTGGCTAGTGAAAACCGGCTTCACTTGAAAAATGAATTTTTCAGAAAAACCAACCGGTTGTTACAGAATGAATTGAGCGAATAACCGCGATGTGAATAGTCGGTCGGTTTCAATTCCTGAACCAGTTGAACCTTGTAAGGCTTCAAAGTCAAATCCTTACGCAAAAATCGCCACGTGGTGGTTTTGGATAACCCCAATTGTTAAGAACTTCGACGAATTGACAAATTTAGATCTGCTTCAATACTGTGGCTCACGGCTGTGACGTTTTCGAACATGCATTGGTCGACCCAAATTTAACAAACAATTTCTTAAAAGCGGTTTTAGAAGGACGATCATGGTTGCCTGAAAATATCACGAGTTTTACGAAATGTAATTTTAACAGAACCAGCATTTTCAAAGCGGATTTTAATTATTTTAATGCGATTTTTGAGCGAAATTTAAAAGGATTAAACATTGTTAAAGTATCAGGAAGATAACTTTATTCCGATTAATTAGTGCTGTCCAAAAAGTTTAATGCTTTTAATACTCATTCAGGAGAAAATAATCTTTAAAATATAAAATAAGGAAACAAAAATGATATGAAAGTAAAATAAATTATAAATTAATTTAAAAATACACGTGATTTCAAAATGTACACATAAATAACTTTCGAAATCATAACTTCTGAAGAGATCATTAAAAGATAACACAAGGTTGATTATTCGTTATTCTGCTAATTGTGTTCTATAGATACCATTGCCATTTGGCATTATTACTGTTGCAGTTATTCCAATTTGCTGTTTTTTAGGCAAAACGTAATTAAAAATAATTAACGATTTAAATTCTCTTTTAATCACTTTTACCACTCAATCTTCCCCCATCAATTTGTTCATTTATTAAGCATGAGCCATGAGTATTTAAATTAAGATTGTAAGCAAACAATGCTTTTATCATGGATTTCACTGTGAACAGAAGCATGAATTAATTAGCTGGTTGGTCAATTTTGGGTGCCTGTATGTGTTTCTGTCTATGTGTGTGTGTTTATGAAAATTTATATTTGTAAAGCACAGAATTAAAACAGCTGTGTACGGATGCTTAAGCTTGATGGCAATGACGTACACTTTTTGCTATTTTCCAGTCCATTTTTATGAAATTTAAATAGGTAACTTATTGTTGTTGTCGTTGCTGTTGTTGTTGTTGTGGTATTATTTGGTTGCATTACAACCCGTTAAATTTTTCATAATTTAGCATTATGCAGTGTAATTATTATTGCAAATTGTAAAGAGGGTGATAACTAAATTAAAATTTCATAAGTTGTTTATTAGTGGCTGTTAATTTAATATGCAATAATTCAAAAAAGAAAAGTCTAATTTACAAGAGCAATAAATCTATTGTAAATTTTATATTTCCAACAGTGTTTTTTGTTTTTGTATAATTTTAGCAATTTCATGACCTTTTCACCATGACCATTACGGTAAAAAGCTTTGTTGCGTCTAATGAGCAATTTATTTAGTATTTAGTATTAAAAGGTTGTTACTTTCACTTCTACTAAGTGCATGTGAATACAGGAAAAAGCAGCCGCAGTAGAAAATCTTGAGTTCATACCCAGCATTTTTCCAAGTAAAAAGAGAATAAATTGCTTTTAGTTGCCAAGGTGGGTGAATAACTCATTTGATAAAAGTCTATAGAAGCAAAATACTGTCTCGGTAGTCCCTAAAATAATCCTCATTCATATACAGCTAAAACCATTGTTTTATTTTCAAATGTGTTAAATCTAAAAATAGAATGGTGACCAAAGAGTTGAAGTAAAATTCAAAACCTAAAAGACATTTATTTGAGTGCGTGTTATACTGAAATATACCTCGCTGCCAGGAAAGACTCTATATCGTTTAAAATGAAAAAAATTTTTCTTTTTCAGCTAATTTCAAATGAAATTTATAAAAAAGAAATATTTTAAGATAACGATGTGTAAAAGTGTGTAATAAGTTCTGCTTCAGGCAACTAAACTTCAATCATCTTAAATTTTTACGACAAGTTTGGATGAAAGCCGCCGAATACAGTTATGATTTTCCTTGATGAACCCTTTTTTCATAGTAATTTGAATAAAATATTTGAATGTTTGTTTTTTCTTCTCCAAAATACGCTGCTGAAAGCTTTTATACTATTCTTACATTTTTTCCATTTAATAAACGTCTTTTATTGCAAAATTATAACACAGTACTTTAGAGTTTTAAATTAAATTAAACGATTTATTTTCATTCAATGCACACAAAATAAATACGATCGTAACTTGAGTTAATTAACTTTCCCTGTAGTTTGTGCTTATAAATCTGTTTTATGTTGAGATCTGTAAGAACCGTTTTAACCGCTCGAGCTCGAAAAAAATATCGTCAGCATAGTAACTGATACTCTGTCGAGATCTGGCGGTGGTTGACTGCTTTGCGGGAAATAAGAATTATTTGCAAATATACAAGCTAAAAGGTTAGCTTTATCATCCGGGTCAGTGAATATTTGATCATTCTTTAAAAGAGTCGAAATTGAAGAACTGGCATTATCCCGTACTCTTTTAAAAAATGACCAAAAGTTCTTACTACCCCCAGAAGTAGCAAGAACCTTAGCATGAAGGCGCTCTTAGTAATTTGGCACACGAAGATCTTTTCCTTTTACGTAGCGAATCAGTATCTGCATTTTTGTTTCTACGCCAGGTATTGAATGCTTCCTCTCTTGATCTGACTGCATTTTTGCACTTCTGATTAAACCAATACTTTGATCTGGTTTTAGTCGAAATTGTTTTGGATGGAATAAAGGTTTCCATTCCAAACAAAATTATGTTTACAACCATTTCCGCCACGGCATTGACATTATTGTCCAAGAAACATAGTTTCCAATTAAATTGCCTAAAAAATTCGTTAAGTTCAGCTTAACGAGCCTTCTCATAAATATATTTTAGACGTTTGGTAGCTGATTTCGAAACATCGTGAAGCTTCGAATATGAAAAGCAGGCGGAAATGGTACAGCGATTGGAGTTGCCGAGAGGTGCACAAACATTAACTTCATACTTTTGGAGGTGTGAAGTTAGAAAAAGGTCGAGTGTATTACTATGGTGCCCATCAACACAAGGAATGTGTGTTGGCTCATTCACTAATTGCGCAAGGTGATTGCGCGCGGCAAATAGCTCAGCATACTGGCCTTCTGTAGTTGTATGGTCTGAATGGTGAAGCCAAGACCAGTTGTGAACATTGAAATCACCAGCAACAACAATTTCACTGTTCGGACAACTGTCGAGAATCTTCGATATGGAGTCGGAAAAAAAATCGAATCCAGCTAAGGTTTTATCCTCTCCGGTATTTGGACTTCTATAGAGAAACCCGAAATGCAAGGGGTGTGACCTGATTCTGAATTTAACCCAGAGACAACTAAATTCAGGATCATTCGTGCCCAATCGGATACACAACCTTATTGCGAATATAAATTGCAAGACCCCGGTAAAAATTAATTAGCGACAGTAGGTGATACCCAGGTAACTGAAAACTCTGTGGATCAGCGTCCTCAGACACCTGAGTCTCACAAAAGGCTAAAATATCCGGCCGATGGAGACAAATGTGAGCATATGCGGAGAAAGAATTCGCTCTCAGTCCGCGTATGTTGCAGAATTCAATTCTGAATTTTCCCGCCAAGACAATGAAAGAAATTCAAATCTGACTCTTTAACCTACTATACTGCGACCAATGCATTGACCTCAACTTTTTAGACTACTTAGTGATCAGTGCTAGGCCTTCATCACAAATAGTCCACCAAAAGTAAATACAATGGCAACAGTAAAGCATTAGCAATTCCAGGTAAAAAGAGGGACAGTTCTCCCATAAACAAGAATAATCAACTTTAAAATCATGCCATATTGTTGTTGTTGTTAATATCATTCAATGTGGGTGGCTGTTTGGCTACGTATTTAGTTTTTGTTTTGTGGTTGCAGTTCTTGTTTTCTGTTGGTTAGCTTATTTCGTGGAATTTCTTAAAAGCATGTTGTAAAACACACATTAGATCATTTCGTTTACCTTTTTACTGATATATATTTTCTTTGAAAACTCAAACAAATCGTCTTCGTAACAATATATTTGATGGACTACGTAGTATAGTTAAGTTTTTAGGATGTGATTGACGTGGCATTATATTATAAGCGTAGATTTTTTTCTCGACCACTACTCATGCAAGAACTAGATTGTTGCGAGATTGTGATTGAGCGTATAATTCGCCTTCTGCCTTTTGATACACACCTCCAACTGGTGCGGTCAATTACTGAATGAATACGACAGACAAATTGGTGCTGTCATCTGCGAAAGGATTAAAGGTTTGACAAAGAAAGTTGTTTAGAACAGTAATAAATAGTGTAGGAGAAAGAAGAGATGAATTATAGTAAAATAAAACTATTATATAATTATAGTTAGAACTGAAGAAGCCACGTAATTTATTTAAGCAAAATGGCGAGTATTTATTTCAAATCATTTCACCAACAAAGGTCTTGTAAAAATAAGCCTACAATAACTTCACAGAAGCGGCTCCAAAGCACCTATTTGCTCAATAAATTCTGTCAATAATTTTAAAAACGAATAAAGTAAATAAACAAGAACTATACGTCGAACAATTTCGTAAAAAATAAAATTACGACGACACAGAAAACTCATTCAGAAACAAATCATTAAACAGAACGCTTTTTTCTAACAAATCCTTGTAGCGCATTTATAAAATTTTTATTTGGGTACGGTTTTACGTCGACCCTCGTCAAATTTGGTTTGTGAACAAACCGATTTCAGCTATTTGCCATCTTCAGTGTTTTCTCTTATACCAGTTTCGTTCTATTGTCAGCTGTGTTTATATAGTTCGTATCGTTCGTGTTTTTCTCTGTGTTATTACATTCGTCACTTTTTTTGGTCTGTATCTCTCTCTCCTTTTTCGTTTGCTTGATTTTTACCTAATTTGTCTCTCCCTTTCCATTCACCCCTCTTCCTGCCTAAACCCCTTTACGACCATGCTCGTCATCCGTAAAATCTCTCCATACAAATTTTATTCTTAACTACATGTTGTTCTGTTTTATTTATTGTGATAACTAAAACAAAAGCACAACGTAAACTCAAATATAAGTGCAACGTCTAAAAATTTTACTGTTGCTGATTTATTTAAAAATATAATTTTAATTTAAGTAAGGATATTTCGCATTTAAATTTGTAGGTATACGAGTATCTTAAACACAGCTGTGCCGTCATGTAACTTAATTTAAACAAAGTTCAAAATAAAAGGATTTTTAAAATTATATGCGTCATTTCATTGAATATAAAAAGAATTTAATGAAAATCAAGATTATTTGTTTCAGTATACTCTGACAAATCATCATGAATAGACTCTCGCTTGAACAACGCTACGAAATTATCCAAATTTACTTTGAAAATCAGTCGTCGATTCGCGCAACTTATAGACGAGTTCGTCATTTTTATGGCGTACATAATCGTGCATCTGAACAAGCCATTCGTCGAACTGTCGATAGATTTCGTACCACATACTCTCTAGAGGATGCAATAACCCAACACGTCGAAGGAATGTGCGTACTGAAGAGAATATCGCCGCTGTAAACGAAAGTGTGGAAGAAGATCCAAATTTATCAATTCGTTGTCGGTCGAAGGAATTGGGGCTCTGTCCGTCCCCTACGTGGAAAATTTTGCGCAAAGATCTCGGCGTACACCCATATAAGATCCAGCTGGTGCAGGAATTGAAGCCACGAGACCATTATATGCGTCGTTCTTTCGCCGATTGGGCTCTAAAGCAGTTGGCAACTGACCCGTTGTTTTATCGCAAAATTGTGTTCAGCGATGAGGCGCATTTTTGGCTTAACGGGTTTGTTAATAAGTAAAATTGCCGCATATGGAGTGAGACCAATCCACAACAGACCCTACAGACTCCATTACATCCAGAAAAATGCACCGCTTGGTGCGGTTTTCACGCTGGTGGCATCATCGGATCTTATTTCTTCAAAAATGAGGCCAGAGCTCGCGTTACGGTCAATGGAGATCGTTACCGCACCATGATCAATGATTTTTTGTTTGAAAATATGGATGACATTGATCCGGACGAGATGTGGTTTCAACAGGATGGCGCTACGTGCCATACAGCGAACGCAACCATCGACTTATTGAAATCAAAATTTGGCGATAAGTTGATTTCGAGAAATGGACCTGTCAATTGGCCTACAAGGTCGTGCGATTTGACACCACTCGACTATTTCCTGTGGGGCTACGTGAAGTCACTGGTTTATGCTGATAAACCAGCAACAATTGACGCCTTGGAGGACAGCTTTGTTCATGTTATTCGTGACATACGCCCAGCAGTGCTCGAAAAAGTGGCCCAAAATTGGACGTCCAAAATGCGCTTCGTCAAGAACAGCCGCGGTGCCCATATGCCCGAAATCATTTTCACATGTTAATGTCACTTATTGATCCTTCGAATAAAAAAGAAATTTTGATTACAATTTAATTTTTTGTGTTATTTTTTACAATTTCAAGTTCTATCGGGCTTAAAAAAACACCCTTTATTTTAAAGGATTAGGAACGTAAAAATATCGCTATACAGTGAATATTGTGTTGAAGTTCTATCGTTACTCTTGTGTTAATTAAGCTTATTTTAATTAAAGTTTGAAGTAAATTTATAGTATTTGTAAACACAATAAATCATGTTGTCTTAATTAACTACAAATTAAGACAGCATGACAGTTTAAGTGTGGTACCTTATTTGGCGAGTTGTCAAGTTGGGGATGCAGCTGGTGAAACAGACTGTCAGTCTTAGCTTAATTGTCAGCACAATCCGGTAGTGTCACGCATCAAAGTCTTTTTTAGCTCTGAAAATGCTGGTATACGGGTCTTTACAGAAGAAAATGTTATGGAAGTTTGGTTAAATGAAACAGTTTAACATACTGACATCTTATACCAAATTGGCGTAGTGCACGGCCAGTTGAGGATATAACAACTGAATTGATAAAAAATCTCAAGGCCATTCTAAAAAAAAGCTTTCTTCAGGCTTTTGATCAGCAAGAAAAAAACGAGCTTACTCCATATTTATTAATAAATATTTAAAAGGAAACAGGCATAAAAAATCACCTGTCAAATAGATTTTCAAATTAAGATTTTGAAACTATTATTGTGAATTTCGCGAGAAGCAAAAGACTCTAATCCCCTGTTTACTCTTCTGAAGATCAAAAACTTCTGTATAATAAGTTTTCCGATTTTTAAATGTTTCCTTTATTTCTTTATAAGTTTTATACTGCCAGGTTTTGATAAGATTTGTATGCCTTAAAACTTACTGCCGTTACCGCTATACCATTACGAGAGTGCTGCTGTGTGTATCAAGAACAATTGTCTTTTAATTACTTTTGGTTATGTATGTGAGAGTTATAAAAGTTTTATTTGCTGCTTGCAATACATTTAAAACGGAGCGAATATTAACCTGTTTATAAATTAGTAGACTTGTTTGTTTTATATTTATCTTCTATTCTTCTGAATTTTTCCCAATGTTAATAAAACTCAAATCTAATAAACAGCATTTAGAAAGACAACACAAATTGAAGCTGTAGGTATTTCACCTTACCACAGCGCTGACGATAAACCAGCTTATAACAGCACAACATAAAATTCTCAAAAGTAATTAGACAACATTTCATTGTAAAAGTTTAAAATCTTTGCTACTTTACTAACAAAAGTTGTGGTTTTGGGAATGAAGGCAGGCAGTACGATTTGTCTAAACAACATGGATGGGATTTGCTATAAGCGTTTCCTCAACGCATATTTTTTAATGAGATTTCCTGTACTAACAGGAAGGGGCCATATTTATTGTTTCGTTTAAAGAAAAACAAATTGAAAGGTTTTCTTTTTATAACGAAGAAATTTTAATACAAAAGTTTAAATACGAGGGTAGTAAAAAAAAGTTTGTGAATGTTAAAATATGTAGTATTAGAAAATAAAGCGACAAAATTATGTCGCTTGTCGTAAAACAATAACTTAACAAAATTTTAACAGCACCCTATACGCTACCGTTGCAGGAACGTAAACTGCTTTTTTACAGCTTTGGCTGTTTACCATGCGCTCTACTCTTTTCCGTTCTAAAAGCTTTCTGCAGCATTTTTAACAAAAAATAATTTGAACTCAGTATGCTTCCAAACTTTCCGTTTCTATTTAATTTTCTTCTGGCAAATCCTTAATTTTCACAAGGCTCTTACAATAAGTTTTTTTTCTCTGACATAATAACCTCTTCCATTAGGTTATTATTATTAAAAATATTCAAATTTAATTAAATTTTTAACTGATTCAGATATTACCTTAATTAGACAATAGTGTTTTTGTTTTTTTTTAATTAATCACATAATTGATTCACTTAAATCTTCAATTAGGAATAATATTAATTATAGAAACGCAACGAATAGCCGCAGCTTATTCCAGTCGTTTAACCCAATTGCTCTATGAGCACACTCCTTGTCGCAGTAATGTTCGTGTTCAATGGCATCGCATCGCCCATTAAATGGAGAACGCTCGTCGTACTTGGACATCAAGAACCAGTAGTGAAGAATCCATGGCACGACGATGAATGTCGCAATGCTACTGAACAGAAAAGTGAGGTTTATCTGGCAACACTACACACAGTAGCAACGCGAAATGCACGAGAAAAATGCGGAAAGAAAAGGAGAAAAGTAAAACGTCTATTTCACTAAAAAGGAGGGAATTCGAAAGGCGCGAGTGTGAGGAAATCGAGATATATAGGACGCAAAATGAGGCCCGAAAGGTTTATCAGAAAGTGAAATGACAGAGGGTTTCTGTACTGGAAATGTCTTCTTTTAAAGATCAACAACGAAATCTAGTAACAAAACAAGAAAGCACATTGAAAATATGGAAACAATATTTACACAATTTGAGGGAAATGACAACTGTGTGATTCGATTTACATCCGCGCCTTGCCATGAAGTCTTAATCAGAGGGTGGATCTAACCACTGCATAATTTGGAACGTCATGCTCGTCCTAGCTATAATTCTATGCAACAGAACTTTCTAGTTGCAACTTCGATGATTCCAGAGCAGAGCTGCAAATCATCACTCCTTGCTTAAGAGTTGGAGACTTTCCAACTCCTGTCCAGAACACATGTCTAGCATGCTCACTGGACAGGATCATTCACTTAGGGTGTCATTAACAGTTAGATGATCCTGGCCACCATAATAACCATTATACTGTTATGGGGCCAACCTCAATAATCAGTCAGAGGACAGTTAAATGTCTAAAGAGACAAATAATGAACTCTGCGGGCATTACTGATTCCCGTGGGAATAAAGTGGAGTTTCCAGTTGTACCCCTGCTGACTTCAGGGAACGGGGCTCCCTTTTTCCCCCAGTTGCACTGTGTCTAGATAGTCGAAGTTCCATAAAGACCATATATATGTGCCCCCAGGCGGTTGGGAAATGACAGTGAGGCTCCCATTGAACCAATTAATGATGACGGAGTTGAATGTGCTCCGCCCAGCCCAGATTGAAATAGAAATAGCTATTCCAGGCTGAAAAACAACAAAGCAGCTGGAGCTGATGGCTTGCCGACAGATCTATTTAACTCCGGGGGTAATGAATTGATAAAGTGGATGCAGCAACTTATTTTTACAATCTGGTTGGATAAACGCATGAGCGATGATGGGAAACAGCGTACAATGCCCAGTTCACAAAAAAGCGACATGTCAGTGCATATGTACCAATTATAGGGGCATAAGTCTGCTTCCCATCGCTTCTAAGATCTTGGCCACAATGTTGTGTGAGTGACTTAAACCAAGAGTCAATGAAATAATTGAACCCTACCAATGCGATTTTAGACCTGGAAAATCCACCTCAGACCAGATATTTACACAACGTCAAATCCTGGAGAAAACGCACGAAAAGCACTTTGACATATGCCATTTAATCGTCGATTATAAAGCCGCTTTTGATAGCCCGATTAGAACAAAGATGTATCAGGCTGTGTCTGAATTTGGAATTCCGGCGAAATTCCGGAGGAATTTGTGTATCTCGGGTCATCTATAAATAAAAACAACAACATCAGTCTGGAAATATGAACAATAATAATATTGGCAAACGTTGGGCTAAACAGGCAATTTAAAAGTAGATGTCCTCTCTAAAATTACGAAAATAACGCTCGGCAAGACCGATGCTTTTATATGGCGCAGAATCATGGATACTTGCGAAGCTGTCTTTGGGGTATTCGAGAGAAAATATTCTTCGTAGAATATACGGATCAGTTTGTGTAAATGGAGACTATCGGAATTGTATGAATCATGAACTGTATGAGCTGTACGCTGACGTTGACATTGTAAAGCGCATAAAACTGCATAGTCTGCGCTGGCTAAAACATGTGGTGGGAATGAGTAAAGACACTCTCGTAAGGAGAATTTTTGAATGATATCGAATGCGTCCGGAGGAGAAGACGACCAAAGCTCCGATGGAAAGATCCGGTCCAACGACATCTCTCAGACCTAAATGTTAGAAACTGAAGAAGAAGTGCAGAAGACCGAAGCGCATGGAATGCTATCCTCTCTTCGGCCTAAGACTCACCAGGGTTGTATATGGTCATTTAAGAAAAAGAAGAAGTATTTAGTTAGTCAAAGAATAGTTGAATTTCATTTCAAACAATTAAAAAAGCTATTAGCCTTTCACTATGTTAAAGCCGATAGGCAGATATAGTTAAAATGTTAAGACGACAGCACCTTCATGCGTAAATGTTGAGCGTTTTCAAGCACTACAGAATAGATTAGTGGTCGAAGTAAAATATTTTATTGCTAGACGACGTTTTGACTAGAAGGTACGTGAATATAATTAGTAGAACTTTTTGCTCAAAGCTGAGTAAAAACAGGAAGCGGAAAACTGGCTAAGAGCTACTGTAATTTACTCTCCACACGTTATTAAATAATTTAATTTGTTTTCGACTGGTTCCAAAGGCAAAGGTTAATGTTAGCGATCTAGCATATCCGCATGGCATTTATATTTCTAACTAACTAAATCGTTAAATAATCTAAATAATTTAGTTCTAAGATACTTTCAAGGTGGAATTGAGTGAGACGTTTACCGTTCTAAAGAACATTTGACAAGAGAAGAGGTAAAGTTTTTAAACAACTTATATATAGCGCAAAAGTTTGTGCTGTAAAAGAGAATATACCGCATGTTTAATATTTTATAGTGTTTTATATACCTAAATAATAACATAAATTGGCGTCATCAACTGCCATCTAAATCTTAAACTAAAATGACACAGGATGACCTTTTCTTTAACCTAAAAATAAAATACGTCTACCCTCATGCAAAAAATGCAGATAATTACTTTACCTAAGGCCGTTAAAGTGCCTTTATTTACTTTCCTTTTTTTACTTTTATTACGGTTTCAAGTATCATCTCTTAAATTGGTTATAAGGCTACAAATTTTTGTGTAGTTTATTTTTAAGCTCTAGTCTTCTCCATCTCTCGGTTGATTATTGTCAAGGGATAATTTCCAAAATTGCATTAATAAAATAAGTTTATTAAGGCTATCTGTTTAACTTGCTGATTTAATTTAAAATTTTAAATAAATAAATCACTACCTTCAGATGTTGAAAACAAGTCGTTTTAGTTGGTAATTGGTTGTAAAGGCAGATAGGTTGAAGTAAAAGTAGAAAATTATTAACAAGTACCTGTAAAGATAGAAAATAAATGTTAAGTTAATAAATAAGTTAACGAGCATAGTTTAATTATTTAAGAAATAAAATCAGTAAATTTAATTCTGTATAGTGCAACATAGGAAAATATACTTTAAGATATTGTATCCAGTTGTAATATACAACATGAAACTTAAAAAAGTATCGCAAACTGCAAGTTAGGTTATGTACCCTATTTGACTTGGTTTTAATTTTGGGGAAATGACTGAACTGCTACAAAATAAACGTCACAGCAGGAAAATTCTTTATAATTTACCAATTATTTTGTCTTTGCACTAGTTCTCACAAAAAAATTCTTAGAACTAAAGCCTATTGTTCTTCACCAGCAAGGTCACGTATGCGTAAACCATGAAGCTATTGGAATACTCTTTAATTTCATATTTATTTTATTTGATTTTTATTTGTTGCTATAGCGTTCATAGTTCAACTGAGGCTGTACAAATTTAACATGGCTGCCTGTCAGGGTTGCAAAAAAAAATATTATTGCAAATATCACGTAAATTTTGGAATACCCCTTAATATTTAATATTTGTCATTGCAGTGGCTTTAGTTATACTTTCTTTGGAAATTGCCAGGCGTTACCTATTACTGTTCCAAAGAGTGTAACAGACGCCCAGACATCGTGGCAAAAACAATTGCAAAATTTAGATTAAGATGATTCAAATTTTTATTGTATTACGAAGCGAAAAGTTCGGCAATTATGAGTTAAAATGATATCTGGCAAATGTCCACCACGAGCACGCTCACAGATGTCGATTGTTTGATTAAAGTATTTAATGACTTTTTGGCAAAATTGCAGTCCTATTTTTTCAATCAAATCATGGATTTTCAGTTCTAAGGCTGATATCGATTCGATTGGCTCCGTAGACACTGTCCTTAACATACCCCCATAAATAATAATCCAGTGGTGTTAAATTACACGATTTGACTGGCCACTTAACTGCTGATTGAAATTATGCGATCGGAAAATTTGGTTTACAACAAATTGATGCTTTCATTGGCTGTGTGACATATGGCACCGGCTGTTGAAACCACATATCAGTGATATGCCCTCAATAATAACCAAAATTGAGTTGTTAGCATCTCGCAATAGGGTAATCCATTAACCGTCGCCACATTTCCAATCTCATCTTTGAAAAAAAATAAAACCGCCAAATAATGCCTCCAGACCACATAGCGCACCATGCAGTAGTACGTTGAGCATGCAAAGGCCTCGCAGTAATCACCCGAATGCGGTAATTTTGCTTGCAGACATACCCTGCTAAGCGAAAATGGGTCTGAAAAAATTATTTTTCAGAAAAACCAGCTAGTTGTGCCTGAATGAATTGAACACATCTACGGCGATGTGAACGGTTGTTCGACTTCAATTCCTGCACCAGTTGAACCTTGTAAGACTTCAAAGTCAAATCCTTACGCAATATTTGCCCTGTGGTGATTTAAGATAAATTCATATGTTGAGAACGTCGAGAAATTGATAAATTTGGATATGCTTCAACAGTATGACTTACGGCTGCGATGTTTTCAGTTGAACGACCCGGCCAAACATGCGTTAGTTCTCGCACATTTTGTATGGAAACTGTCGACTAAAATTTAGCGACCAAATTCTTAATAGCGGTTTTGGAAAGACGATTGTGTAACTTTAGCAAAATCACCATTATCATACTGAATTTTAATTATTTTAATGCGATTTTCATGCTAAATCGAATTCATTGCAACAGTTGCCCATGCATCTACTACAAATATGCCAAAAAAAACTAAATGTCAAAACTATCATATTGATGTTGTTGCCATAATTGAAAAACAAACTTCTTGTTGCAAAACCCGAAACATTTTTAACAATTAATTTTAAGCATTCATGGATTCTGCGAACGCATAATTATGTTCAGCGCTGAGATTCATTTTTGGCTTAACGGATTTCTTAATAAACAAAGTTAACGGACTTAGAGAGAAAGCAATCCACAATCAATCGAAATAAAAAGAACTTGCATTACCTAAGATAAAACTAAGTAGCAAAATTAAACAAAATGTTGATTTCGAATTGCAATTTAACGGCTGTCGGTTATTTTTAATGAAGATACGTAAGGAAAGTGGTATACGCTGGTAAACCAGGAATAATTGAGAAGAGAAAAAAAACCTTTTTTATGTTATTCGTTACCTACGCCAGTATTGCTCAAAGAAGTGGCCCGTATATGTTCATGAAGTTTAGCGTTTAATGAATTTGTACTCATTTTAGCATAGACAAGACTGTGATATCTGCCATCTTGTCCGATTTAGAATACTTCAAAATTACATATTCTCTGTTTATCTTGTCTCTCTTCATTTAGATGATTGTAGATATGGAAGCTATGAATTTTCCATTATTGTGGTAATTTCGGGTTTACAACTAGAAAAATTAAATTTATTAAAAAAAAATGGTACAAGGTTTTAGCGTTGTAATTTTTAAAAAAAAAACTGAAAAGACATGCCACTTATAGACTAAAGGTTTTAATAAATCCATCTTCAACACTCTGACTTGATGAATGCCATTACTTGTATAATTTGGAGCAAAATGCATCCATATGATTGTCCAAGAAAAGTACATTCAAATAGAAAACACCATAAAACCACAGTTTTAAGGTGAATGGAGAATAGTCTCGCTCAATTAGTACGAGGGCTGCTATTTATATTTCTGGCCTGGTAACACTTACTGTTGCTAGGCACCAGCTGATGTTTCCAGTGCAACCTTCACATTGTTAAACATAACCTCAACCAAAACATTTTGTCATTTTATTGTTGTTAGTGTTAGTGATAGCAGGTTGGAAAAGTGATCTTAGAAGAAAATGGAATTAACTCGTGAACATTTTCGTGCAATAATTTTTCATAACTTTCGACGTGGCCTGACACGACAACAGTGCACAGATGGACTTAATTCCTTATATGGTAATAAAGCACCTTCTTACAGCACCATTAAAAACTGATATAACGAATTCAATCGTGGCCAACAATCACTCCAGGGCGAATCCCGTGAAGGTCGTCCAACAACGGCTGTTGTGCCAGAAAACATCGCAGCTGTGCTTGAGCTGATAAAGCATGATCGTCATGTAATATAGCGCGAGATTGAGGCATCTGTAGGGATTAGTATGACAAGCATCAATAAGATCTTGCACGAACAATTGCATGTGAAAAAGGTTTGTTCACGTTGGATACCGCATAACCTGACAAACGTACAAAAGGATGCTCGTGTTGATTAGTGCAGGAAAATGTTGCAGAAATTCGCTCAAGGTGCATCAAAAGCAGTTTATAACATCTGCACATGTGACGAATCATGGATATACTCATATGATCCTGAAACAAAACAGCAATCCACCGTATGGGTCTTTCAAGACGAGCGAAATCCCACCAAAGTTGTTCGTGGAAGAAGCACATCAAAGCAAATGGTTGCCTGTTTCTTTGGCATTACCGGTCATGTGGCGACTGTGCCGTTAGAGCAACATAAGACGGTTAATTCGGCATGGCACGCTTTTATTTGTTTGCCAGAAGTCTTTGAGAAACTTCGGTAAAAGTCAAAGAAAAGACGCATCATTCTGCATCACGACAATGCGAGCTGTCACCGATCAGTTGAAACAATGGAGTTTTTGACAGGGCAAAACATTGAATTGATGGATCATCCGCCGTGCAGCCATGACTTGGCACCTAATGACTTCTTTTTGTTTCCGAACATCAAGAAAAAACTACGTGGACAACGGTTTCCTACACCTGAAGAAGCGGTTTCTGCATTCAAAACCCATGTTTTAGAAGTACCTAAATCGGAGTGGAAAAAGTGCTTTGAAAATTGGTTCTAACGCATGGAAAAGTGTATAAATCTTCATGGAGCATATTATGAAAAACAATAAAATAGATTTTGTCTTTAAATGCTTGTGTTTTTATCCTTAGGCCACATATATAAATAGCAGACCTCGTAAATGTTTCTCTGGTTCCTGCCGGTGGTCTTAATGTGACAGCGACGCTGACTATATGGCACCTTTAATAGATTTTTCTATTTCTAGTGAACGAAAAAAAAAACATGAAATTTTTGACAAAAGACAGACAGGGTACACAAAAAAAGCCTATCCAGTATGCATTCGGTTTCTTCTTTGCAATAGTATTTAACTATATTATGGCAAGAGAAGAAGTATTATTAACAAACAAACTAGAAAGTATTTTTATTGAAATAAGTTTTCATATTTCAAATTAATTTAATCAAAAAATATATTAAACAAATTTTTCACAATGACACTCTTAAAACAAAAAAAACTACAGAGAAAAAAAAATAATAATGACCGTCATCAAATTAAATCTTTCTAACTAAATCATGATATCAGCAAAAACAATCCGACCTTATTCATCTTATAATAAAGAAATAAAATAAATCACAAAAACAAGTTGATATTCTTGCTAACATTTTCCTCTCTCATATTAAAGGAATATTTGTCCTTACACTTGTGTTTGAAAGAAATGTACTACACATGAGTAAACAATGCCGTAATATAAATTATTTTATTAATAATAGAATAGACATAAGAAAATATATGCAAGAAGTTTTCCATTATGGTCAGGTAATTATCAAGATTGAACAAAATAAGTTATGTGAGAGATAGATATAGAACAGTTATAGTTTTTGATGTTTATGTTTATGGTGCTTTGATTAACTAGTTGGGTGCTTAACACAATAACTTTATTCTACACTGCACTGAAAACCGAAATAGAAATCTAGGACCATCAAATAGGTGTAACTGCATGCTAAATAAACACGTTATGCATCACAGTCTTTTCCCTTGATGAATGACTGACGACTATCTGAATCAAAAAATAAAATTGTTGACTTTATTGCTTTGCAAAAACCTTTCTAAGTTCGACTCTAAACCACAGACCAAAATGATTATGAAACGGTTCTCATCAATAACCGGTTAAGAAACTAGGACCATATTGCTTATAGCTTCAAAATCTACACGTCTCTTTTAGAAAATCATTTAAAGAACAGTTTTTCAATCCAAAATAAATTATGTGATTGACTTTTATTGCCTCATATTACCTTGGTGGTATCTTAACAGAAATAATAGTAAATAACACAAAATGTGAATTAAGATGTCTTTGGAACAAATCAATTTTTTTTGTAATACATTAACATTATCCTTACTCTTACTTAGCACAAGCACAACACAATCTATCAAATACTGCCGATATTGTCACATAAAAGTTTTTGCCTTATTTCAGATTCTCAAGTGTGTGTAGATGCGTATATATGTATAATGCGTATGTACATATTTATATTTTTAAATGTCTGTATTTTGCTTTTGATTTAATAAAAATTTTAAATTAAAAAATAAAAGATAAAAGTTAATAAAATCTGGAAAATTGGTGTTACCATGCTGATGATGCGATTGGTTTTCAATCGATCTTTACGCACACGAAATGTATTTGATAAATACTTCAAAGATTAATTTATCAATTTATAAACTTAAATTATTTGATTCAAAATCTAACCAAGTTTTGATCTTATACATCAAAATACTGTAACGACACGTTCTCGCGTTATGCTGGGGTAAAGCTCACGGCTTCCAGGGTTCGTTACAAAAAAAATGTTTTTCATTAATCACAAGAGACACTTTTGTTTTTATAACAAAAATTTCTTTTATTATAATTCACTCTTAAACTAAGTTATAATTAAACTGCACCACTACTGAGCGCGCCAACGATGATCAGCCGCTTCGTGGCCCTCAAGAGCTTTCGTCTCCACTCTCCGTCGGCTAGCCTACTGCTTCTCACACTGGAGCGAATAAAATTCTGGTCCAGTCTGAGCAGAACAGTTGGCCTGTCCACCAATTTTTGACTTGCCGCGGTTGTCACGAAAAAGATTCTGAGACAACCTTTCCACGTCGAAATTGGTGTTAGCCTATTGACGATTCTGGCCTTGCTGACCAAAACGCGGCCTGGCTCTGGGCTCCGTCACCTGGGCGAATAAAATTCTAGCCAGGTGAAGCAGCGACAGCACTTACTGAGCCGGAGACCTTAGCGAGTCTCGATTAATTCAAAGTCGAATAAGATTCTGGCTTTGATTGAGCGAGCGAAACCTATTTGAAAGACTATTTTAATTAAGTTGAGTAAAATTCTAACTCACTTAAAAGAAGTATTGCTCGGTTGCTTGCCCGTGGCCAACTCAACTTATATACGTAATTATCTCGCTTTTATATGTTTCTGCCAGGCACACATACACACCCATACCACTAAACTCCAGCTGATTGCTACTGTTTAGGGTTGTGTTTAATGGTATGTTCTTCTCACGGATGTATCCTCGTGTTAATAGGTGGCGCTTCTTAACGGCTATTATAATTTCAAATATTTCATTAACAAATAATAAATTTAATTATAAAATATAATTATGCATTATAGAAAATGAAAAGTGTATAATAATAATGTTCTCTTTTAAAAAAATTATGAAATTCATTAAACAATAAATATTCAGAAATGTAAAAAATGTAAAAATTTATGAAATTCAGTAACAAAAATTAAAAAATTTGAAAAATATATATATATAGTCTAATTGTTTGTGATGTAATTGTTATGTGATCCAAAAACGAGCCTGCCGACTTTTAGTCGTCACAATACCTAAATTATTAAAATTGTATAGGGAATATTAGATTAAAAAAGTGTTTGCTTAATTAAAGAAAACTAATAATGAAGTACTTATACAGCTCCCTCGTTAATTAAGTATACTTTCATTAAGTATACAGCAGTATTCGAAATTCATACCAAGAAGTGTCTACCCAATTATCCACCAGAGTCAGATGCGAAAACAGGAAAACTTCTTGAACATATTCTCTTAGAGCTTTAGAGCCTAAAAGTATTGAAAAAGTTTGATCAAATTTCTTTCGATACAGTTCTTCCAGAGACATTCTAATATTTACAATTCACATTTTAAATAGCTTTAAAAACGATATTCCAAAAGGCTACTACTCTGTGATGGTCTCATCATTTCACTGAAATCAACTTCTGTCATCTAATGTCTTTCAAGCTGCCAGATCTTTTCGTAATGCAACAGTTTAAAGGCTTTAAGTAGAAATCACCGTCATGAGATGTAAGGTAACAGTAAAATTGTTAAGTGTTTAAAAGTAGTGTACTTCATATTGCAATAGTAAATAACACGTATATGTATGTGCATAAATTTTCCAACGGGGTTTATTTTACTTTTATTTGAGTACAGTTTTCCGTAGATCGCTTTTATAAGACTTTTTCTGCATTATATACATATTTCACAAACGTATCAAAAAGACTAAAAAAAATAAAAGTAAGTAAAAGTATCTAACGGGTTTTCCAACAGGAAGTTTGTTTTTCATGTTGCGGCAACACCAACAGCATCACAGTTTTGATATTTAGTTTTTTAACGTATTCGTAGTAGATGGAAGGACAATTGTTACAATGAACTCAATTTTGCAAAAAAGTTGCACTAAAATAACTCAAATCCACTATGAAAATGGTGGCACTGTTAAAGTTAGATTTCGTAAATTTGTGATATTTTCGAACAACATAATCTATTAAGCTATTAAGAATAGAAAATGTGCCAACACTAACGCGTGTTCGACGGGGTCGTTTAACTAAAAATATTGCAACCGTGAGCCACAGAATTTTGTGCAGTTCCAAACTTGTCACTATTCCTTGACGTTCTTAACAATTGGGCTTATTTTATGCCACCATATGGTGAATTTTCCTTAAGGATTTGACTTTAAAACCTAACAAGCTTCAACTGGTGTAGTAATTTAAGCTTACCGACCATTCACACCGCTGTAGATTCAGGTGCAACTGGCTGGATTTTCTAATAAAATCATTTTTTCAGCCGAAGCCCATTTTCACTTGTACAGGGTATACCAACATGCAATATCGCCGCATTTGGTCTTCTGCAACTCCTAGAGCACTTACTGAGAAGCCTTTGAATGCTCAACGTGTCACTATGTGGTGCATTATGTGGTCTGGAGGCGTGATTAGGCCGGTTTTTTTTATCGAAGATGACGCTAGAAGTGCGGTAACTGTCAATGGATACCGCTACCGCGATATTCTAACACCGCAATTTCAACAGGAGAGCGCCACATGTCACAAGTAAATGAAACGATAAATTTATTGCAAACCAAATTTCCTAATCGCATAACTTCACGTCAATCAGCAGTTAAGTAAGTGGCTAGCCAGATCGTAGGATTTAACACCACTGGATTATTTCTTCTGGGGCTATGTTAAGGACAGAGTATATCCGGAGCCAGTCGAATCGATTTCAGCATTAATACTGGAAACCCGTGATGTGATTAACGAAATAGCACCGCCATTTTGCCAAAAAGTGATTAAAAACTTTGATGAAAAATCAACATCTGTCATCGTGTGGACATTTGAAACAATCGACATCTGCCAACGTGTTCGTGGTGGACATTTGGCAGATATCAGTATTCATTCATAATTGTCGAACTTTTCTCTTCGTAATGGCACAAAAATTTTAATCATCTTAAATAAAATTTTTTGTTTTATTTTGTTTTAGATAACAAACTTCCGGTTGAAAAATCCAATCCTTTACAAGAAACATATTCAAAAATATTTGGGTTTTCCTTACAGAGAGCACTCTGTTTTTTAAGTCTTATTAAGTCTTATCAATACCATGACTCTTGCATCTAAATATTCTTAACTCCTGCTCGAATAAATTTTGATTTCAGTTGTGGATAATAACTTACATATTGATCAGATGGTCCTTATTGCTGCACTGCATCACATCCAATTTTATACAATTTTATACCAGCAAATAAAGAAATAAAAAGTTAACTCCACAAACTCATTAAATATTAAATTTAATACTTTTTGTAAACCTTTAAGCCAAGTAAAAATTGAATGGTTTATCGATAATTTCAACATTTTTCATGCCATCAAACCCACAGCCATTTGCTATCTGAGTATTCTTAAAAAAAAAAAAAACGGGCCTGGCCAAATGTATAAAATGGCATATGTGAGCTGGTACTTAATTTTGTTTATTTTTATTTATTATAGTAGTTTTAATATTAAACAGGCTCGCTTGTTCGATTTATTTAATAAAAAATGAACATAATTATCAACTTAAATTACCATGGATCACACAAGCTTTTATGGAGACATGAATCACAAATGGCTGGCATATAATTATAAAGAGTAAAAACAAAGGATAAAAAAAGAAAAATGAGAATAATTTATGGATGTGTGTTATGGTCTCTTAATCAGACAGCGACAAGTGCGTGTAAATAAATATGTTTTATCTCTTGATGTCACACAGAAAAATTGAACGGAATTAACAATGAGGAAAATCGTACAATTTTAAATATATTTGTTTATCGTAAATTAAAAAAAAAAGCCCCAATTATAATTTATATACACAGTTAGTTTTGAACAAGCTGTTGCAGATTATATTGTTAAGACTTTTAAAAACGTCAAAAAGTCGGGAAATAAATATTATTTAACTTAAAACGAAATAGAAAGTTACATGAGTATAAGATGAGTTTAAGTAAGTTAAGATAAAGAGAAAACCCAATGAAGATGTGTCTTACATTTTAACCCTCTTCGGCTTTCACTGACTTCTAAAACCTGTAATCATGATGAGAAGCCATTCTCGTATAGCGCGACTGAATCAATTTGTGCCACCAGCATTTTTATTGCTAAGAGGTTTCAGCATGTTACAACCGAATAGATATTCGCGCCAGTTATTGCAAAAAGATTTCTTGCAAGCAGGAGTTAAATATCAGTCACTTCAAAAAATATTTATATCTTAAAGTTAAATGCCTCATTAATTCTTTTGATAATTTGCCAAAAATTTAATTTGTTAAAATAACTTATTGTGAATAGAAGTCTCGCAATAATTCTATTGTAATCCTGGCTAAAGGCGATGTGGCACCGTCTTGTTGGTACCACATGCTAATCAAGTCCAAAGCATGCAGTTGTGGCATTAAAAAGTTTTCAATCATATCACGATATCGATTTCCATTCACAGCTACCGTCACATCGTTTTCATTTTCAAAGCAGTAAGGTACGATCATTCCTCCTGACCAGACTGTCACTTTTAATGGATACAAAGGTTACACTGTTGTATAATTTGAACGGACTATTCTGTTTAGTCACATATCCATCCAAATGAAAATATGCATCGTCACTTACTATGATTTTTTCATAAAAAATCGGGATTGTCATGGGCGAGCATATGTACGGCGGCGTAAATGGTCTTGTGGAAGAAGCTCTTGCGTCTACTGAATCTTATATGGAAACAAATGCATATCCTTGTGCAAAATTGTGGCCGAAATTGTTTTTTGAAGACTAAGTTCCTGATCACGACGTCGAATTGAGGTTAAAGGATTATTTTGAATACTTTATTGAGTAGCAGTAACGATTTCAATTAATTTTGTAGTACATTGTAGTCTAGGCTTGGGCCTATCACCTACAGACCTGCAGATAGATACGATAAATAGTGCGTTTTGTTGGCACGTTGTTTCTCCCCAAAATTTCACGTAACTTTCTTATCGTCACAGGCTTCGACAAACACGTTAGTTTATCGAATATTTTTCCATAATAAATTTGTCACGTGTCTACTTCACGACTAGCAAAAATGAACTTTCAAGACTCATGTTTACCTTTGCGGCGGACACCGGGGATTAATTATATTGTTACGAATATGTCTTGCTCAAGTTTTAAAATAAAATAATTAAGCAATAAAGCAAACTACGTAGAAGTTTATACACACACAACTACAATTTAATATGCTGTTTACTAACTGCCTGACATGCAAGAAAAAAAATACATGTATGTTGTTTACCATCTGGGTAGTTTTCTAAGAAGCCCTTTTCTACAAAAGACTACAACAAATATTTAGAAATAAATCTCTTATCAGCGTAAAAACAAAAACAACTATCGTATAAACAACATACAACAACAAAATGCGATACAAAGGGAGTAGAAGATTCTTAAATCTTCTAGACTTAAATGGATAAACATAAATAGGGCAGCGTCTGATTGAATATTGAGTCAGGGTAGAAATAAACTTCATTAAGTAAAGACGTGCATTTTAAGTGAATTGTTCTGAAGTGTCAACTTTGTGTAGTTAAAATAAATAAAATTGTTATAAATTTAAAAATTCTAAAAACTGGTGTTATTTATTTTGAAGATTTATTTCTTAAAACTTGCCCAATCGACTAATGGCGTTAGATTATTTAATTACTTTGTTTGTTTATTTATTTGCTCATTTCCTGCACAACATGACTACATCTTATTTTTATAGTACACTTTCTATAGTACACTCAACGCACATAACTTTTTTGAAAAACTTAAGTAAATTATAAGTAAAATAAAATATTTTAAAATAAAATATTTTAAAATAAAATTTATTAAAGAAATAAAATAAGAAAAATTATCTGAAAAAGTAAACAAAAATTTATTGTAACTATTAGCGTTGCCATTACGCTGTTGATATCGTGGAGGACTATTCCAAATGTGATCAGCATACAAATATAATTGCCACTCGTCCACTAGATGCTGATGTCGAGGTATTATAATGTTTCGGTATCTAGGCGATTGGGAAATATGTGTTTTTTCAAACAAATATTTAGGTGCTGAATACAGATTATTTTGTGTAACAAAAAACCAGAGTACGGATCTTTATAAGATTTTCGACGATAACCCCTTAAAGATTATTTGAAACAGATGAAACGTGATCAAGTCTAATAATATTTTTGTATAGAGTATTCAATTTTCAATTTACTAAAGCCGTCACAGTTACCACATAATTCATATCTATACATTAAAGTTGGAATCAAACATGCTTTGGCGAGTAAAGTTCTTATCCGCATGGAAGTGAAATATTGCATGGTACAGAGCGTTCGTAACTTCACATAAACCTGTCCAACTAAAGCGTTCACGTGGTCTAACCATGTCAACCAGTTGTTGAAAATTATGCCTTATTAACAATGTCTCCTGCCATTCAAGACCATGACCCCTGGAAAAGTTGTTGTCCGACTTTTTTTTGCCTATTACAATACAGGCACAGGCCCACTGATAAACTTTCTTAATTCATTAATTTAAATGCGATAAAGCAGTGACACGATTTTCAACTGGGCCACTTAGTGAAAGTTGTAGGTGGATGTTGCTTTTTGAGAGCACTTTTGGCAAATTATTCAGATGTAATGAAAATAATAGTGATCCTAGAATAGATCCCTGTGGCACGCCTCTGATGAGTGACAATTTTTCCGACCATACTATAATCACAAAAACCGAATGTATACGATTCGATATAGATGAGTTAATAAGCTTGACCAATGAGTTTGAATACGAGAGCTGCTATTTTTATTTGTGGCCTAAAGATGAAAACACAAGCATTTAAAGACAAAATCTATTTTATTGTTTTTCAAAATATTCTCCACGAAGATTTATACGCTTTTGCATGCGTTGGAACCAATTTTCAAAGCACTTTTTCCACTCCGATTTAGATACTTCTAAAACATGGGTTTTGAATGCAGAAACTGCTTCTTCAGGTGTAGGACACCGTTGTCCACGCAATTTTTTTTTGATGTTCGGAAACAAAACGAAGTCATTAGGTGCCAAGTCAGGGCTGTACGGCGGATGACCCATCAATTCAATGTTTTGCCCTGTCAAAAACTCCATTCAGCCGATCGGTGACAGCTCGCATTGTCGTGATGCAGCATGATGCGTCTTTTCCTTGATATTTCCCGAAGTTTCTCAAAGACTTCTGGCAAACAAATAGTGGTGTCGGAATGGTACACCGTCTTACGTTGCTCTAATGGCACAGTCGCTACGTGACCGGTAATGCCGAAGAAACAGGCAACCATTTGCTTTGAGGTGCTTCTTCCACGAACAACTTTGGTGGGATTTCGCTCGTCTTGAAAAACCCATACAGTGGATTGCTGTTTCGTTTCAGGATCATATGAGTATATCCATCATTCGTCACCTGTGCAGATATTATGAACTGCTTTTGATGCACCTTGAGCGAATTTCTGCAACATTTTCTTGCACCAATCAACACGAGCATCCTTTTGTGCGTTTGTCAGGTTATGCGGTATTCAACGTGAACAAACCTTTTTCACATGCAGATGTTCCTGCAAGATCTTATTGATACTTGTCATACTAATCCCTATAGATGCCTCAATCTCGCGATATGTTACATGACGATCATGCTTTATCATCAGCTCAAGCCCAGCTGCGATGATTTCTGGCACAACAACCGTTGTTGGACGACCTTCACGGGATTCGTTTTGGATTGAATTCGTTATACCAGTTTTTAATGGTGCTGTAAAAAGGTGCTTAATTACCATATAAGTAATTAAGTTCATCTATGCACTGTTGTCGTGTCAGGCCACGTCGAAAGTTATGAAAAATAATTGCACGAAAATGTTCAAGAGTTAATTCGATTTTCTGCTAAGATCACTTTTCCAACCTGCTATCACGAACACTAACAATAATAAAATGACAAAATGTTTTGGTTGAGGTTTTGTTTAACAATGTGAAGGTTGCACTGGGAACATCATTAGCTGGTGCCTAGCAACAGTCAGTGTTACCAGGCCAGAAATATAAATAGCAACCCTCGTATCGGAAAAAGAACTTTAATTTTCTAAGTAATATATCATGATCCACCGTGTCAAATGTTTTAAAGTGGTTTGAAAACACTAAAAAACATATGTAACTACATACTTTCCATATATAAATGGAATATATTTTCAATTTCTTCCGCAAGAGCAGTAATATAGCCATGGTTCTAACGAAAACCAGATTGCATATTAAGAAGTAATTTATTGGCGTTGATGTATGACAACAAAAAAAGAATGCCAATTGGCCGGTATTCGCCATTTTTGCGTTTTCATATCGATGGCAATGTAGATGACATGCTAATATTATTAAAAAGATAAGGGAGAAACAGAGGCAAAAGAAATTTAACAAAAGAATATTATCAGGCCCCATAGCATTTGATTTTTTTGAATAACACGTTAACAGTAAATCATATTGAGTAATACAGAAAAACCAAAAGTCATCAACAACAACACCATCACCGAATTTGAGGAAAAGTTAAAAAAAAAAATTGGATCTGATTGGATCATGGCAGCACTAGTAAAAGTTCTATTGAGGGTATTTGCATTAATATTGCAGTCAAAATGTTCGACATCACTTCCACTGACAATTTTAAGAATATTATGCGATGTTTGGCGTTAAAGTACAAGTTCTTTTATATAATTTTTGACACCATAGCTATTTATTTGTTAATTTTTTTTTGTAAATCGCTCCTTAATATTCATATTTGAGGGAGAAATTTGAAAATTTTAACTTTACTCTCTGGTAATTAGTTTTCGCTGAATAAGTTATTACTGGGCAGAGCCAATAATTTCACTTTTGCTAGTTTAAAAATGAAATCTATCTGTTTTCTCTATAAATAATATGATTGTTTTGATGATAGCAATAGAATATCAAAAAATATAAAAATTTTAATAATTTAAGAGAAAAACTATTATTTGTTATTATGTGAATAAACACAATAAAAAACACTTTTAAACAATAAAATAAAATGGCAAATGCCTGAAAAAGCTGTTAGAAAAAAAAAAATAAAATCGGATATCTATATACATACATTGTGTTAAATTATGTTAAAAAAATAATTTATTATTAATGTTAATTTATTCATATTCATATGAAAAACTCAAAATATTTAAAAACAGATCTTCTTTTACTTTATGCATAACATATTGTACTTTGTTTAGTGCAGCTTTGAAAAAGAAACCACTAAATGTATGCTGTGGTCGCTATCCTTAACAAACATTAAAGCAAAGGAATGAGACATCCATATTAAAAACACATAGTGAATTTTTGAATATATTTAATTTTCAGGAGGATTATATTTACAATACTTTTTTACGATGCAGTGAAATTGTATTATAACGCAAAGTTCTGTGTCAGAAAACAGACTTCACGGGAAGGATTGCATAAAGTGAAAACTAAATTAAAGCTTTAATTAAGCACTAATTACTCAATTAACTAATTCAATTAATTTATTAAAAATTGAGGTCAATAAGCGACTTATTATTGCGAGAACTTTTGCTTTAATTAATATTGAGTTCAATAAAGTACTTGGTTACGAAAATCCACCAACCGCAATATTTAATTTCGTGTATGAACATGACGTATCTTTATTTTTTACTAAAAGATTGACGAAGTTATGATAAAGTATAGTGACAATTCAGCAGTAAAATGTAAAGGAAATTTGAGGATGGCCAACAGAGTCGCCTAATACATCGGATAAAGAAACTTATTTAGAAAACTTAAGCATAAGCATGGATAAACACGCAATCAACTCCATACAACAACTTTGTAGCCAATCGTGTAGCCACAATTCAGTCACTCACGATAACCGATCAATGGCGGCACGTTGCATCACAAAATAATCCAGCCGACATAATTTCCAGAGGTACATCGGCCAAAAAACTTCGGGAATGCAGTTTATGGTTCCATGAGCCACATGGAAAAGAAGAAATGCGGGCAGTTACATTTACTCGACGTATAATATGCGACATCGAACAGAAGAAAAATAAGACGCTTGCAATTAGTATCGTGCCTTCTGAGGGTTTTATACATAAAATACAACATGGAAATTCCTTCAGGAGGTTGCAGAGATTACTGGGTTATATTCTTAGATTCACAAAAAACGCAAAACTAAAGAAAAATGAACGTTCAACACAGAGAACATTGACTCCAGTCGAGCTAGATAACTCACTACTTATAATCATCAAATTGATTTATCCTCAGAAATTAAACAACTTAAAAAGTATGCTGAAATTGATATAAAAAGAGTGCCATTATAAGTCTTACACCCTTTCTCGACAAGGAAGGCATCCTTAGAGTTAGCGGACGATTAGAAGCCTCCAACCTTTCATACGACGCGAAACATCCGATGTTGCTACCATACAATAATCTCCTCATTAAGCTGCTGTTTAAAATGAATCACATAGAAAATAATCAATGTGGGCCACAAGCATTATTAAATATAATACGACAGATTTTGGCCTATCAAAGGAAAAATATTGCCGCGATCCATCGTTCAACATTGCATGAGATGTGCTAAGATGCGACTGAAGCTATGCAAGCAGCTAATGGGGCATTTGCCGCCAGCTCGTGTCACTCCAGTCCGTCCGTTCATCAATACTAGAGTTGATTATTGCGGGCCATTTTCAATCCATTACAAGATCCGTGGTAAAAAACCAACAAAGGCCTAAATGGCCATATTTTGTTGCTTTTCTACAAAGGCGGTACATCTGGAATTAGTTTCCCATCTTACCACTGAAGCGTTTATTAATGCATTAAAGCGTTTCGTCAGTCGCCGCGGTCACTGCCTAAATATTTATTCGGATAATGCAACCAATTTTATAGGGGCTAAAAATCAGCTATCAGAACTAACAAGAATTAATTGCCTCTACTGCTAGCAAAAGGGGAATACATTTTCATTTTATCCCACCGAGGAGGACTTTGGAAAGCTGCAGAAAAATCAGCATAACACTTACTACTTCGTAGCATTTCTACAGCATGTGTAACGCACGAAGAATTAAACACAATAATAATTGAAATAGAAGCGATACTTAACTCTCGCCCACTCACTCCAATGTCTGAAAACCCAAACGACCTTACAGCATTGACTCCTGGCCACTTCCTTATAGGGAAAGCTCTTACCTCCCAGATGGATAGTAAGGTAACAACCAGCAACGTTTCAAATCTGGCACATTGGAAGCTATTGTCTTACCTGAAGCAGCAATTTTGGAAACGATGCTCGTCCGAGTATTTAAATGAATTGCAGCAACGACAGAAATAGAACAAATCATGCCGTTCAAGAGACCAAATTTATGTGTTTGGTTTGAGTCATATTAATCGAATTCCTACAAAGACCTTAAACCGAACTTTTCCAAACAAACAAAATTATGAAAAACTAGGCGGTATTGTTTTAAATATCAGTTGATATACAAATGCTTCATATTTAAATATATATTTAAATGATATTATTTTTCTTAACAACTTGATGTAAAATATTAAGCAGAATCAAAATTTTCAAATTACGAGGCATCATCCATATAAACTGTGTCTTGTATATCCACTATTTTTAGGTTTTGTTTTACTCGACACTGTATTTAAAAATAAATTTTCTTACAGAATTGTTATCAAGCAAAAGAAAATGCAGTTTTTAATTTGTCCGTCGTCTGTCATAATGCTGTCGAGCCTAAAAACTCTCTAAAAATATTATTATTTAGAGTTCTTCCAGGTGTTGCGCCATGTTCAATTTATTGCCAAATTGTACCATCAGTAGCAATTTTAGTACATCCAAATCACTTTTACTTTCTGAACTCGATAAAGATTTTTTTCTCTTTTTGTCTTCTTCGTACATTCGAAATAATCTCGTCTTATCTTTCATTACTTAAGGACTCACATTTTTTCTTAGTGTCGAATGAATCATTATATTATGCTATGTTATCCACTTCTATTCACAGATAATTTCTATTCAATACATTCCGAACACTCGTCATCTATATCATTTATTATATCTATTGATTTCAAATAAATCAAAAATTTTACGTTATTAGTAAAATAATGAAACAAAAGTTCTTGACTCGCAAAATAGCACTATAATTTGAAATATTGTATTGTAATACTCGCATGCAGTGGAATGAAATTGGCAATTTAACTGTCAGCCAACAAAAAATTTACCACAATATAGCAAAAATGAAGAGGCTATTTCACCTAGAAATACAAGTCAATACACATTATCTTTGCACGGGTCAAATGATGACCCCTTGCGATAGTTACGGTAGATTACATATATTTCTCGTTAACACAAATAAATAAAATAACAAGAGAAGAGTAATTCAGAAAAAATACATCGACCTGTGTCTTAATAAAAAGTCGTAAAGGCAAAACGACGATGTGTTAATTTTATTCTCAAGAAATTTTGACAAAAAGTTTAAAACGGGTCTCACTTGACTCGTCATGATAGCTTTAGTGTTAAAAATAAATTAAAAATTAATGAAAATTTGTATAGAGAGCAAAATAAGTCTGATTCGAGCAGCGCGCATTCGAATGATGCTGAACGCAAATTAATAATACATATTTTTTTTTTAGTTTAATATTTTAAGATCTTAACACATAACCCACAATTTCTTGACCTTAAAGATCACTATTAAAATACAATTTTTTTTTTTAAAAACCTTATAAAAATATTTTTTCTTTTCTCTTTATTTCATTATATCTTTTACACAAACAGCTTTATATTTAAGCACAGCTGAAGAATGTTGATTCTTTCTTTTCAATTGTCTTTGAGACTTGCATGTACGAGAACAAAGAATGAAAATATATAAAGCGAATGTTAACACAAAGAATATTTGAATTCTTAAATATTTTTCATTAATTTCTTTTGCCATTCAGAAAACACTAAAAGATGATTTTATATTTATTCTGTTATAATAATACGTATACTTAACATAAATACAAAAATATATTGTGCATACGCCTCGATAAACAAGTATTTAATTAAATATCACTCATACGCAGCAGAATTTTTATTTTTTTTTCTTATTTTTTATAATCATTCTTCCATTCTTCGTGTATATCACTTAAAAATCTTTTATAAATTTAATTATAGACATTAAAACACTTTGTGTTTTATGAACATATATTTTGTTTATCATAAATCACTTATTGTCATAAATAAATGTCAGTCAGTAACTTTTAAAAGTTTTAATAACTTGAAAAGTTTTCATATAGATACGTTTTTTTTTCTTTCTTTATATTCTTCAAAGTACATTGATATCTTAGACATAAAAGGAAAACAAATAAAATAATAAAATAAATAAATAAAATATATTCATTATTAGTAAGACAGAAGAGTGGACATGTATTTTGAAAAACATGAGTAGATTTTTATACAGATTTTGTAAAAGGAAAATAAAACTTAAGAGGCGCACTTAGTTTTTTTTCAAGACAGGTGAAAATTTTTAAGAAACAGCCTGTTTCGAATAGTTAATATAACCAACCTTCAGAGCAAAGGTTTCAAGGTTTTAACTTATTCTATTATTACCACGCTGGAGATTGACATTAAAAAATTAAATTGATTTAAAGTAAAAGAACCAGTTAAAATCTTGCAACTCTAAAAACTACTTTTACTAACTACTGAAAAATTGCAATCTTCACGAGCAAACGTTAAAACTTAGTCGTGTTGTTTTTTTAAGGCCAAATGCAGAGTTGACAATAGAGAAGTAGACGTAAAACCTATAGCTCCAGACATAACAATTGACAGCTTAAAATATTGTCTAAGAGAGTTGTTAGTCGATTTCCTCGTGGTTTTTAAGTTGAACGTACGAGAAGGCATAATTATTAAAATGAAAGTAATAAGACTATAAGCCTGTTATTATGCAAGCTTAGCAGCATCCATTTTAGAAGAAAAAAAAACGGTTGTCTAAAGATGTCAGAGATATGCTTGCACGGATAACGTGATCGATTTTTAATTGGCTGAATCCTTAGGTGAAAAATAAATACACTTTAAAAAATTAAAGGATATCAATTAAAAAATCAAAACACGCATTTTTCTAATAATATTATTACGACGATGACTTGTTTAAGTATTTAAAGAAAATAATTACCAGTAGAAAAAAAGTAAACGAAATGACCTACTGTATGTTCTATAAACAGTCTGGTTTTCTAAGAACTCTTATATACAAAAGACATCAACAACAGGATTTTACACTTTTATGAAATTTCATGAAATAAGCTAAATAGCAATCAAAAATATCTAACCCAGAAAAAAAAACAAAACATACAGTCAAGCAGGCGCCAACACCACAGCAATAGGAAAATATTCTTTTATATACAAGAACTGTTTAAAACACCTACGTATATAAGCACCTGTTGGGCAATTGCATTTAATTGCAGTTGAGATCTTATTGAAAATAGATAAATAAACAATAAATAAGCATATTTTAAGGCGTTAGAGTGGTGAGGTTACCATCGTATTTATTTTGTGTATATTGAAAGTAAAAAAATCGTTTAATTTAATTTACAACTCTAAGGTGTTGTGTTATTATTTTGCAGCAAAAAGAACTCAATATAACAATATTTGTAGGATTAACGTAACAATTAATTAATTAAAAATTAAGATACATTTCCACCAGAAATAAAAAAAAAAACAGGAAGCATAAAAACTTTTCTCCTATAAAGGTGTGATAAAAAGAACGATTTTTAAATTTTCTAAGACCGAAGCTACGGGGAAGCATCGATTCAATGTTATTCTTTCAAAGAATCCTGGCAATTACATTTCCATAGAAGAGCTGTTACAGCATTTATTAGAATTTCTAGTTTTAAGTTGCCGACAAGGTTCACTTTTCCGAGGGTTTTTTTTTTGTTTTTTGCCAGCTGAAGCATATTAGCAAAAAGTTTTTGGAAATAGAACATTAGACTATTAAATATCCTTTATCGCTAATCTCTTCCACAATAAAAAACTATTTTTAAACAACTTCTGAGAGAGTACCGTGAATAGAGCAACAAACCACAGTTAGAGTCCTGGCGTACTGTCCCATTCTATTTAGCAACCTGAGGCTGTTGCCTATAGTAGAAGCATTCCTACAATGTTTTGTTCGTCACGACAATGATGCTTGTGCTTGAAAAGGCTGTAAATTTGTAAATATTGAATTACTTTAATATGGTAATAATATTTTAATTTCAATCAGTAACAAAACTCCCTAAATAGAGTAGAATTGCAACTAATTTTAATAGTCCTTATAAACAAGAAATAAAAGACTCAAGTACCATACCACTACTACTACTTTTGTTATATGAGAGTTATATTTATTCGTTCAACAAAAGTCAAGATTTTCTTGCCCCTAATATGAACTCTAGAACCAATAGCTTCTTTTTAATCAAATTTTAACCGTAATAACTATAACTGTGTGCTATACTATCGACTATTGACCTAAAAATCCCTCACAATTTTTCGATTAATAAAAATTGGCGACAATTTGGAGAGATTTTGCTTTATTATACTCTACCCTTTTAAATTAATTCACATAATCATACAAAACACTACAATTTAATATTAGCAACGTCTTTGATATATATTTAAAATTCATATCTTATGCACATAACATAGTCATATCAATGACAAATACTTTTAAAAGCAACTTTGTCTATTCACATATCAACTTGGGAAATTTCCATAATATTTGTCATAAATTTATTCAAATATCTGCCAGAGCGTCTAGGCAACTATTTGCCTTTTTGGTCAATTTCTTTTTAATTTATATGTGCAATGCAGCACTGTTCATCTTAAATTTGAAATCATAGTAGTTTTAATTAAAAGTTTAAATGAAACGAAACGCTTAAACAATTATAATACAATTTTCTAATTTTTAATGGAAAAACAAAATAAATAGCAGTCATGTCAGCTATTTATTTGTGGTCATTTTTTAACATACGATTTTGATTCGAGATGAATTTATAGCAATTTTTAAACCGGATGAAATATATGTATCTTCAAGGTTTTGAACTAACAATATGTGCTAATATCTTAACTCTAAATTAAAAACAAACTTGTAAAGTCCAGCCAGTGTTATACGGCTGCTGATGCCCGGCCAAGATTTTCCCGAATGTAGCCACAATCACTAAGGATGTTGCGAGCCAGCGGTTAGAGCTGCATGTTTCACTATTTCATCAAAAATTAATGGAATATTAACGCTTCTTATATACCAGAATGCCTTTGAATTTTTTTCCAAAAGCTGAGCACTGCCCCATAATTGAATCCCGAAATACCATATAGGATTGAACCCCCTCTCGGAGACACACTTATATGTCTTGACGGAATCTCACCATCATTACATGTGTCACCGGAGGAAAAACGGAAATCTAGTAGCCTGAAGGCAGAGAGTCAACTGGAAGCTCCATGTTATTTCCACAGGAATCAGTAAGCCCCAGAGTTCAATTTTTTGGGTTTTTTTAACCTTTTAGCTATTTTCTGTCTGATTATTGAGGTTGGCCCTTCGGGGGTAACGTGGTGGTTGTGGTTTCGCGGCCCTAATGAATTTGATTAAGGGGCCGGGACCTTTACTGAGAACAATGGGTGAATGATCCGGATGCAGTGAGCATACCTGTCATGTGTTCTGGACCAGGAGTTGGATAGTCTCCAATTCATTATCAAGTAGTTGGGGGTCGGCGGCGCTGCTTCGAAATCTCCTAGAAATTAATTCACGGCTTCCTAGGGTGCAGGCGCTCGCATCATATCGCACCAGTGGTTTGATCCACCGTCGAGTTATGGTATACACACGCTAGGTACCGACGTAAATCTCGACGGATTGAATTGTACAGTAAAAGTTTACAACCTAAGCTAAAGGTTCAATTTCTACCAATTAGGCAATTAATTTGTGCTGGTTTTAGCATTATCTGTATCAATTTTCCTTGGCTGTGACTTTTTAGGTTAAACGTCGGTCAAAATGTATGCCAAGGTATTTAACCTTTGAGTACTGAAGTATAATTTGGTTATTTATATGAATAAAAGGGCATGCGTCTCTACGCAGTGTGAATGTTATGTGGATACATTTTTGTTCGTTTATTTAAACTCTTAATAGTTTCCATCAAACTACCAAATGATGTATATAATGCTCAAAGTAACTTAATGCCATTTGTGGCTTTCGTGAATGCTAATAAAAGCCGTTTCGTCGACAAATGACGATGTATGGTTTTGGTTGGTTTTGGTTGCTAGTAAGGATATCCAAAGCTTTTAACAAGTAAACAACGGGTTCAAATATACTACCTTGGGGGACTCCCGCTTTAATTGGCTCAGCTGAGCTTAAAAAATCTTTTTCTTTAAGAATAAATTTGCGACCAGTTGAATAGATTTTTGAAAAACATGTAGAAGTTGTATTTTTTTTTTTATTAAAAGTTTTATAACTTCGTTTATTCATATTTTCTATAGTGGTTTGCCGTCTTCAGAATCCGAATTAATGATTTGGTATACATCCTTTTTCACTCAAAAATGGATTTAGTTTAGTGATTAAAATGGACTCAAACAGTTTTGACATATTTGATAGCAGACTAAATGGTCTATATGAGCTTGCCTTTGCCTTTCCTGGCTTGGATGTCACAGTTATTAAGGAGATCTTCCAGGCTTGAGGACAAATGGCATTAAAGATGTAAAGTATTATTCTAACTGCTACTACGGCAACTTCTGTGATCATTTTGTTGCTTATTTTGTCAAAACCAGACGGTTTCTTTGTGTTTAGACCAGCAATTGCCCTTTCAATATCACGGAGATTAAATCTTAGCGGTGAAAATGCTTCACCATCGATGGGTGGTAATTCAATTATAGTAATAATTTATATCGGGGTAAATACATTTTTTAGATGGGTAACAAATAGTCTGCTTAATTCGATTTCTGTTCTTGCCCAGCTGCCACTAAGGTAGAAGGCTTACGTATAATTTTTAATGATTTTTTATTGTACGCCATAATGAGTAATCTGATTGTGGAGTAGCGTTAACGTCTGGTAAGTATTTTTTTTTTTTTTGGTACAGTTCTTGCTTGCCGTAGTTCTTTTAGTCGTTTAGTAAGACTTTGGATTTTTGTTGTTCAAGAATTTTAATTAAATTGCTTTTTTAAAGCGTTTCCTTCGGTCTTTGATTGGTTTTAACAATATGGGCCAATGTTGAAAGTGACCAGTTCATATGCAGCGGAAATCCCCACTAGCAGAAAGGTAGGAAAAACTGAATAAACCGAATGATTGCAAAAACAGCAAACTGTATTATCGGTAGTGATAGAAAGCTTAAATTATACCAGCGAAAACCAAACTGAATCTTCATGTGCAGCCAATACAAAATTCTTAGATTTAATCCGAATTTTACATGAACATTTCTACACATCGTATATAATATTTTATTGGGCAAAAAATATTGGAAATTATTTTATAGTTGCTGAACAACAAAATTATTTAATATTTTATCTGATATTTTTCTATAGCAAACGATGACAAGGTTATTGATTTCTCTAAAAGAAAATATTTAATTAAAATTTATGCAAATATTTATTTTAGTTTAGTAAAATATTAAAATGTTTACAAAGGCTTTTGTTTATAATTTTTCTTTTATATTATCAGATTGTATTGAATAGTATTGACTGATTGAAAACACCCAATTAACTTAAAATAGTCTTAAATCATAGAGCAGAAAATTGTGGTTTGTTTTTCCGAATTGATATTTTAAAGAAAATTCTCTTTAAGTGAAAAAATCATTTGCAAAACGTTTTGAAATGTCTTTGTAAATAATATTGTTTTTAAAATGTATAGAAGACATTTAGTTGCAACACAAACATTATCTTATTGTTACAAATTTTTTCCTTAATACATTTTTTCAATTTGTGGTTAAATTTTTCTGATTCTCTATGAGTTTCATAGTGAAAGTAAAAATGTGCTCGAACATAAAAACAATCTTGATGAATTCATGTTGCGGTATTTTTTTTTTATTGTGCGCAATTAAGAAGGATAATAAAGTGCAGGAAAACAATAACAGTCGAAGGAACAGCAATTTCTGTAAAATTGCAATCTATTGTTTGACAATTTAGTTTTCTCCAAGCTACTCTTCGCAACACTGAATGCTTATTAAATTTATATGAACATTTCTGCTGAATAGACAATAATAAAACTCGAAAATAGGACAGAAGAAAAATGACAAACAGTGATGCGTGTAATCGCAACAATGGTAAGGAAAACCAACCATTTCATAAAAAGATTCTTATATATTCCAACCATTTGATAATGTGATATTAAATTTATTAAACAGTATTATTATTAAACAGTATTATTATTAAACAGTATTATCTAATAGGTAAGAATATATTGTTACGAAGTTGATTTGTTTAAGTTTTAAAAGAAAAAAATATGATTAAAAAAGTAAACGAAATGACCTATTGTGTGCATAACAAACTGCGTAGTTTTCTAAAAAATCTTATACACACAAGACAAAAATAATATGCTTTAAAAAAATTCCCTGAAATAAGTTGAACAACACTATAGAGCAAAAACAAAACACACAGCCAAGCAGGCGCCTACACTGAGTGATAATAACAGCAACAATATAGTGTGATAATAAAGTAGAATATTCTTGCATACGCGAGAATCACATAAAACAGCTTAACCACCATTTGCTACAAGTAAAGACAACAAAGTTGTCATCATGTTTATTTTGTGTGTATTGAGAGTAATTAAATCGTTTAATTTAGCTTAAAACTCTAAAGTGTTGTGTTATTATTTTTGCAATAAAATAACTAAAAATAACAAAACGTTTGTTAAAGGGAATAAACGCAACAATATAATAAGTTAACAAACCACCCTACTATTTTCCACACCATCTTAAATCTATAGACATTACTTAAAGAAAATTATTTGCAGCTTTAATCAATAATCTTAAAATGGCGACATTAAAATTACTGATTTTCGTGTGAACCATAAATGGCACGTATAAAAACTATTGTACATTTTCGTAATTCCGACCATAAAAAACATTTCTAAGAAATTAAGTCAAAATGTAAAGTATCTTATTGTTCTGATTTCACATGGGATATCTCCTTCCTATTCTATTCTTTTTTTTTGTGACAAAACAGTATTTTAAAGTGAAGACTGCTTGTTGAAAGTTGTAATCTGACTATAAAATACAGAAAACACCAACAGCGATAAAAACATAATGGTAAAACAAAGGGATAACAAGAACAAACAAGTTATTATAAAATAAAAGCTCAAAAATAAATAGAAAACTTTAAGAAAAAACCCATATTAATAGTGTTTTCTTAACTAAAATGCTGACAGAATTATGATTATAAATTCAAAGAGAAAATAAAACGGCAAATGAAATTTGATGTAAAAGAAAAGTGGAGAAGGAGCAAGAAAACCAAACAATACAATTGAATGTTATACTATGAAATAGGTATTCAGATTAAGTCATTTGTGTCACTGGACGGGAGGAACGAATAACATTATTTTGCAACACCACATTATTCGGATATATATAGAAAAATTCGTTGAAATAAACTTAGAGATGCTAAAGTGGAATAGGATACTTGGTGATTACCAATTGTTCCCATCGAAAGCGTATGGCTTAATTGAACACTATTTCAAAGAACTCTAGAATTGGGTTGATTAGTTAAACGCCATATGGAAAGATATAGTTTTACGATACAACTCTTGCCAGAAAATAAAAAGCTTTTTGTTGGCAATACTTTATTTCGAAAATAATAACGAAATTTTATTTGTTACTTTCAATACTGTCACTCTTTTCCGTGGCTGTTTGTTCGGTATAAACCGCCAGCGCTTCCAATGCCAAGACGTCAGTTTCAAGCCGTATACAGTACAGATTAGAACACGGCTTGATAATAGCGTCTTCATATTGGAAGCGCTAGCTGTTCATGCCGAACAAACAGCCAGCCAAGACGACAAAGAATGACATGAATGAATGACAAAGCAATATTTACGGTCAAAACCGTGTTCGATTAGAGTTAAGGCTAAATGAATTCGAGCGCTTCCAATGTCAAGACATCATTCTCAGTACAGATTAGAACATGGCTTGATAACGATGTCTTTACATTGGACCCTCCCCCCCCCCTCCGTAGCACATTTATATGTCTTGATGGAATCTCAACGTCATTACATGTGTCACCGGGGGTAAAAGAGATCCCAATCCCTTAAAGGCTAGCAGGGAGCCAACTGGACTACTCCATGTTATTTCCACGGGAATAAGTAAGCCCCAGAGTTCAGCTTTTTAGCCTTTCAGCTGTTCTCTGACTGACTATTGTGGTTGGATTTTCGGAAGCATCGTGGTGGTTGTGGTTTCGCAGGTCCTCATGAATTTTAAGTAAGGAACCAGGATCATCACTCCCCTCTACTGAGAACAAAGGGTGAATGATCGTCATGTGTTCTGGACCAGGAGTTGGTCCATTCTTCAGCAAGGAATGGCGGTTGGCGGTCCTACTCCGAAACTTCCGAAATTGCAACCTGACCTGTTGCATAGAATTATTCGGTTTCCTAGGGCGTGGGTGGAGGCTACATATCACCCAAGTGGCTCCCCCCGGGGGCACATGATAGTCTTTATGGAACCTACTATTCCATTTAGACTGGTGTCTTGCAGGGTAAAAGGGAGCCGAGGCCCTCAAAGGCTAGTAGGAGTCACCTGGACAATTTACATATTTCCACGGGAATCAGTACGTTCGCAGAGTTCACTATTTGTCTCTTGAGAAAATTAGCTGTTCTCTGACTGGTTATTGAGGTTGGCCCCTATATGGGAGTATCGTGGTGGTTGTGATTTCGAGACCCTCGTGAGAGTTTGTGGGTCGGATCATTCAAAATGAACACAATGAATGGTTCAGGTCCAGTGAGTATGAACGCCGTTGTGTTCTTAATTATATTAAGCTTCATGCGTTCTAGACCAGGAGTTGGAAAGTCTCTAACTCTTTAGCAAGGAGTGAAGGCTGCGGCCTACTTCGGGCTTTCGATATTGCTACTAGGAGTGACCGGAGAATATACTTATTCGATGGCCTTCTAGGGCGTGAATGACGTTTGCAAATCAAGTGGTTTGACCACCAAGTAAATCAAATCACATCACCCAAGTGGCCCCCTTGGGGGCACATTTATGGCTTTATAGAACGCTCGACTATCTCGATCTGTTCCCTGAAGTCAGCAGGGGTACAACTGGAAACTCCACGTTACTTCCACGGAAATCAGTGAGCTCGCAGAGCTGCGCTATTTGTCTCTGTAGACATTTAGCTGTTCTCTGGCTGATTATTGAAGTTGGCCCCTATATGGGAGTATCGTGGTGGTTGTGGTTTCGCGGCCCCAGAACAGGTCAGTTTTTAATGGGGCCAGGTTCATTTCACCTTTAATAACACCTACCTGGTGGAATGTTCCTAGATCCAGTGAGCATGCTAGACATATGTTCTGGACAGGAGTTGGATAGTCTCCAACTCTTCAGCAAGGAGTGGTGGTTTGCAGCCCTGCTCTGGAATCATTTTAAATGCTACTAGGAAGGACCTGTTGCTAGCACTGGACTTCGGCCTCCTAGGGCGTGAGTGGCGCTGCTTTTCACTCACAGTCGTTTGACCACCATCTGATTAAGGCTCACTGCCAGGTGCAGATGTAAATCATATCACGAAATCACCCAAGTAGTTTGATCCACCATCGAGATCATGTTAGACCAAATGAAGATTAACGTCATAGAAAAGCACAATTTAAGAAATAAAATAAACATAATTGCAATTAAAAACATGTTTATGTTTTATTTATGTGAGTCGTGGCATTAGATAGATTTATTATAAATTTGGCATATTTCAAGATTTGACAGCAACAAAGAGTTAAATCTAATTTTTATAATTTTGCAGAAAATTGAAAGAAAAAAATTGTTAAATTCCATTGGACGCATTTCGCTATTCTAGAGCCAACTTTATTTATTTATTCTGGAGTTAACGCCTTCCTTTGGCCTAAGTAATTAAGAATTGTTTGTTTCTAATGTAAGATACGTTTATTGAGGACGATTTCCAAGAGAGTTTTCTTTATTTCAAGAAAGAATACAGTAGTGAATATATTAACTAAATACTAAGACGAAATACACGCTTTCATGTATATGAAAGAGTATGTTTCACAGTAAAAATAGGAATGCAAAACTATCAAAGCTGTTAATTTAATTTACATCAGTACGATGAGCTCCTATATCTTTTATTTTATAAAACAGATTTCAAAAATAGAGCACGGACAGCTAAGGACTCCTTATTTAACGATTAACACAGCATAATTGTACTTTATCTTTCCTGCCATTAGGTCTTCAAAAAGAAATTACAGAAAGTTCCAACAAAGTCGAACATTACTGGGTTGTGTACACATATAAAACTGAATACTTTTTGCAGGTAGTTGAAACTGTTCTCATATATTTCGAAGGAAGATAAATTTGTGTCAATCTTTCAGCTATTATTCCAAACGTCCAATCACATGGTATCATGAAAGAAAATAACCAGTCATAAGCATTGAAAACTTAACAGAATATGTAGGAAATAAAAAATAAAGAAAACGCTAAATCTTCACGTTGCTCTATTCTGTTTGGAGGCAAAAGAGTATAAGCTTCTGCAGTTAACTCCAATTTAGGAACGAAGCAGCTAGCTTAGTTTAGTGAGTATTTTGGGAGGAAAGGACAAATTTTTTCCCCCCCAGGAATGATTGTTAACTTTGCTTTGCCTTAAAATGGAGCCAACTCCTGGTTGCATCAAACCCTTTATTTTATTTATCTTTAAAGAAACTTTTATTTATTTGTTATTCAAAGTTTTTTTTTTATTATTCTTATATATTCACCATATTTTGGCTGTAGACAGAAAATGTAAGCAAGCAAGGAAGCAAATAACAACAATATTATTTTGTTTTCTTTTGCCTTGTTTTGTGTTATTTTAATATTCAGCTCGAAGTGTTTTTCTGTCACATGCTTAAGCTGGTTGGTATAAGAGCGTATACGTGTGTGTTTACTGAATCCTTAAGCTTCCACTCATATTTCTTACAAAAATACAGATACACATTTGTAAGTAAAAAAATTTATTTTTTTTTTAACGAGAGACGTTTGTGTATCAACACATTCACCTGAGTATACGCTACACAAATCATATTTTGCCACGTACTTTAAGCTACACATTGGAATACGCACACAGACACACACACACACACACACACACACATGCAACAAACGCACCCGTGTAAACATATAAACACACACAGCCACACATAAATATATATATATATATATTTATACACACGTATGCATTCGCACACGAATATACAAAAAATCTTACTTAAAGTACTTGTGGAATTAAATTGAGATTTTTCCTTTACTTTCCTAAAGAAAAAAATACACAAAAACAAATAAGTCAGTCAATTTTTTTTTTGTTATATTTAAACACATTGTTAATTTTTTACATAAATTTCGTGTTTTGCAAACAATTTAAGCTGTAGCATTTTAAGTAGGATGAGATTAAGTTTTGCTAAAACATGCGAAGACTGTTGTTGTTATGGGCAGATTGGAAAGAGAAATAGGTTTTTTAATTAAATCAGAGTTCAGTTTTTGTACTTTAGAATAAACAGTATTTAATCAAATGAATAATATGTATTCAGCTAAAACTCAATTCTATTCTAAATTCAAGAGATAATTTATATAAAATGTGTTCTTGTAATTAATTTCCAAAAAAAAAAAAACAAAAATAGGAAGAAATAAACATTGCATAGTGTAGTGTAGCATTTTCTAAGTCGCGTCGTTGTCATCTGTCATCAGCACTTACTGCATATACTTATCCAAAGTTTCGTAATTTTAAGTTTTCACCTATTTAACCAATCTGTTGGCTAACGAATTTAATAAAAATTTAAATATATGTGTAAAGTACTTGGAGTGCAACAGCTTACTTTGCGACCGACAGTATGGTTTCCGTAGGTAGAGTGTTGTATCAAAACTATTACCTTTGGTTTCGGTAATAATTTCTTCAGATTTATATCGAGTATTTTCAGTAAACGCACTACACGAGTGGTTGTAAATAGGATTTCATTAGATGAGTTCAAAATTATTTCAGGGCTACCACAAGGCTCCGTTCTCTCTCCTATCCTATTTTCAAAATTTTAATCCTATATAATCTTCCATTTGTTATTCGTATTCATTTAGTAATAGACCGAACCAGTTGGAGGTGGCAACAATCTCCGAATGGGGTCGTGTGAACAGAGTCGATTATAATGCCCGTAAGACTCAATGTTGCATGGTTACGCATAGAGCTGTGTTCGGAAATGGTGCTGCATTTGTTACTGTGAGTGATATAGGAATTAAGGAACCAAGGGCTTTTAATGTTCTTGGCATGTGTTGCTGTCAGTATTAGCAATATGCCCACAATTTCAACAATAACGAGCTATCGCTATATATTTCCATTTATTAAATTTATGTAGATATATTAATGGCAATTTGGCGGGGTCTATTAATATTATTAATGTGACGAAAACTATATACACTTTTTTTGTTTTTCTAAATAATATTTTTAATGCTGTTCTTTTTGTTTGTAAAATGAGTGTTTTTCGGTTTTTCTTTCTGTTCATTTATTATATTATAAACATTTATTTTTATAGTCTTACTTTGCTTTTAAATATAAATCTGGTTTTATTTTTCATATATTTTTTCTTAATTGATAACTATTGTGTATGTTTAGTTTATATTTTTATTTATAATTGTGTGTTAATTTTCATTTTTATACTTTATTGGGTACTCTACGTCTTCACCGCTTTAAAAAATCAACCACTTTTTGTCTTGATGTTTAGATCACAATTAAATTGAGAGCATTAAAATTTTTAACTTCAAGCGGTAAAGAAGAGTAAAGAAAAAAATAAATACTGATTTACATGCCTGCTGATTCTAATGCACGCACCCAGTCTAATTCCATACGCAAAGAGCATGCAAATTTAGTGTGCTGTTCGTTGGACATAGCATATTTTTCAGGTTTTTAAAGAAGCTTTCAAGTGCCTCGGTTTTCTAAAACGATGTAAGAGAAACTTCACTCTATCTAATCTTCGTGACATTTATACCACTTATATCCGTCCAAAACTGAAATTCAACTTTCATGTATGGGCCGGCACCACAAAGACTGTTTTGGAGTTGCTCGACCGCGTACAAGAGAGGGGTAAGAGGCCCATTGAAGACGGTGAGGTATCCAACTCTATTAATTCTCTAGAGGATCGATGCAATGGGGGCTGCATTTCACTGTCTTGCCATTACTATAATGGTAAGTGCTTAAAAAAAATTAAGGAACTTGTTCCTGCTACTCGTACGTTTTTGCGTTTAACTTGATTTTCGTTTGCATTAAACTTGATTTGTGGTTGATTGACCAGTCAATCGCAGTACGCATTGCACAGAAAAAAACGGTTCGTATATGGAATGAACTCGTCCAGAGCGCTTTCCTATCATTTGTAATATACGAACATTCAAATCGTATGTACACAAAACACTACTCCCTATTTACTCCTCCCCATAACCTAGTTCTGGTACAATGCATTGCATGACTGGGGGTCATTCCCTGAGTGGTGGTCTTCATTTAATTTTACTTTATTGTAATTTTGTTTGATATTTATCTAAAAGAAAAATTATAGGCGAGAATTTCTTGCCTTTAAGCAATTTTAAGAAGAAGAAGGTTGGTAAATTAGCCGTGTATATTTTTGTATTTAAATTTTAATATTTTAGTACAGCGATTTTAAAATAAATTTCAATATTAAGAATAGTTTCGGTTAAAAATAAAAAGCCCCTAATAAAAAATAGCTTGCAAGAAGTAAGTATTAACATGTGAGGAATGCACTCACCGAAAAATGCTTTTGACGTTAAACTGTAGAGACAATAGTTTTGACGTATGAAACTCTATGTGTGTGTGAGTCCAAATGAGAATGAACTTTTCACTTAACCTGTCTCAAATCAGCTTCGGAAATAAGCTCTTCCGCAACTGGGAAACTAATTTAAGGCAATCAATTTCTTCCTGCCAGTGGTTTTGTCTATCACAATACCTATGCATGTAACAAATTTCTTCTAAAAATAAATTTCTTTTATTTTTTATTTATTATTTTTATAACGTGAATTTTAGGTTATATTTTTAATCCAGCATGTTCCAATATTATTGATCCTTTTATCTTTTATCATCAGGGTTAACTTGTAGTAATAACTTTCTTTAACTTCACCCCAATTGAGTTAATGCAGCAAGAAGGTCATATGTTATTTAAATTGTCTTATGTTTTTACTACTTTCATATCATACACTCTTCATTATTGTTAACGCAACGCTACCCAGTCAACGAATTTAATGTAATTTTTAAAAATAGAATAGACACAATATTCAACATGTATTGTGCTACATGTGTCTATTATCAAAAATTATGAAAACTAGGTCAAAAGTTAGAACATTTACGACAGAGGTTTATTAGTTACGATGAATGTGACAAGTTATAGCAATTTCTTTTATTTACTTTTTATGACATTTTGTAGGAAAACAGATAAAAAAATATATTTCTTATTGTTATTATACGAATGTATACTTTATTTTTAATCCGGCTTAATTCGAGTACATTTTATCTTTTAAATATATTAAATAAGAAGAAAGGTTATTTATAAATGTTTGTGTGAGTTTTATAAAGAAAACGAGAAAAATCTTACACTAGCAAAATGTAATGCGATATTCTCCGAATCTCTGCGTTCCCCATCAGCTTTTTTTGCTTTATTAGTTAGAATATTTGTTTTAAACAAATACAATCACTAAATTATTAAAATTGTAGACACAGAAGTTGCCAAGGATATCTATTAAATAGCTGGTATTCGAATATACGATACTTTAAGCTTTGCATTTTGATGTTCATGTAAACCAGGTTTTAGGTGCCATAATTATGATTGAATTATCTGTTTGTCGCTAGCTTATGTTTTAAGTGATACATAAGAGTTATGTGTAATCATAATTATGTTTGCATTATTAACAAATTATTAAAAAATCTGATCATAATACGATAAAAGGTTATTAAAACAGGATTTCGCTATTAAACCTAGCCTCCTCATATCAACCATTTGCTTAAAGACAAAACACTTTCTTAAATTTCTTATTCAAATAAGGACGGAATAAAAAAATGTTTCAAGTCATTGTATCTTAACAAATAATGTTAAGATACAATTTTTATGATTAATATATTGTGGTTAGAATTTAAGCAAAAATTATTTAATACAAGCCTCTACTCTTTAACATGAGTCTTTCACGCCCACTCCTACCGGGCTTGTCGGCTACCGACTTATCGGCGAAACCAAATATTGCCAATATCCTTCTCTTCAATTTTTGTAAACAAAAATTCGTTGAACATGGTCCGATAACGATCGCCATTGACTGTAACGGACACTCCTAAAAAATGACCCAATTATGCCTCTGGACCAATATCAGCACCAAACAGTGACTCGTTTTGGGTGCTTCGGCTTTTCAATGTATGCGTGTGGGTTTTCTATGCCCCAAATGCGACAATTTCGCTTGCTTACATACTCGCCAAGATCAATGAACTTCATCTTAAAAGATGATTTTTTTTTTGCAATATTGGCATCTTCTGCAAGTCGATCGCAGGCCCACTTAGCGAAGCGTTGCTCAAGCGTATAAACAACCATATTCGTTAAGCAGAAGGGAAAAACTAATTATCTGTCAAATCAAACATGAGCTAAGTGTTACCATTCACGAAATAAGCACTAGTTTAAAAAAAAAAACGTTAGATGGCGGACCCTACATCATTAGCATCGATATTTAAGACTGGTACACAGTACAAATGATGAAAATATTACTAATAAGCAAGAGTTTTGATGTAGTTAAAACTGGACATGATAACATGATGTCACGAAAAAAAGCAAAATAGTTGTTAGCCCACTGTACTGCGCGTTAGTTTACGAGCTTAATATGTTATCACACATCAACACATCGTTTAGAAATATAATTATGTCTATAAAGGATTCGTATATCTGTTAAAAATAAAAACAGAGCCGATGATAAAGTGCCAATTATAAGGGACAAATAAAAAGGATAGTGAGCGTATTGTGTTTATAAACCATTGGACACACGCTAACGCAATCATCTTGTATTACAACATTTGCAAATATAACGTGGCTAAGCATTTACTAAAACTTTTTCTGAATGCTATTACAATCTATTGTAATATTTCTTTAACATAATTTTCCAGCTCTGAAAGATTGTTAAATTTTAGTGAAGAATGCAAATAAATTGCGAGAAGGAAAAAAATACGTTTCCGTGATTAATGTTTTCCTCCCTTACATCTCTGTTGTAAAATGGATTTTATATTCTTCGTTTTTCTCTGATTGTGTTTTTTGTGGCAAAGATACCCCAAAGTATTTGGTGTTTTGCTGTTAATGTCGACATTCATCATCTGACAGATACAAAACAATTCCATAGCCAACAACAACACACTGCAACTCAAATTTTACCAACTTTTTACTTTGTTTTTCTTATGTTTAACGCACATACAACATTCACTAGCACATGATTCCGTCCCTTAAAGTAGCATTTTACACTCGAACATTTAAGAGGTGGGAAGAAATGTATTGTATGTTTGTTTCTGCTTGAAACAGCGCAACAGGAGCGACCAGAAATAAAGCAGCAGTTATAGCGTAAAAATAGCAATAGCAGCTATAACAAGTACATTTTTCATCATCATCATCAACAACAGCAACATGAAAATATACAATACGAAATTTATGAACAACTTTATACAAAGTAATAAAGGGTTTTCAGGACGGAAAACAAAGTTAGCACTCTGCCTTGAAAAACAAAAATCAATATTAAAACAAAAGTTTTATCAGCAGCTAGTGAACTTCTTTATTTATATTGACAGATGTATTAGCCAATATTTGGCTCTTGGCATAAGATGAAATCAAAACCATACCGGTAATGAAACTTCTATCCCAGGCATAACACACCTTAAAAAATCAAATTTAATTCAATCAGATTAGAATAACGTAGACGTTTTAACTCGCAATTGTGAGTGGCAAGACGTAAGCTCGAGAAGACGACTAATGGTTTAATATTACATGCAATCTAGTAGGATGAAAGCCATCGCAATTATGCCTTCTATTACTAATTATTATTTAAAATTGGATTATTATAACCTACGGTTTGTTTTCCGTAACCTCCCTTGTTTTTACCGATGGCTTTTAAATGTCCAGATTATATTATTCGACACCCGTAAAGGTTTCATGGATGCTAAGGGTTGTAATGGGTGATTCATTTCGAGGTTCCCTACTTTTTTAAAGAAAAAGAAAACAGAAAATTTAAACTAGAAAATGTTTTTGATCATTTAAAAAGACAGTCTTTGGCATTTATTTTTTGAGTCCAATTTTCGATGACTCGTTTGAGCATTTCAAGTGGTAACTGGCGACTGACACACATATTGTTGTGTTCCGCCTAAATTGAAGTGGGATTGTCCCCATAAACTTTAGACTTTATACTTTATTGAAGAAAGAATCTCTACATGAATCATATTTTAAAATAGAAACCAAAGACAATCATCGACAAATTTTTCTGAACAATGCTCAGCTATCATCGAAATAAAATCAGCTAATTAAACACTAAGTTTTCCCAACTATTGACGTCCTTAAACAAATGTAAACTCATGGATATGTTTGCAATTATGTACAGTGACCACTTGATTAATCGAACAAAGACACCATCTACGCAACAAATAAACTGTTTGATGATTTGACGGTTGATTTAATGGTTCACGTAGATGGCTGATTCACAAGCTGCCAAGCGATTTTGGTTTAACAAGCATTACTTTACTTGTCTGGATTATGATGTTAATCATATGATATTTGAATGATTTTAATAACAGTGCAATTATCGCAAAGAGAAGTCTTCTAAGAGCGGTTAGAAGAACTCTTCCTTTTATTAGGTATCGTTGAACGACTTTAGAAAATGGTAAGAACTGTCATTCTTCTAGAAAAAAGAATAAATTATTTCGAAAGTTCTAAATTGACAGAAGAACATAAACTGATTCAAAATCATTATCACAGCAAAAAAAGATGATGCAACATGATATAATGTATTCGAACTTTAACTCAAATGTTCTCAAATAATGAAAGCAAGGAACTTTTCTTTTCACTCGGACCAGTACAAAGGAGATGACCCCTACTCATGCAATCCATTGTACCAGAACTAGAAAAATAAGTTATGAGGAGAAGGAAAGTCTTTCGATTTGAATTTTTCCACATTCAAAGTTCCAGGAAAGACCTCTGGAGGAAGTTTATTCTACACACGAACTATTCTGCTAAAACCCGAATTCTCCCTGTAATGTGTAGTACGATTTACCGCCCAATCGACCACAAATGAATGCGCTCTTAACGAAAATTGAGTCAAACGCAAAAATGTACAAGTTTCGGGAACAAGTTCCCTAATTTCGTTAGAGCACCTACTATTGTAGTAACGATAAAACAATGAATACAACTGAAATTGCATCGATGCAATCCAGTTGGAAGCCCTAATGTCCCCATTTGGCCCTCTCCTGTACGTGGTCGAGCAGATGGTAGATCCAACCACTGCATAATTTGGAACGTCATGCTCGTCGTAGGAAGCCGAAGCTATAATTCTATGCAACATAACTTCCTGCTAGATTTCTTTAGTTTAGGTCTCTGTGCGATAGTGACAGAGTGTGATTTGTTTTACATCCGCGCCTGGCTATGTAGCCTTAATCAGATGGTGGACAAACCACTATACATAATTTGGAACGTCATGCTCGCCCTAGATAGCCGAAGGCATAATTCTAAGCAACAGAACCACCTAGTTGCAACTTTAATGATTCCAGGACAGGTCTGCAAACCATCACACCTTGCTAAAGAGTTGGAGACTTTCTAACTCCTGTCCAAAACACATGTCTAGCATGCTCACTGGACTGGATCATTCACTTAGGGTGTCATTAACAGTGAGATGATCCTGGCCACCATAATAACCATTATACTGTTATGGGTCCGCGAAACCACAACCACCCCGATACTCCCATATAGGGGCCAACCTCAATAATCAGCCAGAGAACTATTAAATGTCTAAAGAGACAAATAATGAACTCTGCGAGTTTACTGATTTCCGTGGAAATAAGGTGGAGTTTCCAGTTGACCCCTGCTGCCGTCAAGGTACGGGGCTCCCCTTTTCCCCCAGTTTCACTGTGTCTGGATAGTCGAAGTTCTATAAAGACTATATATATGTGCCTCCGGGGGAGCTGCTGGAGGTATAGGAGAGCCCCGTACCCTGACGGCAGCAGGGGTCAACTGGAAGCTCCACGTTATTTCCACGGGAATCAGTAAGCCCCAGAGTATCCGGTAATTTTCTCTTTAGACTTTTAGCTATTTCTCTGACTGATTATTGAGATTGGCCCTTCGGGAATATCTTGGTGGTTGTGGTTTTGCGGCCCTCGCATGAATTTGTTTATGAGGGCCAGGATCATCTCGCTTTTAATAACACCAACGGGTGAATGATCCTAGATCCAGTGAGCATGCTAGGCATGTGTTCTGGACCAGGAATTGAATAGTCTCCAGCTTATCAGCAAGAAGTAGTGGTTTGCAATCCTGCTTTGGAACCGAAGAAGTTGCAACCAGGAAAGACCTGTTGCCAAAATTAGTCCTCGGCTTCCTAGGGTGTGATTGACGTTGCTTTTCATTCCCAGCGGTTTGACCACCATCTGATTAAGGCTTACGGCCAAGTGCATATGTAAATCATATCACGAAATCTCTTACGCCGTTTTAGAAAACCGAGGCACTTGAAAGCTTCTTTCGAAACCTGAAAAATGTGTTTAGTCCATCGAACATCACACTGAATTTTCATGCCAAGAGATTAAGAGCTTCTGAGCGTATCATTCATGTTCCTCCTTTTGGAGCTCATTTCCAACTGGTTCGGTCTATTACCAAATGAATACGAATGGCAATTGGTGCTGTCATCTGTGAAAGAGTACAAAGCGTTAAAGTTTTGACAAAGAAGGTCGTTTAGAAAAATAAGAAATAGGGTAGGAGAAAGTCGTTCTTTCGCTTGCGACAACCTTAAATTTATCATAAACTCGTCGGATACAATCCCAACTATAGTGCGATTTCTAATATAAATCTGGAGAAAATATCATCGACAAGTTTTGACAAAAGTGCATCATGCCACACTCTATCAAACGCCTTGGCAATATCTGGAGCCACCACCTTATTTTCTCCAAATTGATGCTTGGAGTTGCACCATTGTTCCGAAAGGAAAGCCAGCAAGTCGCTCATAGAGCGCCCCCTACGGAAACCATACTGTTGGTCGCTAAGTAAGCCGTTGGAATCCGGGTACCTCACAAGATGAAAATTAATCATACTTTCCATTACCTTATAGAGTGCAGAACAAATTGCAATTGGGCGGTAATTTTCAGGGATGTTAGCCTCACCCTTTCTAGGGATTGGCGTTACATTAGCAACCTTCCAATACTATGGAAATTCATGGGTATAATATAACTGAAAAGGGTTGCTAACGGACGCGCTAGCATCGAAAAGCACTGTTTCAATATCAGTACTGGTATCCCATCCAGCTAAGGAGACTTGTTTACGTTGAGGTCTGCTAAAACCTTTTTGACTTAAAGTCTTGTCAATTGTAAATTAAGATTTACTATTTTGAAGTTTAAAATATTTATAATTTATTGAAAACCCTACATAATCCATAAAAAAATATTTCATTCATTTCAAACGACCAAAAGCAACAAAAGTTTAAAAATTGTATAAAAAGTTAAAAAAAAAAACATAACAAAAGAGCCTTAAAAAACAAGCAAATCAGTAGGAAAAGTACGTATTGTTTCGCGCTTGATAAAATCCTTTGCATTTGTAAGAGAATAAGTGTTTTACATAGTCGCAGTACTTTTACTTGAAATTGCTTGCTGTAAAGTGCTTTCATTCAATATCCAGTATTGGTAGTTTTTCCATGATACGCCCAATAAATATTTCGATGTACGCTGTATTTGCATAAAGTCCTTAAAACATACAGATACAGTTTAGTCCCAAAATAAATAAAATTTATAATATGAAGGGCTGATCTATAGAGAAAGTTGTGTAATTTATTTTAGTTTTAACTTTTACGAACGAGCCTTAAACAATTCGAAAGTCTTCAATTGTTAATAGACAGGTAATCGATAATGTATTCGACAACCAAAAAATGTTTGACGGCTGACAAAAAGTTCAAGATTACTGATTTTAACAAGCTGACTTTTCTGTGTTATGTAGTATTTTTTGTATCCTACATACTACTTGGTCATCTTGACCGGAGAGTAGCAGGGGAATCACTTATATTCGCTTCGACGGTTAATGCAACAAAAAAATGACGTTTGGCGTTAAAAAATTCAGAAATTAATCTTTCTTTATGCGGCATGATAGTGAGAGATCTTTGGATGCGTTTTGGTTATTTATAACTGAAAATAATTAATTATAACCAAATTTAGCATGATAGTGTGCATGATTAGATTTTTTATTTGAAAAGTTCTTACAAATATTTTTCAATTAAGCGTTTTTTTCCTCTTCTTTAGTTGAAAAAAACACGTTGTAAGTGGCAACACTATTTTTTTATTTTTATTATGATTTTTTATTCTCTTAAATTCTTTTGTTTAAGAAAATGCCGACATAATTTCAGATGTGCTATTTTAGAATTGTATGTCGAAAATTCACGATTTGAAAAACATGATCGAGCATGATCGGACGTATGAATCATGATTTGTTCTGCCTTTATAAAAGAGACTAAATATTTTTAATTGTTTTAGTGAAAAATAGCAAACCAAGGTGACATTTCAGAATTTCATTTCCTTAAAAAAATTGTCACTTAATGGGTATTGAAATGAAACTATACAGAAATATATATATAGTTATATACAACAACAACCCAGCTACATTTTCCACTCAACTCAATGCTTGGCTTAGTCAAATGTTTTTATTTTAATTTCAATCACTAACATAGCATATAAAAACATTAAATAAAATACCAATTATAAATAACAACACAGATTATAATCGCAAAGCTTTTACATGCGAAGAATATTTTTCCTAACGCAAAAAAAAATTTTCTACTATATTAACAAAGCTAAAACATTTCTTTTATCACCATTTGAAAGCCAATACCATATTTATGGCTTATAGATTTAACTAATGTCGAAATATGCCTGTTTAACCACAAGCAGAGGAAAAATAATTTCTGATATGGCCACAAGAACCATAGTATGTTCGCTATAACAATATATGGTTGCAATGAACGAATTATAAGGCTGCTATTTATATTTCTGGCCTGATAACACTGACTGTTGCTAGGCACCAGCTCATGTTTCCAGTGCAACCTTCACATTGTTAAACATAACCTCAACCAAAACATTTTGTTATTTTTTTTGTTGTTAGTGTAAGTGATAGCAGGTTGAAAAAGTGATCTTAGGATGAAATGGAATTAACTCGTGAACATTTTCGTGCAATAATTTTTCATAACTTTCGACGTGGATGAACTAAATTCCTTATATGTTAATGAAGCACCTTCTTACAGCAGCATTAAAAACTGGTATAACGAATTCAATTGTGGCCGTCAATCACTCTAGGACGAATCCCGTGAAGGTCGTCCAACAACGGTTGTTGTGCCAGAAAACATCGCACCTGTGCATGAGCTGATAAAGCATGATCGTCACGTAACATATCGCGAGATTGAGGCATCTGTAGGAATTAGTATGACAAGCATCAATAAGATCTTGGATGAACATTTGCATGTGAAAAAGGTTTGTTCACGTTGGATACCGCATGTACAAAAGGATGCTCGTGTTGATTGGTGCAAGAAAATGTTGCAGAAATTTGCTCAAGGTACATCAAAAGCGGTTTATAATATCTGCACAGGTGACGAATCATAGATATACTCATATGATCCTGAAACAAAACAGCAATCCACCGCAAGGGTCTTTCAAGACGAGCGAAATCCCACCAAAGTTGTTCGTGGAAGAAGCACATCACAGCAAATGGTTGCCTGTTTCTTCGGCATTACCGGTCATGTGGCGGCTGTGCCATTAGAGCAACGTAAGACGGTTAATTCGGCATGGTACACCACTATTTGTTTGCCAGAAGCCTTTGAGAAACTTCGGGAAAAGTCAAAGAAAAGACGCATCATTCTGCATCACGACAATGCGAGCTATCACCGATCGGCTGAAACAATGGAGTTTTTGACAGGGCAAAACAGCCCTGACTTGGCACCTAATGACTTCTTTTTGTTTCCGAACATCAAGAAAAAACTACGTGGACAACGGTGTCCTACACCTGAAGAAGCATTTTCTGCATTCAAAACCCATGTTTTAGAAGTACCAAAATCGGAGTGGAAAAAGTGCTTTGAAAATTGGTTCCAACGCATGCAAAAGTGTATAAATCTTCATGGAGAATGTTTTGAAAAACAATAAAATAGATTTTGTCTTTTAATGCTTGTGTTTTCATCCTTAGGCCACAAATATAAATAGCAGCCCTCGTAGTTCTACTAAGCTATACTTTCGTCCCCATTATTCTTTCGGAATTTTTCAATTAAAATGACTAAATTCGATTGTAAACGAAATTTTCTTTTCTTACGAAACTGTACTACAAAAATTCAAATACCAAAATAATAACATAACAAAAATAAGAGATCCCACAAATATTTCGTGCATATGACATTTTATTTGATTTTCTTTAGATATTTCTGACTTTTAAAAGAAGTTATATTTGTTATGCCATCATTGATAAAGTTTTGAAATATGATGGCTTATATTCATAAAATAACTTATGTATAACAGTACCTTCTTATCTTCACACTCTTACACTGTAAACACTGAAATTATTAAGAAAAACAAGTTTTGTTTAACTAAAGGAAACAATCTTCTCCCAGTTTTATTCTTGTTTATAATTTTTATAATAAAAAACTTTTATTATCAATTTTTGATTCTGTATCTGACATATGGAAAATCCATAAATAACTTTTCCCTTCTATTACTAAGACGAAACGAACTAACACAAAAGTTTTATATTTTGTTTAAAAAAGAAATGTTTATAAAGATTTTCTTTTGGTAGACATAAAATATTTGACTATATTGAATATAAATAATAATATAACAATACATACAACGTTTGAAAATATTTTTGAAGTTATCTACAAATTGAAGAGCGTCTTTAAAAACCATTTATTATTAAAGTATTATGAAACTTTTAACAAGTTGGACTTTTCCATATAAAATAAACAGAGACTAAAAAACAATGCTAGTGAATTTCGATAAAATTGAGAAAGTAAAATTGTTTCCCTACAGGAGTTCGGTTTCAATATCAAACCCTTAATGTTTTAAATTCCATTTTGGTCGCATCTTGGCTTGCCAGATGGGCCTGATTTGGCCTGATTGTCGAGTTTTTTAATGCGCATCAAGTGTCAAGTGAAAAAGTGATGTGTCAAGCTTTCTTGTAAGTTTATTTCAGATTTTTGTGAAGATCCTGATGAAGCGTCTAACGATATATATGGTAATAAAAGGTGTTTTTTTAAGCTAGATAGAACTTTAAATTGTAAAAAGTAACACAAAAAATGAAATTTTGATGAAACATTTTTTTTTATTTGTTTCAGTATACTCTGACAAATCATCATGAATAGACTCTCGCTTAAACAACGCTACGAAATTATCCAAATTTACTTTGAAAATCAGTCGTCGATTCGCGCAACTTATAGACGACTTCGTCATTTTTATATACCACATACTCTTTAGAGGATGCAATAACACCAACACGTCGAAGAAATGTGCGTACTGAAGAGAATATCGCCGCTGTAAACGAAAGTGTGGAAGAAGATCCAAATTTATCAATTCGTCGTCGGTCGCAGGAATTGGGGCTCTGTCTGTCTACTATGTGGAAAATTTTGCGCAAAGATCTCGGCCTACACCCGTATAAGATCCAGCTGGTGCAGGAATTGAAGCCACGAGACCATTATATGCGTCGTTCTTTCGCCGATTGGGCTCTAGAGCAGTTGGCAACTGACCCGTTGTTTTATCGCAAAATTGTGTTCAGCGATGAGGCGCATTTTTGGCAACAAACCCGTTGTTAATAAGCAAAATTGCCGCATATGGAGTGAGACCAATCCACAACAGACCCTACAGACTCCATTACATCCAGAAAAATGCACCGTTTGGTGCGGTTTTCACGCTGGTGGCATCATCGGACCTTATTTCTTCAAAAATGAGGCGGGAGCTTGCGTTACGGTCAATGGAGATCGTTACCGCACCATGATCAATGATTTTTTATTTGAAAATATGGATGACATTGATCCGGACGAGATGTGGTTTCAACAGGATGGCGCTACGTGCCATACAGCGAACGCAACCATCGACTTATTGAAATCAAAATTTGGCGATAAGTTGATTTCGAGAAATGGACCTGTCAATTGGCCTCCAAGGTCGTGCGATTTGACACCACTCGACTATTTCCTGTGGGGCTACGTGAAGTCACTGGTTTATGCTGATAAACAAGCAACAATTGACGCCTTGGAGGACAGCATTGTTCGTGTTATTTGTGACATACGCCCAGCAGTGCTCGAAAAAGTGGCCCAAAATTGGACGTCCAGAATGCGCTTCGTCGAGAACAGCCGCGGTGCCCATATGCCCGAAATCATTTTCAAATGTTAATGTCACCTATTGATCCTTCGAATAAAAAAGAAATTTTGATTACAATTTAATTGTTTGTGTTATTTTTTACAATTTCAAGTTCTATCGGGCTTAAAAAAACACCCTTTATAATTAGAATTACAAATGATAATAAATTAAAAATTGAACAATTTACATTATATACTGCTGATAACGCCAATGTTTATTACGGTTGATATAATTCTGTATTTCAAAAACATAAAAATGAAAATAGCTGAATTATAAAAGCAAATTGCAATTGCCATGTAATTGACGTTGTTGACGTTGAAAACATTGTAATCAAAATATGGAATGAATTTAGCTCTTCGAATGGGACTGCAGAAAAATTAAAACAATGTTGTGAGGTTGCAAACATCGCGTACAAAAATATCCTTCGACATGTGCCTATAAGATGGCTTTCATTTCTGCCAGCAATTAAGCGGTTGTTACATTGTTGGCCGGCAGTCAAAAGATATTTTGTACAAAAAGGTAAGAAAAATTGCCGAAAAGTTCTTTGGGAATTCGTTGCACATACCATTTCCGACATACCATACTTAAACATGAAGATGATGAATGCACAATTGAAGGTTTATTCGAGGCATATTTATATTGCATTCATTATGTGATGCACGAATTCCTACAAGTTTTAGAAAGTGAGTTCTGGTTAAACTACATATCGTAATGGCTAATCTTATGAACAGTCCTCAAAGAAGCATAGTTGCTACAACTATCAAATCCTTTTCCCCTGATGAAAAAAATACTTTCAAGTTCGAAGCAAGTGAGTTTCTCAAAAGAGCTAGCAGTTATTTAACTGAACGGTATGATTTTAGAGAAGCATCAATACACAATCAACTTTTCTTTTTAAATATAAAAAAGTCTCTTGTGACTTGGAAAAAGCTATTAGAGCCTACGCAATTATTAGGTATTTCAAATGACATTGGCAATGATAAACTGTATGCCGATTACTGTGTTCTTCTAGATTTTACCAAAAGATATACCAAATGATAAAATATGGTTATATTTTTTAAAAAAGTGTGCAAAAAGCAATCTTCAAAATTTAAAAAAGTTGATCTCATTTGTGTTTTCTATCCTAATAAGCAATGCCTTCGGTGAAAAAACATTTAGTATTCTAAATAATTTATATACCAAAGATAGGAATGGAATGTCCTTCGATCTCATAACAGCCGAACTAATAATAAAAATAAATTTCAAAATAAGAAACTATAAAAATTTTTTAACAACATCCGATGGTAGAGAATTAATTAATTCTGTATTTAAGAATACGAAATATATGTGGCAAAATAAATAGAACCTTAATTTTTTTCTTGGGATAGTACCTATATTTTTTTTTCAATAACACCAAGTTTTCTTTAAAATATATAACTGAATGACTGAATTTTTATTGTTATATTGTTTTTTGTTTCATTTATATTGTTTCTGTTATTTTTACTCTTTATGATATTTTTATTTTTATTCTAATGATTTTTATGAAAAAATAATAAAAAAAATAATATAAAAAACAATAGTAGGAGTGTTTTTATTTGTCAAATTTTTTTTTTCAAAATCAAGTTTGTTTTGGTCAATATCAAGCTTTTTAGCAAATTAGATCTGGCAAGCCTAGTCGCAACCCACTTTTTCGTTTTTAGATAAAAATATTCAATTTAAACTTTTGTTGCAAAAATTGCTTTAATACAACAATACTTTGAAGCTTGATGAAAAACCACCCAATTCCAACAAAAACGCTTTTTGTAATTTCCATTTTTAAATATTTAATTCTTATCCTTAAATCATAGTAATTTGATAATTTTCATCTTATTTCAATAAAAGTTGAATAAAAACGTAAATGTTTTTTTCTCCGAATAAAATCACTAAATGGGCAACAAAAAGTGTTAGTCTGGCAACCTAGCAGTGGTAAAATAAAATTTCTGAAATCTCCTTCCTGCCTGTAACAAGAAATCGTAAACCTTTAAAAACTCGCACAACAACAGCTAAAAGTCAACCAAAACGAACATCATACAAGTAAACCAACACAAAATTTTGACTTAAAAAAGCGTTACAAGCATTACCATGTAACACATACGTGAAAACAGTCAATTTAGCTGAGTTAAATTAGGTACGCAAATGTGAAACAAAATAGATTTCCGTTTTGCTACTTTATTTAAGGGCATGCCGGTGAAATGGCTATAGGAAAAGGATGCAAAAGCACTCAATCCAAACCGCATACACCAACAAAAGAAAAATATTTTACACACTTCTATTTTGTTGGTAACAAACAGAATACCATGTTAACTAAAGCCGTTAAAACTGAACAGAAGGCAAACAGATTTTAGTACAAGGAAGTGGATTAGCTGTGTTTTTTTAAGATTGCAAAAGTAATAAAAACCTAAATGTTTTTTTCCAGAAAAGGAATTTCAGCAGAACTTTTAATAGAAGACATTCACAATATTTACTGATTTCTAATTAAAGTTCTGATTAAAGAACAATAGGTGCCCCTGTAGGCTAGTAGGTAGTGTACTAGCTTGTCAGTATGGGGGTTGTGGGTTCGATTTCCAACGAAAACTTTGTTTTTTTCACTACAAAAATAAAAATTGACTGTCGATGGGGCTGCTCAGCGATGAAGGCTGTCTTTATACGGCAGTTAATTTCCGACTATCCTTCTACTTTCACCACATGTTTCATCTCTTCTCTATCCCTTTCCGACAGAATGTAGCACGGTACTTGACTAAATAGGCATTGTTGCCTGAAGTGCTACTTCTCTTTAAAAAAAAAATTTGCAAACGGCCATGCAAATTTTTATTTAATAATAGGTTAAAGGAAGCAAAACCTGGTCGTTGGGCATATAATAAAAAATCGTTCTTCGATGAAAGATATTATTGTAGTCGTGGTAAACACTATTTTTCAAAAGAGTTTGAAAAATAACTTTACATCTGTTTTTTACAATTCTCCTCCACACAGGAATATTTCGGTGATAAGTGAGACAACAATAAGTCAAGCTGAAAGTGGTATTAACTTTAATGATTATTGTACTTCTTTAAATCATGTAAGAAACATTGAATTTACAGACTTAAGATCCTTGTTACACGTTTCTAAACTGACAAATAGCAAATCTAACAAGAAAAACAACATTTCCAATTGTATAATGAAAACTTCCAATTAAAGCTTTAGAGTACCTTACTATTATATTCAATAATTGCTTAAACAATTCTTATTATCCGCGTATACGGAAAATAGCTAAGATTATCCCAATTTGAAAACAAAAGAATAACAGTGAAATTAATAGCTCCAGATCAATTTTTTTAACGTAGGAAAGGATACTGTTAAGTTAATACCTTTAGTAAAAGCTTTTTTTTGTTATTGCGTTCTTTATTGGAAAATAAATAGCACCAAATTTTAGAGTTTTCAAATTAATTAAAAGTTTACTTTTATTTGGGTACGGTTTTCCGTTTACGCACATATCAATTAAAAGTTTATTTACTTTAACTACACACAAACTAAGATTTGTACGTTGGCACTATAGAACAATTTACTATAGATGCAAGTCTTTACTGCACGAGGTTTATGTTTTAACTAACTAATTAACCACTCAGATGCTGTCTTTTATATTTGTCCGCTAGAGGTCTAGAAAAATAGAGAATTATCTACTTCCTTTGTATCACATTTTGTTTTTATAATGTTATTCATTCAATGTATAGGCGCCTATTAGTCTGTGTGTATTTTTGTTTTTGTTTTTATGTTGTTAAAGTTTCGTCATGGAATTTATTTTAAGATTGTTGTTGTTGTCTTGCGTTTATGAGTCTTCTATGCAATTTGTAACTAGAAATTTGTTGTTGTCTTGCGTGTACAAGCTTTCTACGCAGTTTGTAACTAGACAATTTTTGATGTCTTGCGTGTATAAGTTTTCTTAGAAAACTACGCAGTTAGTTAGCAGCATACCCAGTTATTTCGTTTACTTTGTTAAATAATTATTTTCTTTTAAGCAAAACGCATCTGTAACAATATATTCAACAAAAACAGTTTGCTTAAAAAAAAGGGAGTTCTAGGCTTCATGCTCTCCTAACGTTCCATACTGATGTCGTAAACAACTTCAGAAAATGTCGGTGTAGTTTTGCAGTTTCTTTTGATATCAAGAAAGCCTTTGCTAAGGCATGTGCAAAAATATGGTATTTTATTTAAAATTATAAAAATATGGATGTAGTTCATTAATTGTTAAACTTTTTCACAGCGTATTAAATGACAGGAAATTTTGTATACAAATTGTGAACAAGTTACCTTGTCATGGTGATTTTTCTTGCGTTGTTTCACAAGGCTTTGTGTTTGGGCTTCTTATTTGTACAAGATTTTCATAGATGATTATCCACATTAATATTTTGACTCGAAAAGCATATTTTATGCTGATGACACACTTCTTTCTACCCACGATAACTCTCCTATTGTTACACTGCAACATGTTTTACATCACCTAGAATTTGTTGACAAATACTATGCTCATTAGGGGACAAAGATAAATTAAATATAGTGTAAGAGAGTGAAAGCAATATGTTTAAGAAAGTGCAAATATAATGTAGTTCCGTCATGTAAAAATTTTAATTAAACGATAATGAAGTAAAATTGGTAGACAGTGTCAAACACCTTGTTAAATAAACTTTTGTTTCTTGTAACATGGAAAAGGCTAATCAATCAGGTAAACGGAGTTTTATTTAGTCATTGTTCAATAGCAAGTTTTTGGTAGTGAAAACTAAACTTCTTTTATACAATGTAAGCAAAAGACCGATTCTTCTTTATGCATTTTCAATATGAGTTTTAGTATTACAAGAACAATGATGAAAAATTTAGAAATTTTCGAGCGTCTTATTGTACGGAAATGCATTGCAAAGAACTACAAGAGTTTGAATAAAAGATTTTCAAAAAAATTTGTATAGGAGAAAGCAAAAATATCGCCTATTTCTGTTTGCTCCCTAAAATTAATAAGAAATTTTGTGGCGATGTTATCATACTTTGAATTCAGCGAAATACAGGATATTTTATCTAAAGAAATTAAGTTTGGTTTCCGCAATTTAATTTTTACATGAACAACTGAATAACTTTGTTGATCAAAACTTCCACTCAAAAGTAATACCCCCAGCACCCATTTTCACACAATTAAGCAGTATTTAAAATAGAAACTATTTATTTAACTATATAACTTTAAATTTCTTATTCTATTTTCTCTCTTAGCACGATATTAGTTTTTCACAGTTTCCAACTAATGCTTTTAATGCTGAACTTCATAATTTGCATTTATATTGAAAATTTCTTGAATTTATTTTCTGCCCTCTAGCTATGACATTTTGTTTTTCTGCTTTTTATAAAATATAAATCATTATTTTATTTATAACATAATTGTAAACGTCATATCCCATACATACACAAGGTCAACTAGTAACATTGCAGCAAAAGAACTCGTTACAATTGCACGGTTGGTGGCACCAAACCCAAGAGAAAGAGTGGAATATATAAATATTTTTCATCACATGGAAAAATTAAAATATATGAAATTATATTCACATATTAAAAATGAAATATACTGCAATATGCAGCACATTTTGTATAAGTAAAACTACATAAATTTTTGTGGTACCTTTAAATTTAGCACATGTTAAACTGTTGTTTAGTCTAAGAGTAAATATGTCTAGTATATAGCAAATTGTCTGTGAACTCTAGCCTAAACAAAACATATATTGTTGTCATTATTGGTTGTCATTAATTATTGGCGTAAACAATCCAAACAACTTAATACCAAACATATATTTGTTTAATATAAGTAAAATATATCTCTAGTCAGTGGTGCTTAAAAAAATCCTGTGCTTAATTAAATTCAGTTTCAGTATAGTCACTATAGTCAATGTTTATTCAGTGTCTTGTCTATGTTTATCCACTTCAATATTTGCGTGTGTTCAGTTGCCCACTAACCTTCATATACATTTTTGTCTAGTACATGCCTTATGTCTAACTTTTGTTAAGGCGATTTTTTATCTGGTATATGACTAGCTTCAACTATATCCAATATAATTTTCGTAATAATAAATTCTCTAATGTCTAAAATGTTTAAAACTAATATTAGAGTAGCCTAAATCTAATCAATGTCAAGCCTATGTTTCATATATTTCTATTTTATATCTCGTCTTATGTAGTATATGTCTAGTCTTAGCCTAATCAATGTCTTCTGTACATTAACACTTTGCTTAGCATATAGCTATTTATATACATATTGTTACGTTTATACCTTTTATAAACGTTTTGTTGTTACTGAGTTCTTTATTGCAAAATAAATAACACCAGATTTTAGAGTTCTTAAATCAATTACAAGTATATTTACTTTAACTACACACAAAATAAGATTTGCACGTTGGCACTACACAATAATTTAGGAAAGGTTTATGTTTTAACTAACTAACTATCCACTAAGACGCTGTCTTTTATGTTTGTCCGCTAGAGGTCTAGAAAAAGAAAGAATTTTCTTATTCCTTTCTATTACATTTGGTTGTTGTTATCTAATTTATTTAGTGTATAGGCGCCTCATGGTCTGTACGTATTTTTGTCTTTGTTTTTATGCTGTCAATATTTCTTCCTAGAATTTATTTTAAGATAGTTGTTGTTGTTGTTGTCCTGTGTGCATAAGTTTTCTTAGAAAACTACGCAGTTAGTAAACAGCATACGCATTTGCTGTTGTCTGGCGTTTGTAAGATTACTACGCAGTTAGAAAATAGCATACTCAATTGTTGTTGTCTTGTGTGTGTGTGTGTGATTTCTACGTAGTGTGTAACTGGAAACTTGTTGTTGTCTTGCGTGTATAAGTTTTCTTAGTAAACTAGGCGGTAGTAAACAGCAGACCCAGTTGTTTACTTCAGTTCTTAACTAATTGCCTTTAAAACTTAAGCAAGACGCATCAGTAATAATATATCAATTCTGCAGCATTTCTTCATCGAGTGTAAATTTATTTAACGTGAATCCTGTCTGAGTCAAAGTATATGTCTATTTTATGTCTGTATATATATTAATTATGACTTATACCTATTTAATGGCTAGTCAATGCCTATCTTGTGGACGGTGTATATATCTTGCCAATATATATTGTTTCGCAGATAATTTGTTTAAGTTTTAAAAGAAAATAATTATCAGTCAAAGGTTAAACCAACTGACCTATTGTGTATATTGCAAAGTACGGAGTTTTCTAAGAATTCTGATACACACAATACGACTACAATATGCTTGTCATAAATTCAAGAACACAACTGAACACAAAGATAACTAACATATAACAAAAACAAAATAAACAGCCAAACAGGCGGCTACATTGAATGATGACAACAACAACAACAACAAAATATGATGATGTTAAAGCAGAATATTCTTGCGAATATGCGAGAACTGCTTAAAACAGACGTATATAAGTATTTACTGCTGGGCAAATAAAATTAATTGAGTTTAAAAAATCGTTACTGGTGAAGTTACCATCCTGTTTATTTTGTTTGTATTTAAAGTGAATAAATCCTGTACATTGTTTTAAAAACTGTAGAATGCTGTGTTATTATTCTGCAAAAAAAAAAACCCAATATAACAAATATTAATAAAAATAAATAACTAAATATATAATAAAAATATTGTGGCGACCTGCAGAACTGCCAGCAACAACGGCGACAAGAAGAGAATGTCAGCGTTGAACGGTGTTTGACAGCTAACAAGAGGGAAAAACTATCAATTAAAAAGTTTAGTTTAGAATAAAACATTGAGCATTCAACATTGAACATGAAGCGTATTATTTATTTTAAATTCGGGGGTTGGTACAAATATTAAAAGGAATAAACGTAACAATATTGATTGTCGGATGTCCATGTCCAGTACATTTTAAGTTTTCACTTAGTTTGTATCTAGCCTACGCCAAGTAGTGTTTAGTAACTTTATTAATATGGTCAGTCCATATATAGTCTGTATATAGTTTAAGCCTACTTTTCATGACGTAAATATTATTTTCGATATCTAGTCTAATTCTATATCATTCCCGTTACTTTAGAAGATTTTTCTAAATTTTTTCAAGTTTTGTTTTTTTAAACTAGAAGTAATGTATGCCTAATCTGTACAGTTAAAATTTTGATGGTGTCTGTAAGTAAATACAGCCTCTTCTGCAAGCTGGTCCGTAGCCCAAAAGTTAGACATGCAGACATATATTTATTTCACACAACAAAAATTATTGTCCAAAGTGTTTATTCTAGAGATGAAAATAAGTAATGGCCGCCAAATTTTAAAAACTAAGCGTGTTTAGTTTCGTTTGAATTTTTCGGACATTCGTTATGTTTCCCTTGCTGAACCAAATATAAAATATTTAAAATTTTGTGGAGTCTTCATTTTTTTATTCATTTATAAAACTTGCTCTGCTTTTGTGGAAATTAATCACAGAATAAGAAAAACAATATCTTGTCCCAATTGTTCTATCAAGTGAAAGATTCCAACGTAGTTAATCAAAAATTTTATTTCAATATTACAACTGCCGCAATAACCTGTTGCTTATTTTCTTGCTTCTAAGTTTATTAGAGAGAAAGTAATGATACTTGAATGTTCAGGGTTTACGGTTCATTAAAACTAATCAAAAATAAACATTAAATTTAATCAAGAAATCAGTGGCACTAAAACAAATCTCAATTCAAAAATAAACCACTCAGCGGTAAAAGAAGATAAATGAAAATTTTGTTTTAGATTTACATGGAATGGGATGGGATGCACTCTCATATTACTCACAACTTGTTAAATAAAATTTTCAATGATGACATTTTATTTGTCATTGGCATTCCATGTTTTCAGTGTACCGTTGCTGGCTTTATATTCCTTCGAGGGGTTATAAAGAGCAAAAAAAAACTAACTTAAAAATGCTACTTAACCTTATAAATGGCGTCAACGCAACGGCCATCAGTAGAGAATTTCATTGAAATTCCAATACAAATATTTTTTTTATTTTTGGTCTCTTAAAATCAACTACCAATACAAGAGAAAGGAGGTGCAAAAGGCGCCATCATTCCACAAAACTTTTCACTTTAAAAGAAAATGATTGTCTTTGTTCTAGACGTATTTTATTTAATAAAAATAAAAGAGAAAATCGCTGCGACTGTAGAAAATATCATCGTTTACATTTTCATTCTAGTTTCAATGAAATGTTTACACTAATGATGAAACTGGTGCTGATAATGATGATTAATCTTCGGCTTCATCATCATCAGTTTCATTAGTCACCAGGGAGACATGAATTCAACTAATGTGGCAGCTAAATGAAACAACTTTCACAACTACCAACACCAATTGTAGAAATGAAAGCAAAATAAAAAGTATTTATCATCACAGTCAACCAAGGCGCTTGATTAAAATGTCAAACGTTAGAAAAATTTTAAGAATTTCTCTAGCTTTAGTATTTAGTCTCTTTTTATTCCTGTCTGCATTCTGTGTGCTTTATATGCCTTGGGAGTTTACAATTTCTGTACCCCAGAAATATGTACACAAAAATGTTAAATATATATAGTTTTTGTTCGTGTGATAAGAGGTCGCTCATTTAAATGCCACTGGGTTTTCAAAGCAGACAAGAGTAAAGGCAAAAGTTTTTAAAAACATTTATATGTTTGTTGTTGCATTCGTTCTTGGTAATTTGTATATGCTTGATACATAACAACGTACTTTTTTTTGTTCATTTCTCTATTTTGCCTAAAACAGGGCAGCTTTTAAAATCTTGAAGATAGGAGCAATTGTACTCAATTAAGTTGGTACTTAATAATTACAACTGATCTCTAGTTCTCATTTATAAATGCACTTTCGAAACAACCTAACATCCGCAGCTACACAATAACTTTTGTTTAACATAGCACTTAACGTCTATGTTGGGACTTAAATTCATGCCTGCTATTTTCTATCTTAAAAAATGGATTACGGTAGCTGCTTGTTAATAGTGAAAGTAAAAATATTCTCAGTTCTTTTTTTAAAAACAAACACACAGTTGTTACATACTTGTAAAGGGTTGCAGAACTAATTTTCGTAGGAAAATTATTACTATTGCATTTTGTTTTGTCTTAAAAACAACTCATCCACCACGGCTACTCAATCATTCACAATTATATTCATTTTTAAGGCCATGTTAGGATATGAACTCAAGCTTATAAGTTTCTACCACTACCAATGCATAACTTTTTTTCTTTCATTACACTCAGCCACCGCACACTTGTTAGTGATTGAAGTAACAACTTTTCAGCTCTTTCTGACACACAAAATTATACTTTTTGGCTAAAGCAATGTCTTTGTTTTTAAAATCGAAATAAAACTGAAAATTTGTCCAAAAATTTGATTTTCCCATCATAAATTGGTTTTATCAAAAATTCGTACTTTACTCAAAAATTTCCCCTGTCGGTAATGGCCCTGGCCCTGGTTCTTGGTGAAGCCCCTCGGAGAGCAACATGGTGGCGGTGGTATAATAGAGTTTTGAGGAAAGTTCCGAAAATATGTCTAACGTAGAACAACAGAACTAGGAGTTGGATAGTGTCTAACTCCTCAGCAAGGAGTGGGAGCATAAACCAGCTTTCATGTTCTCGAAAATTGCTACTACGACGCGTATGCATCTAATGAGTATTGGCGATATTTTCGGATGCTTTTTTTTAAACATGATCAATGTCATGCGAACTGTGATACTGCGCTCGATCCATCGATCCATGTATTCTGTTACATCAGTACTCCCCCCGGGGCCACATATATATGGTCTTTGGAGATAGCAACAACTTAGATCTGTGCAACTGGGGGAAAAAGGGAGCCCAGTCCCCTGAAGTCAGCAGGGGTACAACTGAATAATCCACTTTATTTCCACGGGTATCAGTAAGCCCCAGAGTTCGTTATTTGTCTCTTTAGACATTTAACTGTTCTCTGACTGATTATTGAGGTTGGCCCCTATATGGGAGTATCGTGGTGGTTGTGGTTTCGCGGCCCCATAACAGGTCTGTTGTTTGATATGGTGGCCAGGATCAGTTCGCCGTTAATGACACGCCAGGTGAATGATCCAGTCCAGTGAGCATGCTAGACATGTGTTCTGGACAGGAGTTGGAAAGTCTCCAACTCTTAAGCAAGGAGTGATGATTTGCAGCCCTGCTCTGGAATCATCGATGTTGCAACTAGAAAGTTCTGTTGCATAGAATTATAGCTTCGGCTTCCTAGGACGAGCACGACGTTTCAAATTATGCAATGGTTTGATCCACCATCTGATTAAGGCTTCATGGCCAGGCGCAGATGTAAATCTAATCACACAGTTACATCAGCACACCTTTTTAAGAAGGTTATAGAATTATCTAGACTTACTTTGAAAATTATCGCACATTTTACAAATATGATTTTTGTTTTTTGTTTCAAAATATGGATAAGATTGATCTGCGCAAAGTGTGGAGTCAACAGGATAGTCCCTAGATAGCACACGGCGACTGTAACCAAATCAAAATTTGGCAATAGGTTGATCGCGAGAATCGGACCTCTCAATTAGCATCTAAAGTTGTGCAGTTTCACTCCTGACGCTTATTCCCTCCCGGGGGCATGCAGTCTTGATGGATCTCTTCCCCATCTTCACATGTGCCTTCTAGAGTAACGGGCGCCACCAGTCGCTACTGGGCAAGTAGCAGCCCGAAACTAGAAGAGACATAGGACGATCAAAGTCCAACCAGTGACTTCTAACATCCACACTGGTACCACAGGAAGCAGTTGCCCGCAGGGCAATGGTCCTGTTCTGGTTAATAGTAAGGCCCCTCGGGAAGCAATGTAGTGGCTGTGGTTTAAACAGAATTTAATGATAGTTCCGAGGAAGTGTTAACAAAAAAGTTAACATCCAAAGTTTCAGCTTGCGCACGCAACAGGACTAGGAGTTGGATAGTTTCCAACTCTTCAACAAGGAGTGGGGGAACGATCCTGCTACCGTGTACTTGCAAATTTCTACTAAGGCATATATGCACCTAATTTGTATGGGCGTCGGTGGCCGCTTTTTTCTCCACCCAGTGTTTAGACCGAATTAAAAAAACACGTCTAAACTGCTTCACGTCATTAATCAGAATGACGCTTCCTTTATTTTCTAAAACTTTCTACGTTCACATTATCTTCTAAGCTTACATGTGTTAGAGAAATACAAATATAATAATAAGAGACATACACATGTATGTATATTCATTTAAATATAAGGAAAAATCAATCGGTAAGTTTAAACTAAATGGTACAAACAATGTAAAGTGTGAGGGAGATAAAGCTTATATAAATTTTAAAATATAAAGGTGCACTTACACACTAACGACCTGGCATCGTCACCACAATACATTGCTACAAGTGGTAAAACAACCGTCAGATTAAGACTTCACGGCCAGGTGCTAACGTTAAACCTATCACGTTCACCTGTTCATATATTGTCAAGTGAAGTCATTGATTTATGCCGGTAAACCAGCAACATGGCGCCAGAAATTCAAGAAAAGGTGACTCAAATTTGGACATGCGGGAATATGTTTCACCAAGAACAAGCACGGTTTTGGCGTAATTTTTTTACAATTTAATTGAATTCAAAATTAATATCAAATGAAAATAAAGGATTAATTATGCAATTTTTAATAAAAAAAAATATTCTGCTTAAAACTCCAAATCAAATATCACCCCGATACTGAAATATTAAGTAGATTTTTATTAAATGCATTTTAGAAAGAAAAAAAGAGCAGCTAATCTACGAGAATAATTTCAATAAAATTATTCTTTAATCCAATGGAACTGAATCAAAAGTTTACATGCCATGACACTCATTATAATAAACATTATTTAACTACATCACATCAAGTGCTTTAGCAACTGAGAGCAGCAAAATGTGGTATTTATCAACAGCAAAATATTTATGATTCGTTGTCCTTTTGTTCTTCTTCTTCTTCTTCTTAGTAAAAGAATAATGCTTATCATGTTTAGGAATCATGGCGACAACACTAAACACATAAAAAAAAAACAACTATAACAGCAGCTAGCAGGAGCACCATCAGCAGTATCAAGTAAAAATTTTTTAACAAAAATTTAAAAAAAATTGTTCACATATGTGTTAGTTTATCTCATAATTTTAATGTCTTTTGTATTCTTTCAACGGCAGAAGTGTCTGTGGTTAAATACATACAGTTTCCATACATTTTCGACACAATTCTTAGGACACATCCTTTTCTGATTTTTTCTTTATTTTTGAGTCAACTCAATTTGTTTGCCAAAGTACGATGATTAAATATTTAAAATAAATTCTTATTGGTTTTGGTTTTGGTTTTCTACACTTTTTGGTTTCTATGAAATTAATGGCAGTTAAACGTAGAAGCTTTTAAGCCTGGACATTACGTAATTTGATAGGAAAATACCCTAAAGTATGCTAAACAATTTATTTAAATGTATTAAAGATATGTTAGAGTATATTGGTATGTGTTAGTAAAGGAATATGCAGAAATATATATTTTTCTCCGTTCTGGTTTGTGTTTGTGTTTTTTTTTTTGTTTGTTTTATTTTTAAGATACTTAAGTAAATAATATTATTGAGTGTTTATGAATATATAGAAGTAAAAGAAAAATTTTTACATCTAAAGCATATTTTGTGGGCGGTCATAGATTCATGATATATTTTTACATTGTTATTTAAGCTAAAATTTGTGGAACAGTTTTAAAAAGAAGACTTTTAATTGATAACGTATAGCTTCTGGGATTTATCTACGATAATATTGTTGTTTAACTAGTATCATCACGTTGTTTTTTTTTTTTTTGTTTTTAATAATTCGGTAGCTCGGATATCCTAATGAAATTTTTCAAAAGGTTAAGCACAGGCATTTCGGAGTGAAGTTAAGGACGAGTTACGGACATATAAAAACGAAAAAAAAATTATTATAAGGCGAGGGCCTAAGCATTTGCTCTTTACAAAATATTACCAATTTATAAACATTTTTTACGCGTCGCATTTCTTTAGGTGCCATTTACCTTTAAAACTGTAAACTTCAAGTTAAAGTGATTGTTTGGAAAATAAAATATAAAATTGTAATTGCCAGAATGTCTAAATGGATCGGAATATTTTAAAGCAATATATATAAAAAAACCTTTAATCAAATGGTAAAGTAAAATTTTTATTGTTTTTATTTTAACACATAAATTCCCTAAATGGAAAAAAATGCTCCAAAAATGCTCTTTTTTCTATAAAACTGGTCACCTTGGCTTTGTCAATTACGGGGCTGTCAAATAAAAGAGTTTTAATCAAATGGTAAAATTATTTTAACACGTAAATTCCGTAAACGGAAAAAAATGTTCAAAAAATTTTTTTTTTATAAAATTGGTGACCCTGGCGGGAGCGCCAAATAAAAGACTTTTAATCAAATGGTAAAATAAAATTTTATTTTTTTTTTATTTTAACACATAAATTCCCTAAATGGGGAAAAATGTTCCAAAAATGCTCTTTTTTCTATAAAACTGGTCACCCTGGCTTTGTCGAAAACGGGGCTGTCAAATTTCTTGGAATATGTAGCCACCAGCTGGAGCTTTAAAAATCTGTTTACAATTTTTTCAATCTGTTTTCTCAAGATTTTTGATATAGTTCATAAATTTTGTTGCAATATTGGCTATATTTGGATAGGGCTGAAAGGTGAACCATTACAATTTTAGCAACAAATTTTCTGATATTCGTATTTTATAAAGGTTTTCTTTAATATAGTCTAAAAAAATTTAATAGTACGGAAGTAAGTTTCAATTATATAAGCAAAAAAAAAAAAACAAAACATACCACCCTTTCAGGGAAAATCCTAAAAAAACGACAGTTTTAACAGAGGCTTTTTAACTAAACTTGTTAACAAAACAGGCTATCACAAACAAGCTTACCACCAAGTATACAGCCAATATCTTAGAATAACAATCCCTGATAAATATGTACACCACGTCAAAGTTAAGGTCGGCCAAAGGTTAAGCAAACAAAAATTTGTCTGGTCCTATTTTCTCCCAAACTAAAAAGAGGTAACCTGGACATGTAAGCGCATTTTTGTAGATATTTTCAAGGTCTACTTAAGTTCAAAAACTCTTAACATTTGAAGAGTAAATAAACTTTTCATGACATTTCCAAAAAATTGTATGCCCCCGGTGCCCAAGTTTGGGGTCATGCCTAGGAGCCCGGCTTTACCCAAGGGGGTCGATCGCCCTTTTCCTTTGCTTGGCCTTCGTAAAAGTTCATCTTGTGTGGTTCATGTGCTACCGAATTATTTCGAAAAGAAGAAAGTTTACAAGCTACTGTGCATTGTGAGACAACTGACCGGGCGAATAAAGGCATTTTATTTTTGATAGAAATAGCAGTATTCACAGAAGACCTTAAGCATTAACTCTCAAAATAGTTAGGCAGATATCAGTGTTTAGCGGCAAAATTCTTAAGCAGTATATTACCAATCATATTGTTCTTTAAATTATATTAAATAATAAAAATTCCAGTTTTTAACGCAATGTACTGCTTTACTACGAAATGTTATCAAGAATCGCTTAATAAACCACCAGATAAGTTCAAAACCCCAACTTTTAAGCTTTATTTGGAAAGGTGTCTAGGTGGGTCCTTCAAAACTGTTGATATGTAAGCAGTATCTGGCGTAGAAACAAAAATGCAGATACTTATTCGCTACTAAAAGGGCGAGATCCTCGTGTAACAATGCACTAAGGCGCGAAAAAAATGTACTTCCCTAGGAGTAGCAAAAACTTTTGGTCCTTTATTAGAAGAGTAAGGGGTAATGATAATAATATTGACCAACACAGTTGATCAAGCTAAACTAGTATATTTGCAAATAATTCCTATATGCCGGAAGGTAGTCAACTACCGCCCAAGCTCAACAGAGTACCCGTTGCTATGTCGACGATATTCTTTCGAGCTCGAGCGATTAAAAATGTTTTAGCAGATCTCAACGTCAACAAGTCTCCTGGGTCGAATGGTATAGCAGCACTGGACTTGAAAACAGTGCTCATCGGCGCTAGCGCATCCGTTAGCAACCCTTTTCAGCATGTTGCATTACGCCGGTGAAAGTTTTGGAAGGTTGCTAATATAACACCAATACCCAAAAAGGGTGAGGCTAACACTTCTGAAAATTACGACCCAGTTGCTATTTGTTCTCCACTTTCTAAAGTGATGGAAAGTATGATTAACTTTCATCTTCTGAGGTGCATGCAGTCCAACAGCTTACTTAGCAACCGACAGTATAGTTTCCGTAGAGGACGCTCTACGGGTGACTTGCTGTTTTTCCTGTCGGAACAATGATGCAACTTCATATATCGTTTCGGAGAGAGTAAGGTGGTGTCTTTAGATATTTTTCTGGCGTTTGAAAGAGTGTGGCATGAAGCAGTTCTGTCAAAACTTGCTGCTTTTGGTGTTGCTAATAATTTCTCCACATTCATATCAGGTTTTCTCAGGAATCGTACTATAGGAAATGTTTCCCCCGGGGGGCACATTTATGGTCTTTATAGTACGTAACAGCTATCTAGACCTGTGCAACTGGGGGAAAAAGGGAGCCCAGTCCCCTGAAGACAGGCAGGGAGTCAACTGAAAGCTCCACTTTATTTCCACGGGGATCAGTGAGAACCAGAGTTCATTATTTGTCTCTTTAGACATTTAATAGTTCTCCGGCTGATCATTGAGGTTGGCCCCTATATGGGAGTAACGTGGTGGTTGTGGTTTCGCAACCCCATAACAGTATAATGGTAATTATGGTGTCCAGGATCATCTCACTGATAATGACACGCAAAGTGAATGATCCAGTCCAGTGAGCATGCTAGACATGTGTTCTGGACAGGAGTTGAAAGTCTCCAACTCTTTAGCAAGGTATGATGGTCCGCAGCCCTGCCCTGGAATCACTAAAGTTGCAACTAGGTGCTTCTGTTGCTTAGAATTATGTCTTCGGCTTCCTAGGATGCATGTATGACGTTCCAAATTATACAATTGTGCTTTGTTCACTATCTGATTAAGGCTACATAGCCAGGTGCGGATGTAAAACGAATCACACTATACGAAATGTTATAGATACGATTTCATCAGACAAGTTCAAGAATAATTCAGAGATACCATTCTTTCTCCACCCTCTTTCTTATTTTTCTAAACGACCTTCGTCAAGCTTTCAACGCTATATACTTTTTCGCAGATGACGGCACCATTGTCATTCGTATTTATTTATTAATAGACCAAGCTGAGTTCCACAAGGCGGAACATGAATGATACGCTTAATCACGATCACGTGGCAATCTCCGGATGGCGTCGTGTGAATAGAATTAAAATTTAATGCCTTTAAGACGCAATGTTGCATGCTTACGCATAGATCTGTGTTAGGAAATGATGCTGCACCTGTTACTGTGGATGATATAGGTATTACGGAATCGAAAGCTTTTGATGTTGTTGGCATAAACATTCAGTGAGATTGTTGTTTCAGGCTTCTCAAAACAGCTTTCAAGTTTCTCGGATCGGATGGAGTGAAGTATATTTTCTATCTATATCCGTCCAAACATGGAATACAACTCTCATGTATGGGCCGGCGCTCCAAAGTCTACTTTGGAGTTGCTCGACCGCGTACAGCAAATGGCCAAGATGCTTATTGGGGACAATAGGCTATCCAACTCAACTGATTCATTAAAGCATCAACGCAATGTGGATTGTTTTTCGCTCTTTTAGCGTTACACCAATGGTAAATGCTCTAACGACATTAGGGAACTTTTTCCCGAAACTCGCACGCTTTTGCGTTTAACTCGATTTTCGTTGAGAGCGCATCCATTTGTGATTGATTGGCAAGTGAATCACACTACGCATTACAGGGAAAATTCGTTTTTTAGCAAAACAGTACGTTTGTGGAATAAACTCCTTTCAGAGGTCTTTACTGTCGCTTTCAATGTAGGAAAATTCAAATCGAATGTCCACAAACACTACTTCCTCTTTCCTCCGCCCCATATTCTAATTTCCTAGTTCTGCTACAATGCATTGTATGAGTAGGGGCCATCCCCTGAGAACCAAAAAAAACAAAACAAAATAGATAAATATGATTGTTAGGAGCATTAACTAGTTGCTTGCAGGTGGCCACTGGAATCAAAACTAAACGAGTTTCATTAAAAGTGTAAATGTAGATTGTGGATTAAAAAATATATTTCCTATATTGTGCCTAAGAGACGCCATGCTAAGGTTTATTGATTTTGCACACATAGCGTACACGTAGTTCAGCTCTACAGCATCTGATCTATGAATTTATCTAGTCGACAATCTTTTAGTAAATATTTTGTTTTTTGTCAACAAAAAAAAATATAATTCTTTTCTTAATTCAATTAGCTTTTCCCTTTAAAATATTTCATTAGCAAAAACGATGCATATTCTACAAACAAAAAAAATAACAAACTAGATTTCAATTATTTTAAAATTCTTTTTATATTTTTATCAGATATTTATCACTAACATCAATATTTTTGTTAACAAAATAGTTCTTTTTGTTTTGTTTATTCAGGCATTTTGCAAACATTTTTATTAAATCACTAGAATCAGTTGCTTGGTAAAACCAATTTACAACAGCAACAGAAATAGAGATAAAAATATAAATAAATAAATTCAATAAAATTATAAATAAAGCAATGAACACAACAAACATGTGGTAGGTATTGTATTTTATACAAAATACTGTTACGACTAATAAAATATTTTTTGCACAAACAAGAGTTTAATTGATTTTCAAATCTGACAGTGCAAACCAAACACAGTTTTTGTCCGTTGTATGGCTGCTGCTTTATAATTCCACCACTAACAAAGTATGCTGGGTGTGGAAAGAGAATAAAATAGGTTACGTAACCATATATAATATATAGCCCTTTAAAATGTTAAATTAAATTAAACGATCTATTTGCTTCCAGTATAGACAAAATAAACAATATGGCAACTTCACCACTGTGACGCCTAAAAGATGCTCCATTCTTTTGTTTTCTGTACTCATTGACATTTTGAATTCATTTTATTTATTTTCCCTACAAGTGGCGCTTATGTAGTTGTTTTAAGCGGTTCTCGTATATATATAAGAACGTCACCACATATTGTTATTATTACCATTCAGTATAGAATTCTGCTTAACTGTGTATTTTGTTATTGTTCTGTGTTGGTTGTTTTTTTTTCTATTGTTTAGCTTATTTTGTGGAATTTCTTTGTGCATAAGATATCTTAGAAAAACTACGCAGTGTGTAAAACACACAATAGGTCATTTCGTTTCTTCTTTGGCTGATAATTATTTTTTTTGAAACTTAAACAAATCACCTTTGTTACAATATGTTGATCAATGCGTGATTTGATTTACATCTGCACCGACTATATAGTCATAATCAGATGGTGGTCAAACCACTTAGTTGATTGGACACCAACTACGCCCTAGAAGGCCTTCAGATACGTATATCCTCCAGTCACTCCTAGTAGCAATTTAGAAAGTCCGGAGTAGGCCGTGCCCTCACTTCTTGCTGAGGAGTTGGAGACTTTCCAACTCCTGGTCCAGAACGCATGAAGCTCTTATTTATCAAGAACACGCCAGCATTCATACTCACTGGACCTGAACCATGCATTGTGTTAATTTGAATGGTCCGACCCACAAACTCTCACGAGGGTCCGAAACCACAACCACCACGATACTCCCATATAGGGGCCAACCTCAATAACCAGTCAGAGCACATCATTGTCTAAAGAGAACAATTAGTGTACTCTGGGGCAACTGATTTCCCGTGGAAATATGTGGATTGTCCAGGTGACTCCTACTAGCCTTTAAGGGGCATAGGCTCCCTTTTACCCCGCAAGACACAAATCTAAATGGAATAGTAGGTTCCAAAAAGACTATAATGTGCCCCCGGGGGGAACAATATGTTGATCAATCAAGATGATTGGAACTACATGTTAAAACAGCCGAAAAGGTGGTTAATTTGCGTGTATAGTAGAACATGGAAATAGTTGTTCAAGCCCTAAAGCAACTTTAGTTTGGGAGGAAACTTGCAATATTTGGTGCCAGTTGTAAATGAGATGGTAACTGGCAAACTGTAGTTCAAATAGCGCCGAAGACACAAAATGTTAAATTGTGAATAGTTGCGTAAGTTGGTTAAAAAAAAATTGTGCAAAAAAATATACCCAATGGTCCCCCCTCCGGGGGCACATTTATATGTCTTGACGGAATCTCACCGTCCTTACAAGTGTCACCGGTGGTAATAGGGAGCCCAATCCCCTAAAGGTTAACAGGAAGCCACGTTATTTCTACGGGAATCAGTAAGTTCCAGTGTTTAGATTTTTGGCTTTTTAGCCTTTTAACTGTTCTCTGACTGATTATTGAGGTTGGCCCTTTAGGAGCATCGTGGTGGTTGTGGTTTCGCGGCCCTTATGAAATGCTTAAGCAGCCAGGATCATCTCACTTCTACTGAGAACAAAGGGAGAATGATCCGGATACAGTGAGCATGCTTGTCATGTGTTCTAGACCAAGAGTTGAATAGTCTTCAACTCTTCAGCAAGGAGAGAGGGTTGGCGGTTCTGCTCCGCAATTGCAACTAGGAATGACCAGAATTATGTCTTCGGCTTCCTAAGGAGTGGATGCACGCTACGTATCACCCAAGTGGTTTAATCCACCGTCAGGTTATGGCTTACACAGCTAGGTACCAACGTAAATCTTATCACGCATACCCAAAGGTATAACATAACCAATAAAAGAAGTGGAAGATAATAAAAGTTCTACAGAGTCAGAGAAAAGTTGACGTATAGAGAGCTGTATGCCGTACAGGCTTCTGCCATGTAATTACTTTTGATACCAATATAATTAAGACGATTTAAGAAGCTTTTAGCTACTGTTTCCAGCCAGCATAAAGTTATGGCACAAATCTTTGGGGGTTTTCTCACACAGCATTGTCGTGTTGCTCGACAAAACTGCTAGATTGAATGTCGAGCTACCAGTTTATTTCTGTCAGTTTATTTCTCTCTATATTATATTATTACGTTTATACCTTTAGTAAACGTTTTGTTGTGAGTTCTTTATGCAAAAAAAATAACACCAGTTTTTAGACTTTTTAAATTAATAACAATTTTATTAACTTTAACTACACAAAGTAGGCACTACTTAAAACGCAGGTCTTTACTTGATGAGGTTTAATTTTACACTGATTGATTATACACTCAGACGTATCCCTATTTATATTTGTCCATTTAAAGTCTAAAGATTTAAGAATCTTCTACTCTCTTTGTATCGCATTTTGTTGTTGTATGTTATTTATTCGATGTATAGGCGCCTATATGTCTGTGTGTATAGTTGTTTTTGTTTTTATGCTGATAAGGTTTCTGCTTGGGATTTATTTCAATACATTTGTTGTTGTCTTTTGTATAAAATTATTTCTTAGAAAACTAGGCAGATGGTAGACAACATGTATGTTTGCTGTTGTAAAATTAGTTGTTGTCTTGCACGTTTAGATGGTAAACAGCATACATGTACTTTTTTCTTGCATGCCAGGCAGTTAGTAAACAGCATATCAAATCGTAGTTGTGTGTGTATAAACTTCTACGCAGTTTGTAACCAGTAGTTTGCTTTATTGCTTAATTATTTGATTTTAAAACTTAAGCAAAACACACTCGTAAAAGAACATATTAAAATTTATGTAGAATAATGTTTGTGTTTTTTATGAGAATAATGTTCCCACATAAAATTACAGTGTTACTATCTCTCCACTTAGGGATATAGTTTACAAAGCCATATAACGATTAAAGTCACCATATGATCATTTTCGTTTCTTGTAAGAATTTTATTAAATTCTTTCATCACAACGTTCATAGCCTTAAACAAAATTTGATTGAGAGCTGATAAACTCTATAGCAGATTACGCATTAGAAAACAGCGCAAACGAGGTGTTCACAATGCAAATAATAATCGAAATTTTAAGTTTCAAAATATTACATCAATGGACTAGAAAAATAATGCTCTTTCGTCATGAAAATGTATCTGTATTAGAATGGCTTAACTTATTAATAATAACACGTTAATTAAAAATTTAATAATAAATTCTGCAAAATAACAACTAAATAACTAAGTCATCTAAAAGCATTGATATGCTAATATAATTTAGCTTAATATAACACATTTCCTGTATTTATTTCAGATAACATTCACGAAACGTAAAGTACAATAATTATATTATTATCTGCAGCACGTGTTACTTCAAAAAAACAAAAAACAGAAGACAAAAACCCGTAGCCATTTAATATTGACGTTCATATACTTCAGCATAAATGCACGGAATAGAAAGTCACCAAAATGAATTATATATGTGTACATCACAAATATTATAAATTGTATAAATTTTAGACGTGCATACATTCAGAAAGGAAAATCATTTTCTAATACATTTTATGGAAAGCAAATACACAAGCATCAATAAAATATAAAATCAATTTAAAGAGATTTGCACACTAAAGTTATTTGTTTGTACTGAGGTGCATACTTGTGTGTGTGTGTGTGTGTGTATTAAGTATTAAGATACATTGATATGTATGAATCCCTGTGTGTGAATATGTCATTGAAGTTGAAATAGAGAAAATGAAATAAGAAATTTTTGCTGATACATAAAATAAAAGCAATATCAGCGTTGGCTCACACAAGAGTACAATAAGACACATCACAATGCAATACAAAGTGTTTTCTATTTTCTGTTATTTCTTTTATTTTTAATGCCTTAAGATAGGGTGTAGTTTAAGTATAAGAATATACAAAGTTATTTATGCTCTTGCATTTGTATACATATTGCTCAACTTTACCAAGATGCATGTTGATGTATGTGTTTCTATTTTTGTGGAGAAATTTTATAAGGGTTTGTAACTTAGAAGATATTTGTTTGTTGTAAATACTTCCATCTATGCAGTTGTTGAAGAATAAAGGTGCTAAACTAAAAAATTCAAGATAATATGAAATTTTCTAACTAAAAGAAACTCAGTGAACACAAATTATTAAGTCCATAAACATACTGTTACGTTTATACCTTTTATATACATTTTGTTGTGAGTTCTTTATTGCAAAATAAATAACACCAGATTTTAGAGTTTTAAATTTAATTTCAAGTTTATTTACTTTAACTACACACACTTAAGATGCACGACTCTACTTCACGAGGTTTATTTTTCAACAACTAACTATCCACTCAGACGCTGCCTTTTATATTTGTCCACTAGAGGGTTAGACAAATTAAGAATCTTCTAATTTCTTGGTATCACATTTTGTTGTTGTTATGTTATTCATTCAATGTATAGGCTTCTGTAGGTCTGTGTGTATTTTTATTTTTATGCTGATAAAATTTCTTCCTGGAATTTGTTTTAAGTTAGTTGTTGTTGTCGTGTGTACATAAGTTTTCTTAGAAAACTACGCATTTAGTAAACAGCATACCCGACTGTTGTTGTTTTGCGTGTATGAAATTTCCATGCAGTTTGTAACTAGACAGTTGTTCTTATCTTGCGTGCATAAATTTTCTTAGCAAATTACGCAGTTTGTAAACAGCATACCCAGTTGTTTACTTTATCACTTAATTATTTTCTTTTAAAACTTAAGCGAGACGCATTCGTAACAATACTGTAAGATAGTCGATTAAATACGTTTACATATTTAAAATAAGCAATATTTTATATAAAGTTTTAACATATTTTACAAATATGCTATGCCGCACACATATAGCGTTAAAAAAGTTATGTAGTTTTAATTACTGGTATAGAATAGTCTTATTAGCTGTACGGTTTAAAGTACTACATACATAAATACAAGCATAAAAGAAACAAATAGGTGTTGCTATATAAGCAAAATCTAAATGTTTCAACTCGCCTATAGTATTGAAATCCTACACACCAGCAGTATGACAGTATGAAGAAAAAATTGTTTTTGTCAAACATATTGTTACGTTTATTCCTTCCTAATAAACATTTCGTTATATTAAGTTATTTTAATGCAAAATAATAACACAGCACTTTAGAGTTTGAAATTAAATTAATCGATTTATTTACTTTCACTGCACACAAAATAAACACTATGGTAACTTTGTTGCCCTTGCTCAACCATCGCTCAATTAAAATTAATTCATTTGCTCAACAGTTGATACTTACATCTATATCTGTTTTATACGCTTCTCGCATATACAAGCTACTTATGTTGTTGTTGTTATTATTATACAGTGTAGGCGCCTACTTAACTGTGTATTTTGTTTCTGTTCTGTGTTAATTGTTTTTTTTCTGTTTTTCTACTGTTAAGTTTATTTCGTCGAATTTCTTAAAAACATGTTCTTGTTGTCTTGTGTGTATAAGATTTCTTAGAAAATTACGCAGTTTATAAAATACACAATAGGTAATTTCGTTTACTTTTTTATTTGTTTGTTGTAGTTTTTGTTGTGTCTTCTTTTAACTCACATATATCGACATTGCTAATTCAATTTGCTAAGTTTGGGATGAAAGTAACAGCATACAATTTTTTGTGTAGAATATACGTTATCAACAGCAATTCTTTAAAGTTATAATTTCCAGACTAATACTTTTTGTTTGACTTTTCTTGAATAATGACATTATTGGCAATCATTTTACTCAAAGGCATACAATTTCCAAATGGAATTCTTTTTATAATATAAATATAATATGAAAACAAGCTTCAATAAGGAATAGTTGTGTGCATTCTAGTTAATAAAATATTTATGGATGGCATGAGGACATGCCATAAATAAATTAAAAAATGAAAGGCAACCAACAAATGACACAAACTACTAATTTATAAACAAACATGTGTGTAAATGAAGCAGCACAGCAATAATAAACAAAAAAAGATAAAAGATAAAAAAATTTTGAATATAGGAAACTAAATATTAAAATAATCTAAGCCATGATTATATATAATGGAAATGTTAGCTGGGTAATGGTGGTTTCTTGAAAATATATAGCATCCAAATGATATGACAAGGAAAGTGTTACCAATACTTACAATATCAAATAAAAATCATATAAGAATTACCTGCAATAGAAAAGAAAAATTAATATTAAAAAGATAGTTGATCATCAATTAAAGAAAGCGATATATAAATTTTTGCTATTTTTAGAGCAGAGCTTTTTAATCTGACTAAAGATCGTCATTAATGTGTATAGCGAACGTAAGGAATAAAAAACTAAAAGAAATAAATAATTTTTTCTTCAAGATTCTCTGTAACTGTCTACAAAACTTTTATTATTTGTTTGCTTTTGTATTTTAAAACACTTGATAGCAGAGAAACCCTCAACAACAACAACAAAAAAACTTATCAAAAAATTAGAATAATTTTTAAAATATTGCTTCAACGATTGCTTCCACGAATATCGGTTTCATTAAAAAGTTATAAAATACGACTTTTGCCATGCTGTGCCATAAAACACCAACCGAATTTTCATAAGAAGTAAGTAGAGATAGTTTGCAAAACAACTAATAGCCTTTAGCCACATAAAGTCAGAAGTACCTTGATATATCGTACCAAGATGAGTAGGAAAACAAACATCAAATAGTTTTGCAAGCTCATCACATCAGAACCCACAACAGCCTGAAGAAAAGTGGTAAGGAGGGAGAAAGAAAAAAATCATAAGAACACTAAAACAATCAAATAACATTACAAACAAAACAATGCACTATGGATCATAACAGAAGATACTTAATATAACATTCACATGCACACCATCAAATTCGGCCACACTGTCGTCACACGAGTTGGACTGACTTTACAAGCGTCCTGTGTCTTCATTTTTAATCTTTTCCACTTATTCTTTTAAGGCCATAATCGTATTCCAGTTGTTAGCGGCATCATAAAACCTCTTTCCATTAGAATACCTCTCCCGGCTCTCAGGTCATATTTTCCCACTGCCTACTCTCACAGGCAGCTCAATCAACTGTTCGTTTTGGTAAAAATTTAAAAATTTTAAATTTGTCCATATAAAGGGTTTTCCAACAAGTAGTTTTTTTTCCAAAACAAAATAAAACAAAAATTTAGATTAAAATGATAATACGAACAGAAAAGTGCGGTAATTATGAACGAAAAATGATATCTGCCAAATGTCCACTAAGACCACGCTGACAGATGTCGATTCTTTCATCAAAGTTTTGAATCAGTTTTTAGCAAGGCGGCGGTCCTACTTCCTTAATCACATCACCGGATTTTTAGTTTTAAGACTGAAATCGATTCGATTAGCTTCGCTTAGACTCTGTCCTTAACATAGCTCCACAAAAGATAATCCAATGGTATCTGGCTGGCCACTTAACTGCTGGTTGTCGTGAAATTATGCGATCGGGAAATTTGGTTTCCAATAAATTGATAGTTTCACTGGCCCTGTGATATGTGACAACGTCCTGTTAAAACCACATGTCAGTGATATCCACATTGTGAATAATCGGCCCAAATTGAGTTGTTAACATCTCCATTGACCGTCACCGCATTTCCAGCCTCATCTTCGATAAAAGAAAAAACGACCCAATGATGCATTCAGACGAAATACCGCACCATACAGTGACATGTTGAGTCTGCATACTTCTCAATAATCGCCCTAGGATTTTCAAATGCCGAATTTGGCAATTTTGCTTGCTGACAAACCCTGACAAGTGAAAATGGTCTTCGTCTGAAAAATTGTTTTTTTTTCAGACAGAAAAACTAACCGGTTGTTCTTAAATGAATTGAGCAAATCTGCGGCTTCAATTCCTGCGCTAGTTGAAACTTATAAGGCTTCAAAGTCAAATCATTATGCAAAATTCTGCATGTAGTAGTTTTTGATAACCCCAATTGTTTCGCCCCCCCCCCCACGGGGGCACATTATAAGTCTTTATGGATCACAAAAGGGAGCCCAGTCCCCTTAGGCTAGTAGGAGCCAACTGGAAAATCCACTATATTTCCACGGGAATCAGTAAAGCCCCAAAGTTCCGCTATTTGTCTCTTTAAGCATTCAGCTGTTCTATGACTTATTATTGAGGTAGGCCCTTCGAGAGTATCGTGGTGGCTGTGTGTTTCGAGGCCCTCGTTTGAGTTTGTGGGTCGGATCATTTACAATGAATACAATGAATGGTCCAGCTCCAGTGAGTATGAATGTCGTCGTGTTCTTAATTATATTAAGCTTCATGCGTTCTAGACCAGGAGTTGGATAGTCTCCAACCCTTCAGCAAGGAGTGAATGCTGCGGCCTACTCTGGGCTTTTGAAGTTGCAACTAGGTGTGACCGGATTATATACGTATCCGAAGGCCTTCTAGGGCGAGGATGGTGCTACATACCATCCACAGTGGTAACGATCCACCATCTGATTGGGGCCCACGGCCAGATTTAGATATAAATCTTATCACGTTAACCCCAATTGTTGAGAACCTCGAGAAATTGACAAACTGCGATGTTTTTAATTGAACGACCCGGTCGATCACTCGTTAGTGTTCTCGCATTTTGTATCGAGCCTCTTAACTCAAATTCAACGACTAAATTTTTAATAGCGGTTTTAGAACAACGATTATGTTGTACGAAAGTATCACGAATTTTACGAAATGTAACTTTAACAGAATCACCATTTTCATAGTGGATTTTAATCATTTTAATGAGATTTTCGTGCGACATTAAATTCATTGTAACCATTGCCAATGCATTACAACGACTTCCTTAAAAAAAACTAAATGTCAAAACTATCATGTTGTTGGTGTTGCCACAATTAAAAAACAAACTTCTGGTTAAAAACCGATAAAACAGTAACATTAAACTTAAACAAGCAGAGCCCCATCTAATCCTTGCTTTGCCATCTTTTGAGTTGTTTATAAGCTGTTCCGAAAGTTCTGCTATAATAAAATATTTTCTTAAATCTTGCATAACTTATTAGTGGCTTTTTCTTCGCTGCATAAAACTTTAGCAAGTCAATACAATTTTTAAAGACCTAAAAAAATACTAACGGGAATGACTGCAATTTTTATCTTAGAGTCATTTTATAGGAAACAGACATTGGAGAAGATTAATTGCAGGCTAATAATCGATATAAGATTTGAATAAAATTTTACAAAAATCCTGAACTTGTAAAAAGAAATAAGATTTGAATAAGATTTCCACTAGATGTGCCGTTTGAGATCACTCCAGTTAATTAATAGGCGGTTATTTCAATTTCTTAATGTAGTAACATGATAAATATTAAAAAATTTTCCAAGGAAATTCGAATAGGCAGCCTACATAGCATTGAATAGGTTTTAGCCTGATTAAACCTGAGACTATCAGTTTTCGATCACAAAGCAAAGCTGCCAGCTATAAAACTAATTAATGCAAAGTTTTTATTTTCTAATATTAAACAAATGAAAACTTTAAATCGAAAAGTTCTATTCATTAAGTCTATTATTAATGCACGCTTACCAACTTCATTTATTAAATACCATAACCAAAATGAAGGCAATGTAACACAAAAAAACAAAACATTTAAACCATTTACTATTTCAAAAAATAATTAAAAGTATTTATTTGTAAAATGCCAAAAGGAATAAAGAATTTCGTTTAACTAACTAACAGAAGCAGTACTGCCAAAAATTTCACAGGACAAAGTTGGATAAAACAAAAAAAAAAAAATAACAGTAAAATTATAATGAAGTTTATTTTGAAAGCATAAAAAATGTAAAACTTTAATTTTTCCGTTTGTTTTTATTTTAATATTTATTATAATACAAAAAGTTTTGTATATTTTATATTTAACGAAAAAGTGCTTCCTACTCACACTGATGATGCTGTTGTTATTAATGCAAGAAATATTCCTTCAAATGGTCTGGCATGATGCCTACAAGGATTTAAAAGAATTTATAAGTAGATAGAACATCCTTCATAGACTGGCCATTAGTTACGATCTAATATCGACAGTGTGTTTAAGGAAGATACTTGCATTCACTGATATTAAGAATTTTTATTTAAGATTGCGGTTAACAAAAAATTCTCTTAAAAGATTTTGCACAAAATTTATAGTTTTTGCCCCTTGTGGTCTGATAAATATTCTTTCCTGTGGTCTTTTAGTTAAACACGAATTAGATCGTGTTCAAACTTCTTTCAGGATCTTTTGCATCAATATTTTTCGTAAATTAAACAATAAAACAAAACTGTTCTTAAATATTACCGAGTTAATATCGGTACTTTATATTAAATTTTATATACTTATAAAGAGAAATAATAACGTTAAAAAAAATTATTTTTTCGTTCGGACCAGCTCTCAAGAGAAGAGCCCTCAAGACTCACGCAATCCATTGTACCACAACTAGGAAATTAGGTTATGGATGGAAAGGAGTGGAGAAGGAAAAAATTTTAAAAAGAGGCCTTTCAAGTTTGCTTAAAACAACATTTGCACAAAGTTTTTGTCCCAAAAAAACTATTTTTTAGAAAAAAAAATATCTTCTTAAAAATAATTTAAAAAAAAGCACCATTCATAAATTTCTTTTTATAGAAAAGGTACTTTTTTTAAAAGAAAAGAAGTATAACAACACCGATAAGCAGTCTTTAAAAAACCTTATTAGAAGTTTTACCATTTACGATTTTACAAAAAGGTACTTTTTTAAGTACTTTCCTCAGGAAAAGTACCTTTTTCAAAAAGTTTTTTTTTTAGAAAAAACGAAGACAAAGAAGCATTTTAAGAGCTAAAACTGTTTTTTGAAGAACAATTATATTTTAAACAGGTGCTTGTTTTTGTTAATAATAATAGTGAATTTAAAAAAATGAAGATTTAATTGCAACCTTTTAGGCCTTGGAAAATGAAACCTTAAGTTTTGTACCAATGAAGCCTTCTAAAAACACAGCCTTGCATTTTTGTAAAACATTTTATATAAAAAAGTATTGTTTTTAAGGAATAGTACCTTTTATCTTTTTTTAAATATTCTTATCCACCAGGAAATAAGGCACAGCCCAAAATTTTTTTTTATAGTTTACTCCGGCCGAGATTTTGTGATTTAAGCTAAAGTATACTTTTCGAAATAATAATTTTATAAATATTACTTACCACTCAACTTATAAATATCAATAAGGCAAGCCGTAAAAAACCGCCCAAAAACTGATCAAAGTACTGCTGAAAGAAAGCACCTTTTGGAAGTTTAATCCCACAGATATTATGAAAAAGTTGCGTTTATCAAATATTATAAGAAAAATCTTGCCAGTAAAGATACCCAAAAATCTTTTCAAAAACAAAATTTGCCCTTACTAGCAGAAGTGGCCGTGAATAATTTTATCACATTAAGGTTGAAAGTGAAAGTAATAAAAAGTACCGCTAAAGTACTTTACCACTCTTATAGCTGTTATAGCACGAAAAGCAGCCTTCGGTAAACACTTTTCTGTAACAAATTTTGTAGGAAAATGGACACAAAAAATTTACTCAAGAAAATACTCGTTTTTAGAATTAGTACTTTATAAATATATAAGGACACTTTTTAGCAAAAGTATTCTTCAATGTTGTTGGAAGATATAGTATTGCTAAAATAAAGCATCTTTAAAGATTTTAGGCTCTCAAGAGATTGTACAAAAGTACCTACAAAGCGGATATCCTTATACTTGGAAAATAGTACTTTTGTAAGCACAATCGTACATTTTTGTAAAAAAAAATACTTTCTTAAGGGGGAAAGAAACTTATTTTAGAATAAGTAGCTTTAATTTATTTTAGATAAAATTTTATACAACATCGTTTTAAAGAAAATATAAAGAGAAATTACGAAACATTTGGAACCAAAAATTTAAATAAAAAATTGTTAATTCTGTTTAGTATAGCGATTAATAAAGCATTTTTAAGGTACTGTTTCATGATAGTTTTCGTTGAGGTGCTATTAAAAGAGTTATAGTTAAAAATATAAATTTTTAATTTTCTAATAATTTATTGTTGTATCCATTTTCTAGAACTTTAAACTTTCCTTCTGAACATCTTGCTTAAATGTAAAAATTTATTCCCTTTAAAAAATTTTCTTGCAGCACTTTAAACTAAAATGGCCTTTGGCAGTATTCAAGGGAGAACTATACTTTAGCTTTCAAATTTGAAATGATTTTAATTATGTATCTTCGCTTTGAAATTTCATTAAACAAAACCAACCATTAGAAAATTGTCTATTATTGGAATTTCATTTCATATTATACGAGTAACTATGCAACAGCAGCAATGAAAAATGTATTCGTCAGTTGTTATTTGCATTGCATGGTTATGAGCCTTTGAAACAAAGGAAAATCTAGCGCAATATAGATTACATTAGGGTATGTAATGTATGTCGTAGTTAAAAATGAATATTGGAATTATGGCGGCCATAGTGGAGAGGTGTAATGAATACAAACCAAAATAACACACTCTGGAAAACAGGCCACAAGGCCGCAATTTATGTAAATTTAATTTAATTTATTTCTTATGAATTTTTAAAAAACAGCGTAAGAAAGACAGGATTAGGACACACACATAATCTGAGGTTAAATCAGGTTTTAGTCAAAGGCATAAGTATGTATGCACTCACTTTTATAAATGTATGTGTACATCACTGGTGGAACAAGTGTAACATTGTTTAAGTACATATGTTTGTGTCTTAACATGAATTTTGATTTATGGCTTTAAGCCATAATATGATTTAGCTGCCAACAATATGATGAAGTAAGTTTCCCTTAACGAGTAGTAACAAAAACCCACTGTAGTATATTTGAGACATTTTTTTGCAACTTCCTTGATTTGTGTTTTTTTTGTTTTTGTTGTTCTGGAATGTTAATTTGCTGTGTGGTTTTCTAAATTATTTTTTTTTTTGTGTTTTTTCTTTCTTTTTACATTTTTTTGTTGTTGCTTGTGCAACTACAAGTATTTACCACAAAGATTTTAACTAGGACATCATGAGAATTCTGATAGCATTTTCATCAGGCGCAATGGAGCAGTGGCAGCGGTGAAGTGAAAGAAAATATTTAAAAAATATTTTTTAGATAAAAAATAAAAAAAAAAAAAATAAAAAACGGAACACAACAAGAAATAGAGTGAAAAAGGCATTCGTGCGAAAAATTACTTGTTTCTGGTAAACCATAAGTATTTTGACTATAATATCAAGAGGAATTACAAATAGAGTGACACGTCCCAACAAACACTACTGTTTCCGTTTCCTCATAAGTTTAAGTGTTTGTGTAGTTGTTCAACTATTCCAAAGCCTACAGAGTACAATGATGCTTTAGGGCACATATAAAAGTTTGTTGCAAAAATAAAACGCGTTAATATTTTTAATAAGTAGAGAACTTTTTGTATAAAATTTAATCTTATTTGAACAACAACAATAACAGTATAGAAAATGAGCAGCAATCATTAGTATGGGATAACTTTCTTTAGGGTTAGCAGGAGTAATAATAATAAAAATAATTACAATGAGCACAGAAATGAAAACTTGCTAATAATAAAAATATATCAGTAATGCCACTTAAGTAGTGTTTGTTTTAATTACTTTTCAGCCAACTTAACTGATAGCTTTAATGTTGTGCATGCAGTCTTAAAAATGCCATTCAAATTTAGCTTTAAAAATAATATCTTGTGCTAAAATTAATTTTAAAGATTTGAAAAGAAGCACAAAATATAACTTTTTGCCTGTAGATTTTTTCTTAATAAAGATACACAAAAGCAAAAAAATTCTACTTGATTAATAAAACGGTGTAGAGGTCAAACACTTAAATATCGTAATTGTTAAAGAACTTGAAGGCCAAATAGTAAGAGACAAATGATTTGATTCAAATTTCGATGATTCTTTTTCACCACTCTACAGAATTATACTGCAATATATTTTTACTGCATTCAAAATTGCAGTAGCCAGTAAATTTTTACTGATACTTTACTTATAATCCAATTAAAATTATATTACTAATTACTGCACTATCTTCAGTAACCAGAATATATTTAATCGCTATTGCTTTGTTTCTGAAAAAAATTTATTTTTTAAATTTAATAAGATAAAGGATATGTACATGTTGATAGTAGTGTTAAATGAAAATGATATTTTCTAAAACAAACATTTGGCTCCCCACCAAAAATAAACCAGTAACTGCTGATTTTCGTGAAATTAACCGATTAATAGGCAAAAACTGAGTTATTATCAGCTCGAGATAGCGTGATTCCTTTTTTTTTTTTTGGTAAAAAAAGAAGTAGCACTTCAGGCCTATTTAGTCAAGCACCGTGCTACATTCTTTAGGAAGGGGATAGAGAAGATGAAACAGATGATGAAAGTAGGACAGTTACGGAAATTAATTGTCGTATAAGACAGCACAATGACCATGATGATACCTTCATCACTAAGCAGCCCCACCGACACTCAATTTTGATTTTTGTAGTGAAAAAAAACCAAGGTCTTTGTTAGAAATTGAACTCACAACCCCCGTCTTACAAGCTAGTACACTACCTACTAGCCTATTTATTCGAATAAAAAAACGGCCCAATTACGTTGACATTACAAAAGCTTCTAAATAATCGCTCTAGGATATTGAGGAGCCAATGCGGCAATTTTGCTTGTTGACATATCCTGAATAAATTAAGCGAATCTACGATGATGGGAATGGTCGGTCGGCTTCAATTCCTGCACCAGTTGAAGAGTGTAAAGCTTCAAACGCAAATCTGTACGCCAAATTTGGTATGTGATGGTTTTGGATAAACCCAATTTTTGGAAATGTCGAGGAATTGACAAATTCGGATCTACTTCCACACTGTGGTATAGGGCTGTGATGTTTTTAATTGAACGACCCGGTCGAACTCGCGTTGGTGCTCGCACATTTTGTATCGGGTATTGACTTAAATTTAACGACCAAATTCTTAATAGCGTCATCAGAAGGACGATTATGTTGTCCGAAAATATCACGAATTTTATGAAATGTAATTTTTAATGGAACCACCATTTTTAAAGAAGAGTTTAATTATCTTAATGCGACTTTCGTGCGAGCTGGAGTTCACGGTAACTGTTGACAATGCAGCTCCTACGATTACGTCAAAAACCTGAATGTTGCCACAAGTGAAAAACAAACTTCTTGTTAAAAAATCCGATATTTATTATACCAAATTATGATTTCGAATACTTTCACGCGTTAAGTATGCCATCTGTGGCAATAAAGCAAAGCCATTGTTGTCCTTGCAGGTTCTTAAATAATTTCGGTAAATATTTTTCTTTAAATGTTAAAAAAATGTCTTGTTAACATTTGTGGTCAATTTAAAACACAAAAGTCATTTTGTTAAGTTTATATTATATTAACAAACTTGTAACTACTCACTTAAAAAACAATTTAGGTTTTGCCTGCTGCTAACACAATAATATCATCATAATTTTTCTACTTTTAGTACTGCAATTTCATAATTGTACTATTTCTGTTAACTGTTATATGGCTGGTTTCATACCCTTTTTATTTTTATTATTTTAACTGCTGTGATGGTATATTTGTCATCCTATTACAGCTGTAATTCCATTAATTTTTTTATTGTTAACATTAATTGCAGTGTTTCATAGAGATAGACGGAATAACAGATACAGATAAAATGAGGGAGTAAAATTGTTCATGTTATATCAACCTAAATGTAGACTATAATAAATGCTGTCTATTATTGTCCGCTAACTGAATAAACATAATATGTTTAGTAAAGTAAACTAAAATTTTCCCCGTCTTTAATATATACCAACAAATGCAAAATTAGGACAAAAGCATAAACAATTTATTTTAATCGACACTAACATTAACGACAGCAACAATAAGAGGTGTTGCTGTTGTGTGGTGCTGTCATTATCGACAGTAAAAACCATAAACATAGTAAAAATTTTCATTAAGTTTTTGTTGATAATTCCAACTTAACATGATAGTAAGACGTCTCAAAGTAACAATAATAAAATGTGTTAATAAATACCAATTTCTTTTTGTATTTTGTGTGAGGAACATAACTGTCTTACACATAAATAATTCCCAATATTTAAACATCCAAAAGGGAGATTTATCAATATTATGAATAGTAGGTTATGTTTTAGTGGTCGCCAGTTTTATGCACAAGATCGACTAACCTAATCGTAATGTTTCCTTTGTGATACACTTACGTTTCATACAAATTCAGAATCGGCGGTGGTCTACCAAAAACAAAACTCCCAATTTTCTGCCTTATCACCACCTTATCAGTGGTGAGAATCAGACAACAGAAGGTAGGTAAAGGACAATTTCCCGTGCTTCCTTACAGAACTCTTTTTATGACGGATTTAGCCTTCTTATATGAACTCTAATACTAACACTGATCCCGCCAGCACAGCTACCAGCTTGGAAATATATGCTTAATCGTTTCTCGGTAGATTGTGACAGTTATAATGATGCTAAATAAACCTTGGTTCTTCATTGTTGCCAGAGTTATTCCTGCTAAAATATGGCTTGCAGTTATTTAGCAATGCACCAACTTGTGTATCTATTTCCTGAAATCTCATATTGAGTGCCCCAGTACACGCAGGGTTCTTGGATAGATTTCTCCCCATCTAAACTGCAGATGACCGACATTTGCCGCATGTCTGGATATCTTCATCGTATATCCGATTATATATAAGCTAGCTTATCGTAACTTTTAAAGCCACAAATTTTACTCTGATCAATACTGCACTGGTTTCGTCTTACTTTATCTTGCTTTAGGATCTTAAAATAATAGTAAATAACATCGTCTTTTTGCATTTTGTCCAATTTGTCCAATTTATTTTTTGAACGACGAAAAATCTACTATTTGCAAAAACAAAATTTTGAAAGCTATAACTATGCGGTGGTAGTACTTTACTATACTTAGTGCTTACTAAAATTTGCTAACAAATGATTATCTAGTTAGAATATAATGTTATAAAAATAAAGCTGGAACCTTTACTCACCCATAAGTACAAAGTAACAGCTAATTTGATGCGTTAAACTTTCGGTTTGTGCCCAAGATAAACAGAGTTTATTGGGTTGTTATCTTTTGGCCTCAACGTTAATATTAGGAAAAGTTCACGGTGACTGCGTTAGTATTTTGCCGATCAAAATACGCATGTTCAAATTCTAGCAAGACTATAAGAACAAGGAAAAATAGTTCTTATTGATTAGGCTCCGTAGATAAACTCTTTAAAGTGCCTTTAGAAGTAAGTAGCAGCTGAAACCGCATAGAAATTTTTAATAGAATAGGAAAACACTTTTTTTCTTTGTTGCAGGCGTGATGGTTGATTTACCTAAAAAGGTATCTGCTGTTGTAAAGGTCACAGGTCTGAAAACTTATCTGAGCCCAGGAGACAAACATAACATCACCTCTAAACATTCCCCCCGAGGACAGGAAGTCTTGATAGAACTCTTCTCCATCTTAACATAAGCTTTCGGGGGTAAAAGACTACACTAGTCGCCAGGGATATCAGGAGTCCCAAACAGGAGCAGACACAGGACTCTCGAACCAGTTGCCAGTCACCAGTTCTGGTTATTGGTGAGGCCCCTCGGGGAACAACGTGGTGACGTTGGTTTAATCGGGCTTGGAAGAAAGTTCCGAAAAGATGTTTAACGTCCAAGGTTATAGCTTATGCATGCAATAGGACTAGGAGTTGGATAGCGTCCAACTCTTCAGTAAGGAAAAGGGCACGGTCTTGCTACCTTGTACTGAAAAATTGCGACTAAGGTGTATATATGCACCTACGTATGTATAAGGAGGTTTGTTACATTTAGCAACAAGCGTAGCAAACATATTTCATTACAAACATTTTAAGTAACCACAAAATTACAGCTCATAAGGTATTGGCAAAAATTGGCAAAAAATCATATTCTTGGAAATTACGATTCCCCAAGAGAATAATTAGAATTCATTTATTTTGGAAATTTTCACTTAAAATGTTTTATTAATAAAATTTTAATTATTAAAATAATAAAAAAAATATTGTATCCTTGAGGTGTCGAGAATAAATTAAATTTAAATCGGAACCTTCATTACGTTGACAAATGAAATGCATTAAATTCTATTTAATTCATAATTATATCTGTACAATTCATTAAAGTGCTTTCAATGTTGTTTGGAAAAAAATAATGTTACACAACACATTTACAATAATTAAACTAAATAAATAAGTTCATACATTTTACATTTTACCATTTACACTTGTAATGAATATTTAAAAGTAAAATCTATTATTTGCAAATCTATTTTGCGTGTGGTTTTGGAGTTTTACAATAAATACAATTATTTTGCATAACTTTAATGTGTATTGATTTCAATTTGTTGTAGTTGTTGTATTTGATATGCTGTAAAGTTAGTTGTTTTCTAAAATATTTTCTAATGTAAAACGAAATGGCTTATAGATAAGACAGAGAAGTTAAGCCTGCCTTTTTAATAAAGTAAAATATTTATATTATGCAAAGTAACTGAAATTACGAAATTAATTGTGTGAACTCCTCCTCTTGTCAGAAAATCCTCAGACGCATGCTGCGAACTTTCTTTGTATGCAATAATGGTTCTAGATAAGGATTGGTGGCAGATAAGGCCACCAATCATGGTGCCTTTACAGATGAGTTTGGGGACAATGTCCTTCATACTTCCGGATGAATGTGACAAATGAAAATATTTGGTATAAAGAGGACTGCAAATAGTCGCCTTTATACCGATAGTCACTCGGATATACAATCCGTAGCGAATGCACACATACGTAATAAAACTCGCGGGATATTTAATTGTCGCTCTTTGTTGGTCGCCTGAATATTATATTGTTAACAAGTTGGCCTAAAATGAGACATTGCAGCAGAATGGGTAAATTGATCCTTTTTGTGGCCTAGTGATGTGAAAATTTGTTTAGTTAATTGGCTACCAGCATCTTGAGATCTAACCGCATTATATAATTTTTCTACAGATATTTTATATCATATACTTGCGCCGATAAACCTCAAATGACTGGAACATAGTATTCGGTGGGTATATCCAACCGCAATTATTGTGAAAATTCTGTAAAAACTCAACATCCCGATTGCGGCATTTAGGTGTCAATAGGGGAAAAACCAGGGTTCAGAATTTTTCATTTATGAACATTCAAAAATCAACATTCATGATATTTTTCATAAATGAGAAATCTAAAATTTTATATTTGTTTTTCACGCGCATAAACGAACAAGAAAAAATGTTCTGCTTATGTTCATACATGAATGCGCACAACAAGAATTATTAGTCTTATTCATATGTGATAAATGATAAATCAGCTACTTCTCATTAATGTTATTTTTCATAAATGTACATGTTCATTTATGAACGTTGAAATTTTATAAAATTTCTCATAAATGAATGTGAAAAAATTTTCTACCTACGATCGCAGTTTACCGTAAAATGTAGTAAAAACACATGGGTACATATTAACACAAAATACAATATTGCAATATATTCTAAAAGAAATAAAAAAAAAACATTTTTTTTCCTACATACGCCGACAATTGCGCATTATCAAATATTTTTACGATCTTTTCATTTATGAAAAATTATCAAAATTGTACATATTCAAAAATGAACACTTGTGTGTTTCTCATTTATTCACTTATGAATAGAAAGAAAAAAATAAATCGTCGCATTCATAAATGAGAAAACGCAAAATATTTTTCAGTCTCTCACACATGTATGAGAAGAAGCGGCTAAAAAATGAAATGTACATATTCATACATGTATGAACAGTGAGTGAACACTTCGCTACTCTGGGAAAAACATATTATAGCTTCATGATATAAAATTATCTTTCCATTAAAGTTGGTTGCATCACTGTCACCAATTTTTCGTTTTTCTACTTTTAAGCCTGCTGGCGTATGCGCAAAAATGTTGATATGAAATTTAACAAATCATTCTTTTAGTTGATTTAAAAATGAGAATATTTTATTATTAAAAAACCCCTGATGTTCAATGAAAATTTCATACTTTTGGCGCAAACCTTGATTAAAATTAATTTCCACATAATTCCATATCTTACTACCCCCTGCAGCTTATTTCAAAGCTGTCAACAAGAAGTTTGTTTTTCAACTGTGGCAACACCAAGATTTAGTGTTAACTTTTAGTAGATGCATTAGTAATTGTTACAATGAATTCAAATTCGCACGAAAATCGCATAAAAATAATTAAAATCCACTATGAAAATGGTGATTTTGTTAAAGTTATATTTCGTAAAATTTGTAATATTTTCGGACAACATAATCGTTTTTTGAGACCGCTATTAAAAATATGGTTGTTAAATTTGAGTTGATAGGCTCGATATAAAATGTGCGAATACTAAAGCGTGTTCAACTGGGTCGTTTAACTGAAAACATTACAGCCGTAAGCCACAGATTCAAATTTGTCAATTCCTCGACTTTCTCAATAATTGGAGTTATCCAAAACCATCACATGGAGAATTTTCCGTCAGAAGTTGACTTTGAAGCCTAACAAGGTCCAATTGGTGCAGAAACTGAAGCCAACCGACCATTCACATCGCCGTAGATTTGCTTAATTTCTTCAGGAACAGGCTGTTTTTTTTCTTTTTTTTTGGAAAAAAACATTTTTCAGACAAAGACAAAAGGGACATGTCAACAAGCAAAATTGCCGCATTTGGGTTTCTGAAAATCCAAGACCGATTATTGAGAACCTTTTGCACACTCAACATGTCGCTGTATGGTGCACTATAAGATCTGGAGGCGTGATTGGGCCTTTATAAGATGAGGCTGGAAATGCTATCGCGAGATGCTAAAAACTCAAATTTGGCCTGTTATTGACGTCAGGTTTATTTCTGACATGTGGTTTCAACAGGACGGTGCCACATGTCACACAGCCAATGAAACGATTAACTTATTGCAAACCAAATTTTCCGGTCACATAATTTCACGACAATCAGCAGTTAGGTGGCCAGCCAGATCGTGTGATTTCACATCACTAGATCATTTTTTGTGACGCTATTTTAAGAACAGAGTCTATACGGAGCTAATCGAATCGATAACAGCCTTAAAACTCTAAATCCGCAATATGATTAATGAAATAGGGCCGCCATTTTCCCAAAATGTGATTAAAAACTTTGATGAAAGAATCGACATCTGTCAGCGTGGTCGTGGTGGCCATTTGCCAGATATCATTTTTCATTCATAACTGCAGAACTTTTCTTTTCGTAATACAAAAAAAAATTTAATCATCTTAATCTGAAGTTTTTTTGTTTCATTTTTTTTTTTTAGAAAATAAAATTCGTCTTGAAAAAACCCCCTGTAAAATGATGTCATTATTACTATTGTCGTTGTGATGGTATGACTTTTATGCAATATCAAGATGTCGAAGTTGGCAAACTTAAATTCTATTTCAATATTTATGTAATATTCGTGACACAAAAGGAATGTACTAAATACATTATAAGCAGTAACAAATATTTATGTTCTAAAATTCGTGTTACCAACAGCATTATGGATTTTGCATTTATTAAACAATCTCTTGCCTATCTAGTTCGTAAGTACGTTTAGAACATATATACAACAGTTTTTCTCAAGTCTATTAGACAAAAACTAATGTAGTTTTTCTCTACCAATAGCATGTACAATAATAAGAACAACTTCTCTGCAACAAAACGAAAATTATTTAAATGACATGATTCGTCATGTGGTATGAAAGTCTGCCATTACACAAGTACAAAATAAAAATATAAATTCAAAAACATTTTGCTAAATGGTTTAAACAAAATGATTGTGTTTTTTAAGCTCACATGAGTAATTAAACATTTAAACAAGATTTTTCTTTTAATTGTTATAATTATTTGTAAGAGTATAAAAGCATTTTGTTTGTTTGTCTGTTATTTGTTGTGAAAATGGAGCACTAGCAATTGTTATATTAAAAATTATGTTAACTAAACTATAAAGCATACTTTTCGGTGCCATTAAATAAAATATATGAAGCCTACTTTATTCAAGGTATGTAATTGAAAAACAATTTTAACTACAACAAAATATTTACAATATTATTAGTTCGTATTATGAGTTAGTGAGAGTCTATAGTCTCATTAATAAACACAGGTGGACGGGTTAATTCAAAAGGCAATAACAGATTAGTAAAAAGTATAGGAAGATATTGTTAGTACTAGCGAGGTATGATAGCGAAAATGTAAAGAGACGATACCTGCAGACTGTGACGGTATTGTGCCTTCTATATGATATATATTGATTAATCTTGATGCTATGCCTAACTAGCATTATTAATTACGAGAGATTTTGATCGATTGTTACCTATAGAGAATCTGATATCGCTACAGTCAGCTGTAAACAAAAAAAAAATGTTTTTTTCTGATCCACTGTGCACAGCCTTGATTTTAGCATGTAATCATCAGCTGCTAATTTTTTTTTTTTTTTTTTTTTTTTTTTTTTTAAGAGAAGTAGCACTTCAGGCAACAATGCCTATTTAGTCAAGTACCGTGCCACATTCTTTAGGAAAGGGATAGAGCATAGATGAAACAGATGGTGAAAGTAGAAGGATAGTCGGAAATTAACTGCCGTATATAAGACAGCACAGCGACCAGTGAGTATGCCTTCATCGCTGAGCAGCTCCACCGACAGTCAATTTTTATTTTTGTAGTGAAAAAAACCAAGTTCTTCGTTGGGAATTGAACCCACAACCCCCATATTTACAAGCTAGTACACTACCTACTAGCCTACAGGGGCACCTATTTAATTTTCAATTGTTTACTTTCTAAAATACTTAACTTAATCGCATTAGCTTTCAGTTAATGTTAATGAAGCTGTTAGTCAAACCTGCGCGTAACCAAATCACGTGAGTTACTTTTTACTTACACTGTGCGAAATAATATTTAGCATACGTTTAGACTCTTTGTTGAATAGAAATAAATTATTTCACAAAATTTTATTTTGTGTTTCTATTGCTTTTGCGCTGCATTTTTTTCTATTTTGATGTCATAAACATTTGTTGTGTCATCTTTCAGGTTTTTTAAACAAATCTGTTAATTTAATTATATTTTATAGAAAATTTTATACTAAATTTTAAAAATTCCATACAACTGAAAAAAAACACAAATTCCTATCACAAAAATTATTTTTATTTTCATGTTTGTCTATTTGTCAAGTTCATTTCAGTCAAATATTTTTATATCACTTCTCATACATACCAGCTGTGGCTTTATAACAGCGAGCTATGGGAGGTATCTTTCATTTGCATGATTCTTTATGGCAGCAATGACAATTCATTTAACATTTTACACAAATGACTTTAGTTTTAAAATGTAAAGTTCTTTTCATTTATTTCCTTTTCTCCCTTTACTTCATGCTATTTTTGATTTACACACTTGAAAGAAGAAGAAGAAGAAGTGAGATTCGATAAAAAAAATTTGCATCTCTTGTATATTTTTACAAAATTCAAATGTCTGCACAATTTCAGATGTGGACAAGCATTTATGGGTGCTTTGTATTCTTTGCATATATTTTTTTTCCTTGGTTTCAAATAAAAGTGTTTATTCATCACTTTTTTCTTCCTTTAGTTCATGTCTAGAGGAAAGAATCAGTGTGTTTTTAAACAGCCTTTCCCTTTTTCTTTAGTGTAAATGTTTTAATTCGAAGATACAACAGGCACTTAATTCTTGTTATTTTTAGTGTATGTCTGTGTGTTATTTTGTGCTCACCGGAGACAAAAAATGTTTTTAATATTTCAGGATATTTCAAAAAGTAGCAAGCAACCAAATGTTTATTTATGATGTTCCATTAATTTTGTATTTTTTCGTTAAAAGTTGACACTGGATTCGATTAAAATGGTTTTTATGGTAAAAAAAACAAACAAACAAACAAACAAAAAAAACAACAAAAAACATTTCTTGAAGTAGTCAATGATATTTTTAGTAGGAAAGTTTGCCTCCGGTTGTTTGTATTTCAGATTAAATTAGATTTTTTTACATATGAACCTGATTTGTACCTTCTTTTAGCATTCACGCAAATATCTAAGCACTAAAAACTACAATTGTGGCACCGCAGACTGGGGATTTTGTATGGAGGTGAGAAAAAAAATATATTTGTCAAAAAATGTAGTGAGTTCATCACAAATTTAGTTTTATTTATACAGTAATACACAAAAGTACTCAAAATAAAGAAAGTTAGAGAAATGTCGATCGTTACCTGCAATGTAAAAAGCCATAACTACCAAAAAATTTAAATGATTTTTTTTTTAATTTTTAATTTATTATTCTAAAAGAGCCCTAACTTCGTCGCTTATAACACTATGCTTTCTCTGCCTAAATGAAGGCGTCAAATGTGAAATCATGGGATCGTGGCAATTCGACTGCATTTTGTGGAGTGCCTAAGGCGGTATTTTTTACAATCTTTCTTACGACTTTCCTGAGCCTCTTCGGATGGTAGGCCTACAGGATAAATACACTTTTCAATTATATCCTTACCATAAGTCAGAATTTTTTTAAGTGTAGGTGGGGGATATTGTACCACTCGTACAGTGCAACAAACTATTTTGCCGTCACCAAACGAAAATCACCAAATTTTTTTGGATCTACTACCTTGGTGATTGTTATAGTTTCGAAAATTATTGAAAACCTCTTTATTATCTTTTCATCTAGACCCGTTATTTCGGAAATTAAAACAGGATTAGTAAAGAATCTTCGTGACGTATTTCCTGAATTTGTCGTACCAAAGCCTTTCTTAACAGTATCAATCTATTCTATTCCAATTTTCTCTTTAAGTTCACGCTTTATCAAACATTTTCGGGCTTCTTTTATCGGACGAGTAAGTAAGTCGACTCTTCCACGTTTAAATTCAATATTATAAGCTACAAGCAAAAGACACTCCATCAGCCTAATAAGCGCATGAAATGATGACATACCAAATTGCAGTGCTTGTTCATTTACGGGCATAGCTTGAACTTCTTCGATCTTATTCATTTTTAATGTTGGGGCTCCATACATAAAATAAGAAGATGCTACAGGGGTTTCTGTTACTGATTGTACTGTCTCGCCGTAAATTATTGTAAAATATAATTCATGTTTTACTTTAAAGTTACGATTATTTACGGTTAACTCAAATTCTTTTAGTTGAGATATCTCCTCATCGACTCTTCTCTTTTCTTCTGTCTCTTTAACGTAAGAAAACTGTAGTGTTCCACAATAATGTATGGAAGAAGGTTAATTGTTGTTCCATACTAATTTATTTATGTCATCACTTAATGATAATTTAAGTGGTACAACTGATGTCGTATATAAATGAGAGTCAGAAATTTGTGCGTATTTCGAGCAAATTTTTTAAACTCATACCTTTACTTAATTGTTAATAAAAGCGAAACGCGTTTATCGATTTTCATGAGATATGTCTCATTTTGTTCATAAGTTATACGACTTTACGTAAAAGTAATAGGACTTGACACTTTTTTTACCGTTTTGGATTTTTTATGAATTAAAAAAAAACAACTCTTTACGCAAAAAATATATTTACATTTATTTATAACTTCGAAACTGTTGCTTATATACCTAAAAGTTCATAAACAGATGAAAGTACTCACAATTCTTGATTTTTCTTAATTTGCTTAAGTAAAATCCGGTCAAGTGGTTCTTGAGTTATGTTAAATAAAAAGGCCTTATTAGAATTGAGGTGCGAATCAATCAGCTGAAAAATGTTGTACTGTGTAATGTAACAAATTGAGAGGTGGCACCTGGTGGCACTTGAAATTGATTAAAAATGTAAACACAGATATGGGACATTATATTAGCGGTGATTTCCAACTGTAGGAAAGTAAAGCTAAAATTGCAGGTCCAAATGTTTGGAGAAAAAAGGGATTTTTTTTGTATGTTCATAAAAATAAGCAAACAAAAAAAAAATAAGTTTCTGCAGGGTTTATTTTTTCAATTTTAGTATACTGAAATATCCTACTTTAAATAGAAAATAAAAAGAAAAACGTTAGCTTACATAATAAAATAATATTCGTTTTGAAATTATTACGTTTAAATTAAGTTGGTTTAGTAAAACATACAAGTACTGAGCTTGAGACGGCAATCAAAAAAAACTAGCAGTCAGATCGAAGAAATCTTTTTTTGGTTTAGTCTAAATTTCAAAATATCATTGAATATTGCATGAAGAGTATGTTGAGAATTTGACTTTTTTCCGCGAAATACCCAGTGTGCACCGTGGGAGAAAATGTTATCAACAGAAATTAAAATTGTCAAATTCGGTGGGGAATAAGGATTGTCTACAGTTTTAAAATTTCAATACCCGTGCCGTGCTACCTTAAGGCATCGCAGGTTCGGCTATCTAAGATATATATTTCAAAAATTTTAAACTGTTGCTTGTCTACACCTCTACTTTAGTCTCGTTACAGAATAGACGTTTTGAAACTACAGAGTTCATATTTTTTTTTTTTTCTAAATCCCTCGATTGCAGCAAACTGTCTGCCTAACTTAACATAATGATAATGTATCTTAACACATTCTACTTACCAATTGAAATGTTATTAGTATCATTGCAATATCCGTGCGATCAAGATTAACGATCTATTTAGTTAAGTACCGCGCTACATTCTTTAGGAAAGGGATAGAGAAGAGATGGAACAGGTGTTGAAAGTGGAAGGATAGTCGGAAATTAACAGCCGTAAAAAAGACAGCACAGCGACCAGGGACTATACCTTCATCGTTGAGCAGCTCCACTGATAGTCAATTTTTATTTTTGTAGTGAAAAAAAAACCAAGGTCTTCGTTGGGAATCGAACCCACAATCCCTACACTAAAAAGTTAGTATAATACCTACTAGCTTACAGGAGCACCTAGTTATTATGACTATTAAAATTAATTATATCAAGTAAAAATTATGATTTTAACATATACTGACCTATCTTATCAATGAGAATTATGTTCTCTAAAACAAAATAAAACAAAAAATTTAGATTAAGATGATTCAAATTATTGTATTACGAAGAGAAAAATTCGGCAATTATAAACGAAATATTGTATCTGGCAAATGTTTACCACGACCACGCTTCGTTAATCACATCACGGATTTCGAGTTTTAAGGCTGAAATCGATTCGACTGGCTCCATACCATAGCCCTACAAAAAATGGTCCAGTGGTGTTAAATCACACAATCTGGCTGGCCACTTAACTGCTGATAGTCATGAAATTTGGCGATCGGAAAATTGGGTTTGCAATAATAATAAATAAATTGATCACTTTATTGGATGTATGACATGTGGCGCCGGCCTATTGACACTACATATGTATCTGTGATATTCACATCGCCAATAATTGGCCAAAATTGAGTTGTTAGCATCACACGATAGTGTGATCCATTGAACGTTACCGCAACTTCAGCTTCATCTTAGAAACGGCCCATTAACGCTTCCAGACCACATAGCAGGCCATACAGTGACATGTTGAGCATGCAAAAGGTTCTCAATAGTCACCTTAGGGATTTTTAGAAGTTCAAATGCCGCAAGTTGACACACTACATTGGCAAGTAAAAATTGGCTTCATCTGATAAAATGATTTTTTCAGAAAAGTAGCCCGATTTTCTTGAATGAATTGAGCGAATTTACGGAGATGTGGATGTTCGGTTGGCTTCAATTATTGCACCAGTTAAACCTTGTAAGGCTTCAATGTCATCTCCTTACGCAAAATTTGCCCTGCGATGGGTTTGGATTTGCTGCAGCACTGTAGCTCACGACTGAGATGTTTTCAGTCAAACGACCCGGTCGAACACCCGTTGGCGTTCACACATTTTGTATCGAGCCTGTCGACTGCAATTAACCGACCAAACTCTTAATAGCTGTCTTAGAAAAACGATTATGTTGTAATTTTAACTTAACAGAACCACCATTTTGATACTTTGATTCGATTTTCGTGCGAAATTGAATTCATTGTAACAATTGCTAATGCATCTACTACGAATACGTAAAAAAAAAACTAAATGTCAAAACTATCATCACATCCATTATAAAAATTAAAAAGTAAAGGGTGAAATCCCTCATCCAAAAAGAAGGATAAACTTTATCCTGAGAATTTTTAGGTAAATTTAGGCCAAAAGGATCGTAAGATCGTATTTTTTTTAATGAAAATTTATGTTAGCAAGAGGAGCAGGAGAAATTCTTGTAAAAATGAAACACCAAAAATATGTTTTTTTATGTTTGTCTTTGTTTCAATTGAGATTCGTTTGAGAGCTTTAAAAACCAGCTTTTTGAACATTACACCTTTTCACTTGCATTTTTCATTTTTATTTTCCAGCAATTTTAAACTTTAGAGCAGAGCTACGACGGCACCAAACCTAATGGTTGGCTACAATCTGTTATTATTTTTTTTAATAATTAAATATAGTTAACTGTTATGCCCTAAATGGAAGGAAATAGCCACAATAATATATGAATTGTTAGCTGCTATTTTGTTATCTTTCTTGCTCGCAACTCTACATGCCATATGGCCTTCACCTTTTAAAAAATGTATTTTACTGAAGCTTCTGAATAATAAACTGATTTGAAATAAAGAAAAACTAAAAGGAAAAAAGAAGTAAAGCAAAATTCAAGACGATTTAATCTGTATAACTTAAAGAGGATCTAATCACCATGGAATTGAGTATGTAAAATTATACTTTTCCTACTCGAAAAGGTTTGAATTGTTGAAAATTACTTCGCCTTTCTCATTTTTGTTAGTTGTTTAAGGGCTTTATCGAATTACAAACCATTTCCAATTGTAGTATTTGTTGTTCAATTTTAGTTTCTTATTTTTTATCGCATTTACAATATTGTGGTAAAATGACCCCCATGAGTATATTCGTTAGTTGAACTTATAAGTGATTAATTGATATTGCGTGTAATTTTTCAAATACCTTGACCAGTTACAGGATTTATTTTTTTTTTTTAACTTCACAACTTTCGAAAGAGTTGTTGAGTTGATTGTTTTATTCATATTATTTTTGCTGGCACAAGCTGTAGGCATACACTCTCCTTTAGTAGTCATTGGGCTTTTTAATCTAAATGTGTTATTTTTCATATATGCAGTTTTATTTAGTTTATTTTGTTCACTCTGATTTTCATTCCAATATAGCAAGTAGCTTCGATAATAACTTTTTGTTTTTATTAAGTTCTTCTCTTAAATGATTTCATTGAAAATTTTTTTCCACCCATACAAACAGTTAGTTTCCTTAACCGCGGGAGTATTTTATTAAAAAAAAAAAGCGCATACTATAATTTAAAACAATAATTTACGTTGATTGTGGTTTATCGATTTTAAGTAATTTAACATAAAAAAAACATATATATTTTCTTTTCGTTGCCTATATTTAGGAGGAAATTTAAACTATTTATAATTTATTTGCTTCGCATATACAGCACAAATTGACTATGAATGCAATTTGCCGATTAACCCTAAATAAAATCGTGTTTACTTAACTAAGTATGTTAACATGCCGTCTATGTGACAATTTATTACCACGTTGTCTACGAGAACATAGCAAATAATTACAGCCTTTACATAGACTATAAATTTTACAAATAAATATATTTCAAATAAAAAACTGGCTTTTGTATGTGTTTTCCGCATCAGAAGATTTAAAGCAAATGAAATCAATCAGTAATAATAAGTTGCATTATAAAATACATTTTAAATCTCTAAGAATTTCTGGTTTCGATATTAGCCACCGTTTAGGAAAATTTTGATTAATATTTACATCTGGTTATTTCATTCTGACAGTCTATTGTAGTGGTGTGTTTTTGATGAACTCCTTTTAAATATTTGTGTTCATTGAATTACTTATGGCAAATTTTGACGATTGACCATCAAATTCAAATGCTAAAACCTCATTATAACAACTAGTGTTTATTTAGCGTATTTTTCATATGAATTAAAAATAAGTGAAATCCAAATTTAAAAGCTGCGTCGGCTGCTTCATTTATCTGTCATAATTAGCTCCACCTACCGACATGTGCTATAATGTGAATACTATAGAGATGACTCTGCATCACAATTTTTAGGAAAAATTTTCTCTGAGTTAGCAAACTTAATATAATTAAATTTATACCTGGTGGATTTTTAGTCAAAATGTCAAATGACGCTTCTAAAAAGTCATAGCTCTCTAGCTGCCTTAAATTTCACATAAGCGATATCATTTTTCAGAATGACTTTGATTATTTGCAGTCCATGTCACGATAACATGCTTATGAAGATATGTAATGTCGCCGATATTTTCAAAAAACGTTTTTGTAGAAATTTTGCTCGACTTTGCTTAAAGTGATTAAGTGTAGTTTGCGATCAATAAATCGGTATTGAATTATGTAAAGCATTTGTCGAAAGTACATTAAGCACTCCCGTGTTGTTGAAACCACCGCTCCTGCACATTATGGTTGTTCAAGTGTGTCGGTCTCTGTTTGTTTAAAAGAGTACATGAGTAGTTTTAGCAGTGTAAAAATTGTGTCTGAGGTCGTCTTTACCTGCTCGCTTATAATGTCAATTTAAAAAGTTTTTGTTCTATAAATTTCAATGTTTTCAAAAATGTATAATTTTCGTCCTTCTTTGCCAGGGTGCGTGTGCGTTATTGTCAAGGTGTAATGCAAAGTCGGAGTCCACTCTTTTTCGTTTGAATGAGCGTATGTGCTTTGTAAATCCTGTTTTTAGTGTTCATTCAGTTTTTTCTACATATGTATGTTTACAGGTACAGGTAAGTCTGTAGCCGCTTGAACTAAATTTTTCAGTTGTTTCTATCGATGTCCCGAGATTTAATGCTGTAAGTCAACCTTCTTTGTGAAAAAGGGAAGTTAGACTCTGTTTCTCTGATCCTTTTTAAGTAAGCGTGTGTCTCGTTTTGTTTCGATTGTCTCGTTATTCTTCTTTTATATTGTTAGTATTGCTGTGTCTAAGAAGTTTGTCTATAGTAGTGGGTTTGTAGCCGTTGTTTTATGGCGGCACAGATCCAGACAACTTATTAATAGTAAAGTCCGCCAAAAAACTTTTTTATTTTAAATGCTATAAACAAAACTACACAGCTTTGGCTGTGCGAATATTGTCCTTTAAAACGTCAATTGTCTCCGGCTTGTCGGCGAAACACCTATCTTTGACGGCACCCCACAAATAAAATCAAATCGCAGCTCCGAGGCGGCCAAACGACATCAGCTCTGCGGCTGATAATGCGATCTTCAAAAATAGGCCGCAAAACATCGAGCATAGTTTTGGCTGTGTGGCACACAGCACTGTCCTGTTGAAACCAAATGTTGCCAATATCCACCTCTTCAATTTTTGTGACCGAAAATTCGTTCAACATGGCTCGATAACCATCTGTTGCGAACCCGTTATTTATTATTGTGGTTTGACTGCCGACCACTATCCTCTCAGCTTTCTCAAAAGCTGTTTAAAATGAAGTTTTTAATTTTTAAAATTCTACCACTCTCTAGCTGTACCAGTCAGAGAAATACAGAAAAAGACAAAAAATAAAGCAACCATTAATGCCACAACATAAAAACATCTTTTAGCTTTAAAATTTTCAAATTTTTATCAAATTATTGCAATTAGCTTCAATTTTATCTCTTACTTAACATTTCTCGAATACATTTTATTATACAATATTTTGCCTTTTGGAAAAATAAACAATAAAATCCCCATTATTTATGCCAATAACACAACTCAAGGTTAGTGGGAATCGTGTTTTCACGTTTTTCTTTTTTAAACTCATGTTTCACTAGCACCCGAGGGTACAAAAGATTTCAAATGAACTTTTGCTTCTAGCAGCAAATGTGTTTTAAGTACCAAGGAAAAAACATTTTACAAGAACAGGAAGAACAAATACTTAAAATTCTTTTAAAGTATACAAACACAATTAAATGAAATTGTCATCTGGCTTCTTCTTGGATACATTTTTTTTAGGGAAAATAGAATAAATAAAACAGATTAAAAGCGTAAACTGCTGCGATATAACCTACATTGTTCTATCGAAAATAAATAAAAATCTCGAAAATTACGCAAAGTAATTAAAAGTTAAAACTTAGGAGAAAGGAAACAGTTTTGATCATTAAAGGATTTGTAATTGAAATTGGCTGGTACTTAATTACTGTCAATAGCCTTGTAAAAATCGAAGTGATTGTAAATAACTTCATTGCTAAAAGTATGCAATTGTGATGAATATGGGTAATACAGCAGAAGTAAAGAACAAGTAGAAGCTTCGAGAATTTTATAATTTTTTCTTACTTTTTTGGGAGATTCAATTTTATATATTAAACTTAAGAAAACAAAGCAGAAATTTTAGGCTTCCGCTTATTTATTACATAAAATCTAAACACTCTGCTACCAAAGGGGAACATGCAGTCTTGATGGATCTATTCTTTCACCTCGACGTTTGCCTACAGGGGAAAAAGGCGACATCAATCACCTGGGGTAGCTAAGAGCCCCAAGTTGACAGAGACATAGGACTCTCGAAGACCGACCAATGAACTTAATACATTGACACTAGTGCCACAGGAACCAACTGCCTGCGGCCCTGGTCTAGTTATCGGTAAGGCTCCTCAGGTTGTTACGTCGTGGCTGAGGTTTAATCGGTGCTTTGATGAAAGTTTCCGAAGGGATGTACATGCTTGCACATCCAACAGGACAAGAAGTTGGATAGTTTCTAAACTTTCAGGAAGGACTGGGGGTATGGCCCCATGCGTGATAAGATTTACGTCAGTACCTAGCTGTGTAAGCCATAACCTGACGGTGGATCATACCACTATGGATAAAATTTAACGTCATCCCCGCCCTAGCAAGCCTTCAGATACGTATATCCTCTAGTCACTTCTAGTTCCAACTTCAAGAGTTCGGAGCAGGCCGCAGCCACTCACTACTTGGTGAAGAGTTGCAGACTATCCAACTCCTAGTTCAAAACACATTAAGCTTAATAAAATTTAAGAACACACCGCAATCATGCTCACTGTACCTGGACCATTCATTGTGTTACTTGTGAATGATCCGACCCACACAACTCAAGTGAGGGCCTCGAAACCACAACTATCACGATACTCCCGAGGGGCTAACCTAAATAATCAGTCAGAGAGCTAAAAGGCTAAAAAGATAAAAAGCTGAACTTTGGGGCTTTACTGATTCCCGTGGAAATAAAGCTTGCTCCTGCTAGCCTTATAGGCGACTGGGCTCCCTTTTACCCTCGTTAACACATGTAATGCTGGTGAGATTCCGGCCCTGTTACCGTGTACTCGAAAATTGCGACTAAGGCGTATATACGTCTTTAGACGCGGATGGCCACTTTTCCTTATCACATACATATCAAAGCTAATATCGAGCATTCAAAAGATTGAGTTGTATCTTATATGAAAACACCGAGTTGAAGCAATTATTATTTCTATTACAAAAAAGTGCAATTCGTATAGAAAGAGCTGTTGAGCATCCGAGGTGACTGCATTGACGTATATCATGATGTCTTAATTAAAAAAAATATTCTTTTTCAATCATTTAACTGTTGAGAAAGAGACATTTGAAGAAAGTGTTTGTTTTGATTCACGATTTATCTCAAGTGGTTCTATTTTATTGCCAGATAATTTTATTAAATCTTAAACTAAATAAGAATTATTTAGCGCTTTTAATTTTACCGCCGCAAATGTGGCTCTGTTATTTTTGGTTGTAACATTATGTGTTAAAAACATTACGAATAGTCTAGAGAGATGACAAAATATAAAAACTAAAAAAATGTTGATGTTTTTTAAAACAATTTTTTTAATTTTGACTTCAATAATTCTCATATGGTTAGGAAATTTAAAACCAAAAAAACTAATTTTAGGAAATTACTTTATTATCAGCAAATCTAATTACAATCATGACAGGTAAATATATCATAAAATATGGCGATAAAATAATTGCTCGCTTAAAATTTTAAAAAAATGAGATAAATATTATTTTTCCGCCACAACTTTTGGGGATTTCTCCTTAAGAGAGGAGCAGATTGAAAATTTGCAATGAATTTGTAGCTACGTTTACTTTTATATTTTTTTATGATAATAACGCAGTGTACAATACGGTAGTCATTTCCCGTATTATCTGGCTGTTGTCCTCTTGAAGTTGAAGGAGAGAACTTTCGATGTGAAAACATCATTGTCAAGCCACGGTGTAATTAGTACTATTTCATTTACTGGTGGGGAAAATATAAAAAACATAATACCACTGTACAATATTTTCGAAAGACGTTAATTTTATTTTAAAAGAAGATAACGCTTAAATCAATTTTATAGTCCAAGTTTTATAAGCTGATTATTCAGAATAATTGACGATTTTTTTTTTTTGTTAATAAAATAACCATTTTATTTATTTTTTTTTAGAATATAAAATGTCCATTCAGGTACTTTTTAAATAAAAACTTTTTAAATATAAAGTTTAATAAGTAGTTATGTTGCTTGAAATAATATTTAATAAAAAAGTTTTACTTTTTAATATGCACTCGACACATTTATTTTGTGCTTATAAATTCTCTATATTTTATTTCTTTATTTTTGCACCTTCCCATTTTGAAATATTATTAAAGTTTTCCAAATACTTAAGCAATTTGCAAGAAATATTTGAGTATTTGCTTTTTTCTTGCAATTTTTAAAGTTCGTTAATGGAAGAAAGTTACGGTAGTTAATTTAAGACATTATTTTAGCATTTATATTGATAATAGTTTAAAACTTAAGAAACAACCAAGCAATAGTTAAAAGTAGATAACATGAAAAAATATTATGTTCATTTTATCGAAGAATAATCACGTGAATATAAAAACTATAAGAAAACCAAGCAAAAAGTGGATCAGGAACTTTTATTTTTTATAGAGACTGATTTTAATTAATAATTTAATTAATAATCGTGTGCCTGATAATAAAAGTAAAAAAGGAAAATTTGAGTAATTTGCATGTTATCGTGTTTCCAACAAGTTTATTTAGCAATTGTAGCAACACCAACAACATGATGGTTTCGACAGTTAGTTTTTTGACGTATTCGTAGTAGATGCATTGGCATTAAATTAACTCAGTTTCGCAAAAAATAATTGAAATAATTAAAATCCACTATGGAAATGGTGGTTGTGTTAAAGTTACATTTCGTAAATTTGCTGATATTTTCGTGAACACAATCGTCCTTCTGTAACCGCTATTAAGAATTTGATCGTTAAATTTAAGTCGACAGGCACGATAAAAAATGTGTGAACACGAACGCGTGTCCAACTGAAAATATTGTAGCCGTGAGCTACAGTGTTGATGCAGATCCAAATTTGTCAATTCCTCGATGTTCTCAATGATGAGACTTTGAAGCCTTTCCAAGTTCAACGGCTGCAGGAAAGTTGACCGAACATTCACATCGTCGTAGATGAACTCAATTCATTCAGGAACAACCAGCTGGTTTTTCTGAAAAAATTATTTTTTCAGATGAAGCCTGTTTTCAGTTGTCAGGGTATGTCAACAAGCAAAATTGCTGCACTTGGAATTCTAAAAATCCTAGAGCGATTGTTGAGAAGCTTTGCATGCTCAACGTGTCACTATATGGTGCGCTACGGGGCTGGAAATGCGGTAACGGTCAATGGATCACACTATCGCGAGATTCTAACAACTCAATTTTGGCCTATTATTGACGACATGGATACCACTGACATGTGATTTTTACAGTACGGTGCCACATGTCCCACAGCCAATGAAATTATCAATTTATTGAAAACCAAAAAGCTAAATTTTACAACAATTAGCACTTAAGTGGCCAGCCAGATGTCCTATTTTAAGGACAGAGTCGATTGATTTCTGCCTGAAAACTCAAAGTCCGTGATGTGATTAATGAAATAGGACCACCATTTTGCGAAAAAAAAGTGATTAACAACTTTTGTGAAAGAATACACATCTGACAGCGTTCCAGATATCATTTTTTCTTCATAAATGCTGAACTTTTCTCTTCTTAATACAATTAAAACTTGAATCATCTTAAGCTAAATTTGTTGTTTTTATTTTATTTTAGAAAACAAACTTCTTGCTGAGAAAACCTCTATAAAAGGTTGAGGATGATATGGCTTCTTTAGGAATTTTTAAAGAAGTTGTTTTCGAAATAAGTAAATTTAAAAAAAAACGCTTAGCAAATGTTCGCCGCATCCGACTCTAAGAAAATAGAGGTTTTAAAGAATATCAAAAGCAGGATACAGAAATAAACAAAGCGACACATTCTTTCACGAGTAAGCACGAGTAGTGAGTGAAATAATACAAAGCAGATACAAAGCAGAAAAAATGTCATTAAGGCGTATTGTTTTTACTTGTGGCCGCAAACTGTACTTTAAATTGAACGTAGCCACCAGAAAAGCTAAAATCAAAATGTTCTGAGAGAAAGCGTGATGCAAACTTTTTATTTCTGTGTTTAAGCGTTTTTTGTTTCGGTTTTGCTTGATTAAAATCTTGCAAGGAGGTTATGTCGTTACATGAAACGTTTTATTTCTTTTTCACTGATGATTGCGAAAAGTAACTAAACAATATTTGTTGAAACAAATTTGTCATCAATGATGTTTGGATGACTTCTTTCCCAACTCATCATATTGAACTGTCAAGAACTTTTTACTTTTGATGACCGTCCGAAATCATTACGATAGACTAAAATGGATGTGTACCTATTGATTGTTTTTAGTACTTTCATTTCATCAACAGCGAAAATATTTTTTACAAAGTTTACATTTACAACAAGAAAGCAATGCCAGCGTGCATGATGAATTTTGGAACAGTGAATTTTTTGTTCTCACATTCATTACTTTTATGGATACACCCTTTAATTTAATTCTTTACACTCTTTATTATAGCCGGCGCACAGTGGGTCAGAATCAATTTTCATTGGCCAAAACCTATATTTTTCCTTGACATGGATTCTTAACATTTTTATGCCATCAGAAAGGAAACAGATCAGAACTTAGGTAGCCAACAAATTTTGGCAAAATATTCACAGTAGTAGGCGTGGTATGCTGCTAAAAGCAAAAAATTTAAGTTAATTTAGAAATAAAAAAAATATGTAATATTTGATGTCATATTAATTACGATTTCTTGATAACTGTTACTGATAATAGGCTGCGGTTTTTTTTGCTATGTTGGGTGGACTGTTGTTTTTCACAAATGGTATTTTAGCACCCTGTATAATTTGTAATTGGGGTGTTATGTAATAAATTTGAAACCACCATATATTCGTAAAATTTTAAGTTTAATAGTGTATAACTTTTAAAGGACAAAAAAGGACAAAAAATCGAAATCACCCAAAGAAAGGCAAAAGTGTTTTCTTTAAGCCTATATATACTTTTGCACCCGCCCGGACCCGCCCGGACCCGCCCGTAGAACACTTTTTTTTATTTTAATATAAATACTCAAATTTTTTACAAACAAAATTCTATCAAAATTGCTAATAAATTTAATTCAGAAACCATTCACTACTATAAATACAAATTGCAGATAGCAAAACATAGGGAGAAAGAGAGGAAAGTTATTAGTGGTATAAATATTTCTTCAAATGGTTGAAAAACTTCCTGGAATTTTTCATGCTTTTTTGCACCGATGCTTCAATTACCTGCTAAAAATTATAGGAAGAAATGTTTAAAATTTATTACAGTAAAGTACAGATATATAAAGTACAATTTATACCCATCATATCATCACATAACTGCAGTTAAAAAGAAACGTTATCCTCCAAAGGAATCTATCTAAATCTATCTAAATCACACCATAGTTACAACTGCAAGCTCTACTTGATCATACAGCCGAAAGGTTGCTACAGTCACTTAAAGGAAGTGAGTTGAAAAAAATCTAAACTGCAATTTGACTTTTTTTTGTAAATGGGGATGCGATGAATCTTCTGGCCAAAAACAATATAAAAAATTTTTATTTGAAGATATTTTTAACACAGATATGTTCATGCTGTCATTTGTACCATTGCGATTAATAAAGAACTTAGAAGACTCGAAACATTCGTCCAACACAATGCAAACAAATTATATTTGGAAAAAACTATACTCCATTGTCTACGAAATACTGCAGATCAATAAAATTTGAGAATAAAGAAGAAACTCGTGATACCATTAAGAATGAAGTTAGTGACATTAGAGATCAAATTTCAACACTAAAGCCATTAGAGTTAGAGATAGATGAAAAGATTATTAAATTGAATTACCAATTAATACTTTCAATGATAGACGGAAAAACTGCCTAGGTTTTGACTGATACAAAAGCTTCATCCAGTTGCATTACATGTAAAGCAACATCAAGTCGGTTAAACCAAGAACCAAGAACCAAGAATCAATAGATAGTATGATGCATTTGAATTTAGATTATCACCGTCACATACGGGGATCAGGTTTATGAAACACGTACTCAAAATTAGCTATGATTTGGACTTCGGATCTTCAGGATCAGTAAGTAATAATAACACCAACAAAGAGAAAAGAAACAAGTTCAACGTGCATATCTCAAATATGGGTTAATTGTAGATCAACCAAAACAAGGATCAGGCAATACAAACGATGGCAATACTGCAAGAAGATTATTTTTGGATCCCGAAACTACATCTGGTATAACAGGTGTTGATATACAAATTAATGCTAGAAAATTTGGTGATTATGCCAAGGAAACCGTTGCTATATACATCCAAATACAATTATAGAACTATGTCAGCAACAGTGCTTTACCATGGAGAATATGTCATTAAGCTCCATTTACTACCAATTGCAGATTTATCAGAGAAAGCCAGTAAAAAAGAAATTATGATTTGCATTTAATATTTGAATGAAATAAAGTGTACAAAAATTATGAATCAACTTTCAGTCTTTAATTGAAATACAATCTGGTGAAAGGTTTTGTTGGGAAATCTTTTTAAATAAATTTAAATAATGAAATATATTTGAACAAAAAAATATTTTTAGGTCTCAAATGTAGAAATAAACAAAAATATAAGCTGATAGAAATTAAAAAGCAATCAAAGAAATAGTATATATTTCCATTTACTGCAAAATAACTGCCACGTTCTTAATTCCTTGTTGAAATCACTCACTGATGTTGCAGTAGAAAAGTATGCTAAAGTAAAAACTTTTATAGACTAACCTCTACTTCACCTTTAAACAATAAGAATACAAACGAAAAGCTTTAAACTTCCACTTTTGCTAAAGTTTTGAAGCGAGCAGTTGTTGTTTTTTTTTTTTGTACTTTTTCATTCTCTTTCACCAATGCATTCAGAGTAAAAATACTGAAATACTAACCTTTGACTTTAACAATACACTTTGGAAACCAATAACAGCAGATGGTTACCAAAACTCGCTTACACTTATCAAAAAAAAAAAAGAAATAATGAAATAAATACACCTAAAGTTAAGCTAACCATTACTAACACGTAATTTTGTGTCTTATTTTAAAAGTGTAATATTTAAGGCAACAAAAATTTTATTCAACCATTTGTGCAACTAAGAAAACAAGGTAGAAGAAAGCGTGTTTACAATAGTTTTCGTTTTATTTCTAGGCCAAAGGCTTAGTTAATACAAAAACAGTAAGTGTAAAACTCACTTAATCACATAAAAACAACAACAAAAATGTTTTGAAAGGAGAAACAAGGAGCGAGCCAGTAATCGCAGTACAATAAACAATGAAAATACATTAAATAAAAATCAACCGGAAACTAGCATAAACATAATTGTGTAATGCAATATTGTTTATATTCCCCAAAAAAAACTTTAAACAATAAATTTTGTTAACTGCTGTTGAAAGCTAAAAACTAAAAGTTACCGGAATCAAATAAATGAAAGACTAAAAAATTAAATTACAAAAAGTTGGCTTTATACAAGATTTTTTTGACACCAAGTGTTACATTATATTTGAAAGAAGACTTTATTTCACAAAAGTAGCATTTTTGCACAAAAGTTCTCATTTTTTAAATCTGTTTTTATCACACAGTAACAATTTTCTCAGTGGACAGAAGTTAGTTAATTGCTACGAAAATTTACTTTTACACAGAAATTAATTTTCTACAAAAAAAATTAATTTTCTACACAGAAAATATATTAATTTTCTACATAGAAAATTTATTAATTTTCTACACAGAAAATCTATCAATTTTCTGCACAGAAAATCTATTAATTTTCTACATAGAAAATGTATTAATTTTCTATACAGAAAATCTATTAATTTTCTACACAGAAAATCTATTAATTTTCTACACAGAAAATTTATTAATTTTCTACACAGAAAATTTATTAATTTTCTACACAGAAAATCTATCATATTTCTGCACAGAAAATCTATTAATTTTCTACACAGAAAATCTATTAATTTTCTATACAGAAAATCTATAAATTTTCTACACAGAAAATCTATTAATTTTCTACACAGAAAATCTATTAATTTTCTACACAGAAAATCTATTAATTTTCTACACAGAAAATCTATTAATTTTCTACACAGAAAATCTATTAATTTTCTACACAGAAAATCTATTAATTTTCTACACAGAAAATCTATTAATTTTCTACACAGAAAATCTATTAATTTTCTATACAGAAAATCTTTTAATTTTCTACACAGAAAATCTTTTAATTTTCTACACAGAAAATCTATTAATTTTCTACATAGAAAATCTATTAATTTTCTATACAGAAAATCTATTAATTTTCTACACAGAAAATCTATTAATTTTCTTCACAGAAAATCTATCAATTTTCTGCACAGAAAATCTATTAATTTTCTACACAGAAAATCTATTAATTTTCTACACAGAAAATCTATAAACTTTCTACACAGAAAATCTATAAATTTTCTTCACAGAAAATCTATAAATTTTCTACACAGAAAATCTATAAATTTTATACACAGAAAATCTATTAATTTTATACACAGAAAATCTATTCATTTTCTACACAGAAAATCTATTAATTTTCTACACAGAAAATCTATTAATTTTCTTTACAGTAAACCAATTAATATTATATACAGGAAATTAATTTTTCCATGAAAAGTAAATTTTTTTTAGGGAACTCGAAAAAAAAATTTTTTTGCACTAACTCTTTGTGCAAAAGATTACCATTTTTATACTAAAACTCGCTTAACTCACTTTCGTAAAAAATGTTTTTTACACCGAAAAAAACTCTTTGTTCAAAATTCTTTTTTCGCAAAGAAAATGATTTTTGTACATAAAATATTTTTTATTAAAAAAGTAAGTTTTTACATGTTAATTACATTACATTTTACGTGTCATTTTTACTTGTAAATTACTGTTCTAGTAAATTTATTTTGGCATACAAATTAATTTTTTTTAGGCAAAATACTTAAACAAAAAAAAATTATTTTCTAAACAAAAAGTCATATTTTGTACGAAATTCATACAAAAGGTCACGCAAAACTTTATTTTGCACCCAAACTGTCACTTTACTTAGCTAAAGTTACTATTCGCTATAGTTAAAGAAAGTCGCTTTTGCACAAAATGTCGCTATTCATACAAAAATTTTTTCTTTCAGGCAAAAAAATAACTTTTCATAAAAAATGTCACCTTTTTATACAAAAAGTTGGTATATCTATAAAAACCCCAAAAATCAACATCTTAAAGAAAATAATTTTTATATAAGGCATGCTTTTCCATCAAATTCTTTGCCTCTAGATTCCAATTTTTTTTAGAAAATTTACATATACTCCTTTACTTAACTAAATATATAAAATTTTACAGATTGATTCATTGTAAAATACTGATGTCAAGAAAAATGTAGTTGTATTTGAGAGAATTATAAGGTTGAACTGGGAAGAAAAGTTTAATAATTAAAAAAAACCATTAGTTATTGTGTTATTAAAAATGTTGTAAGCAGATAACTATTTTATAAATTTGAAACAAAAACTGTTGACAAAAATAAACTTTAGATTGTTAATAACTTTAATGGGAAAGAAAAACTTCATTTTTTATTTATTTTGAGAGAAACAGAATAATTAATAAAATATTAAAATGAAAATTCAAAACCTTGGAGAAAAACTAGTTTTCAGAAAAATATTTCATAAACTTAACTATAGCCCGGTGAAGATTAATGAAGGATTTTAAGCTTCTAGTTGGTTATTAGCCAAATTATAATAATAATAATAATAATATATTTGGCTTGAAACTTTTTCATATATTTTCATATTTGACTTGCTGATATTTCTCCGATTCTTCTTGATTATTTTTTACCTGTAGAAAAATAATTACTTATCTTGAGCTATAAATATAATAAAAATAATTTATTTTCTCACATTATTATAAAAAGAATCGACTTGAAAGGTATTGAAAATTACTAAAAATTTTTCGTATTGCACTACTTACTTTTTGCTCAGTGTACTAATGCACCTTGAAAACATTTGCTGTTTTAATTTCGACTAATCAAGACAGCATGTATGACTTTGATTGGTTTAATTATCTTGTGTTAAACACAAAACATCTCTTTACTTTACATACAGCAAAAACAGGTAAGTAAAATATCAGTTATTATTTATAGCATATAATTTTATTACGAAGTATTAATTGTTATTCAAACCTAGTGGCAACAACTGCACTGTAGCTTAACTCACCTGATCGGTTTGAGATTACAATAAAATCTATTCTGTTAATTGGGTGATGAATGCAACAAAACTTATATAGAAAATAAATACTTAAGCTCAGATATTGATGATTACAATCATACAAATCATGGGCGGTACTATTTCTGAAAATCAAATAAAATAAATAAATAAAAGCAAAATTTGTATATGCAATAAACACATAAATACATAAATATCAAGATATCAATATCAATAATTTACGTCCCCCGGGGGGCACGGAGTCTTCCCCACCTTGTGTTTCCGGGGATAAAAAGCGGCATCAGTAGTCCAGCCTAGGAGGAACCCCAAACTAGAAGAGACTCAGGACTCTTGAAGTGCGACCAGTGAATTTTAAAAACACATACTGGTAACATGGGAACCCGTTGCCCGCAGGTCTATGGCCCTGTTCTAAATATTGGTGAGGCCTCTCGGGAAGCAACATGGTGGCTGTGGTTTAATCGGGCTTTGAAGGTGAAGATTTTATAGAAAGACATGTTAACACACATTCACATCCAATGTCCTACCTTGTTCATGAAGCAGGACTAAAAATTGGATAATCTCCAACTCTTCAGCAAGCAGTAGGAATTCGGCCCTGCTACCGTGCACTCGAAAATTGCAACTAAACATCTTAGAGCGTGGGTAAACGTTTTTTCCTGCACCCAGTGGCAAAACCATCGTCATATTAAGGCCGTTAGATGCTGACGTTAACCTTATCACGTATCAACAATTTACGACTGTTTGTTGGTTCATATGTCGAGCTTCTTTTATCCGTATAAAATTAAATAAAGTAGAACAATCTTAATTTAAATGAAATAAGTAGACGACGTAAAAAAAGCAATAAACAAGTGTGACAGCAAATGCTTAAAGCAAGAAATAAGTACAAGAGCAAATTAACACGAATATTATTGCCCGTATAAACATGTGAATTATGCAGGGTGTCCCTCGGGAAGGTATCCTAATTTGTTTGTTTAAAATGTTTGATTATATTGATAAATGTTTTATGCAATGTCAGCAATTATGTGTGAAATACACTATTAGATAAATGTCCGTCTTTGTTAGCGTCACAAATGCAAGTTTTTTTTTAACATATTTTCCATTACATTCTCACACATTTCACGCGGTATTTCATTAATTTCATTACGAAAATTTTATTTGAGTTGTTCTGGTGTGTTTGCATAAACCTTGCTTTTCAGATATCCCCACTAAAAGAAGTCTGGAGCAGTCAACTTAGGCGACCGTGCAGGCCAATCAAAATCATCATTTCTTAAAATAGATTGTAGAGGAAAGAGGTCTCGCAGTAATTCCTGGCTGCATGCAATGCGGCACCTTCGTAATGATACCATATTTTAATCAAGCCCATAGCATGTAATTGTGGCGTTAAACAATTTTCAATCATATCACGATATCGCTCTCCATTCACAGTTACCGTTACACCGTTTGAATAATTCCCCACAACCGACTATTTTTATGTTTATTCACATATCTATTCAAGCGAAAATATGCTTCGTCAATCATTATGATTTTTTCATGAAAATCGAGGTTGTTATGGACGAGCTGTAACATTCTATTGGCATCCGTGCGGTGGTTTAAATGGTCTTGTGGAAGAAGCTTTTGTGTCAACTGAATCTTGTACGGAAATTAATGCAAATTCTTGTGCAAAATTGTTTGAAGACTAAGCTCCTGGGCACGGCGTCGAATTAAAGTTGATGGATTGTTTTGAACACTTTCTTAAGCAGCAGTAATGTTTTCAGCCGATCTGGCAGTACGTTGTGGGTCATGCTTGGGCTTATCACCCACAGACGCTCAATTTTCGAAATCATTCACTACACGATAAATAGTGCGTATTGTTGGCACGTTGTTTCTCCTAAAAAATTTACGTAACTTTCTCATCGTCACAGTAATCGATGACTGATTTTGATAAAATGTTTTAACGATTAAACCACGTTGGTTTATCGAATATTTTTCCATAATAACTTTGCCACGTGTCTACTTCAAGATTGCCAAATATGGTTGCCAAAATGGCGGCAGAACAAAGAAGTATACCTTCCCGTCAGTCACCCTGTATGTACGTACACATGACGCAAGTTGGCAAAGAAAATTTTTTAAACTTTTAACTTTTGCTTCCACGCACAACAGAAGGCACATCAAATTAACGAACAGAAAAAAAAGCGCTTTACGTAGCAAGTTGATTTTGGTAACAAGCAAAAGTTAGAATCAATACACACGCAATATGCAAAACTTTATATATATACGTGTATATATATATGTGCGTTAGTGTCTACCAAAGTACTCACAATGGTGTTTTGGTAAAGTGAAATATAACAATGCACGTTAAAAGTTTATAATATTTTCTGGATTTTAATTGGATTGAAACCTTCAGCACATACTTTGACATATAGCAGCAACACATATAAACTCATACTTATGACTGCAGTCGGTTTTGAATGGGCAAAAGTGTGAAAGTTTGTTAAACAGAGGCGTCAAACTGAATATATATATATGTGAGTATTTAGCATACGGCAAGTCTATATCAGTTCACTGCTTATCAAAATAAAATCCCCATTTCTAGTCTATCTTTAGCTTATAGGTCTGTGTCTCATCCATGTGTTATTTATATTTAGCCTATGCCTAGTCCATCACCTCTGTATCTCACTAAAGTCTATGTCTATTTTCAATTTAATGTATGTACAGGCATCTTCTATTCGACGTCTAATAGTGGGTTTTTCAACAAGAAGTTTGTTTGCTAAAGTAAAATAAAACAAAAAATTTAGACTAAAGTGATTCAAATTTTAATTATATTGCGAAGAGAAAAGTTCGGCAATTATGAAAGAAAAATGATATCTGGCAAATGTCTACCATGACTACGTTGACAGATATCGAGTCTTTCATCAAAGTTTTCAATCACTTTTTGGCAAAACGGCGGCCCTTTTTCGGTAATCACTTCATGGATTTTGAGTTTTAAGGCTGAAATTGATTCGATTGGCTGCGTATAGACTCTGTCGTTAACATAGCCCCACAAAAAATTATTCAATGGTGTTAAATCACGCGTTCTGGCTGGCAACTTAACTGCTGATTGTCCTGAATTATGCGATCGAAAAATTTGGTTTGCAATAAATTGATCGTTTCATTGGCGGTGTGAAATTTGTTACGGACCTGCTAAAACCACATGTCAGTGATATCCATTTCGTCAATAATAGGCCAAAATTGAGTTGGCATCTCGAGAAAGCGTGATCCATGGACCGTACCTTACTTCTAGCCTCATCTTCGAAAAAAAAAATGGCCCAACCACGTCTCCAGACCACATAGCGCACCATTCAGTGACACGTTGACCATTCAAAGGCTTCTTAATAATCGGTGTAGGATTTGGTCTGAAAAAAATATTTTATTATTGAGCGAATCTACGGCGATGTGGTGTGTGGTCGACTAGCTTCAATTCCTGCACAAGGTGAAACTTGTAAGGTTATGAAGATTGTTTAGAATCTGCTACTCTTACTACGTACTTTCGCATTTCATCAGGCAAATCAGTTCTTATCAGTATTAGTTTAGTTACCTCTTTATTACCTCTACTTTAGGTAGTACTTAAGATATTTTTAGTATCGCCTGGAAAAACCTCTGCTAATTAGTTTCGAATTTATCTTCGTCGACAAAATTTGTATAGTTTAAGTTTACAATTTGTCTCTGTCTGCTTTGTATTTTTGTTTATCGCCACTTAGAACTAACTATATCTAGCAGATGTCTAATGTGGAGTCTAGTATATGGCTTTAGCTAAGCTAAATAAATTTTATCTTTAATGAGGCGCACGTGTTGTGTTAGTCTGGTAATATGCTTACTACAAGTCTAGTCTGTGGCAAATCTCTAGTATGTTTTTATTCTACTTGTAATGTATATGTTTTACACGTCTGTATATTTCCATCCTATGTAAAGTCTGTGTCTATTCAAAAACGTCGTCTAGACATTAAAATATGAATAAGCGGTATCTTATTAAAATCTAGTTACTATTCTCTCTATTTTTAATATTTTTTGCACTTTCATCTTTGTTTTATGCAAAACAAACACATTTCAATTTAAAAGGGTCCCTATTCTGTCTGTTAACCTACAGCTGTCACTGATTGTTACGCAAAAAAGGTGATAACCAGTATAAATACTGCCCGCCATACAATAAGCATATACGAATAACAGTGTTAATTATTGTTGAACGTGAATTTAACGGAAAAAAGGATATATCCTTATATATTGATGTATATATGTGTATGTGTGTGTTTAACACCAATAATAAAATTTAAAGCAGAATTTAACTAGATAAAAATATATTTTTACGATAATCTTTTTAAAAGGGATCTCATAGACTCACATGTACCCGTTGTTGTGAAAAAACAAAAAGTTATGTAATACTGCTGTTGCATGACAAGGCAGTCATGCAACACCCATTACATGATGTTGCATTTTAAAGTTAAAAAAAAAAAAAAAACAAAAAGTTTGTTACTTAACAAATAATATAAACACACACGCATACAACATGACGGTTGACATTTTGGCTTGCTGTTGTTCGTGCACGGGAGGATCGATGATGCAGTCTGCTAGAAAAGAAGTGAATAAAAACTATTTTACCAAAACGGTGCAGTGGCGTGTTGCGTGTTGGTACAAAGGATTAAGTGTTTAAATATGAAAATTACCTTGAAGCGTTAAAAGAATGAACAAATATTCATTCACATTTTCTCCTAGATACATATATTTTACTATATTTATTTTATATATGTGTAGTATAACTTTAGGAGCTCAAGATATTTTTTGAGAATTATACTTTTCTCTAGATTTAAAATAGCATTCAGTAATATTTTAAATTATAATATGTTTGAATTATTTAAAGTAACACTATTTTGCTTAGGGAATAAGAAATTCTATTACGATAGATTTACACAAGTTAAAAATGGTTGGTTTACACAAGAAAAAGCCCTAAAAAAAGTATGCCTTCGATAAAGGTATACATTTTTGTTTCCAGTTAGTTACTATTTAAGATTTGTTTTAGACCACGTTGAATAACATTTGCTTGACAATTAAAACTAAATATGAAGCCTACATTTTTTTAAGCTGAATGATTAGAATCTACAGCATAATTTAAGGAGTTTTCAAACAAAAATATACTGTTAGTTACTTTAATTTTCTTTGTCTTTTTTAGTCTCCTTTACGGCTTTAAACAATTATTTAAATAATTGTTTTACACTTACATATAGACCATAACGCATTTGTTGCAGGCGTTATTTATTTTTTAAATTTTATACTTAGAGATAATATATTCCTTTGAATTTTTGTTTTTCAGTAATGGGTTCAACCGACCATTTTTTTCATGTAAAGCATACCTAAATTCATTCATTTTAGAGGATACATTTACATAAGACTAAAGTCGTAGAAGATATTGTAGAACGTAATTTTTTGTATCACTTAAATAATGAATGTAAAAAAGGAGCAAAACCAGGTAGTGGTTTGGTAGTTCTATATTTCTTTATTACTTTTTTGTTGGTTGGTAGTGGCTGAATCATTGCAATATTTTAAAAGAGAACAAACTCTAGTTAAACATCTGTATATAAGTATGTTGTATGAGAGGAAATCTAAAGCAATAGCATTAAATACATTCCATTACATTCGAGTGCAAGAATAAAAGATATTGATAAAAAGTCCCGAAGGCATTTAGTTAAATAAGAAAAAAAAAATTGTAATACTGCAATAGCAGCATAAAAGATATAATATACCAAACTATGACTAAATCCATCATTGAAATGATTCATCCCTTCACCACCAACAGCTCTCAGTCAACAGCATACTTTATCTGTCTCGCTATCAATATAATATTCCTTATCCTTACTTATACCTTAACAACATTTAGTTTGTAAATTATAAAAAAAACCGTAGTGGTTTTAAGTCTAAAAGGATTTAAAATTAAAAAGAAATTATATTTAAAGAGCTTAAAAACGTAAATGGCAAAAAAACATAGTTTAGCATTCCATTTAAAATGAAGTGGAATGTCTAGAGATAATGAAAGGAAATTAATAAAATTGCTTTAAAATTGTAAGCATTTGAGTGAATTTATTAAATTAATTTCAAAATAAAATCAATACAAAACTTAAAGCGATTAAATAAATTGCAAATAGAGAAAAGAAGTATAACTTACAGAAATAAAAACAAGTAATAGTGGCTTCCCAGAAATGGAGTTTAAGATATTTTATTTAATAAAAATAAATAATTTTTCATCGATTTCTAAAACGTTCACAAACGTTCTTTTTTTATTTTATTAACCAGAGCCTTTAAGAGCAAGAAATTAATATTAATTGCAGTAAATAACAATAAAGAAATTACTGTGCAAAGTGGTTTTATTTATAAGTTTCTTAAATGTTAAGTGAAAAGCAACTTTATTTCAAAATTTGATATCGTTTTATACCTTTTATAAACGTTTTGTTGTGAGTTCTTTATTGCAAAATAAATAAAACCAGTTTTCAGAGTTTTTAAATTTATAACAATTTTATTAACTTTAACTACACAAAGTTGGCACTACTGTACAATTCACTTAAAATGCACGTCTTTACTTGATGAGGTTTAATTTTACACTGACTGATTATCCACTCAGACGCTTCCCTATTTATACTTGTCCATTTAAAGTCTAGAAGATTTAAGAATCTTCTACTCCCTTTGTATGTATTTTGTTGTTGTATGTTGTTTATTCGATGTATAGGCGCCTGTATGTCTGTGTGTATAGTTGTTTTTGGTTTTATGCTGATAAGGTTTCTGCTTTGGGATTTATTTCAATACATTTGTTGTTACTTTTGTAAAAAAAGGATTTCTTAGAAAACTACGCAGATGGTAGACAACATGTATATTTGTTGTTGTAAAATTACTTTTTGTCTTGCGCGTTAGATTATAAACAGCATACATGTTTTTTTTTTTCTTGCATGCCAGGCAGTAAGTAAACAGCATATCCAATTGTAGTTGTGTGTGTATAAACTTCTACGCAGTTTGTAACCAGTAGTTCGCTTTATTGCTTAATTATTTTATTTTAAAACTTAAGCAAGACACATTCGTAAAAAAAGGATCACAACTCATAATACTGAAATGTTGTGCAGAAGCAACTCACTTAACACAAAAATGGATATAAGTATATTTTCCAGTTAAAGAAGATAGTGATGTGAAGGAAATTTTTGCATTAGTTAAATTATATAAAAAAAGTGAGTTTTGGAAAATTTTCATTTGTGACCCTTTTGTATTTATTTAGGGTGCGATATTTTCGTATTTTTCAACTCAATCTTTAAAACAACATAACACATGAATGAACTATAAAGTAAGAATAATATATTGCCATTCAAAGTAGCTGACCTACTAACTGAAATTCACAACATTCTCACGATTATTTTTCCATAATAATCGTAGGCATAATAATGATGCCTACATCAACATCCTAAACATTTTATGTATTTTCAAAGTATCATTGAGAAAACATAGTAAATCCTTAAAGTATTATCTAAATTATGACGTATATGTAAATTGCAACACCATTAAACGAACACAAGAATATGCAGTCAGTTGATCCCATAACGTGTGCAACAGTTTACTTTAAGCTAAATGTGTATGAAATCATAAAATTTAATTTAATAGTGTAAAAATATATAACAAATGTTTAGAAAGGTAGAGTAAAAATATTTCAATAAATACATATTTGTATTATATCGGCAGTTGTAACACAGTTGCTACTATTTGACCACAGATGGCTCTGCTTTATATTTTTTTCCGGTTGAAAATTAGAGACCTCTGTGAATAATATTCAGCATTTAACGGAATCGCCTTCTCAAAAAAAAAATTGAATTTTAAATTACCTTGTTTCATTATTTTCTACAAAAAAATATAAGTCTCTTTTGGAAGGACCACTTATTACTGTCGAAGTTTTAAAAATTTGTCTCAAAAACACAATCAGCCCCATCAAAACCAAAAATTTCGGGGTGAGTATTGTCGCTTTTTACACTTTTCTGCTATTATGAATAAGTATTTTCCCTACAGCACTCGCTTACATTAATGGATGCCAACACAGATATAGTGGGAGGGTTTTTCTAAAGGCAGCAAGTGGTTACTACAATGATTTAGGAGAAACGTTGAGTTCTATGGAGCCTCCTACGTAATGTAATGCCGAATGGAAAATGGTATGTTATTTTTTAAAAACTAACAACCAAATCCCTTCCACGTAAGTTTCCAATTTTAGTTTCCACTTTTCGGGCAGATCAAAAAAAAAATATGTTCAGTTAGAAAGATGCCCAAAATGAGAGAGAAAAAAGTACTGAGGGAAGCCCATATAAAGAAGTAAAATTTTCACCCATATGAAAGGTACTTACATTCCCTCGTGGAAAAGAAGTCTGCGGTAGAGGATACAACAACTAAATCATATCTTTTTTTTAAAGAGAAGTAGCACTTCAGGCAACAATGCCTATTTCGTCAAGTACCGTGCTACATTCTTTAGGAAAGGGACAGAGAAGAGATGAAACAGGTGGTGAAATTAGAATTATAGTCGAAAATTAAAAGACAGTACAGTGATCAGTGACTATGCCTTCATCGCTGAGCAGCCCCACCTACAGTCAATTTTTATTTTTGTAGTAAAAAAAAACAAGGCCTTCGTTGGGCATCGAACCCACAACCCCGATACTGAAAAGCTAGTACACTACCTACTAGCCTACAGGGGCACCTAACTTATGAACCTACGTCAACAAAATCTCCCAAAAAAAATCAAGCCTGACAATCAGTCAGTTGTTATGGAGGATGCATTGCTGCAGGAACTGGATGAATTAATAAAGATTCTCCAAAATACGTCTCGAGAAATTATGGTTCATCCAAAATTTTCAAACCGCCTAGATTCGCCCAAGGAACTACAAGTACACAAGAAGCTAGCCGAAACAGAAAAATCAAAAGGAACGTCAACAAAATATAAAAAGAATTTAACGATTCCTGGTTTGAACGCTACTAATGGAAGGCAATACTATACGTTTTATTAATGTTCTAAAGAGCGTTTGTAAATAACTAAAAAAATAAATCGCGCTAAGTAAAACAGCTGACTTCGAAAATTCTAGTTTCCATTTCCCATATTTTTTATTCCCACGGAATTTGGGATTGGGGAAAATTTTTCCCAAAAAAAAAAATTTCTTCGAGAGTATTCGTGGTTGATTTGACTAAAATATTTTAAAGTAATGAATTTAGATTATTCTTTCACTCAAATTCATCTAAGAGCGAGAAATTTAGGTACAAAAACTCTGAAACATCGTTTTTACACAAAGGGAATACCGCTTTAGCAAATGCATATAGCATGTTTGTGCAAAGATTTTTTAAAGAAAATCTCTTAATATTTCTTCAAGACTAAGAATCAGTTAAAATACAATTCTAATGTATTTAAATTTAAGCACATATTTAGGCATTATCGTTATATCCAGCTAACCAATTTAAAATTCTAAAATAACAAATATTTGCTCTTTGAATTATTACTGACAATAATCATAATTATTAAGAAACTAAATATTTAGCCAAGGTTAAAGAGTTAAAAGTATTTTATTTTTATAATTTTCAGCATACTTTAAATAAGCCTTAAGCTTAACGCATTTATTGGCTAACAAAGGAGAAAAAGAACAATTTATAAAATATTAAAAAAAAAATACTTAAAATATGCAGCATATCTTAAGGCAACGTCCAAAGTAAATAATGCTGCATAATAGGGGACAGTTCTTTTAAATATTTTATAAACGAATATGCACATTAAACAAAATAATAAATGCTTAACAAGCATTTTTCACTAATTTGCATTTATGAAAATTTGATAACAGAACAAAGAAAAAATTGTAATGTAATTATACAATTTTATTAAACCACCTAATTAAAACACAAATTAATTTGGACTAGCGGCCACCAGGTATAAGAGTATTTAATTATTTGTTAGTTTAAATACAAGTAAAATATGTTTAATTTAAATTTGTTATTATTGGGAGGTGACCCGAAATTCATGAAAGCTGTTTGTTTAATAAAAATGTATCCAAAACTAAATCATCAAATTATCCATGAAAGAACATTACTTTTTAATTACTGACTAATGATGCTAGATATGCAAGCGCCAATCATTTAAAAATAGAAGTAGTGTAATTAAAGCACAACGTTTTCTTTAAAATGAAGCATATAACTAAGACATTTTAGCAGAGCCTAATAATGCTTTTTACACTTGACGATAAAATGAATTCTAAAATTTAATATGTGTGCCAGCCTCCCCAGGGGTACATTGGTATATCTTGAAGGAATCTCACCATCATTACACGTGTCACCGGCGGTAAAAGGGAGACCAGTCGCCTAAAAGCTAGCAAGAGCTAAGTTATTTCCACGGAAATCAGTATGCTAAGAGTTCAGTTTTTTTGCTTTTTAGCTGTTCCCTGACTGATTATTGAGGTTGGCCCTTCGGGACTATCGTGGTGGTTGTGGGGTCGCACGGTCATTCACTTTTGACGTTAACATAGGCTGAATGCTTGTCATATGTTCTGGACAAGGAGTTTGATAGTCTCCGACTCTCATGCAAGCAGTGGAAATGGCGGCCTGCTCCAAGAGGATATATCTAATCCACGGCTTCCTATAACGAGGGTGACGCTACATATCACCCACAGTGGTGGGATCCACCGTCGGGTTATGGCTTACACAGCTAGGTACTAACCTAAATCTTATCACGCATGTATGTTAGTATAAGTAAAATAACGCTGATGTGGGCAAAGTAATATATCGAGTTTGGAGGCATCAAAGCAAATTATTTTAATATAAAGAAGCTTCTGAAAATAGAATTTCATAATTCTGAAAATGAGACAGGGGAAAAATATTTACGATGGTTAAAGTGATACAAGTCGATTAGATTTAAGGGCTGGGAGATGTTACAAGGGCGGCACTCATTATATGTAGATGTCCAATGATAGCCGGCATAGGAATAAGGTTCACGAACAACAGTATATTTCGTTTTTCTTTGGACCAGCACTCACAGGATGACCCCTACACATGCAATGCATTGTGCCAGAACTAGGAAAGTAGGTTATTGGGAAAAGAAAAGAGGGAATAATATTTGTGGACATTCGATTTGAGTTTTCCTTCATTGAAAGTGTCAGAAAAGTCCTCTGGAACGAGTTCATTCCACATACGGACTATTCTGCTATTTTTAGCAGGGGTCATCCTCTGAGTGCTGGTCCAAAGAAAAACAAAATATACTGCTATTCGTGAACCTTGATTCACTGGCCAATCAACCACAAATGGATGCGCACTCAAAGAAAATCAAAGGGGAACAAGTGCCCTAATTTCATTAGAGCACTTACTATTATAGTAACGATGAAATAGTGAAACACATCCTATATTGCATCGAGAATAAATTAGGGACCCTACTGTCCCCAATGAGCCTTTTGGTCCTTTCATGTACGCCCCCCTTAAAATAGATTTTGGACCGCCGGCCATGCATGAGAGTTGTATTCCATTTTCGGACGGCTATAGGTGGTATAAATAGTACAAAGATTGAATGGAGTGAAGTATCTCTTACATCGTTTTAGAGAACCGAGGCACTTAAAAGCTTTTTTAGAAGCCTGAATCCATCGCAGCCATTGCATCGCATTGAATTTTCATACCAAGAACATCAAGAGCTTCCGATTCCTTAACACATATCACCCATAGTAACAGATGCGTCTTACGGTCATTAAAATCGACTCTATTCACATGACACCATTCTGAAATTGTTGCGGGTTCTTAATTGAGCGTACTGTTCATGTTACGCCTTTTGGAACTCATCTCTTAGTGATTCGGTCTATAAAATGTAGTTGCCATTACTGATTACAGTCTCAAACTAAGAACGGAAGTTCGCAACCATTAGCCGCCGACTAGAAGGCATTAATTAGAAATAAATTATGGCTGCCTTCCATTGGACTTTGGTACGACGAAAAACATTTCCTGGGCATGTATACTCTCAATTTGGTGGTTTGAACTAATCCTTAGAGCAACGTTAAGGCGCATCAACGAAATTTAGCCACCTGTAAGCAAAGTTTTATAAAGAACACTTGTGAACCAGCAAAGCCAACACAAGCGCAATTTGTTCTCTAAGATACTATCTATATGTTGTAGTTAACTGAAGAAAAATAACAGCCTTCAGAAAGAGAAGTTTTTTTTACTCCATTCAAATTTTGCCTAGATTTTGAAGAACCCTCTTTTAACAAATATTAATACTCGTGTATTGCAAAAATTTATTACAACATAATTTTAATAACATTAAAATGACACATTTAGGCATTACCTATTTAAATTTATAATTGGATTTGAATGTTTAATTGCTGCAATTGAAGCGAAATCAATTATTCGTATTATTTATTGCTATTTAAAGAGGGAGCGAAAAATGTTCAAACAAAGATAAACGATTCAGTACACGGAAAATTAGGTTTAAACAATAAATTGTAATATTTTTATTTTGAAATCATACGAGTATTTTAAATTATAAATCAGCAGTTATCCACAGGGGAAGAGTTGCTTTTTTGCATTAGAAATTTTCTTAAAAGAAGCTGTAGATTTTCAAAAACAGATTTCAGATTTTGTATTCTGTCGTTTTTTCTCTTTTTTATAATTTTAGCTATTTAAGACTTAAATCTTTGAAACCTTAATGTTTAGTGCCCTTATCGAAGGTTTATTTAAAAATATGAACATGGAGTTTCGTTTAGTAAGCTTTTTTTTACAAGCCAAAACTATTTCACTATGGTTTGGTTTCACTTGGCGATTTTAGTATTTTTTGAAATAAAGTTTTTTCTTTTAAAGTAATTTTTGTATGTTTTTTTTTTAATTTTTCGTAAATATAGAGGGTACTCTTAAGGGAGGTATAGAAGTTTCAAAAGGATTAAGTCAAAGATAAATTTTTAAAAATTGACATTAAATTTACTTTATTCGAATGATAATCTTCTAACTTTATATTCTCTAGCATATGACCGCTTCGGCTGTCTCAGTTGTAGTCTAATCTGGAGGTCTAATTTTCGATGATTTTTTCCAACATTTGTGGTCATATATCGGCGACAATGCGGTAATTGTTGTTCTCTACGCGAAAACGTTTCGGGGTTACCAAACGTGTCCTTCAATAAATCAATTGTGGTACGAACTGTGTGACATATTTCAACGTCTTGTTGCAATCACAGCTCTTGCATATCATGTTTGTTCAACTGATGAATACACACAATTGATGGTAACCTTCTGACCAGCATCGTTTTTAAAGAAGTACGGACCAATGATTGCAGCAAACAGTTAGATCTGGATGTGACAGTGCCTCAACATACGCTTGAGGATTATCATCACTCCAAATTCGACAGTTTTGTTTATTTACATGTCTGTTCAAACAATATCCGGATCAACGTATGAATATCCGGTTTAACGGGAATCTTGTTTTGGGGTTCTCCCCAGCTCTAAACAGCTAACACGAATTTTGTAGTAGAGTCTTATACCTCGAGCAAGTTAAAAATTAGAGTTGTTTCCCTACTCTTTTTGCTTGTGCTCTTAGTTTGAAAATCTTAAAAGCTGAGGATAGTTTGCTTGAAAAATCGCTGAACATATATAATGAGTTTTTCAACAAGAAAGTTGTTTTTCAACACCAACAACATGATAGTTTTGACATTTATGCATTGGCAATTGTTGTAATGAATTCAGTTTCGCACGAAAATCGCATTAAAATAATTAATAATCCACTATGGAAATGGTGGTTGTGTTGAAGTTAGATTTCGTAAAATTCTTGATATATTCGAACAACATAATCGGCCCTCTAAGACCGATATTCAGAATTTGGCCGTTAAATTTGAGTCAACAGGCTCGATGCAAAATGTGCGACAACCAACGTGTGTTCGACTGACAGCCGTGTGTCACAGTGTTGAGGCAGATCCATATTTGTCAATTTCTCGACGTTCTCAATAATGGGGGTTGGTTATCCAAAACCACTACATAGTGAACTTTACGTAAGGCTTTGCCTTGACACCTTACCAGGTTCAACTGATGCAGGAATTGAAGCCGAGCGGCTATTCACATCGTCGTAGATTCGTTCAATTGATTCAGGAACAGCTGGGTGGGTTTTCTGAAAAAGTAATTTTTTCAGACGAAACCCATTTTCACTTGTCAGTGTATGTTGTCAAAATACTAGAGCGATTATTGAGAAGCATTTGAATGCTCAACGTGTCACTGTATGGTACGCTAAGGGTCTGAAGGTATGACTAGGCTTTTTCTGTTCGAAGATGATGCCGGAAATGCGGTAAGGGTCAATGGGTTACGCTAATATTACTGACATGTGGCTTCAACAGTCCGGCGCCACATGTTACACAGCCAATGAAACGATCAATTTATTGCAAAACATATTTCCCGATCACATAATTTTACGACAATCAGCAGTTAAGTGGCCACCCAGATGGTATGATTTAATACCACTGGATTATTTTTTGTAGGTCTATGTTAAGGACAGAGTCTACATGGAGCCAATAGAATCGATTTCAGCCTTAAAACTTTATATCCGTGATGGGATTAACAAAATAGGACCTTTATTTTGTCAAAAAGTAATTAAAAACTTTGATGAAAAAATCGACATCTGTCAGCGTAGTTGCGGTGGACATTTGTCAGATATTTTTGATTCAAGACTGCCGAACTTTTCTCTTCGTAAAACAATAAATTTTGGAAACATCTTAATTTAAATTTTTTAGAGAACAAACTACTTGTTGAAAAGCCCGTTACATCGTGGCTACGAATTTTCGAAAAAAATTTGGAGTTTGTACAAAAATTTTGAGAAAGTGAACAAGGCGTGAAATTTTATATTAAAAAGAACTTCAAGAGCATTGAAAACTTTTTCAACTTTTTTACTCTATCAGTACAACACCTTCTGTCGTACAGTGTATACAATACCTTCAAAAAAACCTAAGTGCACAATAAATTAAAAAAAAACTTAAATTAAACAATGCAGTAACGAAAAGGAATTTATCAAGCAAGTGCGACATCTACATCCGTCAATCACATAGTAAAAATTCCCTTTACGAAAGTGAAAACGGTAACTGATTTTCTATATATTTCACCTTAAAATTGGTTCAAAGTCATAGTTGATAGGGTTTTTATATGGAAGCTTAAAGTGTTTAAAAATTTTTCGTGGATCAAAAAAATTCGTCTTTAGATTATTTTGAGGATAAAAATTTTTAACTTCGAGATTTGAATCGAAAAAAAAAATTAGTTATCCCGGTCTAACGTTATTAACCACCATTTTGGCAAAATATAAGAAGAACTTAATTAAATTTCCAATCGGTTTTTGCCTTCCGTAAACTAACAATAATTTTTTCTTTTAATTAATACATTATCGTAAATAAATCAAAAAAAAGAGAACTTTTCTCATTTACCAAACGTTTCCAAATAGACTATGGCTGTTATATAAAACATTTTTTTTTATATCTACCAAATGGGCATATAATTAATTGCTTTACAAAAGCAAGGCAAGCACCCTATTCCAATTAGTGTAAGCAAATAATACAAATGAAATGTTAACACACATAAAATAATTACATACATTAAGGCAAAATTACATACATACAAACAAAAAATAAAAACAAACAAATTATCTACATTAAATTGTGTAGCCTACATTTACGATATAAAAACGCAGAGCTATCCTCAAGAAACATTGCATATATTAGGGCTTAATTATAACTAACAAGAAAAAAAAAAACAACAAAGCCTAACAAATCTCAGTTAAAACAAATAAAAACCTGTATTTATTTCTCCATTCCTGTTTGTGCTTGCTTACCTGAAATGAAAAGGAGTAAAAGAAAAAATAAGTAAATACTTTGGTATAAAGTAAGGAACTTTATAATTACACTACAAAGCACAATCACAATCTAAGTAAAGCCATAGGAATAAATTAAATTTACCATTTGTTTTGCAAGATGAAATATAAGAGATTTGTGGAAATAGAAAAACCAATGTAAAACAGAATTACGAAAATAATCCTTACAAGTTATAAATAAGTATAACCAAATAATATCTTTTTACGGGTCTATGTCTTCAACGTTACTTTACTTTTACAAATTGTGCTATAATTCCAGCTATATGCAAATATCTGTATCACCATTTAATTGTTGATAATTTTGGCTGAAATGATTTGGATTTCTTCAAGCATTTGTTATTGATCTGAACTTGGAGTGGTCGTCGCCCGACAGATTCATATATGTCACGGACACCGTTGGCAATATAAATTGCTGAATTTATCTAGATCTTGGTCCACTTTACTTTTTTAGTTTATGATTCAAAATATTAGACAGCTTAAAACTGAACGTAATTATCTTAGCCCACTTCTACGATGATGACCCTATCGAAATTAGGTTCCATTCTTGCCATCATGAATATAAAGTTATTCTTTTTTCTTCGCTCAGACCTGTATTCAGGGGATGACCCCTACTCATGCAATGCAAGGTACTAGAACTAGGAAATTAGATTATGAAAAGGAGAATAGACATTGGACATTCGATTTGAATTTTCCTACGTTGAAAGGAATTGGAGGGAATTTATTTCATATTCGCACTGTTCTGTTAAAAAGGAATTCTCGATATAATCCTCTCTGGTCCTCTTCTTCACACAGTCGAAGAACTTCAAAATAGACTTTGGGGCACCGGCCTTCTCCGGACTTTGGCCTTCTCCGTTTTTTGGAGATAAATTGTGAATGAAATATATTTTTTTTTGTGAATTTAATATTTTGTTTTTTAAATCTACGTTCACTGTGCTAGATTCCTTACCCCCCGGGGGTACATATATATGGTCTTTGGAGAAAGCAACAACTTTGACCTGTGCAACTGGGGGAAAAAGGGAGCCCAGTCCCATGAAGTCAGCAGGGGTACAACTGGAAACTCCACTTTATTTCCACGGGAATCAGTTATCCGCAGAGTTCGTTATTTGTCTCTTTAGACATTTAACTGTTCTCTGACTGATTATTGAGGTTGGCCCCTATATGGCAGTATCGTGGTGGTTGTGGTTTTGCGGCCCCATAATAGTTTATGGTTCTATGGTGGCCGGGTTTATTTCACCTTTAATAACACCTACCTGGTGAAATGTTCCCAGATCCAGTGAGCATGCTAGACATTTGTTCTGGACAGGAGTTGGATAGTCTCCAACTCTTTAGCAAGGAGTGATGATTTGTAGCCCTGCTCTGGAATCATTAAAGTTGCAACTAGGAAAGACCTGTTGCTAGAATTAGTCTTCGGCTTCATAGGAACACATAGTCAGGCGCAGATGTAAATCTAATCACACAGTTGTGCTAGATTCCTTTAAGCACAAAAATTTTTTAGGAATATCACATACATATAGCCATGTTACTCCTGCTCATATAGCTAACCAGTGAGTTTTACCTAAATTTTATATAGAAAACTTGAGAGCTTTATATCTTAAGGTAAATTGATTAAAAAAGAATTATATTCAACCAACAAAGCAAAAAGATAACAAAATCCAAAAAATGTTTGTGCAAAAACATTGTAAGCATTAAAAAAAAACTATTTTTCATTGTTCTACTGGGATTCGAATTCATGGGAAGCAATTCATGTATAATTTGAAATATATAGAAAATTTTCTAAAAACAACTACATTCAATATCTTTCCAACTTGTCTGTGCCAATAATATATAAAACAAAAGATTTTAGATAGAAAGCACAGTTTTCAAATACAATCAGAATCGCAATGCAAGCAAAAAGATTTAGCGTATGAGATATGGAAGAGATACAGAACCCTTGAATTAAATGTTCAATAAAAAATTGCTAGACGAAATATTAATAGCTAGATAAAACTTACAAAAAAGCTAGTATTATTCTGAAAGACTTGGCACTGGAATTAACAAAAACCAAACACGGAACACTAATACACAAATACCCTCAATAGAACTTTTTCTAGTTCTACCATGATCAAATCAGATCCCAACTTTTTTTAACTTTTCCTCGGACCCGATAAATTTGGTGGTCACTTTTGGTTTTTCTGTATTACTGAGTGTGATGCAATGTTAACGTGTTTTTCATTAAAATCTAATTTGTAAAAGTACTTTTGCCTCTGATTCTTCTTTACGTCACATATCTTTATAATAATATCATCATGTCATCTACGTTGCCATCGATATGGAAACATGTGAAAATTTTGCCTCAGTCCAAAACAAATGGCGAATATATAGGGCAATTGCCATTCTTTGTTTTCTATCAAACAATTTTTAAAAAATTTTGTATCAGCAAATATCATACAGCAACGGTAATAATCTGGTTTTCGTCAGATTCATGGCTGTATTGCTACTCTTCCAGAAGTACTTGAAAATATACGGCAGGAATTGGAAAGTAGTTACATATGTTTTTTAGTGCTTGTATTTTACACAGTGGATCATTTTCAGACACATCAGGCAAGCTTATTATCTCGTAGATATTAATCGTAAACAGTCGGTTTTAGTGACAAATTATCACTTATTAGAAGTGTGTCAGAGATGTCTATTCTAGGACCACGATTATTTTCAACATATGTGAATGATTTGGCAAAAGTGCTCCCAAAATCCAAAATCCACCTATATGCAGACGATGTGCAACTTACACTATATGTGCCTTCTGAGAATACGCATTTAAATAATGAATTAAAGAAACTTTATTCAAACGACGACAATATTGAAATTGTTAACAAGGTAAAAAATTATCGCCATCATTTTTAACAACTGGTTGACATGATCGGATCACGTAAAAGCTTTAGTTGATCAGATTTATGTTAAGTTACGGATGCTCTGGACCACGAAATATTTCACTCCATTACGCTTAAGAACTTTGTTCGTCAAAGCATACTTGGTGCCAACTTTAAATAGATGTGAATTTTTTGGTAAATGTGACGCCCCTAGTAAAAGAAAATTGAATGTCTAATATAACAACATTATTGGATATGTCTACGGTTTGCGTATATTTGACCGTGTTTCATCTGCTTGAAATCATCTTTACAGGGTTAGTTTTCAAAGTCTTATAAAGATCCAATCTCTGGTTTGAAAGGTAAGAACTTTTGTTGTTTTCGAATTGTTCGGTGTGTTTTTGAATACAACTATTTTTAAGTTTTGTTTTCGCTTTGCTGCGCTGTTCTAATTAAAAACTCTCATTTAATCAATTAAGCTTAAGATATAGGAATAAGATTTTCTATACAATATTTGGGATAAAATCCACTGATGAGCTATATGAGCAGTAGTAAAATATTTTAGGCTAGTTTGGTTATTTTCTCCTTAGATTTAAATATTTGTAGGTATGCTAGTAATTGGACCGTTAAATGTGCTTCCATTGTCTCATGCACAACGGAAGCACATTTATTTTTCATTTTAAATTAAATTAAAAATATCAAGATTTTTCAAAGTCTGGACACAGTGTAAAGGCATATGATTTGCTTGCACAGCCACGGCGCCGGGCTAATCTTTATCTGGTATTACATGGAAGCCACATAATCTTGATTTTGTTAGGATGCAAATGTTTCTAATTTTGGAGATCAGAGGTGAATCGTAGAAGCTTTTCTTTATCGTCAAAATAGACGAAAGACTATCAGTGACTATAAAAAGTGTGTTTGGGTGAAAAATTTGGCTGCCGTATTTATAGCTAACGCTCTGACCGTGAAGTTGGAGCAGTAGTTGTGAAGTAGTCCGTACCCAATGATCATACCATCTTCGCGCACAACAGCAAAGGAAGTAATATTACTCGATCTTGATACATCGCTGAATAAAAATTTTCATCCGAGGTTTAATAGAACCGCAGCAGTTTTATAGAAAGTTGTTGTAGATTTGGTAGAAACAGATAAAATATGTTTCTTTAAGATACCAGGACGGTTCAGAAGAACATTTTAGGTTGTGTAGAAAACTTTTAAAATTGATATTATTGGAATATTCCTTCGGTCTATAACGACTTTTAGTTTTCGTAGCTCCTTTATTTAAATTTTTATGTATAAAAACTTGCACGTTTAGTGTAGTCCCAGACTGTAGCTCACATATTCCTTACACCCATTTAGTTGAAAAAGAAAGCTGTATTAGATAGTTTTTTTTAAACTTTCTTTTAACATTTTTGTGTGAATATGTGTGAGTGTGTTTGTTAACATTTTACAGAACTGTGTGAATGGAACTCCAAACTAGAATAGTAAAACCATTTACAAGCAGTAACTTTCAAATTCAAAAATATGTTATAGTTAAAAAAGTAACACAGAACCCAGCAGAGCACTCGTTAAATTTAAATGAGGTACTTAACATACAAAAATCAAAAAAAAAAAAAATGCAACAAAAATATTCTTTAAGCGTATAAGCCAAGACCAGAAGTACACATGAGTTCAGTATGAAAAGAAATTTTCTAATAATAAACCTTTAGGAATGACAAAGCCTACTTTTACATGGCTGTTTATTTTAATATTTGCAGCCTCATGTGGAGTCACTTTAAGATGGTCAAATCACGCTTTTTTTAACCCCAAAACGAATATTTCAGATATTCGAAACTTCTTCTTTGAATTTGAATTGAAAAAAAAAAATTTAAGAAATAGAATAACAGCCAAATGGTTTGAGTTAGTGCCAGAATTAGATCTTATTTAATCAATTGTATTGCCATATCTCACATTACAGTGAATTGATATGAATACCCCACCCCAACCAACAACTTTTTATTTGAAAATATGGCTAATATTGTTCCGGGTAAGAAGTAGTTTAACAGGATGGCGCTACGTATCATTCGGTGAACTCAACCATCGTTTGCTCTCTAACGACGCATAATATGTCACCTCTTAAGTTACTAGGAAAAAACGTAAACTAAGGCCAGCAGTGGTCACGAATAGCAACAGTGGACATATGCCAGATATCATATTTAATGTTGATTGTTCGAATAAAAATATTATCTTAAAATTTTACATTTTAGTTAAATTTAAAATTCCATCAGATTTGAAATGAAATAACAATTTTTACAAAAAAAAAAAAAAACAAGCTTAAAATATTACCACGGCCTGATTTGTTAATTGTAAAAACCTGGAGTCTCTGATGTTCGAATAATTAATACTAGAAAAAAAAACCAAGGCAGAAAAACCCGGTTGAAAACCCGTCGCTTATCCTCAGTTGCTTACAAAGGTTTATAAAGGTTTTTATTATACAGTTGACTTCATTTATTCTTAACAAGTTTATCTATAATCAACTTTTCATTACAAATACCGGTAACAATAATTTTTGGCTAGAGAAGTACTGAAGAAGTCTGAACTATTACGTTTTTAAGGAACTTCTCATCCTATTTTCGTAAACGAATGAACTTATGTGCATAAGGCTTATGTTTGTTTTGGGTATGTACAACATTAACATATAGCAAACATAAATACCACAGTAAAATGAGAGTTTTGCTAAAAGATGACTTTATACAGTTTAAATAGAAACACAAATGGAAGAAGGAAAATATTTCTGTTAAGAAACACCCACTAGTTTATATAATTTTATGCATCCTAGTTTCTAGAACTTCTCAGAGTGGTCTTAAGCTGAACACTAAATTATCTGTGAGTCAGTAAAATTTTATTTTTACAACGTAATTTGTGATCAATTTATGATGCAAAAAAGTTGCATAGACTCACAACCAAAACTACATAGTTATTGTCTATAAGCTCAACAAATTTGCTAGGATAAATGTGTTCCCTTGCAACTTGGCACAGGCGACATATGGCAAAGGTCAGGAGTCTAAATTTCCAACCGCATGGAAACGGCAGAGACTTGTTCTCATTAACAAGAGCAAGGGCGACGCGACATCGCCCTCCTCGTGCAGGCCGCTGTGCATGCTGGACACGGCTGGCAAGCTGATGGAGCGATTGATAAAGTGAAGGCTTGAACAAGCCATTATCGCGGGAGGAGGATTATCACCGAGGCAATACGGATTTCGTCCGGGGAAATCCTTCATCGAGGCCATAAAGGAAGTGGCAGATGTATTCACGGCAGCACAGCTGAAGAATCGCCATAGCAGACCTGTGGTTCTTTTGGCCACTCTAGATGTTAAGAACGCATTCTACAGCCTCAGATGGGCAGATATTATGAGCGCTCTGGCAGGCGATTTCAAGCTGCCAGAGTACCTTATGAGGATGATTGGAGACTATCTTAAGGATAAAGTGCTGATCTACAGCACGTCCAGTAGCATCAGGAGACTGGAGATTACCTCGGGAGCTGCGCAAGGCTCCATATTAGGCCCCAATCAATAGAATGCAAGCTACGATGGAATATTGAAAATGGATATGCCTGATGACACATTTTTAATCGGATACGCTGATGATATTGCGGCAGTCATACAGACGAGTCATGATGAGAACCAGAACGTGTGGCTTGACTCACACGGTCTGCAACTTGCTATGCATAAGACGGAGCTTCTGCTGCTCACCAGGCGACAAATTCCTGTCGAGATAGATGTCCCGGTATAGTGCTGCGCACAAGATGGATGGTGAATTACCTCGGGGTAAGACTGGATCCAAAGCTGACATACTAGATTAAGATCCAACACTCAACATCGCATCGGGTCGCTTCTGCTTACCGCACTGTATCCGCACCTGCTGTCCTCGTAATAGCGGGAATGCGGCCAATAGATTAGCAGGCGATAGAACGGGAGAGAATCTATTACGCTAGACGGAATAACTCCCTAGCAGCACCCGAAGTGGCTGCCATAAAACGGGAAACCATGGAGAAATGGCAGATGCGATGGAGAAATGCGAACTATGGGAGATGGGCATACCAAATGATCCCGGTTTTGGATAATTGGATATGTAGGGAGAACGGAGAGGTAAATTTCTACCTAACGCAGATGCTATCTGGACACGGTTACTTCTGTAAGTACCTGCACGATATGGGGAAGTGCAGCACTTACTTTTGCATTTACGAGGATAACGATTTGCTAGATGACGCTGACTACACTCTCTTTAAGTCCCACCGCTGGTATGGATACCGCGCGGAAATGCAGACACAAACTGGGCGAACGAAAGCAACGAACATGGTGGACAAAATGATTAGCAGTCGCGAAAACTGGACTGACGTGGCGAACTATGTGGAGCAGAGCCTTTGACAGGATGAAATGTTAATGCATAATGTTAATTTGAGCGTTTTTAAGTAAACTAAAGAAATAGATACACACAAAACAGAAGCAAGCAACATATATCGTTTTTGCCAGAAAACTCAGCATTCCGAAAGTAGATATATACATTGGTTAATACGAATATAAAATTAAGAAATAAAATTCTAAAAAAAAGTAATCTTTCCAAGTGGAAGGGTGCAGTTACACAAGGGTTAAAGGGAGTAGCTCTGTAACCTTAAGTTCGTATGTTGTGGAAGTCTGCCAAAGAGATGAGACATGAGCTCCTGGGTAGTATACGTTTATTTCATTACTTAGCTTGAGACCGGCGAAGTTACTTAAAAAGAGTTGAATAGATATGTGTGTATGTTTTTCTTTTCTATTGTAGGTCCATCGATCTTAATGTTTTATGGTACCCGACTGATAATTGGCGACTGATATATATTATTGAGTTGCATCTTTTCGTATATAATGCATAACTAAGGTCTCATATTGTCGACTGGGAGTAATGTCGCAGGAGAGTATATTTAATTTCGTTAGTACTCGTTACCCTGTGCAACTATAATTCGATCTTTTAAGAGTACATTCAATTCCAGCGTATACAAACTGACGCCAGCCAAAAATCATTTAGTTCCACTAATTAAAAAGTAGGTTGAAGACTAACTTGTCATGGTATCATCACCAAAAATTAATTTGCACAACGTATTTTACAAATAAATTAAATTTTTCCTTAACGGGGACATAATGAAATGAACTTACATAATGTATAACCCATTTTTCAACTGAATGAGACTCAAATTACCAATTATTTTATTTTAATAAATTCCGCTGTGATCTAACACATTTAATTATTTTTTAAACTTGCTTGTAAGCAGTTCTTTAATTTTTTTGTACTTAACAGTTTTAACGATCATAGCACTGACTAATACACAACAATAGATAAAAACTATAGCTTGTTCACTATTTAATTAAGTATTTATTTTTCTTGAATAAATATTTACATGCCCAGTCAGGTCACTGCACATCATCCTACGAACTACGTGGTAGGTACCACATATACGCGTAGCGCCTTAAGAGACTTGGTAATTATCACTATCAAAGTAGTTACTGCAATGGTGGTTGTTGAAATAGTCTCAATTATATGCAAACATAAATACAAATAGAAGAAAACAAGAAATTAATTATAACTGCACGTTAAAATGTAGTTTAGTGTTGTTAAAAATTTAACAGTAAAAATTTCCTCACCAGGAGAAGTCACTTATGACGGATCTAATTGTATTAATTAACACAATTTTCTTGTAAGTTAAATAAATATATTTTATTTTTTTAATGTAGAATATAAACTGAAGCTATTAAGGAGATATTATTAATTAAAAAAGTTTTGCGATAATAATTAAAAAATTATACATAAATAGCAAATAACAAAAATTTAAATTACAAAAAATCTACTGAGTTCTCATGGGAGTTCTCATTGAAACAACACAGCAAACAACAAAATTCAAGAGAACTCTCATTTAATCAATTTGGCTTAAGATATAAGACTCTTGAATTTTCTTAAAAAATTTGTGGTGAAATCCTCTAATGATCCATATAAGCAGCAGTGAAATGGCCATATGGATATGCTTTCCCCCGCAGTAATACATATCAAATATATTTTTTTTTGGAATAATTAATATTTTATGAGAATATCATGAAATATTTATTAAAGGAATCTACTACGGATTAACGTCATTCAAACGATTGAGGCATTTTTTATAATAAATAATAAATAAGTAATTTTAAACATGATCCTTTTTCATTAACAAATCATTAACCTTAATCAAGTTGTTCAATTAAGATAATTATTTTAGACACAACTAGTACACGTAACTTAATGGAGTGATATCCCTTTTCTATAAAAAATTTAATACTACAAATTTATCATTTATCAAGAAAAGAAAAGGTCCTGTGAACGATGCATTTTTCACATTGCCTACTTGAAAAAGATAAAAGAATGACAAAATAAATAAAATGTAGTTAGCTATCGTGGCTTTCAGTTCTTCTCTTCTGACCATTATAAAGATTAACGCAAAGTTATATAAATCAACAATTTTATGTTCTCAATCTTCGGATCGATTTCCCAACAAATTTTATGAACTCGTATACAAATTTCGGCTGAAAAAAAATTTTGAATCGATTTAAATAACCTCTTAAAATATTGTTACGGAGATGATTTTTTTTTCGGTTGTTTAGGTTATTTCGTAAAATTTTTCAAAAGCATATTGCTGGTATTATCATTCAGTGTAGACGCCCGCTAGTTGTTTTTGTTTTCTGTTGTTTAACTTATTTCGTGAAATTTCTGCAAAGCATTTTTTTTTTGTTTTGTGTGTATAAGATTTCTTAGAAAACTACACAATTTGTAAAATACACAATAGGTAATTTCGTTTACTTCTTTACTGATATTTATTTTCTTTGAAAACTTTAACACTTTAAAACTTTATAAAATAAAAAAAAAAAATACGGTGCTAACAGTTATTTCTTGGAAAGATATCAAATTAATATTTATTCTATACTTTTGGTTCTTTGCTTATATTGAATGGTACATTGTGCATGTTCCTTTTCGGTAACAACAATGTTAAGTTAGTTTTATCTGAGTTGAACATATTGCTAGTTTATTCCTTTCAATAAGTATTTTGTTATATTAAGTTCTTTTATTGAAAAATAATAACACAGCACATTAGAGTTTTAAACTAAATTAAATGATTTATTTACTTTCAATACAAGTTAAACAAACACCCCATATTGTTGTTGTTATTATCATTGAGTGTAGGCGCCTGAATAATTTAGTTGTTCTTGTTTTCTGTTGTTTAGCATATTTACTGGAATTTCTTCATAAGCTTGTAACGACACGTTTTCCTGGTAGCTAAGGTATGCTCAGCGGCGTCCAGGGTCGTGTTGTGTCGATTCCAAAAAAAAGACGAAGGCTTGCTCACAATCTTGTTCTTTATTCAGGAAAGGGGTTGCCTAATCCTAATTCGCAACTTGACTGCAGCTCGGCCTTGAATCTTGTGCACTGGTGTGTATGCAGGCGGCTTCAGTAAATATCTTCTGCTTCACGCGATCCGTATTCAGCGAACGTCACTGTCTAGGCCGACTGCGGGCAGAAACTCGGCTGGGTATTATCACGGCTCTGTTTGTGGTCGCTAAGTCGCAGTTCTGTCCTGTCTCAGAGTATAAATTCGGCTGGGTATTACCACGGCTCTATCTATACTCTGACTTCCAGTCCAAAAAATAATAAAACAAATAGACTGCGGACACAAACTCGGCTGGGTATTACCACGGCTCTATCTATACTCTGACTACCAGTCCAAAAAATAAATAAAAAGTAGAAGAAGTTATTTACCTTTGCTCCTGTTGCCGGTTGCACACCAATTGATTTATTCTGATTAATGTTTGCGCTTTTATACTCGTTTTCCTACCACACACCAATGCACAAACGCACTTACATTACTTCGGTAGGAAGTACACCACAGCCGACGGCTGTTTTCACCACCGAGCTGCAGCTAGTTTTACAATACGAATATTACTAATTAATTAATTATTATGCCTTCGTGGCTAATTACAATAATACTAGAACTAAATCTTACGTCAACATAAATACTTATAACTACATGCATATATAAGTAAATACATGAATTCATATTTTTAGTAAATGATAAATACATTGGAGAAAATATAGAGATTCAGACATAAATTCATTATCTTAGTAAATACATTTAAAATAAAAGATAGGGATTGACCCGTGAATGTTGTCACACAGCTCTATGTGTGACCAAAAACGACTCCGGACTTTTGGTCGTTACAAGCTTGTTGTTGTCTTGTATATATAAGATTTATAAGAAAATTAGATGGTTTGTAAAACACACATAAGGTCATTTCGTTGACTTTTTTTACTGATTATTATTTTCTTTTAAAACTTTAACAAATCATCCTCATAATAATATTAAAATAGATTTTTTATGAAAATAAATCTATAAGGAAACCCGAATAAAACTGTTAGTTTTTAGAAGTTCTCCTTGCTGGATCGTAGAAAGTAAAAGAAAGTTTTTTCTTTTTAGAAAAAATAACGATGCATGTTAAGTTCAGTGATGTTGATAATGTGTTCCCAAATATAGTTAAAAATTATTTATTTAGTTATTCACAACGAAATTCAACATGAATTTTTTTTATTAATATGAATAGTAACTAAATAAATCACAATGATTATAAATTTGTATGTATGTATGTAAAATTTTTCTAATTTATTGCCAACAATAAAACTATAAATACAAAACCATTGACAAATTGTTGTCAGATATTAAATTAAACAAATTTATTTAGAAAATTTGATAACTTTTTCACCAAATCATACACAATTTATGGTTTGGCAAATTTTCAGGAAATGTCCATTTCAATGTATGTATGTGTTTTACACAATTACTTAGAAAATAAATATACTCGTACATATGATAGATAAGAGAGTATGAATGTGCTTTTTCTCCCCTTCCACTTTTATTACAATTCTTAGAGGTCATTTATGTTCCTGGCCATGATGGTACGGGTTTTAATTATTTCGTTTTCTTAATTGACGATATCTTTTTTTTTTGTTTAAAATATGCTTTAACGTGTAACTTATTGTATTATTTTCTTAATAATTCCATTTATTTGAAACTTTCTACGGCTACTGTAGAGGTGCGGTCGACTATAATTTTTTTTTTAATTATCACTGTAATAGAGTACACTTGAAGTCACTGGTTTATGCAACAATTTAGATGTTGGAGTCCAAAGTTGTCTTTGTTATTCCTCACATGACGCCAATAAGGCTAAACAAAATGATAGAAAATTTTATGTCTAGTATATGTTTCGGAACGTGGCCATGTAACTGAAGTCCTTTTCAAATTTTAATGCGATGTGGTAATATTCCGCATAAAAAACTTTAAAATAAAAATTTTAATTTTATTTTGATTTACAGCACCATAATGTTAAGACAATTTCCGTATTGTTTTTTAATTCTCAGTCTAAATTTATTTAATACGGCGCACACTGGGGATTTCGCGAAAAAAAGTCAAATTGTCAACATACTATTCATGCAATATACAATGATTTTTTAAAATTTTAGACTAAATGGTACAATCAAATCAAACAGAATTACTCCGATCTGACTGCTAGTTGTTTTTTTATAGTCGTCTCAATCTCAGTACTTGTATGTTTTGCTGAACCAACTTAATTTAAACCTAAGAATTGCAAAACGAATATTATTTTATTATGTGAGCTAACGTTTTTATTTTTATTTTCTATTTAAAGTATGATATTTCAGTATACTAAAATTGGAAAAATAAACTCTGCAGAGACTTATTTTTTTTTGTTTGCTTATTTTTATTGAGCATATAAAAAAAATCACTTTTTTCTCCAAACATTTGGGCCTGCAATTTTAGCTTTACTTTCCTGCAGTTGGAAATCACCGCTAATATATTGCTTCATATCTCTTTTTACATTTTTAATCAATTTCAAGTGCCACCAGCTGCCACCTATTAATTTGTTGCATTGCACAGTACAACATTTTTCAGCTGATTGATTCGCACCTCAATTCTGATAAGGCCCTTTTATTTAACATAACTCTAGAACCACTAGTCGGATTTTACTTAAGCAAATTTAGAAAAATCAAGAATTGTGAGTACTTTCATCTGTTTATAAACTTTTAGCTATATAAGCAACAGTTTCGAAGTTATAAATAAATGTAAATATATTTTTTGCGTAAAGAGTTGTTTTTTTTTTTAATTCATAAAAACTCCAAAACGGTAAAAAAAGTGTCAAGTCCTATTACTTTTACGTAAAGGTATGAGTTTAAAAAATTTGCTCGAAATACGCACAAATTTCTGACTCGCGTTTATATACGACATTAGTTGTACCACTTAAATTATCATTAAGTGATGACATAAATATATTAGTATGGAACAACAATTAACCTTCTTCCATACAGTATTGTAGAACACTACAGTTTGCATACGTTAAAGAGACACCTCAAGTTATACGAGAAGTAAAGAGAAGAGTCGATTAGGAGATATCTCAACTAAAAGAATTTGAGTTAACAGTGAATAATCGCAGCTTTATAGTAAAACATGAATTATATTTTATGATTGACGACAAGACAGCACAATCAGTAACAGGAACTCCAGTAGCATCTTGTTATTTTATGTATGGAGCCCCAACATTAAAAATGAATAAAATCAAAGAAGAAGTAAATGCGCTTATTAGGCTGATGGAGTGTCTTTTGCTTGTAGCTTATAATATTGAATTTAAACGTGGGAGAGTCGACTTACTTACTCGTCAGATAAAAGAAGCCCGAAAACGTATGATAAAGCGTGAACTTAAAGAGAAAATTGGAATACACGTTGATACTGTTAAGAAAGGCTCTGGTACGACAAATTCAGGAAATACGTCACGAAGATTCTTTGCTAATCCTGTTTTTATTTCCGAAATAACGAGTCTAGATGAAAAGATAATCAAGAGGTTTTCAATAATTCTCGAAACTATAACAATCACCGAGGTAGTAGATCCAAAAAAATTTGGTGATTTTTGTTTGGAGACGGCAAAATAGTTTGTTGCACTGTACGAGTGGTACAATATGCCACCTACACTACACTAAATTCTGACTCATGGCAAGGATATAATTGAAAAATGTATTTTTCCTGTAGGCCTTCTATCCGAAGAGGGTCAGGAATATCGTAACAAAGACTATAAAAAATATCGCCTTAGGCACTCCACAAAATTCAGTCGAATTGCCACGAACGAAGAAATTATGCACCGAATGCTGGAATGATTAGATCCCATGATTTCTCATTTGACGCCTTCATTTAGCCAGAAAAAGCATAGTGTTATAAGCGACGAAGTTAAGGCTCTTTTAGAATAATAAATTTAAAATAGATTTAAAATAAATAAGAAATTAAAAATTAAAAAAGTAATTTAAATTTTTGTTATATTACAGGTAACGATCGACATTTCTCTAACTTTCTTTATTTTGATTACTTTTGTGTATTACTATATAAATAAAACTAAATTTGTAATGAAGTCGCTACATTTTTCGACAAATATATTTTATTCCTCACCTCCATACAAAAATCCCGAGTGTGTGGCGGTTAAAAATATATATTTAGTATTAGAAATATCAAAAATATATCGAAGTGATAAATACCACATACAATTTCTACCAATTACTTACAATTGCCAATATATCTACTACAATTACTAATATATCTACTACATCAAAAAACTAAATGTCAAAACTGTCATGTTGCTGGCGCTGACACAATTGAAAAACAAACTTCTGGATGAAAAACCCCATAGTACTGATTTAGATTATAGCTTTTTTTGTTGCCATTATGCAACTGCTGGCAAACATTAATTTGTAAATTTAAGCCAGAAATGAAATAAAAGTTCGTTGCAGGTAAATTCGCCCTGAAAAAAGGCAAAGTCAGTAAAATCCTATAATAAGGTTGCGATATTATGGGAACTTTTATTTCCGATAAGTCTTCATTTATTCTACTTAAAGGGGTATTATGACACCATGAGCAGTTTATTAAAAAGAAAAATGATATTTCATCAAGAAAATAGAAAAAACTTTCCATGATTTATATTATGCCAATGGGAGACGGTGGAAAGTAGCAGAAACAAAAACATGGACTGCAAAAAAAAAATTTATCGATTTGCCTTGTACATATTATTATCATTCTTAATCACACAAAAATTTATTTATTTATAATTATAATAATGAACTTGTTAGCAAAAAAAAGAGTCCTTTAAATAAGATATTTATAATTATCCTTGTAATGACATATTGCGTATGTCATTTATTTTAATTAAAAGTTTTGTCACTTTATCTACTTTAAATATTTAGCAGCGCTATTATTATCTTTCTCAAATAAATGTTCAATGCAATTATAATATTTCGCCAACAATTATAATTTTTAAGGTGTGTGCGCCTGTACTGCCGTTGCTGTAAAACAGGATAAAATCAATTTAATTATTATAATGCGAGTAGTATCCGTGCATTTGAAATCGTATGAGATTATATATATATTTTAAAATGTGTAATTTTAATGATTACATATTTGATATTGCAAAATGACAAAATAATCATTTGTGTATTTAAATTAAAAACAGCAATCATTTAATGAAACAACAAAAAAAAACAACATATTGAAAATGTACCAACAAATACATAAACATTTAATGAGAGTGAGCCGATGGGAGGGACCATAGTTCGCAATAAAAAATAATTATGTAAATATATAAAAAGTAATCGTAAATGTGTGTACAATGAGCAATCCAAAAGTTACGAGTTGTCCACTTAAATGGTAATTTGACATACTCTCGCATAAAACAGAAACCCAGACACAATTCATCATAATTAATTTGATAAATGTCGCTAGTAATCCATTTATTCGCTTTTTATATTTTATCGTAAAATTGGATAAAAAAAAATCTTAAAACTTAATTAAATTATACTTGAACGAATAACAAGGAAAGAAAACAGGCGGCATGAAACAAAAAAATGGAAATGGTTTAACGCAAAATATTACATGTGAGCTTTAGATGAAATGTAATCAAGAAATTTTTATTTAAGTAATAGTTTTAGTGAGAAACCGAGTTTAAACTATTACTTAATATAACTTTAACTTAAACATAAATATATATTTTGACACCAAATCTTATTTTTTTAGCTGCCAACAGAAATAAAAAAACATGAAATATTTTCACAAATATAATTAAATGAAACGAAATGAGTTTTAAAAAAGATTTTTCTGGAATAACTATTTTATATTTGTTTAGTATTATTGCTGATAAGTTTAGCTACTATAACCATTTTGTTTTATTACCAAATTTAACTCGCCAAGAAATGTTAAACTGTGTATTAGATAAACTAAAGCTGTTTATTATATTTACAAATTTTTTGGCCCCCCTACAATACTTTGCGATAAGTTCCAAATGTACTCGTCTATACATAAAACCATTGAAAATATATTGTAAATGAAAATCTCATCTCTGCAATAACATCGTTAATTTAATTTCTTTTCCCCCTATAACAAAACATGCTGTGTATACATGTCAATTCAGCCTTTGCCAAAATTACGACCTCTATGGACCTCTTTAATTTCTGTTAATTCTTCGCATTTATTTGTATGGTTAACATATTTCTTCATTACGGTTGAATAGCTAAAACGATACACATAATTATTCACTACAGCAAGTATACCCTGTATATTTTAAAACAATTTTTTATTTTGTTGTATCAGGTTTTTTCAACAAGAAGTTTGTTTTTCAATTGTGCCAACACCAAAACCATGATAGTTTTGACATCGACCGGGTCGTTCAACTGAAAACATTGCAGCCGTGAGCCACAATGCTAAAGCAGATGCAAAGTTGTCACTACTTCGACGTTCTCAACAATTGTGGTTATCTAAAATCAGCCAATGGCGAATTTTGCGAAAGGATTTGACTTTGAAGCTTTACAAGATTCAACTGATGCAGGAATTGAAGCCCAACGACCATTCACATCGTCGAAGATACGCTAAACTCATTTAGGAACAACCGGCGTGATTGCTTCGTTTTTTTCGATGAGCCTCGAAATGCGGTAGCGGTCAGTGGTTCATGCTATCGCGAGATACTACCAATTAAATTTTTGTCCTATTATTGACGACGTGGAGATCACTGAGATGTGGTTTCAACAGAATGGTGCCACATGTCACACAGCCAATGTAATGATCAGCTTATTGCAAACCAAATTTTCCTATCGCATAATTTCGCGACAATTTAACACCACCGGATTATTTTTTGTGAGGCTATGTTAAGAACAGACTATATACGGAGCCAATCGAATCGATTTCCCCATTAAAACTCAAAATCCGGAGATTCGCTCAATCCATTTAGGAACAACTCGTTGGTTTTTCTGAAAAAGTCATTTTTTCAGACGAAGCCAATTTACAAATGTCAGAGTGTGTCAGCAACAAAACACTGCCGCGCGTGGGCTCACAACTCCATTTTGGCCTATTATTGATGACGTAGATATCATTGACATGTGATTTCAACAATACGGTGCTACTACAATAAATACTCTTGAGGAATTAGGGAACTTCTTTCAATTAATCCCACGTTTTTGCATTTAACTCGTTAAGAGCGCATCCATTTGTGGTTGATTGGCCAGTGAAACGCGCTGCTCATTGCAGGGAAAATTCGTTTTTCAGCAGAACGCTATGTGGAATTAACTCCCTCATAGAAGTCTTTCCTGTCACTTTCAATGGACAGGAAAATTAAAATCGAATGTCCACTAACACTACTAACACTACTCCCTCTTTTCTCCACACCATAACCTAATTTCCTATAAAATCAACTTAAAAAGGGTTGCTTTCGGTCTTACTTTACTTTACTTTATTTCTCATGTACAGAGTTTAGTAATGTAACATGAAAGATATTCCGCCTTTAATAAAGAATAAATTACAATAAATTTTCCCATCGGTCAGTTAGCAAAAAGTATTCTTTTTTTGCACTTTATTAACAGAAAAATGTGCAAATTTGTGCCAGATTTCTTAGCGCAGTTTATTTTTAAACAAAACCTTGTTAAGTTGCTGAAAGCATAAAACAACACGCTTTTCTCATATAAATATTTATGAGGAAAAGAGGAAAAACTTTAAAGAAATTTTCAAACAAATTACCATAACATTTCCCAAACTCTCACAACAACAAAAAAAAGTAAACAAAATTAAAATTGTGAAATTCACACCTCTAGTAGCCGCAATAGGTGTAGAAGATATTATTTGTTTTTTTTTTTAATAATTTAAATACTTATTAAATAATACACAACAATGTGCTTAAATAAAATAACAATTGCTTTAAAATTTATTTACTTTACAAAACATATTTAATCGATTTTTTTCTTTGTAAAAAATGAGCTTACGCACTATTTGCGATTCGTTTGATGTTTAAAGTGAAAGCAGAACACCTCGAATTAATATTGACGGCATTCACGTTTCCAACTGCAAAAATACGAAAATTCAACAGTTTTCATAATGCAACACTACTTGAAGTGACCATCTAACCATCTAACGCAGCAAAACGCGTATGATAATGCAAATTATCAAAGAGTACTTTTATCAAAAGCTTAACTAATAAATAAAAGCTTAACTAATAAATAAAAATACGGCGAAACATTTTTAATTATGTGCAGCATGGGGTTTCTCAACAAGAAGTTTGTTTTCTAAAACAAAATAGAGCAACAAATTTAGATTACGATGATTCAAATTTTTAATGTATTACGAAGAGAATAGTTCGACAATTATGATTAAAAATTATATCTGGCAAATGTCCACCACGACCACGCTGGCAGATGTCGATTCTTTCATAAAAGTGTTTAAATACTTTTTCGCAAAATATCGGCCCTACTTCGTTAATCACATCACGGCTTTTGAGTTTTAAGGCCGAAATCAATTCGATTGGCTTCGTATAGACTCTATCCTTGACATTCACAAAAAACAATCCAGTGATGTTAAATTACACGATCTGGCTGGCCACTTCACTGCTGATTGTCGTGAAATTGTGCGATTGGGAAATTCGGTTTGCAATAAATTTATCGTTTCATTAACTGTGTGGCATGTGGCACCCACATGTCAGTGAGATCCAGGTCGTCCATAATAGGCCAAAATTAGGTAGGCTGGTAGGTAGTGTACTAGCTTGTCAGTATGGGGGTTGTGCGTTCGATTCCCAACGAAGACCTTGGTTTTTGTTCACTACAAAAATAAAAATTGATTGTCGGTCGGGCTGCTCAGCGATGAAGGCATAGTCACTGGTCGCTGGGCTATCTTTATACGGCAGTTAATTTCCGACTATCCTTCTACTTTCATCACCTGTTTCATCTCTTCTCTATCCCTTTCCTAAAGAATGTAGCACGGCACTTGGCTAAATAGGCATTGTTGCCTGAGGGCTTCTCTCTACAAACAAAAAATTGAATTTGTAGCATCTCGCGATAGCGTGATCCATTGATTGTTAACGCATTTCCAGACTCATCTTCGAAAAAAAAACGGGCGAATTACGCTTTTAGACCACACAGTGCACTATACAGTGACACGTTGAGCATGCAAAGGCTTATCTAGGATTTTCAGAACCCCAAATGCGGTAATTTTGCTTGTTGACAAACCCTGACAAGTGTAAATGGGCTTCTTCTAAAAAAGGATTTTTTTTTTCAGAAATATCAGCCCGTTGATCATGAATGAATTGAGCGATTCTACGGCGATATTAATGGTCGGTCGGCTTCAATTCCTACAGCAGTTGAACCTTGTAAGGCTTTAAAGTCAAATCGTTACGCAAAATTGGTCATGTGGTGGTTTTGGATAACCCCAATTTTGTATTTGCTTCAACACTGTGGCTCACGGCTGCGATGTTTTCAGTTCAACGACCCGGTCGAACATCCGTAGGTGTTCGCAAATTTTGTATCGAGCCTGTCTATTTAAATTTAACGACCGTTTTTCTAATAGCGGTCTTAGAAGGACGATTATGTTGTCCGAAAACATCACGAATTTTACGAAATGTAACTTTAACAGAACCACCATTTTCATATTCGATTTTAATGCGATTTCCAAGCGAAATTTAAGTCATTGTAAAAACATCAAAAAACTAAATGTCAAAACCATGACATTGTTGGTGTTGAGACAACTGAAAAACAAATTTCTTGTTGAAAACCCCCCGATATAAAAAAATAGAATATGCTCCAACATTTTTAAGAACATTAAAAATCGAATCACTTCCTACTGATTTTTAGTTTTTTGTTTTTCAATTTAATTTAAAATTCTTGTTTATGTTGTTATATTTTTGACCCCTTTGCGGAAAAAATAATAAAAATATAGACAAAACAAAAACTCACACTTAAATTTAAAGCCAAATCTCACAAACTCTTTTCGGATGTTTTTTTTAAGTACATTGTTTTTCGTTTTGTATCCAACCATGTATCCAACCAACATGTTGAGTGTATTATTGAGTTGAGTGGCATGGAAAGTAAATATAAACATAAAGTATAAAATCAGCGCACAGCACATGAAGTAGTAAAACTGATTCGACTCTTGGGTGCAATTGTTTGAATGGGTGGATAGTTGGTTTTATACACGAATAAATATTTCGTTACGCTTGTGCCCATATGGTTCATTACAATTTTAGCAACAACAACGGCAGCTAGATTATAAATAAACAATTGAAACAACAACAATATCAAAATGTTTTATGTTTTAATTTAAGACTGTTTTTGTTTTTTTTTTTGTTTTTCGAAAGAGGACACAAAGAAAAGCAACACTGGAAATTATGACGCTTTATTTAATGACAACATTTAATAATGAATTTATACTTAATATTGATAATGTGGTAGATATTAATTTTCCTTCCATTGGTGTTTTATTTAATTATATGCTGTTATTAATATATTTTGCTTTTTGCTTTTTAATTTTCGTTTTTTTTTTTTTACCCAAATTAAGAAACGCCTCTTTATGACTAATTGACACGAAAGTCTATTCTAACCATTAAGTTAAGCCACTGTATTGCTGCTCTTTCGTTTTGGTCGTTGTTTGTTATGGTGTTTAATTATGTCATTAATTAATATAAAACATCTGCTATGAGACAGTAAATCTATACTTTGCTGTCTATTTCGATTTTCTTCTTTTGTTTTGTTTTAGTTTTGGTTTCCATGAATTTGTATATTAAAAGCAAAAGTATCAAAAGGATTTTCTCATTAATCAATTGTATTCATTGTAATTATTCCCTAATGAAGGAGACATTTACTGTAGTCTAGGAGATATTAAAAGGATATTGATTATATTTGATATTTGAGTATTAAGAGATCAACAATATTGGACTTGTTAACATTTTCTGGAAAAACATAAAACTTTTAATATAAAGGTTAATTTTGAAAATAAAATGCTAAAGTAAAATGAACTGTTACCATCACTGTTACCAAACGAATTGTAAGCACCGTTATAACCCCCAGCGAACTCCAATAACCATTACTAAGGAAAAAAATATCCGTCTTTAGTCGAAGGACTAATATTCCCACAGTTTACAACTCTCAAACGCTATTAAAGCGTTTGAGAGTTGTAAATTTTGACATGGTCTATAAACTATAAAATTTTGTTTCTGAATCGATTTCGCTTGTACTTTTGTTTTCTTTTTTTCTTGCCACTTCATAATTCCGTCATTTTTAAAACAATTTTGATAAAAATATTTAAAAAGCTGTAGCTACAGATTGCGACCATTTTGGAAATAATTTTAGAGATCTATAAAAAAAAAGGGTGTTGCAATGTAATATACTTAATTTTTAGGTACCTTTTTAGCCCATAAAAGACAGTTATTTCAATTTTTCACATACTAATGCTGTAGCACACAATCAAAAGAGGCTATAAGCAACAACAACAACACTTAAAATATAAAAGTCTACGTGATGGTAACCTTACATATGTATTACTATATCCGCTACCTAAAACATAAAATATTTGTGGGTGTCGCCATAGAAGTAGTGAATTTGAATTTAAGAAACTTGGCAAACTTATTTTTTAATTTTGTAAAAATTGTCATACTTGTGTTCCATTCTAATTTCATTTCATTTCGATTATCCTCCTTTCTCTTTGAAAGGCGGTTTACTTAATTTTTGTACTGCACTGGTCACTCTACAATATTGTTAAGAAGATGATTTGTTTAAGTTTTCGAATAATATAATTATCAGTGAGAAAAAAGTAAACGAAATGACCTATTATGTTTTACAAACCGCGTAGTTTTCTAAGAAATCTTATACATACACAGGACAACAACAACATGCTTACAAGAAATTCCACGAAATAAGCTAACCAGCAGAAAACAACAACTAATACAGAATAATGAAAACACACAGCCAATCATACGATTAAACTAAATAATAATAACAACAACTATATGGGGTGATGTTAAAGTAATATATTTTTGTATATACGAGAGCCGCTTAAAGCAGCTGTATAATTCCCACTTACTGGGCAAATGATTCAATTCAAATTGAGACATCGTTGAGAAAAAACAAACACTAATAAAGAATTGTTTAAGGCGTTAAAGCGCTGTAGTTACCATCATGTTTATTTTGTGTATATTGAAAGTAAATTAATCGTCTAATTTAATGTACTAAAGTGCTGTGTTATTATTTTGCAATAAATGAATTCAAGCAACGTTTATTAAAGGAATAAACGTAACAATATTCGTCATAAAAATGAACTTTCCCAAAGGTGCTTTTGATGCCCTTTTTATTTGTTCTTTTTTTGTCACCACCATGGGGGTATTGTGTTTTATGTTGTTATGATCTAATACACCAGTGGCTTTGAATTTAAAATTTTCTGTGTGTTTTCGCATAAAAATTGAAAATCTCGTCCTATTACTGTCTATAAGAATGCCACTGGCTATAAGATGATAATGACACATATGTTTTGTGTTATATGTTTCGCCTTTAAGCAGAGATACCTTTGATAATTTATTACTGTCGATGCGGCCATAGTAAAACCACTTCTGTGAAAAGTTCAAGTGAATCCGGAAATGATTTTGGGTACGAAATCATTTACATGTAAATAATATTACATATAATATTTCTTAAATATTTTTACCTTAGGTGTATATTACTTCTTGAAAAAGTACTATATTAAAAAATAGTTTAAGTAAATAAATTTTAAAGAAACTTCATTTAGGGATAGGCTTTTTAAAAGATATTTACAAAAAATGTTAATATGCCAACAAAAAGGTTACTTAGAAAATTACTTTTCAAAAAATACATGTAATAAAATAGTACTTTATTTAGTTTGTGTCTAAGAAATAAACCGTCCTTAAAGCTTATTTTCAAACAAATTCTGTAAAACTAATTGCTATTTCAAACAGTTGCAAAAAACAGTCCCAAAAGAATTATTTAATAAAATTTTTATTTTTTTGTTTTAAAGAACAAAAGTACTTTTTACTAAAATTTTTGTTATTTAGATCAAAAACGTGGATTTTATTTAAAAGATAAAATTGTATATAAATACTTCTAGTACTTAATTATTTTGACTAAAAAAGAAGTCTACTTATTATTTTTGCTTATTAAAGGTACTTAAAAAAGAACAGAACATTGTACAGTAATAAAAACTCTACATCTTGAAAAAAGTACTTTTTAGTAAATAACTTAAATTAATTTGTTTATTGCATTTCTAAACATACTTTTTCTAAACAGCATTTTTTCCTTAAGGAGATGGCGGTACCAATTAGTAACTGGTACCTTTTGGGCAAGATTTGCATTTTAATAAAATTTTTGCTATATAAAAGCAGCAGTTTGCTTCTGGTACATTTTGCTTGGGAGTTATTTTTCAAACAAAATTTTCAAAATACCAGATCTGTAAATTAAGCTGTGATACCGGCAAACTTACGTTCGATCTGGCAACACTGTAAGTTCTGGGTTTAGAGGGTGTTAGATAAACATGTGATTTGCCTTCAGTGCGGGTTTGGCATCGCTCTTCTTATTTGGTGGTTCGAAGCAATTTTTTTTTTTGTGAAACAGTTTTTTCTGTTATGTTCTAAAAATAAGTGACATCAGTTTGAAAGAACGGTGTGCTATCAGGTTTTGCTTTAGGCTTGAACACAGTGCAACGGAAACTCTTGTTTAACTTCAGCAGGCCGACGGACATAGTGTAATTTCAAGAACCAACGTTTTTCGTTGGTTTAATGCATTTTCAGAAGGAAGAGAATTGGATGAAGATGATCCACCAAGCGGAGGGTCTTCATTTCCATGAACCGATGCACATGTCGACAGGATTTTGCGAGTTCAGATCGTCGGTTGGCAATCAGAATCATCGGGGAAGTGTTGTATATGACTCACCCTACCGTTAATCATATTTTGACCAATGAATTGAGTATGAGAAACATCGGAGCAAAAATGGTTCAAAAAACCTTTTCGGAAGACAAAAAGGACGTCAGGAACGAAGGGTGCCTGGATTTTTTGCATTCAATTGCAAATTACCGCCATTTTCTAAAAAGTGTCATTAGTGTTAACAAATCTTGCACATTTGAACACGAACCATAAACGAAGCTCAAAAAAGCATGGATGGCAAAGTCAAAGATCAAATGCATGCTGATTTGTTTTCTCGATATCGACGGAATCGTTCACAAAGAGTATGTACTTTAAGGCCAAACAGTTAATCAACACTTTTACCGGGATTTTTTTGAAAGACATCGAACAAGGGTCATTCGTAAAAGAATAAACATCAAGAACAACTAGGAGTTGCATCACGAAAATGCTTCTTGTCACACAGCAATTTCAGTATAGGAGTTTTCGGCCAGTAAATTCTTGTGGCTCCTCAGCCTCCGTATTCGACCGAGTTTTTCCTCTTTCGGAAGTTAAAACATCATCTCCAGGGAACTCATTTTGGGACAATCAAAAACACTAAAATGGTTGTAACCGAAGGCTGTTCCAGTATCGGAGTTCCAGCACTGCTATGAGGAGTGGAAGAATCGTCTCTAGCGCTGTGTGATTTCAGAAGGAAGTTATTTTGAGGGTGACAATATAAAATTGTTAATTTAATTTGAATGAAAAGATTTTAGATAATCAGTCTCATTACTTAATTTACAAATTTCGATTATTAAATTTTTGAGCAATAGATTTTTAAGGTTTTTAAAAAGAAAAAAAAAATGCGAGATTTCTCTAAAAATATTTTACATAACGAAATATTATTTCTTCCGCTCATCAAATTACTGATTAAGTGATTTGCCACATACTGTCGTTACGCCTTTAAACCTGCGTAGAACTTATCAGCAAATAGTTGTCTGCTTCTAATTAAATACATAATGATCAGAAGCTTTCTATCAAAACAAAAATAAAAACAACACTAAATTTTATTGTTGATTTTTATTATCCAACACTTGTTTATTTAATGACAATTTATTACTTAATACAAGATTCCAAACAGGCAGACAGACATTCGGGCTGACATATTCGAATAATACATGAATAAAAATTAGCAAAATTGAAATATGCTTGTATGCAGTAGATACAAGAAGCGTTAAATAACACTAAACTAACGTTGAGTAACAAAAAAAAAAGAAAACGAAAAAAAAAACAGAACAAAGTAACGAATCATATACAACACAATCAAACATACATACATACAAATGTACATTTTATTTGAATGTTAGAGGGTAATAAATCTTGAAAATTTATTAAACGAAAACTTCTTTTGCAATGACTAAATGGCGACAATGACAATATATTCGTGTAAGCACTGATGACGACGCTAAGGATGATGACAAAAATACTCCAACTCTTATTCTGCGACAACAAATGGCAGCGACAACGACTATGACCAAATGACGTTGAAGCAACAAGCGCATTTAAGGCATGAATATAAAAGACGTGACAGAGATACACAACTTGACAATAAATACACAACTTGAAATTAAACAAGATTATTGTGGAAATACTCGTAATATACAAAAACGAGCCATGATTCAATATGTTCTATCATTCTTTAATTCGTTTTCTTTTTCTTTTTTTTTTTTTTTGCAAGAAATCATGGGCTTAAGAACAGGCAAGATAAGCCCACCGATCATCAACCAACTTTCCACCCAACCACCAGGAGAATATTTTAACTTGTGAATAACAAGTTAATAAAAAAAATATGCGGAAACTAAAATATTGTAATAATTTTGCAAATTTTAAATTATCACAATGATTGTAAATAAGAAGACGTACATTAATACTCACATTTAGCTCACGCATATAAATGTACGTAAAGAAAAATGAGAGGGGAGGGGCTTGTTAATTTATGGCTTTAAATGACAGAAAAATCTAACTATCTTTCCGCATTTATATACAATAAAAATTTTATTGTAAATATTTATTATAACGTTTCGCTATACAAGGGCTAAATTCAAATTCGAGGGATGACAATAAGTGTTAATTTTCAGCTCCACAACTATTCATAATACTAATTAATTTGAATGAAGTTTAGCCAATTATTTCTTTAAACTTGAACCAGGGAAAAACTATAATTTTAATTTTTATTTTCGGTTATACAGTTCAGTTAAATATTAATAATTTTACTGGTTACGAAAAATTGTACTTATTGTTTTACAATTCAATCATATTTCTATTTTTGTATGGAGTAGTAAATCTATATCTTAACAGTCATTCCTTTATGGGAAAATGCATGCAAATGCCCGAAATGTATCGGGCTTTATAACAAAAAGTTTGTTTTTTAATTGTGTTAACACCAACAGGATGAACGTTTTGACATTTAGCTTATTCGCAAGAGATGCATTGACAATTGTCACCATGAATTCAATTTCGCCCAAAAATCACATTAAAATAATCAAAATCCGCCATAAGAATGGTGGTTGTGTTAAAGTTACATTTCCTAAAATTCTTAATAATTTCGGAAAACATAACCGTCCTTTTGAGAGCGCTATTAAGAATTTGGTGTTTAAATTTGAGTCAACAGGCTCCATGCAAAACATACGAACACCAAGGCTTGCTCGACCGGGTCGTTGAATTGAAAATATCATAGCCGTTATTCACAGAGTTAAAGCAGATCTAAATTTGTCAATTTCTCGAACTTCTCAACACTTGAGGTTATTCCCCGTGGCTTAATTTTGCATATAGATTTGACTTTGTCACCTTAAAATGTTCAACTGGTGCAGGAATTGAAGCCGACCGACCATTCACATCGCTGTGGGTTCACTCACAACCGACTGGTTTTTCTGAAAAAATCATTTTTCAGAAAAACCAGGGTACGTCACCAAAAAAAATTGTCGCATTTGGGCTTCTAAAAATCCTAAGCTATTATTGAAAAGCCGTTGCATGCTCAACGTGTCTGGAGGCGTGGTTGGGACATTTTTTTTTCCATAGATGAGGCTGGAAATGCCATCGCAAGATGCTGTCACCTCAATTACGGCTTATAATTGACGACGTGGATATCACTGGCATTTAATTTCAACACAGCCAATGTGACATGTGGCACCAGATCGTGTGATTTAACAGCACTCGATTATTTTTTAAGGACAAATTCTATATGGAGCTATTCGACCAGATTTCAGCCTTAAAACACAAATTTCATGATGTTATTACAAAATATAATCGCGAATTTGCCAAAAAGTGTTTAAAAAACTTTGATGAAAGAATCGACACGTCTCAGAGTGGTCGTGGTGGATTTTTGCCAGATATCATTTTTCATTTATAATTGCCGAACTTTGCTCTTCGTAATATAATAAAAATTTTAATCATCAAAATTTTTGTTGAGCATGCAAAGGCTTCTTAATAATCACTCTAGGAGTTTTAAAAGCCCAAATGCAGCAAATTTCCTGACAAGTGCAAATAGGCTTCGTCTGAAAAAATGATTTCTTCAGAAAAAGCAGCCGCTTGTTCTTAAATGAATTTAACGAATTTACGGCAATGTGAATGGTGGGTCCGCTTCAATGCCTGCACCAGTTGAATTCAATTGAAATCCTTACGCAAATTTCGCCATGTGGTGGTTTTGGATTGCTGATAACGTCGAGAAATTGCTTCAGCACTGCGGCTCACGATTGCGATATTTTCTGTTTAACGACCCGGTCGAACACGTGTCGGTGTTTCCACAATTTGTATAGATCCTGTCGACTGACATTTAACTACCAAATTTTTATTAGCGGTCTCAGAAGGAATTCTACAGGGTGCTCCTGTAGGCTAGTAGTTAGTGTACTAGCTTGTCAGTATGGGTGTTGTGGGTTCAATTCCCAACGAAGACTTTGGTTTTTTTTCACCACAAAAATAAAAATTGACTGTCGGTCGGGCTGCTCAGCGATGAAGGCATAGTCACTGGTCGCTGTGCTGTCTTTATACGGCAGTTAATTTCCGACTATCCTTCTACTTTCAGCACCTGTTTCATCTCTTCTCCATCCCTTACCTAAACAATGTACGACGGTACTTGACTAAATAGGCATTGTTGCCTGAAGTGCTACTTCTCTTTTTAAAAAAAAATCTACGAAATTTAACTTTAACAGTACCGACAATTTCATGTTTTAATGCGATTTTCGTGCGAAAGAATTCATTGTAACAATTTCTAATGCATCTACTACGAATACGTCAAGAGATCAAATGTCTAAACTATCATGTTGTTGGTATTGTCATAATTGAAGAACATACTCCTTGTTGAAAAACTCACTATGTATCACTAAAATTGAAAAGGGATTTTTTAGATAGAAACAAACATAATAATTTACTAGAATTTGCCTCTACCTGTAAAAACCGTTTTACTGAAAGCGACGACAATCTGGCGCATGATATTGTAAATATAAGTGCCGCTTCAATTAAAATTTTAGCATAAACTGGAATAGGTACACAATGCAAATTTACAGAAAAATGTTTTTAATAAATCAGCAACTCAGCTAAAGCTAAAATATTTGCAATGGCCTATACCTAACAACAATTTTTTAAAAATGTTCAATCTACATTCTTAAACTGGTCCATTCGCAACATGACATGAAAGGATTACATATAAACAATTGCCAAAGTATTGTTTATACAATACTTTTCTTCCTGTGTAGCATTCCCAAGTGGTTTTTTTGTGTTGCAAATCATAAATGTGCAATATTTTATAATTCATTGACTTTTTATATTCTTTCTGTAATAATTTCTTCGTTTTCGTTAATGTTTATTAGAAGTTCAAGTGTTATTAAACTTATTACGAAGTCCATGTATAGAAAAATATTGAAATGAGGAAAATTTCAAACACAATTTTTATATGATTTGAACTTCAGAGAAACTATAAAGACAGCAAATAATAAATGCATTAAAGCATGTATTTTCAGTATTTAAATTTAAATTAATGACATTTTTATTATAAATAAATAAAGAACTTAAAGTTTGCCTTTTGCAGCGCAGGCACATAAATATTAAATGTCATACTAAACGAAATAAATTTTATGGATTAAGAATTTCATATGAATATGGGAAAAACCAAACTGCATAAATGAATAGTATTTAATTTTGCAAAACCAGCTAAGACTTAAGACATTTCATTTTGCAAATTTTAAATTAAAGAAAAGCATTTCCATATAGGGAATGTTAAAAGAATGTTAAGTGTTAATGATGAGACTAGAAAGAGGATCGCGAATAACAGCAGTTCTAACGATGGGCCGCAACATGTTTAGGATGTAAATGTTAATAATCAATAAAATATAAAAAAACAAATTTTAAACAATATAAAATATGTCTCTTTACTCCCGGTTCTTATGAAAACTAACTTAATCTACAGCAAGATGGTTACAATGAAAAGGAAATTGTTTTATTAAATTGTAATAAAATTACGAAAACTAGCAACAAGTGGCTTATCCGTCTTTTTATTATCTGCCACATGGTAAATTTTTCTTTAAGCATCGCGTTGTACAAAATAAACAGCAGCAATAAAAACGATTTAAAATGTAAATTGTTTGTGTTCGCACATTGCGTTAATTCTATTTCATTTAATAATATAATTTCTTTTATATTTTGCCATTTAATGCTAAATTGGCAGCTTTATTGCATAATTTATGCCGCACACAAAGCAAATGTGCGAAATAAAAAATTTATTAAAGTTTAAACACAACATAAAAAAAAAACCACTTGAACTCACGCATACAAATGCACATAAGATCACATAACAGCTTTTTAAAATCGTGTGAGGAGTGAATAACTTAACAAATTGTTTATAGTTGGCGGCAATATTTAAGCAATAAAGTTAAAGTTATATTTTTTTCGAAACTGCTGGCACTGGAAAAACTAAGTGCAATTTGCTGCATAAAGTACATATATATACGAGGGAGTGTCAACAAATTCGTGACGTTTTAAATTTTAGGATACTCAGTTTATCATTGTATTTTCACACTTAATCTTCTTTAGGCTGTATACGCCTTGTTTAGCGTTTTTCTAACATTTTTTATCACTACGAAAAAATAAGATTAATCGAGCTCATCAAAATTGTTTTTCAGTTGTGGCAACAACAACAACAACATGGTAGTTTTAATATTTAATATTTTGACGTAATCGTAGTAGATGCATTAGCAATTGTTACAATTAATTCTATTTCGTACGAAAATCGCATTCAAATAATTAAAATTCACTATAAAAATAGTGGTTTTGTTAAAATTTGTGATATTTGGGGACAACATAATTGTGTTTCTGAGACCACTATTAAAAATTTATTCGTTAAGATTGAGTCGACAGGCTCGATACAAAATGTGCGTACACCAACAGGTGTTCATTCGGGGCGCTCAACTGAAAACATTGCAGCCATGAGCCGCAGTGCTGAAGCAGATCAAAATTCGTCACTACCTCGGCGTTCTCAATAATAGGGGTTATCCAAAATCATAACATAATGAATTTTGCGTAAGGATTTGACTTTGAAGCCTTAGAAGGTTCAAGTGGTGCAGGAATTGAAGCCAACCGACCATTCACATCGCCATAGATTCGCTCAATTTGTTAAGAAAATTAACTACAACACAACTGGTATATTGCGGTAATATTAGCGAGTACGTAGATACGATTATTTATATTGCTCAAAATCTAAATCAAATAAGTTTAAAGTTAACGATGAATGGGTCGTGAGCCCGAACATTTCGGACCCATGATAATGGCCATCTAAAGTGGCAACATAAAAGTTACAGCCAACACCATTAAAACGAATTTGGTGCAAGATTTTGTCAACTACAACAACTACACAATTTCCGAATAATTATTTTATTCTGAACAGAAAAATAGAAAATTTCCTGCAAAAGGTAAGAAATTAGTTTGGTACAGTTGCAAAAAAGACGGCCATATTACAAAATATTTTAAATTATCAAAGAATAGACAAAATGACGGCAGCTATGAGAAAACGTTAGCGGCAAGTTTTGCAGCAAAATTTGATTCTGCTGCTACTTCCGACATGGTAAGCTGTAAAGATGCTTCCGTTGATTTTAAAATGTTTGAAAAAGTAAACTATGTGGTGACTGTGGCTAATAAGAACACACTTAAAGTAATTGGCATAGGAAAAATTCGTATAAAACAAATATTGAACGGTAGGATGAAGCTTGTTACAATAAATGACTTTCTGCTTGTTCCAGAAATTTGTGCCAATTTGATATCAGTGAGCCAGCCTACAAAAAAGGGTTTCGAGGTTAAATTTATTAGTTTTAAATGTGTAGTGCTTAAAAACAAAGAAATATTTCCAGAAATAAATAATAAAAAATTACTACCTCATGAATTTCAGCTAAGTCTAATGAATTGTCAGGAACTACAGTCTCGTTTTTCTAAAAAAATAATTTTTTCAGACGAAGCCCATTTTCGCTTGTTAGCGTATGTCAACAAGCAAAGTTGCCGCATTTGGGCTTCTGAAAATCCTAGAACGATTATTGAAGACTTTAAATGCTCAACTCAATAGGGGCAGGTGTTCTATGTGGTCTGGCAACGTGATTGAACAAGTTTTTTTCAAAGATGAGTCTAGAATGGTCAATGGGTCACACAATTGCTAGATGCTAACAATTCAATTTTGGCCTATTATTAATAACTGGATATCACTAACATGTGGTTTCAACAGGATGGTGCCACATGTCACACAGCGAATGAAACGATAAATTTTTATTGCAAACCGAATTTCTCGATCGCAAAATTTCACGACAATCAGCAAATAAGTGGCTAGCCAGATCGTGTGATTTAACACCACTGTATTATTTTTTGTGGCGCTATATTAAGCTATATGGAGCCAATCGAATCGATTGCAGCCTTGAAAAAAAATTTGAATCATCTTAATCTAAATTTTTTGTTTTATTTTGTTTTAAAAAACAAAGTTCTTGTTAAAAAATTCTCTATTTGTTGCAGTCAAATACTTTTCCCTTGAGCCATTTTTAAGGATTGAAAACAAATATTCAATCAGGTCTACATCTCGAGAAAAAAGAAAGCGATGATTTTCTTGGTTAACTGGGTTGGTTTTTCTTTTTCAAACCCAAATTAAATCAACTCAATGAGGCATTGATTATTTTACCCTCTTTAAAGAAAGTGAACGTAGATAATATTAAATAAGTCTCAAACAGTGGTCATCATCACTTTATTACATGACAAAACGAAGTTTTAGCGCCCATTTAACACAAGAAACCCACTAGTTTTGATAGTTGTTAATGCTTTAAATGTGAAAGGATTTTCACTTGTATTTTTCTCTTCTCTTTGCGTAGGAGATAATATGCATAATTATAGACTTGTGTTTAAACAGCTAATGAACAGCAGCAGAATTCTATATAATAGAATTCTAGACAATACGCTACAAATTAAATTATGTTGCAAATAATTTCTAGCATTTAAAAATAACAGAAGCCGATCTATTTTCTTTTGTTTCCGGGGATTTTTGTTTGTAGTTTTAATTTAGCGAATTGTTGTTATTTTTATTAGTCATGCAAAAAAAGTTGTTTATACAATTCCAAAAAATTTTAGGGACATTTTTTTATTTAAAAACGCTTAAGAGAGAGAGAAGAAAAAATTTGACTATCGTCGTTCTAGAGTTCTTTTTACTAATCGGTAGGATTAGCTTCTATATTTGTAACAACGCAAAAACGGAAAAAAGAAAAACGTAGAGACCATTTAATCGATGTTGTTTCAAATTTGGGGTAACCCTTTTAAAATTTAAAATTTTTTTAAGCTGCACTTGTTTACTTTACAGATACTCTTTTATCCACTTTATACTCCCGTTTTATCACTATTTTCGGTTATAAAGGCAATTTCTGTAGGCATAAATTTACTATGCCTTCACTAAAGTAGGGTCACGGCCAAAACTTTCAAATTTTTGAGGTATTATATCCTCTATTTTAGCAAAAAGCAATGACTATCTTCAAACGCCAGAGCTCCACAGATAAAATAGCGTGATAGTATCCATAAAGTTGAAACAATCTCTTAAACTTTATTCACATTTTTTTTTTAAATTACATTACAAAAACAAATTTATGAGAATGCATGAGACAGTGTAACGGATTCGCTTATACTCGAATAGCATCTGGACTGACAGCTAAAATCAAATAGTTTGAAAGAAGAAAAGTTTTTAAAAGAATAATTCCACATCTTCATACGACTTGTGTGAGACTTAAAACAAAAACCGTTCATTACATGAACTACAGCAATAACAACAACAAATTAATAGACTCCCATAACAATTGCTATATTTGACATAACTGTGGGGTTTGACAATATTTCAAAATATAAAGGAAATAAAAACAATTGTCAATGATAATGACGCTACAAAATGATGATGACGATAGTGACAACGACTTTAGTGACACTTTAAATTGTCATTTGCTTTTTTTATATAAATAAAATTATTTGAGCTTCTCTCTATCTCTCTACCAATTGGGCAAATCTCAACAACAAAAAACAACACTAGTGACAAACACGCAATAACAGTGATGTAAAAAAATTATTGACAGCCCAACTAAATAAATTAACAAATGCAATAAAAACAAAAGGAACAACAAATGTGATATAAAAAATGTAATAATTCACACACTTGCAGAAATGCTTAATTAATTAATACTTAATTGACGAATATTATATTGTTAGTTTGTTATTTTGTACTTTATAAAAATTTTCCAGTGAAACTTGTAGAGAACTCTCGGCTTTAATCTATTCGTTGTTGAATGTACTTAATTAAATTAAGGAAAAATAAAATTAAGTTTTTAAAAGACTTTAAACTTCAAATAAATAGTTAAATTAACAATTTGGCATTTCGGTTTGAATATTCGAAAAATTGGCAAACAAAAGTTATTGAATCCGATTTTATAGCAAGTGAATTATTTAAACCGTCTTCAGCTCAAGTTTTCCAATTTCTAATTTTTGCTCTTTAAAAAAGAAAAATTATTTACAAATTCTTGCCCTTTCTATGATGAACGCAGGAAAAATTAGACACTAGCAGAATGCAATTATCTGGATGGTTACATCTGTCATTTCTCTATCTATCTCTTTTTTTCTTGTTTTTTTTTTGTGGGGTATAATATCATAAAATACATCTATGAATGTCAGACAGTGGGGCCTTTTGCAAAAATCATAAGCTTTAAAGTAATAAAAATATTTAAAAATTTTAAAAGAAGACTTCTCAAGCTTCAGTATACATGATTTGCATGGTCATATGTTAGCCGAGGCCTTGTGCTGAGTGTTGACTTTACGAACATCATAACTTTTAAAGATATTGTTACGGAAGCGTTTTGTTTAAGTTTTAAAAGAAAATAATTAAGGAATAATGTAAACAACTGGGTATGCTGTTTATTAACTGCGTGGCTTGCTAAGAAAACTTATGCACGCAAAAAACAACAACTTTCTAGTTACAAACTGCGTAGAAATCTTATACACGCAAGACAACAACAACTGGGTATGCTGTTTACTAACTGCGCAGTTTTCTAAGAAAACTTATACATACAAGGCAACAGCAACTGCCTTAAAATAAATTCCAAGAAGAAGCTTTAACAGCATACAGACCAACCGTCGCCTATATATTGAATTAATAACATAACAACCCGATGTAACACAAAGGGAGTAGAAAATTCTTTATTTTTCTAGACCCCTAGCGGACAAAAATAAAAGACAGCGTCTGAGTGGATAGTTAGTTAGTTAAAACATAAGCCTCGTAAAGTAAAGACTTGCAGCTTTAGTAAATTGTTCTGTAGTGCCAACGTACAAATTTTACTTTGTGTGTAGTTAAAGTAAATAAACTTGTAATAAATTTTTTAAAAACTCCAAAATCTGGTGTTAATTATTTTGCAATAAAGAACTCAGCAACAGCAAAACTTTTATAAAAGGTATAATAAGTGTTCATTCGTTTTACAAAATTTTATCGTCAAATTTTGTATTTTTGCCACAGGTTTTGGGGAGAAGGTGTCACAGTGCGTCATCAGAAAATAGATGGCACAATGATAAATAAACTATAAGAAAAGCGTATGAAAATTTGTGACAAAATATGGTATGTAATTGCTCTATTTTGTATATAAAAATACTCGAAATTTTTTTGTAATTTCCTAAGAAATTAATATAAAACAAAACCTGACACACAATTTTGTGTTTACACCCCTTCCTTTTGCATGAGCACTTCAATCAAAACCATTAAACCACTTTTCCGATCAAATGATTTATTGCAATTCATGCATTAATGTATTCCTTAGAAATATATAGAGATCAAAAATATTGTATAAATTAGAAATGAATAAATTCCATTTACAAGATTTTCATTTTAATTGTAACCGAATTCCAACAATTGAATTTGTTATTCCACATTAGAAGCGTGTTAGCACGTGTTGCTATAGTTTTTAGTTAAGTAGTTTAGATTTTGAATAAAATTACAAATCAACCTCAAAATACAAAATTCTAGCAGATTGTAAATAAAGCAGCAGTATTACGATTGTTAACAAACCAAACCAATTTGTTATCCATTTCAATCATACATATTAAGTTCATTGAATAGTTTTTTTTTCTGTTTTATCTTTTAATTCTCTTTTTTGTATTTATTATAGTCAACATTTTTTTTATGGCAAATATAGTCAAGTGGTTGTGTATGAACAATTAATTCAGTAGGGTAGCATAGATTCATTCAAACCAGTATTTGTACAAGAGCACAAAAATACTGTTACGTTTATACCTTTTATAAAGGTTTTTTTTTTGTTACTGAGTTCTTTATTGCAAAATAAATAACACCAGATTTTAAAGTTTTTAAATTAATTAGAATTGTATTTACTTTAACTACATACGTTGGCTTATGTTTTAATTAACTAACTAACCACTCAGATGCTGACTTTTATATTTGTCCGCTAGAAATCTAGAAAACTAGAGAATTTTCTACTTCTTTTGTATCACATTTTGTTGCTGTTATGTTATTCATTCAATATATAGGCGCCTGTTGGTCTGTGTGTATTTTTGTTTTTGTTTTAATGTTGTTAAAATTTCTTCATGGAATTTATTGTAAGAAGTTGTTGTTGTCTTGCGTGTATCAGATTACTACGCAGTTTCTAAATAGAATATTTTTGTTGCTGTAAAAATGAACAACATTTTAAAGATAAATCTTGGAGATAGAGATCGTTACTTCTATTGCGAAGTTAACAATAACAACGTTGCTCTGTAAATTTGGCGTTGCTCATTGCGAGAATAATGTGCAATTTGTATACTTTTTTGTGTGTACAAGATTGTGCATCAGACGGGAAGGGTTGGAACTATATGAAAAAAATAAAGTGAGCTAGGTCAACGGCTCCGAAACATAAATGGCAACCGAAATAACAATATAACTCCATAAGATTTTTTGACTTCGCCGAGAATCGAATCATTGGATGTGTGGTTGAGAAAGCATGAGCCTTAAGCTTAGACCTTTTCGATCATAAATGTTTCCGGCGGAATTAAAACTCTCAATTATCGTATTAACCAATCAGGTCTTAACCTACCTAACAAAGTTTAATTTTCAGGTCAACATTTAGTTAAAGAATATGCTAGATATATCATACAGCTGATCGTAATTTATCTCGAAAAAGGCATTTCTTTATTTGTAACTGTATATATTTTACCCAAACGATGCTTTACTGTGGAAAAACACATAGCCCAAATTTAATTATTTAACCAAGATGCCTACAAAACGTCGAACCGTCGGTTGTAATGATAATCCAACCATCAGTTGTAAGAGTCCTTAGGCAGGCGCAAAAAAAGGTTCCTGCTATATAAAACAAGTAATAAACCAATGGAAACTACGTTTTTTTTAATCGATTTTTAAAATCTGTATTTCGGAAAATTGATGGCTACCATATTCTCCGCCAGCGCAGATTGACCTGCAATATCCCCAAAGTTTGTGGGGCGTTGGACTATCAGAGCATCAGCTTTAGGATTTTTACATACCCAACACTTCCTATTAAAAAACAATGTAGGTCAGTTGCTACTCTTCTATAAACAATTAATTGTTTTATTAATAATGATAATTGGGATTGAGTATATCTTGAGCGAATTAAATTAGCTGTTCATAGTTGTTGAAAGGGTATTAAAAAAAGTTGTTTTGCAGACGAAAGGGCAGAATTAAATTATTTTAAAAAGAGTTTTGCATTTTTGTTTTTATTAAGGGAATATGTGGCCCCCTAATTACTTGTGTTAAGTGGTTTCTTGTTGTTTATTGTCAGCACCTGTTTAACTTGCAATAGAACCACAACTGCTACTGTGGTAAATGTTATACCACCTCCATCTCGTTAGCGGCAATTGGCAACATGCAACGTTTATATTGTCTTTATTTATATAATTTTTTTTTTATTCTTTTTTTGGAAACCTCTCTCTTGTAAAAATGTTTACAAATACTTGTCAGCACTTAAAACCACAAAAAAACAAATTAAGCACACACAATGAGAATTATTTTTCAGTGGCTACCCAGTCAACACAAAATCAAGCGTTTACAATAATAATGTTTTTAAAAATTATGAAAATTTATAAATTTAAATTAATAATATTTTTTTCGTTCTTTTCGCAATTTTCGTAACATTAACGTTAATTTTGTAAGGTATATACGATGTACTCTTGTGTCGCTATTTTCCATGATTGCGGCTAAGGTTCTTTTTTGTGAGCTTATTTGCACAGACCTTATTTTAATAAGCTAAAGGATCTATAATTAAGCTAAACGACCATTTTAAATGCAAACGTTCTTTACTTATTTTCGCTATTTCACGTGTTATCAAACGATAAACACAAATAAATAAGTTCATTTAATAAAAAATTTACTTCAAAATTAAAGAAAATATTTTTGTGTTTTATTAAAGAAAGCTTAAACTTACTTTGCAATGCATTCGCAATTGAAATGTTTTGTGGGAAAAGAAATTAAAAATTACACAAAACTATTCATATAGAAGACAAGAATTTGTTGGTTTTTATCTTCTTTAATATTTTTATGCCGACATGCATCTATATAAAGTTAAAAACGTGTGGATCCCAAGCAATTAAACAAATAATCAACACGAAAAAATATTTTTTTATTTTTGCTATTGCTGCATTTAAAATAAATATACACCTATTGAATAACCACCGTTTAAAAAAATACAAAAGGTACTTTTTGCTCGTTTCTTTTAAATTTAGAAAGACTTTTAATTTTAAAAAAGAATTCGTTTTTTAACTAGTAGTAACATTGCAAAAAGTCTGTAACAAAACAAACCTTTTAAAATAAAAATAAAAACCTTTTAAACAAAAAAGCGTTTATACTTGTTAAGAAATGCTTTCACGTAAATACATCAAAAGCCACTTGATTTACAAAAACAACATTTGTATAACACTTAATTAGAGACGTCTCATCTGTTTCGTTTTTTTTTTAGTATAAACAACTATTGAGCGCAGACCGTCATTAATTTTAAAAATTATAAAATTAGTTATACGAACGAATGTCTTTTGAAATGCCTTAGAGCTTAAGAAAGGCTTAGCTATAAAACGCACTGCCAAATGATGCAAATCAAATAGAGAGATGCTTAAGCAGCGCTACGTATTTTTACAGATTGAGTTTGTAAATCAGTAATGACGTGATAAGGTTTACATCTGCACCGGCAGTCAGCCATAGTCAGATGATGGCCATTAACATTGTGAATGGAAAGCAACGCCATTCACGCCCTAGAAGGCCTTGAATACGTATATCCTCTGGTCACTCCTAGTAGCAATTTCACTCACTGTCATTCATACTCACTGGACCTGAACTCTTACGAGGACCTCGAAACACACAGCCACCATCATACTTCCAAAAGGGCCAACCTCAATTAATCAGCCAGAGAACAGCTAAATGCCTAAAGAGACAAATAGCGGAACTCTGCGGGCAACTGATTCCCGTGGAAATATAGTGTATTGTCCAGGTGAATCCTACTAGCCTTTAAGGGGCCTGGGCTCCCTTTTACCCCGCAAGACACCAGTCTAGATAGAATAGTAGGCTCCAAAAATACTATCATGTGCCCCCGGGGGGATGTAAACCAGCAATCAAAACGCACAACATATGCACACAAAATTGTGTTGAGCGCTATGCGTATAATTTGGCCTATTTAGTTTGTTAATGAGCAACCCCGCCATCAAAAGTGAAAGCTGAGCGAGATTACATAACGGTCAATATGCTCGTTCCAGCACTATGATGAATTTTTTTTGTGTTTGCTCGGAATATAACGCTTTGACATCCACACGTATCGACTTGTTGAAATCCAAATTTGTCGATTATTTAATTTTGAGCAATGTGCCTGTCAATTGGCCTTTAAGGTTGCTCAATTTCGAAATCGATGGTTTTTGCAACTATTTTTGGTATATGTCCAGCAATGCATGAAAAAGTTCACATTCAATATGAGCTTTGTCAAGAACGGCGGTAGTGGTTCGGTGCCCGACATATTTTGATGTTTCGGGTTTTTTTTAACAAGAAATTTGTTTTTTAATTGCAGCAACACCAACAACTTAATATTTTTATCATTAAGTTTTTTGACGTATTCGTAGTAGATGCATTGGCAATTGTTATGATGAATTTAATTTCGCAAGAAAATCACATTCAAATAACTATGAAGATGGTGGTTCTGTTCTGGTTACATTTTGTAAAATTCGTAATATTTTCGGACAACATAATCGGCCTTCTGAGACTGCTATTAAAAATATGGCGGTTAAATTTAAGGCGACACGCTCTATAGAAAATGTACGAACACCAAGGCATGTTTGAACGGATCGTTCAACTGAGGCTATGTCAAGGGCAGACTCTATACGGAGCCAATCGAATCGATTTTAGCTTTAAACCTCAAAATCCGCGATGCGATTAACGAAGTAGAATGATCACTTTGTCAAAAAGTAATTAAAAACTTTAAGGAAAGAAACGACATCTGTCAGCGTGGTCGTGGTGGACATTGAGCAGATATCATTTTTCTTTTATTATTACCAAACTTTTCTCTTCGTAATGTAATAACAATTTTTATTTTAATCAAAATTTTTGGTTTTATTTTGTTTTAGAAAACAACCTTCGTGTTGAAAAATCCCTTATTAATACCTTTTATTTATTATTCGAATAAAAGCTTTTTTTGATTTAATTTCTTGTGTATTTTTTTTTTTTTTGTAATTTAATGTTTTGCCGGGCTTAAAGAAAAACTTTTGATTAATACTCCTTTGGCATTTGTTTGTGTAAACAGTTGTCGTTCTGTGAAAGATATCTGACTTTTCAAAAATTATCTTCTCATTTTACAGCAAGCATCGTTGATCATAAACATTTTGAAATTTTATAAATACAAACGTTCAAAAGGAGTTAAGAAAAATGTTTTCATAGAATGTTCGTTTCCCAAAACACAAACATGTGTAAATATTTTTTCCAAAAATATATTAAAGAAGTACTTTTTAGAGAAAACACTGCTTTCCAATTGCATGGGTTATTTACAGAAATCCCTAATTTTTACTTCAAGTACTCTTCTTATTTATTGCAAAGAAAAAATCCAAGGAATCACCTTTTCCAAACAGAATATGCATTAATTTATCTTAAAATTACAAACTTAAACAATCCATTTTTGACAATCCATTTTTGAGATGACATGACTTTTCTCACAGTAGATATTTATAGAAGAACACATTTCTGATAGAAAAAATTACAAGAAATTTACTTTTTCCACAAGAATATTTTTCAAAGAAAAGCCGTCTTTCTTTTCAAGAAAAATCATTCCCCCTTTTCAATTTTTCCCTAAATAACACTATTTCCAAAGAGCATCTGTTGAAAATGATATCTGCCATAAAAGATAAATTTATATATTTTTTAACACAAAATAAACTGCCGTCAAAACATGTTCACATCATTAACAGTGACTGTGACAAAAACAAAAACAAAACAAAAACCAAAAGATTATTTTGTACAAAATATCCAATTTTAATAATAATTTATTGTTGTCCAATATTTTTAGCTCATGATAATAACAAATTTTCGCTAATAAGTAAATAAGTGTGTAATGCCTTGTATTTGTAATTGTAATTATAGAGTGCTTTGAATATATAATATGACAGTATGACATAGTAATAATAATGAGTTATTAGAGTTTTAAAATAATATTTACAACAATGTTTCGGAAGAGAACAGCGGAGGATAAAAGTGAGCAAATGCAATTAATAGTAATCTGAACTGTTTTCAATGTTATAAACTTAAGAAATCTAGACAATTTTTAGAAAACTAGACAGTGTACTTCCGGAGGGCACGCAGCCTTGATGGATCACTTGCATATCTTGACAAATGCCATCGCAAAAAACGCTGCACCAGTAGCCTGGGCTAGCCAGAAGTGCCAATCTGGAAGAGAGTTAACTTAATACACCCACACTGGTACCAATGGAACCAGTTGCCCGCAGTGCTACGGCCTATTTCTGGCTATTGGTGAAACCCCCCGGGGAATTACGTGGAGGCTGAGGGGTAATTGTTGCTTAGAAAAAAGTATCCGAAGAGATGTTAAAACGCAGGTTTAACAACCAATACCCTAGCTTGCGCATGCAACAGGATAAGGAGTTGGATAGTGTCCAACTTTTCAGCAAGGAGTTAGGGCACGGCCCTGCTACTGTGCACTCAGAAATTGCAAAATTTAAAATTACCACCTTAATGCGAACCGATAGCATAAGACATCTCATGCTAGGAATCCTTCCTTTACTCGTTTCACAGTTTTTTAGTAGCACTAAAGGAGCGTCTTGACTTTTTAAAATATCTTAGAATATTTCATTGGCTTCCGAATAGAAAAGTTAACTTTAGCCGTTCTTATCTTAAAAGCTAAAAATTTGTAGTTGTTAAAATTGTTCGAGTGAAAAAAATAACCACTATTGCTGGTTAACGCAAGTGTTATTAGAGTTATTAGTTATAGCAATTTGTTGCCAAACATGCCAACTAAAGTTTGTTTTAAGGGATTAAAATTCTAAAATCACGATTAGTTAGATTACAGCAGTATGATTTGAAATAAGGATAAAAATGTTTGAATTTTTAATTTAATCTCGGGATGAAGTTACAAAAATGACTTAAATCGTATACTCGTACATTTCTTTTATTCTTTTAAATCAAATTATTTATTCCTATTTATATTTTCATTATGATTTTGATATTTTTTTATATTTTTACAAGCTATTTTGAAGAGTAGCAGTGTGGAACAGTGTACCCATCTCCGTTCTTCTTTCCACGTTCTTTTGCTCTGCTCTATGTGGTGTTGTTTTGTTAAAACAGTCTCATCTAATTTGTGTAGAACTCTAACTCGCTAATAATTTTTCAATATCGTGCACCAACATTAAGTTTCTGCCTCTGTTTGGAAATAGTGTAGTGTAATCAGCCGTTCAGTTTGATGTATAAGTAGAGTAACAAATAGTCTTGATTGCAAGGTGTTTAATTACCAAATTACCTTGTAATCAAGACTGTTTGTTACTTTACTTATGCATCAAACTGAACGACTGGTTACACTACAATAGTTTGGATCGCAAAAAGCAGTAAAACACAAGTAGATGCAAGTCAAGTGACCTCTCTAGATATTTCCAGGGCGTTTGATAGAGTGCGGCATGATGCACTTCTGTCAAAACTTGTTGCTTTTGGAGTCGGTGGTAATTTCTGCAGATTTATATCAAGTTTTCTCAGTAATCGCACTATACGAGTTATTATAGATTGTATTTTATCAAGCGAATTCAAGATTAATTCAAGGGTACCACTAAACTTCGTTCTTTCTCTTACCCTATTGCTTATTTTTCTAAATGACCTTCTTAATTAAGCTTCTAACTCTGTATATACTTTCGTAGATGAAAACACCATTTGTTATTAGTATTCATACAGTAATATATCGAACCAGTTGGTGGTGGGTTCCAAAAGGCCGAACATGAATAATAAACTCAATCACGACCTCGTAACAATCTCCGAAAGGGACGTGTTAATAGAGTCGATTTTATGCTTACGCATAGATATTTGTTCGAAAGCGGTGCTGCATCTGTTACTATGGGCGATAAAAGTATTAAAGAATCGAAAGCTCTTGATGGTTTTGGCATGAAAATCCAATTTCATTTTCGATGTACTAAGCACATTTTTCCGGTTTCTAAAGAAGCTTTCAAGTGCTTTGGTTTTCTTAAACGGTCTAAAAGATACTTTAATCCATTCGATCTTCGTACTTTACAATTCTCATGCATGAACCGGCACCCGAAAGTCTATTCTGGAGTTGCTCGACCGCATACAAAAGAGGGCCAAGAGGCTCATAGAAAAGTATAGAAAAGTATCCGATTCAATGGAATATCTTGAGCATCGACGCAATGCGGGTTAAATTTTACTATTTTATCGTTACTACAATGGTAAGTGCTTTAATCAAATTGGGGAACTTGTTCCGGTTTCTCGTACGTTTTTCCATTTAACATGATTTTCTTTGAGAGTCCTTCCGTTTGTGGTTGATTAGCCTGTGAATCGCGCTACGCATTACAGTGGAAATTCGTATTTAAGCAGAACGGTTTGTATGTAGAAGAAACTCCTTCCAGAGGTCTTTCCTCTCACTTTCAGTGTAGGAAAATGCAAATTGAATATCTACTCCCTCACTACTCCCTCTTTTCTCCTCCTCATAACTAATTTCCTGGTTCTAGCACAATACATTGCATGAGTAGCGATCATCGCCTAAGTGCTGGTCCGAAAAAAAAAGAATTTTTTAACTGATTTTGATGTTAAAAAAAATTTTGCTATAAATCTGGCTGTAGAACTTTGATTTTTACTTAACATGTTCGTGTTGCACTTACGTCTTTGCATACAAAGTATCAGCTGCCAGCTACATTAAGCGTCATGTAGTTAGTTAACAATTTTGAACATTCTTAAGGTCTTTGTGTTCCCCCATAAACTCTTATTGATCTTTAAGCTTTAAATTATCTTCCTCGAATATATTTTTTTCTATTTATTTTCAGAGCGAATTTCCGTATTTAGATTTTCTGCTGTTGAGCAGCTTTTATATGCAACATTTTTTACTGCAACCACTTGATTTATAAATTTTCAATTTACAAAAAACGCCAACTATTATACCAAAAATAGATACAAAATGTAAAGCCAAAAATAAATACAAAAGATAAAAGCAATAACAACAATAAGCAGGCATACAATATGCAGTTTAAAACGTCACGAAGCCTATTTATTAAGAGCCAGAAATAAAATTACAATAAAAATCGGTAGCTTTATTACGCGTATAAAATATCTTCTGTTTAAATCTTAAATATTATTTGCAAATAAATTCAAATTGTTCAATTAAAGTCTACAATTTAAAGTGGATTTTTTATTTCAATAAATTTATCGTGGGTTTTTGTTAAAATAAAAATATCTGAAAAAAAATTGGAAAAATTGATTGTCATCAAAAATGTGTGAAACATCTGCAAAACAAAAAATATTAAATGATGCAAAACTGTATGGAAAAAAACAGTTTATTCAACGTTTCATTATTATTTTCTGTTTAATTAAGGGCTGTTGGCTGGCTGTTCAATTAAACAAATTAATATTGGGTATCAAGTTGATTTTGTGGTTGTGTGGGAAATTTTTTTGAAAATCTGTTACATTTTCATTAGAAACAATTTCCATTAAAGTATCTTTATTAAACAGCGTTATTTTGCTTCACGAATAAAAACGGGGAACTTTAGTTTATATATTTTATTCTGTTATTTGTTGCTTAGTTTCAGAAGTAATATTGTAATACATAAAGTAATATTGTGTTACTTTGTCTGAAAGAGGAGGATGTACAGGAAATGAATGTTCGATAGAAGAAGTGCCGGCTTGCATATCCCTGTAATTAAATTTATTTTTTGCTTTAAGGACAGAGTAGCCAACTATTAGGTGTTGAGTGTTGTTATTTTTAAGCTGACTAAAATTAATTTAAATTTGTATTCCATTTTTCTCAATTTATATAAATTATCCATCTCCAACAACAAATAATATTTGAATTTTTAATCAAAAACTCCCGGTTTACTATAATTTTGTTTTACTTTAGTGTTCGACTGCAGATTTAGTGCTTGAAGTAAACTGAAACAAGAACATACTTAATAGAATCCTACAACTCAAAAATAATCCTAAACTTTTATCTACATATACGTATAGCACCCATTCTACCAGCAACAGAGTTTCCTTAATACTCACACCTACATTATTACAAGCGTTAAGGAAATAACTAAAACAAAATGCCAGATCTTTCAAATTGCAGAGCTGGGTAAATCAGATTACTTGAAAAGATTAGTAGGTTCTTGTAGTTCGGAACTAAATCAACCCAACGGATTTATAAAAATATAGAATAATTTTTGTATTAATTTTAAGAAAATTATTTTAAATGAGATATAAAACAGAAGAACTAAAAATTAAATTCACACATATATATATAAGTCGCATAACTGGTAAAGGTGTCACCATTTTTATGGCAACTACATAAAAACACTCACAAAATTCTTTGTAGAGAAATTTTCAAACGTCGTTAAAATTGTAGAATTTGCTGTTTAGGCTTTCTCTTTCTTTATAGCTTTTTGTATATACTGTTACGTTTATTCCTTTAAATAAGCATTTTGCTATTTTGAGTTCTTTTATTGCAAAATAATAACACAGTTCTAGAGTTTTAAATAAAGTTACTTATTTTCAGTACACACAAGATAAGCACCATCCTGCTTTTTTGTCTTTACTTACTGCTGACTCAACTTGACTACATTCATTTGCCCAGCAAGTAGTGCCTATAAGCCGCTTTAAGCAGTTCACGCATATACAAAAATATTCTACTTTCAGTTTAGGCACCAGCTAGCCGATATGTTTTGTTTTGTTATTTGTTAACTGTTTTTGTTTTCTTTTGTTTATCTTATTTGATAAAATTTCTTATAATCATGTTGTTGTGTCGTGTGTGTAAGTTTGTGAAGTGCACAGTGGGTAATTTTTTCACCTTTTTACACATAATTATTTTCTTTTAAAACTTAATAAATCGTTTTCGTAATAATACGATAATAATAAAAAAATTCTAGCTATAACAAAATAAATCTGAAGAAAAGCACTATAAAAATTATCTTCTAAATTTTATCGAAAATTTCTAATATATTTAAATTAAACACATTATATGGAAGAAGATAATTTATAAACATGGGTGCATAATACATGTCTTCTTGTCGTACGACTTGTAGTTAGTTTGGTTAATAAAAATGTAACAAAAAAGTATTTAGTTGCGCTATATTCAGACAATTCATCATAATTTTGTGCATTGTGTGAATAATACTAAGAAAAGCTAACTTTTTTTACTTTTATTTGGGTACGGTTTTCCGTCGAAAAGAACACTGAAAATGGCAAACGGCCGAAACCGGTTTGTTCACAAACCGACGGAAAACCGTACCCAAATAAAAGTAATTTTAACCCCGTCGGAAAATCCAAGCACATATCTAACTTTTTTTCTTTAAAGAATTGATTTTTTCCCCAAAGATTTAAATTTGTAATGAGAAAAAAAATTATTGTTCTCTTAAATTTACTAAGTTTCATTTGTCAGAAAAAATATAGTGTTACACAAGACGACTCTTGTGTGACAAAATTGAATTTACTGACAAAAGTACGATTTTGTTGTATGTATGTAAGTATGTTGCAGCAAAAGATCTTCTTTCTGTTTTTTACTTCCGCTCGGAGGCACGTGTGTTCGGAGGTAGAAGGTGGCAACAGTCGCCTGGGCTAATAGCAGCCCCAAACTGGAAGTGCTATAGGACACTCGAAGTCCGACCAGTGACTTATTATACATACTCTGGTATCACGGGAACCAGTTGCGCGCTGGGCTACAGCCCTGTTCTGCTTATTGTCGAGGCCCCTCTGGGAGCAATGTAATGGCTTTGGTTTAATCGAGCTTTGAAAAAAGTTTCAAAGACATGTTAACAAAAAAGTTAACATTCAAAGTCGTAGGTTGTGCATTAAACAGGACTAGCAGTTAGATAGTGTTCAACTCTTCAGCAAGAAGTGGGGCATGGCCCTGCTACTGTGCACTTCAAAATTGCTACTAAGTCGTATGCACCTAGTGGGTATGCGGATATGGTAGCATATTGTGTTAAATTATTTGTTCCCCGTGGTACAAAATTTTATGATGGCATATATCTCCAAAAATATTTTTTTGTTGTAAAATATAGCTGTTTGGCGTACTCTCCAAAAGCATACACACATGCACAAGAGGAAATTTCTCTATTTATAAATCACACCCTCTATAATGAAATTATGATGAAAACAAAAAGGAAAATATTTGCAGGTCGTTTGTGATCTGCAATAAATTTTAGCCCCACAAAAGTGTTTTGCTTACTCAGAAGTCTATAGCAAGTTTTTGCTAATTTCGGATATTGATTGATATCTACCTGTAAGAGCTTTGAATGAATACCAATGGTTTGTTTTTATGCCTAAAGCAAAGCAATTTAACAATTTGAAAAAAAAACTATTTTACAATCAGTGCAAATCAATTTAAAAAACAAAGTACTTTTGTGACCAACTGTGCATGACTTTGAAATTGACTAAAAATTATTGTTTTCATCCTGAAAATGCAACGTTATGCCTCATAAAGGCGATTTGAAAAATAAATAAAATGCTTACAAATTAGCAAAGTAGAAAAAAAATATTTAATTCCATTTTGTTAGAAAAATTGTTCTGGTGCTCACGGTCGGATCGTGCCGGGTTTACAATGGAGTATAGCCGTGTAGGGGACACTCAGGGCTATGACACAGTGCTAATGCTTTTACATTCCCTAACGAACTTTAGAAGTTATGCTCTATTAAGTGAGAGAATTTAGAACAAATTTGGACCTCTAAAAAAATTAATTTCTAAAAATCAATAATCAATTAAAAACATTTCAGTTTTCTTGTACTCGTAGTTAAATACAATTTTTTATTATTTCATTACGCTATCATACAAACTTTGCCCCGTTTAAAAATCTTATATAACAAAAAAACATCTATATGTTTATATATATAAAAAATTACTAAGAAATTTCTCATTTTAGCAAAATACTGAAAATGCTTATTTTGAATCACCCTGTTAAGTGTGATATAGTTAAAATAAAGTTTTAATTTTTTGGCTCCCTACTTTCGAATGAATTTTTACAATTAGGGGCCATTAAAAAAAGGACTTTTGGCCGCTTTCTCGTAAAATGGTCCACTATGCACCGTCAGCTTAAGGCCTTGCAGCCAGGTGCTCACATTAATCCTCACGTTCTGTTTACTCTTACTCTTTGGAAGAAGTAAATTGTTTATTGTTAAGCGCTATTTTACATGGAAAAAAAATTTACTTTCAATTTATAAAAAAAAAAAAATTATTTTAAAAATTAAATACATGTTCACAAAATTTGAATTATACAGAAAAGCTTTTCTTAGCGATTATTATATAATGTGTTTTATTACATTTTTGCATGCCAGAGTAAAGAATCAACTTTGGTTAATTTTTGTTGTTGTTTAGTTTCAATATATTCGCAGCAAAAAATAACAAAAGTTCAATCAGATTGTTCTCAGCCGCGCAACAAAATGTCAGAAAAAGCCATTTATTTTAAAACTTCTTGTGAAAGAATACAAACATTTTTTTTTTTGAAAAGGTCAAATGCTAATTTGCAATTCAATTTAAATTTACCTTAAAGCTCATAAATGTTTTGCAATGCGTGTTGCTGTTATTGATAGCATATTGTGGACGCATTGGTTCTGAGTCATTCCTCAAGCGTAACAAAAGTTTCACTTTTCCATTCATTTTGTTTTTTTTTTTTTTTTTTTTTTTAATTTATTTTCTTCCTCGGATGACAGACACAGCCGAGAGTTTAATTTATGAGACTTTCGTTTTGTGAATGTTATACATTTGTATACACAAGCAAGAAGAAGCAGACTTATTTATTAACCTTAAGAAAGCCACAACTAATTTCTTAAATTTACAACTCTCATGTTGCCATAAATTACTATAAATGAATTATTATTTGAACTCGAGCTTAAGAAATAAGCAATCCTCTTGGAATATTGAAAAAGAAACATTATGATGAAGAATTTTTGTTTTAATGAAATAAAATTCTGCTTGCGTTTCTTTCGACATTAAATTAGTAAAATTATCGTGTAGTGTTTACAGATTATTAACGTGATTTGTTTTCTTAATTTGAACTTGTATAATTGCTGTTGCTAAAATGTTTACGGCGCAAAATTAGCACAAAAATTTTTGCTTTAAGTAAGAAGTCGAAAAAATACATAAATTATACAAATAAAGGGTGGAAAGCAAGAAATAAAGAGGTGAAAAGAAAGAGAAGAAAAGAAAAGAGAAGAGAAGAGAAGAGAAGAGAAAAGAAGGGAAGAAACTGATTTGAAAGTAAAGAATAAAAAAAGTAAAGGAAAAGAAGCAATTAGAAGCAATAGGAAATGTATCTCAATTTTTTCTGTCAATGAAAATAATCGCATGACTTTTAACATAAAAAGAGAGCGTCCATTACTTTTAACCAAAATTAGACGAGAAAAATGTATTAATCTTCACAGTTATCTAAAGGTAAGCACATAATAAACAAATAAGAGACAATGGAATTTTTTTTTTTAAGAGAAGTAGCACTTCAGGCAACAATGCCTATTAAGTCAAGTACCGTGCTACATTCTTTAGGAAAGGGATAGAGAAGAGATGAAACAGGTGGTGAAAGTAAAAGGATAGTCGGAAATTAACTGCCGTATAAAAGACAGCACAGCGACCAGTGACTATGCCTTCATCGCTGAGCAGCCCCACCGATAGTCAGATTATATTTTTGTAGTGAAAAAAAACAAGGTCTTCGTTGGGAATCGAACCCACAACCCCCACACTGAAAAGCTAGTACACTACCTACTAGCCTACAGTGGCACCTAATTATACACTAGAAAGCGTTATAGAGTTTAATCACAAACAATCTTTTGATTTAAGTCAATAAAGCCCTTGGCATTGATCACATTAATCTTGCTTTAGCGCCCAAGTCAACCTTAGAACCTTAGAAACCGATATTGTGTTTCAAAAGCTATTATCTAATTTAGTGAACCTGACAGGAAAAGCTTTATATAAAAGTAAACTTTTGTAACTTGAGTAAAATAACGCAAAAACTAAGTCTCCCTAAAAAAGGATTAATTTCAACGGTTGAAAAATATTTCATTTCTTTGAAACAGTTGGTTTATTATTTAATGATAGCAGCAAAATAGCTTGCTACTAGATATCTGTATAAAAAATAGTTTCTTGCTGTAAGCATCAATACAATTTGCAAAGAGAATGCTTTTTTGGCACCGTAACTCATAATAATTTAATTAAGTTTTGAAAAATTTTTTTTGGATATTTGTAGGAAAAGATAATTATTCGTATTTGTGCGTGAAATAATTTTTAATCACACTAATGGATGTCATAAAGATTGAGTTAATTAAATGTGACAATTTCTTAAACATAATTGTGAGGATTAAGTCAGTTTATTTTATCATATCCCAGCAAACATATGGTATGCATTATCTTTTTTTTCCTTCTTAGATTATAAATTCTATTACCGGTTTTCATGGAAAATCGTGATGTGTCCTTTATGCGAACTTTTTTTTTCTTAGCTACACAAGATTCATATAGTTAAAGTTACCAGTATGCGAAATTTTTGGATGTCATAAGTTAAAAAAAAATATCAAGCTTTTAAGCCTTTGTTCAGTTTGGCCACTTTTCACTAACTGCTGTCCTTTTCATGTAATTGTGTACCCACTTTTCATCCATTGACTTTCATCCTTTTAAAATTTTTTTATTTTTAAGTTAGCATTTGTAATAAATTTTTGCTCTTTGAAACCAGCTTGTTACCTGGGCACCTTTCAAGTTTATCATGTTCCAGCAGAATTAAGAAGACACTGCGTTTTTAAATTTTCAGTTGCTTCCATACTAAACATTGGGTGTTTGATTTGATTGGTGGAAGATTATTCAAGGTTTTTCAATGTTTTTGCAGTTGTGATATTCGGACAACTCTAGCTATCTACATAAATTTCAGACGATAAATAGATTAAGAAAGACTCTCTGGGACAGCGCCCTATTCCTTCATACATGCCAAACTCATTGAGTTAGACGACATTATTATTTTTTTATTCAATGAAACGATCGCAGCTTAACCGCTGCAAAATCATGCGATAGAAAGTACCATCTAATCCACTATATTCTATAAACATTATTTTTCCTCACTACCGTTTTATCAGATCGATTAGGCGACCAAGTGGCGAGTTCCGCAGGCCATCATGTAGATCAATCTACAGCACAATTGATTTTGCGCGGGTGGATGTGTATATGATGGAAATGGCTGTGAAGTTCCTGGAGGGCGCACGTTCTTTAGGTAACTCCCTGGTTGCGGGGTGCTTTTCTGCGTCGCGTGATTCGGAGACTGTTAGGATGTCCCGGTATCTCTGCCCAATGGACTTATTAACTTTGAAAGAGGCTGGAATTCTTTACAAGGATGCAGACCTCTTATTTTATCATAGAAGGGTACGTTCTCTGAGCATTCAGGACACTGTGTATAATACCGCTCAATAGTTATAGTTTTTTGTCAATTGTGAATTCATTCTTTTTTTGTTTTCTTTGAATTTGTTATTATTGTTTTTTTTTTTGTTTTTTTTGTTATTTCTTATTTTTCTATTGTTCTTGTTTTGTTTTCTTTCTTTTTTAGTTATAAGTTATTAGTTATAAGTTATTAGTTTTAAGTGTTTCATATTTTTAAGTAGATTCTAAGAGCGTTCCTTATTATTTGGAAAATAAATTAACCTCTGAAATCTGAAAAAATCTGAAAAAGATCGATTAGGCATGTTCAAGCTGAGCAGCACTACGGCTTTTCCAATAAAGCAAAGCTTATACAAAATCTTGAAAGACCTCCTAAAACGAGCCGCCTTTTCAACGTGGAAAGCGTATGTTACCAGAGAGGCACTTTTAAAATGGGACAGTATATTCGAAGAAACACGCTCATTGTTCACTTGTATTTCCAATGTGGCACACCAATCGATGGTTTTGTGAAATTAATATTTTTTTGTAAAATTATGTCTGGCTGAATTATTTTCTTACAAGTTTATCTTGAATTTTGACTTCTAAGTCAACAAGGGCTTTATTAAAAAAGAAATTTTATAGGTAGAACCAAGTTTTTGGAGGGACTAAATTTGCCTCGCTTATGCAACTTTAGTCCATGACAATGGTTTTTACCTTATCAACGTAAGAAGCATTGAATGTTAAAGAAAAATTCGTAAAATATTTTTAGTCCACATCTTCGTGTTTTTTGTCGACTAATTCTGCTAATTTTTTATTGATAAGAGTTCAAAGCTCCTTGAAAATGTTATTAGTTTTGTAAGAAAATCCATATATCATTCCTTAACACGAGAACACATTTAATCGAATTTTCTTACTAATAAAACATTAAAAAATAGCTTCAACAGAAATAATATGATAATGTGGTTACAAAAACAAAAAAATTTGGTAGTATAGAGCTTAAGCAAAAATACTCTATAAGTATGCTTAATTCTTTAGGCTATTAGCACATAACGTTAATGAGAAACAACATTAGTAACAAAAACAAGGCCGAACCAGGTTTCTCTTAGTGGCTGTGCAGTATTTTGTTGTTGTTGTTTTATAGGAAATAAAAAATCGACTAGATCAAGCTGCCAGATCTTTCTAAATTATGACAAGTTCGGCGTTTTAAATCTCTTATAACTTGAAATTCCATCAAGCAAAACGTATACCCTAAAATATACATGTGTACAGCAAGTTAAGAGTGTGTGTTCGTAACAAACATTGTTTGTTTAACAATTTAATTTTTTTAACATTTAGTAATTCGATTTTAGTATTATATGTATAAAATTTAATACCGAATATTTACAATGTATATTTCTAAAGTTTTCTTTACTATATAACCATCTACACGAATGTTAACTTAAATTTTGTGTGACCGCTTTTAAACATTAATAATAATTTGTGTTTGTTGGGATGCGTTATATCTTAACTAGCAATCGTATCACTTTGCTGGCACAAAAGTGCTTTTATGCTTTTATAAAAATAATAATTTTGGCACTTTTATATGTGCAAAAATGTTAAAACTTAATAATAAATTCTATTATCGTTTTAATTTATTATACAGCACGTTTATTTGACGTGCGTTTCTAAATTAAATTAAACATTTTTGTGTATTTTTTATGCTGATTCTTTTCTATTTGCCTGAGTTTTAATAGAAGAACTACCAGCGTTTTAAGTGAAATAACAATTATTTATTTCAAACGTACAAGTTTAGATTGTTAAATTACACATTGTATAGCATAATATTTGCGTATTATTAATACGAGCATTCATGTATTTAGAAGCAAAAAGGAAAAGCTCGTTTACTTTCATATAAAAATTAGATTTAAAATAAAACAAATGCAAATATTTTCTTATTCCGCTCGTACACATTTGAAATGAAGTTTAATCGTTGACAAAAGGAGAACAACTGTGTTGTGTGTTATCAACTTTCGTTGTTTTATGTAAATTGTAGGGGATGGATGGATGGATGGACGTACTTCAATTCTAAATTTTGAGTGTTTTAGTTCAATTGTAGAAATGTGCCTGCCAGCAGTATGCAAATTTAAACACAATTTACAATGTACGTTTTAATGTGGTTTCAAAAAAGATATGCCAAAATGTTGCTGGTGATTGAAAATGAAATTATCAAACTGCAACGGAAGAGGCTGGACTATACGTTGGATTCTATTATTTAACGTGTTGTTAATTTATAACATGAAAAAGTCATCAATTACTCGTAGTTGGTAGTTGTTTAATTTCAAGGCTATAACAGCAAAAATTTTAAAATCATTGTCCCTTTATTTAATAATTTAATTGTGACATTTTGGTTTTGTTTTTATATGCAGGTTATTGATTTATTTATTTAAATAAATAAAATTTCAATATAATTTTTTTTTTTTTTTTTTTTTTTTTTAAGAGAAGTAGCACTTCAGGCAACAATGCCTATTGCCTAGTCAAGTGCCGTGCTACATTCTTTAGGAAAGGAATAGAGCATAGATGAAACAGGTGGTGAAAGTAGAAGGATAGTCGGAAATTAACTGCCGTATATAAGACAGCACAGCGACCAGTGACTATGCCTTCATCGCTGAGCAGCCCCACCGACAGTCAATTTTTATTTTTGTTGTGAAAAAGAACCAAGGTCTTCGTTGGGAATCGAACCCACAACCCCCATATTTACAAGCTAGTACACTACCTACTAGCCTACAGGGGCAAAAGTTGATCTGTTGGTAATGATAACCATCTTTATGGTCCCTACATTAGCCGTTTAAAGTCTGGAAAAACTCTCAAATAGTAAAAAACGAAAGAGATTCGAGCTCGAGACGACATTTTTCAAAAATCGAACTTCGATCAGTTCAAATATTTGTATTTTTTTTTTCAGAAGTTTTTCGATTAACTAATTTTATTAAACAAATGCTTTCTTTATGTTTATGTCATTTTTTGTTTTTGTTAACGTTTCATAAACATCATTCTCCAAATATTCGCTTGATCGACGCCTTTAAACTCTATAACACTATGTGAGGAATATTTATCGTGACTGTACAAGCAACGTTATATTCTTTGGTTTTAATTATAAAAGAGAATTTAATAAAATAAAATAGTTTAAGCAATTTTGATGGAACATACGAATATTTTTTTAAATACCCACAAACCTATTTTGTTTAATAAAGAAAACCGAACTAGTAGACGTTTGCAAAATTATTGTAAAAAATCGGCAGCAAGTAAGTAAGTGTTCATAATATGCAACACTGATCGCAAGCCAAATATATACAACTCTATTTGTTAAAATTGTCATATTGTCAACAAGAATAACTGTATGAATTTTTACCTTTTTTTTACACGTTTTATTGAAGTAAAAAATCTATTTAAATTCTCTTCTTCGACGGTTTTATTATTTAATTTTGGTTTGCTGCCGCAAAATAGGTTTTAAATCAAATAAAAACTAACAGTAAGTAAATAAGGTTTTACGAATCTCTTGAAAAACCAGGCTGATGATACTAATTTCCATGCACGGCAACTAGGTTTACTTTGTTTTTGTTAACCTGAATATTTTTTCCCCTAGAGTTTCGGAGAAGCCACACGTGCTTATTAAAAGCAAATTCAATCACAATTACATCAGTGGATACTTTTTGAAAAACCAGGCTGCTCAAGCAATGACCCAGTAATTCTGTCTAGTGTTTTGTTGACATATTGATATCACCACAATGTGGCGTTAAAAGTATTCATTTGAATTGGAAGGAGAGTGATTTCTTCCAGATATGCTTAACACTAAATGTTTTATTGATGACGACTTATTTTTTTAAATTATTATTTGCAATAAATGAATCACTTTTCTATATTTCTTTCATTTGAAAACTTTAGTGAATACAATTAGCTGGCACCGCTTTACATCTGGAACGACGAAGATAAAGAAAGTATTTCTAACGGGCAAATTAAGTGATGACAAAATAATGGCGGACCCTAATATTTCTGCGTACCTGAAATTGATTGCGTCTTAAGTAAATCCAAATAATAGTAGAAATCAAATTTGGTGTGCAGCTTCGTTACAAGTGCTCGCGCTGCGAGTTGAAGCCCTGTCAAATCCTTGTGAGATATTTCAGGATTTAATCGTTTGGTGTCCTTGTAGAAATCGGTTCGAAAAACATTGTTTGCATAAATAAAACAAGAAAAAACTTATTTATTTACAAAAAACAAATAATAATAATCACATTAACTAGAATTTGACGGTATCCCTCTATTTAAAATAATCCAATATGATGAGGAAGGCTATTTTCTTTTTTTAGTAAAAATGTTTGCTAAATTCCTGTACTTTAGTAAATTAATTACATGAGTTAAAACAACAACATTGCCTTGGAAAATATCTTTAGTGCGCTTTACGTCTTATGCAGATGTCTCTCAAAGAAGCACATTCTGTGAAACCAATAAGCTTTCGAAAATTCTTGTGAGATTGCCTTATGATTACCGTTTTCAAAATATTTAATGCCTTTCAAACTTAAAAAGCTTTTGAAGAATTATAAACCGGTTTAAACCACAAATGTTCCCCTTGTAAAATAAATCCTAATAAAAGAAGGCTTCCAAAAAGTGTTTTTAGCAGCCTGAGAAAAACCTCCAAAAAAATTATCTTTCTTAATTAAAATAAAATCAAAAAATATATAAAATTATCTTATCAAGCAATTATAAGTGCCCTACGACCAGCCAGTAGTTCCTTAAGGTACAGAAATACTTTATTCTTGTCGTGGCATTATAACGCTATTAAGCGTATAATAAAAAATGTATGTGATAAGTTTCACGTCAGCGCCTGATCGTTTGGCTCTTATCTGAGCCACTTGACGTAGGAAGAACGCCCTAAGACGCATTACAGTAGCAACTTTCGAGCACACGGTAGGGCCGTCCCTCACTTCCTAGGACATTGGATGTTAAGCCTGCGTTAACGTCTCTTTGGAAGCTTTTTGCAAATCGGTTGGCTTTAATCGACAGCCACCACGTAACTCCCCGAAAGGCCTCACCAATATCCAGAACAAAGCCGTAGCCCTGCAGGCAACTGTTTTCCGTGGGACCAGTGTAGGTATACAAAGTCACTGGTCGGACTTCCTTCTCTTCCAGTTTGGAGCCCAGGCGACTGGACCCGACCTTTACCTTCAAAAGCATATGTCACGATGCAGACCCCCGGTTGGAAGAGTAATAAAGAGTATTAAAACCAACTAAAAATCGCTTCTTAATAACATAGCGTATAAAATATTGGGTTCTAATCACAATTCAAATTCGCACCTTTTCCACCATTTTTTTATTTCAGGACCTTTTCTATATATTTTGTTCACTTTTTTATTATTTCGTAATAAAGGAAGCAAAATAATAATTTAAAGTTTGTACCGCCAATAGTTGGTTTATTTGCACTACGTATTTTTTGAAAGTGTTTTCCAATATGAACGAGTAATTTTTAACGATTGTGACATTTATGTTGTTTTGAATTTTTTCGTTTTTTTTTTAGACAGCTTTAGTGATACCAATATTGCTCCCATTTTGCATGACAACCCTTTAAAGTCTTGTTGTTGCCATTTATCATCCATAGATGATAGCGTTGACTGTGTTCATTTTACTTCCATAGGAAAACGAATTGCAAAAACCTTTAAAAAACGTAAACGCTAAACGTGAAAGTGCAGAGCTGAACCTAATGCAGTCGATTTCTTGGCTGGTATCAAAACACTTCCTTTCACCTTTTTCAGAATGTAATTATGTGATTACAGTAACTCTAAGAGCTGCTGTTTAAACATTTACCCGCTCCTATTGATAATCAAAAATAATTTCAATTCGGCGGCATGTCCACTTATCATTATTATCATTTAAAACACATTAAAAAAATACAAGAATTATCTAAAAAAAAAAAAAGTTTAAAAAAAAGAGGAAATAAAAAAAAGAATAAATTGTTTTTGTTAATCTTTATGTTGATAATCTCTAATGGGATTAGTTAGCAGACTTTTAACAGCAGCAACACACTGTGAAGAAATAACAGAAGGAAACAAAAAACTTTGCGGTGTTGATAAAGATGATGATGGTGGTTGGATCAACAGCTGAAATAAACCATCAACTTAAACGGCCACAAAAAAGACAAATGAGTGTGTCTAGAGAACAAGACTTTTTTTCAACATTAACCCCTTGAAGGCTTTACTTTTTTAATTCTTTTCTTCTTAAAAATTGTAAGCATTTCTTAAAGCTTTGTGTCATTTGTGGGGAACTCAATCTATGGGACTTCAAGGTATTGACTGGACAATATTATAAGTAAAATTTCGTGATAAGATTTACATCTGCACCTGGCCGAAAGTCTTAATCAAATGATGGTCAAACCACTGGGAATGAAAAGCAACACCATTCATGCCATAGGAAGCCGAGGACTAATTCTAGCAACAGGTCTTTCCTAGTTGCAATTTCAGCGGTTCCAAAGCAGGGTTGCAAACCACTACTCCTTTCTGATGAGCTGGAGACTATCCAATTCCTGCTCCAGAACACATGACTAGCATGTTCACTGGATCCGGATCAGCCACCCGTTGGTGTTATTAAAGGCGAGATGATCCTGGCCCCCATAATCAAATTCATGCGGGGGCCGCAAAACCACAACCACCATGATACTCCCAAAGAGCCAACCTCAATATTCAGTCAGAGAAACAGCTAAAAGTCTAAAGAGACAATTAGCGGAACTCTTGGGCTTACTGATTCCCTGCTTGCCTTCAGGGGACTGGGCTCCCTTATACCCCCAGCAGCACAGATCTAGATTGTTAAGTAATCCATAAAGACCGATAAATGTGTTCCCGGTGGAGAGTGAAGTGAAATCAAAAGATGTGACTTTTTACTAGATAGAATGGTCACCAAAAAGAAAAAAAAAACACATAAAAATTCAAAAGTTCAGATACTGATTCACTATGCATTTAGTAATTTAGTAATAGACCGAAACACTAGGAGGTGAGTTCCCAAAGACGGGACATGAATAATACAATCACTCACGATTTCGCAACAACCTCACAATGGGGTCGTTTGAATAGAGTCGATTTTAATGTTCAGAAATGATGCTGCGTCTGTTACTATGGGTGATATAAGTATTAAGGAATCGAAAGCTCTTAATGTTTTTGGCATAAAAATTCAGTATGACGTTCGGTGGACTAAGCTCATCTTTCAGGTTTCTTAAGACATTGTAAAATATACTTTACTCCGTCCGATCTTTGTACTATTTATACCACCTACATCCATCCTAAAATGGAATACAACTCTTATATATCAGCCGGCGCTCCAAAGTCTATTTTGAAGTTACTTTACCGCGTACAAGAGATGACCAAGAGGCTCATTGGGGACAGAGGGGTATCCAACTCTAGTGATTCTGTAGAGCATCAACGCAATGTGGGATGTATTTTTTTTTAAGAAGTAGCACTTCAGGCAACAAAGCCTATTAAGTCAAGTACCGTGCTACATTCTTTAGGGAAGGGATAGAGAAGAGATCAAACAGGTGGTGAAAGTAGAAGAATAGTCGGAAATTAACTGCCGTATAAAGACAGCGACCAGTGATTATGCCTTCATCGCTGAGCAGCCCCACCGACAGTCAATTTTTATTTTTGTAGTGAAAAAGAACCAAGGTCTTCGTTGGGAATCGAACCCACAACCCCCATATTTACAAGCTAGTACACTACCTACTAGCCTACAGGGACACCTAATGTATTTCACGGTTTTATTGTTACTACAATGGTAAGTCCTCTAGTAAAATTAGGGCACTTGTTCCCGTTAATCGCACTTTTTTGCGTTTAACTCAATTTTCGTTGCCAGCACATTCATTTTTGGTTGATTGCCCAGTGAATCGTACTACGCATTACTGGGAAAATTCGTTCGTATGTGGAATAAACTTCCTTCTAAAAGTTCAAATCGAATATCCACCTCCCCATTACCTAATTTTCTAGTTCTGGCATAATGCACTGCATAGAGGTCGTCCCCTGAGTGCTGCTCCAAAAAAGAGAAAAAACTTCACGTAATATCACCCGAATTTGCAAATCCGAACCTCGTTTTGACTAAAGTTTATAAGTAAAACTAAAAATTCACAAGGAAATCAAAATCATTCACAAATAGAACTTCTATTGCGCCCTCTGACTACTTGGTATCCTTTTGTCTATTTATAGCAGCATCTCTAAAGGTTAAATAAAGTTCTCGCAAGTATTTCTAATCTGTTTTAGGATCATAACAGCAGTTTAAACCACATGAAAGTGAAACCGCAATAAAAACAGATTAAACACAAAACAAAAAAATATGAAACTAAAAAACAACTGAGTAAACGTTTGCAGCGAGCGAATGAATGAAATAAGACACGCGTCATTTTTTAAAATGATTGTAAAACTTTTTAATCTTACGGTGGATGGATGGATGATGCTAGGGCATTTTATATTTATGTGCGTTTGTATTAATTTTCAATTTTTTTTCTTTTTTTTTTTTTTGTTCTCTGTTGGTATTGTCAAGACAAATAAATGTATGTGTGTCAAAAGGTATGAGTCTTTTTTTTTTAAATATCATTTTTATTTTTTGTTTTTAAAATGATGAGACTCGTACATTGTTGTTGCTTTGTAGTTTTAATTAAATGAAAACTTTTTTAAGTCATATAAAAAATTGTTACATTTTTTAAAACATTTGATATTTTGTACAATATTTTATTAAAAGTCATTGACTTTTAAATCTAATAATGATGATGATGATTATGATGATAATAAAGTGTTTTTGATGCTGATGATGAAGATGACGATCAAGTGAACATTTAGTTATTTAATTGGTAACAGTTTGATGGCAAGTTGTTTTTAATAAAGATATCATGTTTAAGAGCTTCTTTTTTATAAATAAATCAGATGCTACACACTGTTACACTGTGTTGTAAAACAAATGTAACAGCCATAAAAGATTTAAAATAATCGTTTACAATGTCAACAAAACCAAATGAACTTTTAAAGTGAGATAAACAATATTTATTTTTATTATGACAAAAGTAAGCTCGAATATAAATAATTAAATAGTTTTTAAGATAACAATTAACAATAAGAGCAGGGAAACAAGAAAAATCTACACCACTTTACCTTGTTTTTGTTGTTACAAATAAGAGCCGATTTCAAGATTTGAGTTTACAAAATGAATTAACATTGGGGTCAAAGGCGGTCATTTTACAGATTAATTAAACAAAATTTCAAGTGCCATGAAAACTTAGAGTATTCGATTGGAAGGGGGGAAGAATTTTTATATCATTAGGTAAAATGACAAGACATAAGTCGAAAGCAGTGGACAGCTATTACTATTTAAATGGAATAAAACAAAGGTGAAACTTTTAAATGAACATGTAATTTATTTTATTCTAAAGTTAACCTTCTGGCATTATAATTGGAATATGACTTCTGACATATACCCGCCACAGCTGAAGCAGGCGTAGTCTAAGCTGGAGTTTCAAGTTTTATTGAATTTTTCCAACATTTGTGGCCGTATATCATAACTTTATATCCTCACAGAAAATAGTCTAGCGGTGTTAAAAGGCATGTACTTACAGATTACTTCATAGCCCCCTGGGGGCACGCAATCTTAATGGATATCCTCTCCATCTTGACATGTGACATGGTTAAAGGCGGGACCACTCGCCTGGGCTAGCAGAAACCCCATACTGGAGGAGACACAGAACTCCCGAAGTCCGACGAGTAAATTTTATACACAAATACTGGTGTCACGGGAATCAGTTGCCCACAAGGCTGAAGATGTTAACGCAGGTATCACATCTAATGTCCTAGCTTACACATGCAACAGGTCAAGGAGTTAGATAGTCTCCAACTCTTTAGCATGGAGTTGGGAACGACCCTGCTACCGTGCAGTTAAGAGTGAGCTGCATCGATAGAAAAAATTCGAGATTAACTATATCAATGTTTTACGTCCAATTTACATAATTCAGAAGCGATGTTCAGCCGTCAGTCAACTTGGCAACCAACAAAATGGCATGCAGGTAAAAAAACGTGATACTTAAAGTATAGAACTTCTATAAAAAAATACAGGGGGTATTATTTGAATTTAGTTTAATTTTGTTTTTTTTTATTTTATGTTAATTTTAATTTTATTTTCTTCCTTTCCCAAAACTACAATGTACTTACAACTACCCTTTTTATATTTGATACCACATTTAATATACAATATTTATAATAGATGAATAGATAATAAAGTGTTATATTTAACGAAAATTTCTAAATCAATATTAAAAGAAATTTTGTATTTTTCTAATTATTATTAAATAAATATATTAAATAAATTTTTTATTATTATAACAAATTAATTAATTATTTCTGCTTAAATTCGAATGGAATGGACAGATACCTAACGGTTACCAAACGTGGGCGAAGTCCCAAATCGTCCCAGGTCGCATCAGTTCGAAAGTTATCTAGAAATAGTGACGCCGCCTCAGTAATTTCTCAAAATCGATTTTCTTTGTTACAAGACGACAACGAGAAATCTGTCTGCACAACCAAATCCTCTAAACCTCCACCGATCTATTTGAGGGAAAAAAATTCAAACGCCCTTGTTAAGAAATTAATTTCGACTATTGGTGATAAAACGTTTTATGTCATGCCAATAAAACGTGGCAAAATTGATGAAACCAAAATACAGGTTCTCGAAGAGGCGAATTTCCGTAAAGTGGTTAATGAACTTGAAAAGAGTAAATTAAGCTTTTATACATATCAGCTTAAAAGTGCAAAAGGTTTGCAAGTTGTAGTAAAGGGCGTAGATCCAAGTGTTGAACCAAACGAAATCAAAGGTGCCCTCATTGATCAAGGTTTCAAAATTAAAAATGTCGTAAACATAATTAATAGGGAGAAAATACCACAACCTCTGTTCCGAGTAGAATTGGAGCCCAATGACATAAAATTGAAGAAAAATGAAACTCACCCAATTTACAATTTGCAATATCTTCTGCATAGAAAAATCACGGTAGAAGAACCCCGCAAACGTTCAGGGCCCGTACAGTGTCACAACTGTCAAGAGTTTGGGCACACAAAAACATACTGCAAACTTCCATCTGTTTGCGTTATATGCGGAGAATTGCATGCTACTGCTAGTTGCAATAAACCTAAAGGGGAAACAAACCTTAAAAAATGCAGTAATTGTGGCGGTAATCACACTGCAAACTACAGAGGTTGCCCCGTTTATTCTTTCATAAGACAGGGTGCAACACCGGCACCTAAAGTTACATCGGCCCAAAAACAGCATATTTTATCTACTTCGTATCCCCAAATGGTCCGACCAATCAATACTCATGTATCGTATGCCGACGCCGTAAAAATTAACACTGTTCCACCAAAAAATGTTCCACCAGCAAATACCATTGCAGACGCTAACTCAAGCTTCAATTTTACTCGTCTTGCAGCTACTATTGACAACCTTGTGCAGACAATAATCAATTTCACAACTAGTATGACTAGCATGATGCAACAAATGCTGCAAATGCAGACTACTTTGCTTCAGGCAATCGTAAATAGAAAATGAATTCGTTGAAAATATGTTTCTGGAATGCAAATGGCATTCGCCAACATAAAAACGAACTCGAATACTTCCTCACGGAAAATAACATTGACATCATGCTGGTCTCTGAAACGCATTTGACCACAAGGGGTATTTTTAAAATTAATGGATTCACATTTTATGATACAAAGGATCCGAGAGGTAGAGCATGCGGCGGCTCAGCAATTTTAATAAAGTCTAGACTGAAACACCATTTTTTAGACAGCAAGCAAGAAGACTATTTGCAAGCCACAACTATTTGTGTTAAAAATCTTTTAAATGATATAGTAATATCATCAGTCTACTCTCCTCCCAGGTTTTTAATAACCGAAGAGCAGTATAAAAAATTTTTTAAAGGTCTTGGACCATGTTTTCTGGCAGCTGGCGATTATAATGCGAAACACAATTACTGGGGTTCGCGCTTAATTACACCTAGGGGCCGAGCATTGTACAACGCTATTAGCAGTAATGATTTAGATGTTGCTTCGAGTGGTCAGCCTACATACTGGCCTACCGACAGACAAAAAATTCCGGATGTAATAGATTTTGCTGTCACAAAAAATATTTCAAGAAATTTAGTCACTGTAGAATCTTCCATGGATTTATCATCGGATCATTCTCCAACCATTGTAACTATTTGCAGCCCGCTTAGAAGACATTTGTTTTTTCCTGATACAAATATGATCAGTCGCATCAACTGGTTGAGTTTTAAAAAATATCTCAGCACCCATTGTTCGGAGAATATTTTGCTAGAAACAAATGAGGATGTGGAGTGTAGCCTTGCAAATTTTAGTGAAAATATTAAACAAGCAGCACAGCTTGCAACAACTAAACATCCGCAGACTACTTTAGGTCACATCTATTCTGCAGACATTGAACGTCTCGTAGCGGAAAAACGAAGAGCTAAAAGAGATTGGCAACAACACAGATCGCCCCTGCAGAGGCAGAGACTTAGAGAATGCACAAAGCGGCTTAGAGACTTACTAGCATATGAAAAAACTACATCTTTCGAGAAATATCTGGAGGGCCTCGATGCTACACCAAACTCCAACTATTCTTTATGGCGTGCTACAAAAAACCTTAAAAGGCCCGTTGAGTACAAGCCACTCCTACGTAATATCAGTGGAGATTGGGCAAGAAGGGACGCTGAAAAAGGTGACTTATTTGCCGATTACTTGAAAGATGTATTCACCCCACACATATGTACTGATGATGTTAGTTTGCCAAGCGTAGTTGGATTACCCCCTCGACCCTTAAAGTTTAAGTTGCGTGAGGTACAAAAGCTAATTTCTGAAGTAAATCCGAAAAAAGCTCCTGGTATGGACGGCATAAGTAACAAAATGTTGAAGGAGCTCCCCAATATTGCAGTCAGAATCATGCTATTCATTTTTAATGCCATTTTACGGCTTGAATACTATCCTGACCACTGGAAGATTTCTAAAGTTAAAATGATTCCAAAACCGAGTAAAGACCTAACCAAAACCGAGTCATATAGACCCATAAGTCTATTACCAACTATTTCAAAGGTTTTCGAAAAGTTGCTTATGGATAAATTGTCTCCAATGCTAAGGGATAGTGGGTGTATCCCAAACCATCAATTTGGTTTTAGAAGTAGACATAGCACAATTGAGCAAACCCATAGATTGGTTCAGGTGATAAGAAGGACTTTTGAAGAGAAGAAGTATTGTTCAGCTATTTTTATTGATGTTTCACAGGCTTTTGACAAAGTTTGGCATGAAGGGCTATTTCTAAAACTTACCGCTCACTTGCCTTGTAATATGAGCAACCTACTGAAAAGCTACATAATTGGACGAAAATTTGCTGTCGTTGAAGGAGACTTCGTAAGTGTATCCAAACCAATTTCCTCAGGTGTACCACAAGGTAGCATTCTTGGACCAGTTTTATATTTGATATATACCTGCGATATGCCTGTAAGTGAAACTGTCCACACTTCTACGTTTGCTGATGATACAGCGTGTTCTAAGTTCGCACGAAAACTCCTATCAAGCCTCAATAAATCTTCAGCAACATATAACTCAGTTGGAGTTGTGGTTAAAATTATGGAGAATTAAAGTGAACGTTCAAAAGTGCATTCATGTGACTTTCACCCTGCGAAGAGATAATTGTTCACCCGTTCAAATCAATAATCACATTGTTCCTCACCATAATTATGTGAGATATCTTGGTATATATCTTGATCGTCGCCTTACATGGAAACATCATATTGACTCAAAGCTAACACAAATGAAACTTAAGCTAACACAATTACACTGGCTCATTGGCAGGAACTCGAGACTTGGCCTAGATTGCAAACTTCTAATTTACAAGAGTATTCTGAAACCAATATGGTCTTATGGAATCCAACTTTGGGGCACTGCCTCAGCTTCAAACGTGGATAGAATCCAACGTATGCAAAATAAAATTTTACGGTTGATAACTTCCGCCCCATGGTACATCAGAAATTCAAACATACATTGTGACTTAGACATACCGCTGGTGACTACAGAAATCATCAAATACGCAGGCAAATACTTGATGAAGCTCGAAGACCATCCTAATCCCCTTGCTCGCAATATCTTGGATTATAGTGGACATAGCCGATTAAAAAAGAGGGATACCGCAGCTTTAATCCTCAATGCTACAGATGACACATCTTAGAAACATTTGTTTTGTTTTTTTTTTAATGTCAATTTTTTTCTTTTTTTACCAAAAAGGTTAGTTCTGACATGGTCGGGACTAATGCAACTTTTTTTAGAATTTAAGATTTTAAAACTTATTGTTAGTTCTTTTTATAGAAGATACAATAAATAATTTTGAGAGTTAAAAAAAAAAAAAAAAAAAAAAAAAAATTCGTTGTTTATTTAGTTCTTAATTTCGAAAAGATAGTTACAAATTTTTGCGAACGTTTATATTACAAAAACTGGAAAAATTATAAAGCAGCAGAACATAAAGAACATAACTAATCATTTTTCTGGGTCGCTAACTGCGTCATTAGAATTATTCAAATCTGTCCACGTTGGGATATGTCCAATGGAAACATCATCTAATTAAGTAACCAGTTTTGTAACTAAAAATTCTAGGAATATTTATATTGTGCATAAAATTGGAGTACCTATAAAAAATTTTAATTTTTAACGGAAAGACAACAAAAGACAACTTGTTTCTTAAACGTCTACGTAAATTAACTAATTAGTTAAGCCCTTAGTATGTCGCAAATATTTTTAGACTGAAATCAGCTCTTGATATTCTTTAAAACTACAAATGGTATCAAATTTCAAAATATTCCATTTCCATTATTTTTTATCACTGTAGCAGATTGCGTTAAATAGAATCAATGAGCTGATGGGATCCTTCAAGGGAAGTATGAGGTGCACAGCATCCCAGAAGTATTTTGTATTCGAAGGTCTCTTATTTCAAACACCTGTCCTAATGCATTCCCATAGATTTTTTTTGGGAACTGAAACCATTTGTTTGCCAATTTGCGATTATGTATTTGGTCGTTGATTGGTATGTCCCACTCAACGGCATAATTATTGTTTCAAATATATAATTGTTAATGCGTGATGCCATGACTTAATAAAGAGAATCGACAGTTGTAAAAAAAACGCATCAAACTTATAAAAATTTTCGCACCAACATTTTTCTTGAGTTTTTTTCGACACACTCTGCATTTGGGGTCTTTAAACACAATATCTAGAACTTAACCAAGTTTATGCATATTATAGTTGGGCCTTTATGCATTTATCAGTATGTTTTTCCATTTTGCTTTCTAATGTACACAGATGTACAAAATATTTATAGCAACACTAAACTTAATTTCAATTTTAAACCGAAATTTAAACAAAAAAATAAAACACTTTAAAAAGTACCTTAAAAGTCTTGTTTAGATAATTATTTTTGAAATATTGTTCATTTATAAGCACAACAAACAGTGACTACAAACTGAATGTATGGGTTTAATTGTGCATGTGATATTGTATTCATAATAACCAATTTTCCCACAAAAAAAATGTATTTTAATAGGGTGGTTCCTCTATAGAAAATAAACACAGATAAGTACGGTCTATTTGTAAGTTTTTTTTAAATTTTTGTCATTAATACTTCAATTTAAGTTATATTTTTTTTATATTTTATATACTAATATTTTTAGAACTTAATTTCACAAGAAATTCCTCTAAAATAAAAAATGTTCAAATCTTAGCAGTAAAAAATGCTTTATTTAAACAACTCTGAAGTCATGTATTTAACTAAAACAATAACGTTCCTCGTTAACATTGAAGATAAAATTTAATTTAAACCATATTTTTATTTAAAATTTCAATTATAGCAGAAAAATATTACATTTCTGCATTGTTCTTATTGAACATGTTTAAAAGTGAGAAAAAATTTTCTTTTAAATTTATTTAATAGTTTAAAACACAACAATATGAAATTAATAGTTTAAAGGCCGTATGCAAAAAAAATTTTACTTGAGCTTTAAAGTGCATATTAGTTAACAAACACTTTAAGCCTAATAAAAAATTTTGTTAAAAAAATGGTATGCAAAAACAGTACTTTAACTAATGTATACTTGAGCAAAATTAGTATTTTGATTCTGGCGATGCCACTTTTTTCAGTTGTCACTTTGTAGTTAATGAGGTATAAAAATATATATTGTTTATCCGGGTAGTTAGAGATCCATAAAAATGTTTTATTCTTTTTGTTTTTCTTAAAATTAATATACTTTTTGTTTGTTTTTCTTATTAATCTATTAATTAGTATTCGGATAATAGACTTTGTGTTGATTATATGTATATCAATAAAACTTTTGTTTTAAATAATTAATGAAAATGATATTTTTGTAAAATATAAAAAAATATATAAACATTTTTTATACTAAATGACATGTTATACTTTATTTTTTATTATAATTTGTATACTAATATTTGTTTTTATTAAAAAAATTTTTAAATTTTTGGAATAACAAAATACAATTGTCAATTGAATCGTTTATTTTAAAAGTGACATAAGTCACAATTCACCAATATCTTTTCATTTTTAAAAAAAATTGCAATTGATCAAGTTGAGAACAATTGAGATTTGTTCGAGAGAAGTGTTGATAATTAACAGTATAACAAAAATGTTTATTTTGAAAATGGCCCAAGTCGCTGTACTCTGGAAATTAATTACGGAGCTGGGTGTGAAAGAAATAGAAACATGTTATAAGTGTGTACACATATTCAGCATTATTTTATTAAAATTACTTTTGTTTCTAGGAATGTCACAACTCAAAAGCATATTATTGCATAGAATGACTCATAATGTATAGGACAAAATAGTAACACAAAACTGGTATTAAATTGGATGAAAATTGTTCAGTCTTTAGAAAACGATATTGAAATTCACACTTACCAAATGACTGGACTTTGGTGTAATGTAGGGTCCGCAATCTAACGTTTTTTTTTCAACTAGTGCATATTTCGTGAATGGTAACACTTAGCTCATGTTTGATTTGACAGATAATTAGTTTTATCCTTCCGCTGAACAAATATGGTTGTGTGTACGCTTAAACAACGCTGGGAAATATTGCAACATTACTTTGAAAATCATGGTAATATTGCAGAATATGTGCAAAAACTGCGCACGGAGTTTGGAAAAAGAGAAGCATAATCAGCTCCGTATGTTCGTTATCTTGTGAAAAAAGTGAAAGAAACTGGCATCCTCATCGATAAACAAAAACGTGAAAAAACAAAACCAGTGCATACACCCGACAATAATGCTGCTGTGGCAGAAAGTGTGCGTGAAGCGCCATCAACATCATCCGCCGTTCTTAACAATTCAACATTTCAGAGACATCATTGAGACGAATTTTGCATAAAGACCTTGGTATGACGGCAAGCCAAGTGACCATCCAATGCATTTTCATTTAGCTAAGTGGGCCTGCGATCGACTTACAGAAGATTCCGATTTTGCAAAAACAAATCATTTTTTCAGATGAAGCTCATTTTGATCTTGGCGGGTATGTAAACAAGCAAAATTATCGCATTTGGGGCACAGAAAACCCGCACGCGTACATTGAAAAGCCGACGCACCCAAAACGAGTCACTGTTTGGTGCGGATTTTGGTCCAGAGGCATAAGTGAGCCATTTTTCTTCGAAAATGAGCAAGGAGTGGCCGTTACAGTAAATGGCAATCGTTATCGGGCCATGTTGAACGAATTTTTGTTCACAAAAATTGAAGGGGAGGATATTGGCAACATTTGGTTTCAACAGGACGGCGCTACGTGCCACACAGCCGAAGCTACACTCGATGTTTTGCGCCCTATTTTAAAGATCGCATTATCAGCCGCAGAGCTGATGTCGTTTGGCCACCTCGGAGTTGGGATTTGACACCGTTGGACTATTATTTGTGGGGTGCCGTCAAAGATAAGTGTTACGCCGACAAGCCAGAAACAATTGACGCTTTAAAGGACAATATTCGTGAAGCCATTGGTGAAATACAGCTGCACACAATCGATAATGTGCGCAAAAATTGGTCCGATCGTGTAGGCTGCTGCATGGCCAGCCGAGGCAGCCATTTAAATGAAATTATTTTCCATTACCGGAAGGTTAATAATGTAAAATAAATAAATAAATAAATAAAAAAAGAAATTTGAGAAAATATTCAGTAGTTTTGTTTTTAGCATTTAAAACAAAAAAGAAGGTATTTGGCGGACCCTTTAGTTGTTGACTCTATCAGTGATGGTAGGCATACTTGCAAATATAACGTAATCATAAGAGGCGTACTCTTCAATGAATATCTGTGTTTAAAGCTTAATTAACTTAATTGAACGAAGCTTTATGAGACGCAATGCGTCCACAAAAATTTACATTTACAAAAACGTTTAGGAAAAACTAGGAGTTAATGGCTAGTGCAACAGATAAAAAGTACCTGATTCCGTTCTAGCAAAATTGAATTATATAGACATATAGCTCCAGCTTATTGATGCCATATACCTTTCTGAAAACGCCGTATCACACATTCTACATGAACGGCTTAACAGTGTGAGTACCGCTCACGCAAGTGATGTGCTTTGGCTACAAGCTGATATCACTCTACATTTTGTTATGAGATTTTATATATTCTAAAAAACATATGCTGCACTCAACCGCTACCTTAGAAGCGCAGTAGGGAGCAGAACTTCCCTTAAATTAAGCATTATAAAAAATAGAAATAGAAATAGATTCAAACAAGCAGCGTGCTGCAAAAGTAACGATAAGTAGAGCGTAAAAGAATTCTTGAAAGTACATAAGGCGAGTGAGCAAAAAAAACTGATAAATAGACTAAAACTTTTTATAATTATTTATGAGAATTCTATTTATTTGTGAATGTTTATAGAAAAATTCATCGTCTTACAATTTTCAACAAAAACCGTGTAGTTAGCAGAAGTAAAAAAAACGTCAGGTCAGCAAGCTGTAAAGAAATAAACAGGCTTTCGGTATTTAGTTATTTGGATTTTTTTTCCGCCAGTAAATGATATAGTGTTGTCATTTTCACTGGTTGATGTCTGACTCACCACTACAGTCCAGAACACGGCTTGATAATGATTTCGTCACATCGAAAGCGCTAGCCGCTCACACCGGTTTATACCGAAGGAAACAGAGACAACAGAAACAGGCTTTCTTTTAAAACTTCTTAAACTAATTGAGAATTAAAGAAGTTAAGAAATATAAAACCTGCCTTAAGCACAGTCTTCTGTGCAACATTTTGTGCCAAAATGTTCCCAGCAGCCAAAATTAAAAAAAAATAATGTTGCTGAAGTTGTTCTCTGTTCATTTAGAGAAAAGGCACGAAATGATTCTGGCTTATTTTTGCTCAAAAATTTATGTAACTAAAGCGCATAAATTAATAAATTGTTAGTAAACATTATGTGATAGCCCTGTTCCAAGAAGTATATTTTCTATGATCACATGAGCCACCCTTATAATCGTGTACTTTTGACACCACTTTATTTCTATAGCACTACAGAAACAAAAGAGAAAAATAGTAAGTGAAGTTGTTGTTCTTCTCTATGCTATTGTTGCTGTAGTTGGTTGGCAATGCAGAAGGGTGTTAAAACAAATCATAATATAATGTCTTTCACAAAATAACACAAAAAAGAAAAAAAAAATGTCATAAAAAAAGGAAAAGTGTGCCAAATATAAATTTCTTTATAAAAGTAAAACGTAGATTGAGATAAAGACAATTACGATAAGTGGAGAGAAAGGCAAACAGATATTGAGAGTGAGAAAAAATGAGAGCATACATAATTACCCTGGTACTTGTTACAAACAATGACATCTCAACTATACTTGAAATTTGAAAAAAACGACAAGAAGGAACATAAGTAGGTAGCACCGCTATTCAAAAACAATAAGCGACAGGATGACAAAACATTGACAGGAAATCGAAAATGATTTTTGTTGTGGTTATTGTTTTGATTTATAAAAAACCCAAAAAAATTGGAAAAATTAATTTTTTTCTTTTCTTTTTTTTTTAAATTACAAACACGAATTTAAAAGCTCCCGGGAATATTTTCTTAATTTCTAACCATTTTATGTAGAAGAGAATAACAAGAAGTGTTCGTTGGCTGTTTCTTCTTAGGAAATTTTATATGTTTTTAGGCGGTATTCTTTTCCTATACCACAGTTAATAATTAAAAAAACAAAGGTGTGGAACAGAATATTTAAGAAACGTTTTGTTTTTTATGTGTTAATAGAAAATAATGTCTGCCACATAAACGGAAAGTAAAATCGTGACAAAAATATCCTAATGATACTTAAAAGAACAAAAGAGAAGATTATTTTCTTGAATAAAACAAAATCTTATTTTGCTGAATAATGGAATTTTATGAACGATACAGGTTATTTTATGTACAAGCAAGAAATAAGAATAAGGTTTTTGGGTATACCATTGTTTATACTTCTTGAATGACTGCGTTTGACATGTAAGGTGTATTAATTTAAAATCAGTAGTACAGAATTTTCTGTTAAGGGAATAAAGAAAAGGTAGAGTGAAGTGTTTGATTTGTTAGGGGGAATAATACAAATTTGAATTAAGTAAATATATGAAGTTTGATTTTGTGATTAATCTGAAGATAGCATAGATAGATATTTATATAGCTAATTGAATTATGACAGAATGTTTCATGTATTAATTTGTAATCATCTTTAATAAATACTAATTTTCTTTTTCTTGTATATTGCCGAAAACATTCTCTACGAAATGGGTCTTTAATCTAAACAGATAGTTTACAACCGTTTCCAGTGTTTGCATTAGGCTGAGGTTCTTCATGACAGCTACATACAATATGGTACTATTCGGGATCTTATTTCTAATGTCAGACAGCAGTTGTGAATGTCCAACGATATATGCTAAATATATGCAAAATTTTTTTCCAGGCCTCAATCTCTTCTTATATCCTCTTCAATAATCATTTGAACCAGATGATAGCTAAAACTGCTATTTTCTATCGCGGAATAAAAATTAACTTACAAAATACTGCATTGTTATTTCAAGTGGTAAACTCAACTCAAAACGAGCTTATTTAAAATCATTTGATACTGAATTTTGGATAAAAACACAGGATCCACCTACTCATCATGTGCGTGCACTTTAAACAGATCTATTGTCGCTTAGAGCAAAAATAGATCATTCAACATTAAATTGCCGACAAAATTGCATTACATTAATTATTATAACAGAATGCTATAATCTATTATTCAATTATAATTAAAAATTTCTAGAAAATCTGTAACGATAATTTTTATGACGCCATTCAAAATTTTATTGACCTTGGAATGACAGTCCACTGATTGATCCCAAAATTATTCTCTTGTTTATAGGACCGTTGAATGCTAAAATGAAAATGTTTCTGTAAATAATTATTTTTGTTAAATTTGTTAAAGTTGTCAGATATCAAGCAACGCCGCTAAGGGATTATATCTAAAGCTGATTAGACAATAAAATTTATTTCTTTTACAATGCAATTTAAGTTTGATGGCTTTTCCTAACTTCTAATTCTATATTCCGCCTTAGTTACAATAAAAAAAGATTTCAACTAATTTTCTGCTATTATATTTTTTGCTTTCTTTACAGTTTTTGACAAAGTGGTTGACTGTTAGTGGTGATTTTATTTTTTTTTTAAACTTTTTTGTAAAATTGCAATTTCTCATTTTTTTTTCTTTCATTTTTGGGCTTTAAGAAAAAGAACTTGAACTTGTTAGAGGCTGCGAAGAAAAAACCTAAAAAAATTAAATAAAAAAAATATTTTTTAATCCTGTATTATTTCTTATCTACGGAATAAATGCATGTTAAAGTATGAAAATGTTGCTGATGAGCACTTTTTTCGTTTTCTTTTCAAGACCACAGCAACTGTAAAGATGGCTAAAGCGTAAGAAAAATTTTTAAAAATAAATACGAAATTTTTAAAACAAAATGAATAAGTTTCTTTGTTCATTTAGGTTGAAATTTTTTAGGGGCTGAACAATATAAAAATCTTGAACTAGCTTTTCTCATCTGCTGGACCATTCTCTTCGCTTGCTTCTGCTTCTTTTGGTCGTTTTCACTTTAGCGGCTTAGTTTTAGTTTTGCATTTTGGAATTGTTTTTTATATTGAAGTTGACTCACCAGAAGGTTCCATAAGATGCAAAGTAGAAAAATATAGTGAAATAAGCGTGTTAAATCCCAATTTAAAGAAATTAATTTGATTTTAAAATGAAAAATTTGACTGTCGATTTATTTATTTTTGCCATAAATTCATGTACCTAAAACCAGCATCAAAATAAATCTGCCAACTTAGAGTTGAGCTTCAGCATCATGTTTTAAAATTTTTCCTTTTTATTATTTGCTGTTGAAAATTTTAAGTAGCTTTCGACTTACGTCGAAATCAAGCCTTTTATGGAGACACTCTTTTAACTTAATTTTTAAAATTTTTCATTTTAGCAAGCATAGTACTTCATGCTTAACAATAAATTCAATAGTCTGATTTTAGAGATATAAAACATAAGACCGCAATTGTCAAAATCATGACTTGTATGGAGACCCTCTTAAATTTATATAAACTTCAAATTTAGTTTCATGTGTCCGTCATATACATCATATATATACTTACAATTTACATTTCCATGTATCATTTGGTGCTGCCTCACTCTTGAAGATTTTGGTTTTAAGCAGAACACCTATCAGCTAATTTCGTCCTTGTAAAAGAGACCTTTACTTTTTTCTATACCTTTCACTACTTAACTATTCCACAGATTTGCGTGTGCTATTATTGGGCAGTTTTTTTGTATAGTTTGGTGATCTGAAAAGGCTTAGCATTGGCTCTGCTCAACTATCAAATTATTTTAGTTTTCCTTTTTCAATTTACTCCAGGTGTCGTGACGTTCAGATAGTGCACAGATTACATCATATTAATCAGTTAAACCTTATCTAATACCCTACAAATGTAAACTAATCCGTAATATAATATTGCTGGTATCGTTATTTGTCCACAGTTCTGTAACCGATTTGTAGTCTATATGATCGTGACTTATTAAAAAAATTCATCTGCTTTTAGTTGCTTAGAAATTCATCCAGCAAACATTCTTTGCTATTAATGACCAATAGACTTTAGTTACTATATAATTAAAGCTCCAAAGCTTTAGTTATTATACACTGCGCAGAGCCAACAAGCGCACTACCATTAGTAAATTAAAAGACGAAGTAAAATGGTTTTCAACAGAGGAATACATATGTGAATACGTTAAAATAAAACAAAGTTGAGATAACCATAATCAAAGGCCAATATATTATGATTAAATATATTGTTGTAATCAAGTTATGTTAACATACATAATAAAGTTATTTTAACATGTATATTTAATTATTTCTACAGTGTAAACATAATAATAATAATAATATGATCAAGAAATAATCAAACTTATTTAGAGATATGACGTGATAAGATTTACATCTGCAGCTGGCCGTAAGCCCTAATCAGATGGTGGATCATTACCACTGTGGATGATAGGTAGCACCATCCTCGCCCTAGAAGGCCTTCGGATACGTATATCCTCCGGTCACTCCTAGTTGCGACTTCAAAAGCCCGAAGTAGGCCGCAGCCTTCACTCCTTGCTGAAGAGTTGGAGACTATCCAACTCCTGGTCCAGAACGCATGAAGCTGAATATAATTAAGAACACGACGGCATTCATACTCACTGGACCTGGATCATTCATAGTGTTCATTGTAAATGATCCGACCCACAAACTCAGACGAGGGCCTCGAAACACACAGCCACCACGACACTCCCGAAGGGCCTGCCTCAATAATCAGTCAGAGAACAGCTAAATGCCTAAAGAGACAAATAGCGGAACTCTGGGGCTTTACTGATTAAGTTGGCTCCTACTAGCCTAAGGGGACTGGGCTCCCTTTTAACCCCGAAAGACACAAGTCTAGATGGTTTTTATTTAGAGGTATTTATTTTTGATATGCTTTTGGCTTTTTTTATTTTTGAAAAGCTTAGGAATAAATCACTAAAATGACAGAACATCATCCAACCAAGGCCGAGATCACAATGTCGTTTAAATCAAACATTATTTATTCTAGAGCGGCTACAATATTTTGGATGTGGTCAAAATTATTAATTTTAATTCCAAAGATGGCGAAAACTTCCTCACTATATATATCGCCAATAATTTTATTGAAATCATACCGCAAACACATGTTTTTTCGGGAATGAATGATATCAAATTCGTTAAGCCTATTTGATAAATTTTGGTCTGAAGGAATTACCTGTTATTCATTTACTCCACTCTGTAGTGGCTTACCTTCCCTTCCACTTTTCTTCTTTATTTCCTGTCTTTGTCTCTCTACTTCTTGTTTCTGCAGTACAAACGGATCGCCCAGCGAAGAAGGACGTGCCAGCTGCCTGAATAACCTAACGTACTGCTTATTTGCACTGCCAAACATCCACTCTAAGTAAAGGCTGAGTAAAATTTTATAAAATCAAAAAATTGTTTTGGAACAAATTTTAAGCTTTATGATTCATAACGCGTTACATATAAGATTTGCTAATCAGCTTAACTCAAACAAAACATAATGACACTTACGAGATGAAAGCACTGCCATGTGCCATACGAAAATAATTAAGATGCACAGAAGAAGGATTTAAATCAGCTTAATCCACCTAAACAAATCTTAACATTTTAGATAAACTAAAAAAAATAGAGCTATAATGCTATTAAATTTAAACCCAATAAAAGAGAAAACTACAAATAATAATTTTTGTTTATATTTATATCTTGCTTTGGTTTATTTTAACCAAATTACCAAACTAGAAAATAATATTAAACAAAAACAATATTTTATCTATTAAATCCAGCACAATACAGCACAACATATTTATTTCATTTCTATTTTTTATAACAAAATGAATTGTATTTTATTTATATTGTTATTTTTCCTATTATTAAAATTATATGCATATCTGCCACAATATGCCACTGTAGTTTTGGCCTAATATAAAATGAATTTATTTATAGTCACATATTTGTTTTTATTATTATTTGTAATGTTTCTATACGAGGAGGAGTTTCTATCATCTCATTTGGTTTACAATTTAAATTCATAACAATTGCAATTCCAATACATATTAATTTAAATTGCAAACCGCAAATTTGGTTTGTTATATTTATACAAGTTATTAAAATGTAGCAAATGAAAAGTAGAAATAAAACATAAAAAGCATTTTAAATTAAAAATTAACAAAGAAAAACAAAATCAAACTAAAGCACTGTGTAAATGACGATTATAATAATCCCACTGAATTGTGTGTATATAGATTAAAGCAATAACCAATAAATAATAATATCACACGTTAAAACATACAAACGGAAACACTTATTCGTAGCTGCTTCGAGATCAATGATAGTCATTTTTAGTATTTTAATTCATTAGCCACAATTAAGGCAACTGACGACACAACCAGCAAAACCAAACTGTTTAATCGAAAAGCAAATAAATGTGCATTAAACAACAAAATCAGTATGAACTGACAGCATAATGATAATAAATTTAATTAAACTCTTCAATAAACAAAATTTCTGCACTATTATTATAAACTCTAAAACCAAATAGACATGTTTCTTAAATATACAAAAAATATTTCTCATAAAAAATGTTTGTTAAAGGAAAAAGTTATAAATAAAAGGTAAAAGTACGGAATTTTAATTATTTTATTATTCTAATGGCACTTAGTAGCATTGCAAACTGTTCATATACACATTCAAACCATCCAACTTCGATATCTCTAAAAAACTAATTTCTTGTGGTTATAAGGATCTTTAGATTCTTGTATACAATATCACGCCCAATTTTTTATAGTTTCAGCATTTTCATTGATTTATATGTCACCACGTGAAAATTTTTTTAAAATTTTTCCGGTTCTGTGTGTTTTTGAAAACCCAGAACACTTACGGCTCCAATTGAAGTTTGAGGCAAAGGCATTAATAAGCACAAGTTATAGACGCAGCATTGCGTTTGTGAATTAACTAAATTGCTCCATATGGATTGATATTAGAGACCTCACCGACTCCATTACATCCAGAAAAATGCACCATTCGCTGTGGTTTACTCGCCACCAGCGAGTTTTATTTGTTCAAAATCGATAGAGTTGTTACCGCATCATGGTCAATGAATTTTTGTTAAAAAATATCAATGGCTTTAATCTGAGCGAAATATGAATTTGATTATACGTAGCTATTTATTACACAGTAACCGAAAGCACAACACAATAATTCATCAGATAAATGCGGTAGCTGTGACATTTAAAATACAGTTTACATTGTACATTGACATCTTAGATCATTGCCGGCGATAGCTTATTTCTGGCCTTTAAAAACCTCGTTTTATGTATTATAGTTTAGAAGATATTCGGCTTTAAAACTAAAAAAAATGTTTGTCCAATTGCCCCCCGCCCCCGGGGGCACATTTATTAGTCTTTATGGATTACTTAACCATCTAGACTTGTGTCGTTCGGGGATATAAGGGAGCCCAGTCCCCTGAAGACAGCAGGAAGTCGTTCGGCCCCTCGGGAGTATCGTGGTGGCTGTGTGTTTTGCGGCCCCTAATAAACTTAATTATCTCACCTTTAATAAGACCAACGGGTGAATGATACGGATACAGTGAGCATGCTAGTCATGCTGCTTTGGACCAGGAGTTGGATAGTCTCCAACTCTTCAGCAAGGAGTAGTGGTTTGCGACCCTGTTTCGGAACCGCTGAAGTTTCAACTAGGAAAGACCTGTTGCTAAAATTAGCCTTCGGCTTCTTAGGGCGAAAATGGCATTGCTTTTCATTCCTAGTGGTTTGACCACCATCTGATAAGAGCTTACAGCCAGGTGCAGATGTAAATCTTTTCACGAATGTCCAATTATTGATATGTTTTGACGTAATCTCACCGTCATTACATCTGTCAACGGGGGTAAAAGGGAGCCAAGTCCCCTTAAAAAACTAGCAGGAGACAACTTGACAATTCTATTTTATTTCCACGGGAATCAGTAAAGCGCCAGAGTTCAGCTTTTTGGCTCTTTAGTCTTTTAGCTGTTCTCTGACTGATTAAAGGGATAACTCCTTCGGGAATATCATGGTGGTTGTGGTTTCGCGGCCCTCGTGGACTGGATCATTCACTATGAACACAATGAATGGTCATGGTTCAGTGAGCATACTTGCGGTGGTGTTCTTTAATTTTATTAAGCTTCATGCGTTCTGAACCAGGAGTTGGATAGTCTCCAACTCTTCAGCAAGGAATGAAGGCTACGGCCTGCTCTGAGCTCTTGAAGTTGCAACTAGGAGTGACTGGAGGATATACGTATCTAAAGGTCTTCTAGAGCGAGGATGAAGCTACATTTCATCCGCAGGGGTATGATCTGCCATCTGGTTATGGCTCACACAGCTAGGTACTGACGTAAATCTTATCACGCATGTCCTACTTTTGTTCCACCGAAGGCACTCAGTTTTGATGGATTTCTTTTCCTTTTTAACATTTGCTTTCACAGACAAAAGTCGACACTAGTCGCCTGGGCTAGCAGGACGCCCAAACTGCAAGAGACACAGAACTCTCCAAATCCAACCAGTGAACTTATACACATATACTAGTGCCACTGGAACCAGTTACCCGCAGAGCTACGGCTCAGTTCTGGTTATTGGTTGAGAAGCAATGTGGTGGCTTTGGTCTAATCGGGCTTTGAAGAAAGTTTCAAAGTGATGTTAACGCAGGTTTAACATCGAATGTCTTAGCTTGCGCATGCAACAGGACTAGGAGTTGGTTAGTCTCTAACTCTTTAGCAAGGAATGGGGACACGGCCCTGCTACCATGCACTCGAAAATTGCGACTCAGGCGTATATGCGTCCTAGGTTTCAGGTGAATGCTTTGCATACACACAGTGGTAGGACCACCGTCAGATTAAGGCCTCGCGGCCAATTACTGACGTTAATCTTTGTCTAAAAAACTTTGCAGCGCTTTGGGTAACTAAGAAATTGTTCTAGAATTTATTGTTAAACCAAATATTGTTTATAGATTATGTTATAGATTATCGCATCTATTTACTGCTTGAATTTGCTTGTAGTTAAACGTGCTAATCAATCTAAAGAGACGAGAACTTCCTATTACGATACATCATAAACGAAACCAAGTTTCGGTTATCGTAAATAATTCTCGCGTAGTTGCACTTCAAAAAAACTTAAAAGAAATTAAAAATTTTTCTACCCGTAGTAGCGTTAAAGGTTGGTACACCTACAAGTAAACTATTGACGAAACTGCGTTATTACAGTCAAAGAAAAACTACTTTGAAAAAGCGTTCATCTTTTTAGCCACAGCTTTTAGATTCCTCTTTGCACATATACATAGTTATTTTTTAGATATAAAAAATACAAATATATATATTTTTGAATATATTTAATTAACATACTTTGGAACGATTATTACTGGATTTAAATCATAATTTATAATTTAAAAAAAAAATTTTTTAATTTTATCGCTATAGAAACTAATAAAACATGGTAATTTTGTTTCAGTCTTATTTATTTTTTTTTATTTCTATTTTTCTTCTTTACTTTCTTCTGATATTTACAAAATATTAACTATAAAATTCCAACTATCATTTATGATTTATTATTTCTACAAATTATTTAAAAGTTTTAAGCTTTTGTGTGCTCCTATTTTGATAGTCGCTTAAGTGTTTAATCACAACCTTGATATTTATGATGGGTTCGCCGATAAAAACTTAAATCTCATCTCATCGATTTTAACACCTCTTTTTTAATTTATGTGCATCTGATTAAATAAGTTTTTTTACGCCATTGAAAGGTTGTTTTCGCTGTTTGGCTTAAACACAAGCTGGTAGGGTTTCGAAAACAGGTGGAGTAGCAGTTGGTATAATATAACAAAAAAATGGGGGTAGAAAAATGATTATTATTAAATTTATCTATCAAAAAAAAGAGAAGAAGGGAACAAAAATTATTGGTTTTTGAAATCATGTTCAACTGCAAATCACAATCGCAGTTTTTCACAAACTATTAGTTATTGAATCAAGTTCGAACCAAGAGCAAAAAAAATTCCAATAATCTCCTTAGGGCAAAAGGAAAGCATCCAGAAGTTATTGTAATTATAATTAATATTATGCTAATAATTAATATTAATACAAATCAAACCAAAAATTGTTTGCAAAGTAGCAAAGTGGGGCATTGTGTTATACTAAGTAAAGAAAGGCCAAGGAAAACATAGTGCTATTGGTGATGATAACTTCTACTTCATTCTTCACTTGCAGGCGAAATACTTTGTATGGATTTTTATGTTTACTTTATTTTACAGCTACACATAGTGAAATTAATAACTAACTTTATTTAAAACATAGATTTATACGTTTGAATTTAAACTTAAAGGATTCTTTTAAATTACGATATTGCCACCTATTTATTTTTGTAACAAAATGAATAAATGCAGGAATCCCTTATCGATAGAGAAAATAATTTCATGAAAATATTCATTGGTGGGTTGATACAAATAAGAAGTTTAGGAAAGAACAACTGAGTTTTCGTATTTCAATTTTTTACAACATTTTTCATTTTAAATATTTTTTTTTATTTGTAAAATTTTTTTTTTAATTTTTCCATTCAATTGAAAATTCAAAAATGGCAAATATTTTGGAACAATCAGTACACAGCAGAGAATTTCAATTGCAGTTTCGAAACGTTTTATTTGAAAAAAGGTTTCTTAACCCTTTAATATCTGTAAAAAAAATAAATGTTTGTTTTAATGTGTGGTAAACAAAGATGAATAAATGTGTTTGTTGTATGTGGGTATAGAACAAATACATACGTTTGCTTACATAAGTTAAGCAACCACTAGTCATGAGTTCAAATCCTAGCAGCCCCCGGATTTAAACAAAAACTAATTATTGTTTCATTACTATTAATCGCAGCTACAACGAAGGTGTGATGTTAGTGACACAGTTATATAAATTTTTTTAAGTACAGAGAGGGTATACTTAATTGTTTTGCCGTCATTTTGGTAAACATTAGCCTTGACAGTTCATATTTGGGAGTCGTGAAGTAGACACGTGACAAATTTATTATGGAAAAATATTCGATAAACTAATGAGGAGTTTTAATTGCTAAAAAATTTCATCAAAATCAATCATCAATTACTGTGACAATAAGAAGTGATGTGAAATTTTTGGGAGAAACAACGTGCCAACAAAAGGCACTATTTATCGTGTAGTGAATGATTTCAAAGAAAGAGGGTCATTAGGTGAGAGGCCCAAGCATGGACCACAAATTACTACAAGATCGGCTGAAAACATTATTCCTGCTCAAGAAAGTGTACAAAACACTCCATCAACCTCAATTCGACGTAGTGCTCAGGAGCTGGGTCTTCAAAGAAAAACTTTGGCCACAATTTTGCACAAGGATTTGCATTTGTTTTCATATAAGATTCAGTTGACACAAGAGCTTCTTCCACAAGACCATTTACCGCGCCGTATATATGCCAATAGGATGTTACAGCTCACCCATAACAACCCCAATTTTCATGAAAAAATCATATGAGTGTTGAGGAACATTTTTCATTTAAATGGATATGTGAATAAACAGAATAGTCGGTCCATTTTTTTTTTATAAATGGGTAAACAGAGAATTTGTGTTAAGCCACACCAGAAATGGAAGATGAATTCTGTAATTAATTTTTAGAGAGGTCGCTAGATGGATTCTTTGTCGGCCTAATTGGTATTTTTTTTATAAATGGTTAAGCAAAGAATTCGTTAGATATTAATATATATTATTTATATATGTCTCATATCATCGTGCTTCAAATTAATTGAAGCAAAGATGGATTTACATTTTATTATTTTTGTTGTTTGTTTTGGAAGAGTTAAAAATATTACCCAACCCTTGGATAAAACATTATTCCATACAAAGAATAGAATTAAAAAAATATTTAGCCGGTATATGGCGGCCGGGTATTATGAAAATATTATACTGCGTGTGGCGAACCGGTTTAATTAAGAATGTATTGTATGGATTTGAGGGATGGTGTTAATACATTCAGTATATACAGTGCCTATCTATTAGGCCAGTGGCGTTGAAACAAAGAGCACGCGAAATACAAAAGGCAGAAAGAAAAAGAAGAAAAAATATGGCGTGATCTTATGGTGGTCGTAGCAAATAGTACTTAACTCTGAAAGAAAAGTACACACGAATTAATAATAAAACCGCAAAAGGCTTATTATATCAGTTATTATTCCTTAGATCGTTAGCAGCTACTCGGATAACTGTGGTAATTCTATAACTAATGCATGCATGCATTAAAAACATGGACCTTTTTGGCGTGTGCTTTTATTAGACTTAAACCAAGTGATCGCAAGATCGTTATTATGGTTGAACTCTAGATAACTTGCAGATCTTTCAAATGTCTGCCCTATCAACTTTTGATGGTAATCAGGGTTCGATTTTGGAGAGGGAGCCCGAGAAACGGCTACAGTGACAGTCTGCTGTGCAATTTGATCAGGAGGAAACATTCGACCTTACTTCTTTGAAAATGAATACGGCGTAACGGTAACTTATGACTTTTTTATGCCACAACGGCATGCTTTGAGCTTGGTTAACATGTGGTATCAACTTGACGGTGTCACATCACATGCAGCCAGTATTACAATGAAATTACCACGAGACCTCCTTCCACAACAAGTTATTTCAAGAACTGGTGATATTGATTGACCCCACAGTCACATAATTTGACTGCTCCGGACCTCTCTTTGTGGGGATATCTGAAAAGTAAAGTTTATTAAAACAAACCAGAAACGCTTGAGCAACTCAAACAAAATAACCATTCACTTTCATTTAATCAAAAATTATAAACAAAGTAGTATATCTTCCCTGTAGACAGCCTGTATAAAAAAAAAACACTTTTTAAATATTATTTTGGATTTCTTAAAAAAATGTTAACTTGCCATATAAATTTCTAAGTGTTATGATAATAAAAATATTCATACTCGTACATCAACCGAGCCAAATATATCGTAAATTAAAAAACAAGTTTTTTTTTTATTAAAAAAAACAACAAAAACAAACATACCATCAAAATAATAAAAATAAAACAAAACAATTAAATCAAAGCCCAAACCAAAGTCATAAATTTAAAGACTGGATTCAGAAAATCTTTGAGACCCAGTGAGCAAAGTATGTATAATCATACAAGCAAAAAATAAATTATATAGCATTTTTTATATTAAAGTCTCTCCAAAGGCAACTGGAAAATACAGGCAAAATACTTCTATCAGAAGGTTAAAAAAAACTCTGTCGGAATAGAAATCTACCTGATGGTCTCGTATAAAATTTGCTCTATACTATACTCAGCGCGCTGCAAGAAGTGTTAACTAAGTCTCAACTTAAACGCTGATACGACATAGATTCTTCAATAAGATATTCTCTTATTTCATTATTATTTTAATCGCTTGATTGTTCGAAAAATAAGTTATTTGTCAATACTTTCCACATAACAAAAATAATTTTTCTGTTTTAACCAGCCAACTTCACTAACTAATTCGTTTCAAAATCGTATTTTCCAATTACAAACCTCATAGACATTTTCACAGTTGTTGGATATAAGAAAACTTTCAAGTCACTTGTTACGGTTTGTTAGCTAGCTTAAAACCTCATAAAAAACCTTTGCTGGGAGAAACCTAAACGTATAAAAAACAAATATTTATTGTCGTCATTCATATAAATTATTTTATTGTAAAAAAGTCATCAATAATTTTTAATAGCTTGAATAAGAATACAAAAAATATAACCAAAATAAATAAAAATACGCAAAACCTGAACCCAGACTGGCAAAAGCTCTGTGTATGGTGGCGCCAATTTCTTATTATTCAAATCATTTTATTAACTCCTTTTTTTCATTATTATTTAAATTTTATTAAAGTATGCAAAAAACAAAAAAAAATTAACAGTTTTATGAAATAATTTGAAATTTTTTACACAAATTTATTTTGTTATTGTGTTAATTTCTGTTTTGTTTGGAATTTCTAAACATAAAAATGTCATAAAAACAAATTTTTTTTACTCGAAAACTTCACAACAAAAAATATACACACATACATAGTAGCAATCAGAATGGTTGTATGTATTCGTGGTGCGTTTTAAATAAATAAACAAAGTTTGCTTACAGCAAACAAAACTTTCTGCGGATTTTAACTACTAAATTTACACTATAAAAATTGTTATAAAGTTATATGAACATCATTACATTAATATTCGATAATAGCGAAGAATACGATATGGCGTTAGACTAAAATAATAATTGTTCTTTTAACAGCTAGATAAAGTGCAGTGGAATGAACTAAAAACAAAAATTTTTGGGAGAGAAAAATGAACATGTTAAATATTATGCACATTCTAGCATAATAACTAAGACAACTTCTCTTAATTAAAATCAAGCACCGCACACTAGGGATTTCGCGGAAAAAAGTCAAATTGTCAACATACTATTCATGCAATATGCAATGACGTTTTGAAATTTTAGACTAAATGGTACAATCAAATCAAAAAGAATTACTCCGATCTGACTGCTAGTTTTTTTTTATTGTCGTCTCAATCTCAGTACTTGTATGTTTTACTGAACCAACTTAATTTAAACCTAAGAATTTCAAAACGAATATTATTTTATTATGTGAGCTAACGTTTTTCTTTTTATTTTTTATTTAAAGTATGATATTTCAGTATACTAAAATTGAAAAAATAAACTCTACAGAGACTTAAGTTTTTTTTGTTTGCTTATTTTTATGAACATACAAAAAAAATCCCTTTTTTCTCCAAACATTTGGACCTGCAATTTTAGCTTTACTTTCCTGCAGTTGGAAATCAACGCTAATATATTGCCTCACATCTCTTTTTACATTTTTAATCAATTTCAAGTGCCACCAGGTGCCACCTATTACACAGTACAACATTTTTTAGCTGATTGTCCCTTTTGTTTAGCATAACTCAAGAACCACTAGTCGGATTTTACTTAAACAAATTTAGAAAAATCAAGAATTATAAGCACTTTCATCTGTTTATATAACGTTTTGCTACATAAGCAACAGTTTCGAAGTTATAAATAAATGTATGAAGAAAAAAAAATTATTTTTTGCATAAAGAATTAAGTTTTTTTTTTAATTCATAAAAAATCCAAAACGGTAAAAAAAGTGTCAATTCCTATTACTTTCACGTAAAGTCGTATAACCTATGAACAAAATGAGACATATCTCATGAAAATCGATAAACGCGTTTCGCTTTTATGAACAATTAAGTAAAGGTATGAATTAAAAAAATTGCTCGAGATATGCATAAATTTCTGACTCTCGTTTATATATGACATCAGTTGTACCACTTAAATCATCATTAAGTGATGACATAAATAAATTAGTATGGAACAACAATTAACCTTCTTCCATACAGTATTGTAGAACACTACAGTTTGCATACGTTAAAGAGACACCTCAAGTTATACGAGAAGAAAAGAGAAGAGTCGATGAGATATCTCAACTAAAAGAATTTGAGTTAACAGTGAATAGTCGCAACTTTAGAATAAAACATGAATTATATTTTGCAATGACTGACGGCAAGACAGCACAATCACTAACAGAAACACCAGCTGCATCTTGTTGTCTCATTTGTGGAGCCACAACATCCAAGATGAATAAAATCGAAATAGTTCAAGCTATTCCCGTAAATGAACAAGCAATTTGGTATGTTACCACTTCGTGCGCGTATGAAGCTGATGGAGTGTTATTTGCATGTGGCTTATAATATAGAATTTAAACGTGGGATAGTCCACCCAAAAGAAGCCCAAAAATGTTTGAAAAAGCATAAACTTGAGAGAAAATTGAAATATAGGTTATCAACCTATTAAGTAAGGCTCATGAAGATTCTTTACGAATCTTGCATTGATTTCCAAAATCACGGGTCTAGATGAAAATATAATCAAGAGGTTTTCAATAATTCTCGAAACTATAACAATCGCCGAGGTAGTAGATCCAAAACAATTTGGTAATTTTTGTTTGGAGACGGCAAAAGAGTTTGTTGCACTGTACGAGTGGTACAATATCGCCCACCTGCACTTCACAAAATTCTGACTCATGGCCTACTATCCGAAGAGGCTCAGAAATGTCATAACAAAGACTATAAAAAATATCGCCTTAGACACTCCAGAAAACGCAGTCGAATTGACACGAACGAATGATGGTAACATCAGATCCCATGATTTCACATTTGACGCCTTCATTTAGCCAGAAAAAGCATAGTGTTATCAGCGACGAAGGTTAGGCTCTTTTAGAATAATGAATTAAAAATAGATTTAAAATAAATAATAAATTAAAAATTAAAAAAAAAATGTTGCAAATTTTTGTTGTATAACAAAGAGAAAAGTTTTGCAAATGTTCACCACAACCACGCTGACAGATGTCGATTCTTTCATCAAAGTTTTTAATCACTTTTTGGCAAAATGGCGGTTCTGAGTTTTAAGATCGAAATCAATTCGATTGGCTGTGTATAGACTGTGTTATTAACATAGCCCCACAAAAAATAACACAGTGGTGTTAAATCGCACGATTTAGCTGGCCACCTAACTGCTGATTGTGGTGAAATTATGGGATCGGTAAATTTGATTTGTAATAAATTTATCGTTTCAATGGCTGTGTGACATGGCACCGCCCTGTTGAACCCACATGTGAGTGATATTTACGTCATCAATAATATACTAAAATAAAGTTGTTATCATCTCGCGGGGGCACATTGATATGTCTTAATGAAATCTCTCCATTAAGACATGTGGCATCCAGAGGTGAAAGAGAGTCAAGGTCCCTAAAGGCTACCAGGAGCCAGCTGGACAACTGCCACTCTATTTCCATGGGAATCAGTAAGCCCCAGAGTTCAGCTTCTGCTGTTCTCTGACTGATTATTGAGGTTGGCCCCTTGGGAAGTAGCATGGCGGTTGTGGTTTCACAGGCCGTCAAAAAATAATTGGCTAGGAGCGTTTCACTTTTGACCATGAACACAGTGGAATGATACGAATCCACTGAGCATGCCATGTCATGTATTTTGAACCAGAAGTTGGATAATCTCCAGCTCTTCAGCAAGGAGTGGAGACTGCGCCCTCTCGAAGTTGCATAGAATTATGCTTCCATTGGATAGAATTATGCTTCCGCTTCCTATGGCGTGGGTGCACGCTACATATCACCCAAGTGATTTGATCCACCATCGTGTTATGACCACATGTCTAGGTAACGCTGTAAATCTTATCACGGAATCTCGCTATACCGTAATCCATTGACCGTTATTACATTTCCAACCTCATCTGCGAAAAAAATGATCCAATCGAGCTTCCAGGCCATATAGTGCACTGTGACATGTTGAGCATGCAAAAACTTCTCTATAATCGCTCTAGGATTTTCAGAAGCCCAAATGCGGCAATTTTGCTTGTTGAAATTTCCTGATATGTGAAAATGGGCTTCGTCAGAAAAAATGATTTTTTAGAAAAACCAGCCGGTTGTTCCTGAATGAGTTGAGTGAATCTACGGCGATGTGAATGGTTGGTCAGCTTCAATTCCAGCAGCAGTTGAACCTTGTAACACTTCAAAGTCAATTTCTTCTGTGCTTGTTTTTGTTTTATTATTAATTGTAAAGCGATGCAATAAAATTGTTGTTGGTGTAATTAAAATAATAGCACATATTAATATTAAAATTCAGTGGTTTATTTCAAATAAAGGAACCTTTTAAGAAAATATGGAAGTGAAAATATGTCACCTACTACGATTACCTTTCAAAAAATTAAAAAAATTAACAAAAAACCTCATTTTTTTCAAGATTTACTTTTACAAGAATAATCAACTTTTTCCTTTTTTTTATAAAAGTAGTTAATGTTTCGCAAAAGAAGTACTTTTATTTTGTAATAAAAAAAGGCTTTTTATCACGAAAAACACTTTCAAAAAACTTTCGTTAAAAAGAATATTGGCTTTTTTAATCTTTATATATATAATTCTACTGTACGTGTGTTGTGACTGAACTCCTCCTAAACGGCTGGACCGGTTTGCATAAATTGTTTTGTTTGCGTTTGGGTGGCGCCCTGGGTGGTTCAGATTTATAATTCGGTCCAATTGGACAAAAGGGCGTGGTACTTCCTGTACAAACCACAAATTAAACATCTATTATTTCTGCTCCTGATAACGGTATTTGCACAAAATTTAGTACGTCGGTTTGGTGTGCATTTTTTTAAGTGCTGCTGCAAATATGGGCGCGATTGTACAAGGGGGCATGGTACCTCCCATAGAAATCTTCCTTATGTATATATTTCTACTGTACGTGTGTATGTCACTGAATAATTTTTTTTTGCATGCGTTTGGATGCTACCTTGGATGGTTTAAATTCACAAACCAGCCCGGTAGATGGCGCTGCAGTCGGTATCCAGGTTATTCAACTACACTGCAACTACACGGCTGGATCGACTTGAATGAATTTTTGTGTATTCATTCATTTAATGGATTTAATTTTTTGTGCGCTGTGTTTTGATATTATATGGTATCGCATTTACGTCAATATTGAGCGTTGTTGACTTCAAAAATAAGCACACGCCATAAATTCGTCGCCTGCCACCATCTGCCTTCAATGTGCATTGGCGGATGACGGTGAAAGTAACATGGACTCGATTACTGCCGCCGTTAAAACAGTCGCGGTCGGCATCGAGCTAATTCGTTTTCGTTTCTTCTTTGCGATCTCACAAATTCGTTCTCAATGAGTCAGCTAGTAAAGTAGAAATTTACTTCTTACAGTGACAACGGTTTTATTTTCACACAAAAAAACTATTCTTTTCACAAAATATTTATATTTTCCAGCTACCGACCACTTGGTAGCACAAATAATAGCCTTTAAAAAAATGTAGTTTTTTCACTAAATTTCTTTTTGCACATACAAGAGCTTCTTTCGTAATAAAATAACTCGTCATCACCAGAAATGGTTTTTTTCAAATAAAAATTCGACTATTTCGCAAAAAATTGACGTTTGTAAGCAAAAGCCTTTTTCACTAAATTTCCTTTTCCTATCTCGTCACCGAAAATCTCTATAGGCTACTTTTTAAAAAAGGTATCCTTTGTCACTAAATTTTCTTTTGCATGAAACAAAAGTTGGGATTTCATACAAAAATCGTCTGGCTTGGTGCAGACATAAAAGATTGATTATTTCCCACCAGAAAAATTTATCCAAGAAACCAGACTTCTGTCTACAAAAGCAAAGGACATTTTTTTACCAAAACACACTTTCTTTATAAAAACCGCTTTGCGAAACCGTTCTTTATGGCATAAGGACAAATTTCGAGATAATAAATTAGAACGAGAATTTAAAAACAACTCCTTTTATAAAAACAATCAAGTCAAGGATTATTTTTATATTCAAAATAACTCTTCTTCATATAAAGGCCATTTTTATTTAATATGAAATATTTCTAATAATAAATATTCTGTTTTTTTTTTATATAAATAAATAAATAAATATTTATCTTACCTGATCTTGACAAAAATAACCGAATCCAATAATACCCGCTATGGCCAAAAATAAACAAAATACGATAATGGTTCGTATTTTTGAGCGTGGTTCCATTTTTTTTATTTCATAAACACCGCTGGGCAGAAGTAAAGCTAAATCACTATCAACTTGTACCGATACGTTTTTGCGCATATCCCTGATAATTTCTTTGGTCTCTAGCTGTTCCTTCACCAAAGGCATGATCCATTACGTGCAACTACACTCAACAATAACAACAACAATATTAATAAAAATCAATTTAATTTAGTTAGAGCAACGGCCATCAAAATACACTTGTCTAATGAACATTTTTTAAAAAAGTTTCAAGTTACTAATTGTGTTGTTGTCGCAGTTGTTGTTGTTGCTGTCATTTGCATTAAATAAGACATTAAACACGCATCTGTTGTAATGGTTGACGTTAGAGTGGTGTAAAGTTTTTTTTTTTAATTGTTGCTAGTTCGTTATTAGGAATTAGATTATTTATTCAAAATAAAATCAGGGTGTAACAAACAGTACGCGGGTGATTTTATTTAACTAAATACAGAGAGTTTATTTTGTTGGTTGTTTGTTTGTTTGTTTGCTAGTTTTTATTGTTGACGTCGATGTTGATGTTGATGTTGCTGTTTTTGGGGATTATGGCTTGTGTTGTGCTTTTTTAAGGGAATAAAGATTTCTGTTTTCTGTTTCCAGATTTGCTTTATTTGATTTTACAATTAAATTCCCTGAATTTGAACGTTTTTCATGTTTTCCTACTACTACTCCCTCTTTTTAATCTCCTGAGGCAACACAATATGTTTGATTATTTGCAAGTAATCCGATTTTTATATTCATTTCTTTATTTCCTTTATTTTTTCTATGGTGGAGTAGTCACCGGCAAATGTATGAGTATTATTGGAAAACAAAAAGTAAGGCCTTTGTAGCGTTTTGTTGCTTTGTATAAAAAAAATAAAAAACATCATTAACATATTAAAATGAGTTTCTAAGGCTTTTCTCTGAAACTCTTCGACACATTTGATGACCTTTTTTGTGCTTCAAATCATTAATTTTTAATTCGCTGATGAATATTGTGTGTTTGAAATAACTGCGCTATTTTTTGTAACCTCTACACGCAAGCCAGCTTTACTGCATATTTGCCGTAATCACTTGATAGGCTTAGTTTAATGATTTTTGCAAGTGCATTTGTCTGTGCCGGAATACTGACAATAGATTTGCCACATTTGTAGATTTTCTGTATTTCAATTAAAATACTATTTCCTTTTATTCTATTGAAGCTTTTAATACTGTTCTTTGTAGCTTTTGTTTTTGCCTATTTTCTATTCACTCACTTTATTATAATACAATTAGCGGCATTCATTTTATAAACTTAATATTGCTTGATATTAAGCAGAAATTGCTTAAATGTCTCTTTCTTTTGTTGCTCTATGTATGTGTGTGTATGTGCGTGTGCAGGATACTGCATTTAATATACCTTCATTTACCATTCCTTTGCGAAGGCGACTATATATATTTCTGTACTTTTCCGCACAAAAACTCTGAACAATCTCTCACTCACACTAGCATAATTGTATCTCCCACATCCCTGCCTAGTCACCATACAGCACATTTAACTATGGTGGAAACCTGTTCAAAAGATAAGAATAAAAGGAGAAAGAAAAGATGAAAAAAAATGGTTGGCAAATTAGTATGTTCACACTTTTTTTTCTGTAGTTATTTTGCGTAATTTTTCTACTTCAAAAAACAAAAAAGAAAACAAAAAAGGAAAACTTTCCAAAGTGTATAAGAAGCAGAAAGAACACAGGACACCAATAAACAAAGATAAAAACGACAAGAAAGCGTTATATACTGCGTTAAGTTATGACAATAAATTTACACAATTCGTTGACTATTTAACGCAAAGAGAAAAAAGGCGCGTATTTAAAAAGATATTAAATTGTGACAAAATTAACGTTTCTTGTATTTCTACTTGGGTATAAAGAAAAAGGGATTATATAATAATAAAAATAGATGGACAAAAAACGGCTGCATGAAAATTAAACAAAAAGAATTAAACAAAAAAAGAAATATTAATTAAAAATTACTTAAAAGGTAAAACAATACTTTCACTCTTACTGCTGATATAAAAGATAAAAGATTTTTCGAGAGGGTTAACTTTTTCAAACAAGAATTAAAGTAAAATTATAAAGTTACACTCGAGAGTGAGAATGACAGTTCTTGCTTCAAAAAGGATGATACTTGAAAAGAACAACGATAATTAATATAATAAGACACGCCATGCAATATATTGTTGCTAAGCTGTGCTATAGGTAAGTGAAAGAATCGTTAACTGCACCTGCAAAGCACAATGAGCAAAAATAAATCAGCAGCAACAAGCTGATAGCAGAGAAGTATTGAACTTATGTTGAGGGTTTGAGCCTTTAAGGAGCTGCAATGCAATAAATTTATAAAGCTTCTTTGGTTTGGCTTTTTTTATTTTTCATCAAATTAATAAATTTATTTTTTTTTTATTTGCAGCCCTACAGTGAACGTCCTATAGTTAATGAGAATTAATTGCTAAATTTTTCAAATCCTTGGTTCACAATTTTTGTTACGATAACTAAAATTTCTTCAGTTGGCTTTAAAAATTCATTTATATTTAGCAAACTGGCTCATTTTTGGTTACTATTATTAAAAATATTCTCCTACAGTCTTTAATTGCACTAACAGGTTATTTCGTTATTGCACCTCTCTAAGCCATAAACTGGTGTTTGCCGGCAGTGCTGGACAAAAGATTATAATATCTCTAGCGAAAAAAATGTGCACTTTTAAATAACACCCTGTCATTGGGCTGCGCCAGCAAGAGCGAGCTTCATCTATAGTATGCGTATGCGTGTTACCTATTGACCACAACTTAATTGCAAATTTACTCATAAAACAAATTACGAAACAAGTGGCCCTTTTGGTAACCAAGCCACCTAAGGTGCCCCTGTAGGCTAGTAGGTAGTATACTAGCTTGTCAGTATGGGAGTCGTGGGTTCGATTCCCAACGAAGACCTTGGTTTTTTTTTCACTACAAAAATAAAAATTGACTGTAGGTGAGGTTGCTCAGCGATGAAAGCATAGTCACTGATCGCTGTGCTGTCTTATACGGCAGTTAATTTCCGACTATCCTTCTACTTTCGCCACCTGTTTCATCTCTTCTCTATCCCTTTCCTAAAGAATATAGCACGGTACTTGACTAAATAGTTATTGTTTCCTGAAGTGCTACTTCTCTTTATAAGAAAAAAAAAGACAAGAAATACGTAGACATAAAAATTCTATCAACGTCATAAGAATCGAAATGTGCGTAAATTCAATAAGCAGAGATATAAATTAGTTAAAAGTTATAGCGTTCGATTGATTTATAAAAAAAACTGTCTTGCAGTATCCCAATAATAAAACTTCATGAGAGTTCGAATGGCGTTCAGTTATTAAAAAAAGCGTAGTCTAGCAAAAATCCGGAACATAAGATTATAATGAAACACGAATTACCACTGTGCAAAACTAAAATCCACACTACCTAAGATGCGAAAATGGAAGCAAATACACTGGATGTTGCGATGGATAATGAAATTAATAATCGATATACTGCTTTCACCCCTTTTTTCATCACAATGAGAGGCGGCTTTTAAAAGTTAATTTTAGTAATTTATTTCTTCATTGTTATTTTTTTTTAAATCTAAATTGTGCGACTATTACTGTACAATTATACACATGAATTTTTAATCCTATAACTGGCACTCATTGCTTTGAGCCATGGAAAATTCTTAAATGTGTGTAAAACATTTCATATCTGTTTTATATCTTAAGTCAAACAATTTTAGTGTAGAATTTTCTTAAATTTTAAAATTTAATTTTTTTGTTAAAAGTCATTTTTTTAATCTTAACATTTTTATCACACACTGTATGGGCAGAAATAATTTGAAACAAGAAACATGAAAGCTTGAAAGAAATTAATATTTAATAGAAATTGTTAGTTGCTTCGAGTCACATAAATTCCACATAATTTTAGTTAAAAACAAAATAATTATTATTTTGCAGGGATATGTGGGACGTGAACGAACTGTTGTTAAGCAACTAATTTATTGCAAACTATAAAAATATTATCTAACTTCATGTGGCATTACCAGTTTTTAATTCGAACTACATAATTTTTTAACTGGTGGCCATTTTGTCAGCTGCCAGGTAAGTTATGTTTAGTTTCGTTTGGCATTTCAGCATAAATAGACCGACGCCTGAACAATGCTACCAAATTGTGCAAAGTGGGACAAAACGAGATTGACTTTCATCGCGATTGTTATAAGCGAATTTTGTTTAACGATGAAGCTCATTTTTGTTTTAAATGGATACATCAATAAAGAAAACTGCCAAAATTTGAGTGATGATAATCTTCAAGTGTATGTCGAGGCACTGTTACATGCAGAAAAACTATCTGTTTGATGTACTTTTTAAGTCATTTGGTCCATACTTTTTCAAAAACAGTGCTGGTCAGAACGTTACAGTCACTGGTGACCGCTAATTTTGTCTTTCTACATTTGCACAACCATGATGTGCAGGAGGAGCAACATGTTAAACAACTAGTGTCACTATTGATTTATTGAAGGAAATGTTGGATTACTGCAGAGTTTAAGGTTTCGGAACCGTCCATTGACATTCAACATCGTGCGATTCAACTCCGCTAGACTATTTTCAGTAGAGATATGAGAAGCCACTAGTTTTTGCCGACCTCGATTAATTAACGATTAATCACTTGAATGACAACATTCGCCGCGTTATTGCCAATATACGAGTATGGCCACAAACGATGATAAAAGTAATCGATAGTTGGGCCTTCAGATTAGAATTCGTCCCAGCCAGCCGTGGCGGTCATATGGTCAAAGTTGGCAGTCATTTGGCCAGAAGATTATCTTTATTAAGTTTTAAAAGAAAATAATTATCTTAAAAAAAAATTAATCGACCTACTGTGCATTTTACAAACTGCATAGTTTTCTAAGAAATCTTATACACACAAGACAACACACAACAACATGATTATCAGAAATTCTACCAAATAAATAAACAATAGAAAACAAGAACAAATTAACACAGAACAAAACACATAGCCAAACAGGCGCCTAATCTGACAACAATATGGGGTGATGTTAAAGTAGAATATGTGCAAGAACCGCTTAAAGGCCCAACTATAATATGCATAATCTGGCTTAAGCTAATGTCAAAAGTTGGACGAAAAGTCTGTTATATGTTTAAGAGAATCATTGAAGACTTTAACGTGGCTATATTGTACTTACATGAATATAGAAACTATTATGCACAGTTGCACATTTATGAAATTTATTAGCAAAACGGCGTTTAATTATCATATTTTGTATACTTAAAACGATCCTTACACAAATTTATAACTTTTTGTTAATAGTTTTAAGAAAATTACGAAAAAAAAATTACACATAAATCGCTGTATGTATTATTTGGGCCAAAAGTACTAAAAAATGCAACTGTGTGCATCTGTGAATTTACAAACAATAAAAAATAACATTTTATTGCAAATTGTGTATTAAAAAATGGAAAAGAAAATAAAATGTTTAAAGGTCCTCGTTCCTTTGAATTGCCGTTATAATAAAACGCGTCTCTTTTGTCATATAAGTAATTTTTTCTCTGTACGTTTTCTATTAAATTCGCTTTCGTCCTCCATTGTAATTTGTTTACTAATGTATTTATAACACAATGCAAAATCAGCTGTTTCCGAACGTAATGTGCGATCAGTTTCGTACTCTGCTTAAGCAATTGACATTTGACAAAACTTGACGAAAAGTTTTGTTAAGTACATTGAAGTTCGCCTCATATGGTTATTAGGTATTTGCACAGTAAATTAAGTTGGCTTAAGCCTGCATATGAATATTATAGTTGGGCCTTAAAACATCTATATAAGCATCACATGCTGGGCAAATGAACTAATTCAAGTTGAGTAATCAGTGAGTAGAGACAGCAATGTCGTGGGTAGTAAAGGTAAATAAATCGTTTAACTTAATATTAAACTCTAAAGTACTGTGTTATTATTTTGCAATAAAATAACTCAAAATAACAAAATGTTTATTAGAAAGAATAAACGTAACAATATATTTTAAATATGATATTTCGCTGGTTTAACATGGAAAGGTTTTAGGTCAATATTTTAAAATTTTATAGGGGAGACAAAAAACTATCAAACTTTTGAGTAAACATTTTTAAAATGGTTAAACTATAATTTTTATATGGGCTTAGAGATTTTGCTTTTGATAAATTGGACTAAACGCTTTTGCTCACGACTACAAAACAACAGCAAACAACTAGACAACTGTTATTTCTTTTCCTTTGTAATCAATGTATTTTTACTTATTGTATGTTACGGCATGAAAATTACAATATGAAAAAAGTGGTCTTAGAACCTTTGCATGGTAACCCAGCGATTTGTTATTATTGTCTTGCCGGATTTGTTATTATTGTATTCCCGGACAATAATTTTTAAGGACGCACACTTAAAAATAAAATACTATTTATACGATGATAAAAAGGCAGAAAAGGAAGGAGATAAAATTAAACAGCTTTGATAACGTAGGAATACTTTTAAACGTAAGAAAATTGCTAGTTGTATGACTCCCATTTATAATGCAAGTTCTTCTTGCGTTTGTTAACAATCTTCGTTAAATAATGCCTCCAATTCGTTGACTTCAAACTTTTACGGCTGACCAGGCCTCGTCCTGTCTTCTGTGTCAAAATTACCACTTCTGAATCGCATAACACATCGTTTACAAGTTTTTTGAGTTGGCGCATGTTGACCGTAAGCTTCTACTAAGAATCAATTACTTTTACTAGCAGTTTTCTTCCAATAAACGAAGGTTATCAGACTTCCTCGCGAATCATATTTTTTTGGTGCAAAAATCGCCAATACGTCTATCGAATACTAAATTTTAATGACTGATGTTTACGCTCCAAAACACCATATTTATTATTATTGACACAAAAACCATACGAGCATATGATAGTTATGCCATTTGTTGTCCAAATCGACATTATTAACTTGTCTACCCAAATTAAAACTGCAGATTAAGCAGAAATAGTTGACAAAAATCTAAAATCTAAGCAAAAAAGGCGAGCTTTGCCCTAAATTCCAATTTTCACTTAAAAACCGAATTTTTGCCACAAAAAACTTTTTTCAAAATATCGGCTTTTAAACAAAATTCAATATTTCTATTGAAATATAAATAAAAATGCACTAACGAATTGGAATTGAAGAAAAGACAAAGATCGAAATTTTCGAATAAATGAAAAGACATTTTATAAAACAACCCGAAATTTAAATTCATTACAGCAACATAATTAAACATTTGCATTCAATTTCTTTAACGTTGTTTAAACTCTCTTTGTCGCACTAAAACAAAATTCGCCATAAAGCCATAAGCGTAGCGAAAGCAAATTTATACCAAATTTTGGTTCATTCAAAATGTATGGCAAGTAGATATGTCCTTGCACCGTATACGGAATTTTATCGTTGCAATATAACGCCTGTCTTTTCACCGATTCATTGTATGGGAACAGATCGTCGTAAGCAGGCAGCTTAAACATTTATCAAATACAAGCTTCAAAGAAAGCTTGGCTTTACACATTTTTACATCTGAGTTTATTTTACTTTCATTTTATTTCCTTTTGCCTGGAGACACTCACATACATAAACATGGTGTCCACCGGGAAGGTATACTACTTTGTTTTGCCGCCATTCTGATAAACATTAGTCTTGACAGTTTAAATTAAACAGTCGTGAAGTAGATACGTGGCAAATTTATTATAGAAAAATATTCGATAAACCAACGTGTTTTAATCGTTAAAACATTTTATCAAAATCAATCATCGATTACTGTGACGATGAGAAAGTTACGTGACATTTTTGGGAGAAACAACGTGCCAACAAAAAGCCACATTTGGATTTGTTTTTATATGAGATTCAGTTGACACAAGAGCTTCTTCCACAAGATTATTTACGTCGCCATACATATGCCAATAGGATGTTACAGCTCGCCCATGACAACCCCGATTTTCATGAAAAAATCATAATGAGTGTTGAGGCACATTCAAATGAAGAAATAGTCATTTGTGGGGAATGGAAAACCCTCAAATTACATCCATTAAAAGTGGCAGTCTGGTGTGCAAATTTGTCAGGTGGAATCAATGGACCTTACTTCTTTGAAACTGAAGACGGCGTGACGGTAATTGTGAATGGGGCGCAATATCTCGATATGATTGAAAACTTTTTAACGCCAAAATTGCCTTTATTAAGATTTGGTATCAACAAGACGGTGCTACATCGTATACTGCCAGGATAACAATAAAATTACTGCTAGACCATTTTCCACAACAAGTTATTTCAAGAAATGGTGATGTTGTATGGCCTCCACGGTGGACTAATTTGACTACTCCGGACTTCTTTTTGTGGGAATATTTGAAAAGTAAGTTTTGAGCATCTCAAACAAAATATTCGTGATGTAATTAATGAAATACCGTGTGAAATGTGTGAAAATGTAATGAAAAATGTACTCAAAAAGGCTCGCATTTGTGAGCCTAACAGAGGCGGACATTTATTTAGTATTCTATTCCATACATAATTGCCGACATTAAATAAAACATTTATTAATGTAATCAAAAATTATAAGTAAAGAAAGTTGTATACCTTCTCGGCGGACACCCTGTACAAATATTTAAGAAATGTATGACGATGCAAAAATTTTGACGGAAAACGAGCAATATCAATATTTATTCCCTTAAGCTAGAAAATAACTTGTGCAAGTGACATCTTAGAACGAATGACATTTAACCATTAAATTTATGTATTTTCTCTATAGACCAATACAATTTGAATTTTTTAACTATTTTTAACTGCTACCAGAACATCAACAACTTCACTTTAATGTAGCTGCATGCCACATGGTTTTATGCAGCGGCATAACCAGCTTAAATTTAGTATACGAGTATTAAAGCTTTTTTTTTTTTTGTTTTGCCAATTCATCAATAGAATTGTATTCCATAAATTCTATTGTACTGACTTTTGCATAAAAGAAAGAAAAAGCTAAAAACATAATAGTGATTTTTGCATGTTTTAAATTTTAAGTTTAGCTTGAAAACACATGAGCAAAATCCCCACAGTTTATTTGCTGTGGAAATAATTTTAAGCTGAGAATAAACAAAAAGTAAAAGGATTTGCTTTATACTTAGGAATTGTACTTTGAACATTTCTATTATAGTAATTTTTGTTGTTGCTGTTGTTTGTTATCTATTTTTAAAAATCATGGCAAGGGAGAGTTAAAAAATGAAGTTGCTGTGAAAGACATTAATCCGCTCCTTCCTTCTTGCAGAAACCTACTTAAACAGTTTTACGCAAATAGTTAAAAATCTGTGTGGCCATTTTAGCTTTTTCGGAGCTTAACTTTGCTTTATTATTATTTTTGTTATTAACTTAATATACTCTGGCTGTGGTTTTAACTCTTTCAGCCCCTGAAGGCTAGTAGGTAGTGTACAAGCTTAGCAGTCTGGTGGTTGTGGGTTCGATTCCCAACAAAGACGTTGACTGTGTTTTTTCTCTACATTAATAAAAATTGAGTGTCGATGGGGCTGCTCAGTGATGAAGGCATGGTGACTGGTCGCTGTGCTGTCTTATACGACAGTTAATTTTCGTAACTATCCTTCTGCTTTCACCACCTGTCTCATCTCTTCTCTATCTCTTTCCTAAATAATGTATCAGGGTACTTGACTAAATAGGCCTGAAGTGCTACTTCTCTTTAAAAAAAAAACACATTTAGCTTTTCCTATAGGATCAGCTATAGGTATATAATTGATATTATTATTCTACGCTTTATATTAATTTTAAGAAATTGCAGTGGCGAATTAATATATTTTCACCATAGAAAGTGAATGGTGAATGATATCTTTCATCAAAGTTCTTAATCACTTTTTAACAAAATGGTGATCCTCTTTAGTTCATCACATCACGGGTTTTGAGTTTTAAGGCTGAAATCAATGTGATTGACTCCATGTAGACTCTGTCCTTAACATCGCCCCACAAAAAATAATCCAGTGGTGTTAAATAACACGATCTGGCTGGTCACTTAACTGCTGATTTTCATGAAATTATGCGATCGGAAAATCTGGTTTGCAATCAATTTATCGCTTCTTTGGCTGTGTGAAATGTGGCACCGTCCTATTGTAACCATATGTCAATGATATCTACGTCGTTAATAATAGGCCAAAATTAAGTTGTTAGCATCTCGCAATAGCATTGACGCATTTTCAGATCTCGTCTTCGAACGAAAATGGCCTTATCATGCCTCCAGACCACATAACGCACCATACAGTGACACGTTGAGCATGCAAAGACATCTCAATAATTTTTCTAGGATTTTCAGAAGCCCAAATGCGGCAAATTTGCTTTACCCTGACAAGTGAAAATAGGCTTCGTTTGAAAAAAATTTTATTTTCAGAAAAATAAAAAAATGAACTGATCGAATCTACGGCGATGTGAATGGTCGGTTGGCTTTAACTCTTGCACCAATTGAACCTTGTAAGGCAACACAAAATTCGCCATATGGTGGTTTTAGTTAATCCCAATTGTTGAGAACGTCGTGGAATTGACAATTTTGGAGCTGCTCCAACGCTGTGGCTCACGGCTGCAATGTTTTCAGTTCAACGACCCGGATAAACACGCGTTGGTGGTCGGACATTTTGTTTTGAGCCAGTTGACTCAAATTTAACGATAATATCCTTAACAGCGGCCATACAAGGTCGATTATGTTGTGCGAAAACATCACGAATCTTAGGAAATGTAGATTTTAATTATTTTAATGGGATTTTTGTGGGAAATTAAATTCATTGTAACAATTGCCAATGCATCTACTACGAATACGTCAAAAAACTAAATGTCAAAACTGTCATGTTCTTCTTTTCTTCTTGTTTAAAACACCCGATATTATGTTTATAAAAGTATAATTTTTCATTGCAAATTTTGTATTATCAATTTTAAAGCCTTTATAACTTCTTGTATACTAAATCAAACATTTATCTTTGAAATGACACAATTTACTTTAAAGTTTGTTTTATAATTTAAACCAAAATTGTGAAATAAAATGTAGATTAAATAGAATTTTTCGATCTGTTTATAAAAAAAAAATTATATCTACAATAAGTTTAATGAATTATACGTTATTAATGAATTATTATAGTGATTTATTTTTGTACGGATTTCTCTAACTGCGAACAAATATTTATTTTAAATTTTAATAATATAGAAAACAAGAACAAATTTCTATATTTAAAAAAATAACACGAAAATTTTTAGTATTTCTTTCCTTAAAATAAAAAGAAATCAAAAGAACATAATAATTGGCATTCAAATCCTTAAAAACGCTAATATTAGCCTCATCTGTGTAGAAAAGTCAATCGGCACAACACACATGCACGCATACAAACATCCCAACAATTAAAAACAATCATTGCAAATACAAAAGCGAAAGAGGTAGAAAATAAACAAAGGAAAATAAAACTTTAGCAGAGAGGGACAAGAAAGCATTATTTGCAATTTATATAGATGATAATTTTAACCAAAAGAAAATAGTATTACTAAAAACAAAAAAAACAACCGGCAAAATATAACTGTAAAAAATATTTAATGAAGAGATTAATAATAAATTAAAGCAATGGCAACAATAAATGAGGGAGACAAAAGTCTATAGAATTTGTTATTGGTATTAATGTGAATGAATACAACTAACTCTCCCCACAAAGAACAGACAATTTAAAAATACAAAGAAAAGGGTTATCGAAAGCATAATGTGGGCACAGAATACAATTATTAGTTTGTGTGGTCGTTGAGGACGTCCCATAGTCTGGACAAACTGTCAAAACGGAGCCAACATTGCCAGCAAGCAGAGAATTTGCACAGAGAGCGAAACTCAAATAAAGAATAAAAAAAGACATAAACCAAATACAAGTAAAAACAGCTGTAACAATTTCTCAAAAAAGAGTTAAACACCGACCAAAAAACTTTATTAAATATATAAATTATTTTAATTTAAACACTTACTAGAATAACAAAGGATTTTAAAGAATATGTTTAGAAATATTTAAATAGCAAATGAAAAATCTCATTATTTATGCCTAACAAGGATGCAGCAGAACAAAATCGAATAAAAATTGTAAAAAGTAAGAAAATGAAAGCTGTTGTCTTGCTATTTACTCACCTTGAATAAAATTTATTTTTTACTTTAGTTGTTCCAACACAAATTTGTTGTATATTTTTACACTACACTTTTATTTTTGTTTATAAATGTTATTTGTTTATATAAATTGTTGTAATTCTTTGTTTTCACTTTTATTATATTTTTGTTACACTTTTATCACTTTACATTTTCTATTCTTATTTATTCCATACACGCTTCACAAGAGAAAATTGCACAAGAGCATACACAATTGTTACAGGCTGGCTATTTATTAAATTACTTGATATATTTCTTAGCTACTTTTAACTTGTAACAAAATTTTTTATTTAAATTTATTAAGAGTTCGCATATTGTTTTATTTTAATCGGTTACCATAATATTGTTACAGTTAGAATACTAACTTAGCCCTATGCAATACCGTCAAAACATGTTTTCATGTCGATGTTAATTGAGCAACTGTCAACTGTAAATGTTTTTATTAAACTTGTAGAGTTAAGCTAACATACCATAAATTTTTTTTAATTGGCAACGCGATTGTAAATATTAAGTACAAATACACGGAAAATATAATTAAATACATAATTTTTGTTTATAATGCATGGGATTTTTAAAGTTTATTGTTATTTAGATTGTAAATAATATTTTTTGTGGAATGCAAGTGTAAGTATGTAGTACATACGAGTTCTTTAAGACTCTTGGCATACATTTAGAGTAACTTTTCAAGTTTCAAGTGTTTAGTTTGAATCACAATTTCATCCTACCTCAGATCTCCGGCCTTACAACAAAAGTAAACAATACTATCGACCATTCCAATTCTACAACTTCAATAAACGAATAAACGTTTAAATGTCTTACCAAGAAAAGAAGTGAATTACATCATAGAGCTTATAAATTCATGTTAAAATATGGAAATATTCAAAAGTTGTGCCGATAAGAAAACCAGGCAAACCTCCTGACAGTTTAGAATCCTATAGATCCATAAGTTGCCTAAAGAGAAAATTATTGAATTTATAGACTCATAAAACATTTTACCGTCGCAAAAATTTACTTTCTGCTAAGAGTACAATTCCACCTAGCTCCTTATCAATATAAAACACATCGTAAACTCAAATTTCCTCCATAATATATATGGCGGTCCTGCCCCTCTTGTGACCTGGTTGTCCAAAACCCATAATTGTGGAAGTCTCTTACAAAACCATATATCTATAAAACCGTAAATTATGAATCGTAAAACATTATGAATCGTAAAAACACCAGTAAATCCTGAACTTGGATTGGTGCGCTTAATACTTGCAGGGGGGGCTGAAAACAAGTGATCGATTTTGTATGTATAATATTAGGTGCCGCTGTAGGCTAGGAGGTAGTGTACTAGCTTGTAAATAAGGGGGTTGTGGGTTCGATTCCCAACGAAGACCTTGGTTTTTTCACTACAAAAATAAAAATTGACTGTCGGTGGGGCTGCTCAGCGATGAAGGCATAGTCACTGGTCGCTGTGCCGTCTTATACGGCAGTTAATTTCCGTCTATCCTTCTACATTCACCACCTGTTTCATTTCTTCTCTATCCCTTTCCTAAAGAAGGTAGCACGGTAAACTAAATAGACATTGTTGCCTGAAGTGCTACTTCTCCTTTAAAAAAAAAAATATTAAGACTGCCTTGGACTCCGTTTGGTATAATGGGTTAATCTTTAAAATGATAAGATTAAGTTTTACTTCATTGCTAATTAAAACTGTCTGTAGTTTTTTTTCTGACAAAAGTTTTGCCGTCTCTATTGATTTGGTTAGTTCTTTAGAACAAGAAATATTAGCAGGATGCTCCTAGAGATCCTGTCTCTCACCCGTGTTATATAATATATATACATCAAAGTTCCCGGTTTTAAACGGTTGTACAACCTCCATATTTGCAGACTGTTATACTTAGCTGTGGAATTTGTTTATGTGATGTTCTGGAAAACTTACAAATTTTTTATCCATTGTAAATGTAAACTTTTCGAAATGGAAAATATTTGTATATTCATAAAAAAAACCTAAGGACATATAGTTTTCTAGAAGGACAAAATCATATTATCTACCTCAAAGCAATTTAATCATTGACAGCATTTGTATTCCCTGATTAAGAAAGGTAAAATAGGTGTAATTCTGGATTCCAAACTTAAATTTATCGACAAAGTTAATAAGTTAACTAGATTGCCTTATCTATCTAACTAGATTGCTCTATCTATCTAACATTCATAATAAATATCTGATATACAAATCTACATTTCAAGCATATGGGACCCAGTTTGTCGCCCAAAATGTGCTACAGATTATCACATTAAAAAAACTACAAGTTGGTGGAAATAAAATTTTTTTAAATATTTACAATTTGCCTTGGTATTACTGTACACAGGAACTGCACATTTTGTTTAACGTTGCGTTTGTTAGAAATAGAATAAGAAAAGTAACTTCATGTTAAAAATATTTATTTTAACAACAACGACTGCACTTTTGATACTTTCCAATGTATTTCGTTGATAGTGTTTTCTAAAATAATAATTATAGTTAATTGGCCTTTTTTTATAAATAAGTTCTTTATTTTAATTTATAAATAAGTTTTTAATTTTAACTTATTAAAAGTATAACATAATTTCCAATTAAAATATATGGTTTAAAAAAAGCAACGGACTGTCGATTGAAAAAGCTCTTTCAAAATAAATATTTCCTTAATAAATTTTATATATATAAAATCCAAATTGTTTTGTTGTTGAAGGTTTAAGAATTTTAATTTGTTACAACTTAATTTTTCTAAGTACATTTTGGACTAATCTCACGTTGCCAATCAAATTATGGTTGTTATTTAACTGTTTACATCCAAAGAATATAAAGGGAAAACAGAATCAGACAGTATTGGTGGTGCCATCTGTATGTGAGCTACAGCTACATGCAGTAGTAAGGACTGAAACTAATCTGAGCAATTATAAAGTAATCGGAAATTAAAGAATTAAATTGAATTTTGGCCCACAATCAATAAAAACTTACCCACGTTTTCTTTAAGATTTTATCATAATAACGGTAAAAAAATTTTAAGTTTTGACTTTAGGCGTTTAGTTTTAACGGTACAATGATAAAACTAATAAAACTGAGTTTTGTTATACATTTGCGAATTAATTAATTATTCATGTTTTTATTGTAGACACTATTTTACTCCATGATTAACAAGGAAACAATAATATGCAGATCGAGTCCAAATAAACCTTTTTTAAAGTACTAATCATAAAAGGATATTGATTCATAACGTGTAGTCAGCCGATTTTCGTATAAAAAATATTCCATTTACAAAAATTCGCAAAAAAACAATAAGTAAACCATTTAACGGTTAATCAGTTTCTGACCATTAATTGCTCTAGAGACAGATCTCTTGAGATCGTGTGCTTAGATTCATCCGTTATCTTAAGTACATTCAGAACTATATACCATGTTTACATCAGAGTGTAATAACTGCATTGAGTGGACAAAGATGCAACTCCTAAATGAGCTTTGGCATTTTCCCATAACGATCTGCTACAAAAAATTGGTGAAAGAGTAGGTAGTCACTTTTATTTCTAGTCCCGAATCCTATCAAAATTCTCTTCAAAGCTGTGTTCTTATTTAATTGTACCAAAATGACTTCCCCATTAACTCTGTTCTAACTGAAATTGCACAGTTTCTTCAAATTTAAAAGCAAATCTTATGTGTGGGAAGAACTTTTCACAATGCAGAGCAAGTAGATACTTTAAATTACAAAACTCAACTGTTAAGAGGGATAGTGGTTTTGAGATTTAATTGATTATTAAAACATAAGTAAAGTGCTCTTGAAAAGCAAAAATATTATAACCATTAATAAATAAAAAAAAAGAAACGCATAGTAAGAATAGATTTCCACTGCATCCATCTATTTTACTGGAGTAATAGGATTCTTATAAGCCAGCTTAGTATGTTCCAAGCTATTAAGCTTAGCAATTTTTTTAACAGTGTCCAATTCTTTGATAAAGGCAGCTAAAGCATCCTTGGTGGCACCAAAGTCATCTTCACGTAGATCGGGCAAATCGTCTTCACTTTCCAAAACTAATCAACACAAAATAAAAGTTATATTAAAAATCAAAAGTGCAAGCTACAATATTTTAGTTTTAGTTTTACCGTCTATAGCTGCTTCTATATCATTTAGGCGACCCATAACTAGTTGCTGTTGATATTTAATGTGCTCCATAAGGCGCTGTTGACATTCAATGGGATCAATGGGAGCTTCTGGTTGTGGTATGTTAGGCACAAGTCTTGCCGGAGTAGTTGGTTCTGATTTAATTTTCTTTGTGGGTGTTAGAGGTAAATTTGAATTACTTGTTTGATTTTCTTCATTGGTTTCCGGTTTAATTTCATTTTTCACATCCGTCACTAAATCGTCATCCCACTTTTTAGCCCAAAGATAAAGTTTTGGATGACTCCTATTGTTGGCTATATTAATTTTAACTCTCAATGAGTGCATATAGTTTTTCAATTCTAAAAGATTTCCAGTAAGAATATGTGAACGTTTGAGATATTCCGATCTTTTATTTAGCTGACTAACGTTAGAAGAATGATAGTTAGCCACGGGTAGTTTACCTTCATACAACCAATCTTGGTCATGTTTGAAACGTAAAGATTCGCGGACTCTCTGAGGATTACGACAAATATAGCAGACATATTTATCTGGTACCTGTGAGACTTTATCGATGCCATTGCACAATCCATGTTGCCAACAGAGACAAAGTTCACATTGTATCATTAAACCATCTTCCTCACAATAGCCACATAAACAATTAATGATTTCTTCTTGCCGCATATGCACGATTTTAATTAGTTCACCATTTTCCTTAATATACTGTGGCGGTTGATTAATTGTATCGTTTTCTGTAGAATTTTGGGGTAGAAACGAATTGGAGCCGGAATCGGCTGTTATGGGAGAATCAACACTGCTGAGTGGCGTGTTAGAGGGTATAGCAGTTTTACGTTTTTTTATTTCTTTATTTATTTCTGGTGTGGTATTGAATGAGTGACGTGTCTCTTCAAACTCAGCAACGCCACTGAAGCTTGAGTCAGTAACAATTGGTAAAGATGTTGCAGAAGCCACAACACCAGCTGTAGCCTGAGCTGCTGTAAGATATTTCCTAGTTGTTCTTTGGCGATTACTTTTTCTAGAGCCAGATGCTCTCTTAGAAGGTGAAAATCTAGATTTTTTAATAGCCGGCTGATCTAATACACTTGATTCTGTAGCCAGTGAATCATCGGGACCACTTGTGGTAGCAAAAGAGCTCTCCATTAATGCACTTGAATTAGCGGTTGTGGTATTTATTGAAGTATCATTTTGTGAATTATCCATCTCCTCAATTTTCATAGAAGTTTCATCTAGTTTTTCTTTTTTGATTTCGACTGGTAGTAAATCAACAGAGCTTTTTACAATACCAGTACTCCTGCGATGAGCTCTAGTTTGCTCTAGGTCTTGTTGATGTAGTTTCGCAAAGAACTGTTGGTTGGGAATTTGATTTTTAGGCACCGGTTCAGCCGAATCATTTTCGACGGGATGAGTGCGTTTTTCCGCCAATTCCAGCATTTTAGGACAAGAGCCCAGAAGCCTTTAAATAAAAAATTTTTTAATAGTTTTCTTCTTTTATAAAAATAAAAAATATCGCTTACTTGACTAAATTACGATGATAATGTTTAACATGAATTTGCAAATGATTTTCTTTGCGGAAATTCTTTGAACAACCCTCCTGGGGACATCGAAACAAGTTATCTATAATTTGCACCTTTAAGCCACCAATAAGAGCTAAAAACATAAGAATTATCAGTAAATAATTTTAAGTAACAGTTATCGTTTAACTTGCCATAACCAGCTTCAGCTGTTTGTAATTCCTCTGTAGCATTTGCGGAAGTTGTGACGATAGGCGTAGGAGTAGCACAATCTGATGAGACTCCAGCATCTTCTTTTAAGCCCACTGTTGGTGTGGACGTTGGTGTTGGCGTCGAGCTTACTTCGGCCGATTCTAAAAGTTGTTTCGGTACTTCGGCTTCTACTTGAGTAACACTCTTATCTTCTGCTGCCAAACTACTTGAGGAAGTTGTTAACAATTCTATGGGTGGTAGGGCTTCAGCTATAGGAGCATCCATATAAGGCGAAGTCACAGAAGTGGACAATGTTTCCATGCCAGACGATGGTTTGTTTTCTACACTGCTTTCTAGCGAACTATTTAATGACGGTTTTGATTTAGTCGGCTGCTGTGGCACATAGTCGGGTGTATATACGTAACAATTAATATCTTTAGCTCTACGACGATGTATGCTGAAGTCATAAATGTCAGGATTATATACTTGACCCTGTTCTTCCAAATAAGTTTTAAGATCTGCTTTGGATCTGAAACGCTTGCCATTCGGTGTTACTAAAATAACATCCCATTTACCTAAAACGTTGGAACGTTGATACATATGTTTAACCCAACCGGGCGGTAAACGCCAATCTTCTACTATAACTGTGGGTTTGCGATGTTCTCCGACAACTAAATAACCGTCACGTCCTATAGGTTGGTCATTAACCCAATGACATGTCCACTCACCATCTTTAGGAATTTCGGGAAGATTGAGAGATGCTATAAAATGAAAAGTAAAAACAAATATTAAATTTATTCATTCGTACTTAAAAATAGAACAATTTTTAATTTCCCAATATTCATTTCTCTTTAATATTTTAGGTTTTTAGGAGCATAGCAAAAAATGGGTTGCATTTGTAACTTTGTTGGATTTGAAATGGGCTTAGAATATTATAAAATTTTATATGCTAAAGCTTTTGGCTTTTTAATTAAATAAAAAATCTATTTTGAGTAGTCGTATAATTTACCCAAATCCAATTTTGATAAATCCAGCAATGGCCAATCTTTTCTCGGACCATTCAGAATGCGTTTTTTTGCTTGAGAACTAGAATTCTGTCCAGAGGAAGGCCTTTTTACAGCGGAAACTGATGGCGTTACTGTTAAATTAGTATTTGGCATGCTATTAGCAGGTATAGCTGACACTACAGAAGTTTCTCCAGTTGATACATTTTCTATTACTTCTTGTTCCAAGATCGGAGTTGACTGTACTTTGTTCATATGAATAGCTCGAACATTCTTAACATAACCATCATCGAATAAAATTTCATATACGTCATTAGGTAGAATTTTTTTAACAGTGCCGGGAAATTTGCGCGGTCCCGACCAACGTGCTAAACATTTCTCTTCTAGTTCAAAGTTTAAAATAGGTTTATTAGAGATACGTTGTCGCAGACGAGAAGAGTTCATAGGAATCCATTCTTCGGTCCCAGCAATATTGGATTTGTTTTTTGCATTTTTTTCAAATTTAATGAGAACTTCACGATCATCATTATCAACTTCTACTATGCGCGCTGAATGCCAGACTCCATCAAAGTCTTGAGCTTCTAAACGGGCTCCAGGATTAAAGGATGTCACTGGTTCAAATTTAACATTTGGAGGTGTAGAGGGATTCCCCGCAGTATTTTCGTTCAATGAATCTTCAAAGCCCCCATCAGGTTTTTCCACTTTAATACCTGCGGCAGCATTTAATTCAGCTGTTTGTGCCATTATTTGCGCCACTGTGGCTGCCACAGTTGCTTTTGTATCGTCATCTACCAACGAAGAAGTGGTCAATAAATTACTTGGCGCTGCCGTGTTAGTGGAATTCAAAAATTCTAGATCCTCTTCAATTTGAGCAGCATCAATTTTACCCCAGGGAAATACTGTGGGAAAAACCTTTTGCTTAAGTAAATATTTTCCGCTACGTTGTGGCTGAAAATCAGCCCGTCGAAAGTGCCGAGAGCACACTAAAACACTCTTGGTGATATGGCGGTCAGCACTTATTTTTGTATTACGTATCCAAATAGAGCGTGCATTTTGATCTGAAGGAAAAGAATGATAGGTTACGCCATGATGTTCAGGCAAGCGGGAAGTTGATGTGCAACCGGCTATACAGCACCGGCGACCCATTGTTTATTCTTTTTTATGTTTATATTCGAGTTGTTTAATATTGCAGTTGTTTTGCGTAATTGCATATGTAGTAGTAAGAACTTTTTCGATGCTTATTCTTCTTTAATTTTTCAGTGACGAAATTGTTTTGTTTCACTTTTTTATTCATTTACTTCTAGCAAATTTTATATATTTAATATATCTAATTGATTGTTTAATATTTTTCTATAACTTATTTTATTTTTAAAGCATCTGTTACATTTTATTTTCTATTTTTCCACGAGACCTAAATTCTTTGTTCACATTTTAAGAAGAGAAATGCGGATGAACTGTTTTATCCGCTTTGAATTAGCTTTCATAGTAATGAGTGCTCATATATAACAAATTTTATAAGTGTTACCAGCTAAATTTTTAAGCTTTATGCTATATTTTTGTTGACATTTCACTGGGTTATCGACTGTAATAACATTTAAGTTTAATGATTATCTTAATATTTAATAACGTTTTCAAGTTAATATATGTGGAGCTCAACAAAATATATGAATTTTGTATATAAAGATAATTTAAGTTAAATTTTAGATTAAAGTAAAATTTTGTTACCCATTAAGCACTAATTTTTATTTGCTAATTTTTAAATTAATGAGTTTACTATCAGTCGCCAATATATTGACCCATTTAAAAAATTTATTGGCATTTCAAGTTTTGCGTAGATTAAATAATAATTAAAAATATATTCATTATCGTACAACTATTTGTTATTACTTGTTTTTTGTATTTTTAATATAATTACAAAAATTAGCATGCAAATAGCATATTTGTTAAAAACAATATTTTTTCGATAATGAACTTGAGCTACACAAACTTTTGTTTTCTTGGCAAACACAATTTGCAAAAGAACAAATAGAATTTTAAAGTTTTTTATACATATGTGAGTACACATATGTACACACGTTTCTCCGTTTGCCTTAAACTAAGCGGAAACACATAAAATCCTTATAAATGGTTTAATATAATTACGATTTTTTTTAACTCTATCTTTAGGATTTAATTTAGTACCGAAAAAATAAATTTTAAATGAACTGTCTTGGTAAACTTGCTTTGCATATTAACGTAAAATAAAGACTGTTACAAAGTGTTACGATCGGTTTTATGAACTTCGATTTTCTCTACATTTGAAAATTAAATAATTGATAAATAAGTTTTGAGGTGAATTATTTCGGAGAAACAACATTCCATTTTAAATCTATAATATTAAAAGACGACGTTTTCGGAATTTTCAGAAGACGATTTCAATGATGTAAATGTAAATGCGTTGTTCAAATCACAAGGAATTGGCGCAATTAAATTTAAAAAGAAATTTCATATTTGTTAAAATATGAGTTATAAAAGAAACTAAGGTTTTCCTGCGTGGATGCTTAATTTAAGCTAAAAACCGCTAAACCCGCGTCAAATTTGGTTTGTGAATATACCAGTTTCGGCTATATGCCATCTTCAGTGTTCTCTCTATACTCCTATTTGTTGTTATTCCTTTCGTCAACTTGAAACTGTTAATTCCAGACTTGCCCGTCTAGAATAAAAAAATACATACGGAATAAGTCTTTATGGATTACTTGTGCTGTTTGGGAATATAAGGGAGCCCAGTCCCCTGAAGGCAAGCAGGGTGTCAACTAGAAGCTCCACGTTATTTCCACGGGAATCAGTAAGCCCCAGAGTTCCGCTAATTGTCTCTTTAGCCTTTTTGGCTGTTTCTCTGACTGATTATTGAGCTTGGCCCTTCGGGAGTATCGTAGTGGTTGTGGTTTTGCGGTCTCCTCATGAATTTAATTAAGGGGGCCAGGATTATCGCGCCTTTAATAACACCAACGGGTGAATGATTCTGGACCAGGAGTTGGATAGTCTCTAACTCTTCAGCAAGGAGTAGTGGTTTGCAACCCTGCTTTGGAACCGCTGAAATTGCAGCTAGGAATGAACTGTTGCTAGAATTAGTCTTCGGCTGCCTACGACGTGAATGACGTTGCTTTTTATTCCCAGTGGTTTGATTAAAGCTTTTTTTTAATTTTTATTGACTGTCAACAAATCAGATTAAAATTATTCTTAATTTTAATACATATAAATTTAAGATTTTACATAACGTATTACAACAAATAAAAACAGGGAAGATTAAAAAAAGAAAATATCAACTAAATAATATTAAACAATATAAGGCAAAAAGATAGAAAAAAACCTTTGGTCTTTTAAAGAAATTTTTGTTTCACCCCCTTCAGAAACCTCTTCACAGAGGTAGTGAAGAAGGGTTAATTAATCAAATTTCTTATTATTACAAAACTTGAAGATCTGTACCTGTCTTCGAATCTTAATGTTTTTGTACTAAAAATGTCATTCAGCATTTTTTGCTTAAACTTTCTGTGTAGACGGCTCGTAGAAAATCTGCGAGGTAGATCAAAAACGGCTTTGAAATTCTTATTTTGAATTGTTTGAAGCTTCTTAATATAGGTTTTGGCACTATTACGATACCAAACTTCACAGCCGTATGTCATTATGGGAAGAATTCACATTTTGTACAATTGCAGTTTGTTTTTAGAATCGAGTTTTGATTTTCTGTTTAAAAGCGGCAACAATGCTCTACCGCATTTTAAGGCCTTGTCGCATGTACTGAAGATATGCTTCTTAAATGTTAATTTTTTATCCAATATGACACCTAGGTATTTAACGGAGTCTTGTAACGAGATGATGTTTCCTTCAGCAGTAAGAGCTATACAGGGAACTCTTTTCGGTGATTTATTAAATGGAAACAGAATTGCCTGCGTTTTAAGTTGGTTGATTTTTATTTTCCATTTGCTGAAATACTTTTGTGAACTCAATAATCCTGCATTCATCTTTTTTTTAATAATAGCATTAGATACTTTTCCAGAGGCAATAATTGCAGAGTCATCAGCGTAAATCTGCACCTGGCTGTAAATATTATCACGCAATACGAAATAAGAATTTATATTATTATATTCAAGCTTTGGGTTTAGGGAACTTAAAAGTTGTGTACTATCGAAATAGCCATGTAAATATCTTTTCCCCACGATAATCAATTTTAATTTTTGATATTTTTGCGGATCCCCCTCCGTGTTTTGTAAAAATTGTAAATAATTAAGCTCAAATAATGTAAATAAAGTTAAGAACATTTTAGTATATTTTGGTATACTTTAGTATATTTTAGTATGTTTAATTATATTTTGATATATTTCAGTATATTTTAGTGTATTGTAATATATTTTAGTATATTTTAATATATTTTAGTATATTGTAATATAAATAATTATTAATCTTTGTAGCGATCTTTTTTAAATAAATTTAAATTATAACAAAATTATAAATTGTTATAATTTTTGTTGTTATACAAAAAATTTCCTGAAGAAGCTTTCCACAGGAAAGCGAAATAAAGAAAAAATGTAGTGTTTAATTTATTTAAAAAAGACCGCTATAAAGATTAATAATTATTTATTTAAAAAAAGAGGTTATGTGAGATATCTTGGTATACATCTTGATCGTCGCCTTACATGGAAACATCATATTGACTCAAAGCTAACACAATTACATTGGCTCATTGGCAGGAACTCAAAACTTAGCCTAGATTGTAAACTTCTAATTTACAAGAGTATTTTGAAACCAATATGGTCTTACGGGATCCAACTTTGGGGCACTGCCTCAGCTTCAAATGTGGATAGAATTTAACGTGGACAGAATAAAATTTTACGGTTAATAACTTCCGCTCCATGGTACATCAGAAATTCAAACATACATTGTGATTTAGACATACCGCTGGTGACTACAGAAATCATCAAATACGCAGGCAAATACTTAAGGAAGCTTGAAGACCATCCTAATCCCCATGCTCGCAATATCTTGGATTATAGTGGACATAGCCGATTAAAAAAGAGGGATACCGCAGCTTTAATCCTCAATGCTACAGATGACACATCTTACAAATATTTTTTGTTTTCTTTTTTTTTTAATATCAACTTTTTTTACCCAAAAGATTAGTTCTGACATGGTCGGGACTAATGTAACTTTTTTTTTAGAATTTAAGATTTTAAAGCTTATTGTTAGTTCAGTTTCTTGAAGATACAATAAATAATAATTGAAAAAAAACAGGTCGAATAAGAATAATAATCAAATAATATTGTAATATATTTAAGTATATAAAGGGTGATTTTTTAAGCCCGATAGAACTTGAAATTGTAAAAAATAACACAAAAACTTAAATTGTAATCAAAATTTCTTTTTTATTCGAAGGATCAATACGTGACATTAACATTTGAAAATGATTTCGGGCATATGGGCACCGCGGCTGTTCTTGACGAAGCGCATTCTGGACGTCCAATTTTGGGCCACTTTTTCGAGCACTGCTGGGCGTATGTCACGAATAACACGAACAATGCTGTCCTCCAAGGCGTCGATTGTTGCTGGTTTATCAGGATAAACCAGTGACTTCACGTAGCCCCACAGGAAATAGTCGAGTGGTGTCAAATCGCACGACCTTGGAGGCCAATTGACAGGTCCATTTCTCGAAATCAACTTATCGCCAAATTTTGATTTCAATAAGTCGATGGTTGCGTTCGCTGTATGGCACCTAGCGCCATCCTGTTGAAACCACATCCCGTCCGGATCAATGTCATCCATATTTTCAAACAAAAAATCATTGATCATGGTGCGGTAACGATCTCCATTGACCGTAACGCGAGCTCCGGCCTCATTTTTGAAGAAATAAGGTCCGATGATGCCACCAGCGTGAAAACCGCACGGTGCATTTTTCTGGATGTAATGGAGTCTGTAGGGTCTGTTGTCGATTGGTCTCACTCCATATGCGGCAATTTTGCTTATTAACAAACCCGTTAAGCCAAAAATGCGCCTCATCGCTGAACACAATTTTGCGATAAAACAACGGGTCAGTTGCCAACTGCTTTAGAGCCCAATCGGCGAAAGAACGACGCATATAATGGTCTCGTGGCTTCAATTCCTGCACCAGCTGGATCTTATATGGGTGTAGGCCGAGATCTTTGCGCAAAATTTTCCACGTAGTGGACGGACAGAGCCCCAATTCCTGCGACCGACGACGAATTGATAAATTTGGATCTTCTTCCACACTTTCGTTTACAGCGGCGATATTCTCTTCAGTACGCACATTCCTTCGACGTGTTGGTGTTATTGCATCCTCTAGAGAGTATGTGGTACGAAATCTATCAACAGTTCGACGAATGGCTTGTTCAGATGCACGATTATGTACGCCATAAAAATGACGAAGTCGTCTATAAGTTGCGCGAATCGACGACTGATTTTCAAAGTAAATTTAGATAATTTCGTAGCGTTGTTCAAGCGAGAGTCTATTCATGATGATTTGTCAGAGTATACTGAAACAAATAAAAAAAATGTTTCATCAAAATTTCATTTTTTGTGTTACTTTTTACAATTTAAAATTCTATCTAGCTTAAATTTATTTTATTATATTTTAGTATATTTTAATATTTCTGAAAATAATATCTATTTTGTTAAAATTTAAATTTTTTTGATGGATTTCCCATTTCGAGCGCAATGTAGGAGAAGCCAAATATTTTAACAAGTTACAGATGCAAGCCTCTAGACGAATTAATAGCAGAGGGACACCGGCCGCCTACAGATGATTGTCTTTGCAAGAGCCAAATTGCTTAGACTCTTTGATAACTGAAGAGAATTTTGCAGTCATCTTTTATCCAGGCAACTTTGACTTTTGCAACTTTTTTTTTTTTTAATATTATTATTAGTATTAAAAATACTCTTTTAAACATCTATAGATATGTATGTTTACATCACAATGAGTTATATTTAACAAAATTTGCTATATATTTTCTAAATTGATGTGGGTTGTGCTCATCCTTTACATGGGTCGGAAGATTATTGTAAAGTTGTAAGCCTTTGTAAAATAAATTCCTCTGCATTGCAGTAGTTGTCACCCGCTCAAACCTAAAGCTGCTATTATTCCTTAGGCGATGTGATTGAACATCCCCTACATACGATATTTGTTCTGTTAAATATTCTGGTGCTTGACCTGTTTTCATTTTCCGTATAAAATTTAGTGTGTTGATTGCAATCCTCTGCCTTATGTTCAACCATTTCAGCGCGCTTAGCTTGAAATTGATCGATGTGTACCTATTGCCTTTCAGTATTGTCCGCATGGCCATGTTTTGCAGTTTCTGTAATCGCTCTACTTGTTGTCTAGTGCAGCATGAATATATAATCGTGAAACCGAACTCAAAATGCGGTTTAATTATTGTGTTATAAATGTTTATCGCCATTTCAACTGTTATATTTCTCCTTATTCTCTTAAAAAAACTTATTTTCCTTCCAATCTTTTTACAAATAAACTTTAGTTCTTTATCAATAATCATTCCTAAATATTTTACAAGGCTAACTTTTTCTATCACTTGATCATTTATCGTAAAAACAACATTAGTGTTCGCGTTTATTTCTAATATTTTGGTTTTAGTCTCATTTAATTTAAGCTTGTTCAGATTTAGCCACTGCTTTGTATTTTCCATATCATAATTTAAGTTGTTATAGCACTTCTGATCTGATTCGCCCTCTGCAGAAATTAACGTGTCGTCCGCATAAAGAGTTATCTGGCATTTCTCTAATACACTTGGCGTATCGTTGATATATATTATAAATAGTAATGCACTCAAAATTGATCCTTGAGGCACGCCGTATTCATTTAAAATCGGACTCGACCTTGTGCCGTTTACTTTTGTAACTTGCTTCCTTCCTGTTAGATATGATTGAAACCATCTCAATTCTGTATCTCTGATGCCGTAATGAAACAGTTTTTGCAGCAAAATATTTCTATCAATAGTTTCAAAAGCTCTTCTAAAGTCTAGAAATATTCCAACAATACTTTTATTTTTCTCTATTTTCTTCCACTTATTAATTACATAATTTACGGCTTTCTCACATGATAATTTCTTCCTATATCCTGATTGATATTTTGATAATAATTTGTTTCCATGTACTTTTCTAGTTGTTCCTTAACTACCTTCTCTAGTATCTTTTCGCATGTTTTTAACGCATTAATAGGTCGGAATTCTTCACATCTTTTCGTTTTTAAAACTTTTTCAATAGGAGTTATCATTGAAGTTTTCCAGTTTTCGGGAAATATGCCTGTTTGCAAAGATGTATTTATAATGTCAAGCATTGTTTTTCCTATTATTTTCCAGTTATCAATTATCATTCCACGATTTATTCTGTTAAAGTCCGATTTGTTTTTCAAATTCTTACATATTAACTCCAAATTTTCCAACGATATTAAGCGAAATTTAAATTGACAAGTTATCAAAGGTAGATTGTGAATATATTGCACATAATTTATTTTTGATCTAATTGACTCAATACTAGTCACAAAGTATTTGTTGAAATTATTGGCTATTTCATATTCATTCGTATATTCTAATGTATTAAATATCACAGATTCGATTGTACTATCACATTTTTTCAAGATTAGATTTTTAATTTGTCTCCACATTTCCTTCTGATCTCTGACTGACGTTATTTTATTATTTATATATTTTCTCTTTTCTTTTTGGATTTTTACCCTGTATATATTTCGAAACGCCCTATAATTCGACCATGTTTCATTTGTGTTCTCCTACATTGCTATTTGGTATCTGTTAATATTTTCTTTTTTCATTCGATTTATTTCCTCATTAAACCACATACACTCTATATTTTCTCTAATAGTTTTCACTCTAGTTAATTTTTTTACTGCAGTCTCCATCTTTTTTTCAAATAAATTTACTTTATGGTTTATGTCATATTCACTGTTTATTTGCAGTATTTCTTGAATTTCTCGTTTAAATTTGATTTTGTTGTATTTAAATAGTTCAATTTGTTTAAATGTTTCTCTATTAGTTACGGTTCTGCCACAATTTATTATTATATCTATTATTATATTTACGAAGGCATGAAGCCGTACATCGCGTGACCTAATAAATTCACCGATTATCTGTTTGTCGTGGCCAGACTTAAAGGTAATAAGTATAAGCCAGACTTAATAAATAAGTATTAAGAAAGCGTTGTGGCCCAAAATTTATCTTTGGGGACAAGGCTCATTTGACCAAAAAATCGTAATGTGACAACGTAATTCAACACAGTCCATGGTGAATGTTTTTAAAAAATGGTATTTCATATAAAGAAGAGAAGTTCAATATAAATTTTATTCATTTCAATTTAATATGTACCCATTATTTGCACAAGCATACGCGCTTACATAGATATTAAAGAAAAAACAAAACAAAACAACATTATGGAAAAAATTCCAATAATTTTTCAGCTTTTCATTAGTACAAAAGAATTTCGCTTGACAATTTTATAACACTGACATTATAATAAAAAAAAACATAGGTAAATTATGGACGCAACGTAAGAATCTTCCTTTCGAAATGTTACTTCCAATTAGCAATCCCTCACATGACAAAATCCTTTTTAAAAAACCTTTAAGAATTAATAATTTTACTTTGAATACCCGACTTGTCAAAGCAGTAAATATTCCAAGGTTAAATATTAACACTTAACATATTTCAGTATCCGTATTGTGCCAAATAAATTAATGCCTTGCGGCTGTTTTTGTAGTGAAACAAAAATTAGCAAAACTTAAATTCAAGAATTTTTAAGAGAGAATTGAAAAACAAACAAAAATGATTTTACATTTTTTCAAGTTATAGAAAATTTATATTCCGTTCACATAAATACACTTTTTTAAGTCAACGTTTAAAAACTCAATTACCCAACAAAGTGTTATTTTGTTTTTTGTTTGTTTTAGAGGTTTTATTAGGTTTCGTACAAGTGCCAAATGTCATCAACAACTTGAATATTTAGCATTGATAAAGTTATTCACTTGTCTATCAGTTTCACAAATATTTTGTTTCTTTCTTTTTGTTGTGTTAATACTAATTTCAATTATATTAGGCCCAGGAAATCCTTGGCCTCTAAACCTGTAAATAATTTGTTTTATTTAAAAGGAAAATATGAATATACAAGTGCAAAATAGTTGTTGGTGACCCATTTGTTGTAAAAAATACTAATTAAAATATTTCTATACTAAATTTGAAAGAAATATTTCAGCAGCCTTCTCACCTCACTAAACTTGTTTGTTGAACATTAAACGTTGTTATTCTGAGAACTTAAACCCTTTAAAACAATGTTAATTTTTTGATTATTAGCTTTAGATTTTTAAGTTAACATTTTTTTTTTTGTAAATTGTGCTATTCTCGATTTCATGACAATTATCGATCATTACTGTTATACATAACAAGTTCGATTGTGATTACCTAAAAGTGGGCTTTTATTTTAAACCTGTAGGGGCTATGTAACAGCCCGACCAGCAACGTTTCGAAAGAAGTTCGAACCAGCCCATAAAGCTTACCAAACAGGCATTTTTTCTGGATGTAACGTTGTCTTAGCATACACTTGAGGATTATCATCACTTTCCAAACATGGCAATAATGTTTATTGACGCATAAGTTCAAATAAAACTGAGGTTCATCGCTAAACAAAATTTGCGTATGGAAATCCGTACCAATTTCCATAATTTGGAAGCATTGTTCAAGCGATAGCATTTTACAACGGAGCCCGTTAGCAATATCCAATTTATGAATTTTGCCAAAGTCATCATTGAGGTTATGGCCGAAATAATATTATTTGGGACTCCCCAAAAAAGGTGGCGCAAATGCTGCATACATAGGAGCTTTACAATTTGTGAGCTGATTCTTTTGTCTATTAGCATATAACGAAAAGAGAAGTGGTCAAAGAATATATCCTTGGGACTTTCCTCTAGTAAAATTAGCAGCACTTAGCCATATAAATACCATTTTCGCAAATCAATTGTGTATGTTTCTAAAGGCAGGAAATTTAAAGTGTAGCGGATATACTAGACAATTTTAACAAGTGTTGCAATTAATTGTAAAATTTCTAATCAATTAAGGTTTTGTTTTTTTTTTTAAATTTGAAACCGAAGACTATTTATAAAAATAATTTAGGTTTCAAATCTACTTCAAAATGAATTTTGTGTAAAAATTTTGTTTTAAAATACATAATAAAAAATCTAAGCAATTTTATTATTCGTGCTTGATTCCTTTAAATAAATATTTCATGATATTCTCACGAAATATTTATTACAAAAATTTTTATTAAAAAATAAACATTTTATGATATTTTCATAAAACATTTATTTCAATAAAAATAAAAAATATTTGAAATGTATTACTGCGGGGGAGAGCATATCCATATTGCAATTTCACTATTGCTCACATAGCTCATCAGTGAATTTTACCCCAAACTGATTCCATGAGAATTTTTTCATAAAATCAACATAGCACAGACCGCAAGACTCAAAAACACTTCTATACAAACACAGCAAAACATTTCAAAACAACAAAAAACATTGTTTATTTTTAATCATTTCTTCATAAGGGTTGCCATTGGAAACCATTCATATGTAATTTGAAAATTCAGAAAATAAAAAATATTTGTAAATAATATTGGAGTAAAATTCACTGAGCTATGTGAGCAATAGTGAAATTGCAATATGGATATGCTCTCCCCCGCAGTAATACATTTCAAATATTTTTTATTTTTATTGAAATAAATGTTTTATGAGAATATCATAAAATGTTTATTTTTTAATAAAAATTTTTGGAAAAATATTTCGTGAGAATATCATGAAATATTTATTTAAAGGAATCAAGCACGAATAATAAAATTGCTTAGATTGAAATTGATTCCGATGAATAAATTACTTATAAATAATAAATAAAAATAATAAATAATTATTTTTCAGAAACAAATTAGGTCTAAACCGGTAGTACCCATAAAAGAAATACCTCCTGCTAGGAGACCCAGTCACTACTAATCACATTCACTGTTCCAATTAAACCTTAGCCTCCAGATTATACTAATCGATGTCGCTGATATTATGATAAAATATATCGCAAGCTAAGTCTGCGGCTCTGCTATAATTAATAATTTGCCCAAGAATTTCTAACTCTCTTTCGGCCCCGCACATCCTGTGGAATTTAAATCTACTATTGACCCTCCCTCCTAGGGCACATTGATATTTCTTAATGGAATCTCACCATTAAGATATGTGTCATCTGGGGGTAAAAGAGAGTCCAGCCCTCTCAAGACTAGCAGGAGCCAACTTGACAACTTTTATTTTATTTCCACGGGAATCAGTAAGCCCCACAGTTCAGCTTTTGCTGTTCTGTGGCTGATTATTGAGGTTGGTCATTAGGGGAATATCGTATTGATTGTAGTTTTGCAGGCCCTCATGAAATGATTCAGAGGCTGGGATCATCTCACTTTTGACTAAGAACACATGATGAATGAAGCGGATCCAGTGAGCATGCTATGTCATGTGTTCTGGACCATTAGCTGGCACTCTTCAACTCTTCAGCAAGGAGTGGGAATGCTAGCCTTGCTCCGCGCTCTTAAAATAGCCACTATGAATGACCTGTTGGATAGTATTATGCTTCGGCTTCCTAGGGCGTCCCTAGGTGGTTCGGTTCATGATCAGATATGATGTAAACTTTATCACGAAATGTATTGTTGACCCATCCCATACTATTTATCACATCTACAATTACCTGCAAAACTTTTCTGTTAAAACCCAGAAGCAGTTTGATTTTTATCATGTCCAAACCTAGCCAAATGACACGTGAGATCCTGCAATCCTCCCTTGTTTTCAAGGACCGAGTAGTTCTTTTTCTTATTAACCACTCAAACAGAAGCCTATAATACTGAAAGGGCTTCACGCTTTCAACTTTTCTAAATTGATTTCCTCCAAGCTCAATTCGGCAAATTCTTTATTATTATTCACGCTAAGTTGTAATATCATTCTTCTATCTTTTTTTCCATCAATGTTTTTGGAATAGTGATGATAAATTAACCTTTTCTATGTCCCCCGGTGAAAACCGTCGTTACTGGCGGTTTGTTTACGTGTGATTAGATTTACATCCGCGCCTGGCCATGAAGCCTTAATCAGATGGTGGATCAAACCACTGCATAATTTGGAACGTCATGGAAGCCGAAGCCTAATTCTATGCAACAGAACTTTCTAGTTGCAACTTCGATGATTCCAGAGCAGGGCTGCAAATCATCACTCCTTGCTTAAGAGTTGGAGACTTTCCAACTCCTGTCCAAAACACATGTCTAGCATGCTCACTGAACTGGATCATTCACCTAGCGTGTCATTAACGGCGAAATGATTCTGGCCACCATAGAACCATTAAACTGATATGGGGCCGCGAAACCACAACCACCACGATACTCCTATAAAGGGCCAACCTCAATAATCAGCCAGAGAACAGTTAAGTGTCTAAAGAGACAAATAACGGAACTCTGCGGGTCACTGATTCCCGTGGAAATAAAGTGAAGTTTCCAGTTGTAGCCCTGCTGGCTTCAGGGGACTGGGCTCCCTTATACCCCCAGTTGCATAGGTCTAGATAGTCAAAGTTCTATAAAGACCATATATATGTGCCTCCGGGGGGTGGCGGTTTGTTTAGTATGATGGGCGAACGCTTTCGATGCGATGACATTATTATCAAGCTGCATCTCAGATCGTAATGATGTTATCGCGTCGAGCGCTCGCCAAACAGCCAGTAACAATGGTTTTCACCGGAGGTTATGACAATAGTATTTCATTTACTGGCGGAATAAATACAAACAACTTAATACTTTTCTATAAATTTATTATTATTATTATTTTATGTAGAGTTATCTCAACAATTTAAAATAAAAAAAAAAACTATTTCGAAAGATCTTCAATATCTTTTCAATGAGACCAAAATCAACCATTACGCGACATTATAATCGATATAATGTAACAGGTATTTTATTATAAAACAGTATATTAAATTTTAGAACTTTTATATTTTAATTTTTTATGTTAAAATACGTGCCTCGAATATCAAAATTAAATAGATTTTTAAAATTATATTTTTTAAGGGCAAAAACTACAACCTTTTAAATTTTCCACTTCAACTATAGTGCTGCTATCTTAACATACAAAAACAAAATATTTAGGGTTTTTTATAATACTGCAAGTTAGCATAAATTCATACATATTTATATAATAATCAAACGTGGCTTTATATAATAAATTTATATTATAAATTTATTTGTTATTAAAGCGCTATTAACCCCGGTTTAATCAAAAATCGTGTATATAAGTCAGACATAAATAAACAAACACAGCAAAAATTCATATTTTTCATATATAACTACGACCATGAAAACCAAAAGGGTAATAAGACCTAATAAAAAAAATTATTAAAAAAATAGTTATTAAAAATATGGGAACCAAAGAAAGACCAAGCACTACACCAATATCACAGATTGCAATTGTTATAAAGAGTTAATGACAAAATTTATTTTTTTTTTACTTTTTTTCGTTATTGGCAAATTAGTAATAAAAATACAATAAAGTAAGACTTAAAAATAATAAATCAGTAAATAAAATTTATTAAAATAAGTAAACGTGAATTGTTTAAAAAATTGTCAATATTTATTCATAATTTTGTTTTGTCAATTTTTACTTGATGTTGTGTAATAAGTTGCGAAAGGAAAGTGTTTAAATAAAAATATTTTATGCTTTTAGTTTTAAAATAATTTCAAAATTTTTATTCTGCAATAAAATTAAATTTGAAATTTACTTTAAGTGTTAATTTTGATATTTCGTTTATTTTAAAGTCCTTAGTTCTAGTGACAACAACAAAAATCCCCATGTTAAATAACACACTCATGTTTATTTGATAAATTTTTTTTCTTTTAAGCAATGGTGCTCCAAATGCACAAACTCTTTGATTTTAATTTTTAATTCTGGCAGAATTTAATTAGTGAAGCCGTACTATGCGGCTTTGGCGAGATTCGAAGCATGGTGTTCTGAAGCTTCTTAACAAATGCAACCAACTTAATATTATAATTGTGACTTTTTACTGTCTGGCTCCGCAGAGAGCCAGAGTTTAACAAATAGGCACCTCAATAATCTTATCCCGCAGCATCTTGTTATCTTTTGTCTCCATTTTGTTTTTGATTATCAAACGGTCGCTTTAATTTACTTAGCTGCGACTGCCACCTATTGCTACATTACTTTCTTTTTTCTAAGACACTATTGAGATTTAAACTCATGACCTTCATGATCTTGCCAAACAGCAGCTTAACTCTGCTGCAAACAACACGCAAGATCTGTTAATATTAGTGGGCTTTTCAACATGAAGGTTGTTTTATGAAACGATGTAAAACAAAAACAGTTAGATTAAGATGATTTAAATTATTATTTTATTACGAAGAGAAAAGTTCGCCAATTATGAATGAAAAATGATATCTGGCAAATGTTCACAACGACCACGCTGAAAGATGTCGATTCTTTCATTAAAGTTTTTAATCACTTTTTGGCAAAATTTTAATTTACTTCAGTATACTAGAATATACTTTCGTATAATTAAATATACTTATGCAATTTAGTACACATTAGTATATTTTAGTATACTTTAGTATTCTTTAGTACAGTTTAGTATTCTATAGTATACTTTATTATGTTTATTATATTTTAGTACAGTTTCTACTTTTTAGCATAGCGGTCGTATTTCGGTAATTACATCACGGATTTTGAGTTTTAAGGCTAAAAACGATTTGATTGTCTCCGTATAAACTCTTTCCTTAACATAGCCCCACAAAAAAATAATCCAGTGGTGTTAAATCACACAATCCGACTCGTCACTTAACTGCTGATTGACGTGAAATTATGTTATCGGGAAATTTGATTTGCAATCAATTGATTGTTTCATTGGCTATGTATCCTGTTGAAACCACATGTCAGTGATATCCATCATATCATCAATAATAGGCCAATATTGAGTTCTTAGCATCTCGCGTTAGCGTGATCTATTGATCGTTACCGCATTTACAGCCTTATCTTCGAAAAAACCGCCCAATCACGCCTTCAGACCACATAACGCACCATACAGTGACACGTTGAGTATGTAAAGGCTTCGCAATAATCGCTCTAGAACTTTTAAAAGCCTTAATGTGACAATTTTGCTTGTTGACATACCCTGATATGTGAAAATGAGCTTCGTCAGAAAAAATAATTGTTCCTGAATGAAATGAGCGAATCTACGGCGATGGTCGACTTCAATTCCTGTACCAGTTTTACCTTCAAATTTAAATCCTTACGCAAATTTCGCCGTGAGTTTGAATAACCTCAATTGTTCAGAGTGTCGAGGAATTGGCAATTTTGGACCTTCTTCAACACTATGGCTCATGGGTGCGATTTTTCATTTGATTGACCCGATCGAGCACGCGTTGGTGTTCGCACATTTTCTGTCGAGCCTACTAACACAAATTTAAAGACCAAATTCTTAATAACGGTCTCAGAAGGACGATTATGTTGTACGAAAATATCACGAGTTTTACGAAATGCAACTTTAACAGGACCACTATTTTCCTAGGGGATTTTAATTATTTTCATGCGATTTTCGTGCGAAATTGAACAATTGCCAATAAATCTACTACAAATAAGTCAAAAAAACTAAATTTCAAATTCAAATACGAATGGTATTTTTGTTTATTTGTACGCCAATTCAGGACATTTTTCAATTTTTCGTAATCTCGCAACTCCTGAAAATAAACAGTTTACTTTTCAGCCTTCTATTAAGCGTGCAGCTGCTCAAACATCCTTTTTAAAATTGAGCGGCAGTCGAACGCTAATTTAAACATCTGAAGCAGGCACTGTTAGGTGATTTATCTGCTAGAGTAGACGTAAATAATGTTTATGATAATATGCGCTCTCATTTAATCAACAACGGAGGTTATGATCTCAAGATTATAATGCATAATTATTATTTCAGTTTCGAAAGTTATGTGCGATCTCTCATTTTCTGCATCATTTGAATAAATCTTGATATCAAAGACTTTCAGAAATTCTAGTAACTTAGGCATAATACAGTTTAGATCTGATATAACTTGCATATAATACCTTGGAATTAAAGGAAGTGAAGCGAAGCGAAGTAGATGTTGTTTACATCGAGATATTTGTGTTGTACCATGGTTCCTCTTGAAAATAGCAAGTTTTGTTTTCTCCATCTTATTTCCTTATTTACTTTACGAAAAGTTGAAATTGCTTAAATAATGAAACTAATCATATGATATATAAATTAATTTCTTGTTGACAAAAAGATGTATTTAAAAGCAATTGCAAATTTATTATGCACACATATCAGCTTCAAAATCTTTTTATTTTTGCTTTTAAATGAAAGTTAATTATCAACTAAATTGCACAACATTTGCTTAACATAATAATAAAACAAAAACAAAAACAAAAAAGAAAAAATAGCAATAGCTTTGATATTTTTAAGATGATGTTGTTTAAAACAGATTAAAAATCTTGCTCAAATTAACTACTGATCGGATATCTAAGTTATTGCCTTGACTGAAGATGGATTGATAAATGAAATTATTGAAAAGGTTTTAAACAGTTGGACAATTTTTGCTTAAAATAAGAGCATCTGTTTAAGTTAATTATAAATTATAAAAACATGTTAAGTCGTTACTGAAGTGAGAAAGTTAGTGAGTTCAAGTTTTTCTTTAAATATTTGTGAAATATTTTCAAATGTTGAGGTCAGTAGCTTTATTTTTTGTATATAACAGACAAAAAATTTGCTTGATAATATATGACATGTTGCGCTGATGTGTTCTGCTTCGTCCACACCTACCGAATCTATATCATCCATATGATGCAATAAAAAATATCATCGATCTTAAGAGGTAAGCATATTGTTTCGTTTATACCTTTTATACACGTTTTGTTGTGAGTTCTTTATTGCAAAATAAATTTTTTAAATTAATAACAAGTTTATTTACTTCAACTACACAAAGTTGCCACTACTGTACAATTTACTTAAGATGAACGTCTTTATTCTATGAGGTTTAATTTTACACTGATTGACGATAATGCTGCCCTATTTATATTTGTCCATTTAAAGTCTAGAAGATTTAAGAATCTTCTACTCCCTTTGTATCGCATTTTGTTGTTGTATGTTGTTTATTCGATGTATAGGCGCCTGTATGTCTGTGTGTATAAATGTTTTTGTTTTTATGCTGATAAGGTTTCTGCTTGGGATTTATTTCAATACATTTGTTGTTGCTTTTGTAAAAAAGGGTTTCTTAGAAAACCATGCAGATGGTAAACAACATGTATGTTTGTTGTTGTAAAATTAGTTTTTGGCTTGCGCGTTTAGATGATAAACAGCATACATGTATTTTTTTTCTTGCATGCCAGGCAGTTAGTAAACAGCATATCAAATTGTAGTTGTGTGTGTGTATAAACTTCTACGCAGTTTGTAACCAGTAGTTCGCGTTATTGCTTATTATTATTGTTTTATTTTAAAACTTTCGTTTTAAATAAACCTCACCAAATGGTTAATTATTTTGGATACAATGATATCTGCGTTATTTGTTTTAGATTGGAGTGACCATAAGTGGCAAATTGTTTATTAACAATCCCGTTAAGCTAAAAATAAGCCTCATCGATTAACACCACATTGTAATTAATAAATAAATTAAATGAATTCTCCGAATAATTATGTAACGCTCCTCAAGCGTAAATCTGTTTAAGATGATTTGCCTGAGTATACTGATCATAAATTTCAAAGAATGCGAACAAAATGGCAGTTTGTTTGAAATTAAGCTCCTTCGAGGGCCATCAGGCTTAAATACACCCATAAAATGTGGTTAAAAGTTCTTTGATTAGGTTGAGCAATTACAAAAATGGCCATAGGAATATGCTGTCAATAATATTAATACAAAATAACATTTGTGTCATTAGTACTCTTAAAGGTGAACTTAAGTAAAAGATGTCCAAGTATTTTTTTAATTTGTGCCAGATAAAGTTTCAAATATTGAAAAAAGTTTACCGTGTACTTTCGTTGCGGTAATCATCACCGAAAAGCAAGTTAAATCACTATCAGTGATATAACTACTTTTAAAATTATATTAAAGTTTTCGAATGAAAAAGTTTCTTATTCGTAAAATGCATCGCATCAACAACTGCACTCAAGTAATGAACGCATTTCAATAACATTAGTCGACTCATAAAATTAGTCTTGTTTAAACCATAATAATGGCTGACAGCCGGAAAGTTACACTACTTCGTTTTGCCGCCATTTTGGTAAACATAAGTCTTGACAATTCATATTTAACAGTCGTGAAGTAGACACGTGTCAAATTTATTATGGAAAAATACTCGATAGACCAACGTGTTTTAATCGTTAAAACATTTATCAAAATTAATCATCGATTTTTGTGACGATGAGAAAGTTCCGTGAAATTTTTAGGAGAAACAACGTGCCAACAAAACACACTATTTGTCGTGTAGTGAATGATTTTGAAGAAAGAGAGTCTGTAGGTGATAGGCCCAAGCATGCACCACAACATACTGCAAAATCGGTTGAAAACATCACTGCTGCTCCAGAAAGTATGCAAAAAAAGACCATCAACCTCAATTCGACGCCGTTTTCAGGAGCTTGAAGATCAAGGAACAACTTTGGCCACAATTTTCCACAAGGATTTGCATTTGCTTCCATACAAGATTCAGTTTACACAAGAGCTTCTACCACAAGATCATGAAATGTTGCTGTTGATATCCAGCAACTTTCCAGAATAGTTTAGGTATTATTTGGTTATTGTTGCTCCAACATAACCATTTAAAGTTAAGCGTGGAGACCTGTTCAAATCTGCATGAAATAAAGAAGCTCGAGGTGTTTTCGCCAGTAAATCAAGTTTGAGTAAAAATTTTTTATTTCTATTTGGTGTCTTTTATTCCTATTATTTTTAAAAGGAAAAACGATCATACCAAATATTACATACAGCTGTTGAGAAGACTTAAATTGATCTGAAGTAAATACGTTATACTTGGAAAGAAAAATATTGTATTCCATCAAAACAATGCATATGCGCTAATGGCGTAAGGAGTTATTACTTGATCTAATTTATTCTCCAAATTCACCTATAAGAAATTAATTCTCCCATTGCTTATGATAATATAGTTATTAGTTATTATAAAGATATCTTAAGAAGATCGCATGCCTTGATTTTTGAAACGGTAGAAGTGACGCCAGAAAAGTTATACCAGACGCGTTAAATCACAAGAACTATTTAGCTAATTGGCATCGCAAAATTGAGAAATTTCTTAATAAATAAATGAATTGTTTGGGTGGCTGTTTACACAAGAGCTTCTTCCACAAGATCATTTACACCGCCGTACGTATTCAATAGGATGGTACAGCTTACCCACCACAACCCTGATTTTTATGAAAAATTATAGTAAGTGACGAGGTACATTTTCATTTGAGTAAATGAATTTGAATGAAGAGACAGAATAGTCGGTTCTGGACAATGGGAAACCTTCAATTATTGCATCCATTAAAAGTGACAGTCTGCTGTGCAATTTGGTCAAGAGGTATCATTAGACCTTACGGCGTAACGGTAACCTGGAATGCGGAGCAATATCGTAATGTGATTGAAAACTTTTTAACGCCACAACTGGATGATTTTTGCTTGATTAACATTTGGCATTAACAAGACGGTGCCACAAACCAAAAACGTTTGAGCAACTCAAACAAAATATTCGTGATAAAATTAATGAAATAGCGCGTGAAATGTGTAAGAATGTAATGAAAAATATACTTAAAAGGGCGCGCATTTGTGAGGCTAACAGAGGTAGATATTTATTTGATATTGTATTCCACACATAATTGCCGACATTAAAACACTTCTCAATATAAGATCCATTCTCTTTCATTTAATTAAAAATTATAAACAAACAAAGTAGTATACCTTCTCGGCGTACATCCCTGTATCCTTAAAGTGGCTGCCTTGCAGTAGTATCATCAAATTATATAACAGTATCACTTTAAGAATAATTAAGAAATATAAAATAATGTACGACAAAGATAATCATGTATTACAAAAATTTTAATCAAGGCCAACAGAGTGAATTTTGTCAGAAAATTTTATTTAACAGACGGCACACTTGAAAAACAGAAATTCACTAAAAATATGTGTGTTAAATGGGAGAAAAAACAAGAACAACAACAATAACAATAATAACACAACTAAATTATATTTATAAAACAAAAGTAAACAAAAAAATAAGAAAAGAAGAGACGCGAAAAAATGTTAAACGAGAAACAAACATCTGATATAAAAATTGGGTTGTTGGCTTTACCTACATACATACGAGTATGTCTATCTGGATATACTTATATATTTGTAGATATTTAAGGCGTAATTTTTTATTTTAGTTTCTATAAAATATTGCAAGTAATCAATCTGTCACGTGCATCACACTAAAAAATAAGTTTTAAACTTTGAATTCATTTTTGAAATGAAATTTACAGTCGTAGGGTAACGCTGCGTAAGTTTTCAAACAATTTCTGATAATTTTTTTAAAGATTTTTGTCGTTGTTTATAAAAATTATGAAATTTAAAAACGCTGAGCTAATTTAAGATTATACTTAAAATTAAAAAGTACTTTTTCAAAGGCTAATTTAGCTTAAGAGGTTGTTAGGAATATCAATGTGCAATAATTTTTAAACTTAGCTTAAATAACATGCATGAATGAAACTATTAGATATTAAAATGCAGATATTTAAATGCATAGAAAGCATATTAATTATTATTCCTCTCTTCCCTTAAAGCGAGCTTAAAGGCCCGGTTAGCCGAACGTTTGTACGTGAAAAACGTACCGTACTGTAACGTACGGACGTTAGTGTAGTTATAGAAACGTTAAAAAGGTGTCAAACGTCAATAAAAAAATATAAATAGAATGTTGTACAACGATATTGTGATTCGCGTTTTCTTAATGAAATTTTATTTATTTATAGTTAAAAAAAGATAGATAAATTACATTTTCAGGCATACATTCGCCTGCACCAGCAAAATCAGTTTTTCGTCATCCATTTCCCAAAAAAGTTTTTCCAATTCAAAACAGAACACTTCACTTTTAATAATTTTTTAATTTTGTAAACAGATCCCAATCACCTGTTCGCGTAATTTATGCTTATACACAAAATGTACCAAACTCATACTAAGTACTTTTTGAAACAAAAAATTTTATATGTATTTTAAAAAATTCGTGTAAAAATTGAAGTTTGAAATAAACATACGTACGTATGTCGAAATGTATACGTAACAAAGCTTTTGACGTGCAAATTGCAATATTTTTAAAAATATGTACTATGTTAGTGCCAAAATAACAAATTTGTATGTTTAAACTGACATGCTTAAGTTTTTATTCAAAATAATTAACTGTTACATCTAATTGGATATACAATTCAATTTGAGATTTTATTTGCATTCAATGGTATATTATTGTTTTTTAAAAAGTTAATACTATTAAAACATTACGTTTTTAGACTTTGAAAATTCGAAAATTCTTTAATAATATACATTATCAATAAAAGTACCGGAAAGAGAATTTCGGACAGAATACAACTCAACAAAATAGTAGTCCCATCACTGCTATACAAATGTCACGTAAAAACGTTAGCAGGTTCAGCCGTTCCGTCAACGTGATATTTCATTTGCATAAGCATTTGCATTGTTTTCATATGCTATAAACAAACGTTTCTTACATTACATTACATTACATTAGGTAACGTGAACGTTCGGCTAACCGGGCCTTAAATCTTTAAATTAAGTTTTTTAACATAAAATACACTAAAAACTTTTTAATCGAATGTATGTCCATATAGTAAAACACTTATTTCTAAATCGATCCAATATATTCATTATCCACTGTCTACATTATCTTCGTTAGTTTTTGTTGAAATTTGAATCTTACAATGCGAATATTTACTACCCTGTATTCATTACTATTTTTATACTTCTATGTATTCCCCATTTCTTTAAACTTTTTATCTTCCTTTTTCTTTCTGAATAAAACTCTTGAATCATAAACACGTTTTTTTTATTGATCAATCCTTCGTAATAGAAGAAAGTAAAATTACTGCGTTCCAACAGGTTATGGGCCCAGTGGCATAAAGGTGAAGGAAAATGGCATCACTATATAATATACAGAAATTGGACGATACAAATTATGACTCATGGAGTCTACAAATAAGAAGTGTGCTGGTGCAACAAGATTTATGGGCAGTGGTATCTGGTGGCTTCGTGAAGCCCGAGCCAAATGCTGTTAACAGTGCTGAAGTAGCTGAATGGATCACAAAGGATCAGAAAGCAACAGCTACGATAATTCTGTCTTCAACCCCTATACAAATATCGTACATAAAGAATTGTGAAACTTCTGCAGACACATGGAGAACGTTAAAGGAGGTACACCGATCTAAGGGACCAGTACGTAAAGTAACATTATTTAAGCAGATCCTACAAATGAAAATGGCAGAAGACGAATGTGTACAACAATATATATGCAACTTTGCAGCAGTTGTTGACAAATTAGCCGAAACTGGTGTTACCCTTCAGGAGGAGCTGTACGTCATCATGCTACTTGCTAGCTTGCCAAAGTCGTACGAAAATTTAGTAGTGGCACTGGAGGCAAGGGATGATCTCCCAAAATTATCAACGCTTAAGGTAAAGCTAATTGAGGAGGGTGAACGCCGAAAATCAAACAACAACGAAACTACAAGTACAGACGGTGTTCAAGTTTTTATGGCACGAGAAAACAAAGAAAAGAAACGTAATAAGCAATACAGTTATAATAAAGACAACAACAATGACAATAGAAACTCGCGTAAGAAGTCAAATTTTAAATGTTTTGCTTGTGGGCGAAATGGACATTATGCAGCACAATGTAGAGATAAAGGCACAAAACCAGAGCAGAAAGATCATCAAACACATCGCGCTTTTTCTGTTTCAAATGAAAAGACGTTGCGGCAGAATATTTGGTGCGTCGACAGTGGAGCATCAGCACATTTGTGTTGCAACCGCAAAATGTTTGATAAATTTGAAGAACATGCCGAAGAAATTATACTTGCGGGTAGTAACAGAATTAAAGCTGAGGGTAAAGGGCAAGTGTACATAAAAGAGTTCGATATAACATTGAAGGACGTTCTGTATGTTCCGTGTTTGCAGTGTAACTTTATTTCAGTTGGTAAAGCTGTGAGTACTGGTTGTTATGTAAAATTTAGCGACAAAAGGGCGACTATTGAGAAAAACGGTAAAGTATTGTTTAGAGCTAAAAGAGTTGGCGGATTGTTTTTGTTTGCTATAGATGATAACGAATGTTTATTTTCATGTGGTACTTCTGACGATGCAATGATGTGGCATAAACGCTTTGGTCACATGAATTTTGCTAGTTTGCGACAATTAGTAAACAAACGTATGGTTTCTGGAATAAATGTAAATATTCCCGATAAAGTGAGCTGTCATGTATGTTTGCAATGTAAATGCAATGTCAGGCCATTTAAATGTTCGGCAAATAGGGCCAATGATTTACTGGAGATTGTACACAGCGACGTTTGTGGCCCTATGCACACTACGTCTTTTGGCGGGGCAAAATATATGTTAACGTTTATTGATGACAAGAGCCGCTATGTATTTGTGTATTTCATTGCGAGCAAAAACGAAGTGTTTGATAAATTCAAGGAATTTAAATCTATGGTTGAGCGGCAGGTTGATCGCAAAATTAGAATATTGCGAAGTGACAATGGCACTGAGTTTGTCAACAGAACCTTCGACAATTATTTAAGGGAAAATGGAATTGTACGACAACTAACAGTACCCTATACACCCCAACAAAATGGCGTTGCGGAAAGGTTTAACCGGACACTGGTAGAGATGTCGAGGTGTATGCTGGTTGGTGAAAATCTTACTGAAAACCTTTGGGCGGAAGCAGTTAATACGGCAGCATATCTACGAAATAGGGCACCAACTAAGGCCTTAGGTGACATTACGCCCTATGAAGTATGGTTTGGACGAAAACCAGTGGTCAAACATTTAAAGACGTTTGGATCAGTTGCCATCGCTTTGGACAAAAAACAGCATAATAAGTTAAGAGCTAAAGGCAAGGAATACATTATGGTAGGGTACTCGGATACTGCAAAAGCTTATCGCTTATTTGAACCGGCTACCAGAAAAGTTATTGTAAGCAGAGACGTGTACTTTATAGAAACAAAACAAAAGGATTACCTTGATATGGAACTGCTGTTAAATAAAAATGAGCAACAGAAAGAAGATGCAATATTAATTGATGAAACCAAAGCAGATGATCAAAATGTGAGTAGCAGTGAATCTGAAGATGAATTTTACGGTTTTGAGGAAGTACCAATTAAAAGAGGACCTGGAAGGCCAAAAATAAGTCGTAACGACTTACCTGGTAGGCCAAAGAAAATTTATAACACCATTAATTACATGAGTGCTGAGGTTATTGATGTTCCTGAAACCGTAAATGAGGCCCTATCCAGTGAATATTCGCAGTTTTGGTGGGATGCAATGGAGAGTGAGTACAGTGCGCTTTTAAAAAACAAAACTTGGGAGCTGGTAGAATTACCCAGTAATCATAGAGCAATCGGTTGTAAGTGGGTTTTTTCACTTAAAAAACACAAAAATGGTGACGTCGATAGATTTAAGGCTCGGTTGGTTGCAAAAGGTTGTTCACAAATTTACGGAGTGAATTACGAAGAAACATATTCACCGGTCATAAGATACGAGACTATACGATTAGTATTTGCGTTAGCGGCCGAATATGAGCTGCATTTACACCAGATGGATGTTTCTACGGCATATCTCAATAGCGAATTGGACAGTGAAGTACGCAACCCGAAAAATTTACGGACAAAGACCGTCCATACCATGTTTTAAAGTTAAAGAGAGCTTTATACGGACTTAAACAATCAGGCCGTCAATGGAACCAAAAATTTAATTCCATTTTAAATGAAATTGGGTTTCATGCATGCGAAAGTGAGCCATGCCTGTATATAAAGCAAGATAAATACAAAGTAAATATGATTGCAGTATACGTTGATGACATGCTAATTGCGTGCTCAGATATTGAAGATATGATTTTTATTAAAAGTGAAATTGCGAAAAGGATTGAAGTCGTGGACAAAGGGCCGGTAAGTCATTTTTTGAGTATGGAAATAGAAAGAGATGGTACAACGGGTTCAATTGCGATAAGCCAAAAGAATAGCATAGAACAATTATTAAAACGGTACAATATGGAGAGTTGTCGATCAGTGGCCACACCATTGGAGCCAAATCATCAAGTCAACTGTAATAATGATAACTGTAAGAGAGTAAGTCAAGCCGAATATCAATCATTAATTGGATCGCTTATGTACATTGGATTATGTACAAGACCAGACATTATGCACTCCGTTTCAAAACTATCTCAAAGGAATAGTGATCCACATGTAGAACATTTCACCTCATTGAAAAGAGTGCTGAAATATTTAAGCAAAACCAAGAGTGTGCAGCTGAAGTATTATAAAACTGGCAAGCCAATTGAGAGTTATGTTGACGCGGACTGGGGTGGAGATGCTGTTGACCGTAAGTCCTACGCCGGTTATGTGTTTATTTTGTCAGGAGCAGCTTTTTCGTGGGAAAGTCGTAAACAGCAATCAGTAGCCTTATCAAGCACAGAGGCTGAATATATGGCATTGTCTTCAGCGTCGAAAGAAGCTACACATATCAGTAGACTCTTAACTGAGATTGGACTTCACGACAAAGATGTCATTGAGATTCAAGGCGACAACATGGGAGCATTGCAAATGGTGAGAAACCCGGTATATCATGCTCGTAGTAAGCACATAGACATTAAATACCACCACGTCAGAAATTTGTACAAAAATGGAGAGATAAATTTAAAATACTGTAATACAAAAGACATGGTTGCAGATGTGCTGACGAAAAATTTGCAAAGGATTAGTCATGAACGATTCTCAAGACTTTTGGGATTAACTATGTAGTTTTTTTTTTTTTTTTTTTTTGTATTTCCCTTTCATTTGAAAAAATGGGGAAAACAATTTTAATAAATATTAGCATTGAGGAGGAGTGTTGAAATTTGAATCTTACAATGCGAATATTTACTACCCTGTATTCATTACTATTTTTATACTTCTATGTATTCCCCATTTCTTTAAACTTTTTATCTTCCTTTTTCTTTCTGAATAAAACTCTTGAATCATAAACATGTTTTTTTTTAATTGATCAATCCTTCGTAATAGAAGAAAGTAAAATTACTGCGTTCCAACAGTTTTGCACATATCAAAAGTCAGTTAGTACTTTGGCATAACAATATTTAGAAATTAATGCAAAATATTGTTACGAAGATGATTTATTAAGTTTTAAAAGAAAATAATTATCAATTAAAAAAAAAGCAAGAAACGATCCACTGTGCATTTTAAAAACTGCATAGCTTTCTAAGAAATCTCATACACACAAGACAACAACAACATATTTATAAGAAATTCTACCAAATAAGATAAACAACAGAAAACAAAAACCGCTAACACAGAACAAAACATCCAGCCAACCAGGCGCCTAAAGTGAATGATAATAACAACAACGATATGTCTTAAAACAATCATATAAGCACCACTTACTGGGCAAATGAATTAATTAAATTTGAGTCATCGGTAGCAAAGACAACAAAGTTATCATCATGTCTATTTTGTGTGTATTGAAAGTAAATACATCGTTTAATTTAAAATTCTAACGTACTGTGTTATTATTTTGCAATAAAAAAACTAAATACAACGAAACGTTTTTTTAAGGAATAAATAAATGTAACAATACATAATTGGTTTTAATACTTTTTTGCTTTTTTTTTGGCTTTAAAAATTTTTTTAATATGACTTTTGCGAATCTCCATGTACTCGCCTAAATAAATCCAAAATTATTTATTTGGGCTACTACTCAAAAACCACTTAAAGAACCTTAAATGCACTTTGTATCCCTTAAACCCTTCCCCTAATATATTTTCACACCAAATTCTCTTCTAAATAGAAATACCATTTTTACTAAAAGGAAATAATTAATTAAGTTTGAGAACACTAATATTCGATGGGTCATATACTCATAACTCTTCAGTGCAAAACTTTTGTGGCTTAACCTAATTCGATTAAATGGAAATCGTATCAAACACTATTAACAGTATCAATTAGTGTCTGGAAATAATAATATGCTCACGCAGCTTACTGCATAATTTTCAAATTTATTTAGAGCAGTGGTGGGCGAACTTTTTGGGTGGCGGGCCAATAAATTAATAAAAATCTTGCGCGGGCCATTAAAATAAAAAAAAAAACATAGAGGGTCATTCATTAAAATATTATGGGGTTGCTGTTCAATTAAAAGTTCGGTTTAAGCTATATATTTATTAGTTATGTTACGTAATATTTTAAAACAACATAAACATTTTATAAGATACGGTTTATTATGATTTTAAGATTTTCCAGATGTATGGGAAGCATGGATCTGTTTCTGACTAGACATAATTTCCTCAAAATCTGGTTCCAGCTGGGAGGATGCGATTTTTAATAAATTAAATAGACTCTCGCCTGACTATCGGTTTCTTATTGAATTTTTTCTGCATTTCATTACGGAAAAGGCCTGTTCACATAAATATGAGAAAGCAAACATTGCCATAATTTTCTGCGCATGATTAATTAGCTTTGGAAATGCATCTTTTGGTAAGGACTTATAGAAATTAAGCTTATCTGTATTTAAAAATAGCAGTTTTAAATTATTATTACATTGCAATTCTATAATTTCCAATTGTAGATCAGATGGAACATTTTCAGGATTAACATTAAAAGGCATTCAAAAAAAATATCTAAACATGGTTGGATTTTTTTAAAGTCAGCAAATCTGGCCTCAAATTCTGAATACAGTTTTAATAAAGAATGTGAAAAGACTTTTAACTTCTCTTCACTCACATGCCTCAAAGAATTAAGTCTTGGAAAATGAGTCAAATCATTTTTCCCAAACATTTAGAAAACATAAACAATTGAGTTTTAAAAGACCTCAAACTGCCCCAAGTTTCATCTATAAATTGATTTCTTCCCTGTAACTTCTTGTTCAGTTTATTATAGTGCTCAGTTTATTGGTGCAAACTTGATGCACCAATTCTTATCCTCCAATATTCCCCACTCATCCCAAATTTCAGTTTTGGTTTTAGAAAAACTTTAATTTATTCGAGAAGACTCCAAACTCTCGAGAAGGCATACCCACAACTGAGACACCTGATCTTTGTGTAATAAAGTATATCTGAAAATTCTGCATCAACTTCCGATAAAAACTCTTGAAATTGCCGATGTAACAAACCACGGGCTCGAACAGTATTAATTAATTTTAAAATAATATTAAGTACGTGGTTAATATCCAAGGCAGCCTTGCAAAGAATGTCTTGGTGGATTATACAATGTAAAAAAATTGTTTCGCTTTCAGGATTCTGACTTTTATAAACTCCTGCAAACCCCGTATTTTTTCCCACCATGTTAGGTGCTCCATCAGTTGTTAAATTAATTAATTTCGAAATTGGGGCATTAAGAGATTCCATCCCCTCTCTAAATTCATCATAAATTATTTTTCCTGTCGTCTTTCCTTTCAAAGATCTCGGTTATTACAAAGTTTTCATCGACTCCTCTGATAAAAATTAGAAGTTGGGCTGTATCACTCCTGTCAACACTCTCGTCCATAGTGACTGAAAATACTTAAACTTTTTAAGACGTCCATCGAGTTGATTGGTTAAATTAGAAGAAATCGCTTCAATTCTTTTTGTGACCGTTCTACGTGACAGCCCTATAGATTCGAAATCTTTTATCTTTTCTGGGCATAATACTTTTCCAATGCTAATTAACACATCCTTAATAATTTCTCCTTCAGAAAACGGTTTGTTACTTTTTGTTATTTTATAGGCAATAATGTGGCCAGCTAACGTGGAGGATCGCTGGACACTTCTTTGATTTTTAAAAAACATTTGGTGACTAGATATTTTTCTTTTCAATTCCTCTGAATGAACTTTCTTGTCTTCATCTGTCATTTTATAGCTCTTCGACCCAAGATGTTTTGAATTAAAGTGCCTAGCGAGATTATAATCTTTTAGTACAGCTACTGGTTCTTGGCAGATAAGACAAATAGGTTTTTGGTTATATTCCATAAAGAAGTACTTCCATGTCCACTCTTCTTGAAATACTCGACATTCCGAATCAATAATTCAATTTTTTGGTCAAGAGATTCTGAATAATTCAACATGTTAGTATTCTATTGTTATGTTAACAGTTACTTTATTTATAAAAAACCTAATGTCCATATATGTGGCCAACGGCGTAAATAGGTTTAAAGTTCCAAATATATGTGTGAATTTTTTTTATATTCCACTTTCATTTTTAACCGATCTTTATTTGTTTTTTTTTTAATAACTTGTTATGCATCGAAGAAACTTTTGTTGTATTTTTTGTTGGTTTTTTTGTGTGCCTATCCCATCTGTATTTAACATACTTTTAAATACTTTTTCCTTATCTAAATATTTGTATTTATAATTTTGTTTTTTCTTTCCAAAAATTGTTGTGAAATATTCACTTGCCAAGTTGAGTACCAATTTTTAGTAATGATGACAAACAGCATTCAAACATTCCATCATTATAAGCGACTTACAAATTCGTTTAGAAAAACCTATTCCTTTTTTTTAAATAAATGCAAAATAATAAATCTTAATGATATGCATTCTTTGAATTTATAATATAAATGTGAGTTTGTTTTTATTCACAGATGTTGATTTAAATAAATGTTAATGATTTAAAATATTTTTGTATTTTTTAATTTGACTTATTTTGTTTATTTTGTATGACAAATCTCTTATTTAAAATATATATTTATTATCAATTGTTATGGTTAAAAGATGAAACTATAAAACAATTTAACAATTCCTCACTTATTTAAAAAAAGCAGTGGGTGTTGGCTATGAAAAAATCAAATTTTTAGTCAGGTCTAAGTTTATGTTTTCTTTTTCAAATCGCAAAAATAATGTGGCTTTAAAACATTTTCTGCATTGCTACACATTTTCTTCTATGGCCTGTAAATATTAAAAATTACAATTACACCATCATCATACTGCTCGATTTCATAAGTAGTTTTAAAAAATAATATTTTTTTGGAACCACTGATCATAGTGGTGGGTAAGTACTTTAACAAAAGAATATTAAGGCTGAACAAATAATTTATATCGGTAATACATTTCATTTCTCTATTGGCACTTTTGGATTAGTTACACTGGTTAAAGAAAGTGTAATAAAAATTGTATCTTTTATTTTGGAACCCTTAAAGTTATGAGTATAGCAGCTAGTGATACCTTCAAAAAAAATTTTAGGATGCGGATGTAAATTTTATGGTAATATGTCTTATATTTCATTTCTATATGGGCGAAAGCTGTAATACTTATGCGGATTTTTACCACTTCACTTCATTTTAATTCCAACGAGAACCTTAGCCACCAACCTATCTGTCTCATTTCTTATAGTAAGATTCTTCGTCTCTAACCTCACAAATTAAGGAGTTTACCATATTTAAACTGAAATATCTTAAGAATTAAAATTTAAATAAGATTCTAAGAAGAATGATGATAAAAAAGGGATGACAGAGGAATTAGAATAACTATAATAAATGCTTAAAAAAGAAACTAAGAAGAGCGATGAACTAGAAGGAAGACATAGGAATAGGAACTAGGTGACATGGGATTATGAAGATATTTAAAGGATAAAAGATATAGCTGGAAAAAGTTTTAAGGAGAGAAGAAGAAATAATATTCGGAGAAGCAAAGAAATAGGAGATTGAGTAGAGAAGTAATAGAATTGGAGAGATAAAGGAATTAAGGCAGGGATAGATAAAAAACTAAAAAACGATTTAGAAATGGGACTATCAACGTTCAAGTCGCACTAAAGTTATGGAATAGTATGGTTTGTCTAGGTAAACATGACATTTATGTTTCACAACTTTTTTGGGATTTACAAGCTGTACATTCTTCGTTTTAAGTAACTTTTTATCTTCACAGATTTTTGTATATAATTATTAAATATTACTAGATTATGAAATAGCTGAAGTGGATAACAACTTTAAGAGCTTTTATTTTGACATATCCAAAGCGTACGAATTAAAAAAAGTAAAAATGATTAAAAAAACCAAAATTCAATTAGCAAAAGTTTTCTTTATGATTATAAATAAATATTTATAAATAAATATCTGTTATTCTTTTCAACGGTCTTTTTAATTAACAATATATATTTTTTTTCGATATTTTGCTTTCCTGTGGAAACCTTCTTCAGGAAATTATTTTTTATATTTTACAAAAAACAAAAAATGTTTTCAAAAAATTTTTGAAAACATTTGACAAAACATATAAAATAATTTTCTTCATACATACAAACATACAAAAATTAAAATTTCAAATATTTAAACATACAAAAACAAGGAAACGGAAATTAAATAACAAATTTTTTTTATGAAATAAATATAACAAATTATGTGTCTTTTTAATTGAGTACCTATAATTCTGCGCTAAATTGTCTCTGTCTGTTTTGAAATTTATTCTCCTTACATTTGGTACATTAACAATTTCTAACATTTCTAACATATAACGTCTCTTGTAGTTTTTTTCTATATCTAATACTGATGTTTCATCAAACTTTGGATAATGATTATATTTCTTACAATGTGAAGATAAGGATGTCTTCTGTGTTGAAATATTCCTATATTTCTGGTCACATCTATGACCAGCTAATCTTGTTTTAAGTTTATTCTTTGTTGTCCCAATATAAACTTTGTCACAGTTCACCTGGTCATTTTCTCCACATGGTATCCTGTATACTACATCAGATATTTCCATTTTCCCTATTTTATCCTTCATACTGCTAAATAATTTACTTAATGTGTTATATGTTTTGTGTGCAATTATATATCTATCTGTGTCATATATTTTAGACTTTCTTAATCTTTCTGATATTCCAGGAATATAAGTTAATGATTTATAATTTCTTGGTTCTGCCGTAGTATTTCCTAAATTATGCCTATAACTACCATATTGTCTAATTAACCTGTTAGTTAATTCTACTGGAAAATCATTGTCATTAAGTATATCTCTTATTGTATCCCTATTCTTCAAATGAAATTCTCTATCACTTATAGTCAATATTCTGTCTATCATATTTTTCGCTGTGTTTATTATCATTTTCCTTGGATATTTTGAATAAAAATTAATAATTCTTCCAGAAGATGTTGGTTTCTTATACCAATCAAATACTAACTTATTTTTCTTCCTTATTATCAATATATCTAAATATGGAAGTCTAGATTCTAATTCGCTTTTAATCGTAAATTTAATATCCGGATGGAAACTATTCAATTCTGACAAAATATCATCCACTGCATCTTCTGAAGTTATACAAAATAAATCATCCACATATTTTGTGATAATCTTCGGTTTAATATGCATTTTACTAATACATGAATTTAGTAATTCCTCCATCACAATATCAGCTATAATTAGAGATGCTGGAGAGCCCATAGGAGGCCCTCCTTCTGTTGATATATCCTTTTATCAAATTGAAAATACCTGTTGTCTTCAATGCAAAACTTAAGAATACGTAAAAATAATTCCTTCTCAATATTCGTATTTTGTTCTATTATTTGCCATTTTTCCTCTATAATTCTGAAAGCTAAACCTACAGGAATACTTGGAAAAAGTGAAACTACATCAAATGAAAACAATCTATCATTATCTCGTATATTCTCTAATATTATATAAAAAATAATTTCCTGAAGAAGCTTTCCACAGGAAAGCGAAATATCGAAAAAAATATATATTGTTAATTAAAAAGACCGTTGAAAAGAATAACAGATATTTATTTAAAATATAAAAAGGTCGATTAAAAAAATAAAAAAATTAATAAATATTTATTAAATATTTATATATATATGTAATTTGAAAAATAAAGAAAACAAAACATATTTGTGGAGAATATTACAAGAACGCAACGTGCACACGATATGGAAATAGAGAATTTTATTTTTTGGGATAATTTTTTAATTTAATCTACGATAATTTGTGCTAGATTCCTTTAAAAAATAGTTTTTTATATTCTTTAACATTCTGGATTTTTTGAATTAAATTCAACGATTTATTCACTTAAAATACACACAAAATAAACACGATGGTAACTTCGCCAATGTAACGTCTAAAAGATGCTTTATTATTTTGTTGTCTATACTTCAAAACTTGAATTGTATTCTATTGCCAGCATGTGCTGGCTTATATAGCTATTTTAAGCGGTTCTCGTATATACGAGAATATTCTACTTTAACATCCAACTCCACATTGTTGTTATCATCATTCAGTGTAGGCCCCTGTTTGGCTGTGTGTTTTGTTCTGTGTTAGTTGTTTTTGTTTTCTTTTATTTTGCTTATTTTGAGGAATTTCTTACAAGCATGTTGTTGTTATCTAATGTGTATAAGATTTCTTAGAAAACTATGCAGTTTGTAAAATACACAATAGGTCATTTCGTTTACTCTTTTACTGATAATTATTTTCTTTTAAAACTTAAACATATCAGCTTCCTAATTAATATATATGGAAGCAATTAAGGTATTTAGTTATTATATAATAGTTAAAAATAAAGGTTTTAAAACTGTTAAAAATCAATTGCAAAGATATACATAAGCAGACATAACATAAGCAAGTTATTTAAAATAAATGAAAAATAAAAAATTAATAACTAAAAGTTAAGTCACATGTGGCCGTAAGCTAGATTCACTCCTAATAGAAATTGCTTACGATTTATTTAAAGTCAAAACAGCACCACTATTTGTGGAACCCATGTTTCAAAAAAGCAAAAAACGTAACTTTTTGGAGGATGAAAGGATGAAAAAAAATAATAAAAAATAAATTTCTTCGCCTTGATTTTTTGACACATAAAAATACTAAAAGTGTTAATAAAATCAACAGGTTTCTATGAGTATAAAAGTACACGAGAAAAAGAATATTTAAATTAAAAATAATATTATACAACTTTATTTCTTTATGCCATAATAACGAATTTTGTTGTATTTTCTCATAATACATTCGCCCAAAACGAAAGACTTAAGATATAAACGTGTGATTTAAACAATACATTTTGTCTTTTTAAAGACAATTAGTTCAATTGTCAAAAAATAAATATATATAAATTAAGATTCATCTTAAATTTTGTATCTAGAAAAATAGATAAATACTGTAGGAAAACAAAACAAGTTTCTCTAAAATAAAAGAAATTTATGTAATAAGTATTGGGTGTCCGCCGGGAAGGTATATTAGTGTGTTTGTTTATAATTTTTGATTAAATGAAAGAGAATGGATCTTTTATTGATAAATTATTTATTTAAGGTCGGCAACTATGTATCGAATACGATATTAGATAAATGTCCGTCTCTGTTAGGCTCACAAATGTGAACCCTTTTGAGCACATTTTTCATTACATTCTTCACGCGGCATTTCATTAATTTCATCACGAATATTTTGTTTGAGCTGCTCAAGCGTTTCTGGTTTGTGGCACCATCTTTTTGATACCACATGTTAATCAAGCCTAAAGCATGAAGTTGTGGCATTAAAAAGCTTCCAATCATATCACGATATCGCTACCCATTCAGTTACCGTTACGCCGTTTTCATTTGCAAAGAGGTAAGGTCCAATGATTCCTCCTGAACAAATTGCACACCAAACTGTTGCTTTTAACTGATGCAAAGGTGACTATTGAATAATTTGAAGACTTCCCATTCTCCAGAACCGACTATTCTTTTTATTCATTATTATGATGTTTTCATGAAAATCGAGGTTGTCGTAGGTAAGCTTGTGTCAGCTGAATCTTGTATGGAAATGCAAATCTTTATGCAAAATTGGAGCCAAAGTTGTTCTTTGAAGACCAAGCTCCTAAGCATGGCGTCGAATTCAGGTTAATAGATTGTTTTTAACACTTTCTGGGGCAGCAGTAATGTTTTTAGCCGATTTTGCAGTATGTTGTAGTACATGCTTGGGCTTATCATTTACAGACTCACTTTCTTTGAAATCATTCACTACACGACAAATAGTGTGTTTTGTTGGCACGTTGTTAAAAATTTCACGTAACTTTCTCATCGTCACACTTTCTTTGAAATCATTCACTATACGACAAATAGTGTGTTTTGTTGGCACGTTGTTAAAAATTTCACGTAACTTTCTCATCGTCACAGTAATCGATGATTGAATTTAATAAAATGCTTTAACGACTATTTTTTCGAATATTTTTTCATAATAAATTTGTCACGTGTCACGACTGCTTAATATGAACTGTCAAGAATAATTTTTACAAAAATGGCGGCAAAACAAGTTAGTATACCTTCCCAGCGGATAGCCTGTATTTGGTATTATGTAAGAGTGCGAAAATGTGTCATAATTTTTTTTTTTATATATTTAAAAAAAAACTTCACACTGACAGTGTGATATGATCTCTTGCATGTAGACTCTGCTTCAACAAACTTTAATTATATTTAAACTTCAACTTAAATAAATATTTAAGCAATGAAAAAAATAATAATGGAAGAAAAATTGTGGTATAATAAAATTCAAAAAACTCATGCTATTGTACATAAATGCATTTTATCATTTTGCAAAAAAATTAGCAAAACAAACAGCAGAAAAAATTGTGCAAAGCTAAACAAATATTTGCAAGAAATAAAAAACGATTCATAGTTATTACAAAACAAAAAGAAAATCCAAAAGAAATCTATAAAGTAAAATCTTCCGGCTATAATTTTAAAACTATAAACTGACGCTAAAAGAAAAATAAAGAAAAAATTATTTAAAAATGTACTTGCAAGAAAAATAACTAATAAAGATTCGATCGTTCATAAAAATTTAACAGAAACCGGTTTTATAAATGCCCTACATTGTTTTTTTCAATAGGACAAGAGGGGACGACACAGAATTTAATTAAATTGTTTATAAATCTCTTAGGATAAAGTCCTAATAAAACTACTTGTAGCTATTAGTGCTTTATTAAAAAAATAAAGAATGCTAATTTTTAAGCTTAAACAACATCATTGAAGGTAAAACTTAAAAAGAAATAGCCAAAATTAATTAAAAATATGCTCGAATAAATATCAGTTAAAGCAGATAGAATAAAATTTATACCAAGCAGTCACTAAATTTCCTACAAATAGACATGTATACTATAGAGCTTAAGATAGTTTTTTCTGTTCATTATTATATGCAGAACTCTGTTAAATATCTATATTAAAAGTTTAATGAAAAATTACATTTATATTTAATTAAAAAAAATTACTTTTTAATGATTATTTTAAAATTTTTATTTTTGCTTAGAAAACAAAAGTTAATTATTTTATATTTTGCTTAGAAAAATTAAAAAAAAACCCTCCAGAATTTGCACAGATTCTGGAGATAAATTTGGTCTTAAATCGGTTATTGTTACGTTTTTGTAATATTGAGTTCTTTTATTTCAAAATAATAACACAGCACTTTAGAGTTATAAATTAAACGATTTATTCATTTTCAATATTCACATCAAATAAACACGATGGTAACTTCATCACTATAACGTCTCAAAACATGCTTTATTATTTTGTTATCTTTAGTCAACAATGATTCAACTTGAATTAATTCATTTGTCCAGCAATTGGTGCTTATATTGTTACGTTAAGCCGTTCTCGCTTATACAACGATATTTTACTTTAACATCACCCTATATTGTTGTTGTTGTTGTTATTATTATCATTCTTGGCGTGTGTTTTGTTTTTGATTTCTGTTGTTTAGATTATTTCGTGGAATTTCTTTAAAGCATATTGTTGTTACCTTGTGTGTATAAGATTTATTAGAAATTTTTATTTGAGTACGGTTTTACGTCAAACCGTGCCCCTCGTCAAATTTGGTTTGTGAACAAACCGGTTTCGGCTATTTGCCATCATCAGTGTAAAACCGTACCCAAATAAAAATAAATTAAACCCCGTCGGAAAATATACGCACATATCATTTCTTAGAAAACTATGTAGTTTGTAAAATACACAATAGGTCATTTGCTTTACTTTTTTTACTGATAATTATTTTCTTTTAAGACTTAAACAAAAAATTTTCGTAACAATATTTTGCTCTCCGACAAAAATTTTCTAACACAAGACAAATACTTTCATTTTCCACGCCTTTTAGGCTTGAAAAATAAAATTAAGCAAATATTTTGATATTTAATTTAAAAAAAGAAAATTTAAGCAAAAACATTTTCAATTTTATTTGGGTACGGTTTTCCGTCGACCCTCGTCAAATTTGGTTTGTGAACAAACCGGTTTCGGCTGTTTGCCATCTTCAGTGTTCTTTTCGTACTAGTTGCGTTCTATTGTTAGTTGTGTTTATATAGTTCGTGTCTCCCTTCGTGTTATTGCGTTCGTCACTTACTGTCTTTTTTGCCTGCATCTCTCTCTCTCCTTTTTCATTTGTCTCTTTTTACCTAATTTGTCGTCCCTTTTTCATTCGTCTTCTTTCCTAACTAAATCCTTTTACGATCATGCTTGTTGTCCGTTTTTGTTCATGTGTGAACCTATTGGGTTTTTTTCTTTTTTCTTCATGTGACATAATAATCTGTAATTGTACGTTTATGATGTTCTTTATTGCTTTGGTCTTCTTTCCTAACTAAATTCTTTTACGATCATGCTTGTTGTCCGTTTCTGTCTATGTGTGAACCTATTGGGTTTTTTTCTTTCTTCCCCTTTTTATGTGACATAATAATCTGTAATTGTACGTTTATGATGTTCCTTATTGCCCTGGTCTTGCGCACCTGCGTAACGTTTTTGTGCTGGTGTAGTGTTTGTTTTCCTGTAAAAATGTTTCAACGGTTCAAATATTGTGTCCGAAGCAGTGTTTATTTGTTCATTTATTATTCGTCCGTCAAATGTTTTTTGTTTGTATATTTCCATGTTTTCTAATACATTTAGTCTCCTTCCTTTGTGCTGTGTGTGAAGCAGTTTAACCGTTGTCTTAATATGTCCTGGTGTACATTTGTTGTTAAATATATGGTTCGCGAAGTTTGATTCTGGAGTCGATTTTGGTTCTCGTAGTTTCTTGTTATAGTCTCTGATGTGTTCCCTAAATCTGGTCTTAATTTTTCGTCCTGTTTGCCCGATGTAGCTATAATGGCATGTACAAGTTAATTTGTACACTCCTTGTTTGTCAAGTATATTCGCCTCGGTTGTTTCATTCCGTAGTATTCTGCCTAGGTTGTTTCTTGTTCTGAATGAGGTATTGATGTTGTGTTTTCCAAAGAATTTCGCCAGTTTGTACGTTGATGTTCCCATATATGTTAATGTAGCCCACTTTTTCCCTTCCTTCTCCTGTTCTTTGTTCGTTCCAATTTGTTTCTTGATGTTATCTACGAGGCGCTTTTTGTATCCGTTGTTTTCCGCTATGGTGTATATTGTTTCCATTTCCTTCATATACATTTGCCGTGTTAGTGGTGTACTCTCGAGTCTTGTTATTAACTGCCTGATTGCTGCGTTTTTGTGTTACTGGGGATGATTTGATGAGTTGTGTATTATTGTGTCCGTTGCTGTTGGTTTCCTGTATATTTCATATTCGATTCTGTTCGAGATTATGTTCCTCTTGATCGTTAGGTCCAGATAATTAATTCTCCCCTCCTCTTCCTTTTCCATTGTAAATTCTATGTCCTTGTGTCTTCCATTCAAGTAATCCAGAATTTGCTCCTCGTTATTTCCTTCTAGTATACATATTATGTCGTCGACATATCTTGCGTAGAATATTACTCCGAAGTTGGTCTTTAATTCCCTTACGTATTCCTCTTCTAATTTCTACATAAATACTTCCATGAGGGTGGCAGATGTTGGATTTCCCATCCCTAGTCCTGTTATCTGCCTATATATATTGTTGTTAAATTTAAAGTAATTCTGTTCTAGTGTCGCTTTTAGTGTGCCTGTAATTTGTATTGCTAGTTCCTTGTTTTCCGTTTTGTTTTTTACTGTCCTATGAACAATGTTCAATGTATCCATTACCGGAATTGATGGATACAAGTCCTTCACGTCAAAAGAGACCAGTTTTGTTTTCTCCGTTATTTTCACATTCTCCAGTTTATTAATCAGTTCTGTAGTGTTGACTATTGTATGCTTATATTCTAGGTTTAAGGTGTCTTTTAATATTGTTTTCATATATTTCGAAAGTTTGTAGCCTGGTGCAGATTTGTAATTAATTATGGGTCTCATTGGTATCTCCGGTTTGTGTATTTTCGGTAGTGCTATCATAGCTGGTGCGGATGGATTCATCATTGTCAATGTGTGCGACATGTCTGGTCTTATTATCCTTGTCGCCTTTTTTATAATTTCCTTAATTTTCGTTTGGTATTCCTCCGTAGGATCTTTACCAATTCTCTTGCACTTAGAGTCTTTTATTAACTGTTCAGTCTTTTCGATGTAGTCAAGTTTACCGATGAGCACCGTTGTGTTTCCCTTGTCTGCTTTTGTGACTAAGATGTTGTTTGCTTCCAGTTTACGTTTTAGTTTCCTAATTGTATTGTGCTCTCCGTTTAAGTGTTTTGTAGACTTGGCCTCCTTCTCTATTATTTGTTTGCAGATATGCCTGGCTTGCTCTTGTTCTTCGCTTGGGATCATCGCTATTGCGACTTCTGTGTCCACAATGGTCTGTTCTATTTCCTTTTTCTTGTTGTTTTCCGTGATGTTGTGTTTTAATCCCTTTTCCAATAATTGAGCCTCTTGCTTGCTGATGGTGACCTCTGTTAGATTCAAAAATCTAGGGTAGAAATTGCCGTTTTTGCGCGTTTTGTTGTTTGTTGAATGTGTTAGTGTCCCGAGTTTCTTGTTTAAAGTTGCGTATTTTCGTTCTATTGTTTTCGCGTTTTCTGCTCGTATTTGGTCTAATGTGTTCATGAGTACGTCGGTTGGAAGTCGTTCTGCTAGTTTAAGATGAATGTCTAGTAATTCCGAGTTCGTAATTTCTTTTTTTGCATAAAGGTTCCTGATCTCGAATTTCACAAAGTCTCTTTGTGCTCTTTTTATTGTCTTCCTGCTTGCTGTGGTGTTGATCCTAATCTGTATTCTGGCATATTTTGGTGTAACATTCGATGCGAGGCATTGTTTGTTGAACCAAATGTTTGCCTTTGTTGTCATAACTTTTAATTGTCGTCGTTTGTAAATTGTTATCAGTCCAATTGTGTCTAGATTGTAGGCCTGACAGGCATTTTTCGATATGTGCTTGGCTTTTCCGACGGGGTTAATTTCAATTTTATTTGGGTACGGTTTTCCGTCGACCCTCGTCAAATTTGGTTTGTGAACAAACCGGTTTCGGCTGTTTGCCATCTTCAGTGTTCTTTTCGTACTAGTTGCGTTCTATTGTTAGTTGTGTTTATATAGTTCGTGTCTCCCTTCGTGTTATTGCGTTCGTCACTTACTGTCTTTTTTGCCTGCATCTCTCTCTCTCTCCTTTTTCATTTGTCTCTTTTTACCTAATTTGTCGTCCCTTTTTCATTCGTCTTCTTTCCTAACTAAATCCTTTTACGATCATGCTTGTTGTCCGTTTTTGTTCATGTGTAAACCTATTGGGTTTTTTTCTTTTTTCTTCATGTGACATAATAATCTGTAATTGTACGTTTATGATGTTCTTTATTGCTTTGGTCTTCTTTCCTAACTAAATTCTTTTACGATCATGCTTGTTGTCCGTTTCTGTCTATGTGTGAACCTATTGGGTTTTTTTCTTTCTTCCCCTTTTTATGTGACATAATAATCTGTAATTGTACGTTTATGATGTTCCTTATTGCCCTGGTCTTGCGCACCTGCGTAACGTTTTTGTGCTGGTGTAGTGTTTGTTTTCCTGTAAAAATGTTTCAACGGTTCAAATATTGTGTCCGAAGCAGTGTTTATTTGTTCATTTATTATTCGTCCGTCAAATGTTTTTTGTTTGTATATTTCCATGTTTTCTAATACATTTAGTCTCCTTCCTTTGTGCTGTGTGTGAAGCAGTTTAACCGTTGTCTTAATATGTCCTGGTGTACATTTGTTGTTAAATATATGGTTCGCGAAGTTTGATTCTGGAGTCGATTTTGGTTCTCGTAGTTTCTTGTTATAGTCTCTGATGTGTTCCCTAAATCTGGTCTTAATTTTTCGTCCTGTTTGCCCGATGTAGCTATAATGGCATGTACAAGTTAATTTGTACACTCCTTGTTTGTCAAGTATATTCGCCTCGGTTGTTTCATTCCGTAGTATTCTGCCTAGGTTGTTTCTTGTTCTGAATGCGGTATTGATGTTGTGAACAAAATGAACAAAAACGGACAACAAGCATGATCGTAAAAGGATTTAGTTAGGAAAGAAGACGAATGAAAAAGGGACGACAAATTAGGTAAAAAGAGACAAATGAAAAAGGAGAGAGAGAGATGCAGGCAAAAAAGACAGTAAGTGACGAACGCAATAACACGAAGGGAGACACGAACTATATAAACACAACTAACAATAGAACGCAACTAGTACGAAAAGAACACTGAAGATGGCAAACAGCCGAAACCGGTTTGTTCACAAACCAAATTTGACGAGGGTCGACGGAAAACCGTACCCAAATAAAATTGAAATTAACCCCGTCGGAAAAGCCAAGCACATATCAAAAACATTTTATGTTTCTGTAACAAAAATCACGTTTGTATATTTTTTTATCCTGTAGCATTGCTATTTTAATATTATTTTTTAGCTTTAATATGAAAAACAATAACTATTTGCTGTCCCTTAAAAAATAATGTTACAGTAATTCTATTCTGTTTATTTTAAAGAAAGTTGCGTAAAATGTGTCTGGCTACAAGTTGCTGCAACTGCAAATGTTTCTAGCAACATTTATGAAATATAACTTAAGATGCATTTATTTTGCGCTCAATAATAATCATAAACAAAGAAGTTAAAAGCAATGAAAAGGATAATTTTCTTTTAAAACCTGCTATTCCTAGCACTTACTAATTGTCAGATTTTTCAAGTAAAATAAGTAAAGTTGCTAAATAGTTTTCCTAAATTTGAACACTGTAATTAGCTTTAGACAGGTAGAGTTTTATATTAGCTCAACAAAGAGAAGAAATATATTTCTAAGATATAGTCGGTCTAAAAGGATGCATAATCCAAGTAGCGTTCATTTACGAACCACGAAAGGTAAACATCAGTGCATTTAATGGCAAAGCGGCTGATTTGCCCACTATACAAATAATAGACTTTGTGTATATAATGGAGCAGAAAACTAATATTTTGGAAATATTTTAAAAATATCTAAGTGATTAAATAAAGTTCAGATGGTATTTTGAGTCCATGATATTTGTTTATGGGTGTTACAGTGCTGCGAGTTGCTTTATCTGCGGCATGTAAAGTTTTATAGACATGACATTGCCTTGCTTCTTATCGGATTTAACATTTTTTACAGTCTTATATTCTTTGATAAAATCCTCAAATCTAAGCATATGAAAATTTAAAATATTTTAATATTGATACAATATATATAGGTATTAATGTTAATAGTGGCCTTTTTAAATAAATTTAGCACATATATTTTCAATATTTCGCTTTCCTTTGGAAAGCTTCTTTAGAAAATTATTAAAAAAAAGAAATTAATTAAATAAGCGAAATATTGAAAATATATGTGATAAATTTATTTAAAAAGACCACTATTAAGATTAATACTTATGTATTTAAAAAAAAAGGTCGAATAATAATAATAATCATGTTGATACAATATTTTAAATAATATTAAGAAGTTGACTTATTTTTTTTTTTCAATTATGAAACTTTAGAAAAAACTTTCAACTCTGGTCGAAAAATATCTGATACAACCTGCAGGCATTTAATAAATACCACCAAGAATTTATTTAGCTGATCACTAACAAACGTAAAGATGTGTGAAAAATGCTTAAGGCTGAGTTACAATAATATTACAATTAATTTTGTTTAATAAAATATTATTCTTCTGATGGGATTTTGAAATTTATGCATAACCGCATAATACTGACCCTTAAAAATTTACACACAATTATTATTTTTTCTTTTTCTAAGCAAATTTCTGCGATTACATTTCCGTGTAAGAATAAATGTAAAAATTCAAATGTGAAATTCAGGCAGTTTTTATCTTTAATTTAACCCTCTATTTTTTACTCTCTTGCCTTAGTCACAAAAATTGGCCAAATATGTCGAAGAAACCAAATAAAATTTTGTGGAAGAAGATTATAATACAAAAATCATATTGAAAATAAATAAACTCCCCACTAAAATCACGTAAGTATTTAACGAAAATAAAAAAAATATTTAAATTAAACAATATATTTCCCATTGCCAGAAAAAAATATTTATTCAAGTCTTTTCCACGAAAAAACAAAGACAGAGTCACATACAAAATTAAACCAAGAGCAGCTCTACATATGTAATACAAAAATACACATAAACTCACGAGTCATACATTGCTCTCATGATTTTGGTAAAAAAAAAAACTCACTCAACAATATGAAAAAGTTCAGCTCAACTCAAAACTCAGTTTTTGTGTCTGTTAATATTTCTTTCAGGTATATAAAGTATGAAGGCATATAAAATTTTATGTCATTTCATAAATTACGGTCGTCGTTACGTTACGAATTCAGAGAAAGACAATAGTAATTTGTGTCATACAGCCGAACGAAAACGAAAGTGTTGTGTTTAATTGAAAATAAATTAGAAACAAATTAAATATATTAAAAATGAAAGCCTTTGCTGTGGCCAGTGTTTGTTTGTTGAGTGTATTAAGTGTGGGTTTGGCACAATTCTCTAATGGCCGTGTTTTAGATCCACCAAATCCACAACTATGTGCTCAAAGAATTATACATGAAAAGACACCCGATGGCAAAGGGTGAGTTAAAAGTTAAAAAAAGAAGTTTTCAAGTAAAAAACCTAGATAAAAATAAAAGTTTAAACTAATTTATAAAAATAAATTAAATTTGTTAAAATGATTAAGGCCCAAAACCCTAAAAAATTAATAAGTTTGAATTAAGTTTTTTTTTAATTTAACCAACTTTAATTTACATTAAAGTCCTTTAAATTAAATCTTTTAAATGATTTTTTTGTTAGTTTTTTAGTCTACTCTTTGAGAGATTAAGCTAATTTTTTTTTAAATGCCTTTCAACTAAATTTTTTTTTGTCTGAGTTAAAAAAAATATAAAATTTTTTCTTTTGATAAAAAAAAAGTATTTTAAAAAAATATTTTCACAAATTATAAAATGAGTTTTGATTTGCAGGGACTTCCACGTTTCCTTGAAAATTTTTTTACAATTTTTAATAATAAAAAAAGAAAAATTCTTTTTAAAGTATATATAAATTTTATTATGTAAAACTTTAAAATGATTAATTTTTTAAGTATTTTCAAAATTTCCAAGTTCCATAAAAAAATGATTTAAGACCATTAAAAATTGTTTTAATGTTAAAATATAAAATAAAATAAATTAAGCATGTTTCTAAATTTCAAACTCAATTTCGATTTAACGAAAAAAAAAAATTTATTTTAAAACTTTAATATCAATACTGACACGTTGGTGCAAAATTATTCATCGGTCAATATTTGATTCGAACTTAAAGTTTTTAAAATATTCAAAAAGCCATTACATAAGTTCAATACTTATAAAACAATAACAAAAAATTGCTAATCATCATTTGTAATTTTAAACTTCCTAAAAATGCTTCTTAATTATCATGGATTATCGAGATTTGTTCAAAGTTGAATATTTGTACCAGATTTAGGAACTTTTTGTAAAGGAAATTCACTTGGGAGTCAGCTTTTCTTAAAAATTACACTACTGAAAAGAGTTTAAATAAATTTGTTAAAAATAAACATTTTCTTAAAATATCATTGTGGCTTTTTTAAAATTTTGTTTTTGTTCATTTTTAAAAGAAATAATGTCATTCCATTTCTATAAAAAATATTTTTAAATTATGTTTTATAAAATTTTACTTTATTTACATCGCTTCGTAAATAAAATCCAACCACAATTATTCGAAATTCCTCGAATTGTTATAAAGATTATATTTTTCACAAATTTTTTATAATAAGACAATTTTCATTTTAAAATATTTTGTTTTCAAAATAAGCTGAATTTCTTTGAGCAGTTACCCAGAATGCAAAACTACCTGCAAAGCGTTTCACTTAAAACTGCATAAAAGTTGTCATTTATAATCTGATAATAGCGATAATGACTCTCTTGGCTATGTTTTTATGCATAATATTACACCATAAAAATGACTATAGCTATTTAGTACGCTGCAAAATGAAAATCTATTTCCTTTTGTGTTGTTTTTTGTAAAAAGTTTTAAGATCATAGAAAATGAAAACTGTAATTATGTTATAAAGAAATTACTTTTAATTTCTTTTAGTGTATTTTTATATTTCCATCCGTTTAAAAAAAAAATAAAACAATTTGAAAATATATTTATTTTTTCTTTTCTTAAAATTATTAAAATTCTGACTAGAAATTGATCATTTGATTATATTATTTTTTATATTTTTTTAGTTACTTTTTCTCTTGGCGCGATCCTGCCTTAAAGGGAGTAGAAGAGGATTGGCTAAGTGCCAGAAATTATTGTCGCAGACGCTGTATGGACTCAGTATCACTGGAAACTAGTTTGGAAAATGAATGGATTAAACAACGTGTTGTCAATGAAAAAGTAAGTTAAAGCCATTTAAGCAACCGTTCAATTGATGTTAGAAAACAAAAGATTTAGGAAACGAAAATTTTAGTTATTAAATAACTGCATGACCAACCTATTTATAACAGGAAAGAAATCTTGATCTTAAAAATCTATGACAAAACTATAACGCATTTTGTTTTTTATACAGTAATAAAAATAACATTTATTATTCATTTGTTAATAAATTTAATTGTTTGAAAGAATTTCTATAAATTTACTTTTAAGAAATTATTTTCAACTGTCTTCAATTTGAATAATCTCAAATAATAATATGATCAGCTGTAAGGACATTAAGTCTGTCTACGCTTTGAATGCCAAATATTTTTTCAAAGTGCTTTCAATTTATTTTAATATGAAGAGAACAAAAAAGGTACTTTTTACAGTACATTTAAGACGTTAATTCTTAAATATCATACATGAGCATGCAAAGAATATAGTGTTTCTGTTCTTAATTTTGCGAATTTTATGAATAAAAATGTTGCTAAAGCCTTGAAGGAGTTCAGACAATTTTAAAAGTTTAAAAAATTTTTCTATATGACTCTGTTGCAGCAAAGGCTTGTTTCATTAAAACAAACATTTCACAAATTTTAACAAAAGAAAACAAATTCAATTTGACAATTGAAGCATTCTTATGTTAAATATAATTCTGTAGAAGTTTGTTTATATCTTCTAATTATTTGTTTAAAAATCTAAATGACAAAAGACTTAAAATACAAACATTTTTTTGTCTTCGCCACATTCAACACTAGAAAATAAAAGACTTAAGAAACATGCCCATTTTTCAGTTATTCATGCAAAGTAGTCGTATTGTAATATTTTAGCTATTTAATTTTTGTTTATCTTACAAGAAGTTGCTAAAGAATCTGTAAATAATAATACTTGCTAACCTGCTGTATAAAGTACTATCCGACGTTTTATGCTACCTCTATAAATCTAATTGAAATACCTTTTATAAACTAGTTATTTTTTGTACAAATTTTACGATTGCTTGTCAATATTTGTGTTAATTATGCTTGATTGGTTTTAAATAATATTTTGTTAAAGTTCACTGCAAATTTGTGAAGTTATAGTAAAATAGCCATATATTATTTTTATTATTGATTATTAGTTAGTATTGAAAACTTTGAGAGAATATCAAATTTGTAGTTCGAATATAAGAAACAAGTACTCGAGTTATATAATATTTTCTCTTTGCGAAATGAAGGAATATATTAAATGCAACTATAAGCGTATCAGCTTTTTAAATCTCTTTTGTATTTATTTTCTTTGTAACTCTTGTTGTATTTTTACTCACCTGATCCCTTGTTACTAAATATGCCTCTATACAGTATTATTGTATTGAGAGCTAAACTTGTCGATGACTTGCATAGCAAGTATAAACTGCAGTTTTCTGTGATTTTGATAAGATAATAACCCACGATCTCCTCTGGATCTTAAACCAACTCATTCCTTATAATCTAAAGCTCCATTAAAGTTTAAATAACGATTTCCTTGTTTTTACTGTAAAAGTATTTAAAACATGGCAAATAATTTCCGTTTGAATTTGAAGAGATTTAATACTTTTGAGAGATTTTTACTGCTGTTATTTATTTATAACCCTTTTAAATAAGTCTTCTGTCATGATTATTCAGCAATTTATTTGTGTTAAGTTTTGAAATCATTGTTTTGTGGTTTTAGACATACATATATGTAAAATTTTGATTCTTGTGTTATATAATTTTAATCGCCAAAATAGGGCTAGGTTATGGCCGAACCTATTCATTTCTTAACCGATTTTGAATTTACTCAATTGAAAGGTAATACTTATAGATAAATTCAATACTAAGAAAAGTTTTTATTATTAAGAATTGTAGAATAATTTGAATTTTCTTATGTTAAGGACACTCATATAAATTTTTATTAAGTTGGTATCATTATAACGCACAATAAGGCTAAACAATAAAAACAATTAAACCAAAATAATGAGCGTGTCATCACGCTAATCAAGATCATGATATATGCTCATATATTTTAATCCTTTAGGAGAGATAGTTAAAATGTATATTGAACGTCTATTATTAAGTGCCAGAATATAAAACATAAAATCGGTTGTTAAAGTGTGTCACCATAGGTGAAATATTTTAATGTATTTATTTATTTGGATTTATCTTTTGAACCATTATAAATAGAAAATTAAAGTTTAAACAAACGATGTATGCAAATTTTTATTTCATTTATGACGATGTCTTGTCGGTTTGCCTGTTTTATTGTTGGTTTTGTATTGCAAGAATTATTCAGATTTCATTGTTTTAATTACTCATTGTGGTCCACTACTTAAATTTACATATTTCTAAATCCTACTATTTTTAATCGAATCAAAAATATTTTAATGCTTTTCCTGTGATAAATAATTTCTGTGAGGTAGTACCATCAACGCCACTCCAACTCCACGAATTTTTGTTAGTTAAATCTTTAGCCATTTATTTTACTTTTAAAGCAGCTCATGCACAGAGGGATAAAACCGGTATATTAGTACCAAAATCGATACAATCCACTGTCAAAAGTGAGCCAAGAACATTTGTGCTTAATTTGACAACGTTGGTGTTAAAATTTTACGAGCAAAAGGTTCTTATTTTGACAACAAATGTTGTTATTTTGACAACAAATGTTGTTATTTTGACAACGAATTGTTCAAATTTTGCCAACGCATCGATCTTATTTTGACAACGAACCGTTTTTAGTTTGACAACGAACTGTTCTTATTTTGATAACAATTTTTCATTATTTGACAACGAATTATTCTCATTTTGACAACGCATCGTTCTTATTTTGACAACAAATATTCTCATTTCTCAAAGAATAACCCATTGTGAACCCAACCAAGTTAAAAACACTTAGATATATATCTTTATAGCAAATTTAGTTTTTATTATTAAAATAAAAAACTATACAAATTTTAATCTAAAGTAAGTTTTCCAATTATTTATTGCATATACATGAAATGGATGATTTATGAAATCTATAATTAGTTTAATATAAAAGTTTTTATTTAATGAACCAACTTCATATGATTGAAAATGATTATCAGAATTTCTTATATTACCGGAATAACATAGTAGATAAAAATCTTTTAATCTTGTGTAATTCATTCAACACACTTCAAATTTGAAGCTAAATAATAGTTTTCTTTATAACGAGTTCCTTTAAAAATAATCTCACTATATATTTCGCAACTCTTAAATTTTATGTTATATAATGAAAAAATATTGACGAAATATTCTTCTTCAGTTAAATTTGTAATTGTAAATGAATTTATAATTAGTACAGATTCTAAAAAATCTTTATGCTTCAACAGAAAAAACCTTTAAGGTTAACGATAAACAAGGATTTGATGGTATTTGTGAAATATGATTTTGCTTCTTTATGTTTTGCTTTAAATTGAATACTCCAAAGGTATCTGAGTGATCCACATCTTCTAATGGCAGTGGGATAATGGAGTAGGTTTTGAAGAGCCTTAGGTTTTAAAGAGCCATATAAGTTCGTATAAAGAGAATGGTGCTTTTCAAATAATTTTCCTAAACTTACGATATCTTCATCTACATAACTAGTTTTCAAATGTGAAAACTGTCCAATATTTACTACATGGTGGAATCAAATCTCCTATCATTGGGGGTAGAAAGTGAATAAAACAACTAATTTCGTTTGCAGTCAATTTTAAATTAAATTTTTTATTAATTAATTTTTTTCATTTTCATATTGTTACATTTATACCTTTTATAAACGTTTTGTTGTGAGTTCTTTATTGCAAAATAAATAACACCAGTTTTTAGAGTTTTTAAATTAATAACAAGTTTATTTACTTTAACTACACAAAGTTGGCACTGCAGAACAATTTACTTCAGATGCACGTCTTTATTTTATGAGGTTAATTTTACACTGATTGACTATCCACTTAGATGCTGTCCTATTTATATTTGTCCATTTAAAGTCTAGAAGATTTAAGAATCTTCTACTCCCTTTGTATCGCATTTTGTTGTTTATTCGATGTATAGGCGCCTGTATGTCTGTGTGTATAGTTGTTTTGTTTTTATGCCGATAAGAATTCTGCTTGGGATTTATTTCAATACATTTGTTGTTGTTATTTGTAGAAAAGTGTTTCTTAGTAAACTACGCAGATGGTAAACAACATGTATGTTTGTTGTTGTAAAATTAGTTGTTGTCTTGCGCGTTTAGATGGTAAACAGCATACATGTATTTTTTTTCTTGCATGCCAGGCAGTAAGTAAACAGCATATCCAATTGTAGTTGTGTGTGTATAAACTTCTACGCAGTTTGTAACCAGTAGTTTGCTTTATTGCTTAATTATTTTATTTTAAAACTTAAGCAAGTCACTTTCGTAACAATATTTAAAATTTTTTTCCCGCACTTATTGACAATTGAAAACTTAATGACGAAACCAACTAGGCAAAGCAACGTAAAATTTTAATTTGAAAAGGATTCTTCTTAGTTTGGCAACGTTTGGTATAATTACGTTTTCTGCTCTTGATTTGACAACGTTTTGTTATAAATTTGTGAATGGATGGTATCAAACAAATATGAATGTTTCGTAGGATACCATCCGCTGTCAATTTTAAAACGACATTTTTCGCTCTGTGTATGAAATGCAAAAACTCTGACCAAAGTTCTTTAACCGCCTGCAAGGTAACGTGATAAAATTTGAGAACTTAATTTTATTTTGCACACAGGAGATACCCGACTTGTTTGTCCTATACTTTAAGGGGATTTGTTTGCATACTCACTTAGTTCTTAGAGTAACACGCAATAAATTAAGAGGATATCACTAATGTGGGCCTTCGGATATGGGATAATGAATAAATACCTTATATGAGTACACCCTTTATATAGCCTTGTCTCTTCTATACCTCTGAGCTTATGATTGACATTAAATTCAGAGTCTCGCTTTTGTAGTTCTCCATGTATATATTATATTATTTTAGATGCCCTTGTAGACTAGTAGGTAGTATACTAGCTTGTCAGTCTGGGGGTTGTGGGTTCGATTCCCAACAAAGCCCTTGGCTATTTTTCACTAAAAAATAAAAATTGACTGTCGGTGAGGTTGCTCAGTGATAAAGGCATGGTCACGGTCGCTGTAGTGTCTTATACGACAGTTAATTTCTGTAACAATCCTTCTACTTTCAATACCTGTCTCATTTCTTCTCTACCCTCCCTTTCCTAAAGAATGTAGCACGGTACTTGACTAAATAGCCATTGTTGCCTGAAGTGCTACTTCTCTTTAAGAATAAAAAATTATGCTAATCAATAAATACTTGTATCAGCCATACCTTTTTCAGGTTGTCAGAAAACGGTTCCAACATTCTAATAACGAGTGATCTTGCCGTTTAACTTCCTTTATATTACAAACAAACTTACAAATACTAAATTATTTTTGTATATAATAGCACGTAGATTAAGATATGTATTTGGATTTCGATATAAAACATGCTGAGTGTAAGAAATATCATTTTCACAAAGAATTACAAAATACGGTGCATAAAAGAAAAACTAATAACAATAAAAATAAATATGAAACATAAAGAAGTAAAAATAATTAGCAATTCAAAAATGAAAACTTACATAACTTAAGATGCAAAAGTCGTAAAACGTAAATGAAATAAATTATTAAACCACGTTTCACACTCGTCGACTTGCAGCAAAACAAAAACAAAATGTAAAACAAGAAATTTTACATTGAACTTAAGGCTTGAATAAAGAAATTAAGTTGTCTGCCGGTTTTAAGCAAAAAAGAAAAACAATTTGCTAAAGATGTTTGCCATATATAAGTAAATACGAAAGGAGGTATAAAACTCAATATACAATACAAGTAAAATATATTTTACTGATTAAAGCAATTTGCCGGAAGTTTAAATTTAAAGATTTTTTTCATGTTCAATGTTTTGCTGCAGCAAAACAAATAAATGCTTCTGGTTTAAAGTTAATTTTAATTGAATATATTTTACATAATGGTAAAATAAATCCAGTTAAAAGGCGGGAATTCATTTAACAACTCACTTAAATTAAAGTACATGTATTTTATCACTTTATAATATTTGCAAAAATTTTAAATATTTTTAATTAGTTTTAAGTTAAAGATTTAAATTAAAAGTTTAATATAATTGACACAATTTTTTTTTGCTTGTCTCAAATTATGCCATCCTTAATTTATGTCAATTTATTGCTTAACGTCTGTTTGATGATCTACAACTGTCCACACTTATGTTTTATAAATGAATAAATATTCAAGTTGAATTTTTTTAACATATTTTTATTTAAAAATGTTGTGCTATTAATAATTTTAGGAAAACATATATAGAAAATTAAACATATTTTATTAAAAATTGAAAGAATTGATAAAATAATAAAGTTGAGGAATGACGCTTGGCAAGTAAAAAAAATCAAAATTTGCTATTAAGTAGTGCTCGTATCATTAGCAGTATCGTAATTAGGTAAAAGTAAAATAAAGAGTTTGAAATAATTTTTGCATTTTTCTGATTTTATTTTTCATTAATGGAACTAAAATCGTATCAAACCGAGTAAACATTTTTTTGGCTTCAATTTTTAATACTAAGGGTACAATTACGTGATAAGATTTAACACGATGGTGGATTAAACCACTTTGGGTGATATGTAGCGTGTACCCATGTCCTAGGAAGCCGATGGATATCTCTATCTAACAGGTCATTCCTAGTAGCAACTTCGAAAGCGCGGTGCAGGGCCAGCACCCCCACTCCTTGCTGAAGAGTTGGAGACTATGACTATAACACATGACTTAGCATACTCACTGGATCCGGATCATTCACTCTGTATTCTTGGTCAAAAGTGGGATGATCCTGGCCCCTTAAAAATTTTATAAGGGCCTGTGAAACTACAACCACCACGATACTCTCCGAAGGGCCAACCTCAATAATCAGTCAGACAACAGCAGAAGCTGAATTCTGGGGCTTATTGATTCCCGTGGAAATAACGTGGAAGTTGTTCAGTTGGCTCTTGCAAGCGTTTAGCAGACTGAATTCTCTTTTACCCCCAGATGACACATATCTTAATGGTGAGGTTCCATTAAGACATGTGAAATGGACAGATAGCGTGCTTCGTTTTACATCCGCACCTGGCTATGTAGCCTTAATCAGATGGTGGACAAACTACAACTGTATAATTTGGAACGTCATACATGCGTCCTAGGAAGTCGAAGACATAATTCTAAGCAACAGAACCACCTAGTTTGAACTTTAATGATTCCAGGGCAGGGCTGCAAACCATCACACCTTGCTAAAGAGTTGGAGACTTTCCAACTCCTGTCCAGACCACATGTCTAGCATGCTCACTGGACTGGATCATTCACTTAGGGTATCATTAACACTGAGATGATCCTGGCCGCCATATTAAACAACAAACCTGATATGGGGCCGCGAAACCACAACCTCCACGTTACTCCCATATAGGGGCCAACCTCAATGATCAGCCAGAGAACTATTAAATGTCTAAAGAGACAAATAATGAACTCTGCGGCTTACTGATCCCCGTGGAAATAAAGTGGAGCTTCCAGTTGACTCCCTGCCTGTCTTCAGAGGACTGGGCTCCCTTTTTCCCCCAGTTGCACAGATCTAGATAGCTGTTACGTACTATGAAGACCATAAATGTGCCCCCGGGGGGGGGGGGGGGGGAATATGAAATGGACAATTGGATTTTAGTGTTACAAAAATTAAGTTTGGCAATCTTTAACATAATTGTATACAAAATTTAACAGCAAAAGATTGTATTTGGCGGTGCTATACAAGTTATTACTTCAACATTTTACAAAGAATGATGTCTGCGTGAATGAAGTAAGAAAAATTATCTAATTATTATAAGTATGAGCTCAAATCCCAATAACATCTTTAGTCTAAAGTAAAATAAATGAGTTACTAAAATATGAATGAGTGGTAAAACCATTTTAAACCTTCGATAATCTAGAATGAGAAAAATCTAAAAATCAGTCTTTTGTAGCCGCAATAGATGAATAGGTTTCGACGCCTGTATATGAAAACAATAAATGGTATAGCTTACGTGACTAGTAGAAAAAGTTACAACATAACAACAGCATGTGGCAATCGTTAAGACTCGGTTGCCTAAAACGGGTGTGTATATGATAAGGTTAATGACGGTGTTCTTACCACTAGGTGTAGGAATAGCGGTCACCCGCGCCCTGAAACGTATTTTCGGGTTAGTCGCAATTTTTAGTGCACGGTAGCAGGGACGTGCCCCAATCCTTGCAGAAAACTTGAAAACTATCCAACTCCTTGTCCTGTTGCATGCGCAAGCTAGGACATTCTTCGCATACTTTCTTCAAAGCACCCATTAAACCAACAGCCGCCACGTTACTTCTGAATCAACAACTAGAACAGGGCCGTAGCCCTGTTGGCAACTGGTTTTCGTTATACCAGTCTCTTTCAGTTTAAGGCTCCTGCTAGCACAAGTGACTGATGACGCTGGAAGCCTTGTTATCGATTCCCTTTTAAGTCTAATGTTTGCTAAACCAGACATCGAATAGTTCAAGTCTCGCCGGAGTTATACTGTGTTTAGTGTAAATGATTGCTACAGAAATAAGTAGAATAAAATATTAAATTAAAATTGTTTGGCGATGGTGATGGGATACGTGGCCTTTCATTTCACAGGGTATAAGAATAAGTGCGAACAAATGATTTCAAAATTAAAGGATGCTCCATAGAGAACATGATTTTGACAAATGTGGGTTTTATCCTTTCAAAATGTTTAAGCCAGACGCTTAAAATTTGCACGCAATAATGAACACAAAATATCAAAATAAAATGTAATGAGACGTGTCCAGTTGGTAAAGTGGTTTTCACATAAACATGATTATAATGCTATTTTGGCTTAGATATATTTTTGACCAAATAAGAATTCAAAGGCAGAGTTTCTAACAGCAATTTATAAACATAAAAAATTAATTTTTTAGTAGTTAATTAGAAAGCACTAGGTCAATTTTAATAAAAACTTTTTAAAAAACTTTCTATTTTTTTAATTATTTTTTCGACATTTCGCCACACCGTTGGTTGGCATCATCAGGAAAAACAAAAATTATAATGAACAAACAAATTGAAAAAATTTGTTGATTAACAAATGCAAAATAATCAAAAAATTTTTTCAAAAAACAAAACAAACAAAAACAATAAAAAACGACAAATTGAAAAAATTTTTTGTTTTACATACATACAAACAAATTTTCAATATTAAAAATTTTTGAATGAAAAACAATTTTGAAAATACATAACACATTTACATAACAATAGTATTTTACACATATATTTTAAAACATAAATTTAATGACCAAACGTTACAAAAATTAAAGTATTAATTATTAATATTATGCAGATACAGAGTTTTGTTTTATAATTTTATGCACTAAATGTCTATAATTCTGTGCAACATTCTTCGTATCTGCTTTAAAATTTATTCTTTTGGTTAATGGTACTTTAATTATTTGTAACATTTCTAACATATAACGACGTTTATAATTATTTTCTAAATTTAAAATTGAAACATTTTCAAAATTAGGATAGTGATTAACTTTAGAGCAATGCGAAGATAATGCTGTTTTTTGTAAGCTAATATTATTCCTGTATTTTTGGTCTGACCTATGTCCTGCGATTCTAGTTTTCAATTATTTTTTATTGTGCCTAAATAAACCTTATCACTACCGTTATAAGGAATTTTGTATACTACATTGGATATATTTAATTTTTGAATTTTATCCTTAGTTTTATTAAACAACCTATTTAATGTGTTTGTATTCTTATATGCCATTTTGTATTTATTTGTATCATAAATTTTTGAATTCTCTATTCTTTCAGACAAGACTGGTATATAAGTTATCGATTTATATATTTTGGGTTCCGTTCCACTACTTATAACTCTTTTCCTCCTATTATTAAATTGATTAATTAACCTATTAGTTAATCGTATTGAAAAATTGTTCTCAGTTAAAATATTTCTAATCTTTTCTTTGTTCTTTCTATGGAATTCTTTGTCACTAATTGTTAAAATTTTCTCAATTAAATTATTGGCCGTGTTAAAGTTTTTTAAAAATTTTTCATTCAAATTGACCTAGTGCTTTCTAATTAACTACTAAAAAATATTAAAAAGGTCAAAAAACTATAACTATTATACATAAAAAATAAATTTATTTCAAAGCTGTTTGATGTTTTATGCACAAAAACAAAATATTACATGTTCATGTTATTGCATGTACATACTGTATGTTCATGTGCTGTTCAATAGTGTAAAAAGGAAATAAAAAAAGGTCAAGTTGTCCAAATTCTGGCCACACTGGTATGCTGGCGTTTAGCACCGCCTTGGGGTTGTTCTTGCTGGCTCTTCTGGATACTACAGTAGCTACAAACAAACCGCAAGAAAAAAAATCATACCAGCTATATGAACAGATGATTGAATAGTAAAAGATGACATTGGAGCCAAAAGAGGACGGATTTTGTTATTCTCTAGTTATTGCATGAATATACTACATATGTGACATACGTGTGCGCGTATATATGTAACTGTTTAAGAGGAGAGAACAAAAATCGGTCAAGTTGTCCAAATTTTGCCCGCACTGATGTGCTGGCGTTTAGCATCGGCTAGGGCTCGCCGTCTTAGGGTGGTTGTTGCCAGCTAATTCTGGATACTTTAGTAGCTATCAACTATATTCAATATTTCCAGGGGTATATTGATATGTCTTAATGGAATCTCGCGATTAACAGATGTGTTATCCGGGGGTAAAAGGGAGTCCAGTCCCCTAAAGGCTAGTGGAAGTGAACTGGGCAACTTCTATATTATTTCCATGGGAACCAGTAAGCCCCAGAATTCAGCTTTTGCTGTCCTATTATTGAGGTTGGCCCTTCGGAGGCTATCGTGGTGTTTGCGGTTTCGCAGGCCCTCATTAACTGATTAAGGAGCCAGGATCATCTCACTTTTGACCAAGAACGCAGGTTGAATGATCCAGATGCAGTGAGCATGCTATGTCATGCACACTGGACCAAGAGTTGGATAGTCTCCAACTCTTAAGCAAGGAGTGGGGCTGCTGGCCCTGTAGCGCGCTCTCGAAATTGCAACTAAGAAGGACTTGTTGGAAAGAATAATGCTTCGGCTTCCTAGGGCGTGGGTGCACACTACATATCACCCAAAGTGGTTCGGTCCAAAATCAGATATGACCTCGCAGTCGGTGCTGAGGTAAACCTTTTCACTATAAAAAAACTATATTCAATAAGATGATTGACTGATAAAAAGATGAAATTGGAGCCCGAAAGAGAATGCAAACGAACAAGAACCTATGAGAAGTCAAACTGCATCCTCTATGTGGCCTATTGTGGCCCTTTATGAAACCTTTACACTAATCCAGGGTAGCAGGTGATGCGCTACCTTTGCCCGGTTGTCCTTCCCCATTTTCATAAATGTCGCCTTGATGATTTCTTCTTCGCCTCACTTTATTCTTGAAATCATCCCTAAATCGCTTACTAACCTCTTCATCACCTCCTGCTACATATTTCTTAGCCTCTCCAATGATGGAAGAAAATACAAACAAAGAGTTATTTTGTTAAAACAGTTTATTTAGGGGCATATGAAAGAACAGCTTAACATTGCCAGTTCTGCATCTTACAACAAACTTTAATGTTGATACATTGTAGATATTTAAAAGCAGTTCGCTATGTTTTTAAGCTGCTACAAAACTACTATTTACATACTTACATATTTTTGTTTTAAGATGGGAAAAATATTAATAAAGTTTTTACTTAAATATTTTAAAATTTTATGACAGCCAAAATTTTGAATTCTTTTTCTGCAATTTAACTCAAAACATAAACAAACCACAAACCCCAGTAATAAAAAGTTAAAAAATATATTTAAATAAATAAATTTATTTTACAACAACAATATATAGTATCAACGTATATAGAAAATAAAACCTATTGATTTAAAAGCAACAAACAAAAAATAATACTTAAGAGAAAGTGTCTGTTAATGAGATTGTTAAGTATTTTTGAAAATAAAAATTCAACCGCGATCAAAAAAAAATGTGTTGTATTATACCGTTGGTAGCATATTAAGGTGGGGTTAAGACTGCATTCAAACACAATCGAACACCGATGACAATTTACAGCTTGTGTATTTAGTTATAGGCACGTTTGTTTTTTTATTTTTTTTTGGGTCTGACTATTCAACAATGAGGGCTATAATATTTAAATATTTTTTTAAATTTTTTTATGTTCAACTACTATTTGGTAACAAAAATTTCCGTTATATCAAACAAAAGCCATCAGAAATATTTTATTTTATTTGCTTGTCGTTAACTTTTCTTTTTTTTGCGTTTGCACTCTTTGAAATTATGAATAATTTAAGTTTTTTTTTTTTTTAATTTTATACCGGTACCAATCGGTGTCAGTTTGTAATGTATTATATATTGTTATTTTTTTAATTAAGTTTTTCTTTGTTAAAAGTGAACAGAATAGGTAGAAGAGGTAATGAAGAAATGTAATGTACTGATTAAATGGTTGGTAAATGCCTTAAAATTGTATGCTTATTTGAGTATGAAGTGTTAAATTATAAAATTATCAAGTTATGTGTTAACATAAATGGATTTAATAAGACATATATTATGATTTTTATTGAAAAGATTACTATTTGTTTTCTTTGTGTAAAAAAAAACATATTTTGTTTTTAATCTTAAAATCTTAACACAGTCGCAAGCAAACAGAAAATACATCATTAAGTTATATAATATTAAGTTTGTAATAGCCTTACAAAATACAACATGCTTAGAAAATACAACACTAAAAACAGGAATAAAAAATACAAAGAGACAATTAATACAACACAACAAAACTCGTTTACTTACACAGGACCAGAAATGAATAGATTAATTAACCTTTTTCACAAAGAAGCTTTACTCACAGTATTAAAAACCAGCCACACACTGAGACATAATATCAAGCCATCAGAGTATACAGACTTACTTGTCCTGGAAACATACTTATATAGGGCAAACTGGACGAATGTTAAAACAAGATTTACAAAATACATACGCTCGTACAAACGAAAAAGAAAAGAATCCATTTTTACATTATACCTTGAAACTCACGGGCACACACCAAAGGAAAAAGATGAGAATGTATGACATTACTACATCCTAGCAAAAAAGGACGAAGATGGAAATCTATAAAACAAGATCTTTTAACAGTGACATTATAAGCGAGTAGGTACGCACGACCTCAGACACAGTTTTCACACCACTAAAACTACTCATACACTCTTACAAACGAAATACACTCTCAGACGGATACACTTACCCGGTAAATAAGAAATAAGGTCCGCTGTTCTCTCTTCTTTGGCAAATTTGATTTACTCTATTGCTACCATCTTTTCTTGTTAAGTCATAAATGTGACTCTATTTTAAAATTGCATTAAAATGCGATGCAGTACATTGGTTTCTTTGACACTAAAAAGCAATCAAACTTTAAAAATGATTTTCTGTATTTCTAGAATCTAAACATTTGCTATTTCGTTATTAGTTTACAACTGATTCTAATATAAAATTAGAAAGTAAATGTATTTTTATAACGTGTTTTGAAAATTTGATCTTATTTGAGATACTTTTACAACATAATTTAAATCTTCTTAACCGAAAGAATAACTACTCGTATAGCAAGAAGAAGAAGAGCCAAAGCTGCGCTTGCAATATTTATGAATTGATTAATACTAGTTAATATATTGTTACGTTTTTCCCCCTTTTAATAAATGTTTTGTTCTTTTATTGTCAAAATAATGACACAATACTTTAAAAGTCTTAAATTAATTAAACGATTTATTCAGTTTCAAAACACACAAAATAAACACGATGGTAACTTTACCACTCTAACGCCTAAAAGATGCTTAATATTTTGATATGTGCTTGGATTTTCCGATGGAGCTAAAATTTATTTTATTTAGGCACGGTTTTCCGTCGACCCTCGTCAAATTTGGTTTGTGAAGAAACCGGTTTCGGCTGTTTGACATCTTCAGTGTTTTTTTCGCTTAATATTTTGTTGTCTTTACTCAAAGATGATGCAACTTGAACTTAATTCTGTTGCCAGCAATTGGTGGCTTATATATCTGTTTTAAGCGGTTCTCGTACATACAAGAATATTCTACTTTAACATCATTCTATATTGTTGTTGTTATCACATTCAGTATAGGCGCCTGTTCGGCTGTGTGTTTTGTTTTTATTTTCTGTTGCTTAGCTTCTTTTCTGGAATTTATAATAAGCAAATTCTTTCTTCTTAGAAAACCACACAGCTTGTAAAATACACAATAGGTCATTTCGTTTACTTTTTTACTGATAATTATTTCCTTTTAAAACCTCAACAAATCATTTTCACAACAATATATAATTAATATAATTTAAAAAAACTTTACCCATAGATTTTTTGTTCGTATCTACCCATTTAGGTAGAATGCCAGCCACCTGGCACTTTATGTAAGGCCAATCTATTAATAACCCCGTCTTTTATTATTATCTAGGTACGTGTTTCCTTCCGAGGGTGTTTTTCATTTGTTCGTGTGCATGAGTAATTTTAGTGGTGTCAAAATTGTGTCTGAGGTTCGTTTATAATTTCACTGTTCAAAGTTTTTGTTTTGTAGATTTCCATGTTTTCAAGAATGTCTAGTCTTCGTCCTTTTTTGCTAGGATGTAGTAATGTCATACATTCATCTATTACCCTTGATGTGTGTCCATTAGTGTTAACGTGTAGTGTGTGTGATTAGATTTACATCCACGCCTGGCCATAAAGCCTTAATCAGATGGTGGATCAAACCACTTCATAATTTGGAACGCCATGCTCGTCCTAGGAAGTCGATGCTATAATTCTTTGCAACAGAACTTTCTAGTTGCAACTTCGATGATTCCAGAGCAGGGCTGCAAATCATCACTCCTTGCTGAAGAGTTAGAGACTTTCCAACACCTGTCCAGAACACATGTCTAGCATGCTCACTGGACTGAATTATTCACCTAGCGTGTCATTAACGGCGAAATGATCCTGGCCAAACCAACAAAACAACAAACCTGATATCGGGCCGCGAAACCACAACCACCACGATACTCCCATATAGGGGCCAACCTCAATAATCAGTCAGAGAACAGTTAAATGTCTAAAGAGACAAATAACGGAACTCTGCGAGCTTACTGATTCCCGTGGAAATAAGTCTGTATACTTCGCTGCAACTAAATATGTCAGTTGTTTCTGTCATTGTTCTGAGATTATGTCTCAGAGTGTTGCCGATTTTTAATGCTGTGAGTATTCCTTCTTTATAAAAAAGGTTAGTTAGTCTGTGTATTTCTAGTCCTGTGTAAGTAAAAGTGTACCGTCGTGCGGTATCGGTTGTCTCTTTGTTTTCTTTATTCCTGTTTTTAGTGTTGTATTGTCTAAGAAGTTTATTGATGGTAGTGGGCTTGTAGCCGTTATCTTTAGCAATGGTGTAAATTGTGTCGAGTTCTTTGCTGTACTTATCTTAAGTAAAGTGGGACTATCTTAAGTCTGTGCATCATATTGTGACGACAAAAGTCCCAACAAGTCGTTTTTGCCCACATCAAAATATGTAGCAGAGGGAGGTCTCACTTAGTCAGTACTTGAATTTCGCATTTATGTTCACATCTAAGATCACATACATTGTTTTCTCTCTTTTATTAATATTTACTGGAATGAATTACTGTTTTGTTAGTCATAAGCATTGTTTTTCTCATTTACATCTAAGATCATATACATTGTTCTGTCTTTCTCATTATTAATACTAACATGTTTTTTTATATAGTTATGAGGTTAAGTAAGTGGAAGAAAATATTTGATACGGCAGTCGTTTAGGAATTGCCAAGAGGGTAAGACATTATTGTTGACTAAGGAAGCGAATGTCGGCATCGGTTTAGGGATACCAATCTGATACCGCCATTCGTTCCTACTTTCTTGAGCGGCTGCAAGAATCGGGGGAAGACTCGAGTCACTGGAGAGCTTGGACACAACAACCAGTGACTCTCGGCTTTCCACGATTGGCAGCGAACGGCTACCGGTTAGGGCGTTTCTTAGAAAAGCGTTCTGGTCAAGTAGGGAAGCGAGATTTCGAGTTTGAATCGAAGAATAAGAGTCTTTTGTTATCATTATTATTAATTAAATATAATTTGTAATAAGTGATGAAGAGATCAAATTGTTAATTTTATTTACATTTATAAGGAAAAAAAGTAACAAGAAAAAAAAGAAAAATAAAAAGAAAAAATTAATTAAAGATAAATAAAAGTGTTTCCTTACCCGGAGAAGCAGGAGCCCATAGCCGTGCAAACACGCACAACTCGGTGGTGGTGGTTCTGGTCAGATTGGGTACAACAGTCAGACCCACCACTCACTGAGGGCCACGCGTGGGAGTACTGCAGCTAAGGGAGCGACGGTGAACCTGGTCAGATTGGATACAACAGTCAGGTGCACCGTCCTCCACCCTTAAGCTTGACAGTCGAAGCCGGATTGGGTTCCTCCCCCCTCCAAGGAAATAGACTTCGACACTGGCCACCGCTGGGCTACCCCAGCAGCCAGCGGGAACGTGTCGTTACAATATGTCTAAATGCTGCTAGTTTATGTTGGATTAAAATACGTATTTTGACTGATGTACTGAAAAAGTCTCAAATTTTCTTTAAATTAAATATATAGCAGAGAGTGGAAGAGTGTGACACAAAGGTGACTTTCTTAAACCGTACAATTTATTTGAATAAATGTTCCGCTTTTTCCGCACACAAGTACTATTCCAAACTATTTCAATGAGTAAAAAGCTCCTCACCACCTTCTAAATATCTACGATTTCAAATCAAAGATTTCAAAGATGTCAATTAGGTCCACTGACTTAATTTTCAAGTTATTGACAGTATATAAAAGCCTAAAACTGTTTATCATTAATTATGTACATTAGAAGAAGTATAATTAATTATTAGTTATAATTTTTTTGACCTTTTTTAATATTTTTTAGTAATTAATTTAAAGCACTAGGTCAATTTTAATAAAAAATGTTAAAAAACTTTTATTTTTTATTAATTTTTCGATATTTCGCCACACCGTTGGTTGGCATCATCAGGAAAAACAAAAATAATAAAAAATAAAATAATAAAATAATAAAATAATAATTATTTTTGTTTTTCCTGATGATGCCAACCAACGGTGTGGCGAAATATCGAAAAATTAATAAAAAATAAAAGTTTTTTAACATTTTTTATTAAAATTGACCTAGTGCTTTAAATTAATTACTAAAAAATAATTAATTATTAATTTTTACTTTTTTATTTAAGACATTTGTCTAAAGTTTACAAATAAAAAAAATATAAATTTCATCCAAAATCGAAAAGTTAAAAATTGTTTATTTTTCTTTTTTTTAAGGTAAAATATATTTGGACATCTGGTCGCCAGTGTGATTTTAAGGGTTGCGAACGTCCCGATTTACAGCCCACTAACATTAATGGCTGGTTCTGGACTGCCACTTTACAAAAGCTTGCCCCTACCAATGAACGCAACCAAGGTGATTGGTCTCCTACTGGTGGTATTGGGCTACCTCAACCCGATAACCGTGAATACAAACAAAATGGTGCTCCTGAAAATTGTTTAGCTCTTTTAAATCAATTTTACAATGATGGTGTTAACTGGCATGATGTTGCCTGCCATCACAAGAAACCCTTCGTTTGTGAGGAAAATGATGCTTTGTTAAAATATGTACGCTACACCAATCCTCAATTACGCATTTAAATTGTTTTGCAAATATTTTAGAAGCCATGATAAAAGAATTGTGAAAATTCCATGTTATGGGTCACATACAAACACTTACACACACACAAACAAAAGCACACAAAAAACATTCATCTTTTAGAAACCAAATATAACAAAATTTTGCTATTTTATCACTTTCTTATTTTCGAATTATAAAAAGAAAATATTTTAACTTTCAATATTTTCCCTCAAAACATTTCTTTGTATGTATGTAACTATTATTGTAAAAATGGAAATTTGTATTCTTTATGTATCAAGCTTTCTCTATTCTATTCATACTTATCAGCCTAGTTTAATTTTAATTTTTTATTTTTGTAATAATTTATATTTAAAGTAAAAAAACAAACCAAACAAAAGAAAAAATACTAAAAACCAAAATAAGCCGAGTTTTTCTGTGGATAAAATAAATAAAACAGACATTAGTAACATCACCATTCATTCTATCACGAAAATAAACGAACACTTAATATTTTGAAGGTTCCGTATCAATTTGTGACCCTATTGTTTTCGTTACAATGTACGTCCGCCTGTCACAGGCCTTTATATTCGAAAAAAATTGATACTTGAAATTTTAGCAGAAATTATAATTTTATGAAATGATGTTAAAATTAAAGGGAGCCCCCATAGAGACAGGGCTAATCTTGTAAACCACTTTAGGCAGACGTTTAAGAAAAGTTTATCCACTGTACAACTAAATTTATAAAACACGTTATTAAAGGGTGTCTCTGCAGACACCTAGAGCTTATATTGTCTAATTTTTAAACTGCTGATGGCAGAAATTTTATTTTTGTGGAAACTGTATGCTTCCATAATAACAAAAGAAACATGATGCTCCCTTCACAATAAGGTTAATGTCAGCACCTAGCCGTGTTGACCGTAATCTGATGGTGGTCTTACCACTGCGTGCAGGAAGAAACGTTTACCCACGCTCTAAGACGCATACACGCATTAGTTGCAATTTTCGAGTGCACAATAGCAGCGCCATGCACTCACTCCTTGCTAAAAAGTTGGAAACTATCCAACTCCTAGTCCTGTTGGATGTGGAAGCTAAGACATGGGACGTTAACTTGTGGTAACATCTGTTCGGAACATTCTTCAAAGCCCTATTAAACCAGCAGCAACTACCTTGCTCTTCGAGGAGCCTCACCAATAACCCGTGGTACCAGCGTGTGTATATAATGTCACTAGCCGGACTTCAAGAGTCTCTTTCAGTTTGGGGCTCCTGCTAGCCCAGGCGACTAGTGCCACTTTTTTTCCCGAAAGCACAAGTTAAGATGGGGAAAGGATCCATCTACATTGCGTGCCCCTGGGGGGCATATTGTAACATTTCGTGATAAGATTTACATCTGCACCTGGCTGTAAGCCCTAATCAGATGGTGGTCAAACCACTGGGAATGGAAAGCAACGTCATTCACGCCCTAGGAAGCCGAGGACTAATTCTAGCAACAGGTCTTTCCTAGTTGCAATTTCAGCGGTTCCAAAGCAGGGTTGCAAACCACTACTCCTTGCTGAAGACCTGGAGACTATCCAACTCCTGCTCCAGTACACATGACTAGCATGCTCACTGGATCCGGATCATTCACCCTTTGGTGTTATTAAAGGCGAGATGATCCTGGTCCACTAAATCAATTCACGCGAGGGCTGCAAAACCACAACCACCACGATACTCCCGAAGGGCCAACCTCAATAATCAGTCAGAGAAATAGCTAAAAGTCTAAAGAGGCAAGTAGAGGAACTCTGGGAGTTACTGATTTCCGTGGAAATAACATGGAGCTTCCAGTTGACACCCTGCTTGCCTTCCGGGGACTGGGCTCCCTTATATCCCTAGCAGTACAGGTCTAGATGGTTAAGTAATCTATAAAGACCGGTAAATGTGCCTGCGGGGGGGAACGTATTTTTTGTGTGATTTGATTTACATCCGCACCTGGCTATGTAGCCTTTTTCAGATGATGGTCAAGCCACTATGTATAATTTGGAACGTTATACACGTCCTAGAAAGCCGAAGCTATAATTCTATGCATTAGAAACCTTCTAGTTTCAACTTTAATGATTCCAGAGCAGGGAGACTTTCCAACTCCTGTCCAGAACACATGTCTAGCATGCTCACTGGACTGGATCATTCACTTTGCGTGTCATTATCAGTGAGATGATCCTGGCCACCATAAGAACCACTATAACTGTTCTGGGGCCGCGAAACCACAACCACCACGATACTCCCATATAGGGGCCAAGCTCAATAATCAGTCAGAGAACTATTTAATGTCTAAAGAGACAAATAATGAACTCTGCGGCTTACTGATTCCCGTGGAAATAAAGTGGAGTTTCCAGTTGACTCCCTGCCTGTTTTCTGGGGACTGGGCTCCCTTTTTCTCCAGTTGCACTGTGTCTAGATAGTAGAATTCTATAAATACCATATTTATGTGCCCCCGGGGGGAGGGGGAGGGGGGACGTATTGTAACATATATTTCTAGGTTATCAACAAAATTTTACCAATAACCAAGTCGTCTTCCGCAAACCATTAACCTTACGATTTCCGGCCGTCGTCGGATAATTGCCAAGTTTTCTTCTTGTCACGGAGTAATATGTAATACTTTATATTTGTTTTAGATGTGGACTTCAAACATACATATTTCGTTCGCGATGTCGTGCCAGTATCTGCCAGATACATATATGTATTCTACATATGTATAACTCACAGGTAGTCTCCGAGAGTGCCATATGCGTAGGATGGTACGAAGAAAATAAAGTCAGTAAGATAAATATATTATTGTAATGCTGTCACACTTTTTCTTTTCTCTATGCAGGAATATTATGAGATCGGCTTCCCCTTGTGTGGAATTGATATTAAGTTCAAAAAATTTGTTAGGCTTACCCTCCGTCGGTTTCTAATATCTTTACAGCGGAACAATAACATTTAATATAAAATACATTATGTTATGACAAAAAATACTTATATATTCATTAAATGAACATAGTTTTATCTGTCTGGCATTACTAAAGAAAGCTGTTTGCTCTGAAACACATTTAAAGAAATTAAATATCAGGTACGTTTAAATGAATTTTATTTACACAATTTTTAGACAAATGAAAAACCATGTAACTCACAAAACCTTAAAATATTAATCCTTATTACAGCAAGTTGTATTTGCATTTGCTATAAAAAATTCAGAAGAAATATAGATTTAGTTAACGATATACATTTTTTAATAGTTATACACATTTATATATATTTATTAATATTGAATGATATAAAAAAGCTCTTTTCATTAGATTTATATCTAAAATAGTTATCTCAGCTGTGACAAATTTAAAAATTATTTAGTAATTGATAAACTGATGTATAGACCTACCGATGCTAATTAATTTTTTGTATTTTGCCGAGGATATTTTATTAAGCTTTCCAGCCCTGATACATTTGTTTTGACATTCGCGAGTGCTTTTGTTTATTAATTTCGTTAACACATTACAACTTACAATTTCTAAAAATCACTAAGGAATTAAGACTCCAGTTATGGATATTGGAGAACTATTATCCTTTAAAGTAAGATTCATTATTTTTTAAGAAATGAAGTGAAAGACATTAAAAATTGACGTTTCTTAGCCTGAATCTACACCGAAAAGACCGCACGAGGATGATGATGACTACAATGATTCGTCTGAACATCCTCCAACACGACAAGATAAAAAGTCTAGACGCTTGAAACGTATAGCACAAGCCAAAGAGGCGGCTGATTTTGCAAAACCAGAGGAACCAGCTCTTACGGGGTTTGCAGCTTTTTTAGCGGATCCCGAATTAACAGACGAGGAACGCCTAAATATATTAAACTATGTTGAAAATGAGGAACCTGAAGGTGATGTGCTAGATGAACCAGGCTTAAAAAAACTGTTATTAGTGTTTGAAAAGAAAAACCTAAAAAATCAAGAACTAAGAATTAAATATCCCGACAATCCGGTAAAATTTATGGATTCCGAAGTAGAATTGCACAGTGTTATACAGGAATTAAAGGCAGTAGCTACGGTGCCTGATTTATATCCAATTCTAGTGGAATTGAATGGTATACCCAGCTTATTGGAATTATTAAATCATCCGAATACTGATATAGCGGTAGCAATTGTGGACTTGCTGCAAGAGGTTTCTGATGTTGATATATTGGGTAAGTAAGCTGTGTAAAATATTAAATTTGTTTGATTTCTCCTTTCTTGTATACAGGCGAAAGTGATGAGGGTGCTGAGGTATTAATTGACGCCTTAAGAAAACAACAGGTGACCGCACTTTTGGTGCAGAATTTAGAACGTCTCAACGAACAAATTAAAGAAGAAGCTGATGGAGTCCACAACACTTTATCGATTATAGAAAATTTAACAGAAATCAATAGTGAAGTAGTGCGCGAAGCCGCTGAACAGGGTTTATTAAATTGGATTTTGAAAAGACTAAAGCAGAAACCACCATTTGATGCCAACAAATTATATTGCAGTGAAATTTTATCGATACTTATACAAACAAATCATGAAAATAGACTTATGCTGGGCGAAGTGGATGGTATTGATATTTTGTTGCAGCAATTGGCTTTTTATAAAAAACATGATCCGGCCTCCACCGAGGAGCAGGAATATATGGAAAATCTTTTCAATTGCTTGTGTTCTGCACTAATGGCAAAAGAAAATCGTGAACATTTTTTAAAAGGTGAAGGTTTACAACTGATGAATTTAATGCTGAGAGAAAAGAAAATGTCTAGAAACGGTTCTTTAAAAGTGCTTGACCATGCCATGTCCGGACCAGATGGTCGGGATAATTGTAATAAATTCGTAGACATTTTGGGATTACGCACCATATTTCCTTTATTTATGAAAACTCCCAAGAAAAGCAAACGCTTGTTAACAGCTGATGCTCACGAGGAACATGTTTGTGCTGTACTGGCTAGTATGTTGAGAAATTGTAAAGGAGCTCAACGTCAAAGATTGCTGTCTAAATTTACTGAAAACGATCATGAAAAAGTTGATCGTTTATTGGAATTACATTTGAAATATTTAGAAAAAGTGGAAGCGGTTGATAGAGAAATAGATCACCAAAAGGTTTAAAAGTTTATTTTTTATATTTGTTTAAGGTTTTCTTGATATTTGATTGATATTTTTAGGAACAAAATGAAGATGAAGACGAAGAAATTGAAAAAAATTATATTAAACGTTTGACTCGTGGCCTATTTACTTTACAAATGATAGATTTTATCATTTTGGAAATAAGTTCTACCACTGAATCTATTAAACAAAGAGTTCTTCAAATACTAAATCTCAGAGGTGCCTCTATGAAAACCATACGTAATATAATGCGTGAATATGCTGGTAATTTAGGCGATGATGGCGACAAAGATTGGAAGGAGCAAGAACAAACACATATTTTGTCGTTAGTAGACCGTTTTTAATGAAGTATTGATGACATTAGGTTAATATTAAAAAAATAAATATTAATAACAAAAAAGAGCAGGAAGTGAGTATTTAATTTGCTATATTCACACGATAAGTTTAATTAACATTATGTTAATTATTTTATACAATTTAAATAAAAAAAAAATCAGTGTAGGTCGTTCAATTTCGAATATTTTAACTTTAAATCAATTTCGTTGTAACCATCAAGATACCAGGAGACAGTCGTATCCATATTTTATGTGGCTTCCTTATTTCGATTTGCATGGTATTTATTTCTTTTGTTTTGGTACGGTTTTCCGTCGAACGTATTTATTTCCTTGAGCGAGTGTTGACTCGAGGAGCTCAAAGGAAAGGATGATATTGTATCGGGTCGAGATGATGTTTCTGGAGAGAACGCAACTGCCCAAACTAAATGCCGTAGTATTGGAAAACTGAAAATTGAGAGCACAAATAAGAGGAACGCGACTCCATTACAGCGATGCTCTAAGTTAAGCAAAGCCTACGGGCTGAGGGCTCTATATCGTGGTAGTATCAGTTTTAAATTCATGCGATTCATTTTAAGATTTTTTCACCAAAAAATAGGTTTCATAATTTTTGCAAGTATCTTTCTACTAGTAAGACATCCTTTTTGTCATATTTCAACTACTGCAAATCGATTGCTTTAAAATTGATCGACGGCCAGACATGTCTGAATACTATTTGCCATAAAAATTCATGTTCTGTTCATTAGTTATTACACATCTTCGATAACTTGTATATGTTAAAATATACAATTATGTGACAGAAGTCGACAGATTTAAAAAAAATGAAATTTGAATGTTTTCTTTTTTAAAAATGGTTTTCAAACATTTAAAAAACTTTTCTTGGTTTATGTTTTAAAAACACATTTTAAAATCGATCGTTTTAAAATCACTCGATATCTATGTTTGTTATTGTCATGCTTTTTTTGTGAGGCTTTTTTTACGTTAAAGGGTTGGCAAGTTCATATACGCCCTTTAAAAATTAAACCTAAAATATTTTTTAACATCAACAAATTAACAATGTTTTTACCCTGCCTTATAAATAAAAGCTCGAGGCTTAATATTAAAAACACGGAGCTTATCATAAAGTCAATTATACATTCGAACAATTTTTTAAATTTTTTTTAATTAAGTTTTTAAGATTAGTCAAATACATTTATATTTCGTATACTAAAAATTTGTTGAGTAATTTTTTCCTTTGTGTTTTTTCTTTTTATTTCATACTAATCCTGTTTATGTTATTACCTATAACTTAACTGAAAATAATTTAACAAGCATTTTTTAATTTTAATTTAAAGTACGAATATATTTTAATATATTTCAAATATACGAGCAATTTTGTAATATATTAATATAGACATTTTAAGTTATATTGAAAGTCCAAAAACGAACTTTTAAAAAAGGTTTCAAAAGTTTAAATTTCAAAGATTACTTATTGCTGCCCCTAGCAAAAAACAAAAAAAAAAAATTAAAGAAAACAAATAAGTTAAGAATTAAAAACAACAAACAAATTAGATTAAATCGAAAGGAGATATTTTTAAATAATTTGATTTTTATGCTCGAATCGTAACTTAAAATTCAGAAAATAAATAGAGAGAAAAAGGATGAAAAAAATAATGCGTTAAGTGAAATAAAGAAACAAAATAATAGCAAAATAATCATCTAAAAAAAAAAACAATTCAATGCATACTTATGTAGTTATGAAGTACAAAAAAAAAAAAAATCACACTTAATGCCGTTCAGACGCATGACAAAAACTTCTAGTCACGTTACTTACATTTTGATTAAAGGTAGTACATTCATTTATTTTATTACAAAAGCTCTCTTATTTAAAAATAATAAAAAAATATATATTTCAAGTTCTGTTATAAAATGGATACGAATAAGAACCTGAAACAAAATCACTTTTCCGTCTCACTTAAAGACAAACAATATTTTGTACAATGAAACCGTTAAATATACCGTAATTTTATCCTATTGTTTTTAAAATTATTGTTCATGGTTGCCTTATCAATCATTTAGTAAAGATTTTAAAGATCATTTGTATAATGCCGTGTAATATTAAACAGTCCACCTTGGAAAGATACAAAATAGTGGTTAAACTGTGTACAACATTATCGCAAGAAAATAGTTTAATTGCCAATAAAGAACGCGAGCACGGCCAAAAAAAATTTCGTCCAAGGAAGAGAACATAATTTAAAGGGAAGTGAAGGCTTGTTTTTGCTTGTCGGTACATGATTTTAATTTTTGGAACAGTATTTAACTATCGCCTACTAAAGATAGCAAATTTAATTTATATGATTGTGATGAATGGTGTAATGTGTTACGTAAACCAAATAAAAAATTAGAAGGCAAAAACCAAATAAGAAAAGAAAGTTAGAAAGGTATAGTCTGGAGTTGGCAATCTGTATTTCATTGACCGAATAAAGAACTAAATTGTCTATTTAAGAAAATTTTAATGAATGTGTTCGAAAACTAGACCTTGAAAGCAATTTTCAATTTTACCAAGATAACGATTTAAAGCATTCAGCAGTATATTGTAAAGAATTGATTGTTTTAAACTATCCGAAGGTAATTAAACCCCTGCGCAAAATCCTAAATGTTATTTAACATTGGTGGACGAATTAAGCAATAATTTTATTTTGTATTAAAATATTGTTGCTCATGTAGTGCCCGACTTGAATCTGAGACTGTAAAGTGACTTTATTTAAGTTAACCCTTCTTGTGTATTACAAAAGAATTTGGAATATATTGCTTTTGTTATTATTATAGATTAAAGAATTTTTGTGATGAAACAGATAAATGTCAAATGAATTTTTTTTCATTTAAACGTAAATACTGAGGCTAGAACTTGTTTGATGCGTCGGGCGATTTATGTGGGAGACTGTATAAAATAAAAAATAAATATCTTTTAAATGTTTTGCAAAAATTTAATATTTTTTAATATAATTTTAATCACATTAATTTATATTTGGATATTCAACTCAGTGCCGATATAACGATATAAGTTGTGCTGGAATCAATTTAATTTTTCATTCATTTCGACACTTTGAAAGCTTTAATTTTAATTTACAGGTATTTTATATTTGCAAAACATTGGGAGTGTTGTTTTGTTTTTAAACTAAATTAGAAAATGTTTTTAACTGCAATCGTATAATTTTATGATGCTTTCTGAGTGTATGTACATATATGTGATAGCAATATTGTTTTTGTAAGAAAAAACGAGAGATAGCGATTAATTAAGGAAAATTAAAATCTCTACTTGACGCTATCGGGAATTTCGAAGCTAACATCCATTTTAACTTCACGAGCCAACTCAACGATCTTAGCCAAATGTACCGATAAATTAGCCGCTTCGTCTAAATCATGGCGCGGAATAATTCTCAAACCAGATTTCTTAATCAATTCTCGGGCTTCATTTACTTTGGTACCCTGATAACATAGATAACATATTATAGTAATTTAAAAGTTAAGTAAAATCAAATGAACCCACCTGCAATCTCACAACAATAGGCAATTTCAGTTTTAAATCTTTGGCAGCAGCAATAATACCCTCGGCAATAACATCACAACGCATAATGCCACCGAAAATATTTACCAACAAGCACAACACCTTGGGATCAGAAGTAATAATTTTAAAAGCTTCTTTCACAGCTGTGGCAGTAGCACCACCACCAACATCTAAGAAATTGGCTGGTTCACCACCATACAACTTAATTATATCCATAGTGGCCATAGCTAAGCCTGCTCCATTGACCATACAACCGATAGTACCGTCCAAAGCAATGTAGTTTAGTTCGTATTTGGCAGCTTCAACTTCTTTAGGATCCTCTTGAGTCCAGTCACGCAATGCAAACAATTCCTTTTGACGAAACTCAGCATTGTCATCAAAACGGAATTTAGCATCAAGAGCAAAGACTGTGTGCGATGAATGTGTAAATAATAAGTCAAAAGTTTGTACAAATATTTAGGAGCAACGATTACGCAAAAAAGCATTTAAATGATAAAAGTGTTAAGCAAAAAAGGAAGTAGCGGTTTAGTTGTATACTCTATAAGGATTAAGAAAGCAATATTAATAGAGAACAAGGACTATATAGATTTAAAAAACACGATATGCAGCCAATTTTTCTTATTAATGTATTAAGTTGAAAAAGTTTTTTTCAAGAACAACTACGGCTTTTTGTTCACAATCACGGTTACAGTATGGGAATGCAGTTTATCCACATATTGGGTCAGTAAAATTGAAAAAAAAAAATTTTTTGAATTGCCAATTTTTACCTTCAATTCGATCATCGAAACGGGTAAGATCTATTGAGTTAAAAATAATTTTTTGTAGTAAATAAAAAATAATCAACTGAAAAAGTCTGCATATCTGTTCTGGTAACATGTTTAAAATATTGAAAATCTTGGTAAGCGGTTGAAAAGCAATAACTACAACCTTTGCAAAAAATAATTATAAAAAAAAATTATATATGCAAAATTAATAAAAGCATGTGTACTACTTGTTAACAAGAAACTAAAAATAAAAAATTTTAAACACTCTACTTACAGCCTATTCAATTTGGCATCGCATGAATGGAGGGGTTTGCATATGACAGACATGAAATGTGCATAAAAATTATAGGAAACGTTTGTTGTTTAAAAATGTAAAAACCAATTTAAAGTTTTGTTTTGATGTCAATTTGCAAAATAAGGTCTTGAAAGAACATACAACATAAAAAAGATCCGTTTTTAATAATAAGAATAAATAATAGCGAATTTCAATTAAATTTCGCTCGAATTAAACTTTAAGAATCTTTTTTTTTTCAATTGTATTACAAAGTTTTCGTTGTATTTTGTTTATTCAAATATATAATTTTAAATTAATTAAAAAAGAAACGTCGAAAATCATTAGTCTTGAGATTCAACTTAGATATGTACAAATTTAATTTACATTATTTAAAATTATGTTTATGCAAGATAACAAACAACTTTTAAATACTTACAGCCATTAATAGCATCCTCAGCATAAGGATTGATTTCAATTAGCAAGGCATCCTTTTCCAAGAACAATTTGTACATCTGAAGCAGCATATCGGCAGTTTCTTCCTCAAGTTTGGCTTCACCCATTCCAACTTTTTTCACAACTTTCATGGCTTGTTCTTTTGTTAATCCTTTGTGAATATCAATTGGTTCATAAATAATGGCATCGGGATTTTCAGCAGCAACTTCTTCAATGTTAACACCACCTTGAGACGAAGCAATAATAACGGGGCCCTGAAAAATTACAACCAATTTATTTTTAAAACGTTACGCGGAAAGATGATAAAATCCTACATTGAATGCTCTTTCCATCATGACGGAAAAATAAAATTCACGTCTGGGAAATTTACGTTCAGCAACCATGACTTTTTTGCATAAACGACCACCGGCACCAGTTTGTTTTGTAACTAAAAGTTGATTAAGCATCTTTCCTGCAATTTCCTCGGCTTCTTTTGCACTGTTATAGATGTAAAAAGAATTAAATGTTTAAATGTTTATTACAAAATTCATTCATTCAAATAACTTACTCATTGACTAAACGAACACCACCTTTTAAACCATTTTTAAAAGTACCCTTACCACGACCACCAGCCAAAACTTGAGCCTTTAAAACTAAGTTGTTTGTATTGAGTTTTTTGGCAATTTCACCAGCTTCCTTGGCAGTTGTTGCAACGTTAAATCTAAAAGAAATTAAATGCAAATATTTAAGTTTATAAAAAAATTCAAAAAAAACAATAATAATAACATATATGAAATACTATCCACACACTATTCTTAACGCACAAACTATTGTAAATTGTATGCTGTATATCAAATACAACAACTACCTGTTTTTAAACTTTTAAAAAGTCAAAATTTTAAAAAGAGAGAGAGCGAGGAGGAGAAAACGATTTTCCTCCTTCTATAGTCTGAAACATAGGTATTTTGGATCACGTCCCTACAAATGGCAATCATAAATTTTGGTTTAATATTGAATAAATTTTAGGGATATTGGGGATTTGTTTTCTAAAGTATTGAAGAAAAAAAATTTTTGAATCAAACCATTTTAGGACACATTTTGCCCTTTGATATACCCATCAATGCAATTGGGGAATTTCGATAGTGAAAATCTATCGAATCAAAATCGCAAGCAATTTATATATTTTGTCATTTTAGTGATATAAGACCAAGTTTACTAGTGAATTAAAATAACCTTAAAAATATCAAGTCACTTAAAATATTATTTTAGGCACAAGTTCGTTTAATTTATTTTCACTTTTGAAGCCTTGAAATGTATTTCCCTATGCATTACTATATGTTCCGTTATCATAAAAATGATAATTGCAAAGCAAAGTACACTAATTTATTTACATTGTAATCGTAAATGAATGTATAAAATAACATGCAAAACATTTCTATGTCCATTTTAATAACTTATTAACTAAATAGAGTGAGTTTTAAAAAGTTTTTTTTTTAATTATCGCATCAAATCATGCACATCAACAGTGGTGTTGAACACTCATTAAACTTTCACAGCAAGTTGACGACACATCTGTAATGTGAATGATTGTTTCGTTCTGTTTTTACTTGTTTTTGCTTGCAAAGTGTTCAAAGGTCTTGATTTCGTTTATTTTTTATAAGAAAAATTTTTTTTGAAAAAATGTGCTTTTTTCTATTTTGTTTTTATAGTGTTTGTTTACTTTGATAATTTAGTTTATTTTTGTGTTTGGCTTTTTATTTAGCGTAATCAAACGAAAATTTAATATCAATTAAAAGTACTTTGTTGGTTCAAATAATAAAAAGTGAATAATCGTTTTGTTAATTTAAATAAATTTCAATGCATAAAAAACCTGTAGGCAATAAAACTAACTAGATTCGATTATGGCAATTGATTGCATTGTACAATTTTCTCTAGATGAAGTTATTACAGACCCGATCAGTTCTTTCATTCAAAATATATGTATTTTAATGTGTTTGTTGTAACGCTTGACAGTAAACGATATCATTCGTGCTTCCATTAAAAAAAAAAAACGATCTCCGCGGTAAGTATCGATGGAATTTCAACATATGTTACAAGCAAATAAGGATACATTCAGTTACTAGCTTTGCGATTTAATCCTCGATATTACAAACAGTGAATCAATAAAATTTACAAATTTGTTTTTAAAAAACAACAAACAAACAACTAAACCAACACGAAAATTCAATCTTACTGCAAAATCTTTCAAATTTAAATCATTTAAATTGATTGTGTCTTTTTGAAAAAATTTCGCTATTGATTTTTATAAAAGAAAAGTAAAGTAACGCAATTTCGCAAACGGAGTCGCCTAACATATGGAACCATAGACCATGGAGCATGCCGACATATTGGATAATAGTCTCGCAACCTGTTTACTGAAAAGCCTTTATTTTGCATTATGTGTCATAAACGCAGCATGAATATCGTACGAGCCACTACGATTAAAACTACGATCTATTAGTCTTGAAAGAAACTGCCAAACAAGCATAGTTGTGTTTTAACTGGGTAGAAAATCACTTGACCGATATAATTTCTTCAACTCATGTCATAAATTTAGCAATCTTTTTTAACAAAACACTGATTCTTATAGCTGCCGTAGCCATAATGACGATTAGTTATTTTTTTACACGGGGGATTTTACTTTTATAAGCTAAACTTGTGTTTTTCCTATTTTATTGATACTGCAGGACAAGAAGTGCTTCTGAGGTGTCAAGTAAAGTTTTTCACCCATTGAACATCGCTTTCTATGGTGAGAATCTTTAAGATACCTAAACATAATGCAATGAAAACAGTTTACTAATTGAATTCCTTAATTTTTTTTTTAATATTTAGCCTTGAGCCAACAGTAACAGATCGAATATGTATATCCAAATAGGTAATATACTAAAATTATAGAAATTGATCTATACTCACTTTGGTGTTGCAATACCAGCATTATTGAGGAGTGTATAAGAAACATGCTCTTGGACGTTTAGATTACGCTTTTGTTGACATTGAGCAGCAACAACCGAGCCTAAAACCTGTAAAAAAGCAAAAAAAAAGTAATTTATTTAACTAAAGATAAATATTTTAAGCTAACTTTTTATTTAAACAATATATTTTTTAAAAATTTCGTTATGAATATCTATTTTAAAAACAATAGAAGGTTTGGTTTTTCATTTTGCGATATTTATCCTTAAAAATGTTCTAAATATCGTTTGCCAATTTCAGATCTTAAATAGATATTAGTAAAATTATATTTTGATGGAAGAATTCTGGAATCATTATTATTTTCGATAATTATAATTTAGTAAAGAGTGAAATTTGTGTACCAAAATATAATTACTTCAATACTTAGAAAAATAGAAACGAATAGTTTAAATTTTCAGCTGTTATTTTAAGGAAACGTGCGAGAAAATATTTACTTTTATATTTTTTACAAGCTAGCTCGTGAGATTTTAAAAATTAAAAAAAAAAAAACAAAAAACTTAACTTCATATCAGAGTTAACAAAATTAGATCGCGCAATAAATAGCATAGAGTGAATCACATGAGCAGCCAGTAAATATAAACAAACGTCATTGACCCAATAAAATTATAAATCATGGATAGACGTGATGTAGTTCTTTTGTCATTTTCTGTCTAAAGAATCCAGAATTACTAAAAATATTAAATGTTATTAAATCAATTTAAGAATCAATTACGATGGCCATCACCTTGACCAACAATTTGTAACTTTTTATATTTAATTATATGCAAACAAAAAACTACCTTCACAAAAAACAAACACAATTTGACATTGCCTATTTTATTTCATTTGAAATAAACAAATTTTTAATCAAAAAATTGTACAAAGAAAATATACATATATACAAACGTATATAATATACAAATTCCATTAGAGAAAATGAAAATTTATTATGTTACATCACACTTAATTTGACCAGTTTGTTTTATTAAAATTAGCTTCTCTTTTTATTTCTCACTTTTAACACGTTTGTACCCTTGAAATTGATTTTGTCAAATAAAATTCGCAAATTATGTAAAAATCAAAAACCTTTTCAAGTTTCTTTGTATAACTTTCTAATACCTTTTGGCCAATTTTTTGATTAACTAATTCGAGCAGAACTCCGGCGCGTGCTATTAATGATGCCATTTTTTTGCTAAAATTTTGTTAAAAATATATCTAATTAGCTAAAAATACGCCTTTTTTTAGCAACAAAAATTTAACTGGTGACTGAAAAATATTAGAACTCCTGTGCTCAATTTATGCTTTCGTCCCGTAAAAAAACTAAACGTCAATAAATATTTTCGTAGTAAGAACAAGTGCAGTGAAATAAAGCAACCTGATTGCCAAATTTGTATAGCGCCCAACGGTGTGGCAACATCGTTTGGAATATGGCAATTCAGTTAATGCTTTTATACTCTTACGTGGCAATGCTGTATACCTACGTTGAAAAAATATAAATAGAGCTGCCACATTGGGTAAAATTCAAATATACCTTACGAATATATAAATGGAAGTTATTATTAAGATAACAGAAAACATTACAATACATATCAAATTTTTATTTTTATTTGAATAAATGTTTAATGAGAATATCATAAGAATTTTTATTTTTTAATAAAAATGTTTGTAATAAATACTTTGTGAGAATATCATGAAATATTTATTTAAAGGAATCAAGCACGAAATAAAATTGCTTATATTAAAAATGATTCCGAATAATTGTAAATTATTGATAACAGAAAACAAAAAAAAAAATGAAAACAGAAAAAATAATCAAGCTTAAATAATTACATTTCTCATAAATGGTAATGGTTTACTACAAATAATACTAATATTGTTAAAACTGTTGTCTTCTAGATGACCAGGTTTAATATATTTTGTTGCAATTCATACGTTCATATGTGTCTGTTCTATTCGGCGAAATTCTCGTTTTCCGCATTGAACGTTATTCCTTTCTTTGTTGCAGTATTTATTGTTTATAAATATTATATTTTGCAGGGCTGATTTCAATTATTTCTTTAAAATACAATTTAAAAATTTGAAAAGTTCTTTAAAGTCAGTTAGCACAGTGGGTTGAAAGCGTATAGCTTTGGTTGAAGAAATTCTTTTGTTTTGCTAATTGGTATTTCTTGATATTCTTGTTTTGAGTTTTTATATGCATTTGGTTTTCATACAGCTTTTTTACTTCTAAATCTCATAGCTACATCAGAAAATTGTTGAATGTTGTATTTGTAATCTTCAAAAGTTGCCTTTTGCTAATTTCTTAAATTTACTAGCTTTGTTAAAAATTAACAGTAATTTTTCTTTCTTTACTATCAAAATAGAAATACTATTTTTATCTTTACTTTAAAATGTGATTCATAAAACTCTTTTTTTATGTTATAGAACATAATTAATATTACTCTCTGAAGCCCTAAGTTTCTTTATAATTGTCCATTCAAATTCACATGATATTATTGAAAGCAAGAACAGAATTCATTAAAGGTGCTAAAAAATTTCTCAATAAAAATTTCGGTTACATTGAGAGAAGCAGGTGATCCTTTTAGATGTCAAAGTAAAAATATAGATTACAGGTATACTGATAATTCTTTACGCATAGACTTAGGGTGAAAATCCTTTACTTTAAGTATTCAGTAACTATTGTAAGAGTGTCAGTAACTTTTCTATTTAGTTTAAAAGATGACGCGTTAACGAATCATCAAATCTGTTATTAAACGAATTTATACAATCCAAGCAAAATAGTAATGTTAAATTCTCTAATAATATTGTTACCGTCCTATTATAACTCTTGTGGGGTTTCCTTGCAGGACAATTCTAAGAATTTCGTTAAGTTTTATTTGTTTTTCATTAAGATTTATCCTTAAACTACTTTCCAAATAACGTTGAAAATCATCTTTAACTTATGAAGAATGCAATTATTTTTCTATCCTTGTAACTGTTTAAGGGTATCGGCCATATAATGTAAGATTTTAGTGACAATTACAACTCAATTTAATATAATAGAATACATATATATGTATGTATATTTTTCAAAATAACGTCTAAATTTATGAATTGTCCATGTGTACTATCTCGTAAATTAAATTAAATTAAAAATTTCTTTGCTTTAAGTTTAACTTACAGAGAGGAAAGAAAGAGAAAAATACATACATATATTTCGTTACACTCAAAATTGATTTTGTTTGTTTTAAAAACTACCCAGAGGAATATTTATTTTGAACACTAAAAAATTACTAAAAAGGAAAATGAATGACATAATAACATGTACTTTTTCCAATTCGTACTTGCCAAGTCATCAAATCGCCCAGTTTCAGCTTGCAAAAACACGCTTGTTCATCAATACTATTTCTTGCTTTCAGGTACTTAAAAAACAACAACCGTTACATTTTTTACTACTAAAAAAGAAAAAGATAAAAAATAACAACTCCATTCAGTTGTGCAAGCATCAATCACTTCGTTGATTACGATTACGAATTAAACAGCGGTCGTCGTCATTAAAGAATTTAATGTCTACTACAACACTTAAATCAAATTTAAATAGCAGCTCAAACGGTTGCGGTCTAGCAGCGTTAAAACAGCACATAACCACGTGTCTACAACGTTGGCGGCGAAAAGGTTCCACTAAAAGTAACGAACAACACAAAAAAAACGAGCATCTACCTCACAAGGAAACATTTCAGGAAGAAAAGTGTTATTGCCACTACCAGCAAAACTCAAATAGATGGTTTGAAAAGCATTTTAGCAAGGAGTTTTCCTTTGTTAAACGTACCAACGTTTATTGTAAATCGTTAAATACAAAATTCCAAAGATTTATTACATTACAACAACAGGCTAACAAGAAGAGCGCTACGACCTTTAAAGATAGTGAGGGCCCTCGTCAATACGGTCGTAAAGTAGAAATTGTTGCCCAGTTGTCCAGCACTTTAATAGCTAAAACAAGATCGTCAGTAGCGACTGAAGAAACAGACGGATTTTTTGAGAAACAAATAAAAATTATTCAAAATTCTACCACCAATACCACGACTGATTTCGGTGAAGACAAAATGACTATTGCGGATTTAACTTTTATGGATCTACGTGAAGAATATCCATATATAAATTCAGAAATACGTAGTATTTTGACTGCACGTGCTCAAGAAGGTGCAACGATATCCGACATACGTGGTAAGTAGAAGAGTTCTGCATGTATGCGTTATGTAAATTAGTATATTATACTGTAAATATGTAATAACAAATAGAATTTGTTTATTACTGTTTAATTTTAATTATTATATGTGTACATATTTATAGTTTTAGCTACTAGAAGTTAGAGTATATTTCATATGGTCCTGCAAGTACATGCACTATAAAAAGTATGTGTGAATGTATGTATGTAGAAAATTAAAATTTCTACAATAAATATACATATGTATGTATAACGGCTATTCACTTAAGTTTTGTTTTTGAAAGGAAGGAAGGAAGAAAGGAACATTTTTACAAATATCGTTCGTTTTTGTCTTGTAACAAAGATTGATGATCCGTTTGCAATTTCTATTAATTATAATGCAAAAATTGTTCACTGATCTGCAGAGTATAATTTAAGTTATTATAATTTCCAAACAAATCTTTTAAGACAAAACTTACAATAAATACAAAAACATAATAATACTTATGCGGTTTTCATATGCTTATGAAAACGGATAAAAAAAAAATCCCAAAAAACAATTTAAAACAAAGAGTTTTACATTAGCGTTGATAATTAACCTAAAAGTAGAAAGATTAACTAAAAAACAATCAGAAAACATGAAAAGCTAACTTCAAAAAACATATAAAAAAGAGCCTAAAAAAGAGAAGAAAATGCAAAAAAAAAGTTTTAATTTGAATATTTAATATTCACGAAAAAGGAATGTTTTCAACAAAAGGATAGTTTACGTAGCAAAAAACAATTCAGTAAAATATAAGAATAAATAGATTTTGTGAAAAATATTATGAAAAAATCGAATCGAATCCAAAACGTTTGAATTTTTCATAATAAATTGCTTTAAACATTTATATTTAACAACAATGCTTCTCAAACTAGAAACGTTTTGATTTACTGTGAATTATAGAACAACGCCAATTAACGTTTAATTAAAGTTTAATTTTAAAATCCATGTTTTGATTTATAAAATGCAGTGGCGGAAGAGAAAAACAAAAATTAAGCACCAAGAAACTCCTAAACTCTAAAAGTTCGGATGTTCAGACTTCATACAAATGATCAATAAATCCAAATTCACAAAAGATTTAAAATTTACTTAAATTAAACAAACTTTTAATTAAAATTACTCACGAATAAAATCATAATATTTTAGAAAATTATTGACTGACAAATTTCAATATTTAATGGCATAAAATCAAATTTTAGATTTTATGTGGCCGTTTATCACTTTTGTGAACTGTCTGTATGAAAAACTTAAAAAAAAAATGAATTTTTGATCAAAAGCTCTTATAAAAAGGTTTAATCGAATAAGCTTATTCAAATAGTAACTCCAACAAGAATTTCAACGTTTTTACTATTTTCAATTTAATTTTTAGTTTCGCATAAACTTTAATCGAATAAAGTTAAATGAATAAAGTTTAATCGAGTAGCGTTAAATCGAATAAGGTTGAGTTAAATTAGGTTTAATCGAATAATATTTAACGTATTAAGGTTTAATCTAAAAAGCTTTAATCGAGTAAACTTTAATCGAATATGGTTCAATCGAATAAGGTTTAATCGAATTACGTTTAATCGAATAAGTTTAATTGAACAAGGTTAAATCGTAAAGGTTTAAGCGAACAAATTTTAATCGAGTAAAGTTTAATCGAATCAGGTTTGATTGAATAAGCTTTAATCGAAAAAGTTTAATCGAAAAATGTTTAATCGAATAACGTTTAACGTAATAAGTTTTAAAATAATAAGCTTTAATCGAATAAAGTTTAATCGAATATGGTTTAATTGAATTAAGTTTAATTGAACAAGGTTAAATTGTAAATGTTTGATCGAATAAGTTTTAATCGAGTAAAGTTTAATCGAATCAGGTTTAATTGAATAAGCTTTAATCGAAAAAGTTTAATCGAAAAAAGGTTTAATCGAATAACGTTTAACGTAATAAGTTTTAATCTAATAAGCTTTAATCGAATAAAGTTTAATCGAATATGGTTCAAGCGAATAAGGTTTAATCGAATAAAGTTTAATCGAATTAGCTTTAATCGAATAAGATTCAATCTAATAGCTTTTAATATAATAAGGATTAATCGAATAAGTTTTAATCAAATAGGGTTTAATCAAGTAAAGTTTAATTGAACAAGGTTAAATTGTAAATGTTTAATCGAATACGTTTTAATCGAGTAAAGTTTAATCGAATCAGGTTTAATTAAATAAGCTTTAATCGAATAAAGTTTAATCAAAAAAGGTTTATTCGAATAAAGTTTAATGGAACAACGTTTAATCGAATAAGTTTTATTCGAATAAAGTTTAATCGAACAAAATAAAGTAAAATTTCACCTAAACATATACATATATTTAACAGTTGGTTAAAAAACAAGCAAAAAATCCACGAGCAGTTGAAAACTAACAACAGCAAAAAAATAACAATAAAAGCAAAACATTACTTACAAGGAAATTCTTAAATAAAACTCGAAATTTACATCAAAACAAAATTAAAAAAACCCAATTAAAAAGTAACTATAAATAAATAGGAAAAACGGTTATTTACAAAAGGAGGATATAAATTATATAGTAGTAATATTATCAAGGGATAACAATCTTATACATGCTTTTTTTAATTTAATAAATTTCATTTCAATGTCCTTGTTAAACCGATTGAATTTAATTCCGTATCAGTTGATAATGGGAATTTTGTATGGATTCGTGGTAATTCCTAATACTTTTTTTTTCATGAAGTCGTCAGTTTGTAAAGCAGCTCAGTCGAGGAGTAGTGTCAATGTTTCTTATATATGATCTTCACTTATACTGAATGATTATTCACATGACACTTATTGTGAATCATTTGTAATTTCTTTTAAATGCATTTTACCTTAACAAGGGACATGCACATGTTATTGTTGTATTGTTGTATTTATCACCTTCTTAAAATTAAAAATTTTTTTTTAAACAAAATTAAGAGTTGAACGTTTATTGATTATGGGCCACAGTGCTCTTATAGTTGAAAAAAGTAAGTAATTTTTTACTTCATCAATATGTTTGGCATAATTTAGTTTTTTATCGAGACAAAGTTCAAGGTATTTAACATTATTTCTGATTGATAAGTTTCCGTTTTGAAATTGTAACTATCGGTTTGTTAACCGTTTGGGAAACTTGTTGTAGGGAAATATGATGGCTTGCGTTTTTATGGAGTTTCGCTTAATTTTCCCCTTATAAAAGTACATTTTATGAGAGCGGTGTCATTGGTATAATATGTGATATTTAAGTACGAGCACAAAACGCAATGATGATAATATTGATCCTTTTGCTAGTGCGGCGAAAATATGTTTTGGAGACGAAGAAGATATCATTGATGGCTAGAACAAATGTTCTATCTTCAAGGAAGTCTGCAATTAAGAGATTAGTTCGTTATGCCATACTGTGTCAAATGCTTTTTCTACATGTAAAACTATTAAGCCGTGGATTGCTATTAGGATTGCTATTAGGCCGTTAACCTTTATGGCTATTTTAAGGTTTATTTGGTGTAGAAATCGCTATTGCTTAATATTGTAATAAATTCGCCAAGTGTGAGTTCAACTAACACACGAAATGTTTCGTTATCTGGCATCTAAGCCAATTTATGTTTAATCTGGTGTTCCATAAGGCAGCCACCTCGGACCGTTGTTGTTGTCTTTGTGCATCGATGATTTACTAACGGTAATAAAGTTTTCAAATATTCTCATGTATGCCGATGATGTCAAATATTATTATCTGGATGATATCTTCTCAATTAAAAAAAGTGCAGCAGTATGTGTTTCTTTCGTAGAACGCATTTTAATGTTGAATAATGGAATATTGAACAAAGTTGAAGCAATTTCTAGGTGTCTTACTTGATCCTAAACTAAATTTTATACCTCACATATCATTTACGGTGAATAAAGCCCGATCTGTCTTGGGATTTATAAAACGCTGAGCTAAGGATTTTACTGACCCTTATTTAACGAAGCAATTGTACACATCTTTAGTTAGAGCTATTCTGAAATATGGCTCTATAGTTTAGGACCTAAGCTACAATATTCATAATAATACTGTCGAATCTGTTCAGAGACAATTTTTGCTCTTTTGCCTTCGTGGCCTGAATTGGAATATGCAAAATTTACCATCTTATAACAATAGACTTGCCTAAACTTCCGACGCTTATAAGTCGTAGAACAATGTTGAATGTTAGCTTCGTTCTTAATCTTATTAAAGGAAATGTGTCGTGTCAATTTTTAATAAATAATAGCTGTTTTAATGTTCCATCATGTCCTACACGTATTTTACCCTGCTATCCTTACAAGTGTATAGAGCTAACTATGCTAACTGGGATACGTTATTAAGGATTTTTTCTGAATTTAACAAATATTACAGCTTTATTGATTATTATCAGAACAGTGCGTGATTTGATTTACATCTGTACCTGGCAGTTAGCCCTTACCAGATGGTGGTCAAACCACTGTGAATTGTATGTAGCGCCATTCTCGCCCTAGGAGACCTTCGAGTACGTGCCCTCTCCGGTCACTCCTCGTTGCAACTTCAAAAGCTCGAAGTAGGTCGCAGCCTTTACTCCTTGCTAAAGAGTTGGAGACTATCCAACTCTTGGTCCAGAACGCATGAAGCTTAATATAATTAAGAACACGACGGCATTCATACTCACTGGACCTGAACCATTTATTGTGTTCATTGTGAATGATCCGGCCCACAAACTCTCACGAGGGCCTCGAAACCACAACCACCACGATACTCCCATATAGGGGCCAACCTCAATAACCAGCCAGAGAACAGCTAAATGTCTAAAGAGACAAATAGCGAACTCTGCGAGCTCACTGATTCCTGTGGAAATATGTGGATTGTCCAGATGGCTCCTACTACAGGCCTTTAAGGGGCCTGGGCTCCCTTTTTTCCCGCAAGACACCAGTCTAGATGGAATAGTAGGCTCCAAAAAGACTATCATGTGCCCCCGGGAGGATTATTATCAGAACATACTGTTAAGAAAAATAAATAAATATAAACGGGCCCATCATTTGATTTTAAATTGTGTTTTTGTTGTTGACAATTTCAAGTGTCGCCATATTACGGTTAAAGGAGAGGATATATATGTATGTTAATTTTGCCAACACTCTATAAATTTTAGTTTAGTTTGTTTTAATTTCGTTGTCAAACGTGAATAAAATAAATATAATTTTTATAGTTTTAGTTTAAATAATTCAGGCATTTCACAGATTTATGTTGCGGAGTCCACTTTTAATAATAATAAATAAACTGTAAAATATATGTGCACGAGTATTTAATTTCAAATTTACAATTTCAGATGATTATCGCAAGTTAACTGGCTTAAAATTTCCCATTTATGAAAATGTGACAGAGTTTCTTCTCACCATACCTCATGTCACTGCCTATTGCAGTGAAAAGGGTACAAGAATATTTAACATTCGACCAATCGATAAAACTAAGCATATCCACGATATGGTCATGCAACAAAAGCTACAGTCTGAACCTATACAAAGATCCAATAACAACATATACTATGGAGAACGTCCGCGTAATAATAATTATCAACCCTTAAATTGGCGCCAGAACACACATCGTAGATTATTACAAAATAATGGAAATTTGGAGCCGATAAATATAGGAGATGCAGAGCAGCAGGAACAATTGATACCATCTACCGATAGTAACTTATCGAAAGAAGGCTCAGACGGTTTTCACGAAAACAATTATTTTTACCAAGATAATTGTAATTATCTGTAAGTAAAGAATTTATTAAAAAATCCATAAAATCCACTATTTGAAATTTTATTCTTATTTTTTTTTATAGACGTAATCGTATTTGTAATAGGCAAAACCAACCAGAACCTGCAGCCTCTAAATTTATCGAAAAAAATAGTGGAAACGTATTCAAGTCTCCTCCAATACCACCTCGGAAAAATCCGTCTACAACAAATATTAATAATTTTAATGCGGATATGCTTTTGCCTTATAAAAATAATATTGATCACTTAAATAAATTATTTCAACTTCAGCATCCGCCTCAGCAACAACATCAACATCAACAACATTTTAATAATTTGAGAACATCAGATAATACAAGACGTTCTTCCTTTAAACACTACAAGCCAACAGTGCCAATGTCAAGTAGATCATCATCGCCCACAGGTAAAAGTTGGTATACAAATGATTCAGCTTATACTGATAGCGACTATGAGGCTCATATTTTGGATTTTTTACTTTTGGGCGATGATTTCCTTTTGTATATGGCCCGTATGGAATTAAAATGTAAATTCAAGAAAAGTAAGAAAGAAAAAAGTTCCTTTCTGAGCGTTAATTAATACAAAAAGTTAATCAATTAAAATTTATTCGTTCCTTAGATCAGAGAATTTTGCAATCTGGCCTTTGTGTTTCGGGTCAAACAATAGGAGCTTCCATCAAACGTGTTAGAGCATTAAGCGATCAGAACCGTTCAATTATTATAAATATTGGCTCTGTGGATATAATGCAGGGAAGACAATTAATACAAATTGAACATGATTTTCGTGAATTGATAATAACAATGCTTAAAAAAGGCATGCAGCCGATATTAACAACATTAGCTCCCTTGGCTAACTATGGCCATAATAATGTAATGAAAGAAAAGCTGGAACGATTTAATGAGTTTATAAAGAGAGAAGGACAACAAAGGAATTTGCTTGTAATTGATATATGGAGGTGTTTGGTGAATGAAAAGGGACATGTGTTTTTCGATTGCTATCAGAAGTAAGTAAGACAGTGTAAAACACTTCAACATTTTTCTATGCAAAATACTATTTTTTATTCATTATTTTAATTAACATAAAAAACGTGTCTCGTAGAAATATCGTTATATTCAAAGTCTTATTTATATCCTTCATCACAGAAAAAACGGTTTTCATATATGAATTCATTCTCCTATTTCTTGTTGTCTATGCTTTTAATCCCCTGGTTGTAAAAGTCCACGCATTACGGAAAGTGCTTATTTAATACTTTCATTCGAAAATCTTAGTTTCAGAAAGAAATTAACGGAAACAGCGGAGCTGTAATATTTTTAAACAAATATTATCAATATAGTCCCAGGTATTTTCTATAGAAAATACACAAAACTTAAGCATACGTGAAAATAATTCCTTCTCAATATTTGTATTTTGCTCTCTTATCTGCCATTTTCCCTCTATAATCCTCAAAGCTAAACGTAAAGGAATACTTGGAAAAAGTGAAACTACATCAAATGAAAACAATCTATCATCATGTATATCTATTCTGTTGGCTTTATCTTTAAATTCCAATGAATTTCTTATATTATATGAGCTGGTTTTTTTGAAAGTGGTATAAGTCCATTTTTCCATATATTGAGATATTTAAGGGTTTGCGTTTGAATCAATTTAAAAATATTGGCCAACTTTAATCAATTCGAGTGATGTTTTTTACACTATACATACCTTTTAATTTTATTATGAAATAATAAATACTAAAATTATTTGAAAAAATAAACGATTTTTTAGCTCCACATGGACTTATACCACTTTCAAAAATAACATATTACAAGAAATAAAAAGAGGAGCAAATTTAAGTCCATATTTTTATAGACATAAAAGCTTTACTGAAATGAATTTTTATGTAAAAAGTAATAGTTAAAATGAAGACATTTAAATACACGAATAACCAAGTTTATTAAGAGTTTATTTCAGTTATATTAAAAATATAAAAATGAAAATTACTTCGTTAAGATCTTTAAGTTAAAAAAAAGATATTTTAAACTTAGTTTTCTTTTACAGTTAGCATATTAAAGTATTTATGGTTAATAGGTGGTATATAAGGTAATAAACTTATCATATCGTTATATTTCTCTCTTGTTATGCTCCTTGAAGTTGTATAAAGTGGTAACATTTTAATTTTGCTGAGATTTTTTGGTCTTCCCTTTTTTCCAAATAAAAAAATTGTTTTAAATGGTGCATTTTCTTCCATACTAATTTTATAAAAAATTTTGTGAGGTTCATTCCTTTTGAACCTCATCCAACATATTTTAAGCCAGTTTACAATTTCTCCGTCCGTATTTTTTTTTCTGTTTGATATTGCCTCTTCTAGAGATTTGGTTGAGACAAAGTCTTCTCTTTTCATTTCATACAAAATGAAGCTATTTTTTTTTCGACAAGCCTTTATTGCATTATAATAGTCTTGGGCAGTGTATAATTGATCCTTTTTCTTTAATGCTGTTTCCACAACTGCAAAATCTCTGTCGTTTGGAAGAAATGAATGGCCCGACAGTAAAAATTTGTGGTCAATAACATTTATGCTATTATCGTCTGATTGAACAATCCTTAACCACATCAGTGCGAGCTTAATATTGCGATTTTGTCCGGTACACATGTCACTGTATGCTATAATGTGGTCTTGGGTTGTAATATTCTGAATATGTTTTAGGCAGCAAGATGCTATTTCTTCCGCACCTCTGGAAGCTACAGTTTCCTCCCACGCATACATATTAATTCTGTTATCATGAAAATTATGAAAACCTTCATTAAGAACATACATATTTCGCTTATAGTATGCAACAGAAACTGTTAATTTGGGATATGGAAGGGCCTTTTGTAGATCAAAGGAAAATGCGAAATATTTATCTGGATTCATTGATGCTAAGTTTTGATCTTCTTTTAAAGCTTCTCTAGCCAGTTCTGCATTTCTCAAATGTGTGTTATGTTCTTCTAAAAGGCTGCTTTCTTCATTAGGGTCTGAGGTAGCTTTAATTTTCAAATTTAAGTAATCGCATTTTTGACAAGTATCTTTATGTGGGTGATGAAAACTTAAATTAAAATTATTCTTAAAAATTTTCCTATATATTTGCTCGCTGAGAAATGTTGTATGGTTTTCTTCGCACTTTTCAACATACAAGTTGTACATTTTTCTTAAGTTCAAATCAGAGCTCAGGTATTTTCTGTTTGGATTATTAGAACGCGTGTAATGACTTTCATAGTGTGGAAAACTTTTTATATGATCTTTTGCGACATCCACTAGTTTCTCATCACTCTTTCTGCAAGATCCTTTCATTTTTCCACGTAAGTCATTTCCTATTATCTTTGCTTTGAGAGCCCTATGTAGTCTGCCTATAGATATAGCAAATGTATCTATAAAGAACTTTTTACATACCCCAATGCTTTCCTTTTCAATATTTAAAAAGTATTTATAACTACAATCTCTGGCTGATCCCTTGAAATTTCTGCCTCGTCTTCTTTTTATTGGCGCACGCTGAGTGGATGCACACAAGAATGTATTTTGTTTGCTAAAATCCCCCATTTCCCAAAAGACATTAAAAAGTGATATTCGATCACTCTCTGTAATACGATTCTCGCACAATTTCTTACATTTGCAATCCCTATTTTCGAATTTCTTAGCAGGAATAATATTTCCAGTTTGCGTATAATATTTTTCGCCTTTATTCCTTTTACTTTTCCTAATCTTCTGATCATTATTTTCATAATGTGACCGAAAATGAGTAACATCGTCTTCGTCAGTCGTTAAATCACTTAATTCAAAAATTCTAATTCTCTTCTTAGTTTGTAGAAATGTTGAATTAATACTGCACAAATTGCTTTCCTCATCCGATTCATAAATTCTTCTTCTTCTTCTAATATTCATGGGTCTTATTTCTATAACAAATAAAATTCAATATTCCCGGCAAAAAAATCATTACTCTTACTTACCATCATCACTTTCAGACAGATTGTCGTATTCTTTACAGGTGTATGAACTCATTGTAACAAATAATATTATTTATTTAAACCTTTAATTTTCTGTTTTAAAAGCAGTTATATTTAAATAATACTCACGCTGCAATCTATCAGTATAAGAACCAAACAGTAGGACTTGCGAATGAGAACTAAACAAAAGTAGTTTTTACTTTCTTCTCATCATTTCATCAGAAAAATAATACCGTTATCTTGTTGACAATGTTGTTTTTAGTACACTTACACTAGCTAAGCAATATCTGCTAAATTGCAGTGTACATTGAAGTCGTAATCATCAATAATAATTGCAATAAGAAAGTTGTTTTAATTATAATTATTAGGAATGGACTTATTCCACTTTCAAAAGAAACATTTGTGCGATAGCATTGTACAGCAAAACTGTTTATGTTTATTTTATGTCAAAATAGAACTCTATTGAAATTGTGATTGTAAGTATGGAGAGAAGGTGTCTATAGCTCATTAAAATTACCGTTAACTTAGTTTTATTAAAAAGTGGACTTATACCACTTTCAAAAAAACCAGCTCATATATTGATTGTCCTGTTATTACCTTAGGAATATTCGTTATATACTTGCATAGTACAGGCCTATTTGCTCTTGCATTAATTCCCCGGCCTAGTATTTGATTGGTATAAGAAACCAATATCTTCTGGAAGAATTATTAATTTTTATTCCAAACATCCGAGAAAAATGATAATAAACACGGCGAAAAATATGATAGACAGAATATTGATATAAGTGATAGAGAATTTCATTTGAAGAATAAGGACACAATAAGAGATATACTTAATAATAATGATTTTCCAGTAGCATTAACTAACCGATTAATTAGACAATATGGTAATCATAGGCATAATTTAGGAAATACTACGGCAGAACTAAGAACTTAACTTATGTTTCTGGAATATCAGTAAGATTAAGAAAGACACAGATAGATATATCACACAAAACATATAACACATTAAATAAATTATTTAGCAGTATGAAGGATAAAATAGGGAAAATGGAAATATCTGATGTAGTACACAGGATACCATGTGGAGGAAATGAGCAGGTGAACTGTGACAAAGTTTATATTGCGACAACAAAAAATAAACTTAAAACAAGATTAGCTGGTCATAGATGTGACCTAAAATATAGGAATAATTCAACACAGAAGACATCCCTATATTCATATTGTAAGAAATATAATCATTATACAAAATTTGAGGAAGTATCAATATTAGATATAGAAAAAAACTATAAAAGACGTTATATGTTAGAAATGTTAGAAATTGTTAATGTACCAAATGTAAGGAGAATAAATTTCAAAACAGACACAGACAATTTAGCGCAGAATTATAGGTACTTAATACAAAAGACACATATTATTATTATTATTATTAAAGAAATTAACTTACAATTCAAATTCTAAGCTAATTTAAAATAGAGGCAATAGCAACTAAGGCCTTCAGCTCACAAACAAATAATAATTATTACTTCAACAACAAAGTTGAAATAGGATAGGATTGGTCTGTTTCTATATTATAAATTTTAGTAATCAAATCTGGTGGTACAGATTAGTAGACTTTAAGTAATTTACTATTATAGATATGTTCTTATCAGTTGGATCGGCTAATAGTTGTAACGGATCTTCGCTTTTGAATATGTTGGCTCTTTGCGTCGAGAAGAAAGGACAAGCTGTTAATAGATGTGTTGGATCAGTCGGGTAGGAAACGCAGCAACTGCACGGTGGGGTGATTGGTAGATTAAGAAGGCACCCATGTGTTATTTTTGTGTGACCTAGTCGAAGCCTGGTGAACTTGATGAGATCAATTCGGTTCGTGTTCTTAATTTTATCAAATATATGGCCTAATTCAGCGCTATTATTAACTTTTTTGTACCATTCCCATGTTTTTTGAAGAGTGGTGTTTCTACTTATGTAATATGAAGTAATATATCGGCATAAGTCCGTGGGGTTAAAATTTTTCATTGTAATAAGAGGCGACTTAAGAGAGAACTTTGCTGCAATGTCGGCATATTCGTTTCCAGCAATATTGCAGTGACTGGGTACCCAGATTAGTTTTACGTCCGGATGTCTCATTATGATTGCATTTCGAATTTTAACGGTGTACATGTTGTTGTTAGATGGATTTAAAATAGACTTGAGTGATGAAAGGGAATCAGTACACAAAGCGAATTTCCCCTTTTTGTTTTTAATGTATTGCAGTGCTCTGGTGATCGCTATTATCTCTGCTGAGTAACAAAAGACACATAATTTGTTATAATTATTTCACAAGAAAGTATTTGTTATTTAATTTCAATTTCCTTGTTTTTTGTATGTTTAAATATTTGAAATTTTCCCAATAAGCACAAATTTTTTGCGAATTCCAATGTTGGATTTCCAGTGTGAATTCAAGCTTGAATTACATTTGAAATCCATCCGCTTTCCAGTCTGTTTGAAGTTTGTTAAAAAATAGTCAGAGTCAGCTAAATGTCAATCATAAAATATTATAATATTAATAAATAAATATTAAATATTATTAATTAATGGTGAACAACTTTACAACGCGAAAGTCGCAAAATTTTTAAAGTGAAAATAAGCAAAACGGAAATAAAGAATAAAGAATCGAAAATTAAACAATATAAAGAAATTTGGAATAAATAAATATAAAGGTATGTAGTCAAAGCTTACCCAGAATCAGCATATTCTGTGAAATGAACAACCAATGGGAATAGCTTCCAACGATGTCCACGTCGCTTTGAACGATGAACCGTCTGTCTGTGAGGGCACAATTATAGAAGAAGATGGTATATCTGATACTAAAATTAATTCTGTGGGAGGCAGGGACTTAAAAATACAGCTGGCTGTATAAACGATCCAACATAATATTCCGAATGCTGCAATAAACAGTTTAGTGCAATCCTTTTCCAGCATCATAAGGATTTGCCATCGGATTCCCGAACTTTAAAGAGCACTCCGAAATGTCCAGATATTGAAGCTATGAGTTCGGGTGAGTTAATGAACTATGGCCTTATAACACTATTTAAATACGGTTGGAACATTGCTTGAATAACACTGAAATTCCATGCTTGAATTCAACAGTAAAAATAGGTTCGGATCGATTTGAACTCCACTGCAATTTCATGCTTGAATTCAATTATAAAAACAGATTCGGTTCGACTTGAATCACATTTTTATTCAAGGCTGGAATTACACTGTAAAGGTACTGCTTTGTTCGACTGCAATTTAATGGTTAATTTTGCTGGATTCGCTATTGAATTTAACTGTGTTTCAACTGTAATTCAACGCTGGAAATTAGATTTTGTGACTGGATTTCAAGTGTAGTTTATTAATTTATTAATATTATATTTTATGATTGACATTTAGCTGACTCTGACTATTTTTTAACAAACTTCAAACAGACTGGAAAGCGGATAGATTTCAAATGTAATTCAAGCTTGAATTCACACTGGGAATCCAACATTGGAATTCACAAAAAATTTGTGCTTATTGGGTTTATATGTTTTTTGTCAATTGTTTTGAAAAATTTTTTCAAATTGTAAATAATTTTTGTTTTAATAAAAATTAATTTCCTGAGGAAGCTTTCCAAAAGAAAGCGCAATATTGAAAAATACAGTGTTAAATTTATTTAAAAAAGACCATTGTTAAGATTAATCTTATTTATTTAATATAAAAAAGAGGTCGAATAAAACTAATAATCAAATATAGAAAATATTGTTATACAACATTATTTCTATATAAAATTCTTTAATAAGAAAAGATGATGCAAATAATACAAGTTGAAACGTCAACATTGCAAAAATACCTTTTTATAGGAATCAGTGTAAAGTATCATTAATTGCGAAAAACGCATTTTTCAGTCTGAATGCTAAATTCCTGTTCTCTTTAAAATTTAACACATCATTTGAACTTAATTTTCTTTCTTGAAAAAAGTCACAAGATAATGAATTAAAAAAGTTGCGTCTAATCCATATAAGAACTAACTATTATATAGAAAATTATTATTACATGATTTTATAACAAGAAGTTTTTCATTTCATTACTTTTATTTGTTACAGCGAACCTCGAAATGTCACCGGTACTCATGAACCATATCTTTTTTGGAATAATATTGGCCGTCAACGTGTCCTACAATTGATTGAATCAAATTTAGAATATTAATGCGCCAACTCTTACATTCGATGTAAAGAAATTTTAATGTGATAAAAGGATATATGCCGATACATCCCGATTTTAAGCTGCTTTTACAATTTTAAAGAGATTTCAATATGCTGTTTTTATACGAACTAAAATTTACAACTTTAGAGATATTTTATGTGTTATATTTACATGTATGTTTGTCCATTTGTCTTGTCGTTTTGTTTTCATATTTATAAATGTAAGGAAACATTTTATTTATTTATTTTTCGTTTTTCGAAATTACTAAAAACAAATTTAAAAAAAAAAAACAAAAATTGTGTGGTGAATTTCACAAAACGAAGTTTAGGGATTTAAAAACAAATATTTCTTAAGTTTATGGTTTAATTTAGAAATGCTTTTTTTTCTGTAATTATAAGCATAATTTTATTGTAAGTGTTATATAAGTTGGATTTTCTGAACTTTTGTTTTTCTACATGTCTGAACAATTTCTTAAAATTTCTCTTAGATTTTCACCCTTTCGCTGTTAAAAGAAAATCTTGGCAAATTTTAAGAAATTTTTTCTTATTTTTGTTTTTGTAAAAAAACATTGCAATGTTTACCTTTCGGTTGGTTGGCTCCTGTGTCTTTGTCCTTTATGTTTGTTTTTTGTCCCTTGTTTTGTCCCATGTCCCTACCCTTTGACCCTTGACAAAGTAAATTATACTTTTGTTTATGAGTGCACTTATATACAATTGCCTATAAAATTGCTTTGTGATCTTTTTCGCTTTAGGTTTCAGGTATAGATTTGTACGCTTTAGTGAAATTAAGTTTTAGTTTTCAATTAAATCAATAAACCGCGGTTGATTTTTAATTAGAAGATTTTTAAAACTTAATTTTCTTAAGCATAATTGTTAGTTAGTCTTTTAATTGTTAAGTGTATTTAAGTTAAATCATTATTTGTAAAGCATAACCACACTGAAAAAAAAAAACTGTTTGATTGCAAAAACAATATTTTTCACTGTAGTTTTGTTACTTTGTTTCTAATTCATTATTAAGTTTAATTTGAATTTGAAGAAGTTTTCCTTACATTTATTTATTTAATCTTTTATAGAAATTGTATATAAATATAGAATGTTATAAATTTTTTCGTCTAATATGTGTTCTTGTGACATGTCAATGTTTGTTGCGAGAGTGTTATTTATGTCTGTGTAATCCATAACAAGCTTCAAAAGTAAAATATGAAAAAAAAAAATAAAACAAAAACAAATGCAAATTGTGTTATTTCTATCAAAAATAATTTGTATTTCTATAGAAATCTATGCCAAACCTACCACTTTGCACACATTTCTTTGCCCTTCTTATTTATATTTTGCTTCCTTATGTTTTTTTGCAACCCTTATGTTCTGTTCCACACTTTGTAACACTTAAAGAGTTTTTTTTAAGACATTACAATGTGTGGGTTACACCCCTCCCCCACCTACTCAAGATTTGCTAGCAAATGTCATAGAAAATTATTTGCATTTGTTTAGCAAATACGAAATAAGTGTTTGGGTGGATGACTGGTATATTGAACCCGGTAGTATTTGCTTTATGAAGCTGGTAAATTATATACAAATACAATTTGAAAGCTTGTTTGGCAGTGCATGCTATTTGTGCAGTTTTTTTTAAGATAACGTACGAAACAATCCCTTTTAATCTCCCTGCTTTCATGTCGATCTTGAAGGCATCGAAAGACAGAGCAGAGCCATTTTGTTCAAAGCGACCAAAGATCATATTTATATGTATTTGCAAAAAGCTGAAGAGATTAAAAAGATTTTTACTTCTTACGATAAATTCACCCCGACTACACTGCGGTTAATTCAATCATTTTTAATCTACGCAAATCTCTATACCTATTTCGATAATACTGCCTTATGTCTGTGAAATCGACTTACTATTGTAAAAATTTTAAAGCAAATTGATTATTTATGAAGAAAGAAAGCTTTTTTTATAGAATCTTTTTCTCTTGAATTTCAAAGAAAACGGGAAAACATACAAAACCAAGGTTGCCAACTTTTCGGATGATGAAATTTCTAGATTACGGTTTTAAAAGAACTGTAAATGCTTAAATACCTACAACTTGAAAAACGTTTAATAACTATCGCGATTTTCAACAAGAAGTTTGTTTTTCAATTATGGCAACACCACCAATATAATAGTTTTGACATTTAGTTTTTTGACGTATTCGCAGTAGATTCATTGACAATTGTTACACTAAATCCAATTTCGCACAAAATCACATTAAAATAATAAAAATCCACTATGAAACTAGTGGTTGTGTTAAAGTTATATTTCGTAAAATTCGTGATATTTTCGAACAACACAAATGTCCTTCTGAAACCGCTATTAAGAATATGGTCTCTAAATTTAAGTCGACAGGCTTGATACAAATTGAACGAACACCAATGCATATTCGACCGGGTCGTTTAACTGAAAATAGCACAGCCGTGAGCCACAGTATTGAAGTAGATCTAAATGTGTTAATTCCCCGACGTTCTCAACAATTGGGATTATCTAAAACCACCACATGGCGAAACTTGCGTAAGTATTTGACCTTGAAGTCCTACAAGGTACAACTAGTAAACGCATTAAAGCCGACCGATCATTCACTACGCCGTAGATTCCCTCAATTCTTTAGGTGCCCCTGTAGGCTAGTAGGTAGTGTACTAGCTTGTCAGTGTGGGGGTTGTGGGTTCGATTCCCAACGAAGACCTTGGTTTTTTTTTCACTACAAAATAAAAATTGACTGTCGGTGGGGCTGTTCAGCAATGAAGGCATAGTCACTGGTCGCTGTGCTGTCTTTATACGGCAGTTAATTTCCGACTATCCTTCTACTTTCACCACCTGTCTTATCTCTTCTCTATCCCTTTGCTAAATAATGTAGCACGGTACTTGACTAAATAGGCATTATTGCCTGAGTGCTACTTCTCTTTAAAAAAAAAGGAACAACCGGCTGAAAAATACATGTTTTCAGACGAAGCCCATTTTTACTTGTCAGGGCATGTCAACAAGCAAAATTGCTGTATTTGGAATTCTGAAAATCCTAGAACGTTTTTTGAGAACTCTTTGCATGCTTAACGTATCACGGTGTGGTGGGCTATGTGATCTGGTGGCATGATTGGGCGGTTTTTTTTTGCGAAGTTGAGGCAGCAAATGCGGTAGCGGTTAATGCATCACATTATCGCGAGTTGCTATCAGCTCAGTTTTGGCCTAACATTAACGACGTGTATATCACTGACATGTGATTTCAACAGGGCGGTTCCACATGTCACACAGCCAATGAAATGTTCAATTTATTGTAACCCAAATTTCTCGATCGCATAATTTCACGACAATCAGCAGTTAAGCGGCCAGCCAGATCAAGTGATTCAATACCACTGGATTATTTTTTGAGAGGTTATGTTAAGGACAGAGTGTATTGGAGCCAAGTAAATCGATTTCAGTCTTAAAACTCCAAATCTGTGATGTGATTACCGAAATAGGACCACCATTTTGTCAAAAGTGATTAAAAATTTCGACGAAAAAATCGATGTCTATCAGCGTGGCCGTGGTGGATATTTGATTCATAATTGCCGAACTTTTCTCTTCGTTATACAATAAAAATTTAAATCGTCTTAATCAAAATTTTTTGTTTAATTTTGTTCTAGAGTAAAAATTTCTTGCTAAAAATTGGTCGTTTAGACGTTAGGACTTGTCAACCGAAGCTCCACAGCTCTCGGGTTTTTAAACTTTTTTTAAGTTCAACTTCTATATCATACGATCTCAGATATTAAATATATTTAAAATTTTTATTTTTAATAAGTTTTTATATACTGTCATTAAACTGTCACGAAACGCTAAACATATTTCAAAATGTTCTCGAACTTTTTCAACTTAAAGTTTAATTGTAACGAGTTCCAGTTCGTCTTAGGATATACTCGTCGTTGGAAACTGTTAGAAATGCCTATTTTCCTACTTAAAATTGCCTATTTTCAAAGCAGGGGTGGTTAAATTGTCTGATGTAAAATGAAATAGAGTTTTAAACAATTTCAAATATTGGAACACTGTAAGAAACGGTTTTTTTTTAATTTTCGAAACCCTCTGTTTCTGGAATTTTATTTTATATATTTTAGTTATATGAAATAGAAAAGAATATTAAGCAAGATAAGTGCTTGCGCAAAAATGCCATACCAAAATAAGAGCGCCAACGATATGTCTTGAACGGTAATGCTAACTTATCATGTTTAATAAAACCGATTAAAAAAATTAAAAAATAAACATAATCGCTAGATTGACCTGAATATAGCGCAATTGTTATTATTTTTTAACATTTTTAACATCAATGAAAGTGAAGTACTAATAAATTTTTATTTAGGTACCAAAAATCATTGTGGCACAAAGTTAATTCCCTTCATTATCTTACAAAACTTGTAATTATAAAATTTTTGCGTTTTGTCTAAATTCCTAAACGATGTTCTCCAAACGGATATATCGATAAAATCATAGTTTCTGACAATATGTATGCGAGATTTTATGTGCATTTTATGATGTTAGTACGACATATAAGTATTCAACGTATTACAATTAAACAATGTCTATATATAACAATCTGAGAAGATTACGTAGATCCAATGAAGATCTTTTATCTTTTTGTCACAAGAATGCCAAATATTTATAAGAACAATTAAATAAAATATTTTAGACTTAATGTTCCCAAATATGGAGATGGTACTATCATTATTACCATGACCATCATTATTGCAAACATGAGGATGGCAATGATGATATTGAGAATAGAAAAGTATTTTGTATTGAAGTTAAAAACATTTGTTCATACACACATACACATGTAGGTACTTATTTACGTGTAAAGAGTACCAAGTAGAATTGATTATTTTGCTTTCTGCATTTTTCTTTTTTGTTTTATTATACTGCATGCATTTAAAAGAAATCATTCCATAAAATAAAATTGCACATTTAATAATATCGTATCTGCCATAATTTACAACTAAAATTATTTTTCATTTAGTTTTCTTTTTATATTAAAATTACGGACAAAATTATTATTTTATGATAGGAATGGGAAAGTTAGTTTTATTGTGCTTCTCAAATAGTACAATCTGCGGCTAGAAAGATCAAGCAGAAACTGAGGCTGAAGGCCGGGATACATAGAATCATTCATGCGTTATACTTTGACGTATTCAACTGAAGTCAAAGTAACGACGGATGAGGTTGGCACAATGAGTACTTTGCTGACGGATAAGAAATCAGCTGTTTTTTTGTTTTCCTTATTTTATATTTTTTTGCAGCAAAGTTTTATTAAAGTGCACATTTGAAATGGAGTTAGACGACATCTTAGACTTTCTATTAATGGTAATTTGTACTATTTATTCCATTATTAATTATTATTATTATTTATAATTTATTTTAAAAATATTTTACTACAATAGAGCGAAAACAAAAAAAAAAAAAAACAAGAAGAAGAAGCAAATGAAAAATGTCAAAGTACTCAACGTACGTCAAAAGTTAAAGGTTGGCCAACTTTCATACTTTGCGTTGACGGAGACGTATTGATTGTGACAACGCTGATAAGAAAACGTGTATTTCAACTTACTTGTCAGTTGAAAAATACAACGTGTGACGGATTCTATGTGCCCCAGCCTTAACTTTCAAAACGTCAGTTGTTTTGCAGTCGAACAAAGTCTAGTGATTCATAACGCCACAATACAAAATAATTACATTGCATCATACCCTTTCAAAACGCAGTCGACAAGTATAAGCAACGCAGTAAAAAAGCAATCACGGCATCAGCTTTAAAGTTGATGCTTAAGCTAGATTCACCCATTTTGTGCGGACAAAATTTTTCTTCGGACAACATTTTTTATACGTAGTTTGAAATATCTCTGAGAGAGTGAGAGAAGTGTGAGAGAAGTTATTTTTTCAGACAACTCTCAGCTTGATTTGCTTTAATTTTAATTTTTTGTTCGGACAAAATTGAACTGAATTGCCACTAAAAATTTTTTTTCAGAAAAAGTTGAATTGAGTTGCCACATCATATAGTGTTTGCATAGTATGAAATTATGGCATTTGTTTTGCTTGTGTTGATCAACAAAGAAGTATTCTTGAAAAAAAAATTATTTGTAAAAATTGCAGGCAATGTTTTTCCACATGTTTGTTGATGGTTTGCGAAACACAAATTGCAATTTCTGCCATATTAATTCCGTTGTTTCCCTTACAATTTTAGAAGTCGTAGATGCACTAATCCGAAAGCCATAATAGCCAGCTGACTTCATTAAATCGCCGCTGCCTAATAAATATCTACGGAAACAAATATTATTACAAATTTTTAGTATTTAGTGTCAAAGGCAACCTTTCCGCTGGCGTAATGAGCTTTTTGTACCTAGGTCCTAAAATACGGAGGATATCATCAAACGTAGTGGGGTCCTTGCGATGAAAATTAACAAATGATTCCACATCATTTAAGCGCATTTCAGGAACCAATGCGTAAAGATATCCCATTGCTTTAATATTTCTTTTACTGCAATTCTCTTTTGCAATTTTTCTTTTATAAATATATTTTGCAAGTAAAAGAGCTTTTTGCATTTCAACAGCCATTAATAGAAGCAATTTTCTTTTATCATCCATGTTTTAATAAGCAAAATGTTAAAATAATACAAAATTTGCAAATTCACATTTTATTTTTAATCACTTGCTGCTTTGTTGCCACGTTGTGAAATTAATATGACTTGTTTATTTATGTAATCATATGGCAGCTTTGTTTGTCCGGGCTAATTTTTCGAAATGGATGAATCCTGTTGTAGAAAACTCTCAGAAAAAAAATATTTGTTCTTACAGAAATTTTGTCCGGACAAAATGGGCTAATCCAGCTTTAGTTGATGCGGTATATTTCAAACAAAAAGAAGAAACTGGACATCACACAAGCGTAAGTAAATTTTGTAATGACAAAGAATTAATATAAAGCACTAAAATATATTCCAATTTCCATTTCCACTCGTTCGATTGTCATTCTTTGGCTTATATTAGTCAATGGAAATGCTATTACTTTTTTTCGAGAGCAACAAAATCACCTTAATTGTTTTTATAAATGATCTATAATACTGTTGCTGCCCCTATACCAATTCGACCGATCACTTAATTCCCTGAAGCTGTTTTGGTTGCTTAGCTTCCAAAGAGTTAAGTAAATCGACTTGGACAATGGCAGACAAGGGCGCTTAGTGTCGTTCTTTGGGCTCTAGCATATTTTCTAATAACTAGAAATAAATAAGATTTAGTAACAGCATGAGTAAAACCACTATTGACTCATCTTAAAAGTAGAAACTTTCATCCTAAAGTGGTTGCTAAATATAACCTCCGGCTTTTTTGAAATAACTTCCGAGAAGTTTATAGTTTTTAGTATTTTTCTTTGCTGCAGCTTTTTTGCGCCACTAATACATTTTTTTTCTATTAATACGCGGTCTTAAAGAATAAATATAATGCACTGCATCACCTACATTCCGTAACGTCAACAAAAACAAATCACATGGTTGCATAGTTTCGGAACTATGCATACGTACATGATTTTAATACGGTAGCGCAACTGTATTCAAACTTTGCATTGATACGTTTTCGAAGTTAGCCTGACTTATCAGTGAGGAATCCAAAAAAATTAAAACTTTGAGCTTGACTCGTTACATGTTTTAATTTTATTTTATAAAAAATCCTAATGCATTATTTCGTTTGATTAACGTACGAGTATATCAAAGTTTTTTCGTCGCCTAAACAACAAAAAATTATAAATAAAAATGCGAACTTGAGACTAACAAACATTTTTTATTTGGTATAGTTAAAAATTAATTCTTCAATAACATTTCTTTTTGTCCTTTGCCACTTGTATCGACTGTTGGTTCAACCGTTCCTTAAATCGTATACCACTTCATCACTGTAACTCAGTCCATGCAAAGACGTAGTCTCTGCACGGCTGTCTTTCTGATATTATGTTAGTCTGCTTCCCAGCGTATGGCAAGCTTCTAGAGTAGGTTGGCTCATGAATATTTCCAATGATGCATCAGCAACAATTTCTCTTAAGGTTTGTAAAACTTATAAACTGCTATCGCTAGTTGATGGCAGTTAACTACCTGATGTAAAAATATGAAAGTTTACTTGCTCACAACAAATGGTGTTGATATATAAGGGAACTGTTTTTCCAATTTTTGCCTATCATGCCCTGGGGTAAAAATCCCTTTTCTGAATTATCAAAGATTGCAATGCTCATTATTTTTCTATACATCTTACAAGTCGTTTACTAGAAAATCTGATGACTGCTGATACCTGATGAGATTTACGTCGGTACCTAGCTGTGTAAGCCATAACTCGACGGTGGATCATATCACTTGGGTGATACGTTGCGTGCACCCATACCCTAGAAAGCCGAAGACATAATTCTATGCAAGAGGTCATTCCTAGTTGCGGTTTCGAAAGTTTCGGATCAGGACCGCCAACTCCCATTCCTTGCTGAAGAGTTGGAGACTATCCAACTCCAGGTCCAGAACACATGACAAGCCTGCTCACTGGATCTAGATAATTCACCCTTAGTTCTCAGTAGAGGTGAGATTGTCCTGGCCCCATAATCATTTCATGAGCGCCGCGAAACCACAACCACCACGATGCTGCCGAAGGGCGAATCTCAATAATCAGTCAGAGAACAATTAAAAGGCTAAAAAGCTGAACTCTGGGTCTTACTGATTCCCGTGGAAATAATGTGAAGTTGTCTAGTTGGCTCCCAGCTAGCCTGTAGTGAACTGGGCTGCCTTTTAACCCAAGTAATGATGATGACACAAGTAATGATGATGAGATCCGTCAAGACATATAAACGTACCCCGAGCGAGTGATGATTGCTGATGTAAAGTGGTCTCCACGCAAAGCAATCAAGCATCATGCATAAAAGTGAATAACAACCAGTTCGTGTTCTTAAAATACGCAGCCCAGCCGCTTCCTTTGAGGGTATAAAATTTTTTCAACTGGCGAAGACAGTATGTAAACTAAATGCGAACATATTGATTAGACAAATGTGTATGGAAAACTTTAAGAAACTGTTCTAAATGATTAAAAAATATATAACAATGATTTAATTGCATTAAGGCCCTGACATTTTAAAGAGATTTTATACGGAAATCTTTTTTAAATCCCAACTATTACTTAATTCTCTTTCGTTCATGTTTGTTTATTTTACAATAACAGTTTATAATAATTGCAACACTTAGTGTAATGGGTGTTAATATTTATTAACTGTCGTCTGAAAAATCGTTCACACTAGCAGCGTAAATTTGTTCATAATTTCTACGAATAAAATTTTTAAAGAAAATAGTTTTACTTGAACTGCAAAGATTGATTTCATTATTGAATCACATTTTTGAGGCGCGATTTTGGGATTTGTTATACGGTCTTATTCTTTGAACCGTAATAGAAGTATAAGCGAGGTTTATATTATATTGTGTGCTATTATATCTACTACAGCAAACAGCGTAAAAGATAAAATTGAGCATTAAGGGGGGGTTAGAAACGTCATTTTTATAGATGTGGTCATGTATTTTGAACAATAATAACGAGAAACTTAAAACTTAGAGAATCTGTAACAGCTGTAATATTTTTTTGAAAACTTATTTAACCCAAAAGCGATTTTTTGTTGCAAAAATAATTAATCACCCTAATTCTGTTTGGCGACGGCAATACATGACAATGGCATTTTTTATCGTTTGTTGTAAATCTGTATTCTCGTTGGCAATATTGCCATTTATTGATGACTGGTAGCATATGTTTGGTATTCTAAAAGAAAGTTTGTTGATGTTGCCTTTTATTGCCATTGATATTGTTATCTGTGATTTTGGTGTCGTTCTGTTAAAAATAAAAATTTAAAAAGATTGAAAAAACTAAAAATACAAAATAAAATAAAAAAAAGTACAAATAAAATAGAAAATGGAAAAAATTAAAATTACCAACGCCAACCAATTTGAAAAATTAGTATAAGAATTGGGAAAAAATCCATCACTTGCCAGTGATGGTAAATTGACGCAGTGTTCCTAATAATTTTAAGAAACAATGGGAAAGTGTTGCGGCTGCTTTAGAGCACTTGGCCCACCAAAGAGTGATGGATGGCAAAAGGTATAGTATGTAGTTCTTTATAAATACATCTTTGACATAATTCTTTTTACAGATTTGACGCGACTTAAAATTTGATTTTAATTTATTTTGATTTTTAATTTATTTTTGGTTCAATTTAATACCAAATTAGTACTGATGTTTTGTTAAAGTGATGTTGCCACAAAATCGACGACGTCGCCAAATAGAATAAGGGTGAATATAAAACGTTACTTGGATTTAACATAAAATTATTGCGAACAGCTTATTGTGGGTGAAAAGTTTCTCAATATTTTTTAAATGAACATTTACATTATTAACCCAAAAGTAGACAAATTTTATAATAAAAGAAAAAATAAAATTTCGAAAAACTAAAGCTTCAATAAAACCAAATTTCACCTCACTAAAAATTGATATTTTAGAAATTTATCCGTATTTCTTATTAAAAACATAAATTCGAAAATTAATAAAATGAAAGCAGAAAACAGATTTTCATCATTTACACTTTTTTATATATATTTATATTAAATATTATTATTAATAAATATCTTTTTTTCTTTTTAACGATCTTTTTTATATATTTTTTTCTTTTCGATATTTCGCTTTCCTTTGGAAAGCTTCTTCAGGAAAAAAATTTTTATTTTTTTAAAAGATATTTATTAAAGATAAATAAAAAAAGATCGTTTAAAAAAATACTATAAAAATTATTATTAATAATATAAATTATATCTGTCTTCATTTCTTTTCTGTCTTTATTTCTTAACAAAATGGGCCAGTTATTCTAAAATTAATTTGAATCCCAATTTTATTTAAGTTTATCTACATATGACTTAGTGTTGCAATATTGCAAATATATTTTTTAATATGGGCACAGGTATACAAAAACAATTTTTTGATTTGCTTAGTGTGAACACATTATTGACAACTATGCGTTATGATGGATGTGCTGTTTTCAGGTTTGTTTAAATTTATATGGGTTTTAATATGGCAAAGGTTTCTTTGTTTATTCCTTTGTCTTTTCATCTTCTTCTGTTAGAAATTCTAGTTCTAGTTCTCTCGTTATAATAATGCGTACTGATACAAATGTTTACAGTGTCTAAACAGAGAATAACATTACAAACATATTCAGTTTTAAAATTAAAGGGTATAGAAACAGGAGTGCACTATTTCTAATAAAAATTAAACATGTTCTTTCTTCTTCTGCATTAGAAGGAGTAAAATATCCGGTATCCGGCCTTGTGACCGCAATGAAAGGCCACAACGAGTTTTTCACAATGAAGTAGGAGGAACATGGACACAGGATTACTGTTACATTAATATTGTAGAAAAATCGTTAATAACATGTAAGGAAGCTTAGTTTCATTCTCTGTAAAAAGCCAAGATCATTGCCAATTGTATATTTGCTATTCATTTCGATGAATGTGATTTTTCCGAATAATCGGTATACAGTAATTCATAAAACCTTGGATAAATTGGCTGCGATTTTTATTATCTGCTGGTTTTAGGTTCTAAGCAAGTCGAAAATTTTACGTCTGAACTCACTGCGTTGTGGTTCCTGGAATGTAAAATTGTTAAGTATAACGAATTTATGTTAACACTATCTCTTGCTATTCAAAAGTTTCAGCGGTAATTTACCCATTTTTCTAATGTTTTTTATTACTGATGTTAAGTTCTTTTTTTAGTATAGCGATTAGCTCTTATAATTCCGAGTTATTTGGGTTTCCTAAATCTCTTAGAGGACAAAAAATAATTGACGCTTTGGTATTTTAATAGGTGGACAGTATGTTAGTAAGTAAATGGGCTGAATATATTCACTTTTACCAATGTAAAGTAGAAATATGATAATTAATAATGGAATATGCTGTCGGGCAAATGTAAACTTCTAGAACTTTATACAGAGTTTTAAATCACATTTTACAGCAAAGCTTAGCTTATCTTGTCAATGCAGTCCCGTATTTCTTCAGATTGTCAGTAGTTTTGGGTTATCCATGCAAATTCGGTCTTTAAAATGACCCTAGAGAAAACAATCCAGCGGCGTTTGATCGAGAACGAGGCGGCCAAGTTGATAAATTACGCAAAATGATAATTTCTCAGTTAGAATAACTGAATTATTTGGGTGACTTAATAAAATTAAAGGTCACTAATGTCAACATTAACCAATTGTGGCCACAAACATTTGGTTATCGTGGCTTGGTAGATGGAGCCTAATTACAAACCGCACCATACGATCATTTTTTATTTGTTTGGATGTAATGATTTTTCGAGGACTGTTTGTGGATTTTGCTAAACCCATATGCCACACTTTTGTTAGCTTACATAACCGCTTAGTTGAAAATGCGCCTTATCATTAATGATGATTTTGTTGGAAAATGCGTTGTTTTGGTTGCCAATTCAAAAACGCTAGACATGAACTAGGGTCGGTCGGCTTGATTACTTTTTTTTTTAAAGAGGAGTAGCACTTCAGACAACATTGCCTATTTAGTCAAATACCGTGCTACATTCTTTAGGAAAGGGATAGAGAAGCGATACGGGTGGTGAAAGCAGAAGGATAATTGGAAATTAACTGCCGTATATCAGACAGCACAGCGACCAGTGAGTATGCCTTCATCGCTGAGCAGCCCCACCGACGGGCAATTTTTATTTTTGTAGTGAAAAAAAACCAAGGTCTTCGTTGGGAATCGAACCCACAACCCCCCACTACCTATTAGCCTACAGGGGCACCCTGGCTTTGTTAACTATGGGCCTGTCAAATCCTTTTTGAAGTATGAAGGCAGAGATGGGGCTTTAATAATTTGTGTAGTTATTTTTAATCCGTGCTTTCTACTTCGAGGAATTTTGAGTTAATTCACACATGTTTGGATAGGGCTGGATAATGAATCGTTATAATTTTTAACGCAGCTTTTCTTTAATTGGCATTTGCTATAGGTTGGCTTTAAAACTACCAAAACAAATTTAGTAGTACCTATGTAAGTTTCAACTATATAAGCAAAAAAATCATACCACGTTTTTGGATAACATCCTAAAAACGGTAGTTTTTACATTTTCCCTATTCAGACAGCACAGCGACCAGTGACTATGTCTTCATCGCTGAGCAGCCTCACCGACAGGCAATTTTTATTTTTGTAGTGAAAAAAAACCAAGGTCTTCGTTGGGAATCGAACCCTCAACTCCCATATTTACAAGCTAGTGCACTACCTACTAACCTACAGGGGCAACCATCTTGTCAGGGAGAAATTTCTTGCGGTGTTCCACAGGGCTTAGTGTTGGTGGCTTCTTATTATTATTTTTCATCCATGATTATTCTTAAACAGGTTGGGATTTTTAATAGTCAAGATGAAGATCTTTATGCAAAGGGTTGCGCAAAGTGCCTCCAGCGATTCCCAATTATTGCGAACTGCGGCGAGTTGATGTTTCAGACTCACTCTCAATATTTTGTTGTACAGCGCCTATGTTTGCATAACTGCGCCACTGTGCTCGTAGTGGCAACAATATTGTTAGCCTCTTTTTTAGCCATGAAATTATGCACAGCGGCTTCAGGAGGAGCCTTATTACGAAAATCTCTGCTCGAGTTTTACGAAGTGAAACAGAGAAATTTTCACCATTTTGTTAGTAAATTTTTACAATTAAAAATTTTTTTCCCATTATTATTTTTATTTTATTCGACCTTTTTTATTTTAATAAAATATCTTTTTTTTCCATTTGTTAATAATTTTTGTTATTAAAAATTAATTTTCCTGAAGAAGCTTTCCATGGGAAAGCGAAATATTGAAAAAATATATCGTTAAAATTTAACTAAAAAGACCGTTTAAAAGATTAAAACATATTTTATTAATTATTTTTTCCAGAATGCAACGTTTCATGCTTAAAATTTCCCAACATTTAACGAAATCATTGTCAAAGGATAACAGCTCATTTTTTTTTTGTATTTTCTTATTTGTCAGACAATTTCATTTCTAATCTTAAATTTCTCCACTCTATACAAGCGGCTTGATTTGAAGTAGAAATTAAGTTTATTTATTTATTTATTTATTATTATTATTAATTTAATTTTTAAAAAAGTAAAAACTGTACACCTTCATACGTCCTACTTAATTTTACAAGTATTTTGTTTCCTTAATTTGAGTGAGAAATTTCACATATGAAAATATCTTCTTGGTTTTCATAGCATGAGCTTGAATCCTTTATGAAATCTTTCATTACTTTTAAATGAATTTTATATGAAAAACTGTATGAAACAAGATGTTTTTTTTTTGGGAAGATCCTCACTTAAGTACAGAAACAAAGAATAGATTTTGTTTTTAAATAATGTGTTGGCTCACATTTTTATTTTATTATTTTTTACTATTTTTTTTGACACTGATGCTGACTTGTGTACATTTTTTTTCGTGCTGGCATTTTATTAAGGAAAACAAGTTCATTTACTAATCTACTCTATGTTTAAATTTGTGGGTCACTATGCAAAATGTCCCCAACTGGAAATAGCAAAAAGTCTCAGAAATGTGTGATATTTTTACAAATCAGAAGTATCCTCAATTTTGTAAAGGTACCCAAATAAGTACCCAAATTAAACTGGATAATTGTTGTAATCCTAAGCAGAAAAGTTTGGGACATATTGTGTTTATGTTTTTCAAATATTAAATAAAATTGCAAAACTTCAATTAAAATATAAATTTTTAAAGCTCGACAAAAATCCGGCTTTGTTTTATTGAAGTTCGAAATGCGAGTTTATGTAATCCCCAAAATTCTCGGTCCCGGTTCTTTTTAAAAAAAGAGAACTAGTATAAGCATAGTTGCTTAAACTTCAATTAGTAAATCCTTTATGGGACACCCTATATTAATATGTTGGAAAAAGTCAAGGGATGAAATTAACTGTAGTTTGTATGGATTATACTTGAAACTATTTGTGTTGGAGAAGTTTACTCATCTGTATTATGCATTAGTAGAAAAAATAGTTTAGAAATTATTAGATATAGGTTACAGGTTTAGTTCTGAATTATTAATTATTTCCTACAAATCTTCCTACTATTGAATTATTAAAAACTGAAGATAATAATTAATATTCTAAGTTAAATAAAAACCCTTCGATAAGTAAACTATTCATAACTTAACAGAATTTTATCGGACATTTTATTGGAGATGCCATATTGTCATTGTTACAAAGGAAATTGTTACTCGCTAAAATTTCACTTGTTAATTTTCAAGGTGACTACTAGGTTTATTGTTAATTTAGCAAAAGAATTTGAAATTTGCCTCGCTATAATTTGACAATTGTGTCATTTACTGCACAGAAAGCTAGGTAGTTATCACCTATCATCTACTTCCTTAAGGGCCATATCACGCATAGAAGTTTGGAAGTAGCTAAAGTATGCCTACATGCTCTACTATTCTAAGAACGTGTAAGATATTTGCAGTCTTGCAAACAAATCTGTCTTAGAACTGGAACATCTCTGACGCTCGGTGCCAAAAAAAAAGAGTGCTGTGACAATCTAAGACAATATTTTCGTAGGACAGATGAACCTTACAATCTCATCTGTGCTGCAACTGGAGAGTATTTAAGGTTCTAAATAGTGTGAATACCAAACTGTTTAGCCTTCTCATAAAGAAAAAAAAATAGTTTCACTTATGCTTTTCATTTGTTCCATAGATTGGCCGCTTGATCGTTGAAATCACTTTTATCTATTTCTTAATGTTAGTTAAAAAAAATTTTACAGACACCCTATACAATCTGTACACGTCGCCTCTGGTAGAAAGCAATTTTAATTCGCTATGAAAGTGTGATAATTTTCCGGACTACAGGCAATTGGAATTTTTTTAGGTCGTTCTAATAGGAAATATTTTTTTTAAATTATAAAAGTTGATCGAAATTCAAAATTTTAAAATTTAAGAAAAACTATTTTTGCCGAAACTCCAAGCACAATCTAATTTTTACAAGTATATTTTTAAAAATAATAAATAATTAAAAAAATAAAGGGTTTTTAACAAGAAGTTTGTTTTCTAAAACAAAATAAAACAAAAACTTTTTATTGTTATGTGCTTAGATTTTCCGACGGGGCTAAAATTACTTTTATTTGGGTATGGTTTCCCGTCGACCCTCGTCAAATTTGGTTTGTGAACAAACCGGTTTCGGCTGTTTGCCATCTTCAGTGTTCTTTTCGTGCTCACGAAAAGAAGAAGAACACTGAATTTGACGAGGGGCGACGGAAAACCGTACCCAAATAAAAGGGACTTTTTATTGTATTACGAAGAGAAAAGTTCGGCAATTATGAGTGAAAAATGATATCTGGCAAATATCCAGATCAAAGTTTTTAATCGCTTTTTGGCAAAATGGCGTTTGTTAATCATATCATGGATTTTGAGTTTTAAGGCTGCAATCGATTCGATTGGCTTCATATAGACTCTGTCCTTAATATAGCACAATAAAAAATAATCCAGTAGTGTTATGTCACACGATCTGGCTGGCCACTTAAGTGTCGATTGTCGTGAAATTATGCGATCGGGAAATTTGGTTGTCAATTTATTGATATTGTCATTGGCTCTATGACATGTGGCACCTTCCTGTTGAACCACATGTCAGTGATATCCATGTCGTCAATAATAGTCCAAAATTAAGTTGTTAGTATCTCACGATAGCGTGATCCATTGACCGTTACCTCATTTCCAGCCTCATCTTCGGAAAAAAAACATAGCGCACCATACAGTGAAACGTTGAGCACGCAAAGGCTTTTCTCAATAAACACTCTAGGATTTTCAGAGACCCAAATGTGAAAATGGGCTTTGTCTGAAAAAATGATTTTTTCAGTCGGTTGTTCCTAAATAAATTGTTCCTGAATGGCAATGTGAATTGAATCTTGTAAAGTTTTAAAATGAAATCCTTACAGAAAATTCGCCATTTGATAGTTTTGGATAATCCCAATTGTTAAGTACATCGAGGAATTGACAAATTTGGTTCTGCCTTAACACTATGGCTCACGGCTGATATTTTCAGTTGAATGACCCGGTCGAACACGCGTTCGTGTTCGCAGATTTTGAATCAAATTTAACGACCAAATTCTTAACAGCGATTGTCCGAAAATATCACGAATTTTACGAAATGTAACTTTAACAGAACTCCCCTTTTTTATAGTGGATTTTAATTATTTTAATGCGATTTTCGTGCGAAATTGAATTCATTGTAACAATTACCAATGCATCTACTACGAATACGTTAAAAAACAAAATGTCAAAACTATCATGTAGTTGATGTTGCCACAATTAAGTAACAAACTTCTTGTTAGAAACCGTGTCAGATAAAACTTTTGCTTTGCTTGCGTCAGAGTTTCGCTTTGACATTTGAGTTAAAATGTACGTAAATGTATGAAAGTTGCCACATAAAGCACTTTTGACGCAGCGCAAAGCGAAAAGTTAACCAACATTCAACTTTTTGCGCGCTTTGACAAACACCTGGCTTTTATTATTTGTGTTTGTGTGTTTGTGTGTGGGCGTAAACAAAAAATTCATGAGTATTGTCAAAGTTTATTGTGACATACACCACTTGATTTACGCTTTTGCTTTAAAGTTTCAAATGTCACGCAAAGCAACAAAGTTTTATCTGACACGGCCTTAAATGTTAGTAAAAAAATATGTTACAGACATCGTTTTTCATGTACACATCGGCGGAGGTAGAAAGCGATTCCAATTCGCTATGAAAGTGTGATAACTTTCCGGACTGCAGGCAATTGTAACTTTTTTACGCCGTTTTAATAGGCAAGGTGTTCATTTCCTATTTTTTTATTGTAAATTATTATTTTTGAAATTGAAAATTTTAAAATTCATTAAAACCACTCTATTCAATATAAATTAAGTTTATGCCTTAAACAGCAAGGCGGTAGATTTTAAGTAGATTATTTATATATTTTAATTTTTAAAGTATATTTATAAAATAAGTAAGTATAAGTATATAAGTAAGTATAATTACATTTGAATAAAAAGTTAAATTTAAAGTCAAAATATCTTTTGTAGAAGATTGGTTTAAGATTTCTTAACATTTGATTTTTCGTTTAACTTGCAATATGGCTAAAACTGTATTAAAAACAACATCACACATTTTGTAGTTTTTTGTTGGTGGTCCTTCCCTTATCACGTGATTATGATGAGCTGCTACTATTTAAGCATTTTTAATTGCAAATCACGTCTACATCTTATATTTTCTTTTTAATACAAACTTCTATACATCGCAATTATCGTTACAACTTTGGACTAAAAAAAAATCACCAACTTGGGATAAACTATTTAAATGAACAAACATTTGTTGTTGAGTTGGCAGATTGCATGCATATCATGTGCTAAGTACAACTCACATAAGATCTTTAAAGAAATAGTGAAAATAAATGAAAGATAACGTCATAACTGTTGCTTATAATACATAATTTTTGTACTGTATGTAATTTAAGGTGTTTGTTCATGTAAGATTTTATACTGATTTCTCTTCTTGTTCTCTGCCTATTAAGTTATCACACTCAATGTATGAACTACAAAAATTAATGGTAAATTTAATTCATAAATACTTCTTCGTATTGCTTCAAAATTATTTTTTGCAAATTTTGCGATTTGTGATAAAGGGTGGTTTTTGATGAATAAGTAGTAGTCTTTTCATTGATTTAATCTACATAATAATCAAGCTAGACATTTAAGCTTTTTTCTAGCTATTTTTAGCAATATTTTCTTTTACCTAGCTAAAAGCAAAGCTTAGAATTAAGCTTTCCCAAAGATGTAGCCATTTTTTAAATACCAATACAAGAAAGTCATAAATATTTTTCTTTTAGTCAATGTTAATTTGTTCTCGATTTCTTTAAATATAAATATTTATTCATCGATTCCTTTAAATATAAATATTTATTAAAAAAACATATTTGAAATGTATTGCTAATATATGAGCAGACATACTTTCCTCCGCAGTAATATATCTCAAATATATTTTTTGAATAAAAAATATTTTATGAGAATATTATAAAATATAATAATTATAGTTATTTGACCTTTTTAATATTTAATTAGTAATTTAGCATTAGTTTTAGACCTAATCTAGTGCTTAAATAATAAATTACTAATTAAATATTATAAAATATTTATTTTTACAAAATCTAGCACACATTAATGTAGACTAAATTAAAAATGATTCCAAAAAATAAAATTTTTTATTAATTTTTTTTAGTAATTAATTTTAAGCACAAGGTCTTATTTAATAAAAATTTTTTTAAAAAACTTTATTTTTTATTATATTTTCGATATTTCGCCACACCGTTGGTTGGCATCATCAGGAAAAACCAACGGTGTGGCGAAATATCGAAAATATAATAAAAAATAAAGTTTTTAAAAAAAAAAAATTTTTTATTAAATAAGACCTTGTGCTTAAAATTAATTACTAAAAAATATTAAAAAAGGTCAAAAAAATTATAACTATTATTTTTTATTAATATTTTTTTTAAATCCTTATGCTTTTCGGTTGTGATAATATCGGGCTTTTCAATAAAAAGTTTATTTTTAAATTGTGGCAACACCTACCAAAATGATAGTTTTGACATTTAGTTTTTTGACGTATTTGTAGCAGGCGCCTTGGCAATTGTTACAATGACTTCAATTTCGCTCGAAAATCGCATTAAAATAATTAAAATCCACTATGAAAATGGTGGTTCTGTTAAAGTTACATTTTGTAAAATTTGTGATATTTGCGGACAAAAAAATCGTCTTTCTGAGACCGCTATTAAGTCTTTAAATTTGAGGCGACAGGCTCAACTGGGTCGTTCAATTGAAAACATCGCAGGCGTGAGCCACAGTGTTGAAGCAGATCTAAATTTGTCAATTCCTCGACGTACTTAACAATTGGGATTATGTAAAACAACCACATGGCGAATTTTTCTTGCGGATTTGATTTTGAAGTCGACGAACCATTCAAATCACTGTAGATTCGTTCAATTCATTCAGGAACAACCGGTTAGTTATTCTGAAAGGGTATGTCAACAATCAAAATTGCCGCATTTGGGCTTGTGAAAATCCTAAAGCGATTATTGAGAAGTCTCTGCATGTTCAACGTGTCACTGTATGCTGCGCTATGTGGTCTGGAGGCGTGATTAGGCCGTTTTTTCAAAAAAGAAGCTAGAAATGCGGTAACAATCAATGGATCATGCTATTTCGGGATGCTAACAACTCAATTTTGGGCTATAATTGATGAAGTGTATATGACAGACATGTGGTTTAAACAGGACGGTGCCACATGTCACACAGCATATGAAACGACCAATTTAATGCAAACCAAATTTCCCAATCGCATAATTTCATACCACTGGACTGTTTTTTCTATGGCTATGTTAAGGAAAGAGTCTAGAAAACAAAAATAAACTTCGAGTTGAAAAACCCTTTATTTTTTGAATAATAAACATTTTATGAGAATATTATACTCAATAATTGTTGTGATAATATACAACGAACACTGACCAGTAATAATTACACCGTGACTTGATAATGATGTGTTCACATTGGAAGCGCTCGCCTTCAACAGCCAGATAAGACGGGATATGACAGCCGTAAAAAAATATGTTCATATTGAAGAAATAGTAAAAATTTTGTGAAAAAATGTTAAATATAGAATGTTTTTTACAGAGCCATGAATTTTGAAATAAAATAAAACAAGATGAATTTTTTTTTAATTTATCATGAAATTTAATTTATAAAAAAAATAAATATTTTTATAACAAAACAATTTATTGTGGATTTTCTCTTAAACATATCACAAGTTGAAAATAATATTCGTCGCATTCAAATAAATAGACTTTGTTGTAAGTCATTTAAACCAACCTGTTTGATATAAGAGTAAACACAATACAACATGTTTCAAGTGCATTTAAATAGTGCCAACTATTAAATATGGCTACTTTTTTCTATCATACACAACATCCAACATAATATTCTTATTTGTAAAACCGTTTTACATATGGCAACATTAGTAATAGTTAAGATATGTATGTGTACATGAGTGAGTGAATGCAAGTGTGCATTAGGGAAATAAATATTTGTTTTTGTTTTCGTTGTTGGTTTGGTTTTGTTTTACTCTTTTGTTATCGTAATTTTTGCCGTTGTTTATTGTATGAGCTTTCATTTCACTTGCATCGCATTAACGGTTGCCAGACCCGACGATTTATTGCTGTTGTGACGATTATTGTGTATACATATGTATAATGCACTTTTTTTCTATTAAAATTGAACAAAGTTCTTCTGTTGAACAATAACAATATGCTTGTATGTATAAAACTTTGTTAATAAAAAAATTAAAACGCAAACTTAGGAAATAGTTTTGAAAATTTTGAAATGAACTAAAATAATTTAATGTTATTTGATATTTTTTATTTTTATAAGAATGTAATAGTTCTATTTTATTTAATATTATGCTACTGGCCCATTATTTTCCAACGATGCGAAAAGATATTAAACCTGAGTAACGAAATTGCCCAGAAAAAAATATGATTAAAATTATCGGTTTTAGGTTTAACCAATAGGATTTAGCGTTTTATCTGGAAAAGCTGAGATTGCATCAAAATAAAATGTAAACAAATGTCAAATGAATCCAGAAACGCTAAAGAAATAACTAGTATATGTAAATCGCTGTTTATCAAAAAATTAAAAGTATATGTACTTTGAAATAAAATTTGACGATTATTTTTAAAATTATGTGGCAGCCGTCACAACATTAACTTAATACTCGGCAGCGACCGACTGGTTGTTTGTTGACTATTGTGTTGTTGTATGACTAGTTCGTTATGTTTTATTGTGTTGGGACTTGTGATAATGTTTTGTTTAAGAGCCGGTTTAGTCTTAGCGTAGATTTTAAACGTCATAGATGTTTAGTGCTGTGTAGTCTAGTGAAATAAGGTTTTTCTAAGTTGTATTTGTATTGTTTTTTTTCTGGTACTTTATTAAATACTGCGACTGTTCATTTTCATGTATTGTACTTGTTAAATGCGCGTCGGTTTATAAAGTTAATAACAAACGCCATTACAAATTGTGGTAATAAAAATAATTTAAACAACTTCATAATAATTAATTTTGTACAGATTTTGGCAAAGTTTGTAAAGATTTAATGTAAACTAGTGAAAAGTATTACTAATTGTCGAGTTGCGTAAAATAAAATGGTAGATGATATTGCAATCGGTTACTAATATAAAATAAAAAAACAAAACAAAATTATACATACATACATATGTGCATGCATATGTACATATGTAAATATGAAATAGAAATTAAGCAAAAAGTTGATAAAAATAATAATTTCCAAAAAATCAAATTCAATTTATTGAAAAATGAGTGAAACCCCAACAAACTCAACAACTAACATGTCACGCGAAGAGGAAGCAGAGGAGGTGCGCACTTTATTAGAACGCCACCAGGAACGCATACGACTTGATCTAACCAATACCGAGTTACTAACAGTTTTAGTTAAAAATTCGGTATTAACTCAATCCGAAGAGGATCTACTACTCAAGCCCCACAATGCTGCTGCTCAGACATCATCAGCCCCATCTAGTATTGGCCTTACAAAACGTAAATTAAGTGCCGTTATTAGTAATGCTAGTGGTACTAGCAGCAGTGCGGATAGTACTACAAGTGCAACAGTTCCAAACAACAGTGTCAGCACTTCGCGTAGTGCCAGCGTTGTGGGCGATAATGCCCAAAGTGATAATCGTTCGATTACACCCTCTGTAATCAATCAACAGCAGAATTCGGATAATTTAAGTGATATTTATAGTACGAAAGAGGAACTGAATCAGCATATTTTAAATGATGTTGAAATAATACGTTTGCAATGTGCCAATTTAATTGAGATCATTGCCAAAAGTGGTTTTGAAAAATTTAAACAATTTTGTTATGCCATCGAAAATGAGTGTCCCCAATTGATTGAGGATTTAATAAATGATCGTCTAAAATCTGGTAAGTAAATTAGTGAATAATTTTTGTCATGCTGTTTTTCTTTATATTTATACTTGCTAATTGTTGTTGTTGTAATATGATTCAAGGTCTAGTGTATAAACTGTATTTTTTTTTTTATTAGTTATGTGCTGTCAGCAAAATTAATAAAATTGATAAATGAAAATACCGCGTTTATGTTGTAGTTAGTCCATTTTTCATAAAAAATTTTACTCAAAATTGTTTTCCAAGAAAATTATGTAAAATATGCAATCAATATTAAAATTAAGAACCATTTTTTCACTCATCCTCAAAGAGACCAATAAAAGTTTTAGTCCTGCAGATAGCAATTTTATCAAAATAAACCTCTAACAGAAGTTTTTAAATGTCCTTACTTCGTAAACGAAAAGTTTCTGCAAAACTTTAAGGTCCAGAGTATAGAGCCAAATCTATGAAATGGTATACATTAACAGATAACCACAAAATACTATTACTCGAGTTAGGTTCTATTTCACTGCAATTTCATTCCTAAATAAGTTGTAATTAAGTTTTAGTTTTCTTATTAAGTCTGGGGAAGTCAATTTCATTCGGCAAGTTTAATTTCATTCGGCAAGTTCAATTATTTTTAGTCAAGTAGAATTTATTTTTGTTATTCTCTTGAATAATTAATTTTAACAATTTTATTTTTTGAAAAAATTTTTGAATTTAATCTACGTTAATTTGTGCTAATAATAAATATTTTAGGATATTTTTATAAAATATTTATTATTCAAAAAATCTATTTGAAATTAATTACTGGGGGGAAAGCATATCTAATGGTCATTTCGCTACTGCTCACATAGGTCATTAAGGGATTTTATCTTTTGTATAGAAAATTCCAGAGCCAAATTGATTAAATGGGAGTTTTCATTTAAACAACGCAGAAAAAAAGAAAACAAAACAAAACTGAAAAACACTTCTATGGAAAAAAACAAAGCAAAGAAAAAAAAAACAAAATTTTTTTAAGGAAATTAACGTAGAATAAAATAATTAATGTTATATAAATATTAAATAATTGGGAAAGAGGCGAATATGGACAAATTTGCCATTACTATTTTTTTTTTGTTTATTTACATATTTAGCACAGATGCTATTAAAATAATACAATTGCCATTATTATTAGATAACAAAAAGAATTTTTTACATTAAAAAATTATGTCTAATATAATGTATTAAATTTCTTTTAAATATATAAAAATTTATTTCATTTTTCAATTCTAGTGGAATTTCATTAAAAAGATTAAGGCCCTTATATAATGGTGAATTTTGACTAAAGTTTGTTCTTCTAAAATTTATTCTAAAATCAGTAGCATTTCGCAAATTGTAGGGTTGAACATCAGCTACATAAAACAATTGCCTCTGCATATATCTTGGCATCATTCCACTTCTTATTTTATAAATATACAACAGAACATTCATTATAATTCTTTGGTTGACCGTTAGCCATTGTAGCTTCTGCAGCATATCCCTGATGTGCGTTAGTCTATTACAGCGAAGAATGCATCTCATACCCTTGTTTTGCAACTTTTGAAGTCTGTTTTTCATTTGCTGTGTGTCCAGGAATAGTAAGGAAGAGCAATATTCAAAGTGAGGCTTTATCGTAGTGTTATATATTTTTATGAAAGTAGACGTTGACAGTTGGCATCGAATTCTTCTAAGAAATGCTATTTTTTTGGAGATTTTTTTGCAAATATAGTCGAAATGCATTTTGAACTTCCAATTTTGATCGAGAATCACTCCCAGATATTTATTTTCTGGCCCCATTTCTATAAACATATTCTCCATAATTACATTTTCTGTTGTGCTTGAATTTATGACCATGACTTTTGTTTTGTTTGTATTGAGTTTTAGCTTATTCATTTTTAGAATAATTTCCACTTCTTTTAATTCCCTATTAACAATACGAACACACTCATCTGCATTTTTGCCACTTATGTAAATAAGGGCATCATCAGCAAACATATATACTTTAGCTTCTCTCAAAACTTTTGGTAAATCATTTATGTATATTATAAATAGTAGAGTTCCCAAAACTGCTCCCTGTGGTATTCATTTTCAGCTTTCATTTCATTTTCAGACATTTTCAGCTTCTGATAAAAATTCCGCGCATTTTGTTCTCTGTGTTCTTTTATCAAGATAACTCAAAATCCATTTTAGTTCGTCGCCTTTTATACCATACTTTTCCAGTTTCATCAGCAATATTTCTCTGTTTATCGTTTCGAATGCTCTTTTTAGGTCCAGAAAAACTGCCACCACACAATTTCTTTTTTCTACTTCAGATTTCCATTGAGAAACTACAAGGTTATGTCTAAAACCAGATTGCGTTTCATGCAATAAATTATTGTTTTCAAAGTAGTTACTCAATTGAGAGTATACCACTTTTTCCAAGATTTTGCTTATTGTCATTATCATATTTATTGGTCGTATTTCATGTGGAAATATTAGCTGCATTGGATTTGCTTTGAATTGAGACAACTAACTATGTTCTAGTTCATTGTTAATTCTTGTTTAGTTTTAGTTACAGCTTATTTCTAGTTAAGTTCTAGATTAGTTTGTTATTAGCTCAGTTTAAGTTAAGTTCTATTTTAGTTCTAGGTTCCTTCTAGTTCAGTTTGGTCTAGAAAATTAAAAAAAAAAGAAAAGTTCAGTCAAGTTCCGGTCCGGATTACTTTAATCTCACTCCTAGTCAAGTTTCATATCAGCTTTAGCTAATTTTATTCTAGACTTAACTAAGATTAAGTATAATTTATCATATTTCTAGTTCACTTACACTTAAAATTTAGTTCAAAATTGCTTTAAACTAAGTTCTACTTCTAGGTTCAGTTTCGCTAAAATAAAATCCTAGCTGAGTTCTGTTTCTCTGTTTAGTTGTATCCCAGGTCTAAAAAAAATTTGGCTCTATTCTGGGTCAATTCAAGTTCTTTCCCAGTTCGGAAATGGTTAGATTCTAATTCGGTTTAATATTATAATTCGTTAGTTTAAATTAAGTTCAGTACTAGATTATTTCAATTTAAGTTCAGTTTTTTTTTGTATATCTAGACTGTCAGTCAGCGAAAGACTTTAAGAAAGAATGTATTTTAGTTTTTTTCTTTTGTATAAAAATGCTAATTTTATATTTAACTCACAAAAGTTCCGAATGCATCCTGAAATTAATTTTTGTTCTTGTTAATACTTTAAAAACTTATTACGAAAAGGTTAAATAGTACATCAATACCTCGCTTTGCGTCATTTCGTTTTGTATTTTTTTCGAAGATGTGTCGCTGCTTAATTATTATTAAATTTCACTGTGCGTCGTTAGATTTTCTAGTTTGCGTTGTTTTGGATTATTTTGGAAATGCCTACTTAACAGAATTTCCATATCTAAAACAGAAAAATCTGCGCCAGGATTTACCGCTAGCCAGGACAGACTCACTTTTCTTCTTGGTGGTAATGAAAATTGTGATTTAATATTTAAACTATTTTTCATTTATCAATCAGAAAATCCAAGATCTATGAAAGTTTATTCAAAAAACTCCGCTTCCTGCCCACTGGCGAACAAACAAACAAGCATAAATGACAATATCATTATTTCAAAATTGATATTTCAGAAATAAAAGCTTTGAATTTGATCTTAATAGACAATGTTCTTGGCCACCCAGTTTATGTTATTGAGTTGTTAGAAAACGTGAAATTTGTATTTCTGCCGCCTAATACGATACCAGTTATTCGGCTGATGGATCAGAGAGTAATATCGACTTTTAAAAATTAATTGTCTTCAACGAACATTTAAATTTCTTTTAAGTGGACAAGACATCACTATCATAACATGATAGGCTTATGTTAGAGTTTTGGAAAAAGTTCAGCATTATGAAAGCTATAGAAATTATTTCCGATTTGTATGAGGAGATTAAATCACCTTGCATGAATTATGATTGGCGTAAAATATGGCCTGAATGTATTCACTGAATATGCTCTGCGAAAGTTGATGGTATAACAGCTGTTCTAATTTAGTTAGGGAGTCTAATTTTGAACGTAGGGGCGAGACTGACATAAGTAAATTGCTAACCTCGTAAAACCAAGAATTCTCAAATGAAGAACTACTGCAACTGGAATTGTAATTGGCTAATGAAGAGAATGACAGTGATCGTTCAATAAAAATCTCCGAAGAATAAAATTTAACCTTCAAAAAAATTCCCAAAGCGATTCGTTTCATTGATGAAGCTATGGAGAAACGATTCTGACATCGGCAGGAGTTGCAAAGTGTCGCAGGCTGTAGCTACGAATATCAAGTGCTGCAAGGAAATTTATTTTATGTTCAGGAAATATTGGACCAATTTTTTGTGAAAGAAAGCCGACTTACGACAGACAGTGTTTAATTTTAATTTTAAGTAGTTATTTTGTTTTGATTAAATACATTTATTTTTGAATGTATATAATAAAATTTTATATTAATTTTGTTTCTCAATGTTTACTTTGTTCAATTTCCCTTTTTAAAAAGTAATGTTTTTGCAACCCTGGAACCTATCTTTGATCATTATATGCTTCACTATAGAAAATCTTAATTCACTTGTCGTGTTTTTTGGAACGTAACCCCGACGCAAAGAAAGGTATTGGTGTGTAGTACACACTGTGTAATGTTTTCACTCTTAAAGCATTTCAGTTCTTTTTTGTCTTCTGGTGTCGTATAAATTATAATTTATAAATTAATGGTGTATGAGAAAGAGCTAATAAAACTCTAATATTGTTTTTATTTATTTCATTTTGCAACACAATCAACATTTAATAGCAGGAAATACAATAATACCTGTTAGGATTTTTTAAATAGTGTTTTAGTTATCACCAGTTTTTTGTTTTAAATTTAAATTTTATTTAATTTAAAAGTAACTTAAATCTTCGATTATTTGGTATTTTTTTTTATTAGCGTACGCAACCTGTCGATGAAATACGAGAGAAATAAAATGTGACATATAAATTGAATGATTTATGAAACCTGATTTAGTCATAAACAGCTTTTAATAATATTTTTTTATTTTATTTATTTTTAAAGTAATAAATTATTAAAGGAATAAGTATTTTAAAATAGAGCACAAGAATTGTATCTACAAATATTAACTATTTTCTAGAATGTTCGAAGAGGATTACAATGGTGTAATGAAATATTGTGAGTGATTAAAGGAAGCAAGAACGAAAGTGATGAATAAATTAAGTTTAATTAATTAAATAATAGCGATAAAGTTTTTTTTTTTAAATAAAGGTTTCACAATATTTATTTCAAACAGCAAAAACACCAAATGTATTACAGCGGGAAACAAATTAATTTCGTTAGTTCTACTACTTCTACTAGCTCTGTTACTTCTTACTCCTATAAAAGTTTTGAATAAGAATTCAGGATGCTTATAACTCAAACTTGATTTATTGAGTGAGAATTACTAAGAGAAATAATAAATAAAATTGAATATAAAAACACAAAAACTATTGAAAATCAATCAATTAATCAAATTAATGATATTGTTAATGAATAGATAACAATTTTTTTGAATAGCCCGATCCCTGATCCTGTATCTCGTTCTACTTAGCCTAAAGTGAAACATGTGTCACATGAAAATATTGCAATCATAAATTATGCAACAGCTAGTCATGAACTTTTTTAATTCTTTATATCAAATAAACTCTTGTGAAACATTTCTCACTTAAGTGCCCCTACAAAAATAAAAACTGACTGTCGGTGGTGCTGCTCGGCGATGAAGAAATAGTCACTGTTCGTTGTGCTGTTTTATACGGCAGTTGACTTCCAACTATCCTTCTACTTTCACCACATGTTTCATCTATTCTCTATCCCTTTCCTAAAGAATGTAGCATGGTACTTGACTTAATAGGCATTGTTGCCTGAAGTGCTACTTCTCTTAAAAAAAAAAGCTACAGAACCGTGGCATAGATTATTATTTTTAAACTAAAAAAAACCATTTGCTACGATTTTGTTTATTCGAATTCTTTAACATGTACAACTGCATCATCAAAAAGTAAAACAATCAACTGAAGTAAATATAAAAAAAACTGGTTTTGAAATTATGAATTTCAGGCGATTTGTATTGTGAGCACCCTGTCTGAAGTGAAATTTATATAGTGCTTTACTATTGAAGTTTGTTAGATACGGATAAATAAGTTCTCATTAACGTTTCCGCTTTATTGCGAACCACCAACCTTCGCACATTAGTGAGAAAAGTTGATATAAATTTTAATTAGTTACGTTGTATTAGTTTTTAAAATATGAAATAATTAATTATCCATGGGGAACAGCTGTCCTCCACGTCCTATATTGTCTTGTTTATATGCGAAAACTATCGTTAGTATTAAAGTAGCCTATGCAAAATTTAGAGTGTATCACTATTATAGTTTATAAAATATAGGATGATTAATAATTTCGTTTGATGGTGAGCAGCTATCCCACTGTTCCGTATTTCGAAATTTTTTGGCGAAAATGCATATTTGGTGTAGAGAAAATGAAGTCAAATTTTATGTGTGTCACTATTATTTCTTATGAAGAGTATCCGTATCCCATTCGGTACTGCCTACACTTTACGCGAAAACGCACGTTAGTTTTAAAAAAACCTATGTAGAATTTAGACAATGTCTCTGTTATAGTTACTTAATACCATAGTTTTATGCAAAAAGCATTTCCTCTTAATTCTATATTGCATAGCTTTTATATGAAAATACACTTTAGTCTTAAGGGAATCTATGGAAAATTAAGTTGGTGTCACTATTGTCTAGATTTAACGTAAGTAATAAATTCTCCATATGGGCAGTAGGTAAGTCACGGTCCTTTGCATATGAACTTTAAGCCGAAAATATACATTTTTCTCAGAGAAGCCTAAGCAAAATTTTGAATTTATATACAATAACGCACGTTATTGATAACAATGAATAGAGGTAGCTGCTAAAATAACATTAGCCTAGTAATTACTTAGTCTAATTTCTGGGTTTTCAGTAAGCAGTGATCACAGATTTTAAACGATCAGTATTTCTACTGTGCTTTTTATACAAACGCTACAAGCAATCATGCAACCATAGATGAAGTTTTTTATATACAGTGTGCCACAAAATTAGGGCAATTGGATAAAACAACTTAGAATTTTTATTTATTATTCTGTTATATATTGCAGAAAAAATATTAAAACTGATGTTTCAACATTATTACTGACAATCTTAGCTTATAAAAATTCACTCTCAAGTGTCATTAAATCTTAAAAAAATTTAAGTTATTATTTAATATAGCATAAGATATCTCTTTTCTTATTGCTTAAATCAGATGTTCGTACTAAATATTAGTTAGAAGTTCAGGTCTAATATATAAATAAATACAATTAAAAAAATATTTAAAAATGTGGTATCCACACTTTTGCTACTCACTGTAGCAGTGTTTATTTTGCCCTTTAATGCTTAATTTACCTATATGAGCATAAGCGAACTATAACGGCCAATACATTTGAAAAAACAACACTTTAAGTTTTTCACAAACTTTAATTTCCAAAATAAAATAAATAAAAATAAACCAATAATGGATTATGACTGGGAATTACCTACACACAGCGTTTGTTTATACTGATTCAGATACCACGAAATCCAATTTTAAGTTCCCTGAGCATGAAGCAATAACTTTGAGAATGAATAGGGTATTCAATTAATTCAAATTAATTTTTAGGCCATTAAATGAGCAAAAAAAAAAATAAAGATGTTGAGGTTTAATGAGTTTAGAAATATGTTTGTTTTTGTATCAGTAACTAAAATTTATAAAACAAATTATAAAATTACAATTTCTTAATTTTTGAAAGAAAACTATCAAGAAATTCGTTTTGTTTCTGCTTCGTAAATAAATAACCATTCGCAATTATTTGTCTACTTACGAAAAAGTAAGAAAAAGCACAAAAAGTAAATGTTTTTCAGTAAAAAAAGAAACATAAAAGAAAGAGAAATATTTGCATAACACTAAAAGAAATCATAACAGATTAACCAAGACATCACTTTACTTAAAAAACTTGCTAAAGAAAAAGTTACTTAAATGTGCTGCAGTTAAAAATAAGTAAAGAGAAAAAGTGCTAAAATAACAGAAAACACGAAAAAAAGAGACTTTAAAATTTTAATGCAATTAGAAAAAAAAAACATTTTTAAACTTATTTATTATACGACACTTACAAAGGGAATTCTTATAAACTAGAGCAAACAATATAAATACACTATATTTCGTTTAAACATAAAGTACAAATATAAAGGAGGGAAGGGATAGTGTAAAATAAAGAAACTTAAAATATAACCAGACATAATCTTGAAGTGATTTGGGTTTTTAGTATTTCTACTGTTCTGACACATTCTCCATAATATACCTGTGTAAAAGGTGTGTTTTAAAACTTATCAACATCAATAAAAGCCAGCCACAGAATGCAATTAAATGTGCAACAAGAATTTCAGCGGAACTAATCAATAGACCTACTGCTCGCTGGCAGATAAATAAATAAATAAGTTTAAATCCCCTATAAAATAATGAACATGTGTGTCTTACGATAAAACTACTTTCATAAGATTTAATGATTTTGCAGTTTAAGTTGTTAATAAAATCAAAAACAAGTAAATGAATCATACGGTTGTAACGATATACGGATGGCTTCAAATTGCCTTTAAAAGCAGGCAATAAAATTTCTATTATTGCAGGAACAAAAAATCGTAATAATAAAAGTCCAAAAAATTTATATATTTAATTAAAAAATTCGGCAGTCTTTGAACAGTGGCTGTAGTGGGGATAACTCTTAAGCTAAAATAAAAATTATTATTGCATGATATATTACACGGATCCAATAAGAAAAAAACGAAAGAAAATCTATACATTCAATGAAGTCCTTTCACAATACTTTATACTAGACTTATAAACTCGTACCGTTCATATTTGATCAGGATAACGCGAATTTATAAAATTTTACGCGCAGTTCCTACACACCATTACTTTACTATTTTTATTGTTTCTAGGTATTTTATCTGTCTTTTCATCTGCTATACTAATTAATCGTAAAATGTAAAATTTCCAAAATTACCACTCTTAGTCCTTTTATCAATATTATTTTTAAACCTTCTTTTTAATTAATTTTAATTTTTTTTCAATTAATTTATATTATAAACTAATATCTTAATTACTTTTCGTTGAAGCTGCATTGAAAATATTTTACACTTTAAAGGAAATATAAAATTTATTAAGTGCAACAATAATCTAACCGTACCGTTAGCGTGAATGGGCAGAATGATTCATCGGGGCTTTTTCATAAGGCTTTTTTGACTAGAAGAAACAGGTTAAAAATGCCGTTGTTTCCCTGCATTTTTGTTTACCATGTTCTGCAGTAACATGTGAACGTTTTGCTCTTGAACGGCTAGGACGTCGATTGGCAAGCATAAGCTTGAGTTATAGGTTTTTGCAGTAATTACTAATAATACGTTCCTAATTGTGCCTTGTCTTTGTTAGAAGGTTATTTAACTCCTGAGACCATTGAATACTTATTGATTTCTAGGTTTGGGGCTCATCTCATCTTATAGACTTTTCTTGTCAAGAAATTTACAGGTTAATCCTTACAGATAGTCCTGACACCAAATTTTTTTATAAATGATTATTTATTGAGTTAATGCTAAGTATAATAATGGCAACTCTTTTTTTACTCATGTGTTTTTTTTTAACAACTGTTCTCCGTTCGGGTGATTTTTAATGTTAAGCACAAACATCCTATATATAAGTGTTCCTAGTATTTGGCAGTGAATAAAGAGTAGTCGTGAAACTACAGACGAAACTACCTGTGTTTTTTATTTTTTTTTTTTACTAGGAAGTTGGCATCAGTCAGAAATAAAATAAGAAAAAAGACAAACAAAAAAAAAAAATAAAAATAAAATAAAAAATATAAAATGATTACAACAACTGAAAGAAACAGCCGCTTAGTAAAATTAATAAAACAAAAACAGACACACTTACTATCAGACAATGAAATAAAAAGAAAAATATCAAGAAATAAAAGAGGGAATATGTAGAGAGATACATACAGTTGTGCACAGAGAAATAGAAACGTACAGAAAATTTAGAATGCTTTGTTGATTTTGTAAAAGCTTAATTAATATATCATATATATGCATATATGATAAATAAAATTATGAAACAAAATTAAATATTTTTGTTCACGCAGGGGGCTTATGACTCCTTCTCTTTAATCAACAATTAATGACCAAGCAAAACATTCTATTTTTACTTTTATACCTTTTATAAACGTTTTGTTGCGAGTTCTTTATTGCAAAATAAACAACACCAGTTTTCAGAATTTTAAATTTATAACAATTTTATTTGCTTTAACTACACAAAGTTGACGGTTCAGAACAATTTACTTAAAATGCACGTCTTTACTTGATGAGGTTTAATTTTACACTGATTGACTATGCACTCAGATGCTGCCTTTTTATATTTGTCCATTAAAAGTCGAAAAAATTTAAGAATCTGCTACTCTCTTTGTATGTTGTTTATTCGATGTATAGGCGCCTGTATGTCTGTGTGTATTTTTGTTTTTGTTTTTATGCTGATAAGTTTTCTGCTTGGGACTTACTTCAAAATATTTGTTGTTCTTAGAAAACTACGCAGTTGATAAACAGTATACATGTTTGTTGTTGTCTTGCGCGTTTAGTTAATAAACAGAAATTTGTTTTTGTCTTGCATGCCACGCAGTTAGTAAACAGCATATCAAATTGTTGCTGTTTGCGTTTATAAAATATCTAAGCAGCTTGTAACTAGAAATTTTGTTGTTGTACCACAAGTTTTCTTAGCTAGCCACGCAGTTCGTAAACAACATACCCAGTAGTTTATTATTAATTATTTTGTTTTAAAACTTAAGCAAGACACGTCCGTAACAATATAAACAAAAAATAGTTTCACTTTTCTTTAATTTAAAAATAAATTTTTATATTTTTAAAAAATTACTGTGATGCAGTTTCCTCCAAGATACGATGCATTCATTCATAATGAACTCGAAACGAAGAACACTCAGATGTCACATTGTTGCCTAAAAAAGTTGCAATAGTATGCAGCCATGAATACTAGTTAGAAAATTTTTGTTTTAAAAGTTCAGGACCATAAATCCCTACTATTTAGTCTGATAGTGAATTATGCATTTTATAAAGTTGAAAATATTACTTTTATTTGGGTACGGTTTTTCGTCAACCCTCGTTAAATTGGGTTTGTGAACAAACCGGTTTTGTCCATTTGCCATCTTCAGTGTTCTCTTCGTATTACGAAAAAAAACAGTACCCAAATAAAAGTAAATTAAAGCCCGTCGGAGAATTTACGCACATATTAAGAATAATAATTACTTTATATATATCAAATATCCAATATTAAATATCTAATATCTAAATATCAAATATTTGTGAAATAATAACAGTTACACCATATTTAACACTAATGGGGTTAAGAGTACCTTTTTCCATTTTTATTTCCGCAACTGTAAAAAAAATGTAATTCTGAATCGATAATAATTGTAATAACTATGATGACGGTAATCATCATTAACTAACAGCAAATTACAATACTGTGTAAAATATAAGTAATGAATAAACACTAAACACTTATTTATTATTTTAGGTTATCTAAATTTTTTTAACCGGGTCATGATAAGGATAGCCAGGCATTGAGTGGCAAATGATTGTGTGCTTTACAAAATCAATAAAACATCAAGATTTGAAAATATGTCACCACATTGAATATTTCAAATGGGATCAGAAACATATATCGTAGTTTATTATTTATTAGCTAATCGCCGAAAATTACTTTGTAATACTTGAAAAAAGATATTCCCTAATATTTTATGGCTATAAGATGCTAGTATGACTTAATCCAATAGCAAAGTTCTCGCAAGTATTTAATTATTTATTAAAAAACGTAAAAAATTATTATTACTAAATTAAAAATTTATTCAAATTACACATCTGAGATAAATAAAAGAATACAAGTTTCAAAGGCTTAATATTAGTTTTATAATTGTCCAACGTTATACACACATGTTCAACAAATTTAACACTCTTGCAACTTTCAAATGAACAACTAAATTTTATACATCGATAGCCATCAACTCTATAGCAATGTAATAACAGAAAAACCACGTGTTGAATATAATTAAGTAAATCTGGATCAAACCATATTTCTTTAAATTACATTCGGTAATTTAGGAAAACCAGCAATTAAAGATTTGAACTGATAAAATTAATTTGATAATGAAACACCCTTGTGATATTTATACTCACTACATTTAAATATTTTGAATTAATTAATTTATGTAATCTTAAAATATTGATTGTTAAGCATTTGAACCTAGATTTATAATATTAAAGAATTTTAGAACAAATTAAATAGACTAACAAGACACAGATCAACAGATAAACCATTATCTTTAGAATCCTCAGATATTTCATTCCTACTCCTCTTCAACGATCTAAGACAGAAGTTTTCACCAGTTTTTTCTTTATATAAAATAAAATATCATCTACATCTTTTTCGCATCTGATTAGCAGCGGTTTTTAATTAAGTTTGAGGTTTTCATAATTTTATAAATTTTGCTATGAACAGTACTATAAGCTTTAATTGTATTCTGATGTACTTACGAGGGTGGGTCGATAAGTCTGTGATTTTATAAATTTCTCACTTTTTTTATTGAAATGGCAATACTAGTCCTGTCCTGCCAACGGTTAGTTGACTCCTGTCTAAACTGAGAGAAAACTGCTTGAATTATTTTGTGTTTTGAAGCTGTTGATAGCAGAGAGAGTGTTTGGAAAAACGTTATGTAGTGGATCCACTTAATATGGCAAGTTTTTGCACCGTGGACAAAATGTTGATTCAAAGTAATCTGCCGTGTTTATTGCCTCCACTCTCGTATACTTTTTTAAAGTTTAAACTTTAGACTTTAAAGCCTTGCTGCTCTTTTATCAAGTAACTCTTTTTTTGTTTGTTGTGAGATCTTTAATGAAAAAAAGTATGTAAAAATACACACATACATAAATACATATTTACATATATATGCTGTTATAAATATATACATACATCCCCATAAATTCTCGCTAAGAACTTGTATGTAAAAAAGACAGCTTCTTTCACCACACTCAACATACATACATACATATTTCAATGTCTGGCTGTCTATTCTTAAGCCTCTTTCTTGTTTTGTTTGTCAATTGCTTTTGCTTTTTAGCCGGTGTCGCGATGATCGCGTCGGTTTCTTATACAACGTGCTCAAGGGTTTGTTTTTTGTTTTTAGTTTTTTTTTGTGCATTTTGATATTTGTTTTGCGTCTTTTACTTTCTTAACGATATTCGTTGGTTAAACCACGTACGTTAAGTCTATAAAAAAATATCATATATTTTCTTATTTCTCTTTTTCTTCTTTGTTCTTTCAACACACATTGGTTTCAAGTCAACAGAAACTTACTTTTTGGCTTTAATCTTTCTCTGCTTTTTTATTATTATTTTTTTTTACTTCAATCGTTAATGTTTTGCTTTATGAACATCTCTATACTTTAATAAATATGATCATTATCTAAATCGTTATTATTAAGAGTGAATGTGTAATATTATTTTCAGTTCATAATCTTTTATAATTTTAACATTTTGCAGTTGTGTTTTGTTTGCAGTGTGCTGATGAAGTTTTTGTAAGATCCCAGATGTATGATATATTTTCCGTATATTTCTTCAGTATGCCTTGAATAATAAAGTGCAAAATGTTTTAGAAAAAGAGATTAAACACATACATAAATACAATACATACATGTCTATATATAGTTCATATATAAATAAACATTAAAACACATGCACAAATAATAATAAAAACTGGAGCGAATAGTATTTTGAAAAATCACTGTTTTATTGCAGCTGTTTCATATGCTGTCTGGGTTAATCAATGCCAATAAGGTGACCAAGAATCTTCTTGCATCATGACTACATCAGGGTCAAGAGTTTAAGTTTTATAACATCATACATAGCCCATTTAGCTTAAACAGTCTTTTTTCTTTAATTCTAATTAAATTTAATTAACAAATAATTTCGTTCTTATGTTCACGAATAAAGTAGGAATTAAGACAGAAATTTATTATAAGCAAGAAAATCTTAAAGTAAAATTTTTATCGGAGAGAAAAATAGTGAAATATTCCTAGCCAAAAAAAAGCTTTTAAAAAATCACAAGATAAGTTTGAAACCCTATGGGTATCTTTTATAACAAAGTTCAAAGCTCAAGTTGTCATTAATAATGCTGAACTGTGTCTTAGATAGAACACATCTAAATAAGTTAGTACTTTGCGTCAACAATAATTGGAGTGTGTGGCTGTGGTCAATAGAGCGAAAAGAAAAATTAATTAGCAAGTGTTGAGAGATTGCGGTTGCAGCATTGGTAGAGTCTTCTGCTTGTTTGCAGAACAGAACATTAGGACACGTGTTTAAATCCCAGCAGCTTCTGAATTGCATATTAAAAACAAAAGTTGAAAAGAAAAGGAATTGCTATCTAGACGGGAGATAGGAAATATAAATTCGGTTTAAGGATCTTTCGCTATTCTAAGCGCTTGATCACTGAATCTATTTGCCATTCTTTTAGATAAATTTTGCAATGATCAAATATCAGACCTTAATCAGACAGAAATATTTTTCTGTTTATATTAAACTCATGTATGCAAAATGAAAAGCTTAATAATTTTAAGAAAGAGGCGATAGGAAATATTTTACTTAAAAAGTATGTACTCCATGAGCCAAGTCATTAAAAAAATTCAAAGTCTTTCAGGTCTTGGCACTAATTCATTAGACTGGTGTTAGAAGACCACTTTCATGCAGGCAAATATTGAATCTTCATCCGAAACCCCAGCTATTGCTGAACTATTTTAGCATGTTTAACTCCAAATCGGCAATATCATTTACCACCCAGCTATTGCTGGGAGATATTTCCATTGTGTTTGCTTTGCAGAGTTATCTTATATATTAAAGACTTTCTGTTTGTTTCGAATTTAACTTTAATTTGTCCATTAGTAGCCATCGATTATTAACATCTCAGGTTTGCAAAGTTTAATAACTACAAGACTTTAGCGTCTACTTTACACTTTTTCAATACACGCCCATGCTCACTATGCGAGAATCATACTTCTTCTTCGATACTACTTTAACTGGGTTTTCAATTTTTCCATGGAAGCAGTCATTAGTATCATTTGACTGCAGATTTTTTCGCTTTACCCTCCAGATGAAAAACTACTAGCTATTGTTGTTGTCTTGCAAAAAGCCATTATCAAAACTGTTACCCACTCAGTCATAAGATGCAATAGTGCTTTGATTCATCTAAACTTGACCTCTTTATATGTATAAACGAATTTTTGCTTAATTTCTTTTCGTCGTAATTTCATTGGTTTTTTCTTTTTGCTAAAAGGAATTGAATCATTGAGGAATAGGAGCTAAGAAAGCAGAAAACAATTATGTGTTACTTATTTCTATCAATTACTTATCCATGTTTTTTTTTATTATGTTTAGAACCATAATAAACTTAACCCACTTAAAGTCTCTGGAAACCAGTTTCTTTAAATCATTTGGTTGTTTTGGTTACTGTTTACGTTAAGTCTTGCGCCATATCAATATCCACTCCTAATAGTTGTAATTCTGGTGCAAAAAAATATACAAAAAAAAAAACTCATTTTGAGGATGAATCATCACAAAAGTCCAGTTTTTAAAGCTTGAAAGTCTTGATTCTTATACTCTTTGTTGTTTGTTTACTTTTCTCCCGGTTTACTGCCCGAGCAAATTGTGTATGTTGTATGCATGCAACAATTGTTAATTTTGTTTTCCTTTAGTTTGAAAAATAAAAACAAAAAACAAAAAGTTAAACGATCGTTTTGTGCAGCCATGCAGTAAACTTGTTATGTGTTGAAAAATACTACTTGATTGTAAATGGTTTTGATTTGTTTGGCGTTTTTTTTGCCTTTTTTGTTTGTACACTTTTCTCTGTAAGACTTTTTGGTGGACTTTGTACTTTTTCAAATGTTTTGCCTGCTTTAGAACAAAAAGTTGTAATAAAATTGAATATTAAATGAACTTTATGTTAACTTGATTTCTGCTTGTAAGTTCTAACAGGTTTCTTGTTCATTCACTCCCTGAGGAAGGCGTTCGTTCTTACTGCAGTTGTAGTAATATATACTCTTAACTTTTAAGGGCTCATTGATTATAATTATCTATTTTATGTTTTAATTTTAGTTAGATGTTATTGTATTTTATGTAATTTTTAAAATTTTATTTGCGGGAAAAATATGTAAAAATCAGTTTAATTATTATTTTTTATTTATTTTTATTTATTTGAAAAAAATTGTGAAAAAATTTTTATTTATTTATATATTATTAACTATTATTAAAGCTGTAAACTAAATTGTTTTTAAAATCATTAAAAACGTTATCCATACATCTGTGTTTGTTTTTATTTATAAATCAATTTCTATTTCTTTTATTTGAAAGGTGATTAGCTCAATTAAAGTTTAAAGTGTTAAAAATTAAATGGTGCCCCATGCACTGCTAGAGATAGAAAATTGAAATTAAAATTATGTAAACATTTTTACAGTCGATAAACCTCAGGCCATTAAATTTGTTGCATTCGGTTTTTTTTTTTGCAAGAGATATTTTCTTCCCCGTTTATAATTTTTATTAATTAAAGAACATTTTCAATTCTACTTTATGGTTTTCTTCAACCTTCGTCTAATTATTGAAATTTCAAATGACATAACAACAACAATAATGATAAAAATGATAATTTCATTTATTTCTTTGTTAAAGATAAAATTAAACGATTTAATCTCTTCAAATTACAAATTATAAAGTTTTAGTCTTTCTTTTTCATTTCATTCCATTAGTATCTATTCAAGTCTTGCTTTTTGTTGTTGATATGTTTTAATGTAATTTGAGCTGAAATACAAATTTATTCAACTCTTTTGTTCGAATATGCTTTTATTTGATTTCTTTTTTCCAAATTTTTTTTTGTATTAATTTTTTTTTTGGGTAGTAAATTTCTAGAACAGATGATCGGTGTGTTTCAACTTTGGTACCACTATAAAAATGTATTCGATAAATATATTTGCACACTGGCACTGAAATCGCTGACCCAGTCCAAAATTAATATCGCCGAAACCTCTAGTGAGCTGGTGTGAAACAAATAAAACTGTGAAACAAAAACGATATTGAACGATCGAAAAAAACTTTTGCGATAATATTTACGCATTTATGAAACCAGTCAATTGTGTAATCGAAAAACTTTTCTCGGGTAGTGTAGAAATAAATTTCCAATAAAATGGCTTTTTAAACAAAGATAACCCAAAATAAAATTACTTTCAACTTTTTTTTATAACTGCAAAATGGGAAAAAATTTGCGAAAAAGTCAAAATCTCTCAATAATAAATTAATTTCCATCGAAAATTAAATCCTTAAATGTTTAATCTTAAGTCGCTTCAAAAACATGAAATGTGTTTTATACAAAATTAATCGGGTTTCTCCTCTAAACAGGCTGCGATCTATAAAGTTCAGCTGAGTGGACAGGCTTCGCCCGGTTTCGCTTTATCGAGTTGGACTTCGGTGGAGTACAAGAATTTTCAGAACCGGCTTTGATTAATAAATTTTAAAGTTTTAATATCTCCTTTGGACAATTAAAATGATTTTATCCTCCTATAAACGCGACTTTGGTTAATAAATTCCGGAATTTTATTCCGAATGAATTTTAATAAAATTTTGTAGGGAGACACCACAACATCCGAGTTAATATATTTTATATATAATGTAATTCATATATAATGTATTTCACTGTTTTATCGTTACTACAATGGTAAGTGCTGTAATACAATTACGGATCTTGTTCCCGATACTCACAAGTTTTCGCGTTTAACACGATTTTCGTTGAGAGCGCATCCATTTGTGTATCGCACTACGCATTATAGGGAAAATTCGTTTTTTTAGCAGAACAGTTTGCATGTGGAATCAACTCCCTCCAGAGATCTTTCCTGTCACTTTAAATGCAGGAAAGCTCAAATTGAATGCCCAAAAACACTACTCCCTCTTTTCTGCTCTCAATAACCTAATTTCCTAGTTTTGGGACAAAGCATTGAATATGCAGGGGTCAATATATAAAGCTCTGTGAAACCAAAGAAATATTTCAATTCCTAGAAAAATAAAGACAAAAACTGAAAATACGCTACACTAGTTGGAATACGCTACACCGCCTCATTCAAAAGTTAATATTGATTTAAAAATAATTGAAGAATACCAATGTTTTTTTAACAGTCCTTTAATTTATAAAATATCTCTACTAAAAATAATAAATTAAATTAAGAAACACTGTATCTTAATGTTCTGTATCATATGTAAAATTATTTTGACTTTTATCACTTAAATATTATACATAAAATTCAAGCGTCGCGTTTTTTCTATTTCCATAACTATGTGCTATTTGAGTAGCAAAGCAATTAAAATATAGTGTTATTCAAATACTAAAAATATAGCAAAAAATGTATATTTCTTATAAGAAAAAATAGAAAGCATGACAATGTAGAATTAATATTTGAAACAGATTTATTAATTAAAAACTGCAAAAGTCTAGCGATTTATATTTAAATTATAATACCAGCTATGATTAAAAAAATGACTGCTTTTGCATAAATTAAATTATAAGCAATCTATAGTTTTGCATTCTAATTATTTTTCTTAATTTTACTTGATTCGCTTTAACACAAACATTTTATTGCAAAATATTTTACATGTTGGATCATTTTATTTTCATTTTTCCTTTTCTACACTTAATAATAATTAAAATTTCTGCTTTAATGACATTGGAATTTCAAGTTTGTTTATGTTTGTTGTCTGTTTGTCAATTAACAAGTCATTACCTTGTAAAATACATAGAATTATGAAAATAATTGTAAATAAAATCCCAGTCTTTTTCTTTTCTTTAAATAGTAAAAATCATGATGGAAATTTGTGTTTAAAATTATTTCTTTGGAAAGTTTTAACAGAAATTATTTTTCAATTTAAATGTGTACTTTTTATTTAAATAATAATAATAGTAATGTTTTATTTTCTTCGAATAAATACGTAGTTGATATTTTGTGCTTAAAGGCAGGGAAGAAATATAATTGTTAAAATCTGAATTGAAATGCTTGATATAGAAGAACAACCTTACAGAATTTTTATTCAGTTCATTGATTATATATTTAATGTAACTAAACCAACAACAAATAGCTTAGCTGTATTTCAGCTAACTTGGATTTGGTTACTTTATTCCATTTATAGAAATGCGCTAGGCGGTAAGGAGAAAGGCATTGTTTATGGAGAACAGTCTCAATTAAATATAAAGAGAAGAAAAGAAAAGGGGATGCGGTTAAGTTAATCCTGGAGTAGTGTGTGGTAAAATCGTCCACTCTGCCAATAAAGAGACTAATTCCATTCAATCCGATCGTTCAAATATGGAAAATGCTCCTGAAATAAACTTGTCTTTAAAATATGTCATTGAAACTATAGCGTAGAGCAAAAGCCGACCAGTTGTATGGCCGTCTCTTTCTTTACCTCCTCATTAACATCATTATGTAATATTCTTTTGAGATACATCAATATCGTGACCATCAAGCGTTGCAATTCCCAAAATCCTAGCAATTGCCTTATTCGGCCAAAACCGGTTTGATCTAGAAAAACGGCAGTTTCTTAAAAAACTCTTCACGCAATCTGAGTTTAACTGTTAGAATCATGTCGCTCATGCTGGTTAAATCATGGCAGAACCAAGCAACTGTTAGAAGTTTGTTGAGTCCAATGCTTGTTGGTTATGGTAGTGAGGTATTCAAGAAAATCTAAAAGTTGCTATGATGATGAGACGAGAAGAACACAGAGGAGGTGTACAAGAATACCTAGCAAGAAATGGAAAAGTTTAATCTCTCAAGATGCTTTTGCAGCAATAGGCCACCGTGAAGAAGGCTAAAAAGCTTATTGAATATAATAAAGGTATTTAAAGCTAGATAATTGCATCATTCGTAGCATCATTTAAGTAGCTTGGATGAATATGTAGCTCGGATGAAAATCAGAAAGTATGATATTTGCACATTATGTGTGATTGTCACTCACTGACTAGCTATAGCCTTAGGAGCCTTACACAATTATTGTCAATTGCAAGAAATTTTGTGATAAAAAAGAAGACTAAATGCAAAACATTTATTAGTTACCTGAAATTCATGAGAAACCAAGGGGTTCAAATATTCTTTTATATAACGTTGGGGATTCATATGACCACTAAAATGGGATTGATCGTATAAAGTAATTTTAGTGACTACTAATAAATAAATAAATTTCATATACGTGAACCTATTGCAACATGAGTCTCGAAACATTAACTATCGAACTATATCTAGAATAACTTGGATCACATTTATAAGGGACCTAATCAGGAAGTTGCTGTTAGAACAAATAAACCTGTGCTATATTTTTTGATACAGACAATTGGGCATTCTTAATTTAACTAAGTCCAGCTAGTTACTTTAATATGCTGTTATTTTATATTATTTTTAGTTAATCAACGGTAACTTCTGCTAGATTGCTTGAAATGTAAATAGTTTTCTCATAAAATATTTATTATTTAAAAATATATATGTGGCCATTTCACTAATGCTCAAATAGCTCATCAGTGGATTTAACCGTAAATTTTGTATAGAAAACTCAAGGGCTTTAATTCTCAAGCTAAATTGATTAAACAAGAATTTTATTTAAACAACAACACAACAAAACTCATTCGAAACTAATTTCATTTTAAATTTTCAACATCAGAGACTCCTTCGTTTAAGTGAATCTAGCACAAATTAACGTAGAGTAACTTAAAAATGATTCCAAATAACAAAATTATTTATAACTTATTTTTATTTATTTGCTTAATCATTTATAACTACAATTTTGTCCAACGCGAATACGGATTTAATAAGCATTACTCATTCTCTCCCCTATTCGTTCAAGAAAATCGATGGTTCTCCTTATAAGTAGAATGCTTAAAGGCCCAACTATAATATGTATAAGCTGGCTTAAGCTAGGGCCAAAAATTGAAGGAAAAATCTAGCATATGCTTAAGCAAATCTTCGAAGACTTTTTGATGGCTATAATGTACTTACATGAATATAAAAATTATTATGCACAGTTGCAAATTTGTTTTAATCGTATTTCTGAAAAAAAATTATTTCTTTCGAAATAAAGGAAATTTATTAACAAAAAGGTGTTCAATAATTTACATTTTGTATACTTAATACTATCCTTATACAAATTTATGTATTTTTTTAAAATACAGTGATCTCGCAGAAACGTGAACTACTTTTTACCTAGGGTGTTCACGTTTTCGATTTTGTTCACGTTTTAGATTGCATTTTTTTATATATTTTGGTCTCTTTTTGTCTTTTTTTATTTTAAAATAAAGTACGTTATTTTTCACCTATGAGACAGGTTTTGATTCTACTTTTTGTAAGTTCCTGCCATATTTTAATATATGTACTATGCTACTATGGGTTGCAAAAGGGTTTCTAAGATAATAATTTCGAAATTAATACAGAGATCTTTCCATTTTTGAAGCTCTGTTTTTTCCGTTTTCGAGGACTGGAAAATGTATTATTAACACATTTTGAAATTACATCTTTTTTGTTTCTTATTGAACAAATCGTCGATTAGACGTATTAGACATATTTTCAATAAAAATATTTTTAGAGATCACTTGTTTATATTATTTATGTATATGCATAGTCAGCACAGAGAGATGCTTCCCGTAGAACTGTCGCGGTAATACCATAACTACTTATTCTGCAACAGAAGTTGTTTACAACAAACAAACTACGAGATTCTTCTGCGGGGAATCCCAAAATGTTTAAATAAGCTTACAAAATTGAATTTTAACGTTCGATAAAAAGTTCACGTTTTAGAGCCTTCAGCCTTTGTTCACGTTTTAGAGTAGTCAATGTAAGAAAAAAAATGTTCATGTTTTTGGATGTTCATGTTAGTGGGTGTTCACGTTTCTGCGAGTTCACTGTAGTTTTAAGAAAATTACGCTGTTTATATTATTTGGGCCAAAAGTACTAAAAAATGCAACTGTGTGCTACAATAGAGAATTAAATTTTAATGCAAATTGTGTGTTAAAAAAAATGAAAAAGAAATTAAAATGTTTAAAGACACTTAAGTTATTAAACTCCAAGGTTGAGTCTAGTGCTTCAACGTTATCACGAGTACTACAAAATAAAGGTTCACATTGTAAAAAAGCAAAAATATTTAATATAAATGCTTTACCGGCGCGATGCGAGAGAGTTTTTCAAAATCATCATAGGCTGCAGTAGTGCTCATTTCTCAATATAGCCCATTCCACTGCCTGATGGAACATCCATCCTCTTCATTTCCTTGCAGAAATTTTCCCGTAGTAACTTGCATCTGTGCTTTCACTCCACGACCTTATATAATGCACACCAGTATCAAAACAAAATTCTTCTTCTTTTTTTTACTGCATTTTTCTGCTACTTCTTTTCATGCCCGTTTCTTTGAATTGCCGTTATAACAAAACGCCTCTTTTTTTGTCATATACGCAATTTTTTCTTTATACGTTTTCTATTAAATTCATATAAAATATTTTTTCGCTTTCGTCCTCCATTGGAATTTGTTTACTTATATATCTATAACACAATGAATGCACAATGCAAAATTAGCTGTTTTCGTACGGAATGTGCGATCAGTTTCGTACTTTGCTTAAGCAAATGACATTTGACGAAACTTGATGAAAAGATTTGTTAAGTACATTACATAATTTGCCACATATAATTATTGGGTATTTGCACAGTTGCTTAAGTTGGCTTAAGCCAGCATATGCATAATATAGTTGGGCCTTAAGTTTAACCTGTTGCGGGCTTGATGGCTTGTTGCCTTTTTTACTTTTTTTACTTTCAAAAATGAAACATTTATATCTTTCAATTTTCAAAATTCAAGAATTTCATTTTACTTTGAACTGCTTTCAGTACGATCATCTGTACTAACTGCACTTCTATTCAAATAAAATGCCTATCTATCTAGATCTGTATTGAGATATTTGGGATATTGTTTGGGGTTTATTTTAATGTTTGGGTTTTTCGGATTTGTAAATATTTAATTAATATATTGTTACTCTCTTAGTATATTTTTCAAAATATAATATAAAGAGGCTACAGGGGCGTCTCCGTGGCAACTAAAGTTAGCTGTGTGTTAAACATCTTCGATATATGAAAACGTTTACTAGTTGACATTACCTATGTATTAGAGTATAATTAAAAATTATTTGTATTTGTGGCCCAAGATTGGCATTTTTAAAAGCGTGACTTTATAAGCTTTTTGGCTTTAAAATATTCATATATACAATTAAAAAATCAAGTGCAATGCAAAAGCTTTTAAATGTATCCTCTCTACTATAAAACTACCGTGTTATTGTTCATTAATTAATTCTAATTTTATATTTTTCAAGTCTTTGTAAATGCTAATATTTCATTCTTTTACTACAATTATAAAAATTAATTTTCATTGTTCTGGTAATGAAAACTAAAATTAATTGAATCAAAAAGCATTTGCCTGCAAATTGTTTAAATTTTAATTAATGCACGTCTATTCATTCGAATACGATATTTTCAGAGTTCTTTATTTTCTTGATACTGTACTAAACATAAATAAAAATACACTATTGATTGAGATTTGCAAAAGCTTAATAGACTTAAAAGATTTGGGTTTTTTAATACCTTCACAATTTCACCTATTATATTCTCAAATTGTCAATAATCTGCTTAAAATGTATGAAACAATGTTTGCAGTAACAATTTAGTTTAACACGTTCAGGTGTTGTTAAATAATTCATTTTCTAAAATGATAAATATTTTACTATAAACAAATACTTTTACCCCAGTAAGAACACTAAAGGGATAATCAGGTATTATAAAGAATTGCTACAATTTACAGCTTTGACATTAAAAAAAAATAATTTACATTTAGGTTTACAAGCTAGTTTTCTGCTTAGTAAACAATTTAATTATTAAGAAAGCTTATTAAAAAAATATTTTAATGAGGTAAATGTTGTTATTTGTGTATTTTCGGTATACAACACATGTATTTACAAATAATGCAAATTAAACAGTTTAAAAATAATTCATGGAGAAATAAAATTATTTATTTTATTTTATTGAATTATTAAACTGTTTTCAAACAAATTTATATATTATATTGAATTGAACTGAAATTTATTGTACAATTGCTCATATATAACAGTGTGCTATTCAACTTTTTTATTTTCATGCAAAGTCAACGTCAACTTTTTTCGATTTATAAAATTCATTTAAGAGTTTCATATTATTTTGGCTTCTTATTTTGTATGGACTTCGAAAACAACTCTCATTTTGCTTAGAAAGTTGCCATATCTACGGGAAAATGCTTTAGGCTTTTCTTAAAGTTTGAACAAAAGTTTACTGATTACCTGGCTTATGCAACCAATCAGTGTTGTCTGAAAATCAAAAGCCTTAAACAAAAAGGAAGAGTTCTTGCGGCATAAAACCGCACGATAACAGGGCTAAATTATCTTACCTTTACAAAATACATTTGCTGTGTATCACATAACACTTTTCAATAAATATGTACATATATAGAATATATTCTGTTTAGGCGCAAAGTAACGAACATACTTATTGTAAGCTTAACAAAACTAGGTTCGATTTTTTTCTTATGGTCTTAAGCCAGATTACTCCATTTGATTCAAACAAAAATTGCTTGTTCCGACAAAGTTTTTTTTAAATGTGCTTCTCTCAGAGAAACCAATCCAATCCAAATTTTTATGGAAGTGGGGTAACCCGTATAAACAAAAAGGTTTGGAGTTATAAAAAATGGGTCAAAAATGATAGATTGTGCATTTTTAAAACTAAAAGTGTAAAAATACATGTTAATGGAATTATATTCTTTTTTAATTTGAAATTTAATTATTTTTTTAATGATTTTTAGAAGGAGCGTTGCTATAGTGTAAAGCATTGTTATTTATTTAACGCCCATAGCCACTACCTTGTTAAAATAAATTTATAAAAACTAATTACATTTATGTTTATGTTTGGTTTGTTTCTTTTTTCATTATTATTTTTGTTTTTCTATTAAAAACCTTTGTGTTTATTATTGCTAATTCGTGAGTGTGTTAAAGTACGTTTGTGTGTGGTCTCTTATCATTATGGAGTGTATTAAGGTAATAAAACTTACTTATGCAACAAAATAAATTTATGATTTTGTTGTCAGGTCGGTATCACATAGTCATAACACGTTATCTGTCCTCCCGGTAAATGTTTTTTATTGCATTTTATTCTTTTTCAACAAAAAACTTTTGACACATGTTCTATGTGATTTCTATATGAAAAAAATTTTTTTTTTAAAATAAAGAAAATAAAGTGTTAACCTTTTTGTTGAATGGTAACGACTAAAACTTTTATCTCGTTTTTTTAGTCTTTTTATTAGGTTGTCTTAAGTAGATAACAAAACTCTTTGTGCTTCATAGAAGGGCTATTCACAGATTAGAGAGAGAGAGAGAGACAGAGAGAAGTTAAGTATTATAATTACTTATTTAATTTTTACTGAAACAATTGCAGTTGGCAGAAAATAGGAGTTGTAAGCCAAATAAAAAAAAAATCTTTGAGTGCATGAAGGGTTCTCTACTATGTAGGCAATACCTTTCAATTTTTTATTTTTGGGAAAAATTAAAATTTTACTTTTTCGGGAATGAGTTAATTTTTTTCAGGAAATTGCAAAGAATTATTATCACCAAAAAAAATTATACGAATGTGTCTAAGTTAACTTTAGACGATGCGGTATGGTTTTATTTAAAATACAATTTATTTAAATTTTGCTGTAATAGCCACTACAATTTTGGAGTTTTACTTTTATCGTAGCAACATATTGCGTGCCTGTTACTTTTTACGAATTTGAATTTTTTTTTTACAAATATGATGAAGTAAAAAATTAATAATTCTCACTGCATTAATATAAATTGATGAAGTTATCTCGTTACTAACTTTTATATTCCAGTACTTTTTCCTTTGAACTATTTCTTGCAATATCGTAATTGATCTCGTTATGCCTTTTTCTGGCCCCTACTTTTATGCCAACGAGATTTTAACTCTAATTAATAATACTGGACGACATCGTCTGCCTTGCTATAAAAACAATTACAAAATTTTCGGAATTAATTAGCATATTTCTGTAGATAAATTTTATTCAACAAATATTTATTTTTTATTTATAAAATCTTTAAAAAATATTGCTGAATTTTTTGCATTAAATAGCTTTTTTTTAACTGCATCGAATCTTTTACAAACAACAAATAACAGTTTTGTTGGTTTTATGGTGTTAAATTTCCTGGAGTTTGATAGTGATACGGTTGTTTGTTGTCAGAATATTAAAAGCATATAAAAACTCAGAGCAAATTGTACAATAAAACATAACATAATATATATTTAAAAAATAGATATATTTTTTATGCTCGCTTTTCTGTTTTAAATATAAAGTGTTTTCCAAAATTCATGAAAAAAAGTACTATAGATTTTTTCAAATTATAATGTGTAATCTCCATCTTCAGTGCTTGTTAATGTTAGCTAATTTCGAAGCTTTAACTTTAATCGATCGACCTAACATGAAAAGCCGAATGATATTTGAAAATTTCCATATATAATGTTAAATACGTTAAAGCAGATAAAAACCTTGGAAAATCGAAACGAATTAAAGACAAACAAATTAATTTGTGAAAGCATTTCAAACTTTTTACAATAATAAATAATAAAAATAACAGTTGAAATTGATTATTTAGCGGCTAAATTTGGTTATATACGATACATATACCGTGAAAAATATTATTTGTCTGCCATCTGTTGTTTGTTGCACGTAAGTTTTCTTAAATAAAAATTGTAAAAATATCGGAGAAAAAGTGTCTTTAAGAGAACTACAAGCATAAGACTTTGTGTGTTAATTAAGCAATTGAAGTTTTCCCTTTTGTGATATTAAACAAATTTCTAGTACATTAAATCAAGTGATTTTAAGAATACCAGTTAGTTTTCAGAAACCAAAAGTACAGTAAACGAAAAACGTGGGATTCCGCAAAGTATTTTTAAAATTCTAATTCACGAGATTTTTAAAAAAAACCATGTTGAGTAGTATCCTTTTCCAGTATTCATAATAGTCAGAAAAGTAACAAACACAATGAAATTCTGCTGATTTCAACGCTTCAATTGTAACCAACTATCAGTATTCAATATTTAACTTATTTTCTTTTCAATACAAATAGCAAGAACTTTTTAAGTTGTGTGAATTTTGATACACCCTATATTAATGCCATTTATAATGTGCAGACACAAACAAAAATTGTTGTTGTAGATATGTGTTGCTTACTCGTAAAACCTCCCATGTTTATTCGTTATTTCTGTATTTGTTTAAAATTTACTTTTTAATACAAATTTATGCAGAACTGTACTTTTTGTTGTTTTATTATTACTGTCGCACTTGTGGCCGCTGTTGGTCCAAGTTAACAGTAAGCAAAAAAAAAATTATAAAAGGCTGGGCCTGGCCATTCTCTGTAAATAGATACATTTCATAAAATTGCTTTAGTATTTATTAAAATATTTAAATAAAATAAAAAAAAATTAATTTAATTCCTTTAATTCTTCCTTTAATGATATTCCTTTATGATATTCGTATAAAATATTTATTATTATAAAAAAAAATTGTTGAAGTGTATTACTGCGGGGGAAAGCATATCCATATGGCCATTTCATCACTACTGCTCATATAGATCATCAGTGGATTTTACCAAAAATTTTGTATCGAAATATGGTTGTTATAAATTCTAGGAAATAACTTAAACAAACAGAGAAGAAAAGCAGCTAAAACAGAAAAAAACATTCAGCCAAGCTGGTGCCTACAGTGAATGATAATAAAAAGAACATGGGGTGATGTTAAAGTAGAATATTCTTATATATGGGAGAACCGCATAAACCATGCTAAACAAATGCAGTAATTTAAGTTAATATATCGTTGAGAGAAGACAACAAAATAATAATGCATATTTCAAGGTGGTGAATTTACCATCATGTATATTTTGTGTGTATTGAAAGTAAATAACTCGTTTAGTTTAATTTATAACTCTAAAGTGCTGTATTATTATTTTGAAATAAAAATACTCAATATAACAAAACCCTTTTTAAAACGAATAAACGTAACATCAAGAAATTTGGAAAGAAAATAAATATGCTTTTTTGTATTGATCAGCTTTGGGTCATCAATACAATACCATGCTTTACACATAAATTAGTGTTCGCCTATTACCGAAAAAACTTCGCTATGGCAACATCCTTTGAGTTTTAACTCGATACTGTAACGGTCATAAGAATGCAACTGATGTAAAAATTAATTAAATGTGTAACTATTACGGTTCCACTTATAGGGGCCTAGAAGAGGACGGATAGACATGATAGCGGTATTAACAGGGTTAAGCTAAAATATGTAAAGCAGAAAAAATTAAAAAAAAACTATAAAACTATGTATAATTTTGTTATTCAGAAAATAATATTGCTAAACAACTCCCCCCGGGGGCACATGATAGTCTTTTTGGACTGGTGTCTTGCGGGGTAAAAGGGAGCCCAGGTCCCTTAAAGGCTAGTAGGAATCACCTGGACAATCCACTATATTTTCACGGGAATCAGCTGCCCGCAGAGTTCCGCTATGTGTGTCTTTAGGCATTTAGCTATTCTCTGGCTGATTAATTGAGGTTGGCCCTTTTGGGAGTATCGTGGTGGTTGTGTGTTTCGAGGCCCTCGTGAGTGTTTGTGGGTCGGATCATTCACAATGAAAACAATGAATGGTTCAGGTCCAGTGAGTATGAATGCCGTCATGTTCTTAATTATATTAAGCTGCATGCGTTCTGGACCAGGAGTTGGACAGTTTCCAACTCTTCAGCAAGGAGTAAAGGGTGCGACCTACTTCGGGCTATTGAAATTGCTACCAGGAGTGACCGGAGGATATACTTATTCGATGGCCTTTTAGGGCTCACTGCCCGTGCAGATATAAAGCTTATCACGGCATTGCTAAACAACTATAACAGAATTGAAATTAAATTGTAAACGTTAAATCAGCGACCTGCAAACTGTTGTATGAAAATATATTGATTCCGATTAAAAGTACAAAAACCTATTGAATGGAACTGAAATAATAAATTAATTTTACTTCCCAGCAAATCAAGTGTAAAATTTTTGTTGAAAGAAAAAACCCAGATTTATAGAATTAAAAGAAAAACTAAAAATTTATTAATTTATACAATTAGTCGCGATCTCCATTGAAATTATTTTTTATTTTCATGCAACATTAATTATTCTAAAGTGTGTTTAAAACTAATGTATCTAATGTTATTGCTATTAATGACGCACAGTGGGTTAATTTAAAACAAAAAATCGAAATAAATCTGCTGCTACTGAACGATAATACTGATTGCACTGAAACTTTGCGTGGTTATGATAAACGTATAGTCAACTTGAAAATTGTAACTTGGACCTTATGGAAATTGAGGAGGATGCTTCTCAAATCGGTGTAACTAAGTTCTATATAAATATTGAAATTTACCTTCTCTAACATGTATGCTAATAATGTAACTAAAACGTGTTATCATGTTTTCCAGGATTTTAATATAAAAATCTTTACTAAGTCAAAAATTATTCTAAAATAAACGTGAAAAACCTCGTTTTTGGAAAAAGTCTAAAACTGTTGCAAAGGTTGCTTTTTTAGACTAGTCCACATCTTTAAATTAACATTATTTTGTTTTTCAGGAACCGATTTGATAACAATAAATGTTACGTGATGAATTCGCATTGCCATTTGGCAATTTCTATTAGAGTATGCAAATTTACTGGCTTAAACTTAAAATTAATAAAAAAAATTTATTACTTGGAAGTATTTTTAAGTTAATCTACGTTAACTGTACCAGATAAATTTAAAAGTATTTATAATACTGATTTTTCACATATCTAGATTTATATTTGCTGGATGAATTTCTAAGCTTTGTAAATAAAATAGACTAAGAATAATGTTATTTTGACAAACAAGCTATGTTGAACTACTATGCACAAATAATTCCTGCGACAGCGAGTTAAAATGCTAAAAAAGCTCTAGTATGGAAAAATATGGCATCTTGGCTTTTTAAGAGTAAATAACTTTTTTGAAACTTTTTTTCCACTACAATTTTTATTGTCATTGAGTTATAATTCTAACTAAATTGTTAAAAAAAATTTCAAAATATTTTAGTTTTCTTGCATTAAAAACTTATCAATCTTTAATTTTTACACTTGTACTAAAGTGGTGTGAAGTTTCATTAGAGTGTAGATTGTTGTTCGGAAGCTTTAGATTTTTTATTTGTAGTATGTTGTCAAATATCCCACTGTGTGACGTTCATTGTTGCCTGTTTTACTCAACAAATTAGCTTAAAAACTAAAATATACAGTTTGAACATTTTAATATTCATTTACTAAACAATAAACAAATAAGAGCCAATAAAATGAAATAGAGAAAAAAAGATAAGAATCAATTATTTGCTGAACAACTTCCAAGTTGTTTTATATAATTTTTTTTTTCAACAAATTACTTTTGCTACTGCTTTAAATTTTCTGTTTAATGCTCCATAACACGAATAAGCCTAAATGGGTGTTTTTTTATATAACGTTACATATGTATGTACAAATAAATTACATTTAATTTTCTTTCGCCAAGTTATACACCGGTGCTACACCCTGGCTATAGCAGTTTATTTTATAATAAATTTATAATTTATATCATGCAGTAGATTTCGAAGAAAGCCTTTGGCACAAAGCAATTCGATTTTATTTCTAATACTTGTTTTTATTATTATGCGATTTCGCTTTTTTTTTAACAGATGCATCACTTTTAAACTGAGAAGAAGTAAAAGTTAAATTATCTGTTGTAGATTATGGCTTGAGGCATTGTTCGAAATTTATAATAAATTTGTAAAATAAATTGCAATTAAACAAGGTGCCAAAGTTTAATTTGAATGTGTCATAAAATGTAGCAAAAGATATTGATCGATTTTATTTATTTTTTTCTATTTAACAAATTAAAAACAAAAATGTGAAAATTGTAGGAACTTAGAAATGTTGCAGTCTGTTCTATAGTCTCCAAAAGCTATTCGAAGTTTATTTAGTATTCGAAAGTTCAAGTCTATTTTCATGTTGTTAGTTTGCTGAAAATGTATGGCCTTTAGAACATAAATATTTTACCAGTAATCGGGGCAAAGTGGAATACTTAGCACAAAAAATTAAATATTATCTTGCCTATTGATACTAATCATAGCTGAAGAAGATGTCTAGAATGTTCGCTAGTAGAAAATTACAAGTGCTGCATATTTCTGCCTCAAAAGTTTAAATGGCCACCATGACTTTTTTTTAAGAGAAGTAGCACTGCAGGCAACAATGCCTATTTAGTCAAGTACCGTGCTACATTCTTCAGGAAAGGGATAGAAAAGAGACGAAACAGGTGGTAAAAGTAGAAGGATAATCGGAAATTAACTGCCGTATAAAGACAGCAACAGCGACCAGTGACTATGCCCTCGTCGCTGAGCAGCCCCACCGACAGTCAATTTTTATTTTCGTAGTGAAAAAAACCAAGGTCTTCGTTGGGAATCAAACCCACAACCCCCATATTTACAAGCTAGTACACTACCTATTAGCCTGCAGGGACTTAAATATAACAGATAATGTTCGGGATTGTTTAAATCTCGGCTGTAGGAAACAAGACGGCAAAGAGTTAAAGAATTAAAAATTCTTTAAAACGAATTGCTCTCTTAGTAAACAATGCTCTTTAAAATCTAATATTTGCGGTGATGTTGTATTCGCCAAGTCATTTCACTTTGCAAATGAAAAATAAATTCATCTTAGAACACACATTTTGAATAAACTAGGCGTAAATAAAAATATTTTAAAAAATAACTGAATTTCTAAATATTGATCGCTAAAAAGTTTTAATTATTAACATTGTATCCCAATAGGAAAAAAATTACTTTGTTTAAATTACTTTGTTAATATGAAATTTTGTTATTATTCACCACCCTGTTTCTATATTTACTCCGGTTAACAGTCTTCTTCTTTCTGAAAACTGATTAATAACTGCAGATATGTTAGTCACGACACTGAATGTCGATTATTATTTGCACGTTACAACAGCTGCTGCTGTTAACATTTTAGAAAAAATATGCCAACTAAATGAAACCTTAAAATATTTCAGTTAACAACTTTAACTTTCAGCAAATTATTATCAACGCATTCATGATAATGTTACCTGGATCACAGATGTAGTTAAAAGCTTTATTGGCAGTTTGGATTGCAAACTTTAATTCTTTAATGCCAACCCTAAAGAAATATGGCGTAATGCTTTTCTTTACAAATTAATTACTTTTTTTTTCGGACCAGCACTCAGGGGATGACCCCTACTCATGTAATGCATTCTGGCAGAATTAAGAAATTATAGTTATGGGGAGATGGAAAGAGGGAGTAGTGTTTGTGGACATTCGATTTGAATTTTCCTACATTGAAAGTGCCAGAGGAAATGAAGGGAAGTTATTTCACCTACAAACTGTTCTTTGTAAAAAACGTAGTGCGATCAATGGCATGTTGAATGCAATAATGTGCGAGTAACGGGAACAAGTTTTCTAATGTCATTAGAGAACTTACTATTGTAGTAACGATAAAATAGTGAAATACAATCCACATTGCATCGATGCTCTAGAGAATCAATAGAGCTGAATAAGCCTGTTGGCCCTCTCCTGTATGTGGTCGAGCACTTCCAAAATAGACTTTGGGGCGTCAGCCCATGCATGAGATTTGTATTCCATTTTTGGACGAATATAGTTGGTATAAATGGTACGAAGATCGGATGAAATATCCTTTACACCGTTTAGTCTATTAAAGATCACAGTGGATTTTTATGGCAAGAACATTAAGAGATTCTGATCCCTTAATACTTATGTCATCCATAATAAAAGATGCAGCACCATTTTCGAACACATATCTATGCGTAAGCGTGCAACGTTGAGTCCTACGGACATTAAAATCGATTTTATTTACACAACCCCATTTGGAGATTATTATGAGATCGTGATTGGGCGTATTATTCATGTTTTGCCTTTTGAAACCCACCTCTAACTGTTTAGGTCTGTAACTGAATGAAAACGAATGACAAATGCTGCTGTCATCGGCAAAATCTGAAACAGTATATAGTGTGGAAAATTAAGAAATAGGGTAGCAGAAAGAACGGTGCCTTGCAGTAATCTTGAACTCGTTTGATAAAATCCCATCGTTTAACAACTCGTATAGTCCGATTCCTGAGAAAACAATATAAATCTGGAGAAATTATCACCGACGCCAAAAGCAGACAGAAATATCTAGAGCCATCACCTTACTTTCTTCGAATTGATATATGGAGTTGCACCATTGTTCCAAAAGAAAAACTAGTAAGTCATCTGTAGAGCACCCCTACGGAAACTGTACTGTCGGTCGCTCAGTAAGCTGTTAAACTCTATGTAACTCACAAGATGAAAATTAATTTGGGCGGAGTCGGGTATGGGATATACAGGAAACCAACAGCAACGGACACAATAATACACAACTCATCGGATCATCCCCGGCAACACGGAAACGCGGCAATCGGGCAGTTAATAAGAGGAATTGGGGGGAACACCACTATCACGGCAGATGTATATGAGGGAAATGGGGACAGTATACACCATGGCGGGGGACAACGGATACGGGAAGCGCCTCGTGGATGACATCGGTTGACGGATTGGAACGCACAAGGAACGAGGGGGGGGGGGTGAAGTGGGGAAATGGGCTACATTGACATATATGGGAGGATCAGCGTACGGACTAGCGGAATTCTTTGGAGAACGCAACATTAATACCGCATTCAGAACGGGGGACAACCTGGGCAGGATACTACGGAATGGGACAACCGGGGCGGGTATACTGGACAGACGGGGTGTGTACAAATTAACTTGTACATGCCATTGTGGCTACATCGGCCGGACAGGACGGGAAATTAGGACCAGATTTGGGAAACACATTAGAGACTATGACAGAGGACTACGAGGACCGGGATCAGCTCCAGCATCAGACTTTTCGAACCATATATTCAACGGCAAATGTACACCAGGACATATAAGAACAACGGTTAGACTGCTTCATACACAGCACAGAGGGAAGGGACTAAATGTATTGAGGGACATGGGAGTATACGAACAGGAAACATTTGACGGACGAATGATAGGTGGGCGGATAGACACTGCTTCGGACACAATATATGAACCGTTGGGACATTTTTACAGGAGAACAAACATTACACCAACACAGAAACGTTACGCAGGTGCACAGGACCGGGCAATAAGGAACAGCATAGACGTACAATTACAGATTCTTATGTCACATAGGCGGAAAGGGAGAAAAAACCCAATAGGTTTACACATGAACAAAAACGGACGACAGGCATGATCGTAAAGGGATTTAGTTAGGGGGAAAAAGACGAATGAAAAAGGGAGCGACAAATTAGGTAAAAAGAGACAAACGAAAAAGGAGAGAGAGATGCAGGCACAAAAGACAGAAAGTGACGAACGCCGAAACCGGTTTGTTAACAAACCAAATTTGACGAGGGTCGACGGAAAACCGTACCCAAATGAAAGTAATTTTAACCCCGTCGGAAAATCCAAGCACATATCGAATAAATTAACCCCGTCGGAGAATATACGCACATATAAAAATTAATCATACTTTCCATAACTTTAAAAAGTGCAAAACAAATTGCAATTGTGCGATAATTTTCAGGGTTGTTAGCCTCACTCTTGAAAACTTGGAAATTGGAAATTCACTGGCATGATAGAACATACTGCTAACGGACGCGCTATAGTCGAAGAGACCAGTACTGAAAAACTATTCGCCCCAAGAGACTGGTTGATGTTGTCATCTAATACAACTTTCTAACCGGTAGAGCTCGAAAGAACATCTTCGTCATAGTAATGGACACTCTCTTTAGCTGGGCGATGCTTGATTTCTGGCAAGTAAGAATTACCTACAAATATACTAGGCAAAACATTAGCTTTATCATGCGGGTTAGTGAATATTTGGCCATTTTTCAAAAAAGTCGGAATTGCAGAACTAGAACTTTTTTAACAAAATATCAAAAGAGAAGCAAGAATTTAAGCACGAAGGCGTTCCTCATACAGATTTTTCACATGAACAAAAAAATGTTGTTGCTTAAACTATAAGTCCCAAAGTTTAAAAGAACATATCCCAACAATATTGAAACATGACGTGTACCTAGGATATAGCTATCACGTTATATCCTAGGTACACGTTATTAAACTCGAGGGAGGAATATTGCGTTTTTGTGCTGAAAATCAGACAGATGAATACACAATTGGGGCGGAAACTATAAAAAATATTTTTATTGGGTATCAAGAGGTTGGATTTAAAAAAAATGTCCAGGAATGTGATTATGTTCTGGTAATTTCTCCTAACTATGAATTTTATAAATGGAACCAGAGCTCTTTAGCGCTTAGGTAGATTAAGCCCGTTATTAAAAATACCATAAGAGGGAAAAAGCTTTTAGAAACTAATTACTTAGGTTTACTGACCCTACCGATTATAGTCTTATTATCATTATTACACTCGCCCATTTCTTTTATTAGCAGCTTAGCGCAATTTACAGCATTCCCCGACCCCTTTTTTTTGATTTCCAAACGAGTTTTGTTTCTTATATTAGCCTGCGAATATTCACAAAGACACAGCATCATCGACCCTCACAGGCCTGAGTATTTTATATTTTAACTCCCTAAAAAATTCATCTTAAATGATATATTGAGAAAGTATTAAATGAACAAAGGCATTTGGCAGAAACAGTAATAAGAACAATATCAATCGACCATAACGATAAACACTATTTGAGACTGTATTTGAGAAAGCATTATCAAATGCACATTCTAATCCCGGAAATATATGACAAACACTTTACAATTTCTATTTTATGATGAGAAATTCAAATACCATAAAATCACAATAAATTAAATTTTTGTTATAAAAAGCAAGAAAAGAGATGTACAATTAAAACAACAAAACTATAAATAATACTATGGAAACATACAGCCGATGTGGTACGTGTGTCTATTTCATACATATTTACTTAAAACTAGAATTTTAGATATTCAGTTTAATCAATAAACTACCCTGAGAGTGAAGACCATAAGAAAATTCTACCTAAACAACCATTTCACACTAGTTTTTAGAAAGATACAGTTGTACACAAACTTAAACACACACTTGTTTTGTTTTAAAATTGTTACGTTTTTAGAAGATTCACACCTTTGAATTAGGATTAAATACCAGTAAATAAATATCAATAAAACTATTCTTATTGAAAAGATAATTTTGTAACATAAATATTTGACTGTAATTTTGTTCATGTGGCTGTCCCAGTCAGTGTTGTGTAGCAATTTGAATAGTAGAAAGGACCTTTGCGTTTAATTAAATGTTCAAAAGTGCTTCCATGAGCAAATTTAAAAGTAAAGCAGATTCTAATGCCAGCAAAATAAGTGCCTGCTAAATCAGGTATATAAAAATATATATTATCGCCCCAATACTGTTCACCTTTTACTATAATTCTCTGCTTTAATCGATTTTAAAGACATATGGACCAATGACAGCTTCTTTCCCTTCATGTAAAATGATTTTCGGTTAGTAGGCTTTTTAATAATTTTCATATGTTATTGTTTATTAACGCAATCATACCAAAAAAAGTGAGTCTCATCGTTTAAACAAATTGTAGTCCGCTAAGCTGCACCCTTCCATTTTTGAAATGTCCATATGGCAAAATGCATATTTTCACAATTTTTTGAATTATTACTAAAAACCTGTACAAATTCGGAATATAACCTTTACAGTTCTGAAATCTACAATGGCATGGACTTCGCCCCCTATAGCCTGCTAAGCTGGACCCTTCCAGTTTTGGCCCATTTTTTGGCTTTTCTCTACGGAAAAAGAAAAATTGCATGCATTTTTCAATCTATTTTTCCTAAATTGTTTTATTTCGACTTTTTAAGTTGTGTTATGACTAAGTAAAGTTAAAATTTTTAAAAAAATATTTGCTTTTTATAATATTTTTTTTATTTTCGCACCAAAATGTTAAAATAATTCAACACTGTTAATTTAACATTTCCTGAGTTGGAGGTATGTAAGCTGTAACAGGGTTGGCAAAAAATGGAGCTAAAGGCCCACTATATTATGCATATACTGGCTTAAGGCAACTTATGCTACTGTGCAAATACGTAATAATCATATGTGACAAACTATAATGTGCTTAACAAAATTTTTCGTCTACTTTCGTCAAATGTCATATGCTTAAGCAAAGTACGAAACTAATCGCACATTCCGTACGTTAACAGCTGATTATAGATGCATTAGTAAACCAAATCCAATGGAGGGTAAAAAATATTTTATCTGAATTTAATAGAAAATGTACAAAGAAAAAATAGCTTATATGTAAAAAGAGACACGTTTTATTATAACGGCAATTCAAAGAAACGAGGGCCTTTAAACATTTTATTTTCTTTTCCTTTCCATTTTTTTAATACACAATTTGCAATAAAATTTAATTTTGTATGTTTATAAATACAATGATGCACACAGTTGCATTTTTTAGTACTTTTGGCCCAAATAATACATACAGCGATATATGTGTAATTTTTCTTTCGTAATTTTCTGAAAACTATTAACAAAAAATTATAAATTTGTATAAGGATAGTATTAAGTATACAAAATATGATTATTCAACGGCTTTTGGCTAATAAATTTTATTTATTTAGAACGAAATAATTTTTTTGCAAAAGTACGGTTAAAACAAATGTGCTATTGTGCATAATAATTTCTATATTCATGTTAGTACAATATAGCCACGTTAAAGTCTTCAATGATTCGCTTAAGGATTTGACAGTCTTTTCGTTTAACTTTTGACATTAGCTTAAGGCAGCTATGCATATTATAGTTGAGCCTTAACTTACGGAGCTATCTTCACACACTTAAAAAATTGTTAATATTTTACTTAATGTCAGTATTACATGACAAATTTAATGCTTTTATTAGTTCATGTTTGTTGTTACAGTTGCACAAATGTTATTTGTCTTTTGTAGCATTGCATTGCTTTTTCAGCGTACAGACAAAATTTCATCTAAGAAGCAGTCGCACACATTTATTCTAACAGTCAAATCGTTATTACAGTCTTTGAATTCAAGTTTTTGTGTTTTTCTCTTTTAACTCGATCAGTGAATAATTTTGGGTAAGAAAAAGCGTTAATTAGATTATATATCATAAGTGCCAATAAATATCTATAGACTTTGTGCAATTTCTAGGGTTACGTTATGTAAAAGATGTGGTTATACCGCTTGACATAACATATATGAAGACACTATCTGTGCAAAGTATTGCAAAAATTGTTTCGAGTTACAAAAGAAAGAGCGGGTATTAAGCTTCTATCTCACAGTCCTTCTGAAGGGCTCATTTTTGAACTAGATGCACTATTAAATGTTTTACAAAATACGAAATAGAAATGGCATGTGCAACCAGCTGGTTGGGGTTTGAAAGTTTTCTGGAGAATATGTAATTGTTTCAAGCCGGTTTTACAAATTTTTCTGATAATCCACGTTGAATGAAATAAATAAGAGCTCTGCATCGCGCTAGAAGTCAATAAGTTAGTTTATTTTATATAATTCTAACTTTTTCATTCGATTTATTTACAAAAAAAAATTAATAATAAAAACATCGGGCGTATAATTTTTTAGTAAACTGTGTATTACTTTATATGCAACGCATGCCAAAAATGTCATTATAATACAATCATTTATCACTTGATTATTTATTATCGTATTTTACATACACTAAGGATGTAAAACAGAATGAGATGGACATTTATAGACTGAAATTAAATTTATTTCATTGCAAAAGAATATCTGGTTATGAAGCTTGTGTTCTGAGATAAAAGTATTAGCAGTAAGAAGAATTGAATTCAATGTGTAATTTTATGTTCTTTTTCCTCTTATTGGATTAATATCTGTTTGGTCTATGTGAGAATTGAAATTTCATTATTGTTATTACAAGAATATAATTTTATTTTGTTTAAGGGATGTCCTGTGGGAACATGAGGTGATTACACTGCACATATCACCAGCAGTCACACAAATGCTAAGGTGGCATTTACTTTATTTACACACTGGGAAATTAATTGCCAATTGAAGTTTCATGTATGTTATTAAATGGGATTTTTACATGTAAAATTTATGCGTTTGATGTTGTATGTAAAATAAAGATATACACTCATACACAGCAAACTGTAGAATATACATATATCACATGTCTGATGGCAAGGGGGAAGAAAAAGAAGATTTAGTTTAATAATTTATTTTTTATTTCTTTATTTATTTGGTTTATTTCTATTGGGACTTTGTGGGGCATATACGTATATTGTTTTATGTTGATTTAATAAATTAAGAAAATTAAAATTAAAATAAAAATATTCTAGAAATGTTCTTTTGTAGTTGAATGCACACGTGAGTAGCCACAAAATTTGTTCGATCTAGTTTCCTAAGTGGTTTCGTCAGGAATCGGAATTGAGCCTTAAGATTGTGTGGTTAAACACCTTTGCATGCTGCTAATATACGGTTTACTATTTCCATTGCTGTGTTATTGATGATTTATTAGTGTTGTTTTTTACTATGCAACCCCTAACATTTACAGTTCACAATAAAATTAATCCATTACTTTTGCTCTTCATTGAAACTAAAACAATCAAATTTGACTTGGAATAAATATTGTTCGAAGGAAAATAGTACTATGTAAGCGCTAGACACTTGTGTTAAAAAACAAATCACATAAAAAGCAACCTTTTTCATTTTGTTTAATTTTATTTAAGGCTGGTATTTAAAAATTCAACTATTAAAATTGTCTACACCACCTCCACAAACTGACGACAAACTGGCACTTGTAAATTTTTCTATTAACATTTTTATTTTATTTCTATTTTGAGCTTTATAAAAATTCAATTAATTAATAATATTTTATAAACGCTACAAAAATATTTATTTAAAGTCAAACTATTAATTGTTAATTTAAAATTGTTTCCGTTGCGCCTTCAAACAATCAAGACACTACGCAAATTTTCATTTTATACGAAATTAAATTATACATTTTGCAATAACATAAAGTATGTGCAAAATAATAATAATAATAAATTGATTAGCCAAGCAGCTAGTCAAACAGCCTTTGGCTGTATTTGAAATGTAAAACATTCCCAGCAGTTTTAAAAATTAAAAATGTTTTTTTTGTTGTTTTCGTTTTAATTAACGAGTGCGTGTGAACATGTAGCAAAATTTTCAAAATTTCTTTAAAATACAACCGAAATTAAATAAAAATTTTAAATAGATTCATACACATATATTTCCACGAATTGGACGCTATTAGAAATTCATAGTGCATGTTACCTTACCTTAGTAATGCACCCAATAAGTTTAGCCCAAACGGCTACTTGACTGATCTGTAGTAACATAAGGTGGCCAGTTGACTTCTTATAATGACAAGTTACTTAGATGTCTGTTAATAACATGAATGGAAATGGCCTTTTAAAATTCTTACTATTTCAGTGCTAGTTTATTAATTGAAATAAATCTGGCAATATCGAAAATGCTTCACTAGGATAAGGTCAGTTGCAAGCTTTATAAATATATTATATTCAATAAATTAAAAATGTTAAAAATATTCAAGAAATTATTAAATCATTAATTGGAAACTTTAAAAATATAATATTTCTTGGTGTAAAGGCGAAGTATATAAAGATTACATACCTTGAGTAATATCTTATCGAAAGTTAGCTAATATAGCCTTCTCCTATATAATTTTCAAGAATTTTCGTTGATAAAATATACTTAAATCATCATCCGGAACTTAAGGGATTTCATATACGCGACTATTATTACTCTTTTCATGTTGAAAGTTTTACATTTGTAGCGTTAAATTAACAAAAAAATATTTCTCAACTAGAAGTGAGAATACATAAGGTTTCACCAGTTACGTTAAACGTAACGCAATAGGTAGCTCGTAAAACCAACTCCAGTCCTTATAATGTGTTTCTATTGCTTTATAGATAGAAAACTCTAAAGAAAATCTAAAAGACATTATATCCCATGTTCGTTACTTTCTATGACAAACTAAAACAGTATATTATTTATAGTTTTAGCCGTTATAGTTGCCGTCAGCCAATAATATATATATATATATATATATATATATATATATATATATATATATATATATATATATATCATTATAAAACATCCAGAGATGTGCTTTTTTGGTTGTCAAAATAAAAGAAGGGGTTATTACGCCTTCGGACATACACGTGGATACTAAATAAATCTGATGATAAAAAGCGAAGTCGTTTGGTATGGTTTTTTAGATGTCTAAGAATTTATTCAAATTATCTCAAAAGCTTGCTTGTTTTTTTGCCAAAAGCTAAGAATATCAAAATATTATACCAGATCACCAATTTGGCTTTCGCAATCAACACAGAACTCCTGAGCAGTGCCACCGCATAGTGAAAACTATCTCAGACTCCCTAGAGAGAAAATATTACTGTACTGCGGTATTTTTAGATGTCAAACAGGCATTTGATAAAGTATGGCATGAAGGACTTTTGTTTAAACTTAAAAACATTTTACCAACTCCGTTTTATTTATTTTTGAGATCATACTTAGAAGATAGAACCTTCTATGTAAAAAATTAATGATGAAAGGTCCAACATATATAGAATCAGTGCAGATGTGCCGCAAGGTAGTGTTCTTGGGTCTCTTTTATACACAGTTTATACCTCAGACATACCTGTAAATGAAAATATAACTATGGCTACTTATGCAGATGACACCGCTATTTTATCTTCAAATCAGGCACCGTACGAGGCTACATTATGAATTCAAACTGTCCAAACTAGCTTTGTACACACATTTATACCATCTGGCAGCACCAAAATTTACTACTGGCAGGAAAAGGAAAAGGGAAATTTATTCTGTAAAAAAGAAAAATGGCAGAATAAGTTTCATTTTTTATTCAATTGGTTGCCGAATCTTCTAGAGTAACCAAATTTAAATTTACCAAAAAAAAAAATTACTTACAAAAAATTAACCTAAACTAAACGCTTAAAATAACTTACCTAATTTACTTACCTTAAAACTTTTAATTAATCAACCTGAACACTTTACGTAAAGGAATATTAAATGTAAACGCATACTCACCCAATTGAATTATAAATCCATTGATCAACCGAAAAATAAAGAAGAAATTGATATCTAAACCTGCTGGTCATTTATTTAAAATCATCGAGGAAAAAGGTGAGAATTAAGTTTTCCACATATTCCACAACAAGGAAAAGAAATTAATCACAAATATTATTCCAACTTCCCCAATTATAATTGCTCTAACCGAGCAATTGTAAATACAGAAATCTCCCTTACAGATTGGCCCCAGCTGGAAGTGAAGTTCCCAACTCTGCCTACTCTAGAGCGCGGGAGTAATTATTAATACAACTAAAGTGACGTATTCACAAACACAACTTGATGCCTTGGAAAATTGGTTGCAAAAATGAAAAATAACAATTAATTCACATAAATCTTCTCATGTAACATTCACCTTAAGAAGGAAAGAATGCCCGGCGGTGTTTTTGAATGGGTCTGCAATACCAAAAGCTGATAAAGTAAAACACTTAGGAATGCACCTTGACAAAAGGTTAACATAGAAAGAGCATATTAAATCTAAAAGACAACAACTAAACATAAAAACTAAAAAACTGTACTGGCTACTTGGAGCTAAGTCAAAGCTAAGTCTAGAAAATAAGATAAAAGTTTACAAGGCAATACTAAAGCGGGTATGGACATATGGTATCCAAATCTGGGGTACTGCAAGTAACTCAAATGTGGAGATTTTACAAAAGTACCAATCTAAGTTTGTAACGAATATACAAATTCACAAAGACCTCAAAATCCCTTTAATTAGAGATGAAATAAATAGATTTAGTCATGTATACTTGAATCGATTAAGTAATCATAGCAACATTTTAGCAACTGCTCGTTTAGATGAAACAGAAGAAGTAAGACTGAATAGATTTCATGTACTAGACTTACCTTATAGAAAATAAATTTATATACATAATTTATTAATTTTCCAAATCAATATTAGAACTTAATATTTGTTTAAGCTTGCTGAAGCTTAATAGCATATGTTAAGTTTCTCTTTTTTTTCATATTATTGTATGTGATCAAATTTACTCATTATTGTAAAAATAGATTGTAAATAAATAAAATGACAAAAAAAAGCTAAGATTGAAAAATAGAGGGAACTTATTGACTCCCGGATAATTAGAGAGAGAGAGAGTTAGCAGAGCTTAGAGATAAGAGATATTTGCTTAACAAGGGTTATTCAGACCCTAGATTATGAACAGCAGCTAAGACGTTATGGATCTTTAGTAATTCCGTTTAGAGACAAGAACTAATGGCTCTCTCAATCAGTCCAATTGAAAAAACTTTTTTTAAAAAAGAAAAAAAAAGAAAAACAAGAAAACAAAAGAAATTGAAAAAGTATTAAATTAAATCAATTTGGTTGAGAAAGCAAATGAGTTTAATCTTCAGGAATCCGTGCTTAAAACTGCCGCAGCAATTGCTCACTGCTAATGAAAAAAGTACAACCAAGTGATCCTTCAGATCGTTGTTTGGAGGGACAATAAAAATAATTTATGTGTTATAATGGAATAGAAAAGATCTTGAGATGAGTACATATCAGCAAATTAAAGTCGATGAAAGAGTCAAAAAGGCACAACTAGAAGCTGCCAAAATTGCAAAATTCATACATTGGCAACTCAAAAAATAAATAATTTATTTTTCATCAAGGCAAGGGCCACCGATTAAAAGCCGGTGAACCTGATAATGAAATTAAAAGAAACGGTGGAGTGAATTATTCCATTAAGAATTAAAATAAATTATGGGGGAAGAACATATTAAGACTTTTGCAAACAAGTTTATTAATTTTATTTCAAAATATTTTACTATAGTTGCGACAAAACACCACAACATATTCCGAATTGTGTCGCTGCTCAAGTGATGACAAGGTGTTATAAATAAGATCTAATCAATCCAAAGTACGCTCTTTTACGATTAGAAAAATATGTTTACTTGTTATACAAATCTAACAGACTGGATCGCGGTAGCATTAAAATGATAACCAGGCTCCAATGCCCTGTTTTTGAGTCTATTAAGTGATATAAAATATACATCGAACATTTTTTGATTAACCTTTCAAGAGACTACTAAATTTGGTAACGTTTTCATTGCCATTTTGGCCAATTATGTGTTTGTTTACTTACACAGTTTTTTCCATGCTACAAATTTTCGATTAGCCTTCTATAAATATTCCACCATCCTTCTCCCACAACTTGAAAATGTTGTCTACAACTCTTTTAAAAAACACCATCTGACAAGAAGAAAAAAAGAGCTTTTCATGTTTTACGCAGCGATAGAAAAAGTGTGGGTGCAGAATTTGTTAGTTTTATTTTTTTATTTGAAGTGTGTTTTTTGCACGATACTATTAGAACACAAGTGTAGTAAACTTTGTAAACGTTAAGGACGCCTACCTCTGCCTGGTATAAAAGTAAAAAAAAGTTTCTATTGAGTGGAAGTAACTGGATATCATTTCATGGCTGTATTTTGTGTTTTGCTTATTTCTGTTTCTAGAGTTTTGTTTTATTGTGTGTTTTAGCAGTATTAAAATGTACTTGTTTCTTGTTTTTTGTTGGTGCCATATCAAAAATCCAATATTTGTTTTTCACTTTATAAGATGCTAAAAATTTAAGCCAAAACAAATTCAACAGCAAAAATACAGCAGCCAGTGTAAATCAAATAACATATAAATAAATGAATTAACCGACCGACGAACGAATGACTGGCTGGTTGGTTAGTTCGTTAGCTAAAAGTCTGGGTAGATGAATGAATGAATGAATGGTTGAATGATTGGCTGCTTGAATATATTTAGCTGCTTGGCTGGACTCAATGGCCATTTCATTTGGCTTTTTTTGAATGTCAGACATGACGAAACGTAGATATGGTTTATTTCAAATAACAAATTTGGATCTAGATATTATGTTTTTATGTTCTTCTTTACTTATTTTTCATTAAACTGGCGTGTACAAGAAAATAAAAATTAAACATCTGTTTATTTTTATGCAGTGACAAATAAATTAGATTAAGTCCATTTTAAGCTGGCAACGAAAATGGGTATTTTTGTATATTTCAGATTAGCCCAAAGGCGATTATGTTATTAAAAGGGATTTTAAGTTTAAATCTATCATCTGAAAAGTTGAAAAAAAATTATGTTAAATTAATATTTACTTAAATGTTTTATTATGGTTTTTATGCAAATTTAGTTCTCCCTGAAATTCACTATAACTTATTAAATGTTGCAGAATTAAAAGTTTGTTTTAATACTCTAAATGTAGTTTAACGGATATAAGATTCTTGATTATATGGAATAGTATTATTCTTAGATGTGTTTTAAGTTTTCTTAGCAGGCAACTTTGTTAAATCATTTTATGAAATTTGTTACAAGGAACATTTTTTAAATATTACTCTTTTATTCTTATGAAAAGTACAATTTACTTTTAATTTAGTACCTGAAAAGATGGTCCTTAAAACAAACAAAAAACAGTATCATAGCAGGAAAGGATTTTTATTAAAAACTACATTTTTAAAATTTTTTTTTAAAAAAGCTTTGGAAAAAAGAGAGTAACGAAAAATACTTTTTTAATAGAAACCACATTTAAGTCACATCCAATAACGTTCAGTTTTTATATTTATATTTTTTAAGATATTTTATTCAGGTAGTTTTTAATGTGCGTTCTAAAATTTACTTTTTAAATTGTCCTTTTTTAAAGGTACTTTTTGAAACAATACTTTTTGCTAAAAAAAGACACTGTATAAATATTTTAACCTTAAGGTTAAAAGCTATTGATGCAAAAAAAAATTAAAAAAATAATTGTTTTAGAAGAAACCTTTTAAAATGATAATATTCTTAAGGCATTTGATTTCAACTTTTAAAAGAAAGCTTTCTTAAGAAAACGTTCTAAATGTAATTATAAACGATAACTTTCCATAGAATTTCAAAGGGAATATGCTTTTGAAAATAGTATTTTTTAAAGGGACGTTAAAAGTACTTTTTTCGGATACTTTTTTAATGTATTTTTTAAAAGTTAAAAGAATAATTTTTAAATGTTGTTCCCCTAAAATGAAGCTTTTGAAACTCTGTACTGTTTTAAACAAAAAACTCACTACTAATACTGTTACAAAGGTTAATTTTAAATATAAAATTTTTTTACAAAGTAATTTTTCAAGTTTTTTTTATTCGAAACATAGTTTTTGAAAGAATTTTTTATAGGAAACTTTTTCAACGATACTTTTTTAAAGGTACTTTTAAATTTATTTTTTAGAAGCTACTTTTTAAAAGGGTATTTTTTTAATATTATTCTTTTAAAAGAATGACACTTTTAAAATATTTCTTCTTCTGCTTCTTTAAAATAAATTCTTTAAAAAGTACAGTTTAAGCAAAGTACTCACTACTATTATTTTTACAAAGGTCCATTTCAAATATTAAAAATTTTTTTATTAAAAACATATACTCTGAAAACATTTTTTAATAGATACTTTATATGGAAGTAACTATCCCTATAGTTTTGTATAGTTTTAGCGGGACAACAAATTTATTAGAGTAATCGGTTTTGTATCCAGTTGCTTGTCTTATAACTATCGGTTAAAAAAATGGTGATATGTTAAAATTTTTTAATTCAAAATCGGCTTTAAATAATTAAGCAATAAGCAGTCGAAAAATTGATCAGCCTAATAGAAAAAATGATTTATAATTTATATATTCATAAGCAGTTTTTTGATGTTAATTATAAGTTTAATTAATGTTTTAATTGTTTTTATGTTTTTTGTTTACTATTTGTGTATTAATATTTATTAATTCTAACCAATATCAATAAACAAATTATTTGAACTTAATGATTAAATAATTTAATAATTTAATAGATTTCTAAATCGTCTGCTGTTTCAATAGTGCACTCTTTGGTTTTCTTCTATGAAAGGAATTCATGAGCTTTAATTGCAAATTCAGTTAAATACTTAAATTCATTTATTTTTTTTTTATTTCTTTTTTAAATTTATAATTTAGGCTAATCCCCTTCTCAATGTTGGTTAAAACCATTACTAATTTAACTACAATTTATTAGCAGAAATCTTGTCGCTTGCTCGTCTGACTTTTTATGCGCTTTTTAATTGAATTCAATGCTCCCTTTTATAAATAAAATATTATAGTTATTACGGAGAAAAAGTGATAAACAATCTGCTTTAAGGCCTGTTTACTTTTTTCATAAATAAATTGTAATATTTGGCGTGCTAACAAGCTCAACCCAGTTGAACAAAATTGTATTGAATAAAGTGAGGGACAAAATTATTAGAAAAAAATTTTTCTATCTGTTTGAAAAATATATTCTTTCATGACAGTGTATTCTTAAACTGTCAATTGAAACTTTTTAATATATCTTTCAACAAAAAACAATTTCGTCAAAATAAATAATAACCTTTTGCTGCATCAATTTATATTAAGTCCAAAAATGGACAAGTGCTTATGGAACTCTGAAAGAAACGGCCTTTTCTTGAAAGTTTTATGGATTGTAGTTATGGCGTCAATAATCAATCGACCGCCAAGTCAATGCAACATAAACAAAATAAGCTTATTCTTGCAGCAAAAAACATCACCTCTTGTAGAACGCTATCGAAGCGGATAATAAAAACACTGAAAGAAACTTAACTTGAGTTTAACTCACAAAAGCTAAATATTATTGCATGACTCTCGTGATATTATCATTGATTCCGCGTATAGTCTTACTAAAGTCAGCTATCTGATAATTCCAAAAACAAAGCTTTTAACTATCGAGGTGTTGAATTTCATTTAATTTCATTACAACTTTTATCACTCACTGTTCTCTGCAGTTTATATCTATTAAAATTCTGCCATGGTAGTGGCCAGTTACCATATCCAATATTAGCTTTACATTGTTCATAATAGTGTAATGTACTTGGCGAGAGTCAGCACATTTATAAGGTGGTGTAAGTCAAGTAGCTTGATTGAATGTCGTTCATTCAATAGACGGCTGAATGGATGGATAGATGAATAAACGAATGAGTGGTTAACTATGGTATGTCGATGACAGCAACTTTCATTTTATCATCCGCATCAACATTTTATTAATGATTAAAAGTATGCACTTGTATGCAAAAGGTTAGACAAGTTCAATGGACACGTACTAAAATTGGACACATATAAATTGTACTATTTAAGTATTAAATACTCAAAAGATACTTAATAAAAATGTTGAAATTAAAAGCCAATTAAGTGTTTTGAAATAACGTCTTAACAATATTTTAATATCTAGTTTAATCTTTAGCAAGTTTTGATGGCAGAAAGCTTTTCAAATAATAAGTTTGTCTTGAATTTAAAATCGTTTTCAGAGTCAAGAGTAATTCAGAGAAATACATTTTAGTTAAAGTGCCATCCTTTAAAAAATAATTCATGCGATAAAAATATTTTTACTAATAACACAAATATTTTTAAGAAAAGTTTGATACAATTTTGAACAACAAGTAACAAACTTGTATATATAAATTCTCTTATATATGAGCTATGAGATAACAAGACCTCGGGAATTAAGGCTTATGGAGAATAAAATTTTATTCAGCAGATATGAGTTGTCCGTCCATCGGAGGTGCTTCAAACAATATGTTAAAAAATATAGCATGAAACAAAAATGTTTTTCTTCTTTCTCTTACTTTTACAATATAGTGCGTACTTTTGTCAGCAAAAGCGTTTAAAAAATTAAGAAAACTTTGATACAGTTTGCAAAGTGGGCCAGAGTAAAAAATGTACATAAATACATTACGTGAGATTTAGACTTTGTGCCTGTAATCGAAAATATATTTTAAATCATTATCAAAGTTAGTGGCAGCCATTTATTGGACAATATAGCAAAAAATATAGCATGCAATAATATTTTTATCTTAAACTAATAAAACAGTTTGCAAACTGTATTTTTTATTTGTTTTTAAGAATATAGATTCAAGGACTAGGGATTAAAAAAAATTTTGAAAATGTGAGTAAAAACTCAAACCCATGTGTTCTGCGTCCACGGACAAACTATATCCCAGAGAATTTCATTTATCGGAAAATAAATTATGATCCATTATTATACAGTTAGTCTTAGGAGAAATGAATTAGATAAATCCGAAAGAGTGCGTATATCGTATTTCAGGATGTGTATAATAAAAACAAAGCTAAAGTATACATGGAAATGTTCTTCCTTGAAATAAGTGGACATAATGCAGTAAAATCCAACGGTCACCATGTTATAGATTCCAGGAATCAAGGAAATTCAATAAAATAGAAATTTTATTTTAAAAATTTTTACATACGAGTTACTTAAAAGTTACAGCCTCTTACACGAAAGAAACGTCTACTGGAAAACGAAGACAAAATATTGTACACCTGTCATACAGTCCTGAAAAAGCTGTCGTTAGTGACTGCTTGTTTGGTACGATTGGCAAATGCCTTCGATGCGATGACATCATTATCAAACCGTTTTCTACTCTAAATAGTGTTCTAGAACGCGGCTTGATAATGATGCCATCGCATCGAAAGCGGTCGCCAATCATACCAAACAAACAGCCAGTAACGACGGTTTTTATCGTTAGGTATGACAGCAGTGTTATTTCATTTACTGGGGGAACAAATCAAAACAACGATACAAAAACTGCTGTATGCTTTAAAAATGATTGAGATCTATTGCAAAATTAGTTGGATTACAGTTTTTCTTCGGTTTTTATTTCTTCAAATAATTTAAATTCATAACTCGAATATGAATAGTAAAAGGTTTTAGTAGGCTTTCATTTTATAATCAAATAATAAATAAAGCCAGTGAATAATCAGCATTGATGATTACCGTCACTTGCATTTCGCTTATTTTCTTCTCTTCTCGTATGCTTGGTTAAGGTATCAAGGCTCTGTTACATAAAGCAGTGTTTAAAAGTTTTGTTTTAATTCCTTATTGTTTATAGAAAGTTTGCTTTAAGTTATAAAACAAAACAGTTGTTATTTTATTAGTTTTAGATTGTACAAAGTTTTTATACTTATGAAGGAAGGTGTGCTATAGTAAATGCTAAATAGTGACAGTCGAAAAAAAGTAAACAAAATAAAAAAAGATACTTCACTCCATCCGATCTTTGTACTACTTATACCATCTATATCAGTCCAAAGATGGTATACAGCTCTCATATATTGGCTGGCGCCCAAAAGTCTATTTAGGATTTGCTCGACCGCGTACAGGAGATGGCCAAGAGGCTCATGGGGACGGTAAGGTATCCAACTCGCTTGATTCCTTAGGTTGTATTTCAATTTTTTATCGTTACTACGATGGTAAGTGCTCTAACGAAATTAGGGAATTACATTGTACATGGAAATCGTACATTTTTGAGTTTAACTCGATTTTCGTTGAGATCTGACCCATTTGTGGTCAATTGACTAGTGAATCGCACTAAGGAAATTAGTTTTTTATCAGAACAGTTCGTAGGTGGAATAAACTCTCTCCAGAGGTCTTTGGTAGTTCATGTAGTATCGGTTTATTTTTCTTTTTCTATAAAGACTTTTGATGCTCTCCACTGAACACCAAATTAGGCTAAGAATACATAATTTATAAAACCCTTTAAGCATATTAATTTCTCACTCGTTTCGTAAAATTTTTTAAAACTATTTTGCACAGATACCTTAAACATGTCTAAGGTTTCTTTGCAACTTTTAAACTATTTTTTATGTCATGAATTCATTTATTTTATGTGTCTTTATGTAGAAGTTTCTATTTTTCCCACTTCAAAATCAATTGTGTTTTTAATTTATTTTCTTGGCAACAAACAAGTATTTTAAATGCAAAAGGATTTTTAGTTTTTATTTACTTTATTACATGTTCTCGTTTTATACATGTTTGAGACTTTACCTAAATGTAATTATTTTATTTTAGTGATGTATACACTACCTCAGATGAAAAGGGTAAACTTATAAAAGTTTTCCATTTTATTAGTTTGACAATATTTATTTATAAGACTCTATACAGAGTTGAGAGAGGTTTGAGTTAAAATTGACAGTTTTTCGTATTTAATTGGGAATGGTTTAGCTCATGAGCCCTGTAATTTTGCTAAAGTTTAAAATTAACCGATCTATTAGATAAAGTTTTTAAAAGGTTGTCATAAATAAATACAAATGTGTCTGTACTGAAGTAAAACCACGAAACTTCATTAAGAGCTTAATTTTGTTACCAAAATTTAATTAAAATTTGAATTCACAACAACAACAATGAATATTTAAAAACCAAAAGAAAATTAAAGTCGTAGTAAATTCAATTTTATAAAAAATTTAACAATTAATAGTATTTAATATTTGATCAAACATTTTAAAACATAAAGAAATAAATCGCATTTTCAGCAAAAATTTTACACTAAATTTGCTTATGACACATTCCAAAAATTCGGAAATTACAAATACATTTTTTATATTTGAAAAAATTATGTTTAAAAAAATTTAAATTGAAGAAAAAAAACACAAATTAGCAAAAGCATTAAAAAGGGAAAACGTACAATTTTTTTTTAAAATCATTAAATATTTAAACTTCAAAAAATTAAATAAATAAATACACGAAAAAATCTTATAAAAGTTTAAAATGTGATATGAAAAAATAAAATATAAATGGTATAAATAATGACTGTGCCGACTTTATCACTTGAACGGGATATTTGCTCGCTTGATGTAAAAAACTTTATTTATATTTCTCTATTATTTTTGGAAAGCTTCATTTAAGTTTTCAACTATTAGGATTAAATATTAGTATTTATAATATTGTTTTAAATTTTCGTTTCTTTTCGTTTGTATCTTTTCAGGTATGTATACTTTAATTTGTGATAATTAAGAGATAAGAAATCTGGTAAGAAATAAATTTAATGCAAAGTTTTTAAAAGAAGTAAAACTTATGGATATTCGGCTATCAATCAAAAAAAAAATCAATTGGAATTGAATAATTCATTTTTATATAAAATTTGAAGAATAAATTAAACGAGTGTTTTAGAATGGAATGCCATTAAAATAAATATTTTGTACTTAAAAATAAAAAGTGTTCATATAAAAATGAAAAATTACAAAGAAAAAGTAATGAACCCATGACGTAGAATTCTTGGAAATATCTTTCAACCCCTAATAATTTTGATCGGTTACGTCTAATCTTATTAAACTTTAGTAATACGTTTAATATTAAACATTTCATAAGGAAAAAAGGAAAAAATGTAACACGCTGTATAACAATTATAACAAACAACAATAATCAAGTGTTTAGTAAACCGAGAGCAATCGATTTGCTGAAAATGAAAGTAAAATTTTAAATTGCTTCCCTTGAAATCATACTAAACCAAATAATTGTTATTGAATGAAACTTGACAGTTTTAAATCTATTAAAGACTTTATTTGTTTTTAGATTGAAATTCAAATAATTTTTGAAAGGTCATTTAATTGAAGTTTAAGTAACAAATTTTCTACCTAAAAAAAATAATAAAATCAATTAAAATTTTTTATAAGATTTCATTCGAAAATAAATTAAAACTTAACCAAGTGAAAAGTAATTTTTCCGTGAACAATGCGCTAAAATATTTGTTGTACTCCTTTTTTGGCACACAAAAGTCAAAATAGTGCCAGCGATTTATATTCGAATAAAATATCAATCAAATATTAAAAAATATTAAAAGTATTCATCGCTAATTTTTAAATTTAATGATTTAATTAAAAATGGTTTTCTTTCAGTTTATTTACATTAATAAATATAAAATAATTTTTAATTTTTATAAACCCATTTCTGACCCATTGAGAACGAATTTGTGAGATTGCAAAGAAGAAACACAAACAAATAAGCTCGATGCTCACCGCGACTGTTTTAATGGCGGCAGTAATCGAGTCCATGTTACTTTGGGCCTTTCACCGTCATCCGCCAGGGCATATTGGAGGTAGTTGGCGGCTGGCGACGAAGTTATGGCGTGTATATATTTTTGAAGTAAAAAACGCTCAATAATTACGTAAATGCGCTACCATATAATATCAAAACACAGCGCACAAAAAAATTAAATGCATTGAATGAATGAATACACACAAATTCATTCAAGTCGATCCAGTCGTGTAGTTGCAGTGTAGTTGAATAATCTAGATACCGACTGCAGCGCCATCTGCCGGGCTGGTTAGTGAATGTAAACCATCCAAGGTAGCACTTAAACGCATGCAAAAAAAATTTATTCACTGACATACACACGTACAGTAGAATTATATACATAAAGAAGATTTATATGGGAGGTACCACGCATCTTTATCAAATCTCGCCTATATTTGCAGCAGAACCGGACCGAATTGTAAATCTAAACCACCCGGGGCGCTACCCAAACGCATAAAAAATTTTTGCAAATCGGTTCAGCCGTTTAGGAGGAGTTCAGTCACTACACAAGTACAGTAGAATTATTTATATATAAAGATAAATAAATAAAAAATAATTGAATGAGACTCGAAAGATTCATAAGAACTAAAAACAAATTTATAAATATTAGAAACAAAATTTAAACCGACGCATAGAAAAAGGTAAAGGTTAATCGGTTACGTTTTAAATTAAGAAAAATAACAATAAAAATATCCAAGTTTTTGAAAAACCTAATAAAAATAGTCGGGTTTTAATTCAATTAAAGAAATAAATTCAAATTTGCGTCAATTGATATCCGAATATTTCTTAAATAAAATAAATTTTCAATCAGTTCATAACGAACCATAGAAAAAATTTGTGCATATTCGAACTAATTAACTATAATTTTTGAACGCTTTATTAGAGCAAAGTCAAATTAAACAAGAATTTAATGTAAAATTAAAACCAAATTTTGTATCAAATAAATACGAATCGTTTGAAATAGAATAGAATCGCAAAAAATTTTAAAAATTTTTTAATTAAATATTAATAAATACGTGATTAAATGGCATGCCAATTAATTCGCTATAATTATAACAGTTTAATTTTAAATTAAAATAATAATACAATGGTTCATAGAAAAAAATATACATTCTGAGACTTAATAAAATAAAACGCTTTTAAAAGAAAGGATACTAAAATTAAAACGTTGAATTTAAAAACTACGAGTAGCAGAATACTTTTATCAATTTAAAAATGTTTAATAAAAATAAAACATTTTGTAGTACAAAATACAAAACAAACAATCTGTTGCATATTTTTGTAGGGAAAGTATAAAGTAGTTCACACAGTGCTATGCTACAATATATACAAAACTAATTATAAACAAAGCATAAAAATATCACTTAAATATCAATTGTTTGCCATTTAAGCATTTGCTTTCACACGAATGTGAAAAAATAGTGAAGTGTATAAATTAAGAATTTAGGTTAATTATCTAAATAATTTTAGAAAATTCTTTTACCATTTATAAACAAATACATTAGGTGTTGATTTGTTGCAAGCCAGTTTAACATTACAAAAAAAGTATTTATGCTTAAAAAATGAAAACACTAACTGCAGAGAAAAATAAATTTTTTAACTTTAATTTTAAAATATAATAAAAAGTAAACAAATACCTTGAGTGAACTAAAATATTTAAATTATTGTTTACAATTGAAAATATATATAAAAACCCTTCATTACGAATATAAACATAAAACCAACCACCATGGTTTTATTTCCACTTAACTAAAGCGACATTGAATTAAAGTCGGACACAGCAAATATTTGATGAAATAAAAACAACCATGTTTTATAGCAAATGTTTTTTAAACCCATAATTCCCATAAATCGTTGGCTCAGTGTTGTCAGCTTTTGTAGATTTAACCTCAACATGGGAATTTTTTTGGGCAAATTTTTAATGTTTTGGTACATTTAAGCAACTTATATAGGGTGGTTAAATTTTAAGGACCTATGTTGATTTTGAATAAAACATAAATTATTTATGAAATTATTGTCCTTTTTTTTATTATGATAGTATGTTATGATTCAATTATGTATGGAAGTAAAAACGGCTATATGGACGCCGCAACCCTGGCGGCACACCTGCATCCGATGATCCAAATTTTCAATGACGCTGAGGCATAATTGAGGTCCTATGCCGTTAATGTGCCGAATTATCTCATTCTTTAGCTCTTGAATTGTTGCTGGCTTATTGGCCTACACTTTTTCTTTCAAATAATCCCGAAGGAAAAAAATGCAACGGTGTCCAATTACATTATCTTGGCGGCCAATTGGCATCGCCACCGCGTAAGATAACACGCGAATTAAATTTGTCGCGCAAAAGAGCCATTGTTTCGTTAGCTGTGTGGCGAATAACATCCTTCTGTTGAAACCACATATCGTTTACATCCCTTTCTTCCAACTCGAGCCATAAAAAGTTTGTTATCATCTTACGATAGCGAACACTGTTCACAGTAATTACCCGACCGCTCTTGTTTTGGTAAAAATATGGCCCGATGATGCCGTCTGCCCATAAACCACACCAAACATTCACTCTTTGTGGGTGCATTGGTTTTTCGACAATCACTTTTGGATTATCAATGAGGTGAAAATGTATCTCATAACTGAAGATGATTTTTGTCCAAAATTGATCTTCCATTGTTGCGATTTCTTGTCACCATTCTGACCATTGACGACGTTTGGAATGTTCCGGACGCTTTAGTTCTTGACTCAATTGCACCTTGTAAGCGTGTAACTGCAAGTTTTTATGCATAATGTTCATCAACCTCAAGCGTGAGAGGTGCAATTGTTGAGCACGACGACGAGTTGAGGTTGACGGCTCTTCAGCCACACTTTCGCGAACATCAGCAATATTTTCTGCACGAGAGCATGCACTGGTGTTTTCATATCTCCTATAGACCCGTTTTGCTAAAATTTTTGGACGATTTTTCCGATTTCTGAAATATCACGAAGTGCACGATATGCATTTTGATTTGAACACCCATTTTCATAATAAGGTTGCTCAAATGTCTATCTTTCCATGGTTCAAATTACTTTAGTTTGAAATTGAGAAATGTCAAATGAAATACAGAAAAAAACTTGACGTTTAGCTGTGGTTAACATTCAATATCGGTACTTAAAATTTAACCACCCGATATTTTGTATTATGGCATTTTTTTCCTATTTTTCTCTACAAGCATTTAGTAGTTTCTCTGGGGGTGGCATTAACTTTATAAAGAAGGACAAAATGGCCGTCGGCTATGCCTTTCGCAGTTGTTAAGACCCCTTTCAGACAGGCAAATTTTACTTTGCAAAGTTTTGATTTTATGTGAGAGCGAGGGAGAAAGCATGATTGAGAGTACAGACTTTGATATACTCGCAAAGTTGCTTTGTTTTTCTTTCGTCGCTTATACACAGTTGTACTTATACACAGATTACATTACAGATTACATTGACTAAAACAAAATTTGTAAAAGAAAACTTTTTGTGTTTGAACACCAAAGAAAGTTTAAAAGAAAATTAAAAAAACTTTGTCAAAGTAAAATTTGTCTGTCTGAAAGGGGTCTTACTCCAGTAGCTACAAATGTTTTAGTATGGAAATAGAAATGTTAATGTAGAGAAAAAAAACTAAATTATAAGACTTACAATTATAAAGCAACAAAACTGCATTAATCGTATTTAATTTTAAGATTCAGCGTATTAAGATTTCGGTTTTGATGTTATAAAAGTCTGTTGCAACAAATGTTAGCAGACATCCCATCAAATATGTGCTTTTCTCAAAACATGCAAAGAATTTGCTCCCAATGAATGGTGCAAATTTTGGATAAGATATGCATGTTGAGCCTTTGGTGCAAGCGGATTATAACTCAAAATTCTGATTTAAGTATTAAAAAATATTCTCCAGTTATAAATCTCCTTCTCTACGAATGATTTTATCTTTAGATTCCACATATAAAAATGTCTTTATCGGTCCTAAGATCTTGATTCTAAATTTAATAGTTAAAAGGCATTTACCTCAATATGAGTTTTTTCGGAGGTGTATCATCCTCACACCAAAGGTTCTATATAAAGCTATTGGACTAAGACAAGGTAGTAGATTGATATTAAAAAAGTTTTTTCGACAATGAAATAACTGAAATACAGACTTTTATAATAAAATTCTATTTGATGCAAAAAAGCTGGATCCCTTTCCAAAAACGGTGATGCTTTTAAACACTAGAAATATGTACCGATGAAAAATATATACAAAAAATATAACGAAATATATGAAAATAATTTACAAGTCAATAGAAGATTTATTTCTAGAATTATTACAGAATTATTTTCAGAATTATTTTATTACTTATTTTATACCTAAATGGGCATAAAAAACTCGCTTCTGGGCATTTTTGAGCATAAATATTTTCAAATCGGGTTTTCGACACAAAAAGAATTAGGAAATCTTGTTATTAAGATACTTTGGATATCTTGCTTATGTAACTTTATGAACACTCTTCATAAAATTTCATCAGAACATATTAGAGATGTTTTAAAGTTGAGTACAACGTGTTAAGATTGAAAGGTATGCTTTGCAGAACAAGTTACAACATCAAATAATTAACTAACAATAATTGGGTATGAATTTCCATCATCCCGCGTCAAATTTGGTTTGTAAACAGACCGGTTTCGGCCATGTGCCATATTCAGTGCTTTTCTCCTTCTTCTTCTTCTTCTTCTTTATAAGAAAACCCTGTCGGAAACATTCAGACATAAATAACAATACTTCCGGTCTATTTAAAAGCGTGTGTCTATATTTAAATTAAACTAGAAAAATATTTGACTCAACATAACAAATCTTTTTTATAACTGATTTTTTCGGCTTATGATTTTTATTACTTTTTTAGGCTTAATATATACTATATGACCGCCGTTGTTCTTTTTTAAATTCCTAGCTGTTGGAACCGATATTTGCGATTAATTTATATACAGATTTCACAATTGTGCTATAATACTCTGACAAATTTATTTTCCATTCCCACATTGACATTATGGATTATTATGACAGCTGATCAATTTTTCCTTCTAAAGTTATCTAATGTCCAATACGTTCTTCTCAAAAAAACAAAACAAAAAAAACCTCAGCTTGTGCTTCTTTGAGGTGTTTTTCTCGCGCAAAGTCTTTAATTTTGTATATATTTTATTCTTTGAGAGTGCAGTTTTATGTCATCATATCAAAGCTACGATTACGAAATATCACTGAAAATCATCCCCCTAATATTTTTCTGATGTTGGCATTTTAACCTACCTCGTGTAACTGCAGTCTTTGAATGTCCAAAACAATTCTTTAGATTTTTCTTGAGGATATCTCAAGCGATTATTTAAATATTTCGTATCATCGAACTATCAAACTTAATGATGAGGGGAGTGTAAACTCTACTACTTTAGTCTTTGCTGGAATTTTTAATAACTTTTATACATAAATATTGATTTGTTACAAACTAAATAACTTTTTATTTTTTTAAACTTAATTCAAAGGTTTTTTATTTAAAATAGCCAACAGACCCTTAATATGTTTCATTAACTGCAAGGGAGGTTCAAAAAGTTCCCGTATTACAAAATGTCATCATAGAAGATATCGAAATTGTCAAACTTAATCCACATTTGCCATAAACTAAAGATAAAATTTAATTTTTAATTTTATATTTAAATATTTGCTCCATATGATTCCTTTTGCTATTTTCGCCTCTAGAAGAAAACTTAAATTTGAAGAAACTGTAATAGTCTAATTGCATTTTCTTAAGAGTCACTTACAAAAACCTTTATTGAAAGAGTGTTTTCCTTGTTTCTTATATATACACATATATGTATATATATAAAAAGTTGTTATTGTTATCGTTGTTGTTAAGAAGCCTCTGCATTATAAAAAATGAAACCAATTGACAAGTGTCCATGCTTGCCTGGTCTAAAAAAAATTCAAAACTTACTTGTGCTTATGTTTACGACTTACTCGTTAGGGCTCTTAACCTTTCCACCTTTACAAATAAAAGAAGACCTACAATAGTAACGGAAGAGTGTGAGAGATTATTTTACTGTTTACTTTACATGAAATTAGAAATTATTTGATTTCATGCTTCGTTGCATAATTTTTTTCTGTTTTTTTTATGTTTCAGAAAGTAACGTTATCAGAAACCAAAAGTCCTTATTAATGCCCATACACTTTTGTTTCTTGATTTCTTTTGTATCGTTGTCACGCCACATACATATAAAAAATGTTTTATTACATATTCCCTTTGACTTTAAAACGACTAAAACTCCTTTTCTCAACAGCTGCTTAATGCCTGTTTAATGTACAACTTGTTGTTTTTTGCAGTTGGTGTTTTTTATATCCTTTTAGAAAATAAGAAGATAAAGTAAAACAAAAAGAAAACAAAAATAAACAAAATGTCTGCTTCAAGAAACACTTGCTATTGTTATGTGCCTGCATTCAAGAGGCGCCGTTCACAGTTTATTTAAGCATTCAACAGGGTTATTCACAGTTTATTTAGCAAAAGACAATTTTTAGTTTTGTGGATTTGTGATATATTTTTAATGACTAATAATAATAATATTATTAATAATATTAATTAAGACCAAATTTTTTCAATATATTAATATTAGTAATAATCTCTCTCTCTCTCTGTGATATTTGAAAGCAATATCTACCTTTGCAAACGGAGCGATCTTTCTGAAATCTTTAGAGCTATGTGGGCATATATTTTTTTGTTATTGCAAGTGAACGTGGCAATTAGCACACAAATTAAATATTTTACTGTAAAAGATTTATTTTGGAATTATGTACCGATTCTACTGCATAGCATAGCAGGAAATAGACTGGTTTGGAGGAAAGAACTACTATCGTGTATCAAGGGAACTACAACTACAACTACAAATTCTGAACATTTACTACACATGTTACTCTGTGTAGTTGACTGCGAACGAGGCGTGGTACTCCCCACCAAACAAAGTAAATTATTAATCACCATGGGATTAGGGAACTATAATAGTAAGAGTCTTTAAAGATGCGGCAAAAATTATCTAAATTGTAACAGGGTGTGGTATTCCCAAGAGAACTATAATAGATAGAATGTTCAAATTTTTGGTTTTATGTTTATATTAAAGCAAACAGGTTACTGAAGTGGCAGATTATTTCAATTTGGGTAGTAAAGCGTAGCGGAAATACCTAGTAAGACAAAAAGATTGAAAAACTTCTATATATAAAAAAAACAAAACAAAAAACTTATTATATTTGAAAATTATCGGCTGTCTTGGAGAAAGGACTTTTAAAGCAACTATGGCTTGCCAGCAGTGGCGTACCTAGACGGGGGCGGTGGATGCGGTCCGCACCGGGCGCCACTTACCTTGGGGCGGCATTTTTGATATTTACTCATAGTTGTAAAAAGCTTCTTATTCAGTTCATATTTATTTTCTTTCTTGAATAAAAAATGATTATTATGATTATTATAAGTTTAATATTTGATTTATATAAATTATGATTAACTATATGATTTCGAATATTATCCTCGGTGTATAAGTTAACGACTGGAATAAATTCGTTAACTGTACAAAAAAATTATCAGGCAATCATTCGTCTCCTCTGTACAAAATTCTTTCTTGACTGTCTTTTTGGTAACCTTGAGACTGTACCAAAATAAGAGCGTCACGAATTTTGTTGCTGACACAGGAGATGGTGATTGGTCAGGACTGTTTTTTTTTCAAATTTTGCCTAATGGCGAAAAGCTCTTAAGATCGTGGATGGTATATTCATTACCGAAGAAAAGTATTTATTGTTTCAGCTACAAACTGTTTGATAATCTTTATCAAGCAGGTTTTAATACGGAAAATGGTTTTAACAAATGGTGGAAACTTAATCCCGAAATTAGTCAACATGAGGTGAGTCCACTGCACATTCGATCATATTCCAAATGGAAGGAATTAGAAATAAAACTTGGACGTGGCGCAACTATTGACAAACTACAACCATAGAATATTGATAAAGAAATAAAAAATGGAAGGAAATTCTAACAAGAATACTTGATATAATTAGATTCTTAGTAAAACAAAATTTGGCGTTTCGAGGAAAAAGTGAAAGTGTTTATCAGGAAAACATCGATTCAATGGAAAATAGAGGAAATTTTCTTGAGCTTGTTGACTTATTGGCTAAGTACGATCCAGTATTACGAGAACACGTAGTAAAAACTAAGATGGGTAATAAATATGGTATCTCTTATTTGTCACCGAAGATTCAGAACGAATTCATAGAGCTATTGGGAGGCGCAGTCAGAAAAACAATTATGGATCAAATAAAGCAGGCTAAATACTTTTGTATTATATTTGACACAAAGATCAAACCAGTCAAATTATTAGATATGTAGTTTTTGATGGTAGCGAAGTTAAAGTTGTATCATCGTTTATTGACTTTGTAGAAACTAAAGGAAAAACTGCTGGTGAAATCACAGATATGATTTTAACGAAATTAGAAAATGACGGTTTAGATATAAAAAATTACAGAGGACAGGCTTACGATAATGCTGGCAGGAAAGCAGCGCGGTGTTCAAACTCGTATTAAAGAAATAAATCCAAATGCAGAATTTGTAGCATGTACAAATCATTCTTTAACCCTGGCATGTTTACACGCAGCTTCTACAGCTATCAATTCCATCACATTTTTTGGATCTATCGAACAGTTGTTTTCGTTGTTTTCTTCTTCCACTCACAGATGGAATGTTTTACTTTCTGTCACTGGTCAAGGTGTTAAACGCAGTGTAGAAACTCGCTGGAGCGCTAGAGCTGCCGCGGTAACTATAGTAACAAAAAAAAACATTTTTTCACATTTTAAGCGCTTTGAAAAAATTGACATCTGAAGAACAAAATAGTAAAACGAGATCAGATGCTGGAATATTACTCAATTCTATGCAATCTTTTTCTTTTGGAAATTAATGACGCTCAAAAATACCTGCAAATAAAATGGAAAACTAAATTCTTTGCAAACACATTTCATGGAACAAAGAGATACGCTAGTACAAAGCGCTGCTATAGCAGCCAAAATAATTTGTGAAGAGTTGGAGTTATCGACTGAGCGTCGAGTTAGAAGAAGAAAAAATATAAGTGGGGAAAATTCGCGAGACGTGGGGCTATCCTTAGAAGAAGAAGTACGAAGAGAAATGTTTTCATTTATGGACAGAATTATAAAGGAAATAAAAGAACGCTTCGATCAGTTACATGGCCTTGTAAAAAAATATTCGTGTATAATACCGTGTAACCTACTAAATGAAGAATTTGAATGTCAAATAAATGACTTGATTGACATTGATAAAGAACAGTTCTATATTGAACGAAAAAGGATCCAGGTTTCTATGGCTGTACCTACACTAAAAGAAGAGACAAAACATTGGAAAAACGGAGAGAGGGAGGGAGGGCGTCTTTATCTGCTAAAATTTATTCAGCAGTATAGGTTGAAAAATACTGTTCCCAACATTGTAATTTTGTTAAGAATTTTTTTAACAATTTTAATCAGTGTCGCTAGTTGCGAAAGAAGCTTCTTAAAATTGAAGTTAATAAAAAATTATCTTCGTTCTACAATGAGTAAATTAAGACTACAAAATCTTGCAATATTGTCAATAGAACAAGAAATTACAAATAATATAAATTTTGAGAGCATTATACACGATTTTTCTAGTATGAAAGCTAGTAGAGTAGATATTATATAAATATGTTTACGAGTGCATACAAATATGTCAAAAAAAATTTACTCTGTGTATTAATTAATATTGATTAAATAACTTAATAATTTATTTATGTGTATTAATTTATAATAACCACTATTTGATTGACTTATAATAGAAAGGGCGGCCAACTGGAGATCGCTCCGGGCGGCAAAAGTGCTAGGTACGCCACTGCTTGCCAGAATGTAATGTTTAGGGAATAGTACAAAATCCGATGTTGATCTTGATTTTTGTTTTCAAAAAAACTTATGTTATTCATTCCATAATTCTATCCATAAAAGAGATAACATGCACAGTTCTATAATCTATATATATACAGTTCTATACTACAATATATAATCAGGTAATTCTTGTTGTCACAAAAGATCGATACTAGATCTTGGTAGAACAAGTGAAAAAACATTAATATATACAACAGATGATTTAGAATCAAAGCAAATGTGAATAAATTAAAAATCAAACAATTTTGTTTACATTAATTTTAAGAAATTTAACAGAATCTAAAGATTTAGCCGATTCATTTATCTTAATTTAAACTGAAACTAATTAAATAAATATTGAATATTGAACTGTTATATGAACTGTTATCTGACAAGTCGTTCGGCTTAAGCATAATATAACTTTGAGTAAATTTATTAAGCTTAAGCAAAAACAAATAAATTTTATTCGGTCAAAGTTTAATTTATTTATTAAAGAAAAACGATTTTCCAATTCTTTGTATCACAGAAAGTAAATAGTGAGTTGTTTGTAGACTTTTTAAATATTAGCGCAAAATATTTTTTATTGTTAAATTTTATTTTCGATAATTTGTTTTAATTCTTATTATGCGAATCCTTATTTAGATATTATCGAAATTATGCATTTTGTAAAATTCATGAATTAATTAATAAAATTTTATTATAATAGAGAAATTTCTATTTATGTTAAAATTAGGAAATTTGACAAAATTTGCGCCTGCATTTAATTTTAGGCTTTTTGGATATATCTTTTTATTTATTTTATTTTCAGTTGTTTTATAATTAATTATCTATTTTTATGTAAATCTTCCATTTTTTATTGGTTTGCCGCTTTAAAATATTAAAACGTGTAGAGTTTAATTTTTTATGGCAAAATTTTAATTTTTGTTTTGTTGCTAAAAAGTTGTTCCTTGATGAATATTTTTTTTAATTATACTTCTGGATAGCTATCAACTTTTGTTTTCGGTAGAAAATAGATTTTTTTTCTTTAATAAAATTGAAAATCTGGTAAAAGATTTCCTATATATTGTGAAATAAAGATTTTTAGTGTTGTTTGTTTTAATTTTATTAATAGGTACTATAAACTTAATAATTACTGTTTTAAAAGTACCATGTTTTTTATTACACTTTTAAGACTTTTTTAGTATCCTTAATACGTGATGTGACTTCTAGTTGTTGTTAGTCACATTTAACTTTTTCTTTTAAGTCCTTCTAAACATGTTATGTACATATTTTTATGACATTTTCTTGCATTCAACACTTTAACACAGTTTCTTTTACTGATATAAAACTCCAGCAGTTATAAAATATTTTCATAAGGTTTTTTTTAAAGTATTATTATCTAAGTATTTTATGAATAAAATATTTTAACAGCTGTCACAATTCTTTAATATTTTTTGTGCAAATTATATATATAATTTGTCCTTTCTATGCTATTCTTGTTTTTGTAAATGTGCAAAATTTAACTTTAATTCCGTTATTCATGAATTTAATCCTGTTGGCAAATGGAAAAAGAAGAACACAAAAATAGTTGGCAACTAAAGTGTATACCACTAAGTAGAAAACAGAATAAACAATCTGCAATTTCATGCAAATATTTGTAATGCCAGTATGTATGTGTAAATTTTTTGCAGATTTAATATCTATTCTCCTGGCATTGCATTACGGAAGCGTGGAGGTGTGTGTGTGTGTGTGTGTGTGTGAATAGATCAAATAAATTTGTATTTGTAAATAATTATTCGTTTTAAATATGGTAAAATTTCAGTTCAGAAAATATTCTTCTTTTAGGTAAAAAAAAATCTTTCAAAAAATTGTCTTTTTGGTATTTATTTAGAATTTTTGGCACCCTCACTACCTTTTAAAAGCTGTTGGTAAAATCTTTAGCAACTAGAAGGTAATGTGAAGATTTTTACTTCCAGATTGGAACAAATGTTTGTTTTTAGAAATACCCATATTTAATTTTGCGTATTTTTGTAATAATCCAAAAATGTAATTTAAATTTTTGCATACGTTTAAAACTAACATGTAATGTTATGCTAGAAAGCTAACTATGTAAAGTAAAATACTCATTTTTCTATTGTACACTAAATGGATATATCGAAAAACCAGTTTTAAAGGAACTCAAATTTATACACATCGATTGCATTTGTCTTTTAGAAAAAAGATTCAAAATAAAACCTTAGAAAATGTCTATTTCTTTTTTAATCTTAAACCGAACAAATAAATTTAATCCTTTCCTTCCTTGCTTACTGTCTGTTCGTTATGAATGGACCAGCGCTTTCGGTGTGAAGACATCGTTTTCAAAGCATGTTCTAAACTGTACTGGGAGTCAGTGTTTGCATTTAGATAGTTCTTTTATTAAGGTCGTATCCACTCATATAGGTAAAATGCCAGCAACTGGGCAATTTTAATCCAGTTCAAGTACGTTTCGAAACAAAATTATTTACAACATTTTGTGTGAATTTTTATAGAAAATTAAAAAAAAAATATTCAAGCGCAGAAGAATGTGATGCAGGATTTCCTTGACCTCTAAGTCCGTATTCAATTTTCTTTGCATCCATTTACATGAAGCGAATGTCATCTATTTAACCAACCAATTTAAGAAATAAAAACACGAGACATAGGTCATAATCCAATACTATAAAATTGATTCGACTAATCATTAATTTGAAATAATTTAAAGTAAAATATTTAACTGTGTATTTAAAGTTAGGAAAATCTAGTCAATCATATTCATAACATATAAATATAATGATCAGTATATCATTGAATAGCTTAAGAAAATAAGAGTTCAAGTTAATACATAATTAACACTAACAGCTAACCATAAAACCCAAGTTTCCAAAATTAGTCAGGCGTCAAAATGGAAACTTACAGATTTGTCATATCAATAGATAGTTTAAAATGGTATTAAGCTCTAGTCGATCAAAACTTCGCCAAACTTATTCCTTAGCATGTGAATAACACTGTAAAGAGATTACAAGTCGCAGGCCATCATCAAAATGGAAAGTATGACGACGTACAGAATTGTACAGATAGCAAGGTTAGGTTGTGTAATAAACTATGAGTGGAGGGAAAGATCGGCGTAGCCATTGCTGTTGTAGACATTCCATTTATAAAAATTCACTACAAATATTACTTATATTTTAAGGTACAGCTTCTGTTATGGCAAAGTAAAAGTGAATGAGATCGCTAGCAATGCATTTAGTTGAGTATTTTACTAATAAATTTCTGTTACAAGAAGATCAGTTCTGGAAACATTTACAAAGACCCTAGATTAAGTACTACAAAGGCAATCATACTTCAAAATTTGAACTCAATTCTAAGTCAACTTAAATATTATTTTTCAACTTAAGCTTCGCATAAAAAAATTATTTTAAAAAATACAGGAAAAATGCTTACCAGTTACTCTTAAAAATAGTGTTCGAAAAAAATAAATAAATAAAAAATAATGCTCTCTCATAACGAACTGTTTAAAGAACAAAAATGTTTAACTTGGTTTTTAGTGTTTGCGCTTGTGTACGCAAACAAAATACCATACACAAGGATTCTTGACTGATGAACACAAACACTAAAATAACGTACTGATTTGTTTTAAGCGAACTTTAGTATTTTTTCCGAACACTGCATAAAAATCTAATTATGAACATCAGATTCAAATGTAAAAAGGATGAATTCTCTTTTTGCAATAATAAGTAACTGGGGAAAATTAATTTTGCTAAAAAAAAGCTAATTATGTATTGACAATTACAGAGCACAAAAGACAAAAGCCCTAGATTACAGTAGACTTCGTTCTAATCAACCGACGAAATTCTACTTATAAGAGACATGACAAACCACAATTAAATCTTTTTAAAAATATGTTAAAGAATACAATGCAACCACCAAAAGTTCATTACGTAAACTGTTAAAGATCAGTACACATACGTAAAAAGTTCACTTAAGTGTACGCTAAAAAAAACATCAGTAATGTTCATCAGCCAAGAATCGTTGTGTACGGTAATTTGTTTGCGTACACATACGCTAAAAAATTTTTTGTGCATTTTGTATTTGTATGTGTTTCTGTACAGTACAGAAGTCTAACGTAGCGAACTTTCGTGTTTATTTCGACCATAATCTAGAGTAAAGTAGGGAAGTTAATATTTCTTTACAGATTTTCAAGGAATACTTCTTTGTTAGCTGTTGTAGCTAAAGATTCTTAACATTTAAACATTTATATATGTTGAGGTTGTGGCCACGTGAATTGCTGTTTCAATAAATTTTTTGGTTTCCAACTTCAACAAAATGGCCTGCGAGGCATGTTTTTTCAAGCATCTTTAAAAATTTAATTTTGCAAAAGGCGGAAAAGTGTATGGCTGATTAAAAGCATTGATCTTTGAATTCAGCAGCTTTGACAATGCAAAACTTTTAAAATTAAAACCAAAATTGTATTTTTAATATTTTCCTTAAAGACTTTTTTTCGTCTTTACTCGTAAATTACTTTGTAATAGTGTAGATATTTAAAAATAAAATTCCCTTCTTTTTTTTTGTTTTATGTTTTTACTATTTTTAATTATTTGGCGCGTGTTACAATCGATTGTAATTCGGCATGTTGCCTTTTGTAAACGTAAGCATTTTTTATAATTCGTATTCATTAGAGTGCACACATCTGCTAAAAGCCCTGCTATTGCAGGGAAGAATGATGATGGTGATGATGCTACTACTTGCTGGCTGTTTGTTTGTGGTATTTCAAAAACATAATTATTTCCCTCTTTATTCCGTCTTTTGTTTATCGCTTTGCTGTTGGTTTTATTCAAACAGATGCTTTTGTGTGGCAAGTATATGTATATGGTATATGCATGCATGCAACATGCATTCTATTCACATGCTTACATTTTGCTCATGAATGATGCATTCTAGAACAAAGAGTATTAAAATAAGTTTGTTTTTTCTTCCTCAACTTGCTTGAATTTCAAGTGTAAAGAATGAAAAGCCCGCATGCAATTGTTTTTGTAAAGAACATACATTGAGGAGACACATAAATTTACATGAATCTGTTTCTCGTGTTCATGCTTTAATATTTATTTTCTTTATATTGATAATATTTTAACTGTTAGTACTTCGTGTTTAAACACTTTGGCCTTTTTGTGCTCTTCTCTGTAGCAGCAGCACAAAGAAAATAATAAAATTAAAGTTTTATTTCATTTTCTGTAGTTATTAATAAAAAAAGGGCATCTGTTTAATGTTTCTTGACAAATTAAGTTAAATTATGAGTATGTGAATTTTTAAGTGTTTACTCAATTAAAAGAGTGCGTGGAATATCGGTCAATAAACCATGAAAGAAAGGGGTGATATAAAAATATGATTCAATTATAATAATGCAATCAAAAGTAAAATAAAAACATAAAATGTTTATTAAATTCTCTGCATTAAATAACGATTTTAATAAGGAATAGGTAAAAACAATTTATAAATTTTATAACAAAATTTGTTTGAAGACATTATTAAAATATAAAATTTAGTCTAGTCTTGCTGTTATTTCATAGTTGAGTCTATGAATATGCGAACATGTAGCAAGATTATAAGAAAGAATGTTTGAAGATCTTGTAGATTAGATCCTTTAAAAGGGTAAAAAATTTTTTTGAACAATTTAACTTATATTAAGGCGGTCATTATAAAAAAAATTAGTTTAAATTTAAGTCTCTAGCCTTACCTAGCGTGATCGATTGCTTGCCACTTCTATACCGCAATCAATATTTATTAATAGAATTGTTTCCTGCAAGTTACAGTAGAAGTTTAAGACTTTATTAAAAGATTGTTTCAGTATGGTTGTAGAGTAAAAATGATCTCTTATTTGCGTACGGTTTTCCGTCGAATCTCGTCAAATTTGGTTGTACGAAAAGAACACTGAAGATGGCAAACGGCCGAAAACGGTTTGTTCACAAACCAAATTTGAAGAGGGTCGACGGAAAACCGTATCCAAATAAGAGTGAATCTAGCCGCGTCGGAAAATCAAAGAACATATCTAAAAATATGATACTTGAACTGTGAATTAAGCTGTGATTTGAGTTCTAGGCGATCCCTCCTCACTTCATTAAAATTGAAAAAATTCTTTAGATTGGTTATGGCATTTGGCTTTTATCGGTTTTATAAAACTATTAAAAATCTGCGAAGGATTTTGTGCGAAAAAAAACCCGATTAACCGTCAAACATTAAAAAAAATAGTCTATATAGAGAGAATCTTTATTCTGTTCCGAAAATAGGAGTGTTTTTTTAAGAAATGTCGAATTTTAAGACCCTTAGTTTACCCCTAAAGAAAATCGTCTGGCTTTACTGTTTACTATCATTACTATTTTCTTAACTATTCTTACTATTTCTCCTTAAAAATGTACATTTTTTTATAGAAAAATGGTGCAATATGTGAGTCGGAATGGGGATCGATGTTTTCCGTTATCTGCTAATGAGGCTCTCACAACAGATTTAACGGTATAACCACAAATGTCTAAAAATCCTGCAAGGCTTAATAGAGAGGCAGAATGGTTTTTCTGGAATAACGGCTCCCAAAAATATTTTACGTTTGAGTGCTCAGATAGCGGCCCTATCACTAAATAATAATATAGGCTGCCGTTGCAGCCTATTCCTATGTTATAACGCCATATAAAATAACATATGTGTGTGTATTATTGTAAACCCTTGTTCTCCAGAAATATTTTTTTCTTCGCATAAGTGTGATTCAACATTGCGTTAAGTTAATTCTTGCTGACTTCTTTAAAAGTTCAAGTTGTAGTTATAAAACTCTCGAGTCTAGAGAGTTAAGGCTAAAACAGGATTTTTTTTTTGCCCTGTAGGCTAGTAGGTACTGTACTAGCTTACAAGACTCAGGATTGTGGGTTCGATTCCCAACAAAGACCTTTGTTTTTTCACTGCAAACAAAAATTTACTGTCGGTGGGGCTGCTCAGTGATGAAGTTATGGTCACTGTGCTTTCACCACCTGTCTCATCTCTTCTCTATCCCTTTCCTAAAGAATGTAGCACGGTACTTGACTAAATAGAAATTGTTGCCTATAAAGACTTGTGTACCTTATGCCTGATTAAAACCTTTCTTGTCAAACAAAGTTTGGTATCTTATATTTTGTTAACTGACTTCTCAGAATTTCGTCATTTTTCAACCGATTTTGATTTAACTTTAATTAAAAATCTTTGCTAACATTTGTATCAATTGAAAAATTTAGGGCGGCCCTATATAGCATAACGCATCATTTGAGGGATAAGGAGCAGGAATTTCAAATATCCTCGAGTGCATAATTCCATAGCCCCCAATTACAAAACTTTTCGGAAAGCTTAAGTCAAAAATAAAAAAGGGATCTTATATCTTTAAAGATGTAGTTATTTATAAGTTTTAAAATATAAGGTCATATTTTTGGAACCGTGAATTTGAATTTTGTATAGAATTTGAATTTTGTACAGAATATGAAATTTGTATTAATAAAAAGACACTTGAAATTTGTATTAATGATGTTACCTTTAGACTTTTTATCTTTTTGTCACGATAAATTGGTCGTGTTATGGAACTTTGAAATGATTGTAGATGATATATAACGAAGTTTAAAATCGAGTCGCTATATAGCGACAAAAAATTCAAATTTGTGATTTAGTTACCACTCTGCATATACTCTGATTTAATTTAGTTAGCATTTCTCTACTCTTTCACTGCTACACTTGTTCCCCCTTGGAGGCAAAGGATTCCGAAATTGCAACTGGGAATGTCCTGTTGCATAGAATTATGTCTTCCTACGACGCACACTGGGGATTTTTGTATAGAGTTGAGGAAAAAAATATATTTGTCAAAAACTGTAGTGATTTCATCACAAATTTAGTTTTATTTATATAGTAATACACAAAAGTAATCAAAATAAAGAAAGTTAGAGAAATGTCGATCGCTACCTGCAATGTAAAAAGCCATAACTAATAAAAAAATTTAAATGGTTTTTTTTTTTTTAATTTTTAATTTATTCTAAAAGAGTCTTAACTTCGTCACTTATAACACTATGCTTTTTCTGGCTAAATGAAGGCGTCAAATGTGAAATCATGGCATCTGTTGTTACCATCATTCGGTGCATAATTACTTCGTTCGTTGCAATTCGTTCGTGAGGCATTTTCTGGAGAGTCTAAGGCGATATTTTTTACAGTCTTTGTTAGGACTTTCCTAGCCTCTTGGGATAGTAGGCTTATAGGAAAAATACACTTTTCAATTATGTTTTTTTCATGAATCAGAATTTTGTGAAGTGTAGGTGGGGGGTATTGTACCACTCGTACAGTGCAACAAACTCTTTTGCCGTCCAAACAAAAATCCCCAAATTTTTTTGGATCTACTACCTCGGTGATTGGTTTAGCTTCGAGAATTATTGAAAACCCCTTGATTATGTTTTCATCTAGACCCGTTATTTCGGAAATCAAAACAGGATTAGCAAAGAATCTTCGTGACATATTTCCTGAATTTGTCGTAACAGAGCCTTGCTTAACAGTATCAACCTGTATCCCTATTTTCTCTTTAAGTTCACGCTATATCAAACATTTTCGGGCTTCTTTTATCGGACGAGTATTTGAGTCTACTCTGCCACGTTTAAATTCAATATTATAAGCTACATGCAAAAGACATTAGCTTAATACGCGCATGAATTTTTTAAATTCATACCTGTACTTAATTGTGCATAAAAGCGAAAAGCGTTCATCGATTTTCATGAGTTACATATGTCTCATTTTGTTCATAGGTTATACGACTTTATGTGAAAGTAATAGGACATGACTCTTTTTTTACCGTTTTGGATTTTTTATGAATTAAAAAAAAAAAAATAACTTTTTAGGCAAAAAATATTTTTTTTCTTCATACATTTATTTATAACTTCGAAATTGTTGCTTATGTAGCGAAACGTTATAGAAACAGATGAAAGTACTTGTAATTGTTGATTTTTCTAAAGTTGTTTAAGTAAAATCCGACTAGTGGTTCTTGAGTTATGTTAAACAAACAGGCCTCATCAGAATTGAGTCGCGAATCATTCAACTGAAAAATGTTGTACTGTGTAATGAAACAAATTGAGAGGTGGCACATGGTGGCACTTGAAATTGATTAAAAACTCAAAAACAGATATGAGACAATGTATTAGTAGTGATTTCCAACTGCAGGAAAGTAAAGCTGGAGAAAAAGGGTTTTTTTTATATGTTAATAAAAATAAGCAAACAAAAAAACTTAAATCTTTGCAGATTTTATTTGTTCAATTTTATTATACCGAAATATCCTACTTTAAATAAAAGAATAAAAAGAAAAACGTTAGCTCACATAATAAAATAATATTCGTTTTGAAGTTCTTAGGTTTAAATTAAGTTGATTCAGTAAAACATACAAGTTCTGAGTTGGAACGGCTATAAAAAAAAAAACTAGCAGTCAGATCGCAGTAATTCTTTTTGATTTGATTGTACCATTTAGTCTAAAATTTCAAAATATCATTAAATATTGCATGAAGAGTATGTTGACAATTTGACTTTTTTCCGCGAAATCCCCAGTGTGCGACTTGGGTGCACGCTACATATCACCCAAGTGATTTGATCCACCGTCGAGCTATGGCTTAAACAGATAGGTACCGATGTAAACATTTTCACGCATGACTTCTTCGTTCATAAATTGAGCATCATGGAGCTGTGGTTTTAACAGGACAGTGCAACATGTCACACAACTCTTTCGACAATTAATTTATTGAAGCAAACGTTTTTGTAATTGCATAGTTTTATATTTCGTACATAAATTGACCTGCAAGGTTGTGCGGTATAACGCTGCTAGACTATTTTCTATGGGCATATGTGAAGTTCGACACAATTGACCATTTTCAGGACAACATTTACCATATTAGTTCTGATATACGGCAACAAATTCCAAAAAAAGGCATCCGAAATTGGACCTCAAAATTAGTGTGCGTCTTTAAGCACCCTTTAGATTCAAAAAATGATGTTCTTAAAAAATGAGAGATTATTTGTTATAATCCTTTTCAAACTCTGTTATAATCTATTTTATTCGATCTGCTAAATGCTGGCTTTGGAAATATTATTCAAAAGCATTCTTATATGCATATGTATCTACAACTCATTACTCATTTAGTTTCTAAAAGCAAGTTATCGCTTGTCTCTAATCCTTATAAATTTCTGTCTTAAAACTAAGAGTAAGTATTTTACCTTCTCATTAAAGTAGTTTCCCTATCACGTTCCATAAGCATCCTGAACATATAACCCTTAAAGTTTATTGTTCTTAACAGAGCGATAACTGATTATTTACATATGCCTTACCCTAAAGTTTACATAGTGGACTAACCGAGCTAGCTGCTATGCTTGTTAACTATTGTCGGTTTTAAAACTTAAAATATGTAGCTAAATAATTATTTCTCGTTTTATTTTGTGTTCTTTAAGCACTCCCAAATTTAATATCTAATTCGCATATAATTTTTTTTTGATAATTTGCTTAAGAACTTATTATTTTCAATTACAAATTTACAAGAATGCAATAAATTACACTTATTTATATTCTGTTTTTTCTTAGATTTAAAACTAAAAAATATTTTATATAAATTCTTATTATTTAATCATGTTATTAACACGTGTGTGCATTAACGAAAAATTTCAAAGAAAATAATTTATAATAATTGTTGCCAGCTGGTAACCACAACAACAACAACAAAACTAATTTTATTGAAAATTGGCAACATGTCAGTCAAATGCAATTCAACCAACGCTTAAGGAAATGTTGATCATCAGCAGAATGTTTTCATTTTGCAAACGTCGTGACCTGTTAAAATTAAAAAAAAAAACTAAATTTAATATATAAAATTAATTCAAAACATTTTCCATATAATTTTCATGAAATAATACCAAATCTAAATAACATTAATGCAAATAATCCAAGTGATGACAACATTGCAAAAAAATATATCCACTACTAACAGTCATGACACAGTAGAGATCTATTAAAACCATTCATTCGTTCATTCATTTAAATGTAATTTAATCGTTATTTGTTTTTAACAATAAACAATTCGTTTCTGTAGATTAATTTTACAATCAAATTAAATTAAGCATAAAATTATCATCAGATTGTCAATGATTTTTAGTTTAAATTTATATTCTTCGAAATAATAGATATTTTGGGCAAATTAAAAATTTATCATTTAAAAAACTAAAAGGTTGAAAAAATAATTTATGATTTATGAAATACAAGCTTGATTTATGTAGTTTTGGCATTTAAATTTGTATTTTGTTGTGACAGCATTGGGCCTGTTGCGTTTAACTTACATGATGCGGCGATTACGCATACTCATACCAGAATGAGGTTGATAGTTGCCTACAGCATCCTTTACACGAAAATAAACGTGGCTCTGCGATGAAAAAAAAAAAAGAATACTGTAATTTGTCATGGCACCAAAGGGTGGGCTGAAGAGAAGTTCTCTTTTAATAATAAACAAGAGATAACTAACGTTACGGAGAGAGAAGATACGTATTTAAATACCTTATCAGGCAGGGATTTCAGTCTTTTCAGAACTTATTTAGGAGAGGATGAACTCAAAAAATTGAAAGACGCTGTTTGTATGTCCAATGAGCATTGCCCATGTTAGAAAAAAAATTTACTTAAAGACTTTAACACAAAGGGAGGAACACCCGTCAATTCCTTGATATTAGGTTTCTCTACAATTATCAGTTTTGAAATAGAATAGTTTTTAAAACACCAACATGTTAAATGTTTTCTTATGATAAAATAAAATTAAAGAGTTTTATAAATCCATCTGGTGTTAGTAAAACAGGACAATCATGATTACAAAACTCCAAAGAGCCTGCAATATAAAGAAAGTAATTGTGCGTGAGTAACCACGTTGAGTAAATTATTCAAAACGTATTCAAACCTCAGGTCTCAGAAAACAAAATAAATTCTTGCTTAGCTACGGCTAATAATATGGTTAAGATGGCTGTAGTTATGCGTGATAAGATTTACGTCGATACCTAGCTGTGTAAGTCATAACTCGACGGTGAATCAAACCACTTAGATGATATGTAGCGTGCACCCACGCCCTAGGAAGCCGAAGATATAATTCTATGCAACAGGTCATTCCTAGCTGCAACTTCAAGAGCGTGGAGTAGGCCGGCACCCCTACGCCTTGCTTAAGAGTTCAAATCCTTGTCCAGAATACATGACAAGCATGCTAACTGGACCTGGATCATTAACCCTGTATTAACGTCAAAAGTGAATGATCCTTGGAAACCACAACCACCACGATGTTCCCGAAGGGCCAACCTCAATTATCAGTCAGAGAATAGCTAAAAAGCTAAAAAGTCAATAAGCTGAACTCTAGGGCTTACTGATTCCCGCTGAAATAACGTGGAGTTGTCCAGTTGACTCCTGTTAGTCTCTAGGGGACTGGACTCCCTTTTACCCCCGGTAACACATGTAATGATGGTGAGATTCCATCAAGACATATCAATGTGCCCACGGGGGAGACTGTAGTTATGCGACTGCACCTAGCTGTGTAAACCATGACCAGACGATGGATCATACCACTGTGGATGAAATGTAGCGTCATCCTCGCCCTAAAAGGCCTTCAGATACATATATCCTCCAGTCACTCCTAGTTGCAACTTCAAGAGCTCGGAGCAGACCAACGCCCCCACTCTTTGCTGAAGAGTTGGAGACTATCCAACTCACTGCTGGTCCAGAACGCATGAAGCTGAATAAAATTTAAGAACACAACCGCAGTCATGCTCAGTGGACCTGGACCATTCGTTGCGTTCATTGTGAATGATCCAACCGACACAACTCAAACGAGGGCCTCAAAACCATAACCATCACGACTATTCCGAAGGGCCAACCCGAATAATCAATCAGAAAACAGCTAAAAAGCTGAACTCTGGGGCATTACTGATTCCCGTGGAAATATAGTAGAATTGTCCAGTTGGCTCCTGCTAACCTTGGCCCTGGACTCCCTTTTACTCCCCGTTGACACATGTAATGACGGTGAGATTCCGTCAAAACATATCAATGTGCCCCCAGGGAGGATAGTTATAATAACAGATGATTGTGACAGTTGTGAATGAGTTAATTAAAAGCGGTCTGCTTGGTTAAAGATTACATGGTGATGATTTAAAATTTCGCCGAAATCACAACATATTATTTACTAACTAAAACATTGCTCGAGTGTCCTTCGTGTCAAAAATCATTTTCTATGACTGCACACAAATTCAGAGCCATAAGATAATAAATTAAAACACAAATGAACGTCTTTGCAATTGCACACCAAAGAACCCTCTAGAACTGAACAATATAAGAATATGACTTTTCTTTTCACTAACAGACTAAGATTTTAGTGGTTTTAATTTTCTATGATTATAACGTTATGATAAAATTTGATTTAACATTATTTTTAAAATATTCAAACTTTATATTGAAACGTTGAACAAGATTTATTTTTGAACTCAAAATAACCTTAAATTTTAAACAGAATTTTGGGAAAATTTAAAAGTATTAAAGAGTTTAAATTTATTTAGTATGAGATTCAATTAAAATCTTAATTTAAAATGTTAGCACTTTCAATATTTACTCTATGACTTAAAAATTTAAATTTGTACTTTCCAATGTTTGAACATCTTCTGATCCAAAATCATTTTTAACATTTATAGCAAGTTCAAATTTAAATATAATTTCCAACTATTAAAAAAAATACTATCATCATTCTTTAAGAAGTCTCCATCACAAATTTGTCTAAAAATATCTTTTCGTATCTGAATCTTTTTAAACACTTTTTGCACTAAACGATATTTTGCAATTCTCAATAAGTTGTAAACTCATATTCAGGAAGTGCATAGCCATATAAATTAGTGATTTAAATATATGTATGTCCATACACATTATTTTATCTTATCAGTCTAATCAAATCTAAACATATACATGCATTCGATGTAGTAAAAACAAATTTAAATGCCAACAAAAATTTTCATTAAAATTTACTCTTCTGGGGTATGTCACCAAAAAAAAAGAAATAAATAAATAAAAATATATTCAGCAAATCTCCCCTTTAGTTTGTTAAATAGAGATTAGCTTAATATTTTCTCAGCATGGCGGCAGTTAAACTTAATATTATATAAATATTTTCTCGTTTGTGTTATGAACCCACGACGCATAAATAAATAACTTATAGCCAGGGTTAAATATTACAAAGCAGCGCTACCAAACAACAAGTGTTAATTCAAAGCACGCGCTTTAATTTTATTACAGATACAAAATAAAACTTCTTAAGCTTGTTTAAACAAAAGTACGACAAGAGACGCTGTTAAAGTTGGAAAGGGAAAGACAAATATTTTTTTAGTTACCTATGCTTTAACAAAAACAAAAAACAACAAAAAAAAACAACAAAGATACATTGTTAATATACAATGTATTTTGAATTAGAAAAATTGTAACCATGATTTTTGTGTTCGTGGCTCATGTTACATGCAGAATTTTAAATTTTTGCTGTGAACTTATTCGAATGTCTTGTTATTTTGTCTGGGTGTTAAAGTATTGTCATTTATTATTATTTTTTTTTGTTAGAAACAAATATAATTGTATGTTTCCGTTTGTATTATTATTCTTTTAAATTAAATTTTATTACGTTAAGACTTCTTAAATATTTTTAAAAAATGTTTAAAATAAAAAATATTGTATCAGCACAGTGGTGCTCATTCAAAAACTAAACTTTCGAAACAAAGTTGATAAATTTGTAAATTTATTAAAACTAAAGGAGTTCTTCACGGGTCCGGCTTTCGAATTATTGGACCTCCACAAGTGAACATTACGAAGAATAAGCTGTCATCATTAATGAGAGAGCCCTGTCTCAATTAATGATGACAGTTTATTCTTTATGCCAGCCTGTTTGTTTTAAATTTCTGTCTTGCTCCGTTTCATCATTACCAACTTACTTATTGAAGAAGCTTACTTCGCCATATATCAAAAAAATGTTTGTTCATTGTGAACAAGGTATTGCAACCATAGTTGGTTACAAAGAACATAATATGATTCTAGTGATCATGCTGCAACCATGTTTTTTCCTTATGTACAAAATTAATGAAAAGTAAAACGAGTAAAAAATACTCGATCCAATTGTGTTGAAATCAAAAGTCTATGCCAACAAGTCTACATCCAAAAAGGCTGTATCAAAGAAAATCATTCACATTATTGAAAACCAACCGTTTATTGAAAACCAACCGATAGTTTATATATGCCTGCACATCTTCAAAGGCCATTTCTATTCAGTCCATGATCCTCCTTAACTTATTTACCCAGCAAACAGTGGAAAAAAGTCTTTAGGAACAATATTGAAGCTTAGTTATATTTTCCTAATGAAATAATGTTTTTTTTTGTTAGTGCAACAATAAGCTTGTAGGCACGCATTCTAAAATAGATTACAAAGGATGATGTTAGTCTGAGGCAGAAAGTCTAGAAAATTATTTGGATGGATGGATGAATAAATTAAGTATCATTAGTATTCAAGTATTATCCGACTAAAATACAAGTCAAAAAAGAAAATGCTGTCCCACTTTGTGTAGAAGATGGTAAAACTTTGGAGATGACAGTGCCCTTTGTGTGCGATTGTCCAGCGTCAACTAGCAAAAAGTCTAACAACTATGGACAGGCAGATGTTAAGTTTGCTTGTAACGAATATAAATGTTAGTAATTACGAGAAACTTTATGACGAGAAAAAAGGTTAGTTACAAGATGATAATCTAACACCACTACAGGAACCAGCAGATTGCAACAGCACGAGAATCAATAAAGCTAACATAGTCGAAAGTAATCATTCGGCTATCCGAAATCAGTAAATAAAGCTAATCTTATCATAATATCAGTGATTTAGTTCAATGTCTCCTTATCTTTATTTACACTTTCCTTTCTGTTAGTACTCGATTTAATTAAATTTTAAAGTTGAAGAGTAACATTTATCGTACAACTATAATTATTATTCGATCTTAAAACCCCATATCATTGCTGTATACTATTGTCGTCAAAGCCGTATCCCATCTTGCACACACCGATTAATTTTAGACAAACTTTTTTTTGTATTTACAACGGCAAGTTTGTTTAACTTTTTATACATAATTTAATTTAAAACTCTAGAAAAAAAGCCTTAAAGTTTTATTGTTCGTTATTGAGTTTTTTTGTTTTTGTTTTTTAAGAGGTTGGCAATAATATCTTGAGTAAATGAAACCAACTGTTTCATTTTTTTTTATTACTTTTTATGACTGATCACACTCTGCTTTGCCGAATGCAGAATACTGCTTTTTATTTTTGAGGCATTAACGAACATGTACGAGTATTTTATAGATCTTTAGTAGAGCAAGGTTAAGCTTGTTACCAGTGTAATAAAAATATAAAGTTCTTGTTTAAATAAACGGGTTGTCAAAATGGACAGGTCGATGTTAAATAACACTTTATTATATTAAATAGTTGTCAACGATTTTTTCAGTTATATTTAATAGCAAAACCTTAATGGAATATGATACCGTGCTATTGGCTGGCGCAGCTTTAAATAATTATTCGTTGTATGATTATTCTACCGAACGAAAACCACAACAGAATTAATATATTTTTAAGTTTATTAAAAAATATGGAATTTTATTTGGACGGTGTAAAACCGTTTGTATAATTTCAACATTAACTAACTTACTGAACCACTTAAGTGCTCCACTTTACACAGATTTCTGACAATTTTTGCCAATCTCTATTAAGCAGGCAGCACATATTTCAAGTTCCTCCTTCATTTTGCACATTTTTCAAATGACATTAAAAAGAAGGACAGTGCAGCGGTTGCCATAAACTTCCGTAATAACATGATGAATTAAAGCTAATATTTTCTGCTGATTAAAGCTTTAACTATGAAAGCCTTTCATTAAAAATCGCTGTTAAAAATCACATTATTTCTGATGCCTTGAAAATTATGGGAAAATTATCTTGAAAATATAAATAAAATTTTGTTTTATGTACAATTTAAAGCTGTTTTAACCGCAAATTATTTTTGTTTACAGTTTGTTTTTCTTTTTCTTAAAGTTAATTACGTTCACAGGAAATGTGACACCAGAAAAAAAAGTAACGTACATATTGTGACTGGTTTTTTTTTTTTTGTTAACTCTATGGACGAGTACTTTATAACATCAAATGACACTATAGCAAAATGCAATTAATCATGAAAACAAAAAAAAAAAAAAAAAACAACAACAACAATAAACTACAAAAATAAATCTATAGAAATAAGAAAATAAGAATATAAATCTGACATAAATTTGTGAGAGAGTGTGTATTTCTAAAAAACCACAAGAAATTTTAGTGTTAAATCATAAGAAAAAAAATATTTGTGCATTTATTGCTACGAGCATCTCTCCAAGTATTTATTGAAACATTCGTTTCTTCGATATAAAACGACATTTCATTGAGGTAAAGAAACCATACATGTGGAAACTGAAAATAAATATAATTGTTCGATGCCGTAAAATTAACTGAATGAAATTAAGAACAGTGGAACAAAAAGGTGTGTCAAACAGGATGTAACAAATTAGAAAGTCGCAAGTAGTATACAAAACAAACATTTATGAAGCTATAAGAATTAATTCAATTTATTAATTGGAAATTAAGAATGCTTAATATGGTCCGAGGTGTTTTTCTATCGTTTCGTAAATGAAATTAAAATTTTTAACTGTGATGTTAACCGAATGTGTACAAATGTGTTTCTAACTTTTTTCTATACCATTTAAACTGAAAATTCTACTTTTCCAAGTATAATGAAATAACATGCATTAAGTTTTGAGGATATTATGCTCTACAATTCTCAAAGTAAGCATGTAAATAGGTATCTTCTTTATTTCGGGGCAGCGCCTATTAACAAGTTAAGTGAAAATCTAAAAGACGGTTAATTTTACAACATTTAAAAAAAGTTATACTATACTTAAACAAAAAGAGTTAAATCAAGGTTTTTGCTTAAAGAATTTAAGTATAAACTGCAAACAATAGTGATCAATTCTTGATTACTCTTATTAAATATATTACAATGGAAAAGCAGAGATGTAAATATATTTTAAACAATAAACTAAATAGTAATTGTTATTCTCAAACTCTACTAAGCGTTTTTTAATTCTTAAATTATATATTAATTGTTAGTCAAAAAAAAATTGTCAAAGAAATTCTTATAAAAATTATTTATAAGGATTATTTTGGTAGCTTAAGTTGATGTGTATTTTAATTTTTTAAATTTATAAAGAAAGAAAAATTAGACACTTTATTACTTTATCACAGAATCCGACATCAGCATTCTGAGTATTCTGAGTTAGATTGTATTAACATCATCTATTAAATAAATTTATTTAAACAATTTGAATACGAAAAACAATTAAAAATCAATTTTAATATTAATTTGTTTAGAAAGAGCATTTTATATTGTATACTTTACTTATAGAAACGTATATTTTTACTAGTTATGTCAGTTCAGCAATTAATGTAGTTCTTGTTCTTTTTTTCTTGTATAGTTTTTTGAAATAGAATTTTCAAATTCAGTTAGTGAATTTGGTACGTAAAGTAGAAAGGCATTTTAAAATCTATTAAAAAGCAGCAAAGACATTTTAAATAATTTTTGTACTAACAGTACTTGAAGGAATAATAACATCGTAAAGCATGATAAAATATAGAGACAATTTAATAGATTAATGAGGTCGTAGGTAAAAATTGCATTAAATAAATATCAAGGACAATCTTTACAAAAGTACGATCTTTACTTCCTACTCTGTATAGTCTTCTCCATTTGAATATTCCAATACATCTATGGAAATTAGGCGCCATTTCCTTACAAGCAACAGAGAGTGCACCATGCAATCCCAAATATAAATTTGAAATATGCGCGTTCCAAAAAAAAGTTATATTGCAGTGACATGGGTCATATGAGGCAGAAACAAATAATTTTAATTGAACCTGACATTAAAAACGATTAAACAAAAAAAAAAAAACAAAAATGATGGTATATATGTATATATATGTGCTTGGATTTTCCGACGGGGTTAAAATTACTTTTATTTGGGTACGATTCGTACGAAAAGAACACTGAAGATGGCAAACAGCCGAAACCGGTTTGTTCACAAACCAAATTTGACGAAGGTCGACGGAAAACCGTACCCAAATAAAAGTATATATATATATATATATATATATATATATATATATATATATATATATATATATATATATTTATTTGCGTATGATTTTACGTCGACCCTCATCACATTTGGTTTGTGAATAAACCGATTTCGGCTATTTGCCATCTGTGTTCTCTGTATATATATATATGTACAAAATTAGTGCGTCGTCGCTGATATAGAATTGTACTTTTTAGTACTAAAATGTAGCAAAGAACATTTAAATAGATGCTACAGTTCATAAAATACATTTCATTTTGTGATACTTTGTACCTACAATTCGTATTTTGATTTTGTGGTTTGGCGTTAATGAAAATTTGTTTTAAAGTCATTAAGCGCATTTTTAAGAATTGATGAAACATTTTCGTTTTATTTTTAGTTCTACAACACCCCAAGTCCTAAGTCCCACTAGTATCCCGCAATTTCAATAACTGTACAAGTTATCGATTCCATCGTTTCTTGCTACAAGTGCTTTATTTAAGTAGAGTTTGTACAGATTTGTTGAACACTTTTTTGTGGCTAATGGTGGTTTAATATTGTTTGTTGTATTCAACTAAAAATAAAAATAGGAAGTGGTGCATGCAGGGAGTCCAGATCCTTAGAGGCTAGCAGGATTCAAGTGGGCAACTCCACGTTATTTCCACGGGAATCAGTAAGCCCCAGAGTTCAGCTTGTTAGCTGTTCTCTGACTGACTATTGAGATTGGCCCTTCGGGAGCTCGTGGTAGTTTTGGTTTCGCAAGCCCTCATGAAATGATTAAGGAGGCAGGATCATCTTACTTTTGACCAAGAACACAAGGTTAATGATCCGTGTGTTCTGCACCAGGAGTTGGTAGTCTCCAAATCTTGAGCAAGAGATGGGGGTGGCGGCCTACTCCGAGCTCCCGAAATTGTAACTAAAAATGATCTCTTGGATAGTGATATCCATCGGCTTCTTAGGGCGTGGGTGCACGGTATATATCACCTAAAGTGGTTATGGCCACATGGCTCGGTACTGATGTAAATATTTTCACGTTGTCTTACATACAAACTTTCCTTTCTCTCTCTCTCTTTCTCTTTCTCTCTCTCTTTTTCTCTCTCTTTCTCTCTCTCTCTCTCTCTCTCTCTGCTTCTTAGTTCTCAAGCAAACTTACTTTCAGTAACACAAATATTCAACACCACCTGTAAGTAAATTATTGTGGTGTATTTAATTGTAATAATGTAAGATTTTAATTTTTAAATAGACGAAACGCTTGAGAAAGTCAACAAGAAATTGACGAAACGTTGGGTAAAAGTATAATAAAAAGTTTCTGTTGACACGGAATATATTAGGCCTGACTAGCTAAAGTTTATAAAATTAACCACCTGTTACTGTTTTGGAGATAGCGCTAATGGGAGGTAAGCGACGTGAATTCCTATCTGTTATTTTTTAACTGTATGTGATGGATGATAGAAAATTTTATGCAATATAAAAATATATTGAAATGGTTCTCTAAAAACCAAGACTGTTTATATCGAGTAATCTAACGCTTTTATGAAAAGTGTGGGTGAAGCTCAGTATTTGTCTTTAACACTCCGTAAAGCAGTGCTCATATACCGTATATAAAAAGTTAAACTTATAACCAAAATAAAGTATACAGTTTTTTTAACTTGAAATACTAAAAGCAGGGGCTAGTGATTATTATGAAACAGAATATGACAAAACGGCGGTTACACAACTTAGACCTTCTCCAAATGATTCTTACTACGACTCGCCAAGAAGATTGTCATTGAATATGCGACTACATGTTCAAGCAAAAATTGCTAACAAAGATAGTGAAAATTACCCATGGAAAAGATGCATATATCAAAGTTAAGTTTTTAATACTGTTATTTTAATACAGTATTAAAAACTTAACCCTTTATTCCGTTATGAAATTTGCTGAATGGTTTAAAAAGTCTTTAAGTACTCTTTTGAAAGTACTCTTAAGAATTTCTTCCTTGCATAAAAATACGCTGATTGAAAGAAACCCATTCTAATCATAATAAAATGAAAATTTGTGAAAATTTTGGCAAAAATTTGAAAGCATATATACTACAACCTAAACACATTAACGATTCTACTGTGGTGATAGGGTGTTGTACTTGTGCTATTCCATATTTTACCAAAATAGTCAGTTTCTTCTTTACTTATTGTATACTGTGGGGTTTTTTAACTTTTCTTAACGCTAATCGAAAGATGTCACAGTATAATTGTTTCGAAAAATATGCTTTGAAGCAATAATTCGTTTACCGAACTTGCGTTACTTTACTTAATTTACTCTTCAGAACAGTTATACATCTTCAGAATCAATATATTACTGTAATGATTCATATTGGTCTATGTTGAAATGACTACGTAAAAAAATGGTTTCTATCTTTGCTAATTAAATACGATTTTATCATCACACATAAAACGTTTCGGATTCCGTATGGAATTCTTTCAAACAAATTAATATTGATTGACTATAAGTTATTCTTCGTAATGTTATTTATTAAATTAGTTAATAATATTTGTGAAATTAAGCCGGAGTTAATTATTATTTTAATTCCAATACCAAAATTAAATACAAATTTCAGATTATTAAAATTACAAAATTCAGATTATTAAAAAACTTTTGTATATGTTAATTTATAGTTTTTTAACGCCAAATTTATTTATATTTTTATGTTTTTTTTTTGGTGTTTGTTTTTTAAAAGTAAAATATGATTTTTTATTCGATTATATTTCCAATCGATTATTCGAATATTTTTTTTTATTGAATGTGACATTGAAAAATTTGTCTCGTTTGGCTTATCTTGCGCTTAGTTTTTTTTGTACAACAACGAATTTCTTAAATACAGATATGTTGGGTCATTAGACAGCGATGTTCATTTTCAAAATAAAACGCCAGTAGTAATCCATAGTAGGAAATAATAAACAAAAAGAAAAATACATACATATATAATAAATAAAAATGTTCTGACATATAATATTTTTGTTGTTTTCTTTTTTACTTGGAAGTAGAAACTCCTTAAGAGTCCACATATAAAAGAAAATTAAGACTAAAGAAAAGTAAAGAAGAGAAAAACAAATATTATTGACGGAGTTGTGTCGTTAGCAATCATCTTAACTGTCATGTCACTACATTAAATGCAACAATTACAGTTGAACAGGTTGAATGACTTTTTACTAAAGAAAATTTTACAACGTATCATGTTATTCTGCTAAGAAAAATACTGACTTAATTGATGACTTTAGAAAGTCTAAACACTTGTCGAATACTAAAAAGCGTTTGCTAGAATGTATATATGCTAAATCATTGTTATAATCAACAGGATGTTGTTTCCTCTAACTCAAACTTGTCAGTCAGGCAATATTTTTTTTAGTCATATTTTGCAAATTGTTTATTAAGATGTTAAAAGATATATTGTTTTTTAATTTTGTATGTGCTAATTAACTAAAATGTTATTTTTTATTATAACTATTCTAACCTGTTGATGAAAGATGCCTTTGTATAAAAACTATGCTATTATCACTTATTCATATTTTTTCCACTTGGATGGACGTTTTGTGCACAATTAATGTATAAACGGATTATATATTTTCGTTTTCCTGAAGGCATAAAGTTATCCCAACCCTATCATTTACTTTCACTTACTCTGCTAAAGGTAGAGTATTGTGCGGACTGCGGAACTTTATTAATAATAGTTAAAAGCGAAAATCAAAGCTACCGAGAATATAACTTACATATAAAAAAAATATTAAAATATGACAAGTTTTGGAGAAATTTATGAAAAATAAATAAAATAAATCTATTTTCCCCACAAGAAAATTGTTAGCAAGAGTCAAGAATTCGAATACTATAATAAAAACGATTCCAAAATATAAACAAAATGTATAACGCAAGATAATACAAATTAAAGTTAGACTCAAAAGCACTTCTTCTTAAATGGACATATACAACCCTGGTGAGTCTTAAGCCCAAGAGATGATAGCATTCCATGCGCTTCGGTCTTCTGCGCTTCTTCTCCAATTTCTAATAATCATGTCGAAGAGATTGAACCTGATCTTTTGACCGGAGTTTTGGTCGTCCTCTCTGCCGGACGTCTTCGGTATCATATTTAAAAATTCTCCTTACCGAAGCTTCTTTATCATTCATAAACATGCCCTAGCCTAGTTTTATGCACTTTGCAATGTCAATGTCAAGCATTACCACCAAAATTAACAAATAGCGATTGTAAATCTTCTTAAGAAATTAAAAAAAATGGATAACTATACGTTCTTTTTCTTAGTCGACTTTTTATTCTCTGATGATTGAATATGGAGAGTTGATGAAAATAAGTGATAACCTGTGCTTAACGCAAGTCAAAGCTAATAAGCTCTGCTTTTGACTGTACTCTTATATTGGACATGTTATATGACCCCATTTTTATCATATTCAAAAATTCTCCTTGCCGAAGTTTCTTTATTCATTCGCACAACATGTCATACCCAGCGCAATCTTTGCAGTTTTATGCACTTGATAATGTCAGTGTTAAGGATTACCGCCAAAATCACCAAATAGCGATTATAGATTTTCTTAATAAATTTAAAAACATGTAGTTATCTCATGTTTTTTTTCCGTCGACTTCAGTCTTTGATGATTGAATATGGAGAGTTGATGAAAATAAGTGATAACCTGTGCCTAACGCAAGTCAAAGCTAATGAGCTCTGCTTTGGACTGTACACTTATACTGGATAAGCTAAAAGAGCCCATTTTTATCTGGCGCCTAAGTAATATTTTGATTTTTTTAGTGATCTTTCTCAAAAGCCTTTAACAGATCAGAGAACAACATCATTAGAAATTTCCCCATAGATCAGCTGGCAGATGTCATATTCCATTAATATTGATAGAGAAACGCCCTTAAAAAAATAAATACGTCTCTCATATCCAATTGAGCTTTATTCGAAAATAGAAATCTCTTGACTAAATAACTGTAAATTCAAAATGATGGTATTATATTTCTTAACAGTCATTTTAATTAGTTTGTCAGACCGATTAGTTTTGAAACAGTCCTCGTTATATTTTTTATTATTGATTTTAAATTGGTTTTTTAAACAAAAAAAAAAAAAAAATTGATTGTCAGTAGTAGACAACTTTATCATTCGCTTGCAATCAGCAATAATCAAATTTCTACTTAAAATTATTTTATCAAAATTTAAAATCACAAATATTTCGTTAATAAATTAAAATTTGAAATCCTCATCGTTTGGCAAAAAATTTCAAATTCATTTTTAATATAATAAATTTTTTTGCAATTGTCATTTTCATGTTACATTATAATACGTCACTTGTACAGTCTAGTCAAGTGTCAGAGCTTTGTCATTAGACGCTTGGCTGCACCCAAACATGCCAATAGAATATCAAAATCAGAAAGATAATATTATAATACCAAATTTTGTTTACAAACTAAAAGCTATTGAAGTGAGAGATTAACAAAAAAAGAAACAAATCAAATAAAATTAAAATAAAATAAATGAAAAATAATAAAGCAAATAATTATAAAGAACAATTAATTGATGGAAAAAATAATTTTGAAAAAATTAAAAGCCAATGTGTTGGCTTTTCTCTAGTAGTTTAGTTTAAGTAAAAAAACACTTTTCAAATGCAAGATTAATTTATGATAAAGTTAATAATATTTAAGACATTTAGTAATAGTATAACAAGGCTAATAATGCATGTTACAGTAAAATAATATAAAAAAATAACTGAAATGTTATACAAATTACCATAATTAACAACAAGAAACGACTTGTTTTAATTTCAATTTAAATTTTGCACTCATAAAACGAATCATAATAACACTTCTTTTATAAAGTTTTCAAAAAAATTTAATTATTTTATTAAACTGAAACTAGTATTGAGTAATAGATTTGCTAATAATCTACAGCATTGCATAATATGCAATTAAATTATTGTGTTATAGGATCAGATCTAAATATATATTTTGCAAGCGTTTAAATTTCTGTAAACCAAATGTGACAGTACACACACAGTGCTGAGTAAGCTGACTTAAGCTGTTTATATCTTGAAAGATACTCCTCAATATGATATCAAATACAAAACAACATCTAAGCGCAAATAATAATATTTTTCTCACTAGCCACATTATAATTATGTGACTTTGTGCTTTAAATAAAGACGATTTTCATCATCGGTAGCGATTCGATACACAAAAAAGGAAACCTTGTTCTGTCACTTCTATAGGTTGTAAAACTTGTATAGTTTTTTTTTACTTTAATATTAAAATTACCGTCTTTAAAGCTTATGAATTAATATGTGTCGTAGGTTATGGGAGATTACGTTAGCTCGCCCAAAATCGAAAGTTCTTTTAGTTCGATAATCTTCATTTTCTATATAACAAAAAGACGATTTGAAAATTCGTCATGTGTGAACTTTCAGAAGGAATCAATAACAATTTACAAGGACGACTATTTTAGTATTATAACGATATCAATAATTTTAATCTGGCTTAAGTTCAATTATCTTTAGATTTGTGTTTATTTTAAAGGAAAATACAAAAACTATGATACTAGCAGATTGTGGAGCAGCATTTCCAATACTTGCGTCTAACGAGCTTAAATTCCAACTATGATATGCATAAGCTAGCTTAAGACATATTTAGTAAGTGTGCAATTACCTAATAATCATATGTGGCAAACTATAAAGTAATTAACAAAACTTTTCGTCAAGTTTCGTCAAATGTCGTTTGCTTAAGCAAAGTAAGAAACTGATCGTACATTTCGTACGTAAAAATATCCCTTCGAATGCAAAGTTTAATAACTTAAGGCTCTTTAAACATTTTAATTTCTTTTCCCTGTTTTTAACACACAATTTGTAACAAAATTTAATTTTTTATTGTTTATAAATTAAATGATACACATAGTTGCATTTTTTAGTACTTTTGGCCCAAATAATATAAAACTATTAAAACAAATTATAAATTTGTATAAGGATAGTATTAAGCATGATTACTAAACACCTTTTTGTTAATAAATTTCATTTATTTAGAAAGAAATTATTTTCTTTTTGCAAAAGTACGAATAAAGCAAATGTGCAACTGTGCATAATAATATCTATATTCATGTAACTACAATATAGTCACACAAAATTCTTCAATGATTTCCTTAAGCATTTGATAGACTTTTCGTTTATTTATTGACATTAGCTTAAGCCAGCTTATGCATATTATATTTGATCAACAAATTTCGTAAATAAGAATGCAAGACACACAACGTGAAACCTTTTTCATTGTTCTCTTTAATAATCCTCATATATTTACTTTTGCTTTCTGCTAACCATCGCGAAACGTTGGGTTACCAATGGATTTATTTTTATTATTTTTTTCTCAAACAGATTTTTTAAAAAAGAAGCAAGAATGCACGGTAATTTAATGTGGGTAATTTAGCTTTTAATTTCTTTTAAATTATTAGTGGGCGTAAAGTGTTACAATATTAAAATGTCTCGATTAATAATTTATAAGAATATAAATTTAAATATTTCAAGTGCAAAATAAGATTTTCAAAATTAATATTAATATATTTTGGTATAAGATGCATCTTGTTTATATAACTTAAGTGACATATTTCTCAGATAAAAATTTTATAGTGTTTATTTTAGCGATTTTCTTTAAACTGTTGTAAGAGGAAAATATATATAAAACATTTTCAGAAATTTCCAAAAGTAGCAAATTATAAAGAAACAAAACTTTTATCAGCATTTAATTGTGAAATATTCCCTTACGATTTCAATCAAGACTTACTGTAGCGTATTAATTACACAAAATTATCAAATCGCTTAATAACTCCAAAGCCATAAACACACAACTTGAAGAGAAATAGTTAAAGAAATACAAGTACAAGTATCATAATTAATTCTTACATTTATTTAACATTATTTTTTCAAACCATTTAGGAAATTTTTTGCAAACTATTTTTGCGTTTTCTAAACATTTTTCTAACAACAAATACATGTTCGCATTTGCCTTAAGCAAATATTGCCTTACAAAAATTGCATGAAATAAAAAATTAAATATTATGATTGATCAGAAAAAAAAATATTGCAGTGGTAGTGGCAAGCTGCATGTACATAGTTACAATTAAATGCCATTGAATAGCCGCAAAATAAACGATCATAAAATATTCGAAAAATTGCAGGTGTTGTTTAAGCAGTGATAAAAATTAGACAAATACAGTGTTAAGAAAAATGTTTAGGAAAATATTTGTTGAGAAAACAATGTTTTTTTATTTTTTATTTCAGCATTTATAAGGAGATTTTCTAGCAAGATTTTTTTTATTTTTGTTGCAGAAGGAGGAGTAACTAGTATATTAAAGCATGTCAACGAAAAAAGTTTTACTGCTTAAATTGCTAATGTTACCATAAAAGAAAGTAATTAAATAAAGATCCATTATTTTTAATTAATTGCTTTAGCATTTTAGAATAAAATAAAAAACTGGGAAACAAGAAAACAAATGTTGGTACTATATTTTTTCATATATATATTTTTATAAATAACAAAAGAGTCTGAAAAAATATTTTAAAATAAAGTTTCCGGATTTTAGAATGTCTGCGGCTATATATAAAAAAATAAGTTAATATCGAAAATTTTCAGACAACCGATTGCTTGCTCCGCACGCCCATCTAAAAGCAAAAACATGTAAAGTAGTGTTTGATAGCATATTACACACTGACAATATTTAGGTCTCACCTAGAAGTTATCCAATACTCTATTAAATTGACCTGAGCATTTATCCTAAGATAAAGTATTTATACTTTGAACATGCCAAAATGATATCAAATATCTGATACGTATTCTTAAGGGTTAAATTCTCATACTCCTCCTCCTTATGCTACCTCTTCAAGAATTATAAATTTTTTACTGCTGCTTTGGAAAGCAATATTATAGCCGTAATTCGTTACAGCAAAATTGTTGTTTTTAATTTTTAGATGTTTAATTAGTAAAAAATATGTAAAATTTTCGTTTGCATGCTTTAGTTTTATCTGCTCTATGCTGTGATTATGAGATTTATACGTTATTAAAAATGAACCTTTAATTTACAAGTAGTTCTTAAATTAATATATGACAATCTTCTTCATATATATCTGTAACAAAGACAGACTATGCTGCCGATTAAAAATGTGGAATTGTGTCTTTGATAAGAAAAAGCACAGCTGATTATATTGTTACTTCTACTACTAACGAATCTTAAGTAAACGAACAGAATTGAAAAAAAAAAAACCTTAAAGCCAGGGATTTACCTCGAAGCTTGTCATCCGCATATCCCAGATCATGTTTAATCATTTACGGGGGTATGCATACTTATTCAGCTTGTCGTCATAATAACGCTAGTTTTCCATATGTCTTCAACTACAGACTAAGTGTCTAGTGCATTGTTTCTTTTTAAAAATAAAGCTAGACCTTTGTAAAATATAAATTAGTAATAAGTATAAGCTGAAATGAAATAATGTCCACTGCTAAGCGGGGACGGCTTGACCGGTTTCGAAAAATTTCTTTTTTTAATGTGTTTATAAGGTTGTGAAAAAGATATTTATGGTAAAAAAATTGAAAAAGTGCTTGGAAAATTTAGCTAAAATTAGATTTTTCTATGGTATTAAAAACTTAGTATGAAATAACGTGTTAAGGTCAAAAAATATGCTGGTATAATTTTAAATTACCACGGACAATTTATGCTTATTTTTGTTGGTCGTGAACTCAAGGAATTTACAATTTTTTAATGCACTCTCGATTCTTTTTTTTTTTAATCATTATATACTATAAAAATAGCTCATTTCGTTTTGATATGTGCGTATATTGTTCGACGTGGTTTAATTTAGTCTATAGTATAGAGAGAACACTGAAGATGGCAGGCATATAGCCGACACCGGTTTATTCACAAACCAAAATTGACGCGGGTTGACGTAAAATCATACCCAAATCATTAGGTTTTACTTTACATATTTACATACGAAAATAAAAACTCTTGGAACAATCACAAACAAATTTATTTCAATTTCGACAGCACCAATGTCTATCGGGTCAATAATAATAATAATAATAGATGTATAATATTAATAATAATAAATATTAAAAATAATAAAATATTAAAAAAATACCTTTGTTTACTCACGGCTTCCCTCGTTCATCACGACACTATTACCGGAATAGGCTTAAAGGCGACGAGATTGCATGGAAAACCATATTCATTTTATTTGAATTGAAACAGCTTAATGTTGTTTCGACAAATATAGTTTATGTTGCAAAGTGGTTGATTATGTTAACAACTTTAGACAACTCGCCTTTTTCAGCTAATTTACAACATTTCAACAAAAATGATTTTTACAATTATTTTAATTTTTTTTTATTGGTTTTTCATACTAAATCGAATGTGTGATTTTGGTCAAAAGCAATTAATCAAATATCAACTAAATTAATTGAAATACTAAAGATAATTTAAAAGTCTCTAATGGGATGAATAGTGGTAACTGTAAGTGGAATTTAATACTATTTATTAAAAACAATTAAATTTTGAAAAAAATTGTTACTTAATTTTTTTATAAAAATCATTTGAAAAGCTTTATTTTCTAATTTTTTTTTTTAAGTAAATTTGGCATAAAAACAATTTATTATTTGTTAGCATTTATAGAGAAATGCATATTTAAGAATACTGCCCTCTCAAAATGTATCTATGTTAACAAAAATTATGGCAGTTAAAAATGTGCTATGCGTTTTCAAAATAACTTACACTTTTTATTAAAAATGTTCATAAATTTTATTATTATTTTAACTCGACCTCTTTTTTTATTTATATTAAACAAAAAATTGTTAATAATTTTTGTTGTTGTAAAATTAATTTCCAGAGGAAAGCGAAATATTGAAAATATATATAGTTAATTTAATTAAAAAAGACCGTTTAAAAGATTAAAACATATTTATTTTAATCGTTTTTTCTATATATTTGTAATGAAGTATAAATCAGACATGTTATTTTTTAAAATATATTTAATGTTTTTACTCAAAAGTTACTTTTTTCATAGAAAATTGCAATGTTAGTAAAAAATTGTATATTTTAAAAACGTTTTGTCCTGAAAAAAAGGTTAATTTTTTACTACAACGCACTTTGCCACTGCACTTTCTTGACAAGAAACTACATCTTTGCAACTTAAATTTTATGCAAGATACAACGTTACATGTTTACGCATAGATCTGAAATGGTGCTGCATCTGCTACTATGAGTGATATAAGAATTACCGAATCGGAAGCTCTTGATGTTTTTGGCATGAAAATACAGCGTGATGTTCGATGAACTAAACACATTTTTCAGGTTTCTAAACGAGCTTTCAAGTACCTCATTTTCTAAAACGGTACAAGAGATACTTCACTCCATCCGATCTTCATACTATTTATACCACCTATATCCGTTCAAAAATGGAATACAATTCTCATGTATGGACCGGCGGCGCCCCAAATTTTATTTTGGAGTTGTTCGTCCGTGTACAGGAGAGGGCCAAGAGTCTCATTGGGCACGGCAGGATATCCAATTCTATTGATTCTCTAGACCATCGATGCAGTGTATGTTGTATTTTACCGTTTTATTGTTACTAATGGTAAGTGGTCTAACGAAATTAGGCAGCTTGCACCCGATACTCGCACGTTTATGCGTTTGACGCGATTTTGGTTGAGAGCGCATCCATTTGTGGTTGATTGGCCAGTAAATCGCACTACGCATTACAGGGAGTTTTCGTGTTTTAGCAGCACAGTTTGTATGTGAAAAAAACTCCCTCCAGAGGTCTTTTCTGTCAGCTTCAATAAAGCAAAATTCAAATCGGATGTCCACAAACACTACTCCCTCTTTCCTCCTCTCCACAACCTAATTTTCTAGTTCTGGTATGATGCATTACATGAGTAGGGGTCATCCTGTTAGTGCTGGTCCCAATGAGAAAAACCAAATGCAGAAATTTGTAGCTCTGCAAATTTGCGCATATTTTCATAATGTAGAATTTTTTGCATTTATTGGATTTTGAATTGCGAAGAATTTTTTAAGTGAACTCAATTTTTTAAATATTGTTCCGGTATTTCTAAAGAAATCTAGAACTAAAATGAAAAGCAATTACTGGAAACATGCATGATAAGATTTACATCTGCACCTAGCCGTGTGGTCCAATATCAGATAGTGGATCATTACCATTGTGGATGAAATGTAGCGTCATCCTCGCCCTAGAAGGCCTTCGGATACGTATATCCTCCGGTCACTGCTAGTTGCAACTTCAAAAGCCCGAAGCAGACCGCAGCCTTCACTCTTTGCTAAAGAGTTAGAGACTATCCAACTCCTGGTCCAGAACGCACGAAGCTAAATATAATTAAGAACACAACGGTATTCATACGCACTGGACCTGGACTATTCATTGTGTTTATTGCGAATGATCCGGCCCGCAAACTCAAACGAGGGCCTCGAAACACACAACCATCACAATACTCCCGAAGGGCCTACCTCAATAATCAGTCAGAGAATAGCTAAATGCATAAAGAGACAAATGGTGGAACTCTGGAGGTTTACTGATTCCCGTGGAAATATAGTGGATTGTCCAGTTGGCTCCTGCTAGCCTGTTAGGGGACTAGGCTCCCTTTTACCCCCGCAAGACACAAGTCTAGTTGGTGGTGCGATCCATAAAGACTTGTAATGTGTCCCCCGGGGGGACTACTGGAAACAATAGTGGGTTAATATAAAACTAAAGGTTACTAGCCCATGCAATTATTGTTTGCATATCCGCGTGTGACTCTAATATTAAATTTCCGCGAATGTATAAAACAAAAGGAGAAAAAAACCTTCTTGGTTGATTATTTAATAAGACTATTTCCTATAGGTTTGCCAGGGACTTCATGATTAATGATAAAATTATTATCTTTTATTTTTTTTGAGTAAAAGGAGTAGCACTTCTGGCAGCAATGCCTATTTAGTCAAGTGCCGTGCTACATTCTTTAGGAAAGGGATAGAGAATAGATGAAACAGGTGGTGAAAGTAGAAGGATAGTCGGAAATTAACTGCCGTATGTAAGAAAGCACAGCGACCAGTGCATATGCCTTCACCGCTGAGCAGCCCCACCAACAGTCAATTTTTATTTTTGTAGTGAAAAAAAACCAAGGTCTTCGTTGGGAATCGAACCCACAACCCCCACATCAGGGGCATCTTTTATTCGTTAAGAAACATAATAACTTGCTACCCAAATAATTAAATTAAATATTTTATTTCATAAACAAATTAAATTATAACTTAATTTTAATTGCAAATTAATTATAACTTAATTTTTTTCTGCTTTCAGGTATGTAATCCATTATTCTCATACAAAAACAAAATTTCAAACAGATGTTTGTAAGTATTTGATTTTCACTTCCATTTGTAATTTTACCAATTATAAAACTTTCTCTCTGTCTTTCAATTTATTGCCAGCAGTTGTTCCGTTTAAATTCCTTATTAATTTATCAATTTATTAATTAAGTTCGTTTATATTAAAAAAAAAATTCCTTTCGAAACTACATTTTTTCTTGGTTCAACAATTTCTAATTAAACTCAATTATTTTGAAGTTCAACCGGTGTCAATTAATGCCACAAATACCTCTGACTACCGGTAATTGTTTGGTCGCATGTGGTTGCATACTATTTTTTCTTTTCTTTTCCATATAATAAATAAATATAAATAATAGTTTGTCACAAATTACAATAATTAAAACGGAGTGGAAGCTATACAACAGAAACTGAACAATGTAATGAGTGAACGAACCCAACAAAAATTGTCATTTGATCTCGTTTAAATAAGCGCAAAAATATCAAAAGAATGAAATTAATATTATGATTGAAATAAATTATTATATTTAAATAACAAAATGCATACAATTAAAACACGTGGTGCATTTGATAATTTTATTAAACTCTAGCAGAGAGCATTACAGTTACTCTGGAGCACGATAGAAAATTTGGAAAAAGTGAAGGAAGTAATGCTATAGTGTCTAAACAGCTAAACTGATTTTAGTGAAACTTGATATAAATAGTAAAGGTGTAGATGAGTTTTAGTTTCCTATTTGGGCGTTACACTACTTACACGGCCCGTGCCACGATGCTTTAAATAATCATACCCTGGGTATGATAATGAGATATTAAAAACGTTACAAATTTCTTATTTTTCCATCAATTTTGGAAATTTTATATTTGGGCTCTTGTTAAGGTATGAAACATATGCAATATCTTTAATAGGTTAAAATTAAAAGTTTTATTTAATTTCATCTTACTATTTTACGTGACTTCCTTTTTCTTTGTTGAATATTTCATTGGAGGTTTGAAATATGACAGACTTCTCCCCGGGAGCCTGCTTACTATGAAAAACCTGCCTCCTTAATGCTCTTATCTATTGGTGGAAGACAGAAATTTTAGAAGTCTGACTGATGCCCCGGGTACCGGCAGCTTACAGGGAACTTGACTAACTACTCCTTATAAATGTAAAAAAACCTGTAAATGAATCTTCATAAAGTTACTTTCTGGTTATAATCTGGAGCCATATCTGCCTGTGTATTGCAGCAAATACCGCCAAAGATGCGTCAAGCATATGAATGCTTAAGCCCCAACTATAATATGCATAATCTGACTTAAGCTAATGTCAAAAGTTGGACAAAAAGTCTGTCAAATGTTTAAGCGAATCATTGAAGACTTTTACGTGGCTATATTATACTTACATGAATATAGAAACTATTATGCATAGTTGCACATTTGTTTTAATCGTACTTTTGCAAAAAAATAATTTCATTCTAAATAAATAAAATTTATTAGCAAAAAGACGTTTAATAATCATATTTTGTATACTTAAAACTATCCTTCAACAAATTTATAATATTTTGTTAATAGTTTTAAGAAAATTGCGAAAGAAAAATTACACATATATCGCTGTATGGATTATCTGGGCCAAAAGTACTAAACAATGCAACTGTGTGTATCATTGAATTTATAAGCAATACAAAATTAAATTTTATTGCAAATTGTGTATTAAAAAAATGGAAAAGAAAATAAAATGTTTAAAGGCCCTCGTTCCTTTGAATTGCCGTTATAATAAAACGCGTCTCTTTTGTCATATAAACTATTTTTTCTCTGTACATTTTCTATTAAATTCAGATAAAATATTTTTTGCCCTCCATTGGAATTTGTTTACTACACAATGCAAAACAGCTGTTTCCGTACGGAATGTGCGATCAGTTTCGTACTTTACTTATGCAAAAGACATTTGACGAAACTTGACGAAAAGTTTTGTTAAGTACATTACAGTTCGCCACATATGATTATTAGGTATTCGCACAGTTGTTTAAGTTTGCTAAAGCCTGCATATGCATATTATAGTTGGGCCTTAAGAATTTGTTTCTAAGATCTCGGTTTGAGCTCCGCATGCTCATATTGTGGCATTGTTAGCTTAGTGGGTACCTATAACATTCTTGAAAAGTATTTTAGAACTAAAATGTGGTGGTAACCTTTTTAATCTTTTATTGCGATTTAAAGATAAATTCACATGGCCGTATTTGTTTTCCGTAATAAAGTTTTAAACAAATCACTATTATAAAAATAATTAAAACTTAGCTAAAACTTATATCAACGTTCGTAATAAAAAACGTCAACAAATTTAAAGGTATTATTAATATTGTTAACTTTTAACCATAATATATGATGACGTTAATTGCAGTTAACTATAATTATTTCAATGCAAATTACAATCTATTTTGTGGTAAGAATTTCAAATGGTTAGAAATCACAAACAGTTTAAACAGATTGTTTAGAAATATTTTATGAAAAATATAAAATTTTATTTTGATTTTATTTTATTTTGATTTACAGGTAGACAATTTGGCAATCCACGATTGTTACGACGTTTTTAGTTCAGTTGTTTTAGTTAAATTTATTTATATTTTATTACATGTGTTTTTTTTTCGTTGTTTTTATTAAAAAGTGAAGGGGTGTGTTTTACTCATTGGCTTTAAAAAATAATTATTTTATAATCGCTTTGTTTACTTTGTTTTTAACAATACTTTTATATAAATACTTTAGTTAAATTATATTAAAATAGTTGCGCCTAAAATTTGCGCTTTATTCAAATTTATTAGGGTGCTATTAATTTAGAAAATAATAAGAGAATTATTTAGAAAATCAAATGAGAATTATGATTTTAAATATAAAAATCATAATTCTTAAATAGTTTTCAAATACCGAAAACTTGATAGTTCTAGCATATTAAAATTTCGAACTGATGTATAAATAGAACTTTTACATTTATAGTTTTATTAAAAGTGATGGAGACTTAATACAAATAACATATTAACAGTTCGATATAAAATTATTTTCAAATTACTCCCAACATCAAATTAAATTAACGTAGAGAGAAAATCATGTTTGCTAAAAAAAAACGTGATTGTGTTGTAGTCACAGGAAATAATATTATATGGTTGCGGCACGCAAATCATAATTGTTCAGAATCATAGTTTAGTCATGGCAAAAAAGTTTAGTTGTCGCTTAATCGAACAAAATTAACTGCAGGCAAAATGTACAATATAATAACACAACTAAATAATTTTCAAACTCAACCATATTTTTAAAACTATCCAAAATGTATATAGCATCTGTAACAATAATATATTATAATTCAACATATAATAAAGAGGGTTATTTATATAGTGTGGTTTAAAATTAACAAATAATGTCTTTGATAATATCTTGGTGTTGTCCATGCCTGAATTTTGTTTATATTAGTCTAGTTAACTGTTCAAAAGCTGCGCTTTATTTAAGAATACTATTACCAGAATTCATTATCAAACGACAAAAGAGAATAAAACAATTAAAAATTTCAAAAGAAATAAAAATATACACAAAAAGTATTTCAAATAAATTTAAAAATTCTTTTTTATCATTAACCACTATAAAAAGCTTACAAACGAGGATTTTTGATATTAGTTCTTTTAAAAAATTTATTTTAAATGTTCTAATTGTTATTGAAATACGAAATATATTTTCGAAAACGTTATTATAATGGAAATAATTATTTTAAAAAACGCAGACGTGTTATTATTATTCTTTTTTCCGGCTTAGTTTCAGATGTTCCCATCACATTTTAAATACTAACACACAATTGAAAATTTGTAAATCTATATTTATACTATCTACTTCAAGTTATACCCATTTGAATCTAATAATCATATATTTCTGTTTCGATATCGTGTGTATTTCTTTGAAATCTGTTATGGGTTATTATAGATAAAATTTTGCATTCTTATCATCCAGGCAAGACCAGAAAATTGATCTGAATCAGGAAATAACTTTTGGCCTCATAAAATTTATAGGAGTTCCCCAAATAAAATCTTTACGCCCGATACCAATGATAATTTTAAACAAAGAATTTGCAAAAAAATCCACCTCAAAAATAATGCAAAAAGAATATTTAAAGAATTTTTACCTTTATTTAAAAAATACAAAAAAATAGTAATTACAAAATAACAATTACTGATTTACAATTTTATAAAAAATTAGCATCCGGTTAATGTCAATAAATACAACTTTTTATAAAGTTTTTTGCTCATTTTGTCATTGAATACAAATGTTTTGATTTCTTTTATTTATTTTTTTATTTTGCCCATTTGTTTATTGTTTAAATGTTTTTTATGTTTATGTGGGTGAAGTTCTAAAAGACCAGCAAATAAATTTGTTCTTTCAATTTTTTTCTATTTATTTAAAAATGCCGCCACATTAAGTAAACCTGGTGACAGGTAATAAAAGGAATGAAATCTAGATTTTAAAAAATTATATTCATTCAAAATTTACTTTGCGTTAAATTTTATATACTTAAAAATTTTTTTTTTTAATTTTAAATGGGTTTTCGTCGATTATTATTTCTTTTTAATTTTGTATATCTTTAAGATAAAAGTTACAGAAAACTAGTTTTCTTCGTAATAATGATTTATTAAAATTTGTGTCACATGCATTTTACTAAGGCGAAATTTATTAAATTAGTGTTTCTTTAAATACTTTTCTTTTACCGGCCCCTGTATTAATCTATACAGGAATTTTGAGAAGAAATTATTATTTAATAGTTACTATATATAATCTTATGTTATCAAAATAATATGTTTTTAATTTTTAACTAAAATATTTTTCCAACTTTAAACGTCATGTTCAGGGTTAATTACAAACAATGAAAAAACCAACCAAAAAATATCTCTTCAAAAATATAACCAAAATACATCTGAGAGAAAATATACGAAAACTAACATTTATTAAACAATTTTTGTCACACGGAATTTCTGAAAAGAATGTGTTTTATTATTTACTGTATGCAAAACATTTTAGCATATTAAATTTTACCACAAATTTCCCAACAAATGTTGTTACATTTTTTCTAAATTTCACTGTTATTGCGAAAACTCAGCAAAAAATGTTCAACAAACAAGCAAACAAAACAACTTTATAAACAATACGTATTTCTATATAACAAAGATTTTATAAACAAAGCTTTCCTCAAAACACTTTTGCTCAAAAATTCACATTAAAATGTTTAGGAAAAATTTTGATTAAAAATTTTAAAAGCAATATTTTATCAAAAATTTTATTTATTTTACTATTTATTTATTTATTGACATATTATACTTATAAGTAAATTATTATTAGTATGGCAACGATGGCCTTAAGCTTAATATTTTAATTAGTTTCAAATGGAATTGTAAAGGTTAGAATTTTTTAAAAAAATTTAAAAGGGTTTTAATATTCTCATTGATCATAGTACAGTCGATTAGTTGAGAAAAGTCGCTATTACTGAGATTTAATGAGTTTTTAAATGTATTAATGTGGAGACAGTTAAAAAAGAGATGATCAACGATTATTGGGATGAAAGAATAGAAAGGACGTTGCTTTGGTGTTTTCTTATCAATTATATCAGCATTTGATATTCCAGTGTAAGCTAGTCTTAGTCTTATTATTTTATTTTAGCTCTCTTCTTGGTAGCATGTTATGACTTATATTTTTGAACAGCATGTTAGGGTTAATTTTTCTGTACCAGGCAGTGGTTAAGCACCAATTGTCATTAAATTTTGTGTTGTCTTTAATAAATGTTTTAATATCATCAGAAAACAAGTTAGGTGTAGTTATAAGAGCGACATTTAAAGCTGCTTTTGCGACAGCATCCGCTGCCTCAATGCGTTTTATTTCGGGATCCGGATGAGTTTAATATCAGGTTGCCTTTCAATAATAAACTGTCTTATGATTTTTGGGTAAAATTGATCATTACTGCAGTTTCTTATGACATCCAGTGCGGAAAGATAGAGAGAGAGAGCTAGTGCAGATAGCAAATTTCCCCAGGCGTCCTTTAACGTATTTGGAAGATTCGTAAATTGTTTTTGATTCAGCTGAGAAATTGGTGCTGTATTCTGGCAAAATGGAATTAATTAATGCTTTGTACTTGTCAACAATGCTACAGCTACTGCACTTAAAGCCTTTATAGCCATCTTTATAGATTAATTCGTAGTCGTTTAACTGGTATTGGATTTCATAAAATCTTTGTTGATATATTTCTGTATTTGTTGAGGATTTTCATAGTTCTTTGATGAGGGATGTGTTAATTGTGATTGTGTTGATGTGCCAGTTAGGAAGTTTATTTGGATATTATTGCTTTATGTTATATGCTATGTTAAAAATTTGTCGCATAATTGTACTACTCGTGTAAGCATTGGTGTTATTTGGTGGCAGTATATTTGATTGATTGCTTTTGTTAGAACGTTGGACAAAGAATGGTGGTCACTGAACATTATAGATTTAAAGAGCTTAATTGTTGCATTAATTCTCGATTATTCGATCGACATAACATTTGCTTCAAATAACATGTTGTTCTAAAAGCTCCTAGGTACAGGCTGATTTAATTTTTGTTTTTATTTTATTTAAATTGCTTTTTATAGAAAATCCATATAAATAGATGGCGTAGTTAATTTTGGAAATACAGGTAGAATTGAATACATTTAAAAGGGATGCTGTGTTACAACCAAACTTCCAGGATTAGAGGCATTTAATGAGAAATTCAATCTGTATTTAAGTGTATGCAACAAAGTCTAGTTCCTTGTGCAAAGATATTATATATATTTTTGTTTAATTTCTAAATTATTTTTATTTAGTTACTTCATTTTATTTTACTTATTATATTGACACAAATCATAAAATTAAATATTTTAATTCTTAATTATTTACTTCATTTAATCAAAATCACTTAATCAAATTTACAATAATTTAAATTGACTTTACTTTTAATTTACAAATGCCATTTAATTCTTCATTTTTGGCTGCCACAACGTTATTGATTATTTCTTCTCGCCGCTCTGCCTTTTATATTCTCCAAAAAACTTGCGGTTTTCTTTCTTTGGAAAAAACCCGCCAGTTTTCTAATTCAGCGACAGTGTTGCCATCGTGGCATATTTTGTCCATAAACATGGACAATTTTATACCCAGTATTTTCTTATTAAATGTTTTTTGGTAAAAATTTTAGGGTAAAAAATTTCATAAATAAATTTTGCAACAAATCTAACCATCACAATGTTAAGCAAAAAATTTTCAGCAACATCAATTATATAAAAAATTTTCAGCAAAAATAAATGTTTTACTAAAAGCATTTTTTGAGGAGAAAGATTTTCCAAAAATACTGAAAATGTTCAGATGTCCTTATATAAAATGTAGTTGCGTAAGTAACACAAAAACTTATTCGATGTACTAAGTAGAATTCAAAGTTTATTAGAATCGTGGTAGCCATAAAATTTTACCTTTCTCACCTATCGGTCCTAGTTCAAAAGCAAAAAACAACCTTTAGGTTGACGCTTTATGAACGTGGTTTGACTTTATTCTTTATAAAATCACTAAAACTTCACCTAAACATACACCAAAACAAATATTTGTCAAAAAGATTCATGAAAAACTGTAATTTCCAGAAAAAATATTTAATCACATAAATTTGTTTAATCTACGTTAATATGTATGTACTAGATTCCTTTAAAAATATTTTACAGTTATTTCTGTGGAGGAAAACATATCCATATGGTCATTGTACTACTGATCATATAGCTCTTCATTGGAATTTACCCCAATTTTTTATAGAAAATTCAAGTCTTATAGGTCAAACAAAATTGATTACATAAGAATTTTCATTGAAAAGACAACAAAACTCAAAAACCCTTCTATACACAGATTTCGAAAACAATCTCGCACGTAGATTAAATTAAAATGATTCTAAAAAATAAAATTGTTTATAAATTTATTTATCAAAACTTTTTTAAAATAAATTTAAATTTTCATGAAAATCTCTGTGTCAAAAATTTTCTCAAAAACAAACATCTTCCAAATCAAACCTTATAAATAATGATAAAGAATAGTTAAATATATGACTCATTCAACGTGACTAAGAAAATTTAATGAAGTAAATAGAAACAAAAAAGGGGAACATTATTATTACATTTATTTAATCGATTGCCAAATAAAGAATTGAAAATTTTTATAAAATATTGTCAAGAATTTTTTAACACTTTTTTAAGGTGTTTAAAGCAAAATATGAACAGAAATTCTTAAAGCGCAAAAATTGTTTTGCTTCCTATTTTTTACGCTATTAAATTTAAAACATCTTTCATATCAAATCTAGACAATTGACGGCATTCACATAATAAATTAATTTGATTGGGCGATACTTTGTTTTATTGTTCTGAACAAAAAAAAAAAAATTTTTTTTCCTTTTCGAAATTTATTTTTATTGATTTGCTCATGCTTATGCTTATTTATGGTAGAATTAAACAAAATCGTGATAATAATATCTAAATATTTTTATATAAAATTCGAAAATTAATTAAAAACTCTGATGTTAAAAACAAACAACATTTTTATAATGGGCAATTTCACAAATTTATATACAGTTAGAAATAGCTTATAATATTTATAATTTATTTAAACAATTTTACTTTTTTTTCTCCCTGCTATGCATTTGTCAAACAGTTTATTGGCATTGCGATGATACATTAAGTGACAACAAAATCACCATAATTTAAGAAAATTTTAAAATAAAAAATAAATAATCAGGTATACCATGTTAAGGTGCTAAAAAAATCAACCCTCTCCTTAAATTATAAATTAATTAATTTTTAATTAAAAATTCACGAAAACCATTAGAGCAGATCAACACATAAACGAAAGAGTGTTATAAAAACATGTTCTGTTATAAGAAAAGTATTATGGAATACAGTAAAACTAGGAAAAAAAAGAAAAAATTTAACAAAATTGCTTAAAAATTATAATTGAAAACATCGCACGAGTTAAGCTAAAATCTTTTAAGCGAAAATGTAGATTTTGATTTGACTCTTAAAATAAATTGCTAAAAAAAATTATCGCGCTTTATAAAATTCCCCTTATACTCGCATATAAAAATGAGTTAAATTCGGTAATTTGACCAAAATGCGTTTAATTGCAAATTTAATTTAACTTTCTAAAAAAAGGGGCGTGAATCTGCCCAGTAAAATTGATTAAGTAAAACTTATAACTTTACAATTTTGCAACAATTTTATGCTGGAAAATTTTATGCAACATCCAGTTCAAAATGCAGCTAATAAAACGTTTCATTATTAGGATTGTTCCAAAGATGCGACAAAACTTTTAATAACTTTTTGTAAAAAAGAAATCACTGGCAACACTGTTCGCTAAAGATCTCAGTTGTATGCAAAAGCTTACATAATTGGTTTTCATTTTTCCATTACAGGCAATGATTGGTATATCATTTATCACTCTTTGCTAAATGATCGATTGTCAGTGTTAGAGGATAAGACTTAAAACTACAAAGAGTTAACAGGATCACTAAAACTTATTATAAAATCCCCTAAATCCTAAAAAATGAACATTGTTAAAATACAAAATTTTTAAAAACTTTTGTCACGTTTTTTTCAATTCATTTTTTATAAACTCAGATTTTAACATTTTTAAAATTTTTAAGAAATATATTATTCACTTTTTTTTAGTCGTTATATTGATTTTTTACTTTTGAACAATTTAAAGCTCGGTTGTGATAAAACGTAAAATCTTAAGCAGATCCAAATTTTTCAATTCCTTGACGTTCTCAGCAACTTTGGTTATTCAAAACCAGCACAAGGCGAATTTTGCGTGAGGATTTGACTTTGAAACCTTACAAGATTCAAGTGGTGCAAGAATTGAAGCCGACGACTGATGCACATCGCCGTAGATTCGCTCAATTCATTCAGGTACAACCGTCTGATTTTTTTGAAAAAATCAGTTTTTCAGACGAAGTTAATTTTTTCTGGGTTTTCTGAAAAAAATCCGTTTTTCAGCCAAAGTCCATTTTCACTTGTCAGGGTATGTCAAAAAGCAAAATTTGCATATTTGGGCTTCGAAAAATCCTAGAGCGATTATAGGGAAGCCTTTGCATGCTCAACTTGTACCGTTTACTTTCCAAGATGAGATATCACTGACATGTGGTTTCAACAGGACGGTGGTCACATGTTACGTAATCAATGAAACGATCAATTTATTGCAAACAAATTTTCCCGATCGCATAATTTCACGACAAGTGGCAAGCCAGACAATGTGATTTAACACCATTGTATTATTTTTTGTGGGGCTATGTTAAGGACAGAGTCTATACGGAGACAATCGAATCGATTTCAACCTTAAAACTCAAAACCCGTGATGTGAATAATGAAATAGGATCGCCATTTCGCCAAAAAGTGATTAAAAACTTTGATAAAAGAATCGACATTTGTCAGCGTGGTCGTGGTGGACGTTCGCCAGATATCATTTCTCTTTCATAATTGCCGAACTTTTCTCTTTGAATCATTTGAATCATTTTAGTCAAAATTTTTTGTTTTGTTTTCGACAACAAACTTCTTGTTAAAAAACCCTATACTATAGGAATTAATTTTGTGGAAATTATTGGTACCATATTAAAGGAAAACTGCTGATTATTTGTAATAAATAATGGCTGGCTAAAACCTTAAAAAAAATTTAAGTAGCGTACACTTAGCGAAAAAATAGAAAAATGAAAATTTTATAAAAAAATCACTAAACTAATTGAGAAAAATTTTAAACTTTTAATTAAGGAGCCAAAAATATAAAATAAAAAGAAAATGTATGAAAATAAATCCCATTAAGAACAGAACCTTTTTAAAATTATGATATTAAGAAAAACAATTTAAAACTGATTTTACATTTAACCTTCAAGCGATAAAAACTCGTAATTTAACATAAGTTAAACGGTCTCTCACATTTTGCAAAAATTTTTAATAATTTACTGCCACAAAGCCATAAGAGTATGAAGAATTCTCTTCTATATCTTTAATAAAATAATTTCTAGTTCCCTAATCTTTTATTATGGATTAAATTGCATAAAAATATTTTTCAAACGGAAGTTGATCGTAATTAAATCTGAAATACATTCTTTCTACAACTTGTAAGACTGCAGCAGCATTAAAAATTATTATGAGTTAAAAAGAACAAAAACGTATTAGAGGAATTTCTTTTGCGGTTGAAATACTATTTTATGTTTTTCATTGTCTTAAAACGTAATGGATATTCTTTATTTTACTATTTTTTGCCAGACTAAAAATAGGTTACGAATACGCTACAAGAAGAAAAGTAATTATTCCCATAATAAACATTTTAGAAAGAAAATAAAAAATTCTCAAGCGTAGAATAGAGATGAGTAGAGATGAGTGTCAATCACTTCAGTGATCAAGTTTACATATTTTATTGCATAAGATTCGTGTGGTAAATGCTTTATGTGCTATATTTTTGGCTATCGTAAAAATTAGTTTCTTATATTAAAACATCCTGTACGAGAGTAAGTCCAAAAATAGGAGCAAAGCATAAATGTATTTCTTCTGCTGCTTGACGTGTTTAATCGTGAGCTTAAGTAACTCACTATGCCATTTTCTTTTCAAATAAATATTTGTATTTTATGGCGTCGAGATTTAATGAAAGCGCTGCTAATCAAGATCGAATAGTGATGGCTCTATACATAATGATTAAGTAGTTTTAATTAAGTTTTAATCTTACTGCTACTGCATATAAAAAGGATTTAATAACTCTGCGTTTGTGGGAATGCAAAAGAAAAGTAGAACTGGTGTTGTTATAAATGAAAGATCATTATTTATTAAAGATGTTAAAGGTATTTAGATTAACAAGTTAATGATAAAAAAAATGCTGACTTCAGGAATTTTTTTCTTTAAAGAATATTCTTAATGATGCCAATTAAAGTTTGTTATTGTGTTTTTAGTTTATGAACTAAACAATTAATTAAATTAGTCTTGTGTTCATTCATTCAAATTACTTTTTGTCTTTGCTCTTAATGATATTTTTCTTATTTTTGTTCTTTCAACTTAAATATTATTGTTTTTCTTTTCGGTTTGCTTCTTTAAAGTTCAGTTTAAAGTTCATATGTTTGAATTTTTAATATCCAGGTAGTTCTTTAACGACAGACCTGTATCCGTATTATCGCGAAAAATTGCTTCTTGTTATTTTTGTAAAATTTTAAATAATTTATATTGAATTTTCTTAAAAACTCATTTTGTAATTGAACTTACTACATTGAATATTAATTGATCAATTAAAAGAATATTATAAATTAAATTAACGAAATAAGATTTTTGATATTTCATCAAATGAATACATGTACAAAAACGCCTATTGGATCAATAATCGCCAAAACCAAACAGAAATACAAAATTGATCAAGTTTAAAATACGTCAGAATAAGCAAAAGTTGCCAAGCCTTATATCAAAGTTAAACAACAAACACCAGCTAAACTTAAAGAAATATAAACAAACACTTTTAAAAAAAGAGCAAAACTCAAAGATGACCAAAATCTTTAAAAAACTAGAGAAAATGAAATACACAAAAAAAAACTCCAAAACGAAAAATTTATGTAATTAAAAATCCCTCAAAATCAGTAAAATCGCCAGACTTAAATCAAGAGGAAGTTAAAGTTAAAGAAATCAGAAAAGAAGGAAATTTAGCTGCAAGCGAAATAGATATTAATCAAATTGTAAAAACTAGCACCGAAATCCGAAAAAAGGGTGGAAGGTGCAAGTTATGAAAATCAATAAAGGACCGACCACTACACTCGTAAAAAAACTTAACAACTTATTAAACACATTTTGTTTTGAAAATCATTGTTCAACAAAAATACATAAAAGCGCTAGAAATCGATGAGGATAATTATTAACAAAACAAAAAATTGCCGCCATTTTGGTAAACATTTGTCTTGACAAACATATTTGGCAGTCGTGACGTACACACGTGGCAAGTTTATTATAGAAATATATTCGATAAACCAACGTGTTTTAATCGTTAAAACATTTTATCAAAATCAATCATCGATTACTGTGACGATGAGCAGGTTACATGAAATATTTGGGAGAAACAACCTGCCAACAAAAAGCACTATTTATCGTGTGGTGAAAGAATTCGAAGAAAGAGGATATGTTGGTGATAGGCCCAAGCATGCACCACCACATACTGCAAGATCGGCTGAAAACATTACTGCTGCTCAAGAAAGAATAAAAAACTTTCCATCAACCTCAATTTAACGACATGCTCAAGAGCTTGGTCTCCAAAGAACAAATTTGGCCACAATTATGCACACTATTCAGTTGACACAAGAGCCATTTACGCCACCGTACATATGCCCATAGAATCTTACAGCTCGCCCATGACAATGCCGATTTTCATGAAAACATCACATAATGGGTAACGAGGCACATTTTGAGTTGAAGAATATATGAATAAACAGAATAGTCGGTTCTGGATAATGGGAAACCCTCAAATTATTCAATTATTCAAAGCTGACTAGCTTTACATCTATTCAAAGTTACAGTCTGGTGTGCTATTTGGTCAGGAGGAATCATTGGACCTTAGTTCTTTTAAAATGATAACGACATAATGGTAACTGTGAATGGGAAACGATATCGTGATATGATAGAAAACCTTTTAACACCACAACTGCATGCTTTGGCCTTGATTAACTCATAGTATCAACAATACGGTGCCACAACGCATACAGCTAGGATTACATTGGAATTACCGCGAGATTTCTTTCTACAACAAGATATTTCAAGAAATGGTGATGTTGATTGGCCTCCACGGTGGGGATATTTAAAAAGCAAGGTTTATGTAAACAAGCCAGAAATGCTTGAACAACTCAAACAAAATAGTCATGATGATATTAATGAAATACGGCGTAAAATGTGTGAGATTGTAATGAAAAATGTGCTCAAAAGGGTTCGCATTTCTGGGGAAAACAGAGGCGGTCATTTATCTGGTATTGTATTCCATACAACCCCCCGGGGGCACATATATATGGTCTTTATAGAACTTCGACTGTCTAGACACAGTCCAACTGTGGGAAAAAGGGAGCCCAGTCCCCTGAAGTCAGCAGGGGTACAATTGGAAACTCCGCTTTATTTCCATGGGAATCAGTAAGCCGCAGAGTTCGTTATTTGTCTCTTTAGACATTTAACTATTCTCTGACTGATTATTGAGGTTGGCCCTTCGGGAATATCGTGGTGGTTGTGGTTTTGCGGCCCCATACAGATATTGTTTTATAGTGGCCAGGATCATTTCACCTTTAATCACATCTACCTGGTGAATGATCCTAGATCCAGTGAGCATGCTAGTCATGTGTTCTGGACAGGAGTTGAATAGTCTCTAGCTCTTCAGCAAGGAGTAGTGGTTTGCAGCCCTGCTCTGGAACCGCTGAAATTGCAACTAGGAAAGACCTGTTGCTAGAATTAGTCCTTAGCTTCCTAGGACGTGAATGACGTTGCTTTTCATTCACAGTGGTTTGACCACCATCTGATTAAGGCCCACGGCCAGGTGCAAATGTAAATCTTATCACGAAATGTATTCCATACATAATTGACAACATTAAATAAAACATTTATCAATATAAGATCCGTTCTCTTTCCTTCAATCAAAAATTATAAACAAAGTAAGGTACACTACCCGGCGGGCAGCCTGTATATGCTCTTTAAACGAATTTTTCCTCAAACTAGTAACGAAATGCAGTCGTAAATACTATATGGATTTAAGTTTTTTCCTTCCCTTTAAAAACAAAAATTTATTTATTAATTTTTAAAAGACACTTGACCTTGACAAATAAATTTTTAAATATTTAATTTATATCTTAGAACGAAGATTAATTTTGATTTTACAATTAAAAATATTAAATGCAATTAAATATTGATGGAATTAAAAAACAAAATAAGCTGAACGTCAAATTATGATAATTAAATTACAAATTCATCTTCAACTAACAAAAAAACGTGTTCATTATAAGCAATTTCGTTGCTTCATTATGAACGGAACGCTTTTGATTTGGAACAAAGTTTGTTTTGTTAATAAATGATCACAATTAAAAAAATTATGTCAAATTATAGTTATTATTTAAAACATATCATATCGTTGAGCCACAAACACACACTCAATGTTAATTCTCAAGATTACTTACAGTATCTTTATTAATTGCCTAGTTTATATTGTCATAACAGCTGGTTTTGAAGCCTTTTACGAAAAGAACACTGAAGATGGCAAACGGCCGAAACCGACTTGTTCAAAAACTAAATTTGACGAAGGTCGACGGAAAACCGTACCCAAATAAGAGTGAATCTAGCCCCGTCTGAAAATCTAATCACATATCCCTTTAGGTATATCTAACAACCAGTATTGTGAGAGTAAAAGATTTGTCCCGAAAGTGGGGAATTTTTTACTAAAAAGGGAAAAATTCCGTTTGATGCTGGGGACAATCTAAATGTTTTGGATATTTCAGGAATTTGATTTTAACATTGTTTTTATATTACATAAATATGTATTAATCTTTTTAAACGGTCTTTCTTATTTAAATTAAAAAAAAGAAATATTGCTGCAGTTTAATGGTTAGTGGTTGCCAATTAAATTTAATTTTTAAAAATATTCGAAATTAAAAAATCTTTAAAAATTCCTCAGGAAATTAGTTTTTAATAGTTTAATTGTTAATAATTTTTGTTTTTATAAAAATTAAAATTAAAAGGTAAGTTTTAAGGTAACAAAAATATTGTTTAACATTAAAATATAAAATATGGAAACAAACACTTTGAGCAAATTTTTAACAACTATTTGTATATATAAAAAGCCACTGGATTAAGACAATTTATAAACTAGCTATATTTGGTGTTAACTCTGCTCTAATTATCTAGAAAAAAATACTTATTAAGTGAAGATAAGTAACGAAATCAGAATTATAATGATTTGCAAAATAATAGTATTTTCAGGGAAATATAACCAACTTTTGGGGATTTTTGGCAATAAAAATTATTAAAAAAAATTTTTCGCTTTAATAAAATCTGAGAACCCTGGGTAAAAAATAATCTTGTTGTGATAAAAAAAAAATATGATTTTGTCTTTAATAAGTAAAAACAGGCATGGAAAATATTTTTTCTAAAATTAATTAGCATTTAGTAGTCACAAAAACTTCGTTGGTGGAGGTATTATAAGTTGAAATCGCCCCAGTGACCACGAAGAGCACGAACAATGTTGGCTTCCAAAGCATTATTTATTGCTTGCTTTGCAGCTTAAGCCACTGACTTTACGTGGCTCCTCAGGAAATAATCAAAATTTGGGACACCGCTAATTAGAAGTCCATTTTTCGATATCAATTTCTCCGCAAATTTGGATTTCAATAAGTTCACTAACTTCAGTTTAAGCCATGACAAATAATATCGCTTTGGGAAATCCTAGACTTTTAGAGGGCATGCGTGATAACATTTACGTCAGTACCCAGCGGTGTAAGGCATAACCTGACGGTGGATCAAGCCACTGTGGATGATTTTAGCGTCACCCACGCAATAGGAAGCCTTCGGATATCTCTATCCTCCAGTCACTCCTAGTCGAAACTCCGAGAGATCGGAGCAGGTAAAGCCCTCACTCCAAGCTGAAGAGTTGGAGACTATCCAACTCTCGGTACAGAACACATGGAAGCTTAATAAAATTTCACAACACAACCGCAAGCATGCTCACTGAAACAGAACCATTCATCGTGTTCATAGTGAATGATTCGACCCACAGAACTCAAACGAGGGCCGCGAAACCACAACCACCACAATGCTACCCGAAGGACCAACCTTAACAATCAGTCAGAGAACAGCTAAATGGCTAAAAATCCAAAAAGCTGAACTCTGATTCCCGTGGAAATAACGTGAAGTTGTCCAGTTGGCTCTTGCTAGTCTTTTAGGTGACTGGAGCTCCCTTTTACCCCCGGTGAGACAAGTAATGACTGTAATCTGCCCCCGAGGAGACTTCTGTAGGCCAATTGTCAAGTCCAATATTTTTCAATTCAATAACTCACACACTCATATTTCTATTGCCATATGGCGAATCGCCAAGCACATCTCAAACTAAAAATGAGACTTATCGTTGAAAATAATTTTGCTGTAAAATAGTCGTCTTTAAATTGCGTTAATTTATGACTAATTAACATTGTAATTTATGACAAAGTTGTGATACAAAGCTTATAAGCTCAGTTCTATAGGTATTTCAATTATCATGATCAAATTTGTTTTATTTCCGATTTATTCTGATTTATAAACTACTCAAGGTTTTGCTACACAAAATCTAATTTATTTATAATTTATTTTAATAAGCAGTGCTTGCTAATTTAATAAACATGTTATAAAGGAAAGAAAAGAAAAAATAAGATTTATAATAACCAATTAGTCTCTATTAATCCCACATAAACGAACGCTTGTATCTTTTTCTTCAATTAATGAATCATAAAAATATATTTTTTACGTTACTCTTGATATTTGCTGAAGAGAAACATAATGAGCAAAAAATGGCACAGCGTTGCTTTCAAATTGATATTTTATACAATTTTCGTATTGTAATTTTTCTTTTTTACTTTTAATAGGATAACAAATAAATGAACAACGAAGAAAGCATATACTAAGGAATGCGTGCCTTTAAAAATAACATACATTCGTACGTATATGACGGTGAAAACTATGTCAAATTGTGGAATTTCTTATTTTATTGTTACCACCACCACCCTCTACTACAGCACAGACAATCCCAAACAATACTGCAACTTAAGTGTGTAATTTAAAACAGATTGAATTGCCGTTTTAGTTTTGTTTTCAAAAGTCCAGCCATAAAATTACGCATGAATTACAAAAAAAAATTTATCAAGTATTTATTACGAAAGTAAAATACGTCTGTTTCTTTACTTCGGACAGACAAGTATACAGACGTCTTTATGTATAGAAAATTAAAATTGAATACAAATAACAATATAATTTCCATTACAATAGGTTATTTAACTAAAGTCACTTGCTTGGCTGAACTTTATGATTTAGTGATTTTTGTTTGTTTTGTTGTTGTTGTTTTAGTTATAAAATTTTATTTCTATGGTTACAAATAAAATGTGTATAAGAAACACTAGAAAATAACACTTATTTTTCACTTTTGACTATTAATGACAATGGAATATTTTATTTTTTATTTAAATCACTTAATATGACTGAAAAACCAATTACTTTACGATTTAATACATTAAATAATTGTTGTTACAATGTTAAAATGACTACACTGAGCGAATTCGGCTGAACCGTACAGCTATTTAGAAAGTAGTTAGTTAGAGAGATATGCTTGGTTACGGCAACCATTATAGCTTTTTAAATACCCTTCATATCAAAATATCAGGAAATAAACTATAATTCATTTCAATCGGCGATTTGCATGCTGCAGTTTAATGGTTAGTGGTTGCCAATTAAAATTAATTTTTAAAAATTTTTGAGATTAAAAAATTTGTAAAGTTCCAGAATTTTTTAGTGATCAGATAGCACTTGGATAAAATCATTCATGCGAAATCATTTAAATTTTTAACGCCTTTTCGATCTTTTAAGAACTCATTATATTCTATATTAAACTAATTTTTTTGTTATATATCGGGGTTTTAACAAGAAGTGTGTTTTTCAATTGTACAATGCTACTTTTAATATTCAGTTTTTTGACATATTCGTAGTAGATGAATTTGCAATTTTTACAATGAATTTAATTTCGCACGAAAATCGCATTAAAATAATTAAAATCCACTATGAAAATGGTGGTTCTGTTAGTGCCGTTTTACACTCTTCAACTTTTGTTGCTCAACTTTATACCCCTTCTCTTTCTTTCTTTCTAATGGAAAAATCGAAAGTTTAGCAACAAAAGTTGAAGCGTGTAAACAGAGACTTAGTATTACGTAAAATTTGTAATATTTTCGGACAACATAAACGTCCTTCTGAGACCACTATTAGGAATCTGCTCGTTAAATTAGAGTCGACGCGTGTTCGACTGGGTCGTTTAACTTTAAACATCGCAGCCGCGAGTCACAGTGTTGAAGCAGATGAGGGTTTCTAAAACCAGCACATGGCGAATTTTGCGTAAGGATTTGATTTGGAAGCCTTAAAGGTGCAGGAATTAAGGCCGGCCGACTGTTTACATCGCCGTACACTCGCTCAGTCAGGAACAACTGGCTGGTTCTTCTGAAAACATCATTTTTGTCAGGGTATATCAACAAGCAAAATCGCCGCATTTGGGCTTCTGAAATTTCTGAACCTATTATTGAGAAGCCTTTGAATGCGATAACGCTCAATAGATCACTCTTATTTGGGTACGGTTTTCCGTCGAACCTCGTCAAATTTCGTACAAAAGAACACTGAAGATAGCAAACGGCCGAAATTGGTTTGTTCACAAACCAAATTTTACGAGGGTCGACGGAAAACCGTACCCAAATAAGAGTGAATCTAGCCCCGTCGGAAAATCTAAGCACATATCGTCAATAGATTACTCTATCGTAAGATGAAAACAAATCAATTTTGGCCTATTATTGACGACGTGGATATCACTGACATATGGTTTCAACAGGACGGTGCCACATGTCAGACGGCCAATGAAACCATTAGTTTATTGCAATACATAATTTCACGACAATTGGCCAGCCAGGTCGTGTGATTTAACAGCACTAGATTATTTTTTGTGGGGCTATATTAAAGACAGCGTCTATACGGAGCCATTCGAATTGATTTCCGCCTTAAAACTGAAAATCCGTGATATGAGTAACGAAATAGGACCGCCATTTTGCCAACAAGTAATCAAAAACTTTGATAAAAGAATCAACGTGCTCGTGGTCGTGGTGGGCATTTGCCAGATGTCATTTTTCATTCATAATTTCCAAACTTTTCTCTTCGTAATACAATAAAAATCTAATCTAAATTTTTTATTTTATTTTGTTTTAGGAAACAAATTGGGTGTTGAAAACCCCTTTATATTACAATTAGGAGTTCTATAGTATTTAAAAGATACCTTTTTGCAGTTGGCTTTGTTAATGTTTAACTGTATTTAAAGAAGGTTAATTAACTGGTTTCTTAAGGTTTCTAACCTTCTCTCTCTGGCTTTCAATAGAAATTATTTTTGAAATGCCCAGAAGTATGCCTGCTATCAGTGGAGGCGCTCACATAATAAGTCGTATACATTTAAATAAACACTTAAAATTATTACTTAAAAAACTTTTTTTCCGGCTCAGATCTACTTCTAAAGACTAGATTGAAGTAACAAAATGGTGAGCCGAAGATATTTATCTTTAAAAAAGCTAATAAAAGGACGAATCTTTCCAAAAAGATTTGTTTCAATGGAAACATTAAAAAAGCTGTGTACAAAAATTCGAAAAATGGCGAAAATACTTGGCTACAGATAAAGAACCACTATGATAATTAGAAATCTCGTCTACAAATATAATCTTAGCAAACTGATAATGGAGAAAGAAGATGGCACTATTTATCAGCGACCTCAACGGCACTAGATATTGAATGCGAATATCTAGCATAAGCTGCAATAATTGAATAAATCTAGAGCAGAAAACATAGTCTAAGAAATTCAAATTAGATGGATTTAAAAAAACTGCTATTGCCGCATAAAGGGAAGTCAGAACCAACAGTCTCTGGATAACGATAAAAAATTTGGAATAAAAGTTTAGTCCTTGAAAAAAGATAGTTTCACAAGGATGTAATAGATGTGTAATTAAATTAAGCTTCGTGTTTCTATGTTATACTGTCTACGGAATCAGCGCCACTCTGCTTTAAAACAGCATACTAGCTCTAAGTGGAATACATTAGCGCTTTAAATGTGTGATTTAAGAAACCGGAAAAATTGTATTATTATGACAGAGTGAAGACTTTGTATTAACAACCAATAAGAGAGATTATGCTAAAAAAAATCCGACTATTAAAAATGTCTTTAGTTTTAAAGTCTTTTACTTTTTTCACCACCTTTATATTTTAAGCCTCCTCTATACCATATAATTGTATACTAAATAATTTATTGTGTGACATATTTTATTAAAATATTACCCATTTGTTTGTAATGCCAAACGATAGTGACTTTGAAATTGTTTGCTCCTTTATTTTTAAAATAGTCGCTATGAAGAAAATGTAAATAACAAAAACCATGCAATTGTTAATGAAGAATAAAAGCCTTTAGTCCAAATAATTTAGCATTAAAAAAATTCCCACGATGTTTTCAAAAAGACAACAAAAAAAAAACAAAAACGCTTAAATGTATTTTTATTACTATAATTATTATTTTTAAACAAATTATGACAGACTTTGTCTCTTTCTCTTTTTTAAAACTTGAAATTTATTACATAAAATTTAACAAATACGAAAAACCAGTATTTTTAAGCTCGTTATAATTAAAAACACTATTTTGAAAATGAAATTGTCACACCATCGCCACTTTACAAAGAACACAGCTTGATTTAAAAGTTGCCTTTGGCTAGCGACATGCTGTCCAAATATTTCTATGACTTATGGTGGAAAAAATATCGTTTTAGCTGTGGAAATTAAAATAAAATCAACAATAATAATTTTATTTTGTTTTCGATTTATTGTGTGTAAATTTGCAATTGGTCCAATGGCTGGCAATTAACATTTCCACACATGTGTTTGTGGATGGCAAATGTTTGTATGTTTGGCACATTATATGGCATGAGATTAATGGAAGCATTTGATATGATTCTATTTTTTTTATAATTTATATTTTTATTAAATGAATAGATATGCGCATTAAATAACTACTGCAACAATTGTCGGCGAATTAAATGAATTCTTGGAATTTATCGTTTGTTTTAAAATTGAAAATTTTTTACTGTTGTAATTTTAAAACACCTGAAATTCCGAGGTTTTTTTGAGAAATTGAAAATAAATAATTATTGATTAGTATTTTTCTGCTGCGCCAAAATGTCAGTCATAGCCTTTGAACACAACTAAATTATGAGAATTTCGGTTGTTGACGAGTAAAGATGTCTCAATTTCTACTTGTTAATGAGTTAGTTCCTGCACTTAATAAATACTATTTTCGACTTTTGTATTTTTTGGATATTATTATACGTCCTACTTTAATACTGTCTACTTTAGGGGCAAATTATTCCCAACACCGGAATTATTGAATATAACATACGCTGTTATTTTTAAAATAAGATATTTAAAGTTATCTTATTTTTTTATGCGCTTAGAATACTGCTATTGCAGAATGGGGCAGAAGCGAATGATTTTGAAATAAATTGTGAACGCCAGGATCTCTGCCAACAGTAGAGAACTGTTTGAAATTTAAAACAGTCGTCTGAATTTTACACCAAACGTTATTTAAGTTCTGACTTTCAGAGCAACCACAATTAGTTGTTGCTAATCAATTAAATATCTGGACAATAAAAATATTGCAATTCCCAAATTATGCATAAAAATATCAAAAAATTATATTCTTTATCAAAATATCAAAAAATTATATTTTTTTATTCATTGTCTATATTACACCGAAGGTCAAAAATCTCTTTGAGAATAATTCAAAACATATATGGTTTAAAAAATAGTTTCAGCTCTGGAAATCGAAGTTTCTTCAAAAATTAGTTGAGGATTAAAAGGCTTTAGTTTTAGCAAAAAAAATAAAAAATAGGGCGCGTTAATAGATTTTCGGAAAAACTATTAAACTTAATTTATTTCAACTTGAAAATTTAATTTCTTTTAATCTCACAATTTGTCCTTTTTAAGTTTGAAAAAATTAAAAATTTCAAGTTTTAAAAATAAAATCCTTGAAAACATTGTACAATATTCTGAAAAACATTGAAACATGATTTTGAAAACTCCGTAATTTGAGTACTAATTTTAAGTTCTAAGGATTTAAAGACTAATGAATAAATAAAAATAAAAAACCTTGCAAAAATTTACAAGTACGAGATGCTTTACTTATTTTCATGCTTATAGTAGGTGTGCAAAACTAAAGTATTTCTTTGCTGCTGACAATTTGCTCCCACAATATTAAATTATATTAATATTGTGGGGCAAATTATTTCTAAATAATAATAATAATTATGGTTGTTTTTTTTTGTTGTTGTGAAAAATAATTAAATTTTGTTAAGAGTTTTCAGTTTTCAGCATGGCTAGTTAATACTAGTTGAGTCCTAAGACTCAAACACTAGATCAAATAAATGTCACAATATGAAAAAAAATTCTAGTCAGAAATCATATTAAAATATTCGTTTATTTGCAAGAATCAATACGACATTTTTTGCTTTTACATATTTATTCTTGCACGACTCGCACGCAAGAGGTCGTAACCAGGTCTACTAACCAGGCTCTATAAATCAATTTTACTTCAAATAAATAATTTTATTTATGATTTTTATATAAATAAAATAATTTTTACATCATTTTTAATAAAAATAACTGGATTAATATACAAAATAAGAACAAATGAGATATTTTGATCCCCACTGTATATATTTTTGCTTAGTAAATTTTCTCTGTGCTTATCTTGTGGTAAACTTTGAACAAAATCTTGTTTCCGTTGGGTGGTTATGGCTAAAAAACTTTAAACTTTAATTCTAGTCGGCCATTAATAAAATCTGCTCTTTGCTCTTCAGATTCTAGTTGGTATTTCCTTTTCACGAACTGATAATTTTTAATGTTCTTGGATGCGTTTGTTCATTTAATTAAATTTCACCTCTTGCGTTTTCATTCAGTTCATTGCAAAGAAAAAACAAGTCAAATAACTACTTAAAAGTCATGAAGGTATTATCTGTATGCTATATCAAGGTAGTAAACACATATCAAGATAGTGAAGTAACCTAATAGAAGTCTTCGTTTAATAGTTATTGTATATCACAAATTTGAGAACATACGAACATACAGTTCTAAGACGTATAAAGTTATTTTGTAGGAAAACCGAATTTTTAAATTCTGTAGCTGTTCTGATAATCTTGTTACCGAATCTCTAAACACAGGTGCTTGATCAAAACCTTTATATTTTCGGAAAAGTCGAAACTACATTAACAAAAATACTTACACGTAACGTGTTTGCAAAGTCTAGCGACTACAGCATTGTGCTCAAAATTTGGAAACCCTTTTGAATTTACGTTCTAAATAGCTAAAAATATATTATGAATATTATTTTCATTAAATGCAAATAGCTTATAGCTTGTCATACAGCCCTCTTATTTTTGTAACTTTTTTTGTACTTGTAAATAAGCTTAAATGTCATGAAGAGTGGCTTTGACAACAATTATTTTATTTCCAATTCAATTATATAATTGAAACTAAAACAATTCAAATGTTATAAATAATTTATTATTTTTATTGAAAGGTAAAAAACATATCTTCTGTATACATATATATATATAATACTAATATCTTTACCGCAACAACTTGAAATTATCATATTATTTTTAAATAATTTATTTCCTTATTTGAGATCACCAACGTTTCACTCTAGCATTGAGCTGCTACAAAAATTTTTAAGCATACCTTGAGTACAGTTGCTCGGGCGTATAATGTATTTAAAATTTCACAGAGATATAAGCAGTTTGTTAATTTTTAATAAATTAATTTTTAATTTTTACATTAGTTTTTGTTATTATTTGTTTATGCTTTTATTGCATTCAGTGTTAATTTTTAATACCGAAAAAAACAAACTTTTAAACTCCAAAATTATTCAAATGTATAAATATAATAACTTTCACCAACCACTAAATTTTTCATAACTCTCCTTTTTTCTCTAAACATATCAACGCCTTGGCTATCGGAAACCAAATAGAATGCTCTTTCTCTTTTGGTGTTTTTTTTTTGCAACTTGCCTTAACTTGGTACATTTAAAACCGCTAACTGTCTTAACTTTAATTTCCTTTTATAGTTCAACTGAGTGGACGTTATCAGATATTTTATTTAACTTTTATCTATGTATTTAATGCCTAAGGCTCTGTTACCTTTCCGCTTTAATACTCTCATTCATTTTGTATTTTAACTCGTACAAAATTTGCTTGCTACTTACGTGCAACTTACCGTATCTTAAATTTATTTTTTTCTCACGCACTGCCATATTACATGCTTGCACTTTATGCTTCGCTTAATGAGAAATTACAGAAGCTTAAACTAAACACATCCATGTATTACTTAAACCAAATAATTTGCAGTAAATTCTGCACATTAACTGGCAAAACCATCATGGGCAGTAAATAAAGTTTCACTTATAAATTATGCAATGGCGTTTTGAAACTAAACGAATAGATATATATTTAGGTTGTTTTTCAGGAAATAAATCTAATTAAACTTACATAGTATTATTTTAATAAAAAAAAACACCTCAATATATTTTTCAATATATAAAAAAGATTTGAATAACTTAAAACTTACTTGGCATTGAACAGAAATCACACATGATTAATATGCACTTGTGAACAAACTGGAGTTAATTTCAAATGTTAAACAGTAATTGTAATTCAATCAACTTCGTATTTTTAACGAGTCATCTGTTAATTCTTTATTCGTTATACAAATTGATGTCCTTGAGATTGGTTTTTTATTATTTTTGTGTACTTTTCAGTTTGCTTTTTAATCAAAACACAAATTTATTTAAGCGAATTAAAGTTTAAGTCTTAAGTCTTTTGTTACAGCTTGGTGTAAATTAATGAAACAATAACAAGTTTCTGTCTTAAGTCTTTTATGTGTTTTTTAACATTTGTTCAAAACTACGTCATTTCTCAATCGATTTTAATTTTTTTTTTCATTTAAAAATCCATGCCTGTTTTTTTATAGCCCTTAAAGGGTGTCCCCATATAACCGATATAACATGTGATTTTAGCGTATCCTTAAATGGCTGAGAGGCTTGAAATTAAAATTGCCACAAAGTGCGTAACACTTTACCGATTAATTAAAAAAACTTTCAAAAAAATCTAAAATTAAAGAATGTCACTAAAGGCGGCATTATATTCCTAAGATATTACTATCTGTTGAACCTTTATACAATACAAATGTGTTACCATATCCGCAAATTTAAAGAATGTAAAGCGTTTCCCCACTATCTTTCAAACTGTTCTAAATCAAAATACTAACTCGCCTCTCATAGGCTTTGTAGTTATGTTGAAACTTTTAAGATAAAAACATTTTTTAACCACCTGTCTGTTTGGCATTCGGTTTTTTCTTATAATTGAATTGCTTTTATTTATTTAAGACTTTATATACACACTAAATCGTCTAAACAACAAATTACCATGATGATTATTTAACTGTACTGGAAATAGAGCTCAACTGAAATGAAACTGAACAAAACTCATTTGCATACAAGATAATAAAAATTAAAATATAAGAAGACATATCTGAATTTAGTTAGAGGAATACGTAAAGGAAATAAAAACCAACCTCGGAGTAATATTCTACGCAAGATATGTCGACGACGTCATATGTATACTAGAAGGAAATAACGAGGAGCAAATTCTAAACTACTTGAATGGAAGACACAAGGACATAAAATTTACAATGGAAAAGGAAGAGGAGGGGAGAATTAATTATCTGGACCTAACGATCAAGAGGAACATAATCTCGAACAGAATCGAATATGAAATATACAGGAAACCAACAGCAACGGACACAATAATACACAACTCATCAAATCATCCCCAGCAACACAAAAACGCAGCAATCAGGCAGCTATTAACAAGACTCGAGAAATCACCACTAACACAGCAAATGTATATGAAGGAAATGGAAACAATATACACCATAGCGGAAAACAACGGATACAAAAAGCGCCTCGTAGATAACACCAGGAAACAAATTAGAATGAACAAAGAACAGGAGAATGAAAGGAAAAAATGGGCTGCATTAACATATATGGGAAAATCAACGTACAAACTGGCGAAATTCTTTGGAAAACACAACATCAATACCGCATTCAGAACAAGAAACAACCTAGGCAGAATACTACGGAATAAAACAACCGAGGCAAATATACTAGACAAACAAGGAGTGTACAAATTAATTTGTACATGCCATTATAGCTACATCGGGCAAACAGGACGAAAAATTAAGACCAGATTTAGGGAACACATTAGAGACTATAACAAAAGACTACGAGAACCAAAATCAACTCCAGAATCAAACTTTGCGAACCATATATTTAACAACAAATGTACACCAGGACATATAAGGACAACGGTTAAACTACTTCATACACAGCACAAAGGAAGGAGACTAAATGTATTGGAAAACATGGAAATATATAAACAAAAAACATTTGACGGACGAATAATAAATGAACAAATAAACACTGCTTCGGACACAATATTTGAACCGTTGAAACATTTTTACAGGAAAACAAACACTACACCAGCACAAAAACGTTACGCAGGTGCGCAAGACCAAGGCAATAAAGAACATCATAAACGTACAATTACAGATTATTATGTCACATAAAGAAAAGAAAACCCAATAGATTCACACATAAACAAAAACGGACAACAAGCATGATCGCAAAAGGATTTAGTTAGGAAAAAAGACGAATGAAAAAGGGAGCGACAAATTAGGTAAAAAGAGACAAACGAAAAAGGAGAGAGAGATGCCGGCAAAAAAGACAGAAAGTGACGAACGCAATAACACGAAGGGAGACACGAACTATATAAACACAACTGACAATAGAACGCAACTAGTACGAAAAGAACACTGAAGATGGCAAACAGCCGAAATCGGTTTGTTCACAAACCAAATTTGGCGAGGGTTGAGGAAAACCGTACCCAAATAAAAGTTAAGTTGGAACCTATTTATACTTTGTTTTTCTATATCCGACTTGGATATATTTACATATTTTAAATTAAAGAAGAGCACAATACAGCTTCACTTTTCTCAATTTCTGCTCTTTGAAATCAGTAAATAGCTAAATGTATTCCTTGGACAATTCCCTTCTTATTGGGTCTAGTTTCATCGTCTCTAATCTACTGTTATTGATGGAACATTGCTCGAAAAACTTTTATATCAAATTAATTCTTATGCTTATATTTTTATGATGCTTATAAAATTGCAGGGTATATACACTTTCGTTGTTTAGAAAATTTATAATAACTGCTACTTTTATATTAATAAGCTTAAACTTTGTTACTAGGTCCTAGAAATTACATTGTTTTAAGTGAAACATCACCAAAATTTTTTATTGCATTTTTCTTGATCAATTAGCGGAGATGCTAACAGCATGATAGATATAATTAGGCATTTTAAAAATTAATTTAAAAAAATCCGAAACGGTAAAAAAAGTGAACGCGTTTCGCTTTTATGAACAATTAAGTAAAGGTAAAAAATTTGCTCGAGATATGCATAAATTTTTGACTCTCGTTTATATACGACATCAGTTGTAGCACTTAAATTATCATTAAGTGATGACATAAATAAATTAGTATGGAACAACAATTAGCCTTCTTCCATACAGTGTTGTCGAACACTACAGTTTGCATACGTTAAAGAGACACCTCAAATTATACGCGAAGAAAAGAGAAGAGTCGATGAGATATCTCAACTAAAAGAATTTGAGTTAACAGTGAATAATCGGAACTTTAGAGTAAAACATGAATTATATTTTACAATGATTGACGGCAAGACAGCACAATCACTAACAAAAACACCAGCTGCATCTTCTTGTCTCATTTGTGGAACCACAACATCCAAGATGAATAAAATCGAAATAGTTCAAGCTATTCCCGTAAATGAATAAGCAATTTGGTATGTTACCACTTCGTGCGCGTATTAAGCTGATAGAGTGTCTTTTGCATGTGGCTTATAATATTGAATTTAAACGTGGGACAGTCCACTCAAAAGAAGCCCAAAAATATTTAAAAAAGCGTAAACTTAGAAAGAAAATTGAAATACAGGTTATCAACCTGTTAAGTAAAGTTCTGGTACGACAAATTCAGGAAATACGTCATGAAGATATTTAGATGAAAACATAATCAAGAGGTTTTCAATAATTCTCGAAACTATAACAATCGCCGAGTTAGTAGATCCAAAACAATTTGGTGATTTTTGTTTGGAGACGGCAAAAGAGTTTGTTGCACTGTACAACTGGTACAATATTCCCAAACTACACTTCACAAAATTCTGATTCATGGAAAAGATATAATTGAAAAGTGTATTTTTCCTGTAGCCCTACTATTCGAAGAGGCTTAGGAAAGTCGTAACAAAGACTATAACAAATATCGCCTTAAACACTCCAGAAAATGCAGTCGAATTGCAACAAACGAAGATATTATGCGCAGAACGATGGTAACATCAGATCCCATGATTTCACACTTGACGCCTTCATTTAGCCAGAAAAAGCATAGTGTTATAAGCGATGAAGTTAAGGCTCTTTTAGAATAATAAATTAAAAATTAAAAAAAAAATCATTTAAATATTTTTGTTAGTTATGTCTTTTTACATTGCAGGTAGCTATCGACATTTCTCTAACTTTCTTTATTTTCATTACTTTTGTGTATTACTATATAAATAAAACTAAATTCGTGATGAAATCACTACATTTTTTGACAAATATATTTTTTTTCCTCTCCTCCATACAAAAAATTCCCAGTGCACGACGTTTCAACTTTAATTGAACTCATTTACCCAGCAAGTGGTATTTATATAGCTGTTTTAAGCGGTTCTCGCATATACAAGAATATTCTACTTTAACCTCATATTGTTGTTGTTATTATTTTTCTCTTGCTTAAGTTATTTCGTAGAATTTATAAAAAGCATGTTGGTTTTGTCTTATGTATATAAGATTTCTTAGCAAACTGCGTAAGTTTGTAAAATACATGATGATCATTTCTTTTATTTGGGTACGGTTTTCCGTCGACCCTCGTCAAATGTGGTTTATGAACAAACCGGTTTCGGCTGTTTGCCATCTTCCTGCATTTTAACATCTTCTAGAAGTGTAATGATGGCAAATTTGTTTTTATTGGACAAAAAATTACTGACTTGTTGTGGATCAAAGTTGCTATTATTTCAGAAGCTATTTTTTTTCAGGAAATGATATAAATTTCATGTTTGATATCATTTGCATAGACCATTTAGTTTTAACACATTTTAAGATATTTTTCACCGGTTTTTTAGAGCAAAGAAAAATTGGGTATAAAAAAAATAAATAAATAATAAAAAATATCGACGCTATGCAAATTTAAGATTCAATTATATAACGTCTACACAATATTTTAATATTCATTATTCAAAAACCAGCTGCAGTTCCAACTGGTATATGCTCGGTCAAGTAAATTTCATGCATTAGCCACGATAACAGCAAATAAATATAGGCAATATTTTAATGAAGCTTAAAAAAAGTCAAGGAAAAAAATATTAATGTTCACTACAAAGATTAAAAAATGAGTATGTCAAACAACTTCCCTTAAGGAATGTTAAACACAATAGCTAAGCGATTTCAAGGGTTCTTTAAGTTTATCTGAAAGAAACTAGATAGGCGGATTTACTCGTTCAGATATCGTTATTGGGGATGGAAGCGATAATGTTAAATTTAATAATGAACCTACAAATCCCCAAACGGAATTAAGCTAATTTCTTTACATTCCAATTTTAGAACTAATCCAAAATAAGGCAGATGCTAAGGGTGAAATAAAATTGAAGTACATTAAGTAAAATTAAAAAATCTATTTTTAAACTTCTAAATCTAAATTTTCTCTTTGAATGCCAATGTAATAACTTATATCTTTTTTATGTTTGTGTAAATAATTTATGCTACTTATAATAAAAAATATCATACATCCTGTGGTAAAATGATTATATTTATTACATCTATTATAGAGGTTATAATAGTTATAATAGCGTTTGCTAGTAAAATAAAAACGACACGACACTTATTAAACTTTCCTTCGCAAGTTTTTAAAACTTTGCTAGCAAAGTTTTTTGCACTTGATACTTTAGCCTATAAATTCAAGCAGAGTAGTTGTATTTATAATGTTAAATTTCTCGTTCTCGATAACTTTAAATCGGTTTAAAAGTCGTACACAGACTTGTGCTTTACCGTGTCTATGCATTTAAAATATTCGTTATGCTGTAGAGTGGAATACTTTAGCGAAGCTAACTAAAAACGTTTTTTTTCAAATTTATACTATTTTTCCTTTTACTTTCTTTACAGATGGTACCTTTGATGAGGAAAAAAATGAGGACAAGTTACAAAAAGAAATTGATACGATCGAATATATAGACAAGTAAGTACAAGCAAAAACTTCTCTGCATTGTTAATACTTAACACAAAAAAAAAAATCACAAACAAAAATATATTTAAAACTTTCTTTCGAAAATTTACATTTTTAGTATTTTGAAAACTCGATTTGGTTTTAATTTAACTTTATATTCATGAAAATCTAAGCACATTATGCCCTCTTATGTTAATTCAATCCATAATAAATTATCAAAATCTTTCATTCAACTTTATATCAGTAATAATTAAATATTTTTAAAAACTCTTTAAGTTTGGTCATATTCAATAAATTTTATGCAAATTTGCTGATTTATAAATGATGACACTAATGTTATATAACATTTGTTTTAAGGTTTTTAATTTGACTTTCACTACTTCTTTACCATGTTTCGATTTCTATAAAAAACATACTTTAAGAAAGTGATTAAAAACTGGTTACTTTTTCTTTCTTTCTTTATTTTGCCCTGTGAAACTTGTTAGTTTTTAGCCATTTAATATGTCTATATGCAGTATCTTATTTAAACTTTAATTTAGCAAAACACACACAGGTGTAACTGATGTTATAATGTCACATTTGATTTATATGCCTCATTTTCTTCATGGATTTTAGTAATAATTATTTAATATATTTATAATCTGCCATATAATCTCTTTGAAAAATTATTATTTTTTTATTATTTCTTAATTCATATTCAAACGACTATAGAAACTGATGTAACCATTAAATGGCACAAAAGTAATAAAATGTGTTAAAAACTTGAGAAATTAAAACGTTAGTAGGTTAATTTATTAATTTTTAAATGAATTAAAGTTGTAAATATGAACAGTTAGTTAAATTTTTACAAAATGGCTGAAATATTTACAAGTTACAACAGTTTCTAAATTGTTAATTACATAAAATGTTAACTCCAGGTTCACGCTCTTTTACGCTATTATTCTTACATGTAAGCGAGTGCCGTAAAATTGGAAGACTAATACAACAAAACGAGTAGTGTTACAAAAAAACTTCATCGAATTCGACCACGATATCGTAGCCACGGTCGCTTCAGATATTAAATACAATCTTGCCGGTTTGAATATAAGTAAAATTATAAAGTTGTCAACGTACAGTTTTATTTGTGTAATTAAAATAATAAAGTGTTTTATAAATATAAGTGCAATAGCAAAATAGTCTAAGAATTTCACCCCCATAAATGTCAATCGAAAATAGAAAGAGAAAAATTGATTCGGAATGTCGGGTATTTCAAGAAGAGTGGACATGGAAGTACTTCTTTATGGAATATAACCAAAAACCTATTTGTCTTATCTGCCAAGAACCGGTAGCTGTACTAAAAGATTATAATCTCGCTAGGTACTTTAATTCAAAACACCTTGGGTCGAAGTACTATAAAATGACAGATGAAGACAAGAAAGTTCATTCAGGGGAATGGAAAAGAAAAATATGTAGTCAGCAAATGTTTTTTAATAATCAAAGAAGTGTCCAGCGATCCTCCAAGTTACCTGGTCACATTGTTGCCTATAAAATAGCAAAAAGCAACAAACCGTTTTCTGAAGGAAAATTTATTAAGGATGTGTTAATTAGCACTGGAAAAGTATTATGCCCAGAAAAGGTAAAAGATTTTGAATCTATAGGGCTGTCACGTAGAACGGTCACAAAAAGAATTAAAGCGATTTCTTCTAATTTAACCAATCAACTCGATGGACGTCCTAAAAAGTTTAAGTATTTTTCATCACCATGGACGAGAGTGTTGACAGGACTGATACAGCCCAACTTCTAAGTTTTATCAGAGGAGTTGATGAAAACTTTGTAATAACCGAAGAACTTGCTTGTTTGAGATCTTTGAAAAGAAAGACGACAGGAAAAATAATTTATTATGAATTTAGAGAGGGGATGGAATCTCTTAATGCCCCAATTTCCAAATTAATTAATTTAACAACTGATGGAGCACCTAACATGTTGGGAAAAAATACGGGGTTTGCAGGGGTTTATAAAAGTCAGAATCCTGAAAGCGAAACAATTTTTTTACATTGTATAATCCACCAAGATGGTCTTTGCAAGGCTGCCTTGGATATTAACCATTCGAGCCCGTGGTTTGCTACATCGACAATTTAAACAGTTTTTATCGGAAGTTGATGCAGAATTTTCAGATGTACTTTATTACACAAAGATCAGGTGGCTGAGTTGTGGGCATGCCTTCTCGAGAGTTTGCAGTCTTCTCGAAGAAATTAAAGTTTTTCTAAAAACCAAAACTGAAACTTGGGATGAGTGGGAAATATTGGAGGAAGAGGATTGGTGCATCGAGTTTGCTTTTTTCACGGATTTACTCGAGCACTATAATAAACTGAACAAGAAGTTACAGGGAAGAAATCAATTTATAGATGAAACTTGGGGCAGTTTGAGGTCTTTTAAAACTCAATTGTTTATGTTTTCTAAATGTTTGGGAAAAAATGATTTGACTCATTTTCCAAGACTTAATTCTTTAAGGTCTGTAAGTGAAGAGAAGTTAAAAGTCTTTTGACAATCTTTATTAAAACTGTATTCAGAATTTGAGGCCAGATTTGCTGACTTTAAAAAAATCCAACCATGTTTAGATATTTTTTCAATGCCTTTTAATGTTAATCCTGAGAATGTTCCATCTGATCTACAATTGGAAATTATAGAATTGCAATGTAATAATAATTTAAAACAGCTATTTTTAAATACAGATAAGCTTAATTTCTATAAATCCTTACCAAAAAATGAGTTTCCAAAGCAAATTAATCATGCGCAGAAAATTATGGCAATGTTTGCTTTCTCATATTTATGTGAACAGGCCTTTTCAGTAATGAAATGCAGAAAAAATTCAATAAGAAACCGATTGTCAGACAAGAGTCTATTTAATTTATTAAAAATCGCATCCTCCCAGCTGGAACCAGATTTTGAGGAAATTATGTCAAGTCAGAAACAGTCCATGCTTCCCATACATCTGGAAAATCTTAAAATCATAATAAACCGTATCTTATAAAATTTGCATGTTGTTTTAAAATATTACGTAATATAACTAATAAATATATAGCTTAAACCGAACTTTTAATTGAACAGCAACTTTATAATTTTTTAATGAATGATCCTCTATGTTTTTTTTTTTTAATTTAATGACCCGCCACAAGACTTTTTTTTTAATTTATGGCCCGCCACCCAAAAAGTATGCCCATCACTGCCTTAGAGTATAAGTTATAACTCCCTATTAATTTTTCTGTGGTGGGCTTAGAAAATCCATTCTTACATTATAATAATATTGCTTTTATTCCTTTTAATAAGTGTTTTGTTATATTGAGTTTTTTCATTACAAACTAATAATACAGCACTTTGAAGTTTTAAATTACACACAAAATAAATACAATGGCAACTTTAAAAATGCTTTATTCTTTTGATGTCTTTATTCAACAACGCTTCAACTTCAAGTCAACTTATTTGCCCAGCAAATGATATTTATATAGCTGTTTTAAGCGGTTCTCACATGTACAAGAATATTCTACTTTAACATTTCCCCATATTGTTGTTGTTATTATTTTTCTCTTGCTTAAGTTATTTCGTAGAATTTATAAAAATCATGTTGGTTTTGTCTTATGTATATAAAATTTCTTACACAGTTTGTAAAATACATGACGGTCATTCTGTTTATTTTTTTCGCTGATAATTACTTTCTTGTTAAACGTAAACAAAATATCTTCGTAGCAAAATACATATAAATTTAAGATCAGTTAAATAGCATTTTAACGGCATATAGAAGTTTTAAAATAAATCTGTACTTTAATATATGAAATATCTCCTGACATCTTATACCTTATGCAGATCTTAAGCAACGAATTTGTTTTCTTCGCCCATTACGATCATATTTTTTCAACTCTGCGTTTATTTATTCATTCTTATTATCTTTTCATTGCAGGTTGATCTTATTTTTAAACAGTGTTTACACTTTTAATAAATTACTAAAAGTTCTTCATACTTGACTTTTGTAAAATGTATTCTTGACTTTGATATCATGGCAACCATTGAAATTATGCGTACTATTTTATTAAAATTTAAAGGAATTTCGCCTGCAACAACACTGTGAGCATCGTATTACTGTTAATACCAAGAGCTTTCTTAGAGCTTAATTCCGAAATGCCTTTTTAACTTGTGAAAGTGGATATGATTCTTCATGATTTATAGTTGCAACTTAACAACAAATAAATTTACTTTTGAGTGTCTTTTCTTATTCAGCCAGCTATCTTACCAAATTTGTAGGGAATTTCTAAATACGCCTCTTGTTTTTATATTTATACCTGCATATCCTAGTGAATAATACGGTTATTCGATTAAAGGGGGAGTGCATTGATATGATCACCGGGGGTAAAAGGGAGCTTGAGTCCTCTGAAAGGCTAGCAGGAGCCAACTGGACAACACCACTTTATTTCCACGCGAATCAGTAAGCCCCAGTGTTCAGCTTTTTTGCTTCTTACCCTTTTAGCTGTTCTCTAACTGATTATTGAGGTTGGCCCTTCGGGAGCATCGTGGTGGTTGGGGTTTCGCGGCCCTCGTTTCAGTTGTGTGGGTCGGATCATTCACAATGAATGGTCCTGCTTCAGTGCGCATGCTTGTGGTTGTGTTCTGAAATTTTATTAAGCTTGTTTGTGTTCTGGACCGGGAGTTGAATAGTCTCCAACTCTTCAGTAAGGAGTGAGGGCTGTGGCCTGCTCCGAGCTCTCGGAGTTACGACTACGAGTGACTGGAGTATGGACATATCCGAAGGCTTCCTGGAGCGTGGGTGACGCTACAATTCATCCACAGTGGTATGATCCACCTTCAGGTTATGGCTTACACAGCTAGGTAATGACGTAAATCTTATTTATACATTTTTTAAAAATGCAAATTTTTCGTTTGTTTAAGAGAAATAAAATTAAAATTTTAAAATTTTCTCAAAATTCCCGATATAGATTATATATATATAGATAGATAGATATAGATTATATCTTTTGGCCATCTAAGCTATATGTTGTCTGTCTATGCACCGATTGCTAAGATAATTTGTATATTTTAAACATAAAGCTGATACAATATTTAGATGATGATCTCAAGGCAAGTTCAGGGTGGCTTTAGTTTTTATCATTTTAAAAATGACATTTAGGCAAACATGACAAATTTTTGTTTGTAATCAGCAGTTGCTATAAAGTGTTGGTCCTAGATATTTGTAGAAGTGGCAGCACTAACTAACACATTAAAAATTTCGATAGTGCAAAATCTGAGGAAAATCATAAATATGATCCTGGCAACTATGAGTAGGTTGTTTTAACAAGTGTTAAGTCAGGTACTGGTGTATTTTAAATCTACTTCCTTTCTATCAATCATCCTTAGTAAAACATAAAATGTAATAACGGAAAAATAAAGCCACAGAATCAAAAGGTTTAAAGCCAAATTACAATTGTAATCGCTGCCGACAAACTACATTGAAAGAGAAACACGGCAATCAAAATATATTTAAATTCTTTGCTAACAATAAACTAAACCAATAGTTATCAAATTATGAAATAATATTTTTTTTAAAATAAAAATACTCTTAGTCATAGATATTTAAATAAAAATATTTAAAAAGAATTGTAAAAAAATATTTTATTAAACACCATTCATTATTCATATGCATATATAAATAAAGGGTATTTTTTTAGAGCTATAAAAATTTTAAATGAAAGAAAACAAAGATGAATTTTTTAAAACGACATGAAATCAACTTTATTCTAAATATAAACTTCTGGCAACATTTGCGGCCGTATGGCGGCAATAACCTAGTGAATATTGTCCTCCAAATGGTCAATCGTTTCGGGCTTATCGGCATAGACTAGCGACTTCACATAACGCTACAAAAAATGACAATTCGGATTCGAAACGTGAAGCTATGTAGTTACCAAATGTTTCCTTCAATAAATGAAATATGGTACACGAGTTGTATGATAACGCCGTTAAAACTACAACTACGCATCATATCTGTTCAATTGATGGAAATAAAAACGGACCAATAATTGCACCAACGCAAAAAGCATACCAAACAGAATTATCATCACTCCAAATACGGCAGCTTTCAGTATTGACGTATCTATTCAAATGAAAATTAGTTTCATGATTAGCTTCGGGGTTAACTGCAATCTGGTTTTGGGCCCAATTTGCTCAATTTGGAATCGTTGTTCAGGCGTCACTCCAGTCACGTTGAAATACCAACCCACATTAATCATTTAACAGCTGACAAAATTGGCCCCCAGTTAAAAAAGTGTTGCCAACTTAAAGCTCTACATGAAAATTAGCAGTTTTCAAGGAAAGAAAAATTAAAATTTGAATTTTTATAATTTTCTATCCAACGGAGGAAGCATGAAAATTGCACAAATACTCGGTATATCTGGTATTCACGAGGGAATAACTTTAATTTATATTAATTGAAATTTTATAAATTTAATTTCTTTTAGTCAATCACCTCTTTGGCATTCGTTTTTCTATGAAATTTATGATGCAGTTTTAGTTGTTTTTTTTTTGTCTTCTGCAGTTAAACATGTTATTTAAACACTAGATTTTCACTTAGCCACGATTAAACAGTAGTAAAGTTTCGCTTTTTTAAACCATTTGAAATTTTTGTTAAATATAATTATGAAAAATAAAATTACTTAAATTATACAAATAAAACTATAAAATGGAAACAGCTAAAGTCATGTTAAAGTATATTTTTGCAAAAAAGAAACCAGTAATTTTCTTGCAGTTTTTTTATGGATAAATTTAATGCAAGTTTTGTTTTCTTAAACCATTTATGACCGTAAGTAATAAAACAATTAAAAAATTGCTTAATAATATGGTTTTGGAAGGTTTTGGTTGTTGTAAAGTTTGCACTACAAAGTAAAATTAAAACAAACTGGGCTTGGCCCCCCATCATATTGAGCAAGCGAATAATAAAAATATAAAGATTTAAGTACAACAAATTTTCATTGAAATACTGAGACAGTTAGACAGACAGTTTTACAGAAAACAAGCTATGCAGCCAATCTGTCTGTGTTCAAAAGCGTCTGTCATATGTGCAGGCAAGTAATTTTTAGATTTTCCCTTTTCATTATACAACGCTGGAGTACGCTACATTTTAGATAGTTTAATTGGTTTCTGTTTATAAAAAAGCAATTGCACATGATATTAACCAGGCAGATAATGATTTCCCATACATTTCTCGTTACTATTAAAAAAGAATTGAAGAAAATACTCAGCATTAGCGAAAACGAAATGAAATCGTGGTGATAGAATTATCAAACAGAGTGGTTAGGAGAAAGTTGTTGTCTCTACGCTACGTGAGAAAATTATAATAATGTCATATCATAGCTAGTATTCGCATTTAATGTGATATCCAAGATTCGAAATTAAGCCCCTTATACCTCCTCTTAGAGCCTTCGATGAATTTCATGGTGATCAGAGTTTTTATTTTTCGGACTAGCACTCAGGGGTTGACTCCTACTCCAGCAAATCATTGTGTCAAAACTTTGAAATTAGGTTATAGGGAGGAGAAAAGAGGAAGTAGTGTTTATGGACAGTCTATTTGAAAGGAAAGACCTCCTCTGGAGGATGTTTAATCCATCAATCGCACATCAACGTCGCCACTACTACCCAAGTTAATTTTATGCCGAAAACTATTCCAAGAATCAATTTGGGGATACAGCAACACCTTTCCTAAGCTTTGGATAGTGATATATCCTTGATTGTCTATGTTAGGAAAAGACTTCACATTTATTTCACAATTCAATCCATAGTATACTCTAATTTGTGCTGTCATTCTCTTTGCCAAAACAGGATCCAATTTTTCCAAATCAAGTTCTAAAAAGGTTGCGAAAACAAAAGCTGCTGCTACAAAGATAACTCCAACAAATATTTTTATCAATTGTATTCTTCTTATAGTTAACAAACTAAGAAATGAGTAAATTATATAATCAATTAGTGGTATGAAAATTAACATCAACAAATAATACGAGAGTTGCATTTGATCCGGTTTGATTATGAAACCCCTTTAGAGTCCAGCGGGAACCTTGTTGATTAAATCACGCGCAAATAAAGAAGCATAATATTTTGAAAAATGTTAACATTTATAGCTTGTTTCCACGGCACCTGCTTCGCTCTCTATTCTTGCTTCACACCCCAATCATAAGCGAATCAAGCTGCTTCGCCATACAAAATTTTAAGAACGAAGCTGGTAGATTCATATTGAATCTAGCTGCGAATCAAGGAAAAATCCTCTCTTCTCTTATTTTTATCGTTAGTAGTTATCAAAATTAAACATTTTTGTAAACAAAGAAAAATTACAAACAAATCAAAGTTAAAAGTGAAAACTTAAAAAATATAATTGTTTTGTGGGTGAGTTAATTAGTTTTAATTTTATAAAATTAAAAACATTTTTTTTTAATTATACTTAATGCTATCGCGGCAAGAAGGATATCTTCTGTTGTTTTTCAACTGTTGTTGTTGTTTTTCAACTTATGTTTTTCTGTTTAATAACAACTGTCAAATCGAAGCAGATAAATGAGTCGTGTAAATACCATGATTCATAAACTTGCTTCAGAGAGCCTTTTAGAGGTAAAAAATATTTTTTTTTAATAAAGCATTACCTTCAAAACAAAACACATATATCTGGTCTAGTAAGTTACTATCCAACGCAAGATCTATTTAGAAGCACATGTTCACTAAATATATGCTAATGCATTGCGACTTTTAAAAGTAAATTATTTGTCGTTATGATTTTTAATTATTTGTCGAATTTTTGTAAAATGTTTTTTTGAAATATTTAAAATTTTATATTAAATATTTGTTCGAAATTATATTACGAATATATTCAAAGTATTGATTTCTTAACAACTTTCACACATAAAGTTTTTTCAGCGCAAAAATAATGTGAATTAAATTTAATTTTTTGAAGCAGATGAATTTTTTTTAAGTGTTACTTTATTAGTTAAGCAGTTGACATTTTTTTTATTGATTGATGAAGTGGTATTCATAGTTCGTCGAAGTTTATTTTTAATAAAAAACTATTAATAGTTATTTTAACTTCTATTGTTATTTTTCTGACTTTTTTTGTTTTTGACTGGCTGTTGGTGTTAGTATCTTTGTCATTATTAGTAATTTTGTTGAACGTTACAAATTTAAGTTTTTTTTGGGGTTTTCATTATTATTTTCTATTGCAAATTATTCCACACACTGTATTTTAACATAAAATACAAGTTAATTATGGAATAGTATTATTGGCTTGATAATTTGTTTATGTTATAATATCTCATGATCAAACCAAAGGTGGCAAATTGCTTGATCAAAGTCATGCTGAAACTTTTAAATTTTAAATAAAATATGAATAAAGATTAAATAATAAAAATATTTATTATTTATATATTTTGATTTAGTCTATATTATACATTTTTTTCCAAATTTTTCTTTCAAGAATTCCATCTAAAAATCTGTTTACTTTTGAAAAAATCTGTAAGGTTGTATTAAAATATTTTAAAAAGAAAAGAGAATTAAATAAAAAAATTTCTTACGTAATAAATAAAGTCCATTTGTTAAAAAAAAGCAGAATAGATGGACTTAAAGAAAGCTTAGAATATGTATTTAAAATAAAATAATCATATTAAATATGTTAAAAAATTTAAACGTTGCTGACTTTAATATAATACCACATTAAAGACATGAAAAGAAGGCAAAAAAATTATATAACTCGAAAACCTGTTACTTCGTTTGAAATTGAAAGGCCATACACTTTTTATAATACTTTGATTAAATAGACAATTTCAACTTTATATGAGAAAATAAACAAACCTTAAACACGATCAGCAGAAAAAATTTAATGTTTGCCATCTTAAAATCTATTTTCATTGTTAATGGAAATTGATGTTCCAAATTAGAAATAATTTTTTTTTAACTAAAAACCGTTAGTTTTTTAAATTAAAGAGGTTTCATTGAATGTTAAGTAAAAATTTAGTTAAAAAAAGAAAATGTTACAATTTGATTTGCTTACTCCAATGTACCTTTCTAAATGCTTTTGGAACGTTATTGTACTATTTGGGTGTGCTTTAGATTTTATTCGTTGTCTTTTTTACTTTGGCTCTATTTGCAAACGTTTTAACGCACACGCTGCTTTGCTTCCAATACTTAAAAGTATATAGTGAGAAATTAATAAAAATAAAATTTTTATAAAAAAAAAACCAACTGTTTCTTCACCAATAAAAATTAATTTGATTCTTTTTACTATATTTAATATTTTTTCTAACCTAATACTAAATACACATTCGTGGCCTTAATCGTATATATTACCACATGACAAATTATTTGTAACCTAAATCTTTTATGTCTTCGAACGTGTATAAATAACAAGTTCATGTCTTAAATCTTTTGTTTCAATTTGTTTATATCCAGAAAATTGATCCATAAAAACGTATTCACTTTAATTGTACAAATTGAGTTTTTTTTCCTCCATTTACTTATTGTTGCCGTCATTAAATAAACAAAAAATGGGTCATTGCAATTTAAAAAAAAAATAAAGAACAGTTATGCATAGCACACAATAGACCTGACTATCGCCTGTTTTAAAATTTAAAATTCGAACCACAATCTACAGTAATGAGAGAGTAAAAGCAGGCAATTTGTTTGGCTACATAAAATGGCTTGACATTAGCTTGTGTTAATGTAGAGCTTGTAATTGTTTGATACAGATTAAGATATAAAAAGAAAAAATATGCTAGAAAATTATCTTTTTATTTAATAATCGGATAAATATTAGTGAAAGTGGAAAATTAAAACAAATTTTAGATGTGAGCTGTATATAATTTTAAATAGGTTTTTTTTTCAAATATTTGGTTTCTAACTATTTTTGTTTTTTTTTTTTAAATAAAGTTTTACTTAAGTGGTTAGCGTACTTAAAAGCTGAGTATTTTGATAACGTCAAATTTTGTTTTACTCTTCCCTTGCACTTTATTCCTTTCATTTCATTTCTTTTTTTTGTTTTGTGAATTGGCCTATATTTATTTCCACTATTTCTTATTTATATTAATATTGTTACGAATATGATTTATTAAGCTTTAAAAGAAAATAATTAACAGTAAAAAAACAAGTAAACAACCCACTTTGAATTTTGCAAACTGTGTAGTTTTCTAGGAAATCTTGTATACACAAAACAACAACAACAACAACAACATGCTTATGAGAAATTCTTTGAAAGAAGTAAACAACAGAAAACAAAACAAAACACAAAACACACAGTCAAATAGTCCTCTAAACTGAATGATAACAACAACAACATGCTTACGAGAAATTCTACCAAAGAAGTAAACAACAGAAAACAAGAAAAAACACAAAATACGCAGTCAAACAGTCAAATAGTCCTCTAAACTGAATGATAACAACAACAACATGCTTACGAGAAATTCTACCAAAGAAGTAAACAACAGAAAACAAAAACAACTAACACAGAGCAAAAAAACACACAGCAAAGCAGGCGCCTAAAAAGAATGATAGCAACAACAACAACAATATGAGGTAATGTTAAAGCAGGCTATTCGTGTATGTACGAGAACCGCTTAAAGCAAGTATATAAGCACGCATCACTTGCTGGGCAAATGAATTAATTCAAGTTACCATCGTGCTTATTTTGTGTATGCAAAGTAAATAAATTTTGTAACTAAATTTAAAACCTTAAAGTACTGTGTTATTATTTTCCAATAAAAAAAAACTCAAAACAGCAAAACATTTATTAAAAAGAATAAACCCAACAATATATTAATAAACATGCGCTTTCACTGAATCGACTTAATATTTTTTTTAGCAAGCAGAGGTCTTAAACCAGTGCAGCCATTCACTCTACAATACGCTGTAGCTTTAAAGAACTAATGATTTCTTTTTTGTCAAACAGTTCCCTCAACTAAGACTGTCACATACTGTTATTGGTTTTTTTTTCTCTATTAGTGCTCTTTTTCGATTTATCATACAGATACCTTGACCAGCTCATTTGCTGCTCTATTATAGAAACATCTGCTTTAGCGCAGTTTCAAAGCAATTGCCTTCCTTTTCTAATAGGGAAAACTGTTGTCTTTCATTTCTTTATGGTTTGGTAACGACAATTGTTTATCTGTTGCGTTATGTTGGGTTTTGAACTTGTGTTCATTTGAATTTAACAAACAAGCAAAAAAAACAGTCATGGTAGCTATCACTTATTTACCTTTATCAGCTTTTGTTTGCTTTTCATTGCTGCAGAAATATAAAAGGCTGCCAAATCATTTATTCGTAAGATCAAAGAGCGATCGCTGATAACTATAACGAAGCATATCGAATTTATGATAATGGCTTTTCATCTATATAAAAAGAAGAGAGGTTTCGAACTAGTCAAGTAAATTATATTGGAACTTTCTAACAGATAACAAATCATGATCAATAAACCGTAGCTGGAATACGAAACTGGGCCATCAACTTAATTAAATACTTAACAATCTACTTGTTGCAGCGGCCCTAAATTTCTCTAAATTTAATTAATATTGGGCTATTGCTTAAAGTAAATTGAATACTAGTGGTAGTCACGTTAAGGTAAGAAAAAATTGTACTGAGCTTAATTCAGTGATATCATCAAAAATTTATTAGTTATTTACTACTCTGAAATATTTTAATATGTAAATAATTAAATCCATTATTATTCATTAATGTTTTCAAATTTTAAATGAAAACTTCATTGATATCAAATAAGGGGTAAAGTTTTATCTACTTTAATTTAACTAACACTTAATGCATTACTTTGGGAAGAAAACTTAATGGAGTTGTGTGTTTTCATATTTGAGTTTAAAATACAACGAAAGGATTTGACTGATATTATATTATATAAGAGAATAAACACATTTAGTAGATTGTTGGTTCAATCTACCACATATATGTAAGCCCTCAATGAAGAGCTTGTGGTTTGATAAAACACTAGTTATTCTTTAATGGGATTCAGCAAGATAAACCTTATAATTCTTTCTCATAGCTTGTTTATATATAAACCACACAAGTATTTGCTGAGCTATTTGAAAAAAAATAAATAAAATATTGTATTTAAAGTTTTTATTGAAAAAATTATTTTCTGCCCATAGTGTCATTATTGTCCCTATTCTTCTTTCTGTACATATATTGCTTTTTTTTGTTTTCTTTTATGTTTAATCTTCCTGAAAATGGAGAACAATAACATTAAAAAAAGAAAAAACCATACCGCAACTAATTTTAATTGCATGTTAACCTCTTAATAAATCTGTAAGTATGCATTTCAGAAAACCGTATTTAAAAGAAATTAAATCAGGAACAAATGGCTGAATACTTTAATGGGTTAAATTAAAGAACAAGGAGAGAAATTATAAAACTCTAGCCAGCTGTATGCCAGTTTTAAAATCTTTTACAAATCACGTACATAATTTTTACATTTAAATAAAAAAAATAAATAAGTAGAATTGATATTTTTTTTAATTAAAGATTACAGTTGTAAAAATATAGTTGTTCAACGTTTGCATTATGGTTTTCTTACTTAAACAATTTTGCAGCAGATAACAATAATTTGAAAGAAGAAAGAGAATTATTACGTACACAATTCCTTTGCATAATCTATCAAATGTTTTTAACGCTCCATTGCAATGCAAATAAAATATAGTCTTGCAATTTTTGTTATACATAGCTAGTTCCGTCTAGTAAATTAAATAAAAAAAATTTTAAAAATTTTGGTTTTATTTTCTATGGTAGGTTTCTTTTTGCAATGACATTTAATAACTTTATTGCTGTTCTCGATAGTAAGCATAACGACAAGTTTTTAAAAACATGATTTAACAACAGATCGTACCTTAAATACAAAAGGGTCGCAACTCAAAATACTAAAATTTTCGCAATTCAAAATAATTCTCTTTAGTTCATCGTGCAGAAGCAACATACTTAAAACAAAAATAGACATAACTGTATTTTTCCAGTTAAAGAAGATAGTGATGTGACAGAAATTTTCGCAGTAGTTAGAGATGTGCACTTTGAATTAATTTTTGGAAAAAAGCTAAATTTTGGAAAATTTTGAGTTGTGACCCTTTTGTATTTACGGTGCGAGATGTTATGTCATTTAGTGTCACCAAAGTGTTTTCCACCAAGCTATTTTTCATGAAATTTATATGGCACGAAATAAAAGCAACAATATAAATTCATTTTTTTGTTTTCCATATTTAATGAAAAAAAAGTTTTGAATAACCTAACGAGGTTCAGGTTGCTTTATTTTTAAAAATTTATTTATGATGTTCACTTTTAGCTTGTGCAATTTTCATATATTTTTAACCACAGCTGCGTGCTATTCGTTTTAACTGTAACTGCTTAACTTCAGTTTTCGTCATTCTTGAACATTTAACGTAATTAAACTATTCTACAAGGTTGTATTAAGACCTTTTTGGTTTGATCTCTTATACTCTCATATAGTTTGAAGCAATTTAAAATATTAAAATATTTTATCTTTACAACTAAAATAGTTCTTGTTAGTTCAGTCTTGATAGTGCAGGTATAGCTAGACTTTTGAATAGGAAACAAGAAAGCTAAAGTTGTATTTATTAATTTGGTTTCTTAAAATTCTCATTTAGTTTGATATACCTTAAAATATAAAACATATTTGCTTTCTCTAACGGACTTATTCGCTCATTTTTTAATTTGCTTTTTCTATCAAAAGTATCTTTTTAATTCTGTTTTTTACTTTATTCTTTATTTAACAATTTTGTATACATCAAGCTCCACGGCTTTGTTTTCTTTGTAAATCGCTTTTAATATTTCTTTGCTTCTTTATAGTAGTAGTATTCTGCAGATTGCAGATAATATTATTTAGAGCGTTAAAGACGCTCTATATCTTCGAAGAAATATTTACTTTTTTATTAATAATCACCTCTATGAATTAGTTAGTTTTGTAAAGTGCAATTTATCGTTTGGTGTTATATTCGCTAACAAACTCGATGTTAGTGTTTTATATTTTATTATTATCTACATTTGTAGTAAGAGCTTTAGATACGTAAAGAAAAAAACATGGTTGCAGTAAGAGTAACGTATAATGATTTAATTGTGTAACTGTAATCAATTAAGTAATCTTGGGTAAAACACATAACAATTCTTTTTTAAGCAAAATATTTGATAATTTTTGTAGTTTTTTTTAAACGATCTTTTTTATTTATCTTTAATAAATATCTTTTTTTCTTTTTAACAATCTTTTTTTTTTAAATATATTTTTTTCATTTTGATATTTCGCTTTCCTTTGGAAAGCTTCTTCAGAAAAAAATTTTTTTTTAAATAAAATAAATATCAAAAAGAAAACCAAATACATAAAAAAAGATCATTAAAAAAAAAAAAGATATTTATTGAAGTTAAGCAAATTATGTAATATTAAAAAATTATTCTTAACTGATCGATTGTAAACATCATTTCGATAAAATAAAAATTTTTAAAAAAGATTAAGATAATAATTTAAAATTTGTATCTTCGATACAATCCTAGAATGGAATAAGGCTCTTTTAAAATGCTAACACAGCACAATTAAAGGGTTACGTATCCAAATTGAAACAACGAAAGATGGCTAAACCATTAAGAAATTAAATTTGAAAAATTAAATAATATTTTATAATGCCCAAAAGCCTGTTAAAAACTTCAATTACGCAGAACTATATATTTTAAGTTGTTTCAAACTAAATGAGAGTTTTTAGAAGCCAAAAAACATCTATTAATTATTGTTTTGTCATCTTTTGTTGTTTCCATAAAACTTCTCTTTTAAAACTTACATAAAACAGCTGGCGAAGTGAACGAACAAAGACTTTAATGCCAAAGTGCTGTTGAATTTGAAAGTGCGCAGGAACTCGTGGATAATCGGTATCTTCAGAATGATATTAATATGAAAAACATGTGATTCTTCTATTATGATGCTACATATTATACGATCCCTTATATAAACTATCACTCCCTATTGGAAAACCCTTGATTAAAGTAATGCTCTTTGTTTGCCAAAAGTAAGCTGGATTTAAGATTACATATGATACAACTTGAAACATATAAATTCATCATATAGTTGTATCTTCCATGACAAGAAATATAAAAGAATCATAAAATTTTTCATCTTATTTCTAAACATCTGCTGTTTCAGCCATGTCTTTTCATAAATCATTTTTGGTTTTTATTTTTTGTGTAGCTTTGCTTTTATACTTAATTCCTTCTTAAATTAGTAAACTCGTGCCAATCTGACTGTAAGATGATTAAATTTAAAGCAAATGTGTATATATATATATATATATATATATATATATATATATACATTTTGAAATTCAAAATTGTATCAAGAAGCAAAGAAGCAACAAAAAATGTTTACCTTAAAACTAATGAGCATTCTCCAAGACGTTTTGGCTGTTAACTTTACTTTTCATTTCAGATAATTGAAATGATCAGCAGCATGTTTTGGTAAATTTTTTTTTTCTGCAAATAATAGCATTAATTTTTGTTTCTTGATGATTTATTATTTTCATTTTATTGTGGTTAGGCACGTGAAAGAATTTACTTTCGTAACGCTTTTAAAATTTAAATGTTAATCAATAATATGGACAAATAATAAGCCAAAAGTTTTAAAAATTGTTGTCTTTTTTATAGCGAAATTTTGAACAATAATAATGCATAAATACTTTCAAATAAAACTTACTTATTTGTAATAAAACTCAATCTAAAAAAAATGTAATTTTTATAAACAGCAACTTTTGTCGAAGTAAAATTTTTAAAATATTAAGGTCGCTCTTTTAAAGTACACTCTTTTGAAACTAAAAATATTTAAATGTTTTATTTTAAGTATGTGGTTCTAAAAATCCTATTTTGAATATTACTTTCGTTTAAAGTTATTTTAAAGATTCGTTCTATAAAAATTCTTTAATTGAAATACAAAAATTTTTACAATTTCAAGTTTCTATTTAAAAGTTTACTTCATTTTCTTTTAAAAGTTTCATATTTAAATATAATATAATAGTTATAATTTTGTTGACCTTTTTTTAATATTTTTTAGTAATTAATTTTAAGCACAAGGTCTTATTTAATAAAAAATTTTTTAAAAAACTTTATTTTTTATTATATTTTCGATATTTCGCCACACCGTTGGCGATATTAAATAAGACCTTATGCTTAAAATTAATTACTAAAAAATATTTAAATATAATCTTAAAAATCTTAGCAAAAAGAAAATTTATAGATGATTTTATTGAAGGTACTTATTTTTTAAAGTAAAAAAGAAAAGTTAAAAAAATATTGCTTGAAATTATTTTTTATAACAAATTATGTATAATTTCTTATGGAACACAGCATTTGTAAAATAAAAAATCACTTAAATTTGCCCAAAATGTTTTCAAAATATTTTTATGGCAATTTTTTAAAGATGCATTTAAAACATTTATTTAAAAAATTAACATATTTACAGTTATATTTTTAAAGTGTTTTTCTATTTCTACAGTTCAATTTTCTTGAAATACCTTTTTTTAGTTAAGTACTTTTTAAAAAGTACTTTTAAAATATATTTTAGCTGCTCTTTTAATTATCAATATTTCTTCTGTCGAAGAAATACTTTAAATAAAAATTTGCAAAATTGTTTAGAATTATTTTATTTTTTAAAAGACAACAAATAATTCCTAAAGTAATTTTTTCAAATAATGTATTTATATTAAAGTTAATTACTAATTAACTCTTAAGAAGATACTTGTACCATTTATTTTACAATATTTTTAAGCATGTAGAAAATTCACTGAAAAAAAGACCTTTTGCTTTTATGAAATTGTAAAAGTTATTGATAGTCGTAGTTTTCATGCATCTTAACACAAATAAATGACTTTAACAAAGTTATATTTTTGTTTACTTTAAACTTATTAATTGAATAACATAATAGAAATATTTTAAAACCCAAATAACAACATTTTCGTAAAAGAACTACACCAGTACACCAGGAAGTTCAATGGATTTTTTTTCTACAGCTTCATTATTTTTGGTTTTTTCAATTACCATTTTTTAAGTAGCACTTTACTACTAAATTTAACATGATCATAAATCACTTTTTAAGGAACTTAGGCCTTAAACTTGAAAAAGAAATAATTGATCTTATGGAATAATAAAAAATATTCAGTAAATTTTTATTATAAAAAGAATGCCGAATTTATTTCTAACAATTATAAAAAATTAAAAACCAGCCTAATTTTATGCAAATAGTTCAAAATAGCATGAAATAAAAAAAAATATTTAATATGGTTCGTTGAAATTAAGAATCGGCACACAAATTTTATTTTAGTGTAGAAAAAATATACTAAGAAAAACCTATAAATTTAAGCATACAAAATTAGTTGCAAAGTAACTCAATTCACAATGAAAACGACAGTCGACAATTTATAAGGAGATATTTTCTTAACGAAATATTTCTCACTTGATATTATTAAGTTTATGACTAACTTTAGCTCAACTTTTGTCAAATAGGATGGTTATAATTTTCCATTTAACAGTCATTTAATATTCTAATCACTTAATTATTAGAAACGTTGGAAATGTTAAATGCTTTTGTGGCTTGGCACATCGTTTACTAGGATTTTTTAAAAATTCACGAGAGTGATTAATTATCACTTAAGACTTTAAATAAAATACTTGGGGAAAAAAGGGAGAATTAAGGTGAATAAGAAAAATTATGTTTGTTTAACTATTAGAATAAATAACCAAATTATAACTAAACTTACAGAAGTCGAATACCCGAATTAGATAAAATTAAAAGGCAATTAAAATGAACTGAATGATGGAAACCAACTCATCGCTAATCAAGACTAAACTATAAACTTTTGTTTTATAATTGGCGATTATAAAGCCAATAGGGAGGACAGCGCTATGGAATCCAGTTACTGCATACTACTTCACATCAAATATAGTAAAAGTTCAATGGCGCCACAACAAAATACTTTGACCGCTAACTGCAACCTAGTGGTATAGAAAAAATTCATAGTTACTGTAAAAAATCGCAACTGGTAGCTTCAAGTACATCAAAACCCCTCGTTACAAGCTACAAGAGTTTGGCATAAATTTATAAAGAAATGAATGTAGAAGTTAACTGTTTTGAGTATGGAGTTGAATTAGGAAACCGAGATATTTAGCAAGTGATTAACTTCAAGTAATCGATCCTGGTATCTAAATAATATAAAAGGTCTCGTCGAATTCATGATAGATCTTGTAGATCTAAACTAATTATAGATCGCCACTTTCGCATTAAATAAATAATCTGACAGTTGTCAATTTAGGATAAATGAATTTCATAGGAAAGTTAAGTTTTATAACTAAACTTAAATTTAAAAACAATAAGTATAAATGGATTCCACTTCATCCAAAATCATCTTAAACGATATGGTATAATTTTAGTCTGATGGGTTTATTAGTCATCCTAGTTCCACAGCTCGATATGTGCTTATTGAAGTACAAATGCATTTTTTGTATAAAAGAACATATTATTGGATCATAGTTTTTCCAAAATAGTTACAGTGAAAATAAAATTCTTTTTGTTTAAATTTTTAGGGAAATGTGCACGTATTCTTAACACGTCTTTTCCGCAAACAAATAGCGAAAACATTCAGGACAGGGGACAACCTGGGAGGGATACTGCGGGGTGGGACAACCGGGGCGGGTATACTGGACAGACGAGGAGTGTACAAATTAACTTGTACATGCCATTATGGCAACATCGGGCGAACAGGACGGAAAATTAGGACCAGATTTAGGGAATACATTAGAGACTATGACGGAAAACAGCGGGGACCGGAATCGACTGCAGGATCAGACTTTGCGGACCATATATTCAACAACAAATGTACACCAGGACATATGAGGACAACGGTTGAATTGCTTCATACACAGCACGGGGGAAGGGGACTGAATGTATTGGGGGACATGGGAATATACGGGCAGGGAACATTTGACGGACGAATAATAGATGAACGAGTAAACACTGCTTCGAACACAATATTTGAACCGTTGAAACATTTTTACAGGAGAACAAACATTACACCAACACGAAACCGTTACGCGGGTGCACAGGACCAGGGCGATAGGAGACATCATGAACGTACAATTACGGATTATTATGTCACATGGGCGGGAAGAATCCCATGGGTTCACACATGGACGAAAATGAACGACAAGCATGATCATAAAAGGATTTAGTTGGGGGAGAGGACGAATGGGAAAGGGAGCGACAAATTAGGTAAAAAGAGACAAACGAAAAAGGAGAGAGAGATGCAGACAGAAAAGACAGAAAGTGACGAACGCAATTACACGAAGGGAGACACGAACTATATAAACACAACTGACAATAGAACGCAACTAGTACGAAAAGAACACTGAAGATGGCAAACAGCCGAAACCGGTTTGTTCACAAACCAAATTTGACGAGGGTAGACGAAAACCGTACCCAAATAAAAAAAAACAAGAATACTGTTCAAATAAAAATGTATGCGAAATAAAACTTATTTCTTCTAATTGCACGTTGTTATTAATATTTTTTTTTATTAAGAATAGCAATCCATTTATAAAAGCACTACAAGAGAAATTTTGAAGTAAAACTTTAAATTTTTTTCATAACTTTTTTAATAATTAAGAAATTATGGCTCATCAGCTACTTCCGCGCTACACAACCAGTTCTTGGTCTTTATAGGTGACTTCCTGCTTTATCACAGATTTTATTCTGCTATTAGAATTTACTGTAAAGTAGTGTTCTTCATAGCATTTAAATCCATTATGCTACTGTCATTCAATAAGAACTGATCATTCGCTGATTCCTTTAAAAGTAATTAACCCTAAAGCTACTCCCAGAATTAAGTGTTTACCAGTTTTAACAGTAGTAGATATTTTGGTTAACTTTGTGTCCTGGGTTTCATTTATGCGTTCATATCATCCCTTCCGTAGTTCGGCCAGTTCTTATTCGTACTACTGTGAATAATGATCTTAATTTTTTTTTGCTTTTTTCGTCTGCTAAACCTTCTGGAAATCTCTGCTTTATCTCTTTTTTTTAATTTTATATTTCTTTATATTATATACTGTCATTTAATGAGTTAAAAGCGACTTACTCGCTTGACTTCTTTATATTTTATGCTGACAGCGCCAGTTTTTCTAGAATACGGAAATACTTGTTTGGCTTCAAATTCTCTTTGTACTTGTTTAATGGTTAAGTCAGTCATAGACCAAAGCCTCTGTAAATTCATGAAATTTAAAGTTAATTATAGGTTGAATCACTGATCTTTAAAGGCAATCTTTGGTCACTGGGAATAGCTTTTGGTGTTTAATAGTGAATTCCAAAATAATATAACAATCTCAAGCGGCCAAGCCACTTAATAAGCAGCTCTTAAAGTGGGAACTTTCTATAACAGCATTTATATTGTGCAGTAAAGAAAAAATTCGTCACTTCCTGCCAGCATTATAAAAAAAATATATTCTGTGTAAAATATAAATATTTCTTAGTCTTAGATACTTAAGACTTTTTCGGAATAGCAATGTAATTTAAAATCTTTTCACTGTAGGAAGTCCAGTAAAGCTTTTTTTGTATAGCATTTTGCTAATTTCCATATAAATATATTTTCTTTGCATCTAGCAAATGAATGTTAGAACCAAAATATTGTTTCTTTATTTTTCCGCTATACTTCTTACGAAGAAAACAATTTTGAAAAAAGTGTAGATTGCAAAAATAATTCGATTAAATACTTCAGTAGCTTTTATTTTTAAATCATATTTTCTAATTAAAATGACTAAGTAGTCTAAAGAGAAAGATACTTAAGCTGTAATTGTATGATCCAGCGATGTTTTCTTACATAGAAACTTAAAAAATTTTTATAACTTTTAGAAATAAATCTGTATAATTAAAAAAAAAACTTATTTATTTACAATTTCCTAAAAAGAATTTTATATCGAAATTTAGTTTAAAAGAAAATTAAAAAATGATTATAGTCGTATCTTTGCAATTCTTTATTTAATTAAGTTATTATTTATTTCATTAAAGTTTTGTCGCTTGTCGTTCCTTTTATATTTTAGCTGTGCTCTATTCTTTTATAAGGGAATTGTTTTACTTTTTCTCATGCTTCGCAAACGCTAATAATCAATTTATAATTTTGAAATGCAAACCGTCAGTTGGGCAAGACACTTGTTGCTCGTTTGTGCAACTAAAATAAGAACTGACAACAATTTTAGAATGTTTTCTTAAATAAAATAGTTTTTGACATTTCTAATAAACGCCAGACGTCTGCTGTAAAAATTTATATTTCCATTTTTGATAAACAGCCAATCGTTGTTTGTGCAAGAAAAAAATGCATTCTACAAAAAAATTTCATTTAGTCACTGAAGCATGTTTTCTTTAGTGGTTGTGATAAAAATAAACTTAAATTTTCATTGATTGCAACTTTACTTTGTAATTTCCTCTATATTTTTTTTAATAAAATTATTTCTCTTTAAATTATAGCCACTAACCCCGCCTTTAGTGACTTTAATGACTTCAACATAAATTGATCTATTAATTCAAAATATTATTAATATTTGAATATCTTGAAATTTAATCACGATTTAAATTTATTGCCAAACATAGTTGAACGAAAATATCGTTGGCACAGTAGCAAATTTGAAATGCTACTTCAATCAATTTTTTTTTTCTTTTCTGCTTATTTTTAAAGGAATTATTAATTTAAAAAGAACGAGGCTAAATAAGGTTTTTAGCAGGGTTCAGAATTTTTCATTTATGAACATTCAAAAATCAACATTCATGATATTTTTCATAAATGAGAAATCTAAAATTTTATATTTATTTTTCACACTCATAAACGAACAACAAAAAATGTTCTGGTTATTTTCATACATGAATGCGAACAACAAGAATTATTAGTCTTATTCATATGTGATAAATGATAAATTAGCTACTTCTCATTAATGTTATTTTTCATAAATGTACATGTTCATTAATGAACGTTGAAATTTTATAAAATTTCTCATTAATAAACGTGAAAAAATTTTCTACCTGTGATCGCAGTTTACCGTAAAATGTAGTAAATGTACATATTAACTCAAAATACAATATTGCAATATATTCTAAAAGAAATAAAAAGAGATTTTTTTTCCTGCATACGCCGACAATTGCGCATTATCAAATATGTGCGTTTATGTACGCGAATGCTTAACGCACATATTTTTACGACCTTTTCATTTATGAAAAATTATCAAAATTGTAAATATTCAAAAATGAACACTTGTGTGTTTCTCATTTTTTCACTTATGGGTGAAAAAAAAAAATAAATCGTCGCATTCACAAATGAGAAAACACAAAATAATTTGTAGTCTCTCATACATGTATGAGAAGAAGCGGCTAAAAAATTAAATGTACATATTCATACATGTATGAACAGTGAGTGAATACTTCGCTACTCTGGTTTTTAGTTTTATCAAATTTAATAAAAATAAAACCGAAACGACTAAAGAAAAATTATTACTATTAAATTGGAGTCCCAATGGAAATGAAAGCAAAAAAAAAAAACGAAAAACCGTATCGTATTAGCTATGCACTATAATGTAGTTACTGAGTTAATTGAAATCATAAAAGATAAAAAAATTTATCACAAAAATTAATTTAATAAATATTGTTAATTTTTTGCAAAAAAAATACTTTTAGTTATTGAAAATATTTTTTTAAATACAAATTATATCGTTTTATTTAAAAAAGTTTGCATTACCGATGTTTTATATTTTCAAAATTATAGATTTTCTTATTTTAACAAACTGCGAATTTATTACCAAGAAAGTCGTCATATGATTGTTGCAAAGCAAGTGGTGTAATTCGCACAGAAATACCATAGGATCAACTAAAGCTCGTCAAGCTACTACTGTTACTGGTGCACGATACCACGGTAAAATAAGAAATTTTTTATTTCTGCCAGCACTGAAGTGTATTGAAATAGACGTTTTGCAATTTCAGCAGCACGGTAACCCCATATCACATAGCTAGTAAAAGAATTAACTTACGGCATACGGTTGACTCTCTCGTTTCGTTGATCCGAAGTGCCTTCCGTGGATTAATTTTTCTTTATTGTTGTTGCACTATTCTCATAAAACAAACAATTGGAACACGTCACCAGATGTATACATATTAGAACAAGTGAAATGTTTTAAATCGCCTATAAATAGAAATCGCAGTTAGTTAAGCCAGTAAAGCAGTATTAAGCAAAACGTTAAACAGAAAGGTTACGTATATGTTATTTAACAGTTTTGCTGATATAAGTATATAGAGCAGAGAATAGAAAAATACATCCTTAGCCTATTTTATTTTGTAATTAAATAAAACTGTTTTCATAATTATGATTGTTTTAAAAAATTATGTATAAAAATGGTGAAATACACAGTTCCTCATCTTCGAAAATAAACTGGTTACTGATACTAAATTAAAAAAATAATGTAATTATCCCAAGCAGTCGAGTTTTTTCCCTGGCCACACTCTATATATCATACTACTAATATTTTGTTGGCTGATACAATTTCCTGAACTTAAGACAACCTTTAAGACCTTTTAGAGAAGTCAGTTGGTATACCTTATTGAGAATTAGTTTTTTTTTAATAATTGTGAAAAGAATTTCTTATCATCACTATATCATTAATTAATTCTGTATCTTTTAGACTACAAAGATCAATACGTTAGATAAGATTAAATGAGGAACGTCTCGATTACATCGATAAAATCAGTGGTAGGCTTGGAATGCACATTATCTCTTCAAAAAGAAAACAAAATTTGCAAAGTTATTTACAGCTTAATAGCATACTATTACTGCCTTATATTTAGCCATCTGATTTCCATCCTCTTGTTTGCACCTTCATATATCGCCTAGCTCGTGGTAGAATCTCCCTTAAATTCTTCTCCATCCTCTGATATACTACAGAAACTTAATGTGATGTTTATGAACTTTGACTTGATAAAACAGTTGCCAGTTCTCAAGCTTTTACTACTGTTAGCAACTTTTAGTTCCAAAGCAGCTTTATACTGCGTTTCTACTAACCTGGAAGCGAAAACTAGTTTTGAGGAAAACACTTCGAAGTATTTTTAAAGGGCTAAAGTAATTCAGATTTATAATACATAGAAGTAACCCACAAATTTAATTTAATTTTTTGCTTTTACAAATCTTTTAATTATATTATTTTAAAACACAATATTTTTTATAGTTTTTTTTTAACGATCTTTTTTTATTAATCTTTAATAAATATCTTTTTTCTTTTTTAAGATCTGTTTTATATATTTTTTCTTCTCAATATTTCACTTTCCTTTGGAAAGCTTCTTTAGGAAAAAAAAATATTTTTATATTTTTGAAAAACAAAAAAATTATTAACAAATTGAAAAAATGTTTCAAAAACATTTGACAAAAACTTATAAAATATTTTTTCATATGGAAAGCGAAATATTGAGAAGAAAAAATATATAAAACAGATCTTAAAAAAGAAAAATGATATTTATTTTAGAGAAAGACTTTCAATAAATGAAATCGGTTAATCTAACAATTGTTTACTGCTAAAGCTGTTTCTCTTCGGAAATAAAAGTTCGTTTGTTGTTCGTTATACTGAAATATAACAAGGCAGCACATTCTGGCCCTGAATTTTTTTCATCACGCCTTTAATATCTTCAATTTGACTATGTTCGTAAAAAAACTTTCAGCACCGCCTGGCTACCACTATACAGAGTTAAAACCCTTCCACCTGGTAGTGGGATAACAATTCTGTAGCCTTGAGACCGCTTCTATCATGTGGAATAGCTCAAAGTTTCTATCTTTACTGGGAGATAAGTGATATTTAAAAGGCTTAATTTGCTACTTTAAATCTTATTTAGATTTTGTTATCTAACCTAGTTCTTTTTAACTGTAGAAAATAATAATTTTAGGTTGCCTTTAATTAACTCATAATTCGACTCCACACAAAAGATCTAATTTTATATTGAACTTCACAGTATCATCATCAATAATAACTTAAGTAAATTGTTTAACAATAAAAAAAAGCAAGAAGTCAATGCGGAAGTCAAAAAACCAAAGTGCTAAATTATAAAAAATCTTTCTCACATATTCTAACAAAATAATTAAAAGCCAACTAATTGTAGGTTGTAAAAAACAAATAAATAGTAATTTACTCTCGTTCTGAACATAAACTTATATTTTGTTTGGAAGTATTTCTTTGTTGTAAACGTTTCATTTATCAGTTGTGAAAATTACGTTTCATAAGACATTTAGACATACTAACTAAAGTAGTTAGCCAGACAACTGCTCTATCGACTCTACTGATCAAATCCACGGCCATTTATGACCAACTAAAATTGTGTTGGAATCAGTAGCTATCAATTGGTTAGTGTTAAATAAAAATACTTGTAACCATATAGAGCCCCAAATTAGAAAACTCAATTCAATGTAATGCATTTGGTATGCAGAGGAGTGTGCTATAATAACCACAACATACTTAACGGCCTTTATAAATTTATAGCATGAATTGTCTTACTGTAATATTATTTTAAGGTGGAGATCAATTATTTTTTTTAGAAAATAACAATTATATATTTAATTTCAAGACAATTATATTAAAAACTACTTATCTTAAAATAAAACAAAATAATGCAAAACAGTATTAAATACGTTTTGATCTAAAAGCAATAATTTTATTTTTATTCATGCTTACTTCTTAAAAAAATAATGTTACTTTCGTAACCAAAGCGTAATTTTATTATTCAATTTATTGTTACGTTTATCCCTTTTTATGTTATTTGAGTTCTTTTATTGTAAAATAATAACGCAGTACTTTAGAGTTTTGAATAAAGCTAAATGATTTATTTACTTTCAATACACAAAAAAAACATCATGGAAACTTTGTTGTCTTTACGCGCTGATGACTCAACATGAATTAATTCATTTGCCCAGCAAACAGTTCTCATATTTACAAGAATATTCTACTTTAACCCCATATTGTTGTTGTTGTTATTATCATTCAGTTTCAGCGCCTGCTTGGCTGTGTTGTATTCTGTGTTAGTTGTTTTTGTGTCTGTTGTTTACTTATTTGGTAGAATTTCTTATAAGCAAGTTGTTGTCTTGGGTGTATAAGATTTCTTAGAAAACCACGTAGTTTGTAAAATGCACGATGAGTCGTTTACTGTTTTTATTGTTAATTATTTTCTTTTAAAACCAAATAAATCATCTTTGTAACAATACATCATTTCGATTTCAAATCAGTTTTAAAATAAATTTCAAATGAATTGAATGGATGTGCACAGGCAAACATAAATATGTCAATAAAGTTAGGAATGCTCACAAGCATTCCAACCTGAGCAATGCACAACGATTTAGTTGTGAGTACGAATAAGCTTACAAATATCTTATATTGTAAATGTGAGTACACACACTGCACTAATGTTCGCTATGTTTGCCACGCTTCATATTCTGTCTGGGAAAATAATTTACCAAAATATTGTCAAATTATTTACCCACATTTAGTATAAAAATATTTGATTAAGATTATCATAATGATGCAAGCATAGAAGCGTGCTGGACTACTAGCTCACTATATAGTTTTTAAGCCGGAATACTGGCAAAACAAAAACTACTGTTTCAGTATTTTACAGGCGATCTGTACTAAAAGACCACTTTTTCATACAAAAAGTTCAGTTTTTACATGAAGATGTTGCAAAAAGCCAGCATATTTCTTACATATATACGAGTTGTTATAGATGGGATTTCATCAGACGAGTTCAAGATTAATTCAGGCGTACCGCAAGGCTCCGTTCTTTCTCCTACCTTATTTCTTATCTTTCTAACTGACCTTCTTAGTAAAACTTTCAACCCTACATACTCTTTCGCAGATGACAGCAACATTTGTCATTCATATTAATTTAATAATATACCGTACCAGTTGGAGGTGGGCTCCAAAAGGCGGAAAATGAATGATATGCTCAATCATGATCTCGCAAAAACCTCGGAATGAATAGAGTAGATTTTAATGCCCGTAAAACTCATGCATGTCATTTTCTTGTCATGAAAATTCAGTGTGATGTTCGATGGACTAAACACATTTTTCAGGTTTCTAAAGAAGCTTTTAAGTACCTCGGTTTTCTAAAACGGTGTAAGAGATACTTCACTCCATCCGATCTTCACAATATTTATACCACCTATATCCGTATAAAGATGAAATACAACTCTCTTGTATGGGCGGCACTCCAAAGTCTATTTTGGAGATGCTCGACCGCAAACAGGAGAGTACCAAGCGACTCATTGGGGACAAAAGGATATCCTACTCTATTGATTCTCAGGAACATCGACGCAATGTGGATTATATTTCACTGTTTTAACGTTACTTCAATGGTAAGTGCTTTAACGAAATTAGAAAACTTGTTTCCCAAACGTGCACGTTTCTGCGTTCAACTCGATTTTTGTTGAGAGCACATCCATTTGAATATTCCGTATGTGAAATAAACTGCCTTCAGAGGTGTTTCCTCTCACTTTCAATGTAGGAAAGTTCAAATTGGATGTCCACAAACACTATTCCCTCTTTCCTCCACCCCACAATCTGATTTCCTAGATCTGGCATAATGCATTGCATATGTAGGGGTTATCCCCCCGAGTGCTGGTCCAAAACGAAAACAGAAAAAACACACACTAAAAATTCACAAAAGCAAAAATTTTTTGCGCGACTCGGAATCAGTATTTTTCCACACAAAAATCTCACTGTTTTCAATTCCAATTTTTCATACTAAATTTTAACTTTTTTTTATTTAAAAACAAGGTACCTTTTCGCCAGAAAATACCCACTTTTTGACATTATAAAGAATCATTTTGTCACTCAAATTTTCCTAAAGAAAGTGCAGTTTTTTTCCTTTTTTAAAAACGTCTTTTGTTGCGCGAGTTTAGTTTTTTTAATAAAAAGTTAAAACATTTAGTAGTGTGATATAATTTACTGTTATAAATAAGTCAATTTACTTTTAGCATTTACCAGGGTTAACACACTTTTAATCTCCAGTTAGTTGTACATATCCAAATGTATGTCAGTTGCTTTTTTTTTGTTTCTCAACTAAAGATTTTGTTGTTAAAATTAAAATTGTTTTAGCAACGACAACTGATACATGTTGCAAGCGTTGTTCTGCTCTTAACCACCACTGATTTATAACACTTGTTGAACTTTTTTTAATGACTGACTAACTGACTGAAGATCTCGCAGACTGCTGTGATCCTCTTAAGTATTGCGCTCTAATAAAAAAAGAAGAATTTTTAACTAAAAAAAATTTAATTGTGTGTGTGTGTGAAAATGAAACATGTTAAAATTTTAATACTGGAATCTATATACGTACGAGTATCTCCTCTTCTAATCTCTAAAGACTTGTTAGTAAAATTTTCACAGCATTTAATTTGATATACATACATATATATATTTTTGTGTTTTAATGTGTGTCTGCATCTTTTCATTATTTTAAATGAAACGTAACGTGCGACTGATTTTGTATTTTATTTTTTATTTTATTTCTTTTTGCATCTCTGCACAGAAGTATTTATGCATCTTACAATGTGTTAATGGCACTAGTTTTTTTCATGTTTCTTGTTTTCTTCTTTTTTTTCTTATAAAAATACAATTTTAAAGTGTTGTATCTGGTTGGTATGGCAAATGTCACTATAATTATAACAGCTTAGAGCGCAACAACAACAACAACTAAAACATTTTTCGAAATGTGTGTCATAATTTCAGTTTTTATTCTCTGGATTACTTTAGGTTTAAATTTATGCTTGTACGGATTAACAGCAAGAACTCTATTGACGGCTCAATTTGTGATTTTATATTTGTATATTAAAAATAGATTTTAGAATTTCACAAAATTTTCGATTTTATTGTGTGAAGTAGAAAATTAAAAAAAAAAGTAACGCTTGACCGGGATATCATAACTTTCATCTTTTTTTTTAAGCAATTTTGATGTTTGGTAATATTTTTAAAAACTTTATAGATCCAAATTTATCAATTCCTCGACGATCTTAACATTTAAGGTGTCCTTATGGGGGCGTCTTTCGTTTGTTGGAGTGTGCTAGAATTTTCAGTGGTGTTAAAACTTTGTCTGAGGTCGTGTTCGTCTGTTCGTTTATAATGTCATTGTTAAAAGTTCATGTTTTGTATATTTCCATGTTTTCTTCGCCCTTTTTTGCTAGGATGTGGTAATGTCCCTTAGTGCGTGGCTGTGAGTGTCAAGGTATAATGCAAAGTTGAGTTTCTCTTTTCGTTTGTATGAGCATTTGTGTTCTGTAAATCTTGTTTTTAGTGCTCATCCAGTTTGTCCTATTAACACTAATTCCTAATCTAATCTATAATGCGGCTTAATAATGATGTTATCGCCAATCATACCAAACAAACAGCCAGTAACGACGGTAATCTCCGGAAGGTGTGACAACAGTATTTGAATTACTAGCGGAACAAAACCAAACAACTAATTTATTTTTTTTTTTTGATGTCGAAATATTTATGTGTTTAACTTTTGTAAACTTCAGATATTTCATTGTTTTCAATACGTCAGCTCGAAATACCATTTAAAAATGACGCTTCTAGCTACAAGAATTTATGTGTAATTTATTATTTAGCTTTTTACTTCAATTCTAAAGGATTTATTGTTATTCATAAGCCACCTCTCCAATTGAAAACGAAAATAATGGAATTTTGGAATACTTTAGCGTAAAGATAATATTAGTTTGGAACACGGCCATTTCTGTTAAGAGTACTTTGATAAATTTAATCTATCTCACTTTCAGGAAAAACACAAACACACAGAAGAACTGCAGGAAATAAACTATTTGACGCCTTTAGGGCACTTTTTTAATTTTTCGTGTTTTGTTTTCTCCTATTTTTAGAAGCTATAGGAATAAATATAGGTGCCCCTATAGGTTAGAAGGTAGTGTACTAGCTTGTAAATATGGGGGTTGTGGGTTCGATTCCCAACGAAGACCTTGGTTATTTTTCACTACAAAAATAAAAATTGACTGTCGGTGGGGCTGCTCAGCGATGAAGGCATAGTCGCTGGTCTGTCTATTTATATACGGCAGTTAATTTCCGACTATCCTTCTACTTTCAGCACCTCATTCATATATTCTCTATCCCTTTTCTAAAGAATGTAGCACGGTACTTGACTAAATAGGCATTGTTGCTGCCTGAGTGCTACTTCTCTTTAAAAAAAAATAAAAAAAATATATATTTTTAGATTTACTTCAATTTTTGCCAAAATTTTCACCACTTAGTGTCAACTTAAACTCGGTAAAAGGAACAAAGTGTTTTCATTTGTGCCGCATATCTACATCAATAACGTTCGCAATGTAATTAAAAGATGACGTTAGTTATACTATGTTCACATGGGCAATGAATATCGCGGTTTGCTCTCTCATTCCCGGAAACAATATAGAAAAATATGACAGCGAATCTTTTTGATTCATTGTTGAATGTTGTTGTGAACCACAATAAAATAACGTCTTCTCTAATCTTAAAAACAAGTTATCGTTTGTTTATCTGCACTATTTGTCAAAAACTGCAAACACTAAAAAAATCAAAACAACAATTGCAAAATAGACATTCATACATGTAAAAATGGAAATAATAAGAAGTGTTGTGATGTGCCGCAGAATGCGTGCAAAGTCAAAATATTTAGAGTATTCAAAAATGAATAAATGAAATATATTTTTCAATAACTAACTTGCCTTTTTTATACATTTTTAACAATTAAAATTCGCACGAAATATTTATGTGTGAGCATGTAAAAGTTACAATAGTTAAACGTAAAACGAAACAAGAAACAAGTCGTATAAACACCATGGTTAGGTATTGTAGTTCAGAGAGCGAAACAAGTGATTAAGTTTGCTGTCTAAACATGGTATTAGTATTTTTAAGTATTTTAAATAATAAAGAATTTGCTTCCCCTTGTCTGTCATCGAGGTCTCAGTGTTTTTTTTTTTATTTTCTTCTCTTTAAAATCAACAAGTTCTAAACTCATATTCATGTTTTAATGTTATTTTCCTAGAATTTCATCTTGAATTTTATTTATATTTATGATTCCCAAAGCAGTTATGATATCTTTATTTAAAAGCGTATTTTTGTGTTGACTAATTGTTTCCGAGATTTAAAAAAAAATGCTGATTAAATATTATCAAAATAGAATATTTTGCAAATTTATGTTTTAAAAGAACCAACTTGATTATAATGAAAACTAAGCAAAATTTTATATTGAAAAAAGCCTATTTTAAGAAACTTCGAAGAATTGAAGCACAAACAAAACTTTGTTAAGGGTCATATCTCTAAGATATTGAAATCCCAAGCAATATTTTAAGAAAAAGAAGCAACGCTTGGACTCTTTGTATTGTCTTGGTTTTTTCTTTTAAATCCCTGCAATTGGTATAAGTTATACGTGGACCATTTTATTTATATATACATATATATAGACGTATTATGCTCGATGGGCTCCCCTGATAAATTCTGTAATATAAGCAAAGCTTGCTGATGTTTATTAAAACGTATGTATGTATATGTACATATGTAAGTAAATTTTTTATATAAATATATTTTTATGGTATAAATTTATGTACTTTTATGGAAAAAAAAAAACGTTAAAAAGGATTTAAACTTTTTATTTTTTCCATACAATATACATATTTCAAAGTGTTGAAAAACATGCAATCTATTTACGTACTTATGTACATGTGATTTTATTGTGAATTTTAAATAAAGTAAGATTTTTTTCCCCAAAATTGTGACGGTATTATCTCTAAAACATCTGGCAGCTATGTATAGTAATGAATTAAAAAAAATCTTCAAACATAAAAATACTTTTTGACTGTTGACATGTTAGAACAATGTTTGGTTTCGCCGAACTTGAATTGTTGCCTCTCTTCATTTTGTCTTTTATTTTGTTTTCTGTTTGTTTTGTGTTTTTTTATTTAATTTGAAAAATGTAAAAGCACCTAAACTCTGCAGGTAAATATGTCTTAATGGCTTCAAAAGAACTAAAACAAAAGCTTAATCGAGTTTTCTTTAATAAAATTCTTTTTACAACAAAGGCTTGATAAGTTAGATTTATATCTGGTTTTTTGAACAATTCCGTGACTATTGATTGCAGGCCATTATGCAACTGCCTATGAGCAATATTACAACAGTGTACGTATACTGCTACCGTAGCCTCTCTAAAAATTACCATTAAGCCTGCCTTTATGTAGTTGTATCTCGTATCCGTTTCAGATTTAAAGCTATTCTGTGTTCTGTAAACAAAGTTTCAAGTTCAAGTTACAGCATTTAATTCTCTTTTTTTAACATTTAGTTTGCTTCTCCTACTGCTTAAGTACTTATTCTTTAAGCCATATTAGTGTTATCTTTTTTACAGAGTCACGCATGTACTATCCTGAGATTGAGCTGACCTTTACAATGAGAAATTTTATGTATTGAACCTGATTCTGCAACAGGTAATGAGATGCTATCAAGTTTAACTTGTTGAAAATATACTTGCAATCGATCTTCCTGTCAAAAATTAATCGGTAAAAGCAGTAACTAATTCATTTTTCCTAGGATATCTTTTATTTTTACGAGTCTGTTATTATCTCGAAAGTTAAACTATTCACTACAGTCGATTCAAACTTTCAAAGTTTCTCCAATTTTTTCACCGTTTTGCTTACCATCGGATTAGCTTTTTATCCATTAATCTACTGGTACTTTCATCTCCTCGTTTTGCGTTTCTTCATGTACTTTAAATCCTACCAGTTTCAGTTTTTACTGCTTGATACAAAGGTTTCTACACCACACTGGGTAGACGCCTCTTCCTGCAACTTCTTTCTTGACAATTGAATTTTCGGAAGTAATTTCTTTGCATTTTGTAGAGTATGGCTTTCCGTCATCAGCCATTTGTTTTTGAGCAAAATATCGACCAGTGTGGAGCTCTATGTCATACGTAGACTAATAGTTTAACAAAAGACCGGAAAGTGTTCCTTTGTCACCGTTTTGCTTACCATCGGATTAGTTTTTCGTCCATTAATCTACTGGTACTTTCATCTTCTCCTTTTGCGTTTATTCATGTACTTTTAGTTCAACCATTTGTATATACCATTTGTGGTATATACAAAGATTTATATACCACACTGGGTAGACGCCTCTTCTTCTTGACAATTGAATTTTCGGAAGTAACTTCTTTGCATTTTGTAGAGCATGGCTTTCCGTCATCAGCCATTTTTTTTGAGCCAAATATCTACCAGTGTGAAGCTCTATGCCATAAGTAGACTAATAACTTAACAGAAAACCGGAAAGTGTTCTATGTCCGAATAATAGAAACTAAGGTCTCTGCTACCTACACAAATCTGACATACAATTTTTAGGTACAGTTTAAAGTTTTGCTTTTAAGAAGAGGAATAAGGCAAAATTCCAAAAAATTTCAGCTGGCGACCAATTTTATTCTAAATTCAAACAACTTTTCAATCAATCAATTTACTTTCATCTTTGTACAAAATTGAACAAAATTAATGATTAAATTTACAAAAAAAAAAACTTTAATATATAAATATGTTACACCCACTGGTGTAAAACATCACAAAAACCTAGAAGATCTGCTTGTTTGTATTATGGATTTCAGTAGTTTATTGATGTAATAAATCAACAGCATGATGCAGTGTATCGCCAACAGTTACAGTTCCATTTTAAACTTTGCTTTTTGTGACCCACATTTTTTACACCAACGAAACGGAAACACCTAAAAATTTATTAATTTTCTCATATTGCTTAAATTGATTCTGATTTGCATTTTAGTTTAACGAACATCTGGAGAGTTGGATGAATTTAAACGAAGATTAATTTATTAATACAGAAAAGAGCAAAAACCAAATCACTTTTTAATAAGAGTTGTAAAAATATTAGACAAGTTGATAAATATCTTTTAACCATTTAAATAAATTTGTGGGCTAAATGGAGAATATTTAAGGGAACGGAAATATAAATAATATATTTTACACTTTTATTATATTTATCGAGTAGGTTGAATGATTAGCATTTAATAATTTCATTATAAAATTTATTGCAGCTTCGTTTAGTATAAATTTATGCCTGTTAAGATAAATTGTTATTTAGCCAGCAGAGACATGAACCAGTTTTATTATCATGAATCATTTTTATATTTATAAAACACTTTTAGTTAGTTTAGAGACGTGTCCGAAGAACCTTTGAAAAAACAATTAATTACGTTTGAAAAATAAAAACAAACATTAGGAAAATTGTTTAAAAAAATTAGAAAAATTAGAAGAATTCAACGAGTAACTAATTATTAAGAATACACACAAAATAGAAGAATTAATTTAGTGTTTAAATTAAAAAAAATTTTGTTTATGACAAATCTTTTGGTTGTTGATAAAACTTTATTTGTGATAATTTCTGTGATCCTCGTACAAGTGAAATTTTAGTGCAAAAACATTTTAGCTCTATTCCTTTGTATATATTTTAGTTTTTACTTTTATTATTTAATTTTTTTATCATCTTATGCTTTACAAATTTCTTTTTAATTGTAACACAAATAATTCGTAAAAAAATTTATTTTTATGAAACTTCGCCTTGTGATTTAGATGGCGTTTTTGCGAACAAATTTCATTTTTAATCAAATTTTTTCTGTTATCGTCTTAAGCTTTAAACTTCTTAATAAACATGGCTCTTGTTCTGAAATTTTCATACATTTTTTTGTGATAAATGACGAAATATGAAAAAATAAAAATTATTTACAAATTTTGTGTTCACTAACGTATTTCTTCCACAAATACATTGCCGTTTGTTTATACGATCTTCAAAAGCAAATATCTCTATGTTTTTACATTTTTTCAACTTCAAAGTATTTTGTTGCAGAGGCGCCACTACCTGCTAAAGTAAATATACCATAAAACGAAACTTATTCTTTGCTAAAATTTTACAAAAATGTTCCATAAGAACTTTACCTAAAACAATTTCCAATTGCACCTTAAAGTAAATACAATAATCATGTTGTAAATACTGGCGTTAATTGAAGTGTTTGTTACAAAATTTACACTTTTCGTCTGTGTAATAAATCTTGAAACCAGCATTTTGTTGTAATTTTGTCATGTGTGTTAAAAACGTCTACAAAACTCCCCTTCTTAATTAAATATTAATAAAAAAAATCTTTGCTGAGATTTAATTTTTTTTTAAACAAACATGGAAATAAAAATAAATGTAAACACCAACAAAATAAGAAAAACAACAATACAAAAGAAATAATATTTAAACAATTGTTTTTTTTTCCAAACGAATGCGGGCTTTTAAGTTTTTGCTAAAAACAAAAAATAAATAAATTAAATCTCACATTTATCAAGAAATGGAACTCTGCAATACACAACAAATAACACAGGCCGAGATACGAATAGAGATATTGAGCATGTGAAGAGTAAATAGAGAATGATTACAAAGCATAGAGGGGAGTATTCAATTGGCAATAAACTTGAATTTTATATGAAATAAGATCTTCTTATCTTTATTTTTGTGTAAAATTGTATTTAAATTCCCTACTAAATTTATTACGAAATATAGTATTTATAGACAAGTAAATGTGCTTCAAATTCTTGTTGGTTGGGTTAATTAATTTTATAGGGTGTTATACTTAAGAGTTTGATATTCGATAAGCGAACTGAAATCAATCTGTTCATTACATTTCTTCTCACAATTTTGGTTAGCAAATTCTCTAATAATACAATAAGTCGTTTAACTCGAACGAATTGATTAACTAGGCTTCATGATTCTTAAGCCAGTTTAAAAGAACACAAACAACTTTCTGCCTTTTAAATGTGACAAACAGCGGTACATAACTGGTTAACTTGCTAACCTTTCGTATATATCTTTTGTTTGTTTAAAATCTCTTGTTTTACAACTCTTTCACTCCCTTTTCAGCTTCTCTTGTTACGCTAAAACCATGCGACTATAGCAGTAGCAGCGATTCCTAATTACTTTCACCAGTGATCGGAAAGAGATTTGTCATCTAGTACTGCAGAAAAGCTTCAAGAAATCAAAACATACAATTTTAAGAATATCACTATTAAAGGCCTTCTTTCAGAAACCGAGCTAGCGATAAATTAACAATATAACTGACAGTTAAAAGGAATTTGAGGCAATCATCACTTGTTTGCTAAATAAAAAATATTACTTAATATTAAATCAACTAGATAGCTGAATACAAGTGAATTGTATACGATTGTCGATGTGGTCTAGAAACTTCATTTGCCGTTTTCAGCATTAGCTATTGTCAGCAGTAGCTTTTCTTCGTTCTTTCTTACTTTCCTAATAGTTTAACTATAGTTGGCTTAAAACTAATCAAACATAGTGAAAATCAATTCTTCCCCGGCATAACTTTGGAACCTTTACACTAAACACACAAAAAAACACCTGATAAATGTCTTTTAGATTTTTGTTGGCTTCGTTCAATGTAAAATATGTATTTAGTTATAACAATCCTATAAAATACGATACTTGTAATTTATTTTCATTCCCTTAAGAACTTTAAATAAGCACATATTTAACAAGCACTTTTCTTAACAAAAATACCAAAAAATTCTTGAAATATCTATTTTAAGATCTTCAAATGTTTTGACACAATAGTCATATATTGATTTGTTGGTTGTCTGTCAAATGCGTGAGCCACTTAAAATTGACTATAGAAGCATTGTTACCCTTTCACTTTTAAAGTTGAAAAAAAAAACTTTTTTTTTTAACAATTGATGTTATCCGATACCACCACATGGCAAATTTCGCGTAAGAATTTGATATTGAAGCCTTACAAGGATCAACTGGTGCAGGAATTGAAGCCAACCGACCATTTATCTTGCCATATATTCGCTCAATTCATTCAGAAACAACCGGCTGGTTGCGAAGCCTTTGCATGCTCAACACGTCACTGTATGGTGCGCTATGTGGTCTGGAGGCATGATTGATTTTTTGCGAAGATAAGGCTGGAAATGAGCTAACGGTCTGTGGATCACGCTGTCGTGAGATGCTAACAACTGAATTTCGGCCTATTATTGACGACTTGGATACCACTGTCATGTGGTTTCAATAAAACTGTGCCACATGTCACACAGCCAATGAAATGATGAATTTATTGCAATCCAAATTACCAGATCGCATAATTTCACGACAGTCAGTAGTTAAGTTTTTTTCGAAGATAAGGCTGGAAATCCGGAAACGGTCAATGGATCACGCTGTCGCGAGATGCTAACAACTCAATTTCGGCCTTTTATTGACGTCTTGAATACCACTGACATGTGGTTTCAATAAAGCTGTGCCACAGGGATTATTTTTGGCGGGGCTATGTTAAGGACAGAGTCTATACGGAGGCAATCAAAATCGATTTCTTTCTTCGTATGGCTACCTAAGGCTATGTTGTACGTTATAAACATCATTTTATTAACTAACTAATATGTTAAATAGGAATACGGGAAATATTCAAAATCAAACATTACAGAATTGTTTAGACGATGTCCGCACCACTTTCAAAGAAAATTACTCTTATAAAGGTGTTCTAAGTTTTTATTTTGTTTCTTCAAAAGACTTTATCAGCTTCATGTTCATTCATTCATACATATGTGTGTATGTATGTGCGTATATTTCTGTAAATAATCATTTCCTTTTATTCTTTAATTTAATAAATTTAAATTTATTTAAAGCTCTTCATTTCATGTCATAACCTAAATGACACTTTATTCTTTTTGTTTTGACTTTAATTTCATCGTGCTTGTGATAGTATAATCTTTACTTAGTTTTTGTTTTTCTTCTTAGCACTTTTATTTATTTATTCATTTCTTAAAATCTTATTCATAAATCTGACAATTGCAGATAAAACAATATAAATGGTTTTGCTTTGTTTCTCATATTAAATATAATCTTTCAAGTTTGTAAAACATTTTTTTTTGTATATAAAACAGCCCCCTGTTCCCTGTCTATAGTCGAATACAAGTACAATTACATATTTTTTACATACGGTACAATGTGTTCGATCATGTGAATGGATTTGTATCAAAAAATAAGGAGTGTGTAGGAGTGTGCCATGTTTGTAGGTGCTTTCTTATTGATAATGAAGATAACCATGCACAGTGGGTCGTTGGGCGGAAAGTTTTAAGCAAGGTGTGTTTGTTTAAAAGCTTTAAAAAAATATCTAGAACCAACTAATTATTTTCCCTAAACAAAAAGTTTCTATCAAATTTCTATCATTTCTAATGAATTTTGACTGCGTTAGAATCCATTGTTTTTTTCTAATTTATCTTAAATGTTAGCGAAAATTCTTATCTTCACAGTATTTCGAAACTCTGTAAAAACCACGGCTGCTTCCTGGAAAATACTATAGTTTTAGAGGACTTTTTAAAACTGGGTTTAATCTGTTGATTTTTTAAGTTATTTTTTATTTATTATTGCAAAATTCTGATATCACAACCAGTAATGAATCTGAATCTGAGGTCAAATTTCCATCTTCATAATTCGAGAATTTTATAAGATGAAAATTATTCGACTATAAGACTATAAGCGTTCCAATTGAGCAGATATATAAAATTTTAAAATAATTTTAGAGAATTAAAAATAATTATTATTAATCTGCCACACCCGCCCAACCATAATCGTAATCGTTCGATAGCGTTAATCAAATTTTCATTGCAATTTAAAAATTCTATTGTCGTTTCCTAACCAAGTTCTTCAGTTCTTCAGATGAACCAAGGTTAGTATGGTACCAGTGACTTGTGTCGAGCAGATTTTAGGAGTAATGAATCAAAAAACTCGCCGGCGTCTGAAATGTGCCTGCTAGCTCATAGAAATCAGATAAATAAATATAAAAAACTTTGTGTTACAGTGTTATATTTTTTAAACTGGCACTGAACGAAAAATTTTCATCTACTTGATTTAAACGATTATTAGTAATTGTTGTAGAGGTTTCCATCTTTCTATCGAACACATACATGAGATCTGCACGATTCGGTTAAAGCAAAAAACAAAAAAATCACTCGCAGTTGTTGTATGACAAGACAAGAGTTAAGTGAAATTAACTGCGTCTCTCCATTAACGGAAAGTTAAGAAAGCGGCACTTAAGAACTCATATGTATTCTTGACATTTAATACCCTGTGTCTATAACTGAATTTATTGTTTGGCGGTAAAAGTTTTTTTATTGAATTGAAATTATATTACTAAAAAGTTTGAAAAATTAGTAACAATAGTGTATCATTATTAGCTTATATTCCTCCCCGGGGGCAGACAGTCTTCATGGATCTCTTCCCCATCTTGATATGTGCCATCGGGGGAAAAAGGCGATACAAGTCGTCTGGACTAGCAGGAGTCCGAAACTGGAAGAGACATAGGGCTCTAGAAGTCCGACCAGAAACTTATTCACACACAGGTGGCACGGGAACCAGTTGCGCGATAGGCTACGGCCCTGTTCTAGTTATTGGTGAGGCCCTTCGGGGATCAAAATGGTGGCTGAGATGTAATCGGGCTTGAAAGAAAATTCCGAAGAGATGTTAATCAAAAAGTTAGCATCCAATATCCTAGCTAGCTTGACCATGCAACAGGCCCAAAAGTTGGATAGTCCCCAACTGTTCAGTAAAGAGTGGGGACACGGCCTTGCTGCCGTTCACTCCAAAATTGCAACTAAGGCGTGTATGCACCTAGTATACATGCGTCTTGGGGCATGGGTGGACGCTTTTCCCCTACGCAGTGATAAGACCACCGTTAGATGAAGGCCTCGCGGCCAGGTGTTGACGTTAATACTATCACGTACCAGTGGTAAGTACTCTAGCAAATCCAACAAATCAGTTTCCAAATTTGTTTTACATGACGTCAAAGGCTTTTGAAAAAAAAATTTCGTTTTAATTTTCCCACTGTGCGCTGCTACTTAATACTGTTTATTTCCACTACAGGGCGATAAAATGTAAATGTAATAAAAAAAAAGACAATAGGATCACAAGGCATGAAAGAAAAAATACAAAACAATTTTTTTAAGAATAATAAACGTGCGACTTCAAGTCTGCCAACAGGCATATTTTTCGCTCTTGCTTATTTGTCTTTCTTCAGATAGAAGAGTTGATTTAGTGAGAGCAAACAGCACAAAAAAAATCAAAAAGGAAAATTAGGAAAATGCAAGACAAGCACATAAAAAGACAAATTATAATGAAAGGAATATAAAAATACATTTATAGTGTTGTTGTGGTCATTGGTAAACATCATTTTCGTTTCAGTGATGCCTAAGTTTTTTTTTTTGCCTCTGCTACCGAATGTGACACATTAAATGGGCGCTTAGCTCGTGGGCCAGTAATTTTACGAATTGAGTAGATGCGCATAATTTATAATAGGTTTTTCATTAAATTTCAAAATTAATTTGTTTTTTAATTTTTAAAAACTTTTGTTGTTGTAAATGCTAAAGGGAAATGCTTTCAGCATAAGAGAGTGAGAGCATGTTTGTTAATAAAAACAAAAACAAAAATTAAGGGGGAAATTTTTATTTCCTACACACTATTTGGTTATATGTTGCATTGCATTATTGCTGGTGCCGCTGCAAATGCTATTGTTGTTGTTGTTTTAGATTTTTAAAATATCATCCATAGCAAAAACAACAGCAACATTATAATACATATAATAGGCAAAACAAAAAAGTGAGATTATTTATTAAAATTTTTTTCTCGTTCTTAGTTGATGTCCGCCGCCGTCGTTTGGCTGAATATTTTGTAGAGATTCAGTTGAAAATTTGCTCGCGGTCAGAACATTTGTATAACGCCGCCTTATTGACTAACAGCCTGACCAAAACCAAAAAAGAAAAGAAAATTACTAGACATTTTACGTTTTATGTTTGGAATAAATGAATTTTAGCAAAAAAGTTTATCTTTCAAATATAACAGCAGTTCAAACGCCAAAATGAATGAAATCTGTTGAGTGTTTTTTTTTTGTTTTTGTTTTTTTTCTTTGGCACGAGTTTTTCCGCAAGCTGAAAATTAGTAAATTTCGAAAATAATTTTAAATACAAGCTGTCTGCATGTGTGTGTGTGTGTGTGTTTGTATATATCTAAAGGCATTAAGATAAATATATTTTGATTACAACTCTTAAAATTAAAAAAAAAAATTAAAAATGAAATAAAAATCCAGTGAAATCACAAAATTGTTTAAGGAGCCCTGTCTTTTTGAATATGTTGCAGGCTAAGAATTGTTGCAAATATTTGAAACATACCGTTGCGCGAAAATCTCCAAAAATAAATGTAATTTTAAAGTAGTTGTAAATAGTTTAGGGCAAAAAACGTGAAAATATTTATGGCGAAACACAGACGACTTGTGAACAAAAATAAAAATAAAATAAATAACAGGAAAAATAAAAAGAGAAAAATTTAATTAAAGTGAAATGTAAAAATAAGTTTTTTTTTAAATAAGCTGAAAATACAAAATAAATTATTTTTTAAATTTCTAAAATAAAATGAAGTAAAATATATCTACTAACGGCGGCGAAGATATACTAACACAAGTCCGAAAATTAAAATTAAAAATATACGAAACCTTTAGGATGGATCTAAACCCTTATTGTTGGATTTAAATTAAAAAAAAAAGAAATGTTAATACATCATTTAGAAAAAAAAAACAAAAATGTCACAAAAGTGCAGTGTTTTGTCTATAAATGTGCAAGAATCTTGATAACAAAAAAAATACGTTGCTTGAAGATTTTTTTACTAGAAAACGATATCTAGTCGTACAATATCGTTCATTGAACTGGTAAAGTAGGTTATGGAAAGGAATATATTATCTGGGTATGATTTGGTTTGCGAATATACCGGTTTCGTCTATATGCCATCTTCAGTGTTCTCTCTATATATTATATTATATATTATCCGCTTATGAATCAGGGACTACACCACATAAGAGATCTGTTAAAAATTATCCTTCAAAGGAGTACTTCACTAGTCAATCACACATTAAAAAGTGCAGTTTTTGAACACAACTTTATTAATTTCCTTGCAATACGTAGCGACCACAATTTGCTTTGTGTTGATAATTCTATGAGTAAATAGTATTGAACTGCGTACTGGCGAAAGTGACTAATTCTGTATGCCTCTCTGATGTTACTCTTTTTCGATTAAAACGCGATAACTTATTAATTCTTTAAGTCTGATCATTGGCCAACTTAAGGAATTAAAATAATTGATAGGACTACAATCTCTGTTCCGTTTACTTGAAGGGTTTTCTTAGGAAGGTAACTTTTGTGTCATACCCTTTTGCTTTTCTCTAAAGTAACGTTTACACACATAACCCTGTTAACTATGTGCTTAAATTTGCTGCTTTAGGTGCGCAGGATTCCCTGAGGAAGCTGGAAAATGCTTTGTATCTTTTAATTTAATCAGTAAAACATTTGTATGTAGTTTGAGTAGGTTCAAGGCAGATTGACGATTTTACATTTAGTCTGTTGTATGCGATCTAAACAGTAAAGACATAAAATTTAATAAAGAATCGCTTATTTTCCCTACGACTCCTATCTCCTTTAGCCATATACTAATTTCACACTTGTGTTTTTGAACGCGTTTAAGCAAAATGTTTTAAAATTTAAACACAGCCGTTCACACTATAATTGAGATGTTTAAGCCTGACGATTTATCTGCTTTTTTTAAATAAAAATGATTTTTTGTAGTGAAAACAGCCGTTTTAGTTGGGAATCAAACCCAAACCCCAGACAAATTAGCTAATCACACTACCTACTACCATATAGCGGCAAAAAGGCACTTAGCACATCCCAAAATTAAATGAAATTCGGAGTTGTATTTGAAATTTACGTGTTTAACGACGTGTTGAAATCAAAAACAACTCATTTGAGATGTTTAACAAAACACGTCAATGTATGGTAAAACATCTGAAAATCGACGTGTTTAATGCTTCAACACGATTGAAATGTTAAATACGCTAGGTGTGAACATAGTATTAGACTCCAATCATTCAAAAAGAACGATACCAAATCTTGAACTCGTTTGCGAAATTAAAACATTAAAATTTAGCTTTAATAATTGTTAGAGATTTTTGCTTTTTGTCTTTAGGAAAGGTAAATTGACATAAAATTACTTTCATTCATAGCGCATTGACACATAGGTTAATTTTAAGCCTATTCAAACTCAATATAAAATCAAGTGATAGTTTTCTCATTTATCTAATACAATGATAGAGAGATGGTATTCCATATATACCTTTTTATTAATCAGCTTAACAGCTTTAGAAGAATATGCATAAAGTTTCTGTCTACCTTGTATCCATGGCCCCTAGTGAGGGTTGCTCTTTCAAAATTAACACTATTTCTGAGATGATTAGTTTTGATCATCAGGTTGGTCGGAAATTTCATGACTATCGCTTTATTTGCGACAGGTCTAAGTCTGAGATAGTAGTGAGCATAAGAAGATCGTTATGAGTATGACGTTCTGAGAAGTTCAATGTATTCATCAGAAATGTGTAGATCCAGTACCATGTAAATATATTACTACGCTATCCTTTACACTATTGTTTCATTTCAGGAAACAATATTGATTATTATCTCTGTGACTTAACCTGAGCATCTGCTTCAACTTTAAAATATCTGGTGCGTAGTCTCCTTAATGAGACCAAATTATATTTAAGTCTCATAGATAATTTTTTAATACTCTTAAGGTTAAAGTTTTATGTTATTAAAATGTATAACAAACTGGTAGAACATAATTTGAATTATGACCTCTTGGCCCAATTTGTCCTGTTCTAGTTTGCATAATAAAAAAAAACTATGATCTTTCCAGCAGCCATAAAGTCATATGAAAAATGAAAAACTTTTTTCAGTATTCGGAAAGATTGAATAATTTTGATCATACTAAACAGTTTTTAAGCTATAAAATATATGTAGCGAAGAAAGATTTTCAAATATTATTTATTAATATTTATTTTTATTATAAAAAAAATTCTGTCTAGCTTTTGTAGTCAAAACAAACCATAAATTGTGTAGCAAAAAGCAAAAATATTCAATAGTTGAAGCGAATTTGTTAGCGAAAAAAAATTGGCAAAACACATCAGTTTACTAAATAATTCACTAAAAAAAATCTTGAGACCATTGTGAATTAAATATAACAAAAAAATGGTTACAAAAAAATAACCAAAAATATAAAAAAGTATTAAAAAATATAATGATGCAAAAGTATCTCTTACAAAACACATTTTAACAGAACATAGAATACAAGGAAAAGTAAACAAGCAAAATAGCTGAGATGAACAAAAAAAGACTATAAAACTAATAAAATATTTTTACCACACATTTTATTAAAATAAAATTAAACAATTTTATTACCTAAAATAAAAATAAAGATTAAATTTTATCTTAATAAACAAATCATCTTATTTGTTATTAATAGCTTAGCCACGCTAACTTAACATAAGTGCTATAAAATATAGAAGTCATATAGTAAATATAAAGTATTGAGTTCAATTTATATATATTATTTCTTTATTTATTGCGAATTTTAATTTTAAAAATAATAGAAATAAGCAAAACTAAGCCAAAGACGGATTAAAAAATATCTTATAGTTATAAATGACAAAAATAAAATAAAATATTATTAAAGACGTCCACTTTCTTTGTCTACTTATAATTTGTTAAAATATGTTTCAAAACATTTGATGCTGCATTATATAGCTGCGGTTAAAAAAATAGCATTGAATGCAAGAATCGATTGTACATATGAATTTTTCTTCGATTTAGTTTCCTAGTTATTCCCATGACGCATAATAGGAATATGTCAATTCAACCTAAAAAAAATTTGTGTAACTTTTATTGAATTTTTGTTGAAAAGATTTACAACTTCAGGTGAAGTATCAAAATCTGCACGGTAAAAAAATAGCGCTTTTCATTATAGACTTTAAAAAATGCACCAATATTTAAAATAAATAAAATAGAAAACAAATAAAATGAAGCTGATGAAACAAAAAAACATACTAACATTTTGTTGTATGACCTTTCTTGGCCATACGGCCAAATTATCACATTTTTCTTTAGGTATTTTCGCCCACGATTCTTTCGCTATAGCACAAAGATGCTCATTGTTAGTGGGTATTATTTGAGGTATACTTTTTTTACGTCAGCCCTGCGCTGGCCACTGCATGATCTCAATATTGTTGTCAATGAACCACTGATGTGCCTTTCTGTTTGTATGTTTTCGGCCGTTATCTTGTTGGTCAAATCAGTGGCATTTGTACACAGTGGAACTGTTTTTAGGCTACAGGCTTTCAAATTGTGTTCTCGAAATCGATTGCGAACAGTTTCCACACACGCCTCTATCTGTAGCTCCTTTTTAAGCTCTGTGACTGGCTTAAAAGGGTCCTTTTTGGTTTGGCCAACCAAACGTTTAACCAATAAGTTTGACATTGCTGGTTTTCTCCGACGCATTTCTTGTGTTTTTTCATGATAGCATTTCGTATCATTTTGTTAGAGCATTTAAGTAACTCTCCTATTTCCGCATAGGTTTTTACCTTCCGACGTGCAATGATTTCCGCGTCCCATATATATAAATTTTTTAAACAATTTTATCACTTCTATTTAATATTTTTATTAACAAACACCTCTTTAACAATTGGCTTTGCGACAAATTAAATAATTAAAATAAAAAACTAATATTAAGTTCACACTTGTGTTTTTGAACGCGTTTAAGCAAAATGTTTTAAAATTTAAACACAGCCGTTCACACTATAATTGAGATGTTTAAGGCTGACTTTTTTCTACTTTTTTTAAATTAAATGAAATTCAGAGTTGTATTTGGAGTTTAGGTATTTAACGACGTATTTGAATTAAAAACAACCCATTTGAGATGTTTAACAAAACACGTCAATGTATGGTAACACATCTCAAAATCGACGTGTTAAATGCTTAAACACGATTGAGATGTTAAACACGCTAGGTGTGAACATAGTATAAAACATTGTTTGATGTTTGTTTTTTACCGTTAGGTTATGTACCTCACTATCATATAAAAAAATCCCTAATAATGAGAGCTTAAATATTTTTCAGAGAGATAATAAAGATAACATTACATCACAGTAAGGACTGTATAACAAAAAATTAGTATCATCAAATAGCAGTGCTATTTTTTTACCGGCACTGTATTTTAGATATATAAAATAACAGTCCTTAAGTCTTCTAAATTATAATATTTACATAAGCATACTTAAGTAACTTTGAGATACTCAAGTAGTTTTGAAATGTTTGTATCTTTTAGAGCACTAGTAAATATTGTTTATGCATTAGTATTTTTAAAATGCCAAAGTTTCCGTAAGATACGCACGTTCTTTTCAAAGATTCGAAATAATATTTTTTAAGATACCAAAGCAGCTATAAATTACATTTAAAATTTAAAAACAGTATATATTTAAATTGATTAAGTATTTTAAGCATATTAAAACGTTTACAAAATACTTTATTTGTAAAATATATAAGTATCCATTAAGCACTAGAGGTTATTTAATGTATTTTGTATACTATAGAACTTTTTGTAGTTCTTTATCATCTTTAAGATATTATATAACTATTTGGATGCTGTAGCTTTTTGAAAATACTCTAGGAGACTTGAATTTCTTTAAGCTTTTTTAAGATACAATAGAACCCTTTGGCCTCTTAGGCAACTTTAAAATACTTTAAAAACCTATGATGCTTTTTAACTCTTTTAAGATATTAAAAAATTCTTTGGTTTTTTTAATATCTTTAAGATGCCTTAGAACTGTTTAAGTGCTTTGGCATCTTAGAGATAATTTAATATCGATTGGATTATTTAACAGTAAGACATTGATGAAAAATCATAGCCAAATATTCTAGAACTTTGTAGGTTCTTAAGCATAATTTGGATGCTCTAAAACTTTATGGGTTTTTTAGCATTTTTAAGATACTCTAACACCTCATAGAGTGCTTAGCATCTTTGGTGCTATAGTATCTTTGAGATTTCTTAGCATCTTTAAAGTAGTATACAATTTTGTGGATGCTTTATCATCTTTTAGATACTCTAAAACTTCGTGGATTCGTCAGCATTTTTAAGATAGTCTTAAATCTAGTGGGTTCTTTAACATTTTTTAGATACTCTAGAACTTTTTTCGTTCTAGCATCTCTAAACCTCTGGTTTCTTAAGCATCTTAAGATATGTTAAAATCTTTAAAATCTTCACAATTTAAGCTTTGTTTCATATTTTTCTTATAAATTAATTAATTATAAAAATAAAGAAAATTATGTAAGAAACTATACTAACAATATAAAATAATAATAAAAATAATAATAATTATATGCGGGTAATATTTTCAATGTTCAAGTTAATTCTATAATTTAGTTTCAACCACAATAAAGCTATGCAATGTGATGTCAAAACGTGTCGAAATAAAAAATTATAACCGTAAACTATGGCCTTAAGTTTTTAGTATACTTTTCATTTTAAAACATGTAAATCAAGTGTAATTGTGTTTCAGACACTTTTATTTCTTTGAGATGACTAGTCTTATTTCAGTGATTCAAAAAGATTTTCCTTCTGAATTCTTCATGTTAAAAATTTTATTACAATGTTATCTAGAAATTAAAATTGTGCCTTTTTTAACTTTTAAATATTTCAGTTTAAGTTTTCTTTAAAAAAAAATATTTTTATGCCCAGATTCTTTTCTCTTTGAAAAATTTCTGCTTTAAACCAAAATAAAATGACAAGAAACTCCTCAAATTTAGTAATAACAAAAAAAAGCATTCGAAATTAAAGTGAACACAACAAAAGAAATGTAATTTTTTAATGCTTTTTGCAATGAATATGCAGTAGCGTAAATTTCTATGCAGTCATAAATTTTTTCAATAAAATTTACAATTAACCACAATTCAGACAAAACGGAGACATATAAAATATGGTGCAATGTAATAGCAGAGGAAAAGATTACAACATTAAAAATTTAAATATTCATTCATAATGCCGCAATTTATGGTGTTATTCTTTCTCTCTCTCTCTCTCTCTCTACACACACACACACACACACATATATATATATATATATATATATATATATATAGTGACAATTGTTAAGTTTTGCTTGTAAATGTAATACAAACACTGAACAGAGTATTAAATGAGTTAATACTTTTATGGAAAAAGATATTTTTTAGAAAAAATACTCAATTAATCTGTAGTTAAAAAAACTAAAATAAATGAAAATACAGTTAATTTTATTCTATCTACGTAAAAGTGAAAAAGTTTCTTTTTGCAATCTGTAAACATAATTTCTTAATCTTAATGCACAAGAGGAATGAGCATAATATTTATAGTTTCCTACGTTCTATACAGCTGTCATTTCCTTCGGTGTAACTGTTTGTTCGGTATGACCGGCGAGCTTTTAATGTGATGGCATCATTGCCATGGCGTGTACAAGACTGTACTGGTGAGTCAGTTTTCGGGTTTAGGTAACGGGTTTTTCAATTGTGGCAACACCAACAACATGATACTTTTGACATTTAGTATTCGTAGCAAATGCATTGGCAATTGTTACAATGAATTTAATTTCACATGAAAATCGCATTAAAATAATTGAAATCCTCTACGAAAATGGTGGTTCTGTTAAAGTTACATTTCGTAAAATTCGAAATACTTTCAAACAACATAACGTCCTTCTGAAACCGCTATTAAGAATTTAGTCCTTAAATTTAAGTCGACAGGCTCTATACAAAATATGCAAACACAAATTCGTGTTAGACCGGGTTTTTCAACTGAAAACATTGCAGCCGTAAGCCATAGTGTTGAAGCAGATTCAAATTTGCCAATTCCTCGACCTTCAAGCCTTACAAGATTCAACTGATGCAGTAATTGAAGCCGGCCGACCATTCATATCGCCGTACATTCGATCAATTAAGTCAGGAACATTTCTGAAAAAAATCATTTTTTTGACAGCAAGCAAAATTGCTGCATTTGGGCTTCTAAAAATCCTAGAGCAATTATTGAGAAGCCTTTGCATGTTCAACGTGTCACTGTATGGTGTGCTATGTGGTCTGGAGGCATGACTCGGCCTTCCTTTTTTTTTGAAGGTGAGGATGGAAATGCAGTAACGCTGTCGCGAGATGCTAACAACGCAATTTTAGCCTATTTTTGACAACGTGGATATCAGTGACATGAGGTTTCAACAAAACGGTGCCACATATCATATAGCCAATGAAACGATCAACTTATTGCAACCCAAATATCCCGATCGTATAATTTCACGACAGTCAGTGTTCAGGCAGATTGTCAGATTGAACACCACTGGATAAATATTTGGTGGGGCTATGTTAAGAGCAGAATCTATACGGAGGCAATCGAAGCGATAACAGCCTTAAAACACAAAATCCGCGTTATGATTAACGGAATACGTCCGCCATTTTGTCAGCATAGTCGTAGTGGACATTTGCCAGATATCAGTTTTCATTCACAATTGCCAAACTTTTCTTTTCGTAATGGAATAAAAATTTGAATCATCGTTATCTAATTTTTTTGTTTTATTTGGTGTTATAAAACAAACTTCGTGTTGAAAAAGCCTTTAGTTTAGAGTCGTATCTACTGCAGGTGGATTGCCAGCCAACTAGCATTTTATGCGGAGCTACACACCGAAGGAAATGACAACAGTATTTTATTTACTGAATGAATAAATCCAAACAACCTAATATCAATAATTCAATCTTTGGTTAAATTTTCAGAATAAACAACCTGATGATGCCAACCAATGGTTTGGCGAAATATTGAAAAAATAATAAAAAATAAAGTTTTAAATTTTTTTATGAAATAATGACCTAGTGCTTAATAATTAACTACTTTATCAGCCTTACTGCAGTCGTAAACAAATAGAACTTAAGGGAACGCAACTAAAATTATAGAAAAATTTACAAAAACAAATTTATAGAAAACAGTAAACATTTATTCAAATACACGCTTTTAGGAAACGTTATTTTACACTCTGCTTCAGCTAAAGGGAATAAAGTGGGAACAAAAAAAAATAACTTAAATGCGGAAATTTATTTATACTTACCCTCCCTTAGCATTATTTTTGTGGGTTCTTGATTTTATTGCAGGAACAATTTTCATTTTGTTTAAAAAGAGGTAAACTACAGATGCAAAACACTAATATGACATAAATAAATGCACTTTTTTTTTTAAATAATGAGATCTAAATTATTAAATGTAATGGCTGACTGAATTTATGGCAAATTTATTTTTCTTATTTTTTACCTTCGCACATTTGCTGTTACCTCTTTATGATTAATAAAGAATAAAATATTTCAAAATGCTTTTTTTGAAATAAACGAAAATAGTGCAGTGACCAGGGAAAAAAAATGACTCAATAAGACAAAAATAAATATAATAATTTTTAATTATTTTCATGTAGATTTAAAATATGATGAGTGATTTTTTCTTCTCATTTTTATAGAAAAAAACCCCACGTTAAAATAAATAAAAAAGCAAATTTTTGGCAAATAGACTTATATGTTTTATTTTAAAACATAAACAGTGAAGACAGTCGGTTTATTTATTCATTTCATTTCATTTTTTTTTGTTGTTATTGAATTTCTAAGAAAATTAAACAAAAACAGATCTTTATTTATTAAAAAAAAAACGAATATTCATGTTACTAAACCGGCAACAAAAAGAATTGAATTGTTAAAAACACATAAAGCAGATAAATATACCACAATATCTTAAAAATAATATAGTACCTTAAGCAAATAAAAATTCCTTCGAAGTACTTAAACATAAAGATAATTAATTTAAATTTTGATAACTGAAATTAAATATAATATCTATATTTAACAGATGTTATACTTATTTGCAGTAATTATTTAATTAGATTTTTTTTGAAGCATTAAGGCCAAACGAGTTATTTTAGTATTAGTAAAAATCTTAAATATACAACAGTAAACTAATTAGTAGAGAGTATCTAAAAGACATAAGAATGTGACAAAACTCCTTACGAAACTGATACCAAAGTATACTCGAATTATTTTAAAACAATAAAACCCGCTAAAGAGTATTATAATTAAGATAAAGTATCTGAAAGATATTTCAGTATCTTAAAAATATTCTAGCATCATTAAGATTTTTATACATCTTGAAACATTTTCTTGGATATACTAGAGCACTAGAGCATTTTTCACAAGCTACAGCTGGTTTGTGAACAAACCGGTTTCGGCTATTTTTCAACTTCAGTGTTCTCTCTATACTTTGTTCACAAACTAAATTTGACGCTGGTTGGCGTAAAATCATACCCAAATAAAGTAAACGTCGTCGGAGAATGTACGCACATAACGTTTAAATGTCTTGAAGATAGTAGAATATCTTGAATATACTTTTTGCAACACTAGAATATCTTTAAGATCTTTATCTTTGTGTGCCAAGGAAAAAGTGAAAAATACCGAAATTTATAATATCTTTAAGCTATTTTTGGTATAAAACAAAGCTTAATATTCTTTAACATGCTAAAGAATAGATAACGAAAGTAAAAATAGAAGAACATCAAAGAACTTAGAGCATCAAATATATTAAAAAGTTATAAAAATATCTATATAATACCACATTTTATAAAATACACTAAAGCATACTTAAGTTTACATTAGTTTATTATACAAGCGCATAAAAATACTGGATGCTAAAGTATTTAAGAATCACTGCAGTAACTCATAGATACGCCAGATTTTGTTAAATTATTAAATAAACAAAATATTTTAAAATTTTTTTTTATTTAATAACAAAAATATAAAATTAAAAATAAAAATTATGAAAAACACACTTTTCTGCCTTTTTAGTTATACAAATTTATGTTCTTTTATTTTTAACTTATCATTTATTTTAAATTAAATAGAAAATTTAATCAATAAAAAGCTAAAAGATATTAACCTAAAATCAATTGAAACCTTCTTAAAACCTAAAAACTTCTTTCAGTGTACTTTAACTATAACAAATTATTTTTAAACTTGGTGCTTTCTTTTTGCCAAATGGCACATGTATTGAAATACAAAAAAAAAATAATAAAAATCAACGGCCGAATAAATAAATAAATCCCCAAAAATATAAAAATAATAAATAATATTATTATAGGTGAATAACTGTCTGAAAAAATAGCTCGCTCGTCTTACTAACATAAAAATGGCTCAAATCGACTATCAAGCTCATAATTTCACCTGTTACACTGTACCTGAATGTTCATCCAATGATGAACTGGGATTACATGGCGACGATTGCAGTAGCCAGTATTCACGTTACTCCACCGAATCAACTACCTCATCGATAGATAATAACATATTACGTCAATATAATCAACAGTTTAATTATTATAACAAAATGTTTAACCCATATTTAACAACAACAGCGCAGCAACAAAGAATATCGTTACCTTCGTCACCACAGAGGCAAACATATCACTGTTATATGAATTCACCATATCAGTGTCAGGAAAATCAACAATTTGCAGAGTTGCATGCTTCATTACAATCACCACAATTGGGTTATTTTGTACCATTAGCAAACGGTTGCTTTTTTAGTCCGCCAATGCAGAGAAAAAAATATAGGTAGAGTTTTAATATGAATTTTGAACTTTGTTTATAAATATAAAAATGCTTATAGTGGATTTATCTTTAAAATAGTAAAATAGTAAATCTTTTTTGGTACTTTATGAAAATAAAGTACCCCCACGCAATTTTATCAACTCTTAAAAGTAGTTGACTTTTTAAAGGTTTTTTTTTGCTATTTTCAAAGATAAGTTAATTGTAAACAAATTAAGTGATCGCAAGTATTCTACAAGCTTTCAAAATAAATAATAAATAAAATTAATTACCCGATATATTTGTGTTTAAAGTATTATTTTAAAAACATTTGTTGCTGCTGTTATTTCTTAACTAATTTCTATCATTTACTTTATTCTTGCAGAGAAAAAGAAAATGATCGCAATCGTCGAGCAGTCAGCTATGGTGGTATTACAGACAATATGTCCTCTCTACCTAGGGCTGCTCCCCGACGAGTTAATCTAATGAAAGAACCGCCACCACCACCACCGCCAAAACCCATAATACTACAACAAAAACCTTTGCAGTCGACAACGACCAACACCAACACCTCTTCCCTCTCTATTCCCAGTATTCCCAGTAAATATCCACAATCCGAATACAATCTAATAACTAAATTAGAGCCTGCGTCTACAACCACACTAGCGGCTCCATCACAATATCAGCCGCAAAATTTTTATGCGAATGCTTCCACAATTGCAGCAGCAAGTAGCAATAATTATTCTTCACTCTTGTGTCATACAAATTCAACATCCAGCCCATTAGCTGTGCGTAAGCGTGAGAAATTACTGCATCGTTTTAGTGATGCCGCCACATTGGGACGCAAATTAAAGAAGAAAAAGAATTCAAATCGCACTTGCCGTTCGATGACCGAAGCTATTGAAATGTTGGCCGACCCAGTTATTGAAGATGAATTTTTCGTAAGTATCTACTCGATTTAAGAGTTTTATTCCTTTTTTATGTTAAACATACCATGCAATGAGTGTTTGAAGTGAGTGTTGAATCAAGGGGTGTTAACAATCGTAATATTATTTAATAGATATCAGTACATTTATATCTCAGTATTGTTTCATCTAAGTTGTTGTTGTTGCTTTTTTTTTAATATTTTTTCCTTTTTTTAGTGGTTTTTTACAAACAATTTAAGTTCTTATCTTCTATTCTTTATTTAAATTTCAATTGTTTTTTATTTATTTATTTTTATTTTTTTATTTTTAATTCGTCCAGCGGTTCTTTTTGTTTTTTCAATTGTCCATGAACAGTTGACAATTGTTCTTTAGCGCGTTCGTATCGCAAAAACTAAATCGTCAAACAGTTTTACAAAAGAACGGAAAACGGATGTTGTAATTAATTAATATAATTATGGGGTGTAAATGTAATGTAAAGAATTTAATGCAAAACTGTTCTTTGTTAACCAAAACCAACAATTTTTGAAGTTCATAGTGTTGGAAAAAAGAAATTTAATAACAAAAATAATATAAAGTTTTGTTTAATTCATTAATAAAATTATTTAAAGTGCGAAAGAAAATGTATAATTTAATTAAATAAATCCATTGCTTTTCAAATTAACATTTTTTTTTCAAAAGTTCTTTAGTTTCATAAAATAGATTTTTTTTAACAATTTTTCAGCCAGTTTAAAGTTTTGGTAATGGTGTTTGCAAATATTCTTCGCTATCTTATTTCCCATAACACATTTTGAAGCTCTTATGGTACATTTTAGCGTGCGTAAGAGCTAACTAACTCTATTTCAGAATGAAGGGCTTAAAAGCTCAACAAGTTTTTTTCTACCGTCTTTCTTTTGCAGAAATAGTTTTGTTTTTTAGTTAAAATCTTTTCAGGTTCAAATTTTATATGAACAGTTTACATCAGAAGTTAATCCAAATCCATAAGTATCACACATATATTTACAATATGAGATAACTAACATTTTAAGATCACTATGAAGCAAAAACTGATTACATTTTTTTTAGTTATTAATAACATATGCCATTCGACAGGCAATATAAGACTATTCTTAATGACGGAGATCTCTGATATTTTTTCGGTTTTTGAAATAAAACAAACAAACCATTTCAAACTATTTCAATTTCATTAACTTTTTCCCCAACTATTTACTTATTTCCAAAGAAGCAGTCGTCAAACAAGAAGAGCCTAAATATTAGGCTGGTGACACTTCACGCTTATACAGCGAGTTTTTCGCCTAGCTGTAGTTCTGTAGTTCTAGAGCTCGAGGTTTTTATTTGAAAAAAAAAATTTCACAAAGTAATTTACCTCTCATCAGTATAGTGCTTCAGATAAAGGATAATTACTAATTACGATACGCCAGGGGTAGCCATATAACCTTTTCTACAACCATACCATCATGAATTTATTCGATAATGCAGTCTAAGCTCAAAGGGAACTTGTTCCCGATACTCACACGTTTTCGCGTTTAACACGATTTTCGTTGAGAGCGCATCTATTTGTGGTTGATTGACCAGTAAATCGCACTATGCATTACAGGGAAAATTCGTTTTTTAGCAGAACAGTCCGTATGTGGAATAAGATAAATGTCTTTTGTGAATTTGCTCATCGGCAGCAAACAGAGATCGAAAGATATATTCCTTATCATTATTATTTTGTTTTTTTACTCTTTTGGTGTTCTTATGCAGGATAGAGTGGACAGCGAGATTACTCTTTGTTTATTTTAATTTTCACTATTAAGTAATAGAAATATTATAAACAACGATAAAATCGAACATTATGCATTTATCGGCTTTCTGCATTTATCGATTCTTTCTTAGTAATTGGCGTTATTGAAAGCTTTTTGTTTTCAATAATTTAAGTCACTCTTAAAATATTCCAAATTCAGTTGACTAAAAACCGTAGCAAAATAAGAACTATATTTATAGAAGATGCACTAAATGTGTAAGCCAAACTCATAAGACCGGTTCATGCTTTGTGGTTCTCTCGATAACAATATGATTTTTTCGTCTATTCAATGTTAAACTTGCTTCAATATAAGCAAAATTATTATGATAAAATTATAAAATTAATAAGTGAAATTATTATTGATAAATGGGGTATTTTAAGAAGCCTATTTTGCCTTATGCTCCCAATAAAAAAAAAATTCTTGGGCGCTGGTTTCCGTTACCTGAGGTCATTCTAAGTTCAATTAATACATGAATAGAAACCGAATTTTTGCTTATTCCTTATCAATTAGTATCCTAGAATAGAAAAAAGTATGATTTGCAATATATTGTTCATTCATCATAAACAGGAATGAAAATGTATTAAAATTTATCGATAAAAGGTTTTTTTTCTTTAATTTTCTCTTTTAGATTTTGTTATTTTGTTTTTTTTTTTGCATTTAATTCCGATATCTGTCACCAAAATTGTGGGCGTCTGTTTCACACCAAAACAAACTTTTAATCAACAATTAAATAATTTTCCAATAAAAAGCAAAAAAAAGGAAATCAATGACAATAAAAAATGCGAAAAATAACTAAAGTGTATCCAATATTTTGAAATTAAATACTTTTAACGATTGGGGTCAATACATGTATTAATTTGTTATCTGACATTTTAAGTAGAGAAATAAAAAAAATAAGCATGTCAACCAAAATCGTTAAAAAGAGAAAACCGAAACTACATTTTTTCTAACAAAAGAAGCAAAAAAAAAAATATTAAAAAAATTAACAATGACAGATTAACTACAGAAATTAAACTGAAATACAGATAAACAAACTTAAGTACAAAAAGTAAAAAAAAAATTAAATTGCAGCAGCTAATTTAACGAAACTAAAAAGTTTATAACCAGACCAGTAACAACAAAGACTATATTAGCAGAAGAAAATCGCAAAATGTAAAGTGTGCCACAAAAACACTTTACTCAGGCATGGAGAATTGAGATTTTAAAATGGTATTAAATTTCAAATAAAGCAAAATAAAGTGATATCTAAAACGCATATAAAAGCGTCAGATAAGTCTAATCGCTATTTATTTATTTTTTTTTTTTAACACGAACAAATTAAAAAAAATATATATTATTTTCGTTATGGTTGCATCATTCAATACTCTGAATCCTTATTATTAATGGAGCTTATTAAACGCTGTCTCTAAGTCTGTGCATGAGGGCCTTGTTTATTATACTAATCTGAAATCGTACAACAGACTTCAATAAATTGATTTGAGTATGCACATTTTTAAGAATAAATTCAGGTAAAAATAACGTCTTTCAGTATTTAATAACACTAAATAATATGCGATATATTATAAGATGGAGAATTACAAAGAAAGCGCCGCTTTCGAAATAAATTTAATTGTTTTTTAAAGAAAAATCTATGTTTGAATCTGCTGAAGCCGATAGACGGGCCTTTCTCAAAATATATATACATAAATTTAATATTGCTTAAAAAAGCAAGTCTCCCTGTACTTAAATTTAATTTCAAGCAGAAACAAAAATCCTATTCTCAGACAAGGACAACAATAATTTATTAAGGAATTATGCCAATTATGCCAACCAAATTTGAACCACATTTTGGAAAACTTAATTTTCCAAAATCGCATAACTCCAATCGAGGCAATCTTAAATTGTGCTATTGATTCTTAAAATTTTTAGTATTTAAACTACAATAAAAGTACTTAAATAGCCTATTTTAATAATTTTTTAACACTCATTTTCTCGCGGTGGAATGCGGTTTTTTTTTTGTATAAAGTTTTTTTTTTATAAAACAATAAATTCTTTTCAAAACTTCTATTTTTTTTCTTTATCGAGTATGATATTCATAGCAACAAATATTCCATGTCTGATATTAATTTTAAAGATTGTAACGTTGGTGAAACAGCTATTTTTTACCCTTTTTTAAAGCTTATTTTACCTTGTCAACAAGAATGAACCGTAAAGTAGAGAGGTTGCAACAGTATATATTTGTATATAAAAGAAGAAAGTAGAGGTGCTAATCATAGAGACCAAAAGTGAAATAATTGCACTATTCACAACCTATTGTAAGTGTACTAAATCGTTGGATTCTATAACTATTGTAAAAATATTGTTGTACATTCTTTCATATGTTTAGTAAATGTTGTAGAAGAAACATGAAGTAACTTTGGCAAAGGATATATTTCTATATTTTTTATTTTCATTTAGATTTTATTGCTCTTGGTTTTAAAAAGTCTAACACTACAAACACACTCCAGTGTGCTTTAAACCATTCTAGTTGTATTTGATACACCATATACTTTACAATAGTTGTAAATTGAATAAATGTTGTTTAAAGACAATAACGAAAAACGCAAAGAGTTAATATTAACGAAAAAAAATGAAAGAAAAATCAATTCCATGCTGGATATTTATTTACACCAGCAAGAAAATGTTAAAACAAAAAGAAATAAAGGTAATTTTCATTTACACTAACCAAAAAATTTAAAAAAAAGAACCACAAATTAAAATTCTTAAAACACAAGACGAAATATAATAATAACTAAAAATAGTAATAAAATAATTTATTTAATTGCAAATATTGAGTAAAAATTTTTAGAACAGAGATGGGGCTAATGAAAAAAAATTTAGACGCTTTTTAAACAAGTAGTGATTCTACAAAATCATTTATTATGCACTTATTTGAAATAATAAAATTTGGAATTATTTGGAATAACACATGCTTTGTAATATTAAAAATTTAATAACTTCAAGTATTGGTGTATTAAAACCGGGTACATCATAGCCTTAAATCATTTCGATATATCGTGATCGTTTCAATAATTTTGTCTAAAGAAATATTGTAAAAAAAACATTGATTCTTTTTTTTACATATTTAATAATTAAATAAAAAAAAATATTTTTATTATTTATCAATGTTTGACTTTCATATTTTGCTAACTTTTTTTCAAATCATGCAAATACAAAGTTTTAAATTTTTTGTATCATATATAAAATGGAACTGCAACACTTAAAAAAAAACGTTCATACAGAAAATCTTTGGCAGATTATTTTAGATTTAATTTTACAAACCTTTAAAGTGATTATTTCATAAACTTGTACTATTTATACAAACTAGAGGCTTAAACATTTACCAACATAATAGTTTTGGTCTACACCCATTCTAAATTGCTGATGTTTATATGAATGTATGTACATTACAGTCATGTTTTCTCGAGCGTTTATAACAACTGTAACAAAATAATGCAACATTTCAAGCACAAACATATCGTAATTGGATTAAAAAGAGACACAGCAAAATGTTGTTCTTTTCGACACAACAACAATAATAGAGTTTTACAAAAATCAATTGCATTTGAAATTTTAAACGAAAAAGAACGATTACATTCTATATTTTTTTTATACAAAAATCAAAAGATGCAAAATAATTACAGAAACTAATAACAATAAATAATAAATTATAAAAAAAAAAAAAAAAAACTACAGTCAGTGAAAAACGCCAAGAAAAAACATTTTTAAATAAAAAAATTAAAACACAACAACATACTATTTACAATAATTAGAAAAAAAATTGTAATTTTATATAAAAGTGTTGCCTACTTTTAAGCGGCTATAATTAAAATAACGAAAAGAAAACTAACTCACCATTAGGTATTAATTAACACACCACGTTTATAAACGAAGAAAAAATAAAATATGAAAATTTTGAAGTATACTTCGAGGCGCAGTAGTTTAAAGAAACGTAAAACAAATATGGCCAACTCATCACGTTCGAGTGTTATGCATCCCGTTAATCCTAAAGCACCATTTTATCCCTTTCTAAAACAAAAGCCCACTGCTTTTATACGTAATGGCATTATTGGTTGCGGAGAGGGACCCGGCTCTAAGGGTCTGTATCAAGTAGATGATCGCATTTATACCACAACCAAAATGTTTATACGTGATGGCTATATGTATCCTCGGCAAGCTGGACAATCAATGGATCCACGATTTCCTTATGAGCTCCATGAGTTTCCCGATGATACAGGAGCCACTGGCCTCCAGTTGGTAACCACTCCCAAAGTACATATCTCTGGAGAATATTTAGCCAATGGCTCCTCAGATCACGTCACACCTTTGCCAAATGGCAGTAATTCTGTACATGCAAGTAGTGGGGGTTCCCTAACTCATCGTGATGCTCGCAAGGCAGCTACTGAGATAAATTTAGCCAATCAAGTCTATTGGTTGCAAAAACAGCGCATACGTTCCCGTAGCAATAGTTTAGGCCAACGAGTGATACAGGCTGATGTGTCGCCTTCAGTTGCTTCTCCAAATGTTAGTTGCAATTACATTCGCAATGTTGATGATTTATTGACGTCTCTAAAGCAACAAGATGAAATATTTCAAGCGGCACCTCCAAGTGAGGGCGGCCAGTCGACAGCCTCAATTCGTCGCAAGAAAAAGGTGAGTAAATTTACTGTAATAATTTTATCAAAATGAAAATAATCACGCGCAAAGTTTTGTGTTTCCAAGAAAATATGTTTTTGAATTTTGGGAAGATGCTGCTATTTGATCGCCGGTGTGTTGTGGTGGATAACCGTAATATGAACGAATTTTTGCGCGGTTTCATAACCGTGGACGCAACTTGAAACCACCGCAAAACACACCAGAGACCAAACAGCAACACCAAACTGCATCAAAAAACAAGGTAGTCTGCTATTTATGGCTGCCAAATGCAAACTAAATACCACAGCGTGTTCAATTAAAGTAGGAGTCATCTGACAGTTTTCTGCTGACAGGAGCAGTACTGTCATTTCAATTTAAAGGCCAGAAATTCTAAAAGTCACAAACTTATTGATCCACTCTCGTATGTAAAAAGTTTAAAATAATACAAAGTTTTATATAAAAGCTACTTTACCCAAATCTTGAACAAAAGCTTCAATAAGCTAATTATTCAGAATATAAAAAGGTGAACTCCTCTTTCTTAACTAACTGCACAATTACTACAAAATTAAGACATTTTCTTTGTAAATTTTTTTTCCTTGTGAGTTGATGATAATACAAGGAAATTTTAATTTAAGGAAAATTGTTGTTGTTTTTGTTTACTTAGCAAAAAGCAAAATTTATTTCGGTTTGCCATCAAACACATCAATTTGAAAGACGAAAGACTCAAAGAGATCATACGAATTAAAATGCCAACACATTCTAAACGTCCAGTTGAAGTAGTTAAAATAGAAATCAGTAAAAGTATAACCGATAATAAATAATTGCGTAAAATGGCTATAGTTTTCAAAAAAGAAACAAGAAATGTTTTTGATGGATATAATCTATTCCATATATTTCCACCATTTTTACACAATTTACACACGATAGAGTACAAAACCAAATGAGTGAAAAATACAAACGGATGGAGTGAAAATTTACAAAGCTAACAAAACGGATCGACAATCACACCAAGATGAAGTTTCATTCACGCGTCAAAAACCTAACAGGCATACGATTCAATTAAAGCAAGATAAAGCTAATGAAGAAAGGAATGAAAAATAATTTACCTTTTGACAGGATACAAAAAACAATTGAAACTATTACTTAGTTACCAACCGATGGACAAGATCACACGCCGACATGCTCAAAAAAACGATAAAAGAACACAATAAAGCAAAGACGAATCCCAACGAGCACATTAAACCTTAGATATTCTACGCAACACACTAGACAATTTATACGAAAGCCAATACAACTACTTTAGATTTAATAACCATTTTTACAAATTACCTGACGGACTCGGTATGGGAAACCCAACTTCTGCAATCTTAATGGAAATTTTCATGTAACATCTCAAATCACTTTACGTAAAAACAGTAATGGCTCATTACTATAGATACGTAGATGACATTATATGCATCCTCGAACAAGACAACGATTAACAAATTCTAGTAAACTTAAACACAATCTATAATAAGATTACATACACCATGGAAAAAGAACAAGACAGAAGTTTGCATTATCTTGACATCACTAAAACACAAGGAACTGATTGTTTAACATTTGACATCTATAGAAAACCACCAACTACGACGGACACTACCATCCATAACACCTCGTAACACCCTATCCAACATAAACTAGCAGCATTTGGACATATGATGCACAGATTTAAGATAAGCCCACTTACTCCAGATAAGTACAACAAAGAACTTCACGTAATTTACACCATAGCTATAAATAACGGCTACAAGATCACCACCATCGATAGACTTCTTATACAATACAACACTAAAAAATGGAATAAAGAAAACAAAAAAGAGACAACCGATACAGCACGATGGCACACCTTTACTTACACAGGACCAGTAATATACAGACTAACAAACCTTTTTCACAAAAAAGGATTAATCACAGCATTAAAAACTGGCAACACTCTGAGACATAATCTCAAAACAACAACAGAAACAACTGACAAATTTAGTTCCAGCGGGATATACAGACTTACTTGTACCCGCAAACAAACTTAAATAACATTTTCAATAAGCAACATATTTTTATCATTTCATACGTCTAAATGTTTGTCACCTGTTTAGTACTACAGATTGTGGTACTAAACTTGCTTAGTTTTTTAATTATACAAAACAAAGAAAATTAATATTTACAAATATTTAAAAAATTGTTCTCTACAAGATTTGTTATTATTTTACAAAGTTCGTTACGCGTAGAAAGCAAATTTGCAACAACAAAAAAATTTCAGACCAAAATTTAAGAACTAAAATACTGAAACAAACGAATAAAAAATAATATACAACTACAACTTAAAATTTTTAGCTTTAATTATTTTCTTCAGACTTTGTAGTCAAAAACCTTTAACAGAATTTTGCAGTCTACAAACTAAACATGTTTCAAAGTGCGAAGATGTGAAAGTGTCCACCATTATAAGTGTATGAAAACACAAAATATGGCTTTTACAGCACATAAAATATAATAATAAAATAAATATAATATTAGCATATATAATTATGTTTAACAAGGGATAATCACAATTTTAAATAAATTGTTTTTATTTTAAATTATCGTCATATATGCCACTGCCACCCTATATCGCAATTAAATAATGGATTATGGAATGTTTATCATTAAGCTTGTGCAAACGGATTTAACTTGAGTCCTTATAATTCCAAGTGTTTTTTATTAAGCAAACAACTTCTTTAGGGGACTTTTTCAGGAATACCGAGAATATTGAAATTGTTAATGAGGCAAAAAATCTTGGCATAATTTTTCACAACTGGTTGATATGGTCAGGCCATGTAAACAAACGCTTTAGTTGGTCAGGTGTATCAACATATCAACAACGTAAACAAAATTGTGATATTATCTGGGACTAACAATTTTTTGTGAACAAGCTTGTGAGTTATGGTATTAAGTTATTTAGATTTGTTCCGCAAGTAAAAGTAATACTGTTGTCATTCTTTTCCGCCTTTGCTTGCTAGTTGTTCGGTATAAACGGCAAGCTTTAATGGCAACGCTAACAGCTTAAATAAATTTTTCTTTACTTTTTTCACATAATTTTTCTTATTTTATTTATTTATTTAGCTTTGCTTTAAATATTTTATTTAAGTTTTTCAGAAAAAATTTATGTTAATTGTGTTGCACAGGAAAAGAACAAATATATATATATATAAATAAACATATTTTAAAAAATTAAATAAATATTCTTCAAATATTTCTTCTACAACTTTTTCCAAAATAACTATTCAATACCACATCAACAAAACAAAAAATATTCATTTGAAATATCACCTAAATTTCACAATGCTAAACAGAAAATTTATTGAAATAATAAGTACTAATCATGTTTGATACCTTCATAATTTTAATTCTTCTAACAAACAATTTCGTGATATTCCGACAGAATATGTTTAACACAAAAATAAACGGATAATATAGTACACTATCAATCGTTACGATATTTTTTGGATTAGAAAATTTAAGGTTTTGTTTGAAATTTTTATTAAAACGTTTTTACCAAAAAGTTTAAAACTAAAAAATTTTCGACAAAAAATTTTGCACTAGTAAATCTTAACGAAAATCGTGTACCAAAAGATTTTGCATCAAAAAGTTGCACCAAAAAATTTGAATTTAAAAGTTAACATCCAAAAATAATCATCAAAAAAGTGTCACCGAAAAATTGTTATCAAAGAATTTTTATCAAATTTTTAGTAAAATATTTTCACAACAAAATTTTTACAATTTTTTACCAATTTTTAAAAATGCACTATCATTGGTTGGGGTATTTTTTGTTTTTTTTAGAAAATTTAGAATTTTTATTGAAATTTTTATCAAAACGTTTTTACTTAAAAGTGTTCACTCTAAAATGTTCAACAAAAAATGTTTACCCAAACATTGTCAATTTCGTTCAATTTTCAATGCCCTAAAAAATTTTAATTTTAAAGTTTTTACCCGAAAATAATCACCAAAAAATTGTCATTAAAATTGTTTACCAAAAAATTTTCACAACAAAATTTTTGTCAATTTTTAATTTGCAGCAACAAAATTTTTCACAAAATGTACAAAAAAAATTTTCACCAAAAACTTTTTACCAAAAAATTGTCAAAATAGTTTCTCTACAAAAAAAAAAATAAGAACCTAAAACTATATAGAATTTTTCCACAAGAATTTAAAAGAATTTTGTGCACGATAATTTTGGCTTAATTAATTTTTGAAAATTCTTTACGAAAATTTACAAAATTAGCAAAGGAGATACATATATATATTAACGGACGCATCTCGTTTAAGTTTAAAAACGAATAATTAAGTAATAAAGTAAAATAAATAGCTGGGTGTGCTGTTTACTAACTGCGTGGTTTTCTAAGAAAACTTATGCTCGCAAAACAACAACAACTTTTAAGTTACCACCTGCGTAGAAATCTTATACACGCAAGCCAACAACATATTTACGGACGCATCTCGTTTAAGTTTAAAAAAGAATAATTAAGTAATAAAGTAAAATAAATAGCTGGGTGTGCTGTTTACTAACTGTGCGGTTTTCTAAGAAAAGTTATACTCGCAAAACAACAACAACTTTCAAGTTACAGCCTGCGTAGAAATCTTATACACGCAAGACAACAACGACATTCTATTTACTAACTGTGTAGTTTTCTAAGAAAACTTAAACACTCAAGACAACAACATCTATCTTAAAATAAATTCCATAAAGAAACTTTAACAGCATAAAAACAAAAATATACACAGACCAAGAGGCGGCGCTTTTACATTGAATGAATATAATAACAGCAACAAAATCTGATATAAAGCAATTAGAAAATTGTTCATTTTTCTAAACCTGTAGCGGACAAATATAAAAGACAGCAACTGAGTGGTTAGTTAGTTAGTTAGTTAGTTAAAAAATAAACCTCGTGAAGTAAAGACTTGCATCTTTAAAAAATTATTCTGTAGTGTCAATGTAAAAATCTTACTTTGTGTGTAGTTAAAGTAAATAAACTTGTAATTAAGTTGAAAACTCTAAAATCTGCTCTTATTTAGTTTGCAATAAAGAATTCAGTAACAACAAAACGTTTATAAAAGGTAAAAATGTAACAATATAAATATATTCTAAAATTGAAAAAGTCATATACAATTTTCTATAAATTGAAGTTAAAAATGAACGAATATTTTTAGTAATTACTTGATCTGTGATGTTCCTACTTTTTAAATCACTTAGCAAAGTCTTGTAAGCATTTTAAGGCAAAGAAACTTACAGCTCGTTTATTTCTATGCATGTATATATGTATATGCTCTTCTGTTAAGTATGTAAGACAAGCAGACAATATAAAACTTTTATGTGATTTAGGCACGTGACTTGTTTTAAAGCCATTAAAAAATAATAAAATAAAGACCTAAAAAAGACTTTTAAGACACTTTCTTTTCAAAAATTGACGCCAAAGTTGTCATTTTTTGTTCTTGTTAATTTGCTTGCTAATGTTTCTTTTCTTTTTATCACCTAAACAATGGATTTCAACTTCATTTAAAATGTTAGTGCTTTTTTTATTTTTGTCTGTGGCTTGATTGAAGAAAACTTAAACAAATAGCACAGGTTAAACAAATGAAACAAGAAATGCTTGAAAGTTGTTGTTTTGTGTGCTCCATTTGGTTGTTAAAATTTGCCAAAAGATATATACTGTAGTTGTTAGAATGAGAATGAAGAGGTGAATATGATTAAAGCATTTCTACTGGCACCTCAGTAGATTTATGATTTATGTAACTTAAATCTTGCTACGGCAAGGACTTGGATACATTTAAACTCCTTAAACTCCTAACACTTTTCAAAGGCTTGCACAATACATAATCACATCGAATGTAGATGCTGCCTTTGTTTGATTTGAATAAAATTACAGCCACCTTGTTACCTTACCGGCACAGTTCACAATAGCTAGGCAAAAATTCTCACTAGCTTTAAAGTTAAAAAGAGACTTGATGGCACGGTAGAGTGAGTGATTACTTAGAATGGGTGTGTTTAAGTTTTGTGTGGCTGTGTGATTAGATTTACATCCGCGCCTGGCCATGAAGCCTTAATCAGATGGTGGACCAAACCATTGCATAATTTGGAACGTCATGCTCGTCCTAGGAAGCCGAAGCTATAATTCTATGCAACATAACTTTCTAGTTGCAGCTTCAATGATTCCAGAGCAGGGCTGCAAATCATCACTCCTTGCTTAAGAGTTGGAGACTTTCCAACTCCTGTCCAGAACACATGTCTAGCATGCTCACTGGATCTGGGAACATTTCACCAGGTAGGTGTTTTTAAAGGGGAAATGAACCCGGCCATCATATAATCATAGACTGATATGGGGCCGCGAAACCACAACCACCACGATACTCCCATTAAGGGCCAACCTCAATAAACAGCTAGAGAACAGTTAAGTGTCTAAAGAGACAAATAACGGAACTCTGCGGGTCACTGATTCCCGTGGAAATAAAGTGGAGTTTCCAGTTGTACCCCTGCTGACTTCAGGGGACTGGGCTCCCTTTTTCCCCAGTTGCACAGGTCTAAGTTGTTGCTATTTCCAAAGACCATATATATGTGCCCCCGGGGGGTAAAGTTTTGTGTGACCGCCTGCTATGATGATACGTCTTTTACACAATCATGACCGGCATTATTAAAAACCTGATCTGTCCAAGATATAGATCTTAATAACAGCCATCACGTTATTCACCAAATGGTCTCACCAATAAGCAGAACAGAGACCTGGGTGCCTATATGGGTAGTGGTATCTGTGCAACTAGGAGTAGGTCACTCAAACCCCAAAAGTTTGACCTGGCAGGCCAAATGAGGCAAAAGCGTCAATTAAAGTGGGATACTAACATAAAGACGTCCATGGAGAAATGTCTAAGAACAGGAGTTGTTGCAAAAAAACTTAGAAAAGCATATTAAAACCGCTTTTGAAAGAACATTGCTTTCTCCAGTTGTTTGGGTTTATATGAACTTAATCCAAGCATGTTTTTAACATCCTTCTAAACTTTTTAAGACGTTTCAGAATCTTAACTTCTTTAAAAAGGAGGTTAATTGTATAGAGTATATGAAATTCGCCAAAGTCTAATATTTATTTTGTATGTAATTTTTCATTTTTGCTGGCGTTATTGTAAATTCAAGTAAAAAAACATTTCCTGTTCCCTTTATTCAATGGCGGGTTAACCAAAAAAAAAAAAAAACAAAAACAGTTTCTTATACTTTACTTCTTTAACACAATAAAAGAAAACTGGTTTCAAAACTAAGATTAAGAATGACTTTAAAAATGCAGGTAAATTTGGCAAAAAACTGTTTTGCTTTTGTTATGAGGAACAAAGGCATCAAAATTTATTGTGCAGCTTTTTCCCCCCTAAAAGTATTTTTTCTTTAAGTTTTTGTATATTTAATTTGATTTGAAAAGATTAAAACTAAAGTTGTGTAATGTGCACAAGTTGAGTCATATAGCGTTAAATTTACTAGCAGACTAACATTTTTAAATAAAAACATGACTTATAAATTGCTTTATTAAAGCTCCTAATATTGTTGTCGTTTCTTTCGGTGTAAATCATAATTGCTGGTTGTTTGTCTGGTGTGATTGGCGAGCGCTTTCGATGTCATGACATCGTTATCATGCCGTGTTCTAGACTCTAGAGTCTAGACCCTAGCGTGCGAAAGCGCTCGCCGATCATACCAGACAAACAGCCAGCAATGACAGTATACACCAAAAGAAACGACAACAATATTAAAATAACGTATGTTATTACTTACAAATCATATTTAATACTGTTACGAATGCGTCTTGCTTAAGTTTTAAAAGAAAATAATTAAGTAATAAAGTAAACGAGATAACTGGGTATGCTGTTTAATAGCTGCGTAGTTTTCTAAGAAAACTTGTACATGCAACACAACAACAACTTTCTAATTACAAAGAGCGTACAAATTTTATACACGCAAGACAACAACAACTATCTTCAAATAAATTCCATAAAGAAACTTTAACAGCATCAAAACGAAAACAAAAATACATACACAGACCAACAGGCGGCGCCTTTACATTGAATGAATAAAATAACAGCAACAAAATGTGGTATAAAGGAAGTAGAAAATTCTTCATTTTTCTAGACCCCTAGCGGACAAATATAAAAGACAGCATTTGAGTGGTTAGTTAGTTAGTTAAAACATAAACCTCGTGAAATAAGGACCTGCTTCTTTAGTAAATTGTTTTGTAGTGCCAACGTACAAATCTTACTTTGTGTATAGTTAAAGTAAATAAACTTGTAATTAATTTGAAAACTCTAAAATCTAGTGTTATTTATTTTGCAATAAAGAACTCAGTAATAACAAAATGTTTATAAAAGGTATAAGCGTGACAATACCTATACACAAACTTACTACTACTGAACATTTGGTTTAAGTGTAGTGCTGGGACGTTAATAAATATACGGCTACATTTGAACACACCTAAACGAACTGATCTGAGCCCTTCGACTCCGTAGTAATGTACAAAAAAGATTATATAAACAAAATACAACAATTTATACAACAGACCAACTGCACTAAATTTAAAAATGACTCAACTGAATCTTTCCAAAAGTAAATACGCAGCCTATTAAAATACTGCAAAAGGCTTACTGACGGAAAAGTATACAAATACATGAACCCAGGACCATTAACACTCAAAGCACAATCGAAAATACACAAAGAAACTATAGGCCTGCACCGACATATCATCTGGCTTGGTAACACACAAGACCTTGTCGAAAAGCTTAAAGATATCAAAATAACCGAAAACAAGCGAGTTGTTTCCTTTGACATTAAGGATCTATATACCACAATATCAACACAAGAAACCTTAGTTATCCTACGCGCCACACTAGACACATATCGAATTTATACGGCAACTAATACATCACCGACATTATAGATAGTATAAAGGCAATAATAAAACAGAACAACTTTAGATTTAATAACCTGACGGACTTCGCATGGGAAATGCAACACGGCTTGAAAATGATGTCTTCACATCGAAAGCACTCGCCGTTCCAACCGAACAAACAGCCAGCAAAGACGGAAAGGTATGACAACAGTCCGTAATTCATTGTTCATCATTTCTCGTTTTGTTTTAAGGTGTATTCAAAGCTGTATTTCTTAATGTTCGCTTTCTTCAAAACTAGCGCTCTCCTTAACAACTTAATTCGCAAAAATTTTAATTTTTTATATTATTCTTTTTATATTTGTTTTTCTTTTATTTTATACACTTAAGGTACCATTCCGTTCACTGATTATTATCATTTTGTTCGCTTAAAGAGAAGCGCATAAATTGAAAAACAAACAACGAATTAGTTTACTTTTGGTACTTGAACGAAAATAATCGCTCATTAGTGATTTGAAACAACTCTAGGGGAGAGTGGAACAAAAATGAATGAATCGGAAGCTTTTAATAATCTTCCCATAGGAAGGTCATAGGTTTTAGATCAGTTTAAAAGTTATTTTGTTTTTTCCAAGCTTCATTTTGTGGAAACAATTTATGGCTTCGAAACCGAATGATAATTTTAATTAAAATCGAATAGTCTAATTTGTGCCTTGATTTTTGTATTGGTACTTTTACCTACATTTTTGTCTTTGAGTGCAATCAATTTTTGACTTCATTTGACATGGGTGTGTAAAAAAAAATATATGTGTATGTTTGCCTGTTTTTGCGTGACATCGTTAACTGAATACACACAATGAACATTTGATTGGCTTCTGCAAAGGAGTTAGATTTGAGGTTTTTTTTTAACTTAATATAAGTTTACTATCAAAAATATTGATCAATAATATTTAAAAGTTTTTGAGTTTTAAATTTTTAATAGCTTTTATCCTAATTATTGCTTTACTATTAAAAATAGTTAAGTCAATACTAAGGAATGCGTTTAAGTTCACTAATGTAAATGGTTAATTAAAATGTACTGAACAAATCCTGGCCTTTAGGTAAAGTATTTTGTTTGTGCTGCTGGTTTGGCTTAACTACTTAAGCAAGCTGCTACTTTTTTTTATCTCTCAATAATTATTTATTGTATCTTCACGAAAAGAACTAACAATAAGTATTAAAATCTTAAATTCTAAAAAAAAGTTACATTAGTCCTGACCATGTCAGGCCTAACCTTTTGGGTAAAAAAGAAAATTGTCATAAAAAAAAACAAAGCAAATATTTCTAAGATGTATCGTCTGTAGCATTGAGGATTAAAGCTGCGGTATCCCTCTTTTTTAATCGGCTATGTCCACTATAATCCAAGATATTGTGCGCAAGGTGATTAGGATGGTCTTCAAGCTTCATCAAGTATTTGCCTGCGTATTTGATGATTTCTGTAGTCACCAGCGGTATGTCTAAATCACAATGCATGTTTGAATTTCTGATGTACCATGGAGCGGAAGTTATCAACCGTAAAATTTTATTCTGCATACGTTGGATTCTATCCACGTTTGAAGCTGAGGCAGTGCCCCAAAGTTGGTTCCGTATAAGACCATATCGGTTTTAAAATAGTCTTGTAAATTAGAAGCTTACAATCTAGGCTAAGTTTTGAGTTCCTGCCAATAAGCCAATGTAGTTGTGTTAGCTTAAGTTTCATTTGTGTTAGCTTTGAGTCAATATGATGTTTCCATGTAAGGCGACGGTCAAGATGTATACCAAGATATCTCACATAAGTATGGTGAGGAACAATGTGATTATTGATTCGAACGGGTGAACGATTATCTCTTCGCAGGGTGAAGGTCACATGAATGCACTTTTGAACGTTCACTTTAGTTCTCCATAATTTTAACTACAACTCTAACTGAGTTATATGTTGCTGAAGATTTATGGATGCTTGATGGGAGGTTTCATGCGAACTTAGACACGCTGTATCATCAGCAAACGTAGAAGTGTGGACAGTTTCACTTACAGGCATATCGCAGGTATATATCAAGTATAAAACTAGTCCAAGAATGCTACCTTGTGGTACGCCTGAGGAAATTGGTTTGGATACACTAACGAAGTCTCCTTCAACAACAAAAAATTTTCGTCCAATTATGTAGCTTTTTAATATGTTGCTTATATTACAAGGCAAGTGAGCGGTCATTTTCAGAAATAGACTTTCATGCCAAACTTTGTCAAAAGCCTGAGAAACATCAATAAAAATAGCTGAACAATACTTCTTCTCTTCAAAAGTCCTTCTTATCACCTGAACCAATCTATGGGTTTGTTCAATTGTGCTATGTCTACTTCTAAAACCAAATTGATGGTTTGGGATACACCCACTATCCCTTAGCATTGGAGACAATTTATCCATAAGCAACTTTTCGAAGACCTTTGAAATAGTTGGTAATAGACTTATGGGCCTATATGACTCGGTTTTGGTTAGGTCTTTACCCGGTTTTGGAATCTTTTTAACTTTAGAAATCTTCCAGTGGTCAGGATAGTATTCAAGCCGTAAAATGGCATTAAAAATTAATAGCATGATTCTGACTGCAATACTGGGGAGCTCCTTCAACATTTTGTTACTTATGCCGTCCATACCAGGAGCTTTTTTCGGATTTACTTCAGAGATTAACTTTTGTACCTCACGCAACCTAAACTTTAAGGGTCGAGGGGATAATCCAACTACGCTCGGCAAATTAACATCATCAGTACATATATGTGGGGTGAATACATCTTTCAAGTAATCGGCAAATAAGTCGCCTTTTTCAGCGTCCCTTCTTGCCCAATATCCACTGATATTACGTAGAGGTGGCTTGTACTCAACGGGCCTTTTAAGGTTTTTTGTAGCACGCCATAAAGAATAATTGGAGTTTGGTGTAGCATCGAGGCCCTCCAAATATTTCTCAAAAGATGCAGTTTTTTCAAATGCTAGTAAGTCTCTAAGCCGCTTTGTGCATTCTCTAAGTCTCTGCCTCTGCAGGGGCGATCTGTGTTGTTGCCAATCTCTCCTAGCTCTTCGTTTTTCCGCTACGAGACGTTCAATGTCTGAAGAATAGATGTGACCTAAAGTAGTCTGCGGACGTTCAGTTGTTGCAAGCTGTGCTGCTTGTTTAATATTTTCACTAAAAGTTGCAAGGCTATACTCCACGTCCTCCTGTGTTTCTAGCAAAATATTCTCCGAACAATGGCTGCTGAGATTTTTTTTAAAACTCAACCAGTTGATGCGACTGATCATATTTGTATCAGGAAAAAACAGATGTCTTCTATTCTGGCTGCAAATAGTTACAATGGTTGGAGAATGATCCGAAGATAAATCCATGGAAGATTCTACTGTGACTAAATTTCTTTAAATATTTTTTGTGACAGCAAAATCTATTACATCCGGAATTTTTTGTCTGTCAGTAGGCCAGTATGTAGGCTGACCACTCGAAGCAACATCTAAATCATTACTGCTAATAGCGTTGCACAATGCTCGGCCTCTAGGTGTAAGCGCGAACCCCAGTAATTGTGTTTCGCATTATAATCGCCAGCTGCCAGAAAACATGGTCCAAGACCCTTAACTGTTATTTAATAATTTTTTTCTAATTGTAATAATTTTCTATTTGCATTAAATTAGTAAACATAAATTACAATACATACTATTGTTACCTGTCATTGATACAAGTAAAGTGCTGCCATCATTAAAAATCAATTTGGCAGCACAGTTTGGCATAAGTAAACATATCGCATCCTAAATACAATAAGGTCATAACACAAAATTTTCCATAAATTAATTCAGAGTACACATCTCTTAACTACTGCAAAGATTTCTTTCACATCACTATCTTCTTTAACTGGAAAAATACAGTTATGTCTATTTTTGTGTTAAGTGCGTTGCTTCTGCACGATGATTTGTCTCTCCTAAAAATTTTAGTATTTCGAGTTTTAGTATTTTGAGTTGTGTATTGCTGCATTTGAGATTAAACAAGGACCAAGTGTTTGCACAACGAGTCTGGGGATGGCCAGAGGTCGAGATGTGAGTAATAAACAAAGTGTCTAGCATGTCTAGTTAACAAAGAGTACGTATAACTATGTCCGATTTTCTGAAATTTAGAAAAACATAAGAGTAGAATTTAGAATTTACAGACAGTTCTTTGTAATTAAGTGAAGCGTGTATACCTCCTTTAACAAAATATATAATTAAGGTTAAAGGGTGATCCCATAGAGCATCTGATTCAAGTGTAGCACATAAGTTACGGAACGTTGCGTGATCAAATACTTAAATATTTAATTTACAAGTTAACATGACCAACTTTTCTTCCTTCCACCTCATGAGGCAACCTTTAAATTAGATTTTAATAGTGATGAATGTGTGTTTATCAACAGTTAGGTTAGATCAGTGATGGGCGAACTACGACCCGCGGGCCACATCCAGCCCGCGAGAGGTTTCAATCCGAAATAGAAAGACAAAAATTGATTCGGAATGTCAAGTATTTCAAGAAGAGTGGACATGGAAGTGCCTCTTTATGGAATATAACCAAAAACCTATATGTCTTATCTGCCAAGAACCGGTAGCTGTACTAAAAGATTATAATCTCGCTAGGCACTTTAATTCAAAACATCTTGGGTCGAAGTATTTTAAAATGACAGATGAAGACAAGAAAGTTCATTCAGAGGAATTGAAAAGAAAAATATCTAGTCAGCAAATGTTTTTTAAAAATCAAAGAAGTGTCCAGCGATCCTCCACGTTAGCTGGTCACATTGTTGCCTATAAAATAGCAAAAAGTAACAAACCGTTTTCTGAAGGAGAATTTATTAAGGATGTGTTAATTAGCATTGAAAAAGTATTATCCCCAGAAAAGGTAAAAGATATCGAATCTATAGGGCTGTCACGTAGAACGGTCACAAAAAGAATTGAAGCGATTTCTTCTAATTTAACCAATAAACTCGATGGACGTCTTAAAAAGTTTAGGTATTTTTCAGTCACCATGGACGAGAGTGTTGACAGTGATACAGCCCAACTTCTAATTTTTATCAGAGGAGTCGATGAAAACTTTGTAATAACCGAAGAACTTGCATGTTTGAGATCTTTGAAAGGAAAGACGACAGGAAAAATAATTTATGATGAAATCTCTTAATGCCCCAATTTCCAAATTAATTAATTTAAAAACTCATGAAGCACCTAACATGGTGGGAAAAAATACGGGTTTTGCAGGAGTTTCAAAAGTCAGAATCCTGAAAGCGAAACAATTTTTTTACATTGTATAATCCACCAAGATGTTCTTTGCAAGGCTGCCTTGTATAATAACCACGTACTTAATATTATTTTAAAATTAATTAATACCATTCGAGCCCGTGGTTTGTTACATCGACAATTTCAAGAGTTTTTATCGGAAGCTGATGCAGAATTTTCAGATGTACTTTATTACACAAAGATCAGGTGGCTGAGTTGTAGGCATGCCTTCTCAAGAGTTTGGAGTCTTCTCGAAGAAATTAAAGTTTTTCTAAAAACCAAAACTTGAAATTTGGGATTAGTGAGAAATATTGGAGGATAAGAATTGGTGCACCGAGTTTCCTTTTTTCACGGATTTACTTGAGCACTATAATAAACTGAACAAGAAGCTACAGGGAAGAAATCTATTTATAAACTCAATTGTTTATATTTTCTAAATGTTTAGGAAAAAATGATTTGACTCATTTTCCAAAACTTAATTCTTTGAGGTCTGTGAGTGAAGAGAAGTTAAAAGTCTTTTCACAATCTTTATTAAAACTGTATTCAGAATTTGAGGCCAGATTTGCTGACTTTAAAAAAATCAAACCATGTTTAGATATTTTTTCAATGCCTTTTAATGTTAATCCTGAAAATGTTCCATCTGATCTACAATTGGAAATTATTATTATTAGAATTGCAATGTAATAATAATTTAAAACAGCTATTTTTAAATACAGATAAGCTTAATTTCTATAAATCCTTACCAAAAAATGAATTTCCAAAACTAATTAATCATGCGCAGAAAATTATGGCAATGTTTGCTTCCTCATCTTTATGTGAACAGGCCTTTTCAGTAATGAAATGCAGAAAAAATTCAATAAGAAACCGATTGTCAGACGAAGTCTATTTAATTTATTAAAAGTCGCATCATCCCAGCTGGAACCAGATTTTAAGGAAATTATGTCAAGTCAGAAACAGATCCATACTTCCCATAGATCTGGAAAATCTTAAAATCATAATAAACCGTATCTTATAAAATTTGCATGTTGTTTTAAAATATTACGTAATATAACTAATAAATATATAGCTTAAATCGATCTTTTAATTGAACAGCAATCCCATAATATTTTAATGAATGACCCTCTATGTTTTTTTTAATTTAGTGGGCCGCCGCAAAATTTTTTTTAATTTGTTGGCCCGCCACCCAAAAAGTTCGCCCATCACTGGGTTAGATTATAAGAATAAGGCCGTTTTCACATTGGGAACGTCTATAGAACCCAATAGGTACCCTTTTTTCCAACTTCCTACCTGCCTACAGAACAAAAGACTCTAAGAAAGCCATGACTTTTATTTTCTGTTGTAAGCATATGAAGTAACCCATTTACAGATGGCCTTTTCATGCCTAATTTTTCGAATAACAGTGAAATAACTTCACCATGCACTTTAATCCTGGATCCAACTATTATTACTATCATTATCTTAAAATAACTACACTTAAAATCGACTACATACTTACAACTTGGCATTTTCCAGAATCTTTACATTAACATATTCTAGTATTCAAGACTTCAGAACAAATATCTCTAAACCCAATTTTGAAATGTATGCAATTGTTTAAGTACAACCAAAGTAATGCCAATAACTTTGATTAAAGACTACGCATCGAACAAATATAAATCCTCCACCTTAAAACATTTTTTTTCACCTATTCTTCCTTTTATTTTCATCAATTAGTATTCATTTGCCATCGAACATCAATCTTTTGTAATGAAACCATTCGTCATATTATGAATATATTTTTTAATCCATCCATACAAAAACATTCCTTTAGACGTTGGAAATTCCATACGAAGAAGATAAAATAACATAATCGTATATAAATGCAAGTAATGCAATAAATAATCGTTTAAAATGAAATCAAAAAGAAACGAAGAAAATACCTTTTGTAATGTTGGGTATTTAATTTTATTTTATTTTATTTTCTCTTCTTTTGTTTTTGTTTGTGAAACACCATTCAAATAACATACAACATGGAGTCATTTTAAGAGAAAAATTCTTTGCTGAGGTAATTTTTTTTTTTACTAAAACGTACTTCGTTTTGTTAACTTGTGGACAATGCACAACACTCCTGGTCTTGCATTTGAAATTAGCCAAGGAGATGAAATTAAATAAGTTGTAATAAAAGATGGGAAAGGTAGTGATAGACAAATTGGTATTTAAAAGATTGTGTTCGTGTCTTTTATTTAAAATAGTGTAAAAGATTTATTCATCAGCTTATTGCTGCAGTTCTTGTTTTTTAATATCACAATTTTATTTAATAAATGGCTCGAATGCGAGAAGAAAATTTTAGTGCAATTTTGTTGGCTGCATTGGTTGAAGTAAAACTCCAAAATTGTCTTGACTCACAATATTTTAGAAATTAATTCGTACACCCTTGACCTATCAAAAGCCAAAATGCATCGCATAGCCCAGCAATTGTGCCTCTATAAACGAGTAAACACGGCGTGGATGAAAAGTCATATTGGAAATATCGCAAATGAAGTGGGGTAAATCCTGGAAAAAAGTGGCGTAAACCCTGGCAAAAAGGACAGTGGTATATATGAGACACTAGGCAACTACATGCAGACAGGCGCGTTATATAGATCCTTAGCTTATTCTATCGCCATCCATCATAGTTCAAATGACTGCTTGTCATCAACTGCTAGTCTCAGCGATGTCTTAACCCAAAAAAATAAAAAATTGTTACGTATAAAACCATTTACTGTTGTCATTTCTTTCCGCCCTTCTCAACTGTTTGTTCAGTATGAGCGATGAGCACTGCACTTTCAATGTGATGACATCATTCTCAAGCCGTGTTCTAATTTGTACTGGTGGGTCAGATTCGAGTTTAGGTAGTTCGATCATTAAGATCGTATATAGTTATATAGCCCGCCACATGGCATTTTATGTGGGTTTAATTTTTTTTAAGACGGACTTTTATTATTATCCAGGTAGGTGTGTCTATCGTTTGTTCGACGAGTGTATGTATAGTTTTAGTAGTGTGAAAATTATGTCTGAGGTCGTGTTTACCTGTTCGTTTATAGTAACATCATTAAAAGTTTTTGTTTTGCAGCCTTTCATGTTTTCAAGAAAGTCCTTTTTTTTGCTAGACTGTAATAATGTCATACATTCATCGATTTCCCTTGGTGTGTGTCCGTGAGTATCAAGGTGTAATGCAAAGTTGAAGTCTTTTCCTTTTCATTTGTATGAGCGTAAGTGTTCTGTAAACCTTGTTTTATGTGGTCGCCCAGTGTGTCTTATACAAGTATGTTTGCAGGTACAAGTCCGTCTACATACTCCGCTGGCACAAAATTTGTCAGTTGTTTCTGTCGATGTCCTGAGATTATGTCTCACAGTGTTGCGGGGTTTTTAATGCTGTGAGGAAACATTCTTTGTGAAAAAGGTTAGTTAATATAATCTATTCATTTTTGGTTCTGTAGAAGTAAAAGTGTGCCATCGTGTTGTATCGGTTGTCTCTTTGTCTTCTTTATTCCTGTTAGTAGTGTTGTATTGTCTAAGAAGCTTGTCGACAGTAGTGTGTTTGTTTGTACTTGTAGCCGTTGTTTTTAACTATGGTGTGAATTGTGTCGAGTTCTATGTTGTACCTATCTGAAGTAAATGGGATTATCTTAAGTCTATGTATCATATGTCTAAATGATGCTAATTTATATTCGGTAGAGTGGTTAGAGGTGTTGTGGATGGTAGTGTACATCATAGTTGGTTTTCTATAGATGTAAAATTTTAAACAGTCAGTTCCGCGTGTTATTGTGATTTCAAGATAAAGCAAATTTCTGTCTTCTTCTTTTTCCATTGTGTATGTTATGTTATTATGGATTGTGTTTAAGTCTGTTAGAATTTGTTCGACGTTGTCTTGTTCGACGATGCATATGATATCATAGACGCATCTATAGTAATGAGCTATTCTATGTTTTTTTGATTAGTGTCTCTATCTGTAGTAATTCGAGATGTTGCATGAAAGTTTCCATGAGGATTGCTGAAGATGGGTCTCCCATGCCGAGTCTGTCAGGTAATTTGTAACAGTGATTATTAAATCTAAAGTAGTTGTGTTTTATTATTGTCTTTAATGTCGGTGATGTATTGCTTGTCGTATAAATTGTCTAGTAGTGTGTTGCGTAGGATAACTAAGGTTTCTTGTGCTGATATTGATATATATATACATCCTTGATGTCAAAGATATCTTTAAGTTTCTCGACCCGCTCTTGTCTATTACGTATCGTATATGTATTTTGTAAGCTTACCCTTTCTCTAAGTAGGGTAGCGAGGTATTTAGCCAGGTGATATGCATATATTAATACCAAAAAATATTTTCACTCATTTACAAACTTTATCTTACTTAATACAAGCGGCAGAATTTAATTTAATTTAAAATATGAGGAAAAGAATATCAAAACATTTTACAGTTTTGTCAAAATCACCGTCAACTTTTGTCTGTTTAATAACCCGTTTGTTGTCTTTATTTCGCTGTATAATTTAAAATGATATTAATTTTGTAGATTGCAGTCCTTAAAACGCTATGAAATGGTGAAAACTTACACGTTAATTTTGTGGTTTTGTAGCTTTAAGGTGAAATACTATTTAAAGCAAAAAAACATTTAATAATACTGAGCAAAATACAAACAGATTTCTGTTAAATATTGTATTTGTAAAAATTGTTGTTTTTGTTTTTTTTTTGTTTTGAGGGGTGTATGTTGCTAAGCCTTAATTTAAGCTGTGTTTGTTATTAACAAAGTAGTTTGTCAACATTTTTTAACTCTTGCCTCGATTTGTTGTTATTCGTTTTTTTGTTGTTCCAAGTGTGTGTACATGTAACATTGGCATAGATGTGCGTATGTGTTGTGAAGCTGAAAAAGACTTGTTAGTTTGTTTAGTGTTTATTTTATAGACATGCCTGCCTGACAGCGTTGCCAGAAGCTTTTGATAAAAAAAATAATTCTTTCAAGTAGAATCCTATCTGATTAAGTGATTTTGATTTGTTGTATTAAATTACAAATCTCTCAATTATACAACGTATAATTTTAAACAAGTTCGAAAAGAAAATCCTTAATCGAGTTTTAACCACAAAAATATGCTGTTTTATAAGTTATAAGCAGCATAAGTCTTGTATTAAAATCAAATATTATTTTTTTATATAATCACATATTGAAAATAACAGGATTAGAATTTTTAAACTTTAGCCCATAAAAGGCACATATGGGTCTGGGTCCATGTTATTTTCTGGTTAATTTTCTCTAATAATAAGTTCAATAAGAAATTTGCTATCATGGAGAGGGATTAATGGTGCTTTTTTAACCTAATATTTATTTCCAAAATATTTATTTGAAATTTCAGTATGCTGCTGAAGCCTTATCAGGGAACAAACACATAATGTGTCTAATGTTTAAAAACCACTACAAGAAGTTATTCTTGAAAAACTCAAAATTTGCAAGGAACTTTTAAAAATAATGGTTTTTAATAATTTTATAGCTTTTAAAGAGGTTATGAAAAAGTTTTTAAGATGACAAAAAAAAAAAATAAAAGACAAAACTCCAAAAGATTAAAATTACGTGATTTCATACTATCCACAATCCATAAAAAGCTCATATTGTGAACTACATAACTCTTAAAAACCTCAAAGAAACACTATATAAAATTGAGTTTTAATCGATCTGTCCTTTAATAAAGTGCCGATTGATTTCTAAGATATATCGCTTCTGTCCTTTTGTATATTTCTTAAGTTGTTTTTTATTAGTCGAAATAAACTCGCCTACATATTATTTTCCAACTATTTAGACCTTAATATTTTCTATAGACAAATTTCAACATAGCCCCTCCCTAGCAGCTACTTTAAAAGCCCACTTAAGGTTACCAGATCAGATCAATACCTAGATACTAGTTATTGGACTTCAGCATTTATGAGTACAACCGTAATAAGCATAAGCTTCGACTAGCTTAACCGGCCATTCATTATCATAGCCTTTCCTTAATACGATGAACTACACTTAAGTAAGTCTGGCAGATGGCCCAGCCTAGGTTGCATATTTTTAAACAGACTCTTGCAAGTGTTCATAGTATCACTATACAAGATCCTAACCGCAATATCAGCAAAAAATTAATTAAATCAGATCCAGCATCGTTTATAATAAGTGTGTAAAATTTTCGCTAGGTAAAATAAGAAACCATTTGTCAAGTTAATTGCTTTTATTAATTGTTGTTATTATTCTTATTATATTAAATATTTTGTTACATTTTGAAATGAGGTTTCATTATTAATTTTAGAAAATCTCGCATTGCTAACATTCTAGCATATTTATAAAAAAAAAAAAAAAAGTTCAGTTCAGTTAGCTTCCAAAGCCAATTAAATTTGAGTCTCAATTATATTCATTATCATTCTGGCAGCCCTGCTCCCTTATATGTGTGTTTAAGTCTTAAAGATTGCTTGTAAACGCACAACCACACAAACAATATTTATGTTGAGTCAGTGTGAGTTTTATTTAATATTCCATGCATTACTTACCTGTTACTGTTGACAAAGGTAGAGTGGAGAGTGTAGACTTTTTACATACGTTATAGAAAACAAGCCTACATTTATGCTGTTGAGTTTATTTGAGTGTGATTTTTTCTGTTTTAGCATGATTTTTTCCCCTGTGTGTTTGTTATACTTACAGCATTATATTGTTTAGCTGTGTGCCTTGGTGGCTAGTTCTATATAGAAAGCATACCTGCTTTTCGGTATATCTTAATGTCTGTCTACTTTATGGTTTGGTTACTGGCTAAATCTGACTCTAACTCAAAAACAAATCTCTAATATGTGCGCGTCCATTTTAAAAGCATAAGAGATTTCGTGGCGAGTGGACAAGTTTTGCGGACTAATTTCAAATGTTAATTTAAATTTACCTAAAAAACAACAACAACAAAAAACTACAAGTACTGTATTGTAATGCCTTAGATACCTTAGAGTCTGTACTTTTATTTAAACACAACGAAAATGCTCTACACATCTTAATCATACATTAAGAATAAAGCTGGAGAATGTGTGTTTTTTAACAAATTTAAAGAATTTAAAAGTGAAAAAAAATTCGCGTGTGTCTAGTTTGATTATAATTTATAATTAGAAATGATAGTGTAAAATAATAATTAAAAAAAATTTTTTATATATTATGGGGAAAAATGTGAATACAGCCGTATATTGATCATGTCTACAAGTCACTTAAGCTAGAATACAAAATCTATAATGAAAATGTTGTTATATTTTATTTAAATGAAATATTGTGATAATTTTTTAAAGACAAATGGGTGCCGTATAAATAAATTAATTTTAAAAGTAAAATTACAACAAAAAAAAATATTTTATCGGTAATTTCAAATTACTTTTCTGTACAAGAGATTGTCTTAAACCACAAAACAAAATAATGTCTATCCACTTTTGTGTGAAATGCAGTTTTTGTTAAAAAAAAGCAAAAAACAAAAATCCCCCCATAAAATCTGAAACTAAAAAATATATTTTAATACCTGTTTTGAAATATTATACAAAACCTGTTGATCATTTCGTTAAACTCGATCTCCTTACGTTAATACAAAAGACCAACTTTAAGTGTTCATCGCTGTAGTTTGTGTACACATTTATGGGGAAAACGGGTCCTTGTCATATACCAACTATCAATCTATGTGTGTATGTGTAATAAATTCGTTAAATTTTGTTTTCATTGCTGGTTGCATCATGAAAAATTTCTTTTGCAACATAGTTTGTGGATAATCTTCGCTCTCACTCTGAAACTCTCTTCGCTCGCATCAAGGACAAGTTTTGTTTTATAACAAAATCTTAACTCTTTCAGCGCACACATAAAATGGATGTAGTTGGTCCATCCTCAGGAAATCAGATTGTTTTGCCAAATAATCATTATCGTCATGACTCACAACAGGTAAATTTTACAGCATCATACGGAAAACAATAAAAAATCGAAGAGAGATAAAAAAACATTTATTTAACTCTAGCTTTTAAATATATTGCAAGAAATAGTAAATAAATAACTTAAAGCATTAAAATATAAATGTGGCGAAGAAATTATGTTAAATGAATTTACGGCGAATTCAACATAGTAAAATTTGTTGGTAAAAAGCGGTCCAAATTATTATAAAAATAATTTTCAGTGCTTGGAAATTTTTCATCTAAGAATAATGTAATTGTCGGATCAATGAAATTTTAATTAATTTAATTTTAAGTTAATGAAAGTTTAAACATCAAGTGAAATAAATTCGCTGCTAATTGAGACAACAATTACTAATAATATTCTTTTCTCTTTACGGTTGCTTGTAGGAAATGTTGCAAAAATAAAATTTATTACAAAGCTTGTCTTAGCAAAAAATAATTTTCCGATATTTTCCGATTGATGTACGATATCGGAAGAACTCCTTAGCTAAATAATTATTATTTATTAATACCGCCCTAAAATCATATACTTGATAATATCAATATCGCCGTTACACGAAATATCCAACTTTATGTTAGAAAAAGTTAACACAGATTTTTTATTTATAGAATTTGGCATTTCCAGCGACAATGAAAATAATTGAACTCATTCGTCACTGCTATCATGTAGCACTTTTTTCGCCATGATGTCTACGGACTTTTAAAAAACTGCATTTTATAAAAAAAATCAATAGAAAATTAGAAATAAATTTAACTTCTCAAAATTCGTACTTCGTACTACGAAGATGGCAAACGGCCGAAATCGGTTTGATCACAAACCAAATTTGATGAGGGTCGACGGAAAACCGTACCCAAATAAAAGTAAATTACACCCCATGGGAAAATTTACGCATATATCAGTTTTATTTTAAATTAATTTTAGGAAGTTAAATTCATTTCTAATTTTCTATTGACTTTTTTATAGAATGCAAATAAAAGTAAAATAAAATTATATAAATTGAAACCCTGTGCTAGGTATGGTTCCATACATCACATCTATTAACATACTTTTGGTATATGGTATTTCTTTAATTTCGTTTATATAAAGGGTTTTTCAGCAAGAAGTTTATTTTCTAAAACAAACTAAAACAAAAAATTTGTATTAAAATGATTCAAAATTTTATTGTATCACGAAGAGAAAAGTTCGGCAGTTATGAATGAAAAATGATATCTGGCAAATTTCCACCACCTACGACAAAGTTTTTAATTACGGTCCTCTTTCCTTTATCACATCACGGATTTTGCGTTTTAAGGCTGAAATCGATTCGATTGACTGCGTATAGACTATGTCCTAAACATAGCCCCACGAAAAATAATCCAGTGGTGTTAAATCACACAATCTGGCTGGCCACTTAACTGCTGATTGTCGTGGTATTATGCGATTGTAAAATTTGGTTAGCAAAAAATTGATCGTTTTATTGGTTGTGTAACATGTAGCATTGTCCTGTTGAAACCATATGTCAGTGATATCCACGTCGTCAATAAAAGACCGACATTGAGTTGTTATCATCTCCTGATAGCATGATCCATTGATCGTTACCACATTTCCAGCCTCATCTTCGAAGTAAAAAACGGACCATTTACCCCTCAAGACCACATAGCGCGCCATATAATGACACGTTGAGTGTGCAAAGGCTTCGTAATAATCGCATTAGGATTTTCAAAAGCGTAAATGCAACAATTTTGGTTGTTGACATACCCTGAGAAATGAAAATGGGCTTCGTCCGATAAAATGATTTTTTCAGAAAAAACCGCCGGTTGTTTCTGAATGGATTGAGCAAATCTACGGCGATATGAATGGTCAAGTCAGCTTCAATTCCTGCACCAGCTGAACTTTGTAAGGCTTCAAAGTCAAATCCTTACGCAAAATTCGCCATGTGGTGGTTTTGGATAACCCCAATTGTTGAGAACTTCGAAGAATTGACAAATTTGAATCTGCTTCAACACTGTGGCTTACAGCTGCGATGTTTTCAGTTGAACGAGCCGGTTGAACACGTGTTGTTGTGCGTTCATTTTGTATCGAGGTGTCGACTCAAATTTGACAACCAAATTCTTAATAGCGGTTTTAGAAGGACGATTATATTGTCCGAAAATATCACAAATTTGACGAAATGTAACTTTAACAGAACCACCATTTTCATAGCGGATTTTGATTATTTTAATGCGATTTTCGTGCATAATTGAATTCACTGTAACAATTGTCAATGCATCTACTACGAATACGTCAACAAATTAAATGTCATAACTATCATGTTGTTAGTGTTGCCACAATTGAAAAACAAACTTCTTGTTGAAAACTCCAATATAAAGTTGTCGTAAAGCTATGAATCTAATACAGCAAATTTCTATTTTATTGTGGCTGGAGTGGGACCAACATATTTTTTTAAATGCTTTAAATAAAAGGTAAAGTTAAGAAGAAAAAAAGCCACTATTAAATTCAATCGAGTCACCCGCTTGTTTAATGCTAAAAAAATATCTCAGATCGCTATTTGGTTTACTTGAAAAACAAATTACAAACTCAACTAGCATTTTAATTAAGTTGTAAACTGTTTTCAGACTGCAATAGCAAACAAACTGTTTCATTGGTTTTTAGAGCAAAATAAAATTCGTTGCAGTTATTTGAATAATCAAAATTGTAATTTTGATTACAGTCATTACAAGTTGTGGCCAATGATTGTTGTTTTGCTTTTTTTTATTAAACTAAAATTTTTATGAATATAAAAGTAAAAACAATAATCAACTTCTGCCTACGTTGTGCTGTTAATAAAATTTCTTTATTTAAATAATTGATTGATTGTGTCAGTGATTGACATTTTTGGTAAAAGTTGCAACAAGTTTTTATTTTCTTTCATGTAAAACCAGAAATAATGACCAAATATGGTGAGTGCATATATATTTTATGCAATTTCACATAAAAATATTTTCTTGTAAAAATTTTTATTTTTCATTAAGTAATTTTGAAACTTTTTAAACTTTCTAATTCAATTTTTCTATTTTCACTCAAAAAAAAATAATAAATAGTTACGATAGAGGGGCATTGACTCGTATAATTAACGAAAGATAGTGAGACAGCAGTGATGGTAAACCTAGCAAAAGACATGCTAAATAAGTTTTAATTGATTTTTCAGTCATCAAGGTGATGTGATGCATAAGTTATGAGATTGATATGCTTAAGAAATAGTAACCTAAAGTTTCTTGGGAAGCGCTCCAACGTCCTGAAGTTCATTGGCCTATTTTGGAGCAATTTCAACTGTTGAGTGCCGGTCAACAGCTTCATAAGGTACAGAGTGTGACTTGTTTTACATCCGCGCCTGACTATGTAGTCTTAATCAGATGGTGGACATACCACTATACATAATTTGGAACGTCATGCTCGTCCTAGATAGCCGAAGACATAATTCTAAGCAACAGAACCACCTAGTTGCAACTTTAATGATTTCAGTACAGGTCTGCAAACCATCACACCTTGCTAAAGAGTTGGAGACTTTCTAACTCCTGTCCAGAACACATGTCCAGCATGCTCACTGGACTGGATCATTCACTTTGCGTGTCATTATCAGTGAAATGATCCTAGCCACCATAGAACCATAAACTGTTATGGGGCCGCGAAACCACAACCACCACGATGCTCCCATATAGGGGCCAACCTCAATGATCAGTCAAAAGAGACAAATAATGAAATCTGGGGCTCACTGATCCCCGTGGAAATAAAGTGGAGTTTCCAGTTGTCTCCCTGTCTGACTTCAGGGGACTGGGCTCCCTTTTTCCCCCAGTTGCACAGGTCTAGATAGTAGAGTATTCTATAAAGACCGATAAATGTGCCCCCGGGGGGGACTTCATAAGGTACAATTAGCGTCTCCTGTCTTCTATTGGCCAACGCTTTTAGATGCTCCTTCATGGTTTTTCATACAACTCAAAGCAAAAAAGCATAACAGCTGGATCACTTACGGATTGCTAGCCAAATGGCTTTATTTAACATTAGTAATATTTTAATACCTAAATTGAATTTAAATTATGTCTTCCATAAATGAATTCAACAAATTAAGATAAAAGGGGATAAAAGAGGAGTATAAAAATATGTGAGACATAAATATATAATACGTAATTAAAATCAATGAAAATTTAGAAAAAAAATTATTGTTTGTTACTTTTCGTGCTATTTTTCTCAACATATTTGTATTATTTTTTATCTTTATTGATCATTTTAATTTTCGTTGCGTTTAAAAATGTATGGTCATTTGTTGTTAAAATTTCTTTATTACTGTGATTATAAATGCATGTCATGTTATTTTATGATTAAAACTTTAGTGACAGTGTAACGATGAACATATTTCAGTGGCTTTGACTTTTTGTTTGCCAACTTTTAAAAGAAAATACTCGTGTTCCTTGTTAAGATTGAAATTTTTATTTTTATTTCTTTATTATTTACGACTGTTTTTCCATGCGGTTTTATTAAACTTAACTTTTAAAATGTTTTGATTATTAGTTTTTTCTTTTTATTAACAATTTGCTATTTGATTACTAGCCCTCACTTATGCAGTCAGTATTTTTACATCGACATAATTTGAAATAACATTAGGAAGCAGAAATTTTATTACTAATTTGCAAAGAAATATTGAAATTGATCAAAAAAATGCAGGTGAATGAATGAAAGAAAGTATCAATGAATAGCTCGGTGTGAATAGGTCGGTATTGCGATAGCAAAATATTAAAAATAAAAATTAAAAACTTTAACAAACTTAGATCTCAACCTCGCATAGCAGTTCAAAAACATAATTTATATAATAATTTTTACTCGTTTAACATATAAATTAAAAAATATTGATAATAAAAATTTTAATAATATTTATGGTTGTTAAAAATTAATTTTTAATATTAAGATTTTTATTTCATTTATTACGTTCAATATTGCGCAACAACGATCATAAGGAAATGCACTTTTTATAACAGTATTTTAACTAAAAACAATTAAAAAATATTAAATACATATTTTTAATATTAAAATAATATTAATAATTTTTAATTTTTGCGGAGTATTAAAAAAATTTTGTTAAACAGGTAAAGCTTAAGCGATTCAATTAAAATAAAACAGCTGTAGTATTAATTTCAATTGTAAGCTCTATTGGATGTGTCCACATCCCCTCAAAAATTAAATATTTACACATATTTCTATTTCACATTCACATGATTTTTCGTAGAAACATGAATGTAAAGCCATAATTCTTTATTTTTATATGAACCGCTAAATATCTCTAAAGTTATTCTAAATTTAAGTTAAAGAATAGTTTATCTGTAATTTATTTTAAAATATTTTTTTCACGTAGGTGAGCCTTATAGCAAGAATAATAGTTCTGATAGACTTTAAATAATTCTTCGATAGCTTTAAATATATTGCACATTTTACGTTGGAATCTTTTAATTGTAAATTAAAACATGTCAAGTAGATGCCTAATATAGGCGTTTTAAAACGTCTAGATTGTTTTGACATGAAACCGTCTGGCAACTTTTTTCAGAGAGTTCTTTACTACATTAATTGGGTTGCTAAGGATATGAGGCAATCAAAAGATTTATTATCGTTTTTTATTTTAATATATATTTTATGTACATGAATAGCATAGAGAACTAAGCCGATTGTTTGTGATATGATAAATATTACAAAATATTTTTTTTATAAAGGTATTAAACCTACTTTGGTTTTACTGCACATGTAGTTAAAAAGCGTAGATTACTGGCACTAGATAAGCATGGTTTCATAGACTATTGATGAGATATATACCTAATGGTTTAGGAGTCGTTTAATTTAAAACCGGTTCGTTTCAACTGTCCATTGTATTTCCTGCAATTTGAATAAACACACTATTGTGCCAATGAAATTTTTAACATATCGCAGTAAACATCGCAATTACAAAAATATTTTAATAATATGGATTGTAAGGCCATGTTAGGAGATCAACTAAATTCTGGGTTTAAAAATTGTGGTTACTTTAATAGAACCTGCGAAATATTGATGTGATTTTATTATAAAGCACAACATGCAAAAATCAAACCAATAACCACAACTCATTTGCACATGGTGTGGTTATGATAAGAAGATTATGACCCAATTTTGCCACTGATATGGTATCAAGCAAATGGGGGGATACTTGTGTGGAAAATTTGTAATTATTATGACTTCTTTTTTTACAATTTTCGATTTCATGTATTTAATATCGTTGCTTTTTAATCCTACGTCGCCTCATATTTCTACCTTTGTGGCCTTTTAAAATCTTAGAAAAGCAATTACTAAGCTGGAGTTAGATGTTTTGTGAATAACATTTTAAAATATCGTAAAGCTTCACTTGGGTGCTGGTCATTTGTCCTATATAGTTTTTTCAAATTTACATCAGCAATTTACTTTTACATTTTACATTTTTTTTAATCAAAAACAATGCTGCACATTTATATTACGACGTAACATTTATGTTTACATTTGTATATAAACAACACTTCAAAATAATGATCGATACTCACTCATACAATATACAGGTAGCAAAAATATTAAGTGACCTTATCATTTTGACTTACACCTTCACACTCCTGAGCGTATTTCTGACCATAACATATTTTAATTATAAAAGGCTTAAATTATTTTTTTATCTTAATTAAAATTAAAAATTACTAACTTCGTTTCTTTTCTATTTCTTTATCTTTTCAGGTAAGTTTCTATTACAAAAAAAAAAAAGAAAAATTAACAGAAGTTAAATCAAGTTTTAAAATTAAAACATGCAGGTTTTAAAGTAAGTTACACAGTATTGCAAATTATTTAAAAAACTACTCCAGTTATGGTTAAATAAAGCCATCATCAAACCTTTAATAGCATTGACCACAAACAATGAAGTGGAACAAGCAAACGCCAACAAAAGATCTTTAAAACTTCAACTTTATTCTGTTGAAAACTTGTTGTTGTTGTTGTTGCGTTTGCCGCTTTTCAAAAGCAACAAACCTACAAAATTTTACTTTAAAGGAGCAAATAAGTAAACGAGCAAATCTTATTGAAGAAACTTTAAAATTAGCCGTAAGAAAATGTTAAGAAGAAAGTAAAGTTTATGGAAGTTTTCAAAATTATTTATTTATTTTTTAAGAAACAAATTTCTAAATATTTTGGATTTTTCACGTTTTATTTTACTGAAAGAAGTTGGAAAGTTTATTTTTTCAATCACTTATATATATCCTTCCTTCTATTTTCATATTAAACTCAAAGACTGTAATACGACCAATAGACATTCCAAATTATTGCACAATTTAATTAGCTTCTTATGCAGTGGGTATGTCAAAGGTCTAGTTGGTCAGCTTTCGGTAACTTTGACATTTTGATACTAAAAATTTATGAAAAAAAGAACGCATCGGACATTGCAAAAGTCTAAAATTTTAAAAATCAAAAAACATTTTTATAAATATTTAGCGAATTTTTTTAATTAAAACAAAATAAAAGTTAAAATCGGATTTATCCATTTCTAATTCTATTTCGAATTTTAACTAGTATTTAACTTTTAAAAGTATGGTATACCGGAATTCTCTAATCATAACGTAAGTTATTCTGTGCTTTGGCTGTCATAAGCTAAAGGCTTTCTAAATTTAGACAAAGCACCTTTGTCGCTTGCGGGCCAAGAAGTTTTCTGCATACAAGTATTTTTCGCCTGGCACCTTTTTTGACTTAACGAATCATTTCAAGATATAAGTTTTTATATATGTCATTCATTGCACAGTCAGGCAGAAATGAAATATTTTAAAAATAAACTTGCTACTTTAAACAGTTGAACCGATTTAAGAAAATTAGGCATTGAATTGAGCTGTAGCATTAGCAAAACAATAAAGTTTTAAAAAAGGGCATTTCGTATATGAAATTGTTCCCATAGGATTTAAATACGCTCTTCAAAACTAATTTGTAAAGCTATAATTTTTCACCACTTTTTCCTTTTACCAAATATTCTTTAAAAAATTCTTTAAACAAAAAAAACATTTTTACACATTTTTGTTTAAAAAAGTGTGATGAATCTTTCTTTTATAATAAGAAATTTTCTAAATGAGCAAATAATTTTATTATCTTTTAAAATTTTTAAATGTTCTAAAGCTATTACCCTATAAATTCTCAAATAGTCCTATTATTTCCTTTGCATGTGCACGTCGCGTTTTTGTAAAATCTTTACAAATGTTTTTGTTTTCTTTATTTTTCAAATACCATATAAATGGCTTCCAAAAGGAAATCCTTATGTAGCTGTGTTTTTGTTGTTTTGTTGTCGTTTTGTTGTGTTGGTTTAATAAAAACTCTCACTTAATCAATTTAGCTTTAGATATAAGACTCATGAATTTTCTATACAAAATTTGGGGTAAAATTCACTGATGAGCTATATGATATGATATGCTTTCCCCCCAGTAATACAGGTTTGGACAATTCAATAGAAACTTTTCTCAAAATTCATTTACTCATTTTTACAAGTCGAAATTCAAAATTAATTGCTTAATAAACTAAACAAGTATCTTAGAATAAATACCATATTATAGGTTGTTTTTGATAAATTAAAAGAAAAAAAGACCAGAAAAATAAGACAGTTTTAACGTTAAAAGTGATACGTATTAGGCTGTTGACAGAATAATGGAAGTTTGAAATTTTTGCCCGAAAGATGACTAAAACAAAATGTATTGATGAGAAATTGAAGTAGAATACATAATATTTATGTTATTTTAATAATTGTTGTTTTGATAGGTCATTTGTTCAAATATTTTTAAAATCATACTTGGTTACATAACTAGTAAAAAATGGCTAAAGTTAAGATAAGCGAAGATTTAAAAATCAAAATAATAAACGACTTTAATAAAGGATTAAAACAAAAAAATATTTGTGTCAAATATTCAATGAATAAATCAGTAGTTTCTAAAATTATTAAGGAATTTCTGTGAAAACTCTACATTCAGGAGGAAGACCAACTAAAACTACTAGGCGAGATAATTTAATAGCAAGAGAGAGAGTTTAGACGTAGAGCAGGCGAAGCTGGTCTTGATTGTTATGATCCTACAAAGAAACCTCTAATATCTGAAAAAAACCGCACTGGTCGTTTGAAATTTGTCAAAGAGCACAGAAATTGCTCTAGAGAGTGATGGCATACTGTCCTATTTTCCGACGAATCCAAGTATAATTTAAGGGGGAATTATGGAAGGTCTTTTGTAAGACGGAAAAGAGGAAAGAGAGTTGATCCAAAGTATTGTTGCAAACTGTAAAGTTTTGTGATGGTAATGTTATGATTCATGTTATAAAGGACACAATGGTAGGTGTAGGCTATAGATCGGTTTTAAGCAACATATTGTTACCATATGCAGAGAAGAACATGCCACTAACTTGGAGGTTTCATTATGACAATGATCCAAAACACACCTCTAGGGTTGTAACTGACTGGTTACGCTACAATGAGGTATGTGCTTTGAAGTGGCACGCCCAGTTCCCAAATCTCAATCCCATAGAAAATCTATGGAAAGTTGTAGATCGCAAAATAAGAGCTCATAATTCCACACGGAAATACCACTTATGCAATTCAGTGCTGAGTGAAAGGCATAAAGTTCCAAAGGACACCATTGATAAGATAATTAAATAAATGTATTGTCGTTATGATGCAATCATAAAAAATAAAGGATACCCAACTAAACATTGATTATTGATAAAAAGCTAACGAAATTTATTGAAGTAAAATTTAAGTTTCTATTGTATTGTCCACTTCCCAAAATGAAGTACTTTTAGTTTTTTGTCTATAATTCTCGAACTATGATACATTTTTGTTATTTACTTTTTCCCCTAATAGAATAAAGAAGATATCTCTAAAAAAAATGAATTTTTCCAAGAATTGTTTTTGTCTTTTTGACTTTGGAAACGAATGAATGAACTTTGAGAAAAGTTTACATTGAATTCTCCAGCACTGTCTTTCAAATATATTTTTTGAATAATAATTTTTTTGTGAGAATACCATAAATTATTTATTTTTAAAGGAATCTTAGCACAAATTAACATAGATTTAGAAAAAGAAATATTCATTAAAAAAAACTAATTTCGATATGTTTTGTTTGATGCATGATTTCGAAGTATGCGATTCGAGTTGTCTTAATCAGTTTTCTTTTCTAAGCTAAGGAATACACATACTTAGAGAATTAGATGTAACTAGCATGAATAGTAAACATTTTATTGCATTTTAATTATGTGTGTTTCAGTCGAAATTAAGAATTTCAAATAAAATTTGCGAAATTTCCAGAAATCGCAAATAATTTTTGTTTATTTATAATTTTTTTCTTGTTTAGACTGGATCTCGTTTGATTAAATAATAGTTCTCGGCTTATATCATTTCGATTTTGTTCCACTGTATATTTTACATTCCACTTTAAGGTGCAGCTTCTTTTAAATTGGCAGTACATCATTTGCTGCTACTCAAGATATTTACTTTTCTGAGCTCTCTCCTTAAACTAGAGTCTGCATCTTTTCGATTAGTTTTCATATTTAGTGACCCCTTTTTCTTTTTCGAGTAATTTTTTAAACAGTTTGCTTTTGTTTTCTTATGTTGGCAGATTATTTTAATCACATCAACCACCAATGACCTGGTATCATCTTCATGAAAAAAAATTAGCTTTCAAATAAGGTTCGTCCTTGATTTTTTTTTCGTGGAAGCATACTAAACATAGTTTCTTTCGTTTTACTCTTCATTGTGACAAATGCTATGTAGTCACTAAAGTCTCCACTTTTTTCCCGAATAATATTGTTATCGCCGTTTGTACTCTCTGTAAATAATGCTTTTAGACAACAAATAAAATAAAAATATTGAAAAGAACTTAACAGAAACCTTTTAACACAAACATATAGAATCATAGTGAAATAAACTGGTTTATTTACCAACTGCAATACAATACAAACACATGGGTGTTAATGCCTGCATACAGGCATCAAAAAACATATATACATACATCCATTTATTCATGCATACTTGTATATATGTATGTATGTGGAATTGGCAGGCAGCAAAAAAGGAATGCTAAAAAATTGATAAATATTGAAAAAACAGCATCCATGATAATATTTGACTAATAGCAACAATAAAAATATTAAAAAAAAATTGTCCTCCGGATTCAATAAAATGATTAATACAACCGTTCAAGCACACATACACACAACTGCATCACTCCTGCCTTAAACTTCCAATCAAACTCTTTTTCCATTCAAAATCGATAGTAATGATCATGAGTTTGATCTGATAATGATAATTACAAATAATATTTTTATGTACACAACACGCATACTAACATTCATACACTGGCAGACAAGTTTTAAAGGGTTTTTTTTTATTTGAGTGAAATTCAATGTCACAAGAATTTGACTCAATTTATGGCATGCAGACCAACTCAATAATCTTACTGGAGGCTAAAGCTGGTTATTTCTTTGTCTCTCTGTCCATTTATAAAAGAAAGAAAAAGTTTGTTTTTTTTGCTGTTGGTACTACTACTGTTTGGAGAATGCCACACAAACTACAATAACAAAAACTACTTGTATATTTTTTCAAATTGATAAACTGGTTTGCATTTGGTTGTCGTTGTTGTTTTATTTTATTTGTAATTTGTATCTTTTGTTATTTTATGCCTGAAACTTATTTTTTTAATCTATACATTGGCGGCATGCCAAGTTTGAAAAATATGATTGTGTGAGAGTGCAAAAACAAACATGGTATTTCTAAAATGTAGGGAGCTTTTTATATTCTTAGGAAAAATGCTTTAAATAAATTTTTTTTGTATTCAATAATTTATTAATTTCAGAATCTTATACATATTATTTTTATTTTATTTTATATTTTTATTATAACTTTTTACTACATAAAACTTTTTAAATGGACTTGCTTAAATATTTAAATTAATTTTTTAATTGTAATGATGTATTATTACTTGTTAGAAATGATATAAAAATAGTATTAACACCAGAAATTATTTTTGGAAATTAATATATTAAGTAGATATATCAGTGAACTCGCAGAAACGTGAACACCCAGTAACATGAACATTTAAAAACATGAACATTTTTTTTCTTACATTGATTACTCTAAAACGTGAACAAAGGCTGAAGGCTCTAAAACGTGAACTTTTTATCGAACGTTAAAATTCAATTTTGTAAGCTTATTTAAACATTATGGGATTGCCCGCATAAGAATCTCGTAGTTTGTTTGTTGTAAACAACTTCTGTTGCAGGATAAGTAGTTTTGGTATTACCGCGGCAGTTCTACTGGAAGCATCTCTCTGTGCTGACTATGCATATAAAGAATATAAACAAGTGATCTCTAAAAATATTTTTATTGAAAATATGTCTAATAAAAAACCAAAAGTGTTAACTCTTCAAGAAAAGTCAGATATCTTAGAGCTTTTATGGAAAGGTTCACCTGTAACTGGTTTGTTGAAAAAGTATAATGTCGTCAAATCGACAATTTGTTCAATAAAAAACAAAAAAGATGCAATTTCGAAATGTGTTAATAATACATTTTCGGGTCCTGGAAAACGGAAAACATTGCATTCTTCGTAGCTTCCAAAAATGGAAAGATCTCTGTACTAATTTAGAAATTAGTATCTTAGAAACCCTTTTGCAACCCATAGTAGGATAGTACATATATTAAAATATGGCAGGAACTTACAAAAAGTAGAATCAAAACATGTCTCATGGGTGAAAAATAACGTACTTTATTTCAAATTAAATTAAAAGATAAAAAGAGACTAAAATATGTTGTAGAAAAAATGCAATCTAAAACGTAAACAAAATCGAAAACGCTCGGTAAAAATTAGTTCACGTTTTTGCGAGATCACTGTACATTAAAACACTAACCGATTGAGAATTTTAATGATTTTCTTTATTAAAATAAAGACGAATTATCCACGTGGTAAGTTTTTATTAATAATTTGAAAATTGAAGACAGGCAATAATTTCAATTTCAATTCTATATTATTAAATATGAATAGAATTCTAAAGTTTTAAAATTATATTAGCAAAGCTAAAAATATCTATCAAAAAATTACTGAAATTAACTTGAATGCCACAAATAATAAACTTGAAGTTTACATTTATAAACCTTTTCATGTCATTAATCATTTAGTAAACAAAATTTTTTTACATCGATACTGATTAACCATACAAAAATTTATTTCTTTAAAGTTTTCCTAAAAAAATACTCAATTTTAAAAATAGTTTTTGTTTTTGTCAATTTTGAAATTTATGTGTTTTGTTACGGTTACTATCAATTATAATAAATCTAACCGAGATTGTTTTATTCAAAAATTAATAAGAGTATACTACGCATAGCTTTTTGTAAAACTGACTATGCATATCAAATCAGATGTTAAAAACGTTTGTAGCGTTTAGCGCTTTTTTACGGACATTTACTTTTCAGTGTATTTTGAGTACAAATTAAGAAACATTTAAAACTTTCAAACAATATGCTTAACTATAGCCGAAGGGGTTTCCATTAAATGCATTTAATTGTCGAAATATAATAAAAATAATTAAGCTTATTAAAAATTTGCCTTTTATTTCAAGGCATATGTGAGCCGTTCTATAACGTATATGAAGTAGCTGAAAATACTTTGTCGCTATGGTGTCTTCCAAGCTATTAGCAGTTTGTAGTTTATCATAAACTCGCGAATTAAAACAACCGCAGGAGAAAAAGTTTAATAAAATAATCTAAGATGCAGACTAATTATTAATGCATAGCATTTATTAAGGCATTCCATATACGAAATGCAGTGCCGTCCAGCTAATATTAATTATTTCTTATTACACGGATTATATTAAGTTTAAATAAATTAATCAAAATTCTTTTTGAAATCCATTTTTCGATCTCTAGACTCGCAAGTACAATGTTTGATCAGGATCAGTAGGTTTTGCGGTATGACGACGTTAGCTGTAAAAGAAATTGATTAAGGGATATGCTTCTATTACCAATCTGAAATCAAATAATAAAATCTTTAATTATAGTTTTTGATAGGTTTTATTGAAGTTCATTGTACGATTCTTATGGTAAAGCGATCACTAAAAAAAATTAGTACAATGGCAAAGGTACGTTTTGAGTGCCTCTTCCTTTATTAAGTATAAAATTTTTAATTCAAAATGAATCTCTTCAATCGCTATATTCTGAATTTTGTTTATACTAAATGCGAGTATTTCATTTCCCGTTTTAATAATTTCTGGGAATTATTTCTATCGCAAATCGCAGTTAGGTTTTTAAGTATGACTTGAGTTAGAAGCACGAAAAATTATCTCAAACTTAGAATCAGGTACTGCGGAAGCTATTTGACCAAAGTCGTTAATGATACCTTTAACTGCGATTGTGCGATGCTGCAGAAAATAATGCACAGATAAGTATGTATATCTATCCATGCTAAGTCACCTTAGCTAATTTAAATTTATTAATGTAGAACTCTCAGATAAACTAAATTTTTTTTTTTATTAATTCAATTTAAAAATATGTTCGTTGTTAGAATTGATTTAAAACTTCAATAATTATTATTATTTTTTTTTGTATTTTGTTTTTAAAAATAAGTTGAGTAACCTTTTGCATTCCTGTATATGCCTTTCTGTTTCACTAACTAGCTTTAATAACGTGAGAATTTTATTAACACTCAAAGTTATTAAAATGGGCTATAAAATAATTTACTCAATCTCTTACTACATCACTATTCTAAACCCGTATTTATGCATATCTATTAATAAGTTTTCGTTTTGCTTAAAACACCGGTTGTCTTGAAATTGTTTTAAAAATACCCAGCATCTATAAAATTATAATGTAAATTATACAACTTTTTGAGTATTTTGTTGTTGCTTTAAAAACCCACATTTATCTTGATTAATTCTTAAAATTGCTTTAACATTATAACACATTTTCTTCTAATATTTTTCCCATCTCCTCCACCCATGTTTCTTATTGGGTGTTTATTTTTAAGCCTTTCACATCATTGGTTTGGCAAGAATGTTTTGTTCTGTTTAAAATTTAATTATACAATTTGGCAACCGGCTGTTGCTTTGTGGTTAGTTTGGATTGACTCTCTTGTAAATTTTTTAAATTTAAAACAAAATGTTATTTAGCGTTGAAAATTTAGAATCCATAAGTCCAGAGGAAATTAAACTATCATTAGAGTGAAGGTCATCCCAGAGCCAATACCAAACTTTATGGGCCGGCGTAATCATTTGACTTTTGAGTGTCTTCAAATACATTGATAAGCAAATTTTATATTGAATGGTATGGGCCGGCGCCCCAAAGTCTAGCATCGACGCAATGTGGGATGTATTTCACAGTTTTATTGTTACTACAGTGATAAGTAAAATTAGAGAACTTGTTCCCGTTGCTCGCACGCTTTTACGTTTAACTCAATTTTTATTGAGAACGCATCAATTTGTGGTTAATTGGTCAGAGAATGGCACTAGCCATTACTAACCTTTCCTAATAATCGTCTTGACAGCTGCTTTTAATAGGATGAAGCAATATATTATCTAATGCGCTCGAACTTATTTCGCGATTAATTTGATGTAAAAGCCTTGTTAATTGGCCAACAAAATCATACAATTTTACTTCATTGAACTATTTTCTTTGCCTATATATCGAGCCTGCCGATTAACCCTAGAAGATTAACCCTTCAAACACGATATTCAAAGAATTATTCATTAAAATATATCAACAGTCGCAACATTCAATTAGGCCATTTAAGTCCTAGCAAAGGCCGAAATTATATTCAAAACTTAAAAGCATTAAATTATCTTTACAGCAAAGAAACTTTCGTTGTTATCTATATATTCTTTATGTTATTGACACTCAAAAAAGAACACCTTATACACATAAATGAGTCAGACTTCTGAAATTGAAATTTATATGACCGAAAGTCTTGGCAAAGTAATTTTAAACCACTTTTTCATCGTCAGGTTATTTAATTTGCTTTTTATTAACTATAAACTATTTAGAAGAAAACATCTTGTTTTTATTAACAGTCATACAAAAACAAATATTTAGACTTGTATCAGTATTTAAACTATTTGAACCAAAAAAAATGTAAGTTACGACATCAAGTGGTTGTATCTTGTAAGAGTATGAAAAACACCATACAAATATTTATTTGGAAAAAAATATTTGTTAACAAAAAATTCAAAAAACCAACTTTAATAAATATTTGTTTAAAAAATGTAACCGGTTAAAAGCTAATGACTGCGACTGACAAGTGTTTGGGTTTTTGGTAGAAAAATGTATTTTTTTCTTTTGTAATACAAAATTAATGTGGTTTTAAATGTTGTACCAGTCAATAACAAAAATGTTCAATAAAATTACATAAAAACATTCTTTAAATAAAAAAAGACAAGAAATAGTTTCATACATAGAATGGGTCAGCTGTACTTAATCAAATAGAAATTCTGTTCGCCATGGGCAAATTTTATTTTTTTATGACTTTACACAGTGAACGAAATGAAAATTTACTATGTTGTTTTTAACAGCGATTGAAACCATTGAAACTTCATATTATCCTAAAAGCACAACAAAATTTTAACCTTATAGTCCTTCGTATTACGATATACTCACACAGTGGGGCAGTAATAAAATATCTTGAAAATAAAGCAATAATTTCTTTACATCGCCAGAGCGAGTTGCTGGTTGCAAGAGAGAGTATTCAAGCTTAAATTAAAAGTTTTATCTCTGCAGTAATATCAGTAGCGGCGCAATAAAATCGCAAAATTAGATATCCTTAATAAGTACGTTATTTCAACACATGCAACTTTCCTGTTTTTATCAAATATTAAATTTCTTAACAAGGACTTATTTGAATGTCAAAATAGCAAATTATGAATTTTTCAAGACCATTTGGTCACAAAATTTTATTATGTTTAACATTGCATAAACCTTGCTAACTTTCGTGAAACATTTCACTTTTACGAAACCCAAAATTTTAGCCATTTAAATAATGCTAACACCTTACTAAAGGAATAAAGACAAATGAAAATTCTAAAATCGACTCAAAACTTCGTTTCTGTAGCTAATATAAAGTCTTTCGAACATGAAGATTCTCTATTCATCTTGTTTTACAAAGATTGAGGCAGAGTAATGTTCTTTTTTTTGATGGAAATAACTCCTACACATGTAATCCATTGTGCCAGAAATAGGAAATTAGGTTATGGGGAGGAGGATAGAAGGAATCGTGTTTGTGGGCATTCGATTTGAAAGTGACAGGAAATGCGTTTGGAAGAAGTTTATTTCACTAACGGACTGTTCTGATAAAAAATGAATTTTCCCTGTAATGCGTAGTGCGATTCTCTGACCAATCAACCACAAATGGGTGCGCTCTTAATGAAAATCGAGGTAAATGCAAAAGCGTGCGAGTAACGGGAACAAGATCTCTAATTTAACCTAGTAACGATAAACCAGTGAAATACATCCTACATTGCGTCGATGCTTTAGAGAATCAATAGAGTTGGATACCCTACTATCCCCAATAAGCCTCTTGGCCTTCTCCTATACGCGGTCGAGAAACTCCAAAATAGACTTTGTGGCGCAGGCCCATACATGAGTGTTGTATTCCGTTTTAACACGGATATAGGTGGTATACATTGTACGAAGATCAGGTGGAGTGAAGTATCTCTTACACCATTTAAGAAAACCGAGGCACTTGAAAGCTTTTGTAGAAGCCATCGAACATCACACTAAATTTTAATTCCAAGAACGTCAATAGCTTCTGATTCCGTAATACATATATCATCCATAGTAACAGATGCAGAACCATTTTCGAACACAGATCTATGTGTAAGCATGAACATTGCGTCTTACGGCCATTAGAGTCGATTCTATTCACACGACTCCATTTAGAAATTGTTGCGAGACCACGATTTAACGAATTATTCATATTCCGCCTTTTAGAATTCACCTCCAACTAGTTCGGTCTATTACTAAATGAATATGAATGGCAAATAGGGTTGTCATCTGCGAAACGGTATACAGGGCTATGAACTTTATAATATATGGCAATAAAAAAGAACTATAGCTTACCCTGTGTAAAACAACGTGAATATATTATTTTCATATGAGTAATTTTTCAATTGGCTAAAAATAAGAACATAAAATAAAACTTTCTATAAAATTTTTTATTCTTTTAAGAATTTTATTAATCTGACAAATAAGTGTCCTTTCCGATTAGATTCGAATTTTAATACAATAAAAAATTATTACTTATTACAACTTTAAAAAACAATTGTACTGTGCTCTCTATTAGTTGTTTTAAAAATTTTGAATCCCTAAACTGGTCGTTAATAAAATGGACCATTATTCAACTTTAAACCACATTCTTAAGAGTAAAGATTACTCTTTTGCCAATACATGCTAGCAAAGAAATAAGATAATTTTAAAGGACAAGAGAAAAAATTACTTTATCTATTGTTTGACTAACAATGCTTTCGTTTTTGTTAAGCAAAGAATCTTCTCATCACTTTTTCAAACTAAATATCTTAAGGCATTGTTGTTCAATATCTGTTGCATTGTTGCACTTTTAAGTGATACGTTAAATGAAATAATTTCCAAACACCATGGGTGTTAATTCCTGTGCCAATCTTTTAAAGGCATAAATGTACTCTTCAACAAAAGCTCATCGCAAAGGGTCAGAAGTAAATTATATTTATTTGAAAATATTTTCGAATATATGGGTCATATATATGTGTTTTGAATTGAATAGAATTTCAAGTAGACAATAAAAAAGTTCAAGTAATATTAAGTTTAAGTAGTATTTATTATGTACACAGTTCAACAAAAAATATATTTCCTGAATATATTTTATTAGTTTATTAGAATTTTATTAGAACGTCGTCCTAGAAACTCGCTATCAGACAGATTTTTTCGTAGCATATAAATTTTAACAGTAAATCTGGAAATATTTACCGTGTTATCGATAACGAAAAATTATATTTTTTCGATAACATAAAAACTAACCATGCATTGCTGTTGTATTTTTAATAATTATCAAGTAAAACTTTTCTATGCAAAATTGCAAAAAATAAAATTTTCTATAAACATAGAATCAGCAATCGATGACAAATCAAAATTGTAAAAACTTTGTTCCTGTGAATGGAAAAATAGTGTTTGTTAACAACTGCTATAAAAAAACAATTTTCGATATGAAATATTAAATAAAAATAATACTATCGATAACATAAACGGTAATAAGTCTACAATAACATCACCATAGAAATAGCATTTAGAAGCATAATACTTTAAAGGAAATGAAAATTCTTTATTGAAAATGTTAAGTGAAAATATAATATATATAATAATTATCTACGAAAATTTCATATTATTTATTTTATCCACAACACTTGTTTAAAATTTAAACATTTTCATTATTAGTAATATATTAATTTTCTGATTATTGCTTAGATATCTCTAAGAAAAACAGTACTATCGATAACGAAAAATTTATATAATATTTTTGTTATCGATAAAATAAATAATAAAGTAAATAATTTTACAAAATTCTAAAAAATCAACAGGTACATGCAATGGAAATAAGTAATTTATAATTATTCGGAATCATTTTCAATATAAGCAATTTTATTTCGTTTATTTTTTATTTTTTGGAATTTTCACATTACATATGAATGGTTTCCAATGGAAACCCTTATGTAGAAATGAATGAAAATAAACAATGTTTTTTGTTGTTTTGAAATGTTTTGTGGAAGTGTCTTTGAGTCTTGCTGTCTACGCTATGTTGATTTTATGAAAAATTCTCATAGAATCAGTTTGGTATTGGATATAAGACTCTTAGGTTTTTCTATACAATATTGGGGTAAAATTCACTGATGAGCTACTTGAGCAATAGTGAAATTGCAATATGGATATGCTCTCCCCCATTACAACACATTTCAAATATTTTCATTTTTATTTGAATAAATGTTTTATGAGAATATCATAAGATGTTTATTTTTTGTAATAAATATTTTGTGAGAATATCATGAAATATTTATTTAAAGGAATCAAGCACGAAATAAAATTGCTTATATGTATTAATCTTTTAAACGGTCTTTTATATATATTATATAATATATATATATATATATATATATATATATATATATATATATATATATATATATATATATATATATATATATATCATTCAAAAAAGCTTATTGTCGATCGCTTACATTGTTGCCAACAATATTTATAAACATTATAAAAATACTAAATTGTTTGGGTTTGTTTCCGCCGGTGAATGAACTAATGTTCTCAATTCCAAATTTAATTCCAGCAGAGTATACAGACTTACTTGTACCTGTAAGCATACTTATATAGCACAAACTGGACGATCACTAAAAACAAGATTTGCAGAACAAATACAAACGGAAAAGAGAGGACTCCAACTTTCTATTACACGTAAATCACGGACACTTACAAAGGGAAATAGATAAGTGTATGGCTTTACTGTATCCCAGCAAAAAAAGAACGAAGACTAGAAATACTTGAAAAAATGGAAATCTTTAAAACAAAAACTTTTAGCAGCGACATTATTAACAAATGCAATTTTAACACCACTAAAACTAATCATAAGCTCAAACAAACGATAATATTCAAAATAATCTCCACATAAAACGCAAGATGACTGACATTCTGATTACGTAGGTAGATACGACGATTATGGGATAAATACCTGGACCAGAAATATCGGCTTACCAGTACGTGTTATAACGTTGCCTGTAAATGATATATTCACATCGAAAACGCTCACCATTTGAGAACAAACAACCGGGAAGGACGTTAAAAGGATGAACTGAGAACATTAATAAAAAAGTATTTTAAAAATCGCAGAAAATGTGTTCAACTATCTAACCTATCGCTGTCATAGTCAGAGCAATGAAATACCGCGATTCACATACCACCTGACATCCTCTTCACTTTATCTTACATTTTAAAAGTATATATAAGTAAATCAGCCTTGCTCAAAATTAAATGTTTTCTACACCAACACCCAAAAATTTATGAACTTCTATTTAATACAATCTCTTGACCTTTTGTACCAATTAATCTATCTAAATCATTCACTCAGTAGACCAATTAACAAGATAAAAGTTCTTAATATAATAAAAAAAAATTAAATAAATATTTAAGTGTTTTATTGTTAAGCATCAACTTAAGCTTATAAAATGAAATTTAATATTAAATTTTGTTATTCTGTATAAACGTTTTAAATCGTTTTTAAATAAAGTAAAGAATAGTTGCTTAAAAAGCAAAAAAATTAAGCCCTTAGTTTACATAGAAACACAATTACATACTTGCGCATTTATATGGCTGTGTTTGTCTGCACCAAAATTCTTGCTGATTTTATACCCGGCGCAATTTTTGATACTCTTCCTTTTCTTTTTTTTTTTACGTCTGTAACTCATACTTGTGCATATTTAATATTGTTTGAGAGTAAGTCTGTCTGGCTGTTTTTTATGTAGAAATATTTTGCAAGCCATGTAACGTTTATCGAAAGTGACATTAGAATTTAAATCTTGCGTTAGGCGATTTTTCATTATTTTATTATTATTACTAATATTTTTTCGTTTTATTTCTTTGTTTTTACTTATTTTTTTTACTCAGCTGTCGGAAGTGCATACTTTTTTAAAGGCAAAAATATGGGATTTGATAACTTTTAAGCATTATTTAAATGACTACAAAAATCATAACGTTGTGGTTGTAATAAAAGATATTGCCCTCATTGATAATGCAGATTGTATTTTTTAATAATGCTATACTTAACATTCATCTTAATAATTTGAGCAAAAAAAAGAAAAAAACGTAAGCAAAAATTAAGTATATGGATTCACGGTATTTTGGCTTTTCACTATAATTAGCAGCTATGGCTATTTTAAATGTGATTAAAGGTTTCCTAACGAGAAATGGTTATAGGAATTAGTGATACAATCATTTATAAATTTTAGCAAATTAAAAATATCATTTGAGTAATTAGCACACTATATATTTAATTATAATAATTATTTAAAAAAAAAAAAGAAAAATTTCAAAAAAAGTTTCAAAAATATTTTTATGGTTTTCCGAAATTTTAATGCTGTTTAAAATTTTAAGTTGATTGACATTATTATTTTTTTTTTTTTTGTTGTTTAATATATAGGTTGATTCATAGCAGAATGTCTAACTTTATTAACCACTTAAAATAAAAAGATTTTTAAATTCGTCTTAATATTAAGAAGGTTGTACCAGCCTATAGTTCCAGAAAATTGTTAAATCTATTTCGCATTGCTCTTATTACTTTACACGAATTTTTGAATTTTTTATAGTCCACACAAAATGTTTTTCTAATCGTTATTAATAACAAAATTCCAAAATGATTTACGAAATATAAAACTTTAATTCTAAGTTTTTTTTTCTGAAAAATATCTCTGAATTCAGCACAACGTAAATAAACACTCTACAGTTGTTAAGTAAAACAAACAAAAAACCAAAAGCAATTTGCTTAAATTGCAATTTTTTTTCTTCTAATGAAATTTTACTCCATTCGATATGACATGTAAAACTCCCACACACATGCATACATACTAATACTATTGACAACAAGCTGATAATTGGAAAATCGTGCGTTAATTTTCAAATCAAAGACATTCAACAACCAATTTTCTATAATCGAAAACAAAAAGTTGTTAGAAAAGGGAGCAAATATTTTGAGAGTTACCCAGTGTATGCCAATGTACTATAATTTTGTTTTAGGTTACACCTACACAGATAATCAGCTTCAAGACAAAATATGCAAAATTTATTTATGTAACAATTATGCAGTCAAAGAAAAAATTTGTCTATTTAAATAATAGAACAAAGAAACAGATTTTTTTTTGTCTTGAACAAACAATTTTTTTTTAATTTTATAAATAAAAAATTTGAGCTACCAGTAAGTGGAAAACTTAAAAAAAATATTTTCAGAGTTGAAACAACTATTTATTAAATTTAAAGCGCGACTTGACATAAAAAATTTAAAGGAATGTTTGGCATAATTGGTCCTTGTTTGTTGTACGCTGATTATTTTTAGTACTTGAAATAAGATGAATAAACATAAAAACTTCAAATTGATTAGAAACTTTAAAATGCTTTAAACAAGTTTTGGTATTGAATAAAATAATGTTTTATTATTTTTACTTATTTAAATTAATTTATTAAAACGCTTTCTCAAAACAACATCCATCTTGCCCTTGTTTTGTCACATTTTCATAGACATCCAATTACTTCTGACGTAATTTAGTGGTTAATAATTGCTCACGGTGGAAAAGGACCACACATTTTGTTTTGTGGCAGCCATCAATTTAGATAAGTGGTGCAATCTATTCTAGCATGTCAATCGATTGTTTGGAAAAACATGTAAAAATCATGTACACATCAATTTCATTTCATGTATACATCAATTTCAAATAAAAACCAAACTAATTTTTACATGAATTTTAATTTTTCGGATCTTTAATTAACGTATTTATATGAAGCATATGTTTATGTATGTATGTATGTATGTACACATGAATGTATTATGTATTTTTTGATACAAGTCTCTAGCGGAATTGTATATATGGTCACTCATCCCAAGGAGGTTCTATACAATATTACTCCGTTGAGGTAATAAGCATAAGCGTACTGGTAACACAAAAAATTTTACTTAATAAATTTATTTTTTTTTTTAAGAATATAGCTACTACGTCTTATCTTACTTCTGAGCTTCCGATTTTGGATCAATTTTTCTAGCAATTCGAATTATGTTTTAGCATAAACCAGTGACTATTTCTTCTGCCAATGCCAATTGATAATTTTAATCTCTTCAAATCATATTATTGCTAAATTGAGATTTGCTAGATTTAGATTTAGATTTTTCTAGCAATTCGAATTGTGTTTTAGCATAAACCAGTGACTATTTCTCCTGCCAATGCCAATTGATAAGTTTAATCTCTTCAAATCATATTATTGCCAAATGTAGATTTCAATAAGTCGATAATTATGGTGACCGTATGGCACGTAGCGCCGCACACTGGGGATTTTTGTATGGAGGTGAGGAAAAAAAATATTTTTCGAAAAATGTAGTGATTTTTCATCACAAATTTAGTTTTATTTATATAGTAATACACAAAAGTAATCAAAATAAAGAAAGTTAGAGAAGTGTCAATCGCTACCTGCAATGTAAAAAGGCTAACAAAAACTAACAAAAGAATTAAAATGACTTTTTTAATTTATTATTTATTTTAAATCTATTATTCTAAAAGAGTCCTAACTTATAACGCTATGCGTTTTCTGGCTAAATGAAGGCGTCACATGTGAAATCATGGGATCTGATGTTACCATCATTCGGTGCATAATATCTTCGTTCGTGGCAATTGGACTTGAGGCATTTTCTGGAGGCGATATTTTTTACAGTCCTTGTTACGACTTTCCTGAGCCTCCTCGAATAGAAGGCCTACAGGAAAAATACACTTTTCAATTATATATATTCCATGAATCAGAATTTTGTGAAGTGTAGGTGGCATATTGTACCACTCGTACGGTGCAACAAACTCTTTTGCCGTCTCCAAACAAAAATCACCAAATTTTTTTGGATCTACTACATTGTGACTTCGAGAATTATTGAAAACCTCTTGATTATGTTTTCATCTAGAAATCAAAACAGGATTAGCAAAGAATCTTCGTGACATATTTCCTGAATTTGTCGTACCAGCGCCTTGCTTAACAGTATCAACCTGTACTCCCATTTTTTCTTTAAGTTCACGCTATATCAAACATTTTCGGGATTCTTTTATCGGACGAGTATTTGAGTCTACTCTCCCACGTTTAAATTCAATATTATAAGCTACATGCAAAAGACATCAGCCTAATACGCGCATGAATTTTTTAAATTTATACCTTTACTTAATTGTGCATAAAAGTGAAAAGTGTTCATCGATTTTCATGAGTTACATATGTCTCATTTTGTTCATAGGTTATACGACTTTATGTGAAAGTAATAGGACATGACTCTTTTTTTACCGTTTTGGATTTTTTATGAATTAAAAAAAAAATTAACTTTTTAGGCAAAAAATATTTTTTTTTTCTTCATACATTTATTTATAACTTCGAAACTGTTGCTTATGTAGCAAAACGTTATATAAACAGATGAAAGTACTTGTAATTCTTGATTTTTCTAAATTTATTTAAGTAAAATCCGACTAGTGGCTCTTGAATTATGTTAAGCAAAAGGACCTCATCAGAATTGAGTCGCGAATCAACAAGCTGAAAAATGTTGTTACTGTGTAATGAAACAAATTGAGAGGTGGCAAATGGTGGCACTTGAAATTGATTAAAAATTCAAAAACAGATATGAGACAATGTATTAGTAGTGATTTCCAACTGTGGGAAAGTATGGCTAAAATTGCAGGTCCAAATGTTTGGAGAGAAAAAAGGGATTTTTTTTATATGTTCATAAAAATAAGCAAACAAAAAAACTTAAGTCTCTGCAAAGTTAATTTTTTCAATTTTAGTTTACTGAAATATCCTACTTTAAATAGAAAACAAAAAGAAAAACATTAGCTCACATAATAAAATAATATTCGTTTTGAAATTCCTAGGTTTAAATTAAGTTGGTTCAGTAAAACATACAAATACTGAGATTGAGACGACTCAGAAAAAAGTAGCAGTTAGATCGCAGTAATTCTTTTTGATTTGATTGTACCATTTAGTCTAAAATTTCAAAATATCATTGCATATTGCATTAAGAGTATGTTGACAATTTGACTTTTTTCCGCGAAATCCCCAGTGTGCGCCGTCGTGTTTTGTAACCTCATCTCATTTTTTTTTTAACAAAACATTATTTAGTACGCCAATTATCTTCATCCATCATGAGCGTGTAAATAGCACCAAACGGTGCATTTTTCTGCATGTAATGGTGTCTGTCAAGAAGGTCAATTTTCACGATAAGCAAAAACTGAAACACATCTAAAATTGCGATAAAACATTGAATTAGTTTCCAACTGCTGTAGAGCTCAATCGGCGAAAAAACTATGCATATAATAGTCTCGTAGCTTTAATCATTGCAACAGCTCGTTCTGAAGCGAATATAGGCCATAATTATTGCGCAAAGTTTTTCACGTAGTCGCCGGGTACGATCACAATTCCTGTGACCAATGACAAATCTTGCCGGCTTGCTCAGGTGAACAAATTTTGTGCGCCATAAATGTCAGAAATCATCTAGCTGTGATCTTTATAAATGAACAAAAGTAAGCACGGTAACACTTTCATAAGTTTCATCGGTCTTAAAAACATAACCCTTCCTATCGTTCCATATATCAAGTTTGTTTCAGTTTTGAAATACTTGTTGATATCGATGTGTTTAGTAATAAAACAGAAAGCGACTTAAAGTTATATTCATAGTCTTTCTATGGAAGTAAACTATGACTCTTTATATAGAAATTTGTTTCTGGTGGGAACTTCAACAAAAATCAGCGTGCTTAATTTTTTGTCTGTTACAAACTTTTAATGATTAAATTGGTTTTAAAGCATGTTTATCGAAGTTAATTATTGTTGAATCCAACTACAAGTTGTTCACTGTAACTGTACTTTTAACGGATAATATAAATATTGCAAATATATAATAAAATTTCCAATAAATTTGTATTCCACTAGAAGTTAAATTTCCTGTGAAATATTTGTTCTCCTTATTAAATAGCTGTTCGCTGAAAATAAGGATATTCAATAAAAATACTTGCAAGAAGAATAAGTTGTGTTTAATTGTTTAGTTTAAGTTAAAAAAATATTGATAACTTTTCTTCAAGAATTAATTAATAACAAGAAGGAAAAACATGGCAACATTCAGTAATTGGTCTAGATTCACAACACGTTACCCTAGACATTTATTAATACTTTTTTTGTTTTACATAGATTTTTTGGGCACATCCTTATGGAAATTTTCTCTTTTTCTGCTTCAGCATCTTAATAGCAAAGAAAAAATATACATATTAATAAAGTAAAAGAAAAAAGGATGTTGTTATGTAAACTTTTTTTTAAATTTAAAAGAAAAAATACTTCGAGGGTAACAATATTCACATAAGTGGCATTAAAAACGATAATAGTAATAAGTATTAAGTCGTTTTGATTTGTTTCGCCAGTAAATGAAATACTGTTGTCATTCCTTTGGGTGAATCCCGTCGTTGCTCGCTTTTTATTTGATAAATGGGCGAGTGCTTTCCATGCGATAACATCATTATCAAGCGCTATCTAAACGTGACTTGATAATAAAACTACGGTTTGCATCAAAATGAATGACTACACTAATAAGTCACTGCACGTCAAACTGGATATACTTTTCATAACCACTATCGCAATAGTGAGGATTACTAAGAGAGGAGGTTCACACATGTGTGAGATATTTGGGAAATGCTTTATTAAATTTTTGGTATATATAACAGCAACATAATGTTATCTGAGGAGGTTTACAATGGTATGAATATTATTTACTTTTAATACAATATAAAAGTTTCTTTGACTTGAGGAAAATTGTAGTTAGGAAAAGTTTTTTTTCAACTTGCTCAAACATTTCAATATATTTTTAACTTTTATTCAGTAATAGTTACAACAGAGGCCTTAGACACAAATTAAAATTTTATATATTAAAGATTTTATATTTATAATTTTTTTCCTATTTAAAGCTCCAATAAAAACTGCTTTTAGAGGAATGTACACTTTTGAAGCAACTTTGTGAACTGTAATTCACACAATGCTGTAAAAAATGTTTTTCGAATTTATTTTATTTAAGCTTTTGTCACAAAGAAGCACATACGCTTACATATCTAATAAAGTTAAACGACATGTTCTTAATAACTGTCCTCTTAATTGAACCCTCCTTTAAGGGTTTAAACATAAAACATTTTATATCCAAACTATTTGGTTGTAAAAATATTTTTTCAAACAAATATTCAGACGAGCTTTACAGTTGGCTACTAAAACGACAACTGCAATAGCTGCAATTTTAATTTTGGATGGTAGAAATTCATGTTCAGAAAGCGTGCCTTCTGTTTGTTTAATGTTGTTTTTATAATGTTTTGTACTTTTTTTTTCTTACATTTTTTTATTTTTAGTTTTTAATACAAACAGACCAGAAAACTACATTAACACAAGTATTTTATTATACCGAAGGTGGCGCACAAATGCAATTTAATATTAAATAATTAAAAATCTTAACAATATCTGTGTTTTTCATTTATTATGATTTTTAGCTTTTACAAAAATGTTGTTTGATAAATAAATGCCGTTGCTAAAAAGAAAATAATAATAAAATAACAAAATATTGTTATTGCAATAACTTAAAATATTTTTATATTTTAAAAAACTGAGTACACATAAAAAAAATGAGGCCACACATTTAATAAACTTGATTTGCTCTATTTGACTTATTACCAATAAGACTCCCTTATATCTTTAATTTGAAGTATGACAAAAAATTCAAGGCAAAACATCGTATTATTTAATATTATGATTCGCACAAATTTATTCTTATTATTCTAAACCCGCAAAGCTTCTATGCTTGTCTGCAGGATATTAAAACGGAAAACTAAATAAGCTCATGCATAATATAATTAGTTTCACAGTTTTTGTAATTATAAATTTTGAATTATTGCAAGCTTAACAAATATTCTTTTATTAGTTTATTTCTTTATTGCCTGGGCGCTGTGCTAATGATTTCAATTAGTATTTTCTTCCAAACTGCGGACAATGTTATGGGACGTGAACTTTTTCCATACTCAAGCTCAGTACTTGTATGTTTTACCGAATCAACTTAATTTAAACCTAAGAATTTCAAAACGAATATTATTTTATTATGTGAGCCAACGTTTTTCTTTTTTTTTCTATTTAAAGTAGGATATTTCAGTATACTAAAATTGAAATAATAAACTCTGCCGAGACTTTAGTTTTTTTTTTGTTTGCTTATTTTTATGAACATATAAAAAAAATCCCTTTTTTCTCCAAACACTTGGACCTACAATTTTAGCTTTACTTTCCTGCAGTTGGAAATCACCGCTAATATATTGCCTCATATCTCTTTTTACATTTTTAATCAATTTCAAGTGCCACCAGGTGCCACATATTAATTTGTTGCATTACACAGTACAACATTTTTCAGCTGAATGATTCGCAACTCAATTCTGATAAGGCCATTTTGTTTAACATAACTCAAGAACCTTTAGTCGGATTTTACTTAAACAAATTTAGAAAAATCAAGAATTATAAGTACTTTCATCTGCTTATATAACGTTTTGCTACATAAGCATCAGTTGCGAAGTTATAAATAAATGTATGAAGAAAAAAAAATATTTTTTGCATAAAGAGTTAAGTTTTTTTTTAATTCATAAAAAATCCAAAACGGTATAAAAAGTGTCAAGTCCTATTACTTTCACGTAAAGTCGTATGAACAAAATGAGACATATCTCTTGAAAATCGGTGAACGCGTTTCGCTTTTATGAACAATTAAGTAAAAGTATGAATTTAAAAAAATTTGCTCGAGGTATGCACAAATTTCTGACTCTCGTTTATATACGACATCAGTTGTACCACTTAAATTATCATTAAGTGATGACATAAAAAAATTAGTATGGAACAACAATTAACCTTCTTCCATACAGTATTGTAGAACACTACAGTTTGCATACGTTAAAGAGACACCTCAAATTATACGAGAAGAAAAGAGAAGAGTCGATGAGGAGATATCTCAACTAAAAGAATTTCAGTTAACAGTGAATAGTCGCAACTTTAGAGTAAAACATGAATTTTATTTTACAATGATTGACGGCAAGACAGCACAATCACTAACAGAAGCACCAGCTGCATCTTCTTGTCTCATTTGTGGAGCCAAAACATCCAAGATGAATAAAATCGAAATAGTTCAAGCTATTCCCGTAAATGAACAAGCAATTTGGTATATTACCATTTCGTGCGCGTATTAAGCTGGTGGAGTGTCTTTTGCATTTGGCTTATAATATTGAATTTAAATGTGGGACAGTCCACTCAAAAGAAGCCCAAAAATGTTTGAAAAATCGTAAACTTAGAGAGAAAATTGAAATGCAGGTTATCAACCTGTTAAGTAAGGCTCATGAAGATTCTTTACGAATCTTGCATTGATTTCCGAAATCACGGGTCTAGATGAAAACATAACCAAGAGGTTTTCAATAATTCTCGAAACTACAACAATCGCCGAGGTAGTAGATCCAAAACAATTTGGTGAATTTTGTTCGGAGACGGCAAAAGAGTTTGTTGCACTGTACAAGTGGTACAATATCCCCCACCTACACTTCACAAAATTCTGACTCATGGCAAGGATATAATTGAAAATTGTATTTTTCCTGTAGGCCTACTATCCAAAGAGGCTCAGGAATGTCGTAGCAAAGACTATAGAAAATATCGCCTTAGGCACTCCAGAAAATGCAGTCGAATTGCCACAAACGAAGAAGATATTACGCACCGAATGATGGTAACATCAGATCCCATGATTTCACATTTGACGCCTTCATTTAGCCAGAGAAAGCATAGTGTTATAAGCGACGAAGTTAAGGCTCTTTTAGAATAATAAATTAAAATTAAATTTAAAATAAATAATAAATTAAAAATTAAAAAAAAATAATTTAAATTTTTTTGTTAGCTATGTAAAAAACATTTTAAGTAACGATCTACATTTCTCTAACTGTCTTTATTTTGATTACTTTTGTGTATTACTATATAAATAAAACTAAATTTGTGATGAAATCACTACATTTTTCGATAAATATATTTTTTTCCTCACCTCCATACAAAAATCCTCAGTGTGCGGTGTTCTTATTTTATTTGTGAAGTGTGTTGGTTTCAACTATATTGGATAGATTAGTAAGGTTGTCTATCTTGTTGACTTCATTTCGTATCAATATTTATTTAATTCTGTATTTTTTCGATTGCTGTTTTTATGTCTTTATGGTCAGTGTCTTCCACATAAGTAAAAGTTATTTCCTCTTCTAAACATCCCATCATTTCCGTTTTCGTAGATAATGTAGAAAAGTGGTACAATCTTTGATCCTTGAAGTACTCTCCATACGCAAGATATCCTCTCGCTATATTTATTGTTCATTTGTACATAATACAATCTAGTTTCTAAATAATTTTTGAGTCAAACCAGCATGTTTCCTTTCCTAATGTTTTTCTCAAATGCTCATGCTAAAATTTTTAAAACTAAAAATGTGTTTCTTGCCTAGAAAGCCCCTCTTCCAAAAAGTTTTAACGTTTTTTTTTTATCAAAGCGGGACACGGGCTTTTACAAAATAATTTGAATCCAGTTGACTTTATTTTGCTTGCTACGTGCTATCGTGTAACGATTTATAAACATAAATCTCAGATAGCAGATAATTATTTAATCGTTGGCCTTCATAGCAAGAGTATGCCTCACACTCTTCATAAAGGAATTTGCAATCTAACTTCAAGACTTTAAGCAATTAACCGTAAAACTTTTACTGTCTTCAAAGAACATAGGTTGCCACAATGTCGAATGTAAAACAATGTTAAAACAACAAATTCGCCATTGGATCTCTATTGGGTATATATTTTGGAATTGGCGGAAAGTTTTTAAATGTTCCAGTTGAAAATTTTACAATTACTTTAATTGATAATATTTTTGTTAAGGATTAACAGTCAAATAAAAGGATGAACAAATTTCAAAACGATACCACTTTACCGACAACGATTACCGCTGTATCGTTCTTTACATTAGGAAACGCACTTTTTAATTGGACACAGGCAAGATAATATAACTAACAAAATTAGACAACAGGGAATGCTATCAAAACGTCGCTAAGCACTGCAATACCACATTTATTGCTGGAGCTGGAACGAGAATAAAAAGTCAAACACTCTTTTGCGCTAATGTTTACAGGAGCAACCATACTTCTGTACAATGTCATTTAACATAATAACTATTTTTCCTTCACTATTATTTTTTCCTATCACTATTATCTAAAGTTATTGTATGACGAAAGAATTTTTTAAAGTTATTATTTTTTATAATATAAAAATTATGAGAATTATAACTTCAAACTGAAATAAATAATCAAAATACAAATAAATTTCATTAATTTTTCTCTTATCACACAAAACTTCACTATTCTATTCCGTATAGCTCTCAGAAAACATTAAATACCAATTAATTTTCTAGCCACCATTATAAACTTTAATGCCTCCTTAGCTGACAGACTCTTAATTGTGCACATGAAATTATTTCTCAGACGCACCCTAACATTTTTTGTGATACTGTACTGATTTATTGAAATTTCTCTTTAAAAGAAATGAAATCTACTTCAGGTACCAACAGAAAAGTAATCTTTTCAAGTTTTTTTAATTTAGGCAAAATGATCATTAAAATTATTTAAAAATAAATTTTTATTCTTTATTTCTTCTTGGGTTTTCTTTATAAGAGAACAACAATTAATTTACGTACCCTTGAAAAAAGGGACAAAGAAACTCAAGTAAAACATAACCAGGTAAAAGAAAAAGAAACCAAAAGATCGATACTGTGTGTATGATGAGCATGTCCGAACATGTCTACTTTAATAAGAAATGAAACCAAAAGACATGACGTTGAAGTTGTGAAATTCATGATGAAATTTATTATGAATAAATGCATAAGATGTGAATCATCATTATACGCAAGTAAGTATATCTGATGAATACGAATGAAAAGGGATTAGAGTTTTATATGTTTAAAGAAACAAAAGCAGATTATAATGCTGAGCAGAGATAAAATAAAATGAATTTTCGTCATAACAAATTAAACCTTTCAAGCACAAATTATCCTTAGTTGAACAGAAAAAAAGTGCTTTGATTTTTTATGGCATATGTTATTAGAAGTTCTATTTTTAAAGCAAAATAATGGTTTAACAATAATTCGTCTTAAAATATATCAAGAATTATTTTGCACTATAATTTGCTGATTTCAAGTATTTTTAAACTTTACATTCAAATTGTATAAATCATTCCAGAGTAAAGTAAAATAAAAGTATAAAATCTACTTAAACTTATTTATCTTTAACAAATTAAATGTTTTAAGGTTTTTTTTTCTTTTTCTCAGACGGCACTCGTATTTTAATGTGAATTTCACAATTTTAAAGCAAACACTTTGAAATGCATTAACAATAAATAAAAAGAGAAGAAAAATACTCTTGAATTTGACAGTTAAATACTCTCTCTTAATATCAAAATTTTTCTCTGAAGTTATAATCACAGTAGATATTTATTTAAAGCAAGGATTTTAAAGTAAAAATATAGAACGCTTTTATACTAAAGGCTTGAGAAAAGTCGATAAGACACATTTGGCCTTGTAAAAGGGTGACAAACTAAAAACTTACTAAATATTAAGATTAATCCAGAGTTTATTGCAACAAATACTTAATCTTAATACTAGGGCATTAGGTACGATGTCAGGACTGAAGCATTTATAAAATTTCACTGCTTTTTAGTCAACTTTTGTTGTGATTAAAAGACTGCTTGAGTTTGTCCAAACCCTGTTAATTAATAATGGTTTACTGTTAACCAAGATTATTTAAATACACATAAATAAACGTTAAAATACCAAACTTTTTCCACTATAGTCGACATTTTTTTTTCAAATTCGATTTTAGAAAATGTAAACAAAAGATCATTTATATTCTTTCTCCCTCTTCCTCACTTTATAAACAATTATTGCACTGTTTTCTCTTCAAAGTTATACTCTTCAAGAAACAACATACTCATTCGTATTTGTATTTCATATATGCATTTATATAAAAACAATTTACTAACACATATGCATATTAAATAGTTATTAATAGGAATAAAACTTCCTACTTGAACCACCCTAATTTAAACGCATGCACGAGTATGTTAGAGTTATATTTTTTTGTATAATTTCTATTTTAACCTCATCCTCAATAAAATCCATTGTTGTATTCTCATTCATTCTTAAGTTGATCATACTAAGTTTGCTTTTCATTTTTTGTTTTCCATATGACTTATGGATATTTATCTTATGGATACTTTTCTTCCGTGTGTACATTAAGCATGTTTACTTTCTGTGGCGCTGATTTCATGTTGTTTGTCTACTTAAGTGCAAAAGAAGTAAAGGAAACAAAAACCAAAAAATATCTTTTAGTTTTGCTCTTAGTGAGAGTCTTTATTTGAAAAAGTATCTGTGTGAAAAACATTTTTTGTATGTATGAGAGCGACTTTATTTACGATGTGTTTTTGTTTGTTTTTCTTTAATAATTTCTCTCCCTATTATTGTGTGTTCAAATGGCTACACAAGCCATACAACAAATTAGTAAGCGAACGTGTCTCAAAACGTTAACAAATCCAAACTAAAATAAACGGTTGTAAAATGAACGATTAGTGTTAAAATAAGGCATTAATAGCTTAACATTTTTGTTAAAAGCAACCGGCAATTCAAACAAAGAAATATAATTATAATGATTTAAAAGAAACAAACCAAAGACTAAAATAAATGTAAAGTTAAGATCTATTAGTTACACCATTTACAGCCATTTACAATTATAATTATAATCAAAGGGTAAAAAGGATAAATGATTCTAAAAATTGTTTTATTTCGCTTTCACAGAAAGTGTTACTTTTGAAAATGCGTTGTCAGCTTTCTTTAATCTTAAAAACTAAAGTGACCCAGAATGGATTCCTAAAAACGATTGAGGACTTAAATAATTTTGCACGAAACATTAGAATAAAATTGAAATAAGTAAGAGTAAATAGATCTGTTGTGACAAATACACCCTACAATACAGCAGTTGCCAACAAGAATTTTGAATATTTGTAATATTTCAAAGAATGCAATTCTATATAAAGTAAAGTAAAAATAATAAACAACTCTGCTTTTATGAAAACTTGACAACAGATGTTAATGATCATTTTTGCTCGTTTGACGCAAAATTTTTATCTCCAAATGAGGTTTTTTGTGCTCGTAGAAGGCTTGTCAAATGCTACAGTTTACACTCTGTGAATGTATTAAAGCACTTTAATTGTCCTTCGAAATTATATTTCGAAAAACGAACTAAGCTGGCGTTAGTGAAATAATCTCCATTTTATTAATAAACGCAAGAAATGTAAAACTGTGAAGAGAAACTGTTTATTAAATTCTCGTAAGCTTTTTTCTTAAAATGAATACAAAATTCATTACATTTTGCTTGAGTTTAATTTTAAAATTTTCTTTGTCTTTGAAAATAAAATATATAATATAAAATATATATTTTTTGCAAAATCAAAAAATTGAAAATACTAAAAAAACATTATTTTGACTGTTAAAAAAACCCCTTAAAATATATATCAAAAAAGTTATAATAATTACCACATTCACTTTTATTTAATCAAATTTATATTTATTTCATTCCGAAAAAGTCGTTTGAAGCAGTAATTTTTTTTTTGCTTTTTTTACTAATTTCCCTTGTCTTAATTTTTAATCTAAATAGTCACTAACTCTTTGGGCTTTAATATTCTTTTTGCAAACAAACCTTTAAACGACAGTTTATATATTTTTTTTCAATTAATGAATACTTTCCTTTAAAGTTTTGGTATTTAATAAAAAGAAAAACAGAAAAATGTTTTGTTTTACAAAAATTCATTAAGCGTAACCATGCTTATTTTTCTTCTTTTTTTTTTTGCTTTTTACAAAAAGTGTGCTCCGATTTTATTTTAATGTCTGCCTTTTATGATGCATTACATTTCACTTTTATATAAAATCATCACAGTTTGTTAAACAGCATTTTACGTTAATATGAGTTTCTATCTATCTATCTATCTGTTTGTTCGTCTGTCGGTTTTCCACTTATACCTCAACTCATCTGCCTTGGATGTGCAATGTCTTTAGAAAAAAAAAGTGCAACATTTACTGATATGAATAGACAAAACCCGGAAACTTTTTTCTTCTACGTTTTAACTTAAGAATTATAATATTTAATGGTCATTGATTTCTGTGTATTTATAGAATTGTTATTTTCAAATATTCTTCTTAAACAAGCCAAGATTATAAATATCAAAAATTAAAAAATAATTATGAAAATTTTCAAAAGGACAAAGAACGTGAACATTTTTGTAACCTAAATTTGTTTATTTTATTAAATAAATTGAATTATTTAATAATAAAATGTTCGTATTTTATTTCAAAAATATTGAAATTGTAAAAACAACCTTAAGATCCATTAAATTACTTTCTTATCCATACTCTTCAATATAAATGTTTATCGAAATTTTCTTTTTTGTTTACGATGCCACACAATTCGACATTCATGTGTCAATCTCTTGTTAAATTGTTTGCAAAAAAATATAAGAAAAAGTTTTTGAAAAATGTGTGAACTACTCGCACTAATTGAAATGACTTTTTTAAAAAGTGCAAATTGTGTTAATTAAAATTATTTTTAGTCCATCTGTTTTTTATTTTTTTTTTTGTGTTTCTTTTTGTAATGTAATACACTTTAAGATAACACAGAAAATATCGTATAGCAAGTAAGCATAAACAATAAGAATGATTGTTATGGTAAAAGTCACAGAGCCTAGAAATTACCTCCCTTTTGCTTAAGTACATTTTAACAGGAAATGGAAAAAAAGAAGTAAATTACAAGAAATATAATTGTTTACTTTAAAAATTATTAAACTACACACATCATTCTCTGCAGCTCATTAAAATACTCCCAAGTAATCTAAATAAAATTTGCAGTTCCAACGAATAAATAATGTAAAATGATGAGAAGACGCCATGCCTTTAGTAAAATTACAAGAAAATGCAGCTCTCAAGTTACTTTATTTCTCTCCAATAGAATTGATTATTAAAAAAATAATTAATTAATAATAATTGCTTAAAGGGAGTTGCTGCAGTTAATTGGAACTGTTTGGAGATGCTCTTCAATTCCCCTTGCTACCACACAATGTTACTAATAATAAGTTTTCAATCACTTGCACCATCAATAATAATAAAATAAATAAATAAATAATAAATCTGTAGTTTTAGGCAAAATATATTTTATTTATCAAAATGCTCTCCTTTAAAAGTGAACTCCAACGCCACTCTATTTATTTTTCTAAGCTCCACTTTCCATTGGAGGGTATTTGAAAAATGTTTACGATAGTTTAGCTGTTCTGTGAAACAGTACAAATAGTTTTTGGGTGCTCTTTGACACTATGCTTCTTAAGACTAATACGAATAACGTCTTGAAAATAAAATAGTTTTCAAGGAAAGAATCTGCTCGTTTAGAGACCGTAACCGTTTTTCATGTGAAATAAATAATTAAGTAAATCAAATATTAATCAAAATGATGAAGCAAATGCAAAACAAATCGTTTAATTTTGACTTTGATAAATGTTTTAAACAAACATCTATCCTTAATTTAACCAAAATTATTTCCTAGGGTTTGGCAGCGATTTTTCTTTATTTTTTCGCCTAGTCAGAAATTTATTAAATATTAATTTTAAATAAATTTCTCTCTCACTCTCTCTATCTCTCCATATCCCGCCATATATCTTTCTGTCTATCACTAAATAGCCGAAACACAAAATAATAATCGCATTCCATAATATGCACGCAAAAACCTTGTTAGTTGCCATCGCTTTTGTTCATCATAGGCTGCAGAACCAGAAAACAATATTTCCTTTGGGTGTATAGTCTGGTCGTCTGTGTTAATGAAAAACGGTTTATTAAGCTAGAGTTTTTTGAAGTCCTCTTCTGTATCGTTTGAGACTTTTTACTTATTTCCTTTTAAGGACGAAATGACAGTTTTCAATTTCGCCATTATCGATTTCGTAAGGTTTTTTTTATGACACAAATTAGAAATATCTAGTGTAAAGGAACCATTCACAAGTTACCAAGTGCAAAAGTGTCCACACGGATTAATCCTAACTAGAAGATAGAATGAAACTAGGACTCCACATAGAATAACTAGAAATAAAACTGTGCTCACGGTGTCTTGAGCATAATGAACTACTTTAACAGACAATACGAGCAGTCACGGCTGTTGATATCAAAAAATAAGAAATAGGGAATGTTTTTGAAAACAATTCACAACAGTTAACTAAATATTTAGTACCATGTGCATTGAAGCTAGAAACCTACAAGAAACAAATATGGAAAGCGAGCTTTTTTTCAAAGCTTCCAAGATTGGAAACTGGTTAGAAACATTGTTTTGTAGTATCATCATTTTCTAAATAATGAGGTTTTAAACAACTCTTATTTTAAAACATTTAAAATAGGGTGGTGTTCAAACAAACTTTACAAATTTTTAAAAAATTAGTTTGAAAAAACAATTTGATGTTAAAGCTTTAAAACTTTGAACCACTGTATGATTAACATTTTTTTGTTTAAATCACAATATTATTATATATAATATTATAAATCATAATATTATTATGATAATATATAAGGCTTTAGTTACTTGTTTAAAAATATTTAAACGTTCTTTTTAATGTTTTTGAAAGTTACTCTTTGCGCTTTTATTAGTTATTTCACCTGCTTGAAAGGCTTTTGCAACAGCTTGTTTTGCTACAATTTCTTATAAATCTTTATAAAACTAATTAAAAATAAAGCCTTAATCAGGTTTTTTAAAACCTGTTTATTTTTATTTTAAAGTTAAGTGATTCGAAGAAATTTTTTAAAAACACTAATAATTTAAGTGTTCGTTATAATTGGAAATAAGGTGAATAAAAGCATAATATAATATATAAAATTTAATTCTACTACTCTTGTTGACTTTTTATTATTTGTACTTACTTTTTCAAAAACGTGTTCTTTTCGAAAAAAAAGAAATCAAATGCATTTTTTCAACTACTTTTTTTCAAAGCGAAACAAAGCAAGTATAATACCAGTTATTGATAATTTTTATAAACAAAATAGAATCGTTAAAGATTTATTTGTATATAATAAAAATATTTAAAATATTATTTCATGACATCATAAAACAATTTATCTACAAATAATTGTCTTAAAACTTGCATAATTATTTAATTAACGTTTGATATTGTTTTTATATAATATAAAATATTAAAAAAAATTTATTTAAAATTATAAAATAGAAATACCAAAAAAAACACATTTTCATCATAGTCACAATGAGTTTCAAATAAAAAACCAAAAAAAAAATATTTTTTGTTTGCCATCATTTATACACATAAAATAAACGCAAAGAAAAGTATTCAATACAGAAATAAATTTAATAAAATAAAATAAATATTTAATTAAAAAAATATTAATACTAACGACTTGAAGAAAACAAATTGCTTTAATTTAAACAGCTAAAGCTTTACACGTTTTTAAAATACATAAAAAAATAGTCACCGCCGAAATTCTGTTTTGAGTTTAAGCAAAACATGAAATTTCCCGATTATGTACCGAATAATATATTGGTAAGTTATTGGAACATATATTATGAACTTAATTTTAATGCCAAACTTTTAATATCCATTTTTATATATATAATAAAAACCAATGCCGATCGATTACGTCATCATTCAGACAAACAACTGTTTTAAGAACATTTTGAATTTAGACAGAAGAAAATACTTTAGGCGTGCGTTTATATAGAAAAGTATTTACACGTTTAAAGAAAAGTGCTTGGAAATTCGATTGTGTTTTGAGTATAAAGAAAGTTAAGGTAAAATTATTTACCTTTTGTATTTTTATTTGTTTTTTTAAATAGAAAAATGTAAAACCTTTAGTAAATGAGTGGTTATAATCTAGCACACTGCATTAAGGAGTTGTCACTTAAAGCTTATATGTTAATATGACTAATTTTTAAGTTTCTGCTAGGCAGACGTACACACGATTTTTGATAAGCAAAAATATTCAGTGTTGTTGTATAATCCAAGTCAGAATTGTAATTTATCAGAAATGAAAATCGATTCTGATACTATTTGGTGTCATGAATCTGTCTTGATTTTGCATTAATTCGATATTAAACAAAACCCATATTCGAATCAGCTGTTTTGTTTTGTTTACATTTTAACAAATTTTGGAATTGATAAATTCTCTTTCTTTATAAATTAAAATAGTTGAAGCAGTAGTTTTATTTTTCTTAATGGAGGAAAACAATAGTGAAAAAGTGAAAAGAAGAATATTGAGGGATTACACCAATCCATTGAACCTGCCGGAGACAGCGCAAGTATACATTGCAATGAGTTTTGCAAAGGTGTATTAATATAAAAAAATTGCAGGTTTATTAGTAAATTCCGTTTGAATAAACAGGCTTTTCAAATGCTGTTGAACATTATTGAACTTCACCTACCTCCTTCAAATATTTCTTGCGCTATTCAGCTAGCCGGGACATTGCGTTTTTTGGCTGAAGGTTCGTATCAAAAGGCAGTTGGAAATGATAGTTCTGTTTGTTTGGGGCGAAGTAAAGTGTCATTTATGTTAAACAATGTACTAAAGGCTTTGGATACGCATGTATGTCGTCAGTGGGTGAAGTTGGAAATGGATGAGAATGAGAAAATAAGATGTAGGAGTTATTTTTAATAAATTTAAAATAGATATGTGACAGCGACATAGTGATTCGAGCAGTAAACGCGCGCTATCCTGGCTCCAGTCACGACGCTTCTGTTTGGACCATAAGCAAATCCCGTCAGAATATGAAAGTGGCGATCAAGACTATTAGGTGATTGCGGGTATGCAATTGAGCCTTTTTTTTATTAACTCCTTACAGAAGTGCAGCACATAGCACGCGGGAACATAAATTTAATAAAGCACATGCTGCAGCTCGAAATATTGTAGAGCGGACAATAGGGGTGCTAAAAAGTCGTTTACGGTGTTTGATGGGTACACGACACTACAGTTCGCAAAAAGTTTCGAGGATAGTAAATGTTTGCTGCGCATTGCATAACATTTACAGGAACTACAAAATTTCTTACCAAATCTATCAAATTGATTTAGAAGCAGAAGAGCATTTCGACGACAATACTTCTTCGCCTACAGCGACACTTCAAAACGAAGGACAACGGATAAGACATTTAATTACAGACACGCTATAAAATTTATTTATTTCATTTTATTAAAATAAGAATATTAATATTTCTATCTTTCCCCCTATTTGTATATTAAAATAATAAGTAAAAGTTTTTTCATATTTCATTTTTTATTTAATAAATTCTTTTTTACTTACATTGTAAAGCCAATCGCTTAAAATATATAAAATCGTATTAAAATCTGTCACATGATAGTTGATCAGATTGATTCTGAAAAAAAAACGATCAAAACAGATTCTGCGATACCAAATTCTGACAACAATTCTGATTCGAACATAAAACCTATAACATCTGTTTCTATGACACCAAAATCAACTTTTTGTCGATTCCAATTCTGATTCTGACAACAATCAGATTCTACAACCACCAAACGGAATCTATAGCATAGAAAGAAAAAACTTATATGCTGATATTAATAAAAAAATCCATAAACCTCTCTTTAAAATTTTGTTTTTCAAATTGAAATCATACATTAAATCAAGGCGATTCGATTTCTATTTATTTTCTTGGCTATGTTACGAAAGCCTTAATAAGCAATATACATGTCTCGTATGTTAAAACTTTAATTTAGTAACTTATACATCAGTATTATAATCTAGCAACTTTTTCCTTTTACTTAATATTATGTTATTACAGCAAAGTGAATGAATGAATGATTCATAAACATGCATCAAAGATGGAAAATTTTATTTTTTTTCACTCTGAAACTGAAAATTCAATAAATGGCTTAATTGTTATTTCAATTGACCAAATCTAAAAATTAAAAAATTTTTTAAAGTTATTTACTATGTTTATAGTTCAATGTTATATGAACTTCTTGAAGTTTTAATACATATTAATAAATGAATAGCACATATTGTTGCACACATTTTGTACCTTCTCGGTACACAGTGTCTGCATAAAAGTACAATGTATTCCATATTCTCAGTACAGTGTCTTCTATAAAAGTAGCCATAGATAGATGCCTTGAGAAAGAAGTGACTAGTATATTTAAATTATAATAAAAGCTTAACTATACATATAACTAAATTCATATTACCTAAATCTAAATTTATTTTGATTATACTATTTGAAGTAAAATTTATAGTAAATATTAAACCTTATTGCTGTTTAATAACCAACTATTGCTAAGTTTTAAATAAATCAAAATCATCATAGTCGTCATTACTCGAACGTATTATATAATTTGCAACAAATAGAAAACTTAATTTTGCGATTTTTGAAAAATATTTAAGGTAATTCGAGGAAAAAGCTCTGGCAGTACTAGTGGTGAGGGAGGTAGATTGGGATGGCCAACTTAAAAGTTATATTGCTCTACCAATTGCGCATAGAGTTTAGTAAAGTCCGACTTCAAAATCAAGGTATATAATATATTTGTTTCAGTCAGACAGTTTACACCAACAAATACATGTTATCAATGGCTAGGCCACAATACGAGATTAAAAAGTAAAATTCTCGAAGGCCGTAAATAAAGGGTCGCAATAAATTCACCACAATTCTAAAATTTATCAGCTTAGAGCTGCTTTAGAGGTACAACGAAATGACCAACTTAAAAGTTTTATTGCTCTTCCAGTTCTTCATAGAGTTTAGTAAACTCTGACTTCATTATCAAAGTATATAATATATTTACTTCCATCAGGCAGTTTACATACAACAGTACGAGAGTAAAAATAAAATTCTCGAAGGCCGTAAATAAAGGGCCGCAATAAATTCACCACAAAACAAAAATTTATCAACTTAGAGCTACTTTAATTATTAATGCTTAAACAACAGATCCAAAAAATTTTTTTAAGATCATAATTTACCTGCGTTATTGAACTTACAATCTATTTAGTCACAGTAGAAAATTCTTATAATAAACGTATTTATGATTGCTAAATATTCACAAAATATAATTGAGTGAACATAGTTCATATCCTCAAAGCCATAAATATAGAATTTTGTTAATAGTGTTTGTAACTTTTACAAAATATGAAATTAAGACCGATTTACATATGTACATCTATATAATTTAAAAAAATGGGGTGCATAAAAATAGAAAATTAAAATAAATAATTTTAAAATATCGTTTTAATCGTAAAATAATTTATAATAAATTTAATATAACAAGCAAAATTTTCGCCGGAGGCATGTTGTCTTAATGGATCTCTTTTCGAATCTGACATGTGCTTACGGGGGTAAAAGGCGGCACCAGTCGCTGTCTGTGCTAGTAGGAGCTCAAACTGAAAGAGACATGGGGCTCTCGAAGTTCGACCAGTGACTTAACTCTCACACTGCTACGCCTCTGTTCTGGATATTGGTGCGGCCTTTCGGGGAGTTACGTGGTGACTGTTGGTTAAATCGGTTGCTTTGGAAAAAGCTTCTAGGTTTAACATCCAATGTCCTAGCTTATTCGTGCAACAGCACAAGGAGTTGGATAGTCTCCAGCTCTTCATCAAGCAGTGGAGACACCGCGCTGCTACCGGGCGTGGGTGGGCGTTCTTCATACACCCAGTGGCAAGACCATCGTCAGTTTAGCGAGAAACGGGCAGGTGCTGACACGAAACTTATCACATACATACATTACAAGCAAAGTTTAACAATGCTCAGCTCAATTATATTATTTATTCATTTATTGATTTTTTAAACCATTCAATCGCCTTTTCTCTTTAATATTTCTCTTCAACTGAAAAAATGTTCCCTCTGCCTGCATTTTCCATTTAAAACGCATATACCTCGTTTATTTTGCATATGTTTCCGTACAAAATGTGCGGTTAATTTAACATTTTACTTAATCAAATAACAGTTTACGAAGCTTTTGTACTTTGCCTGCTTAAGTTAGTTCAGCATAGTATAGTTGGGCTTTTAGTGCATTTTAACAAGCCACAAAGTTGTATTTCCAAATGAGATATGAACATACTTCTTCTTGGAGTTAACTTAATATCAGACATTGATAACTATTTTGTAAATAAAAAATCTTCAATGAAATTTACAGAAATTGAAAGTTTTAACCACAATATTGTATTATTTGAGACGCCAAAAACAGTTGTTAATAAGTTCTACAATTATAAGCATCCTTGAGATTTTGTTTCTTAGTTTTGGATGGACCTTTTTTTGTATTGAATGATACGGCGGCTCCTCTCTTTTTTTAACCTTTTTTCCATATGACTAGCTTTCACAAATATAAATTAAATAAATATTTCATTGCTTTATGAAATCTCTTACAAAATCAATATTTATTTTAAGTGTTTGCTTATTGTTATAACAATAGTATTAAGATAATTTATTCTTCATAGTTAAATGTAAAAACAACAATATTTAGTAGACCATAAAAACTCTGCACCTGCTATAGGCTCAAAACTAAAAGGTTTCGATAAAAAATCTTAAAAAAATAACACCAGCCCACGTTCGAAATTCAACATGAAAATTCATTAAAATATATATATTTTTGGGTTTGTATTTTTTTAACTACTAATGTATGTTAAAAGAAAACAGCAAATCGAATTATAAAAAATAAAAGTAAAATCTACAATAATTGCAATTTATGTATTTAACACGTCTATAGGTTTTCGACTTCAATTTTACTCGTTGTACTCGTATATGTAGAATTAGGCAATCATTTACATGCTGTTTAAAGCCATTGCATCTCTTTTATTTGTCTGCTATTGTATTTATTAGTATTAAAAATTTAGTTTTCGAAAAGCGTATTTAAAACGCCCACTCCTGCTCATTGAGGCTTAAACATTTTAACTAAAAATAGAAAAACAAAAAAATAAAACTTAAATCAAAACGGTTAATTCATGTGATGTATTCAACAATATTTTATTGCTTGGCCTTTTGTGCTTCACTATTTTCTCATGACAGTTCATTTTACATTTTCATTTTTGGTTCAACCACTTGTCACAGACAGGTGGAGCCACTTAATAGATAAAAATATTTGTTTAACATAAATTTGTTAAAGATTTTTCTTTAATCTAAATGTCCCGATTTATCTAAAATATAAATTTATGAATTTTTTAATAAACCCAAACTTTAACTTAATTGAAAAGAGTACATAATTTAAATTTTTTACTGCAGTTTTGTATTGGAATGTGTTAAGAAATAAGTTAAGCAGGAAAAGGTATGGCACAATACACAACTCCCACATTGATTAGAGCTTGATTGAATGTTGTGATAACCCTTTGATGTTACTGCTTATTAGAATTTTAAAAACATATAAATTTATAAATTTAGACCCACATATAATTAACATTTCTTTTTTAAAAACATAAATCATTCTATATGTAAAGGTTGTTTTTTATAGAGGTATAGAAGTTTAAAGTATAACAAAACAAAGATATTTTTTTTTTAATTGGCATCTTTATTCACATTATAGTTTAATTATAACTTCTGCCAAATGACCGCCACGATTGGTTCGGACCTAGTATAATCTGGAGGTTCAATTTTCGATAGTTTGTTTTAACATTTGAAGTAAAAGAGTAAAACCTTTCGGGCTTATCGTTGTAGACTAACGACTATACAATATCCCCATAGAATATACAGTAGCGACGATAAATCCTATGCTCAAGGAGTTTAATTAATGTTTCCTTAAATAAATTAATTGTAGCGCGAGCTGGGTGATATGTTGCGCCGTCTTATTGAAAGCACAGCTCCTGCTCATCGCGGTTGTTCAGTTGATGTATGAAAAAGTCAGTAATCATGACTCTATAGCGGTCATCATTTACTGTAACGTTCCGACAAGCATTGTTTTTAAAGAAGTACTGATCAGTTTTTCTGAATGAAACAGTGTTTCAACATGTACTTAAGGATTATCATCACTCTAAATGATTGACGTATCTGTTTCAACAAAAGTTAGCTTCATCACTAAACAAAATTCTCTTGTGAATATCAAGATCAAGGGCACACTTTCACAATTTGGAAGCATTGTTCAGGCGTCAGTCTATTTATGTTAAAATACCCAACCAAATATAAATCACCTGACAGACGTCAAAATGAACGCCAGTTAAAAAAGTGTTGCCAACTTAAAGTTCCTTACCTCTCTAAAAAACATGTATAATCTTTATATACATTAGGGCGTTACAAGGTATATGAAATAAAAAAAGTGACCCTATCTTTCGGCTCACCCGCCTTAAAAGTGCCAATTAATTAGAAAATAAGATTAGCAATCTGATAATATTAACACGTGCCGCATCCTAGTTCGTCATCCTTATAATCGAAACTCTTTTTTAAGAATATAACTTTAATCTTATTGTTTCGAATTTAATATATTTTTTTGCTAAAATTTATAATTTTAGGGGGTTCAGGATTTACCAGGTTAGTTCTTATATAGGAATTCCCATGCAAAGGCTAAATGACATTATAATAATCAATTATATCTGTTTCGAATGTAAAATTTTATGGTGGTGGCTTTTTTAGAGTCCAGAAAAAGATGCGTACATTCATATACTACTTGTAATAAAAATTGTCGTTGTCTTGTCTTGACTTAATTTTACTACTTTTAAGCCGTCCACCATCTTTTAGCTCTTAAATAATATTTATTTTCGCACCATTCACCAAGATCAGTATTAAAAAAAATATGTATCGATTTCAAAGCTCTTAACAAAATTTAGAGTCTTGGAAGAAATAAAATAATCAATTTCTTTATTCAACACCTTGTCATTTTCTTCAAAGTTTTGCTCTTAAATCCCTGTTATCAGAATTTAATTCATGGTTGTCTTCTTTGGCCCCGGATCATCTAACTATGGCTGTTTTCAAATTTTTCTCTAGTCAGTTGGCACATTTTAGAGCGATGAGCCGATGGAAAATCCAAAATATATGTTTTGTAACCACCCTAATATACGTATGTATAAAAATGAAACTCTGCTTTTTTATTTACAAACAAAATCCACTTGTTTCACAATTTTAGGACAATCTTACTGACGTTGGACAAATACAAACAGGTTGTTTTATTTCTTAAAGACGGCGAGGAAAAGGGTATCACCGATACAAAGTAATTATTATGGATCATTTTTCCAGACAAATGCATTAGTAACACTCAATATTTGATGCTTATAAATCTCTGAAAACAAATTAGATGTTTGTTGTTAATAAAATTATATTAATTATCATATAAATTTAAAACAGCGATAATAAATATTGTTTTGAGAAAAAATGCCTTGACGCTTTCAAAGGATAAATGGTGCCCATAGAATAAAAAATAATTACTTTCAATTATTTTTTAACATTTAATTTCTTTAACAGTATACAGTTATGCAGTTTTGGTACAAGATGTTATAATTTGGTAATTTTATTTAATTTCTAAAATAAGTGATAATATTTATGATAATATGAATGAATGGTTAAGAAATTTTGCCTTCTATTACATTTTATTTTAATTTAAAAGCATAGACTTTTGGAAGAATATTTTTTAATTTAAATATTGGGAGAATTTTTTAATGCAATAATTTTTTTTTATTTTTCATCTTTTGCAATGAAATTTTGCTCAATAAAAATGTATGCAGTATGGGGATTAATTGCAAAAAAGAATGACAAATGCAATTTCCACAATTCCCAAAAAAAGTTATTTAAATAGTCAAAAATGGGATTTTTCAGTTTTTTGCTGCGTCCACTTAAACTTAACACTTGAGAAAATTCCAATAACACAATTGCTTTATTAATTCCATTTAATCAATGATAAAAAAATATTGCTTTCAGTTGATTTTTTACGTGTTTAAAATTTTTGTACATATTTTGTATAAAAATATCTTTCAAAATAGCATAAACATTTTATACTTTTGAATAGGTGACAAAGAATATACAAAAAACACAAAAAACCGTCTTTTCTAATTTAAAACTTATTTTTATTAATTATTTCATAACTTTTAATCTAGAAAAGATTTTTTAATGATTTAGCAAAGATATGCACTTTTCAATTTTAAAAGGCGATAATCACCGTAACTGTAAAAGATAAAGCATATGTTTGCAATGTTTTTTAGAGCTTCACAAGAGATATATCACCAAAATTTCCAAGAATCGTGAAAAATTAAAATAAATTAAATTAATATAAAATATTTTCAGACCATTATAAAATATAAAAATTTTCTCCAATTGATTACAAAATAATTTTTTTAACAAAACTCGACTGTTAGTTATGTTATACCTTTGCTTTAGCAAAAACCTTTTTCCCTCTTGTATATTTATTAAATGGATATTTTTAATTTCTTTTTAATTTAATTATACTAAATTTGAAGGTGGTGTAGTCATGAATAAATTATTTAAACACTTAAAAATCGCAACAAATTTACAACAACTTCCTCAACAGAAAAATAAATAAATAAATAAAGAAAATTTCCTGTCAAAACATAATTCCAAAGAATTTTAAAATCTTATTATTCTGACCATTGAAAGTTTAAATTGCGCGAGGATGGTTCAACAATTCGATATAAGATAATTGAAAAACCAATTTTTTCATCTATTTGATTTCTAATTTCTACTTTGAATATTTCAAACTCTTTCGAAAGTAAAATTTTAGTAAATTCTAAAAACAAGCAGTAAGGAATAAAAATCATGTATTTCGACCATTTGAAAAGGCACAAGTTATTTAAAGCTAGGAGAGACAGATTTTCATGATATTTACTCTCAGGTGTAATAGTGTGATCTTTACTTACATTATTACAAAATTGCTTTCTACTTTTTCAAATAGTCATTATAAATAATTATACGCAATTGCAAAAATTATTACCGCATCGTTAGGCGATTATACCGACCTAGTTACAATCATTTTGATTTCGACTTGCGGATATAAATATTATTTGTTTCTCATAACATTTATATCATTTATTTTTGATATTTTTCGAAAGCCTAAGACATTGGTGAGCATACACATGCAGCCCAATTATTTACAATCATTTTGATTCCGGCTTAAACACGGATTTTTATTTTGTAAAATTAGAAAATAATAAAGACTTTTTTAATATCCACTTTCTCAATCAATATTGTTGTACTCACTGAATTTTGTAAAATAATCGCCACCTTGACAAATCATCGCAATTAACCTCTTCTATAAACTTATGAATGTTAAGATCTTCTTAAAAGCAAAATAATCTTCTTATGTTTTTGACTTTTAGAAGAGAGGTTGAAAGACAGTAAAAATCAATTTTTCCTAATTTTTGTAGAAGCCAAATATTGACGCGTCTGAGCTAAACTGTGTCAAAAGAAGAAGACGACGAAGAATTCAGAAATCAGGCACTTTTTATTTCTTTTAATTTTGCGCCAATAACTTTTTGACACATGGATTTTTTTAAAACCCTAGTTTGAAATTTTAATTTACCCTCGTAGTTGTTAGTAGACAAATAAAGAAGTCAACTGAAGTTTTAATGTACTGCACTTCCTGTATTTTTTTTTTTTTATTATACAAATATTTTGTATTCTTTAATTTTTCTTTTATGTAAAATAAATATGAAGATTTAAATATTGTTGTTCTTTAATTTCAGGGTGATCGTACAACATGGGAATATCATACCGTGTCGGTAACTCGTGTACCAGGTTATGGTTTTGGTATTGCTGTTTCTGGTGGCCGTGATAATCCTCACTTTGCCAATGGTGATCCTTCTATAGCTGTTTCGGATGTTCTAAAAGGTGGCCCAGCAGAAGATCGTTTGCAGTAAGTATTTTTGTTCAATTAATTATTGTTGTTTTAAAACCAGCACATGTTTAAACAACATACAGCTCTATTTTTTGAGAATGAATTGTGGAATATTTATTTAAATTTTTTTTTTTTCTTTCTGTAAACACAAGTGTTTCACAAAATTAAGTTAATTTATGCAGACAAGGGTAGAGTTTAGTTTAGTTTAGTTTTTATTTCACATTTTTTTCTATGATAGTCACGTTTTTGAAATTTCCCTATTAATAAACCAAGTGACAGAGAGGAATTTGTTAAATTTTACAGGAAATTCTTTTCAGGCATTTTCATAATTTTAATGCTGTATTTTCTTTTTTTTCCAAATGTTTTTCTAAGGTGATCGGTCATATTCATTATATTTTGTTCGTTTTGACATAATTCTTTCTTTCGTTTTCTTTGTAGTAATTTCAAATGTTTTATGATTTTGGCTCTTTTGGTCTTTTTAAGATCATTTTTTTTTTTGTTTAGTTTTGTTTATCTTTTCATACACATTTCTCTTTATTAATGATATTTTTCTACATTCTTTTTAAATAACAGAATAAATGAAAGTAGTAATTTACATTTAAGTTAATAATGTGACTGGAATTCTTTTTATATACAAATTAGTTTTATTTCTTATTTGTTAAAGCTATTTACAAATAATGTTTAATAAACTGTTGAGTATAAATAAATATGTTTTTGTTATCAAACAAAACAAAATAAAAAAGAAAAATGAAAAGAAAAAGAAAACATCGGTAATGATGGCAGTTGATGTAGTTAGTAAAAATATTTTAAAGACTTAAAAAATCTTTTGTTTAATTTAGGAGTAATGCAGTGCCCTCATAAAAATTCCTTTCATAAATAAAAATCAAGAATAAACATAAGCAATAATAACAAATTTTTCGGGGAAATTTGAACAGCATTTTTATTTTAATATTGCTGTGTTAAATCAGAAAACATTGGCAGCACACATTCATATCAATAGCCCTTGTTATCAATTACTCTTTCTTAACTTAACTTTAACTGTTTGATGCTTGTGGAAATAAATATTATTTGAACGCAATGTTGTGCTGTATCTCATAATATTTATATAATTTGATTTTAATATCTGTCTAAAGCCTGGGATTTTAGTAAACATACACAATCGCACCAGTTATGTATTTGCAACATATTTTACTTTATCGGAGGGGATGAACTTTATTTAATTTCTAATTAAGTATACTGCACATTAAGTACGAAGAAGGTATGAATATGTTTCACTCAATATGTGTCGATACCCCACCCCTTTCCGCGGGCCACGCAGTCTCGATTGATCTCTTCTCCTATATGACATGTACTTAATAGATACATACTGTTACGGGAATGAGTTGCTCGCAGGGCTACGGCCCTATTCTGGTTATTGGTGAGAGCAACGGAGAGCAACGTGGTGGCTGTGGCTTAATCGGACTTTGAAGAAAGTTCCGAGAAGTAAAAGTTAACATCCAAAGTCCCAGCTTGCGAATGCAACAGGACCAGGAGTCTACAACGCCTCAGTAAGGAGTAGGGGCACGGCCCTGCTACCGCGCACTCAAAAATTGCGACTAAGACGTATATGCACCTAGGTCCCGCTTCGTTGCCAAGTTTTGACACTAATCCGATCACGTAAAAGTGTCGATACTAAACTATTTCTTACTAAAACCAAATTGCTCGATTTATAACACTTGAAATAAATGTCTCCTGCAAGTCGCTGATATTTATTAATTTTTGAGAGATTTTTATATTAAATAAAAGAGTTACTTAAATAGCCAGTTAAATTAAATTAAAACAGTTTCAAATTTCATTCCGTTAAATACATCTTTCGCTACAGACTTTTTTCAGTCATATTTTCCTGATTATTTTAGAACCGAAACCAGTATTTTATCTCCGAAATAATAAATAAATTTGTATAATAACCAAGCGATACTTTCTATACTCTGGCGATTGATTTAACTTTTAATTGCCTGGCCAAGAAAGCAAGCGACAAGGAAATGGACCAAAGGCATTACAATAGAAAACAGTGTTAATGATTGCACAATAGGCAAGAACTTGCCAAAAGCATTAAGCATTGACAACAATATTATTTTTTCAGGTTCTCGATCCCCGATTAAAATAAAATGAAAAATATTTTTAAATTTAAATTTTATTTTCTTAACGTTTTTCTTTAATTTGTTTATATTTAATTATTGTTCTTATTCTGCTTTTGTATTTTGGGTTAAATGTTATAAAAACTTTGCTTTTGTATTAAAAATGTTGGTACTTTATTCTTAAGTACTTTGTTATATGGTTACACTTCAGTTAATCTTTGGCATTACACGAATTACATGAATATAAAATTTACTGATGATCCCCACCACTTGTAATTATTTTTATTTCAAATATATATATATATATATATATATATATATATATATATATATATATTATATATATATATATATTATATATTATTTATTTCAAATATATATATATATATATATATATATATATATATATATATATATATATATATATATATATATATATCTGCTTAAGAAAGCACTTTCAAGTGTCTTTTATTTTTTGTATTCCTTTTTTCTTTTTCTTAACACTTTATAGTCATTTTATTCACTTCAGTCTTCTTTGTGATATATTTTTATAAAATTTGTTTAAAGAAAAGAAAATATAAAATGTGTTTGTTCTACCTGTCAGACTAATGACTCCTTTTTGCTAGAATGAATCACTATTCAAAGAAATTTTTATGGCGGAAGTAAATAAATTATTTAACTTAAACAAAATTTAATTGTTGTTTACGCTTGTGTACATTATTTCAAAAGAACCCAATTACCCTTAGCTGCAACGTTAAGAATTAAATATTTTTAGAATGTGCTTCCAGTTATAAATCAAAGCGCATGCGCATTAAATATTTAAACATTAAAAATTAGTTATTTTAAATTGTGACAAACAGTGGCGTCAAATGAAATCAAAATTGATACAAATTTATAAAGATAAATTCTAATTTTTTTTTATATTTTCCTTAATTTATACAACTTTTGATGATCATGATGTTTGTACAGAGATATATATATCTGTATGATATCATATCATAAAAGTACTACAAGATTTTGTCATTTCTTAAAATAATTTATTAATATCCAATTTTTTACATAGAGAACTTTTTAAATGATCCTGGTATTAGAAATAAGGTATTGAATCTTATGGATTTAGTACTTTACATATAGTATGGTCCAGCCGCTGCTTGTATCCAATTTTAAGGTCTTTTTAGGCACTGATAAAATTGATAACCTTTAAAAGCCTCCGGTCTTTGCTGTGATAAGACCAAACACAGCAGAAACAATTTTTTAAAGGAATTTTTAAAGCCTGCTCAAAGAAAAATCAAAAAAGTAATTTAATACGCGTTAATTGGAAGTTTTCAAAGATAGCAAACAGGAGTGCATTAACACTCTCCTTTTCAATTTATGTTCAAAATTCATTTAAATTTAGCTGTTTGGCGCATAAACACACAAACTTTCACTGCTTTGAACAGACTTATTTTTAGCTCATCATAGTAGTCTTATCGGCTAACTTCTGTTTCGATGCCGCCTTTTATTATTTTACTATTGAATTTATTTAATTTGATTTTTATGAACAGAAATATATTTTTGTTCTAGGTGACCCACCCCCCTGTAGGTAAGGAATTTTTTCCTACTTCTTTTTTATTTATTTACACGTTTTTAAAACTGTTAATTTGGTTTAAAGTTCTGCTTGATATCTGTCTGTTTATGTTTTTCTCCACTATCTCCGTATAAAAAATACAAATTCCTTTAATAGCAAATAATAAAAAGCAAACATGTGAATGAAACATTAATACATTAGTGTTAACAAAAATAGTGGCAAATGTCTCAGGTTTTATGTTTAACCGGAATTGTGAGCAAGTTTTACCGTCCACCACTATCAGCTACTGTGTGTGCTTGTAGTAAAACATAATAAAAAAGAAAGTTTGTTAACATGTTGTGCAATCACAGTGACTTAAGGTGTCTGTTTGTTTGTTGGAGAGATTATGAGTTCAAATCTCAACACAACCTTGACTATAAAAAAGTAATAAATATAAATCATTAATTATAACCTCCTTGGAATCTTGAATAGAAAACAAAAATATTATTATGAGTTGGTGAGGAGTCATCCAAGTTGTCGTATATCCAAACCATAACAGAGAAAAGTAATAATATTAATGAGTATGGTAGTCACGGCTAGCTTTGTTTAGCGTTATAAAACATCCAGAGCTCGTGTCTCGTCGGATACATAGCGTATTTGGTCTAAATGTATTTGTTAGTCAAAAATCAACATTTGCTCAATAAACTGCAAGAACAGTTTGATTCTAGTCGAAATAAAGGAATATTGTAGCATCAATGGTTGTGGAAACAAATTTCATCCCAGCAGAAATACATGATAAAATTTAAAAATCGTATTCAAAAGTCAAGATTCAAAAAAGAAAGCGTAACAGTATTATCGCAAGGATAATAATTATCAAAAGCGGTAGTGAAAATATCGGGTTTTGCAATAAAGAAGTTTGTTTTTCAATTATGGCAACAACAGTGACATGATAGTTTTGACATACATTGTTTTATTAGTAGATGCATTGGCAATTGTTACAAGAAATTCAATTTTGCACGAAAATTGGATTAAAATAATTTAAATATTTTCGGACAACATAATCGTCCTCCTGAGACCGCTACTAAGAATTTGATCGTTAAGTTTGAGTCGCCAGGCTGGATACAAAATATTCAAGCATCAATGCGTGTTCGACCGGGTCATTCAATTAAAAACATCGCAGCCGTGAGCCCCACAGTCTTGAAGCAGATCCAAATTTCCACATTGCGAATTTTCCGAAAGGATTTAATTTTAAAACCTTACAAGTTTCAACTGGTATAGGAACTAAAGCCGACCGATCATTCACATCGCTGTAGATTCGCTCAATTCATTCAGAAACAAACGGCTAGTTTTTCCGAAAAAATCATTTTTTCAGACAAAGCCCATTTTCACTCGTCACTGTACGGTGCGCTATGTGATCTGTAGGTGTGATTGGGCCTTTTTTCGTTTAGGGGCCGCCTGGAAGATAAGACTGGAAATACTGTAACGGTCAATGGATTACGCTATCGCGAGATGCTAACAACTCAAGTTTGACCTATTATTGTCGACGTGGATATCACTGACATTTGGTTTCAACAGTGCGGTACTATATGTCACACAGCCTATGAAGTGATCAATTTATTGCAAACCAAACAGAATCAGAAAACCAGACAATTTCACGACAATCAGCAGTTAAGTGGCCTCCCAGATGGTATGATTTAACACCACTGGATTATTTTTTGTGGGGCTATGTTAAGGACAAAGTTTATACGGAATCAATCGAATCGATATCAACCTTAAAACTTCATCCGTAATATGATTAACGAAATAGGATCGCGATTTTGCCAAAGGTGCCCCTATAGGTTAGTAGGTAGTGTCCTAGCTTATAAAACTCGAATTGTAGGTTCGATTCTCAACAAAGACTTTGGTTTTTATCAGTACAAATAAAAATTGGCTGTCGGTGGGGCTGCTCAGTGATGAAGGCATGGTCACTGGTTACTGTGCTGTCTTATACGACAGTTAATTTCCATAACTTTCCTTCTACTTTCACCACCTGTCTCTCATCTCTTCTCTATTCCTTTCCTAAAGAATGTAGCACGGTACTTGACTTGATAGGCATTGTTGCCTGAAGTGCTACTTCTCTTTTCTACAAAAAAAAAAAAAAAAACAAGTGATTAAAAACTTTGATGAAAGAATCGACATCTGCCAGTGTGGTCGTCATTTATAATTGCCAAACTTTTCGCTTCGTTAATATACAACAAAAACTTAAAATGGCTGTATCTCCGTAAATAAGAGGAATTTCGCAAAAATAAGCATAATTTGGCATCACAAAATCAGCATATTGCAAGAGGTTCAACATTTGGTATCTGTCAGCAAATATCTAAATCTTAACAAGATTATTCTTTTCACCTATTCTTAAAAATATTGACTTTACTCAAACATTTTTATTGTTTTAGTCAACTTCATCAGTATGAGACTATTGAATCCTTAAGTATTTCCAAGAGAAATGAATAAGTACAAGGCGAAATGGTGCTTTTAAAAAAATACAAACCTTTTCATATCTATTTTTTTATTCACAAATGTTGCGCGTGGCTACAAATTTTAAAAGATAATTGTTCAGCTAATAAAACAAAAACAAAACTAACTCAACATAAAAGAAAATAATGTGGTTAAAGCATGTTTTGACTTCAATTACATATGTCTTCTACATAAAGATTGTTTGTACCAGTTTACTACACTGTGTGTAACTGATCCCATTACACTATGTAATTAACAAAATCCATAAAAACATGAAACGTATCTTCTTCATTTGCTTGGGTACATTTTTATTTTTTTTTATCAAGTCAAACGCATATTTAATAACACACATTTTATCAAGCTAAAAGAATTTGAAAGTGTGTACTGACTATTAACTTAAGAAAGAAATGTAATAAATGATTTTTTTTTTTTGTAAGTTACGTCACTATTACACATGTGTCCATAAGAGTCTGGCAGAGTGAACAAATTTAGTTTTTATGAGCGTATTTTAAAAATAAGTTTAAAGTGCCGATAAGGCTATTTTTTTCGGGAATTTCTTTTAATAGAATGACTTAAAAAGAATATTTCTGCAACCTGTTATTTAATTTGTAAGTGAATGGAAAAAGAACTTAACGTTTTAAGTTAAATAATTGCGCTTGAGAAATAATACAAAGTAGTTAAGTAGTTTTATTTTTGTTGAAAACAGTTTTGCAAAATTTCAAGCATTTCGTTTTTAAATTTCGGTTTAATGCTCATTAAACTTTTGCAATATTGCTACAATTATGGTGCAATTTTAGTTGTCAAGAATTACTACTCGACAGCGACAACTTTGATTATTATTTCCGCTAAATAATGTAACTTTTAGAATAATATTCAAAATAGGTGATGTGTCATTTGTAGATCAAGATCTTAAACACATGTATTGTTTATTAAGCTAATTATGTAAATGGTTTTTCAAGAAGAAGTTTGTTTTGTAAAACAAAATAAAATTAAAAAAAATTGATTAATATGATTCAAACTTTTATTGTTTCACGAAGAGAAAAGTTCGGCAGTTATGAATGAAAAATTACATCTGGCAAATGCTAACACGATCACGCTAACAGAAATCGATTCTTTCATCAAAGTTTTTAATCACGTTTTGGCAAAATGGCGATCGGTCCTATTTCTTAAATCACATTACTGATTTTGAGTTTTAATGCTGAAATCGATTCGACTGGCGCCGTTAAGACTCTGTCCTTAGCAAAGCCTCACATAATCCAGTGGTGTTAAATCACACGATCTGGCTGGCCACTTAACTGCTGATTGTTGTGAAATTATGCGATCTAGAAATTTCGCTTGCAACAAATTGATCGTTTCATTGACTGTGTGACATGTGGCACCGTCCTGTTGAAATCACATGTCAGTGATATGCACGTCGTCAACAATAGGTCAAAATTTAGTTGTTAACATCTCGCGATAGTGTGATCCCATTACCGTTGTCACATATCCAGCCTCATCTGCGGGAAAAAAACGGAAAAATCACGCCTCCAAACTACGTGGCACACCATTCAATGACACTTTAACCAATAAACGTTCTTGGATTTTTAGAAGCCCTGAAGTAGTAATTTTGCTTGCTGACATTCTCTGATAAGTGGAAATGGGTTTCGTCTGAAAAAATTACTTTTTCAGAAAAACTAGCCGGTTGTTCCTGAATGAAGTGAGCGAATCTACGGCGATGTGAATGGTCGATCGACTTCAATTCCTACACGGGTTGAACCTTGTAAAGCTTAAAATCAAATCCTTATGCAAATTCGCCATGTGATGGTTTTGCATAACTCCAATTGTTAAGAACATCGAGAAATTGACAAACTTAGACCTGTTTCAACACTGTGACTCTCGCCTGTCGTCTCAAATTTAACGAACAAATTTTTAATAGCGGTCTCAATAGGACGATTATGTTTTCTCAAAATATCACTAATTTTACTAAATATAACTTTAACAGAACCACTATTTACACAGTGAATTTTAATTATTATAACGCGATTTTCTTTCGAAATTGAATTAATTATAATAATTGCCAATGCATCTCCTACGAATACGTCAAAAAAATTAAATGTCAAAACTATGATGTTGTTGGTATTGCAACAATTGGAAAACCCGCCTAAACTTTTTTCCACTAAAATGTTGTTTACAATAATAAGCAATTTTCAAAAATTAAGTCTTTACAACTTAAGCACGGTTAAATACGCTCTATAAATAAAATATAACATATTCTGTTATCAATACCTACAAATGTTGTTTACAATAAATTTCGAATAATTTATTTATTATTAAACAGTTTAAGCGCAATTTTATTTCGTGCTTGATTCCTTTAAATAAATATTTCATGATATTCTCATAAAATATTTATTACAAACATTTTTATTAAAAATAAACATTCTATGATATTCTCATAAAACATTTATCCGAATAAAAATAAAAAATAAATTTGAAATGTTTTGTAAACAATTTAAAAACAGCATATAAAGAAGAACTTCCAACTCTTTAGAAATAAAAGAAGAATAAGAGAGTGGCTCAATAAAAATTTAAATTTTTGAATTTTCCACCTTTAATTGAAATTTCAACACTCATCCATTAATAGCAGACTCTACCTCGCATTTTGAGAAAAAAATTAGAAAAAACTGAATTTCGTGCTGCTGTTTGGGCTCCGATGTGCAATATGGATAAGTTTTTAGGCAATTTGGAAACTGTGAACACGACATAGTCTACTATCAATGTCTGCCAAACACAAATTTGTTAAAATTTAGACAGGAGTCAACTGACAGTTGCCTGTTGACAGGAGCAGTGTTGAAGTTCAAAAAGTCTTGAGGCTATTGAATCATATGTTAAGCAATATTTAATTCCACTAGAGCATTTGTTTGGCGCAAGATAAAAAGATAACATGATATTTTCTTTTTTTCGTTTTCTTTGGTTACTTACTAATTTTTAGTGATTTCTTTTTTTTGTAAAATCAAAAATTTGGTGAAGTTTTTGAAACAAATCCTTTGTTTGGTTTAGGTGAAATCATAATTTTTTTATTAAATAATTGAAACTCAATTGCTTGGGGTTTTCTGAAATTTACATTGTTTAAATGGTTTAGTGACTGTTTCTGTAAATTCGAAAGATCGTTGCTTTCTCAAGGTTGTATAAAATAAAAAAAAATTTCAATATTTTGTTTTTTTTCCTTTTCAATGCAAATAGAAAAAAAATTATTCGGCAATTTTAAATCGGTGGACCTAAAAAGCGTCTTGCTGGGATCAAATAATGTCGATTAAATTCACTAAGTTTTTATATTTATAAATCAAAGAAGTTAGATCGAAAGCATTTTAAAGCAGACAACAACAATAACAGCGGAAAAATTTATTATTTCCTGTGTAACATTTTTAATATTCTTTTTACACAACAGCGGCTTGTTTTGTAAAAATTTTCCAAAACTAGTCTAATACTTGTATTAAAATAAACAAACAAAAAAAAATAAATATATTCACGAAACAGTATATCTGAAAAAGTGTAACTAATCGAAAATGTTTTATATATTTTTTAATAAATATTTAATTTTTAATACATGATTTTTTTCAATATTTATCCCTTACAAACAAATAAGTTTCATTTTTAATTTGCTTTAATAATTAAAATTTGTATTTAAACACAAATAATTATTCTTCCAGAGTAAATGATCGTATAATCTCCGTTAACGGCGTCTCTCTAGAGAATGTTGAATACGCAACTGCTGTTCAAGTCTTACGGGACAGTGGTAATACAGTGACGTTAGTAGTTAAAAGACGTGTCCCCCTAAATATGGTCAATAACAACAACAGCAATCAGCATCAACATTCGCACAGTATGAGCAATGTTGGCATCAGCTCTCTACCAAATACTAACGGTACCCCCATGGTGGTTAATGCCCCTAATCCAAACACAATGAGTCAACCAAATTCCTTAAATTCTTCGCTGATCCAACAGCACGGTCAGACAGGACAACCTATTAAAATAACTCTAACAAAGAATAGCAAAAAAGATGATTATGGCATTGTTTTGGGTTGTCGTTTATTCATTAAAGAAATTTCAAGCAAAGCCCGTGATCAATTGGCTGCCAATGGTTATAGTTTGCAGGAAGGAGATATTATAACTCGCATACACAACACAAACTGTGCGGATACAATGAGTTTAAAGGAGGCTAAAAAAATAATAGATGGTTGCAAGGAACGTTTAAATTTAGTTGTTTTGAGGGACATAACTAATCAGCCCACAACTATTGTAAATCAACTGAATAATTCTAATACTCAGCCTCAGAATACCTATGCCACTCATCAGCCACAATTATCAAATTGTAGCAATAATTTGGAAGATACATATTTAAGTGGAGGTGCAACATATTCCTCACAAAATTTATATGTACAACCGCCCACCAGATCTTCCAACAGTGGTCCGGCAAATGGGTTAAATGATGAAAAGAGTAATTTGACTCCTAGAGGCAGATCTAGAGGGCCTATTATGGAGGGTGTGTCATTACAACAGCTAGATCGGCCTGTAACACCACCAAATGGTTCCAAACCTCGTACTCGCATAGATGAACCACCTAGACCACCGCCACCTCGTGGCCCCAGTAATAGTGAAGACTTTTATAGTTCTCGCCGGCAAATTTATGAAGACGATCCTCTGAGTCGATCACGCCAATCGGCGGAACCCAGATTTATATCATTCCAAAAAGAAGGTAGTGTTGGCATACGTTTGACTGGTGGAAATGAGGCCGGTATTTTTGTAACTGCTGTACAACCAGGTTCTCCAGCTTCCTTGCAAGGCCTTACACCTGGAGACAAAATTTTAAAGGTCAACGATATGGATATGCATGGTGTTACACGAGAGGAAGCTGTTTTATTTTTACTTTCCTTACAAGATCGAATCGATTTAATTGTCCAGTTTTGTAAGGATGAATATGATGAAGTGGTGAATAATCAACGTGGTGATTCATTTCACATTAAGACACATTTCCATTGCGATAATCCTTCTAAAGGTGAAATGGCTTTTAAAGCTGGTGATGTCTTTCGTGTGATCGATACTTTGCATAATGGTGTAGTGGGCTCATGGCAGGTATTAAAAATTGGTCGCGGACATCAGGAAATGCAAAGGGGTGTCATACCGAACAAAGCCAGGGCAGAAGAATTGGCAACAGCGCAATTTAATGCAACCAAAAAAGAAATGAATGCTAATGAATCAAGAGGCAACTTTTTCAGGCGAAGACGGTAAGTTAGAAAATGAAGTAGAAAATTTCTTATCAAAACGTTTATATAATATAACATTGGAATCGTTAAATTTTAGATCGACACATCGCCGTTCTAAAAGTTTATCTCGTGAAAACTGGGATGACGTTGTATTCTCCGATAGCATTTCTAAATTTCCAGCCTATGAACGTGTTGTTTTGAGACATCCTGGCTTTGTGCGTCCTGTGGTTATTTTCGGTCCTGTTTCAGACTTAGCTCGCGAAAAATTCTCTAAGGACTATCCCGATAAATTTTCAACACCCTTGCAAGATGATGATAAAACCGCAAATTCCAAATGTCGCATTGTACGTCTCTCAAACATACGAGATATAATGGATCGTGGCAAACATGCTCTCTTAGACATTACGCCAAATGCAGTGGATCGTTTGAATTATGCTCAGTTTTATCCAATCGTTTTATTTTGCAAGACAGATAGTAAGCATGTTATAAAGCAGCTAAGACATGGTATGCCCAAGTCAGCTCATAAAAGTTCTAAGAAACTACTCGAGCAGTGTCAAAAATTGGATCGTGTATGGTCTCATATCTTTAGTACACAAATCCTATTAAATGACGAAGAGAGCTGGTATCGCAAATTACGTGATGCTATCGACTTGCAACAAAGTGGTGCTGTATGGATGTCAGAAACAAAGGTAAGTAAAAGGTTTTTGAGCAATTACAGAACGAATACAGTCAAAAACTATTTATTTCGTAGTTTGTTATGACTATTAAAGACTGGTGAAGGGTTTTCTAATAAAAATTTTTGATTTAAATATATATTTTGGCATGTTAAAAAATCGATGTTGTGAAAAATAAAATTGTAATTAAAAGTAGCGATATAACAAAAATCAAGTTTAATTAATAACGAGATTTAAAATACACTCAATTACACATTTTTGAAAAAGATTTTACAACTATTTTCTTGCTCTTTGCTCGACCAAAATATTATTAATTTTTTAAATGAGTATTTTTGTCAGTGGATATTCTGCACAGTTTTCTACTTTCACAAATTATTTTATTATTTCTTTATTATTTATTATTTTTATTACAATGGAATTTGCGGTCCCCAGAGGGAGGTGTAATTTTATCTTATTAAGTTTGTTGCAATTAAATTTAAGTTTATTACGAAATCAATACTGTATTCATTTAAAGTTCGGTTTAAAGACAGTTAATTCGAGAATTCCACTCAGTTTGCTTCAAAGAAAATTCTTAATACGACAAAATACCGACAGAATATAAGAATACTAGGAAAATGTACAAAGAGTTATGCAGTTTAAAATATCTTAAAAAATAAACATCTCTTTTACGACATCTCTTTTAGGACGTCTTTATTACGAGTGGACAGTTACAATATATTTTTTCTTTAAAAAAAAAATTAAACAAAATTAACATTTTCATTTGCTTTTTTCTTGAATCTTTTTTCTTTTTATATTACATTTAATGACATCGTTTAAATAACTAACCTAACAGTTACCAGATTCCCCAACCGAAATGTTGTTCCCACCCTATATAACACAGTCATGTCAATTATCCTGTTGTCGACCTATGTCGTCATCAGTACCACGTTATGCCACTGCTAATTTTAACAATAATATTAATAATAATTTACATCACAATGGTTCTTTAAAGCATCGCAATTCGTTTAGCCTAATGAGCAACGATGACAATGACATTGATGAATGCCATGATTTACTACCACCAAGACCACCTGAACTTTCGGTTAATAGTAATGAATTGCCTAAGCGTTTAACATCATATGAAATGATACCAATAATCAAGCCAGCCTCCTCTATGCCAAATGGTTTACCCAATACGCAGTCCCTATCGAATGATATGGCGACTAGTGATGATTGTTTACTTACCGATGGCACTGAGTCTCATTATAGAGGTTCACAGCCGAATATAATAATGACCAGTGTTAGAAATATTACCCGGGATGCCAACAAGAGTGATAATGTATCTAATTTAACTGCTAGCACCACTTTGGCCTCCTCAACTCTTTCGAATTTGACGTCGAGATCGGGAGCCTCTACAGCTGGTGGTGGAGGTGGAAGTGGCGGTAATAGTAGTATGGTATCTGGAGGAGGTATAGGCTTGAGTATACATGGTAATAATAATGGCAGTGGTCCGTTGAGTTCATCACGTTACAGCAGTAGAGCAGCATCTATGGAGCCTCCTCGCACCACTGCCTATTATTATCATGAATTGGCACAAAAATCAGCCGTATTCGATTCAAATTTAAATCTTTTAAATGATAATAAAAACGACATCACTTCTCTACCAACAGCAATTGCTGATTCTGTTACCAAAAGAAAACACCATCTACAGCAACAACAGCAACCATTACCACGTCAGCAGTTGTTAAGTAACAGTGGCGGTCATAAGTTATCCTCATTTAATGGTAGCTTAGATAATGTTTTAGAAACTACACGCAAAAATTTGGATGATTTAATTTTAGGCAATTCATTACTATACAATTCGCATTCATCAAATGATTTGTTAAACTGCAATAACAATGGCAATAGCAGTAGTGCTGGCACTTTAGTTAATGAAACTCTTAATTTAAGCTACAGTCACAATATAAATCAAAATCAAAATCATTTAAATAACAATCCAATACCGGCTGCTCGAAATATTTTAAGTTCAAACAGTTGCTATTTAAAGCGTAGCAATCAAAATTTATATCACACTTCCAGTAATTCGAATATTTTTAATAGCAATAATGGCAACAATAATCATAGTCAGAGTCATGAAAAATATGTTGCATGAAAATTTTTCCATAAATTAATAAACAATTATTAATTGGAATGAAATAAGTAAAAGTTAAAATCGTTTCTGTGTTATTGGAAGATTACCCGCAGTTTTCAAGGTAAAATTCGGTATATCAAATTTGTACCTTCTAAAATCCTTTTTTAAAGTATAATATAATATTACACTTTCTTGTACACTCTTCAATAATTAATTATGTTTAAAATGTTTTAAATTACATTACGCCATGTTAAGGCCCCATTCTGAATCTATAGTAGAGATAAGAATCTGTATAATATCATTTATACTCATCAAGCCACAATACTGCCTTTAAAAATTCATAAATATATACCAAGTGAAAATTGTTCAATTACTATATATTTTTTTGTTTGTTTGTTCGCCTCTTGAGTTAACTCCACATACTGATTGTACATTAAATCAGCAATGGAATTTTGGAATCTTTATACAAGAAATTATTTTTGTTTAAAATCTACTTTCTCTAATTTTAAATTGTTAGGAAAACAAAAGCGTAAGTCCAGTGTTAGTTGGAAAATTGAGTATTAAAAATTCTAAAGATGAGTTGACAACATAAAATCTATTTCTTAAATAATATAAAAAATTCTATTTCTTCCGATATTTTTTTGACTTCATATTTTAAAATTTTCTAAATTATTTTAAAACTAAGAAATGGTATCCTTGAAAAGTTGTATCTTATATAGCCACTAATTAAGAAGGAGTTTGCAAGAATTACGCTTCAAAATATAAAGTTCTGGCTAATAAGGTTAAAAAATTTGAAATTGAATTTTAATTTTGTAATTATAACGACTTTAAATTTTACCCAAAATCACGCTAAGACAGTTTTTTTCTGCCACTCTAAACACAGATACAGTATGATTTTAACTCTGCAACTATTTAAACGCTTCCTCTTTCTGCATGTTGTTCAAAAGTTTCATTTTATACTATAACCTTTGATTAAGTGTTTTCCACGCCAAAACAAAACATACATATAAATATATAAATATTTATGTAAATAAAATAACTAAATGTTGCATGTATTTGTAGTTGTTGTAATTATTTAAAAACTCATTAATATAGTGTCATTTCTTTACCCTGTGTCACTTAACACTTTATACTTAAAAAATATTAACAAAATTTTAAATACTGTTGCTAACTTAATGTTTTTTTTTTTTGTTTCAAATTTTTTCTTTTTTTTTATATATAAAAAATCTTAAAAACACTCCAAAAAAAATCAACCAATAAACATCATCATCTATCCATTTCATCATGGTCATTTCCTTGCTTTATAAAAAAAAAATAAAATCGACCACTAACCATTCGTTATGTATTTGTCCAAAAAAAAAATTAAAAACTACAAAATGTGTCCGTCCTTATCTAAATATATTATAAATGATTAAAACCCATTTATATCATTAATTTAAAAAAAAATGCTTGGCAATCAAACGTATAATTTAATATCCTCATGTATTGTTTTACGTTACGTTTTATCTGTACGTCATTTGTTCACGTTACATTGCTTTCAATTTTATTCTCTTTTTGTTTTTTTTTTGTTACACATCGTTACGTTACGTTTGTTGCTATTTTTCGAAATTTAAACAAAATTCACTTTAAATTAATTAATGCTTTTTCCCTTAACAAATAAAAAAAAAATAAAAATGTTCCTTATCTCCCATTAATTTCCCTTAATCCTTAAAAAAATCTTATTATTGACACAAAAAAAAAACAAAATAAAGCCTGTTGAGTCCTTATCCGATGACTTCCTTTTCCCAATGACCTCTAATCGTCTATCGTATGCATCAAGTCCAGAATCCGACTTGGAATTAAGTCCCGGTCCATCGACATCATTATCTCTTGGCAATTTACCACAATTGGTTAAGTCGAGCTCAGATCCATCGATTGCCACTAATCAGGATAACTTGGATAGGGATAGAGACATAATTGGTGAAGGATTACCACCTCCATATACGGTAAGAGGCAAAAACAACAACAACAACAATATTAAAACAAATCATTTATAACACTGCTCTCGTAACATAAAAACATTGTGTTTTGTATTGCGCATGCTTTCGAAACTTAACTAAAGCATAAACATCAATAAATTTGTAACCTTAATTCTCTTGGTTGTAGTATTATTTGCATACTCCTAACATTTAATCACTTTGCCAACATATTTAGATTCCTTATGACCATGCTGCTCAGCCACCACCAAATCGTCGCCAGACTATGGAATCTTCAAAATATGGTGGTGGCTACTCTTCAAATTCTAACCTTTTAAATCCGGATCCATCTACACCTTCCACCCGTCCGCAATCATTGTATGGTATAAATGCTCCCGATTTACCACCTCGCATTGATCGCCAGTCTAAACCTGGAGACTTGCAAGTTCAACCTAATAACATCACTAACACCACTACATCCAATACACCCTCACGTTCCAATAGTTCAGGTGGAACTCTAGGGCGTTCGGCCCAAGAAAGACTTTTTGGCAAACCTATTGTTAGTGATGATGTACAGGCTGAGTACATTTCAAGAAATGCCGCCACTGCTAATGCCGCAGATACTATGGAACGTCATCAGGCTTCGCTTGAAAGACAAGCTCGTTTAAATGCTGCTGTACAATCAAAAATTACCGGTGCTTCTGCACAACAAAATGGCTCCAGTTATGATAGTGTTTCAAGTTATGATTCATACAATGCCTCACAGCTGACTATGCAAAATTTGGGACGCTTAGGTCCCAATGCTCCCGATGATCTCAAATCAGTGCCAAATGCAAAGTAAATTCCTCTTGTTGCGGTATCAATATTTTTTTATTTAATAATGTATCTTCTTTATATATTTTAGTGCTGGTAGACCTTTACCGCCTGTCGTTATGGGTTCTCAACAAGCCGATTATGCTCGTAGTACTCACGACCACCGTCAATACGCTGGTGCTAATGATCTTAATAGGCAAAGTAGTCCCGGAAGACCTCCGTTTCATGATATAAATACTGCTAGAAATGTTGGTAAGTTAAACAGAAGCTTTTCAACTGCTTCAAATGCTTCAAAGAGGTTGTTTTATAACGTAATGATTATAAGAGTTTGACAGTTTTAATCATAGAATATGTAAATTTGAAGTGTGTGCTCAAAAAATATGATATTGTGTGATTATTTAAAAAATGTATATGTAAGTTCGAGATGATTCCACAAATTAGCAAATATGTGTGTCCTTGACCAGCGCTAGATTTTCTCACGACCGCCTTTATGCTAAACTTACGCCGTGTTAAACTTATGAAGCCATGCAAACCGCAATATTGAATCGAACTTCTCGATTCCTTTTTTTAATCTATACACAATAGCTACAATTGCCAATACATAATATTGCTATTCTGTTCCTTTCTACCCTAAGAAAGGCTTCACACAATTTCCTTGCTTTACTATAAAGCAGGTGTTCTAGACACCTTATTCGCGGCTACGCACAATAGCCGTTTGCATATTCTGATCGACTGTTTGGGAGGTTGGGAAAGCCAAGACCACGACGGTCACTTTTATGAAAGTTTTGGGTTTTGAATTCATATTATGTTTGTGTACAGCTACCACGGCTGCACACACACACACACACACAAGCATCACATTTGTTAATGGTGGATATAACAACATAATTAGCTCTGTTTTTTTCTTCTAACTTTAAACACAATTTAAATAGACAAAATTAGCTTTTAAGCTTTTTTTGACTTCTTTACAATTCGTATGTCTCAACATTTTTAATAATTAAGATAACACATCAATATTTGTAATAGCCAACGTTTTTTAATACGTTTTAATGAGTTTTTTTAATACGTTTTAGAGAGTTTTAATGAGCCATGAGCTTTATAAAAATAAAGTGTAGTTAGTTTTAATTGATTCAGCTTATTAAAAGACACTAAACAAAAAATAACTAAAAGCGTAAACTAATATTTTTTTAAATAAACTTTAGATCCACGCAATGGCACACCACAACGTCCTTCGAACTTGGGTATCGATGGAAGCCCACGAAAAGTTGAAACCAAAACTGATTATGGAAAATACAGGTTTGTAGTCTTTATTTTTCAATAAATTTACTCACAACACAATTTTCTTTCTCTCTATAAAATAATGTAAATAAACTTTTTATATATATATTTAAATTTACAATTATTTCTTTTCCTTGTTTTCATTTTTGTTTTTTATATAAAAATTAAAAAAAAACAAACTAAAACTAACTGCATGTACAAATCAAACTCAATCGAAACTGAAACGTAACTATAAATTAAAAATCATTAATATGTTTTTATACACCCCATTCCGTCTGTCTATCGCTCTTGTTTATTCGTGTTATTAATTAAGATATCATTTCCACATACATCCCTTTCATTTACATTGTCCTCCACAACAGCTACAATATCAACCGCAAACAAAACTTCTTCCAAAACGTACCATAACAAGTTGTACTGCTGTGACCTCATCGTGTTTGCCCAATAGAGCCTGGCGTTCTTATAGAACCACAAATGGTTTTCTAATGACCTATCCAGCACAAATGTGTTCTCTGTCACGACCCAATGTGCAAAATATTTCTATTTATGATACATTAGTTTAGTTTTATTTATTTTATTTGTTTTTTATTTGTGGTGAAGTTTTTAAATATAAATTTTTATCATTTTGTTCCTCTTATTTAAATTAAATAAAGTTAATTCAAATTGTAAAAATTGTTTACTAATTTTTTTATAATTTATTTATTTTTTTTTATATTATTATTTATTTTTTATTCTATACTTTTGATGAAAAACCTTTAATCCTGTTTATTAATGAACCTGTTTGTCCTTGTGCTGTTATTTTTATATGTTATGTGAAAACAAATACGTGTCATCATGATCATCATGCTTTTATCATTTATATGTTGTATCACGACAGTCGTAATAATTCCGCCTCACAAGCTGATTATAATAAAATTGCCAAGCAACCAGGTCCACCGCATGGTATGGTTGTACCGGCACCAAATGTAAATGGTAACTTAAACGGCAATTCGACTCCAAATGGTTCGGGAGGACCGTTCAAGCCTCTGCCACCACCGAAGCCTAAGAACTATAGACCACCAATGCAAACTGCCGGCAATGTTAATGGACCAAATCAATGGGCAGAAAATGGGGTAAGAGTAAAAAAATAAATGCTTTTGTTGTCATAAACTAATAATATTCACTGACTTAGGAACCTGGTTCTCCTCGCTCACCAAATGGTTTTTATTATCCTCCTGCGCCACAGCATCATCATTACTCTCAACAAACTCCAGGATCTCCACATACCAGTGGAAATATTCAGCCCACTTACGGTACCAATAATAATTATGGGCCTGCAAATACATCCGGTTATCCAACAGCTGCGAATGGCTATAACAGTAATCCCACATCACATCATTACAATGGAGGCAGTGGCACAGGACCCTATATAGCTCCTCATCGGGGTATGCCACCTCCCATAGGTATGTACAGTAGAATTTAAATGGGCTTATTGCCTCTTGGTTATTGTAAATAGATTGTGTGGATAAATTAAAACATTGCTAATTAGGTAATCTTCCTCCACATACACCCGAACGCCATGGCTTAGATTTGGCTGGCAGTCGTGAACAACGTGGTTCAGCATTTGAATTGTATCGCAAACCGCAAATTGGTACAGTTGGGCACCATCATAACATGAGGTAAGTATTCTTTATTTTGCCTATCATTTTTATGTTTTTATTAAAATTTAGAGTTCAAACTGCTTTGAAAAAACGATTAGCCCTTCTTCCCACCTCCTCTTTTACATTCCCTGATTTTATCTTTATCGTATTTTCTTCATACTTTTTTTTAATGAATTTTTGTGTTAACGAAAAATGTTTTTATTTTTGTTTATTAATCAATGAAAGTTAAAAGTTTTTTTTAGCAATTATATCCGAGTATTTGGCAAGAAAAAAACAGAAATTTAATAAACAACACATTAGATATCATAAATCATTCGGGCTTAAGGTCATGTTATGTTTTATGTTTTGATTTAAAACATCTTGTTTAAAAAAATTTTTTTATATTCAATCTCAAAAACAAAATACAAACAAATTTAAGCAACCTTGATTCCAAAGGAAAATTCTAGTTTAATAATTACACTAAGCAACAAAAAATTTTGTTTTTTTTTTATTATTTTGCAATAACCAATTCACAACTAAACAACCACTACAAATTTTTTTTCTAATCAATTAAAACATAATTTGATTATTTAAACGAAAATAAAACATTTTTCGGTTTATTTTTTACAATACAAAAAAAAATGATTCTAACCTCAATTTAAAGACTTTCTTTCTGACTTTTAAAGGCAATTTAAAACGTATTTTTTTAATTACTAAATTACCATACAAAATATTAAACTTCAAAGGTTTTGGTCTAAAAAGTAAATTGTTTAAAATATATACATAATATAAACTAACCTTACTTTTGATAAGAACTCCATTACTACTATCTGTTAATGGCTTCGCTTCTATACAATATAATAAAATACCATACATTTATTTTAGCATTTAATTCATCTATTATACATTTATCTATTTGAATTTTTATATATTTTTGTGGTCTACGGAATTCCATCTATGGTATGGTTGGTTATCTTAACAAAAAAAATTACTATTTTTCTATTTCAATTGGTATTTGCAAAATAAAGAACAAAATTTTTTATTTAAACAATTTTCTTTTCAAGCGTAAGAAAAGTATGTGTAACAAAATGGCGCGAAACAAAAATATAAATATTGAAAATTTTTTGATAATTTTTATAGTTTTTTTTAAACGATCTTTTTTTATTTATCTTTAATAAATATCTTTTTTTCTTTTTAACGATCTTTCCTATATATTTTTATTTTTATTTTAAAATAAAAATTTTTTCCTGAAGAAGCTTTCCAAAGGAAAGCGAAATATCGAAAAGAAAAAAATATAGAAGAAAGATCGTTAAAAAAAAAAGATATTTATTAAAGATATTGAAAGTTTTATAAATTAATTTATAATAAAAACCAGAAAGCAAGTATTTTAGAAGAAATTTAAATTCAATTTACACGGGAAATATCCTTTATTCAGTCACATATCGAGGGTTGTGATGGTAGGTTCTGTACTATTGTGTTATAGTGCAGAAAAAGTTGTGTCATAGTTCACTATTTACCTTGTTTTTTCAGTGTTACAATTCTTATACTAGTCTTTATTTTAGTTTTTATTTTATTTATTTGTTTTATTCAGCTCATAAACATTTTTCCTGAAGTACTGAGCCAATGAACCATAAACTAAAAGAACTACCGAACTGTAAGAGAGGTTTATTTCACAAGGAACTAGTATTGAACTAGTGAGCATGCCGATCTAGTTAAATTAGGAGAATGAGAAATAACTAATTAACACTTGCAAACACAACTTTTATTACCCCTTTTTATTAGTTTTTGCATTTTCCTTTTGCAGTGCTTCCGTTATAAAATATTTCCTTTTAATTAAATCAGATATAAAGAATTATCAAAATAAGTAAACGGTATTCAAAATTCTTGGGTCTTAAATTAGAAAAGTAATTTTAGTGCCCATGAGTGTGGGCGTCATCAACGGTTTTATGTTAAACATTATTCTTTTTCTTCACTGTTTAACGCTAAAGCAAAGTTTAGGAAAACTGAATTAAAAGCCCTTTTTCGAATATATAATATCCAAAAGCGTATATATATATAGCTGTTGTCACAGTTTGATTTTTTTCTAATTATCTAAAATACTTGCTTATTTACTTTTATTTGAAATTTGCCCCTTAACGTATTTCTAAATTCATCACAAAAACTCTTATTTAAAATCTATAAATAAATTCTTAAACGCGTAATATATCCAAAATACTTTGTGAAAATCTTTAGCGAAATGGAGCCATATGGAGAGCAAAGATACGATGATTTTTATGCTATGCCACCACCACAACATCCACCGCCACGTTCGCGTTCTGTTCCACGATATGCTCACGAAATGTTACCACCACTGCCACCTAATAATCCAAATAATTATTACAGTTATGGTCCCACCCATATGCCAGTCGCACATCCCTCAAATGTTCAACAGCAGTATTTTAATGAAAATGATATGCATCCTCCACCGCTACCACACAAAATAAAAAAGAAATCTATGTTAAAAAGTCCCTTAACAGCGATTAAGAATGCCCTTATTAAGAGCACAAAACCATTAAGACGTATGAATAGCATGGTGGAACCGGAACGTAAATCAAAGTCTGGTCTTAAACGACAACATTCAATGTTGGAAAGAGGCATGCAAAGGCCATACTATCCCGATGAATATCCCACATATCCGGCTGGATTTGACGAACGTTATTATGGTGGTAGGGGTCGTAGTGCACCCGCCTCTGTAATGAGGGGAAAGCAACAGTATTATGAACGACAAAATCAACAAAATTACATTAATGGCCATTATACGCCACCGCAAGATGTTATGAATAGTACGTACCAAAATTTAGAAACTGAGGATATTTACGGTCATTTGGGCACAGTACCGAGAGCAGGACATACTTCCAATGAGTTTAATAGTGGTTACATAGATCATGATGATCTTTATGCGAATAGAGCTTTAATTGATTTGGAAAGACGTCAAGCTGAGGCTACCAATGCCGGTCAAGGTAGAAGTGGTAGGAAAATTATCAGACGGCACAGTACAACAACAGCAGACCGTGTTGTAGGACGACGACATCAAATGTCAGCAAATGATGTTCAAGGGCCCTATGAACAAGATGATATTTATCAAAGTAAACAGAGAGCTTATATGTTAGATAGCCAATACAGGGCTCCCAATTCAGATATAATGACTCGTAGAAGATTTTACCCGGGTGCCGCTAATGAACAGGTAGAGATACATGAGCCTATGTATCAGTCGCGGCGCGAATTGCAACGTGAAAGGCAAAATCATCATCTCTATCAAACGAAAAAGGAAATGCAAGAACGTATTACTCAAGGTAAAAGGGATATAGAACGCGAATTTACGCCACCTCACTCAAATCCACTCAATCCAGAGAAAGATGATAAAGACGACAAAGAACCTATTTATCAGACTAGAAGAGAAATCAAAGAGAGCGCTTTAAAAACAAGGGCCCAACTGAGAGACCAAATATATCAGACTCGAAGGGAGGCCCTAGATACTATGGCTGAGCCGGGTTATGTGTCTAAAAGGGATGTCGGTAGACCAGAACCGATTTATGAAACTAAAGAAGAAAGTATCTTTCAATCGCGAGAAAATGAAACTGATGAAAAGAAAGAAGAAAAGACTGAAATACAAACACAAGCTGAGATAAACCATGAGGGAGAGGAGGAAGAAACCCTTAGCCGTTCAGAGTTACAAAAATCTTCGGAAACTGTTATAGAAAATGTAGCAACTAAAAATATGTCTCCCCGCAAATCTGCTCCCCTAGTACAAAGCGAAGATGACGATTTGGAAATGGACACAGGCAAAGATTTTGACAAATCTGAAATGCTGACAATTATAGAAAATCGTCATAATCAAGGCATGTTAGACAATACCGATATTAATGTGGATGAAACACAAGATATATCTGATGATGTTTTCGAAACTCCCAAGGCAATGTCTTCGCCTTTAGTTGTCGAAGGACCACCTATTCAATCCTTAGAACCACCTAAGCCTACATTGCCAATAACGCCACGTGCAAGCAAAACGCCTTTTCACATATCAAATATTCTAAAGAGAACCGGTCCTCCTCCTGCTCTCAAGAAATTAAGTGAAAGTCGTACTTCGATTGAAACTCAATACATCTCGCAAGCTAGTTTACCCGTAGGACCACCAAATGCCACCAGTACACCCTATACTAGCAATATGTCATTGCCCATTGCAGGTCCTGTTCCAACTTCGGCACCTGCAGCTGCCAGCGTTCCAGGCAATGGATCATTTCCCACTATGCCCCGTGAGCCTTCAACATGTAGAGGCATTTTCGATTCAACGGGCGGTACTTTAGCTGATAACATTTGGAATGTTTCATTGCAAATACCTGCAGGTGCCATTGCGCCAGGCGTTAAACAAGAAATCTACTTTACCGTCAGTGATCCGCGTTTGGGACAAGCTGTTGGTGGCCCACCTTTGGATATGGAAAATGGTTTGTTCTATTTTTCTTCTTCTCTCACTATTTCAAAAACTCAATAATTTAAAGTAAAATTTTAAATAGCAATTTTCGTTTTTTCTTCTTGTTTTTTTTAAACACTTTGTTTTATTATAATTTTTAATAACGTTTGCTTAACGTTTAACGTTTATTTTTATTATTTATTTTGCATACCACTTGATTTTATTAATTATTTTTTTTTTTTATTTAACTTTATTCACTTTTATTTTTAAACTGTAACTGTGTTGTGAGGTGAGCCTTGGCTTTTCTTTTCTTTACCTATACTAACTGTAATTTTATGATTAACTTATTTGTGCATGTGTTTGTTAACCAAAACGATTGTAAACTTAACTAACTTATTCAATTTTCAACTAATTTCAATTTTCAAAGTCATTTCAAAATCATCATAAATTGCATGAAATCATTAGATTTACAATTTTAATTTTTAATTTTTATTTAATAAAAAATCTTGTTTGATTCACAAATTACAGCGGTTTGTTGGAATAAGCGTACGTTTTTTTTTTTAAATTGTGTGTTTTTGTTTTACATAAATTCGTAAATATTAACGAGCACAAATCTACATATAACCTTTGATCCTGGCGGAAATGTAACGAAAATGAATTGCTCAAAAGTAATGTCATAAGTTGCATGATGCACCTAAATTCTTGCAAATATCGTCAAATACTATTCTGCTTTGAAATCTATATGTGTGTGTGTGTGTGTGTGGTAGATAATTTGAAAGTTTTTTTGTAACAAACAATGGAGTAAAGCGATTCGAAGATGGTGCAATGTTCGTTGCAATTTATGTGAGCAATTTTTGACGTGTTATTTAAGAGCAGCCTTCTTTAAGACTTTTTAAAATAATATTTTAATCATAAAATAAATAACACTGTCAAAGCTTTTAAAATGTAGAATTGAAGAAAAAAAATCGCCAATATGATGTCATATGCTTTGCTAGCTGCAATTCAAAAAACCCCCCTTAAATGAATGTTAATTTTTATTGTCGTAAGAAGACACAACTCGCTTTTCAAATCAATTTATTATTTGGACTCATTTTTAAGTTAATTTACGTTAATTTCGCTAAATTCCTTTAAACATAAATATGTTATGATATTTTCATAAAATGTTTATTATTTAAAAATTGAAGTGTATTACTGTGGATAAAGCCATTTCAGTACTGCTCATATAGATCATCAGTGTATAGAAAACTCAAGAGTTTTATATCTCAAGCCAAATTGATTAAATAATTATTTATTTTATAATCAGTTTTGTTTATATGGCTCTTCAGAGGATTTTATTTAATAATTATTTTATAAACAATTTAATTTTTTCGAATCATTTTTAATTTAACTTACGTTAATTTGCACTAAATTCCTTTAAAAAAATAAATATTTTATAATATTCTCATAAAATATTTATTATTCAAAAAACATATTTGAAATGTATTATTGCGGGTGAAAGCATATCCACATGGCCATTTCACTACTGCTTATATAGCTCATTAATGGATTTTACCGCAAATATTGTATAGAAAATTCAAGAGTCTTATATCTCAAGCCAATTTGATTAAATGAGAGTTTTCATTGAAGCAACACAGCAAAAAGAAAGCACTTTAGAGTTTTAAATTAAATTAAACGATTTATTTACTTTCAATATACACAAAATAAACACGATGGTAACTTCAGCACTTTTTAACGCCTTAAAAAATGCTTTATTATTTTGTTGTTGTCTTTTCTCAGCGATGTCTCAACCTGAATTCATTCATTTGCCCAGCAAATTGCGATTATATAGAGCTGCTCTTAAAACAGCTCTCGTAAATACAAAAATATTCTACCTTACCTTCACCCCATATTGTTGTTGTTATTATCATTCAGTGTACGCTGCAGGTTTCGTGTTGGTTACTTTTGTTTACTGTTGTTTAAATTATTTCGTAGAATTTATAAAAAAAAGCCTGTTGCTTTTGTCTTGTGTGTGTATAAGATTTCTTGAAAAACTACACAGTTTGTAAAACATACATAAGGTCATTTCGTTTACTTTTTTACAAATATGACCCCTTCGTTACAGCTCAACAATTTTTTAAACATTTATATGTGTGTACGTACATATGTATGTATATTATTAAACATAATCTTTAAATAAATAAAATAAAAATAAAAGATCAATGCACATATTCAACACGCATCGTAAATATTTACAATCTTATTTATATAACGCATACATAGAGTGAGATTCGTTTTACATCCACACCTGGCTATGTAGCCTTAATCAGATAGTGGACAAACCACTATTGTACAATTTAGAACGCGATACCGCGTCCTAGGAAGCCGAAGACATAATTCTAAGCAACAGAACCACCTAGTTGCAACTTTAATGATTCCAGGACAGGTCTGCAAACCATCACACCTTGCTAAAGAGTTGGAAACTTTCTAACTCCTGTCCAGAACACATGTCTAGCATGCTCACTGGACTGGATCATTCACTTTGCGTGTCATTATCAGTGAAATGATCCTGGCCACCATAATTTTCATAAATCCCTTATGGGGCCGCAAAACCACAACCACCACGATACTCCCATATAGGGGCCAACCTCAATGATCAGTCAGAGAACTATTAAATGTCTAAAGAGACAAATAATGAACTCTGCGGCTCACTGATCCCCGTGGAAATAAAGTAGAGCTTCCAGTTGTCTCCCTGTCTGACTTCAGGGGACTGGGGTCCTTTTTTCCCCAGTTGCACTGAGTCTAGATAGTAGAATATTCTATAAAGACCATATTTATATGCCCCTGGGGGGATAACGCATACGTAGTGCGTGATTTGATTTACATCTGCACCGACTATATAGTCATAATCAGATGGTGGTCAAACCACTTGGTTGATTGGACATCACCCACGCCCCAGGAGGCCATCGAATACGTATATCTTCCGGTCACTCCTGGTAGCAATTTCGAAAGCCCGAAGTAGGCCGCAGCCTTCACTCCTTGCTAAAGAGTTGGAGACTTTCCAACTCCTGGTTCAGAACGCATGAAGCTCTTTTTTATCAAGAACACGACAGCATTCATGCTCACTGAACCTGAACCATTCATTGTGTTAATTTGAATGATCCGACCCACAAACTCTCACGAGGGTCCGAAACCACAGCCACTACGATACTTCCATATAGGGGCCAACCTCAATAACCAGTCAGAGAACAGCTAATTGTCTCAAGAGACAAATAGTGAACTCTGCGGGCGTACTGATTCCCGTGGAAATATGTGGATTGTCCAGGTGACTCCTACTAGCCTTTAGGGGCCTGGGCTCCCTTTTACCCCGCAAGACACCAGTCTAAATGGAATAGTAGGTTCCAAAAAAACTATCATGTGCCCGCATACGTAGATAAGAACATATAGGATCCGCCAAATAACTTTTTTTAAATGCTATAAACAAAACTAAAACTATACAGCTTCGGCTGTATAGTGTATAGTGTTTTCCTTTTTATTTTTTATTTCTTGTTACCTAAAACTTTTTGGCTGGCATTGGCTAGACATAAAGATAATTTTTACTTTTAGATTTAAGATTTATCTACTTACTGTTAGTTCTATTAATTTAGAAGATTCAATAAATAATACTATGATACAAAAAAAAAAAAAAAAAAAAAAAGCTTCGGCTGTGTGGCACGTAGCGCCGTTCTGTTGAAACCAAATGTTGCCAATATCCTCCTCTTCAATTTTTGTGAACAAAAATTTGTTCAACATGGCCCGATAACGATCGCCATTGACTGTAACTGAAAAATGGCACAATTATGCCTTTGGACCATAATCCGCACCAAACAGTGACTCGTTTTGGGTGCGTCGGCGTTATAATGTATGCGTGCGGGTTTTCTGTGTCCCAAAATGCGACAATTTTGCTTGATTACATACCCGCCAAGATCAATGAGCTTCATCTGAAAAGATGATTTTTTTTTTGCAAAATCGGCATCTTCTGTAAGTCGATCGCAGGCCCACTTAGCGAAGCGTTGTTCAAGCGTATACACAAGCATATTCGTTCAGCGGAAGGATAAAACTAATTATCTGTCAAATCAAACATGAGCTAAGTGTTACCATTCACGAAATAAGCACTAGTTGAAAAAAAAAACGTTACATTGCGGATATGCCCCCCCGGGGGCACATATAGAACTCTTATAGAACTTCGACTATCTAGACACAGTGCAACTGGGGGAAAAAGGGAGCCCAGTCCCCTGAAGTCAGCAGGGGTACAACTGGAAACTCCATTTTATTTCCACGGGAATCAGTAAGCTCGCAGAGTTCATTATTTGTCTCTTTAGACATTTAATAGTACTCTGGCCCCTATATAGGAGTATCGGGGTGGTTGTGATTTCGCGGACCCATAACAGTATAATGGTTATTATGGTGGCCAGGATCATTTCGCCGATAATGACACGCTAGGTGAATGATCCAGTCCAGTGAGCATGCTAGACATGTGTTCTGGACAGGAGTTGAAAAGTCTCCAACGCTTAAGCAAGGAGTGATGATTTGCAGCCCTGCTCTGGAGTCATCGAAGTTGCAACTAGAAAGTTCTGTTTCATAGAATTATAGCTTCGACTTCCTAGGACGAGCATGACGTTCCAAATTATACATAGTGGCTTGACCACCATCTGATAAAAGCTACAGGCCAAAGGCCAGGTGCGGATATAAATCAAATCACACACTTCCTACAAACAAAAGAAATCATATTCAATCAGGCATGTTCTTGAAATCACTTAGTTTCAAATCACATGCAGTTTTAAAATCACACTTGTGTTTTTATGCTGTTCTGTAAGTGCCGTTTTACACGCTTCAACTTTTGTTTTTTTCATTAGAAGAAAGAGAAGGCTTTATAACCCTTCTCTTTCTTTCTAATGGAAAAAACAAAAGTTGAGCAACAAATCACACTGTTTTTGTACTTTTTGATGTGATATCACTTTTCTGAAAGCACAAGAAAATAGCTGATTTGCTTGACAACAAAATTGAAATCACAATAGAAAACACAAAAGCAAATAACAAATTTATAGTAAAAAAAGGGGCCCATACAATTTTCTTAATTTTTAAGTGTTTCTTTTCAATAAAAAATAAGAACGCATATTGGTTGAATTATTCAAGTAATTTATTTTACAGCTTTCATTGTAAAAGTAGCAAATTTCCCTGCAGAAATCGAGACTACTCCTTACACACGTGTAAAGAGTACTCTATAAGGGACCAGGACTGGTCCAAAAGTAATCCAAATATATGGCAAAAACATGCTCTATTTTACATTACAATGTCCTAGGAGAGGACCAGCTAATCCAAACACCCATTACGTCAGAGTGGTCCAAAAACTAGTCAAAGCAACTATTCCGCAAGTTATTAACACAGGGTTAGTCTTCAAATTACTTCATGTTAGTACTCCATGGATTACCACAGAAAACTAGTTTGGAAACCATTCTGTACTATTACCCGCGGAATATAAACAAAGGACTAGTTTTTAAATTATTTTAATGTGAATACTCCATGGAACACCGCAAGAGACTAGTTTGAAAACTATCCTAGGTAAAATTTCTTTGAGCACCCCTAAAAATGTTTTTGCCAAAAAAAATTAAAAATATAATTACAAAATTTTGGGTACAAAATTTTTTCTTCATTTATTAAAAAATTATGATAATAAATTAATTATAATTAAAACAATAATAATAATTGCAAACATAACAATTGTATTTATAGAATATATATGTACCTGCGTACTTCAAACCGAATTATTATTTTTTTTTGGTATATGATCCAATAAACCAATTAATTTCATACATTCGTTGTAGGAGTTTTAAACTTAGTTTTCTCTAAAATAATTAATTTATCCAAAAGTCGATAAAAAATAAAATTCTTACTGAATACTTATAAATACAAAATTTTATAATATACAAAAACATTTGAGTAAAAACGCGGCTACTAATAATAATAATAAACATTTAAACATGTCATACTTAGTGTATAGTATACTAATAAGGCAATGAATTTATAAGTTAATTTTTTCTGTAAACTCAAAACAAAGAACTTGAATTGATTTGCTGAGTTGACTTCTTTTTTGCACAAATGAACCGGAAGTGTCGTTTCTTTACAACTTGAAGTGCATTTCTCATTTCTTTATCTGCATTGGTAGAATACGAACTAATTGCATCTGAAAACATTTTTACTTCTTGAGATTGTACCTTGTAATTTTATACAATAAATACATATCTATAACAGTTTTTTAGAAGTTTTTATAATCGCGTAAACTTTTTTTCACACATATTCCGCCAATATTATACATAATGCACAATTCTCGGGATAATATACGTTCGAAGTTTTTGATAGAACTTCCACATAATACGTCTTTTATTGCGGATATCTATAAAATCATTCATTTCAAATAAATGTGTTACTTTCATTAGATTAATTTTAATACCAAAATGCACATATTGTCCAGGATGCACTGTCACTATATTTATTTCCGAGTCCATTTATTTAAATAGAGCAACTGGAGAAATCGGTACATCAATTCCATTGTTTTTCAATATACATAACAAATGTCGCGTGTGTTTACGGAAAGTTCTCTACATTTGCCATTGCCCTAAATCGCTAATTAAATCACTTTCGCATTTTAAGTTATTTACTTTTACAGGTGAGTCCCCTAATTTAAAAAAATCGTCTCCACCTGTAGATTCTATTTGAATGGAATCTTTTTTGCACTCATTGAACGCGTTTGCGTTATTTAATTTATTTAAATAATAATCTTTCTCTTTTTTAAGAATTCTTCTTTGCTGACGTGCACTACACTTCATTTTATTTCTTTATTATTGAACTTTTCTTAATTATTTAATTTTTACTTACAACAGAAGAAACTTTTTCATTTTTAATCATTCGGCTAATCAGAAAACACAATGAACAAAAAATGGCATAACAGTGATACCATAGTTGCATTTTTTAATAATGTGTTGCGAGTACTGCCAAATATATTTTTTTAGTCATCATGGTCCATGTTTGCATTACATCGGACCATGTTGTAACTACTCCTTTTTACTTAAAACGGATCATGTACTCCAATAATTACTGCAGGGTTACCCCAGTGATTTCAAATTGCAAGTGGCATACCTTAACGTTTTAAAAGCACAACATTTTGTGCGCAGAACCAGAGTACGCATTTGTTCACCAAGAAAGCTCATTTTTATTCATTCTCTTATCATTGTCCATGAATGAAAGTGTGTCTTGCTTTTGTTTTTTCACCACACACAAATGAATTTTACGCACAAATTTTTCATCTCCATGAATGTTTGCTTTTCAAACTGATCAACTTCTTTCTTTTTCACCGTGAATGAAAGAAGTGTTCAACTTCTTTCTCTTTCACCATGAATGAAAGAAGCAAAATTTAGTTTCAAAAATTTAGCACCATGAATGAAAGAACATACATTTTATAACCCTTTGCATAAGAACATTTACTAGTGCCTTAAAATTTTCTTCGCATATGAAATGAAAAAAAAATGTAAAATGAAGCAAAATGAAGCTTCTTTGAAAACGAATGTTGAAGAATTTTTGAAACAAAATTTTGCTTCTTTCATTCACGGTGAAAAATTTTTGAAACAATATTTTGCTTCTTTCATTCATGGTGAAAGAGAAAGAGAAAGAAGTTTATTCACGGTGAAAAAGAAAGAAGTTGATCAGTTTGAAAAGCAAACATTCATGGAGATGAAAAATTTGTGCGTAAAATTCATTTGTGTGTGGTGAAAAAACAAAAGCAAGACGCACTTTCATTCATGGACAATGAAAAAACAAAAAGAAATCAAAAGTTTTTTCATGAAAATGAAAATGAATGAAGAGAGAAATACGTACTCTGCGCAGAACACATTTGTTGTGTTTTCAAATCTCTTTCATAAAATATGAATATATATTTAATATAAGGAAAGAAGAAGACTTGTGGTGGGCAATTTTTAAAACAATTTTTTTATTGTTTTATGAGTGGTGAAAAAGGAAGAAGCTGAAAAAAAATTACTTTATTAACAATAAGTTGTGATCAGTATGGGAGGCAAACGTTCATGAAGATGGTAATACATTCATACCCTGGTCTTACTATTCATTTAGCCATTCCAATTCAGTATGAAAATTTCTTTAACGTCACCACCATTCAATATCAAATTGTTGCCAATCTATTAGTCGTTCAAATTTATATCGAATGTCTGTCAAGCATATATTTCTGCCGTTTATTGTCAGGTATAAGACTACAATTAATTTTTTTTTGGTTTGTGTCTTAGATATTTGTTTAGCATAGTTCAAAATGAAACTTTACAACGAGTATTGCGTAAATTTGCATTGAATTTTTGTGTAAAAAAAAATAATCAGTGGCAACGCTATTTACCAAAAGGATGTTTCTGTCACTGTCTTACCCTGGAGAATATAGCAGAAAACAAAACCAAAATAATTAAACACATTTATACCAAGCCACACTATACGCTCGCCAACTGAACCCAACGAACAGTTCGATTGTCTTCACCGATAGCTGGCAATAGTGGCAATTTCTTAATTTAAAAAAATTGCATACGTTCACAGTTTAAATCGTTCTCTTGTTGTCGAAAACTTTGAGAGAAAAACACTCCATATGATTTAGCAAATCTCTGAGCTCTTTAGCAAAGCTGCAAGTTTTCAATCATATGCGATGTAATTTTAAAATCTGCTGAAGCCTTTTTCTGGCATTAAAATATTACTTAATAACTGCGAGCTATTTTGGCATCGTCTAGACGGATGTTTATAATTTGTGAATTTTTTTTTAAATATTTTATCTCTGCCGCTGCACTAATAAAAAATAATATCTCTATCTACTTATGTTTTTATTATGTTATGATTGTAATTTTTATTAATATATAATTGTAATTAGTTCTTCCATCTCTTTTTACTATGCAATTTTCTTCAATTTAAGCTTTAAATTTAAAATTTAAATTTACATGTTCACACTTAACAAGCCTCAACTGTTCTATTAAAAAAATTAAATTGTTTAAACTAAACGATTTTTTTTTCTTTTTACAATTAGGTGAGACCATGCTGTCACCACTAGTAATGTGTGGCCCTCAAGGTTTGGAATTTCTAGTGCCCGTTACACTTAATATACCCCATTGTGCAGGAAGAACAACATCATTGGGTTTAGCTTTGAAGGCCACCGATAGTGAAAAGAATATACATACCGAATGGGATAACATTGATTTACCAAGCAATGCAGCTGCTCACACCGTTTCCGTTAAAGTAGATCATTTTTAACATATTAATCACAAATATTTATGAATAATTATTTTTAAATTTTGAAGATATACCCAACTTTATACATTTTATAAACACCTAATAACATTAATTATATTGATATATCAAAATAAAATTTATCTTGTAAATATTCTTTATGAAATCTTATATAAAAAACATCTTATATAAAATTTAATAAATTAAAACTTATAGATATTATTATTATTATTTTTTTTTTGTATTTTTTTAGCATTGTTTTATAGTTTTATATAAAAAAATTATATTATTTAATAATATAAGCATAAGAATATTGTTAATTTGTAATTAATGTTAAAGGGGTATAATTAAAGTTTATATACAAATTTTATCGTAAATTTGTGCCTTTAGCTGTATTCAATTAATTAACTTATTTAATTAAACAACTTATCAAATGACTATTTTTTTCTTTTGACACATTTTTTGTAAATAATTTCGCCTTGTTTTAATTTCGTAAATATGAATTATATTGTAATTATGGTTTTGTTTATTTAAAAAATGTATTTAAAGCATTTTAAATGTTTACAAATATTTTAAATTACGATAGAATTAAAAATTTTATTTGATATGCTTTAAAAAATTTATTTAAAAAGTTATTTTATTTCAATATTTAGTAGAAAAAATAAAACATCGTCATGAACGTAAACTAAAGTAATTTTTTTTTATAAATAGTGGATATATTAATCTTACCACTATTCATTTATACAATACTTATACATATATATAAAAATATCATATAACTAAATACGAAAAATTTCAATAAAGTACGATTGTATGTATGATAAATAAAGAAAAAAGCTAGTTGATTTTCCTAATATAAAAAGTTTATTGGGTAAAGGTATTAAGGCCTTTGCTGCCAAAAAAAAGTTGTAAACTTTAGCAGTGACTTTCTAACTTACGGCACTCGAAAAGTATGCACCACTTTTGTAGACTGAGTTTTAAACTGTTTCTTTGTCTCATATTTATTTACACAAACTTTTGAAAATTAATTTAAAATAATATTCAGATTTCAGAGGTTAATTTAATTTCCAAAAACTTTTAAAAATGAGTATTAAAATATTAACAAAAATACTATACAATTTTACAAAATTTCTTCACATAAAAAATCATATTTTGAAGACTTTCTTATTTTAAACATATCTGGCACTTTTTTGTGGTCATCACTCACAAAAAACAATTGTGAATTAATTTTCCCAAAAAGGATTGAGAAAAGGAAAACTCTTACAAATCGACTTAAAAATAAATAACACTTAAAACAACTTACAAACTAAGAGAACGTAGCCTTCTATGATAAAATAAGAGGTCTGCATCCAGCCTCTTTCAAAGTTAACAAGTACACTGGAAAGAGGTACCTAGACACCCGAACAGTCTCCAAATCGCGCTACGCAGAAAAGCACTGCGCAACCAGGGAATTCTGTAAAGAACGTGCACCCTCCAGGAACTTCACAACCATTTCCACCATATAGGCATCCACCCGCGCAAAAGCAATTGCACTGTAGATTGATCTACATGATGGCCTGCGAAACTCGCCACTTGGTGTCCTATAAGGCCTTAGCCCAAGACAAGCAACCTAAACCAGTCTCTACCATCTCCTAAGCCTCTCCATCTTTCAATAAGCCTTTCTTATAACAAAGCATTTAAGCAATTTATCTTGGTTTTGGCAAATGTAAACAAACAAATAATTTGTAATCAATCATTTATTTTTATGTTAAAAAAATACAATTTAATAGCTCTTAAATACAATTGTTTCTTTATATAAAGATAAATACACAGCATTTTTAAATTAAACATAATTTCATTGATACTTTTCATTTAAATAATGATGTAAGAGTTTAGAATTTGTTTTTAATAATTTTATATAGTCAACAGTCATATTGCATACGTAATTTACGTATGTAAATAAAAATAACAACAATTGTTAAATAAAATACATGAAATATCTTTAATGATTTTAAGTATTAGAAGAAGTTGAAGTGATCATTGCATTATCTGGTTCTGGAATGGTAGAGACAGCTTCTTTAACATAACCATAGATTTGCTTACGTGTGTCGGCGACTACATCACGTACCATATTTTTAAAAAATACAGTGTGGCGAGGTGCCTCAGCATAACGTTCATAATGATCTAAAGAATCTTGTAGTTTTAAAGTTAAATCGTAATTCTTTCGTACCACTTCTAAAATTTGTTCTTCGGTTGGCGTTGAAAGGCCCTGCTCAGCCAGCCATTCTTTAATTTTATTTTGAAAATGTTTAACAATAGCCAAGATGTTAACTAAGGCATTCAAAAGTTTAATGACATCATCTTTGTACTCACAATCTGGCATTGTTGTATAACGAAGTACTAAATCAAAAAATTAGATGTTAAATATTAAAAATTTGTCTTATTTCAAATTTTCTTTATTTCAAAAACTCACCCATGGCATGCAATTCGCTAAATACTTTTTCCTCTCGATTAAGTTCATAATAAAGCTCATCATAGCTATTAGTAGTTGCCAAAAATGTGTCACCGTACGTGATAAACAAGTTAAAAATATTAACCACCTAATAAATAAGCAGAGGTGTTAATTAGAAATAAATTAATAATTAAATTGTTAAGACAAAAATTGACAATAAAATAAACAAATTTAACTAAATGTATTATTTTAATTTAATTTTAGACAATATTTAGCTTAGACGAAATTTTATTGACTTTACAAATTACTTCAGTGTCGAATGTTACTTCGGTGTCGAACTTGTGCTTTATTTGAATAAAACAACAAATTTTTAATTATACAATTAAGTAACTGTAGCCTGTGCGAATTTCTACGCTACTAACTACAACAAATTTTAAGGAAGGACCTTACACAAATATTCAATTCATTTTTAGTGATTTTGTTCACTACGAAAAAATTGCGACATAACAGCGTTTCTTCTCAATTGCATTTGGTGCATAAACGAATAAGTCAGAAGAGCTGTCCATGTGAGAAGCATGGATTCTCCAAATTCATTTCACACATTTGCAACGGCTGTCCTTGTGCTTCTTTGTTGATAAGCCATTGCGAGAATCTGAATTCGAATTTCATATTTGGGATATGTGGCAACAGTACGTCTTTACCTTTGAATTTGTCATTCAAAATTGTTGCCTCGATAGCATTGTTGATCATTTTCTTGACTGAGAGTCTGGGTTCCGATGCAATGTCGTGATGGATTTATGTTCCGAAAAAGAATGATGGGTTTGCCAAATGCTCGGCAAATTCAGCGAAGTCAATTTGGTGGTTAAAAGAGATCTTTTGCGGCGAACGATGGTTTGCACGATAAAAAAAAGTTCTGATTTCGATATAGGAGAAGAGGAGGGGCCTGATCAGCGGAAAAGACGAAGATGAGGAATTGGAAGTACTACTCGACGGATATTGTTGTGAAACGCAAGAAGAACTTGCATAATCGTTGGAAGTCACGCAATAAAACCCGGCCAAATAGCCAAATCAACACCAAAGCCGAATATCCATGTCGCTAAGGTAATGTTCTATATTTGGTCGAATAGAGCAGTGTTTTGTATTATGAGCTCGGGTCAGAAGATCACAGGACAGACATCTGTAACGAAGATCCGTTTAAAGAGAGCAATCAACGGAAAAACTATTCGGCCAGATACGAGTCTATAAACTTTCAATAACAACGCTTGGCTACATGTTGCAAGACCGATCAGAGGATGGGAAATTTTGGCTTCCCCGTCTTATAGTTCAGACCTCTTCTATCATTTGTTTCGATCGACACAGACCGCCCTTACTGGAATACGTTTCACTTCAGAACAGGGTATCAGAAATTATCTTGATTCATTCTTTACCTCAAAATCGAAGCGGAATACATATGCTACCAAATATATGGGAAAAAGTAGTGACTAAGGATGGTCAATATTTTGAATAAGCTATCAACTCATTTTGTTATCATAATATATGCATTTCTCAATCAAAAAAATCTATATGTGTATAAATATATGCAATAATATATTCTGTCTATTTTAAAAATTGAATAAAAATCTTAATTAAAATCTACCTACCTGCAAGGACAAATAAAAAATATTACATTTCTTAATCAGTGTCTGCTCTTGGTTAACTAAAAAACGAAGCAAACCAATCAAGGCGGACCACAGTTCCTTCCATGGATAATTTAAACGTACTCGACAGCGTTTCTGGTAACACAGTATACGATGTATAATACCCACACATAATAAATAAAGTTCCATGGGAAATTTTTTCATTAAATGAGAAACAATAAATTCCAATAGCAAATCCAATAAAGTGGCAGCTAGAGGTTGGGATTTACCCACACGATCAATATTTAATTTTCGGTGGCGCATCTGGGCGCGATGTAATATAACTTTAAAAGTTAAATTATTATCATGCATCATGGAGTTGGCGTACTGATCTTCAGATATACAGGTGAGGATTAAAAAGCAAAGCTTTAGATTTGCCACACTAGATTCATTTTTATTATCCTGCATGACAATGGAACTAAAAAAAAGCATTGCAAAATTAAATACATTTTTTATTACACTTTTTATTTACCAATATTGAAATACCGCAACCAAAAGATTGGTGGGATATTGTGTCATGTCGATGATTGGTGCATTAGCTAAATCAGGCACTGGTTGTGTTATACTTAAGGTATTGCTCGGAGAAGGTGGAGCACTAGTTTCCGCTTGTGTATGCGCCAGGGTTGTAATAAAGTTACGATTTAAATGAACTGCTTCGTATAATGCCAATAATAGGCCGTTGTTAGCCTTTATCTGTTGAACCCTTTCACAACCTTCATCGGAAACAAACATATTACCTACTATATTCGATAAAGATGAAAACCACGAAGACGACTGTGCATTGTTAAGACTTTGCATATATTGGCGACAGAAATCAATCAACGACTGCGAAATCATTTGGCCATAACTGTATAAAATTTATGAAAATAATAATTATTTACCTGACATATTATTATTATTATTATTATTATATAAATATTTCATACCCATTAAGAGCCAACTCATCTGCCAAAATTGATAGCTGAACTATATAAGGGTTTGTAGCCTCATGCTTACGGTAATTTACCAAAATAGTCATTAAAATTACGATATCATGACCATGCTGCGCTCTTAAAATAGGATCACTTAGTAGTTTTACAAATGCATCAAATAAGGTGTTCATCATAAGAAACTCCAATAAAACATTTTGGCTTACGTTGTCAGTGCCAGTTACCAGTACTAATAAAAGTTTCAAGCACATGAATCTTGCGTTTTCCGTAACATCCCCTATAAAATATATGATCAATTAAATATATTTTAAAGCATTATTAATACTTGTCGCAATAAAAAACAGGAATAGGTTACAGGAATAGCATACATTTTAAAACTTTAGCTTGGCAAAACTACTTTTACTAATATTGACAATTTTTTTTTTCTTGCTCAATTACTTCAAACTTTCACTCACCCAACAATATTTGATTGCAATGATCCATTAACTGCTTCATCCATTTATCCATATGTTCATAGCCAAATATTTCATTGAGTATGTCGTATGAATTGTCTGCTGTAGACTTTTTGAATATAGCAAAGAATAGGGAGCACAAAGTCTGCAAGCTATTGCACATACGCTTAGGGTGGTCTAGGCAAATAAGTAACAAACTAGATTTAAACTTTAAAAACGAAATATTCATATACATCCAACCACACCCTTCAGGTAGTTATTATTAATCCTTAATTACATACATACATCTGCACATGCACGTCTTCACTCACCTGTATCCAACATTTCTATACACTTCTGAAAAATCATATTTAGATTTTTTTTAACCAAAGTAAATTGTTCACTTGTCAGCTTAGTAACTTCTCCCTCCAGAGATTCTACATTAGGTTGTAGTAAAAAAAACTCATTCCAAAATTCAGGACTTTCTTGCGTAGGATCTTCGCCACGAAAGAAAAGTTCATAAATGTAAACAACTTTTTCTTTTGGCCGTTTCGAGGAACCGCTGCCACTGCGTTTTCGAGAGGTCATTGCTTAGATATATTTATAATTTATCAGAATCTTTTTCTAGTTAAATGTATGTTTTTGTTAATGATCTAAAAAATATTTATTTTTCTGCGTTGTCTTGACAATCTTCTATTGCCTGCTGTTTTGAAACGTCATTGTTTTCATTTTGTTTGGTTTACGACTTTACTTTTGTGTTACTCGGCTCTGTACCCAGTATTAAAGTGTTAACAGCTGTTCATTTGTTTTGATTGATGTTTCATGGTTACCGTTGTGTTCTGTGTTACAAGTGTGCCATTTATAAGCACGCCGTTACTTTTCTATATCTTCCTAATGTTAAAAAAGTTTAAATCTTGTAAAAAAGACGATTACAGCCCACTTGAAATCAAATTCATCAAGTTATTAATGTTTCTTGGTAATGGCATACATTATTTGTAGTTTTACGTCCGGAAAAATAGTATGTATGTATTTAAATATAAAATTATTACGAAAGAAAATTTCTTTGGTATTACTTACAGGCGGCACAAAGTAAAAAATGTGGTAAACAGCGGATCAATTTGTATTATGTTAATTGGAAACAAGGTTTAAGAAAAAAGGTACAGCATGCTAGTAATGTATTATAATTAATACGGAAGGGTTATAATGTATATATGTACATACATATACAATATAAATTTGTCGTTTTATGTTAGAACGTTTAATTTTAAATAGTTTGTATAGATGTGGACCAGATTTAGGGAAAACATTAGAGACTACAACAAAAAACTACGAGAACTAAAATCAAATTTTGTAAACCATATATTCAACAACAAATGTATACCAGGACATATAAAAACAACTGTTAAACTGCTGCTTACGCAGCACAAAGGAAAGAAACTAAATGTATTAGAAAACATGGTAATATACGAACTGAAAACATTTGACGGACGAATAATAAATGAACAAATAAACACTGCTTCAGACAAAATTTTTGAATCATTGAAACATTTTTACAAGAAAATAAACATTACCCTAACACAAACACGTTACGCAGGTGTACAAGACCAAGGCAGTAAGGAACCTCAAAACGTACAGTTACAGATTATTATCTTATTGGAAAAACCCAATAGACTCACATGTAAACACGAACGAATAATAAACATGACAACACAGACACAGAGGACGAGACAAATTAGGTAGAAAGAAACAAACGAAAAGGGAGAGAGAGATAAGACAATAAGAGAGAGAGAGATACAGACAATAAGAGAGAGAGAGAGACGAAGGCAATTAGAATAACACAAACATGAAGAGAGACACGAACAAGACGAACTATCAGCCCATTCACGAATATTCCCTAGGAATTTCTTTCTCACGGAATTTACTTTTCTCGGGAAAAAATTCGTCCAATAAGAAAAATAATTAAAAAGTGGCATCATTGAATTTTATAACCAGCTGTTTTGTTTATTTACATTTATTTCTCCTTTTTTTGTTTGTAAATTAAGATTTTTATTTCTTTACAACGTTTATCGGAGAATTTTATTTTTATTTTATTTAAAAAAAGGAAAATATAAAAAATTCTTTTTTTTCCAAAATTTTTGGAATGCCTCTTTGTTGCCTTTAAAAAACCCGCACGCTGTATCTGCGTTGACTTCCATCACGGTAAGCAAATGCTGCATTTGCTGTTTATTTGTGTTTTTTCCCCTAATAATAAAAATTATAAGACCAAAAAAAATTTTAAAACCAAACATTAGACCTCTTTCAGACAGGCAAATTTTACTTTGACAAAGTTTTTTTAATTTTCTTTTAAACTTTCTTTGGTGTTCAAACACAAAAAGTTTTCTTTTACAAATTTTGTTTTAGTCAATGTAATCTGTAATGTAATCTGTGTATAAGTACAACTGTGTATAAGCGACGAAAGAAAAACAAAGCAACTTTGCGAGTATATCAAAGTCTGTACTCTCAATCATGCTTTCTCCCTCGCTCTCACATAAAATCAAAACTTTGCAAAGTAAAATTTGCCTGTCTGAAAGGGGTCTTACTTACATTTTTGTGCAAACTCCCTTCTATATAGCAGGTGGAAAAAAAACTTGATAAATAACAATATTTTCTCCCTTTTTTTCATTTATGATACCTACTTTTTTCCCCGCCTAATTTTTTTCTCTTCCAACAGTTGAAAAAAGGGAAAATATTTATTCATAATAGGAGAAGAGAGAAAACTCACGCGGCATTTTTATTCATGATTGGGCTATATATAAACACAGCTGACAATAAAATACAGCTAGTATAGAGAAAAAAGAACACTGAAGATGGCACATGGCTGAAACCGGTATGTTTACAAACCAAATTTGACGCGAGATGACGTAAAATCATACCCAAAATTAAATCAAACCTCGTCGGACAATATACCCACATATATATAAAAGCTTTTACTTGCGTCTTATACCTGTTCCTTAATGGGACACATTTTGTTTTACGGGAACTATTTTCTACAACAATTGTTCTTATATTTATTTTTTACTTACGTTAAAATTATATGTTCTTTTAACAAAATAGCATCCTATTTACTGTATAAATATTTATTATAGTTATATATATATATATATATTTATACATTGCATAAAATATGGAATAAAAAATATTTAAATTAAGGATCTCAATAAAAATATTGTATATTGAGTTAGTATTCGATTAAAAGTTTGTATAAGTATTCACCAAAATTCGTAAAACTTTGCCATTTCTGTAAAATGTTTATTTCCAACCAATATTTCCAGAAGAATCATTAGGCGTTGGTTCATAATCAGGAGGTAAACTGAAACCCATTACCACCAATGGAGGCTGCTGTTTAGATCCTGTACTGGAAGTGTTGTGCTGATTAATTTGTTGAGATGAAGTCGGATCACTTGATGGTGGGTTTAAAGATTGTGTTTCGGGAGCTGATGGCGGAGGAGCATTTGGTGTTATATCAGCTTTAGGTGGGGAAGGCCCTACACTGGAAATATTAGCGGGAGGATATAAATTACTACTGGGCGGAGAAGGACCCGACGGACCGATGGTACCATTTGTGGGCAAATTATGGTCAATCAAAAAAACTGGATATTTTGGTTTAAATGTGTTACTTTCAAACTGCTCTGAACGTACATCTTCTTCAAAAGTTGGAGGGGCTACAATTAAAAACAAAATAAAAATCTATTCTATATAAAAATTAACGTAATTAAACTTACGTATTGGTTTATAAACTGGGGCACCACCTGGTTGAGTTGTTATGGTTGCTTCATTAGCTATACTAGCATACAAAGGTACTGTTCCAATAGTAAAAGGAAACTCTATGACTAAATCACCATGTATACGTGAAACTTTCGCTATAAATTTTAAGGTGTATGAAATTTTAATAATACTACAACTTTCCAATGAGGACGGCGTGGTCGATGGAATTTGTAAAAATTCATTAAATTCAGCCTTATTTAATTTTACAACTTCACCACAATGATTATCAGCAAGCTTTATTTCGATTTCCTTCGTTTTCGTTTCTGGACTACGACTTGTATAAATAATCTTTTTCATCAATCGAACTTTAACATCAGAACAATGGACATCGGACTGATTGTCTAATACTATATTGAAACGCACCTTTTGACCAGGTGCGTAAGCACCAAAAGGTACTTTTACACTCATAACCATAGGACCTTTTGTGCCGCAACATAAACTCCAGCAGAAAGTTTTCTCCTCAATTTTTTGAAGTGGCTTCTAGAAATGTAAAAGTCTTTAGCTTTCTATCAATTTCAAATTTTTAACTCCAAACGATATGTTTGCGTGTGTCTAGTAACAGCAGTCACACGCATACATAAGTTTGACGAGTATGGAAAAAAAAACAAGTTGTGGGTACTTGTTTCAGCGTTATTATTTAAATTATCAAAAATAAATCTCCACTTACCCCAAGATTAGGATTTAAATTTAAATCGTATGGTGACACCACCGAATATGCCTGTTTAAATATATTATTATATCGCATAACACGATCTACAACTAACGACACCTCATGTTGTATTTGGCCCCAGGCACCATTGATAGAGGAGGGTGCATTTGGCGGTATAGTGCTTTGGAATGTAAAGACGTATTTACCAGCTGGCAAATCCAGTTGTGCACCACCACTTTGTCCATACACACATTTTTCGTTACTATAGTACAATTCAGATGACGAGTAAGTTTCAAGGGCCTTTACACGATTTCCCTGAGTATCTTGTTTTGTTACGTTCTCTGTCCAGCGTACTTCAGCAAATCCACTAATAGTTATTAAAATAGCTGCAACGAGATATTAATAAAATATAAATGAATTAAATAATGCACATGCACGCGAATAAAAAAAAACATTTGTGCACACGAAAACCTTATTTGTGGTTGATTGGTTTTATATTCAAGTCATAATGTACAACGTTTAAAATTACCTATCTCTAAAAAAACTTGCCTTAATTTGTGGACTTTGTTACAATTGTGCTTCACTTATTGAGAATAATAAAATAAGAAAAACGTACTTGAAAAAATTTAATATCAACATTTTTGTAAACTTTTCTTTATTGTGCGAGTAATTGGGTGATCTTTATTTTGTATTATGGCCTTTAATTAAATAATTATTATATTAAATTAAAAATTCTTAGGCGGCAATAAATAAAAGCTTTATGTAGCAATAGATACAATTACTAAAAAAACAACATCAAAAATATCTATTTAAAGTAAAGCTATGTTTGCTTTGGATTAGAAGATGTTTATTATTCACATTTTCTTGAACAGAGTAATAAAGTAAAATAATAATTAATTTTTGTAGTTGGTAATATTAAGAACTCTGTGCAAATTTTATAAATTCTGTCTGTATATATACGTAAATTTCACATTCTGTAAAGTGCACTGTTTAATATATAACGACTTAATTATGTCAAGTTTGGTGCATGTTTCAAATATCTGCTTATAATTTTAATATATAATTACAAACTTACTTCTACAGACAAGCAGACAGTGTAACGATATTTATCCTTTATATACATAACCCTAAAAAGTACAAATTTAGATGTTTTACATTTTGATACCTATGGAGATAATAAAAGTTGTATAAAAATTCCCTAATTATAAGGTTCCAAATTTGCTATAAATTTATTTTTATAAAGAAATATATACCATAAAAAATTTCCATAATTTTTATATTATTAAAAAACCTTTCCTTTGTGCTCTACAACTGTCTCTAACCGTAGTTCGCCAAATGAAAAAATTTTGCATTTTATTTCTAATATATACGTGTGAAACAAATGTTTGTTTGCATTTGAATCACATGGTCATCAATATTATTATTTTTTAATTAAATGTGTTGATTTGTACAGATTTTGTTACACGTTTTTGAGTTGCTAGTTATATTTATATAGAATTTACTTGATTTTGTAGAAAATTTCACCGTAATTAAAAAAAAATGACCACTATAAACTGTTTGATTTTTTTTACTTTTTAGACTATTAGAGTGAAGTAGAATCTAAGTATAAAGAAGTAAAGCAAAGCTTTTAAGAGTTATAAAAAAATTTATCGGGATTTTTATATACAAGAATAAGGTTTTTATTTTTATTTTTCCCAAAGAAAATCATTTTATTTACATATATTAAAATGCAGTTAAAATTTGTTTTGTTTTAAGTAAAATCGGCCTTATTTATTTCAAATATAATACAAGTTTTCACATCTGGCAACACTGTTTATGTCTAAAGAAATGTTCATCTTTTCAAATCGTTTACAAAAAAAACATAACAACATAATCCCTTATTTTGAAATATTTTGTCTTTTTTCACATTAATTGAAGTTTGCCATTAATTTTAAATGTAGGGCTGGCTTTGCTTGGAAGCACATACAAACATACGTACAACGTATGCTATTTTTCACCGTTTTTTTCGAAATCACTGGAATCACTTTTTTGAAAACAACAATAACACAACGTAGCCGAACATCAAACAAAGAGTGATTCAAAAAGTCACGAATTTCTAATCACAGAAGAGCACGAGTACATCGAGTATTTTGATCGCCGCAAAATGGTTGTGGCGTTTAAAATAAAAGCGAGTATTTTGCTACCGCATAGAAACAAAGATGATCATAAAGCCAAATGTCTGTAAATATCGCAAACCAGAATCAAAAGGCTTTTGGCTATTTCCCCTATTTGCAGGCGAAGTGTTTTTTATACTTCGTTTTACTTGTAAGCCATATTCTGTATAATAGAACAAGAAATGTAATATAAAAAAATTTTTGGGTAATATTTTGCGGTTCAAGAAATTTTATTTCCTTTTTAGACAAAGAAACAAAATTTGCTAAAATCTATTGCTTACAAGTAATAAATTCTGCTGATTTTCTGAAATGCTGTACGTTTTCTATACGCAACTAGCGTGCCCGTGACTGCTTTGCAAGTCATTTGCAGTCTGTTTTTTTTTTATTCTGCAGAATTCTTTTTTGTGTGCGCCAAAAAATTCAACCATTCAAGAAAATTAATCAGAAAGAACACAATTTCTTTTTTTTTCGTTTTTATGTTTTTTTTTTTAAATTTTATATATTTGTGTGCTTACATAATCAGCCTTATTGTGTAAGGCGGTGGCGTAAAAATACGCCTGGTATAGTCGTGGGCGTTTTTATTAGTTTTTGGTACCGTCTAAAAAAAACGCCGACAAATCACAAGCTGATTCAAAGTTTTTAAAATTTATGAAATACCCTGTTTGATTTTGTATGAAAAAACTATTTTTGATCGCTCAAAATAAATTTATAGATTTTGGGAAAAATAAAGTTATTTATAAAATGTTAAGTGTTTCTCAATTTTCGTCATCATCTGAAGACGAAGAAAATAACACTATCAAAGAACTAGTGTTGAAAAGGAGACAGCTACGAAAAAAATCGAATATTTTTTCTCTTCCAAATACCAGGTTAGTTGAATATACGTATGTACTTTAATTTGCACCATGTTAACATAAATTTTTTTAGTTTCATTAAGTACTTTAGGCTCAACAAGGAAGCTTTTAAATATGTACTTAGTGAAATTGATCATAAACTTGGAAACCCACGACGGTCAACAGGTGTTCCAAATATTTTAAAACTCGCAGCAGCAATGAGAATATTAGCAGAAGGCTGTTACCAAAAGGGTGCTGGCAACGATTTTAATGTAAATTTATGTCAGACGTCAGTAAGCAAATACTTTAAAGATTGCATAGACGCTATGTATAGTGAGATTTGTCCTAAATGGATTTCAATGGAAATGGACGAACCAGAGAAACTGAAAATAAAAAAATACTTTTACGAAAGAAATAATTTTCCTGGAGTTATAGGATGTATTGATGGTACCCACATCAAAATTGTAACTCCGAATAATGAAGAGAGGTTTAAATACTATAACAGGAAAGGTTTTTATAGCCTTAATGCCACAGTAGTGAGTTGAAGTAAGACAATAAAAAGGACAAAATTTTAAGTAAATTTGCTTGTAGGTGTGTGATTATAAGCTAAGGATAAGATATATTTCTCCCTTTAACCCTGGGTCAACACATGACTCATTTGTTTGGAAAACGAGTGATTTGAGGCAAATGCTAAAACGAAATTATGAAAATGGAGAAAAAAATACTTGGTTACTAGGTAAAAATATCTTGTTTTAACTGTTTCAGTTATTTTTTTTTCAACTTTTTATTGTAGGAGATGCTGGTTATCCACTTGAGCCCTATTTAATTACCCCTTTTCGAGTGGCAGCGGACGCTTCTCCAGAGGGTCATTTTAATAAAGTGCATTCAAAAACCAGAAACGTAGTGGAACGTACAATAGGTGTTTTGAAAAACAGGTTTAGATGCATACTGGGCGCTCGACAATTGCATTATAGCCCGAAGTTTGCAGGGAAAATAACAGCAGTCTGTGCTGCATTGCACAATATTTGCATTGAGTACAAAATAGCAATACCTGAACCTAATTTACAACATGAATGTACTGAAACTCATATTATAGAATCCGCTGATGACATGACGGCATCAAATATACGAAGAAAAATAATGGAATCATTTACAAATTAACATTTTTTTTAACTAAAATTTTATTTAAAATAAAAACATTCAACTAAATTAATTAACTTAAAAAAGCTCCTTTTCGTATTCAAAATTCCTATATATATATACATAGATACTTCATAGAAAATTTTAAAAACGGCTTTGCATTTCTTCCAAATCAATTTTTCTTTTCTTAATTTCTATTTCCTCTTTTCTTAAAATATATAAAAGTCTTCGATGCTCTTCTTTCTTTTTTAATTCGTTTTTATACAGCTTTAACTTTTCTTCTTTTAATTTGAAATTTTTTCTACTGTATCTTTCTATTTCTTTTAAAGATTCCATAACTCCTTTATATAAGTCTGTTTGCACTTTAAGCTGTTCCGAAAGAAGGTCGGGTTTTGATTTTTGTGCTTTATTTGCAAACTTAGATGTGGATGGCATTTCAATTTCTTTTAGAATATCATCATCCTTATTAATTGACTTCTTTTTTGGATTGACCGGAATATGGTTTTCTTTTTCTTGTCCGTCCAAAGTATTTTTTTTCACGCCGATTGATTCACCGGGACTTATCAACGACTGTAGTTGTAATAAATTTGCAGCTGCTTCATCAGTTGCAGACAAGACGAATTGCTTAAAAGCTCCTCCACCTGTTGCTGAGCATTCCGCTTTGTTATGAATTAATTTTTTTTTTAATTTAAATTTAAAGTCCTCCCACACTTTTTTCCAACCTTCACCTGGTCGGCTCGGGGGTCCTAAGGAGTTGAGTTTATCTGCAATTGCATTCCACTCATCTTTAATATTGTATTTGTGTATGCCTTTTGAAAATCCTGTGGCCAAGTGATGATTTTCTTCCATTAGTTCGACCAGTCTTTCGAACTGTTTTGGAGTAGTTATTTTAATTCTAAAATTTTTTTTATTAGTATCCTATTTAAATAATTATATACTATAATTATTACTTACATTTTGTTTTGCATTCTTTAAAATAAAATTTTATTGTTTGGCGTGCTCAAAAAATCTAACGACACTTTATGGCAAATCTTAAAGACGTTAACGCCTAACACGGTACGAAAAAACATTAGTATTTTGCAAACAGAGTTGCATTTTTGGCGTTAACGACATCGACGGTACGCTTTTTTTAAAACGCCAAGTTTTTCATACGCCAACGCCGTACACAATAAGGGTGAATATTATTCTTTTGCAATCCTTTTACACATACGACATTCTTCGATTATTTTTGGGTCGCGGTATAGACAAACAAAGCAGTTGGTTTATTAACACGTGAACATGATACATATAATTGACCGTGCGAAAAACAAGGATCTGGGGAACTGAAGCCATTCAAAATCAAACGGCAAATCTGGAGGAATCATAGGAATGCGTGGTTATAAGCACATCCTCGCCCTTATATTTTCCCTATAAAATTTTTACTTCAATCACATTTTTGATGACTTTTTTGACTACTAAACGTGTTCCATTGCAAAATCGTTGTTGGCAGATATTTCTAAGCAAAATAATTGGTACACCAACTTTCATTTGTAGGCGGTGGGGCGGCAGTCCAGGTAACTCAAGTGAATTTTAAAATTCGACGGGATAATTTACAACATAGTCTTGATTGGTGACAGAGTCAACCGATTTGTAGGTAAAAATTTCCCCGGGAACGCCATTAAAAATTGTCACATTGATATCCGAAACATCTGCATTTTTCGAAGCTAAGACAGCTCTTTCCCCCAACCAATTATGGTTTCTAAAATTTTGTGCAATACCGGGAAATACATTTGTGACATTCTTGTTTTGATTGTGCAAAGTTGCAAAAATTATCTGGAAGCGTTATCATTTTTGCGGTGGGGTCAATTAGAATTGCGCCTTTTCCAATATCTAACAATTGCTTTGAAAAATTCGGCTGATGGATCATTTTGCAATTGAACACGCAAATTGCACACACACACAGAATATGGAAAACAAAATTCTCTATTTGTTTGCACATCCACTTGCTATGAACATGAGCATATTTCGATTTGCATTGCAGTCACATTCTGTGCAAACACACACGCCAACGTACAAATGATACAAAACATTAAGTCGAAGTATGCAATGGAAAAAAATTTTGATTTTTTGAAAAATTTGTTATGTTTCAAACACGCAATGTGGACGCACTATTGTGCATTAACGCATGAAACAAATATACAAACCAGCGAACGACCATTACGAAGGTACTGTGAAAATTTGGTGGAAATCCGACGGCGCATCTTGTCAAACACTGACAACCAATGGACACCTATTTTGGGCTTAATTTTTATGTATATAGATAATCTACTTAAGCCAGGAAAAGAGATAAAATCCTTTTTCATATGCATAAAGTACATACATCCATATTTTATCATTAAAATCTAATAAACAAACTTTAACGTGCAATATCTTTAATAAAACACCCATATGCACCAAAAATGCAAAAAACTAGCAGATCTTTTTGCTACCAAAACTGTCAGATTTGCTTATTTTTAATCAAAATTATTTGATTTGTTGACATGTATGGAATTTTGAAGACTAAAGATCTATATTTAGAAATTTTAAAGCCTCTGTGTTTTTAATAATGAATTAAACTAAAACAATAGAAGCTAGTATAAAATTCTTAAAGTGTTGAGTAAATTTATTATTTATTTATTAAGTATGCAAAAGAAAAACTACAAAGATGATTTGTTTAAGTTTTCAAAGATAATAATTATCAGTAAAAAAAAGTGAACTAAATGACCTATTCTTATACACACAAGACAACAACATGCTCTTCAGAAATTCCACGAAATACACAAAACAACAGAAAACAAATAACACAAACACACAGCCAAGCAGGCGCCTACACTGAATGAGGTGGTGTTAAAGTAGAATATTCTTCTATATGCGACAACCGCATAAAAAACTATACCTATAAACACCACGTTGAATTATCGTTGAGTAAAGGCAACAAAGTTACCATCATGTTAATTTTGTGTATATTAAAAGTAAATAAATTGTTTAATTTTAAACTCTAAAGTGCTGTGTTATTATTTTGCATAAAATAATAAATGTAACAATAGTAAAAAATGCACCTTTCAAGAGTTCACCAATAACGTTTGTTTTGTTTTTAATATGCTTTTTCGATTTGTGGCGAATTTTACAGATTCGATTTAATTGATTTTCTTTTAAATATATTAAATAATGTATTTAATATATCAAACATTATAAGATAAAATTATATGTTATTAGCAAAAATTAAAAAAAATAATTTTTGGCGACTTTTGTTTGACATTGAGTTTACTAAATATTTTGCTACTTACTTCTGTGCGCAAATTCTTATACAAATATTGTTCTTGTTGGTCAATCTAAGTATGAGTGGAATTGCCGAATGGAAATGAAAGTAAAGTCGAAACATACTTACTTGATTATGCTTAATACTCAAAACTCAACAAAATTCAAATGGTAGGGGGTATGGTAAATACTCGCACTTAAGAAATGCGGTGGCGATCACACCGCGCAACACTATTTATGATAAGTACTACTCTAAGTAAAAAACTTACACACTCTTGCAATTCTCTGCTTCTAATTACTTTTAAAACTTTTTTTATATATTTATTTGAAGCCTTAGGTTATTTTATAAAAAATATTACTGTATTCTTTTTATTTTGTTGTTTTTTGACAATGAACTCTTAATGGAGTTACGAAAAAAACGAAAATAAATCAAATAATTTCAATTGCCTATATAGGGGCCTCAAATATTATTGCCTATTCACAGTGTAGCACAAATTTTTTAATATCTAAGTTAAGTTAATCTGCCTTAATACCTATCGTTTGAAGTTAATTTTAAATTATGACTATTTCAATTATTGTTAAAAACAAACTACCTACTTTGTGTCAAATAAGTTATATAATTTTGTAGTTAAACAATTTGTAAACAAAAAATAGTTTTCGTTTATTGTGCTAACTGTTTTTTTTTACTTTACTTAAGCATACAACCAACATCATTTTAAATTTAATTGCAATCGGTTCTTATGTAGTGCTGAGTAAGGGAATCTATAAATTTTGCAAAACTAAAGAAGTTCTTACATCCAAGTAAGACCATCGGATGCCTCTATATGTATTTCAAGAAAACTATGCAGCAAAACAAAGCAAAAAAACCGAGTCTGCATAAATTTGTTTACATTGTTTTTTCTATAGAAAAATCTTTTTAGTTGCAAAAATAAAAGAATAGCACCATTATACTAAGCTCATATGATTTTTTTTATTTAATTCATAAATACAAAAAACAAACCAGTAAGTCCGAATTTACATAGTACGATTTTTGTCGCTGCAATTCTTAGTTTGTGGGTAAATAAGGGGTGTAGAAAGAATAGGGGAAGAGACGAACTAAAAAAATTACACATGCGAGTGTACTCTTGCAATTCGTCTTGTCCACAATTCGTAATTTTAAATGTGAAGTTTGTGTTTATAAGAATACAAAATCGTCAAATGTATAAGCGAATGCAACTTTAAAGAACGACAAAAACTGCAACAACAAAAATTGCAACGACAAAAATCCTACAATGTAAATTGGGACTAATATGATATCGACAGACAGACCGGTTTTAATGGATTTAGTATAACTAAAATAGATTTATTTCCGATTTAAGATTTTCCTTCTTCTAATGTAAACAAAATGTGACATTCGAAATCAAAATATTATAAACTGGTTTAATATGTTTGTAATTTCGGCATGCAATTAATTAATTTAATTCATTTTGAGTAAGCTACATACCTATAAACTATAAACAAATATGTAGGTAAGAAGATTTACTTTATGGTTAAAAAAATAGTAAAACCGTATTGTATTTAAAAAAATTTTATGAAAAGTTTAATAAAAATATTTCCTAATGTAAACAATTTTTTAAAATTAAAAACGAAATGATCTAAAACGCTGTAAGCAATTTTTTAGTTATTTTTACTTTCTGAAATAACCATAAAAAAATCCGAAATTAAGAAAACGTTTATGATTCAATTATAGGTATAAACTGACTTTTCATAATTAACTAAATAAGAGGTTATTAAACTGCACGTAAAAAAAATAAATCTGAAATATAACAAATGTAAAATCAAAAATAAAATAATACCAATGCATTAGTAGTCTTTAAGTTTGATTTGTCTGCTTTCAATATTTGTTTTGTTTATCTCTTGTTTTGTTAAGACTGAAATCCACAAAAAGAAAGAAATTAAAACTCCAAACAAAAAACTTGATTTTTTATTCAAAATCTGCCATAACTTCCTTAAGTTAACCATAAATTACCATGATATAATTCTTTCAAGCATTTAATAAACAAAAAAATTAAAAGACAGAACACATGCGTATATGTATATAAATAAATATATATGTTTTTGAAAACTAAAAATATTGAATATTCACTGACGTCACCATAAAAACAAATCAACAAACATTTTGAACACATATCCATACGTTCGTTACTGTAACTAGTCGAAGAGGGTTTGTTGCTTAAGTTAAGAAGCAGCTCAACCGACACAACATCCAATCAACCACTTTTAAAACTTCAAAATATGAATTACGCATTAAAAATATGTATGTACATGTGTACATTTACAAAGCAATTTTGGAATAAAATAAAGCAAAATTGAAACTTTTACTTACAGCGTATAGTTTTGGGTCGTGTTGTTATTAATTCTGCTGTACCGGAGATTATTTGGCCAGCATAATAAATGCCTAATGGATTATTGTCGAATTGTATAGTACATTTACTAGACATTATCAATAATTTATAATTGTTATAACAAAAACAAATGCAAGATTTTGTGGAAGTTCACGTAAATAAACTTATATACTACACATATACTAATATATGTATACAATTATTTTACTATTTTTAATGATTTGTATGCATTAATATTTACTTAATGCACATTCCTATACCAAACCAAAGTCAACGTCACTGATACTCTTGTTAGTTGGTTTTGTGTTCAACACTAACTATTCATTATCACATGCAGACTAAGTTTGAGCATAATTTATGTATTTAATTCATTTTTCACCCACTTAAACCAGTTTAACTCCAGTCTATACGCCGTCAATTTCAATCTGAGACTAAATTGTTGAACTTAATATAGAAAACCTTTCGTGGGCTTCTTTGTGACAAAAAGAGACAACCAGGCAGGCTTGGAGAATTTAATTTGTTAATTTCATCAATTTTTCATTTAGAATATACAATTTTCTTTTTAAAAAATTTTTGTTTTTATGCATTTTTAAAAGTATTTGTTTTTAATTTGTGTGTTGGAATCAATCGAAATTAATACAGATCTTAAAAACGTTTAAACGGTGATTATTATGGTTAGAATGAACTTTAAGGAATATGCCATTTAACTTCTTTATTGAGTATTATAAATTATAGTTAAAGTTTCACTTTATAACAACTGTAGAATGAAAAAAAACTAATTATGATATATGTAAATATTTCCGACAGCAAAATTAACTCACCAAAATTATATCATCAAGTTTTATAATTTTTAATAAATAATTTAATTTCTTGTAATTTGCTCGGTAGATGAAAAATGCTCATATTCCAAAAATTTTGACTTTTTTGGGATACTTTTTATTCCGTTTGAGCCAGTTCACATTGGATTAGTTGTGCTGGCAGTTTGTTGGCATTTTCGGTGAGGGGGGTAGTTTTTGGTTGAAACAATTTTTCTATCAGCTTCAACGCCGCACAACGAAAACAAAACTAATACACATGCATTTATGAAAACACAGGTCTTGTGTGTTTTTTTTGCAGAGCGATTTTTAGTCTCAGTTGGCTATTGTAGTGTAAATATGAATATGAATTCAAAAGTAGATAAATAGATTTTATGCTATTTATTTTTATCTTTTTTACTATTTTATCTTTTTTATTATTGAATTCAAATTTTCGTTATAATATTTTTATATTTTACAGAAAATTAAATATGTGTTAATCTTTTAAACGTCTTTTTAATTAAATTTTTCCGATATACATATTTTTCAATATTTCGCTTTCCTATGGAAAGATTCTTCAGGAAAAATTAATTTTTAACCCTTAACGGCCGAAAGGCCCCGCTGAGGGGACATAGTACTTATGCCATAGAAAACGAAAGGCCCCGCTACGGGGACATGAAAAGAATTTAATTTTCATTTCATTTATATAATATATAAATAAATATATAAATATATATAATTATATATTATAATTATATATATAATTATATATAAATATATAAATATAAATATATTATAAAAATTAATTTTATTTATAACATTAAAAATCAAGTAAATATATTGAATTCATATCTAAAAAAATCATTTTAATCAGTTTAGTTTAAGTTTTCATCCTTATAAACGTTTTAGAATTTCACCTAATTTTCCGTCGTGCTATGGGCGAGTATTACAAAAAAAGCTCTCGGCCGTTAAGGGTTAATAACAAAAATTATTAACAAATTGAAAAAATTTTTTTTTATTTAATTAAAATAAAAAAGGTTGATTAAGAATAAAAATAATTTTACATAAAATAAAATTAGAAACAAACATTTCGTCATCACTTACAGCCATATTTATTTTGTAATGCGTATACTGTGGTGTATACCGAACGAAAAACAAACATGAAATGAATAAAACACACTAATACACACAAAGATGTGTATACGTATAGAATTTTGTGCTAAAATAATTATTCTAGTGTGTTTTGGAAAGAACTAAAGTTGTGCGAAACATATATTAATCCAATGTGAACTGGCCCTTTGAATACATTAAAGTGACTATTTTGAAAAAATTATAACGATGCCAAACTTTCCATTCCTGCAACAAAGATAAATTTTAATAGTGTATGTAGAAAAACACATATAAGAATATTTCAAACACACACCCATCTAATATACTCTAATAAATTTCTTATATAGGAACTGTTCAACAAAGCCAGAGCATACAAATAGTTATTTTACTTATAAATTTGATTACGAAAGCAATTTCGATTTATAAATTGTCACTTGTTTTTAACAAGACGTGATAATAATAATTTATTTTTGTAAAATGGTACGAAAGCATATTCCGAGAATAAATTTTGGTGTTACTTCATATATCATACATATTCTTTAGAATTTGTAAGGTTTCTGCATTGAGTAAGCTTTAAGTTTTTGCTGTGCTACATGCACAGCAGAAATAATTATTTTTCGAATACAATACATAAGTTTTCACCCATCCAGAACCCATCGTAAAGTAAATGAATGGTTGGTAATCAAATACATACAGGTATATAGTCGTTTATTCCTGTATAAAGTCACACAGAACATAGAAGTGTGATTAGATTTACATCCGCGCCTGGCCATGAAGCCTTAATTAGATGGTGGATAAAACCACTGCATAATTTGGAACGTCATGCTCGTCCTAGGAAGCCGAAGCTATAATTCTATGCAACATAACTATCTAGTTGCAACTTCGATGATTCCAGAGCAGGGCTGCAAATCATCACTCCTTGCTGAAGAGTTGGAGACTTTCCAACTCCTGTCCAGAACACATGTCTAGCATGCTCACTGGACTGAATCATTCACCTAGCGTGTCATTAACGACGAAATGATCCTGGCCACCATAGAACCATAGACCGATATGGGGCCGCGAAACCACAACCACCACGATGCTCCCATAAAGGGCCAACCTCAATAATCAGCCATAGAACAGTTAAGTGTCTAAAGAGACAAATAACGGAACTCTGCGGGTCACTGATTCCCGTGGAAATAAAGTGGAGTTTCCAGTTGTACCCCTGCTGACTTCAGGGGACTGGGCTCCCTTTTTCCCCCAGTTACACAGATCTAAGTTGTTGCTTTCTCCAAAGACCATATATATGTGCCCCCGGGGGGTAACATAGAAGTATATGAACATAAACGAAAGATTAGTTCCTTTTTTTTTTTTTTGGTTTAACTAGTATTTCTAAAATTTTCGTTTTTATACAACTCGAGTACAGCCAAGCTACAGAATTCCATATACAATTTTTAGCGTGTGACTCGTAATTAAATGCAGTTGAGTACCTAAAAGCAACAACCAGTTTTGAACATTTCATGTAAATGTTACATATAGGTACCTAAAAACTAAGGAGCATATACTTAATAGTAGCCAACAAAGAGAAGTAACAACAAGTAGTTACTCGAAATATTTTCTAATCTAATAAAATTTTATCTTGTTGTGACACTACGAACAAGTGTCCATACTTCATCAGTACACGTATACATAGTAATATAATTGTGGCAACCTCTATTACTTATTAACTACTTTAAACGATCCGCTATAATTTGATATGGCCCAAAGAAAGCTAACAAAAATTAAGTATTTAATCGGTCCCAAGTAACCCATAATAAAAATTTAAAGCAAGATATAATATAAAAGACAACTTTGTAGCATGTCACAAACGATGCTACATTTTACTCGTTATAAAATCATTTAAAGATGTTGTTTATTTAAATGCAACGGATTGTAAAGTAAAAATGTTTGATTTAGCACAAGGATTATAACAAAACTTAAATTACAAATTTGTAAAATTTCGCATATCTAAAAATTATTTAAAATTTATGCCACGTACGATATATTCTTCTTTTCTTGGCATTTTGAACGTATCGAATGTCGCGGTGCTGCAGAAATGTCCATTTCTACATACTAAATAATTAAACTTATATTATTCTCCAAAAAAAAAAAAAACGTTTTACTGTATATTATAAGTCTAGATCAAAACAAATTGCATTTTTTTCTTTTTGCCTAATGATAAATTGTAATCTTATGCTAACTAAGTTACAGTAACACAATAAATAAGAAGAAATAAAAAACGTTTTGTCGTGCGGCCTAAGACATATTTTCAAAACATAGACGAACATAAAAATTTATTTTTATCCAAGCAATTAATTCCTTCATATTTCTGAGGTTTTTATAACAGTATTATTTCCTAATAAATTTGGAGTGTGAAGTTAAGCATATCAAATGTTTAAAACAATATACCCTAAAACGTTTTTTAATTCAGTATTGTATATATGTATTTTGTTTTTGCTTATGGCCATTTTTATTTTGTTTTTAATTGAATAACCAAGAAACAAAAGCAATTTTAATACAATTAACCGGCAAAAATTTAAATACATTTTGTTTGTTTTTACATGAAAAGGAAGTTGTGAAAAAAAAGAACAAATCAGCGCAAAACAAGTTTTGGTTTGAAATTTAAATATTATATAAAATAATATGATTAATGTTGGTATTTTTTGCATTAATGTGTTTGGACTGAGATCAGAGCAACTACTTCCATATGTATGTATATACTACATACATATATTAAATTATTACATATGTATGTATATACAGTCGGTTTTCACGTTTAATAATTTTTGGAAAATTACAGAAGGGACAACGAATATCGGTTTATATGGGAAAACGTGTTTCAAAACTAATTCGGTTAAAAAATATTGTGTTGTTATAACATTTGTTTTGTTTAATTTTAACCGTCATTTTTATTAACTTATTAACTATTTTTAGCAGTTAGAAAATATGTACAATGTAATATGTACATATGTATGTACATAGATAACTACATATTTTTTTATATTTGTGATTCAAGCCATTAAAAGTGATTTTCATTTAAATTTTTGTTTTAATAATTGTTTAACTTTTCAGTAATGTATGTAGACTAGCAAGAAACATTTTTAAGTTTTCATGTTATTCTATTTTGTAATTTTTTCACAAAGGGCAATTTTAGTTGCTCAACACTTGTGCTTTTAGGAGAGCTGGGTAAGAGGAATGGAAATGGGAACATAATTACTGGTACTCGTTTATTTCTTTTTGTTTGCCATTCGCAGTTTTCATTTCTTTTTTTGCCGCAGATTATTTTTTTACATTTCTTTTCATTTGTTTTTCGCGTTTTATTATATTGCGGGAAAGTACATTTTAAATCATTTTGTAAAACTGTGAGATTGTGGTTTTAAATTATTGAATAACAATTTAAAAAGTTTTTGCTTAGTTAGTTATATAATCACCCTTATCGCCCCAAATCTGTAAAAAGAATTTTATCAAACATGTATTTGTAAAGAACTACATACTATACATACATTTCTCCATCCATCACTCGTTCTATTTAGTGGGCCAAGGGCGTTTCCCATTGTTCCTTAAAATTATTAGGAACACTGCCTCTTCGAAATCCCTTGGCAAGTGATGGATATTTTTCCCAATTCTCCTACTACATATAATTTTGTATTTTTAGTTTTTTTAATGTTTTTAAATTTTTGTTTATAACAGCACGACACCAAAGTCACAGATGACAATATCAATGGCAATTTAAGGCAACATCAACGTCAAATTGTTGTACAGAATCCCAAATATGTATTGCCAGTCATCGATAAATGGCAATATTGCCAACGATAATACGGATTTCCAATAAACGATAAAAAACGACGTCGTCTTGTCTTTCTGACGCCATACAGAATAAGGATTAATACTTAGTATATATTTTTCACATATAAGGTTAGTATGACGTTAAAATTTACAAGCTCCATGTCTTCTAGTGTGTATAAAAATTAGGCGTCTGTAGATTTATTATCACCTTCGAAAACTTATTGTGTCTATCTGCAATCTGTTTGTTTTAAACAGCGAGCAGAAATGTTATTAGCAATTCTGCCATAAAGCCATTAAACATTATTTTCGTGTTTTAATTTCAACAGAGTGTTTGCTTTATTAGCAGTTAAAAAATACATAAATCTGGCATCACGTTTTTGTAAACATTTGACATTTTATTGTATTTTTTCTTCTCTGTATTATTACCTCTTGCCGCTCTTGGACAAATAAGATACTTTATTATTGTGATTGATTGTATACTCTTGCAAAGAAAAATTCATGCAGAAACAGTGACAAGACTTATGTTGGGGCTCTTAGTGGCAAGAAGTAATAAATTGATAAAAAGATACATATATAAATTATTCAGTAATTAATAAAAAGAAAATAAATTAAAGTGTATAACAATGTGAAAAAATATTGAGAATAAAAAACAATGACCACTTTAAAATATTTACTGTTCATAAACAGCCAGCAACTTGAGTGTTATTTATTGTGGTCATTGTATTAAGAGAAAAATATCATGAAAGAAAAATTCTAATTTATTTTTGGATAATATAAATGAAAACTCAAAAGAAATCTAGAGCAATTTTTTTCTTAAGGTGAAGGGGAAACAAAGGCTGTTGTTTGCATATTTGTTAAGTGGCATTTGTTTATTTGAAACTAGTAAAACGTGAATATTTAAGTTTGTTGTATTTTCTAAAAAACCTAACAACACCAACAAGAGTAAAATGGAAAACGAACGTTTGCGTATAACTTTAGATAACCCGAAAAAATTGTATATAGCCGGGGAAACAATAAAAGGTGAAATTTGGTTTAACTTGACCAAGCGTACAAAAATTCGCGGTAAGTTTTTATTTAGTTTAGTTTTTTATTAGTTTTACGATTGAATCATCAATTTAATATCATGAGCTAACTACGATTTTGCGGTCAGTTGTTTTTCGCAAAACAAAGGATGAAGTTTCATGATTTGTTCTTTTTGTTTACTAGTGTAATCATACCGTTCCTTAATTTTGTTGAATATATTTTCTTAGATGTTTATAAATTTATTGCCGTGCCTTGGTGTCCATGAATTTTTCATTCCTTTACACCTTTACCACAGGCTAGTCTGTGCCTTACGCAAAAGATTAATTTATTTCTCTGATTTAAAAAAATATTTCAAATTTGGTTTTTGCAATGATATTTAAGTTTTCCTTATTTGTTGCAGAGTAACTGGTAAGGGCTGCCATTATTTGGTAAACTATTAATTGAAAGGGAATAACAAGACGGAAATTTGTTTATTCTGTTGTAGCGACAATACACATATTATTGTTAGAATATGTTAATGTAATATTTATACATATATCTTATAAAAAAAAATTTGGTACCATAAATCCAATAACTGGTGGTCGCCTATAATTTTCGAGTTATGAACTTTTGAACTAGTTATATAAAACTGAGTGCGTAAAATTTTGTACTTTGCTTTGACTGAATAAGCTTCGCTTAATTAGGTTTGATACCAACCAATTTCTCCTAAAGCAAAACTGGTTAAATATTTAAAATATATGGTACGAATTTACTTCCACATTTAGCCGTTTTTAAAATTTCCATAACATTTAATAGGAATAAAATTGCCGTAAAATCGCCAAAAAATTTTGCTCCAGTTTTAACATAGACTAGTTTAAGCCGTACAATGCACGACGCTAAAGCCAGATGAAACTGTCATTACACTTATATATCTCTATAACGCAACCGTTTGTATACATGAGCAACACGAAAACAACTTGTAAGTTAAAAATTTATTATTTGCAATAACGTCTGGTTTATTTTGCTGAATAAGTAGAGTTATCATTCCATCAATATAACACAACTTGCATGTATTTAATAATAGAATTAAGCACTGAAAATCATCTCGGTATAACATAAATAAATAATAAAACAATACTATATATAAATTCTACATTACAAAAGTAATGGAGTGGCATCTCTGTTCGCAATGTTATAAGCTTTTAACAAAAACACATGAGAGGATAAGCTCTATTGTCATTCATTATATATTTTACCGCTACACATTTAAATGAAGAATGCGGATTAAACCGAAGTATGTAACATATTTCACTTGTTAAGGAAATTAGCATACTTAATGCAAATCAGAACCATAAAATATTTATTCCTACATTTATGTTTAGTTGATAATAATTACAACTTCAATTAACATTTTCACTTTCAATTAAAGCAACGAAGGAAACCTTATCAATGTTCTCATTAACTTAATATGTGTAAAAACACAGGCATATATTTTATACTTATTTAATCACAAAACAAAGTCAGGGAAAATGTTAATTATTGAGTCATAAAATAGACTTTTATTGCAAAACACAACGAAGTAGAATTAATTAAAAAAAATTTTATAAATATACATCATATTATTTAAAGTCTACATTAGAATTTGTAGTTTTCAAAAATTAAACTCGACTAGCTTTTAAAGCTTTGGTTTTTTCATTTAAAAATGCCTCAACCTTTGGCCAAATTTCTGCAGTTTTAAATCCTTTAAAGTTCGTTATCAAATTATGTTTGGCATAATAGTCCAATACTGGCTTCATCATTTCTTCATAAATCTTTAAACGTTGAGCTACAATTTCCGGTTTGTCATCATCTCTCTGTACTAAATCTTCACCCGTCTCATCATCTTTGCCAGGTATTTTAGGTTCGTTAAAACCAATATTATAAACACGCCCAGATGGCAAATGTATCCATCTTCCTTTCACTCTTTCTATGATTACATCATGGGGAACTTCTAAGTTGATGACTGCGTCCAAATGAACTACATCGGATAAACGTTGAGCCTGTATAACTGTGCGTGGAAAACCGTCTAGCATCCATGATTTATTCCCCACATCATTCAAACAGTCCATTACACACTTTATTATTAGATCATCGGGTACTAGCTTACCCTGTTCAATATATATTTTGGCTTTATTTCCCAATTCTGTGTTATTGACAACATTTAAGCGCAATACATCACCCGGTGATATATGTGCAAAACCAAATTTATCTACAATACGCTTTGATATTGTGCCTTTACCTGAGGCAGGTGCTCCCAAAATAACAGTGCGGAATATTTTTGATAACATATTATATTTGTGCCGTACAGGGAATACTCGACCAGCGAAGAGTACAATGCTATTTAAACAATGTTAAATATTAGACTGAAAAAAACAAGAAGAAAAACATGAATAAGCGATAAGTTATTGAAAATTATAATCACTCTAGAGTTAACGAGGGGAGGCCGAAAAAGTCCATACAACATTTTATTTTATTTCCTAATCAGAGCCGGCATTATTTACTTTTTGAAGAATCTCATTCGCTTCAAATATTTCTCCCGAACATAGCTATGATATTCATTCGCAAAATAATAATAAAATACTAAAAGAATAATGAAAATTCAAATCATTTATTCAATTGTAAGTGTACATCTGTCCCGAGAGTTAGATCTTAATGGAAACATTATTTAGTTAATATTTCTTTATTGTTTTTCTAACATAAAATATGTATGGAAAATTAATAAATTATTTATAAGAGCTGCTTGCCAACAAAAAATTTCATTTGAATTCTTGGGGGGAGGAAGTCTTCAAAACTAAATTGTGCTTAACTAGATATTCTGAATGAGGTACATTATTGGTGATCACATTTTTATTCATTTGCATAATTGCACATAATATTAAATAATATTTATATTTCGAAATCAGCAAAATTGAATAAACGATCGATTATTACAACATTTTCCTTAAAATTTGGTTATCTTTTGATAACCATGATGTGCACTTACCCTTGTAAAAATGCAGGATAGTGGTAAGAAATTAAAGTTGCAAGCATAGACAGTACCTGAAGTACCTTAACATTATAAATATTATTTTGTATTAACTGTTTGCGCTTAAGTAGGTAGATAACATAGAATTAAAAACTAAATTAGAGAATTAACAGACACGTGAATCTTTTTTTTCATGTGTTTTAATCCTACAATGGAAAGGATTATATAGAAAAATTAAAATAAATCTTAAGATGTGTATGTTTTATTAAAAATTACATCCTGTATAAACGTAATATATTGCTGGCATTTGTAAGGTAACGGCAAACGTTTATTTTTAAGTGGAGAAAATAAAAATGTCAGGTTTTAAGTATAATTAAAATTAGACGTCGTTCTAACTAAGAAATAATGAACATGTTCGAATTCAATTATTTCTTAAACTGTTCCTTAATGGGTTAACTTATATACAAACATAATATAAAGAATGCGATTGAGATTGGGTTACAGAAAATATATTTTGTTCTATGGCAATAAAAAGCTATTTTACTATTTTTAAAAAAATACGAAATCTATTTTTTACATTCGATTTTAATTTATTTAAAATTGAATTTTTAATAAAGAAAAATTTCGTTAATAAATAACTTTTACAATTTTATTATGGGCATTTTTATATACAAACTACGAAATTATTAAATGTGGATTTTAACCTAAGTACAAAAACGAAATCAAATTTATTTAGAGTGTGTTTAATTATATTTCATTATCTGAGTGAACGAATAATAAAAACCAAAAATATGAAAATAATAACAAAATAGAGCAACAAAAAATGGCATAAACTAAATCTATTAACATATCGGACTATTTCATTCCATCACTCACTGAAATGAATTTTTAGTAAAGCCCATATTTTAAGATACTCTTTTCGAAAAAACCAATATATCATACCTTAGTGGAGAGTGTTTGCAATATCAAGCTTTCTTCATGTGTAATCAACAACAAAAGCTCAAAGTCCATGTGTATTTGTTTACATGTCAAAACCTAAAAGTAGATTTCAACGCGATAAAAGTACACTGCAAAAACATTTAGCTCAATTCATAAACTAAATGCAATAAAATAAAAAAAGCCGAAGAATAGCTAGTCAAAATAATTTGATGGGATGACCTTTATAGATTTTAAAGAATTAAAAAAAAAACAACCATTATATTTATTTAGCTTATTCCCATGACGATAAAAATTCTTATATAAAATTACTATATTATACAAAGAGCATGTGCATCTATTCACTCAAAAATATTTGCATGCTACTGCATATTAGTACATATGTAAGCATATTATATTATTGTAGTTAGTTCCAATTTATTGTTTACCTGTTTATTTTTCTCCTATTGCTGTTTGCAACCTAAATGTAGAAATAGATGCAGCAAATACACGGCTTTGAATTCTGAACTTAACAGGCAATTTTGGAGAAAGCGCTTAATCACTTAATATTTATGCCAATATGATTATCACAAGACGTTATACACTACTGTGTATGGTATTTACAAATAATTTTCTCAAGACTTTATAGTTCCGTATGTTTTTGTTATGCTTTGATTAAGTTTTGTAATTGTTTGAGAATAAAAGCCAATTGTTCTCTTTTTCACCCACACTGATGCATTCTTACAGTGTTTATGTAGATACAGCGTTGCCAGATTAGGCGCTATAACCCCAACGTTTTAAAATTAACAAACTAAAAATATAATTTAAAATAATAATTTTCATTTTAAAAAATAAATTGATATTTTCAGTCAGAAAATAGACTTTAAAATAAAATTACTTGAAGACGACAGTTGTGTTATTGAAAATTTGGTTTGAAACACTTGTGTAAAATTGCAACATGAAGAAAAGCTCAGTCGATACATTTCTATTAAAAATTTTAGGCCATAGTGAACCATTAAAACAAGAAATATGAACTTGCAATTTATTTGTATTTTGAACGCTTCTATTTAAAAAAAATTAAAGATGAATATGCACAACCGTGTCACCGCTTCAAACTATTTAGAATTGAAAGTCAATCATTGTTATTAAACTTTTTTTTAGGATTTTTTAGTAGTTTATTATTAAGCACTAGATCATTATTTAATAAAAAATTTTAAAACTTTATTTTTTATTATTTTTCAATATTTTGTCAAATAAGTAAATAATTAATCAAAATTTAATTTTTTTTTTGATTAACAAATTCAAAAAAACCAAAACAATTTTTCCAAAAGACAAAACAAACAAATCGGCCGAAACCGGTTTGTTCACAAACCAAATTTGACGAGGGTCAACGGAAAACCGTACCCAAATAAAAATAAAATCAACCCCGTCGGAAAATCTAAGCACATATCAAAAACAATAAAAACCACAAACTGAAAAAATTGTTAATAACTATACATACATACAAACAAATTTTCAATATTAAAAATTTTTTTCAAATGAAAAACAATTTTGAAAATAACAAAATTATTTTACACATAAATATATTCAAAAACATAAATTTAATGACCAAACATTACAAAAAATTAAAGTATTAATTGTTAATATTATTCTCTGTATTGTGCTATTGTTCTTACACCGTGAAATTGTCTGGACAATTTCAATCGGGTTGTCTTAGTCGCATCTGGGACTCATACGCACGTACTTGTCAGCTAGCTTGTTCGGGAGATGTAGGCGGGGATCTTGTCCCATGCGACTGTTATATGCAATACATACAAAAAAATTTACGTGCGATTTATCTGCCCCTTTATGAACAAAATTTAAAGTAATTTGAAAGAAAAAAAAAAATTGGTAACACAACAACCACAAAAAAAAAATTCACAATCCATACTCTTGTTACTATACCCGGGTGTTATGGGTAGAGGCTCACAACCCACCCATCCGTTGTTTCCCTCCAGGCCCCAAATCAAATATATTTCTGAAAGAAAACCCTATATCTTATTACACACCCCCCCTTTTTCCCTTCGTCCACTCAGTTCCACAAAACGAAATTAATGAGTCAGGTACAGAGTTTTGTTTTATAATTTTGTGCACCAAATGTCCATAATTTTGTGCAACATTCTCCGTATCTGCTTTAAAATTTATTCTTTTGGTTAATGGTACTTAAATTATTTTTAACATTATTATTTTCTAAATTTAAAATTGAAACATTTTCAAAGTTAGGATAGTGATTAACTTTAGAGCAATGTGAAAATCATGCTGTTTTTTGTAAGCTAATATTATTCCTGTATTTTTGGTCTGACCTATGTCCTGCGATTCTAGTTTTCAATTTATTTTTTATTGTGCCTACATAAACCTTATCATTACCGTTACAAGGAACTTTGTATACTACATTGGATATATTTAAGTTTTGAATTTTATCCATAGTTTTATTAAACAACCTATTGTGTTAGTATTCTTATATGCCATTTTGTATTTATTTGTATCAAAAATTTTTGAATTCTCTATTCTTTCAGACAACACAGGTATATAAGTTATCGATTTATATATTTTGGGTTCCGTTCCGCTACTTATAACTCTTCTCCTCCTATTATTAAATTGTTCAATTAACCTATTAGGGTGTTACGATGAGGCAATTACTTCAGAAATTATCGGCTTAGACTCCCATAAGTTTCGCTATTCAATTTTTTCTCAAAAGTTATGGCTGGGAAATAATATACCAAAAATTAAATTACTAATTTCAGACGAAACGTACTCGAAAGCAATAAATTCTTTCAGAAATATTATGCCTAACATTCTATGGAAAAAGGGATAAAAAAAAATAAATCTAGCTTAGCAAAAAAAAACTTGTGAATTTTCTAATTCACACAGTTCGAGTTGTTGCTTACCCGGCTACTTCTTCTCTTTATTAAATCTTATAGATTGACTGAAAAAATATTTTACAAAACGATTATAATTTATTAATACTTGAAAAAATTAATGCTATTAAGTTTTTGAAAAGATTTATTTTTTGAAAATTTACAAGCTTGGGGATGGAAAAAATATTATATGGCAACCTAGCACAACATGAGCTTTTACATTCAGGGGTGTCAACTTTATCTTTAAATCCATAAAGTGCCAGAATTCCCCTAAATATTTTTATTTATTAAATTTAAGTGTTTTTAACTTGACCATTTCCCAATGACTTAATGTACGTTCAAATAAGTTAAATAAAAAAATTTATTTTTTCTTATTAGTAGTTTTTTATTAAGTACTAGGTCTTTATTTTATAAAAAAAATGTTTAAACTTTATTTTTTATAAAATAAAGACCTAGTGCTTAATAATAAACTACTAATAAAATATTAAAAATATTATATAATTTATTTTTTCTTAACATTTTGAACCCTGGGTTCTACATATATTTAAATTCGTATGAATGATAATAACGGTACTTTATTCAGTTTTCCTCGCGTTTTATTATATGTAAGTATGTATGTATACATAAATAAGAAATTTATTTGCAATCATTTAATATTATAGGTGTTTGTAAATTATAAATAGCACAATAGATTGCCGCGAGTCATGTTAAAAATTTTTATTTTTTAATTATGGCCAAAACTCAACAATTCGTATACTTCATTTATATCGTAGTCTCCCTCCCCCTGGGGGCACATTTATATGTCTTGACGGAATCATACCATCATAACATGTGTTACCGGGGGAAAAACAGGAGCCCGGCACCCTGAAGGCTAGCAGGAAGTCTATGTTATTTCCACGGGTATCAGCAAGCCCCAGCGTTCAGATTTTTGGTTTTTTAGCCTTTTAGCTGTTTTCTGTCTGATTATTGAGGTTGGCCCTACGGGAGTATCGTGGTGGTTGTGGTTTCGCGGCTCTCATGAATTTGATTAAGGGGCCAGGATCATTTCACCTTTTCTGAGAACAATGGGTGAATGATTCAGATCCAATAAACATGGGCATGCTTGCATGTGTTCTGTACCAGAAGTTGGATAGTCTCCAATGCTTCAGCAAGGATTTGGGGTTGGCGACCCTACTTCGAAACCTCCGAAATTGCAACTAGAAATGACCCGTTGCTAGAAATTAGTCCTCAGCATTCTGGGGTGCGGGCACACGTATCATATCGCCCCAGTGGTTTGACCACTGTCGAGTTATGGCATACACACCGACGTGAATCTTACCATGCATGCATATCGTAGTCTTTAAATTGTGCTAAAAAGATTAATGAATCCCGCTGACATAATCAAAAACTCTTGTGAAAAGACGAATAATGAACTATTTAAATCACATAATAAATATTAATTTAAGTGAAGAAGATCTTAATGTGTTCTGTTTGTACATGTCAATTTTTTTTGTTATAAAAACCAATTTTGGAATGCTAGAAAATTGCTTCTAATGCTAAGATGTGTTATATGATCCATATCGTTTTAAATTAGTTTCCGATTTTCAGTATTTATTTTCTTCATATTTTTGACTTGTATGTATTTATTTAAAGCGAATAATTCGGTTCATATTAACTGGCTCTTATAAGTTACGCTCGTTAAATTTCATTTTTAACTGAACTAGATTATCACCATTATAAAATGCTGAATTTATAAAATTTTTCTTTAACCGAAAATGAGAAAAAATATGGTTAACAAACAAATTCTTTGTCTTATCAAATAGACACAACTAGCTCATGGCCACTACTAGCCCTCATAATTTACATAATTTACTCAACAAACAATTCAAGGAAATTTAAATTTAATAAATTTATTTTATTTCTTAACATTTGATACTATTAATTATTAATAAAATACATATGAAGATATTTGTTGAATATGAAAAGAAAGAAAATATTTGAATATCAGTATTTTCAACAATCTTACCAATTGCTAGTTTTTTTAAGAATATTCTTATCACGGTTAATAATGTCTTGCTTGCGCTCTTTTTGTGCTTTACTAATAATTTCATCGATTTCCTCAATTGACGGTCCATCATTTTTATCTTCAAACTTATCGTGTAACCACTTACCATCAGATGATTTGGATGGTGTCGGAACTACGCGTGGCTTAAAATCAGGGCGCTGCCAACTGCGATTTCCAAATTTGGGCGCTGGATATCTACGCTTGGGACTGCGCGAATTTCGAGGTGAACCTCTATTGAAGCGTGGTGAACGTGATCGCCGATAACGTGAATTTGGCGACGGAGTACCGCGTGGCACAAATGGTGAGGGTGTCCGACGTGCTAAACGTGATCCTGAAGATTTTGAACGTGAAATATGTCGTCGACTGCGATGGCGAGAATGTGATCTAGAACGTGAGCGAGAGTTTGACGACGAACTACGCTGGCGTCTGTAATTGGCCCTGCCCCTACCACCACTATAGGCACGATTACGAGAATGCGATCGAGAACGAGAAATACGTCTTCTATTACTGCGGCTTCGACTACGTCGCTGCGAACGTGGTGACCGAGAAAACCTTTTCGATCGCGGTGGCGAAGGAGTTGGGCTGTTTTGTAGAGCGGGAGTAGCCAATCGTATAAGACCAAATTTATCTACCTTAACAGGCTTTTTAATCTGAAATGAAAATTTTGGTTGCTCCGCAACTATAGGTTTAGTAGCTGGTATGTAATTGTTTTTGCTAAAATTTATTGATTTGTAAACATAAGTCGAGGGCGTAGGTAATGTTGTTTTTAACGGCGGTGGTGGAGGAGTTTCTGATCTCTGACGTTGTCCTTGACTATAAGCAGCAACTGATGTGGATGTCGGCGTTGACTTTGTTTGCTGCAACAATTCCTGACGCTTACGTATTTCCTGTATAGTATGCTCATACATTTTAATATTACTATTTAATGTACTTTCAATTTGCAAGCCACCACCTAAAATGCTGAAAAAATCGTTTTAGGTTTAGAAATTAAGAACAATATTGTTTAAATTAACATTATAACTTACTTGTAGGCTTCTTGAAAGTTTATTTTATTTAATAAAGATGTAGGATTTTTAATTGATTTGCTATCCTTCTTAGATTTTTTTGATTTTTTTGATTTTTTCGATTTCTTTTTTTCCTTCTTATGTTTCATAGCCTTTTGCAAAAGCTTCTGCACTCTAGATTCTGTATCATCGTCGTCAAGCTTTAAAACAACAATAATAATAATTTGTAATTTTCAATAAAATGAATATAATCAACCTTAAATTCATTTGGTATAACTGGATAGTTAACAATTGGTTTTTGATTTGTTTGAAACAGTTGTTGATTATAATGTCCTGGTTGCTTCTGGTTTGTCTCTAAACATGCTCTATGCATGGCCATTTTCTTGCTTAGTGGCGAAAGTGAGGGATCTTTAGTTGGATGTGCATCTAAAATGATTTTTTTTATAATCAAACAAAATTAAGTATGGAAACAACATACCTGAGCCTTCCGTTTCTGATTCGGAAGAACCCTCAGAAGATTCCTCTTCATTGCTTGAAGAATGTATTCCAACAATTTGATTTTCAAAATCTGAAATATAAATATTAATTTTTTTGTTCTTTTCTTAATGCATAGTAAAAGCGGACAACTATCTTACTAAAATATAATATAGATCTGCAATTGAAAAGAGAAAATCGATATTATTATGAAAATTTATAAGAAAATTTACCGTGTAATTGTTGTTGCAATGAATTTTCAGAGGAATTCGGAGGTACCAGCGATATTTCAGATGAATTTATGGGCTCGACTGTAGCTCCGGTACGGTTTTGTATAGCTTCTAGAGAAAGACGAGCCTGTTCATGATTTGGTATAATGTTTAAACAGTCTCTATAGGCTTTAGCGGCTTCTTGTATCCGATTATCTTCCTCATAGCTGCGACCTAAGGCAACTAATGTTTCTCCCATGTACTTGCGTGCATTTACATGGTATGCATTGAGTTTCAGAGCTTTTTCAAAATCTTCTACGGCTTTGAGAAAAGAGCCCTTATTGGCATATAAAGCTCCTCTCGCTACTAAACCCTCAACATTGCGTGGATCTATGTTTAAGGCTTTATTAAGACATTGAAAAGCTTCCACATGCTGCCCTACTTTAAAATATTCAATACCCTCGGCCACAGATCTGTAATTTTGATTTAAAAAAACGTATATTTATCTTTTTATTTTTTTCTTTGACTTACCTAAATGCCCATTTACTAGCCTGTACTTGTCTCAGTTCCTTTGCATATTCGTGAGGTGGAAAATCGTACTTTAAATTGACCATCAATGAAAAATTATCATTGACATCTAAACCATTGAGTGTATACAATACTTCATAATTTGGATTTTCAAACTCTTTGGCCTTTTTTAAACATTCCTCATATTTTTCCAAACTGTTTTCCGATAATTTACTAATATTTGCGTTTATTGGCAAAATAAAAACAATTTATTTGATTTAGTTATTTTATTTTGAAAACTTACCGATACAATTGTGGCATATCCTCATATGCTATCACGCCTAATTTTACATTTTTATTTTTTGATGATGTTGGTAATAGACTTAGGGTTAATCGGTCTGCGTCTATAGAAAATTCTATTACTTCACAACGCAAATATTCAAGTCCATCATTGTTACGTGATTTATTAGTCTTTTCCAGACCATTTGCATCGTAGAGTTGCGGTGGCACTTGAGCCTGGAGAAAAGATACAAACAATTTAAATTTTCTGTTGCTTTTAAATTGTATTTCACTTACCTTTATTTTGTAATCATGGAGTAAACTACAATTTGGTTCCGCCGTACATAAAGGTGTTACGTTGATCTTCATTGCTAGCTTACTGTTTGCTGGGAGTTTTGAGCGTGGCAATGTGCCGTATATAATGTCTCCTGGTTTAATTGATTCCAGAATATGACGTTTTACTTTATCCTGATTTTTTACTATAAAGAGTTCATAGGGCGGAACCTTTGCCACTAATTGCATGGCTTAAATAAATAAATAAAATAATGAAAATCTTATATATAAAAATTTATCTAAATACATTACCGTTTAAACACGAAAATTAACAATTTTTTTTCAAATATTGCTGATTTAAAGAGAAAATAACTTAAAACCTTTTAAAACAAAAAGATCGCGTAAAACTCTAAAGCACAATAGAAATCTTATACAAATGTGGTGGTATACTCGTTTAAAAAATAATAATATTTAATTTGTGCTTACCTTTTTCTAAGTCCTCCTTAGGTGTTATTGATTGGATTTGAGATTTACATAAATCTTTATCATAAAGATCCACTGCCTTGCGTGCTAAAAATTGATGTAATTTTAAACGTTTGGCCCGATCCTGAAATGTAAAATATTTTTGTCTATCCATGTAGACATTGTAGTTGCCATCTTCTGGCACTCCCATTTTTTGTAAATCTCCCGCACCCCTTTCATCGTCCCATATTTTTTGCATCGGCTTTCCATGAAAGCATAGAGCTTTTTTTATCAATCCACTGTCCATATTGAACTTTCTGTTTAAAATTTTGTCACTTAACTAAAATGAATACAATTACAAAAAATGTTTCACATCTCAAATTTGTAGAACAAAATTTGTACTTAAAATTGTGCGAGACATCTTTACTTAACCACAGAAAAAAATGGTTGCTTACCCCTTGTATTGAATACAGTTCAATCATTTTATATTCTCATGCTCTTGTTTTTTTTTAACACTCCCTTAGCTTTTTATTCTGAAACAGTAATACTTGTTTTATATATTATTTACCTTTTCAAACGAAAAATTTTTATAACTTTTTTGTTATAAAATTAATACCCAAGATTTTTTCCTTCTGTATTCTCTGAATTTGTAAATGCAGTATGACAGCTTAGCTTGATTATATGTATTCACAATAGAATTATAGCTTCTCATTCACAATAGAAAACAAGAACTTGTCGTAGGAAGTGTTGTATACCTTATGTTAAATAATTCAATACGGTTTGCGTAAACAACCTCCAATTTATAGTTAATAGAAATATATATTTATAAATAAAGATTTGCTATTATCCTGTTAATATAAATCAATAAATTAGTATTTTAACTCGCATCAAATAAAAATAAGTTTGTTTAAAGTTTCATTCTTGCCTTTACTTTCTGCTTTTATTATTCTAATGTGAATTATTATTATTTAAACATTTTGTAGAAGGTGCCAGAAAGGCAAAGCGGAGTATCGGTAAATTTAAATTATTTAGTCGGAAATTAGCACGTTTAAATTTTTTGTTAAATAAGAATATTAGCTCAACTATAATATGCATAAGCTGGCTAAAGGTAATGTCAAAAATTGAAAGAAAAGTTTGTCAAATGCTTAAGCAAATTATTGAAGACTTTTAGGTGGTTATAATGTACTTACACGAATATAGAAATTATTATATACAGTTGCACATTTGTTTTATTCGCATTTTTGCAAAAAAATAATTTCTTTCTAAATAAATGAAATTTATTAACAAAAAGATAATATATTTTGTTCACTGCCTGATGGAGCTCCCATCCTCTTAATTTCCTTGCAGAAACGTTCCCTTAATAACTTTCATCTGTGTCTGCACTCCGCGACTTTATATAATTCATACCACTATGAAATTGAAAAACTCAAACAAAATTCTTCAAGGTATTACTTACCACTTTCACTACATTTTTCTGCTACAGCTTTCCATGCTCATTCCTTTGAATTGCGGTTATAATAAAACGCGCCTCTTTTTGTCATATAAACAATTTTTTCTTTGTACGTTTTTTATTAAATTCGCTTTTGTTCTGGATTGCAATTTGTTTACTAATGTATCTATAACACAATGCACAATGCAAAATCAGCTGTTTCCGTACGGAATGTGCGATCAGTTTCGTACTTCCCTTAAGCAATTGATATTTGACGAAACTTGACGAAAAGTTTTGTTAAGTACATTATAGTTTGCCACATATGATTGTTAGGTATTTGCACAGTTGCTTAAGTTGGCTTAAGCCAGGTTATGCATATTATAGTTAAGCCTTATGATAGATATCTTGAATATCTCTATAGATATCTAGTACAAATTTTTATTTGAATATTTTTTATATTGCCATAACCACATATTATTCCAATGTTTCCGCTACAACGGAAGTATTTATTCGCATTGCAATTAACAGTTAAGAGTTGCTCTTCTTCCCTAAACATTTTTAATTCGATTTAATAGCCGCAACCTCCCTTATAAAAGCTCTAAATACCCCATCTGGATATCCAATCGATGTTCAAAATTATGTTTATATCCTCCATTAATTTCGATTAGCAATGGTATCATTTCAATTTATTTGTTCTTAATTTTTGTTTATTTATATGTATGTACATATATACATATGTATATAGATTTTGAAATGTTCTTTTAAAAGTTATTTTTCTTCTCTATTTTGTAGCTATTAAAGTTCAAATAACCGGCAAGGGAAAATGTAAATGGATGGAAATATTACGCAAAAACTCCAATTCAAATAATGAAAGCACACGAAGTCTCTTCTATTCTAGTAAGGAAATTTACGCACACAACGAAATACCTCTCTCGGTATTCGAGCCACGTGGCATTGAACTAAGTCCTGGTGAACATTCATTCGATTTTTCAATGCCTTTAGAATGTTTTCTTCCATCAAGCTTTAAAGGTAGTCATGGTTCAATTAAATATAAACTTCGAATACTAATACAAAGGCCTTGGTCTTTTGACGAACGTCATTCTATACCCATAACGATAATGAAAAATATGCCTTTACCGCCAGTGTATAGGCTAAATCCCACGCCTATGGAAAAGCAAATAACTAAAACTATAAGTCTATTTGGATCACGACCTATTAGTATGTTGGCCTTACTACCCGAAGACTTTGCGGTACGAGGGGAGCCAATGCGTATTTGCGTTACGGTGACCAACAATAGTACAACTAATGTTGAGAAGTTACGATTTTGTGTTCTACAATATATATCTTATTATAGCCATGTGCCTTTGAGGATACAAAAAGTGGAAATGATTCCTATAGCCCATAAGGAAACGGGATCTGTGCACAAGAAAAGTGAGCGTTCATTTGCCCATGAGCTGCTTATACCAGAAACGGCCCAGCCGTCCGATGAAGAATTGTCCGGCGTTATAAATATTACCTATGAATTACGAGTAGAAGCTGTTTTAAGAGGTTTTTTCAAAAATTTGGTTCTGAATCTGCCTTTTAAAATGTATACGAATGAGACTGAAGCTGCTATACGTTTAGCGCCCAACTTAACACATACCTCTATGCCGATGGATATGTCTAATGGTGCTGGCAATCCTTTTGAAAACTCATCGAATTCTCTAACAATGTATCCACCGCTTGATACATCTATTGGTTCTCCTTCTCACTCTTCACAATATAGTAGTGAATCCAGTTCACTGCATTCAACAACTTCCGACTCATCGGCAGCTACTTTAAGCCCAGCAGTTGGTGGAACAGCGCTCTCTTATACTTCGGGTTCATCGTCACAATTCAATAGCCCCTCTAATCGAGCTAGTCTTCGCAGTAATTCGAATGTACCATATATGCCTTATTCGAGTAGTCCATTAATGATTAATTCTTATCCACCACCAGCAGCAAATATGCCGCCATATCCCATATCAGACTCGCCACAATACCCATTAATACAGCAACAGTCACTTCCGCATCAGGGTACACCAACTCCACCGCCAACTATGAATAATTTAAATGGCACTTCAACAATGTCAGCCCATTATGCCTCGGTTTCGTCATCGACGTATATGTCAATGCATCCACAACCAGGAGCGCAGGAATTGCGTAAGTTTTTTTGTAATATTTTTATTTTGTTTCCATCACTAATAAGACTTATTTGCCCGTAGCCGTAATTATTCTTAATATATTTAACACATATTTGAATATAACATATTGTTGGCCACTCTTAACGGCGTAGTGGATTTTTAAAGAGGAGGAATCCTTGGACTAAACCTTGCTTGCTATTTATAATAAATATTAAATGAGTTATACAAACTAAAAATTGTTGAAAGGTTTTTTTCTTAACTTAGAAATTAATTATAAGCCGAACTGTTATCGTGTATAATCATTTTTATCCAGTTTAAGCTCACATATTTTTTTATTGTCTGAATTTTTAAAATATAAAATTAAGTTCGTATAATGCGTTAGACGCTAGGGAAATGCAATGCACTTTCTAGATTGCTACATCCATCATCTCCACTCTTTAGCATCTATACGCCGTATAGTAGTGAGATTATGCTATAAAGCTATCTATAGCGCAACTTAATATTTTATAATTCTGATTTGAGCATGGAAAAATGATCTTAAGAAAACTATTATTTAAAAAATTGTGTTAAAATTTTCAAGAGAAGAATAAGTAAAGCTGTGTGTTTTAATCAGACATGGGGGGGAGGGATTCAATTACGACATTTCAATTACAATTACACGTAATTAGTAATTGAAATTTTTCAATTATTGTGTTATAATTTTGGAATAAAAGACTCAATATAACAAAACGTTAATTAAAAGGAATGAACTTAACAATATGTATGTAGTTGTACCTATCGATGGCTCGTCAAGATGGCATTTTTGTATGCATTTGAAGAAAATGCTTCCATGGAGCTTTTTTTTGAAAAACAAAACAAGCAAAGTTCATACTATATATTGAATAAATAATTGATTAAATGTAATTAAAACTATTATTTTAGGAGCGATTGCTTTCGGTTCATTTTTAAATTAAATATAAGGAAATTTTTTCTATATATATATAATATATCTATATTTATTTACTAAAAATATTTGGTTTTAAATTGTATTTTTATCTGCTTTCAGCTCCTTCGTATGAAGAATTATTTGGCAATGCTACCGCCCCTCCCGAAACGCCAAAATGAAATTGTTATTGTTAACTCTTCGGTTTTACAAACATAATAACTGAAGAAGAAATCAAACAGCATGGAACGAAGTTACTAATCCCACCCCTTTTAAATAAAATCCAATAACTTAAACTAAAAGCATGAAACAACTGACGATTAAAGGGATTAAAATAATATAAAACAAGTTTAGACACCAATTATTAAGGACGACACATTAAGCAAATTAAATTTATAAATTTAAAAGCAAAAACAAAAATAAAAACTTTATTAAATATTAATAACTGTAAAGCTTAAAAGCACATAAAGCTTAATTTATTTAAAATACATAGAAAGCAATGCTAAAATTAAAAATTATGGAAATTGAAATTAAAATTAAAATTTATGCCATTTAAAAACAAAAAGTCTGTTAACAAAAAATGTTGTAGCTAAAATTTTTCCGCCAATAAAATTTATAGTATTCAAATTAAACATTAACAAGATTTAAAAAGCTTTTTATATGCCATAAATGGATTTTGTAAACAATTTATTTTATATGTTCAACTGTACAACATTGCTTTTACCGTTTTATTTAGCCGAGTAAGTTATATGTATAGGTATTATGTCCTGTGGTTCTTAAGAGAAACAAAAGGCCATAAGAGACTGAAATTTATGAAATATGAATCAATTACCACAAGTACTTATTAGCCAGAGCCTTAATTATTGTTATTTAATACTGAATATGGCATCAGGCTTTATAATTCAAAGTTTTGTGATATGTTTTAACCAATTTCTCTATATTTGTCCTTCTTTATTTCTATCTCTCTCTCTCGCACATTTAATAAACAATGCTTCTTGCGAGCCATAGTTTTGATAATTGTGAAAGCTCGTGTGACACTATGTTGATCTGAAATCATACAATACAGAGCGTGATTTTGAGATCATGCGTACTGCATTCTTGTTTATTGCTCCTTGTACTATACCCCAATTATGTTAAACTTTGTACTTTATCAAAAATTATATTTTTGTATTTTTGAAAATTTTTTAGCTTTCAATGCTACACCAGCTTTAAGATGAAGATTCAATAATTTGACGTAATTGAAACAAACCTTTAGTCGCGAAAAACTTAATAGTAACAAACATATTTATGTGACTATGTTGAGAGATGCAAGTTTATTGCGGGCGAACTTTTAGAGTATTTTAGCAATTTACAGGCAAACGGTGCGGCGAGGTTGTACTTTAATAAAAATTATTTTTTATTGTTTCATTATAAGAAAATTATAATTATAACAAAATTTATGTAACATACGAACAAGGTTTTTTTGAAACTAATGAATTTAAACTATTTCCACCAACTAACTGCCGTCTTACAAAACAAAAATTCAAATTATATTAAAATTATTTTTTTACTTACTTTTTTAATCATTATTTTTAAATTCATTAAAAATACTAAACGCACATTTTACACTTAAATAAACAGAAGAAACATCTGCGACTTATTAATGAAAAAAAAGTCAGGTTAATTTTTTTTAACGATCCGCTCCGTTCACTTAGTTAAGTCACAAATTATTTTCTCATTATATTTATTTATACACCTTAACAATCCGTTAACGTATTTATATTTTTATTATTTTTTTTACTACTAATCTGTGAATTTATTTATATTCAAATATTGATCAAAATTATTTAAGCGATATTCATTTTGTAATAATTTATTTACAATATTTGTTTAGCGAACAAAAATTTTATCTCGAATAAAACAAGCTTTCATATTCATATGACAGATTTGTAAAGTTATAAAACTCCAAAATATTTTTTCTATAAATATTAATTTTAATTCAAATATTTTAGTTTTCCAAATGTATATTTTCATATATGTAGCTTTCTTTGATTACCAAATTGTTACATTTACGCCTATGAATATATTTAATAAAATAAATATTTAAAAAAATTCAACAAATTGTTTGATCGTTTTTAATCTACAAAAAGGTTTTATCAACTATTCAAGATAAATATGAATATTTATAAATTTTCTTATAAATAAATATCTGTTATTCTTTTCAACGGTCTTTTTTAATTAATTTAACAATATATATTTTTTTCAATATTTCGCCTTCCTGTGGAAAGCTTCTTCAGGAAATTATTTTTTATATTTTACAAAAACAAAAAAATTATGAATAAATATCTTTTTTCTTTTTTAAGATCTTTTTATATATATTTTTTTTTATCAATATTTCGCTTTCCTTTGGAAAGCTTCTTCAGGAAAAAATTTTTTTATATTTAAAAAAAAAAAATTATTAACAAATTGAAAAAATGTTTCAGAACATTTGACAAAAACATATAAAATATTTTTTCATACATACATACAAAAATTTTAAATTTTCAAATATTCAAACATACAAAAACAAGGAAACGGAAATAACAAATAAATAACAAATAACAAATTCTCTCTTATGAAATGATTATAACGAATTATGTGTCTTTTTAATTAAGTACCTATAATTCTGAGCTAAATTGTCTGTGTCTGTCTTGAAATTTATTCTCCTTACATTTGGTACATTAACAAATTCTAACATTTCCAACATATAACGTCTCTTGTAGTTTTTTTCTATATCTAATACTGATGTTTCATCAAACTTAATGATAATGATTATATTTCTTTCAGTGTGAAGATAAGGATGTCTTCTGTGTTGAAATATTCCTATATTTTTGGTCACACCTGTGACTAGCTAATCTTGTTTTAAGTTTATTTTTTGTTGTCCCAATATAAACTTTGTCACAGTTCACCTGGTCATTTTCTCCACATGGTATCCTGTATACTACATCAGATATTTCCATTTTTCTTATTTTATCCTTCATATTGCTAAATAATTTATTTAATGTGTTATATATTTTGTGTGCAATTATATATCTATCTGTGTCATATATTATAGACTTTCTTAATCTTTCTGATATTCCAGGAACATAAGTTAATGGTTTATAAATTCTTGGTTCTGCCATAGTATTTGCTAAATTGTGCCTATGATTATCATATTGTCTAATTAATCGGTTAGTTAATTCTACTGGAAAATCATTGTCATGAAGTATATTTCTTACTGTGTCCTTATTCTTCAACTGAAATTCTCTATCACTTATAGTCAATATTCTGTCTATCATATTTTTCGCCGTGTTTATTATCATTTTTCTCGGATGTTTTGAATAAAAATTAATAATTCTTCCAGAAGATGTTGGTTTCTTTTACCAATCAAATACTAACTTAATTATCAATATATCTAAATATGGAAGTTTAGATTGTAACTCTCTTTCAATCGTAAATTTAATATCCGGATGAAAACTATTCAATTCTGACAAAATATCATTCACTGCATCTTCTGAAGTTATAACTTTTATGAATTTTTCATTTTAATGTTGATATTTTGAGGTTAAGAAAAAAATGCCCTGTTATTCACTATGATGACTTGATCATTTATTTTTTGTTAATTTTCTCAATTGTTTCATTACTTTTTTTAAGGAGTACTGTTTTTGTTGTCATTCCTTTCGATGAAAACCATCGTTATTAATTCAACAATCAGTTAATTGGTACGATCAACAAGCGCTTTCGATGCGTTTTAGTACTGTAGATCTTGCTGGGTCTGTTAGCAAAGGGTTTCTGATCAAGAAGTTTATGTTCTAAAACAAAAAAAATTTAGATTAAGATTATTTAAATTTGTATTGTGTTACGAAGAGAAAGGTTCGGCAATTACACAGGTCTACAACAAATTTGATGTTTTAAAATCAACATCCTTCGTTAGGTAATTTAGACCTCCTGAATCCGAAATTGACATTACTTTTTTTCTGTCACCTTCCAATTTTTTGCAAATCGAGATCTTATAAAAATTCCTTGATTATAGGAAAAGTTTACATATAAAATTAGAAAAACCATTCTTAGAAAAAATATATGGCGCAGACAGTTGACCAAAAATATTTAAATAAATGTCAGTGAATTGTGGCAACACTGTAAAATTAGTGAACTAGTACAACACCGCGGCTGCACCTCTTCCAGTCAGTTGTTATTAGCCGTTCGAGGAGATTTATCGCTGTGTTTCGAATTAGTGCTATTTATTTGTAAATTATTCTATTGTTTTTTGAGCTATGGAAAGGAGACATTGTGTTAATAATGCAAACTGCTTTTGTTATATTTGTGGAAGTTTTGTGGTTACAAAACAAAGATATAACATAACCTCGTTTGTTCGTAATGCGTATAATGCCTATTTTGGAGTGAAAATAGGAGAACAAGACAAGTCTTGGGCACCACATATTGTATGTAAAGTTTGTGTAGAAGCTTTACGAAGTTGGACAAAAGGAAGAAAAAAGTCATTGAGTTTTGGAGTTCCCATGGTGTGGCGTGAGCCACAAAACCATACTGATGATTGCTACTTTTGCTCCTGCGATTTAAAAGGATTTAATTGTAAGAATAAAAAAAGTATTATATACCCGAACCTAAAATCTGCTATTAGGCCTATTCCTCATGGCCCTGATCTACCCATACCTATTCCACCAAAGGAGTTAGAGAATGTGTTATCATCTGATTCGGAACAGTCTGCATTTGAGTCCACAGATCCCGACTTTACTTTTGAAGCAGAACAAGGACCACAACTATTTAATCAAATGGAATTAAACGATTTAGTAAGAGACTTAAATCTTCTCAAAGATGCCTCACAACTTCTAGCCTCTAGACTTCGTGATAAAAATTTGCTGGCTCCAGGTACGTCAACCACTTTCTACAGAAATCGAGAAAAAGACCTGAGTCCATATTTCACCCAAGAAGATTCGTTAGTATATTGTAACAATATCTCTGAGTTAGTTATTAAGCTAGGGGCTACCTCTTATGAAAAGGAAGAATGGCGACTATTTATTGACTCTAGCAAAAGGAGTCTAAAAGGTGTTTTACTGCACAACGGTAATACACTGGCTTCTATTCCCGTCGCTCATTTTGTTCACCTTAAGGAAACATACGAAAACTTGGAACTTCTATTAGAAAAAATCAAATACCGAGAACATAACTGGATGCTTTGTGGAGACTTAAAAGTTCTGTGTATGCTGCTTGGGCAACAGTCAGGTTATACTAAATATCCTTGTTTTATTTGTGAATGGGACAGCCGAGCACGAGATAAACAAAAGGAATGGCCTACAAGAGAAAATCTTACTCCAGGAAGTAAAAACATAAAGCACAATGCCTTGGTTGATAGTGAAAGAGTTTTATTGCCCCCTCTGCATATAAAATTAGGTTTGATGAAGCAGTTTGTTAAAGCTATTGATAAAAACGGAGAATGTTTTAAATATATTTGTTCAAAATTTCCCAAGTTGTCTGATGCAAAATTAAAAGAAGGGGTTTTTGTTGGTCCCGACATTAGATTTTTATGCAGAGACGAAAACTTTCAAAATTCTATGACGCTTATCGAAAAGAAAGCCTGGACTTCATTTAAAGAAGTTATCGAAAACTTCTTGGGAAATAACAAAGATCCAGACTATGAGAACATTGTCACACAAATGCTACAAAATTTTCGTATTCTAGGATGCAATATGAGTTTAAAATTACATTTTTTATTCGCTCATCTAGACAAATTTCCAGGAAATCTTGGAGCTTGTAGCGAAGAACAAGGGGAACGTTTCCATCAAGACATTAAAGAGATGGAAAGACGTTATCAGGGTAGATGGAGCGTATCCATGATAGCAGACTACTGTTGGATGCTACAACGTGATAATCCTGCCAAAATTTATAGAAAAATGTCTACCAAACGCAGTTTTTTGACAAAAAGGAAAAGATTTCATTAAGTTGTGCGTAAAAAATATGTAGTTTTCTTTATTTTGAGCCCACTATTATTTTTAAAAATTTTAATAAATGTATTTATAAGCAAATTTTGTGTTTTTTTATTTTCTAATTTGCAAAAATATCTTACGTGATAGAAAAAATTGGTTTGCAGATTTGGAATTAGCGCACCAAAATTATATAAAATCACTTGTCAAATTTAAAACATCTTTGAAAAAGTTTTTTTTTGTAGACCTGTGTTATGAATGAAAAATAATACCCGGCAAATGTCCGCCACGAATACGCTGACAGATGGCGACACTTTCATCAAAGTTTTTAATCACTTTTTGGCAAAACGGCGGTCCTATTTAGTTAATCACATGACGGATTTTGAGTTTTATGGCTGAAATCGATTCGATTGGCTCCTTATAGAGTTTGTTCTAAACAGAGCCCCATAAAAAAATAATCCAGTGGTGTTAAATTACACGATCGGGCTGGCCACTTAACTGCTGATTGTTATGAAATTATGCGATCGAGAAATTTGGTTTGTAATAAATTGATCGTTCCATTGGCTGTGTGACATGTGGCATCGTCCTGTTGAAATCAGACGTTAGTAATATCCACATCGTTAACAATAGGCTAAAATTAGGTTGTTAGCATCTCATCTTTGAAAACAAACGGCCATTCAGTGATACGTTGATGTAGGCCACAATTGAGATATTAGCATCTCGCAATAGCATTTCCAGCCTCATCTTAAAAACAAAAAAAAAAAAAAAAACAGCCCAGTCACGCCTCCAGCGCACCATACAGTGACACGTTAAGTATGCAAATGCTTCTTGAAAATCGCTGTAGGATTTTCAGAAGCCCAAATGCGGCAATTTTGCTTGTTGCCATACCCTGACAAGTGAAAATGGGGTTCGTCTGAAAATTTAATTTTTTCCAAAAATCCAGCCGGTTGTTCCTGAATGAATTGAGCGAATCTACGGCGATGTGAATGGTCGGTCGAATTTATTTCCTTTACCAGTTGAACCTTGCAAAATTCGCCATGTTGTGGTTTTTCGATAATTCCAATTATTGAAAACGTCGAAGAATTAATAAATTTAGATCTGACAGATTTAACACTGTGGCTCACGGCTGCGATGCTCTCAGTAAACGACCCGGACGAACACACGCTGGTGTTCGTACATTTTGTATCGGGCCTGTCGACTCAAATTTAACGACCAAATTCTTAATAGCGAAGGAGGATTATGATGTTTGAAAATATCACGAATTCTACGAAATGTAAGTTTAACAGAACTACCATTTTCATAGCCGATTTGAATTATTTTAATGCGATTTTCGTGCGAAATTGAATTAATTGTAACAATCGCCAGTACATCTACTACAAATATGTCAAAAAACTAAATTGTGTTGTCATAATTGCAAATCAAACTTCTTGTTGAAAAAACTGATATAACTTCTAGCTTATGATCGTTACGGCTGGCTCGGACATAGCCTAACCTGGAGGTCCAGTTTTCGACGATTTTTTTCAACATTTGTGACCGTATATTGGCAATATTACGGCAAATGTTGCCCTTCCAGAGGTCACCTATTTCGGCCATATCGGCCTAAACATTACATGTCATACATGAGTATGCATAGCGATCAGGCGTTCAAATGTAAAAAGGAAAACTACACCAAATTGTGCAAGATTAAACATTGCTACAGCTGAGTGTATTAGATTAAATCTATAAGAACCAATGCAATGGCGACTACATCACGACAGAAAGTAGGCTAGCGGCGTTAAATCGCACGAACTTGGAAATTATTACGAATTTTACGAAATGTAACTTTACTCTATTAAGGTCGTATCTACTCATTTTCGACGAATATTATTAAGAAATCTTAAAATCCAAGCTAGATTCCTACGAACTCTTAAATAGTTTGAAGAACGGTTAATTATGTTATTAATAATTTCTGTGGAACCCATAAGGAACATTACAAAATGTTTTGCTTTTAATTCATCATACGATTTATCATATTTCTTGATGTTCCGCATTCTATTGGCCAATTTACTTCTTCAAACAAAAGAAACTTTGGACCATTCTTCCACAAACCTTCTAATTTATATTCGATAGGAAATACAAATCGAGTACCTTTATCAGCCGGATTATCTAAAGTTCAACACCAACGCCATTGATTTTCATCTGAGCTTTCTAGGATTTCTGAAACTCTATTTGCAACATATTGTTTATATTTCCGATGATCTGAACGTATCCAACGTATGTGAATCAGTCCAAAAAATCTCTTTGCTTATACGTATTTCATGATACTTTAGAATCATATCTTTCAATCGAACTGCCATTAATGCAGCTTGTAATTCCAGCTTTGGTATAGAATGAAAACGTTATGGGGCACACACATTATATAACAAGTTTTTACTCCATTCGGGAAAATAATTCTCCAATATGCAACAACTGCTATTGCTTGCTCACTCGCATCGCAAAAAATATGCAATTGAACATCTCTTTCAATAAAATCCTCAAAATAAAATCGGGGAATTTGAAATTCTTTCAACAAACTTAAATTATGCATCCAATTTTTAAATTTTTGAATGAATTTCTTCGGGTAACTTCTCATCCCATCCAATTCCACATTTCCAAACTTCTATTTAATAAATATCATATAATCCGCAATAAACCCAAACGGACCAAAAACAGACATTGCAATACAAAGTAACTCCCGCTTTGTTGGAACTTTTTCCATTTCTAGAACTGCTGTTGAAACTTTATTAAATTTCAGAACGAATATAAACGTATCAGAATTTGGTATCCAGTGCATACCCAAAATTCGTTCGATAGTTTTTCCAACGTCTACAGTAACATTTTTATTTTCTATATGTAATTCTTTTTTTCTTTGTGAATTTCTTTTATCGCTCGAACAACCTCTACAGCTTCCTCTTCAGTGTCAAAACAGTCTACATAATAATCGACATAGTGTTTTTTAATGATACCTTTTACAGCTCTTGGATATTTTTCTACAAATTCTTGAGCGTTTTTATTTTTTACGTATTGAGCCATAGTTGGTGAGCAAGTACCGCCGAAAGTCATCCTTTGCATTACGTATGTTTAAACAGGCTTAGAAAGTCCATCTCTCCATAGAAAACGTTGTGCATCCTGACCTTCGGTGGCTACGACTACTTGATGGAACATTTCTTTCAAATCCCCGCAAACAGCAACGTTTGATTGTCTAAATTTAAATAATACAGATAAAAGAGGTTGATTAATATCAGACCCGGATAGAAGTGCTTTATTTAAAGAAAAATTCTCTGCCGCTGCGTCAAAAACTAAACGTAATTTTTTCTTGTTAAGATTCACAACTCCAAAGTGTGTGTTTGTACGAATTTCAGCTTCTTCTTCTGACATTATCCTCGCATATCCTTTTTCTACATATTCACTTATTTTAGAATAATATTCTCTGGCAAAATCTGAGCCTTTAGCCATTTTTTTCTCAATAGTGTTTAAGCGCTTGAGAGCCATTTGGTAAGAATTCGGAAATGTTAGAAAAGTTTCACGCCATAATAAGCCACATTCAAATCTTTCTCCATTTCGTTTGGCAGTACTATTTAGAATATTCAAGGCTCTTTGATCATCTCTAGATATCAATGTCTTATTAGGTACTTTAATTCCAAAAGTTTCTAATCCAAAATATCCTTTCAAGAGATGTATGTATTTTTCAAAGCCTTCTGATTGAAGCCGAAAATATAATTAATTCACGACCACTTACTCACATTCCGGTAAATCCTCAAGATCCGGAACCCCTTACGCCAAATCATTTCTTGTTGGGAACTACGAATTCTACCCAAACCCCAAGTGAGTTCGATAACAAATCTTTAAATATGCGAAAACAGTGGCGTATACTTTAAAAATTTGAAAAACGGTTTTTGGGGACGATGGATCAGAGAGTATTTGCCTGACTTAACTCGACGTGTAAAGTGGTGCTTACCTTCAAGGCCTATGCAGGTTGGGGATATAGTGCTCGAATGCAACTTAGACTTTCCCAGATCTAAATGGAGACGTGATCGAGTTGTAAAAACATATGGTGGGGCTGATGGAATTATACGTTCAGCTGATGTAAAAACTATAGATGGTATTTTCAAAAGACCTGTGTCCAAGCTAGCACTTCTTGATTTTGAGGCCTAATTGTGAATTTCCTGAGTCAATGTACGGGGGTGTGGAATTGTAAAATTTTACTTGTTTTAAATATTTATTTATATTTTTTTGTGTAACAAGGAATATCAATTGCTTTTAATATTTTAATTTTTTATTATTGAAAATTCTACCGAAAGAAAGAAATCAAATGCCAGACATATTTTTTCTTATAATATTATCTGTAAATTAATTATTATTATTTATTATAGTTAATAAACGTTATTTGAAACGGTTTAATAAAAACTCTTTCTTGATCTGGATTTTCAACAATTTGTAGGTAGACTGGCCGCAACATGGCAATTTATGCAGAGCTAATTTTCAATATTTCTTCTTTTTATTATTATCCGGCACGTCTGTCCATCTGAGGGTGTTTTTCGTTTGTTCGAGTGTATGAGTAGTTTCAGTGGTGTGAAAATTGTTTCTGAGGTCGTGTTTACCTGTTCCCTGTTCGTTTATAATGTCATTGTTAAAAGTTTTGATTTTGTGGATTTTCATGTTTTCAAGAATGTCTACTCTACGTCCTATTTTGCTGGGATGTAGTAAAATCATACACTGATCTATTTCCCTTGATGATTATCAAGGTGTAATGCAAAGTTGGAGTCTTCTCATTTTCGTTTGTACGAGCGTATATGGTCTGTAAATCTTGTTTGTCCTACATAAGTATATTTGCTCCGCTGGAATTAAATTTTTTAGTTGCTTCTGTCGATGCCTTGGGAGAGTGTTGCTGGTTTTTAATGCTGTGACTAAATCTTCTTTGTAAAAAAAGGTAAGTTAATCTATATATTTCCGGTTCTGTGTAAGTAAACGTATGTAGTTGTGTTGTATAAATTGACTCTTTGAATTCTTTATTCCTGATCGTTTTGGGTTTGTAGCCGTTGCTGTTAAGTGTGGTGTAAATTGTGTCGAGTTCTTTGTTATACTTATCTAGATTAAGTGAGTTTATTACAGGGTTCAGAACTTTTCATTTATGAACATTCAAAAATCAACATTCATGATATTTTTCATAAATGAGAAATCTAAAATTTTATATTTATTTTTCACACTCATAAACGAACAACAAAAAATGTTCTGGTTATTTTCATACATGAATGCGAACAACAAGAATTATTAGTCTTATTCATATGTGATAAATGATAAATTAGCTACTTCTCATTAATGTTATTTTTCATAAATGTACATGTTCATTTATGAACGTTGAAATTTTATAAAATTTCTCATAAATGAACGTGAAAAAATTGTCTACCTACGATCGCAGTTTACCGTAAAATATAGTAAAAACACATGGGTACTTATTAACTCAAAATACAATATTGCAATATATTCTAAAAGAAATAAAAAAAAAAACATTTTTTTCTGCATACGCCGACAATTGCGCATTATTAAATATGTGCGTTTATGTACGCGAATGCTTAACGCACATATTTTTACGACCTTTTCATTTATGAAAAATTATCAAAATTGTAAATATTCAAAAATGAACACTTGTGTGTTTCTCATTTTTTCACTTATGAATAGAAAGAAAAAAAATAAATTGTCGCATTCACAAATGAGAAAACACAAAATAATTTGTAGTCTCTCACACATGTATGAGAAGAAGCGGATAAAAAATGAAATGTACATATTCATACATGTATGAACAGTGAGTGAATACTTCGCTACTCTGGTTTATTTTAATGCTGGTAGTTTATGTTGGGTAGTTTGTGATAATGTAGGTGGTTGTGTCCGTCGTAGTTGGATTCTTAAAAATGTCAAGTGTTAAACAGTCAGTTCCTCGTGTTATTGTGATTTCAAGATATTTTTTTTTAAAGAGAAGTAACACTTCAGGCAATAATGCCTATTTAGTCAAGTACCGTGCTACATTCTTTAGGAAAGGGATAGAGAAGAGATGATACAGGTGGTGAAAGTAGAAGAATAGTTGGAAATTAACTGCCGTATAAAGACAGCACAGCGACCAGTGACTATGCCTTCATTGCTGAGCACTCCCACCAGCAGTCAATTTTAAATTTTGTAGTGACAAAAAAACCAAGGTCTTCGTAGAGAATCGAACCCACAACCCCCATACTGACAAGCTAGTACACTACCTACTAGCCTACAGGGGCACCTGCATAATAATACAAGTTTCTGTCACTTCCATTGTGTATGTAATATTATTGTGTATTGAGTTTAGGTCTGTAAGAATTTGTACGAGGATGTACATATATGATGTCATCTACATATCAATACTAATTATTTATTCCGTGTTCTTTCCAATAGTGTTTGTAGGTATAGAAGTTCAAGATGTTGCATAATGCATGATGATTGCTGAGACCGTCCTTTTTATTATCATCTTTGCAATATCTATAATGCCGGAGATGTATTGGATATTGTACAAATTGTTTAGGGTGTTGCATAGGATGGCTAAGGTTTCTTGTGTTGGTATTTAGGTATATAGGTCCTCAATACAGAGTATACAGGATATCCGCCAGGAAGGTATACTAATTTGTTTGTTTACAATTTTTTTATTAAATGAAAGATAATGGATCTTATATTGATAAGTGTTTTATTTAATGTCGGCAATTATGTACGGACTACAATATCAGATAACTGTCCGCCCTTGTTAGTCTCACAAATGCGAGCCATTTTGAACACATTTTTCATTATATTCTCATACATTTCAGGCGGTATTTCATTAATTTACTCAAGCGTTTCTGGTTTGCTGGCATAAACCTTACTTTTTAGATATCGCCACAAAAAAAAAAGTCCGGAGCAGTCAAATCAGGCGACCGTGAAGGCCGATCAACATCACCACATATTGAAATAACTTGTTGTGGAAAGAGGTCTCGCGATAATTCCATTGTAATCCTGGCTATATGCGATGTTGCACCGTCTTGTTGACACAAATGTTATTCAAACCCAAAGCATTCAGTTGTGGCGTTAAAAAGTTTTCAATCATATTGCGATATCGCTCCCCATTCACACTTACCGTTACCGTTCAAAGATTCCTTGGGGCAAATTGCACACCAGACTGTTACTTTTAATGGATGCAAAGGTGACTGTTGAGTAATCTGAGCCGACTATTCTGTTTATTCCATATCCTTACAAATGATACTGTACCTCGTCATTCATTATGCTTTTTCCAAGAAAAAGCGGGGTTGTCATGGGCGAGCTGTAACATCCTATTGGCATATGTACGGCAAGGTAAATGGTCTTGTAGAAGAAGCTCTTCTGTCAACTGCATCTTATATGGACCCCCCAGGGGCATATAAATATGGTCTTTATAGAATATTCCACTATCTAGACTCAGTGCAACTGAGCCCAGTCCCCTGAAGTCAGGCAGGTGGTCAACTGAAAACTCCACTTTATTTCCACGGGGATCAGTGACCCGCAGAGTTCATTATTTGTCTCTTTAGACATTTAATAGTTCTCTGGCTGATCACTGAGGTTGGCCCCTATATGGGAGCATCGTGGTGGTTGTGGTTTTGCGGCCCCATAACAGTATAATGGTTATTATGGTGGCCAGGATCATCTCACTGATAATGACACGCAAAGTGAATGATCCAGTCCAGTGAGCATGCTTGACATGTGCTCTGGACAGGAGTTAGAAAGTCTCCAACTCTTTAGCAAGGTGTGATAGTTTGCAGACCTGCCCTGGAATTATTCAAGTTGCAACTAGGTGGTTCTGTTGCTTAGAATTATGTCTTCGGCTATCTAGGACGTATGTATAACGTTCCAAATTATACAAAGTGGTTTGTCCACCATCTGATTAAGACTACACAGTCAGGCGCGGATGTAAAACAAATCACACTCTGCATCTTATATGGAAACAAATGCAAGTCCTTGTGCAAAATTGTGGCCAAAGTTGTTCTTTGAAGACTAAACTCCTGAGCACGGCATCGTAGTGAGGTTGATGGATTGTTTTAAACACTTTCTTGAGCAGCAGTAATGTTTTCAGCCGATCTTGCAGTACGTTTTGGTACATGCTTGGGCCTGTCACCTACAGACCCTTTCTATTCGAAATCATTCACTACACGTCAAATAGTGTGTTTGGTGGCACTTAATATTTTACGAAAGTTGCCACGTGCCAAATATGAACTGCCTAGACTAATGTTTACCAAAATGGTGGCAAAGCAGGGTAGTTTACCTTCCTGGCGGATAGCCTGTATAAGCGCCATCTGCTGGAAAATGGAGTCAGTTGAAGTGAAAACATCGTCAAGTAAAAATAAAGATATTAAAGCAGATTTTACGAGTTAAAGTCGTAAAATCACCAGCGTGTATTTTCGGGTGTATAAACGCGAATAAGTAAATAAATCGTGTAATTTAATTTAAAACTCTAAAGTGCTGTGTGTAATTATTTTACAATAAAAGAATTCAATGCTTAAAACGTTTATTAAAGGCATAAACGTAAGAATTTGTGAAACATAACACTGCCCATAAGAAGTTTCTTAAAAATTTAAAAATGTTTGTAAAAAATCTAAAAAGTTTTCAACTTTTCTAGATTGCTGAAATTGCTGAACTTCTACACAGGATACCTGCAAATATAACAATCGAAAAACTTAGATCCTCCTATTAGAATCACAATTTCTTTAAAGCAAATCTTATAAGAAGGTTAGGAGTTCTATATTATTTTACACCATTGTGCATAACGTATAACAGCCATTATCCTAAAAATTTAAAAGGCTTTCATAAATAATGGGAGTGTTAAATTTGTTTGTAAAAACAAATTTTTAGTACTTTAAGGAATTCATTTGATTTTAAATCTTGATTTTTTTTATCAAAGACTGTTGCCCAACTATCAAGCCATCGTCAATCAAAAACTTACAAGGATAGATTCGATCCATTTTCTACTCAGTTTAGTAAAGAAACAGTGAAAAAAAAATACAAATTTGGTGAAAACTGATATATCTGTTAACCGTAGAAGATGCGAAACTTCCCCAGAACTGCAAGTTTTAGTAGCTTTACGTTGCGACAAAGAGAAGTAAGTTGAATTCCATTTGCCACTAACATTGATAACTCCAAAATATATGTATGCGAGGCTTCAGGACGACGCGGGTGACCTTCATGGTCTAATCTACGGTCAGCAGAATTTGTCCTTGTAAGTCACGCCAAAGAAATTATAAAAATGCCAAAATCTGTTGAGGACGAGATTGAAAATGCAAAAGAGTTTAAAAAAATTAGAGAACTTTGGGACTCGTAAAAAATAAAAAAACTGGCGAACTCTTTCAATAATTTTTGCTGCTGTCCGTTGCGTCTTAAACTGTTCAAGAGTCGTTTGACCACCATCAAATTGGCAAGTAATTGACTTGTGATACATAAAAAATTATATATTAATTTATTCTATTTGGGTACGGTTTTCCGTCGACCCTCGTCAAATTTGGTTTGTGAACAAACCGGTTTCGGCTGTTTGCCATCTTCAGTGTTCTTTTCGTACTAGTTGCGTTCTATTGTCAGTTGTGTTTATATAGTTCGTGTCTCCCTTCGTGTTATTGCGTTCGTCCCTTTCTGTCTTTTTTGCCTGCATCTCTCCTTTTTCGTTTGTCTCTTTTTACCTAATTTGTCGATCCCTTTTTATTCGTCTTTTTTTTTGTTCTTCTATCTAAATCCTTTTACGGTCATGCTTGCTGTCCGTTTTTGTTTATGTGTGAACCTATTGGGTTTTTTGTTTTTTTTTATGTGACATAATAATCTGTAATTGTACGTTTATGATGTTCTTTATTGCTTTGGTCTTGTGCACCTGCGTAACGTTTTTGTGTTGGTGTAGTGTTTGTTTTCCTGTAAAAATGTTTCAACGGTTCAAATATTGTGTCCGAAGCAGTGTTTATTTGTTCATTTATTATTCGTCCGTCAAATGTTTTTTGTTTGTATATTTCCATGTTTTCTAAAACATTTAGTCTCCTTCCTTTGTGCTGGGTATGAAGCAGTTTAACCGTTGTCTTTATATGTCCTGGTGTACATTTGTTGTTAAATATATGGTTCGCAAAGTTTGATTCTGGAGTTGATTTTGGTTCTCGTAGTTTTTTGTTATAGTCTCTAATGTGTTCCCTAAATCTGGTCTTAATTTTTCGTCCTGTTTGCCCGATGTAGCTATAATGGCATGTACAAGTTAATTTGTACACTCCTTGTTTGTCTAGAATATTTGCCTCGGTTGTTTTATTCCGTAGTATTCTGCCTAGGTTGTTTCTTGTTCTGAATGCGGTATTGATGTTGTGTTTTCCAAAGAATTTCGCCAGTTTGTACGTTGATTTTCCCATATATGTTAATGTAGCCCATTTTTTCTTTTCCTTCTCCTGTTCTTTGTTCGTTCTAAATTGTTTCTTGATGTTATCTACGAGGCGCTTTTTGTATCCGTTGTTTTCCGCTGTGGTGTATATTGTTTCCATTTCCTTCATATACATTTGCCATGTTAGTGGTGTTCTCTCGAGTCTTGTTATTAACTGCCTGATTGCTGCGTTTTTGTGTTGCTGGGAATGATTTGATGAGTTGTGTATTATTGTGTCCGTTGCTGTTGGTTTCCTGTATATTTCATATTCTATTCTGTTCGAGATTATGTTCCTCTTGATCGTTAGGTCCAGATAATTAATTTTCCCCTCCTCTTCCTTTTCCATTGTAAATTTTATGTCCTTGTGTCTTCCATTCAAGTAATCTAGAATTTGCTCATCGTTATTTCCTTCTAGTATACATATGATGTCGTCGACATATCTTGCGTAGAATATCACTCCGAAGTTGGTTTTCAATTCCTTTACGTATTCCTCTTCTAAGTTCTGCATAAATACTTCCATGAGGGTGGCAGATGTTGGATTTCCCATCCCTAGTCCTGTTATTTGTCTATATATATATAATTGTTAAATTTAAAGTAATTCTGTTCTAGTGTCGCTTTTAGTGTGTCTGTAATTTGTATTGCTAGTTCCTTGTTTTCCGTTTTGTTTTTTACTGTCGTATGAACAATGTTCAATGTATCCATAACCGGAATTGATGGATATAAGTCCTTCACGTCAAAAGAGACCAGTTTTGTTTTCTCCGTTATTTCACATTATCCAGTTTATCAATCAGTTCTGTAGTGTTGGCTATTGTATGCCTATATTCTAGGTTTAAGGTGTCTTTTAATATTGTTTTCATATATTTCGAAAGTTTGTAGCCTGGTGCAGATTTGTAATTAATTATGGGTCTCATTGGTGTGTTTGGTTTGTGTATTTTTGGCAGTGCTATCATAGATGGTGCGGATGGATTCATCATTGTTAATGTGTGCAATATGTCTGGTTTTATTATCCTTGTTGCCTTTTTTATAATCTCCCTAATTTTCGTTTGGCATTCTTCCGTAGGATCTTTACCAATTCTCTTGCACTTAGAGTCTTTTATTAACTGTTCAGTCTTTTCGATGTAGTCATGTTTACCGATGAGCACCGTTGTGTTTCCCTTGTCTGCTTTTGTGACTAAGATGTTGTTCGCTTCCAGTTTACGTTTTAGTTTCCTAATTGTATTGTGCTCTCCGTTTAAATGTTTTGTAGACTTGGCCTCCTTCTCTATTATTTGTTTGCAGATGTGCCCGGCTTGCTCTTGTTCTTCGTTTGGGATCATCGCTATTGCGACTTCTGTGTCCACAATGGTTTGTTCTATTTCCTTTTTTTTGTTGTTTTCTGTGATGTTGTGTTTTAATCCTTTTTCCAATAATTGAGCCTCTTGCTTGCTGATGGTGAGTGACCTCTGTTAGATTCAAAAATCTAGGGTGGAAATTGCTGTTTTTGCGCGTTTTGTTGTTTGTTGAATGTGTTAGTGTCCCGAGTTTCTTGTTTAAAGTTGCGTATTTATCTTTCTACGACTTCCAACCAAGTTTTTTCTTTTTGTAGTTGGTGTTGTTGTCCGTGTTTTTCTTTTCTATGTCCTTAACTCTTTCTTCAGCAGCATCTAAATAGCCATGAAACAAGTGTTTAAAAGCCTTTTCTTGACGCCTTAAAACAAAAATATAATAAAAGAACTTACACTATCTTCTGGGCATGAATTGTAGATCCACCTTTTTATTAATAATTTTTATTAATTACTAATTAATTAATTACATTTTTATTTACAAAATTACAATTCTTAATTAGAACAAAAACATATTGTTACGTTTATTCTTATTATTATTATTGAAAATAATTAATACAGCACTTTAGAGTTTTGAATTAAATTAAGCGATTTATTCACTCTCAACACACACAAAATAAACACGATGGTAACCTTGTTGTCTTTACTCCCTGATGACTAATTTTTATTTTATTTATTGTTCAAGATTGTAAGATTTCTTAGAAAAATAAACAGTTTGTAAAATATACAATAGGTCATTTCATTACTTTTTAACTGATAATTATTTTTCTTTTAAAACTTAAACAAGTCATCTGTGTAACAATATGATTTTTCAATTTAATATGAAGAAAAGAATCGTTATTTGTGATCCCTGTTTTTACTTCATTCTTATAGCGGTGAAAGAAATCATTTCTGTTTTATATTGGCAAAATTGCAGCTTCTTGTTTTCAATTTAGAAGTCCCTGTTGTAATATAGTTTTTAATAACACTTGCGACATATTGTCCATTGGAACGTAATTTAATAAAAAAATATATCCCTACAAAAAAATATATCACGAACAAATGAAGCAGAACAATAAGGAAATATTAAAAGAATAATAAAAGTAAACCAACATGTGTAAATTAAAATCTTTTGTCACGTTTTACTTTCAAGTGAACGATATTGAATGGATAATTTTATCAATCTGTTGAATTAACAGGCATTTTTTTGGCAGGTTATGACTGACATAAAGGATTCACTAGCACAAAATTATTTTTCTAAAAAACAGGCTTGCCGTTTTTATTTCGTGAAATGATAATGAAATTTGCGAAGATACGAAGATGATTTTTTAAGGTTTTTAAAGAAAATAAAAATATCTAAAAAAGTAAACGAAATGAGCTATTGTATATTTTACAAACTGCGCAGTTTTCTAAGAAATCTTATAAATACAAAACAACAACCACATGCTTTTAAGAAATTCCGTGAAATATGCTAAACAACAGAAAACAAAACACACAGCCAAGTAGGTGCTTACACTGAATGATAATAACAACAACAAAGCAGAATATTCTTGTATATGCAAGAACCGGTTAAAACAACTAAAGAATCACCACTTGCTGGGCGAATTAATTAATTAAAGTTAAATTATCGTTGATTAAAGACAACAAAATAATAAAGTATCTTTTAAGGCGTTACAGCGGCGAAGTTCGTTTAATTTAATATACAACTCTAAAGTGCTGTGCTATTTTTTTTGCAATAAAAGACTTCAATATAAGAAAAGGTTTATTAAAAGAAATAAACGTAACAATACTTATGTTCTTTCTGAATCGTACAAACAAAATAATAACGAGCGTTGACAATGTGAGCTCGTTTTGTAAAATGTTTGCCTATTTAAAGGTAGAGGTTCTCTTCATTTATTATTTATTTTTTATTCTTCTGCAGCACTTAATTTTTGATTTATCCTAATTTTATTTTCTACTTTTTACCTTCTGTCTTTGGTTAGATTTTATTTTACTTTCATATTCAGTGAAATTAATGAGACTAGAAGTAATAGACGCCTGCGTCACTATGAATACCATACAATACCCAATTCAAACTCACAAACTACTTTTTTGCCAACCAGGTCCATTTAAATTTCTTCAATCAAGTTATTTGTATTAATAACTATTGCTTCTCCTTGTTTTTAAAAAAGGGGTCTTGACCGTTTTATCTGCATTTCTAAAATTTTAGTGTCCTCTGTAATTAATTTTCCTCGGCTTCATCAAAATTGCTCATATTTACGATTTTATAATATTACATTACACATGAATTAACTATTTCAGACTAGGATCTTAATAACAACTTCCTTTTTTATATATTTTTCTTCGCCCTTGTAAATAGCTTATTCGATGCGGCTACTAAACAACATTCAATTTCTTTTTACCACAGTTGTTGCTGGGGTTTGAACCTTTGTCAATACAATACAATACAATACGTAATAGATCCGGCAAGACTCAAACTCACAATCTATTTATTTGCCAACCAGGACCCTTTAAATTAATCTATCCAAGTTACTTGTTTCAATAACTATTGTTCTCCTTGTTTTTAAAATAGGCGTCTTGGCCATTTTAACTGCTTTCCTAAAATTTTAGTGTTCCCACTAATTCATCTTTCTCGGCTTCATTAAAATTGCTCATATTAACGATTTTATTACTTTACATTACGCATAACTTAACTATTTTAGCTTGGGCTCTTTATAATAATTTGCTTTTTTAATTAAGAAACTTATGGAGATCTGATGTGCCTTTATTAATTTGTCTTTATAAAAAATTTGCCGCGGCTACCAAACAATATTTAATTTCTTTTTCATATAATTCTTACTGGGATTTGAACCTTTGTCTTTATCTTGATTGCTCAACACTTGTTTGACTTACTTTTTTACTTGTAAGCGATAGCGATAATAACTTATTCAATGGCTTTATTTCTGCAATACAAGACTACTAATGTTTGGGATTTATTGAGGTTATGTTGAACGATCGATTTTAATATTATGACCAAGAAGCCAGGAAAATCAGTGCTTAGAAGGAATTTTTTGAAATTTTTCTGATACAAAAATTTTTTCTTTGCCAATAACTCACATATGAGAAGTGCCACCATAGTTGTGACAATTTAGAGCAGCTTTTAAAAAGTGTTCTAATCCACATGTCAAAATAATAAATGTAAAAAAATTTACAATCCAAATTTTAAACTTTTTTTCAGACATTTTAAAAAGTTCAATATTTTTGTCTGAAGATTGTAACGTCACGTTTTCCTGGTAGCTGAGGTATGCTTAGCGGCGTCCAGGGTCGTGTTGTGTCGATTCCAAAAAAAAAAAAAGACGAAGCCTTGCTCACAATCTGGTTCTTTATTCAAAAAGGGGTTGCCCTATTCCTAATTCGCAACCTGACTGCAGCTCGGGCTTGAATCTTGTGCACTGGTGTGTATGCAGACGGCTTCAGTAAATATCTTCTACTTCATGCGGTCTGTATTCGGCGAACGTCACTGTCAAGGTCGACTGCGGACACAAACTCCGTTGAGTATTACCACGGCTCTGTTTGTGGTCGCTACGTCGCAGTTCTGTCCTGTCTCAGAATATAAATTCGGCTGGGTATTACCACGGCTCTATCTATACTCTGACTACCAGTCCAAAAAATAAATAAAAAAGTAGAAGAAGATATTTACCTTTGCTCCTGTTGCCGGTCGTAAACCAATTCAATTATTCTGATTGATAGTTGCGCTTTTATACTCTTTTTCTTTCCACACACCAATGCACAAACACACCTACATTACTTCGGCAGTAAGTACACCACAGCCGACGGCTGTTTTTACCACCTAGCTGCAGCCAGTTTTACAATATGAATGTTACTAATTAAAATACTCGTATGCCCTCGTGGCTAATTACAATAATAACTAGAACTAAATCTTATTTTATTACAAAAACTTCTTATCCTTGACTTTATATGTTGTCGACAATTTAGGTAAGCAAATTTAAATCAGTTAAGTAATTCAATTATAAAAATATAATAACAGAAAAAAAAATGTAAATAGTGATAAATTACTGTCGAACGACAGGTCGCGGTGTGACCAAAAACGACTCCGGACTTTTGGTCGTTACAAGATAAATTCACTACTTTTTATTCGAAATTTTACTTTTCGTTTGGAATGAAATAGAATTTAAATATTGGAAATGGGAATTTTATAATGTTTAAAATTTTAAACCGAAATGACCCTGAATAAAAATGATTACAAAACATTCTGTGCAATTACTAATCCTTAATAAAGTTTTACAGCGTTATTGTAGGGTGTCATATTTTAATAATCGAACTATGCCCAACTCTGTGCCTTAATGTATGATAGTGTGAAACAAATTTAAGAGAAAGATACTGCATCCACACACACACACACACACACCCAAACCAACTACAGCACATAACTGGCAACTTATTGAGATCATGATGAAAAGAATTATCTGTTATTCTTTACAAAATTTCAATTTATTATTATTTCTGTAAAACATTATTTAGGGCACCATGTGTGCTGTTAGGTAAAAAGTTACATTGGGTTATGCTTGATTGAACTTTAATTTGATTTAACAAACTCTTAAAACTCTTTTCCTATTTCCAGTTATGCAAAAGATATGTCTCAATTTTAAGGCAGACAAGAACAAATAATAACTTTAATGCTAAAGTTTTTATTTTCATTTTACTCTTTAGCAAATTCAGACCGTTTAACAGTTAATTGTTTAATATTAAAACATATTTATTTTCTTAGTATCAGAGTTAAAGTTGTTTGTTATTGTTTTTGTTATTGTTAGTTGTTAATTTTATATTTTTCCACTCAATTGATTTAGTGTAACAAACCATTTGTTTGGGAACCATCTGACATTTTGGGAAGAAAAAGAGAAAGTGTGATTTTATTTATATGTGTATGTATGTATGTATGTATGTATGTATGCATGCATGTATGTATGTATGTGTGTATGTATGTATGTATGTATGTATGTATGTATGTATGTATGTATGTATGTATGTATGTATGTATGTATGTATGTATGTATGTATATGCGGAATAAATTCTATTATTTTAAGCTCCCTTAGGAATCGATGTCTAGTTATTTGCCAAAACTGAAAGGAAGATGTCTAGTGAAGGTGAATTTTGTTCACCATAAACAATGCAGAAGGTGCCCCTGTAGGCTAGTAGGTAGTGTACTAGCTTGTCAGTATGGCGGTTGTGGGTTTGATTCCCAACGAAGACCTTGGTTTTTTTCACTACTGCTCAGCGATAGTTACTGGTCGCTGTGCTGTCTTTATACGGCAGTTAATTTCCGACTATCCTTCTATTTACACCACCTGTTTCATCTCTTCTCTATCCCTTTCGTACAGAATGTAGCACGGTCTTGACTAAATAGGCATTGTTGGCTGAAGTGCTACTTCTCTTTAAAAAAAAAAGTTGTTTGGATTCCGCTGAACGAATATAGTTGTGTATACGCTTGCACAACGCTTCGCTAAGTGGGCCTGCGATCGACTTACAGAAGATGTCGATTTTGCAAAAAAAAATCATCTTTTCAAATGAAGCTCATTGATCTTGGCGGGTATGTAATCAAGCAAAATAGTCGCATTTTGGGGCACAGAAAAAAACCCGCACGCATACATTGAAAAGCCAACGCACTCAAAACGAGTCACTGTTTGATGCGGATTTTGGTCCAAAGGTACAATTGTGCCATTTTTCAGGACTGGCCGTTACAGTCAATGGCGATCGTTATCGGGCCATGTTGAACGATTTTTTGTTCACAAAAATTGAAGAGGACGATATTGGCAACATTTGGTTTCAACAGGACGGCGCTACGTGCCACTCAGCCGAAGCTGTATAGTTTTGCTTATAGCATTTAAAAAAAAGTTATTTGGCGGATCCTATATGTTCTTATCTACGTATGCGTTTCCCCCCGGGGGCACATGATAGTCTTTTTGGAACCTACTAATCCATTTAGACTTGTGTCTTGCGGGGTAAAACGGAGCCCAGGCCCCTTAAAGGCTAGTAGGAGTCACCTGGACAATCCACATATTTCCACGAGAATCAGTACGCTCGCAGAGTACACTATTTGTTCTCTTTAAGCAATGATGTGCTCTGACTGGTTATTGAGTTTGGCCCCTATATGGGAGTATAGTGGTGGTTGTGGTTTCGGACCCTCGTGAGAGTTCGTGGGTCGGATCAATCAAATTAACACAATGAGGGGTTCAGGTTCAGTGAGTATAAATGCTGTCGTGTTCTTGATCAAAAATAGCTTCATGCGTTCTGGACCAGGAGTTGGAAAGTCTCCAACTCTTTAGCAAGGAGTAAAGGCTGCGGCCTACTTCGGCCTTTCGAAATTGCTACTAGAAGTGACCGGATGATATACGTATTCGATGGCGTTATTGATGTCCAATCAACCAAGTGGTTTGACCACCATCTGATTATGACTATATAGTCGGTGCAGATGTAAATCAAATCACACTTTATCCCTTTCCTAAAGAATGTAGCACGGTACTTGACTAAATAGGCATTGTTGGCTAAAGTGCTACTTTTCTTTAAAAAACAAAAAAAAAAACAACAATGCAGTAAAATAATGATTTTAAGCGTCTTTTAAAACTGTCCATTTTTTGGAAGCGAAAATTAATATAAGGCCACCCATATTTTAGTTATGGTATTAAGTTGTTTGGATTTGTTTTGCCAGTAAATGAAACACTGTTGTCGTTTCTTTCCGTCTTTCGGTATGAACAGCGAACACTTTCCGTGTGAAGACATCATTCTGAAGCCGTGTTCTAAACTGTACTGCTAAGTTACTGTTCGGGCTTAGGTGGTTCTTTTATTAAGGTCATATCAACTCAAGTAGGTACAATATCTTCCACCTGAAATTTTCTGCGAGGCTAATTTTCAATATTTCCCCTTATGCTATTGTCTAGGTACGTGCGTCTGCCTGCGAGTGTTTTTCGTTTGTTCGAGTGTATGAGTAGTTTTAGTGATGTCAAAATTATGTCTGAGGTCTTGTTTATCTGGTCGTTTATAATGTTACTGTTTCTGTGTTTGTTTCGTATATTTCCAAGTTTTCAAGAATGTATGGCCTTCGTCATTTCTTGGTAGGATATCATACATTAATAGTAGTAATATCATACATTAATCTGTTGCCATTGATGTGTGTCCATGAGCGTCAAGGTCTAATGCAAAGTTGGAGTCTTCTCTTTTTCGTTTGCCTGTGCTCTATAAATTTTGGTTTTAGCGTTCGTCCAGTTTGTTTTATAAAAATTGCTTGCAGGTACAAGAAACTTAATTTTTCAGTTGTTTCTGTCGATGTCTGAGATTATGTCTAAGAATGTTGCCGGTTTTTAATGCCGTGAGTAACCCTTCTTTGTGAAAAAGTTACTCTATATATTTCTCATCCTGTGTAAGTAAAATTGTGCTGTCGTGTTTTATCGGTTGTCTCGTTGTCTTGTTTATTCCTGCTTTAGACGTTTGTCGATAGCGGTCTTTATTTTTAGCTATGGTGCAAATTATGTCGAGTTGTTTGTTATACTTATCTGCGGTAAGTGGAATTATCTTTAGTCTGTGAATCATATCGCACCCTAAACACAAAAGGGTCACAACTCAAAATATTCCAAAACTGACTTTTTTCCCATAAATTGATTCAGAGTACGTATCTCTAACTACTGAAAAAATTTCTTTCGCATCACTTTCTTCTTTAACTGGAAATATACAATTATGTCTATTATTGTGTTAAGTGTGTTGCTTCTACACGATGAACTAAACAGTTTTTTGTCTCTGCTGAAAATTTTAGTATTTTGAGTTGTGACCATTTTGTATTTAGGGTGCGATATGTCTTAATGCTGCTAGCTTATCTTGGGTAGGTTAGTTCGAGGTGATGTGAATGGTAGTGTTCGTAGCAGCTGATTTTCTATAGATGTCAAATGTTAAACAGTCAGTTCCTCGTGTTATTGTGATGTCAATATAATGAAAAGTTTCTGTCTTGTTCTTTTTTTATTGCATATGTAATTACGTGATAAGATTTACATCTGCACCTGGCAGTGAGCCTTAATCAGATGGTGGTCATACCACTGGGAATGAAAAGCAACGTCATGCACGCCCTAGGAAGTCGAAGACTAATTCTAGCAACAGGTCTTTCCTAGTTGCAATTTCGATATTCCAGAGCAGGGCTGCAAGCTACCACTCCTTGCTGAAGAGCTGGAGACTATCCAACTCCTGTCTAGAACACATGTCTAGTATGCTCACTGGATCTAGGATCATTCCGCCAGGTAGGTGTGATTAAAGGTGAAATGATCCTGGCACCCATTAAAAACTGACCTGTTATGGAGCCGCAAAACCACAACCACCACGATACACTTAAAGGGCCAACCTCAATAATCAGTCAGAGAAACAGCTAAATGCCTAAAGAGACAAATAGCGGAAACTCTGCGGCCTACTGATTCCCGTGGAAATAACGTGGAGTTCCCAGTTGACCCCTGCTGTCTTCAGGGGACTGGGCTCCATTATACCCTCAGTTGCACAGGTCTAGAAAGTCGAGCGTTCTATAAAGACCATAAATGTGCCCCCGGGTGGTATTGTGTATGTAATATTATTAATGACCTGTTGCATAGAATTATGTCTTCAGGTTCCTAGGGCGTGGGTGCACGTTACGTAACACCCAAGTGGTTTGATCCACCGTCGGGTTATGGCTTACTCAGATAGGTACCGACGTAAATCTTATCACGATTCTGAAAATTTGAGAGTAATTATTAAGAAGCCTTTGCATGCGCAACGTGGTACTATATGGTATTTATTAACGAAATAGGACCGCCATTTTGCCAAAAAGTGATTTAAAACTTTGATTAAAGAATCGATATCTGTTAGCGTGGTTGTGCTGAACATTACATTCGTAATAAAATAAAAATTTGAATCATTTTTTTATCTAAAATTTTTTTTATTTTGTTGTAGAAAACAAACTTCTTGGTAGAAAACTCTTTATTAAATGGTAATAGTTATATGACCCACAAGTGAGTTAAGATGGTTTGTCCAAGTAAGATTATTATTCCGAGGTTCTTGGCAGCATTTACAATAGTCATTTTTTCTTTATTTATTAAAACAGCAACATCAGTAATGTAATAAATAGTTTTCTTACGAATTGTAATACATTTCGTTTTATGGGTGTTTGAACGATTGTCAAAATTATAAAAAGTGTAATCGAAGTGTTTGATAAACGCTTCAATGATATTTATTCAGCCATGATTTTTGCAACAGTGCCATGCATTTGTTTAAAAAAAATTCACGTTTTTCTTTACTAAATGTGACCGTTTCAAATCAATATAACAGTTTTGTCTAACAGTTTTGTATAATAATATAATAATAATTTAATAGTAATATAATAATAATATATTAAAATTAAAATTTGTACCCTTTTCAAAGCACTCAAAATGAGTGACAACATGTGACAAAAAACCAGTGACAGTTGTTACATAGACTTATTATGTCCTTCATTAGCCCGCGTTTGGTAAGATAAGTGCACTGCAATTACTTTTATGGACGTACAATTCTAAAGTGGCGCCAAATTTGCTGTGAATTGCATATGAAGTGATTGCTTTATAATTAAGAGCAAAACACTGCAGCACTCGGATATAACATTCATGGTTAACTATTTACCTAAAGAGTCATGGGTCTGCTTAATTTATATGACATGCTCTGTCACTCAATTTTATGTTTCTATATATTAGCCATAGGGGAAGTTCTAAAAATTGCAGCATTTTGTTTATAGAAGTATATAACTTTGGCATTTCAACATGAATAGAGTGATGACGATAGAATAATACGTCCTAATTGTGAAGATTGGTACCAAAACATTGGTACCAAAACATTGGTACCAAGCCGTTGCTCGTTATTTTCAAAATTGTTTAAAGATGACTATCACTTTTGTTTGAATAGATACGTTAATAAAAAAATCCGCAGTTTTTAGAATGATAATAATCTTCAAATGTATGTTGAGAAATCATTACATACAGTACTGGTGTGGTATGCTTTATGGGCTGGTGGAATCAATTCATTAATGGGACAAGCATGATGTGCACGAGATATTTTTTATTTGAAAATGAAAAAACGAAAATGCCCATGACAGTCCAAATATAAAAAATTTATATTGTTCCTAAAATGATTTGTTTAAGTTTTAAAAGAAAATAATTATCATTAAAAAATTCAACGAAATGACCTATTGTGTGTTTTACAAACTACGTAGTTTTCTAAAAAATCTTTTACACACGAGACAATAAAATGCTTGTAATAAATTCTACGAAATAACTTAAACAACAGAAAAACAAAAACATTTAACACAATTGCAGTTACGCTGGAAGTGGTCCTTACCACCTTACCACAGTTAAACCCCTTGGCTTGAGGCTTACTTTTTTCCTCCAGTATCTGCTCGATTATCCCTTTTATGTCGCTCTTTTTATCTCCGCAAATCAGCCTCAAGACGTCGCACCGTGTAGACTTGTGGCTTTGAGATGACTTTTGGGATTTCCTGAGTCAGGGCGTACGAGATGGTTTCTCTGAAGGGTGATTTTTGCGCTGCACAAATCGCATATTTAACATTCGGATCTCTTATGCCATTTACAAAGAAAAACTTGAATTTTAAACTGATCCAGGAATAATGAATGCTGCTCACCTGGATAAGTTAGCTGTACTAAAAGTTCAATCTCCACAGCCAAGTCTTGCAGCGTCTCATTTGCCTTCTGCACCCTGTTTCGTAACTCCGTTCTATAGAGTTCTCTTTTATATTTGCCATTGTAATTAAGTTGTGAGGCCACCATTATGTCCTCGTAGTATTTGAGGATCTCGGCTGCTGCACCCTTTAAGGCCGGAATCAGCTCTATAGCTTTTTCTTCATTGTGCCATATATTTTTGCTGGACCCTGGTTCAAATTGAAACTTAAACACATTAAAAAGTGAGCTACCATTAAACCGACAGAAACAACTGTAAAATTTAATTCCAGCGGAGTATACAGGCTTACTTGTACCTGTAAACAAACTTATATAGGATAGACTGGACAAACACTAAAAACAAGATTTGCAGAACACAAACGGTCATACAAACGAAAAAGAGAAGATTCCAACTTTGCATAACACCTTGGTGGACACATAACATGCGACTGTCACCCGTCCCTCGCGAACATAAAGATTGGCCATTTGCATTTTGATGCAATTCTCTCTGTAGTCCGGAAAATTGTTCGTCAAACTCGGTGACTTAATTTTCCACAGTATCTCATAGACTTTTTTTTTAATTTCTCGTTTTTTTTTTAATAAGACCAGCACTCAGGGGATGACCCCTACGTATGCAATGCACTGTGCCAGAACTAGACCTCACATACAAGCCTTTTCCCGATAGCTCTAGAGTTTTTATTTATTATATCAACTTTTTCTAGAAGTTTTGCGTTTGTGTCATCAATTTTAACACCGTTTGTTCTAAAATTTTCTTGAATTGCACAAATTTTGTCTAGAAATTTTGCGTTTGTATTACCAATTTTAGCACAAATCCAAGCACAAGTTGCCTACATTGAATGATAATACAAACAACAATATTCTTGTATATGGCAGAACCGCTTAAAACAACAATATAAGCATCACTTGCTGGGCTAATAAAATTAATTCAAGGTAAGTCATCGTTGAGATAATACAACAACAAATAATAAAGTGTGTTTGAAGGAGTTATAGTGATAAAGTTACCATCGTGTTTATTTATTATTTTTTTTTGAAAGTACCGTGCTATATTCTTTAGGAAAGAGATAGAGAAGAGATGAGACAGGTGGTGAAAGTAGAAGGATAGTCGGAAATTACCTGCCGTATAAGGACAGCACAGCGACCAGTGACTTTGCATGCCTTCATCGCTGAGCAGCCCTACCAACAGTCAATTTTTATTTTTGTAGTGAAAAAACCAAGGTCTTCATTGGGAATCGAAGCCACAACTCCCATACTACCAAGCTATTACACTACCTACTAGCCTACAGGGACACCTAAAAAAATATACTTTGATATAAATATCTATGACTAAGAATATTTCTTCCATACAAAAAAAAAAATTTTGTTTGTATTGAAAGTAAATAAATCGTTTATTTTAATTTAAAACTCTAAAGTGTTGCGTTATAATTTTGCATTAAAAGAACTCAATATAATAAAGTGTTTATTAAAAGTAATAAATGTAACATAATCATTAAATCAACTATGCTTAATTAAACTTAGTTTTATTTATTTAATAAAGTTTGCATTTGAAATCAATGGACAACTCATCAAGCTGCTATTTAAATCTTTTCTTGTTAAAGTACTATCAATATTAAGCCGTTATTGTTTTTGCAACTGCTTTATATAATATAATACAATTTCTGTTTCCTATGACTAATCAAAACAACAATACCTTCATGTTCTACAGCTCGTTACAACAGTTTGAAAATCGTATAAATTTCTTAAGAATCAAAAGCAAAGACTAAAAAGAAAAATAAGAAGCATAAATGGCCACAGATGTTGTAAATTTATTAACAACAATTTAAGCATTTTTATTCAATCGACAACATGTTGCTGATCTGCTAAATATGCACGTATTTCTTGTTTGGTTTTTGGATCTCTTTTATGTTTACTTTACTTAACTTTTAAAATATTTACAATATTTAGGGAAAGATTAAGGTGTATTGAAAAGGTAAGAGTGGCCTTGATTAAGTCACATTTGAATTTATTGTATAATAATATATAAAAACATTAGTATACAATTATGAAATTCTTAAAAGTGCTGTAACAGTAACGGAAGCAGATACCGATTTAAGAGTAAAAGAAGACTGTAAAGGCCGTGTCAGATACGACTGTGTTGCTTTGCTTGACATTTGAAACTTTAAAGACAAAGCGTTAATCAAAAAGTGTATGTCACAATGAAAACTTTGACAGCACTCATAAAAGGGTACACATTTGGAATTGCAGAAGTGTTTCTTTTAATTAAAACATTGAAGTGATTTGGAATTTTAGAAGTATTTGTTTTGTGTAAAAAAATTCAACTGATTTCGAATTGTAGCGCAAAGCACACAAAAAGTTGAATGTTGGTTAACTTTTCGCTTTGCGTTGCGTCAAAAGTTGTTTATGTGGCACCTTTCATATAACTACGTGCATTTTAACTAAAATGTCAAAGCGAAACTCTGAAGCAAAGCAAAGCAAAAGTTGTATCTGACATGGCCTTAACGGTTATAAGGTATTTTTATGAACTAAGAAGGGGTTATCAAATCTTAATCTAAAAGTTAACAAGTAGAATCAGTCCAGCCAGACAGTAAGTAGTCTTCGCGTTTCATAAAACAATTGTCAATTTGTAACGACACGCTTTACCTGGCTGCTGGGGTATACTCAGCGGCGTCCAGGGTCGTGTTGTGTCGTGGGGACAAAATAAAAAAAAACCCGCGGTTGCTCAGGTTTACTTAATTTTTATTTTGCCAATATTTTTCTTCTTGATGGCAGCTCGTTGTCGGCTTCATCTACTTTACACTGGTGTGGGTGTATGAGTGCGGCAGTGTCCGTAGTCTGTGTCCGACATATACCGGTCAGTGGCGTTTCGTTTGGAGCACAGTTCGGTGAATTGGCCGTGTGACCAAGGGAAATAACCAAAAACACTGTAGGCTGGGCTGGATCAAAACCTCCGCTCATCTGTCCAATGCTCTGGTCACCCACTATGGTGACGGTAGACACAAACTCTGCTGGATCAAAACCTCGGCTTCGTTTGTGACCGAGCCACAGTTCAGTATGACGTGTGTCCAATGGAATAACCAAAACACTGTAGGTTGGGCTGGGTCAAAACCTCCGCTCAACTGTCAATGCTCTGGTCACCCACTATGGTGACGGTAGACACAAACTCCACTGGGTCAAAACCTCGGCTTCGTTTGTGACCGAGCCACAGTTCAGTTTAGTATGACGTGTGTCCAAGGGATACTTATACTTATGCTGCTAATACACAGCTATACACAAACACACACACACCATAATGGCAGTCTATGACCTCTTTCAGACAGGCAAATTTTACTTTGACAAAGTTTTTTTAATTTTCTTTTAAACTTTCTTTGGTGTTCAAACACAAAAAGTTTTCTTTTACAAATTTTGTTTTAGTCAATGTAATCTGTAATGTAATCTGTGTATAAGTACAACTGTGTATAAGCGACGAAAGAAAAACAAAGCAACTTTGCGAGTATATCAAAGTCTGTACTCTCAATCATGCTTTCTCCCTCGCTCTCACATAAAATCAAAACTTTGCAAAGTAAAATTTGCCTGTCTGAAAGGGGTCTATGTATACCATAGCTGATGGCTGTATTCACCACCAACCGTCAGATGCTGCTTAAAACAGCTGTTGGCTGTATTCACCACCAACCATACTTCCAGATGGCGTTGCCAAACGAGCTGTCGTTAAATACAAAATTATAAATTAAATTTACTTAAACTAAAAATACTTCATTAACTTAATATTAACTTAATTAAAAAAATAAAGACATTATTTTCCTAAAATTAGCAAGATTGATAAATTCATATAACAAAATAGGAATTCAGATAAAATAGATGAAACATCATTTATGATTGCACAAATCACTAAAAAAATATATATGCTTATAAATAAAAATACACAATATAACACACTAGGAATTCAGATACAATGGAGGAAATATTATTTAAATAAACGTTGGAAATTCAATACAGCAATAATATATAGGTTTGTCGTGCCAAAAACGACCCTAGGACTTTTGGCGTCACAAATTACTTAATCTGAAACGTGCCACGTGTTTTGCAATTTCGGTTTTAACGAGTGAGATGTCAAGGTCCCTGTGCAGATTACAGTTCTTTACACACCATGATGCGGCAGTTATTTATTTTTTTCGGTGGCGTTGAATATTATCAATATTAAAGGCAGATGCAGTACCCCACATCTTCAATATGGTTTTTACAGTAAAAGCTTACAATCTAATTTAAGAACAGGGCTTTTATTCATAAGTATTTGTGCTGCTTTTAGTTTGATTTGAGTCAACTTTATGTCTAAGAAGACCACTCGTGTGTTTTGACATCAAGGATCTATATACCTTAATATCAACACAAGAAACCTTGGTTATCCATAATAACATAGCATACATAATGAAAAAAGAACGAAACAAAAGTTTACATTATCTTGACATCGCAATAACAAGAGGAAGTGAATATTAACACTTGACATTTATAGAAAATAGATATGAGTTCGTTTATAAGTATAATGAAAGTGCAGAAAGTTAAATCGGACATAATGCAGTGTTTCAAATGCAGTGGGTATAATCACAAGGCAGCTGAATGCAGAAATGAATTAGTATGCTATAAATGTCACGGCAATCATGAATCAAAGGAATGCACAGAGAAAGTTATTAATAAGTGCATAAACTGTGCAAGAGTGAATATAAGATTGAACCTTGGTCTAGATGAAAATCATTCAACAACAAATAGGGATTGCCCAGTTTTTCAAAATAAGCTTAGTGCAAAAAGAAGAAGAAGAGTTGGTTTAGTAGCATAACAATCATGGCAAATATATGGAATATATACGAATATACAAGGTTTACTTAATAATTTCAACCAACTGGAAATATTAATAGGAATAAAAAAAAACAGAATTTATAATCTTGTCAGAAACACACATAACCAAAGAAATCGATGAAACGGAGATCCAGCTTAATGGTTATAATCATCATAATTCTTTATCAACCTCAACCAGAACGGGGGGTGTAATAATATATTTTAAGAAGAAGTGGAAAGTAAGAAAAGTAGCTGAAAGGATTGTTGTTACCAAAAATATGGATTACAGCATACATGGCACATAATAAAAATAATAGATATATTGTAGCAGCTATAAAACCGATCTCCAAGCAGTGGTGAGCATGCATTTTTAGAATTATTTGCAAATGTAACGGAAGAAATAAGTGAACTGAACTGTGATATTATAATAGCTGGTGATATTAATATAGATTGGTGTAAACATAGCTTTTATAGAAATAAATTTAAGTATATTCTGGATGACAATGTACTAAAGCAGATAATAAGCGAATTTACAAGAGTGACACCGAACTCAAGAACACTAATAGACTATGTGATAACAAATACTCGAAACATTTCGGCACACATTAATATTTCAAATAAAATATCGGACCATGAGGCCATAGATATAATGATAAATTGTGGCAGAAACGTAACTAATAGAGAAACATTTAAACAAATTGAACTATTTAAATACAACAAAATCAAACTTAAACGAGAAATTCAAGAAATACGGCAAATAAACAGTGAATATGACATAAACAATATAGTAAATTTAAAAAAATTTTAATCTTTTTTCCTCCTACGTTTCGCCAGTATTTCCCGGCTTCTTCAGGGAGTATGTACATTTATTTACTCTTAGTACTATAAAATACCGGGAAATACCGGCGAAACGTAGGAGGAAAAAAGATTAAAATTTTTTCAATCTTATTCTAATGATCGACCAGTATAGCCGAGTTAATAGGACAATACAACGAGAATTAAGAAAACTACCCTGGTCTATTACCTTAACATATAGTAAATTTATTTGAAAAAAAGATGGAGACTGCAGTCAAAAAATTAACTAGAGTGAAAACTGTTAGAGAAAATATAGAGTGTATGTGGTTTAATGAGGAAATAAAGTGAATGGAAAGAGGAAAAATTAACAGATACCAAATAGCAATGTACGAGAACACAAATGAAGCGTGGTCGAATTATAGGGCGTTTCGAAATGTATACAGGGTAAAAATCCAAAACGAAAAGAGAAAATATATAAATAATAAAATAACGTCAGTCAAAGATCAGAAGGAAATGTGGAGACAAATTAAAAATCTAATCTTGAGAAAATGTGATAGTACAATCGAATCTGTGATATTTAATACATTAGAATATACGAATGAATATGAAATAGCCAATAATTTCAACAAATACTTTGTGACTAGTATTGAGTCAATTAGATCAAAAATAAATTATGTGCAATATATTCACCATCTACCTTTGATAACTTGTCAATTTAAATTTCGCTTAATATCGTTGGAAAATTTGGAGTTAATATGTAAGAATTTGAAAAACAAATCGGACTTTAAGAGAATAAATCGTGGAATGATGATTGATAACTGGAAAAAACTAGGAAAAGTATTGTTGGAATATTTCTAGACTTTAAAAGAGCTTTTGAAACTATTGATAGAAATATTTTGCTGCGAAAACTGTTTCATTACGGCATCAGAGACACAGAATTGAGATGGTTTCAATCATATCTAACAGAAAGGAAGCAAGTAACAAAAGTAAACGGCACAACGTCGAGTCCGATTTTGAATGAATACGGCGTGCCTCAAGGATCAATTTTGGGTGCATTACTATTCATAATATATATCAACGATATGCCAAGAGTATTGGAGAAATGCCAGATAATTCTTTATGCGGACGACACGCTAATTTCTGCAGAGGGCGAATTAGATCAGCAGTGCTATAACAACTTAAATTATGATATGGAAAATATAAAGAAGTGGCTAAATATGAACAAACTTAAATTAAATGAGACTAAAACCAAAATATGAGAAATAAACGCGAACACTAATGTTGTTTTTACGGTAAATGATCAAGTGATAGAAAAAATTAGCGATGTAAAATATTTAGGAATGATTATTGGTAAAGAACTAAAGTTTAACGCGCATATAAACTATATTTGTAAAAAGATTGAAAGGAAAATAAGTTTTTTTTTAGGAGAATAAGGAGGATGTTTGGCTTTAACAATTTTGCTGAATCATAATATTAAATTTATGTAATTGAATTGAAATGAATTGAACACCCTTAATATTATGCATTAAATTTAGTACGTTGTAAAAAATTAAATAGTAGTATCTTGTCTTGGGAAATTTTTGTAATAAGTGTTATACTTTGTAATAAGACTCCATTTTTTAAAAATAAACACTTTCGTTTTGAACACCGAACAAACAACATAGCGTACCAACTCTATAATATTTTCGTGGCGATATAATTTAAAATTTTTAATTAATTCGGTCATATTTAAAAGTGAAAAATATCACGGAACATTTTGGCGCCCGAGCAGGGACTGATTTGATTTAAAAATTAAAAAATATATCGCATACTAGAGTTGTATCCATTTTCGGTCGTAATACGGAATAATATAAAAAGTGATTGTGTTTTATATATTTAAAATTAACATTATAAAACATCATTAAACATTAAAAACATTAAAATTCTAAAGTGCTAACTAAAGTGCTAATATTTCCTAAACAAAACAATTTCAACATACCACCAATGCATTGCAATTGCTGCTTATGCCTAAAGGAAAAGGAAAGTTTAAACAAAAATAACCAGGTATTTAAGAAAAAATAATTTGGTGTGAGACTAGCGAAATAAATATATTTATATAACAATTTAATTATATTAAATAACAATTCAAAACTTTCGCAAGTTTATTCCACACAACAATTATTTTCTCTTACAATTTATTTCGGCTCTTAATAAAGTGAAGCAAAGAATAAATAAAAAAAAACAATACAGGGAGATTTTCTAATTTTATTTATTTCACAAAACCTTTTGCACAAATTATTTGAACAATACTCTTTTTTTGCCACATTATCACTCTCCTCGCTGTAATTCTGTAAATTTTTTTGTAAGGGAATAAATGAAAATTAATTTAATATTAATAAATAATACTTACCAGTTCTCACTTACCACACTCTATTGCATTTTGCTTTGTATTAATATTTATTTAATAATCGTTCTCTTTATTTAACCCACTGTTTCTGTGATCGATTACAATTTACATAAATTTGGTATCACTACTGCTTATGTTTGTGACGCCAGCAAAATAGAGAGTGGATAACCCAGCGAACATTTTTAACAGTGAATGGGGTAAAGTGAATTTACAAATTGAATAAAATAATTTTTACTAAAGTACTTGAAAGTAATATAATTGATAAAATTACATATTATCGTACCGTAAAATATTTATTAAAGCTAGAGGATTGAGTGGTTAGTAACGAAAGCAAAGGAACAATTGTTGGCAATATTTGATTGAAAATAAGGCAAGCCAATCTTGGGATTTATATAAGCGAAGTTTGTAGAATTTATTTGCTAAGTGGTAGTAACCCACAGGACAATTTAAGGGAAATATATTTTTTTCTGCTTTGAAAATTAAATTCATAACAGAACATTTTATTGGAAATTATTATTATTACTAGGCCTTTTGGAAGTCGTTTAATCCGGTTAGATCTCGAAAATTTCTTATTTCTAAGTAACGGAATAATTTTCTTGAGATCCTTCCATATATTTCTGATATATTTGAAATATCCTAGGCATTATTTACAATGCAAGCTAGTAAGAAAAACGGCAAGCCATCTACTATGGAGACTTTATTACAACAGAAAACTACTGTTTTAACTAATATGGAGCGTGTCCGGCGATCTTTAAGGGAAAAAACAATATCGTTGAATCCAATTGAATTGGAATGTCGCCTAGATATATTAAATACTTATATCGAACAGGCTATGACTTTTCAGTCTGAAATTGAGATATTGGACCCTAGTAACGATGAAAGATCTGCTGTGGAGGATTTATGCGTTTCGACGAAAAGTCTACTTTTAGCACATTTAACTCCAATTAGGAGACAAAGCTCACATGAGACCACAATTGGTTTCACACCTCACCATAGTAGCCTTCCGAAAATGAAGTTGCCGAAATTTAGCGGCAAGTATTCAGAGTACAAAAATTTTATAAGTTTGTTTGAGAGCCTTGTGGATAATGATATATCCCTTACAGAGATAGAAAAATTCAATCATTTAATTTCATGTTTGTCTGATGAAGCTCTGGGTACTGTAAAGGCTTTTCAAGTTACTGAACAGAACTATTCCAAAGCGTTGGCAAGTTTGAAGCGTGTTTATGATAACCCATGTCTTATATTTTTTGACAACATCAGACAATTATTTAACTTGCCAGAGATCACGAAACCCTCTTCGTCCGCTTTGAGGAGCATGATTGACACTGTTTCGGCTATTTACGATTCACTGCTATCTATTGGCGACGACAAGGCTATCACAAACGCAGTGATTATTCATTTAGTCATGATGAAGGTCGATTCAGTCACTCGGGCAAAATGGGAAGAGCAACTTAATTATGATAAGTTGCCCCTATGGAGTAACTGTGAAGAGGCTTTGAACAGGAGATATCAGCATATTTCAGCTGAAGAAGCTTCTAATGCAGTACCAAAGACTGATAGATATACGCGAAGAAAGAATGACAACAACTCTGGAAAAAATAACAAATCATTTTCATGTCAGGTTAAAACACAGCAGGACGGAATTAAATGTCTTTTTTGTAGGTCGATTGGACATTATGTTTCAAGTTGCCCATCCTTTTCGGCCATTCCTGTTCAACAAAGATTTAATTTCGTTAAGGGTGTACCCGCTTGTATAAATTGTTTAAGACAGGGTCACACGGTCACGAAATGCAAGGCATCGAGATGTCGAGTATGCAATCGCTCACATCACACACTTTTGCATCAATACAATACAACCAATGGGCAAAGTGTAGATGCGGCAAGTTCTAGTTCCAGCCAGCATGCATCTGTCAATATTTCATCCTCTACTGGGGATAATGTTATCTTGGCTACGGCTTTAGTGAAAATAAGAGATAGATCGGGACAATATGTATATGCTAGGGCGTTATTGGACTCTGGTTCGCAAATAAATTTTGTGACTGAAGAACTGTCGCAAAGATTAAAATTGGATAAACAGGAAAGTAATCTCAGCCTAGTGGGCGTAGGAAAAACTAATTCCGCAGCTAAGTTCAAGATTCAGGCTACAGTGAGGTCTCGGGTGAACACCCATGAATTCTCTTCTGAGTTTTGGGTTCTCCGATCGATCTCCGGCTATCAACCAGACAGGGTTATTTCTACGGCTAGCTGGAACATTCCTAATGATATTGAACTTGCTGATCCATACTTTTTCAAACCACAGAAAATTGATATGTTGATCGGCGCTGAGATATTCTTCGAGTTGTTATGCGTTGGCCAAATTAGAAGGAGTCCCGACATCCCAACAGTTCAGAAAACTCTTCTGGGTTGGGTTGTGTCCGGTAAATGCGAACATAAGACTCCTCGCATCGAATCGTGCCATATTAGTACGTGTGAGAATATCGAAACTGAGGAAACTCTTGATAAAATTGTTCAGAGATTTTGGGAACTAGAAGAGGTTCCCAAAGAAGTTAATGCTTTATCGTCGGAACAGCAATTATGCGAGGAGAATTTTGTAGGAACTGTTAAACAACTGCCGTCTGGTAGATTTCAAGTGTCACTTCCTTTCAAAGGTGACCCTAATAAATTGGGTTCCTCTTTTGACACAGCTAGGCGACGTTTTCTTTCGCTTGAACGAAGGCTGTCAAAAGATTTGAAAATGAAAGAGATGTATAACAATTTCATGAAAGAGTACATTGACTTAGGACACATGACTATTACAGACGGAAAAATTCCTAATTGTCCGCACTACTTCGTACCACATCAGTGTGTACTACGTCCAGAAAGTATATCAACAAAACTTCGAGTGGTATTTGATGCTTCGTGTCGAACTACCACACAACTTTCACTGAATGATATTTTAATGATTGGACCTACAGTGCAAGAAGAGTTATATTCTACGCTTCTTCGGTTTCGATTGCATAAATACGCTGTGACCGCAGACATTGAGAAAATGTACCGTCAGATTTTAATAAATGAATCAGACAGAATATTCCAACTAATTCTTTGGCGTGAAAAAGAATCAGACAGACTTGAAATTTATTCATTGAATACAGTGACTTATGGCACATCGTCCGCACCATTTTTGGCAATACGCTGCTTGGTGCATTTAAGTGATCAATTTAAGGGATCATTACCAATTGGATCTAAAATTATCCGTAGAGATTTTTACGTTGATGATTTGCTAACTGGAGCAGATTCAATTGAAGAGCTTAATGCCACACGTAAAGACGTCACAAAAATACTGCAGTCAGCAGGGTTGAATTTAACAAAATGGGTTTCTAACTACGAGTCGGTTACTGGAACTAACGTGGTTAAGAAGACTCTCCTCGACACAGAAGATTTTAAGAAGGCGTTGGGTACATATTGGCTGCCAAGAAGAGATGTTTTCAAGTATCAGTTAGATGATACATTTTACACACTCAAGGCAACAAAGCGAAATATTTTGTCTGTGTCCGCCCGACTGTTTGATCCTCTTGGGCTTTTGTGTCCGCTGGTAGTAAAAGCCAAAGTTCTACTTCAAGAACTTTGGTTACGAAAATTGGATTGGGATGAATCGATTCCTATGAATCTTCATAAATCCTGGGAGAATTTCAAGGAAAATTTATCGAAAATTGATATTATTGAAGTTCCCCGCCATGTGTTGACAACTACACACTCTTATTACCAAATTCATGGATTTTCAGACGCATCAATTAGAGCGTATGGCTGCTGCATTTATATTCGAAGTAGAGTGAATGGAAACATTTCCTGTCATTTGCTAACGGCAAAATCGAAAGTCGCTCCTTTGAAAACTAAGTCGCTACCGCGGCTTGAGCTGTGCGCAGCACATTTGTTGGCCAAGTTATGGGCCAAAGTTAGGGCTATTTTGACATGCGGCATTGAAAGTGTTATTTTTTGGACCGATTCCGAAATAACACTACACTGGATAAAAACACATCCATCAACCCTATCCACGTTCATTTCGAATCGTGTGGCGGAGATTCAGGAACTGTCTGATCAGACAACGTGGCGTCACGTTCCGTCAAAGGACAATCCTGCTGACATCGTTTCAAGGGGTTGTAATGTTGATGATCTCAATGACTCAATTTGGTTCACGGGCCCGGTATTTTTGCTCAATGAGAGTAACGACTGGCCAATTAATCAACATTTTAAGTTGAATGATGAACAGTTGTCATTAGAGAAGAAGAAGGTTAACGTGTTTCTTGCTGTTGACGAACCAAATCCCATTATAGAGCTAGTTAATAAACATTCATCCTATTTAAAGTTGATTAGAGTGTTTTCGTATGTTTTAAGATTTGTTCATTTATGTCGGAGCAAAAACTATAAAATTACGAATAGTAACCCAACAGTAAAGGAAATTAATTTTTCATTTCTAAAAATAGTTGAAATTATTCAGTCACGGGAATTTTCCAGTGAATTTGAAAATTTACGGAAATCTCGGGTCCTACAGTCTAACTTGCAGAAACTAAACCCTTTTATTCATGAATTTGAGGAAGAAAATCGAAAATGCTCACTTTTAAGAGTCGGCGGGCGATTGCTCAATGCGGCAATCTCGTACGATGCAAAGTTTCCCTTGTTACTGCCTAGCAAATGTCATTTTGTGGCCATTTACTTACGTTACTTACACTTTGAGAACTGTCATGCGGGAGCAAAAGCATTAGTTGCTCTTCTTCGGGATAAAATTTGGCTTATAAATGCCAAAGAAGAATGCAGTCGAGTGGTGCGTAAATGTATTCATTGTTTCATGTATAAACCGAAACTGATGAGTCAAATAATGGGAAACTTGCCCGCTGATAGGGTGAGAGCTCTACGGCCTTTCAAAATATGTGGCGTAGATTTTTGCGGTCCGATTAACGTAACTTTAAAAATTCGCGGCCGTCCACCCATTAAAATGTATATAGCTGTGTTCATATGCTTCACTTCTAAGGCCGTTCACTTGGAACTGGTTAATGATTTAACTTCCGATTGTTTTCTTTTATGTCTTAAAAGGTTCATCGCCAGAAGAGGGATGCCGACGAAAATTTATTGCGACAACGCCACCAATTTCGTCGCAGCCAGTCGGGAAATACGAGAGGCCAGAGGAGAAATTTTACAACAAGCCGAATCGTTCGCCATCAACAGAGGGATGGAGTTCATCTTTATACCACCCAGGGCACCGCACTTCGGCGGGCTATGGGAAGCAGCGGTCAAGTCAGCCAAGACCCTAATGTTGAAAACCGTTGGCAGCACGCTCTTGACAGCGGACGAGCTGGCAACATTGCTCGCAGAAATAGAAGCCGTACTCAACTCGCGCCCAATTTGCCCCAACAGCAGCGATCCCAACGACGGAGAAGCGCTCACACCAGCCCATCTGTTAATAGGAGAGAGCCTTCGAACTCAGCCCAACGAATATCAGCTAGAAGAGTCGGCCAAGCTACAGTACTTGAAGAGATGGCAGCGTATTTCCGCACTCAAGCGGGTGTTCTGGCGATCTTGGGCGAAAGACTACGTCCTGAGCCTGCAAGTGAGAACCAAGTGGTCCGACGAAATGCTCAACGTCGCCGTCGACAAAATCGTCGTCGTACACGACGACAATCTTCCGCCAATGCAGTGGCTGACGGGTCGAATAGTAGCCGTGTTTCCAGGCCAAGACGGCAAGGTTCGGGTAGCGGAAGTGAAAACTAGAAGCGGTATCCTGAGGCGGCCAATCCAAAAACTAGCAGTGCTTCCTGTTGATTGAAGACCCTTGGTCCTTCAATGGGCCCGGCATGTTTGGCTTTAACAATTTTGCTGAATCATAATATTAAATTTATGTAATTGAATTGAAATGAATTGAACACCCTTAATATTATGCATTAAATTTAGTACGTTGTAAAAAATTAAATAGTAGTATCTTGGCTTGGGAAATTTTTGTAATAAGTGTTATACTTTGTAATAAGACTCCATTTTTTAAAAATAAACACTTTCGTTTTGAACACCGAACAAACAACATAGCGTACCAACTCTATAATATTTTCGTGGCGATATAATTTAAAATTTTTAATTAATTCGGTCATATTTAAAAGTGAAAAATATCACGGAACAGAGGAATATAACAGTTGAAACGGCGATAAACATTTATAACACAATAATTAAACCGCATTTTCAGTTCGGTTCCACGATTATATATTCATGCTGCACTAAACAACAAGTAGAGCGATTACAGAAACTGCAAAACATGGCCATGCGGACAATACTGAAATGGAATAGGTACACATCGATCAATTTCATGCTAAGCGCGCTAAAATGGTTGAACATAAGGCAGAGGATTGCAATCAACACAATAAATTTTATACGGAAAATGAGAATGGGTCAAGCACCAGAATATTTAACAGAACAAATATCGTATGTAGGGGATGTTCAATCACATCAGCTAAGGAATAATGGCAGCTTTAGGATTGAGCGGGTGACAACTACAGCAATGCAGAGGAATTTATTCTACAAGGGCTTACAACTTTACAATAATCTTCCGACCCATGTGAAGAATGAGCAGAACCCACATCAATTTAGAAAATATATAGCATATTTTGTTAAATATAACTTATTGTGATGTATACATATCTATAGATGTTTAAAAAAGTATTTTTAATACTAATAATAACATTGAATAAAAAAAAAAAAGAAACCATCCACAGCACTTCGAATCACCCTACCCAACATTAACTAGCAGCATTTAGACATATGATATACAGACATAAAATAATCCCACTTAGTCCGAACAAATACAACAATCAACTCGACACAATTTACACCATAGCTTAAAACAACGGCTACAAACCAACTACTATCAACAAACTCCTGAGACAATATAACACTAAAAACAGGAATAAAGAAGACAAAGTTTTAATCGATACAACACGATGACATACTTTTACCTACACAGGACCAAAAATATATAGATTAACGAACCTTTTTCACAAAGAAGGTTTACTCACGGTACTAAAAACCAGCAACATTCTGAAACGCAATATCAGGACACCGACAGAAACAACTGTAAAATTTTATTCCAGCGGAGTATACAGGCTTACTTGTACCTGTAAACAAACTTATATAGGATAAACTGGACGAACACTAAAAACAAGATTTGCAGAAAACAAACGGTCATACAAACGAAAAAGAGAAGATTCCAACTTTGCATAACACCTTGGTGGACACATACTTAGGGAAATAGATGAGTGTATGACCTAACTGAGCCTAGCAAAAGAGGACGAAGACTAAACGTGTTTGAAAACATGGATATCTAAAAACATTTTTAGACGCAATTTTCACGCCACTTAAATAAACTAATCATAAATTCAAACAAACAAAAAACCCTTAGACGGGCACACGTACCTGTACAATAACAAAAGACGATAATATTAAAAATTAATGAAAGGCCAGATGGCTGACATTATAAGTATGTAGGCAGATACGACAATTATTCGATAAATACCTGGACCAGAAATACCTACTCACTAGTATGTGTTACAACATTGCAGGCAGGACGTTAAGAGAAGGAATTGAAAACGGTAATTGTAAATTTATTTCACAGTTGATCAGAGTTAACGTGTGATTAGATTGACATCCGCGCGTGGCCATGAAGCCTTAATCAGATGGTGGATCAAACCACTGCATAATTTGGAACGTCATGCTCGTCCTAGGAAGCCGAAGCTATAATTCTATGCAACAGAACTTTCTAGTTGCAACTTTGATGATTCCAGAGCAGGGCTGCAAATCATCACTCCATGCTTAAGAGTTGGAGACTTTCCAACTCCTGTCCAAAACACATGTCTAGCATGCTCACTGGACTGGATCATTCACTTAGGGCGTCATTAACAGTGAGATGATCCTGGCCACCATAATAACCATTATACTGTAATGGGGCCGCGAAACCACAACCACCACGATACTCCCATATAGGGGCCAACCTCAGTAATCAGCCAGAGAACTATTAAATGTCTAAAGAGACAAATAATGAACTCTGCGAGCTTACTGATTCTCGTGGAATTAAGTGAAGTTTCCAGTTGTACCCCTGCTGACTTCAGGGGGCTGGGTTCCCTTTTTCCCCCAGTTGCACTGTGCCTAGATAGTCGAAGTTCTATAAAGACCATATATATGTGCCCCCGGGGGTTTGATCAGAGTTAAATAAAGAATCAAAAAATCTACAACAGAATTTGAGTTTCGAAATTGTAAATATACAGTTATGCAACAAAACTCCATTATGAACGTTAGCGGTTTTAATTTCGCAAATTGTTTCTTCAGAAAATTATAAATGAAAAACTCTTTCGAAATGAATTATTTTCCTCCAAATTTCTAATTTATTTTTGAGGTTATTAAGTTCACTTTTATTTTATATCCGTTCTTAAATGGGAATGTGAAAAGGAAAAACGAAAACAAATCGGTTCGAATAGTTAATATGGAATTAAAGCTTTCCGATCGGAATCTATTATATGCCTGATAGTTCTAAAGCTCTGAGCCGATTATACCTAATTAATTATAAATAAAGTGGAATGAAGGCATAAATTAATAATATGGTTTTTTAAATTATTTCATCGAATTATTTGAAACACTCTTGTTAAACTACTGTTCGGCATTATTTTAAAGAGATATTAATTATCGTTAAAAAAATAAAAATTTATAATTTAATGTAAGCACAAAAAATTGCAGGTATATTAAGCTAAGGATATGGGATAATTTATCATCTAGGTCATCCGGAAGTTCAGAATCAAATGTAATTCTTTAATAATGTTTAAATGTTTTCCTTGACAAATTAAAACAATGGCTACCACGACAAACAAGTACAAGCTTATAGTTAAATATTAAGTATACATAAAGTGTATATGTATAAATAAACGCCAACAAAAATATTCTCTTTCTCTCTACTCACAACAATAATTATATTGTTGTAATTATTTACATTGTATTTATTTACATAAGGTTTTGTGTTGTATACTAAATTGACATTAAATTATGAAGCAAAACAAAGTTGATGATTAAAATAATAAAAAATATGTTTTCAGTCGTCTGTTTATTTATATTCAAGGCAGTATAAAAATTATAATTAAAACATTGCTGGTAAAGGGTGTTATTTATAGAGGTATAGAGTTTTGAAATTGAATAAAGCAAAGATGAGTTTTTCAGATTGATAGTAATTGAATTTATTGGAAAGATGATTTTCTGGCATTATAATTTAGATATGATTTCTGGCATATAAATTCCACGGCTGGCTCGGTACAATTTTCTAAGGCATTTAAAGCCGCATATGTGCTATAATGTGACGAATGTTGTCCTTAATAACTGTTTTGGTCTTATCAGCATAAGTTCCCCCCGGGGGCACATTATAGTCTTTTTGGAACCTACTATTCCATTTAGATTGGTGTCTTGCGGGGTAAAAGGGAGCCCAGGCCCCTCAAAGGCTAGTAGGAGTCACCTGGACAATCCACATATTTCCACGGGAAATCAGTTGCCCCAGAGTACACTATTTGTTCTCTTTAGACAATGATGTGTTCTGACTGGTTATTGAGGTTGGCCCCTATATGGGAGTATCGTGGTGGTTGTGGTTTCGGACCCTCGTGAGAGTTTGTGGGTCGGATCATTCAAATTAACACAATGAATGGTTCAGGTCCAGTGAGTATGAATGCTGGCGTGTTCTTGATAAATAAGAGCTTCATGCGTTCTGGACCAGGAGTTGGAAAGTCTCCAACTCTTTAGCAAGGAGTGAAGGCTGCGGCCTACTTCGGGCTTTTGAAATTGCTACTAGAAGTGACCGGAGGATATACGTATTCGATGGCCTTCTAGGGCGTGGTTGCTGTCCAATCAACCAAGTGGTTTGACCACCATCTGATTATGACTATATAGTCGATGCAGATGTAAATCAAATCACGCTTTATCAGCGTAAGTGGTTGTGGTTTCGCGGCCCCATAAGAGTCTATGGTTATATGGTGGCCGGGTTCATTGCACCTTTAATAACACCTTCCTGGTGAAATGTTCCCAAATCCAGTGAGCATGCTAGACATGTGTTCTGGACAGGAGTTGGAAAGTCTCCAACTCTTTAGCAAGGAGTGATGATTTGCAGCCCTGCTCTGGAATCATCGAAGTTGCAACTAGAAAGTTCTGTTGCATAAAATTATAGCTTCGGCTTCCCAGGACGAGCATGACGTTCCAAATTATGCAGTGGTTTGATCCACCACTTAAGGCTTCATGGCCAGGCGCAGATGTAAATCTAAACACACAGTTATCAGCGTAGAGACTTCACATGTCACCATAGAAAATTGTCTAGCTATGCGGTCTAGCTGCAACAAATGTATTGCTAGGCTCTCTGATTGAAACCATAGCTCCTGCACATCATAGTTTTTTAATTTATAAACATAAAAAGTCAGTAATCATAGATCTATAGCGATCACCATTGATTGTCACTTTCTGTCCAACATCGTTTTTAAAAAAGTACGAACAAATGATTCTATCAGCCCATAAAGCATAACAAACAATCAGTTTTTCTAGATGTAACGGTATCTCAACATACACTTAAGGATTATCATAACACAAAATATAGCAGTTTTGTTTATTGACGTATCCATTCAAACAAAAGTAAGCTTCATCGCTAAAAAAACATTAGCTTCTGAAAATCGGGTTCAACGGCAATCTTGCTTTGGGCCCAATTTTTAAATTTAAAAGCGTAGCTCAGGCGCCAGTCTATTGAAACGCTAAATCAAACTAAATCATAAATTACTTGATAACTGACAAAATTGCCGTAATATAAACATAACTAAAAATCTATACTTCTATAAAAACACCCATAATTTAAGCAATATTTATATTGTTACGAAGATAAGTTGTTGAAGTTTTCAAAAAAAATAATTATTAGTAAAAAAGTAAACGAAATGACCTATTGTGTGTTTTACGGAATGCGTAGTTTTATAATAGTTAAATAACATTTTTTAAGAAATTCTACGAAATAAGATAAACAACAGAGAATAAAAACAACTAATACAGAACAAACAAGCGCTTACGCTGAATGATAGTAACAACAACAATATGGGTGATGGTAAAGTAGAATATTCTGGTATATGCGAGAACCGCTTAAAACAACTATATAAGCAACACTTACTGGGCAAATGATTTAATTGGAGCTGAGACATCATTCAGAAAAAAACAAAAAAATTATATGGCATCTTTAAGGCTTTAAGTTACCATCCTGTTTATTTTGTGTTTATTGTAAATAAATAAATCGTTCAATTTAATTTAAAACTCTAGAGTGCTGTGTTAAAATTTTGCAATAAAATAACTCAATATAACAAAATGTTTACTAAAAGGAATAAACGTAACAATATTTTATAATATTTCTTTTGTTTATTATTCTTCTCCTTTATATTTGAAAAAAAAATAAAGCAAAAAAATTAGTTAGAAAATTTGCTTACATTTAAAAAGCTTTTTAAAATTTATTATTTTATTGATTATTGGCGTTTTGTTTATCGTGTTAATTTTTTTGCACATTAAGTGAATAGTCCCCTAAATAAGTGAACTCAATTTTAATTAATTTTAATTAAGCTCTAAATGTTTTAGTGGAAAAACGTACAAGTTAAATGGGCGTAGCAAATACATATCTACGTTAAGAGAACAATAAATATTTTTTTTTCACTTTTACATCTAGTTGTATCTATTGTTACGAAGATGATTTCTTTAAGTTTTAAAAGAAAATAATTATCAGCAATTTTATTTTTCGTGCTTGATTCCTTTAAATAAATATTTCACGAAATATTTATTACAAAAATTTTTATTAAAAAATAAACATTTTATGATATTCTCATAAAACATTTATTCCAATAAAAATATTTGAAATGTATTACTGCGGGGGAGAGCACATCCATATTGCAATTTCACTATTGCAATAAAATAAAAAAAAAAAATAAAATAATTATCCGTAAAAAAAGTAAACGAAATGATTTATTGTTTTACAAACTGCGTAGTTTTCTAAGAAATCTTATACACACAAGATAATAACAACATGCTTTTAAGAAATTCTATGAAATAAGATAAACAACAGAGAACAAACAAACAATAAACAACAGAGAAAAACAACTAATACAGAATAAAACAAAACACACAGCCAAATAAGTGCTTACACTGAATGATAGTAACAGCAACAATGTGGGTTGAAGTTAAAGTAGAATGTTTTTCTATATCCGAGAAGCGCTTGAAACTGATATATAAGCACCACTTGCTGGGCAAATGAATTCTTTCAAGTTGAATTATCATTGAGTAAAGACAACAAACTTACCATCGTGTTTACTTTGTGTGTATTGAGTGTAAGTACATCGTTTAATTTAATCCAAAACTCTAAAGTGTTGTGCTATTATTTTGCATTAAAAGAACTCAATAGAACAGTACGTTTATAAAAAGCAATAGATTTTAGATATTAAGTGATTATTTTTGTTTAATTTTATATCTATTAATTTTGATAAAAAAAATTTTAACTATTATAACCAGCTTTACCTTATATAATATGCTCCCTAACGGGTTGAACAGAGCAATCAACAAAATGGCCATTGGCTATTATGCCTATCAATCAATTTAAAAAACTGAAATGAAAAGTAGCAATAAATAAGTTTCATTGCTGTTTTTTTTGCTTTACAATTGGACCTGCTGTCGGTGTGAGTTCTCATTTAGTCGTTTAAAACTGGTCATCGTTTTACAGTCTTTTCCATTGTGTTTTTATTATAATTATTAATAATGTTTTTTTGTAACAACTTATACATGAGTTTTAAGTATTCATTATTCAAACCAAAAATATATAAAAATGAAAACGCGACTGGAAAAAATTACAATATTTAAAAAAAATTTAACAATTCCAACGTTTCAACAGCATATATAAATTTTATTTATGTACTTAAAATACTGATATACATACTCGTATACATGTACAATTTGCATTCTTTTGAATTCATACTTACAATTGTATAATTGTGTTTGGAAAAATCGTAAAAAAGTTGTTAAGTTTGCACTCGTATGTGTTGAAAAGTGTGAAATACTCAAATTAAGCTGTTAAAATAAAACGGAAATGTTTTACAAGTGTGACGAAAAATGTTTAAATTAAAAAAATATAATTTTTATTGAATTATTATGCCTGCATTTATGATTTATTAGAGCGATTTATTTTTTAAGCCAATAATTAATAAAATAATATTGTAATGAGAAATGTAAATGTTTAAAATAAACATTTTTATATATAAATAGAATTTAAATTTTTCTTCGAAAATAATTTTAATATAAAGAAAAAAAGTGGTCCAGGGCCCCTTAAAAGTTTTATTTAATTTCAGAACAAAAAAAATTAATTATAATTTTAAAATAAATAAATCAAAAAATTTAGTAAATTTTATATTTTTTTTCGGAGCAGTACTCAGTGGAACCCGTATGCAATGCATTGTACCACAAGTAGGAAATTAGGTTATGGGGAGAAGAAAATAGGGAGTAGTGTCTGTGGACATTTACTTTGAATTCTTCTATATTGAAATGACAGGAAAGGCCTCTGGAGGGAGTTTATTCCATATACGAACTGTTGTGCTAAAAACGAAGTTTCCCTGTAAAGCGTAGTGCCATTCATTGGCTAAATGCAGGCGCATTCAACGAAAATCCAGTTAAATGCAAAAAAGTGCGTTCCCTAATTTCTCTAGAGCACTTACTGTTGTAGTAACGATAAATAATAACGAAAATACAATCCACATTGCGTCGATGCTCTAAAGAATCAATAGAGTTGGACACCCTACTGTTCCCAATAAGCCTCTTGGCCCTCTCTAGTATGCGGTCGAGCAACTCCAAAATAGACTTTATGGCACTGGCCCAGACATGAAAGCTGTATTACATTTTTGGAAGGATGTAGGTGGTATAAATGGAACGAAAATCGTATTGAGATAAGTATCTCTTACAACGTTTTAGAACTTGAAAGCTTCTTTAGAAACCTGCAAAATATGCTTAGTCTACCAAATATCACACAGAATTTTCATGCCAAAAACATCAATAGCTTCCGATTCCTTAATACTTATATCACCCATAGTAACAGCATGCAACATTGAATCTTACGGGCACTAAAATCGACTCTATTAATACGAATCCATTTGGCGATTGTTGGAAGATTGTAATTGAGCGTATTATTCATGTTTTGCATTTTGGAACCCAACTCCAACTGTATCGTTTTATTACTAAATGAATACGAATGACAAATGGTGCTGTCATCTGCGAAAGAAAATAAAAAATAGAGTAGGAGAAAGAACAGAGCCTTGCGGTACTCATGCATTAATCTTGGAGGAGTAGCAAAAGAAAGCACGAAACAGCTCCTTGTACAGATTTTTCCCTCGCTTTAGTACATTGGCACAGGAAGATCTTGCCCTTTTGCATAGCGAATCGGTGTCTGCGATTTTGTTTCTACGTCAGACACTGAAAGGCTTCTCTCTTGATTTGACTGCACTTTTGCACGCCTGATTAAACCAAGACTTCAATCAGATTTTAAGCGAAATTTTTTTTGAATGGAATAAAAGTTTTCATTCCAAACAAAATGATGTTTAAACTATTAACGCCTTGTAATCGACATTAATGTCCAAGAAACATACCAACGAGCTTTTTTATAAATATATTTTAAACGTTTGGTAGCTGACCTTGAAACTTTGTGAAGCGCCGAATATGAAAAGCAGGCGAAGATGGTGCAGTAATTGGACTTAACGAGAGTTGGACAAACATTACCTTAATACTTTTGGGGGTGTGAAATAAAAAAAAGTTCGAGTGTATTTTTCTGGTACCCTTCAACATAGGAATCTGTGTTGGCTCATTCACTAATTGCGTAAGGCAAATAACTCAATGGCAAAGCCATATTCTTACTATGGTAGTTTAAGTAGTACGACATATCCTGTATGATTTTCAAGTGTCTGCCTGAAACGCTATAAAGATGAAGAACTTCATTTTATTATTTGTAGCGTATTGTTTAAGTTTTAAAAGAAAATAATTATCAGTAAAAAAGTAATTATTCTAATTTCCATCGCAATTGACTTTAATCAATCAATCCATATTGTTTATGCTTATGTAGGACTCTGCACACATTGTAGTAGTCATGATTATTTATCCGAAAATATAAAATATTTAGAAATGATTTATGCTCTGTAACATTTGCTGGGATAATAATGGTGAATAATTTAAGTTCTACGTTTAAGTGTTACATATCCTGATAATTCGGAAGCGTTAGTTGTATAATGAACAATATATTTGACATGTTTAAAATCCAACTAATATCGCTATAATATCTATGTTTTCAGCTACATAAGCTTGCAATTCTAAAAATTCTGACCGAAATTAATATATTGTTACATATATTCCTTTTAATAAACGTTTTGTTATATTGAGTTATTTTAATGCAAAATAATAATACAGCACTTTAGAGTCTTAAATTAAATTAAACGATTTATTTACTTTCAATGCATACAAAATAAACACGATGGTAATTTTTTTCTCTTTACTCAACGATGTTCCAATTTGAATTTATTCATTTTCCCAGCGGTTCTCGCATATACAAGAATTTTATACTTTAAATCCACCCCCTATTGTTGTTGTTATTATCATTCAGTGTTCGTTGGTTTTGTTTTCTGCTGCTATTGTTATTTCGTAGAATTTATAACAAGCGTGTTGTTGTTGTCGTAAAGATTTCTTAGAAAACAGCGCAGTTTGTAAAACACACAATGGGTCATTTCGTTTACATTTTGTTTACTAATAATTAGTTTCTTTTAACATTTTATATTGACGATTTAAGCTGTGTCATAAAAAATTGGGCAGTTGGAATGGGTAAACCGATCAAGTATTTTGATAACATTAAAAGTATGATTTTCTACGTGCGAATAACTAACAGCTGCGTTCATAGTTGAATGAGCTCAACGCTATTTCAAATACTATTCAGAATAAGAATGAAAAACAGTTAAAGCGACAATAGAAGATGTTAAAAGAGGGACTTCTCCATCAGCTTAAAGACGAACGTTGAAAAATTCATAATAATATATTGAAGCTTTTAATAAACAATATTACAAAGATTTCGACAAAAACTGCAAAGTTTCAAATAGTTATCACATCAATAATTTAATTCTTTTAAAGGGATAACAATTCGGAAAAAAGAAATCTAGCAACAAAACTATAGGATATATATGATTCAGAAGGATAAACCAAACAAGGTATACAAAGTCGTCAAAAGCAGCTGATATTGAAAGCCTATATAAAACTTCGACCAGTGCTGATTATATGAAGCTATGGTTGAATGTAGGATAGAAACCATTAACAGTTAGAGGATGTAAGAGAAAAGAAGTTAGTAATAGTGTGTATTTAACAGTGCTTAAGTTGTAAAAACTAAACTTTTGCAAATTGCTTATTATTTATAACATTATTTTAGTGGAAAAGGCTCAAAGCTCTGTAATGATAAAATTTTAGTAAATAAAATTTTATAATAAATTTTACTAAATAAAATGTTATAAATAAAATTAAACTCTAATAAATAATTAATAAAAAATAAAATATTTTATTATTACTATTATTAAAAATAAAATTCTTTGAATTTTCGTCAAATACTAAAAAGCCTGTGCAAAATATTATAAATTGTATGCTTTCTGTAGCGTTTACTAGAACTTTTAAAGTATGTATATATTGTTACATTTATAGCTTTTATAACATTTTGTTATTGTAAAATAAATAACACCAGATTTTAGAGTTTTAAAATTAATTACGGGTTTATTTACTTTAACAACACACAAAGAAAGATTTGTACGTTGACACTACACAACAATTTACTAAAGATGCAGGTCCTTACTTCACGGGGTTTAGGTTTTAACTAACTAACTAACCACTCAGATGCTGTCTTTTATATTTGTCCGCTAGATGTCTAGAAATATAAAGAATTTTCTACTTTCTTTGTATCACATTTTGTTGTTCTTATGTTATTTATAAAATGTATAGGCGCTTGTTGGTTTGTGTGTATTTTTGTTTTTATGCTGGTAAAGTTTCTTCCTGGAATTTATTTTAAGATATATAGTTGTTGTTGTCTTGTGTGTATTAGTTTTCTTAGAAAGCTACGCAGTTAGTAAACAGCATACCCAATTGTTGTTTTCTTGCATATATAAAATTTCTACGCAGTTTGTAAACAGCGTACCAAGTTGTTTAGTTTATTATTTAATCATTCTCTTTTAAAACTAACGCAAGACGCATCTATAACAATAAGTTTAAACACAACACTTGTTAGTAATTTAATTGTTTTTTTTAAAGCTTGAATTAAACTTTAGATTTAGTTTTAAAATAAATATTCATAATTTTTCTATTTAAATTAATAATCGCCAATTGTAAATTTTCTCTTAAATTATCAATATAATTATTGACATCATCAGTATTTAACGTTTACAAATTAGCCAATCATGTCAAATATGCAAAATTGTTTAATCTTTTCGTTTTATTTCAAATTGATAATTTAAATTATTTGGTATTTATTTTAATGCATAGAAATACATCTGATTAAATTTTTATATGAAAACGTGTTTTGCTGTGTATAATACACATTTTGTATATTAAATTTTCTATAATTAAAACTGCATGTAGATGCATATATATATATATATATATATATATATATATATATATATATATATATATATATATATGTATACATGTATGTATGTATATATATATGTATACAGGTGCGTGTGTGCGAATTTATATATTTTTATTTACAATTGTTATAATTAAAATTGATGTTTTTTTCGTTTATATTATGTTGTTGTTGTTTTTGCTACTGTTTATAAACCAAATTGTTGTAAGGTATTGTAGGGTATGCTTTTAACTGTTAAAGACTATTTATTGAAAATTACAAAACAAATTTCATTCGATAAAATTGTCGCTACGAATACGTACATAAGTATGTATGTCTGTATGTACATGCGTTCACGTTTAAATAAATGAACTTAAGCGTATAGACATTGTTATGGCAGGAAAGTTTGTTATGCAAATAATTTTAATATTTATAGAGTTAAAGCAATGCATTTCTACACTCATAGAAATGCATGCTATCATTCGGATTTATCTTAAATAACATAGTAGAAATAAACGTTATAGCTGCAGTTGGAAACTTCAAAATTTCTATACGATAGTTGTCATCACATTAACCCGTTTGCAGATGTCAATGTTATAGCATTTAATTTCATAATGATGTAGAATAACTTGAATGGCATAGCGTCAGGTTTTATTCATTTAATTTTATGCAACACTAAGTTTTTGTAATTAATACACATTCTAAAATAGTGACTAATTAGCTATTTTCATATTATTTTATCTTGCGCCATGGATTTTCAAATTTCCTTAACCCGGCCTAGTTAAAAAATACAAATATCAGCTATAACAACGTGGATTTTATAATAGTCATTGTAAATAACGTTTAAAATACGATGTTCTGTCTACTCCTCTAACATTTGTCTGATCAGATTTCAGATATTGCAACTGGTTTCAAAAATAGTTGCGTGTATATTTTTAGTGTCCTCGAACGATATTCTATTTTCCGAAATAAACATTTTTAATACTAAATATATCAAAAGAGAAGGTTGCTAAAGTATTCTATATTCTGTTCTTTTTAGACAAATGCCAGAAAGTTTTTCTGGTTTCATGGCTTCAATTAGTTCTCCCAAAATAATAATAACAAAGCTACACATGAGAAACTGTAATACAGTAAACAATGCTACACACCTAAAAGCGATAAAATCGCAAATTTTTTCATAGAACGCCAAATAGGCACCACTAACTAGTTTTCCAGCGAAATAAATAAAATTGCTAAACAATTTTCACATTGTTTTTGAACGTATGAATAATGCACGTTGCAATACAATATTAATCATACGTATGAATTACATTTGCATAAACGATTTGATACAATTAGATTCCACATAATTTTCGTGAAACGTAGTGATTTTAAAATAAACGTTTTGATCACCATTTTCCATATGAACAATAAGGAAACAGTAATTCTGCTCAAAATTTTTTGAAAAATTTAAATGTTAATAAAAGATATTTTCTCCACAGAAAAATAAAAACGTGATCTCAAAGCAAAAAAATATAACGCAAATTGAAACTACGCAAAGTAAATTTTCTATAGCAAAACATGTAAAAATCGAAGATATGGTCCAGAGTTGGAAAATACTGCTCTTTAAAAACAAAAAAATTAACAAAGTAAACATAAAACAAAAATAAAGACGTATTCAATCAAAATAAACTAATCTAATTAATTAATTTATGCAAAACAAATTTAAAATTAATTGCTGTTTGATGAGTCCTTAGTGGGAGATGTTGTAAGTCGTTTTTCTTTTCCAAAAAAAAAGGTTCGATATTTGCTGAAGAACGTAAAATAAATTTCCTTGTAGCAATTGATATTCGTAGCTACTGCCTGTGACACTTTAAAACTCCTTCCGCTATCAGAGTCGTTTTTTTTTATATTTCTCAATGGCTGCGTCAGACAAATACATCGCTTTGGATATTTGTTTTTCTGTTCTTCGGCGATTTTTATTGAACGGTCACTGTCATCTTCTGCATTAGCAAATTGCAATTTCAGTTGCAAAAGTTCTTCATTAGACAATTCTTGGTTGTGCCAAGTTAGCAATTCCTTTATCTTAACCTGCTACATACCTTCAAAATTAAACTCTTTAGCTAAATTAGAAATTTCACGACAAATAGCTGGTGTACCAACAACTTCTGAAATACATATTCAGTGACCACAATCAATCCATCCGTCCAACAGGATTCATGCAAAATGGTTTAAACTCCTCTTATGAATCGCAAATAATTTCTATAGCTTTTATAATATTTAACTTTTTCCAAAAGTCTAGCATAATAGGATTATCTTGTCCATCAGTCTCACTTAAAAGAAGTTTAAGTGTTCGTTGAAGGTAATAACTTTTAAAAGTCGATATTACTCCCTGCTAAATCAGCTGAAGAACTGGTGTCTGAAAATTCATTAACATAAATTGGGTGACCAAGAGCATTGTCTTCTAGAACCAAAGCCTTAAAGTTTAAGTTTTCCTCCTTGGAATAAGCATTCATTTCTGGAATAGCATAAGTTAAAACCCAGTTTTAAAATAATCATTTTTTGTTTGATTGCCAGTAAACAGAGAGTAAATTCTTTCAACAACCTTTAATAGTTCTGATTAAATAAATAACAAATGATTTAAATTTGAAAGCACCATTTGCATTAACAACAAGAAGAAAAATTAGTCTATCCTTGCTAGCTTTAAATCGTGGCGCAGATTTTTTATTTTAGATATGCAATTTCTGTTAGCAAGACGTTACCAAAATAACTCAAAACAATATAACCTCCTCGAAAATTTAACGACTCACAGTGGAAGTTAGTACTAATTAAGTAAAATGTAAAATAAAATGACGTAAAGCGAGGTATTGGTGTATATTAATTTCATTTATTTTGAAATTTCTTTACATTTATTAGTATGAATTTAGACAGACTAATATTTAAAAGAAATAAATCTAAAAACATTTTTTGTTTTTTCATCACGTTTATATAAACGAACATGTTGTCTTTGTGTAAGTAACCAATTTTTCCATTATGGTGGAAAACTTTATTGAAATTCACAGTTCAAGGTAAAGGGTTTTTCATTAAGAAGATTGCCTTATAAAACAATAGAAAACGCAAAGAGAAAAAAAATTATGAATGATAAATATTAACTGGCAAATGTCCGTCATGACCACGCCGACAGATGTCGATTCTTTTATCAAAGTTTTAATCACCTTTTGGCAAAATGGCGGTCCTATTTCCTTAATCACAACACGGATTTTAAGTTTTAAGGCTGAAATAGATTCGATTAGCTCCATGTAGACTCTGTTCTTAATATAGCCCCACAAAAAATAATACAGTGGTGTTAAATCACATGATCTAGCTGGCCACTTAACTGCTGATTGTTGTGAAATTATGCGATTGGGAAATTTGGTTTGCAATAATTTGATCGTTTTATTGGCTGTGTGACATGTGGCAACAGGCCTGTTGAAACCAAATGCCAGTATATTTCCTTGTCGTCAATAATAGGCGAAAATTAGTTGTTACCATCTCGCGATAGCGCATTTCCAGCCTCATTTTCGAAAAAAAAGCACCTAATCACGACTTCAGACCACATGGCGTATTATATAGTGACACAGTGAGTATTGCTCTAGGATTTTTAGAAGCCCAAATGCGACAATTTTGTCAAGTGACAAGTGAAAATAGTCTTCGTCTAAAAAAATGATTTTTTCAAAAAACCCGTCGGTTGTTCCCGAATGAATTGAGCGAATCTACGGCGATAAGAATCGTCGATCGGCTTTAATTTCTGCATCAGTTGAGTCTTGTAAAGTTTCAAAGTCAAATCCTTAAGCAAAATTCGCCATGTGTTGGTTCAGTATATCGAGCCTGTCGACCCAAATTTAATGATAAAATTCTTAATAGAGATCTCAGAAGGACGATTTATTATGTTGTTCGAAAATATAATGAATTTTACGAAATGTAACTTTAACAGAATCACCATTCCACTGTGAAGGATTTGAATTATTGTAACAAATTGAATTTATTGTAACAACTGCCAATGGATCTATTACGAATACATCGAAAAATGAAGATGTCAAAACTTTTTTGGTGTTGCCACAATTGAAAAAAACAAGTTTCTCGTTGAAAAATCTCACATTTAATAGCGCTTTATTTTTTCCTTAGTGCATATGAATTGTTTGGTGTCCATTACAAAAAAAATAATCAATAAATAATTAATAAATATAAGGATTAACATCACATGTTTTACGAGTACTTTTTAAATAATCTTCTTTAAACATTCAAGTTTAGTACTCTTGTTTTTACTAACATTTTGTATTAGACGGCTTGTGAATGAAATGATTATTTGTGCGTGCCTATGTGTAGCATTCGTATACCTAGAGGAATTTGTGCATTATTTACTGTATGCAAATAATTTAATTGTATATTAATTTTAAACCATAATTATCAAATGCTTATTGGTTTAATAAAAGCACGCATATAAATTCAGCGTGTGCAGAAAAACAATGTGTAGACCACCATTTATTTGATTTTTTTTTCACCAACAATTTCAATAAAAAATTTATTTTTAAAATATATTATAATGAATTTTATTATTATATTTTGGTTTATTTATACAAGTACTTCACTGTTTGTTGTATGTGTACAATAGCTAAACCAGATTATGATATTGTTACGAAAATAACGTTTGGCAATCTCTTATATATATATATATATATATATGGATGCTACTCTTGCTATTGCTGTCCTTGTGTGTGTAGTTCAATAGAGGCGAATAAAGTTACCTTCCAGCAAAGCAAAGTGATGAACAGAGAATAATAAGATAATTTAGTAACAGATACTGAGTAACCCCGTGATGATGCTTTTGCTGTAAAACAGAATAAAAAAATTTTACTTTAATATCCCCAGCAACATGCTGGAAAAAGATAAATAATAACTGTTGTATGCAGTGTTTTAAGAGAGGAATAAATAGAAAACCAGCGTTAAAACCTCTCAGCGTATGTTGACTGGAGAATTAAAGGCAATTACTGTGTGTTATTCAGAGTAGCGAAGTATTCAGTCACTGTTCATACATGTATGAATATGTACATTTCATTTTTTAGCCGCTTCTTCTCATACATGTGTGAGAGACTACAAATTTTTTTGTGTTTTTCTCATTGGTAAATGCGACGATTTATTTTTTTTTCTTTCTATTCATAAGTGAAAAAATGAGAAACACACAAGTGTTCATTTTTGAATATGTACAATTTTGATAATTTTTCATAAATGAAAAGATCGTAAAAATATTTGATAATGCGCAATTGTCGGCGTATGTAGGAAAAAAATGTTTTTTTTTATTTCTTTTAGAATATATTGCAATATTGTATTTTGTGTTAATATGTACCCATGTGTTTTTACTACATTTTACGGTAAACTGCGATCGTAAGTAGAAATTTTTTTTACGTTCATTTATGAGAAATTTTTGAAAATTTCAACGTTCATAAATGAACATGTAAATTTATGAAAAATAACATTAATGAGAAGTAGCTAATTTATCATTTATCACATATGAATAAGACTAATAATTCTTGTTGTTCGCATTCATGTATGAAAATAACCAGAACATTTTTTGTTGTTCGTTTATGAGTGTGAAAAATAAATATAAAATTTTAGATTTCTCATTTATGAAAAATATCATGAATGTTGATTTTTGAATGTTCATAAATGAAAAATTCTGAACCCTGGTGTTATTACAATATTAGATCAATAGATGTGTTGATGGTCATCTCATCAAACTGTGCCTATTAATGCAACTTTTCAGCAAAAAATGAAAAATGTCTGTTCGCTTATATACATTTGAATTTTTATATTTAATAAGAAAACAAATTATTTAAAGTTCTTGTTTTAATTTTTTAAGAAAATAGAAAAATTAAACACTAGTGCAATGTTATGCAACATTTTCTAAGCCATCAGAATGTTTCGCATCGGACTGCTTTACGCTGTGTACATTGTAACCATCCAAAGATATTTTTGTTGTTCTCTTTGCAAATCGAACTTAAAAATGGAATAAAAGAAGAAATTTTTTTTATTATTGACATAAAAATTCACCTTCGAATCGGAAGATAATCTTCTGTCATTATAATTTAAATATAACTTCTAGCATATGACAACCGCATTTGGCTCGGACGTAGATTAATTTGAAGGTCCAAGTTTTGATGACCCTTTCCAATATTTGTGGCCGTTTTGGGCTTATCGAGGTAGATTATCGACTTCATACATCACTGCAGAAAGTAGCCTAGCGGTGTTAGATCGCCAATTTACGGGTCCGAAACTTAACACTATGCGGCTACCAAACGTTTTGTTCAATAAAACAATTGTGGCACGAGTTATGTGACTGTCTTTTTGAAATCACAGTTCCTGTATGTCATTGTTGTTCAATTGATAAATGAAATAGTCATTAATCATGACTTTATAGCAGTCATGATTGACTGTAACGTTCTGACCAGCAACGTTTTTAAAAAGATATGGACCAATGATTCCTAACAGACATTAAACGATTAGTTTTCCTGGATGCAAACGTGTCTCAACATACACTTAAGGATTAGCATCACTCCAACTGTGGCAGTTTTGTTTATTTGCGTATCCATTCAAACAATGTCAATTTGTTTGTTTGAAGAATGCATTTATTATAATAAAAAGGAAGTGGATACTGATAGAAATGGCTTCCGCGCCAAAAGAACTGTTTCGGTTTTGAGGTACAAAATAAATCAAGCCAGTTTTTAATACACTGTTCTGAAGTGAGGTGTATTCCAGTAAGGGTATTGTGCGTCGATCGAAAAAAATGTTAGTTAGAAGGTGCAAGGGCTGGGCTATAAGGCGGTTGAGCTAAAGCTTCCCATGCACTGTTTTCCAATTAGTTTTTAAACGGCCTTGCAACATGTAACTGAGCGTTGTCATCGTGGAAGATTATAACCTCGCGTCTGGTTGAATATTTTGGTCGGTTTTGGTTGATTGCTGTTTTCAAATGATTAAATTGTCTTCGGTACATGCCCCCTGTGATCGCCTAACCCAACTTTAATAGTTCATAACACAAAACACCCTTTTGATCCCACTAAATGCAGAGCATTACCTTGGCGTTATGAATATTTAGTTTCAATGTTGATATCCTGATTAACCGGGCTTTACATAAAATTTTTTGCACTTGGGGTTATCGTAATATATTCATTTATCATCACCATTTTATTTATCATCACCACACCATGCTAAAAGTTACTTCTTTTCGTAGCGTTCAAACACTATTTCTGACTTGCAAGATCGCCTTTTAACGTCTCTTGGTTTCAATTCATCTGACATCAATTTCCTAACTTTTGAAAGAATCCCAATGCTTTTAAACGTATTGAAATAGCTTGTTGTGTGACTCTTAATAATACATGTTCTTTTTGCATTTCACAACAATCTTTGTGGACTATTGCTTCCAATTCCTTATCTTCAAAATTTTCGCCTGACCAGATCTCTAATTGTCTTCTATGTCGAAAGCCTACAGGTGTCCCTAGTAGGTAGTGTACTAGCTTGTCAGTATAGGGGTTGTGGGTTCGATTCCCAACGAAGACCTTGGTTTTTTCACTACAAAAATAAAAATTGATTGTCGCTGGGGCTGTTCAGCGATGAAGCTATAGTCACTGGTCGCTGTGCTGTCTTATACGGCAGTTAATTTCCGACTATCCTGCTACTTTCACCACCGGTTTCATCTCTTCTCTATCCCTTTCCTAAAGAATGTAGTACTTGACTAAATAGGCATTGTTGCCTGAAGTGCTACTTCTCTTTAAAAAAAAATCACCACATTTGAATCGCTCAAATAACCGTTGACAAGTTTTTTCAGTTGCTGCATGATGACCGTAAAGTTTTGGTAACAATTGTCAGTTCATGTTATTGTTACACACATTTGAGATAACTTCCAAAGACAGAGCTGAAAAAGTTAGCGATAAATTTTAACATCGTCCGAAGAGTGACATTATATATACAAGCATCAAAATCATGCATGCCAGTTAAGCGGTATTTGCTTTAATTATTTCTGATACTTCTTAGAGGTTAATTATGCCATAAAAAATTATCTCTGTGATGGCAGCTGTTGTAGCCGTATTATCTAGATTTCAAGAACAAATTAAATAATAAGATGCTGAAATTTTTTCAATTTAACTAGTAGCTGGTTTATTCACAATCATAAAATATTCTTACGTTTATAACTTTTATAAACGTTTTGTTGTGATTTTTTTTTTGCAAAATAAATAATACACGATATAAGAGTTTTTAGATTAATTACAAGTTTATTTATTTTAACTACACACAAAGTTAACACTACAGAACAATTTACTTAAGGTGCACGTCTTTATATCACGAGGTTTATTTTTCAACTCACTAACTATCCACTCAGACGCTGCCTTTTATAATTGTCCATTAGAAGTCTAGAAAAATTAAGAATCTTCTACTCCCTCTGTATCACATTTTGTTGCTGTTATGTTATTCATGCAATGTATAGGCGCCTGTAGGTCTGTGTGTATTTTTGTTTTTATTTTTATGCTAATTAAGTTTCTTTCTGGAATTTATTTTAAAGATAGTTGTTGTTGTCTTGTGTACATAAGTTTTCTTAGCAAACTACGCAGTTAGTAAACAGCATATCTAATTGTTGTAGTTTTGCGTGTATAAAATTTCTACGCCGTTTGTAACTAGAAAGGTGTTGTTGTCTGGCGTGCATAAGTTTTCTTAGCAGTTGGTAAACAGCACACCCAGTTGCTTACTTTATTACTTAATTATTTTCTTTTAAAACTTAAGCAAGACGCATCCTTAATAATATTTAATAAAACATTGAGAAATGGAAATTATTTGTCTGCTGCGTTTTGTTACGCTTACAATCGTAGTAATATAACTACACATACTGAAATATTGCTCATTTCTAGATGAAATTATCTAAAATTAATTAATAGCTTTTGAATTGTTTCTTAGTGCATATAAATTGTTTGATATTAATTATAAAAAAAATAATTAATAAAAAGTAGTTAATATAAGCATTAACTTTATTATTTATTCTTTTGTTTTAACTAACATTTTGCAGTTTGTAAAAGAAATGATTATTTGTGCGTGCCTTTGTATATAGCATTCATTAACATAAAGATGTATGTGCATAATTTATTGTATGCAAATAATTGTATATTAATTTTAAACCATATTTATCAAGCACGCATATAAATTTGGCCTATTGAGAAAAACAATGTGTGTGTATTTCCCCGTATATGTGGGTGCATGTGTGTATGGCTATGTGTGTAAATATGTGATAGTAGACCACCATCTATTTGATTTTTGACCAACAATTTCAATAAAAATATTTTTTAAATATATTTAATGAATTTTATTAATATATTTTGGTTTATTTAAACAAATATTTACTGTTTGTTGTATGTGTGCAATATACATATACATCAGATTTTAATATTGTTTCGAAAGTAAGATTTGGCTATCTCTTACATATGTATATGTAAAAACAAGCTAATGTTGCTATTGTTGTTTGTGCATGCATGGTCAGGCGAATAAAGTTACTTCTGCCATTTTTTTTTGTATTTTCTCTCACATTTTTCTACAGTAATATATTCTCTCTAAAACTTCTCAAAAAAGAAGAAAAAATACAAATGCATAAGGAAATTCTCAGTTTCAGAAAATGGAAATTTATATTAAAACTGAAAGTTTGCACAAATAGCAGGTGAAGGCAAACTTTAAAATTTTAACTAAATAATATCTTTAAAATATTACAATTTCCTTAATTTTGCTGAACTGCTGTGCTCTATTTACGCTGATCAATATAATTATGAAACGAAATAGAGTCAGTATCTAGCTTTTAAAGCATTAACTTGACGGTGATATTTCTACTGTGTGAAATATAATGCGTCTATCAGTGCCCTCAAGTCGCACAGCGATGTATGTAATAAGCCTTTGCGGCCTTAATGTGGTGGCGGTCTAACCACTGGGTCCTACACCCAAAAGTATCTATCCGCGCCCTAAGACGGTTACACGCCTTAGTTGAAATTTTCTAAAGAGTTGCAGATTATCTAACTCCTTGCCCTATTGCATGCGCAAGCTAGTACATTGGATGTAAAGCCTGCGTTAACATCTCTTCAAAGCCCGATTAAACCACAGCTACTACGTTACTCCTAAATCAATAACCAGAACAAGACTGCTGTCCTGCGGGCAACTGGTTCACGTGGTACCAGTTATGTCCAGATAAAGAACGCATGAAGCTTAATATAATTAAGAACAAGACGGCGCTCATGCTCACCGGACCTGGACCATTGATTGTGTTCATTGTGAATAATCCGACCCACAAACTTAAACGAGGGCCACGAAACACATAGCCTCCTGTGGGCCAATCTCAATAATCAGTCAAAGAACAGCTAAAAGGCTAAAGAAACAAATATCGGAACTCTGGAGGTTTACTGATTCCCGTGGAAATATAGTAGATTGTCCAGTTGGCTCCTGCTAGCCTATTAGGGGACTGGGCTCCCTTTTAACCCCGAATGCACGCGAAACACATAACGGTCGATTTACGTCAAAACATTTAAATGTGCCTCCGGGGGGGGACCTTCTAGCTAATGTTAACCCCAGAAATTTTTCCTCACACTAGAGGTAATTAACCAGACCATTGCATCTTTCAGTACAATCAGATGCCCTTAAACTTTGTCTTAAGCCCTTCTTATCCTACTTACCGCCCACCAAAATTAAGCCTTAATTTTAGGAAAAACACAAATTCATTTCATTTTAGTAATACGAAAATTAATATGACGAATTAAATTAACAATTCATTCTTCCTTCATTGATCATATTCTTACGTTTATACCTTTTATAAATCTTTTGTTGTTACTGAGTTTTTTATTGCAAAATAAATAACACTAGATTTTAAAGTTTTCAAATTAATTACAAGTTTATTTAATTTAACTACACACAAAGAAAGATTTGTATGTTGGCAATAACGAACAATTTACTAATGATGCAAGTTTTTATATCACGAGGTTTCAACTTACTAACTTACTAACCACTCAGATGCTGTCTTTTATATTTGTCCGCTAGATGTCTAGAAAAATAAAGAATTTTCTACTTCCTTTATATCACATTTTGTTGTTGTTATGTTATTCATGCAATGTGTAGGCGCCTGTTGGTCTGTGTGTATTTTTGTTTTTGTTTTGGTTTTTATGCTGTTAAAGTTTCGTCATGGAATTTATTTTAAGATAGTTGTTGTTGTCTTGTGTGTATAAGTTTTCTTAGAAAACTACGCAGTTGGTAAACAGCATACCCAGTTGTTTCTTTTACTTTATTACTTATTACTTAATTATTTTCTTAGATATTTTTATTAAAACTTAAACAAGACGCATCCGTAAGAATGTAAAAAAAAATTGTGCAATAAAAAAATTTTATTAATTTTCAATTTTAAATAAATTTCCGCTTCTTTTTCTTCTATCTCCGACTAAACCTTTACCTCCTTTTATCATTCTAGCTTCAGGATTCATATTAAATTAATATTAAATACTATTAAAATGTAATGCCATGTTGTAAGAATGCTATGGCGGCAATATGGTAATGGACTTTAAGAAACCTGCGGCAGCTGCTCGATAAATTCAACTTGTCCTTCATTCGTTCGACTTCGGTAAGATAAGTGCACGGCAATTGCTGTTCATCCATAATTCTTAAATGGCACCAAATTTGCTGTTTATTGCAACTGGATATCGACCAACTCTTATATGGAGTGAATGTTTTATGGTTAAGGGCGAGAGACTGCAACACTCGGATAGAACATTCATCGTTAAATAGTTTTCATTGTAGAAATGGAAGATTCATAAGGGAGATCCTAAAAATTGCGGAGTTTTTTAATTGCTTTCGTATTAAGCTATTCTATTATTTTCCCCCCTTAAACTAATTAGTATATTATTAAATATAATAATTTGTAAAGGACTTTAGCAGGTTTCGATAAAATAAATCTTGGCTTTCGGTCAGAAATTTAATTTTAATATCGACAATATTCGAAGAGTACAAGCGCTGCCGCATTTTGTTCAAAAACCAATAAGTGCCAATATTTCTAATCTAAGAGTTGAGAGATTGGAAAGTACATTAAAATAATATATCTATGGAAATCTAATCACTCACACAAGTATTTTGTATAATTATATATATTAGTTTCAGTGTTTTTTATAGAATTATAGAATTTTGGGCATTTCAACATGAATAAAGTGATGTCTGAACGTGAAAATTGTGCGCAAAGCAAAATTTCTGTTGATCGAGATTTTCAGAATTTTGTTTAGCGATGAGGATCACTTTTGTTTGAATTGATGCGTCAATAAATAAATTTGTCCTTTTTGGAATGATAATAATCCTCAAGTGTATGTTGAGAAATCGTTACAGCCAGTACTGGTGTGGTGTGCTTTATGGGCTGGTGCAATCACTTTATTAATTGAACAACCATGATGTGCAGCAGCTTTGGTTTCAACATGTCACGCAGCTCGTGCCGCAATAGACTTATTGTAGAAAACATTTGGTGACCGCATAGTTTCATGTTTCGATCCCGTAAATTGGCTTCCAAAATCGTTCGGTTTAATGCCGCTAGACTATTTACTGTGGGGAAATGTGACGTCACTAGTCTATATCGATAAGCCCTAAATGATTGATCGCTTGGGGGACTACATTCGCCATGCTATTGCCGACAAAACTCATCGAAAATTGGATTTATGCTAATTAGGCTGCGTCATATTTCAATTGTAATAATAGAATATTATCTTTCGAGTAGCCTTATTTTTTGTTAATGTCTTTTTGAAAAAAGAAAACTAAAACAAGTCACACTGTTTAAAACAAACAGCTACAAACTTGGTAATCATTGCCATTTCATGTCATTGTCAATTCATATATGTCTCAGATAACTTACGCAGATGAAAAAGTTACAAGCAAATTTTAACATCGTCCGAATAATAAAATTACGTATAGTAGTAACGTCTTCTAACTATTTGTGATTCTTCTTAGAGTTAAATATTATCATAAGAAACTTTATCTTTGTATATGACAGCTATTTGTATTATTGTTAGAGAATTTCCCAAAAAAACATATATTTTTTAAATGAATATTAAATTATCCTTAAACAAAAAATTCCTAAAATTAAATAAATAAAAATTGAACTTATAAGCATATTATTACGAAGATTATTTGTTTAAATTTTCAAAGTAAATAATTATAAAAAAGTAAACGAAATGATCTTTTGTGTATTTTACAAACTGCCTTGTTCTCTAAGAAATCGTGTACACACCAGACAAGAGCAACATGATTTTAAGAAATGTCACGAAATAAACTAAACAACAGAAAACAAAAACAACTAAAATTGAACAAAAACAAAACATACAGCCAAGCCAGCGTCTACACTGAATGATAATAACAACAATAACATGGCGTGGTGTTAAAGTAGAATATTCTAATAATGGGATTTTTAACAAGAAGCTAGTTTTCTAAAACAAAAGAAAACAAAGAATTCAGATTAAGATGATTCAAGAAGAGAAAATTTCTGCTAGAGGCGAATATTCACCACGATCAGCTGACAGATGTTGATTCTTTTATCAAAGTTTTTAATCACTTTTTAGTAAAATGGCGGTTCTATTTCGTAATTCACATCACGGATTTTGAGATTTAAGGCTGAAATCGATTCGATTGGCTTCGTATAGACTCTGCCCTTAACATAGTTCCACACGATTTGGCTGGCCACTTAAATGCTGATTATCGTAAAGTTATGGGATCGAGAAATTTGGTTTGCAATAAATTCATCGTTTCATTGGCTGTGTAACATGTGGCATCGTCCTGTTGAAAGCACATGTCAGGGATATTCATGTTGTCAATATTAGGCCATAATTGAGTTGTATGCATCTTGCGGTAGCGCCGGCCCAATCCCACCCCCATATCACATAGCACACCATACAGTGACACGTTGAACATGCAAAGGCTTCATAATAATCGATCTAGGATTTTCAGAAGCCCAAATGCTACAATTTTGCTTGTTGACATGCCCAGACAAGGGAAAGTGAGCTTCGTCTAAAAGAAATTTTTTTTCGGAAAAGTCAGCCGGTTGTTGCTGATTGAACTGAGCGAAACTAACACATACACAAGTTTATTTATTTTTCTGTTACCTTGCATCATAGTAATAACACAATAGTAGACAACACTATAGATTTTTGAAAATGACATACAATGTTGGCATGTTCGAATTGGCTTAACATGACATGTCATTGAAATTTTGAGTTTGACATTTTTAAAAAGATTGTTAAATTATGCAGCATTTTAATAGATACAGACGAGTACACATATGTGACTTGTAGTATAATTTCTTTAATTTTTGCTTTCTTTTTGTTGCTGTGTGTTTTTGTTTTTGTACAACTTTAGCGGTCAAAGAAAATTTTTATTAGCGATTTTCTTCTTAAAAGGCAAAGTATAAAATAAAAAGTGAAACCTGGAGAGTCTCTCATATTCCAATCTCTATATCAAACTACTAAATTTAACAAAAATAATAATTTTTATAAAACAGTCACCTGTTGACTTTTTTAAATTAGACCAAACAAAATACTGTTACGAGGATGATTTGTTTGTTTATCAAAAAAAAAAAAAGTAAACGAAATGACCTATCGTGTAATTTACAAACTGCATTGTGTTCTTTTAAGAATTTTCACGAAATAAATAAAACCACAGAAAACTGAAATAACAAACACAGAACAAAAACAGAACACACAGCCAAGCCGTCGTCTACACTGAATGATAATAAGAACAACAATATGGGGTGATATTAAATTAGAATATTCTTGTATATGCGAGAACCGCTTATAACAACTATATAATCTGGGCGAATGAATTAATTTGTGTTGAGAGATCGTTGAGAAAGCAAGAAAAAAATAAAAAAGCATGTTTTAAGGCGTTACAGTGGTGAAGTTACCATCATGTTTATTTTGTGTGTATTATAAGTGAATAAATCGTTTAACTTAATTTAAAACTATAAAGTGCTTTATTATTGTTTTGCAATAAAAGAACTCAGTATAGCAAAACTGTTTATTAAAAGGAACATTTTCTTCGAAAAACAAAACATACAAAAAATAATATAAATTACAAATTAAAAACAAAAATATTTTAACTATTCATACACTCAATTTTGTGATACTAAAAAGTTTTGAAATAAGATTACATTTTGATATATAAAAATTATAGTTATTTGAACTTTTTAATATTTTATTAGAGGTTTGTTATTAAGCACTAGATCTTTAAAAAAAAAAAAAATTTTAATAAAAAAACACCTAGTGCTTAATAATAATCTGCTAATAAAAATTTAAATTTCGATTTTATAAATAAATTTGTGTATACACTATTTTGAAGACGCCACCTAGTAGTGTGGCGAAATATAAAAAATTAAAATAAAATTTCTATATAAAGAGCTTGTGCTTGAAAAAATTATTAAAAAAATCTTAAAAAAATCAATTAACTATAATTATTATTTTTAACCAATAATAAAGTTAAAAATAAAGAAAAAAAATAAAGCTAAAAAGCGAATAATACAAACAAATAAATTCTTAACTTAACTTCGTCTATATATCATCAACTCAAAAATAGTTTCAATTGTATCAAATAATTTGTAAGTAAAAGTGATGCATTTATTATTACAAATCTTTACAATTAAATATTCATAAAACACAAAAGTTCTTTCTTTATTAAAGTTATTAAAAAAAAAAGCTTTACATCTTTATTTATTTATTTGTAAAACATAAACTTTAATCCTCTAATTTAAACAAATTTAATATTTAAGTATAATTAACTGGCTGGTGTTAGTATTAGTTTTTGTTATGGTTATTGTTTCTATTGTTATTGCAGAAATGTTTGAGTACTGGTAAGTAAATATTTTCCAGGAAATGTTTATACATACACACACACACACACACACACACACACACACACCTAATTAACAAACGCTAAGCACTTGAACAAATAACAATAATAATCATAACAATTCCAACATATTTTAAACAAATACTCATACAAATAAACCTACACATGTACTCTCACCTCACAATCTATAGAATCTATAGTAACAACAAAAACAATTATTAAAGACAATTTATACATTATGTATAAAATTTATTAATGCAGCAATATAAACTATAAATATACAAACATTTATCATTTACATCTAAAGGTAAAATGAATAAGGACCTAAAATACAAAGTTAAAAGTAGTTGTTAGTGACCCAATGGTAACTAATTATTATTTAGTTATCTATTATTTTTGGTTAATATATTAAGGATAATAAATGGAAATTAACTAGGTAATCAACAAATTCAAACATGTATATTGTATTAAAATTAGACAGGGAAGTAATTAATTAAATTAATTAATTAAATTTTATTTTTTTTTATCATTAAAACAAATAAATAACGGTAATCTTTTAAGCCTTTATATCCTTGAAAATGTTTCATTATTATTTAGTTTTAAAAACAAATCATTTTAATTAACTAATGAATAAGTAACGGGTTTTGCAACAAGGAGTTTGTTTTCAATTGTGGCAACACCAACAACATGATAGTTTTGAGGCTTAGTTTTTTTGACGTATTTAAAGTGGATGCATTGGCAACTGTTCGCGCGAAAATCGCATTAAAATAATTAAAATCCGCTATGAAAATGGTGTTTCTGTTAAAGTTCATTTCGAAAAATTCGTAATATTTTCGGAAAACATATTCGTCCTTCTGAGAGCGCTATTTGAGGTTAAATTTAAGTCAACAGGCTCGATACAAAATGTGCGAATACCTGCGCGTGGTCGAGTCGTTCAACTGAAAACATTGCAGCCGTAAGCCACAGTTTTAAAGCAGATCCAAACTCGTCAATTCCTTGACGTTCTCAACAATTGGGGTTATCCAAAATTACCACATGACCAGTTTTGCTTAAGAATTTGATTTTGAAGCCTTAAAAGGTTGAACTGGTGCAAGAATTGAAGACCACCGTCCATTCAGATCACCGGAGATTCACTTAATTCATTCAGGAACAACCGGCTGGTTTTTGCGAAAAAACTCATTTTTTCAGACGAAGCAAAATTGCCGCATTTGGGATTGTCAAAATCCTAGAGTGATTAGCGAAAAGCGTTTGAATGCTCAACGTGACACTGTATGTGACTGGGCGGTGTGTTTTCGAAGATGAGGCTGGCAATGCGGTAACCGTCAATGGATCACGCTATCGCGAGATGTTAACAACTTAATTTTTAACCTATTATTGACGACGTGGATATTGCTGACATGTGGTTTCAATAGGATGGCGCAACATGTCACACAGCCAATGAAATGATTAATTTATTGAAAACCAAATTTCCCGATCGCATAATTTCACGACTATCAGCAGTTAGTGGCCAGCTAGATCATGGATTTAACATCACTGGATTGTTTTTTGTGGGGCTATGTTAAGGACAGAGTCTATACGGTGCCTATCGAAACTCAATCGAAACGGTGCCTTAAAACTCAAAATCCGTGAAATAGGACCGCCAATTTGCCATAAAGTGATTAAAAACTTTTATGAAAGAATCGACATCTGTCAGCGTGTTCCTGGAGGACAATTGCCTGATATCATTTTTCATTCATAAATGTCGAACTTTTTTCTTGTTGAAAAACCCTTTACATGTTAATTCTATGACATCTATGAGAGATGTTTGTGCGAAATGCCTTATATTGAAAATGAATGCATGCAAATAGAAAACAAAAGGAAATTTGTTGACATCAACATAATTACAAAATAATTTTAAGTTTTAAATGTAATAAAAACTGTAGATTTTATAGATAAAATTAATATAGATTTTGAGTCGATATATCTTTCAGATTTTACTTTCCTTGAAATTTCTCTGCACTTATGGTTTCAAGTTTTCTATTTTTGCATTCAAGTCACTTTATGATTTCTCTTAAAAATATTGTCAAAAGTATTATATTCACATATGTGGTGGGCTTTTGGTATTTGTACATAACTAAATTCTTCTGTAGACAATATACATGCACTACCAATTAAAAATATGGGTGTCTACCTTAGATTAAACATACATTGCCACTGATACAACCTTAAACAACAAAAATTGTATATAACCGTGACATAATAACACTCGGTCGGGTTTTTAGTATTTTGTAATATTGAAAAAAAATTATTCTAAAAATTTTACGTATATATATATATAAATTGCAATTATACGAATAAATATCTTAATATCAAGCTGCTAGATTTTAATACCTTAACCAAAATATACAGCTTTGGCGAACGCAATAGATATTCTATAAAAAAGATACAAAATATTTTCAGTGATATTTTCGACTTAAGCCTGATACTCTGTTCATAAATTCGTGCGAAATGTTGTCAAAGCCCATATAAAAATAACTCGTACGATATAAATAAGAAATAATGTTGCTGAACTCTGAACTCTGTTTATTTTTGAAAAAGTCACGAAATGTTTATGGCCGCATGTTTTTCTAAATGAAAAACGTTTCAGGCAACTTTTTTTTTTCAACTACGAAGTAAATCGCGTGCAAAATGCTTTAGCTGCGGTAAGGTCGAACATTTTCAGCGCAACTGCAGATCTGTTAAGAAAAGGTCACCTCCAAGGGACAACAAACGGGCAAACAACACCAAATCGCACGAGTCACCGTTAAACTAAAACGAGCTAGCACTGAGGGGCAGGAGCTAGCTTCCACAACCGATGGCCCCGTCATCTTCATTTCCATTATGCAACAGAAAAATAATAACCTTACTGCCTGCGGGTTGATCAATGGAAAGAAGCCAGTCCTTACCATAGACACAGGAGCATCTCAGTCCGTAATAAGACCCGATTTAATTAAAGGGGCAGTGGAGCCGTTAAATAATGTACAACTCCGCACCGCTACTGGAGATTCAGCCATAGTTTACGGAAGAGCCAGGGTACGATTGACTATCGGAAACATCAGCGCAGATCACGTGTTTGTAGTCGCACTGTTTTCGCACGGAATTGTGAGCAACAGCTGATCAGTTAAGTATTGTATTTTTAATTTTAAATTTGTTGTGCCAAAAAGTAAAAGTATGGAGAAAGCGTAAATTTTTTAAAAAGTGAAAAAGAAAAAATAAAATTTAGTGACGCAAAAAAGCGTATCCATATTTCTGCAGTAAAAAAATAAAACCTATTTGGGATAAGTCCCAAATGATATATTCTAACCGCAGTGCTGCGAAATCATCGTGCTAAAGAGATTGGGAAACCTGGTACGGATTGAGATATATGTGCGTATGTATGTATATACATATGTATGATCTTTTTTTGATTATTATTAGATGAAGCATGTAAGCAAAACTGGAGGAGTATTTTGAGTAGCAAACGGTATTACAACAAAAAACGAAAAGCATCAAAAAAATCTGGTAGTAGATGCGACTTGCAGTTCTCTTTAGACGAATCTTAGGATCTGTGGGAGTTTTCTGAGGACTTCACAGAGACGTCAGAATTGAGAACGTAGGTGTTATTATTCTAACTTACTGCTGCTTATTGTAACTTTCGCAAGTGACAAAAATTTTGATTGTAGAAACAGTTGCTCACAGCACGCCAAATCGGCAGCCCACGCAAGATATTTTATCTGATTCTGAGATGCTGTCTATTACGCCACCGGATAAAAAAACAACTTATTTATATGTAAGTAGACATCAAGTCTTTATTATTCTAATTTAAAACGTAACTTTAACTAGAGTCTTAGAGATTTTTATTTTGTTTTAGTAAAACACAGCAGTTTCATCGAAAAACGTATATCGAAATGAAATTTGAGCAGGTGTCTCAAAGGTGGCAGATGTGATGACAACGTTGCACAGTGGGGCCAAATGCATGAAAAGTGGCGATTAATTCATAGAAGTCGTAATTTAAAAAAAAAAAATATTTTTTATTAATGGATATTTATAAATACATAAAACCCCAACATTAAAAAAAAAAGCAGAGTGAAAAAACACATTTTTTAACCCTTTATGGGCCATTTTGTGTTCTGTAAAAAATCCTCTTGTTTCTCATTCTTTGCTGTATCTTTGGAACGATGCGCTTTAAATTATTCAATTAAATTGCAAATTAAAGCATACTAAATGTACTTTAAGAAAAATAAGTAATATTTTTAAAAATAATAAGGAATAAATATTTTATATGTATTTTTATTAGAAAATTGTTGAATTAAAATCATACCTTTTTTCTCGAAATTTTAAAATTTTGCTCAAAAATGCAACATTTGAAAATCTAATTGTTTTTTTTATTGATAAATAACCATAAACACACTATTTAAAAAAAATTTAATTAAATTCGGTTATTCTATTTTTTTTTTTTTTAAAACAACAATTTTTTATTATAATCATTATTACCTTCAATGTTAGTATTTACTTCACATTCAATTTCATAATCATAAATTAATTCGTTACAATAATCTTAATCTTCATCTCCATCTTCATCATTGCTATTCTAATTGCTGGGAAGTACAAGCAACTCCAATGCAGATTTTGGCATTAGCTCTTTTTTCTTTTTAGAACTATTGTTCATGCTTGTTATAAACGAATCTGAACTTATGAGAAATCTATTAAAGATATCTTCCATCGTTTTTTCTCGACTGCATTTACGGGCAAAATTCTCCCTATAACTTTTAAAATCTTTATTTCTGGCTTCCTGAGACTCTTCGGTTAGCTGACCAATTGGCAATGGCGATAATGATATAATTTCAGGCCCATGAATAAAATATTTGTGAAGAGTAGGAGGCATATAGTACCATGGATATTTTTTCACAAATAGCCTGGCAGTGTTATTAGCGAAGTTTGTAAATTTTTCAATGTTGACCTCAATACCACTAGAAACTACAATTAATATTGTGTGCATATTTTTGATCAACTCTAAATCAATATTAGTAATTTCAGCAGATACTTCTGCATTTTTAAAAAAACGTCTTGCAGTATTCCCGTCATTAGAGTTACCAAAACCAGGTTTTGGTTGATCAATGATCAATCCCGTTCTCTTTTTAAATTCGCGTTGAATACGACTTTTAGTTTCAGCAATAATTTTTTTTTCTTCGTCACTTCTTGCCTGCCATTTTTGAATTGGAAGTTTATATGCCAAGTGAATAAGACATTCAAAAAATCTTATCCAGCCAATTTATATGATGGAAATTTCTCAGGTGCAACCTTTCTAATAACATTATATTGGTGGCGACTTAGCTTCGTTTCTACCAAAACGGACAGAGCTTCATCCGGAGTTAACTGCTGTGGTGGTACCTGTTCCATACTTTTTCGGTATTTTTTGGCTTTTGTTGGAGATGATATTATTTCCTTAACAATTTTTGACTCATCTATTTTTCCAGCAGCTCTTAAGCTCATTTGTGTGGCGTAAGCCAAAACAGGCAAAGAAATTTGATATCTTATGTCTTTACATTTCTTAACTTTTGTTTTTTCTTTGCACTCTTCAAATGAGAGATCATTGCGACCTCTTTTTTGTTGTGGTTCTGGTGGTGGACTGAATGAGATTGAGGCATCCAGCCAATTCTTATTATTTTTTACAAAAATTTCATTCTTTCTATGACATTTTTGCCACCGAATCTCATAGCTAGAGCAAAAATTATGAAACCTTGTCATAAAATCTACCATATCCGAAGGGTCGACACGTTTTATTACTTCCCATCTCAAAAGTTTAAATTTATCCTGAAGTGATTTAGGTTCTGCCCTCCTCATACAATTATGCAACTCATGACGAGGAATGAAAATTGTTTTGGGACATGTTCCTAAAATTAATAAGATTTCTATTCGTTTAAAATTTGCAAAAAGTAATTCCTTTAAACCTGTACCGAATAATTTACACTTTCACAACACTTTAAATATGTAACATCACATCACAAAACATTGACAGCTAAAACAATAAATAAACGTGTCAGTACCGAATCAATAATACCCTACGGATGGATAGAAATTCTTAAAAATGTATTATCATTATATTAGTAGGTTGATATCACCAGCTTAAAACAAAATTAAAACTTTACTCGTATGATGCATGTATATGACCAACAGGACTCAAATAAATGACAATAATAAATAGGGATGGGAGCGTGACCTCCTTCAATTTTTTAAAATAGTGCACTTGTGCCATATACAATTTTCTAATAATTTAAAATTAACAAATGTTTAAGTAAAATTCATTGAAATATCATTAAGACATGTAAAATAATTTAATTAGTTTTATTCATAGTAAATAAACCCAACATACGCAATCACGTGAGCATGGGTGAATTAAAGTTACTCACGCCCCCATCTCTAATTAACAACACTTTTTTTAGCTACAATAACAACTACTATAACCAAAATAATGACAAAACAAAGTAAAAACAACTTGTGGATTTTTAGCATCTTGAGTTATTTCACAAAAACAACGATAACTCAAAAGTCGCCAAAAATCGCAAAAAAATATTTTGGGGTTTATTAGTTGAGATCTGATATTATAACACTATATAGACGATTTTACGCAAGCTCACGAACAAAGTTGTTGAAACTCCATATATAAATCAAAAATAGCCCATTTTTGGGCTAATTTTATTTTATTAACATTTAATATTTTTAAAACATTTATTTAAACAAAAAAACATGTACTATATAGTAAACTACCTGAAGTTGGCGGTTCCATTATAAAAATTTAACTTTTAGAAGTATTAAAAGAAAAAATTATCAATTGAAATATCAAAATTTTCACTTTTTTCAATATGCACAAAAAAAAAATAACAATTATTCAACTTTAAGTGCTCACTTCAACTAAAGCAAACAACTTAAAAGTATAATTTTTGCAATTAGTGATGCAGAATTTTATCCACTTTCACCCGGTACCAAACACGATCATGAATTTTCAAGTTCATATTTTGAATTAATCGCCACTTTTCATTCATTTGGCCCCTTTGTGCGTTGGTGGATATGGCAAAACAACAAAAGCAAAATAATGTCAACGCGCCTTTCCTCAATTATAATAATTCCTTGTAGTTAAAATTGCCTTATGAGATTGGCTTTACGATGAGATCTCTGTTCAAAGACTAATTAGCAGCTAAGCAACTTATTTTTAATATTAATGCATAATAGTAATTTTTACATAGTAAAATAAGAGTTTTCAAATTTTTCAAAGACTGGCCACACAAAACAAAAGACTGGAATAAGTATATGAATTTTTTTATAATAGCCGAAGATTTGCTTTTAATAATAGTATATGTTTAGATTATTCCTTGCAATAAAATCTATTGCCTTACGTATCAACCTTATTAAAAGTTATTTAATAAAAAAGATTTTTTTTTGTTTCAAAACAGATCTTTTTATTAAAGCATTTTGATAATTTTGATCATTTTTAAGGCCTCTTTAGTGAAATTATAAATTTTTTCTTTCGTAAACTATTTTTAATTAGGAATCTCCTACAAAAAAGCGAATTTTCGCTGCCAAATAACAGATGTCGGAATTAAAATAAGTCTTAATTTTATTGCGAACAATACGGTCTGATTCATCTTGTCTGCTGTAATGCACAACATTAATATCAGATAAAAAGAGAGAATCAGCTGGCAACATATTGTCAAAATTTTCAAGCGAAATATCAAATGTTGCTCAACACTTTTCGCAAATTAGAACACAGTACTAAGCTTTACTTAAAATGTACTCAAGAGTTTTTTTTAATAATCGATTTTATAATTTATTCGCCTAAGAATATATTTCTATATTTAGCTTCCATACATAACAAGCCTGTAAAATAAATTTATTTGTGTATTTAACAAGAGGTTTGTTTTCTCAAACAAAATAAAACAAAAAAAATTTTATTATATTTTTTTTGGACCAGCACTCAGGGGATGACCCTTTATACTTGGAATGTATTGTGCCGGAACTAGGAAATTAGGTTATGGGAAGGAGAAAATAGGGAGTAGTGGACATTCGATTTGAACTTTCCCAGATTGAAAGTGACAGGAAAAACCTCCGGAAGGATTTTATTCCACATATGAAATGTTCTGCTGAAAAAACGATTTTTCCCTGTAATACGTAATGCAATTCACTGGCCAATTAACCACAAATGGATGCACTCTCAACGAAAATCAAATTACGTGAGAGTAATAGGAACAAGTTCCCCAATTTTATTAGAGCACTTACCGTTGCAGTAATGATAGAACAGTGAAATGCATCCCATATTGCGTCGATGCAATAAATTTACCGTTTCATTGACTGTGTGACAAGTGGCACCGTCTTGTTGAAACCACATATCAGTGATATCCACATCGTCAATAATAGGTCAAACTTGAGTTGTTAGCATCTCGCGATAGCGTTATCCATTGAACGTTACTGCATTTCCAGCCTTCCATCTTCGCGAAAAAAAACAACACAATCACGCCTCCAGACCACATAGAGCACCATACAATGAAACGTTGAGCATGCAAAAACTTCTCAATCATCGCTCTAAGATTTTCAAAAGCCCAAATGTGGCAATTTTGCTTGTTGACATGGTCTTTGTCTGAAAAAATGTTTTTTCCGAAAACATCACTCGGTTGCTCCTAAATGAATTGAGCGAATCTACGGCGATGTGAATGGTCGGTCGGCTTCAATTACTGCACCAGTTGAACCTTGTATGGCTATCCTTACGCAAAATTCGTCATATGATTGTTTTGGATAACCCCAATTGTTGAGAACGTCGAGGAATTGATAACTTTGGATCTGCTTCAACACTGCGGCTCACGATTGCCACGTTTTCAGTTGAATGACCCAATCGAACACACGTTGGCACATTTCGCATCGTGCCTGTCGACTCAAATTTAACGACCAAATTCGTAATAGAGGTCTCGGAAGGACGATTAATTTGTCTGGAAATATCATGAATTTTACAAAATGGAACTTTAATAAAACCATAATTTTCAGAATCGATTTTAATTATTTTCATACGATTATCATGCAAAATTGAATTCATTGTTACAATTGCCATTGCATCTGCTACGAATACGTCAAAAAAACTAAATATCAAAACTATCATGTTGTTAGTGTTGCTACAATTAAAAATAAACTTCCTGTTAAAAAACCCGATATTTATGTCTTTATACAACTTAAATAAATAAAACGGCAAATGGTTATCAATTGGTGCATACAATTTTCAAAAATTTACCCAAATGCTACCAGCGTTTTGTTGTTATTGTACGCTTAAGCCTTCTCCTATTCTCTCCCATGCTGTTGACCATTATGCTAATAAAATTCCTGACAAAAATTAAGGTAAACTAAATATTACAGTTTGCCATTTGGGGCTCATAAACATGAAAACATTTGCAATTATGCTTAGGTATTTAATTACAGTTAACTAAATGCCTAAAAATAAATGTTCAGCGTTAAGGAAACAATAAATATTTTAAATATTTAAATATTTTTTTAACATTCATGAAAATATGATATTTTTTATTTAAGTAAATACAATTCTTATTTTATACAATCAAATTAGCCGAAAAAACTTTGGAAATATTAGCAAAGACAAGTCGAAAGTCAGTATTAAGCTAGATAAATTGATCTAAGTAGATCTAGCGGTTCTTTCATTTTGGAAGCCTGATTAGGCCTAGCAATATTTCATTAAAGAAGTTAAAAAATAGCACTTAAAAATATTTCTTTTGCTAAAAAATAAAAATACTTATCGTTAAAAATAAAGTTATAGAAAACTTTCTACAATAAGTAATTATAATTTACTAGCGTACCCGTGACAGCTTTGCAAGTGATTTGTGGTTCGTTTTTGTTCTCCAGCGTTCTTTTTTGTGTGCGCCAAAAAATTCAGTTATTCAAGAAAATTAATCAGAAAGAACACAATTAATTTTTTTTTTCGTTTTTATGTTTTGTTTTTAATAATTTTATCCTTTTCACAATTCAATATTTTTGTGTGCTTATAAAGGGTGTTTTTTTAAGCCCGATAGAACTTGAAATTGTAAAAAATAACACAAAAAATTAAATTGTAATCAAAATTTCTTTTTTATTCGAAGGATCAATACGTGACATTAACATTTTAAAATGATTTCGGGCATATGGGCACCGCGGCTGTTCTTGACGAAGCGCATTCTGGACGTCCAATTTTGGGCCACTTTTTCGAGCACTGCTGGGCGTATGTCACGAATAACACGAACAATGCTGTCCTCCAAGGCGTCAATTGTTGCTGGTTTATCAGCATAAACCAGTGACTTCACGTAGCCCCACAGGAAATAGTCGAGTGGTGTCAAATCGCACGACCTTGGAGGCCAATTGACAGGTCCATTTCTCGAAATCAACTTATCGCCAAATTTTGATTTCAATAAGTCGATGGTTGCGTTCGCTGTATGGCACGTAGCGCCATCCTGTTGAAACCACATCTCGTCCGGATTAATGTCATCCATATTTTCAAACAAAAAATCATTGATCATGGTGCGGTAACGATCTCCATTGACCGTAACGCGAGCTCATTTTTGAAGAAATAAGGTCCGATGATGCCACCAGCGTGAAAACCGCACCAAACGGTGCATTTTTCTGGATGTAATGGAGTCTGTAGGGTCTGTTGTGGATTGGTCTCACTCCATATGCGGAAATTTTGCTTATTAACAAACCCGTTAAGTTAAAAATGCGCCTCATCGCTGCATACAATTTTGCGATAAAACAACGGGTCAGTTGCCAACGGCTCTAGAGCCCAATCGGCGAAAGAACGACGCATAAAATGGTCTCGTGGCTTTAATTCCTGCACCAGCTGGATCTTATACGGGTGTAGGCCGAGATCTTTGCGCAAAATTTTCTACGTAGTGGACGGACAGAGCCCCAATTCCTGCGACCGACGATGAATTGATAAATTTGGATCTTCTTCCACACTTTCGTTTACAGCGGCGATATTCTCTTCAGTACGCACATTACTTCGACGTGTTGGTGTTATTGCATCATCTAGAGAGTATGTGGTACGAAATCTATCGACAGTTCGACGAATGGCTTGTTCAGATGCACGATTATGTACGCCATAAAAATGGCGAAGTCGTCTATAAGTTGCGCGAATCGACGACTGATTTTCAAAGTAAATTTGGATGATTTCGTAGCGTTGTTCCAGCGAGAGTCTATTCATGATGATTTGTCAGAGTATACTGAAACAAATAAAAAAAAATGTTTCATCAAAATTTCATTTTTTGTGTTACTTTTTACAACTTAAAGTTCTATCTAGCTTAAAAAAACACCTTTTATAATACGTCTTATTCTATTGCAATACTTTTACATATACGACATTCTTCGATCGGTTTTTGTTCGCGGTATAGACCAGTGATGGGCGAACTTTTTGGTTGGCGGGCCAATAAAGTTAAAAAAACATAGAGGGTCATTTATTAAAAAATTATGGGGTTGCTGTTCAATTAAAATTTCGGTTTACGCTATATATTTATTAGTTATATTACGCAATATTTTAAAACATCATAAAAATTTAATAAGATGCGGTTTATTATGATTTTATTTTCTAGATGTATGGGAAGCTTGGATCTGTTTCTGACTTGACATAATTTCCTCAAAATCTGGTTCTAGGTGGGAGGATGCGACTTTTAATAAAGTCAAATCTGACCTCGAATTCTGAATACAGTTTTAATAAAGATTGTGAAAAGACTTTCAACTTCTCTTCACTCACAGGCCTCAAAGAATTAAGTCTTGGAAAATGAGTCAAATCATTTTTTCCCAAACATTTAGAAAATATAAACAATTGAGTTTTTAAAGACCTCAAACTGCCTCAAGTTTCATCTATATATTGATTTCTTCCCTGTAACTTCTTGTTCAGTTTATTATAGTGCTCGAGTAAGTCCGTGAAAAAAGCAAACTCGATGCACCAATTCCTATCCTCCAATATTTCCCACTCATCCCAAATTTCAGTTTTGGTTTTTCGAAAAACTTTAATTTCTTCGAGACGACTTTAAACTCTCGGGACGGCATGCCCAAAACTCAGCCACCTGATCTTTGTGTAATAAAGTACATCTGAAAATTCTGCATCAACTTTCGATAAAAACTCTTGAAATTGTCGATGTAACAAACCGCGGGCTCGAATGGTATTAATTAATTTTAAAATAATATTAAGTACGTGGTTAATATCCAAGGCAGCCTTACAAAGAACATCTTGGTGGGTTATACAATGTAAAAAAAATGGTTCCGCTTTCAGGATTCTGACTTTTATAAACTCCTGCAAACCCCGTATTTTTTTCCACCATGTTAGGTGCTCCATCAGTTGATCAATTAATTAATTTGGAAATTGGGGCATTAAGAGATTCCATCCCCTCACTAAATTCATCATAAATTATTTTTCCCGTCGTCTTCCCTTTCAAAGATCCCAAACAAGCAAGTTCTTCGGTTATTACAAAGTTTTCATCGACTCCTCTGATAAAAATTAGAAGTTGGGCTTTATCACTCCTGTCAACATTCTCGTCCATAGTGGCGAAAAATACTTAAACTTTTTAAGACGTCCATCGAGTTGATTGGTTAAATTAGAAGCAATCGTTTCAATTCTTTTTGTGACCGTTCTACGTGACAGCCCTATAGATTCGAAATCTTTTAACTTTTCTGGGCATAATACTTTTCCACTGCTAATTAACACATCCTTAATAAATTCTCTTTCAGAAAACGGTTTGTTACTTTTTGCTATTTTATAGGCAACAATGTGACCAGCTAACGTGAAGGATCGCTGGACACTTCTTTTTAAAAACATTTGCTGACTAGATATTTTTCTTTTCAATTCCTCTGAATGAACTTTCTTGTCTGCATCTGTCATTTTATAGTACTTCGACCCAAGATGTTTTAAATTAAAGTGCCTAGCGAGATTATAATCGTTTTGTACAGCTACCGATTCTTGGCAGATAAGGCAAATAGGTTTTTGGTTATACTCCATAAGAAGTACTTCCATGTCCACTCTTCTTGAAATACTCGACATTCCGAATCATTTTTTTTCTTTCTATTTTCGATTGACATTTATGGGGGTAAAAAACTTAGACTATTTTACTATTGCACTTATATTTACAATAAACTTTATTATTTTAATTACACAAATAAAACTGTACGTTGGCAACTTTATAATTTTACTTCACAATTTATTCTTTACGTCACGAGATTTACACTTTTACTGATTGTTGATTAATCCATCGCTGGCCCTTTTATATTTGTTGCGCATGTTGTCTCGAATATTCAAGAATCTTCTAGATCTCACATTTAATGGTGTTGTTATGTTATGCGTTCAGTTTTCTATATTAGTTGTTAGTGTTTTATGATGTTTATGTTTCTTCTTGGAATATTGTATATGAAAGTTGTTGTTGTCTTGTGTGTACAATATTTCCCAGAAAACTACGTAGTTTGTACACAATATAATACGAAAACATCGCAAATTTTTGTTAAAATTGTCAATTTATATCTTTTTTAAAACATAATGTAAATTTATTTTTTGGGCATAATTATTTAATGGGTGATTAATTTTTTTTTTGAAAAACGCTCGGCGGGCCGGATTGAAACCTCTCGCGGGCCGGATGTGGCCCGCGGGCCGTAGTTCGCCCATCACTTGTATAGACAAACAAAGCAGTTGGTTTAATCTCACGTGAACATTATACATATAATTGACCGTGCAAAGAACAGGGATGATTTGAAAAGCAACACGTATGGGGAACTGAAGCTGTTTAAAATCAAACCGCAAATTTGGAGGAATCATAGGAATGCGTGGTATCAGTACATCCTCGCCTTTATTTTTTCCTTTTAAAATTTTTGTTTCAATCACATTTTTCTTGACTTGTTTGACTACTAAACGAGCCCCATTGCAAAGTCGAGGCTGGCAGATATTTCTAAGTGAAATAATTGGTACACCAACTTTTACTTGTAGGCGGTGGGGCGACATTCCAGGTAACACAAGCGAATTTTAAAATTCGACTGAATAATTTACAACATCGTCTTGATTGGTAACAGAGTCAACCGATTTGTAGGCAAAAATTTCCCTGGGAATCTTATTCAAAATTGTGACATTGTATCCGAAACATCTGCATTTTTCGCTGCTAAGATAGCTCTTGCTGACAACCAATCACAGTTTCTAAAATTTTGTGCAATACCGGGAAATACGTTTTTGACCAATTCTTGTTTTGATTATGAAAACTGGCAAAAATTATCTAGAAGCGTAATCATTTTTGTGATGGGATCAATTGGAATTGCGCCATTTCGAAAAACGTTTGGCTGATGAATCGTTTTGCAATTGAATACGCAAATTACACACATCCACACACACAAAATGCAACAGAATATGGAAAACAAAATTCTCTATTTGTTTGCACATCCACTTGCTATGAACATGAACATGTTTCGATTTGTATTGCCGTCTCATTCTGTGCAAGCACACACATACACAGCAACGTACAAACGAAAACACACATTTCATTTGATACAAAATATTGCGTCGAATTATGCAATGGAAAAAAAAAATTTGATTTTTTTTTAAAAATTTGTCTTGTTTCAAACACGCACTGTGGACGCACTATTGTGCGTAAACGCATGAAACAAAGATACAAACCACCGAACGACCATTACGAAGGTACTGTGAAAATGGTGGAAATCCGACGGCAAATCTCGTCAATCATTGGAATCATTTTCAATTTAAGCAATTTTATTCGTGCTTGATTCCTTCAAATAAATATTTCATAATATTCTCACAAAATATTTATTAAAAAATAAACATTTTATGATATATTTATATATATATATATATATATATATATATATATATATATATATATATATATATATATATATATATAAATATTTTAAATGTATAACTGCGCTTCTATAACTTACTCCAATCCATGCGACTTGTTTCCTTTGACATCAATGTTTTATATACCCCAATACCAACGCAATACACCTTTGTTATAATACCCAACACACTAGACAATTTATACGACATCCAGTACGTCACCGACATTATAGATAATAAAACAGAACTACCTTAGATTTAATAACCACTTTACAAATTATCTGAAGGAATCGGCATGGGGAAAATCCAACTTCCACTTCTTTCATGGACATTTTTTGTGCAACATCTAAAATCATTACACATAAAGACACTTATGGAAAACGGATTGCTATAGATATGTAGGTGATATCTTATGTATCCTTGACAAGACAAGGCAAAACAAACTCTAACAGACTTAAACACAATCTATAATAATATAACATACACAATGGAAAAAGAACAAGAAATTTGCATTATCTTGAGGTCACAATAACACGAGGAACTGATTCTTTAACATTTGAGATTTATAGAAAATCTACTACACAGACGGAAGGACACTACCATCCATATTTCCTCGAACCATCCTACCCGAGGTAAAACAGACTTAAGATAATTCCACTTATTCCAGATAAGTACAATCAAGAACTCGACACAATTTACACCATAGCTAGAAACAATACAACATCACACAATACAACACTAAAAACAGGAATAAAGAAGACAAGGAGACAACCGATAGAACACGACGACAGACTTCTACTTACACAAGACCAAAAATAACTAACCGTTTTCATAAAGAAGGTTAAAAACCAACAACATTCTGAGAAATAATCTCAGAACTACGACAAAAACAACTGGCAAATTTAGTTGCAGCGGAGTATACAAACTTACTTGTACCATAAACAGATTTATATGGGACAAATTGGACGAACACTAAAAACAAGACTTACAGAACACATACGTTCACACAAACGAAAAAGAGAAAATTTCAACTGTGCATTACAGCTTGACATCCACGGACATGCACCAAGGGAAATATATGAGTGTATGACATTGCTACATCCTAGAAAAAAGGGACGAAGACTAGACATTCTTGAAAACATGGAAATCTTCAAAACATAAACTTTTAAAGGTGACAATAAAATCGAATTGTTAAACACGACCGCAGACACAATTTTCACGTCACTAAAACTTCTCATACACTCTAAAAAACAAAAACACAGACGGACACAACTATTGGGGTAATAATCTACCTACATACATGAGTATATACGATCCTAACGAAAAAACTACTTAAACTTGAATACTGACTCACGTACAAACAGCCTTCAATGACAGTTTACACCAAAAGAAATGACAATTGTCGAAGACTTTCGACATTCAAACATAATCGTAAAATAATAGTTTTATTTTTAGGGAAATATTAAGGAGTAAAATAAGCCCGCTTCTAGGCCGCTGTTTTGGATACCACATTTAATCATTTACAGTATTCTATATGGGAAGCCTTCAAAAGTAATTGCAATTATTTATGCTGTTCAGGCATAATTATTTATGCATGTAAATGGAATACAATTATTCCTTTCAATCTTATTGCCGACTTCACCTGACTATATGAATAATTCATTCATAAATTGCAAAAAAAAAAAAATAAATATATTTAATTAGTTTTACAGCAAATTTATTAACACTTGTTCATCTTAATTAAAACAAACTTTAATTTAAATTATATTTACAACCAAACAAATGTGCAAGCATTGAACTGAAACACACAACATAGTCGGTTAGTCAGACAGTTGTAAGTTCATTTATGTCATCTTTTGGCTAGGCATTCATTCATTCACTCAGTCAACCTTTAAGCAATTTGTTGCAAAATCACAAAAACACTCAACTTTTCCTGCTCTGTTATAATTATTATAGTTATTAAAATAAGTTAAATGTAGTTATGAAGAAGAAAATTTGTTTGTTAGTACCACTTGTAAAATACAAGCGAGTACATGCATATCGTAATACATACATTCAAACACACAAACTGATATTTTAATGCAATAACAATGTAATAGCAATGAATAAAATTATAATAAACACAAACCAAGAATAAACAGCAACTAAATGTATAAAACAAGTATGACGACATAATTTAAAATGAAGCACGCTGCCACATAGAGCATGTCTTGTAAAGGACACAACCTTCATAATATAAATTTAATGGACTTGGTAGCACACTTTAACAATCGTCAAAATAAAACTAATCGATTTAAGTTAAGTCATCATAATTATATAAGATATACGGTAGAAATAAATATAAAAGAAAAATTTATCTACTTTAGATTCCTTTAAACATATATAATTTATGATATTCTTACAAAATGTTTATTATTCAAAAATTAACGTAGATTAATTTAACTAAAAGTGATGCCAAAAAAATAAGTTTTTATTTTTTATAGTTTTTTTTTTAAACGATCTTTTTTTTTATTTATCTTTAATAAATATCTTTTTTCTTTTTAATGATTTTTTTTATATATTTTTTTCTTATCGATATTTCGCTTTCCTTTGGAAAGCTTCTTCAGGAAAAAAAATTTTTATTTTTGAAAACAAAAAATTGTTAACATATTGAAAAAAAATTTTTTCAAAAACATTTGACAAAAACATATAAAATACAATTGTTCCAATTTATTCAACCATCAAGCTGTTTAAAAAATATTAATGATCACAACATTGAAATTTTCGATAAATTCATATTAAATTGTAATCTTCTTCACAAGTTATAAATAAGTTTATTTAATTTTACGAGACGAAAGCCTTAGTAGCTAGTTCTCTTTTGCTTTGTTAGTTACTATAATTGTATTATTGTAATTAATTATTTATAAATAAATAAATAAATATAAAATATTTTTTCATACCTACATACAAAAATTTAAATTTTCAAATATTCAAACATACAAAAACAAGGAAACGGAAATAACAAATAAATAACAAATTCTACATCTTATGAAAAACGTAATGGACGCTTTTGCTCTTACAATTTTGTCCATGGCTGCCTTGTATTTGTTGATTATTGCTGCAATGGAATTATTTTTCTTGAATTTCTTGTAGCACATTATCGATTTTGAGTTTTGATTTTTCTACTGCTTCTGAATACTATCTTGCTCACAAATGTTTTTTATAAATCTTTTTATCTAAATTTACTATTATGAATTGTACACCTTTATATTGATTTCTTCTTGATTGTTTTTTTTTATTTTTTCTTATATAATTATTTGATAATTTTTATAGTTTTTTTTTAAACGATCTTTTTTTTTATTTATCTTTAATAAATATCTTTTTTCTTTTTAATGATCTTTTTTATATATTTATTTCTTCTCGATATTTCGCTTTCCTTTGGAAAGCTTCTTCTTGAAAACAAAAAATTATTAACATATTTTTAAAATAAATAATATAATTTTACGATATAAGTACAGGTGTCCCTTCTCAAATAGTAGTAATAATTCTTGTGTTCACTAATACGAATACCGCCAGTACGATCATTATTATTAATTTTCTTTTCTATGATACCTTATCTATTCTCTTTTTCTGATTATTTCTTATTCTTAAGCCATGGTTAGCTACAGCTCTCATGATCTCATTACTTATTTTACCAACTGGGCTGCTGTTAAACAACTCAACTAAGACTGATAAAGGTTGTTGCTATTTTGTTTTAGCACTAAGTTATACTTAAAGTTATGGACTAAGATGTGTATATGCTTTTACTAACGATGGACCCCCGAGGGTACGCAGTCTAGATGGATTGTTTCCCCATTTTGGGTAGAGAAAAAGCGGCACCAGGGAGTTAAAAACTGGAAGAGACACATGACTCTCGAAGACCGACTATTGAACTTAATGGACATATGTATACTGGTACCGCTGAAACCAGTTTCCCGCAGCTCTAAGCCTCTGTTCTGGTTATTGGTTGAGGAGCAACGTGGTGGCTGTTGGTTTTTTCGGGCTTCACATCTAATGTCCTAACATGAGCATGCAAGATTACAAAGTTTTGGATAGTCTCCAACTTTTAAGCAAGGAGTGGGGGCATGGCCTTGTAACATTTATGCGCCTTAAGGGGAAGGGGTGGGCCGGGCCTTCTTCCTGAATCTAGAAGAAAGTTGCGAAGAAATGTTCACACAGGTTTAACATTCAATGTCCTAACTTGCGCATGCAACAGGACAAGGCGTTTGATAGTCTTCAATTCTTCAGCAAGGAGTGGGGGCATAACCCTGCTACCGTACACTCAGAGATTGCGATTAAGACGTGTATGTGCCATAGGGCGCAGGCGGACGCTTTTGATTACACTCAATGGTATGATAACCGGTAGATTAAGGCCTTGCGGTCAGGCGCTGACGTTAACCCAACCACATACTATACACTGACTTCGTAATAGTTGTTTCCCTTTTCTTTTACACTGCTTTACTATAAATACCTCTTAATAATGTCAACTTTTGTTTTAGTATTCTGGCATTTACACTAAATCATCTCTTTCTTCTATTTAAATGACTCGGAGGTATAAGCTATTGCTTTCTATTAATTTTTTTTTCAACATGACTACTCAAATATAATGCTATTAGGAATTTAAATGTTCCGTTTAACAATAAAACTAACCGTGGGAGCTCCACATGTGATTTAATTCTGTTTAAATACTCCCCACTGGATAGTGGCATATGAAGAAGTTAAGCCAAAATCTGACATTTTGGTTAGGTTTGCCAAATTTTGTTTTTTTTACAACAACATGCCTTAGTTATAGTGAAGGTGTAAAGCAATCGGCTTTTTTTGTGCTTTCGCTAGATTTAAGCCATTTTTTCAGGGCATTTTTATTTTTATAAATAGAAATTTTTTAAAGCGCCGTCTCCTCCGCCGTCGCAATCTAAAATTCGACGGACATGTTGTGACCTTAGCTGAGGTGGATCCTTTGCATCAACGTACCACTTCATCTTTGCTAAATTCCTACAAAAAAAAATTGTGTACCATTTAAAAAGCCAAATCAGTGCATCAGTTCAATTTACTTTAACATGAGCATTTCGACTTCTTTCATGTTTGAGCTTTTTTACAACTGCATTTTTAAGACCACTCTTCCGATCCTAAAAAAACTCCTTGGCAAACTAATACAAGTATAAGCTTAAGTTGTTGTTTACTTCCTTAAAGCATTCTCTTTACGTCCATCAATATATTTTTCGACAAGAGTTTACATAGAAATTATTATTAATGTCAAACCCGGGATTCTCTCTCTCTAGTTTTATGCTCTGTGCAGAATTCTCTATAATGCAGCTTTGAGACACACATAACAAGAAGACGATGTAAGAAGAAGATAGAAGGGAACAAAATTAGAAAACAGAAATCTTATCAGCTAAATTTTTTCTTTATATGCGAGAAAATGTTTCTTGCGGCAATGGAACGTATGCGTGGCCTTAAGCTTCGAATTCAAAAATTTACTTTTTTTTTCAAAATTTTGCGATTAAAGTTAAGCGGCCTAAGTGCAAGCATTTTTCCAAATTAATATTTCTTCTCATATTAAAATTTATTTAACTTTTCGAGAATTAAAAAGACAGAATAACCTTTTACAAAAAAATGAGTTACAAACATCAGATGAAATCTAATGGCCCCATATAAAGAATAGTTAAAACAGAAAAATGAGAGAAGAATAAAAAAATAAAATGTTATAACTTAACGAAATTAAACAATAAATGTTTGACCGAAATGAAGCTATTTTTAAAGAATTTAACTCGTTGTTTTGCTTTTTTGTACTTGTATAGATTTACATAAAACGTGTGTTTTCTGTTTCATTATTCATTGTCATGGCAAAATAATGCATAAACTCAAACATGGTATGAATCCTGTATACTTGTATGTAGCTTTAGCTATTGAAAAGCATATTGTTTATATATATTTAACCTTAATTAAAATATTAAAAAAGCAAAACTTTAAAAGAAAAAAGTGAGTCATTTTAATGTAAGAATTATAACACTTATTATAAAAGATTTATTAAATAAATTCATTGTTCTAAATATGTTTGGTTTTATTTTTATAAAATCTGTCGCGCTTTCCATTTTTATTTTATTAAGTAGAAAAGCCCCGGAAGCATTAAAGCCCTGATATATCTAATTTTGGTCAAAAGTACCGGTAATTTATTTATGCCAAAATATTAGTAAGTTTAAATTTTAATAAACGTTTTGTTATATGGAGTTCTTTTATGGCGAAATGATAACACACCGCTTTAGAGTTTTAAATTAATTTAAACGATTTTTTCACTTTCAATACATACAAAATTAACGCGATGGTAACTTCACCGCTATAACACTTGAAAAGTGCTTTATTATCTTTTTTCAACGATTTTTCAACTTTTTACTCAACGTTTCGTCGATAAGGTTGTCGTCTTCTTTAGGAGTATTTATATTTTATTGAATTGAGGAAAATTTTTCTTTTTACATAATCATTTCAACAGAATTTAATAAAATGTATAAATACTCCTGAAGAAGTCGACAGCCTTATCGACGAAACGTTGAGTAAAATGTGAAGTAAAATTGTTTTATTTGCAACATCTTGATGGATTAATGACCAGAATTAGCCCAAAAAAGATCAAGGTCTAAACTATAGAAATATTACATATAATTGGTCACCAAAGACATAGACAAATTTATTAAATTTATTATATCTGTTTTAAGCAGTCTTCGTTTATACAAGAATATTCTACTTTAATATCATCCCATATTGTCTTATGTGTATAAGATTTCTTACAAAACTACGCAGTTTATAAACTACACAATAGGTCATTTCGTTTACTGTTTTTACTGATAATTATTTTCTTTTAAAATTTAAATGGAACATCTTCGTATTAATTTTGGCAGTTAAAGCCTTTGCATAATAATTTTATTGTTTAAATTTGTCCAACATTTTTATTCATTATTATGTTTTGTTTTACATTAATAAAATAATCAGTATTGCCATTTAGTTACATTGCAATAAAATTGTTTTTTTTTTTTTTTTTTTGTTTTGATGCATAAATGTTTACTTTCTTTTATTTGATGATGCCAACCAACGGTGTGGCGAAATATCGAAAATATAATAAAAAATAACGTTTTTTAAAAAATTTTTTATTAAATAAAAAAAAAAAAAAATAAAAAAAGAAATGATAAAGTAATTTTTCGATTTTTACTTAGTTATAAAATATAACTTACTCTGACCTACTTAAAAAATAAGCAAAGAAATGTGTGGAAAACACATCAAGTTTTTAATATTTTTTTTTAAATGATGAGTTGTTTGAACAGACCTGTCATAAAATCTGTCACACATTTAATTTTAATACACTCGACTATACTTTATGAAAAAAAAATACAAATTTTTCTCAAATCTAATGGCTAAATATCATAATGTTTCCTGGAGTCTAGTGCGAATAAAATTTAACAACTTTTTCTTATATTTTTTTCCTATTCTTTGAAAAATCATAATTAACAAATTAAAGACTTTTCTCCCTGTTGCTTGTAAAAATAAGAGCTTCAAAATAAAAAACATTTACAATCAAGCCATATTCACAGCCACTGGAAAATATTTGACGAGTGTAAAATAAAAATTCTTTGTTTTGAAAACATTTTCCCGTTTGTTTAGAAAAATTCCTTAAAACCATAAATTAAGCGTATGGTGATTGGTACATATATTTTTTATGGTTACAATATTCTTCATAGCATTAAGATGAAGAAATACAAAAATGCTTTAAGATACAACAAGTTGAATTAGACAAAAAAGATATTTTTAGAAAAAATATTTTTAACAATTTTATTTTTTGGAATCATGTTAATTTGTTGATCTAGCACAATATTAATAATAAATATTTTATGAAATTGTTATAGAAAATATATATTTGAAATATATTACTGCGGGAAAAAGCTTATCCATATCGCCATTTTACTATTGCTCATAAATAAATCATCAGTGGATTTTACTTAAAAATTTTTTATAGAAAATTAAAAAATCTTATATCTTAAGTCAAATTGATTAAATGAGAGTTTCAATTGAACCAACACAGCAAACAGACAACAAAACTCAAAAACACTTTTATACAAAAATACAGCACACAGGTAAAGGTTTTTAGATTAATTGAATTATAGTAAGAAAGTTTACTTCTTATAATAAATGTTTTGTTATATTGAGTTATTTTATTGCAAAACAATAACACCGCACTTTAGAGTTTTAAATTAAATTAAACGATTTATTTACTTTCATACACATAAAATAACTTTGTTGTCTTTACTTAACGATGAGTTAACTTGAATTAATTCATTTGTCCAGCAAGTGGTGCTTGTATAGCTGTTTTAAGCGGGTCTATCATGTACAAGATTATTCTACTTTAACATTACCCCATATTATTGTTGTTATTATCATTCAGTGTAGCGTCTGCTTGGCTGTGTATTTTTTGTGTTTTTGTCTCCTCTTATTTAAATTATTTTGGGATTTTTTTTAGAAGCATGTCATTGTTGCCTTGTGTGTATAAGATTTCTTAGAAAACTGCACATTTTATAAAATATACAATAGGTTATTTCGTTTACTTTTTACTGATAATTATTTTTCGTTTAAAACTTAAACAAATTATCTTCGTAACAATATCTTTTTATTTGCGGAGCGTGCAGCATATTATATTTGCATAGAACGTTATTGTTATTTCGTGATAAGATTTACACCTGCGCCTGGCCGTAAGCCCTAATCAGATGGTGGTCAAACAATTGGGAGTAAAAAGCAACGTCATTCACGACCTAGAAAGCCGAAGATTAATTCTAGCAACAGGTCATTCTTAGTTGTAATTTCAGCGGTTCAAAAGCGGGGTTGCATACCACTACTCCTTGCTGAAGAGTTGGAGACTATCCAACTCCTGGTCTAGAACACATGATACTAGCTCACTGAATCCGGTCATTCATCCGTTGGCGTTATTAAAGGCGAGATGATCCTGGCTCACTAAATCAAATTCATGCGGGGGCAGCAAAACCACAACCACCACGATACTCCCGAAGGGCCAACCTCAATAATCAGTCAGATAAACAGCTAAAAGGATAAAGCGACAATTAGCGGAACTCTGGGGCTTACTGATTTCCATAGAAATAACGTGGAGCTTCAAGTTGACACCCTGCCTGCCTTCAGGGGACTGGACTCCCTTATACACTCAGCAGCACAAGTCTAGATGGTTGAGTAATCCGTAAAGACTGATAAATGTGCCCCCGGGGAGGGGGGGGGGGGGTGCGTTATTATTATATTGATAATTTTTCTAGGTACATATTCCTTTACAGGCCGATGCACTACATGATGTTGTATGTGCCAAGATATTTGTGTACTTCGCCGTTTTTACTTATTGAAATATCATTTCTTTCATAAGAATATCTGCAGTCACATAAATCCTGATCTATTTTAGTTTTAATAAACACGAGTGGCATGTATCGTTCCATCCGCACCTTAAATTTCTTGGCGCTGCAAGTAGCTAAGCCACTAATATTAAGTTTCTGGTTGTGGGCTGATGTTTTCGCTTATTTTACCAGGCTATTGAGCCTCTTTTCTTCCTTGCTTATCGTATATAATCAACAAATTTTTCACTTTCGTGTTTCTTTTCTAGCTTTCTATTATCTATCGCTTTCCAATTTTTGGAGGAATTATTATTTTTCACCTCCTGCTTTTTAAGGAGGCAATATATACAGGCTTAAAAGATATTGAAATTTCTTCACTCCATATTTACGCTTGATAGTCTTTTCTCTTTAAAAAAAAAAATATTTTTAAAAAAACTGTTTTTATTTAAAATCGAACATAGTTCCGGACAGGATGCTTTTGTAAATATTTATGAAAATTTTAGATTTTTTTGAATTTTAAAATAACATTTTCATGTTTACATATTTTTCCTAAATCTCCTTCGTTCAAAGTGTTAAAAACAACACAGTTGTTTGTTTTTTGAGATTTTTGTTTTTGTTTATTTTGTTCCTATCAGAATTGGTTATTGCTAACAGTATTTGTTTTTGTATTTGCATATGAGAACATTTCAGTATTCAGTTGTATGTGAGCTTTCGTTGTTGGTTTAATTTCTTTTGGTTTTACAATTTTTATGCTCAAAACTTTTGTAAATAAAGATAACAAATATCGCAATAAAACTTTTCAACACATCCAAGCGAGGGCTAAACTGAAATTACCTTGGTGAAATAAAGTATTATCAAAATATATAATTGGAAATCCACAAATAAAAGAGGATATGTCAATGTTCGGGAAAACGAAAAATTAAGAATGAAGTACAGAGTTAACGCAGCATAACGTGATTATAAGATTTCGTTATACTAATGAAATTGTGATATCGTTTTAATAAAAAATATCACAATTTATTGTCGTGCCCTCTCTTAAGAGTAGCAACAGTAAATTTTTGGCCTCAGAAACGAGGACTGTCACATATACTTTTCATAGAGAACACGATTCTTCCTGAGACTTTAAAATCTATTTCTAAAACTTTTACACGTAGATGTCTGCTTGATGAGCAATCTTTCTATAAATACCGAAATGCTATTTATATCCTGCATAGTTACTTATGAGCAAGCCAAGTTTCAATATCTCCATTCAACACTATTTATTGATTGCTGTCTTCGCAGTTGGAAGTGGCAGAGTTTACATATGGCGGTAAACCAGATTAACGGGTAGTAGGTAGATGAGTGTAATCAACGCATCTGGAACTGTGATGCAAATAGCTCTCTAATTTTCGAATCAAGTAAGCAAACAACAAATTATCAGAACGCATATAAAGGGTCCGCCATCTAACGTTTTTTTTTCAACTAGTGCTTATTTCGTGAATGGCAACACTTAGCTCATGTTTGATTTGACAGATAATTAGTTTTATCCTTTCGCTAAACAAATATGATTATGTATACCCTTCAACAATGCTGGGAAATATTGGAATGTTGCAGAATGTGTGCGAAAATTGCGTACGGATTTTGGAAGAAGAGAAGCACCGTCAGCTCCGTATGTTCGTTACCTTGTAAAAGAAACTGGCATCCTCATCGATAAACCAAGGCGTAAAAAGTCAAAAACACTGCGTACACCCGAGAATATTGCTGCTGTGGCAGAAAGTGTGCGTGAAGCGCCACCCACATCAATTCACCGTCGTTCTCAACAATTGCACATTTCAGGGACATCAATGAGACGAATTTTGCATTAAGACAGTGGTATGACGCCATACAAAGTCCAATTAGTTTAAGAGTTGAAGCCAAGTGACCATCTAATGCGTTTCCGCTCGGCTAAGTGGGTCTGCGATCGACTTACAGAAAATGCCGATTTTACAAAAGATATCGTCTTTTCAGATGAAGCTCATATTGATCTTGGCAGGTATGTAAACAAGCAAAATTGTCGCATTTGGGGCACAGAAAACCCTAACGTATACATTGAAAAGACGACGCACCCAAAACGAGTCACTGTTTGGTACGGATTTTAGCCCATAGGCATAATAGGGCTGTTTTTTTCGAAAATGAGCAAGGAGTGGCCGTTACAGTCAATGGCGATCGTTATCGGGCCATGTTGAATAAATTTTTGTTCATAAAAATTGAAAAGGAAGATATTGCCAACATTTGGTTTCAACAGGACGGCGCTACGTGTCACACAACCGAAACTACACTCTATGTTTTGCGCACTATTTTTGAAGATGGCATTATCAGCCGTAGAGCTGATGTCCTTTGGCCACCTTGAAGGTGCGATTTGACACCGTTGGACTATTATTTGTGGGGTGTCGTCAAAGATAAGTGTTACGCCGACAAGCCAGGGACAATTGACGCTTTAAAAGACAATATTCGTAAAGCCATTTGGCGGATCCTTTATTAGCATTTGAGTAATTCAAATAAAATAAAGGACTTTAAGACATTAAAAATTAGTTCTCTTTCGTAATTAAGAATAATTTTCATTATTTCAAAAGATTTATAGCGAAACCCTTTCACTATACAAATCTTCTATGTAAAGTCTTGCTCTTCGTCGGACTTTCCCGAAAGTCAACAAAAAAGTCAACAGAAAAATAATTTAATTTTTATTTTATATATTATAGCTGACGAACCTTAATGGCTCTTCTATACGCCAAAATCGACAGGATAAGAATTCAGAAAGACATTACGGTGTAGATTTAAGGATGAAGGTATCTTTCATTAAAGATAAGATATGGATGAGACCTGAGGCAAAGAGACATATACTCCCAAAAAATTATCATTTTACTGTTTATGATTATTTCAGTTTTTAAGAAAAGAAAATTCAACAGATTGTAACAGGTATACAAGTTAATAATACCGATTTTTGGCTCGAAAAATGAGTTGATGAAATATTTTTGAATATTGTCCATTGCTAGCCACTACTTCCCATCTTTCTAGTAGTATATAGATTCCGTAAAAGAACTGCTCCAAGCCAGTTTCTGATGCCTAGTAAGGGCGTTCTACATGCTAATAAGAAGGGGCAAAGTGTGGGCTATAAGGTTTTTAAAACATGTGGCCTTGTATCTGGACGTTTTTCATTGATTGCTCTCTTCTAACGAATTAATTGTCTTCGCTACAGGTCTTCCATGATCTTCATTAGTTCATAATACAAATATACACAGCATTTCCTTGACTGATTTGGCTCTTTGACCGGTCTTTACTGTTTTCTTACAACTATTTTAACACCATATATGATCGACAAATATGATCGATAAAAATATGAATCCATTGTTATATAATTTATTTCTGGAAATACTTTACATTAGTTTTTATCAAAAATACTGAATAAAAAACAAAATTGTTGGGTAAAATGGTGCAGCATAAATTGTATTTATTTATTAATGTTTATTTATTAAGTAAATTTACAAATCAATAATTCTAATTATAGGAACTGGCAACAGTGGTCTTCGTCCTTGGGTGCAGCATAAATTTTTTATTTACATTACCTATTCAAACAACTTACCCGCCAAATTTGTTTTTTTTTACCAAAAAACCACTTGCCCGCAAATTTTGATTTTAAACGTTATATATTTACTAAGACCGATGTATTATAAATGAAATTTGTATATTTTATATTTTATTTATTCTTTGGTTTTTTTAATTAATCCTTTTTATACGACAGTCAATTTTTCTTAAATTCTATCAAAAATCGATAACTTTTAGCATCCGTTTTTTTCAAATCTAAGAAGGTTATCAGAATTTCATGCAAAATGATTTTAAGCACATAATTCGACATTATTGTAGGGTTTGAAAAAATGTGTGTTTACAGTTTGGCTTCTATCGAATGCTGAATTATAATGCTAGATGCTTACTCACACAAACCATATATGATAGTTATGCCTTATGTTGTCCAAATCGACATTATTAACTTGTATACGCAATATTTAAGGAAATGATTGTACAATTTTATCTAACAATAAATGTCCAACTCACCAGCAGCAAAAAAGATTCAGAAATACTCTTATTAGGTATTACGCTTAAATTTTTAGTGTTAGTATACTTCATTCTAATTTTTTGTACTTATCTGATTTATTATTATTATTATTATTATTTCTGTTGTTTTTAATATACTTATTGTTACGAAGATAATATGTTTAGTTTTAAAAGAAAATAATTTTAAGTAAAAAAGAAAATAGAACGACCCACTGTGCGTTTCACAGACTGTATTGTTTTCTAAGAAATTTTATACACAAAAGAAATTCCACGAAATAAGCTAAACAGCAGAAAACAAAGACAACTAACACATAACAAAAACAAAACACACAGCCATGCTGTTGCCCTCACTGAATAATAGCAACAAGAACAATATGGGGTGATATTAAAGTAGAATATTTTGGTACATGCGAGAACCGCATCAAACACTTATATAAGCATCAATTGCTGGGCAAATAAATAAATTAAGGTTGAGATATCGTTAAAAAAAAATATACCACAAAATAATGAAACATATTTTAAGGCATTATAGTGGTGAAGTTGCCATTGTATTTATTTTGTGTGTATTGAAATTAAATAAATCGTTTAACTTAATTTAAAACTCTAAACGGTTGTATTATTATTTTGTTAAAAAAGCACTTTATATAATAAAACGTTTATTAAGGGAAATAACGCTAACAGTATATTATATTTTGTTGCTATACTGATGTTGTCATTTATCGATAACCTTAATTAGAGAAGGCAAAATAAAAAATCTGAACAAGCAAAACTATATTTATTATTTAATATTAATCTTTAATGATATTAATGATGTTCTTTCGGATGAAAGAACCGGAGAAAGAAAAGAATAAACACTTATTTTGCTTGTCTTTGATACAACATACAATTTACAATAGACTGTGAATAGTATAATTGTTGAAACATTTTAATATGCTTGACAAAATTTCAATTTTCCATCTATGGTTTGATCATTGTACTAACTAAACTTGCAAAATATTGGACCATCTTTATTTATAAATATTTAAGAATTTTTTTGTTAGCCTGTTTGTATTGAGGCATATGTTTCATTGTTGGCTTTGTTTTCTGCTATGATCTTTGGCCAGTTTTTATAACTATCTCGAGATTGGCTGGCATTGAATATTTCAGGGTTTCATTTTTCTTAATTTTTTTTTACAAAGCTTTTACAAGTGCTATTGTGTTTTTATAACATAGTTGCCACTGTTAGGATTTTTTATACTTTGCTCTTTATTTTTTTTCCCGCTGTTGTTGTAATTGTTAATAATCACGCCTGCAAAAGCGTAAGTGTGTGCGAATACTTTTCTGTATTAGTTATTTGTGATAGATTTATTTTTTCCCTTCACACATTTCAATTGTTGTTCATTTCGTTTGTTTGTTGTTTTTATTTTTCTTTTTTTTTTGTTAAAGCCATCGACTTTTATAAGCATTAAGCTTTTTTGTTAGTGTTGCTGTGCTGTTGCTGTTGTTTATTTGATTGTGGCTTTTGTTTGTCATACTGATTGAAAACTATTTCAATATTTTTTATTTCTTTGTATTTCTTTCATTTTGATTCTAATACTAACGCCATACCAACATAAAAACAGTATTTTAGTCTATTGTTTGAAAAAATGCTATTTACATTATCGGTACTCGCACATATGTATGTATAGCCATACATATGTAAATTGCATCATGCATCATGCATAGTATGTGTGCTATTTTGCATAGGGGGTAGTGACATTGTTTATCAACTTTACATTGTATTCTATTGATACGTTAACAATACTTTTTCTTTTTTATTTCTGTTGTTCTTATTAGTTTTGCTGGCTGTAGTTAGTTTTTGGCATTGACATTTGATATTATTTGTATTTTTTACCATATTTATGATATCTTTTGGTTTTGTTCTGCTGACACATATCGACAATTTTAGTCGTTCATTTGTTTTGCTTTTGCTTTTATTTTACATTTTTTACTTATGCTGTTTACTTATACTGTTAAGGAAAATATGCATACATACATGCTTTTAGCAGCATTAAATTAAGTTAATAACTTAAGCAGATTTTTGGCCTACTTTATAATAAATTTTAAAATTTGTGATAAATTTATAGCAAGAAAATTCCTTATGTGACCATAATTATTATCGTTTAGTTGAAGTTTAAATTTTAAGATGAACTTTGAGTCCTTTTGTAAATACGTAGTAAGTTGTTTGGATTTGTTTCGCCAGTAAATGAAATATTATTGTCATTCCCCTCAGTAAAAATCGTCTTTACTGGCATGTAGAATTTTACCCGTTACGACGGTTTTTAACGAGGGTAATGACAATAGTATTTCATTTACTGTTGATACAAATCCAAAAACTTAACACTTGTGCCACTTAATAAATAAACGGCAAATTTAGTTTTGCTTTTATTTATATTTTTTTTTTTTCAAAAAATGGAGAAATAAATATTTTTATATTTTATTTGATACGTTAAATAAATAATTCTGATTATTTAAAAATTTATTACTATTTATTTAAACAAAATAAAAATAATCTGTATTTGATCATACTATTGCAATATTTTTAAATCAAATATTTATATTGACTTTATGCTGTATTGAATTATTTGTTTTATTTTTTATATTTATTATCATGACATATCATGACATTGTTTAGCCTTGGTGCTTATTCATGTAATCAGGGTGCTGAATTTATACCGTAAATGAAATGGTAATTAGTGAAAATTGTAAAATAGTTCAATGAGAGTTAGCAGTAGCAGAAAATAGGGGGACAAAATATGTACAAGTATTAGTGTCACCATATAGAACTAAAGCTATATAAATGATGAAAACGCATGCTTCAGTATTCGCTATTGTCACATAATTATTTTTTCTCCTTTAAAAAATTGCATGAAATAACTTTTTAATCTATTAATCTACATGAATTGTGCAAGATTCCTTTATACTTAAATATTTTATGATATTCTCATAAAATATTTATTATTCCAAACTTGAAATGTGCTATTTCACTACTGCTCATATATATCATCAGTCGATTTTATACTAAATCTTGTGCCGACAACTAAAGAGTTTTAAAGTTCTTTAACAAGTTGTTTATTTTCTAAAACAAAATAAAAAAAAAATTTAGATTACCATGATTAAAATATTCATTGTATTACGCAGAAAAAAGTTGGACAATTGTGAATGACAAATGATATCTGGCAAATGACCACCATGCCCACGCTGACAGATGTCGTTTCTTTCATCACTTGCCACCTTTTGGCACAATGGCGGTCGTATTGCGTTAATTACATCACGGTTTGAGTTTAAAGGCTAAAATCGATTTGATTGACTGCATATAGACTCTGTCCTTAACATAGATCCACAAAAAATAATCCAGTGGTGTTAAATCTCACGGTTTTGCTGGCTACTTAACTGCTGATAATCGTGAAATTATGCGATCGGGAAATTTTTTTTGCAATAAATTGATCGTGGCTGTGTGACATATGGCACCGTCCTGTTGAAATCACATGTCAGTGATATCCACGTTGTCAATAATAGGCCACAATTGAGTTGTTAGCATCTTCCGATAACGTGATCCATTAACCGTTACCGCATTTCCAGCCTCATCTTAAAAAAAAAAAACAAAAACGCCCCAATCACGCTTCCAGTCCACATAGCGCACCATACAGTGACACGTTGCGTATACCAAGGATTCTCAATAATTGCTTTAGGATTTTCAGAAGTCCAAATGCGGCAATTTTGCTTGTTGACTTACAAGTGAAAATAGGCTTCATCTGAAAAAACTATTTTTCAGAAAAACCAATCGGTTGTTCCTAAAAGAATTGAGCGAATTTACGGTGATGTGAATTGTCGGTCGGCTTCAATTCCTGCACCAGTTGAACCTTGTAAGGTTACAAAGTCAAATCCTTACGCAAAATTTGCCTTGTGGTGGTTTTGAATAACCCCAATTCTTGAGAACGTCGAGTAATTGACAATTTGCGATCTTCAATACTGTGGCTCACAACTACGATGTTTTCAGTTGAACGACCCGGTGGAAAACGCATTGGTGTTCACAGATTTTTTATCGAGCCTGTCGTCTTAAATTTAACCAAATTCTTAATACAGGTCTCGGAAGGACGATTGTGTTGTTTGAAAATATCACGAAGTTTACGAACTGTAACTTCAACAGAATCACCATTTTCATAGTGGATTTGAATTATTTAAATACGATTTTCGTGGGAAATTGAATTCATTGTAACAATTGCATTTATGTATGCTAAAAAACTTAACTGTCAAAACCTTGTTTGAAAAACAAACTTCTTGTTGAAAAATTCGACAAACTCTTACAAAAAAAAAAATAAATAAATAAATATTAACGGCTGTATGCATAAAAATCGTTTACTTGAGCTTTAAAGCACACGTTAGTTAACAAACACTTTAAGGCTAACGGACGTTTGTTAAAAAATGGTATTCATAAACAGTACTTTAGCTAATGTAAGCTTTAGTAAAATTAGTATTTTGATTCTGGCAATGCCACTTTTTTCAGTTGTCACGTTGTAGTTAACGATGTATAAAAATGAATATTATTTATCCGGGTATTAAGATCCATAAAAAATGTTTTTATTGTTTTCAGCAAAATCAACATATTTTTTTTGTTTTTTTATTAATATTTTTAATAAAAAGCAAAGCACCCAAAAAAGGTTAATTTACAAGGCTTACGATGAACTTACAAAGAATTTGTTTATATTAAAAAAATAATTATTCGGATAACGAGCTTTGTTTTGATTATATGTACATCAATAAAACTTTTGTTTAAAATAATTAATTATAATTATATTTTATTTTTAAATATAAAATAAAGATGTTAAGATGTTTTATATTGAATGGCATGTTATATTTTAGTTATTTTATTATTATTTGTATATTACAATTTGTTTTGATAAACATTTTTAAAAATTTTTGGAATAACAAAGTATAATTGTCAATTGAGCCGTTTACATTAAAAGTGGCATAAGTCACAACTGAACAGTTTCTTTTTTTCAGTTTTAATAAATTTGAAATTAATTAGTTAAGAAGTATTGAGATTTGTTTGAGAGGAGTGTTGATAATTAATGGTGTAACAAAAATGCTTATTTCGAAAATGGCGTTAGTCGCTGTACTTAGGAAATTAATTACGGAGCTTAGTGTGAAAAAAATGGAAACATGTAATAAGTGTGTGTGAAGTATTGTTGTGATTATTAGACTTATTTTTATTAGTTCGAAAGAATAGTGCAGTTTACTGAACTATATTATAGTGATATCTACTATATCTACTACACATAATTAGCATTATTTTGTTATTTTTTTTATTTTCAGGAGGTTGCTTCGTGTTATATAAAATATCTAAGAATGTCACAACTCAAAAGCATATTATTGCACATAGTGACTTATGTAAAGGACAAAATAGTAATAGTAGTAATAGCCCCCTGTCGAAAAAATTCTTCACAGTACACAACATGGAGAAAAAAGATTTCATTTCAACTCAATCATTAGAAAAATCCGTTTCAGAAAGAAAACTAAATACAGACTAGTTGAAATGGCTAAAAATTAAAATGTTTTATAAACTAATTTAAAATAAAGAAGATGACAATAACAAATTAACTTATGCCACTTTTAAAATAAACGGTTCAGTTTATTGTAAACAAAACTAGTGTTGTTTTTAAACTTTCCATAATAAAATTGAACTGTCAATTTATTTTAGGTTTAACGTAGGTTTTTCCTACTTTAAAGTTAACAAAGGTATGTTAAGATAAAAAGTTTTATGAATACAACTTTAGGAAAATGTGCTTAACAACGGCAGGTAAACCTACTTTAAGTTTTTATGCATACAGCCGTAAATATTCTAGTTAATTATTCTAATTTGGTGGAGTCCGATGATGTTGTTGAACCTAGAACCTATAAACATGCCGTTATGTCAAAACAAAAGCTTCAATGGAATACTGTAATGCAAGAAGAAATAAGTTTACTCAAGGGAAATCACATTTCCGATTTGGTTTGTGCTTCCCCTGATGCAAATATTGTTGAACATGTAAGATCAAACGTGGAGTTGATGGTAAGATTAATAGGTTAAACAAAAGTACTGTTCGTCAACCACCTGTTGTAAGTCAACCAACATTTCGTATTTTGTTGTCTGTGGCTGTTGCTAGGAGGACTCATGTTGAACACCTGGATATTAAATGTTCGCTTTTAAACGGCTGTCTTAAAGGAACGGATTACATGAAACAACCATCTGGATTTAGTGACAAAAAATAGTGATTTGGTTTGCAAACTAAGTGAAGCATCTATGGTCTTAAGCAAGCTACGAACGTTTAACTATGAACGTCAGAAACAATATATTGATAAAATGGTAATAAGTTTTGATTTACAAGATATCCGTTTGACCCGCCATACAGAAGAATGATACTGAACTACTCTTATGACGAGTACCAAAGTCCAGCCAATGTTAGACAAAATTTTTTTTCCACTATAGCTGCTTGAATTATCGTTGATCTTACTTTTTCGATATGGCTGAGGGTAAGAGTGCCCCTCCTTTTCAGACGAGTGGATGGATGGATTTATAACTTCTTTTTCATTTTGTTTTCATCATAGACACGCTTAGATCATTTTCTTTCATTCACTTTAATTTTCCATTGCTTAAGCCACTTTTCTAGCATTATTATATGGTCTTGTAATTATCGGAACACTATTGTGGATGCTTAAAAAAGCTGTATTATTCGTAAATGTTGATGTGTGCATATTGTTATCAGTTGCCATGTCCGAAGTAAAGGGTGTTTTTTTAAGCCCGATAGAACTTGAAATTGTAAAAAATAACACAAAAAATTAAATTGTAATCAAAATTTCTTTTTTATTCGAAGGATCAATACGTGACATTAACATTTGAAAATGATTTCGGGCATATGGGCACCGCGGCTGTTCTTGACGAAGCGCATTCTGGACGTCCAATTTTGGGCCACTTTTTCGAGCACTGCTGGGCGTATGTGACGAATAACAGGAACAATGCTGTCCTCCAAGGCATTAATTGTTGCTGGTTTATCAGCATAAACCAGTGACTTCACGTAGCCCCACAGGAAATAGTCGAGTGGTGTCAAATCGCACGACCTTGGAGGCCAATTGACAGGTCCATTTCTCGAAATCAACTTATCGCCAAATTATGATTTCAATAAGTCGATGGTTGCGTTCGCTGTATGGCACGTAGCGCCATCCTGTTGAAACCACATCTCGTCCGGATCAATAGCATCCATATTTTCGAACAAAAAATCATTGATCATGGTGCGGTAACGATCTCCATTGACCGTAACGCAAGCTCCGGCCTCATTTTTGAAGAAATAAGGTCCGATAATGCCACCAGCGTGAAAACCGCACCAAACGGTGCATTTTTCTGGATGTAATGGAGTCTGTAGGGTCTGTTGTGGATTGGTCTCACTCCATATGCGGCAATTTTGCTTATTAACAAACCCAACTGCTCTAGAGTCCAATCGGCGAAAGAACGATGCATATAATGGTCTCGTGGCTTCAATTCCTGCACCAGCTGGATCTTATACGGGTGTAGGCCGAGATCTTTGCGCAAAATTTTCCACGTAATGGACGGACAGAGCCCCAATTCCTGCGACCGACGACGAATTGATAAATTTGGATCTTCTTCCACACTTTCGTTTACAGCGGCGATATTCTCTTCAGTACGCACATTCCTTCGACGTGTTGGTGTTATTGCATCCTCTAGAGAGTATGTGGTACGAAATCTATCGACAGTTCGACGAATGGCTTGTTCAGATGCATGATTATGCGCGAATCGACAACTGATTTTCAAAGTAAATTTTTGTTCAAGCGAGAGTCTATTCATGATGATTTGTCAGAGTATACTGAAACAAATAAAAAAAAATGTTTCATCAAAATTTCATTTTTTGTGTTACTTTTTACAATTTAAAGTTCTATCTAGCTTAAAAAAACACCTTTTATATGCGTGATAAGATTTACGTTAGTACGTAGCTGTGTAAGCCATAACCTAACGGTGGATTGTACCACTGTGGATGAAATGTAGCGTCATTCTTGCCCTAGGAAGCCTTCATATGTCTATCCTCCAGTCACTTCTAGTTGCAACTTCAAGAGCTCGGAGCAGATGAATGCCTCCACTTCTTGCTGAGGAGTTAGAGACTATCCAACTCCTGCTCTAGAACGCATGAAGCTTAATAAAATTTAAGAACACAACCGCAACCATGGACCTGGACCATTCATTGTGTTCATTCTAAATGATTTGACCCACAGAACTCAAACGAGGGCCTCGAAACCACAACCACCACGATACTCGCGAAGGGCCAACCTCAATAATCATTTAGAGAACAGCTAAAAAATCAAAAAGCTGAACTCTGGGGCTTTGCGGATTCCCGTGGAAATAAAGTGGAATTGTCCAGTTGGCTTCTGCTAGCCTTTTAGGGGACTGGGCTCCCTTTTATCCCTGGTGACACATGTAATGGCGGTGAGATTCTGTCAAAACATATCAATGAAGTTACATATCCGAAGATACTTCCCTGTGGAACCTTTGCAGCAGCTGGCTTAGGACAAGTTAGATGAATTTTCAGTCGCTTGTATTATAGTTTTCCAATATCTTGTGAGCGTTAAATGCCAGGTATTGTTTTAGATTATGTATTAAATCTTCTTGTTTGAGGAAGATTTGCTTTGCTGCATATATTTGTAAATAAACGTCCTGTTATCTCGGCGACACTAACACGGAAAATGAACACTTCAACCCTGTAGGACTGGAATGAGTTCAATCGTATATAAAGGGAACATCAGAAATGTATATAAATTTCAGTGGCAGCTCCTCGAAATCAAAATCAATTAGTTAGCTATGCAGTTGCTAATTGGGCGGAATGCTAAATTGAGAGAAAGTCGAACTCTGGCTATATTTTTATGTTTAATGATAGTGCAGTTAGCTAAGCTTGTAAAAAATAAACTAGCGTTTCGTTATCAATAATAGAAGCAGAATTTATTGCATTGTCAGAAGCAATTTAGGTGCCCCTGTAGGCTAGTAGGTAGTGTACTAGCTTCTCAGTATTGGGGTTGTGGGTTCGATTCCCAACGAAGACCTTGGTATTTTTCACTACAAATTTAAAAATTGACTGTCGGTGGGGCTGCTCAGCGATGAAGGCATAGTCACTGGTCGCTGTGCTGTCTTTATACGGCAGTTAATTTCCGACTATCCATCTACTTTCACCACCTGTTTCATCTCTTCTCTATCCCTTTCCTAAAAAATGTAGCACGGTACTTGACTAAATAGGCATTGTTGCCTGAAGTGCTACTTCTCTTAAAAAAAAAAAAAAAATAAAAAAATTTGGATCCGAAATATTTTGTTTGATCTAGGATGTTCGCAAAAGAGTCCAACAGCTATGTGCGAAGACAGCAGAAGCAAGCAATCGATATAAATATATAGACACAAAATATGATTTTGTAAAAGATTACGGAGACAAGAAGATAATTAATTACTTGTGAATATTGTCCATCTAATAAGATGATTACTGCAAACTGAAATCTTATGTTAACTAATTTGAAGAGGAGTGTTAAAACCAATTATCCGTTACAAATTTTGTAATCATTAATATAACCTTTCATTATAGCTATCATTGAGCTATAAGTTTTCTCTAGACTTCAATTTGATGACTAAAATAAATTTTAAACAATCAGTTTTATTTGAAATCATAGTTTTATTTTTAAAAGTTACTTCTCGTAAAGACTTGTCTTTAATAAAAAAAAAATTTTTTTTTAAATCTACAAATAAAGATTTAAACAAAATAGCCATCATCATTAACTGGTCTGTCCTTTGAGAGGCCCCCTACATTTATTTTTATACTTTTGTGTAGCATTCTAATAAAAGCACTCAACTGTTAATTCTAAAGAATGCAGCTCTAAATGTACATATACGAGTATAAATGTGACTGTATATGTATGGGCAAGTAGGCTTCTAGGATTAAAGCCTTAGTATTACAAAGGAATTACCAATTATTATAGCCACACACACGCACACACACACACACACACACATGTACACCTATACAATGAAACTAACTTTTAGTGCGTATTGCAAATTGTGAGTGCAACTTTCATAGAATTTATCCTCAATTTTTGTTGTTTTTTCTTTATTTTTTCATTTCTTTTCTCTTTGATAAAAATATTTGATTATTTTTTTTTCTAAATTTTTGTGGACTTTGTAAAGTTAAACAAATTTATGTATAAAAAATGTTATTATAGATGTACAGAACTTTGCAATGGAAAAAAATTTATAGAAATTTACTTTGCTTGAAAAATAATCTTCTGGCATATGACCACCACAATTCGGTCGAATGTAGTCTAATCTAGAGCTCCAATTTTCAATGACTTTTTCCAACACTAGTGGCAATAACACGGTGCAGGTTGTCCTCCAAGTAAATAATATTTTCAGGCTAATTGGCATAGACTAGCGAAAAAATCGTACGATCTTGCTTCCGAAACGTGAACCCTAAAGTTTCCTTTAATCAATCAGTTGCTGCACGAGCTGTGTGTATTGCTGCGACGCACACTGGGGATTTTTGTATGGAGGTGAGGAAAAAAATATATTTGTCAAAAAATTTTGTGATTTAATCACACATTTAGTTTTATTTATATAGTAATGCACTAAAGTAATCAAAATATAGAAAGTTAGAGAAATGTCGATCGTTACCTGCAATGTAAAAAACCATAACTAACAAAAAAATTTAAATGATTTTTTTTAATTTTTAATTTATTATTTATTTTAAATCAATTTTTAATTTATTATTCTAAAAGAGTCTTAACTTCATCGCTTATAACACTATGCTTTTTCTGGCTAAATGAAGGCATCAAATGTGAAATCATGGGATCTGATGTTACCATCATTCGGTGCATAATATCTTCGTTCGTGGCAATTCGACTGCATTTTCTAAGTCTAAAGTCTAAGGCGATATTTTTTAGTCTTTGTTACGACTTTCCTGAGGCTCTTCGAATAGTAGGCCTACAGGAAAAATACACTTTTCAATTATATTTTTTCCATGAATCAGAATTTTGTGAAGTGTAGGTGGCATGTTGTACCACTCGTACAGTGCAACAAACTCTTTTGCCCTTTCCAAATAAAAATCACCAAATTTATTTGAATCTACTACCTCGGTGATTGTTATAGCTTCAAGAATTATTGAAGAACTCTTGATTATGTTTTCATCTAGACCCGTTATTTTGGAAATAAAAACAAGATAAGCAAAGAATCTTCATGACGTATTTCCTGAATTTGTCATACCAGAGCCTTGCTTAACAGTATCAATCTGTATTCCTATTTTCTCTTTAAGTTCACGCTTCATCAAACACGATCATTTACTTTTAAATCAAATTCTTTTAGTTGAGATATCTCCTCATCGAATCCTCTTTTCTTCTCGTATAACTAGAGGTGTCTCTTTAACATATGCAAACTATAGTGTTCTTTATTGTTGTTCCATTCTAATTTATTTATGTCATCACTTAATGAGTGGTACAACTGATGTCATATATAAATGAGAGTCAGAAATTTGATCATCTGAAAACCTCTGTTGGTATTCGCTTTGACTAGATGCCCCATCACATCCCCATTTATAGTACATTGTTAAATTTTCGCTTTCAATTTTATTTATTTCCTTTGTTGACTTGGTCTCTAGGATTCTTTTATCTCGAGCAAATTTTTTAAATTCATACCTTTACTTAATTGTGCATAAAAGCTTTCATGAGTTATGTCTCATTTTGTTCATAGGTTATACGACTTTACGTGAAAGTAATTGAACTTGACACTTTTTTACCGTTTTGGATTTTTTATGAATTAAAAAAAAAAAAAAAAAAATAAATTTTTAAGCCAAAAAAAAACAGATGAAAGTACTTGTTATTCTTGATTTTTCTATATTTGTTTAAGTAAAATCCGACTAGTGGCTCTTAAGTTGAACTTTATGTTAAACAAAAGGGCCTTATCAGAACTGAGTCGCGAACAATCAGCTGAAAAATGTTGTACTGTGTAATGCAACAAATTGAGAGGTGGCACTTGAAATTGATTAAAAATGTAAAAACAGATATGAGACAATGTGTTAGTAGTGATTTCCAACTGCGGGAAAGTATGGCTAAAATTTTTTTATATGTTCATAAAAATAAGCAAACAAAAAAAAACTTAAGTCTCTGCAGAGTTTTTTTTTTCAATTTTAGTATACTGAAATATTCTACTTTAATTAAAAAATAAAAAGAAACGTTATAAAAAAATATTCGTTTTGAAATTCTTAGGTTTAAATTAAGTTGATTCAGTAAAACATACAAGTACTGAGTTGGGACGGCTATAAAAAAAAACTATCAGTCAGATCGGAGTAATTCTTTTTGATTTGATTGTACCATTTAGTCTAAAATTTCAAAATCATTGCATATTGCATGAAGAGTATGTTGACAATTTGACTTTTTTCCGCGAAATCCCCAGTGTGCGATGTCTTGTTTAAATCATGGCTCCTGCACATCATGGCTCCTGTTTTGTTGTTGAATGAAAAGTCAGTAATCACAACGCTATAGGGGTCAGCACTGGCTGTCACAATCCACCAGCTAATAAAGCACACCAAACAGTCACCTTTTCTGGATATAATGGTGTCTCAACATATAACGGCAGTTTTGTTTATTGACGTATCCACTGAAATAAAAGTAAGCTTCATCGCTAATAAAGATCGATTATGAAAATCTAAATCAACGTTAATCTTGTTTTGGTAACAATTTGCACAATTTGGAAGCGCTGTTCAGGCATCAGTCTATTTATGTTGTAATGCCAAATCAAACTGAACATAAATCACTTGACAGCTGACAAATTGGATTCCAGATAAAAAAGTGTTGGCGATTTCTATAAAACCTTCTTAACTATAATGGGTGGAAAATTTTGAGGTTAGGAAAAAAATTGCCTGCAATGTAATCATATACATGTCATGAATCCAGCTGTTATCCTTTGACATTAACGTTACACTCTGTAATAAATTGTGAAAATTTACCATAAAAATGGTGAAAATTTCACTTCGTAATATTCGAGCAATCAGGCTCCTTGTGAGACCACTGTGCATAAATTAATCGCGAAATTCAAGGCTTACAGTATTGTTGCTGCCCAAAGCAATATTTTCGTAGTCACCGTAGTGACGCAAATATAGCCACCGTACAACAGAGAGTTGATATTGAGCGTGAAGCAATAATTAGGCATCATTAGAGGCACTTTGGGCAGCATCTTAATCTAGATAATCATCTTCACGCTTATAAAGTTCAACTGGTTTAAGAATTAACCCTTTGACGACCAAACATTTTTGGCTGAAGCGATTTACTTTTGTGTTATATTTTCGCGATCTATGGTCTAATAGTAGTTATGAAAAAAAATTGCCCTCCTTGGAACCCTCTAAGTCCCCTCCTAAGCCTATGGGTTGAAACGAAATTTTTCATCCCAAATTATTTAATTGCAGAAACAATACAAGAAAAGAAAAAGTACAAGAGATAACAAAAATTTATTATAATTATTGTTGTTCATGATAGATTCCAAAGCAATCACGGGATGTATTGAAGCAAAGGAACACATTACATTGAACGCAAAAAACATTTGTGCGACTATACTTATTATTGGAAGGATAATGAGAACACCGTTTCCAACCTTTACGTTTTTCCATTTTATGGAGAGATTTAGGTTTGCTTATAAAATGGGTTCCGCATTTGATTGCGGCTAAAAAGGCACGCTTCCTTGAATTGAAGCACTTATCAACTCTTTGGCTAAAGCTGCCCGAAATTCAATGGATGTCAAATTGATTGAGGAACTGTTGGCTAATATGAGTTTTTTATATATTATATTGCTATTGTGAACACATAACTCGAAAGGTCGAAGAACAAACGTTAATAAAAACGCCATTTACTTCTACGATCGTACTCATAATATACTTTTTTTTGATCCATTAGATCGACACCTCCCATTCCTTTGTTATAGTGCTGTATAATCAGGGGGCAATCAATTTGCGATTGATAAAAACTTACCTTCAAAATTACAAACGCTGTTGAACACACCGTACACTGAAGGGATTTCTTCATGCGTATGCACAACGGGCTTTAAAATTTGGGAATGTTTGTATGCGCAATCCTCTTTAAATCCGGTAATAACGGGATTCTTATAAGCAAGAGTCTTTCTAAAGCGGAAGAACTTTTCGGGTGGTATGAATAACGTTGGTATTATTGGCGCTTGTACAACATTTAAATTCGATGTAATTAGCTCATCTACTGCGCCAGCTGGGTTATGGTCAACGTGCATACTACCCTCAATGATAACTTCTATGGGCTCATCATCTTCTATTCCCAAAGCGTCATTTTCAAGAAATAAAACATCTTCTGTGCCCAAGTTTGTAACAGCTTCTTCGTCATCACTAAAATCGCCAAGTAAAAGTTGTTCGATTTGCTCTGGTCGAAGGAAAAAGAAACGATCTCGGGCTGCTCCACTCATTTTAAATTTCAAATAAAGACTGTCAAAATACTTACATGTATTCATATGTATGTATTGCAATTTGGTGATTCATTCCCCTTTTTCGTTTCAATATATAAATGGAAAATACTAAACACAGGCATGCTGTTTCAGTGTTTAACATTAGCTAAGAAAAAGCGCTCAAAAGTTCGAATTTAGAGGTTATAATTGTAAAGTTTTTTAGAAACGTTTATTTTCGTTTCAACCCATAGGCAAACATAATTGCCAAACACAATTTGATTAGTTGTAGACAGCTTGGAATTTACGCAAACTTATCCGTTATATTTTTTGATAGCTTAAGGTTGAATCCAAAACATAAATGACTCTTATCCCCTTGCGCCCTATTTTCACCCCTTGGCAGCCCTCGTCGTAAATACTTTTTTTTGCCAAATTTGGAGCCTCGTAGGAAACAAGTGGGGCCCGATGGGGACTCGTACTCAACCACATTCTTATTGCCCTAATCCTCTTCTATAAAACAGTCTTTGACAAATTTGCTGTATCTGTTACCTGGACAAATATATAATCTAAGGAACCCCGCGCAAGCATATTTGCCTATGGTCGTCAAAGGGTTAAAGCGTTAGTGAATTAACTGCTTCAAAAAGTGAACGACAGCAACTCATTTTTCAACAAAAACATCTTTAGTTATGCAGCTACAAAACATCTACAAACATTACTTAAAAAACCATTACATCCAAAGAAAGTGACCGTCAAGCTTGGTATGGAAATAATGCAGAAAAACAAAATTAAATAGATTACTTGACAAATATCAAGACTAAACCAAGAGAAAAAAATCTAACCCAACAATTTACAGAGTATGTAAAATCTCTGGAAACAATTTTTTACATTGGAACATGCAAATGCGATTTGAAGGCAGCTTGGTTCCAGAACGCCTCAAAGATTTTGATTTTTGTACGATCAACATAATCAGAAGAGACTTACAGTGGATGCATTTGTGATGGAAATAGAAGAGCAAGGAGCAACGTCTATGTCATCAATGCCAACATACCAATATCCCGATGATTCAACATACGCACTGCCATCGGTTCAAGAAGATATGGATAGAGGCGAAAGTTCACAATACACAGAAAGATCACAATACACAGAAAGATACGATTGCTTTAACTTTGTCTTGATATGTGACAGATTTGGTGTGACTGATAGAGTAGCATCAGCATTGGCAACAGCTCTTTTCATCATGGATAAATCGAAAGTTCGCAGAGAAAAGGAGAAATGCAGACAAAAAGTGCGTCGCAAACGGTTATATGCTACCAATTTGTTAGCGTTTTCATTCGATGGCAGAAAGGATGATACTTTAACGAGAGCTAAAATTGATGAGAAGTATCATACTAGGATGGTAAAAGAACCTCATCTTATTATTTTGAGAGAACCCAATTCTGAACTTATTGGTTACGTAAGACTGGAACATGAAACCGCTGAATACAAAACAACCAAATTAAATGATTTTTTCAGGGTTTCGAATTTTTCATTTATGAACATTCAAAAATCAACATTCATGATATTTTTCATAAATGAGAAATCTAAAATTTTATATATATTTTTCACGCGCATAAACGAACAAGAAAAAATGTTCTGCTTATGTTCATACATGAATGCGCACAACAAGAATTATTAGTCTTATTCATATGTGATAAATGATAAATCAGCTACTTCTCATTAATGTTCTTTTTCATAAATGTACATGTTCATTTATGAACGTTGAAATTTTATAAAATTTCTCATAAATGAATGCGAAAAAATTTTCTACCTACGATCGCAGTTTACCGTAAAATGTACTAAAAACACATGGGTACATATTAACACAAAATACAATATTGCAATATATTCTAAAAGAAATTAAAAAAAAAACATTTTTTTTCCTACATACGCCGACAATTGCGCATTATCAAATATGTGCATTTATGTACGCGAATGCTTAACGCACATATTTTTACGATCTTTTCATTTATGAAAAATGATCAAAATTGTAAATATTCAAAAATGAACACTTGTGTGTTTCTCATTTTTTCACTTATGAATAGAAAATAAAAAATAAATCGTCGCATTCATAAATGAGAAAACGCAAAATATTTTTCAGTCTCTCACACATGTATGAGAAGAAGCGGCTAAAAAATGAAATGTACATATTCATACATGTATGAACAGTGAGTGAACACTTCGCTACTCTGGATTTTTTCAACGTTAAAAAAAATCCCTGGATGCATTAATTGGAATATGCACTGACGGTGAGCCAACAAATACTGGCCCACATGGTGGAATTATACGACGATTCGAATTGCTGTTAAAAAAAACATGGCGTTGTTTCGTTTGCCTTCTACACTTCAACGAACTGCCGTTGCGGCATTTGTTTGAAGCTTTGGATAAATCAACCAGCACTGGACCAAGATCGGCAACCGGAAAACTGAGCCGTTAAATCGAAACTTGTGAAACTCTTCGGTAAGTTATTGCTATTACGCATTTATTATAATTGTCAATCGTTTTTAATTATTTTATTATTATATATTTTCAGGTGGTGGACAGCTTCCAGAAAATTGAGTTGAAAAACATGCCCCCTGCTGCAGAAAAAATTGAATCTTCCACCGATTCGAAGTACTTATACAATATGGCCCATGCAATTTCTAGCGGCGTGGTTTCGCTGGATCTGGCTAACATCAAACTAGGGAAAATTGTACACTCTCGCTGGCTCACCAAGGCCGCTAGATTATTACGATTATATGTGACAACGGAAAATCCATACGCAAATTTAAGAATTCTGGTTGAATTTATAATTAAATGTTATGTGCCAATGTACTTCAGTATCAAGTACTACAGCTCCTATATATATATATATATATATATATATATATATATATATCGCCTTTTTCAATTGTGGCAACACCAGCAACATGATAGTTTTGACATTTAGTTTTTTAACGTATTCGTTGTAGATGCATTGACAATAGTTACAATGAATTCAATTTCACCCGAAAATCGCGCTCAAATAATTAAAATCCACAATGGCCGTTCTGTTAAAGTTACATTTCATAAAATTCGTAATATTTTCGGATAACATGATAGCTAAATTAGAGTCGCGATACCAAATGGTGCGAACACCAACGTGTGTTCAACCGGGTCATTTAACTGAAAATATCGCAGCCGTGAGCCGTTGTGTGGAAACAGAAACCCACTACATGGCGAATTATGCGTAAGGATTTGACTTTGAAGCCTTATAAGGTTCAACTGTTGTACGAAGTAAAGCCGACCGACCACTCACATCGCCGTAGATTAGCTCAATTTATTCCGAAATTGGTTTTTCTGAAAAAATAATTTTTTTGGACGAAGTTCATTTTCATTTGTCAGGGTATGTCAATAAGCAAAATTGCCACATTTGGGCTTCTGAAAATCCTAGAGCGATTATTGAGAAGCCTTTGCATGCTCAACGTGTCACTGTATGGTGGCTTATGTGATCTGGAGGCGTGATTGCGACAACGCGCTATCGCGAGATGCTGAAAATTTAATTTTGGCCTTTTGTTGACGACTTGGATATCACTGGCATGTGATTTCAACAGGACGGTGTCACGTTTTACACAGCCAATGAAACGATCAATTTATTGCAAACCAAATTTTCCGATCGTATAACTTTACGACAATTAGCAGTGGCCAGCCAGATCGTGTGATTTAACACCACTGGATTATTTTTTGTGGAACTATGTTAAGGACAGTATCTTTACGGAGCCAATCGATACGATTTTAGCCTTAAAACTCAAAATCCTTAACGTGATTACCGAAATAGGACCGCCATTTTGTCAAAAACTGATTCAAAACTTTGAGGAAAAAATCGACATCTGTCAGCGTGTTCGTGGTGGACATTTGCCAGATATCATTTTTCATTAATAAATGCCGAACTTTTCTCTTCGTAATACATTTAAAATTATTGTTTTATTTTGTTTTAGAAAACAAACTGTGTTTAAAAAAATGCGTAGAAATGAAATTTAAAATTCAATTTATATTCCTGCAGAAAATCAAATAAAATTAATTCACTTTTCTTAACTTAAGGTGTCTTGTAATGTCATCATATTTAAAAACGCATTCTTAGCCTTAATCCCATTCACATAAAGTTGACATAATGTGTGGAATGTAAGAAGAAGAAGAAGCCATTAAATCTATGAAACATACATACGAGTACATGCGTACTTATTGCTGTAATATTTTTAGTAATGGTTGTCTTGTGTGTTAGTACTTTTAACATTAACTTTATACTTTTAGTATATCTGACGCCAGAGAAGATACTAAAACTAAGACAAAAAGAAATCTTATAAATCCTTTTAATATTTATAAGCAGGAAATTGTAATAAAAGTAATCACAGTAAAAAATGGACACTTTGCTACCCAAGAAGGTCATGAATTCAAACAGGACAATTTTATATAAATTTTAATATAAAAGAAAAGGGTGGAAGATCTATAGAGTATACTGTTGAAGTAGATACGCTAGTGAGTATTTATTCAAGCCATGTTTAATAAAAGTGTTATACAAATTCAATATGTTTTCGAATAAATAAATTGAATTTTTTCTGAACACTATTTTTGCATAAATATGGCTGGTGCTAATTTATAATAACAACTAAATAAAAGTTATTTACCAGAAGCTAGAAATATCTTAAGGCGAAAAGGGAAACCTTAGATGGCTCTTTTTTCAGGAATGTGTTTAAGCATATAGAACATTATATAGAACAATATAGAAAATTTTAACATTTTGTAGCTGGGCACTGGACCAATTTTTGTGTGTGACAATCTTCTCGTAAGATTATAATAATTTTGTTACCGCATTTTCTCACGAGGCTCCTGCAATCTCTTTAGAGTTCTTATTTGAGCATGATCAAGACTCGTATAATTCTAAGCATAGCTCTTACAACTTTTTTAATCACACACGATATATAAATATATAAATTCGCAATATTCCATATGGACTTGCAAGTATTTACAGTTGAAATATAGGATTTTTTAAACAAGATGTTTGTTTTCTAAAACAAAAAAATTCAGATTAAGGTAATTCTAAATTTTATTCTATTACGAAGAGAAAAGTTCGGGAATTATGAATAAAAATGGTATCTAGCTAATGTCCACTACGACAACGCTGACAGATGTCGATTTTTTCTTTAAAGTTTCTATTCACCTTTAATTACAACATGGATTTTGAGTTTTAAGGCTGAAAAAGAATACGTTTGGGGCTGAATACATTCTCTCTTTAAGATAGTTCCACAAAAAAAAATCCAGTGGTGTTAAATCACATGATCACGCTGGTCACTTAACTGTTGATTGTTGTGAAAGTATGTAATCGAGAAATTTGGTTTGCAATAAATTTATCGTTTCATTGGCTTTGTGACATGTGGTACCATCCCGTTGAAACCACATGTCAGTGATATTAACGCCGCACGGTGGCTCAGAATCAATTTTCATTGGCCAAAACCTACATTTTTTCTTGACATAAATTTTTATGCCATCAGAAAGGAAACAGATCAGAGCTTTGGTAGCCGAAAAATGTTGGCAAAATATTCGAAGTAGTAGGCGTGGCATGCTGCTAAAAGCAAAGAATGTAAGTTAATATTGCCATTTTCCGTCCTAACTGGCTGGTTTGTTTTCGATGGCGAGCGCTTTCGATGCAAATGCATCAATCTCAAGCCGCGGTTTAGTTTGTAATGTAAGTTAATTTAGAAATAAAAAAAATTTTAATATTTGATCTCATATTAATTACTATTATTGTTAATGGGCTGCGTTTTTTTTTTGTTATGTTGGGTGGACTGTTGTTTTTCACAAATGGTATTTGAGCACCCTGTATAATTTGTAGTTAGGGTGTTAGGTAATAAATTTGAAACCACCATATATTCGTAAAATTTTAAGTTAAACAGTGTATAACTTTTAAAGGACATAAAAGGACAAAAAATCGAAACCGCCCAAAGAAAGGCAAAAGTATTTTTTTAAGCCTATATATACTTTTGCATGTCCGTAGAACACTTTTTTATTTTAATGAAAATACTCAAAACTTTTACAAACAAAATTCTATATAAAATTGTTAGTAAATTTACTTTAGAAACTATTCACTGCCATAAATTAGTGGTATTAATATTTCTTCAAATGGTTGAAAAACTTCATAGTATTTGCAATGCATTTTTGCACAGATGATTCAATTACCTGCTAAAAATTATAGGAAAAAATGTTTAGAATTTCTTTCAGTAAATTACAGAATGAATTTTAACAGGTAACATTTTTCGTTTCATTTTATTGAATGCTACCTAGGTGCAGTATAATAATGTACTGTTTATTTTCGAAGCCTTATATAAGGAAAATAATTTGGAAATAAATTTGAGTTTCGTACAAGTATTCGATTTAAAAAGGTTGATACATTTTTGGAATTTTATTTTATAGCTCTTCAACAAATACCTTATTTTCAGCTTAAAGACTTTCAGGTGTAAAGAATTGACCGAAGAATATTTTAAAAACAAAAATAAAGAAGATGTTCTAATCCATATTCAAAGAAAATTGAACATAAATGCTATCAACATTGAAACATAATTGGAAATAAAAAACAAAGAATCCGATTTTCTCAAAATATTGGAAAAACGCTACAAGGAAGTTGACTTTAGTAAAAGTAAATTTTAGAAGCGCTTTGCGAATTGGTTACTAGGTGAACTTCGTATCCAGGTGATTTCAGAAACCACATATGAGGAGAGTGGTGGAAGACCACAAAGACGAAAACTGAAGAATATAAATGAAGAAATTGGATGTGAAAATATTAAAGATTGTTTTCTTCACGAACTGCGATCAGAAAAACAATTAGCGAAAGTGGATATCATTCAAAAAGTCTTTTCTGCTAGTCCGGAGAGAACAAAACAGGTCTTTAAAAGCATTCCAACACCAAACGAGGAAAAACAATTTACAAATGAGGATGCGCTTGCATTATTTCTGGATTTAAAGTTAACAAAAGCGCAGTATACTCAGCTCAGATTGCGTGCGATCGAAAACGGCTCAAATTTATATCCATCATATCATCACATAACTGCAGCTAAAAAGGAGTGTTATCCTCCAAAGGCATCTATCAAAATCACACCAATTTCGGCACAGTTACAATTTAATATTTGAATGAAATAAAGTATACAAATAATATTAAAGCCTATTTTATTATCTACAATTTATTTATGACTATAAATAAATATATAATTGAAGAAAAATTAGGTTACACAATTTTATTTCAAAATTGTAAAATATGTAAGCATTGTTAAGCATAAAGTTAAGTGCAGCGCGCTGTACCGATTTTAATAAAACTAAACTGGATAAAAGCTTAAGATCCTATCTATTGACTAAAAAAATAACTTCTAAAAAATTTTTGTTAGTTAAAAAGTTACAGAGTTTTGGCCAATGAAATACGATTCTGAGCCACTGTGCGCCGTCAATAATAGGCCAAAATTGAGTTGTTAGCATCTTGCGATAGCGTGATCCACTGATCGTTATCACATTTCCAGCATCATCTTCGAAAGAAACGGCCCAATCCCATCTCCGCACCACATAGCGCACCAAGCAGTGACACTTTGAGCATGCAAAAACTTCTCAATAATTGCTCTAAGATTTTCAGATAAATAAAAATGGGCTTTGCATGAATTGAGCGAACCTACGGCGTTGTGAATGCACCAGTTGCATTTTGTAAGGCTTCAAAATCAAATCCTTACACAAAATTCACCATTTGGTGCTTTTGAATAACCCCAATTATTGAGAAAGTCGAGAAATTGACAAATTTCGATGTGATTTAACATTGTGGCTCACAAATGTCGTGCTCTCAGTTGAACAACAACGATACGGTGAAAACGCGTTGGTGTTCGTACAGTTTGAATCGGGCCTGTCGACACAAATTTAACGACCAAATTCTAAACAGCGGTCACAGAAGGATGACTATGTTGTCTGAAAATATTACGAATTTTATGAAATATTTTGAATTTTAATTATTTTAGTGCATTTTTCATAGAAAATTGAGTTTGTTATAAGAATTGACAATGCATCTACAACGAATACGTCAGAAAACTAAAGGCGATGTCAAATAAAACTTTGTTGATTTGCGTGACATTTGAAACTTTAAAGCAAAAGCGTAAATCAAGTGGTGTATGTTACAATAAACTTTGACAACACTCATGAATTTTTTGTTTACGCCCACACACAAATACACAAACACAAATAATAAAAGCCAGATGTTTGTCAAAGCGCGCAAAAAGTTGAATGTTGGTTAACTTTTCGCTTTGCGCTGCGTCAAAAGTGCTTTATGTGGCAACTTTCATACATTTACGTACATTTTAACTCAAATGGCAAAGCGAAACTCTGACGCAACGCAAAGCAAAAGTTTTATCTGACACGGCCTTAAAGGCCTTAAAATAAGAGTCAAAATATTTTTTTTTGTTTGTATATTTTATTTGCAATCTGTTTACAATCAAACAATAAACAAATATATTAACTACACTTAGAATAATGTAACAGTAGCGTTAAATTCCATTAAATTTAACAATCCAAAATTTAAAAACAATTTTTCAATAGTATAACAATAGCGTTTTCAACAAAATATATACAACTTAAAAACTAAACGGGAGATCAAGTATATGAAGTCTTTTTAATCGTCCTACTTTGTCACCGTCATCCAAAAGAGTTATGGCAAGAATGTTCTCGTGATTACTAAGTCGTTCCAAGTAATTACTGCTATACTTTCTGATTTCATCCCTAATACCCGGGATATTGAGATCATTATGAATTGTGTTATTTCTTATGTACCATGGAGCACCAATTATAAGCCTGAGAGTTTTGGACTGATACTTTTGAATTATGTCAATATTAGAGTAAGACGCCGTTCCCCATAATTGCAATCCATAAGTCCATACGGGCTTTAAAAATGTTTTATACAATAGTAATTTGTTACTGGCACTTAACTTCGACCTTGGCCCGAGAAGCCAGAACATTTTTTTTGTTGTAATATTTAGTTGTTTCCTCTTTATTTTTAAGTGCGTTTTCCAATTTAAACGCCGATCGATGTTAAGGCCTAAGTAGTTAACTTCATTTGAGTGAGGTATTACAACTCCATTCAAGTATACAGGCGGACAATCACCTTTATTGAGCGTAAATGTGACGTGGGTAGATTTTTCCGCATTCACTTTTATGTTCCATTTTTTAACCAATTACTTATTAAGTCGAGCTGGAGTTGTATGGTGTTAGATGCAATAGCAGCGGACTCATTAATTGAAAGCAGAGCTGTGTCATCAGCGTAGGTTGCGACTACTACATCATTTCTTGTTGGCATGTCGGAAGTGAATAACGTATACAACGTTGGGCCCAGAACGCTCCCTTGTGGGACACCGGCTTTAACATCACCAATTTCCGAGTTCTCGTCGTTAATGTTAACATAAAAAGTACGTTCGGACAGATATGACTTCAACAGAAGGTAGAATGGAGTTGGGAGCAAGTGTTTTAGCTTAAATAAAAGACCGTTATGCCACACTCTGTCAAATGCTTGTTTAACATCTAAAAACGCTGAAGAACAGTACTGTTTGTTTTCAAGGCATTCTCTTATTGATTTTACAACTCTATGACATTGCTCCGGAGTTCCGTTTTTGGTTCGAAAACCGAATTGATGATCAGGTATAATATGTTGCGATTCTAGTACCGGCATTAATCTTTTTTGAAAAAGTCGTTGAAATAGTTATGACAATACTGGCTGATGGGTCTGTATGACTCAACGGAGTTCTCAGGCTTATTAGGTTTGTGAATCATAATAATTTTGGCATGCTTCCACTGTGATGGAAAATGTGACAATCGCAAAATAGAATTAAATACAACTGTGAGAAAAATCACAGCCCTTCTGGGTAAATTTTTAAGAACTTTTGCGTCTATGTTGTCATAACCCGGGGACTTTTTCGCATTGAGCTTGCTTACTTCAACTACAATTTCTCGACATCGGAATGGTTTAATAGGCCTACTCATTTGACATGCAACATCTAAGAAATTGTTAACTTCTGTGTCTTCATGTGTTGTACAAAAGGAGAATGGTGTGAAAGTGTTTTCAAGGTGGGACTTAAAAGCAGCGGCTTTGCTAACGTCAGATCTGCACCAATCGCCATTAGAATCTTTTATTGGAACGTTTCGCTTTTGAGCTTGTTTGAGGTATTTCGTAGCTTTCCAAAGATTATGTTCATTGTTATTTTCCGGACGTAAATTACTTAAATATCTGCCAATGGAATTATTCTTTAATTCTTTTAATCTTCTTTTCAAGTTGCTGGCTGCTCGGTTGAAGTTCGTTTTATCTGAGGGTGATCTTGTTCTCATCCAAATTTTTCGAAGTCCTCTTTTCAATACGATTAGTTGCCTTATTTCAAGAGATAAGTGAAAATTTGAGGCTTTAATATTATCTTGCGGCGTGGAAACAAACGAAGCTTCATGTATTAATTTCGAAAAGTTTTCAATGGCTGTGTCAATCTCGTATCCAGTTTTCAATGACAAATTTAGATTAAGTTTGGCTTCAATATATTGCTTGAAAAGATTAATGTCAGTGCTTGTAGAAATAAGTTTAGAGTTTTTGCATCGCTTTTTACAAACAGTAGCAAAGTTAAGGATAATTGGACTGTGATCAGGACTTAAATCATCACTTGCTGCTATTTCAAGAGAAGAATGATGGATTCCCTTATACATAAAGAAATCTAAAAGATCGGGTATTTTGGAACTATCTGTTGGCCAGTATGTTGGAGCTCCTGTCGATATCGAACTGTAGTCATTTTTAGATATACATTTAAAAATTTCTTTCCCTTTAGGGTTTATTAGACGTGATCCCCACCAGGTGTGTTTGGCATTATAGTCACCACCAACAATGAATCTATTGCCAAGTTTTCTGAAAAAGTTCTCATATTGCTCACTTTTTATACTATATCTGGGGGGCGAGTACACAGAATAAATTGCTACACTATAATTATTGCACGTTATTTTAACTCCAGCAGCTTGCATATATAATTCAGTTATTGGTTCTAAAATTTCATACTTGATAGTCGATTTTATAACGATCGCCGCTCCGGCATGTGCCCTGTCGTTAGGCTGATTGGCAGTAATTATGTCAAATCCTCTTATACGAAATAAGGATTTACTTGTAAGATGTGTTTCAGAAAGTAATAAAATGTCAATATAATTATTTTTCAAAAAGATTTCTGTTTCATTAATATGATTTAAAATGCCATTGGCATTCCATTCTGCAATTATGAGGTCTACTTGCATAGTTTTGTCATTAACATAGACATCATATTCATCAATGTATTTTTTAACTCTATTTGTTTTTCAAGCATAGTTTCTATTTTATGAAGTACGTTGTTTACACCATCACTTGTGCCACTGACAGCCTGGGCGTAGGTAAGCTGTCCACTATTCTGAGGAGCAGCTGAGACGTGAGAGTTAAAGTTGTAACTTTCATTTACATTTCTTACAGTTACTTTTGTGCGCTTATTCACCAACTTTTGATAAACTACACAGCCTCTGTAGTTCGCAGTGTGATTTCCTAAGCAGTGAACACATTTCGGTGGAGTGCTTGACGATTTTGTACATTCACTAGTTGGATGTTCTAGACCATGAGTAACGCATGAGTATGGTTTTCTGCAATAAGACTTAGTATGTCCGAACTGTTGGCATCTAAAACATTGAACAATGTCATCATACTTTTTGGGAGCTTCAATAACCACAGTAGCGTGACCAAGTGTTTTCAAATTATAAATTTCATTATTGTTAGCATTAGGGTCTAAGTCAACAAAAAACATAGAGAGTGGGTTCCTTGTAATACGGCTAACTACGTTCCTTACACTCCTTACCTGATGCCCTATCAAAATCAACTCCGCTTTAATATCAGCGATTGGTGTTATGTGATGAAGCCCTTTGATAACCACAGTGAAAGCCCTTTCCTGTTTCAGTTGATACGTATGGAATACAATCTTATTGTCGTCAAGATACTTAACTATTTTCCGGTATGAGTCAACTGTTCTAATGTTCAAACGAACCTGTCCATCACTGTACGACTTGTAATAAAATTCATTGTTTGCAACAACCTTGCCCAATTTACTAACCATTTTGGCAATATCACCTACCCTTGGAATAAAAATCGGTGGAGGTTTTGGCTGAGATTCTTGGGACAATGTATTGTCATTTTGGCTTTCATTATTGTTGTCGGCAAGAGCTGAAAATCGGTTTGATGATGAGGGGCCTGCCTCAAACTGCTGTCGTTTTGGTTTGTATAACTTTGGCGATCCAGAATTTGTCCTCTTGCGATTTCCCACGGGAATATTCTGCCAGTTAGAATCATCATCAGAACTGCTGTCGCTCAGGTTCATATTATTATGATCATTAATTTCAACCGTACTAGTTTGGATCTCTTTGTTAATTCGTTTTTCTTTATTTTTTTCACTTGCTGACATGCTTGTGCATGCACAGTATAGCGTTGTTGTTGTTGTTGTCAACAAGAATGTTTAATTTGTAACAGTGCATTGAACGCACGCAGTTGTTGTTGTTCTTTATCACTAGGTAATATTTTATTTATTTTTTAATTTCCCTTTTTTTTCCTTTATATAAAGAAGTTTTTAACAGTTGTGCTTTGTTGTTAATATGTTATTATTATTAACACACGCGCCGAGTAACAAAAATCGTCGAAAACCGTATTTTAAATGAGAGTCAAAATATAACTTCATTTTTATTAAATGAAGTCATATAGCGAAGAGAGGTCTCGATATAGTACGATCTGATTTTATATGTATGTATATGCAAGTTATACTCCATATACAAGTTATATCACTAAATAATAGACAACAATGTCAGTTGAATTTAAAAAAAAATATTTTTAAAAAACTTTATAATGAAAATTCAATCATTCCCGTTTAATTCTTTGTCGGTTAAAGTCGCTCGCTGTATTTCAGTTGCATTAAAAAAAAGACAAAAGCGAAAATTAAAAATGAAAGTGTTTGTTGTAATTTTTGCTTTAGTGACATTTGTAAGTGAAAATTACGCCCTAAAAAAAATTGTTAAAACAAAAATATTAAAAATAAACTTTCTCGCACAGGTTTTGGCCGAAGAATGGAGTGTTAAAAATAGTGAACAACTAACAGAGATTTTTGTAGAATGCTTAAACGAACACTCTCTTTCCCCTGAACAAATGACAAAAATGAAGAACTTAGAATTTCCCGACGAGGAACCGGTTCGAAAATATCTGCTTTGTGCAATGGAGAAAATGGGTGTCTTTAGTTCGGACCAGGGCTATCATGCTAATCGTACTGCTAAACAATTCAAAATGGATATGGATGAAGAAGAAGCTAAAAAATTGGCCAAAGAATGTATTGCTAAATTTCCGAAGAGTGATAAGCCCAATGATGTGGCTGCTTTTGAAGTTTTCGGGTGTTTAATGAAAAGCGCTATTGGCGACAAAGTTAAGGCTTTCGTTAAAAAAAAGAATGAAGCTGCCCAGCAAAAATAATTTTTCTCATTCGTAAAAACAAAACAAAAATTCCAAAGAAACCTTTCAACATTTTGTTATATAACTGAAACAGGTTAATTTAATTTCTCTATGTACAAATGGGATTTTGGTGTAAAATACAATTGCAGTTTTTGGACTTAATTGTCTAAATTTTTGTATATTTTTTCAATGAAGTCATTTTGAAAATTTATTATTCTTCAAAACCAAAATACAACTGCATTTGAGTGAATCATTGTGTTAATGATTGGAATAATAAAAGATAAGTCGGAGTTTGGGTTCTTGGAAAATTAAAAAAAAGAAATACGAAGGATTATAGGTCGATACACATGTTTTTAAAATTACATACGTAGTTGTACATTGTTATGATGATCGCCATGGCAACATAAGATAAAGACAAACCGAATTCAATATAAATTTTTGTGAAGAAATTTTTAAAGAAAAATCATACGAATATATCGTGGGGTATCAATGAAGTTTAGTTTAGTTTGAAGTTTGTCTTTTTTATGGATTAAATAGATAAAGACGTTAAAGTGTTTTGCTAAAATCTCAATTTTCATTAAATTTTGTGAAAGAATTAATCAACACTACAAAAAAAAAACAACAAAATTAATTAAAAACAAATTCACCAAAAACAAAGTTAGGATTTTACTGTAAAGCCGCACCGAAGATTTTCACCTTCCACAGTAGATGTTGGTAAGCTTAAATTTCAGGTGTCTCTTCTGAGGCCTTGGCAAATAAATAAAATTAAACGTTTTTTATTCATAATTTTTTTATACATTTTTGTTTTAAATTTGGCATCTTTCACTTTATAAATATTATTAAGACTCGTGAGGCATATAATAAGTGAATTAACATATTGTTACGTTTATATCTTTTTTTTTGTTTTGTTACTGCTGAGTTCTTTATTGCAAAATAAATTTTAGAGTTTTCACATTAATTACAAGTTTATTTATTTATTATTTACTCACTAACTATCCACTCAGACGCTGCCTTTTATATTTGTCCGCTAGAGGTCTGGAAAAATTCAGAATTTTCTACTCCTTTCGTATTACATTTTGTTGTTGTTATGTTATTTATTCAATGTATAGGCACCTGTAGGTTTGTGTGTATTTTTGTTTTTATGCTGATAACGCGTCTTCCTGGAATTTATTTTAAGATTAGCAAATCCGGCCACGTTTGCCACCAGATGGCTTCGTTTTTTGTAAAATTTCGTTTGGGGATTAAAAGATAAAGAAAAATTCTTTTTTTTTTGTTTTATATTTAATAAGGAAAAATTTTATTTCATTGCACAACAGTAATAAATTCATTTCGATTACAAAAATGAAGTGGAATTTAGTTGAACTTCTCTAAGTAAAAAATGAAAGTGAATCCAAAGTAAATACTGAATCGAAGCGTTATACATGTCCGCAAATTAATCGTTTCATTGAAGTGCTCCTTGGTAAACCTAATTTTTTGTTTTTTGGTCTGACGTTAACACAAATAAAGCGGATGGTTTCCCAACTCGTGAACACGCAACGTATAGCTGCCCATGTGAAAAACAACGATTTTCTAAATTTAAACCGCAAACACTAACCGATTGAACTTACGACTTGTTAATTGTCATTGCGAACGCAAGGCGAACCGAAAATTGCAATCGTTTGAAGTCAAACGGAAGATCAGTCGGAATCATTGGTATTCGAGGAATACAATTATTTTCACCTGTATACTTTCCATTAATAATGGTTGCCTCCATCAAAAGCAGCATAAGTCTTTTCACCGCAAGTCGAGTACCGTCGCGGTGGATTCAAATTACGCAATATCATAATAACTGAACCAACTTCGAATTGCAAGTTAAGTGGTGGAAATCCTGGTAACTCCAGAGAGTTAAAAAACTCCGTTGGTTAATTTACTGCATCATCTGGATTTGTTATGGAATCAACGGATTTGTATGTTCGATATGTGACGGACGAATAATAAATGAACAAATAAACACTGCTTCGGACACAATATTTGAACCGTTGAAACATTTTTACAGGAAAACAAACACTACACCAACACAAAAACGTTACGCAGGTGCACAAGACCAAAGCAATAAAGAACATCATAAACGTACAATTACAGATTATTATGTCACATAAAAAAGAAAACCCCAATAGGTTCACACATGGACAAAAACGGACAGCAAGCATGACCGTAAAAGGATTTAGTTAGAACAAAAAAAAAAAAAAACAAAAAAGACGAATGAAAAAGGGATCGACAAATTAGGTAAAAAGGGACAAACGAAAGAGGAGAGATGCAGGCAAAAAAGACAGAAAGGGACGAACGCAATAACACGAACTATATAAACACAACTGACAAGCATAATTCTGATAATTCTCACTAATGTTTGGAAAAAAATTTTCGATAAGAGCCAATTGAGAGTCTACAAATCGGCAAAAGTCGTTGGTAAGAGTAATTAATCCAGCTGTCGCATCAACTGGGACTTTTCCATTTCCAACAGCTAACAATTGTTTGGAAAATTGTGCAGCACTTTGATCATTTTGAAGTTAAACTCTCATGTTAGTGGTTAGCGATAATGTTTTTACGTTATTCCATAAAGTTGATGCCTTCAGGCAAGCATTCAATTCATCTGCAGGCGTTGCATGGAGAATTACTGGCAACGTCTGCCTGAAATCGCCTGCCAACCATATCATTAAGCCGCCAAAGATGTTGTTATTGCGCCGAAGATCTTTCACTGTGAAGTTAAGTGCTTCAAGTGATTTCTTATGTGCCATTGCGCATTCATCTTAAACAATGGGCATTAATTGCATTGACAATTTTCCCATTGTACTGGATCGGGAAATATTGCAATTGTGTTTTAATTGATTAATTAAACGCAGAATGTGCAGTACGACCGCCATCTAGAAGAGTCGCCGCAATTCCAGATAATGCTAACGCCAAAGCCATGTCACATCTTAATCGAATAGTGACTAAAATCAATGAAATGACAAATGTTTTCCCTGCTCCTCTAGGTGCGGCCAGGAAAATAGACCACCAGTATTATTGTCCACCGTTTGCATAAATGTTTCGTATACTTGTTTTTGCTGTTCATTCAGCAACGGCACATTATTTCGAACGAATTCTTGCAATGTATCAACATTGTATTGCAGCTCTCGATTTAATTCTTGGTTGAATGCATCGTGCATCGATCAATTTGGCGCAATCATTCCTACTTCAAACAGTAGCTTGCTTGCAATACTCAAGCATTGATCCTCAATCAGAATCAATCTTTCATTATATATTTCATCGGTTATTTGCATGTCGAACGTACTTATTTTCGTGAGGGATACTCACACACCACGTACTGGTGCCGTTGTAGTATATGCTATATATCAGAGATGGCGCTGTATGTGAAAAATGACTTTCCCTGTTTTCCTGCTTTTCTCTTAAAATTGTTCCTGAATTTTCTTTGCTGTAAACCTCACAAAGCCCGAGAGACCTTTCCAACGAATGCAAAACCGTGGAAATCGGTTTGGGCGTTCTGAAGTTATAGCGCCAGGAAGGAAAACCCGACTTATTTTTATATTGTAGATAGTTGTTGTTGTCTTGTGTGTATAAGTTTTCTTAGAAAACTACGCAGCTAGTAAACAGCATACATAATAATTTGCAGACATGGCACAATATACGCCATTATTAAATTGTACAGCACTTATGCAGATGATCTGCTCATTCTGATTGAGGGTCAAGCTCGTATAGACCTGGAGAGAAAGGGTGAGCAGGCCATGCATGGGGTGCCAGTGTCGGTGTCGATGTGGCAATAGACAAGACTGTGATGATATTGCTGAAAGGCAAATTATTGCAGAATCGTCTACCATGCATACGATCTGGTGACATTAGTCTCAGGTATGTGACGCAAGTTAAGTACCTCGGAATAATGGTGGCAGAAAGGATGAACTTATTAGTTCATCCTGTCTATGTGAGGGACAAGCTGACTGCGGTTGTAGGTAGGGTTCGAGGTATACTAAGGTCTGACTGGAGCCTTAGCAGGCGTGCTACTCGTACCAAATACGGCGGACTATTTATCGCATTTGCGGCATATGTTTGGTACGATCTAGTAATGTCTGTTGTCGGCCGGAACAAGGTGCTATCTTGCCAGAGAGTGGCTATGCTCGCTTGCATGCCAGTTTGTCGGACAGTTTCAACAGACACTTTTCAGGTTTTGCTAGGTGCGCCCCCCCTTGACTTGGAAGTGATACGTCGTGCTATCGCTTTCAAGATCAAACGGGGACTGCCACTTTTTGGACATGACTGGCTTTCTGCTGGTGATTTGGTGGATACGGGATCGGCAACGGTCAAGAGGCTTCTAGATAAGCGTCTTGTTTCTATCTGGAACAACAGGTGGGAGAACAGTGATGCGTGTAGAGTCACGTATGAATTCATACGTGACCCTGCTTTCGTACGGGAACACCCAGACTTTCGCTTCGGCTTAAGCCTGGGCTTCCTACTGACCGGGCACGGCTCTTTAAATGCATTCTTGCATCAGAGGGGCTTGTGTGATTCTCCCTCCTGCAGATGCGGGACTGACTGTGAGGATTGGAGGCACTTTCTTGTGGAGTGTTCCCTGTATGCTGACATTAGCGACTTATACACTATAGGCGTTGTCAGGGTTGGAAACGACTACATGTTTGGCGGAATTCTGCAGAGAGCCGAGACCTTAGATGGACTCCGCGAGTTTGCGAGGTTAAGGCATTTGCAGTAGGTATATACCTGCGCGAGTGATCGAAAACTTGTTGTCTTGTCTGGTTATTTGTCTGTGCCTGCAATGTCGTCCGGTGTTGTTTTCTGTGGTGATTGTTGGAGCAGGTGGTTCTTTCCGTACTAATGTGGGAGTTTGCGCTGCCGCTAGGGTTTTGCGACAATTTCTTCCTTTAGGTCCCCGGGCCTAAGGGCGGAGGTTGCTGCAGTACTCGGGCTTGCAGTAGGCAACATTCCTGGAAGAGTCCGGTTGTAGATGGTTAATTGTGTCAGTTGAGGATTTGTTAATGTAGTGAAAGGGCAGGATGGGGTCCTTGGTTGTTTTATCTGCCAAGGGTCTTATCCTGCCTTGAGTGAATGGTGTGTAAATGAGTACCAGAATAGGTACTGGTGAGTATGTGGTGTGAATGTGTGTGTGAGACCACTAGTTCGAGTTAATTGGAACTCGGCTGGTGGTAACAGTTTGACCGGATACTATAAACTGGTTACACGGGTGCCAGGTGCCCCTGAAACTACGGTTTCAGCCTGGCAGTTGGTGTGGCCCTTCGGGAGCTTCGTGGTGGCTGTGGTTTTTACCCATATCGCGGGATGAGCGTATTAGCTCTTGTGGATTTGCATTGCCACAGGGATGCCGTGACCCAAAGATCGGTAGGAGTATAGAAAGGCTCCGCACCTCACCCAAGGTGGACATCATTACCAAAAACGTGATGTCAAATTAGTACCCATGGTTTGTACATTGGGGCGTTAGTGGACGCATTGTAGTCACTCGGTGGTAAGACCACTGTGGTATTAGGCCATCTCGGCAGGTAACCACGGAAATCTGTTTCACATCTGTACGGCACTTATATTCAAATAAAAGTCTGACAACTTGATCTATTCATCTAACATACTGAAAGCTTCTGGAGAAGTATTATAGTACTTTTAACGATGAGTTTCTTGGAAACAGCGACATTTTTTTAAGTTACACTTCTATTCGGAAAATTTATTAATGGCTTAAATGTGGCCATTGAAAATTAAATTCTTGACTTAACCGTGTCCCATTATGGCTTTCTGGTTTCTATGAAGGTGGCAGTTGAATAGACGAGTTCTATTTGGATGTCGTTTCTGAAGACGCATATTTTTTGCGTGTTTTTGGTAACGAATTCACATCGTTTCTTAAAATTTGTGTTTAAAAGAAATGGTAGTATTGGCACAGTTAATTACTTTATTATACGAATACATACATATATACAGTTGAGGTTTATTAGCATAAAAACTTATTTTACAATTTTATTCTTCTAATTATTATTTCACTATCGAAACAATCACAAACTTCATGTTAAAATGAAAAAGAAATAAAAACTTCACTAAAATAGAATTTAACAGGAAAATGGAAAAAACTTTTATTGCTGTAAATGAAAAAAAAAAAAGAATTGCGAATATGAAACGAAGCTTATTGTTATTGTATGCAATCAATGGTAATTAAAAATGTTGCTCTTATTTCATCTATTTTAAGCAGCGAAATTACATTACAACAACAACAACGCTAAGCAAAGCAATACTATTTTCATCTTCATCCTTAACTCAGACCCTCTTGCAAATAATTCAATGTTATAAACTCACGGCCACACAGCCGTACATACACACTCTCGCACACACACTCGCACATACACACACTTTATAACACTAATACAATAACACAATTGTAACAATTTTTAGCAAATAACCTCATGCAATCTAAATTTGTGTGATTTTTAAATAACATCTTATAAAACATCGAATACCTCGTTTAAGGCGAATTTGATGTATCCTATAGTAAAATTAATAATATTTAGAATTTTTTTCTTCTTTTTTTTTTATAAGAGAAGTAGCACTTCAGGCAACAATGCCTATTTAGTCAAGTACCGTGCTACATTCTTTAGGAAAGGGATAGAGAAGAGATGAAACAGGTGGTGAAAGTAGAAGGATAGTCGGAAATTAACTGCCGTATAAAGACAGCACAGCGACCAGTGACTATGCCTTCATCACTGAGCAGCCCCACCGACAGTAAATTTTTATTTTTTGTAGTTAAAAAAAACCAAGGTCTTTGTTGGGAATCGAACCCACAACCCCTATACACTGACAAGCTAGTACACCTACACTACCTACAGGGGCACCTGGTGGTGGCGAGTCAATCAATTTTCGCATTAGCTTGAAATGTTATATGGAGCTTGACATTTCGAATGGCGGCAAGAATGAATTCGCCACTGATTTGATTATGATCCTGTTGTAGCCACAATATTTAATGGAAGAAGTGTGCTTACAAATAAAATGAATTTATATTTGGATTACACCTTGACATTGACAGACATCCCACCAAAGGTAATAGATGAATGTATAAATGTATGACTAGACATTCTTGAGAACATAGAAATCTACAAAACAAGAACTTTTAACAGTGGGATTATAAACGAGCAGCTAAACACGACCTCAGACACAATTTTCACAACGCTGAAACTACTGATACACTCTAACAAATGAAAAACACTCTCAAACGGACACACCTACCCAATGGATAAGTAAAGATGGAAATATTCAGTTAGCATAAGATGCCAGATGGCCAGGCAATCTACCTGCATGAGTAGATACGGCACAAATAAAAGAACGATATAACCCAACACTATTTATACTAACTCTCTAGCATTATCTAGAAATGCGGCTTGAAAATGATGTCATCGCACCGAAAGGGCTCGCCGATCATACCGAACAAACAGCCAGTAACTACGATCTTTACGGAAGGGAACAAAAACCGAATTTATATTGTTTACATGAATAATTTTTCAAGTTTTTGTGTTAAATTTAATCGTGACCAAGTGTACATATATATACAATCGTATAAAAAGTTGCCTAAATTTATGTAGATCAAAAAAATTTATTTACAACAAAATTAAGACTTGTGAAAAACTCGTTTGAACTCCATTTACTCTTTTCGCACTATCAAGCTAAAATTCTCTCTTGAATGCAAGAAATAAAAATCGGAAGGCAGCTGTAAAGAGAATCGCTCGCAACCGAACACATTTCGAGCGCTGATATTATTCTGACATTTAAATATGATGAACGTTACTATATCGGCCTTGCAACTACTCGTATAATCTAGTTGTCCATCTGACGGAATCTCCATTACTTCTAGCAAACTTTCTTGAGACTCCTGCCAAGTGGCTATTGGTACAGTAGTGATTGATGTGCTTTATTCCATTCACCTATTGCAAAATACATATTCTAATAAATTCCTTTCGTCTTCCGCTATTACACTGTGAACCTCCCCCCGGGGGCACATGATAGTCTTTTTGGAACCTACTATTCCATTTAGACTGGTGTCTTGCGGGGTAAAAGATAGCCCAGGCCCCTCAAAGGCTAGTGGGAGTCACCTGGACAATCCGCATATTTCCACGGGAATCAGTACGCTCGCAGAGTTCACTATTTGTCTCTTGAGACAATTAGCTGTTCTCTGACTGGTAATTGAGGTTGGCCCCTATATGGGAGTATCGTGGTGGTTGTAGTTTCGAGACCCTCGTGAGAGTTTGTGGTTCGGATCATTCAAAATGAACACAATGAATGGTTCAGGTCCAGTGAATATGAATGCCGTCGTGTTCTTCATTATATTAAGCTTCATGCATTCTGGACCAGGAGTTGGAAAGTCTCCAACTCTTTAGCAAGGAGTGAAGGCTGCGGCCTACTTCAGGCTTTCGAAATTGCTACTAGGAGTGATACGGATGATATACGTATTCGATGGCCTCCTAGGGCGTGAATGACGTTGGCAAATCATTCAAATGGTTTGACCAGATGTAAATCAAATCACATCATTACACTGTGAACACCCCTCATCGGCGGAACGCAGTATAGATGGAGATCTTCCTCATCTTGGCATGTGCTTACGGGGATAAAAGGTTGCATCAGTCGCCTGGGCAAGCAGGAGCCCGAAACTGAAGGAGAGACAGAAGACTCTCGGAGTTCGACCAGTAACTTTATACATACACACTGGTAGAACGAGAACCAGTTGCCTGTTCTGGTTATTGGTGTGGCCCCTCGGGGAGTTGCGTGGTGGCTGTTGATTTTAATCGGGATTTGAAAAAATTCCGAAGAGATGTTTGTGAATGCAACAGGCCAAGGAGTTGGATAGTCTTCAACGGCTCCGCTACCATGCTCTCGAAAATTGAGTCTAAGGCGTTCTGGTTATTGGTATAGCCCCTCGGGGAGTTGCGTGCTGGCTGTTGATTTTAATCGGGCTTTGAAGAAAATTCCGAAGAGATGTTAACACAGGTTTAATATCCAATATCCTAGTTTGTGCATGCAACAGGCCAAGGAGTTGGATAGTCTCCAACGGCTCTGCTATCGTGCCCTCGAAAATTGATTCTAAGGCGTGTATGCATTTTAGGGCGCGAATGGTCGATTAGGGCCAAACGACCAGATGCTGACCTGAAACTTGGGGACTTTCGGAACATAAATAATTAGAATGTTTTAAAAAGTTAATTGTGTTTGTCTGCAATTTGGAACCTCTTTAGAGAAGAGGACATGTTATATGTGTTATGTATTGTTGGGCTAATACTTTAAGCACGACTACAGTTACAATAGGTCTAAGTGGACTACTGCTGATAAAGAAATCTACTTTGTAGTCTGTCTTATTTAGCATCTTTACATATGTTACAAATGTTATAACCAACATATGATACCAACTTTTCTACAATATCTAATACACAAATGTGATTATGAAACACAACATGAAAATGAAATGAAAAGTAGAAATTCGTATAGAAAGAAATTGGTTAAATCTAAAAACATAATTATGGTTGTAATAAACAACAGCAGCAATAACAACAAAAACAAAATTTTACAATAAATAATAAAAACAAATAAAAACGAATCTCTTTTAATGATGTGGCAAGAGTTCTTATACAGTTACTATCGTAATTATAGCAATAACCGTTAGAATAATTGTGATTGAAATCGGTTAGGCTGTTATAATGATTCCAATTTATTTTCACATTTAGTGAGGCGAAATAGCTATTGAACTTGAAAATTGTTTATTATTTATTTTCCACTGTTTTTACTATATTGTTGTGTAAGCCCATTTGTTAAATTTCTGGCTTCTGTGTTAAAGAATAAACCAATATTCACCGTCCCGAATGATTAAGCTAACCTCTTGGCTGATATATTTGCAAGGAATTGTTATTTGCCGGAAAGCAATCAACCACCGCCTGAGCTCAAAAGATTATCCGTTACTATGCCGCAGATATTATTTCGAGCTCGAGCGGTTAAAAAGGTTTTAGCAGATCTCAACATCAACAAATCTCCTGGTCTGGATGCAATTCCTGCACTGGTCTTGAAACAGTGCTTTTCGACGCTAGCGGGTACGTAAGCTTGTACCATGCTGGGGAATTGGAAGGTTGCTCACCCCAAAAAGAGAGGTAACAACCCTGGAAATTACCTACCACCCATTTCACTTTGTTCTACACTTTATAAAATGATGGAAAGTATGATTAATTTTGATCTTGTCAGGAGTCCAATGCCTTACTTTAGCTACCGACAATCCGACAATATGGTTTCCCTAAGGGGCGCTTTGCAAGTGAGTTGCTAACTTTAGATGGGATTTCATCAAATGAGGCAGGCTCCTTCCTTTCTCCTACCCTGTTTCTTATTTTTCTAAATGATTTTCTTTGTTAAACTGTCAGTTGTAAATACTCTTTCACAGATGATAGCCCCATTTATCATTCGTATTCAATTAGTGATAGACCGAACGTGTTGGAGGTAGGTTGCAAAAGGCGAAATATACAAGGTGTTTTTTTAAGCTAGATAGAACTTTAAATTTGAAAAAGTAACACAAAATAAGAAATTTTGATGAAACATTTTTTTTTATTTTTTTCAGTATACTCTGACAAATCATCCAAATTTACTTTGAAAATCAGTCGTCGATTCGCGCAACTTATAGACGACTTCGTCATTTTTATGGCGTACATAATCGTGCATCTGAAGAAGCCATTCGTCGAACTGTCGATAGATTTCGTACCACATACTCTCTAGAGGATGTAATAACACCAACACGTCGAAGGAATGTGCGTACTGAAGAGAATATCGCCGCTGTAAACGAAAGTGTGGAAGAAGATCCAAATTTATCAATTCGTCGTCGGTCGCAGAAATTGGGGCTCTGTCCGTCCACTACGTGGAAAATTTTGCGCAAAGATCTCGGCCTACACCCGTATAAGATCCAGCTGGTGCAGGAATTGAAGCCACGAGACCATTATATGCGTCGTTCTTTCGCCGATTGGGTTCTAGAGCAGTTGGCAACTGACCCGTTGTTTTATCGCAAAATTGTGTTCAGTGATGAGGCGCATTTTTGGCTTAACAGGTTTGTTAATAAACAAAATTGCCGCATATGGAGTGAGACCAATCCACAACAGACCCTACAGACTCCATTACATCCAGAAAAATGCACCGTTTGGTGCGGTTTTCACGCTGGTGGCATCATCGGCCCTTATTTCTTCAAAAATGAGGCCGGAGCTCGCGTTACGGTCAATGGAGATCGTTACCGCACCATGATCAATGATTTTTTGTTTGAAAATATGGATGACATTGATCCGGACGAGATGTGGTTTCAACAGGATGGCGCTACGTGCCATACAGCGAACGCAACCATCGACTTATCGAAATCAAAATTTGGCGATAAGTTGATTTCGAGAAATGGACCTATCAATTGGCCTCCAAGACCACTCGACTATTTTCTGTGGGGCTACGTGAAGTCACTGGTTTATGCTGATAAACCAGCAACAACTGACGCCTTGGAGGACAGCATTGTTCGTGTTATTCGTGACATACGCCCAGCAGTGCTCGAAAAAGTGGCCCAAAATTGGACGTCCAGAATGCGCTTCGTCAAGAACAGCCGCGGTGCCCATATGCCCGAAATCATTTTCAAATGTTAATGTCACGTATTGATCCTTCGAATAAAAAAGAAATTTTGATTACAATTTAATTTTTTGTGTTATTTTTTACAATTTCAAGTTCTATCGGGCTTAAAAAAACACCCGATATGAATGATAAGCTTAATCATACGAATCTCCAAATTAGATCGTGTCAATAGAGTCGACTTTAATGTCCGTAATGCCAAGAGAATATCCAGCTCTATTGAATTTCTAGAGCAGAGACGCAATGTGGATTTAATTTGACGGTTTTATCGTTATAACTATGGTAAGTGGTCTAAAGGAATTAGGGAACTTGTGGCCGTTACTCGCGCACTTTTGGGTTTAATTCGCTATTCGTTGAGAGCGCATCTATTTGTGGTTGATTGGCCAGCGAATCGCGCTACGCATTACAAGGAAAATTCTTTTTTTAAAAGAACGGTTCCTGTCACTTTCAATGTACTTCCTCTTTCTCCCCATAACCTAATATCCTAGTTTTGGCATAGTGCATTACATGACTAAGTGTCATCCCCTGAGTGCTGAGTGAACAGAAAAAACTTAAAATATCCAAATATATCTAAGTCGAATTGATCCAACGGGGTGACAAGAGAAAAAATAAAAAATATTTTACGTTTAAACCGATTTTAATGATGACATTGTCCAAGAGATTATAAAAAAGAATAACCTTATCTATGTGGTGAACTGTACTATGTCTGATTTTGAGACTTTGAATTATGGGAAAGTAAAGGGAGAATACGACTAATTATAATGCTTTAATATAACGTGGGTCTTGGTAAAGTTTTGATGACAGATTTACAGAAGCTTATCTCTGAAATTGTATTTTCGACTTTAGAAATCAGTTTCATTTTACCATTGTTTAGAAAGAATTTTAAAATGAAATTTGGCAACGTTGGTTGCAGTAAAGTGAAATAATGTTTTTTAACAAAATGGTTCGTATTCATTCCGTCCTTTTTAAACCCCTGATATTAGACTGATATTATTCGCCTATCATCTTGATATCCTTTTATAAACAAATTATTATGTAAGGATTTACAGCCGTATGCATAAAAACTTAAAGTAGGTTTAACTGCCGTTGTTAAGCACAATTTCCTAAAGTTGTATTCAAAAAACGTTTTTACCTTAACATACCTTTGTTAATTTTAAAGTAGGAAAAACCTACGTTAAACCTACAATAAACTGACGGTTCAATTTTATTATTGAAAGTTCAAAAACAAAACAAATTGTGTTTACAATAAACTGAGCCGTTTATTTTAAAAGTGGCATAAGTTACTTTGTTATTGTCATCTTTTTTATTTTGAATAAGTTTATATAACATTTTAATTTTTAGCCATTTCAACTAGTCTGTATTTAGTTTTCTTTCTGAAACGGATTGTGTTGAAATAAAATCTTTTTTCTCCGTATTGTGTACTGTGAAGGATTTTTTCGACAGGGGCTATTACTACTATTACTATTTTGTCCTTTACATAAGTTACTATGTGCAATAATATGCTTTTGAGTTGTGACATTTTTAGATATTTTATAAAACGCGATGCAACTTCCTAAGAATAATAAAAATAATGCTAATTATGTGCAGTATATTAGATATCACTACAATATAGTTCAGTAAACTGCACTATTCTTTCGTACTAATAAAAATAAGTCCAATAATCACAACAATACATCATACACACTTATTACATGTTTCCATTTCTTTCACACGAAGCTCCGTAATTAATTTCCTGAGTACAGTGACTTACGCCGCTTTCAAAATAAACATTTTTGTTATACCGTTAATTATCAATACTCTCAAACAAATCTCAATAGTTCTCAACTTATTAATTTCAAATTTATTAAAAATGAAAAAAAAAACTATTCAGTTGTGACTTATGACACTTTCAATGTAAACGGCTCAGTTGACACTTTTACTTTGTTATTCCAAAAATGTTTAAAAATGCTTATTATTAAAAACAAATTGTAGTCTAGAAATAATATTAAAAACTAATATATTACACGTCATTCAATATAAAACATTTTTACATCATTATTTTATATTTTACAAAAATATAATTATAATTAATTATTACTTTTATTTTTATTCGATCTTTTTTTAAATTTAATTAAATATGAACTATTCTTTTAACGGTCTTTTAAAAAATTTAACTATTTTATTTTCCTCGATATTTTGCATTCCTGTGGAAAGCTTCTTCAGGAAAATATAAAAAATAATTACCTGAAGAAGCTTTCCACAGGAAAGCGAAATATCGTGAAAAATAAATTCGTTAAATTTTTTAAAAGACCGTTAAAAGATTAGTTCATATTTAATTATAATTAATTATTTTAAACAAAAGTTTTATTGATGTACATATAATCAAAACAAAGCTCGTTATCCGAATAATTATTTTTTTAATATGAACAAATTCTTTGGTAGTTCTTCGTCAGCCTTGCAAATTGACCTTTTTTGGGTTCTTTGTTTTTTATTAAAAAGATTGATAAAAAAACAAAAAAAAAAAATTATTTTGATTTTGCTGAAAACAATAAAAACATTTTTTATGGATCTAAATAGCCGGATAAATATATTCATTTTTATACATCGTTAACTACAACGTGACAACTGAAAATAGTGGCATTGCCAGAATCAAAATACTAATTTTACTAAAGCATACATTAGCTAAAGTACTGTTTATGAATACCATTTTTTAACAAACGTCTGTTAGCCTTAAAGTGTTTGTTAACTAACGTGTACTTTAAAGCTCAAATAAGCGTTTTTTATGCATACAGCCGTTAAAATTTATTAAAAATGAAAAAAAAACTGTTCAGTTGTGACTTATGCCACTTTTAATGTAAACGGCTCAATTGACAATTATACTTTGTTATTCCAAAAATGTTTAAAAATATTTATTTAAACAAATTGTAGTATACAAATAATAATAAAAACTGAAATATAACATGCCATTCAATATAAAACATTTTTTACATCTTTATTTTATATTTTACAAAAATATAATTATAATTAATTATTACTTTTATTTTTATTCGATCTTTTTTTAAATTTAATTAAATATGAACTATTCTTTTAACGGTCTTTTAAAAAATTTAACTATTTTATTTTCCTCGATATTTCGCATTCCTGTGGAAAGCTTCTTCAGGAAAATATAAAAAATAATTTCCTGAAGAAGCTTTCCACAGGAAAGCGAAATATCGAGGAAAATAAAATCGTTAAATTTTTTAAAAGACCGTTAAAAGATTAGTTCATATTTAATTATAATTAATTATTTTAAACAAAAGTTTTATTGATGTACATATAATCAAAACAAAGCTCGTTATCCGAATAATTATTTTTTTAATATGAACAAATTCTTTGGAAGTTCTTCGTAAGCCTTGCAAATTGACCTTTTTTGGGTTCTTTGTTTTTTATTAAAAAGATTGATAAAAAAACAAAAAAAAAATTATTTTGATTTTGCTGAAAACAATAAAAACATTTTTTATGGATCTAAATAGCCGGATAAATATATTCATTTTTATACATCGTTAACTATAACGTGACAACTGAAAATAGTGGCATTGCCAGAATCAAAATACTAATTTTACTAAAGCATACATTAGCTAAAGTACTGTTTATGAATACCACGTCTGTTAGCCTTAAAGTGTTTGTTAACTAACGTGCACTTTAAAGCTCAAGGAAGCGTTTTTTATGCATTTAACTTTACACCTTATTAATTTTTAAGCTGTGCTCTTATTTTAAGCCTTGCTGTAAAAATATTGCAGTAACTTCAGTAATAATTATAGTCTTTTTATTCTTATTCTTAGTTTTTGTTTTATTTTTTATATTTTGCAAGCAATTTATTTTACTGTTCCATTTTAAAATTTATTGCAGCAATAAACTGATATCAAATGAATTTGTTATTCGTTAAAAATTTGATATTTGATTTGTTTTTAATTTAATTTAACAAATTAAATTTACAAATAATTCGAATTTAAAATTTTTTAACTTTAAAGAAAATTTGCCTTAAAATTTCTATAAAATTTTTATAATATTTGTTTCCATAAATACAAATGCACTAGTATTTAAACGCATACAGTTAAAAAGTTATTTATTGGTAAATTTATTACGTTAGATAAATAAAAAAATGTTCCAACTAATTTAAAATGAAATAAAATTAAGTCGATATAAATTTTTTAGATTCCCGGGGGTGCATTTAATATTTGTACTTCATTATTTGCATGAAAGTGTTTCTTTTTATAATGCTCACTATTTTATGTATACATGATTGTGGCGATAGATACGAGATATATCGGGGCTTTTAGCAAGAAGTTGGTTTTTTAATTCTGGCAATACTAACAACATGATAGTTTGACATTTAGTTTTTTGATCTATTCGCAGTAGATGCATTGGCAACTGTTACGATGAAATCAATATCGCATGAGAATCGGATTAGAATAATTAAAATCGACTATGAAAGGGTTGGTTCTGTTAAAGTTAGATTTCGCGATATTTTCGGACAACATAATTTTCCTTCTGAGACCGCTTTTAAGAATTTGTTCGTTAACTTTGAGTCGACAGGCCCAGGACAAAATGTGTGTCTGGGCAGGTTGTTTAACTGAAAACATCGCAGCCGTGAGCCATAGTGTTGAACCAGATCCCAATTTGTCAATTCCTCGACGTTCTCAACAATTGGGGTTATCCAAAACCGCCATATGGCTAATTTTGCGTACGGATTTGACTTTGAATCCTTACAAGGTTCAGCTGATGCAGGAATTGAAGGTGACCGATCATTCACATCGCCGTTGATTCGCTCAATTCATTCAGGAGCAACCGGCTGATTTTTCTGAGAAAATCATTCTTACAGACGAAGCCCATTTTCACTAGTCAAGGTATGTCAACATGCGAAATTGCCGCATTTGGGCTTTTAAAACTCCTAGAGCGATTATTGAGAAGACTTTGCATGCTCAACATGTCACTGTATGGTGCGCTATGTGGTCTGGAGGCGTGATTGGGCCGGTTTTTTTTCGAATATCGTGTATTCATGTAATTTAAAATAGCTGGATTATTTTTTGTGGGGCTATGTTAAGGACAGAGTCTATACGAAGGCAATCGAATCGATTTCAGCTTTAAAACTCAAAGTCCGTGATGTGATTAACGAAATAGGAACGCCATTTTGTTAAAAGTGAATAAAAACTTTGATCAAAGAATCGACATCTGTCAGAGTGGTCGAGGCAAACATTTGCCAGACATCATTTTTCATTCATAAATGTCGGACTTTTCTCTTCGTAATACAATGAAAATTTAAATCATCTTAATCTACTTTTTTTTTGTTTTATTTTGTTTTACTTCTTGTTGAAAAACCCTTCATATGTATATTTGTCCTTTTTTACAGAAATTTATCATTAACCAATATTTTAGTTATGTGATAAAAAGCTGACATTTCCATTTGCTTTTTATTTACATTTGCGAATTTGAACGCACAATGCAACGAAATGCAAATCTCATAGAGCTTAAAAAAAGTAAAGGCAGGAAACATGTAACTGTAAAAACAAATATTTAACTAAAAATATTCGAGTTAAATTGTTACGGCTATAAGCATAAAAAACGCTTACTTGAGCTTTAAAGTACACGTTAGTTAACAAACACTTTAAGGCTAACAGACGTTTGTTAAAAATGGTATTCAAAAACAGTACTTTAGCTAATGTACGCTTTAGTAAAGTTAGTATTTTGATTCTGGCAATGCCACTGTTTTCAGTTCTCACTTTGTAGTTAACGGTGTATAAACATGAATATTATTTATCCGGGTATTTAGATCCATAAAAAAATGTTTTAATTGTTTTCAGCAAAATCAACATATTTTTTTTTGTTTTTTTATTAATCTTTTTAATAAAAAGCAAAGCACCCAAAAAAGGTTAATTTGCAAGGCTTACGAAGAACTTACAAAGAATTTGTTTATATTAAATAACTAAGTATTCGGATAATGAGCTTTGTTTTGATTATATGTACATCACTAAAACTTTCATTTTAAATAATTAATTATAATTATATTTTTGTAAAATCTAAAATAAAGATGTAAAAATGTTTTATATTGAATGGCATGTTGTGTTTTAGTTTTTATTATTATTTGTATACTACAATTTATTTGTAATAAACATTTTTAAAATTTTTTGGATTAACAAAGTACAACTGCCAATTGAGCCGTTTATATTGAAAGTGGCATAAGTCACGACTGAACAGTTTCTTTTAATTTTTAATAAATTTGAAATTAAGTTGAGAACTATTGAGATTTGTTTGAGAGAAGTGTTGATAATTAATGGTATAACAAAAATATTTATTTTGAAATTAGCGTAAGTCGCTGTACTCAGGAAATTAATTACGGAACTTACTGTGAAAGAAATGGAAACATGTAACAAGTGTGTGTGAAGTATTGTTGTGATTATTGGACTTATTTTTATTAGTCCGAAAGAATAGTGCAGTTTACTGAACTATAGTATAGTGATATCTAATATACTACACATAATTAGCATTATTTTGTAATTTTTTATTCTCAGGAGGTTGCCTCGTGTTGTATAAAATATCTAAGAATGTTACAACTCAAAAGCATATTATTGCAGATAGTGACTTATATAAGAGACAAAATAGTAATAGTAGTAATAGTACACAACATAGAGAAAAAAGATTTTATTTCAACAAAATCATTAGAAAAATCCGTTTCAGACTAGTTGAAATGGCTAAAAATTCAATGGATTCAATTTTACCATGATATTCCCTGTAAAATGTTTAATGAACTAATTAAAAATAAAAAAGATAACAAAAACAAAGTGACTTATGCTACTTTTAAAATAAACGGCTCAGTTTATTGTAAACACAATTTGTTTTGTTTTTAAACTTTCAATAATAATATTGAACTGTCAATTTATTGTAGGTTTAAAGTAGGTGTTTTCTACTTTAAAGTTAACAAAGGTATTTTAAGGTAAAAGCGTTTTTTGAATACCATTTTAGGAAATTGTGCTTAACAACGGCAGTTAAACCTGCTTTAAGTTTTTATGCATATGGATGTTAATGTTTTGTGTCCATTATTTAACATTATTGGAGGATAACATTATTGGAGAAAATAGAAAATAATAAATAATCTTCGAAAAAAAGCGACCGATTGACGCCTCCAAACCACATAGCGTACCATACAGTGACACATTGAGAACGCAAAGTTTTCTCAATAATTGCCTAAGGATTTTCAGAAGCCCAAATGCGACAATTTATATGTTTATTTATCCTGACAAGTGAAAATGGGATTCGTCTGAAAAAATGACTCTTTCAGAAAAACCTGCTGGTTGCTCCTAAGTGAGATGAGCGAATCTACGGCGATGTGAATGGTCGGTCGGCTTCAATTGCTGCACCAGTTGAACCTTGTAAGGCTTCAATGTTAAATCCTTACGTAAAATTCGCCATGTGGTGGATTTAGATAACTCCAGTTGGATCTGCTTCAACACTGTGGCTAACGGCAGCGATGTTTTCAATTAAACGACCCTGTCGAACAGGCATTGGTGTTCGCACATTTTGTATCGAACCTGTCGACCGAAATTTAACGATAAAATTCTTAATAGCGGTCTCAGAAAATATCATGAATTTTACGAAATGTAACTTTAACAGTACCACCATTTTCACAGTCGATTTTAATTATTTTTGTTGGAAAATTCAATTCGTTGGCAACTCTGTTCTTACAATGTGAACGCCGTTCGTTGTATTTTTCATTTTCTCTGTGACTTCACTCATTTGTCTGGTTTGCTTAAGTTAAGACGTTTGCTTATTTTTTAATAAACTTTTTTTTCTTTAAATCAATTAACAAAAACAATTTTAAGGCGATTTTCGTGCGAAATTGAATTCATTGTAACAATCGCCAATACATCTACTACAAATATGTCAAAAAACTAAATTGAGGTGTTGCCACAATTGCAAAACAAACTTCTTGTTGAAAAACCTAATATAACTTCTAGCTTATGACCGTTACGGATGGCTCGGACATTGCCTAACCTGGAGGACCTATTTTCGATGATTTTTTTCAACATTTATGACCGCATATCGGCAATATTGCGGCAAATGTTGCCTATCCAGTGGTCACTAATTTCGGGCATATGGGCCTGATCGTCTGCATAGCGATCAGGCGTAAATAGAAAACCCACACTAAATTCTGCAAGATTAAACATTGCTCCAGTTGAGTGTATCAGATTTAATCTATGAGAACTAATGTAGTGGCAGCTACATCACGACAGAAAGTAGCTTAGCGGCGTTAAATCGCACGAACTTGGAGGCTAATTTACGTTTCAGAAACATGAAACTATGCGGCTACCAAAAGTTCTCTTCAATAAATCAGTTATGGCATGGGATGTGTGACTTGTTGCGCCATCTTATTGTAACCATAGCTCCTGCACATTGTTATTATGCAATTGATATTCGAAAAAGTCAGTAATCATGGCTATATAGCGGTCAACAATGACTGTACTGTGCTGACCAGTATCATTTTTAAAGGAGTACGGACCAATGATTCCGCCAGCCCATAAATCACACCAAGCAGTCAGTTCTCAATATCTCGAAGTGCACTCGAGAATGGTCATCATTCCAAATTCGACAGATTTATTTATTGGCGTAACCATTCAAATAAAAGTGAGCTTCACGACTAAACAAAATTTGCTTATAAAATCAGGATCGGGTATTTCGGGTGTTATGATTTTCAAAATAATTTTTTACAATTTGAAAGCCTTGTTTAGTCATTAGTCTATTCATATTGAAATGCCAAACCAAACTTAACATAATTAATTTGTGACAAAGTGGCTGCCAGTTAAAAAAGCCTTGCCAATTTAAAGTTCTGTACCTCTAAAAAACACTCTTTATGTAGTAGATACGATTTTGTGTTCTGCCATTTAAGCTCAATTATAAAATAGTGTTTGGTGAAAAATTAACAATTTTAAAGATATTTTTTGTTGTTTCCTAATGGACCAATCCATAACGGTGATCTTAATTAGCCATTATTTGTTAAATAATAAAGCCGGAGTTCACCCAAGTCCGAAGATCGTCACATCAGGGGTTGATCCCTATATATGCAAAGCATTGTGCCAGAAGTAGTAAATTAGGTTATGGGAAGGAGGAAAGAGGGAGTAGTGTCTGTGGACATTCAGTTTGAACTTTTCCAGATTGAAAGTGATAGGAAAGACCTCTGGAGTGATCTTATTCTACATACGGACTGTTCTGCTAAAAAACGAATTTTCCCTGTAATGCGTAGTGCGATTTACTGTCCAATCAACCACAAATGGATGCGCTCTCAACGAAAATCGTGTTGACCGTGAAAACGTGTGAGTATCAGGAACAAGTACCCTAATTTTATTAGAGCACTTTCCATTGTAGTAACGATTGAACAGTGAAATACACCCAACATTGCGTCGATGCTCTAGAGTTGGATACCCTGCCGTCCCCAATAAGCCTCTTGGCCCTCTCCTGTACGCGGTCGAGTAGATCCAAAATAGACTTTGGAGCGCCGGCCCATACATGAGAGTTGTATGTGTTTAGTCCATCGAACATCACACTATATTTTCATGCCAAGAACATCAAGAGTTTCCGACTCCGTAATATCTATATCACCCATAGTGACAGAGGCAGCACCACTATCGAACGCAGATCTATGCGTTAGCATGCAACATTGCGTCTTACGAGCATTAAAATCTACTCTATTCACACGACCCCATTCCAAGATCGTCGCGAGGTCGTGATTAAGGGTATCATTTATGCTTTGCCTTTTGGAACTAACCTCCAATGGCCTGGTCTTTTACGAAATGAATACGAGTGACAAAAGGCGCTGTCATCGGCAAAATAATATATAGGGTTGAAAGTTCGACAAAGAAGGTCGTTTAGAAACATAAGACATAGAGTAGGAGAAAGAACGGAGCCTTGCGGTACCCCTGAATTAAACATGAACTCGTCTGATGAAATCCCATCTATAACAACCCGTATAGTGCGGTTTCTGTGAAAACTAGATATGAATCTAGAGAAATTATCACCGACACCAAAAGCGGCAAGTTTTGATAGAAGTGCGTTATGCCACACTCTATCGAATGCTTTGGAAATATGTAGAGCCACCACCTTAATTTCAGTGTGACTACGTTGATTATTCGCTAGTGTAGATAAGACATCAAGAATTTATGCTTTGGAGGTTAATATGTTTCATGTTACTCGTGACATACAATCAGCCATGGCTAAAAGTGCCCGCAATCATTTTCAAATGTTAATCCATGCTGCTAAAATTTTTTTCAGTGTAAACCGACATTGTTGCCTATTTGTTTGATATGACCGACGAGCGCTTTCGATGTGATGGTATCATTGTCCAGCCCTATTCTGCACAATACTGGTGAGCCAGTGTTCGTGCGGATTTTGACTCACCAGTACAATCCAAAACACGGTGACACACGGTCACCACATTGAAAGCGCTCGCCGGTCACATCGAACAAACAGCTAGCAATGACGGTTTACACTGAAATAAATGACAACAGTATTGGCGGAACAAATCCAAACAAGCCAATCTCACGTATGGATCTTTCAAGTAAAAATTATTTTTTATTAAAAAGCGAAAATGAAAAAATAAAGACTTATTTAAGTTATGTGCTTGGATTTTCCGACGGGGTTAAAATTACTTTTGTTTGGGTACGGTTTTCCGTCGACCCTCGTCAAATTTGGTATGTAAATAAACCGGTTTCGGCTGTTTGCCATCTTCAGTGTTGTTTTCGTACTAGTTGCGTTTTATTGTCAGTTGTGTTTATATAGTTCGTGTCTCCCTTCGTGTTATTGCGTTCGTCACTTTCTGTCTTTTTTGCCTGCATCTCTCTCTCCTTTTTCGTTTGTCTCTTTTTACCTTTTTTAAGTTTTGTTGCGTTTTGCTGCCAATACAGTAATGGCTGGATATAATTCTTATTTAATCAATTTGATTTATCATATAAAACTTTTCTTTGGGTAAAATCTACTCTATGAGCAGTAGTGCAATGTGTTCACAGTAGGATATTTCACTTTTTGATTAATAAATATTTTATGAGAGTCTAGCACAAAAAATTTTTTTATTAAATATTTTATTTAATTTTTTTAAATTCTTAAAAATTCTATATTTTACGGAAGTCTATTAAATAAAGCTTTAAAATTTTTAACGTTTTCCAATCTAATGTTATACAAGAAATTTGTTTAATATTATTTTTCTTTATATGGCAACTGTATTAATAAGGATATTTAAATTTTATTTTTATATTTGTTTAAGTTATTAAGGACAGCGATACTTTTATCCAAATAAAAATAGATCACTTACCGTAAATAGATTTCAAAATGGTTTTTAATCAAAATTTAGTTATTAAATTTATTTGTAAAATTTATTTTTATTATAAGAATATGGATTTTAAATATATTCAAACAAAAACAGATAAATATTGAAATTAGTTTCCACTTATAAATAAGAGTGCAATGCCATTAACTGATAGAAAATATTGAAATCAAATTCAATAAGGTGTTCGAAAAAATGCAACAACAATAGGCAAAATTTTTTTTTAGTTATAAAATAGATTTTATTTATTAAATTTTTTTTTTGTTACAAACAAAATTAGATTTAATATTTTTTAGAAAAAATTAAAATAAAAATTTATATTTCGCTTTATAATAAATTTAACAAGTAATAATAAATTAACATAGTTCACATTAAGCAATAAGTGCTTAACAATAATTTTAAAGTTTTCTTAATATTAACATTAATCTTCAGGACTTTTGTTTTTTTAAATTTTAGCTGGCACTGACAGTTGCTTGTGTTTTACAAATTTTAAATTGTATAATACTAATCGTAAATATTTATAATTTAGAATATACGAGCACATTTTATAATACTAATTTATAAATTTAACCAAAATTTATATTAAATTACAGAATTTATTTATTACAAATACTACAATTTATTACTAAGTCTACTATAACTGAAATGTAAATTATTTATTTAAAATATTTGTTTTTTTGTTATAAAAAGTAAAATACTTATGATTGTCAAAAAAGTAAGTAAATTTCTTAAATTTAATAATTATTATACAGAGTACATACAGAGTTCATTTCAAATAGTTGTAAAGCTTAAGGTAAAATGAACAAAACTTTATTTTGCCTTGCTGAAGCAGCAACACCAAGTTTTTTTTTTATCAACACTAATGTCCTATAAGAATCGGTATTTTGTACATTTAATGCGGATTTGTATATGAATATCAAGTTGCTTGTGAACTGCTCGAAAAGGCATTTCGTTTCTTTAAAGGTATTCTAATTCAACTTTATATCTCATACCAGCTTTTTTTCGAACTTAGTTTTATATATCAAGAATTGCCTCACTTCAATATGGATGATAGAAGAACGTAGACTTGTTCATAAGCTAAAAGAAAAGAATAAGTTCTACAAATTTACAGCTGATACAATTGAGTTATTCAATAATTTTGTCGTTAATGCCCTTTAACCCCAAAACATAACGGAAAGACGTGGCGCTGTTGTAACGTGGAAATACAAATTCTATGGGAGGAATTCATATTCTTCCACATTACATGCCTATTTTTACGATCAACGATAGTTCTCACGGCTCCGATTCCATTTCGTTTACTGGTTTGACTATAACGCTCACCACAATGTTTGCTGGGAGTGCCCGTATTGCTGGGGATGCTTGTGTTTTCATATGTAGACGATGTATCAGCTTATAATTCTCATACAATTTATGAGAATATTTGTATAAGTAATCTAAGTTGATACACCGTCGGCATGTTGCGATGCCCACAAGACAGGGTTTTCGTAGCATCAAAGTCTTGACGATAGAAACAATCTATACGACAAGCCTTCTGGTTTACTTCGGTAAGCTCAGAGGAATTTTGGGTATATACCCGGCAAGGTGCTGGGTATGGTAAATAATACACAGCGGCTTCGGCTGACTGTTCCCCTAGCTTAAGACAAAAAGTAGTGTTGTAGATACCTAGAGTAAGTAACATTGTAAGTAAACAACCGAACCTGTTGTATTTCGGCTCATCGAGGACCCGAACCTGATAATAACCGAACTTGTTCTATTTCGGCTCCTCCAGAACCCGAACCCGTAAATAACCGAACCTGTTGTATTTCGGCTCATGGAGGACGCGAACCTGATAATAACCGAACCTGTTCTATTTCGGCTCCTCCAGAACCCGAACCTGTAAATAACCGAACTTGTTGTATTTCGGCTCATCGAGGACCCGAACCTGATAATAACCGAACCTGTTCCATTTCGGCTCCTCCAGAACCCGAACCTGTAAATAACCGAACCTGTTGTATTTCGGCTCATCGAGGACCCGAACCTGATAATAACCGAACTTGTTCTATTTCGGCTCCTCCAGAACCCGAACCCGTAAATAACCGAACCTGTTGTATTTCGGCTCATGGAGGACCCGAACCTGATAATAACCGAACCTGTTCTATTTCGGCTCCTCCAGAACCCGAACCTGTAAATAACCGAACTTGTTGTATTTCGGCTCATCGAGGACCCGAACCTGATAATAACCGAACCTGTTCCATTTCGGCTCCTCCAGAACCCGAACCTGTAAATAACCGAACCTGTTGTATTTCGGCTCATCGAGGACCCAAACCTGATAATAACCGAACCTGTTCTATTTCGGCTCCTCCAGAACCCGAACCTGTAAATAACCGAACCTATTGTATTTCGGCTCATCACCTGCTTATCTTTAGTTATCGTGATTATTTCTCGTAATCTAAATATATATAGAACAATAAGATTTAAAATTCAATAAGGAAATTGCTGTTAGCCCTAGATAAGGGAAAATCAAGCGTCTTATTACTTAAGGTTTGTGAATCCGTAAGTACGACCTTGGACACGGCTATGCTACCCCAGCCGATGAATAAAACCACGTTACACTGTTAGAAAAAACAAGCCCATATTCGGATGCATACATTGTAATGCTAGCGAAACGAGACCTCTTTAAGGCAATTGTAGCTGAATCAAATAATCGAATTTCAACAAGTACTATTCGTTGTCGGTTATGTAATGAAAATCATCCCGGATCAATAGCTCACAAAAGTTCCACTATTACAAAAGTTGAATTTAACCAAGAGAAAGGTTTTCCAAACCATCATAAGACATGGTGTGGTTAAGAGGGATTTAAAAAATTGTACAATATACTCTGGAGCGACGACACAGAAATGAATTTGTTTAGAATCAATTGCGTGTGAACATCCGTCATCCCACGTCAAATTTGGTTCAGTGTTTTTTTTTGTTCCTCTATACTAGTTGTTTTTTATTGTCAGCTACCTTTACATAGTTCGTTTTGTCCGTATCTCTCTTCGTGTTTGTCTTATTCTTATCGCTTTTAATTGCACGTTTTTGAGGTTGATTATTGCCCTGGTTTGTACATCTGGGTTATGTGTTGTATATTTCCATGTTTTCCAATACGTTTAGTCTCCTTCCTTTGTGCTGTGTATTTAGCAATTTAACAGCTGTATTTATATGTCCTGGTGTACATTTGTTGTTGAATATATGGTTTGTAAAATTTTATTCTGGCGTTGATTTTGGTACTCGTAGTTTTTTGCTGTAGTCCCTAATGTGTTCCCTAAATCTGGTCTTGATTTTTCGTCCTGTTTGCCCGATATAATTATATAGGCATGTAAAAGTTAATTTGATTGTTTGGAATCAGTTCATGATAACAAACGGTGTGTAAGAAGACCTAAGGGCCAAGAATTAAACCCACCATACACATTCATTTTTTTTTAAAATGATATGCTGCCTTACGCTGAAGAAGAAATGCTACTACATTAGTGTTTCTAGCAAGATGACGATTCCAAACACTTTTCAAAGTTAATAAGCGGCTGATTTCAGCAAAATAAAGTTGTAGTGTACCACACAATGTGTACTACACTGTATCACATAAACACACCAAACAACCAATTCCACATAAGGAACAATATATTGCTTTATCCCATAAAATACGCATCTACAGTGATGAAGAAATTGAGATTTTAATAGATGAATCGCGTAAAGATAAAATTTCTAAAAGTATCCCACATAATGTAATAGAAGGAGAACTTTATGAAGTTTGAAAAGAAAAACAACAGAAAAAAATTGAGTTAAGGTTCCTAGACTCTTATAGGTTTATAGCATCAAGCTTAGATGCTTTAGCTTCTAATTTATCTGATGATGACTTATTATCAGTCCGAAGAAGTTTTTCGGATCCTGAAGAGTTTATTCATATGAGGCGAAAGGGAGTTTTCCCTTATGAATATGTTAACACGTTTGAAAAACTCAATGAAAATAAACTTCCTTCTGTTGAATTTTTCTACAGTAAACTTACTAATAAAAAATGTTCGGAAGATGACTATGTGCATGCTCAAAAGGTATGATCAGGTATCACATGTTTTTGAAAACTTTCGAAGTGTTTGCAAGAGGATATATAATCATTATTAAACGATTCCTGGTCTGTCATGGGATGCAATTTTAAAATATACAAGAATTAAGTTAGAATTACTAACAGATCTTGAAATGATTAATTTTATCAAACGCGGAATTCGAGGTGGTCTTACTCATTGTAGTAAGAGATATAGCAAAGCCAATTATAAGTACTTAGCAAACTATGATGTTACCAAACCATCTGAATATTTGTATTTTATATTTAGATGCAAATAATCTTTACGGTTGGGCTATGTCTAAATATCTGCCTTATAGTGGTTTTACTTGGATAAATGATTTTGTTCATCCAAAGGATATTTCACACAATTCCAAAGTAGTATATATTTATAAGGTTGATTTATCTTACCCTTTGACAAGTATGATCGTCATAAGAACTTGGCATTTTGCTTTGAAAACAAAATCATAGGTGGGAGTGAACATAAAAAAACGTTGATAGTTGATCTTTCAAATAAGAAAAGATATGTGATACATTATAAAACATAAGAACAGTGTTTAAATAATAGAATGGTTTTCGAAAATGGTTATCGGGTACTTCAATTTAATCAGAAACCATGTTTAAGACCATACATTGATTTAAACACAGAGTATAGGAAAGAGTATAAAAATAACTTTGAAAAAGATTTTTATAAATTATTCAATAATGCTGTGTATGGGAAAACCATGGAAAATGTTGATAAAGGGAAAGATGAACGATTGCTTAGTGAATTGGATACCACTAACTGCAATCATTCAGGTATAGGAGAATTGATTTCAAAACCATTGTGTGTATCACACAATGAGTACTACACTGTATCACACAAACACACCAAACAACCACTTACCAAAGTACAACATGTGTCGACTCAAACGCAATCGATCTAGGTGTCGTCGCATGAATCAATGAATCAATATTGCATGTTATTGATGTGAGACGAATATGTGTTAGCAATAAGTTGTAATAAGTTAGAAGGAAAGTAGATATAAAAAGGGCTGCATGCCACAAATAAAATAAGATCTGAAATACAAACTCAAATTGGCAACAATTGCCTTTATTTTCCTCAACATCTTCAATTGGGCTGTTTTCACGAACGCCTGCTCTCAAGCTGAAACCCTTCAGCTGTGTAAATTAATAACGGGTTTTAGGGAAGAATAATATAATTGCCCCCATTATAACACCACAAAGTTAATGTTATCGAGTGACCAAGCCAATCCCCCGGTCTTAACCTAATTGAGAATCTGTGGAGACACTTTAAAGCAAGGATAGGAAAAGAAAACATTGAAACAAACAAAGCTCAATGGCTAGAAAAAGTGTAGCAAATATGGTATGATACCCATTTTGACACTTGCACCGCCCAAGAGATTAGATAATGCCAATTAATATAAAGATGGACACAATGGCTACTTATACAATTTAGATGTTTCAATGTTATTTTTGTGAAAAATTACTTAATTACCTTCATATTTTCAGAATCAACTATTCGTATTTATTTTTATGACCACCAAATATTATATATTTACTTAAAGTCCAAACTTTATATTTCTCACATGCAGTTGAAATAACTTGATATAATGCACCAGTAAAATGACCTTGTATTGCACCACACAAGTCTACAATGCATGCAAAATTCATAAAATATGTCACTAAAATTGAGTGATACAATTTATATGGAGTGCAATTCAAATATGACAAATTTTGATTGCTTAAGTAAAAATGTAAATGTGTGCGCTATGCTACCAAATGAAACAAATACAAAGTTAACAATAAGCTAGAATATATCAGAGAGGCTAAGATAAGCTAGAATATATCAGAAAGGCTAAGATTTATTTTCATATATAAGCCAATACAAATTTTGTAGTGCACTGCAGTAGCCATGCAGCATGTATAGTGTGTGCAAGCCGGCACAACTCATGTAGGGTGTTTACAAAAATGCTGTAGGAAATATGCTGACACATTTCCAGGTATCAAATTCAACAATACCATGTATTTGGCATGGGTCATGCCTGTAGAATGTTTGCATTCTTTGTTGGCGGCGCAATGTTATGAATACATTCTCTCAAGGGACTACACAGCTTTGGTGTCGTGTGTCAAGCCGGCAGACCACTAAACTAGAGTTGAGTACTTCATGAATTGTTTATACAACAAATCAAATGACACCTATTAGAAATGTTTCAGGTATTGTGCCTGCTTGTAAACATGCAAAGACATTGTATGAATATGATCTCATCTCACTGCATGATGGGAAAATAGTATGATGCATATGTTAATATGTATAAATGTTCGGACTTAGATATATATGCGGTTGTGTGATTGTACAACTGCTTACACAAATATATGGATGAAATTCCTTAGATTTATTTTACAATTGTAAATATAAGTATGTTTATATAATTCTATAGTTTCATAATTTTACCAACATAACTATGTAAGTCAATTTATTTTGTCAAACATATATATTCACATAGATAAGTATAGAATAAGGGGGCTAATCTGTCTTCTCACATTTTGTGTAAATAGCGAAAGATTTGCTCCAAATAATTCAATGACATTTGTAATCTTATGGTGTTAAGAGCTCACACCTAAATAAAGTTAAATCGGAACAACCAAATTAAAACATTTTTGCGTTTTAATGACATGGCGATCCTGCCAACCTTGAGAGTGTTCCTACTATAAGAGCACCCAAGGAAATTGCATACTGGTTCCTGACGAACAGCCGAGTTTTCGTCAGGGGAAGGAATTTTGTCCTGGAGGATAGCCTAAAATCCCCAGTTGCGAATAGAAGGAAAAAAAACCCAATAACAGCGAATGATGCCAAACATCCCCATTCCCCAAACAGTGAAGGACATCATCAAACCACTCCAGCAAGGAAAGGATATATGAAAGACAAAAGAAAAATTTTTTAATTTTTAAAACAAGTGCATAATATAAATGCACTCTTAGGCCAGCAGGCGTTAACCGCCGATTGGAATAAGAATTTTTTTTATTATTCTAAATACAAATAATTTATTTTAAATAAAACCAGGCCCACAACCTCTTACTATCGAAGAATATAGAAGGAGGCAAAACTCAAAAAGGGATAGAACACCCCCTATACCCATAATAAAGAAAAATAAAAGACGGGGAGGTTATCTAGTAAGACTCAGGAGAGTGAAGGCACATCTCTACCGTCTTATCAACGGAAGTCCACCTCCGAATTGGGAACAGTCCACAAAAATGTGGCAAAGAATAGCAGTAATAGAAGATTTAATTTTTATTGAAATGAATAAAAATAAATAAATAGAAAAGAAAATTTTTGTTTAAACTTATTACAATTTTTTTATATATATAATGGTCCTTTATAGGGAACTGAATAAGAACAGAAAATTGACAAAGAACCCAATTAATTTCAACGGAACAATTACTAGTGTAGTGTACCTATTATAACGGAACACACTATACTTGTCGCAGCAATTAATAACTTTACTTCTTTGATATTTGAAACCCTGAATGGTCAAACAGCTAGAAAAAACAGAGCACACAAATATGACGAAACATAATTCACACAACATAAAGCAGACCAATAGTAAAAAGAGAAACAGACCACACAAAAGTAACAAAACACTTGACACAAAAACACATTGAACCACTTAAGCAACTGAAATAGAAATTATTAATAACCATACTGTAATATTATCAATCATTTAAGCAATTGAAAATATATGTCTTGTAATGTAGAATTATGACTAAAGATAATTATTTTTGTATAAATACTAGATGTAAATTGTCAATAAAATTAGAACTATTTTTGATCGTAAAAGAAAAACACTGTTCTCAATATTCTGACTGAGAACCTTAACCAGTGCTTAGGTGAATTAAAACTGTTGCAGCCAGATGCAACATTCTAATCTAACTGGCAAGAATATTTTATTTTAAATTTTTCTTGAATTCAACGTTTATAAAGAAAATATACAAAAAGAACTTAACACTAGGGAATAGACTAAACTGGTTGACGAATTATTGGAGGTTAGTAGGAATGAAAAAGAAACCAACAATAGAGAACATAGAGAATAGTGCTACAACAATAGAAGAGGAAATAATTAGATCAATAAGATGGTCAGAAACTGAAAACAGTAATAATTAAAATGGGCAAAGAACAGTCAAAATTGGAAAAACCAGTTGCAAATGTTGTCAACAACATGCAAATTGTTGACCATACATCTGAGATAAACTCGTTGTGGCTTTTGACATTGATTTTAGTAGTAATAGCTTCTTTAGAACTGCTTCTTAAGATTTATTTACTTCACAAAAAATCATTAAAGAGGAAATATGATAGTAGAGCAGATAATTTGGACAAAATATGTTGGAATGGAAGGATATTTGCAACAGAACTAAAGTTTTAAAAGACAATCTTGAAAAATCTTTTAAGTGCCTTAATATTGATAGACCTATTAAAACGGAAAGTATTGAGAATCATTTCCATAACATATTTGACAATTTTGAGAAAGTAAGAATATTATTAAACGTTCATTATAACAATCTAACAATATCCCACCAAGTTGCAGCAAATGCACTCTTTAACGACTTAAAAATAAGAATAGCAAAATTAGTAGCGAACAAGAAATCAGTTAAATTAGAATTACCCGAAGACTTACACACGGGTATAGCTTACAAATTATCAATACTTAAGGACAATAACATAACAAAAAGCGTAAATATGACTCAAACATTGGTAGACTTTCTGAATACGGCTTCTAAGCTGATCCCTGATTTCGACGGTAAGGCTGAAAATTTAAGATCCTTTATAGATTCCCTTAGAATTATAGAGACAATAAAAGGCGAACATGAGGCTACAGCAGTATCCCTGATAAAAACTAAACTCAGGGGAAATAGTAGGAACCTAATTAGTAATGAAGGCGTAGTGTGCACGTATCGTCCAGTGACATGTAAATGGGTACATGCCAACTCCAACAGTGTAATGCAACAACCAATTGAATTTCACATGTTGAAGTGTGGCAAAGACCACCAAAGTAAATCAGAACAAAAGTGTCAAATGCATGAAACACTTTTGATTTGCTTTGTGGTTGTCCGTTTGCATGTTGCCGACACAAGTGTGGTGTCAATTAACATCCACTGTAGTGTACCACAATATGTGTACTGCACTGTAACACATAAACACACCAGACAACCACTTACCAAAGTACAACATGTGTCGACTCAAATGCATTCGATCTATGACACAAATGAGTGACACACTTTTAGGTGTCATATTCATTTGAGTATTTTATTTTATCATGCATTTGTTATTGAAGTGAGACAGATATGTATTAGCAATAAGTTTTAATAAGTTAGAAAGGCTAAGTTAAAAATGTAAATTAGATATAAAAAGGGCTGCATGCCATTAATAAAATAAGATTGAATTTGATAAGCTCTAAGCGGTAACAACTGCTGTCTTTTATTTAATTGAATCTTCTGATTGGGCTGTTCCTAAAACGCCTGTCTTTAAGCTGTTTCCCCAGACAGCTGTTTAAATATCAATATATGGGCTATAGGGCATCCTTCACCGTCACACAACCATCCCTAAGAATTAACATTACATGGCGATCCTGCGGACCGATCCTGTGGACTAATCAATAACATCCTGAAAATAAACGAATCCTTCAAAAAACTTCAAACCGAAACCACATGGAAGAGGAAGTCAACGAAATATTTGCCCGTTGGGAAAAATATCTACAACAAAAAGAAGAAGAAGAATACGAGCCCCAGGGTACATCGGCAACAGCCCCAACCTACACACCGCTTCCACTAACAGCAGGACCAAAGGCGATATCAATTGAGGAGTACAGAAGACGACAGGTCAAACACAACAACCAAAAGGAGGTGAGAGCCCAAAATCCTCAAACAAGGAAAAGGAAACGTGCTGAAAAAAAACTCCAATTGAGAAAAAAATTAGCCGTGGAATATAAGAAGCTGACGTTAGCAACATCAGCAATAGAGCAGAGACAGATAAAGAAGGCGATCAGCAACATAAATAAAGAAAAACATATGTAAAATTTAATAAAAACATATAAGATTTAATATAACTATATTTTAAAGAATGTAAATGTAAAAAAAAAAAAAAAATATAAGAATTAATATAACTATATTATATAGCCATCCTAATCATTTCTATTAGAATCAACAATAAGAAAGGAAAACAAAAAAAAAAAAAAGAAAAGATTATATATATAAATTCATGGTAGGACCAATTTGGGGCACAAAGCCAAAAATCAACATGGGAAAACCCCAAAGCAAAGTAGAGATACAGGAGAACATTGTTAACAATGGCGATGCCAAGAATGAACGACCATTAATACAACCCATACCAGTGAGCATTTTAACCCTGATCATAGTAATTATTATTTTATACGTAGCCTTTAAAATAAATAAATACTTTAAAAACTATATTTTGAAACATAGAAATAACGCCATAACAAATGTATAAATTAAGTAATAAAAAAATAAATGGAAATATATTTGAATGAAATAAAGAACATATCGAAAAATTTAAAGAAAAGTCCAGGTAGAACATATACACAAAAAACTGTGCAAAATAAATTAGATGATATTGAGAATATAAAGAAAAACTTTCAATTAAGTGAAAGTGAAGAAAAGGACGAAAATATAATTGTACCATTAAAATTAGAATTTAAGAGTATTTACGAAAACATAAGAACATATCTTTTAAATAATACAGAGACTACACAAAGTGACAAGATGGCATCCTTCAATCTAGAATTTGTTTCAAAGGCTTTACCTTTATTCACTGGTAATCTTGCGGAATTGGAAAGTTTCCTTATAACAGTCGAACTCATTAACAAAACTCTTTCAGATATAGCAAAAATTGATTTCCTTCAGTACATTTATCACGCTAAGTTGACTTCAACTGTCAGAATAGCACTAGGTACTTATACAAAACCTGAAAATTTCGAATCTCTCGTTAATGCATTAAAGACCAGATATAAGGACAATAAAACCATTCCAGAGTTACAATACAGATTGAACTCACTATTCCAGGGACGATTGTCCGTAAACTCTTATAAAGAAAAAATTATAGCACTTATAGATAACTTGAACAAATTAGGAACAGAAGAGTTAGGAAATACAGCTACTGAAGCTGAAAAGAATGTCATAATAAGATTAAACAATAAGTTAGCATTAGAATCGTTCAAGAAAGGCTTAAACGAAAACCTTTAATCGACCATATATGCAGCTAGGCCATCAACATTACAAGAAGCATCTGACCTCGCATTGGAACTGGAGAACGAGCAAAAATTGAGTCACAACTCGATATTGCATTTTAAGAGAATAACACCGTGGCATCAACAACATAATAACAACAAATACAACAACATTAACACACGCCAACAACATAATAGCTACAATTCCAATAGATACAATAACAGACAAAATTATGACCATAGAAATATCATGTTTTGACATACGTTGACCACTTGACACAGTTATTTTGTTTTACCAAATATGTTAATAATAAAATTGAGTGATTTTGGAATCACTCAATTCTAGATAATAAGTTTAATTCTCATGAGTAGTATATAAGCAATAGAAATTATAAAATAAAACAGACTTGAAAATAGATAGCATAACTGGCAGTATTGCCTTGTTTTTATTAAGAGTCTTACATCTTGTGGCTTTTCTTGGAATGCCAAATTAGTAGCTGACACCCTTTTCAGCTAATTAAACATAGAAAGGGCTATAGGGCAAAATAATAGAAATCTACGCATCCTAGTTCTTCCTACCCACAAATCATTGCATGACAGGCCAACCCCCAAACATTTCTTGGCGGTCCTTAAGCATTCCATTACATGGCGATCCTGCGGACAATCCTGAAGCAATCCTGTCAGACCGACCCCGTAAAACATCCGTATTCTAATGGTGTCCCAAGAAGAAATAAACAGCATATTCGCGAAGTGGGAACATTATTTAAAATCAACAGAGTACACACCAACCCCTCAAAGCGTAGAAGAACCGCAATTTCCGGTGTACATCCCAACGCCGATCAATGCTGGGCCGAAACCAATATCTCTCGAAGAATACAGGAATCTTCTGATTGGGCTGTTTAAATATCAATATATGGGCTATAGGGCATCCTTCACCGTCACACAACCATCCCTAAGAATTAACATTACATGGCGATCCTGTGGACCGATCCTGTGGACTAATCAATAACATCCTGAAAATAAACGAATCCTTCAAAAAACTTCAAACCGAAACCACATGGAAGAGGAAGTCAACGAAATATTTGCCCGTTGGGAAAAATATCTACAACAAAAAGAAGAAGAAGAATACGAGCCCCAGGGTACATCGGCAACAGCCCCAACCTACACACCGCTTCCACTAACAGCAGGACCAAAGGCGATATCAATTGAGGAGTACAGAAGACGACAGGTCAAACACAACAACCAAGAGGAGGTGAGAGCACAAAATCCTCAAACAAGGAAAAGGAAACGTGCTGAAAAAAAATTCCAATTGAGAAAAAAATTAGCCGTGGAATATAAGAAGCTGACGTTAGCAACATCAGCAATAGAGCAGAGACAGATAAAGAAGGCGATCAGCAACATAAATAAAGAAAAACATATGTAAAATTTAATAAAAACATATAAGATTTAATATAACTATATTTTAAAGAATGTAAATGTAAAAAAAAAAAAAAAAAAAAAAATATAAGAATTAATATAACTATATTATATAGCCATCCTAATCAATTCTATTAGAATCAACAATAAGAAAGGAAAACAAAAAAAAAAAGAAAAGATTATATATATAAATTCATGGTAGGACCAATTTGGGGCACAAAGCCAAAAATCCACATGGGAAAACCCCAAAGCAAAGTAGAGATACAGGAGAACATTGTTAACAATGGCGATGCCAAGAATGAACGACCATTAATACAACCCATACCAGAGAGCATTTTAACCCTGATCATAGTAATTATTATTTTATACGTAGCCTTTAAAATAAATAAATACTTTAAAAACTATATTTTGAAACATAGAAATAACGCCATAACAAATGTATAAATTAAGTAATAAAAAAATAAATGGAAATATATTTGAATGAAATAAAGAACATATGGAAAAATTTAAAGAAAAGTCCAGGTAGAACATATACACAAAAAACTGTGCAAAATAAATTAGATGATATTGAGAATATAAAGAAAAACTTTCAATTAAGTGAAAGTGAAGAAAAGGACGAAAATATAATTGTACCATTAAAATTAGAATTTAAGAGTATTTACGAAAACATAAGAACATATCTTTTAAATAATACAGAGACTACACAAAGTGACAAGATGGCACCCTTCAATCTAGAATTTGTTTCAAAGGCCTTACCTTTATTCACTGGTAATCTTGCGGAATTGGAAAGTTTCCTCATAACAGCCGAACTCATTAACAAAACTCTTTCAGATATAGCAAAAATTGATTTCCTTCAGTACATTTATCACGCTAAGTTGACTTCAACTGTCAGAATAGCACTAGGTACTTATACAAAACCTGAAAATTTCGAATCTCTCGTTAATGCATTAAAGACCAGATATAAGGACAATAAAACCATTCCAGAGTTACAATACAGATTGAACTCACTATTCCAGGGACGATTGTCCGTAAACTCTTATAAAGAAAAAATTATAGCACTTATAGATAACTTGAACAAATTAGGAACAGAAGAGTTAGGAAATACAGCTACTGAAGCTGAAAAGAATGTCATAATAAGATTAAACAATAAGTTAGCATTAGAATCGTTCAAGAAAGGCTTAAACGAAAACCTTAAATCGACCATATATGCAGCTAGACCATCAACATTACAAGAAGCATCTGACCTCGCATTGGAACTGGAGAACGAGCAAAAATTGAGTCACAACTCGATATTGCATTTTAAGAGAATAACACCGTGGCATCAACAACATAATAACAACAAATACAACAACATTAACACACGCCAACAACATAATAGCTACAATTCCAATAGATACAATAACAGACAAAATTATGACCATAGAAATATCATGTTTTGACATACGTTGACCACTTGACACAGTTATTTTGTTTTACCAAATATGTTAATAATAAAATTGAGTGATTTTGGAATCACTCAATTCTAGATAATAAGATTAATTCTCATGAGTAGTATATAAGCAATAGAAATTATAAAATAAAACAGACTTGAAAATAGATAGCATAACTGGCAGTATTGCCTTGTTTTTATTAAGAGTCTTACATCTTGTGGCTTTTCTTGGAATGCCAAATTAGTAGCTGACACCCTTTTCAGCTAATTAAACATAGAAAGGGCTATAGGGCAAAATAATAGAAATCTACGCATCCTAGTTCTTCCTACCCACAAATCATTGCATGACAGGCCAACCCCCAAACATTTCTTGGCGGTCCTTAAGCATTCCATTACATGGCGATCCTGCGGACAATCCTGAAGCAATCCTGTCAGACCGACCCCGTAAAACATCCGTATTCTAATGGTGTCCCAAGAAGAAATAAACAGCTTATTCGCGAAGTGGGAACATTATTTAAAATCAACAGAGTACACACCAACCCCTCAAAGCGTAGAAGAACCGCAATTTCCGGTGTACATCCCAACGCCGATCAATGCTGGGCCGAAACCAATATCTCTCGAAGAATACAGGAATCTTCTGATTGGGCTGTTCCTAAAACGCCTGTCTTTAAGCTGTTTCCCCAGACAGCTGTTTAAATATCAATATATGGGCTATAGGGCATCCTTCACCGTCACACAACCATCCCTAAGAATTAACATTACATGGCGATCCTGTGGACCGATCCTGTGGACTAATCAATAACATCCTGAAAATAAACGAATCCTTCAAAAAACTTCAAACCGAAACCACATGGAAGAGGAAGTCAACGAAATATTTGCCCGTTGGGAAAAATATCTACAACAAAAAGAAGAAGAAGAATACGAGCCCCAGGGTACATCGGCAACAGCCCCAACCTACACACCGCTTCCACTAACAGCAGGACCAAAGGCGATATCAATTGAGGAGTACAGAAGACGACAGGTCAAACACAACAACCAAGAGGAGGTGAGAGCACAAAATCCTCAAACAAGGAAAAGGAAACGTGCTGAAAAAAAATTCCAATTGAGAAAAAAATTAGCCGTGGAATATAAGAAGCTGACGTTAGCAACATCAGCAATAGAGCAGAGACAGATAAAGAAGGCGATCAGCAACATAAATAAAGAAAAACATATGTAAAATTTAATAAAAACATATAAGATTTAATATAACTATATTTTAAAGAATGTAAATGTAAAAAAAAAAAAAAAAAAAAAAATATAAGAATTAATATAACTATATTATATAGCCATCCTAATCAATTCTATTAGAATCAACAATAAGAAAGGAAAACAAAAAAAAAAAGAAAAGATTATATATATAAATTCATGGTAGGACCAATTTGGGGCACAAAGCCAAAAATCCACATGGGAAAACCCCAAAGCAAAGTAGAGATACAGGAGAACATTGTTAACAATGGCGATGCCAAGAATGAACGACCATTAATACAACCCATACCAGAGAGCATTTTAACCCTGATCATAGTAATTATTATTTTATACGTAGCCTTTAAAATAAATAAATACTTTAAAAACTATATTTTGAAACATAGAAATAACGCCATAACAAATGTATAAATTAAGTAATAAAAAAATAAATGGAAATATATTTGAATGAAATAAAGAACATATGGAAAAATTTAAAGAAAAGTCCAGGTAGAACATATACACAAAAAACTGTGCAAAATAAATTAGATGATATTGAGAATATAAAGAAAAACTTTCAATTAAGTGAAAGTGAAGAAAAGGACGAAAATATAATTGTACCATTAAAATTAGAATTTAAGAGTATTTACGAAAACATAAGAACATATCTTTTAAATAATACAGAGACTACACAAAGTGACAAGATGGCACCCTTCAATCTAGAATTTGTTTCAAAGGCCTTACCTTTATTCACTGGTAATCTTGCGGAATTGGAAAGTTTCCTCATAACAGCCGAACTCATTAACAAAACTCTTTCAGATATAGCAAAAATTGATTTCCTTCAGTACATTTATCACGCTAAGTTGACTTCAACTGTCAGAATAGCACTAGGTACTTATACAAAACCTGAAAATTTCGAATCTCTCGTTAATGCATTAAAGACCAGATATAAGGACAATAAAACCATTCCAGAGTTACAATACAGATTGAACTCACTATTCCAGGGACGATTGTCCGTAAACTCTTATAAAGAAAAAATTATAGCACTTATAGATAACTTGAACAAATTAGGAACAGAAGAGTTAGGAAATACAGCTACTGAAGCTGAAAAGAATGTCATAATAAGATTAAACAATAAGTTAGCATTAGAATCGTTCAAGAAAGGCTTAAACGAAAACCTTAAATCGACCATATATGCAGCTAGACCATCAACATTACAAGAAGCATCTGACCTCGCATTGGAACTGGAGAACGAGCAAAAATTGAGTCACAACTCGATATTGCATTTTAAGAGAATAACACCGTGGCATCAACAACATAATAACAACAAATACAACAACATTAACACACGCCAACAACATAATAGCTACAATTCCAATAGATACAATAACAGACAAAATTATGACCATAGAAATATCATGTTTTGACATACGTTGACCACTTGACACAGTTATTTTGTTTTACCAAATATGTTAATAATAAAATTGAGTGATTTTGGAATCACTCAATTCTAGATAATAAGATTAATTCTCATGAGTAGTATATAAGCAATAGAAATTATAAAATAAAACAGACTTGAAAATAGATAGCATAACTGGCAGTATTGCCTTGTTTTTATTAAGAGTCTTACATCTTGTGGCTTTTCTTGGAATGCCAAATTAGTAGCTGACACCCTTTTCAGCTAATTAAACATAGAAAGGGCTATAGGGCAAAATAATAGAAATCTACGCATCGTAGTTCTTCCTACCCACAAATCATTGCATGACAGGCCAACCCCCAAACATTTCTTGGCGGTCCTTAAGCATTCCATTACATGGCGATCCTGCGGACAATCCTGAAGCAATCCTGAAGCAATCCTGTCAGACCGACCCCGTAAAACATCCGTATTCTAATGGTGTCCCAAGAAGAAATAAACAGCATATTCGTGAAGTGGGAACATTATTTAAAATCAACAGAGTACACACCAACCCCTCAAAGCGTAGAAGAACCGCAATTTCCGGTGTACATCCCAACGCCGATCAATGCTGGGCCGAAACCAATATCTCTCGAAGAATACAGGAAACGGCAACAAATTAAGAAGACAGTAGACACCAACAACACACAGAAACCAGCAATCCAAAAAAAAAGAGCAGGCAAACAATACCAGATAAGAAAGGCAGTAGCAATCCTGTACGAGAAATTCAACTTGGCAACAAGCGTTGCAGAAAAAAAATTAATTAAACAACAAATAAGAAATGTAAAAAAAACATGAATTAAGAAAAAGAAAAAGAGAACAAAAAAAAAAAAAATATAATAAATATACAAAAAAAGAAAAAGAAAAACCAAAAACATTACAAATTGTTATGGTAGGTCCCATCTGGGGAAACAGAATAAGTCAAAAAATGGGTAAACCCCAAAGCAAAGTTGATATACAAGAAAACATTGTTAACTACGGAGAGGCCAAAAACGAAAAAATGATTCCGGACTATGTATTAACAATAGCAATAATAATAATAGTTTTAATAATAGCTTATAAAATAAACAAGTATTTTAAGGATTATGTGTTAAAATATAGTAGAAATACAGCTAATACGGTAAACGCTGTAACAACTGTTTAAAATAAGTATTTGAAAACCAAATGGAAAAAAACTTAGAAAAATTTAAAGACATATGGAAAACCTTAAAGAAAACCCCAAATAGAACTTACACCGCGAAAACAATTCAAGATAAACTAGGATATATAGAAGATAAAAAAAACTATTCCAACTAGAAGAATTAGAACGAAAAGATACAGAAACTATAACAGCATTAAAGATAGAATTTACAAGCATATACACAACAATTAGAACACACTTATTAGAAAGATCAAAAGATAACGAAAACCTCAAAATGGCTTCATTCAATTTGGATACCACAGCTAAAGCTCTCCCATAGTTTGCAGGTAGTTATGAGGAATTAGAAAGTTTTTTAGTAACGGCAGAAATAATTCATAAAACTCTATCCGACGTAGCAAAAACTGATTTTCTTCAGTATGTTTATCATGCTAAGCTTACTTCCACGGTAAAGACTGCTATAGGAACTTATGCAAAACCAAAAGATTTCCAAGCTTTAAAGAAATTATTAGAGACAAGATATAAGCCCACTAGAACCATCCCAGAACTGGGATGGGAAAATATTATGATGCATATGTTAATATGTATAAATGTTCGGACTTAGATATATATGCGGTTGTGTGATTGTACAACTGCTTACACAAATATATGGATGAAATTCCTTAGATTTATTTTACAATTGTAAATATAAGTATGTTTATATAATTCTATAGTTTCATAATTTTACCAACACAACTATGTAAGTCAATTTATTTTGTCAAACATATATATTCACATAGATAAGTATAGAATAAGGGGGCTAATCTTTCTTCTCACATTTTGTGTAAATAGCGAAAGATTTGCTCCAAATAATTCAATGACATTTGTAATCTTATGGTGTTAAGAGCTCACACCTAAATAAAGTTAAATCGGAACAACCAAATTAAAACATTTTTGCGTTTTAATTACATGCCCTTGACCAATCGCATGTTGTTGACGCAGTTTCAATATGTTTTTATTAATAAAATTGAGTGACTTTAGAAAACACTCAATTCTAGATTGTAAGTTAGATTTTCATAAGTAGTTTATAAGCAATAAGAATAAGTAAATAAAGTAGAATTTAACTGAATAAATTAGATCGGCAACTTCTGCCTAATTTCATTTTAAAGTTTCGTATTCTGGCAGTTCCTTTGAATACCTATAAACTAGCTGACACCCTCTATAGCTGTTGAAACATAGAAAGGGCTATAGGGACCATACTATCTTTATCCTGAAAGAAGCAAATACAGACTCTCTATGCCTACTATCATAAACCACTTCAATTTAAATAAAGGGAGACTTTTGAATTTGAACTTAAATTGGCATTGAAACTATCTAGCTTCATTTTTACTAGCCTCATAAATCTTTTGGCAGTTATTTTGAATTATTAGCTGGAACCCTTTAGCTGTTTAAAATATATAAAAGGTTATAGGGAATAACAAATCAAAACGAATAAACATTACAGTATGCTGATTTGCAATGCGTGTGTGTTCTATTGACATTTAGTAGACCGAATGGTTATACATAAGGAAAAATAATCCGCTAGATGTATAACAAAGATGCCGAAAGATGCGAAAAAGCCATTCCTAAACTATAAACATTTTGAGAGACAGATAGATGTGCCCTTCACTGTTTATGCACACTTTGAGTGTATAATGGAAGATATACCGCTGGTAATAACGATAATAATTGCAAATTTATTCAAAAGCCTATACCATGTGCATGATATGCCTTTAATATTAACTGTAGTTTTAATAAAAATTTAAATAGGTTAAATATACTTGTAGATAGTAATAGGAATGTACATGAGAATGTAAAAATATTTTTAAAAAATCCCTATGCAATCACTAAATCCTTTGATAATGCCAAAGACTGTCACATATGTGGTAAAACTTTGGGAAATGAACCAACCGTAAGAAATCATTGCTATAGGGATTAATAATAAATAATAATATAACAAAAACAATCAATGGACATTACATGGTGACTCTGCCTGTAAACAATAAATCCTTTACACTGAGAATAAACTTTTACATGGCGATGCCGCCTGTATTCCATAATATATTATTGAGTAAAAATAAATCTTTTACATGACGATCCTATCATCATTATATACGAACTGAGAGTTCTGATTTACTTTTTATAGGAAAGATAGGCGATTTACGCAAAAGCAGTAACTGTCACGCAAAAGCCATTAAATAGATAATTAATGGGTAATTAGTGTCACGCAGAAGCTATTAAATAGATAATTAATGGGTAATTAATGATCATTAATAAGATGAGAAGAATTGAGATAGATAACTTGTGTTTTGTTTGTGAGTGATTCTATTAAAAATGTGTGGGATTTATGCAAAAGCGATAAATGTCTTACGAAATCCATAAAATAGATTGACATGGGTCATTAATGATTATTCAGTGTAAGGAAAAGAAAATGTAGATCACTGCAGTGTGAGTGCAATGATCTTAAGTGTAAGGAAAAGAAAGTGTCAATAGACAACTTCTGTTTAGAATTTGTTATTGTGAGTGATTTTATTAAAAATGTGTGGGATTTACGCAAAAGCGATAAATGTCATGCGACGATCATAAAATAGTTTGACATGGGTCATTAATGATCATTCAGTGTAAGGAAAAGAAAATGTAAATCACTGCAGTGTGAGTGCAATGATCTTAAGTGTAAGGAAAAGAAAGTGTCAATAGATAACTTGTGTTTAGAATTTGTGTTTGTGAGGGATTTTATTAAAAATGTGTGGGATTTACGCAAAAGCGATAAATGTCATGCGACGATCATAAAATAGATTGACATGGGTCATTCATGATCATTCATTTGTGAGTGCAATAATCTTAAGTATAAGGAGAAGAAAAAATGTAGGTCACTGCAGTTGTCAATAGATAACTTGTGTTTTGTTTGTGAGAGCAATGACCTTATGTGTGTGTGATGAAATCATTAGACGAACGGGTTGATATATTGGTGAGTGGAGGATTTGGGATATAGAGTATGTGATTGGAATTTGTGAGTGCTATGATCTTAAGTGTAAAGAAAGAGGCTCACTGCAGTTGTGAAGATAAGGAGATAGAGATTATTTGTGCTTTGAATTGATATTATTAGTAAAGTGGAGGGTTTGGGCTATGAGTATGTGTTCAAATGTTATTGAACATGCTTTTATCAGGATAGAATTCGTTTCATATTTATTTAGGTTTCAGGAAGATGAAATTGGTTTTCATTTATGCCTACATATTTATACTTCGTATGTCTAGACTAATAATAGTATAATAGACTAATTACGGTTTACTGATAAAATTGGTTTTCATTTTATTTGTTTAGCTTAAGTATGGTTTGGAGATAAAATTTGTTTCTTATTTCATGTTTGTTTAGGCTAACTAATATGACCTTGGTAAATAACCCTTATTATCGCACGTATTATTATCACTATAAGACAAGGAGAATAGTTAATAAGAAAGATACGCATGCGTACTAAATGAGTTTTAAGATGTTCATTGTTAGTATTTAAGATTAATTTTAAATAAAAATAAACTAGTGTCTTACAAACATTCGAGAATGAAAGCGTATTCATTCAAGCGGTTAAAAGAACGAGTGAAAAGTGTATTTTTATCCAGTATGTGATTGGAATTTATGAGTGCAATGATCTTAAGTGTAAGGATAAAATGGGGGAGAAACAAACAAAAAAAAAAACATTATTTCCACTTCATATATACTGTACAGCACACAGACACACAACTCTCCAGAATTTTGATTCGTTACATATACAAGTATGTTAGTAATAAGTAATAATAAGATAGAAGGTTGAATTGAATATAAATTAGATATAAAAAGGCCTGTAAACCAAAAATAAAAAATAAAAACAGAATTACATTCGATACACCGTGTACGCTACCTTAAACAAACGTAAAAATAATAAGCAAAAAAAAAATAATAAGCAAAAAGTAAAAATGATGTGCGTAAAATTTGTGTGCAATATTTGTGATAACAAATACAAGAGAAAGCAGTCTCTAAAGAAACATATGGAGATTCATAATCCGTGTATTTACTGCACCCATATATCTTTAACATATATGGAGAAAAAAGATCATGCAAAATTACATGAAACCAGTACGAATGTTGAAGTGTTCAATAAAATTAAAGTGGCCCAACAACAGCGTATACGTGATGAGGATATTACGTCAACAGCTGCAAAAACTGCATCCAGGAAGCGTAAGCTTATAGTAGAACCGGTTCCCACTACTCCTAGGAAAATTCCTACACTAGAGGACAATTTTGATGAGGATATTCTGTCAACGTCAACTGGATGAAGGGAGCGTAAACTTATATCAGAACCGGCTCCGATTACTCCTTGGAAAATTTAAACATTAGAGAAAAATAATGTTATGAAATGCGAAGATTGTAAAATTACTATTGAATCAATTAAATGGTTTAACCATTGCGCAAGAAAGGAGCATAAATCTAATGTTCTTAATGCAGTAGAAAGTCGGGTAAAATTATTGAACAGCAAATTCCAATCTCGCCTTATAACTTATCGCTTCCCCAAAGGTGATAAAAATTTAAATATTGAAGACTATTTAGAGAAAGGTTATAAACTTCTAGCAAAACTGCTAAACAATAGTCTGACGGATAACGTAGTTGTAAAATTTAATCTGGAGTTAGCAGCTTGTTGTAAATTGCCGACAAATCCACTTAAAACAAAAACGGATATGTATCACATCACCGAAATGATGCGTCTTTCAAGAGCAGATGATGTTCACACTGCGCTGAAAACGCATATACGCATGATAAATAATAAAATGTCTGAATATCAGGAAAGAGATTCAGGGTGGACCCTTATTAATTTAAAATGGCTGGATATTAACATTAATAAGGCATCACCGATTTCTGGTTCACAATACATTCCAACACCACCTCAGCTGGCAGAGAAAAAGTATTGTGTTAATATCAGAAACAACGACATTTATTGTTTCAATAACTGCGTTTTATAATGGACAAGGTATAAATTTCCACCGCCCATCAATAAATAGGATTGCGGATATTTCCAGGCCAATAATATGCATGAGTGGAAGGGTGTTTAATTTCAGTGGAATGAAGTTTCCAACTGATATAAGAGATATTAACACTTTTATTTGGGTACGGTTTTTCGTCGACCATCGTCAAATTTGGTTTGTAAACAAACCGGTTTCGACGGAAAACCGTATCCAAATAAAAGTAATTTTAGCCCCGTCGGAAAATCCAAGCGCATATCAGATATTAACATCTTTGAAAAAAATAATTCTGAATAAGTATTAACGTGTTTAAATAGTACAATTGGGCCATACTATATTACCAGCGCGGAAAAGCAGTGTCACATTCATTTAATGCTCCTGGAAAGTGATTGCGGTGAAAAATTTCATTACATATTAATTAAAAACATATCAAGGTAATTTTTTTTTAATATTAATTCTTTTATAAAGTTGCAATTATTAATATTTATATTTCTCTTTAGACTTTTATCAACTCAATTATCATCTCATAACGGATGTATGCTGATATGCAATGCGTGTATGTTCTATAAATATTTAGCAGACAGAATAGTTATACATAAGGAAAAAGAATGTGGAAGATGTATAACAAAGACGCCGAAAGGGGAAAAGGCACTTCTAAACTACAAACATTTCGAGAGACAGATAGATGTCCCCTTCACTATTTATGCAGATTTCGAATGTATACTGGAAGATATACCGGTATCTAGTAATAGTGATAATAACAGCAAATTTATTCAAAAGCATATACCATGTGCATATGCCTTTAATATTAGCTGTAGTTTTAATAAAAATTTAGATAGGTTGAATATATTTGTAGATACTAATAGGGATATAAATGTAGGTGAGCATTTTGTTACGAGTTTAATTAAAGAAAGTAAAAATATTTATAAAACCTATTTTGAGAAAATTGTTCCTATGCACTCCCTAAATCCCTTAGAAGTAGATTACTTCAATAATGCCAAAGACTATCACATATGTGATAAAAATTTAGGAAATGAATCAACCGTAAGGGATCATTGTCATATGTCAGGAAAATACAGAGGAGCAGCACATAGTTCATGCAATTTAAATTATAAAGTTCCCAACTTTATTCCAGTATTTTTTCATAATTTTTCTTCATATGATTGTCATTTGTTTGTGAAAGATTTATTGAAATTTAAAGGGGAAACAAACGTAATACCTTTGAATAAGGAACAATATATTTCTTTATCCCATAAAATACGCATCTACAGTGATGAAGAAATTGAGATTTTAATAGATGAATTGCGTAAAGATAAAATTTCTAAAAACATCCCACATAATATAATAGAAAGAGAACTTTATGAAATTCGAAAAGAAAGACAACAGAAAAAAATTGGGTTCCTAGACTCTTATAGGTTTATGGCATCAAGCTTAGATGCTTTAGCTTCTAATTTATCTGATGATGACTTATTAACAGTCTGAAGACGTTTTTCGGATTCTGAAGAGTTTATTCCCATGAGGTGAAAGGGAGTTTTCTATTATGAATATGTTAACACGTTTGAAAAACTCAATGAAAATAAACTTCCTTCTGTTGAACTTTTCTACAGTAAACTTACTAATAAAAAATGTTCGGAAGATGACTATGTGAATGCTCAAAAGGTATGATCAGGTATCAGATACTTGTGAAAACTTTCGAAGAGTTTGCAAGAGGATATATAATCTTAATCCATGTCATTATTAAACGATTCCTGGTCTGTCATGGGATGCAATGTTAAAATATAAAAGAATTAAGTTAGAATTACTAGCAGATCTTGAAATGTATAATTTTATCAAACGAGGAATTCGAGGTGGTCTTACTCATTGTAGTAAGAGATATACCAAAGCCAACTATAAGTACTTAGCAAATTATGATGTTACCAAACCATCTGAATACAGTTGGGCTATGCCTGAATATCTTCGTTATAGTGGTTTTACTTGGATAAATGATTTTGTTCATCCAAAGGATATTTCACACAGTTCCAAAGTAGTATATATTTATAAGGTTGATTTATCTTACCCTTTTACTTGTCATGATCGTCATAAGAACTTGGCATTTTGCTTTGAAAACAAAATCATAGGTGGGAGTGAACATGAAAAAACGTTGATAGTTGATCTTTCAAATAAGAAAAGATATGTGATACATTATAAAACATTAGAACAGTGTTTAAATAATGGAATGGTTTTCGAAAATGGTTATCGAGTACTTCAATTTAATCAGAAACCATGTTTAAAACCATACATTGATTTAAACACAGAGTATAGGAAAGAGTATAAAAATAACTTTGAAAAAGATTTTTATAAATTATTCAATAATGCTGTGTATCGGAAAACCCTGGAAAATGTTGATAAAGGGAAAGATGTACGATTGCTTAGTGAATAGGATACCACTAACTGCAATCATTCAGGCATAGGAGAATTGATTTCAAAACCAAATTTTCAAAGCATTGTAGTGTACCACACAATGAGTACTACACTGTATCACACAAACACACCAAACAACCACTTACCAAAGTACAACATGTGTCGACTCAAATGCAATCGATCTATGACACAAGTGAGTGACACATTTGTAGTGCACCACAATATGTGTACTGCACTGTAACACATAAACACGCCAGACAACCACTTACCAAAGTACAACATGTGTCGACTCAAATGCATTCGATCTATGACACAAATGAGTGACACACTTTTAGGTGTCATATTCATTTGAGTATTTTATTTTATCATGCATTTGATTCGTCACATGAACCAATGAATCGATAATGCATGTTATTGAAGTGAGACAAATATGTATTAGCAATAAGTTACAATAAGTTAGAAAGGCTAAGTAAAAAATGTAAATTAGATATAAAAAGGGCTGCATGCCATTAATAAAACAAGATTGAATTTAATAAGCTCAATACGGCAACAATTGTCTTTGTTTTAATTATCTTGAATCTTCTGATTGGGCTGTTCCTAAAACGCCTGTTTTTAAGCTGAATCCTCAGACAGCTGCTTAAAGATCAATATATGGGCTATAGGGCATTCTTTTTGATTTACACTATCATCAACTAAATCCTGCTCACACAACATTACATGGCGATCCTGCCATACCATTACATTACATGGCGATCCTGCGGACCGATCCTGTGAACCGATCACTAAGATCCTGTAAAACTTAATAAGATATGATTGTATTTTTATCTAAAAATTTTTGTAAAATCAAATAACTAAAGAAGAAGAAAAAGGAAAAAGAAGAACATTTTTTTTCATCATGAGGAAAAGACCTAAGAATCCTTTAGATCTAGACCAAAAACTTCCCTTAGAAAACTTTTCTGAAGTCAACATGGAACAAGAACTGAAAGTATTAAAATTAATTTGGGAATTTATAGGGATAACAGATACCACAACAGCAGAAGACGTAATCACCAAAAGAACTCAGACAAGGGACACAATAATGGCAATTAGGAAAGCAGAGAAATAATATTTAGAAATATTCAATAAGCTCAATACGGCAACAACTGCCTTTGTTTTAATTATCTTGAATCTTCTGATTGGGCTGTTCCTAAAACGCATGTTTTAAAGCTGAATCCCCAGACAGCTGCTTAAAGATCAATATATGGGCTATAGGGCATTCTTTTTGATTTACACTATCATCAAATAAATCCTGCTCACCCAACATTACACATTTTTAGGCGTCATATTTATTTGAGTATTTTTATTTATCATGCATTTGATTCGTCAGATGTAAAAAAAAATTTCAAATACAAACTCAAACTGGCAACAACTGCCTTTGTTTCCCTCAACATCTTCAAAGAATAATGTAATTGCCCCCTCCTTGTCTTTATCACACCACATGGCGATCCTGCATAACGGACCATAACCAACAAACTGATCTTGCATAACGGACCATAACCAACAAACTGGTCCTGTGTAGTGAAACCACCCTAATATAAATAGCAAATATTCACACACGCAGTCATTAACACAACATATTATTACAAATAAAAGGTTAAAATCAAATTACTCAAGTGCAATGCACTAACAATGCACATATGTTTGTTGTTGCTATATTTTACATGCATGCGATGACTAAATGGCCTTCAACAGGCAAATACCTCTCTTGTGTTGCTGTTGTTCTCACTGCATGTGCCGATCGGTGCGTTTCAAGTGACACATTTATTTTGTGAAAAACAATCTCAAAATAAATGCAATAACAATTAGATCACGTTCGCCCAGATAATGATACTTATAATAATATTTAAACATAATTAATATTAATATATTGAATAACCACCACTACTAGACTGTTTACAACCTTCTCACAGCCGATATAAAAACGGCGGAAATTGAAAAGGAATAACAATCCTTTTCCAACTCACAGAGCTTCTAGTTGAGCTAGAATTACCACTGTTCGTTGCTGAGCTACTTGTAAAATTTAAAATAAAAATTAAATAAAGAGAATCACAAATTAATAAGACAAACCGCCGTCTATTAATAAGGATCAAAAATTTACTTAAATATGAAACATTACATCGCGATCCTGTCGAATTCTGCGAGTGCATAACTGCACCCAGAATATAATCAAAAAGAAAAAGAAAAGTAAGGAAAGGAGAAAAAAATTTCTAAAGGAAAAGAAAAAGAGTTTTATATATTTCTGGTTCCTGACGGACAGCCAAGTTTCCGTCAGAAGAATGAAGGAAGGCCCACAACGCCTAACAATAGAGGAGTACAGAGCTCGCCAACGCTCAACAACAAAACAACAGGATCCCACACGGATACCTCTCATCAAACTGCCAAAGAGACGTGGAGGATACCTTGTGAAGAAACAAAGGGAGCTGGCTATGCTCCATAGGGCACTGGAAAGTACACAGGGGTGGTGGAACACCATCTGAAACACCACCAGTACAATCTGGCTGAAACTAGCAGAAATCGAAGAGGCCATACAAACATATAAACTTATGAAAAAATGAAATAACAAAAAGAAAAAGTAGAAGCAGATTTGATTTGCAAATAACTAAATTAAAATGTGTTAATGCTGAACTACCTTAATAGTTTGCGCATTAATCGTTACTTTGTTCATTTAGGGCTTATAAATGCATCTCTGTCTGGCTTAACGAAAACGTCAAATACGTAAAAAACATACTTCAATACTTGTTTCCGGTAAAACTCAATATTTAACTTTCTCTCTTTCGATTTCATCTTGCAGCTGGTAAGTTTGTTCGTTCCTACCGAATAATAAAAAATAAACGATTATTTCCAAATCTTACTTTGTGTTTTCTTTTATTTTTTTATTGGTTCAAATTGGAATAATTGCTTGCGATTTCACATGAGAAACAAAATCATTCCAGATTTTGTTTTTGGCTCAGTGACATTGTAAGAATTCCACATCATCTGATTCCAGCAACTTCAACCCTGAGCGGAACAAAATGGACAAAGCTATAATGAAAGAGAGGCTCATGGCTGCAGTAAGAATGATAAACGAAGCACCTGAAGAAGTCATTGATATCTTAAAAAAATATGATGTCTCTCAAATAAATATTATTGAAAGAAAGTCTAAATCATTAAGAGACCCAGATCTCGCCAATATATCTCTAAAATATCCTTTGGCAACTGAATCAGATTTGGCTAAAAAGTACAAAATACCGGAGAATGAAATCATAACAAATATTTGTATCAATCTCTTGTATATTTATCACAAAGAGAACATAGAAGTTGTGAAAAAGGTGGCTAAAGATATAAAGATAGCAAGTGTTCCATTCTTAAATTATTTGGGCCAAACTTATGACAATCGTTTTACGAGAACGGTTAAGGCAATGATGGGGTATCCTGTATCTAGTAGAGTTGAAATTGGAAAATGTGTCTTTTATCCAGTTACAGCAAGGTTAAGAAGAGAGACCAAAAAAACAAAAAATGGGATCAGCTATAATTGTATGATGGGCGAGGAAACAGTTTATTATGAGTACAACGGAACAATTGGAGTATTTGAACACAATGGGGAAATATTAAATAACATCAAAGTAAATATGTGTAATGCGGCTGCTTTAAGGGTCATTTTGCCTATGATAGCAACTTTCTGTAAGATGGAGTTCAACAATGTGCCAGGGAAAACTTTGAAAAAAGTAGAGGAAAACTCATTAATATATTGGACTGAACGCATCCACGAAATCGTAGCAGTCAGTAGAGCATCATATTTTGGATGGGAAAATACTATGAGGAAAGAAAATTTCCAGAAAACTATAGGAAAATTGACAATCACTAAAAATATAGAGGTTATGGAATCTATTCAAAGTAATCTTAAACTACAAAATAATTGCTATAAAACAGCACAAGGTCAATACTTTTTATCTATACCCAAAGTTGATGTATTTGTCCCATGGAATGACTTGGTTGAGGTTACCACTTTAGGTTTAACGAAGTTTTACCTAAAAAATTATTAATGAAATTATATACATATGCGTGGGGGTTGTACAAAACATGTGTAGATAGAATAAAAAATAAAGTTTGGTTTGAACAATCGGCATGGCTGTTGCATTACGTACCAAGACGCTTTCAGTCAGGAGTTATACTTCAAGCCAGAGAAAATTGTGAAATTTTTGTCACCTCAAAAGCAACAGTACCAGCAATTATCGTATTAAATTATTTATTCACTGGTAAAGGTGAGGCTGTCAACGATCAAAATATGAAACTATTAAATTTCAAATATGATACATATGTTATAAACTTAAAAGTATCTTCTGGTGACATCAAATATAAAAGAGTTCATGCAAATTGTAGTGGCTTATTCTTACAAGATGAAGCTATTGTGTATGACGTAAATGAATTTAGAGACACCACCAAACAGTATGGAATAATCCCTAAAATGGAAATGACTGTGGTTAACACTTTTAAACCTGAAATTCCCATTAAACCAATTGTTTGGCTTATAACAAATAATGAAGACCTTGAGGACGGTTCTAAATACTATACTAGTTTACATGGAATTTATTATTTGTGTGTGAAAAATTCAATGATTAGTCTTGAAATGAGTAATACCATTTTGAGGGCACGCGAACTACGTCTAAATGTTGGCAACATAATGGAGCGTGAGATGGAGAAAGAGGGTAATATTGATCCAAGTGAACTTGAAGAAAAAAGACGTAAAACGGAATTGAGTCTTAGCAGCGGTAGTACATGTTGATTTCAAAATTAAATTAAATGAAAAAAAAAAAACATTTTTTTATTGAAATTAGAATTCAAATAAAAAAAAATATAAAGAAAAAAAAAACTATTCGATTTCGCCCGTGTTCACGTAGACTAAGATCCTTTAAAAAAAAATTAAAAATATAATATTAAATTTTAAATGGATTCTTATATATTTAACAAAGAATTGAATAGACAGTTATAGAATTTAGAAAGGCTGTTCAGGCAGGAAAAAACTTATATTATTTCAGAGGAGAAACTTAATAACAAAATAGAAATAGAAAAAAGCCTGGCAAAGGCGTTAAGGGACCTATACAAAAGAGAAGATAGGGACACATTGACGAGAATAAAGGAGTTGAACGAAAAAAATTCACTCTTAGTACTCTATACGAAAGCGGAAAGATCATTTTTGGGTTTAGATTAGAATTTTAATAAAGGGCAAGACAGAATCAAAAGTTGAAAAGCCAAAATGCATGCTATTGAAAAGAAACGAACATGTATTAGCAATAAGTTAGAAGTACAAAATTTAAACAAGTATAAAAAGGGCTACATGCTACAAATGAAGGCAAGATTTGAAGAAGAAAACTTAAAACGGCAACAGCTGCCTTTGTCTTTGAATTCTTAATCTTCACATTGTGCTGTTTTCCAAAACGCCTGCGTTCCAACTGAATCCCCTAACAGCTGCTTAAAATAAATATATGGGCTACAGGGCTTTTTTTATCACTTTGCGATCCTTCCAAACCAACCCTAGATTTCTAATAATATTGATCCTGCAGTCAACACCACATGGAAAAAGAGATAGAAGAAATAATCGCCCGTTGGGAGAAATACATAGAAGAAGAATACGAACCACATAGCAACACAAGAGCTACAGTGTTATATCAAAACCATTTATGAAATAAGATAAATTCTGACACAATTCTTTGGAATTGTATCACAGATAATAAATTCATTAAATTGTATTTTGGAAAAACCATAAAGTAATTAATTTCCAATTCAAAACGATTCTTCGGAATTTTTCTGAACTATTTTAAAACACAATTCTTTGGAATTGTATCACACATAATAAATTCATTAAATTGTATTTTGGAAAAACCATAATGTAATTAATTTCCAATTCAAAACAATTCTTCGGAATTTTTTGAACTATTTTAAACTTGCAAAAACAACTGACCAAATATGCAACTAGTATAAATAAGGGTGGAAAAGTATACAACAAGATCAATCTATTCTTGAGTGTCAACGAGTGAAAATATAAGCTAATAATATAACTAATAAAAAGAAGAAATAAAAATAAAATAATTGTTTATTATTTTAACAAAGAAAACTCAACATAAAATTCTACAGCTCCAACTTACACACCGCTTCCACTATCAGCAGGTCCACTGGCGATTACAATAGAAGAGTATAGAAGACGCCAAGCTGAACGCAGCGACAACAAAGAAAGATAACAGATACAAAACCCTGAAAAGAAAAAAAGGAAACTAGCTGGCAAAAGATTCCAGATATGGAAGCAACTAGCCATAGAGTACAAGCGGCTAACGACAGCAACAACAGTGGTGGAACAGAAGCAAATAAAGAAAGAGATAAAGAAAATCTTAAGGGAAAAGAAAAATAAATTATAAATATTAATAAAAGAATTAATTAAGATATAATGGTTTTTTCTGTGATGTTTATCTAAATTTTAACCAACTTTTGTTGAAATCAAATCAAATAAAAAAAAACTTACAAACGTTTCTGTTCCCTGAAAAATATACAAACAATAAATAAATGTTTTAATTAATCAAAACCCATTTTTAATATTAAAATTTACATAAAAACAAAACTAAAATATACTTATATAAGGATATACACTTTGTATTGTACCACAATATGTGTACTGCACTGTAACACATAAGCACACCAGACAACCACTTAATAAAGGACAACATGTGTCGACTCAAATGCATTCGATCTATGACACAAATGAGCGACACACTTTTAGGTGTCATATTCATTTGAGTATTTTTATTTTATCATGCATTTGATTCGTCACATGAAACAATGAATCAATAATGCATGTTATTGAAGTGAGACAAATATGTATTAGCAATAAGTTACAATAAGTTAGAAGGGCTAAGTGCAAAATGTAATTTAGATATAAAAAGGGCTGCATGCCATTAATAAAATAAGATTTAATTTAGAAAACTCAAAACGGCAACAACTGCCTTTGTTTAATATTTTAAAACTGCAAATTGGGCTGTTCATAAAACTGCTTAAATATTAATAAATGGGCTATAGGTCACTTTCCTGTTCTACATTTTTATCATAATTTATCCTGCCCCCACAACTTTACACTCCCGTATCATTACATGGCGATCCTTTACCAGTAGCATACCATCACATAGCAATCCTGCCGTAACATTACAATTAGATATAAAAAGGGCTGCATGCCACTAATAAAATAAGATTTAAATTAGAAGAATCAAAAAGGGCAACAACTGCCTTTGTTTATTATTTTAAAACTTCATATTGGGCTGTTTATCAAAATGCCCGTGTTCAAGCTGAACCCCCAAACAGCTGCTTAAATCTAAATATATGGGCTATAGGACACTTTTCTATTCTTCGTTTTTATTATCCTGTCCCCATACTTGGAAACACTTTACATAGCGATCCTTTACCAGTCGCATAACATTACATCGTTTTTGTCATCATTCATCCTACCCCGAACATTACATGGCAATCCTGCCATAACATTACAACTTATGGTAGGACCAATTTGGGGCACAAAACCAAAAATCAACATGGAAAAATCCCAAAGCAAAGTAGAGATTCAAGAGAACATAGTCAACAACGGCAATGCCGAGAATGAACGGCCCCTAATACAACCTATACTAGAGAGAATTTGAACCCTCATTGTAGTAATTATTATATTATACATATCTTTTAAGATAAATAAATATTGTAAAAATTATATTTTAAAATATAGGAATAACGCTATTACAAATGTTTAAGATTAAGTAATAAAAATAAATGGAAATATACTTAAATAAGATAAAAAACGTGTGGAAAAATTTAAAGAAAAGTCCAGGTAGATCATATACACAGAAAACTGCCCAAAGTAAATTAGATGATATTGAAAATATAAAGAAAAACTTTCAGTTAAGTGAAAGTGACACACTTTTAGGTGTCATATTTACTTGAGTGTTTTTACTTATCATGCATTTGATTCGTCACATGAATCAATGAATTAATACTGCATGTTATTAAAAAGAGACGAACATGTATTAGCAATAAGTTATAATAAGTTAGAAAGGTTAAGTACAAAATGTTAAACAATTATAAAAATGGCTACATGCCACAAATAAAGGCAAGATTTGAACAAGAAAACTTAAAACGGCAACAACTGCCTTTGTCTTTGAATTCTTAATCTTCACATTGGGCTGTTATAGTGTACTACAGTATTCATACAGCATGCATAGTGTATGCGAGCCGATACAACTCATGTAGGGTATCTACATGCACTTCTGTTGTAAATATGCCAACACATTTTTTGGGCGTCAATTTACATCAACACCTTGTGTTTGGCATATGTCGGACACTTGATCACTTGACACAATTTCAATAGTTTTAATATGTTGATGATAAAATTGGGTGACTTTATTAACACTCAATTCTAGATTATAAGTTAGATTTTCATAAGTAGTATATAAGCCATAGTGTAGTGTACACATGTCGTCATGTGACATGCAAATATGTACAGACCAACTTCAACATTGTAGCGCAACAACTACTTAAACTACATTTATTAAAGTGTGGCAAAAGACCACCAAAGTAAATTAGGACAAAGGTATCGAATTTCAACAATACTTATAATTTACTTTGTTGCTGACACATGTAAACAATAACAATAATGATGATTTGACAATAATGTAATTTAACAATAAGAATGATAGCAATGATAGTAAAAGTGAGTGAAAGTGAAAAGTCACTCGATTTAGATAATAAGAAATTAGTATGTAAGCAAGGTTAAATTGTTAATAAAATTAAGATTTAAACTGAATACTTGACGGCATTAACGTGCCTAACTTTCATTTTATTTCTGACAACTCTGCTGGCAGTTCTTTCGAACGCCTACAAGTTGAGCTGTCCTCCTCGTCAGCTGGGTAAAATTAAACAAGGACTATAGGGAAATAACATAAACTTTACACAATACACCCTATCACATGACGATCTAGCCCTTCTGCTACAACACAATAACTTTAAATATATTACAACAGAAAATTAAATAAAGACAGACTATTATTTGACAACTTTAGCTGGCAGCATATGCCTTGTTTCAATTATAGTTTTAATCTTCTGGCAGTTCCTTTGAACGCCTAATTACTAGCTGAGACCCTTAACAGCTACCGAGGGAACTCGTCACCATAGAACCATCATAATCCATTGCATGGCAATCCTGCTATTTTAAACCACTACATAGAGTCTATAGCAACCTTTAATCTATCACATTAGTATCCAGTTAATTAAATTGTTTAACCATTGTGCAAGAACGGAGCATAAGTCTAATGTACTTAAGGCAGTACTAGGAAGCTCTCCCAAAGGTGATAAAAATTTAAATATTGAAGACTATTTAGAGAAAGGTAATAAACTTTTAGCAAAACTGCTAAACAATAGCCTAACGTAGTTGTCAAATTTAAACTGGAGTTAGCAGCTCGTTATAATTTACCGGCAAATCCACTCAAACCAGAAACGTATATGTCTGTCAAGATCAGATAATGTACACACTGCGCTGAAAACGCATATAGACATGACTAAAAATAAAATGTCTGAGTTTCAGGAAAGAGATTCAGGGTGGACCCTCATTAATTTAAACTAGCTGGACATTAACATTAATAAGGCATCACCGATTTCTGGTCACAATACATTCCAACACCTCCTCAGCTGGCAAAGAAAAAGTGTTGTGTTAATGTCAGAAATAATGACATTTATTGTTTCAAGTGGAGTGTAATAGCTGCTTTTTATAATGGACAGGATATAAATTACCACCGACCATCAATTTATAGGATTGGGGATATTTCCAGACCAATAATAAGCGTGAGTGGAATGGTGTTTAATTTCAGTGGAATGAAGTTTCCAACTTATATAAGAGCTATTAACACCTTTGAAAAAAATTATTCTGATATAAGTATTAACGTGTTTTGTTATGATAAAAAATTAATAGTACAATTGGGCCATACTATATTACCCGCGCGGAAAAGCAGTGTCACATTCATTTAATGCTCCTGGAAAGTGATTGCGGTGAAAAATTTCATTACATATTAATTAAAAACATATCAAGGTAATTTTTTTTATATTAATTCTTTTATAAAGTTGCAATTATTAATATTTATATTTCTCTTTAGACTTTTATCAACTCAATTATCATCTCATAACGGATGTATGCTGATATGCAATGCGTGTATGTTCTATAAATATTTAGCAGACAGAATAGTTATACATAAGGAAAAAGAATGTGGAAGATGTATAACAAAGACGCCGAAAGGGGAAAAGGCACTTCTAAACTACAAACATTTCGAGAGACAGATAGATGTCCCCTTCACTATTTATGCAGATTTCGAATGTATACTGGAAGATATACCGGTATCTAGTAATAGTGATAATAACAGCAAATTTATTCAAAAGCATATACCATGTGCATATGCCTTTAATATTAGCTGTAGTTTTAATAAAAATTTAGATATGTTGAATGTATTTGTAGAGAGTAATAGGGATGTAAATGTAGGCGAGCATTTTGTTACGAGTTTAATTAAAGAAAGTAAAAATATTTATAAAACATATTTTGAGAAAATTGTTCCTATGCACTCCCTTCAATAATGTCAAAGACTGTCACATATGTGGTAAAACTTTAGGAAATGAACCAACCGTAAGGGATCATTGCCATATGTCAGGAAAATACAGAGGAGCAGCACATAGTTCATGCAATTTAAATTATAAAGCTCCCAACTTTATTCCAGTATTTTTTCACAATTTTTTTTCATATGATTGTCATTTGTTTGTGAAAAATTTATTGAAATTTAAAGGGGAAACAAACGTTATACCTTTGAATAAGGAACAATATATTTCTTTATCCCATAAAATACATATCTACAGTGATGAAGAAATTGAGATTTTAATAGATGAATTGCGTAAAGATAAAATTTCCAAAAATATCCCACATAATATAATAGAAAGAGAACTTTATGAAATTCGAAAAGAAAGACATTCTCATGAGGCGAAAGGGAGTTTTCCCTTATTAATATGTTAACACGTTTGAAAGCTTAATGAAAATAAACTTCCTTTTGTTGAACTTTTCTACAGTAAACTTACTAATAAAAAATGTTCGGAAGATGACTATATGCATGCTCAAAAGGTATGGGATAAATTTAATTGTAAAACACTGCGGGATTATATGAAAGTTTATCTAAAAACTGATGTTCTTTTGCTATCAGATATTTTTAAAAACTTTCGAAGAGTTTGCAAGAGGATATATAATCTTGATCCATGTCATTATTACACGATCCCTGGTCTGTCATGGGATGCAATGTTAAAATGTACAAGAATTAAGTTAGAATTACTAACAGATCTTGAAATGTATAATTTTATCAAACGCGGAAATCGAGGTGGTCTTACTCATTGTAGTAAGAGATATACCAAAGTCAACTATAAATACTTAGCAAATTATGATGTTACCAAACCATCTGAATATTTGTATTTTATATTTAGATGAAAATAACTTTTACGGTTGGGCTATGCCTGAATATCTTCGTTATAGTGGTTTTACTTGGATAAATGATTTTGTTCATCCAAGGGATATTTTACATAATTGCGAAATAGGATATATTTATGAGATTGATTTATCTTACCCTTTTACTTGTCATGATCGTCATAAGAACTTGGCATTTTGCTTTGAAAACAAAATCATAGGTGGGAGTGAACCTGAAAAAACGTTGATGGTTGATCTTTCAAATAAGAAAAGATATGTGATACATTAAAAAACATTAGAACAGTGTTTAAATAATGGAATGGTTTTCGAAAATGGTTATCGGGTACTTCAATTTAATTAGAAACCATGTTTAAAACCATACATTGATTTAAATACAGGCTATAGGAAAGAGTATAAAAATAACTTTGAAAAAGATTTTTATAAATTATTCAGTAATGCTGTGTATGGGAAAACCATAGAAAATGTTGATAAAGGGAAAGATGTACGATTGCTTAGTGAATAGGATACCACTAATTGCAATCATTCAGGCATAGGAGAATTGATTTCAAAACCAAATTATCGAAACCAAATTTTCAAAGCATGTTCAAATACGTTTATTAGGATAGAATTCGTTTCATATTTATTTAGGTTTCATAAAGCGAAAATTAGTTGATATGTGCGTATATTAGTATAGAGAAAAAAGAACTCTGATGGTGGCACATACCCTAGAAAATTAGTTTTCATATATGCCTACATGTTTATATTTCATATTGTCTAGACTAATTACGGTTTAAAGATAAAATTGGTATTTATTTTATTTGTTTAGCCTATTTAGATTCATATTCGTTAAGGCTATTTAGTATGATCTTGGTAAATAACCCTTGTTATCACACATATTATTGTCACTTAAAGAAGACAAGGAGAATAGTTGATAAAAAAGACACGCATGAGTACTAGATTGGTTTTAAGATGTTCATTATGTTCATTGTTAATATTTAAGATCATTTTTTAATAAAGATAAATCAATGTTTTTATTTGGGTACGGTTTTCCATCGACCCTCGACACATTTGACCGTACTCAAACAAAAGCAAATCAAACCCCGTTGGAATATTTACGCACATATCATAAATCAATGTCTTACAAACATTCAAGAATGAGAATGTATTCATTCAAGCCGTTAATTAAACATAGCATGGAAAGTGTACGATTTTCATTATGGATATATGAAATCTAAATATAAGGATAACACAAATTTAAATTATATGGATACAGACTCCTTTATATATTCTATTCAAACAAAAGAGTACGAATTGAATCACGGCTTGATAATGATGTTTTCGCATCGAAATCGCTCGCCGTTTACATCAAACAACCACCAACGGCTAAAAAGGGCGGAGAGAAGTGACAACTATATAAAAGATGATTTGAAAGATCGGTTTCATACTTCATCATACTCAGAAAGTAATCAGTTTAGTTTCCACCGTTTCAATAAAAAAAGTGTTGGGTATGATGAAGGATGAAACAGAGGGAAGTTTTATAACAAAATTTGTTGGTTTAGCTCCTAAAGTTTTAAGCATTTACAATTGATGATGAAAAATATGTAAAAAGGGCTAACGGAATTAAGAAGTGTATAGCAGACAGTAGACACATAACGTGTACAACACGGTACCACGTAAGTGCACTAAACCACTTTAAAAATTATAACATGTGTCGATTCAAATGCAGAACTTAATTCAATTACACAAATTGAGTGACACACTTTTAGGTGGCATATTCATTTGAGTATTCTTTTCTATCAAGATCCGTCACATGAAGAATGAGTTGATATTGTATGTCATTGAAAAGAGACAAATATGTGTTAACAATAAGTTATGATAAGTTAGAGTACTAATTACACCGCGGCTTGATAATGATGTTTTCACATCGAAAGCGCTCGCCTTCAACTTCAAAACAGCCAGATAAGACGGAAAATGACAATAGTATAAGTTAGAAAGGCTGTAGTGCACTACAGTATTCATACAGCATGCATAGTGTATGCAAGCCGACACAACTCATGTAGGGTATCTACATGCAGTTCTATTGTAAATATGCCAACACATTTTTGGGTGTCAATTTACATCAACACCTTGTGTTTGGTATATGTCGGACACTTGATCTCTTGACACAATTATCAATACATGTTAGAACTTGAAATTGCCAGATCAGCTAGAAATAACATATCTGTATTCCAATAACAGACATCATTTGTGACTTTTAAACTGTCTTGGAAGTTGTAAGTTAATCGTTTAAATTAGTTCAGTGTGTCAAGGTCAAATTACAGTTTGAGAACTATTGGGAGCAGTAAATTGTATGAAGAAGAACGTTTGAATAAAGTGCAGTAAAAATTTATTCTTAATAAATATTGGAAAACAAGAAAAAGAAAAATGGAATCATTGAAGAAAACAAGGGCGCAAATAAAAAGATCCATCACGAAAATTTACACCTTTGTTAATGGTCAGAGTGCAACCACAGATGAAATAAGGGTACGCGCAATGGAACTCGACAAAATCTACGAAAAATACAAAATTTTACAGGACGAAATAGATCTCTTATGCGTAACCGAAGAAGACATTGAAACGGAAAATGCATATAGAGATCAGATAGAGGATATGTTTTTTGAAGTCAAGGCTATTTGGGCTAGTCTTCCAAGGAATCATGTTGAGAATACAAACGTTGAAGGTGCCGGTATCCAAGCTAGCACACCAAATATTGTGAACGATTTGAGCACATCAATACAAGCTATAGTGCAACAACAGTCGACAACAACGTCAGTTCTAGAATGCATATCAACTACATTATCAGCGGTTGTGAATTTACAATCAAATAGTAGTAGATCGGAACTACGTTTACCACCTACACAAATTCCAGATTTTGATGGTGATATTTCAAATTGGATACGTTTTAGGGACTTGTTTCAAGCAATAGTCGATTCCAAAACAAACTTGTCTGACATTGAAAAATTACAATATTTACAAACAAAATTAAAAGGTGAAGCCTCTTCAATAATAAAACATCTCCCTCCAACAAATGACAATTATAAGTAGCATGGATTATGGAAAATTACAACAGACCGGATTTAATAGAAAAACAATATTTTGATTCATTATTTAAACAAAAAGCTTTGAAATCTTGCACATATTCGGAATTTAAAAGATTTTATAATAATACTGTTGAAAATTATAATGCATTAAAAGTGATCAATACTTCAATAGATTCATGGAATGCTGTTTTACTATATCATATTGAGGATAAATTAGATCCAGAATCAATAACACTTTGGCGAAGAGAAAGAAAAGGCGATGAGACGCAGACATTTCCACAATTATTAAAATTTTTAAAACGACGTTTACTTGAAATTGAGGTAGTTGATCAACCTAAAGGTCATACACGAAATTCACAATGTAAGTCTTTTACTATAACAACGATTACGGAATCATGTCCTTTATGCCATAAAAATCATTTTTTGTATAAGTGTTCACAATTTAAGTTTATGAACATAAATGAACGAAGAAAAATAGTACAAGCGAATAAACTTTGTTTTAATTGCCTAAGAGAAAAACATTTTTCCAAAGATTGTAAGTCGGGCACATGTAGAACCTGTAATTTGAAACATAATACTCTACTTCATTTTGAGGGACAAAGGTCTCAGGATTTAAAAAGCCAAAACACCATTTCACATAGTATTAATTCAAGCCAACAGGTCAGAGAAAACTTCACGATTTTACCAACCGCCATCATAATGGTCCGTCATAGAAATGCTACTTTCCAACCATGTCGTGCATTGATTGATTCGGGTGCACAGTCAAGCTTGATAACTGAGGCTTGCGTGCAACGTTTACATTTAACACGTACATTTGATAAGACACTTCTTTATGGCGTAGGTAATAGTGGCCCTAATTGTACAAAAGGAAAAGTTGATATTGAAATATTTTCACCGAGAACAAAGTCAACCATAGCCACTCAGACATTTTGTTTACCGAGTCTAACACAATATCTACCAGCTTGTACCATTAATAACTCAGACTTAGATTTTTTCAGAAACTTGCAACTGGCCGATTCAGAATATTTTAAACGAAATAAAATTGACATTATCTTAGGTGCAGATATGTTTGCTAATTGTATTTTAGACGGCAGGATTCTACATCCAAAGGGATCTCCAGTCGCCATCAATACTATATTTGGCTGGATAATAATGGGAAATGTAACGGGCATCCAAAAATCTACATTTGTTGCTCACATACACTCTGACTTAAACTCTCAGTTGCAGAAATTCTGGGAGTATGAAGAATGTCAAGAAGATGTTAAATATTTAAGCGCTGAGGAAGAAATGGCTGAAAAGCATTATTCGGAGAATTTAAATCGTCTAGAGGATGGAAGATACATGGTTAGAATCCCGTTTAAATCAACCACAATTGACCTTGGTGAATCCAGACAGCAAGCTTTCAATAGACTTAGGTCAATGGAAAGAAAATTTGCGATAAATAAGGAACTAAAGGAAGAGTTTAAAAAGTTTATGGATGAGTATGACAGTCTAAACTACATGCAACTAGCTTCATCAAATAACGCAAAATATTACATGCCGCACCATGCTGTTCTTAAACCCTTAAGCACAACAACGAAGTTACGTGTAGTATTTGATGCCTCCAGTAAAACGTCGAACAATTTGTCTTTAAATGATCACATGTTAGTTGGACCTACTGTACAAAATGATTTATATACAATATTGCTCAGATTTCGAAAATATGAAATTGGACTAACAGCTGACATAGAAAAAATGTACAGGCAGGTGATGGTGCACCCTGAAGATAGAGCGTATCAAACAATTTTATGGCGTAGCACGACAGACGAAGAAGTAAAAGAATATCACCTAACAACAGTAACATATGGCACTGCAGCAGCTCCATTTTTAGCAACGCGTACTTTAAAGCAAGTGGGTCTTGACAATTTAGTAAAATATCCAGAAACAGCAAATGAAATTATCAACAATTTCTATGTAGATGACTACATATCAAGTACACAAGATTTAGAATCGGCAAATTTAATTTACACGTCACTGTGCTTCGTACTATCCAAGGCAGGTTTTAATTTGCGCAAATGGTCTTCAAATTCTAAACATTTTCAACAGAATATTAATCCAAATGATATAGCATCAACACCAAATGCTATGGTTCAAATTCCAAACACAGTTAAGATACTTGGCTTGTTGTGGAATACTACAATTGATTGCTTTCAATATAGCGTGGACATAATTGGTTTATCTCATCGAGTAACTAAACGTGTTGTTTTGTCGGAAATTTCGAAAATTTATGATCCATTAGGTTGGCTCGCTCCTATAGTGATTCAACTTAAAATATTTATGCAGAAGCTCTGGTTGAAGGGAATGAATTGGGACGAGAAGCTGAATGGTAACATGTTGAACGATTGGTTGCGATTGAAGGAAAGCATTATTCATATTCAAGATATTAAGGTTCCAAGATGGTTAAAATTTTCTTTGGGTGGTAAAGTAGAGCTCCACGGTTTTTCAGATGCATCTGAGCTTGCTTACGCAGCAACAGTTTACATTCGTATTTTACGACGAAATGGTTCAGTTTCAACGTCTTTACTGTCAGCAAAAACAAGAGTAGCACCATTAAAACAGATATCCCTTCCTCGCTTAGAACTCTGTGCTGCACAGCTCATGGTGAAGCTAATGCTGAAGGCCAAAAATGCTCTACAAACTGAAGATGTCTTAGAATACGGATGGACTGACTCCACAGTGGTGTTGGCCTGGATTAGTGATCATCCTAGGCGATGAAAAACTTTTATTGCTAATCGTACTTCATACATCATAACACATTTACCAGCCACACGTTGGCATCACATCAGCTCTAAGCATAACCCAGCAGATTTGGCTACGAGAGGTATATATTCTTCTGAAATTATCAACAATTCCTTGTGGTGGACAGAACCGCAAATCATACGGCAATACATTTTACAATTTCCAATGTCACCCAGGTTTACAGACACAGATCACTTGGAAGAAAAAGGGGAATATTATTGCTGTTGCTAATTGTATCAATGCCGATGTAGAATTCAGAGACAAATATTCTGACTTTACTAAACTTTTACGAACAACAGCCCTTTTATTACATTTTATCAACAATTGCAGATCTAGAGATAATAAAATAAAATCTGGTTTTATCACAACAGAAGAGTTTAAAGCTGCAGAGAAAACTCTAATAAAATATTCACAGCAAAAATGCTTTCATAGCGAAATGTCCTTACTGGTTTCTGGAAAGCCTCTAAGCCCAACAAATAAAATTGCACCTTTAAGCCCATTTCTAGACGAGAAAGGTATTCTCAGAGTTGGCGGCCGTCTTCAGAACGCGAATATAAGCTACGTTCAGAAGCATCCATATATTCTGCATAAAGATGACCATTTGACACATCTGATAGTTAACTTCTACCATAACAATTATCTTCATGCTGGCACACGACAACTACAATACCTATTAGGTTTGAAGTATTGGATTCCTAACGTTATATATGTAATAAAACGCACAGTCTACAAGTGCACAGCTTGTATGAGATACCGTCAAATACCTTATTCCCAACGTATGGGTGATCTTCCTGCGTATCGCCTAGAAGCAGGATTACCGTTTGTACACGTTGGCATCGATTTTGCTGGCCACATTATGCTTCGATCGTGGAAAGGTCGAGGATCCAAAACTTACAAATGCTGGATTGCTGTATTTGTGTGTTTGAATACTAAGGCAATCCATCTGGAAGCTGTGACAGAACTTACTACTGCAGCTTTTTTATCAACTCTGCGTCGATTTATTTCACGACGTGGTAAACTAAATCACATATACACCGATAATGGCACAAACTTCATCGGTTGTAATCAAAAATTAAAAGAATTAAACAAATTTTTACAAACCAATCATGACTTTATATATCGTGATCTTGCTAAGCAACAGATTCAATGGCACTTTATTCCACCATCAGCACCTTATTTCGGAGGTATTTGGGAGGCAGGTGTTAAGTCTATGAAATTCCATCTAACTCGTTCTCTTGGTAACTCATCCACAACATATGAGGAACTTTCAATGTTGTTATGCCAAATTGAATGCTGCCTTAATTCACGCCCTTTATGTCTAAAATTCGAAGGTGACATGGATCCATTAATATTTTAAAAATTATTTACTTTTATTAGTTTTCAAAAAGAAATTTAAGTTTTATTTGTTTTATAACTATGACGACACTGCACGATAAAATTTTGAAACATGAAATGATTAATATTTGATTTAAAAATTAAAATAAACAAACATTTTTTGAAACAATGTTGATGATAAAATTGAGTGACTTTATAAACACTCAATTCTAGATTATAAGTTAGATTTTCAATCTTCTTCAATAAGTTAGTTTCAATCTTCTGGCAATTCCTATGAACGCCTAATTACTAGCTGAGACCCTTTACAGCTACCAAAATATAGAAAAGGCTATAGGGAACTCGTCATCATAGAATCATCATAATCAATTGCAAGGCAATCCTGTCATTTTAAACCACTACATAGAGTCTATAGCAACCTTTAATCCATTACACCGGCCTAAAAAGGACCTCACGGCGATAAAACCAACCAAACCCCCAAAAAGGCGTGAAAGTTATCTAGTTAAAAGAAGACGAGAGCTAGCGTTGCTGCACAGGATATTAAACAGCATACCACCACCAGTATCCTGGACCATCGTAAGTGAAATCTGGAGGAAGATTTTTGCTTTGGAAAAGGCTATCCAAGCCTATAAATTAATAAAATATTTATTTTATTGCAAGCATCCAGCAAAATTGGACTTCATATTAAAAAATTAAATATATGTTAATAAAAATAATATTTAATATTCTTTTGATATTTTTAAAAGAATTTTTATTGTATTAAATGGAGAAACAAAATTAATAATAAATATTTAAAAAAAACTCCTGGATGTAAAGTTTTAAGTTCAGATTTTATTTATCTAAAAGACAACTTATCTCTACAATATTTCAAATCGGAAAAGAACAAGAAATATATAAGTGATTAAAGTATAGTAAAGAATGTCAAAAAGTAAGTAAGTAAAGTGACAAATTGGAATGCATTTATTCACATATAGCTGTCAGCACGAGTTTCAATCGAATATAAATTAAGTTAAGTAGTATGTAAAATGAGTGCGATTTAATAACGCACCCTTAGAGATTGGGAGGTGATTTTCGCCTATGTTCAATTAGAATTAGGATATATAGAATTAATAAAATAGTAAATAAAAATATAACAAATTAAATAAATTTAACACATAACATTTTAATGGACTCTTATAGATAAGAATTCATTCTTATTTCCTCCAAACTCCCAGGTGAGCTTTTATAACATTTAACTGGTCCAAGCTGAGCAATAAAAATTTGGGAAATAAAAGAAATCAAAGTTAACGACAGTGGCAACACTGTCGCCAAAATATAATTTTGCGGTATAAGCTCTTTTAATGTCATTACTCCGACACGCGCTTCCGATCCAATTACGAAATAGCCTGCTTGCAGAAATAATGGGAAAACAATTTTGCATGATCAGCTTCTGCATACTGGCACATGTTGTTAGTGCAACGTGATCAATAAGTTAACGAGCCAACAAAGTTGGCTAAGAACAATTAGTCTTGGCTACTGTGTCGTTCGAGTTTTAGAGGTGACTTAATTATTGTAATTATTATTAAGATTAAATTTGTGTCAATAAAATTGTAATCGAGAAAAAAGTGTTTTATTAAAATACAGGCGCAAGTTGGTGCGCCTTAAAATTATTTTTTTTTGAAGATTCCGTGGAAAATTCCTTAACTTCATTTTTATTTAATTTTTATAAATATTTAAATAATACTATATCCATACTACAACATTGATCATGAATTTCCCGAGCACAGTGTACAGACAAACTAAAACCGCTGCTACCAGGCGCAGCATTCGAAACAAAAGCTGAGGTGTAAAATGTTGAAAAATGAACATTTAATTATAAGACTATAGCAACACGACTGCGTTATAGTAATCTTTAGGTTAATATATATAATATAGTTATTTCATTGTAAATATAAACTTGGCTTTACTTTTAAGAACATTTATCCTTAAATGTATTGAACAGTAGTATGTAAGTTTTTATTTTATAACAAACGAATGAAGAGGAAGGTTGTGTTTTTATTTGTGTGTGCAGAAATCGTTGTGTGAAAGAAAAACTTTAAAACATAAAATATATAACAAACTTATCGATAGAAAGTTTTTACTTTGCATAAGGATGTTGGGTGACTGGCATTCTGCTTGCCTGAATGGATACGAACTTAACAACAGAACTGTTTGGGCGCCAACACTGACTCACCAGTACAAATCACAACGCGGCTTGAGAATGATGCATTCGCAGCGAAAGCGCTCGCCTTTGACTTCAAACCAGCCAAATAGGACAGGAAATAGCAATAGTATACCAATATAATTTAAAAATTTTCAAGATATCTTACCAATAACTTGTAAGGACAAAAGTTTTGTTCATTTTACTGTCGAATATTTAAAGTAAATATCAAAATTCTTAAGGTGATTTGTAAGTTAAAAAAAAATAAAATTGAGAAATTTATATTTTAGATAAAAGAAAGTTGAAATTAATCGTTGCGATTTAATTTTTTAATACGTAAAATTGCATTTGCTTAAATCTAATTAATTACCAATGGCTGGATTGGGTTCATACTCTACATTAAGTTGTTGTTGTTGGTCTGCAGGTAATCCAGATAGTTATTAACATCTAATACGGCACCTCGCGGCGGCTGACGTTTTATACCGGTTGGTATAATTCGTTTCTGGCCAATGCTGGAATTGCACTTTTGATCGGTAGTTAGGAGAATACTTAGTCTTTTGTATTCAGGAATTGCTTTACGTTTCTTCATATAATTCATTTTAATGACCATTTATTTTTGTTGAACGTTTTTTTGGCTCAAAACTCTATTAGTGAAAATGTTCTTTCGGAGTTTTATTTAAACCTAAAAAAAAATAAAACATTTGTTTTATAATTTTCATGTTATATATATATATATATCCTTTGCTATAAATTAAATATTTATTGTTTGAATAGTGTAAGAAATACAGAGTAAGCAAGGAAACATTTACAGGTAAGCAAAGCACTCCTTCAATTAATTTAGTTCGTTTATAAACTGCCTACTTACTGTCTACTTGTTGTTAGTGGAACTTTGTACAAGTAGACATTTTTTCTCTGTAATAAGAAAGTTATTCCTTCTAACATTTTGTATGAAATGCTGTTAAAAGGCTATTTAAATCTTGTTGAACTTGAACGATCACGGAGAACATAATACTGAATAGGATCGGATGTGATATATACAGGAGACCAACGGCAACGGACACAATAATACACAACTCATCAAATCATCCCCGGCAACACGAAAATGCGGCAATCGGGCAGTTAATAACAGGATTCGGGGAACACCACTGACACGGAAAATGTATATGAAGGAAATGGAAACAATATACACCATAGCGGAAGACAAAGGATATAAAAAGCGCCTCGGAGATAACATCAAGGAACAAATTAGAACGAACAAGGAACAGGAGAATGAAGGGAAAGAATGGGCTACATTAACATATATGGGAAGGTCAACGTACAAACTGGCAAAATTCTTTGGAGAACATAACATCAATATGGCATCCAGAACAGGAAACAACCTAGGCAGAATACTACAGAAAAGAACAACCGGGACAAATATACTAGACAGACGAGGAGTGTACAAATTAACTTTTACATGCCATCATGGTTATATCGAGCGAACAGGACGAGGAATTAAGACCAGATTTAGGGAACACATTAGAGACTATAACAAAAAACTACGAGAACCAAAATCAACTCCAGAATCAGATTTTGCAAACCATATAGTCAGCAACAAATGTACGCCAGGACATATAAAAACAACGGTTAAACTGCTTCATACACAGCACAAAGGAAGGAGACTAAACGTATTGGACGGACGAATAATAAATGAACAAATAAACACTGCTTCGGACACAATATTTGAACCATTCAAACATTTTTACAAGAAAACAATCACGTTACGCAGGTGCACAGGACCAAAGCAATAAAGAACATCATAAACGTACAATTACAGATTATTACGTCATAGAAAAAAACCCAATAGATTCACACATAAACACAAATGGACAACAAGCATGATCGTAAAAGGATTTAGTTAGGAAGAAAGACGAATGAAAAAGGGAGCGATAAATTAAGTAAAAAGAGACAAACGAAAAGGGAGAGAGAGATACAGACAAAAAGGAGAGAAAGTGATGAATGCAATAACACAAAGGGAAACACGAACAAGACGAACTATATAAACGCAGCTGACAATAGAACGCAACTAGTACGAAGAGAACACTGAAGATGGCAAACGGCCGAAATCGGTTTGTTCACAAACCAAATTTGATGAGGGTCGACGGAAAACCCTACCCAAATAAAAAGAAATTGAATTCCTTGGAGCCCTTTCACACAGGCAAACTTTACTTTGACAAAATTTGTTAATTTTCTTTTAAACTTTCTTTGGTGTTCAAACACAAAAAGTTTTCTTTTACAAATTTTGTTTCGTTTTGTTGATCGTTCTTAATTTTTTGACGTTGGTCATTTGGTGCTTTATGCAATCTGTGTATAAGTACAACTGTGTATAAGCGATGAAAGAAAAACAAAGCAACTTTGCGAGTACATCAAAGTCTGTACACTCAATCATGCTTTCTCCCTCGCTCTCACATAAAATAAAAACTTTGCAAAGAAAAGTTTGCCTGTGTGAAAGGGCTATATTTTCAATTGTAGAAATAAAAAATAAACTGTGTTGCATATTTAAATCCAGTTATAACGCCAAATTTCTTCTAGATCATGTTCTTAGCATCACTGACCAGTTGTCAAATTTTGACTAGCGAAAGAAGTATTAAATAGTATTAGATATAGTATTAAATATTATTAAATAGTTTTTACAAATTTAAACAGAATACTTATGTATGTCGTAGATGAAAATTGCCATTACCCTTTGAAAATAAAAAGGATACTCAACGTAATGAAAAGGTCACACTGGGACCGAAAAGAGTGCTGATGAAATGGCAGCTTGGGGTACACCTTCCCTATTCGTGGTTCTAAATCTATTAAATAACAGATCTTTTGTGAAGAGCTTATGTACGTCAGCAGCATTAAGCTTGTCCTTTGTTCATTTTTTTTGATGATGATTTTAATGCGTGTCCTTTTAATACCATCAAAATATTTAAATATTATGCTGCATTGATTTGCTTTATTTACACTCTTTTTGAATGCGGTTGAATCGCTTTCACTAGGTAGTCCTTATTCCAAAATCCTAATAATAATTCCCAAAATGGAGGAAAAACTCTTGTGTGGTATTATTGAATTTAACAGTTGAAAGCTGCATGTATGTTTGAAAATATTGCACAATATCAAGACTCGCAATATTTTAGAAAAATCGCCTGTGTTAAAATATCGTCTATATATGTATACAATTTCTAATTTCGTCTTAAGAATAAATACGAAAAATATGTATGCACTGACTAAACAAAAGGCTTTAATTAATAAGAAATTTAACCACGTTAGTAAAATTGAAGGGGTTTGGCACAGAACAAAGATCGGTGGCAATTATGGATATCTAGCCATATAACATGGAAGAAAAACTCTAGACTTAACAAAATAACTAAAATCGTTTATATTAACATTACAAAAGATGTGATACTATACTATAAATATGTGAAAGGGCGATATTCATTATCCATTTAGTATTTTTATAAACTGACAATCATTACTAATCCCGAACAGCTGCTACAAATGATTTCTCTATTTCTACAAGTTTTTTTTTTTTTAAGGAGAGTTTTAAGTGCTACACATTAAAGTGGTTAAATTTTTTGAAAGTTTTAAGAGCTTTAGGTTTCTAGAATAAGTAATTATAGTTTCAGAATATAGTGAAGTGCAAAAGGCTCAGTTGGCTGGGCAAACGATTCAACGCCAGGGTAAATGATTTTAAACGCAGAAATTAGTGAGATTCTCATGGCAATTGGGTGGTTTAATGGTTAACAAATACTGGGTGAGCTAATAAGAGATGAGGAAGTAAATTGTCTGTCAAATGAGAGTTGAGCTGCCATCTTTTGGCATTTATTTAGTAGAAGGTTGAAATGCTTTAATCTATAGCAAGGAATTTTAGTTGTATCATTTCGCAAAATTGAAGTAGTTTTTCCTCGAAATCAGGCTCCTTCTGGGGCAGCTGTGAGTAAATTAATCGCTGTATTTGAGACTCGCGGTGGTATTGTTGTGGACAATAGACCAAAACAATATTCTTCTTAGTAGTCGCAGCGATGCACACTTAGCCGCTGTATAGCAAGGTGTTAAGGCCCTACTATATTATGCATATGCTGGCTTAAGCCAACTTAAAGAACTGTGCAAATTCCTAATAATCGTAGGTGGCCAACTATAATGTACTTAACAAAACATTTCTTTAAGTTTCGTCAAATGTCATTTGCCTAAGCGCAGCACGAAACTGAACGCACATTCCGTATGGAAACAGCTGATTTTCGATTGTGCATTGTGTTGTAGATACATTAGTAAACAAAAAAAAATTCCAATAGAGGACGAAAGCGAAAAAATATTTTATCTGAATTTAATAGAAAATGTACCAAGAAAAAATTGCTTATTTGACAAAAAAGAGACGCGTTTTATTATAACGACAATTCAAAGGAACGAGCATGAAAAGAAGTAGCAGAAAGATGCAGTAAAAGTGATAACTAATACCTTGAAGAATTTTGTTTTTTTTTTCTGTAAAGAAAAGTAGCACTATAGGCAACAATGCCTATTTGGTCAAGTACTGTGCTACATTCTTTTAGGAAAAGGATAGAGAAGAGATGAAACAGGTGGTGAAAGTAGAAGGATAGTCGGAAATTAACTATCGTATAAGACAGCACAGCGACTAGTGACTATGCCTTCATCGCTGAGCAGTCCCACCGACCGTCAATTTTTATTTTTATAGTGAAAAAAAACCAAGGTCTTCGTTGGGAATCGAACCCACAACCCCCATACTGGCAAGCTAGTACACTACCTACTAGTCTATAGGGGCGCTGGTATGCATTATATAAGGTCGTGGAGTGCAAACACAGATGGAAATTACTACGAAAATGTTTCTGCAAGGAACAGGTCAGGGGAATGGGCTATATTGAGGAATGAGCTCTACTGCAGCCTATGATGTTTTTGAAAAGCTCTCTCGTACCCCGCCGGTATAAGCATTTATATTAAATATTTTTTACTTTTTTACAATGTGAAACTATACTTTGTAGTACGCGTGATAACGTTGAAGAGCTAGACTCAACCTTGGAGTTTAATGACTTAAGGGCCTTTAAACATTTTAATTTCTGTTTTCATAATATACAACAAAATTTAATTTTTTTATGGTTTATAAATTCAATGTTGCATACAGTAGCACTTTTTAGTACTATTAACCCAAATAATACAAACAGCGAAATATGTGTAATTTTTCTTTCGTAATTTTCTTTAAAGCCTGATACTCTGTTCATAATTTCGTGCGAAATGCTGTCAAAGCCCATATAAAAATAATTCGTAAATAAGAAATAATGTTGCTGAACTAGTACTCTGTTTATTTTTGAAAAAGTCACGAAATGTTTCTGGCCGCATGTTTTTCTAAATGAAAAACGTTTCAGGCAACATTTTTTTTCAACTACGAAACAATATGAGCAGCACTTTTTTCGCACGGAATTGTGAGCAATAGCTGATCAGCTAAGTATTGTATTTTTAATTTTAAATTTGTTGTGCCAAAAAGTAAAAGTATGGAGAAAAATAAAATTTAGTGACGCAGAAAAACGTATCCATATTTTTGCAGTAAAAAAACGAAAACTTATTTGGGATAAGTCCCAAATGATATATTCTAACCGCAGTGCCGCGAAATCATCGTGGATAGATATTGCTAAAGAGATTGGGAAACCTGGTAGGGATTGAGATATATGTGCATATGTATGTATATACATATGTATGATCTTTTTTTGATTATTATTAGATGAAGCATGTAAGGAAAACTGGAGGAGTATTTTGAGTAGCAAACGGTATTACAACCAAAAACGAAAAAAAATTTTGATTGTAGAACCAGTTGCTCACAGCACGCCAAATCGGCAGCCCACGCAAGATATTTTATCTGATTCTGAGTTGCTGTCTATTACGCCACCGGAGAAAAAAACAAATTATTTATATGTAAGTAAACTTCTAGATTAGATTATTCTAATTTAAAATGTAATTTTAATTAGAGTCTTACAGATTTTTATTTTGTTTTAGAAAAACACCGCAGTTTCTTCGAAAAACGTATATCCAAATGAAGTGTCTCAAAGGTGGCAGATGTGATGACAACGTTGGTGGATATGGCAAAACAACAAAACCAAAATAATGCCAACGCGCCTTTCCTCAATTATATTAATTCCTTGTAGTTAAAATTGCCTTATGAGATTGGCTTTACGATGAGATCTCTGTTCAAAGACTAATTAGCAATTTTTACATAGTAAAATAAGAGTTTTCGAATTTTTCAGGGACTGGCCACACAAAACAAAAGGCTGGAATAAGTATATGATTTTTTTTTTTATAAAAGCCGAAGATTTTCTTTTAATAATAGTATATGTTTAGATTATTCTTTGCAATAAAATCTATTACCTTACGTATCCACCTTATTAAAAGTTATTTAATAAAAAAGATTTTTTTTTTTGGTTTAAAAACAGATCTTTTTATTAAAGCATTTTGATCATTTTAATCATTTTTAAGGCCTCTTTAGTGAAATTATAAATTTTTTATTTCGTAAACTATTTTTAATTAGGAATCTCTTCCAAAAAAGCGAATTTTCGCTGTCAAGTAACAGATGTTGGAATTAAAATAAGTCATAATTTTATTGCGAACAACACGGATTGATTCATCTTGTCTGCGGTAATGCGCAACATTAATATTAGATAAAAAAAGAGAATCAGCTGGCAACATATTATCAAAATTTTCAAGCGAAATGTTGCTCAACACTTTTCGCAAATTAGAACAGAGTAATAAGCTTAAACTATTAAAAAAAAAATATAAATGTTTATAAAGGATGGTATTAAGTATACAAAATATGATTATTAAATACCCTTTTTGTTAATAAATTTTATTTATTTAGAAAGGAGTCATCTTTTTGCAAAAGTACGAACAAAAAAAAGTGCAACTGTGCATAATAATTTCTATATTCAGATAAGTAAATTATAGCCAACTAAAAGTCTTCAAAGATTTGCTCAAGCATTTGATAGACTTTTCGTTCAATTTTTGACATTAGCTTAAGCCAGCTTATGCATATTATAGTTGGGCTTTTAACTATGAGTTTGCAACATCAACTCGTCGAAGTTCGCAAATATTCGGCACTTCAATATGAAAACAAACAGAATGGCCGCATACGGAAAATACAAAATCCACAAACTGTCCTCGAAGAACCATTGCATCCAAAGAAACTGACCACACCATTGGCAGGATTTTTTTTTCGAAAATAAGCAAGATTTTCAATTTACTTAGTTACATTTAAAGCGTATTGTAAGTATTAGAAATGTAAATTACAAATAAATAAATAAATAAATAAAAATGTATTTGGAATCTTAATCATTTAAACGGTCCTTTAAATTAAAACGATTTATTTTTTTCTCGATATTTCGCTTTCCTGTGGAAAGCTTCTTCAGGAAATTATTTATTAAAAAAAAAAATATAAAAAAAATATAAAAAATAATTTCCTGAAGAAGCTTTCAACAGGAAAGCATAATATCGAGAAAAAAATAAATCGTTATAATTTAAAGACCGTTTAAAAGTTTAAGATTTAATAGAAATAAAAAAGGTCGAATAAAACTGAAAATAATGTATTGGGAAATTAACCAACCGCCGGCATCAGATAATAAAAATATAGAATGAAAAGGTGCGCACGTAGGGTACTTAAAATTTCATTTCCACTTACCCTATATATTTTTTCAGTTATGTTATTTTAGTTATAAGTTTATTTAAAATATAAATTAATTTAGCTAAATATTAGTACTGAAAAATATTTTTCTACACTTCTTGCAGATGATTACTGACCATTTGACTATTTAGTTTTTCTTAATGAATTCTGTCTTAATTTGCCTAAATTTTTATTGGAAAGTTTATGACAGATATTGATGTAGAAGAGATAACATTTCAGTTTGGTACTTATGTGTTTTTACGATACCCAGTACTTACATAAATTCCGTTTGTCCTTTCCTTCATGATTCCGAGATGAATATTTTTTAAAGAAGACAAGAACCCTTTAAGGGGCTATTACAAACTCCATAGAAATAATAAAATTTAGAGCAGAGTCCTCCCAAGACAGGCTTGTCTACGCTAGTATCACCAGAATTTTCAGACATCATATTTTAGTTTAAAGTTATCAATTTGATAAAAAGAAATTTTATTTATTTTTCATTGTTCGAAATTCACAATTTATATCACATTTTGACTTAATTAGTTCTGTTCAAATTATAATGCATTTGTTATTATTTTAATTTTTACCATTTTAATATTCTTGTTAAGTATACAAACTTAGGAAATCTATTTTAATGAAATTTAAAATACACGATCGCATAAAAATGTATTGCTTAAACAGTTGTCGTGTTTGATCGTTTCCATTATTCCAAGTAAATGATTTTAATATAATTCTTTAGTCACTATTTATTTCTGGCTTCTATTCTTTACATTCTTAATTTAAAAACAAATTCTGATATTTAAGCGACCAATCACTTTGAACATTTTAGTTCAACTAAACTTTGTTGAATTATGCTGAAGCGATCAAAATTGTATACAATATATTTGAGCTGCCGTCCACAGTTAACTGTAATAACGGATGAAAGGTTTGTTTTTGGATAGTACAAAATCAGGTAGAAATATGCTGTTGTATTAATAATTTTAATTCCTCTCTTCCCCTATTCTTTCTACACCCCTTATTTACCAACAAACTAAGAATTGCAGCGACAAAAATCGTACAATGTAAATTCCGTCTAAGTTTTTTTCTTAGAATTAAAGAAGTCATAAATTATTTACTTATGTAAGACAAGCTGTTTTTTAGCCGTCATTGGAATTTATGTATGTAAAAACATATATTTTACATTTGTGCATTAAATGCTATTTATATTTAAGTCCTTGTAGCGGTTAAAAATAATAAATATTTTAAAAATTCTTCAAAATATGTTTGCAATATGCTTACTTAAACGAAATAACTGTACAATTTGAAAATTTGGGATTTAATTTTAAAATTTTCCTCATGAATTTTATTTCTAAGTATTTTTAATATGCTGCCGCAAGCATATGCATGTATACATACATATGTATATATACATGTATACGTACATACATATTTATTATATTTATTTTTTTTGTTGATAGAATTTTAAAATAATTTAGGATGAACATTAAAATTAAAAAGCAGCCTTGACGGTTATCAAAAATAGTAGTGACAAATTTGGGTGACAAATATGGAAATACTTATATTTGTCCTTTGATTTAACCAGTCTAAAAATAATTAATAAAACATTGCCAAAAAAAACCCAATGGGAAGGCCAACGTTCAGAAACGGCGGGAAATATCAAGGGTCAGTTCTATTAAGAAATTCGTTGTCTTGAGGTTTTTATGCTTTTATGGTGTAATTTATTGAAAAGACCATTCTGGCAAGCAGTTCCACCTGGCGGCACCTTGGTGTGGAAGTGTTTATCTTAAATTTTTAAAAGTTTTTGCTTTGATAATACCATTTTATAAGAAATAATTAAACAAATAAAATGAAAAGCGAATACCACAGTTTTCTATACAGACCGTTATCACATATATCGAATTTTTTTTTAATTTATTGAAAATGACAAGATCATAAGTGTGATAAAGTTAATGTTAGCGCCTGGCCGTTCGGCCTTAAGCCGACGGTGCATACATGCAATTTTTGAATCCAAAGTAGCACAGCCATGCCCTCAACACTAGGACATTGGATGTTAAACCTATGCATCAATTAAACCAACAGCCATCACTTAACTCACCACGACTCCTCACCAATAAATGGAGCAGGACTGTAGCCCTGGTGCTCGTGCCAGCAATTTTGATGTATTAAGTTCAGTGGCCGCACTTTAAGAGCCCCATGTCGATTATTTGTAAAATAAATAGGTGATCTCGAAATAGGCTTATTTTCTCGAAATTACTATTATTTACGGAGATATAGCCATTTAAAAATTTTTATATCGACTTTTATATGAAAATTTCACTAAAAACTTAAAATGGCTGTATCTCCGTAAATAAGAGGAATTTCGCAAAAATTAGCTTAATTTGGGATCACCTACAAAAAATCGATTTTTATATGAAAATTTCATTAAAAACTTAAAATGGCTTAAATTCCTAAATAAGAGGAATTTCGCAAAAATAAGCCTAATTTGAGATCACGTTCAAAAAATCGATATGAAAATTTAACTAAAAACTTAAAATGGCCGTATCTCCGTAAATAAGAGGAATTTCGCAAAAATAAGCCTAATTTGGGTTCACCTACAAAAAATCGATTTTTATATGAAAATTTAACTAAAAAACTTAAAATGGCTGTATCTCCGTAAATAAAAGGAATTTCGCAAAAATAAGCTTAATTTGAGATCACCTTCAAAAAATCGGTATTGGTATTATAAACATTATATTTTTACTGAAAACGATGTATTCTGTCAGAAAGTCTTATATTTTATTGACCTGTTTCGTCACTTTAATGACGATATTGCACTGTTTCTTTTCAACTCAATTCCATCTGGTATGTAAACGGAAAAAATTAGAAGATTTTTCGATGCGTGTGCAAGACACATGAATCTGCTCATGTAAGCAGCAGGGATTCTGCAAATTTAATTCGTAGATTGAAATGATTGCTCTCGTTCTTTGGTGATAAAAACAAGGCGTCTTCACCTGTGAATTTTCTAATTAAAATATTTGCCAGAATAACATTGCTCATCATTTTCTTGACTAAGAGGAGTCTGGGTTCCGGGTTACAAAGTCGTTGTATATTTATGTTTCAAAAAAGAGCAATCGTACATGTGTAAAATGCTGCATCATTAATGTTTTATTTAAATATTCTGTAGTTCTTATTTTCTCGAAATTTCTATTATTTACGGAGATATAGTCATTTTAAAATTTTTATTAAATTTTCATTTAATTTTATAGAAATAAGTTAAGTATATAATTGTTAATGCTTTTGTTACCAACTTATCACCAAAATTTATAACAGATTTCAAATTTTCATAAAGTAAATAACTTTGCTATATTTATTTAGTAAAGTATGGCGAGTTTGGATGAAAAGGATATTATTAGCCAGTGCTGTACATTCAAATTTTTAATACAACTAACTACACATGTAAAGGGTACGCCAAATAAGTTAACAAATAACAAAACTACTGAATATTTTCTCAAATTTTCTTTTTCATTTGAAAGTAAAATTCTTTAGGTTAAGAATGGAAAATAATTTCATTCAAATGGCTGGCCATGTAGTAGCCTACACGATCGGTCCAATTTTTTGGCACATTATCAATTGTGGGCAGCTGGTCACCAATGGCTTCACGAATATTGTCCTTTAAAACGTCAATTTTCTCTAGCTTGTCGGCGTAACACTTACCTTTGACGGCACCCCACAAATAATAGGCCAACGGTGTCAAATCGCCGCTTTGAGGTGGCCAAACGACATCAGCTCTGCGGCTGATAGTGCGATCTTTAAAAGTAGGGCGCAAAACATCGGCTGTGTGGCACGTAGCGCTGTCCTATTGAAACCAAATGTTGCCAATATCCTCCTCTTCACCCCCCGGGGGCACATTTATCGGCCTTTATAGAATACGTGATTATCTAGACCTGTGCAACTGGTTGGGTAAGTCAGCAGGGGTACAACGTTATTTCCATGGCAATCAGTAGCCCGCAGAGTTTCCGCTATTTGTCTCTTTAGGCATTTAGCTGTTTCTCTGACTGATTATTGAGGTTGGCCCTTCGGGAGTATCGTGGTGGTTGTGGTTTCGCGGCTCTATACAGGTCTGTTTTTATGTGGCCAGGATCATCTCGCCTTTAATAACACCCACTGGTGAATGATCAAGATTCAGTGAACATGCCAGTCATGTGTTCTGAACAGGAGTTGGATAGTCTCCAGCTCTAAAGCAAGGAGTGGTGGTTTGCAGCCCTGCTCTGGAATCATTGAAATTGTTACTAGGAAGGACCTGTTGCTAGAATTAGACTTCAGCCTTCTAGGGCGTTAGTGGCGCTGCTTTTCACTCACAATGGTTTGACCATTAAGGCTCACTTCCAGGTGCAGATGTAAATCATAACACGAAATCCTCCTCTTCAATTTTTATGAACAAAAATTCGTTCAACATGATCGCCCTAATGATCGCCATTGACTGTGACGGCTACTCCTTGCTCATTTTCGAAGAAAAATGGCACAATTATGCCTCTGGGGCAAAATCCGCACCAAACAGTGACTCGTTTTGGGTCCGTCGGCTTTTCCATGTATGCGTCCGGGTTTTCTGTGCTCCAAATGCGACAATTTTGCTTGTTTACATACTCGCCAGGATCAAAATGAGCTTCATCTGAAAAGATGATTTTTTTTTGTAAAATCGGCATCTCGATCGCAGGTCCACTTAGCGAAGCGAAAATGTATTGTATGGTCACTTGGCTTTAACTCCTGAACGAATTGAACTTTGTATGGCGTCATACCAAGGTCTTTATGCAAAATTCGTCTCAATGATGTGCCTGAAATGTTCAATTGTTGAGAACGACGCTGATTTGATCTTGATGGTGCTTCACGCACACTTTCTGCTTTAGCAGCAATATTCTCAGGTGTACGTACTGTTTTTGGCTTATCACGCTTTGGTTTATCGATGAGGATGCCAGTTTCTTTCACTTTTTTTTACCAAGATAACGAACATACGGAGCCGACGGTGCTTCTCAATAGCTGTTAAAGCTGTACGCTATTGCCAGATGACAATGGATGACCGATATGTGGTTCCAAAGCAGACACCAGATCGAGGCGTTGGAGTTCTTTTTTTAGGAATATTTAAAATGAACAGTGTATGTCAATAAGCTAAGAATAATACGAATTAAAGAATAAGATAAAACACATTGAACCTCACTAATGTCTCAGAGCCATTGAAAATAAATACCATCTTATAGAGATATTCCACCGAAGTCGTGGCGAGCACTTAGCCGATATTTTGTTTCACACACAGTTGTCACAATATCTTCTATATATTCTAATAAAAATTATTAAAATAATAACTCAAAAACTTTTAGTTTTATTTACAATTAACATCATGCGTTTTGGTTGGATAACCCTTTACAATAAGTTAAGCGATTAGTTGATTTTTAATTGAGTATATCATCGATTTTATTTTTAAAAACATTTGATTCAATTAGTTAAATAACATTAATGTAAAAAAGCATATGCATTTATAAATATATTTTTTTTATTATTAAATTTTCATTTCGTGCAGATATTACGTATGTGAATATTGCATCTACGCAAACAAAAAAAAAAAAAACAAAAAACAAAAAAAAAAGAAAACAGAAGGGGAAATAAAAATTTAATTTATTTCATTTTATAAACAGAACTGAAAACTTGTTAAATGTCAACAAATTTGTTGTTAGTACTTTTTTGCCCGTTCTTTTTATTTTAATTTTATACAATTTTTTTGTTTTGTTTTTTGTTTTATTTTTTTTTTTTTTAGATTGCGATATTTTATTTATATTTCTTTTTTGTTAAATGTTATTTGAGCAACATGCAAATATACTTGAGAGTTGTGATAAAAAATGTATGAGTAAAGGATGCAGAAAATTGAAAAATGTTAATAAAAATTAACAGAGAGAAGTTGCAAAAAAAAAACCAACAACAACAACAGCACAAAACTGAGCACAGAACAGAACATACAGTAATAAACAAACTGCATAATAAAGTTTTTTCGTCCTTGCTGTAGTTTAAGTTGTGTTTTGGTAGCGATGTCGATACATAAATGAATGAGGTACGTGAGTATTTAAGTGAATTGGAGTGGGTGTGGATGTGGATGTATTTGTTTATTAGGGTAGCGCATATGGCTGAAACTGAAGTTTAAAAAAACTAATTTTCTTTATTTTAGCATACATTAATAAGCCTATTAATATGTTATTTATTATCTTGCATATATGGCTATTTAAGGCGATTTGTATTTGGTTAATAAGAGCTTGTAGATCACTTTGTTTAAACTATGCGATGAATTAACAAAAATTGCTACAGGCAAAAGTAACTATTCCTAGAACATTTAATAATTGCTGATTGTGTATAATTCACTTATTAAATTCCCAAAGCAAAAAGAATCGGTAAATTTACTTCAAAATACACAAGCGTGGAAAAAATTCAGGCATTTTGAAAATGAAAATATTTTTCTACATGCTTATCGAAATTTTACTACTGCTGAACATTTACAGCCGATGATTTGTTATTAATGAACGAGTTATTATGGTTTTGAATATTGTTTTTAATAATTTTAATTTAAAGTTGTTTTTCTTTTAGGTTTTACTTAATAAGGCAATATGTCGTCGCTGATTTGTAACAACGAGAGTTTTTAATTATTAGTCATATGTGTGTTGGAAAAAGTCTTAATTTTTTTCGTAATAAACTATTGAACCAAATTTTAAATTAACCGAAAATATAGGTTTCTGCTTAAAGCAGAAAATGTATTTTTATTTATAATTCTTTTTAAACAGCATTAAACTTAAGAGTAAAATTATTAATAACAAAATTAAATTTTGCAAATAATTATTGTGTGTACGGTGGAATACGAGTCAATGAAATAAAACTTAGCATACACTGAAACAAATTTAATGGATTATAATAACTTGGAAATTTTATAAAATCTACACGATTTATTTAAATCAATAGATTTGATTCAAATCAATAGATGATTTTTGTAAAAAAAAATTTTTTTTTTAAAAAATTAAAGTAACTTTTTTGTAAGCTAACACAAAAAATATTGATAAAACCTCATAACAAAAACAATATATAAAATTAATTAAACATTCAACCGGAAAGGAAGTTAAAATAAATATTATTTTCGCTGCTTAAATTGGCCTTTAAATATATAAGACCCAAGTTGTCAGTTCTTAATTTAAGAGTGACATTGCTTTAACTAGAAATCCTAGTAGTTATTCATTAGTTGATGCTAGAAAAATTATTATATACATTTGTTTTCTGTCAAAAATGCCTGCCCATGCTATTTGTCACACTGCAGTCTAAGTCTAAGTGCATGCAGAAACTGTTTTTAAAGCTTAACTTATTTATTTCAATAACATTGAAATTGATTTTCCAAACTGAATAATAGTATGCCGATTTTAGAAAAGTAAAATTTTAATATAACCTGGGCAAATTTTGGGGGTGTTTTCTTAATTTTAATTTGTAAAATAGTAGGCGCTATCATATAAGGCTAATGATAAAAATTACAACTATTGCTGCCCTATAAAAATAAATAATAGGTTAATCGGTATACCAACTTTTTTGAATACTAACAGCCGTATGCATAAAAACTTAAAGCAGGTTTAACTGCCATTGTTAAGCACAATTTCCTAAAGTTGGATTCAAAAAATGCTTTTACTTTAAAATACCTTTGTTAACTTTAAAGTGGGAAAAACCTACTTTAAACCTACAATAAATTGACAGTTCAATTTTATTATTGAAAGCTGAAAAACAAAACAAATTGTGTTTACAATAAACTGAGCCGTTTATTTTAAAAGTGGCATAAGTCATTTTGTTTTTGTCATCTTTTTTATTTTAAATTAGTTTATGAAACATTTTATAGGGAATATCATGGTAAAATTGAATCCATTGAATTTTTAGCCATTTCAACTAGTCTGTATTTACTTTTCTTTCTGAAACGGATTTTTCTAATGATTGTGTTGAAATAAAATCTTTTTTCGACAGGGAGCTATTACTACTATTACTGTTTTGTCCTTTACATAAGTCACTATGTGCAATAATATGCTTTTGAGTTGTGACATTCTTTGATATTTTATACAACACGAAGTAACCTTCTGAGAATAAAAAAATAGCAAAATAATGCTAATTATGTGTACTATATTAGATATCACTATAATATCGTTCAGAAAACTGCACTATTATTTCGTACTAATAAAAATAAGTCCAATAATCACAACACTACTTCGCACACACTTGTTACATGTTTCCATTTCTTTCACACTAAGCTCCGTAATTAATTTCCTAAGTTCAGCGACTTACGCTACTTTCGAAATAAACATTTTTGTTATACCGTTAATTATCAACACTCCTCTCAAACAAATCTCAATAGTTCTCAACTTATTAATTTCAAATTTATTAAAAATGAAAAGAAACTGTTCAGTTGTGACTTATGCCACTTTCAATGTAAACGGCTCAATTGACACTTGTACTTTGTTATTCCAAAAAATTTTAAAAATATTTATTACAAACAAATTGTAGTATACAAATAATAATAAAAACTAAAACATAACATGCCATTCAATATAAAACATTTTGTCATCTTTATTTAAGATTTTACAAAAATATAATAAAAATTAATTAATTATTAATTAATTTAAAACAAAAGTTTTATTGATGTACATATAATCAAAACAAAGCTCGTTATCCGAATACTTAGTTTTTTTAAGGTAAACAAATTCTTTGTAGGTTCTTCGTAAGCCTTGCAAATTGACCTTTTTTGGGTTCTTTGCTTTTTATTAAAACGATTAATAAAAAAAACAGAAAAAAAATGTTGAGTTTGCTGAAAACAATTAAAACATAATAATAATATTCATTTTTATACATTGTTAACTACAAAGTGACAACTGAAAACAATGGCATTGCCAGAATCAAAATACTTAAGTTGACTAAAGCATACATTAGCTAAAGTGCTGTTTTTGAATACCATTTTTTAACAAACGTCTGTTAGCCTTAAAGTGTTTGTTAAGTAACGTGCACTTTAAAGCTCAAGTAAGAGTTTTTAGCATACGGCCGTTAAGCTTTAGAAAAAAAATAAACGCTCAAGTTAAGCAAGTTATTTACATAATGAAAGCTAAGCTTAAGTTCTCAACATAACGTTAATGTGCCAAACGCAAAATACAGGCTTGATAAATTTGAGGTTAAAAAGCAAATTGTCTGCGAAATGATTTAATATCATTTAATATTTATTTGGTAAAAAGTTTAAGCATGAAACGTCATACTCTTGGGCAAAAAACTTTAATTGCGAAAATTTACTATCAAAAAGGTAAAAATTTCACTGTATCACTTCGTAAAATTCAAGCAAATTTTTATCGCAGTCAATCTCCTTCAGAGATCGTAATTTAATCATTAAATTCTGGACTCGATTTATTGTTACTGACAATGCGCTCGTAATGCATACACAGCCGGTGTATTAAAAAGTGTTGAGAATGACCCTGGAAGATCAACTCTCCGATGTACGCAACAATTTGTTATTACTTGAGGCTCTTTGTCTAATATTTTGGATAATGATCTTCACCTTTATGTTTATAAAATTTAACTCGTTAAAGCCCTTCTTCGAAAACTCTGTCACCCTGCATTCACTGTGCTACCAAACCATGATAATCAATTTTTTGTGGCCACAACCGGCTCAAGTTGTCATCAGTGACATTTGGTTTTAGCACGATAGCGCCAAAAGCTACACAGCCATCCAAACAATTCAATTATTGCATGAAATTTTTCCGGTTGCGCGATTTCTTGATTTGACGTTGCCAATTGGCCGTCTCCTTCTTGTGTTTAAACGACGCTAGTTTATTTTCTCTGGAGCCATTTGAAAGACCAAGTTTACGTAAACAACCCACAAACAAATAGCGCTGTGAAAGATGAAATTCGGCGCTATATTAAAAGATAAGCGAAGCCTTAAATATGTTTTAAAATTGAATGAAAAGAGCCGAAGTCTCACAATGTATTAGAGGTAACATTTGCTCGACATAATATTTACTTTATATTACAATATACTTCCAAACCTCAAATTTGGCCACCTTTTGTGTTGTAAATTGCACAAATATTTTTAGAAAGTTGTTTAAAAAATAAATAAAAAAAAAGATATAAAAAGGGAGATATATAAAGGGAGTTTTGGTAGAGGCATAGAACTGTCAGCTTACATGAAATTTATTTTTGAATAGACTCAGGTATCAGTCGAAGTACCCTATCAAATCCAAAATCGAATATCGATAATCATCAAGTTCACGTTGAGACACCGCTACAATCAATGGTGACTAACTATTGAGCTATGATTACTGACATTTTCCTTCATGAATTGAACAACCATGATACGTAGGCGCTGTGCTTTCAACAGGAAAACATGTGACACAGCACGTGGCACAATTGATTTATAAGGTTCTACGTTTGGTAAAAGCACAGTACTGGACCCGTAAACTGACCTCCATGATCGCATGATTTAACGCCGCTAAAATATTTTCTATGGAGATATGTGAATTCGATAATCTACGCCGATAATTCTATAACGATTGGTCACTTGGAGGATAATATTGCCTACATATGACCACAAACGTTGGAAGGAATGATCGAAAATCATACCTTCAGATTAGAGTTACATATATGTTAGAAGTCATATTAGAATTATAATGCCAGAAAATTATCTGTTGAATAAAGTAAATTTTCATTTAAAAAATCTATACCTCTGTAAAAACACCCATTCACCAAATCAAGTAGTGGACTGCTATGTTTACTATACATATGCGGCTTGAGGTAAAACTCTGATATTTATACTTAAATTTTCCTTAATTGCAAACTAGTTATAAGCATTCATGAACACAAAACTATAAGACTCAAATTCTACTTAAATGAGTGGAGAGTTACATGCAGACAAAGAGGATTAATGTTCATATTAAAAATATACTTCAACAAATGGGTTTCAATACCATAACATATACTTTGCTGGAGCTCCTAGAAGAAATAGGTATTTTAATAAAATTCAATGCTACGTCAGATAACTAGGGATATTGAGCAGCAACTTGAAGCTTAGCTGAGGTTTCTGTAGCCGGTAGGCCAAATTTTGTGTGCTTTTCAATTTCAGTAATTTCTCATAATATTGTTACGTATGGGTCTTGCCTAAGTTTTAAAAGGAAATAATTAAGTAATAAAATAAACAACTGGGTATGCTGTTTATTAACTCCTTCCTAGGACAACTTATGCACGCAAGACAGCAACAACTTTCTAGTTACAAACTGCGTAGAAATTTTATACACGCAAAACAACAACAACAATTGAGTATGCTGTTTACTAACTGCGTAGTTTGCCAAGAAAACTCATGGACGCAAGACAACAACAACTTTCCAGTTACAAACTACATGGAAATTTTATACACGCAAAACAACAATAATCGGGGATGCTGCTTACTAACTGGGTAGTTTTTTTAAGAAAATTTATGTAAACAAGACAATAACAACTATCTTAAAATAAATTCCAGGAAGAAACTTTATCAGCATAAAAACGAAAATACACACGGACCTACAGGCGCCTATACAATGAATGGATAACATAGAACAACAAAATGTGATACAAAGGGAGTAAAAAATTCTTATTTTTTCGAGACTTCTAGTGGGCAAATACAAAAGGCAGCATTTGAGTGGATAGTTAGTTAGTTGAAAAATAAACCTTGCGAAGTAAAGATGTGCATCTTAAGTAAATTGTAGTGTCAACTTTTTGTGTGTAGTGAAAGTAAATAAACTGGTAATTAATTTAAAGGCTCTCAAATCTGGTGTTATTTATTTTGCAATAAGGAACTCACAACAAAATGTTTATAAAAGGTATAAACGTAGCAATACTTATTAAAATATGTTTTTGAAAATTGTTAAAAAAATAATCAAAGACAATGGATCGAGACTTGTTAAAATTCAGCAATATAAATTTTATTAAATTGAAGAATGTAAAATTGTTTGATTATATACAAAAAGAATATATAAAAATTAATTTTTCATAGAAGTTTGAAAGGCTGAAACTTAAAACTTAAGCTCGAATACGCCTTTGCTAGTAGCATTTTATTTGGGCTATCCATTTTGATTCCATTGATTTATTTACTTTGTTTTCTGCGTTTTTTTGCCACTGCGCATTGCATATACCACAAATTACACAACTAAATTTGGCCTGCTAGACGCCAGATGATGTGGATTTCTCAGCATAAAATTGTGACTACATAGCCCTTGGTGAATAATTGTTACCAAGTTTTGCGATTTGTGTGGAACTTCCACAACGAATAAGTAAAGGTAAAAAACTTTATTTCTCATATTTCTCTATAACGTCCTGTAAGGACTCTTCAGTAAATCTTTATAACTATCAAAAAAGAAGCGACCCTAATACGCAGCTATAGTTTTAAAATTAATTGGCGCATAAAGTGAAAAATTGGTAGACTTTACTCCCTCTATTTAAATGGAGGCTATACAACACAAAAAGGGGGATAAAAAATATATGCCAACAAGAAGTTTTAAATAAATGATTGAATAATTTAGGATGGGTTTAACAAATGGATAGAGGATGACCTCTTTCCTTTTTTTCGCTACTAAAAAACACCCGAAAACTTAATGCTAAAATTTAAGCCATTTAAAACAATTATAGTTTACAGAATTTATTTTTTTTTTGGTTAAAAAAAAGATTATTTAAAAAAGATAATAAAATACCTTAACGTTCGTTAAAAACTCGCAAAAATTTGATTACTTTAGAATGTATTGGATGCTTTTTTGTTAACATAAATTTATCTTAAATATTGCTTTTTTGTTTTGCCATTTTTATATAGAGAAATAAATTGCTGGTAATTTCTTTATTGGCATTAAATTGAATAACAACTTTATTTTAATATTAACTTAAATTTTCATTATAACCTTTCAAAATAAAAATTTTTTTTTGCATATGATTTTAAGTGTGTAAATTTATATTGAAATGTCCTATGAGTGTGTGTGTGTGTGTGTACGTATTTGTTGTTATAAACTGTGCATTAAGCATACACAATTTTTATTTTATGATATATTATTTAATTTCATTTTATAGAATGGAAAAATTTTATTATTATTTTTATGAGCGTAAGAAATTTTTTATATTTTCACTTTTCTATATGTATGACTGATTGATGTATGTGTGTATGCATGTATGTGTATGTGTGTGTGTATGTGTGTGTGTGTGCTAAAACGAAAACAATTGTATGGGCTATTAAAAATAAGCCTAATTTAAAGGTGGCTGTATTCGTATTTTTGTTTTTCTATTTATGACATTTGTAAGGTCGTTTTCAAAATTGCTTTCTTTTAGTGGAATTTATTCCTTTAAAGAACGAATTAAAAGACCAATCTTCATTATATCAGCAATCGCTTTAACCCATGAGAGTGTGTTTCTACTGAAGGTAACGGTATGGCAACAGATTCAACACTTCGGGTAGTCGCGGCATACATTGGTCCCGACCAGGTGAATGAGCGGTTCTTTAAGCTTTCATCCTACGAAAAGCCATTGATAGGATCATCACAATATTCTCCTCTGCAACAAGCAGTAAAGGCATTTCAGTTAATTATATCATATGCGAAATTAAGAAACAAATTAAACAATTGATACCTTTGGGCAGTGTTATTTTACCCTGCATAACCCAGCGAATTTCTATAAAATTTCTTAGGCTCACACCTCTCCCTTATAATAATACTACAAGTGATTAGTCTCGCCCAGATGAATGAGCGGCTCTTTAAGCTTTCATCCTATGAAAAGCCATTAATAAGAATTTCTCCTTCTCAACAAGCTCTGTAGGTATTTCAGTTAATTATATCATATGCAAACTTTAGAACCAATGAATCAAAACACTACCAATTAAACAGATTAAACAGTTGATAACTTTGAGGAGTGTTATTTTACTCTGCATAACCCAGCCAGTCTCTATAAAATTTCTTAGACCCAATTCCCTTCCTCGTAATAATACCTGTCATGCCTGGTTCGAATTAAACTTGACTCCGTAAGTTATTTGTATTTATGATTGTTAACACTTTTATGTCACTATTGTAACCTATACAAACTTAAAAATTAAAACTAAGGTTTGCAAATCACTTGCCTTACTCATCACTTGTGCTTAGGATATGGATAAGAAAAGTATCGAAGCTATATATGAAAAGTGATATGTTAAATAATATATGCTTTCGATATCCCATAATGGCCACACATGCAATCTTACGAGCGCACTGCTCAGACATCTAAGAAGAGTAGAAAGATACCAAATCTTTCACCAACTAGATTATACTGTGGCACGCCCCTCACATGGGGTAGCTCTATTAAACGTTAATTTAAAGTTAATTGAAGATAATATTAGTCAAAATATTGTATTAATTCTTTGCCCACGAAATATTAAAGATTAGAAGTTCTTTTTCCAATTTCGCTACCCAGATAGTTTTGACATAATTAAGATAACGGTTGATAATGAACAATATCGTGTCTTGATTGTAATCATGTACATGATATAACTGCTGGGTCGAAGACGATTTGTTTAAGTTTTCAAAGAAAATAATTATAAGTAAAAAAGTAAATGAAATGACCTATTGTGTGTTTTACAAACTGCGTAGCTTTTTAAGAAATCTTATACATATTAAAGATAACAACATGCTTACAAGAAATTCGAGGAAATAAGCTAAACATCTAAACATCAAAAAATACAAATAGAAACCAGTCTGCATAAATGTATTAAATTGAATAACAATACGTATCCCAGTTAAATTTTGTTTTATGATTGTGCTGCCTTAAAATTCCTTGACGATTTGTCTTTGGCTCAATTTGATATAAATAATCTCTCACTGAATAGTAGCCCTTATTTATAGTTTAAAAGTGAGTTACTTAAAAAGAAGTTATCAGTTGAACAAATGGTTCTTTTTTCTCGGAAGTATGAATTGTTTTTTGTGGAGCTATAGAACTTTAAGTTGGCAGCATTACAAATAAATAAAACTGCCGTATTTGTAGTGGTGATTACCTGAATTATGTTGAGATATTCTAACATTCAGAAAAACTGACTATTTGGTTTGCTTATGCACTGGTGAAATCCTTGATCCAAACGATGCTGGTTAGAATGTTACAGTCAGTGGTAACCGTTATAGAACCATGATTACTGACTTTACGCTCATCCGTTGAACATCTATGATTTCAGTAACACCGCGCAATATATTGGGTTTTTCAACTGGAATTTTTGTTTTTCAATTTCAACATCAACAACATGTTAGTTTTGACATTTAGTTTTCTGACGTATCGTAGTAGATGTATGGGTTATTGTTACAATGAATTCAATTTCGCGCAAAAATCGCATTAAAATAATTAATATTCACTATGAATATGGTGGTTCTGTTAAAGTTAAATTTCGTAAATTTCGTGATAATTTCGGACAACATAATTGTCCTTCTGAGACCGCTATTTAGACTTTGCTCGTTAAATTTGAGTTGGCAGGCTCGATATAAATTGTATGAACACCAACGCATGTTCGGGTCATTTAACTGAAAACATCGCTACCATGAGCCACAGTGTTCAAGTAGATCCAAACCCATTAATCCGTCGATTGGGGTCATCCAAAACTATCACATGACGAATTTTGCATAATGATTTGAATGTGAAGCCTTAGAAGTTTCAGAATTTGAAGCCGACCGACCATTCACATCGCTGTAGATTCGCTTACTTCATTCAGGTTTTTCTTAAAAAAATTATTTTTTCAGACGAAGCCCATTTTCACTTGTCAACAAGTGAAATTGCTGCATTTGGGTTTCTGAAAATCCTAGAGCGATTATTGAGAAGCCATTGCATGCTCAACGTGTCACTGGATGGTGCGGTATGTGGTCTGGACGCGTGATTGGCCCTTTTTTTTGAAGAGATGAGGCTGAAACTGCGGTGACGATCAATAGATCACGCTACCGTGTGATTACGTTATAAGATTTACATCGTTACGTAGACATGGGCTATAAAATGATGGTGGATCAAACCACTTGGGTGATATGTAGAGTGCACCCACGTCCTAGGAAGCCGAAGCATAATTCTTTCCAACAGGTCATTCTTAGTTTTTTTTGTCTTTTTTTTTAATAAGAAATAGCACTTCAGGCAACAATACCTATTTGGTCAAGCACCGTGCTACATTCTTTAGGAAAGGGATAGAGAAGAGATCAAACAGTTGGTGATTATTCTTAGTTGCAACTTTGAAAGCGTGGAGCAGGTCCAGTACCCCCACTCCTAGCTGAAGAGTTGGAGACTATCCAACTCCTGATCCGCGACACATGACATAGCATGCTCACTAGAACCGAATCATTCACTTCGTGAGGGCCTGCGATATCACGATACTCCCGAAGGGCCAACCTCAATAATCGGACAGAGAACAGCAAAAGCTGAACTCTGAGGCCTACTGATTCTCGTGGAAATATAGGGGAAGTTGTCCAGTTGGCTCCTGCTAGCCTTTAGGAGACTGAACTCCCTTTTACCCCCGGATGACACATGTCTTAATGGTGCGATTCCATTAAGACATATAATGAGCCCACGGGGGATAATACTATCGCGAGATGCTAACAACTCAATTTTGGCCTATTTTTGAAGAAATGGATATAGGTTAAGAACAGAGCCTATGCGAAGCCAATCGAATCGAATTCAGCCTTAAAACTCAAAATCCGTGTTGTAAATACGAAGTAGGACCTTTTAATGCAGCTCACAAGCTAGCAGCCTAGCAGCTAGATTATTTTATATGTGAAGATATGTAAAGTCTACACATTTCACTTTCTTTGTAAGAACTGCTAACTGCGTGGAAAAATTCATTATTTTGCAGGTGCTCTTAGAAAGCCATGATACTGTGGGTTAAACGAGCTTGCAGCAACACAGTATTCATCTTGTGATTGTAAAGTTTAAATAAAAATTTCACATTTTATGTTATTTGGTAGTTAACAAATTCTTTAATTTATTAAGTTGGTAACCTTATTTTCTCTTCATCTGTACAAAAAATAAATAATAAAAATAAAATCAGCTTAAATAATATTTAAGTACAGCATAACCTTTCAATATTTTATTCTTTACAGAATTAATAATAAATAATGCAAGTAAGTCGCTTGCTGGAGTTTTGTATGAAGGTATTACCCTCTTGTTAAAATAATATTCTTTTGGAAAATATTTATATATTTTTTATATTTCTGTTCACGTTTATTTGTATATTATTATGCTATTTAAAATTGTACCCCTTAGAAATTGTTACTAAAAAACGAAATACATTTTCTTTTCCCTCAGTGTAAAGGGTATTTTTTTTTTAAAGTTTGTAACTTTAGATTTCAGTCTGAGAAATAGATTAATTTTTAAAAATGTCAGTTGAATTGCGTAACATCTATTCAGTAAATCTCTCATGAATATGGTTAAGCGACTAGTAAATTGCAGGTTGTTTGTTCGATGTGATGCCATCATTGCCAAGCCGTGTTCAAGATAACCGAAGACACGCGATACTTTGACATCAAGGATCTATGTACCTCAATGGACCCCCCCGGGGCACATTTATCGGTCTTTATGGATTACTTAAACATCTAGACCTATGCTGCTGGGGGTATTATGGGAGGCTAGTCCCTTGAAAGCAAGCAGGGTGTCAACTGGAAGCTCCACGTTATTTCACGGGAATCTTTAGCCTTTTAGCTGTTCTCTGACTGATTATTGAGGTTGGACCTTCGGGAGTATCGTGGTTGTTGTGGTTTTGCGGCCCCCGCATTAACTGATTTGGTGGGCCAGGATCATCTCGCCTTTAATAACACCAACGGGTGAATGATCCGGATCCAGTGAGCATGCTAATCATGTATTCTGGGCCAGGAGTTAGATAGTCTTCAGCTCTTCAGCAAGTAGTAGTGGTTTGCAATCCTGCTTTGAAACCGCTGAAATTGCAACTAACAAAGACCTGTTGCTAGAATTAGTTTATGGCTTCCTAGGGCGTGAATGATATTACTTTTCCCAGTGGTTTGACCACCATCTGATTAAGGCTTATGGCCAGGTGCAGATGTAAATCTTATCACGAAATAACTCAATGGAATCTCACCTCCATTACATATGCCAACGGGAGTAAAAGGGAACCCAGACCCCTAATAGGCTGGCAGGAGCCAACTGGAAAATTCCACTATATTTTCATGGGAATCAGTAAAGCCCCAGAGTTCAGCTTTTTGTATTTTTAGCCTTTTAGCTGACTCTTTGACTGATTTTTTAGGTTGGTTTTTTTAGGAGTATCGTGGTGGTTGTGGTTTCGAGGCCCTCGTTTGGGTTTGTGTAGGTCGGATCAATAAACACAATGAATGGCTCAGGTCCAGTGAGCATGATTACGTTTGTTTTCTTAAATTTTATTAAGCTTCATGTATTCTGGACCAGGAGTTGGATAGTCTCCAACTCTTTAGCAAGGAGTAAAGGTTGCGGCCTACTAGTTGCAACTAGGAGTGACCGAAGGATATAAGTATCTAAAGGTCTTCTAGGGCGAGATTGGTATGATCCAACATCTGGTTATGGCTAACACAGTTACATACAGATGTAAATCTTATCACGCATACCTCAATATGATATCACATCGAAAGTGCTCGTTGTTTATACCGAACAAACAGAAGGCGGAAAGGAATGAAAACAGTATTTCAATTACTGGCGGAATATATCCAAACAACTAAGCACCGTAAACATTGAGCAATATTTTCTATGAAAAGTAACTGTTGCTTTACAGTAAAGTTGTTCAGTAAATATTGCAAATCAGGCTAACTACGAGATTTATCAACTGTTACTTGACAGATTGCCAACTCTAGGATGTTAATATCTACAAAAAGAAAAACACCCTTTGCAATACATACACCATAAAATATATTTAACTCATAGGGTTAAGTAAACACTTTCTTTCCTGTATGTACTCGCATTCAAATATATTTACAACTAAAATATGTGAAAACATGCACATTTATTTCTGATAATATTCAATACACCTCTTCATTTTATTCTTTCTTTTTTTCAATTTTAACATCCATTTCATTTTTTAATTTGTATGTGAAAGAGTTTATGTTGCTGTGTGTGTGTGCAAGCGCGTGTGTGTAATACATGCGTTCACGTACAATTTAGTTTATTCACTTATTCATTCATACCCACATATGTAAATATATTAATGTGAATGTATTTTCATATTAATGCACACTACGCACACACACACACGTATATTTCTGCTATTCATTTCTTTATTATTAAATTTTATTTTTAAGCTCACCAACGATCTTTTATTTTATTTGTTTAACACAGCATTTGTAAAATATTTATTTATATTTTTATTTTATACAAATGACTTTGAATGATGTGAATGTGTTATAATCTTCATGTACGTATTTTAGTTAAAATAATGTCACATAATTGAATCAGCGTATAAAATATAGTTACCAATACAAACAAACAATTTTATGTTTATTTTTAAACTGCAAGGAATCGCTTGAGTTTGTGATTAGCAATCTTGTTTGAAACAATTTGTTTGAATTAAAATTCAATTTCGAATGAACAAATTACACTTTAACAGCCGTATGCATAAAAACTTAAAGTAGGTTTAACTGCCGTTGTTAAGCACAATTTCCTAAAGTTGTATTAAAAAAACGTTTATATCTTAACATATGTACCTTTGTTAACTTTAAAGTTGGAAAAACCTACTTTAAACCTACAGTAAATTGACAGTTCAATTTTATTATTGAAAGTTCAAAAACAAAACAAATTGTGTTTACAATAAAATGAGCCGTTTATTTTTAAAGTGACATAAGTTACTTTGTTATTGTCATCTTTTTTATTTTAAATTAGTATATAAAACATTTTATAGGAAATATCATGGTAAAATTAAATCCATTGTTTTTTTAGCCATTTCTGAAACGGATTTTTCTAATGATTGTGTTGAAATAAAATCTTTTTTCTCGATGTTGTGTACTGTGAAGGATTTTTTCGACAGGGGGCTACTATTACTATTGTGTCCTTTACCTAAGTCACTATGTGCAATAATATGCTTTTGAGTTGTTACATTCTTAGATATTTTATACAACACGAAGGTGCCCCTGTAGGCTAGTAGGTAGTGTACTAGCTTGTCAATATGGGGTTTGTGGGTTCGATTCCCAACGAAGACCTTGGTTTTTTCATTACAAAAATAAAAATTGACTGTCGGTGGGGCTGATCAGCGATGAAGGCATAGTCACTGGTCACTGTGCTGTCTTATATACGGCAGTTAATTTCCGACTATCCTCCTACTTTCACCACCTGTTTCAGCTATTCTCTATCTCTTTCCTAAAGAATGTAGCACGGTACTTGACTAAACAGGCATTGTTGCTGCCTGAGTGCTACTTATCTTTAAAAAAAAAAAAAAAAAATCCTCCTGAGAATAAAAAAATAACAAAATAATGCTAATTATGTCTAGTATATTAGATATCACTATAATATAGTTCAACTAAGTGCACTATTCTTTCGAACTAATAAAAATAAGTCCAATAATCACAACAATACTTCACACACACTTATTACATGTTTCCATTTCTTTCACACTAAGCTCCGTAATTAATTTCCTGAGTACAGCGACTAACACCATTTTCAAAATAAGCATTTTGTTAAACCGTTAATTATCAAGACTCCTCTCAAACAAATCTCAATACTTCTTAACTTATTAATATCAAATTTATTAAAAATGAAAACAAACTGTTCACTTGTGACTTATGCCACTTTCAATGAAAATGGCTCAATTGACAGTTTTACTTTGTTATTCCAAAAAATTTTAAAAATGCTTATTAAAAACAAGTTGTAGTATACAAATAATAAAAACTAAAACATAACATGCCATTCAATATAAAACATTTTTACATCTTTTTTTATATTTTACAAAAATATAATTAAATTAATTATTTTAAACAAAAGTTTTATTGATGTACATATAATCAAAACAAAGCTCGTTATCCGAATAATTATTTTTTTAATATGAACAAATTCTTTGTAAGTTCTTCGTAAGTCTTGCAAATTAACCTTTTTTGGGTGCTTTGCTTTTTATTAAAAAGATTAATAAAAAAACAAACCAAAAAAAAATATGTTGATTTTGCTGAAAACAATACAAACATATTTTATGGATCTAAATACCCGGATAAATGATATTTATTTTTATACATCGTTAACTACAACATGACAACTGAAAATAGTGGCATTGCCGAAATCAAAATACTAATTTTACTAAAGCATACATTAGCTAAAGTACTGTTTATGAATACCATTTTTTAACAAACGTCTGTTAACCTTAAAGTGGTTGTTAATTAACGTGTACTTTAAAGCTCATGTAAGCGTTTTTTATGCATACGGCCGTAAATGAATAAACAAATATTGAAAAAAAGAACCCAATTTTTGTTTTTTATGTAGAAGTATTTTTTCTTCAAACAAGTCTGGGTTTTTTGTAAATTAGAACTTCTTAGCACAGAGTTTGCATGACCATGCTTTTACACAACAGCATTATCTTGCAACGCAACAGCGCCGAAGACTTTGCGTTCTTGGATTAAAACAGACGCCGTGTTACTTTCCAGAGAGACTTATCAATAACCGGAATCTACTAGAAAAGTGCTCAGTAGTAGGCCCCTGTAAATACATGCCACTCGTACTATATTGTAATCCAAATTGTATGGAGAACAAGGCATACTAAGGCAAATATTTGAATTATTTGTTTAGAACTTAGTTCTTTATTGCAAAAAAAAAAAAAAAATAACACCAGATTTTAGAGTTTTCAAATTAATTATAAGTTTATTAAACATAAAATAAAATTTATAAGTTGGCACTAAAGAACAATTTACTAAAGATGCAAGTCTTTACTTCACAAAATTTATGTTTTAACTACCTAACTAATTAATTCAGATGCTGTCTTTTATACTTGTCCGCTAGAGGTCTAGAAAAATGAAAAATTTTCTACTTCCTTTATATCACATTTTGTTGTTGTTGTTATGTTATTCATTCAATGTATAGGCGCCTGTTGGTCTGTGTGTATTCTTTTGTTTTTGTTTTTATGCTGTCAAAGTCTCTTCATGGAATTTATTTTAAGATAGTTGTTGTTATCGTGCGTGTATAAAATTTCCACGCTGTTTGTAACTAGAATGTTGTTGTTGTTGTTTTCGTGCCTGTATAAGTTTTCTATGCAGTTTGTAACTAGAAAGTTGTTGTTGTCTTGCGTGTATAAGTTTTTTTAGAAAACTACGCAGTTGGTAAACAGCATACCCAGTTATATCGTTTACTTTATTACTTATATATTTTATTTTAAAACTTAAGCAAAATGCATCCGTAACAACACATTACCAACAGTAGTTTTTATATTTATGAAAAACCTTTTTATTTTAAATTGTTGGAGTTGCCATTCATCAAAATCGCTAAACTATGAAATCTATTAATTAATTTTATTATATTCTATACACCCAAATATAAACGGTCATGCTATAGAACTTAAAAGACAAAACAGTGAACAGTGAAATTAAAGCAATATTACAACAAGTTATAAAGAACACACTATAATGAAGTTTAAGCAATTTAAACCTTTTAGGAAATTGTTTTGTTCTATTTAGAGCTTAAGAATTATTTTATCTTTGTTAAAATATATTAAAAATTTCTAAGGTTTCATTTTGTTCATATACAAAAACTAGTGTTTGAATTGTTTGTAATTCACATTTTTAAAAATTATGCATTATTAAAAATTATGCGTTATAAAGAAAAATAAAATATTAAATAAATACAAAAAAAAAAAACAAAGATAATGCGAAAATAAATATTTAGCAAACAAAATAATCTATAAAATCTAAAGACAAAATCATTGAATACATTTCTAAAAAGGAAACTTATATTCCCATTTAAATAAAAAACAAAAAAAGATACATTGAAATGTGTGTCAGTGTACTCTTAAAAGATTGTGGATATAATACCGACACATACATAGATTTATGTTTAAATTACAATACAATCTTAAAATCGTATTTAAGTCTTTTGTGGCTTTGTTGTATAACTGGCAACAGAATGTGGGTTTGTTCATTCGTTGCTACGTTCATTTCTATTAACAAATCCTTAAAAACGTGTTCAATTGCCATATTTTGTTAAGTTAATGTCTAACTTTTCTTGCCTGGCTTAATACCATGTATTTAGCAAGTATGAGACAGAGTATTTATGTCAATGGATATGTAGGCAGTAATATATACCTGCACACATACATTTATGCAATAAGTTTGTGTTTAAGTTTTTTGTTGTTGTTCTTTTTTTTCCAAATATAGCTGTTGCTATTATTAAGCCCTAAAGCTTGAAAATCATAAGTATGTGCATGCTAGAGAGAAAATAAAATGTTTTTTAAATACATTTATGGTATATGCGAGGCGAATAGTAAATGCCCTGCATTTGCCCTCGACTTAAGATAAAAATTTATTGTCTTGCGTTTTTCTTTGCCTTAAAATGTTTTTTTACGATTCTTACAATAGATAGAGTTTTGAAATGTAAAATATAACACAAATTAAATTTCAACCAAATGTAAATAATTTCGTCCTTGCGGCCATTAGGCCTAATTGAAGAATAAAACGCAGTCTGGTCTTTTAGTTTTCAGCCAGATTTCTGAGAACTTCTAGCCATATGTTATGAATAAAACCACAAACAATGTTGCCCTGTAATTTTTAAATGACTTTTCCTAGATCCACAAGAAATAACCAAGACGAACCATATCTCCTTAGATTGGAAGTCAATTGACACGAACATTTGTTATAACTTAATATATAGGAATACTTTTCTGCCAGCGTGTGGTACATAGCGCTATCCTATTGAGTCTACGGCTCCCCTACAACAATTCTATTCATATTTTTCAATAATAATAAATAAAAAATCACTAATCGTGGTGTGGTAAAGACCTCGATCCAGATATAATAAGAGTTTTAAGTCAAAAATGATTTCATCTCTGAAAACTTGATTGATGTTTAAAAATTGAGCAGCTTTTTAAAGCACCAATCTATTCATGTCATTCTAATGATTTGATAGAATATACTTTGTAACGGTGAAAGTCGTACCTCATCTTCACCTACTCCATATTACTACTTCATTACTTAGTATTACTATATTATCATTTTTTTAAATTTAAAATTAATTACTATTATTACTATACTTATGGTTATTATTTTTATTAATTTATAATTATTCGGAATCATTTTCAATATAAGCAATTTTATTTCGTGCTTGATTCCTTTAAATAAATATTTCATGATATTCTCACAAAATATTTATTACAAAAATTTTTTTTAAAAAATAATCATCTTATGATATTCTCATAAAATATTTATTAAAATAAAAATAAAAATATTTGAAATGTATTGTAATGGGGGAGAGCACATCCATATTACAATTTAACTATTGCAGTTTCCATTGCATGTGCCCGTTGCTTCTTTATTTTTTATTTTCTGGAATTTTCACATTACATATGAATGGTTTCCAATGAAAACCCTTATGTAGAAATGATTGAAAATAAACAATGTTTTTTGTTGTTTTGATATGTTTTGTAGTGTTTGTATGGAAGTGTCTTTGAGTCTTGCCGTCTATGCTATGTTGATTTTATGAAAAATTCTCATAGAATCAGTTTGGTATTGGATATAGGACTCTTAGGTTTTTCTATACAACATTGGGGTAAAATTCACTGATGAGCTACTTGAGCAATATTGAAATTGCAATATGGATGTGCTCTCCCCCATTACAATACATTTCAAATATTTTTATTTTTATTTGAATAAATATTTTATGAGAATATAATAAGATGATTATTTTTTAATAAAAATTTTTGTAATAAATATTTTGTGACAATATCATGAAATATTTATTTAAAGGAATCAAGCACGAAATAAAATTGCTTATATTATTTTTATTATTATTATTGCACGATGTTGAATTTATTCCTTAATATAAGACCAATTTCTAGTATTATCTGATTCATGAATTATATTATATTATTATTATTATTAATATTATATTACACTATATTTAAAAGATTTAAATTAACGGTCGGGAACGTCAGAGCGCCAACTGTGAATCAGAAACAAACAGATCATTAATGCAGTCAGCTGTTATGCAGACCAAACCCCACAGCTGATGGCTGTCAATCAATTATAATAATAATGTGTGTGTGTGTGAATGAATGTGTGTACCCACGCACAAGTATATAAGGCGGAAAATTTTTATGTGACGAGATCAATTGGCAAGAAGATCGCCTGCAGATAACAAGTCTTTTGGAGGAGTTTTATACTCCGCAATAACTTCTTATCAGCAGATAGCAAGTAGGTAAGAAGCCTTTGGGAGGAATTTTATATTCCGCAATAACTTCTTGCTCGCAGACAGCCCGCCTGTCGGTAAGAGATCTTTGGAGAATTTTTATATTCCGCAATAATCTCTATCGAGAGTGTAGCTGCAATTGCTGGAAGTTTATCTTCTACCGGGGATTGGCTTGACCGTGCGACTGATGCTGTTGCGGAATTTTATATTCCCTCAGTATTAGTCAACATGGCCAAGAACTCTCAGCGATCGCTGCCGCAAGGTGTAGTGCTTAGTTTACCACCGCGGCCACCTGTGCCGCCACCATTTTACCGCCGCCATCTTTACCGCCGCCACCTATACCGCAGCCATCTCGAACGCTGCCACCAGTATCACTACCAGGTACTGCCGCCTGTACCGCTGCGCTTGTACTGCTGCTGCCTGTGCTACTGCCACCTGTGCTGCTATCGCCTGTACCGCTGCCGACTGTACCGCTGCCGCCTGTACCTTTGCCGACTGTACCGCTGCCACCTGTACCGCTGCCACCTGTACCGCTGCCGCCTGTACTACTGCTGATGTTCCAACCACTGCCCATCGCCTCAGCGAGTTGTGTCCCCGTTCTTCGGCTACGATTCCCGACCATCCACTATCAACTATCTACCTTGTAAGAGTTGACTAAATAAACTTGGTGATAAGTTTTATAACGTTTATAAAGCATTGAGTGTCATTCCTTCCTCGGACCAAGAAGGTAAAATTGCAACGACCCTGACCTCCGCTGTCGCTATCCCAGCAACCAGCGTAAACGTGTCGTTACAACTTATGATATTTTGCCCAATATTGGGCAGTACCGGACATATCCTACTTCAAGCATCGTCTTCTTTTTAAAATGATGTTTCGATAACTTGGCACTTACGCAGTTATTGTACTTCTTCCCTCTCTATTATGTTGAAGAACTTTTTCGAATTTATGTTGAGGCTAAAATGTACATTTCTTGAGAAAAGTTCTAGTCCATATCTTCCGCGTTCTAATGACTGGTAAAAAAAACCCACTATAATTTGATGGGCTTTCGACTTTAATGTTGGATTTGAATTGGAGGTCGATATGCGTCAGAAAGTCCTTATTAGAACTGGAGCGATTGCCTGGCAGCCGACGGCTAGCTAATTGTGTAAAAATAGCAGCTTATCCAAACACTTTTAGATCCTAGTTTTTAAACATCAACTTGACTTTGGACTTCTTAGTAATGTAAAATAATTTAGATATTTGCAAGACAGCTAATTTTACTGATGTCGGCTAAAAAAACATAATAAGAACATAACAAACATATTAAAGCGACAAGTAGGCTCACACATGCTAAGCAATTACGTTGGCTTGTTTTTTTGTTAGAAGTGCCTGGTTGATTGTTTGTTAAACGAAAGATTTTATATTTTATCTAGGTGTTCAATCCCCAATAAAGCACTGGATTTAGAAAAATTATTGTTCAGTAGTTGTAACTCATTAATTATTAAAAGCAAAATAAATCGAAAATAATAGCCTAAACATTTTGTAGCGTTGCTGAGAAAAGTTAAATAATATTTCTGAAGGTGCCTGTGCGCTAAAGCAGTAAATGAGGAGAAGCTCTTTGCCTTAGAAAAGAAAATCGTAATCTATGTCTTAACGAAGATTTAGTTACACAACAAAGTAACAATGTAGAACGCAATAGTATGCTGCAGTTCTTTCCGAGTGTGTTGTATACGGTTGCTTCAGTTCAATAGAACAAGAGTCGTAAAATAAAATCTGCAAGACACAAGAGAAGAATAAAAAGTAAAATTTAAATATGACGTGTTGATGGTTTTAATTTAAGGCCGCTCTGTATTATAGGTAGCTCTATATAACTTAAAATTCAAAAACTGTAAACAATCTTGTTTCCCGTATAGATCTGGGCATATCATACTAACCATATCGAGACGTTTGGTCTGCCAAAAAAAGAATCTTTCTCGTGATAATTTTTCTTTTGCTTTTTCAAAGTAGACAAGTTTCTTACCTTCATCAGAATTTCTTATTAATGAATCGTAGTATTGTGTAGCTTAGTCAAACTTTATTATACTGATATAGACAATTCCCTATAGTTTGGAATAAGTGCGTCTGTATGTGGATTCAGTACTACACATAAAGAACTTGCCTGATCGTAATACTTTTTTTACGAACTAAGTATAATGAGTCTTATATGTGATCAAAAATTTTTTTTATATGCTCTCCAACATGTTTACGCCATATTTAATCGATGTCAACCAAGATACTTATTTTTCTTTTATGTGCTTCCCTACCACGTTCGTATTGTACGCTATTACGATGTTTGCTAAGGATATTTAAACCCAAAAAACAAAAAAGTATTTGGACATATCTTTCACAAAACTTTAAACTTGCCATGCAAGCTGTAGAGTGCCTTAACGAAAATTTAGCAAAAGATTACATGCATGTAAGCGTGCTCCTAGACACAAGCAATCTTGTAAGACTTACGTGTTGTAAATTGTATGTTTTAAAAATTTTAATTTATGTTTAGGTATATTTCACTTTGTGTCTTTTTTTTTTTGTCCTATTAAAAGGAAGAAGAAGGAGAAGTGCCTTAGAAAAACAACTGACTCTAAATGACTAAATGACTTAAATATTTTTAAAATAATAACTCTACTATAAAAGTGGATGGATGATACTTGAAAATTACACACAGGCAAAGGAAAATGTTAAGAAGTAAAAATGTTAAGTCATTTATAGGAAATAATTACTTATTTATTATTTGTTATTTAAACATTTCACATCCTGTACAACAAGATAAAAGTCTTATGGTTGTAGTTCAGGAAAGTAACGCTCTATTTGGGGAATACGTCTATGTTAATGAAGCAGAACTGCTTGGGCTGCTTTATGCTCCATTGAATCCTCTGCTAGAAATTCGGGAGTTTGAAAGAAACTCCCGAATTTCACGTTCACTTGCGTAAGGCAAGTGAACGTGTATATTAGTACTGAAATATGTTCTAAAACTTAACAGATGTATCTCTGTAAGTAAGATAATACTGATGAGGTTCAAAGCATACATGGGGAGGAAGCAGCATATCACCAAGTCAAAGGCGTGAATTTCTGTGGAACAGAACCTAAAGTAGCACTGGGAAATTCTTTAATGCAAGTGAAAGTCCTGCAATGGATAAAATCATTAAACCTAAAAAGTTGAAAGGAGGGTGCTATATGTAGACAAGTACGAATGATATTTAAAGAGCCTCCCGTCAGAAAGGGTAGTAGGGGTCACAGATATAACAGAAAAATACTTAAGCTGGTTAACTATATTAGTAATAGGTCATCAAGTATACTAGTATCATATAGTCAAGATGAAAATTGAAGACTCTATTACTTGGAAACTCTAACTGGAAGAGACTAAGACAGAGGCTCACATTGTTTGAATGTCCAGCTGTAGCTAACACATGGGTTGGGAATACGGGTGGAAGCTAATTTAATGTGCATGCTATGAGGGTTTTTAGTCTTGTACAAATGTTTGTAGGTACTAAAGGCTGGGTGATGAGAAACAAGGCCAGTAGATAGTCGAAAATTATTAAGTTAAGAGAAATGGCTGGTAATAGCACAATGACTCAATGAAAGAAAGGTTGCCGTAAACTGCAAATCGATTTGCCTGCAATCATTGCGAGCGGAAGGAGATCGAAAATATTCTTAAGAAAGCGATCTGTTCCGATTTACTTGGTACATTAATAAAAAATAAATATGTTACACTGAAAAAAAATTACAACAAAGCAATTTGAAAAACGTAAAATTTTATTATAAAAAATTATTAAAAGTAATTTGCTTAAGTTATTAACATTGCTTTTAGGTTGATTAAGTGGATGCTATTCAGACGTAAGACAATGATGACAGGGAATTATAATATTTTAGTTTTACTTATTAGCAATATTTAACAAAGTCGCATTCTATAAAATGTATGTAAAAATACGAGTGTACGTATTTTCAGTAGGTCCTCAATGCAGAAGCCATAAAGATTTTTACAAGCAAGAGAGGCATGTTGGCACCTCTTTGCTCCATACGCATATTTTGTATTATTGTTGTACAAACGAAGAACAGGAGTAAGCCAGGCACATCTGCAAACAAATAATAGAGAAGGAGGCCAAGTCTACAAAACACTTAAACGGAGAGCACAATACAATTAGGAAACTAAAACGTAAACTGGAAACGAACAACATCTTAGTCACAAAAGCAGACAAAGGAAACACAACTGTGCTCATCGGCAAAGGAAAAGACAGAACATTTGATAAAAGACTCTAAGTGGAAGAGAATTGGTAAAGATCCTACGGACGAATACCACACAAAAAATAAAGAAGATTATAAAAAAGGCAACAAGGATAATAAATCCAGACATATCGCACACATTAACAATGATAAATCCATCCGCACCATCTATGATAGCACTACCAAAAATACACAAACCAAACACACCGATGAGACCCATAATTAATTACAAATCGGCACCGGGCTACAAACTTTCAAAATGTATGAAAACAATACTTAAAGACACCTTGGACCTGGAATATAGCCATACATTAGCCAATACTACAGAACTGATCGATAAACTGAAGAATGTAAAAATAACGGAGAACACAAAACTGGTCTCTTTTGACGTAAAGGACTTATATCCATCAATTCCAGTAATGGATACATTAAATATTGTTTATGAGAAACATAAGAAACAAAAGGGAGAACAAGGAACTGGCAATACAACTTACGGGCATACTGAAAGCGAAACTAGAACAGAATTACTTTCAATTTAACAATAATATATATAGACAAACAACAGGACTAGGGATGGGAAATCCAACATCTGCCACCCTCATGGAAGTATTTATGCAGAACTTAAAAGAAGAATACGTAAAGAAATTAACAGCCAACTTGGGAGTAATATTCTATGCAGGATATGTCGACGACATCATATGTATACTAGAAGAAAATAACGATGAGCAAATTCTAGATTACTTGAATGGAAGACACAAAAACATAAAATTAACAATGGAAAAAGAAGAGGAGGGGGAATTAATTATCTAGACCTAACGGTCAAGAGGAACATAATCACGAACAGAATCGAATATGAAATATACAGGACACAATAATACACAACTTATCACATCATCCCCAGCAACACAAAAACGCAGCAATCAGACAGTTAATAATAAGACTCGAGAGAGTCTTGAAGGAAATGAGAACAATATGCATCATAGCGGAAAACAATGGATACAAAAAGCACCTGGTAAATAATATCAAGAAACAAATTAGAACGGACAAAGAACAGGAGAATGGAAGAAAAAACTGGACTACATTAACATATATGGGAAAATCAACGTACAAACTGGCAAAATTCTTTAGAAAACACAACATCAATACCGCATTCAGAACAAGAAACAACCTAGGCAGAATACTACAGAATTAAACAACCGAGACAAATATACTAGACAAATAAGGAGTGTACAAATTAACTTGTACATGCCATTATAGCTATATCGGGCAAACAGGACGAAAAATTAAGACCAGATGTAGGGAACACATTAGAGACTATAAAAAAACTACGAGAATCGAAATCAACTCCAGAATCAAATTTTGCGATTCATATAGTCAACAACAAATGTACACCAGGACATATAAAAACAACGGTTAAACGGCTTCATACACAGCACAAAGGAAGGAGACTAAATGTTTTAGAAAACATGGAAACATACAAACAGAAAACATTTGACGGACGAATAATACATGAACAAATAAACACTTCTTCGGACACAATATCTGAACCATTGAAACATTTTTACAAGAAAACAAATATTACACCAACACAAACACGTTGCGCAGGTGCACAAGACCAAAGCAATGAAGAACATCATAAACGTACAATTACAGATTATTACGTCACAGAAAAAAACCCAATAGGTTCACACATAAACACAAACGGATTTAGTTAGGAAGAGAGACGAATGAAAAGGGAGAGACAAATTAGACAAACGAAAAGGGAGAGAGAGATACGGACAAAAAGGAGAGAAAGTGACGAATGCAATAACACGAAGGGAAACACGAACAAGAAGAACTATATAAACACAGCTGAAAGTACCAAATTTGACGAGGGTCGACGGAAAACTGTACCCAAATAAAAGTTGTATAAACCTTTTATTTTCTGATTTGTTGTTAGAATCACAGCTTGCTAATAACGTACATCTATAAACTAAATTAATAATCATTCACAATCGGCATTAATTATAATTTGATCCACAATGGTGGCTTTTTTATGTATAAGAAGGTATTTAGATTTTTGACTTAGCACAAGCCCATTTACAAAGCACAAACAATTACGATATTCAGAAAGTATCTTGTTCTTTTCATCTTAGCACATTTCGTTGTGGCAACAATACAATATTGCAACGTAGCTCACATGTAACATCATTCGCGCTACTACCCGAAGTATTTTATATACTTTTTCCCAAAAAAAATTTTTTTTTTTAGAAATATAGGGTATTTTTATAGAGCTACAGGACTTTGAAATGGGATAAAACAAAAATTGAAAGAAAATTTACTTTATTCGAAAAATAATTTTCTAATGTTATAATTTTAATATGACTTTCGGCTAAGCTAATAATTTTCGATTATTTTATTCAACATTTTTGAACTTATATTGGCAATAGCGGGGCTAATTTTGTTCTCCAAGTGGTCAATCGTTTCGATTTTTATAGCTGTGGACAAGTGACTGCACAAATCCTCACAGGAAATAGTCTAGCGGCCTTAAATCTCATGATGTTGGAGGGCAATTCGAAACATGAAACTAGACTAAACGTTACCTTAAACAAATCAATTGTGACTAACCCCGACAGGCTGTACCTTCGTGTTGATGAACAAAATGATCAACTGTGTGATTCGATTTACATCCGCGCCTGGCCATAAAGCCTTAATCAGATGGTGGATCTAACCACTGCATAATTTGGAACGTCATGCTCGTCCTAGGAAGCTGAAGCCATAATTATATGCAACAGAACTTTCTAGTTGCAACTTCGATGATTCCAGAGCAGGGCTGCAAATCATCACTCCTTGCTTAAGAGTTGGAGACTTTCCAACTCCTGTCCAGAACACATGTCTAGCATGCTCACTGGACTGGATCATTCACCTAGCGTGTTATTAACGGCGAAATTATCCTGGCCACCATATTAAAACAAAACACCTGATATGGGGCCGCTAAACCACAACCACCACGATACTCCCATAAAGGGCCAATTTCAATAATCAGTCAGAGAACAGTTAAATGTCTAAAGAGACAAATAACGAACTCTGCGGCTTAGTGATTCCCGTGGAAATAAAGTGGAGTTTCCAGTTGTACCCCTGCTGACTTCAGGGGACTGGGCTCCCTTTTTCCCCAGTTGCACTGTGTCTAGATAGTCGAAGTTCTATAAAGACCATATATATGTGCCCCCGGGGGAAGAACAAAATGATCAGTAATCATGGCTAATTTGTGGTCACCATTGCCTGCAACCTTCTAATAAGCATCGTGTTCAAAAATTACGACCAATCTTTTCACCAGCCCATAAGCAGACCTAATAGTTTTCCTCCATGTGACGCTATCTCAACATACGCTTGAGGGTTGTTATTACTTTAAATATGGCAGCTTTGTTTGCTGACATATCGAGTCAAATAAAGTGACCTTCATCGCCAAACAAAATTGAATTATGAAAATCGGGAACAGCGGCAATCTAGATTTGGGTACAATTTGCACAATTTCAGGCGTCAGTTTATTCTTGTCGAAATGCCAAATCAAACTAAACATTAAAAAACTTAGCTGCTGATAAAATTGTTGCCAGTTAAAAAAGTGTTGTCTGAGTTTGATACCGCTATAAAAAGAGTCTATATAATAACTTCTTTTGAAAATTTAATACATAAAATTTAGTTCAGGAATATATATTAAATATTATCTTGATATTTGTTACATTATGTAATATCTCAAATTTATATGTATTAAAATTAAGAATAATATTAAACTGACTTGTTGATAGTCAATAAAACAAAAACAATAAAATATTGATAATAATTATTTAGGTTTGCCATTTTCTGTAGATATTAATTCTAAGAAATTTAGCAACTTTTACTTGAAAGTAAATTTCACTGTCTATATTATTTCCTTTTTTAATTCCAACATTTCTTTCAAAGTCAATTTTGTCTATTCAATGTATTCGTATTAAAATTTTTTATAGAAATTAACTTTAAACGTTCCATTAAACTTCTAAATTATTACAACGATTTAATTTGAAACGTTAATTATATTTTCGTCATTATATTATTCGATTACAAATAACTGCAAAATTTTTTGTTATGCAAATATTTTAATTTATTATTGTATAAATTAGTCATCGTTAATTTTCAAGCAAAAAGTTTTTTCTGTATTAGTTTTAATTTTTATTATTATTTTTATTTTTATTTATATGAGTAAGCTGTATAATAACAACGTGATCATTAGATTTTACATAAGCACTTTTACTAAATTCTACAAAAAATATTGTATTTATAATTGCTAATCTGTATAAATTATGCAACACAATTATCACAACTTTTTTGACATTTTTATTTTTGTTTTAATTTTATTTTTATTTGTTTTTTTTTTTTCAAATATAATTTAGATAAATCAAATAAATGATTATATAAATTCTCAACTGTAATCAAGTCGACATAATATATTTATATTAGCTAAGAAAAAAATCAAACGATGCATTCATTATCGTTTGAAAAAGTCTTATTCCAAAAATGTAAATAAAGTACATTATTGTTTTAATCGGATTAGGGGTAAAGTACCTAAACTTACATCCCTTATTTTTTTTTTGTATGTCAGCATTTTAATTTTTTATGCTGGTTCCGATTCTTTGTAAAAATGTGAAAGCCAGGGAACTAGCATTATGGCAGCAGCCCCAAATGGAGTATAGTATTTCTTATGTCATTTAAAACTACTAAGGCTTGCTTCTTTTGCGATCGGAAAAATAAGCTTGTTCCACCAAACATCTCATTGAACATTAAAACCAAGAATATTGAAAGCTTTTTATTTTTTAATACGACTATACCTGAGTCCTGTTCACAAAACTCCTTTGGGAGATTGCCAAAAAATCCTGATTAAATTTATATATACCACTTTTTTATATTTTATTATATACTAGTCGATTCTATTCGATTCGGCTCGATTCTATTCGATTCGACTCGATTCAATTCGACTTGATTTTACTTGATTCGAGTTGATTCTACTTGTTTCGACTTGATTCTACTCGATCGACTCGATTCTACTCGACGCGATTCTACTTGACTCGATTCTACTCGACTCGATCTACTCAACTCGATTCTACTCGACTCGATTCTACTCGACTTGATTCTACTCGGCTCGATTCTACTGGACTCGATTTTACTCGACTCGATCTACTCAACTCGATTCTACTCGACTCGATTCTACATGACTTAATTCTACTCGACTCGATTTTACTGGACTCGACTCGATTCTATTCGATTCGACTTGATTCTACTCTTTTTGACCCGATTCTACTCGATTCTACTAGATTCGACTTGATCCGCCTCGATTCGACTACATTCTATTCGATTTTACTTGATTCCACTGGATTCTACTTGATTTTTCTCGATTTAACTCGATTTGACTCGATTTAACTCGATTCTATTCGATTCGACTCGATTCTATTCGATTCTATTCGACTAGATTCTATTCTATTCGACTCGATTCTATTCGATTCGACTCGATTCTATTCGATTCGACTCGATTCTATTCTATTCGATTCGACTCGATTCCATTCGATTAGACTTGATTCTATTCGACTCGATTATATTCGATTCGACTCGATTCAATTCTATTCGATTCGACTCGATTCTATTCGACTCGATTCTATTCGATTCGACTTGATTCTATTCGATTCGACGCGATTCTATTCGATTCGACGCGATTCTATTCGATTCGACTCGATTTTACTCGATTCGATTCAATGTTACTCCATTCGACTCGATTTTACTCGATTCAACTCGATTCTATTCGATTCTACTCGTTTCCACTTGATTCTACCCGATTCGACTCGATTCTACTCGATTCGATTCGACTCGATTTTACTCTTTTCTACTCGATTCGACTCGATTCTACTCGATCCGACTTGATCCGACTCGATTCTACTCGATCCAAATTGAACCGGCTCGATTTGACTACATTCTACTCGATTTTACTCGATTCCATTCGATTCTACTTGATTTTTCTCGATTTAACTCGATTTGACTCGATTCTATTCGATTCTATGCGATCTCTTCTACTATATTCTGTTGCCAGGTATCCGCCGGGAAGGTGTACTACTTTCATAAAATATTCTACGTTCATATTTGGCTGTCGTGAACTAGACACGTTGCAAATTTATTATTGAAAAATATTCGATTAGCCAACGTGTTTTAATCTTTAAAACATTTTATCATAATCATTCATCGATTACTGGCGACGATAAGAAAGTTACGTGAAATTTTTGAGAGAAAGAAAGTGCCAACAAAACGCCCTATTTATCTTGCAGTAAAAGATTTCCAAGAAAGACGGTCTATAGGTGATAGGTCCAAGCATGGACCACAATGTACTGCATGAACGGCTTAAAACATTACTGCTGCTCAAGAAAGTGTTCAAAACAATCCATCAACCCTAAATTCAATGACGTGCTCAGAAGATTTATCTTTAAAGAACAACTTTGGCCACAAATATGCCTTTGTTTCCGTATAAGATTCAGTTGATACAAGAACTTCTTCCACAAGACTATTTACGCCGTCGAACATATGCCAATAGGATGTTGCAGCTTGCCCATGACAAATCACCAGGCACATTTTCATTTGAATGGATGTGTGAATAAACGGAATAGTTGGTTCTGGGGAATGGGAAAGCCTCAAATTATTCAACAGTCACCCTTGCATCCATTAAAAGTGACAGTCTGGTGCGCAATTTGGTCAGGAGGCATCATTGGACCTTGAAAACGGCGTAGCGGTAACTGTGAATGTGGAGCGATATCGTGATATGTTTAAAAAATTTTTAAATGCTACAACTGCATACATTGGGCTCGATTAACATGTGGTATCAACAAGACGGTGCCACATCGCATACAGCCAGGATTACAAGGGAATTACTGCAAGACCTCTTCCCACAAAAAGTTATTTCAAGAAATGGTGATGTTGATTTTCCTTCACGGTCGCCTGATTTGAGGGCTCCGGATTTCTTTTTATGGGGATATCTGAAAACCAAGGTTTATGCAAACTACCCAGAAATGCTTGATGAGCTCGAACAAAATATTCGTGATGAAATTAATGAAATACCGCATAAAATGTGCTCAAAAGGGCTCGCATTTGTGAGGCTAAAAGAGGCGGACATTTATCTCATAATGTATTCCATACATAATTGCCGACATTAAATAAAACATTTATCAATTATCAAGATCCATTCTCTTTCATTTAATCAAAAATTATAAACAAAGTAGTATACTCTCCCAGCGAATACCCGTTATTTTGTGTTATTCTATTCTATACAATTTACAGTCGGTGAACCTTTTGCTTTTACCACGGATATAAAACTTTCATGGACAGAACATATGTATGGACTAAATAACAGTTTTAAGCGTTGGAGTATTATTCAACAATGCTGATTTGTGCTCAACACGGTATATCAAGTTACAATTTTGTTTTAAATCTAGCAAAATGTTTAAAATTTTTAATTAATAATAATAACTAAATTAGATGAGATATTATTTTAACACATCATTGTGACAGCACTGGTGTTTATTTAATTTATTTAAGTGAATCATCATTTCATTAATTTACAAATTAAAGTTATTGATTGCTTGTTAAATATGCTAATATATTTTAAATTTTCATGCATATAAATTTAATTTATTGCATTAGTTGAATATATATTCTTTTTTAATTTAAAACATTTTAATGAATAATAATTTTTGTTTTTGTGCTGTAAAAATCACTAATACGTTTAAAGTTAATTGTGTTTAATTATCTAGAAATAGTTAACCTTATTTTTTTTTTCTAACAAAAATTAATAACAAAAAAACTAACTATTCAAAAATGCAACTTAATTAAAATAATTAGTTTTTTTTCTGTTTTAATTACAAAATTAAAAACAAATTTTTTATCCTCTAAAAAATATTAAAACGAACATGAAGTAACACCTTCACATTCAGAATAAGAAACCGCTTTTATCTTTTGCCTTTTAAAGGGCGAATTAAATATGTAAATTTCACCATAACTGAATAACATAATTAACACACTAGAAAATCTAATATAAAATAACCTTCAAGTTACTCCCTTCGTGCTAAAGAACTTGTGGTGATTTGTTGTAAGAGTAAAGGATAATGCTGGTTCCTCAATTCCGATTCTTTTCCTCAAGGAACCAAATATTTACTGAGCCAGTTGATAAGGCTAACTTTTGCCTGGTATATTTGCAAGTAATTCTTACTTGCCAAAAGCAGTCAACAACCGCCCGAGCTCGGCAGAGTAGCCGTCACTTTGGTATCAGTTATCTTGGTTTAATCAGACGTGTAAAAATGCAGTCAGATCAAGAGAGGAAGCTTTCAGTATCTGGCGTAGAAACGAAACCGCAGATACTGATTCGCTACGCAAAAGGGCGAGATATTCGTGTACCAATAAACTAAGGCCCTCAAAAAACCGTACGAAGAACGTCTTCGTGCTAAAATTTTGGCCATTTGTTAAAAGAGTTTTGACTGATGTTAGATTTTCAATTCCAACTCTTTTAAAAAATTACCAAATATTTACTGCAAGTAATTCTTATTTGCCACTGCCCGAGCCGAACAGAATATCCCTTGCTATGCCACAGATATTCTTTCAAGCTCGAGCGGTTAAAAAGCTTTTACCAGATTTTAACATCATCAAATCTCCTGAGCCGTAATAGGGTTCCAACACTTGCCTTGAAACAGTGCTCTGCGACGTTGTATAATACCGGTGACTTTTCATAGTGTTGATAGGTTGCTAATGTAATGCCGTTCCCTAAAGAAGGCGAGGCTAACAATCCTCAAAATTATCGCCCAATTGCAATTTGTTGTGCACTTTCTAAAGTGCTGGAAATTATGATTCATTTTCATCTTGTGAGTCCAGCAGCTTACTTAGCGGCCGGCAGTCTGGTTTTCATAGATGGCGCTCTACTGTCGACTATTAGAAAAATGGTGCAACTCCACACATCATTTTGGAGAGAGTAAGGTGGTGGCTCTAAATATTTCCAAGGCATTTGATGGAGGCATGATGCGCTTATATCAAACCTTGTTGCCTTTGGTGTCGGTATTAACTTCTCTAGATTGATAGCGAGTTTTCTGAGGAATCGCACTATACGATTAATTCCCCCCTGAGGGCACATTTATCGGTCTTTATAGAATACTTGACTATCTAAACCTGTGCTGCTGAGGGTATAAGGGAGCCCAGTCCCCTGAAGTCAGCAGGGGTACAACTGGAAGCTCCATGTTATTTCCACGGGAATCAGTAGCCAGCAGAGTTTCCTCTAATTGTCTTTTTAGATTTTTAGCTGTTTCGCTGTCTGATTATTGAGGTTGGCCTTTTTGGGAGTATCGAGGTGGTTGTGGTTTTGCCGCCCCATACAGGAATTGTTTTATGGTGGCCAGGATCATCTCACCTTTAATCACACCTACCTGGTGGAATGATCCAGATCCAGCGAGCATGCCAATCATGCGTTCTGGACAGGAGTTGGATAAACTCCAGCTCTTCAGCAAGGAGTAGTGGTTTGCAGCCCTGCTCTGGAACCGCTTAAATTGCAACTAGGAAAGACCTGTTGCTAGAATTAGTCTTCGGCTTCCTAGAGCGTGAATGGCGCTGCTTTTCATTCACAGTGGTTTGACCACCATCTGATTAAGCCCCACGGCCAGGTGCAGATGTAACTCATATCATGGGATGGGATTTCCTCAAACGAGTTGAAGATTAGTTCAGGGGTACCGCGAGGATCCGTTCTTTCTCCTACCCTATTAATTATTTTTCTAAATAACTTTCTTTATTAAACTTTCAACCCTATATACTCTTTCGCAGATGACAGCACCATTTACCATTCGTATTCATTTAGTATTAGACCGCACCACCTGGAGGTGAGTTCCAAAAGGCTAAATATAAATAATACGTTTAATCACGATCTAGCAACGTGTAGGATTCTACGTTGCCTGTTTACGCATAGATGTGTGTTCGGAAGTGATGTGGAATCTGTTATCATGAGTGATATAAATATTAAAGAATCGAAAGCTCTTGATGTTCTTGGCATGAGAAGACAGTGTAATGTTCAATGGACTAAGCACATCGTTTAGGTTGCTAAGGAAGTTTTCAAGTGCCTAGGTTTTCTAAAATGGCGTAAAAGATAACTCTCATGCATGTGCCAGGGCTTCAAAGTTTATTTTGCGTTTATTGGCAACAGTAGGGTATCCAGCTCTATTGATTCTCTAGATCATCGACTCAGTCTGGGTTGTATTTCACTGTTTTATCATTACTATAATGGTAAGTGCTTTAATAAAATTAGGGAACTTATTCCCATTACTCGCACGTTTTTATGTTTAACAAGCTTTTCGGTGAGGCCCTATCCATTTGTTCCATTCCGTTCCATTTGATTGACCTGTGAATTGCACTACAGGGAGAATTCGTTTGTTAGCAGAATAGCCCGTAGGTCTTTCCTTTCACTTTCAATAAAGGAAAGTTCAAATTAAATGTCCACAAACACTACATCCTCTTTCCTCCTCCCCATTACCTAATATCCTAGTTCTGGTAGAGTGCATTGCATGAGCGGAAGTCATTCCCTGCGTGCTGGTCCGGAAAAAAAGTAATTATTTATTCTGCTTCTTAGTGTCTGAATAATACGGAAAAAAAATAAATTTAGTTTGATAAACATTCACAAAAGGTTCACCTTCATGTCAAATCACACCTCTAGACCAGACGTCTCTTCATATGGTAGCACGTTAAGCATACGATGTCTTCTCAATAATTGCTGTAGGATTTTTAGAAGTCCAAATGCGGCAAATTTGCTTGACATATTCTGACAAGTGAAAATGGGTTTCGTCTGAAAAAATGATCTTTTTAGAAAAATCAGCCGGTTGTTTCTGAATGAATTGAGCGAATCTACGACGTTGGTGAATGATTGATCGGCTTCAATTCCTGTAGCAGTAGAACTTTATCAAATCCTTAAGCAAAATTCTTTGGATAACCGCAATTGGCTCACGGCTGTAATGTTTTCAGTTAAACGATCCGATCGAACACGTGTTAGTATTTGCACATTTTGTATCGAGCCTGTCGTTTCAAATTTAACAACCATATTCTTAATAGCGGTATCAGAAGGACGATTATGTTGTCCGAAAATATCACAAATTTTACGAAATATAAATTTAACAGAACCACGAATTTCGTAGTGTATTTTAATTATTGTAATGCCATTTTCGTGCGAAACTGAATTTATTGTAACAATAGTCAATGCATCGACTACGAATACGTCAATAAAATAAATGTTAAAACTATCATGCTATGGGTTATGCCACAATTCAAAAACAAACTTCTTGTTGAAAAGCCCAATACCTGATATACTGTTCGGTTCTTAAGTCGTATTTTTGCTATTGTATTAAAAATAATCTTTTCTTTTTTGGATTGCTAAATTTATTAGAATTAAAAAGATTCCAAATAAAATAAATATATAAAAACACAAAAAAAGTTCATTAAGGTGTATTTTAGAAATAAAGCCGTGGTAAATTTTGAATTGTTTAAAAAATAATAGTTGCAGTGCGCTTCAATACATTTACATCAGAAGACTCCTCTTGATTCAACATTTATTGTGTAATCCTGGCTTTGAAATTCGCAAAAAACAAAATAAATCATTTAAAATTTGATGACTTCAATATATAATAAGATTTCGATAAGAAGATGTGATCTGTTGTGAAATGAAATGTCAATTTGAATTAGGCATATTTTAATATGACATATGTCACGATAACAAATGAACTGTCAACAAATCTACAGAAACACTAAAAATATCACTATATTCGTGTGTATATAACAAATTAAATTGATATTTAAAGTGAAACTAAATAAAAATGGTGGCCGTAAAAAAAATGGTTTAAGTAAAAACAATAACAGAAAAGCATTTTCTTGTAAAATAATAATAATCACTGAATATTCCTTGAAAATTTAAATTTAAATCTAAGTTTCTTGTTATAAGTTCTTTCTGTTTCTTCTTTTTTTTTGTTTTTTTTTGTTTTTTTTTTTTTGAATAGTGTAACAACAGCTTGGCTAAAGGCTTTTCATTGCCTAAGCATAACCACTTTCTTTAATGATATTTTTATGCTGTGTGTGTGTGTTTCCTTTTTTAAACAATTCCATATTGACACAATTTATGGAGAATTTTAACGAACAAAAGAAATGCAAAGAACCTATCGAAGTAACTTATATGTTACGCTACACTAAATATATTGGTTACATAAATGATTCTTTCCATAGCAATTGACTTTTAAAAAAGAGACTGTTGGCATTATTTAAGTATTACAGTATTTACAATTGACAAATTAATTAAAATTTGGATATCTATCTGCAAATCCTGTATTTTATTTTCTTAAGAATTGGTTAAGATAGTTACTTTTGTAATAACAAATAAAATCTGCGTTGTCCTTCTTAGAGGCATTTAAAGAAGTTCCTTTTAAATTAGGTATTGAAAAGCCATTATCCAGATGAGCTTTGTTGTGATCTCCCCCAATTTTTTGGCATTACATGATACCAGAATCGCTTTTGTCTTAAATTTAGAGGTTCCTAAACAATTTACTAAAAAATTTTAACGTATTAATAGACGTCCTTTTTTTCAGGGACTGTGCTGTAGTCTGTCATTATCTCTATATGTGCACCCAAATCATACGTTAGTTCCGCCATACTTCATTTCATTTTTCACTCTCAATAGAAAAGTAAAGCTATCACGAGGCTTCCCGGATATTTGCTATAGAGACGTTTAATTTTTGTTTCTTATTACCATACCATGTGTGCATACTCACTTCATTTTTACAGCGCTTACAAACTATAGACCCAGTTTTCTATCACGTTTTGTAAAGAGCAGTTTGCAGTTTAATGGTTTCTTTTGTAAGAATTATTTATTTGCCTTGAAAAAGACCACCACGATTCATTTATTTAATACCGAATACTTTTTGCCTCACATTGTCTTCCGGGCAATTTTATTTTTTAAATATTTTTCTTGTACAAAATGTCTACAGATACTTTAAACCGTCTTGTTAGCTTCCAATGTCTGATATATAAATCTTTTAATTGCCTTATTTTTTGTTATTTGCTATCGTTGCATAACGTTATTGGTTAGCTCAAATTTAATAAAATAAAAGTAAAAGCTCAAAAAGAACTTAAATCTTTTTACAATTTCAAACTGAAATATTTAAGAGTCAATTAGTTAACGGAATCTTAGGAAAATGTATATATGGCTAACGTGGTCTACTTATGATACTTTGACCAATCTTTGACTTAACAAATTGATTATATAACAAAGACTTTTTACCTGTTATTTGCAAAATAACCGCTTACTTATACAGTAATAATATAATCACCCTACACCTACAGAAAATTTAATAAATATTTTGAATATTACATAAATAATTATTAATATTTGTAGCGGTCACAGATGGGAGCAAAAATATAGAAATATTTCAACACAGAAGTCATCCTTATCTTCACATTGTAAAAAATATAATCATCACCCAAAGTTTGATGAAGCATTAATATTAGATATAGAAAAAAACTATGAGAGACGTTATAAATGTTATAAATTGTTAATGTACCAAATGTAAGGAGAATAAATTTCAAAATAGATACATACAATTTAGCGCAGAATTATAGGTACTTAATTCAAAAGACACATAATTTGTTATAATTATTTCATAAGAAAAGAATTTGTTATTTAATTTTTATTTACTTGTTTTTTGTATGTTTAAAAATTTTTGAAATTTTAATTTTGTATGTATGTATGTGTGTATGAAGAAAATTATTTTATAAGTATTTGTCAAATGTTTTCAAAAAATTTTTTCAAATTGTTATAATTTTTAATTTTTTGTTTCTATAAAAAATAATTTCCTAAAGAAGTTTTCCACAGGAAAGCGAAATATTGAAAAAATATAGTGTTAAATTTATTTAAAAAGACCGCTACAAAAATTAATAATTATTTATTTATATTAAATTTTAATCTTTTCACACGGTCATTTAAATTATAACGATTTTATTTTTTATTTTTCTCTCAATATTTCGGTTTCCTGTGGAAAGCTTCTTCAGGAAATTATTTTTTATATTTTCAAAAACAAAAATTATAACAATTTGAAAAGAAAAAATTTTTGAAAAACATTTGATAAAACATATATAAAATAATTTTCTTCATACATACAAACATACAAAAATTAAAAATTTAAAATATTTAAACATACAAAAACAAGGAAACGGAAACTAAATAACAAATTCTTTCTTATGAAATATTTATAACAAATTATGTGTCATTTGTATTAAGTACCTATAATTCTGCGCTGAAGAAGCTTTCCACAGGAAAGCGAAATATTGAGAGAAAAATAAAAAATAAAATCGTTATAATTTAAATGACCGTGTGAAAAGATTAAAATTTAATAGAAATAAAAAAAAGGTCGAATAAAACTGAAAATAATTATTTATTTAAAAAAAGCGGTCGAATAACAATAATAATCAAATATTTTTAATATTTTTAAATATTTGACATTTATAGAAAACCAACTATAACAGACTCTATCATCCACAACATTTCGAACCACCCTGCTCTATTTATTTATTAATACTCAAAACCTGCACAATAAAAAACAATCTTATATTTAGAGTTCAGGAAAGTGGTATTGATAAATTAAGTTAAGACGGCAAATATACAGACTATACATATCCAGTCAAATTAGCTATAAATTAGTTATTAAGTTATTGCGTTTGAGGAAAGATATTCTAGAGACGTGATGTATGTATGAAAAACTGCCATTCATATATGTACATAAGAGAACAGTGTAAAGAAAGGAATTTAATCACTTTTCCTCCTTTATATAATTTTATGAAGAAATAAAAGCACACGTGTATTAAGGAGGTTGTTGAATAAAAATCCACATAGCTTTGAAGAAAGTTGGGAGACATTATCATATCTTCTCAATCCATAAACGTATCTAACGATATTGTTGTATTATACATTTAGCTTTCTTTTACTAGTAGAGTTACACTCTGCAGAAAGTCCACAACGGTAGATTAACCCATGAAAAAGTTAAAATTTTGCAGGATAAATTTTTCTGATGACCAAGGACACCTCAGCTTATTGTACGTCCAACCCACAAGTGAGTTAGTATGGTTTGTTCAAGTACGACTGTTATTGATTATTATTCAAAGGTTCTTGGCAGTATTTACAATAATTATTTTTTCGCAAACAGTTGCCCAGCAATAAGTTTTATTCACTTCCTTATTCAGTTTTGTAATATTTTTAGCAATGGAGATGACTGAACTGCTCAAATACAGCTGCACATCATCCTTGCAGTGGAAAAGCTGCTTAGATAAATCATTAGTATAAATAGAAAAATTAAGTGATCCTAGGATTAATCCCTTAACCAGCATAAACTAGCAGCATTTAGAGATATGATACACAGACTTAAGATAATCCCATTTACTACAGATAAGTAAAACAAATAACGAATAATATACACAATTAGCTAAAAACAACGACCACAAGCCCACTACTATCGACTAATTTCTTAGACAATACAACGGAAAAACAGGAACCAAGAAGACAAAGAGACAACCGCTACAACACGAACGGCACACTTTTACTTATACAGGATTCGAAATATATAGATTAAATAACCTTTTTCACAAAGAAGTTATAATCACAGCAAAAAACTTAGTAACACTCTGAGATATAATCTCAAGACATCGAGAAAACAGTTAACAAATTTAGTTCCACTGGTGTATACAGACTTATTTTTTTTTTTAAGAGAAGTAGCAATTCAGGCAACAATGCCTATTTAGTCAAGTACCGTGCTACATTCTTTAGGAAAGGGATAGAGAAGAGAAAGTAGAAGGATAGTTATGGAAATTAGCTGCCCTATAAGACAGCTCAGTGACCAGTGACTATGCTTTCATCACTGATCAGCCCCACCAACAGTCAATTTTTATTTGTAGTTAAAAAAAATCAAGGTCTTTGTTGGGAATCGAACCCACAACTCCCAGTCATGTAAGCTAGTACACTACCTACTAGCTTATAGGGACACAGACTTATTTTTAACTGAAAATATGCTTATATAGGACAAATTTGAAGAATAGTAAAAACAAAATTTAAAGAACACATTACACTCATTCAAACGAAACAGAGAAGACTCCAACTTTGCACTATATCTTGGCAATCACGCACCAAGGTAAATAGATGAGTGTATGCCATTACTACATCCTAGCATAAAAGGATGAAAACTAGACATTCTTAAAAATATGAAAATCTAAAAGGAAAACTTTTAAACGAATATGTAAACACGAGCTCAGACACAATTTTTACATCACTAAAATTACTCATACACTCTAACAAACGAAAAACATCCTCAGGCGGACACACCGACTTGAATAATAATGAAAGATGGAAATATTAGATTAGTCCCGCATAAAATGCTAGCGGTGGCGGGCAATTTACTGTATGAGTAGGTATGTCCCTAAGGAAAGAAGTACCTAAACCCGAACACTGACTCACCAAAACAGTCTAGAAGATGGCTAGATAACGATGTCATCAAATCGAAAGCGCTGGCCGATGATACCGAACACTGATGGTTTGCACCAAAAGAAATTACAACAATATTTTTAATCAAATTGATTTGTTTTTATTTAAAACAACAGAATTAGTGGTGTCAGACAAATATTAAAAAATGCTAAAAATAAATTCATGAAGAAGAAAATTTGCAATTTAGTATTATGGGCTAATAAATGTGCTATTTAAGAATATTTTTTATTGTTATTTCATTTTACATCATTGTCCAAGCAAGCTTGTGGGGTCAGAAAAAGTAAATAAATTTCAGTATAAATCAATTACTAAGTGATAGCAATGGCGAATTCATTATAAGAAGCACTTTACATTTAGTACTACGGCATAAATTAATGAATTTGCCACTTGTTTTATCTATAATAGATTTATTTCCTATATGGCTGTGTTATCTTAGACAAAATTTCAAAATTTTTATTATTTAAATAACCAACGTAGCGTACTTAAAGAAAAAAAATTACAAAATGGAATAAAAATTCCAAAAAGTACCAAGTTGAACAAATACATATGAACAGCAGCTGACAAGTACAAAACAGGCAAAAAAGCGAAAAATAAATAGAATATACAAAAATAAGATTTTTATGTAAAGCATAAGAAGAAGAACAAACAAATATTGCTAAAAGACAATATTTTTACAATTTTAAGATTCATAAAAAAGGGAATAATAAAAAAAAAACAAGAACTGATAAAGCCAATATATAAAGATATCAAAGCGTATTTCAATGTAGCTTATGATGACAACTCTTTTCCGTTGTAATCTTATTATTTTTCTCTTTTCATATTTTGTTCTGCATCTTGATTTTGCTTGTTAAACTTATTTTATTCTATTTGAAATTAAAATGAAAAAAAAATTTTAAATTTTTTGTTTTCTTTTTGTTTTTAGTTAAAAAGAGATTCTTAGGAACTTAAAAAAGCCTTGAGGTTACTTGTATGCTAGAATCCATATTTGTTGGCTTTGCTTTGTACTCGTGTGTGATATGTTTTGCACATGTATTTGTGGAAGTTAGAAAACATTTAAAAGTCTCTATAAATTAAGGTTTTTTAATTGTTTCATTTTGAAAGCTAAATATTTGTTAATGGTTATTTCTCTGGCGGCTTAAGTGTAGGATTGCATGTAAAAAATGGTGGGTAAATTTGTTTTCAGGATAGTACGTAGGTAGCCTTAAAAGTTTTCGCTTAAACATGAATTGCTTTCAAAATTATTTAAGAAAAATAAGTCTCTTTTTGGTTATTGATTTCATAAACTTTAGCTAATCAGGCCTAATATGTTTTGTGCCAATAAAAAAACTTTTTTTTTTTTATTCCACTTCTACCCAACGTTTCGTCAGTTCTTTGTTGACTTCCTCAAGGGCTTCGTCTATTTTAAAATTAAAATCTTATATTATTACAATTAAATATACCAAAATAAATTAAATTAATTGTAATAATATACGATTTTAATTTTTAAATAGACGAAGCCCTTGAGGAAGTCAAAAAAAATTGACGAAACGTTGGGTAGAAGTGGAAGAAAAAAAGTTTATTTATTGACACAAAATATATTAGGCCTGATAAGCTAAAGTTTATGAAATCAATAACAAAAAACTCTGAATTGGCCAATGAATACAAACAAAAAAATAAGTCTCGTTCTAGTGTTTATTTTCTTTAGTGTTTTAAATGCCGCACTGCACAGTGGTTTAAAAACATTTTTTTTTTGGAAATAATTCGTTAGCTAATGAACCACTTAATGTCGTAATTAAATTTCACAGAGGCCAAGTAGAGATATTTCTGAATGAAGTTACGAGCGATCAGCCTCGTAAAATATAGGGGGGCTTCTGGGTATGCCGCCAAATTTGGGTACCTAAGCCATAATTTTTGGAAAATTTCCTAAGAAGTTTATTTATTACTCAAATGTTTTAGAACTTAAGTAGGCCTTGAAAATATCTACAAAAAAACGTACATGCGTGTCTAGGCTACGCCTCATTTAGTTTGGAGGAAAATCGAGGTAGAATTTTCTTTTTTTTTTTTATTTTTACCCGACCGTAGTATTAGTACCTTAGTATTTTTAGTACTTATTTATGGTCAGATTGCAATTCTTAGATATTGGCTGTATTGTTGATAAAATTTGCAATAGAACAGTAGGATCATTAGGATATCTTAAATGGTTAATGAGCTACCGAATTATTTCCAAAACTAGAACCTCTTCAAACCACTGTGCATTGTTGGATTCAATTAATTATTAATAATTTTTACTATACATGGGCCATAATTTCAAATTCCAATCCTTAGTAATATAACATATGCTATCTTTCCTGTATCATTAAATGCTAAAATGTTTAAACTCCCTAAAAAATTACTCGGCATTGATCTTGTCAAAGGACTTTATTTAGAATAAAAATATTTCGAAGTCTAAAGCTACGTTGATGTTAAAAACTAAAAGGTGTTTTTTAAGCTAGATAGAACTTTAAATTGTAAAAAGTGACACGAAAAATGAAATTTTGATGAAACATTTTTTTTTATTTGTTTCAGTATACTCTGACAAATCATCATGAATAGACTCTCGCTTGAACAACGCTACGAAATTATCCAAATTTACTTTGAAAATCAGTCGTCGATTCGCGCAACTTATAGACGACTTCGTCATTTTTATGGCGTACATAATCGTGCATCTGAACAAGCCATTCGTCGAACTGTCGATAGATTTCGTACCACATACTCTCTAGAGGATGCAATAACACCAACACGTCGAAGGAATGTGCGTACTGAAGAGAATATCGCCGCTGTAAACGAAAGTGTGGAAGAAGATCCAAATTTATCAATTCGTCGTCGGTCGCAGGACCACTACGTGGAAAATTTTGTGCAAAGATCTCGGCCTACACCCGTATAAGATCCAGCTGGTGAAGGAATTGAAGCCACGAGACCATTATATGCGTCGTTCTTTCGCCGATTGGGCTCTAGAGCAGTTGGCAACTGACCCGTTGTTTTATCGCAAAATTGTGTTCAGCGATGTGGCGCATTTTTGGCTTAACGGGTTTGTTAATAAGTTAAATTGCCGCATATGGAGTGAGACCAATCCACAACAGACCCTACAGACTCCATTACATCCAGAAAAATGCACCGTTTGGTGCGGTTTTCACGCTGGTTGCATCATCGGACCTTATTTCTTCAAAAATGAGGCCGGAGCTCGCGTTACGGTCAATGGAGATCGTTACCGCACCATGATCAATGATTTTTTGTTCGAAAATATGGATGACATTGATCCGGACGAGATGTGGTTTCAACAGGATGGCGCTACGTGCCATACAGCGAACGCAACCATCGACTTATTGAAATCAAAATTTGGCGATAAGTTGATTTCGAGAAATGGACCTGTCAATTGGCCTCCAAGGTCGTGCGATTTGACACCACTCGACTATTTCCTGTGGGGCTACGTGAAGTCACTGGTTTATGCTGATAAACCAGCAACAATTGACGCCTTGGAGGACAGCATTGTTCGTGTTATTCGTGACATACGCCCAGCAGTGCTCGAAAAAGTGGCCCAAAATTGGACGTTCAGAATGCGCTTCGTCAAGAACAGCCGCGGTGCCCATATGCCCGAAATTATTTTCAAATATTAATGTCACGTATTGATCCTTCGAATAAAAAAGAAATTTTGATTACAATTTAATTTTTTGTGTTATTTTTTACAATTTCAAGTTCTATCGGGCTTAAAAAAACACCCTTTATAAAGGGAAGTAAAGCTAACAGTTTTGGTAATCGAAACATCCATTCTTTTGTATATTTTGTATACAAAAGAATGGAGTTTCTCTTTATTAATATTAATTCTTTGATTTTGTTTTTTTTCATATATTTTTGTTAAAAGTATGTTTAGTTAAAGACTCCAAACATTCGCTTGGAAATGCTGGAAACCAAAATTTTTCAGGGCTTCTGGTTAAATAAAATATCTTTAAAAGTAAGAGATAAATAAATTTACAAATAACAAGAAGAGCATAGAGGTCAGGGATGGATAACTAAGGAAAACACCGATTTAGTACCGTATCAATTTCTTTCTCTTTGCTAATTTTAGGGTAGCACCCTTTCTTACTATTTGCTTCTATATTCGGTTCATTATATTTTCTTAGCATACACGCAATTAAAAGACACATGATTGAGGCAACTATAATTTAAGAGAAACATATAATAATTGAATACAACCATGAAATGGTTGTAATTTCTTAATTATAATATTGTTATTGCATTTCTTTCGTGTCTAAAGTTAGAGGTTGTTGTAACTGCAAATAATCATATATAATTTTCCTGTGATACTTTGCATAATTCTGTGTTTGTCAAATTTCTTACTTTGCGACTTCTTTCCTTAATTCTCTCCCACTCTTGTTTACTAAATATTCGCTAATACAAACTTTCACAGCAATTTTTGCAACACTACTATGTTATTTCGAATGCACTTCAACTATTCGTAGCCGTCCAGCTTCCCACAAAATTAAATTTGCGATGATCGGTCTTAATAATCAAGCGCTTTATACCAGTTTTTGATATTACAAATACAGTAAGACCTCTACGCTTGTGTTCTGTATTGACATTACATTAAGATTTATACATAAACACCTAATTCGCGTTTTTAGAGAACTCAACCTCTGTGGCTTCTCAATGAAAATTATTGTTCTTTACCCTGCTATCGCTAGTGGGACTTGAATTGTTTAAAAAATATATACATATCTAAAGGAATACAATAGTTGAACTTGCACATATGCAGACACTATAATTATTAGCTCTTTGGATAGACATGTAAAGACTTGTCAAATCTTTTTTAAGTAATAATATTATTGTTAATGGCAACAATAATTTTATGTTGAAGATATAAACATTTAATAATAAAATATGATTCTAACATGATAAAAGTTAAAAAAAATAATTAAAGTTAAAACCAGGCTACGGAAATAAACAAGACGTAACGTTTGCTTTTTGTTTTATTTGTTTTGATTATTGGTTAATTGGAAATTAAAAGGTTTTCTAAAGTAATAAATTTTGAAATAGTTCAAAAGTTCTACGATGTCTTTGTTTAACCAACCCTCGTATAAATTTTTAAAAATCTTATGGTCAAAATTAAAAGTAATTTTGTTGTTTTTCTAAAAGTAATGTAAAAAAAAATAAAGCCATTAAACGGCACTTAAAATTTGTAGAATAACTGTCAAGTTTTCCAAAATTTATAGTTTAAGAGTTTACAATTTTATCTTATAAAAATGTGCTACTTAAAGCATTTTCCTTTATCTTCTTTTTATTAATTGTCTAACTGCTCGTACTTTTGGATAAAATAGCAACAGCAAACAAAAATTATTGCTTAAAATCCATTAAAAAAATGTATTTCATACTCGTATGTATTTTTATTTTACAGCACACATATGTTTTGACACATTAACATTAACATACATTTTTAATGTTGCTTGGAATATAGACCCAAATACAACTATGTGCTTGTGTTTGTTGTGTGAATAAATGTTAAGTTTTAATACTTTTGTGTGGAAAAGCTGAGAAAAGTGTAAAAGCCCTTGATGATGGTATTCAGCCAGCCAGCCAGCCAGCCAACCGCATACCCAGCCAACTAACATATGTACGCATTTGGCTTTGTACTTAAGACAAATCATTACATTTGTTATGTTTTTAGCTTTTAAATGCCGTAATTGTTTTTAACTTTTTCTTCTTATTTGGCTATATGTGAGATATTTATTTTTTATTTATCCCCCTGTTGTTGCTTCTTTATAAGTTATGGCCATTTCTTTTTTTTTTTTTTGTTTATTTCAATGAAAAATAAGCGGATGTGGACTGTTTCAATGTTCGCTGAGGAAAAAAGTCTTTTCTTTCTAAGAATTCCAAGCGATTCTATGTTTTGTTTTGGATATTGGCAGGCTGTGCTGGCATGCTGCACATATGAAAACGACATAATTATACTATGATCACGAGGACTAAATTATGTTTTTTTTTTATTATTTTGTCAAACAAATTCTAGTTCTTGTTACGATAAGAAAATTGTTGGTTATAATAATGCCCTTGTTTATCCTCACAGTAATGTAAAGGATGCTTTTAATAGAGGTATAGAATTTTGAAATATTTTATTTTTAAGATGAATTTTTCAAAATTGGTATGAAATTCACTTTATTCTAATGATAATCTTCTAGCATTAATTAATTTTAATATGACTTCTCGCATATGATCGCCGCAAATTTGTGGCAAGCCTATGCTGCATAAAGGCAAACGATATGATTATACCATGATTACGAGGACTGAATTATATTTTCTGTATTATTTTGTCAAGCAATTTCGAGTTCTTGCTACGATTAGTAAATTATTGGAAATAAATCGTCAGTAATGATTTTTGCCTGGTTTATCCTTGCAATTTTTCAAGGGTTTGTTTTTTTTTTGTATAGAGGTATAGAATTTTAAAATGTTTTATTTAAAAGATGAATTTTTTAAATTGCTACTTTATATATATCCCCACAGAAAATAGTGCAATGGAATTAAGTAGCAGAATCTTGTAGACAAATTCACGGGTCCGAAACCTAAGACTGTATAGTTATCAAATCCTGATCATAGTTCACTATATCTTTCTGACTAGTATTGTTTTTAAAGATATAAGGGTCTGCCAAATAAATTTTGTTTTTTTTTTTGGTTTTTTCAAATTTCGTTTTTTATTCGAAAGTAAAATTCTACCGGTAATAATGGAAAACAATTTCATTCAAATGGCTACCTCTGCTGGCCATGCAGTAGCTTACACAATCGGTCCAATTTTTAAAGACATTATCGATTGTGTGCAGCCAATGGCTTCACGAATATTGTCTTTTAAGGCGTCAACTATCTCTGGCTGGTCGGCGTATCACTTATCATTGACGGCGCCCCATAAATAATAGTCGAACGGTGTCAAATCGCAGCTCCGAGGTGGCCAAACGACATCAGCTCTGCGACTGGTAATTGCCCCTGTAGGCAAGTAGGTAGTGTACTAGCTATTTAGTGTGGTGGTTGTGGGTTCGATTCCCAACAAAGACCTTGGTTTTTTTCACTACAAAAAATAAAAATTGACCGTTGGTGGGGCTGCTCAGCGATGAAGGCATAGTCACTGGTCGCTGTGCTGTCTTTTATACGGCAGTTAATTTCCGACTATCCTTCTACTTTCACCACCTGTTTCATCTCTTCTCTATCCCTTTCCTAAAAGAATGTAGCACGATACTTGACTAAATAGGCATTGTTACCTCTTATAAAAAAAAAAAACATCGAGTGTAGCTTCGGCTGTGTGGCACGTAGCGCCGTCCTGTTCAAACTAAATGTTGCCAATATCCTCCTCTTCAATTTTTGTGAACAAAAATTCCTTCAGCATGGCCCGATAACGATCGCCATTGACTGTAACGGTCCCTCCTTGCTCATTTTCGAAGAAAAATTGTCCAATTATGCTTCCGAACCAAAATCCGCACCAAACAGTGACTCATTATGGGTGCGTCGGCTTTTCAATGTATGCGTGCGGGTTTTCTCTGCCCCAAATGCGATAGTTTGCTTGTTTACATACCCGCCAAGATCAAAATGAGCTTCATCTGAAAAGATGATTTTTTTTTGCAAAACCGGCATCTTCTGTAAATCGATCGCAGGCCCCCTTAGCGAAGCGAAAATGCACTGGATGGTCACTTGGCTTCACTTTTTTCACAAGATACGGAGCTGACGTTGCTTCTCTTCTTCCAAAATCCGTACGCAATTTTCGTACACATTCTGCAACATTGCCATGATTTTCAAAGTAATGTCGAAATATTTCCCGGCTTTGTTCAAGCGTATACACAACCGTATTCGTTCAGCGGAAGGATACAACTAATTTTCTGTCAAATTAAATATGAGCTAAGTGTTACCATTCACGAAATAAGCACTAATTGAAAACAAAAAAAAAAAAAAAAACGTTAGATGGTGGACTCTTTACATGCCAGTGATTTTACCAGCCCATAAAGTATACCAAACAATCAGTTTTTGTAACGTTCACTCAATATTGAATTGAGGATTAGCATCACTTCACATGCGAGAGTTTTGTTTATTAACGCATCCACTCAAACAAAAGTGAGCTTCATGCTAAGCAAAATTCTGTCATGAAAATTGGGATTAACATTCAATCCAAACTACATTAAGCTAAAAGTTAACAAAATGGAGGACAGTTAAAAAGTGTTGACAACTTAAGTTTCTATACTTCTGAAACTGACAATCTGTCAGTTTAAATAGTAGTCAATGTCCTTATCTAGTAGGCTTCATGTTTCAAGTATCTAACAAAGTTGACCGATATTTAATGGTTACACATTTAGTTTTTTGGTCGGACCGGCTCTTCAAATATTCAAGGGCAGTACAAGTGATAATAAATGTCTATGCCAGTTCTTTCTGAATAGTGCCATCGCTTATTATTGAGTCATTTTAAACTCTCTTTGATAGCTTTTAAGGTATTTTGGGATTTTTATTTGCCGTTTAGCGTTAGTGTGCAGTATTTAACAGTTATAACTTGGGCATTTGGAACAGATATTTCGAAGTATAAGTGGCACTTTTGGCAAATACCGGCTGATGGCAGTCGATACATTGTCTGCATTTGTGAATGCATCTTGTTTTTATAATAATTTTTGCTACCATTTTGCCTTTATTGCTTTGTTATCAACTATTTGAAATTTTTCGAGTAAAAAATTAACTGTTTTTCTTAACTAATACTTTCAGATGAATTTTTAATAAAAAAGTTTTTCTTTTGAAGAAGAAGAACAAAAACCAAACTACAAATTATTGTGAACATTAATTACACAAATTGTCACAGTGTGTTTTTATTAGTTTAACACATAAAAAGTTTGATTTTAATATAAATGGGAATTCTTGGATGTTATTTACAAAATGAATTCCTTATTTTTTAAAAAAATATATTTAAAATTTAAATAGTTTAACATTCCAAAATTAATATATATGAATGTTTATTCAAGTTCAAACCAATACTTTTGCATAAGATTTATTTTTGTTGTCAATGGAACCACACAACATATTAAGTATAAAATCAAAGGTTCTGGGAAGGAGGATAGAGGGAGTATTTTTTGTGAATATTTGTAATAGATTATTGCAAGTTTAAAAGTGATAGAAAAGTTCTCTAGAGGGTCTTTATTCTATTAAACAAATTGTTGGGCTAAAGAGCGAATTTTCTCTGTAATGCTTAATCGATTATAAAGAAATTGGCTTTGGATGAAGAACGTGTTGGGTGATTTCATCAGATCAAATTTCTTCGTAGTAGCGATAAAAGAGTGAAATACATCTCACATTGTGTCGATGTTCCAGTTAGTAAAGAGGTCTGGATATCTTAATGTCACCGACGAGCCTTTTCGCTTTCTTCTGCATGTGGTCGAGTAACTCTAAATTAGTCTTTAAAGCACCGGGCCATGCAAAGAAATTGTATGCTATTTTCGGTCTGAAAAAGCTGGCGCAGAAAGTAAGAGAATCAAACTGATTGAAGTATCCATTCGACTATTTTAGAAAATCTTGTTCCATTAAAAATTGTGTTGTATTATCAGGACGAGAACATCTAGCGCTTTTAATTCCCTAATATTTGTATCTGCATCATTTATAACTACAGATGATGTAACACTGGGTTTTCAGAATGTTAAATTGAACCTTGTTCGCTAAAGCCCCATTTCGAAATTACCAAAATATCGTGATTAAGGATAGCATCTAATAGCAAAGTAAATGTGAGTGCCAAATGCCCTTATACTCTGCGAAAGAATCGTGTGGTATTTTTTAATTTCCCTTGCAAACTTTCGATAAACTCTCACCAATAACCACTCGAATAATGTAAATAACTAATGTTATTATAAATTGGAAAAAGCTATCACCGATACTACAGGCAACAATTATTAATACACTTAATCAAACACTTTGGAATATCATCGTAGCATCATTTTACTGCAAATTAAAATAAATAAAAAAAAATTAATCGAGTAACACGAGTGGTTAAAAATAGAAAATTTTTGATTTTTATTTAAATTCGAAAATAAGTAACAACCCATAACAGCCAAAGCAATAAATGAAAACCTCAAAATATAACAAATTGAAATACAACAAACAACAAATGTAAATAGTAAAGGTTCACACATGGCAATTTATTTGCTCAAATTTTGAGTTTTTAGAACAGAGAGATAAGAGGAATGGAAAAGGGAACATACTCATTTATTTCTGTTTGTTTGCCATTCGCAGTTTTCATTTCTTTTTTTTTTTTTGCCGCAGATTGATTTTTGACATTTCTTTTCGTTGTATCTACAAAGCGAGAAATTTAAAGATAAAGAGAGAACAAGAATTGCTGGGCCAAATTATTAGTGTCTGAACACTGCAGCGATTTTAAAAGAAAACTGATGTTTTCGTTGAGTTGAGTAATTTTATGATGCATAGCAGGGAAGAACAGGAGTAAGATATGTGAACAATAGTTTTGAATGGCTGAACACGCCACGGGAAAATGGACGCAAACGATTCTAGGGCAACATATTGGAATGTCTAGGAGGTTTCGTGGGCCGTTCTCCTTTTGTATGGTGCAGCTGAAGCGGCAAGTGGTAAGGAGACAAAAAAAATTTGTTGGACGAATTAAAATGCCGGTGAAAATATATTAAAAAGAAATAAGTGACATTAATTTATTCAAAAATTGTAGAAGTGTGAAAATTTAAAAACAGAAGAATAAAAGAAAGAAAAAAAAAAGGGGAAAATTCAAAATAATTAAACAAAAAAAAAATTGAATTTAACTGAAGTAAAAACCACAGCGGTCGTTTCCAACGTGGGACTCATCGGCACAAGTGTCGTTAGCGATTTAGTGGTAAACACAAAGTCCAACTGCCGATGTTGCCAACACATTCGATATAAAAAAAAATCAAGAAATTGGTGATGTATTTTAAAACAAACAACATTAACTGTTCATTGGAATCGTAAAATTTTGTCCTAATAATTGGGTAGAGAAAAAGTCTACCGTTTGCTAGTCGTAACTTCCTTTAATGGAAATGATCAGTTACTTGGGATTCCAACAATTTGTACCGGCACGGAAAAGGAACAGGGTATAATTATTTCCAATTTGCGGTACTACAGCATTCAATGTTAGGCGTAAGCAGGGTGCATGCATACATTTTCTATCTTAACCTTGCCGGTTTGGTGGTCCCAGTGTGCAATTATTCAAAAAAATTTAGAGAAAAGTGGGTAGAAATTTTGAAAAGTTTAGAAAAGCGATATGAAAGATATAGTTGAGTTTGCTATCAACAACCTAAAGGAAAGACATCATCCGGGCGACTACAGAGAACTTCTCCAGTTAGCTTTAGTTTTCATTAAGAGTTGTTGCCTAAGTTAGCATTCCGAATGCCTGTGCCTTTCATCATGAGCGTAAGGTGCCCCTATAGACTGGTAGATAGTGTACTAGCTTGTAAATATGGGGGTTGTAGGTTCGATTCTCAACGAAGACCTTGGTTTTTTTTTCACTACAAAAATAAAAATTGACTGTCAGTGGGGCTGCTCAGCGATGAAGGCATATACACTGGTCACTGTATCGTATTATACGGCAGTTAATTTCCGACTATCCTTCTACTTTTACCACCTGTTTCATCTCTTCTTTATCCCTTTCCTAAAGAATGTAGCAAGGTGCTTGACTAAATAGGAATTGTTGCTGTCTGAGTGCTACTTCTCTTTAAAAAAAAAAGGTCGTTTACACTTCAAAAATATTTTTGTTTAGAGAACACTTAATATTAAAAATCCATTGGTTAACTGTAATCCACTTTTTTTTGTTTTTTTTTTCGTTCAGACCATTATTCATTATCCCTACTCATGCAATGCATTGTACCAGAACTAGGAAATCAGGTTACGACGGAGGGGGATGAGTTAGTAGTGTTTTTGGACATTCGATTGAATTTTAGGAGTGAGTTTATTCCACATACGAACTGTTCTGCTAAAAAAAACGAATTTTCCCTGTAATGCTTTGTGCGATTCACTGACAACAAATGCATGTGCTCTCAACGAAAATCGACTCAAAACGCAAAAATAAAAAATATACGATTACCAGGAACAAGTTCCCCTTATTTTGTTAGAGCACTTACCATTGTAGTAACGATAATACAGTAAAAATACAACCTACATTGCGTCGATGCTCTAGGAAATCAATACAGTTGAATACCCTACCGTCCGCAATGAGCCTCTTGGCCCATTCCTGTACGTGGCCGAGCAACTCCAAAATAAACTTTTGGTCGCCTGCCTATACATTAGAGTTGGATTCCATGTTTGGACCGATAAAGGTGGTATGAATAGTACGAAGATCGCGTTTACCCCCCGGGGTCTTTGGAGAAAGCAACAACTTAGACCTGTGCAACTGGGGGAAAAAGGGAGCCCAGTCCCCTGAAGTCAGCAGGGGTACAACTAGAAACTCAACTTTATTTCCACGGGAATTAGTAAGCCGCAGAGTTCGTTATTTGTCTCTTTAGACATTTAACTGTTCTCTGATTAATTATTGAGGTTGGCCCCTATATGAGAGTATCGTGGTGCTTGTGATTTCGCGGCCCCATAACAGTTTATGGTTCTATGGTGGTCGGGTTCATTTCACCTTTAATAATACCTACCTGGTGAAATGTTCCCAGATCCAGTGGGCATGCTAGACATGAGTTGTGGACAGGAGTTGGATAGTCTCCAACTCGTTAGCAAGGAGTGATGATTTGCAGCCCTGCTCTGGAATCATTAAAGTTGCAACTAGGAAAGACCTGTTGCTAGAATTAGTATTCGGCTTCCTAGGACGAGCATGACGTCCCAAATTATGAAGTGGTTTGACCACAATCTGATTAAGACTACATAGTCAGGCGCAGATGTAAATCTAATCACACAGTACGAAGATCGCAAAAGTCAAGTATGTCTTACACCATTTTAGAAAACCGAGGCAGTGGAATGCTTTTTTAGAAACCTGAAAAATGTGTTTAGTCCATCTAATATTACACTGAATTTTCATGCGAAGAACATTAAGAGGTTCCGATTCCGTAATACCTATATCACCCATAGTAATAGATGCATAAAAATAGAAAAACTTAATTGAAAGGTTTTGTACATAAACACCGTTTGTATGGATATTGTTGGGCATTGGGCATGCAGCAATAATTTAAGGGAGAATAAGCCATGCCTCCCCGTTATGCGATACGAACAAATTTCTCCGAAGCTTATTTTCGCGATGTAAAAAATATTTTGAGATGGAGTTAAAACCGACTTACTATCAGATTAGATAGATATGCAGGATGCTGATAAAAAATTTAAAAATAACTATTTTCTACCGACAGTCACTTTTTGAGAGAGGTACAACGGCCTCCTTTCCAATTCGGTTTGTAGTTTGGTTGTCTATGTGACAAAGTTCTCTAGATCCACAAAAGTTATATTTAACTTTCTATGTGCTGTTGTACGCCCACTTTTTCAATTCATTAATTTTTATTTTCGATTTTTTGCACATTGGGTTAATTGTGTGCAGTTTCAATAGTTTGCCTATTAGAGTTTTTAAGCTTAGAGTTAATCTTTATAATTTGAATGGGAGTTGCAAATGACCACTACATTAATTCAACCAGTTATTTGTCGAACTGTAGAAATTGAAAGTAGATTTTTCTATATACAGTGCATTTTTTTTTTTTTTTTTGAGGTAAAGAACTTTGAAAGGGATTACAACAAAAATGATTTTTTTTAAATTAACAAGAAATTTACTTTACTTATTGTCCTCCAATTAGTTTGATTGTACCGTTCTGAAGAGCATCGTTTTTAAGAAGTCACATACCAATTATTCCACCAGCCAAATATGTACACCAAACAGTCAGTTTTTGTGGAGGTAATGAAGTCTTAGTATGGAAATTTTGTTTTTTTTTTTTTTTGTTATTAAAAAGAGAAGTAGCACTTCAGGCAACAATGCCTATTTAGTCAAGTACCGTGCTACCTTCTTTAGGAAAGGGATAGAGAAGAGATGAAACAGGTGGTGAAAGCAGAAGGATAGTCGGAAATTAACTGCCGTATAAAGACAGCCACAGCGACCCGTGACTATGCCTTCATCGCTGAGCAGCTCCACCGACAGTCAATTTTTATCTTTTGTAGTGAAAAAAAACCAAGGTCTTCGTTGGGAATCGAACCCACAACCCCCATATTTCTAAGCTAGTACACTACCTTCTAGCCTACAGGGGCACCTGTATGACGTATGCATTCAAACAAAGGTAAACTTCACCTCTAAACATATTTCGTTTATGAAATCGGGACCGGGTATTTCGAACAAAGGAACAGAGTATGATTTTCGAAACAAATTTACATAATTGGATAGCATTGTTCAGTTATAGTCTATTCATGTTGAAATAAAAAACCAAACTAAACATAAATCACTTGATAGCAGATAAAATAGCCATCAGTTAAAATAACACCCTTTATAAAATCCCAAGATTTTAATTATTGTTGTTTCCAATACAATATTTAACTATGCATATGTGCATGTAATAATGCTGTCAAAGAGCCATGTAAAAAACAATGTAAATTTGTACTATAGTAGTATTCATATATGTAATGTATCAATGTTTCACATTTAAAGTGAATAAAAATGGCAGTGCGTTCCATATCGCTATATTGCCGCCACTAGCAAATTGTAAAATTTTTCAAGCGATATAATAAATATTTATTCAACAGAGTACTTTGCAGGAGATTAGCTACATCTGCTTGAAATAACTATAAAATGTACAGCACATATTTTTACCATCCGATAGCAACTAATAAACAGCTGTGAAAATCTCAGTATGATCGCCTACTAGAGTTATAACTTTAACCATTTTACATGCTGCCCTCTGTGGCATTTAATTCATTAAGTCGATATTTTTAATACGCGTATTTTTATTGAAAAGGTTAATTGCTATAAAATGAAATCAGTGCAGCTTCTCGTTTTACTTTGAATTCCCCCACTGAAATGGCTTTAGTGAAAATAGTTTTAGGCAAAAGGAGTGAAATAAATGCAAAATTATAAATATTTATATTTAATCTAAAAATTTGTGGTTGAATGCATTTTAAACTGTATTCAATCATGGAAGTGTGATAATTTCATCATATAAAGCCCAGGAAAAATTATAATTTTAATCAGCATTATTCTTGGTTTAATTATACATACATACATACATATACCCATACAAACTTATTCGTTATATTTTGTTAAATTCCCAATGCGTTTTACAGCGATGAAACTGACAAAAGGTAAAGTCAAATGTATACAGCAAAGTGAAAGCAAATAGTAAAAGGTGCACTATGAAATAAACATGTTATTGCTTAGCAAAATATAATTTTAACAGCTGTCGAAATATAATGAACTAGTTGATTTATATTCGCACTTGCCTTTTATTTCACTGTGTCAGCTTCGCTTCAAATCTTAATCTGTAGAGGATAGAGAAGGAAAGCAAATGTGAATTGTCGTTGATTATCAAAAAAAAAAAAAAAATAATATAATTTGTTTCCACACTATTGTGCTTCAAGTAAAATAACAATTGAACTAAAAAAATAACCCTGATCAAATGAAATATCATAATGTTTATAAAATCTTTTAAAATTTATGTTTTAATTGTGGCCACAGCAACAGTTTTCATATTTAGTTTTTTGACGTAATTGTAATTTTTGACGTAATTTCCCATGAAAATCGCATGAAAATAATTAAAATCCACCATAAATATCGCGGTTCACTTAAGGTTACATTTCGTAAAATTAGAGATATTTTCGCACAACGTAATCGTCCTTCAGAGGCCGCTATTAAGAGTTTGGTTGATAAATTTGAACTGAGAGGCTCGATACAAAATGTGCAAACACCAATGCGTTTTCGTCTGGGTCGTTAAACTGAAAACATCGCAGCCGTAAGCCACAAAGTTGAAGCACATCCAAATTTGAAGATTCCTCGACGTTCTCAGCTATTTATGGGTTTTCCAAACCCACTACATTGTTAATTTTGCATATGGACTTGGCTTTGAGGCCTTACAAAGTTCAACTGGTGCAGGAATTGAAGCCGATCGGCCATTTGCATCGCCGCAGATTCGCTCAATTCATTCAAGAACAACCGCCTGGTTTTTTGAAAAAGTCATTTTGTCAGACGCAGCAAATTTTCACTTGTCAGGAAATGCCAACAAGCAAAACTTGCACATTTGGGATTTTAAGAATCCTAGAGCGGCTTTTGAGAAGCCTTTGCATGCTCAACGTGTTACTATATGGTACGGTGTGTGGCCTGGAGGTGTGATTGAGCCATTTTATCATTTAATTTCTGTTCTATTTCTATTATTGACGATGTGGATATAGCTGACATGTGGCTTCAGCAGCACGGTGCCACAGGTCATACAGCCAATGATAAGATGAATTTATTGCAAACTAAATATCCCGATCGTACAATTTCACGAAATCAACAATTAAGTGACCAACCATATCGTATGATTTAACACCAGTTAACAGGAATTATGTTAATAACAGAGTCTATATGTAGCCAATCGAGTCGATTTCTGCTTTAGAACTCAAAATGAAATAGGTCCGCTATTTTGCTAAAAAGTGACCATATTGAATCGGTTAAGAAACAATTACTAACAGTCTGAAGTTAATCCTTAATTTTATCGTGGCGGGGCAATATTAATCAGATTGCCAACGCTAATAGTTGCTTCAATGTTACGGTTCATTCATTTCGATGTTATCAGCCACTGTTCTTACAGTTCATCCGAAATAATTATTCAAATGCGGATCCAATTCGAAGAATTGGTAAGGATTTTGATAGCCTGTGTAAATTTAGTGATTATTCTTATCAGTAGATGATAAAAACCGTCATATAAGTGTTTATGTTTTAGTTTGTAAGAATTACATCTATGGGTTGGCAAATTTCTTTTCTTTTGACATTTGCCTTAACACTAGCACAGTTGCTTATAATACACGTTCGAGACTTGGGTTATTTATTAACCCAAGTAGAGAGCGTTGAGGTTCTCCAACTAAAGATGTATCTTTAATCAAAAAAGTCGATGTACGGATGCCAATGCTGATGCTGATATCAGATTATTTAACAAGTAGTAGCCTAGAGGAGTTATGGCTTCAACTAGCTAGATAGAACTGAAAGACATTTTTTTTCATTAACTCTTGAATAGTTTAAATAGTTTTTAAGCGAACTTAAGAATTGTAAAAAATATCTTCCGAAAAGGAGCAAAATTAATTTAAAGAATCTTTGAAATATCAGTTCTGGTTTTTGTATTAATATTCTTTTTAACTTTAACATTAAAATCCAATAATTCAATTCAAACATCAACATTAATATTTTTACTAACATTAATATTAATAATAACATTAACGCTAACATTAACGCTAATATTAACGCTAACATTAACGATAACATTAACATCAACATTAACATTAATCTTAACATCAATATTAATATTATTACTAACATTAACATTAATAATAACATTAACATTAACGTTAACGCTAACATTAACGCTAACATTAACGCTAACATTAACATCAACATTAACATCAACATTAACATCAACATTAATATTACTACTAATATTAACATTAACGTTAACATTAACGCTAACATTAACATCAACTTTAACATCAACATTAACATCAACATTAATGTTAACATCAACATTAAGTCTTACATTAAATTTTACTTTTAAATTACCCTACAAATGAAATATTTAAAACTTTTATTTTCAATTTAATCGTTCTACTTATGCTAGTTATTCAAGCCTGCCTGTTTATTCAATACGTAACTAAAAGTATTATATGTAAAACTGATCAACTCTGCTTTCCAGTTTTTATAAATTTTTTTTTTTTTGAGAGATCAGATAATTTAAAAATAATAGTTAAATAATTTTCTTAATAATTTTTTTGGTTTTCTGGAATTAATTTAGAATTTACGAAAATAATTGAATGTTTTAAATTTTTTCCTTTAATTTTTGGAGTTAATCTCTTTTGCAAATAAGTTACTCATGTATTCATTTACGCTGTATGAGGGATATTTTTTATTTTTTGGTGCATGTAAACACTAATGCTGATTCAATTCTCATATTCATTTGTACATTAATTCATTAAGTCAGTCATTCAGTTATTCATTCATTCATTTATATTATGACGTTCAATGTTGTTTAAGCATTTTAAACACGGTCAGTGAGTTTTAATTAGCATTAACGGTTAAACCAACTAAATGTTTGTTCATTTGTTTGCTAAAAAAAATGCTTAAATAAAAACAGCCAACTACCAACAAATGTTATACAGAAATAAAGAAAAAAAAATATATATAAAAAAGAACATCCATCTGCCAACATACACATAATGAAGGAATATAAATGGTACGAAGCATATAGTTGGAGACATACACACACACACACACACACACACACACACACACACACACACATGTATTTATAACGTATATGACGTGGAAAAAGGGTCTACCACATACATGCAAATATTACTAAAACATTCACAAATAGCAACGTAACGCAAAATGAAAAGCGATTGTAACCAGCATCATTGAAAGAAAAATGAAATAAATAAATGAATATAAAAAAAAAAATAAAAAAAAAAATAAATCGAGACAGCATAATAAAATGACTGCAGGGTGGAGATGGCAGGAAAGTTGTATAATTACAATATGATAATAAATGATTTTAAAACTAATTAAATTTTGAGATAAAAACATTTCAAATGTAATCAAAAATATAACATAACGTACCAATAAATATGAGTGCTTAACTGTTTTATATTTAATTAGAGGATATTTTTGATGAATTTTAATACATAAAATTGTTTGCAATGCTTTTGAAATATATTAAAATTTATATCGATTTTTAATAATTATGGAAATTATGAATTACTATCTTAATTTCAAGCAAATGGAGGAGATGTAGTCTCTAATTATTGGATATTTTTTTAGGCTCGGTATAACTTAATGTTTACTGTACATTTATAAGTGTATTAATGAGTGTGTCTACTGTGCTAATTGTTTATCACATATAATCAATATATTCCGCTCGCTTATGGATTGAAAATGGCCTAACTACCTACAAAGCCACGGCCTACAATGCTCTAGAAAGTGATACAGACTTAAACGTCCAGAGTGCATTTCGTCAAGAACAGTCATAGTGGCTGTTACCAACAAATTAACTTAAAATTTCAATGGGGCTTAAATAACACCTTTAGTTTTTGTGTTTAGTATATCTTTAATTAGAAGTCTTAAAGGAAATGTGTCGTTATTCAAAGTTTGAGAAAAATTTAATAATCAGCTTCTATTAAGCTGATTCAATTTTATTGTGTTCGGCTAGCGGGAAAAACTTTCACAAGTTATGTGATTAAATTCAGAATTTATCAGCTATTTGCTATAATTTATAGATAAGTTGAAAAAATATGATTTTTTGTATCATAAGAAAGAGTAGTTATTAACTGAAACTGTTAAATAATTAAAAAAAAAGTATTAAGAAAAAGCTGCCATATTCTATTATTAAAAAAGCATGCAAACGTATTATATCGCCTATAAATAGAAATCACATTTGTAAATGGTAGGTCAGCATATCATAAAGTCTAACACAGATGTTGTGCATGTGCTGTGTTTAACAGTACGGCAAATAAATTTATACACAACTATTTAAATAAATAAAGAAAACATAACTCATAAATTTTAATACAAATTCGTTAAAATATCCACTCGAACACACAAAACTAAAGAAGCTTATTTTCTAAAACAAAATAAAACAAAAAATTTAGATTAAGTTTATTCAAATTTTGTTTGTATTACGGAGAAAATATGTCGGCAAATATGAATGAAAAATGATATCTGGCAAATGTTAACCACGGCCATACTGACAGATGTTAATTTTTTTAAAGTTTTTAATCACTTTTTCGTAAAATGGCGGTACTATTCCATTATTATCATCACAGATTTTAAGTTCTAAGACTGAAATCGATTCGACTAGCGCCGTGTAGACTCTGTCGTTAATATAGTCTCACAAACAATAATCCAGTGGTGTTAAATCGCACGCTCTGTCTGGCCACTCATCTGCTGATTGTTGAGAAATTATGCGACCGGAATATTTTGTTTGCAATAAAGAGATCGTTTCATTGGCTGTGTAACATGTGGTATCGTCCTGTTGAAGCTACATGTTCGTGATATGCACGTCGTCAATTATAGGTCAAAATTGAGTTGTTGCCATCCCGTGCTATTCCCCCCCGGGGGCACATTGATATGTTTGGATGGAATCTCACCGTCATTACATGTGCTAATGCGGATAAAAGGGAGCTCAGTCCGCTACAAGGGTAGCAGGAGGCAACTGGACAATTCCTTTTTATTTCCACGGGAATCAGTACAGCCCTAGAGTTCAGCTTTTTGTCTTTTTAGCCTTTTAGCTGTTCTCTGAGTGATTATTGAGGTTGGCTCTTAGGAAGGATCGTGGTGGTTGTGGTTTCGAGGCCTTCGTTTGAGTTGTGCGAGTTGGATCATTCACAATGAATACAATGAATGGTCCAGGTCCATTGAGCATAATTGTGGTTGTGCTCTTAAATGTTATTAAGCTTCGAGCGTTCTGTACCAGAAGTTGAATAGTCTCCAACTCTTCAGCAAGGAGTCGGAGTGTCAGCCTTCTCCGAACTCTCGAAGTTGCAGCTAGGAGCGACTGAAGTATATACGTATCTGAAGGCTTTTTAGAGCGAGGATGACGCTACATTTCATCCATAGTGGTATGATCCACTGCCGTGATAGCGTGATCCATTGACCGTTATCGCATTTCCAGCCTCAAATGCGAAAAACCGGACCAATCTCGTCTCCAGACCACAAAGCGCACCATACAGTGACGTTGAGAAAGCAAAAGCTTTGTCTGAAATAGTGATTTTTTCAGAAAAACCAACCTGTTGTTACTATATGAATTGAGTGAATCTATGGCGTTACTTTTAATATTTAAAATAATTTAAGTGAACATAATTATTTATTATTTATTGTAAAAAGTATTCACTTTAATTTGATTTATTTTTGAGTGAGTTCTTGTTTGCCATAATTTCTGTTATTAAATCATGATGATTTTAAAGTTATTAATAACCTTATTTTGCAATAGCATATAAATGCTAAAAAAAATGTTGTGGTCTCATAATATGATTAATGGTGGATGGAATATTCAAAACAGTCTTCATCAATTCATCCTTGCGCCTTTAAAGCATTATAAGTGAGGGTTACTTGCAAGAAGTCACTGTTCGTAACTGAAATTTCCTGTGTTTTTGTTTAACATTCAATACAATTTTATCGTCATCATTATCATTATAAACATCCCCCACTCTTGTTAATAAAATTTACACAGGTTTTTAAGGATGCGAGCTGAGGGTGATTGACATCGCTGTTTATTTGCTAAAGGTTTGCCTTTTTCCTACAGACATCTCTGTCCTATCCATTTGTTTTATCTCTTTGAACAAAAATTTTTTATTTTTACATTTTATCTTATTGTCCTTGTGATTGAAAGTATATGTATGTACTTCAATATCTTTTGTTGTCGCTTTTGTGTATATTTAGCTTGTGGCAACATTATTTGGTTTTTATTCCCAATGGGACTGGCTGCTGAACTGGTCAATTAACAATTTTTTCACTTTATTTGTCAGATGATAAATAAAGAAAACCAAATTTATCTTGTGAAAAGCTCAATTGATTTGCATATAAAAACTCATAGATATTTATCGCATGGTTTTATTATTAAAATTAATTAAATGATCTCTTTTGAATAAATATCCTATCGACGAGATTTTTATTTTTTCTATATGAAATTTGAAACAATTTTAAAGTAAATTATAATAAAATTTTTTAACATGGATGGCTAGCTGCTTAAATTGGGATAATAATGATTTTTTTTGTTTTAATAGAAATACGATTAAAGAAAAGCAAATAATTTAATTCAGAAATAAATTTGTATGGCAAAAGAAATAACAAAGAAATGTTTTAAAAGAGTTGAAACACTATTTTATAGCAGCATAGTTTCTACTAAGTCTAAGATTCAAGTTAACCTATTTGCCTTAAAATAATAAAAATAATAAAAAAATTCAGGCTTAAGCTGCCTGAAAAAAATGTTATTTTCCATTTGAAACGTCGCTACAGAAAAAGTATTTCCTCATAGAACTTTTATTTGAAAAGAGAAAAAAATAAGATAAAACAGATTTTAAAATTATATTATAAAAATAAATTTAAGAGTTTGAGTTTTTCAAAGTTCAGGCTTTTCTCTATTAATCGATGAAGTAGTTATAACTGGTTAAATAAATCATAGCATTTATAATTCCTGAAATATTTATTTTTGAACGTTGCTTTGCAAAAGGCAAATCACTTTCAAAGACTTCTTTTTGAACGGAAACAGAGCAAGCAGTTGTGATGTGGATTGTGATTACCTGCCGTGGCCGCGATTTGGGCCTAAACTACAGCTACTTTGAAGCTTCCTGAAGAGCCGTACCATTGTCAGGCTGGAACAGAAGTTCCAGGGGCACCTGACGACCGTTATACCAGATTTAAGTCTGCGGTAAGATCTCGTAAACGTTCAGTTGAGTTCCAAACAACTCGGGACTAGTGACCCGCGTCAAGTCTAAAACGTTCAGCTATCATAATCCATTCCACAGCAAATTTTTTTAGGTATACTGCCTATCGCAGGTTCAAATATGTATCTAAAAAAAGAAATTGGTCAAAATCGTAGCTGTGACCACCATACCAGCACATACTAAAGTTATACAAGGGTATGGGTTTGTGAATAAAAAATCATGTAAATGCTAAAATTAAATTTTCCAAAATCAGAATAAATATTGCGCTATATTTTACAAGCCGTTCGAATATTATAATGTTTAAAGATGGTTGATGGTTTTTTTACGTTTTGTGAAAGAAATCTGTAGAGCTAGGTTTTATGTTTAACTATCTTAAGGAATTTGTCATAATACTTTCAATAGGAATTTTGATATAGGAACACCAGGATAAAGGATCTTTTTATGTTAAAAAGTCGAATCTGGAGCTCTTTAACCACCCAGTTGTTTCTTTTATAGTCTATATAACAATATGGAATACTGAGCCTAAGAATAAACTTAGATTAGTAATTAAAAGTGCCATTCATTAAAATAATTTTGTAGAAGTAAACTTTTATTTTATGCTATTATTATTATCCTTTGTAAAAATTTTCATAACTGAAGAAGATTATTTTCTTTATAAAGTTAGTGACATTGTTTATTTTTCCTTTTTATTTTTATTTTATTGGGTTGGGTTTTATTAGGCTTTCGTAGGCTGTCGGCCTCATACGCTAATATGTGATTATAATTTTTTCAATTTTATAATTTTCATCTCTTTCTCTATAGCAAACTCTAAATTATTTTAGTAAATGTTACGTGTCTCAAATATAACGAGGATGATTGTTTATATTTTTAAAATAAATTAATTATCAGTAAAAAGAAGAAAACGAAACGATACACTGTGCATTTTACAAACTGTGTAGTTTTCTAATAAATACTATACACACAAGACAACAACATGCTTAAAAGAAATTCTACCAAATAAGTAAACAACAGAAAACGAAAGCAAATAATATAATATAAAGAGCAAAACAAAGCACACAGCTAAGCAGGCACCTAAACTAATATATGATGATAATAATAACAACAGTAATATGGGCTGATGTTAAAGTAGAATATTTTTTTATAAGGGTGGACAGCTTAAAACAACTATATAAACACCATTTGCTTAAGTCAAGTTCAGTCATCGTGGAGTAAAGACAAAAAAGTTACCATCTAAGAATTTAATTAATCGTTTAACTTTATTTAAAACTCTAAAGTACTGTGTTATTATTTTGCAATAAAAGAAATTAAATAACAAAACGTTAATTAAAATGAATAAACGTAACAATATATTTAAATTTTGTGATATATTTATAACCGTAAGCCAACAACATTATACTGTATTATACTGCATAAGCTTATAAAAAACAATCCTATAAAATTCTTTCAATGGAATTTAATAAAATCTATGCCTTCAATAAAACGTTGAGTTAACGAAGAATTAAGTGTTTTATTGAAATCATTGTAAAAATCATCAAAAATAGTCGATAACATTATTATCCTAATTATGTTACGTACAGTTGTATTAATGCAAATTTTTTCCAATTTTGAATTAAAAAATTTTTGATAAATGAAACAGTAGACTGAATCCTAATTAATTCACATATTTTGTTATTTTTATGGCATGAAGACATAATATACCAATATTTCATTGCACATTAGAAAAAAAGCACAAAGTTAAGCGATTAAAAATTGTTTATTATTCATAACTGAAAAATATATATATTTACATATTGTTAGGTTTTAAATTAAAGTCAACGATTTATTCACTTTCAATACACATAAAATAAACACAATGGTAACTTTGTTGTCTTTACTAACTGACTCATTTTCAATTAATAAATTTGCATAGCAAGTGGTTTTTAAATAGTTGTTTTAAGCGGTTCTGGCATATACAAGAATATTCTACTTTAACATCACCCCATATTATTGTTGTTAATATCATTCAGTTAAGGTGCCTACTTGGCTGTGCTTGTTGTTTTTTTCTGTTGTTTATCTTATTTCGTAGAATTTCTTATAAGCAAGTTGTTGGTGTCTTGTGTCTATAAGATTTCATGTCTTTACTAACTGTTGACCCAACTTGAATTCATCCATTTGTCTGGCAAGATTAGTTAAGTATATTCTACTTTAACATCATTCCATATTGCTATTATTATCATTCAGTTTAGGCATCTACTTGTTTGTGTATTTTCTTTTGTTCTGTGTTAGTTATTATTGTCTTCTCTTGTGTATCTTATTTTGTCGAATTTCTTATAAGCATGTTAATGTCTTGTAATTATAAGATTTCTTAGAAAACTACGCATACTGTTTTTTTTTTCTTTTAAAACTTAATAAATCATCTTCGTAACAATATTGTTTGGGTTTTTCCCCAAATTGAAATGAGTATTAACTCTTACTGCATATTCAAATATTTGCATATACATATAGTACAGTAGGTGGTAAATCATACCGCCGATGTTGTTCCTAACTCTCTTGATTTTTCTGAAAGTTAAATATGCACTGGTTTCTTAACTTCGGCAAGAGGAAGTCAAAATTCTAAATAGTCAAATAAATTTGAATTTAAGTGTAAAATAGCTTGGATTGCAAACTTCTACTTTAGAAGTCGGTCCTGAAGCCAATCTGGTTTTATGGAATCCAGTTATGGGGCACTGCCTCAGCTAGCAATATAGAAAAAATTCAAAGACGCCAAAATAAGATACTACGACTGATCACAAATACTCCCAGGTACATAAAAAACTCAAATATCCATAAGGATTTAAACGTGCCATCAGTTAGGGCAGAAATAGTGAAACATGCAATAACATATTTAAAGAGACTCGAAATACATCCAAATCCACTGGCCCGTAACATACTTAATGACACTGGTTATATTAGACTGAAAAGGAGGGATACTGCTTCTGTCGCTCAAACATCAGAAGGATGACCAGCTGATAATAGCAGTCAGCCTGAAGCATACTGAATTTTGTCTGGCACTGGCTGGGCTTGATTTTTATTATTAGAACTAAGATATGAGTAATTATTGTTAGTTCGATTACATCGAAGATACAACAAATAAAATAAGAGAAAAAAAATGTGTAAAATAAGAAAATATTTTACTATCTATAGTCGCGGAGATCATGACAAATTAACTCTAACAAAAATTCTGCTATACATACCTATCAGTGTTTTAAAAGTTGCTGCAATCATATTCAATTTTATATTATGTGATCTTTAAAAGTACTGTGTTACTATTTTAATTCATCTATTATCCTGAAAATAATTTTTCTGTTGCATATAAACAGCGTTACTTTTGCCTCTTTGATGTTATAAATTCAATTAGAATTTTAATTATTAAAGGTAGAGAATACTTCAATTAATTCTGATTTGTATTCAATAAATTAAATAACGGCCAAAAAATATTCAGTACTGTTAAATAGTGAATCGAAAGAACTGCTAGAGGAAATGTTTCAATTAATTTTTTTACTTTAACTGAATAAATAGAAATAAAAAATGTATAAATAAAAATAAAACACAATTGAGAAATAAAACAATATTTAACTTTTTAAAACTATTCAATATGAGCAACTGAAAGCAAGCACTTTTTTAAGGTGTTATACCTCTTCATAAATACTCGTAATTTTTGCTTCAATCAACAAATTCTTTTCTGTGTTCAATTAGTAACGTGTAAAATAATTCTTGATTTAAAGACGCGGTTCATAAAGGTATATTCTAAGAATATTTTTTACAATGATAAAATTTTAATTTTCCATCCCACAAAAAAAAACGTAATAACCTATTTTCTGTGTAACAAACCATTTCTATTTTTATTTTATTTAAAAGATTGATCTTTAAATTTAACTAAAATGAAGAATTGCAACAATGATACAAAATTTAGATAGTGCAACGCTTTAACGCTTTAGATTCTGTAGTTGCCGTCCAAAAAGAATTTAGGCACACGATTGGTGGCACTCGTCCTAGCAGATGGACTATAATGAGGCTCCTAAAGAATTTTGCCGAGCGTGGCACTATCGCAAGAAGGCCTTATTATAGAGATCGCGGCGTTCGGACGTAGAAATCTATCGCTGCTGCTATACAATCCAATTCTCGAGTTTCAACAAGGAGCTTATCTGCTCAAATGGATGTCAGCAGGCAGTCACTGCAGACAATTTTGCACTAAAATTTAAACTTTTTTCCATATAAGATTCAAATGACAAACAGGCTGAGCCCAAGGAACTTCATGATTCGCTTGGAATTTTGTAAGCAGATCATTAAAATGGCGTCAGAGAATGAAAACGTGTTGAACTGCTTTTTTATGTTTGACTAGGCACATTTTGATTTAAACGGCAATACTAACAAACAAAATAGTCGAATATGAAATAATTCTAACCCACAGATACTCCATCAGATGCAATTACATCCACTTCGTGTCACAGTGTGGTGTGCAGTTTTTTCAGGGTTCATTTTCGGGGCTTACTTTTTCGGAGAAAACGGTCAATGGAGACCGTTACTTAAAGATTAAAGAATTTTGCTTTCCAGCATTACAGCGAAAGAGAATCCCTTTCAACTCTGTTTGGTTTCAATAAGATAGAGCAACTTGTCACATAGCCACGCCTCTTATGATAGAATTGCGGCAAAGAACTTATCCAGCTAGCTTAAGTGTTCCTTGGAGAGTCGGTACCAAAGTTTACTCTCAAAATGTTAAGTGCCTTTCTGCATGCGTTTCGGTCTTCTGTGGTTCTTTTACAATTTCTAACATTTAGGTCTGAGAGATGTCATTGGACCTGGTTTTTCCTTCGGTATCATATTCAAAAATTCTCCTTACTCCTTCTTTACTCATTCGTACTCATTCTCTCGAATACGCCAGTACCCATGCTTCTACGCCATATAAAAGCGCTGATAGAATGAGTGTAATTTTGTGTTTAGCCCAAAGTAGCACCTGTTTGCCAATTATATTCTCTTCCTATTTCCAGGCTGATGTTGTTGCTTTTATTTGTGGATGACCCGAGATACACAAATTCTGCTATAACACCAAAGTTATAGTTGTCAACGTTCACGGTTGCACCTAATCTAGTCCCCCCCGGGGGCACATTTATCGGTCTTTATAGAATAATCGACTATCTAGACCTGTGAAACTGGGGAAAAAGGGAGCCCAGTCCCCTGAAGTCAGACAGGGAGAGAACTGGAAACTTCACTTTATTTCCACGGGGATCAGTGAGCTCGCAGAGTTCAATATTTGTTTCTTTAGACATTTAATAGTTCTCTGGCTGATCATTGAGGTTGGCCCATATATGGGAGCATCGTGGTTGTTGTGAGCATGCTTGACATGTGTTCTGGACAGGAGTTAGAAAGTCTCCAACTCTTTAGCAAGGTGTGATGGTTTGCAGACCTGTCCTGGAATCATTAAAGTTGCAACTATCTAGGACGAGCATGAGCTATCTAGGACGAGCATGATGTTCCAAGTTATGTATAGTGGTTCATCCACCATCTGATTAAGGCTACATAGCCAGGCGCGGATGTAAAACAAATCACACTCTGTACCTAATCTAGTAAATTTCCTGTTCGTTGCAACTATCACTTTGGTTTTCTTTTCATTAATGCCAGGTCTATTTTTAACTCCCTGCAAAGGCGGGAGTTACATTTCGCAATGTATTGCTAATGATGTCGATGTCATCAGCATATGTAATGAGCTTGTGGCTGTTGGTGATAATAGTGCCATTTCTATTAACTGTCGCATCGCGTGTGACTTTTTCCAAAGCAATGTTTAGGTAGCACGATAAACAGTCGTCTGAATCCTAATAAGCTGGTAAATGATTCGGAAAGACTATTTCCTACTTTCACTGCTGACATTCGAAATACAGATATAGCCTGATATACCTTTTGTTCTAATCGGGCTATTAAAAGCGCTTTTATATTCAACGAATCGATGGAATGTATGAATTTGCTTTTCGTGCGTTTTCTCCAGGGTTTGGCGTAATGTGAATATGTGATCTGAGGTGAATTTTGCAGGTCTAAAACTGCATTGGTAGAGACCAATTATTTCATTGACCTTTGGTTTTAGTCGCTCACACAATACTGTGGTTAAGATCGTATAAGCGATTGGAACCAAACTTATGCACATACTGATTTGCCTTCTTTTTTGTGAACTGGACATAGCACACTGTCCGGCATGCGTTTATCCAACCAGATTGTATAAATAAGTTGATGCACCAAATTATCAACTCATTACTTCCGGATTTAAATATTTCTGCCGGCAAGCAATCAGCTCCCGCTGCTTTGTTGTTTTTCAGCCTGGATATAGCTATTTCTACCTCAATCTGGCTAGGCTGTGTACGTTTAATTTTGCCATCATTGATTGGGTCAATGGTACCCTCACTGTCGTTTCCTTCAGATGCCAACAAATTGTGAAAATGTTCCTTCCATATCGTCAGCACGCTTGCTTGTTCTGTCACTAGATTTCCTTGTGGATCTTTACAGGAGAAAATGCCAGTACACAAGCTATCTGCTATGTTTCACTTTCTGATAAAACTTCCGGGCCTCATTTCGCATCCTATACATCTAGATTTTCTCATACTCGCGCTTTTCGAATTTCCTCTTTTTGTGTCGAAATAGGCGTTTTTCTTCTCTGCATTTCTCTGTATTTTTCTCGTGCATTTCGGATTGCTACTGTGTGGAGTGTTGCCAGATATGCTGCTTTTTTTCTGTTCAGTAGCGTTTCGACATTCATCGTCGTACCATGGATGCTTGAGTACTGGTTTTGAATGTCCATTAAATGGGCAATGTGATGTCACTGAGGACGAATATCATTGGGACAAGGAGTGCCCTAATCGAGTAATTGGGTTAAACCAGTGGAATAAGCAGCATATGTTCGTTGCATTCGCAGCGATGTGATGTTGAACTTTTCGCGCGTTGCGGCACGTACATTTCTTGCTATATTCAATCTTGTGCGCACCTTGGCGTCTGAACGAGGCTTCCAAATTGTGTAAATTGGATTCAAAATAAGAAAGTTTTCATAAGCAAATCGTGTTTAGTGATGAAGCTGCCTTTTTTTTGAAGAAACACGCCAATAAATAGAAATTCAGCTTTGGTAGTATTTTAAATTTATGTATATGTTGTGAAACCGTTACATGCAGAAAAACTGACTGTTTGGTGTGATTTATGTGGTGGTGGAATCAATAGACTGTACTTTCTTAAAAACGACGCTCTGGTCACAATGTTACAGTCAATGCTGACCACTTTCAAGCCATGACTACTAAATTTTTCGTTCGAAAATTAAACACCTATGATGTGCAGGAGCTGCAATATCAACAAGTTCGCGCAACGTATGATAAAGCTTCTGTCGCAATTGATTTATTAAAAAAAAAAACAAAGATTCACATTTCGGGTCCATGAATTGGACTCCAAAAATGTGCAATTTAACGCCTCTAAACTGTTTGTTATAAGAATATATAAAGTCGATAGTCGATGCTGATAAGCCCAAAATGAATGACCAGTTGAAAATTGGGCCTCTAGTTTAGACCACCTCCGGTCCAGCCGTGTATTCATATTTAAATTATAATGCCAGAAGATTATTACATGTGTAAAATAAACTTCATATCAATTTAAAATATTCATCTCTGCTTCATTCCAGTTTCAAGTTTCTATAGCTCTGTAAAAAACACCCGTTATAGAAAAAATTTTGTTTGTTGTAAAATCATGTTGTACGTATGATTGATATTTAATAATACTTTTCAATATTGCTGCCACCAAATGTTGAGTATGCTGTACGTATGATTAATAATTATTTATGTTACAGAGTAAGTTATGACTCATACGTACACAAATATTTATTTAGAATGTAAAAATAAAAGAGCATGAATTGCATGCACTAAAAAGGCTTAATTTAATTTAATGTTTTATTATTCATTTGATGTTTGTTTTCATTCGAATTTTACTTTGGTTAATTTAGTTTGCACATGAACTAAATTTACCTAAAATATGTAATTTTTTAATGACTTTTTGCATCCATTTTTAGTTGTATTTTGCTTTATAAAATTGAATATACAAATCTCCTCTCTATTGCTGATAAAGCAAATAAAAATAAATGTATTTTTATCCAACAGTATGGAAATAAAAAGAGATTTATATTTCAATATTTTTAGTTTGAATGTGTGTGTGTGTGCATATGTATACTCGTATGTATGTCTGTGTTTGTTTGTATTTAAACTGTTATAGTTTAAAATAAATTTTTATTTTACATTTTGCCAAACTTATTCAATTTGAATGTTTTATTGTTTGAGTGTTTAGTTATTTTTTTCGCATTTGTTTTTTTATTTTAAAATCCGTTTGACATCAGATTAGTAATGGATTTAAGTAACAGTGTGTGGATGCTCTCTAAGCAAATCAAATATAATAGCTTTTTATTTGAAATGGAATTTATTTAACAAAACAGAACTAAAACATAAAAGTTTTTGCGAAAATAAAAACAAATATATTTCTTTTTTAATATTTGAATAAAGTGTCAAATGTGTACAAGGCACATTAATCTATAAATGAAATAGTGAAAGTAAAAATTTAATTCAATTTATTTGAATTTAAACTATTAAAAATTATAAATGCTTAGCATTTGTAAGTTATAAATTATGCATAATTATAATAATTATATCTATATATATAAAAGAAAGTGATGTTAGTTACTACGCTTATAACTCGAGAATGCCTGGACCGATTTCGGTGATTAGCACCAATTCGGACAGGTCTCCGGCCAAATAAGAAGAATACACAAGAAAATTTTGGAAAATTTCCCAAAAAAAAAAATTATGAAGAAAATTCATTTTCACATACATTTTTTTTACAACGCTATCTTAACTCAAGAACCCATAAAAAAACATGATTGTAAATGCTATATTGCCAGTAGATGGCGTTGTATGCACACTTGGCAGATGCAATGACATATGTTAGTAGTCAAAAAAGTCATGAAAAATGTGATTGAAGCAAAAATTTTAAAAGAAAAATATAAGGGCGATGTGTTGAAACCACGCATTCCTATGATTCCTCCAGATTTGCCGTTTGATTTTGAATGGCTTCAGTTCCCCATACCTGTTGCTTTTCAATGATCCCTGTTTTTTGCACTTTCAGTTATATGTATCACGTTCACGTGCTTTGTTTTTCAATACCGCGAACCAAAATCGATCAAAAAATGTCGAAGAAATGACTTGCAAAGCAGTCACGGGCACGCTAGTATGAAAATAAAATATGAAAATAAGTCTATTGGTCTTGCAAATATTCCAGCTATGATCATAAAGTAAGGCTATTTGATTTGAAAATGTATGGCATGTTATAAATAATTAATTAGTTAATTCTTATCATACTCAAAGGTGGCCAATGTTAGCCAAAGTATGCTTTAGTTTCACCATTTCAAATATTTGTGCCGGTAGTAGATTCTCTTGAATTATCGCACTATTGGTGTTGTAATAAATGGGGTCTTATAAAACGTATTCAAAATAAATGCAGCACTACCCTGAAGTCTAGTCTATTTCTATTTTCTAAACAAACTTTCAAATCTATACTTAGTCATTCACATTTCGAAACTCAGTCATTCATATGTGAAAATACCAAATGTGGTCTTGCCATAATGTTTAATTTAACGATACGTAGAAGCCCGTCCAGTATTTCTTTTACAGGTATCCAGCTTCATGTGCTACCTAATCTGAATATATGAGTTTTATAGGTATTAAGGAATTAGAAGCTCTCAAAGTTTCTTACATTAAATCTAATGCAATATAGCATATTTTTTTTCTTTGCTGCAAAAGCTACTTCACTCCATATGATATCCTGATAAATTGTAGTATCATCAAACCGTCAATGGAATACTACACTCTCGGTGCTTAAAATTTTATAGTTATTCGACGGCAGGCGAATATACATATCTGTGACAGTAGGATATTAACTTCTATCAACTCAGTAAAGGACTCTGTAAAATGTGTTTTACTTTGTTATCGCCACTACAATCGCTTGTTTAACTTGTTCCTTTAAAACTGATTGTCCGATGACTTGCATTTAGCAAAGTGACGCTTTCCATTGTAAAATAAACTATTTGTCGAAGTCTTGCTTGTCGCTTTTAATTGAAAAGGCTTCTTCTATCCCCGGTATAAAACCAAATTTTAAATTCTGGCAAAATGAATTCCATAAGCAAAAGTCATTCCCTAAAAATTACTTTTTATTTTATTAAAATAAAAAATGCAAATGGATTTTTGCTGTAAACTTTTAATTTCGTTTAAATCCTTATTAAAGAAAAATGTCATTTGATTAGTTTTCAGTCAGTATAAGGAAAATATACACTAAAATATCCAAACGTAATGGTTGCAGGGATATATTTTCTTTAAATATTACAGTATCATAAAATATTTATGCAAAACTGTTTTAGAGCAGTCTAACATAAATAATGTAAATAAAACACAAAATTATATTTTACTTTTTATCTTCATCTTTTATTGGTTGTCATGCAAGAAACTTTTGCAGGAAAAGTATTAACGAAATATCTTATTTTTGGAAACTAAAACTTTTAAAAGTATTTTTTTTTTATCGTAAAGATGAACTAATTTTTGTTTTAGAAAAATTTTTTTCTTTAAGCAATAAATTTCTGTATTGAAAGTAATTTTTTAAAATTCAATAAAATAAATTTTAGCTAGAGAAACCTGTTCCATATTATGAAAGATATATTTGAAGAAAATTATTTGTTTTTGAATTTGGGTCAAACTAATTTCTAGTTACCTTACTTTGCAAAATTTTTTTCGCTCAAATTTATTCGGATTGCTAACGCAGGTAACTGGAAGAAATACTGTATCACATAAATTAATTTATTGAATTTGGTGCATACAAATTATAACCAACTGCAACTCTTTTGCATATTTCAAAAATATTGACTTTTTAAATCGTCTAAATATATATAAAAAATAGTTCAGCATTGTATATATAGAACCTAGAGTTAAGTGTAAATACACGTAGTAATAAAGGTGTGCCGTTTAATGTTGTGTTGTGTTATAATGGGCTGAGTGGTTTACATAAAAGAGAATAATTATTGACGTCCTTTTTTCGTCAAAAAAAGCACCACTTATTCTTGTATTTTAGAAAGAAGTTTTTGAAATAAATAAAACAAAACCTTAATTTGTTCAGGAATAACTGCCAAATGGGAACGGTAAATAGTTGTTCTCTTCTACTGGAACATATTCAATATTTTGAGGTTCCCCTGTAGACTAGTAGGTACTGTACTAGCTTGTCAGTATGGGGGTTGTGGGTTCGATTCCCAACGAAGACATTGGTTTTTTTCACTACAAAAATAAAAATTAACTGTCGGTGGGGCTGCTCAGCGACGAAGGCATAGTCACTGATCGCTGTGCTGTCTTATATACGGCACTTTTTTTCCTACTATCTTTCCACGTTCACCACCTGTTTAATCTCTTTTCTATCCCTTTCCTAAAGAATGTAGCACGGTACTTGACTAAATAGGCATTGTTGCCTGAAGTGCTACTTCTCTTTAAAAAAAATATTTTGAATAATTGTGTTGTTTAGTACTTAGCATATAGAAACAAAAATATAAAAAGTTCATAACAGACCTTTCTTCGCCGCTATTTTAGCTTAGGATGATTTAGGAGGCAAATGCCACTTGAGTTCTGTTTAAATTTGTGGTCGGGAACATAATGAAAAAGGTGAATTTTATGCTCTTTGGAGACGCTGTTTGATCTCCGGTGTAATGCGGTGGATGCACTTTTCATCGTCCTAACGAAATAGGGCAATAAACATGTACATATTTCGTGTATCCACCACAATCCACCCGAGACTAAGCAGCTGCATGGCCCTATGGATTCTGCAGGTAAGCAGTTATAAACAGTAAAAGTAAAATGGGAGAATACCATGTTTTCTATAATAAAATTGCTACGAAGATGATTTATTTAGCTTTAAAAGAAAATAATTATCATTTACAAACTGTGTAGTTTACTAAGAAGTCTTATACTTACAAAGCAACAACAACATGCTTATAAGAATTCTACCAAATAAGATAAACAATAGAAAACAAAAGCAGATAGCACAGAAAAAAAAACCAAAATATTCTGTCGAACTGGCGCCTAAATTCAGTGATAATAACAACAGCAATTTTGTATATGCGAGAACCGCTTAAAACAACTATTTAAAAACCATTTGCTGGGCAAATTTATGAATTCAAGTAGAGTCATCAGTGTGTAAAGATAACAAAGTTACCATCGTATTTGTTTACTGTGTATTGAAAGTAAATAAATCGTTAAATTTATTTAACACTCTAAAGTGCTGGGTTATTAAATGGAATTCACATAACAACTAGTGTTAGAAGTAAAATTGCAAAATAAAAAAATTAATTAAATTACAATGAAGTTTGATGAGCTAAAAGTTGAGCAGCTAAAAATAAACTGAATAAGTTGGATCTGTAGACAACGGGTAATAAGGCCGAATTGCAAAAGAGATTAATTGATGAATTCAAAAATAGAAAAATATCAAAAAACCAACAGTGCTAAAATTGATGCAATTTAAGAAAGTTATAGAGCAAAGAGTGGTAAAGTTATTGAAACAAACGAAAAATTCTGGATACAATTGGCGCAATACAAAACAGCTCTAAAGCCAACGTGGAAAAGGATTAAGAAATATCAGAAGTCTTTGGCAAACGATTGGATGCTGCGGACCAAAGAGTTGGCGAGTTTAATAAAAATTGTCCGGCATAGAGAGGAAAATAGAGGGAAAATTGTATTAGAAACGTAAATGGGAGTCGTGTCTGAGCACGTCAGCATAATTAAAACTTCGAGTTTTGCACCTGTTAATGTGTTTAAGTTTGAAACAGTGGCCAGAAAAAATGAATAGAGGACATGTTTTTAAAAAATTCTACCAAATAAGCTAAACAACGTAAAACCAAAATAAGTAACACAGAGCAAAATAAAATATACAGAAAAGCTGGTGCCTTAACTGAACGATATTAAGAGCAACAAAATGGTGTGATGTTAGAGTAGAATATTCTTGTATATGCAAGAACCGCTTAAAACAACTATTTTTAAATAGTTTTTGCCCACATGCTGGGAAAATTAATGAATTTAAGTAGAGTCGTCAGTGGATAGAAACACAAAAAGCTACCATTGTGTTTATTTTATGTATATTGAAAATAAATAAATCGTTTAATTTAGTTTTAAACTCTAAGGTGCTGTGTTATTTTTATGCAGTAAAAGAACGTAATATAGCACAAACAATATTTTAAAAACCAACCAAAGTGTGATTGCTGATATTTCAGATATAAAATGCTGGTCTGTGAGGTACAAGAAAATAAAGGTTTTTAACTAGGCATATTATATAATATATATATTGATCCTTTATGCCAAGTATCATTAAGAGAGAAGTCATATGAGTTATATGAATTTAAACAAGTAAATATTTCCGATTTTTGGGTGCTAAAAAGTAACATTTAAATTTATTTTGACAAAATGAAAAATATTATGGTATAAATAATATAAAACAATTTATCACGTCCGATATCTTTAACATTTTTGATAAAAATGAACTCATAAACCCTTTTATTCCATACAAAAAAAAAAAGAAAAAAAATAAATTTTTAAGTAACTAAAGATTTTCTTGCTAAGAAACATTTTTCTTTTGATTTATTTTAACACGTACTTTTAAAACTCATATCAAAATCTATCAGTGTTATTTCCTCAAATATCCAGACACGTTTCAATTACTCTAAGCTAGGCACAAAAGAAAAGTTCAAACCAAAAAAATTAAACTATAAGTTTTATAAAACTTTTCTGCTGCTCCTCATTTTACCCTTTTTATATTCCAGCGAGTTGAAATTTGTAAAGTAACGGTTTTGCTTACATTTTGTTATAAACTTTTTAGTTATATCTCCTTTTCTTTTTTATATACTTCCACATTTATTTTTATTATTTTTTGTATGAACTGCAACTCATACAGTTTCTTCTGTCTCTTAAGACTTGTGGGAGTGTTGTAAACGGACTTTTTCTCTCTACTGAGTTCTTCTTATACAACAATAAGATTCCTGAAAACAACAACATATAGTAGTTTAAATACTCCTTTGTTTAGAATTAAAACAAAATTAATTTGTTCTAAAAATTAAGCAATTTAAATTTTAAGAATTTTAGCTAATTTTGTGTTATGAAAATATTAGTCAAACTATTTAAATTTTCTTATAGAAAAATTTGTGTAGTTTTTTTAATCGACCTTTCTTTATCTTTAATAAATATCTCTTATTCTTTTCTTTAAAAAGAAAAAAATATAAATTGTTAATTTTATTTAAAAAGACCTTAAAAAAGAATAAGAGATATTTCTTACAGAAAAATAATATTTATTCTGGTTGAGTTCACATATACATTAATGTCTAAATTTTTTAAGAAATATAAAATATTAATAAAATTTTGTGCAAATAGATAATAATTTGAAGCTTTTGAATTTTTAATTTAACCCGAAAAAATTTATTAGTTAATATATGTAAATATCAATTGGCGCCATGAATTTTTATAAAGTTTAATTTAATAATATAATATCACTTTTATTTTGTTGCGGCTATTGCTTTTTCCAAATAATGGATTTTTCAACAAAAAGTTTGTTGTTCAGTTGTGGCAACACCAAGAACATGATTGTTTTGACACTCAGGTTTTTGACGTATTCGTTGTAGGCGCATTATGTCCAAGTAAGACTGTTATTGATTATTATTCTAAGGCTCTTGGCAGCATTTACAATAGTCATTTTTTTTGCAATATTTTAAAATATCAACATCGGTAATATGATAAATTATTTTTTTTACGAATTATAATACACTTTGTTAGGAGGATTTAAATAAAATCCATAAGAAGTTGCACAGCAACTAAATTTTATTCAATTCCTTATCCAATTATGAAATATTTTCAGCAATAGAGCAGAAACGCAGCCGTGATCTCGAGAAAATCCTGGCTGTCTTTCAAAAAAACAAAGTGTTATTTTCAATATAAACTGAGTTTTGATTGAGAAGAATTTTTGCGAAACCCAAGATACCAATTGGCCTGAATTCCGAGTTATTTTTAGAAATTGGCACAATTTTGGCTCACTTTCATTTCGAAGGAAAAGTGCTAGATCATTATAATAATATTATATAAAAGTGTTATACATGGTAAGATTACAAATAACAATATCTTTACAAATTTAGGGTATAAGCTATCAGAGTCCACTGCATTCGAATTGATCACATTTTAGCCTAAATAACTTTATATTGGCTTTCACAAACACACTGAAATGCATTGTATACGTTGGCTTTGGGATAAGTTCTTGAAAAGCTATAAAATATATGATCTATTGGTTGTTGAGATATATTTGTGAAAGTTTTATTAAGCTCTGCAGCATTGACTTGGCAACTGCTTGAGCTCTCTTTCCTACCAACCCCAATCTCACTAATGAATCTCAAAGTTTGTCTGACGCCTATGGCAGAGTCGAAGCGTTTATATAGTTTATTGTGTTATTTTACATTATTTTTTATATTCTGCAACCAACAAATCAAGTTAAGTGCGTGCTGTAAACAGTTTTAAACAAATTTAAACAAGTGCATGAAGAAATTGGTAATTGTGACCTTTTTCTACTTGAAATTTTTCAACCGACTTAAAGATAAAAAAAATCAACTTAAACTTAATAAAGCTAAAAAAAAATACAACATTTAAACGAAACAGCAAAACAAAGCGACACGTTTTAAGTTTAGCCAAAACAGGAAGGAAAAAGAAACAAGAAAAACAACCCAAAAATTATTGGGAGTTAAAGAAGAAGAACTGGAAATATTGTTAGATATTGTGCGAATATGCATGATTCTAGAATGTGTTTGATAGAAAAAAATTAAAATGCATATTTCATATTTTAAAATAAAAGTAAAACGAAACTAACTTTTCTTGGTTTTTATTTCCAGTTTTCTTTATTGCTTTCTTTGAAGCAACAACTTTTTTTCGTAGAATGTGGTAGAATATTTTTTTCTTGGATTTTTTCCTTAATTCATTATTTATTTTTTATTTTTAAATTCTAATTAAATTTAGTTGCAACAAAATATAAACTGTTGAGACAAATAAAACAATATAAATTATTTGTTGCAATATATTCTTTTGAAAAGTTATTAATGTTTGCAGCCAGTCAAAGCTTCTTATTCAATTCTCTTTTGAGTTTTAATTATGCAAAAAAAAAATTTCTTTATTTTGCTGAAAATATATCATATTAAAAACTGTGCACAACAGTTCTGCACACAGTTTAGTTTTTAAGCTACTTTAAAATCCTTTGCCAGTATATTTTTGGCCATTTAGTCAATCAATGCAATACGTTTTGCCTTGGATTTAACAAATCCAAACAAATAAAAGAGGATCCTTCATGCAGCGAAAGCAGCCACCAAAAATTACAGAAAGGAAAAATTATTTCATTCATATACATGAACGACTGTCAAAATTGATTGCTATACGTACACACGTACACACACACAAACGCAGGCTTATATAAAAACATGTGTGTATATAAAATTTTACCTATGGATAAAAATACACACTGCCACTTAAACATATTGCTGCGTTTTAAAATACATTTAACTGTTTGGCCATGTACGTTTTTGTTAAATTCAACTGAATTGTTCTATAGTTCATACGCTGCAATATCGTTCGGTGCTCCAATTTTGTGGTTAGCAAACGTTTATTGTATTGAAAAATAGTTTTAAATGCGCACACTACCACAATAGCTCAGTGGTAATTTTCATCACACTTTGCTGTGTGTATCAGACTCGAAACGCAAACATACACGCTGCCACTCACAATCACACGCATACATTTTTGTTTCTCTTGTGCTTCATGCAATAAAACAAACGTTAAATTTTATTATTGCTTACAAACACACACACACACACACACATGTACATTCATTAACACTCACATGAAATATCACAAACACTCGCATATTTATTTATTCATTGAATTTTCTATACACAAAAAATGGACAAGTGAACACGAAGGTAGTTAAAAAAATTCCTTTGAATTTTAAAAAGGATTGTGGTTGTATACGACAAATGTTTTTTCACAGCCTCCTGCAGAAGTTTTAACTTTTAAATGCACTTCTAGATTGCATACACTTTTATAGACTGATCCATTGTCATGAGAAGATTATTGATACTTGAGCAAAGCCTTTGAAAATCAGTCATCCCTATAGCTAATTCTTACTTAACGTACATGTTAATAAACAAAATTGGCGTCTATAGAGGAAAGTTGTGTGTGGTTCGTTTTACATCCGCACCCTGGCTATGTAGCCTTAATCAGATGGCGGACAAACCACAATTGTATAATTTGGAACGTCATACAGCGTCCTAGGAAGCCAAAGACATAATTCTAAGCAACCGAACCACCTAGTTGCAACTTCACACCTTGCTAAAGGGTTGGAGACTTTCAACTCCTGTCCAGAACACATGTCTAGCATGCTCACTGGACTGGATCATTCACTTTGCGTGTCAGTATCAGTGAGATGATCCTGGCCACCATAATAACCATTATACTGTTATGGGGCCGCGAAACCACAACCACCACGATACTCCCATATAGGGGCCAACCTCAATGATCAATCAGAGAACTATTAAATTTCTACGGAGACAAATAATGAACTCTGCGGGTTCACTGATCCCCGTGGAAATAAAGTGGAGCTTCCAGTTGACTCCCTGCCTCTCTTCAGGGGACTGGGCTCCCTTTCTCCCGAGTTGCACTGTGTCTGGATAGTGGAATTCTATAAAGACCATATTTATATGCCCCTGGGGGGAAGAGGAAAGTTGAACCAGCGAAGGGCCTTTTTCGAAAATACATTTCAATCGACAGAGATTTTTACTCAACTACGATGTGGCGTGATGTGGTTTCAACAGGAAACTATGCCATTTGACTATTGGCCTCCACAGTCATTCAATATGAGACTGCTGAATTACTTCGGAGTTATTGATTCCAGCAACAATTGCCACCTTACAGGCAAAATTCTCGGAGGCAATATACCCAAATCATTTTTAAAATTTAATAACATGTATTCGCCTTGCGTAAAAGAAAAGTTAATTATTTAAATAAATTATTTTACTGTTGTAACAATTTCAGCTTTTGTTGGATTAATAAAATTTTAGCTTTTGTTAGATTTAATAAACATCATCTATTGGGGTGATATTGAAGGTTTTCAATTCAGTTTTTTCATTGTTTGCTTGTTGCTTTATGGTGTATTTTTAAAAATCACTTTCGTTTCAAATTCACTTGTTGTTTAAGGCATATTTTAATTTAAAATTTTATATTTTAATAACTTGTTGTTGAAAACTTTAAATAACCGTTTGTTACAGTTTAAAAAAATAAGCTCGTTATGCCAAATTTAGCTCTTGTGTGTGGAAACTTTTTGATTTTAAAATTAATTGCTTATTCCTGTTGTTATAGCGGAAATAGTGCGCTATATTTTGTATAAATACAGCTACTTAAACAGGTAAGGCCATGTGCTATTCATATGCCTCTTTGGCTACACCCTATTATTGATAACTTAATTTTATTATTTGTTATTATAGCAACTGTACCATTATGAGCTTCTGTATCTAGCTATAATGGTTCCAGGTATAAATATCTATGGTTGACATATTCTTTGGATTCCGTGTCCAAAAAAATTTCGGTGTAACATTTTTCTATGCGAAGATTAAAAAGTTTTTTTAAAAATAATTATTAAACTGTTTTGCGGCCTTAAAAGTAGCCAACAATGACGGTTTACACTGAAAAGAATAGAAACAGTATTTCATTTACTGGCGGAAAAAAAATAGAAACAACATAATACCAACAACTATTATGTGCTACTGTTGTCATTCCTTTTGGTGGAAACCGTAATTGCTGGCTGTTTGTTTGGTACGATCGGTGAGTGCTTTCGATTTAATGTTTTCCTTTGTTCTTTAATCTTAACTCAAATCAAAAAAATCCTACACAAGAATCACACTTCGAAAATTTCGGATATAATATTATTCATTTAGATATGTTATTTAGTATATGACGTGATAAGGTTTACATCTGTACCTGGCCGTGAGCCTTAACCAGATGGTGGCCATTACCACTGTGGATGGTATGTAGCGCCACCCTCGCCCAAGAAGGCCTTCGAATACGTATAACCTCCGGTCACTCCTAGTTGCAATTTCGAAAGTCTAAAGTAGGCCGCAGTCTTCACTCCTTGCTAAAGAGTTGGAGACTATCCAACTCCTGGTCCAGAACGAATGCAGCTTAATATAGTTAAGAACACGATGGCATTCATACTCACTGGACCTGAACCATTCATTGTGTTGATCTGACCCACAAACTCTCACGGGGGCCTCGAAACACACAGCCAACACGATACTCCCAAAAGGGCCAACCTCAATAATCAGCCAGAGAACAGCTAAATGCCTAAAGAGACAAATAGCGGAACTCTGCCGCTCACTGATTCCCGTGGAAATATAGTGGATTGTCCAGGTGACTCCTACCAGCCTTGAAGGGGCCTGGGCTCCCTTTTAACCCGCAAGACACCTGTCTAGATTGAAGTAGTAGGATCCATAAATACTATCATGTGCCCCCGGGGGAATGTTATTTACTATATATATATTTAAATTGTCATCCGAACTACAATAATCTTTGACCAAGTTGAAAGAAAAAGTCAGAGCCAGTCATCAGCTTTGGCATGGTTCTTCCTTGTTTTGGTATATGATCTGCTATTATGATCTGCTATTACCACTCTATTGCATTTTCGCGCGACTTATCCTTCCCGGTTACTCAATATTATATACTAACGAAGACTAAAATATATTAAAGTATACAAAAATATATTGAAATATTCTGAGATATACCAAAATATATTAAAATATATATTAATATATACTAAAATGTATAAAATATACTCAAATATATTAAAATATTTCTATATTTTATAAATTTATTTATAGGATAAATAAATATTAAATATTAAAATATACTCAAGTATATACTAAATTATATTTAAGTATACTAAAATAACCAGAAATATGCTAAAATATAATAATACTTGAGTATATTTTATTATATTTTAGCATATTTCAGGCTATTTAGTATAATAATATTAAAATATAATAAAATATATGAAAGCATATTAAAGTATATAAAATATATTAAGAAATTTATTAAAATACCTAGATATATCAAATTAAAGTACACTAAAATATATTTAAATATACTAAAATATAATAACATATTTACAAACATACTAGATATATTAAAATATACTTAAATATATGAAAGCATACGAAAGTATATAAAAATATAATAAAAACTTTATTAAATTATTTTATATATATTTATATGAATATTTAAAAATACAGTAAAATGTATTAAAATATATTAAAATATATATATTAATATATACTCAAATATATAGTAAATTATACTAAAATATATTAAAATATTCCAAAATATATTAAAGCATTCTAAAATATACTAATATGTATTCAAATATTCTCAAATATACAAAAAATTTTTCTAAAATACACCAAAATATTATGAAATATGCTAAAATATTGTTACGGATGTGTCTTGCTTAAGTATTAAAATATTTAAGCAGTAAAGTAAACTACTGCGTATGTTGTTTACGAACTGCCTGGCTTGCTAAGAAAACTTATGGTACGACAACAAAATTTTTAGTTACAAATTACGTAGAAATTTTATATACGCAAGCAACAACAATTTGATATGCTGTTTACTAACAGCGTGGCTTGCAAGATAACAAATTTCTGTTTACTAACTGCGTTGAAATTTTATGCGCGCAAGACAACAACAAACATGTATTCTGTTTACCATCTGCGTAGTTTTTTAAGAAAACTAATCTATACAAAACAACAACAACAACTATCTAGTAAATTCCAAGAAGAAACTTTATTAGTATAAAAACAAAAATACACACAGACATACAGGCGCCTATACATTGAATGAATAACAACTACAAAAACAAAATGTGATACAAAGGGACAAGAACATTCTTGAATTTTCTAGCCTTTTAATGGACAAGTATAAAAGGGCAGCGTCTGAGTGGATAGTCAGTCAGTGTAAAAATAAACTTCGTCAGGAAAAGACGTGCACTTTAAGTAAATTGTTCTGTAGTGTCAACTTTGTGTAGCTAAAGTAAATAAACTTGTTATTAATCTAAAAACTGGTGTTATTTATTTTGCAATAAGGAGCTCACAACAAAACGTTTATAAAAGGTATGAACGTAACAATATATAAAGTATGTCAAAATATAATAAAATATTTTAAAATCTATTAAAATATGACAAAAATGTATTAAGATATATTATAGTATACTAATAGAATTAGAAAATATTTAAATATTCTAAATTATATTTAAATATACTTAAAATTAATATAATAAATCATACTAAAATATACTTAAATATTCTGAAATATGCTAAAGTATATTAGTGTTTATATAAATATAATAAAATATATTAAAATATAATAAAATATATTAAATTGCACTAAAATATATTAGAGTATACTAAAATGTAGCAAATATATTAAAATACTCTGAAATATAATAAAATATATTAAAATATTAAAAATGAAAATTATTAAAATGTATGTATGAAAATTTATTAAAATGTACTAAAAGATAAAATGTATTTTTAATAAATAAAAAATTCTCTAATCCCAATCCATGACTGCTTTTTAAATTCATTTTATTTAGCTGCTTATTTGGTTGATTAACAACAAAAACCGAAGTCAAATGATTCAAGCGAAGACGTTTTAAATTAAAGCACATTAAATCTCTCTTCGTTAAATTGAAATAAAATGAAAAAGGCTTTAAAATTGGTTGATCTAAAAGTTGCAAATGCTAAAAGGTACAGATATTAAGTAAAAAGAAATTACAGAAACAAAACTAAGTAACAGAATAGATAGAAAAAAAATATACCGAAACAGAAAATGACTATTAATGATTAGTAAAGCGATGCTGTCATATTGTCTTTTACTTTAACTATCTTTCATATATAGTATGACAAGTTTTTCGGCTGTCTTTAAAATGTATGGCTATGCCTCTTATTCACATGCCGCAAAATTCGAGAGAGAAATAATATAATTTTTTCTCTATTCGTTAACATAGTGTTGATGTGAGACGACTTTTCTATGCGAAAAAAAGTAACTAATTAATAATTCAAAATTTAAAAGCAAATTAAATTAAAAAAATTATTATAAATGAAATAAAATTCCAATATTTTGAATTACGTTTTATTTGAATATATTTGAAAAATAGTTCATAATTGACTTTAAACTATAGAAAAATAAAATAGCCAACCGTAATTAATAAGATTTTTAGAAAAGCATTACTTTGTTTTTTTTTCTTAAATTAAGATTTGAAATATTCTAAAATAGACTAAAGAAGGAAAATCCAAGCACATATCAGACTAAAGAATATTAAAATATACTAAAATATATTAATAATAATAATAGTTTTCGTTTCATAACAAATCTTGAAAAATATGAAATTCTTGCCCAAACGTTTGCTTCCCGAAACGGAATCTATAGCTCACAATATCATAAATTTTCTTTAATTGTCAACACAAAGAATACAAGAATAGATCAACAAGCAAATTGCTTAAATTACAGACAATTTTAAACCAAAAAATTCAACAGATGTTGAAAATAACAAAGGTTTAAAAGCTCCGTCCAAAAAAGTAATTAAATGCAAGCCACGCCAGTTTAAAGAGTCTAGGGTTATTCCAGTGAAGAAGCGAAATAAACCACCTGATTGTTCTCTCTCACACTGATCTATAGTGATAGACATTCGTTTGACCGCACCGTGTTTTATTTTCTATTTTAAAAGAAACTAAAAGGTTTTTAATTATTATTTTTAGCAAAACGATTAAGTGATTTTTAAATATATTTCATATTCGTAATCGATAAAAAACTAAAAAATTAAGAGACATTAGTTTCAACGCAGTTTCCTTTAAATTAAAAAAAAAAACTAAATGATTTACAAAATATTAAAAGTTATTATATATTAATATTTAGTAGGACCACCTTCACTTCGAATGGCCGAAAATATTCTATTCGCCATTGAGTTTACAAGGCTTCGAAGAGTTTCAATTTCAATGCCCAACCAACATTCTTTGATTTTTTCTTTCAACTCATTAACATTCGAAAACTGCCTTCCCTTTTCCTATACCTTAACTGCAAGGATTCACCATAAGTTTTCGATTGGGTTACAAAATTTGGTAGAAAACCATTCCCTACATTTTTTCGATACATATATTGCCGCGTTGTCCTGTTGGAAAATATACTCATTGTCAGAATTTTCGCCTAGTTTTGCAATAAGGACATTTTCCAGAAATTCCAGGTACATTTTTGAATTGATTATGGTGATTATAAAACAAATACGAAGTTTGAAGTTGTAAGAGAATGCTCCCCACACCATAACGCTTTCACCCCCAAAATTTAGCTTTGAACGCACTACGTTTGATTGGCTCAAATCATAGCAATAACAACTGTAGCAATCTGAACCATCCAAGTTAAATTTTTTTCCATCTAAAAAAGTAACTTTCTTCCGTTCATCAGTCCCTGACATGTGTGCTTGGGCAAAGCTGACACGTCTCTCCTTGTGTACTTTAGTTAGTTGTGGTTTAGACATCATTTTTTTCATTTTATCGATGGGGTCGCATTTAAAACACAGGCTATGGTTCGCGTAGTAACTGGAAGATCAAGTTTATCCTTTATTTGCCGACAGGATAAGCGATTTCGAGTTGATTCATGGCGAATCCGTCCTTTTTGGCGGGTCGTAATTATGGATGATCCCTTCGGTGGAGCCTTAATGCCATACTTTTTGCCAAGTTTAAATAATTTTTTATTACTCTTTCAGAACGCATTATTATTCTAGCAATTTTTCGATTTGATAACCGTTTTTTTCTTTAAGTTATCGATTAAATCTTTTTCGATATCATTTAACCAGTTTCCTGAGCCCATATCTAATCGGTTTATAAAAATTCTACAATATGTTTTTTATTTTTTATATTTAAATTAAATTTTTTATTAAATTAATATGAAAATACGTGTTTACCGGTCAAAATTCACAAATTAAATAACATTTTCTTTTAATGCGTTTAAACGATTGTCTCACAAAAAACAGCAACAATTTTACAAAAGGACGCATATTTTCTATAAAATAACCGTTACACTAATAATTGTTATTGTTTTGTAAACTGCGCTTAATAATGTAAATAAAAAAACGGAAAAAGAAATAACCGTTCTCATAAAGAGATTAAAAAAACAACTTAAAAATAAAAAAGTAAGTGCGAACTTTTGTCATCCATCAGCAAAAAAATTCGGAGGAATTCACCAACTTTATTGGAGTTAATAGTATAATGTCTCCTGAACAATCTGGTTTATATAGCCAACACAATACTGCTCAACCCTTAGAAGGGAAAATAAATTTACTCAGTTCAAATTTTGATAGCCAGAAATCAACCGGAATGGTTTTGCTGACTGTAAAATCTGCGTTCGATTCAGTGTGGCACAATGGTTTAATATATAAAATGATTTCTTTCAATTTTCTATTGAACATTGTTAAAATTAGTCACAGTTTTTGCTCTTTTTCTCTCTATTGCTCTCCTTCTCTCTCTCTCTCTCTCTCTCTCTCTCTCTCCACGTAGTTTTACAGTACATATTGGCTTGCATTGTTCCACAATCCTCAGCATCCCAGCCGATTGCCCACAAGACATATGCCTCTCACCTATACTTTGTAATACAAGTCGTTTGTTTTTTAATTGTGGTAACACCAACAACATGAGCGTTGAAATCTGGGTTTTTGATGTATCTGTTGTATTTCAATTTCGCACGAAAATCGCGTTAATATAATTAAAATCCACTATAAAAATGGTGGTGCTATTAAAGTTATAATCGTCCTTCTCAGACTATTATTAAGCATTTGGTTGTTAAATTTTAGTCGACAGGCTCGACACAAAATGTACAAATACCAAGCAATGTTCGATCTGGTGGCTCAATACAAAAAAAGCCACAGTGCTGAAGAAGATCAAAATTTCCCAATTCGATGTTCTTAAGAATGGGGTTATCCAAAACAACCACATAGCGAATTTGGCGTATAAGGTTCACGTCGCCGTGGATTCGCTTCATTCATTCACAACTATTTGTGTTTAAGAAAACGCGGTAACGGTCAATGGATCATGCTATCGCGAGATGCTAACAACTAATTCAAGCAACAGGTCTTTCCTAGTTGCAATTTCAGTGGTTCCAGAGCAGGGTTGCAAACCACTACTCCTTGCTGAAGAGCGGAAGACTATGCAACTCCTGTCCAGAACACATGACTAGCATGGTCACTGGATTTAGGATCATTCACCAAGTAGGTGTGATTAAAGGTGAGATGATCCTGGCCACCATAAAACAATTCCTGTATGGGGTCGCAAAACCACAGCCACCACGTTACTCCCAAAAGGGCCAACCTCAATAATCAGCCAGAGAACAGCTAAATGCCTTAAGAGACAAATAGCGGAACTCTGCGGGCTACTGATTCCCGTGGAAATAACGTGGAGCTTCCAGTTGCCTTCAGGGGACTGGGCTCCATTATACCCCTAGCAGCACAGGTCTAGATAGTCAAGTATTCTATAAAGACCTATAAAGACTAAAGATGACGACGTGGATATCACAGACAAGTGGTTTCAACATGATGGTACCACATGTTACACAGCCAATGAAACAATCAAGTTACTGCAAATCAGCAGTTAAGTGGCCAGCCAAATCGTGTGATTTAACAGCTACATTAAGGATAGAGTCTATACGGAGTCAATAGATTTCACTCTTAAAACTCAAAATCCATGATGTGATTTCTCCAAAAAGTGATTAAAAAACTTTGATGAAAGAATCGACATGTGTCAGCATGATCGTAGTGGATATTTACTATTTATCATTTTTCATTCATAATTTTATCTTCGTAATACAATGAAAATTTAAAGCATCTTAATCAAAATTGTTTTTGTTTTATATTGTTTTTAAAAACAAACTTCTTGTTGGAAAACCCTTTATTTGGAATAGTAAACATTTGTACCAAAGACTGGATTATGATTGTGAAAAATAGAGTTGTTGCTTTCCACCACTTAAAGATGTGATGCGCATGTATTGTAAAAAGATTAAACGAGTCTGGTAATGCTATTTTAGTCACCTTGCTACCGTTGTTGAAAGAAGTGTCTCCGAGTTGGTTGAACTGAAGGCCACGAATTCAAATTTCAACAGTGCTGGAGTACTAGTAAAGACATCAATAAAATAGTTGTTGTTGATCAGTCGTATTTAGAGACGTCGGCCTATTTACTAAACAGCAGATAATGAGCTGAAAAAAAAAAATGCTGTTAAGTAGTTGCGGTGAATGCATAACTCCAAGCTTCACCGATGTGTCGAGCAGAAAAGTAAAATATCTTCGAGATGAGAAACTGTTGCGCATATCTTAACGGAGCTTTAGGTGGAAAAATGAAGTAAAAAGATTAAGGTATACGGCACTAATGGCTAAGTTGATTAAACTAACTAAGTGGTTAACAAAAGATCGTCGCTACAAATTGCAATGAAATCTGTACGTTTGGATATAGAAAACCTAAAAATGGGGTATTTAGTTGCATATGTTCCAATGTTAATTTCTAATAAAAAAATTATTTTCAAAAATCAGGCATCCTAAGAAAAAAAAAAAGGAAGAAAAAGAGTACAGAATTTAAAAGCGAAAAATTAATAATTTTTATTAATTGAGAATTTTAATTATTTATTAAAATTTCAAGATGATTGTGTTTCCCATCTCTGTTAAAACAGAAATTTAGTTATATATTGCTTGTGTAAAATTTTTTATTGAATTTGGTATCCCTGTAGGCTAGTAGGTGGTGTACTAACTTATAAGATTGGGGGTTGTGGGTTCGATTCCCAACGAAGTCCTTGGTTTTTTTCACTACAAAAATAAACATTAACTGTGGGTGAAGGCATGGTTACTGGTCACTGTGCTGTCTTATACGACAGTTAATTTCCGTAATTATCCCTCTATCTTTACCACCTGTCTCATCTCTTCTCTATGCCTTTCCTAAAGAATGTAGTACGGTACTTAAAAAACTAGACATTGTTGCCTGAAGTGCTACTGTTTTACAAAAAAAAAATCAATTTTTAATATTCATTTACCCATTGTGAATGTTGGGCCTTATCAGCTTATAAAGTAAATTATTGTGATCACATGATATTGATGAGGTGGCCTATTTTGGATAAAAGTAGTAATGAAGATAATAATGCGTATGTTATTGGTTTTTTTGTTGTTTATTCTTCTGTAGTTTTCCATAATATAATTGTGACGAAATTATTGCTACTAATGGTAATGGCGATGACGATGATGCTAGATGATGACTATTAATGCTCTGTTGCTATAGCCTTTCCGTAATGATAATAACGCTAACGATATGTCGATGTCGTTTAGCTGATTGCGTTGTGCTCTAGTTGTGCTGAAATATTTGGCAAACATTAAAAAGGTGTGTATATGTGAATATTGTAAACCCAACCATAGTATCTTCACTATCGTCATCCATATCTGTATCTGTATAATGTTTCAAATTGCATTTTAGTATGTTCAGCATGTTTTATTCTACAACTACTGCATCTAAAAAACAATATTGTTTTAATTTTGCACTAACATTGTGAAATTTTATTTCTCTTCAAAATTTTTCGTTGCCTTTTTCAAACGCTTTTAGTTTCAGTATATTTTCTGTGCCATGTGTGTCGATGATATAACGTGATGTTGATGTTGCGGTTGTTTTTATTGCCTCAATATACTTATGTGTGTGTCCCATATATTAATGCGTTTGCTAGTGTATACGTTTAAGTTGATGTTTTTTGTTTTTTTTTTCTTGTTTTTGTTCCTATGCAGGTTTTGCCTTTTCTTTTATTATTATTATTATTTTTGGGTCAATATGTTAGATTTTGTTTAAAAAAAAATTTAAATATATTTGCCTGAAGCTTGTTTAAATTTGCATATTATTTTAGTAACATCCGTTGTATGAAAGCATAGAAAATTTTCGCATATTTATTAAACTTTATTTTATAAATAGACTTAACAGTCGTACGATTTTAGTTTATTTGAATTTAAGTGATAAACGAACTTTGAACTTTATTGATTTCTATTTATGGAAAATAATGTTGCCGTTAATTGGAAAAAACTAAAAGGACTTTATTAGTAGTCTAATTAACGGACTCTGGTAATTTACTTATAAGTCGTGCCGCATCTACTCTCTCAGATCGCAATAATGCGGTTTCACTTAGAGGTACCACGCCAACTTATAAATCCCTAAGGCTCTATCTATTATTTTTTCTAAGTCAAATGGTATTACACACCATTTTACTTTATAAGGGAAGTATCACGGCCACTGTTCTAGTTCAGATAAGTTTTTGCAGGGCAAATAACACTAATATCGGGTTTTTGAACAAGAAGTTTTTTTTTTTTAAATATTCGTAGTAGATGCATTGACACTTGCTACAAGGAATTTAATTTTGCATTTAAGTAATTAAAATTTACTGTGAAAATGGTGGTTCTATTAAAGTTATATTTCGTAAAATTCATGATATTTTCGGATAACTCATCCTTGTGAGACCGCTTGTTAAATTTTACTTGTTTAATTTTACTTGTTTTAAATATTTATTTATATTTTTTTTGTGACAAGGAATATCAATTGCTTTTAATGTTTAATTTTTTATTATTGAAAATTCTACCGAAAGAAAGAAATCAAATGTAAGACATATTTTTTCTTATAATATTATCTGTAAATTAATTATTATTATTTATTATAAATAATAAACGTTATTAGAAACGGTTTAATAAAAACTCTTTCTTGAGCTGGATTTTCAACACCGCTATTAAGAATTTGGTTGTTAAATTTTGAGTTGACAGATACGATAGAAAATGTACAAACAGCAACGCGTGTTTAACCGGGTCGTTCAACTTAAAACAGCGCAGCCATGAGCCACAGTATTGGTGCAGATCCAAATTAGTCAATTCCTCGACGTTTTCATATCTACGGTTATCCAAAACTATCAAATGGCGAATTTTGCGTAAAGATTTGACTTTGGAGCCTTACAAGGTTCGCATCGCCGTAAATTCGCTTAATTTATTCAGGAAATCATTTTTTCAGACGAAGCCCATTTTCGCTTGTCAGGATACGTTAACAACCAAAATTGTCGCATTTGGGCTTCTAAAATCATAGAGCAATTATTGAGAAGCCTTTGAATGCTCAACGTGTCACTGGATGGTGCGCTATGTGGTCTGGAGGCGTAATTAGGCCGTTTTTTTGGATAAAGCTGGAAATGCAGTAACAGTAAAATCGCGAGATGGTCTATTATTGACGACAACTTAAACAATTTAATTGGAAAATTAATTTTTTTTTAGTAATTAATTTTAAGCACTAGGTCATTATTTAATAAAAAATTTTTAAAAAACTTTATTTTTTATTATTTTTTCGATATTTCGCCACACCGTTGGTTGGCACCATCAGGAAAAAAAAAATAAATAAATAAATAAAATTAAATAAATTTAATAAATTTACAATCTTGAATAAGTGAAAATTTTTAAAGATGTAAAAACTGTTAAATATTTTTAGTATGTAATAAAGTAGCATCGTTTTAATTTTTATTATTAGGAATTACAAAAATATAATAACCACGCCATTAGAAAGCTAAAATATCTACATGAGCAGCTTCCAACCTTCACGAATACACATACACCGCGCTTTATATTGATAGAAAGTAAAGGGTGTTTTTTTTTATAGAGTTATAAAATTTCAAGTTGGCAACACTCCTTTACCTGGAGGCCATTTTTTCAGTTGTCAAATTATTTACATTTCGTTTAGTTTGGCTTTTAAGCATGAGAAAACTCACCTCTGAACAACACTTTCAAATTCTACAAATTGGTTTGAAATCAAGATTGTTACTGGTTGCGATTTTAATAAGTGAATTTCTTTTAGGAGTGTAGCTTACTTTCTTTTAAATAGATGTAATGATAATCCTCAAGTGTATGATGAGACACCGCTAAATCCAGACAAACTGATTGTTGGGTGTGCCTTATGATGTGGTGGTCATGAAGTTACAGTCAATGGTAACCTTTAGAGAGCCATGATTACCGACTTTGTAGTTCATTAAATTGCACAATCATTTACAGGAGCTGCGGTTTTATATGCTAGGTGTCATATTTAAATTATGTAATGTAAATTTAAAGTAAATTTCATGTCAATTTAAAACTCTTGTTTTTGTTTCCCAAATTTTTTTTAATTCAGAAAATAGTTTTCGCTGAGATTATCAAAAGAAAACCTTCCTCAATATAAAATACTTAATTTGAAATTTATTTAGAAAAACTTTATTTAAAATTATAAGCAACAAGTTAATTAATTTTATCAAATTCAATCAAAGCTACGTGAAATTTTGTGGTAGAAACAACGTGCCAACAAAACGCACTAATTATCGTGTAGTGAATGATTTTGAAGAAAAAGGATCTGTAGGTGATAGGTCCAAGCACGGAACACAATGTACTGCAAGATCGGCTGAAAACATTACTGCTGCTCAAGAAAGTGTTGGAAATAATCCGTCAACCTTAATTCAATGCCGTGTGCAGGTGCTTGGTGTTAAAGAGCAAACTTGGACACACATTTATACAAGAATTTGTATTTGTTTCCATATAAGATTCATTACACACAAGAGCTTCTTCCACAAGACCATTTACGCCGCCGTAAATATGGCAATGTTACAGCTCGCCCATGACAACTCCGATTTTCATAAAAAAATCCTAATGAGTGACGAGACACACTTTCATTTGAATGGATGTGCGAATAAACAGAATTGTCTCTTTTGGAGAATGTTCCCATTATTTAACAGTCACCCTTGCATCCATTAAAAGTAATAGTTTGGTATGCAGTCTGTGTGGTTAGGAGGAATCATTGCACCTTACTTCTTTGAAAATGATAATGGCGTAATGGGAAGCGATATTGTGATATGATTGAAAACTTTTTAACGCCCCAACCGCAAGCTTTGGGCTTGATTAACATGTGGTATTAACAAGACGGTGCCACATCGTATATATCTAGGATTACAATGGAATTACTGCAAGACCTCTTTCCACGATAAGTTATTTGACGAAGCGCTGATGTTGATTGCTCTACATGGTCGGCTCATTTGATTGCTCCAGACTTCTTTTTGTCGGGATATCGGAAAAGCAAGATTTATACAAACAAACCAGAAACGTTTGAACAATTCAAGCAAAATATTTGTGATGAAATCAATGAAATACCGCGTAAAATGTGTAAAAATGTAATGAAAAATATGCTCAAAGGGGAGTGAATTTGTGAGGCTAACAGAAGTGGACATTTATCTGATATTGTATTCCATACATAATTGCCAACATTAAATAAAACATTTATCAACATAAGCTCCATTCTCTTTCGTTTAATCAAAAATTATAAACAAACAAAGTAGTATATCTTCCAGGCGGACACCCTGTATTACTTTTCTAACTTGGTATGTCATATGTTAAGATACCAATTTTAAATATAATATGTCTTAAAGTATCCACTCAGGCGTGTTATTACAGAAGTATTGTTAATTAAAATATTTAAAGTTACATTACGATAGTTCTTATTAATATTTCTTTATTTCTACTCGTAAAATAGCAGAAGCTAAACTATTCCTAATATTAGTGCCATAATAGACATTTATTAACTTTTAAAACTTTTACCAAAAATAAAACTAACAACAACAACAACAAAAACAAAATGTAAATTAAAGTTCACACTTAAGAGCAGCTTTTTAAGGCGCATTTACCATTTTGCAGATTTATTGTCGGAAATAGTGATGACAAAAAATAAATGACAAAATATTTGCAAAACTTAATAAAATCCCTAAGGTTTTTTAACTTTATTTTTTGGAAAATAAAATATATTCATGCAAAGTGTTGTTCATGTTTAGTATACAAAACACAGTCTGTGTATAAACACATTGAAGGATATTTAGAATGTTTATGAACATAATGACCATTTTGTCTCTTACTTTAGGCGCACCAAAAATATTTGTATCGTAATACACACTAAAATACAAAATATTTAAAATAAGAAAGAAAAGAAAAACTTACATCTCTGTAGTTTTCAATAACAGTTTGTAAACAACAGTTCAACTATATTTTACGATCTGTTATAAGCCATGCATGAAATTGACTATAATATCTATTACTTTTTAGGGAAAACTATTGTACTAAACTTAACTAGACTACTCGTTGTTGTACAAAAAATAACAGTGCAAAAGAATATCACACTCATACCCATGCAAGTTTAGTAGAATATGTTATATTTAAGTTGTTACACAGTTAAATGAATACACATTTTTTAGTGTTATAAATGCCCCAAAGGCATTTTATGACAAACAGTAAATAGATTGAGAAAAAGATAACAAAAAGGAAAACTTAAAGTAAAAACTGTTTTATGGAAAAAAAATTTTTTAAACTAAAGTTTAAAAAGAAAAAAGAAAAAAAAATGTCATTTTACTTTTGGTGATATTTTTGTTGCCATAAAACTGCGTTATATGTGGATCAATTTTTAAAATGAAAATTAAAGTTGCCACCATAAAATGCGTATAAATTTTATTTATTTTTAAGAAGAGTAAGGGACAGACAGGACACATTTTCATAGGTGTATCCATCGATGCCTCCTAAAGCTAAAAATCAAAAAAAAAAAAAATTAAAGTAAAACTGCTGTGTATCCCCGAAGAGAGTGATTTTGACGTATGTGGATTAACGTTTTGAATCCATGATGGGACTACAATTAAAATTTTAACAGTCTGTATAACAGAAGATACAATAGAGAATAGGAAATAACATTTTAGCTAAAATTATGTGGTGCATGATTTTAATTTAGGCATCGATCATCTTCCTGTGGCCAGCGGAATATCTAAAAGATCTTTGTTTTCAGGATTCCGGACCTTGAAAATTCTATTCTCAGGAAGCAAGGCGATGATGAAATACAGGGTAAGCCAAATAAGACCTACTAATGTTTAACACAAATAACTTTTGCAATAATCATTTATTTTGGTTAATTTATTTGGTTAAATATATTTAATGGAAATTATGTATGAAATATTACATCAGACAAATGTCCACCATTTTCCTCGATACATAGATTGGCTCTTTTTAACGCGTTTTCCATTACACCACATAATGTTTCGGGTTGATGGCCCAGTATTTCGTCTCGAATATTTTGCTTCAGCAGTATAATAGTCTCTGGTTTATTAAGATACACTTTGCCTTTTAAATATCTCCATAAAAAGAAGTCGGGCGCAGTCAAATCTGACGAACGAGGTGGCCAAGGGAAATTAGAATTTTTGGAAATCAAACGTTCGGCAGAAATATCACGCATCAAGTCCATAGTTTATCTAGCAGTATGCACAGTTGCTCCATCTTGTCTAAATCACAAATTAGGATTCTGCTCCGCCATTGGCCGCAAAAAGAAACTCCTGAAGTCGATTCCGGCGTTTCATTCTCAAAGAAATATGGACCGATAACTCTAGTGCGCATAACACCGCACCAAACAGGACATTTAGATGGGTGCAACTGATGTTGGTGTGCCCTTGGATTTTCAGAGCCCCACAATCTACAGTTTTATTTGTTGACAGAACCATTTAAATGGAAATGCGCTTCATCCGACAGCAAAACATTATTTAAAAAATCAATTTGTGTGGCTAATTGTGTAAAACGAATAGCGTATTGTAGTCGTTGTTGGTGGTCTTGCGGTAGCTGTGCTTGCACTATTTGAATTTTCTATGGGTACATCTTAAGATCCAACTTGAAATTCTACGCAATGTCGTTCTAGAAATGCCCAATTGGCTGGAACGACGGCGAGTTGAGACAGATGGATCATCTGCAACACTCTGTCGCACAATTTCCACGTTGTCTTTAGTGCGAATATTTCGATGGGCACCTCGCCCAGGACGGTCTGTCATTGAACCCAGTTCCTTAAAACGATCTACCAAACGCCTAATTATGAAGGCTGTGGAATTAAAAAGTTGCCGATATTTACGCTGCGTTAAAACAATTGATCGTTGACAAGAATAGAAAAACTCCAGAATTTTAACGAGTTGTGTTGTACTGTAGGTTCCATAATAAATTTCCAACAATTCAATTATAACCTACAAAAAGAGAAAAATAAATATGTCAAAAAAAAAAATAAAAAAGTTATTTGTGCTTAACATTAGTAGGTTTTATTTGGCCCACCCTGTATAAGAAACAAAAAAAAAAAAAAACTGACCGCCAATTAAGAGAATTATCTAGACGGCATTGTATACAGTTAAGAATAGTGATGATAGGTGATGAATAGAAATGAATATCGTAAAAATTGTAATCGAATTCAAATAGCCTTCAATTTCTCAATAAAATTAAATTGCATAGTCCAGCTAAGATACTAAAACTTTCACTTATATAACTGAGGTCATATAAGAATTACTTTGCTTACCAAACGACCGCGAATATAGCTGTGCGAATATCAATGCTTAATTGCCATTAATCTGCATAAGGAAACTCTGATTCGTCTGATTCGCTCGCAGACGAAAGCTTAATTTGAATTTTGATTTTCAAAAGATATCCTGAAAAAATTAATACAGAGAGAAGTTAGGGATGTTTGGGTTACGCTTTGTGGGCATAACTTCTGCTTGGAGTTCAAAAATATATCGGGTTTTTCAACAAAGAGCTTTGTTTTTCAATTGTAGCTACGTTTGTTCCTTTATCTGTACCCGAACTATACTGTAGTATGATAAAGATAACTCAGATAGCCTCTGGTAGTTAGTAAAATATGTTCATGGATAAGAACATCTAAGTTAAAGGTTAATGATGCAAATGATGATTGCAGCAACAATAAACTGATTGAGAATTATAACACAAGCTTAATAAAATGACACATAAAGTGCGGTTATATGAATAATTTTTCAAAGTTTGTATTTATCATCTATTATTCTATTTAAAGCATGTATGTTTGTAATGACTTATTGACATCCCTTTGGATATGTCTGTGTATTGTTTGGCTATTGTTTCCATTTACACTTGAACTGTATACATGCTGGTGTTTATTATAGTTGCTGTTTTTTACATTTTGTAAAGTTATATGACTTTTTTTCTTCTTTACACTTCAGCCATTTTGTATCATTCTGGCAGATCGTATGGCAATGACCCTAATAAATGTCGTAAAATCATGTCAAGTGTCAATAGACACACTTTTTTTGATAAAAGTGTTTACAGTCGCTCATAAAAAACATTCAGGCCAACACATTGTTAAACATTTTTACCATCATTTTAAATGTACTTTCTTAAGAGAGCAACATGAAGTGAAATACAATTTATAAATGTGTTTACACAGTGTTTCAAGTGGTTAGGAAAATATGAAATTTTATTTTCAAAGAACCGCTTAATAGTAAAACTCACATTTTTTTTGTAATGCCAAGGCGTTTATGCATTCAGAGGCCTTTTGTAATTGTAATTTATGGCATTGGATTTATGTCGCTGTCATTTTTTTGTTATAAACGCTTCTTAATATTTATTTGTCTAGCTGGTATTTCTGAAGTGTTTTAATGTAAGTATTTTCTTTAAAAACAAATATTCAATACTATATACGGCTAGCCTTTACTGTAAGAGTGATATAAGTCAAGAATTTAAATTTTAGATTTTAGAATGCAGAACTCTTCTGTATTGATTTATGCCTTTAACTTATAGAGATAAAATGTTTTAATAGCTTTCAAATAGTTGAAATAATTTCTTGTTTAGGTTCGAAATTTTATTAAAATATGTTTGTCTTGCAGTAAAAGCTCAGCAGTGGGAGGGAAATGTAGCTATACAGTTTAGTTTTAAAATACTAAAATCAAAATAATAAACCTTAACTCTTTTCCGTTTTTATAATTAATTAGTATTGGAGTTTCTGTTAATTCAAAAAAATGACTTTGTAAATAAAATTCTGTTACGAAGGTGATGTATTAAGTTTTAAGAGAAAATAATTATCAAAAAAATCAACGAAACGACTCACTGTAAATATAACAAACTGCGCAGTGTTTTAAGAAAAAACATACTTCTAAGAAATTCTACCAAATAAGATAAGCAAGAGAAATCAAAAGCAATTAACAGAGAACAAAATAAAACACACAGTCAAGTTGGAGACTAAATTGAATGATAATAACAACAACAATATGGGAAGATGTTAAAGTAGAATATTCTTGTATATCTGAGAGCCGCTTAAAACAACAACTATGTAAGCACCACTTGCTGGGCAAATGAATTAATTTAAGTTGAGTCATCCAGTAAGTGAAGACCTCAAACTTACCATCGTATGTATTCAAAGTAAATAAATCTTTTAACTCAATTTTAAGCTCTAAAGTACTGTGTTATTGAAAATATAAAACCATTCCTTGTTTATAGAACGTAATGGCATATGGATATAAGAAAATGATATATTAGCACAGCAAAAATATATTCATTTATTAACAATGTAAGAATATTTTTCGTAAATCTACTTACTTTTGATTGTATTTTTTTTTTATCTGGCTGCGGTACAAATGAGTTCCTTATAATGGGTTTTACAAACGTTAAAGGATTTTAACGATGCTTTCCTTTATAAATATGTCAAATTTGTGCCAAAAAATATTTAACCAACAAGTTTTTTCCCGAACACAAGCCGCCAGTTTTTTCCATTTTAGAAGAATCTAGACGTTAAAAATCGCCCTTAAATAAAATTGGCAAGTGGCAACGGAATAAAAAAAGATTAGTTTAGAGAAGTTTAGTATGCATAGCAATAAAATTATTGTTAACATTGTTGTTAGTCATCTAGCAGTAATTTTCTCACTTTCGCGAAGTTTAAAAATTTAATAATAGTCTCTATTTTCTATAAGGGAGATCATGTAGGTGATAACTTTTCAGTCTTTTGGTTTCTTCGCTGCCATTCAAAAGATTAATGGCAAGTAGTTGTGAATGATTTCTCAGCCTTTTAAAATAGCTATCACAGAATTTGGCAATTTCTTTAGCTGGTGCATTATTAAGAACGCGATGAATATTTTTATTACTCATAAACTATGGAGCACTAGCAATTGCTGAAATCTGTGAAAATTTGAATTTAATATAATAATATTTTAAATAGTATTACATTGCTCTCCATTTTCAATGTAGATTTCGGCCCTAGAAGCCAATACATTTTCTTCGCTTTATTATTAAGTTGTTGACGTTTTCTTGTAATGTGTTCTCTCCTAGTCAGCCTTCCATCTAGGTGAAGACTTACATACTTTTTCACTAAACATAATGTAAAGTTTATGTTATCGACCGTTTTCTGCTTAATTTAGGTCTTGTTTTACAAATATTTTTAGGCGACAGGAGAATAAAACTGTATCTACTTTTCTTTTGATGCCCTCTTAGGTTCCGTCCTTAAAATCCTTAAGTGACAACCGACAAATTAAATTCTTATTGACAGTGCTGAAACACACTTCTTGACAAAGTTGTTCCTTCGTTTGCTGGCAGATAATTACTGAAGCCAAAAATTTAATAAACTAGATTGAAAATGAAAAATGTTTATTTTAAGATGCGTTAAGTTCATTTAATGTTATTTGTTTTAAGACTTTAACCAGTATTTGATATATTTCTTGAATTATAGTTTGGTATCTGTAAGCTCCCTGCTGTCTTCATTACTTATTAAGCCTAAATCTGGGATATTTGAAGCCGCTAAAAGAATTCATATAATATCTTCAAGTGATGTTTGCTAAGAATTTTAACAGATCTTGAATGCCTACTTTTAACCAAGAATTCAGTTAATCATAAGTTATAAGGATATTTTTAAGACGTGGATTAAGTCCTCCATAAATTTATTTGTTTTATTAATTTAGCTATAAATTTATCGCCAAAAATGTCTTTACAAGTGAAATAATATAAGCTAAGAGGTGTATTGATACCAAATGGTTGCCAACTAGAAATAATTAATGTAAAGCAATCAAACACGCTGCATTTCTGATAGTACCATTGTCGTTACTTTAATCATTTGACTGTAAAAAAGTTGATCGATTAAATGATACAGATAGCCAAGTGTGAATGTCACTTGAACAGACTTTTCCATGTTGACAATAATATTCAATTTGTTTAACTATTCCCCCACTAGGTTTAAATATGTTTGTAAAATGATAGACGCTTTTAAGTGAGAATTTTGTGAAATCATTTTAGTAGTGTCATTGGCATATGTTTCTAAAGTTGTGTCACTTATTGTTGGGATATCCAAATGCAGACGTTTCACTGTTGACTCTAGCGATTAATTTTCTTTCATCTAGATAGGACTTTAGTAAGACATAAAAAGGAGCTGATAACAACTGTTTAATTTTAAAAAGCAATATTTTGTTTGTTTGTTTGTTGATAGTTTTGACATTTAGCTTTTTGACATTTTCGTAGTAAATGCATTGGCAACTGTTACAATGAATTCAATTTTATACGAAAATTGCAGTAAAATATTTAAAATCCACTATAAAAATTGTGGTTCTTTTAAAGTTGCATTTCGTAAAATTCGTGATATTTTCGGACAACACAATCATCCATCTGAGACCGCTATTAAGAATTTGGTAGTTGAGTTAGGCTCGATATAAAATGCGCGGTCACCAACGCATTGCCCATAGGGTCATTCAACCGAAAACACCGCATCCGTGAGCCATAGTATTGAAGCAGATCCAAATTTGTCAATTCCTCGACGTTTTTAACAATTAGTTAGTTGTTAAATTAGTTAGTTAGTTGCCAAAATTACCACATGGCGAATTTTGACTTTCAGGCCTTACAAAATCAAACTGGTACAAGAGTTGGAACCGACCGACCATTTGCCCAATTTATTCATGCTGGATTTTCTAGAAAAATCACTTTTTCACACGTAGTCCATTTTCACTTGTCAGTGTATGCAAAACTGCAGCTTTTGGGCTTCTAAACATGCTAGAGCGATTATCGAGAAATTTTGTTTGCTTAACGTATCACTGTATGGTGCGCTATGTAGTTTGGAGGCGTGGCCTGCAATTTTCGTCGAAGATGGGGAAATACGGTTACAGTTAATGGATCACGCTATCGTGAGATGTTAACAACTCAATTTTGGCCTATTTTTAACGCCGTGTTTATGAACTGATATGCCGTTTCAGCAGGACGGTGCCACATGCCACACAGCCCACCAAAGAATCAATTTATTGCAAACCAACTTTCCCGATTGCATAATTTCCGACAATCAGCACTGAAAAATTTTTTTGGTGGGGCCATGTTAAGGGCAGAATTTATACGGAGCCATTCGAATCGATTTCGGCATTAAAATTTAATAACTGTGATATGATTAACGAAATGGAACCGCCATTTTGCCAAAAAGTGATTCAAAACTTTGATGAAAAAATTGACATCTGTCAGTGTGGCCGAGGTGGACATTTGCCAGATATCATTTTTCATTCATAATTGGCAAACTTGTCGCTTCGTGATACAATAAAAATGTGAATCATCTTTTTTGTTTTATGAAAGAAATATTCTTAGTCATAGATATTTATATCAAAGTATATTTTTCGACACAATTACGGGTTGTGGCCAACCGTATCCGTATCTATGACTAAGAATATTTCTTCCATAAAACAAAAAAAATCAAACAAAAAAAACAAAAAACAATTTCAAAAATGGGAATCATCTTAATCTAAATTTCTATTTTATTTTGTTTTAATAAACAAACTTCTTGTTGAAAAACCCTTTATACTGTGGTTAAAGAAATCACACCTTATTTTGTTGGGAGACATTTAATAATTTTTGCTGAAATTTTATCGTCAATTGGACACGTTTTGTTGTTGAGTTGATGGAGACCAATATTTCATTTTGTAAACGCTTGAGAGTGTTTGCTTGCTCGGTTGCTGGGACATATGCTCCATTCAAGGATTTATTGATCGCATTAAGTATCAAGAAGAAACATTGATTTTAAATGTCGCATTGTGTCATGTTTATTATAATAAAATTAATTTTAACTAAAAATAAATGTCAAATATTTTTATACTCAATGGTATCATTAAGTATAAAAACTAATACATATAAGACTTTGAATACTGAATAGCTATAAAATATCATTCAATCTAGCGAACATTAATCTTAGTAAGAAGCAAAAACCTGACTTAATTCTAGATGCCTTGAAGGAGGCCTATTTTGTGAAAAGTCATCTAATTTCGGAATTTTCCTCAAAATACCATTTTGCTTGTCTCCACAAGATATGACTGTATGCGTATTTTGTCTTTAGAATGTGTTACATATGATGCTATCCTAACGTAATGCGATCTATGATCTGTTGTTCTCTTCGTTAGTTGTGTGATATCATCCTTAAAATTATAGATTTAGATTTATAGCAGCTGCCAACACACTAAGCCACTCTTATTGTTTAAATAATTTCAGTTGTTCTCTGCATTAAAACTAAAAAATAAATAAAAAAAGAGGCAATATATATTTTTTCTTTATTTTTTTTAAACACATTACTTGGTACACACGCACACACACGGAAGACTTCACAGCCTTTATATATTTTTTAACTGCTTAGTTGCGGCATTTTTATTTAATTTAAAACTTGTATGCTTTCTTTTATGGTTGTGTATGTAAACGCTGCTCTTTTTAAACACACTGAGAACAGCTGGTTTAGGCTATATTCACTATGCATATTTACTAAAATAAATATTAACACTTTTCCATATTTATAATTCGTTTGACATGCTCTTACGATGCTGCGGAGATGAACAAATTATAACAAAATATTAAATTTATTTTTTTTAATTTAAGGAAACAATTTCTAATAAACTTTTTCTTTATACTTATGTATTTAAAAAACTCATATGATGTTTGATCAATTTCTATTAGATCATGGAATTTCATTTTTAAAGTGCCACATGCTTTTTCAAACAGTAATTTTATGCAACATATTGCATATTATATGCCAGTGAATAATGCAGGCCATTTATTTGTATATATATATTTTACTATACATTTTTAATATCTATCATATGGGTAGACTTTGGAATAAAATTGTTGATACATAAGGGATACTTGAACTCACAGAAAGTGTACCTTAAAACCGATTTAAATAAAAGAGAAAAGTATGCTTTCAAGACGTTTCAAAAAAGTAATTTACAAAAAGATTTACAATTTTAAAATGAGTAACACTGTGATGAATATACACTTTAGAAGTAACAATAATATTTTATCGAAATAAAAAATAAGATTTTTGTTTTTTTTTCTTTGAACCAGTACTTAGGGGATGACCGCTACACATGAAATGCATTTGGCCAGAACTAGGAAATTAGATTATGACCAGGAGGAAAGAGTGTGTGAACATTCGAGTTGAAATTTTCTACAGGAAAGAAAACATGCAAACTGGCGAATTAATAACAAATTAAAGCGCTCTCAATGAAAATTCTCTAATTTCATTGGAGCTTTTTCCATTGTAGTAACCATTAAACAGTGAAATACATTCTACATTGCGCCGATGCTCTAGAGAATCAATAGAGTTAAATAGCATACTGTCCCCATGAGTCCCTGTACTCGCTCGAGCAATTCCAAAATAAACTTTACTCTAGAGAATCAGTAGAGCTGGGTGCCCTAGCGTCCCCAATTAGTCTCTTGGCCCTCTCATGTACACGGTCGAGCAACTCGTTTACACTCGTTTGTAAATCTTGCTTTTAGTGTTCGTCCATTTTAGCCTCCTATCCAACAGGTTCAAGTAAGTCTCTATACTCCGCTGGACTTAAAATTGTTAGTTATTTCTATATCCTGAGATTATATCTCAGAGTGTTGCTGGTTCTTAATGCTGCGAGTAAAGCTTCTTTGTGAAAAAGGTCAGTTACATATTTCTGATTCTCTGTAAGTAAAAATGTGTCATCTTGTTGTGTGGGTTGTCTCTATGTCTTCGTTATTCCTGTTTTTAGTATTAGTCCAAGAAGTTTGTTAATAGCAGTGAGTTTGTAGCCGTTGTTTTTAGCTATAACGTAAATTGTATCGAGTTTTTCGTTGTACTTATCTATAGTAAGTGGAATTATATTATATAAAATGTATATGGTATGTTTAAATGCTGCTAGTTTGTGTTGGATAGGGTAGATACGAGTTGATGTGGATGGTAGTATCTGTCGTAGTTGGTTTTCTATAAATGTCAAATGTGTTTTGTGATGTCAAGATAATACATATTTCTGTCTTGTTCTTTTTCTATTGTGTATGCCATGTTATTATGGTTTGTTTTTAAGTCTGTTAGAATTTGTTCGACATTGTCTTGTGCGAGGATGTAAAAGATGTCATGTATTTATATATAGTAATCAGTTATTCTATGTTTTTATCAGTGTCTTTATGTGTAGTGATTCAAGATGTTATATGAAAATTTCCATGAAGATAGCTGAAGTTGGATTTCCTATGTCGAGTCCGTCAGGTAGTCTGTGAAAGTGATTATTAAATCTAAAGTAGTTCTCTTTTATTATCGTCCCTGCAATATCTATAATTTTAATGTAATGTGTTGGTTGTTGTATAAATTGTCTAGTGAATTGTGTAGGATGTTGTGTTGGTATTTGCTGTCCCAGGAAATATGTTGCAAGTTTTCGGTTATCTTGATGTCTTTAAGTTTTTCGACAAGGTCTTGTGTATTAAGAAAAATTATTTAAATAAGTAATTTATAGTTCATCGGAATGATTTTCAATCGAAGCAATTTTATTTTAATATTTCATGACATTCTCACAAAATATTAATTACAAAATTATTTATTAAAAAATTAACATCTTATGATATTCTCATAAAACATTTATTTAAATAAAAATATTTGAAATGTATTTCTGCGGGAGAGAGCATATCAATATTGCAATTTCACTATTGCTCAAGTAGCTCATCAATAATTTTTACCCCAATATTGTACAGAAAAAGCTAAGAGTTTATATCTAAAGCCAAACTAATTCTATGAGACTTCATAAAATCATAAAATCAACATAGCACAGAGAGCAAGACTCAAAAACACTTCTACGCAAACACAGCAAAACATTTCCAGTAGGAAATAAAATTGCTTAGATTGAAAAACTATTTATTTATTTTAAGAAAGAAAAATTATTTAAGAATTTTTTTGCTAAAAGGATTGTCACATCTATCATCAGCATTCTATCAGTTTAATTTTGATTCGGCTTAAGTAAATTTATAGTCCATTTAAAGAAATGTCGATCTCATCTAAGCAAATTTTTATTGAATGATTATGTATCTTTGTCGTTGTTCAAATATATGATGTTTATACCGTACACAATCTTAGTTAGGTAGTTACAAGAAATGCTGATGATTGTGTTTCGATAGAGAAAATGCTGCATTACATTCTGCAAATGTTTAACCTATACCTTTCTTCGTTGAATAATTTTGCAAAAAACTTTTAAATAATTTCTTTTTTAATAAACTGAGAGCTTAAAATGTATTTTATTAAAGCTTTGAGGACAATTCTGTGCGTGTCTTCTCGTTGTTAGTACATAATACAAAAAGAACCAAAAAATTTATAATAATTAAAACGTATGAAAAAACGCAACAGCAGTAGAGGCGCTACTTTTTTCTAATTTCACAAGTTTATTTAATTTATTTATTCGGTGTCCCTGTAGGCTAGTAGGTAGTGTAATATCATGTCAGTATGGGGGTTATGGGTTCGATTCCTAACGAAGACCTTGGTTTTTTTCACTACAAAAATAAAAATTGACTGTCGGCGGGGCTGCTCAGCGACGAAGGCATAGTCACTGGTCGCTGTGCTGTCTTATATACGGCAGTTAATTTCCGACTATCCTTCTACTTTCACCACCTGTTTCATCTCTCCTCTATCCCTTTCCTAAAGAATGTAGCACGGTATTTGACTAAATAGGCATTGTTGCCTGAAGTGCTATTTCTCTTTAAGAAAAAAAAATAATTTATTACAATTTATCAACTCATGATCTTCCGCTGTATCCATCTTAAATTAAATCTCAGAGAAAATATTAAAATTATATCCCACTATGCAGCAGTAAAAAATATTATAACGAAAATAATTTTTTATATAGTAAATCTGGCACTATAAAATCTTAATGAATCTCTTGCTAGAGAAACTTGTAAAGTGCTACCAAACCACTGATCCAAAGAATTATTATTTCCCATAATGTTATATTGCGAAAAATCGTTTTCGTAGATAAATAGATAGCAGTGATAGCAGCATGGTATACGATTTTCATAATATTCTTTTTAGAATGACACAAATTCTTAGCCAATGCTTCTTATTTTCGTAACCTTTACGTGAGAAGCATTACAATTAAATTGATCAAAATAAAAAAATTGAAATTCTAAGCAGCGTGCCAGTCTCTGTCTAAAGTCTGTTGGGCTTATTCATATTTCAATTCGTTTGATGTTATGTGTTAAGAATTAAGAAATCTTTCATGGCTAAAAGTTTTCAGCACCATTTAATTTAGGAACAACTTCAAGAAGTACTTTTTCCATGTTACTTTCAGTTCTTGGACGATTACACATCTCTTTTGAAAAGGAACAATATGAACTATATATTTAGTAATTTGTATGTGTCATGTATTTATATTTTTTTTAAAACAAATACATCGCCCATAAAATGTATGTGTTTTAATATTATGTGTACGTGTGTTTGTGTGCTTGAGTGTGAAAAATATTTTTTCTATAGTTATATGTTTGGGTGGGATGTTTCAAAAATGATAATAAACTACAGAGTAGTGGCTTACTTGTCATGTAGTTGAAAATAGTATTAACCAAATATGCGGCAAGTGTTTTACATTTTTATATTTTTATTTCTATCAACACTGCAGTCATTTGTATGTGTGTGTTTGTGGGTGTATCCAGCAGTCATTTTACAGAGAAATTTGACTTAAAAGTAACTTATTCGTTACTTCTTTCGATTAAAATTTCTCAATTTAACACAACACAACACAAAAGAAACACAAAATACATTATCATTGATCTTCTAAGAAATTGATATGAGTAAATTAGTTAGTTTACACTTGTCTTACAGTTATTTGGCTTGTGATCGGTTAAATTGCGTATGTTGTTAAAAAAAAATCAAAAAAAGAATTTTAAAAATTTAATGTAAATTGAGAGTATAAATAAAGCCCCTATTCTGGAGTTTCATTACCCTTTTGCATTACAAAAATTAATCAGGTTTTTGTCAAGTGTGTGCAACTGATGCTGTTTGTACGGACTTTAGTAAAGGATTCGAAAAAGTAAATCGTAAACTTCTTTTGCATAAATTAAACTTGGTGGGTTTCACTACGAATGCTCTTAAATGGATTTCATCGTATCTTATTAAAAAAAACCTCATGAGATATCTTAGTTTTATCTGGAGTACGCCAAGGCAGTCATCCCGGATCAATTTTATTCCCTATACTAATGTACGCCGACGATGTCTAAATTTTCTTCAAAAATGTTCACATATTCAACCAATCAATCTGACTTGAGAAGCTTTTAAAGGTGATGCGGTATAAAGTTAATGAAATTAAACCCACTGAATTGCAAGTGTATTTGATTCTCAAGAATGATATTCACTACTTTTAAGGGAAATTGCGTGATTTGATTTACATCTGTTCCTGGCAGTTAGCCCTAACCAGATAGTGATCAAACCACTGTGAATGGTATGCAGCACCATTCTCGCCCCAGAAGGCCTTCGAATACTTATATCCTCCTGTCACTCCTACTTGCAATTTCAAAAGCTCGAAGTAGGTCGCAGCCTTCACTCATTGCTTAAGAGTTGGAGACCATCCAGAACGCATGAGCTTAATATAATTAAGAATACGACGGCATTCATACTCACTGGATCTGAACCATTCATTGTGTTCATTGTGAGTGATCCAACCCACAAGCTCTCACGACGGTCTCGAAACACACAGCCACCACTATACTCCCATATAGGGGCCAACATCAATAATCAGCCAGAGAACAGCTAATTGTCTAAAGAGACAAATGGCGGAACTCTGGGGCCCACAGATTCCCGCGGAAATACACTGGATTGTCCAGGTGGCTCCTACTAGCATTAAAGGGGTCTGGGCTCCCTTTTACTCCGCAAGACACCACTATACTCCCATACAGGGGCCAACATCAATAATTAGCCAGAGAACAGCTAATTGTCTAAAGAGACAAATGGCGGAACTCTGGGGCCCACAGATTCCCGTGGAAATACACTGGATTGTCCAGGTGGCTCCTGCTAGCATTGAAGGGGTCTGGGCTCCCTTTTACCCCGCAAGACACCAGTCTAAATGGAAGAAGTAGGATCCATAAAGACTATCATGTGCCGCCGGGGGAAACTTTTAAGGGAAATATCGGGACACCGGTTAAGTCTTATATCTCATATTCACGTGATCGGTAATAAAGTAAGAGGTGTACTTGCGTTCATTAAAAGGTGGGCTAACTAGTTCACTGACCCGTACATAAGAAAACAGTTATAGACATCACTTGTGAAACTAATTTTGGAATATGGTTTAGTAATATGGGATCTACAAAATAATGTGCTTAGTAACCATATTCAATTAGTTGAGAAACGATTTCTAATTTTCTGCTTACCAGGTTTAACATGACAGTATGGAGTTCATCTTCCATTTTATTGTTGCAGGCTGAAATTAATCAGATTTCCAACGCTGAAAAGCCGGAGAACAATGATTAATGTTTATTTAAACGACTGGTTGCAGTTTTAAGTAAAGGATGCATGTCTGTAGGGATTACGTCTGTAGACCAAATCAGTAAATATCAATAAATAAAAGAAATAAGCTAAGCAAGCATCGGAAAATGGCATTAAAAAAAATTATTGAATCCAAACGACAAGAAGAAGAAAAAGTACTTAACAAAGTAGCAATGCTGTTGCAAAAGAAGGAACAAACAATTTATTTAAAAGAAAAATTTAGTGCAACTAAAACAAACGAAAATAAAATAATTTATTTTAAAAACAAGTAATTTATAATTCATCGGAAACATTTCAGAACAACAAATTACATATGAATGGTTTCCAATGGAAACCCTAATGTAGAAATGTTTGAAAATCAACAATGTTTTTTTTTTTGTTTTTTTAAATGTTTTGCTGTGTTTGTGTAGAAGAAGTGTTTTTGAGTCTTGCTGTCTATGCTATGTTGATTTTATAAAAAATTCTCATAGAATCAGTTTGGCTTTGGATATAAGACTCTTAGGTTTTTCTATACAATATTGATGAGCTATTGAACTGATGAGCTATTTGAGCAATAGTGAAATTGCAATATGGATATGCTTCAAATATTTTTAAATAAATATTTTTATGAGAATATCATAAAATGTTTATTTTTTAATAAAAATTTTTGTAATAAATATTTCATGAGAATATCATGAAATATTTTAAAGGAGTCAAGCACGAACAATAAAATTGCTTATTTTAAAAACTTTATTTAAATAACTTAAATTCGAAAACAAATAGTAAAATATTAGTGGAAGACCTTTTTCAGTGTGAAATATCTTACTGCGGCCTTGACTTCTTCCCAGCTCCTGCTGCCATTAGATTTCCCCCTTGTCTGTGATTTTTTAAATCAAGTTCTTTTCGGTAAAAAAGAAAAATTAATTTTAAAAATGATTCAGAAAATCTTCTATTGCATTTAATCCTTACAAAATCAGAAAACAATACTCCAGTAAATAGCATGCTCAAAGCGTTGCTATGATCGTTATGTGCAATATAAGCAATTATAAAAGAAAATGAACTGAAATGGAATATGGAACACCTATGTTTCTAAATGGGAAGGACATTTACCGATTTGGACTCGAAATGCAAAATAGTAACATTTTCGCTAAAAAATGCTTGCAGGGTGTTCATTTATTTTTTCTCGTAGTAAATATTTCATGTTCCATTCGAATATTTGTCATTGTGTTTGCTGAAAGAATAAGAATAAAGAATAAGTACTTGACAAAATATTTTTTTACGATTTTATTATTTCTTCTTCTTGTTTTAATTTTAGAGAAAATTTTTTATTTCTATTTAAGTTTTGCATGTGTTAACATTCATACATATATGCATATGGTAGGATAAGTTTTTCACTTTATCCATTAGAGCAAGTTTAATATTTTTTAGTTTTTAATTGTGTGTGGTTTCACAAACTTTATAGTTTTTTCACGTTGTGCTTCATTTATTTTGCATGTATTGAGTTTTTCGTTGCGTTTGCTCTATTTTAAGCTTTAATAAAAAATCCCTTAATATTTTTTTAGGTATTTTTTAAATATTGTTGTCATTTCCGTCGGTATAAAACGTATTAAAGTGATAGTACCGACGAGTCTATATTCCATATAACATATAAGCATGTGATAATACACCCCCCGGGGGCACATCATTATATTTTAACGAAATCTCACATGCGCCACCGGGGGTAAAAGAAAGTCCCCTAAAGGTTAGCAGGAGACAACTGAACAACTACAGCTTTTTGGCTTTTTAACTGCTCTCTGCTTCCCTTCGGGAGCATCGTGCTGATTGTGGTTTCGCAGGATAATTTATTTTTGACGTTAACAAAGGGTGAATGATCCAGGTCCAGTGAGCATACTTGTAATGTGTTCTAGACAAGGAGATGGATAGTCTTAAACTCCTAAGCAAGAAGTGGGAAAGGTGGCCTGCTCCAAATTTAATATAATATGATTATTAATACTATGTTATGTTTATAAACACTACAGTATACTGGTATAGATGTTAACATTTATTTTTGTTTAAAATTTGATCAACATTTTATTTAATTAAACTTTTAATTTTAAGTTCGCACATAATTTATTTTATAAATTTATTAGTTCTGAATATTTTTTATTTAAAGCAATATAAAGCAAAATATTTTAATTGATATGATTAACCACGACCACAAGCGATAGCATGATCCAGTAACTGTTACCGCATTTCCAGCCTCATCTTCCCAACATACAAGAAAGACAAAACAGCCCAATCTCGCATCCAGTCCACATAGCGAATCATATAGTGACACGTTGGGTATGCAAAGCCGTCTCAGTAATCGCTGTAGGACTTTTAGAAGCCCAAATGCGGCAGTTTTGCTGGTTGACATACACTGACAAGTGAAGAAATGATTTGTTTAGAATAACCAGCCGGCTTTTTCTGATTGTATTCAGCGAATGTACGGCGATGTGAATGGTCGGTGGGGTTGCAAAGTCAAATCCTTACGCAAACTTCGCCATGTGGTGGATTTTGATAACTCCAATTATTGTGAACTTCGAGAAATTGACAAATTTGGAAATGCTTCAACAGTGTGGCTCACGGGCATATAAATTTCGTTTAACTGATTTAAAAATAATTAATTGAAAGTCCCTTTTTGCGTTTAAATTGTTTGAATTATTTGGTTAAATAAATCATGTTTATAACAGACGTTTCTTACAGATGTGATAGCCCCGATAATGCTGTGTTACATTTTGCTAGTGTTTAATTTTTTTTTAATTTTATTTAGAAATTCTTTGAAAACACTTTTCAAACTAATTTCATTTTCTTAACAATATATCTAGGTAAGTTCTTTTAGCTTCCATTAAAATTTAAGACGCCCTATTTTTAAATTAGCTATTTCAGTTAATGTTGGTTGCTAATATTTTTCACTAAAGTTTTGAAGTCAGTGTTTCTGAGAAGCTATCAGTTGCATTTCTCGTCTTTCCTTACACATACTTTATACTATTTAGGATTTACCAATATTTCATTTCTTCTCCTTTTTTGATTTGGGATTTACAATGGGGAAGTCAGGCTTATAATGTTAAGATCGATAGTCATAGACTCATTAGCTGAAAGCTGGAGAAACCGACATCTATTTGAACAAAAGTTTAGTTTGAAATTTAAAAGGATTTAGCTATACATGACTCATTAGCTGAAAGCTGGAGAAATCAGCATCTCTTTAAACAAAAGTTAAGTTTGAAATTTAAAAGGATTTAGCTATACATGAATACAAAATTCAAGAATACTTGCATTGCCTTACCATAAAAGTTGCAAAACTTTTAATAAATTTAGCAAATTTAAGTATATATAAACTCAAGCCTAACTAAAAGTTATTTGGTATTATGTTGTTTATATTTTCCCCGCCAGTAACTGAAATACTGTTGTCATTTTCCGTCTTATCTGGTTGTTGTTCTCTTGAAGTTAAAGGCGAGCGCTTTCAATGTGAAATCATCATTGTTAAGCGGCGGTATAATTAGTACTGGTGTGTCAGTGTTCGCATTTAGGTAGTTCTGTTGCTAAGTTCCTATCTATTCATGTAAGCAGAATGCCAGCCACCTGGCAGTTTATCCAAAGTAAATTTCCCAATACCTCTATACCTCTGTCTTTTATTATTATCTGAGGTACGTGTGTCCGTCTGAGTGTGTTTTTCGTTTATTCGTGTGCATGCGTAGTTTTAGTGGTGTGAAAATTGTGTCTGAGATCGTGTTCATCTGTTCGTTTATAATGTCACTGTAGAAAGTTTTTGTTTTATGGATTTCCGTGATTTCATTGGCAGTTTCTTCGATTTCTTCGCTATGATGACATAATTATCAAGCTGTGCTTTGCCAGTCAGAGTTTACACCAAGAGAAATAACAACAGTAATTAATAGGCGGGCACTATGATATGTTTTGGTCGGATCTCACCATCACTACATGTGTTACCGGAGGTAAAAGGGAGACCAGTCCCCTTAAAGCTAGCAGGAACCAATTGGGCAACTTTACGTTATTTCCATGGGAATCAGCAAGTTCCAGAGTTCAGATTTTTAGCTATTCTCTGACTAATAATTGAGGTTGGCCCTTCGAGAACATCGTGGCGGTTGTGGTTTCGCAGGCCCTCATCAAATGATTAAGGAGCCTGTGATTAAGCACCTGTGGTTGCAGTATCTGTATTTAATTATCTAACTAAACTGAAATTGTTAATAAATACGGTCCTGATGGTATCCCGAGATGTCTTCTCATAAATTGTGCTGCTGCTGCTGCTTTAACTTCTCCTATAACAAACATTTTTAACATATCAATTAAATATGGTTATTTTCTACATTCTGAAAGGATTAATTTATGAATCCATTTTTTAAATCTGGCTGTAAAAGTAATATCACAAATTATAGGGGCATTGCTAAGCTTATTACTCTGCCTAAACTCTTTTAAAACATTATTACGAATAAAATTTTTCACCAAGTCAACGATTACAAAACTTTTACATTTACAACTCTTATTATTCGCGGATTAAAAAAAAAAAAAGCAGACAGATGTTATATACGCCAGCTTTACTAAAGCCTTTGACAAGGTCAATCATAAGCTTTTATGACACAAGTTTAATTGCATGGGATGTACACTTGACTCTTTAAGATGGATTTCCTTTTATTTATTGAATAAGAATACAGAAAGTTTCTTTCAAGAATCTGACATCTAAGCCAATTCATGTTAAATCTGGTGTGCCACAAGGTAGCCATCTTGGACCGTTATTGTTTACTGTGTTCATCAATGATTTACCAACGGTAAAAAAGTTTTCCAATATCCTCATGTATGCTGATGATGACAAAATTTTTTTAACTTAAAATTATTATCCGGGTCATATCTTCTTGCAACATGATTTAAATGCGTCAAGTACCTGGTAAAGAATTAATCTGATGCAGCTCAATTATAAAAAGTGTTTCTTTCTTAGAACACATTTTAATGATTAATATGTTTTGAACGGTTGAATATTGAACAAAGTTGAAGCAATTTCTAATCTGTGTGTCTTACTTGATTCTAAACTGTGTTTTATACCTTATATATCATTTACGATGAATAAAGTCCGATCTGTCTTGGGATTTATAAAACGCTGGGCTAGGGAATTTACCGACTCTTATATAACGAAGCAATTACAACTTAGTCTGGAAAAGGGCTCTATAGTTTGGAACCCAATCTACAATGTCCATCTTAATGCTGCCGAATCTGTTCAGAGACAATTTTTGCTCTTTTGCCTTCGTGGCCTGAACTGGAATATGCGACATTATATCTGAACGGTGATATTGTATTTAATTAGTTGAAAAAATATATATAAAAGTTCAATTTAATAACAATTTCTGTAACTCTGTGTATCGAATACACAATTCATTATTTCTGGTTGTTTAAAATATTTAGAATTATCATATTTTATTTTTTATCATACACAGATTAGATTAATTTATTGTTGGGAATGAAAATAAATAAAATGTTTTGCAGGCAATTACAACAGTTTGAGAAATAATTCCAGCGGATGTTACAGATTTAGTTGTAGCTGTAAACATACTTCTATAGAATAAATTGGATGAATACTGATAACAGAGCATATATGCTCATGCAAACAAAGACTCTAACTTTGGATTACTAAATATATCCCAGCCCAAAAGGACGAAGACTAGACATTTTTGAAAAAAAGGAAATTTACAAAACAAGAACTCTTAACAATGAGATTATAAACGGACATGTAAACACGATCTACAACACAATTTTCACGCCATTAAAATTAATTATACACTCTTACAATATATGTACGTTTTATTTTCACATGGTAATGCTATGCAAAACCAAGATAATTCAAATTAGTTTTATTTTCTCTGTGTGTTAATCACTGCTGAGAACAAAACAAAACAAAAGCATACGTTTCGTGTTGGTTATTTTCGTAACCTGATTAATAGTTTCCAGTTATGGTGAAAATATTAATAATAAAAATTGTAGAAATAATTACGACACAAACCAACAAGTATGCAAGTATACTACGAGGTGTTTTTTTAAGCTAGATAGAAAGCTTAATAAAAGCTAGATAAAAAGTAACACAAAAAATGAAATTTTTAAGAAACATTTTTTTTTATTTGTTTCAGTATACTCTGACAAATCATCATGAATAGACTCTCGCTTGAACAACGCTACGAAATTATCCAAATTTACTTTGAAAATCAGTAGTCGATTCGCGCAACTTATAGACGGCTTCGTCATTTTTATGGCGTACATAATCGTGCATCTGAACAAGCCATTCATCGAACTGTCGATAGATTTCGTACCACATACTCTCTAGAGGATGCAATAACACCAACACGTCGAAGGAATGTGCGTACTGAAGAGAATATCGCCGCTATAAACAAAAGTATGGAAGAAGATCCAAATTTATCAATTCGTCGTCGGTCGCAGGAATTGGGGCTCTGTCCGTCCACTACGTGGAAAATTTTGCGCAAAGATCTCGGCCTACACCCGTATAAGATCCAGCTGGTGCAGGAATTGAAGCCACGAGACCATTATATGCGTCGTTCTTTCGCCGATTGGGCTCTAGAGCAGTTGGCAACTGACCCGTTGTTTTATCGCAAAATTGTGTTCAGCGATGAGGCGCATTTTTGGCTTAAAGGGTTTGTTAATAAGCAAAATTTCCGCATATGGAGTGAGACCAATCCACAACAGAACCTACAGACTCCATTACATCCAGAAAAATGCACCGTTTGGTGCGGTTTTCACGCTGGTGGCATCATCGGCCCTTATTTCTTCAAAAATGAGGCCGGAGCTCGGATTACGGTCAATGAAGATCGTTACCGCACCATGATCAATGATTTTTTGTTTGAAAATATGGATGACATTGATCCGGACGAGATGTGGTTTCAACAGGATGGCGCTACGTGCCATACAGCGAACGCAACCATCGACTTATTGAAATCAAAATTTGGCGATAAGTTGATTTCGAGAAATGGACCTGTCAATTGGCCTCCAAGGTCGTGCGATTTGACACCACTCGACTATTTCCTGTGGGGCTACGTGAAGTCACTGGTTTATGCTGATAAACCAGCAACAATTGACGCCTTGGAGGACAGCATTGTTCGTGTTATTCGTGACATACGCCCAGCAGTGCTCGAAAAAGTGGCCCAAAATTGGACGTCCAGAATGCGCTTCGTCAAGAACAGCCGCGGTGCCCATATGCCCGAAATCATTTTCAAATGTTAATGTCACGTATTGATCCTTCGAAAAAAAAAGAAATTTTGATTACAATTTAATTTTTTGTGTTATTTTTAACAATTTCAAGTTCTATCGGGCTTAAATAAACACCCTTTATTAAGTATATTATAAAAAAAAAACGAAATCTTAGGGCATTATACGTTTGGTTAAACCCAGTGTGTAGCAGTGCCCTTGCTAGTGTTACATAATGCTTTTTACAATATCATTTCACTCACCACACAGCAAATGCAGTAGTATGTATAATATTTGTGCACGATGGAATCATGATGGCTTCAATTAATCACATAATTTTTGGTATTGATTGCATAGTCGCCTAAAATTTATTTTATTTTTCAGAATTCCATATTGTATTGTATTTCAACTATTCCTCGATGTTATTACGTACAAGTTTTTCTTTTGTTAATTTGCTTAAAAATTCTTTTACAATTTGAAGTTTTTGTCACAGAGACGGTTAGAAAAATAATAGTTTGCTTTTAATAAAACAAATAATATAAAACAAAGTATAAGTGGTTAAATGGCACCCACACAAAGTTTCAAAGCAATTTTTATATTTTAAATCAATTATAAAGTTTGCAACTGAAGTTTTCAAATAAATTTATATTTGAAATAACTTTGATTCAAGGTAAATATTCAATACATTATTAGCTGCGCTATAAAATTTATTCCGAAAAAAATATGAAATTCTTTAAACTATTATATTTATTAAATATAGTGTTACGCAGAAGATTTGTTAAGTTTTAAAAGCAAAATGTTTATAAGTAAAAAAGTAAATGAAACAACCCACCGTGCATTTTACAAACTGCGTAATTTTCTAAAAAATCTTATACACGCAAGATAAAAACAGCACGCTTTTAAGAAATTCTACGAAATAAGATAAATAACAGAAAACAAAAACAACTAACATAGAAAAAAACGATAACGCAGAGCCACCAAGCAGGTGCCTAAGTAAAATATTCTTGTATGAGAACCACTAACTACATAAGCATCACTTGTTAGGCAAATAAATGAATTCAACTTGATTCATCGTTGAGTAAAGACAACAAAGTTACCATTGTGTTTTTTTTTGTGTGTGTATTAAAAGTAAATAAATCGTTTAATCTAATTTAAAATTTTAAAGTGCTGTGTTTTTATTTGGCATAAAAGAACTCAATAAAATAAAATGTTTATTAAAAGCAATAAACGTAACAATATGTTTTAATAAAAAGACGAAAAACTTAATTTCGTATTTGTAATCATTTTCAATGGGATATCTTAAGTCTTAAACTTCAAACTTAGTTTTTATAAGCTGAAAATATTGTTGATCATATGGTGTTGTATTTTTCACTTTATAATGTAATAAATTTGAGTTTAACTCAAGCAAACATTACATGCACGTGTACGAGTTTTTCTATCTTTTGCTTGTTCCTTTTCAAAGTTCTATTTTCAGTAATTCACGCCTTTTTGATCAATTTAAAAACAAAATAAACTGACTTGCAAAACATTCAAAAGCTTTTAAAGACAAATACTACGAGTATAAATACATTTACACCAACGCATTAACAGGCAAAGGTAGTTTCAATTTCACGACTGCCATGTAGGAATAAAATATAATGTCTAAACTTTTAAAAGTAACAAAATTTTAGAAAAAGAAAATTTATTTTTAATTAAATAAATAATATTACTCCTTTTAGTAAACATTTTGTTATATTGAGTTCTTTTATAGCAAAATAATAGCACAGCACTTTAGAGTTTTAAATTAAATTGAACGATTTATTTACCTCAATAAATGCGATGGTAACTTTACGTCTTTAAGATGCTTTATTATTTAATTCATTTGCCTAGAAAGTGGTGCTTATATAGCTGTCTTAAGCGGTTCCCGCATATGCAAGAGTATTCTAATTTAACATCACCTCATATTATTGTTTAACTTATTTCGTAGAATTTCTTTAAAGCATGCCGTTGTTGCCTCGTGTTTATAAGATTTCTTAGAAAACTTCGCAGTTTGTAAAGCACACAATAGGTCATTTTGTTTACTTTTTACCGACAGTTATTTTCTTTGAACACTTAAAAAAATTGTCTTCGTAACAATATTTAATTGCTCATAAGAAGTAAATAGAAAAACTATTTACAATTTCTTTTCATGTATGTTTTAATGAAAACATATTTATTGCTTCTGGAGTGCTATACCCGTTATTTGTATTCTTCCTATTTACTATTTGCGCTAGTTAACATCTTATTCTAATGCCTAGGACAGTCGATTTCCGCGGATTGATTTGTTTGTTGTGCAAAAAACATTGTGGTTTTCTTTAGTCTTTTCAACATAGGAGGGTCAATTGGTAGCTTAGCTACAATCGAAATTCCTTTAAGAATTCATTCCTTTAAGAATTCATTTCTTTAGATGGCAGTACGAGCATTGTTTTAAAAACTCTTTCCTTACTAATAGAACTATTGGGTACTCTTGATTCTTGTTACCATATAATTTTTTGTTGCTATGATTATTAATGTTTTGAAACAAAACGCGAAAAAAAGAATATATTTTCTAAAACCGACTGATTTTCACCTTTTTTTTGGATTATAACGCCATAAGTTTTACTCCTTTTCCTCCTTTTTTAAGCCGCAAAATTAGTTAAAAAATTTAAAATATCAAAACCACAACAGCTTCTGAGTTTTGTTATTTTTGCTTTGTTGGTTACATATAATCCTTTTTTAATAAATTAAGTTTGAGACATAAGACCTTCCAGTTTTAAATACACAATTTCGGTTAAATTCGCCAATAATATATAAAGTAGTAGCAAAATTTCAATACGGATGTGCTTTCTCTACAGTAGAAGATACTTTACTAAAGTTTTAAAAGAAAATAACTATCAGTAAGAAAGTAATTATCTGTTGTGTGTTTTGCAAACTGTGTAGTCTTCTTTTAAGAAATTCCACGAAACAAAATACACAGCCAAGCAGGTCTCTTCACTGAATGATAATAACAACAACTTTACGGGTAGAATATTCTTGTATTTGCGTGAATCGCTTGACACAGCTATAGAAGCAGCACTTGCTGGGAAAATGAAGGAATTAAAGCTGAAGCGTCGTTGAGTAAAGACAACAAAAGAATTAAATATCTTTTACGCGTTACAGTGACAAAGTTGCCATCGTATATATTTTGTTTATATTGAAAATAAATAAATCGTTTAATTTTATTTAAAACTTTAAAGTGCTGTGTTATTGTTGTATAATTATTGAAATTTTGTTTATTCATATAAAATTGCAATTTTATATTGTTATCCTCACAATAACTTCCTTCACAGCCCCACACTACTGGAGACTATCCTTCTACTCCTAATAGTAACGCTGGAACTGCGATACAGGAATAACCTTCAGCTGGCCGGTTTCAGTAATTTGAATGTTTTCGATTATCCCAAAATGAGTTCCCTTGAGATTATTTTTCAACTTCACGAAGAATTAAAAATTACATGGTCTTATGTCAGGCAAATATGGGGGCTGAGGAGCTACAGAAATACTATAATTGGCCAAAAATTCGTTTATTGAATTTACTGTGTGACAAGGATCATTATCGTGATGTAACATCCGGTTGTTTTTGATGTTTGATCTCAAACGAATGATCCTTTTTCAAAGTCTTGCAAGAACCTCCCGGCAAAAGGGTTGATAGACTGTTTGAGGCCTTGAGTTTATACTCATTTTGAATGATTCCGTGGAGAGCGAAAAACAAATCATCATGCATTTAATCTTGTACTTTGCATATCTTGTTTTTTTTTGGGCCTTGAAGAGGTTGAAGTGTGCCATTACATGATCTGGCGGTTGGTTTTTGGGTCGTATTTAAACACCCAAGACTTATCACCAGTAATGACATGTTTCAGAAAATGGGGGTCATTTTCAATCGAATGCAAGAAATCAAGGCACCTTTCTCTCCTGATGTCCTTTTGATCTGGCGAAAGGATTTTTGTAACCATTTTGAGGCGTATTTTTCTTATCCCCAATTTATAGGTCAATATTTGATGAACGGTGGTGTGAGTCAAATTTAACTCATCCCCAATCAATCTGACTGTCAACGGACGATCTTCGCCCCGGGGGCACATTTATCGATCTTTATAGACTACTTGATTGACTATCTAGACCTGTGCTGCTGGGGGTATAAGGGAACCCAGTCCCCTGAAGGCAAGCAGGGAATCAACTGGTAGTTACACGTTATTTTTTTAGCTGTGTCCCTGACTGATTATTGAGGTTGGCCCTTCAGGAGTATGGTTTTGCGGCCCCAAGCATGAACTGATTTATGGTGGCCAGGATCATCTCACCTTTAATCACACCAACGGGTGAATGATCCGGATCCAGTGAGCATGCTAGACATGTGTTTTGGACCAGGAGTTGGATAGTCTCCAGCTGGTCAGCAAGGAGTAGTGGTTTGCAACCCTGCTTTGGAACCGCTGAAAGTGCAACTAGGAAAGACCTGTTGCTAGAATGAGTCCTCGGCTTTCTAGGGCGTGAATGACGTTGCTTTTCATTCGCAGTGGTTAGACCACCATCTGATTAAAGCTTACAGCCAGGTGCAGATGTAAATCTTATCACGAAATGTCAACCGACGATCTGAACACACTAGAATCCAGATTATGTCGACATATTCATGTGTTCTTAAAAATGAAGGTCTTGCGCTTCGTGGTTTATTTTCAATCAATTTTCTTCCTTCTGAAAATGCCTTAAACCACCAAAAAACTTGTGCTCTTGACAAAACACTATATCCGCAGCTCTGCTAAATTTAAGCAACAGTTTTCGTTACACTGTACCCAAGCCTGAAAAACATCGCACTTATTTTTAGAAAACAACAAAAAAACTGCTTCACAAAAAAAATCTCTACTGACGACCAAATGATTCAAGCGATGTCAAACTAAATAACACCTCTCCACCCCTCCAAGCGTAACATTGGCAGTCTCATGACAATATTTTACAGACCTCATATATATGTTTTTAAGGGAGTCTGGCACAATTAACGTAAATTATTTTGAAACATTTTTATAGCCTTTTAAGTATAACTTTAAAATATATTTTTATGTTATCAAACGTTGCAAGCGAATGGAAAAGTTTAAGCTAACGGCAAAATTCGGAACTATGCGTTCAACAATTCCAATAGAAAGTTGAAGGTGTTCTGTTTTTTAATTTTATGATTTTTTCATTTTATTTCAATATTTTTGCTGTTTGCTGTAATATTTGGTCTTAAATGAAATTTTATGTAGCCAACATGCGATTTTCTTCACACGCTTAAAACAAACATTAAAAGTCTTTCATAAATACACGTACGTCTATACAAGTACATGCCTGGTGTTTATGAATACCAAAATGAAGAGAGAAAAAACTATGAAAACAAAAAAAAAAATCCGTTTACAGGAAGCAAGGATATTCTCTAAATTTTGATATAAAATATGTGGGTGCTTTTCTCATGCTTTGCAATTTTTCATGCGTTTGTTACAAAACTTCCATGTATATGTGAGTGTGAGTGTGTGTGTATATGTCTAAGCGAGCATACAACAGTTAAATAAGTTCCACATAAAGTTTTTCTTCATTTTTGCATATATTTTTTATGTAAAGTTTTTCTTTTAACACAAGCATTTTATATTTTATTTTGTTTAAGTAAGAAAAAAAATGTTCAAACAAAATAAGACAATATTGTATGCATTATAATGGTAATACACTGTGCTTATACTTTATATTTTGCCAAAGTTATTTTTTTTAAAGGTGTTAGTAAACAAACTCTAAACTGAGAAAAAAGAAAAATTAAAAGCGTTAATGGGAAATGTGTGTAGGTATTAAGGAATGGTTCCTTAAATAGCTAAACAATAAATTTACATTAAAACAGTAATGAAGCTGTAAATAATTTAAAAACTTTAGTAGCTACGTACAGCATTCTTTGTATTATGTTTATAGTAAAAATTCATAAAGAACACTTTCGCTTTTAATCCTTAAGTATTAAAGAATAGTTATGATGTTTGCTTAACTTTTTGGATGCCGCATAAGCATATTTGGTTTTATTAATAAGAACTGTTTTGCTTTATAGCGCGGTCCTATACTTTCCTCCGTATGCTTTCTACTTTACCTTGAATAACTTTATTTTAGCTTACTTAAATTTTAAATAGTTTACTTTAGTGTACTTATATCTTAAAACTAGTTAATGTTACCCTACTTTGTAATATTTGACCTGATCAAACTGCGTCTCTAAAGACATAAAAGAGAGAATATCTTTTGTGTCTTTAGAGACTCTCTGTTTTCATTTTATATGATTCTGCTTGTTTTCTGTATTTTTATTCCCTAACCGTCTCAAGTCCATTATTCCGGGTTTCTCTGTGTGCTAGTCGACTAGTCCTTTATCTCCCTCTCAATAAAAAAGGACAAGTTTAGTGTATTATTACTTTCGCAGCAAGATGTTTTTTGTTTTAATTTGCATTTAAATTTATTGCATATAATGCATTTGAAATCCTATTTAGATGTACAGCAATTGCAAATTCACCGTTTTCTTCGAACTGAAATTTGAATACCACCGCCTGCAGGTGGTACGTTATTTGATGACAGAGCTTGTTGTTGAGTCAATAACTCTGCTGCAAATGGATTTTTAGGTTTGCCTGACATTTTCAACATGTAATCTTTCGCTTGACTCATAGCTAGCAGATGTAAAATTTCAGGTCTTTTGCGATTTGGATCATTTCCTGCCCACGAAAAATCAATTTCGAAATATAAAATAAATGCATTCAATGCTGTACGAATCAAAGAATTCTAGTAATTTTAGTTCAAACAGTACGTCAGAACTAAATACTATTTTTGTTTTTCCTTTAATGTCTTTTAGTACTTGTAACTAAAAGACTTATTCGAATAAATGAAATTCAATTCCTTTGTGTATGGGTTAATGAATTGTGATTAAGTCTTTTAGTTACAAGTACTAAAAGACATTAAAGGAAAAACAAAAATAGTATTTAGTTCTGACGTACTGTTTGAACTAAAATTACTAGAATTCCTTGATTCGTACATTTTGGTGACCCCGACGTGATACCTTTGTGTAAGGACGTGATATATTGTGTAAGGAACAATTTAAATAAAGTTCGCACACCAACCAAGGCGTAGCTTCAAAAATCAGGAAATGTCTTCAACAGAAGAACTTCTCAGCTTACAGAGCATTATAAGTGAAAACATTCAGCGAATCGTTCGCAACTACAAAAAGGATCCAGCTGCCAGAAAAAACAAGGCCTATTTTAAAGAACGTTATCGTCGTCTGTCTGACGAATTAAACGAATTTACGGAAGTCGACGAGAAGCTACGGTTAGTTATGGAAGACCAGTCTGACATAGATTACTTTAAAACTAGCCACTATGAGAAGATACAGGCATTGGCACAAGAGTACCTCAGCATTTTCCAAAATGAGGTAACTCGGCTACAGAAGAAGGAACTTAATGATCCACATGCTGTTCAGCAACAGTCTAGGGATCAACCATTAAGTCATCCTGGTCATGAAGGGTGTGGATCAAATGCCGATTCGTCATACGGATTAATTGGCAAATTCTCCACTAGACTGACAGCACTGAAAAAGTTGTTAATTGGACTTTCAGAGCTACCTAGTGGTGAACCTCAACAATTCTACAGCATTAGAATTGATACCATAAATAAATTGTGGAATCAATTAGAAGAATTGTACGATCAAGCATGGGATCAATGTTCAAATCCACTATATAACGGTTTAGATCAAGATGCTTACGAAACTGTACGTACAATGGTTATTGACGGTTTGACGCAGCTGCAAGTCATGAGTCCTACCAAGGTTTCTTCCGCTTCAACAAGTGGCCATGTCTCTACAGTTATGGCATCAGCAGTGCCTCTCCCGAAGATAGCAATTCCCAAATTCAATGGGGAATATGAGAAATGGACACAATTCTACGATATGTTCCTACATATGGTACATCAACAGCCGATCCCTGATGTTCAGAAGATGTGGTACCTCAAATCCAATCTTACTGGGGAGGCTGAAAAATTTATTAGTCATCTGTCAACCACAGAAGGTAACTACGACTCAGCATGGGCAATGTTGCAGGAACGATATAACAACAAACGAATTCTCGTAGCAACATTGGTCGAGAAGATCATCACTCAGCCATCGTGCACTGCAATCTCTGCTTCCATCAAGAAACTGCATGACACAACTCGTGAGTGCCTACTGGCATTAAATAACATCGGGATTGTAACAAAGGATTGGAACCCTTTGTTAATACAAATCCTAATCAAGAAAATGGACCGTACCTTACATATGAGTTTCGAGCAGTCTCTTAGCAAACCAAAGCAGCTGCCAACAATTGAAGAATTTCTTTCTTTCCTGGAATTCCAATTCCAAACCATCGAGGCCATCACTCATAGAGAGAAACCATCACATACTTCAAGTAAAATTGTATCGACAGCAGCAGGGGTGGTTAAAGGAGCGACCAGATGCAATCTCTGTAGCAACGGAAATCACGCTCTATATCACTGCAGTATGTTTTTGCGATTACCGGAAACTGAACGATTGAAGTATGTGCAATCACGTGGGCTATGCTTTAACTGCTTCAAACGTGAACATGCTTCAAAGAATTGCCCATCGAGCTCATGCAAAAAATGCAACAGAAAACATAATACATTACTACATATTGAAGGTTCCGGTAAACATCAAGTTAAGCAGACTTTCAATTCAGTCAACTCAGATAAGGCTAATGCAATAGTGTCGTCCACTTCAGCAGATTCTTCATCAACACAAGGTGATTATGTTGTACTTGCAACAGCAAGAGTAAAACTAACAGCACCGAATGGAAACTCAACATATGTTCGCGCAATTCTTGACTCCGGCTCACAAGTAAACCTAATAACTGACCATGTGGTAAGAAAATTAAATGTATCAACATCCACAGCATCATTGTGTATCGATGGAGTAGGAGACGGAAAGAAACGTCTCTCAAAACGATTACACGTAAGTCTACAATCAATAAACAGTGGATTTCAAACAACCGTGGAGGCATTTGTCATCCCAAGTATCATCCCTTCTCAACCAAGCCAACATATCAACTATTCCGAGTGGCAACTCCCGAAATTAGCCTTGGCCGATCCTTGTTTTCATCAGCCAGGGAGGATAGACCTTGTGTTAGGCGCAGAGCACTATTTCAGCCTAGTAAAACCCGAAAAAATAAATTTATCCCATTATCTCCCAATTCTGTTAAACACTTCACTAGGATGGATTATTAGTGGAAAAATTTCTCCAGGGCAGGGAGCAATTGACAATGCAACTTGTGCAGTCCTACCTCGGAAACTACAAGATTTCGACGATGCGCTACTAAACCATGTCATTGAAAGGTTGTGGCAAATGGAAGATGATGGGTCAACTGAAGTGGGTCTCTCCCAAGACGAACAACAATGTGAATCACTTTTCGTTCAAAACACTCATACAAATGATGAAGGACGGTTTGTTGTCAAATTACCGTTTCGTGAGGATCCCTCTGCATTGGGAGATTCTAAGGCAACAGCCTACAAGCGATTTCTTTCCCTTGAAAGACGACTTATGAAGGATCCATTGACCAGAGAGGAGTACATAAAACTTATGGATGAGTATCAGCAGATGGGCCACATGACCGAAATCGAAGGGACGTTGATACCAGCACCCAACTACGTCATTCCACATCATGGTATAGTGAAACCAGAAAGTACAACTACAAAACTTCGTGCAGTTTTTGATGCTTCCACAAAAACATCATCCGGTTATTCGCTAAACGATTTAATGTATACGGGCCCGACAGTTCAGAGTGATCTGTTTTCTATACTCATTCGATTCCGTTTACCAAGATTCGTCTTTACTACAGATATTGAGAAAATGTATCGACAAATTTTGGTACATCAAGACGACAGGAAATATCAGATTATTATATGGAGAAAGGAACCTTCTGCTCCCATAAAATTCTACCAACTGAACACAGTCACATACGGAACACGAGCTGCACCGTACTTGGCGACAAGATGTCTTCAGCAGATTGCTCTCGAAAATGAAATCGATTATCCACTAGGAACTCAAATGCTAAGAAATAATTTTTACGTAGACGATGGTCTTGGGGGATCAAACAGCTTAAATACAGTAATCGAAACTTAACAACAACTAATACACATTCTGAAGAAACATGGATTCAACTGCCGAAAATGGAGTGCAAATAACAGTCAACTTCTTCAGAACATTCCACAAGATCAACGAGGAGTTAATCTTGACTTCAATAGTGGTCACAAAGAGCCAATATGCTTAATATGGTTACCAAAACTTGATCACCTCTGCGTCAAAGTTAAGGTGGACCCACTAAATGTTATCACCAAGCGCACTATATGCTCTGATTTGGCAAAACTTTTCGATCCACTTGGACTATTGGCCCCCATCGTAGTAAGGGCAAAGATATTTATTCAACACTTATGGCAGGTCAAGCTAACATGGGACGAAGTTTTACCCGAGGATCTCAGCTCAACCTGGTCAAGGTTTCGAGACGGTTTAAGCACATTAAACAATCTTCAAACTTCGAGACATGTGTTCTAAGGTGATGTCCCATTAACCACTCAATTGCACATATTTGCTGATGCTTCCGAGAAGGCCTTTGGCGCTGCAGCGTACGTTCGATCTACATTAAAAGACGGTAGAATAATAACAAAACTACTATGTTCGAAATACCGTGTGTCCAAAAGGCAAACTTTACGGCTAGAACTTTGTACAGCACTTTTGGCAGCAGAATTATCTCAACGTATTCGAAAGGTTATGCAAATAAAAAATTTACCAATATTCTTGTGGACAGACTCTGAGATTGTCTTGTCATGGATAAATTCGAATTCATCAACGTTCATAACGTTTGTGGGTAACAGGATATCTAAAATTCAAAAGCTAACCTCTCCAGTACAATGGCGACACGTTTCCTCAAAGGACAATCCTGCAGATATTCTATCAAGAGGGTTGTCAGCTAAGGCACTTTCAGAGAGTCACTTATGGTTTTTAGGACCGTTATTTCTACATGGAAGACAAGAATGTTGGCCTCAACAGTTTAGGCCACATTTACAAATTAAATCAGACCTTGAAAGAAAGAAAAGTGAGATGATTGTCTTATCAACAGCAACTGAAGACAATTTGGTCTACAACATTGATCACAAAGGCTCGTTTAGAAAATTTCAGCGAATAATATCGTATGTCCAGCGCTTCATTAAAAATACTACTGGCAAACATTCACCAAGACCAGAACTCAAGGCATTAACTACAGAAGAACTTGAAGCATCACTAAAATTTATTGTCCGTGCCATTCAAGGTTACGACTTTGCTAATGAACTCAAACAGCTCAAAGATCATCAAGAGCTTCAGAAAACTAGTTCGATCATCAGTTTAACCGCCTTAATTGACATCGACGGCATTATTCGAGTAGGCGGCCGACTAGAAGAATCTAACTTATCTTACGATTGTAAACACCCAATGATTCTTCCATACAATGATACACTAGTGTCGCTTCTATTTAAATCAGTGCACGAAGAAAATAAGCATTGTAGTCCACAAGCTTTATTAGGAATTATTAGGCAAAAATTTTGGCCAATTAAGGGAAAATCAATTGCAAGATCTACTGTAAAAAAATGCGTACAATGTAGTCGAGCACGTCCCAAGCTGTGTCAACAATTAATGGGAAACCTTCCACAGGACAGAGTTACACCTACAAGGCCGTTCATTAACACAGGCGTTGACTATTTCGGGCCAATATGGATTCACTATAAAATAAGAGGAAAATGACCAACAAAGGCATATGTGGCAGTGTTTTGTTGCTTTGCCACAAAGGCAGTGCATTTCGAGCTAATTAGTGACTTATCAACTGATGCTTACATTGGTGCGCTCAAACGTTTTATTTGTCGACGAGGACGGTGTCAAAACATCTATAGCGATAACGCAACAAATTTTGTTGGTGCCAACAACAAGTTATCAGAACTCTCTAAATCAATATTTTCTGAGAATGGGATGGAATCTATAACATCAACATGTAGCTCAAGGGGAATACAGTTTCATTTTATTCTCCCCAGATCTCCTCATTTTGGAGGACTTTGGGAAGCAGCTGTCAAATCAGCAAAGTCTTTACTTGTTCGAAGTGTAAGTACAGCTTCACTGACATATAAAGAATTAGAAACGGTCATCATAGAAATTGAAGCCATACTGAACTCTCGTCCATTAACACCAATGTCTAATGATCCCTTCGATATGTCAGCATTAACCCCGGGACATTTTTTAATTGGCGAAGCTCTCGCGTGCCAAGTGGACAACGCGGCCAACCCAAGGAAAATGTCACTTGTATCAAGGTGGGAGCTTGTTTCGAAAATCAAGCACGAATTTTGGAAGAGGTGGTCCACCGAATATCTACATGAACTACAACAGCGTCAAAAATAGAAAACTGCAACATCTAACCTCAAACCGGGAGATATGGTCATTATTAAGGAGGACAACACGGCTCCAATGAAATGGCCGCTAGGACGAATATTAAATGTCTATCCTGGAACTGATGGACTCATTAGGGTTGCTGATGTCAGAACCACCACTGGAATATGTAAGAGACCGATACACCGTTTGGCATTACTCCCTGTTAAAGAAAGTCAAGACCCAAACGCAACAAAGCTGGCCCTAAATCAAACCAATACAGACACAACCATTGAAGATGGAATTAATGAACCCAAAGCCAAACGAGCAAGACTACCATTAAACAACATCTGCATAACACGTTGTGCCCTGTTTTTCATTCTCCCAGTAATCATGGGAAAAACAATTGATAATAAGCGATTTGGATCACAGCTCGGAATTCATTTTGAGGAAATTGGATCAACGTATATATCGACAAGTGAATGGAATCTTGTGGTGTATTATGATCTATCAGCACACTGGACTGATACAGACTTTTTAATAAGTGGCACCAGATCGTTGACACAACTTTGCAGGCAAATTAAGTCTAATACATCATGTCTTAACATAATAGAGCACTTGCAACACATTGAAAGGGACTTAAGTTTGGACAACAGGTTACTGTACAAACCAAGACAAAAGAGAGGTGCGATTGATTTTGTGGGAAATGTCGCTCATTCACTATTTGGTGTACTGGATTCTGAATATGCAGAAAAGATGTCATCAACCATCACCAAACTACAAAAAGATGTCTCATTCATACTGAAGCTTGTAAGGGATCAGACATCAGTTATAAACTCAACTATGAATATCGTTAACCAAGGTCTAACTGCAGCTAAATTCAAATTTGACAGCCTTCACTCCACAATAAATCAATTAGTAAAATCTGAAGAACTGCACAACGAGGAAATACATGAGCTTAAGCTTGCACACCTGTTCAACTTGGGATTCATGCAACTGTCACTAATTGCAAACAATCTGCAAAGAATACAGGCAAGCATTCTAGAGGCATTGACTGACACCCATCACGGGCAAATCAACCCGTTGCTGTTAACTCTAACACAACTAGAAGCTGAAATACAACAAATTAAAACTCATTTACCTGAATCACTAATGTTACCAGTAGCTGAACATGAATTGCTAGAATTCTATAAATTAATGAAAATTAAAGGTGGACTAACACGCGAGTACGTGGTGTTTAGTCTAACCTTGCCGTTAATAGAACATGAAAAATTTCATCTTTATAATTTAATTCCAGTACCTACTGCAGTAAACAACACAATGATAACGATCGACACTTGCAGTCCCATATTAGCAATAAACAAAGGGCTGAGACAAAACTTTCCGTTATCATTGGATCAAATCAAATCATGCACTATAATTCAAACAGATACATTCATATGCTACGGTATACAATTGGAGTACAACTATGGAGCAGAAAAGTGTTCATGTGAAATTAACTTGTTCAACAACATTACGATTCCACATTGCAGATTTAAAGGCCTTTCGGTGAATGTAACATGGACAGCACTAATTCACAAGAATCAATGGATCTATACATCGTCATCAGTCACACATGCCACTGCAGTTTGCAAGAAGGAAATCACGACTTTAAATCTAGAAGGCTCTGGATTATTAACCATTAGTCCAGACTGTATTCTTAAGCACGACTTCATTCAAATGTCTGGTCAGCAGTCTATATCAACAATGATTGGATTATCATATACGAGTCTTGGGAACATCTCGGATCTTTTACTTGAATCTAGCTCAACAACTGAAGGGCTCAAGCCAACAAACTATACTTGGACAATGGATGAAATGCCAATACAACTCAATGAAATAAAGGCTTTACAATCAAAATTGGAAGCAATAAAAACATCAGAGTTTCAACATCGCTCAACTACAACCCACGGCATTACAGTTGCATACTCAGCTCTAATCATTAGCATGATAGTCATAGTAATGTTCTGAATTACAGCCTTATTACGCCGTAAATTTAATGCCGCTTAATCATCGAATAATTCTCTGCAACAATCCAACAATAAACCAACACTACAGCCACGCCAGAATTTTACAATTGACGTTTAACATATACCTCCATTTAATTTACCGTTGGTAAATGCGGGGAGGATGTACGGATTACTATTGTTATTTTTATTATTAATTATTATTTTTACTTAGTTTTTCTTTGCTCTTATTTGTTTGTCACTGTTATTTAAATAAGTTTACAATATCCAAGGTGTTTGTGCAAATTTAGGTTTACAATTTATTTTAAATATGCTTATTAATGTAATTTCTTTGTTTATTAAATTTATTTATTATGATTTAGGTTGATACTGATGCAGCTATTTATATAGGTCACCTTATTTAAAATTATTTATTAAGTCTCAGCAAAATTATAGTTTACAAATAATTGTTTAATATTATGATAAATGCATGCCAATTAATTAGGTCATTTTATTGTATAAAAGACAATTACTTTTTGGAAATAAATTAATCACAATTCATTAACCCATACACAAAGGTATTGAAATTCATTTATTCGAATAAGTCTTTTAGTTACAAGTACTAAAAGACACTAAAGGAAAAACAAAAATAGTATTTAGTTCTGACGTACTGTTTGAACTAAAATTACTAGAATTCCTTGATTCGTACATTTTGGTGACCCCGACGTGATTTGGACACGCAACCTTCTGATTTGCTAGAATTCTTTGATTCGTACAAATGCAGATATATTAATTATATTTGAAAATACAACATTTGACCATCAATTTGTTTTTCTTCTAGTACTGATCAGCAATATAAACGCCTCCTAAGATAGGTAAAGAAAATGATTTTTACAGGCATGATAAATAATCACACAAAATAAGAAACCTTTTGTAGAGTTATAATACGAAACAATTGCAAGTATCTTTTTATGATTATTGAAATCAATTTCATCACTTTTGTGCATGGTGCTCATCACAGTGCCTTTATTTTTATGACTAATATAAGAAACAAGTGTTACAGTTTCACTGAAAGTAAAGGAGGATATATATAAAGGAACTTTTTTGAATGTTAGCAATTTGAGTGGGATAAAAGTTCTGTTTTTTCCCCAACTCAAAAGATGAAAAATGGTTATCAGCTGTAATATTTTGCCCTTTAAGCCTCTCAGTCAGTTCCAACACAACTCGCTCTCCTTGATTTTTTCAGGCTATCCATTTTTTTTGTTTCCCAAGGAACGGTTGTATTTTCCTTACGTATCCTAATTTGGAGTCTACAAGAACATCGTCCTCTAAAACCCACTAGCTACTCGTCAATAGTGACATTTGCATGGTAGTAATAGGGGCAAATTTATCACTATTACTTTGCTGTTTTCTGTTGGTAATATCGTCAGAGCGTAGAGCACTTGTTATCATATGAGAATTATATTCGCTCATAATAGAGCGGAATATTGGACGACCGAAACGTGTATCAAACAAACCATGTAGTTTAAATATATTAAATAATACTGAAAATTTTATCGGTATTGGTTTTAAATTAAATGTTCTCAGTTAATAAATTATTTAAAATATCTGGTGATAAGGGTTTTACATCAAATTACTCATGAAAAATCGGAATTGGATCAAAATGGTCTCTCACCTAAGATTCGTAAGTTTTTCTAACCTAACAGCAGGGTTAGTTTAATTCTATTGTTAATAAATTTTATATATAATTTTATTCTATTCTGTCTTGTTTCTTCTATTCTCTTGTGTTCTATTCTATTCTATTTTATTCTATTTCTGTTCTATTCTGTTCTTTGCTGTTCTGTTCTATTCTGTTCTATTATGTTCTATTCTATTCTATTCTATTGTATTTTATGCTGTTCTATTTTATTCTGTTATATATTATTATATTATATTCAATTCTACTTAATTCTATTTTAGTCTCTCCTATTGAATTCTATTTGTTTAAAATCGAAACTTCTACTTGAATTAAATCAAAATTTCTATATGACAAAAATCGAATATCCTATTTGATTTTGTTCAGTTTACATCGAATCGAATTTTATTCGATCTATTCCATTCAATTCAAATATTCTACTCCAATTTTATTTGTTTCAAAGCTTTTCTTATGATTCTAATCTATCCGATTCAAGTCTAGTCGGTTCTAATCTATTCGTTTCCATTCTATGCAATTCTAATATATTCGATTCTATTTGATCTTATTCGATTTTATTGCAATTATAGTTTAATTTTATTATTTTTTTAATTAGTTTTATTTTGTTCTAGTCTTTCTATTCTGTTGTAATCTATTCTGTTCTATTATGTTCTATTTTATTCTTTTTTATTGTATTCTATTCTATTCTATTCTATTCTATTCTATTCTATTTTATTCAATTCAATTCAATATTATTCTATTCTAATCTTTTCTGTTTGGTGCAAATTAAAACTTCTATCCGATTTAAATGGAATATTCTATTTGATTTTTTTAAATCGAATATTTTATTCGATTGTAATACTTTCAATTCGAATATTCTGCTCCAATTTTATTTAATTAAATGACATTCTTTATGATTTTTATCTATTCGATTGCAATCTATTCAATTTTAATGTATTCGATTCTATTTGATTTTATTCGAATTTATTCCAATTGTACTTTAATTTTATTCTATTCTTAAATAAGTTTTTTTTATTAATTTTATTTTATACTTTTCTACTCTTTCTATCTTGTTCTATTATGTTCTGTTCTTATCTATTCTATTCTATTCAATGCTATTATATTCTATTTTATTCTATTCTAATTTCTTATATTGGTTTCTATTCGATTCAAATCAAAGCTTCTATTCGATTCAGATCAAATATTCTATTTGATTTTGTTCGACTTAAATCGATTTTTTCTTCAATTCTATTCTATTTTAATTCTAACTCTAATTCAGTTCGAATATTCTATTCCTATTTTATTTGATTCAAAGGGATTATATTCGATTCTATTTAATTTTATTCAATTTTATTCATTTCTATGCGATTCTATCTGATTATATTTGATTGTATTCGGTTCTAATCGATTCTATTCTATTCCTTTCTAGTCGATTCTATTCGCTTCTACTCGCTTCTCTTCAATTCGATTATATTCGATTCAATATTCGATTCGATACAGGTGCCCCTGTAGGCTAGAAGGTAGTGTACTAGCTTGTAAACATGGGGGTTGTGGGTTCGATTCCCAACGAAGACCTTGGTTTTTTTCACTACAAAAGATAAAAATTGACTGTCGGTGGAGCTGCTCAGCGATGAAGGCATAGTCACTGGTCGCTGTTGCTGTCTTTATACGGCAGTTAATTTCCGACTATCCTTCTGCTTTCACAACCTGTTTCATCTCTTCTCTATCCCTTTCCTAAAGAAGGTAGCACGGTACTTGACTAAATAGGCATTGTTGCCTGAAGGTGCTACTTCTCTTAAAAAAAAAAAAAAAAAAAAAAAAAAAAATAGGTTCTATTTAATTCTGTTTGATTCCTGACTACGTGGTTCTGTTTTATTTCAGTATTATTCTGCTTAACTCTAATACATTGCACTCTGTTTTGTCCTTTTCGATATTCTTTACTCTAAACTTTATTTTCATAGGCACCGAATATAATTAACAAAATATTGCTAAATTTATCATTTCAGTTGAGAGTCACGCTTAAATCCGGATAATATTTCTATATAGTTGATATATAAATATCTATTATTGAAGTTTACTTTTTATTTATATGCAGTTATACCTTAATTTTCTTTTAAAAGTGCGAATACCTTTTGGTTTTACTTTCATATTATTTAAATATTGATGGGAAAACTTCACTTTTAAGTCACTAATTGATTACTTACTTTTACCAGAACCTTAGAAAAATTTCTATTCAGAAATACATATTTATACAAGTAGAATATGCGTGTATATTTTTATGTATATTATACTAGGATGTCTAATCCTACCTACATTGATAAACAGTAAAAACTAAAACAAACAGTAATAGAAATAGCACAACAGTTCTGTATTCTTAAAAATAACTTCATCTACAATTTTTGCATAAAAACAAAATTGAGTTGCTGGATAATAGACTTTTGAGTTTAAAACTCTTAATCTATTACAAGTTGAACATTTTAAAAATTCACAGCTTTCAGTACATAATAACTGTAAATAGACAATACTTTTGTAGAAATTTACAACTTTACTACCGTATTGTTGATATTATTTATTGGGCAAAAAGCAAACAGAATAAGATTTTGTATTAAATCTATGGGTTTGTAGGCAAGAAAATTTGTGATTTCAGAAAATATTTAAATATTATATATTTTCAAATAAACTTTAGTTTTTTCTTTAAGGTTAAAGGAAAAATATTCAATATTTCTTACTTATCAAGCTCCTTTTACTGGTGGTACATTAACTAAAACTGTAGCAAAAGTATTTAAAGTAAAAGAAATTTGAAAAGTTCGAAATTAAAATATAACAGTAAAAATACGTATACTGAAATACTTAACGAACAATTTTACTGCTTTTATTTTAGTTCGATATTTTTCTGCATAAATTTAAAACTTTCTTTTAAAGTTTATTTATTATTTCAGCTTGAGACGAAATATAAGAGTAGTTTTGCACCAATAAATGTGTATACGGATTTTAATAATAAATATCAACACCTGTTTAGGGAATTCTATTTATAGCCAAATAAAAATAATTTTTAATCTGTCTCAAGTTTACGTATACTTTAATTTTAAAATTTATTATTATTTGTTTTAATTTTTAAAGGAATATTAGTATACAATTCAGCATTTTCTGAATAGCTACTGGCATAATTTGTATTTTTTTTGTTTTGATTATTTATTATTTTGATTTCAATAAGTGATAAAATCAACGTAACTTCTTTTCAGTTATTCTTTCATTTAACATTATATCCAATCCCAAGAGGTTTTCTCTACGTAATTCTATTTTAATTTATTTCTTTTATTATTCTTTAAAACTGAAATTTATAATTATCTTCTTAAATTCTTTACTCTCATCTATGCTACTGTAGGCCTCTACGCTTAACTCTTTGATTTTATTCAATTCTTATTCTATTTGATACTATTTATTCTATTCAATTCAATTCTATTCTATTTTATTATATTCTATTGTTAAGACGATGTTTTATTTAAACTTTAAAAGAAAATAATTATCAGTAAAACAGGTAAACGAAATGACCTATAAAGTCTTTTACAAACTGCACACTTTTCTAAGAAATCTTTTGCACGCAAGACAACATTAATATGTTTGATATGTGCGTATATTTTCCGACGGGGTTTAATTTATTTTTATTTGGTTATTTGCCATCATCAGTGTTCTCTTTATAAGGAGAACACTGAAGAAATCTTTTTGTTCACAAACAAAATTTGACGAGGGTCGACGTAAAACCGTACCCAAATAAAAAATAATAGGTTTATTATAAATTCCAGGAAAGAAGTTAAACAACAGAAAAAAAAGAGAACTAATAAAGAACAAAATTAAAACACACAGTCAAACAGGCGCGTATACTTAATGATGATGACAACAGCAATATACCATGATGTTAAAGTAGAATATTCTTGTATAGGGAAGAATCACTTCAAACAGCTATGTATAGAAGCTCCACTTGCTGGCAATAGAGTTGAAACGTCGTTGAGTAAACACCGAAAAAAATAAAGCATCTTTTAGGCGTTACAGTGGTAAAGTTGCCTTCGTGTTTATTTTGTGTGTATTAATAGTGAAAAAAATCGTTAATTTAATTTGAAAGTTTAAAGTGTTGTATTGTTATTTTGCAATAAAAGAACGTTTAATTAAAGGTAAACAACATAGATCTAGTCAATTGTTTGTTAATCTACTCTATTCTATTCTACTCTATTCTAATTTATACTATTCTGTTCTCTGTTATGCAGTTCTACATTAGTTTAATATTTTGTAAATTCTTTTTGTCGAGACATTATTTGAACATATTTTTCCTGGTTAGACAGTATATGATTATCTAACATTCATCGAAAATCGACTTTACCTGAGAAATATTATATGGTTTGTGAAGGCGTTTGTGAAGGTGTTATCGAATTAGCATCATTGTGATATTGGTTCGCCCCTAATTACTCTAGTATTAATGATTAGAACGTTCATGGCATAAGTGGCTTTCAATCAATCCCAACATGACGGATCTGTAACAATTGATAACTGCGTTTTAATTCAGCATTTTTTTTGGCGATTCTTCTTGCTGCGTGTTTCAAGATTTCTTCCAATATATTACCGATAGCTATGACCGACTACAATTAGCTTTCGGTCCCTGTTAACTTTTAGCAGATTTTTCGTGTTGCAAAAAAAGTTTTTTTTTGGTAAAATAGAGAAATTTCATATATGTTTAAATGAAATACCCTTCAAGGATATTATCGTCCACCAACAACATATGCAACAAACACACACTTAAATTTCACACATGCAAAATAAAATTCTTTTCTTAATCTTGCTAGAAACCTACAAATTCTACTAGAATGCACAATTGTATGCAGTTTGGGTACTTGGTCTCAATTTCTTTTTAAAAAAACATTTTATTCAATTTGACCAAAAGTGTTTTTCTTTTTTATCTCTCAAAATTTTTTTTTTATTTTATTTTGTTGAAATTTTGTCTTTTGCTTTGGTTTAAAACTTTATTTTCACAAGGATATAAAATGCAAAAGTGTGAATTGTAAAACACACATTGAAATATTTACACAAGCACGTGCAAATTATTTTTCTCTTTCAATAATATGACTGCGTACCAGTAGTCCGTTTGAAAAGTCGTATTTTAAAAATCTTTATTGAAATTCTTTTACACATTTCGAACATGAATTTAAGTGCAAGTTTTACAAATACTTACAATTTAAGTATCAATTCAGGTTTATTTTTCTTTATGACAACATATTGAATACGAAAATTGAAGAAAGAAGCATAAAATCGAAAACTTATGTAAAAATTTGAATACACGTGTTGTTAATGTGTTAAAGTATCATGTCATAATGTGTTCAGACAATAAAGACAAAAACTCATACTAACGGCCCAGAGTATTCAAAGAGATGAGCATGAAAACAAATATATAACTTCCGATACACGCTCATCAAGATGCCAGTAGATGAGTATGAAATAGCTTGTTAAAGCCGGATATTACTTTATGTTATTAAGGCTGTTGTCGACGTTTTAATAAGAAAAGTTATGAAGAGATGATACTTGATTTTTAAGTTATTGTACGAAAAGGCTTTTTCTTCTATTTTGTTAATTGTTAAGAGTAGAAGACACAATAACAAAATTGGAACTACTTTAAATTGATTTAAGAAGCCTAAAAGAATCTTGAATGCAATAAGTTTTGGTTACTATGCACCATAATTACAACGCTTAAAATATTATTACGTTTATTTCTTTTAATAGACGTTTTGTTTTATTGAATTCTTTTATTGCAAAATAATAAAATAGTAATTTAGAGTTTTAAATTAAAGGATTTATTCCCTTTCAATGCACACACACAATAAACACGATGGTAACTTTACCACTACAACGCCTTAAAAGATGCTTTGTTATTTTGCTGTATTTACTTTTACGATCTCTCAACTTGAATTATTTCATTTGCCCAACAAGTTATGCTTATAAAGGGTTCTCGCATTTTCAAGAATATTCTACTTTAACATCTCCACATATTGTTGTTGTTATTATCATTCCGTGTAGGCGCCTGATTGGCTGTATGCTTTTTTTGTTTCGTTTTAATTGCTTCTGTTTTCTGCTGTTTATCTTATTTCGTAGAATTTCTTATAAGCATATTATTGTTGCTTTGTGTATATAAGATTTCTTATAAACAAATTAGTTTGTAAAATATACAATAGGCCATTTCGTTTAATTTTTGTTTACTAATAGTTATTTTTTTTTAATCTAAACAAAACATCTTCGTAACAATATGTTTTCTAAAACTTTATTAACACAGTTTTATTTACCTAAGATTGCTTGATTGGTCAGCTTTAAAAAAATAGGACAGTGACAGTATGGTCGTAATTAAATATAATGTTTTCTATAACAAAATATATTTGTGATAAACATGTTCTAGTTGTTTAAATTCACTGTTAATTATAAATAGAAACCAGTAAAAAAAAATTATAAAAATAAAATAAAATTAATAAAAATAATAAATGTCAGTTGAATTCACACAGGAAGGTTTTTACAATGTACCAGCCCATAATTATTTTTTAGTTTTATCGTTTTTTATTTATTACGTTCGCATATCTTTTTCAATAAAAGATAAGATACGACAACAAATTAGAGCATATAGAACATAAATTTATATCGAGTTTTTCAACAAGAAATATGTTTTTCAATTGTGGCAACACCAACAACATAATAGTTTTGACATTTAGACTTTAGATGTATTCGTAGTTGATGTATTCGAAATTGTTACAATGAATTCATTTTCGCACGAAAATCGCATTCAAATAATTAAAATCCACTGTGAAAATGGTGGTTCGGTTGAAGTTACATTTCGTAAAATTATTAATATTTTCAGACAACATAATCGTCCTTCTAAAACCTCTATTAAGAATTCGGTCGTTAAATTAGTGTCGAAAGGCTCGATACAAAATGTATGAACAAAAAAGCGTTTTCTACCTGGTAGCTCAACTGCAAACATCGTAGCCGTGAGAAACAGTGTTGAAGCAAATCCAAATTTGGAAATTGAAGCCTACCGATTCGCCATAGATTCGATCAATTCATTCAGATACTACCGTCTGGTTTTCTGAAAAAATATTTTTGCAAACGAAGATCATTTTTACTTTTCGGGGTATGTTAACAAGCAAATTTGCCGCATTTGGGCTCTTGAAAATGCTAGAGCGATTATTGCATGCTCAACGTGTCAATGTATGGTGCGCTATGTGGTCTGGTAGCGTGATTGGGCAGTTTTTTTTCGAAAATGAGGCTGGAAATGCGGTAACGGTCAATGGATCACGCTATCGCGAGATGCTAACAACTCAATTTAGCCTTTTTATGACATTTCCAAAAAATGTTATGCCCGAGGTACTCAACTTTGCAGGCATACCCAGAAGCCCTCTTATCTCAGGTGGCCGATGGTCTTAAATTTACTCAAAAATACCAAAATGCTGCACCCCTATCTAATTTAATTAGGATATCTTAAGTAGTACATGAGCTATCGAATTTTTTCAAAAATAAACATTTGTCAACCACTGTGCAAGGTGTTGGTACATTTACTATTTTTTTTTATAAAATTATAAAATAAAATCATGAAATTGACTGAACTCGTTTGAGTACAATTACGACGTACATATATATAAAACTAAATTAAATTAAATTAGTTATTACTACATATGGAAGCCGTTTTTCCGCCAAAAAGGACATCAAGAAGCTGTTGATAGCATTCGAGACGGAAATTATTCCACCTGATCCAAGCCAACTAGTTGATGAAGAAGAAGGTGTCGAGGATGACATAACGCTATCAAATCCATCAAAAATATACCTGGTAATATTGAAGTGTTTTTTCAAATTCTAAATATATAGACAACGAAATCGCTGACGATAGTAAACGCTAGCCGTTGGTTTAAAAAAAATAACCCGGACAAGCAGCAAAGAAATCCTATCTAGCGCATATGCCTTCCAACGCCAAACTCAACCTCTCAGCAGAATTCTGAAGTTTGTCAAAGATCAAACCGTGTATGTATGGAAGTAAGGGATCTGAATTTAGTTCAACTTTTTAAAAAAATTATCGATTCAAATATTTTTGACCTCATAACATCCAGCTCTATTACCAGTTCAATATCTCCGACTTAAAAAAGTTTATTGGACTTTTAATTTTATCTGAATATAACAAATTGCCGTGGAAGACAATGTATTGGTCATTAGATAAAGATATAGGAGTAGAATTAGTGGCAAAAGTTTCCTTCAGGTATAGATTTCGTGATATAAAGCGCAACCTTCATCCCGTAGACAACAATATTGCGGCGATGACTAAGGATAGAATGTTCAAAATTAAAGTATTGGCAGATTTACTCATAAAAAGTTGTAGTATTTTAGTGAGAATATATCCATAGACTAGTCGATCGTCAAAATTTATGGCCACCATCTCGGGAAGAGATTCATTAGAGGAAATTCAGTTCGATTCGGATACAAAAACTGGGTTGCCGTTAATGCAATTATTACTCGGTTGATCTGTACTCCGGAAAATTCCAATGCAATCTTTTGGATTACGTGTTGGTAAAAGTTTGTTGGAGAAGCTGAATTGTACCTTTTCACCAGCTTCGATCTGCTAGTCGATTTTTAAAATTAGGGATTCAGGACTAACGAAATAGTCATAAAAAACTGAACAAGAGAATGACCTTTAAATGCCACAAAGGATATGAAAAAGTAAGTTCGTGGTTTGTGTGACTGCCGATATGAAAAGGAAAAATAGCTGTTAAATGTGTGATGGGAAGGTAGCAGTTTTTGTACAATTGCAATAAATTACGATACGATTGCACCACCTGAAACTGTTAAGCGATTGTGTTCAATCAAGCGTGAAAAGACTGACGTGGCGATTCCTCAAGTATTCCAAAACTGCAGTACTCGATAAATCAATTTCCCCTTACAGAATCGCTGTTATTAAAAAAAGTGGTAGTGGGTTCTATTTACATATATCCTAGATCTGGCTATCGCTAAAGTGTGGCGGCTAACTGTCCTAAGCGAAACTAATGTTTCGCCGCCATATTGCTTATTACCACCTACTATAAGCTATGCAAAAGGTGTCACGACAGTCTGTGTCAATTGTAACATGATTATCTGAAGATGGAGCTGGATACTTATCTTGCTAAAAATATAAAATAAGCTACGGTGTTTCGCTTGCCATTCAAGACGGCGCACACTGGGGATTTCACGGAAAAAAGTCAAATTGTCAACATAGTTTTCATTCAATATACAATGGTATTTTGAAATTTTAGACTAAATGGTACAATCATATCAAAAAGAATTACTCCGATCTGACTGCTAGTTTTTTTTATAGACGTCTCAAGCGCAGTACTTGTATGTTTTACTGAACTAACTTAATTTAAACCTAAGAATTTCAAAACGAATATTATTTTATTATGTGGTGAGCTAACGTTTTTCTTTTTATTTTTTATTTAAAGTAGACTATTTCAGTATACTAAAATTCAAAAAATTAACTTTGCAGAGACTTAAGTTTTTTTTGTTTGTTTACTTTTTATGAACATATAAAACAAATCCCTTTTTGCTCCAAACATTTGGACCTGCAATTTTAGCTATACTTTCCCACAGTTGGAAATCACTACTAATACATTGTCTCATATCTACTTTTATATTTTTAATCAATTTCAAGTGCCACCAGGTGACACCTCTCTATTTGTTGCATTACACAGTAGAACATTTTTCAGCTGATTGATTCGCGACTCAATTCTGATAACGCCTTTTGTTTAGCATAACTCAAGAACCACTACTCGGATTTTACTAAAATAAATTTAGAAAAATCAGGAATTACAAGTACTTTTATCTGTTTATATAACCTATCGCTACATAAGCAACAAGTTCGAAGTTATAAATAAATGTATGAAGAAAAAAATATATTTTTTGCCTAAAAAGTTATGTTTTTTGTTTTTAATTTATAAAAAATCCAAAACGGTAAAGAAAGTGTCAAGTTCTATTACTTTCACGTAATGTCGTATAACCTATGAACAAAATGAGAAATAACCCATGAAAATCGGCATGAAGGCATGAATTTAAAAATATGCACAAATTTCTGACTCTTTTTTATATATGACATCAGTTGTACCACTTAAATGATCATTACGTGATGACATAAAGAACAATAATAAACCCTTTTCTGTACAGTATTGTAGAATACTACAGTTTTTGAATACGTTAAAGAGACACCTAAAGTTATACGAGAAGAAAAGAGGAGTTGATGAGGAGATATCTCAACTAAAAGAATTTGAATTAAGAGTAAATAATCGCAACTTTAAAGTAAAACTTGAATTATATTTTACAATGATTGACGGCAAGACAGCACAATCAGTAATAGAAACACCAGCAGCATCTTCTTGTTTTATTTGTGGAGCCACATCATTCAAGATGAATAAAATCGAAGAAGGTCTAGCTATGCCCGTATATGAACAAGCACTGCAATTTGGTATGTCAACACTTCATGCGCATATTAAGCGAATGGAGTTTCTTTTGCATGTGGCTTATAATACTGAATTTAAACGTGGGAGATTCGACTCAAATACTCGTCCGAAAAAAGAAGCCCAAAAATGTTTGATAAAGCGTGAACTTAAACAGAAAATTGGAATACACATTGATACTGTTATGATACTGATACTGGCTCTGGTACGACAAATTCAGGAAATACGTCACGAAGATTCTTTGCTAATCCTGCTTTGATTTTCGAAATCACGGGTCTAGATGAAAACATAATCAAGATGTTTTCAATAATTCTATAACAATCATCGATGTAGTAGATCCAAAAAAATTTGGTGATTTTTGTTTGGAGACGGCAAAAGAGTTTCTTGCACTATACGAGTGGTACAATATGCCACCTACACTTCACAAAATTCTGATGCATGGAAAAGATTTAATTGAAAAGTGTATTTTTCCTGTGGGCCTACTATTCGAAGAGCGTCAGGAAAGACGTAACAAAGACTATAAAAAATATCGCTTTAGAAACTCTAGAAAATGCAGTCGAATTGCCATGAACGAAGATATTATGCACCGAATGATGGTAACATCAGATCCCATGATTTCACATTTGAAGCCATCAGTTAGCCAGAAAAAGCATGGTGTTATAAGCGACGAAGTTAAGGCTCTTTTAGAATAATAAATTAAAAATAGATTTAAAATAAATAATAAATTAAAAATTTAAAAAAATCATTTAAATTTTTTTGTTTGTTATGGTTTTTACATTCTAGGTAGCGATCGACATTTCTGTAACTTTTTTTTATTTTGCTTACTAAATTTGTGCTGAAATCACTACATTTTTTGATAAATATATTTATTTTCTCACCTCCATACAAAAATCCCCAGTGTGCGGCATTGGCGGTGTAAGAAGTGCTTACAAGCTTGCGTTGTGAAACAATGGTTCGAACATTTTCACAAATATGAGGTCAATGCACTCATCTGAGTATACTCCAAAAACTCGACTGAAAATATTTCTTTTTTATTATTTTCTTATTTGATATTTTCCTAAACTTATTTAAATCAATAAATAAATATGAATTTAAAAATTATGGCCAGTTTTCATTTGATCTTTAATGGGTTAATATCTATTGAGGAATATAAGAATTAGCGTGCGGTGACCCCGTGGATTCTGCATACTCTTAGCTGAAACATGATTGACTGAAGTAATGGACTTCGCTCAGATCAGTATATATTTAGACATGCATACCCGTAGAACAAGAGTTCTGGCCAGATGCAGAGTTTCCGGGATTATTCACCGGTGCGCGAGGGTGATTATTCTCGGCTTGACTTGTTGATGAGCTAAAAATACTGCTGTAGTTATTGCTTTAAGGAATGGTACAGGTACATCAAATTTTACTGCAGTATTCCCACTGCAATGAAACAAGGTTGCTGAGGTTTCAGTCATAATTTAATGCACTTGAAAATTTTAAAATGAAAACTTTTTTTAGTTTTAATTTTTATAAGCTCAAACTAGTTGGTAGTTATCGAGGTATCAAGTTTTATTTTGTAAAATTTAATTAAAAAAAATATTTTTGTTACAGTACATGCAACAAACAAAACAAATGTTTATTTGTATGAGCAAGTTAGCAATATTTTTTCTCTTATTTACATTGTCACTTTGGATTATCGCAGATACATGTACTTGCAAAATAATCTCTGTCTTTTAAATCTGAACTAAATTAAATTTCAAATTATTATATCTTTAAGATTTTCTTATCTACTATTTAATAGCATAAGCAAAAAAAAAAAAAAAAAACGATGCAACACATTTTTGCTGTGCTGCTGCTTATTATTTATATTTTCTTTTCCTAACAATCTTTTATTAGTTTATCACTTTGATAGGATCCTTAAAGAAAAGCAGAAAAGACATACAAAATCAGAGAATAAAATTGGTAAAATGAAAAGAAAATCTAAGAAAAACTGTATCCGCTTTATTTTTTATACGTTTGACAGGAAACAGGTAGTAGTGACATTAAGTAAATTAAATGGCATTAAACAAAAAGAAAAATCACACCAATACCAACACCAAACAAATAAAGCTGTTGCCCTAAATATGCTGCAAGCAATCAAGTGTAAGTATGGAGCTTCTGTACCACAGCCTTCCAATTTCAATCCCATCATAAATTCAATGAGATTATGCAGAAGAAGACTTTACTTTGATGACCCTGCGCTTGTTTCTTTTCCATTTTTTCACATTTTAACACCCTTTTGAAACTGTGAATGTACTGTACATTGGACGGCTGCCTTAAAAATGTGATTTCCGCGACAAACAGGAGGAAAAATATGACGTTGAAACTTTTTAAATTGAATAATACACTTGTATGTATAAACTTGATAATTGATATAAAATAGCCTCTCCCCTAAAATAGTCTCTCTGATGTCTTTTGTGAGCAGAATATATTGAATTAGTCACTTGTAAAGCTTAAATTTTATAATTGTGTTTTTTTTTTTAATTATATAATCGTTTTGAACGTCTTTGTTATAATAAGCACTATAGGGTTTTTCAAGAAGTTTGTTTTCGAAAACAAAATAAGCAAAAAATGTAGATCAAGGTGATTCAAATTTTCACTATAATTACGAAGAGAAAAGTTCGGCAATTATGAATGAAAAATGACATCTGGCAAATGTCCACCATGATTAAGCTAGTTTGTATCACCGACATCAAAAGCAAGAAGTTTTGACAGAAGTGTTTCATGCCACACTCTGTCAAATAAATTAAAAATAGCCAGAGCCACCACCTTACTTTTCCTCCAAAATGATGTATGAAGTTGCACCCTTGTGCCGATTTGAAAATCAGCAAGTCACCCGTAGAGCACCCTTTACGAAAACCATCCCCTATCGGTAGTTAAGACACCAGATACCTCACAAAATGAAAATGAATCATACTTTCGATCACTTTAGAAAGTGCAAAACAAATTGCAGTTGGGTGGTAATTTTCAGAGTTGTTAGCCTCATCCTGGTACAGGGTCCTCAAAAGAGCTGTTAACGGACGCGCTACCGTCGGAGAGCATTGTTTCAAGATCAGTGCTTGAATCATCTCCAGCCCAGGAGACTTGCTGACGTTGAGATTTGCTAGAACCTTTATAACCGCTTGAGCTGGGAAGAGGATCTTCGCCATAGTAATGGATACTCTGTCGAGCTCGCACGGTGTTTGACTGCTTTCCGGCAAATAAGGATTAGTTGCCAGGAAGGTTAACTTTATCAACTGGGTCATTTTTTAAAGGCGTCGGAATTCAAGAGCTAGCATTATCGCTTACTCTGTTAACAAATGCCTTCTCGGGGTAGCAAGAACTTTAAAATGAAGGCGCTCCTCGTTCAGTGTTTTTTTCGCGCCTTAGTAAATTCGCACACGAAGAATCAGTATCTGTGTTTTTGTTTCTATGCCAGTTACTGAAAGCTTCCTCTCTTGATCTGACTGCATTTTTGCACGTCTGATGAAACCAAGACTTCGGTCTGGTTTTAATCGAAATTTCTTTGAAAGGAATATTTCATCTAAAAAATTCGTTGGTTAGTGAAAAGCATAGTAAATGGAGACTGAAGTCCAAATTCTGAAATTTAGGCTGGTCACTTCGTTTAGCACTAATTTGAATTAATTCTTGGAATGAGTTCTAAAAACAAACTCATTTGAGAAGTTTTAAACTTCACTTGAGTGTAAAATGCACTTCAAGTGTGATTGTGTTTCTATAGGACTAAAAAGTAGGCTCTCATTAAAAAGTGCTGAAAATATTTTAAGTTTTAATAAATAAAATGTGATATAAAACTTGATTTAAGATGTGCGTAATAAAACAAAAAAAAAAAAAATATTAAAGTTTAAAAATTTATAAACATTTCATAACTTAAAAAATGAAATATTTTTCTTTGAAATATATTCTTGTCATTTTCTATTTGTTTTTAAGTTGTTTGTGTCCATGTCTACACAATGTTTTCTTGAGGTTTTGTTGAACACAATGTTTTTTAATAAATTTTCTCTTCTTCCAAAACCACCTTTACCAACTTGGAAACAAATAAACTGACATAAATGTGTACGCACACTAATACAGTTGTGAAAAAAAATCTGTTAACACACTATTATTTAAACAAACATATGAATATGTGTATACACCTATACAAAGAATATGTATACACCTATACAAAGAAAGTAAATAAGCTTGTAATTTACACCCATTAAAGTTGTCAACATTTATGACCCTTAACATGAAAACAAGCAATTTTGGTTTTGTTTTTGTTTTTGTTTCTGTTCCTTTCATTCTTAATTCTGGTTATATTTTTTTCCTTGGGATTTTTGTTTCTTTAAATTTTATGGCGAAAGCTGTCTGTCTAGACGACTACAAATTAAAAATACAATTTGTACTTAAAAATGCTAGTCATTGGCTGCACATTGAAAAATATTTCATTCTAGATGCTCCACCCCCGGAGTAATGCAGTATGATCGATTTCTTCCCCATTTTTATATGTGCCTGGACTAGCATAAGCCCCAAGCTGTAAGAGACACATGACTCTCGAAGTTCGACTAGAGAACTTAATAGACATATACTGGTACAACGGATACCTGCAGGGCTATGGCCCTGTTCTGGTTGTTGTTTGAGGAGTTATGTGGTCACTGTGGTTTAAGCGGGCTTAGAAGAAAGCTTCAAATAGACATTAATGCAGGTTTAACATTCAATGCCTAAGCATCCGCATGCAACAGTACCAAGAGTTGGATATTCTCTACCTCTCCAGCAAGGGCTAAGGCGTATATGCATCTTAGGGTGCGGGTAGATGCTTTTTTACCCTGTGGTAAGACGACTGTTAGATTAAGGCCTCACGGCCAGGTGCTGGCGTTAACCTTTCTTTCTAAGTGTTCTGAGCTGGCTTTTATCGCTTATTTCATGTGATATTGGCAGAATGTCAAGAGACTCTGCAGCGTGTATCTGCTACTTTCTATGACACTTTTAGAATTGCAAAAAACTTATTTCTGCCACATCTCGTTGAACAGCTATTTAAGTCACAATGAGGACTTTCTTTACAGTTTCGGGAATAAATTCCCTAATTTCGTTAGAGCACTTACCTTTTTAGTAACGATAAAACAGTGAAATACAACTTATATTGCATGGATGCTCTAGGGAATCAATAGAGTTGGATACCCTTCTATCCCTAAGAAGCCTCTTGGTCTTCTCCTGTACACCGTCGAGCAACTCCAAAATAGACTTTTGGGCGCCGGCCCATATATGATAGTTGTACTCCATCTTTGGACGGATGCATGTAGTATAAATAGCACGTAGACCGGATGGAGTGAAATATCTCTTATACCGTTTTAGTAAAGCAAAGCAATTGAAAACTTCTTTGGAAACCTGAACATCACCCTGAATTTTCATGCCAAGAAAATCAAGAGCTTCTGATTCCGTAATACCTTTATCACCCATAGTAACAGGTGCAGCACCACTTCCGAACACAGATCTATGCGTAAGCATGCAACATTGCATCGTACGGGTATTAAAATTGACTTTATTCGCACGACCCCATTCGGAGATCGCCGCGTATTATAAATGTTCCAATTTTTGGAACTCACCTCCAACTGGTTCGGTCTGTTACCAAATGAATACAAATGACAAGTGGTGTGTCATCTGCGAAAGAGTATAAGGGTTGAAAGTTTGACAAAGAAGGTCATGTAGAAATATAAAATATAGAATAGGAGAAGGATCAAAGCCTTGCGGTACCCCTGAAATAACTTTGAGCTCATCTGATGAACTATAATAACTCGTATAGTAGAGACGTTATCACAAAAAGCAGCAAGTTTTGACAGAAGTGCATCATGGCATACTCTATCAAACGCCTTGGAAATATCTACTGCTACCACCTTACTCTCGCCAAAATGATCTGTGGAGTTGCGCAATTGTTCCGATTGGACACCCAGCAAGTCGCCCCTACGGAAACCATACTGTCGGTCGCTAAAAATTTATCATACATTCCATCACTTTAGAAAGTGCAGTATAAATTTTCATTAGTTGTGTGATATGTGACACCCTCCTGTTAAAACCACATGTGAGTGATATCTACGTCGTAAATAATAGGCCAAAATTTAGTTGTAAGCATCTCGCGAGAGCGTGATCCTTTGACTATTACCGCATTTCTTGCCTCATCTTCGAGAACAAACGGCCCAATCACGTTTCCAGACCACATAGCGTACCACACAGTGAAACGTTGAGCATGTAAAGCTTTCTTAATAAACGGTCTAAGATTTTCGGAAGCCCAAATGCTGCAATTTTACTGACTTCGTCTGAAAAAATGATTTTTTCAGTAAAACCAGCCGGTTGTTTCTGAATGAATTGAGCGAAGCTACGGCGATGTGAATGGTCGAAGGGGCTCAATTCCTGCACCAATTGAACTTCGAAAGGCTTTAAAGTCAAGTCCTTACGAAAAATTTGCCATGTGTTGGTTTTAATAGTTCCAGTTGTTGAGAACGTCAAGGAATTGACAAATTTGAATTTATTTCAACACTGTGGCTTGCGGCTCCAAACGATTTCAATTGAACGACCGGGTTAAATACGCCTTGGTGTTGGCACATTTTGTATCGAGCCTGTCGACTCAAATTTAACGATAAACTTCTTAATAGCGGTCTCTGAAAATCGATTACGTTGTCCGAAATTTTACGAAATGTTACTTTAACAGAACCATTATTTTTATAGTGGATTTGATATATTTTAATGCGATTTACGGGCGAAATTGAATTCATTGTAACAATTGTCAATGCATCTACTTCGAATACGTCAGCAACAATTGAAAAACAAACTTATTTTTAAAAAACCCGATATCTAAAAATGTTAGGGATAATTACTAAGTTGTCTGATTCAATTTTCCGCCAGCCATTTCCATATCAGCAGAAATAGCTGGACTGACAAGCATGAATAAATGCAGAAACTAGAATTTAGCAAGAAAATTATGTGCACATTTTCAAGTTAAATTTTCTATTTGTGGTGTAGGGTATACAAGCAAGCACCTTTGAAGTAGGACTTTAGTTTAGTATCAATTTTAATTTAAATGAAACGAATATAAGTTTGACAAAAACTTTCATTAGATTTTACTATAAGTAAGCGTCGGAAATTATAAATGCATGTTTGTAGAAAAGATATCCAAATAGTTTTCAACATGCACTAGTATATGTGTGTGTCTATGTGTGTGTATGTGCTTGTATTTGTGAGAATGAAATAAACTTTTATTTCTCAATGAATTATACGCTTAATGCTCTTTATGGTACTGTTTTGCCTTAAGGTCTTCTTAAAGAAATTTTGAAACATTTTACTAAACATTTGGTTTTAATAGTTTCTTTCTGAAAATGTTTTTTTGCCTGTCTAACTACGGACGGATAGTAGAAATAGACAACAACAACAACTTGATTATTTTACTTCCTTCAGGTGCATATCGAGAATTAAGTTGTGAATGGATAAAGTTTGTTAAACTTCTCAGATAATCAAAGTTTATTACAAGAGTTTTAGTTTTAGTATTTCTATTATTTTCTTCAAAAAATAAACTTTCAAAGTTTTTTTTTACATATTTTTGTTTCGTTTATATCATATAAAAAAGATTTTCATATGAGTATTAATAACTATTTATTGGTATAAGTTTTGTTTTAGTTTGTTCAGTTGTTTAGATAATCGAATAAAAATAAAAATAAATAGAAAAAACGTCATGGATATTAAGCAAAATTGATGTTATAATTAGAATATGCTTCGCATTCATTTGAGAATGCAAATTTCTAAAATTTTAAGATATCCTTACAAAATGTGTGGTTGGTTTCCTTCATCCCAGAAGGGTTTATCTACATCAGTGCTATAGATTGTTAATAAATAATTACTAAGTTACGGCGCACAGTGAGACAACGCCGGCATTAAATACAAGGAGTCATTGTAGAGTTCTGATATTTTGTACAGGTTATTTTTGAGACAAATCCAGTTAAAAAAAAAAATTAAGAAATTTCGCACACTATTACGCCCACCTCCCATTGAAATGCAATAAAAAATAACATTTTTTTTTTTCATTCTATCAATAATTTTTAACATCATCATGGTATTTTTTCAATTTCATTCTTATTCTCATAAATGAATTAACATAAGGATCTGATGATATTTGCAAATAGTGCATTACATCTTCCTTTGCAGAAATACGTAAATTTTTACGAGAATGGATAAGCCTACAGTTTCTATTATTCATAGCTTCTTGCGTTTCTTCATTCGTGTAGCAAAAAAAAAAGTTAATATTAAATTTCTATTAAATTTTAATCTTTTTTCTCGGTCCTTTAAATTATAACTATTTATTTTTATTTTTTTCTTTCAATATTTCGCTTTCCTTTGGAAAGCTTCTTCAGGAAATTATTTTTTATATTTTTAAAAACAAAAATTATAACAAAAATATAAAAAATAATTTCCTGAAGAAGTGAATGAGAACTTTATGGACACTAATAGGTATGTAATACCAGTCATAAAGCTCTACATACAAGTTTTCAGTGTCAATGTAATACGTATGGAATTTACCAACATCTATATTTCTACGAGTATTTGATATAATTTTAAATCGGTGCATTAAGTCTCTACATTTACACCAGTTATGTGAGCAGTTATTTCTGGATTTTTAAAAAATCTTCTAGAGACATTACCATCATTGGTTGTTCTCATGTTGTTTCATTACATCGACTTTTAAACCCAGAACTAATTTGAGATTTTTTTTTATTTCTGTTTTAACAGCTTCTTTCTGTTCTTTTGTGTCTCTATTTGTCCACCACTTTTAAAAAACTTTTATTATAACTAATATGTAATATACATTCCATGAATTGTATTCGAGCATGTAGCGGTGAGATTCCAAAATTCAATGCTGCAGCTAAATTTATTCTTAAGATAACTGCTTCCAGATTATTCATTTCAGCAGGTTTTGCTCCACATATTAAACAAACGGCCATCAAACAATTCTTACCGACTGTTGTTGGCACTTTTCCGTCGATCATCGTCATAGTTAAACTGAGAGATATCGCAAACTTCTTGTTGAACATTTCGAATTATGTCGTTTTTAAATTTTGAATTTCTTTATTTACACGGTTCACTTCATTGTTAATAACATCTGCTGTCTCTTTCAAAAATTTGAATTTCAAAGACCTACAAAGTCTTGCTGAAGATAGTTCTGAGTTTGTTCAACACAAATAAGAATCATTGTAAAGATTAGTTAACTTTAACGGAAAAAGAGATGTTAAAAACATATTTTTATCAGAAACATTTTCATCGGTGATCGAATGTCAAATATGTTAGAGAAATGCTAATCTCTCACAAAAACACCCAAAAACACTGACCTTCAAAAAAATTATCAATCAAATGAATAATGTGAATAAAATAATAACAAACAGTAAGTGGATAGTTGTAGACTATTAAAAAAAAAATAAAAGTAAAAAGTTTTAAACATGCTATTGCATGCTAACATACGTATAGCGACAGAAAGTGCGCGTTACATATTTTTTGTAGTTTTTTGTATGTTTAAAGTACTTTTGCAAACTTTTACCTCAAATGAAAGCTGAGACTTCAATATTTCATTTGATATAAGTCTGCACCTGGGACGAGGGGCTGCTCTATATTTCCTAGTCCATTGAAAATGCAAAATGTTTAACTTTTACACCACAATTCCGTTGTTAAGAAATTTTTTTTTTGCGGTTTTTTTTTAAATTTATTTTTTCATCTACTCATTCTACAACCACTAAATTAATTAAAAAAATACTTTAAAGTTATATTTATTATGTATTTTTTTATTAATAAGCTTTTGAATATTACATATTGAACTAACATATTTCAAACGCGTTGGCATACCTTCAACTTTGACTTACTCTAGACCAAAAAGTAATAAAGTTATGAGGCTGAAATTTCAAGAAGTTGTTACTCATTTATCTGTTAATATACTATAAAAATTTTGTCCAAATTGAACGACACGCCAAAAACCATTTTTTGCCGCAGTTAAAGGGAGCCCAGGCCCCTCAAAGGCTAGTAGGAGTCACCTGGACAATCCACATATTTCCACGGGAAATCAGTTGCCCCAGAGTATAATATTTGCTCTCTTTAGACAAAAAATGTGCTCTGACTGGTTATTGAGGTTGGCCCCTATATGGGAGTATCGTGGTGGTTGTGGTTTCGGACCCTCGTGAGAGTTTGTGGGTCGGACCATTCAAATTAACACAATTAATGGTTCAGGTCCAGTGAGTATGAATGCTGGCGTGTTCTTGATAAATCAGAGCTTCATGCGTTCTGGACCAGGAGTTGGAAAGTCTCCAACTCCTCAGCAAGGAGTGAGGGCACGGCCTACTCCAGACTTTCTAAATTGCTACTAGAAGTGACTGGAGGATATACGTATCTGAAGGCCTTCTAGGGCGTAGTTGGTGTCCAATCAACTAAGTGGTTTAACTACCATCTGATTATGACCTCGCGGTCGGTGCAGATGTAAAACAGATCACACATTTTGCCGCAGTTACTATAGGGCTGTCTCACTGTGCGACGCCTTCCTGCAGATAGTAGTACCAACAAAACCTAGAATGGTTTAACTATAAAAATTAATAAAAATTTAAGAGATCTCAAATCCAAGGGTTGTTGTTGTTGTTATATGTTTTGTAATTTCTAAGATAAAAGAAAAGAGTTATCAAAAAAAAAATCTAAATTAATGAAAAACACATCCGTGAAGCAAAATCCTATTTTGTGGAACACAACGAACACAGCACATTTGGGGTGAAAAAATTGTTGAAAAATTGTAAATTCTAAAGGCATGTGGTATATATATTTTACTGTATAATGGTCAAAGAATCAGGATATAAAAACTACTAAGCTCAACAAGAAGCTCTATGACAACATTAAAAATATTTCGCAAAACCACTGGCCGATGGCAATATTTTGTTTTCTCTAACAGACATTTTAAAACCACAGCCAAATAATTCTTTTTCCTCTCCCTTAAATACATGGGAGCATGAGTTTTTAAATATACCCGTACCTATCGAAAACCCACAATAGAACATTAGTAATTGACGTAATCAATTTCTGTATCAATTAAAAATTTCTTTTAATAAAGATTTCATTAAGTAAATTGCATATTTAAAATATTTTAAAATAGCAAATAAAATCCGTTGCAATTAATAATTAAAGAGAAAATAACTGACATGCTTGCATTTTTTTCTTAAAGGTTCATTAATTTTGAATATAATTTTAATTATGCTAATATTGCTTTAATTTTTTGAAAAATGATTATTTACTTTGAAAATAGTTTTAATAGATTTTATTCTAATTTTGAAAAGTTTACATCTAGATTACATACATATAATTAGATATAATTTTATTATTTATATAACGGGTTTCTCAACAAGAAATCTGTTTTTCAATTGTGGCAACATTGCCAACATGATAGTTTTGACATTTAGGCTTTTGACGTATTCGTAGTAGATGCATTAGTAATTGTTACAATGAATTCAATTTCGCACGAAAATCGCATTAAAATAATTAAAATCCACTATGAAATTGGTGGTTCTGTTAAAGTTGCATTTCCTAAAATTCCTGATTTTTTCGGACAACATAATCGTCCTTCTGAGACCGCTATTAAGAATTTGGTCGTTAAATTTGAGCCGAAAGTCTCGATAGAGAATGTGCGAACACCAACGCGTATTCCACCGAGTTCTTCAATTGAAAACATCGCAGCCGTGAGCTACAGTATTGAAGCAGAATTTAGGTCGTTAAATTGGAGTCGATAGACTCAATACAAAATATGCGAACACCAGCGCGTATTCGATCTAGTCCTTCAACTGAAAATGTCGCAGCCGGGAGACACAGAATTGAAGCAGATCCAACTTTATCAATTCCTCGACGTTCTCAACAGTTGAGGTTAAACAAACCACCGCATTGGCGAATTTTGTGTACGAATTCGACTTTGTAGCCTTACAAAGTTCAACTGGTATAGGGTATAAAGCACATTGTTTAATTTATTTAGAAACAGCTGTCTGGTTTTTCTGAAAAAATCATTTTTTCAGACGAAGTCTATTTTCATTTGTCAGGGTATGTCAACAAAAAAAGTTGCCGCATTTGGGCTTCTGAAAATTCTAGAATAATTATTAATACCTTTGGATGCCAAACGTGTCACTGTATCGTGCGCTATGTGATCTGCAAGCGTGATTGGGCTTTTTTTCGAAGATGAGGCTGGAAATGCGGTAACGGTCAATGGATCACGCTATCGCGAGGTGCTAACAACTCAATTTAAAAAATTTGATGATGTTAAAAACCTCTGATGAAAGAGTCGACATCTGTCAACGTGGTCATGGTGGACATTTGTCAGATATCATTATTCATTCCTAATTGCCAAGCTTTTCTCCTCGTAGTAAAGGGTCCGCCAAATAAATGCTATAAACAAAACTCCTTAATATTTTCTCAAATTTCTTCTTTTATTTGAAAGAACAATTTTATTTGAAAAAACAATTCTGGATAATAATGGAAAATAATTTCATTCAATGGCTGTCTCAGCTGGCCATGCCGTAGCCTACATGATCGGCAGCTGTATTTCACCAATGGCTTCACGAATATTGTCCTTTAAAGCGTCAATGGCCTCTGGCTTGTCGGCGTAACACTCATCTGTGACGGCACCCCGCAAATAATTGTCCAACGGTTTCAAATCTCTGAAGTGGCTAAACGACATCAGCTCTGCGGCTGATAATGCGATCTTCAAAAATAGGGCGCAAAACATCAAGTGTAGCTTCGGCTGTGTGGCACGTAGCGCCGTCCTGTTGAAACCAAATGTTGTCAATATCATCCTCTTCAATTGTTGTGACCAAAAATTCGTTCAACATGGCTCGATAACAATCGCCATTGACTGTAACGGTCATTCCTTGCTTTGGTCCAGAGGCATAATTGGTCCAGAGGCCCAATTATGCCTCTGGACCAAAATCCGCAACAAACGAGTCACTACTCGTTTTGGGTGCGTCGACTTTTTAATGTATGCGTGCGGGTTTTCTGTGTTCCCAAATGCGATAATTTTGTTTGTTTACATACCCGCCAAGATCAAAATGAGCTTCATCTGAAAAGATGATTTTTTTTGCAAATCTTCTGTAAGTCGATCACAGGCCCAGTTAGCGAAGCGAAGACGCAGTTGGTGGTCGCTTGGCTTCAACTCCTGAAACAATTGGACTTTGTATGGTGTCATACGAAGGTTTTTATGCAAAATTCGTCTCAATGATGTTTCTGAAATGTTCAATTGTTGAGGACGGCGGTGAATTGATGTTGATGGCGCTTCACGCACACTTTCTGCCACAGCAGCAATATTTTTGGGTGTACGTCCTGTTTTTGGCTTTGGTTTACCGATGAGGATGCCAGTTTCTTTCACTGTTTTCACAAGATAACGAACATATAGAGCTGACGGTGTTTCTCTTCTTCCAAAATCCGTACGCAATTTTCGCATACATTCTGCAACATTACCATGATTTTCAAAGTAACGTCGCAATATTTCCCACCGTTGTTCAAGCGTATACACAACCGTATTCGTTCAGCAGAAGGATAAAACTAATTATCTGTCAAACCAAACATGAGGTGTAGGTGTTAGATGGTGGACTCTTTACAATAAAAATTTAAATCACCTTAATCTAAACTTTTTGTTTTATTTTGTTTTAGAAAAAAGACTTCTTGTTGAAAAACCCTTTATTTATTTATATACGTTAACTTAAACGCACATACACAACCGCCTCAAAATATTTTATCATAAATTTAAGTAATGGTTGGTTATTGCAAAAAAAAAATATTTTTTTGCTAACAAAAATTCTTACAACAGAATTTCATGTAGAGAATAAAATTTTGCCAACAGTAAAGAGCAAAACTAATATACAATTAGTGAGAGTAGCAGTAATTAATAATGTTTTCTATGTATAAAACATAAAAGTCACATGAGTGTTTTGTAACGAATAGATTTCGCTTCGTTCGTTAAATGTACTGCATGAAAGAAGTCATTCTCTGATTGGTTATTTAAATTATAGAATAATTTATGGGAGTGCTGTTGTTACTTGTTATTATAGAGACCACATACTCTCTGTTAATTTTAGAATATAATTGAAAATGACTTATTTATAATTTTAAATTTGTTTTTGAAAACTCTGACATTGCGTTGTTTGCGTTTTAGAAACATGGCTTGCGGGAACAACTTTGAATAGCTTTGTATGCCCCACAGATGTGATAGAATGAGTAATGCTGAAGGTGTTGCCATATTTTTAATATGACTAGCTATGTTATATAATTCACTAGAAACTATCACCACATAATATGATGATATTATAAGCACTGGTTACTTCAACTCGAATATATTTGCAACGGCGGATCTAACGGCGCCCCTGTACGCTAATAGGTAGTGTACTACTAGCTTACAAGACTAGGGGTTACGGGTTCGATTCCCAACAAAAGCCTTGGTTGTTTCACTACAAATAAAAATTGACTGTCGGTGCGGCCGCTCAGTGATGAAGGCATGGTCACTAGTCACTGTGCTGCCTTATACGACAGTTAATTTTCGTAACTATCCTTCTACTTTCACCACCTGTCTCATCTCTTCTCTATTCCTTTCTAAAGGAATAGCACGGTACTTGGCAACACGGTAAATCCAAAGCATTTTACATCCACAAGTAGTACACTAATAGACCCTGTTTTTGTTTGTAATATATAGAAAATAAATTTATATAATATGATACGATCTTATTTCCTAAACTGAGCAGAGTATCAGCTATCGTGATTTCAGAGAACAAAATTTTATTTATCGCGAACATTGATATTTTTTTATGTCCAATGTGGATGAATAATGCAGTTTTCTAAACAACAATATTGAGTAACTTTTTGATCTGTCTTCATAATAATACATAATAAAACAAGAGCCTCTAGACAGAAATACAATCAAATACAATCAGAACGGTAATGCAATTAGCATATGAAATATGGAAGAGATATAGAAAGGTTGAACTAAATGTTTAATACAAAATTGGTAGGCGAGATGTTAGTAGCTACATACAGCTTGCAAAAAGCGAATGTTATTCTAAAAAATGTGGTATTACAATTAGCAAACGCCAAACATGAATACCTCTCGTAAAATTTTCAATGGTAGTGACCTTGACTGCAATATTGATGCAAATCCCCTCAATAAAACTTTTACTAGTGCTCCCATAATCAAATCAGATCCCAATCTTTTTAACTTTTTATCAAACGCGATAAATCTGGGTGATGGCGTTGTTGGTGATCACTTTCGGTTTTCCTCTAGTACACAATGTGATGTAATGTAAATATGTTTTTCAATAAAATCAAATGCTACGGGGTAATGTACACTTAAAATTTGCATCACATATCTTTTTAATGATATTGTCATGTCATTTACGTTGCCACCGATATGGAAACATGTGAAAATTTTTCCTCTACCCAAGGCAAATGGCAAATATACGCTAATTGCCCTTCTTTGTTTTCTATTAAAAGTTTTTAAAAAAAATTTGCATCACCAAATATTATCATATATTAGCGGCAGTAAATTACTGTAATAGCTGTATTACTGTTCCTGCAGAAGTAATTGAATATATACGATAGAAAATGGAAAGTGGAAACATGGGTTTTAAGTGCTTCTAGATCACTCTAAAGTATTTGAAACTTTGGATCATGATATATTACTTAGAAATTTAAAATTCTTTTTTAGATTTTCAGCTACATCGGTCAAGCTTTTTAAGTCATATTTATCGAATCGTACACAGTCGGGTTTTGTGAATAAAATATGGTCGTATAAAGAGCCACTTATCAGAGGCATGCCACAAGGGTCTACTCTAGGAATTGTTTTGCCAAAACTGCTTTCATATGGCAACATCCAATTACACGCAGGAGATGTATAATTTACATTAGGTACCCCAGCTGAAAATACTGCCACTGGTCTATAGCATTTGAATAATGTAGTAATAGGCAAAACAAGTTTAGCAACAAATTTTTCAGAGGACATTGTTTTGAAGGATGAGAATATCGAAATTGTTACTAAGGAAAAAGATCTCGGCATAATTTTTAAGAATTGGTTGAGTGTGATTTGTTTTACATCCGCGCCTGACCATTAGTCTTAATCAGATGGTGGACAAACCACTATTGTATAATTTGGAACGTCATACATGCGTCCTAGATAGCCGAAGCCATAATTCTATGCAACAGAACCACCTAGTTGCAACTTTAATGATTTCAGTACAGGTCTGCAAATCATCACACCTTGCTTAAGAGTTGGAGACTTTCCAACTCCTGTCCAGAACGCATGTCAAGCATGTTTACTGGACTGGATCATTCACTTTGCATGTCATTATCAGTGAGATGACCCTGGCCACCATAGAAAACCATTAGATATGGGGCCGCAAAACCACAACCACCACGATGCTCCCATATAGGGGCCAACCTCTGATCAGCCAGAGAACTACTAAATGTCTAAAGAGACAAATAATGAACTCTGCGGGTCACTGATCCCCGTGGAAATAAAGTGGAGTTTCCAGTTGACTCCCTGTCTGCCTTCAGGGGACTGGGCTCCCTTTTTCCCCCAGTTGCACAGGTCCAAATAGTTGAGTACTCTATAAGAACCGATAAATGTGCCCCCGGGGGGTAGAAGAATTGGTTGACATAGTAAACGGTCAAGCGTATGTGAAGTTACGGATGCTCTGAAGCACGCAATATTTCACTTCATTATGGATAAGAACTTTGCTCGCCAAAGCATACTTCATTGGAGCTTTAATGTATGGATATGAATTATTTGGTAACTGTGACTATATAACAATATAATTAGATATGTCTATGGTTTGTGTAGATTTAATCACGTTTCATCTGTTTCAAATAATCTTTATCGGATATTTTTACCCAAAATAATGCATATACACACCCCCAAAATATTTGTTTGAAAAAATAGGTTTTTCCCAATCGCCGAAACATTATTATAAAACCTCTACATCAACATCTAGTATCGGACTGGCAATTTTATTTGTATACTACGAGAATTTGAATTAGTCTGCCACCTTATCAATAACTTAATGGCAACGCTAATAGCTTTAATTATTATTATTTAGTGTTTTTCAAATAATTTTTCTTATTTTATTTAATTACTAGCGTGCCCGTGCCCGTGCCCGTGACTGCTTTGCAAGTCATTTGTGCGCCAAAAAATTCAATCATTTAAGAAAATTAATCAGAAAGAACACAATTTCTTTTTTTTTTCGTTTTTAGATTTTTTTAATAATTTTATCTTGTTCACAATTCAATATTTGTGTGTGCTTATATAACACGTCTTATTCTACTGCAATGCTTTTACATATAAGACATTCTTCGATTGATTTTGGTTCGCGGTATAGCCAAACAAAGCAGTTGGTTTATTAACACGTGAACATAATACATTAAATTGACCATCAAACGGCAAATCTGGAGGAATCATAGGAATGCGTGGTATCAGCACATCCTCGCCATTAAATTTTCCTTTTAAAACTTTAGCTTCAATCACACTTTCATGACTAAACGTATCCCATTGCAAAGTCGTGGCTGGCAGATATTTCTAAGCAAAAAGTTTGTAACACCAACTTTCACTTGTAGGCGGTGGGCTGGCAGACCAGGTAACTCAAGCGTATTTTAAAATTCGACTGGATAATTTACAACATCGTCTTGATTGGTAAAAGAGTCAACCGATTTTTAGGTAAAAATTTCCCCGAGAATGTAATTCAAATATGTAAAATTGATATCCGAAACATCTGCGCTTTTCGCAGCTAAGATAGTTCTTTCCCCCAACCAACCATGGTTTCTAAAATTTTGCGCAATACCGGGAAATACGTTTGTGACCAATTCTTGTTTTGGTTGTGCAAAGTGGCAAAAATTATCTGGAAGCGTAATCATTTCTGTGGTGGGATCAATTGGAATTGCCCCATTCTCAATATATAACAATTGCTTTGAAAAACGTTCGGCTAAACGATCATTTTGCAATTGAACACGCCAATTACACACACAAACAGAAAATGGAAAACAAAATTCTCTATTTGTTTGCACATCCACTTGCTGTAAACATGAGCATATTTCGATTTATATTGCCGTCACATTGTGTGCAAGCACACACACATACAGCAACGTACAAACGAAAACACACATTTCATTTGACACAAAACATTGAGTCGAAGTATTCAATGGAAAATAAATTTTTTTGAAAAATTTGTTTTGTTTCAAACACGCACTGTGGACGGACTATTGTGGGTAAACGCAGGAAACAAAGACGACAGCGCATCTCGCCAAACACTGCCAACCAACGGACACCTATCTTGGGCTTAATTTATATATATAGATTTAAATTTATTTTCAAATATTTTATTTTACTTATAATTTATTTAATTTTTTCAAAAAAATTTATGTTGAGAGTTCCTGTACTATAAAAATAAGATTTATTTTTTTTGCACAGGAAATGAACAAATGAATTAATAAACACACAAACAAACAAAAAAAAACACCCATAACTTTTAATATTTTGTTAAATGGACATAGTACTTTATACTTTATCATCTATGGAAGTAGTAAATATTAAATCAAAAATTACATGAGATAAGATATTAAAATCATTGTAAATGGCAACTCCCTTGCAGATTTAAAGATTTACGGCTGTATGCATAAAAACTTAAAGCAGGTTTAACTGCCATTGTTAAGCACAATTTCCTAAAGTTGTATTCAAAAAACGCTTTTACCTTAAAATACCTTGGTTAACTTTAAAGTAGGAAAAACCTACTTTAAACCTACAATAAATTGACAGTTCAATTTTATTATTGAAAGTTCAAAAACCAAACAAATTGTGTTTACAATAAACTGAGCCGTTTTTTTTAAAGTGGCATAAGTTACTTTGTTATAGTCATCTTTTTATTTTAAATTAGTTTATAAAACATTTTCATTTTTAGCCATTTCAACTAGTCTGTATTTAGTTTTCTTTCTGAAACGGATTTTTCTAATGATTGAGTTGAAATAAATATTTTTTCTCCATGTTGTGTACTGTGAAGGATATTTTCGACAGGGGGCTATTACTACTATTACTATTTTGTCCTTTACATAAGTCACTATGTGCAGTAATATGCTCTTGAGTTGTGACATTCTTAGATATTTTATACAACACGAAACAACCTCCTGAAAATAAAAAAATAACAAAATAATGCTAATAATGTGTAGTAGATATAGTAGATATCACTATAATATAGTTTAATAAACTGCACTATTCTTTCGAACTAATAAAAATAAGTCAAATAATCACAACAATACTTCACACACACTTATTACATCTTTCCATTTCTTTCATACTAAGCTCTGTAATTAATTTCCTAAGTACAGCGACTAACGCCATTTTCAAAATAAGCATTTTTGTTACACCGTTAATTATCAACACTCCTCTCAAACAAATCTAAATACTTCTTAACTCTTAACAAATCTCAGTACTTCTTAATTTCAAATTTATTAAAAATGAAAAAAAAAACTGTTCAGTTGTGACTTATGTCACTTTTAATGTAAACGGCTCAATTGACAATTATACTTTGTTGTACCAAAAATGTTAAAAAATATTTATTTAAACAAATTGTAGTATACAAATAATAATAAAAACTGAAATATAACATGCCATTCAATATAAAACATTTTTTACATCTTTATTTTATATTTTACAAAAATATAATTATAATTAATTATTTTAAACAAAAGTTTTATTAATGTACATATAATCAAAACAGAGCTCGTTATCCGAATAATTATTTTTTTAATATGAACAAATTCTTTGTAAGTTCTTCGTAAGCCTTGCAAATTAACCTTTTTTGGGTGCTTTGCTTTTTATTAAAAAGATTAATATAAAAAAAAACAAAAATATGTTGATTTTGCTGAAAAAAATTAAAAACAATAAAAACATTTTTTATGGATCTGACTACCCGGATAAATAATATTCATTTTTATACATCGTTAACTACAACGTGATAACTGAAAATAGTGGCATTGCCAGAATCAAAATACTAATTTTACTAAAGCATACATTAGCTAAAGTACTGTTTATGAATACCATTTTTTAACAAACCTCTGTTAGCCTTAAAGTGTTTGTAACTAACGTGTACTTTAAAGTTCAAATAAGCGTTTTTTATGCATACAACCGTTAGATAATAACTCTTGAATTTTATTATACCTGAAAGATTCATCTTTAAGCTATTAGATTTTTCTTTCCATTGTAACTTTACTTTCATAGTTTTATTAGAAATAGTGTAAGTAGATGTAAAATCACTAATGCAGTTTGTAATGATGATGGAAATTGTGACCAAAAGCGCAAAAACATGACACAACATTAATATTAAGTTGCGTTTTTTGTTTTTTTGTTTTTTTAACACACAAATTTTAAATAAAATGCTGTCGCTAGTTTATATAAAAAAATAAGTTTTAATGAACAAACCAATGCCCTAACGAGGAACACATTATTAGAATTTAAAACATCATTCCACTATGCTGGCATAACACCAGTAAAATCTACACAAGTGTCAAAGTTTATTAATACCAATGCCACAATGTCAAAAACTCTTTAACAATTCAGTGCTCAGAGAGATGAGTAAAAATAATTAAAAAATAAAATACTGTTCTGGTAACTTTACCACTTGACACAAAACTCCATGGTTGTACCTGCTTAAAAAAATTAATTTCGCAATAGTTAAGTATTTTCAAAGGGTTTGCAAAGCATGTTGTTATATGAAAATTATAAATCGTTTACATATGAAGAAGGAAAACGAATAGAGTTTTCATGACAGTTTAGTAAATTTTATAACGTTCAGCTAACAATTCCTTGATATTTTCACAGTCTCCTTAAATGAAAAAACAATTTTACAATGATGTTCACCTCACTGGCAATGTAATTTTGCAGGCGCTCATTTCTTAAAATAATGTACACAAAAATGTCACAAGAGTTTTGAACACATGTTGCTTATTTTTGTCATCTGTTGTGCAAGTGTGACAACGAGCAGCATCATTTTAATAAAATATTACTTTCAAAATATCTTTCAATTTATTTCTTAATCCATGCAGTTATTTACGTGTAGAAAAAAGACCCTTTTAACAGCGCTGTCTTCCCTTTGAAGGGTATTTAGCTGCTGGTGAAATGGATCTGAGTAATGACATTCAAAAACAGTCACAAAAAGGGTTTTTTTTTAATTTCAATCCGAAGTAATTATATCAACTGGACATTGTAAACTAGATTCATTAAAATCTCAGTTTTTGGCATTTATGATCAGTATACGACACCAAATCATCACAAAGAGATCGACAATTATTCTATGCTACCAAAATATTCAGATATGCCCCTTAAATCACCTTTTATCCAAATAAAACGTTTAGGGCGATTCAAGCTCTTGTGGCATTGTTGGACATTAAGTCTTTAAAAATGAAACCGAATCTTTTGTAGCGATCATTATGACATCATGATTTTTAAGCTATAAAATGAGAATAAAATTAATGTCAATATCAAACGTTTTTGAAATCAAAATAAGCCGATAAAATTATTTTTAAAATTGGAGTTGACAATTACTCCTGTTAATTGTTATTTAACATCTCTCGACTATTTCTTCTAAAGTCATATAAAGTCACTTGGTTGGGTGGTTCAGATTAACCAACAACTGTTGACTTCTCGCTTTTACAACCCAGCATTGCTCGTTGCAGTTGCGTCATAGTGCAGTATAATAGGCTTAAAATTATTCGTTTAGAATACTCTTTTTCCGCATAATTTTTATATTTTAATGTAATTTATTGTTTAGAAATTTAAAAATAGTTATTCGCTGTGTTTTTTGCTATTTATACAACTATTTAGAAACATTAGGATATAAGAAATACATATTCCAAGAATGCTGGAATATTTCCATTTGGTGCTAATATATTTAGTCGTACTTACTATACGTTAAATACAAATCAGTTTGGCCCATGTCTAACCCCTGCGTTAGTCATGAACAGACATTTATAAGTTTCTTAACTTTTTATTTCAACATGATAATGAAATTATTTTCAATAATACCGTCTTCTTTTGTTACACCCTGTATAATTCTATGAATTAATTAAAATGCATTTTTTTAAGTTGTCACTCTTTTCTCGCGCTTTAAAAATATTTGACCACTTTTCTATGGCAACGGTTAATGTATGCATCTACATCACATATTTTCTGTAATTTATAACTAAAATTTATTTTTAATATTTAAACAATGATTTTGTTTATTTTAAAAAGAGAAGCACAGTGATCAATAATCACAGTTAAATTGAATAAATTTTTAAATAAAAAAAAATCCTATAAAAGGACAAATTTAAAGCTGAGTACTAAGAGTTGGCAAAAATAGATTATAAATAGAAAAGAGAATTCGTGGAGTGAATTATTGAACAACAACATCCTAATTGAGGAAGCATATTTTTATTTTGATGGTTTCGTTAATCACCAAAATTACTGTGTTTGGGGTTTAAATAGCTGAAATTACCTCGGCAAAGTAAAAATAAAGTCATGTTGGATCATACTTCTTTAATAGGTGCTCTATACCTTCCTGCTCTAATTGGATGCTACCGATATGGTCATAGTCCCAAAAGCAAAAATTCAATTACTGCTTGCGATATGTTATGATCATTTATTCTATAACTTTTAGTGATCAGAATTGTTTCCCTATATCTCACGATTTAATATTATACCATTTTTTCTCATAAAGTTACTGCAAATCAAAGATATATCTATGCTAACAGCTGATAATCCCACCCAAATGTGGGGGAATTAAACAAAGTAAAAAATATAAATAATTTTGTAATTTGCAAACGATTGCCTTGATTTTATTAACTCTACATCCAGCTGTAGTGTGGATGTAGCCGAATTTAGGATTTCAATTTGAATAGCCTACAGGTACAGCGTCTTGTTGCTTCAAAATAGCACACCTCAGGTGTACGAAATATAAAAATCTATTCCTCAATCTCAGTTTCTATGGTTTTGGCAAATTTTAACTTCTGCCAAAAGCTCTTACTAAATAATTGTATGCATTAACTTTAATAGTTGCGGAGATATTCTAGGTTTGTTTTAAAAAATTTTAATCTTTTGTGGCCGTTTAGTGGAGCTAAGAGCCTAACGATTTTTCTTGAATTAATTTTTCAGATTGACAAGGATTTTTTTTAAGTATTTAGGAAGAAAAATTGTTATAAAAGCATTTCGAGACTAAATAAAACAAATTTAAAAATCGAAATAAAAATAAAAAAATGGATATTTTGTAGTTTAGTTATAGTTTTGCAACCAGAAGTTTGTTTTTCAACTGTGGCAATACCAACAACATGACAGCTTTGACACATTTTTAACGTTTTCGTAGTATTACAATGAATTCAATTTCGCACAAAAATCGCATTAAAATAATAAAATCTTCATAGTGGATTTGGTGGTTCTGCTAAAGTTACATTTCATTAAATTCGTGATATTAACGGACAACACAATCTTCTGAGACCGCTACTAAGAATTTGGCTGTTAAATTTGAGTCAACATGCTCGATACAAAATCTGCGAATACCAACGCGTGTTCGACCGGGTCGTTCAACTGAAAACATCCTAGTCGTGAGCCACAGTATTGAAGCAGTTCCAAATTTGTCAATTTCCCGATGCGCTCAAAAATAGGGGTTATCTAAAACCAACACATGGCAAATTTAGCGTAAGGATTTGACTTTGAAGACTTACAAGGTACAACTGGTATAGGAATTAAAGTCATTCACATCAATTCATTCAGGTACAACCAGCTGGTTTTTCTGAAAAAATAATTTTTTCGGATGGATCTCTTTTTCACTTATCCGGGTATATCAATACACAATCGCCGCATTTGGGTTTCTAAAAATACTAGAGCGGCTATTGATAAACTTTTGCATATTCCACGTGTCACTATATAATGCGCTCTAAAAGCGTGATTGGTCAGTTTTTTTTTTTTTTGGAAGATGAGGCTGGAAATGCTTTAACGGTCAATGGATCACGCTATCGTGAGAAGCCAAGAACTGAATTTTGGCTTTTGTATGTTCTTTTTTACCGCGTTATTGGATTTAATTCTCTATCTTGTTTATAATACAGTCAGATTAGCCGTTTATTAGTACATTTTCTAAATCACTCACTGTATGTTGCATCAACGAGTTCCTAAGTACAGCAAAGCCATGGATGATACCATATATTCGATATACGAAGAATAAATAATCTTTTTCTATGATGAAGTTAAAATCTTACGTTTTATTTGAGACACCTCCCTATTTTATGCAAAGTCATTCGTATATTTCTACTGTTCATTATATTACAATACAAGAAATTGTTATTTTTGCATGCCTATTTCATTTAGAAGGATATTGGAAAAGGGTTTTTGGTTGCAAAAATTAAATTAATTTTTTTTTTTTTTTAATTTCAGATTCTCAGTTTGTGCCTGTTTGAGCCAGCGAGGGCTGTAACAAAGTGATATACATGACATGACTATACTCATTATGTATTTTGTACATTAAAGAAAATCGATTACTTCAAAATAATGTTGTCTAGTGTTGTGATATCATGATCAAGCCGTTTTCTAGACTGGTGAGTCAGTTTTCGGGTTTAGGGTCATATCTACTATAAAGATATATTGTCCGCCACCTGCCATTTTATGCGTTTCCCAGTCTTTTATTATTATCCAGGTAAGTGTGTCCATCTTAGCGTGTTTTTTCGTTTGTTAGAGTGTGATCTCCACTAATTTTTGCTTGCATAAATAGGAATGTCATTATAAAAGTGCAAATTGTCATAGGTAAAGAATACAAAACGTAACGACTATGACCTCTTAGTGTCATTGCTTGAAAAAAATGCAATAATTATGCAAAAACAGTTGTCTGAGTCTGAATTGTTATAAAAGTTTAACTTTAGTTTTGTTGCTGTTAAATTCAAGCGTTAGAATTAAATGTATTTTTTAGCTTAAATATTTAGATTTTCATTCACCACAATTCAGTCATCGCAATATATTTTTAAAGACTTAAAGATGACACTCTTCAACTTTTTTATATTCTATTAGGTGCTATAACTGATGTAGAAGATCAATTTCTAATTAATCATTTAATGCACGAGTACCGTGTTATTCATCAGCTTCATTAGGGTTTTGAGTTTTGAGTATTAAACAACTGATCGTTTCAATATGAATGTGCTATTGCATGTTAGTTTGGATCAATTGAGATAAGTTTGGGGTTACGCTCTAAGTAAAAGGCCCGGATATTCATTAAAGAAAAGGTGCGAACAAAAACAAGTTGACCGAAAGTAATATGTACTCGCTTTTTCTGCAATACCTCTGCAACAGTTTTATATAGAACAGGGGTGCCATTGTAGTGTTAAATAAATCAAATTTCGACTTGTATTAACACGCATTTGCTAAGCAAATTAGTAGCAAATGTTTTCTTACTGCAAAAATCATTCTAAATTTTTATTTTGTTTTTAGTAAAAAGTGTTTGGAGTTTTTTAAAACAAAACAATTTAAAAACATTTTTTGTCACTTCATTTTTGCAGCTATGTACGATAAAATTGTTTAATAACCGAACAACACTATACTTATTGGTCTCTTATGTTAGTAGACAACTTATAGCGATAAAGGCCATCATCATTTAAGTCATAACCGATTAGGGTAATAGATGGAAGCGTATACTTTGCGAGCTTCATAGCGGACAAGTAGTAACATCGAACGCTTGGTTTGTTGGACAGTGCATCACCTTATACTTAATTGTTAAAATATCATTAAACTTGACAGTATACCTGCTGGAAGTATTAGGTTCAGGTTGCCACTCTCTGTAAATTGTGCTAACAATGATTGATATTGTGATTGTAATCCCTAAGGATTGCAGATTAACGTGTTACGACGTGTTTTCTCATGCCGCTTGTCCACATTCAGGCTTATTATGCCTATTACTTCAGAATTCATATCGTCAGGAAGTTGAGCTCCTCAGGGCAATATGCGTTGGAGAGTGAGTATATTTATATCGGGTTTTTCAACAAGAAGTTTTTTTTTCAATTGTGGCAACACCAACAACATTATAGTTTTAACATTTAGTTTTTTCACTTATTCGCATCTTAATGCATCTGGCAATTGTAAGAATGACATCAATTACGTACGAAAATCGCCTTAAAATAATTAAAATCCAATATGAAAATGGTGGTTCTGTTAAAGTTGCATTTCGTAAAATTCGTGATATTTTCGGACAATACAATAGTCATTATGAAACCACTATTAAGAGTTTGGTTGCTAAATTTGAATCGACAGGCTCGATACAAACGTTCAATTGCAGCCGTGAGCTGCAGTGATGAATAAGATCACCGACGTTCTCAACAATTGGTTTTATCCAAAACCGCCACTTGGGGAGTTTTGCATAAGGATTTTACTTTAAAGCCTTACTACCTTCACCTGCTGCAGGAATTGAAGCCACCATTCACAACGCCGTATATTGCTCAATTCATTCTGAAACAAAAAAATCATTTCTTCAAACAAAGCCCATTTTAACTTGCCAGGGCAAGTAAACAAGCAAAATTGTCGCGCTTGGGCTTTTGAAAACCCTAAAGCGATTATTAAGAATCCTTTTGCATGTGTGTGTGTGTGCTACGCAGTTTGGAGGCGTGACATCAATAGATTACGCTATCGCGAGATGATGTGATAAGGTTTACATCTGTACCGGCAGTGAGCCATAATCAGATGGTGGCCATTACCACTGTGAATGAAGAGCAACGCCATTCGCCTTCGAATTCGTGGATTCTCCGGTCACTCCTAGTAGCAATTTCAAAAGCTCGAAGTAGGTTGCAGTCTTTACCCCTTGCTAAAGAGTTGAAGACTATCCAAATCCTGGTACAGAACGCATGAAGCTTAATATAATTAAGAACACGACGGCATTCATACTCACTGGAACTGAACCATTCATTGTGTTCATTTTGAATGATCCGACCCAAAAACTCTCACGAGGGCCTCGAAACCACAACCACCACGATACTCCCATATAGGGGCCAACCTCAATAACCAGCCAGAGAACAGCTAAATGTCTAAAGAGACAAATAGCGAACTCTGCGAGCTCACTGATTCCCGTGGAAATATGTGGATTGTCCAGATGGCTCCTGCTAGCCTTTAAGAGGCCTGGACTTCCTTTTACCCCGCAAGACACCAGTCGAGGTGGAATAGTAGGTTCCAAAAAGACTAACATGTGCCCACGGGGGAACGCTATTGCGAGATGTTAACAACTCAATTTTGGCCTATTATTGACGATGTGGATATCACTGATATATAGTTTCAACAGGGTGGTGCCACATGTCATACAGCCAATAAAGCGATTAATTCATTGCAAATCAAATGTTCCGATCGCTTAATTAATTTCGCTACAATCAACAGTTAAGTGGCTAGCAAGATCGCATGATTTAACACCACTGGATAATTTTTTCGGGGCCTATGTTAAGGACAGAGGTTATACGGAGCTAATCGAAACGATTTCAGCCTTAAAGCTCAAAATCCGTGATGCGAATAATGAAAAAGCTTTCATTTTAAGTGTCTTCCAATTTCGGTTCAAAAGTTAGAAAAATTACGTCTTCTATGGAGGTACCCTTTTGTTTTAATTTAGTTTTTTGTATATTATTTTTTCATTCTGTTTAAATTTCGATAAAAAATCACATTTTGTAATTTAAAAAAAAAAATCTTCTATAACGATTTAAGAGAAAATGGATATTGCCATAATTTTGGCCTCAATATAATATTGTTTATTGCAGTGGTTATAATACTGTGTCTTCTGCAACTAATAATTTTTTGTGGTTGTATATTTTAGTCACTAATACTTTTAAGCTGACTCTCGCACTTCATTCTTGAACTGTAACATTTAATAGTGTTTACTAAAAACCTAAAACCCTTCACGTTATCCGACATCCGACATTAAGTTTGAAAACTTTTATACGGTCATGGTGTTTTAATTGTAGTGAGCTGATGAGTGCCCAGTGTATAAATGTATGCGTTTTAATTGTGTGAAACTAGCATGTCTGTGTTGAATTCCGCTTTTGTCTATTTACGCGATATTTTTTGTTATGCTGCAATTTTTATGCATGAAACGCACATGGCTGTCGTTTGATGTTTGACTGTCATTTTAATGATACCGATGTTAGAATTTTAATTTTGTGAACACAACGTAACGTTTTGTTTTCATCAAGTGGATAATTAGAAAATAGGCACATATTTATGCTGATTTAACAAAAGAGACAATATGACAATATGTTTCTCATCATTTGAATAATGATAGTTAGTCATGACTACTTTTCACAACTTGTTGTAAATATTTTTGGTTTTGCAATATTGACATTTATATTCTTTTAAAGTTATATTTGTCTTGATTTATTTCTGGAAAGTTGTTGCAAAAGTTTTACTTTTGTCTTTCGAAAATACATTGTTGGAAAATGTTTAAATAAAATTACTGTTAAAGTACGTTTATATATTTTTAAAAAATAATGTGTATTAAGCAAATGTGGCAACATGTTTGAAATTCTATCACAAATAAAAGTCAGATTTAACAAATCTACTTAATCTCATTATTTTTACATTTTAGTTACTTTAAGATTTGCATTAAAATCTAAAAAAAATCACTGCAACTAAGAACAGTAATTTTTTAATACTAAAAACTTTCTTGTCATCTTGCCATTTTTCCTTTAAAATCTTTTACCTCTCATGTGAGTTTCCTTTTTGTTAACAAAAAATAAATAAATTTAACACCCACGAACATGAGTGCGAAATTGTTTCTTTTTATTTTTGTGTATGTTTAAGAAAATTGATTTATGTGGCTTTTACCAGTTTTCTTAATTATTTTCGCAATTTTTTTTGTACATTTTTTTTGTGTTTAAAAAAGCAAAAAATTATTAAAAAGAGAAAAAGTAATTATTTTTTTGCAAGGATACTCATATGATATTATTAAAGGAAGAGAAGAATAGAGGTAGTAAATTGTTGCTATTACAGTTTTATATTAAATATTCTGTATTATTAAATAAATTTAATTTGAATGCACAGACCGGTGTACTTCCCCATCCCCACATAAATGAATGAATGAATATGTGGAATAATTATGTTTTACTTTTTACTTATCAATTAAACTATTTATTAAATTATGTGTTTTGTAAAGAATCTTTTGAAATTATTACTTACTATTACACAAAACTAAGCATCTTATTGCTATAGCGTCCTATAATATTGTTACGAACATGATTTATTTAAGTTTTAAAAGAAAATAATTATCATTAAAAAAATAAACGAAATGACCTACTGTGTATTTAAAAAACCGCTTAGGTTTTTAAGAAGTCTTATACACACAAGACAACCAAAACATGATTGTTATATATTCTACAAAATAATTTAAACAACAGAAAACAAAAACCAACTCTAACACATAACAAAACACACACAGCCAAGTAGGCGCCTACACTGAATGATAATTACAACAACAATTTTAAAGTGGAATATTCTTCTAGGTATATGCGAGAACCGCTTAAAACAGCTGGCTGGACAAATGAATTCAATTAAGTGAAAGGCGTTGGCTGCCTCAAACAGCAGGACGGTGGGCATGAATGTCATAGTGTGCTAAGGAAAGTGTAACAACTCACCTGCCGAAGCAATTAGCTCTTAACATTGATGGCGCTTATGTTATATACCTATACATTACCGCTAAAATAGATGATTTATGTTCAATATCGGTTGAATGAATAAACTTTGAAACTTAAGTGACTAGGAGGATACAATGATGTTCATAGAAGTGTTTGGCGTAAGTCTGAATGTAACTGACATTGGCAAGGTCTTGGTGGTAGTAGCAAATAATCGAATGGGACCTTAGATGACCGTTCGTGTGAGCAGTGATTGATCAAGAGTTAGTTGGTCCTAAGTTCAAGACGAAAGCTGAAAATATTCAAGTCTATTATTTTTTTTTTACATAGTAGTTGATTTCTAATTTTAAACGAACGGAAATACTGTTCCAATTCCGTAATTTGTTATGTATTCGTTTGTTATTAAATATGAGCCGCGTGTTAATTCTGGCAACGGAAACGGCCATAAAGAAGCCATAAAGTCGAGAGTTATGGAAAAAATTTTCTTCCCTGTTTTATAATTGAAGTCTTTCGAAGAAAGATATGGTGGAAGCATAAAAGAGCTTGACATTTAAAGTTATGTCGATATTTTATCCTCAGGCCTTGAAAATGATGGCCTTGAAAAAAAAAACAACAAAATAATTAAACATCTATTAAGGCGTTGCAGTGGTGAAGTTACCATCATGTTTATTTTGTGCGTATTAAAACTAAATAAATCGTTCAATTTAATTTAAAACTCTAAAGTGCTGTGTTATTATTTTGCAATAAAAGAACTGAAAACATTTATTAAAATTAATTAACGTAACAATATTTTTGTTATCTTTCTGCATAGCAGCTTTAACCCTTTTTATCATAATTGCTATAAGTTAAGAAGTTACCAGCACAAAGTTAAATTTTTCATACATCTAGTTAATTAAATTTTCTATAGAATTACTAAGTGTTTACCTAAAAAAGCATTTTTGAAACTGATAGGTATACAACAATCTCATATAGTATGTGACAATAATGACAAATATGATTTTTGGAGGGTAAATATCTGCCATTATAATTCAGTATTCGATTGAAGTCAAACTGTTTTACACACATTTATTCTATCGCTATAATAATGACGAGTTTTGTGCCTGAAATTGATGAACGGTTTGCTGCAAGTTATCGATTATTAATAGAAGCTTACGGTCAAATTGCAATAACTCAAAAAACTTATGAACGATGGCTTACGCAACTTAAATGTGATGATTTCGATACATAAGACCAGGCTGACGATGACGAATTGGAACCATTACCTGATGAAGATTATCGTCAAACGCAAGAAGAACTTGCATTATCATTGGGACTTACACAACCAGCCATTTTTCTACTTTTAAAAGAATGGAAATTCAATCAGAATCAAAGAAATTGGATACCATATGATTTGAAGTTCAGAGACGTTGAGAGCCGATTTTAAATGTTGTAAATGAATGCTACAATAAAAATTAATATTTGAATCGTTCTGTGTTTAATGATGAAAAATGGATACATTACGATAAATGTTAGTGAAAAAGTCATACGTAAACCCCCGCAAATTACAAAAACCAACGCCGAGGTCGAAAATCCAAAAGTAATGTTCTGTATTTGGTAGGATCTGATGGGTGTTTTGTATTATGACCTGTTAAAATTGGGTCAAACCGAAACTGTACCGAAAACTATTGATTCGTTTCACGAGAGCATTCAATAAAAACGACCAGAATACTTAAACATAATATTCCATCATAACATAATTTTTTTTTTGTTAAAGAGGAGTAGCACTTCAGGCAACAATGCCTATTTCGTCAAGTAACGTGCTACATTCTTTAGGAAGGGATAGATAGAGAAGAGATGAAACAGGTGGTGAGAGGATAGTCGGAAATTAACTGCCGTATAAGACAGCACAGCGACCAGTGACTATGCCTTCGTCGCTGAGCAGCCCCGCCGACAGTCAATTTTTATTTTTGTAGTGAAAAAAAAACAAGGTCTTCGTTGTGAATCGAACCCACAACCCCCATACTGACAAGCTAGTACATTACTTACTGGCTTACAAGGGCACCTGCGCCAAGGTATTGCTCTGTATTTGGTGGGATTAGATGGGTGTTTCATATTATGACCTGTTAAAGTTGGTTCAAATTGAACCTGTAACAAAGGCAATTGATTAGTTTGAAGAGAGCATTCAACGAAAAACGAGCAAAATATACAAGAAGACATGAGGCCATATTATTCCATCATCAAAATACTCACCCACATGTTGCAAAATTGGTCACAAACTATTTGAAAAAAAAAGGATGGGAAGTTTTGGTTTATCCGTCTAATAGATCAGACCTTGTTACTTCCGGCTACCATTTGTTTTGATTGATACTGAACGCTCTTACTGAAATACTCTTTACTTAAAAAATAGGTTGTCAGAAATTGGTTTGATTTATTCTTTACCTCATAACCGGAGTAGTTCTTTGGAATACATTTGTTGCCAGAAAGATGGAAAAAATTATTGGCCAACGAGTGGCAATATTTTTAGTAATGCTGTTATATTATTTTGTTATTTCAATAAATGCTTTTCTTAAGCAAAAAATCGGTACTATTTACTTGTATAACTACTAGTTCAAGATTGATTCAAGCAGTAAAATTCATTATATCAACTATTGCGAAACAATAAAGAGTAAATATTGATAACTTTTGCGGAATTTTTAAACTTGAAATAAGAAGAATGTGTAGTGCTTCTTTAAAAACTAAAACTTTAAAACAGTTTTTCTAAGGATTCATTAAATGTGCTATAACCATAAGAGAGATACTTAGTCCTGAATTTTAGCTTTATTAAGCCGGGCTAGTAAATTTACGAATATTACTTATTTGTAATAAATGCTTGAATTTATTAAAGAGTCCTTTTTGATCAATATGTTCATTAGGAAGTTACACATGCTTAAGTGAACAATTCATTACTTATGTTAAACAAACATCAGTTTTTTTTTGATAACTAACTTTTTAAAAGATAACTAAAAGTTAAACTTTTTTTACAGTTTAATGATTGAAAGTATTTATTAAATTGTTAATTAATATTCAAAATAACAATTGAATTTTTTTTAAATACTTTAAAAGGCAGCGTAATAAATTAAAATAAAATCAAAATTCAAATACTGTCAATTGAAAACTTTATACCATTCAAATACGCTGATGTCAAAGTTTTTGCACGTACTCAGCGAGTCGGAGTAAAAGAAAAAAAAAACAAATAAAGATTTTTATAAAGTTTAAAGACATCGTGTACAGAAATGTTAAAATGTTTTTATGTGTTATTTTTAAAAGGTTTTATTATTCAAAAAATTGCTTAAAAATGCAAATGGATTGTTTGGTAAGTGCCAATGGAATTGCTTAGATGATTTTAAATTATTTATTCTTTAAATCGATATGTCTTTTCCTTTTCCATAATAAAATTCCATAATATTATTTTTTAATTAAATTCCAATGTTACATAAAATGTAAAAGTTTGACTTTTTTTAAACTTGCCTCTTTTATTCATCAAATTGACTTTTATTGCCGACTTTTAATCTGAAAATAGTTGCCCTGAAAAAAAATTTCAATTAATAATTAAAGTTTAAGATAGCATGTGTTCATACCTGCACACAGTTTGGCAGACTTAATTTTTTCATACTACACGTGCACACACACACATCTAAAACTTTTACTCAATGTAAAAAGTTTGTTAAAAAAGGGTGCCCTTCATATCACCTATTTATATCTGCAGGCAAATAATTTGTTTAATGAACTGCAAGCAATATAGAACAAGCTAAAACACATCATACATGTCGATTCCATTATTGTATAACTGTATTTTATTAACGAAAAAAATCAGATTATCTCAGTATTCTCCAATCCCTCGTATCGTAAGAAAACCACACCCATTTTAAAAGTTTGTAAATTTTTTTTGTATAAATTGCAATCCCCACGTAGGCATGCAGTCTTGGTGACCACCAATAACACATTGAATTAAAGCCTCTGGGTGTAAATGAAAAGGAAGCGTTGGGCAAGGCCTAATTACTATGTTTCTTAAATTACACCTCGGTAGATGCATAGTATTTGACCCAGTAGTAAGACCACTGCCAGGTTAGGGTCACATGGCTAGGTACTAACGTTAATCTCTATCACAATCTGTGCTTTTGAAGTCCCCCACGAAGGCGCACAGTCTTGGGGAATATCTTCCCACCTTAATTTTTAGCGCCTCCACCATTCATCTAGTTTACCAGGAGCCTTAAACTAAAAAAAAATTTGGATTATCCAAGTGTGATCAGGCCTACAGCCCTATTCCGATTATTGGTGAGGCCATTTGGGAAGTTACATGATGGCTGTGGTTTAAACCCACATTGCAGGAAGGTAAGACTTTTTCCTATCCGAAGTGCTGGTGCAATGCAAGAAAATGTCACTTTTTATTGCAGGCCAACAGCAGTTTAGACAGTCTCCGGCTCCTAAGCAAGAAGTTGGTGCATAGCCTGCTTGCTGTGCTTTTGAAATTCCCTCCTAAGGTATGTTATGCAGCTTGGAGACGTTGATACACGCTTTATATATAATCTTTTTTTTTTTTTCTTAAAGAGAAGTAGTACTTCAGGCAACAATGCCTATTTAGTCAAGTACCGTGCTATATTCCTTAGGAAAGGGATAGAGAAGAAGGTGAAACAGGTGGTGAAAGTAGAAGGATAGTCGGAAATTAACTACCGTATAAGACAGCACAGCGACCAGTCACTATGCCTTCATCGCTGAGCAGCCCCACCGACAGTCAATTTTTATTTTTTGTAGTGAAAAAAAACCAAGGTCTTTGTTGGGAATCGAACCCACAACCCCCATACTGACAAGCTAGTACACTACCTACTAGCATCCTGCCCATCTTGTGACCTGGTTGTTCACAACCTATAATTGTGGAAATCTCTTACAAAACTATAAAGCTATAAAACCGTAAATTTATTAATCGTAACATATAATCTGTGTCAAAATGTGTGCTTCTTAAGTCTCCCACGGGATAACGCAGTCTTAGGAAATCCCTTCCCAACTTAAACTGCAGCTTCTGAGATTAAAAGGCGATGCCATTCGCCTAGGCTACCAGGAGCTTTAAACTGCTACCATGGGAACCGGTAGTCCACCCACGACCCTGTACCGATTATTGGTAAGGCTCTCTAGGAAGTAATGTAATGGCTGTGATTTAAGCTCAAACCTCACGAAGGTGTAGCTGTTTTTTATTCGATGTGCTGTTGCAATGTAAGAAAATGTCGTTTCTTGTTGCGAGTTGATAGGAGTTTAAATAGTCTCCGGCTTCTAAGCAAGAAGTAGGAGCGCAGTCTTGCTTTCTGTGCCACTGGAATTTCCACCTGGCTTGTGTTATACACCTTGGGGGCATCGTATTTACTCGGCTGTAAAGCCTAGATACTGATGCCAATCTGTATCACATATGTAAATCGCAACAAATTTATATTTTATTTAAATTATAATACTTTCAATTCAGCTATAATTTTTGAATGTATCTAGCTTAAGTTGTAGGCATTCCAAATAACCAATTTTGTGAATAAAAAATACAAGAAATATTAATAACTAATCAATATTAGTTGGCTTTTGTCGTTGTTCACTTTTTAAATCGTCATCAATATCTGCGCTTGATTACCAACGAATCAAATTCTATTTTTATGTTTTCAAATCCTTTTCGATGGTTTACGAGTGTCAGGAATAGAAAATTATTATTTAACAAATTCTTAAGCAATAAACGATTTATTCTCTCATTTAATGCTAGTTTTAATTTATATTTTACTGACAGCTGACAAACTGCTTCTTTAAGTTACTCTATTGTATAATTTTGTGTAGCTTTCGCAACTCCCTTTATAAACCAAACTATTCTTTTTAAACTAAGAATTTTATTAATTAAATATGTCTGCTTTAACTTATATTTTTTTTGTGCTCTTAATAAATTTCAATTTGGTTTTCTCTAACGATTTTCCCAGGTTTTGGAATAGAAGAAAGCGTATATATGAGAAAGACAAAAAAACACGCTTGATTACAAACATTGTCAAATAATTTTTCATGAAGCAAACAAAAAAAAAAAAATATATAAATAAAGCTTGGATAGAATATAAAATAATTTTTACTTCTCATCTCTTAGCTCAAGTTATACTGCATTTATACACTAGTGTATGAACACATAATAAACTTTACTGGGGTTTGAATGAAATTCTTACATGCGTAAATTTTATGTTTGTGTTTTTCTAAAATTCTGGTCGACATCCCTGAGGATTTTACCCCTTTCAAAAAAGTAATAAAAACGTATAAGACTACAAGAAAAGCAATTTTTTTCAGGTTAACTCCACTGCCAACACCAACACTTTCTCACATTTGTGGCAGATATAACAAGAGCGTCAGGTTAGCAAATGAAAGGTGTAAAAAAAAAAAACGTGAACTAAGCAAGAAAAATAATTTCCTTTACAACAATCCAGACAGCCCGCAAGAAAATTAAGACAGAATATAGTGTAAATCTGAAAAAAAAGGTTTTTACTGAACGAAGCTAAACAGAAAAAAAGGGAAGTGTAAAAAATTAAATTACGACGTGTTTACATAAAATTTAGCAAAAATAATAAAAACCCAAGCAAGTCTTTTAAAACTCTAAATGCTCTGTTGAAAAAAAAAATGTAAATGGAAAAAACATACGCGTAATTGTGTTTGCTTAGATGGTTGCCGCCAGAACAGGTTAAGTTGTGTACAACACATGCAGCAAGAAAGATTTTTGTGTTTAAAGAACCCTTCGAAAATAACATGCGATTGATTGTTTGTTCATCGAGTTTAATTAAAGGTTTTTCTTTTTACTTTATTTCCCAGCGTTTTTTGGTTACATGTAGTTTTAACGAATCCATTCAACCGTTTTACACACACACCCACACACACCTACAGACGTAGATGAGATTTTTTTGTATTAAATTTTGCCTTGAAATTCATTGTTGTTCATCATTGTTCATCATCTCAGAAAAAGATAAAAATTGATCGCCTGCTGATATCTCTGGAATACTCAAAAATTTATTCCCGACACACTGGGGGATTCGGCAAAAATTGTACCAATAAATTATGAATTTCTGAAAGCGTGAATTACTTCATAGAAGCTAACCATCAAGGAAAAACAGCACACTTTTTCCATGGTAAAATAGTTAAGAAAAAAAGTATATTAAAATGCTCAATAATATTCAGAAGAACAATTGAATTCTTTTAGTAAAATATTTCAAGGGCGTGTTAAATAAATTAAAATTAAATCAAAATTCAAGTGCTGTCATTTAAGGGCCTTAAGTTGTGCCATAATGTCAAAGTATTTGCACGCACGTTAAGTTTGGTAAAACACAAAAAGTTTGTTTTATGAAGTTTAAAAACATCATGACAAGCAAGACAAAATCAGCTACCACACAAATACACCAAAATAAAGTTGCATATGATAACGTCTGCAGCTAGCTGTGTGACCATAATCTAATGATGGTCTTATCACTGGGTGCAGGAAAAAGTGTCCACCCGCGCCCTAAAATGCATACACGCCTTAGTCGTAATTTTCGATTGCACGGTAGCAGAGCCGTTCCCCCGCTCCTGGTCCTGTTGCCTACGCAAGCTAGGGCATTGAATGTTAAACCTGCGTTTGCAACTCTTCGATGGTTTTTACAAAGCCCGATTAAATCAACAGCCATCACGTTGTTCTCCGAGGGGAATCAGCAGTAACCAGAAAGAGGGCCGTAGTGGTGCGGGCAACTGATTCCCGCGGTACCAGTAGAAGGTCCCTGGTTGGACTTCAAGAGTACTACGTCTGCTCTAGTTTGGGGTTCCTGCTAGCCCAGGAGACTGCTGCTGCCTTTTTTTCCCGAAAGTACATGTCAAGACGGGGAAGAGTTCCATGTACACTGCGTGCCCCCTGGGCGCAATAAGTGAGTTGTGGAGGGAAATGAGTAATTTGTTTATTTTCTTTGTGTTTCATCAACATCACGCTGAATTTCATGCCACAAACTTTTTTTATAACAAAATAACTACATTTTGCGCAATACACTCTGAATTTTTGGAAATTTAAAGTGCTGATTTCTTATATCTTACTTAGATATCATGGCACCGTAGCCCTTAAACTATATTACTAAAATGACCGCTTTTCGGTAACTTATCTATTGCTTTTCGGTAACTTATCTTTTCATTCCAATTAAGACAAACATTTCGACCTAAGTTTAAAGCTTTTTTTTTATTAAAAAAAAAAATATGATTTAAATATATTCGCTCAAAATTTATTTTCTTTTGCCTTACTTCTGTTAGTTTTACGCTTCTACTTTACATATAATGATTTCGTGACTTTTTAAATTTTCCGGCTCCAAATTGAAATAGCAACTGTCAGTTGACACCTGTGTAAATTTGAATAAGTTGTCTCATTTAGTTTGCCAGTCTGGCGTTTTGAGAAGAAAATGGAAATATAGAAATTTGAAATAGAAGAAAAAAACAATGATACATTATTGAAAATTGGCTTGACATTTACTTTATTTAAAAGATAATCTTTTTTTATCATAATTTAAATATGAGCACCAAGGCTAGCTCAAACGAAGTTTAATTTGGATATCCAAATTCGGATGACTTTTTCCTTCATTTGTAACCATATATCGGCAATAACGTGCTGAATGTTGTCCTCCAAGTGGCCAATCTTATCGGCGTAGTCTAGCGAATTTATATAACTCCACAAAAATTAGTCTAGCGACTTAAATCGACCTTAAATCGAGACCAATTCACGGAGTTGACAAGTGAAATCATGCACTTATTAAACGTTTGCTTTAAAAAATCTGTAGTGGCTTGGGCTGTGTGAAGGCAAAGGTCAGTAGTCATGATTCTATAACGGCCACGATTGACTGTAATGTTCTGACCAGCATTATTTTCAAAGCACAGCAAACAATTTTCTGGATGTTTCTTAGCATATACACTTGAAGATTATCATCATTCGAAATGTATTAGTTTCGTTCATTGGTTAATTCATTCAAACTAAAGTGAACTTCATTGCTAAACAAAATGCGCCACTTCAAAATCGGGAACAACGACAATCTTGGTTTCGGCCAATTTGCACAGATGCGTGACAGGTTTAACGTCAGCAACTGGCCACGAGGCCTTAATCTAATAGTGGCCTGACCACGCATTGAGACGTATACACACCATATACACCTTAGTAGCAATTTTTAAGTGCACGGTAGCAGGACCGTGCCCCCACTGCATGCTGAAGAGTTGGAGACTATAAAACCCCCAGTCTAAATGCAACCTAGCGCTTTGGGTGTTAACTTTTTCTACGTTAGCATCTCTTCACTTTTCAAAGCACGATAAAACCACAGCCATTACGTTTCTCTCTGAGGGGCCTCCGCAATTTTTTTTTTTTTTTTTTTTTTTTTTACTGCGCGCAATTGGTTCCCGTGATTCGAGTGTGTCTCTATAACTTCGTTGGCCGCACTTCCTATGTTCCTGCAGTTGCGCCACCAGTTGTCAGGGCTAGAGGCAACTCAAAGTTTCAAATCTCTGTAAAAACCACTCATGATTTTTGATATCTCTGTGTCTATCATGTAACAGTTTCAGTATTCTTCTCCTCTACAACTTTCAAACATCAATATTTGTCTTATTGCCCAGAGCGGAATAACCTGCCTTTAGAACACATCGTTAAAATGTTAACAGCTTTTTTATATTTAAATTAATTCGTTTTTTTAACACTTTCTTCAAAATTTTCTAAAATATAATATAATATTTTACGTACGTGTAAATTTAAGCGAATCATTTAAATTACATAAACATAAATATCATATTTAAGAAATCAATTAGATTGTTAAGAAACCAACAACAGCTTTATTATAAAATTAACTGAATAATCTTAAGTTAATAAAAGAATTGAAATATTTCAAAGGATAATTGCAAAATAATAATATTTTTTCTCTCTCCATTTGTATTAAATAAGAATTTAAAATCCTAAGTGGATTCCCCAGCTGCCATAATCCCATAGCTTTGGAATTATTGTGCACTCATACCATAAACAATTTATAACACACTTCAATAATTGTTTGTTCCTCCTTCAAATTCGTTAAAAACACACGCTAACGCAATCATTGAAATACATTCATGTACAAATAAGCGTTTCTATATGTGTATTAGTGATGATTGTGATGCATGTGTGTAATGTTGAGCTGTTAGCATTAGTATTGAAATATAAGTAGTTGTATTTATTGTATTGTGTGTTGTATTTGTCATCAATCAAAGTAAAACCACATGATTTATTATTTTGTCATGATGTTTAAGGCGTAAAATATCCTTTAGAACAATTTTTTTTGTTCACTTATTTCTTATTTCTATTTTTCTTCGTTCTTCATTTTTTTATTTTTTATTATATTTTATTTTAGTTTTGGAAATTATATTTTCATTGGCGTATTTCATTTGTTTTGTTGCTGATTGCATAAAGCTAATGTTGTTTCTGCTTTCAGGAAATCAATGAGTACGTACGTAAACTTTACCAAGGTGGGGCTAAATAAGTTTGTATTTCCGTTCATCTTCAATGATGGCTTAAGCGTTTATATACCATGGCAGTTGAAAAGAAGACGAACAAATTATATAAAAGATATAAAAAAAAATGTGTTTTCCCAACAAGAAGTTTGTTTTTCAATTGTGGTAGCTACATTGGCAATTGTTGCAGTGAATTCAATTTCGCACGAAAATCGCATTAAAATAATTAAAATCCACTATGAAAAAAATGGTTCTGTTAAAGTTACATTTCGTCCTTCAAAGACCGCTATACCGCTATTAAATTTGACAGGCTCGATACAAAATATGCAAACATCAATGCTTGTTCGACCTGGCGACCTGGTTGTTTAATTGTAAATATCGCAGCCGTGAGCCACAGTGTTAAAGCAGATGCCAATTTGCCAATTCCTCGACCTTCTCAACAATTGGGGTTATCCAAAACCACCATATGGCAAATTTTGCTTAAGGATTTGACTTTGAAGCCTTACAAGATTCAACTCGGCATGTATTGAAGTTGACAGATCATTCACATCGTCGTACAACCGGCTGGTTTTTCAAATAAATTAATTTTTTCAGGCGAAGCCCACTTTTACTTCTCAGGGTATGTTAACAACCAAAATTGGCGCATTTGAACTTCATAAACTCTTAGAGCGATTATTGAGAAGCCTTTGCATGCTCACTGAGTTCCTGTATGGTGGACTATGTAGTTTGGAGGCGTGAGGTTGGAAATGCTGCAACAGTCAAAGGATCAAGCTATCGCGTGATGTTAACAAAATTTAATACAAAGGGAGCAGAAGATTCTTAAATCTTCTAGACTTTAAATGGACAAATATGAATAGGACAGGGTCTGAGTGGATAATCAGTCAGTGTAAAATTAAATCTCATCAAGTAAAGACGTGCATCTCAGGTAAACTGTTCTGTAGTGTCAACTTTGTGCAGTTAAAGTAAATAACAGTAACAATACATACAATTTATTGCAAGCTAAATTTCCTGATGACATAATTTCACAACAACCAGCAGTTAAGTGGCCAATCAGATCGTTAGATTTAATCAACTATATTATTTTATGTGGGGGTATGTTAATGAGAGCCAATAGAATTAATTTCAGCCTTCATGTGATTAACGAAACAGGCCCGTCATCTTGTCAAAAAGTGATTAAAGATTTTCATGAAAGAATCGGCAACTGTAAGCGTATACATTTGCCAGATATCATTTTTCATTCACAATTTGCGAACTTTTCCCTTCGTAATATAATAAAAATTTGATTCATCTTAATCAAAATTTTTTGTATTATTTTGTTTTAGAAGACAAACTTCTTGTTGAAAAAGCTTTTATAAAAATATGTAAAATGAAGGAAAAGTATGACGTAAAGTATTAAATCCATTGAATTCTGTATGCTTCTTATTCCTTCAAAATCATGTCAAGTGTTAAATTATTCGGAACAAAAAATATCTTAAAAGCAAAATGTTATTAAAACATTTTCGTTCCTCTTCTTTTCAGTTTTTAGATTCAGTTTTAGGAAACAAAAAAAAAAAAAAAAAGAAATTGTATGAAGCAGCCACAATCTGTTCTGGAATATGTAGCTGACATTGGTACTTAATGATTTATCAATCAAAATATATTTTTATTTCCAGAGTAAAGAGACACGTTTTAAGTGATTAATTAAAATAAGCTTTTTTTTTTCTTAGAATTGTTTGTTGGAAATGTTGTATATTCAGCAAGACCAGCTATGGTATTAAGGCATGAATAATATTCATAGAATTATTAAAAAGTATTTACATTAAATATTTTACAATCATCTTAACCGATTGACTCTAGATGCGATTGCAGCAGTTATAATGTATTAACTTTAAGCTGATTAATATTCATCCGCCTCACTGTGTGGAATAAAAAACAAACTGCTGTATGAAGCCGCCCAAACTAAAATAAAATTGTTAAAATTTCCTGCAAATAATTTTCTTATCTCAATTTTATATAACAATGATATTTATAATAAATCAATTTAACCACAGTTTATGATAAACTGAGGAAAAATATTTTCAAATACAAAATGAAAAATAATAAAATAATAAATTTACATTGAGAACAAAGTAGAATACTAGAAAGTTATTTACCCGCTCAATGTAAATTGCACATTCTTAGTTGCATGTACATAAACGTAATGTATAAACACAAAATAACAATATTAGTTTTATATATAAAAATATTAAATATTAATTTTATAAAATCAACATAGCATAGACAGCATTAATGATTCCGATGAATAGAAATTTTGTAAAATTATTTACAAATATTTTTTATTTTCTGAATTTTCAAATTACATATGAATGGTTTCCAATGGCAACCCTTATGTAGAAATGATTGAAAATAAACAATGTTTTTTGTTGTTTTGGAATGTTTTGCTTTGTTTGTATAGAAGTGTTTACTGTCTATGCTATGTTGATTTTATGGAAAAATTCTCATGAAATCAGTTTGGCTTTAGATATAAGACTTTTAGGTTTTTCTATAAAATATTGGGGTAAAATTCACTGATGAGCTTTGTGAGCGAAAGTGAAATTGCAATATGGATATGCTCTCCCCCGCAGTAATACATTTCAAATATTTTTTATTTTTATTGGAATAAATGTTTTATGAGAATATCATAAAATGTTTATTTTTTAATAAAAATTTTTGTAATAAATATTTCGTGAGAATATCATGAAATATTTATTTAAAGGAATCAAGCACAAATAATAAAATTACTTATTACTTTTATATTTAAAAAATAGTAAATATTTTTTTTTGTTACAAGTTTTATTTTAATTTTATTGAATCTTTCATGTGAAATATGAAAAAACAATAAGTATTAAAATCTTAAACTAAAAAATACAGTTGATTTTGCCACTGCAAGAAAATTTTGCCACAGAGAATAATATAACCATTAGATCGAGAGTTTGCATCCTCTTGAAACGGTTATGACCCTCAAATAGGAGCAAGTTTCTCGCCAAAGGATGAGTTTTCAGGTTTACAGTGTAAGAAAGTGTTGCATTCTCTATTTCCTCTCGGATAGTGGGAACATTGAGGTCGCTATGGATGTTTTTGTTTTTGATATACCATGATGCACGCGTTATTAGCCTTAAGAGTTTTGACTGCCTTCTTTCTAATTTTTCGAAGCTAGATGGCTTCGCTGTTCCCCATATCTGGATTCCATACGACCATATTGGTTTTATGACTGCCTTGTACAGGTCTAAGTCTAAAGATGACCGTGGCCCAAAAAGCCAGTGTAGTGGGGCTGCTTTTAATATAAGCTGGGTTATTTTTGCAGCGATATGATGACTCCACGTACGACGTCGGTCAAGGTGAATACCGAGGTACATAATATGGTCTTGTTCAGGAATTTTTACGCCGTTTATGGTTAAAGGTGGGCAATTTTCCCCTTCTTAAAGTAAAAGTAATATGAACACATTTACTAGCATTAACTCGAATCCTCCATTTTTATAACCTTTTTTCCATCTCCAAGATATGCAATTGGAGCCATGTTGATGCGGCTGCAGTATTTTCATGAATGCATAAAAATGCTGTATCATCTGTGAAGGTTGATGTATGAGTCAGTAGGCTCGTTGGCATGTCTGCGGTAAACAATATATATAAAAAGGGTCCTAGTATACTTCACTGCGGCACTCCGGCAGAAATTCTTTTCCGGGAAGACATAGCATCCTTCGATCTTATTACAAAAGATCTATTTTTAAAATATTTTTAGAGCAGCTTGCGAACGTTAGCAGGTAATCAACTTGTAACTTTATAAATCAAGCCATTATGCCAGAACTTGTCGAATGCTTGACAGATATGATATGATATGAGAGATATGAAGAGGGCACTGCAGTACTTTTTTTTCTCGCAAGCCTTTCGAATCAAGTTTGATATTCTATGAACTTGTTGTGTGATGTTTTGCTGTTTTCTGAAACCGAATTGATGATCAGGAATAATGGTTCTAGGTTCCACTTCCTGCAGTAATTTGTCGAGAAACATTCTTTCAAATAACTTTGATAGAATAGGTAGTAAACTTATTGGGCGGTACGACGTTACTTATGTAGTGTCTTTGCCCGATTTAGGTATCATTACTATTTCCGATATTTTCCATGATAAGGGGAATGAACCAACTCGTAAAATATAATTAAATATAAATAACACAATTCGTACAGCAGAATATGGTAATTTTCTAATCATTGTGGCGGTAATTTTATCGCATCCGGGAGCTTTTTTTGCATTCAGGTTTCTAATGGCTATTTTCAAGTCGAACGTGAATCGGTTGGGGTGAAAACTTTTTCAAAGTGATCAGCGAAAGCTTCAACCTTTTCATTTGTATTTCTTGCCTAATCACCGTTCTGTAACCGAATGGGAGCATCATATATCGTCGGTTTGCGCATGTTTTTAACGGCTTTCCATAACCTATAATCCATCTTTTTAGTTGCGTCTAATTGCTGAAGATAATTTTTGAGACCAGACTCCTTTTCCTCCTTTGAGTTTAATTCTTAAGGCGGCCGATCGACACTGTTGCCACTGTCTTCTTATTTTCCTCTTTTTGTGTATGCTCAGTTCTATATGGCTGGGACAGGTCGTGTAATTTAGTTTTTAGTTAATTATAAAAAATAATTAATAAAACATAAAAACATTATATTTAAAAGCATTTCCAATGACTCTGGTTTGATAGCATTTTGTTAAAATATCAGCAACATTATTTTCCATTGAAACATACTTCGGAAAAATTTCGTTTGTGTTGTATTTTTTTCTCCTTTTCATCAAGTATTGTGCACCTTGATTATCGCAATTCAAAATTGTTGGCTCTCTTATTAAATCTTGGAAACATTAATCATTAACCCGATTACGATAAAAACTAACTTCCTTGGTAGCTTGACACATTGCGATATATTCAGCATACCTTGAAATTAAGGCCACTATGCTTTGTTTTTTTGACTCCTTGATTTATTGTATTAAAATTTTATATTTTATAAACTGTTGGCAGTAAAGACAAAAATTATATCTAGTGATTGAGATATAAAATATTATTTATATAAATAATGTTACGAAGCTGAGTTGTTAAGTGTTAAAAAGAAAGTAGCTATGGTAAAAAAAAGTATACGAACCGATCTGTTGTGTGCTTTACAAGCTGCTAAGTTTTCTAAGAAATCTTATACACACAGCCAACAATATTATTTTAAGAAATTCCAGGAAATAAACTAAACAACAGAAAACAAAAACAAAACACATAGCCAAACAGGCATCTATAATGAATGATACTAACAACAACAACAACAATATGGGTGATTGTATATGCGAGAACCGCTTAAAACAATTATTTGCTGGGCAATTTAATTATTTCAAGTTGAGACATCAAATTAATCCAGTAAAGCGCCTGTGTGGCTGTTTGTTTTGGTTTGTTCTATGTTAGTGGTTTTTGTTTTCTGTTGTTTATCTTATTTAGTAGAATTTCTTATAAGCATATTGTTGTGGTCTTGTGTATATAAAACTTCTCAGAAAACTACCTCGTTTGTAAAATGCTTGTTTGTTTCATTTACTTTGTTACGGATAATTATTTTATTTTCAAATGCACAGTGGGTCATTCCGTTTCGTTTTTTTTTTTTTTTGTTGATAATTATTTTCTTTTCAAACTAAACAAATCATCTTCGTAACAAAATGATTAATAAAAGTGAACTTAAAGAAGTGAAAGGACACAAAAAACGATAAGCTAATAACTAATTGAGTTTTTATATTAAATAAATTTAGCTTTAATGTTTTACATATTTTTTAAAATTATGATTACAGCAATGTTAGAAAAAATATTATTACTGTTAATTAAACAAGTTCTATTAAAATTTTTATAAAAATACAAAATAAAAAATTTTATATTTAAGTTTTTTTTTAATTTGTTACAAAATTTAAAATTTTAAATTATTTTTTGCTATATTCGTTAAAAGCGAGATAAAATAGATACCTCAGTTCCACAATTAAGAATATATTGGGACACTTAAAACATTTTTGATTTTTTAGTGTAATATTGCGTTTTCCATTAGGAGCATTTTAATTAATGCTGCAGATTTATGAGACAAAAAAAAAAAATACGGCTAATCATCATATGAAAAATTTATATTCATCACTCCGAAGCTGGTATCTCTAAAACTCCATCTTTGATTTTATATCCTTTTTTGAAACGAGTGCTTTTAATGTGACATGCACCCACGTTTAGAGAAACTTCATGCAACCTACGTGTTATTTTTTGAGATGCCACGCCAATCCCATAAGATCTTTGCGATAGAATATATGAGCTGGTTTTTTTGAAAGTGGTATAAGTCCATTTTTCCATATATTGAGATATTTAAGGGTTTGCGTTTGAATCAATTTAAAAATATTGGCCAACTTTAATCAATTCGAGTGATGTTTTTTACACTATACATACCTTTTAATTTTATTATGAAATAATAAATACTAAAATTATTTGAAAAAATAAACGATTTTTTAGCTCCACATGGACTTATACCACTTTCAAAAATAACATATTACAAGAAATAAAAAGAGGAGCAAATTTAAGTCCATATTTTTATAGACATAAAAGCTTTACTGAAATGAATTTTTATGTAAAAAGTAATAGTTAAAATGAAGACATTTAAATACACGAATAACCAAGTTTATTAAGAGTTTATTTCAGTTATATTAAAAATATAAAAATGAAAATTACTTCGTTAAGATCTTTAAGTTAAAAAAAAGATATTTTAAACTTAGTTTTCTTTTACAGTTAGCATATTAAAGTATTTATGGTTAATAGGTGGTATATAAGGTAATAAACTTATCATATCGTTATATTTCTCTCTTGTTATGCTCCTTGAAGTTGTATAAAGTGGTAACATATTAATTTTGCTGAGATTTTTTGGTCTTCCCTTTTTTCCAAATAAAAAAATTGTTTTAAATGGTGCATTTTCTTCCATACTAATTTTATAAAAAATTTTGTGAGGTTCATTCCTTTTGAACCTCATCCAACATATTTTAAGCCAGTTTACAATTTCTCCGTCCGTATTTTTTTTTCTGTTTGATATTGCCTCTTCTAGAGATTTGGTTGAGACAAAGTCTTCTCTTTTCATTTCATACAAAATGAAGCTATTTTTTTTTCGACAAGCCTTTATTGCATTATAATAGTCTTGGGCAGTGTATAATTGATCCTTTTTCTTTAATGCTGTTTCCACAACTGCAAAATCTCTGTCGTTTGGAAGAAATGAATGGCCCGACAGTAAAAATTTGTGGTCAATAACATTTATGCTATTATCGTCTGATTGAACAATCCTTAACCACATCAGTGCGAGCTTAATATTGCGATTTTGTCCGGTACACATGTCACTGTATGCTATAATGTGGTCTTGGGTTGTAATATTCTGAATATGTTTTAGGCAGCAAGATGCTATTTCTTCCGCACCTCTGGAAGCTACAGTTTCCTCCCACGCATACATATTAATTCTGTTATCATGAAAATTATGAAAACCTTCATTAAGAACATACATATTTCGCTTATAGTATGCAACAGAAACTGTTAATTTGGGATATGGAAGGGCCTTTTGTAGATCAAAGGAAAATGCGAAATATTTATCTGGATTCATTGATGCTAAGTTTTGATCTTCTTTTAAAGCTTCTCTAGCCAGTTCTGCATTTCTCAAATGTGTGTTATGTTCTTCTAAAAGGCTGCTTTCTTCATTAGGGTCTGAGGTAGCTTTAATTTTCAAATTTAAGTAATCGCATTTTTGACAAGTATCTTTATGTGGGTGATGAAAACTTAAATTAAAATTATTCTTAAAAATTTTCCTATATATTTGCTCGCTGAGAAATGTTGTATGGTTTTCTTCGCACTTTTCAACATACAAGTTGTACATTTTTCTTAAGTTCAAATCAGAGCTCAGGTATTTTCTGTTTGGATTATTAGAACGCGTGTAATGACTTTCATAGTGTGGAAAACTTTTTATATGATCTTTTGCGACATCCACTAGTTTCTCATCACTCTTTCTGCAAGATCCTTTCATTTTTCCACGTAAGTCATTTCCTATTATCTTTGCTTTGAGAGCCCTATGTAGTCTGCCTATAGATATAGCAAATGTATCTATAAAGAACTTTTTACATACCCCAATGCTTTCCTTTTCAATATTTAAAAAGTATTTATAACTACAATCTCTGGCTGATCCCTTGAAATTTCTGCCTCGTCTTCTTTTTATTGGCGCACGCTGAGTGGATGCACACAAGAATGTATTTTGTTTGCTAAAATCCCCCATTTCCCAAAAGACATTAAAAAGTGATATTCGATCACTCTCTGTAATACGATTCTCGCACAATTTCTTACATTTGCAATCCCTATTTTCGAATTTCTTAGCAGGAATAATATTTCCAGTTTGCGTATAATATTTTTCGCCTTTATTCCTTTTACTTTTCCTAATCTTCTGATCATTATTTTCATAATGTGACCGAAAATGAGTAACATCGTCTTCGCCAGTCGTTAAATCACTTAATTCAAAAATTCTAATTCTCTTCTTAGTTTGTAGAAATGTTGAATTAATACTGCACAAATTGCTTTCCTCATCCGATTCATAAATTCTTCTTCTTCTTCTAATATTCATGGGTCTTATTTCTATAACAAATAAAATTCAATATTCCCGGCAAAAAAATCATTACTCTTACTTACCATCATCACTTTCAGACAGATTGTCGTATTCTTTACAGGTGTATGAACTCATTGTAACAAATAATATTATTTATTTAAACCTTTAATTTTCTGTTTTAATAACAGTTATATTTAAATAATACTCACGCTGCAATCTATCAGTATAAGAACCAAACAGTAGGACTTGCGAATGAGAACTAAACAAAAGTAGTTTTTATTTTCTTCTCATCATTTCATCAGAAAAATAATACCGTTATCTTGTTGACAATGTTGTTTTTAGTACACTTACACTAGCTAAGCAATATCTGCTAAATTGCAGTGTACATTGAAGTCGTAATCATCAATAATAATTGCAATAAGAAAGTTGTTTTAATTATAATTATTAGGAATGGACTTATTCCACTTTCAAAAGAAACATTTGTGCGATAGCATTGTACAGCAAAACTGTTTATGTTTATTTTATGTCAAAATAGAACTCTATTGAAATTGTGATTGTAAGTATGGAGAGAAGGTGTCTATAGCTCATTAAAATTACCGTTAACTTAGTTTTATTAAAAAGTGGACTTATACCACTTTCAAAAAAACCAGCTCATATAATGAATCTACTGGAGAGTGTGTTTTAAAACTTTCGTTCCTTTAGAGCTCTTGAAACACTATTTTTTGGCCCCAGTCCCAAATTTAATTTAAGAGTTTGATGTCGTTTTTTCTCTACACTAATCAAGCTACTAAAAATATGTATTAGCTCTTTTCATTTTTGACCCCTTATCCATGTTTGTAAGTTAAAAACTTAATAATTTCGCATTAACATACTTTTTAAATGCTAAACGATAATATTTTGGGAAACGGTTTATATGCTTAAAATGTATGACAGTAGAGACAAAGAGAAGTAACTAAAATTAGTGAAATTATTACTTTTCTATTAAATAAACAGTAATAAATAAATTTGTTATAATTTTAGTTTATTAAACTTTTTAGTATTTTATAATGAATTTTTTAAGCACAAGGTCGTTATATAAAAGATTTAAATAAATCTTATTTTCATTATTAATACGTCGCTACACAATTTTTTTCTTATGAAAAAAAAAAACAATTTGTATATTTATGTTTCCTGCTCCCATAGATGCCACCCAATTGTGTGGTGAAATATTGAAAATAAAATGTATATTAAAGTTGTTATTAAAATAAATAATTTATTGTTATTGTTAAATATTTCGCATATTTTTGATTTTGAATTGTGTAAATGTGAATTGTTTTATTTTTAAAACTGTAGCCTTTTTCAAATTTTTTGGCTGAGGTGTCTGTTGGAAATTTCCACTGGACTTGGAATTTATTCAATTTCTGAATTCAAATAAAAATTTAATTTATTAAATTATGAAATTATTATATTTAAATTCCTATAAAAACAATTAAAATTAAGAATATTTTTAGAAGCGCTCAATTCATTCAGGAACAATCGGTTTGATTTTCTGAAAAAAATCATTTTTCAGACGAAGGCCATTTTCACTTGGCATAGTATGTTAACAAGCAAAAATGTCACATTTGGGCTTCTGAAAATCCTAGAGCACTTATTGCGATATAAAGCCTTCTGCATGTTCAAAGTGTCACTGCATGGTATGCTGTGAGATCTGGAAGCGTGATTGGGCCGCCTTTTTTCATTTTTTGAGGCTGGAAATGCGGTAACCATGCGGACCATTGTGTGGAAAGATGTTAACAACTCAATTTTGGCCTATTATTGACGACGTGGATATCACTGACATGTGGTTTCAACAGGATGGTGCCACATGTCACACAGCCAATAAAACGATCAATTAATTGCAAACCAAATTTCCCGATCACATAATTTCACGAAAATCAGCAGTAAAGTGACCAGCCAGACGGTATAATTTAACACCACTAGATTATGTTTTGTGAGGCTATGTAAGGACAGAGTCAACATGAAGCCAATCGAATCGATTTCAGCCTTAAAAGTCAAAATCCGTGATGTAATTAAAGAAATAGGAGCGCCAAAAAGTGATTAAAAACTTTGATGAAAGAATCGAAATCTGTTAGTGGGGTCATGGTGAACATTTGCCAGATATCATTCTTTATTCATAATTGTCGAACTTTTATCTTCTTTATAAAGGGTGTTTTCTTAAGCCCGATAGAACTTGAAATTGTAAAAAATAACACAAAAAATTAAATTGTAATCAAAATTTATTTTTTATTCGAAGGATCAATACGTGACATTAACATTTGAAAATGATTTCGGGCATATGGGCACCATGGCTGTTCTTGACGAAGCATATCCTGGACGTCCAATTTTGGGCCACTTTTTCGTGCACTGCTGGGCGTATGTCACGAATAACACGAACAATGCTGTCCTCCAAGGCGTCAATTGTTGCTGGTTTATCAGCATAAAGCAGTGACTTCACGTAGCCCCACAGGAAATAGTCGAGTGGTGTCAAATCGCACGACCTTGGAGGCCAATTGACAGGTCCATTTCTCGAAATCAACTTATCGCCAAATTTTGATTTCAATAAGTCAATGGTTGCGTTCGCTGTATGGCACGTAGCGCCATCCTGTTGAAACCACATCTCGTCCGGATCAATGTCATCCATATTTTCAAACAAAAAATCATTGATCATGGTGCGGTAACGATCTCCATTGACCGTAACGCGAGCTCCGGCCTCATTTTTGAAGAAATAAGGTCCGACGATGCCACCAGCGTGAAAACCGCACCAAACGGTACATTTTTCTGGATGTAATGGAGTCTGTAGGGTCTGTTGTGGATTGGTCTCACTCCATATGCGGCAATTTTGCTTATTAACAAACCCTCAAACCCTTTAAGCTAAAAATGCGCCTCATCGCTGAACACAATTTTGCGATAAAACAACGGGTCAGTTGCCAACTGCTCTAGAGCCCGATCGGCGAAAGAACGACGCATATAATGGTCTCGTGGCTTCAATTCCTGCACCAGCTGGATCTTATACGGGTGTAGGCCGAGATCTTTGCCCAAAATTTTCCACGTAGTGGACGGACAGAGCCCCAATTCCTGCGACCGACGACGAAATGATAAATTTGGATCTTCTTCCACACTTTCGTTTACAGCGGCGATATTCTCTTCAGTACGCACATTTCTTCGACGTGTTGGTGTTATTGCATCCTCTAGAGAGTATGTGGTACGAAATCTATCGACAGTTCGATGAATGGCTTGTTCAGATGCACGACCATGTACGCCATAAAAATGACGAAGTCGTCTATAAGTTGCGCGAATGATTTTCAAAGTAAATTTGGATAATTTCGTAGCGTTGTTCAAGCGAGAGTCTATTCATGATGATTTGTCAGAGTATACTGAAACAAATAAAAAAAATGTTTCATTAAAATTTTATTTTTTGTGTTACTTTTTACAATTTAAAGTTCTATCTAGCTTAAAAAAACACCTTTTACAATACAAATTTGAATCATCTTAAGCAAAATTTGTTGTTTTTATTTTGCTTTAAAAAACAAACTTATTGTTGGAGAACTCTTTACAGCAACGAAGTGAGAAAAATCAACAACGTAACCGAAATCAAAACTTGGAGTCTCGCTCGAGCTATAGTAAGGCAATAGGTACAACTATTTCTCGGGTGCAGATTGAGGCGTATAATTGAAGCATTATTAAATTGTACATTTAGTAAAAGCACAAATGAATACAAGTATAACACGAGCCACGAAAAACGTAAGAATAATTTCGAAATAAATATTTTTAGTATTTATGAAACGTTTCAATTGGTTCGGATTAGCACTATATAAGGAAACAAATTCAATATTCAGTTTATTTTCTTAAAGTGATTTCATAGCGCTTTAACCATAATAAAATATCTTCATTTCAATTATCTTATACACATGCATTTATATGAATCGTTTTCTCTTTCATTTCGTTTTTAATTTCTGAAAACATTTATTTAAACCTGTCATAAATCTGTCAAAATTTTCTGATTTAAACGTTAATATTCTTTAGCTTTTGCACGTATAAGCTGATAAGTGAGTAAATGTGTTAGAGTATACATAAAACATATATACACATACATGCAGATACACATACTTATATCATCTTTATATCTTTATATACTTATATCAATATTAAAGGATAGTCATATATTTATATGTTTGTATTTAATGTATGACTTTTTTATACACCGTTTCTGTGTATATGTGTGGGTTTGTGTGTGTGTGTATTATTGAAAATGAAATTTTTATAAATTATATGAAAAATTGATTTACTTCTTAATATTTAAATAAAATCCTAAGATCAAGAACTTGTTTTATCTTGATTTATTTTATTTTTTATTTTTATTTAACAACAAGTGTTTAGTTTACAGTCGGTTAAATAAATATTTAAAAAAAATAAAACCAAGTTCAAATGTTAAAAAAAACCGAATGTTAAGGAAATGATTAATTATTTAATTTTTTACTAGATGAAATATTTTTTTTTATATTTCTCTTCTTATCAACATTTAAATTTTATATAAATGAAATGTAGAGGGTTAATCTATGTTTGTTTATTCAAATTTTATCTCTTTATTTTATTAAAGACGAATTTTTATTAATTCACCCCTCTTTCGGTGCTAACGATTATTAATAGTTATTTTTTTTTTAGCCAAAATGAAAAGGGTGATAATGAGGGAACTGCTGTATTTCATTTCAACTAAACACCTGTTTAGAGAATTCAACAAATAAAAGGAAACAAAAAGGTTAAGCAATAAAAGGTATTGCTATTAAGTTTAGTAATTAATTTTAAGTGAATTAGGAATTGTCCCTAGAAATAATGAAACTGAGATTTTAATTTATTTATCGTTCACAGAAATAAATTGCTGCACCTCTTAATAGTTTCATTGGCTTTCAGATGGGAATTTATTTTAATTATTAACTGACAGAATTAAATAATTACTTCAAAAAAATAATTATATCTAAAAATTGCAATGTCATAACTACTACGGTTCGCAAAATCTTTATATCGTAACACTTTAGCATTCTTAAGTTCTTGCTTCTTGGTACCAATGAAGTAAACTTATATACTCCTGAGTACGGAACTCTACTAATGACATGATTTTGCTTTCAATTTTAATAGTTATACAAAGGCGGGCGACTTGCTGACTTTCCTAGCGAATTTTCTCGAGAATTGCACTATACGAGTTGTTATTGCAAGTATTTCATCAAACAAGTTCAGGATTAATTCAGGGGTACCGCAAGGCTCCGTTCTTTCTTCTACGCTATTTCTTATTTTTCTTAACGACCTGCTTTATCAAACTTTGTACGCTATATATATTCTTTCGGAGATGACAGCACCATTTGTCATTCGTATTAATTGGGAAATACACCAAACCAGTTGGAGGTGAGTTCTAAAAGGCGGAACATAAATGATACGCTGTGTCACGATCTCGTGGCGATCTCCGAATGGGGTCGTGCGAATAGATGAGATTTTAATGTCCATGAGACGCATGGTTGCATGCTTACGTATAGATCGGTGTTGAGTAATGATGCTGCACCTGTTACTATAGTTGTTATAGGTATTACAAAATCGGAAGCTCTTAACGTTCGTGGCATGAAAGTTCAGTGTGATGTTCGATGGACTAAACGCAGTGTTCAGGCTTCTAAAGAAGCTTCCAAGTGCCTCGGTGTTCTAAAACGTTGTAAGAGGTATTTCACTTTGTCCCATCTTTGTATTATCTATATGCGTCCAAAGATGTAATACAACCCTCATGTATGGGCCGGCATCCCAAAGTCTATTTTAGAGTTGTATAAGAGAGGGCCAAGAGGCTAATTGGAAACGATAGGGTATCCAACTCTATTGATTCCCTAGAGCATCGACCCAATGTAGGTTGTATTTCACTGTTTTATTGTTACTTGTTCCCGAAACTCGTACATTTTTGCATTTGACTCGCTTTTCGTAGAGAGCATCCATGTGTGGTCGATGGGCTAGTTAATTCTACTACGCATAATAAGGGAAAGCTTGTTTTTTTAGCAGAATAGCGCTTATTAACTTCCTCCAGAGGTCTTTCCTGTGATTTTCAATGTGGCAAAATTCAAATCGAATGTCCACAAACACTACTCCCTCTTTCCTTCTCCCCATTAACCTTGTTCTTATACAATGCATTACATGGGTAGGAGTGATCCCCTGAGTACTGGTCCGAGCGAAAAATTTAACAATGTCCATTTTTTGGCTTGAAAAATGCATTTATTAAAATGCATTTATTAAAATATTGTCCATTGTCAGTTACTACTTTCGCCCATTTTTCTAGCGGCATATGGATTCTGCAAAAAAAAGGACTGCTCCAAAACAATTTCTGACACCCTGCTCTAAAAATTCCCATCGGCCTTGCAATATGTGGCCGAAGATTGTCATGATTGAAGATTATGGCCTCCTGTCTGATAGAATATTTTGGTTCTTTTTTTAGTTGATTGCTCTTTTCAAGTGAATCAAGATCACGTGCACCGATTTTAACAGCTTATTATATAAAACATACTTCTGAACGCACTAAATATTAAGCATTACCGAAGCTGTTGATTCAGCTAGTTGGCTAGTGCTCTACTGGTGTCTTACAACTATTTTAACATTATGTACGATCGTAGAGGATAAAAATATGAACCCAGCGTGATATAGTTTAGAAAGATTTTGCATTTGTTTTCATCAAGGATACCATATAAAAAACAAAATCGCTAGATAAAATAGTGCAGCATAAACATTTTAAACATATTATAAGCAAATTACCCGCCAATTTGTTTTTTTTTTTAACAAAAATCAACTTACCCGCAAATTTGTTACTCGAAACATTATATTTTACTAAACACGATATATTTTGAACGAGAGTCCTATATTTTATTTATGAAGTATTTGTTGTTTTTTAATTAAACATTGTTTATGGCAGCTATTTTCTCTAAGCTTCTTAATGAAAGAAGGTTATCAGACTTGCCCGCAAAACATCTTTATAGCGATTAAAAAATGAGTGTTTACTGTTTAGCGTCTATCGGATACTGAATTATAATGATAGATATTTACCCTCCAAAATACCATATTTATTATTCTTAACACAAACTATATATAACAGTTACGTTGTATATAGTCCACTCAAATTTTTTGGGTAAAATTTTATTACTTTTGGTTAAATTACTATCATTTGGTAACATTTTTCGATTTTCAATACATCAAAGAAAACATCAAAATTAGATAAGAAAACGCAGCACTTGAAAAACGTAAGGCAATAGTCCTGAAACTGTGGGTCTACTGGGCCCTAGCAAATCTAACAGACACAGAAAAATATCTCTATATTGAGTGTCCAATATGTAACGCTCAACTATATACTCGCAGTATGTATGGGGTCGGATATAGGTATTATAGAAAATGAAAATAACCTTTGAAAGAATGTATCTAAATCTCACCTGTGGTGAAGATATAAAATAATAAACTTAAATTCCTTTTTACTTCCAAATTGTGTTTAAAGAAGAATGGAATTTTCCGAAATTCTCCAATTTTTGCTAAAGAACTTTGAAGCAAAAATGTTAACGCAGTCATTTGTTACACATGTGTGTTGTCAATGTCATAAAAATATATTTATATATGCAGACAGACATATGAGATATACAGAAGTGTAAGTATTAGTTTATTTTTTCCCGTTAGAAATATATTTTTGTTACAAATGCAAATTTAAGTGCTGATGATACTTATGTCGCTATTATCGGTTTAGAAAAAAAAACAAAAAGAATATAAGGTTGAAAGAATGAGATAAATGGAATAATTTATTTATTTCTTAACATTTCAATTGTTTAAATATCCTTTGGCTAATAAATGATATTTCAAAAGGGGTAGGTCAAACTAAAAAAAAATAAAAAAAAATCAAACGGGTTATGTGAATGTGAAGAATTTTTATTTTTGGCTCGTCTAGTTAGCAACAAAAGTGCTGTTGGGGCTTGAACGCAGGATCGGTGTAAAAAATCCAAAACCATCTGGCAAATTTAGTTTCATCGGATTATATAGACTTACTTGTATCTTTAACATACCTATATTCGATTAACTGGACGGTCACTAAAAACAAGATTTACAAACGAAAAAAAGACTCCACACACATGAAGGAAAATATACCAATGTATGACATTACTAAATGCTAACAACAAAGAACGAAGACTAGACATTATTGAAGACATGGAAATCTAAAAAAAAAAGAAATTTTAACAGTGGCATTATACCCTTAGGCGTATCTAAATAATAATAAGAGATGAAAATATTAAATTAACGCCGCATAAAGTGCTACGTACCAGACAATTTACCTAAATAATTAAATGCGACCCTTATGAAAAACTACCTACACTAGACACTATTTATACTAACATACCTAATATTGACTCTCCAGTACTATCTAGAATGCGGCTTGATAATGATGGCGTCGCATCGAAAGTACTCAACAATTGTACCACACACACGGCAGTAATGACGAATTTCACCGAAAGGTACATCGTTTACTGGCGAAACAAATCCAAAATAACTTAATAGTTTTGTACAGACAATGATGTTGTACAATGAACCGCAGCAGCTTTTCTTGGTATCGCTTTCCCAAAATATATGGCGAAAATGAAAAATGTAAAGCTGCTTTTCAGATCAAGAAGCATTTAAACACGTAAAAAATATGTTCTCTATTCAATAAAAAAGTCGTATTAAATAACAGAGAAATCTGGTAAAATTTTGGACAGCATCAGAATTTTCCTTTAAAAGCTCTTGATTTTGAAAAACGTTGGGACATATATTTGGAAATAAATATATATTTTATTCCCTCGATAGCAAACAAAATAGAACTTTAAAGAAATGGTTATAATTACCCAATTCCTTTTTGAAAAAAACATTTAATTTACATTAAAACAAAACCAACAAATGCGATTCGTAATGTGAGCAAGAAATGAAAGGGATTTCTTCCCCTTGTTAAATGTGAACACTGGAACGTTCTACTCATATAAATTCTATTATATTCAATTCCTTTATTTGTTTTTCATTGCTGACAGGAAAAATAAACTATTACAACATTTTCCAATAAGTACAAGTATTTGAAAATGAGACCTAACACGCGTGATTAATGGCCTTTTAATCAGCAAACAACAAATAATATTTTGAAAATAGTTACGGAATGGAAATGTGAGAAAGAAAAGCAAATCGAAAGATAAATAATTACAGTTGTAAGCTTAAAAAATGTCACAAAAAATAGATTGTGAATAAAGTTGTAGAGGAATATAAAAAATATGTGGATTTATTGCGGTTTCTATTTTCTATTCAAATAAAATTTATTTTTTCATATTTCATCAATAATATATTCTTTTGCTTAAACTTATTTAATATAGAGCTTGGCTTGGTATTGTTTAGTGAGTGATTTGAAGCGTAGCGTAGTGAGGGCCTAGAAGCGTAATCGAAACTGATTTCAAAATCTACAGCCTGAACTAACAGATTGGAATTAACACATTTAAATACAAACAGTTAAATAAAATGTTACTAATTAAATTTTTTATTGAAAAATTATTTAAGGTTTTTACTTTTTGCCTGACCGTAATCCTATCGAAGTTTCTTAAATAGTTTTAATTTGGCTTTCATAACAAATTTTGTTGTGTTGAGAAAAAATTAAGTTAAAAACTCTTTCTCGCACCAGCACTCAGGGAATGACCCCTAATTATCAGAACTAAGAAGTTAGGTTGTGGGAGGAGGAAAGAGGGATTTGAATTTTTCTACATTAAAAGTAACAGGAAAGACTTTTGAAAAGAGTTCATTTTACATACATTTTACATTCATTTTCCCTGTAATGGGTAGTGCGATTTACTGGCCAATCAACCACAAATGGATGAGCTCTCAGTGAAAATCGAGTTAAACGCAAAAACGTGCGAGAAACGAAAATAAGTTCCCGAATTTCCCTAGAGCACTTAGCACATTGTAGTAGTCATAAAATAGTGAAATACAATCCACATTGTATCGACGTTCTAGAGAACCAATATAGTTGGATACCCCTACCAATAAGCCTGTTGGCCCTCTCCTGTATGCGATCGAGGAATTCCAAAATAGCCTTTGGGGCGCCTGCCTATATATTATAACGGTATTCCATTTTTGTACTGTTATACGTGCTATAAATAGTTCAAAGATTAAAAGGAGTGAAATATCTATTACACCGTTTTAGAAAACTGAGACACTTGAAAGCTTCTTTAGAAACCTGAAAAATGTGTTTCGGCCATCGAATATCACACTGAACTTTTATGGCAAAAACATCAAGAGCTTCCGATTTTGAGTTCTTATATAACCCATAGTTACAAAAACAGTACCATTTTCGAATACAGAAGATGTATGTACAGGCATGCAATATTGAGTCTTACGGGCATTGAAAGCGATTATGTTCACGCGACCCCATTTGGAGGATCGCGATTAAGCGTATTATTCTTCTGCCTGTTGGAACCTGCCCCTAGATGGTTGGTTCTATTATTGAATTCATACCAATAACAAATGATGCTATCATCTACCAAAGAGAATTAGTTTGAAAAACAAGGTTATTTAAAAAAACCAAAAAATAGGGTAGGAGAAAGAAAGGAGCCTTGCTGAACCCCTGAATTAATTTTGAATTCGTTTGATGAAATCCCATTAATAATATAAATCTATAAATCTGGAGAAACCGACACCAAAAGCAATACATAGAAGTGCCTTGGATATAAGTAGAGCCACAACCTCACTTTCTCCGAAATGATGTGATAAGGTTTACATCTGCACCGGCAGTGAGCCATAATCAGATGGTGGCCATTAGGGCCTTCGAATCCGTGGATCCTAAGGTCACTCCTAGTAACAATTTCACAGGCTCGAAGTAGGTCGCAGCTTTTATTCCTTGCTAAAGAGTTGGAGACTATCTTACTCCTGGTCCAGAACGCATGAAGCTTAATATAATTAAGAACACGACGGCATTCATACTCACTGGACCTGAACCATCCATTGTGTTCATTTTAAATGATCCGACCCACAAACTCTCACGAGGGCCTCGAAACCACAACCACCACGATACTCCCATATAGCGGCCAACCTCAATAATCAGCCAGAGAACAGCTAAAAGTCTAAAGAGACAAATAGTGAACTCTGGTGCCTACTGATTCCCGTGGAAATATGTGGATTGTCCAGATGGCTCCTACTAGCCTTTAAGGCGACTAGGCTCCTTTTTACCTCGCAAGACATTAGTCTAGATGGAATAGTATGTTTCAAAAAGGCTATCATATGCCCCCGAAGGGAACTTTCTCCGAAATGATATATGGAGGTGCACAATTGTTCCGACAGAAAAGCCAGCAGGTTAGCCGTACAGTAACCCCTACGAAAACCTTACCATCGGTCGCTAAATAAGCTGTTGGACTTCTAGGAAAATTAATCATATTCTTCATTAAAGTGCAGAACAAATTGCAATTAGGCGGCAATTTTCAGGGTTGTTAGCCTCAGAGTTGTTAGTTTTTTGGTTGATTTCTCTATAACGTTTAATAATAGTTTCTCAAATAGTTTGTTTCACGATAAATGATAAAAAGAAAGGGAAAAAATGTCTGGAAATTTAAAAAAAAATATTCTTGTAATTGCCAAAATCGCTCTTAAATTTCTGGAAAATTTTTATACTGCTTCTGTAAAATTATAAAATTGCATTATATTAGGATAAGTAAAAAAAATTGTTATTGCATTTCCGATTAAATAAAAGCAATAAAAATATTTTTCCCCGTTTTTGTAATAAGTTTTGTACAAAGAACAAAATGTATGTGATTTACGCTGTATCTGTAGCGAGTACTGCTATTAACCGGTTACTACTTTTAACAGTTGTGCAACACTAGCACTTGCAGAAAAAAAAACGATTTAACAATCTACAACCACGCTTTTCAGATTGAAATAATAGAAATACAAAACTTAATAAAATTTAAAACCAATCTCTCCTCATAAGGAATCGTCAGAGCAACAAGCTGTTATCCTCCGAATAAAGCACAATTAAAATTATAAGACCAGCCAACAATTATTACCGCATCTACACTTAAGTCCATACAACAAAGAAAGGGTAACAAACCTAAATTGAATTATCGTCACAACAAATCAAAGTAAGCCAATATTTATATCTCTGTGAAATGTTTTATAAATTAAAAAAAAGACATCCTTTTCGGCTATGAGAGGTTTTAAAATGAGTTCCAAAGGAGGCTTAAGAAACCAGAATAGATGCAATTATGAATGAAGATAAAATCTGGCAAATATCCACTACGACCACATTGACAGATGTCGATTCTTTCATCAAAGTTCTTAATCACTTTCTGTCAAAATGGCGGTCCTATTGCGTTAATCACATCACAGATTTTGAGTTTTAGGGCTGAAATCGAATCGATTCGCTCCGTATATATCTGTCCTCAACATAGGCTAACAAAAAATAAATCAGCGGTGTTAAAGAACACGATCTGGCTGGCCGCTTAACTGCTGATTGTTATGCGATCTTGGTCTGTAATAAATTGATAGTTTCAGTAGCTGTTTGTCAAGTGGCATCGTCATATTGAAACCGCATGTCAGTTATATTTACGACGTCAATCTTGTTCTGCATTTCCAGCCGTCGGAAAAAAAACGGCCCAATTACGCCTTCAGACCACATAGCGCACCGTATAGTGACATGAAGAGCATGCAAAGGCTTCTCAATAATCGCTCTAGGATTTTCAGGAGCTCGAATGTGGCAATTTTGCTTGTTGGTACATCCTGACAATTGAAATAGGCTTCTTCTGAAAAAATTATTTTTTCATAAAAACCAGTCGGTTATTCCTGAATGAATTAAGAGAATCTAAGGCGATGTGAATGGCCGATCGGATACAATTCCTCCACCAGTTGCACTTTATAAGGCTTTTAAATCAAATCCTTACAAAAAATGTGGTGATTGTGGACAACCCCACTTGTTGAGAACGTCGAGGAATTAACAAATTTAGATCTGCTTCAACACTGTGGCTCACGGCTACGTTCTTTTCAGTTGAACGATCCGGTCCAACACTCGTTTGTGTTCGAACGTTTTGTGTCGAGCTTCTCGACTCAAATTAAACTACCAAATTCTTAAAAGCGGTCTCAGAAGGATGATTATATTGTTACCAAATGTAACTTTAACAACGCAATAATTTAATTTGGGGATTCTAATTATTTTAATGCGATTTTCGTGAGAAATTGAATTCATTGCAACAATTGCCAATGCATCTACTAGGAATACGTAAAAAAGCTAAATAATTAAAACTATCATGTTGTTGGTGTTGCCACAATTTTAGAAAAACCCGATATAACAATCACAGTGTTTCTATGCAACAGAGTAGGTGAAAATATACAATCGAATACCATAATGAGGAAAAGTATTTTCATACCGCTTACAAACCAGAAAACCTTGCCATTTGAATTTTATTTCTACAAATATTCCCTTGTAAAATCCTATGCAGAGATGGTGTGAGGAAAAATTTTTTTACTCTAGTAATTAAAATTTCAATAATCCTTCTCTGCTTCTCGATTTTGTGGTTACGATAAAATTTTAGACAGCATATTAAATTAGTTCATATTTATTTAACAAAACAAAAAGCAATAAACAATAATTCTTGTAAAGAGTGGTAATAAATTAAAATGCTAAAAAAGTGTAAGATTTAAATTCTTAAGTAGATTTATTCTGTCTTGATTCTTAAAACAAATTAAATCATATGATATTGATATTTAAATTTAATTGGAACAGAAAATAGAATACAAAATGAAATTAAATGAACTAAAATCAATTAATACATCAGTAATGCTAAATCATTATTCTTATTAATGTGTACATTTACAAACTCATGCTGCTGTGATGTAAAATCAAATATATTTATTTTATCGTTTAATCGAATGTTCTAGTCTGTATGTGTAATTTTCAACATCTCTTTAATAAAGTACATACACAAATTACAAATAATCAACATCTGTACAAAATTCCTTACACATACCAATACAATTTTCCTAGAACACTTTAATAAATTTTTATATTCGATAGGTAAAAGAGAGGCCGTCTTATCTAAGGCCTTGTGTAGAATCTTTTTTATATTTTTGTCTATTGTTCCTTTATACTAACAGCATATATGCTAAATTTTATTTAGAAATCTTTGGTTGGTCAAACTTTAAATCTTAAAATAAATAAATCTTATTGTTTTGAAGATGATTTTTTAAGTTTTAAAAGAAAACCATTATCAGTAAAAAAAGGAAATGAAACGATCCACTATGCATTTTACAAATCTCAAACACACAAGACAACAAAAACATGCTTATAAGAAATTCCACGATATAAGATAAACAACAGAAACAAAACACAAATAACACAGAACAAAAAAAAAAAACCCACACAGTAAAGCAGGAGTTAATGATAATAACAGCAAAAATTTCATTTTTAAGTTTAAGCATAATAGCTATAGGCATACTTAATGTTATTACTGAAATAAGCTGCTAAAAATAATAATATTCTGTTAACATAAAACCAATAATAGGTTCATATTCAAAGTTATAACGTCAATAGTATTATTTTTTTTAATTAAAAAAAAATTGTAAGCTATAAAATAGAATATTTTTAATACTTTCAAATAGTTGTTAGGTATATGGCCCACACATGTTCTGATGATATAAAAATTTTTGACGCTTGGTAATCTAGGAGTTCATATATAGAAAATTGCTATTGATAATAAGGCCAAATCTTATTTTTATAGCACAGGAACGCATTGCGTTACAGTCAAAATTAATTTTTTTTTGAACAAAATTAAATAAATTATAAGTAAAATAAAATATTAAAAAAAAGTTGATTTAAGAAAAACTATCTGAAAAAGGTAAATAAAAATGTATTGAAGCTAGTAGTATGGCCATTAAGTTGTTGATATGGTGGAAGGCTATTCCAAATACGAGCAGCATAGAAAAACATTGCCCCTCAGATACTAGATGTTGATGTCGAGTTGCTATAATGCTTCGGTCTTTAGGCGATTGAGAAAACGGTATTTTTGCAAACAAATATTTTGGGGTTTCTGTATACATTATCTTGTGTAAAAAGGCCAGATTATGGATCTTTATAAGAATTTCGAAACTCACAGAAACAAATGAAACGTGATCAAATCTATACAAACCCTAGACATATGTGATATTATTTTTGTTATAGAACATTCAATTTTCTTTTAACAACGACTTCACAGTTACAAAATAATTCACATGCATACATTAAAATTCGAATAAAGTATGCTCTGGCGAGTTCTTATCCATATTGTAGTGCAATATTGCGTGGTCCAGAGCATCTGTTATTTCACATACACTTGACCAACTAAAGAGTTTACGTGAGTGGTCCAACCATGTCAACCAGTTGTTAGAAATTATGCCCAGTTTTTTGAACTTATTAACAAATTCCATATTCTTGTCATTCATAACAATGTCCCCTGAAAAAGTTGTTGTTAGACATTTTTTGCCTTTTACAATACTCTTGGATTTACAAGAGCTCAAGCAAAGTCCGCTTGCACAACACCAGTAATAAACTTTCCTTAATTCATTATTTAAAAACGATAGACCAGTGACCATTTTCAGCTGCGATACCTAGTGTAATTTGCACATCGTTTGCGTGTAGGTGGATGTTGCATTATAATAGTACTTTTGGCAAATCATTCACATATATTGAAAATATTGGTGGTCCTACAATAAACGTCAGTGGCACGCCTCTGATAAGTGAATATAGACCATAAATTATTCACAAAAACTGACTGTAGGAATATTTATATATTCCTATAAATATATATATATATATATATATATATATATATATATATATATATAATAAGCCTTACCGATATGTCTGAAAATTTGAAAAAGAAATTTTATATTCTAAGTTATATATCATGACCCACCGTGTCAGATGCTTTAGAGTGATTTAGAAGCATTAACGTATGTTCCTACTTTCTAATTGCTTTTGTATATTCTTAATTACTTCCACAAGAGCAGTAATACAGCTATGGTTCTGATGAGAACCAGAATGCAGGAATTAATATATTGTCGTTGATGAGTGGCAACATTTGTTGATATAAAATTTTTTCAAAAACCTTTGATAGAAAACAAATAATGGCAGAGCTGCATTCACCATTTGCCTTGGACAGAGTTTAAATTTTCTCATATTTCCATTATCGATGGCAATGTAGTGACTAAAAAATATTCACAGAAACAAAGATTATAAGTTTAGAAAAATACACTCATTCACCAGGCCTTGAAAGGAAAGCAATATGGCCTGTCATCATAAGGAAGCATTTTTAAAGTGGCCTTCGACAGGGCATTCTTACGTTTTTTCACTTAATTACAGACTGCCTCAATAATACACACTCACATATACATATTTGTAATAAAAATTGGAAATTTTTATCTAAGCAGAGATTTTCTTATCGAAAGGAAATTAATTTACATCATGTTACGATTCATCAAAATGATCTTATACACCTAATCTTTGAACATTCAGAAATACATATGTATACTAAAAAAAAAATCTTCAGCATCAGTAAATTTTACTGCAGAATGTAAAAATTAACAAATAACAACAGCAATAACTAAACACACACACACACATAAACTAACAAAAACAAAAAAAACAGATAAGAAATTTAGTAACAAAATCATCAAAGTCAAATATTAGAAAATAGTATTGCATTAAATCTTTAAGCATTCTAGTACCACCAGCATGGAGAGACATCAACTATAAATTGCCTGGGTTGCACAATGGCTTAAATATACCGTATATTCAAAATAATATTGTAGGAAATAAGGTAGACTTCTAAAAGTAAATCTGACCCCTATTACGAATCATATTTCTCTAGATAAATATACGTTAATACAAAAATTATTATTTGGCCTTATTTGAAATTGTTAATATTGATCGTAATTAAATCACATAAATTATTAATCGGATATTTCCATAAAATATATCACGAAATTGTTATATTTTACGAAACTAATAATTTAAAGGCACTTAGCGCAAAAATTTTAAACGAATTCGAATACTTCGCTTTTTTCAACAAGAAGTTTGTTTTTCAATTGCGGCAATACCAACCACATGATAGTTTTGACATTTAGTTTTCTGACGTATGTGTAGTAGATGCATTTGCAATTATTGCAATGAATTTCATTTCGCACGAAAATCGTATTAAAATAATTAAAATCCACTATGAAAATGGTGGTTCTGTTAAAAATACATTTCGTAAAATTTTCGATAATTACCAACAACATAATCGTCCTTCTGAGATCGCTATTAAGTATTTGGTTGTTAAACTTGAGTCGACAGGCTCAAAAAGAAATGTGCGAACCCCATCCCCCCACGCTCAACTGAAAACGCTGTCGCCATGAGCCACAGTATTAAAGCAGATCCCAATTAGTCAATTCCTCGAAATTCTCAAAAATTAGGGTTATCTAAAATCACTTCATAGCGAATTTCGCGTAAGGATTTGACATTGAAGCTTTACAAGATTCAATTGGTGCAGGAATTTAAGCCAAAAGACCATTCACTTTGCCGTAGATTCACTCAATTCATTCAGGAACAATCGGCTGATTTTTCTGAAAAAATCATTTTTCGAGACGAAGCCCGTTTTCACTTCTCAGGGTATGTCAACAAGCGAAATTGACGCATTTTGGGCTTATGAAAACCCAAGAGTGATTACAGAAGCCTTTGCATGCTCGAGGTGTCACTTTATGTTGCGCTATGTGATCTTAAGGCGTGATGGTCCGTTTTTATTTGAAGATGAGGCTGGCAATATGGTAAAGTTCAATGGATCACGCCATCGTGAAATGCTAACAATTCAGTTTTCGCCTATTACTGACAACGTGCATATCAATGAAATATGGTTTCACACAGCCAATGAAACGGTACATTTATTGCAAACCATATTTTCCGATCGCATAATTTCGCCACAATCAGCCGTTAAGTGGTCAGCCAGAACGTCTGATTTAACACCACTGGATTATTTTTTGTGGGTTCTATATTAAGGACAGGGTCTATATGGAGACATTTCATTTCGATTTCAGCCTTAAAGCTCAAAATCCGTAATATGATAAAGAGTTCGATGAAGAATCGACATCCGTCAGCGTGGTCGTAATGGACATTTGCCAGATCTCATTTTTCATTCTCTTCGTAATACAATAAATATTTGAATCATCTCAAACTAAATTTTTTGTTTTAATTTGTTTTAGAAAACAAACTTCTTACGGAAGAACCCTTTATTTACAACAAATAATATATATGGAAAGCAAATTTCTTGTTGAAAAACCTTTTAAAATATATATTTCAAATTATAACATACTGTCGCCTTTTTGGATAATTTTCCTTCCCCGTTCGTTACTAATTGCTCAACAAAAGGTCTAGTCAATAATGTCTCTCCATTACTAAGCCCCTAATGATGCAAAAGAAATTTTCTGTTGGCGAGAGATTACAAAATCGCCATCCACTTCGCTACTACTATAAATTGCTGCCATGGTTATTATTATTGAGGGATATACGCGCAAATTATGTGATGTCCTTTTTTCAAATTAATCGAGCACAGTTTTAGTTATATAATTGCTATCTTCTTTTTTTAATTTGTATTCGGATATTGTGAAATCTAATTTCGATTTATCATGTTTGAATTCTGCAATACAGTCTGCATCGAGTTACGCTTTTAAAAAATTTTTTAACTGCTGGCTTAAGTTTAATTTTTATTGATTATATTTCTTATATTTCGTAGTGGCTGTCTTACAATATGCACTTATGTTCCATGTTGGTGGTCTGCTATAACAAATGATAGTTATAAAACTAAACTTCCTTCTGCTCTTCCGAAACTAATTTCATGGGTAGCAGCATGAACTAATAGTCAATGTATTATCCTACGTCATTAATCTCTTGAAATGATTAAAGATTTTCATGTATAGCTTGTTGGTATCTTCTTTTTTTTGTATGTTTATGGGCAGTCCCTTAACGCTTTAAGTTCACTTGGGTAGCATTAAATTTTTACCCACTCCTCCAGCATCTCTTTTGAAAGGATAGTGTTTGAAGTTGACCAGCAGTCTAAATGTTGTCTCATGCCAACTTATGAATCATTATGAAGCTTGCCCCTGGCTAGGCGTATCTAAATTAAACTATTCAAAAATATCAAGCCGTGTTCTAGACTGTACTTGCGAGCCAGGGTTCGAATTTTGGTAGCCAGGCAGCAATGACGGCTTACATCAAAAGAGAGGACAATAATATTGTTACGTTTACACCTTTTATAAACGTTCTGTTGTGAGTTCTTTATTGCAAAATAAATAACACCAGTTTTTAAAATTTTTAAATTGATAACAATTTTATTTACTTTAACTACACAAAGTTTACACTTCAGAACAATTTAGTTAGAATGCACGTCTTTACTTGATGAGCTTTAATTTTACACTGATTGAATATTCACTCAGACACTGCCCTATTTATATTTGTCCATTTAAAGTCTAGAAGACTTAAGAATCTTCTACTCCCTTTGTGTCACATTTTGTTGTTGTATGTTGTTTATTCGATGTATAGGCGACTGTAGGTCTGTATGTATTTTTGTTTTTGTTTTTATGCTGACAAGGTTTCTGCTTGGGAATTATTTCAAAACATTTGCTGTTGTCCCTTGCAGAAAAGGTTTCCCAGAAAACCACGCAGATATTATTTACTGGCGGAACAAATCCAAACAATATAGTACCAAATTTTTTGTAATTTTCAGACCATAGTGCATTTATACATACTTCCAATTCAGCAAATACAATACTTTCATATTCATCAGATATTCAATAACTAAGCCCTCTTTTATGCCATACGTAAAATATTCTGTTATATGTAGGATGTATGTGGTAGTAAATATTACGTATACATACGCAGTTCCGCAAATAAAAATAATAAAACAAAGTTATTTATACTTGAGTATCAGCACATTTACTCATCCTTATGTTATATATTTTTCAATGTATACATATATATACATAGGTACATACATACATATAGTGATTGATGATAAGCCTTTTTTCGTTTTATTTCAGTTCTAGGGCTTCTTCTTTGTTTCAGCTTATTTTTTGATAAAAAAAAATATAAAAATATATCCTGTTAATTCCTATACTCATGCACACATGCGTTCAAATAGGAGTGGTAAAATAATTTTATAGTTATTTTGTACATGATAGCATTAAGCCTACTTTAGTTATTTAAGTTTATACTTGTACCTCCCATTTTGTTACTGTTATTTCTGATTTTGATACAAAAATCATTATAAATGATCATTTAGACATTTGTAATGCCATCACATTCACCAAAAAAAAAAGGAAACACTACAATGCAAACACATGATTCCCACAAAAATGATTCGCACACGGTTTCCCTTTCCACACACACACACACACACTCATAAATATATACATATGAATTTATATCCTCTTTTGAGTGTTTTTAATGTTTTTATCTTCTACTGTGTTATCATTATTTTATTACTGTTATTATTGTTATTTAATACGAAATTTTCTTTCACTAACATTTTGTTGTTGGCAGCATATAAAAAAATGAGTCAAATGTGAAGTAAATCTTTATTAAAAATGGTTTTTTACATGGCAGATTATTTTTTCAAAAACAAAAACGGATTTATATGCATGTCGCTTTGAAAATCATAATTAATTATGACATAACTTGTTTGTTACTGAATAAAACTTTAATAACATGATTGTTAATTTTTGAAAAATAAAACAAAACACATAAAATTACGTAAAAATGTTAAAAATTTTGTTTTAAAAATATCGTATTGCAACAACAAAAAATTGAATTAATATCCGAAAGGCTTTAAAGTTTTGTAGTCATCACCATAAACTTTCCTAAGAGAACTTGGAATAATTAATATTTATTTACTGTTTAATTGCTCTGTTAAAACACTACATTCGACCATTTACGTCAAAAGAAATGGATTTGGGATTTAGCCCTGCTACATCTTGGACACACAGGAACTAAACGGAAAAATAGTACAACTCCCCAAACGAGGAATTGACTAGCTAAATGAGATCAAACGAAGCTATTGCTATTTCTAATATAAAAATAAAGGCGGCGGTTCAAACAGCGAAATATCAGCATGGAGTTATGCAACGGAGTTCAACAGATTGATGAGCTATACACACAAGCTGAAACTTGCAGAGTAAACTGGCTTAAAATGGCAGAAGGCAGCTCATGTAAGAACGGAATGGTGCAGTAAATCCATGGAAAATCACAGAAACAAGCAACAACAGTAATGCCTAATGAACGCCAGGCAGCCCATCGGAAATATTAAATAACACAAAGACCACACGAAAAGAAAATATTGGACGGCAAACTGCTGCAGACTTTCTCCAGAGAAGTGCAACAAAGAACTCGACACAATTTACAATTTATTTATACAATTTATAAATAAAAACAACGGCTACAAATAAACTGCTTAGACAATACACACTAAAAATAGGAATAATGACGACAAACAGAAAATTGATACAATACAACGATACACATTTACTTATAAAAGACCAAAGAAGTGAGTAAATTACAGCATTACATACCAGCAATACTGTGAAACATAATCTCGAGGCATCAACAGAAGTAAATGACAAATTTAATTCCAGCGGAGTATACTGACTTACTCATACTTGTAAAAATACTTATAAAAGACAAGCTAGACGAACACTAAAAACAAAATTTGCAGAACACATACCCTCGTATACTCCCCCCGGGGGCACATTTGTTAGTCTTTATGGATTACTTAACCATATAGACTTATGCTGCTGGGGGTATGACGTGATAAGATTTACATCTGCACCTGGCCGTGCGCGTTAATCAGATAGTGGATCATTACCACTGTGGATGAAATGTAGCGTCATCATCGCCCTAGATATATCCTATATCCTCCGGCCACTCCTAGTTGCAACTTCAAAAGCCCGGAGTAGGCCGCAGCCTTTACTCCTTGCTGAAGAGTTGTAGACTATCCAACTCCTGGTCCAGAGCACATGAAGCTTAATATAATTAAATACACGACGGCATTCATACTCACTGGAGCTGAGCAATTCGTTGTGTCCATTGTGAATGGTTCGACCCACAAACACAAATGAGGGCCTCGAAACACACAGCCACCATGATACTCCCGAAGGGCCTACCTAAATAATCAGTCAGAGAACAGCTAAATGCCTAAAGAAACAAATAGCGGAACTCTTGGGCTTTACTGATTCCCGTGGAAATAAAGTGGATTTTTCAGTTGGCTCCTGCTAGCCTTGAAGGGGAGTGGGCTCCATTTTACCCCGCAAGTCACAAGTCTAGAATTGTTGTTTGTTCCATAAAGACTTATAATGTGCCCCCGGGGGAGCTGCTGGGGGTATAAGGGACCCCAGTCCCCTGAAAGCAGCAGGGGTCAACTGGAAGCTCCACGATATTTCCACGGGAATCAGTAAGCCCCAAAGTTTCGCTAATTGTCTCTTTAGCCTTTTAGCTATTTCTTTGACTGATTATTGAGGTTGGCCCTTCGGGAGTATCGTGGTGGTTGTGGTTTCGCGGACCTCGCATGAATTTGATATAGGAGACCAGGATCATCTCATCTTTAATAACACCAACGGGTGTTTGATCCGGATCATAGTCATGCTAGTCATGTATTCTGGACCAGGAGTTGGATAGTCTCCAGCTCTTCAGCAAGAAATAGTGGCTTGCAACCCTGCTTTGGAACCGCTGAAATTGCAATTAGGAATGACCTGTTGCTAGAATTAGTCCTCAGCTTCCTAGGGCGTGAATGACGTTGCTTTACATTTCAGTGGTTTGACCACCATCTGATTAAGTCTTACGGCCAGGTGCAAAAGTAAATTTTATCACGAAATACCCTCGTACAAATGAAAAAGAGAAGACTCTAACTATACATTACACCTTGACACTCAAGGACACGTACCAAGCAAAATGTATAACATTACTACATCCTAGCAGAAAAGGACGAAGACATTCTTTGAAACGTGGAAATCTACAACAAAAGGACTTTTCACACCACTAAAACTATTCATGTACTCTATCAGACGGACACACCTACCCAGCAAATAAAAGAAGACGGAAACATTAAATTAGCCCCGCGTATATGCAAATCTACCTGTATGAGTAGATACTCTCCTAATAAATGAACGACATAACTCATGAGTATTTACACTAACAGCACTATCTAGAAACGCGGCTTGAAAATGATGTCATCACATATAAAGTGCTTGCTGATCATAACGAACAAACAGTCAGTAAGCTTTTCCCCTAGAGAATGACAATAGGGAAAAATGAAACCCCTACGCAAGGAAAACCAAACGGAGGGCTCAACACACGAAACAGGGCCCAGGAAACAAGGACAAAAAGCAGATCAACAAATAGAAAAGCAGAGGCTATAATAGCCAAACCACACGAGGGAAAGGAAATAAGGAAAATGATGTGAAAACGATTCGGAAAACGAGAACAGGTTCTCTTTAAGCGGAACTGGAAAGGCAGGAATAAATAAACCCTGAATTATTCCTTAAGGAATCTGTCGACATTCGAAACATAATGCCAAAGATCACAGTGCAAATTCCGGATCTGGATATCCTCACCATACCCGCGGAAGTTTAGAAATTTATTCGAAGAACGACGCAAAATTACGGTGAACCTAAAGTTCTTAGAATCACGAAATCTAATAGCAGAGCATTCATCAGAGCCTGTCTGTCTGAAGAACTGCTAAAAATAGTGTATATCAAGATTGGATTGTGTTGGAAAATAATGAGGAAGTACGAAAACGTAAAAAGGTATTTCAGATCTTTGGGCGCATGACACGAATAGTGGAATTGTAAAAGACCTGACAGGAGAAGTCGAGGAATATGCACCCGTTGCGGAGAAGGCATATACGAATGAATGCATGTATGAACCAATCGAAATGCTGCCTCACTAATCGAAATGCTGCCTCTATACAGAAGTGGAACACAGTCAGATGAATCACCAAGCAGGTGCGATAAAATGTTATGTGGCATTGAAGATTGTAAAATCGAAATGAGGATACTACAGGCCAATGTGATAAACAGATAAACATATAAAGATGTAAAATTAAGTATGAAGAATAAATTTATTAGATGTTTTCAGAGAGCCTGCGATTCTGATAGTTATGGTGTTATTTTGAAATTTGTAAAGTGTATGTGTTGCTATATCACGAATAAGGATAAAGACCAAAAATTCGATTAGAGAACCTTTATTAATCTAATTTAATGAATTGCTTAAGTATACAATTTAGTGCATCTAAAGTTGTACACAATGCTCTTTTTATCCGATTCAATCCTACATAATATCATCAGTTTTTCAACTTGCAGTGTTTTGGATACTCTCACTGAGTTAATTACTGTTTTTAATTTTTATTTATTAAAATTTGCTTGTGCCTTTTAACCTTTGAATAACTGAAGTCAACTTGAATGCTAAATGCATATGAGATTAGTAGATTAACTTATCAAGTGTACTTATTGTCACTTAGGTTAGAAAATAGTGACACAATTTTCAGCCACCACACAAGAAAACAACAATTCGCAATCAAGGTTAATACAATGTATTACTGATGATAGTGGTAGTGATGATGCCACCACATGCAAAGGACACGCCAGTTAATAAACCTTCAAACATCAAAGAAAGGAATGTAGCAAACAGCATAACAATTGGCATTTTAATGGATAAAACCCCATCAGCTATAGAAAACAATATTTAGTGCCAGCAACAGTGATAATGACTATGGCAATGAAACAACATAAACAAAAAGAAAACAAGAAAAATATTGTTTGAAGTAAATGAGGAAATACTCATAGCAATTTTCTCGGTACCATTGAAAAGTCATACATAAAGAAGTTTTCGAAAACAAGATTTGTTTGTGCATGTATGCTTTGTATTTGACTGTGAATTTGAAAGTGTAAGTGCAACATCATCAGTATAAAAGAACTTGAAATAAAGCGTGTGATGAATGTCACTCACTTCTGAACTTTGTTTTTATTTTTTCAACAACAGCTAAAAGCCACTCATCCAGAAGGTGTACAGATTCAAAAGGGCTTTTCGGTCGAATAAAATTGCATTTGTTAATGTAAGAAGAGAAATTGTATGTGATGATTTTGAAGTAGATGTTTATGTGGCTGCAAATTGCGTGGTTGCAAAGACAATGCATTACAAAAACAAAAAAGTGTTCAAGTGCATACAATAATGACAATAATAGCTGGAATTTAAATCATTGGTTTAGCATTAGTGATGTTAATACATATTATAGAAATTAATCGAATACAATTTTAATGTGCTACAAAAACTTTAATTATCTATAATATAAAAATAAGTTGGGTTTTCCTTCCTGACGCTATAACTTCAGAAAGCACGAACCGATTTCCACGGTTTTGCATTCGTTGGAAAGATCTCCAAGGCTCCGTGAGGTTTATAGCATAGAAAATTCAGGAAAATAGGTAAAATCATTTTTCAGATACAGCGCCATCTCTGATATATAGCGTGTACTACAACGGCACCAGTACGTGGTGTGTGAGTATCTCTCACGAAAATAAGATGTAGATGACTCCGTGCGTTAGGTCGCATGTGTACTATTCATCCTAGAAATGATGAATGTTTTTATTTGCGAATGCTGTTGGTAAATCATATGCGCATTTGAAAACTGTGAATGGCCACCAATGCCAAACATATTGAGCAGCATGTCAACTATTGGGTTTGCTGGAGCACGATTCTTACTGGGATTTAATACCTGCGGGTTCAGTTGTTCCATCAAATGCGTGCTAAATACGAACACTGTTCACTATTATCATCACCACATGTTTCCCTTCACAACCATTTCAGTTATCGAACGAATAATCGCGACATGCAAATAACCGATGAAATATTTAATGAAGGATTGATTCTGATTGAGAATCAATGCTTGGCTATTGCAAACAAGCTACTGATTGAAGTAGGAATGATTGCGCCAAATCGATCGATGCACGATGCATTCAACCAAGAATTAAATCGAGAGCTGCAATACAATGTTGATACATTGCAGAAATTCGTTCGAAATAATGTGCCGTTGCTGAATGAACAGCAAAAACAAATATACGAAACATTTATGAAAGCGTTGGACAATAATACTGGTGGTCTATTCTTCCTGGACGCACCTGGAGGAACAGGGAGAAAAAAATTTGTCATTTCATTGATTTTGGCGACAATTCAATCAAGATGTGACATAGCTTTGGCGTTAGCATCATCTGGAATTGCAGCGACTCTTCTAAATAGCGGTCGTACTGCACATTCTGCGCTTAAGATGCCACTCAATTTAAACTCAATTGATACTCCAACATGCAATATTTCCTGATCCAGCCCCCCGGGGGCACATATATGGTCTTTATAGTACGTAGCAGCTATCTAGATCTGTGCAACTGGGGGAAAAAGGGAGCCCAGTCCCCTGAAGACAGGCAGGGAGTCAACTGGAAGCTCCACTTTATTTCCACGGGGATCAGTGAGCCGCAGAGTTTATTATTTGTCTTTTAGACATTTAATAGTTCTCTGGCTGATCATTGAGGTTGGCCCCTACATGGGAGTAACGTGGTGGTTGTGGTTTCGCGGCCCCATAACAGCATAATGGTTATTATAGTGGCCAGGATCATCTCGCTGTTAATGACACCCTAAGTGAATGCTCCAGTCCAGTGAGCATGCTAGACATGTGTTCTAGACAGGAGTTGAAACTCTCCAACTCTTTAGCAAGGTGTGGTGGTTTGCAGCCCTGCCCTGGAATCATTAAAGTTGCAACTAGGTGGTTCTGTTGCTTAGAATTATGTCTTCGGCTTCCTAGGATGCATGTATGACGTTCCAAATTATACAATTGTGGTTTGTCCACCATCTGATTAAGGCTACATAGCCAGGTGTGGATGTAAAACGAATAACACTATTTCCTGATCAAGTACAATGGGAAAATCGTTGATGCAATGCAAGCTCATTGTTTGGGATGAGTGCACAATGGCGCATAAGAAATCACTTGAAGCATTTAACTGCACGCTGAAGGATCTTCCACGAAATAACAACATTTTTGGCGAATTGATAAAATTGTTGGCAGGCGATTTCAGGCAGACGTTGCCAGTAGTTCTCCATGCCACACCTGCAGATGAATTTAATGCTTGCCTGAAGGCATCACCTTTGTGGAATAACGTAAAAAAATTATCGCTAACCACTCATATGAGAGTTCAACTTCAAAATGATCAAAGTGCTGCACAATTTTCCAAACAATTGTTAGCTGTTGGAAATGGAAAAGCCCCAGTTGATGCGACAGCTGGATAAATTATTCTTACCAACGACTTTTGCCGATTTGTAGACTCTCAATTAGCTCTTAATGAAAATGTTTTCCCAACCATTAGTGAGAATTATCAAAATTATGGTTGCTTAAGTCAACGAGCAATTCTCGTCGAAAAGAATAATGATGTACACACACTGAATTTCACCATTCAATCGCAAATCGATGGCGATTTGGTGACATTCAAATCCGTTGATTGCATAACAAATCCCGATGATGCAGTAAATTATCCAACGGAGGTTTAGAACTCTGTGGAGCTACCAGGATTTCCACCATATAACTTGCAACTCGAAGTTGGTTCAGTTATTATGATATTGCGTAATTTGAATCCACCGCGACTTTGCAATGGTACTCGAGTTGCGATGAAAAGACTTATGCCGAATTTGATTGAGACAACCATTGTTAACGGAAAGTATGTAGGTGAAAATGTAGGTATTACTGAATACCAATGATTCCTACAGATCTTCCGTTTGCAATTTCCGGTTCGCCTTGCGTTCGCAATGACAATTAACAAGTTGCAAGGCCAATCGGGATAAATTTAGAAAATCATTGTTTTTCACATGGGCACCTATACGTTGCGTGTTTATGAGTGGGAAAACCATCCGCTTTGTTTGTGTTAACGTCAGACCAAAAAATGTGGTTTATCAAAGAGCACTTCAATGAAACGGATAATTTGCGGACACCTATAACGCTTCGATTCAGTATTTACTTTGTATTCACTTTCATTTTCTACTTAGAAGAGTTCAACTAAATTCATTGAATTCATTTCTGTAATCGAAATGAATTCATTACTGTTGTGCAATGAAATAAAATTGTTCCATTTCAAATATAAAAGAAAAACAAAAATAATTTTTCTTCATCTTTTAATCCCCAAACGAAATGTTACAAAAAACGAAGCCATCTGGCGGCGATGGGTTTGCTAGTCCTGTCTAATTTTGAACCAACTTTGTGTATACAGCTACAGACTATTTTGCGTTTTGAGAAGAAAATAGAAACAAAAGACAATTTTGTAATGTTTGGTATTGCTCTGTGGTCTCCAGTGTATTGTAGTGGATCCATATTTTATTCGCAGTTTCGAAGTGGCGCAAATACTCGTACATTTTGCGTAACTATGGTTACAATTATTCTTATCCTCACCAGCAAAATCAGGGGTATATTTTTAGTTAAATATAATTTCTGCAAGGCCGCCAGCACAGCCTATCATGTCAGTGCTGTTTTTAGATATGCAATTATTATTCATTTAATGCATTATATTTCTGGCCGAAGGAAATAGGCACTTTTTTAAATTGTTTTTGGACTTCTTTCTTGACCCACGCTATTGCACTTTAGTTTTACATTTTTGCTCGGTCTTGTTGTGGTGTATTTTCTCCCTTTCTTCTTATTTAGTTCTTATAGATGTTTCCTATGGAATTTGGTTAAGCTAAGCACAGGCTGCTCTTCTTGCTTAGATAGATATCGGGTTATGTCACATTAAGATTTTACATATTTCGAGTTTCCATAAAACTTTTTTAAAAGTAAATTTTAATGTTAATAAGTTCAACCGTTTTTACAAAAGTGGAAAATATTAAAAGAAATTAATTAAGATAAAAATTAATTAAGTTATAATTAATTAATTAAGATATGCAAAAAGCTATGAACTTGTCTAATTTGAACATGAAAATATCTAAATATCTAACAAGAAAACTAATTTTAAAATATCTTCCATAAACACCTGATTGACCTGATTCAAAGACTAACTTATCATTTAAATTGTGTGACCATATTCTTGCACAATCAAACCTTCACAATTTGATGGCAATATCGATTTTAAAAATAAAATAAAAATGTTTCTTGAATAGTTTAACTTACCTTATTTAAATTGAGTTTATTTCTTCAAATAAACTTCACAACAATTAGTTTGAATTAGACAAAAAAAAACAAAAAACAACATTTTATTTCTTGTGTTGTATGTCAATTCGTGTCCTTCTAGTTCTAGGTCATATGAAAAAGTTGTTGGTGTCAGTTTGTGCTGAAAATGATAGACCCTCAATCGTTTAGGGCCTGCATTTTTGTTCACTAGATTGTAGTGTTAAATAGCTAGTTGTTAATGCACTCCGTCTACTATTTCAACCAGGCTATTTGCCCACAGCTAAAATATTTTCGTAAGGTTAACTTTTAAAGTGTAAAAGAAAATAAATTAGAGAAAAAAAATATATGATTCTAGTGATTAAATTTAGAGAAGTCCCCATTATAATAAATGAGTAATTTTTATTTCAAGCAAATAACTTTTGTATTTGCAATTCTATTGAAAAAAAAGAAATTATTTTAAAATGATTTCAAATATTTTTTATTACAAACCAAAATTGATTAGATTAAAAATATTATTGAATAATCTAAACGTATGTAGTTTTGAAGTATTATTAGTTTAGAAATCGTTTTTTTAAAAAAAACTTTGTTGTTTGTTAAAAAAATATTATATTTTTGTCATTAACCCGACATTGGGGGGGATGGGTCAAAATTACTTATAAATTTTCAAATTGTTTGTGGTTCTAAAAATACTCCCATCATCTCTAAGCTCTTCTCAGTAGCCGAAAATATTGAATCCCTCTTAATATTTTAAACTACAAGTCAGTTACTTTGAGTAACACGTGCTTAAATTTCAAAAAGATATTTACTATCATTTGAAAAGAGCTATAACGTCAGTACGCGTAGTATGACAGATGATACCGAACAGGATATGTCTGATAGTGAGGGCAATACGGGGCGTCTGCGGGGACGTGATAAGATTTACATCTGTACCTGGCCGTGGGCCCGAATCAGATGGTGGATCATTACCACTGTGGATGGTATGTAGCGCCATCCTCGCCCTAGAAGGTCTTCGGATACGTATATCCTACGGTCACTCCTAGTTGCAACTTTAAAAGCCCGGAGTAGGCCGCAGTCTTCACTCCTTGCTGAAGAGTCGGAGACTATCCGTCTCCTGATCCATAACGCATGAAGCTTAATATAATTAAGAACACGACGGCATTCATACTCACTCGACCTGGACCTTTATTGTGTTCATTGTGAATGATCCGACTCACAAACTCAAACGAGGGCCTCGAAACACACAGCCAGCACGATACTCTCGAAGGCCCTACCTTAATAATCAGACAGAGAACAGCTAAATGCCTAAAGAGACAAATAGCGGAACTCTGGGGCTCACTGATTCTCGTGGAAATATAGTGGATTGTCCAGTTGAATGCTACTAGCCTTGAAGGGGACTGGGCTCCCTTTTACCCCGCAAGACACAAGTCTAGATGGTTGTCGTAGGATCTATAAAGACATAATGTGCCCCCAAAAAGAGTGTCCGCCGGGAGTGTATACTACTTTGTTTGTTTATAATTCTTGATTATATGAACGAGAATGGATCTCAAATTGATAAATGTTTTATTTAAAAATGTCCGCCTTTGTTAGCATTACAAATGCGAGCACTTTTGAGCACATTTTTCATTACATTCTCACACATTTCATGCGGTATTTCATTAATTTTATCACGAATATTTTGTTTCAGTTGCTTAAGCTTTTTTGGTTTGTTTTTGCTTTTTAGATATCCTCACAGAAGCAAGTCAGGAGTAGGCAAATCAGGCGACCATGGAGGCCAATCAACATCACCATTATTTTAAATAACTTGTTGTGGAACGAAGTCTGGCAGTAATCCCATTGTCATCCGGCTGTATGCGATGTAGCACCGTTTTTTTGATACCATATGTTAACCAAGCCCAAAGCATGCAGTTGTGGCGTTAAAAAGTGTTTACCAATCAGTTACCGTTACGCCGTTTTCATTTTCATTAGTGGCAGCAAAGTTGACTGTTGATAATTTGAGGGTTTCCCATTCCCCATTCCTGTTTATTTTCATATCCCTTCAAATTAAAACGTGTCTCGTTACTCATTCTGATTTTTCATAAAATTCGGGATTGTCATGGGCGAGCTGATATTGTGGAAGAAGCTCTTGTGTCAACTGAATCTTATATGGAAACAAATGCAAAACCTTGTGCAAAATTGTCGCCAAAGTTGCTATTTGAAGAGCAAGCTCCTGAGCACAGTGTCGAATTGAGGCTGATAGATTATTTTGAACACTTTCTTGAGCAGCAGTAATGTTTTCAGCCAATTTTGCAGTACCTTATGGTCCATACTTGGGCCTGCCACCTACAGATCCTCTTTCTTCGAAATCATTCACTACACGATAGTAGTCGTCTTGTTGGCAAAATTTCACTGGGCAGATATGTCAACAAGCAAAATTGCCGCATTTGGGCTTCTGAAAATCCTAGAGCGGTTATTGAGAAGCATGCTGAACGTGTCACTGGTCTGGAGGCGTGATTGGGTCATTTATTTCAAGATGAGGCTGGAAATCAGGTAACGGTTAATGGATCACGCTATCGCGAGATGCTAACAACTCAATATTGGTCTATTATTCCCGATCGCATAAATTCACGACAATGAGCAGTTAAGTGGCCAGCCAAATCGTCCGATTTAACAGCAATGGACTATTTTTTGTGGAGCTATTAAATGTAGTATCAGACCAATAATTGTTTTAACTAAAGGAATTTTTAATCCAACGTTAAAGTTAAAAAAACTTTCACCACCTGTTTCATCTATTCTCTATCCCTTTCCTAAAGAATGTAGCACGGTACTTTAGTAAATACGCATTGTTGTCTGAAGTGCTACTTCTCTTAAAAAATAACAAAAAAAAAACGAAACTTGAATAAATAAAATACCATTGAATTTATAATTAATATTTATTAATAATATAATTAATTTTATAATATAATACATTTAACATTTTAAGAAAAATCAATATGCTTATAAAATTGATGAAACACAGTACAAATTCTCAAAAGCGGGTCAGAGTTAGCATAATTTGATCTGAACGCTTTAATTAGCCGTGGACTAAAATAACGCGTTGGACGAAACTCTAAACAGACATTTTCCTTTATAAAATTTCAAACAAAGGTGAGAGAAAATTAACATTATTCTTTGGCTTTTTAGAGTTGGCACCTTTATTGGAGTAAGACTACTAGTGTAGGATGGTAGCATTAAGGGATTTTACTGTAAAACTAAGAGACAAAATGACAAGAACCGACTCTATGCTATTACCATGGACTTATACGGAGCCAATCGAATCGATTTCAGCCTTAAAACACAAAATACGTAATGTGATTAAAACTTTGATGACAGAATCGACATCTGTCAGCCTGCCAGATATCATTTTTCATTTATAATTGCCGAACTTTCGTATTGGTAATGCAATAGATATTTGAATCATCTTGGTCAAAATTTTTTGTTTTATTTCATTTGAGAAAACCCCTTTATAAATGCCATTCAGCCTAAAATATATTCACTACTTGTCACTGCGCTAACTGATAGGCACTCCCTTGCAAGGTCAACATAAATGTTAAATTCTATTAGCTAGAAAAAATTAGAAATAAAGATCTACTAACAAGCAGATTCAGCTAAAATAAGATAGCACACATTATGTAGGGATACCCAGAATTTGCAAGTGAATTAGAGTCATTGGATGTAGATTATCGTGAACGACTAACTTTGGAAATAATGAAGGACTTCGTCGTTAAATAGTTTACAAAAAATAAATATGTAATACGGTGATATCATGGTGAGCAGGTAGGTCGATATTACTGTTGGAACTTTTTGCTTATAATTACGTAACGAAAGGGTGTTCAAAAATTTTTAATATTTTCCCACATGTCATAAATAAAAAAACTAAGTAAAATGTTTTGTCGCCTACTGTACAATTATAGTGACACAAAAATGAATAAATTTAGTTGTACCAAAGTACTATTAAATGTGTATGTGTGATTGCAAGTAGCGACTTAAATTAAAATATGTATTCGTGTGTCTGCTTGTGTATTATTTTGGTACGTAAGTGTAAAGTTAGTAACAAATTGCTTTGCGTCAAGTGTCATGTAATTACAACACATGATTACTATTGCTATTGCTACAAATATCACTACTATAGATTCTCTAACAATAAATGTCAGTATTGTCTTGTGTGTGTGTTAACTCGTATGAGTGTGTGTGTATGCTAACATGCATAACAACACGCACCAACATATGAAAACTCTTCATTGTTGACATCGTCATTGTTTCATTTCGGTGTCAATGTCTATACTTTAATATTTCACTTGCAGTAGTTACTGTTGCTGTTATGTTTTTTTTTTGTTTATAATATTGCTGTTGTTGTTGTTGTTGTTGCTTTTTTAGCCAGCGAACTTTTAGTTTATAAAGAGCACAGCATTGTAATTATTTTAGTTATTGTTGTTTTTCTTACTTTTTGTTTGCCTTCTTTATTTAACTTTTTTTTTATTTATGTCTTTCTTTACACATTTACCTCTAAGTTACAGAACAAATTTTACCGGTTGGTTACTTTTTGAGGTCTCGCAACATTTACTTGTCATATGGGAGTTATAATTCTTTTTCTTTATTTCTTTATTGGTGCTTTGGTTTTTGAAGTTTTTATTTTGATATACAGAAATTTGTTTCCTTCTAATTATATTTGGCGTTGTAAAGTGACAACAAAAGTTTTACAGCACTTTTATTTTGTGTTGGAATGTGTGGTTGTATCTCGTGCATACAACCAATATAATAATAAAGATTTGTCTATCAAGAGAGAAATCACAAAGCAGAATCGTGTAGGCCTCTAAGTTTTTTGTCAAATGTCTCTAAGCTGTTTTAAAAAAAATATTAATAAATATGTTGGATCTGTATTCTGAGATTCGGATTCAAAAGCAAACAGTATGATTCCAGAGACTACACAGTTTGGTAAATAGATAAATGTGGTCCAAAGAAAGCTCTCAGGGAAATTTTTATAATGTTCAGCGCTGTTTATTTTCTAAAGCTTTTGATATGCTACGACAAGTCTTGGTGCCATGTAAAAACAATAAAAACAAGCCGATTTTCCAGAGAGTTAGTATATGTATTTCGAACATACTAAATAGCATAACTTCTAAATATTTTGCTACAGTGGATGATTGATTTTAAGATATTTTTAATTAATATTGAAAATTTTCGACTTCCATATAAATTATAAATTTTTCAGAATTAATAATATAAATGACATTTTTATGAATCCATTATTGTTGTTAGCTTTTAAATTTTCATCCACTGTACATCAACTGAAATTGGTTAACATATAATTAAATGTGTTTGTAATGGTTTTTATTAAAACAAGTAGATCTTACTTATATTGTCTATTGGTGTTAAAGGTATCTTTTATTGTTCTAATTTTTTTAATGTATATCCCTTAGTAAAGTGTAAAGTTTGTAATACATAACCATTTTCTTTGCATAGCTTTAGTCATTCGTTTGCTACCCTACTATTAACTATATAACACTTATCCTTTTTTGTGTGTATGTGTTAAATGTCAGTTCAAGGGTTTGTGTGTTACGATAATATAAAATTAATGTTGTAATAATAGTTTGTTTAGTTTTAATGGGTTTTCACTTTGTCAGTTGTCTTGTGCTGTCATTTATTGTTAATTTTTTTATTTTCATTTATTAAAGAATGTATTCTAAGTATTTATTATGGCAACAGATAAATAAAATTTATAAAATTTGAATTGTTTGCTCTACATTTTTTTTGGGGAGAGTCGGGCTGTATAAGAAAATGGGAAGTTTGCATATTTCTGTAAAATTTTTAATTATTTTTTATTCTATAAGTCGATCTATCTACAGTTTAGTAAGCAAATAAATAATTTAAGTCCGCCTTAAGTTTACAAATATTTTAATTTATAGATTTTAATAGGAAAGGCAGTGTTCTTTGTAAATCAAATTGTTAAAAACTTTTTTCAAATTATATATTTTCTTGCTTAGAGTACATCCCTTGACGTTAATTTGTTTGTCCATTCTAATAACATTAATATGAGGTCGAATGTTATCCTGTTGAACTATAATAATAGTGATATTTTGTTATAGAAAAAAAAAAAACAGAACACACATTGAATTAAACCACAAGTGGCTGAATATTCCTCAAATTTGTTTTTTCAAAACAAATTTTACTGTTATTTTGGGATTAAGGGAATAAAGAATTACAAGGGAAAGACCTTACTAAATACTAATGTTTATTGTAATTAAAGTATAATAAAAAAAATATGTATATATGAACAGGAAATTTGTTTAAAAACTGTTTTCTTCATTAATCCCTTTAGGAAACAGAGTCATAACAAAAGGATTCAATTATATTAGATCTGACATGCTCTATTTCTACTTAGCTAAGATTGATTAATGAAGTTATTATTCGTTTCTTTATTCCACACTTGTTTGCTTTTCAATACTCTGTTTAAGGATCAGGTACTTGGACTCTTTACGGAGGATTTGTTAAAGAAAAAACTAAACAGCGTTTGAGGCTTAAGAGTTTGAGTTTAACAAAAATATTAAAACTTGAAGTTTTAGATTAAAAAACGCAGGATATCGGATGGGATTTAAACGTGCAAATTTTTTAAGTACACTTCAAAAATGTGTGCAACTACGCTTGCTGCTATACTAAATATATTAGAAGTAATAAATACCGAATTTGTTTTAAAGTTTGTACGAGAGTAAATCAATAAGTCTTGGTGCTCCTAGTTGATCTACAGTGTATTGAGTTGGAACCAAAGAAACCCAAATTCACTTATTTTCTTTTTCTTTTCCAAACGGTTGCCAAATATACAATATCTTCTTCATAAGCATTTCAAGCTAAATAGCAAAAAGCATTTAAATACTATTCATAATGGCTCCGTAAAAGTCAGGAATTTGATTAACTTGCATTTTACTGTCGTTATAGACAAAGTACTTATTAATTTTCATTTAAAGTTTACTATTATATGCACTCTAATAACAAGTATAAATATTAAGATTCAAACCCTTAAGTTTAATTCCGTAAACAATCTAATTGCTAATCGTACTTTTGTTGTTGTTATTATTGTTGTATTGTTATTTTTGTTGCAGTCTTAGAGGTTACAATTAACAATTTAAGAAACGTAACTATATAAAATGATCCATTATTTGTAAATTTTATAACTCGTTTAATTTATAATGGTTTATTCCTAGACTTAAAAAAAAACAAATTTGAGGAATATTCAGCCACTTGTGGCTTAGTTCAATGTATGTTCTGTTTTTTTTCCTTTAACAAAATATCACTATTATTGTAGTTTAACAGGATAATATTCGACCTCATATTAATGTTATTAGAGCCAAAAATCTTTTCAGACACTTTAGACAGTAGTGTTGTGTAAATAAAATAAGGTTAACCACAAGCTTCTAATAGGGAAAGTTGAAGTTATAGGATTCACAAGCAAATTACTTTGTGGATTAATTCATATCTTTCAAACAGAATAGAAACAGTGCATTTTAGCGCGCTTACTTCCAAAGAAATTATTATTCCTATTGTTTGGGTACGGTTTTCCGTCGACCCTCGTCAAATTTGGTTTGTGAACAAACCGGTTTCGGCTGTTTGGTTTGTTCACAAACCAAATTTGACGAGGGTCGACGGAAAACCGTACCGAAACAAAAGAAATTTTTACCCCGTCGGAGAATCCAAGCACATATCAAATTATTATTCCATTTAGTGCAGCGAAGGGTAGCCATCTGGATCCTTTATTATTTTCCTTGTTTATTAATGATCTATACAATGCCATTAAATACTCCAACGTATAATCGTCGCGCTGATCATATTCTCCTGCAAAAGGTGTTAGATGCATTCAGTTCCTGGTGTTATATTAACCTTACGGAGGTCAATCTTAAAAAGTGCAAATTCATGTGTTTCTTCCAAAGATGTCATAAAAACGTGCAATATATTTTAAGCGGCTACGAACTCGAGAAACTGAATGTAGTTTAAAAACTTGGTATTTTATAGGATGCTTAATCAAGTTTTGTACGGCATATTTCGTTGGCCACGTGTACAAAGCACATGCAGTTGTAGATTTATAAAACACTGGGCGAAGTAGTTTAGCGACCTATATGTCAAAAAACATCTTTATACCTATTAGTTAGACCTATTCTGAAATATTGCATGGTATCGATGCAAAAACAATTTTTCTTATTTTGTCTTCGAGTGGCTTACAATGAAATTCCATAATTCTACCATTCTACGCTAATAGAGTTGCTTTAATAAAGCTGCCAAAAGCCGAAGAATAATGTTAAATGTCAACTTTATTTCAAATTTAATAAAAAGAAATATCTGTTCAGATTTTTTGATTAGCAATATTTCATTTAATGTACCATTTCATTCTACGCGCTATATTAATTCTTTGATAATTAAAGTATTTATGTCAAATTATGCTAACTCTAAAAAATTTAAAAAAAATTTTACTGGGTTTAACAAATTTTATAAGCATATTGATTTTACTTTAAATGCTAATGCTGTTAAATGTCATTTAATATTATATTTGAATAACTAAATTTAAGTTTTATTTTATATTATATTCACTCTTATATTTACAGTTTTAATGTCTGTGGGGATTGTTGAATCCATAGACTAAATATAAAATAAATTAATACATTTTTTAGTAGTTTATATTAAGCACTAGATCTTTACTTTATAAAAAAATTTAGAACAATTTTAAAACTTTATAAACAATTTTTGTTTTAAATTTGTTAATCAACAAATTTTTTCATTTTTGATTAATTGTTTATCCTGAAGATGCCAACCACTGGTTTGGCGAAACTTTAAATAATAATAAAAAAAAAGTTTAAAATTTTTTTTTAATTATTTACAAAATAAAGACATAGTGATTAATAATAAACTACTAAAAAATATTAAAAAGGTCAATTAACTATAATTATTATATATAAATTAATAAATAGTAGGAAGTACTTTTGTAGAATCAAAATTTCCCTGTATTTGAGCTGTTGCTGTTTGGATTTTACTTATTTTGCTGTACTTAACTACCAAGTTACCGTAAATGTTTATTTTATTAAGCACTACGTCATTATTTAATAAAAAATTTTTAAAAACTTTATTTTTTATTATTTTTTAAGTATTTCGCCAAACCATTTGTTTTTTTTTTGTGTGTTTATCCTGATGATGCCAACTAATGGATTGGCAAAATATTAAAAAAATTATAAAAAATAAAGTTTTTAAAAATTTTTTATTAAATAATGACCTAGTGCCTAATAATTAACTACTAAAAAATATTAAAAAGGTCAAATAACTAATAACTAATTATTGTAAATGTTTATAAATATGTGCGATAGGAGCCAGCACGGCAGACACTACTAGTGCCATCACTGCTATAGCAGTATTTTAAGCATTTCGCACACTCGACCGGAAAGAAATAGATTAACTGACAACTTAACATTTTTAAATAGGGCAATGATACGTGATAAGGGTAGTTGGCCAGCAGTATTCGAAGGTTATAGTTATCAAGGTCCGAAATAGACAAGTATAAGAAGCTTATAATACTTAAATGCCCTGTAGCTTTTAAATATTATTTAATTTAAGTAAAGAATTAAAAAAAATAAAAACCTCGGATATATATCTTGCCATTATTTCTTTAACCATAACTTTTCAATAAATAAATTCAGCAGTCAAATTTTTCTTTAAAAAATATCTTGTCATAACCTTTTCCATAGTCATAGTTATCGAAAATATTTTTTAACAGTGAATTTTTATGTAATAATTTGTTTTTTTTATTTTATTTCATGTCATGATTTTCTTATAAAATTTTTAGTGGTAATAAATTGTTTGAGTTTGCTCCGCCAGCGAATGAACTAATGTTTTCCATTCCTCCTCTTAATGTCCCTCCCGTACTATGAGTATGTAATAACAGAAGGCTTAGTAATATTGTATTCACAATGAAAGCGCTCGCCATTTGCAAATAAACAGCCGGGAGAGACGTTAAGAGGAGGCATTGAAACCATAAATTTTAATAATCATAACTTTTCTATAGAAGAAATTCTTTCTTCATAATTTTTCTACCAAAGTATTTCACCATAATTTCCTATTTTATACATTTTTCAGTCATTCATATCTTCTGCTAACAAATATTACTATTACTGAAATATTTCATCAGTCAAAATTTTTCAATAACAAAATAATAATCAATCATAATTTTTGTAAAAAATTACACGTCATAACTTTTCTACAAAAAATCACAGCATTCACCATTTTTTTTTTATAAACAATTGCATCGGTCATCAGTTTTCTATTAAAAATTGTTTCAGCCAAAATTTTTCTTTAGGAAAGTTTTTTAGTAATGATATTTCTATAAGAAAATCTTGCCGGTCATAAAACTTCTGTAAAAAATATAGTGTTACAAAATTCCAAAAAATCATCAGTAATAATTTTCTAATAAAAGAATTCTATGTCATAGCCTTTGTTATGAAAATTTTCCGCAGTCACAATTTTTCTATAAAAAATATTTTATCATTCATCATTTTTATAAAGAAATTGTATATAATATTTTTTCTATAAAAAAATTTATCAGAAAAAATTTAGAATTACGATTCCTAAAAAAAGTACTATGATCTACATGGCTGTAGAAATTTTTCACTGATCTTCACTATTTCTTTATACTTTTATTTGGGTACGGTTTTCCGTCGACCTTTGTCAAATTTGGTTTGTGAACAAACCGGTTTCAGCCGTTTGCCATCTTCAGTGTTCTCTTCGTACTAATATAGTAGACTAAGTGAGTTACTAATAACGCAGTTCATTAAACAACCTGAACTTTGAAATTAACCAAAATTATATTTAAAGGCCTTAAATTTTGTTTGCTTTTTACCTTTACCTAAGTGTTTAGGCTTAGTCACGTACATAGATATTTAATCTATATAGATATTTCAAATCCGTAAGAAACCCTATCTAGAAAACACTGTGGCTTTCCTAAAGAAGTCTACTTCATTCCAAGCTGCAATTCTGACTGCTGTCATATTTTTTTTAACTGTTTATTTTCTTGCAACACAACTTTCGTTTTGCTGTTTTTATTCTTTCTCTTTAAATAATAAAATAGGTTCGTCTAGACATTTTTTTATAATACATTGTACCTCAATATGTCATTGTGTAATACCAAATGAAGGTAAAATATATGAAGGATTAAGATTGTGACCTTTTTGGTTATTTAGTTCGTTGCAGTCTTTGTTGAATAAATTCTTAAAAATTTTAAATTTTGTGTTCACTCCTTTGACATATGGAGCGTATGATTACTATTAATTAAAGTGTTAATAATACGCCTGCGTGAACACACACATAATTATAAATACGCGATTTATTTATTATTAATACGTGTATGATTTTGAATATTAATTAAAAATAATTAAAGGATTTGAATTAATTAAATTTCTTACTAATTGTTGTGTATTAAAAAAAAAATCTACATGTGTAGATAAATTAATATCTGTGTTAAGATTTATTAAATACAATATTTGTCATTTTTCGACAAAGGATTTCATGTAATATTTGATTTATAATATTATTTACATTTGCACATATATTAAAAAGTTTTCCTAATAAATAGTTATTTAAATATTTTATAATATTTTTTAATTAAATAATATATGATTGAAATTAAATGAAAAATTTGCCATATATTGACAAAGAATGTCAAACGATATTTGATTTATTATGTTATTAACATGTAGTTCTTGCAAAATTATTTGTATTATTTACCGATTAAAGAAATTTTTCAGTAAATAATGATTTAAATATTTTTAATAATAATTCTTTGGAAAATAGTATATGATTATAATTATTATTTAAAAAAAACTAGAAATGGAATTATTTTAAAAATGTTGAAGCAGCGCTGGTGTTGCATTTTAGCCATTTTATTAAACTTAAATTCATTTTCAGCAAATCTTTCAGAAACCCATTTCCTAATATTGCGGTTTCTCTTCTTATAAGGAATTTAAAATTTGTGGCAGTTGTGGATGCCTATTAAGAAAACGAAATCAAGAAATTAGTAGAAAAATGAGAAGACATAATGGCAAAGAAAAGGCATTTAAAAGATCGAATAAGTTCGTGCTTTCCAGTAAAGAAAACCGACTTGTTAATTATTGTTTTTAACAAAGTTATCCAGGGGAAATCTTTTTATTTTTTAGCAAATTTTAAGATGAACTTGGCATTTTCTTATTGTTTTTTTTTTATTTGTTCTGCCAGTAAATGAAATATTGTTGTCATTCCCTTCGACGAAAACCGCCGTCAATGGCTGTTTTTGTTTGATACGAACAGCCAGCGCTTTCGTTCTTTTATTATGATCGTATTAACTCATTTAGATAAATTGTCGTGCCACCTGTCATTTTTAACGGGGCTAATTAAATCCTTTCATCTTTTGTTATTCGCCAGGTATGTGTGTCCGTCTAAGATTGTGTTACGCTTGTTAGAGTCTAGGTCGTATTTACCTGTTAGTTTTTATTGCCATATGATTTCAAGAATATCTAATCTTCGTCCTTTTTTGCTAGAATGTAGTAATTTCATACATTTATCTATTTGCTTTGGCGCATGCACGTGAGTGTCAAGGTGTAATGCAAAGTTGGTGTCTTCCCTTTTTCTCTTGTATTATTTTATGTGTTCTGTATATATTAATTTTCGTGTTTGTCCAGTTTGTCTTATATAAGCATGCCCACAGCTGAAAGTAAGTAATCCGCCGGAATTAAATTTTGCTAGCTTTTCCTGGCGATGTCTTGAAGTTAAGTTTTAAAGTTTTGCAATATTGTGACTAAACCTTCTTTGTGAAAAAGGCTAGTTAATTTATATATTTCTGGCCTCGTGTAGGTAAACGTTTGTTTTCGAGGTATATCGATTGTTAGTGTTATATTGGCTAAGCAATTTGCTAATAGCTGCGGTTTTGTAGCCTTTATTTTTAGTTCTAGTGTAAATTGTGACGAGTTCTTTGTTTTACTAATTTGAAGTGAGTAAGATTATCCAAGAATCCGAGAATCCAAGCACATATCGAAGTAAGATTATCTTAAGTCTATGTATCATATCTCTAAATGCTCGTGCTAAATGCTTTAGGTGCCCCTGTAGGCTAGTAGGTAGTGTACTAGCTTGTAAATATGGGGGTTGTGGGTTCGATTCCCAACGAAGACCTTGGTTTTTTTTCACTACAATAATAAAAATTGACTGTCGGTGGGGCTGCTCAGTGATGAAGGCGTAGTCACTGGTCGCTGTGCTGTCTTATATACGGCAGTTAGTTTCCGACTATCCTTCTTCTTTCACCACGTGCTTCCTAAAGAATGTAGCACGGTACTTGACTAAATAGGCATTGTTGCCTGAAGTGCTACTTCTCTTTAAAAAAAAAAAAAAAATCTCAAAATGCTGCTGGTTTATGCTGGTAACGTGGAGGGTAGTGTCCTTTGTAGTTGGTTTTCTATTAATGTCAAAGATACGAAAGTTAGTTCCGTTTGTTAGTGTGATGTCAATATTATTCAACATTCTGTCTTGTTATTTTTCCATTGTATATGTGATGTTGCTGTGGATTGTGCTTAAGTCCGCTAATATTTGTTTAGCGTTGTCTTATTCGAGGATGTCTATGATCTATACGTATCTATGGTAATGAGTTATTTGTGTGTTTTTCCATTAGTAGTTTTATGTGTAGTTATTCGAAATGAAAAGTGAAATTGGGTTTGCCATGCCGAGTCCGTCAGCTAATTTGTAAAAATGGTTAATAAATCTAAAGTTGTTCTGTTTTATTATCGTCTTTGCAATAGCTATAATATGGTTGTCGTATAAATTACCTAGTATGTTTCTTAGGATAACTAAGGCTTCTTGTGTTGATATTAAGGTATATAGCTTCTTGATTTCAAAGACAACGAGACACGTTTTTCGCTAAGCTTGATGTTCCTACTTAATTAAATATACTCCAAATGCCCTTAACTAAGAAAATAAAACAACAACTACTATGCGCGTGGCAATAATGCTATTGGTGAAAAACTTTTAAATAAATTTAATATTTAATAGATCAAAGGTTTGCAATAAATAGAAAAGTAAAACCATTATAATGATAACCTGATATGAATGTCACAATTTCTAGTAAGATAATCCATACGTTTAGCATGGTAGCGTATAGTTTTAATAAAGTTAATCTAACAGTTTAGGAGCTTAAAAATTGTTTTCTTCTTTTTTGTTTTACTGCATTCAAGCTTATCGAAAACGTATGGATTTGAGCGATACTTAGCTGCATATTGTAGACAAAAGTATATTCAATCTGGATACCAACAAAGACTTTAAACAAATTTTAATGACTTTATCAGCCTTATTGATCGACCAAGAAGTGAGTGGTTGACATTTAACAAGTATCATCAAGGATAAGAGTCACCTTTAAAAGAGATCCTAAACAGATGTGGCATAGTATCCCCACTAACTTTTTAACATTTTATCTTGTGTTAGCGAAATCTACATTAAGAAATCTACATTAGTTTGCGTTTCGTTATAGTTAAGATCTAATTAGGTGCGATCTGTTATACTTTGTAATTTAAATTAAGCTCCTATAACTGTGTAGTGTGACTGATGGTTAAATGTCATCATCACATTACTACTGTAATAAAACATTGTTAATTGTCAACGCATACAGTTTAAATAAGCAACAGATTAGTGGTCTGTAAAAAAGGACAACAATCAGCACGTTTCATATTGCAAACAAAATATTTATATTAAATAGTTATAATTTTAAATAAATTTTTTAAAAAATCAACAATATGAATAAGATCATATTACGATATGTTTCTCATATACATATCTAAGGCTTTATAAGAATTTTTAATATATTAATATATTATGCTAAGTATAGATATAAAAGGTTGCATGTCATATCGAAAAGTACTCAAGCAAATAGTACATAAGCAGAGCAATTGTTAAAGAACAAACATTCAATAAAGACAAGTCGTAGGAGTTTCAATAGCGGAGTTCTAAGAAAGAACAAAGTGAAATTACTTTAAATAAAATTGAGTCAATATATTACAACTGCCAATATATAACATTCATGTTTAAAACATTATAAAATATTACAAATATATAAAAAATCTAATGTATGTAAATGTATGTACTCTTTTTTCAACAAATTTTACTTTTATAAAAAAATACTTTTTGCAACTGAAATCGAGCCAAACCAAGAATCAAGAACATAAGTTTTCTCCTTGAAAGCTTTTGTATCCTTTAACGTGTATTTTTTTAAGTCTGCTATGTTTGGTGGTTTTTGTTCATTTTGTGAAGAAAACCCGTTATTAATTGTGTTCATCGTTTTAACGTAATAGAGAGTTGGGTTGGTTCATGAATTCATTAACTGCATTTAATTTTATATTTTTTTATGAAATTTAGCATTACAAAGTTATGCATCAGGAGTAGCAACAGCAGCAGCAGCATCGGTTACATTAAAAATAAATTTTTATTTTCACTTTAATTTATGAAAAGCTTAGGTTTGGTACAGTTCTATGCATAATATTATACGCTTATTCATACATAATTATATTTTCGTTTTTAGGACTGTAAGACTGCATCTTTTGCTTCTACCACTACATTTTCATATGCTGTATAATAAGTAGTATAATATTTTGCTGTGAAACCATTAAAAGGGTAGACGTTTTTTTCAATTTCTTTTCATTACTTTGTGAATGTGTTTTAAGGTTTTTTTTTACAATTTTTGTTCTTCCACATTTTGTTGTATATAATGGTAACATTATACATGAAGTACTTCATTATGGTAATATTTTTTTTTTTTGTATAAAATTTATTTAAATGTAGGTGGCTTAAAAGCTAAAATTACTTGTTTTTATAGTGGAAACTGCAGGTCAAAAGTTTTGCATTGTTTTTACTTGAACTCCCTGTTTATTATGAACTTAAGTAAATTTAAATTGTATCATAGACAAGTTGAATTTACCAAAAACGGCCAAGTTCGATTTTTTACAAACAAGTGTTTGTTATTTTTTAAAATTATTTATTATAAAATAATTTTATAATAATTTATTTTAAATTCTTTTATTGAAAAATAATAACAAAGCACTTTAGAGTATTAAATTAAATTAAAATATTTCAATATTTTAAATACCCACAAAATAAACGCGGTGGCAACTTTACCACTGTAACGCCTAAACGCTTTATAGCTTTATTATTTTGTTGTCTTTTGTTAAAGGTGTTTCAACTTGAATTAATTTCATTTGCCCAGTAAGTGGTGATTATAAAGCTGTTTCAAGCAGTTCTTGTGCTCACTTCTTGTTTTATTCTAGTTAACCTCCAATTTAGTTTTAGTTTAAGCTCGGCTTAATTCAGGGTTAAAGAAAGCACTTGATAAGATGGTTTCGCTAAAATTTGCGCCAGATCATCTGAGTTATTTTTTATTTAATTATTTATCTATATTTGGTCTATGGACTCAACATCCCTGCAGATATTAAAACAGTAAACAACATAGTATGTAAAACTTAAATTATATTATTTAAATATAAAAGTAGATAAAATTTAACAGCATTAAGATTTAACGAAAAATCAATATGCTTATTGAATTTATAAAACTCAGTATAAATTCATAAAAATGGGTAAGAGTTAGCCAAATTGGTTCTAAACTATTTAATACCAGTGGATGAAAATAGTGCGTAGAACGAAATAGAACAATAAATGAAATATTGCTAATCAAATCTGAACAGACATTTCCGCTTACTAAATTTAATACACAGGTGACATTTAACATTATCCTTCAGATTTTTAGAGTCGGTAGCTTTATTAGAGCAACGCTATTAGTGTAGAATGGTAGAATTAAGGGATTCCATTTAAGCCTCTCGAAGACAAAACAACAAGAACAGCTTTTGCACCGATTCCACATTATTGAGGGATATTCCAGAATTCTATTCCACAATAGAAATTTCTTATTCAGCCTTTTATGAATCCAAGAACCGCATGTACTTTGTTAGTGGTCAACGAAATTTAATTTATAAAAGTTTATTTAATTTAGCATCCAGTTGTCTCCCTTCGTGTTATTGCGTTCGTCACTTTCTGTCTTTTTTGCCTGCATCTCTCTCTCCATTTTCATTTGTCTCTTTTTACCTAATATGTCGTCCCTTTTTCATTCGTCTTCTTTCCTAACTAAATCCTTTTACGATCATGCTTGTTGTCCGTTTTTGCTTATGTGTGAACCTATTGGGGTTTTTTCTTTTTCTTTTTTTTTCTTTTTCCCTCCTTTATGTGACATAATAATCTGTAATTGTACGTTTATGATGTTCTTTATTGCCTTGGTCTTGCGCACCTGCGTAACGTTTTTGTGCTGGTGTAGTGTTTGTTTTCTGTAAAAATGTTTCAACGGTTCAAATATTGTGTCCGAAGCAGTGTTTATTTGGTCATTTATTATTCGTCCGTCAAATGTTTTTTTTCGTATATTTCCATGTTTTCCAATACATTTAGTCTCCTTACTTTGTGCTGTGTGTGAAGCAGTTTAACCGTTGTCTTAATATGTCCTGGTGTACATTTGTTGTTAAATATATGGTTCGCAAAGTTTGATTCTGGAGTTGATTTTGTTTCTCGTAGTTTTTTGTTATAGTCTCTAATGTGTTCCCTAAATCTGGTCTTAATTTGTCGTCCTGTTTGCCCGATGTAGCTATAATGGCATGTACAAGTTAATTTGTACACTCCTCGTCTGTCCAGTATATTTGCCCCGGTTGTTTTATACCGTAGTATTCTGCCTAGGTTGTTCCCTGTCCCGAATGCGGTATTGATGTTGTGTCCTGCAAAGAATCTCGCCAGTTTGTACGTTGATGTTCCCATATATGTTAATGTAGCATATTTTTCTCCTTCCTTCTCCTGTTCTTTGTTTGTTCCAATTTGTTTCTTGATAATATCTACAAGGCGCTTTTTGTATCCGTTGTTTTCCGCTATGGTGTATATTGCTTCCATTTCCTTCATATACATTTGCCGTGTTAGTGATGTTCTCTCGAGTCATGTTATTAACTGCCTGATTGCTGCGTTTTTGTGTTGCTGGGGATGATTTGATGAGTTGTGTATTATTGTGTCCGTTGCTGTTGGTTTCCTGTATATTCCATATCCGATTCCGTTCGAGATTATGTTCCTCTTGATCGTTAGGTCCAGATAATTTATCCTCCCCTCCTCTTCCTTTTCCATTGTAAATTTTATGTCCTTGTGTCCTCCATTCAAGTAATCCAGAATTTGCCCCCCGTTATCCCCCTCCAGTACACATATCATGTCGTCGACATCTCTATCTATCCTACCTCACACAAGAGGAAACAAAAAATGCTTTGGAAGCATGTGTGTGAAAGCGAACTTTTTGAGTTCTGTTTGACAGATAAGATTTAGTCCACAGAAGTAAATTGTTTGTGAATCCCATAAGGTTAAGTTTTCTTATCAAAAGTTTGTGGTTGACCTTATCAAATGCCTTCATAAAGTCGTTGTAAATAACATCAGTTGGTTTTTGTTGAACAACTCTCCGATTGGCTAGTATTATTAATTTTAAAGGATTGGTAGCAGTTGAACAATCCTTTGTAAAACCATACTAAGCAGGAATCATTATAGACTATACTTTATAGATAAGTTGATCAATAATAAGGTGATCAGTATAGTGACATTATTCCTATAACTAGATTGAAATAATGGAATGCCAAAAGAATCCTCCCATATTTTAGGAAAATAACCAAATTTCAATTATATTTGGAAGATTATTGTAAAAAGTTTTGCCAGTGATATTTTTTTAAATTATAACTCGAAATAAAGTTAGGGTTGTGCTTAACGTTGATGTTATAATAGTTTAACTCTATATAACTTTTACTTTAGTTTGGGTTTGGTTTAGATTCACTCCGGGAGAGCTTCATTTTTAGTTTAGCTGTGGTTGATATATTTTTAATATCATTTAGGTTTTTTGAAAGAAAATAACCCTTTTTTAAAAAAATTTTGAAAGAATTAGAAATTAAGGTAAATAAAGAAAAAACGGGTGCATACAATATTGATTCGAATTATTAATTGAATAATACCTATAGTACTCGTATAGCAAAAAGTTGTTAAAAATATTTACATATATATTCTTATTCAAGTTAAACTATCAATTATACTTTAAATGCTTTAAGTAAGTCTAAATGGCTCTATAGAATTAAATTATGTTACACTGACATTATTTCAGACTTCTGAGTCTTCAGAAGATATTCAAAGTTGCCAAAATAAAACTCTATGAATGAGCATTGCAGCCTTTGAGTATATAAGATTTTTAAATCTCCATAAACAGTTATATGTTCCACTAGCTAAAACCGAAATTAAACAACAATATACGAATGTATATTAGCAAAATTGTAACATAAATGAAATCCACTAGCCTGCTATAAACCTAACGACTAAGAGAGATGAATGATAACGTTTTAAGTCTATAATAAGTTCATGTGTTTTTCAGTTCTAGGGCAGCTCCGCAGCAACTTTATTTATTATTAGTTAATCTTACTTTCATATCTCGTTCTATTAACTAAAGATGTATTTTAGTTTCAATTTAGTTCTTCTTTAATTATAAAAAGATATTTGATTGATCAACTTACGGTTTGATTTTAGTTTAAAATACATTAGTTCTAGAGATGTTCTATTAGTGCAGTGTTAGTTTCGATTAGTTAATGTGCAGTTCCGGTTCGAATGAAATTTTATTCCACATGAGAATTAGGCTAAATTCGTCTTACCATGGACTATTCAAATCTTACCTGAAGACAAAAAAATAAGCTGCTTAGTATGCCAGACATGAAAGCAGTAGTATACTCAGGGCAGGTTTATTATCTTGGTTTGTATATATAAGTCTAGTATAAGCAATTCGAACCGAGTAGACATAACCACACCTACTTTCAAGCAACCAAAATATAACTCAAGAGGATATCTAAACTCAAATAATACTACACTAACCCTGAAAAGGTATACCTAGGTTTTTGTATCACACTCCATGTTGTGTTAATTTATTTTTTATAAAAAGGACTTTTTTCTTCTCTTCTCTAACTTTAATCCAACTTGTTCATTAACTACTTTTATTCATATTATAAATTGTGGCTTAGACATTAAATGACCCTTTTTATTTTTTCGCTTGAAAACTTAAACATGAATAAAATAAGTATTTAAAACAAGGACAAAAAAAAAGGAACAACTCAACACGACTACTCAACACAATACTGAACATTATGGTATGAGTATTTACACAGTAAACGCATCAAGTTTTCATTTAATCTGCCAACCATAGAGTCTTAAGGTGGGTACACAAATTAAAAGGTTTAAATTAAAAATAATAAAAAAAAAATTTTCATAAATGTTTTTAACTTAACTCCATTCATAATTTATATTAATACAAAAAAAGAAAAAAAAAAATCAACAACAACAAGAGCAACAACATTAAATACTTTATTTTCTATATCCCTTGTATAAATATACATAGTCTTACACTCCCTTTTGCTACTTAGCTGAGTTTGGTAGATGGGGCGTTGATGTTACTGCTGTCAGGGTTTAGTAAGGATTTGCATAAAAAGGTAAATGTCAGCAGACATCGTCTAGTATAATTGCGGTGTAAATTTCTTAATACTGGATGTTGTATTTTAGCGTCGTTTCTTTTATTTATAAGATCGCTGTTTTTATATTCATTTTGTGTGCATTAACATTTGAATTTGTCTTAGTTGTTGCACCAGAAAAAAGTGTTTCCTTTAAACACAGACTACCGCAATGGTTACGTTTAAATGTAGAAATGTTTTATTAATGTCTTTAGGTTAAACGTTATTTTTTTTCTGTAAATAATTTTATGCATTTGCTTTTTTAAATCGCCGTGTTTTTTTTTTCAACTTATAGAAGTAATAAAGTAAATTATTTCTATTTACTTCTGCTAGATGATTTCTCAAGTATCTTGTTGTAATAGTAACACATTTATGTTTTCAAAACACTTCAAAGTTTTATTTTATAATGATAAACAGCAACGTATTTCGTTTTCAATTTTTATAGCTGCCTAAGTATTGTATGTGTGAACAACTTTTACCATTTTATCTACTTAAAATCGTTTCAGTTATATCTTTGCAATCGAGTTAATGATTAAACGCAACATAGTTTAACCTTTTGATGGATTATAAGTGTGCGAAAAAAAAATAGAATTATTGGGTTAATGGGAAGAGTTCCACCATTAAATTTAATACTATAAACATAACTTTCGATGAAAACCGCCGTAATTATTTATAACAGCATGACGAAAACACGTTTCCAAACGCATTGTTTCTATAATAAAAATTCATGAACATTGTTAAATATTAAAGGTCAATGTTTTAGGGAAAATGACATAATTTTATACTGCACCTCATGATTTACGAAGACAGCCGAAAGTTTTGAAAATGCTTTTGTTCATTTTAAAAATATTTTAGTATATTTTAATACATTTTGGTTATTTTTTTATATTTCAGTAGATTTTAATAGTTACCTTTATACCTTTTGTGAACATTTTGTTGTTACTGAGCTCTCTATTGCAAAATAAATAAAACCAGATATTAAAATTTTCAAATTAACTACAAGTTTATTTACTTTAACTACACACAAAGAAATATTTGTACGTTGGCACTACAGAACAATTAACTAAAGATGCAAGTCTTTACTTAACGAGGCTTATGTTTTAACTAACTTACTAACCACTCAGATGCTGTCTTTTATACTTGTCCGCTAGAGGTCTGGAATTTTCTACTACCTTTGTATCACATTTTGTTGCTATTATTTTATTCACTTAGTTTGTGTGTATTTTTGTTTTTATGCTGTCAAAATTTCTTCCTGGAATTTACTTTAAGATGTTTATTGCTGTCTTGCGTGCATAAGTTTTCTTAGAAAACTACGTAGTTGCATGTATAAGATTTTTATGCAGTTTGTACCTAGAAAGGTGTTGTTGTCTTGCGTGTATAAGTGTTCTTAGGAAACTACGCAGTTAGTAAACAGCATACCCAGTTATTTCGTTTACTTTATTTTTGTATATTTTAATGTGTTTTGATATACTTTAGTATATATTGGTATGTTTAAAAGCATTACAACATATTTTGTTATATTTTAATATATTGTTACGAATGTGTCTTGCTTAAGTTTTAAAATAAAATAATTAAGCAATAAAGCGAACTACTGGTTACAAACTGCGTAGAAGTTTATACACACCCAACTACAATTTGATATGCTGTTTACTAACTGCCTGGCATGCAAGAAAAAAAAAAATACATGTATGCTGTTTATCATTTAAACGCGCAAGCCAACAACTAATTTTACAACAAAAAACATACATGTTGTTTACCATCTGCGTGGTTTTCTAAGAAACCCTTTTTCTACAAAAGCAACAACAAATGTATTGAAATAAATCCCAAGCAGAAACCTTATCAGCATAAAAACAAAAACAACTATACACACCGACATACAGGCGCCTATACAACGAATAAACAACATACAACAACAAAATGCGCTCCAAAGGGAGTAGAAGATTCTTAAATCTTCTAGATTCTAATTGGACAAGTATAACTAGGGGTAGCGTCTGAGTGGATAATCAATCAGTGTAAAATTAAACCTCATCGAGTATAGATGTGCATTTTAAGTAAATTGTTCTGTGTCAACATTGTGTAGTTAAAATTAATAAAATTGTTATTAATTTAAAAATTCTAAAAACTGTTATTATTTATTTTGCAATAAAGAACTCACAACAAAACGTTTATAAAAAGTATAAACGTAACAATATTTTAGTATATTTTAATACATTTTAAAATATTTTAGTCCAGTTATGTAGAATTTAAATAATTTTCGACTGTGTTTTAACAACATTTAGTATATTTTAGTATATTTTAATGCGTTTTCGTAAATTTTAATATATTTTAGTATATTTTTTTTAATATTTAGGTATATTTATTTAAGTGTATTTAAATTAATAGATTTTAGTATGTTTAATATGTTTCAATATAGTAAAATTTAATACATGTGTGACTATATTTTGATATATTTTTTAATATTTGAGTATATTTCCATCCATTCTAGTAAATCAAAAACGGCATACTTTTGGAAATTTTGTAGAAATTAGTTCCAAACTTAATGAGAATTTGCAAAATAATAACTGCAAGTTAATGGATGGCCTTTGAGTTAGTTTAAACATTTATAATGCTTTAACGTAAGTTGCTGGGGTAGTCCTCAGGGCATGTTAAGTAGTACAAGTAAACACTTATTTTAATCTTTCCTACAAAATATCTTTATTCTATTAAAACAAGTACTCATATTTTATAATTTTTAGAACAAAATCAACCAGAACGTGCAGTACTTGAAAAATAATGACCTGAAACAGACTGACGCAAATTACCCATATGAAGTTTTTTCAACTTCGAGGTAGGATACTGAATGACCGTTGTTTCTTTCTTAAAAAATGGTTTGATTGAATGATAGTTAGTGTATTAGTTCTCAAAACGACTAGGACCCATGGCTATAATAACCAGTAGAAATACTACAAATGAAGTATTGAGACTAAAACTCGCACCAATACAAAACCAGTTTATACTCTTTCTCATTCTGGTTGATTCTCTTATACTAATCATATATATTTTTTCTTAAATTCTAATAATTAATAAGTTCATATGAGCACAGCAACCAATAATTCATTCAGAAAGATTAAAGACTATTCTTAATAATTCATGATTAATAATTCAGTAAAATAATAATAATTTTATAAAATAATAATAATTCGCTGAAATAATAATAATAATACTTTAATTTCAGAATCAAAACGTATTTCATTTCAATAATAAACAATAATCTTTTCATATTCAAAATAAGAAAAAAAAAAGAAAATTTGTGTGAAAATATGTAACGAAAAATGACTTCGTTATAATGCACTGCACTTTATTTAATTTGTGTATTTAAATTGACAATATATATTCTCAAAAGATACAGATATATTGTTACGATTATTCCTTTTAATAAGCCTTTTGCTATATTGAGTTAAATTAAACGATTTATTTACTTTCAATACACACAAAATAAGCACGATGGTAACTTTGTTGTCTCTACCCACTAATGACTCAACTTGCGGTTTTAAGCGGTTCTCGCAGATACAAGAATATTATCATTCAATTTAGGCACCTGTTTGACTGTATATGTTTTATTTTTGTTCTGTATTAGTTGTTTTTGTTTTCTGTTATTTATCTTATTTTGAAGAAATTCTTATAAGGGTGCTGTTATTGTCTTGGCTGTAGTAGATTTCTTAGAAAACTACACAGTTTGTAAAATGTCCCCGTAGGCTAGTAGGTAGTGTACTAGCTTGTCAATATGGGGGTTGTGGGTTCGATTCCGAACAAAGACCTTGGTTTTTTCACTACAAAAATAAAAATTGACTGTCGGTGGGGCTGCTCAGCGATGAAGGCATAGTCACTGGTCGCTGTGCTGTCTTTATATGGCAGTTAATTTTCGACTATTCTTTTACTTTCACCACCTGCACTTTTTTACTAATAATTATTTTCTTTTAAAACTTAGCAAATCGTTTTCGTATCAATGTTCTTGGAATAAAATAACTACTTTTGACAATGAGGTAAGTATTATTTTTACAATAATTTAATTGTTGTCGAAGGGCTATAATTAACAAATAATAAAAATCCTTTTTATGATTTAAAAAAAATAACATAATTAACCTAACGCTTTACATTTATATTACACTATTTACGTGTGAATGGTTGTCTTCGTAAATAATCAATTTTAAAATAAAATATAGAATAAAAAAAATTAAATGTAATAAAAAAGGAACGACATTAAAAAATACGTTTTTGATGGCATAAGTCGTTTTTATGAATTTGCACCTTATAACTCTACAAAAATTACAAAAAAAGCATTAGCAGCAGTAGCAACAAGATATAAGAAGTTAACGAATGTAAAAACTCAATTTTTATAATTACATTTTTACTCGCATATGTATGAATATTACAATAGAATGTTCTAGAAGAGTCACTAGCAAATATACTCTCTTATATATATTTTTTTTATATATTCAGAAAAGAAGCAAACACTCAATAAAAGATACGATAGACTACTACTGAATAATATAAATATACATTCCTGTTAAGTTTAAATGCGTAAGTAGATTATTGAAAATACCCACTTGATGTACGAATCAATAACCAACTTACGAGGCACTGAGAGAAATATTTTTTTTTTTTGTAATAGAAATGAATTACAGCTTTTATTAATGCTAGCGGGAGATACGTTATAATAATTCCTGCAAAGATGAAACTGATAGCCGGCAAGAAGAAGGTGATCCAATAAGAAATAAATGTTTTAATATACATTTTGTTTAAATTCCAATTTGCCATCAATTCATCGAATTGACGTCTGTAAATTTCTTATTTTAAATGTTGTCTGCTAGGCACTTATTTTCTGTAATTTTCTCGTAATTTAATGTAAGATAAGATCCTATTCCATAAATATATGGGAACTCCCTTTGATTACTGATTTTATTTCTATTCTAAAGTTTGATGCAAATTGAAGGAATAATTTTCAATTTCTTTTAAGCAGTTCTCTTCACACAGTTTTGTGACTTCGACCAATTTTCTGCTAAATATCGGATAAATATACACCTGCGAAAGAAAAGCACCGACATTGGATCGATCCTTATTAATTTTTGTTAGATTCAATATCCAATATTAAATGAATAATAAAAATTTAAGATTTTGACAGATTTCGAAATCAGCAAGTCTTCTGGTATCCGACGCTAGCTCGTCCATTAGCAGTACTTTTTAGCAAGTTGTATTATGACGATGAATTTGCAAAGTGTTGGAAGACTGCTAATGTGACGCCAATCTCCAAAAAGATTGCGGGTGACAACCCTGAAAATTACCGCCTAATTGGAATTTGTTCTGCACATTCCACAATTATGGAAAGTATGATAATTTAAGTTAGCTGCGATCCAACAGCTTACTTAGCGACCGACAGTATGATATCCATAGGGGGCGCTCTACAGGTAACTTAATGGCTGGCCTTTCAGAACAGTGTTGCAACTCAATACATCAATACGGAGAAAGTAAAGTTATGGCTCTAGATATTTCCAAGGAGCGTGACATTATGCACTTCATTCAAAACTTGTTGCTGTTGGTGTCGGTGATAATTTTTCCAGATTTATAACGAGTTTTCTCAGGGATCGCACTGTACGAGTTGTTATAAATTCAGGGGTACCGCAAGGCTCTGTTCTTTCTCCTACCCTATTAATTATTATTTTTAAGTGATCTTCTTTGTCCTTTATACTCTTTAGCAGATGATAGCACCATTTGCAATTCGTATTAATTCAGTATTACACCAAACCAGTTAAAGGTAAGTTTCAAACGCTAAAACATGAATAATGCGCCAAATTATTATCTCGCAACAATTGCCGAATGGGATTATGTGAATAATTTTAATCCCCATAAGACTCAATGTTGCATACTAACGCATATATATGTGTCCAGAAATGGTGCTACATCTATTACTATTGGTGATGTATAAGTAAGAAGAAATCGAAACCTCTTGGTGTTCTTGGCATGAAAATTCAGTTGCAAGTTTCTAAAGAAGGTTTCAAGTACCTCGGTTGTCTAAAACGGTGCAAAAGAAACTTTATTCCTTCCGATCTTCGTGCTATTTATACCACATATATGTATCCGTTCAAAAATGAAATACAAATCTCATGTATAGGCCAGCGATCCAATGTCTAGTTTATAGTTGGACGACTGCGCACAAGAGAGGGCGAAGAGCTCATTGGGCATATTAGGGTATCTAACTCTATTGATTCTCTGGAGTATCAACGCAATGTAGGTTGCATTCCGCTGTTTTATCGTTACTGCCATAGTAAATGGTCTAATAAAATAAGGGAACTTGTTCCTGTTAGTCGCACGTTTTTGCGTTTAACACGCTTTTCATTGCGGGCCCATCTATTTGTGGTTGATTGGCCGGTGAATTGTATTATATATTGCAGGCGAAATTCGTTTTTTAGTAGAACAGTTCGTATTGAAATAAACTCCTTCCAGAGGTCTTTCCTGTCACACACAGTAATTTGGATAAATAATTATATTTCTATTCTATAGATAAAAGCGTAATAAAATAGAATAAATTGTCCAGCACAAATTATTTTTAAATTAATAGGTGACCCTAAGAAAGTTTAAATTGCATAAATCATAGATGAATTTTTTAAATTGACATGCAATTTACCTTATTTGAAAAATAATCGTCTGGCATTATAATTTATACTTAACTTCTAGTATATGACCACCACGGTTTTTTCAGACGTGGTCCAATTTTCTATGACTTTTTCCAACATTTGTGGCCGTATATTGGCAATAACACTGTGTATATTGTCCTTCATGTGCTTAATCTTTCCGAGTTTGTTGACGTAAACTAGAAACTTTACTTATTTTCACTAAAATAGTCTAGCGGTATTAAATCTCAAATCCTTGGAGACCAATTCACGGGTCTAAACCTATGCGGTTACGAAATGTTTCTTTCAATAAATCAATTGTGGTACGAGGTGAGATATTCCACCTTCTTGTTGCAACGAAAGTTTCTGCACATGATGTTTGTTTAATTTATGAGCGAAAAAGTCAATGATCATGGCTCTGTATTGGTTACCATAAACTGTAACCTTCTGACCAGCATAGTCATAGCCCTTTAAGCACCCCAAACAGTCAATTTTACTGGATGTAATGGTAATCAAAAATACAGTGCAGAGTTATTGTTTATTGACGCATCCAGTGAAACTAAAGTGAGTTTCTTCATTAAACAAAATTGAAAATCGGGACCACCGGAAATTTTGTTTTGGGCACAATTTTAAAGCATTCTTTTTAATCGTCAGTCCATACATATAGAAATGCAGTACCAAACTAACGATAAATTACTAAAAAGCTAAGAAAATAAACATCAAGAAGAATAGTGTTGCCAACTAATATAATTGTATATCTGTAAAGATAACACCCAATATTCTCGGCCAATCAGGTGTGATGAAATCTAACGTGTAGGATGGCAAAAAAATTCCTAAATATCTGACTCATGCTGACAGCAAACTTATCGAAAATGCTTGAAGCCTCTAGTGAAATTGACTAGATAAACTCACTAAAAATTCGTTGTACGTAAAAATCCTTTTGTTTGTTATTATGCTTATTAACTTATTTTCATTAATACCAGCAGATTTTTTTTTTTTTTTAATGGAGTTATAAAGTTGTCGAAAATTAAATTGTTTAACTTTGGGATTAATGGTAATTTCTATCTGAGCTGCAAAAGACAATCTACACTCACATATGGAAGCATTCCAAAAACAAAAAAAAAAAAACAATGAAACATAAATTTAACAGTTTTTGTGTATTTGTATTCTTTTTCTAAATAACAATTTTTACTGTCCTAATGAAGAATATTAATGGAGTTTTCATGTTTGTAATATCACTAGTAGTGAGAAGAAGCAAAAAATGCTTGTAATGTTATGATTTTATTTTAAACTCATTTGGTTTTTTATTGCGCTCTGTGTGTGTGTGTGTGTGTGTGCAGTGTATGCAAATTAATATTTATATTCTCGTAAGATGTAACATTTATAATTGTAAACATACAGTAACGTTGAAAAAATTAGCAAATGTAATTTCGTGTACAGCTTATAATGGAGTCATTAAAACAGTGAAGTTGAATAGCTGCAGGCATCGCCACATACGAGTATATTTTCTATTGTACATTGTACACAAAAAAAGTGTTCAGACTTTTATCTCTCCCCGTAGTTTTAAAGTACATATTAGCACAAACTCTAGCTCAGATGGTAATGAGCCTTGTGTCATTACCTTGTATATAAATAATGTATATACATATGATCTTCCCCAACTTGAGTATTTTACATTGTCAATGATACTGTAATTCTCTGCTCTGATACGTTTGCAAAGAACGTTAGTAGATATTTGAAAATATTTTATTAGATGAACATTTATGTTGAATAGTCACAAGCAACTGTAATTGCATCTGTAACACCTTGTTATATTTCTCAAGCATGTATTAGCATAAATAACAATTCAATTTTCTGGGGACCAAAAAGTTAGATTTATAGATGTAACACTTGATCCAGATATGAACTTTTTCCCTACGTTTTGAACAAGATTTTTTTTTTCGCTCCGACCAGCAATACATTGTACCAGAACTAGGAAAATAGGTAATGGGGACGAGGATAGAGGGAGTAGTGTTTGTGGCATTCGATTTAAATTTTCCTACATTGTAAGTGACAGAAAAGTCTTCTGGAGGAAGTTTTTTCCACATATGCACTGTTCTGCTAAGAAACTAATTTTCTCTGTAATGCGTAGTGCGATTCACTGGCCAATCGACCACGATTCTTAGATAAATGTTTTAAGTCAACAGTGTACGTCTTTATAAACCGCAAATCAAGATTATTATATTATATTCTCAAAGCAATTTTTCACGAAGTGATGCTGCTTCAGTTTGGGCAAACAGCGCAATTTGTCACGTTAAGCTTCAAGTTGCTCAAAATAAATTGCTTAAGATAATCTATAACTTTCAGTGGTATTTCACTACTAATACACTATGAACCAGTATAGAACTAGTAGAGATTAGATTAATTAGGTTAATAGGTGCCTCTGTAGGCTAGTAGATAGTGTACTAGCTTGTCAGTATGGAGCTTGGTTTTTTTCACTACAAAAATAAAAATTGACCATCGGTGGTCGCTGTGCTCTCTTATACGGCAGTTAATTTCCGACTATTCTTCTTCTATTTTCACCACCTGTTTCATCTTTTCTCTATCCCTTTCCTAAAGAATGTAGCACGGTACTTGACTAAATAGACATTGCTGCCTGAAGTGCTACTTCTCTTATTAATAATAATTTCTTTATGCCATATACTCTGAACATGTTTATATTAATGGATCACTTCCAGCTTACTGGACTTAAGCTCTTAGAATAAGTTATAACTAAAATCATTTAAAAAATTATTGAATAGGTTTTTTTAAAGGAATTTCTCGTATAAATATACGGTGCAATTGTAGGGCTTCTCCTGCATATTTGCTCTAGTAAACAGCAGATGAACTTTTGTATTAACAAACTTTAAGAATATTCAATAATGCCAGGAAGAGCATGGTGCAGAAAGAAATTATTGGAAAAGAATCGCGTGGTATGTTCTAAATTTAAATTTTCAACTATAATCTAATATAGATTAATTTACGCTAGATGTTTTTAAAAATAAATATTGGTGATAGTGATATGTGCGTCGTTTTTTTTTTTACGGGGTTTAATTTACTTTTATTTGGGTACGGTTTTACGTCGACCCTCGTCAAATTTGTTTTGTAAACAAACCGGTTTCGGCTGTTTGCCATCTTCAGTGTTCTCTTCGTACTAGTTGCGTTCTATTGTCAGCTGTGTTCGTCTTGTTCGTGTTTCTCTCCGTGTTATTGCATTCGTCACTTTCTCTCTTTTTTGTCTGTATTTCTCTCCTTTTTCGTTTGTTTATTTGTTTGTTTTTACCTAATTTGTCTCTCCCTTTTCATTCGTCTCTCTTCCTACCTTAATCCTTTTACGACCATGCTTGTTATCCGTTTGTGTTTATCTGTGAATCTATTGGGTTTTTTCTATAACATAATAATCTGTAATTGTACGTTTATAAGGTTCCTTATTGCCTTGGTCCTGTCCACCCGTGTAACGTGTTCGTGTTGGTGTAATGTCTTTTTTCTCGTAAAAATTTCGCAATGGTTCAAATACTGTTTCCGAAGCAGTGTTTATCTGTTCATTTATTATTCGTCCGTCAAATGTTTTCTGTTTGTATATTTCCATGTTTCCTAATACATTTAGTCTCCTTCATTTCTGCTGTGTATGAAGCAGTTTAATCGTTGTTTTTATATATCCTGGTGTACATTTGTTGTTGAATATATAATATGGTCCAAATATTCTTATAAAATATTTCTTATTCAAAAATATTGTAAATATATTACTGTGGTGGAAATCATATTACTACTGCTAATATAGCTCATCAGTGAATTATATCCCAAATTTTATATAGAATATTAAGGAGTCTTATATCTCAAGTCAAATTAAGTTTTATTGTCTTTTTGCTGTGTTGGATCAATTACAACTTTCATTTAAACAATTTGGTTTGAGATGTAAGACTTTAATTTTTAAAGGAATCTAGTAAAATTAATATAAATTAAATTAAAATGATTCCTAAAAATTAACTTGTGCTTTAAAATATATTGTAAAATATATTGTAATATATTTTTAAAAAAATATTTTATGCTAATAATTGCTTATAATAAAAGTACTGAAATCCAAAATTTCAAATAGCATGAATAAGTTTTCCATATAAAAGTATTAAAATAAGAAATTTAAACAATACTTTAGTTTATAAAAATCCAGTTTTTTAAAGTAAATTTTAAAAATATTTAAAAATTTTATTTGTAAATGTAAATAATTTTAAAACGTTTTATTTGTTTAGCATTACAAAATAATAAAAAAATATCAAGCTGTTTTATTTCATTCACAATAATATTTAAAGCGAATATCGGCTCAGTTTATTATTAAATATTTATTTTGAAATTTTCTTTCAAAATGAATATGAATTATTTTTCTCTTGTTGCTTTTGAATTGACATCGATAATAATTTGTCATATTTTAAAGTCTCTTAAGGCTTTTTTTTTCAGAAAATTTTAAAAAATTTCTACTCAGCAAGGAAAGCACAAAGTCTTCCTTTAACAATTCAAAAAAAATTTTTTTGAATTTTAAGTTTACAGTTTGGGACAATATTTCAATTTGGTAAAATTTTAAATCATGTCAATGAAATACTTTTCTAATATGCTTTTACTTTTGACTCACCTCTACATTAATTACGGTTCATATTATTTACATCAGCAATAACATTGCCAGTAAGGTAAACCGTAAAAAGTCTTACTTTTTTCTACATCATGGTCTTTTTTATTTTTGCTTGTTAACCCCAGCAGAAAAAGAAAATTAACACACATTAAAAAAATAATAAATAAATAAATAACCCCAGCTCTATTCTTTAGATGCTTGAAACACAAACAGAAGTAAACAGTGCACCGTGGTGTTTGCGGAAAAAATAAATTTTATTCCAACAGCCTTGCATCTTTTGAGTAACTAAGGCCATAGTTATAGCTAATATTAAATATATCAAGTTAAGGTAATTTGTGACACCCCTAGCTTTCATTAGTGTCATGCTATTTCAAAAATATTGTCATCTTTTTTAACTAAAATTATAATAAATCTTATCAACTAAACCGCTAGTAACTAGGACTATCGGCTAAGTTAAAATGTTACTTGAGTTTTTCTAGTCTTTTGCCTTTAACATTTCATTACTTGACAATCGAATACCAGTAAAGGGTTTTTCGACAAGAAGTTTGCTCTCTAAAAAAAAAAAAATAGATTAAGATGATTCAAATTTTTATTGTATTACTAGCTGATCCATTGAGAACGAATTTGTGAGATCGCAAAGAAGAAACGGTAAAAAATAAGCTCGAAGCCCACTGCGACAATTTTAACGGCGGCAGTAATAGAGTCCATGTTACTTTGGGCCTTTCACCGTCAACCGCCAATGTAAATTGGAGGCACTTGGCAGTTGGCGACGAATTTACGGCGTGTGTGTACATTTAAAGTAAGCAACGGTCAAATTTACGTAAATGCGATACCATATAATATCAAAACACAGCGCACAAAAAATTAAATGCATTGAATCAATGAAAACACAAAAATTCATTCAAGTCGATCCAGTCGTGTAGTTGCAGTATAGTTGAATAACCTGGATACCGACTGCAGCGCCTTCTGCCGGGCTGGTTTGTGAATGTAAATCATCCAAGGCGGCACTCAAACTCATGCAAAAAAAAAAAAACTTATTCAGTAGAATTATATACCTAAAGAAGATTTGTATGGGAGGTACCATGCGTCTTTATCAAATCCCGCCTATATTTGCAGCAGGACTTAAAATATGTTCACTTAACCGAAATACAAAATTCTGTTCAAATACCGTTAGCAGGAGCAGAAATATTGGATTCTTAATTAGTGGTTTGTATGGCAGGTACCATGCCCCTTTTTACAATCCCGTCCATATTTGCTGCAGCACTTGAAAACTGCACACCGAACCGACGTACCAAATTTTGTTCAAATACCATTATCAGAAGCAGAAATAATGGATTTTTAATTTGTGGTTTGTATGGGTGGTACCAGACCCCTTTCTCCAATTAGACCGAATCGTAAATATAAACCACCTGGGGCGCCACCCAAACGTATACAAAAGAGTTTATTTATGCAAATCGGTCCAGCCGTTTAGGAGGAGTTCAGTCACAACACACGTACAGATAGTGTGATTCATTTTACATCCGCACCTGGCCATATAGCCCTAATCAAATGGTGGACAAACCACAATTGTATAATTTGGAACGTCATACATGCGTCCAAGGAAGCCGGAGACATAATTCTAAGCAACAGAACCACCTAGTTGCAACTTTAATGATTCCAGGGCTGGGCTGCAAACCATCACACCTTGCTAAAGAGTTGGAGACTTTCAACTCCTGTCTAGAACACATGTCTAGCCTGCTCACTGGACTGGAGCATTCACTTAGGGTGTCATTAAAAGTGAGATGATCCTGGCCACCATAATAACCATTATACTGTTATGGGGCCGCGAAACCACAACCACCACGTTACTCCCATATAGGGGCCAACCGCAATGATCAGCCAGACAACTATTAAATGTCTAAAGAGATAAATAATGAACTCTGCGGCTCACTGATCCCCGTGTCTTCAGGGGATTGGCCTCCCTTTTTTCCCCTAGTTTCACAGGTCTAGATAGTGGTTACGTACTATAAAAACCATAAATGTGCCCCGGGGGGTACAACACATGTACAATGCGTGATTTGATTTACACCTGCACCGACTGCGAGGTCATAATCAGATGGTGGTCAAACCACTTAGTTGATTGGACACCAACTACGCCCTAGAAGGCCTTCGGATACGTATATCCTCCAGTCACTCCTAGTAGCAATTTAGAAAGTCCGGAGTAGGCCGTGCCCTCACTCCTTGCTGAGGAGTTGGAGACTTTCCAACTCCTGGTCCAGAACGCATGAAGCTCTTATTTCTCAAGAACACGACAGCATTCATACTCACTGAACCTGAACCATTCATTGTGTTAATTTGAATGATCTGACCCACAAACTCTCACGAGAGTCCGAAACCACAACCACCACGATACTCCCATATAGGGGCCAACCTCAATAATCAGTACAGAGTACATCTTTGGCTTAAGAGTACAAATAGTGCACTCTGCGAGCTTACTGATTCCCGTGGAAATATGTGGATTGTCCAGGTGACTCCTACTAGCCTTTGAGGGGCCTGGGCTCCCTTTTACCCCGCAAGACACAAATCTAAATGGAATAGTAGGTTCCAAAAAGACTATAATGTGCCCCCGGGGGGACACACAACACATGTACAGTAAAATTATATATATAAAGATGAAGAGAGAAGTTGGGGAAATATAAATCAAAAATGCTATGTAGGAAATGTTCACCACGACCACGCTGACAAATGTCGATGCTTTCGTCAAAGCTTTTAATCATTTTTGGCAAAATGGCGGTCCTATTTCGTTAATTACTTCACGGATTTTGAGTTTTAAGGCTGAATTCGATTGGCTGCAAATAGACTCTGTCCTTAGAAGACTGCCCCCAACAAAATGGGGTCAGTCTGCTTCAATTCTTGCACCAGTTGAACCTTGTAAGGCTTCAAAACCAAATCCTTACACAAAATTGGCCATATGATAGTTTTGGATAACCCCGAACGTCGAATAATTGACAAATTTGGATCTGCTTGCATAATGTGGCTCCCGGCTGCGAAGCTTTTAGTTGAACGACCAGGTCAAATGCGCCTTGGTGGTCGCATATTTTGTATTGAGCTTGTCGACTCAAATTTAACAACCAAATTGTTAATAGCAGTATCCAGAAATATCACGAATTTTACGAAATGTGACTTTAAGAGAACCACCACTTTTATAGTGGATTTTAATTATTTTAATGAGATTTTCGTGCGAAATTAAATTCATTGTAACACGAATGCGTCAAAAAACTAAATGTCAAAACTATCATGTTGTTGGTGATGCTACAATTGAAAAACAAACTTCTTGTTGAAAAACCCGATATGAGAAATATCACATTACAAAATAACTAAAAAAAAATTTAAGATATAATTAACATTAGTTTCTTTAAAGCCAGATATCTTTTAAACTGTGACGCTCGAAATTTCAGATAAATCCAATCTGCAGCTTACAAGATCCAGATCATGCACCAGTCCCAATGTGCAGCCATTATAAAATATGTTTAAAAGTGCTTGTATGACTACAACATTTATTACTTTTTTCTTTACATAATTGTACATGGCAAACAAGTTCATGTAAAAAGTGTACATGTATGCGTGTGAATCACGTACTTATATTTGGTTGTTAGAGAGTGTGTGTTAAGTTAGTTATTTTACTGTTTATATTATGAATTATAAATATTTAATGACTTGGCATAAACTATCTACATGAATGCAGTCATTCATTCAGTTATTCATTATTCATTACAAATATACCACACACACACACACATACACACACACACCCACATACATACTCACACTATTACTATAGCTGATTAACATTAATGTTGTGTAAAGCAGAAATCTTTATTTTCGAAATTAGTTGTGTGAAAAAAGTCCATTCTCTTTCAGTAGCCTTTCATCCCTTTCATAGTGATACAATAGTGTTGTAGAATGAAAACTCTAAATTGTACTTTTTAATCATAAAATTGCAAATTTCTAAAATAAAGAGTTAATAATTTTAAACAGCTTCTTTAAAATTAATCCCATATAGATTTTAGTGAGAGCATAAGAAACTACAGAATGTCAGATATTTGCACTTTAATGAAATGAGTTCAAGATATTTGCAAAGCATAAATCTTTTTGAGATGGCTTGAAAGAGACATTGCACGCTGGCTGATTAAGCAAAAACTATTTTAAATATTTAATTCAGAAAAAAAAGCGATAGACTTGAAGAAGCAGTGAGTGTTGTCAAGGTAGTGATGGTACAAACATTTTTCATATATTTATTTCTATAGCTTCAGTTCCCTAAACGGCAAAGTTTAGGATCGCTTGATTTTATTGATTACCTTATATCCTTTCTTACCTCATCTGCTATAGCAATAAAGATGTGAGAGTTTCTTTAATATTTGAAAATCCTTAAACTAAATTATTACATTGACAGGTTAAGGAATTAGAAACCGAAAGACTGGCACCGTTTAAGGAAAGTATCGCTACACGCGTTCAGGATTTAAAAATTTTCTTCTAACATAAAATTAAATTATGTAAAATTTCAGTAGCAGCAGATCGTAGCAGCAGCTTTGAGATGGCTAGTCACGACATAGTGCCTGGTGGTCACTAGGCCGAACGACTGCACCTAACGGTAGAAACAGTTAAGGTGAAAGAATATAGGAAAAGATGATGCAGCAACTATTTTATGATGAGCGACACTATAACTGAGTCAGGCAATCAGTTAACCGCGGTGATCTTGGCGGCGTGAAATTAGAATTACGGGTTGTGTGGTGACAGTGTTTAGTACCGAAGCTGCAGGTACGTAGGCCTGTCTGTAAAATAAATGGAAATGACTAGCGACTGCTTTTAGTGCGAAGGCTGAGGATAAATATACTGCCTTAGCAATAGACGTCGGCCGCAGCTGTTACGCGCCTAGCCAATGCCGGCAAAAGAGTTACTTATGTGAAATTTTCTGGCAACATATGCAACAACTGTTTTATGACGAGTGGCACTTTATCTGAGTATGGCAGTCACTTTGGGAAGATTTTGGCTGCGTATAATTAGACTTAAAACATTTTCTCAGCAAGCACGAGCCATAGATTCTTTTTCAAACAACTTTTTATCGGGAGCATAGTAAAAGCTATGCTATTCCTTTGTGAATCAAAATATTATAATTTTAATAATAAAAAATAATATAATATCGTTTAATGATACGCAATTTATTCATAATTTAAATTCTGTTTTAGGGTAAAAAATTTATACTACAATTCGATTTACGCTATTTTTTTCAGTCGTAATGGAAACGCTTTAACGATTTGATTTATTTATTTTGATTTATGTTTTGATAATAATCAATATATCTCTAGTATTTATTAATTCAGATAAAATCTTTAATAACTCATCTCGTGGTGATAGTGCGATAAAATTACGTGTAGGATGTGATGAAACATTAAAATAGATATTGTTAAAAATTGACTGGACACAGTTCCTTTAATAAGATTATTATTCAACATTGTTCTACAATTTTTAAGCTTCGAAGATTTAATTAAAGCAAGTCTGTTATTATAAAATGGTAAATTTAGCACATTCCAAACAAATTCGACAGTATTAACATGGACATTGTAGGTTTTGTCCCAAATTATAAAGCCATATTCTAAAGGGTCCCCCATCTAACTGTGTGATTCGATTTACATCCGCGCCTGGCCATGAAGCCATAATCAGATGATGGACCAAACCACTGCATAATTTGGAACGTCATGCTCGTCCTAGAAAGCCGAAGCTATAATTTTATGCAACATAACTATCTATTTGCAACTTCGATGATTTCAGAGCAGGGCTGCAAATCATCACTCCTTGCTTAACAGTTGGAGACTTTCCAACTCCTGTCCAGAACACATGTCAAGCACGCTCACTGCACTGGATCATTCACTTAGCGTGTCATTAAGTGAGATGATCCTGGCCACCATAATAACCATTATACTGTTATGGGGCCGCGAAACCACATCCACCACGATACTCCCATATAGAGGCCAGCCTTAATAATCAGCCAGAGAACTATTAAATGTCTAAAGAGACAAATAATGAACTCTGCGGCTCACTGATCCCCGTGGAAAGAAAGTGGGGTTTCCAGTTGTACCCCTGCTGACTTCAGGGGACTGGGCTCCCTTTTTTCCCCAGTTGCACAAGTCTAAGCTGTTGCTTTCTCCAAAGACAATATACATGTGACCCCGGGGGGGGGGGGTCCCCCATCTAACGTTTTTTTTTTCAACAAGTGCTTATTTCGTGAATGGTAACACTTAGCCCATGTTTAATTTGACATAATAATTAGTTTCACCCTTCCGCTGAACGAATATGATTGAGTAAACGCTTGAACAACGCTGGGAAATCTTGCGACATTACTTTGAAAATCATGGTAATGTTGCAGAATATGTGCGGAAATTGCGTACGGATTTTGGAAGAAGAAAAGCACCCTCTGCTCCGTATGTTCGTTACATTGTGAAAAAAGTGAAAGAAACTGGCTTCTTATCGATAAACAAAAGCGCGAAAAGCCAAACACAGTACGTACATTCGAGAATATTACTGCTGTGGCAGAAAGTGTGCGTGAAGCGCCATCAACATCAATTCACCGTCGTTCTCAACAACTGAACATTTCAGAGGCATCATTGAGACGAATTTTGCATAAAGACTTTGGTATGACGCCATAGAAAGTCCTATTGGTTCAGAAGTTGAAGCCAAGTGACCATCCAATTCGTTTTCGCTTCGCTAAGTGGGCCTGCGATCGACTTACAGAAGATGCCGATTTTGCAAAAAAATCATCTTTTCAGATGAAGCTCATTGCGATCTTGACGGGTATGTAAACATGCAAAATTGTCACATTTGGGACACAGAAAACCCGCACGCACCCAAAATGAGTCACTGTTTGGTGCGGATTTTGATCCAGAAGCATAGTTGGGTTATTTTTCTTCGAAAATGAGCAAGTAGTGGCCGTAACAGTCAATGGCGATCGTTATCGGACCATGTTGAATAAATTTTTGTTCACAAAAATTGAAGAGGAGGATATTGGCAACATTTGGTTTCCACAGGACGGCGCTACATGTCACACAGCTGAAGCTACACCCGATGTTTTGCGCCATATTTTTCAAGATCGCATTCTCAGTCGCAGAGCTGATGTCGTTTGGCCACCTGGGAGCTGCGATTTGACACCGTTGGACTATTATTTATGGAGTGCCGTCACAGATAAGTGTTACGCCGGCAAGCCAGTGAGAATTGAAACACAGCTGCGCACAATCGATAATGTGCTTAAAAATTGGACCGATCGTGTAGGCTACTGTATGGCCAGCCGAGACAGCCATTTAAATGAAATTATTCTCCATTATTAACCGGAGGGATTGTACTTTCAAATAAAAAAAGAAATTTGAGAAAATATTCATTAATTTTGTTTATAGCATTTAAAACGAAAAAGGAAAGTTATTTGTCGGACCCTTTAGACAAGGTTTAACTAAAAATGTACACAACTGCTTCATTATATAAGGGTCAATAATAAGACAGATCTGGCTTTCTTTGCTGTAGACGTTGTATTAAATTTAGTTGAAGGTCAAGTAGACGTCTAGATCAATACTTCAAAATATGTTCTCCGAAACAATCACATAATGCTGCACCTTTTGCAATTGAACTGCATAAGATTAACTTTACACTAGGAACACTAATTCCATTTAAATCATGTTGTAAGATGATAAGATCCGGATTATAATTATAAGTTTTAACTTCGGCATACAAAGAAAATAACAACGTGCCGAGATGGCTTGCTTGTGGTATACCAGATTTAACAAATATCGTCTTCGATATCAGATTATTGAAGAACATTTTTTGTATTCTGCTCAACAAATAAGAGACAATCCATCTTAAAGAGTCAAGTGTGAATCTCATGCAATTAAGCTTGTGTAATTAAAGCTTGTGAGTGACATTGTCAAAGCCTGTCTATTTCTGTTAAATAAATCGACCGATTAATAACAGTTGTAAAGTATAGGAGATTTATATTTGTTGAGCATCTTGTTCGAAAACCATGTTGAGCTGGGGATACAATTGATGAAATTCATGGCAAAGTTGTCCGTAATCATTTTTTTAAAAGTTAAGGCAAAATAATAAGCTAAGGTATGGCCCTATAATTTGCGCTATTACTTTAACAGTCAGATTTAAAGATGGGAAATTAGAAACGAATCTTTTCAGATTCTAGGAAATAACCATATTTGTTTGATATATGTATTAAAAATGTATGCAGCAGTACAATTAATGAGAAGAGAGCTCGAGAAAAATGTCAGCAAAATGATTGTTTATAGTTTAATCATCTTCAGATATAAAAGAATCATGTTTCATTACTGGATGAAATGATACTGAGCAACTCTGAGTGTTAAATTTTTCCAGAATTTACGAAAATATACCGATAAAACCTGAAATTATATTTTCGAGAAAGTTAGGGGTTACCTACAATAGTAGCTGTTTATAAATTGATTTTTGATTCATTTATTTACAGAAAGAAATTTTATTATAATTTTGATCATTGATGATCTTTAAATATTAATGTTTATAACTATCTAACACAAATAACGTAGATTAAGGTTAATACTTTATATTTAGAAATGTAAATTAAAACTTCTTATTCCTAAAAAAAGTATACATTTTGTTTATTTAAGACAACAACTCCATTCCTCCCCAACACAACTTTAAACTTTAGTCATTTTTCAACTTTTTAACACCTCCTTTTGTAAAACATAATAAATAAAAAGTTTGCTTAAAAAACAAATCTAATTTAACAGCAATAGGGTAAAATTAAAGCTAACAGGACTGAAGTAAAATAAACAAACAAACAAACAAAAATACTCTTTTTCTACAACAACAAAGTTAATAAATAATCTGTAACTTACACCTATAAAACAAACGAATACAAAATTGCGTATACGCCCACCGCATCTAAAGCAAAAACATTTAAAAAATATACAAGATAAATTAAGATTGCATGTTTCTTACACTTAAATAAAACAGCAACTATCCAAATCTTAAACTCCTCTGACACAGGAAACAGAGCACTTGGCAAAATAACAAAATAAAGCAAAACAAATTTTCCATGCTGTCATATGCCACACATAGTGAATTTCGAAAATGTAAAAATAACAAATAAAATAAAATATATAAACGGAAACAAAATAAGTTAATATTTTTTTATTTAAATAGGAGGAATACACTGCAAAAAAAAATCTTTGAAATGACAACTTCATTACTTTATACAGAATTCTTATGCTGGGTAAAAGCATAATGGCTTTTGAATGCTGTCATCAAAAATCCTGAATATTTTCTAAAATTTTTTTTTTTATTTGAAAGCAAAATCCTTTCGGTTACTAATGGAAAATAATTTCATTCAAATGGCTGCCTCGGCTGGCCAAGCACTAGCCTACACGATCGGCTGAATTATTAGGCACATTATCGATTGTGTGCAGCTGTATTTCACCAATGGTTTCACTAATATTGTCCTTTAAAGCGTCAATTATCTCTGGCTTGTCGGCGTAACACTTATCTTTGACGGTACCCCACAAATAGTAGTCCAACGGTGTCAAATCGCAGTTCCGAGGTGGCCAAACGACATCAGATGTGCGGCGCAAAACACCGTAGTGTAGTTTCGGCTGTGTGGCACGTGGCGCCGTCCTGTTGAAATCAAATGTTGCCAATATCCTCCTCTTTAATAACGATCGCCATTGACTGTAACGGCCATTCCTTGCTCATTTTCGAAGAAAAATGACCCAATTATGCCTCGGGACCAAAATCCGCACCAAACAGTGACTCGTTTTGGGTGCATCGGCTTTTCAATGTATGCGTGCGGATTTTCTGTGTCCCAAATGCGACCATTGTGCTTGTTTTCACACCGGCCAAGATAAAAATGAGCTTCGTCTGCAAAGATAATTTTTTTTTGCAAAACCAGCATCTTCTGTAAAGCAATCGCAGGCCCCCTTAGCGAAGCGAAAACGCATTGGATGGTCACTTGGCTTCAACTCCTGAACCAATAGGACTTTGTATGGCGTCATACCAACGTCTTTATGCAAAATTCCTCTCAATGATGTCTCTAAAATGTTAAATTGTTGAGAACGACGGTGAATTGATGTTGATGACGCTTCACGCACACTTTCTGCCACAGCAGCAATATTCTCGGGTATACGCTCCGTTTTTGGCTTTGGTTTATAGATGAAGATCCCAGTTTCTTTCACTTTTTTCACAAGATAACGAACATACGGAGCTAACGGTGCTTCTCTTCTTCCAAAAATTCGTACGCAATTTTCGCACACATTCTGCAACATGACCGTGATTTTCAAAGTAATATCGCAATATTTCCCAGCGTTGTTTAAGCGTATACACAACCATATTCGTTCAGCGGAAGGATAAAACTAATTATCTGGCAAATCAAATATAAGTTAAGTGCTACCATTCACAAAATAAGCACTGTTAAGATCGGAGGGGTTGGCAGCGGGTTTTGTTTCAGGGAAGAAATAGTTTTGGTGTTATTTTATTTGTTTTATTATAAAAACTTCTTTCTTTCACACTGCGTTTGTTCGTAACACTAATTAAAGTTAAAATACATTTCAATGGAATACACACACTTTTGTTTTATTATAAAAAGATCTTTTCAATTTAATTAACAATTATGTTTTTTCTTTATTTTAAATTTCTTTTAATGAGGATAAGTACAAGAGAGCTGCATATGATATAAAATGCATATATATTTTCAGATGAGTTGAAGTGTAATCACAAAATAAAAGTATATTATAACTTATTTATTCACCGTTTTTAAAGAAACTAATTAAATTAAGAGTGTATTAACTTTATGTGTCGCTTGGTTAAGGGTTCGATTACAAGTAAAAAAGTTTATCTCAACCCCACACAGCAAGTAAGTGAGAAATGCTCACACCCGAGACTACCGAACCAACCCGAGTTCAGGCACGACCGCAACGTGACGTGGCACGTCAGAACGGAGTTGCCAGTCAGGCCCGAAATGCAGGTACATTTGGTCCGGGGTGTGAACATTCCGCCCCCCTTGCTGTCATGGCAAAAAAAACTCTATACGAGATGGAGGGAATCTCTTACAAAATTTACAAAATTCAGATAAAAAGATTTTAGATATATATTCAATGGATTATGAATAAATGAATCAATTAAATTAATCAGATTAAAGTTTAAATTCAGTTGATAAGAAAGTAAATTTTACAAAATTCAGATAAAGAGATCTTAAATATACATATATTCAACGAAGATAAATTTTACAAAATTCAGATAAAGAGATTTTAGATATATATTCAATGGATTATGAATAAATGAATCAATTAAATTAATCAGATTAAAGTTTAAATTCAGTGGAATAAGAAACTAAATTTTACAAAACGTTTCGACAAAGAGATATTAAATATATATTCAAGGAAGGTAAATTAATCAGATTCAAGTTTACATTCATTTGATAAGAAAATAATTTTTACAAAACATTTCGATAAAGAGATATTAAATATATATTTATTCAATGAAGATAAGTTAATCAGATTAAAGTTCAATTCATTCGTGGTAAAAAAAAATAATTTTTACAAAAAATTTTAAATAAAGAGATTTTAAATATATATTCAATGAATTATGAATAAATGAATTAATGAAATTAATCAGATTAACGTTTAAATTCATTTGATAAGAAAGTAAATTTTACAAAATTCAGATAAAGAGATATTAGATATATATTTATTCAATGAAGATAAGTTAATCAGATTAAAGTTCAATTCATTTGTGGTAAAAAAAAATAATTTTTACAAAGAATTTCAAATAAAGAGATTTTAAAAATATATTCAATGAATTATGAATAAATGAATTAATGAAATTAATCAGATTAAAGTTTAAATTCAGTGGAATAAGAAAATAAATTTTACAAAACGTTTCGATAAAGAGATATTAAATATATATTCAAGGAAGGTAAATTAATCAGATTAAAGTTTACATTCATTTGATAAGAAAATAATTTTCACAAAACGTTTCGATAAAGAGATATTAAATATATATTGAATGAATTGGTTTAGCCCCTTGATGTTACGTTGATGACAATGGTCGGAGCTCCGCCGCGTGACGCCGTCCTTTGAGGATAGTGCCGGACACCCTTCTCAGCTTGAGTAGACCGGCCGTGAGGGCGGCGCTTAGATGCGGATGATCGGCGCAGTTTTTCTGGTTGATGCCGTCTTTCCGGTCGATGCCGTTTTTCTGGTCGATGCCGTGTTTCTGGTCGATGCCGTTTTTCCGGTCGATGCCGTTTTTCCGGTCCAATGTGCAATAATGTGTGGTGTTTTCCGCGACAAAGGTTGCATCGTGCCCGACTCGTACAATTCTCGATTTTATGGGAATGGGCTAGGCAATTGGCACAATACCCGAATCGTTCTACCACTTCCGCTCGAGATCGGGCTGCGAGTCGTCGGAACCGGAAACATTTCCTTATCGGGTGTTCCCGATCGCAGTACCGACAATCCTTATGCGTTCGGGTCGCAACAACGAACGTTTTATTTGCCTCGTCAGTGGGCTCTCTTTGGGGAGATCGCCGGTTGGTGCGTAGTCGACGCGGTGGTGTTGACATCTCGACTGAAAGTAGATGAAAAGAATAAATCAATTAATATTATCTTGAGGGAGTAGGACTAATTTGACGACGGGGCTGACTATTAAGCCCCGGGAGGTGCGAATTTGAGCAACCCTAGTTCTAGAATCAGGTCCTGGCATCACTCTCTCGATTCGCCCTAATTGCCATTGCGTAGGGGGTAAGTTCTCACGCTTAATGACAACTAAATCGTTGGGGACAAAATTGCGGCTGGGATAATGCCATTTATTCCGTTTGTGTAACTCCTTGAGGTATTCTTCCTTCCATACTAAGGCGAAATGGTGATGGAGTACTTTGAGCTTCTGCCATCTATTGAACAGACTCAGGGGTTGGTCAGTAGCAGTCGATTCTGCCGGAGATAAGAGGGGGGATCCCACTAAAAAGTGATCAGGAGTAAGAGCATTCAGATCCGCTGGGTCATTGTCCATAGGACAAAGGGGTCGCGAATTCAAACACCCCTCAATGCGCACTAGCATGGTATTGAACTCCTCATACGTGAAGTGCTGGCAATGGGTAACCTTTTTTAAATGCGACTTAAAACTCTTAACGCCCGCTTCCCACAATCCGCCCATATGCGGAGCACCAGGGGGTATAAAATGCCAGTCTAGATTCTGGAACGGCAGTTGAGACGTAAGTTTCTCGCGGACCTGTGATAGGAATAGATCACGCTCTCGCCGAAGGCTGCGCGCCGCTCCCACGAAAGCGGTGCCATTATCCGAATACATCGAGGCAGGGCAACCCCGTCGAGAAAAGAACCGGGCGAATGCCGCTAAAAAAGCATTCGTGGAAATGTCGCTAGTCACTTCTAGATGGATAGCTTTAGTCGCGAAGCACACGAAAAACTACTACATAACCCTTGGAGATTCGGCACCCTCGTCCCGAGTAGGACTTAATGTCAAAGGGTCCCGCGAAATCTAAGCCAGTACTGGCAAACGGACGAGATATCGATGATCGAGCAGCCGGAAGCGCACTCATGATCTGACTATTTTGCTGCTGTTTATGTAAGACACATATCTTGCAGTTGTGGATCACGGTTCTGACCAAATTCCTCAGTTTCGGCACCCAAAATTCGGTTCGCACTAACCGCGTCATTAGCAAATTCCCACCGTGAAGTGAATATTTGTGAACCATATCCACATACAGACGTGTAAATCTGCTCGAATATGGCAAGATTTTGGGAAATTTTTCCTCGTAGCTAAGGGTGAGGGACTGAGACAGCCTCCCATTGACCCGAATGATTCCAGACGGATCTATAAAAGGGTTGAAACGTAATAATCCGCTCTTTTTTGGCAAGAGAGATCCTCGTTGTATGAGATCGTATTCCGCAAAATGCATACGCTGACAGAGAGAGATCAGGCGATTTTTGACAAAATACATTTCATTTCGTGTGAGAGAACCCGAGTCAACTGCCGCATGGTCCCGATACTCGGGATGGGTCCGTCTAAAGAAGCAGAGGACGTAGCACAAAACTCGCATTGCTCTCGGGAGATCGGAAAATCGTTCTAGAATATCCGAGTGACAAACGGAAATGACATGAGCCCGTATGGGTTTTAATTCCTCCTGTGTGGCGAAACTGATATGAGTTGAAGGCCAATGAACCGGGGCCATTTTAAGCCAACGTGGGCCATACCACCATAATTCGTGGTCCCTTAGTTCGGTCAACGTGGACCCCCGAGATGCTACGTCGGCGGGATTATCTGAAGACTCGACGTGCGACCACATTTTAACCTCTGTTTTATCCAGAATGGACGAGATGCGGTTCGCCACAAATGTGTTCCAGTGGTACGCTGGCTTTTGTAACCACGCCAATACAATGGTGGAGTCGGTCCACAGGCTGACGCGGTACTCCGTTAGGGGGAATCGGATCCTGAACTATTTGAACATTTTCGCTAAAAGTTCAGCTCCACACAGTTCTTTCCGGGGTAATGTGATGAATTTAAGAGGTGCGACTTTCGTTTTGGAGGACAAGAGGTGGGTATGCACTTTTCCGTCAGGTGATTCTGTGCGCAGATACAGGGTGGCGGCATAAGCCCTTTCCGAGGCGTCACAAAACCCATGTACTTGGACAGAGAAAGTCGGGTGATAATTCAAAAAACGAGGAATTTTGATCTGGCTAATATTAGGACAGTCCTCGAGAAAGGCATGCCATTGAGCTCTGGTGGCGGGTTTGAGGGCTTCATCCCAATCGGTATGGTCCTTCCAGATTTGCTGCATCAAGATTTTCGCTACTATCAACTTCGGTGCTAACCATCCAACGGGATCAAATAACTTGGCGATTTCAGAGAGTACTGATCGTTTAGTTGGGTTGTCCTGACAAAGAGGTTGCCCGGGGTGGAAATAGAAGTGGTCACTACCAGCGTTCCATCGCAGACCTAAGGGTTTCGAGGTGCAGGAATCAGATAGATTCAAGAATTCGGCATTTAGAAGGTCTTCAGGGGGTAAATCTTTCAAAATAAGGGGGTTGTTCGCCGTCCATTTTCGCAAGCAAAATCCAGCTGACTGCAGTACCGTAACGAGGTCATTTCTAGACTTGATGGCCGAGCCGATATCATGGGCTCCTGATAGAACATCGTCAACATACATACAGTTGCGTATGATATCTGCAACATGGGGGTAGTCAGTTTCACATTGATTGGCCAGTTCCAACAGAGTTCTGATCGCCAAATAAGGAGCACAATTCACTCCAAAGGTGACGGTGCTTAATTCAAAGTCAGAAATTGCTTCATTGGGGTTACTACGGAAGAGGATCCGTTGAAAAGGGGTATGATGGGGGTTTACGAGTATCTGGCGATACATTTTTTCGATGTCTGCGTTAAAGACGTGCTTAAAGAGACGCCATCTTATGATGAGAGCGGGCAAGTCAGCTTGGAGGACGGGGCCGGGGTAAAGAACGTCATTGAGACTGACGCCATTAGAGGTGGGGCGAGATGCATTAAATACTACTCGCATCTTAGTAGTAGTACTATCGGGTGGTCCTTCGAGCCGGATGATGGGGTAAATAGTAAGAACTGGGTTTGGCAGAAAAATCTGCGGGCACACGTTTCATGTGATTAAGGGTTAAGTATTCCATTATGACGTGATCATATGTTGATTTGGAATCTTCATGCCTACATAAGCGGGTTTCATTTCGGGTAAATTGGGACAAGGCAATATTCCTCGATTGTCCCAGATTCTTCTGGTCAGGAAATGTACGAATAAAAGGGAGAGAGACAACAAACCTTCCTTCTGCGTTCCGATACGTCGTGCGCTTATAGAGTTTTTCACAATACTCGTCGTCATCGGAAAGCCGAGGAATCCGAGGGACTTCCTCAAGTTCCCAAAATTGTCTCAATAACTGATCGAGATCGACCTTATTGAAGTGTGCGGATATGTTATCGTGGGCAGATGATAAACCAGTGCGCCCGGTGATAATCCAACCAAAGACTGTCCTTTGAGCGACGAGGGAGTGGTCTTTGTTCCATCGGATTCCACTGCGGATCAATTGAGGATAGATATCGCCTCCTAAGAGCAGATCTATTTGAGCCGATGGGTTTATCATACGGTCCGCGAGAGGTAAACCTTTGAACTCGGACATATTATAGGGGTTAGAGAGAGGATGAGATAAAGGTCCCGTGAGTTTTCGTACTACATATACTGGAACATCGGCACTAAAAGATGCATCCTGGGGGGACTTGAGTAGTACGTTACAAGTCTCCACCGATGTAGCAGTGATTGATTCCCCGAGGCCGACAATGTCAGTTTTCGTTTTCCGTGAGCGTAGCGACAGCCGTTTCTTAATAGATTCTGAAATAAAAGATGCCTCTGAGGCTGGGTCAATCAGTGCCCTGATCGGGCAGGTTAAATTCCCAACTTCTATGCCAACCACCGCGGTTCCAAGAAGAGCGAGACGAGATTGAGTGGACTGTATATTAGTGGCATGGGTTAGTCATTGTTTCGATACCGCATATGGCGTAGGGTTCGGAGAGTGGGGGTTTGAGTTATAGGAGACACCTGTCGGGGATCTTGTGGCTGGGGCATTAGCAAATGACGTGAGAGTGTGGTCAGAGGACTGGGTATTGACTATCGATCGATGTAGAAGAGAGTGATGTCTTTTCTTGCATATAGAACAAACATATTTGCTCGTACACTTTCTGGCCTCATGGGAGATAGCCAGGCAGTTCAGACAGCGTTTTTGCTTTCTCACGGTGGCAAATCGTTCGTCTACGGTCATGTGCAAGAAAACAGGACACAAACGTAGGGAGTGAGAATCTGGACATAGCGAGCACATGATTCTATTTGACGAAACATTAGCATGATAAGTGTTTAGCTTTCGGGAAACGCGCGCCTTGTCACCTTTGTTATCTGGGCCTTTCATCACTGAAGGCTGGGATGAGTCGGAAGCGCGAATGTCATTGACTGACTCCAAGGTGTGGAAACGACTCGTCAGAAAGGCGTCCATATCCTTCCAGGTAGGCAAGTCTGTCGAGTTTCTCAGGGACTGTTCCCACAAATTCAGAGTGACTTCGGGTAAACAGGTAGAGCAAAGGTAAATAAACAGTACATCCCATTTTTCCGTTTCGATCTTGAGCAATGATAGATTAGTGACGCAATTATTGATCGTCCTCTGTAGGGTTTTTATACTTGGTCCGGATTCCTTAGTAATATGGGAGAGAGCGAAAAGACCTTTTAATTGCGCATTAATGAGAACTCGTTTGTTTTCGTAGCGATCTTCTAAGTTTTTCCACTCCATCTTAAAACCAACATTCGTGAACGGGCACGATCGCACAATTTCATGCGCTTCACCTTTTGTTTTCTTGAGGAGATGGCAGAGTTTTTCGACATCAGGAATATGGTCCTGGCCACCGTACAACGCTGAAAATTGATCCCTAAAAGTTGGCCATGACGCATAATCGCCATGAAAGTTATCCATATCACATGGCGGCAGATGGATTCGCGTCATTGTGGGAATAGGCTGAACCAGCGGGTCACGAGACGTATTAGATCGGGTTGTAAGGGATTCTAGTAACTCGTTTGCCTTAGAGAGACATTTAAGGTGGGCATTATAGGCACTGTAATATTTGCTCCGGACCGTTTTGATGTCGACTTGTTCGGCTAGGGTGTCGATGATTCCTAGGAGGGCATCGTAGGCTGTGCGTAGGTTTGTCCAAAGATGACCTATTTCCTCCTTTTGGATCTCTAGACTATGATACGTATGGTCATCGGGAGAAAGGGCACTAAAATACGCGTCGAATTCGACCACTCTGTCCGAGGCACGTATGAATTTATCTAATATTGACATCTTTGTCCTCGTATTACCAGATGATTGTGAAGACCAGTTGAGGCAGCGATACTCTGCAGAAACTCAGCTGCCACTAAACTAAGGTGAAACAACAAGGGTGTCGTTTGAGAGCCGTGTCGTGCGGATCTCGAGGGGTATCGTACATCAAACGATGGGGCCGAATAATAACTGATATTACTTAATAAACGAATTTTATTCTCAATGATACTAAATACCGGACTAAAATGTTCGCTGGGATTCAAGCGTGGGACAAGCAAAACGTTCGATGGGTTAAATTCCAAGAATTAAAGTTTCGTATGTAGGCAAAAACAAAGGCACCTATACACAGCAATGATTTTTTATTTAACACAAAGATTTTATTTTCAATGATACTAAAACCCGGAATAAATGTTCACTGGGATTCAAGCGTGGGACAAGCAAAACGTTCGATGTGTTAAATTCCAAGAATTAAAATTTCGTATGTAGGCAAAAACAAATGCACTTATACACAACAATGATTTCCTTAAACAAATAAATGCACCTATACACAACAATGATTTTTTATTCAGAGGGTTTGGAAGAAAATGTTAGCTTTGAACTTATGTGAGAAATAAAACGATTATGTTTGATGTGTCAAGCTGTATCAAAAAAGACAATACCATATGCTTGATCACACCATGAACACAAGAAATCGAACACTCACTAACTTGTTGTGTATATAAGAAGGTTTCAAGGTTAAGAAACCAAAATGCACTTATACATAACAACTATGTGTTTGGTTTGTTTGTTTAAGGAATGCTTTGAAGAATAAATGTTCGCTTTGAATTTGTGTGAGAAATAAAACGATTATGTTTGATGTGTCAAGCTGTATCAAAAAAGACAATACCATATGCTTGATCACACCATGAACATAAGAAATCGAACGCGCACTAACTTGTTGTGTATATAAGAAGGTTTCAAGGTTAAGAAACCAAAAAATGCACTTATACACACAGCAATAACGGATTTTCCTTTTTTCTTTCAATGTCCGCACTGTACACAATGTATATGTAAAAAAAGGTACAGTACTCACCTGATTCTTTAGCGCGGCTTTTACCTGCTAGGGGTATCCAGAAATGCTGGGGTATCAAAATGCTGGGGTATCAAAATGCTGGGGAATCAAAAATGCTGTTGTGTCCAAAATGCTGGGGTGTCCAAAAATGCTGTGGTATCCAAATGCTGGGGAATCCGGCTCGAAGGACCAAAATGTTAAGATCGGAGGGGTTGGCAGCGGATTTTGTTTCAGGGAAGAAATAGTTTTGGTGTTATTTTATTTGTTTTATTATAAAAACTTCTTTCTTTCACACTGCGTTTGTTCGTAACACTAATTAAAGTTAAAATACATTTCAATGGAATACACACACTTTTGTTTTATTATAAAAAGATCTTTTCAATTTAATTAACAATTATGTTTTTTCTTTATTTTAAATTTCTTTTAATGAGGATAAGTACAAGAGAGCTGCATATGATATAAAATGCATATATATTTTCAGATGAGTTGAAGTGTAATCACAAAATAAAAGTATATTATAACTTATTTATTCACCGTTTTTAAAGAAACTAATTAAATTAAGAGTGTATTAACTTTATGTGTCGCTTGGTTAAGGGTTCGATTACAAGTAAAAAAGTTTATCTCAACCCCACACAGCAAGTAAGTGAGAAATGCTCACACCCGAGACTACCGAACCAACCCGAGTTCAGGCACGACCGCAACGTGACGTGGCACGTCAGAACGGAGTTGCCAGTCAGGCCCGAAATGCAGGTACATTTGGTCCGGGGTGTGAACAAGCACTAGTTGAAGAAAAATAACATTAGATGGCGGACCCTTTATAAAAGGATTTTAATTACTTAAATTACATTTTGTTCTATAATAAAATAAATAATATAATAGCTATTTATTGAATTTGGAAACATTCGAGAAAAATTACCGGTGTCAATAATGCACGCTAGCTTTCGAAATTAATAGTTTGTGTGCTTTTGAAATAGCTTTTGCATCTAGAGATTCTATCAGTAATATTTTTATAATATTGTTAAGTTTATAACTTTTAATAAAAGTTTTGTTGTATTAAGTTTTTTTATTTTAAAATGATAACACAGCATTTTAGAGTTTTAAATTAAATGCTTTATAAACACGATGGTAACTACATCACTATAACACTTTATGCTTTATTATTTTGTTGTTCGTGCTCTCTGATGACTCAACTTTAATTAATTCATTTGCCCAGCTCTCTCTGTGTTTATAAATTTGTTTTAAGCGGTTTTCACAGATACAAGAATATTCTACTTTAACATCACTACATATTGTTGTTGCTATTATCATTCACTGTAGGCGCCTGCTTGTCTGTGTGCTTGTTTTTGTTCTGTGTTAGTTGTTTATATTTTCTGGTGTTTAATTTATTTCGTGGAATTTCTTAAAACCAGGTTGTTGTTGTCTTGTGTGTGTGTGTGTATTTATTATGTAAGAGATTTGACTAAAAACTTTTTACTCAAATTTTCTCTAACTGTCGGCTTAAATATTTTGTCTCTCCAGAAACTATTCACCTTTTTGCCGGCATTAATATACACTATTTTTGTATGACTAATTTTGGGTGTATAATTAAATAGAAATTGTAAACAAACTTTGCAACAATCACTTGCAGTTATTTATATAAAAGTAAACAAAAAAAAAAGAGGAGCACCTCAGCATAATGCATATGAGTGCAGAAGATAAAAACTAAAGAAAAGCCAAAGGGTGTTTGAAGCTATAGCTGATTTGAATAAACAAGAAAACCAAATGCAAAGAAACTTTTAAAAAAAATCATAAGAAACAAACTGAAAAAGTTTGAGCACAAGAAATGTTATACAGATAAATTCTTAAGTTTGAGAAACAGATACAAAATTGTTTTCTTTTATTTATTTAGAACATGGCATTAAGTCATTTTTATTGTTTATTTTACAAAATATTGAATTTTGCTTAATGTTTAGGTTCATTTACATTTGGGCACACAAAAGTAAAAATTTTGTCCTTGAATATTTACATTATTTTCTATTTTGCTTAGATTTCTCAAACATTGCTTACGCTCTGCCAAAATAACATTTTGTTTAAAAATTTTAGTGAATTATATTTTTATCATTAAAAAAAAATTAAAAATTAAGTTTTTCAACCTTCAAACGATTAAGTGCATGAACTGTTCTGAAAATTTATATTTCTTAATTTTCTTAGGTTACCAATTGAGAAGCAATTTTAGGCTTATTCGACTTCTTGCTTAAACAGCCTCATGTAATATCGAAGTTGGTTTAATGTTTTGTAACCAGTATCTGGTAGTAATGGTATTTGTGTAATCTATTTTTCTTAGAAGTAAAAAACATGAAAAATATAAAGTTACTCCGATGGGCTTTAAATTAGTGTCGTCATTCTTTTGCGTCTTTGCTGGCTGTTAATTCGGTATGGACCGGTAAGCGCTTTCATTCTCACACCGTGTTCTTAACTGTACTGATGGGTAACCTGTGGGTTTAGGTAGTTCTTTCAGTATGGTCGTATCTAATCATGTAGGTAGAATACCCGCTACCTGTCATTATATGCGGCATAATTTTTAATATTTCCATATTTTATAATTATTATTAAGGTACGTGCTTCCGTCTGAGGGTGTGTTTCACGTGTTACAGTATGTGAGTAGTTTCAGTGGTGTGAAAATTGTGTCTGAGGTCCCTTGGTATGTGTCCATGAGTGTCTAGCTGTAGTGTAAAGTTAAAGTCCGCTCTTTTTGTTTGTATCAGCATATGTGTTCTGTAAATCTTATTTTTAGTGTTTGTCCAGTTTGTCCTGTATAAGTATGTTTGCAAGTACAAGCAAGGCTGTATTCTTCGCTGGAACTAAATTTGACTATTGTTTCTGACGATGTCCTGAGATTATGACTCAGAGCGTTGCTAGTTATTAATGTTGGGAGGTAACCTTTTTTTGTGAAAAAGATTGGTTAACCTATATATTTCATGTCTTGTATTAGTAAAAGTGTGCCGTCGTGTTCTATCGGTTGTTTATGTAAATTTTTTATTCCTGTTTAAAGTGTTATATTTTGTCGATAGTAGCGGGCTTGTAGGCGTTATTTTCAGCTATAGTGTAAATTGTGTCGAGTTCAGTATTTTACTTATTTGGTGTAACTGGGTTTATCTTAAGTCTGTAAATAATATCACGAAATGTTGCTAGTTTATGCTGATAATGTGGATGTAGTGTCCTTTGTAGTTGGTTTTCTATTAATGCCAAAGATTACTGCACATTGTAGATAAAAATATATTCAACCTGGATACTAACAAAGATTTTAAACAAAATTTAACGACTGAATTAGGCTTATTGACCGGCAAAGAATTTACTGGTGTACAATTAACAAGTATAATCAAGGAAAAGAGTCACCTTGCGTTGATGAAATCTACATTAAGACTTAGTACAGTTTGCCTTTCAGTATTGTTAAGATTTAATCCAGTGCGATCTGTTATACTTTGTAAATTAAATTAAGCTCTTACAACTGTGCAGTTTGACTGATGGTTTAATGTGATCATCACATAAATACTGTAAACATTGTTAATTGTCAACACACTTGCATTAATAATAATAATATGTGTTCATGTTACATTTTCCGCATACAGTTTAAATAAGCAACAGATTAGTGGTTTGTAACAACGACAACAACAATCAGCACGTTTCATATTGCAAAGAAAATATTTATATTTATTTATGTTTATTTTAAATAAATTTATTAAAAAATCAACAATATGAATTAGATCATATAACGATATGGTTCTCATATCAGTTATGGGCGAACTTTTTGGGTGGCTGGCCAATAAATTAAAAAAAAAATCTTGCGGCGAGCCATTAAATTAAAAAAATAATAGAGGGTCATTTATTAAAAAATTATGGGGTTGCTGTTCAATTAAAAGGTCGGTTTAAGCTATATAAAAGGTGTTTTTTTAAGCTAGATAGAACTTTAAAATGTAAAAAGTAACACAAAAAATTAAATTTTGATGAAACATTTTTTTTTATTTGTTTCAGTATACTCTGACAAATCATCATTAATAGACTCTCGCTTGAACAACGCTACGAAATTATACAAATTTACTTTGAAAATCAGTCGTCGATTCGTGCAACTTATAGACGACTTCGTCATTTTTATGGCGTACATAATCGTGCATCTGAACAAGCCATTCGTCGAACTGTCGATAGATTTCGTACCACATACTCTCTAGAGGATGCAATAACACCAACACGTCGAAGGAATGTGCGTACTGAAGAGAATATCGCCGCTGTAAACGAAAGTGTGGAAGAAGATCCAAATTTATCAATTTGTCGTCGGTCGCAGGAATTGGGGCCCTGTCCGTCCACTACGTGGAAAATTTTGCGCAAAGATCTCGGCCTACACCCGTATAAGATCCAGCTGGTGCAGGAATTGAAGCCACGAGACCATTATATGCGTCGTTCTTTCGCCAATTGGGCTCTAGAGCAGTTGGCAACTGACCCGTTGTTTTATCGCAAAATTGTGTTCAGCGATGTGGCGCATTTTTGGCTTAACGGGTTTGTTAATAAGCAAAATTGCCGAATATGTAGTGATACCAATCCACAACAGACCCTACATACTCCATTACATCCAGAAAAATGCACCGTTTGGTGCGGTTTTCACGCTGGTGGCATCATCGGACCTTATTTCTTCAAAAATGAGGCCGGAGCTCGCGTTACGGTCAATGGAGATCGTTACCGCACCATGATCAATGATTTTTTGTTTGAAAATATGGATGACATTGATCCGGACGAGATGTGGTTTCAACAGGATGGCGCTACGTGCCATACAGCGAACGCAACCATCGACTTATTGAAATCAAAATTTGGCGATAAGTTGATTTCGAGAAATGGACCTGTCAATTGGCCTCCAATGTCGTGCGATTTGACACCACTCGACTATTTCCTGTGGGGCTACGTGAAGTCACTGGTTTATGCTGATAAACCAGCAACAATTGACGCCTTGGAGGACAGTATTGTTCGTGTTATTCGTGACATATGCCCAGCAGTGCTCGAGAAAGTGGCCCAAAATTGGACGTCCAGAATGCGCTTCGTCAAGAACAGCCGCGGTGCCCATATGCCCGAAATCATTTTCAAATGTTAATGTCACGTATTGATCCTTCGAATAAAAAAGAAATTTTGTTTACAATTTAATTTTTTGTGTTATTTTTTACAATTTCAAGTTCTATCGGGCTTAAAAAAACACCCTTTATTTATTAGTTATATTACGTAATATTTTAAAACAACATAAAAATTTTATAAGATACGGTTTATTATGATTTTAAGATTTTCCAGATGTATGGGAAGCATGGATCTGTTTCTGACTTGACACAATTTCCTCAAAATCTGGTTCCAGCTAGGAGGATGCGACTTTTAATAAATTAAATAGACTCTCGTCTGACAATCGGTTTCTTATTGAATTTTTTTCTGCCTTTCATTACTGAAAAGGCCTATTTACATAAATATGAGGAAGCAAACATTGCCATAATTTTCTGCGCATGATTAATTAGCTTTGGAAATTCATCTTTTGGTAGGGATTTATAGAAATTAAGCTTATCAGTATATAAAAATAGCTGTTTTAAATTATTATTACATTGCAATTCTATAATTTCCAATTGTAGATCAGATGGAACATTCTCAGGATTAACATTAAAAGGCATTGAAAAATATCTAAACATGGGTGGGTTTTCTAAAGTCTGGCCTCAGATTCTGAATACAGTTTTAATAAAGATTGCTAAAAGACTTTTAACTTCCCTTCACTCACAGGCCTCAAAGAATTAAGTCTTGGAAAATGTGTCAAATCATTTTTTCCCAAACATTTAGAAAATATAAGCAATTAAGTTTTAAAAGACCTCAAACTGCCCCAAGTTTCATCTATAAATTGATTTCTTCCCTGTAACTTCTTGTTCAGTTTATTATAGTGCTTGAGAAAATCCGTAAAAAAAGCAAACTCGATGCACCAATTCTTATCCTCCAATATTTCTCACTCATCTCAAATTTTAGTTTTGGTTTTTAGAAAAACTTTAATATCTTCGAGAAGATTCCAAACTCTCGAGAAGGCATGCCCACAACTCAGCCACCTGATCATTGTGCAATAACCTACATCTGAAAATTCTGCATCAACTTCCGATAAAAACTCTTGTAATTGTCGGTGTAACAAACCACGGGCTCGAATGGTATTAATTAAATTTAAAATAATATTAAGTACGTGGTTAATATCCAAGGCAGCCTTGCAAAGAACATCTTGGTGGATTATACAATGTAAAAAAATTGTTTCGCTTTCAGGATTCTCACTTTATAAACTCCTGCAAACCCCGTATTTTTTCCCAACATGTTAGGTGCTCCATCAGTTGTTAAATTAATTAATTTGGAAATTGGGGCATTAAGAGATTCCATCCCCTCTCTCAATTCATAATAAATAATTTTTCCTGTCGTCTTTCTTTTCAAAGATCTCAAACAAGCAAGTTCTTCGGTTATTATAAAGTTTTCATCGACTCCTTTGATAAAAATTAGAAGTTTGGCTGTATCACTCCTGTCAACAGAAAAATACTTAAACTTTTTAAGACGTCCATCGAGTTGATTGGTTAAATTAGAAGAAATGAAGCGATTCTTTTTGTGACCGTTCTACGTGACAGCCCTATAGATTCGAAATCTTTTACCTTTTCGTGGCATAATACTTTTCCAATGCTAATTAACACATCCTTAATAAATTCTCCTTCAGAAAACGGTTTGGTACTTTTTGCTATTTTATAGGCAACAATGTGACCAGCTAACATGGAGGATCGCTGGACACTTCTTTGATTTTTATAAAAGCATTTGCTGACTAGATATTTTTCTTTTCAATTCCTCTGAATGAACTTTTTGTCTTCATCTGTCATTTTATAGTACTTCAACCCAAGATGTTCTGAATGAAAGTGCCTAACGAGATTATAATGTTTTAGTACAGCTACCGGTTCTTGGCAGATGAGACAAATAGGTTTTTGGTTATATTCCATAAAGAAGTACTTCCATGTCCACTCTTCTTGAAATACTCGACATTCCAAATCAATTTTTCTCTTTCTATTTTCGATTGACATTTATAGTGATATTTACAATACACTTTATAATTTTAATTATACAAATAAAACTTTACATTAGCAACTTTATAATTTTACTTCACTATTTATTCTTTACGTCACGAGATTTACACTTTTACTGATTGCTGATTAATTCATCGCTGGGCCTTTTATATTTGTTGCGCATGTTGTCTCGAATATTCAAGAATCTTCTAGATCTCACAACAACATAATAGTTGTTGTTATGTTATACGTTCAGTTTTCTATATTAGTTGTTGTTGTTTTATGATGTTTATGATTCTTCTTGGAATATTGCAGCAGAAAGTTGTTGTTCTCTTGTGTGTACAATATTTCCTAGAAAACTACGCCGCTTGGACACAATACAATAGGTCTATATTAGTTGTTTTTGTTTCATGCTTTTTAAGTTTCTTCTTGGAATATTGTATAAGAAAGTTGTTGTTGTCTTGTGTGTACAATACTTCCCAGAAAACTACGCAATTCGTTCACAATATAATATGAAAACATCGCATTTTTTGCTAAAATTTATATCTTTTTTAAACATAATTTTGTAATAGGTGATTATTTTTTCTTTTTTAAAAACGCTCGGCTGACCGTAGTTCGCCCATCACTGATCTAAGGCTTTATAAACATTTTCATTATATTAATTTATTATGCTAAGTATATAATTAAGAGGTTCTGTGTAATATTGAAAAATACTCAAGCAAATAGCACATAAGCAGAACAATTGTTAAAGAACAAACATTCAATAAAGAAAAGTCTTAGGAGCAGCTTCAATAATGGAGCTCTAAGAAACAACAAATTGAAATTATTTTAATTAAAATTGACTCTTTTGGCATATGGAGCGTATGATTACTATTAATTAAAGTGGTAATAATACGCCTGCATGAACACACACATAATTATAAATACGCGATTTATTTATTATTAATACGTGTATGATTTTGAATATTAATTAAAAATATTTAAGGGATTTGTATTAATTAAATTTCTTACTAATTGTTGAGTATTCAAAAAAAATCTACATGTATAAGTAAATTAATATCTGTATTAAGGTTTATTACTTTATTTGGAATTAAATACAATATTTGTCATTTTTCGACAAAGGATTTCATCTAATATTTGATTTATAATATTATTTACATTTGCTAATATATTTAAAAGTTTTCATAATACATAGTTATTTAAATATTTCATAATATTTTTTCATTAAATAATGTATGATTGAAATAAAATGAAATTTTTGTCATATTTTGACAAAGAATGTCATATGATATTTGATTTATTATGTTATGAACATGCAGTTTTCGCAAAATTATTTGTATTATTCACCGTCTAAAGAAATTTCTCAGTAAATAATTAAATATTTTGAATAATTCTTTGGGAAATAGTATCAGATTTTAATTATTATTTAAAAATATATACAAAAAACTCTGGAAATGTAATTATTTTAAAAATGTTGAAGCAGCGTTGGTGTTGTATTTTAATCATTTTATTAAACTTAAATTCAGTTGCAGCAAATCTTTCAGAAATTCATTTCAACATAGCATGCAACAAATTATTGTTATTTCTCTTCTTATAAGGAATTAAAAATTTGTGGCAGTTCAGGATGCCTGTTAAGAAAGTGGAGTGCAAAAATTAGTAGAAAATTGAGAAGACATAATGGTAGAGAAAAGGCATTTAAATGGTCAAATAAGTTCGTACTTTCCAGAAAAGAAAACTGATTTGTTTATTATTATTTTTAATATAGTTAATCAGGTGAAGCCTCTTTTTTTAAGCAAATTTTAAGATGAACTTGGACTTTTCTTATTGTTTTTTTTTTAATTTGTTCTGCCAGTAAATGAAATATTTTTGTCATTCCCGTTGACGAAAAACCGGCGTCAACGATCAACCAGCGCTTTCGTTCCTTTATTATGGTCGTATTAACTCATTTAGGTACATTGTCGTGCCCCTGTCATTTTATGCGGGGCTAATTAAATATTTCCATCTTTTGTTATTCGCCAGCTAAGTGTGTCTATCTGAGGCTGTTTTTCGTTTTTTAGAGTGTGTGAGTAATCATAGTGTGTCTAAGGTCGTATGTATCTGTTAGTTTATATTGTTTCTGTTAAGAGTTCTTGTTTTATAGATTTACATGTTGTGAAGAATATCTTGTCTTCGTCCTTCCTTGCTAGGATATAGTTATTTTATACATTCATCTATTTCCTTTGATGCATGTCCCGAGTGTCAAGCTGTAATGTAAAGTTGCAGTCTTTCCTTTTTCATTGGTATGAGCGTATGGGTTCTGTAAATCTTGTTTTTAGTATTTGTCCAGTTTGTCTAGTATAAGTATATCCACAGGTGCAAGTTAGTCTGTATACTACGCTGGAATAAATTTTTTCAGCTTTTCTGTCGATTTTTTGAGGTTATGTGTCAAACTGTTGCTGGTTTTAAATACTCTGAGTAGACCTCCTTTGTGACAAAGGTTAATAAATCTATAAACTTCTGGTGCCATGCAGGTAAGCGTTCGTTTTCGATGTATATTGATTGTCTTATTTTTTGGTGTTTTTAGGGTTTGTAGCCATTATTTTTAGCTATAGTGTAGATTGTGACGAGTTCTTTGTTCTACTTATTTGGAGTAAGTGCAATTATCTTAAGTCTGTGTATCATATCTCTAAATGTTGCTAGTCTATGCTGGTTATGTAGAGGGTAGTGTCCTCTGAAGTTGGTTTCTTTTAATGTCAAAGGTTAGAAAGCCAGTGCCACGTGTTAGTGTGATGTCAAGATTAAACAAGTTTCTGTCTAAATATTTTTCTATTGTATATGTGATTATGTTGTAGATTGTGAATACGTCTGTTGCAATTTGCTCGGTGTTGTATTGCACGAGGATGTATATGATTTGATCTACGTATCTATAGTAATGAATTATTTAGTTTTTTTCCAGCAGCAGTAGTTGTGTTTTATTCGACTGTGTTAAATTCTCTATACCTATTATTTCTTGTCGTTTTACAAAATTTTATCTATATATATATAGAAATTAAGCTGAAAATAGATGTCCGTTGGTTGCCAGTGTTTGTCGGGATTCACAGTACCTTCGTAATGGTCTTTATTTTATGCGTTTACGCACAATAGTGCGTCCACAGTGCGTGTTTGAAACAAGACAAATTTTTCAAAAAATCATTTTTTTTCCATTGCATAATTCGACTCAATGTTTTGTATCAAATGAAATGTGTGTTTTCGTTTGTACGTTGAGACGGCAATACAAATCGAAAAATGCTCATGTTCATAGCAAGTGGATGGGCAAACCAATAGATAATTTTGTTTTCCATATTCTGCTGCATTTGTGTGTGTGTGTGTGTGTAATTTGCGTGTTCAATTGCAAAATGATCCATCCGCCGAATGTTTTTAAAAGCAATTGTTAGATATTGGGAATGGCGCAACTCCAATTGACCCCACCACAAAAATTATTACGCTTCCAGATAATTTTTGCCACTTTGCACAGTCAAAACAAGAATTGGTCACAACGTTGCACAAAATTTGAGAAACCATGATTGGTTGGGGAAAAGCGCTGTCTTAGCTGCGAAAATTGCAAATGTTTCAGATATCAATTTTGATTGATATTCCCGGGGAAATTTTTACCTACGAATCGGCTGACTCCGTTACCTATCAATACGATGTTGTAAATTATCCAGTCGAATTTAAAAATTCGTTTGAGTTACCTGGACTGCTGCCCCAACGCCTACAGGTGAAAGTTTGTGTATCAATTATTTTGCTTAGAAATATCTGCCACCCACGACTTTGCAATGGGACACGTTTAGTAGTCAAAAAAGTCATGAAAAATGTGATTATAGCAAAAATTTTAAAAGGAAAATATAAGGGCGAAGATGTGTTGATACCACGCATTCCTATGATTCCTCCAGATTTGCTCTTTGCTCAGTTCCGCATACGTGTTGCTCTTGCAATGATGCCTATTCACACGGTCAATTAATATGTATCACGTGCTTTTTTTGTCTATACTGCGAACCAAAATCGATCGAAGAGTGTCGAATATGTAAAAGCATTGCCATAGAATACGACATATTTTATAAGCACACAAAAATATTAAATTGAAAAAAAAAACATAAAAACAAAAAAAAAAATTGTGTTCTTTCTGATTAATTTTCTTGAATGATTGCCATTTTTGGCGCAAATGGCTTGCAAAGCAGTCACGGGCACGCTAGTATTATATAATGAATTTTATATTTTTATTTGCAAAATTATACTAATTTTTGAAAAAAATCCAAATGTTTTGCGAAAATATTTTTTTTCTTCAATCGCTTGAAAAATTCGGATAATTCGATTATCTACAGTTCAAGATCTAAATTTTTCATTTTTAGAGAAATGCGATCCCAATTTTTAAATAAATTTCGGTTTTGTGGTAAAATAGTATTAATAATATGACATAAAGCCAAGTTTTAAATGAAAACTCAATTTCATGATAATCTTTATGGTTTGCCATAAATAAACTAATCAAATAATAGAAAAAATTTGAGAAACTAAAGGTACTAGCATTTTGTGAAATATATTGATTAACAATATCAATATTTCAGAGAGCCATGCCTGAGGGATTGGAAAATTAAATTTTTTTGTACTTCTAAATGTATTTTGCAAAAACGAATATTATCAGGACGTCAAACAGTTTGAGAGACAAGCATTGCTTAATCAAGTTTTCTGTGTATGAAAATTCAAAATATTTACACTTTATTCGTTCAAAAATTAATATTGCAGAAATTAGAAACGATGTGACAAATATATAAAAGGTTTTTTGACAAGAAGTTTGTTTACTAAAACAAAATAAAACAAAAAATGTAGACTATGATGATTCAAATTTTTATTGTATTACGAAGAGTTAGGGAATTATGAATGACAAATGATATCTGGCAAATATCCACCACGACCATGCTTAAAAATGTCAATTCTTTCTTTTTGGCAAAATGGCGGTCCTATTTCTTTAATCACATCAAGGATTTTGGGTTTTGAGAATGAAATTGATTCGATTGGCTCCGTAAAGGCTCTGTCCTTAACATAGTGCCACAAAAAAATAATCCAGTATCCAGTTAAATTACACGATGAGACTGGCCACTTACTGTTGACTGCAGTGAAATTATGCGATTGGGAAATTTGGTTTGCAATAAATTAATCGTTTCATTGACTGCATAACATGTGGCAGAGTCCTGTTGATCTCACATGTCAGTGATATCTACGTCGCCAAAAGTAGGCGAGAATTGAGTTGTTAACATCTCGCGATAGCGTGATCCATTAACCGCTACTGCATTTCCAGACACATATTCGAAAAAAAAACGCCCCAAACACGCCTCCAGAAAACATTGCGCACCATACACTGACACCTTGGAGCATTCAAAGGCTTCTCAATAATCGTCCTAGGATTTTTAGAAGCCCATATGCGCCAATTTTGCTCGTTTACATACCTTGATGGGCTTCGTTTGAAAAAAAGAATTTTTTCAGAAAATCCAGCTGGTTATTCCTGACTGAATTGAGCGAATCTACGGTGATAAGAATAATAATCCTGCACCAGTTGAACCTTGTAAGGCTTCAAGTTCAAATCCCTTCGCAATTGGATCACCCCAATTGTTAGGAATGTTGCGGATTTGCTAAATTTGGATATAGTTTAACACTGTGGCTCACGGCTACGATGTTTGCAGTTGATCGGCCCAGTCAAACACGCGTTGGTGTTCGCATATTTTGAATCGATTCTGTCGACTCAAGCTTAACGACCAAATTCTTAGCGGTCTCAGAGGGACGATTATGTTGTCCGAAAATGTCACATATTTTACGAATTACAACTTTAACAGAACTACGATTTTCATAGTGGAATTTAATGATTTTAATACGATTTTCGTGCGAAATTGAATGCATTGTAACAATCTTCTACGAATGCGTTAAAGTACTAAATATCAAAACTGTCATGCTGTTAGTGTTGCCACAATTAAAAAACATACTGTTCATGCCAAACGGCCTGAGCAGATATATATGCTGGTTGTTAGCGTTGTAGTGTTGGGCAATTCATCATAATGAGCAGTTTGGAAATGCCGGCAGATATCGTGTTGGCTCGACTGGTTTTCCGACATCTTCCTTTTTGATTTTATATTCTAGTGGATGAACACCCATTTTTTTGTACAACGCAGAAATAAAAATAATTTCAATCATTTAATGTAAATGCAAATTAATAAAATTTATAAGAAACATTCCGGCAAGTGTGTGCAAAACATCAAAGAATAAAAACAAACATTGTTGTTTGGAAATACTTGGATCCCTGCAGAAGAACTCATTGCTAAAAATAAACCAATTGGTCCAGAACAACAACCACATCGAGCTTCATTTAGTAATATATGAAACACATACTTCTTGTTAACAAACCCGATACTTAAGTTATAGGAGCTTCATAAATCTCGCCTTCTAATGAAGTGTTACTCTTTTTATATGTAAAAATGATCGTCAGCAACTTCACTCAGAAATATTATCTCAACTTGGCATTTGTAACATTTCATTACGATATCTTAAATGGTTTATGAGCTAAAGTATCATATCCATATTCATATCCCTTCAAAAATAATTATTAAGCCAAAATTTGGCTCTTAATAATTTATTTATTAGAAAATAATATTTTTCTTCTTCCATTTGTGGTAAGTGAAGTGCGACTAATTGCAAAATATTAAGAACTGCAAAGAGGATATTATTTTCTATTCAGAAAAAATAACCTTGTAACAGTTAGAATTTTTAAAGAATTCAATAATGTAAGTATTTCTAATCATTTGATTGAGAGTTAGATTTAAATTGAAGACTATTTTATTACTGCTGTCATTTCTTCTCGTAATCTCAGTGTGTTCGGTGTGACTCGCTTTCGATATAATGACATCATTCTCAAGCCGTGTTGTAAACTGAGTTACGGATTGGGTTTAGTTAGTGTACCGAACAAACAGCCAGCAAAGATGGAGAGAAATGGCAACAGTTTACCATTTACTGGCGAAACAAATCCAAACCACTTAATACCATTATTTTATTTGTTTTCAAAATAAGTGTATTAATTCATTATAAAAATTAATAGTTAATATTAAGGCCGACCCCAAGCAATTCTCCCGCTTTGGCATATTGTGAAATATAAATAATGTTTGTTTGAGCCCCATTTTGCTTGTATCATAAACATAAATAATTCTAGATTACAAATACCTTGTTTGACTTTGTGTTTTTTGTTTGTTTGTTTTTCTGTTTTTAATTTCACACCCTTTAAAAAGGCGTAAAAAAGATGAATTGAATTTTTCATTTAATTGTGTAGGTGTTTGTTTTAATCACACATATGTGTATAAGTATGCGTTTAAGCATATATATTTCGTTGGTTTGCTCAATGAGCGGTTGCCTGTTGTTGTAACATTAATTTTATGCTGTTTTTTCATAACATTTTTGTTGACATATTTGCTGGGTGAGCTGAAAGCAATTAAAATTATTGTTGATTTTAATTGCTGCTACAAACAATCACAACAAAAATACTAAAAACAACAACAAGAGCAACAATTAACTAAAGGAAATAATAAGCAACAGCAATAGCGCTGTTAAAGGGAAAGACAACAAAAACCTGGCAACAAAGAGGACAAAGTTGTTTAGTTTTTTGAAATGGTCATTATAATTTTTATTTACTTCTATAACGCAGCTCAAAAGAAACAAATGTAATTTCAGTGTAAATGTTAAAGTAACAACGAACATATATATGTACGTTTGTGTGTTTGTATGTTTCTATAACTCTGTACAAAAGTAATTGTAACATTTGTTTTAGACTTTACTAATGCCCCTAAAAGCCAGTCTGAACTCCAAGACCCTACTGAGACAGGACAGAGTCATAATTATTATGATGTTATTATGAGCATTTAAAATTACGAATAAAAGATGTTTTTATTCCTTCTGTTTCACTCATCTTTTCTAACTTGGTTTTTTCCCTCAGTTTCATAAAAGACTCGAAAAAAAATAGCAGCAGCAGTAGCAGCAGCAGCATAAACAACAATAACGACACAGCTACAAGTAGTGGTTGAACACAGAAGTATAATTTAATGTTTTCTAAATTGTTGATGTGAAAAGTTTATCCATGAAAAATAAAAACAAAAAAGCCTTTACAAAAACATATAACTTTAGTAAAAAGGTCGGGAAGAAATTTTTAAAAGTGAGCAACAGAAATGTTGAAAAGTTTATTTTACCCAAACCTCACTATTAAATAAAGAAATACAGTCAAAGCCCGGTATAACGAATACTCAGTTTAACGAATATCCGATATAACGAATGGCCAAATTTTTACATTAACTACCTCATATAGCGAATGGCAAAAATAAAATAATCCCGATTTAACGAATGACAGTTACAGAACCGTTAGATTTTTGTGTGTGTTTTTGGCTTCTTTGCTTTGTATTGAAAAAACACGTGTGATGCGTGTTTTTTTTAAAGTTAGTAGCTAAAGTTTTAGTAGTTTTGTTTGGTTCATTGTGAAAACAAGATGTCAAATCGAAAGAGAATCTCTTTTGATAACAAATTAAAGATTTTAGAAGAATGTAAGAAAGGTGTAAATCTTTCAGTAATATCTCAAAAGTATGGAATACCAAAATCTTCAATATGTACCTTAAAAAAGAACGAACATAAAATTGTGGAAAATTTAAAAATTACAAACAATGGAACAAAAAATCGGCGATCTCTTAAAACAGGTGAATTTCCAAGAATGGAAAAGGTTCTCTTCGAATGGTTTTTAAGCCAAAGAAACAAGCATATACCCGTCAATGGAATGGTTTTAAAAGCAAAGGCATTAGAAATTCATAATCAAATGTACGGTTCCGATTTCCATGCAAGTGATGGCTGGCTATCACGTTTTAAGAAAAGATATGGAATCAGGTTGCTAAAGCAAACCGGTGAAAAACTTTCAGCTCGACAAGATTTAGTGCAGCCTTTTAAAAATCATTTCCATAACCTAGTCAGCGGACAGAATTTAACAAGAGATGCAATTTTTAATGCGGATGAGACAGGTTTATATTGGAAATTGCTTCCTAATAAGACACTTGTCCATGCAGGAGAATCCAGTGCTCCTGGAAGGAAGTTATCCAAGGAAAGAGTAACAGTTCTTCTATGTACAAATGCATCCGGTTCAAAAAAATTAAAACCGCTCTTAATTGGTAAAGCAAAAAAACCTCGTTCATTTAAAAACCGGGTTATTCCAACGAATTACACCCATTCGAAAAATGCGTGGATGAATTCAGCAATTTTTAAAATGTGGTTCTTTGAAATGTTTGTTCCAGAGGTAGGTTTTATGCTCAGATATATTTTTGGTAGCAGAGTTTTACTTTTGTTTTTAATTTTTTGTAAGGTTGAACAATTTTTAAAAAGCAGCAATCTACCCATAAAAGCACTACTTATCCTTGATAATGCACCTAGTCATCCGCCCGCAGAGGAGTTAGTCAAAACAACCAAAGATGGAAAAATATGGGCGCTTTATCTACCACCTAACGTAACACCTTTAATACAACCGATGGACCAAAATGCCATCCGAATTTTAAAAATGCATTACAGAAATCATTTACTCAGTAAAATTGTTTCATCAAAAACAGAAATTGTCGTTGATTTTTTAAGAAATCTTAATTTGTACGATGCAGCTTACATGATCGATCTGGCTTGGAAAAAGATAAAAAAAGAGTGCTAAGAAAACTGTTGGAATAAAATTATGTCATCAGATAGCTACAATTTTGACGAAGAAGATGAAATTCCTTTGTCCCGACTAGGTCAACTGGAAGATGCCGAATGTATGAGACGTAGTGTGTGTTTACTAAGTGCTGTTTTACCAAATGTATGTTCTATGTGGTTAATTTAAAATTTTTTTATTCATATCTATCGTAATTTCAGATAACCTTTAATGTAGAAGATGTAAGCAATTGGAATGAGGATATTATTCAAGATGCAGATATCGAAGATGAAGAAAATGAATGTGACGTTATTTCTATCGAGTCAAAGGAACTAAAAATTAAACATTCAGGTGCAATCAAAGCGTTTGAAACCTGTATAATGTGGTGTGACCAGAATAGAATAGATGTTTCAAAATCGCTTGTATTAAGGGAGTTGCAAGAAGAAGCAATACAGAAAGGACTTCAAAGTACGTTAAAGCAATCGTCCATAATAGATTTCTTAAGAAATTAATAATATGAATGAAATGTAATAATAAACCTATCTTCATAACATCCAAATATAAGTATTTATGTATGTATGTGCACCTATGTACATTTATGATTTTTAATGAAATTATTATAAATAAAAACAATTCTTAAATAAAAGTGAAAGTATCAATTAAAGTTTTATTTCTACGCTAAATTATAAATACAATTAAATTTTTATGCTTTTAAAATTGCGGACCACCGTTTTTTCTAAAATTTTAAGGTAAAAAAATACTGTTCGATATAACGAATATCTCGGTATAGCGAAAGGTCTGAACATTATATCATTCGCTAAACCGGGCTTTGACTGTATTAAAGTATTTAAAAAATAATATAAAATAAAGATGCTAAGGCGGCAATAATTGTATATATTTCTGATAGTACGCTGAGAAATAAATTTAGTGCAGACGGGCTAGGGTACTGCTAAATGAACTAACTAATAAAATCTTACATCTATACAAAATAATTCCAAAAATGCCTTACAAACAACAATGTCTTGCAAACAACATTACGCCACGCTATGTAACGGTGTACATCACGAACTAAACCAACGCTTCTCAACAAGGTAAACGTATGGCATAATTGAGATGGATAAAGACTGAGACACGCTTAATTTACATTAAAAAAGACAAACCTAACATGGAAATGTATAGATATCAGAGGTAACTGACATATTGACTAAACATAATCTATACCATATATATCCAAAATGTTTACACAATTTACGCGATAGTGTACAAAATTAAATAAGTAAAAAATACAAATGGGTGGAATGAAAATTTACACAACTTATAAACCAAACCGACAGCCGCACAGACGCTGAAGCAACTATTACTCAGTTACCAACCAACCGACAAGAACACATGATACACAAAGGAGCCGACGTGCTCAAAAAGATGGTAAAAGTACACAATAAAACAAAGATGAATCCCAACGAATTGAAAATAATTATTAAACAACTAAGGACAAGATTACAAGACAACGACTTACTAATTACTAAAGCGGACAAAGAAAACACGACTTTAGCAATGTCCAAAAAACATTATATAGACAAAACACAACGTCTTACATCACATACCAACTGCACCAAATTTAAAAATGACCCAACTAAATCTTGTCAAAGGGAAATACGTAGTCTATTAAAACGATATACAACGTTTACTAATGCAAAGTACACAAATACATGAACCCAGGACCACCAACACTCAAAGCACAACCGAAAATACACAAAGAAAACATACCATTGAGGCCCATTGTGAACCACAGACCTGCACCGTCATATCACCTGGCTAAAGAGCTCACCGGCCTACTTAAAAAACCTAAATTTACAAAATACATACATGGTTCGTAATACACAATACAATACAATTCAATACAACACAATACAATACAATACAATGCAATACAATACAATACAATACAATACAATACAATTCAATACAATACAATACAATACAATACAATACAAATCAACACAATACAATAAAAAACAATACAATACAATACAATACAATACAATACAATACAATACAATACAATACAATAAAATACAATATAATACAATTCAATACAATACAATACAATACAATAAAATACAATACAATACATTACAATTCAATACAATACAATAAAATACAATACAATACAATACAATAAAATACAATATAATACAATACAATACAATAAAATACAATATAATACAATTCAATACAATACAATACAATACAAATCAATACAATACAATAAAAAACAATACAATACAATTCAATACAATACAATACAATACAATACAATACAATAAAATACAATATAATACAATTCAATACAATACAATACAATAAAATACAATACAATACAATACATTACAATTCAATACAATACAATAAAATACAATACAATACAATACAATTCAATACAATACAATAAAATACAATACAATACAATACAATTCAATACAATACAATAAACTACAATACAATATAATACAATTAAATACAATACAATACAATAAAATACAATTCAATACAATACAATACAATACAATAATATACAATACAAGACAATACAATACAATTCAATACAATACAATACAATTCAATACAATACAATACAATAATATACAATAGAATACAATACAAGACAATACAATACAATTCAATACAATACAATACAATTCAATACAATACAATACAATACAATTCAATACAATACAATACAATACAATACAATAATATACAATAGAATACAATACAATACAAGACAATACAATACAATTCAATACAATACAATACAATACAATACAATACAATACAATACAATACAATACAATACAATACAATTCAAAACAATACAATAGAATACAATACAATACAATACAATAGAATACAATACAATACAGAAACCAGTGATTTGTTTCCTTCAACATAAAGTATCTATATACTTCAATACAAACACAACAAACATTAATTATCCTACGCAACACATTAAACAAATTATTTGACAACCAATACATCACCGAAGTTGTAGATATTGCAAAGAAGATAATAAAAATAGAACTACTTTAGATTTAATAACCACTTTTAACAATTACCTCACGAACTCAGCATGCGAAACCCAACTTCATGGATAGTTTCATGCAACATGTTGAATCACTACACATAAAGAAACTAAATTATTACTATAGATACGTAAGTGACATCATATGCGTCCTCGAGCAAATTCTAATAGACTTAAACACAATCTAGAATGGAAAAAGAACAAGACAGAATTTTGACACAAACAGAACACTGTTTAACATTTGACATTTATAGAAAACGGACGCTACCATTTACCCAACGTAAACTGGCAGCATTTAGGCATAAGATACACAGATTTAAGATAAGGTGCCCCTGTAGGCTAGTAAGTAGTGTACTAGCTTGTAAATATGGGGTTGTGGGTTCGATTCCCAACGAAGACCTTGATTTTTTTCACTACAAAAATAAAAATTGACTGTCGGTGGGGCTGCTCAGCGATGAAGCCATAGTCACTGGTCGCTGTGCTGTCTTATATACGGCAGTTAATTTCCGACTGTCCTTCTACTTTCACCACCTGTTTCATTTATTCTCTATCCCTTTCCTAAAGAATGTAGCACGGTACTTGACTAAATAGGCATTGTTGCCTGAGTGTGATACTTCTCTTTAAAAAAAAAATTAATCGAACTTGCTACAGATAGCTACAACAAAGAACTCGACACAATTTACACCATAGTTAAAAAAAAAACGACTACAAACCCATTACTGTCGAAAAACTTCTTAGAAAATGCAACACTAAAAACAGGAATAAACAAATAGACAACCGATATAACACGACGGCACATGTGTACTTAGACAGGACCATAAATATATGGCCTAACTAAACTTTTTCACAAATAAGGTTTACTCAGAGCATTAAAAATCAGTCACAAAATGAGTCACAATCTCAGAACATCGAAAGCCACAACTGACAAACTTAGTTTTAGCGGAGTACATGACAAACTGGATGCTCATATAAACGAAAAAGAGAATACTTCAACTTTGCATTACACCTTAATGCTTACGGACGTGCCCCAAGGGAATTAAATTAGTTTATGATATAAGTAAATCCTAGCAAAAAAGGACAAAGAGGTAGACGTTCTTGAAAACATAGAAATTTACAAAAGAGTGACATTTTAAAAGAATAGATAAACACGACCTTAGACATATTCTTTACACCTCTAAAACTACTCATACCTGAATAATAATAAAAGATGGAGATATTATTTTGAGCTCGCATAAAATGCCAGGTGACGGGCAATCGAAAGAACTAACTAAACCCGAACATTGCCTCACCAGTCAATCTAGATTACGACTTGATACTGATGTTTTCACATCGAAATAGCTCGCCGTTCATACGGAACAAATAGCCAGCAATGACGGTTTATACCGAAGGAAATGACAACCGTAAAATATTGTTACGCTTATACCTTTTATAAACGTTTTGTTGTGAGTTCTTTATTGTAAAATAAATAACACCAGTTTTTAGAGTTTTTAAATTAATAACAATTTTATTAATTTTAACTACACAAAGTTGATACTACAAAACAATTTACTTGGGACGCACGTCTTTACTTCACTAAATTTTAATTTTACACTGGCTGATTATCCACTCAGACGCTGCCCTTTTATATTTGTCCATTACAAATCTATAAAATTTAAGAATCTTCTACTTTATTTGTATCACATTTTGTTTTTGTATGTTGTTTATTCGATGTATAGGTTCCTGTATGTCTGTGTGTGTGTATTTTTGTTTTTATGCTGATACGGTTTCTGCTTGGGATTTATTTCAAAATATTTGTTGCTGTCTCGTGTAGATAAGTTTTCTTAGAAAACTGCGCAGATGGTTAACACATACACGTTTGTTGTTGTCTTGCGCGTAGAGTTAGTAAACAGAAGTTTGTTTTTGTCTTGCATGCCACGCAGTTAGTAAACAGAATATCAAATTATTGTTTTTCGCGTATACAAAATTTCTACACAGTTTGTAACTAGACATTTTGTTGTTGTACCATAAGTTTTCTTAGCCAGCCACGCAGTTCGTAAACAACATACCCAGTAGTTCGCTTTATTGCTTAATTATTTTATTTTAGAACTTAAGCAAGACAATATCCTTTTTCTATATGGATGTATGCAAAAAAAGGGGCGAGGATATGCCCAAATATAAATTGTATATAATGCAGTTAAATTTAGATCCTGTATTAGTAAAGGGATGATATCTAAACTGTTGCTTATTTATCAAAAAAAAAAAACAAATATTACTTGATTACAAATTTAGTTTATTGTATTTAATAAACGGCAGCAATAACAGTCACGTAAGCTTTATGGAAAAAAGCTTTTTTCGGACTACTTCTGATTATGTGTGCATAATAAAAAGTTGTCTCCTCAGATATAAAGTGAATTATTTAAAATATTGCAACTAAGATATCATGGTGCTTTGGGTAACCACACTACCTAATTCCCTTCACACAGACTTTGTAGTTATTCTTTGGCCGCATCGAAATAATATTTAATATTTTTAGCTTTTTTGTTAGAGGCTTCACTTGAATACATAGAGTAAAATAAGATAACAAAACATTGCTCATTTTCCCGAAGCAGTTCTCTCATATTTGAGGGCAAAATGAGACTAAAGTAAATGACTGCTATTAAAGCTCATGAGCTTCACATACTATAGATATCACAAATAGGCCAATAAGCTGTTTCGATGATAAAGCCAATGTCTGTATAAAAACAACAAAGCCAATACCTCCATTACTAGAACAAAATATGCTGCAATTCTCTAGTAATATTGCTTGCTTCAGGCGAATATAAGCACGCATAGCTTAGCATAGCCATAAAAGTTATGTTATATTCACTATAACAATATTTGGTTGGGGAAAATATATTATAGTTATTTTTAGACAACAATTCAGTAACGATAACCAAGTTGTTGTTTGCAATATGGTTTGTTAAATAATTTTTACTTATACTAAATACTCTGCATAAATTTTAACAGCTGTCAAATGCAATGTCAAAGACGTTTTACTAATGATATTTACAGGGTGGGCCAAGTAAGACCTACTAATGTTAAACACAAATAAATTTTGCAATAATCATTTATTTTGGTTAATTTATTTGGTTAAATATATTTAATGGAAATTATGTATGAAATATTACATCAGACAAATGTCCACCATTTTCCTCGATACATAGATTGGCTCTTTTTAACGCGTTTTCCATTACACCACATAATGTTTCGGGTTGAAGGCCTAGTATTTCGTCTCGAATATTTTGCTTCAGCAGCCTCTGGTTTATTAAGATACACTTCGCCTTTTAAATATCCCCATAAAAAGAAGTCGGGCACAGTCAAATCTAGCGATCGAGGTGGCCAAGGGAAGTCTGAATTTTTGGAAATCAAACGTCCGCCAAAAATTTCACGCAGCAGGTCCATAGTTTGCCTAGCTGTATGCGCAGTTGCTCCACCTTCTTGAAATCACAAATTAGGATACTGCTCCGCCATTGGCCGCAAAAACTTTTCAATCAATGTTCTGTAAGAAGCTCCTGAAATCGATTCCGCTTCAAAGAAATATGGACCGGTAACTCTAGTGGCCATAACGCCGTACCAAACAGTACATTTAGATGGGTGTATTGCCCTTGGATTTTCAGAGCCCCACAATCTACAGTTTTATTTGTTTACATGACCATTTAAATGGAAATGCGCTTCATCCGACATCAAAACATTATTTAAAAAATCAATTTGTGTGGCTCATTGTGTAAAACGAATAGCGTGTTGTAGTCGTTGTTGGTGGTCTTGCGGTAGCTGTGCTTGCACTATTTGAATTTTCTATGGGTACATCTTAAGATCCAACTTTAAAATTCTACGCAATGTCGTTCTAGAAATATCCAATTGGCTGGAACGACGGCGAGTTGAGACAGATGGATCAGTGGACAGTGCGAATATTTCGATGGACACCTCGTCCAGGACGGTTGGCCACTGAACCCAGTTTCCCAAAACAACCGACCAAACTCCTAATCATGAAGGCTGTGGGAGCTGATCTGGAATTAAAATGTTGCCGATATTTACGCTGCGCTTAAACAATTGATCGTTGACAAGAATATAAAAACTCGATAATTTTAACGCGTTGTGTTGTAAAAAAGGCTAGAATTAAAAAAGTAGAAAACTGTTTGCGTAGCTACAAGACAAAAATTGATGAAGGCGTTTGTATACTAGAAGGGTATCTCAGAGAGTAAGAGAGTCTATTTAATAATAACAAGAGAATCTTGATTCTAATCATAGTATTAATGATGAACTATAACAAAAACCCAAAAATGGTGTTTGGCAGCTAAAATGTTTTAACAGGTCCTTGTTCGTTAAATCAATTAGAAAGTGTTCAAGTTTTGTCGCTGGAATTAGATAATGTAGCTTAGATGCTTGCGAGGCGTAAGGCATCGTAAACTTGTAAAAGCTAGAAGAAGGAGACAAACGCGAATATAGCCGTAAGTAAACAGAACGATACAGAGAAAATGGAGAAAAAATAAAGCATCATTGACGAATACACAGAAAAAATTAAAGATTTTGTTTGTTTTTCGAATGGAATTTAGTTCAATTCTTATAATGAACAAAGTAATTTTCTCATTAAGTTTAAATCTTAAAATATAGCAGCAAATTTTTTTTCGGTGTAAAATTAAGATTTTAATATGTTTATATTTGCAATCAAAAAATTAAAACTGTAGAAATTAAAATTAAATTAAATTACATAGTGAGTTTTATTATTAAGTGTTAAATTAAAATTTTTAGTTGTGACATATTGAGGCTTCCTTTTTTAAGTTTTTTCAAATATCCCTGATTTTTCATAAAAGTGAATTAAAAATAAAAAATCATAGATAAGTTTGGGCCTCACGAGGTTTTGAAAGGTTAAAATAACAATGAGGAAAACGTTTAAAAATTAAAAAACGTTAAAATATTCCAAAAACAAGTTTATTAATGTCGAAAGAAGCCTTTGCAGTAACTCCATAATGGTTTTAAATTTAAAATTATTGGCTGAATAAATTTACACTTCGAGTTAAAAAAAATAAAACAATAATAATAATAATAATTTGCAATTAGATTTTGTATTTTTGAGCAAACAGTTGCTATTTCCGCCATTATTCATTCTTCATTTACACTTGTGGGAAATAATTGTTGGTCGTTGCTGTCCAATTGTATGTGTAATAGAATAAAATTTAAATTCATTGTTAAATTAATTTATGCTGTTCATAGCCACAATTATGCATACATTGTACATGAATACATAATTTCTAAAGCCAATCATTTTCAGTTGTTTTATACAGCAAAACATACATATACTCAGGCATGGCCATAATGAATTTAATCCAACTAATATAATCATACAAAGACTCTTGCATACTAATGCACACACACACACACACACACACACCGATAGAGTACTTAACATTAGCTGAATAGTGCAATTGAGGAAAAACGCATAAATATAGTGGGTTGCATTTCATTTTATAGATCTGCATGCAGACTCTGGTGTATGTTTTTTTCTCGAATATGCGACTGTGTTGGTCAGTGGTCATAGCCTAACAATAATTTGAAAACATTTTTTAATATTCTATTTTCTACTTTGGAAAGTTTTGCTAAACCGCAATAAATGTTCTATATCAAATTACGTACAATCAAACAATTTTAGCGTATTATCATTATAAAACCAAAATGAAACAAATAATACGAAATTCCGTTTACAATGAAGTGTTAATGGTGCAATGCAATGGTATTGCAAATAAAAGCTTTGATCTTGTTTGAATTGTATTAATAAAAATAGTTCGTTATAGATGGAAATGAAATTCGTGGTATAGTTAAAATAGCCTCAGGTGCCTGACTAACCGACCAAAAACAAACAAACAAACAAAATAATAACACAAAGTAAATAAAAATTTTTCCAGTTAATAATTATTTATTTAATTGGAAAATTGCTTTGTCTTTTTTATTAAATATATATAAAGGATTCACTTAATTTTTTAATAAGAAAATTGAGCCAGTCAAAAATTTTGTTAAACAAATAAAACTGTTCATCTATTAACATTTTTCGGACATAATCTCAGAACAACGACAGAAACAAATTTAGTTCCAGCGGGGTATATAGACTTACCTGTACCTGCAAACAAACCTATATAGGGCAAACTGAACGAACACTAAAAACAAGGTCTACAGAATACATACGCTCATATAAACGGAAAAGAGAAGATTCAAACTTTGCATTGCATCTTGACACTCACCGATACACACCGAAGGGAATAGATGAATGTATGACATTACTACATCCTAGCAAACAAGGACGAAGACTAGACATTCTGGAAAACATGGAAATCTACAAAACAAAAACTTTCAACAATGACATTATAAACGAACAGGTAAACACGACCTCGAACACAATTTTCACACCATTGAAACTACTCATGCAAAGGGGCAAACGAAAACCAACCTCAGACGGACACACGTACCTATATAATAGTAAAAGACGGAGGTGTCGAAAAATTCACTTTGCACACAAATGACAGGTGGCTGGCATTCTGCTTACCTGTATATATACAAACCTAATAACAGAACTACCTGAACGCCAACACTGACTCACCAATACAAACCAAAATGCGGCTTGAGAATGATGCATTTGCATCGAAAGCGCTCGCCATCGAATACGAACCAGCCAGTTAGGATGGAAAATGTCAATATTAAAAATTTTTTTTCTTCATTGTATGCTTATTGTCTACTCAGTGGTTCTATTATAATAACATTTGCGCGATCTACACACACCGTGTATAAAGGGTTTTTCAACTAGAAGTTTCTTTTCTAAAACAAAATAAAGCAAAACATTTACATTAAGATGATTAAAATTTTTATTGTATTACGAAGGTAAGAGTTCGACAATTATGAATGCAAAATTATATCTGGCAAATATCCACCATGAACACGCTAAAAGATGGCGATTCTTTTATTAAAGTTTTTAATCACTTTTTGGCAAAATTGTGGTCCTATTTCATTAATCACATCATGAGTTTTAAGGATGAAACTGATTTGATTGGCTCCTTATAGACTTAGCCGCACAAAAAATAATTCAGTGGTATTAAATCACACGATCTGGCTGGCTGCTTAACTGCTGATTGTCGTGAAGTTATGCGTTTGGAAAATTTGGTGTGCAATAAATTGATCGTTTTATTAGCTATGCGACATGTGACCACCGTCCTGTTGAAACCACATATCAGTTATATACACGTTGTCAAAAATAGACTAAAATTGAATTTCTAGCATATCCCGATAACGTGATCTACTGACCGTTATCGTATTTCCAGCCTCATCTTCGAACAAAAATGGCCCATTGACGTCTCCAGACCACACCATACAGTGGCACGTTAAGCATACAAAGGTTTCTCAATAAATACTCTAGGATTTTCAGAAGACCAAATGCGGCGATTTTGCTTGTTGACATACCCTGACAACTGAAAATGGGCTTCGTCTGAAAAAATGATTTTTTCAGAATAACCGGCCGGTTGTTTCTGAATTAATTACGTGAATCTACGGCAATGTGAATGATCAGTCAGCCTCAATTCCTGCATCAGTTGAAAATGGTAAGGCTTCAAAGTCAAATCGTTATGCAAAATTCGCAATGTGGTGGTTTTGGATAACCTCAATTATTGCTTCAATACTGTGGCTTACGTTTGCGATGTTTCCCGTTGGCCCGGCCAAACAAGCGTTGTTGTTCGCACATTATGTATCGAGCCTGTTGATTTAAATTTGGCAACCAATTCTTAATAGTGTGTCAGAAGGACGATTAACGAATTTTACGAAATGTAACTTTAATAGAACCACCATTTTCAAACTGGATTTTAATTATTTTAATACGATTTTCGTGCGAAATTGAATGCATTGTAAAAATCGCCAAAGCATCTACTACGAATACGTCCAGAAATTAAATGTTTTTGGTGTTGCCGCAATTGAAAAACAAACAGCTTGTTGAAAAATCCGATATAATTGACATTAATCACAAAGAAGCTGTCAACAATTATATTCCTACATTGAACCTCCAAGCGGCACAAAAAATAATTTTACATTTTTATTTAATTATTAATTTCTTTGTTTTGCATCTGCTTTTCTCTTTGTTTTATTTTCTTACAGTTTTTTTTTTTATTATCTACTTAACATTATTAACAATTGAATTTACAATTATCTTGTGTTAAAATAAATATCATTTTATGTTTTCAACTTTACTACCTTCCAATTATTGTCCAGCATTTTTTTAACACTTTTATTGGCATTAAATAAATATTAAAATATTTATTTTGATTGTTTTCATTTTCATACGTTTTTATGTTTATTATTATTATTTTTTTTTCTCTTTATTTTACGTTTTTAAAGTGCATATAATTATATTTTTGCAATTGCAAACAATAACCAATGGATGTATAAAATTGAAAAACCAGCAGAAAAATAACAGATAAATAAACCGTTTGAGTAAGATTTAACGACTTTTAAATAAAATTAATTGAAGCAATTAACACCCGCTTATAGTATACCGCAAAAGTAACCAACGGATTTCATGTTATTTTTAAAATTATAAATAAAAATATGTAAATGTGTAAACATTCACTGACGTCTCATTGTTTGTGTGTGTGTGTGTGTGTGTGTGCATAAATATGGGATTGTTTGGCTTCGTGGACATTAAGTAAATGTGACTTTGTTTGTGCGCATCAAGTTTATTTAAGCTTACGCAAACACATACCCATCTGTGCAGATAAATATAAGGAAAGATCAGACAGAGCAAATATTTGGTGAATCTGTTTAAATCAAGTTTTACAAATTTTACTTTTTCTTTTTATCAAATTTTACCTAACTTGTATTTAATAGGAAACAAATTTAAAATATATATTTCCTTTACCTTTTATAACAATATATATTTTCTTTTGTCTGTCCAAAATATTGATTTTTCTGACAAGTTAAAATATGTCAACGAACAAAACTATCGTACCTGTAAGTCAAAAAGGATTGTCTATAATTGAATCTATTGATCGAGGGTGGTATGTTGCTGTAAATAACGAGTGTTGGCAATTAGTGTATAGCGAGCATCTTAGAGTCATGATTATGGCTGTTTTATGAAAGATACAATGTTAGACATTTTTCGGTTTTAAGCAAGAGAGAGGGAGAGAGCGAGAGAGAGAGAGAGGAGAGAGAGAGAGAGAGAGATAGCGAGTATTAGGTCGAACAGCTAGTTTGGCAGGAATTTTATTAGCCAACTTAATGAAATCAATTTGCCGCCTCGGTGGATACTTCAGGCGTTAGGTGCAGCTTAGGACCAATATATGTTATGCAAATAATCCAGAGTAAAAACATCAGAGCCACATATATCAGGCTGAGTGAGTAATTCCATAGGTTTCCGAATTTATCACCTCCTAATTGATATGGTTACACTGGTTTTTCCAACAGGCAACTATCAGCTGAACAGCTTAATAATTATTTAGCCTTTTGAGCATTTAGCTTGGCAGGTGTTTTATTAGCCAACTTAATGAAATCTGTTTACCGCCTCGCAACGGATACAGGAGCTTAAGGTGCAGTTTAGGACCAATATTAGTTATGTGAATTGCTCAAAGTAAAAACAAACGAGCCACATGTATTAGGGTTGGTAAATATTTCAATGATTTTTTGAATTTCCCGCCTGTTAATTGAAATGACAGCACTGCTTTATTCAACAGGCAATTATCCGCTGAACAGCTTAATAATTATTCAATCTTTTAAGTTAATAAAATGCCTGCCAAGCTAATTGGCTGGCATTTTATTAGTCTTCTTAATGAAATCATTTCACCTCCTCGCAGCGGATGTAGAAGTTTTAGGTGCAGTTTAGAATTAATATTAGTTAGGCAAATTGTCCAGGATAAAAACACCAGGGCGCATGCGTAGGCGTAGGCCAATAATTTTTTGGGTTTTCAAATTTCCGGCCTCTTAATTGAAATGGCAATACTGCTTTTTCAACATACAACTATCAGTTGACTCCCGTCCAAATTTTAACACAGTTGGTAGACTGTCCTGCATTTTAAAAATAAAATTAAAGTCTTGTTAACTGTCCGTTTAGGACAGTTAAAATCTTCTACGAAAACAGACATGATAAAATAAGAGAAATTAATTTTATAATTAAATTCAATATACTCGTATTTATATATCAATTTTAATTACAGTTGTTTTTCTTGTTCGTTTTTCTCCTCGGAACAGAATTTTTTGATAAACGACCCCGTCATATACATCAAATAAATTTATTATAGCAGACTATCGACAGCAATCTGTCAAAAATAAATTACACGTGTGCGATATGAAAAAGATAATTTTGGAGACAGTTAAGCAACAAGGCGACAGATTGTTGTTCATGCTGCGGTCCACTTATACAAATTTATGTTTTTGTAGGCGGCAATAAATTGTAAGGTGATGTCAATATTATAAAAATTAAAATAAGTAAAAAAAGAAAAGAATAGCGCAAATTAGGTTATTTATTTACAAAATTGTATTTTAAATTAGTCATTTTATTCTTGAAGTCTTATTCGATTAACACTTTTGGAATAAAAAAATACTTGAATTATGGTAACAAAAGTAAGAACTTTAAAAAGTTCAAATGTCTATGTATATTATACATAGTAATTACGATGCCTTTTGTTCGGTCACAGCTTCATTCTCTTCTGCTCTTAGTGCAGCAGTGCATCTATAGTTTCACACCAATTCTATCTTTATAAGTAAAATGTTTCTTCTATAGGGCACCTGCTAAATTACTATACAATAATGGTTGTAGAAAATTTATTTAGTTTTTAGTATTTGATATTTTGGCGGCCAAGCAATTTCATTTCACTTGATGTGCCATATCTTACTAAAGGGTCCGCCAAATAACTTTTTTTTTTGTTTTGAATGCTGTAAACAAAACTGCTAAATATTTTCTTAAATTTCTTTTTTTATTTGAAAGTACAATCCTTCTGGTTAATAATGGAAAAAAATTTCATTCAAATGGCTGCCTCGGCTGGCCATGCAGTAGCCTACACGATCGGTCCAATTTTTAAGCACATAGTCGATTGTATGCATCTGTATTTCACCAATGGCTTCACGAAGATTGTCCTTTAAAGCGTCAATTGTCTCTGGCTTGTCGGCGCAACGCTTATCTTTGACGGCACCCTGCAAATAATAGTCGAACGGTGTCAAATCGCAGCTCCGAGGTGGCCAAACGACATCAGCTTTACGGCGCAAAACATCGACTGTAGCTTCGGCTTGCTCCCCCGGGGGCACATTATAGTCTTTTTGGAACCTACTATTCCATTTAGATTTGTGTCTTGCGGGGTAAAAGGGAGCCCAGGCCCCTCAAAGGCTAGTAGGAGTCACCTGGACAACCCACATATTTCCACGGGAAATCAGTTGCCCCAGAGTACACTATTTGTTCTCTTTAGACAATGATGTGCTCTGACTGGTTATTGAGGTTGGCCCCTATATGGGAGTATCGTGGTGGTTGTGGTTTCGGACCATCGTGAGAGTTTGTAGGTCGGACCATTCAAATTAACACAATGAATGGTTCAGGTCCAGTGAGTATGAATGCTGGCGTGTTCTTGATAAATAAGAGCTTAATGAGTTCTGGACCAGGAGTTGGAAAGTCTCCAACTCCTCAGCAAGGAGTGAGGGCACGGCCTACTCCGGACTTTCTAAATTGCTACTAGGAGTGACTGGAGGATATACGTATCCGAAGGCCTTCTAGGGCGTGGGTGATGTCCAATCAACCAAGTGGTTTGACCACCATCTGCTTATGACTATGTAGTCGGTGCAGATGTAAATTGGTGCCCCTGTAGGCTAGTAGGTAGTGTACTAGCTTGTAAATATGGGGTTGTGGGTTCGATTCCCAACGAAGACCGTGGTTTTTTTTCACTACAAAAATAAAAATTGACTGTTGGTGGGGCTGCTCAGTGATGAAGGCATAGTCACTGGTCGCTGTGCTCTCTTATATACGGCAGTTAATTTCCGACTATCCTTCTACTTTCACCACCTGTTTAATCTATTCTCTATCCCTTTCCTAAATAATGTAGCACGGTACTTAAGTAAATAGGCATCGTTGCCTGAAGTGCTACTTCTCAAAAAAAAAAAAAATCAAATCACGCATTGTAGCTTCGGCTGTGTGGCACGTAGCGCCGTTTTGTTGAAACCAAATGTTGCCAATATCCTCCTCTTCAATTTTTGTGAACAAAAATTCGTTCAACATGGCCCAATAACGATCGCCATTGACTGTAACGGCCACTCCTTTCTCATTTTCGAAGAAAAATGGCCCAATTATGCCTCTAGACCAAAATCCGCACCGAACAGTGATTGGTTTTGAGTGCGTCAGCATTTCAAAGTACGAGTGCGGGTTTTTTGTGTCCCAAATGCGACCATTGTGCTGGTTTTCTTACCCGCCAAATAAAAATGAGCTTCATCTGCAAAGATGATTTTTTTGCAAAATCAGCATCTTCTGTAAGGCGATCTGTAGGCCCTCTTAGCGAAGCGAAAACGCATTTGATCGTCATTTGGCTTCAACTCTTAAACCAGTTGGACTTTTTATGGCGTCATACCAAGGTCTTTATGCAAAATTCGTCTCAATGATGTCTCTGAAATGTTAAATTGTTGAGAACGACGGTGAATTGATGTTGATGGCGCTTCACGCACACTTTCTGCCATAGCAGCAATATTCTCGAATGTACGCACTGTTTTTGTCTTTTCGCGCTTTGGTTTATCGATCAGGATGCCAGTTTCTTTCACTTTTTTCACAAGATAACAACCATACGGAGCTGACGGTGCTTCTCTTCTTCCAAACTCCGTACGCAATTTTCGCACACATACTGCTTAAGCAGAATGCCTGAAATATGTATTAAATTATAAACCAGAGTGGTTTTTTTTTTCAAAAGCCAAAAATCATTTACCAATTTTTATTCTTCATGTATTGCTTTTGATTTGATATTAACTATAACAATCTGTTAACTTCTCTTATGTCTTGCATTGCAATAAATTTTTTACGTACTTTATGCACAGAGAATTTCAAAATGCCAGATCAGCTATTTATTATATCGCTGTTGTATTCACGATCATAAGTTAGCTGACTACGAGGTAGCATATGCAGTTGACGGCATTTGCAGTATTGTGTTCCTATAGACGGCTGCGCTGTTACACATATACATCATTGTGCTGCCCCCTCCCTACGGGGGCACACAATCATGATTGATCTTTTCGCAGTCTTGACAAATGCTTTCGGGGCAACAGTTGCCTAGGCTAGCAGGAGCCACAAACTGGAAGAGACACAGGACTCTCGTAGTCCAACCAGTGAACTTATAGACATATACTGGTGCCACAGGCAGCAGTTACTGTAGGGCTACGGCCTTGCTCTGGCTATTGATTGATGACTAACGTGTTGGCTGTGGTTTAATCGAGCTTTGAAGAAAGTTCTGAAGAAATGTTAACGCAGGTTTAATATTGGATATTCTTAGCTTGGCTAGTCTCCAACTCTTCAGCAAGGAGTGGATGCAGAACTGCTACCGTGAAGTCCGGAATTACGACCAAGGTGTGTATGCATCTAAACGAGAGTGTGGACGCTTTCTCCACCCAGTGGTAAGGCCAGCGTCAGATTAAACCCTTGCGGTCAGGTGCTGACGTTAATCTTAATTTTACAAACACACATCACTTTGCACTAAAGAATCCTTCACAATGATTGAAAGCTTTTAATAACGTTCTGCCATAGATTTACTCTTGCTCTTTGGCTATATCCCACTCCTTTTTAATCTAAAGAAATTAACATATTAATTATGAAGGAATTTTTTGATTTGAAGACTACAGTTCTTATAGCTAATTTGTTTTTTTTTTAAATTTTATTATTATTTAAATGTTTTTCGGAACGTAGGGATCTTAAGCAGTGGCGCTGTAAAGGACATGTTGCTATCAAGCATTAATTTTACAATAATCATCTCACAAAAAATAATTGACAATTTTTGTCACATATACCACGATTATTAATATTATCTACTTTACATTTACTTTACTGTAGAAATATTGAATTCTGTATTCGTAAAACTATTCGCTTAATTGCACAGCATCCTTTTAAGTTTATAATTCAATATTATCCATCACTGTTTAAATTACATAATACTTTTAAATATTCTGGGTAGGGAAGTACATTTTTAGAAAATTATTTAGGTGCTCTATTTGTGGCAAATAATAATTTACAATTTAGAACATCTAGGGATTTCATAATATCATTAACTGTAATTTATTTTACAACACACAAAATATCGTTTTAAATACTACAATTTGAGTCGCAAATAGTTTATTTTTAGCTGAAATAAAATATAAAAAAAGTTATAACATCTAAACAGTTGCCATTGGCCATAGAAAGGATTTTTCAACAAGAACTTTGTTTTCCAAAACAAAAAATTTAGATTAAGATGATTCAAGTTTTTGTTGTATTATAAAGCGAAAAGTTCGCTATGAGTGAAAAATAATAAAGTTTTTAATCACTTTTTTGGCGAAATGGATATTCTATTCTCTTAATCCCATCACAGATTTTGAGTTTTAAGGCTGAACTCGATTCAATTTGCTCCGTATAGACTCTGTCCTTAACATATTCCCACAAAAAATAATTCAGTGGTGTTAAAACATACGATCTGGCTGGCCACTTTACTACAGAGTGTCATGAAATTATGCGAACGGTTAATTTGGTTACCAAAAAAGTGATCGTTTCATTGGCTGTTTGTCGTTTGGCACTGTTACATATCCGTGATATTCTCGTCGTCAATACTAGGCCAAAATTGAGTTGTTCGCATCTCGAGATAGAGTGATCCATTGGCCGTTACCGCCTTTCCTGCCCCATCTTCCAAAGAAAAAGAACGACTTAATCACGCCTCCAGATTACATAGTATTCGCTCCAGGACTTTCAGAAGCGCAAATGCGACAATTTTGATTGTTGACATACCCTGACAAGTGAAAATGGGATTCGTATGAAAAAATTAATTTTTCCGTTGTTGGCCTGCTCAGTGATGAAGGCATGGTCACTGGTCGCTGTGCTGTCTTATACGATAGTTAATTTCCAACTATCCTTCTACTTTCACCACCTGTTTCATCTAGAAACTAAATATCAAAACTATCATGTTGTTGGTGTTGCCACAATTCTTGTTGAAACACCCTATACATAGACGAACAATTTTAAATCATGGTTGTGTGAAGGCTTAAATGCTTCCTACCGAGATTTAAAGAGAATCTATGCCGCACATATTTGTAAGCGGTTTCAGTTGTTATGCAATAAAAAATCAGTGACATAACATTGATTTTAATAATCAAATAGAAAATACTAGCTAAAAGGTACTGCTGCCAGTGTTGTCAATATAGTTAATATATTCTAAGATGCAAAAATATCCTCTTAATTTAAATATTCATTTCATTGTTAAGATTGAGTTCTTCATATCGATTAGCAGTTTAAATAGAAGAAACAGTTTATTTTATTATATGTATTATAGAAAAAACAATTAATAATTTTACCTTTCAAGGGTTAAAGGAAATCTTTAAAAACAAAAACAAAAACATAATACTTCAAGAAATGTATAACAAATGTTACATTAATCCAAATGTCAGATTTTTTTCATCATAGCAAATCTCTAATCTATTTCAGAAATTAAGTAAATAAAAGTGACGTCATAAAATAATGGGTGTTCAGTGAATAGGAATATTTAAAAAAAAAAATTATTTAAATAAACTAAATTATAATAATATAATAAAATCTCCATTTATTTGTGAAACATGATTCCACGATATATTCAGTTCACGGTTGATTTTGCAACATTTTATTCTATTCCCGCAATTGTCTAAGTTTTTCCTAATAGTTTCTGCTTTAATCGTACTAACGGCTGACACGATATTAGTCGCTTTCCGAACTTAGTATGCCAAATGTGTAAGGTTTAATGAGTATAGTGTGCTATCTTGTTGAAACAAATGATTATTCAAGTCATATCTTTTAGTTGAGACCATTAAAAATCTGCTGTATGACCCTGCAGCTCTCACAATTAAATGAAATGGCGTTTTGTAGCATTTTTCGTAAAAAACGCATTTTCAAAAGATAAAATTACGCCAAAATCCGCACCAAGCTCTTACTCCATGTGGATGGATGTACAGACCTTTCAATAATTGTGCCGATTACCAAATCCGGCCATTTTGTTTCTTGACAAAACGATATAAATCCGCCTTGTTGGAATAAAAGATTTCTCTGCGAAAACTGATATCCGATTTAAGCTGAGAAGCTTAGATGTGGAAGGATGTGCTGGCTTTTCAAGAATTATGTAAATATTTTGACAACTGCCAGATCCGGCCATTTTGTTAGTTGACAAAAACGATATAGATCAACCGTGTTAGAACATAAGATTTCTCTGCCATAATTGATATCCGATCTAAGCTGGGAAGCTGAATGATCATTTGCCTTAAGTTAAAAAGTCATTTGAACATTGTGAAAGAATGATCAATCTCAGATCTTTGTAAAAAATTTTCATTAGTGTGACATGTTAAAGAGCGATTTATTGAGATCAGTATTGTGTGGAAGTTTTTTCATCGAGTTGTACACCTGCGGCCATAGTGTCCACATTTTTATAGCTGCAGCGATACAAAATGGTATACAATCTGGTAAGCACAACTCTTGGTAAATATCTCATTTCAGCCTTAACTTCTGTTCGAAAAACAAAATTATTATTTGGGCACAAAGCACTTGATCCGCCAAAATATGACACAGATTGATAGTCAATATTTCGGGCATAAAATCTGCCAGTGTCAAAATACCTCGTACTTTAAGGGTTATTAAGGGTTATATATATGATTTTACTCTCACTTAATTAACATATGAAGGCAAGAAGGATTTTGTGGGCAATACACTCTATTGTTTTATTTGTATGGGTACCCGGGATGGCCGCTTTCCAAAAGTAAAAAACAAACATGTGGAGAGAAGTGAGTTTACTGTGTAGTGCAACACGACTGATGATGCAATCATAATTTTTTATATCACTTTTGCTCTGATCGCATTATTTTCAGACCCTCAACGGAGGATTATTTAAACATTTAAAAATATTTTTAAATCATCTAACTAAGCATGTAATAGTAACACTCCTTTTAATTAAAAAACATTTTTATCGATCAACTTGTTTTATAGTTTTCAGTAAAAAATTCAATATGGCACTATAATGTTTGCAACGTCTGAATGTCATACAGTTATTAAAAATCTCCAAGTTTTATGTTTAACGCTTCTCTATATTGTCGAAAAGCAAAGAAGAATATGAATTTAATATCAAAAAATATTATTCTCATTAACTTTAAAAATCTACCTGTCATTTTCTTATTTTTTGTACAATATTTGCCAATCTTTCATACAATATTGAATAATGCATTATTTATAAAGGAACATTTTTTTCCTTTCGTTTGTGGCCATTCATTGTGTGCGTTTATACTTTTGCATTGTCCTGTGCACAAGTACGACAGTGTAAGTGTGGGTTCATACAATTTAAATTGTTTATTTGTTTCATTTCACAACTGGTGCCGTAAATGACTTGAACGAGGATAAGTCAATATGTACGGAAAAAAATAAAGAATGGGAAAAACTAACGCACTAGGGAAGAAAAATTAAAAATAAACGTCCTCTTTTTTATCAAAGAAAGGGATTTCCTTTTTAATTGTTTTTAATCTTTAAATAAAATTTTATATTTTTTTTTGTGACTGTAAACAATTTAAATTTTAAAAAAATAATTAAATTATTTATTTAAATAAATAAATAAAAGTCGACTTTATGTCCGAAAACTAAATATTTTTTTGAAATCGTTTACTAGAGGCCTTAAAGCTTAAATAAAAAAAGGTGTGATCACTACTAGGATTTTTCAAAAAGCTTTTTTGTATTAAAATCTGAATTTGATTTTTTTTTTGTTTTGTTATACATTTATTGATTTATTGAATCTTCATATATGAACTAACAACAATAAGTATACAAATCTTAATACTTAAAATTTATTTGAAGCAAGCCAATGCTAGACAACAAAGTAATTACGTGATAAGATTTACATCTGCGCCTGGCAGTGTGTCTTGAGATGGTGGTCATACCACTGGGAATGAAAAGCAACGTCATTCACGCCCTAGGAAGTCGAAGAACAGTTCTAGCAACAGGTCTTTCCTAGTTGCAACTTTACTGATGTCAGAGCAGGGCTGCAAACCACCACTCCTTGCTGAAGAGCTGGAGACCATCTAACTCCTGTCCAGAACCCATGTCTAGCATTCTCTCTGGATCTGGATCATTCACCTGTGGGTGTTATTATTGGCGAGATGATCCTCGCACCCATTCAAAACAGACCTGCTATGGTGCCGCGAAACCACAACAACCACAATACTCCCATATAGGGGCCAACCTCAATAATCAGCCAGAGAACAGCTAAATGTCTAAAGAGACAAATAGCGGAACTCTGCGAGCTCACTGATTCCCATGGAAATGGAGACGTGGAGTTTCCAGTTGTACTCCTGCTGACTTCAGGGGAATGGGCTCCCTTTTTTCCCCAGTTGCACAGGTCTAGATGGTCGAGCGTTCTGTAAAGACAACAAAGTAATGGTGCAACGGGTGCTAAATCTGTAAGGTCATCCGTCTTATGCTCGGGTGATAGCAAGAGTATCCCTCATTTTCAACCGAGCATGGCCGCCAAAATTAAGGATGTTACGTGCGAGTGGGTTAGGGTGTGTTTCTAGTTTGTCGATATACTTAATCGACAAATCTTACCAAGGGCACACCTAGGTCTTGGTGAATACGGGAGTTTTTAATATACCATGGAGCTGTTGTAGTCATACGGAGAATGTTGTTCTGTTGCTTTTGAATTTTTTAAATATTTGATGATGTACCCCATAATTGAATTCCATAACACCAGATGGGTTTTAAAATCGCCTTGTACAACAAGAGTTTGCAATCCAATTTCAGGGTAGAGTTTCTACCGATAAGCAAATTCTGTTGCACTGCTTTTAGTATCATCTGAGTCAGTTTTGCATCAATATGAGACTTCCACGTAAGCCCGCGATTAAGGTATATGCCAAGGTACTTGACTTCATTGTGCTGCGGGATTACCTGATTGTTGATCTTGACTGGCAAGCATGTTTCCCTGCGCAATGTAAATGTTACATGAACACATTTCTGTTCATTCACATTGATTCTCCAGAGTTTTAGACATTTCTCTAAATTCATAATATGTTTCTGCAAATTTCGCGAGGCTAATCAATGGTCCTCATGGACACTAAGAAATGCAGTATCAGTATGTTGTCATTTCCTTCCGTCTTTGCTGGCTGTTTATTCGGCATTAACGGCGAGCGCTTTCGATGTAAAAATATTATTCTCAAGCCATGTTGTAATCTGTACTGGCGAGTCAGTGTTCGAGTTTAGGTAGTGCAGTTGTCAAGGTCGTATTACCCACAGAGGGCACATTTATCGGTCTTTATGGAATACTTGACCATCTAGACCTGTGCTGCTGGGGGGTATAAGGGAGCCCAGTCCCCTGAAGATAAGCAAGGAGTCAACTGGAAGCTCCACGTTATTGCCACGGGAATCAATAAGCTCAAAAGTTCTGCTAATTGTCTCTTTAAATTTTTTTAGCTGTTCTCTGACTGATTGTTGAGGTAAGCCCTTTGGGAGTATCGTGGTGGTTGCAGTTTTGTGACCCCAGCATGAACTGCTTATGTGGGCTAGGATAATCTCGCCTTTAATAACACCAACGGGTGAATGATCCGGATCCAGTGAGCATGCTAGTCATGTGTTCTGGACCAGGAGTTGGATAGTCTCCAGCTCTTCAGCAAGGAGTAGTAGCTTGCAACCCTGCTTTGGAACCGCTGAAATTGCAATTAGGAATGACCTATTGCTAGAATTAGTCCCCAGCTTCCTAGGGTGAATGACGTTGCTTTTCATTCCCAGTGGTTTGACCTCCATCTGATTAAAGCTTACGGCCAGGTGTAGATGTAAATCTTATCAGGAAATGTCGTATCTACTCATGTAGGTAGAATGCCCGCCATCTGGCACTTTAAGCAGGGTTAATTTTCAATATTTCCATCCTTTGTTATTATTTAAGTAGGTGTGTCCTTCTAATGGTGTTTTCCGTTTGGTCGAGTGTAGTTTTAGTGCTGTAAAAATTGTGTCTGAGGTCATCTATAGCAATGAGTTATTCTGCCTTTTTTCTAAGTGTCTTTATATGTCGTAATTCCAGATTTTGCATGAAAATTTCGATGAAAGTAGCTAAAGTTAGGTTTCCCATGTCGAGTCCGTCAGGTAACTTGTAAAAGTGGTTCTGTTTTATTATCGCCTTTACAATATTTACAAAGCCAGTATAAATTGCTTAGTGTATCGCGTAGGATAACTAAGGTTTCTTGTGTTGGTATTGAGGTATACAGATCCTTAATATAAAAGGAAAGGAGTCGTGTGTTTTCGGTTGTCTTTAAGTTTTTCGGCAAAGTCTGGTGTATTACTTACCGTAACTGTATTTTGTAAATTTATCTTTTCTTTAAGTAGGTCGGTGATATACCGATGCAGGTCTGCATTTCACAATGGGTCTCATTAGTATATTTTCTTTGTCTATTGTTGTGCTTTGAGTGTTGGTGGTCATGGATTAATTTTCATGTATTTGTATACTTTTCTGTTTGTAAACGTTTTGCGGCGTTTTAATAGGGTACGTAATTCCCTTTGGAAATTTTTAAATTTAGTGCAGTTGGCCAGTTGTGTAAAACATTCTGTTTTGTCTATATAATCTTTTTTGTACGTTACCACTGTCGTGTTTTCTTTGCCCTCTTTAGTAATTAGTAGGTCGTTGTCTCGTAATTTGACCCTTATTTTTTTAAAAATTTTTGGTTTGTTGAGATTCGTATCTGTTTTATTGTGTTCTTTAATCGTTTTTTCGAGCATCGTTTTTTTTGCTACTTTGTATCTCGCATGTTCTTTTCGGTCGATTTATAATTGAGTAGTTGTTGATTTACAGTAGTTGTTGCTTTGTCTCGTTTTCTGTTAGGTTTTTGACACGTGAGTGAAATTCTATTTTGGTGTGATTGTCGCACCGTTTCGTTAGTTTTGTAGATTTAAACTTTGTTTATTCACCTTGATTATTTATAATATAATTAGAGTGGTTTTTATGATACATTTTACTATTTAACTGGTTTTAATATTTTTCATTCTTCTCCTTTTTCAAAAAACTTTAACTGGCTTTAGTACTATTTAATAAAAACTTACGACAATAAAAACGACTTAAATTATTTATTAAAGTCAACGAATTCTTAAAAAACATTAAATTTGTTTCATATAGTGATCATAAGAATAGGTTTGGAAAACCCAATTTAAATATTGGTGCTCTTTGGACTCATAACTGGACTTACAACTATTTAGCTCGAATAACCTTTCCCGAGTAGCATCATATAAAAATTTGCAAAATTTTTTTTACCAACTTCAAACGAAATAAAAATTTTTCTTCCGTACAAAAGTTCCTTTTGAATAGCACACCTGCTTCAGGAATATGAATGGAAGGAGCCTTCTATTAGCAATAATAAAGAAATTACGCAGACTACAAACACACTGCAGACACGTCTCTTGTATTCTGATACGCCTTTTTTTATTTGTCATTTCTTAATTGTCGGTTCCTATGAATATCCAACAGCACATTATTTACAACATTTTTGAAATAATTATTGTTTTCATTAAAAAAAAATTTCTCTTTCTTAATTAACTGTTTGTAAAATTTTGTTCTTTATTTAGTATTGTTGTATCGCCAATGTTAACGAAATTGCATATACCTTTTGTTAAACGACCACATAATGTCGCATTGGTCAGTTACAATTTATGCAGTTAGTGATGCTTATTATTTGAATTTTATGCAGCATTTCAATCGTCTGCCGTTAATATTTTCATTTTGAAAATTTCCATTGATACAAGATACAACAAAACATATACGACAATTAATGCTCAATGTACGGTTTATGCAAATCCACACACAAACTCGAACAGATTGTAGTAGAAGGCAGCTGTTATTATTATAATGCCATATAGACCAGATACAGACAAAAATTAATTTTGAATCTTGACTAACAGAAAATAAAAGATATGTTTGTATGTTGCTATCGATGATATTCAAAAAACCATAAAATCAATATTAAAATTATCTAAAATAAATAAATGTGGCATTAAAATAAATAAATTGAATACACACTGTTTGTTATTACTACAGTCAGACTATTTTCAATCGATAAAAGAATTTTAAAGATATAATTTTTTTTTCATTTGAAAAACTGTATTAATTTTATTAAAATAAATCATTTAGTTTCTAAAAATTCCTTTAAGTCAATATGCCTTAAGTAAAATAATATTTATTAAAATAAGACAACATTCCAACGGATGAATTATTTAATATACCCGTTTTTAAGATGTAAATTAAATTACTTTTCTACAATGCTTTTAAAAAATTTTGTTAATTAAGGAAAATTTTTCTTATTAAAGTTTTTTCTTACGTAAGTATTATATATGAAATTTACATAACATTTTTAAATAAATATCTTCAAATAAATCATAAGACAAATTGCGCAAAATATTTATAAAATTTACGAAGAGATAATCGCAAGCCTGCAGCCAAAACAATTTATATGCTATTTTGTATTCTCATACCTGATGAATGCTGAATAACTCGCTAGAATTGTTAGTCAATTTCAATTAGTATTAATAAAAAGCTAAGGCTGTCATATAAGCCACAACCTTTTTTGCTTAAATACAGAAACTTTACCAACAATATGAGAATTGCTTTTGAACCGCATTAAAACAAATAAATAACAAATAAATAAATAATCCATTTTTAATATTATCTTGCCATCTATTATGCATTATTGGTTATTTATTATTGCAGAGAAAAAAAAATAAATAATCAAGTTATTAGGACTTGTCCGCTGTTAAAATGGTCCTTAACCTTGCAAACTATCGGATTTTTAATAAGAAGTTTGTTTTTCATTTGTGGTAAATCCAACATTTAGCTTTTGACGTATTCGTTGTAAGTGCATTGGCAATTGTTACAATGAATTCAATTTCGCACGAAAATCGCATTAAAATAATTAAAATCCACTAGGAAAATGGTGGTTCTGCGAAAAATACATTTCGTAAACTTCGTAATATTTTCGGACAACATAATCGTCCTTTCGAAACTGCTATTAAGAACTTGTTCAATAAATTTGAGTGTAAACACCAAGGGTCATTCAACTGAAAACCTCGCAGCCGTGAGCTACGGTGTTAAGGCATATCCAAATTTGTCAATTCCTCCATTTTATCAACAATTGGGGTTATCCAAAACCACCATATGGCGACCTTTTGCATAAGGATTTGACTTTGAAGATTTCAAGCTTCATATCGTGATGAATTTGCTCAATTCATTCGGAAATAAGACGAAGCCCAATTTCACTTGTTAGAGAATGTCAATAGCAAAATTGCCGCATTTGGGCTTCTGAAAATCCTAGACCTAATTTAAAAAAGCCTTTACATGCTAAGCGTGTCATTATATGTTGCGCTGTGTGGTCTGGAGGCGTAGTTAGGCGAATTTTATTCGAAGATGAAACCGAAAATGCGGCAACAGCCAATGAATTACGCCATCGAGAGATGCTAACAGCTCAATTTTAGCGTATTATTGACGACGTGGGTATCACATCTAATAAAACGATCAATTTACTACCAAACCAAATTTCCTTAGCACATAATTTCACGAGAATTAGAAGTAAAGTTGCCAGCCAGATCGCCTGATTTAACACCACTGTATTATTTTTTTGGGCTATGTTAACGACAGAGTCTAACAGAGCCAATTGAATCAATTTAGGGCCGCCATTTTGCCAAAAAGTGATTAAAAACTTTGATGAAAGAATAGCAATTTATCAGCGTGGTCGTGATGGACACTTGCTAGATATCAATTTTCATTCATAATTGCGAAACTTTCTCTTCGTAGTACAAGAAAAAATTTAATCATCAAAACAAACTTTTTGTTGAAAAACCCTTTATATCTGTTTAAACCTGATGCTGAAACATTGTGGCAAAAAATTGTTGTTTTCTTTTATCTGTGCTTTAGTACTTTTGATATTTACTATAAAATAGCACAGAAAAAAATTAAAAGTTTACGTCTTAGTTTTTGGCTATTCCTTTCCTTATATTCTCTTATTAGCAAGATGTACGTCTTAATTTGCATATATATTTATGCAGGCACTACATTTCGATTTTAGTAATTGCAAATTCCATATTTAATACCACCGTTTGTAGAAGGTTCGCTATAGTATAAAGCTGGTTGTTGAGTTAATAGCTCTATTAAAAATTAATTTATTGGTTTGGCTATCCTTTTTAACATGCATTGTATATCGAACGATAGCTAGCTGATATAAAAAATCAGATCTTCTTCGATTTCAATACTTTGCAGTCCACGAAGAATCAATTTCGGAATACAAAATAAAGGCGACGATGCAGACATATATATCTATTATATTTAAAGATATAATATTTGGCCATCGATTTTTGTTAGTGCTGTAGTAGCCAATCATTTGATCACCAGCCTTAACGTCTCCTACTATAGGTAAAGGATTTTTTGTAGAGTTATAATACCGTTACGTTTATGCAAAATAACAACACAGTACTTTATAATTTTAAAGTACAAGAAACGATTTATTTATTTACTTTCAATACACACAAACTTAGCACGATGGTAATTTCGATGTCTTTACTCGAAGCTAACTCAACTTGAATTAATTTATTTGCCCAGCAAGTGATGCTTATATAGCAGGTTCAGGTGGTCTTCCCATGTACAACAGTATACTACTTTAACTCATCTCACATTGTTGTTGCTTTTATCAATCAGTGTAGCCGATTGTTTGGCTGTGCTTTGTTTTTGTACTGTGTTAGTTATTTTTATTTTCTGTTGTTTGGCTTATTTCGTGGAATTTCTTAAAGCATACTAATATTTTTTTGTGTGTATAAGATTTCTTAGAAAACTACGCAGTTTATAAAGCACACAATCGATCATTTCGTTTACTTTTTGTTTGCTGATAATTATTTTCTTTGCAAACTAAAACAAATCATTTTCGTAACAATTAGAGATGATTGCATGTGGCTTTTTATGATTACTAAAAATAATGTCATCAGTTTTGTGGGTGATTTTCATCAATACAAAACCTTTATTTTTAGGACTGATATAAGAGATAAGTGTTACTGAAACAAGTGTCACTGCAAGCAAATACGGATGTATAACAATTTTTTTTCTGAAATGAACCCATCGCACTGGTTCCTCTGAAGAAGAAATAGACTTATGATGCTCCTATCTACCCATTGTCATCTTGCATCTCTATTTAAAAGCAGCTTTTGATAGTAAAAAGTGTTTACCTCTACTGAAAGTTTATAAATTTTGAGTTGATTTTCTTTAGAGAAACCAGTACGATATACCAATTTTCTATATAAAAATGTTTACCCAACTCAAAAGATGAAGAAAAGTTATCAGCTGTAATATTTTGTGTTTTAGCTCTTCTTTCAACTCCAACATAAGTCGCTCTTCTTGTTTTTTTTCGGACTGCCCAGGTTTTGGTTTCCCAAAATACGGTTTTATTTACCAAATGTATCCTGATTTGGAGTCTACAGCTAACCAGAATTTAAGCTCGTATTTGGCAGGCCTTGAAGGCATATACTGCCTTAAAAAAACGTCGTCCTGTGAATCCTAATCGTATTTGCGTTACAGTTGTAAAACATTGGAAGAGGAGCCATTCAATTGACCCATAACTCGCGAGAAGAAATGAATTTAATAGTAGTTTTTTGTTGTTACGAAAAATATTTGTTTAAGTTTTTAAATAAATATCAACAAAAAAGGAAACGAAAAGATCTAGTGTGTGTTTTCTAAGAAATCTTATACACACAAGACAATAACACCATGCTTTTAAGGAATTAACGAAATAAGATAAAAAACCGAAAACAAAAGCAGCTAAAAACATCACAAAAACAAAACGCTGAATGATAGTAACAACAACAATAAGGGGAGCATAACAGCAATATAAGCACCACTTGCTGGACAAAAGAATTAATCCAAGTTGAATCATCGTTCAGAGTAATGAAGTTGCCATCGTGTTTATCTTGGGGAGGTACTAAAACTAAATAATTCGTTTAATTTAATTAAAAACTCTTTTTGCAACAAAAAAACTCAATATAACAAAACGTTAATTAAAAGGAATAAACTTAACATTGTTGTCTTGTATTGGCAACGCCTTCAAAACTAAGAACAGTTGTTGTCATTAACATTTTCGTTACTTCCAATTGCATGAAATATTGGACAGCTAACACGTGCATCAAATTAATAATGCAAATCTTCGTTTTGATCTCAGGAACTCAAAATTACTACGAAAACAACTTTACGTATACACAGGATCAAAAATATTGCATATGACCATAAACCCCAACAGGAATTAAAACACCAGTATTTGTCCACAAAGTGGATTTTTTGTCTTTCTATTTATTTATCGGTATTGGTTTTAAATTAAATGTTCTTAGTCCATAAATCGTTTTAAATATCTGGTCAAAAATATTTTATAGCAAATTACTTCTGAAAAAAATTAAAAGTGGTTCAAAATGATCTCTTACCTCAGATTCGTTAATTCTTTTAACAGTAACGTTGAAGTAAAATAATGGGAAAAGCAAAGCAAAATGCGGTCATATTTTATATGACATTTCTGTGATTTTTAAACTGACACTTTTAAATGTCAAAAAGCGTTAAAGTGTATTAATATTTATTTTTATATTCACATAAAAAGAATGCCCATCACACACACACACACACTTGTTTACACTGTTTTTCATAAATATAAAATTCTCAAAACAAATGTAACCAAAAACCGTAATTTCAAAAGTTAAAAGAAAACCGTACGTCAATCACTCGTTAATGGCTGGTATTAAAAAAAGTTTGTTAATTAAATAACTTGAAGATTTAAAGCATATTAACCGCAAATTTAATGAATATTATCTTTATGCTGTTTTGTTAATGCGGCAAGAATTTCTGACTACTTTTGAGTGAGTAAAATTATATGTAGATTTTGTTTGCTAAGTTACTCGTATTGTTTTTAAGTCGATTACACGCGTAATCGTGAATAACCGTTTCTTTATCTTGTCACTGAATTAATTAAAATTAAAACAGTATTATAGGCGGCTTTACCGAATATTTAATACCCTTCAACAAAGAAATTTTGTTATTATTTTCTTCTTAAAAAATAAGTTTGTGGTGATATTGGCGATAAACTACAAACATTAAAAAAAGTCATCGAAAAATAAACCTCTAGATGAACCCTAACCATACTGACAACGTCCACACACGTAGACGCCTGACAGAGGTATGTGGGCACCCGTGTGTTTATTTTTTCGTTATTATTTAAATCTATGCCATATATATACAACGATGTGCATTTTAAAACGCGGAATCCCTTGTTTATTATTGTTATGTTACATACAATTGTGTGGCGTGTCGTTTAGCTTAAGCTTTCGCATTCTCAGTTCTTGTTTGGTGTTGATTCGTACGGTTGTGTGGCGTTGCTTTCTCTTGCTTTTGTAATTTTTTACGATGTCGCGTAAATGTCAAGCACTAGTTATGGATATGAATGCGTTTGATGCCAAATATCCTAATGCAGCATCATCATCTAAAGCTACACCAAGTGCTGCTGTGCATTTGGACCCTTCTCAAGCCCGCAAAATAAGGAAACATATAGCAACAGCGAAGGCTTTAGATAATTTACTATGGCGAAACGAATACTTCAATATCTCCGCGCAAGTTTTCTTACGGAATATAAAATTTGTATTTGATTCCATTTGCAAAAAACCAGGCTTCACCCGTGTCAGGAGGGTTAGGGTTAAGCTACATCCGAGACAGCCATGACAAAATTTATACAAATTTTGTAAATTTTTACAAAACTTTTGTAAATTTTGACGATTTTTAATAGACACAATATCCGGCAATAGCTTTTAACATTATTAAAGCAGCTGAGTAAAGCACCAGATGTCTTTACACACGATTTCAATAGAATGGCTAACGCCACATAGGTATTTTGCAGTGAAAAATTTTATATCGGGTTTTTCAACAAGAAGTTTGTTTCTCAATTATGACAAGACCAATAACATGATACTTTTGAAATTTAGTTTTTTGACGCCTTAGTAGCAGATGTATTGGCATTTGTCATGTCGCAGGAAAATCGCATTAAAGTTATGTTGAAGTTGCATTCCGTAAACTTCGTGATATTTTCGGACTACATGATCGTCCTTTTGAGACCGCTATTTACAATTTGGTCGTTAAATCTGAGTCGACAGGCTCGATGCAAAATGTGTGAATAACAAAGCGTGTTCGGCCATATCGTTTAACTGAAAACATTGCAGGCGTGAGCCATAGTGTTGAAGCAGATCCAAATTTGTCAATTCTTCGACGTTCTCAATAATTGTGGTTATCCAAAAACACCACATGGCGAATTTTGCATAAGGATTTGACTTTGAACCCTTACAAGATACAACTGGTGAAGGAATGGAAGCCGTATATTCGTATAATTCATTTAATAACTACCGGCTGCTTTTTCTGCAAAAATCACGCCTATTTTCACTTGTCAGAAAAATTGCTGTATTTAAGAATCTGAAAATCCTAAACCGATTATTGGGAAGCCTTTGCATGCTCAACGTGTCACTGTATATTGCGCTATTTGATCTGGATGCGTTTTTTTTTTCAAAGCTGAAACTGAAGATACGGTAACGGTCAATGGATCACGCTATCGCGAGATGATAACAAGTTCATTGCTGCCTATTATTGACGACGTGAATATCACTGACATGCGGTTACGACAGAACGGTGCCACATGTCACACAGCCAATGAAATGATCAATTTATTGCTAACCAAATTTCGCGATCGCATAATTTCACGACAATCAGCAGTTAAGTGGCCAGTCAGATCGTGTGACTTAACACATTCGATTATTACGGAGCCAATCGAATCGATATTAGCATTAAAACTCAATGTCCGTGATGTGAAAGACGAAATAGGAACTCCGTTTCGCCAAAAAGTGATTAAAAGCTTTGATGAAAGAATCGTAGTCGTCGTGGACATTTGCTGAACTTCTCTCTTCGTAACATAATCAAAATATGAATCATCTTAATCTAAATTTTATGTTTTACTTTGTTTTAGAAATTCTTGAATAATAATTTAATAAATAAATTTAAAATTTTTTAATTGCGTGTAAAATTTTAGAAAAAATACGATTGTTATTTCTGATGTTTAGTAAAAAAAATGGTGAGATTTCGATCGTTGGTGAATTTCCAATTTTTTAATTATCTAGAATATTTTTTTTTTTTCTTAATTTTCTCTTTTTAATGAATTTTTAAATTTATTTATTAATTAAAAAATATATCGGCAGCATTTAAAAAGGTTTTCGTTGAATAAACCAACTTGATAATTGAAACAGTTTTTAAAAGAACACAAAAGACCCTAATTAACGTTTTATTTATTTAAAATGATTTTTTTTTAATTTCTTTGCAATTGTTTTTATGATTTTAAAAAACTCCCTGCGTATTTATTTTGAAAACTCCAACCAAAACAAAATCATCAAGTAGTTATTTTTATATAAAGTTTTGTTTTTCAAATTCTGTAAGAGAAAATTAAAAACATGTAAATATTTAAACATTTCAGTAATGGAATGTGCGGTTAATGTGTGTAAAGAGAATGCAAAAACATTTTGGTTTTTTTCAATAAATCTTAAAAACACTTCTATGAAAATATATTGTTATTTATTCTAGTGTGCGCGATATATAAATATTTTTTTTATTTTATATTTTCCATTAAATCTAAGTATTTTAAAACAATACGTTTGTATTTAAATTTTATTATGTTGTTTTTGGGCAAATATATCGCGGGTTATTTAATATGTTTAAATAAATAATTTATTACATAAAATTCTACGCTGTTTGTGTAAAGCTACACAGAAGCTTCTAGAAGTAGTAGCTGACTTAAAACCGGTCATAGTTTTTAATAGAACTAAACTTTAAATTACGGTCGTTGAAATTAAAAATTACATGTTAAATTCTTAGGGGCCTTAAGCCTATAGCCTATCGTCTATTAAGATTATTGTATATGAGATAAAATATAATAAATATTATTTTATTGGTTATTAAAAACCAATATGATTTTAAATCACGCATGGGAATTTATTGCTAGTGAAAATGTAAAAATTATTTTCAGACAATATAAAACTTTATTAGTAATCAAAAACTACTTTGATTTTGTATCAAGCATGGGAACTACTAATAACTAATAATAATGTAAAAATTACTTTTAGACAAGGTGAAATTTTACTAAAAACTGGATAAATTCGTAAAATGATAACTCGAGAGCTATACATAATAAAAAATAGTTTATAAATTCATATTCTACTCAGCATACGTTAAACAAGTTTTCCGTTTAAGTAATCGGCTTAAGAATGTAGTCCCATTTATGGTCGCAAGACAATACTTTTAAAAGATAGAAATGTAAATTACCAACAACAACAAAAAATTATTTTAAATAATCCTTAGATTGCCATGCTGTAATAAAATGCATCTCAAATTCATCTTCAATGGATATCGAGTTTCGTAATTTGTCCTTAGATTCTGATTCATTCCCTAAGATTTATTACATTAGAATGTGGTAATAAACAACTTAAAATCTGGAATGTCACTTAATGAGTTGTTTTAGCCGTTTTAAAATTTTAATAAAATTTTCATATAAAGATCGATTTTTCATAAACTACATAGCTGATCACCGCTTAAATTTATTTTCTCGAAATTCTTATTATTTATGAAAATTCAGTTATTTTAAAATTTTTATGAAATTTACCTATAAGGGGTTGTTCCACAAGATGTTTGATTTCTAAAACAAAATCAAAAAAAAAACCTTTCGATTAAGATGATTCAAATTTTTATTGAATTGCGAAGGGAAAAGTTCAGCAATTATGAATGAAAAATGATATCTGGCAAATGTCATCTGTCAGTGTGGTTGTGGCAAAATGGCAAAATGGCGGTCCTATTTTGTTAATCACATCACGGATTTTTTCCATCGGTTCCACATAAAATCTGTCCGTAAAATATCCCTACAAAAAATAATCCAGTGGTGGTCAATCACACTATCTAACGGGCCGTGGAATTATGTGATCGGGAAATTTGGTTTGTAATAAATTGCACATTTTATTGTCTGTGTCAATAATAGGCCCAAATTTAGGTGCCCCTGTAGACTAGTAGGAAGTCTACTAGCTTGCCAGTATGGTGGTTGTGGGTTCGTTTCCCTACGAAGACCTTTGTTTTTTTCACTTCAAAAATAAAAATTGACTGTCGGTGGGGCTGCTCAGCGATGAAGGCATAGTCACTGGTCGCTGTGATGTCTTTATACGACAGTTAATTTCCGACTATGCTTCTACTTTCACCACCTGTTTCATCTCTTCTCTATCCCATTCCTAAAAGATACTTGAGTACTTGACTAACTAGACATTGTTGCCTGAAGTGCTACTTCTCTTAAAAGAAAAAAAAATTGAGTTCTTGTTAGCATCTCGCGATAGCGCGACTATGGACGGTTACTGCATTTCCAGCAACATCTTCGAAAAAAAAACGGCTAAATCACGCACCATACAGTAACTCGTTAAGCATTCAAGTGCTTATCAAAAAATCCTCAGAAGTCCAAATGCGACAATTTTGCTTGTTGACATACCCTGACAAGTGGAAATGTGCTTCGTTTCATTATTGAATGAATTGAACGATTCTACAGCAATGTGAATGTTCGTTCGCCTTCAATTCTACTACCGGTTGAACCTTGTACGGCTTTTTAATCAAAATGTTATGCAAAATTCGCCATGTGATGGTTTTTGATAACCCCAATTGTTGAGAACGCCAATGAGTTGACAAATTTGGATCTACTTCAACACTGTTGCTCACGGCTGCGATATTTTCAGTTGAATGACCCGGTAGAACAAACGCCTGTCAACTCAAATTTAACGACCAAATTTTTAATAGCTGTGTCAGAAGGACGCTTGTGTTGTGTAAAAATAACACGAATTTCACGAAATATATTTTTAGCAGAACTACCATTTACATAGAGGAGTTTAATTATTTTCATGTTATTTTTATGCGAAATTGAATTCATTGTAACAATTGCTAATGCCTCTGCTACGAATACGTCAAAAAACTAAATGTCAAAAATATCATGTTGTTGGTGCTGCCACAAATGAAAAATTAACTTCTTGTTGAAAAACCCAAAAGGTGTGCTTGTATATAATTTTGCTGTGTTATATCCCACATCATGACTAGTGTTTTGTTCATTTCTTTTTGAGGAGTATATTTGTTTGAGCACAATGGGTATTTACAAGTTTTATTTTAAGGAAATCTTTGCGCATTGAAAGCAAGCATTATTCAACAAGAGGTCATACAAGTCTAAAGAAGATATCAAACGGCTGTCTTTATTCTAAAATAAAAATAATTATTTCTATAATTGGAAACTTTATAGAGGAGTATGATTTGAAATTTGTTTTCCTTGAAACACACTGTTAAGAATACTTACCAAATATTTTTACTAAGCTCCACAGTATAACAGTGGCTTTCGAATGCTCTTTTTGAAAGTTTGAAAGCCTTCCAAAGGAACTCTTCCCTTTAACGAAAGAGTTCTGGCTTACCAGAATATTTAGTCTTTTAGAATCAAGCAAATGTACCGCTCATAAACTTATTGATTAAAGGCAGGCAGTTGTCGTATGATCTCAATAAACCAAATTTAAAGATTTATAACTTAAATATAAATTAAAAAATTAATTTAAATATTAAAATAATTTTCCAATTCTTTTTATTATCAATATTTATATTCTCAATTTTACAGCAAAACAAGATTATTTCGATTATTTAAAAAGCAAAATTTAAAATTTTGCTTTATTTAATTGAAGCGCATTGTGCTATTTTTTTAGCATTGTTTGCATAAACCATAAATAACTTATCTTTTCTATAGTTTTATTTTTATATTTTTTATATTTCATATATTTATTTGCTCTTTTGTTTTTTTATCCATATTTAACTGACATTTACCGTGATATTGTTTTGGTTTAGTTAAATAAAATGAAATATATTTTTATGCATATGAGAAAGATAGTTAAGGCTTTGTTGCAGTTATACACTAGCGTAGGTGTAAGTCATGTATGGCATTGTGACAAAATGGCACCACATTTTAAGCGTAAGTGGTTTGTAAAGTTTTGTAATAATTTATTACGGTGAGTTTTATGATAACAAAAATCTTAAATGGTTAGCAATTGGGGGAAATAATTTTTAAAGGGTGTTTTTTTATAGAGGAATTAAATTTTGAAATGAAACAAAGCAAAGATTAATGTTTTCAATTCAAATGAAATTTCCTTTTTTCGAAAGATAACATAGTATGGCTGGCATAGACGATATCTAATCTGGAATTACAATTTTTAATTACTTTTTCCAATATTTATGAAATGTTGTGCCTGCATGTTGAAACCACAACTCCTGCATATCGTGACTGTTCAATTGATGAACGAAATTTACTTTATTCGAAAAATAATCGGGAGTGTTGTCCTCCTAGTGGTCAATCATTTTAGGCTTATCGGCATATTGACTATTGACTTCATGTATCCCGAAATAAAAAATTTGGGTGGCCAATTTATGGATCTGAATGGTAAAACTATGTGGTTGCCAATCGTTGTCTTTAATAAATCAAAAGCACAAGCTGTGCGATATGTTGGACCATCCTGTTGAAACCACGGCTCCTGCACATCATGATTATTCAGTTGATGAACGAAAAAGTCTCTAATAATAGCTCTGCATCAGTTATCATTGACTGTAACCTTTCGACAAGCAACGCTTTTAAAGAATTACTATTTACTATTTATACCATCTATATCCGTCCAAAGAAGGAATACAACTTTCATGTATGGGCCGGCGTTCCAAAAGTCTATATTCGAGTTGTTTGACCGCGTACAGGAGAGAGCCAACAGGCTAATTGGGGATGGTAGAATATGCAATTCTATTGATTCCATAGAGCATCGTCGCAATTTAGGTTGTATTTTATTGTTTTATCGTTACTACAATGGTAAGTGCTCTAACGAAATTAGGAAACTTGTGCCCGAAAATCATACGTTTTTGCTTTTAACTGGACTTTCGTTAATAGCCTATCCATTTGTGTAATTGTGCGTTACAGGGAATATTCGTTTTTTATCAGAACAGTCCGTATGTGGAATAAACTCCCTTCAGTGGTATTGCCTGTCAATTTCAACTGGGAAAAATTAAATAGAATGTCCACAAGCTCTCGTCCACATAATTAAATTTCCTAGTTCTTATACAATGCATTGCATAAGTAGGGATTATTCCTTGAGTACTGGTACGAACCAAAAAAAAATGTATATAATAATGATCCACTGCCCCATCAAGCACATCAAACAGTCAGTTTTTGTGAATGTAACAGTGTCTCATTATTCACTTGAGGATCATCACTCCAAATATGGCAGATTCGTTTATTCACATATCCACTAAAACAAAAGTGAGCTTTATCGCAAGTTCGCTTATGAAAGCCGTGATCAATTACACCCTTGTTTTGGGCCGATCCAATTTGCACAATTTGAAAGCCTTTGCGTTGAAATACCAAACCAAATTGATCATAAAACACTTGAATCAAAAAATGGACGTTAGTTAAAAAGTGTTGTCGACTTTAAATTTTATACTTCTATAAAAAACAATTGATATTTTTTAGAACTTGTTGCTGAGGCTACTTATTAATACAATGGGTTTTTAAAGTAGCGGTTTTTTTAATTGTGGCAGCACAAACAAAAAAAAAATTAAAAATTGTGGTTCTGTTTAAGTTAGATTTCGTAAAATTCGTGATATTTTCGCACAACATAATCGTCCTTCTGAAACCGCTCTTAAGAATTTGGTCGTGAAATTTGAGTCGACAGGCTTGAAACAAAATGTGCGACCCCAAAGCGTGTTCGGTTAGGTCCTTCAGCTGAAAACATCGCAGCCGTAAGCTATAGTATTGAAGCAGATCCAAATTTTTCAATTCCTGGACGTTATCAACAATTGGGATTTTCCAAAACCATCACATGGCGAAGTTTGCGTAAGGATTTGACTTTGAAGACTCAAAAGGTTCAACTAGAGTAGGAATTGAAGCTGACTGACCAATCACATTGCCGTAGATTTCCTTGACGTATTTAGTTTTATTTTAACTTGTCAGGGTATGTCCACAAAAAAAAATTGCCGCATTTGGACTTCTAAAAAACCTTTGCATGCTCAACGAGTCACTATATGGTGCGTTTTGTGATCTGGGGGCATTAGTGGGCCATTTTTTTTTTCGAATACGAGGATAGCAATGCGATAACGGTCAATGAATTACGTTATCGCAAGATACTAACACTTCAATTTTGGACTATTATTGACGTCGTGGATATCGCTGACATGTGATTTTAACAGGACGGTGCCATACATGTCACATTACTAATGAAATGATCGCTTTATTGCAAATCAAATTTTCTGATCGCCTAATTTCACGACAATCAGCACTTGAGTGACCATTCAGATCGTGCGATTTAACACCGCAGGACTATTTTTTGTGGGGCAATGTTTAGGAGAGAGTCTATACGAAGCCAATTAAATCGATTTCTGCCTTAAAACTTATATTTCATGATGCGATTAATGAAATAGCACCACCATTTTATCAAAAATTGATCAAAGAATTGACATCTTTCAGCGAGGTCGTAGTGGACATTTGCCAGATATCATTTTCTATAGTTTTCTCTTCGCAATACAATAAAAATTTAAATCATCTTAATCCAAATTTTTTGTTTTATTTTGTTTTAGAAAAAAAATTTCGTGTTGAAAAACCCTTTATGTTATATATAAATTACATTTATCGCTCTGTTATGATTAAAAATATTTTCACTGTAGCTGAGACTGTGCTTACTGCTTAAAACTTATACACGCATGAAACTGTTGTCACATGTGGAACACGTATGATATGGGATACCCTATTTATAATGGTACTAAACCTGCATTTGGACTACTTTTAAAAGTTTATTGGATGAAAACGTTCTTAGGCATTATATATATTTTTTTTCAAATTAAAATTTTTATTAAAAGAACGTTAGCAGAATTAAGTGCATTATGTAACAAATGTAAATATGCCTGTTTCAAAGTAGCAGTTATGAGAGGAGAATATTTAAAAAAAAAAATTTTAGTTTTGGGGCCAGCCTACTCTAATCTCAAATGGTAATGAAAAATTAAAATATTATTTTGTAATAATTTTTTTGTTATAGAAAACAAAGAGATATTTTTAATTTGAAGCTTCCAAACCAGGTTCTGGTAGCAACAATTTAATTTAAAATTAAAATTTTTTTTTTTATTCTTGCCTGCCAGTCAAGCCAAAACGCCTTCTTGTATGCAGTAGTGCTTTAAAAAAGAATAAAAAGAGAAAAGCGAAAACTATCTAAGATAAAAGCGTTTATAACAAGTATTACTCGTATGTTACATTCCTAACTGACCCCTTGCAGTGTTGCTTAGATTTTTTTCTCTATATCGTTTATGCTAAATTGTTTTGTATTTCGCTGTTTGCCAAAGCAATTTTTCAATTTCAGATACAATTTCCTTAAATGAACAATGCTCACTATGCTGGTCTAAAAGTCACTTGTATAAATAAATATGTAAGCATGTTTGCATATGCACTTGCTGTTTGCAGTATCTATATATATATATATATATATATATATATATATATATATATACAATATATGTATGTATGTATATGTGAGCAGCAAAAATTATGGTCTACAAAATTTACAAAAAAAAAACCAAAAACAACAAAAACATTTTTTAATACTTTTGTTAGAAAGTTTTTGTAAATTGAGAACTAGAAACACTTCAAGCAAACCAGCAGGCTATCGTGTATATTAAAATATTTGTAAGAATTTAGGTTAAAAAGAACAATAAAGATTTTTGTTTGCTGAAATTTTAAATATAAAAAAAAATATTTAAGATTTTAACAGTTTCCAACTATAGTAAGATTCGCATTTAGTCGTGTGTCATTAGATAATAATTGAAAATTTTTCTACTAACAAACTTTCTCAGAAATGTGGAAATATAAGAGCGCTTTCTGATGGTCTTTAAATATCTCTGAAAAATTTACCATGCCAATAGTTATGCTGCAAGGGATATTAAAAAAGGCTTCCGGCAATACTGGCTAGAAGATAAGTTTAACTATAAGATAAATACTTTGTAGACTGACTTAGAACATAGAGAAGTTAATATTGATGGAAAAAATTAAAGGAAGATGATATTACAGCTTAGCGTAAATAATAATAAAGAACTTAAAGGAAATCAATTTAGAAAAAGTTGAAACGGTGACACCACTGATTAATCAGTATTATAGGCTTCTGGTATTGCGTTGTTTATTTTGCCACCGCCAGCAAATGAAATACGGTTGCTATTTCCAGTTTAAAGTCAAAGGCGAGCGCTTTCGATACAAACGCATGATTCTCAAGCCGCGTTGTGGTTTGTACTGGTGCAGTTATGTTGTTAAGTTCGTATTTATTCAGGTAAGCAGAATGCCAGCCACCTGGCATTTTTATGCAAAGTAAATTTACCGATACCTCCGTCTTCAATTATTATCTAGGTACGTGTGTCCGTCTTAGGGTGTTTTCCGTTTGCCCGTTTGCATGATTAGTTTTATTGGTGTGAAAATTGTGTCTGAGGTCGTGTTGACCTGTTCGTTTGTAATGTCATTGTTGAATGTTTTTGTTTTGTAGATTTCCATGTTTTCACGAATGACTAGTTCTCGTCCTTTTTTGCTAGGATGTAGTAGTGTCATACATTCATCTATTTCCCTTGGTGTGTATCTAGGTGTAATGCAAAGTTGGGATTTTCTCTTTTCCATTTGTATGAGCGTATGTGTTCTGTAAGCCTTATTTTTAGTGTTCGTACAGTTTGTCCTTTATAAGTTTGTTTGCAGGTATAGGTACTTACCTGTACCTGGATACCGCGCTGAAACTAAATTTATCAGTTGTTTCTGTCGTTGTTCTGATTTTATGTCTCAGATTGTTGGCAGTTTTTAATGCTGTGAGTATTCCTTCTTTATGAACATGTATACTTCTGATCCTGTGCTGTATCAGTTGTCTCTTTGTCTTCTTTATATGGTGTAAATTGTGTCGTGTTCTTTGTTATACTTATCTGGAATACGTGGGATTATCTTAAGTCTGTATATCATATGTCTAAACGCTGCTAGTTTATGTTGGGTAGGATGGTTTGAGATATTGTGGATGGTAGTGTCCGTCGTAGTTGGTTTTCCATAGATGTCAAATAGTCAGTTCCTTGTGTTATAGTGATGTCAAGATAATGAAAACTTCTGTCTTGTTCTTTTTCCATTGTGTATGTTATCTTAATTTCAATTGCATATAATGTCATCTAGGTATCTATAGCGATAAGTTATTTTGAGTTTTTCCATTAGTGTTTTTAGGTGTAGTGATTCGAGATGTTGCATAAAAATTTCCATGAAGATTGCGGAAGTTGGGTTTCCCATATCGAGTCCGTCAAGTAATTTGTAAAAGTGGTTATTTAATCTAAAGTAGTTCTGTTATCGTCTGTGCAATATCTCTAATATCAGTGATGTATTCGCTTTCCAATAAATTGCCTAGTGTGTTGCGTAGAATATGTAAGGTTTCATGTGTTGGTATTGAAGTATATAGATTCTCAATATCAAAGGAAACGAGTCGCGTGTTTTTTGTTATTTTGATGTCCTCAAGTTTGTCGATGAGGTCTTGTGTATTACGTATCGTATATGTGTTTTCTAAATTAAACCTTTCCTTAAGTACGCCGATGAGGTGTTTAGCTAGGTGGTATGCTGGTGCAGGTCTGTAGTTTCTAATGGGCCTCATTGTTATGTTGTCCTTCTGTATTTTTAATTTTGCTTTGAGTGTTGGTGGTCCTGGATTCATGTTCATGTATCTGTATATTTTTCCGTCAGTAAACGTTTTGCAGCATTTTAATAGGCTGCGTATTTCTCTTTGGAAGGATTCAGTTGGGTCATTTTTAAATTTAGTGCCATTGGTTTGCTCTATACATTGTTTTGTTTTGCCTATATAATCTTTTTTGTGCATTATTACAGTCGTATTTCCTTTGTCCGGCTTTGTAATTAACCAGGTTCATTTAGGATGTTACGCGCCAAAGGATTCGAATAAGTTTCAAGCTTCTTTAAATACGTTACTGCACGTTTTGCTATTTCTGCTTTAACTGATGACATGTTTAGATCTTTCTGGATGTTCTAATCCTTTATATACCAGAGAGCAACTGTGATTATACGCAGAATCTTATTTTGGTGCTTTTGAATGTTTTCTATATTGTTTGCTGAAGCAGGGCCCCACAATTTTATTCCATAGCACCAAATTGGTTTGAGGATCGAATTGTACAGTAGAAGTTTGCAATCTAAGCTGAGGTTGGAGTTTCTGCCAATAAGTCTGTTTTAGTTGGGCTACTTTTAACTTCATTTGTGTTAGTTTGCATTCTATGTGACTTTTCTATGTGTGTGATGTCTGAAAGCTGTGTTATCATTTGCTTATTTATGCGAATAGGGGGCATTAGTCAAAAAGCAGTGTGAAAGTTATATGAGTACATTTTTGTTCATTCACCTTTATTCTCGATTTCTTCAACCATTTTTCCAAGTTGAATATGTGATCTTGCTATTTGCACGGTATTGTGGATACTTTAAACAGCTGTGTCATTAGCAAATATTGATGTATACACTCGGATACTCATTGGCATATCTGATGTATGCAGTAAATATAAAATGGATTCCAAAATACTAACTTGGAGCACTCCGGCTTTAATAAGCTGAAACGAGATTAGAAAATCTTCTTCGTTTAGTATAAACGCTCAATCAGTTAAATAATTTTTTTTAGATCTTATAGAAGTTTTCTGGCAAGTTCAGCTTTAATTTATATATAAGACCTTCATGTCATATCTTGTCAAATGCTTGAGAAACGTCAACAAAAAGTGAAGAATAGTATTTTATTTCTTCAAAGGTCGTTCTAACCACATTTACCAATCTGTGCGTTTGTTGGATCGTACTATCGTAATTTTTTTCTGAAACCTAATTGATAGTGTGGAATACATCCTTTCTTCCTCATAATTGGATACACCTTAGTTTTTATTATTCTCTCAAACAGCTTTTGAGAGAATATATTTGATAAAAAGCTAATAGGACTTTATGATTCTACCTTTGTCTGGTCTTTTCCTAACTTAGGAATCATCAAATTATAAAGGAATTCTTCAAACTTGTGGGAAAGTATTCAAGGCCTAAAATGGCATTATAGATAAAAAGAATAATTCTTCGGGCTATACAGGGTAATTCAAGTAAAATCTTGTGACTGGTTTTATGAAGGCCAGGAGTTTTCTTGGTAGTTAAATCAGATAATGCCCTTTCAATTTCTCTTAGCTCAAACCTGAAAGTAACTGCTGGATTACCTTCGACAGATGGCAGCTCAAATGCATCAATCGAGGCATTTGGGGATGAAATAATAGGTCCTTGATTGCAGGGAATAATTGCAGGATCTCCCTTGTCATTTTGCTAGCTTTGGTCATGGCAAAAATCAATGTTGAAGAACGGGTTCGCGATTTTCATGAGAGACACAAAAACCTCCAATATGGTATGGACAACACTTGTGCTGTTGACTGCAGACAACTTCATTATATGGCGCTTTTTTCCGGTCTCTTCCCTTTTAAATATTGTGCAAGACAAGTTCTACAAAATAATTTACTCCACAACCGTGCTAGAAACAATAGAAATTAAACTGTTATTATCATTAATTTAAAATAAAACAAAGAAAGTAACATCTTTAAAAATAGATTTTAAATTTCAAGCATCGAAAGAAACATTTAAATAAAATGAAGCACATTTTCAACATTATTTAATTAATTTAACAATTGATTATATTTTCTCTCTAAAACACAAAATAATTAATATTTAATTATAAAATTAAAATTAAAATAAAGAATCAACCAAACTGCTTCAACTGGGTTTGTTGAACAGGAAAGTCTTTTAATCATTGGTCAATGTGTTATTAGCACAAGAGTAGGTGGGTCAACAGTCAACAGTTCCACATGATGTGCGGGACCTGAAGTCTCTTAATATTTTTTAGGAGACTAAACCCAAACCCTGATTTTGCTTAACGGGAAATTTAGATAAATCGTGAGATCTTTAAAGAATATATAAAGAAAGAAAGGAACTATACGCCGTAGATGAAGTTGCTGGAATAAATGGAAAGCAAAGTAAATATTGAAATCAGCAATATAGCGGGGAGGTTAAGATGATCCTTAAATTCTTGTTTACTTTTTTTTAACACGTTAGGCTGATGAAAGTTTGGTCATATATGCACTCAGCTTTTACATTCTGCAACAATAGGGGTTCCACATTTAATCTAAGAAGTTTAACGTAAAACAACATAAAACATAAAATAAAATAAAGAAAAGTGCTTAGTAAATTAACTGCCAAAATGAAAAATTAAATAAATAGCACAAATACTAAATTCGATTGTATTGTTGAATGAAAATATTTAATGCGTAATTACCTCAAATTGAGCACGTAGGTGCAAAAGCAACCACTAATACACATACATATTTTTAGTGCAAATAAATTTGCAACACTATTTGTAAATTTCAAAACAACCATTTGGTCTTACGTCTTAAAAACAATGTTGTTCATTCTTTTGAAACACACATGTAACAGTATTAAAAAGACAAATAAGCATTTAAAAATATACATTTACACTTCACCTGTATACAATTTTATATAGAGTATTTTGTAAGATGCAATAATAAAATTTTTATTTCTACATGCGATAGCAGTTTCTTAAATAAACTCTTTGCTTTTGTTTCTTACCTTTTTTTTCAGATTATGTGTTTGTTTGTTGCTATTGTATATTTTATATTATTATTGCTGTTGTTTTCTTTTATTGTTGCTGTGGTATTAGAGAAATTTAAATTCTCACGGGACATTGAATATTATGAGTTGCAAGTAAAATTAATAGCAAGAAATTCTTTCGAAGAGCACAGGAAAATTATTGAAATGTAAAGAGATTTCCAACAAGAAGTTTGTTTTGCAAAACAAAATAAAAAAACTTTAGATTTAGATAAATAAAATTTTTATTGTATTACAAAGTGAAGAGTTCGGCAATTATGGATGCAAAATAATATCTGGCAAGTGTCCACCATGTCCATAGGTGCCCCTGTAGGCTAGTAAGATAGTGTACTAGCTTATCAGTATGGGGGTTGTGGGTTCGATTCCCGACGAAGACCGTGGTTTTTTCACTATAAAAATAAAAATTGGCTGTCGGTGGGGCTGGTCAGCGATGAAGGCATGGTCACTGGTAGCTGTGCTGTCTTACATGAGAGTTAATTTCCGTAACTGTCCTTCTACTTTCACCACCTGTTTCCTCTCTTCTCTATCCCTTTCCTAAAGAATGTAGCACGGTACTTGATGTGCTACTTCTCTTAAAAAATGACCTCGCTGACAGATGCCGATTTTTTCATCAAAGTTTTTAATTATTTTTTGGCAAAGTAGCGGTCCCATTTCGTTAATCATATCATGAGTTTTGAGTTTTAAGACTGAAATCGATTTGGTTGGCTCTGTATAGACTCTGTTCTTAATAAATAATCCAGTGGTGCTGACTGTCGTGTAATTATGCGATGGAGAAATTTGGTTTACAATAAATTGATAGTTTCATTGGCTGTGTGGCATGTGGCACCGTCGTGCTGAAACCAGATGTCAGTGATATCCACATCGTTAATAATAGTCCAAAATCGAGTTGTTTTTAGCTCGCGATCCATTGACCGTTACTGCGTTGTCAGCCTGCGTTTTTATCTTCAAAAGAAATAAAAAACGGCCAAATCACGCGCAGTGACACGTTGAGCATGCAAAGGCTTGTTAATTCTCGCTATAGGTTTTTTAGAAGCCCCAATGCGGCAATTTAGCTTGTTGACATACGCTGACAAGTGAAAGTGAGCTTCGTCTGACAAAATGATTTTTTCAGAAAAACCAGCCTGTTGTTCCTGAATCAATTAAGCAAATCTACGGCGTTGTGAATGGTCTGCACCAGTTGAATCTTGTAAAGCTTCAATGTCAAATCCTTACGAAAACTTCGATAACCCCAGTTGTTGACAACATCGAGGAATTGACAAATTTGGATCTGCTTCAACACTGTGGCTGTAGGCTGCATTATTTGCAGCTACACGACCCGGTCGAACACGCATTATTGTTTGAACATTTTGTATCGAGCCTGTCAACTCAAATTTAACGACCAAATTCTCAATAGCGGTCTCAGAAGTACGATTATATTGTCCGAAAATATCACTAATTTTACGAAATGCAACTTTAACTGAACCACCACTTTCGTAGTGCTATTTTCGAGCGAAATTGAATTCATTGTAACAGTTACTAATGCATCTACTATGAACACGTTAAAAAACTAAATGTCATAACTGTCATCTAGTTAGTGGGGCCACAATTGAAAAACATACTTCTTGTTGGAAAATCCTATAATATTGATATGTACAAATACATACACAAACCTTAAAAGTGCATACAGTTTCTTGACTTTAGAAATATTTGCATTTGTATGCATGTGTGTGTTTTCTTGTGTTTGGCTGTAATATTTCAATATGTGTCCTTTTGTTTAACATAAGGAATTTTCAATAAACGCTTAACTGCATCAAAGCTTCTTTCTTTGTCGTTTTGGGTTTGTAAGTTTTATTTTCATAAACACATATACATATATATATATATACATACATAAATATGAGTATATAAATATGATTATATGTATGTGTGCATAACAGGAAATCTTTAAAGTATTAACAAAAAATCTAAAATAAATATTTTTGCATGGTTTATGATGTGATAAAAAGCTTCGTTGGAAGGTAATTGCAATAAATAAAATATAAATAAAAAAATATTTAACTTTTAAGCAAACATACCTACAGTGGATGAAAATACTAATGAAGGGAAAATAGAAAAATTAGCAGCAACGCTTGTACAAAATGCTCAGAATAGAAACCAACTAGAGAGTTTTAGCGGAGCACTTTAATAATGTCTAATCCAATGACTTAGAATGTCATTAGGTTGTATTTATCTTTGAAGCACTCTTTGTTATGTCTCGAATATAACTCAATTTATTTGCTATTTATTAGCTTATCGAAGCAATTTTTGCAGTTAACTGTAGTGCTTTTAGTTTGTAGTTAAAAATATAAATGTAATTAAGTATCAAAATATCGTATAGCGTGATGGACATAAATATGTGTTATTTCACAGAACAATGATTAATAGTGGGAAATTTGTTTCCCCTATTTTCCTACAAAAAGTGTTGTGGCGAAATTTTGCTCAATATATCACTAGTCATGCGACTTGAATAAGAGGAGATGTTAATAGTGTGATAGTGTTAGAGGCAAACGAAGTATCCTATTTTAACCGAGCATGGATCTCTTTCCCATCTTGACATGTACTTTTGGGGGTAAAAGGCGCCTAGCGGGAGCCTGAAATTAAAAGAGAAATAAAAATGTCATGTTCGATACATACTGCTGCCACCGGAACCAGTTGCCCGAAGGGCTACACCCCTGTACTGATAAGCCACCTCGGGAAGTAACGTGGTGGCTGTAGTTTAAAAAGTCCAAAGTGAGGAAATCGGTTGGCTTTTTAAAGCATCGGTAGAGCTGCTACACGTCTGACAGCCGGTTGCTGTTGCAGATGTAACGGAGGCGACAAAGAGTTTGATAATCTCCGGCTCCGCTATGCACCTAAAAATTCCAACTTAGAGTGTGTATGCACCTAGTTGTGTATGCGCTTTTGGGAATTGATAGACGCATTGTTTTTACCCAGTGGTAAAACCACTGTCAGATTATGGTCAAACGGCAAGGTGCTGACGTTTATCTGTGTTACATCTGAACCAAATATACTAAAATAATTTTTGAAAACTGGAAAAGGCTTTAACCTGAAATCTTCTAGTTATAGATCCATGATAAAAGTCATTAAAGCAAATAAATTCCAGTTGAATTAGTTTGATAATCACAATAATGCACTTTTAAGTTAAAAGTATGTAATACTAAATTTTCTTTTTAAACGTAGGCTTCTTTTGTTTCTTAGTTACACCGCCAGAAATATTGTGTACTTTAAATTTCAGCAATAGAAATATGAATACAAAAACTATTGTTACATTCCTCTGGCAACTCACTTTATTTTTGATTTTATTGTAAATATAAATGTATGGTTGCTACTATTTATATTTTATTTTTGATTTGTGTATGAAGATATGTAAACAGAAATAAAGTCAATATTGATTACTATTATACAAGCTTTAATGCTTCTTTTTATTGATTTTTGTCCTTTTGTATTTAGTTGATTAAAGCAAATTTTTAAATATACCAAACAGCTTTATTTTACTTCAAATGTGGTTAAAGGTTTCTTAGTTTCAATAGAATGGTTTATCATCAAAAAAAAATGTTTGTGTTTGTTACTAAATACAACGTTCAGAATGGTTGTAAATTTTTTTCAAAATATTTTCTAAATAAATATCTTTTTTCTTTTTTAAGATCTTTTTTTATATATTTTTTCTTTTCAATATTTCGCTTTCCTTTGGAAAGCTTCTTCAGGAAAAAATTTTTAAATTTTTGAAAACAAAAAAAAAATTATTAACAAATTGAAAAAATGTTTCAAAACATTTGACAAAAACATATAAAATATTATTTCAAAGGAAAGCGAAATATTGAAAAGAAAAAATATATAAAAAAAGATCTTAAAAAAGAAAAAAGATATTTATTCAAGATAAAAAAGATCGTTTAAAAAACTATAAAAATTATCAAATATTTTTTAAATAAATTTTCTAATTTAAAAACTTTTTTCAATGTCAAAAGTTATTCGAAACTAATTTTTTGCATATTTTTGCCAATAAAATTGCTTTTTGGTAAGATATCCAAAATTTAAACAACGACAATTTAAAATGCCCTTATTATTTTAAAAGGTGTTTTTATACAAAATCGGATTTGAAGTTTGTTTTTCAATTGTGGCAACATCAACAAAATAATGTTTAAACATTTAGTTTTTTGACGTGTTCGTTGCAGATGCATTGGCAACTGTTACAATGAATTCAATTTTACATTAAAATCGTATGAAAATAATTAAAATTAACTATGAGAATGGCAGTTCTGTTAAAGCTACATTTCGCAAAATTCTTGATATTTTCGGACAATATAGTCGTCCTTCTGAGGCCGCTATAAAGAATTTGGTCGTTAAATTTCAGTCGACACGTTCCATACAAAATATGCGAACACCAACGCGTATTCGACCGGACTGTTCAACTAAAAACATCGCAGCAGTGAGCGATAGTGTTGAAGAAGATTCAAATTTGTACATTCCTCGACGTTTTCGACAATTAGGGTTATCCAAATTCACCACTTGGTGAATTTTGCTTAAGGATTTGACTTTGAAGCTTTACAGGCTTCAACTGATACAAGAATTGAAGCCAACCAACCATTCATTTCGCCATAGATTCGCTGAATTCATATAGGAACAACCGGCCGGTTTGTCTGAAAAAATTATTCTCTAAAACGAAGCCCATTTTCACTTGTCAGAGTATGTCGACAGGCAAAATTTCCGAATTTGGGCTTCTAAAAACACTAGAGCTATTATTGAGAACCCTGTGCATGCTAAACGTGTTATTTTATGGAGTCATGACTAGGCTGTTTTTTCGATGATTTGGCTGACAGTGCAGTAACAGTGAATAGAAAACGCTATCGCGAGATGCTAAAAACTAAATTTTGGCATATTATAGACGACGTGGATATCACTGACATGCGGTTCCAACAGGACGGTGCCAAATAACATACCGTCAATGAAATGATCAAGCAAACCAAATTTCTCGATCGCATAATTTTACGACAATCAGTAGTTAAGTGGCCAGCCAGATCATGCGATTTAACACCATTCTTTTCATATGTTTGCTACTTTTGGAGTATACCGACTTCATTTTTCGAAGCACTGTAAGGCACTATCGGCCTATCCGTTTTTAAGCTATAGAATTATTTCAATATTTTTTGCACCACTGTGCCGCAAGCAAAGCAAAGAAATTTCTGTTAACAAAACACTAAAGAATTCCCAATTTTTATTATCAAACGTGTGTGTGCGTTTTGTTTTCTTATAAAATTACGATTAAATAATTTTATGAGATTTTGTCATAGCTTGAAATACTTTTCATTGAGCAAAAAGAGTATGCTTTAAATGAAAAATGGATAAGAATGTAATAAGTTGAGCAATAATTTTAATATTGTGATTTTTAGACTTGTTATTAATTTCCATAAAATTTGTATCAAAGGAATCAATTGTTATTGTTACGAATATGAGTTGTTTAAGTTTTCAAAAAATTTAAATAACATAATGAGCTGTTGTATGTTTTACAAACTACATACTTTTCTAAGAAATCTTAAACACACAAGATAACAACAACATGCTTTTAAGAAATTTCACGAAATAAGCTAAATAAGAAAAACAAAAACAGCTAACACAGAACAAAAACAAAACACATAGATGAATAAACAACAACAATATTAAAGCAAATATTAAAGTAGAATATTCTTGTGTATGCGAGAACCGCTTAAAACAACTACACAAGCACCACTTGCTGGGAAAATGAATAAATTCAAGTTGAATCATTGTTGAGTAAAGACAACGAAGTTAGCATTGTGTTTATTTGATGTGTACTAAAAATAAATGAATCGTTTAATTTAGTGTAAAGCTCTTAACTGCTGTGTTATTATTTTGCAATAAAAGAGCTCAATATAACAAAATTAAAAGAAATAAACATTAAAAAGTTAAAATTATTTTCCTGCTACAGTCACATTACTCACACATGCAATTCCCCTAAACGTACGCATTTGAATATTTGAATTCGTCAGATAAAGAACAATGATTGTAAACGGCAAAACCGGCAATTTTTTACACCCTGTACAAAATGCTTAATTGTAATTATCAGTTACTTGATCGGACGAACAAGGTGCCCCTGTAGGCTAGTAGGTAGTGTACTAGCTTGTAAATATGGGGGTTTTGGGTTCGATTCCCAACGAAGACCTTGGTTTTTTTCACTAAAAAAATTAAAATTGCCTGTCGGTGGGGCTGCTCAGCAATGAAGACATAGTCACTGGTCGCTGTGCTGTCTTATACGGCCGTTCATTTCCGACTATCCTTCTTCTTTCACCACCTGTTTCATCTCTTCTCTATTCCTTTCGTAAAGAATGTAGCACGATACTTGACTAAATAGGCATTGCTGCATGAAGTGCTACTTCTCCTAAAAAAAAAATTATAGTGTTACAATTGGCAGGTATAATTTGAAGCATAATTTTTCTGGAGATGACATTATTATTCTTAAATCCAATACAATCGATATCTGAACCCCTTAAATTACAAGTGTAATTTAGTTTTTATTACTTTGGATATAACCTCTGATGTCATTCAGTTTGCGTACATTATGCAATATCAGTCAGTCAGAAGAAGATAACGTTAGTTAAAGACCAGGCAAATATATCGAGGATAAGTAGCAATAAATAAATTGAAGCAGACTTTAATTACGTGACATATTGGAGGATCAGGAGTAAATATTTCAACATTTTTAATAGGTGTGTTTTATAGCCCGATAGAACTTAAGAAATCTTTAACTTTCAAATAATTTATCCTACTGCCATAAATCCAAACGCGTCCAAATTATTTTAATTTATTTTGAAAATCAGTCATCGAGCCCGCCATCCATTAAGTGTTTTTAGTAAGAGCCTTATTAATACAACTCAATCTAAAGTAGGTGACCCTGTAGGCCAGTAGGTAGTGTACTAGCTTGTCAGTATAGAGGTCGTGGGTTCGATGCCCAACGAAGACCTTGGTTGTTTTCACTACAAAAATAAAAATTGTCTGTCAGTGGGGCTGCTCAGCGATGAAGGCATAGTCACTGGTCGCTGTGCTGTATTTTACGGCAGTTAATTTTCGACTTTCATCACCTGTTTCATCTCTTCTCTATCCCTTTTCTAAAGAATGTAGCACGGTACTTGACTAAATAGGCATTGTTGCCTGAAGTGCTACTTCTCTTTAAAAAAAAATAAAAAAAATTATTTACTTCCAATATACGCCAAATGAACACGATGGTAACTTCGTTGCCTTTACTCAACGATGATTCAACATGAATTCATTCATTTGCCCAGCAAGTGATGCTAATGTAGTTGTTTTAAGCGGTTCTCGCATATACGAGAATATCCTACTTTAACAACTACTTTAATATTGTTGTTGTTTATTCATCATTCAGTGTAGGTAGACCCTATGGAGTTCATACATCAAGGTAAAAGCAGCGTTTGGTGTGGTTTATTAAAGTAAAGCTGAAGTTCACATTAAAATCAATTAAGATCATTGCCTTACTATGTGATTGAATGATTTTTTACTTGACAATAGGGATACAATAGATCTAGGATTAATTTGGTTTCAATAGAATAACTCTAGCGATAAAATTACTATTTTATATTCTCAATCCAGCAATACTTGATGGGTATGCGTTTCGTCAAGAATATATATGACTGCTTTTTGAGCGAAATAGTTCTCAAATATAAAGGGTTTTTCAACAATAAGTTTGTTTTCTAAAACAAAAATGAATGAAGAATGATATCTGGCAAATGTCCACCACTACCACGCTGGCCAATGTCGATTATTTCATCAAAGTTTTTAATTAATTTTTGGCAAAATGGTCGTCCGATTTCGTAAATCACATCACAGAGTTTTCAGCTTGAAATCGATTCAATTGGTTCTGCATAGAGTTCCAAACCTAGTCCCACAAATAATAATCAAGTGGTGATAATCGCACGATCTGGCTAGTCACTTAACTGCTGATTGTCGTGGTATTATGCAATCGAGAAATTTGGTTTGCAATAAATTGATCGTTTAATTGGCTGTGTGACATGTGGCACCGTCCTGTGGCATCCAAGACGTCAATAATAGGCCAGCATTGAGTTGTTAGCATCTCGCGATAGGGTAATCCATTGACGGTTATCGCATTGCAAACCTCAACTGGAAAAAAAAACAGCTCAATCACTTGTCCAGATCATATAGCGTACCTTACAGTGACATGTTGAGAATGCAAAGCCTTCTAAATAAATAGAACTTTGGAAGCCGAAATGCGGCAATTTTGCTTGTTGACAAACTTTGACAAGTGAAAATGGACTTTGTCTGATAAACAGATTTTTTCAGAAAAACCATCCGGTTGTTCCTGAATGAATTGAGTGAATCTACGGCAAAGTGAATGGTCGGTCGGCATAAGTTGAATTTTGTAAGGCTTGAAAGTCAAATTCTTACGCAAAATACGGTTTTGGATAACTCCAATTGTTGAGAATGTCGAGGAATGTACAATTTTGGATTTGCTTCAACACTGTGGCTCATGGCCGCGATATTTTTAGTTGAACGACATGGTCGAACATGCATTGGTGTACGCACACTTTGTTTCGAGCCTGTCTACACAAATTTAGCTACCAAATTCTTAATAGCGATCTCAGAAGGATGATTATGTTGTCCGAAAATATCACGAAGTTTAAAAAAATTTAACTTTAACAGAATCACCATTTTCATAGTGAATTTTAATTATTTGATTGCTATTTTCGTGCCAAATTGAATTCATTATAGTAATTGTCAACGCGTCTAAAAAAACTATATTGCAAAGCTATCATGTTGTTGGTGTTGTTACAATTGAAAAACAATCTTCTTGTTGAAAAACCCGATAATTTATTGAGAGATAAATCAAATTGAGTATAATTTTCCAGTTCAAACAAGAAAAAAATTGTTTGTTCTAGTAAATACTTGATGAATTAATATTATTTAGAATACCCATTGCCAAATGCTATTTTTCAAATAATCTCCATAAGTCATCCTTAGTATGACGAATAAAATATAAAAATTTTTAAACACTTTATTTATGATAAAAAGTCAAAAAAGATTTTATTATATTTTTATTGTTTTTTTAACCGATCTTTTTTTATTTATCTTTAATAAATATCTTTATTCTTTTTTAAGATCTTTTTTATATATTTTTTTTTCTTAACGATATTTCGCTTTCCTTTTTCCGGAAGAAGCTTTCCAAAGGAAAGCGAAATATCGTGAAGAAAAAAAATATATAAAAAAGATCTTAAAGAGTATAAAGATATTTATTAAAGATTTTATTATATTTAATGTAAATATATAATCTACATACAGTTGACTTGTATATTTCTATGTAATTTTATTTTGCAGAAATGTCTCGCATGAGTGTGTGGCACAGCCAAAATCCTCATCAACTAATCCACACTCTCGATACAACCACATTTTAATTCAGTTGCATTTCTTTACGCTAGAAAACGCACATTAACGTGCTTGTGGTCAACATAAGTTTATGTGCCAGAAATAGAAGCAACTTAAACTGCAACAGGAAAAGCGTAGCAGCTGATGTTTCTTTAAGTTTATATACCAGTTTCAAATATAATATTAATAATAGCTAAAGTGGCAACGCTGACAACAACACCAGTGGCATTGCATGCTTAGAGAACGAGTGAATAAAATAACAACAAATAATAGATACATAATGAGGCAGAATAAAGCTTTTACAAATGGACTATTTTTGCGTACAGGGGATAGCTACAAATTGCTAAAAAAGTACTTTATTTTTATCTGAGAAGGACTAAACCTTTTCTTAGGTTGGGTTCATTAGCAATTTTTTTGAAACGCTTAAACTTCAGCCTAAATTTGTGTTAAACTTCATTATTATGTTTTAAAGAATTTGGGAAGTTTAAGAAAAAATCAATGGCAACCCTAATTACTAGAAAAATCACATATATACAAAAACTTCCCTAATTTTTTTCATTCTGTCTTTAAATTATTCTATTGCCAACAGTAATATTCATACGGCTGGTAAATAAATGACAATATTCTAGTAGGAAACTAGGCAGGATGAAGGCGTTTATTTTTTTATCTAAAAGTAACAAAATATGAACATGAAAATCGAACCTCTAAAAGTACTCGTAGTGCAATATCCTCTCTTCGCAATTTTGTTTAGATATATTCGTAATACAATAAGCTGAATAACTGCATAGCCAATAAGTTATTTTTTTTTTTTTAAGAGAAGTAGCACTTCAGGCAACAGTGCCTATTTAGTCAAGTACCGTGCTACCTTCTTTAGGAAAGGGATAGAGAAGAGACAGGTGGTGAAAGTAGAAGGATAGTCGGAAATTAACTGCCGTATAAAGACAGCACAGCGACCAGTGACTATGCCTTCATCGCTGAGCAGTCCCACCGACAGCCAATTTTTAATTTTGTAGTGAAAAACACCAAAGTCTTCGTTGGGAATCGAACCCACAACCCCCATACTGACAAGCTAGAACACTACCTATTAGCCTACAGGGGTACCTTAAAGTTATGGGAACTTTAAGAATTATCTGGTCAAAATAAAATCGAAGAATGTGGGGTTTACAGACTGTTACAAGAAGAAACTTCGGCAGTGACGAGTTGGCAGTTTTATATCAATACAGTTGAGAATTAAGTCCGTGTACTGCATGTGACTTGAACTAGAAATGGTACTTAATTTCACACGAGTAACTATAACTATACTATAAGTGAAAGAAAATCACTAAAATTAAACGCGGCTTATTCAATAAAATAGTGCTATCGAGTTCTTCAACAAGTAGTATGCTTTCCAAATTGTGGCAACATCAACAACATGATAGTTTTAACATATCCTAAAATAAAATAATTAAAATCCAGTATGAAAATGGTGGTTCTGTTAAAGTTATGTTTTGTAAAATTCGTGAAGCCGCTATTAAAAATTTTGTTCGGTAAAATTTGAGTTGACAGGCTCGATAGACGTGCGGTTTTAATTATTATTGTACTATTATTAGAAGAGGCTGAATGAAGAAGTGGCGTTTCGCCATTTATTTAAAACAAAGTTCGAAAATTTTTAAATTAAAGAATGCAACAAGTAATTTCTAAAAAGGGCAATTAAATGGTAAACAGTTTTCTCAAAGGTGAAGTAAAATGATTGTTATGGCTCTCAGTTTTGAGTGAAACACTTGAAAATTGCACAGAATATAAATATCTATATTTGCCTTAATAATAAGTACAAAATTTTACCAATTGTTATGATTTGATGTATAAGGTGCCTATGTAGAGGTATATAACTTTGAAATGGTATAAAATAAGATAAACTTTTTTAAATTGATATGAAATTTACTTGTGATATTATACTGCCACAGGTGGCTCTCGGACATAGTTTTATGTGTTCTAATTTTCGATGACATTTTCCAAAATTTGTGACCGTATATTGGCAATAAAGCAGTGAATGCTTTTCCCCAAGCGGTCAAATGTTTCGGGCTTATTGTCTTAGACTTGCGACTGTGTAGAATTCCTTTAGTCTTATTGATTAATAATGAATATTTCTCATGTTCTTCGTTAAGAATTTATTGATTTAATAGATCATTTTTTTTAATGTAGATAGATATTCAAAAAATGCTCTATTACTTGCTGCTGGTTTCTAGATTTTCACCTTTAAAGTTATGTTATAAAGTTAAGTTATATCTAAATAATTCATTATTCAATTTATAGTTATAATTTTACATAACCACACAGTATTTTTTTTCGCATATAGAAGATGCTATAGCGTTATTTGGAGATTTACCTGATATCGAAGTGGTTCTATCTTATGTGTTGTTTTTATAAGAAAATTCAGCTTATTTCCACAAATTTCCACATTCTACTGCTAAATAGAAGAAATAAAAATCTGAAAAGCTCTTATTCCTTTTTCTTAATTAAGAATAAAATTTCAAACTCAAGACTAGATGCGCTCGCTCCTGAATAAAGTGTTTTGTGGTTACCGTAGTTCTGGCATCGCTCCGCATTAATGCAAGTATCGTTTATTACAATTACAGTATGGATGTTACCTGTTCAAAAGATTATAACTCTACACGAGAATTTGAATCATATTTTCTCTAACGTTATTCAATTTAATTGAGTGATTGTTCTCATTTTTTTTAAAGAGAAATAGCACTTCAGGCAACAATGCCTATTTAGCCAGGTACCGTGCTACAGTCGGAAATTAACTGCTGCATAAGACAGCACAGCGACCAGTGACTATGCCTTCATCGTTTACCAGCCCCACCGACAGTCAATTTTTATTTTTGTAGTGAAAAAAACCAAGGTCCGTGGGGAATCGAACCCACAGCCCCCATACTGACAAGCTAGTACACTACCTACTAGCCTACAGTGGCACCTGTAGAACTTAAGTTTACTAACTAAATCCTTGAGTTGATCCATTATGATGCCTAAAAGTGCCAACTGTGTTGTTATAGAGAGTACTCTTAAATTTGTGTGTTTATTCACTATGCGTACTAGAAGTCAAAATAGAAATTATATAATATTATTATAACCTTGTATAACAATCTACAAAACTATTACAGCTTTAATAGTGGCAGAGCAAGTAGTTGTTTTTGAACTAACTTCATAGAAGTTCACTGAAAGGTGGGAGCAAAAGATTGTGTTTTCGTATGCTACGTGCGTTCATTTAAGTAAAATCTTACAATAAATTACGCTAGTCTTCAAGTTTAAGCTTCTAAAAAATTATAAATATATTTTGTTTGTTCTTATTTGGTTTTTGTTCATTTTACTGTCTCTGCACTTGGTCATTTGTTTTCTTCTCGTTAATTCTGTTCTTATTGTATTCTTTTATTGTGTAACATTAAATATAAGTGTTATATTTTTAGCATTAAACAAGTATTTATTTGTTTTTATTATCTTTCCAATCTTTTTTGTTTTGTATATTTTTAATTTAATTTTATTTTATTTTATTTGATTTTATTTTCGTGTCTTTTGTTTTAAGTTTTGAAAGTAAAAGTGAAATATATTAGAAAAATAAATATTTAGTATATTTTTTGACTTCATTAAGCATTTAAAGTAAAATTAAAAAATGGTTTCGAAATTAATACAAGAATCCTTTTATAATTTTCGCTACTATAACATATATTTATATCCCATCATTTTTTAGGATTCCATACCCAAATGGTAAAAATATTACCCTTTTGTTTCCTTTAGAAGGTGTGTGCCTCTATCACAGCTCTCTATCTCTGAAATTGACACACTTTTCACAAAAGCTGTATTAATACAGTCTTTATGAAAAAATATACAAAAAATGAAAGGGTGTTGCGAAAGTGACTTCATATTAAGGGTTTTTCGAAAGGAAGATGGTTTAAATTGTTAACGTCTTACCAAGAGAAAAGTTCGACAGTTATGAACGAAAAATTATATCTGGCAGATATTGATTCCTTCATAAAATTTTTTAATCACTTTTTGGCAATCACTTTACGGATTTTGAATTTAAAGGCTCAAATCGATTCGATTAGCTTCGTCTAAAGTCTGTTCTTAATATATCCCCACAAAAAATAGTCCAGTGGCGTTAAATCACACGATCTGGCTGGACATTTAACTGCTTATTGTTGTGAAATTATGCGAACGAGAATTTTTGGTTTGCAATAAATTGATTTTTTCATTGCGTAAGTGACACGTGGCACTGTTATGTTGAAACCACATGTCAGTGAAATCCACGTCCTCAATAATAGAAAAAATGGCCTAAACACACCTCCAGACCACATAGTACACCATACAGTGACACGTTGAGAGTGAAAATCGCTCTAGGATTTTCAGAAGCCCTGAATGCGGCAATTTTTCTTGTTGACAAACCCTGACATTTGAAAATGGGCTTCGTCAAAAAAATTATTTTTTCAGTAAAAACCAGCTGGTTGTGTCTGTATGAATTGAGCGAATTTACGGCGTTATGAATGGTCGGTTGGCTTCAATTCCTGGACCAGTTGAATGTTGTTAGGCTTCAAATTAAATTCTTACGCAAAATTTGCATTGCGGTGGTTTTGAATAACTCCAACACTGTTGAGAATACAAGGAATTGAAAAATTTTGGTGTTCGCAAATTTTGTATCGAGGCTATCGACTCAAATTTAACAATCAAATTTTTAATAGCGGTCTCAGAAGAACGATTAGTTATCCGAAACTATTACGAATTTTATGGAATGTAACCACCGCACAGTGGTCCAAAGGTCCAATCTAGCTGGAAGAATGTCATAACTCGGTTTTAAAAAGCCGTACAGACATGAAACTTTGCACATTTAGAGATTTCATCAATAAAACATTCACACAAAAAATGGGCGAAATCTTAAAGGGGCGTGGCACATTTTTGTTGTATCAATAAAAAATCTATATTTATGTTGTTTTATGTTAGCAATTATTTTTTTATTTATAAAAAATTTTGATTTATTATTAGAAATTATATTTGGCATTAAAAAAGTAGCTATATAAAGAAAAAAAATGTTTTAAATATGAAATGTTTAAGGTAAATATGAAAGACAATATCTTTGCTTTAATCTGATTCACTTTCTGAATCGAGGTGGGACTCTGCCATTGGTAGATCTGCAAGCAACTCAAGAACTTCTTTGCCCAAGGGCTTTGTACTGCGAGAATGAATAGAAGCCTTTTTTGAAAAAGAAGATATAAAAGGATCTGAAGACAACAGAAGATAGTGATAGACAACATGCATAGTTTTTTCACGAGACATTTTTCTAGTGTGACTTTCTCGTATATTTCTAAAGTCTTTGTTTCGAGATTCTAATGCTTCTTCGGACAACATTCCAATAGGAAGTGCTGTATTTTGGATAATATCTGCACCATGAATGAGGATTTTGTGGATACTCGATGGCATGTAATACCATGAATACAATTGTATGTACCGCTTTGCTGTGTCTAAGGCATACTTTCGAAATGCGTTCACGTTAATAGCAAAGCCACATCCCATGGTGTTTAAAATGACACCAAACCTCTTTATTAAATCTTCATCAACACCACTAATTGTTGAAGCTAGAGTTGGTTGCTGGAAAAATCTTCTAGCCGTATTCCCATCATTTGTTGTTCCACATCCTGGTTTGGGAATATCAACTAGCAAACCCATCTCCTCTCTCAGACGATCAGTAATTTTTTGCTTATTTGCTTAATACAAAGCTTTATCAATATCCCCTCTAGTCTACCTTTTTCTAATGTCAAGTTTGTAAGCTATATGAAGTATGCATTCAAAGCACCTGATCCAAGCGTGCAACGTCGACAGGCCATACTCATAAAGACTTTCATTAGATTTTAATTTTTCAACAGCACTTATGTCATTCATAATGGTGGGCGTGGCTTTACAAATACCACAGCGTTGAGAAGAAGAACCTGCGATCATTGAGAATATTTTTCCATCTATCATTGTCAAATAAAAATTATGAATTATATCAATTACTTTGCCATCTTCACAAACTTGGGTTGGTACTATTGCACCTATTTTAGCCTTTATCGCATCTATTTCTTTTGTAGCTAGCGAATTGCTTTCTTTAGCAAATATAATTTTGATTGGCCTACAAAATCTTGTAGAAGATGGCCGTGGATTCTGCCAAATTAATTTACTACCTTCCTTTAGCTGCAGAGGAACCAAACAAATTGCAAACAAATGTTCATCAGTTCTATCAGCGTCGCTCTCATTAAAACCTTGCTTATAGCACGAGTGCCCACTGCTACCATCACATCTCCATTTATAGGACAAAATTAATTCAGAAGTTTTACATTGTTGCAAAACTTCTTTTTGCTGCTTAAAAAGTCTTTTTGCAGTGTGACCTACCAAACTTTGCAAAGCTACTTCTGCCGATATGTCAGAAATGTTGATACCATCATTTGGATAGCATTCCGTTTTGGCAGCCAAAAGTTTATGGTACGATGGGTAAATATCAGCATTATGATTTTTAGCACCTGCACGCAAAAGACTATAAGTATGTCTTGTTAATCCACCATCGATATACAAAACTAAGGCTTCCTCGTTTGTGTATGGTATTGGTTCTTTGGGGGAAAAGCTTACTTTTTTTTAATTTTTGTTGCTCTTGATGGAGAAGAGTCTATGGTTTTAACAATGCTTGCAGCATTTCTTTTGCCAGACTTATACAGACCGGATGCAGCAGCAAAAGTCAGTTCTTCTGGCGACCAAGTCTCCAGTAAGGGTTCAACTCTGTTTCGCTTTCCTTTCTTACTTTTATCTAAATACTCCTTAGAAGGTCTGCCATAATTTGATGTCGATGGTCCATCCACCGATCCCTCATCATGAAACGTCGATGAAGCTTTAGGTGGAATAACAAAAGGCCCATCGAGCCAACATTTATTTGCAGCCTCGAATGGGAGTCTTGTACGATTGGCTTGCGACCACTTTTTCGTCAAAGTACATACAAACATACGAGCAGACTGCTTTACTTGTTTGCAATATTTATCAGTTTCTTTATTTTGAAGCCCAATCTTAGCAAACACGTATGATACAACAGAATTCACTTTCTTAAATTGTTGTTTATCACTATACCAAGCATTATAGAGCTCCCTTTTCGTAATGGACATTTTAAACTGTAAAGTCAAGAAAAATCGTTTAGGCGAAATTCGGCAGCTAATTTTTTAAACATGCACAAGCTACTGTCGCACAGATCATGCCAATATAAAAATCAAAGCTTAAGTATGATAAATTCCTATTTAAAATTCTAATAAAAGTTGGACATTGGTCAAAACTTCACATAAAAAATACACATGTACAGAACTTCATTTTTTTTTTCTAAATAAAACATCTAATATGAAATATACAAACAGTAATATTTATTGATACCTTTTTATATTAATAACAACAAAAAATGATTTTAAAAACTTTGTTCTTATTTTTTCACGATAACTTTACTTGCACTGTTAAATATCAACTGATCTATAAATATAATAACAAAACAACAATTACCTGTCTTTAAAAGAGCAAAGCAAAACTAATAAACATATTTGCTGAAAAAAAAATATGTCGTTTTGCACTATGGACACTTGTCATCTTATTATCAAACAAAATAATTGATTTCGAAATAAAAAAAAAATACTTTCTTCCAGCTAGGTTGAGCCATTGGACCACTGTGCACCGTTTTCATTGAATTTATTGTAACAATTGTCAATCCATCTACTACGAATACGTCAAAAATGTTTGTAAGGTTGTTCTAAAACAATTTCTTTTTCTTTTAAATCTAAAAAATTGTGTAAAAACTGGGTAAAAAGATCTGCAGTATTGGTTTTAGTAAGTATAAGCATCATATTTGGAAAAGGCTTTATTCTTAAGACTGCTTACATTTTTCACGTCTTGAATTTAGGAAAATTTGGCTTAATTTTTTTATGTATGCTTTATTACCATAAAATTGTAGTAAAATAAATCTATTACAAGAATTTATTCTTCAATTTTATAAAACTTTGTCTGCTCCTGAATTCATGCCATTTAACTCCAAAGGGGTATGAACAAATTTTCCAGCACACTTTTTTTCGTATTAAATTTTAAGTTTGAATTCAGTTTCTGTTTACGGTATTTTGAATCACGTTAGCTGGCGACAGCAACTTTTATCCTGTGATGATGCCAATGCAGCCACGCGATATACAAAGTTGATAGTTTGTTAAAATAAAAGTTGCATTAAATGTTGGGTAGTTTTCCAATTCTCTATTGCACTTGTTCCCTCCTTTCTATCATAGTATAACTTTAACAGTTGCTATGAAAAAGTTATCAAGGATATGTGTGTTTAAACTTTTTGTAATAATAGAAAGCGGACATTTGCCACTCTTGGGCTGTAGCTTGGGCATTAAAAACAATAACAACAACAGCATTAAACTTTTCATAGTTATTTCCTTTTGAAACAAAGCAACTTTGTAATATTTTACTTTTACTGTTACCGATGGTGATATAAATGTTTTTTCTTGTTCTTGTTCTTGCTTTGTTCTTGCTGTTGTTGCCATACCACTATTACTTCTTTTGTGTTACTTGAATAAGCTTGCGAATGAATGTGTTTAAACGTGTATGCAACCAAGTCAATCCAAGTATTAGCAAAACTATCTCAAGCACCACAAAATAAACTATGAAGAAAATGAGAAACTTAGCTGCTCGGTTAACTTGGTGTAACAAAAAGAAGAAAATAAACCTTTTTTTGTGTAAATTTATGTCGACGAAACAAGTAAAAAACTTATAAATAAATAAAATTTGTTTCTACAACTTTTTTTTTCTATTTTAAAAACTAATAAAATATTTACGTGCATTATTTGTCGCAATTTAAACGAAACAAGTGTAATGTTATTTAAGGATATCTTTTAAACAGCCATGGACCCCCGTTCTGTTTGAATCGATAAAATGATTGTTAAAAAAAAGTGAAATTTTTGTTTTATCAAATTAACAATTTCAGAAATAAGGAAATAGTTTAAATAAAATCTAACCGAGACTCCAAATTAGAGCACTAACATTATGGAAAAAGTTCCTTCTTCATGATTTCGGATATTAGATTGCAAATTTACAATAATGATTCGCTAAAGAGGAGAGTTCCGTATGACTGTTTGTTTATTTGAGGCAAATAATTTATGTTTTAAAACAAAAACTCTAAAAAAATACATTTTCATATATTTTCATCTGTTATAGGTTAAGCTAGTCTATGTCACTGGCTTTTAAACCCTTCTATGTATAATGGCGGTATTTATAAATTATGGTGATTTAGCTCAAAAGTTTAATAAAAAATTCACCAAAAAATATTAAATGAATAAAAGTCTTTTAAACAGCAAAACTAAAACTTTGGCAAAGAGAAAATAAATATAGTAAAAATATAAACGCTGCACTGCACACATACAGATACAGATATTTGGAAATAGGATTAACTTGTATGTAAAAAATGTAGTACATATCAAAATATTTTGTTGTGAAAATAAAAGCAAAACACTAGCAACAGAAATAGTAGCATCAGCAACAACAATAACAACCTTTAAGAAGTATTGTATATTGTAAATGCTGTTATTATAAGTGTTGTTTCTATTACTGCTACATAGTAGTTGTCTTATAATCTTGTCACTCAACCTGACAGGCCTTCAGTCAGTCACATAATTTCTGACTTTTTGGCATGCATAGTGTGTTATTAGTCTTGTGGATTCTCTGGAACTTTTTTCCCTCTTCGGTAACAAATTTTTTTGCACACACACACACACAATCATACATAAACTTTTACATATTTACACAAAAATGCACATAAATTTATTTGAGTTAAGTTGTCAGTGTGTGCGTAACTTTCTAGAGATATGTATGTATATTTAAGTCACAGTGTTAGATTGTGTACATGTTTTTAAATGTACGACTATGGATTTGTGTATTAACATTATATTGTGTTATTGCATCACATTTTGTATTCCGTGTTTTTTTTTTCATATTTTTGGATTTTCTACTTCATTTTGTTTTTATTTTTTTTTTAATTTTTTTTGTTTGCTTCTGCTTCTGTTGTTGGTGTTTTATTTTTTTTTTTCAAGTACTTCAACAGACTGATGATGTCCCATTTTTAAGTTGATGGCCCCACGTAGTTGCTGCATTTGCTGTAATGGTTATTGCACGTTAAGCTTAGATGTTAGAGATGTTTAGCAGGTGGATAAGATGATAAATATATTTTCAAAAGCACAAATAGACTTTAAATTTCAATTTATGTAAAGTATTTATCTTAAAATGGAATATAAGTGTATAACATTATCATCTTAAAATTTATGGGAGAGCGAAACTAATGGAGAAAAATAAGAAAGAAAATAAATTACAACGTTGTCATCAGACACGACTGGCTTGATTTGCAAACTTTTCAAATTAAGAAACATTGTTTTCTTTTAGCTTCACCTTTTAAAATGAATATCGTTTAGCAGGGGTTAAGTTAATAACGTGATTAATATGATGAATAATATAAGCGTCATATCGATTTTCGAAATTATACAAAGACTACAGGAAAAGAAGACTAAGCTGTTTGTTTTATTTGGAAATATTAAGAGTTAAACGGTAGGTCTGTATCGACGTAAAATAAATTAAACTAAAGCTTTGCCGGTGCTTTAAATTAGATGCAGTTTATCGTTTACACTTGTTATCTTATTTCAATATATTTAACTTATTTTTTTCAACCTGAAGAACAATGCAAAATTTTAGCATGTGTTAAGTTTCAGTCTATTTCGTTTACAGTGTAAGAAAGACAACAGCTTGAGTTGATGCAGCCTGGCATATTGGTAGCATTAAAAGAAAAATGGGAATGAATCCCAACATCTCATTCCCCGCACTACGAAATAGCTATAAGTGCATATAAGACATTAAAAGTCGTTTCAAGCAGATACAAGTCGACATACTTGTTAAAAGTTTAATATCTTTTTGGATTAAAAACTTATTAAAACTTTTTTTTTTTTTTTTTTTTTTTTTTTAAGAGAAGTAGCACTTCAGGCAACAATGCCTATTTAGTCAAGTACCGTGCTACATTCTTTAGGAAAGGGATAGAGAAGAGATGGAACAGGTGGTGAAAGTAGAAGGATAGTCGGAAATTAACTGCCGTATATAAGACAGCACAGCGACCAGTGACTATGCCTTCATCGCTGAGCAGCCCCACCGACAGTCAATTTTTATTTTTGTAGTGAAAAACACCAAGGTCTTCGTTGGGAATCGAACCCACAACCCCTATATTTACAAGCTAGTACACTACCTACTAGCCTACAGGGGCACCTTTAATTGATACAATGTATTTATTTATGTAAGAATGTTTCCTTAATTGCATGTATGGGGTTTTGTAACAAGAAGTTTGCTTTTCAGCTATAGCAACACCAACAACATGATAGTTTTGACATTTATTTTTTTCACGTATTCGTAGCAGATGCATGGACAATTGTTACAGAGAATTCAATTTGGCACGAAAATCGTTTTAAAATAATTAAAATTCACTATGAAAATCTTGGTTTCGTTAAAGTTAAATTTCGTAAAATTCATGATATTTTCGGATAACATAATCGTCCTTTCAAGACCACTATTAAAAATTTGGTCGCTAAATTGAAGTCAACATGCTCTATAGAAAATATACGAATACCAACGAGTGTTCGACTGAAAATTAAAAGTAACTGTGAGCTACAGCGTTGTAGCAGATCCAAAATTGTCAATTCCTTGAGATTCTCAAAAATTGGGGTTATCCGAAGCTATCACATAGTAAGGATTTGACATTAGCCTTGCAAGGTTCAGCTGGTGTTGGAATTAAAGACGAAAGACTATTCACATCGCTGGAGATTCACTCAAGTAACTATTTTCCTGAAAAAATCATTTTCTAAGACGAACACCATTTGCATTTTCCAGGGTATGTCATTTAGCAAAATTGCCGCACTAGAGCGACTATTCGAATGCCTTTGCATGCTCAACGTGTCACTGTGATTGTGCCGTTTTTTTCGAAGATGAGCACGCTTTCGCAACAAATTTCACAACAATCAGCAGTTAAGCGACCAACCAAATCGTGTGATTTAGCACCACTGGATTCTTTTTTGTGGGGCTACGTTAAGGTCAGAGTTTATATGAAGCCAATCAAATCGATTTTAGCCTTAAGACTCAAAGTCGTGATTTGATTAACGAAATAAGAGCGCCATTTTGCCAAAAAATGATTAAAAACTTTGATGAAAGAATCGACATCTATCAACGTGGTCATGGTGCATATTTGCCAGATATCATTTTTCATTCTTAATTGCCTAACCTTTATCTTCGTAATAAAATAAAAATTTAAATCATCTAATTAAATATGAAATAATCTTTAAACGGTCTTTTTAAATAATTTAACGATTTTTATTTTTCTCGATATTTCGCTTTCCTGTGGAAAGCTTCTTCAGGAAATTATTTTTTATATTTAACAAAAACAAAAAATTATAACAATTTGAAAATAAAAAGTTTTTAAAAACATTTGACAAAACATATAAAATAATTTTCTTCATACATACAAACATACAAAAATTAAAATTTCAAATATTTAAACATACAAAAACAAAGAAACGGAAATAAAATAACAAATTTTTCCTATGAAATAATTATAACAAATTATGTGTCTTTTTTATTAAGTACCTACAATTCTGTGCTAAATTGTCCGTGTCTGTTTTGAAATTTATTCTCCTTACATTTGGTACATTAACAATTTCTAACATTTCTAACATATAACGTCTCTTGTAGTTTTTTTCTATATCTAATACTGATGTTTCATCAAACTTTGGATAATGATTATATTTCTTACAATGTGAAGATAAGGATGTCTTCTGTGTTGAAATATTCCTATATTTTTGGTCACATCTATGACCAGCTAATCTTGTTTTAAGTTTATTCTTTGTTGTCCCAAAAGAAAGAAAGCGAAATATCGAGAAAAATAAAAATCGTTAAATTATTTAAAAAGACCGTTTAAAGATTATTTCATATTTAATTAAATTTTAAAAAAAAGGTCGAATAAAAATAAAAGTAATTTAAATCATCTTAATGTAAATTTTTGGTTTTATTTTGTTTTAGAAAACAAACTTTTTTGTACTTCTTTGAATGTACAGCTAATTTCGTGAAGAAGTCTATTCGAAAAACTTTCATTACGTCTTAATTGCATCAACGAGCTATTCGTCACTTTAATTCTTTGTATCTATTCATAACATAGCTATTAGTGACTGTAATATTTAACATTAATTCGAAATGTTTAGCATCCTTAACTACTGACTAATTAAGCATTTTAGATGTTACTGAATTCGGCGTCTTCTTAAAGAAGTGATAAAAGCTAAAGCATGATTATTTTGCCTGTTGGCAATTAGCTGCAACCTTATAAAATTCGCAAAGTCTTACCCATGAAGAGTACTTTTATAAATTCGTTAACATACGTTAACAAACGTTTTGTTATATTGAGTTCTTTTATTGCAATATAATAACACAGTAGAGTAAGAGTTTTAAATTAATTTAAACGATTTATTTACTTTCAATATACACAAAATAAACACGATGGTAGCTTTGTTATCTTTACTCATTAATGGCTCAACTTGAATTAATTAATTTGCTCAGCAAGTGCTGCTTTTATATATACAGGGTCCGCAATTTAATGTTTTTTTCTTCAACTAGTTCTTATTTCGTAAATGGTAAGACTTAGCTCATGTTTGATATGACAGATAATTAGTTTAATCCTTATGCTTAACGAATATGGTTGAACACCGCTTCGCTAAGTGAGCCTGCTATCGACTTACAGAAGATGCCGATTTTGCAAAAAAAAAAAATCATCTTTTCAGATGAAGCTCATCTTGATCTTGGTGGGTATGCAAACAAGCAAAAATGTAGCATTTGCGGCACAGAAAACCCGCACGCATACATTGAAAAGCCGACGCACCCAAAACGAGTCACTGTTTGGTGCGGATTTTGGTACAGAGGCATAATTAGGCCATTTTTCAGGAGTGGCCGTTACAGTCAATGACGATCGTTAATGCGCCATATTAAACAAATTTTTGTTCACAAAAATTGAAGAGGAGGATATTGGCAACATTCGGTTTCAACAGGACAGCACTACGTGCCACACCGAAGCCGAAGCTGTGTAGTTTTGTTTGTAGCATTCAAAACAAACAAAAAATTTATTTGGCGGACCCTATAGTTGTTTGAAGTGGTTCTTGTATATAAAAGAATATCCTGTTTTAATATCACCCTTTATTGTTGTTATTAATGTAGGCATTTGCTTGGTTGGCTGTTTTGTTTTTGGTCTATGTTAGTTGTTTTTGTTTTCTGTTGTTTATCTTATTTCGTAGAATTTTTTATAAGCGTATTGTTATTGTCTTGTGTATATCTCAGAAAATGGCACAGTTTGCTTAATGCACAGTGGGTCATTTCATTTACTTTTTTACTGAAAATATTTTTCTTTCAAAACTTAGCAGATTATCTGCGTAATAATATAAAAATATCTAAAGCGGCAAAACATGCCGCTCAGAATACCAGAAATTGCTAATTTTTTACTGTTGTATTTGGGAGAAGTTGCAGTAACTTGTAGCCCAACATGTAATCACAAGAGAACGATTTTACGATGTTACGAATTCTCAGAGAGTGGCAATTAAAAACACATCAAATTATGCTACAATGAATTTAACAGTGTGTTTTAGTCTGAAAAACTTCATTTCTAAAAATATTCCTAGACAAACTCATAAACTGATAAGACTTACTACGATTATAGACCGTAAGTATTAAATAAAGCATAACAAAACTAGTTATATGATAAATTACTAGTAAATCCGCTAGACCCTTTATGGGGAGAGAAATGATTTATTACGAACCTTTAGATCGTATTCTGTGACGAACATAGGATGTATACACAAAGACAAATAGAGTAATAAAGAAAAAGCTTTCTAGGTGAAAAAATATTGTGCAGAATTTGTAATTTTATAATCTTAAGGATTAGTAATCATATTCCAACAAAACTTGCTACATAACATAACATAATATGACATAATCAGGTCATAGTAAAAGAAAAAAAAATTCACCTCAGTAAATTGAGGACGCAGTTTATCAAGAAAGTGTTTTTGGACTCGTACTATAGTTATTGTATAAAAGTGACATTCAAATAAAGCATTATTGGCTAACACTAACCACACAACTTTCTTAACATTTATTGAAGTTATTAAATATTGTGGTCGTACTTAATTTTTACTAAATTTTTTACCTTATTTATTGTAAATGGGCTCCAGTGCCTAGGCATTTGTGTTGTGGCCCCTTTTTCTGTTTGTGTAGGCGAATATAAAAATGTTTGAACTAGAAATGTGATCTATTTTTCAACTTAATGCCAATAACGCAACATTTTTAAATTAAATTTTTGTTTAATAAATATCTTTTTTCTTTTTTAAGATCTTTTTTATATATTTTTTTCTCTTCACGATATTTCGCTTTCCTTTGGAAAGCTTCTTCAGGAAAAAATTTTTATATTTTTGAAAACAAAAAATTATTAACAAATTGAAAAAAATGTTTCAAAACATTTGACAAAAACATATAAAATATTTTTTCATACATACATACAAAAATTTTAAATTTTCAAATATTCAAACATACAAAAACAAGGAAACGGAAATAACAAATAAATAACAAATAACAAATTCTCTCTTATGAAATGATTATAACAAATTATGTGTCTTTTTAATTAAGTACCTATAATTCTGAGCTAAATTGTCTGTGTCTGTCTTGAAATTTATTCTCCTTACATTTGGTACATTAACAATTTCTAACATTTCCAACATATAACGTCTCTTGTAGTTTTTTTCTATATCTAATACTGATGTTTCATCAAACTTTGGATAATGATTATATTTCTTACAATGTGAAGATAAGAATGTCTTTTGTGTTGCAATATTCCTATATTTTTGGTCACACCTGTGACCAGCTAATCTTGTTTTAAGTTTATTTTTTGTTGTCCCAATATAAACTTTGTCACAGTTCACCTGGTCATTTCCTCCACATGGTATCCTGTATACTACATCAGATATTTCCATTTTTCCTATTTTATCCTTCATACTGCTAAATAATTTATTTAATGTGTTATGTGTTTTGTGTGCAATTATATATTTATATGTGTCATATATTTTACACTTTCTTAATCTTTCTGATATTCCAGGAACATAAGTTAATGATTTAGAATTTCTTGGCTCTGCCGTAGAATTTCCTAAATTATGCCTATAACTACCATATTGTCTAATTAATCTGTTAGTTAATTCTATTGAAAAATCATTGTCATTAAGTATATCTCTTATTGTATCCCTATTCTTCAAATGAAATTCTCTATCACTTATAGTCAATATTCTGTCTATCGTATTTTTCGCTGTGTTTATTATCATTTTCCTTGGATGTTTTGAATAAAAATTAATAATTCTTTCAGAAGATGTTGGTTTATTATACCAATCAAATACTAACTTATTTTTCTTCCTTATTATTAATATATCTAAATGTGGAAGTCTAGATTCTAATTCTCTTAGAAACATGAAATAATATTATTAATATTATTTTTGTTTTTCCTGATGTGTGGCGAAATATCGAAAATATAATAAAAAATAAAGTTTAAAAAAAAATTTCTATTAAATTTTAATATTTTTACTCGGTCCTTTAAATTATAACGATTTCTTTTTCTTTTTTTCTTTCAATATTTCGCTTTCCTTTGGAAAGCTTCTTCAGGAAATTATTTTTTTATATTTTCAAAAACAAAAATTATAACAATTTGAAAAGAAAAAATTTTTGAAAAACATTTGACAAAACATATAAAATTATTTTCTTCATACATACAAACATACAAAAATTAAAATTTAAAATATTTAAACATACAAAAACAAGGAAACGGAAACTAAATAACAAATTCTTTCTTATGAAATAATTATAAAAAATTATGTGTCTTTTTAATTAAGTACCTATAATTCTGCGCTAAATTGTCTGTGTCTGTTTTGAAATTTATTCTCCTTACATTTGGTACATTAACAATTTCTAACATTTCTAACATATAACGTCTCTTGTAGTTTTTTTCTATATCTAATACTGATGTTTCATCGAACTTTGGATAATGATTATATTTCTTACAATGTGAAGATAAGGATGTCTTCTGTGTTGAAATATTCCTATATTTTTGGTCACATCTATGACCAGCTAATCTTGTTTTAAGTTTATTCTTTGTTGTCCCAATATAAACTTTGTCACAGTTCACCTGGTCATTTCCTCCACATGGTATCCTGTATACTACATCAGATATTTCCATTTTTCCTATTTTATCCTTCATATTGCTAAATAATCTATTTAATGTGTTATATGTTTTGTGTGCAATTTTATATCTTTCAGTGTCATATATTTTAGACTTTCTTAATCTATCTGATATTCCAGGAACATAAGTTAATGATTTATAAATTCTTGGTTCTGCCATAGTATTTCCTAAATTATGCCTATGATTATCATATTGTCTAATTAATCGGTTAGTTAATTCCACTGGAAAATCATTGTCATGAAGTATATTTTTTATTGTGTCCCTATTCTTCAACCGAAATTCTCTATCACTTATAGTTAATATTCTATCTATCGTATTTTTCGCCGTGTTTATTATCATTTTTCTCGGATGTTTGGAATAAAAATTAATAAGTCTTCCAGAAGATGTTGGTTTCTTATACCAATCAAACACTAACTTATTTTCCTTTCTTATTATCAATATATCTAAATATGTAAGTTTAGATTCTAACTCTCTTTCAATCGTAAATTTTATATCAGGATGAAAACTATTCAATTCTGATAAAATATCATCCACTGCATCTTCTGATGTTATACAAAATAAATCATCCACATATTTTGTGATTATCTTTGGTTTAATATGCATTTTACTAATACATGTATTTAGTAATTCCTCCATCACAATATCAGCAATAATTGGAGATGCCGGAGAACCCATAGGGAGGCCCTCTTTCTGCTGATATATCCTATTATCAAATTGAAAATACCTGTTGTCTTCAATGCAAAACTTAAGAATACGTAAAAATAATTCCTTCTCAATATTCGTATTTTGTTCTATTATCTGCCATTTTTCCTCTATAATTCTCAAAACTAAACCTACAGGAATACTTGGAAAAAGTGAAACTACATCAAATGAAAACAATCTATCATAATCCTGTATATTTATTCCCTCGGCTTTATCTTTAAATTCCAATGAATTTCTAACATTATATATTGAATGTTCTGTTATTACCTTAAGAATATTCGTTATATACTGGCAAAGTCCGTAGGCCGGGGAATTAATGCAAGAACAAATAGGCCTCAGAGGAAAATCCTGTTTATGGATCTTAGGTACTCCATATAGCTTTGGAGAATTTGATACATTAGTCTTAAGTCTATTTCTCTCCATCACTGACCTAGTGCTTAAAATTAATTACTAAAAAAGATATTTATTAAAGATAAATAAAAAAGATCGGTTAAAAAAGCAATAAAAATTAAATTTTTGATTAAACAGAATGAATTTATATCAATTATAAGAAAATGGTGGCCAAAATATTTTTGCTGGCATGAGGTAAGTTTTTAATCACCTGTAACATGCATAAAAAAATATATTGATACTTGCAGTACAGTTACAGTATTGTTCGTACATTTTTGCTGATTACAAGAAAAAGAAAAAATCGGATCTATAATCCGTAAATTTTATTGAAATTTTATTTGAATTTTCAGTATAACAAATTTGCCCTTAAATTAAAGTAATAACAATTTACAAGTTAAATAAATAAGAACACCCGTAAAATAGCTTTTAAATTTTGCAAGAAAATAATTAATTATTTTTGGCAAATAAAAATTCCAATAATCAATATACATAATTTTATTAGTATTAGTTAGTTAGTTAGTTATATTTATTGAGACTGCTTTTTTTTCATATTACAAGATAGACTAACATAAATTTTTTTGGAAAGCTTAAAACTATAAAGTATTATTTTAATTTACATAAATATAAACATTTGAATATGCATCTTGCTTATCTACTGACATTTATTAAGAAACATTAATGATATAAAAATTAATACAAATTAGTTTTGAATAATAAAAACAGTGCTTGCTCCCGGCACTTACATTTGCAAGTAGAGTTAGATCTACCCTAAATAAACTTAAAACTAAATATTAAAGCTAAAACTTAAAATAAGACAAAAATTATTAAACAAAAAATTAAATAGAGAAAATAGAAAAAGAAAAAAAAACAAAAAAAAATTTACCCTCTGTGAATGCCGGGAGTAGTATTTGAGTAGAAGTTTTGACCAGGAAAGGTATTGAGTTGTTCATGTAAGATTCCAATTGGGGAAATGTATTGAGTGTTAGACCAACTAAATCTTATTTCTCTAGATAAAATATCTTGTATTTCGCTGCCTTCAAAGTAAATCAGCCTCTCCACGAAATTCCTCATTAATTTGAGGGCGTAAAAAGAAATAGGAGATATTTTTGCCTTCTCATATATAAATTTATTCGAAAATCTTTTATTCAAAGTTTTGTAGTTCTTCTCTATGCACTTTCGCAAAATATGACGCTCGAAAATTTCTAATCTCTTCATCATTGTTCTCGTAATACTAAACCATATAGGAAATGCATAAAGGAGAAGAGGTCTTATACTTACTTTGTATAAAAGAAGTTTAGTTTTAACTGGCAAACATTTGCTATTAAACAATGATGCAAAAGCTCATTTCACCTGATTAGCCTTCCCCAAATTGCAAGAAACGTGATTGTTAAATTTCAAAAGTTTATTAAAATTTACTACAAGGTATTTGATACTGTCTTCAAATTTGACTTCCTTACCGTCTAATATTAGCTTTAAATTCCTACTTTCTGGAACAACATTATATTTGCACTTTCCTGAAGCATTTCTAATGCATATTGCCTTACTTTTCGCTATATTTATCTTTATCCCCCAATGAGCATAGTATTCGCCGACTTTTCTTAGGTGCCTTGAAACTTGTAGTAGCGCAATAAGAGGAGACTCATCGTGGGCATAAAGAAGCGAGTCATCAGCATAAAGTATGCTCTTTGAGTCGAAAAATTCATGTGGATAATCATGCATGAAAATGTTATACAAATAAGGAGCCAATACAGAGCCCTGTGGAACACTGCAAGAAATTTCACCCTGACAAGATAATTTGTTCTCAATTTGTATGCAAAATTTTCGATTATTAAAAAAGCTGTGAAAGAGTTTTACAATTGATGGACTAAACCCGACCTTAATCATTTTAAATAAAATACCATTATGATATGCCTTATCGAAGGCTTTCTCAACATCAAGAGAAACCGCAATAGTGCACCTACGTTCTCTTAAGTTGCTCACAACATCAGTATGGAACTTTAGGAGAGCATGAACCGTAGAACTTCCTTTTTTGAAACCAAACTGTTTTTGAGGAATGTGTGAATTCTGTAGGCCTATGTCCATTTTATCTCTGATAATTTTCTCAAAAAGCTTTCCTACATTAGAAATTAAGGAAATTGGTCTTAAGCTATTAATTTCGTTAATATTTTTCTGTTTTGGTATTGGAACGATCTTGGCTATTTTCCATGCACATGGATAATAAGAATTGTTTAAGCAATTATTGAATATAATGGTAAGATACTCAAAAGCTTTAACTGGAAGTTTCCTTATTATAAAATTTGAAATATTGTCCAACCCGGTAGATTTCTTGTTATTTATCATTTTAGAGATGTTTAACAAAAAACTTAAGTTCGTAAATTTAATGTTTCCTAAATTATTTAAAGAAGTACAATCATCATTAAAGTTAATTATACTCTCCGCTTCACTTATCGTTTCTTTAATTGTTTCACTAATCTCCAAAATATCTCCGTTTGGAGGAGAACTCTGAAAAATAGATGTAAAGTGATTTTTCACAACAGTTAATTTTTGATTTAACTCAGTAATTTTTACACCGTCTACAGTAACATCTTTCATCGATGAACGATTTTTATTTCCAATGATTTTGAAAATTTTTTTATATGCCCAAGGACCTTGTTTTACTTCCTTCAACCTATTATTAAAAAAATTTGCATGCTCCTGTTCAATTTGTTCTCTTATCAAAATCTTAATTAAATCAATTTGTTTAGAAATCAGTAAATATTGTGGATGTCTTCTATTGAATGTTCTAGTGAAAATTAATTTAAGATCTCTTTGCCATGCATATTTTATTCTAAGTAACTTTTTTAATTTATCGCATGCTATAAACTTTTTATTTCTAAGTTCAACCTTTTTGGAATGTAGGTCAGTTATTGCATTGACAGTCTTGGCAAATTCAGAAATAAAATTATCTATTTCCTGGTTGGATAAATTTCTATTTATCGGAGGAGCATGTGTCAATAGGTTGTTTGTTATATCAGTTTTGAATGTGTTCCAATTAGTACATTTAAAAGAAACAAAATGGCTAGGAGTTCTTGATATTAAGTTAAAATTTGCAAAAGATATATGTAGTGCTAGAGGAATATGATCCGAAAAAGTAGGTAGAGTAAGTGTTCTGTAGTTAAGATAATTATTGCTTAAAATGTCATTGCTGACTATGAAATGGTCTAAATGGGAATTACCACTTGGGTAAGTGGGATATGCATCACAAATTCTTCTAACTGATATGCACTTTGCCTGAAGCCAATTTGAAAGCACCTCGCCATTAAAATTGTTAATATTATCACCCCAAGAAGTATGTTTTGCGTTTAAGTCTCCACCTAATATAAGCCCATTATAATTGTCCGCAAAATTTAAAATTGAAGAAAGACCTGCACACATATCTGAACGATTTATATTTGACCGAAAATAAATTGATCCAAAAAGCATTTTTTGAATGACGCTATTAAATGAAACCTTCACCTCAACAAATAAATTTGGATATCTTAGACCCGGAATAAGTACTTTGGAATAAACTAATGACTTTTTAAGGGCAACACCAACACCTAACGAACTATTGTCCCTCAATACAATATAATTTTCAATATATAAGTTTGTTTTGGAAGACAAATGCATTTCCTGTAAAAAAGCAATATCAATGTCAAATTGATTCAGAATTATGCCCAGCTCAATTCTCCTACTAAAGTGTATTAGAGAACCAACATTAAAAGTTACTATTTTAAGAGAGTTATGGCCCGTACACATCTTGAATTTCTTTCATTAAATTCAAGCATTCTTTTCTTGCCTGATCTTTTGTCAAGGATTTGTAACTCCTCATGAAATTATTAATTTTATCCTCTAAACTAAAAGCATCTGGGGCACATAATGTTTGTGCAACTTTCAAAAATTCTTGTATTACCGCGGGCTTTTTCGGTTGGCTCTGTGTTGGAATATCATTAAATAAACTTGCGAAAGTTTTATTTGCATTAACAGTAGTTGTTGCATTTGTGGCTTTTGCAACGTTTCCAGCAGCTAACATTTTCCTATTATTTGCTTCTTCATTTAATTTTTTTCTATTAGAAACATACTTTTTGTATGCGGGACAACCTCTGTAATTGGAAGTGTGGCCATTACTATTGCAATTGACGCAAAAGAGTTGTGTTTTGCTTTCGGCGATAAGAGAGCATTCACCAGGAGCATGTTTTTCACTGCATTTTAAGCAAGAAAATGGTCGGTTGCAATTTTTTGAATAATGACCCCAACGCTGGCATCTCCAACATTGTGGTATTTTTGTGCTAGCTTTTGGTCGTTCCCATGACACTACTTGGTTTTGAATGAACTTCAAGTTAAGCAGCTCATTTGCTTTCCTATTTGGTCTGAGTATAATCAAAAATAAACCAGTATCAATACCCTGTCTTCTCGAGTATTCTGTTGTAAATTTGGAAACGGAATCAACCGTCTCTGGTACAACCATATCAAGTTCTGCTTTAATATCACTACACTCTGACTTAAAGTATAAACCTCTACAAAGTAGGCTTTGCCGTTTCTGTTCTTTTGGGGTGTAACTATAAGAAGAAATTTGCTTTTCTTTTAATAATTGCATCATTTCTGAATGTGCAGATGGATCTTTTAGATACAATTTACTCTTGTATTTATTTTGATTTTTAATTTTAAACTCAACCTTTTTATGGTTTAGTTGGTCAATCAACGATTTTATGTTTACATTTTCCAAAAAAATTGGTAGACAATAAAATGTTCTACTCTTTGTATTTGCAACAGAAATATGAATATTATTAAATTTTGGATCATTATTAATATTAAATTTACTTTTTGGCCTTTCTGCCTCAACATTTAAGTCTCCCAAGAGAGAAAACTTATTATTGCGATTAATGTTATCAACTACGTTAGATTTTTTAAATGTGCAATTACTTAAATCTATCTTAACATCACCTTGGTATGTTCGTTTCTTGTTTTTGACAATTTTAAAATCATCCTCCAATGACGATAAGGAGCACATGTCCTGCTCTATGTTTGTTCCTCCTCCTTCTTTTAATCGTGGAATTGAAATATTTTCAAGTATAATTACGTTTTTGTCCGACTCAAATTCATCTGGAAATTCACAATTCGACGGTGGTGTAGCCGAATGCTTTGTAAAAACCGCCTCAAACAATTGTTTACCTAGCTGGGAGTTTTTGACACAATCTTGAGTCTTACATATTTCCCCTTTCTTCTCCAAAAATTTTTCCCTGGGTTGGGTTCCAAGTGAATTCTCCTTGGTAACAACTTTAAAATTCTTCCTCTCGTCGGTTATGTGGGATTCCTTTACCGATGTATTAGGAGGTCGTCCTCCAGACTGCGAGAGTAATGGATCAATTTCCATTTTTTTTTTAAATGGTTTCAATTTTTTTCCAATTATTTTCACACAAAAACAAAAGTTTTTTTTTAAATTCTTATATTTTTATATATATATATATATATTTTTTTGACAGAAAAAAACTAGTAAACTATTTTTTTGTTCTTTTTTGTTTTTTTTTTTATAGGCAATTTTCTTTAAAAAACACGTCTACTATGTTTCACAGCTAACAATAGACTCCTTTTATTAGTACTAATTTATTCAAAATCGCTAAAAAATGACTACACATTAATTAGTATAAATTTAGTGATAATGCGAATTAAATTTTATAACTGTTAAAAATTTAATTGTCACTGAAATTTTGAATGCAGTTCAATATGCGGGCTGCCCTTTATTAAAGCTATTATGTGTATGCAGTGTTATGTATTATTTCGCCCCAAAATTATGCAACACAATATTTTGTTACGACGTATAAGCTATATTGGAATTATGTTAATAATTAGTATACGGTACGGTTTTCAAAATATTATTACGTTTATGCCTTTTAATAAATGTTTTGTTATATTGGGTTCTTTAATTGCAAAATAATAACACAGCACTTTTGAGTTGTAAATTATATTAAAAGAATTAGTTACTTTTAAATCACATAAAATAAACACAATGGTAACTTTACCACTGTAATGCCTAAAAGATGCTTTAATATTTTGTTGCCTATTCTCAACAATGCGATAATTGCATATACAAGAATATTCTACTTTAACATCACCTCATATTGTTGTTGTTAGTGTTTAGGTTAATTCGTAGAATTTATAGCAAGCATTTTGCTGTTGTCTTGTATGTATAAGTTTTCGTAGAAAACTATGCAGTTTGTAAAATACACAATAGGTCATTTCGTTTAATTTTTTTTTAAAACTTAAACAAATTATAGTAATAATATTTTCAATGTTTTTTACATCATTTATATACATTTATAAGCCGGTATTGCCAATATTTTTTAATTATATGGGATTAAAACATTTGGTTTTCGGAATTTTCAGGCGATTTACGAAATGCTATAGGTACTTCACGGATTTTAATTTTAAATTATGTTTCATATCACTGCTACTTATTTATAATTCCAATAATTAATTGATTTTATCCACAACTTTTTCAACAAGGTAACTAAATAAATAAAATTAAATAAATTAAATTAATTAAAATAACTATTTAAAAAGGATTTAGTTATGCCCTTAAAACAAAAAATTCTGGTTGTGATTTTTAAAGCAGAAAGCTATCTATACATTTGTCTTTGTTATTAAACAGTGGAGAAAATATGAAAATATTTGAATGCTTAAAGCGTTCATTGTAACTGATTTAACTGCCATCTCCACCAAACTTGCCATTCAAACAAAAACCATTATTTTAATATTTTTGAACAACTATTTTTAATATCTAGTTGACGCTCAATAAATTCCAATTGAAGATCAGGCCGAATTGTTTTTAATTGTACTTTGAAATGCAAGAAATACAACAAGTGCCTTTGTTTCGCCAATCAATGCAAATAAACAAAAACATTATATTTTAAGCAAACTCTTGTAAAACGTTAATAAACATGTGACTTTCCAAGAAATATTTGTGAATAAAATAAACTGAAATTTTTTGAATTAGTGGAGTGCACGCTTAATAACACACATTTCGTCAAGTCTTCTTTAGATACGCATATTGATTATATTTCTTCAAGGTTTATTGTCTTGAATGTTTTTAGGTATTATTTTAAAGACGATATGGAAAATATAAAGGGCTTTTCAACAGGAAGTTTATTTTCGGCAGCAAAATAAAAAAAAATTAAGATAAAGATGATTAAAATTTTTATTGTATTACGCAGATATAAGTCCGACATTTATAAATGAAAAATGACATCTGGCAAATGTCCACCACTACCACGCTGGTAGCTGTGGATTCTTCCATCAAAGTTTTTAATCACTTTTTGGCGGTATTATTTCGTTAATCATACAACGAATTTTGAATTTTGTGGTTGAAAACGATTAGATTGGCTTCGTACAGGCTCCTTCCATTACATGGTTCCACAAAAAATAATTTATTGGTGTTACATCACACGATCTGGATGGTCATTTAACTGCTGATTGTTATCAAATTATGCGATCGGAAATTGCAATAAATTGATCGTATCATTGGCTGTATAACATGTAGCACCATCGTTTTGAAAATTAAAGTCAGTGATATCCATCTCGGTCAACATTGAGTTGTTAGTATCTTGCGATAGCGCGATCCATTGATCGTTACCGCATTTCCAGGCTCATCTTCGAAAATAAAAAACGTCACAATCACGCCTCTAGGCTACAAAGCGCGCCACACAGTGCAAAGGCTTCTCAGTAATCGCTCTAGGATATTCAGAAGCTCAAATGCGGCAATTTTGCTTTTTGACCTGACAAGTCTGAAAAATGAATTTTTCAGAAATATCATCTAGTTGTTCTTGAATGAATTAGGTGTATCTACGGTGATGTGAATGATCATTCGGCTTCAATTCCTATACCAGTGGAACCTTGTAATGATTCAAAGTCACATCCTTACGCAAAATTGTTGAGAACATCAAGGAATTGACAAATTTGAACGATCCGGTCTAACTCGCGTTGGTGTTCTTACATTTTGTATAGAGCCTGTCGACTCAAATTTAGCGACTAAATCCTTAATAGCGCTCTCAGAAGGAGGATTATGAAACTTTTTGGAAAATATTTGGGAATAAAATATACTAGATAGTGCGGCTATTGGCAAATATAGATTTTTTAATCAGTCTAGTGGACTAACGCAAGCTTAAGTAACACACATTTCATGAAGTCTTCATTGAAAACTTATATTTAGCATATTTATTGAAGTTTCATTGTCTTGAGTATACTTAAGTATTAATGTGTTATTATAATTATATTTATAAAATACATTTATAAAATTTTTCTAGATTTTTAAAAATATGCACAAAATGTGTTATTATGAAAGTAAGCTATAAAGTATTTTTAATAACCATACATGAAGTAAATGGAACATTTATTACTTTCCACAAAAGCCTGAAATACTAAAGCACGCTGCCAAAATTATTAAATCTTTAAATTTACTTTTCTCTTCACAAAGAGAATTATTTTACTAGCTCGCAAAATGTACTTTAAAATCTTCCTCCAACACTATGTTATACTTTTACATTGAAAGCTATTTTAGCAGTTTCCAACTTAAAAGCTTTAATACAAGTTCAAAACTGTTATACTAAGCAAATTAGGTTTTTGATGCTCTTAAAATTTAATGATAAAAGGAAATTTTACACCGAATTTTAAGAGAACAATATAAAGAGATTTATGGATATTTGAAAGAGTTATTAATTGCCAAAACTCTAATAAATTATTTATGTCAAACTCTCTATGAACGAAGAACTTTAAAAGTCAGTAAATATTCTTGAATTTACTAATTGGCTGTCACACATTTTACGTAAAATCTTATTGTTGTGAAGGTCCTTCTTCGAGGTTTTTTTTAGTTTAAATTGTATAGATTATAAATTCTTAAAATAATAATATGCTAAAAAAATAAGCTTAATTTCTAATTTTTATAGAGTTTCTGTAATGAAGAAATTATATTCGAACCAAATTGATATGCTAACTCACCCACCTTTTGTTTCTAATGTTCTTTAAAAACAAAACATTTTGTACTAAAAAGTAATAAAATGTTTGTTGTAAAATGCAAAGCATTTTATCAAAAATATTTATTTTAAACTAATTTTGCGTCGAAAGGTACTAAAAGCAAATACATTAAAACATTTTAATTTATTTTAATATAAAAATATACATATGTATATGTATGTATGTATATACTCGCATGTTTTAAGGTTGTACGTTTGCTTAAGGTTTCTGTTTCTTTAAGCATTATAAATGGTGTTGTTGCTATTGTGTTCTTTTTTTTACTGAGACAAACAATCGTAATCACTTTGATAAAATGTATAAAAGCAGCAGTTGTTCGTATTTATTTGGGAAAGGTCGCGTTAAACATTGAGCATGTATTTTATAAATGTATAGCACCACCACCACCACCACACAAGTAAAAGTAAAACACATACTTATATATCTGTAAAATAAGAGCATTTACAATCCTTTAAATTTATATCAAATGTTTAAGAAAAACGCTTTAGTTCAGCTCCCAACAGAGAGTAAATAATTTCGAAGAATGAAATGAAAATTTAAAAGAGTGACCATTTATTCTGACAGCAATAAAAAGAGAAAACGTAAGAGAGAGAGGGAGAGAGAGAGAGGTAGAGAGAGTAAATAATTTATTTTTAAATCTTCGTTTTGCATTTAAAGAACAGTATAAAGTTTAAATGTTATATTTCTATATGTCTATAGTAGACATGAAGTGTATATAAATATAGTCAATAGGATAAACAATTTTTATTCCTGCTGTTGGTTTTGCGCTATTTGTTTCGCATACGTTAGAATCTGTGTATTGATGGATTTAATCATCAATGCAATAAGCCATAAAATCAATCATAATTCAAGAACATAATAACACTATCAGCAGCACTTAAAATGCACACGTTTTAATCTGTACAAAGATGAGTAAACAGAAAAATCAGTTGTGCTATGTATAGTAAATGAGATTTTCCAATAAGCATGCAATAGAAATAATAACAGATTTATTGTTTCTTAAGTATTATTAAATTCTTTAATATGTGTTATCATTTTTTATTTATTATTAATTCTACGTTGAAATTAAAGCTTTTTTAAAATAAAAGTTAATTTGCAAATTAAATTAAAGGAAGCAAGACATAAGGAAGCTTAATTTTATCTTAGCAGTCTATGGATACCTGTCAATCTTCTAATTTTATTTTTAACTTTTGTCCATAAGATGAACTCTTCTTAGTACAAAATTTATTTTCCTTTAACACTTATTTGCTTATATTAAATAGAAAAAAACCCTTAAGGTCACAAAAGAAAAATAATTAAACGTATAAAGTACGAGATGAAGAGATTTGTATTCCTGGATGTGCCGGTACAGGGCTAGATTGAAAAATTGAGAACAAGAAGCAGAAAACTCAATTAGTAGAAACTTTTTGATTCGTGGTATACAAAAAATAGGGCCAAAGAATAAACTCAAAAACGATGACTAGATGAATGATAGAATACAATTCTGTAAACTCGAAAAGAGTTTCAAGAATATTAATTTACTTCATTTAAACAGATAGCGGAAAGCAAGCAAGGCTTCCCTTGGAAAAGTCTTAAATGTCATCTAACATCTTGTGCAATTAACCATCCCTAGCTGAGACCAAAATGCAGTATAGTGAATGAAGGACTTAAAACAAAGCAAATAGGAACAAGTATGACCCTCTGAAAGAAGATATATTTAAGAAAAACTATCCTTCAGGAATTATTAGAATAAACTCAAAAAAGATGACTAGATGAATGATATATAACATTTCTTATTAAAAGATATAGCGGAAAGCAAGCAAGCAAGAAAGAAAGGGTAAATTTAGAAAATCTGACTAACTGAATTCTATATAATAATACTATGAACCTGAAAAGAAGTATCCTGGAATTGCGAAACTGATTTACTTCATTTAAATAGATAGGCGAAAGTAAGCAAGTAATAAAGCCCTAAGGCTTTCTATGGGAAGGGTTTAGATAGTATCGAACATCTTGTGCAAGTACCCACCCCTGATTGATATCAAAATTCAGTATAGTGAATAAAAGACCTTACCCTATAGCAAATAGAAACAAGGTGCCCCGGTAGGCTAGGAGGTAGTGTACTAGCATCTAAATATGGGGGTTGTGGGTTCGATTACTAACGAAGACCTTGGTTTTTTTCACTACTAAGATAAAAATTGACTGTCGGTGGAGCTGCTCAGCGATGAAGGCATAGTCACTGGTCGCTGTTGCTGTCTTTATACGGCAGTTAATTTCCGACTATCCTTCTGCTTTCACCACCTGTTTCATCTCTTCTCTATCCCTTTCCTAAAGAAGGTAGCACGGTACTTGACTAAATAGGCATTGTTGCCTGAAGTGCTACTTCTCTATATAAAAAAAAAATAACCCTCTGATGAATGATATATTTAGGAAAAACTATCCTTCAGTTATCACTAGTCGTAACTAAAATACAATTGAAGGGTCCGTAAAAAGTTGTTGAATTAGAAATAATATTTTCAATGAAAAACTTTTAGCTCATATCTGCGTCATATAAAGCCAGTGAGTGAAATCTGAAAACGATTCATTCTTCTAATGTTCGCCATTTCTCAGGTTCAGGGATCTTCAATATTAACACATGTTTCTGACATCATTAGCTGAAATTAAACAAAATGGAACGGTTTCATAGTTTTAGTTTTTTCTACAAAAAAATAACAAAAATATCATATAACTGAATACCCATAATAATAGTTTTGGCTTTGAAGCCGTGTTTAACGGATACCTATTAAAAGGTTTGAGAACGGTCTTTGTTTTTAAATACAGAAAACTTACTTTTAGTAATTAAACCGTTCTGCATCAGTTTAGGTCTACAAAGTTAGGAATATTATTTAGTAATCAGAACTTTAAAAATATCTGATTTATATCGGGTTTTTCAACAAGTGCATTTTTCAATTGTAGCAACACCAACAACATGACAGTTTTAGCATTTAATTGTTTGAGATATTCGTAGCAGATGCATGGGCAATTATTACAATGACTTCAATTTCGCACCAAAATGGCATTAAATTAATTAAAAGCCAATATGAAAATGGTTGTGTTAAAGTTTTATTTCGTGAAATTCATGATATTTTCTGAAACCGCTATTAAGAATTTGGTCGTTAAATTTGAGTCGACAGGCTCGATATAAAATGTGCAAACACCAACGCATATTCTACCGGGTCGCTCAACTGACAACATTATAGCTGTGAGCCACAGTGTTGAAGCAATTGACCCAAATTTGTCAATTCCTCAATGTTCTCAACAATTGGGGCTATCCTAAACCACCATATGGCGAATTTTGTGTAAGTATATGACTTTGAAGCCTTACAAAGTTCAACTGGGCCAGGAATTGAAGCCGACCGACTATTCACATCGCCGTAGATTGACTTAATTCATTCAGGAACAACCGGCTGGCTTTCTGAAAAATCATTTTTTCAGACGAAGACCACTTGTCAGAGTATGTCAACAAGAAAACCTTAGAGTGATTATTGAGAAGCCTTTGCATGCTCAACGTATCACTATAGGGTACGTTATGTAGTCTGGATTGTCATAGTTGTGGCGTTTTTTTTTTTTTTTTTTTTTTTAAATGAGGCTAGAAATGCGGTAAAGATCAATGCAACACAATTTTGGCCTATTATTGACGGCGTAAATATTACTGACATATATTTTCGACAGAATGGTGTTATATGTTATACAGCCAATGAAACGATCAATTTTTTGCAAACCAAGTTTCCCGATCACATTCCCCCCGGGGGCACATTATAGTCTTTTTGGAACTTACTATTCCATTTAGATTGGTGTCTTGTGGGGTAAGGCTAGTAGGAGTCACCTGGACAATCCATATATTTCCACGGGAAATCAGTTGCCCCAGAGTACACTATTTTTTCTCTTTAGACAATGATGTGCTCTGACTGGTTATTGAGGTTGGCCCCTATATGGGAGTATCGTGGTGGTTGTGGTTTCGGACCCTCGTGAGAGTTTGTGGGTCGGACCATTCAAGTTAACACAATGAAAGGTTCAGGTTCAGTGAGTATGAATGCTGTCGTGTTCTTGATAAAAAAGAGGTTAATGCGTTCCGGACCAGGAGTTGGAAAGTCTCCAACTTCTCAGCAAGGAGTGAGGGCACGGCCTACTCCGGACTTTCTAAATTGCTACTAGGAGTGACTGGAGGATATACTTATCCGAAGGCCTTCTAGGGCGTGGGTGATGTCCAATCAACCAAGTGGTTTGACCATCATCTAGCTATGACTATATGGTCGGTGCAGATGTAAATCAAATAACGCATTCCCGGTCACATAATTTCACGAAAATCGGCAATTAAGTGGCCTGCCAGATCGTGTGAATTAACATCACTGAATTATTTTTTATGGGGCCATGTTAAGGACAGGGTCTATGCGGAGCCAATCGAATTCAATCTATTTCAGCCTTAAAAATCCGTTTAAAAGGACCGCTATTTTACCATAAAATGATTAAAAACTTATAGCGTGTTCATGGTGGATATTTGCCAGATATAGTTTTTCATTCTTAATTGCCGAAATTTTCTCTTGGTGATACAATAAAAATTTGAATCATCTTAATCTAAAGTTTTTGCTTTACTTTAAAAAGAAGCTTCTTCTTGAAAAACCCTTTACTCTTGTAGTTATTGTCAAAATTCTGGTTAATTTTTGAAAATTCAATATTTTACCTGGAAAACGGTTTCATTTATATAAAATATTGTTACGTTTATACCTTTTACAAACGTTTTGTTGTGAGTTCTTGATTGCAAAATAAGTAACACCAGTTTTTAGAATTTCTAAATTTATAACAATTTTATTTACTTTAACTACACAAAGTTGACACCACAGAACAATTTACTTAAGATAATTACTTAATTTTACGCACATAGACTATGCACTAAGACGCTGCCCTTTTTATATTTGTCCATTTAAAGTCTAGAAAATTTAAGAATCTTCTACTCCCTTTGTATCACATTTTGTTCAATGTATAGGCAATTGTATGTCTGTGTGTAGTTTTTTGTTTTTGTTTTTATGCTTGGGATTTATTTAAAAATATTTGTTGTTGCCTCGTGTAGATGAGTTTTCTTAGAAAACTACGCAGATAGTAAACAGCATATATGTTTTTTTGTTGTCTTGCGCGTTTAGTTAGTAAACAGAAATTGTTTTTTTTGTTTGTCTTGCTTGCCAGGCAGTTAGTAAACTGCATATCAAATAGTTGAACGCCTTTTCATAAACATCTTAATATTATTATCCGCATAAATAATATAAGTGCTGAAAGCTACAACATTGCTTAATGACTCTGGCTATATGTGTTTATTTTTGGGTCTACCAACTCAGTGGACTCCTTTGCCAACAAAGGAACCTTTCCTTAAAAAAAAGAGGAGAGTGCTTGTTTTTTATTTCACTTCTAAACTCAGAACTCAAATATCGATGTTGATTTTTATTGAAAAGTGTTTGATAAATTTTAAAAATTAAAGATACTCCTTGCATACTTAATTTTAATATGTCTTTTGATGTATTTTTTTTTTCACGTCATGGTTATCCAATTGATGAGCTAAGAAGTCAGTAATCATGGCTCCATAGTCTACACTCTGTATCGTTACGTTTTTAAATAAGTACCGACTAAGAATTCTAACAGCCCGTAAAGCATACCAAACTGTTTTCGTAAATATAACGGTGTCTCAATATATAGTTGAGGATTATCATCACATTAACTATTGCCGTATCCATTCAAATATAAAAAAGCTTCACCGCTTAACCAAATTTACTTATTGAAATCAATATCAATGACAATATTTTTAAAACACAATTTGCACAATTGTTGAAATGTCAACTCAGACTAAACATAATTAACTCGATACCTGACAAAATGGTCGCCAGTAAAAATAGGTGTTGAAAACTTAAAGTTCTATACCTTTATAAAAAGCATCCTTTATACCTGTAAACTTACCTGTTAAATCGTTAGATACATACAATTTTTGTCCATAACATTTTCAATTATTAAGATTTAAAGTTGTTTCCATTGCAGTCATGATTTGATATTGAAAACGTGGGATTTATTTATCTATTTAATTCTGAAGAATATAAAAAATAAATTTATTTAAATAGATTTTCATTTTACAACTCAGTCGTTGTTGATTTTTGACTAGCAAGAAGCTGTATGACATTTTATTTTTCCTTTTTTTTATCCTATTCCTTTTCGGCTTGAGGTCATTTTTTTTCTTTTTTTTTTTTTTTTTTCTTTTCTCTTTTTTTATTGACTTCTCCCAATATTTCGATCAACTTCGTTGATCATCTTCAGGGGATCATTTAAAAAATTTTTTAACTAAAATTAAAAATAATAAGATTATCTATATATTCCTTCCGCGTCTTGTCCATTGCACAGTTGTCAATATGTTTTATTTTTCCATAATATTTAAAACTTAAGACCTTAAACTATAGAAGGAATATTAATTGAAACTAGCTGAGCCGGCCCGCGTTGCTGGTCCTAAGCAAACATTAGTGTTTAAGTTGAGCTTTTAACGAAATGTACTGCCTTCAAATAAAAATCCTTAGAATACCTATCATAAAGTTTTTTTTACAAAATAACTTACATGTGGTGTAGATATGGGCTCAATAAAAAAAGAAAGAAAAAAGAAAAAAATTGGAAATTATATTTCATCTTAAGGCCAGCGGATAGATAATATTTTTTGTTTTTTTATTTGGTGTAAAAATGTACAAATTTTTTAGCGTGCCAACTCGGCATACAACTGGCCGTGTGAAAAACATGAATTTTCCAAAATTAGGCCAGCAAAAGTCCATGATTGGCCTTGTGCTTTGTTGATGGATATAGCAAAGGCAAGACGCAAAGGGAATTGGAGCCGTTTGAATTGAAATGGTTAATCGTTGGAAATCATCGGAATGCGTTGAATAACTACGTCTTTGTCTTTGAATCAGCCACCGATGATTGTTGCCTCGATTAAATTTGGTGAATAGTTTTTGACGGTGAATCTGGTTTCAACCGTTAATGTAGGGTACATGCATTTCAACTTTGCAATGGATAACCAAAGGAAATGGGGGACTATTTTTCCTCGATGCCCCAGGAGGAACAGTCAAAACATTCCTCCCTCCTCAATTTAGTATTGGCGCCGGTTCGAATGCAGAATTGGATTGCACTTGCAGCGGCATCATCGCGTATTGCATCAACGCTGTTGGGAGATGCAACGGGATACGCACTGCACACTGTATAAATCGAAAACTCTAAAGTTTTAAAATTTTAATATTGGATCGTTATTAACATAGGTTTTTTGTAAATATCTTCGGAACTACAGAACCGATTTAAGAGTTTAATATTTCGTTTTGAAAAACAAGACAACGGCTTTCAAAAAAAAAATTAAATAAAATAAAAAAAAGCAAAAAAATTGGTGGTGCAATATTAAAATCGTATTTTGCTACGCCCCTACGCCCGCAGACCGAAAATCAAAAATCAAACTTCACAGTGTCACCCGCCTGAATATTGTAAAGATTTTATTAAAATCAGCTCGGCCGTTTTGGAGTCCATACGTTACACACATACACACATCCTATTTATATAGATTTTTATTTTGATTTTTAATTTAGAATTTTTAGAAACATGAAGTCAGAAATTTTGAGGTCGTATGAGACTAAATGTTTACTCCTTTAAAATAAAAACTGAAACAATTTTAGGTTGTCTTCGACTAAAGCATTTAAATATTATTTCTTTTAGTTCAAATTTTAATATGTAGTAAAGAAATATTCTCAAAGATCCTAAGGGCATCATTGAGAATTTTAATCTTTACGCTAAGGTTAATACTAAACATGTTAAAAAGCTTGTTATTTACAATATATCATAAGGTAAAACAATATAATCACGTTTAAATGCGTTTTTATTTTCGGTTCTTTTAATTTTAATTTTTTTTTTTTTTAATTTTTAATTTCAGTCTGAGACATGTTAATGGTTATCACTTGCCATGCTCAATTCGCGAGACAGATAAAAATATTACTTTTTATTTCTTTAAATCATCAAAAGATTATAATACTTCCTTTTCATGATTGATTCAATTTATGGAAATTTGTATCTTCTTTTTTTTGTAGTATTTATATTTCATTTGATTTACCTTCATGCAAGAACATTCCAAGTTTGACATATTAATTCATTGACCTGAACTATCAATGATTGTGTATTACTTTGATTGAATATTCAACAATTCGTGCATGTGAAGGGGTTTTACGATTAAATTGTGTTTTTCATTTTATATGTTGATATGATTACACATTTATTTAAAAAAAAAAATACAAGATAAATATTCTCTCTTTTTTCCACCTCGTTATAAAGTTGGTGAGTGTAACACTTTTGCCTCAAGTTGGGTGAACAAATGTTAAGTTACAAAGAAAATGCAAGAGCTTAATCTTCGAACTAAGGATTTTCTCTTTTCAGCTCTCATTGCTATTTATATTATGTAGATTAATTAATATTTGAGGTAGCCTGTTTTGAGCAGCCATCACATGTGTTGTTTCTTTAACAATAGAAAATGTTTCGTCAAATTTTCGTTAAATAGCCCTTTACCGTTAAATAAATGAGCAACTTTTATGTTTTTAGTTCTTTACTTTCTCTTCCACAATTTAAACACTCACCATGCACGCACTATTGAAGCAGAAAAGAAAAAAACTTTCGAACTTCGTGCGGAAACGATGGTTGCAAATGAATGAAAAATCCTTTAGTATTAAAAAGGTCGTGGTTTTGTAAGGTTTGTCGTTCTTACATTAAAACGGTAATTATTGTTAATAAGAGAAAAAACAAACCAAATAACAGAAAAAATTTAAAAAAAAAACGAGCGACGGTTAAACGAAGTTAACATATTCAATTTTGTTGCTTAAAGTTAATACAAGAAAAATACATAACACACTCATAAATTGTTAAAGAAATCTAAAAAACCAAAAAAAAAATATTTTAAAATAAAATTCAACACTTAATTTGTAAAATTATTAAAAGATAAAAATTTCTAGTTCATGTAAATTTTCGTTAAATCACTATACATTAATTCGTAGTTATTGTATATCTAAAGTTAAAGCTGTGTTGCTGACACCCAATTTCGTGTGGCTTTGTGCTAATGTATTAAATTATATTTTTGGGTGGTTTTGGTATTCTTTAGCTACTTACTTATGCAGAAAAAAAAATGATTTTAATAGGGCTTTGCACCATTGAGTTTGCCAGTTTTACGCAAAATTAAGCATTTCCGGCTAAGGCATGTCAAGTTAACCAAAAACAACAAAAAAAAAAAAAGAACGTGGTACAACCATTACAAAAAACAAAAGTGTGACGGGAAAATATGAAAATGAAAAGAATCCAATAAAATAAAGTTCAAAATTGCTTAAGCAAATAGTGTCATTGAAATGTGTAACAACTAATAACTAATGGAGTATTAAATTGCTACAGCACCTGGAAAATAATATTCTAATTTAAAAAGCGTATAATGAAAAATAGAAATTAAATAATGTAAATTCGTAAAACATAAATTTTTTCCCTTTATTTATTATAAACTCTTGAATTTTGTAAGTATTTTGTTGGACCCTTAAACCTCTAAACATAAACTCCATTCTACATTTGTTTTTGGCTTTTGAAGTACATTCTGTAATGTAAAGCATACTTTTAGGCCACACATTAAAAAAATTTTTTAATAATACAATATGCTCTTCTGCTGGCTCCACAATTAGTTTTATACCTTTTATTTAATAATTTTTTTGTTCTACACAGAATAACAACAACAATAAGATAACAATTTTTTTTTAAAAGAAATATGTGAGTAACATATAACAAACATTATTTGTGCAAAAACTTTAAGCTTAATATATAGTTTTAACAGACACATAAATTATATAAAATGCATTTTATTTTAAAGATTTAAAGTATCCTAAGTGTTGAAAATATGGTAATGATATAATTTGAAATCAATTAACCTAATTATGTGCACATAACAATAATAACAACAGCAACTATAATAATAAAAGGATAAATTAAATAAAAAAAAAGAGAAAAACAGAAGGCGAGAGAGAGAGAGAAAGATAGAGGGAGATTGCGAGACAGAAAGAAAGAAGGAATAATCATATATTTATATAATTTTTAGTTAAAAAAGGTAAGTTATTAAAAAAATAAATAACAAAATATTTTCAAAATATATTTTTTATAAAAAGGAGGAAGCAATTTATACACATACATTTACAATAAATTTGGGTTTTGCAAATGACCTAGAATATTTTTGTTTTAACTTTAATAAGGTTTTTAAATAAAAATTCAGTTTTTAAAATTATTTGAATGATATAATAGTTGCTTTTGAAATATTGCGAAGAAAACCAAGTTAAAGATATTTTGCCTTACAGTTTGAATAATTTTTATATTAATTCTAAAAGCTTTCAACTTTTACATTTAAACTCTACAAAAGCTGTTAATTTTTTATAAAGCAGGTCTTAATGAAAATCTAAGAATGAATTAGCAGCTATTCCAAAATAAAAAATGGATTAAATATTTTAAATTTTGTTAAGTAGTTATTATTTTTATTCGAACTTTTTTATTTTAATTAAATATGAAAATAAGAAAGTCTAAAATATATGACACTGATAGATATATAATTGCACACAAAACATATAACACACGAAATAAGTTATTTAGCAGTATGAAAGATAAAATAGGAAAAATGGAAATATCGGATGTAGTATACAGGATACCATGCGGAGGAAATAACCAGGTGTACTGTGACAAACTTTATATTGGGACAACAAATAATAAACTTAAAATAAGATTAGCTGGTCATAGATGTGACCAAAAATATAGGAATATTTCAACACAGAAGGCATCCTTATCTTCACATTGTGAGGAATATAATCCTTATCCAAAGTTTGATGAGACATCAGTATTAGATATAGAAAAAAACTACAAGAGACGTTATATGTTAGAAATGTTAGAAATTGTTAATGTACCAAATGTAAGGAGAATAAATTTCAAAACAGACACAGACAATTTAGCGCAAAATTATAGGTACTTAATTTAAAAGACACATAATTTGTTATAATTATTTCATAAGAGAGAATTTGTTATTTAATTTCCGTTTCCCTGTGTTTGTATGTTTAAATATTTGAAATTTTTAATTTTGTTTTTGTCAAATGTTTTCAAAAATTTTTTTCAATTTGTTAATAATTTTTGTTATTAAAAATTAATTTTCCTGAAGAAGCTTTGCATAGGAAAGCGAAATATTGAAAAGCTAAATCGTTAAAATTTAATTAAAAAGACCGTGTAAAAGATTAGTACATATTTGTTTAGTAGTTATTTTAACTTCTCAATTAAATACTAATATAATATATGAAAACGTTCCATATTGAGGATTACTTAAGCAATTTTTTAGTACAACATAAGCTGGTTGCGGTAACTCAACGCGAGTTGCTAGATTTTTTTCGTTTTAAAAACCCTTCAGCAATCTAAAGGTATACTTAATTTAGTACAGATATTAAATTTTACATATTATAATTATTATTCCAGCTTATTAGTGCTGATGTTGCCCGGGACTTTTCTTTCTAAGACCTATTTAAATGAATTATCTTTTATAGGCTGCCTTCTAAACAAAGCTCCATCTTAACAATTTTCCTTTATGTTTCATAGGATATTATAATGTTTAAGAAACTTATATAATTTTGCTATTTTCATATGCCATATATACATCAAAAGTTACAAGCCTCCCATTTTCAAGTGTAGTACGCTATTTTGTATTATAGAAGCTTTAATAATATTTGCATTATATTTAATCGTATTGTGTGTGTTTATGTGTTATTTAAATTTAAATTTATTTTCAAAACTTTTATTTATTACTAATATCATACCAACATGATAGCGAATACTTTTTTTCAAACCCGGCCAGTTATTCTTAAATAATGGAATTAATATTAAAAGTGACTTCATTTTAATTTATTTAAAAAAATAATTGCCGGCTTAATTCAAAATAAAATTAAATTAAAATTACGTTTAACGCAAATTTTAGGGTTAAAAATATTTATAGTTTTTTTTTTAACGATCTTTTTTATTTTTAATTAATATCTTTTTTCTTTTTTAAGATCTTTTTTATATATTTTTTCTTCTCAATATTTCGCTTTCCTTTGGAAAGCTTCTTCAGGAAAAAATTTTTATATTTTTGAAAACAAAAAAATTATTAACAAATTGAATTGAAATGTTTTGAAACATTTTTTCCTGAAGAAGCTTTCCAAAGAAAAGCGAAGTATTGAGAAGAAAAAATATATAAAAAAGATCTTAAAAAAGAAAAAAGATATTAATTAAGGTTAAAAATATTTTAAAATACATTTCAAGATCAGTAAATATTAATAATTAATTTTTAGATTTTTACTTATCTTAACTTGGTATAGCTATTAAGAACACTACTTTAACTATCATTTAATGACTATGTCATTTATCGACTCCAGGTGTGTTCTTTTAGAACCTTGATATTATAACGATAACTTCCATAATGTATATCAGATATAACTATTATGTACTCCTGATTAAAGTGCAGCAGCTAACAAAGTTGTTGTCATAGAAGTACACTTATCCCAGATGCTTTGTACATTGTGTTATCAGCTTTAGTCATAATATTAAATTTTTTGTAGTTAATGGAAAAATTATAGACTCTAGTCAAGCATTTACAAAATTTTAAATTATTGTTAAAAACATAATTGTTATTTTGTTCTTTAAATTTTAAAACATATTTATGTTTAAAAGAATGTTAATTTTATTAAGGGAAAGAAAGTTTGCTTGGAGCACACTGATTGTCACACAGCATCTAAAAATGGAATTTTATTAATAAGCAGACGAAGTATCTTACACCTTAACCTTTTTAGTGCACTTCCGACATGTAGTAGCGTTTGACGTTGCCGTTTTCTAAGCCTTTGAAATTCTTGTACTATTTTAGCCATTATATATATATTTGGAAAACATCAAATATTAAAGCCTTTGTACTTATGACTTATGTGACTGTCTTAAACAAATTAAATAAAAATAAAGATATTTTCATTTTTTATATCTCTTGTCACATAAACTATGAAGTTACAGCTAATAATTAGAACAGATGTTTTTATGATAATCCTTTTGTATATGTTGAGACAGGCTTATATCCAGAAAAACACACTGTCAGAACGTTACAGTCGATGGTGACCGCTATAGAGCCATGATTTCTGACGTTTCCGTTCATCAGTAGAATGCCCAAAATATGCAGTAGCTGTGACCATGTCTCGCAGCTGGTGACAAATCGATTTAATGAAAGAAGTGTTTGGTTATCGCGATTTGAAGCCTCTAGTCTAGTTCTGTGAGGGTATATACAGCCACCAGCAACTCCGATAACACCGAAATAATTGATCATTTGGAGGACAACACTCGCCACAAATGTTAGATAATGACATGGAAAATTGGATTTCCAGCTAGGACTATGAACAACCCAGCCATGGTGGTCATGATGTGATGAGATTTACATCTGTACCGGCAGTGGGCCATAATCAGACGGCTAGACGGCCTTCGGATACGTATATCCTTCGGCCACTCCTGGTATCAATTGCGAAAGCCCGAAGTAGGTCGCAGCCTTCATTCACTCCTTGCTGAACACGACGACATTCATACTCACTGAACCAAGACCATTCATTGTAAATGATACGACCTACAAACTCAAACGAGGGCCTCGAAGCACACATCCACCACAATACTTCCGAAGGACCTACCTCAATAATCAGCCAGAGAACAGCTAAATGCATAAAGAGACAAATAGCGGAACTCTGCGGGCTACTGATTCCCGTGGAAATATAGTGGATTGTCCAGTTGACTCCTACTAGCCTTGAAGCGGACTGGGCTTCCTTTTACCCCGCAAGACATAAATCTAAATGGTAGTTCTAGGATCCATAAAGACTATCGTGTGCCCCAGGGGGAGCCATGGTGGTCATATGCCAAAAGTCATATTTAAAAAGATTATCTTTCAAATAAAGTAAATTTTATATGTCAATTTAAAAGAGCATACGCCGATTTAAAAAATTCATATCTGTTCCACTTCAAAGTTCTATATCACTATAAAAGTTTTGTCAGTTTTTATTTTTAATTTCTGGTTTGCTGCCCTACGTGCAGAAGTGATAATCCTCAAGCTTATGTTAAGTCCTCTTTAGATTTAGAAAAACTGTTTGGTGTACTTATGGGCTGGTGACATTATTTATGTGCAATTCTTTTAAAACGATGCTGGTCAGAATGTTGCAGTCATTGATGACCGCTACAGAGCGATTGTGACTGAACAACCATGATGTGCAGGAGTTTTGGCTTCATCAAAATGATGCAACATGTCATACATTTGATAACCGTATAGTTTCACGTTTGGGATAGGTGAATTGATCTCAGAGATCGTGCGATTTATCACCGTTAGACTATTTTTTGTGTGGGAATATGCAAACTCGCTAATCTACGTCGATAAAACCCAATTGATCACGTGGAGGAAACATTTGTTGCGTTATTACTGATATAGGGCCGCAAATTCCAGAAAAAATAACTGAAAATTAGATCTCCAGATTAGACTATATCCCAGCCAGTTAGGGCGGTCATATACCAGAAATCTTACTTAAACTATATTACCAGAAGTAAATTTTATGTCAATCAAAAAACGAACTTCTTCATTTTATATCATTTCAAAGTTCTATACCTCTATGAAAACATCCGTATACCTCTCGAAATAAATTTTCTATTTGTAGTAAATAAAAGATTTTTGTTACAAATTCTATAAAGGAAATATTTTTTACTTTCTGATCTTAACAAAGTTAATATTTTTGTTTCAATAAAGTTATTCTTTATTGTTGCAAATTTAATTATTAAAAATATTTTTATCTGAAGCCTTAAAGAAAACAACAACTTGATGAAAACACAAATAAAATTTTCTAGTTTAAATTGTCTTAATATAAATTATTTTATTTATATGCATGGAAAATCTTAAAAACTTAATCTTATAACTTTCTTTTTCTGCAAAAGTAAAAGTTAAACAAAGTATAATTCAAATTTAGGTCACATAGAAATTTAACTTAACTGAATTGTTGTAGTTTTTGTTGTTGTTGTTGCTGTTTATTTAACAAACACTACAATTTATTTTAATAAGGTTGTAATATTTTTTCCAAATTTATTTAAAGATCTTTAAGACTAAACTTTTAAGTAATAATATGAGAATTATTCCTCAGGTTATTTGCTGCTCTCCTTATAAATCGTCATAAATATAGATATATATATCATTGCTTTATGTTATGTTTATGTTAACCATCGGCAATTTTACTTTCGGTATTTTATATATCTTTCTTTAGAAAACTGTGTTGGCTGTACTCATATTATTATAATTTTCATTAAGCGAAAATGAATGCGCGGTGCCTTGTGAGTAATGAATAAGAAATGAATAATCTTAATTCGACTTGTTAAAAATATTAAGTAAGAAAAATCTTTAAAAATTTTTTTTTGTTAATTTTTAAGGCAAAAAACAATTTTATAAATTAGCACACATCTTAATATTGATAGATGTAGAAATTGCTATATTACATTCTGGTACAAACATCTTGTAAAAAATGACCTTCCTAAATTTAGAAAGTAAAATTAACTCCCACTAAAGCTGAATAAGGATCATTTGTTTGCTACAAAAATTGGAATCAATAAATAATTAAGAATTAACAAAATTACGAACAGTACCCCAATTTAAATGCAGGGTATCTGTTCATATTTGGCAGTCGTGAAGTAGACACGTGGCAAATTTATTATAGAAAAATATTCGATCAAAATCAATTACCGATTTTCAAGAAAAAATCATAACAAGTAACGAGGCACAATTTCATTTGAAAGGATAATAAAATGAAATAATAAATAAAACATATATCATTCCATTCTCTTTCATTTAATCGTTGTTATAATTTAAGTTCTATGTGGCACTTGAAATCTACACAATTACACAATTATTTATTTAAATTAATAATTTCGTGGAACATAATGAGCTAAGAAGATTATTAAACGTTTCTTGCAACATCGGTTTTTATATAAAAGGTTGTCATCATATCCATATGCCATATACAAATCAAAGGGTTTACAACAAAAAGTTTTTGTATATCAGACGACACAATAAGACCCAAGGATTGTGAACTCATACACTACTTTATTGAAAATAAAACTTTTAACACGAAGTTTAAGTATGTACTGCAGATCGGTAGGACCGTAAGGAGCAATGTCTGTCTATAACGCTTCAAAAGATAAGGCCATAGAGGTCAAAATACAATACTTATTGGTACCACCAATTTCAAAAATTATTATATTTTCTTCTTAAGAATCCAGTTAGTCAGCGTCAGCTCAAAAAGTACTTCGGATACAAACAGTGAGCAATATAAGGGTGAAATTATAGTCTCCCAGATTAATATTTTCGATATGTACTAAAGTTATACAAATTCGAAAAAAAATTTTTACATTCGCATACATATGCACAGAAATCAGATATTTTGTAGGACAGACTATCATAAATATAATAGTTTTTCTAGCTTACCGCCTGTTTGATTCTTTTTTAAAAATAATCCAGAGAATCTTTACAAACTCCAAAATTAAAATCTGTTGATCTTTTAATGCGACACTTATGCTAGCTGCCCTTAGATACTTGAGATAATAAAAATTAGAAACAGGGCACGTTATTATTAATTCGCTTGCATTTTTAGGTATTACATATTGCAATTTCAAAGCAAAACTGAAAGGGAACATTAATTAAGCTAAATTACTCACGTTGAGCATAAACGCTTTGTAAATTCTACGTAAATCATTCTGCCAAAAAATGTATACATGCTGATGTAGACTTAATTTTATTATCAGAAAACAAACCAAATATTTTAGATATGTTTAATAATAGCCTTTATAATAATACAGATTAAAATAATTACTTATACATTGGAAAAATAACAATGTGAACGAGTTTGAAAAACGTTTTAGAATAATGACACGTTCATTTCACTGATAGCATTAGTAACAGCATTAAGAAAATCAACACCCCCGATTTCTTAGATTATATTTGAATTATGAAATTTATTCGTAACATGCAAATTTGCTGAATATATCTCTTTCTTCTTATGTATCATCACGAAAATCATTCTACAAATCACTAAGATGAACATATCTGTTTAAATAATGCTTCAATTTGGTAATACAAATAAAAATTAATAACAAACTCGGATAAAGCCAAGAAAATTTATCCTTGGTACTAAAACTTTATTTTAAACCAAATAACTGAAAATGCTTTTCTATTTTAAACTTCGTTTTAAGTCGAATAACTAAAAGGAATTTTGAGTTCTGTTAAAGAAAAAAAATTTATTATTATTTGTTTATGTGGAACTGTATATAATTTTCATCGTGGCAAAAAGAAAAGCCGTAGATTTTCATCGTTTAATTACGGCAGTGCAATTATTTCTTAATTATTCACATGATTTAAATATTTTTTTCTTTGTTAATTTGGATTTTTTTTAAAATTTTTTTAAGATAAACCATATAGTTACACAGGGCCCTCTTCTATCAGCTTCTAATTGAGCTATAGCACTGTATGATCTTAATTCCACTTCTTATATCTAATACTGATATTAAGCTTAGTTTTGTATAATACTGCAGCCAAAGGAAATATTAAAACTGATTTGATAATTTAATGTATGTTTTAATGGAAAACTGTAAACAAGATACTCGTATAACAAAATTAGACTTAAACTAATAATAAGAAAAAATAAAAAAAATGTTAACACTTTAATTGTTTATACTAAAAATGTCCTAAATTCTGTTTTCTTTTAAAAGCTTTTCTACTTTTCAGCATTTTTAGTTTTCTTTTCGCGGTGTGTTTCCATATAAAGTGACTTGTTAAAATTCGCTCCAACAAATTTACTCCAACAAAAAGATTATACAAAATTATTATTATTTATCACGAAATAATGATGGCGCTTAATAATACTTGACACAATGCATTGTCATCAATTTAAACTTTCTGCTAAACTTACTGCTTTTTAAATGGTGTATTATAGAGCTGTGGGATTTAGAATCGAATAAATTATTTAAACAACTGAATAAGTGATCCAGTCAAAATGTAAAATTTTTGTAAAGTTTAAGCTCTTTTCTTTCAGTTGTATTAACGTCAACTAAAAACTGTATTGAGTGTTAAAAAAGCAAACTTTTATAAGGATTTGATCATAAATGAGTAGAAGGTTAGTGTACGCTTTTCTCTCGCTTTTTATTTTTCCGAAGTATTTTCTGGCCAACACAAGACTTCCCTAAAGCTGCAAGTACTACTTGACTTATTAATATTTTGAATCCATCTCGTTACCTAATAGTAACAAAATATGTCCTTATAATTAATGCGAATAAAATAATTTAAATTGTTTTTCAGTTTAATGTGGGAATTTCATATTATTTTATATTTTCGTATGCAAGATTGCATTATTTTACATTCACCGCATCCGTAAACAATTTCACTGAAAACACATCCTTTTGTCGCAAAAATGTTCATTTTTCATTAATTTCATTTTACAATTTGTTATCTGACTCTTGAAAAATTTGACAAATATAAAATGAACGAATTAATGATTTAAACAAACTGGTTTATTGTAGATATTTGAATATAACTGATTGATTACTAAGGTAAACCGTAACAAAGCAAGTCTAATGAACTAAACAATAAATATTTTCAAAATTATAAAAATGTTATACTAATAATCGATAAAATTTTATAATAAAATCATAATTTAGTTATTGATTAAAATATAAAGTGGTTTAGCATTGTCTAAACATCGATTGAACGCTAAACCAAAAAGAACGAAAAAAAGAAGAAAAATAATTAATATTTTGTTGAATTTTGAATCTTAAATTTACTATTGAATTCTAAATGTTATCGATAACCCTTTAAGAAAAAAATCGCATTTTTTATCGCTAATATAGTCGTATAAGTCACTACACTCTTTTTGTAGCTTATTGTTATAAGCTACAAATGAAATTGTAGTTTTTCATTTTTTTACATATAAGAATACGGAGTTTCCTTTTTATAAGACTTGTATTAAGAACTCACTTTCGATCTAACCGTTACTTGAGCCAATTGTTTTTCTCAATCAAATTTGTTAAACTTAAGGAAATTTGAAATAAATATTTTTTTAACTACCTCTTCTTATAAAAACACAACAGAATTATAGAAATACTTAACCTTTTATTCATCCCGATTACCCTTTAAAGGAAACGAGATAAGTATAAAGTAAGCATATTAGATGTATAATAAGTTTAATTTTATAACTTAATTTTTCAAATTAACCCGATCTCAAGTTATAACATTTTTCATTATTTTAATTAAATTATAACCAGTTTTAGGTAAAACTTGTGTCTTTTTGAATTCATTAATAATAAATTTGCTTGTTTTATATTAAAGAATATTCACAGGCATTTATGTGTATGTTTTGGGTTTTTCAATAAGAAGTTTGTTTTTTAATTGTGGCAACACCAACAATATGATAGTATTACAACTAATTAAATTTCGCACAAAAAGCACATTAAAATAATTAAAAGTTGAGTCACCAGACTCGATATGAAATGTGCGAATACCGTGTTCGACCGGGTTGTTCAGCTAAAAACATCGCAACCATGAGCCAGATTTGTTAATTCCTCAACGTTCTCAACAATTGAGCTTATTCAAAACCACCACATGACGGTTTTTGCATAAGGATTTGACTTTGCAGCCTTACAAGGTTCAACTAATGTAGGATTTGAAGCCGACGACCACATTGGCATAGATTTGCTCAATTCATTGAGGATGAAGCGGCTTATTTAAAAAAAAAAAAAAAATTTATTTAGACAAAGCCCATTTTCATCTCTTAGGGCGATTATTGTATGGCGCCCCATGAGGTCTAGAGGCGGAATTGGACAGTTGTGTTTTTCGAAAATGAGGCTGGAAATCAATTTTGGCCTATTATTAATGTCACTGACATGTGTTTTTAACAGAACGATGCCATATATCTCACAGCCAATGAAACGATCAAACCAAACTTTCCGATTGCATAATTACACGATTATTTTTTGTAAATAAATATTTTTTAGTTTTAAAATAAAGTGATTTTTTTTTTTAGTCAAGTACCGTGCTATATTCTTTAGGAAAGGAATAGAGAAGAGATGAAACAGGTGGTGAAAGTAGAAGGATATTCGGAAATTAATTGCCGTATAAGACAGCACAGCGACCAGTGACTATGCCTTCACCGCTGAGCAGCCCCACCAATAGTCAATTTTTATTTTTGTAGTGAAAAAACCAAGGTCTTCGTTGGGAATCGAACCCACAACCCCCATACTACTTTGACTACTTTGGCGAATTTAACCAAAAATCTTTAACAGCCCTGTTAAGGGGTATTAAAAATATAAGCAACATGCTTACATTTTGAAGTAATAAAAGAAAAGAAAGCAAAATAATGTGACCACAATTTAATCATCATCAGATTTAGTTTAAAACTTTTTGTTATGCAAAATTCCGTAGGTTTGTATCAGATAATGATCCTTTAAAAATACATTTAAGTCAGATAGAAGAATATACTATTTAATTGTCAGCATGCTATTTTTTTGTAGTTGTACGATATTAACAGCTTGATTAACGTGTAAAGCGAATATTAATTATAAAATATTGGTAAAGTTTCTAACTAGTCTGTCGGAATATCTGTACAAATGATCGTTCAATTATTCTTTAAATTGGCTTTGTTTTCTTAAATATCCTACAGTAAGTAGACAGTAAGAACGACTTTGGTAGATATTTTTGATTCTTCCTGCAGTAATATCAAAGCATTTAGCTCCAGAGAATGATTAAATGAATACTGCATGTATGAGTCAACAATTCGATTTTATTGATTTTATTGTGTTGCTTTCTTTGGAAAAGGAAAGTAATGTAAGAGTTACTAAAAGGTAAAAGTAAATTTCTGTTTGTAGTAAGGAATCTAGCCAAGCTAGCTAGCCAAGTTATTTTACCATTTGAAGTCTTCTCTTAGAATCTGTTACGATGCAGAGTTAAAGAGTAGATGGTACCACTTTTTGCCTTTACTTCTATGTTGACTTAAATTGCTGAAGTACTTCAGTAGTGTCATAGAGAAATAAGTTCTTACTCCCTCTGATTTACTTGGCTTTTTACCCTTTTATCGTAATATATTTTTTTCTGTAACCTAATTATATCTTTAAAAACAGTTAAACCTTACGATTCGAAACATGTAAAATAACAATTCTAAAAAATGTTCTTTTCGAATCGAAATAGAGAATAACCCACAGCTAACAAAATCGTATCGTAAATAACGTTTTTTTTTTATTTATTATTATAAAACTAAATAAGCCTGCCATATCCGATTTAAAATATATTTATTTTTAAAGCTATTATGCATCTGATCATTATTTAAATAATTCACAGTGTTGCTGACATATGTTGGCAATAAGCAAAACAAAATGAAAAGAATACGAATAAGAAAATACATTTCCGTTCTTGGTAATGAATGTACATTTCCTTTAAAAGAAAAATTCAGAGCAAAAAAATAAAATAAAAATAAAAATAAAAGCCCCAGTTAGGAATTGTAAGTAAGTGAATGTAAGTAGTGTTTTTCTTATTTTACGGCCAAGTTTATAAGATGGGTTTCTTTTAATATGCTTTTTATTTTATTTTATTTTATTTATTTTTTGTTCGTTTGTTTTATATGACACATTTATATTTCTGATGCTGCTTGCTGTTTTAAAAATATATTTTATCTTAAATGTAAAAAAGAGATAAAGGCCAAGCATTGTTTAGCAGCCAACCAAGGTCTTCTATCTTGAAGCATACTTTTTATTTTTGTATTTTCACTCTTTTTTCTTCTATATCGCACAAAGGGCTCATAAATGTTAGAAAGTAAATACTGCAGACATTTTAGTTTTAAATAAAGCACAAGTACACAAATTAAATACAAAACAAATTTTACTGATGGGCTAATATACACTAGAGCCTAGAGGTGCGGGATATAATTTGTTCGCTTGAAATTATTCTGGTCAATAATTTGTAACTCTGACAGCACCATGACACGAGGAACTGAACCTTTGACATTTATATATAACCAACTACGACGGACACTACCATCCACATTATCTCGAACCAAAATAAACTAGCAGCATTTAGTCATATGATACACACTACAATCGACAAACTGCTTAGACACTATAATACTAGAAACAGAAATTGTTTCAACATCGTTTGAACACTAAAAAATAATTAATATATATTTTTGATGAATTTTAAATTTACTAATGAACTTCGATCAAATAGTATCGATAGTCATATATGGAAATCACGTTTTATCGCTAATATAGTTAATAATAAGTTACTACAGTCTTTTTGGAACTTATTGTTATAAGCTACAAAAGAAATTGCAGTTTTTTCACTTTACATATAAGAATACGAAGATGCCTTGTTATGAGTCTCATTTTAAAGCTTCACTTATGATCTTACCTTTGTTAAAACCACTTACTTTGCTCAGTCAATTTTGTTGTACTTGAAACTTAAAAGAAAGAAATTTGAAACAATTGTCCCATCTATCACACTAACGAAATGTAAAAGGAATTACAATAAAAACGCACGTGGAAGAATTATAGAAATACTTAACCTTTTGTTCATTCCGATTACCCTACAAAGGAAGCGAGATAAGTATAAGCTTTTTCTAAAAAGTTTTAGAAAAAAAAGAAGACAAAGAGACAATTGATACAACACGACGAGCTACGTTTACTTACACAGCGTCAGAAATATATAAATTAAACAACCTTTTTCACAAAGAAGGTTTACTCGTAGCATTAAAAACCAGCTTCACTCTAAGACATAAAGTCAAGACATCGGCACAAACAACTGACAAGTCCAGCGGAGTATACAGATTTACTTATACCTGTAAACATACTTACATAGGACAAACTGGACGAGCACTAAAAATAAGATTTGCAGAACACATACGCTCCTGCAAAGAAAAAAGAGAAGACTCCAACTTTGCATTACACCTTAACTCTCACGGGAACGCTCACCAAGGGAAAAAGATGAACGTATAAAATTACTGCATGCTAGCAAAATAAATGGAAATCTACAAAACAATAACTTTTAGCAATGACATTATCAAAGAACAGGTAAAGACGAATTCAGACACAATTTTCGCACCACTAAAACTACTCATACAGGGACACACTTATCCAGCAGATAAAAAAGGAAGAAAATACTGAAAGTTAGCCTTGTATAAAATTTTAGGTGTCGGTACAGTTTATCTGTATGAATAGATGTGACCTTAATGAAAGAACGACCTAAACCCAATACTCTTTATGCTTACAGACCCAATACCAACGTTCCAGTATTACTGAAACGCTGCTTGATAATATTGTCATCGCAATGAAAGTACTCGCTGATCGTATCAAACAGCCACTAACGATGATTTTGACAAAAAGGAATGACAACAGCTTTTCGTTTACTGTAGGAACAAACAACTTAAAAGAATGAAAAAAAATAATTAGATTGTTAAGAAAGGAAATTTCTATACTAATTTTCGTAGTAGGGATGAACATAACTAACTTCTTCATTTCTGGGTCCTTTCCTTTTCATCATTGCTGGTTGCTTTCTAAATTAATTTTGGTATATGAATTTAGGCAGAAGTATGTTTGTTCAAATACAAAAAAAAAAGTTATTTATGTTAACTTCGATATTTTTATCTAAGAGAATCCGAATTTAGGCAACAACTCTTAATCAAGTAACATATTGCGCTAGAGCTAGCAATTTATAGTGGCGGAAGTTGGATAGAGTAAGTAAGAATTTTGATTTAAATGGAATTTTGAATTGAATCTCTGATAACAAAGATCTATTCGAAAAAAAAACCGAATTCTTTCTGTAATGCATAGTTCGGTTCACTGGCCGATCAACTACAAAGGGACGCGCTGGTGATAAAGAAAGTTTTGCTCAAATATCCTTATTACACAGAATGCGCACCATTGTAAATTATTTAATTTTCGGTCTTATATGTATGGCATAGATAGCAAGGACATCAAATAGACTTATTTACTTATCTTGCACCGTTTCAGAAAACCAAGACATTTGCATGCTTATTTTGCGATCTAAAAAATATGCTTACATCAATGAACATACCTTGGATTTTTATGCCAAAAACTTGCAAAGCTTCAGATTCGTTACTATCAGTATCATTCATAATTACAATGTTAGACTTCCAAGGATTTATAAGGATTTTACAATTGAATTTATTTAGTTTTAATTATTTAATATTTCCCAGGATTTATAAGGGTTTCGGTTTTTAATTTTTGTTAATAGCCTTTTATCAGTGTGTACGTGTAGGATACTTCTCTTCCTAAATCAATATGTTTATAAAATTTTTTAAACTCAGTAAAAATTCTTAAAAACAGGTCAGAGTTAGCATAATTTGATCTGGGTACTTCAATTACAAGTAGTTTAAAATGGCGCGTAGGACAAAATGGAAATGTTAATTGAAATATTGCTAATCAAAATATCTGAACAGATTTTTCATTTTATTAAATTTAAAACAAAGATGACATTTAGCATTATTCTTCGGCCTTTTAGAGTCGGCAGCTTTATTAGAGCAAGTCTACTAGGGTGGGACAGTAGAATTGATGGGTTTCCTTTGTAAGCTTCGAAATATGGTTCAATTATTGAACCATATTGCAGAATAGATGTGACCATAGAAATATAAAGATGTTATGTGGCGTTTGGGTCACTAAACTCATTCTGAAACTACATTCAGCTTGTTAAGTTCGTAGGCGTTCATAATACATTGCACGCTTGTTAGACGTCTTTGGAAGAAACACATGTATTTCAACCTTTTATGTTCAACTCCATGAGGTTATTATTACAACAGGAACTGAATGTATCTAAGTCCTGTTGCGAGATAATATAATCAGCGTGACGATTATATGTTCGTAACATCTTCACGTTATCGGCTTATAATAAAACGTTTAAGTATTTAATGGCATTGAATAGATTATTAATAAAAAAGGAAAATAATAAAGGACACAGATGACTACCCGCGACCTGCCAGTTAAAACAAATATTTCTTTGGAAGTATCTTAAGGAGTATAAACTTTTAGATATCAGTTGCGTGTAATATTCTATTGAATAATAGTAATAGCGGCATTATTTAACTTAAATCCTTTTTTAATATGGAAATATGCTATTCGAAAATAAACTTTTTATTTCCATTTTTAAGTGTTTTCATATTTTTCATTCATTATTATTTTAAGTTTCAAGTATTTGACTGGAGGTTATTAAATAAAAAAAGAAATATCTATATCATCTCATTTGTTACTTTAGCGGCAATCTATTTTTATTATAATGAGAGATGAAACATTAGCGAAATTATTTTGCGCTGGAAATTTATAATTTTTTTGATAAAACAGCGAACTTAATACGAATGCATTTATACAGCTCTTTCAGTTATGTGTCCAGTTATGTGTTATAACAAATTCTCACTACTCAAAATTTATTATTTTTTGTACCACTTGCGTTTCTACAAGTTATCGATTAACTTGATTAAGATTAATTATTTCAAATTTTTTGCAGGTATACTTTGTTATTCCTTTTATTAATTAACTTCAACATAAAAAATTGATTTATGCTTTAATTTTGTATGTAAAACGTAAATGCGTGGGAAAAATTTCAAGCAATAAATATAAAAATATGTAATGGTTAATGAATGGACAAATTTAATGACGTGTGTAGTAAAAGGGTTTTCAACAAGAAGTTTGTTTTGTAAACAAAATAAAACAAAAAATTTAGATTAAGATGATTCAAATTTTTGTGTTATGAAGAGAAAAGTTCAGTAATTATGAATGAAAAATTATATCTAGGATATATTCACCACGACCATGCTGACAAATGTCATTTCATTTACTAAGGTTTTTAATCACTTTTTGGTAAAATGGCGGTCCTATTTCATTAATCAAATTACAAATTTTGAGTTTTAAGGCTGAAATCCATTCGATTGGTTCCGTATTGACTCTTCCCTCTGGGTGGTCACTTAACTACAGATTGTGGTGAAATTGTACGATCGAGAAATTTGGTTTGCAATAAATGGATCGTTTCATTGGCCGTCTTACATGTGGCACCATCCTGTTGAAATCACATGTCAGCGATATCCTCGTCGTCAATAATGTTAGCATCTCGCGATAGCGTGATTCCTTAACCGTTACCACTTTTCCAGTCTCATCTTCGAAAAGAAAAACAAAAACAGGCCAATCATGTCTTCAGTCCACATAAACCACCACACAGTGAGCAATTTTTCTTGTTTTTTTTTGTTTTTTTTTGTTTTTTTTGTGTTTTTAAAAAGAGAAGTAGTACTTCAGGCGACAAAGCCTATTTAGTCAAGTACCGTCGTGCTACATTCTTTAGGAAAGGGATAGAGAAGAGATGCGACAGGTGGTGAAAGTAGAAGGATAGTTAGGGAAATTTACTGTTGTATAAGACAGCTCAGTGATCAGTGACTATGCCTTCATCACTGAGCAGCCCCACCGACAGTAATTTTTTTTATTTGTAGTGAAAAAAACCAAAGTCTTTGTTGGGAGTCGAACCCACAACCTCCAGTCATGTAAACTAGTACACTACCTATCCTGGCACTTGAATATCCTGACAAGTGAAAACGGGCTTCGTCTGAAAAAATAATATTTTAGAAAAACCAGCCGGTTGTTCCTGAATGAATTGGTCGAATCTAATCTACGGCGATATAAAGGGTCGGTCGGCTTCCATTCCTACAACAGTTGAACCTTGAAAGGCTTCAAAGTCAAATCCTTATGTAAAATTTGCCATGTGGTGGTTTTGGATAACCGCAATTGTTGAGAACGTCGAGGAATTGACACGTTTGAAACACGCTGGTGTTCACACATTTTGTGTCGTGTCTGTTGACTTAAATCTAATGACCAAATTCTTAATAACCGTCTCAGAAGGACGATTAAGTGTTTCGAAAATATCACGAATTTTACTAAATTTAACTTTAAGAAAACCACCATTTCTACTGTGGATTTTAATTATTTTAATACGATTTTCGTGCAAAAAACTAAATTTCAAAACTATCATGAATAACAAACTTCATGTTGACAAACCCGATATAAGACTATTTACTTTGAAACAAAGATTTTTAGTACAAAAAGAAAAAAATATGTTTCTTTTGTTTTTAAGGCTTACGTTTAGATATAAAATACGAATACTTAGTAGGGAAATATACTCTTTAAATACAGAACCATAGCATATTATATCATACTAAAATGTAATGCAAATATATACACACATATACACACTCGCTTATAAAAGCAGCTTTATAGTTTGTCTTGATTGTGTATTTTAGGAACTAGAGTTTCATGCTCTTATTTAAAATGTTCCTTGGGGACCATTATATTTTAGTTGTTGTTAACCTTGTTTAAAAGTAGATTTTGATGGTTAAAGTTTATTTGCTTTTCGTGTTTTTTTTTATTCTTTAAATTTTTCTTCTCTCTGCTGTTATCATTTTCATATTTTTTTCCAACATTTTCCATTCTGCTTTCCATTTTTAGTACTTATTGTTATGGTCCGCATATATAAACGAAAGGTCTTAAGAGTAGTTTATTTAGCAATTTAGGCAATTGGGGCCATAGAATAACAAACAATATAACAAATATATTGCAAATGGCATACGTTATATTAAATAAACAAACTGTTGATTTAAGAATATACGAAGTATGGGAATATAAAACAAAATAATTTAAAACTTTAAATTTAAATTTCTATTTAATCATCTCTTTATTGTGTATTATTTTTGTTTTCCACAATAAATGTAAGGTTATACTTAAATGGAAATTGAAATTTTATGTTTAAGAAAACTGAAATAATTATTTTCGAACTTTTACAGAATGTAGCAAGGCTGTCATTATAAATTTATTTATTTATTTATTTTAGTCTATAGTTTCAATTGCCTTATAGACTATAAACATATTTAATACATTTTTATAATAATAATTATTCAAAAACAGTGTTATTCCATAACAGTATTTATTTTCTCGTAATAATCAATCAATCTATAATATTTATTGAATTCAGAAAAAAACCTTTTATAAAAGATCCCAATTAATTAAGTTAACTCGGTAATTCATATGGATAGCGGGACAAAAGTACTTGTAGAACGTTATGAAACAGATATTACTTAATAAAAATTTACTGAACACAATTCCTTTAATAAGACTAAGGACGAAACTAACATTCAAAATTGCTGTACGACTTTTAAGCATCGGAAGTTGAATTAAGGCAACTCTCCGTGCAAGCCACAGAGACAAACGAGTAAAGATTGTTTGTGAACAGATTCGACAGTATTAAAATGGACATTGTAGCTTGGGTCCCAAACTATAAAGGCATATTCAAGAATAGTTCGAACTAAAGATGTATATAATTGATTCGTTATAGAAGGATGAGTGAATCCTTTAGCCTATCATTTTATAAATCCCAAGACTTTATGTACTGCAAAAGAAATAAGTTGTATTAAATTCATTTTTTTTTTTATAAAGAGAAGTAGCACTTCAGGCAACAATGCCTATTTAGTCAAGTACCGTGCTATATTCTTTAGGAAAGGGATAGAGAAGAGATGAAACAGGTGGTGAAAGTAGAAGGATAGTCGGAAATTTAACTGAATCAAGCAATACCGCAGGATCAGAAATTGCTTGAATCATGTTCAATATTTCATCGTTTAAAGCATAATCAGCATTAAAATGTGTTCTCCGCAAAAGCACATGTTACTACACTTTTTATAATTGATTAATTTTAGATAATTAGATTAATTTTACAATAGGAACTAAATGTATCTAAATCATATTGCAAGAAGATATGATCCGGATAATAATTATAAGTTAAACAAATATTAATATCATCAGCAAACATGATGATATTCGAAAACTTTATTACTGTTTTCTTCGCCAAAAGTGAGATGATCCTGGCCCCTAAATCATTTCATGAGAGCATGCGAAACCACAATTACCACGATACTTACCGAAGGGCTAACCTCAATAATCAGCTAAATTCTGAGCCTCACTAATTCCCGTGGAAACACAGTGGAAGTTGTCCAATTGACCTCTGCTAGCCGTTTGGGGGACTGAACTCCTTTTTAGCCCCGGATGACACATGTCTTAATGGTGAGATTCCAATAAGACATTTCGTGAATGTGATTTACATCTGTACCTGGCAGTTAGCCTTAAGCAGATGGTGGTCAAACCACTGTTAGTGAAAAGCAGCGCCACTCACGCCCAAGGAGGCCGAAGTCTAATTCTAGCAACAGGTCCTTCCTAGTAGCAATTTCAATGATTCCAGAGCAGGGCTACAAACCACCACTCCTTGCTGAAGAGTTGGAGACCATCCAACTCGTGTCCAGAACACATGTATAGCATGCTCACTGGATCTGGATCATTCACCTGTGGGTATTATTATTGGCGAGATGATTATAAGCAGACCTGTTATGGGGCCGCGAACCCACAACCACCTCAATACTCCCATATAGGGGCCAATCTTAATAATCAGCAAGAGAACAGCTAAATGTCTAAAGAGACAAACAGCGGAACTCTGCGAGCTCACTAATTCCCGTGGAAATAACGTGGAGTTTCCAGTTGTACTCCTGCTGACTTCAGGGGACTGTGCTCCCTTATACCCCCAGTTGCACAGGTCTAGATAGTCAAGTATTCTATAAAGACCGATAAATGTGCCCCCGGCGGTCGAATAAGACATATCAATTGGCCCCCCGGGGGAGGGGAACCACGCGTATACTAAGATTCTTAAGAAAACTTGATATAAATCTAAAAATTATCACCAAACGAAACAAGTTTTGACAGAAGTGGCATTATGCCACACTCTATCAAATACCTTGGTAATATTTAGAGTCACCACCTTACTTTCTTCAAATTGATGTATGCAGTTGCACCGTTGCACCGAAAGGAACAATTTAAATGACAAACATCAAGTTAAAGTGATTTTTATTACTCTACCGAATCGTAGAGGTTATAAAGAAGTCTGTTAAATAAATCACATGAGCGTTTTTTGAAATAGCAAAAACAAAAGTAAGAATATATTTGAAATAAATTTGTAAGCAAAAGAAAAGAAAAAACGAAAAAAAAAACAAATAGTTTATTATGGAAACTTAGTTAAGGCGTTTTTGTTTCATCAAACCTGATAGAATTTCCAATGAATGCAAGAGACGTAATAGAAAGTTTGCATTTCTATTGTTTTGCTTTGATTTTTTTGCAAAAAATTTAAAATCAGTTAACATTACAGGCATTTTTTTCAATTACTGACCATAAAATGGTAATTTATGGCATTTTAGCTATTTTACGATAGAATTTAAATTCAAGCTGAGTTGAAAAAAGTTGAATGTTATTTTTGTGAATTTTTTTGTTGTGAATTTTAAAATTGAAATGAATTTATGGTTTTTATAGGTTCAGCTTGATAAATTTATTGTTGTTTTGTTATTTTAGTCATAGTTTTCTTAAACTTTTTAGTTTTGGAAAATTAACGTAAAACTTAAATTAAACCTCCTTGAGCCATATATATAATACGTGTGTGAGTGTATGTTTATTAAAGTATCCCATTAAGAAGGAAACAAATTTTGATGTTTAAATAAATTAATAGGAAGTTAATAAAGTAATTTGTCTATCTTTTTTGTTATGCATATAGCATTTGGTAAACATAATAAACACTTTTTATACTTGAAATCTCAAGACAGCATATACGTTCATTGTAGCCAGGGTAATATCAACAAGATAAAGTTTATGTCCATAATTTTTCATAAAACTAAGCTTTTTTTGGGAAAATAAATAATTTAAATTTTAGATCTGGCATATTTAATGTAAAATTTATATAAAAGATTGAGCATGCAATTTGTTTTGGGGTTATAACCGACAAGATTTAAAATTACTTAAATGAGTAACTATTAACTGTGCAGTTGGTGACAAGCTATTTTCATCCCTGAAGCAAATTTGGAATTTAGTTATGAGGCAATATAAGTATAGAGTGCTTTTCTAAAATTCCTCCAAAAACAACTAATTTTTAATAATTATCGTGTCATTAAACTTGCTGTATAACCTGTTTAAAGGTATAATAATATAATAATAATCGCCTTTTATGCTAGACAAAAAACTTCATACTCTTACTTTTATTCCTTTTGATAAATAGAGTTTTAAATTAAGTTAGGCGATTTATTTTCTTTCAATATACACAAAATAAACATGATGGCAACTTCGTTGCCTTTACCCACTCATCACTCAACTTGAATTAATTCATTTTGTTAATAATATGCAACACTGATCGCAAGCCAAATATATACAACTCTAAATAATAAGTTAAAATGGTTATATTGTCAACTAGAATAACTGTATGAATTTTTTTTTTTACCTTTTTTAACACGTTTTAAATGAAGTAATAAATCTACTTAAATCCTCTTCTTCGACGGTTTTATTATTAAATTTTGGTTTGCTGCCGCAAAATAGTTTTTTAAATCATATAAAAAACTAACAAAGGTTATGGGCCCAGGTCGCTAGAAACTAAAATTTGGTCTTAATAAAAGGTGTTCGTTCAATTATTACGTTGAGGTTAGATACGATCTTATGGTTTCTTGTTTTATCCGGAGTTAAAAGAAAAACAACGCAAATGTCTAGTGGTATTGCGAGTGTCGATAAATTGAACGGCGAGAATTATGCAACATGGTGCATACAAATAAAAAGTTTGTTGATCACAGTAGATTTGTGGAACACGGTTGATGAGGCTTGCCCAACGGATGAGGCAAAGAAGGTAATATGGCAGAACAACGATAGCAAGGCACTGGCAATGATAAATCTGAGCGTTAAATCAAGTGAGTTGATTAATATTAAACACTGTAAAACGGCAAAAGCTGCCTGGGATGTATTGGGCTCAATGTATAAGTCCAACACTGCATCTCGAAAGGTAAACTTGTTTAAAAAGCTAATAAAGTTTAAATTTCATGGCAATGAAAGGCTGTCACCACAAATAAATGATTTTTGTTCTATAGTTGACGATCTAAAAGAAATTGAAGTCACTTTAAACGATGATTTGCTTTCAATCTTATTGTTATGTAGTCTTCCTGATGAAATGGAAAGTTTTGTAGTGGCAATTGAAAGTCGCGATGATTTACCAAAATATGATAAATTAATATCAAAAATATTGGAAGAAGAAATGCGCCAAGATAATAAAGTTGATTGCACTTCTACAGAAAATGTGTTTGCGGCGAATATAAAGAATGTTAATAACAAGAAGAACAGAAGATATTTTAACAACAACAACTATAGAAGTAAAAATGTCTCAAAAATTTCTTCGAATATCGACAACAGCTCTACTGATAAGAGAGATTATCATGTTAACAGTAGTATTAAATGTTATCGCTGTGGTAAAAAAGGGCATAAACGTTCTCAGTGTAAAGAGAAGTATGAAAATCAATACGCATGCTCTTTGGTATGTGACAAAAAAGATTACACAGAGATGTGGATATTAGACAGTGGGGCGACTGCACACATGTGCAAATCTAAGGAACATTTTACCACACTGTCTGAGACTAAACAAAAGATTATGTTAGCATCGGGTGAGAGTGTTAAAGCAGAAGGTATTGGTTGTATTAACATCAAAACTACCCACTGTAAACTTGAACTAAATAATGTTTTATTTGTACCTCAATTGCATTCAAATTTTATATCAATCAGCAAAATTGTAAAAGCTGGACACATTGTGGAGTTCGCCAAGAATAAAGCAGAAATGAGAAGTAAAAACAAAACAAAAATTTTAACAGCCGAGTTAAAAGGTGAGATGTTTGTTGCGAAAATTATTTCAATTGAAAAAAAGGAAAAAGTTGAAAGTGCTTGTGGTTTAATTAATGAAAATATTGCACTGAAATGGCATCAGCGTTTCGGCCATTTGAATATGAATGATTTGAACAAATTGTGTGAAAAGAGAATGGTTAATGGTTTTAATGTGAAAATGCCTAAACATATTGAGTGTCTAACTTGTGCAGTTTGCAAGATTTCTGCCAAACCATATAAAAGCTATGCAAGTATTCAAACGAAAAGCTTATTGGAACTCATACACACCGATTTGTGTGGACCAATTGGTACAAGAACATTGAACGGCGCATCATATTTCATCACATTTATCGATGACTACTCACGATATACTACGACATATTTTCTCAAAAATAAATCAGATGCAGCAAGTGGTGTTTATGTAGTTGTTTTAAACGGTTCTTGCACATAAAACAATATTCTACTTTAACATCACTGCATGTTGTTCTTATTTTGGCACCTACTTGGCTGTGTGTTTTGTTTTGCTCTCTATATTAGTTGTTTTTATTTTCTGTTGTTTAGTTTATTTCGTGGAATTTCTTATAAGCATGTTGTTGTCGCTTTGTGTGTATAAGATTTTTTAGAAGACTACACAGTGTGTAAAATACACAATAGGTCATTTCGTTAACTTTTTTACTGATAATTATTTTCTCAGAAAACCTAAACAAATCATCTTCGTAATAGTATAATTCCTTTTTCTTTACAACTAGTACTGAAAATCCAGCGTTTCCTTTAGTTAAAAACAAAACATTAATAGGAAATAAATATTAAATAATATAAAAATTTGATCCAATGTAACATAACGCTCATGTTACCTTATAAAGGGTTTTTCAACATGAAGTTTGTTTTCCAAAACAAAATAACAAAAAATTTAGATTAAGATGATTCAAATTTTTATTGTATTACAAAGAGAAAAGTTCGACAATTATGAATGTAAAATGTTTGACAGTTTCTTTTTTTTTCATTTTTAATAAATTTGATATTAATAAGTCAAGAGGTATTGAGATTTCTTTGAGAGGAGTGTTGATATTTAACGGTGTAACAAAAATGCTTATTTTGAAAATGGCGTTAGTCGCTGTACTTAGGAAATTAATTACGGAGCTTAGTGTGAAAGAAATGGAAACATGTAATAAGTGTGTGTGAAGTATTGTTGTGATTATTGGACTTATTTTTATTAGTTCGAAAGAATAGTGCACTTTACTGAACTATATTGTAGTGATATCTAATATACTACACATAATTAGCATTATTTTGTTATTTTTTTATTCGCAGGCAGTTGCTTCGTGTTGTATATAATATCTAAGAATGTCACAACTCAAAAGCATATTATTGCACATAGTGACTTATGTAAAGGACAATATAGTAATAGTAGTAATAGTCGAAAAAATCCTTTACAGTACACAACATGGAGAAAAAAGATTTTATTTCAACACGATCATTAGAAAAATCCGTTTCAGAAAGAAAACTAAGTACAGACTAGTAAAATGGCTAAAAATTAAAATGTTTTATAAACTAATTTAAAATAAAAAGATGACAATAACAAAGTAACTTATGCCACTTTTAAAATAAAAGGCTAGGTTTATTGTATACACAATTTGTTTTATTTTTGAACTTTCAATAATAAAATTGAACAGTCAATTTATTGTAGGTTTAACGTAGGTTTTTCCTACTTTAAAGTTAACAAAGGTATTTTAAGGTAAAAGCGCTTTTTGAATACAATTTTAGGAAATTGTGCTTAACAACGGCAGTTAAATCTACTTTAAGTTTTTATGCATACAGCGGTGTATCTTTAACATAGCCCCGCAAAAAATAGTCTAGTGATATTATCAGACGATCTGGCTGGCCACTTAACTGCTGATTGTCGTGAAATTATGTGACCGGGAAATTAGGTTTGCAATAAATTGATCCTTTCAGTGACTGTCTGACATGTGGCACCGCCCTGTCGAAAAAACATCACACGTTGTCAATAATAGGCCAAAATTGAGTTGTTAGCATCTCGCGATAGCATGATCCATTGACCGTTGTCGCATTTGCAGCCTCATGTTCGAAAAGAAACGGCCCAATCACTCCTCCAGGCTGCATGGTAGACCGCACAGTGAATATGTTGAATATGCACAAGCTTCTTAATAATCGCTCAATGAATGTCGAAAAACAAAAACTTTGCTTGCTGTCATGCCCCTACAAGTCAGGGTTTCGTCTGAAAAAATGATTTTTTCAGAAAAACCAGCCGGTTGTTTCTGAATGACTTTAGAGAATCTACAGGCATGCGAATGATCAGTCGGCTTTAATTTTTGAAACAGTTAAACCTTGTAAGACTTCGAAGTCAAATCCTTGTGCAAAATTCGCCAAGCGGTGGTTTTAGATTACACCAGTTTTTTGAGAACGTCGAGGAATTGACAAATTAGGATATACCTTAACACTATGATTCACGGCTGGGATATTTTCAGTTGAACGACCCAGTCGAATACCCGTTAGTGTTGACATATTTTGGGTTGAGCTTATCGATTCAAATCTAATGTCAAAATTCTTCTCAGAAGAACGATAATATTTTCGACAATATCACGAATTTAACGAAATGAAACTTTAACAGGACCACCATTTTCCCCCTTTTTTTTGGACCGGCATCCAGGGCGTGACGCCCGTACATGCAATGGATTGTGCCAGAACTATATTGCAAATGAGAAGAAAGAAATCTGGAGGGAGTTTATCCCACATACAAACTGTTCTGCTAAAAAACGAATTTTCCCCGTAATGGAAATCAACCACAAATGGAAGCACTCTCAACGTAATTCGAGTTAAACGAGAAAACGTTCGAGTAACGTGAACAAGTTCCCTAATTCCATTAGAAAACTTACTATTATAGTAACGATAAAACAATGAAGTATATCCCACATTGCGTCGATGCTCTAGAGAGTCAAAAGAGTTGGATACCCTACTATCCCCAACGAGATTCTTAGCGCAGTCCTGTACGTGTACGTGGTCGAGCAACTCCAAAATAGATTTTATAACGCCGGCCCATACATGAGAGTTGTATTCCATTTCTCGACGGATATGGGTGGTATAGACAATCTTCGTGTGAAATTGAATTCATTGTAATAATAACCAATGCATCGGATACTATTGCGTCAAATAATTAAATGTCGAAACTATTACGTTGTTGGTTTTGCCAAAATTGAAAAACAAACTTCTCGTTAAAATGTAAATATATTGATAGATCTATAATCTAGAAAATTTTTATAGACAGGATAGTGATATATATTACATCTAAACTATCCAATGCTGGTCGAAAATATTAAGTTATTCGAATATTTATTTGTCTTAAATTAATTTTAGAACTTATTATATTTAATACCGCAGATTCTTGAACAAATAGGTATTAAAATCTTATGACTTTAACTGTAAAATATTTCTATTACAAATTTAAAAACAATTAAACTTCTGTGTTTTTTTTTCTTGGTTACAAAACTGCTTAAAACTAACGCTTCAGTTAGTAAGTAGTTCAGTTTTGTTCTACAAGCTGACCTGACTATATAACTTTATTTCTGCTGCTAGTTTTGTTCGCTCATTCAGGCTTTAATAGCAAACTTATGCTTTTATTTTTCATTCCTTAGGAACTGCTAGGCAAGCTAAAACTAAACTAAAAACTATTAAATCAAAATAATAATGTAGAGAAAATGTTTTATAACAAAAAAGCCAACAACATCGTAGAGAGTTTGTCGTTGTAAAAATAAAAATAAATAATAAAATTAAATAGTTCAGTTGTTGTTAAAAAACAAAAAAAAAAATAATAAACATTACAAAGGGTTGTTGTTGTTAAGAGTCTATTTTTAAATTTTTTTGCTAGAAAAAAGCTGAGTTATTTATGTGGTTAAATTTGTATGCTGTAAATTAAAATTAAAAGTTATAAAGTAAGAGATTGCTTTAACATATTTTCAAAGTTTTGAAATGCTTTAAATTTTTGGGTAATATAAACCTCAAAATTTGAAATAGTTTTTATTATTTGCTTAACAGACTTTAAGCGGCCATTATGTGGCGATTATTTCATTAGAATTAATTTGTTTAAGTTTCAAAGGAAATTAACTAGCTATCAGTAAAACAGTAAAACAATAGTTTTCTAAGTAATCCTATACACACTAGACGATACCATTCTTGTTATAAATTCTACGAAATAAATTAAACAACTGAAAACAAAAACAACTAACACTCAACAAAACAGAACATATCAAGCCAAGCAGGCGCCTACACTGAATGATAATAACAGCAACAATATGTGTGAGTGAAAGTAAAGTAGAATATTTTCGTACACGTAAAAAGAGTTATGCAAGGACCACTTGCTGAGCAAATGAATTGCTTCAAGTTGAGACACCGTTGGGAACAGACAATAAAATAATAAAGCATTTTAATAATTAAATGTTGCCATCGTGTGTATTTTGTGTGTATTGAAAATAAATAAAACTAAAACCACTCATAAATTCGAACAAACGGAAAACATCCTCAGACGAACCATCTACTCATATGAGTAGATACGACCTTAATAAAAGAACTACCTAAATCCGAACACTGACTCTTCTGTACAGTTTAGAATACAGCTTCAGAATGATGTCTTCACATCGAAAACGTCGTCGATCATACCGAACAAACAGCCAGAAAAGATGGAAGGGTATGGCAACAGTATAAAAAAATGTTTATTAAAATAATAATGATTTGTTTTTCTATGATTTCTTGTTGTTCATTTATAGTCACCACCGCCTCCATATAAGCATTTACTCTAATCACCGAACAATAGCTGTTCCTCTTCAACATACAGGGTGCCGCTGCAGGCAAGTAGGTAGTGTACTAGCTTGTCAGTATGGGGGTTGTGGGTTCGATTCCCAACGAAAACCTTGTTTTTTTTTTTCACTAAATAAAAATTCACAAAAATAAAAATTGACTGTCGGTGGGGCTGTTCAGCGATGAAGGCATAGCCCCTGTTCGCTGTGCTGTCTTTATACGGCAGTTAATTTGCGACTATTCCTCTTTTTTCACCACCTGTTTCATCGCTTCTCTATTCCTTTCCTAAAGAATGTAGCACGGTACTTGACTAAATAGGCATTGTTGCCTGAAGTGCTAGTTTTCTTTAAAAAAAAATATAAAGTGCAATTAGATCACATAAAATATCTACATTATACCCTTACCTTACTGTACTTGGTAATGTTCACTAATGTTGAAAATTCCTGCAAGTTGTGCGCCGCCATCTTAGCATCAGCTTGCACAAATTATCTTTTTAAATTATTTTCTTAGTTAGATGATATTACAGGAGCTTAAGTCACCTTGATTGTATCTCTAAAATGAAAACTCAACTCAGGATGAGTAAGAAAATAAAGTGTTGCAAACGGATTAATAAAAATGTATTTACGGCTTTGACGGAGCATTTCTTTTTAATACATTCGGTATTCCATGCTGTTATTAAGTCAGTGGAGTGAAAAAATTAACATGCGAAGTACAATACATAAACAATGGGACCGGACATTGCAAATGATATATAACTCTGCAAGAAATTCAACAAAGTGTAATAAAACGCGATTTGTCTTTACAACATTAAAGAAATAATTTTGTGGTATTTTTTGAAAATATAGTATCTCTTTATATAAGTAAATATGTTAGTCTTACTTAGATATCAGAATAAAATCATATGTTAGGAAATACTATGTGGATGCAAAGATAAATAAATAGATGTTTTAAAATGAAAATAAGTATTAAATAGAGGTTATGAAAATAACGTTAATTACGCATATGCTAATTGAAAATATAAAAAACATTATTCTGGTTGATCCAGCCAGTAGTTATATGCTGGTATTAAAGATTAAGCCATGCATGCCTAACTATACACGAATCAATAGTAAAATCACAAAAGACTCATTATATCAGTTAGAGCTCCTTAAATTGTAAGCAGTTACTTGGATAACTATGGTAATTCTAGAGCATGGATTACATGCATTATAAGCACGAACCTTTGAAATTTAATTACTCACTCCCTCCTTGGGGAGGTAGTGTCGAAAAATGATAATACAGGACTCATATTACAGGCCCTGTAATTGCAATGAGTACACTTTAAATTCTTTAACAAGCACCTGTTAGAGGGCAAGTTTGGTTCCAGCAGCCGCGATAACTCCAGATCCAGTAGCGTATATTAAAGTTGTTGAAATTGTACTACATGCAGGTAGTACAACTACTCCCACACTCCCTTCGTGGTACATTCATATATCTTAATGAAATCTCACTATTAAGACATGTGTCATCTGGAGATAAAAAGGAGTCAAGTCCCCTAACGGCTAGCAGTAGCCAACTGGACAACTTCCACTTTATTTCCGTGGAAATCAGTAAGAGTTCAGCTTTTACTGTGAATGATCCGAATCCAGTGAGCACGGTTGTTTTGTGTTCTGGATCAGGAGTTGGATAGTCTACAACTCTTCAGCAAAGTGTGGCACTGGCGGCCTGCTCCAAGCTCTCGAAGTTGCAATTAGGAGTGACTAGAGCGTAGAGATATCTGACGGATTCCTTTGGCAAGGTTGATGCTACATATTAAACAAGTGGTCCCCCCTGGGGCACATGATAGTCTTTATGGATCCTACAACAGCCATCTAGATGTCCTGCGGGGTAAGAGGGAGCCCTTCAAGGCTAGTAGGAGTTAACTGGACTATCCACTATATTTCCACATGAATCAGTGAGACCGCAGAGTTCCGCTATTTGTATCTTTAGGCATTTAGCTGTTCTCTGGCTGATTATTGAGGTAGGCCCTTCGGGAGTATCGTGGTGGCTGTGTGTTTCGAAGCCCTCGTATGAGTTTGTGGGTCAGATCATTCACAATGAACACAATGAATGATCCAGGTCCAGTGAGTATGAATGCCGTCGTGTTCTTAATTATATTAAACTTCATGCGTTCTGGACCAGGAGTTCTGGACCAAGTGAAGGCTGTCGAAATTGCAACTAGGAGCGACCGGAGGATATACGTATCTGAAGGCCTTCTAGGCGAGGATGCCGCTACATAATATCCACAGTGGTAATGGCCACCATCTGATTAAGGCCCACGGCCAGGTGCAGATGTAAACCTTATCACGTTATATCAACCAAGTGGTTTGATCCACCACCAGGTTATGGCTTACATAGCTAGGTACTGATGTAAATCTTATCACGCATGTACCTTATATATGTAAGCGTATTAATGGTGAAGTTCTTATGAATGTTAAATACTCGTATTTTTTTTTATGTTGTTAATGTAGGCCGCTACAATAAGTTTGAACAAATTAAAATGCTTAAAGCAGACTCCAAATGCCTGAATATTTTGTGCATTGAATAATGAAGTAAGACCCCTGTTCCAGTTTCATTAGTTTTTAGATCAAGAGGTAAATATAAATAGAAGCAGTTCGATGGCTATAGTATTGCGACGTCTAACGTAAAAAAATCCTTGGACCATTGTAAGATTAACTTAAGTGAAGCCATTTGCCAACGATGTTTTCATCAACATCAAAGCCTAGCCACTTCCTAAGCTCTACTCCACTATCTTTTTTAATTTTGTTGGTATTTTCGTGATTTCGTTGTGAGTGATGTTATAGTCTTCTTTTGAATTAAAGCAAATTATATTATTAATTCGCTTCTTTTTCAACAGTACCATACCTACCATTTATTTTATTACAGGTGTTGGTGAGATGTATGGGATATATCGTGTGGATGAGTTTTACTGTTTAATTAATAATTTCGTAAGGATATAACAATCTTAGTGAAAACAATTTGTTGTTTGTAAATACTTCCTAAACATAAAAACAATTTACTTCCTTCTTTATTAACAGCAATCCATTATATTTTTTTTACTTAAGCAACTGTTAATATGTTTATATATATTTCTAAAAATTTTCTTTATTTATTTTTGTATGTACAACAAATACCATTTAAGGAACTGTTTTGTATTACTAAATATTTCTATATTTTCCTTGCTTTAAATCTCACATTCAGGATTTTTGTTTCACAATTGAAAATATTTTTCTGTTACTACCTGTTTAGTGCCTTCAAATTCAAAGATATTTATAACAGATTTTTATATTTACTGTTCAAAAACATCTTTGGTAACACAAGAAAACTGTAAATTATATAAATCCAATAATTTTTCTTTTCGTTCCTTTAATGTCTTGAATGTTTTTTAAGGAAGAACATTTTTATTACCATTTCAGCAAATTCGTAAATTGAGAAATATATCTCGTTTTTTTGTTTTTATTTATTACTCTTTTGAGAAATATTGATGGTTTGTCTCTAAAGCATTTGACTTTTTGATAATTTATTATTTTAAACATGGAATTGATTTGTTTGCAGTATATTTTTTTAAAAAACATATTTTACAATAAGACTTAACTTAAATAAAATAAATTGGTTTTATTATTTGTTTAGAATTGTATTTTAAATATGATTAAGTTTTCTTATAATGTTTTTAAGGTGGAGTAATTCCTTAATACTTTGTTGGTTTTTTTACATTTAATCTACCAGACTGTAATGCAGGAGTATATTTTCTTCGGGTATCAAAGAGGCTTAAAATGATTTTTGATATCTTGTTACCGCACCGAATCAGTTTTTTGAAACCTTCGTTAAGAGCTTCGATATTGGGTCTAGAAATTGTTTTACTGGATGCTCAGAGTGCCTAGTATTTTAAAGTAAATTATTTTTTTTTATTTATTTTTAACAACTGTTTTTACCTTTTTTTTCTGAACTTGTACTATTAACCGATAGAATTATATGCGTTGAAATCAAAATACGTAATCGAAAAATGGTTAAGATTCTTTGATTCCTCCTAAGTCTGAGCAATATGTATGCATTAGTCACAACGCCTGAGATTCAATATTTGTTCTCGGCAATTTTAATTTACTGTCTATTATATGGAATCAGCAACTTGATATTTCGTATTTGGTCATAGTAAAAACAAACACTTGGTTTGATGAATTTTTTAATGACCTCTCTGATCTCTGTCTTTTCCTTACAAATGTTATCTACAATGGTCATTCTATTTTCTTGGATTTAGTGTTTAGTAATGATCCAGAACAATTTCAAACAGTAAGTCTGAAGAATGTTATCATCCAACACTTAAAATAAGTTGTTATAATTAAATTAGTACTGATTTGAACGGTGATGCTATTAATAAAACCAATTTCTATAAAAATGCCAAAAATAACATATTAATAGGTATCTTACTGAATACGAACTGGCCATTTTGTGTTACCTAATTCAATTGATTATTCCAGATCTATTGATTCAGTAGCCAAGAAATTTTACTGGGCCATAAAAACTGCAATATACAAAAAAAAAAGAAAAACCTGAACCTCCGTGGAGTATAAAGCAGTTAACTAAACTCAAGAATAAAAAGAACAAGTGCCGTGAGATATACAAAAAATCTTCGCCACTTGCTGATTACGGCTACCATTCTATCTGGCGCACTGAATAGAATAACTTCACTTTTTATTGTACCATGATTATTTATACAGAAACAAATGAGGTTTTAAACATAAATTCTAAAGCAAAACCTAAAGAATTTCCGTTAGATATGAACTTAGCTAATTCTGACTCGAAGGCTAATGCTGCTATTAGTAACTTATTTGCCGATTTTTTTGTCTCAAGATATTCAGAAGCAATACACGTGAATATGGATATTATGCTGAAAGCTTATTAACCCCATTGGCAGCTTTGTATAATGTTTGTGTAACATGAATATTTTCGTAAATTATGGAAAGAAACACATATTCTTTCCTTTGTTAAATTTAGTAGCTAGTTCGACATTAAAAATCACAGAAGAATTGCAAAGCGAAACAAATTCCAAAGCTCTTCGAACAACTTTTCATGGATTATTCCGGCCATCATACGTCCTTAGTTTTGTGGTGTTATCAACATGGTTTCCGTAAAAACTGTTCAACTATTGCCAACCTATGCAATTATTTTATTAAAAGATCAGAGTTTTGCCAAAGGTTAGCAAACTGATGCTGTTTATATGGATTCTAGTAAATCATTCGGTAAAGTTAATCATGAACTTCTTTTGTGTATACGGATTTCACCATATCTGTTTGATCGGCAACAACGTGTCCTGTTTAAAAGCAACAACTCGAAAGACATCTCAGTTTTATTTGGAGTATACTAAGGCAGTCAGCTTGTGCCAATTTTAATTAATTTTATTTTTTCTTTTTATTAAAGATCTCCCAAACGTTATCCAATTCTCCAACATTCTGCTGTACGCAAGTGATATTAAAGTTTTCTTCAGTTACGTTAATCTGTCGGATCAATCATTAGTTGAATCTGACTTGAATAGTCATCAAAGTTATTGCAAAATATATACATTAAACCCACTGAAATGCAAGTGTATTTCTTTCTCGAGAGAAAAAACTGTATTATACTATTTTTTAAGGAAACATCAGTTGCAATTGGTGGATAGTATTTTTGATTTGGGAATTTTAATGGACCACTAAATTAAATTTTTTATCTCATATTCACGTGAGCTTTAATACGACTAGAGTAGTGTAGTTGTTTTCATTAAGAAGTGTGCTAAAGAGATCACTGGCCCGTACAAACAAAACATACACATGACTTGTGAGACCAACTTTAGAATATGACTCGTTAGTATGGAGCCCACAATACAATGTGCCTAGTAACCATGCTAAATCGGTTGAAAAAGAATGTCTAATTTTCTGCTTAAGAGGTTTAACATGGCAGTTTGGAGTTCATTGTACATCGTATCGTTGCAGGCTGAGATTAATGAGATTGCCAACGCAAAGCAATGATTGATGTATCTTTTGCAATTAGTTTAATTAAAGGAAAAATTGCAGCCGAATTGTTAATTTCTAATGTTCCACTTTGTTCAACTCGATATCAGCCACTGTTCTTATAATTTTTCCGAAAAATTTATTCACGTGCGGCTTCAATTCCAAGAATTTTTAAAGATTTCAATAGTCTACATAATTTTATTGATTATTTTCTATAATTAGATGTTGTAAAGTGTAAAATAATAATTTATTTGAACGAACTTGTAGTTTAAAGTAAAAGTTTTAAAATCATTAAGTAAAAGGAAAACATTTAAGACTAACTGAATAAATAAAAAATATAATTCTCAAATACTCAAATCACATTTCACGAATTAAATAAATACTTACGTTATCTATGTATCTATATATATATATATATATATATATATATATATATATATATATATATATATATATATATATATAAATGAAATAGTCCACGTATGTAATGTAATGGCGTGGGAACGGCTAGAGCGATTTGGCTGATTTTTTTTTATCCATTCGAAATTTTCAGCAGATGGTTTGTATCAAAAAAAAATTATAAAATTTTCCAGAAAACTTATAAAATTCACTTACTCTTGCTTTTGTTGTTGTAAACACAAATAAGTTATTCACGACTCGACATGTTCGTTTAGGTTTGACGATGCTATGTGTTTGTAAGTTGAGCATATATCCTTTAAATTTTACTGTTTATACAAGTTTTTATACGTGCAAACACACTTATACATTCTTAGCATACACAACAAATCAAATAAAAAAAAAAAACAAAACAAAAAGAAAATAAAATAAAAGACCAAATAAACAGAGGCAACATCTTCAACTTCGGCCAAACCGAAAATTCTTCCAACTTGTCAACAGTCATGCTTATATTTTTAATTTTTTTTTGTTTGAAGATAGCTGCCAGATTTTTTGGAGATAATACCGTGACAATTTTGGGGAAAAATGTTCCATCAAGTTATGTTGTTCAAAGCAATTGTAAGATATTGGCAGTGGAAAAATACTGACTGACTTAAAAACAGGCCAGGTTTTTGTCAATTCACAACGTCTACGAATTAATTGCAAAAGTTTTCCCCCATATTGCTGAAAATTACAGCGATTACCTTTGGTTTTTTTTTAAAGAGAAGTAGCCCTTCAGGCAACAAAGCCTATTTAGTCAAGTACTGTGCTACATGCTTTAGGAAAGGGATAGAGAAGAGATGAAACAGGTGGTGAAAGTAGTAGTGCCGTACAGCACAGCGACCAGTGACTATGCCTTTATCGCTGAGCAGCCCAACCGATAGTCAATTTTTATTTTTGTAGTGAAAAAACCAAGGTATTCGTTGGGAATCGAACCCACAATCCCCATACTGACAAGCTAGTATACTATCTACTAGCCTACAGGGTTAAGTGAAAGAGCCATTTTAGCTGCAAAAAACAAATACGTTGTTTAAATAAATTTAAAAATTCAAAGCTTAATTTATGGGGAATTGTATTCATATAAATCGATTGATTCCATTATCGATCCTGATAATATTGGTAACTACCCCATAAAGTACCTGAATGCACTGAATTTACCGGGAATGCCACCATATAACTTGCAGCTTAACGTTGGAGCGGTAATAGTCATGTTACATAACCTGAAACAGTCAATATTATGCGATAATACTAGATTGATTATTAAAACGCTGATGGCAAAAACTTAGCAATAATAATTATAGGAAAGTATGGAGGTGAAGAGCTGCTTATTCCATGTATACCTATCATACCAAGTGATTTACCATTTAAGTTTAAACGTGTCCAATTTCTCGTTCGCCTGACATTCGCAATGACGATTAATAAATACCAAGGACAATCGCCAAAAGTGTGTGGGTTAAACCTAGAATCGCAATGTTTTTCCCACGGGCAATTTTATGTTGCCTGCTCGACACTTGGTAAACCGTCAGCACTGTTTATTTTCTCTCCCAATAGAAAAAATAATACTCTTTACTATCAAGCTTTAAAATGAACTGTATGTTTACCTTTTTTGTTTGTTTTTTTTTTGTATGAATTACCTTAAGAACCATTTAAACAATAAATTGAGAAAAATTTGTGCCGTTTCTTCTTTCCACCAAAATTTTTTTTTCTTCTTCATATGAAATATTAATCATTAGCAAATAGCTGCCGAGCGAAGCTAGTTTAAAATATTGTGCAGATATTTTACTTGTATGTTTTGAATAAATAAGAATCTAGCTGCTGCAGGTTACTAAGTATAAATATCCATTGCTTAAAGCTCCTCGCCAGCCTAAAATAACTGAATATAAACGATAATGTAGTAGATAATGTAGTCAAAACAACCCTCGTTGAATAAATTATATTTTATTTTGTAATTTATCATTTATTAAATCAACGTTTTTCATTTAATTGAATTTATTATAAATTTTAATTTCTATCAATAAAACGAAGTATTTTTCTATTTAAAAATTTCTATTGATACATCTATCACTGTGTCTGTGTCTAAATGGAATACATACATATGTAATTTTATTAATAATTTATAGAAATAATAATTAAAAAAAAGAATATTTTTATTTTGTTTTTTTTTAATATTTGTGTTATTTTAAAACATATTTCCAAAACCCATACAAAACAATAAAAATATACCACAGAAATTATTTATTAAACAATTAATCATAAAATAAAATAAAATGAGAAATGTATGTGCAGCTACTTGACATCAATAGTTAAATATTTTGATTTTTTTTTCTTAAAAATCAATAAAATATAAATTTTATGTTTAATATTATCATTGTATAATAAAAGTATTTAGCATAAAGGTTAAATTATATACGATTGTAAGCTATTTATAGTTTAAAAGTTATAAATTGACACGGAAAAAATTAAGAGCTTTAAGCAATTTAAAAGCAAAAGGTGGAAAAGTTGTTTAATTTTTAATAATTTTATTTATTATTATTAATTTTTTATTATTTTAAAAGAATATAAGTAAAGAAAAGTGGCAATTGTAAGAAGTGTTTTTATAGAGGTATAGAAATTTTAATTTGAATAAACCAAAGATGAATTTTTTAAAATGGCATGAAATTGTCTTAATTCGAAAGTTAATCTTCTGGCATTAAAATTTAAGTATGGCTTTCTGGTTTATAACCGCTATAGCTGGATCAGATGTAACCTAATCTGGAGTTCTCAGGTTTGATGAAAATTTTTAAAATTTGTAGTCGTATATTGTTCTCCAAATAGACAATCGTTTCGGGCTTATTGGTGTAGGCTGGCTGCATCATATGTCCTCACAGAAAATAGTCTAGTCGGCGTTCTATCTCACATTCTTAAAAGCCAATTCACGGTTAACAGACATGACTACATGCGGTTATTAAAACTTTCTTTCAATAATTAATTTGTGGCATGGGCTGTGTGACATTTTTCACCATTATGTTTAAACCGCAGCTTTTGTACACCATTGTTGTTCAAGTTATGAACGAAAGAGTCCATAAACAAACCAAAAAGTTAATTTTTCTAAATTTAGCGATGGAAAAACGCACTCTAGAGGATTATCATAATTCTAAAATCAGCAGTTTTGTTTACTTATGAATCATATTAAACAAATGTGAGCCTTAACGCTAAATAAAATTCGCTTATGAAGAAAATCTGGATAAAAAGAGCCTGGAAATGCGTCGATCTATTCATGTTGAAATTCTAAACCAAATAAAACATAAATACTGAAAATTAGCCCCGCATAAACTGCCAGATGACGGCCATTCTACCTTAAGGTGTAGATACGACCTTAATAAACTAATACTGACTTATCAGTACAATTTAGAACATGGCTTGAGAATGATGTCTTCTCATCGAAAGCGCTTGCCATTCATGTCGAACAAACAGACAGCAAAGACAGAAAGAAATTACAACAGTGAACGTAAATCACTTGACGGCTAACGAAGTGGCCGCCTCTATTCAAAACATGCGATATCATTGCCAAATCTAAAATTATTTTCTAGATTGTCGACAACAAAATTTATGGATCACAAATATTGAAATTAAAAATTCAATTAATGCGAATCACATAAACAGTGTGTTAGTAGATTGTTTGAGAATTATATCACGAAAAGTTTTTTATACAAAAACATTTTGTATATTCAAAAGTTTTGTACATGACATTACTATTTGAAAATACCGCGGCTTTTAAGTTACTTTTCCGATTACTGTTCTCACGCATAATAAGAGGCAAAGAAAGGCGTAAATTTTTGTTTGCTTAATACTATAAATCACTGAAGTCACATAGTCCCATACAAGGTAATTGAAAGGTATCAAAACATGCGCCAATTCGTAAGTACATTTCAAGAAATGAACATATTGCTTAGCGTTATTTTTAACAAGTAAATAATTGTACTCGCAGTATGATATGTAGCTCTATCGTGGCTATCGAGGCTATCGAGGCTTTGTAAAAAATCTATTCACTTATGCTGCTACCATAACAAAAGTATCAACCGGTTTAATTTTTAAATTTAATGGACCTTATGGGATCTGTTATAGATATTAAAAATAGCTCGTTTGGCAAAGAATCAGCCACACCACTCGACGCACTTGTGCAATAAATTGATTAATACAATTGATGACTGTATTTATAAATTTTACATAACCCTGTTCAAGCGTAAGTGTTATATTATTGTCAGGAATTAATTTGTTAGCTTCTACTGATAATAAATGTCAAAAGCTCAATTAGCAGTTAACACTTTCGTAAATTCTATTAGGCTTAAAATACAAATATTATAAATTGAAAGGTATTAAAATCAATTAGGCGATTTATAAAATCGAAGGCATAAAAATGAAAAAAAGATGGTGGTACGGTGCACACTAGGAATTCTTGTATGGAGGTGAGGAAAAAAATATATTTATCACAAAATGTAGTGATTTCATTACAAATTTAGTTTTATTTATATAGTAATACACAAAAGTAATCAAAATAAAGAGTGTTAGAGAAATGTAAATCGTTACCTGCAATGTAAAAAGCCATAACGAACAAATAATTTAAATGTTTTTTTTTAATTTTTAATTTATTATTTATTTGAAATCTATTTTTAATTTATTATTCTAAAAGAGCCTTTACTTCGTCGCTTATAACACTATGCTTTTTCTGGCTAAATGAAGTCGTCAAATGTGAAATCATGGGATCTGATGTAACCATCATTCGGTGCATAATATCTTCGTTCGTGGCAATTCGACTGCATTTTCTGGAGCGTCTAAGGTGATATTTTTTATAGTCTTTGTTACGACTGTCCTGAGCCTCTTCGGATAATAGGCCTACAGGAAAAATACACTTTTCCATTATATCTTTTCCATGAATCAGAATTTTATGAAGTGTAGGTAGCATATTGCTGTTGTTTCTGTTACTGATTGTGCTGTCTTGCCGTCAATCATTGTAAAATATAATTCATGTTTTACTTTAATTTACGATTATTTACTGTTAACTCAAATTCTTTTAGTTGAGATATCTCCTCATCGACTCTTCGCTTTTCTTCTCGTATAACTTGAGGTGTCTCTTTAACGTATGCAAACTGTAGTGTTATACAATACTGTGTGGAAGAAGATTTATTGTTGTTCCATACTAATTTATTTATGTCATCACTTAATGATAATTTAAGGGATACAACTGATGTCATATATAAATGAGAGTCAGAAATTTAATCATTTGAAAATCTCTGTTGGTATGCGCATTGACTAGATGCCCCATCACATCCCCATAGTACATTGTTAGATTTCCGCTTTCAATTTTATTTATTTCCTTTGCTGACTTGGTCTCTAGGATTCTTTAAGCAGTATGATCCAACAGATTTTGCAGAGGTACACTGCCTGAACTTTCAGTAATAGCAATTCCTTGCGGATAACTGTTAGTTTTTTCTTTTGTGAGATCTTTGTATGGTACGATTTGGTATTTTGTACCCTTCATTTTCTAACCAATGCATTAGATACTCGTATTTTTCTTTTGTAAGTTCAAGCTTTGTAAACATCCACAAAGTTTTTAATGTACAAATTTTTTTAATTCATACCTTTACTTAATTGTGCATAAAAGCGAAACGCGTCCATCGTTTTTCATGAGTTATGTCTCATTTTGTTCATAGGTTATACGACTTTACGTGAAAGTAATAGGACTTGACTTTTTTTACCGTTTTGGATTTTTTATGAAATAAAAAAACAAAAATTAACTTTTTAGGCAAAAAATATTTTTGTTCTTCATACATTTATTTATAACTTCGAAACTATTGCTTTTGTAGCGAAACTAAACAGATGAAAGTACTTATAATTCATTATTTTTGTAAATTTGTTTAAGTAAAATCCGACTAGTGGTTCTTGAGTTATGTTAAACAAAATGGCCTTATCAGAATTGAGTCGCGAATCAATCAGCTGAAAAATGTTGTACTGTGTAGTGCAACAAATTAAGTGGTGGCACCTGGTGGCACTTGAAATTGATTAAAAATGTAAAAACAGATTTCCAACTGTGGGAAGGTATGGCTAAAATTGCAGGTACAAATGTTTAAAGAAAAAAGGGATTTTTTTTATATGTTCATAAAAATAAACAAACAAAAAAAACTTAAGTCTCTGCAGAGTCTATTTTTTTAAATTTTAGTATACTGCAATATTCTACTTTAAACTAAAAAAATAAAAAGAAAAACATTAGCTCACATAATAAAATAATATTCGTTTTGAAATTCTTAGGTTTAAATTAAGTTGGTAGTACTGAGTTGAGACGGCTATAAAAAAAATAGCAGTCAGATCGGAGTAATTCTTTTTGATTTGATTGTACCATTTACTCTAAAATTTCAAAATATCATTGCATATTGCATGAAGAGTATGTTGACAATTTGACTTTTTTCGGCGAAATCCGCCGTGTGCGATGGTCTAAATTATTTCAGAAAGAATAATATGACGTTGATATGTTTAATAAAATTTTATTTTTTTAAGTGGTATTTTTAACATTATTTTAAGTTATACTGTTATAATTCTTCGACAATAAAATAATTCTAAATATTTCCAGAAGATGCTCAAAAGAAAGAAATGTATACCAATGTATAATACATCAATAATTCCTAACAAATTAGAATAGACTTAATTTATGTCTGCAGTTGTACATGCTTCCTTTTATTTACTTTCACAATTTATGCCGTGTTCCAATTTATTTCGAATTTTATTTTGTAAGTACGTTTTCTTATTTCATGGGTTATTTTTTGTATATTGATGCGATTATTTGCTGTAAAGTTAAAGTAAATTGTATAAGTTTTCTAAACTAACTTCAATATCAATTGGAAAAATTTGTTGCAATAAATTTGAATTTAAATTTACCTTTTGAAAGTATATTTGTTAAAATATAGGAATAAATATTAAAAAATTTACGCAAACAATTTTTCGCACCAGAGTGAGTTCACGTGTTTATTTCATCATGAATAAACTTGCAACTTACCGCCACATTAATTTCTACATACAGCTGTTTTCAAGTTATCGTCAGTATTACATTTGAAATGAAAGTACATTCAGTGTAAAAAATTATTTAAGGTAAATCAAACCTGAAGTAGCAAAATATTAAAACAGAATCACAACTGCTATGTAATTCGTATACTGGTTGTTACTTTACTGTATGTAATTATTTTATTTTTAATTTTAAAACATATAAAAATAAAATATTAAAAGTACCCGCAGGTCATACAAAGTCCCTTCAGAATTAAAAGTATGTCACTGGAACAGCGTCCTTTGTAAAAGCAAGGAAAAAATGTATGAGTAATTAAATATAAATTGCATTTATTGTTAAACCGATGGTTAGCAGACAGCAAAAACGAACGTATGTGATGCAATTGGTAAAGAAAATAACGACATTGTTTTAATCAAAATTATAGCAATTAATTATGAGTCATTCGCCGTGTTAAAAGTTTGTAAAATTTATTAGTTAAATAAACGATATTTACCAAACACAGAATCTTAGATGCCGAGCATTCTGAGGGAACAGGAAATTGCTGCTTTACATTTTTAAAAATTAAATAATATTGTTACCAAGATAATTTATTAAGTTAAAAAAAAAAAAAATAATTATCAATAAAAAGTAAACGAAACACCCTACTACAAATTTTATAAGTTGAGTAGTTTTCTAAGAAATCTTATACAAGCAAGACAACAACAGAAAACAAAAACAACTAACACAGAATAAAACATTTGCTAAAAGAGTAAGGGATACTGCTAGTTCTTCAACTGTGACTCTTTCGAGCTCGAACGGTTAAAAAGGTTTTAGCAAATCTCAACAAGTCTCCTGGGCCGGTCCTGAAACAGTGCTCTTCGACGCTAACGGGTCCATTAGCAACCCTTCTCAGCATATTGTATCATGCCGGTGAATTTTCCAAGTGTTGGAAGTTTGCTAATGTAACGTGAATCCCCAAAAATCATGAGGTTAACAACCCTGGAAACTACTACCCAATTGCAATTTGTTCTGCACTTTCTAATGTAATGGAAAATATGATCAATTTTCATCTTGTAAGGTACTTGGAGTCCAACAGTTTACTTAGCAACCGTCAGTATGGGGCACTCTACGGGCGACTTTCTGACTTTTCTATCGGAACCATGATATTTCTAAGGCGTTTAATAGAGTGTGGCAAGATGAACTACGATCAAAACTTGCTGCTTTTGGTGTTGGTAATAAATTTTTCAGATTTTTGTCGAGTTTTCTCAGGAATCGCACCATACTAGTTGTTATAGATGGGTGTTGTAAGGCATGTTTTTTTTCGACTCTATTTCTAATTTTTCTAAACGACCTTTTTTGTCAAACTTTTAACCCTATATACTCTTTCCCAGATGACAGCTCCATTTATCATTCGTATTCATTTGGTAAAATACCGCACCATTTGAAGGTAAGTTCTAAAATGTGAAACATGAATGATATGCTTAATCACGATCTCCGACCAGGGTCGTAAGAATAGAGTCGATTTTAATGCCCGTAAGGTGCCCCTGTAGGCTAGTAGGTAGTGTACTAGCTTTTAAAAAGGGGGTTGTGGGTTCGATTCCCAAAGAAGACCTTGATTTTTTTTCACTACGAAAATAAAAATTGACTGACGGTGGGGCTGCTCAGCGATGAAGGCATAGCCACTGGTCGCTGTGTTGTCTTATATACGGCAGTTAATTTCCGTAACTGTCCTTCTACTTTCACCGCCTGTTACATCCCTTTCCTAAAGAATGTAGCACGGTACTTGACTAAATAGGCATTGTTGCTGCCTGAATGCTACTTCTCTTGAAAAAAAAGACGCAATGTTGCATGCTTACGCATAGACCTGTTTTCGTAAATGGTGCTGCACCTGTTACTATGGATACTATAGGTATTACGGAATCGGAATTTCTTGATGTTATTGGCATAAAAATGCAGTGTGATGTTCCATCGACTTAGCACATTTTTCACGTTTCTAAAGAAGCTTTCATAAGCATAAAAATGCAGTGTGATGTTCCATCGACTTAGCACATTTTTCACGTTTCTAAAGAAGCTTTCAAGTACCTCTGTTTTCAAAAACAGTCTATCCCATCTTCGTACTATTTATACTACCTCTGTTCGTCCAAAAATGAAATACATCTCTCATGTGTGGGCCAGCGCCCCAAAATCTATTTTGCAGTTGCTCGACCGCGTACAGGAAAGGGATAAGAGACACATTGAGGACAGTAGGGTATCCAACTCTTCTGATTCCCTAGAGCATCGCCGCAATGTAGGTTGTATTTCATGTTTTATCGTTACTACAATGCAAGTGCTCTAACGAAATTAGGGAACTTATTACCGAAACTCGTACATTTTTTCGTGTGACTCGATTTTCGTTGAGAGCACATGCATTTGTGGTCAATTGGCTAGCGAATTGCACTACGCATTGCAGGAAAAATTCCTTTTTTAGCTGAACAGTTCGTACGTGGAATAAACTTCCTTCAGAAGTCTTTCCTGTCACTTTCAATATAGACAAATTCAAATCGTATGTCCACAAACACTACTCGCTCTTTCCTCCTTCCCACAACCTAGTTTCCTAGTTCTAGTACAACGCATTGCATGAGTAGGGTGATGTCCTGAGTAATAGAAAAAATAAATAAACACACAGCCAAGCAAGCGCCTAAACTGTATGCTAATAACAACAACAACTTGGGCTGATGTTAAAGTAGAATATTCTTGTGAGTGCGAGAAACCCTTAAAACATCTATATAAGCACCACCTGCTGGACAAATTAACTAATTCAAGTTGAGTCACCAGTGAGTATTTATTTTATGTTTATTGAAAGTAAATAAATCGTTTAACTCAATTTAAAACTCTAAAGAATTGTATTATTATTTTGCAATAAATGAACTGAAAATAACAGAACGTCTTATAAGAAGGTATAAATATAACAATATGAATATATGAAATGCAAAAATTGAGTTTTATTCTAGACGCTTTGATTCTGCAATGAACTTTAGACAAACTTGAGTACATATTCGCGAGATTGGGATTGGTAGAAGAGAGTGCTCAAGCAGTGGTCAAGTTGATGTTGAAGTATTTAATAGAGCTTTCACAAATATAACTTAACAACTATTAGATAATACTTTCTTGTATAACGCAATATGAAGTCTATTTAAGCTTAAATTTGATCAAGCTGAATGGGCAGCGCTCTTATTATTAACACCCCAAATTTGTAAATATATTGTTGCCTGTAATCTTTCCATATGTAAGAAATTTGTTTAACGCTTTTTTAAAGTGTAGCACTTTTCCGTTGAAGTGAAAGTGTACCAAAACTGTGCCAATTCCTAAAAATTACTCGAAATTTGAGCCAATTGCAATTTGTGCTTTTTATCCAAGGCTTTTGAAAAATCTCTTTACAACCAAATGTCATGTTATATTGAAAATAACACTTTGTGACGGCTGTGTTTCTATTCTATGGGCTGTAACTGAGAACATTGATGTAAACTTGATGAAGGAAAAATTAATTTCCTGGTACTTCTTGCTAACTCTAAGGGCTTTGATACGGTTCATTATGACACTCTCTATATTAAAGTTTGACACTTTTTTAACTTCTGTTTTACTTCCACATGACCACTATCTTCAAATCTCTGTAGTCGTTCGCAGTATGTGTTGTCAAACAATCTTCAATCTGCGTTGTTACATTTATCTAGGGGAGTGTCTCAAGAATCAATCCTTGGACCAGTACTTTTTCCTATTTATACTAATGGTTTAACTAAGAGCAGCTATATTAGAGCAGTCCAGTCATCTCCATTGCTGAAAATATTTCAAGACTGAATGAGGAATTGTAATTTATTACTGGGCAGCTGCCTATTAATTATTTAAACCCTCATAAGTCAAAGTGTTTTATAATTCGTAAGAAAACTTTTAATACTATTACCGTTTTTGATTATTTAATAAATGAAGAAAAATAATTATTGAAAATGCTGCCAAAAACCTCTGAATAATAAACAATAACAGTCTTACTTGGATAAACCATGTTAACTAACTTGTGGATTGGGCTTACACTAGGTTGAGGTATCTTTGATCGTCGCATCACTATACACTTTTTAATATAAGATAACTTCTTGCAAAACCTTATCTTGTTCCTGGGCTAATCTTTGGTTGTAACCTTTTTGCAGAATGTTACTCTGCTCTTTATTTTTGCTATAAAGACACCCTTGTTTTTTTTAAACTAAAAATTAAATTTTTTAAAGTTATTTTTATGATTTCGTGATCTTTGGCCCAATTCAAAATACAAAATTATACTAAACTTTATATTAACAATTTCGCATAACTCTTGTCGCTGTTGTGGTTGCAGTAAGACAGCTCATTATATTTTAACGAGGAGCAAATTCTGGATTACTTGAATGGAAGACACAAGGACATAAAATTTACAATGGAAAAGGAAGAGGAGGGGAGAATTAATTATCTGGACCTAACGATCAAGAGGAACATAATCTCGAACAGAATCGAATATGAAATATACAGGAAACCAACAGCAACGGACACAATAATACACAACTCATCAAATCATCCCCAGCAACACAAAAACGCAGCAATCAGGCAGTTAATAACAAGACTCGAGAGAACACCACTAACACGGCAAATGTATATGAAGGATATGGAAACAATATACACCATAGCGGAAAACAACGGATACAAAAAGCGCCTCGTAGATAACATCAAGAAACAAATTGGAACGAACAAAGAACAGGAGAAGGAAGGAAAAAAATGGGCTACATTAACATATATGGGAAAATCAACGTACAAACTGACGAAATTCTTTGGAAAACACAACATCAATACCGCATTCAGAACAAGAAACAACCTAGGCAGAATACTACGGAATAAAACAACCGAGGCAAATATACTAGACAAACAAGGAGTGTACAAATTAACTTGTACATGCCATTATAGCTACATCGGGCAAACAGGACGAAAAATTAAGACCAGATTTAGGGAACACATTAGAGACTATAACAAAAAACTACGAGAACCAAAATCGACTCCAGAATCAAACTTCGCGAACCATATATTTAATAACAAATGTACTACAGGATATATTAAGACAACGGTTAAACTGCTTCACATACAGCACAAAGAAAGGAGACTAAATGTATTGGAAAACATGGAAATATACAAACAAAAAACATTTGACGGACGAATAATAAATGAGCAAATAAACACTGACTCGGACACAATATTTGAACCGTTGAAACATTTTTACAGGAAAACAAACACTACACCAGCACAAAAACGTTACGCAGGTGCACAAAACCAAGGCAATAAAGAACATCATAAACGTACAATTACAGATTATTATCTCACATAAAAGAGGAAAAAAGAAAAAAACCCAATGGGTCCACGCATAACAAAAACGGACAACAAGCATGATCGTAAAAGAATTTAGGTAGGAAAGAAGACGAATGAAAAAGGGAGCGACAAATTAGGTAAAAAGAGACAAACAAAAAAGGAGAGAGAGATGTAGGCAAAAAAGACAGAAAGGGACGAACGCAATAACATGAAGGGAGACACAAACTATATAAACACAACTGACAATAGAACGCAACTAGTACGAAAAGAACACTGAAGATGGCAAACAGCCGAAACCGGTTTGTTCACAAACCAAATTTGACGAGGGTCGACGGAAAACCGTACCCAAACATTATATTTTATGTACGAAACGTATTTAAATGTCAAAAAAAAACTTATTTCACTTTACTGATGAATTATTGGGCTGCATTACTGTTAAAATTGTGATTAAATACTTATTTAAAAATTATTAAAATATTTTAACTAATGAAAATTCTATTTTCCTTTCCAGCAAATGGTAAGTTGGCTCATATGTGATTATATCATTTATGTTTGACAGATCTTCTAGAATTAACACACACAACTAATTTCTTAATCTAAGACCTCTAATGTTCTTGTTAAAAAATTCTTTTTTAGGTTTTAAATTTATTTATTATTTAATCAAAGTTTTTAACTACTTTTATAAGGTGCGTTATCATCAATTTAAAAACAAAAACATTTGAACATAAGCACGTAATTTTTGCTTCCAGACAAAGAAAAGAATCATTCATTCAATACTAGAATAAAATAGAAGAATGAAAGCAAATTTGCAACATTATTTTATTTTTTAACTTGTGAAACTATGGGGAATAACTGTACGAAAAAGTCAAACTAACTTACACGTGCTATCTTATATAAAAGATATACTTTCATATTAATAAAGAAATTGTCACACACCCACATTTACATTGTCGTGTAAATAATCATCTTATATTCAGTCATATATACTTGAACACTTGCTACTATAGTTTCAATACAGTTGTTATTCAAGGTAAACTTTAAGCTTTAATAGTTTCATTTGTATTTCTCTAAGTCTATATTTAAGTGTGTGCGGCTCTGTGTGTCCCTATTTATGCAGGAAGTTAGAGAGAGACAGAGAGAGGGAGAGAAAGAAATTAAATAACACAGCAAGGGAAAACAAAATAGAACGAAAACATTTTTCATAAATTTGCAAATTTGAATTTTACACTGAAAAATTGTCACCTTTGAACTCCAGCAATAAAATGATCGCGCTTTAAATAAGCAAAAAGATTCAAATGAGTTTTTAAGATATGGGGTGGTAACGCTATTTTTTTGTAGTAATCTACTTAATGTATTGACTAAAGAAATAATTTAGCTTTCTGAATGCTCTTATATAAATATATATTGGCTCAGGTTAGGGAAAACTGGAAAAATAGTACCAATTCATTTATTAGCAGCACTATTGTGATTAAATGAATAATTCAATTATATCCAAAAAGTATTTCTATATCAGCGAAGATATTGCTTATATGTTTCGAAAAGCTATGAGGCAAATATGATTTTAATAAATTTACCATAAAAAAGAATGTAAAAGTTACTTATTTTTAACATGGCGTATAGCACATTTGAATTAGCACACTGTTAGACATATTTGACAAGTCCCTAACAGCAGGTAGTCAATCCTGGTATCAAAAAAAAATATTTGATAATATAAAAGGTGTCTTGAAATTAATGATAGATCTAAAATTCAACCACTTGTCTATTACATAAATAATTTGGATAAATGAATTTAATAGGAAAGGAAACTTTACTAAAATATAAAAACAATAAGTATTATTGGCCTTTTTTCTTGCAAAACGATGCGGTACAGTTTTAATTTGATGGGCTTGCATTATTCCCGCAGCTTCATGTGCGAAATATAATTGGATCAAAATTTATCAAAAATGATGTTGAAAAAAACTGTTTTTGTTTTAATTGAGAGAGATACACGCCTGCTTTTAACACAACTATTTCCCAAGACATAGCAAGAAACATAACACATTATGTCAATTTGCAGTACGACAGTAAATTTTTGTACATCACTAACAACAAAAAGTTTCCTCATCGTCATCTAGACAATATCGAGCAAAACTTTGTACCACCGGCTCATATAAGAGATTTATATTCTACGATAAATCTAATAAAAAATTAGACATGATAATGCCTCAACTGCAGGAAAGCGGCAAGTTTATAGAGCGCTATATCATCTCATGGGCGCTATAATCAAACGTAACCACAGGACTCCGGCAAAGCGGCTGTAAAAAGGATTATTCCTGTGCTGGCGTATCCACCCAGTGTGGAAAAATGTTCGACAGGATTGTTAATCAAAATAACTTGTTTCCTTTTAGGAGTTATTAAATCCATTTGGAGAAATAGCTAAGCTGATCTGGTCGGATAAAAAATGTGTGCAATGTAGAAGGGGGAATTTAATTTTCACAAACTTTTTAAAGATTTTTTCAACCTTATTGCTCTGTAAGTCAGTGTTATGGAACAGAACTTTGCGCTAATCTTTAATTAATTTTGAGCTCTTTTTCGGCTGAGTTCAAAATTTAAAAACATTTCAATGTTTCAGGAAGCAAGATAAAAATCGGATAATGATATTAACTATTACCATACCCTGCCAAATCCTGTTAAATGTTTTAAAAATATTTATTATTTTTCCATAAGGACATTAGACGGGCATTTCCTGCTGATGCCGTTTTGACAATCTCTCAACAAGTAGGAAATTCGTAATATGGAGAATAAAGAACTTTATACAACTATAGGCAACATACATTTTTAAAACAGGAAAATATTAAAATAAAAATAGATGTGAGATAAAACTAATTTTTTTCTAATTTTTTAGGAATATAAATTCATCAATGAAAGCACTACAACAGATATATTGAACTAAAATTCCATCTTTATTATCATTTATCATTCATTTAGATTGTATTCTTCGCTACTCAACCAGTTCTTGCACTATATAAGTGGCTTTCTACTATTAGTAAGAGCTAATCATTCAAGTATGACAAAGGTTTCTGCTTAAGATTGAAAGACTAACGATTCCTCGAAAATTAATTATTCATTACTAAGTGCTTAGCAGTTTTCGCAGTAACATTTATTTTGTTTGACTTTATGTCATAGTTAAACTAGTTTTAATTCGTGCTTATGTGAATAATTATCTTAAGTTTTTTCGCTCACTTATGAATTTGTGCATCTACTTAACCTGCTGGCGTTCTCTGTTTTATCTTTTCATTTTGAACATTAGGCGTGTTCAGTTCCTAAATTGAGTCCAAGCTACAGATATCAATTGACAAGCTGGACTTATAACGAAGTGTTCAACAAGAATTTTATTTTCTAAAACGATATAAAACAAGAAATGTAGATTAAGTTGATTCAAATTTTTAATGCATTATGAAGGGAAAAGTTTTGCAATTATGAATGAAAAATGATATCTGGAAAATATCCACCATGATCGCACTGACAGATTCTTTCATCAAAGTTTTTAATCACTTTTTTTTAAAATGGCGGGCCAATTTCATTAACCACATCACGGATTTTGAGTATTAAGGCTGAAATCGCTTCGAGTGGCTCTGAAAACTCTGTACTAAACATAGCCCCACAAAAAAAATCTAGTGGTGTTAAATCACGCAATCTGGCTAGCCACTTAACTGCTGATTGTCGTAAAATTACGCGATCGGGAATTTTGATTTGTAAAAAATTGATCGTTTCATTGGCTGTCTGACATGTGGCACTGACCTGTTGTAACCGCATGTGAGTGAGTTCTTAGCAGCTCGCCATAGCGTGATCCATTGACCGTTACCGCATATTCAGCCACATCTTCGATAAAAACAGCACATAAACTCCTCCAGATCACACAGCACACCATGTAGTAACACGCTGAGCATGCAAAAGCTCGCTCTAGGATTTTCAGAAATCAAAATGGGCTTCGTCTATAAAAATAATTTATTCAGAAAAACCAGCCGGTTGTTCCTGAATGAATTGAGCGAATCTAAGTTGATGTGAATATCGGTTAACTTCAATTCACCAGTTGAATTTTGCAAGGCTTCAAAATTCGCCATGTAGTGTTTTTGGATACCCCCAATTGTCAAGATCCTCGAGAAGTTGATAAATTTGGATCTGCTTGAACGCTGTGGCTCATAGCTGTGATACTTGAACGACCCTGTCGAACACGCGTTGGTATTTACATATTTTGTAACGAGGCTGTCGATTCATATTTAACGACGAAATTCCTTATAGCGGTCTACGAAGGACGATTAGGTTATCTGAAAATGTCACGAATTTTTCGAAATGTAACTTTAACAGAGCCATCATTTTCATAGTGGATTTTAATTATATCATTGCGATTTTTGTGCGAATATTTAAAAAAATTAAATGTCAATACTATCACGTTATTGGTGTTGCCACAATTGAAAAACAAACTTCTTGTAAAAAAAAACCCGATATTATACATGCAATCTAAAAGAAGTATATTCCAGCGTCACTTTAGCCTTTAAAATTTATAGCCTTCAAGTTTCTTTCCGAATCAAAATGATTGTTTGGGGAAAAATATATCCATCTTAATTTGCAAAAGTTGGTTGAGCAGAAGAGGCTACTGGCACCTGGCTTTCGGCAGATATTTAAAGTGCTAAGATACAGTTTAAATTAATTTTTATTAATTTTATTTCGTAAAGAAATCAAACACAAAAACAGCTGTGTGATTTAATTGTCATCAATAGAGGGCGTTTCATAAAGACCTCTGAATCTTAGTCTGTAGCAAATGTTAGCTATTTTAAAATTTTGAATAACTTTAAAAATTTATTAAAATGCTTTAAATCCTCTTTTTACCACACTATGTTATTAGCTCTGAAGTTTTGCAGGTTTCTTTTCAGTTGTTATTACTATTTTTAAATTATGTAGAGCTCTATTTTCTATTTCTTTTTATTGTTTACAACTACAAAAGTCACGTCTCGCTTTAAAATTTTATGGTTGTTTCTTACCCCAAGATTTTCTTGCGACAACTAAAAACTTAATTTGTGAATGACTTCATGCGTACAAATATACATACATTAATTGCCGACAGCAATTGGAAATATTTACAATCAGGTTTATGATTATAACAAATTATTATTATTGTTTTATAATATTCATATCGTGCTAAGCCTTCTAACTCTACATTTTAAATTTCATAAAAGTTTTTCGATAAATTATTAAATAATAAAATATGGTTTTAATATAATAAAAATGCTAATCATTACTTTGCATAAGAAAATGGATTTTATTATAAATTTTTGCTTTTCCTAAATATTATTTCCTCATTTGCAACGGTTTAATTATATAAGCGTGCATACTTTAACTTTTTTTCTATTTAAATATTATAACAAATGTTGTTCTTCTTCTAGTTTTTCTTTGGTTTGCCTAAAAGATAAGAGCATGACAGCTAATTTTATGGTTTATTTAATTGGTGTGGGCTTGTCTTTTCTTTTTGTGAATAATAAACGCAAAACTTTTTCATTTTGAACTAAATTGTTTTTATGTTTTAATGTTTTTATTAATACATAATTTAAAAATTTAACAGTAACATTTAAAGCATCATTAAGCACACACACTCACGCGTCCACCTCTCTATATATATAAGGTTTTTCAACAAGAAGTTTGTTGTTCTATTATGGCAACACCAACAACATGACAAATTTTGCACGAAAATCGCATTAAAATAATTAAATTCCACAATGAAATTAGTTGTTCTATTAAGGTGACATTTCGAATAATACATGATGTTTTCGGACAACATAATCGTCCTTCTGAGAACGCTATTAAAAATTTGGTCGTTAAATTTGGGTCGACAAACTCGATACAAAATGTGCGAACACTAATGCGTGTTCGACCACGTCGTTTAACTGAAAACATCGCAGCCATGAGCCACTGATCCGAAGCAGATCCAAATTTGATAACTCCTTGACGTTCTCAACAATTGGAGTTATCTAAAGCCACCTAATGGCGAATTTTGCGTAAGGATTTGACTTTGAAGCGTTCCAAGGATCAACTGGTGTAGGAATTGAAGTCGACCGACCATTCACATCTCCGTAGATTCGCTCAATTTATTCAGGAACAATCGGCTGGATTTTCCGAAAAAATCATTTTTTTCACTTTTCTTACGCATTTGGGTTTCTGAAAATCCTAGAGCCATTATTGCTAAGCCTTTGCATATTCAGCTTGTCACTGTATAGTGCGCTATGTATTCTGGAGGCGTAACTAAGCTGTTTTCTTTTTTTTTTTTTGAAACGCGGTAACGGTCAATTGATTACTCTGTCGCAAGATGCTAACAAATAAATTTTTGCCTATTATTGACGTCGTGGATATCACTGAAATGTGATTTCAATAGGACGATGTCAAATGTCACACAGCCAATGAAACGATCAATTTATTGCAAATCGATTTTCCCAATCGCATAATTTCACGACAATCAGCAGTTAAGTGGCCAGCCAAAGCATTTGATTTAACATCACTGTGATATTTTTTGTGGCGCTAATTTAAGGACAGAGACTATACGAAGCCAATCGAATCGATTTCAGCCTTAAAACTCAAAATCCGGTAATATGATTAACGAATTAGGACCGATATTTTGCCAAAAAGTGATTAAAAACTTTAATGAAACAATCGACATCTGACAGCGTGCGGTGGTGGATATTTGCCAGATATAATTTTTCATTTCAAATTGCCGAACTTTTCTCTTCGTAATATAAAAATATTTTGAATTATCTCTAAATTTTTTGTTTCATTTTGTTTGAGAAACAAACTAATTGAAAAACCTTTTACGTTTGAGCAAAATATTAAAAACTGTTCTTTGTTTTAAACATAAAAGAAAATTTGCGCTAATTAACTTGAAGAGAAAACTTTTAATAAATAAAATAATTTTAATTGAATGTTATCCAAATTTTCCAAAACAAATGTTATTTACGTGATATTTTGATATTGCTTAACGCAAAATAATTTTGTAAATTTATTTTTTTTAAATTCACTTGAACAGAGCTGTTAATATATAATTTTAATACAATAATATAATATTAAAAGAAAATTAGTTTTAATTAACACGTAGAGAAAACTTTTATTTAAAAAAAATAAATAAAATTAAAATAATTAAAATAGTTTTAATTGAAAAACTATTATGCTTATAACCCATAACATATTATCCAAAACTTTCAACAAAATACAATTTGCATTTTAAATATATAATATATTATATTTTTTTAAGTATATTATTAAAATGCAAAATAATTTTATAGAACTTTACTAAAATGCAACGTGCACATGCAATGGAAAATAGAGACTGAATTTGAAAAGTGTTTTTGAGTTCGAAATGTTTGCTGTGTTTTTGCATAAAAGCGTTTTTGAGTTTTGTTGTCATTTTGCTGTGAAAACTCTCATTTAATCAGTTTGGCTTGAATGAATTTGTTATATAAAGTTTGAGATAAAATCCACTGATGGGCCTATATAAGCAGTAGTGAAATGGCTATATCTATATGCTTTCCATCGCAGTAATATATTTTTAAATATATTTTTTTAAAAAATAAATATTATAAAATATTTTTAAAGGAATGTGGGACAAATTAATGTAAATTAAATTAAAAATAATTCCAAAGAATAAGACTGTTTAATAAAATATTTCTTAATTCACTAGGAGGGAGGTATTGATATAAAAATTTCATATCATAATACAGATTTTTTAACGTTTTCATACACAGGTTTATTTGAAATTAAAAAAATGCAGCATTAGGTCTTCCAGATCATAAAACCAAATACCTTTGGTGCAGTTAACACGCTGGTGGTATCATGAGTTAAGACTTCTTAAAAATCAAGCCATAGCCCGCTCGATCGCGCTTGAAAACTTATACAAATCAAAAACTAGTGATTAATTTATTTCGCAAAATGGTATTCAAGGTAGAGCGATTTAGTAATTCTGGACTATCTGCTTTGGGGTTGCAAGATGTCACTGATTTATTTAGATAAGACAGTGGCCGAAATGGTCATAGGTTATGTAAAAGATCTGCTTTAGAGTTACAAGATGTCACTGGTTTATGCTGATAAGACAGTGGCCGAAATGGTCATATGTTATGTCAAATATCTGCTATGGAGCTACAAGTTTATGCTGATAAGATAGTCTTATGTTATGTCAAATATTAATGCTATATATAATATTGTGAAATAAAAATTCTTTTAATAAGAATTGTATTCCCTTCATTCTCTACAAATAAAAACTACATCAGATTTAAAAAATCACCATTTCCTTTTAACTTCCCTTCGTAGAGATGCAGACCATCAAAGGTCTTGCCTTTTCAATGATGCTATATTTGTCTCAAAAAATTAATAAAATATAACCCCTGATATATAATTGTTTAGTTAAGAACCCCTATAATCCTAGGCAATTACTATATTTTTTTAGTTTAAAAAAAGAAAATTTTTATACCATCCTTTATTTTCTTTCTTTCTTGGCATTGAATATCTTTCTTTGCAAAATAGTTTTTAATTTTTTCTAAAGATAGACTTTTTAATGTTTAATAACTGTAATTACCTTAATCTTCTTTTAAAGCAGTACAAATACTATAGAATGAGTCAAAATAAAAGAAACATAAAAGTTATCACACACATTAAACCATAAATGCCTTCATTTGAATACAATCATTATATTTGTCTTGAATATTGTAGTATGTGTTCTCTTTAACTATCGCCATAACGGAAACTGAAACTGAAATCAAAAGAAAAAGCAAAAAGCGGAAAGAATTATGAAAAAGCCAGATAAAACAGAGACAGTAAAAAAATGAAAATAAAACTATAGAGTAAAGTCACGCAATGTGTTTTAAAAATATAAAAAAAACAAATAAGATTTTTTATGTCTTTGCCATTATGCCAACAGAAATATGGTGACATTGATGGTTGCACTTAAATGAAACACAATTCCGCCCCATATACAACCACACACGCACACACTTTTGAAGAAATATGAAAGAATGAAAGCATTTTTATTTCTTTTTTATTATTTATTTCTCATTTAAATGAGTACCTATAATCGCTTGTTCTATACATTTACCTAGAGATAACGTAACATATCAGATATGTTATCTATCTATCTGTGAGGTTTTTATGTCACTTCATTTCATTTCGCTTCATTTTATTAATATTTTTACTTTTTATTTATATATTTTATTTTAAATTGAAATTTAAAATTTTTTTTTTATTTTTTAAAACGAAATAAAATAAACTATTTTGATTAAGATGATTAAATTTTTTATTGTATTGAGAAACCACATATCACTGATATCCAAGTCTTCAATAATAGCCCAAAATTGAGGTGTTAACATCTGGCGATAGCGTGATCCATTTACCGTTACCGCATTTCCAGCCTCATTTTATACTGTTCAACCCTACGGGATATAATTATTGCAAATAAAATCATATTAATTATTATTATTTTATTCTGTGAGTCATACCCGTTATCTTTAATTAAGGCATAGCTTTAAGCCCCACTAAAACACTATGTGTCTTTCACGAGTTTTATAAGCTGCCGAGTAACAAGATGAATGAAAATAGCATCAATACTTTCCATAGAACTTAAAAAGAAAACCATTTGAAATAAAGGCCCCATTATATTCAGTACTATTTCGAATATTTAATTTTCTTAGCATTTAGCGTTGCACTCTACTCGATAATACACTCCTCTTCTATTGGGTTTACACATTTAGATTTATTTTTTCTAACGGCCCACACTGGGGATTTTGCGGAAAAAAGTCAAATTGTCAACATACTCTTCTTGCAATGATATATTGAAAAATTTTAGACTAAATGGTACAATCGAATCAAAAAGAATTACTCCGATCTGACTGCTAGTCAGCCGTCTCAACTCAGTACTTGTATGTTTTACTGAACCAACTTAATTTAAACCTAAAATTTGAAAACCAATATTATTTAATTACGTGAACTGCCGCTTTTCTTTTTATTTTTTATTTAAAGTAGGTTATCTCAGTATACTAAAATTGAAAAAACTAAACTCTGCAGCGACTTAAGTTGTTTTTTGTGTGTTTATTTTTATGAACATATAAAAAAATCCCTTTTTTCTCCAAACATTTGGACCTGCAATTTTAGCTTTACTTTCCTGCAGTTGGAAATCACCGCCTCATGTCTCTTTTTACATTTTTAATCAATTTCAAGTGCCACCAGGTGCCACCTCTCAACTTGTTGCACTACACAGTACAACATTTTTCAGCTGACTGATTCGCGACTCAATTCTGATAAGGCCATTTTGTTTAACATAACTCAAGAACCACTAGTCGGATTTTACTTAAACAAATTTACAAAAATCAAGAATTGTAAGTACTTTCATCTGTTTATATAACGTTTTGCTACATAAGCAACAGTTTCGAAGTTATAAATAAATGTATGAAGAAAAAAAAAACATTTTTTGCGTAAAGAGTAAAGATTTTTTTTTAATTCATAAAAAATCCAAAACGGTAAAAAAAAGTGTCAAGTCCTATTACTTTCACGTAAAGTCGTATAACCTGTGAACAAAATGAGATATAACTCATGAAAATCGCTGAACGCGTTTCGCTTTTATGAACAATTAAGTAAAGGTATGAATTAAAAAAATTTGCCCGAGATATGCATGAGATATGTGACTCTTATTTATACATGACATCAGTTGTACCACTTAAATTATCAATAGGCGATGACATAAAAAACAACAATAAATCTTCTTCCGCACACTATTGTAGAACATTACAGTTTTTGCATACGTTAAAGAGACACCTGAAGTTATACGAGAAGAAAAGAGGAGTTGATGAGGAGCTATCTCAACTAAAATAATTTGAGTTAAGAGGGAATTATATTTTACAATGATTGACGGAAAGACAGTACAATCAGTAGTAGAAACACCAGCACCATCATCTTATTTTGTTAGTGGAGCCACAATATTCAAGATGAATAAAATCGAAGAAGTTCAAGCTATGCCCTTAAATGAACAAGCACTACAATTTGGTATGTCACTACTTCATGTGCGCATTAAGCGGATTGAGTTTCTTTTGCTTATAATATTGAATTTAAACGTGGGAGAGTCGACTCAAATACTCGTCCGATAAAAGAAGCCCAAAAATGTTTGATAAAGCGTGAACTTAAAGAGAAAATTGGAATACACGTTGATATTGTCAAGCAAGGCTCTGGTACGACAAATTCAGGAAATACGTCACGAAGAATCTTTGCTAATCCTGTTTTGATTTCCGGAATAACGGGTCTAGATGAAAATATAATCAAGAGGTTTTTAATAATTCTCGAAGCTATAACAATTGCCGAGGTAGTAGATCTAAAAAAATTTGGTACTTTTTGTTTGGAGACGGCAAAAGAGTTTGTTGCACTGTACAAGTGGTACAATATACCACCTACACTTCACAAAGTCTGATATATGGAAAAGATATAATTGAAAAGTGTATTTTTGCTGCAGGCCTACTATCCGAAGAGGCTCAGGATAGTCGTAACAAAGACTATAAAAAATATCGCCTTAGACACTTCAGAAATGCAGTCGAATTGCCACGAACGAAGATATTATGCACCGAATGATGGTAACATCAGATTCCATTATTTCCCAGAAAAAGCGTAGTGTTATAAGCGATGAAGTTAAGGCTCGTTTGCCTAGTATTTTAAAAGAGACGAAAGATTATCGAGGTTATAACAAATTTGTTTGGGTCTTGAAGCTAACGCTTCAGCCTTGAAGTTGAGGCACAGTAAGAAATTTTTATTGGCTGCATGGATATAACACCGTATCGCAAGAGTTTTCTATCATCAAATGATATTTCTCTGGCTGATGATTTCCTTGGTTGCCTTTTCGTTGCTATTTGACACACTGGCATCACTATCCGTAATAAGCGCTTCACAACTTCTCGTTTTAAGTTTCGATTTAATTAAAGAAATTAAACAAGTTAACTTTTTTTTCATCAACATTAAAGTTTAAAGGATTTTTAAAACAAATCAAAAATTTTGGAGGTTTAACTTTGTTGCCACTATTTCCTTTTGAATTAGGAAATAACAGCTCAGCCCCAGAGATTCCAAAATAATTGATAGTAAACTTTTGTTTTATCTGGTTTCAGCAAAAACAGATTTTATCTTGTTGATCGATATTTATTAACTAGAATGAAACAAAGGTGAGTTTTTTAAATTAATAGAAAATGTATTATTTTTTGTGGGGCTATGTTAAGGACCTATCAAATCAATTTTCGCTTTAAAACTCAAAATGCGTGTTGTGAAGTTAACTTGTTTAATTTCTTTAATTAAATCAAAACTTAAAACGAGAAGTTATGAAGCGCTTATTACGGATAGTGATGCAAGTGTGTCAAATACCAATGAAAAGGCAACCAAGGAAGTCATCAGCCAGAGAAATATCATTTGTTGATAGAAAACTCTTGCGATACGGTGTTATTTCCATGCAGCCAATAAAAATTTCTTACTGTGCCTCAACTTCAAGGCTGAAGCGTTAGCTTCAAGACCCAAACAAATTTGTTATAACCTCGATAATCTTTCGTCTCTTTTGAAATACTAGGCAATGAACAGGCCAACCCCAAGGCCGCATACTGGGGATTTTTGTATAAAGGTGAGGAAAAAAATATATTTGTCAAAAAATGTAGCGATTTCATCACAAATTTAGTTTTATTTGTACAGTAATACACAAAAGTAATCAAAATAAAGAAAGTTAGAGAAATGTCGATCGCTACCTGCAATGTAAAAAGCCATAACTAACAAAAAAATTTAAATGATTTTTTTTAATTTTTAATTTATTATTTCAAACGAGCCTTAACTTCATCGCTTATAACACTACGCTTTTTCTGGATAAATGAAGGCGTCAAATGGGAAATAATGGTAAATAATGGAATCTGATGTTACCATCATTCGGTGCATAATATCTTCGTTCGTGGCAATTCGACTGCATTTCTGAAGTGTCAAAGGCGATATTTTTTATAGTCTTTGTTACGACTGTCCTGAGCCTCTTCGGATAGTAGGCCTGCAGCAAAAATACACTTTTCAATTATATCTTTTCCATATATCAGAATTTTGTGAAGTGTAGGTGGCATATTGTACCACTTGTACAGTGCAACAAACTCTTTTGCCGTCTCCAAACAAAAATTACCAAATTTTTTTAGATCTACTACCTCGGCGATTGTTATAGCTTCGAGAATTATTAAAAACCTCTTGATTATGTTTTCATCTAGACCCGTTATTCCGGAAATCAAAACAGGATTAGCAAAGAATCTTCGTGACGTATTTCCTGAATTTGTCGTACCAGAGCCTTGCTTGACAATATCAACGTGTATTCCAATTTTCTCTTTAAGTTCACGCTTTATCAAACATTTTCGGGCTTCTTTTATCGGACGAGTATTTGAGTCGACTTTCCCACGTTTAAATTCAATATTATAAGCAAAAGAAACTCAATCCGCTTAATGCGCACATGAAGTAGTGACATACCAAATTGTAGTGCTTGTTCATTTAAGGGCATAGCTTGAACTTCTTCGATTTTATTCATCTTGAATATTGTGATGGTGCTGGTGTTTCTACTACTGATTGTGCTGTCTTTCCGTCAATCATTGTATTCTACACATAAGGATATAATTGTTGCTGGCTTGCATTATATATATATATATATATATATATATATATATATATATTTTTTTTTTTTTTTTAAATAATTAAATTTAAAATATTTTCAGTATTTTTTTTCAAATTAATTTTTTGCATAGGGGAAAACTACTCTCATGCTAAAGTACAAGTATCTGTTAAACATGCAAACATTTAAAGATTTTTTCTTTTATACGTTTTAAATTTTTCTTCGTTCGCCTTTCTCCATCAGCAAAGTGGGAGTGATAGTGATTGTATTGCTTTTATTTAAAAGAAAAATTCTTTAAACGATTCTGTGTGCAGGTTTAGACATTCACATAAATAAAAGTTTGTATGATTGTTTATGTAAATGTAACTGGCAAGGACATTCTTAATGACTTTTATATGAGTAAAAATATTATTCCTTTTTGTCTTGCTGCCACTTCAGAAAAGTGTGTTCATGTTTATAGTTTTCTTAAACACAATTATTTTGTTTGTATATTATAAACAGAAATTTGTTTGTATAAATTAAATACAGACACTAGGACTGCAAACATGTGTAGGTTATTAAAGAAAGTATTTATTTCCTTTAAAAGTATAAATATACCAGTAAGTATGTATGTATTATAGACATGTCTATAACTGAGTTTAGGTATATTTTATCTCTATTAAATAGATTTATTAACCATAATATTGTTTATAACCAAACTTTATATTTCCTTTTATTTTGCCTTGCAAGTGTATATACTTTTACTGTTCATTATTATTGTTCGTATAGATTTTTCTCTTTATGTTTATTTTATGTTAAAAACATGCTAAGTATTTTAGGTATATAAGGCAAACATGTATCATGCCATTGTACTAAATTTACTGTATTTTTATATAGGCATGTATATTCTTAAAACTTTATGTACTATTTATAGAAAATTTAGCTATTACTTGTAAAAAGCTTTGCGATAAAAATTTTATATATTCAAAATTTATAATACTTAGCAAAGTTTATGCTGAATTTGATTTAATAAAGTGTTAAAAAGTAATTGCATAATAATTGTCTAAGTAAATTTTTAGAAAAATAATAATTAAAACACAGAAAAATATTGTTACGCTTATTTCGTGAAACTTGTTAAAAGAATGTTGTTGTTGTTTTATAATATTTCTATAATATTTTACAATAGGTCATTTTGTTTACTTTTTTTTAATAATTATTTTCTTTGAAAACTTAAACAAATCATCTTCGCAACATTATATATTTACGTTTCTTTTGGCTGGATGAGGATCAAGCCCTTATTTAGCGCATTTTAATATAATTTTTGATAGCTAGTCAAAAAAAAAATTCAAATTGATATTTTTTAATTCTTTTATTTTTCAGTTACTATTAAAGATTTTTTTTAATTTTTAAATTTTATATTTAAAAAATTTTAAAAATTAAATGTTAATTTTTTTTAAATAGTTATTTGATTGACTTAGTAAATTTTTAATTAGAAAATTTTGTATTTTTAATTAATTATATAATTGAGTAAATTTCAAAATTAATTTAATTTTACACTAAGAAGAAATAAAATCTTTAATACGTAGAAACACATTTTACTTTGAAAATAATTTTCTTTTGTATGGTAAAATACTAAACTATTTAAAAATTTGAAAGCAATTATATTACCATCAGTGCAGAGTTTATACAAATCCATAACATTTTAATAAAATATTATACTTCCTTATGAGTCTTTTTAATTAGATTTTTTAAGAAATAGGATATATCCAGGAATATTATTTTACATATATTATGTGCTCGGATCCTTTAATGAATTACCCAATATTTATAAATCTATAAATACTGGGTAACCCAGGGCAACCTCAAACCCGATAAAGTTGTGTGATGGTATTGTTGGTGATCACAATAAAATATAATATAATGTTAACGTATTTTTTGGGGCCTAATAATATAAAGCCAAAATTTTCAAAACGCTATTGCATCTGTGAAAATCTTACTCTGTTCAAGGCAAATGGCGAATACATTCTTTGTTTTCTATCAAACATTTTTGAACAAATTTGGGATCAGCAAACATCGTCATACATAAATGGCAATAAATTACTTTCTAGTATGCAATCTGGGTTTCCTCAGAACCATAACAGCATTACTCTGCTCTTGCAGAAGTAATTAATAATATGTGACAGGAACTGAAAAGTGGGAAGATATGTTTTTTAGTGCTTCTAAATCTCTCTAAATTATTTAACACGGTGGATCATGTTATATTACTTAGGGAAATAAAATGTGTATCGAATTTTCGCAGTGGGTTTTTTTGAATAAATTATGGTTTGACAAAACGAGTTAAGGAAATTTTATCACTGGGCTCGTGCAAACGAAGTTTGCTTGAACTATTATTTATCTAAGTATATTGTAATAGGCAAAAAAGACGACCTACAAATTTATAGGGAGACACTGTTTTAAATATTGAAATTGTTAAAAAAAAACAGAAAGGCCGCTAAGATTAAAACTTATTTAACGGAAACCACCTTTTTTTTAAATAGTTTATTTTGTTATTGAATCTGTCTACGACATTCACAATAAGTATTAAAATATTAGCCTCAGAATATCTATGTTGGCACTGCAGCACTCAACGTTTAGTTCGAGAGAAAAAAAATATTATCCTGCCAAGTCAAAAGTTTGCACCCTTTTGAGCCGCCTATGGCCCTCAAATAAAAGTAAGTCCCTCGCAAGTGGATTGGGATGATTAGTTACTTTTGCCATGTAGCTCGTGCATGACTTTTTAATCTCTTCTCGGATGGCAGGAATATTGAGGTTCTTGTGGATATTATAATTTCGTATGTACCAAAAAGCGCACGTAGTCATTCTCAAGATCTTTGACTGTCTTTGTTGTAGCTTTTCAACATTTGATGCGGATGCAGAAGCTGAGTGGTTTTAATTTCAGCTGTGTAATTTTGGCAGCAATATGGTGGACCCACGTAAGACTCCGGTCGAGATGTATTGCCATGAACCTAACTTGGCCCTGGTCTGGAATTGTTACTCCATTTATTGAGATGGGTGAACAATTTTTCTGTCTTAACGTAAAGGTTGTGTGAACGTTTTTCGAGGCATTTACCTTTATTTTTCACTTGTGCAGCCATTTCTCCAAACCAGCAATGTGGGTTTGAAGTTGTTGAGATGCTATATCCGGGCGTTTATGGATGCTTAAAGACGCTGTGTCATCAGCAGATGTGGAATAATTTTTAACAAGTGGTTGTCACGGTCGTTCCACGTAAACGTTTTAGTTAGTCAGGTGTATGTGAAGTTATGGATACTCTGCAGCACGCATTATATCACTACATTATGGATAAGAATTTTGCTCGTAAAATATACTTAATTTCAAGTCTAATATACGATTGCGAATTATTTGGTAACTGTAACATCATTAGCAAAAGAAAATTAAATGTTCTATATAACGATATTATTAGATATGTCGATAGTAGATTAGAACATATTTCATCTGTTTCAAATAATCTTAATGGCGTTAGCATCGAATACCTTATCCGCTTATAATCTTCTATATATATAAAAATTATGCCCAAAATAGGTGTCCGTTGGTTGCCAGTATTTGAAGAAATATGCCGTCGGATTTCCACCAAATTTTCACAGTACCTTCGTAATGGTCGTTCGCTGGTTTGTGTCTATGTTTCATGCCTTTACGCACAACAGTGCGTATTTGAAACAAGACAAATTTAAAAAAAAAAAAACATAATTTTTTTCCATTGCATACTTGGACTCAATGTTTTGTATCAAATGAAATGTGTGTGTTTGTTTGACGCTGTTACGAATCAAAGATATGTTGTAAATTATCCAGTCGAATTTTAAATTTCGCTTTAGTTATCTGGACTGAAAGTTGGTGTACCAATTATTTTGCTTAGAAATAGCTACCAGTCACGACTTTGCAATGTGACACGCTTAGTAGTCAAAGAAGTCATGAAAATGTGATTGAAGTAAAAATTTTAAAAGGAAAACATAAGGGCGAGGATGTGTTGGTACCACGCATTCCTATTATTCCTCCAGATTTGCCGTTTGATTTTAAACGGCTTCAGTTTCCCATACGCGTTGCTTTTGCAATGATCCCCCAATGATCTATACCGCGAACCAAAATCAATCAAAGAATGTCATATATGTAAAAGCATTGCAACAGACTAAGACGTATTATATAAGCACACAAAAATATCGAATTGTAGAAAAGATAAAATTATTAAAAAAACGAAAAAAAAGAAATTGTGTTCTTTCTGATTAATTTTCTTAAATGATTGAATTTTTTGGCGCACAAATGACTTGCAAAGCGATTATGATGATATTTTAATAGATGGTAGTGAAAGGGTTAAATAAATTAGCATCAAATTACTGTTTGTTTATAAAATGTCCATACCGGCTTTTTATTAACTTCAAATATACATAATTCATTAGCCTCTTGCCTCGTTTTCAACTGCAATAGTTAATTTTAAATGAAACCCAAAAATCATTCGTTATAGTATGTAACATCTATTATAAGGGAAATACAAATATAAATAACATGCATTACAAGAAGCGTTTGCAAATATGATAATTTTTAATTTTCTGGAATATTTTTTTGCTTGTAACTTTATAAATTTTAATATTAATTTAATAAGTTCTCTTGCATCTCAGTGTATTATTAATTTTATTTACACTTTCCTTTTTCACCCAATTTAAATTAATTTATAAAGCCTTCACTATTTAATTAAAATCTTTATGGTTGCTATTCTTCATTTTGTTTTGTGTTGCGGTCTATGTGGCTTCAATTAAACGTGCTTCAACGTAAAGTTTCATTTTAAGACTCTAGATTAAAGATCGAAAAGAAATAAAAACAAATGGAAAGTAAATGTATCTTAATCACGATATATGAATATAAAGAGCTTGTCAATAACATATCGAGCTTCTTTTAATTTAAGCTGTGGTCTTTTTGATATAAAAGAACTTGCAAATAAAAAAATAAATAAATATTTTTAATACAGCTTGAGATTTTTTTTGTACAATTGATTAATTTAAAAATTCCTTTACGAAAGCGAAAAATAATAAATAAATTCGAAAATTCTTTGTTGGTAATCAAATCCAATTAATTTGAGCTTAAGAGTCATTAAATAAGTTTCAAACTTCGTACACAAAATTAATTCGATAGTAAATCTTTTAAGAAGGACCTTTGAACCAAAGTTTTTCAACGAGAAGTTTATTTTCGCAAATAAAACAAAAACAAAAAATTTAAATTAAAATGATTAATATTTTGATTGTATTACGAAGAGAAATGTACCGCACTTATGAATTGGAAATGTTCACCCCAATCACATTAACAGATGTCGATGCTTTCATCCATGTTTTGAATTAATTTCTAGCAAAATGGCGCTCCTATTTAGTAAATTCTATCACGGATTTTGACTATTAAGGCTGAAATCGATTCGATTGGCTTCGTATATCCTTAACATAGCCCCACACAAAATAATCCAGCGCTGTTAAATTACACTATCTAGCTGACCATATAGTGTCACGTTGGGCACGATAAGGCTTCTCAATAACCGTTCTAGAATTTTTAAAAGTCCAAATACGGCAATTTTGCTTGTTCACATACACTGACAAGTAAAAATGGGCTTTGTCTGAAAAAATAATTTTTTTTAGAAAAAACAGCTCGTTGCTCCTGAATGAATTGCGCGAATCTACGGCGATGCAAAATATGCCATGTAGTAGTTTTGGATAACCCTGATTGGTGGGAACGTCGATATAAATTTGGATCGGCTTCAACACTGTAGCTCACGGCTCTAATGTTTTCGGTTCAACAACCCTGACAAGTGTGCGTTGGTGTTCGAACGTTTTGCATTGAGCTTGAAGCGACTAAAATTTAATGGCCAAATTCTAAATAGTGGTCTCAGAAGGATGATTGTTGTTGTCCCAAAATATTGCGAATTTTACGAAATGTAACTTAAACACAGCCACCATTTGCTTAGTGGATTTTAATTATTTTATTGCGATTTCGTGAGAAATTTTATTTATTGTAACATTTGCCAATGTATCCACTAAGAATACGTCAAAAAATTAAATGACAAAACTGTTGTTAGTGTTGCCAGAGTTGAAAAACAAATCTCTTGTTGAAAATCCCGATACTTACAAATCGCGGATTATTGTAAAATATCCCTTCAAATACTGCATGAGATGTTTCCTGGTCGTATATTCTTTACCAGAGCGATGTAAACTCTAATAAAGTTTATTTTTTATATTCCCTAATTTTCGTGCCCGTAGAAATCAATCTGAATAATCATGCCTCTAGACAGGTGCTCCGAAATATTTTCATAATTTCAATAGCTAAGTAATGACAAGTAACATTTTTAAATATCTAATGAGAGTGTAAGAATACACTCTCACAAATTTTTAACAAAGTTGTTAGCACCACTATTTTCTGTATATCTGTTTTTAGTGTCCATTCCGGCTTATGTAAATTTACCTTATCCCCAAGAATAACTATGATAATCAAAAAATAGTCATCTGACATTAAAAGCTTTTATTCAAAGTTTGATAAATTGTGATAAGTAGCACCTGATAACGTGAAAAAAAAACAGTTTTTAGTTGTATCTATATTCTTAAGAAAAAGACAAATTCATAGATATCAAGCAAAACTTAAGCCATAATTTTTCTGCAAACAATTTTAATAGGAAATTTAAAAGAACTTTTATTTTTGATTGCTCAGAATCTCTTCTTCAAAGAAAAAATGCTTAACACAACAAAAAAGAACCCACAAATCTGTGTTTTTGTGTAAAAGGAAATTTTTAGATTAATACAATCAAACAACAAAGAATACATAAACATCAACATTATTATGACACACAAAAGCAGCAATTTCCTGCACATTATCATCATCAATGTTACAAAAAGAAAGCAAACAGAAATGCATAGATATAAATAAAAGCAACAACAACAACAATAATAATGTATTTTACTCCTGTTAAAACAGAAAATGGAGCATAAAAATTATAACTAGATACAATATTTAAAGAGTCGAAAGAAGACATGCATGAAATGGTTAAAACTTTAAAGCAACAGCCTAAAGAATATACAGAAAAAAATAAAGTCTAACAAACTCAGAATGATTTGCAAATAAAGGAAAACCAAATAAAAGAAGGAATTACTAGAAGCAAAGGGAAAAATGTGTAAAATCATTGCAACAAATACTACTCATACATAAATATTATGATTAATATAAAAAGAAAATACATAAAAGCACGATACAATTACAGCAATCAACAGGAACACAAAATAAGAGCTGGTAGTTAGAAGCTTATCAGTTTATACGGTTTTGAAAAAGTACAAGTGTGCTTAAAAAAAGAAATGAAGACTAATATATAAATAGCAGAAAATAAATTCACTAAGACGTATTTGTGAAGTAAATCAATAAGTTTGCTAAGTTTTACTCCTGTTGGCTTCAGTTCACAAAGTAAAAGTTTTAAGAAGCTTAAATGATACAAAATTGTTATATACATATATAATATCACTTCATAATGAACTTGAATACGTCTTAACATATTTGCAGATGTGCATAATAAAGCATTCATTTTTATAGTAATGCAAAATGCGGTGAATGCTATAGCATTAGAATTTATGAAGCCAATATTTATTCATTTAATTTTATGGAACAATACAATACAGAGTTATTGCAATTAAAACACATATCAAAACAATCACCCCTTAATCCATTATTTTTTATTTTCTTAACGTGTTCATAAATTTTCTTAAGCCAGTCTAGTTGAGAAATATTATTTACATCGGTGTTTCTTTCATTGTATACAACGGTCAAAATACAACTACTTCTAATATACAAGGTCTGTAAATAAAGTAATGAGACTGGCAACATTGGAGATGATGGGCTTGGAGAGACGGCAAATGTACAAGTGATTTGCGTTTAGTGCGGATTTGATATCGCTCCAGTCATTTGGTCGTCAGTATCGGTTTTTTCTGTTTCAAACAATAGTGTGCTATCAGGTTTTGCTTCAGGCTTGTGTACAGTGCTACGAAAACTCTTGCTAAAATTCAGCAGATAATTTAAGGCATTTTCAGAAGGAATAGAACTGATTGAAGATTAACCATCAAGAACATATGATAAAGTCGACACATTCCGCAATCTTGTACATTCAGATCGTCGGTTGACAGTGAGAATGATCGGGGAAGAGTAAAATTTCATTCACCCCACCGTTTATCAGATTTTAACCAATGAATTGGAAATGAAAAAAAATCTGCCCAAAAATAGTTACAAAAATACTTTCATAAGACTAAAAGGACGTCAGGAAAGAAAGGTGCCTTAAATTTTTGTATTCGATTGAAAATGTATACCATTTTCTGGATCTTGGTGACTAGTCTTGGCTATTTCAATACAACCCAGAGCATGAAGTGGCGCACACTTCAACCTCTTCCAGGCCCAAAAAAGCAAGGATTGCAAAGTTAAAAAATTCATACTGATTTGTTTTTTAGATATCCATGGAATCGTTAATTATTATTTTTACCCCGAGGTTCTTGCAAGACTTCGAAAAAGGATAATTACTATGAGAACAAGAACAACCGGATGTTACATCACGAGAATGCTCCTTCTCAATAAAAGAGTTTTCGGCCAGCCTGTATATTCACCTAATTTTAGTTTATGTGATTTTTTTCTCTTCCCGAAGTTGAAGGCTATTGCAGTATCAGAGTTCCAGCACTGCCATAAAGAGTGGAAGAACCATTGCCAGCGCTGTGTGGCTTCAGAAGGAAGTTATTTTGAGGATGAAAATATAAAATTGTAATTTTATTGAAATAAAAAGAATCAGCCTCATTACTAAATTTAGATATCTCATATGTCTAATCAGAGATGGGATTTTTAAAATTAACTACTTTTACTAGTTTTAATAATAATTAACTACATATTTTTGTAGCTCTCTGAAATTTTTGGTGTTTACGAACACGTTATTGATAACTATATATATATCGATGTCATTCATTGACAAAGAGTCCTGTTTTCATTTCACGACAATTTCAACTAAATAACAATTTTTTCTGGAATGTTATGAGCTAAGGAACTTAAATTTAGTAATCACAATCTAAACTATTGCATTTCATCGTTTAAGATAATGTTGCCTTTTGCTTTCGAAGTTTTAGCAAAACTGCGACTTATTTAAACTTTGTTAAAATTTCGTTTTATTAACTTTAAATTATTGGAACTTAAAAAGCTGTTATTACACATATTGTAAAGAGTAATTTTATAGTAAACGTCACTCGGTACGGATTTGCTAGTAAAAAGGAAGTATTTCTCAAAAGAACTATTCCCAGAACTTATATAATTTACAAAATCTAAGGAAAATTAAAGGTCAACTACGTCTTTGCTCAAAACAGTTGGATTAGCTGCTTAGAAATCACAGAATTATTTCCATTATTTGTTACTAAATGCTACACTGTGCAAAGTCATCTGTGCTTTACACAAGGTTTACGACAATCGGTTGTACGCACCGTAACGATTCGGATTTTTATATAAAAAGACTAAGGATTGTTCACTCAATAGCCACAGCAAATCGAGAAGCTCCTTTGCTGCAAGAACACATCACAGATAATCTTAACTATTTAGTGTATTATTTCGTAAAATTATTTCTGTAGATGGCAAGAGATAAGAGACCGTACAAAGAAATAAAAATTAATAATTTTCTATACTTGGTGGACTTTAATTCTTCATTTTATTACAGTTTTAATTTATTTTATTACGAAAAATAAAATTCTCATTTAGTTGCGTTAAGTAAAAGCACAATTTTCAATTTTATTAATTGTTTCTTTGTTCTCAAAACTATTTAGAGTCGAAAAATTGTGGCCTTTTTTTATACTATATAAATAATCGCACTATTTAACAGTTATAATAAACGGTTTATTTGAATTTGTCTTAAAATCTTGTACATACATGTATATATAAATTGTTTATTAAGTTTAGTAATGTTTAGTAATTTTTTAAAAAAATAACCAAATATAATGATTCATTAAATCCATAGAAAGTATTATTTTCGTCTACTTTAGATTGGGTAACTTCTAAACACCAACTATTTCAACAAAAAGGACACGAGGGGCAATTCGTAATTAGCAAATAAAGGCCTTTAGTAGTTCTCTCTAGTAAGCGACTATGATATAAAAGCAATTTCATTTTTATTATTTTATTCTTTTTTTGCCTTTAACATGCTCGAATGCGTGATGCCTTATGAAAAATTTTTAAATTAATAATGGAACTATTTTATATGCATACTCGTGTAGAGAGTTTTTCAATAAGAAATTTGTTTTCTGAAACAAAATAAAACAAAAAATTTAGATTAAAATACGATTCGAATTTTTATTGTATTATGAAGAGAAAAATTCGGCAATTATGAATAAAAATTGATATCTGGCGAATGCCCAGATATCATCAAATGACACATATTGATTCTTTCATAACAGTTTTTAATCAGGATTCGGCAAAATTGGGATCCTATTTCGTTAATCACATCAGGGATTTTGAGTTTTAAGGATGAAATCGATTCGGTTGACTCCGTATATACTCTGTCCTTAACATAGCTCTGCAAAAAATAACCCAGTAGTGTTAACTCACTCGATCTGGCGGGCCACTTAACTACTGATTGTCGTGAAATTATGCGATCGGGAAATCTGATTTGCAATAAATTGATCCTGTTGAAATCACGTGTTAGTGATATCCACGTCGTCAATAATAGGCAAAAATTGAACTGTTGGCATCTCAAGATACCTTGATCCATTGACCGTTACCGCATTTGCAGCTTCACAGTCGCCCTGTGGTAGTTTATGATAACCCCAATTGTTGAGAACGTCGAGGAATTGGCAAAATTTAGATCTTCTTTAGAACACGGTGGCTTTCAGTTGCCATGTTGTCAGTTGAACGACTGCGTCGAATACGTGTTGGTGTTCCGACATTTTTTATCGAGCCTGTCGACTTAAATTTAATCACCAAATTCTTAAAACCGGTTTCAGAAGGACGGTTATGTTGTCCAAAAATAAATTTTACGAAATCTAATTTTAACAGAACCACTATTTTAATAGTGGAATACTTTAAAGAACTAAATGTTAAAACTATTGGTGTTGCAATAATTTAAAAAAAATTTTTTTTTTCAAAAACTCGATGCATTGTGTCTTCCTTATTTAGAACTAGCGTGCCCGTGACTGCTTTGCAAGTCATTTCTTCGACATTTTTTGATCGATTTTGGTTTGCGGTATTGAAAAACAAAGCACGTGAACGTGATACATATAACTGACCGTGCAAAAGACAGGGATCATTGAAAAGCAACAGGTATGGGGAACTGAAGCCATTTAAAATCAAACGGCAAATCTGGAGGAATCATAGGAATGCGTGGTTTCAACACATCGCCCTTATATTTTTCTTTTAAAATTTTTGCTTCAATCACATTTTTCATGACTTTTTTGACTACTAAACGTGTCCCATTGCAAAGTTGTGGCTGGCAGATATTTCTAAGCAAAATAATTGGTACACCAACTTTCATTTGTAGGCGGTGGGGCGGCAGTCCAGATAACTCAAGCGAATTCAACATTTCGGAAGTTTTAAAATTTTGATATTTTATTATATATTAGTGAGTTTTTTTTTGTAAATATCTTCGGAACTACATAACCGATTTAAGAGATTGATATCTCGTTTTGAAAAGCATAACAATGGCTTTGAAAAATAAAATAAAAAAGAAAAAAAAATAATAAATATGTATATGTATATGTCATTGGTGGGTTTTGCCACGCCCCTCCGCCCACAGACCGAAAATCAAAAATCGGTCTGTCACTTCACAGTGTCACCCGCCTGAATATTCTGAAGATTCTCTGAAAATTTCATCAAAATCGGCCCAGCCATTTTCGAGTCCATTTCTTACATACATACACACATCCTCTTTTATATATATAGATTAAGATATCAATTTAATAACAGTTCGCGTGGCAGCGCCACTTTTGTGTGATGGTACAACTGGCGGCTGATAATGAAAATAGCCACCAGTTGTTTTATACGTCAGGCGTAGTAATGGTGTCTGTAATGGCAAATGTGTTTATAAAGAGGAATTTTCGCACTTAGTTAGTCAGTAGGCAGGCGGCCTGCAGATAAGAGGTAACATTTTGACTGGTGCGTATCGCCCCGAAATATTTCTAATTACTGTGAGGTCACAAATTGGTGTTGTGTTTTTAACTCAGAACGACTTTAGCCTATAGTCGTCACTAGAAGAGGCTGGCGCGGTGTAAAATTGGGTGCTAGTGGTTTTCGCGCGGCACCGATTTTGCTGATCGGGATAATTCTCTCGGTTAATAACTACTAAGTTGTGGTACCTGGCCAAGATGTACCTTTGCAAATTTATTGTTCAAAAACCTGATACATTAATTATTTATATGTTATTGTTCAAAATGTTACTTAAAAGCTTTACGATTTTTGATAAAAAAAAACGATTTTTATGTGACGATTAATATAATGATAAAGTTATTTCTAACAACTGCTAAAGATTAATGTTACTTTCTGTATGTTTATAAATGAAACCCAATTTAAGTCTTATAGAAGTAAAAATATTTCCGTTTCGCCTGAAATCAGTTGGGTTATTTTAGATAATCAGAGCTTAGGAAAATATTAAAAATTTAATACGGTTGGTTTTTGTTCTAATGCTAGTTACTAGGTGAAGAAAATATCTTGGGAAAGCTATTGTTGTATATGCTGAAAATTCGTTAACGATGGGAGATCCATAGGGAAAGTCGATTCAAAATTCTATACAAAACTAAATTAACGATTGATCAGAAGAGAAGTCAAGTAGTGGATATTCTGTGATAGTTTCCAATGTCCTAAACAACGAAATATGGTATTACTTATTACGTTAACGAATTTCAGGGTCTAAGTATAAGCCCAATTGGCTTCGACATAATTAAAGGCGTATATTTACATGATCCGACATGTCGTATGGTCGATATTTTTCTCTAATCATTTGTTAATTAATAAAGTTTTCTTTCTAAAGTTTGTGGAAGGACGCTAGGTTTAGTCAAAAACAAGAATATTAGCGTTCAGAGACTTTATCTTATTTTTTGTTTGCAATGTAAAATTTTTAGAAGAAAAACTTATTTCAACGTCACAAATTACCTTCCTTAAAATTGACTGTTGTTTAATTTTACTCTTTTGTAGTTCTAAACCAATTAAATTTTTCGCAATCTGACAGCAACGCAATGTAGGTTATGCAAATATTAATGCACAAAAAACAAACAAGCAAGCAAACACAGAAACAAACAAATAAAAATGATTTAACTTCCTATGCATGGCTTGTGTTAACACCAACACTTTCAATGAACTGAAAGTTTTCAGTTTTTGTTGTTGCAGTTGCAATATGCAAAAAAAAAACTCACACTCAGACAAACATCAGCTCTGACACATTCTGCTGAACTGCTATTGGATGCGATGTTTAAATGTGCATCTGCAAAATGTGACACATCTGAGATTCACACTTAAACATTTACAAATGTAATGTATGCATGAATATGCAACATCTGTGCGCAAATCTATATTTATAAAATATTTATAAATTTGTAAAACATTAAGTGAAAGATATATCTGCAGCAAAAATAGAATGAGTATTAAAAACTGGTTTGCTGTTGCAAGTTAGTGTGAGTGCAAATAAATTGTGATTTAATGCATTGAATAACATCACACACTTACTAACAAATATGGTAACCAAATTCGTTATTTTCTTTTTGATTTTAATTCTGTATAAGCTACAACAAAAACAAAAAAAAAAACACGACATGAATTCAAAATGTTGTTGCTGTTGATTGGAACAAATGCAAGAACGATAAGCAATGATGACAATATATTTGTTATATATACTATATAAATATTCTTACCGATATATTTGCAAAATCACTGATTGGAATTGTTATAGAAAGGAAAAAGGAAATAAAGAGAATAGACAAAAGGAAGTACTTGAAAATAAGTAATCATAAATAAAATCACGTAACACTATATGCGAACACGTAAGCTTATAATTTTTGCCCAAAGAACAAGCAGTCAGACAGACAATTGCAGAGACAGTTAAAAAAAAGACAGATTTTAAAATATTCTTTGTTAAAGAATGTGAAAAGTATTTAAAAAACTGTTTTTATATTTGATAAAAAGTAATTCATATTATTTTGTTATAGTAAGCAAAATCCTAAAGAATAATAAGTACAAATCGCCATTTTGTATTTAAATTATATTTGGTACTTTTTATTTTAAAATTTAAATTCAAAAAGTTGAAAAACATTCAATATTTTTGAGCAACTTATATGGCCAGCATTAAAGACTCATTTTATATGAAATCGGTTCATCAGTTAAGGTGACGCTGTTTAGATTTTGACTGTATATATTTTTTTTAGAAATATTATTAATATAAAAATCTAGAATTGCTTAATTCATTGGTCCATAGGAAAATAATCACCTTATTCCCATTGCCGTCGATTTTGAGGAAGCATCACTGTAACACAACATCAATACTAATTTAGTATTGCCGTCATCTTATGACGATGTTGCCAGTTTGTCGATTATCATTTTAATCAAATATAACACATATCTAACTTTGGAGTTATCTGATTTATTTGTGTACTATTTTTGATAAAATTATTGTGAACAAAATATAAACTCTGTGAAAAAAAAAATAAAATCTGTATTAAATTGAACCTAAAATAAATTAAAATCAAAATGATCAGCAGATTTGCAACAGCTTCTTCCAATTGGCTCAGTTTAAGTTGGTTAGAAATGTCATTACCAGTAGCTTTGCATTCCATTTTGGTTTTAAATTTTAAGTCGCTTCAAAAGGGTATTTGTAAATAACTATGTACATGCTATACCTTTTGCCATTCAAGGGCGTTTAGAGCAGTTGCAACACTTTCCCATTGTTACTTAAAATTAGTAGGAACACTGCCTCTTCCCAATTCTTTCACTAATTTTGCAAATTGGTTGGCGTTATTAATTTTAATTTTCTCCATTTTCCACATCTTCTTGTATTGCCGTCGCCAAACAGAATAAGGGTTAAACTTTAATTAAGAAGTCCATGTTGTTATGTTAAAAGATTTACCATTTACTTATTTCACAACAGTTTATGTTTATTGTTGGTAGCTTAGATTAAAAAATTTTTAATAAATATGTCATTTTATTGAATTTTTTTAAAATGTTGCGTTTAAACCACCTGCAGGAATGATTAATTTATTTGTCTTTATATGTAAAACCTCTTTAATGTGTTAACTGCAGCAAATTCATAATAATTCATAATTACTGGTGTCACATGCATAAACGTTAAGAGGAGAAGTCTTAATTTATTTCTTGTTTAATTTAATAAAAGGATAAACGGTTTTGCAGTTTTTTTTTCAGTTTTTACTTTGTCTCACTGCATAAGCCATTTTCGCCTTAAGGAAAATATAAAAAGAAATTATCGATTGATTTTAATTCATATTCAAAATAAGCGTTACAATAACACGATGTGCAAAGTAATAAAATTATATCCAAGCAAAAATTAAAATTTAAGTTGTCATATGTTGACATTAAATAAATTGCAACCTCTCTAAGAGAAACCTTAAACTACATAAAAAATATTGTATGAAACAAAAAAACAATATTTAATGTAGTGTTCTAATTTGTGCCACCTTTCACAGACTTTTGACTATTTTGGTGATACTGAATTTTGTTGTAATTTTTCGCAGATATTTAGATCTGTAATTTTTTTACATTTGGCGACTTTATCGATTTTTATCTTTTGCTTTTAACGTTCTATGCCTCTCACTAAAACTAGTCAGGTATATATCGGAAATCTCAGCAAGAAGTTTGTTTTTTAAGTGTGACAACACAATTCACATCAAGTTATTTGATGTATTGGCAACTGTTACAATGAATTCAATTTCGAATGAAAATCTTTTTAAAATTAATCAAATCCACTATCAAAATTGTGCTTCTATCAAAGTTACATCTGAGACAGCTATTAAAAATTTGATCGTTAAGTTTGAGTCGAGGGGCTCGATACACAATGTGCGATAACCAACGCGTATTTGACTAGTTCGTACCACTTAAAACATCGCAGCCGTGAGCCACAGTGTTGAAGCAAATCCAAATTTGTCAATTCCGCGTCAATTGGGGTTATCCTAAACCAGCACATGGCTAATTTTGCGTAAGGATTTGACTTTAGAGCCTTACAAGATTCAACTGGTACAGGAATTGAAGCCGACCGACCGACCGACCATTCACGTTAACGTAGATTTGTTCATTTAATTCAAGAACAATCGACTGGTTTTTCCCAAAATCAGTTTTGCAGACGAAGTCCATTGTCACTTGTAAGGGAATGTTAACAAGCAAAATTTCCTCATTTGGGCATCTGAAAATTCTAGGGCGATTATTTAAAAGCTTTTGCACGCTCATCGTGTCACTGTATGATGCACTATGGGGTCTTGTTGTGTGATTGGGCCGTTCTGTTTTTTTTCGATTATAAGGCTGGAAATGCGGTAACGATCCATTGATCATGCTATCGCGGGATTTTAAAATTAAATTTTGGTCTACTATTGACGACGTGGATATTATTGACATGTGCTTTTAAGAGGACAGTGTCACATGTCACACAGCCACTGAAATGATCAACTTACTGCACACCAAATTTTCCGATCGCATAATTTCACGACAATCAGCAGTTAAGTGACCAGCCAGATCGTGTGATTTAACACCACTGAATTGTTTTTTGTGGGGCTATGTTAAGGACAGATTCTATATCGAGCCAATCGATTTGATTTTAACTTTAAACATCAAAATCTAATTCAGGGTTATTAAAATTGGACAGCCATTTTGCAAAAAATTGTTAAAAAAAACTTTAATGACAGAATCAACATTTTACATCTCAGTCAAATCATCTTAATCTACATTTTTTGTTTTATTTTGTGTTGGAAAACAAACTTCTTGTCAAAAGCCCTTTATATGTTTGTCACATCGTTTTTAATTTCTACAATATTCATTTTTTAACTAATTTGGATCTTTATACACAAAAAACTTGATTAAGAAATGCTTGTCTGTCGTCAGACTGTTCGACTGCGCGTTGATATTAGTTTTACCCAAAAAAACTTTAGTTTCCCAATCTCTCAGGAATGGCTCTGAAATATTGATATTGGAAATTAATAAACTCAGTCCATTCCCCGCGGAAATATGGTTAAAAAAATGCTGTTAGTTTCAAAAATTTTTTTCTATGCAGCATTGCATTTTTTAATATTATTTTATTGAAAACCGTTAAATTAAAAAAATAACTCTACATTACCATACAATGGAGTTTTCATTTAGTACTAGGATTTTTATCATAAAATCACAGTTTTAATACTATTTTACCGATAAACCTAAATTTACTTAAAAATTTGTTTAGCATTTATTTAAAAATGGAATATTTAGATACCGAACTCTAGATAATTGAATTATCTGAATTTTAAAAGCGATTGAAGAAAATATTTTTCTTTATTTCGATATTTTTTTTTTAAATTATGCTTTCAACTAAAAATTTAAAAGTCATTAGATTATATAAAATGTTCTAAAAAATTACTAGCCTCACCAATAACGACAAGAAATTAATAGATATATGAAATTTAACACAGTCAAATAAAACTCTATTACTGCTTTGGTTTTTTTTTCGTGTATGAAAAACATCAAATTTTTCAAAAACTGAGTTTTTAAATGTCTCGAGTGAACATTGAAACCTCTACAGGTTCAATGTTAAATACTTGCTTTTCATTACGCTGCGACTTAGGATATAATAACGGTTTTTATTATCTAAAGATTTTGGTAATTTTTATTGTAAATTCTTGAGCAAAAACACTCTAGGTGGAGTTAAAATGATTGTAGACATTCGCTCGAAATTTTAATTAAGTTTAAATATATTTGAAGCAAAATATGTTTTAAGATTTGCTAGTTGTTAGTCAAATAGAAAAAAGAAACTGAAAGTGTGTTAAAAATAAAACGCACCATATTACTAAAATATTTCTATAATAAATACAATATTGTTTCGTTTTGTTATTTTGAGTTCTTTTATTGCAAAATAATAACACAGAACTTTAGAGTTTTAAATTAAGTCGAACGATTGATTTAATTTCAATACAAATAAATTAAACACAATGGTAACTTTGTTCTCTTTACTCTTTGACCACCCAAGTTTAATTCATTAATTTGCCCAGCATGTGGTGGTTATATACATAGCTATTTCAAGCGGTTCTTATATAATACTTTAACATCACCCCATAATGTTGTTCTTATTATCATTTACTTTAGGCGCCTGCTGGGCTGTATGTTTTGTTTTGTTTTGTGTTAATTGTTTTTGTTTATTGTTGTTTATCTTATTTGGTAGAATACTTATAAGCATGTTGTTGTTGTCTTGCATGTACAAGATTTCTCAGAAAACTACCCAGTTTGTAAAATATACAGTGGTTCGTTTACTTTTTTAGTGATAATACTATGTGATTGACTCTGGGATTCTGGAAGAAAGCGTTAAATAACTAAAATACAATTCAAAGAAACAACATATAAAAAAACTTCAGTTAACTTATGTTTGCTCTATAGTAATTTTTATCAAACGAAATTTAACCCCTTTTTTTCAATAATTTTAAATTTTTATTGTTTAAAAATAATTTTTTCACCTTCTCTAATATCATATATACATCCAACAAATGGTAATTAAATACAACTAATCAAGGAATTTCATAGAAAGTATTTTAAAAAATGTTTTATTGCTTATAAAATATTATGTTCTTTGTCTAAAAAAAGCATTTTTCTCTGAATATATTTTTATTTTCATATATTCTTTTTTTAATTGACCTTTAAACATTCTTTCTTTTTGCTTTCATTTATAAAATTTAAAAAGTAAAAAATATTTTAATTAAAATTCAATTTATAGCATTCAATAGTTTGATATTTTTGTTTGATTTTTAACTTTATTGAAAAAAGGTGTTACAATGAAAATAAAAAAAACATATTTACATATATACGTACATAGAAATAACCACAAAAATTCGAAATATTTCAGCAGCTTTACTAAATAACACACCATGAATAGATAAATGTGTAAATTGAAATTGCCTAAATGTAGAGAAAAGAATGTAAATAAAAAAGGAAATAAAAATATTGCGCAATAATTACAAATCTGTTACAATTGTTTTCACTTTTTAAACAAAATACAAAAATATTTATTTATTCATCAACTAACAAAAGTTATTTGATATGATGATAAAAATTATAAATTTAATTTATAAACAATTTAATTTGTGCTAAATTTTTTATTAACTGAGTTATTTATTTCGTATAGGAGAATTTAATTACAGATTATGTATGTATATATATATACAAGAAGATTTTTAGGCCGCCTTAGGCCATCAAAGTTGAAGTTTTTTTTACGATTAGGTCTTTTATGTAACCGTCATGTCTTTAGTCACATTGCAGCCGTGAGCCATAATGTAGAAGCAGATTGAAATTTGTCAATTTCTCGACGTTCTCAACAATTGGGGTCTTCCAATGATTTGACTTTGAAGCCTTATAACGTTCTACTGGTGCAGATTGCGTAAGGATTTGACTTTGAACCTTTACAGTTTGAACTGGTGCAGAAATTAAAGCCGAACGACGTTTCACCTCGTCGCAGATTTGCTCAATTCATTCAGGAAAAACTGGCTGCTTTCTCTGAAAAAAATAAGGTTTTCAGACGAAGTGCATTTTCAGTTGTCAGTAAAAATTTATGCATTTGGGCTTCTGAAAATCCTAGAGCGATTATTGAGAAGCCTCTGCATGCTCAATGAGTCACTGTTTGATAAGCTATGTGATCTGGAAGCGTGATTGGGCCTTTTTTCCAAAATGACGCTGGAGTTGTGGTAACGGTCAATGGATCACGCTATCGCAAGGTGCTAACAACTCAATTTTTGCCTACTATTGACGACGTGGGTATCATTGGAATTTGGTTTCAATGGGACGATGGCACGTGTCACACTGCCAATGAAACGATCAATGTTATTTCAATTTCACGACATTTATTAATTAAGTGACCAGCTAGATCGCGTGATCTAAATCCACTGGCTTATTTTTTGTGGGGCTGCGTTAAGGGCAGAGTTTATACGGAGCCAATCGAATCGATTTTAATCTTTAAATTCAAATTCCGGGATGTAGTAAACGAAATAGGACCGGCATTTTGCCAAAAAGCGATCAAAAACTTTTATGAAGGAGCCGACATATGTCAGAGTGGTCATGGTGGATAGTTGCCAAATATCATTTTTTATTCATAATTACCGAACTTTTCTTTTCCTAATATATTACGAATTTGAATCATTTTAATCAAAATTTTTTGTTTCATTTTGTTTTAGAAAACAAAATTCTTGTTGAAAATCTCTGTAGATTTACCAAAACCCAAAAAATACCGGGACTATGGGGTTTCCTGATTCTCATCCCCTATTGCTTTGGTAGAAGTGTCCGCATATTTTTATACCACATGAGTCACGATTATAAATCGAATTGCGTGCAAAAATATTATTGTTGTTGGGAAATAGTCACGATAGGTGAGTTATTTAAAAGACGAACGTCGTGAATTAGCAGAAAGATACCAAGAACATAACAAGGTTGAGGAGCATTAATCGTGCAGAAGGGCACCAAGTAGCTTAAATTTAATTAAAGTTAAAAGATTTTATAATAGACATTTCAAGAACTTTATTAACATGGAAGAAATTTAGGTATGGTTGTGTTGTTAAAGTTACATGTTAACTGAACGCCCGGGAGTAAGCAGTCTAGATGGATCCCTTTCTCATCTTGATATGTGTTTTCGGGGGTAAAACGCTACACCAGTCTCCTGCGCTAGCAGGAGCCCCAAATACCTACACTGGTACCACGGGAACCTGTTGCACACAGGGCCAAAGCCCTGTTTTGGTTATTGGTTAGACCCCTCGGGGAGTTACGTGGTGTCTATTGGTTAAATCTGTTGCTTCCGAAGAGATTATATCGCAGTTATAACATCCAATGTCCTAGCTTGCGCATGCACTTACAATTTTTACTAAACCAGAGTCTAATTGAAGATAAATAATTTGTAAATAGCAGCTTAATTATTTTTCCAAAAATGCAGTTTTCCCCCAAAAAATAAGTTTTTTTTCTTAAAACTATTTTTTCCACAGAAAAATTTTATGTTTCAGCTAGAAATGTCCGTGTAAAAAAGGTAGCAATAAATATTAAACGAAAATATAAATTTGCAGTATGGCTTTGAAAAACTGATCCTTTTAGGACGACAAATACCCTTAAAAATTCAAATTTTCATTACAAAAAGCCTGTTTCATATACCCTTAGCATAGTAGTTCCTTTTAACCGTTTTTTTTTTTTCAAATAATATATATAAAATGTTTCCTTTGATATTTTTTTACTTTTTCGTCGCATAAAATATTTACAGTTCATATCATTTAAAAAACAAAAAGTAATACAAGAGGAAAATAAAAAAAAAACATATCAGCTTCAAAACATTTTTTTTATTAAAAGCCCTTCACAAAATTTGTTTGTTTCCTATACTGGCACCCTTTTCCACTTACTATTGTTATCAAAATTTCATTCATTTTGCCATCAAACGCCAATGTGAATATTTTTCATCGTATCCAAAAATAAATAAAAAATATATCAGCTCGAACTTTTATTTTATTTCATTTTTATTTTTGCCTGCGTGTATTCAATTCTGTGAACTCTTGTCTAGATAAGAAAAGCTTTTATGCTTTTTGTTTCCTTTTTTGTAAATATTTTGAATTCGAATCCATTTTATTCACAATATCATAGCAATATCCCTTTGCTTCATTCATGTGTCTCTTTTTGTTTGCGTTTTTATGTGTCAATACATGTGCGAAAATAAAAATGTAAAATAAAATTGAGCATCTGCATTGCCCTTATTTTTCATCACTCTCTTGCTATGACACAAATTTTAATTTTTTGCTTTCTCTTGCCATATAAATATACGTATTTATCCTTTTGTATCATTTAGGCCATTCAGTAGCCATACGATTTTAAATTCAAAAATCTTCTAGAACTTTAGTGTTTTTTCTTTCTCCTTTGTCGTGATTAAAGTGATGGAATATAAAATGTATATTTGTTAAAGTCTATGCTATAAGCTGAAAACAAATATTTTTATTAGAAAAAAGAACAAAGTTTAATTTAAATATGAAAAAGTCGCAGTTTGTAAAAGATGTGTGTAAAAAAGTAATTTATTGTAGGATATTTTTAATCCTCCTTATTTTTTTTTTAATCGACGAAAGGACCAGCACTCAGGAGATAACCCCTACTCATGCATAGTACTCTGTCAGAACTAGGAAATTAGGTAACGGGGAGTAGGAAAGAGGGAGTAGAGTAGTGTTTGTGGGATATTCAATTTGTATTTTCCTACAGGGAAAGTGATAGGCAAGACCTGTGGAGGGACTTTATTTCACATACCATCTGTTTTGCTAAGAAAACAAATTTTCCCTGTAATACGTAGTTAGATTTACCGGCCAATCAACCACAAATGTATGGACTCTCAACGAAAAGCAAGTTAAACGCAAAAAAGTGCGAGAAACGGGAACAAGGTCCCCAATTTCCTTAAAGCCCTATCCATGGCATAAAAAGTATAAATATCGTATGGAGTGAAGCATCTTGTTAATACTAGGAAGCATTAGCACAATTGAGCCGCCGGCACTTGAACCGTGACTCCTAATAAATATTCAAATTGAAAAGATTTTGTTTGATTGTCAATTTTATTCCAACCGCTTTCTATATAATTGTTTTTACTTAAATACCTTAATTTTACATAGTTAGAGTTGAATAAGCAAAAGTTAAAATTAAATTTAATAATAGATAAAAAGTGTCACTTATGTATGATAAAAATAAAAATGTTTCATTATGTTTTTGTAAGCAAAATATGCAAAGGTGCATTCAGCTTAAATCAATAAATGTTGGTGACAAAAACAATGTTAATTGTATTTAAGAATAAAACTAAAATAACGCTTAGTCTAAAAAATGCATTGACGTAAGTGTCAACACATCTTTTACACCCTTTAAGAAAACCGAGAAAGCTGAAAGCTTGTTTATAAACCTGAAAAATGTGCTTAGTCATCATACTTTATTTTCATTTCAATAACATCAAAAGCTTCCAATTTCTTATACTTACGCACAATAAAAAATGCAGCATTAAAATCGACTCTATTTACACGACCCCATTTGGAGATTTTTGCGGCAGCATGACTAAGCGTTTCATTCACATTTTACTTTTTGAAAGCCACCTCCAACTACGAATGATAAATAGTGCTGTCGTCTGCGACAGCAGATTTGACAAAGAAAGTCGTTTAGAAAAATAAAAACTAAGGTAGGGAAAAAGAACGGAGCCTTGAGATACCCCTAAATTAATCTTGAACTCGTTTGATGAAATCTCATCTATAACAACTCGTATAGCAAGAATCTTTAGGAAACTCGATATAAAACTGGAAATACTATTACCAACACCAAAAACAACCAGATATAAATCCATCATCCATCTATCAAACGCCTAGAAATATCTAGAGCCATCAACTGACTATTTCCGTATTTATATATGCAGTTGCACTATTGTATCGAAAGGAAATATAATGTCACCTGTAGAGCCACCTCTACGGAAACTTTAGAAACTGCAGAACAAAGTGCACTTAAGTGATAATTTCAGGTTTATTAGCCTCAGCCTTTTCGGAGATCGGTATTACCTTAGCAACCTTCCAACATTTTGGAATGCATGATACAACGTGCTGAAAAGCGTTGCTAACATATACACTAACGTGGAAGAGCACTGTTTTAAGACCAGTGCTGGAATCCCATCCAGCCCGGGACGGTTGTTGGGATCTGCTACTTAAAAAAATTCATAATTTAAAAAATTTTTTAAAATTCTTTTATGATCTATTGTATTTTGTGATTTTTTCTATTCCATTCTGTCCTCTTCTCTTCCGTAACATTCGGTTTTGTTTAAGACTATTTAAATCTGTTCCCTTCTACTCGATGTCATTCTTGCGGTTTGATTAGATTTTATTCTATTTGACCCTATAATATTTTATTCATTTTATTCGCTTCTATTCTATTCGTTTCTATCAGCTTCTTTTTCGTTCTTTTCTGTTTGTCTCTATTCTATCCGATTCTATTCTAATCTATTAAATACTTCTCGATTCTATTTTACACTATTCCAGTTTATTATATTATACATTCGATTTTACATGATCCATTCGATTAGAAGCTATTCGATTACATTTGATTCTATGAGCCTATACCCAGTTCCATTCCATCGTATGCAGTAAAAAGTAATGAAGAACGAACTTAATAAAATCTATCTGAATTTGATCACTGTTTCGAATTAAGTCAAATAGAATCAAATAGCCGCATATAGAATAGAATCCAATGGAATCAAATATAATCATATAAAATCGACTAGAATACAATTAAGTAGGTTAAAATGGAATAGAATAAAAGTATAGAAGAAAAGAGAAGACTCCAACTTTGCACTACACCTTGAAACTCACGGACCACAAGGGTATAACATCATCACGGATGAAGGTATAACATTACTATATCCTAGCAAAGAAGGTGTATCTAAACATCCTTTAAAAGATAGAAATCTACAAAACTAGAATTTTTAACGGTCTCATAAACGAACCAGTAAACAGATACAATTTTCACACCACTTTTCAAACACCCTCAGACGGACACATTTACCATGCAAATAATAAAAGACGGAAATGTTAAATTAGTCCCGCTTAAATTCGAGATTGCGGGACAATTTACCTGAATAAATAATAGATATGACCCTAATGACAGAATTCACTTAACCGAACACTAATTATACTAACAGACCTAATAATAAATCTCCAGTACCAACTAAACCGCGACCAGCCAGTAACGAAGGTTTTCATCGAAAGTTATGACAATAGTATTTTTTCTAATATCAAATATTTAAAACCTAAGGATTTTCAATTTCCTTTTGTTTGGGTACGGTTTTCCGTCGACCCTCGTCAAATTTAGTACGAAAAGAACACTGAAGATGGCAAACAGCCGAAACCGGTTTGTTCACAAACCAAATTTGACGAGGGTCGACGGAAAACCGTACCCAAACAAAAGAAATTTTTACCCCGTCGAAGAATCCAAGCACATATTTTCAATTTCATACATACAAGGAAAAATTTATAATATACAAATTAAATCATATTGTTTTATGAAAAATATTGTTATATTACTAAAGTGGTTTTTAACAAGAAGTTTGTTTTCTAAAACAAATTCAAACAGAAAATATAGATTAAGATGTTGCAAATTTGTATTGTTTTAACGTTCAGCAATTATGGATAACACATTATATCTGGCACATGTCGACTATGACCACGCTGACCGATGTCGATTCTTTCATCAAAGTTTTTAATCACTTTTTGGCAAAAATGGTGGTCCTATTCCATTAATCACGGATTTTGAATTTAAAGGCACCACCCGATTAGATTGGCTCCGTATAGTGTATGCGATTGGGAAATTTAGTTAAAGAAAAGTTCAGAAATTATAACTGAAAAATGTTATTTGTAAAAGTCTACCAGACAAATCAGTGGTGTTAATTGACACGATCTGGCTGGGCGATAGGAAAGTTTGGTTTCCAAAAAATTAATCATTTCATTGGCTGTGAGGCATGTGCCACCATCCCTTTGAAACCACATGTCAGTGATATCCACTTGACTGTTAATAATCATTGACTGTTAATTTTTACAGCCTCATCTTGAAAAAAACGTCCCAATCATGCCTCCAGATTACATAGCGCATCACACAGTGAGTCGTTTAGCATGTAAAGGCTTCCCAATAATCGCTCTAGGATTTTCAGAAGCCCATTTTAGTTCTTGACATACCCTGAAAAGTGAAACTAGGCTTCGTCTAAAGAAATTATTTTTTCCTCAAAAATCCAGCCGGATTTTCCTGAATGAATTAAGCAAAGCTATGGCGATGTGAACGGTAGTTCGGCACCTGTAAGGCTTCAAACTCAAATCCATTTTGAACTTTTTGGTTTTGGATAACCCAAATTGTTGCGAAAGTCAAAGAATTGACAAATTTATATTTGCTTCAACAATGTGGCTTATGGCTGCGATGTTTTTGTATTCACACATTTTGTATAGAGATTTTCGACTCAAGTTTAACGACCAAATTCTTAAAAGCGGTCTCAAATTATTACGACTTTTACGAAATGTAACTTTAACACAATCACCATTATTTTTAATTATTTTAATGCAATTTTCGTCCGAAATTGAATTCATTGTAACAATTGACAGTATATCTGCTATGAATACGTGAAAAAAACTAAATGTCATAAATATCATCTTGTTGGTGTTGTCAGAATTGGAAAACAAACTTTTTGTTGGAAAATCCTATATATGTACATTTAAATAATGTATTTAAAAGACACCTACTTAAAATAAAATAAAGTTATTTGAAAGAAAATGTAGCTGAGTGCAGTTGTAATGACAATATTATATATTACAGGATGATAAATATATTTTGCATTCCAATTGTTGTTGATATGACATCAGAATCCCCAATTACAAATAGAAAATAATTATGAACTCTGAAAAATAACTTTCATTTTTTCTTAGTAAAAATATATAAATAAATAATTGTTTGCATAAAGCTGGATTTTCCTTAAAACAATACCTTTTTCAACTACACGCCACACGATACCTTTTTCTCTAATAAAGAATGAAAGCTTTTTTCCAAACAATTGTGTTGCATAAATCATTCTCTTTTCTATCAGAATTGAGATTATTTTAGTTTACGTTTTGGTATGTGTTAAACAAAATGCAATAAATGCTGATGAATACTTGCGAAAATAGCTACACAGTCACAAACACAATAACAGCATGCAATGACCTCTTAGACATATTAAATAAAAAATAAATTAACTTTTTTCGGATTCTGTAGTTGTAAGCCTTATTCCCCTGTGTGTGTGTGCACGTCTAAATGTATGCATGTATATATGAATACATATATGAAAGTGTATTGAAGCCTTTGATTTGTTACGTGCATACATTTTACTACATTTCCATTTCTTTCGTTCGTTATCCCTGTCGATGTTTTGATATTCCTACTACACTCGTAAATGTTTTATGCCGCAAACTTCATATGTGTTTCTTTCCAAATAATGGTATGATTGCATCGCTATATTTAGTATGTGCATGTATAATTCAAGTGTTTTTTGCTGGCTGTTCTATCAAACAGCTACAAAAACAACAACAACAACAACAGCAAGTTAATTAAAACTAAACATTTTCAATTATAACGGTTTGCACCCGCGAGGGCTTCAATTGTGTATAAAATACTTCCATTTATTCCTGTGAGCTTGTAAGGTGATTGTTAATGTAAACGAGTCGGTTTGTATGTTAATACAATTAGTTTGTAGTCCAAACCAAAAAGTCCTTTCTGGGTAGTTATGTAAACAATAGTTTCTATTAAAAGAAAAAACTGCAAAACTCTTTTTTAGGGAAATTTGGTATCAAGCTGAGATAAATACTAAATTATTGATGGATGTGTAAAATAAAATATTAGTTTTCTGTAGCTTCAAACAATTTAAGAAAAGTGAAACACGGTTGCTAAAATACCTTCAGAATATTTACCATTTCTATAAAATCAGTTCCATTATTATTAATCTAGCCTGAGACTAGCCTCTGAGATTAAGTTTATAATCTACTCGCTAAAATACGACATACATATAATGTGCTGGGGAGTTTTGCGAACACGCTGTTTGAGAATATGCGTGATAAGATTTATATCAGTATCTAGCTGTGTAAGCCATAACCTGATGGTGGATCAAACCACTTGAGTGATATGTAGCATCACTCTCGCCCTAGGAAGCCGTCGGATATCTATATAATCTAGCCACTCCTAGTTAAAATTTTGGGAGCTTGGAGCGGGCCGCCACCCCCCCCCCCCTCCTTTCTGAAGAATTAGAGACTATCCAACTCCATCTTTACAAAATTTTGGTAGATATTCTCTGAAAAGGAATTTAGCGCATGACATTTTAGTCACTTTAGATAAAAAAACTTCCACAATTACATTTGATGAACCGGAATTGCACTTGTTTGTTTCAGATGCGCTTTAGGAACACTTTATTTAAATATTCAATCAAGTTTTTATTTATGCTAGGATACAGAAACGAATCTGAAAGGATTCATTTGTGGCGTAAAAAATGATGTAGGATCTTGCACCATACCTTTCACCACGGGAGCCATATTTGGTCCAGAAAAAAATAAAGCTGAGTGTTTCGCTGCACTGTAAATATTAAGCTAAATGAGTCTCTACAATTTTGATTTTTAAAACAAATAAAATATATTTAAGGATCTTACGAAGCATATAATGTTTTCTACCTCTTTGATATAAATTATAATTGTACTGATTGCGATGGTCCTTTAAGGTTTTTTGTTAATTTTTAATTGATTTTTAGTTTGGCTCTTTCTTTTATACGATCCTTTTATATTGCGATCCGTATTAACTTTGCTTTACCTTCTATAGATTTCCATTGACTTTGTTAGTTCTCAATAAAATGCTGAATTTGTAATTTTATAATTTCAATCTGACAATAATATAAATATCAAATTTATAAGAAAGCCTTAATAAGGATACAAAATAAAATAATTATAAAAAAACATAATACAAAGAACTTGAAACAATATTTTCACTTTTAAATTCTAAATCCACTTTTAAATTATAAATTTTTGGTTATTCTCCGTTTTAAGTAATCAATTGTACGATCATCGTAGAGTTCTCTAAGATTCCTGCTTCTGTTCCCGTAAAGTACGAAAAATTGCTTTGGAAAACATTTATGTTTAAATAAATTAATTTTTCAATAACATCTCAATACGTTTAAAGAATTTTAGCGGCATTGGTAATAACGCATGAATAGCTCTATCAGTCTTTAAAATACACTATATTTTGCTTTAACTCTATAAGTCGCTTAAAATGTTGCAATGTATTACGATAAGAATAAACATAATGTTATTTGTTTTCTGATTATTTTTTTGCGGTTTAATAGTGAATAGATAAATATACGAGGTCAGTAAATTAAGTAATGAGACTTGCAACACAAAAGGCGCTAGGCTTGGAGCGGCCTTCAGTGCGATATTGATATCACTCGAGTCATTTGGTCGTCAGTAGTGATTTCTTTTTGTGAAACAGTTTTTTCTATTGTGTTCTAAAAATGAGTAACATCAGTTTCGAACAATGGTGTGCTATCAGGTTTTTCTTCACTTCAGCAGTCCTACGAAGAAAGTGTTTTTTTCAGGAGCCAATTTTTTTCGATGGCTAAAGGTATTTTAAGAAGGAAGAGAATTGTTTGAATATGAACAACAAAGACAGTATCTGGGATGTTGTGCATACAGATCGTCGATTGACAGTCAGAATATTCCCCCCCCCGGGGGCACATTTATCGGTTCTTATAGAGTACTCAACTATCTGGACCTGTGCAACTGGGGGAAAAAGGGAGCCCAGTCCCCTGAAGTCAGACAGGGAGACAACTGGAAACTCCACTTTATTTCCACGGGGATCAGTGATCCGCAGAGTTCATTATTTGTCTCTTTAGACATTTAATAGTTCTCTGGCTGATCATTGAGGTTGGCCCCTATATGGGAGCATCGTGGTGGTTGTGGTTTTGCGGCCCCATATCCAATGGTTTTCTATGGTGGCCAGGATCATCTCACTGATAATGACACGCAAAGTGAATGATCCAGTCCAGTGAGCATGCTTGACATGTGTTCTGGACAGGAGTTGGAAAGTCTCCAACTCTTTAGCAAGGTGTGATGATTTGCAGACCTGTACTGAAATCATTGAAGTTGCAACTAGGTGGTTCTGTTGCATAGAATTATGGCTTCGGCTATCTAGGACGCATGTATGACGTTCCAAATTATACAATAGTGGTTTGTCCACCATCTGATTAAGACTAATGGTCAGGCGCGGATGTAAAACAAATCACACTCTGACAGTCAGAATATTTGGGGAAGAGCCAAATTTGACTCTCATCACCGTTCATCAGATTTTGACCAATGAATTGGGGATGAAAAAAATTTGTGCAAAAATGGTTCTAAAAAACCCTTCGCAAGACCAAAAGGACGTCACGAAAGAATTTTTCCTATATGTTTTGCATTGGTTTTAAAATGACCGCTATTTTCTGGACCGTGTCATTATCTATGACGAACTTGAGTGTTTGAATATAAATCAGAAACCAAGCGCCATGGAGTGGTACACTTCAATCTCTCCAAGGCCAAGCAAGGATGACAAAGTCAAAGATCAAAAGCATGCTGATTTGTTTTTTCGATATCCATGCAATCCTTCAATAAAAGTATATACCTCAAGGCCAAACAGTCAATCAACACTTTTACAGGGAATGTTCTTCAAAGTCATAGAAAAAGAATCATTCATGTGAGACCAAACATCAATAATCACTGGGTGATGCATCACAATAATACGCCATGTCACACAGCAATTTTAATAAAGTGGTTTCTGACGAAAATTAAAAACCTCTCAAGGAAACTCATTTTGGGATAATCGAGAACATTCAAATGGCTGTAAGCGACCAGCTAAAGGCTATTCCAGTATCAGACTTCCAGCACTGCTATTAGGAGTGGAAGAACTGTCTCCAGCTTTGTGTGACTTCAGAAGGAAGTTATTTTGAGGGTCACAGTACAAAATTTTAATTTTATTCGAATAAAAAGAATTTAAATAATCACTCTCATTATTTAATATACAGACCTCGTATGTATGTATGTATGAGTATTTACTATGGAAATGTATTTTTGAACAAAATATCAAAATATATATAAACTGAAATTCTCACATTTATCTTATTCCTTTGCTATAAAAGATACGTTTTTGCATATAGAATCGTGTAGATATTTATATGTATGTACATATGTCTATATACATTTTTGCAATAAATTAACTTTTTATATAAATTGCATACATGCCGATATTATGTATGTATCTATGTGTATTTATTTCGTATGCATATATATATGTAGATAAGCTGATGGAAGCATTTAACAAGCTTTAATTAAAACGAATCAGTTACAAATGCCAGCTGATTGCATGCCAAGCCTTTATGTTGTAAAAAACATCACTTCATGCACTCACTATAGAACAAAAAATGAAAAAAATAAAACAAAAAAACAGAGGATTCAAATTTTTCTTTCATATGCCTTTTCTCTTTGACTACAATAATAGTTTATAGATTTGTAAGAATAAACTACATCCGCTCATACTCACAGCTTTAGTGGTGTGAGAGTTAAAGAATACATTAAAAAAAAGATAATAAAGGAGAACGTGTTTGCAAAAGTTTTGAAAAGAAAAATTTCAGTCAAAAAAAATGTTAAAACGAAGTCAACATTTTTTCATTAAAATATTGAAGAGCCTCTACAAGTTTAAATATTTTTCACAGGGATAAAATACAGTAGACGGAATGAAATTCGTAGGGCGTATTTTTCTAATTGTATTAAGAATTGGCCTTTTCAAATTCGAATGATTTCGATGTTATTTGTTTTTTAATGAAAATTATAATGTATGACTTGAAGAGATATGAAATCTGATACGTGTCTTTTGAAAGAAATTATTTAAATGAAAGAAAGTTTGGATGCATTAAAAAATATCTAATTAAAAACTGGTTTAATAACTTTAAAAATATTTATTTTATCTTCTATTATAATTAAAATTATAAATAATCTTATGGACTGAACGACTAATAACTAGAACTATTGGCTATAATTTAAATATTTAAAGATGAGAGATGAGTTTTAAGAAAATAAATGTAAAATAATATTTGAATTATTTATATTTAATGCATGTTTTGCAGTGAAGAACAGTCATCCAGAAGATGATTACCTGTTAATGATGAATTTCTACAGATATGCATGATGGTTGAGCATCATTGGAAATCAAATATTGAAGAATTATTTTTGTAGAAGTCGGCAGATTTAATGGCTTTTTCCAGGGTTAATTATTGTATTCAAACTAATTTCGAAGAGAGGCAACTCTTAGATTAGCAATGAGGTCTCTGGATGTGAAACTTTTATTGGCAGGCATAAATAGGATACAAACTAAACTATATATTGCTATTTGTCAGCTGCTTAGTTTCCCATAATACTAATGTAACATAAAAGTTTTACTCTTTCTTTTACTTTTCGTAAAACTTGCTGAAGATCGTGAAGATCGTGTTAAGATCTCTTTTTTCTATTTTCGGGAATTATTATCGATTATTTACCGACTGTCAGGGCAAATTATATATTTCATTGATGAGAATTTACATACAAGGTCTCGTAATTAAATAACGTTATGTTCGATATGGCAACGCAGGAAGCGTTGAGCTTTAAGGGGCTGTAGCTGAGCATGTGGTTTGCTCTAAACGCGGATTTGACATCGCTCGAGTCATTTGGTCGTTAGTATCGATCTTGTTAAACAGTTTTTTCTGCTGTGTTATCAGATTATGCTTCAGGCTTGGGTACAATGCAAAGGAAACTCGCGTTAAACTTCAGCAGGCGCGGAGAAAGTGTTTTGTGAAGAGTTTTCGGATTTTTGGTTTTTTAAGGCATTTTAAGAAGGAAGAAAATATATTAAAGATGAACCACTAAGGGAAAGGCCTTGGAACCTATTAAAATGTCGGCAGAATCCGAGCTGTTGTGGGTTCAGATCACTGGCAGTCAGAATGATCGGCAAGAGTTCAATTTGACTTATACCACCGTTCATTAGCTTTTGACTAATGAATTTGGGATGAAAAAAACTGCACAAAAATGGTTTCAAAAAAACCTTTCCCAAACGAAGAAGGATGCCAGGTAGGAACGTCCATTTTCTGAAACATGTCCTTACACGTGACGACATGACTAGTTTTTTGAATACGACCCAGAAACCAAGCCTCACAACATGGAGTGGCACACTTCAACCTCTTTTTATTTCTAAAAATGCAGTGATGGATGGAAGGATGTTTTTCGATATTCACGGAACCCTTCACAAAGAGTATATACCCAATCCACATTTTGGCCCGCTGATTCTTAAAAGACTTCGGAAAAGGATCACTAATGCGAGACAATATATCAAGAACAGCTGGATTTTGCATCAAGATATTGCTCCTTGTCCCACAGTAATTGCAATCAATAAACTAGTTTTTGGCCAGTAAAAACCTTGCTGTGGCTCCTCAGCCTCCATATTCGCCTGAGACCTGAAGTCCATGTAGTTTTTTCCTCTTCCCGAAATTGAAAAGTCAGCTCCAGGGAACTCATTTTGGGACAATTAAAAACATTCAAGTGACTGTAAGCGATCAGCTGAAGGCTATTTCAGTATCGAAGTTCCAGTACTGAAGTGAGTGGAAGAACCGTTTCCAGCGGTGTGTGGCTATAGAAGGAACTTATATGGGGGTGACGATATAAAGTTGTTATTTTGATTGAATAAAAGGAATTTAAATAATCTGTCTAATTACTTAATTTACAAACCTCATACATTTAAAGCTCTAAGAACGGCTTTCACTTCCGCTTCAATTTTTTTTACACTTTAAAAAACAGAGAAAACTAAGTTTGTAAATGTGTTCGAACTATTCGTATAAATAAAATTCCAACTTTCATTTTTATATTTGATGAAGAGGGCTGTGTTAACACATGATGTGGTAGAGCTTTTGTTAAGGCGCTAAAAATCTTTTAAAAAAATGTTCGACTTTAGCAGCCATGGAGAATGTTTTATTGCGGGTATTTCAAATCGTTTTATTTCAAATTTCTTCACAATTCTTGTTATATGCGATAAAGTGGAAGGATAATTCTTCTTTTGCATAAAAAATTGACATATTTATCTAACAAAGATTATTTCGTACAAAGAATTTTGTGGATTAAACGAAATTTAAATTTGTTTGCGTGAATGTAAAGTGGCTCAATCCCCCTTCGGCTAAGAGATTTTTGGTAGGTGTTGTCTTGAATGCTCTAAAACTAGATCTTATTGATGCAAAAAGAGACGTTTTAACATGTTTTAATGGTAATATAGCCGCTTTACTGTAGATCTACTATTTTTGTTATTGCTAATTTAACCAGGTTTCTGATGAAAGATACTTAATGATATTTGATCTTCTGGTGAGGTCTCTGTTAAGGTTATTACAATGATTCTTAAAAGTATATTTACAGTCATTATTAATTCCTAAGGGTTCACAATATTCTAACTTTTTACTATTTATGTTGTTATAAATTGGATTGATGCTATTGGTTTTTTTCGAAAAAAATACTTGCTCTAGAGGTTTTCTCTACTATAAAAAACATAAATTTTAAAAATTATATAAAACTATGGATTCGAAATTTTATACAATTTTTTTTTTCATTTTGTTCTTATCGCAGCCGATCAACCACTATTATTCTGCCACTTTTCATTAACACATCAGTTCGTAAATGCCAATACTTACAGGAATACCCCTCAAAAACCTAACCTAGGGCTGCTTAAAATATATTTCATTTCCAATACTAAAATCTAAATGATAAATTTAATACTGTTTTTAATTTATTTAATATTTTTTTTTTTGGTTGGCAATCAACATATTTTCTGGCAACAATTTTTTGTTTTTGATTATTGGCACTAACCCATGATGATGCCGCACAAAAAGCTGACATTAAATTTATAGCTACAATCATTCATACAGGGAAATGATTAGAATCCTAATAAACTAATCCACACAAATAGACGCACTCATACTAACAATGCTTTTAGCCATAAAAAGAACTGGTTATAAAATTACAATAAAATCGTATCGTATATATAATACAGAAATTAATGTTTTGCCCTAAAGTAATTTACGATGGCAGTATAAACGTTTTTAATGTAGGGCTGGCACAAAAAAAAAACGAAAATTGGAAATATATGTATATAGGCTTTTCAAAAGGATAAATGGCGTGAGTGTTTAATATTCATACGTATGTGTGTGTAAAATAATTTCTTTATATTTTTCTCCTTTTATTTTTGTTTGCATAATTTACAATTTAATACCCATCATAGTCATCATCATTAAATAGCCGTAATGATTTTTTCGCCATACTTTTTTTGGGGGTTTTAATATACCTGCATAAAAAAATTAATGTAAAAACTGGCAAAAGAAAAATTATAAAGTCGTATAACAGTATCATTTTTTAGTTTGTATTCTTTTTTTAAAGGGGTTTTCAACAAGAAGTTTATTTTCTACAATAAAATAAAACAAAAAACTTAGATTAAGATGATTCAGATTATTGTATTACGAAGAGAAAAGTTCGGCAGCTATGAATGAAAAATGATATGGCTTCTTTCGTTAAAGGTTTTCAATCACTTTTTAGCAAAATGCCGGTCCTAATCGTTAATGATATCACGGATTTTGAGTTTTAAGGCTGAAATTGATTCGATTGGCTCCGTATAGACTATGTCCCTAACATAGCTCCACAAAAAATAATCCAGTGGTGTTAAATCACTCGATCTGGTTGTCCACTTAACTGCTGACTGGCATGAAAATTTGGTTTTTAATAAATTTATCGTTTCCTTTAATAATAGGCCAAAATTGATTTGTTAGTATCTTGCGATAGCGTCATCCATTGACTATAACCGCATTTCCCTCCTCATCTACGAAAAAAAATGGCCCAATCATGCCACTACATAGCGCATCATACAGGTACACGTTGAGCATCCAAAGGCTACTTAATAACAACTCTAGGATTTTCAGACATTACGATACAACAAGAGAAAATGGGCTTCATCCGAAAAAACGATTGTTTAAGAAGCAGTTGGTTGTTCCTGTATGAATTGAGCGGTTTTAAGGCGATGTATATGGTCGGTCGGCTACAAGTCCTACACCAGATGAACCTTGCAAGGCTTCAAAATCAAATACTTACGTAAAATTCACCACGTTTTTGTTTTGGATAATTTCAACTGTTGAGAATATTGAGGAATTGACAAATTTGAATCTAATTCGACACTGTGGCTTACCACTACGATGTTTTCAGGTAAACGACCCGGTCAAACACGCGTTGGTGCTCATACAATTTGTATCAAGTCTGTCGACTCAAATTTATAAATAATAGCGTTCTCATAAGGACGATCCGAAAATACAACTTTAACAGAACCACCTTATAACGAATATTAATTATTTTATTGCGATTTTCGTGGCAAATTTAATTCATTTTAACCATTGCTATTGCATCTACTACGAATACATTAAAACACTACCATGGTGGTGTTGCCACGAATGAAAAACAAACTTCGTTTTGAAAAACCCAGTATACACATTTTTACAACCATGTTGCTGTTATGTTAGAGAAAAAATAATTGTTATGACATTAATAAAATGCTTTTAGAATATTAAGACATAAATATTAAAAAAACAAAAATAAAAATATTAAAAATATTAATAAGATTAATTTTGTTTGAAAATAGGCAAATGTAAAACAAAATGGAGTTTGATTTTTTTTTTTCGCTGTTAGTAGACAATATACTTTTATGCGGGTCATTCAGAGAGATAGAGCTTCGACTACCACCAGATATTGTGAAATTTCTTTAACTTAATTTGTTAACGTTTCTTTTTTGATTTGAAATAAAATCTTTCGCTGGAAAATAAAATTTTTTTACTGATTTTTGATTATATGTTTTAAAATATTTTGAAAAATACTTGCAAACGATGCCAAGTCCTTTAAAAAGTTTATGCTCTATTCTCGTTAAAGAGAATTTTGTTTTATTTTTACGTCCAGTTTTTTGTTTCTTGTTTCTTGTTTTTTTTTTTGTAAAGCTTAATTTGAGCAAACACATGACTTGTAGTCGCAATTGTTTATAATAGTCTATTACTTAGAGGAAATAGAACTGATACGAAGCTGCTTACTTAACATAAAAAGGATCAATTTGTTATTATGCATTGTCTTTTGTGAGCACTAATTGATGCTAAATTTGTACTCTGTTGCAAGTCAGAGACGAAAGCATAGCTGTTTCTATATTGTGTAAAGTGGGTTTAAGCCTCGTATATCTAAGAGCGCTAAGCTTTTATAATGTACTTAGTCGCAGCATGTCTTAAGAGCAGGGTTCAGAATTTTTCATTTATGAACATTCAAAAATCAACATTCATGATATTTTTCATAAATGAGAAATCTAAAATTTTATATTTATTTTTCACGTGCATAAACGAACAAGAAAAAATGTTCTGCTTATGTTCATACATGAATGCGCACAACAAGAATTATTAGTCTTATTCATATGTGATAAATGATAAATCAGCTACTTCTCATTAATGTTATTTTTCATAAATGTACATGTTCATTTATGAACGTTGAAATTTTATAAAATTTCTCATAAATGAACGTGAAAAAATTTTCTACCTACGATCGCAGTTTACCGTAAAATTATGCAATATATTCTAAAAGAAATAAAAAAACATTTTTTTTTTCTACATACGCCGACAATTGCGCATTATCAAATATGTGCGTTTATGTACGCGAATGCTTAACGCACATATTTTTACGATCTTTTCATTTATGAAAAATTATCAAAATTGTACATATTCAAAAATGAACACTTGTGTGCTTCTCATTTTTCACTTATGAATAGAAAGAAAAAAATAAATCGTCGCATTCCTAAATGAGAAAACGCAAAATATTTTTCAGTCTCTCACACATGTATGAGAAGAAGCGGCTAAAAAATGAAATGTACATATTCATACATGTATGAACAGTTAGTGAACACTTCGCTACTCTGCTTAAGAGGATAAGAAAACTATTTTTGCTTAGATGAGTAAAGTATTTTTCTTTCTATTTAAAAATTTTATAAAATTTACTCATATGCGTAGTATAATTTTGTCGCTTTCCTATTCATGATCTACATTTTTCTATTCATGTTAACTTTGGATATTTTACAGGTTCCTAATGTCAGAAATTACACTTTGCAATTTAATTTTATTGCAAACATATTTTAGTTTGTTTTCGATTATGTAATTAACACGTTGCAAAGAATGAGTTGATACAATGCGCTACTAAAAGCACATGACAAATCACACTACATCTGAAGAGAACATTTTTAAAAGGATAAATTTTGGAGGCTTAAATCTTATAATAGACTCTTATGTATATTCATTGATTCAAATCAAAGCTTATAATTTTTAGTAATTTGTCTATTCTTCACGTTTTTAAACCAGTAACGTGATATTCTCTTTTGTCCCCTCTCAAATTAAATTACCTTTTGTACTATTCCCCTTTTCATGTGTCACGACCAGGAATATTTAGAGTAATTATTTTGAATTTTCGGCGGGGTAGTTTAAGCTTAATTTCTATCGCTTAAGAAAATCACACACAATAAATTGTAGTTAGCTCAGTATTGCGATTCACTATAATGTTATAAGGACAATTGTTATTGTTAAAAAATTTTAACAATTTGGCTATTCAGTAACTTTTAAAACAACATTCGTTATTGTTAAGTTACAGTTGTCGACGGTAAAAATCGTTAGCTAACCTACATTTCATTTTGGTTGTTATAATAGTCGACAACATTAAAAAATAAATAAATTTTCAATTTAAAGTAAAAGTAAACAAAAAAAGGTAATACGAAACCAAATAAGAAAATTTGTAGCAATTCAACCAGAAACATATTTTGTGCATATTTTTTACTTATACAAAAAAATTGAAAAATTTTGATAATTAAAATAATATATGACAAATTTTCTTCAACAATTGTTTGTTTTTTATGCATTCTTCTTTGTGCTTTTCGTATATATTTACAGAGATGCCACTTGTTTTCAATGTTTGTCGACTAGCAATAACAAGCATTTACTGAATCGCACTATCGTTAGTGCAAACAATCAAATGTGTAGAAAGCATTAACAAGGTATCGAATCGTTAAAAGTTACTGAATCCCACTACAGATGTCAAAATTACTATAAGCTTACTTACGTAAGCTCATCAGGCTGTTACCCCTGTCTAATATTTTCTGCAGAATGTTTACTATAGCTTATAATTTTTAATTTTTTTAATAATTTTTTTGTTTGTTGGTCATTCGATTTGTAGCGGACGCCTCTAATTAAAATTATTTTGTATATAATTTGCTGTTTTAAAAATCTTTGATAAGTTCTTCAGCTAATAGCAATACAAATTCTAGAAATTTTTTAGCCGATTGTGTCTCCCTATAAAACCCATGAGTTGCTTTCAATCAGTTCAAGAATAGTGAAGAAATTCTGCAGGGACTATCTTTGAATTCCCAAATAATTTATCAAAAATCGCAAAATAAAATTTAGTTGTAACTTATGATTATAATCATAAAATTAGTCACTTGGGTCATAAAGATCTATGGCTGTAAATAAGGTCTTATAAATCTGTTGAATAATAACTCATTACTATAGATAGGTATATGACAACATCGAACAAATTCTAACGGAGTTAAACACAATCCATAATAATATTGCATACATAATGGCAAAAGAAAAAAAAAATTTTGTATTATCTTGACATCACAATAACACGAGGAACAGACATTTGATATTTATAGAAAATCAACTATATCGGGCACCTAACCCAACATAAACTAGCAGCATTTGGACATATGATACACAGACTTAAGATAAACCTCACTTCCTCCAGTTAAAACTTTACATCAATTTACACAACTTAACAGTGCCACTACTATCGACAAACTTCTTAGACAACAAACACTAAAAACAGAAATAAAGCAGAAAAAGTATGCGATGGAATATGACGACACAGACCAGAAATATATAGATTAACTAACCTTTTTAAAAAAGAAGGTTTACTCCCATCATTAAAAAACTAGCAACACTCTGAGACATAATCACAATAAATTAATATATGACATTACTACATTCTAGTAAAAAAGACAAAGACTATACATTCGTGAAAACATAGAAATCTACAAAACAAAATCTTTTAACAATGACATTTTAAACGAACAGGTAAATATGTCTTCAGGCAAAATTTTCATACCACTAAAACTAGTTATACTCACACGTACCCAGATAATAATAAAGGACGGAAACATTGAAATTTAACCCCACGTAAAATGCATACGACCTTAATGCGTGATAAGATTTAAAGCAGAACCTGGCTGTGTAAGCCATAACCTGATGATGGATCAAACCACTTGGGTGATATGTAGCGTCACCCTCGCCCCAGGAAGCCGTCGGATATCTCTATATCCTCTAGTCACTCCAAGTTACAACTTCGAGAGCTAGGAGCAGACCACTCACACATTTCTTGCTGAAGAGTTGGAGACTGTCTAACTTTTGGTACAGAACACAAGACAAGCATACTCACTGGATCCGGATCATTCACCCTGTATTCTTAGTCAAAAGTGGGATGATCCTGGCCCTTTACTGATTTCATGACGGCCTGCGAAACCTCAACCACCACAATGCCCCCGAACGGCCAACCTCAATAATTAGTTAGAGAACAACTAAAAAGCTGAACTCCAGGGCTTACTCATTCCCGTGGAAATAAAGAGCAGTTGTCCAGTTCGCTCCTGCTAGCCTTTAGGGGACTGTATTCCCCTTTTTTATCTTGTAAAAATAACGACATAACTTATAAAAATTAATAACTTCTGATTTATTTTAAAATATTTCGTTTATAACACAGTAGTGGGCAATGCCTTAATTTAGAATTATCACTAAGTTTGTTATGGCACAAAAATTGTTGTTTGTTTACTTTAAATAATTATTTTTTCAACAATTTATGAAAAAATTAAAAATAACATGAAGATATATAAAAGTGCTGCTTTAAATAGAATAACTAGATACGTGCTACGTCTGAAGTGTCAGCAATATACTTTAGTGAATTTGAATAAAAAATTAACTTGTAATACTTTTAACTTGAGCGTTGCAGAGCTTTGTTAAAAATTATACTTTTAAATACAAATCTCTGTAGCGATTCTTTGTGAAGCTCTGCACAGGCACTTCTTCTTTTCTATTAATAGACAACTCTTAATGCACTGAAATAATGTTAGTTAGTGGACATATAAGTGAGTACTATGGGAAATAGAAACAAACAACATTTAAGAGTTTTAACAGTGACATTATAAACGAACAGATAAACGCGACCTCAGACACAATTTTCACAGCAATAAAACTATCATATACTTTAACAAACGAAAAACACCCTCAGACGGACACACCAGCCGGATAAAAATAGGAGATGGAAATACTAGATTAGCGCCACATACATGATCCTAATGAAAGAACTACCTAAACACTGCCTTAACAGTACAGTCAAAAACACGGTTTGATAATGATGTCATCACATCGAAAGCGCTCGCCGGTCATACCGAACAAACAACCAGGAATGACAATTTACATCGAAGAAAATAACAACAGTATTTTAGAAATAAATAAACATCAAATCCTGTGGCTCTTATTTTTTATATTATTATATAAGGAAAATACTTAATTAACTTTTATACTGAGTGTAAAATACTACTATACTACTATAAGTTTATTTTAGAGCAGTGAAAATAAAAATTTCAAAAATGAACAGCGACTATAAATTCTTGAAAACATGGAAATATACAAACCAAAAATTTTTAAGTGTGACATTATAAACGAGCAGGTAAACACGGCCTCAGATATTATTTTCACACTAATAAAACTACTTATACACTCAAAGAAACGGAAAACACTTTCAAACGGACACATGTACCTGGATAATAATAAAGGATGGATATATTGAAAATTAGCATTGCATAAAGTTTCAGGTGACTGCCATTCCTTTGGAACACGGCTTGAGAATTATGTCTTCACATCGAAAACGCTCGCCGTTCCATTCGAACAAACAGCGAGAAAACACAGAGAAAAATGATAATAGTATTAAAAATTGAAATTAGAAAATTTCGCATTAAAAAGATGCAAACATTTTTATATCGTAAAATATTACTTCCAGCCGATTGTCAATATGTAATCGTATTTAAAAACAAACTTAAACCCTTCGTTTTTTTATATTTAAAGGCGTTGAAAATTTTTATAGACAATTATGGTTCACGAACTTTTTTATAAACAAAAATGCTGACTGTCGGTTTTTTTGCAAGAAAAATTATGTCTTACGAAATTCTTTTTATAGAAAATTATGACTAACGAATTTTCTTTTTTATAGAAAAATTATAACTGACAAACATTTTCGGTACAGCATGTACGACATGGAACTTTTTTCCAGAAAAATTAGGACTGAGAAAAATTTCTGTATAAAATTTATGGCACGAAATCTTTTTTAAAGAACAATTATGAAACTTTTAACTATGCTAAAAAAAAATCACCACTCGTAATTTTTCTATAAAAAGCTGGTTATAATTTTTCTAAAACAACATTTTATACCGAAAATTTTTCTCAGTTGTAATTTTTCGGTAAAAAAAAAATTCGTCGGCCCCTTCATTATTAAAAAAGAATGATAATTAAAAAAAAAAATTCAGTTACAATTTTTCAATAAAAAACTGTGCAAAATTTTATGCCTAATAAAAGAGTTTAATATTGTGTTCAGACATACACAATTTTTGAGATTAATATTCAATATTCCATACAAAACTAGACTTCAAATGTTGTTCAATAAGTACGAAATTGTTATAAATATTGAGTAAACCTTGATATGCAACACTGTTAACAGGTGTGTTCAGTGAGTAAAAATTATCTACCACTTATCTACACTGACATATGCCATCAATGTAAAACAAAACATTAAAAATGGTATAATTGATTTTAACAAAATTGTCCATATTTTCCATATTAATTTCCGTAAAGATCTTTAATTTGTATTTTTCTCCAATAATGCAAGAAGCACGATTTGTTGGTTTCTTAAACTCTGGAGAATTTGCAAATTTTTCGTTTTTTTATTTTTAAGTACCGCCAACTTTGAATCATAACACGATCGCACTAACCGTAAAAACTCAGCAATTCTATTATACAATAGTAATTGCTTTTTAATAAATGAATTTATTTCCATTTTTATAAAATAAAATTTTTTACTGAAATAAAAACAAAGTTGTTTTCCAGCTGTCAAATGTTTATTGAGTTATTTAAATTTTGTATATCTGAACACTGAAATAATGGCAATAAACCGAATATTGAGTCAATTAAAAATGTATGTCTAAACATGCTATAAGATGAGAACTGCAGTTTAAAAAAATTCGTTATAGAAGTAAGTTATTCTCAAAGTTCTTTTCTTCTCTGCCTCCAGTCTTGCTTATATAGCCCGAACCATCTTATAACAGATCACTAACAAAGGATAATTTTTATGCTTAGAAAGATGTTATAGGAAGTTTCTTGAATTATCCTTTTTTTTCTATTTTTAGGATTTTTAATCAGGCAAACAATCAGGCAGTAGGCAAACAAATACAATTATTCTGAAATTCACAGGCAAACTATTTGCAACTTATGTTTTTTTAAAAAGGCACAGAACTTTGAAATAGAATAAAGCGAAGACAATTTTTTCTAGTTGACACGAAATTAAATTTATCGAAAGACATAGAAGTCGGCCAAAACTCTTACAAAAAAAAAATTATTTTGTCACCGATTTAATTGTTGTTTTTCTACATAAAGCAAACACACAAGGACTTTGAAATTCAGAAAAATATGTTAGCAAGTCCTAGGTTTTTGGTATGTGAATCGGATATATAAACATGTGTGCGTATGTATTTTTCTTAGTTTTTGTAACAGAAAAGTTTAAATAATTGTCTTGAAGATTCGACATAAATCAAATTGCCACGCCATGGAATTGTATACAGACGTTAAGCAGCTCCTTGAAGATGGTCAGAAAATATATTTACATAAAATCTTGACTAAAATAAATAAATGAACGTTTTTTTCTGTACACATTAACATAAAATTATGAGTTAAATATCATAATTAATATTAATTAATTGTAACAAAAATTTCATCTTATTCGAATTAAAAAGACTTTCTACAAGTAAATGGTAAACAGTTTTTCCCGCTATGGATCTTTTATATATCTATTATGGAGTCATGTTAAAAAAATATATAAAATTGTTTATAATAATATTTAAGGCTGTCGTATTTATTGTTAGAACTTACATATATTAGTGATTTATGATCACTAGGGCTATTAGCCGATTTTGGACTAACAAAGACCTATGACTAAATGTTAACCGATTCCCTTGATCCTTAACGGATTAAATTGAAAATCAGTTTGCAAAATATTATTAATATTAATAAAACTAAACAATTTATTAGTTTCAGACTTCTATTCTAAGATGTCCATTGAAAAAGTATGCTAAAGTTTGCAATAAAATGGACCTGGGTAGACGGCTTTATTTAGTAGTTAATTTTTTAAATCAGTTACGTTATTATTTAAAAATTGCATTGCAAAATTAATCCCACATCCAAATATATTGTTTTTAATAAATATATTTTTAAAAATTATATTAAAAACATGTATAACTTTACTTTAGTAAGGCTCTCTTTAACGTTAATGCATTAAATTGATTTAAGATGTCTTCTATCCAACAAAAAAAATCAGTAAAAATTTTCAATCCAGTTAGTCCTCTAACTGGTCATTTACTTCAGGCTTATCAGCGCAGAAAAGCGACTTGATATATCCCTACAGAGAATAGAATAGCGACGTTAAATCGCACGATCTTGCAGACCAATCCACGTGTGCGAAACGTGAAATTATGTGTTTACTAGTCTTAGTTTAGTAGTCTTTGATAAATCAATTGTAGTAACAGCTGTGTGACATATTGCGCGGTCTTATTGCGTGCTATGGTCGTTCAATTGATGAACGAAAAACTTAGTAGAATAGCGGCCACCAGTGACTATAACGTTCTGACATCTATGTTTTTTAATAAAGTACGGACTAATGATTCCACCATAAAATTTTTTTGGATGTAAGGGTGTCTCAACGTATATTTGAGGATTATTATTCGTAAAGAAAATTCGCGTTTAAAATCGAAATTAACGGCAGTCTTTTTTGGGCCCAGTTGGCATACTTATACCTCTATAAAAAACATCCTTTACTTAAAATAATTCTAAACTCTCTTAAAATTATATTTAAATATATTTTCTACAAAACTTGTTTTATTTATATTTAAAAGCTGTTGCTACATATAAAGTTAACCTTTAAAATAATTGACTAATATTTATATTAAATGTTGCAAACACCAAGCCATTTATGCCAAGCCTTTACTTTAAAGCTTATAAAATACTATATATTTTGTCTTCGTTCAGAGTTTATCTGTATCCCGTCTTGACTTGTTTTTCTTTTAGAAAAAATTTCTTACCTTTTGATTATGTAAATATTTCTGTAATATTATTTTTAGTAACCTGAGGATATTTATAACAATCCGTAGACAAACAAATGTACAAAAAGCTACAAATAACAGCAATAATAGCGAAAAGCTATATGGATTTTTTTTTTGCTACTACAGCGCGGTAGACTCTCTAACATGTGGCTTGAACTATAGCTATAACTGTTCGTTGCTTTAAGAACAATTTTATATTTATTTAAAACATTTTTTTTTTGTTTCGTTTTATACATTTTTTTGCCGATGCTATCGCCTTTTTGTAAGTATTTGCTGTTTGTTAACCCCGAAGATATTAGAACACAAAAGGCACAAAGGCAGATTGTGTTGATATGTCACACTTACAAAATATAGACAAGATTTCTCCTTCTACTTCTTGTGTATTTAGTCGAGATATTTTTTTGTCTTTGCAGCCGCATAAAGTTCTATATATAAGAAAATTATTGTATACTAAATAAAAACTGTTTGTTACATACAGTACATTTACTTGCTTTGTTTGTAAAAGTGTTAGTATAACAAACTACTCCCCACACATTCTCTATAAAGTACTTCGTTTGTAATGTTTTTTTTTTCTTAAGTTTAACTACAACAACTATTCCCACGTATTGTGACGGGAAAGTGACTTTGATGTTGTTTATTATTATTATTTTTTTGCTATTGTATTTTTGTTTTAATAAACATTTACCAACAAATGTATAGTTTTGCATATGTGTATGTATGTTTATAGTTATATTTTGCTTTAGTATAAAAAACACTAAAGTAAAATATTGTAGCCGTTCATTATTGTTTGTAAAAAATTATGTTTCAAAAAGAGCTGAACAGGCAGAAGTTATGGACAAAAAATTAGTTGTGATAAGGCACTGAACAAAATGAACTATATAGAATTAAGAAAAAATAAGTTTTTACACATCTGGCAAATTGATGATTAATATTTACTTTTGTTTTCCATAAAAAAGTAAAGTTTCTGTAAAATTGTTCTTATACATCGTAGCTGAGTTCGATGTAATTAAAAATTAAGTCAAATGGATTAAAATAATATTCAAAATTTCTTAATATTTATTCGGTGTGATCAACGAGCGCTCTCAGTGTGATGACATAATTATCAAGTCATGTTCTGGACTGTACTGGTGATTCAAAGTTCGTTCGGGCGTAGGTAGTTCTTTCACGTAGGTAGATTATTCGAATTTTATGTGGGGCTAATCTAATAATTCCGTCTTTTATTATTATCCAGGTAAGTGTATCCAACTGAGCGAGTTTTTCGTTTGTTAGAGTGTATGAGCAGTTTTAGTGGTGTGAAAATTGTGTCTTAGGTCGTGTTGACCTGTTTTTTTATGTCATTGTTAAAAGTATTTCTTCTATAGATTTTCATGTTTTCCAGTATGTCTTGTCTTCATCCTTTTTTGCTAGGATGTAGTAATGTTATACACTCATATATTTCCCGAGCTATGTGCCTGTGAGTGCCAAGGCGTAATGCGAAGTTAAAATCTTCTCTTGTTTAATGTGTATGAAAGTATGTGTTCAGTAAATCTTATTTTTAATGCTCGCCCTGTTTGTCTTATTGTAACGACAAGTTTTGTCTGGTGGCTGGGTTATCCTCGACGGAGTCTACACTCCTGTTGTTCCAAATCAAACGAATGACCTTAGTATAAATCTTACACCTTTATTTCGCATTAAGTGCTTAACAGCAGGTTGCTCTACTTGATTCCATCTGCTACGCAGTCGACTGTAGAAGTACCGCTTGGCCAGGTACCACAACTTAGCAGTTAGTGGCCGAAAGAATTATTCCAACTAGCGGAAACAGTGTAGAACAAAAATTACTAGCACCCTATTTCAAGCTGCTCCTGCCTCTCCCAGTGGCGAGACTAAAGTCATGCTGAAAAAAAAACACTAAACCAGTTTGTGACTTCACCGTATTAGCTGGAGATAATTAGAAGTCTTTCGGGGCGATACGCTCCAGTCAAAATGTTATGTCCTATCTGCAGGCAGCCTGCCTACTAACTAACTTAGTGCGGATATTCGTCTTTATAAACACATTCGCCATCACACATACGTGCACCATTTCTTTCGCTGACGTATAAAAGAGCTGGCGGCTGTGTTCATTATCAGCTGTCAGTTGTACCATCATGCAAAGTTGGCGCGAACTGCCGTTAAATTGATATTTTAATTCTAAATAAGGAAGACGCAATGTATCGGGGTTTTCAACAAGAAATATATATTTCAATTGTAGCAACACCAGTAGCAGTTTTGGCATTTAGTTTTTTGACGTATTCACAGTAGATGCAACGAATTTAATTTCGTTTAATTGTTACAATGAATTTAATTTCGTACGAAAATCGCACCAAAATAATTAAAATCCACTATGAAAAGGGCGGTTCTGTTAAACAAACATTTTATTCAATTCGTGATATTTTCGGACAACGTAATCGTCCTTCTGACATCGCTAGGAATTTGGTCGTTAAATTTCAGTAGACAGGCTCGATACAAAATGTGTGAACACGTGTTCAACCGGGTTGTTCAACAGAAAATATCGCAGCCGTGAGCCACAGTATTATTACAGCAGGACCAAATTTAATAATTCTTCCACGTTCTCAACAATTGGGGTTACCAAACCCATGGCGAATTTTTCGTAAGGTTTTACTTTAATTTTGACGCCTTACAAGGTTCAACTAGTGCCGGAATTAACCCACCAACCGTTCTTGTTTGTATGAAAAAAATAATTTTTTCACACGAAGTCAACAAAAAAATTGCCGAATTTGGGCTTCTGACAATCCTTGAGCGAATATTGAAAAGCCTCCGCATGCTCAACGTGGCACTGTATTATGTACTGTATGGCCTGGAGGCGTGACTTGGCAGTTTTTTTTCGAAGATGAGGCTAGAAACGCGGTAACGCTATCGCGAGATGCTAACAAATCAATTTTGGCCTATTATTATCGATTTGAATATCACATACACGTGGTTTAAACAGGAGTTATCTTGATCTAAATTTTTTTTTGTTATTTTGTTTTAGAAAAAGAAGTTCTTTTTGAGAACGGATATATGACGACTATAACTATTCTTGAAGCAGCGTATTTTTCGAGCATTACTGGCCGTATGTAATAAATAACAGGAAAACTGTTGGTCTTTGAGGAATTGTTGCATTCATTGCATTGTATTTATTGAAACAGGTAGTGAAAGTAGAATGATAGTCGGAAATTAACTGCCGTATAAGAGACAGCACAGCAACCAGTGACTATGCCTTCATCGCTAAGGAACCCCACCGACAGTAAATTTTTATTTTTGTAATGAAAAAAAAAACCTAGGTCTTCGTTGGGAATCGAACCAACAACCCCCATACGGGCAAGCTGGTACATTACCTACTATCCTACAGGGTCAGTTATTTTCTTCATCTTGTTTTAGTCCTACAATCCTGTTGCGAGATCCCGCTTTATTTTTTAAGAAACAAATTCAAACGATGTCACGAGCAATTTTGCCGTACCAAACGTTGGATGATTATATAGTATATGGTGGGGGCTGGTTTCATTAAATATGCGATAATTTTGTTTAGTAACAAGCCCGTTACTAGTGTTGTTCAAGCCTCATCATTCCATTACAAAATATATAATCAATGCTAAAACTTGAGCGCATTACAAGAGCTTGTTTAATAGTTTCAAAAAACGCTTGATAAATATTAAAATTCGAATGCTATTTTTTAACCCACAATGCTCTCTAACATTTCTACTTCATACGCGAGTATCTTGCAGCTGTTATACATAAGTTGGAAATTGTGGTTGTATCTTCTGCTGCAAGGGTGTGTAAGTGTAGGTATATTACTTTTATCTGTGCTATAAAATGATATATGTATTTTTAGTATATTTGTATTTTCAGAGTCCTTATGTTTTATTTTTAAACTAACATGCAACAAACACAAACAACTGTCATAACGATGTTTTTTTTACTTTTTTGTAACTTTTATAAAGCCACTGTATACAACATGTTGTGTGTGTGTGTGCAGTGGCCTAGAATAACCCTTTTTTCAATTTATACTTTTTCTATCTATTAGAAAAAAGGTGATAGTATGGAGTACTTACCGTAATAGAGGAAAGAGATCTAAACCAACCGCAATATATTGGCTTGTGGATATAAAATCTGGATTAAAAAATAAAAAAGTGACAGTAGACAAAAAAGAATTATTACTTTAAGTTTTAGAATAAAACCAAAAATATTTTTGTGTTCTTTTTACGCAAGAGAGAGAGAGAGAGAGAGAGATAGAGGAAATAGAATAGATCTTAAAGAATTGCGAAGTTATTTTGATTAAAAATAGCCTGAGAAGAAGCTTTTATGGAAAGTACAACAATTTACCAAAACAAATATCAATCAACAAGAAGTTTGTTTTTCAATTGTGACCACACCAATAACACGATAGTTTTGATGTTTAGTTTTTTGACGTTTCGTAGTAGCAATTGGTAATTATTATAATGAATTCAACGAAAATCGCATTAAAATAAATCCACGATGCAAATGGTGGTTCTGTTAAAGTTACATTTCGGAAAATTTTTGATATTTTCGGACAACATAATCGTCCTTCTGAGACCGCTGTTAGGAATTTGGTAGTTAAATTTGAGTTTACAAAGGGCGTTTTTATAGAGGTGCCGACATTTAAGTTGTCAACACTTTTTTTCTGGCACCCATTTTGTCACCTGACAAGTAATTTATGTTTAGTTTGGTTTCTCATTTCGATATGAATAGACTGACGCCTGAATTACGCTTCTACATTGTTCATATTTAGCTCAGCACAAGACTACCGTTGATTCTGATTTTTGTACGGGAATTTTGATTAGCAATGCAGCTCACTTTTCTTTGAAATTGTGTTGAGATACCATTACATCCAGAAAAACTGGCTATTTGAAGTGCTTCATGGACTGTGCCATTATTGGTTCGTACTTCTTTAAAAACGATGCTGGTTAGTTCGCTATGGTTATTGACTTTTTCATTCACAAATAGAACAACCATGATGTACAGGATTTGCGGCTTCAACAACATAACACAGCTCATGGCACAAAAGATTTACTTATGGCAAAATCTAGCGGTTAAACGCCGCTAGACTATTTTTCTGTGGTCGCTAGGCTTATGCAGATAATCGCGAATAAATCGACGACCAGGGAGGACAATATGTACGGCATGGTGGTCACTTGCCTAGAAGACATATTTAAATTATAAAGGCAGAAAATTACCTTTTGAATAAAGTGAAGTTCATTTAAATTTCAAAAATGCATCTTTATTTTATTCCATTTCAAAGTTTATTCCTCTATAAAAAAACGTCCTCTATAATATTTTATAACAAAAAAAAAAAAACAAACAAATTAAAATTGAATAATAAGTTTGTATAAAATAAGACGTTTTTATCAATTAAATAAATAAATATTGAGTCAATTTAAAAATTTAATAAAAATATCAATCTGAAAACAAAATTTTTATTTTTGTGAAAATCATCTAAATATATACAAAATGGAATATGTTATAGTAAATACTGGTAATCATAAGATTAAGTTAATATATTGGGTCCGCCAAATAACTTTTCTTTTTTTTTTAATGCTATTAACAAAACTACACAGCTGCGGCTGTGTGGCACGTAGCGCCGTCCTGTTGAAACCAAAATATTGCCCAATATCCTTTCTCTTCAATTTTTGTGAAAAAAAAATTCGTTTCAACCTGGCTCGGTAACTGTAGTGGCCTAAAATATGGCCCAATTATGCCTCTGGACCAAAATCAGCACCAAACTCGTTTTTGGGTGCATCGGCTTTTTAATGTATGCGTGCGGGTTTTTCTGTGCCCCAAAATGCGACAATTTTGCTTTTTTTTTCATATCCGCAAAAGATAAAAATGAGCTTCATCTGAAAAGATGATTTTTTTTTGCCAAATCTGCATCTTCTGTAAGTCGATTCGCGGGCCCATTAGCGAAGCGTTTGTTCATGCATATACACAACCATATTCGTTCAGCGGAAAAATAAAACTAATTATCTGTCATATCAAACATGAGATAAGTGTTTGCCATTCAGGAAAATAAGCACTAGTTAAAAAAAAACACTAAATTGCGGACGCACTACATAGTAAGTAAAAACATTGTAAGAACAATAAAGGTAAACAGTTTGGTCATTGAAAAAACGCTATCCATTTTATGAAAAATACTTCTTATTGTTTAGGCTTAAGATATATTGAATGAATTTTGTATTTTAAATTAAAAAAGATATTTTAACTTCCTTATATAGTGGGATATACATTGGAAATCTTCTTACTATAATGCCTTTCCTACAAGTTCTCAAAATTAATTCGGTAATAGCAAATTATAGCTCTTTCTTTTGAAACCTTTTTATTTTAAAAATTTTAAATCCAAATTAAATTTATATTAAAATAAACTTTTTGATACGGCTGTGTTTCTCATTAAAAATAAAATTTATTTTCTGCTTCATTATATCATTTTTGCATAAATTTATTTTTTTTTTTATCCTTAATAACCACGGCAGTATACCTTGTGAAATATTTTTATTTTTTATATGATACGTCACACTCTTGTAGTTGGGTGTATGAAAATAAAAACAAAATAAAATGTAGTTGTATTTTGTTAATTAAAATCGACAATATTTAATCACCTTGATTGATGAATATTGAATACTTTATTTTATACGGCATTATTATGGCTCATGAAAACAATAATGAATATAATAAAAAAAGCCTTTATATGCCAACAGCATACACACATGTAAATGAGCTTTATTTCTATGTTTAACGTTATCTAGTAGATGGTATACCATCAACTTCAATATATTCACCGAAATCTAGGTAAATAAGTTTTGAAAATATTTGATAAAAATAAAAATAAAACTGTTATCAATAATAACCAGAAATAGTTGTAAATAAGAAACATTTAATAATTAGAAACTAAAAAAAAAGAAGGGATAAAAACTCTCTCTTCTAACTCTTGTTATCCGAACATCGAAAGTGTTGTTGCTGGTGATTTCAATGTCGACAACTCTTCTTGGCTTCACCATTGAGGTCATACAACTACAGAAGGCCAAATATTTTTGAGTTATTTGCCGCATACTACTAGCTTGCGCAAGTAGTGAAGGATCCAACATACATTCCTTGTGTTGAAAGGGGCACCAAAGTAATACGTGCGACTTTTTCTAATTTCACACCCCTAAAAAATATAAAATTTACGTTTATGCACGTTTTGGAAACTTCGATCATTTGTACCATCTCCGGCATCAGCTAAACAGCACTAAACGACTTTTTTTAGACAATTAAATTATTTTTTTCTTGGAAAATAATGTCGACGTCATGGCAAGAATGGTTTTTAAACATCATTTTTGTTTGGAATGAAAATTTGTATTCCACTTTAAGAAATATCGATTAAAAACCAGATCAAAGATTTGGTTTAATTAGACGTGCAAAAATGCAGTCAGATCAAGAGAGGAACCATTCAGTATCTAGGCATAGAAACAAAAAACTGGTTTTGCTACATAAAAGGGGCGAGATCTTCATATGCCACTGTACTAAGGCATGAGAAACATCTGTACGAGGAGCGCCTTCGTGCTAAAGTTCTTGCTAATCCTCGGGGGTAGCAAGAAACTTTTGATTATTTGTTAAAATAAGTAAAGGATAAACGCTAGTTCTTGAATTCCGACTCTTTGAAAAAATGACAAAATGTTCACCGACCCGATTGGCTAGTATATTTACAAGTAATTTTTATTTGCCGGAAAGCAGTTAACCACCGTACACAGAGTATTCGTTACTATACCGAAGATATTTCTTCCTGAGCTCGAGCGGCTTAAAATATTTAGCAGATCTCAACATCAACAAGTCTCCTCGGCCGGGTTATGGGATTTCTAGCACTGGTCTTGAAAACAGTACTGTTTGACGCTAGTGCGTCTGCTAGCAACACTTTTCAGCACATTGTATCATGCCGCTGAATTTCCAAAGTGTTGGATGATTGTTAATGTAAAGTCGATTCTGAAAGAGGGTGAGGCTAAAAACCCTAAAAATCACCGTTCATTTTTTTTATGGGAAATTGAGATAAGTTTTTCATCTTGTAAAGGTACCTGGAGTTCAACAGTTCACTTAGTAGTCGATAGTATGGTTTTCAGTAGAACGCACTCCATAGGTGACTTACTAGCTCTTCTTTAGGAACACTAGTGCAACTCCCAACATCAATTTGGAGAAAGTAAAGTCACCACCTTGATGTATTTCTGTCAAACTTGTTGCTTTTTGGTGTCGCTGATAATTTCTCCACATTTATATTGAGTTTTCTCATCAGTCGCATTATATAAGTTTGTGGTAGATGGTATTTCACCAAACGAGTTTAAGATTAATTCAGGGGTAACCGCAAAGATACGTTCTTTGACAAACTTTCAACGCTATATATTTGTTTCGCAGATAACAGCACTAATTTGTCATTCGTATTCATACAGTAATAGTCCGAAGCAGTTTGAGATGGGTTACTAAAGGCAAAACATGATTAATACGCTAAATCATAACCTCTCAATAATATTTGAATAGGGTCGCGTGAATAGGATGGATTTTAATGCACGTAAGGCGCAATGCTTCATACTTTCGCATAGATAGATGTTCGGAAATGGTGCATCATTTGTTACTATGGGTGATATAACTATAACTTTTGGGGAATTGGAAGCTCTTGATGTTCTTGACATAAAAATCTGCTTTTCAGGTTCCTATAGAAACTTTCAAGTGCCTCGGTTTTTAAAAACGGTGTAAAGGATACTTCACTTCATCCGATCGTCGTACTATTTATACCACCTATATCCGTCCAAAAAATGGGCAAGCGTCCCAAAGTCTATTATGGAGTTGCTCGACTACGTAAAAGAAAGGGCCAAAGTGCCCATTGGAGATAGTAGGTTATTACACTCTTTTGATTCTTAAGAGTATCGATGCAATGTGGGTTGTTTTTCCCCCTCTATTATTGATACTCCAATAGTATGTACTCTAATGAAGTAAGGGAACTTGTTCTCGTTACTTGTACGTTCTTGCGTTTAACACATTGTCATTGAGAGTCCATCCATTTGTGAATGATTGGCCAGTGAATCGCACTAGGCATTAGCACAGAACAGTTCATATGTGGAATAATCTCTCTTCAGCAATTTTTTCTGTCACTAATCCCTCTTACCTCCTACCCACTACCTAATTTGATTGCGTGAGGTGGGGTCATCCCCTGATTCGAAAAAGGAAAAAACAATTTTTTAAATGTTTCAAATATTTTAAAAATAACCATTCAATGGAAAAGGTTAGTTTAGCAAAAGTTGAATTTTATAACAACATGCAAAACACAAATCGCGCTAGGTGAAAAAGCTTATAAAAAGTCAACATTTTGTTAAAAAAAATATTCTTAAGAAAGTTCAATTTAAAAAGGGGTTCACTCAGTATAAATTTTGAAATTTGGTGCAGGTTGCAATTTTTTTTTTAAATTTATATATTTTCCGCCTTAAAAATATTATTAAATTTAAATATAACTTTTCAACGTCGTAAAATTGTTTTTCTCTAATACCTTTTAATTCACATACAACAACAATATTTATTTTTAAAGCTTCCGCCAAAAAAACTTTTATTCATTTTAGGCTCATGAATATTCAATTAAACAAAAATAAAAATATTTAACTTTATTTTAAACTATTTCCGTACAACAAAGTTTTAAGTTTTTAATTTTTAATAAACTTGCCAGTGCTGCAAAATATAATATTAAAAACAAAATCAAAAATAAGACTAGTTGCGTAGTTAAAAACAAAACAAAAAAAGAAAATGGAGAAAACTAACAACCGCACTGAGAAATGTTTTCAAAGTACTATTAACCCCGAAAGCGGATTATATATATTATTCAATACTACGAGTACCAGCTATAGCAAACAAAATAGCAAAAAATATAAAAGCAAAATAAAACTTATACTCAAGCAAATAAACAACCAGCCAAACCAAATCAACTGACCGACCGACCGAACGGCCGAGAGACCAACCAACCATTCAATACAAACAACACGATTAAGTACAGAGCTTCACTTCATTGTATTGGATATTGAAAAATAGATCCTTTTTTGTATGTATTTATTTTGTTTTTATTTTATTTTATTAGCTTTTGGTTTTACTGCTGCATAAACAGTGGTTCCAAACATGCTTTTTCAAACAAAACAAGAAAAATTAGACAATAGTAACATCCGTGTTATGTATTTGTTCAAAATAAAACACGTGCGTTCCTTAGCTCTCAGGTTATTCAAACAGGCATTCTTTATTCATTTCATTTTACGCCTTGTCATACTTTCATATTCATTACAGTGTTGTCAATCTTATAATTACATATGCTTCAACTTCATTATTCAGTATCAGCATTCTTTTAATTTATCTATCTTAGCTTATGTACATTGTAGCAACATAATTTTAACAACTTAATATTACAAATACTAATACGAGAAAGAACATAACATAATCAATAACTTTTAGTTTAATTAGACAAGGTCCATTAACGGCTCAAAGCATAAAATAGAACTTTTATTGACCCTGCGCATAGATAAGTTACGTCTATCAGACGTATGCCTCCTTAATTTTGAACTTCATCTCTGTAGTTTGTAGTGAGAGAAAATGTATATGCTCAGTATTCTCAATTGATCTCAGTAGCTTGCTGATGGTTATCACAGAGAAATTTCAATAAATAAATGATCTCAATAACTCCTATGTCAATTTTTTTTAAATCCTTAAAAGGATGTTAGAAACCATATATCTTTCAGATGTAACGTTATCTTTACCGTATTAAAAAATTACATTATCTTCTAGGGTTATACCCACTGTTATATTTCAAATAATATAAAAATATTCATATAGTTCAATAAAAATATGTTTCTCTTAGATTATGCTCACGAAGAGTTTTCTCTTCGTTCGCGAATGAAAAATAATGTCCGTTAAATGTCCATCACAACCACGCTGACAGATGTCGATGAAGTCATCAAAGTTTTTAATCACTTCTTGCCAAAACAGCGATCCTATTTCGTTTAACGATTCGATTGGCTCCGTAAAGAATCTGTCCTTAACATCAGTGGTATTAAATCATACAATCTGGCTGGTTACTTAACTGCTGGTTGTCGTGAAATTATGTGATCTGAAAATTTTGTTTGTAATAAATTGATGTTTTCCTAAGCTGTGTGAGATGTTGCACCGTCTCGTTTAAACCACATGTTAGTTGTATCCACATCGTCAATAGTAGACCAAAATTGCGTTGTTACCATCTCGCAATAGCGTGATCCATTGATCGTTACCGCATTACCAGCCTCACCTGTGAAATAAAAACGGCCCAATCACGCCTCCAGACTTCATAGCGCATCACACAGTTCGGCAATTTTGCTTGAAAAAATGATTTTGCCAGAAAAACCAGCTGGTTGTTCCTGAATGAATTAAGAGAATCTACGGCGATGTGAATGGACAATCGGCTTCAGTTCTTGCACCAGTTAAAACTTGTAAGGCTCCAAAGTCAAAGCGTTACGCAAAATGCGCCATATTGTGGTTTTGGATAACCACAATTGTTGGGTACGTCGAGAAATTGACAAATTTCAATCTGCTTCAAGGATATGGCTCACGACTGTGATGCTTTCACTTGAACGACCCGGTCGAACATACGTTGGTGTTTGTATATTTTGTATCGAGCCTGTCGATTCAAATTTAATGACCAATTTCTTAATAGCGATCTCAGAAGGACGATAATACCGATTTCTTAAGCGGTCTCAGAAGTACGATTATGTTGTCCGAAAATACCACGAACTTTACGAAAGGTAACTTTAACAAAACCACCATTTGTATAGTGGATTTTATTTAAATGCGATGTTCGAACAAAATTGGATTCAATTTAACAATTACCAATGCATCTGCTACGAATAAGTCAAAAAATTGTCAAGGTGTTGACACAATTGAATAACAACTTCTTGTTCAAAAACCCGATGCCACATGTTTTCATAGCTTCAGTCGTCGGTTGTATACAGTTTTAAAATATCCAATCAAAGCCAATATGTTAGACAATCTAAATTTTTTAATTTCATTAATGGGCTTAGTGCATTCGTCGCAGCTTTTTAACTTTTTGAGCAATTTTTTCAAAGCTCCGCCTATCCTAGCTTGAAGTCTGTGAAACTGATAAAATTCGAATTATTGTTTACCTTAAGGGTCAACTGTGTGATTAAATTTCCATCTGTAGTCTTAATCAGATGGTGGTCAAACCACTGCATAATTTGGGACGTCATGCTCGTCCTAGAAAGCCGAAGACTAATTCTGGCAACAGGTCGTTCCTAGTTGCAACTTTAATGATTCCACAGCAGGGCTGAAAATCATCACTCCTTGCTAAAGAGTTGGAAACTATCTAACTCCTGTCCAGAACATATGTCTAGCATGCTCACTGGATCTGGGAACATTTCACCAGGTAGGTGTTATTAAAGGTGAAATGAACCCGGCCACCATAGAACCATAAACTGTTATGGGGCCGCGAAACCACAACCACCACGATACTCCTATATAGGGGCCAACCTTAATAATAAGTCACAGAACAGTTCAATGTCTAAAGAGACAAATAACGAATTCTGCGGCTTACTGATTCCCTCGGAAATAAAGTGGAGTTTCCAGTTGTACCCCTGCTGACTTCAGGGGACTGGGCTCCCTTTTTCCCCCAGTTGCACATGTCTAAGTTGTTGCTTTCTCCAAAGACCATATATATGTGCCCCCGGGGGGTACCTTTAGGGTCACTCATAGTCACCTTCGTTTGCCTTAGACTGTCACTTTTTGCATTTACATGAAATAAGCTGACGAACTTAGTACTATTCTTTTTCAGCCGGTACTGTTTACACGCTTATAAAACAATAGTCCAAGACATATTTCATGCCTGCCTGTACGTGTCTGGTACAAGTTTGCTTTATGAAACCAATCTTTATAAGAAGTTCCGTTTTGCCAGTCATTCTACAAATTTGCATTCTGGTCAAGAGAAATAAAGAAACTGATTTACTGCTATCGATTACTAATAGAAAAAAGAAATAAATTTATTAGAAAGTCCGAATTCGTCTTTACAGTTTCCTTCCACCATTCGCTTTAAAATAACATGGACATTACTGTCGTTATAAATTTACAGGTAGAACTATGTAAGCGATACAAAAGAACCTTTGGAAGCCAAAACATCATTCCAACAATGTTTGAAAAATGACCCATAAAAAGACATCAAGTCTAAATTCTTATCTAAAAAGGAACGAGAACTACAACACTTACGCAGATACTGCTCCTTGCTTTTAGACAGTTAAATTTAAAATCATTTGATATTAGCATATAATTCTAGGGCGATAATATATCAGTAAATTTAATTTCATCTCAAATGTTATTAATAACTGTATTATGCTTATTTAATAATAGTTTAGTTACGAATTTATCAGCAAAATAATTTCAGCACATATGACTAGAATTATATAGATTAGCTAACCTTTTTCAGAAGGAAGGTTTACTCACAGCATCACAAGTTAACAACACTTTGAGGCACAATCTTAGGATATTGACAGAAACACGTGACAAATTTAGTACCAGCGAGTAGTATTATTAGACTTTAATCATACTTATGTAGGAACATACTTATGTAGGACACTAAAATGGGGAACTAAGATTCACAGAATCCATAAGCTTATACAAAACGAAAAAGGGAAGACTTTTACATGGAATTACGCCTTGACACTCATGGATATGCAGCAACAGAAATAGCAAAAAAGGACAAAGACCAAATATTCTGGAAAAAGATGGAAGCCTACAAATCAAAAACTTTCAAAAATGGACAGGTAAACATGACCTCAGACACAATTTTCACACCAATAATTATTGGAGCAATACACTATAATAAATGAAAAACATCTTTAGACCTACACACCTTCATAATAATAAGATACTGAAATATTAAATTCGTTCCACATAAGATGCCAGGTGGCGAGCAATCTACCTACATGAGTAGATACGACCCCAAAAAAGAACAACCTAAAAACGAACAAATACTGACTCAGCAGTACAGCCCAGGCACGGCTTAATAATGATGTCATCCCATGGAAAGCACTCGCCAGAAATACCGAACAAACCATCAGCAATGAGAGTTTACACCCAAGGAAATGACAACAGTAATTCATTTACTGGCGAAACAAATCCAAACAACTTAATTTGTGCTAATTTTAGCACATTTTAAGACTTCCAGTGGAAATAGTTTATATTGTGGTCGTAATTTTTTTCTTATAAAATGTTTAAAATCATATAAAAATTTTTATAATTTAAATTCTTAAATTTTTCCATGTCGATTTTTTATTTTCATTTCATCGTACACTGTATACACTTAAGTGTGAATATATGAGTGTTTTTTGTGTGAAATTGCTTTTGTGTGTCGCCTATATACATAAATAAAACATAGGCATCCAAAAGGATTTGCATCAATTTCCGTTGGCATAGAACTCATCCGTTCAAAATATTTCCGTTCATTTGTTTGACCATTTTTTATTATGTTTTTTGTTTGTTTGTTTCTATGATCGTATAACATTTTTAAACGAATGTATATTTGCTTTAGTATTATTGCTGCTGCTACTGTTGCTGATGTTGTTTTTATTTTGGGAAGAATAAAGCTTAAGACATATTGTTGCAAGGCCATATTTTTGGGTACTCGTATTATATTGAAAATATTTAAATATACTGATTGTTATAGTGATGACGCACAGCACAACAAGTTCTTTTTTCTCTTGGTTACTTTTGACTATTGTAGTGGAATTTTGGGAATGTGTATTTCGTTTTGAATTTTAAAATTGAGTTTTAATATCACAAGCATTGGATATTAAATCTCATTTATAAAGGGTCCGCCAAATAACTTTTTTTTAAATGCTATAAACTCCTGAACCAATTGGAATTTGTATGGCGTCATACTAAGGTCTTTATGCAAAATTCGCCTCAATGATGTTGAGAACGACGTTGAATTGATGTTGATGGCGCTTCACGCACATTTTCTGCCACAATTGCAATATTCTCGGGTGTACGCACTGTTTTTGGCTTTTAACGCTTTGGTTTATCGATGAGGATGCCAGTTTCTTTCACTTTTTTCACAAGATAACGAACGTACGGTGCTTCTCTTCTTCCTTACGCAGTTTTTGCACACATTCTGCAACATTACTATGATTTTCAAAGTAATGTCGCAATATTTTCCAGCGAACCATATTCGTTCAGCGGAAGGATACCCTAATTATCTGTCAAATCAAACATGAGCTAAGTGTTACCATTCACGAAATAAGCACTAGTTGAAAAAAACGTTAGATTGAGGACCCTATATACTCAAGGGTAAGACTCTATATTTATAACGGTTGAATGAATGAACTATTTCCAAATATTTAAAAAAACTGAGGTTATCACACAACCGCGGTATTATTGTTACGGTATAAAGTACAGTGGAAAAAATTAAAAAAAGAAGTATTAAATGAAATCAAGGCTATCAGATAGGATGATTTTATCGTAGAACTCTGTCAGACTTAATCCGCTAAAAGACTAAAGCTAGATATTTAAAACGTGTGAAATAATGAACTATTTCCAAACATTTCAAAACATCGGTACTGAAGCATACATAAGCGCACTACAATGTCTAACAACTGAAATTATTTAACCATTATTACGGTGTAAAGTACAGCAGCAAAAAATAGTTGTACCTTTTTTTTCGATCGGAATATTTAACACCAAAAAAATTTGTGAACTTCTAAATTGTTGGAGCTTTTGAGAGCTTAAAAGAAAACCAATATTTTGTAATGCGTAAATAAATCCCTTTCATATTTTAGTCAACGCTTGCCTTTAACAAACATAATGTTTCTGTCCTTTCTCTGCGAATTCACTTTTAGTACTGATATACAGCATAAAAAGAAAACGTTAAATATTAAAAGCGAAACATATGGAGAGAAAAAACTAAAAGCTCATAACGCATTCATTTAAATTATTTTCAAAAAGAATCTAAAAAAAACACATAAACGTGGATAAAAAGGTTCATTAGTTTGCGTGTGTGTGTGTGTGTGTGTGTGTGTGTATGTATCTGTTAACCGGAAATGGTAAATATGCTTAAAAAAACACCTTACCAGCGCTGTGTATTGAAGCATAAAAGAAAAATAAAAACAACAAAAATACCAAACGAAAATTATGTATTATGGCAAGGGAAAATATACACTTTTTCTGCTTTAAATATTCTTTCATTTATTCATATTTTCATTCATTCATTCACTTACATGCTTAACTATTAACATAAAGAACTGTGTATGTGTGGTGAATATTAAGCAATGTATAAAGTGGAAAGTTGGATTACTAATGCACTCAATTTCAGGCAGCTTATAATGTGTCGGCAATTTGTCCTATGGCTGTTAAAAGGGGCGCTGAAATGATTATCTTGTGATAAATTAAATGACTGTGTAAGATTTTTTCCCTCCTAAGCTACGAATTTTTCACTATTCATTACTGCTACTTTTAAAATCATATTTATAATTTATTTCGGAAGTAGAAAATGCTAGCAGCGTATAACTACGGCAAGAATAAACAAATAAGTTTTTTCAAAATATTTTCTAGCCAACCTTTCGACCTTGTTGGTCTGTTTGTTTGTCTTTTGCTTTTCGTTTGCTTTTTGTTACTATTATTATAAAAGTATGAAAATTAGGTGAATGTTTATTGCCTGCTGTTGCGACCTCAGAATATTTTATTGTGAAATTTTAAACGAAAGGATTCAGTTAAATTTATAATATCAGCTATTAAGTTTTATTATTTCAATAATATAATTATTTCTATTTTATTAAGTTGTTTAGATTATATCCACGAGTAAATGATGTGCTGTTGTTATTTTTCTCTGTCCTTTCTGACTGTTGTTCGTTCGGTGTAAAAGGCGAGCGCTTTCGCTGTGAAGACATCATTTTCAAGCCGTATTATAATTCGTACTTAGTCTGTTGTTAAGGTGGTAACTTCTCATAAAGGTAGAATGCCAACCATCTGGCATAATTTTTCAATCAATTTAGTGGATAACATTCATTATCTTTATATTATTATTAAATAATTTTTTAATATTAGTATATTACGTATTGAAAAAATTTAATATTTAAAAGCAGCTTTCCAGCAAAACAAAACTCTGTTAAATTGAGTCAGTGTTAGGTGGACTCAAGGTCATCAGATTTAGAAACATGTGTTTAAAGGCCGTCTTTTAACAAAGTTGTTGCTTTAGTCCTGGCGGAAATGTTTATGTATGCTTACAAAAATTAATTAAACAAAAAATTAAAATTATCAAATTGATTGTTTGTAATTCTAAAAAGAATTCTATGAAGTTTAGTAGCTTAATGAAAAACATAATTTCGAATTCTTAAAGATCAAGTTTAAGCTGCACGGTAGCAGATTCGTGCCCCACTCCTTTAGAGTTAAATTCAATCCAACTCCGTATCCTGTTAGATGCGCAAGCTAGAACATTGGATGTTAAACCTGCTTTAGTATCACTTCGAAAGCCTTTTTCAAAGCAACGGAAAAAATCAACAGCTACCACGTAACTTCTCATGAGGCCTGATCTGTAGCTATGTCAGGGCCGAAGACCTGCGGCCAACTGCTTGTCGTGGTTCTAGTGGGGATATACAAAGTTGCTGGTCGGTTTTCGGGAGACCTATGTTTCTTCCAATTTTAGGCTCCGCATATTTCTGCAGATGAAGTTTTACGTGGTTTAAAAAGTCAGGCGGTATTCCCAGCTGTATATTAATTAACTCCTTTGGCCGATTTGTACAATATTTCCCTAAATTTTAGAGAGAATCATATATTATTCCCCTTTTTAAATCTGGCAGCAAGTCCGACATCTCAAATTACAGAAGAATTGCAAAGCTGAGCATTATGCCAAAGCTCTTCTAAAAACTTGTATTGGATTATTTGTCGCCTTATCAAAATGGTTTCCGTAAAAACTTTTCAACTATTTCCAATTTACCGCATTTTGCCATAATAACGTATCGGGCTTTCGTCAAAGGTTAGCAAACTGATGCTGTTTATAGGGACTTTAGTAAGGCATTTGGCAAAGTAAATCATTGTTAATCATTTGCTTACATTTCGCTTGCCCTCAAATCGATTTCATCATATCTGTTTAATCGGAAACAACGTGTCCTATTTAAAAACAAAACAATAACAGCTTTTAAAGTTGGTGCGATATAAACTTAATAAAATTGGGATACTCACTACTTTTAAGGGAAACATCAGTTGCAATTGGTGGGTAATATTTTGAATTTGGTTAATTTTGATAAACACCAAATTAAGTTTTATATCTCATATTCAAGTGACCGTTAATAAGGCTAGAGTTATATTTGCATTATTCGAAAATGGACTAAAGAGTTCAGTGATCCGTACATAGCAAAATAGTTATACGCGTCACTGGAAAGAGTTCAGTAATAATGGGGCCCACAATATAATGCGCATAGTAATCACATTGAATGTGTTCAAAAACAATTTCTAATCTTCTGCTTACGAGGTTAAGGATAGCAGTCTTATAATATTAACTAGATTCCTAAGGCTGAAAAGTCTCAAAACAATGATTAATGTATCTTTTGCAATCAGTTTAATTAATGGAAAAATTGCAGACGAATTCTGATATCTGTTTCAATTCTCAGCTTTGTTCAACTCGTGCAGCCACTGTTCTTGATAATTCTGTAGGGATTAGATCTAAAGACGAAATAAATAAATAAATAAACAAAAAAGGGTATCGATCGAAAAAAATGGTATCAAAAAGGTCAAGTTCTAAGCTATAGGATGGGTGATCCAAAACTCACCATCCAAAATATTTTTCAAAAAGTTTTTTATCGGTCTTGCGTTGTCATGATGGAAGACTACAGCCTCGTGTCTGGTCAAATATTCTGGTCGTTTTTTATTGTTAGCTGTCTTCGGTATAGGTCTTCTGTGATCGTCTGACTCGATTAAATAAAACTATAACCTATCACATTATAATTTAATTATAAAAATATAAAAAATCAATTGTCATATTGATGTCTTGTGTTTCAGGAATACGAGCTGGCGTTTGATTATTTCGGTTTTTAAAGCATTTGCAGACTTCCAGACTACGGAAAGAATAAAAAAGTAAAGTAGGAGAGAAGAGAAGCAAGTTTTTATTATGTGGGTCTCGGCTCTGCATCGAGAAATATTTTTAAATGTTCAGAAGCAGAATTTTCAGCAAAATTAAATTTTTCGCTTCATTCCTATTCTTTATTTTCATATTTTCTAAAATTGTTTTAACTTTTTGAGGTAATAAATTCTGTTTTTTGCTTTAAAGTATATCACAAATAAAGTCGCCTGTTAATTAGTTCGAATTTTTTTGTACAGTAAAAATTAAATGAAAATTTTGTTTTAATTTTTTTAATCGACATTCCAAAAAAAATGCTCGTATATCAATTAATATTGTTCATAATAATAAAAGTTTATGGCAAATATTGAATACATTTCTTTTTATAGCAAATATTTAAAAAAATTGCTTTAAAAGTTTTTATATTTTTTATAAATTTATCAGAAGTGGAAGTTGCTTTTTAATTTGAGGAAACATTTTAATTATAAAGATGACACAATATTAAGAATATATCTAAAGTATATAATATTGGATATATCAGTACCAATGTTTGAAATAACAAGATTAGAGAAGCATTTTCCAAACAGTCTAATATTTATTTTTCGTAGCGACTATCTGCATTTTAAAGAGAATGCGATCTCACGTTCAAAAAGAAAAAAACACAAGTGTTGCAGAAGCAAGAAAAAGTTGCTTAAAATGCATTGGTTTTAATTGTAAAACTAGAGAAGGAAGCTAAACTCTTCTACATGATTTTTAAAGCTATTTACTTTTTTAATATTGTTCAAGGTTCAAGGCTTAAGCGGGGCTTCGCTTAACTTAAATTTAACATCAGTAGAAAATTTAACGATTTCGCTATGATGATTGTGATCTAAACGAGCAATGCAATCCACTTTGTTTGTTGTGTTTCATAATTATATGAGATGAAACTGTTATACTAAAGTACTTTTTTTTATATTTTCCATCACAGATTAGTTTTATCTTTTGCTACAACAACTTTTTTTTTTTTTTTTAAAAAGAGAAGTAGCACTTCAGGCAACAATGCCTATTTAGTCAAGTACCGTGCTACCTTCTTTAGGAAAGGGATAGAGAAGAGATGAAACAGGTGGTGAAAGCAGAAGGATAGTCGGAAATTAACTGCCGTATAAAGACAGCAACAGCGACCAGTGACTATGCCTTCATCGCTGAGCAGCTCCACCGACAGTCAATTTTTATCTTTTGTAGTGAAAAAAACCAAGGTCTTCGTTGGGAATCGAACCCACAACCCCCATATTTACAAGCTAGTACACTACCTACTAGCCTACAGGGGCACCTAACTTCTCTTAGTATAACATCTTCTAATCTTCTTATATTAATATTTTGTTGCGTGCATATATAGTCAGTATACCGGTACAGTGTAGTGTGAGTTGATTGTTGTGATGCAACCATTAAGTAAATTGTTTACCAAGCATCATATGCCACCCTAAATAATTCACACTAGCCACAACCACATAAACAAACTGTTACATTACAAATGTGAGTACACACAACCGCACTAATACATGCTATGTTAGCCACACTTCATATGCCTTATGGGAAACTAATTAACCAGAATATTACCAAATTATTTTCCCATATTTAATATAGTAACTTTTAATAAAAAAATTTAAAATTTTTTTGTAAACAAATTAGACGGAAGAAGGAATACTTTCTTTAACAAGTATCAGAATTTTACAAGCATAGAAACGAGCTGTACTAGTAGCTCGCTCAACAACAAAGTTTTTAAGTCGGACTACTGGCTGCTGAAATTTCTTGTAAATTAACGAAACGAACTGTGATACTACACTCTCAGTAGTACTCAGGGGATGACCCCTACTCATGCAGTTCATTGTACCGTAACTAGGAAAATAGGTTATGGGGAAGAGGAATGAGGAAGTAGTGTTTCTGGAAATTCGATTTAAATTTTCCCACATTGAAAGTGACAAGGCATTAGGATATTATGTGTAGTGATTCTAAATTGTAAGAAATTTGAACAATATTACCCGTTTGTGACGTTAGTTATTGATGATTTGATGGGCTTGTTTAAAATCCAAACTGCTGCATATGAAGTAAAGTTAATCTACAACAAACACAACAAGCTCCACTAACCACCCATCAAGAAAAATAAACAATTTAGTGCGATAGCATCATTGGTCTTTATTTCTTCTAATATAAAGCTTAAGCTAGCTTTGCGATAGGGGGGAGATTCTTACCGCACCATTAATAAAGTACTGTTAGAATATATTGCTAACATGCATCCGAGTGAGAGATGTCCCGATCTTCACCAATTCATTTTCAAACAAAATTTGATGATAAGTGCATTTGAATCTGTCAATTGATTTCCGAGCTCTGTATGATCTATTCTCAATTATTTCCTCTAGTGCCATGTATTATCTTTGATTTTTTTCTGCTAACCCAGTGGACGCCATTAAGACAATGTTAAAAAAGGTAAAGAAGCATCACATAAGCATGTTTTGTATAAAAATTTGTACTGCTAAAATGTTACTGTTCGGTTTTTAATTTTTTTTTTTTTACTATTTAATGTTCTATCAAGCTTAAAAAGACAAAATTATAATTAGCAAAAAATGAAAAATTAAAAATTCTCACTACCACATAGGGTGGTGTGAACGACGTGTGCTCTTAAAATGTAAGTAAAAAAATATTTGTATTCTCTAACTATTCTTTTTAATTTTTAATATATTGGTAATACACTTGAGGAAAGGTATTCTTAAGAAATATACCCCTATATAATTTTATTGATCCGAAACTAAATTTCGAGGCATCTATTGTTTTAGTAACATAATATTCGCATTCATAATATCCATCAACTACATCATCTTTATACTCTATATTTACAAAACAGATGGTATATAGTGGAATGTAATACTAAAATTATTAGTAGAAATGCATATAGTTAAACGCCACATTAATAAGGTTTTGTGATTTTTGCATCTGTAGTAATTCGATTATTATTTTATTTTAACATTTCGTCCACAAAAAGGTTCAAAATTTCAGCTTTTATAATTCTCCTATGCCCATCTATGGTGTTGCCTCATTTATACAAATATCAGAATAGTAAATAATTTTCAATTCAACGAATGAATGGTTGTCACAACTTAATTGTTATTTGTATTTATATTAATATTTGAACTTTTTTACGTTAAAGTTTTATTAAAACGTGATATATGCCAATTTCAATTAAATCGTATATTTTTTGTGGAAGCATTTCAACTTGAAATATTTTCATACAATAATAATTTTAATAAATATAAATATAAATATGTACTGTTGATCTTTTGTGAGGCTTTTCGTTTTGGGAAATTTTAAAGTAAAACTTTTGGTAAAATAATTAACTAAAGTATTTTTATGTAAAAAAATACAAGTAATACTTTTAGTACTAACCAATGATTTTAAGTGTTTTATCTTTGTGCAGTCAGTAAACAAAAGAATATTATTTTATTTATTGTAAAATATGAAGAAAACATAATAGTTTAAGAATTTTTTATTTTTTAAAACTAATTGGTTTATTTTTTAACAAAATGGGACCTCGAGAACTTAATTTAAATAAATATATTTTGAAAAATGCTTGGTAAGTAAATTTGTTGAATTTGCTTTCTATGGAAATTGTGTGTTGTTTCAAATATTGCTAGAGTAAGTATGAACACGATGTTGTAGTCTCTATTATTTATTTCTACAACTTCTTAAAATTTAAAAAATAAACATTTTAAATCTTTAATAAAACAAAAAAATTATATTTAAATAAAAATTTTAAGAAACTTAGAAAAATGTTTTGAACTAAATAACTTAATCTTCGTCTTGTATTACAATTAATAACATTATTACTATAACAATATTTGTACCGATACCAAACCAAAAATTTGCACACCTGCAACAGGAAATCAATTTAACAATATTCAAGCTAAAAATTGTTAGGAAAAGTATCAATAAATTCTATAGGCTTAAAAGATCCTAAAAAAATATCTAAATGCCCAGCAAAAATAAAGTCATAACCGGCTATTGGTTCGATATGATCGGCGAAGACTTTCGATTATTATCAAACGACTGCAATAACATATGAAAGGCAAAGTAGCCGATATACTCGAAAAAATACAATAAAGGAAAGACAAATCCCAATAAACAAGAGACTGTTCAACAAATAAGAGCAAAGCTATGGGATATGGACCTACCAATTACAAAAGCAGACAAAGGCAACATGAATGTACGAGTAGTAATGTACAAAAAAGATTATACAGACAAAACACAGCAATGTATACGATATACAAACTGCACTATTTTTAAAAATGACCCAACTGATTTTTTCCAAAAGGAAACACGCAGCCTAAAAAGGCTACAAAAAGGTTATTAACGGAAAAGTATACAAATATATGAACATGAACCCAGGAACACTAACACTCAAAGCACAACCAGAAATATACAAAGAAAACATACAGATCTGCACATCATATCATCTGGCTAAACACTTCATCGTCCTACTAAAAGAACAGATAAACTAACAAAATACATCTACGCTACGTAATACACAATAACTTAAAGAAATCAAGATAGCGGGTAATGCGCGACACGTTTCCTTTGACATTTAGAATTTAAATACATCAGTAATAACACAAGAAACCTTGGTTATCCTACCCAACACACTAGACAATTTATACGACAACCAATATATCACCGACGTTATAGTTATTGAAAAGATAAAAATAAAATAGATCTACTTTAGATTTATAAACCACTTTTTGAAATTACCTGTCGGACTCGGCATGGGAAACCCAACTTTCGCAATCTTAATGGAAATTTTAAGCATCATCGCGAATCACTACACATAAAGGCGCTAATTGAAAACACAGAATAACTTATTACTATAGCTACGTAGATGATATCATATTCATCCTCGAGCAAAACACAATCCATAATTACATTATACACACAATGGAAAAAGAACAAGATAGAAAGTTGCATTAACTTGATATCACAATAAACTGTTTAACATTTGACACTTATAGAAAACCAACTATGACAGACACTACCATCCATATTAATTCGAAGAATCCTACTCAACATAAACTACTCCAGATAATTACAACAAAGAACTCGCCACACTTTACATCATGGCAAAAAGCAATGGCTACAAAATCCACTACTATCGAGAAAATTTTTAAGAAATACAACACTAAAAACAGGAATACAAAAGACAGAGAGATAACAGGTGTATACAGAATTGCCAATACTTGTAAGCATATTTATATAGGACAAACTGAACAAACATTATATGCATCCTTGAACAAGACAATGGCGAACAAATTTTAGAAAGCTTAAACACAATTCATAATATGATTACATACACAATGGAAAAAGAACAAGACAGAAATTTACATTATCTTGACCTCACTATAACTCGAGCAATGGACTATTTAACATTTGACATCTATAAAATACCAGCCTACGACGGACACTACCATCCACAATACCTCAAACCACCCTACCCAACATAAACTAGCAGTGTTTAGACATATGATACACAGAGTTATGATAATTCCACTTACTCCAGATAAATACAACAAAGAACTCGACACAATTTACGCCATGGCTATAAATAACGGCTACAAGGTCACTACCATCGACAAATTTATTAGACAATACAACAGTAAAAACAGAAATAAAGAAGACAAAGAGACAGCCGATACAGCACGACGGCACACCTTTACTGACTAGAAATATACAGAATAACCTTTTTCACAGAGAGGGAATACTCACAGCATTAAAAACTGGCAACACTCTGAGACATAATCTCAGAACAACGACAAAAACAACCGACAAATTTAGTTCCAGCGGGGTATACAGACTTACCTGTACCTGCAATCGAACTTATATAGGGCAAGAGAAGATTCCAACTTTGCTTTACACCTTGACACTCACAGACACACACGAAGGGGAATAAATGAATGTATGACATTACTACATCCTTGCAAAAAAGGAGAGACGAAGACTAGACATTCTGGAAAACATGGAATTCTACAAAACAAAAAATTTCAACAATGACATTATAAACGAACAGCTAAACACGACCAGAGACACAATTATCCCACCATTAAAACTCATGCAAATGAACAGACGAAAAACACCCTCAGACGGACACACGTACCTAAATAATAATAAAAGACGGACGTATCGATAAATTTACTTTGCATAAAAATGCCAGGTGGCTAGCATTCTGCCTGCCTGAATAGATACGAACTTTACAACAGAACTACCTGAACGCCAACACTGACTCACCAGTACAAACCACAACGCGGCTTGGGAATGAAATTTTCGTATCGAAAGCGCTCACCTTTGACTTCAAAACAGCCAGATAAGACAGGAAATGACAATAGTATACATAAGCTCATACAAATGAAAAAAAGAAGACTTAAACATTGCGTTACACCTTAACACTCACGGACACGTGCCAAGGGAAATAAAAATTACTACATCCGAGCAAAAAAAAAGGACGTGGATGAGGCATTCTCGAAAACATACACATCTACGAATAGGTAAGCACGACCTCATACACAATTTGTATACCACTAAAACTACTCAGTATACTCTAATAAATTAAAAACACCTGCAGGCGGAGACACAAACCTAGATAATAATAAAAGGCGGAAATATTGCCCCACGGAGGGCAATCTACCTACATGACTAGATACGACCTTAATAAAAGAACAACCTAAATCCAGTACAGTAAATCCACCAGTACAGTCTAGAACAGAGAGAACACGACTTGATAACGATGTCATTACATCAAAAGTCAGTGCCCATCATACCGAACAAACAGCCAGCTACGACGGTTTACATCGAAACAAATGACAACAGTAAAGATTTATCTTATTAATTAGTATTTTTAATTATTGTATTTAAATAGCTTGACTTTGTTAAAGATTTTTAAAAAAAGGAACTGCCATGGCTTAGAGTAACAACTTTTCCTTATTGACGTTTAAATATTATTGTAAAACAATGACTTTTCTGCCTTATTTTCACGTAACACTTGTGTTAAAAGAGCAAGTGCGCTGTAATGTAAAGCATTCAGTAGAACACAGTTTTTTACCTTTTTGGTTTTAATTAAGTTTATATATTTCTTATTTTTTGTTTTTGAGAATTTTAAAAATATTACACATTAATGTGTGCACACGCAGAGTGCAATAAAGTGGCACACATATGCTAAATGTTACAGTTTAACTATTTAAAATGTGGCCTTGTTATATACGATTTTAAGAGAACAAAGCTAAAGCTCACTTCTTTTTACTGTTTTCTTTTTTTTTTTTTTGTTAAATCAAAGTAATTGCAATATTTACATAATAATAAATGCTAAAACAGTTGTAGGGTGAAAGCAGTGGCATGATTTTTCATAAATGCCTTTAAATTATTCTTAAATGATTGTATAAGCTGCTATAGCCATTTCGTACCCTATACTCTGTGAATCTACTAAAAATACAGCAGCTATATTTCTCGCGATCTTACCAATAGTGGTGACCTACCGGACCTAATCTATCACGTTTGCGAAAAAAGTAAATAAAAACGGGTTGAATTTTACAATTAACAAATTCATCTCACTTTTCGTATTTGACTTCCTTATCATAGTTCTGACCCCCATACAATGGTGTATCCGAAATAAAAAAAGAAACTTTGTTGAATGAGTTGCTTAGAGAGTGAATAAATGGAAAATATGACTCGAATATATCTGAAGTGTATCAAAAATTCCCTAAATGCATTTAACTTGGCTGTTGAACTGAGAAGTCTTTTTCGCTAAGTTAGTGAAAAGGCAGTAAATAGGATGGCAATTTAGAGAAATTAAATAAAATAGCTTGTAGCTTCATTTTTTTTTCTCTGGCCAGCACTCAGGAGATGACTTCCTCTCATGCAATGCATTGTGACAGAACTACGAAATTAGGTTATGGGTAGGAGGAAAGAGGGAGTAGTGTTTGTGGATATTCGATTTGAATTTTGCTACATTGAAAGTGACAGGAAAAGCCCTTGGAGGGAGTTTATTCCACATAAGAACTATTCTGCTAAGGAACGAACTTTGCCTGTAATGCGACTCACTGGCCAAACAACCGCAAATCGATGGACTCTCAACGAAAAGCGTGTTAAGTTCCAACAACGAGCGACTTACGGGAAAAAGTTCCCTACTTTCATCAGATAACTTAATAGTCTAGTAACGATAAACACAATGAGCCTCGTGGGACTTTTTGTACGCGGTCGAGACTTTCAGATGCTGGTTCATACATGAAAGTTACATTCCACTTTTGGAAGTATATAGTTGATATCAATAGTACGAAGATTGGTACCCCCATGGGCACATATATATGCTCTTTGGAGAAAGCAACAACTTAGACCTGTGCAACTGGGGGAAAAAGGGAGCCCAGTCCCCTGAAGTCAGCAGGGCTACAACTGGAAACTCCACTTTATTTCCACGGGAATCAGTAAGCCGCAGGTTCGTTATTTGTCTCTTTAGACATTTAACTATTCTCTGACTGATTATTGAGGATGGCCTCTATATGGGAGTATCCTAGTGGTTGTGGTTTCGCGGCCCCATAACAGTTTATGGTTCTATGGTGGTCGGGTTCATTTCACCTTTAATAACACCTACCTGGTAAAATGTTCCCAGATCCAGTGAGCATGCTAGACATATGTTCTCGAGAGGAGTTGGATAGTCTCCAACTCTTTAGCAAGGAGTGATGATTTGCAGCCCTGCTCTGGAATCATTAAAGTTGCAACTAGAAAAGACCTGTTGCTAGAATTAGTCTTCGGCTTCCTAGGACGAGCATGACCTCCCAAGTTATGCAGTGGTTTGACCACCATCTGATTAAGACTACATAGTCAGGCGCAGATGTAAATCTAATCACACAGTACGAAGATTGGATCGAGCGAAGAATATTTTACACACGTTTTAGAAAACCAAACCACTTGAAAGCTTCTTTGGAAATCTGCAAAATGTGTTAAGTCTATCCAACATTACACTGGATTTTCATTGCAAGAACATCAATATTTTTAGATTCCTTAATTTTTATATCTCCAATAGTAACATATATAGTACCGTCCATGGACAAGCATAAAACAATGAGTCTAATGGGCATTAAAATCGACTTTATTCGCACGATTTCATTCGAAGATTGTTGCGGGATCGTGATTGAGTGTATTATTCATGTTTTGCATTTTGGAACAATCCTCCAGCTGGTTCCTTCTATTACTGAATTATACGAATGACAAATGGTTTTGGCATCTGCAAAAGAGTAGAAAGAATCAAAAGTTTGACAAAGCAAATAATTCAAAAAAATAAGAAATAGGGCAGGAGTAAGAAAGGAACTTTGCGGTACCCTGAATTAATCTTGAACTTGTTTGATAAAATATCATCTATAACAACCCGCACAGTGCGATTTTTATGAAAACGTGATATAAATCTGGAGAAATTATTCCCGACAACAAAAGCAACAAGTTTTGTCGAAAGTGGTAATAACAATAATAGTTTGGGGTGATAACCGCATAAAACAAATATATAAGAACCACTTGGTGGGCAAATGAATTCAAGTTGAGTCATTCAACAAAGTTACCATCGTTACATCATATAAGATACTATTTTATACATAAGCGAAAGATTTTACCTTTATACTGTTACGAAAATGATTTTTTGAGTTTTAAAAAGACAATAATTATTAGTAAAAAGTAAATGTTTTCTAAGAAATCTTATGCAACAACGCGCTTATAAGAAATTCTACTAAATAAGATCAAAAAAAAGGAACACACAACACAGAATGAAAACAAAATACACACTCACACAGGTACGTAAACTGAATTATCATAACAACAACAACATGGGGTGGTGTTAAAGTGGAATAATTTTGAACCGATAGAACTGCGTAACACAACTATATGAGCACCACTTGCTAAGCAAATGAATTAATTCAAATTAAATTATCGTTGAGAAAAATGGTAACCAATGACCATCGTTTTTATTTTGTGTGTATTGAAAGGAAATAAGAAGTTTAATTTAATTTAAAACTCTAAAGTACTGTGTTATTATTTTGCAATAAAAGAACTAAATATTATAAAACATTTATTAAAAGGAATAAATGTAACGATATTTTTATTAGATAAAAATTTCTGCGAAAATTGAATAATAATTTTTCCATTTAAGATCATTCTAAAGACCTTTTTAGATAACTAAAAGTTCCACTACTATTTTCGGGCTTAGTGAAATATCCCCTATAAAAAATGGTTACAAAATCAAGAGTCTACATTAATTTGTGTCGTAAGCTAAGATAATTATCATACATAAATTGGATCCATTTTTTATATATCATTTATATTTATTATTTTATACTTAAGTAAAGGATTTTAAACATTTCCAAAGCTAACTAATTTTTAGTTTTTAGCAAAGTTTTAAAGTAAGCGTTCTAATTCAAAAGAAAGTGTAGTCCTAGAAATCATACACTAAAACATGTATTAAAAATTTTTATTACGAACACGCAAACTGTAACAACAGCAGGGTTAAGCTGGTTTTCATTTTAAAAGTATAGAAAAGTTTAAAACAACGAAAGAGGATAAGTTGGGTAGTTTTACTTAAAAGAAATTATGCAAATGAGAACCGAATATTGTTTAAAAAATAACGTCAATTAGTGATGAATAAAATAGAAAAATGTAATTAAGCGGAAGTTGATTCCATTAAAGAAATTGTAAGTATAATACATAAAGAATTTATAATACTTCAGCTAAGAACGGAAAGAAAATAACAAATAAAATAAACCTAAAAAACATTTTTGTGTTGAAATACCTTAACTTTCTTTTAATGAACATAACGAATAAGTGAATGCTCACATTTCATAAGTTTTATTAGAAAGGTTTATGTCGTAATGTTTATCTGGAAAAGATTAGTAAAATAAAGGATAATAGTGAAGGTGATTTTTTGGAGAATATAAAATTTAATTAAACGATTTCAAGAAAAGGATAAGCCTACAAATTCCTTTCAATGTTTTTATATTTTTTATTTTACTACCTACGTATGCTCGCAAAGTGTAACTATACAAAGTTTATGAATTGAAGTGGTAAAGGGCAGAAATGTAAAATTTCTAAGAATCATCTAATGCTGTAGCAGCGAAGAATTTTAAGAAACAAAGCTCCAGTTCTAAAGGGGTGGCTGTAGATGGTATTATTAAGTGTATATGACCTGATAGCTTAAAGTATTATTGATAGAGAATTTAAATTTTATTAGAATATTATCCAAATATACTGAACACGAAAAAATTTAAGTATGAAAACTAAAAATTGGCATTAAAGGGTGTTCAGTTACACATATTGTTACATATATTTCTTTTAATAAATGCTTTGTTATATTGATTACAAAATAATAACACAACACTTTAGAGTTTTAAATTAAATTAAACGATTATTCAATTTCAATACACACAAAATATTATTTTGTGTGTATTCATTTCAAATTGAATTCAATTCATTTGCCCTGCAAGTGGTGTTTATATAGTTGTTTTACAAGAATATTGTCCTTTAATATCATCCCATATTGTTGTTGTTATTATCACTAAATGTATGCGCTTGCCTGCCTGTGTGTTTTCTTTTTGTTTTGTGTTAGCTGTTTTTGTTTTCACCTGTTTTGCTTATTTCATGGAATTTCTTTAAAGCATTTTGTTGTTGCCTTGTATGTATACAATTTTTTAGAATACTACACGGTTTGTAAAATACATAGAAGGTCATTTCGTTTACTTTTTTACTGATAATTATTTTCTTAGAAAACTTATACAAATCTTTGTAAAAAATATATTATCTCTTAAAGTGTTTTAGATAATAAATTTGAAACAAACTGGGACTATTTAAATTTCACTTCATACTCGATTAAGCTGTTTCCTATTCCTTGCTTTGCTGTAGGCTTTTTTTTAAAAAAAAGCTCCACTTAACCTTTTGTAGGAAATGTTTAGAAAATCGTTTTGTCGCAATCGTTTTCTGTAAATTGCAAAAATGATCGTGGGTTTATGTAGAAAGAAGATGATTGGCCGGGTGACCCAGCCAATTATTGCCCTAATTCAAAATATAAAATGGTTAAACGGGCACAGATGTGTCTTGCTTAGGTTTTAAAAGAAAATAAGCAATAAAGTGAACAACTGGATAAGTTGTTTACTAACTGCTAAGAAAACTTATCCACAACAACAAAAATTGTAGTATAAATCTTTTACATGAAAACAACAACAATTTGATATGCTGTTTACTAACTGCGTGGCACGCAAGACAACAACAAATTTCTGTTTACTAACTGTGTAGAAATTTTATACGCATAAGACAACAACAAACATGTATGCTGTTTACTATTTTCATAGTGGATTTTAATTATTTTAATGCGATTTTCGTGTCAATTCGTCTTCTACGAATACGTCAAAATGCTAAATGTCAAACAATCATATTGTTACGGATGTGTCTTGCTTAAGTTTTAAAATAATTAAGCTATAAAGCGAACTACTGGGTGTGTTGTTTAAAAACTGCGTGGCTTGCTAAGAAAACTTATGGTACAACAAAAGAATTTCTAGTTACAAACTGCATAGAAATTTTATACATGCGAACAACAACAATTTGATATAATGATACTAACTGCGTGGCATGCAAGACAAAAACAAATTTCTGTTTACTAACTGCGTAGAAATTTTACACGCGCAAGACAACAACAATGTGTGGTGTTTAATATCTGCGTACTTTTCTAAGAAAACTTATCTACACGAGACAACAACACATATCTTAAAATAAATTCCAAGAAGAAACTTTATCAGCATAAAAACAAAAATACACACAGACATACTGGCACCTATGCATCGAATAAACAACATACAACAATAAAATCTGATACAAAGGGAGTAGACGTTTCTTAAATTTTCTAGACTTTTAATGGACAAATATAAAAGGAGCAGCGTCTGGATGGATAGTCAGTCAGTGTAAAATTAAATCTCGTGCAGTAAAAACGTGTATCTTAAGTAAATTGTTCTGTAGTGTCAACTTTGTGTAGTTTAAGCAAATAAACTTGTTATTAATTTAAAAGCTCTAAAAACTGGTGTTATTTATTTTGCAATAAAGGTATAAACGTAACAACTGCTGTCAGAAGTGGGATTGCAAAAAAAAAAAATAATTTTTTTGCTTTATAATAAAGTATAATATTTTTATATATTTGTTTTAAAACTTAAGACAGACACATCCGTAACAATATATAACTGATAAGCGAGTATGCAGTAATATACTAATACCATAGAAATAAGTATTAAATGACATTAGCAATAACGCAACAAATTATTGGCTTTATTAACATTAATATAAAGTTTTGGATCTGTATGTAATTTCTACGTTTATAATGATAACATTATAAAACTGTTGAAAAAAATTGTAGACCTATTATTGCTCAGCATAGGAATGCATAAAAAATAATTTGTTTGGACAAATAAGAGGAAGGTTATGTTTTTATTTCTTCGTGTAAAACAAGTATAGAAAGAAATTTTCGTGGAATATTCAGCAGCTCCATTGTGGCTGATATTATAGGGGAGCTAAAATATCATACATCTGTATGGAAAACTAAATTTTAAAACGAATTTTTGTTTGCAAAATATATAAATGATTTAGTTTCAATATTTTAAAAATATTTAATTGATTATATTCTTAAGCAGTTCATTTTTTAACCGTAGAGGATAAATTCATATTGGTTTTTTTTGCTTCTAGTTTCGTGTTTCTTATTTTTTAATTTATTATATCCTGCACAATATATAGAAGGTCTGGCGATACTCGGTATTTACTTGTGTTGTTGATCACTGGGGTCTCTCGCTGTAGCTCTGTCGGAACTCAAATAAGCATTTTCTCACTTTATTAATCACGCTCTTTCAATCGACTTAGCTGCGACTACTTGAGACTATGAGTTTCTTCTTTTTCTTAGCAGATGCTTACGTTAGCTAAAACCTGCAGCTCTACTGTACTGCCCTTATTATTAAGTCGTTTACTACAGTAGAGATTATAGAGATTCCGTAAAATTTTCTAATTGTTTCCATTATAAGATTACGTATCCAACGCACCTTCTTAACAACAATTACTTTGTTATATACTAAGAGCGTTGTTGGAATATGATTCTCAACATCTGTAATCTAATGTTACTTTTTGTTTAATTTTTTTATTTCCACATATAATAATAACAGAAATATCTATTTGTACTGTTCACACACACATAACACAACACCTTTAATGGATAACAACATTAACTTTTCACATTGTTGTTGTTCACATATGTAAGGATTTAAATACTTCTGTCGCCGCAATACGTTAATAATTTTAAAAGGCTTTTATATTACCTTAAGTTTACTATTAAAATATATAATAATTTTGTAGCAGAAAGGTGTAATAACTCTTTAATTGAATGCTATAAGAAATTAAATACTTTGGGAAGAATCTTTAACAACGATTCAAGGAACATAAAAAGAAAGGTGAAAGCAGTTTCAAATCTAATAAAAAGAGTGTTAACAATAAGTGATACAAATTTATTAGAAAACATTTTTTAATTGCGCTAACAAATATATAAATAAAAAATTTCCAAAAAAAAAAATTGTTCACATTATCTCTCTAGCAAATTTGTTAAAAAAATTAAATTGAGTGAAATAACTAATATTAATCACTTTCTAGATTGGTTGGAAGCTTTTAACTTATTTTCAACGTTTTGATAGTGATACCGGTTCGTATCTGTCATCATCATTTCGTAGAAATTATCATCAAGGAACACATGCATAGATCTTTCAACGCCGTTCTGTGATAAAATATCCAAAACGCTTCTATGGCAGATGGAATGTCGACTTTAGAGCATTGATCTATAATTTCCTTTTTATAACTAATTTTACTTTTATATTCACTAATCGGTAGTGTAAAAACGTAAGTCCTTTCCACAGGTCGTATAGAACTATCATTATCGTCAATATCACTATCATTATTATCAATATCTAATTCATTTTCATGGCAATCAATGTCAGACAAATTGTGTGCATATTGAAGGATTTCAAAATTTACTGTAAATAGAATTTGAACAACCGCACAGCTTTCAACCACAAACATATTGAATACGGATGTAAAGTAGCACGTAAATTGGGCAATGTGGTTGCAAGCCGTACAAACACAACTTCCGCCTTAAAATATAGTTATTTTTTTATATTTTTTTTTTTAAACAGAAGTAGCAGTTCAGGCAACAATGCTTATTTAGTCAAGTACCGTGCTACATTTTTTAGGAAAGGGATAGAGAGGAGATGAAACAGGTGGTGAAAGTAGAAGGATAGTCGGAAATTAACTGCCGTACAAAGACAGCACAGCGACCAGTGACTATGCCTTCATTGCTGAGCAGCCCCACCGACAGTCAATTTTTTTTTTTGTACTGAAAAAAAGCAAGGTCTTCGTTGGGAAGCGAACCCACAACCCTCATACTGACATGCTAGTACACTACTTACTAGCCTACAGGGGCACCTAATATATAGATTTATAGATTAATCTCGTATTAATGCAACTCCCGCCTGTAAACTACAGTCGATATTAATTATATTACTACGTCTCCCGCCTTTAAGCTGCATTCGAGATAAATTCTATTACTATGACTCCCACCTTTAACACTAAACCTACCGACAATTCTTGTATACCTATTCCTACCGCGCGCGGTCTAATTGACCGGTAATTAAAAAGATTATTCTCAGACTGTTCCATCAGCAGCAGTTTCGATGCGTTGATCCTCTAAATCTGTCTCACTTTCGGATGTCAATAAAACCTTCTTTCTTTTCTGCCCTGAACGCTTATTTATAATATTCTCCTCTTCACTATCGCTTTCTGATTCCAATTCATTTGTAAATAGCTCTTGATCTATTTCCATGTTTTTTTCAATTTCAGAAGTTTCTTGTTCATCATATTCTGAAAATTCTTCTTCCATGTCCGTTATATTTCTTAGGTAATTTGTAATTTTCAAATGCTTTGACATTTTTAGGGTAAATATCTACAACAGATTGTTACACTATGTAAGGAATAACAAATTTACATCCATGTTTTGATACTTTACCTCATCTCCTTCAAATAAACAATTGTAAAAAAAATTGCATAAGAAACTCTTTAGAAGTGCACTACTTGAGACTGTAATCAATACTATTGTTATTTACTCTTTTCACTTGAAAGCGACTCTGAGATAACTGTAAAAAATTTTTCTTTGAGATAACTGTAGAACATTTTTTCCCACCGGTCATATTGACCGACCGCGGTAGTTAGGCTACATAACAAATTTTTTTTGGAAAATAGAAAAAATAACTAAAAGTAAAGAGTGACCAACATATTATATGCATATTTTAAGAATTGTCATATAGTTTGATAACGGTATTATAACGTTTAAAAATGTGTAAGTTTTACAAAAAAGTTTGAAAACGGTCAATTTGACCGGTGTTGGTAGGTTTAGTTTAAACTGCAGTCGAGATAAATCGTACTAAGACAACTCCCGCATTTAAGCAATAGTCGATATTAACCGTATTACTACAACTCCCGCCATTAAACTACAGTTAAGATGAATCGTAGTACCCCTTTAATTTACAGTCGGAATAAATCATATCACAATGACTCCCGCCTTTGGGCTACAGTTGAGATAAATCGTACTAATACAACTCCCGCCTTTAATCTACATTCAAGATAAATCTTATTACTACGACTCACGCCTTTAAACTACAGTCAAGATAAATCGTACTAATATAACTCTGGCCTTTAAGTTACTATTGTTATAAATCGTATATCTACGACTCTCGCCTTTAAGCTTCAGTCGACATAAGTCAGAGTACTACGACTACGGTTTAATGTGTTAATTGTCGTTTGTGTTTGTTTTTGTTTGTGCACGAAGAATTTTAGATTTTTCTCTTCACAAATAGTATGTGCTGTTAGAGTACAGTACTGGTCTTTCTAAAAGAAGCATGAAGTGCGCGGTGCCTATTGGGTAATTTAATATTTTTGGTTTTAAAATTCTGTTCTTCTATTCTATTTTTAGTTTAAAAAATTAAAAATGTTTTCAGTTACTATAAACGTAGTTATACAGAAAATAAAAGAGAAATAGTATATGGTTGTCAGAGTTATGGATATTTGTTATATGATATATAATAATTTAGTTGTTGATATAATTATATTAATAATAATATATGTTCAGTATACTTTCCAGACTTAAACAATATTTAAAACGTTTTTTTTAATTGTCGGTTTAAGTTTTATTCTATGCAAATCAGAAAATATATAAAATAAATTTATGACCCAAAAATGAATTTCTTCTGTTGCAACTGCGTTTTTATTTCTTTATTTAATTTTATTTTTTATTTGTTTGCATGCAAAATGCAACTTGAAACAAAAGTTTAAATATTCATACATTTTTTTATGCCAACATCCTGTGTAAAAATTTGCAATTCAAAACAAACAAAAAAGTCACCTAAACATATTTCGATTTAATGTTTGCATATGGAATAACTGTTGTTTTAATATTCCGAATTTTTTCCTTAGAGCATTAAGTTTTGGTTCTAAAGCTTTAAAATTGGAATTTTAAAAAATTTCATTGTGGTAAATTCTGTTTAAAAAAATAAAGATATTATATTTAGTTTATTTCTACAGCAATATTTACAGGCTTCAATTTATAATATTTACATGTGATGAGTTCAAGGAAATATCTTATTCAAAATAATAGTTTCTAGTAACTGAATATATAACACTATATACGTATATAGATATATTTCGTTTATTTGGGAGGAAAAAAACTTAACTTACTTAAAACTAATTAATTTGAAGTAAGCTCATTAGTATTCAGAATATGTGCGGAGTATACAAACTTAATTGTAACTGTAATCTTATTTATATATAGGACAAATTGGACGACCAACAACAACAAGGTTTACAGAACACATAAGCTCATACAAATGAAAAAGAGAAAAGCTAAACTCTGCATCACACCTTGATCAAAGGAAATAGATGAGCGTATGATATTACTATGTCCTAGCAAAAAGGACAAAGGGACAACATTCTTAAAAATTTGAAAACAAAATCAAAACTTTTAACAGCGGCATTATAAATGAACTTCAAGGAAAGTCTCATATACTCTAACCAACGAACAACACCCTCAGAAGGATGCTAGGTCGCAGAAAATCTACCTACATAAGTAGACGCCTCCCTAATGATACGAACGAACACTGACTCAACAGCATAGTCCAGAACACGGCTTGACAATGATGTCATCACATCGAATGCACTCCCCAGTCACACCGAACGAACCGCCAGCAATGATATTCCATTGTCATTTTGTGTCATGCTGAACTTTGCAAAAGCACGTTCGAATTTAATCAAAAACATGATCAAACTAGGTGTTAAATATAATGACAAACAAAAATGTCAGTTGTAAAATAGTCTATTGTTAAAGTTGATATTAATGCTGTGGCCCCTTATTGATTTTCTTTTGCATACAGCTTCTGTGCCTGCATATGGTAATAAGCAAAAGTTAAAATACATTGTTATGCGCATATAATACCAAGGCTAAATAAACTAAAGTATAACTTGAAATTTAAATGAGGTATAGACAATAATAATACAAAGAAACAATGAGGTGCATTGGCAAATACAACTGAAAGACAAAAAATATTTCTTACAAGAATTATTTATTTATAGACTGCTAATTTATAAATTATGAAGTCATTTGTTTTGCTATTTTTTAATCCTTTTAAATAACATCATAAACTTTATTTACAGAAAAAGTGTTTTACACCTATTAAAGGGTTTATTTGTTTTTAAATTTAAAATTAATTTAAATTTTTAATTGACTCCAGCATATTATTGATTAAAAAAATAAATATTGAATTAAATATTGAAATATTAAAGTGAACTAAAATATTTGAAAGAAAAACAATATGAGAAAATAGAAGATTTTGAAGTCGATATAATAGGTTTGTAAAGAAAAAATGAATCCTATTTACTGGCAGAGGGGGTGCAGCCTCGGATAGGCAATTTTCAAATGCAGCTTGATATCAGAGAAATTAAGTTTTAAAAATGTTGCTTTTATGGGAAACATATGAAAACTGAGTTATTTTTAAGTGAATTTAGCATCAAAACAAGAAACCGTGTACAGAACATCAGCTTATTAGATATATAAAAGAATATTTCCATTCTAATGATATTTAAACTACGTCGATATCGAAAGAGAGTTTTTGAAAAACTTTCTTTTAGGGAAAATGTATATAAAAAATTTGAATATAAAAAAATATCTATTGGGTCACCGAAATAGCAAGAATAACCTAGAATGATTGGATTCCAATAGTTAAAAATGTACGTCTCGCTTCAGTCCGATATCTAGTCATGAATTTTTACAAATCTTGATTTAAGGCGAAAATAATGGGTAGCTAAAAAAGTAATGACACAGTGAAAGTATAAGAAGTACTATCGGGTTTTTCAACACGATGTTTATTTTTCAATTGTGGCAACACCAACAGCATGATAATTTTGACATTTATTTTTTTGACGTATTCGTAGTAGATACATTGGCGTTTGTTATAATGAATTCAATTCCACATGAAAATTACATAAAAATAATTAAAATCCATTATGAGAATGGGGGATCTGTTAAAGTTGCATTTCGTAAAATTCATGATATTCTTGGACAATACAATCGTCCTTTGGTAGTTAAATATAAGTCATCAGGCTCGATCACCATCAAAACTGTTCAACCAAAAAAATCGCGGCCATGAGACACAGTGTTGAAGTAGATTAAATTTTGTCAATTCCTCGACGTTCTAAAAAATTTGGGTTATCCAAAACCACCACATGGCGAATTTTGCACTATTAAACCTTACAAGATTGAACTGGTGCAGAAAATTCACATCGCCGTAGATTCATTCAGGAGAAACCGGCTGGCTTTCCTGAAAAAATAATTTTTTCAGACGAAACCCATTTCCACTTGCCCTTTGCATGCTCAGCGTCTCACTGTATTGTACGCTAGGTAGTCTGGAGATAAGGTTAGAAATATGGTAACGGATCATGTTATCGCGAGATGCTAACAACTCGCTTATGGCCTATTATTAACGACGTGGATATCACTGGCATGTGATTTTAACTTGAGGGTACCACATGTCACACAGCCGGTAAAACGACCAATTTATTGTAAACCAAATTTTCCGATCGCATAATTTCGCGACAATCAGCAGTTAAGTGTCCAGCCAGATCTTGTGATTTAACATCACTGGATTATTTTTTGTGGGGCTATGTTAAGGACAGAGTCAATCAAATCGATTTCAGTCCTAAAACTTAAAATCCGTGATGTGATTAACGAAATAGGAACGCCATTTTGCCAAAAATTTATGAAAAACTTTAACGAAAAAATCGACATCTGTCAGCATGGTCGTAGTGGACATTTGCCAGATATCATTTTTAATTCATAGTCGCCAAACTTTTCTCTTCCTAATACAGTAAAAATTTTAATAAACTTAATCCAAAATTTTTGTTTAAAAAAAACTCCTTGCTGAAAAATCCTTGAGAATTTGATTTAACGTAATATCAATAACCGAAATATTATTTATTTATTTATTAATGTATAAAAATTTAAAAAATACACAAATTCTAGATTAACTTTCTTCGTAATGTCTATGCCATATTTTCTAAAATTATTTTCAAATGTTTTGGTATTAAATTTAAGTAATTTAGAATTTAAGTGCCAATACTTTGACCAGCCCTGTACAAAATACGTTACGATATCCTTCATTTTAATCTTGTTCATTCTCTTAATAATATTAAATTTCGTATAATGGTATAATCAAAAAAATCATCAAAAGAATTTTCTTTTTGAAAATTTTGTTTTTAACCAACAATCAAATGATTTTATTATCAATCTTCAGTGTCTTCAATATCCAAACAAAAAAACGAAATAAATCTTTAAATTTGGTTTTTTCTTCTCAAATACAACAACAAATAAAAAGGACCTGTAATGTTACAGTTGGTACGACCAAAACATTTAATTTTCTATTCCGTTCACATTATTTTATAAAAACCAGGATTATCTTTAAATATCCAAATGTGCAGAAATATCTTAAATTTCCTTTCTTTATGAAAGGACGATTGTTTGCTTGTGTATATTTAAAAAGGATTGTTTGTTCCCACACAAACATCCATACATATAAAATCATGTATTCGTTAACCTAAAAACGAAAAAGGAAATATTTTATTTTTCAATAGATTTTTATAATTTAATTATTTTGATTGTATTTGAGAGCCATATGAATAGCGCTGGTAAAATGAAAATATACAAAAGAAATTAATTAATTAATTTAATGTTTTTGTTCTATTATAATAATTTTATTAACGTTGATTATTTGTTTGCTGTTTATATTTAACAAATACTTATTAACAAAGATTTTGAGGATTATGAACGTAATGTGTTGACTAATATTAAATATTGATGTACATAAAAGTTCTATTTGAATTTAGTAATTAAATATGACAGAATTATTATTATTTTTAATTTTTATTATTATTAAATAAAGTCATTAAGGTATATAAATTTTAGCTGGCAACATCATTGTTAAGCCGTGTTCAGGAGTATACTGGTGAGTTAGTGTTCCTTCAGATTTAGGTAGTGCTTTCATTAGGATCGTGTCTATCCCCATGTAGGTAGATTGCCCGCCACCTGGCAACATTTTGAATTGCTATACATAAAAACACTAATGGAAAAACACAGAATAACTCAATACTATACATACAAATATACTCGAACAAGACAACGCCGAACATATTCTAACAGACTTAAACACAATCCATAATAACATTACATACACAATGGAAAAAGAACACGACATCACAACAATACGAGGAACTGACTGTCTTACATCTGACATTTATAGAAAACCAACTATGAGGGACACTACCATCCACATCACCTCGAACCACCCTACCCAACGTAAACTAGCACCATTTAGACATATGATACACAGACTTAAGGTAATCCCACTTACTGCAGATAAGTACAACAAAGAACTCACCACAATATACATCATAGCTAAAGCAACGACTACAAACCTGTTAATATCGACAAAAGTTTTAGACTATACGACACTAAAAACAGCAATAAAGAAGACAAAGAGGAAAAACCAGCAACATTCTGAGACATAATTTGAAGGAATCGACAGAAATAACTGCCAAAATTAGTGCCAGCGGAGTATACAGACTTACTTTTTGCAGGAAACATACTTATAGAGGACAAACTGGATGAACTCTAAAAACAAGATTGAGAGAACACACACGCTCGTAGAAATGAAAAAGAGAAGACTCCAACTTTGTATTACGCTTTGACAATCAGGGACGTGCACCAAGGGAAATAGATGAGGCTACAACATCACTTTATCCTAGCAAAAAAGCAAGAAGACAAATAAAACACTTTTAACAGGGACATTATATAGGAACAGGTGAACACAATTTCAGACACAATTTCACATCAGTAAAACTACTCTTATACTCTAACAAACGAAAAACTCACTCGGATGAAGACACTTACCTGGATAGTAATAAAAGATGGAAATATTAGTGGTCGGCAATCTACCTACATGAGTAGGCATTACCCTAATCAAAGAACTAGCTGAACCAGAATGACAATGATGCAATCAAACCAAAAGCGCTCGGCGATCACACTGAACAAACAACCAAACATTAGGATTTATACCAACGAAAATGGCAACACACAATGCAAGGAGTTTTTCTGTGTTCTTAATATTGGTTGTTTCATTTGTGTTTTTGCCGCTGGCAAATACCTTGAGGTTCATCGTAAAATTTTTATTACGAAGAAAGTATGAATTTGCAGTGCTTTGTGTCTAATTAAAAAATAATTATCCTTTAAATTATAAAATTACTTGCCACTTTGGTATTGATTTCAAATGCTAATGGGGTTTGAAAAATAACGTTGCTCAAACACTTTTTTTCCAAAAGCGACTTATTTTTAAATTTTGTAAATATTTTGCATATAAATAGTTTTTATATTATATCTATTAGAGATAACAGCCAGACTTTAACAATTTTGTATTAACCATCATCAGTTTATTTAAATATATTTCATTTAACTTCCTTTGAAAATTCATTTCCAAATTATAAAAAGCACTTTCGTTCTTTACAAGCCATTACGGTGTATCCTCTGACATGTCTGCTTTTTAAATGGCCGTTTTATTTTATGGCAATTAAAAAAAAAGGAAAATTAAAAATTCTTTTTGTTTTACATGTAGACAAATATAAAATACACTTGGTATTCTAAGAAATGTGTTCGTTTACGTATATACTTGACTTTTTTCACTCATTCTACTTGTTTCGTATTTTTTTATTCTTAACTCTTTCATCTTTGACAATCACTTCTTAATTAATTTCATTTTGTGTCTTCTATGTTTTTTTTTCTTTCAGATAACGATGAGCCAGCTCTCAAAGGAAACGGTATGATAATAAAGTTAATTCCTATTAAATGGCACAAACAAACAAACAAACTATGATTGTTTTTAAGCCGTCAACATTGAAGAATAATAGGAGAACAAAGCAGATTTTAAATAAATAAATAAAAAAATTGAAAAAAATATTAAAGGGGCTTAAATTTTACCCGTAAATAAATAAAACAGATTCATAAATAGCAATATTTAATGTTTTCCTACTTTATTTGCCCAAGACCAAATTATAAATTATACTTAAGCGATAACAACAAAGCTAAAACGTCACTATATAAAGCAAATGAAGGAACAAAATAAGTCCAGCAAAAAATGCATGCAAATGACTTTAAACTAACGGCGCTGTACAATAGTTAGTGGTGTGTGTGTGAATGTGTATGTATGTGTGTGTGCGTGTACCTGATGTCCTTAATGATTGCAGCTATGAAATTACGATTAATGGTGTTAAAAATTTCAACACAATTTAGCAAGTTTTAAATATACCAGCACAAGGAACTAACTTTAAGCATTTAAATAAATAACGAATGATTTTGAAAAGAAAATATCGCAAACAATAAAATCACATTTTTTTTGAAATACTTTCTACACGTTCACATTAACACATCAAAAAGAATGTTTAATGCTTCCTCTTTCGTAAATTTATTTAAAACGTAAAACCCTGTTCCATACAAATATGCACAGCACATAACATCAAAACTTATATTTACAAATATGAGGGACAGAGTTACACTCTACAACAATTATTTTTACTAAAACATACAGCTCACATATAAAAAAAATAAAAACGTAAAAAATCTCAATATAAAGGCAACATTGGCTAAAACTTGTAAATAAAATAAAATTACTAAAGCAATCCAAACATTATGAAAATTAAATAATATATTAAATAATATACAATAATCACAAAAGTTATAAAAAAGCAAAAACTCGTGTTTAACAAAAGTGTCAAAAAAAACCCGTCCTAATTTTGTAACTAAATAGAAATTAACAAAATAAGAACCCAAAAATCCTACAAATCCTACATTTAACATGGAGCCTTTTTATCACTACATCAGTATAAGTCTTCTTGTCACCATCCTACACTTCTCGAATACACATGAGCATACGGATGGTTTTAAGCCAGGTGAGTGGAATATTTTAACTTTAAACGTTCATCATCTTTTGTGTTTAAAAATATAAAAATCATAATTAAAATTTTATTAATAATTTAGTTTGGTATACAGTAGGCATAAATGCTGCTCTTCGCTACCTGAATTTACCAAGCCTAGTTAATTTAAAATTTTTAATCTACTTATTTACTTAATTAAAAAAATAAATTATATGTTTTTATAAAAATGTAAATTAACAATATGGGACTATTAAGCTGTTTTCATATGTTCCTTTCGATGAAAACCATTGTTGCTGGCTGTTTATTTGGTACAACCGACGAGCACTTTCGATAAGATGCCCTCATTATAAAGCCGTGTTTTAGATAACGGATTTTTCAACAAGAAGTTTGTTGTTTAGTTGTTGCAACTTTAAGAACATTTTTTGACATTTAGTTTTTCAACGTATTCGTAGTAGATCCATTAGCAATTGTTACGATATTACATTTCGTAAAATTCGTGGTATTTTCGGACAACACAATCGTCTTTCTAAGACCTGTTAGCGCATGTCAACAAGCTAAATTGCCGCATTTAGGCCTCTTAAAATCTTAGACCGATTATTGTGAAGCCTTTGCATGCCTCAACATACCACGGTGTGGTATGATGTGTGATCTGCAAGCGTGATTTGGCCGTTTTTTTTCTCTGTTCGAAGGTTAGGCTGTCAATGCGGTAACTATCATTGTGAGATGCTAACAACTCAATTTTGGCCCATTATTGTTGACACGGGTAATATTGACATGTGGTTTCAACAGGACGGTGCCACATATCTCACAGCCAGTAAAACGATCAATTTACTGCAAATCAAATTTCCCGATCACATAATAACACGACAGTCAGCAGTTAAGTGGCCACCAAGATCAATTTAACACCACTGGATTATTTTTTATGGGGCTATGTTAAGAATAAAGTCGAACGATCTTATTTTAAATCACCTGATAATGTAACTAAAATAACTTCGGAACCCAACTTAAAATTCTTAAATCTTACAAATTTCCACAAAACATGATCAATTTTTCATATGAAAAGTAATATGGCGCTAAATCCATATTTAGTTCTTCTCAAGTTCATTATAGTACCTCATATTATGCTATATCCCTTTCCAAGGGTATTATAAAACACACTCTCATATTTATATATATTTTTTTTGTTAATTAAAAAACGAAGCCTTAAAACTAATTAATGTGTGACAACATTTGCTGAAAAAAAAATGTTTAAAGCTTTTGGTAGAAAACAAACAATGGCAATTGGCTTTTATTCGTCATTTACCTTAGGCAGACGTACTGTTTTCGCATGTTTTTATAACAATGGCAATTATCAAGGAGGTTCTTTAAAAGAGATTGGCCTGTCGCATCAGTAGCATTTTTGTAGCGTATAAATTTTATATTCAGTATCCTGTTAACCATAAGCATCATACCGCTGGTTGCGCTGCTAATGCCTATCAGTTCACAATGTGCTCTTTTTCGCAATTTTAATTCGAGTAAAATTACAGATCTGCTATACAACCCCGCTTCAACTTTTGTGATTGAACATCAAATGCTGTACGTTAGTACGCCTTAATTTCTTCACTTATTGAGCAGAGTAGACATCTATTTTTATTTTATCATTATATTTAGGCTCTGTTTGTCATTTCCCTTTATGATTCTCCTCCAACAAGATACAATTTGGTTTATCTCTGAACAATTTGTTTTTTTATATAAAATTAAAAAATATATTTATTTTGCATTTATTGTTCTTTAATTTTCTATACAAATAACCCTGAAAAAAGCAATTTTAATTTTTTCCCAATATTAAATAAAAATATTGTTATTATTTTAATTGAAATTGTGGTTGTAAAAAGGCTTGTTGAGTATGTGTTATATTTGCTGTAACATAATTACAAATTTTATGAAAACCGAACTATGAAGTGTATAATTAAATTAAATATTTTTTTTTATAAATACAACATAGCGTACATTAAAATGTAAAAGGTTATAGCTTGATGTTAGTTTTTATTGCGTTTATTTTCTATTTTTAAAGTATCCTTTCATAAATAATTGTATTTTATCTCTTTCTGTAATTTGATTTCAGATGCTTTGAGATTTAAAGTTTTTTTGACTTTTTTCCATTTTGTAAGCGATATAATAAAGTGTATACTTGTACAAATATGTTCAATAATAATGAGGTGAAAAATAAACAATTGAAACATGAATGCTTTGTTGTTTTTTCCTACACATGTTTTTGGTAAAATAAATCCATTCAAAGCAGAGTTAATAAACTCTAAAACTTATAAAATATCAATTAATAAATTTGAATTCAAAACTCCACCTAAAAAAATAAGTATATATATATATACATATATATAAGCATAAATACATACACACAAACATATGTATATATAATATACATAATATATTTTTTAATTGAATAATTTCTATATTTACTGCAAACAAGGTTTTGTGTTTCTATGATAAAATTGTGATAACAAATTTTAAAGAACAAAATTACTGCTTAAATAATTGATTTATTTTCAAATTATATAAATTCTATTGATGATAAAAAACATTTTATACTCTGAAGCTTCTGTTTAGTGTAGTGATTGTAGTACTGAGTTTACAACTTAATGGACTTACAAAATATAACACAAAACTTATCTATTCTTGGAAATCTGGTGGATATGAATATTTCTTTAAAAACTCAGAAATATTTTTCTCCTTCAATAATTAAATTATTTGTTACATTCATTTGTTGAAGAAACTTAAGCTTGTTATTCCTTATCGTTAGTGATGTTATAAAAACAAATACATACATAGATATATGCTTTGAAAACAAAAAAAATATTATTTATTATTTTTTCTTAATTATTGAAAATTTAAAATTTAAATTAAAACTTTAAAATTTTTTTTGTTTTGCCTAATTGTTAAAAATATTTTTTATTTTGATAATAACAGGCTAAACTGATGTGGAATATTAAACAAAGAAAGTAAAGTAACCCACTAAAGGAATTAAAAGGCATGTCTGTGGAAGGTTATTTCTGCATCTTCTCTCTTCATGGCTATATGAGGAAAACTGCTTCTTTTTAATCTTATTTGAGAGTTTAAAAAATTTCTAACACAAATTTACAACAAAATCTTATGTTATTAAAATACAAGCAAGAGTAAATAATTTCTTTTCAACTACAACTGCTATAGAAAATTTAACCGCGATTAAAAACAAAAAAAAACCTCTTAAGTTCCCAACAGTCTCCCCTACTACACCATGATCATGAATTTTCTGTTGAATGCTAGTAGAGATTTGGGTATTAAAAGCTAAGTCAAATACAGGATTTTTTTTAACAAGTAGTCTGCTTTCTAAAACAGAAAATGTTGATTAAGATAACTCAAATTTTTATTGTATTACGAAGAGAAAAGCTCGGCAATTATGAGTGAAAAACGATATGTGGTAAATTTTTGGCAAAGTGGCGGTCCTATTGCATTAATCACAAAACGAATTTTGAGTTTTAAGGCTAAAATCGATTCGATTAGCTCCGTATAGACTCTGTCCGTAACATAGCCTCACAAAAAATAATCCCGTGGTGTTAAATCACACGATCTGGCTGGCCACTTAACTGCTGATTGTCGTGAAATTATGCGATCGGGAACTTTGGTTTGCAAAAAATTTATCGCCTCATTGGCTGTGTGACATGTGGTACCATCCTGTGATGTTCACTTCGTAAGGAATAGCACAAAATGAAGTCGTTATTCATTGACTCTAAAGGCATTCCAGCCGCATCTTCGAAAAGAAACGTCTCCATCACGCCTCCAGACCACATAGCGCACCATACAGTAACACGTTGAGCATGCAATGGTTTCTCAATAATTGCTCTAGGATTTTCACAACCCCAAATGCGGCAATTTTGCTGACAAGTGAATTAGGCTTCGTCTGAAAAAATTATCTTTTCGCAAAAACCAGCGGTTCGTTTCGGAATGAACTGAGCGAATCTATGGCAATGTAAATGGTCGGTCGGCTTCAATTACATCAGTTGAACCTTGTAAGGCTTCAAAGTCAAATCCTTGCGAAAAATTCGCTATCTCGTGGTTTTGGATAACTCCACTTGTTGTGAACGTCGAGCAATTGACCAATTTCGATCTGTTTTAGAACTGTGGCTACATGGCATCAATGTTTTCAGTTGAAAGACCAGGACGAACATGCGTTGGTATTCGCACATTTTGTATCGTGTCTGTCGACTCAAATTTAACAACCAGATCATTAATAGCGGTCTCAAAAGGACGATAATGATGCCCGTAAATATTTTACGAAATGCAACTTTAACAGAACCATTTCCATGGTAGACTTTAAGTATTTTAATGCGATTTTCGTGCGAAATTGAATTCATTGTAACAGTCGCCAGTAAATCTACTACGAATACGTCAAAAATCTAAATGTTAAAATTATCATGTTGTGGGTGTTGCCACAGTTGAAAAACCAAACATTTTACTGAAAACCCCGATATTTGTACCTTATTTTAATATTAGTTTACTTTACTGCCAAAATAGAAATTATTACACAGGCCTTAGATGAACAGAGTATCATTTAAGCCAAATTGAACAAATCTTTCTCTGGTTTCGTGTTGATATGTATAAAATTTTTGGAAAATAAATTGTTTGTACGTTACGAAAAACTTATCGAATGAGAATTATTTTAGCAGAAGTTGCCATGAATATTTTTCTTATTCAAAATACAATTTCCTTTCTTTTTGTAATAATAATTTAAGTTCTTCCTCAAATGCATAAACTAAGTGCATTGAATACGAATGAATCAATTGTTTTTACTTCAATTATTCTCAATATAAAAAGTTTTCATATATAAAGGAATATATTGACAGTTGCAGTTAAATCTCTTAGATAAAAGTTTCTTTGAAATCATCTGATAATAGTAGCTAAAATAGCTTAGGGACCCAAATTAAAATTCTAAAATCTTACAAATTTCCACAAAACATGACCAATTTTTCATATGAAAATCTATATTTAGTAATATTTAAATCTATATTTAGTAACTGTGTACAGTTCTTCTCAAGTTCATTATAGTACCTCATATTATGCTACATCCCTTTCCAAGGGTATTATAAAACACACTCTCATATTTATATTTTTTTTTGTTTGTTAATTAAAAATTATTTTGCGGACAAAAAAATCTATTGTGTAGACTATAGCTAAACACAATGAATGTGCAAGTTAAATGAACTTTTTTTTGCAAGTGTACTTAAGCTAAAACAACATAAATTATTTCTGAGAAATTTAATACTCCACTATAGCGTCTCTAATGCTCGTTAAATTTATGTATTTGTTCAACTTGCAGTCACCATTTTAAATTGCTATTGATATTAATAAATATCAAGGGACATAGAATGGTTTCTTTGCTACCAAATAGTTTCAAAGACCCGCATAAATACACATTGAAACCGGCATCCAAATGAAGTTATACTGTGTGTATAGTAGAAAATATGATTAGTGATGGTCGTACCATGTTATTGGAATATTATGGAACAATTGATGATAATAATTTTTGTATATTGACGATTGTTAATAGCCAAAACAATTCAGCAATTGAATGAAAGAACACGACTTAATAAAATAGCGTAATGCACGCATAGTCTATGTTTGTTCTTCTGTTATATATTTAAGGACATGAAATATTTAGTATTGATTACAAATATGAAGTATGAAATTTGCAATTATCCTTTTGTTCCTTTTCAAATACGGCTACAAAATATATAAAAGTCAAACAGTGTTTGTCTCTAATTAAGCACCTGCCATACTATATGGAATTGTACATGTGTGTGTATGTGTAGTAGTGTTTACGCTGCATGCATAATTTCTTTATTTTTAAATGTTTATCTACACTTGTGAGCATATACGCGATAATAAATTAAGTGACATTTATGCATTTATTTTATATTCATTATATGTACGTTCGTTTTATTATATTTCAGTGAAAACCATAATAAATATAACATAATGTCACTGGGTTTTCATTTTTATTGACTCATACTTCATTATAAATATTTAAAACATAATACGTTTGATGTACGTTTAGTGATATCAAAAGTTGCATGCTAAGCATTTTTTCTATACATCTCACTGATAGTATTTGCTTTAATTAAAAACTGCCTTATTGCAACACAAATCTTACATCACCGAAATTTAGTGAAGGATTATTAAAATGGAGTGATAATATATTTATTCTCGAGAATAAATATATTATTACGCATTAAATTAGTGTAAATAGCTCAGTTTGTTTGATCAAGGACTTGTGGTATCAGTATTGTATCTGTATCCAACCTCAATACATTTAGATACATCTACATTCCAATGTGAAATCTGTTCTTTTAGTCTATTTTTTCTGTACTATGGTCTAATATGTAAACAGCTACGAGCTGCGATTACTATCTATTGTTATTTAGTTTTGCTCTCGTTATGTGTCAAAATAAGGCTGCACAGGTTTTATAACCTAAAGCATGACTGCCTTTCTTGGGACCTTTTGTTTGCTGTGTTATTGCCTTAGCTGGGTGGTTGTTAGGGCTATGTTCCCCTAAAGGCTACATTAGGCCCACTATTAAACTATTTTCAGGCTCATATGAAAGAATTTATTCTTTAGCATTGCGACCCGAAAGGTCTTCAAAATGCTGCAGCCTACTAGGCTGGGATATGGTAAATAAGGTGCTTCTGAAGAAGGCGCTATGCGAAAAGCTCAAAATCCATAACATCAATGATTACACTGCAGTCACAAAAGCTTCTTTCGAGCATTTGGTCTGCAATGTTATCACTTATTCCAGCTGAAAGTTTTCTTTTTTCCGATTTAGGGGAACACCTAAGAATCGGTATATCTTTTCGTCTCTCAAAAGGCGTATTCTCGATCTAGCCAGTTCTATAACGTTACACTTGTATTCATGTCTCATAATAGTCTCTTTTGAAGTTAAAGGTCTAATTTGAAATTCCTATTTTTGGTATATGGAGGTCTATGGAATCACCCCTAAATTTAAATAATTTTTTTCTTTAAACTTATGGCTTTCGGAAATCAAAAAATTAGTAATTGATTTTTTATTGCTGCCATTGTACAGATAACTGATTATTTGTGTTATGTTTTGATGTGTAAATCTTTGCAAAGCCTTATTCCTATTGCTTTATTATTAAATATAATAGTCAATTTTTTTGCCAAAATTTTTAACGACTTTAGACGAAAATTATATAGAATTTTAAATTTAATATTTATATTTTTTATTTTGTTTGTGGTTTTTTGTAAAAACAAATAAATTCTAGTGTTTTCTGTATTCTCTTATAACGTCATTTTGTACCTGACTGATTTATTTATTTATTTATTTCATCTACAGAATTAAATTCTTACAGATTACTTAACAATTTTAATTATAATGTTTGAATAAAAGAAGCTTGAACATAATATAACCGATATTAAAATTTAAGTGTGGGTTAAAACTATTACATTAATGTAAGCATCTTGCAATCGGCACATTAATTGCATAATTCGTTCTGAAAAGACATTTTTCAAACATGCGATTGTTTCTCAAGTCCCTAGGAGGACTATACAACATAAAATAATTTTTAATGTACGGACTATCAATATTGTCAGATAGTATATTATAGACAACTAGTAATGAGGAGCAATATCTACGACTGTAAGCATAACATTTTCCTTTCAACATCATAAGAAGATAGTTCATGTGGCCAAATCAATTTTAAATATCTTCTGAATTCGTTCAATACGACTTGACGGGCCCAAATGACTTGGGTTCCATACAATGGAACAATATTCCAAGACGCACCATTGCAGATACAATATCATGGCTTAATAAAAGTAGGTTAGTCGTTGTAGACCTATTCGGTATAAAACCGTGTTGGCGGTCGGAAATAAATTCTTAACATGCTCAAATAGCTTACTCTTTGAAGTATTATCGAAAATCTTTGCAAAAGGGCTTTGTTTAATTATGGGCCTATAATTCTCCCCCGGGGGCAGATTTATCGGTCCTTATATGATACTTGACTATCTAGACCTGTGCTGCTGGGGGTATAAGGGAGCCCAGTCCCCTGAAGGCAGCAGGGGTCAGTTGGAAGCTCCATGTTATTTTCACGGGAATCAGTAGCCCGCAGAGTTTCCGCTATTTGCTTCTTTAGGCATTTAGCTGTTTCTCTGACTGATAATTGAGACTGTGGTTTTGCGGCCCCATACAGGTATTGTTTTATGGTGGCCAGAATCATTTCACCTTTAATTACACGTACCTGGTGAATGATTCTAGATCCAGTGAGCATGCTAGTCATCTGTTCTGGACAGAAGTTGGATAGTCTCCAGCTCTTCAGCAAGGAGTAGTGGTTTGCAGCCCTGCTCTGGAACTGCTGAAATTGCAACTAGGAAGGACCTGTTGCTAGAATTGGTCTTCGGCCCCCTAGGGCGTGAATGCTTTTCATTCAAAGTGGTTTGACCACCATCTGATTAAGGCCCAGGCCAGGTTCAGATGTAAATCTTATCACGAAATGGGCCTGGTGAATAAGCTACGATCCCCAGATTTAAAAATTGGAGCAATGCAAGATACATGTTCAAGACACGAATTGAAAAGCTTAGTAATTATGGCTGCAATATTAGCTGAACACTTTTTGAAAACTATCGAAGGATAATCTCCAACTGAACATTTAGTATCATTCCCTAAGTCATTTATAGCATAATACACATCACCAATGGTTATATTAAAATTGATTCCACCACTTCCATTATCAAGCAGGTTTTACAAATGTGCTTTCAAAATACTTAGAAAATAGATCCCACGTACTTGCATGTTGTCATAACACATACGTTTCGGAGTAATAATACTGTTTCTTTTACTGTTTAAAAAATGCCAGAAAGCCGAAGAATTAGACTTAATTTTGTTTTCAATTTCAAATATATACTGGCTATAAAGAAAGTTTTTTACAAAATTGGATTCATTACGCGCTAAAGAAAATTTTTTGCGGTCAATGCCAATATTCGAAATTCTGAACTTAGAATATGCTTTGTTTCTAATATTTTTCAAATGGCATAATCTGACATTACACCAAGGCGGTTTATTATTAATCCTAGGTTCGAACTCTGGTACATTGAGTCTTATGGCCATATCAAAGCGGTTAGAGATAAATGAATAAGTTACACGCGGATTATTAAAATCCTCTAATAATATCTAATCAACGAATTATTTAAGCCTTCAATATTGGCTTTATTAAAATTATATTCCTACACGTGATCAAAAATTTAATTTTCAAAAGAAAAAAACTCGTATTTAAAGTCCAAGGCTTTATGATGAAGTGAATTATTGGTAACAGAAGAACCAAATTACAAGAAACTTTTAAAAAATCATTTGTAAAAATTAAATCAAGTATAACCCGTTTTTTCTATTAGAGTTTACGTTTTTTTGGTAACCGTTCAATATAGTTGTGAAAGTATTAAACTTATTATCACTGGTACTAAACATCTTTAGTACTTGAAAAAAAGACATCCCGCTTTTAAAATGACATCCCGTTTTAAGGTGGAAAAAGCATCGAATTGCAATTAATAATATTTTGGCATAGGTAAATTAAGGGCAACCCGACCAAATGCAAATTTAAAAACTTGTAGAGTAGTAAAATAAAGTGTTATATGATCACATTCTTAAGTACTTAATAATTAACAGATCTTCTTTTAAAGAGGTATAAAATCGGTCCACCGGTCGACTTACTTCTTGGAAACCCACTTAAAAATGTGTTTTCAAGATTTGATAACCTTTTTAAGTCAATGTATAGTCATGCGAAAATTAGCCGATACGTTGCAAAATCTTTGTTTACCTTGACCTGCGACCTCCATGTTAATAATCAATTGCATATGACTGGTAAAATTAATTATAACTAAATGAATTAAACAAACTTATAAATTCTTAAACGTTTGAATTTAAATATATTATGCTTTTCTGTGTGTGTATTATCATTTCCATAATATGCCAGAAAAATAAACTTGTGACACTAGTCGGTTTTATTTTGAAATGAAACTATAGAAATTGTGTGGTTAAATGCTTGGTGATTTATACTTCAAAGGTTTCCTATAGTTATAACCATTTTTTAGTCCACATTTGTTTATTTGAAACTTTGCTTTAGTTTACTTTGAACCAAAAATGGAATGCTTGTATATGTGTATAGAAATATATTCATTTAGCCAATAGAATACTTTTCAAATACTGCATACTGGAATATACGTCAGATTATATTCCCCAGAATATTTTTTTTTTAACAAGACTAAACACATACACTCTTCTATATTTTGTATTATTCTACCTTTATGTGGTTATTGTTAACTTTGGTTTTTTTTGTGTGGTGAAATATATCTCCATGGTTGCTTGTAAACAAAACCGGTTTCACACGTTCAAAAATAGATTTCATTAGTAGTATGCAAAATGTAGGTGAAATATTAATTAAGGGGTTTTCAACAAGATATTTTTTCTGCAACTGTAGCAACAGCAACAATATGATAGTTTTGACATCTAGTTTCTTGACATATTCGTATTAGATGCATTGCCAATTATTCTAGTGAATTCAATTTCGCACGAAAATCGCATTAAAATAATTAAAATATTATCGGACCTTTTCCGACCGCTATTAAGAATTTGGTCGTTAAATTTGAGTCAACAGGGTCGATACAACATGTGAGAATGCTAAACGGTATACAACTGGGTCGTTCAACTGCAAACGTTGCAGCCGTGAGACACCGTGTTGAAGCAGATCCAAAGTGGGCAATTCATCGATGTTCTTAATAATTGGGGTTATCCAAAACCACCACAATTGCGTGATTTAATTTACATCTGTACCTGGCAATTAACCCTAACCAATCTCGCCCTAGAAGGCCTTCGAATCCGTGCATTATCCGGTCACTCCTAGTTGCAATTTCAAAAGCTCGAAGTAGGTCGCAGCCTTTACTCCTTGCTTAAGAGTTGGGGACCATCCAACTCCTGGTCTAGAACGCATGAAGCTTAATATAATTAAGAACACGACGACATTAATACTTACTGGACCTGAACTATTCATTGTGTTCATTGTGAATGATCCGACCCACATACTCTCATGTGGGCCTCGAAACCACAACTACCACGATACTCCCATATAGGGGCCAACCTCAATAACCAGCCAGAGAACAGCTAAATGTCTAAAGAGACAAATAGCGAACTCTGCGAGCTCACTGATTCCCGTGGAAATATAGTGGATTGTCCAGGTGGCTCCTACTAGCCTTTAAGGGGTCTGAGCTCCCTTTTATACCGCAAGACACCAGTCTAGATGGAATAGTAGGCTCCAAAAAGAATATCATGTGCCCCCGGGGGGAACAAAACCACCACATGGCGGATTTTACGTACAGATTTGACTTTGAAGCCTTACAAAGATCAACTGGTGCCGACCGACCATTCACATTGCCATAGACTCGCTCCATTCATTCAGGAACCACCGGCTGATTTCTCTGAAATATTTTTTTTTTCAGATGAAGCCCATTTTCACTTGTATTGCAGGAAGCAAAATTGCCTTTTCATACTCAATGTGTCACTGTATAATGTGCTATGTAGTCTGGAGGCGTGATTGAGCCGTTTTTTTTTCGAATATGAGCCTAGAAATGCGGTTGCGGATTAAGCTATCGCAAGATGCTAACAACATAATTTTGGTCAGGATGGTGCTACATGTCACACGGTCACTGAAAGGATCAATTTATTGCAAATCAAATTTCCCGCTCGTATAATTTCACGACAATCGGCAGTTAAGTGGCCCGCCAGATCTTGTGATTTAACATCACTGGATTATTTTTTTCAGTCCTAAGACTCAAAATTCGTGATGTAATTAATGAAATAGGACCGCCTTTTTGCCAAAAAATTTTTAAAATTTTTTATGAAAAAATCAACAATGTCAACGTGGTCGTGGTGGACATTTTCCACAGATAATTTTCATTTATAATTTCTGAACTTTTCTCCTCGCTGTACAATAAAAATTTGAATCATCTTAATCAAAACTTTTTGTCATATTTTGTTTTAGAAAACAAACTTTTTGTTGAAAACCCCTTTACTTCTTACGTATTAATTTGCTAAAAAATTGTTTGAGATTTCCTTCAAAGATAGTTTTTCAAAAAAAATTATTTTTATAAAAATTTCATTTTAATTTATAAAAATTTATGTCTAAAAAAAAATTTTTCAAAAACTAAACTTACAAAATCCTGTTAAATATTTAAGGCTGGAAAATTGTTTAATTATTATTTTAAAACATGAAGCTCAAGAAAATTAAAATGATCTTGCCACCTTCTTTAAAAAACCATTTTAAAGAAGAGTCTAAAAGAAAGTTGGTATAACAAACTGTTTTCTACGCCATACACGTATTAGCCGTATCAAATATCTATTTTGAATAAAAATTATCGCAGGCATTCTTTTTTAAATAGCAACTATGATCAAGAACACTTTATTTTTCAAATAGGTTATATTTTAATCTTCACATTTTGTTGTAAAAGATGGTAGAATTTTTTGTAAATTCATTAAACAAATTCACCACTTTATATTTTTTTAATAATATCCTGTTTTAGCTTTTAACGCAATTGAAATTTTAAAACACCTGATGCATTCTTAATTTAATCCCTTAGTTCTACTTCCTACATTGCTAGACTTGCTCGAAGAAAGCAGCCAACTTTAAAAAGCCGAAAAATATTGTAAAATATCTCCTTTGTTTTAAATTTAATAAAATGAAATGTCTGTTCAGATGTTTTGAATAACCAATATTACATTTAGCGCTCCATTTCGTCCTATGCGCATTTTCAATCCATTGCTAAGTAAAATTGTATCTTTATTTTCATTGGCATTTAGGGCGGCGTTATAAATCACAATGCTTTCTCGGTTCCATTAGTGCCATCACTCTTCATTTATGTTAGATTGCCACACTAAAAGCATAAACAGTATTGAGTCTTATACTAGTTTAGAGTATGCCTTTTGACAGTAGTATTATATCGTTAGCATTTTTGGAGATATTTGGATATGTTTAACGTAATAAAAGTGGGTGGGGCTAATTTAGAAAGCGTGATACAGCTTAGTAAATCAGAAGAATTAATTTTGTAGAAATTTGCTCTTAAGGTGAATTAGATTTTAAACTCATTAAGTTCCTTCTTAGTCAAAGTGAACGTAAAACGTTATCCATTTAATAAGAATTGCAACTCTTATAAATTGTCCCATGCTCCCAATATTTTTTCACACATTCAGTTGCAATTCTTATATTTTAGTAGGCGTGTTTGTTACTTTTGGAGGTATCTGCACTTATATTCATTAAACTTTAACATTACGTTAGAGATCATCAAAAATCTGGCAAAACTGTGGATATCCTAGGCCCACTTTAGGCTGAAATAAGTCAATTTTTCGGAAAATTTGAATAGACTAGCTCGGTGTAAGACAAAAACCCCAGTGTTAATTGAGCCCAGTAATAGCGAAAACTTGTACCTAAAAAATCGATCTACGTAAGAATTTTTGAGGACAACTCTAGCGATTTATAAAGCATACATCCTAAATTTCTGGTTTATAGCTTTTACAAAATAATTTTTATTTTATCTTTAATAGTACTTTTCTCGAACGAGCAATATGGAATGGCCACTACTCATGCAGTGCCTTTTACCAGAACTAGGAAATTAGGTTTTGGGGAGGATGAAAGAAGGAGTAGCTTTTGTAGACATTCGATTTGAATTTTCCTACATTTTAAGTGACTGAAAAGACCTCTGAAGGGGTTTATTACACATACGAATTGTTCTGCTAAAAACGAATTTTCCCTTTAATGCGTAGTGCGATTCACTGGCTAATCAATCACAAATAGAACTCAACGACAATCGAGTTAACGGGAACAATTGCCCTAATTTCAGAGCACTTAGTATTGTAGTAACGATAAAACAGAGAAAACAACCCACATTGCGTCGATGCTATGTAGTATCAATAGAGTTGGATATCTTGCCGTCCCTACTGAGCCTCTTAGCCCTCTCTAGTACGCGGTCGAGAAACTGCATAATAGACTTTGGGGCACCGGCCCATTCATGTGGATTGTATTCCATTTTTGGAGGGATATAGGTGTTTTTAATAGTATGAAAATCGGATGGAGTGAAGTATCTCTTTTACCATTTTAGAAAACCGAGTCACTTGAAAGCTTCTGTAGAAAACTGAAAACTGTGCTTAGTCCATGGAACACATCAGTGAAGTTTCATGACCAAGAATATCAAGAGCTGCCGATGCCTTAATACTTATGTCACTCATAGTAACAGATGCAGCACCATTTTCGAACACAGATCTATGGGCTAGCATGCAACTTTGAGTCATACAAGCATTAAAATCGACTCTGTTTACACGACTTCATTCTTAGATTGTTGCGAGGTAGTGATTGAGCGTACTGTTCATATTCTGCCTTTTGAAACGCAACTCCAAATGGTTCGGCCTTTTATGGAATGAATACGAATGACAAATGGTGCAGTCATCTGCGAAAGAAAGTTTGACAAGGAAGGCGAAAACAACGTATTTTTCATACTGAAGAGCTCAAAAATTATGCAGAAGGAAATGGGAGTCAAAAAAATTATTGACTTTCTTCAAGTATATGACATTTACTGTCTGCATTAAACATACATAAGTCTAAGTGGAAATTTATACCACATTTTAAAAATCCTTTTAAGAAGTAAGATTTTACAGAATTTAAAATATTACATTTTTTGAAAATATTTTTATTGTGTCATATTATTTTCATTGTAATTATAATGAACTTATATTTACATTCTGTGTTTCTTTTCATTGAAAACCGATACTGATAAAAACCAAAATAGCATATTTTATATTAAAATTATTTTTGCAGTATTTTATTGTTAAATTTTACAATACAAATTGAGCTGATAAATATTTGATACCATTACTTGTATTGTGAATGGTTGACAACAAATTTTGTTTATTATTGTTTTTTTTCTGAATATGATTGACAATATGTCTGGTTATACTTTAATGTGATTTGTTTTTGTTTGCATTTTTTATAACATGCAGTTCTAGTCATATGTGCATAAAATATGAATTATTCTGATTTTTTTTTTTTGTTATACAAATTTGTATTCATATGAGCTGTTTGTTAGATAAATGCCAACCAGCTATATGTATTTGTTAAGTATATTTTTCATTGTGGGCTATAGTTTCATATATCTTGGGAAGGGTTTCATTAAATGCAATTTAATTAAAACTTTTAAATGTCACTAAGGTTATTTGTGAAGTAGGAAACTGTTTAAAACAGATTGTTAATTTTCTAAAAATAAAATTTATATGTTGATATTTAAAAGCAGCTGAAGGGAAAGGAATTGACAATGGTTATAGCAACAAAGTTATGGTTATTGAAATTATTTATTTATTTAGTTCTGGTTTATAATTTAGGCCTTCTGCATTTCCTTTTCATCCAGAGATTGTCTAGCAGTTTCTATTGATTTTGCAAGTGCAGTAAGTCGGCTGTTTTGTAGTTGAATCGTCTTTATTTTTGTTCGAAAGAAGCTGAAATGACACAAAATTTGTTTCCTCAATTTCAAATGAAATCTTTTCTCAATTAAACCAAAAGGAGTTTGTAGTGTAAGCATTTGCATAAGCCCCATGGGAATTAATTTATGCGGCTTTCCCCTTTAAATTGTTAAGAAAATTAATATTTATAAGGAATTAATTTTTAATGAAAATTTAAAGGTTCAATGAAAAACTTGAAATAAATTTATGACTAAAAATTTAAGTTTTCTACACAGATTGTAAATTTTTAATCAAATACATTTTTTAACTAATTGGAATAAAATACAGTTGTGTGACAAAGATTATTTTTCTTGTGTAAAACCGGACATATTTTGTTTAATACCTTATCACTAACACGTTGACATTACATTATTTAAATTAATTGAACATAACAGTCAAATATTCTAATCCACCTACTATTATTGTGACAAACATAATTTAGACCTTCGAAAGCATTAATTGCCCAAAAAAGGAGAAAACAAATATTCCACATTCAGCCACGTTAATCTATAATATGGGGATAGAAATAAAAAATCCATTCAAATTTTCCAGACACCAGATTTAATCAGATTTATTTCTTGGATATCTTAGGTGTAATACAAATCTAAGAAATTACTTGCTTAAGTGGCGTTATCTGTAAAGATAGCTAAATATCTCCTTTTAACAATTGATTTGACTTCTTAACTCGCCTAAAATCTTTTGCTGAAGCGACTAAGACTCTTCAAATCGTAAGGACATACTAAACTTCATTATTTTATACTCTGGTTCTAGAGAAATAATTAAGTTTGTTTGGGTTTAAATGAAAACATGGTTTCTTTTGAATAGTACAAATACCAATTTTTCTAAAAATTAAAATGTTTACTGTTGTCAGTCAATCCCTTCCGGCGTTACTGGCTGTTTGTTTAATATAAAAGACGAGCACTTTCAATGTGATGACATCATTCTCAAGCCGTGTTCTAAATTATACTGGTGAGTCAGGGCTCGGGTTAAGGTAGTTCATTCAATAAGATCGTATACAGCTACGTGTGTTCGCCTGAAGTCTTTTTTTTCGTTTGTATTTGTTCTGTAAATCTTGTTTTTAGTGTTCGTAAAGTTTGTTCTATAGAAGTATTTTTGCAGATAAAAGCAACTCTGTATACCCCGCTGGAACTAAATTTGTCAATTTATTCTGTCGACGTCTTGAGATTATGTCTCAGAGTGTTGTTGGTTTTTAATGCTGTAAGTAAACCTTCTTTGTGTAAAAGTTTATTTAATGTAAAGGGTCCGCCATCTAACGTTTTTTTTTCAACTAGTGCTTATTTTGTGAATGGTTACACTGAGCTCATGTTTGACTTGACAGATAATTAGGTTTTTCCTTCCGCTGAACGAATATGGTGGAAAAAGTGAAAGAAACTGGCATCCTCATCGATAAACCCAAGCGTGAAAAGCGAAAAGAGTGCGTACACCCGAGGATATTGCTGCTGTGGCAGAAAGTGTGTGTGAAGCGCCATCAACATCAATTCACCGTTATTCTTAACAATTGAACATTTCAGAGACGAATTTTGCATAAAAACTTTGGTATGACGCCATACAAAGTCAAATGCGTTTTCGCTTCGCTAAGTGGGCCTGCGATCAACTTACAGAAGATGCCGATTTTGCAAAAAAAATCATCTTTTCAGGTGAATCTCATTTTGATCTTGGCGGCTATGTTAACAAGCAAAATTGTCGCATTTGGGGCATAGAAAATATTCACTCAGACACTGCCCTATTTATATTTGTCCATTACAAATCTAGAAGATTTAAGAATCTTCTAATCCCTTTGTATCACATTTTATTGTTGTATGTTGTTTATTCGATGCGTGGGCGCCAGTATATCTGTGTGTTTTTTTTGTTTTTGTTTTTATGCTGATAAAGTTTATTCTTGGAATTCATTTTAAGAAATTTGTTGTTGTCTCGTGTAGATAAGTTTTCTTGGAAAACTACGCAGATGGTAAACAGCATACATGGTTGTTGTTGTCTTCCGCGTATAAAATTTCTACGCAGTTAGTAAACAGAAATTTGTTTTTGTCTTGCATGCCACGCAGTTAGTAAACATCATATCAAATTGTTGTTGTTCGCGTGTATAAAATTTCTATGCAGTTTGTAACTAGAAATTTTTTTGTTGTACCATAAGTTTTCTTAGCAAGCCACGCAGTTTGTAAACAACATACCCAGTAGTTCGCTTTATTGCTTAATTATTTTAAAACCTAAGCAAGACACATCCGTAACAATATGATAGTTTTGACATTTAGTATTTTCACGTATTCGTAGTAGATCAATTCAAAATTGTTCTATTTAGCACGAAAATCGCATTAAAATATTAAAATCCACTATGAAAATAGTGGTTCTGTTAAAATTACTTTTCGGTAATTCTTGAGTCTTGATACAGAATGGTGCGAACACCAACGATTGTTCGACCGGGTCGTTCAACTGAAAACAACGCAGCTGTAAGCCACAGTTTTGAAGCAAATCCAAATTTATAAATTTCTCGAAATTTTGAAAAATTGGGTTTATCCACAACCACCACATGGCGAATTTTACTGTTTTGACTTTGAAGATGCATTCAATTCCATCGGAACAACCGGCTGGTGTTTCTGAAAAAATAATTTTTTTAAACGAAGCCCATTTTCACTTGTCAACAAGCAAAATTGCCACATTTGAGCTTCTGAAATTCATAGAGCGATTATTGAGAAGCCTTTGCATGCTCAATGTGTCACTGTATGGTGTGCTATATGATCTGGAGGCTTGATTGGGTAGTTTTTTTTAAAGATGAGGCTGCATATGCAGTAACGGTCAATGGATTACGCTATCGCGAGATGCCAACAACTGAATTTTGCCCTTTTATTGACGACATGGATATCACTGAGTTTATACGGGGCCAATCAAATCGATTTCAGCCTTAAAACTCAAAACCCGCGATGTGATTAACGAAATAGGGTCGCCATTTTGGCAAAAAGTAATTAAAAACTTTGATAAAAGAATCGACAGCTATCGGCGTGGTCATGGTGAACATTTGACAGATGTAGTTTTTAACTCATAATAGTCGAACTTGAATCATCTTAATATAAATTTCTTATTTTATTATTTTTTTTTAAAAAAAACGAAGTTCTTGTGGAAAAACCATTTATTTGAGCACAAATTAAATCTGACACAACATTTACTTTTGTAAAGAAGACAAAAGATGTGTGGCATATAGCTCTTCACATATATATTTTAATCTATAATATATATTTCAATTCAATCACTTTGTTTTTCATTTAAACAACGATGTAAAGAATGAACAAGAGACCTTTACAATTGCAATAAATTTAAAAATTTTTTAATGCGATATAATTCCCTTTGTAAAGAAAATCTTAAGTTTTCTTGTCATTTACGTTTTCTTACTGGAGATAATTAAACTTATGTGAATACTGAATTGTAAATATTGATATCCGTTCAAGCGTGTCTTCAATACAAAACAATCTTGTCCGCCCCCCCCCCCTTAAAAACGATACTTGTTGTCATATAAAATGTTAAACCACAAAATAATATGCATGAAATGAATACAAAATAGTCATTTGTATTTAAAATTTCACCATGACAATGTTGTTGATATTTATCAATATTTCATAACAAATATTCAATACATATATATATATATATATATATATATATATATATATATATATATATATATGCTTTCAGATACTCATAACGTTAAATTTATGAAATAAGGATTTCATTTTATCGTCAAATCTGCAAATAAATAAAATGTACAACGAACAAACGAACCTACGGAATGTATGAAAAACGCAGAAATAAATTTTTTATTTTTTCATTTTTTTAGTTCTTTGTGTAAATAAATATTTTTAAATTAAATGCGTAAAGAAATAAATTAAAAAAAAAATATATATATATATATATATATATCTTCATATAGATCTTAACACAATTTGTTTATCTTACAAATACAGCGATGTTAACTTGTAAATGCATTTAAAAAGTTTCATGTGGATAAATAACAATAAATATAAAAATACGTACGACTGTATATATTTGGTTACCCAGAAAAAGCCAAAACTAAAAAAAAGTACAAGTACAAGATAAAGGCAAAGATATAATTCTCACATATTCCTACTTATCCTATAGGTTTCAATTTTATATAAATGACCAACGCACAGTGGAAAATTTACGTTAACAAATAATAATAATATATGAAATTTTTCAACAATTGTTTATATAAAAAATTATATTAAGAAGTATAAATATAAATTCTTTAGCTCTCACAAAACGTTTGAAATTTAGAAGTTGATACATTCCAAAGAAATTTATCGTTATTTAAGAATTATTATGTGTTATTTAAACCAATTGGAAGTACATTTTGCGATATGCCCGTTTATTAGTATTATTATTTTCATATATAAAAAAATTTTAAATATGGGATTAAAAGTAAAGATATCTAACGACCCTAATAAAGGCAAGTCGCAATGGTACTCACTCACACTAGCCGTAATTTTACCAAATACCTTCTACAATTTGGCTAGAAATTTTTGCTGATGCTGAATAGTGTAGTTACAAATTGATTATATGGATATTAAGTTTGCACAAGACAGTAACAAAGACCAAACAGTCAGTTAAAGTACTTAATGATTGTAAGAGAAATTTCCTTATCTGGAACGCATTACTTTTCGTGGGTGATAACAATAGATATTTAATCCAAATGAAAAGCGTAAACAATTTTAATAATTTAACTTTTTATTTCTGTGTTAAAATACTATCATTAACGTACTGTAAAAGAAAAAAAAAAACAAACAAAAATTCAAAGTTGTGTTTTTAGAGATGTTCTAAGTTTAATATAATGGGTGCCTAAGAGTGGTATTTAGTAAAATATCCTCTTTCCATTCATAGCATTTTCAGACAATTTTTACACGATGTTTTTACTCGATTGGAGCATATAATACATTTAAGGTGTCTTTTGAAAGTTATGACCACTAGTTTTATTTATTGTCTTTTTCTAACGCAAATACGAGCGTTCTGTATATCTACGAAACTATGGCTGAATAGTAGTATCATCAGGGTGTGCAATACAGTTTTATCTCCATGCGTTTCAAATAATCATGTCGCCTACGTATGTTAATAAGACCCACCACAATTTCTTTCCTTTTTATTAATCGGTACAGATTTAAAACCTGATACATTTTATCTACTCCTCCCATACCTTTATTGAAACTTTGGAAAATGTAAGGTATAACTACAAGGCTATGTTTCGCAATGGCTCAACAGTATCGAAATTAGTTCCAATCGTGCAAACATTATTATGTTTCCACCTATTCAATAGTATTTCATTTGTCTTATTAGACCTCTGTATTATATTCAACTCTGGACTTTTTACGAATATCCTTTAGTGAGTCAATGGACATTCTTTTGATCTGTTTTCGCGTTAGGTTCCAGTAACTCTATATCCCAGTCCCTTGAGGTCTACAAGCAGGTTGTAATTGGTAAAAAATTTATCAAAATATACGATGTGTTCTTTTGATAGTAAAGCCCTAACAGTGCCAGATCCCCGAGAAGCAGTGGTAATTTCAGATGTTATATCGCAATAAATATTGATATACAATATCCATTATACATTGATTGGCAAAATGGTGGCCAAATTACTTAACCATAGATTCCTCAGTCGTTAAATTTTCATGTAACATTCTGAATTGATAAAACTTGTTTTGCAAAATATCAAAAAATAGACGTATTTTAAGCATTTTATCAGCAAAGCTTGTTGCCATGGAGTTACTTTATTTTCCAAAGATCCATTTCGTGCCCTGCAATCTGAAACCAATACCACACCTAGATGTTCATCTTCATATTATATCTGGTAAATGTAAGCATGCCCAAGATTTGACGAAGGTGCTTTTTGGTAAATATATTGTCGTGCCTATTGTCTTGTCCGGCACATATTGTGCATTCTGATGCAATAAGCTTAATCTCTTCATCGTCAAATATTTTCACCACAGTCATGCCTTTTCGGATATCCGAAACATTAGCTCCTCGGCCTTCAAAAAACGTTTGGTCCGGAGTGGACCGAAAAAGTGAATGAAGAGATTTATATTTTGTCCAAAATGGCCATTCTTCACCAGTTTCAACTCAACTTCTCTTTAGAACATTCCGCGAAGAAGATGATGCTAATGTTGTTTATTATTCATTATTCATCAATGGCCAAGGCATTTTTCTTAGTAACAACTTTTATACTACCAAGTTTTTTATTTCCATACAAGTCGTCGTTTTCACCCCCATTTTCATCAGTAAAAATAGCTGGATCAGGTGGAAGCATGAACACGTCGAAAAAAGCATCATATTGGTTGATAATGTTATATATTGCTTCTTTTAAGTCAAAGTAGTTATCATTGCCTGTAAAAACCAGTTAGTTTACCATTCCCTATGCTCTCAAAGTCATTTTGTGGAGTTATCAAAAGAAAAAATGTATATAAATTTCAACAATTTCTAAATTTCTATTTGTTTTCTGATGAAATAAAAAAACAAAAAAAAAATTTATTTAGTTATAAAATGCTCTCTATTTTTTTAGTTACATATTTAATTGACTCTATTAATTATTAAATTGGATAATTTATATTTTGTATATTTTCAATTAATAATATATTTCAGTTATATTGCAATCTGGCAGCAAAGTAAACTATTAATAGGGATAAAAGCTTTTTTCAGGAAAGACTGGAGTAACCACGATGTTGTCAAACTAAGCACAAAGATGTAATAGAATATTAATGTGTTTAGATTTGTTCCGCCAGTTAATGAAATACTATTGTCATTTCTTTCCTGTAAGAGGCTGTAGTAGTATAGTTTAGAACATGACTTGATAAGGATGTCATCACATCGAAAGCGGTTGCCGATCATACCGAATAAAGAGCCAGCATTGACGGTGTGGTCAATGACTACAGTGTAATAGAATATGTCAACAAGCGAATGCTTGTGTCCAAGTTTTAGGCGCCGTTTAATGAACTATTCCATACAATGTTTAAAGTTTAAAGTTTAAAAAATTTCATTAAAATATTTCAAAAATGGCATACAAAGTTATTTATTTTCTGGAATACGAACAATAAGATTCGAGGAAAATAAAATAACTCCAGTAATACATTAGTCGCTCCAAAGAAGTATGCGTATATGTTGAAGAATTGCATACAAGTAATTTTAACTCGGAAACTTAAAATAATTGAAATTATCTATTAATGAAAAAATACGCTAAAAACTATTCTATCCTTTAAATAATTTCCAGCGTTCACTTGCATTTCGCTACAATTATATATTAAAAATAACTTTATACTTTTTCACTTCAATACCCGTGATGAAAATGGGAATTCACGACATATGAAAATTTTCTTTAGATACATTATGACTGATAAAAGATAAAATCATGACTAGAAACCTTATAAAAATAAATTTGAGTGAAACATTTTTTTATAGAAACATCATGACAAGAAAATTTTATACAGAAAACTTTTCGCCGGTGAAGATTTTCTAAAAAATTATGATTGACAAAAATTATTGTCAGAAAATTATTACTTATTAAATTTTTTTAGCAGAAAAATTATGACAAAAAAATTATCAATCAAAAATCATGGCTGACACAATTTTTTATAGAAAAATTATGATTAAAGAAATTATTTTTTTTTAAATCATAACTAATTGAAACAAATCATGACATGAAAATTTTCTAAAAAAAATCATGACTGACAAAAAGTTACTTATAGAAAAATTATGACTGATGAAACTTTTTTATAGAAAATTATAACTGATGAAAACTTGAAAGCGAAAACTATGAAAAATTTAAAGTTTCTACAAAAAAATGATGACATAAAATTATTTAAGGGAAAAATTATGACTAAGGGAATTAAAAATTATGACCCATAAGTCTTTTTTATTAAAAAATTATAACTTATAAAAATTGTTTTAGAAAAACCATGATTAATGACATTTTTGAACAGAGTAGTTATAATTGAACAAATTTTTTTTATAGAAAAATCATGAGGAAATTGTTTATCGAAAGACCAAAAATTATTACTGATAAAAATGTTTTAATGGAATAATTATAATTCACGTTTTATGGGATTTTAAAGTTATGACTGATGAAACTTTCTTTGTAGAAAAATTTTGATTGTAAAAATTTTTATAGAAAACTTTCAAATTTGTCTGATTAAAAAAATTTTTTTATAAAACCTCATGACTGACGAAATTTTTTAAAGAATATAAAAATGATGGACGAATTAATGGATTTTAATTGCTTAAAGTGAAATTGTGAAATTTTTTAAGTGTTTGGAGAAAACAATTTGCTCCGACTGTGATTTATGTTAAAAAAATAAATATGAAAATAGTAGATGCAGTGTAGATGTGCATATTTCTTTATTCTTCTTCGTCGTCATAGAGCTGTGAATGTAAAACTTATATAAACCTTGTGGTAAAACCACAATTGACTTTATAAATTTTGCCCGCTTTTGTACATTGCTCTATACAAAGCCGGTGTTATTGATCAAATTTGTAATTGGGGTAACGTTGATAGTGTATGAACATAAATATCAATGTTATAAAAGATATTGTTTAACCTCATTAATAGTATCCTCAAGGAACGTTTTTACAATTTAAATTCACATTAATAACTCTGTTTTAGTAAAAAAAAAAATAATTAGTGTTTGGAGAAATTTAATATTTATAGATATAACACAATTCAGAATAATTAAAAGGCAAGACAGGGTTATGTGGAACTATTTACGCTAACGTTGATTATTGGTTTTTATGAAAAATTACCAATTAAAGAAATAATTTTTTGCAAATAGTTTAAAGGTTATGAAGCATTAAAAGTTGACAATAATACAGGACTCTTGTGCATACAGTACAAATAATACAGAAATTTTTCTCATAGCAGACTTCAGTAAATATTAGAAATGAAAGGTTTAATCTACATTACTTTGAGCAAGTTTCCTTTAAAAATAAATATTTTATAATATTCTCAAAATATATATATGAAATGTATTACTGCGGGGGTAACCATATCCATATGGCTATTTTGCTATTGTTCGTATATCTCATCAGTGGATTTTACCCCAAAATTTTGTATAAAAATATTAAGTCTTATATCTCAAGCTAATTGATTAAATGAGAGTTTTTATTGAACCAACCAAAGACAACAAACCCCAAAAACAGTTCTAATCAAAATTTGGGGTTTTCAACACAAAGTTTGTTTTCTAAAACAAAAAATTTAGATTAAGGTGATTAAAATTTTTAGTACATTGCGAAGAGAAAAGTTCGGCTATTATGAATGAAAAATGATATCTGACAAATATTTACCACAACCACGTTGACAGACGTTGACTTTTTTATTAAAATTTTGAATCACCTTTTGGCAAAATGGCGGTCCGATTTTCTTAAGCACATCACCGATTTGGAGCTTTAAAGCTGAACTCGATTCGATTGGCTCCGTATAGTCTTTGTCCATAACATAGCTCCGCAAAAAAAAGCCACTCGATCTGGCTGGCCATATAACTGCTAGCTGTGGTTAAATTATGCGATTGCGAAATTTGGTTTGCAATTAATCGATCATTTCATTCGGTGTGTGACAAGTGGCACGGTACTGTCGATATCACATGTCAACGGTATCCAACTCGTCAATAATAAACCAAAATTGAGTTGGTAACATATCGCGATAGCGTAATCCATTGACGGTTGCCGCATTTCGAGCCTAATCTTCGGAAAAAAAAACGGTGAAATCACGCCCCCAGACCACATATCGCACTAAATAGTGAGCATACATAGGCTGCTCAATAATCGCTCCAGCATTTTCAGAAGCCCAAATGCAGCAATTTAACTTGCTGACATACCCTGACAAGTAATTCCCCAAGAAGGCTTATTTATTGGTCTTTATATAATACTTGACTACCTAGAACTGAGTTTCTGGGGGTATAATGGAGACCAGTCCTCTGAAGTCAGCAGGGGTACGACTGGAGGCTCCACGTTATTTCCACGGGAATCAGTGAGCCCCAGAGTTCCGGTATTTGTCTCTTTAGGCATTTAGCTGTTCTCTGGCTAACTATTGAGGTATTGTTTTATGATAGCCAGGATCATCTCGCCTTTGATAACATTCACTGATGAATGATCCAGATCCAGTGAGCTGCTAGTCATGTGTTCTGGCCAGGCGTCGGATAGTCTCCAGCTCTTCAGCAAGGAGTAGTAGTTTGCAGCCCTTGCTGGAATTAGTCTGCGGCCTCCTAGGGCGTGAGTGGCGCCGTTTTTCACACACAGTGGTTTGACCACCATCTGATTAAGACCCACTGCCGGGTGCAGATGTAGATCTTATCACGAAATACCCTGACAAGTCCCCCTCCCCGGGGCCATTGATATGTTTTGACGGAATCTCAGCTTTTTGTTTTTTACGCTTTGGCTGTTCTCTATCTGATTATTGAGGTTGAGCCTTAGGGAATATAGTGTTGGTTGTAGTTTCGCGGCCTTCACAAATTTGATTAAGGGGTCAGATTATCTCACCTTTACTGAGAACAATGGGTGAATGATCCGGATCTAGAGATCTTGCTTGTCGTGTGTTCTGGACCAGGAGTTTGATAGTCTCCAACTCTTCAGCAAGGAGTGGGGGTTAGCGGGTCTGCTTAGAAACCTCCGAAATTGCAACTAGGAATGACTTGTTGTTAGAAATTAGTCCTCGGTTTCCTAGGGCGCAGGCGTGGGCATCATATCGCCTCAGTGGTTTGACCACCGTCGAGTTATGGCATAAACACGCTAGATACCGACGTAAATCTTACCACGCATACCTAGACAAGTGAAAATGGGCATCGCCTGAAAAAATAATCTTTGCAGAAAAAGGAGCTGGTTGTTCCTGATTGAATTGAGCGACGGCAACGGTTGGTCAACGTTAACTGCTGCTCTAGTTTAAACTTGTAAGGCTTTAAGGTCAAATCTTTACGCAAAATTTGCCTTTTGGTGGCTTTAGATAACACCAATTGTTGCGAACGTCGAAGAATTGACAAATTTAGATCTGCTGCAACACTGTGGCGCACGGCTGCCAATCTTTCAGTTGAGCAACCCGATCAAACACGCGTTGGTATTCAGACATTCTGTGTCAAGTCTGTCAACTCAAATTTAATGATCATATTCCTAATAGCGTCCTAATGTTGTCTAAAAATATCACAAATTTTACGAAACTGTAACAGGACCACCATTTCCATGGTGGATTTTGGTTATTTTAATCCGATTTTCATTTGAAATTGTATTCATTGCCAATGTGTCTACTGCGAAACAAAAAAAAAAACTATATGTGAAAAGTATCATGTTGTTGGTGTTGTCACAATTGAAAAACAAACTTCTTGTTGAAAAACCCGATGCTAGAAATCAAAGGTTTTAAGCATATTTAAAAATAATCTCTTTATATCTTAATGGTGCTTAAGAAAACAAACAAAAACAAATGTCGGAAAGAGCAAAAATAAATAAATAAATCTAGAATCAAATAAGCCTGGAAATTTTTAACGATTTTTTTTACTTTAAACTTCTATAATGTTAATATCTCTGGACTTTCCTTTTCTCTTTCAAAATACTTTGGGCTTTTCTTTTTGTTTTCGAGTTTGTTTTCCATAATGAACTTTATTTTATCATTTTTATAAACTTTTATTCTCTTCTAAAATGTAAAGACAAACTTGTCAACTACTTTATGTACTCTAACCACATACACATATAGGTCCATGCGTACACACAATATAGGCCTGAACACATGCTTCAGTAAAACTTATTGTAACTTTTAATTTTTGTACCATAGTTTTCTTTCTTGTTGGTGACACAAACTTATTTACTGTAAAACGACTTTAAAAAATGGCTAAGATTTGCTTGAAAAAAATCTAAACACACTAAACACGAAAACTTGTGAAGTTATAAAAAGGCCACGAAAGTAATTATTTATGTTTTTGATACTGTCAAAATACTCCACTCAACGCATGAGAATTTAGGAGTAACAGATGGTTGTTATGTATCAGTTAAACAAATATTGTTGCTGTCGTTTTTGGGTAATTTATGTTACATTTGTTCATGAGGAGTGGGCCACAGACACGGCCACATATCACTGTCTTTGCTAGATGATGTGTAAAAAAACATATGGATACAAGTATGTACATACGTGTGCTCGATTTACTGTTTATTTTGTTAGATTAAAAAATGTTTTGTAGTGGCTGCCATATTTTACAATATTTCTTTTCCTTTCAATTTGTAAAATAAACATACAAAAACTTTTGAGTTAAATTTGAAGCTCAGCATTTATGTTAAATTTTAGGTTAACGACATACACAAGCAGATTTCTAAATAAATATTTCTTTTCGATAATTAAGTTCTCCTTTTTATCAGATTTATTTTAATCAAAATTATTCAAAAATTATGCTCAAAATATGAAAAACTTTTTTAGAGAAACATTTTTATACAGAATATATAAAAATGTTTATATGCATTGAACATTTTCTAAATAATCTTTCTTACCAATAACTGACTTTTGTAAAAACACCCACTTCGCAAAATCTATCACTGTGTTTGTTGTTGTTTTATTTATTGAAAAATTTCATTTGCAAGCCAATGACTGTTGAAATTTGAAAATTCTTATTAGTCATAATTATTCTATAAAAAATTTTATCACTCATAATTTTTCTGCAACATATTCAGCCTAAACTTTTCTTGAAAAAAAAAATTCGGTCAATAATAATTTTTCGATAACAAAAATTCAATTTCCACCGAATTTTTGTAGAAGAATATTAGGTTTTTCTATAGAAAAATTTGCACTTATGTATATATATTGTTACGAAAATGATTTATTAAGTTTTAAAGAAAACAATTATCAGTAAAAAAGTAAAAGAAACGGCCCACTGTGCATTTTGCAAACTACGCAGTTTTCTAAGAAATCAAGACAATAACAACGTGCTTATAAGAAATTCTATCAAATCAGCAAACAACAGAACACAAAAGCAGGCGCCTAAACTGACTGATAATAGCAACAACAATATGGGGTAATGTTATTATATTTCTTGTATATGCGAGAACCGCTAAGGAAAACTATATAAGCACCACTAACTGGGCAAATTAATGAATTAAAGTTGAGTAGTTACAGAGTGAAGACCACAAAATTATAATCGTGTTTACTTTATGTGTATTGAAAGTAAATCAATCGTTTAACTTAATTTAAGACTCCAAAATGTGCGTTATTATTTTGCAATAACAGAACTCAATATAACATAATGTTTATTAAAAGGTATAATATTGTATTTATTATAGAAATATTTTGGTTTGAGTTTTCTACTTCATTTTCTTTGAGGTGCGTTTAATTTTTAATATTATTGGGCTTTACTTTTTTCTGTTATTTTATAATACACGTTCAGTCGTTTTTTCTATTTGACTAATAGCTAAATTTTTTACAAATAGCAAATTTTAAAACATATTTTTCTTCAAATATATTAAAACTTAGTTAAATTTTCGAGCAAATTTTTACAATCATTTTAATTCTGCCAGCAAACCTTGAGTTTTTTAGCTCAAGCACTTACAATAAACGTTACAAAAACCCTTAGATATAAAAAACGGTTATGATATCCTTAGTCCCGTCCTAACTGAAACAATTCATGACGAGTCATCAGTGAATAAGGACAACAAAGATACCATCGTGTTTATTTTCTGCGCATTCAAAGTAAATAAATCGTTTAACTTTATTTATAACTCTAAACTCAAAATAACAAAACGTTTAGTAAGATAAATAAAGGTATATATAGATGATAAAATTTAGATTGTAGAAATTTTGCTACAAAAAAGCGATATGCAGTTTATTAGTTCGTTACTGTATATTTTAAAGCTTGAATACGAAATAACAATATAACTTACCATTACTTTGCAAAATCATAATGAAAGCAAAATAAGTTCTAACTTATAACTTCAACAAATATCAACATTGAATTAATTTTAAATTTTTGGAGGGGTCTCAAGTGTTTTTACATTTTGTTTGTATTATTATTATTATTATTATTTCTATTTCATTCTCATGAAAACAATTTTTTTATTTTTCTATCAAAAGTCTTTTTGATTTGTTATCATGAGAGCATGTAATATATTATGTTATTTTTTTAATCTCCGCAAACAGTGGAAAACTTGTAATAAAGTTAGGTTAACACACATATTTTGTCCATTTACTTCTAAGAAAATGCCTCTTCATTGTATACTCTTATAAATGTTAATACTTGGAAAAGAATAATATTTTACTTAAATACTGGGGCAATTATGAACTTTCACATATTCACAATTCGTTTCAAGTTTAATTGTGAAACGTTCTAAAAGTTAGAATTTTTGGTCTTACAGATTCCTTAAACTTCAGTAGCATAGTTAATAGATTTTCTTAGACCTTGCGTATATAACTTGGTATAATAGATAGTTTTACTAGATCTTCTGGTCAAAATTTACGATTTATTATGATCTCTCAAAATTATGAAACCATAACGGGTGAAACGAAAAAGTAACCAATTGATTGATTTAAAGAAATAATTGAATGAAAAATAACCATATTATCAGGAGCTTATATTTAAAGTGGAAACTTTGAATCTACATGAAAAGATAAAAAACTAGTTATGCCCATATATTGCCTCCCTTCTAATTGCTATTTATTTCTTTCGATGCATAATGCTATAGCTGGAATACGTTTTACTTTAGAACGAAGTGACAATACTTGTTTAGAATCGTTTCTGGCTTTGAAGGAGACCAAGACAATCAATAAATTGTGGAAAAATATAAGAAAAAGTTATAGATTACTTACTTAATATGAAACTTAAAAGATGAGAAGAAACTCAACACGATATACTTAAAGGTTTAATTTTATCACATTTAAAATTCTGGTACTATATAAGATTACTTCGAATTATATAATGCTTTAGTCAAAACTGAAGAATTTCTTCGATTTGCAAAAAAAAAATCGTCGAACATAGCAAATTGCTTGGCGATTTTTATAGTGTATGGACAAATTTGAGGTTAGGAAATAAATTGGTTTTTTGGATATCTTCAGTTTTAGTGAAGTAGAAATATGGGAATTAATAATGAAACATAATGTCGAGCAAATACTCTCCTCTAGACCATCGACAGATGCATATTTTGCAACAAAGCTTATCGCTTAGCAGTGACAGTTATTTGTGGGTTGTTCAAGAAAACTGTTCTAACAAAAGGCCCCAGAGAAAATAATCCAGCGATATTAAAAAACAAGAATAGGGCGGTTAATTGACATCGTCATATCAAGAAATTACAATATAATTGAATTGTTTGCATATTTGTGTCTGTGCTGAAACCAAAGGTCAGCGATATCAACATTAGCCAATTGTGGCCACTAAAAATTTATACCGCAGAAAATAAACGATAACAGCGTTTTCTTGTTCATTATTGTAAAAATACGGGTTGATAATGCTGCCTGACCTCATACCGCACCATGCAGTCCCTTTCTTTGGATGTAATGGCTTTTCGAGGTCTGCTTGTGGATTTTGTGACGCCCACATGTGACACTTTTGTTTGCTTATGTAACCGCATAATTAAAAATGAACTTCACCCCCAAAGTTATTTTAGTTCAGTTTTTCAAATAGCCAGCTTACAAACGTTCGATGAAAACAATAGTCTGACGGTTTTAGTTCTTGAATTAGTTGTAGTAGAACTTCATAAGCGTGAAGCTGAAAATCTTTACACAAAGTGTTATGTAAAGTACCTACAATGATGCCCAATTGTTGTGCATTTCAATAATTTTTTGGTTTAGGCTCATTTTCAACACTCTGTTGTATAGAGGCTATTTTTCCATCTCTATTTCTCCATCTCTACTTTTCCATTATGAACACTTTGTTTTGCTCTATTGACATCGTTGAACCTTGTTAAGCGATTAGAAGTAGCCTGATTGCGAAGGAAAACTGCTCAAATTTTTCGATTTTGATATTAAATATTTACAATTAAAATTTTTTGCTCAAGAGTATAACGTTCCATAATGAACATTTTTTTAAAAATATGAGTTTCAAGTTTCTCGCAACACATCATTGTGAGTAAAAAAAGGCGAAACATTTACAGTAGTCAAACTGAAATAGTTTTGTATAAGAAATATGTAAATAAAAGTGAAGAAAAAGCTAGTAAAAGTATTTGTTTGAAATTTAATCTTATATGTCAAAGACTCGAACTGGAATCAGATTTATTAAAATCCAAATAACATAAAGTTATGTTCAGAATTTTAAAAGATTTTTTTTCTTAAACAAACATTTTTTACAAAGAAAATACATTTCTTTATGTTAAATGAGAAAACCATTTTTTCACCAACATTTTTGTGGACCTAATGGTTTGAATTGAACATTTTCCAAAAAAAAATCTTTCTTACTAATAATTGAATTATGGAAAAAATTCAACACCCATTTCACACAATCTATCACTGTGTGCTTTATTTCCATTTTTTATTTTATTTCTTGTTTATTTTTAACTTAAGCTTGTAAATATATTTTTTTTGCAATTTCACATTACCACACGCAACAGCAAAAATATTTTTTAGTTGAAAAAGTTTTTTCAACTTTTTGATAAATTTTTATGTTGTAGTATACTCCCTTCTTGCCACTACAGTGTCTTTAAGTTCACTATAATTTAAAAAGTTTGTTGTTGATGATTGTTAGCAAAGGTAAATAAAATATTAAAATATTTTGTATATTTAATAGAAAACTGGAGATATGACAGGTTTGTTTTTGGGCGTAATATGTCGAAAAAATAAATTGCTTGTGAAGTAAGAAAAATAGATACTTTTGAAAATTAGCTGTTTTCTTAACAATGAAAGTGGGATAACTGGAAGCTAGTAAAGTTTGCCAAAGGAATAAGATAATTTTCTTATAGCTGGTAGGAAAAATTCATCTATTTAAGAAATGACAATAAAAGAATATTAAATTAAGACAAAACCGTCTTAAAAAAGAATTTTTGATGCACAAGTACAGCAAGTCTCCTGGGCCGGATGGGATTCCAACACTGGTCCTGAAACAGTGCTCTTTGAAGCTAGCGCGTCCGTTGCACTCCTTACCGACAAATTTCTTAAGTGTTGCAATGTTCCTAATGTAATGTCGGTGGCCAACAACCCTGAAAATTATCGTCCAATTGCAATTTATTCTGCACTTTCTAAAGTGATACCGGCAGTGTGATGTTCTACATGAGACTTATTAGGTTTTTCTTTCTGAAAAATGGTGCCTCTCCATATATCAATTCCGAGAAAGTAGAGTGGTGACGTTAGATATTTTCAAGGCGTTTGATAGAGTGTAGCATGATGCACATCTGTCAATACATGCTGCTTTTGGTGTCGGTGATAATTTCTCTAGATTTATATTGAGTTTTCTTAGGATCGCACTATACGAGATGTTATAGATGGAATTTTTTTAAAACAAGCTCAAGACTAATTCACATACTCCTTCGGAGACGGCAGCATCATTTGTCTTTCTTAATTACTTAGTAATAGGCCGAACCAGTTGGAGGTGGGTTCCAAAAGGCAAATTTCTATGACTTGCTCAACCACGGTCTCGCAACAATCTCCGAATAAGGTCGTTTGAAAAGAGTCGATTATAATGCCCGTAGAATTCAAAGTTGTATGCTTACGCTTAGATCGGAAGCTCTTGATGAAAATATAGTGTAATGTTCGATAAAGTTTCAAGTTTCAGGTTTCGATCTTCGTACTATTTATACCACCTACATCCGTCCAAAAATGGAATACAACTCCCATGTATAGGCCGTTGCCCCAAGTCTATATTGGCGTTGCTCGGCCACATACAAGAAAGGGATAAGAGACTTAATGGTAACACCAGTGTATCCATCTGTTTTAATTCTCTAGAGCATCGACGCAATATAGGTTGTATTTCACTGTTTTATCGTTACTACTTAATAGTAAGCGTTCTAATGAAATTAGGAAACTTGTTGCTATTTTTTTTTTAAAAGAGAAGTAGCACTTCAGGCAACAATGCCTATTTAGTCAAGTACCGTGCTACATTATTTAGGAAAGAGATACAGAAGAGATGAAACAGGTGGTGAAAGTAGAAGGATAGTCGGAAATTAACTGCCGTATAAAGACAGCAACAGCGACCAGTGACTATGCCTTCATCGCTGAGCAGCTCCACCGACAGTCAATTTTTAGTTTTGTAGTGAAAAAAAACCAAGGTCCTTGTTGGGAATCGAACCCACAACCCCCGTACTGACAAGCTAGTTCACTACCTACTAGCCTACAGGGGCACCTATGTTGCTATTACTCGCATGTTTTTGCGTTTACCAAGGCCTTTCGTTGCGAGCCCATTCATTTATGGTCGATTAGCTGGAATAAACTGCTTCCAGACGTGTCTCCTATCACTTTCAATGTAGGAAAATTCAAATCAAATGTTTACAAACACTATTTCCTCTCCATAGCATAAATTGCTTGCTCGGGCGCAATGCATTGTATGACTAGGAGTCATCCGCTGAGTGCTGGTCCGAAATTATGATTATATGTTAAAGTAATACATAAAGTAATTTTTATTTTGAATATAAAAATAGGTAGTGAAGTGATAAAGTGCCTCATCACGCTTCGTAATGGAAAATAAGAAAATATTAAATAACTTAAAAAGTGTAATACTGAATTTAAAAAAAGGAGAATAGAAAACCTTTGGAAGTTTTTTACTTTTGAATCATGAATTAAGTTCTCTGCTATTTTATTTTGAAAACCTATTTACGTTCGCATAAAGAAGAAGAGAAGTAAAAAATTATTGTATTTTATTATTTGTGTTGTATGTATTTGCATGACAATGGAAATGCCCATTTCATTACAAATATTTTATATCACTAATGCTGTATACCTATTAATACAGCATTAGTTATATAAATTTCTATGAAAAAATGATAATACGGTTTGGTAATATATATATTTACTTTGCTCTTTAAACTCAACATGTTTATGAATTTTTCACAGTGACCCTTAATTTTTGGTAATGAAATATGAAAATTTTTTATGCAATTATTGTAACACATCAACAAAAGGGTAATAAATGATATATAATATTTCAATTTATCTATTAAAATATTATATTGCTTAGTTTAAAATGTTGTTCATTTCTCTCCTAACGTTCATCTCAAGAAATTTCATTTTAGGCAAACTTTGTTTTTTTCTCTTTTTTTCTTTATGTAGGATTTTCGCACAAGTTTCCAAATAAAAGACAACAAACTTTTTATTTAACTTAAAATGTGTAAATAATTTAATATTCAAGTAGTGAAAACAAGAATTGTCATTTAAATAAAACGAACTTCGAAATACTTTTAGAGATACAGAGAAAACAATGAGACAACAGGATTAACAATATTGTAGAAGATACACCAGAAAATACACGCAGGTAAATAAAGACCCAACTACCAAATTGCAGAAGACATAATGATACAGAACTTTTTAAATTCGAAGTTAAAAATATTATAGAAAGAATTTTTATTTTGCCTAAAATATATGTCTTCTAAAAATTCACAAAGAGAAATTTGTTTTTTGGTTAATACTCTACTACAAACATAATAAAAAAGATCGCCGACGTTTCTAAATATAATATAGAGTATTTAATTGAATTAGATAGATTATTAAAAACCTTCTTGTGCAAGATCGTTATAAATTAATTTCCTTTAATGTAGTATTTCTCTTTCCTATTATTCCTGTTAATTTGGCAATTAATAGAATAGAATGTTTTAGAAAATTTTACAAAGATGGCTTTTTTAAGTCCTTATATTTTTAAGTACTTATATAGAATAGTGAAAAGGTATATATCCATCAAGAGCTGGGTATTGCAGCATATCCAATTGTGGCAGATATTGTTATGGAGAAATTGTTAGATAACATTATTGAAAAATGAAATATTAAACAAAAAATAATAACAAAATATGCTGATTATTTGTTTGGTAATATATCTGAATCTTTATTTCTCAAAATGTTGGAATCCTTAAATGAATTTGATACTTCAATAAAATTAACATAGAAGCAATCCAAAACTTCTTTATTTAGATACCTTTATCATAAGGAGAAATACAAAATAATTTATAGATTAAAACCAAAAACCAACTGTTTCAGGTAGAATTATTATTACGGTAATATTACTGTAAATAAAATAAAAGAATTATTATTAACAAAATAAACAAATTTATTAATGAAAGTTTTCGTTGAAGCAATACAGCAAAAAGACAGAAACTCTTCTATAGAAAACACTGCAAATATTTCGAAAAACAATTTTTATTTTCAATCTTTCTACAATTTTTTTTAATATAATAATTATAGTTATTTGACCATTTTAATATGTAATTATTAGTTTTTTATTAATAAACATTAGGTCTTTATTTTATAAAAAATGTTTAAACTTAATTTTTTATTTTATTTCAATATTTCGCCAAACCATTGGTGGGCATCAAATATATAATATTATGTAAAAAAGACCTTGGCCTTTTGCTGTGTTATTAATAACATTGAAATGAAAAACATTTCCTGAGCTATCGTTCAAATCACCAAAAAATAAATGCTTTGTGAATTTTTGCGAAAATAAAAATTGTCGTTATATCTCCAAGGGCAAAAAAAAAAAGAAACAATTCACAACTTTTAAAATTGGTCATATTCTAACGGTTGTTATGTGAACAAACTTTTGTCTCCATGGTTTTAGTGAAAAATAAATGTAGAGAAAGTAAAATTAAATAAAAAAAAAATCTCCTAAAATTTTTAACTATTTTCATTTCCACCAAAAAATTATATGAAAAAACTTTTTAATACTATTTAAAAAAAAATTCATATAGATCATTTTATATAATTAAAAAACAAAGCTTCCCTAAGCACCACTACGTGCGACAACTAATACAACTATAAAATTTTGTATGCGGTAAAATATGTTTTTGTTTAACAAATTTAGCGATAGAAAAAACCAAACTTTTTTTTTTCATTTAATATTAGCCTAAAAACCACATCATGACACAAATGTTCCAAAATTCCATAACATAACAATATGACACATCTGTACAAAAAGTTGATGTAGTATATAAATCTACATATATGTAGTATAAATATATACATACACACAAACTTGCTAAATTTGAATAACTAAATATATAAATATTTACTTATATTCTCTAAATGTATTCATCATGTTTTTATCAACGAAAAGTTGGATAAAAATAGTATTTTTCAAATAGAGTAATTTTTTGCTTCCTATCATGCTTCAAAAGCATATGTGCTTAATAAATCGAAATTGCCATTTAATAAATTTTCACAGAAATAATGAACTTTTATCTATAACCAAAAATTATATTTGATCTCAATGTGCGATTAAAATGTGAACACAGAAAAATATTTCTTATTTCACCGTTTTTACCAATTTCAATTTCTCACATACTGCTGCGGAAAAATGGACATTAAATTTGACGATCCCAAATTTGTACTAAAGCTAGAACACCTCGCAAATATTTGAAAGATGGAATTAAAGCAAAAATTTTAAAATTTACGATTACTTCATAGAAATATTTGATTTAGATATACGCATTTAAATATTGCGCATTGACAGCACGATTAAACGTAGTGATGAAAGGCGCACTTAAAAAATACCTTTCCGGCACAGAAGTACATACGCTACAAATAAGGTTTCTTAAACAGAAAAGTACATTTTTCATTATCATTACAAAAGAATAAGGTTATCTTAGGAAAGATACATGAGTAACTTTAATTTAAGCTCTTGGCCGCTTTTAGTGAAGAAGCATCTTTCTATCCCTTAAACAATGTATGTACATGTTCAAGAAAGTCATTAAAATTGTAAAAAGTACCTTTTCAGATTAGTTAGCTTTAATTTTTTTAATAAGTACTATAGCATTTCCCCTTATTAAATGGTTATTCTTTTCTCTTTTTTATTACTTTAATGACCCTTTGTTTTCGTGCATTTTTATTTTACGGCTCTGGTATAAATTGCGCATAAACAAACCTATGCAGCAATTTGATCTATTAGGCTATTCTACTAAGTAAATATACGCCTTTCACAATTGCAGCCGTTCCAGTAACTGGCAAGAGTACAAGCTTCCATCTCCCAGCTTAACATTTTAATCAAACAACATAAGCAGGAGTACGGTTTAGGACACGGCTTGACAATGATGTCTTCACATCGAAAGCGCTTGCTGTTCACACCGCAGAAACAGCCAGCAAAGACAGAAAGAGATGACAATAGTAATTCATTTACTGGCGAAACAAATCCAAAAAACTTAATTAAGAGAATTACATAAATTTTTAGCTTTAATGTTGTAAAGATGATAAAGTTAAAAATCTTAGTATTATAACAATATTTAGGTGAACGCCCGATATTCTTTTTAAGAAGCTATTTAAGCAAATTGGAAATAAATAAAAAATATTGATACTTAATTGCCATTATATTCTATATTCATGACATGTCTTTGTCTTTAGTTTTAATTAAAAGCAAAATATCTGTAAGCAATTTTTGCTAGTTCCAAAATAACTATTTTTGCTGTTATTTCGTGCGGAATTGCAAAAATCAGCAAAAAATTTTATATTCGTAAAGGCAAGGCAACTTTATTCTAAATCGTAGTATTGGGACTACTAACTGGTTATTAATTTTTTTCCGAGCGAAACATGCAAAGTCGCCTAAGATTTATAATAAGGTACTTAGCTTTAGTCGGTTCAATAGGGGAGCGGCAAAATTACGTTTTTACCTTGAACGTATTAACGTAAAAATTTCACTTGCAGCTCAAAAATTATTATCGAAAAGCTATGATTTAATGCGCTTAAACTTAAAAACATTCATAATAATAAAAGTAATACATAACAGATTGATATTATATTTACCTGTCAGTAAGATACCAGAAGATAGATTTTTCAAAATTTACTATTGTTATGAAGATGATTTGCTTAAATTTTCAAAGAAAATAATTATCGGTAAAAAAGTAAACGAAACGACCTTTTATGTGTTTTACAAATTGTGTAGGTTTTTACAAAAATCTTACACACACAAGACGACAACAGCAGGGTTTTAAGAAATTTCACGAAATAAGCTAAACAGCAGAAACCAAAAACAACTAGCCCAAACAAATACAAAACACACAGCAAAACAACCACCTGTATTGAACGACAATAACAACAACAGTATGGGGTGATGTTAAAATAGAATAAATTTGTATATGAGAGAACGTCTTAAAATAACTATATAACAAGTTCAGACATCGATGAGAATAGTTAACAAAATAATAAAACATATTTTAAAGCGTTACCGTGCTGTAGTTATCATGGTGTGTATTGAAAATAAATAAATCGTTGAATTTAATATAAAACTCTAAGGTGTTGTGCTATTATTTTGCAATAAAAAGAGCTTAATATAACAACATGTTGTTTAAGAGAAATAAATGTAACAATATGTAATTATATGTTTGAAAACTAAAACAAAGTCTTTTTTAAAATTCAATATCTGAGTCCAATCCATTTGGGCTGCTATCAAAACGAAGTAGTAAATCATGTAGCCAGTTAACTAATAACATTGCTCTTAATACACAGCGAATTTTCAAGACATGATCTGATGTAGACTTTAACAGAATAGTAACTAACACAATAGTAATTAAAATACTATGACTCTGTCCTACAGGTGTTTATTAAAAAACCAAAATCGAATTATTTCAAATAAAAATTTTTAAAGTCCTTAAAATAATTCTCACTTAAATTATTAAAAAGTTACCCTATAATTAAACATTATAAAGCAAATACTTACACTGGGAGGATTATTTTTTTGTTACAACAAAAACCATATGAAAATGTAACAATGAAATTTATAAAAAAAAAAATATATATATATATATATATATATATATACGTATATACAATAACAAAAATTATGCGAACATTGTGGAAATAAAATTTTATACAAAACTACTTCATTTTTTACATTTAAAATATAACAGCCCACATAACAAACAAAAGTATAAACTGAGTAAAAACTAAAACAAAAAAATAAATAAATAAACATAAAATATTTTAACCAACATATTTTTTATAGCACACTGGGGACTTGCTTTGCTTTTGGGTTATATAAAATACGGCAAGTTCCAACTAGATGTATATGTTCACTCTGAACAAAACACATGTGCTTAAACATAACACGCACACTTACTTAAACTTTACAAATAGCCAACCAAGCATTATATGTAACTAAAATACATTTGTGAGCGGGAAGTTAAACATTATGAATCCGTCTTTGATGTAAAAGTGGTGTTTTATATATTAAGAATAATAAGAAATAATATGTGCGAAACAAATTTGGAAAATTTTTAGATGAGGTCTATTACAACCAAAAACATTAAATTCGTTACGTTCGTTATATAATTCAGCCGTCACCAATTTTATGAATAGCGAAATATTAAGTTCATTATGACGTGGTGTTTTAACGCATATAGAAAAATCATTGTTAAAAGATGTGCTGTTATCACTCTAAAATATTTGATATTTTTAGCTTGCGAAAGGATATATTATTTAATGGGTTAAAGGATTTTCTTCAAAAGAAAAACAGTTTTTCTTATTTAAGTAATTTATTGAATCTTTAATTTAATTTAACACAAGTTAGTTGTTCATATACTAAATATAACAGATATAATTCCATTAGTTCAGCATGTCCTAGGTAAATGAATTACTTACACAGGTCCTACTGTTCTTTAAGATAACGAACTTACTTTTTTCTTTGTTAGTTGACTGTTACTACGAACTTTTAAGAGCTGATACATTCGACTGTCTTTAAAGCTTCAGTGATTTTGTTCTGACAGGTTTTAAGCTTTTTACCTTAACCAGTAGTAAGGGGTTTTTCGACAAAAAGTTTGTATGTCACGTGTGGCAACACCCCAACAATATGATACATTTAACATTTAGTTTTTTGACGTATTCGTAGTAGATACATTGGCAATTGTTGCAATGAATTGAACTTCGTGCGATAATCTCAATTAAAAAATAAAAATCCATTATGAAAATAATGGTTCTATTTAGGTTACATTTGGTCAAATTCGCGATATCTGCGGACAACATAATCGTCCTTGTGAGAATGCTAGTAAGAATTTGGTTGCTTAACTTTCATCGATAGGCTCGATACAACACCAATGCATTTTTGACCGGGTCGTTCAACTGAAAACATCGCAGCCGTGAGTCACTGCAATGAAGCAGATCCAAATTTTTTAATTTTTCGACGATCTTAACAATTGGCGTTATCTAAAACCACCACATGGCGAATTTTCTATAAGGATTTGACTTTGAAGCCTTAAAAGGTTCAACTGCTGGAGAAATTGAAACCGACCAACCATTCACATCGCCGCAGGTTCGCTTAATTCACTCAGGAACAACCGGATGGTGTCAACAAGCAAAATTGTCGTATTTGAACTTCTGAAAATTCTACAGCGATTATTGAGAAGCCTTTGCATGCTCGACGTGTCACTGTATGCGCTATGTGGTTTGGAGACGTGATTCAGCCGTTTTTGTTTTACGAGATAAGGCTAAAAATGCTTTCAGGGTCAGTGAATTACGCCATCGCGAAATGCTAAGAACTCAATTCGGGCCTATTATTGACGACATGTGGTTTAGACATAACGGTGCCACATGTTGCATAACCAATGAAACGATTAATTTATTGCAAACCAAATATCCCGATCGCAGTTAAGAGGCAAGCCAGATCGCGTAATTTAACACCACTGGACTAATTTTTGTGGGGCTATGTTAAGAATAGAGTCAATACGGAGCCAATCGAATCGATTTCAGCCTTAAAACTCAAAGTCCGTGATATTTTAAACGTACGAAAGAATTCACATCTGTCAGTGTGGTCGTGGTGGATATTCGCCAGATATCATTTTTCATTCATAATTGCCAAACTTTTCTCTTCTGAAAATTTTAATTATCTTAATGTAAATATTTTGTTTTATTTTCTCTTATTTTGTTCTACAGAACAAACTTCTTATTGAAAATTCTTTATAATCAAATCTTAATAAAATTTCGAATTTCGTTATTTTCAGTATTCGAATAACTTTATTTGCACGACATTGATTTATATTTTTTCTAGATCAAAAATGCTCCGTTATTAATTTTTTCAATTTTTAAATTGTAAAAATTTTCAATCTACAGTACTAAATTAAATTCTTACAATTGGTCGTGTTTTATGTTATTTTTAGTTTCATATCATCATTCACTCTTTTCTTCATTTACTAATTTTTTTGTAGAAAGTTTTAGTTTCGATGTCGTAGCAGAAACTTGAACAACTTGAAACAAAATAAAATTAAATTAAATAAATTAATAAAATTGCATGCTATTTGCAGCTAATGCATACACTAACTATGATAGCGTTAACATTTTTAATATGGCTTTGCATGTTGGCATGTTGGTTTCCTTTCTGTCTCTTCTCTTTTGCTTCTTGGCCAAGTTATATCGAGGAGTTCGGGTTAAAAAAAAGTATGGGGATTGCGAATAAAATCACAGTGGTGCACGTGAGATTGTTGAATAAAGAATCGTTCTAGAAAAAATCAGTATGCATTATGTAGTAGAATCCTCCTGAATAACAGAATATTCACAGCTGTTCATGCTGTTTCGATATTGGCTTAAAGTAATCTACACTTATTTGTCCGTAAAACTTAAGCTGGACGATAACAACTTTGTGGATAGACTCTGGAGGATAGAATTAATTATATCTAATAATTTCGTATATGTAGCCATTGTCACTCTGCCTTTGATCCAACCAAGGACTTTGAAAAAAAAAAATTAAATCTAACTAAATTTTAATTTTCAGGTCATGAAAACTTCATCTAGCTAAGCTAAAAAATTGCAGAAAATGATGCCTGTGCTAAAAGAGGCTTAAACAGTGCCACACATTGTATGCAAATGGTCATCATTGGCTAGCACAAGGCTTCGGAGCACGGGCAGGCTTGAATTTTATGTTTTATGTTGTCCCTGTATTTTACATGTTGCATAATTCATTGGGATTTCTTTTTAAATCAACATCATCTTAATATGATTGAATTTGTAGCATATAAGTACGTGCTAACTGCATACAATGTGGATATTTCTAATTACTTCCATATAAAATTAACCACACGAAAATTTTGTGTTATACAATTGCGGTAATTTTATCTTTCTTTTATAATTAATTAAGAATAAAAAATAAATAAAAAAATAAATATATACATTTATATTTAAAGCTATGAATTGTGTCTAGCACATACATGAGACTCCCAGTTAATATTTCTGGTATGTGTTTGCTTCATTTCAAATTTACTTTATTATGAATATACCTAAAAGGAAACATTCCACTATAACATCACATAATTTAAATAAAGAAACTTTGAAATGTATTTTCATACAACCTGCATAAACTCAAAATTTTTTAATTCTAGTTAGGGCGTGTCTTTCTACAATAATGAATGAATTGGTCTTACTAATGAGGCTCGCAGTGTGAAGATTTAATTCAAAATTCTTTTTATCTAATTTTAGATATGTTTTATATTTAGATAACAACACTTCGTGACTGCATCAATTAGAAACCTGTCTATGCAGACACTTTATAAAAATTGCGTTTAAATTAGTATGAACATATGTTTTAATCTAGGCGATGGCGAGCTTTTAATCCGGCTTATTGGAAGTCATTTGGTAGACTATTTTTTGAGCAACAAAAAAAAAAGTTAAAAGTATAAAATTTTTCTATTTCATTATTTTTGTTTTGTAAAAATAATTATAGAAAAAGTGCATATAATGAATGATGGTAGGTAGCTGCACAATATTAATAATAACGAAATGTCGTCATGGTTTTGTGTTGCTCACGTCACCTTGCAGTTGCTTGATTAAGAAAGGACTTTTAAATATACAGTTAGGGAAAAAAACTTTACATACACTTCCTTCCTTTTTGTTTTGAGGATAATCATAAGGCAAATTAATAAAGTGTTTGTATTAATATTTAGAATACCAAAAAACAAAGTTAATTCGAAAGCATAACAATAACAGACATTACAAAAACAATGAAAATTAATGAGAAAAAAAGTTTACTTACAGTCATCAAAATCGGACACAATATTTAGTTTCTTTTAAATATCCCAATTTTCAACAACAAGTTTGTTTTTCAATTGTGGCAACACTAACAGCATAAGAGTTATGATATTTAGTTTTGTGACGTATTTACAGTAGATGCATTGGCCATTGTTACAATGAATTCAATTTCGCGCAAAAATTGCTTTAAAATAATTAAAATCCACTATGAAAATAGTGATTCTGTTAAAGTCGCATTTTGTAAAATTCGTGATATTTTCGGACAACATAATCGTCCTTCTGAGATCACAATTAAGAATTTTGTCGTTAAATTTGAGTCGACAGGCTCGATACAAAATAGGCAAACATCAACGCATGTATGAGATGTGTGGGTAGTTCAACTGAAAACATCGCAGCCGTGAGCCATAGTTTCGAACTAGATCCAAATTTGTAAATTCCTCGACGTTCTCAACAATTGCGGTTATCCAAAACCACCACAGAGCGAATTTTGCGTAAGGAATTGACTTTGAAGTCTTTCAAGGTTCAACTGATGCAAGAATTGAAGCCAAACGACCATTCAAATTGCCCTAGATTCCTCATTTAATTCAGGAAAACCCGGCTGTTTTCTCTAAAAATATTATTTTTTCAGAAGAAGCCGATTTTCACTTGTCAGGGTGTGTCAACAAGTAAAATTGCCGCATTTGGGCAATCTGAAAAAATCCTCATGATTATTGAGAAGCCTTTGAATGCTCAACGCTATGTGGAATGAATGCTTATGCGCTATGTGGTCTAGAGGAGTGATTGGACCATTTTTTTTTCGAAGATGAGGTTGGAGATGCGGTAACGGTCATTGGAATACGCTATTGCCAGATGCAAACAACTCAATTTTGGCCTATTATTGCGACGTGGATATCACTGACATGTGGTCACAATAGGACAATGCCATATGTTACACATCGAATGAAACGATCAATTTATTGAAAACCACAATTCCCGATCGCATAATTTCGCGATAATAAGCAGTTAAGTGGCCAGCCAGATAGTTAGATTAAATATGACTAGACTTTTTTTTGTGGGACTATGTTAAAGAAAGATTCTACAAGGGGTCAGTCGAATCGATTTCAGCCTTAAACTCAAAATGAAATAGGACCGCAATTTTCCCAAAAAGTGATTAAAAACTTTGATGAAAGAATCGACATCTGTCAGCGTGGTCATGGTGGACATTCTTATTATTTTCTCTTCGTAATACAATAAAATTTTGAATTATTTGAATCTAAATTTTTAAAGTAGAGTTTTGTAGAGTTTTTTGTGTAGAGTTTTATCTTTAACTGTATAAATATGCAGTGACTAGATTACAGAATGTGTTGGTTTTATTTTTAATTGATATTTTTTATTTCTAATGTAAAGAAATACAAAAGTAAATTAGAGTAATTTAGCGTTTGATAAAATTTAAAACAGTGATTCCCATGTGGATATGATATTTTAATATTAACATTTTTTATTTTTCGACTGAACTTAATTTCTGCTGTTAGTGGCACAAGCAATCTTTCGATTTTTCTCAAATTTACTTACTTGAACTCGAATACACCTTTACTCTAGACCTGTGACTACTCCGTGTAATATGGCTAGCGGTTTAGAAACGAAAAATTTATTGTATTTTTTTACGAATTTTTAACTAAAAAGTAATCAAAGTTGTATAATTTTATCCAATGAAATATTTTATTTATTTTCACATATTTTTTATATCTTCAATTAGTATTTTATCAGCAAATAATGAAATCTCGTCTCCACCGTTTTTTTCTTTTAACAGGCTATAAAATTTTTAAGCTTTGAAATACACTTATCCTTAAATAACACACTTAAACTTCTAAAAGTCTTGATTTAGTAGACTATAAACTGTTTTCAGTGTGTTATTTTCCTATGGCGTTATTTTTGATTTCGATGCTTCATATTCAGTATTTTGTGTTGTGAATTGAAATTATTGTTTGGCATGAGATATGTGGGCGAGTGTGAATGTTTAGTTTTTGTATAATTTCGCAAATGCGTTTATAGACGTGTGAGAGAAAATGAAATCAAAGCCAATAAAGCTCACGTTATTAGGGATTATCTTTTATTATATCCAGCGCGTTCATGAAAACATAAACGTGATGTGTATAAAAAGTGAATATGTTTTCTTTTTAATATCTTTTCTTTATTAAGCGTTTATTGTGCATGCTCAATACAATTTTTTTTTATTATTCTATAAAATAAAATATAACATAGAAAATTTATATAGCTTAGTGACGCAGCTGTCATTGGATATTAGTGTTTATATCAAATATTTATTGATAAGCCGCGACCTTTCAAAGAAGTAGAAGATGGTACTTCTACCAGGTGTCTTAAAAGGGATGCTACGTATACCTGCATTTTGTTTGAAACTAAAATAACAATTCTCCCTTTTTTTCACTACAATAATGCTACTCTCTTCTATATTATTTTGATTAATGGTTTTTCAACAAGAAGTTTGGTTTGTAAAATAAATTAAAATAAAAAATTTACATTAAGATGATTAAAATTTTTATTGTATTGCGAAGAAAAAAGTTCGGCAATTATGAATAAAAATTGACATCTAGCGAATGTCCACCACGACCACTCTGGCAGATATCAATTCTTCCACTAAAGTTTTTAAACAATTTTTGGCATTAGGGCAGCCCTATTTCATTATTCACCTCACGGTGATTTTTAGTTTTAAGGCTGAAATTGATTCGAATGGCACTGTATAGACTTTATCCATAACACCGCCCCACAAAAAACAAGACAATGATGTTAAATCACACAATTTAGCTGGCCGCTTAACCACTGATTATCGTGAAATTATGCGATCGGGAGTTTTAATTTACAATAAATTGGACGTTTCATTGGCTGTGCGACATGTGGCGCCGTTCTAATATCTATGTCGGCAATAATATGTCAAAATTAAGTTGTTAGCATTTCTGGGTAACGTTAGAGCATTTCCAGCATTATCTTCGAAAGGAAACGGCCCAAACAGGCCTCCAGACCACATAGCGCACCATACAGATACACGTTGAGCATGCAAAGGCTTCTCAATCGCTCTAGGATTTTCAGTAACCTAAATGCGGCAATTTTACTTGTTGACATATGCCGACAAGTGAAAATGGGGTTCGTCTGAAAAAATGATTGTTTCAGAAAAATCAGGCGATTGTTCTTGAATGAATTGAGGAAATTTACGGTGAAGTGAATAGTCGGTCAGCTTTAATTCTTACACCAGTTGAATTAAGTCAAATCCTTACGCAAAATGTGGTTGTTTTGGATAAACTCAATTTTTGAGAACGTCGAGGAATTGATAAATGTGGATCTGCTTTAATACTATGACTCACGGCTGCGATATTTTCAGTTAAACGATGCGATTAAACATGCATTGGTGTTCATACATTTTGTGGCGAGCCTGGCAATCCAAATTTCACAACCAAATTTTTAATAGCAATCTCAGTGGGCCGATTATGTTGTCAGAAAATATCACGAATTTTACGAAATGTAACTTTAATAAAACCACCATTTTCATAGTGGATTTTATTTATTTTAATATGATTTTCGTCCAAAATTGAATTCGTTGTAACAATTACTAATGCATCTACTATGAATACGTAAAAAAACTGAATGTTAAAACTATCATATTGTTGGTGTTGCATAATCGAAACACAAACTTCTTGTTGAAAAACCCGATATTTCAGGTGTGCCTGCTTATGATCTCTTAATTAAGATCGCCTTATTGCAGATTATTCACTTAAAATAAAGTTATTAGTTGCAAAACTAACATGTTGTTGGTATTGCCGCAATTTAAAAACAAACTTCTTGTTGGAAACCTCATAAAAATGCTGAAACAAGAAAATAGTAAGACGAGTTATAGTGAGCCGTATCTCGACTAGAAAGCAAAATAAAATGGTTGTGTTGTTGATATAGATGCTTCAGAACAAAGTAAATTAGTGAAGAATAAGAAAATAACACTAAAATAGAGTGTGGAAGTCGTGTTTAACACAGTTGAATGAGCTTGTGGTCTGAAAATCGTTAGTGTGATTCTCGTCCGAGCTGCATTAGTAAAAAGTGCATCTTTAGTAAATAATAATTTAACACATATTTTTTTTTTGCATGCCGTCATAAAAATAAAAACTTTCAACGGGACTAAAGTTTGACTAATTTTTAATACGTGCCTCGTACACAAAATCAATTGCACGAATGTACTCATATATCTTCCACGTGTACATATGTTTTCAAGTATCAAATATTAAGTTAATTTGATACTTTTATGTATGTGTACATAAACATGATTAGAGAATGCATTATGTCGTAAAAAAAATGATTCATGTTAAATCCAAGAAAACTTTGTTTTATATCATTTTTGTTAAATCTATTATGTATATTTATAATGCGTGGCATTGGTTTCTGTTTAAAAAGGATTAAACTATTAATAAAAAAACTTAACCAGTTTATCATACCTTTTTGATTTTTAAATAAGAACAAGTAATTTTCCAAATTTTAAAAGGAACTTTCACTATTTACTTTCACCAAAAAAAAAATTCTTTTTGTTTAATAAACTAAACAATGTTTAATAGAAAACAATAGTAAATAGACAAATAATATAAAAAGTTGTTATGTTTGGTGGGCTTAAGGGTTAAATACTCGTTTTTAGGGTTAAATACTGATTATATACTCTATTTGCTAAATATACTCTATGAGAGCTTTAGACAACAAATATGTGCACATACTTTCAGAGTAGCGAAGTGTTCACTCACTGTTCATACATGTATGAATATGTACATTTCATTTTTTAGCCGCTTCTTCTCATACATGTGTGAGAGACTGAAAAATATTTTGCGTTTTCTCATTTATGAATGCGACGATTTATTTTTTTCTTTCTATTCATAAGTGAAAAAATGAGAAACACACAAGTGTTCATTTTTGAATATGTACAATTTTGATAATTTTTCATAAATGAAAAGGTCGTAAAAATATGTGCGTTACGCATTCGCGTACATAAACGCACATATTTGATAATGCGCAATTGTCGGCGTATGCAGGAAAAAAATGTTTTTTTTTTATTTCTTTTAGAATATATTGCAATATTGTGTTTTGAGTTAATATGTACCCATGTGTTTTTACTACATTTTACGGTAAACTGCGATCGTAGGTAGAAATTTTTTTCACGTTCATTTATGAGAAATTTTATAAAATTTCAACATTCATAAATGAACATGTACATTTATGAAAAATAACATTAATGAGAAGAAGCTGATTTATCATTTATCACATATGAATAAGACTAATAATTCTTGTTGTGCGCATTCATGTATGAACATAAGCAGAACATTTTTTCTTGTTCGTTTATGCGCGTGAAAAATAAATATAAAATTTTAGATTTCTCATTTATGAAAAATATCATGAATGTTGATTTTTGAATGTTCATAAATGAAAAATTCTGAACCCTGCATACTTTACTCTATCCGATCTTCGTACTATTTATACCAACCATATCCATCCAAAGATGGAATACAACTCTCATGTATGAACCGGCAACCCAAAGCCTATTTTGGTTTTGATCGACCGTGTACGGTAGAGAGTCGAGAGGGGATGGCAGGGTATCCAACTTTATCGATTCCCTAGAGCATCGACACACTGTGGGGTGTATTTCACTGTTTTATCTTATATCCACTGTTCGAATGTAGATTTTTTTTGTTTGATACAAACATCACTATGCTAATGATTCTTACGAAGGCCTGGTATTTTAACTTATACATTGCAATGACAATAACAATAATCAAAAACTGTTGAAAGTAGCACATATTTATCTCAGATATATTGTGCTCAAATAATTAAGAAGACGCTATAAAATATTGTTCTAAAAAATGTATCGTGATATGTAAAAGTTTTATTTTGGGAGTAAATTAATTAAAAAGTTATCAGACATTTTTAGTTTGTATACCCGTAGGCTGAATTAAAAATCTCTCTTCGATTTTTTAGAATAGCCAAACTATATTTGGTTAAGTAAAGAACTTAACGACAAAACCAGAGTTATAATCTTAAGCTTACTGCAATAATATTAAAGCTTTAACAAAAATTCTTTTTTAACAAACATACTTGAGATTTACTAATATTCCTTAAAATAATATAATATTTTATAATAAAAATACATTTTTTTTATTGGTGGCTTTAGTGAGATCACCTAAATATTAAGAACATTTTAGAATTCTATTAATTTTTCAATAGAAATATTTTCGAAAGCTTAATGTATTTTAATACAGTTTTTCCATGCTCACAACGTTTTAGAACAAAAATATAATAATAAATACTTGAATCAAATATTAATCGATTATAAAATGACTAAGCCTCAATTATGATAGTTAATTTGTGACCACCGGTCATAATAATTATTGCTGATCTGAAATATTTTTCTTTTAAAAATCTCATATCATCCGCAAAGTTTTCGTTTTGCAACATTTGAGTAATATTTTTATTGTTGTTGCTTCAACCCTACATACTGGCAGATAATGTCAAAAATATCTCAAAAATGGCAGGAAAAAAAACTAAATAACATACGAAAAAAAACATGAAAGCAGTGGTAAATGGAATTTTCTTTGTGAAAAGAAATGGGAATTTTAAATGAATAGTTTAGCAAAAAAATAAAATGAAAATTTTATATACAGTGTAGACCAAAAGTGTTAATGTCAATATTTACTAAAACAGTACACCAATGCAAATTGAAACAGCGCAAAGTAAATTAAGATTTTCTAACAAACTATGTAAGGATCGAAGATAGATGCCAAGATTATTAAAATAGTACTTTTTAAAAATTAAATTTAACAAAGTTAAAATTAAAAAAAAAATTAATATAAAATTTTAAAATATAAACTACAAATTATTCAATTAATTTATGAAAAATAAAATAAAAATTATTCACTCTCTGATGAATCTCTAGTGGCTGTTGCCATAAGTCGGCATAAAAATTGGTTTAATGTTTGCTGCACAACGTAAAATAAATTTTCTTGTAACAATTTCGCTGTCAGAATCATTTTCTAAAAAAATCTATATAGCTTCGAAAATCAAACACATTTGAAAATTTGTTTGGATGTTAAATTTTGTTCTTCGGAGATTTTTATTGAACGGACCCTGTCATCTCTATCATTTGCTAACTGCAATTCCCATTGCAATAGTTCTTCATAAGAGAATTCTTGGTTGTGCAAGATTTGCAATTCACTTATGCCACTCTACTCCATACTTTCAAACTTAATTAGCTAAACTAGCTAAATAAAAAGTTTTATGACGAACAGCTGGTGTACTATAAACCTCGGCAGCGCCATATTCACTTAACACATTTGAGACATATTTTGCGCCAAACATCATTCATGAAAGATGGTCTAACTTCCTCCAACGAATCGGAAATAATTTCTGTGGCTCTCATAATGTTGAACTTTTTCCAAAACTCTAGCATGGTAGGCTTATCTTGTCCATCAATCTCACTTAAAGAAGTTTAAATATTTATCGAAGGTAATAAATTTTAAAAGTTCAATTACTCTTTAAACAATCGGCTGAATAACTCGTGTCATAAGGCGGCAAAATTACAAATTTTACGTTTTCTGATAGCTCATTTACATACATCTACAATGTCTACTAAGGCCAACGCACGAGTTGAATAGCACAAGTTGAAATAATGACGCTGTTATACATGCTTTTTGGCTGCTCGCCCGTGGGCAGAAACTAAATTCTTTGAACAAGCTTTCATAGCTCTTGGATTTTCTGATTGATAATTTAGAAATGCTGTAAATTTTAAATTTCAATTTGCATAACCACTAAGAAGAAGATTCAGTCAGATTTAGATTCCTTGATTGCTTGAAATTCTGGCGCAGGTTTTTAAGTCTAAGATATAAAATTTTGTTAGGTAGATGTTTTCAAAATAACCCCCAATAACGCAACCTCGAAAATCTAACGACGTATAGTAAAACTTAGTATAATTAAGTGGCGACACAACCAGTACTCAGGGGATGAGCCCTAAACATGCAATGCATTGTGCCAGATTTAGAAAATTAAGTTATGGAGAGAAGGAAAGAGCGAGTGGTGTTTGCAATAATTCGATTTTTATTTTCCTAAAATGAAAGTGACAGAAAAGACCTCCGAACGGAGTTTATTTCAAATGAATTTTCTCTGTAATTCGTAGTCCGATTTACTAGTCAATCAACCATAAATGGATGCGCTTTTAAAGAAAATCGAGTAATGATAAAACAGTGAAATACATCCCACATTGAGCTGACGCTGTAGAGAATCCATAAAGTTGAATACCCATTGTCCCCATTGAGCATATTGGCCCTCTTCTGAACGCGGTAGAATAAGTTCAAAATATACTTCGGGCGCCGGCCATAAATGAGAGTTGTATTCCATTTTAGGACGGATGTAGACGATATAAATAGCACGAAGATCGGATGGATTGAAGTATTTCTTTCACCGTTTAAGAAAACCGAGACACTTGATAGCGTCTTTAGAAACCTGAAAAATGGGCTTTAAGGGGCCTTAATACTTACATCTATGCATTAGCATGCAGCATTGAGCCTTACGGGCATTGAAATCGATTCTATTCACACAACAACCCAATCGGAAATTGTTGCGAAATCGCTATTGAGCATATAATTCATGTTTTGCCTCGGAACTCACCTCCAACTAGTTCGGTCTATTGTCAAATGATTACAAATTACAAATAATGCTGTTATCTGCGTAAGAGTATTTAGCGCTGAAACTTTTAAAATGAAGGCAAAAGAAAAAGAAGGTCATTTAGAAAAATAATTAATAGCCTAGAAGAAAGAACGGACCCTTGCGATACCTCTGAATTAATCTTGAACTCGTCTGATGAAGTCATATCTATAACAACTCGTATAGTACGATTTTTGATAAAACTCAACATATATTTGGAGAAATTATCACCGACACCAAAAGCAACAAGTTTTGATAGAATTGCGTCATGCTACGCTCTATCAAATGACTTGAAAATATTTAGAGCCACGAACTTACTTTCTTCGAATTAATATATGGAGTTGCACAATTGTCCCATCGACAAATCACCCGTAAAGCGTCCCCTACTGAAAACGTACTGTCGATAGCTAAAACAAAAATTAATCATATTTTCCAGTATTTTATAAAGTGTAGAACAGTGTAGATAGGCGTTAATTTTCAGGGTTATTAGCCTCGCCCTTTTTGGGGATCGGCGTTATATTAGCAACCTTCTAACACTTTAGAAATTCGCTGGCATGATGCAATGTACTGAAAATGAAGGCTAACGAACGCGCTAGCGTTGAAAAGCACTGTTTCAAGACCAGTGCTGAAATCTCACACGGCCCTGTTGACCTTCAAAAATGATAATCTTTGTTGACTGTATCTAAAGAAGATGGTAGTGTACATTATGTGTAAATTTTATTATTACTAATCATGGATGACATAAAAGCGTGTTGACAATTACCAAAAACTCTATGACGAGAGTTGTCACAGAGACTCAATCAAAGTCCTTTATTGTCAATAAACTATCAGAAGAGACTGATGTAATAAAGTTTCTGCTTACTAAATGAAGCCTGCAAGGAGTAATACATAACTTCCAACATGTGTGTATAAATTTTGGTGGGCCATGTGAGTAAATGGTAGGATGAGCTTCGAAAACATGCAAGTACCAGGATTGTAACCAACAGCGCAGCTTTAATTACAATAAGTATTGCATGTGCTATGCTAAACATGTGCATTTCTATAACAATAGAACATATACACGAATTCTTCTTGTGCAGTTAAATTCTCTTTCGAAGATAAAAAAGCATGTAAATTGCAAAAGTGAAAAAAAGAACTACAAAATGCCTGACGTAAAAAAATCGAAAAGAGTTAAAGGAAGAAATGAAAACAAAAAAATTTTACAAATGTTTGATGTTAAAAGAATTACAAATGTTAACACACCAAAAAACAAAAACGTTTGCACATTTTAAATAAATTCATGTTTTAAATACCAAAAAGAACAAGCCCAAAAAAAAAAATATAAAACCTGAAAAAAGACAGCCTACTAAATGATGAAATGTACAAAAATAAAAACAAAAAAAAAAAAACACACAGAAAGATTAAGCAACGTTAAACGTTAAATTATTTTTTTTACAAGAACCAAATTCTTTGACAGAAAATAATTCCTAAATTTTTTAAGCTACTTTAGCCTGTAGCTGAGTATTTATTAAGGTATTTCTTTAGCAATGAAATGAAAGAAAGGACATACAACCCAAATATAAAATGAAATAGGATCTAAAGAAAGCCAAAGCAACCAAATTATGGTAACATGAAATTAAATGAAAAGATGTGAAAAGTACTTAAAACCAATTTAACAACTAAATTGCATTTAGATTGTTAAAAGGTTCTTAACCTAATTCTTTTTCTCTCCGGCATTCGTTTGTTAGCCATTTTTTATCTATTTTGAAATAATTCTGGAGCCGTCTTTTTTTTTTTCTTGTTATTTCAATTACCATGAAATAAAATAAAATTAGAAATTATAATTTTTTCCTTTATTGTTGGCCAACCAAAAGGTATATAATTTAGTAATAATTCTTGCATGAAACTTCTTTAATTTTAGGGCTTAAATATTGTGCTTTTTTAATACCAAAATTATGTTACTAAAACTTGCGAAATGCAGGGTTCTGTTTAAAGGAAAAAGAAGAAAAACTTTTATTTTCTAATATTTTTTTGTAAATGTAAAAGTGATTAGTAAATGAGCAAAATTTAGCCATTGATGTTATAATAAAAGAAATTTTATGATAATTTTTATTTCATGCTTTTTTCCTTAATAGGATCATTTTTAGAGTTGCCTTTTATACAATTTTAATAAAAAGCCTTAAGATTCTTGAAAACTGTTTAACTTTCAATACTATTATTTTTAAGTAGTAAGCGAATTTAATTTAGATGATTAAAATATATAACAATTAGCCATATTTCAATAGCCTTTTAAACGATAATTTGCTTGAGTTTGTTAAAGTTGAATACTTCTTATGTCAATAAAAAGTGAACTTTATTTATGGGCTCATACTTTTAATACCACTTGAACTAATTTTCCCTTAAAAGTTGCCTGGATACAACGCACGTAAATAATAAGATTTAGTAAATATCTTTTTTCTTTTTTAACATCTTTTTTTATATATTTTTTCTTTTCAATATTTCGCTTTCCTTTGGAAAGCTTCTTCAGGAAAAAATTTTTATATTTTTGAAAACAAAAAAATTATTAACAAATTGAAAAAATGTTTCAAAACATTTGACAAAAACATATGAAATATTTGTTCATACATACATAAAAAAATTTTTAATTTTCAAATATTCAAACATACAAAAACAAGGAAACGGAAATAACAAATAAATAACAAATAACAAATTCTCTCTTATGAAATGATTATAACAAATTATGTGTCTTTTTAATTAAGTATCTATAACTCTGAGCTAAATTGTCTGTGTCTGTCTTGAAATTTATTCTCCTTACATTTGGTACATTAACAATTTCTAACATTTCCAACATATAACGTCTCTTGTAGTTTTTTTCTATATCTAACACTGATGTTTCATCAAACTTTGGATAATGATTATATTTCTCTCAATGTGAAGATAAGGATGTCTTCTGTGTTGAAATATTCCTATATTTTTGGTCACACCTGTGACCAGCTAATCTTGTTTGAAGTTTATTTTTTGTTGTCCCAATATAAACTTTGTCACAGTTCACCTGGTCATTTCCTCCACATGGTATCCTGTATACTACATCAGATATTTCCATTTTTCCTATATTATCCTTCATACTGCTAAATAATTTATTTAATGTGTTATATGTCTTGTGTGCAATTATATATTTATCTGTGTCATATATTTTATTTTTATTTAGTCTATAAAATTGTTAAATAGAAAATTTAAGGACCTGAATAAAGTTGTCGGCATTTGTTTCGCCAGTAAATAAAATACAGTTCTCATTTCTTCCGTCATTTCTGACTATTTGTTCGATATGATCGGCGAGCATGTTCGATGTGATGACATCATTATCAAGTCGCGTTTTTCTCAACATTAAAAACTAGCAACTCCCTGAGACATAATTTCAGAACATTGACAGAAACAATTGACAATTTTTTTTTCAGTGGAGTATATAGGCTTACTTGTACCTGTAAACATATTTATAAAGGACAAACTGGACGAACGCTAGAAACAAGATTTACAGAACACATAAGCTCATACAAACGAAAAAGAGAAGACTCCGACTCCACTTTACACCTTGACACTCACCGACACACGCCAAGGGAAATATATAGATGTATGATATTACTATATCCTAGCAAAAAAGGACGAATGCTACACATTACTGAAAATATGGCAATAAACAAAACAAAAAAGATTAGCAGCGACATTATAAATGAACAGATAAACACAATTTTCACATCAATAAAACTACTCAAACAATCTAACTAACGAAAAACTTCTTCAGGTAGACACACCTGCCTGGATAATAATAAAAGCCTTGAAGCTTTGAAGTTTTCCTTTTTGCAATAAACTTTAACTTCTGGAATAGCACAAGTTAAAACCTAGTTTTGAAAAAATTATGTTGTTATCCATGCTTTTTCGTTGCTTGCCAGTGAGTAGAAAGCAAATCCTTGGAACAAACCTTAGTAGCTCTTGGATTTTCTGACTGATAAATGAGAAATGTTTTAAAATTGAAATCACCATTTGCATTGCCACCAAGAAGCAGAGTCTGTCTATCCGTGCTAGCTTTAATTTCTGGTGCAGTTTTTCAGTTTTAGATATAAAAGTTCTTTTAGATAAGCCTCACCAAAATAAACCTTGAAATTCTAATGATGTACAGGTGAAGTGGCGCAACTTTGAAAAAAAAAATGCAAAACAAAATATGACGCCGATGTACTGTTATCAGATAAATATTCAATTAATTTCAGATAAAAGTCAAAAATTGTAATACTTGCTGGCTATACGTAAAAGAGATGGTAAAACACATTAGATATAAATTTTAGCATATACAGGTACATGTTAGTATTAATCATGGATGATATGTAGACGTGGTAGCAATTACCATAAACTCTATGATGAGAGTTGTCATAGAGACTCAATCAAAATCCTTTATTATCAATAAAGTACCAGAAGAGATAAATTTGCTGTTTAGCCTGCTAGTAGTAACATATCACTTCAACACTGTATATATAAATTTTGATCAGTCGTGGGAGTAATTTCTTTAACGGTAAATGGAACGATGAGCTAAGAAAATATGCAAGAATCACACTAAGGGACATAGATAGGTGTACCACATTACTGCATGCTAGCACAAAAGGGCGAAGAATACACATTCCTGAGGACATGGAAATTTACAAGGCAAAAACTATTAACAGTGACACTTTAAACGAATAGATTTTTCACACTCCTAAAACGACGGAAATATCAGATAAGTCCTGCAATATATCTAATATGGGTAGATACGATCCTAATGAAACAACTGTGTTATTCGATTTACATCCGCGCCTGGCCATGAAGCCTTAATCAGATGGTGGACCAAACCACTGCATAATTTGGAACGTCATGCTCGCCCTAGGAAGCCGAAGCTGTCATTCTATGCAACAGAACTTTCTAGTTGCAACTTCGATGATTCCAGAGCAGGGCTGCAAATCATCACTCCTTGCTTAAGAGTTGAAGACTTTCCAAGACTATCCAGAACACATGTCTAGCATGCTCACTGGACTGGATCATTCACCTAGCGTGTCATTAACAGCGAAATGATCCTGGCCACCATAGAACCATAGATTGATATGGGGCCGCGAAACCACAACCTCCACGATACTCCCATAAGGGCCAACCTCAAAAATCAGCCAGAGAACAGTTAAGTGTCTAAAAAGACAAATTACGGAACTCTGCGGGTCACTGATTCCCGTGGAAATAAAGTGGAGTTTCCAGTTGTACCCCTGCTGACTTCAGGGGACAGGGCTCCCTTTTTCCCCCAGTTGCACAGGTCTAAGTTGTTGCTTTCTCTAAAGACCATATATAATTGCACTCGGGAGGTGTTAATGAAAGAACTACCTAAACCTGGATACTGACTCACCAGTGCAGTTAAAACTCAGCTTGATAATAATGTCGTCATATGGAAAGCGCTCCCCCTATTAGCCAACAGAAATTTAACGAAAGGAATTAATAATTAAACCACAAAAATTAGCATTTATCACATGCTACTAACTTCTTGACACTGCCCGACGTTTCTGGAAAACATGTTTGCACACAATATTCTTTTTCGTCATAACGACAGCTAAAAAAACAGTTACACTATTTAGCTCATTGCAATACTTGAACATATGTATCAAATTTTCACAAACTTGTTTATCAAATATAGTGTCACTCTGTACTCTAATAATTGACCTTAAGAAATACTGAAATAGTTTGACTTTTAATTTAAAAAAATTTTAAATTAAATTACTCGAAAGGCTAATGTTAAGAAAAAGTTTACGAAAGGATACAGCAAAAATGCTTTTGCTTTGAGGCGGACTACATCTAATTAAATTAAATGTAATTGATTATAGATTATATTGGCAAAATAAAAGTAACACAAAAAATATTGTTAGCGCTCAGTTTTTTCCAAAATTATACTTAAAAGTATAACATGTTTATACTGTTTTTTTACCTTGTTCTGAAATTGCAATAAATTGTTTAAGACACATAAATTTTAGATTTTAAAATATTATGTTCTTGTATTAAGTTGTGTGGATTTGTTCCGCCATGAAAAAATATACTGTTGTTATTATTTTTATTGAAAACCTTCGTTATTGGCTGTTTTTTATGATCGGCAAGCGCTTTCGAAGCGATGACATAATTTTCAAGTCGTTTTAAAATACTCCTGGAGAGTTAGTATTAGCTCTGTTAGTATAGTGTGGGGTTTTTGGTAGCTCTTTCATTGGGGGCATTTATATTTATGCAGCTAAATTGTGTCGGCATCTGGCATTTTATACCAGACTAATTTAATAGTTTCGTCTTTTATTATTTATTAGGTTAGTGTGTCTCTAAGGTCTCTAGGTTGTTTTTTGTTTGTTAGAGTGTATGAGTAATGTCAGTGGTATAAAAATTGTGTCTGAGGTCCACCCACAAGTTAAAAATATGTCAAAAAATAACAATAATACACTAAAAAAAATTAAGAGAGCAATAAGTTTATTTTACTGCCTTGTACATTTTATTTGTTAATGATATATTTTAAGTTGTGTTATTTTATTAAACTATAATTTATAAAAATTTTTAATTTTTCCTGCTGATTTTCAAAGAATTCCTTTCACCTTCTTGGGAATTCAAGTTTATAAGTGATTGTTGTTTCAAAAGATAATTAAAAAAAATATAAATTTATTTATATTTATAATTAAAAGAGCAAAAAGGAAAACCACATTTTAAAACATATATATGGATGTAGCCAAAAATAAAAACGAATTAACAAACCCTCAATATAACAATTGAGGTTTTTCTCGACAAATTTTTTTTGGGTAGAAAATAGTAAAAAAAATATTTTTAAAAGAAAAAAAAAAAGTTAAAATAGAGAAAAAAAGAGAAAAGAAATAAAAATATAAGCTATTGGCTTACACTCATCAATTTTTCTTGTTGTATCTATTTCCTTTCAACTCAATCCCTGACATTAAAAAAAAAGACAGCGAAGGCAAAATCTATATTTCTTGTAACGTTTTAAGAAAAAGACTTAAAAAAATATGAGAAAAGTATAAAGTGGTCTGAAACGTTTTGAGGTAAAGGGCATAATGTAAGACAAAACTACAAGTAATTTACTTTTAAATTGATGAAATAAATTTTCCAACACACTGAGTTGTTATTTTTAAACGAATTGCTGGCTGCTTCCTTTTTTAAGATATTTAATATTGTGCTTTTTTGTGATTTTCTTTGTTGGGATATGCTTTCACATTTTTCTTCTTATAATTTTTTTTCCTATATTCGTGCTTTCCACTGGCTGCTTTTTTTCATTAGCCTTGTAATTTATTTCCGGTGATGAAGGTATCCTACAATTTATTTTTTTTTCTAAAGAAAAATAATTCCTTTTGTTTTTTTGTTAGTACACAAATTTGTAATTATAATTTTTATTTAAATTAATATATAAAAGGCACAATTGAACACGTTTAGTAATTTTAACCAAGTAAAAATGTCAAATGATTAAATTAAAAGATAACTTTCGAACAATAAAACGCATTTTATAATTAATAATGTTTAATTTTGTAAAGAACATGGCCCTGGAGAATATCACAAAAAGCAATTTTAAATAAATACATAAAATTTTTCACTAAAATCATAAATAATTTATTCTTCGAGTCGAAATATTTATTAAAATTGTGTTACGAAGGTTCTTAGTTTAAGTCATAAAGAGATCATTTTCACAAAAAAAGTAAAGTGAAATGACCTATTGCGTCTATTTACAAACAAAGCAACATTAACATGCTAAATTCCAATTTAATCCAACAAGATCAGCAACCAAAAGACAAAAACAACAAGCACGGAACAAAAAAAAAATACGACCTAATAATGAATATAAAAAAATAATTTATTATTATAATCGAAAATTTAATAAAATATTGTCAGAACGATACTGATTTTAAGTTATAAAAAAATTATAATTATCACAAAAAAAAAATTAAGTGAAATGACCTATTGTGTTTGTTTATAAATCAATATGTTTCTAAGAAATATTACTATGGAGAAACAACAGCAACATGCTGCATTTCAATTTAGAGAAATATGATCAACAATTAAAAACAAAAATAACTAAATGTTAAAATGACTCAAAAAAGAATATAAACGCTCCCTTTCTTTTTTTTTTGTTTTTTTTTTTTCTTTTAAAGAGAAGTAGCACTTCAGGCAACAATGCCTATTTAGTCAAGTACCGTGCTACATTCTTTAGGAAAGGGATAGAAAATAGATGAAACAGGTGGTGAAGTAGAAGGATAGTCGGAAATTAACTGCCGTATAAAGACAGCACAACGACCAGTGACTATGCCTTCATCGCTGAGCAGCCCCACCGACAATCAATTTTTATTTTTGTAGTGCAAAAAACCAAGGTCTTCGTTGGGAATCGAACCCACAACCCCCATATTTACAAGCTAGTACACTACCTACTAGTCTACAGGGGCACCTTGGGCAACAGAGACAGTTGATACAGAAGCTAAGCCACATATATTTTAAAATAAAGGAAAAAATATAACAACTGGTGTCAGAAGTGAGATAAACTAAAGGATTGTCCAGAGAAATTAAGTAATACAAATTAGGAAAATATATTTGTTCAATTCATTGATCCAGGTCAGACACAGTTTCAACCAGATAGTAATGCGCGCCACACGGTGACGGCAATTGGCGTTCAGGGTAGTGTGATATGATTGTTCTCAGTTACTTCATATGACGCCACGTATGCTCTGATTAATGGAGATTTAAAGCAATGACGCTATCAACTGGCTTTCAGGGTTGTGTGATATCAAAGTTCTCGGTTATTTCATATCACGCCAAGTAAACTCTGATTAATGGAGACTTAAAGAAATTAAGCTCTCAATTGGCCTTTAAGGTAATGTAATATATTATGTGACGTCATATTTTATGTGAACTCATGAACTTATGGAAATGAGGCAGTTAATGCTATAGGGGTTAACATTGTTCGTGTTATATACGACATATCGCCAGCAATACTTGAGAAATTAGATAAATTTTACATTCAAAGTGCGTTTTATTGAGATAAACTACAGTGGCCATATGCCTGAAATCATTTTCAAATGTTGGTGCCACATTTTATCTTTCAAACAAAATAAAATACTCTACATACGAATATATGTTTACGCATAATTGTGAAATTAGAAAATTCTTCAAAAAACCATTCATCCTCAAAAGTATCACAAAAGTTATCTTTGGGCATAAACGGCTTATGAAAGGACACTTGAAAACCACTTCTTGTTTTAATGCTTCAAAACATAAACTAATTTTTACTTGCGGACAAGAGTAGCGCTAATCCCTTAAAGGTATCACTAGACATTCATCGGTGTCATTGGTTAGAATATGTTGGGTGTAAATATGTAGATGAATGCGAAAATGATCAGCCTAACATTAGAGATTAAGCCTATTCCAAATCGTTTCGCTATAACAACGAAAGCAATTGGAAGACATTTTGACTATAAGAACATGACAGTGTTAGCCAAACAACAATTTCTATTTTTAGCAAAGCCCTACGAAAAATTTTGAAAGCATCATCTCTAATTTAATTTTATTCTATACAATACAGGATATAACAGGGATATAGAGCCATGTTCTTACATTAACTTTCGTAAGTTAAACTAATTTCTGAATTTGTTTCATTTTTTTTTCTAAGCACTCAACATATTGAAATGTCTTTGAAGATATCGTGCAAATATAATGCAATTTTTTTTGTTAGTTAGAGAAGTAGCACTTCAGGCAACAATGCCTAAAGGGATAGAGAAGAGATGAAACAGGTAATGAAAGTAGAAGGATAGTCGGAAATTAACTGCTGTATAAGACAGCACAGCGACCAGTGACTATGCCTTCATCGCTGAGCAGCCCCACGGACAGACAATTTTTATATTTGTAGAGAAAAAACCAAGGTCTTCGTTGGGAATCGAACCCACAACCCCCATACTGACAAGCTAGTACACTATCTACTAGTAGCCTGTTAACCAAATCTAACTAAATTTAAAACGTAATTTAAACACATAAAATTGATGGCGAAAGAAAAAATAAGACGTTGTAAGAATATATTTGGATATAATATGCTATTTTCGGCTTAATTTCACTTTGTTATCCACTAGTTTAGAGTAACTTTAATTCGCATTTTTCCTTGTTTTACTACTTTGTGGACTACCTTTATTTTCCACTTAAATAATTTTGTGAAATATGTCGTTTAATTTTTTTTTTGTTGTTTCTAATGAGGAGTGAGTTTAAAACACAAACGTGAAAAAGATATTTTTACAAAAAAAAAAACTTAAAAAATATTTAAAGGAATAATAGAATGCTTGTCTAAGCTTAAAGAAATCAACAAAAAGTTTTTATCATTACTATTGTGTTACGTTTTTGAGGCTTTTTATTATTCTCCAGAATACATAACTCAAGGATAAGGTAAAGAAAAATAAAAAGAAAATTTAATTGAAAATAATAAAAGACCAATAATTCAGTTGGGTAATTTTTCTTAAACTTATGCGCTGTAAATGTTGGTTTTTGTTCGAAATTTCAATCTAAACTTTGTTTTAAATTATTTGTCATTTTCGCAGAAACAAAAGCATTTTACTAACTGTCTGATATTAAGATAACCTAAGTTTTGTTTATGACTGCTGTAAGAAGATATGAAAAAGAATCTCTAAAATATATTTAAAAAATTTTTAGAAACAAACAGAAAAACTTAAGGTATTCAAAGATGTAACTACATCTGAGGAACATTGTCACAAACTTAAACAATATCTTGCTACCAGTTATTTCAGAAATAAAACAGAATATAAAGAAATAAAAAAAAAACTGGGACATTTCAATTGAAAATTATAAATAATTCAATTTACATTTTGCTACAATTACTTGCAAGAATTCTTAGTTTGTAGTTTGCAAAATTAGTCGACTTTAATTTACTTTTAATCTCTCACTTGTGTCACTTAACAAACGCAGTAGTTTAGGATATCACACTAACTATTTTTAATATGTTATGTGGTAAAATTATTGTCATTTATTTATTTCACTTTAAATAAGCACAACATAAATTATATAATGCCTCGATGCATATTTTGTGGTAAAAAAATATTTTTAAAATACACAAGATGACATATTACATTTTTATAAAAAACTGTACAGGCCGGAGGTGAAAAAAATCAGCAATTTTCTGTTTCTTACATTTGAAAAATTATATTGTTTAGATTGTGCCACAACTCGATTTTTTTTCCATCTTTCATGGTCTAAAAAAATCGGTTCCCGTAGTACCAGTTGGTAAGTTGCTGATTGGATTTCGAGTGTCCAATTCTTTCAGCTTCAAACTCTTGCTAGCCTAGAGGACATGTGTCAGCGATATGTCAATGTTGAATGGTGACTAAAATACTACGTATCCCTGAGGCCCTCAAATTGGGCAGTCGTTTGTGGCGTAAAATTGCCACCAAATATTTCCTTTACTAAGTCAATTGTAGAACAAGCTATGTTACATATTTTGCCATTTTGTTTAAACCGCAGTTCCTGCATATCATGTTTGTTTAATTAATAGCCTAAAAAGTCAGTAATCATGGCCCTTTAACGAACGCCATTGAATGAAACTTTCTGATCAGTATCGTTTTAAAAGAATTAGAGTTTTGTTTATTGACTTGTCCATTCTAACAAAGTGATCTTTATCACAAACTAAAATTCTGTTGTTTCGGGCAGAGCTATTATTTCCAAAATAAAGCCTTGTTCAAGCGTCAAGCTATTCTTATTGAAATGCCAAACCAAACTAGACACTCTTTCATTTCAAACTTTTTTACTTATTGCCTGTAACATCTATCTATGACACATTGGGATATAAGGTTATACGTATCAAATAACCACAACAAATTAACGCACCCTTTAAGTTTTTAGTTAGTATTTATAAATTTTAGCGTCACATTAAACGTTAAAACCACGTATGCTAGAGAGGCATAATCTTTCTTTTAAAAATTCGTTAAACTTTTTAATTCACTTAAAGTTCTTTCTTTCCATTGAAGAATGTGAGATTATTTAATAGTTTATATTGATTAATGTTCTAGTGGGGTGATATAATAATCCTGTGGCAAATTATTTCTAAACTGTTAATAAGAAATTATAATACATAATTTGGTTCTGAATGAGTTTTTTCTAAATCATCAGAAACACTTTTGTAATAAACAAAATTTTTATTGCTTTTCTAATGTGTGTCATACCTTTTTTTCTTGCTTTTATTTTAAAAGTTTCTGGGTAACAGTCTTTCGGAAAAATGTTTTTACAAAAGTAAATATAAATTCATTTTAAAACTCTCTTCTAACAGCCATTTAATTGAATAATTATTCATTACTTTGCAAAATAGTACAATAAAAAAAAAACAACAACAAAACTTTTTTAACTTTCTTAATCTTCAGATTAACAATAATTGCTTTCGTTAAGCATGATGCAGTTAGTAGATGTATTTAAACAAATGAAATTAGTGGTTGAAAAGTCATCAAGAAAACCAAATAAAACTTTTGTTAATTATCTCCTATACACATGTGTGTAATTGAAATAAATAAAGGAGTTAAATAATAAACATAAATTATGTTTGTAGTCGTAGGAAATTTAAAGTTAATTTTCCTTAACAAAATTTATTTTATTACTTTTCAAATCACTTCAAGTATATAAGGGTTCTGTTATCATTTAGATGACTGTTTATATATATTCAAAGGGTATAATTATATAGTGAATCGTTGATAGGGGTGGTCTGTATGCAAAGGCAGAACTATGTACAATTTCGATTTAACATTCTTCTTGAATGGAAATGTTTAAACGACTGTATGCTATGCAGTACAATATTTCGTCCACTTTAATGTCAGTAAATTTCGAAAAAAGGAAATTAATTATAATCTCGTGATATTTAGCATCTTTTTGTTTCTGGATGTGTACTGAATATACTCCCAGCTAATTTTTTAAAACATTGATCTCTTATTCGAAATTCGTCCTGCACTATGTTAACATTATGGGCATTGTAACTCCTAAAAGTGCAGCTAGTTTGATTTAAATAAGTTAAAATTTTAATTTTCGAATTTTCTGACATTGAAAACAACGTGTTAATAACGAGTTATTTTTTAATAGGAAAGCATATGGTTTAAGTAAAAAATGTCCTTGAGAAAAGATGTTTGCATTAAACTTCAAAAGTTAATTTAAACTGCGTTAAGTTGCGCTAGATTTTTTTAAAAATAAATTTGTTATGGTGTTCTCATAAAATACTTATTATTCAATACGTAGATGACATCACATGCTTCCTCGAACAAGTCAACAAAGCCGAAAAAAATCCAACAGATTTAAACACATAATAATGGGTGCCCCTGTAGGCTAGCAGGTAGTGTACTAGCTTGTAAGTATGCGGGTTGTGGGTTCGATTCCCAACGAAGAACTTGGTTTTTTTTTCACTACAAAAATAAAAATTGACTGTCGGTGGGGCTGCTCAGCGATGAAGACATAGTCACTGGTCGCTGTGCTGTCTTATATACAAACGGGAGAAACACTAAAACAAAAAAAGAAAAAGAGAAGACTCCAACATTACACCGTGACTCTCACGGAGGCACACCATGAGAAATGGATAAATGAATGAAATTACTACATCCTAGCAAACAAGGATGAAAACTATACTTTCTTGGAAATATGGTAATCTATAAAACAAAAACTTTTAACAGCGACAGGCAAACACTAATACACTCGAACAAACGAAAAACACGTTTTGACATACACACTACTTGGATATGAAATATGGAATTAGCCCCGAATAAAATGCCAAGTGGTGAGCATTCTACCTAAATGACTAGATACGACCTTTATGAAAGAGTTACCTAAACCCGAACACTGTCATTACATCGAAAGGGCTCACCGTTCATGCCGAACAAACAGCCAACATAGACAGAAAGAAAAGACAACAGTTGATTTAGTTTCTTTATTTTTATTTTGAATTATTTTAGCCAAAAGCGATTAAGTTAACGTAAAAGGACGACTGTAGCTGTTGAGTAATTAAACATCATCATAAGTTGTTACATTATTATTAAAAGACTGATAAGAATTAATTAAATAAGGTCTAGTTGAAAAATATCTATAACAAAAAGTTTGTGTAATAGAAGGCGATTATTTTTCTTCGAAATTTTCAACATCATTCATATATTTTTCGATTCAGTTGTCTTTAGCTCCTATTTAAGCTCTATCGCCATTGCTTAAATATTCATGTCATATTTATAAAAATATTCAACAGTTAGAAAAAAGTAATTGTCTGTCATCTCATTTTAGTCACGATAATGTACAATTTTAATTGATATTTATTTTTAAACAAATTAATTTATTTACGCTTGGAATTTTGGTCTTATTTTATGATTTAATGGGATTTTCAATTAAACGCGAAAGGATTTAAGGCTTTTAATTATTAATGGCAAAGAAAAAGTAATCATAAATTTTTAAAAATAATATAAAATTAAATTAAATGAATATTTTTTAATTCTATTGAAATTAAGTGATACCACAAAGTTGTTTTTCTACGAAACTCAAAGTGAGAAAGGCATTACCTTTTCAGTGTGGTATTTTAAATAATGTATTTTTTATGTAAAATAATATGACTGTTGTTTTCATGTTTTGTGTTCTGAGTTATACTTTGTTTAATTCAGTTATGTTAAGCTTACGCGGAACCTCTTTCAGTTTTATGTCGACTTCGTGTAGCAACCGTAATAATAATAATTTATTATAGCTAATTGCGCGTACTATGTTTTCTTAAAATGGTTGATTAAATGCCCAAAGAAAGACTGCTGTTGATGGACGTATCGATCTAGGAAGTCCTATATGTCTACTGTCTTAGTTGTCCTGTTTTCTTTAAAAATTAACACACAAAAATTTGTGTATAATTGTGCCTTCCTAATTAATTAATAAATAAAAAAATACAAAAGGATTTTGTTTGTTGTGTACAATTTTAATGTGATTTAGTCAAAGGTGATTAAAACCTGTACACTATCTTGTTACTGACACACGCAGATTTTATTAGAACCTTTTCAATTGCTAATAAAGGTTTTTTTTTTTAACAAGAAGTTTGTTTTCGAAAACAAAATAAAACAAAAAATTTAAATTAGGATGATTCAATTTTTTATTATCTTACGAAGAGAAAAGTTTGGGAATTATGAATGAAAAATTATATCTGGCAAATGTCCACCACGACCACGATGACACATTTGGTTTCATCAACGTTTTTAATCACCTTTTGGCAAAATGGTGGTTCTATTTCGCTAATGACATCACTGATTTTAAGCTTTAAGGCTGAAATCAAATCGATTGACTGTCCTTAACATAGCTCCACAAAAAATAATCCAGTGGTGTTAAATCTTACCATCTGGGTGACCACTTAGCTGCTGATTGTCGTGAAGTTATGTGGTTAGTAAATTTGGTTTGCAATAAATTAATCATTTCATTAGCTGTGTGACATGTCACACCGTCCTGTTAAAAGCACATGCCAGTGATATCTATATCGTCTATAATATACTAACATTGAGTTGTTAGCATCTCGCGATAGCGTGATCAATTGACTGTTACGACATTTCTCGCCTCATCTTCGAACACGTTAAGCATGAAAAGCCTTCTCAATAATCACTCTAATATTTTCAGAAGCCCAAATGCGGAAATTTTGCTTGTTGACATACCCTGACAGTGAAAATGGACTTCGTCTGAAAAATTATTTTTTCAGAAAAATCAGCCGATTTAATTGAGCGAAACTACGGAGACATAAACGGTCGATTGTCTTTAATTCCTGCACTAATTGAACCTTGTAAGGCTATAAAGACAAATCCATGTGGTTGTTCTGGATAACCCCAGACGTTAAAAAATTCGATGAATTGACAAGTTTGGAGTTTCTTCAACAATTAGGCTCACGGCTGCGAAGTTTTCACTTGAACGATACGGTCGAACACGCGTATCGAGCCTGTCAATTCAAATTAACGACCGAATTCTTAAGAGCAGTCTCAGAAGGACGATTATGTTATCCGAAAGTATCACGATTTTTACGAAACAGAACCACCATTTTGATAGTGGATTTTGATTATTTTAATGCTATTTTCGTACGAAATATAATTCATACTACGAATACGTCAAAAACAAAATGTCAAACCTATCATGTTTTTTGTGATGCCACAATTGAAAAACTAACTTTTTGCTTAAAAACCCGATACACAAAATTAATATAAATAAATATTTATAAAACATATCGTCAGCAATGAAATCTTTATTTCTATATGCAAAAGGTTAGCTGAATAAATGTGTGCTAAAGAAAACAAATTTTAGCTAAAAAATACTGAAAGTCCTACAGTAAAATTTGTTCCCGCTCCGTATGTAATAGCATTGCCAGCTTTGAGCTCAGCCAAACCTCAATTGAAGTTCATTTAAAGGGGAAATTAAAAAAGAAAAGAGGAAAAAATACCACCAGTGCCATATCATATGGTCGACTAGATAGGCGCTCTGTTTAAAAGCGCCTATTTACTAAAGAAAACATCGATAAATTGAGTCTCACCAGAGTGACAAAACGTAATGTAAATGCTATATGCTCAATTTTTGTGCTGAAATTTATTCTGTGTGCCTTTAAAATACTTTTAACAATATACATATTTTAATAATAATTAATAACTTAACATTTAGCACAAACAATACTATAAATGACTAATTTGCTTTGCATGTTAACAAATAAAATAATACAATCAACAAGAACAACAAAACTAATAACAACAAATACTTATCAGTAAAACAAAAAACGTAAAACTTGTTTTCATTAGTAAGCTGAAGTACTTAGTGTTCATGTTTTATGCAATTGGTTTTAGTCATTAAAATGAGCTATTTTCTAAAAACCTTATTACAAACGTAAACTCAACTACAAAAACACTGACAATAATCATAAACTGACTGGCATACAAAATAACCTAACATAACAAACAAAAAATCTACAAATACCACTTTAACTAAATCCTTCTTATAGAATAGTTCCAACGTGGTATTGAAATAAGAGCCTTAGAGGATGAGAGAAACATTTTAGCATGTTGCGAAATATACAAATCCAAATGCTATCAAGATTTTTATTGGGTAAAAGCTTATTTTATGTATAAAGTCCCAGCAAACATTTTGCAAAGAAACTACAATTAAAATGTTGGAATATTAATAATAATGCCACTAACTTTTTTCTACCTGTTAAGGAAGACAATGAGTTAAATTTTTGATTTAACGATGATATCGGGTTTGTTATTTCAATTATGGCATCACCAACAACATGATAGTTTTGATATTTAGTTTTGTGACGTATTCGTGGTAGATGCATTGGCAATTGTAACAATGAATCCAATTTTGCACGAAAATCGCATTAAAATAATTAAAATTCACTACGAAAATGGTGGTTCTGTTAAAGTAAAATTTCGTAAAATTCGTGATATTTTCAAACAACATAAAACCGCTATTACAAATTTGGTCGTTAAATATGAGTCGAGAGGTTCAATACAAAATATGCGAACACCAACGCATGTTCGAACGGGTCGTTCAACTGAAAACATCGCAGCCGTGAGCCACAATGTTAAAGCATATCCTAATTAGTCTAATCCTCGATATTATCATCAATTGGGATTATTCAAAACCACTAAATGGCGAATTTTTCGTTATCGTTTGACTTTGAAACCTCACAAGGTTCAACTAGTGTAGGAATTAAAAACGAACGACCATTCACATCCCTGTAGATTCGCTCAATTCATTCAAGAACGAAATAATTTTTTCAGACGAAGCTCATTTTCACAAGTCAGGGTATGTTAACAAGTAAAATTGTCGCATTGGGCTTCTGAAAATCCTAGAGCACTATGTGGTCTGGAGGCGTGATTAGGCCGTTTTTTCGATAATGGGGCTGAAAATGCGGTAACGATCAATGGATCACGCTATTTCGAGTTGCGAACAATTCAATTTTTTCCTATTATTGACGCCGTAGATATCACTGAAACAGAATGAAACGATCAATTTATTGTAAACTAAATTTCCCGATCGCATATTAAAACAATCAGCAGTAAAATAGCCAGGCAGATAATGTGATTTAATACCACTGGATTATTTTTTGTGGGGTTATGTTAAGGTCAAAGTCAATACGAAGCTAATCGAATCGATTTGAGCCTTAAAACTCAAAATCTGTTCTGTTATTCAAAACCATCACATGGCGAATTTCGCATTATCATTTGACTTTGAAGCCACTTTGTAAGGCTGGTGCTGGAACTGGTTTTTCTCAAAAAATAATTTTTTCAGACGAAGCCACTTTTCTCTTGTCAGGTTATGTCAACAAGTAATAATTGCCGTATTCGGGCTTCTGGAAATTCTAGAGCGATTATTGAGAATCCTTTGCATTCTCAATGTGGCACGGTATGATTCGCTACGTGGTTTGGAGGCGTGATTTGCCCGTTTTGTCAAAGATGTCGCTGGAAATGCGGTAACGGTCATTGGATCAAGCTATTATTCAGCGGATATCACTGACATGTGCTTTCGCCGTCCTGTCGAACATATCACACATTTGCAAACCAAATTTCCCCGTTGCATAATTTTACGACAATCAGCAGTTAAGTTGCCAGCCAGATCGTCTGATTTAACACCACTGGCTTATTTTTTGTGGGGGTATGTTGAGGAGAGAGTCTGTACGGAGTCAACCTTAAAGCTTAAAATCCGTAATTTGATTAACATTAACGAAGTAGAACCGCCATTTTGCCAAAAGTAATTAAAAACTATGATGAAAGAAACGGCATCTGCCAGGGTGGTTGTGGTGGACATTTTCCAGATAACATTTTTCATTCATAATTGCCGAACATTTCTCTTCGTAATGCAATAAAAAGTTGAATCATCTTAATTTAAATTTATTATTTTATTTTGTTTTAGAAAACCAACTTTTCGTTGAAAAACCCTTTAGCTCCAAAAACGGTTTTAATTTTATAAACCGAAAAGATTTTCTATGCATATAATTTTCAAATGAAAAAGTCTTTTTGAATGTGACTTTTGAATGTGGGAACGCCATTACTTTATTTTCATTTAAGATTACGGCATACATTGTACAAAGTCATCTTGAGTACAATACTATGTTTGAAAAGGATGTGCCAATTTAATTAGCGAATTCATTCACAGCACAATATTATGGTGGTCCTGCTCCGAGGCTCTTTTGATGGCTGTTTAATATTTAATCAAATAATTTTTTTCTATTCTACTATTTTTCTATCTCAGATTTAGAATAAAGAAGTTCGTTTCATCTGAATAAATTTCAAAATTGAAAAACTAAAATATTTCAACTTGAAATTGTTTTAAAATTTAAAAATAGTAAAATAATGTTGTCAGTTCTTTTGATGTAAACCGTCATTGCTGGCTGTTTGTGCGGTATGAACGGCGAGCGCTTTCGATGTGATGACATTATTATTATAAGCCGTATTGTAGATTGTACCGGTGAGTCAGTGTTCGGGCTTATGTAGCTTTTTCATTTGGTAGTTCTTTCATTAGGGTCGTATGTACTCATGTAGGTAAATTGCTAGCGACCTGGAATTTTTGCGGGGCTATTCTTATATTTTCGTATTTTGTTATTATCCATTTATTGGAGTAACAAATCCAAACAACTAAATACCATACTAAAATAACTCGTAACTGACCGTGTATTCATATACCCCATACAATCATCACTTTGATGTTCAAAAGTATTCTTTTATTAAGAAAAGAAAGAAGCATGTATGCTGCATTACATGATCTAAGCGTCTTGTTTTCTTTAAAAACTTTAAAAACAAAATTTGTAAATAATTTTATTCCCACTCAGTTTAATTTTAGCCGTATTAGAGATTATTCATTTGGTTGTTCATTTTCAAAACACAATTAGAAAAAATTGGCTTTTGGTTAATGAATGAAACATTCAATTGCAATTTGTGCTGTGGGATATAGTTTTACTAATTTGTTTGCTTGTTTGTTTGTTTATTTGTGTAGCGGAATGTTTATTTGTATGCATGTGTTCATTTACATTTCCTAAGTGTTTACATGCATTCACAGTTTCTGATATTTTTTTGCCATTTTAAAACAACAGTTTTATTTGAAAACCCTTTTGGGCACATAAACAACACAAACCGAATTGTAAAAAAGCTAAAAACAAACCACTTAACTTTATGGCATTAAAAACCGACAAAATAATAGCGTAACTGGACGTCGCGACTGTCACAATTTTAAATAACATGTTTATATATTAGCCAAATAGCATGATAAATAATTGAAAAGCAAATGACAAACTATTAATTTAAAATAAAAGCGAAAAATAATGTTTTATTTTATAATATATTAAAGCGATGTTAGGCTTTTAAGAGATATACAGCGATCTAGAGCTGGTTATATGTCGTGCATATTATTTTAAAAACGAATCTAGAGAACATTTTTGGGTGGAGAGGTTAACAGTAGAGGAAGCACAAATCCTAGTTAAATGAAACTTAACAGTTCCGAATTTTAACTATGGAAAAGGTAATGTTTGTATAATTGTGCAAAATAAACTAATTGTTGCAGTCAAATTAAATTGTTTTCTTAAAACCTACAAAAACTTACATGATGTACACACATGAGACACACACCTGGTGAAGGGAATTTGTTTTTAACATCAAGATTTTATTGCGAAATTTATTCTGATTGAAAGTGCAGTCAATGGAAGGTTAAAATATTTCAAGAGAATTATTTAAAATTAAAAACATGAAAATTTTTTAATTAAGACAGACCTTTAGATTAACCAAGTAAATAATCAAAAATATTATGAAGATAAAAATTATTTTAAAATAAACATTTGTAGTTTTTGACGTACTTTCAAGCTACGTTAAGTTAGACTAGATTCCTTTAAAAATAAATATTTCATGATATTCTCATAAAATATTTCTTATTCCAAAACTATTTTAAATGTATTACTTTAAAGGCCATATGACCTCCAAATGGCCATTTCACTACTATTTATATAACTCACCAGTGGATTTTATCCCAAAATTTTGTATAGAAAATTTTAGAGTTTTGTAACTCAAGCCAAATTGATTAAGTGAGAGTGAGTTTTGATTGAAACATCACAGCAAAAAGACATCAAAGCACAAAAATACTTTTATATAAAAACACAGCAAACATTTTGAAACAAAAACGCTTTTTATTTTTAATCTTTTGATCTTAAATTGAAAACTAGACAAAACAAAAAATATTTGTAAAGAATTTTTCAAAAACGCAATGTGCAATTTAAATAAACAATAAATAAAAAATAAATAAATTTTATATACAATAAAGGGCCAAGAGCTTTCTATAAGTTTGCCAACTCCAAAAAAATATCACTGGCACTATCCGCTGTTATGAAATATAAAAATGCTGAATCTAATGATGAGCTGGCAATAAATAGTTTGTTTGAAGATTTTCTTTTTATTACCTATTCTGATAAAAATTTTGATGAGTGCAGCACTTATCAACAAACAAAAGTATCATATCGGTCTATTTTAACTCCATTTATTGGTGAAACATCAGTTTCGAGGTGTTTTAAAAGCTTAAATTTTTATATAAATAGTGTTCGGAAGGTATTCCCACCTGTATTCTTAACAAATGTACTATGACACTGGCAAAACTTCTTACAATAATCTCTGAAATTTAGTTATTTTCCTAAAATATAAAATGATTTATTTGCTTGGGTATGATTTTACGATTCCTTTGCTATTCCCTTATTTTAATCTGGGTGTAGAAATAATATTGCCAAACTTAGCGCTATAACTAAATTTTTTAAGAAAATTGTTACTAATCACCTATCCCATCAAGCATCGCGTATATTAGTTGCCTCCTAGCACGGCTTTAGCAGGGCTTGTTCAACTGTTACTAATCTTTTAGAATTAACAAGGCTAGTCAATCGGGGGTTTTCTCCGCGCAAACAAGCTGATGTTATTTACGCCGACATCAGTAAGGCATTGGATAAGATTAACAACAAACTTCTGATAGGGAAACTTGACTTTGCGGAATTCACAAATAATTTACTTATGTGGATTTATTTAAATCAAATCTGTCAAGTAGAACTCAAAAAATTCATTTTAAAGGCCCAACTATAATATGCATTTGCAGGGTTAAGCCAACTTAAACAACTGTGCAAATACCTAATAATCAAAGTGGCGAACTATAATGTACTTAACAAAACTTTTCGTCAAATGTCAATTGCATAAGCAAAGAACGAAATTGATCGCACATTCCGTACGTAAAGAGCTGATTTTGCATTGTGTTATAGATACATTAGTTAAAAAAAACCAAATGGAGGGCAAAAAATATTTTATCTGAATTTAATAGGAAATGCACAGAGAATAAATTACATATATTGTGCGTTTTATTATAACGGCAATTCAAAGGAACGAGGGGCTTTAAACATTTTATTTTCTATTAATTTTTTAACAAACACTTTGCAATAAAATTTAATTTTGTATTTTTTATAAATTCAATGACGCACATATTTGTAATTTTTAGTACTTTTGGCCCAAATAATACATACAGCGATTTATGTGTAATTTTTCTTTCGTAATTTTCTTAAAACTATTAACAAAAAATTATAAATTTGTATAAGGAAAGTATTAAGTATATAAAATATGATTATTATAAGCCTTTTTGGTAATAAATTTCATTTATTTAGAATGAAATTATTTTTTTACAAAAGTACGAATAAAATAAATGTGCAACTGTACATAATAATTTCTATATTCGTGTAAGTACAATATAGCCACGTAAAAGTCTTCAATGAATCGCTTAAACATTTGACAGACTTTTCGTTCAACTTTTGACATTAGCTTAAGCTAGATTATGAATATTATAGTTGGGCCTTAACACGCTTCATTTCAAAGAAGCTTTTGTTTCATTTGGTGCAACGCAGGGTAGCCATCTGGATCCTCTATTATTTTCCTTGTTTATTAATGATCTACACAATGCCATTACATACTCAAATGATCTATTATATGCAGACGACGTGTATATATTTTGAACACGTAATCGTCACGCTGATCATATTCTCCCGCAAAAAGACAGATGCATGTAATTCCTCGAGTAATGTTAACCTTAAGTTCAAATACATAAGTTTTTTCGGAAGATGTCAGACAAGCGTGGAATATACTTCAAATGGTTACGAACTTGAGAAACTGAATTTAGTTTCAGATCTCAGTATTTTACTGGATGCTAAATTAAATTTTATACAACATATTTCATAACGGGAAGGTTTGCTATTTTGTTTATTTATAATTTTTAATTAAATGAAAGACAATTAATCTTGTATTAATAAATGTTTTATTTAATGTCGGGAATTATGTATGGAACACAATATAAAATAAATAACCATCTATGTTAGCCTCACAAATGCGAGCCCTTTTAAGCACATTTTTCATTACATTCTCACACATTTCACACAATATTTCATTAATTTCATCACTAGTATTTTACTGGAGTTGCTCAAGCGTATCTGGTTTATTTGCATAAATCTTGCTTTTCCGGCGACCATGGAGGCCAATCAATATCACCATTTTTTAAATAACTTGTTGTGGAAAGAGGTCTCGCAGTAATTCTGGCTGTATGCGATTGTGGCGTTAAAAAATTTTCAGTCATATCATGATATCGCTCCCCGTTACCGTTACGCCGTTTTCATTTTCAAAGAAGTAAGGTCCAATGATTCCTCCTGACCAAATTGCACACCAGACTGTTACTTTTAATGGATGTAAAGGTGAAATTTGATGGTTTTCCATTCCCCAGAACCGACTAATTTGTTTATGCACACATCCATACAAATGAAATTGTGGCTCGTTACTCATCATGATTTTTTCATGAAAATCGGGGTTGTCACGGACGAGCCGTAACATCATATTTCATATGTACGGCGAGGTAAATGGTCTTGTGGAAGAAGTTCTTGTGGCAACTGAATCTTATATGGAAACAAATGCAAATCCTTGTGCAAAATTGTGGTCAAAGTCGTTATTTGAAGACCAAGCTCCTAAGCACGGCGTCGAATGGAGATACATGGATTGTTTGGAACACTTACTTTCTTCAGAAAATGGTTAAAGAAAGCTTAAGCCAGCACTCATTTTTGGATATTAAAACTTTTATATCCAACAACATTATTAAAGGATTAATGTATGAAATGAGTTTGAAATACCGAAGTAGATTTCAAAGGAAGTAAATATGTACCACAAAAAAACTAAATTTACTTAAAAATTCTTTCCCTCTTAGTAAAAAAGAACAAAAATATTCTTTTGCACTAAAAGTTATGATGCTGTTATAAATGAAAATGAGGGTTGTACAAAAATTATTTTCAAATATAGTTTAAGGCTAAATGGCCGCAGATGTGTATGAATATTACAAACTGTTTGAAGCGAATGTTGTAATACACATGCTCATTAAATGTTTCATTGCCAAGTAACAAGAAGTCCTTTTAATAAAATAAATTATGTACCAAATAGTTTATAGAACTGCCAAACTGCTGCAATAATGCGCCCCGTCTGTTGGAGTGAATACTAAAATAAAATTTGAATATTGTACATGAATATAATAACCAATTAAAAAATGATTAGAAAAAGATACGATTTATTATCGCATATAAATTTGACAGTAATTTTTAGAAAAATTTACAAACTATCTCTCATATTATGTGATTTTTGTTTTATTTATTTGTATGTCGGTTTGCATGTGATTTTAAAAATATTTGAGATATTTGTCCCAAGTGGGTGTGGCTTTTCAATTTGTACTTGGTTAATGTTTTTTCTTTTTATTTTCCTTTGAAACATTTTTCTGAACTTTATAGGTATGACTGGCTTGTTTACCTTCAGGGACGCAGCTGGTTTTTCTCTATTCTACATTTCAGTATAAAGGGATTACTAGCAAAAATTAAAAACGAGAATAAAACATGGCTTGTTCCGTTAGTAAAAATGTTAAAAGGCCACTTGTTTCTACGTTTCCTGCAAAATTCCTATGCATTTACGAATCATGTGGTTAAGCAAACGTAGATAAAAATGTTTTGTATATTTACATCAATGAATTTATATTCTTAAAAAAACGTTGATATTTTCAGCTTTTAGCTAGAAACAATTACTGGCAGCTGAGCTATTCTGATATTAAATTTTGTTACCTGTTAGATACAAAACGCCTTTATAAACTATAGAAATGCTGCATTTGAAAGAAATTAAAGTTATAACAAATAAATTAAATTAAAATAAATTGGCGACAATTGTAAAATTAAAAAGGTGGTGTCTAAGTTTATAAAACAAAGCTCTGAGTTTTCCTTTTTGTTATTTAAGTTCAGCGAATAATAAAAATATAAAATAGAATAAATTTTTGTAGCTGCGGCTTTTGCAACTCGAATAAAACAACGTACGCTTAGGTGAAAAAATTGTTACTGATCACCCTTCCCATCATCATATTTGTCTGTAATGGTTTCTGCTCAGCATGGATTTAGAATGAGTTTTTCAACCGTTAACAACGCTAGCCAAACGAGGATTCTTTTAACGTAAAAGAACTAATGTTATTTACATCGACTTTAATAAGGCATTTGAAAAGGCCAACTCCAACCTTCTGATAGGGGAACTTGGCCTTATGGTATTCACGAATCTTGTGGATTTCATCCGGCGAGCCGCAGAACAGAATCTGGAATGCTGCATCATCGTCACGCTGATCATATTCTCCTGCAGAAGGACTTACATTATATAGACAAAACACAACAATTTATACAACATGCCTAAATTTAAAAATGTCCCAATTGAGCCAACTGAAAATATACAAAGAAACCATACCAAAGAGATCCATTACAAACTGCAGGGCTGCACCAGTATATCACCTAGGGTTTGCAATACCGGACCGAATTTCTAAAACCGGTATTTCGGTATTTGATTTTATTGATACCGGGATCCCGATATTAATACCGGTATAGTTAAAGAAATTAATCGAGGACAAAAAAGCTGTTAATATAAAAATAAATTCAATTAAAAAACAAATAAAAATTATTTAATTCACAAAAACACAAAATTCAATTATAAAAAAAATAACATAAACTTTGGATTGATTAAAAATTAAACATAAATATGTTATAAAAGTTAATTAATAATAATTTGTTTATTTTTTTGAAAGAAAATATGTCCGCAAAAATGTTAATTTGTCCAGAGTTGTATCGTTTAGTCTAGAACGAATTTTGGTACATAGCAGCCCTGCTGCTGAAAAGGCTTGCTCAGACTCGACGCTGGTTGGTGGTATACACATAAGGTATTCATATGCCAGTTGGAGATATTTTCCCCTTATATTTTCAGCTTCGAAATAGGCTATTTCCTGTTTAATAATTTTATTTAATGTTTCCGAATTTTCCTTTGTTGATACACCAGCACCACTTGTAGTTTTCTTTATTTTAATGTTGACTTTCTTCGAAATAGCCATATCCAGTTTTTCCTTCATTGTCATTAATATTTCTGGCTCTGAATCGGAAGATATATCTTCATTTATTTCAGCTTGAATAGAAGAGGCTGCTACGTTGTCACTATCATTATCATTGGTGTAATACAAGCGTTCCAATAAGTATTAAATTTTCCTTATGATTGTTGTTTTATTAATTCGGGAAAAAATGTCGCTGCTTTGGTTAACTTCAAATTCGCTTAAATTATGCAGGTATTGCAAGAGACTTGATAAATCAGTACGTCTTTGTTGTACACGAATAATGAGTTCTTCCTTGAATTCATTACTCAAGGAAGTATTCTGTTCTGTCAATTGATTAAACATAAATTGTAACGCGGCATCTGCAGTTATAAGAGTGGCATCTTGACGACAAAGAGCCTCCACAGTTAATTTAATTGGAAGAAGTACTGAAATAACTGTTGATGTCAAAATAAATTTATTTTCCGAAAACGACATTTCGCCGGCATTTAAATTCAAATCAATGAGAGCCTGTTGAATGCAAGTCTTTAATAGTACAAAGCGTTCTAGCATAGCAACTAAGCTATTCCAGCGCGTTCTATAATCTAGAACTAAATTCATTTCTTTTCCAAACTGTTCTTTAACACGTTTCTGTAAAGCTCTATCATTTTTAGTTGGCGAACGTCTAAATAACTTTACAATTTTTCTAACTTTTTGAATCAATGGAGCTATCTCTTCATGACTAAGCAAAGAATTACCTTTATTGTTATCTTGAATTAAAGTTAAACCATTGTCAATGTCATCAATATTATTCTTAATTTCATCTCTTGTGTACATGTCAGATTCATTTATGACCTCATCTTCATTTTCTAAAATTTGGCGAATCGTATAAAGAACCTTAATTACAGCCAATTGTATCCCGTGAGCTAAGCAAAGTTGTTGACTTGGAGAAATCAATTTTCCAACTTTGACCATAACAGATGCACCATCTGTAGTAATGCACACAATGTGTTTATTTAAAGAAAGTCCAAACATTTTAAGTTTTTCTTCAATCAGCTCGACGCACTTTTCTGCAGGCAAGGATCCATGCACACGAATTAATCCTAAGTTCCAAAATTTCTTGTTACTAGAATGAACATTTACATTTAAGTAATGTCGATTCTTTACCGATGTCCATTCATCAAATGTCAGACTAAATCTCTGATCCGAAAGCATTTGTGACGCTAATTCTTTAATTATATGGTCACGAATTTTTCCACTATACTCCATAACTAATTTTTTTATCGAATTTACAGATTTTGGTATATTTTCGTATCCTCTGGCAGCTAAACCTTTCCTGATATCAATCGAAGAGCGAAAAATGTTAAAGGATAAACCATCACATGCCGTCATTCGAGCTAAAACTGCAGCCAAAGAATTGTCCATATCAGAAACAAAAAATGATGATATTTTTGCACTTGTACTCTTTTTTAGTTTAGAGGTTGATGGTTCTGGCCCACTTCTAATACTCAAAGTATTGGAACTAGGAACATCCCTTTTTTTTTTAATTAATTTGATGCAATGTCTTCAGATGGGTATGTAGACCACTTGTACTACCTCCCTGAGCTTTAATTATTTTATTGCATTTCTTACACTTTCCAATTTGTCCTTTTTTTCACGAAGGAAATAAAACCACACTGAATTTTCATCAGCCGATTTCTCTTCAAAGTCATAATTTTCCATAGTCTAAAGAAAACAAGCGATGATAAAATTATCCATAAAATAAATACATAACAATATTTAATTTTAATACTTATTAATATTAAAATCTGTTTTTATGACTACGATTTATTTTAAGTTTTAAATATCCAACAAACAAATAACACAATTTCACAATAACTTTGGGGAATCACAAAAAACTTGTATGCAATAACAGCTGACAGCTATGTGTAGTGCTGCCAACTAAAATATAAGGTATCTTAACCCCATCTGTTGGCATCATTTGAAGTTTTATTGAAGTTATTATAAGTTTTATATTATTGAATCATTTAGAAATTTGTAACTTTGTTAGAATTTAATTTTATTGTAATACCGGAAACCGGTATTTAAGTTTCGTGTAATACCGGTATTGCACGGTATTGAAAATGTCCGGTATCCCGGGATCCCGGTATTCGGTATCCCGGTATTGCAAACCCTAATATCACCTGGGTAAACAACTCACACCCTACTTAAAGAAAATATAAATATATAAAATGCATATACGTTACGTAATACACAAGACATCAAGATAACCGAAATCACGGATTTATATACCTCGATATCAACGCTTGAAACCCTAGATATCCTGCGTGATACACTAGACAATTTTTACGACAACCAATATATCACCGACATTATAGACGATAATAAAACAGATTACTGTAGATCTAGTAATTATTTTACAAATTATCTGAGGGACTCGGTATGGGAAACTCAACCTCAGCTATCTTCATGTAAATTACCAAGTAATAACTCGATTTACTATACGTAAAAAAACTAATGGAAAAACACAAAATAACTTATTACTATAGAACAATACAACGTCAAATAAAATCTAGCAAACTTAAACACAATCCATAATAACATTTACATACAAAATGGGTAAAGAACAAGAAAAAAAATTTGCATTATCTTGACATCACAATAATACGAAACACCATAACCAAAATAAACTAGCAGTATTTAGCCATATGATGCACAGATTATAAAGAACCCCACTTACACCAGATAAGTACAACAAAGAACTCGACACAATTTACACTATAGCTAAAATAACGGCTGCAAACCTACTGTTATTAACAATTTTTTTAGATAATACAACACTCAAAAAAGTAATAAAGGAGATACAATACGAAAATACAGGTTTACTTACTACACAGCACCAGAAATATATAGGCTAACTGGCCTTTTTCACAAAGGCGGTTTACTCACAGCATTAAACGCCGGCAACACTCTAAGACATAATCTCAGGACATCGACAGAAACAACAGAAAAATTTAGTTCTAGACTTAAACATACTTATATGGTGCAAACTGGACAAACCCTTAAAACAAGATTAACAGAACACAAACGCTCATACAAACGAAAAAGAAAAACCTATAACTTTGCATTACACCTTGACACTCATGGACATGAACCAAGGGAAATAACTAAGTGTATGGCATTGCTACATGCTAGCAAAAAAGAACGAAGAGTAGACATTCTTGAAAACAAGTAAACACGACCTCAGACAGAATTTTCACACCACCAAAACTACTCATACAGAAAAACAAAGAAAAAATAGCCTCAGATGGATACACGCAGCTAGATAATAAGAAAAGACAGAGATATTGAAAATTAGCCTTGCATAAAGTGCCAAGAGGCTGACATTTTACCTACATGAGTAGGTGCGACCTTCACAACAGAACTTTCTAAACTCGAACACTGACTCACCAGTACAGAATAGAAGACGGCTTGCAAATGATGTCTTTACATCGAAAGCGCTTACTGTTCATAGTGAACAAACAGCTTGAAAAGAATGACAACAGGACTTAGATGCACTTAATTCCTGGTGTATTATTAATTTTATGGAGTTGAACCGTAAAATGTGTAAACACATGTGCTTCCTCCAAAGATATCATACAAACGTGCAATATACTATTACGAAAGTGTCTGGCTTAAGTTTTCTGGCGCAAGACAAAAACTAATTTTACAACAACAAACATGCAAGTTGTTTACCATCTGCGTAGTTTTCTAAGAAACCCTTTTCTATAAAAGATAACAACAAATGTATTGAAATATATCCCAAGCAGCAACCTTATCAGCACAAAAACAAAAACAAAAATACACACGGACATTCAGGCGCCTATACATCGAATAAACAACAATAAAATGTGATACAAAGGGAGTAGAAGATTCTTAAATCTTCTAGACTTTAAATGGACAAATATAAATAGAGCAAGCTCTAAGTGAATAATCAATCAGTGTAAAATTAAACCTCCTCAAGTAAAGACGTGCATTTTTAAGTAAATTGTTCTAAAGTGTCAACGTTGTGTAGTTAAAGTAATTAAAATTGTTATAAATTTAAAAATTTAAAAAAACAGGTGCTATTTATTTTGCAATAAAGAACTCACAATAAAACGTTTGTAAAAGGTATAAACGTAACAATATTTTAAACGTCTATAAACTTGAGAAACTTAATGTAGTTTTAGACCTTGGTATTATACTAGATGCTTAATTAAATTTCATACAGCATAGTTCGTTAGCCACTATTAAAGCACGTGCAGTTCTTTGTTTTATAAAATGTTGGGCGGAGGAGTTTAGTGACCGATATGTCACCATCTTTATACTTCTCTTCTTATATCTATTCAGAAATATGGCTCAATTATTTTTTTTTCGAGAGGCTTACAATAAAATCCCCTAATTTTACCATCCTACACTAGTAGAGCTGCTCTAATTAAGCTTTTAACTCGAAGAATAATATTAATTGTCACCGTTTTTGATATTTTTGGATTAGCAATATTTTATTTAACGTTCCCTTTCGTCCTACATTCTATTTTATTTTATTTTATTTTATTTTACTGGTAGTTAATTCAGATCAAATTATGCTAACACTAAATCATTTTTAAGAATTTGTACTGAGTTTTAATTTTAATGCTGTTACATGTTATCTAATTTTTATTTGCATAAATATATTTAAGTTTTATGTACAATTATTATTTATTATTTTAATGTCTGTAAGGATCTTGAATCCATAGACTAAATATAGAAATAAATAAAACTATAATGGGATTATGGATTTTTAAATGCAATAATCTCCTTCAAGTACAGTTATGCATAACTCCTATTTCCTGTATTAACGAGTGGCAAGTTAAAGTTTTGATGAATATTCAAGAATGTTTGATATACCGCGAGCTGCACTCATTACTCGGGGTGCTTTTTAATATTTTTTTGCTTTCAAAACATACATGCATAAATTTTCCAAAGCCAAATTTAGTTTAGGATGATTTTGTAATGTAAATAATTGCATGCGACGCTTGTGGTAGATTTTTAGTAAGCCAGCTAATTAATTGGCTCTTAGAATTTTTTAAACATTTATTTCTACATCACAAACACGTTAAAAACCAAACTTTCCTTCGGTTTTTTTTGTCTATTATCTCTTATCTTTTATGAATATAACGTTTTAAAAAGGACCAAAATATTTGTTTTTTACATTCTTTGTACTTTTTAATGAGCCAAATTACAAAAGTCTAAAACTTTAAATAAAGTCATCATAAAATGTTACATCGTCCATAATTTTGTTTTTGTTAATTTCTTCCAAATAATTTCTCGACGTTAATGTGTGTTACAGCCAGTTTTTTCTTATTTTGGTTTGTTACAGTTTTCTTTTGCAAATTGTAAGTGCAAAAAATAAAATAAAATTCAGCAGCTCGAAACACAAAAAAAAATTTTAAAAAGGCAGTACCATCATCATCCTCATCAACAACTATCAACTGAACTGGTTGAATGGTTGTGCGAATGTGTGCAACAAAAAAAGATTCACAACAACATCATGACTGATACATATGGCTATAACAAAAATAACACTTAGAACAATTATTATGTACGAAAGACTAGTAGAATAGAGTAACAAACTACAAAAATAACAAAAATGTGTTACAACAACCAGCAAATGCTTAAAGAATGTCATAAGCATTTAAGTGAAAGTGATTAAAGTTGTTCTACTTAAATTGAAAATGTGTTTTTTTTTGTTTTTGTTGTTGTTGTTAGTTTTTACTTTTACTTCTACTATTACTGACTGTTACTAGTACTACTTTTGGTATTGTTATTACTGCTACATTTTCATTTCTATTCGAATGTTATGTGTAGTCTTGTTAATTCTTTCAACCATCAAACACTGGGCAATAATCCTTCTATTTTCATTTCTTGTGTGCATTTGTTTTTATTGTTGTTGAAAGGAATCTGTGCATAAATGGCCAGTTGTAGCAGTTATTTTTAATTTGTTGTTAATATTGCTTTTTATTTGGTTTTGTGTTTAAAAACTCGAGACCAAAAGAATTTTTGTTGGCTTAATATTTTGAATTGAATGTTTAAAAAGATTATTAAAAGTTTACAGTGTTATTGTGTTTTAGGGGGTTTTACTAATTGAACATAAAATTTACTAAATACCAAATGAAAAATTCAATTATTATAATGAATTCAAATACAATAAAATTTCATTATCGCCTAAACAATCGTGGGTAGAAGATGCAATTTATGTTTACGTGCTATGTTTATACAAATTATTTGTTATATTAAAATGGCAATTAAATAAAGAGAAACAATATCTTATTTGCTATTAAGTTATTTGGATTTGTTCCTTTAGTAAATGAAATACTGTTGTCATTCTCCTCTATAAAACCGTCGTTATTGGCTGTTTATTTTAAGCCGCGCTTTTTAGTACCGCATTTAAGTACTGTCGTCGCATCGAAAGCGAGTTATGTCTCCACATCTTCCCCCACCAAAACCACCAAGACACAACAATAACAAAACCAACAACAACACTTATTAATTTAACAATATTAATAAACAAAAACAAATAATTGCTAAGAAAGCAAATTAATTAGAATAAGTTATTGAACTTACTATTATTGTGAAATCTTTAACCGGAAATATATAAGTAAGCATTTTTATATTTAAATGTACTACAAATTAATTAGAACAAATTGGGATACCTTTTAAAGAGAAATATATAAGTAAGCATTTTTGTATTTAAATTTAAATTTCTTTTTAAATGAAAGTAAAAATAAATTTAATTACATTTTAAACGTGAAAAGAAGAAGTTTTGTTTTTTTTTCAATTGTTTATACACAATAACCATAACTAGCGCTCGCCAATTATACCAAGCAAACATCCAATAACGAGGTTTTCACCGAGGTGAATGGAAAGCTTGCTTAGCTGTTTGATAAGATTTAATGACTTTTGTGGTCTTAGAAATTTCGGTGACTTTACTTTAAAAATTTTCTAAACTATAAAATCGCTTATAATAAAACAATTTTGTAAATGAAAATCTTAAATATATTAATTAAATTATGTACTCTCCACAAGACCCAAATTTAGCAATTGCTACAACATCGTTGTTAAAGATATTGGTGACATGTTTTCTTAACTTCCAAAAGAAAATGAATATTAATAGCAAATTCATGAGTTGTATGAGTAAATAAAAAATATTTCTTTAAAATTTTGACTTCTTGATTATACGATTCAATAATAAAATTGTTAAGTATCATAATTAGAGTTATTTGACCTTTTGAATATTTTTTAGTAGTTTTTTATTAAGCACTAGCTCATTATTTAATAACATATTTTTAAAAAACTTTATTTTTTATTATTATTCAATATTTCGCCAAACCATATATTGGCATCTTCAGGGTAAACATTAATTATAAATTAGTAATTAATTAATTCTAAATTAATAACTAATGAAGATGCCAACCAATGGTTTCGCGAAATTTTGAATAATGATAAAAAATTAAGTTTTTTTAAAATCTTTAATAAATATCTTTTTTCTTTTTAAGATCTTTTTTATATATATTTTTTTTTCCTCACGATATTTCGCTTTCCTTTGGAAAGCTTCTTCAGGAAAAAAATTTTTTAAATTTGAAAACAAAAAAATTATTAACAAATTGAAAAAATGTTTCAAAACATTTGACAGAAACATATAAAATATTTTTTCATACATACATACAAAAATTTAAATTTTCAAATATTCAAACATACAAAAACAAGGAAACGGAAATAACAAATAAATAACAAATTCTCTTTTATGAAATGATTATAACAAATTATGTGTCTTTTTAATTAAGTACCTATAATTCTGAGCTAAATTGTCTGTGTCTGTCTTGAAATTTATTCTCCTTACATTTGGTACATTAACAATTTCTAACATTTCCAACATATAACGTCTCTTGTAGTTTTTTTCTATATCTAATACTGATGTTTCATCAAACTTTGGATAATGATTATATTTCTTACAATGTGAAGATAAGGATGTCTTCTGTGTTGAAATATTCCTATATTTTTGGTTACACCTGTGACCAGCTAATCTCGTTTTAAGTTTATTTTTTGTTGTCCCAATATAAACTTTGTCACAGTTCACCTGGTCATTTCCTCCACATGGTATCCTGTATACTACATCAGATATTTCCATTTTTCCTATTTTATCCTTCATACTGCTAAATAATTTATTTAATGTGTTATGTGTTTTGTGTGCAATTATATATTTATCTGTGTCATATATTTTACGCTTTCTTAAAAAAAAAATATATATATATATATATATATATATATATATATATATATAAAAAAGATCTTAAAAAAGAAAAAAGATATTTATTAAAGATAAGTAAAAAAAAAGATCGGTTAGTAAAAAAACAATAAGTTTTTTAAAAATTTTTTATTAAATAATGAGCTAGTGCTTAATAAGAAACAACTAAAAAATTGTTAAGCATCTTAACAATTTTATATCTCAATGCTTGATGCTGCCTACCACTTTAACTACCATCATAAGTATCATAAATTCTCACCTTAAAGAAACACTTGTTAAACGTGTTAGTGATATTATGAACTTTTCTTTGTTTCTTACTGTAAAATTATTACTTTTTTTATTTCAGGAATTTAACGTTACTATCAATAGTTTAAGAGTTTTATTTGCAATATTTCACCAAAAAGTCATCAGGAATAAATACAAAAATATAATAAAACACTGTTGTCAATCTTTCGGTAAAAATGTCGTTACTGTCTGTTTAGTTGGTATGATCGGCTAGTGCTTTCGATGCGATCACATTATTATCAAGACGCATTTTAGATACAAGACGGTTTTCACAGAAAGGAATTTCAGCAGTAAAAATATAATATTGAATTCAAAAAAGTTATCAAAAAATCAAAATTGATAATAAATATCATATTTATGAACAAACTTGACATCAAGTTTGATAATTAATAAATAATTTAAATTATTTTATTTATTGATTTGACTTTATGGAATAATTGTTATAAAGTATATGATTTAAGCCACACCGCCAACAATCTGTGATAAAAATAAAACATAATTAAAACACATATATCATGTGGACTATTTAGTAGTCACAACTTCATATGCTTAACGTGTATAAGAAAATTTCATTAATGGTTAATATTGGTACTAACCAATGCATTACAATTTTCTGGCATTTACAAGAGGAAAGAAATAAAATACATTTACTACAGATTTAAATGATAAAACTGTAACATTATTTTTAGTTACCAACCAAATAATTTACAAGAAATTACAGTATTAATTTATAGTTATTTGTAATTGCTTCCTAAACACTTCCTAGGTGAAAAACAAGATTGCGTTACTCAATAGAATCCGGTAATCTGTTATACACACATTTCTACTATAATCGAACAACACACATACATGTATATACATACATACATACATATATGAAATAGAAAAGAAATAAATTTAGCTAAGGGCAAACTTTCCTGTAGTTCTTTAAATAAATTCAATGTCTACAAATTTCAATTTTATTTTATCAATAAATAAACTTACGGCTTAAGTGACACCCACTAATATACACATAATAAAACATATAAATAAACAACATAACAACAAATAAATACCAGCATACTTTTAGGCTATTGCCCCAGCAAAAAAACTATATTTACAATAAATACCACTTAAATTTCTACCAAAAATCTAAACCGCACGAAAGAAAATGTTTAATAAAATATACAATAAAATACATTTTTTTTGTTGAATTTGCCATTAATATTTATTATTTGGCGCATAGCTGGGTAATCTTTTGTCAACATCAATTTGCGAGTACAACAAGAAGCAATGTGATAAAGAAATAAATGACAATGACAACAGCAGAAGAGAAAATAAAAAAATATTTTTATTTTATATTTGGCTAAATAACAGATATCTTAATGTAGCACACTGTAAGTTTTATAGTAAAATTTGATTTAAGTACATTTACCTTTTACGTCCATTAGGTTAGGCAAAACTAATAAAATAATTTGAATATAAATTTTAATTAACTTAATTATAAATAATTATAATATAAACAATTTTATTTTTTTTTTTTTTTGGAATCCGTTTTTAATTTAATCTACGTAAATATGTGTATTCATAAAATATTTATTATACAAAACACAAAAAAAAATATATATTTGAAATATATTACTGTATTACATCTGGCCATTTCACTACTGCTCATGTAGCTCATCCGTGGATTGTACCCCAAATTTTGTATAGAAAATTCAAGTGTCTTACATTGTAAACCAAATTGATCAACTGAGAGTTCTTAATTAAACAACACAGCAATAAGCAAAACTTAAAAACACTTCTATATAAAAACACAGCAAATATTTCAAAAATAAAAATAGTTTTTATTTTCAGTCTTTTTACATAACGGTTTCATATTTATTATTTTTCGAATTACATATGAATGACTTTCACTTAACTGCTGATTGTCGTGAAATTATGCCATCTGGAAATTTAATTTGCTGTGTGACATGTGGCAATGTTCTGTTGAAACCACATATCAGTGATGTCCATCTCGTCAGTAATAGGCCAACATTGAGTTATTAGCATTTCGCATTACTGTAATCCATTGACCGTTACCACATTTTCAGACTCATCTTCGAAAAAAAACGCCTCCAGACCACATAGCGCACCATACAGTGACACGTGGAGCCTTCACATGCTTTTTAATAATTGCTCTAGGATTTTAAGAAGCCCAAATACGGCAGTTTTTTTTGTTGACACACCCAGACAAGTAAAAAACTGATTTGTTTCAGAAAAACCAGCTGATTGTTCATGAATGACTTGAGCGGATCTGCGGCGATGTGGTCGGTCGGCTTTAATTTAAAGATTTCAAAGTCGAACCCTTACCCAAAATTCGCCATATGGCAGATTTGGATAACACCAGGTGTTGAGAACGTCAGGGAATGACAAATTTGGATCTGCTTTATAATTCAACACACTTCGCGATGTTTTGAGTTGAACGACTCGGCCGAACGCGCAGTTGTGTTTGCAAATTTTATTTTGGGCCTGTCGACTCACATTTAACGGCAAACTTCTTAATAGCAGTCCGAAAACATCACGAGTTTTAGTTAATACAACTTTAACAGAATAACCATTTTCATAGTGGATTTTAATTACGTTATTGCCAATACATTTACTACGAATACGTCAAAAACTAAATTACAAAACTATCATGTTGTTGGTCTTGCCACATTTAAAAAACAAACTTCTTGTTAAAAACTCCGATAAAAGAAAAAAAAGGTGAAAAATAATATTCCTATCGGTCTACAACGCAGAATATTGAACGGTTTCAAAGCTGAAAATATCTTGACAATTATAGAAAGAATCACAAAATAAATGTCCAACTGCTTCAATAGTAACTGAAAACAAAAAACTTTAATTCAAATCAATGTTTTGTCCATTAAGTATCAAAATTGGATCTAAAGCTCGTTTAAAGGCAAATATTTTAACTGCTAAAATAGGCACGATGACCACCTCCCACCGTCGTAAATCACTAAAAATTTATTACTATGGAAGATGTTTTGCTTGCAAACATTTGCTTCTTATAGAAAAAAATAAAATTATTTATAATTTGTTGTTGCGATTAAGGCAAATTATAGCATATTCGTTAAGTTTGCATCATCTGCAAATTTTGCCAAAGCAATTTCCTCTATTGATTTCACTTTAATTTGTATGTCTATACATGTGTTTATGCCTTAAAAAATCGTTTAAAAGGCAAATAATCAAGATCGATTTATTTTTTATGTTGTTTTTTAGTCTTTTAATGGGCGCACAGTGGTACATTTTATGAGTTGGCGGTAAAAATTCAATAACTTTTAATTGGATCGGAATTTTTTATAAATTCTTTTTATTTTTGTTCGATAAAAGACATCTTAAGCTTTAATTGAATGTATTAACTTTAAAATCGTGTCTTATTAAAGTAAAGCTATAAATGTTTGAAAAACGATTTTTAAAAAGATATACATTATCGGTATTAAAAACGAAATTATTTTGAAAATGTAGCGATTTTTCATTGTATTTTATAAATAGTAACGTTAACTGAACTAAACAATTTGCTACTAAATGAAGCCATCTTTCTGGTTCAATTTTATTTCGACCTTTTGTACTCCTTTTCAATGGACCTCTTATAATACGGGTTTGAATTCCATAAATTATCTAGATCTATTAATGTTGACATATTTTACCAAATATATTTTATTGTAATACTTAACGCAATCCATGTACATTTAGTTATAGGCCTTTGCAAGTTCTAATTCGAAAAATAGCCCTAGTGATCATAACTCACAAACAAATGTAAGTTCTGATATTGAATACGATAGATTTCAATATCATTGTTATTATACGAACAGTACTATACATTTGTAAATATGAATCCATAATAAATATGTAGGAGATCCATACCGGAAAAAACCTTTTTCACATATTTTTAGAAAACCTTTTTATAAATTTTTAATGTTTATTGTGCTATTTTATTTAATTATCTCAGTAAAAATTCTACATATGTTTGCTGTTCATCTTCAAGACGCTGCTCGGCTTCTTTATCTAATTGCATAAGGATAGAATTCCATTTTTTATCGTAAAATAGTAAAGAGGTCTTCATTGGTATTATATCCAGATATTTTTCTTGTGTTGTGCTTGCGAAAAAAACCTATAAACCTTGTTTATTTTTTCTTGTACTTAGTCAAAAAGGCAACATATTGTGTCGAATAATGTATTCTTCATAATATCGTACTTTATGTACTATCGATGGAATGTAATTTCAATCATATTTTTCATTTGGCATACTGGCCAATTTTCTTAAGTCAACTTTTTATTGCATGATGATTTTATAGCGTTGTATTAATTTCAAATCTACTCCTGTAATAGATACATTAGTTTCAGTATCAGACAAAAATTTTCTTGCTGTATTGCCATCGTTTGTGTTTCCTTCTCCTTGATCCTATTGATCCCTGGATCAATAAATTTAGTTATAAATACTGTACTGTTTTCATTTCTCTCCGACTCTGTTACGAGTTTTTGAAGTTGCAACTAGGAGTGACTGGAGGATATACGTATCTAAAGGCCGTATAGGGCGAGGATGGTGCTACATTTTATCTACCGAGGTATGATCCACCATCTGGTTGTGGCTTACACAGCTAGGTATATAACGTGATAAGATTTACATCTGCGCCTGGCCATAAGCCGTAGTTAGATGGTGGTCAAACCACTGGGAATGAAAAGCAACGTCATTCACGCCCTCGGAAGCCGAGGACTAATTCTAGCAACAGGTCATTCCTAGATTCAATTTCAGCGGTTGCATAGCAGGGTTGCAGACCACTACTCCTTGCTGAAGAGCTGGAGACTATCCAACTCCTGGTCCAGAACGCATGAAGCTTAATATAATTAAGAATACAACGGCATTCATACTCACTGGACCTGGACAATTTATTGTGTTCATTTGAATGATGCGACAGACTTAAACGAGGGTCTCGAAACATACAGCCACCACCTACTTCAATAATCAGTCAGAGAACAGCTAAAAGGGTAAAAAGAAAATTAGTGGGACTCTGGGGGCTTTACTGATTCCCGTGGAAATATAGTGAATTTTCCAGTTGGCTCCTTTTGGATGGCTGTGTAATCCATAAAGACTTTTAAATGTGCCCTCGGGGGCAGAGCTGGGTACAGACGTAAATCTTATCACGCACATCGTTGTAGTGTCGCAAACATAAATTGAAAAGTTAACACATTATAAAAACCTAAAGTACGTGCTGTAACATAGTATAGTGCCTAACAAAATATAGTCATAATAGAAGTTTTTCGTAAAGAAAAATTTGCGTTCCACTTAACATCGGGATTGGGATTTATTTTAGACCTTTATTACAATACCTACATCATGAATTTGAGCAATGTAAAGTTAACATGTTTTCAAATATTTTCAATATGCTGTACTGAAAATAAAATTCTTCAAAAATATGCAAAATTAAAGAAACTCTACCCTCTTGATGTTGAAAATTCCAAAAAATATTGAATTTCAGTTTCTCCTGAACAAACGCTTTTGGTGCCCCCTTTTCGAAAGGCAGTAATTAATATTTAAACTTACATTAAAAAAAAAAAACAAAAATTAAATCGATGACACAAAAAAAAATTTCTTTTTGAAGAGTTTTGACCGCCTTCTTGTGATAAGTACCACTGTGCGGCATACTCTTTCTTTATAATAATTTCGTTTATTACTTTTGTACATAAAGCTCATTTTCCTTCTTTTTGTTGGCAATTTTTTATGCTTTTGGTTTATATTTTTTATACGTTTTTGTCTTCTACATTAAGTTGATTTATGCTGGTTATTGAAGTCATAACTTAACAATAATGTATTAGTTTGATAACATCTTTTGGCTGTCGTAAAATAACCAATTTTTCGCTAACCATATTTTTTTCTTTTACTTTAGTTACTTTTGTTTCCTTTTTCCTGGCGCAATATTCTTAAAATGTACTACAACTTCCCTTTATATGTATTTAGTTGTAAGTATATATGTTTGTGGGGGTTTGCTCGTTTGATTTTATTTTTGTTGTAAAGACTTAATAAATGTTATTCGTGTTGTCCCCGTGAAAAAAAAAATTTTTTTTTGTTAGTTATTATTGAGTTTTCTTTTACTTTTTCTATTACTTTTAGTTTGGGACTATAACGAATTATATACAATTATTCTCACTTTATTTTTTCTTATTATCATCACAAAAAGCATTTAGAATTTTTGCTTTTAATAACATTTTATTTTAATAATTAAATTATCATGGATTTATCACTTGGCAAGCAAAGCCGACCAAGAGTGAATTGTGGTTAATTAAATTTCAATAACATTCAACTTGTATATAGCATAATAATAAATTGTGGTTAATTTAGTTTCAATGCTATTTAAATTTTAATTTTTTATTTAAAACTTTATTCATACAAACTTCATTCATACTGTACAAATTCTTTAGCAACTGCAACTCTAACTTTGTTGTTGATATTTCTTAGAGTTCACAATGAATTTAGCTATAGAAGGAATAATGTCACACAAAAAGTAATGCCCTTAAAATTAAACGAAAACTTCAAACTTTAAACTAGTTGAGATTTTCATTTTTTTATAATTTTAAAATTTATTTTTCAAGCATTATAAAATAAAAGAAATTAATAAATTTAATAGAAAATAAAAAAGAAATAAAAAAAAATTATTTTTATTTTAAATTTATTATATTATATATTTTATATATTCATAATAAATATATTCTTTTACAATAAAAATATAAAAAAAAAACTTAAAGATTAATATAAAAGAAATAAAAGTTGTAGACTAAAGACTAATACTTATTTCACATAGAAAGATATTATTGGATTCACAATCTTAATAATAATATTAATTTTATTAGTTTTAGCTACTAGGTGATCCTGATAATTCTATCCCAGCCAATCCTTTAGCTACTCAAGTTCATATTTACCGAGGATAAAATTTTTTATTTGCTTATGCAATTTTAGGTTGAATTCCTGAGTACTGACAGATTAATTTAGTTTAGTTGCGATTTTTTAAATTTATATTCAGAAAAAATTTGTTCTCTTCAAAAACCGTATTTGAAAATATGCAAACAAAAACATACTATTTAAGTATTTTTTTAAATTTATGAAAATAATCCGTAGTCGATAAAAAATACATAAAATCACTAGAATTAAAATAACGAATATATCATTTCCTTTTAACAATAACTAAATAAATTAAAAATGACAATCAGCACCCTACTTGACTACAAAACGCAACGTCAAAATTGGATTTTCCTATTGTTAGGTGTTAAAATTACGTTAGTTAGGTTGGCTTCATACATTTTGCAAGAGTATATAACAAAGCCCCTGGGGAAGGCAAATTTTACAATATTAATATCTTATATGTTTCGTAAAACAATATTTGTCTACGTCCTTTGTACCTAAGCGATCGCATTCACGCGAGTTAGATTTTCTATCTTTTAATTCAATAAAAAAAAATCTTTTTTTCTTTTGAACGACGGGCGCTCAACTTTTATTTATTTTCTTCTTAATTTAATTTGAGAATGTCTTAGTACACATGCTAATTCAAAACTGATATTCCTTATGAATATCCTGTCTTAAATATTAAATAAGTATTGATAAAGATTAGTTACTCGTCGCTATCAGTATGTTCACAATCTGTTTACTTATTATATTCTTATCATATATTATTTTATTTGTTTACATGAGAGATTGTTTTTATCTGTATGACCATCTTATGTTTACACTTATTTGATAAAGAAAACAATTATTCTTATGTAACCTAAGTATGATAATCTAATCTGCTTAAAATAAGTGTTAAGTTAATTCAATTCAAGGTTACGAGTATTTTCCTTAAAAGGGAAAAATTTAAGTTATAAATCTACATGCTCGTGTACCTTAACTCGCGCGGTATAACACGAAAGTTGTTAAAGTTGCTTCATACAAATACAAAATTTTTGTTACCTAATTCAATTGAATATTCCAGATCTATTGATACGATACTCGACAGATTTTACTGTGCCATAAAAACTGTAATAGATAATTCTCTCCCCAAATATACATAAAAAGAAAAATCTGGCCCACCGTGGAAGAGAAAACAAAGAATAAAAAGAACACACTTTTTAAGATATACAAAAATCCTTCGTTACTTACTCATTACGAAAACTATTCTATCTGCTGCGCTGATATTGTTCCATATTTATTTATATAGAATAAAATTAAGTTTTAAACGTAATTCCAAATCGTTTTATCAATTTGTAAATTCTAAAAGAAGATCGAGAGAATTTTCTTCAGTTATGTAATTAGCTAATTCTTAGTAACTTATTTGTTGATTTTTTTTACCTCAATATATCCTGAAGCTGGGCACTCGCACACTTGTGCATATCCATATTCACTGTTTACCAATTAATCAATTTCGTTTCCGCCTACTTGGGCTGGTGAGATTTTACGTGGTTTAAAATGTCTGAAGTTTTCGGTAAATAATAATTAATTATGCTAAAATATTATCAGCTTTATTGGCAGCTTTGTACAATAATTCCTTACAACATAGATATTTGGAGCCTTTTGGATCCTTAACTTTAAAGAGATTCGTATATTTTTTCACTTTTTAACTCTAGTAACTCTAGTAGGTAGTGTACTAGCTTACAATACGGGGGTTGTAGGTTCGATTCCCAACAAAGACCTTGGTCTTTATCACTACAAATAAAAATTCACTGTCGGTGGGCCTGCTCAGTGATGAAGGCACGGTACTTGACTAAATAGACATTGTTGCCTGAAGTGCTACTTTGAAAAAAAAAAAACAAGTCCGGCATTTAACATTGCAAGGTAATTGTAAGGCTGAGCATAAAAAAGCTATTCAAAAAACTTTTTTGAAATTATTTCTGCCATCATACATTTTCGGTTTTGTGGCCTTATCAACACGTTTTCAGTAAAAACTGTTTAACTATTATTAATACATTGCATCTTACTACAATAAATAGTCAGAGTTTTATTAAAGGTGAGCAAACTGAAGCTGTTTACATGGACGTTAGTAAAGCATTTGACGAAGGCAATCACAAATTTATTTTGCTTAAATTGTGCTTGCCTTAAATGGATTTCGTTATATCGGTTGATCGGAAACAATATGTCCTATATAAAAACAACACCTCGAGAGATACCTCAGTTTTATCTGCAGTACCAGACCAATTTTAATTTCGCTTTTTATTAATGATCACTCAAACGTTATCCAATTCTCCCACACTCTGATGTACGCAGATGATGTCAAAATTTTTTTCAGTTACGATAATCTATCGGATCAATCATTGCTTCAATTTGACTTGAATAGCTTTCAAAGTTGGTGCTATATAAACGTAACGAAAGTGAAATGCAAGTGTATTTGTTTTCCGAGAATAAAACTGTAAGATACTTATTACTTTTTAGGAAAACATTAGTTGCAATAGCTGGATAAGATTTGGGAATTTTGGTGGACACCGAATTAACTTTTATATTTCTAGAGGTATACTTGCGTTCATTAAATGGTGGGCTAAAGAGTTCACTACTCCATACATAACACAACAATTATACATATCATTTGTGACACCAGTTTTGGATTCAATAATATGGGACCTGCAATATAATGTGCGTAGTAACCATACTAACTAACTAGAAACTAATTAGAAACAGTTTCTAATTTTCTGCTTACGAAGTTTAACATGCTGTTTAATATTGTTTTATTTTATTGTACAAGTTATTGTATATAAAAATTAATATGCAAATACTCAATGAAATAATACTAAGCAATTTGTAAAATATAATATATTTAAATATACAACAATTATAGCTGTTGTATTAACAACAAACTGCTGCATGGTACTAAATAGGCAAGGAAATTAACAATATATTCATACAGTTGTAGCTGAAATTATTAAGGACATTCTCTACAATAAATATGTTGTTACGCTTATTCCTTTTAGTAAACGTTTTGTTATACAGAGTTCTTTTACTGAAAAATAATAAGACAGCATTTTATAGTTTTAAATTAAACGATTTATTCATTTTCAATGAACACAAAAAAAACACGATGGTAACTTTACCACTGTAACGCCTAAAAGATGCTTTATTATTTGTATGTCTTTACACAGCAACTCTATTACCAGCAAGTCATGCTTCTATATCTGTTTTAAGCGGTTCTCGCATATACAAGAATATTCTATTTTAAGATTAGGCAGCGCCTGCCTAGCTGCGTGTTTTGCTTTTGTTCTGTATAAGTTATTTTTGTTTTCTGTTGTTTATCTTATTTCGTAGAATTTCTGATAAGCACGTTATTGCTGTCTTATGTGTATAAGATTTTTGAGAAAAATACGGAGTTTACACAACAACGCACAATAGGTCATTTCGTTTACTTTTTTTAGTGATAATTATGAATTATTTATTTTTTGAAAAGTTAAACAAGTCCTTTTCGTAAGAATAGAAAATCAATAAAAACTGAAGTTCATAACTTTTATAAAAATTCCTTTAGAGCTTTTATAAAAAATTGGTAGGCTATAAGTTTACGATTTAATTATCTTCAGAAAAAAAAGAATTGGAAGCAGTTGTCATCAAAATAAGGGAATGAGCAAACTCCCGTTTAACTGGTGCTCTTATAATTTATCAAGTAATTTGTAATTTTTTACTACAACTTCTACATTTCTACGACTTAAATATAATTGAACAAATAAGAATTATATACTGTCAGGATATCTAAAAGTACAAAATCCAAAAGTAAAATAAGAAAAGTACCACTCATAGGACTGGGAAATTTGGTTATGGGGAGGAGGAAAGAGGTAGTAGTATTTATGAACATTCAATATAAACTTTCCTATATTCCGTAATGCGTCGATGCTCTAAAGAATTAATAGAGTTGGATATCCTACTGTCATCTTCTCAAAAGTAGGTCGAGTGATTTAAAACTAGACTTTGGAACATCGGCCTCATACATGTAAGTTGAATTCCATTTTTGGTGGAATATAGGTGGTAAAGTATTTGCTGCTAAATCTGCTATAAAGACTGATAACTAAATTAATATAAAATTAGTTTAAGTGTACCTCGATAGTATCATGATTTTAACAAGTATAACTTAACTTTTTGTAATTGCACTAGGCTGGGACTATTATTTTAGCAAAGTACAATTAACTAATTTTCCCTTTTGTTTTATATACTACAACTATATATTTAAATATTTAAAACTTTTATTCACAATAATTTTATATATCAATGAATAATATTATCAAAAACTAATACAACAATATTTTTAACAATATATTTGATATTCTAATTTTATCTTATAACTTTTAAAATATTAAAAATAAAAATCATAAATTTAAACTGTGACCTCAATCTCAAATAATAAATTTTATTCCTACAACATAGCACATCTAATGCAACTGAGTAAATTTTATAACAACTCGAATAAACTAAATAAAATTAAATTTTATAGATTTTTATTTATTTTGCAAAATTTTTATTGCAAATCTAATAAATAACAGTGTCCTGAGATTAAAAGTAAAAAAAGATGACAAAGAAATAAATAAGGCTCAACTATCAAACTTTAAGTTAAAATGATAGGAAACTATAAATCTAAGTTACTTATAGCATGATTTGCTATTTGCATTAAATTATAATAATGACGTAGACTTTTGCTGGTTTCAGACCTGACTTAATAGTTTCGAACAAAAATATTTAGTTTTTTTTGGAATTTTTTGTAAAATTGTTATTACCGAGCTTTTTTTTAATGTTAAATAAATAAAACGAAATTATGCCTTCACAATCCTGAACAAGAAGTTTGTTTTTCAATTGTAGCAACACCAACAACATGATTGTTTTGACATATGGATTTTTGACGTATTCGTAGCACGAAAATCGCATTAAATTAATTAAAATCCACTATGAAAATGGTTGTTCTGTTGTTGTGATATTTTTGGACAACATTAAGACTGTTATTAAGAAAAAAAATGTACGAACACCAGGGCCTCTTCGGCCAAGTCGTTCAACTGAAAACATCGCAGCTGTGACCAACGGTGTTGAAACAGATCCAATTTGTCAATTTCTCGACGCCAAATTTTGCATAAGGATTAAACTTTGAAGCCTTGAAAGGTTCACCTGGTGCAAAAATTGAAACCGTAGATTCGCTCAATTCATTCAGGAACAACCGGCTGGTTTTTCTGAAAAATTATTTTTTCAAACAAAGCTCGTTTCACTTGTCAGGGAATTTTCGGAAAAAATTATTTTTCCAAACAGGGTATGCCAACAAGTAAAAATGCGGCATTGGCGCTTCTGAAAATCCCAGAGCGATTATTAAGAAGCCTTTGCATGCTCAATATGTCACTGTTTCGTGCGCTATGTTGTCTAGAAACGTGATGGGTCGTTTTTTCGAAGATAAAGTTGGATCACGCTATTGCGAGATGCTAACAACTTAATTTTTGTCTACTTTTGACGATGTAGTTGTCATTGACATGTGGTTTCAACAGGATGGTACCACATGTCACACAGCCAATGAAATTATCAAAATTTCACGACAATCAGCAGTTAAGTGACTATCCAGATCGTGTGATTTTACATGACTGGATTACTTTTATGGGGCTAAGTTATGTGAGTCTATTTAAGAAATATAAGATACTTTATGTTCCAAATCGATATAAGGGCCTTTGGAGATATACTGTAAGGACACTATAACTATAGAGTATTATGTTAAAAGTGCTTGCTATTCAAAAGTTAAAATATTCACACTTGAGAGAGCCTATTAAAAGTGTTTATGGATTTATAATCGTAATCATAAAATTTTTTTTAAAATCATTTAAGAAATATTTGTTTAACAGATGGTTAAGATATTCGCTGAATTTATGTATCCCTATTTATCCGTCTACACATTGTTATGCTATAATTTATTGTAAATAATTGCATGTGGCTTGTATTGTCTAATTAATTATGCAACACTCGTTACAATATGGTCATACTTAAAACAATGTTATAACATATACCAATGTAAATATAAAGCACAAAATGGAACACACTGATTAATAAACTGAATAAATATATAAATAAAACAGAAATGCAATTGTACACTCAGAAAAATGTTGCAAAAAGATATCGCACATTTTTTAACTATTCCATAAATGTATTATATTCTATTTATGTTTTATATTCTATTGTAATGGTATAATTTGTTTGTAAGGATTGAAAATGCTTGAAACTGAACCATACTAAAAATAAAGGGGTTTTCAACAAGTAATTGCTTTTCTAAAACAAAATAAAACGACAAATTTATATTAAAATTATTAAAATTTTTATTGTATTACGAGGAGAAAAGTTCGGCAATTGTGATTGAAAACTGATATCTGGCAAATACCCACCACGACCATATTGACAGATGTTGATTCTATCATCAACATTTTTAATATCTTGTTGGCAAAGTGGCAATCCTGTTTCATTAATCACATCGCAAACTTTAAGTTTTAAGGCTAAAATCCAGTCGATTGACTCCGTATAGACTCTGTCCTTAATATAGTCCCACAAAAGATAATCCAGTAGTGTTAAATTACAGGACTGACTGGCCACTAAACTGCTGATTGTCGTGAAATTATGCGACCGGGAATTTGATTTGCAATAAATTTTTCGTTTCATTGGCTGTGTGGCATATGGCACCGTTCTGTTGAAACCACATGTCAGTGATATCCATATGGTGTTCGTCAATAACAGGGCAAAGTTGAGTTGTTACTTACCATCTCCATTACCATTACTGCATTTTCTGCCTTTCTTCGAATAAAAAAACCGCCAAATCACGCCGCCAAACCACATAGCGCACCATACAGTGACACCTTGAGCTAGCAAAGGCTTCTCAAGTAAAAATGATATTTGTCTAAAGAAATTATTTTTTCAGAAAAACCAAGCGATTGTTCCTGAATGAATTGTGGGAGTATAAGGCAATGTGACTGATCGATCTGCTTCAATTTCTGCACCAGTTGAATTTTGTAAGCTTTGAAAGTCAAAGCCTTACGCAAAATTCGCATGTGGTGGATTTAGATAACCCCAATTGTTGAAAAGGTCGAAGAATTGACAAATTTGGATCTGCTTTAACCGTTACCGAATTTCCAGCCTCATCGAACACCTCCAGGCAACGTAGCAAACCATTATCGCTCTAGCATTTTCAGAAGCACAAATACGGCAATTTTGCTTGTTGTCATATCCTGAGTAGTCAAAAGGGTCTTTGTCTGAAAACATGATTTTTGTTGTATGGCTTGAAAGTAAAATTCTTACCCAAAATTCGCCAAGTGAATAAACCCAGTTAATGAGAACGTCGAGGAATTAACAAAATTGTTTTCAGTTGAATACGCGCTGGTATTCGCATGTTTTGTATCGAGCCTGTCCAGTCAAATTTAACGACCAAATTCCTAATAGCGGTCTCTAAAATACGATTATGTTGTCCGAAAATATTACGAATTTTACGAAATATAACTTTAACAGAACCACCATGTTCATAATAGATTTTAATTACTTTAAAGCGATTTTCGTGCGAAATAGAATTCAATGTAACAATTGCCAATGCATCTACAACGAATACGTCAAAAAACTAAATGTCAAAACTATCATGTTGTTGGTGTTGCCACAATTGAAAAACAAATAATTTCTGGAAAAACTTGACAGTATTAAACTGGGTATAAATTCGCTGGCTACATTAAATTCGTACACATATAATAAAACTCGCAAGGTCTCTCTTTCTTCACACAATATATTTATTGAAAATTTTGCTTGTGATGCAAATTATCATTGAGATAATCAATGATTATAATCATTGTAAAATCTATTAAGTAGTTAATTGCCTGTACTTTTGAATTCTTTTCAAAATTTATCTTGCGATTTAACTAGAGTTGTTGGTGGAAGATATTCGTTCCTTTTTAAAAACTCTCGCGTATTTCTGCACAATCTCTCCGAAATTAAGCTGTAAAATATAATAATTTTTCAAGTTCTGGCAACTTTCTTCCCTTAACCACACTCTTTCACTCAGTCTCTTTATCAGCTCCAATTTATTGCGCACTTAGTGGTTTACAATGAGTACATTTTCATGTTTAACATGTAGATTTTCATGTTTAACAAATAATTAGTTGTTTGTTAATAAATTGTTAAAAACATAGCAGGAGTTGCGTTTTATTATATGGCTTGTGCGAAATGATAAATTAACAAAAATTGTTATTTATTATTAACGAAAAACAGTACATCGTATTAATAGATGAACGATTATGTACGTATATTTATAAAAAGGTGGAGAGAAGATTTATATAAAAAATACGATAACTATGGTAATAAATTAATAAATTAATTTTTTTGTATTTGCAATTAAGGATTATGTAAAAATGTTAATAGCTAAAATGTATAAAAATATAAATATGACAATGATAGTAGATTAATCGAGTGTATCTACACATTATATGGGTAAATTTAGTTATAGAAATGTGGAGAAGAGAAGCGAGTTAGTTTGTATAAGCTGAGGTTCATATACCAGCAAGGTTAACTTTTGCTGATTTGTAAAAATATTGTAATGCACCTACTTTTCAAGATATACTTTTATTAACTTTTATAATATCTAATAGAATGCCTTTAAAGAGAACTTTATATAACACATCAAACATTTCAAAATGCTCCTTATTTGTTTTTTGGCCCGTTTAGTCCCCTTTTTAAAGATTTATCTATGCCAATGGGCAACACTCATATTTGATCATATATATTTTTATGGACTAAGGAGCTGTCTTCTATAATACTGACCTTATTAAGATGCTAACTTGCTGGTTCATAATTGGCTTTAAATGTAATCCTTTTTATAACTAAAATGACTGAAGTACCCTAATTTGGACCCTATTTAATTACTCCTGAGCGCTTAAAATGCTAAAACTAAAAATTTAATCTCGGCAAATTTATACCAGCTACTTCATTCGGTTCAACCGCTTAGAAATAAAGATATCATCCGCCAAATATTTTGTTCTGTCTACTTTGAAGAAACAAATAGCTTATAAGTACATCAGATAATGGAACACTTCTACTTTAATATATATAATTTTTTTTGTTGGCAGAACGTTAGTACTTACACTATCTGCATGAGGATGCACGAATGGTAAGAGATGAACATGCCAATTTTGATTCGAAAGACAGAATTTCTTCTTAAATAAAGTATATTTCTTTTAAAGATTTAAATATCAATTCAGGTACTTGGTGTAAAAATATTAATTTTCTTGAAGAGACAAACTGTTGCATTAAGTTGTCGTTTCTGTGTCTACCAGACCCATTTTGAGAAAGACCGTTTTATGTACTATACTCAAATTCCTTAGAAGCATTGTGAATTTAGAGGAAAGACTTCAGAAAGTGAAGATATTTAGGTCGTTAGTAGGCATGTAAAAGGAAGTAGGCTTAAACTAAAGGTCATTTTATATTATATTTAAACTAGCGTGCCCGTGACTGCTTTGCAAGTCTGCAGCGTTCTTTTTTGTGTGCGCCAAAAAATTCAATCATTCATGAAACTTAATCAGAAAGAACACAATTTTTTTGTTTTTCGTTTTTATGTTTTTTTTTTAATAATTTTATTTTTTTCACAATTGAATATTTTGTGTGCTTATATAATACGGCTTATTCTAATGCAATGCTTTTACATATACGACATTCTTCGATTGATTTTGGTTCGCGGTATAGAGAAACAAAGCAGTTGGTTTATTAACACGTGAACACGAAAAATAGGGATCATTGCAAAAGCAACACGTATAGGGAACTGAAGCCGTTTAAAATCAAACGGCAAATCTGAAGGAATCATTGTAATGCGTCGTATCAGCACATCCTCGCCCTTATATTTTCCTTTTAAATTTTTTGTTTCAATCACATTTTCATGACTTTTTTGACTACTAAACGTGTCCCATTGCAAAGTCGTGGCTGGCAGATATTTCTTAGCAAAATAATTGATACACCAACTTTCACTTGCAAGCGGTTGAGCGGCAGTCCAGGTAAATCAAGCGAATCTTAAAATAATTTACAACATCGTCTTGATTGGTAACAGATTCAACCGATTTTTTGGTAAAAATTTCCCCGGGAATGTCATTCAAAATTGTCATTAGTGTGACATCTGCATTTTTCGCAGCTAAGATAACTCTTTAACCCAACCAATCATGGTTTCTAAAATTTTGTGCAATACCGAGAAATACTTTTGTGACCAATTCTTGTTTTGATTTGCAAAGTGGCAAAAATTATCTGGAAGCGTAATCAATTTTGTGGTGGGGTTAATTGGAATTGCGCCATTCCGCATATCTGACAATTGTTTTGAAAAACGTTCGGCTGATCGATCATTTTGCAATTGAACACGCAAATTATACACACAAAATGCAGCAGAATATGAAAAACAAGAATTCTCTATTTGTTTGCACATCCACTTGCTATGAACGTGAGCATATTTCGGTTTGTATTGCCGTCGCATTCTGTGCAAGCACATACACATAGCAAGGTACAAACGAAAACACACATTTCATTTCATACAAAACATTCAGTCGAAGTATGCAATGACCCCTTTCAGACAGGCAAATTTTACTTTGCAAAGTTTTGATTTTATGTGAGAGCGAGGGAGAAAGCATGTTTGAGAGTACAGACTTTGATATACTCGCAAAGTTGCTTTGTTTTTCTTTCGTCGCTTATACACAGTTGTACTTATACACAGATTACATTACAGATTACATTGACTAAAACAAAATTTGTAAAAGAAAACTTTTTGTGTTTGAACACTAAAGAAAGTTTAAAAGAAAATTAAAAAAACTTTGTCAAAGTAAAATTTGCCTGTCTGAAAGAGGTCAATGAAAAAAAGATTTTGATTTTTTGAAAAATTTGTCTTGTTTCAAACAAGCACTGTGGATGAACTATTGTGCGTAAACGCATAAAACAAAGATATAAATTAGCGAACGGCCATTATGAAGGTACTGTGAAATTTGGTGGAAATTCGACGGCGCATCTCGTCAAACACTGGCAACCAACGGACACTTATTTTGGGCTTAATTTACATATAGATTTTCCCCCCGGGGGCACATTATAGTCTTTTTGGACCCTACTATTCTATTTAGATTTGTGTCTTGCGGGGTAAAAGGGAGCCCAGGCCCCTCAAAGGCTAGTAGGAGTCACCTGGACAATCCACATATTTCCACGGGAATCAGTAAGCTCGCAGAGTGCACTATTTGTACTTTTAAGGCAAAGATGTACTCTGTACTGATTATTGAGGTTGGCCCCTATATGGGGGTATCGTGGTGGTTGTGGTTTCGGACCCTCGTGAGAGTTTGTGGGTCGGATCATTCAAGTTAACACAATGAATGGTTCAGGTTCAGTGAGCATGAATGCTGTCGTGTTCTTGAGAAATAAGAGCTCCATGCGATCTGGACCAGGAGTTGGAAAGTCTCTAACTCCTCAGCAAGGAGAGAGGGCACGGCCTACTCCGGACTTTCTAAATTGCTACTAGGAGTGACTGGAGGATATACGTATTTCGGCCTTCTAGGGCGTAGTTGGTGTCCAATCAACTAAGTGGTTTGACCACCATCTGATTATGACCTCGCGGTCGGTGCAGATGTAAATCAAATCACGCATATATATAGATTTAGCTTTGGCTGGCATTTCAACATTAATAGGCAGATGCCGAACAACTTTGTGTAAATAGGGCCCACAACAAGATTGGAGTTAATCTCGATTTTTATAAATGAATTTTGCTCAGCTCACTTTTGTTTGTCGCACATGGAGTGATGGTAATCCTCAAGTTTATATTAAGACACCGTTATATGCAGAAAAGCTGACCGTTTAGTGTTTTTAATGAGTTTTTGGAATCATTGGTCCGTAGCTTTTTAAGAAGAATGCTGTTCAGAATGTTTTAGGCAATAGTGAAAGCTAATTAGTGATGATTACTGAGTTTTTAATTTACCAATTTAATTTTGATTTGGAGGAGCCATGTTTTCAATAAGACGGTGCAGCATCTCACACAGCTCGTGTCAAAATTGATTTATTAAAGTAAACGTCTGGTAACCTTGAAACTATAGGTTGGCCTCTAATAGTATGCAATTTGGCACCGCTTGACGGTTCTGTGGGGAAATATATTATTTGTCAAAATAGAAAAAGTATATTATTTGTCACTATCATTTAATAACGAGGCGAAGGCCGCCATTTATTTTTGCTTGATTAATAATAGAAATAAGAAGCTTAGCACTGTTTAAACAACTAAATCCGTTATTTTTAAATACATTTTAAAATCAAATTAGAATTATCTTCAATAGTCTTAGTGTAAGTGAATATCTATCTAATAAAGCCAAGCAATATTTAAGTTCTCGAAAATTAAGTTTTGAATAATTAGAAAGTATCCTCTAAATATACAGATTAAAGCGTTATGGACAAAACTAAATTTTAAACATTAGTAGAAATGCAGAAACCAGTAACAAAAAACAAACTTTTGCACATGTGTACATATAAGGTGGTTTTAATAGGGGTGCAGAAGTTTGGTGGGCACAACTTGTTTAACTGTCGGCCGATTTGACAGCTGTGAAGTGATTAATGTTTAGTATGGTTTGGAGTTTGGCAAAATGGTTATAGTGGATATACCTGATCCTGATTTTTAAGGGAATTTTATTTAGCAATGAAGCTCACTTTTGTTTAAATAGTTACGTCAATAAACAAAGGTGACATATTTGGAGCGGTGATAATCGTCAACAGTATGGTGAGACATCGTACATTAAAGTCAATGAAGACTGCTAAAGAGCCACGATTACTGACTTCTGTATTCATCGATTACCAACCATGATGTTAAGCAGCTGTGGTTTCAACATCTCACACATAACGTGCCACAATTGATGTAACGCCAAGCGACTATTCTCTTGAGATATGTCAAGTGAGTAATATAAACCGATAAGGCCGAAACGATTGATCACATTGAGGACAACATCCGCCGTGCTAGTTCCGATTAAGGTCAGAAAATTATGTTTCGAATAGAGTCAATTTCATTCTTATTTTATTTTACTCCATTTCAAGGTTCCATACCTCTATAAAAAATACCCTACATATGTTTTATTTTGATACATATAATATAAATAGAATATGACAACTAAGTTAGACAATTATTTTGTTGTTGTGGATAAATATTGTTAGTCTACATGTCATGGTTGTCACTTGTATTTGTGTTTTAATATACACATACGCAACATGTATCTATTTATATTTTTACAACAGTATACATTTTTTATTTATTTATTTTTTTATATCTTCTATTAAATACAACAACAGAAATGTAGCTGTCTTTCTAACTAACTGTTTTATTAGTATAAATGCTTTCGATTTATACATTTTTCTATATATGAATAAAAATACGATTGCCAGTGTAGAATGTCTGTGTTCAAATTCATTTCTATGTCGGTGCTGAGGTAAGTTCGAATAAGTACAATGGCTTGTTTTACTGTCATTTCTGGTTGCTGTTGTCTTTGCGTTGTACAATGTAACAATGAACGTCTGTTCTATTTGACTGGATGTTTGTCAAGTTAACTCTACTTGACAGCTGACATAAAAATCATTACAATTATAGAACAAGAACAACAACGCAACAACAACAATAATCGTAGCTGTAATAGCTCTAGGGGGAAAACTATATAAAAAATGCGAGTCATAGAAAATTTTGTAAAATTTAAGAATGTTTGTTTTGTTTCATAATGTACATACGTTTGTATGTCTGTTTCTTTTTTGCGAGGCAGAAATCATCGAGCGATCCTGGATTTCACATATCGCGAGATTTTAACATCCTAAAACAACCTCAGCCGGTCACTAGTTCCTAGTCCCTATAGTACTATAGCTTTGAAACGAACTTTGGTTTCTTCTTCGGAACCCCTTCTGCCATAAGTTTCAAAAGAACCTTAACATTATACGTATCTAGTGATAAAAAAAAATTGTATTATGATAACTACACATATGTTTCTTCCTAGTGCCTTTTGCTTTGCGCGCTCTAATCAGAAAGGTGAACAAACAGAAACACATGTGCGTGCCACTTAATTTTTTCATAAATAAGAGAACATTTGCTTAACAAAAGTATTGGTTTTCCAGCCGGCCAGTTTCCGCTTAGCTGCCGTTTACACCCATATTCAAGATTCTGTACCACGAAGAAACCTAGACTCAGTAGTTCCCGCATTTCGCTTAATTTTTCTAATTACAGTTCAATTGCATTATATGTATGTATGTATGTATGTATGTATGTAAGTATGTATTATATGTGTTATAACTGATGCAGCATTAAGAATCTACACTCTTATGTTGTTCAATTACAATACATAAATCCATGTCTAAGTCTCGGACACTTTCTCCTAATAGTTCCTGGGCCGCTTCACAATGATTATTTTAATGTAATTAAGTTAATTACAACAATTTCGTTGTGATAGTGATATCAATAGCCGGAACGTCTTTATGTGTTGAGGACCCACCGCTGATCCTGCAATGTGCCTTTTTGGTACAGGATTTTATCTTCTGGCCATCTTCTCCGTAACGAATAAAGGAGAATAAAGTCTTTTGGATTTTTTTCATCAAGTGACTATTTTCCGAAATTGTGAGCCCTGTTAAAACCTAATTGCCCTAATTCTTTCATAATACGGCATATTACCCATCCTGTACGTATTTTTTAATGCAACTTTAGCTATTTGGGTGCATCCAAAAGTCTTCCGTATTGATTTAATTGAAGTCATCTGCAGCGCTTTGAACTTTTCTGAGACATTACAGAGAGCTTGTATACTTCTCCCTTAGTAGTTACCGCAACGATAATGGTGGTGATCTGGAATTAATCGTAGTCCTACTGAATCGGGATTCTACACTTCCCAGCTTGTCTTCTCCGCTTTTCTTTGGTAGATATCCTGATTGCATTACCGAATCTCTCCCATTATGTGATAAGATTTACATCTGATCATTCCAGAGAAGGGCTGCAAACCACCACTCCTTGCTGAAGAGCTGGAGACCATCCAACATGCTTACTGGATCTAGGAACATTCCACCAGGTAGGTATTATTAAAGGTGAAATGATCCTGGCCCCATTAAAAAGTGACCTGTTCTGGGGCCGCGAAACTACAACCACCACGATACTCCCATATAGGGGCCAACCTCAATAATCAGCCAGAGAACAGCTGAATGTCTAAAGAGACAAATAGCGAAACTCTGCAAGCTCACTGATTCCCGTGGAAATAACGTGGAGTTTCCAGTTGTACCCCTGCTGACTTCAGGGGACTGGGTCGAGCGTTCTATAAATACCATAAATGTGCCCCCAGAGGTTGGGTTTTACATAACTTTATCTTTGTTTTCAATATTTTGTTTTCTTGTTATTTATTTACTACATGATTCCATTTGCTAAGGTCGCCGCCCCTTCATTTATTGGGTCGCTTACGAGTTGATAAAACGTCTCAATTTTGCTAGGAAATCCAAGAAGTTTTCAGGTTTCAAACTGTGCCTCTATTAAGCGTACCCTTTTGTTGAATAGCTAATTTGAGGGCCGCCCTGCTACAAGTATTCAGCAAATTGAAGTACCTTTTCAACATGCTCTCGAAATCTGTACAACTAGGGTCCCTGGGGTCATCACGATCGTTATCCTGGAATGGAAATATTGCAGCCGAACTCCTGACAACTAACATCTGTTTTAATATTCCGCTTCGTTCAACTCGTTGTTAGCAGTTCTTCCGAAATACTTAGTTACGAAAATTTTGTAAAGAATATGGTCCGGTAATATTGGACCCACAATATAATATGCATAGTAGCCATATGGAATCGGTTCAAAAACATTTTCTAATTTTCTGCTTACGAGGTTTAATATGGCAGTCTGGACTTCATCTTCCATCTTATCGTTGCAGGCTAAGATTAAACAGATTGCCAATGCTGAAGAGTCGTAGAACAATGATTAATGTATCTTATGCAATCAGTTTAAATAATGAAAAAAGTGCAGACGAATTCCTGATTTCTGGTAACTTCCACTGTCATTACGGTGAAAGATTTTAATACTCTAGATAGATTTATTTATTAGTCTTTATCATGTGTGGACAGCGTAATATAATTGTTTATTTAAAGGACAAGTTGCAGTCTTAAGTAAAATATGAATGTTATAGTCAAGGATTACATCTATAGACTAAATAAATAAATAAATTTTAAAGTTCGTGTTTCTTTTATTGCAAGTACCAGCATGTTTTTCAACAAGAAGTTAGTTTTCTTAAACAAAATACAACCAAAAATTTAGATTAGGATGATTCAAATTTGTATTGCACTGCGAAGACAAAAGTCCAGCTATTATGAACGAATGTGGTATTTGCCACCTTGCTCACGCTGACAAATGTTGATTTTTCATCAAAGTTTTTAATCACTTTTTGGCAAAATGGCAAAATGGTCGTATTTAGTTAATCACACCATGGATTTTGAATTTTAAAGCTTATGGACTCTGCCGTTAATATAGCGCCACAAAAAATAATCCAGTGGTGTTAAATCACATGATCTGTCTGGGCACTTAACGGCTGATTGTTGTGAAATTGTGCGATCGGGAAATTTAATTTGCAATAAATTCACCGTTTTGTTGGCTGTATGAAATGTGGTATCGTTCTGTTGAAACACATGACAGTGATATCCACGTCGTCAATAATAGGTCAAAATTGAGTTTTTAGCATTTCGCGGTAGCGTGATCCTCATCTTCGAAAAAAAACGGCCCAATCACGCCTCCACACCACATAGCGAACCATATAGTGATACGTTGAGCATGCGAAGATTATTCACAAATCGCTCTGGGACTTTCAGAAGCCTAAATGCGGCAAGTTGGCTTCTTGACATACCCTGACAAGTAAGTATGGGCTTCGTCTAAAAAAAAAATGATTTTTTCAGCAAAACTAGCGGGCTGTACCTGAAAGAAACGAGCGAATCTACGGCGATGTGATTGGTCGGTTGGCTTTAATTCCTGTATCAGTTGAACCTTGTAAGGCTTCAAAGTCAAATCTTTACGCAAAATTCTCTTTATGGTGCTGGATAACCCCAATAGTTGAGAACGTCAAAGAATTGACAACTTTTGATTTGCTTCAACACTGTGGCTCTCATCTGCGATGTTTTCAGTTGCATGATCCGGCCGAACACGTGCTGGTGTTGGTACATTTTGTATCAAGCCTATTGACGTAAATTTAATGACCAAATTGTTAATAGCCGTCTCAGAAGGACGATTGCATTGTCCGAAAATATGAAAAATTTTACGAAATGTAACTTTAACAGAATCGATATTTTTATAGTGTATTTTAATTATTTTAATGCGATTTTCATGCGAAATTGAAGTCACTGTAATAATTGCCAATGCATCTACTATGAATATGTCTAAAAACTAAATGTTGAAACTATCATGTTGTTTCCGCAATTAAATAACACATTTCTTGTTGAGAAACCCGATATTCCTAATTGCTTCTGTAGCTCTGCCTTGATTTGTTTGCAAGTTCTGTTGTGCTATTTCAATAAAACTGGAACTATTCGCTTCTTTACTTAGCAAATATGTGGATGCAACGAAATTCAAAAATTCTTTCTATTTATAAACCAGTTCCTTTTAAGTAACCCAAAATTAAAGATGTTTATTAGTGTGAGTCATATGTTTTGTTAAAAGAAAGGAAAGACCGATATAATTTTATTTTATGCAAAAAAAAAAATAGCGTTTTATATATTGTAAGGTGCTAAGCGTATTTTATTATATTCTATAATAATTGATTTTTTTATTCTGATCTATTAAACTTTACATTCATTATGACTCTATTCTTTTTCGAGAATTTTTAAACAATTTTTTTGTTATGCTTACAGTAGTGTTGGTTAAGAGAACAATTCGAACAAAAGTATGCAAAAGTTCTCAAGTGATTTGTCCATTGTCACGTGGTTAGCTCCCTTGGTATAAATTCTCTATAGATACGCAACCAAAAGTGAAATCCTTTACAACCATCATACGAAGCATGAAAGTATATTTAAACTAAACATTATCAACCACCCAGTGGGATGTAAAGACATTTCGTACTTCACTGACTTAAAGCTCTCAGGACTACAACAACAAAAGAAACAAAAAAGCAAAAAATAGGAGAACAAAATAGATATAAAAAAGCAAAAACTAGTAGACTAAAACCAAATTATTATCTTTCGTTCTAGAATATGTCACATAGCACAAGAACTATAGAACAGTGTGATAGACAAATAGATAGATATGTGTATGTATGTATATAAAATAAATAATACATACATTGTTGCTGTTGTTGTAATTGTGGAAGTTGAGGTTTTCATTGCTTTGTTGTTTGCAAAGTTTGCTACATTAAATACTAACTCCCTGAACTAATGTCTGTTTATTTCGTGCGGTTTCTTTTCCATTTACAATTTATGCAATAATTTTTCAAAACAGCTTTTTTTCTTTTGTCATTTTTGTTGTTGCAAAGGGACTATAACTGTTATAATAAATGAAGTTGTATGTGTATCATAGCTATAAAACTTTGGTTTCTTAATGGAGAGGTGTATGGTTTTATGTGTTAAAGTATTTATCACAGTGTAGTAGTAAAGTAACAAAACATACTTAATTATTTTGGTTGCTATTATTGTTGCTGTTAATATTGTTCCAGTTACGCTTGTAATTGGAAATTGTGTGCGTGAGTTTTATATTGTTTTTAATGGTTTATGTAACAGATTTCTTGTACTAATTTTCTGTTTTGTTATTTTCTATAGAAGGACGGAGCTCAGTGTGTATTGTAACCGTTATCAGTAATTTAAGAGATTATTTTAATTGTAAAGTGAATACAATAATAAGTATAATTTGGAGTTTAATATCGCTTGGAAGAAATTTCCATAGTACAACAACGCTGTAATTATATTAAAATTTTAGTATATGAATAACCGATGATAGAATTCATCTTCAGTCATACAGCTTGATAATAAACAACTTATTTTTTAAGTTTTTATAATAAACGCTTTGATCACAATACAACTGCAGTATAACATTTTATTGCTCCTAAAAAAAATTATAGTTTAATTAAAGCAATTGCCTACAACTTTAAAGAACTTAATATTATTACGAATTACTTGTTTATCGAATTGATTTAAAGTAACTTAATTTTTAAGTTATAATTTCTAACAAGTTACTTCCCATTTTATATTATGTATGTAGACTTTTAAATTTGGTTTTAAAATGAACCGACTTCTTTTTTTTAAGAGAAATAGCAGTTCAGGCAACAATGCCTATTTAGTCATAACCGTGCTACATTCTTTAGGAAGAGGATAGAGAAGAGATAAGACAGGTGGTGAAAGTAGAAGGATAGTTACATAGCCTTCAAGCTCTTTTTGTAGTGACAACAACCACCCCTAGATTGGTAGGCTAAGTACACTATCTACTAGCCTACCGGGGCCAATGTTATCGGAAATTAAGTGTCGTATAAGACAGCACAGCGGCCAGTGACTATGCCTTCATCACTGAGCAGCCTCATCGACGGTCAATTTGAATTTTCTTTTTTTTCTTTTTTTGTAGTGACAACAGCCAAGGTCTCTGTTGGGAATCGAACCCACAACCCACAGACTGGTAAGCTAGTACACTACTTACTAGCCTACAGGGGCACCTACGTGATACATAAAGTATACAACTATCGACTCATGTTAAATAATGGCACGTTTATAATATATCTTAACTAGGGTAATAATACATTAGACAACAGGCCCTCTGCGAAATAAATAGAAAAAATAGAGTAATATGCCAAAAGTATTCGTAAAACTTAGCAATATGTATTTTTATTGTATCGCGTAAAGTAACCACGGTTATCTATCTATCTATCGTAATGTGACTTGTTTATTTTTACAGCTCCAGCTCATTCTTATTTAGGCAGTTATTGTCTAAATTTCTAAATATTTATTTCATCCTGTTTTTTATTTTATCACCACTAGGATTGTGTTACTCAAAAGTTTTAATGTCACATGGTACTGGTTTTGATTTGACAGAAACTACTGACATAAAATTAAAATTTCATTTCATTGTTTTTGTTATTAAATATGCTAATGTTTTGTTTTTCAATAAGAAGTTTGTTTTCTAAAACAAAATGAAACAAAAAAATTTAGATTAAGATGATTCAGACAGATTTTGATTCTTTCATCAAAGTTTTTAATTACTTTTTGTCTTTTGGATTTTGAGCTTTAGGGCTGAAATCGATTCGATTGGCTCCATATAGACTCTGTCCTTAACATTGCTTTACAAAAAACCCAGTGATATCAAATGACACGTTTTGGATGGCCACTTAATTGTTGATTGTCGTGAAATTAGGTGATCGGGAATTTAAGTTTGCAATAAATTGGTCGTTTTATTAGCTGCATGACATATAGCACCATTCTGTTGAAACAATAGGCCAAAGTTACATTGTTAGCATCTGGCGAAAGCGTGATCCGTTACCGCATTTCCAGCCTCAGCTTCGACAAAATTGGCCAAATCACGCCTCCAGACCACATAGCGCACCATGCAGTGACATGTTGAGCATGCAGAGGCTTCTCAATAATTGCTCTAGGATTTCTAAAAGCTCAAATGCGGCAGTTGCGTGCTAACATACTCTGACAGGTGAAAAATGGCTTCATCTAAAGAAATGATTTTTTCAGAAAAACCAGCCGGTTGTCCTCTAAATGAATTGAGCGAATCTACGACGATAGTAGTGGTCGATCGGCTTTAACTCCTGCACCAGTTAAACCTTGTAAGGGTTCAAAGTCAGATCCTTACGCAAAATTCGCTATGTGGTTTTTTTCATAACCTCAATTGTTGAGAACCTCGAGAAATTGACAAATTTAGATCTGTTTAACAATGCGGCTCACGGCAGTGATGTTTTCAGTTGAACGAACCGGTCGAACACGCATTGGTGTTCGCACATTTCGCATCGAGCCTGTCGACTCAAAGATAAGGACCAAATTCTTTATAGCGATCGCAGAAGGACGATTAGATTGTCCGGAAATTTTATGAATATTACAAAATGTAACTTTAACAGAATCACCACTTACATAGTGGATTTTAATTATTTTAATGCGATTTTCGTGCAAAATTCATTTTAACAAGTGCCAATGCCAAAATATAATCTTGTTGGTGTTGCCACATTTTTCTTTTTTAATTATGGAAAATAAGTAAACCTCAAATTACCTTATGTATTTTGTATAAATTCTGGTTTGCTTTATCACATTGCGGACATTTGGATTATAATTTATTTTTCTTGATTCTGGATGCACACATACGATGGTGTCTGTGGTTGTGTCTTGTTTAAATTGAAATAAATGTTAGTGTAAATGCGTTGAAATTAAGAAAGTAAATGTCTCGCAAGGATCTAAATTGTCTATAAACAGCAAAACATATAAACATATAAATGTAACCCAAAACACACAGTTGTATAGAACTTAGCTTACGAAAACTCATACACAAAATTTCTGACAAGGAAAAAGAGACAAATAGAGAGATAGAAGGAGAATAACAAGAAATAACAAAAAATAAAAAGTATGGCAATTAGTAAAAACTTAAATTACAACGACAAAAACAAACCAAACGTGATGTTGAATACAAAGTTAATGTTTAGGGTGTAGTATTCATGATGAATGATATTGTATAATTTATATTTTTGGAACATTTTTCGTGTTTGTGTTGTGTATATCTGTTGTTTTTATATTTTTTATTTTATTTTTTTATATCTCCAATGATTTATTTTTAATTAGCTTGAATTTTTTCTCCTTTGGTTTAATTATTTGTCTGTATAATTTTGTTTTTTTTCTGTAGAAAATGACTTTAGCACTTTGTTCCCAAAGAGAGGTGTATGTGTTGTATAATTGTGTTGTAAGAAGGAAATAATTAGTTGTTTACAAAGTAAATGCAGATAAAAGTATTTAATATGCAATTAATTTTAAATGATAAAATGTTTGTTTTACAAAAAATATACTTTTTTAAGAACACTCCTATTATGATCGTACTTTGGTTACTTTCGTCAACATGATACAAAAATATAATTTGTTTTGTATTCTTACTTGGTATTAAATGATTTAATTAGAAATAAATAAATAAGAAAAGTATAAATGAAATTACACACGAAAGTTTGTTTGTTATTGGAGTTTTAAAGTTAAGGCCTGATTCCGTTGAAGTACTCTGTGGGGACCCTCTTAAAACTTCCTTTTCATTTTTTATACCATACTAGAAGTTTGATATATACCAGCTTTCATTAAAAGATGCAGTACTCAAAGCAGTTGCAGGATACATCACATATATATTATATACGCCTCTACATGCAGCCTCTTTCCTGTCATTAATAACATTATAGAAGTTAAGACTAATGAATGAATGCATGCGCAAAATTTTATTCCAGACGAGACTCTGATTGCAGAGCCATCTGTCATTAAGGGCGCTACCAAACTATTCAAATCGGTCAAGCCTTTTTTGAGGAGTTCACTGATAAACACACGTACAGTAGAATTATACATCGGTTTTTTTTTCAACAAGAAGTTTGTTTTTCAATTTTGGCAACACCAGTAATATATATAAATTTGTCATTAGTTTTTTGGCGTCTTCGTAGTAGATGCACTGGCAATTGTTAAAATGAACACGAGTTCCTGGGAAAATCACACTAAAATAATTAAAATCCACTATGAAAATAGTGGTTCTATTAAAGTTACATATCGTAAAACTCCTGCTATTTTCAGCTAACATAATCGTCTTTCTGAGACCGCTGTTAAGAATTTGGAAGTGGAATTTGAGTCGAAATGATTAGTACAAAACGTGCGAAAACCAATGCGTGTTTGACCGGCTCGGGCATCGCAGCCATGAGCCAACAATTGGGGTTATCCAAAAAAATGACTTGGCGAATATTGCGTAAGGATTTTACTTTGATCGACCATTCACATCGCCGTAGACTCACTGAATTCATTCAGGAACAACCGGCTGGTTTTTCTGAAAAAATTATTTATTAAGACGAAGACTATTTTCACTCGTCACTTTTGGGCTTCTGAAAAACCTCGAGCGTCACTATATGGTGCACTTCCCCCTGAGGGTACATGCTAGTATTTAGGGATTCTACAACCGCCATCTATACTTGTGTCTTGCGGTGTAAAAGGGAGCCCAGTCCCTTTCAAGGCTAGTAGGAGTCAACTGGACAATCCACTATATTTATAAGTTGTTAATTAAATGAAATATATAATGAAGGATTGATTCTGATTGAGGATCAATGCTTGACTATTGCAAACAAGCTACTGATTAAAGTAGGAATACTTGCGCCAAATCGATCGATGCACGATGCATTCAACCAAGAATTAAATCGAGAGCTGCAAACAATGTTGATACATTGCAGCAATTCGTTCGAAATAATGTGCCGTTGCTTAATTAACAGCAAAAACAAGTATACGAAACATTTATGCAAGTGGTGGACAATAATTCTGGTGGTCTATTCTTCCTGGAGAAACAGGGAAAACATTTGTCATTTCATTGATTTTGGCCACTATTCGATCAAGATATGATATAACTTTGGCGTTAGCATCATCTGGAATTGCGGCGACACTTCTAGATGGCGGTCGCACTACACATTCTGCGCTTAAGTTGCCATTCAATATAAATACAATTGATATTCCAACATGCAATATTTCCCGATCCAGTTCCCCCCGGGGGCACATGATAGTCTTTTAGGAGCCTACTATTCCATCTGTCCTGCGGGGTAAAAGAGAGCCCAGGCCCCTTAAAGGCTAGTAGGAGTCACCTGGACAATCCACTATATTTCCACGGGAATCAGCGGCCCACAGAGTTCCGCTAGTTGTCTCTTTAGGCATTTAGCTGTTCTCTGGCTGATTATTGAGGTAGGCCCTTCGGGAGTACCGTGGTGGCTGTGTGTTTCGAGGCCCTCATTTGAGTTTGTGGGTCGGATCATTCACAATGAACACAATAAATGGTCCAGGTCCAGTGAGTATGAATGCCATCGTTATTCTTAATGATATTAAGCTTCATGCGTTCTGGACCAGGAGTTGGATAGTCGCCTACTCCGGGCTTTCGGAATTGCAACTAGGAGTGACTGGAAGTTATACGTATCTGAAGGTCTTCGAGGGCGAGGATGGCGCTTCATACCATCCACGTGGTTCGACCATTATTTGATTATGGCTCACCGTCGGTGCAGATGTAAATCTTATCACATCATATGGTGCGCTATTTGGTCTGCATGCGTGATTTTGCCGTTTTGTTTTTTCGAAGATGAGGCTGGAAATGCGGTAACAGTTAATCGATCACGGTATCGCGCGATGCTAACAACTCAATTTTGATTAGGAGTAGGAAAATGAAAACTGCGTAATGGTAACTGAAAATGGGTAACGATATCGTTATATGATAGAAAACTTTTTTAACACCACAACTGCATGCTGTGGGTTTGAATTATATGTGGTATTAATAAGACGGTGTCATATTCCATAGAGCCAGGATTATAATCGAACTACTGCGGGACATCTTTCCACAACAAGTTATTTGAATAAATAGTGATATTGAGTGGCCTCTACGGTAGTGTGATTTGACTGCTCCAGACTTCTTTTTGTGTAAATATCTGAAGAGCAAGACTTATACAAACAAACCAGAAACGCTTGAGTAACTCATATAAAATATTCGCGATTAAAAAAATAATGAAATACCGCGTGAAATGTGTGTGAATGTAATGGAAAATATACTCAAAAGGGCTTGTTTTTGTAGGCCTAACAGAGGCGGACATTTAGCTGATATTGTATTCCATAAATATTTTTTTTTTAAAGAGAAGTAGCACTTCAGGCAACAATGCCTATTTAGTCAAATACCGTGCTACATTCTTTAGGAAAGGGATAGAGAAGAGATGAAACAGGTGGTGTAATTAGTCGGAAATTAACTGCCGTATAAAAACAGCACAGCGACCAGTGACTATACCTTCATCGTTGAGCAGCCCCACCGACAGTCAATATTTTTGTAGTGAAAAAAACCAAGGTCTTTGTTGGGAATCGAACCCACAACACCCCCATACTGACAAGCTAGTACACTACCTACTCGCCTATAGGGGCACCTGTGAAATATACTTTGATATAAATATCTATGACTTAGAATATTTCTTCTATAAAACAAAAAAATCTAATCTAAAATTCTATTTCCGACATTAAATAAAATATTTATCATTTTAGAATCCGTTCTCTTTCATTTAATTACAAATTATAAATAAACAAAGTGTATACCTTTCCGGCGGACACCCACTATAACCACAATAAATTTATCATTACATCACTTTTTTAAAAAAATTCAATTTTTTAAAACTCCGTTTAATTTGTTTTTAACGGGATTTTTTCTGTTAATATACAATATTAAGAGTTTTATTTCATTTTTAAATTTCTACAAAAATTAAATTTTAATAAACTAAAAGAAGTAGACGTATCGAACAACTAAATTCTGAAATAATTATTTCTTCTCGCACTATAAAATATAGTAAGTTGTTAAGATATATTTAACTCTTACTTTAAAATACAACTCAAGTATAATATAGAAAAGTATTAAAGTATATACAAGTATTTCTATTATTAAATACAGTAGACACAGTTGTCTTCTATTGAAAAAGATTGATTTTTATTTTTTGTGCAGTTTAACGTTCCCAACGTTCACTAATGACATTGAAAAATTGTGAAAATTTCTGAAAGTTTTTTCTAGTATTGTCTTGTTATTTTTGACAATATTCGTGAATGCTTTAATCAGTGAGTGTTTGGCTTAAATAAATGTTAGTGTTTTAACTGTATAACTTTTTCCATTATGTACAATAAAATATCGCACAGACACAATGACTCACTGCTCACTGTGTACTGCTTTAATTTTTCGCTTTTACTCTTTCTTTCTTTATATTAAATTTCGGTGTTATTTTTCATTTTTGTTTACTGCATTCTTTCTCTTTTTCATTATTCTTTTTCGTATATATCCAGCGATAAGCTGGATGATGTACAACCACAATGTATTTTATCCATTGCATTTATAGTAGCACTACCAGCAGCATTTCTTTGTATAATTATTCTTCTGCTGCATTTCCTTTTTCCTTGAAATTATTGTAAACATTAAATATTTTTAACATCATAAGATCTAGCGTTAAAAAAAATAGCAAAACATATTAATGTGTTTAAATTAATAAAAAAAGGAAAAAATCGACAAAAATGTTGGTGAAAGAATATTTTTTTATTTTTGTTAATATTTTGTTGTAATTTTTTATTTTTGCATTATTTGGAATTTATTTCTCAAGATTTTATGTTACGAGATATTCTTAAACAAATATATCTTAAGTTATGCATCATTTTGTATCTACTTAGCAAGTTGAATACGCAAGTAAATATATTTAGGAATGGGCACACTGATTGCAGAATGCTAATATAGCAAAAGGGGGGGTTGGTAAAATGAATTGCAAGTTCGTGTCACCTTAAAGTTTTATTTCATTCGTAATTAATTTTAAAAATATTGCAGAGATATTGTTTAAATGTTATTAAATGCCTTTAACATTCAAATGAAAAAATCTTCCATAAGAAGAATTATTACGCTCATTTATTAAGGAATAAGAAAATGAATTTAACAAAATTACTTTAAAATTAGCGATCAACTTATTATGCTTTGTAGTGCCTGAAAGAATTCATCATATCCATATTAGTTTCGAGATACTCAAAAATTGGTTATGACGTTAATATAATATAAAGTATTCAGAGGTACACTGACGAATGTTGAAACGCTGTTATTTTTTCCCGAATCCATGATCCTTTAAAGAGCATGATGTATGAAAGAAAGCAATTTTCTCCAGTATTTTATTCCAAGTCATGACAGCATGACGACATCCAGGTTCAATACGATACTTCTTGTAGAAACCACTAGAGACAACAAGATTTCGCGATTTATTAAGGTAATTCAATTGTCAGAGACAGTATCTTCAAGACAAGAAGGATATTGAAAACACTAACATAATTAATGGACATAAATATTTAAAATTACATAATTATAAGGAACATTGACTTTGTAAACGAAATGTGCATTTTTGCCTCCACTGTAGGTACACAAACCAGACTTACAATAATCCATAAAAATATCCGGATTATTTCTCGCCATTGTAATTGACAATGATAATATTTATATTTTTAATACTTTCTATTATGATAATTTGCAGTTTAAGTAAACTTTTTAAAATATAAAGTGGCCAAATTTGAAATTAATGAAACAATTAAATGTCAAAAATTGAATTGTCATCGTTTGGCATTTATTTAGTAAAACATAGAGAATTTTCTAGTAATCATGCTAAATCTTTTAAAACTTTCCACATAACATGATCTTAATGACTTTAAAGACACTAGTTAAGTCTTCTGGTACTTTTTGCCAACTAATAAATTGCTATAACACTAGTTACGATAAATAATTAATTACAAAATATAAAATCTTAGCCATCTGCAAACAATTTTTTACTATTTTTATGATTACTATGCACTATATTCCCCACAAGACCCTCCTTTTTTTCTTCTATTATTCATGAATCATCGACAGTATTTTTAAATATTTTAAATCTCTTTTAATCACAAAATCATATTAAAACTAAACAAAGCTTAGCGGCATGTTAAGTTATTTTAACTTCTTAAATTAATTTATTTCTTTTAACATTTTAACTATCGACATTTTTTGTTCTTTTATTTTAAAATATTTTCTGGAAGCTATTTTCATTAAGAAAAAGCATTCCAAATGCTGCTTATTTAGTTTATAAAAATCTCCTTGAAATGTTACAAAAACCATTCCAAATTGAATATTCAATAAAGACTAAATAAGACTAACTGAGTTAGTAAGATTGGAAAATATCAACAATTTCACAAGAAATTCTACTATTTTAAATTTAAAAGTGAGCATTTTCCTCAATTAAATCAGGCAGTTTTTTGGATACTTCAAAATGGTTTTTCTACTAGCGGTTGGTAAATGCTTTATTAAGTTTACTGCTTTAAAGAAACACTTGTTATGCTATGGTTGACTCTTTCAGAAGAAAGATGCTTACATTAGCCAGCATACCCCCCGGGGGCACATTTATCGGTCTTTATTGAATACTTGACTATCTAGACCTGTGCAACTGGGGGAAAAAGGGAGTCCAGTCCCTTGAAGGCAGCAGGGGTCAACTGGGAACTCCACGTTATTTCCACGGAAATCAGTAGCCCGCAGAGTTTCCGCTATTTGTCTCTTTAGGTATTTAGCTGTTTCTCTGACTGATTATTGAGGGAGTATCATGGTGGTTCGCGGCCCCATAACAGGCAGGTTAGTTTTATATGGTGGCCAGGTTCATTTCACCTTTGATGACACCTACATGGTGGAAAGTTCCTAGATCCAGTGAGCATGCTAGACATGTGTTCTGGACAGAAGTTGGATGGTCTTCAGCTCTTCAGCAAGGAGTGCTGGTTTGGAGCCCTGCTCTGGAATCACTAAAGTTGCAACTAGGAATGACCTGTTGCTAGAATTAGTCTTCGGCTTCTTAGGGCGCGAATGACGTTTATCTTAAAGTCATTCCAAGTGGTTTGACCACCATCTGATTAGGGCTAACTGCCAGATACAGATATAAATCAAATTACGCAATTAGCCAGCATGTTACTTTTTAATAATTTAACAAAATGAAACCCAAGTTTTTACTATTCTTTTGGTTTACTCCATTTTTGTTCTTTTTTTTATTGTTTATTTATTTCTTTTATGCTGTGGATAGATATACTTTATCTATTGACTTTAGAAGCCTGACACTTTAACACTAAATTACTCTTGGAACACCAACTATTAAAACTGCACTACGCTGCACGGTGGTTGGAAAACGTTTTTGTTTTGGAAATTATTTGGTAGCTCACGAAGCACTAAAGATATCGAAATGAAATTACACAGAGGTCCAGCAGAGGTGTTTCTGAGTAAAGTTACGGACCATCAGCCTCTACGATAAAGAGGACTTCTGGGTGTGCCCCAGTTGGGTACTTGGGAGATAACATTTTTTTGAAATGTCATTAAAAGTTTGTTACTCAAATATTAAGAGTTTTTAAAAATATCTACAAAAATTTGACATGTATAGGTTACCTCTTTTAGTTCGACATATAATTGGGTCTTAGCTTAGTATATTCTAAGATATTCGCCGTATTCTTGATAAAATTTATAATAAAGCAGTAGTAAGTTTGGTTCTGATAGCATGTTTCGCTAAAAAATCCCGCTGAATCGGGAAAATGTAAAAACTACCGCTTTTTTAGGACTTTCCCCGAAAAGAAGGTATGTTTTCTTGCTTACATAATTGAAACCTACCTCGCTACTAGTAAATTTTTTTGGACTATTTTAAAGACAACCTACAGCAAATACGAATAAAAGAAAAATTGTGTCAAAAATTCTAACGGTTCACCCTCCATCCTTAACCAAACTTAGCTAATTTTGAAACAAAATTTTTGAAGCACCACAAACATTCCTCGGAAGGCAAAGAGCCGATTAAAAAACAAAGTAAACTGGCTACTAAAGCTTTGGCGCTTGACTGCTTACCCCAAAAGTGATTTGACAATTCCTTTTTTAACAAAATTAGGGTAACTAAAAACAAAATAAATTTGGAAATTTTTATCCCGTTTAAGGAATTTAAGTGTTAAAATAAAAACAATTAAAACTTTATTTCATTATTTGGTTCAACGTTCCTTTGTATATGTTGCTTCAAAACTTTGTAAGAATATCTCGATCCGTGACAATTTAAATTCTATATTTTATTTTTTAAACCACCACTTTAACGTGAAATTTTGAGTTTTAAAGGTAAATGACATCTAAAAAATGCGACGCGTAAAAAAAGTTTAAAAAACTGTCAATCTAGAAGTCATAAGCTTTCTGCTGATATTACTTGCTTCTATAAACATTAAATACTTAAGTTGTAGGAGCTTCGCGAAACTCGCCTTCTAATGAAGATTTTTTCTTTTTCATAAGTAAAAATAAAAAATGCTTGGCTTCTAGGCACTGTATTTTCAATGGAGATTCGAAATAGTAGTCCTCTCTCCCCTTTATCACAAATCTCCTATACTCTTTTTCAACTTGTACACTTTTCATTCTAATTATGGTCCGTTTTTCTTTAATATACCAACGGGTATTCTCATATTTAGAAGTTTTTGCTAACTGCCACCGCCTTTGGCTGATTACGAAAAATCTAAGTTAAACTGTAAGAAAGATTGAAAATAATCCATATCTACAGTGTTCAAAATTTCGACTGGATTGTCTGTTTTAAATGAAAACAAAATATTGTTCCGTTTATTCCTTTTATTAAACTTTTTTTTTTTGTAAAATTCTTTTATTGTAAAATAATAACACAACACCTTTGAGTTTTACATTAAATTAGACGTTTATTTACTTTCAATACACACAAAATAAACACGATGGTAACTTCACCACTGTAACACCTAAAATGTTTTAGTTTGTTGTTGTATGTATTCAACGATTCATATGTGACTTTTTCGTTGCCAAAATCATGTTTAAAAGTAATAAAGAATTTTGAAAATATTAAAAAGCATTTAAAAGAAGACTCCTCAAGCTTTAATATAAACAATTGTAATTTAGCCTCGCACTGTGCACAGTGTCGGTTTTTGACAGTTTTCGTAATAAACGTCATAAGTTTTGAAGTAATAAAAATATGATAAAAATGTATCAAGCGTTTGAACGATAAGCTCTTCGCTTAAAAATAGTCCATAGCCGCCAACATATTAAACAGGTCCTTATTCTGTCGACTGCATGAAATCTTGCAAGTATTCGTGTATCAAAAATATTTCTAGTCTTTGTTTTTGCATTGCTGGGCTTCTTCTGATAGCTCTCCAATCGGTAAGCATTGATATTAAATTAAAATTTTATCATGAATCAAAATCTTATGTATCGTAGGAGTAAGTTTCTTCTCAGGGTGCACTTAAACCAAAAGTTGAGCAGTTTTTGATGCACGATCATTAAACTAGAGGCCGTTTACCATTTCTCGGGTTATTACCTCATCATTTTAATTTTTCTTCGATGTTTTTAAGAGTTGTTATTCGTGCTTGGATACGAGTGTGTTTCCCTTTTTGTTCTGTGTTAGTTTTTTTTTGTTTTCTGTTGTTTAACTTATTTCGTGGAATTTCTTAAGAGCAGGTTGTTGTCGTCTTTTGTGTATAAGATTTCTTTCAGAATAGGTTATTTCGTTTATTTTTTTCTGATAATTATTTCCTTCTAACACTGGAAGCAACGTACGGCAATTCTATTATAAATGTTATACGCAATTAGTTATTTGTCTTTGTTAAAGAAATTAATAATTTTATGTTTATGAGGATAAAATTTCTTAGAATTTTTTCTTCGAAATTTTTTGCAATCACACTTATATTTATAGATTTAAAGTTTTAATTTATTAAATTATTTAAAAAAAAAAATTTATACTTTTTACGTATTGTTTTATGGGTCAAATAACCAACATATAAATTATCATATTGTTCTTTTTAATACTAAAATACGCCTCTTTTATGTTTAAGATATAAAACATTTAAAACAACAACCTACAACAGATTGTTTTCCATATTTATTTTGTTCATTTCTTTTTTGTGTGCGGCAAATGAACAAAAAATGAATCAGAGTAAATGTAAATTGTTGTGCTATTGAATTATAAAAACAAGAAAATAAATTATTTTAGACCTGTTTTCTAGTCTTCCATAATACATCACTGCAGTATGTAAATCGATTTTGTGGGTAGAAGTTTAATCTACCATGAAATAAAATCATTTCGCTTCAATTTATTCAAGGGGTCAACTTAAAAAAAAAACAACAATAACAAAATCTTAAACGTAAAGAACGAAACCAACATATAGAAGCAATTTTCCATTTAAACGAAACTATTTTTTATTTTTTTCGATTTTATATTTTTGATTTTTTCAACTTATATAATCCATCTTTAATGCTGTTGATATTCCTTATATCTTTACTGTTTTTCACATAATATGTAGAATATCTTTTTAATATAATACATATACTTTATTTAAGACTCAATTTGGCGTAATATTGAAAAAAATCAATATCGTCTGGAAAATTCTGAAAAAAAAACAGTAAAGTGTTTTTCAACAAAAGGTTTGTTTCCTAAAACAAAATAAAATTTAGATTAAGATGATATAAATTTTTATTGTATTACGGAGAGAATATTTCGGCAATTATGAATGAAAAATGATATCAGGCAAATGTCCATCATGACCGCGCTGTCAGATTTTTTTTTAATCACATTTTGGCAAATTGGCGGTCCTATTTCATTTTGGGGCAGAAATCGATTCGCTTGGCTCCGTATAGGCGCTGACCTTAGCATAGCACCACAAAAAATAATCTAGTGGCAAATCTGGCTGGCCACTTAAACGCTGGTTGTCGTGAAGTTATGCGATTGGGAAATTTGGTTTGCGATAAATTGATAATTTCATTGGCTGTGTGACATGTGTCATCGTCCTGTTGAATCCACGTCGCTGGAATTCATGTATTAACATCTCGCGATATCGTGATCCATTGTCCGTTACCGCATTTCCAGCCTGACTATCGAAAAAAAAACAAACGGCCCAATAACGCAAAATACGGCACATGGTAGTTTCTGGATAACTCCAGTTGTTAAGAACGTCGATAAATTGACAAATTTGGATCTGTTTCAACACTGTAACTTGCGGCGGCAATGTTTTTATTTGAAAGTACCGGTCGAATACGCGTTGGTATTTACACATTTTGTATGGATCCTGCCAACTTAAATATAACCACCAAATTCGCAATAGAGGTCTTAGAAGGACGATTATGTTGTCTAAAAATATCACGAATTATACGCAATGTAACTTTAACAGAACCACCATTTTCATATTGGATTTTAATTATTTTAATGCAGTTTTCATGTGAAATTGAGTTTAATGTAACAACTGCCAAGGCTACGGATACGTCAAAAATTAACTGTCAAAACTATCAGGCTGTTGGTATTGCCACAATTGAAAAAGAAACTTCTTGTTGAAAAACCCGATACTAATATATAATTCATTAATTTGATTTTCAAGTCGTTAATTTAAAAACAAATATTATTTGCTTTGTAAAATTTAGTTAAAAGCTGTTTCTGGTAAAATTTGTATCATTCCTTGACATAACGAATTACCCAATAAAAAACTCCTTGCATTGAGCTGCTATTTTTTTATTCTTTTTTTATTTTTATATAAAAGTTTCAACATTTCACACGTTGTTTATATAAACATATTATTAAATAGTTTAACTATGAGTTTCATAATCCCATATTAAGTGCTAAAAAGCAAAAGTTCTATAACATTTCATTTTAAGCTTTATATAGTTTCATTAAAAATTTTCTTAACTCAGTTGTTAAGTTGCAATTCATGCACTCATGCGACTCATGCAATGCAACTTACAATTTTCTAAACTTTGTTTCTTAATTAAACTCAAAAAAAAAAGTTTGTTAAAGTGTTAATAAAAGTAAAATCTTGAAACAACGATATTCTCGATTTTGTATAATAAAAAAATATATAAATATTACACAATAATGATTTTAGTAACAAATCTAAATAGAAATAGCTGAATGTATAACGTTACTACATTCTGGCAAAAGAAAATGAAGAAAATAGTGACATTATAAACGAACAGGTAAACACGACCGCAGACACAATTGTGCCCCTAGATGCCCCTGTAGGCTAGTAGGTAGTGTACTAGCTTGTCAGTATGGGGGTTGTGGGTTCGATTCCCAACGAAGACCTTGGTTTTTTTCACTACAAAATTAAAAATTGGCTGTCGGTGGGACTGCTCAGCGATGAAGGCATAGTCACTGGTCGCTGTGATGTCTTTATACGGCAGTTAATTTCCGACTATCCTTCTACTTTCACCACCTGTGTATCTTCTCTATTCCTTTCCTAAAAGAAGGTAGCACGGTACTTGACTAAATAGGCATTGTTGCCTGAAGTGCTACTTCTCTTTAAAAAAAAAAAAGCCGGAAATATAGAAAATTATTTCGAAGGCGTTTGATAGAATGTGGCATGATGCACTTCTGTCAAAATTTTTGGCTTTTGGTGTGGGTGATAACTTTTTTAAACTTATATCGAGTTATCTCAAGAACTCCTCTATACGAGTTGTTAAAGCTAGGATTTCATAAAGCCAGTTCAATAGTAATTCAGGGATGCCGCAGGGTTCCTTTCTTTCACCTACCCTATTTTTTAAATTTCCTTCTTTATCAAACTTTCAACTCTATATGCTCTTCGCAGACGATAGCACCATTTGTCATTCGCGTTCATTCAGTAATAGACCGAACCAGTTAGAAGTGGGTTCCAAAAGGCAAAACTTGGATAATACGCTCAGTAATGATCTCACAACAATCTTCGAATGGGGTCATTTTTATAAAGTCCATTTTAGTGCCCGTAAGACTCAATGTTGCATGCTTACGCATAGATTTGAGTTCGAACATGATGCTGTTTATATGGGCGATATTGTTTTAAAAAATCGGAAGCCATTAACTCCATCTCAAAATAGTTTTTTCATCGCGAAAATAAGCTTCGGAGAAATTTGTTCGTATGGCATAACGGGGAGGCATGGTTTATTCTCCCTTAAATTATTGCTGCATGCCCAATATCAACATATCAATACAAACGGTATTTATGTACAAAACCTTCCAATTATGTTTGTCTGTTTTTATGCATCTACTACTATGGGTGATATAGGTGTTACGGAATCGGAAGCTCTTGATGTTCTTGCGTTTAATTCGATTTTCGTTGAGAGCGCATCCATTTGTGGCTGATTGGCCAGTGAGTCGCACTACACATTACGTATTTTAGCAGAACAGTCCGTATGTAGAATAAACTCCCTTTACAGGTCTTTTCCGTCACTTTAAATGTAGCAAAATTCAAATTGAATGTCCACAAACAGAACGCCCTCTTTTCCTGCTGCTCACAACCTAATTTCCTAATTCTAGCACTATGTATTGCAATAGTAGGGGTCGTCGTCTTAGTGGTTGTCTGCAAGAGAAGAAAAATAAAGGAAAAAAAGCTATGACAACAGCATATTTATTAGATTTAACTTCATCTTAAAAATATCTTTAACAAGACCTCAAATTTTTATTTCTCAATCATAATTTATCAATTTCGTATAATTATTAAGAGTTTATTACTTTTTCGGTGGTTCAACTTATAAATTCTGTTTCAATAATTGAAGTAAAGATAGCTAATAGCAATTGACAGTTACTGAACTATTTTCATTAATTAAGGAAGTTACTTTTTTACTACTTGCAAAGACCTTTCACTATAATTTTCTTATTTTTAATGTTGCTTAACTGTTTTTGTTTGAAAACTGCATTAAGTTTTATATAAAATATTTTTCGTTTTTCATTATGTATCATATAAGTTTTATGCTTACTTCAGCTGATTTTGTTGTTGAGTCTGTAATGCCACTTTATTATTTTGGCAGCTTAGCAAGTTCATTAATTAAATTTTGTTTTTCTTACTCGAAATCTTTTTACTTGTCAGTAACTTAGGATATTTATATTTTTTTTTTATATTTAAGATTTATAATAGCAGATGGTAGAATGACAAAAAATATTTGCCAGATTTCGCAAGTTCTAAAATAACCTAAAACTTTGCAAAATAATAACAATTAAAAAATTAAAAAAAAAACGAAATGATTTATTAAAATATTGATGTCTTTAAAAGATTAGCTTTAATGAATAAATGAAAAACATATTTCTCTGTTTTCTGCTCAAAAATATTCTAAATGAACAATAATTGGGCGTTTGATACCTTTTACATAGTTATCGCTCATTTGTTTTATTATGCATTTTGACCATAACTTTCAAGAGGCAAACCTTCAAATGAGTGTCAAGAAAAAAAGGATTTTTTATAGTTTTTCGATAGTCTTACGCCTATTTTTGGGATAAAGAATACCTTGTACGATTCACCTCTGATCTCCAAAATAGAAAACATTTTTATAAAAATTCTTAATAAAATCAGGATTATATGGGCTCCATCGGACGTTAGAATACCATATAAGGAACAGGCCGATACCGCGGTTGCGCAAGCAAAATTTATGCCTTTACACTGTGTCCATACTTCTGAAAATAATGATATTATAAAAATAATTTTAAACTTCCATTCAAGCCGGAAGGACTTATAATGGTCCAACTACTAAATGACTAAACTGCCCTAGGAAAATTTCCAACATTATAGTTAGAAGGAGATTTGGCCACAGCGGCTTAACTTACCATTTCCAATATATTAACCGAGTGTCAAATTTCTCACAATATTAGAACGAAACTCTTCCAAGCTGTTTAAAAAATATTAACCATCAGAACATTGAAATTCTGCATTAATTTATATTAAAAATGTTATCTTCTTTACAAATTGTAAAAGAATTTTATCTTATTTTACGAAACGAAAGCCTTAATAGCTAGTTCTCTTAACGTATGTAGATAACTGTTTTAAAGAAGAAATATGACATAGAATTTTGAATACCCTCATCGTGCCTAAAGAGCCAAAATAATTTTTTTCATCAAAGTATAATTTTGATACTCCTAGTTATTAGTGTCCATAAAATTTATTATAATTTTAATTATAATGGGTGATAAGTCTTTTATTTATTAAAAAGAATTTTAAGAAAAAATACCTTTGTATACTTTAACACACATTAAGACGCTTAAGGTTTATGGTTTAGAAGTATAGAAGTTTGAGTTGAAATAAAAAAGATGATTTTTATAAATTGACATGAAGTTTAGTTTATTCGAAAGATCAATTTATGGCATCATAATTTAATTATAACTCTTGACATATGATCGCCACAGCAGTCTCGAACGAAGAGTAATCTAGAGGTCCTATTTTCGATGACCTTAACTAGCACTTTTGGACGTATGTATATCGGCAATAACGCGGTGAATGTTTTCATAAAAGACTTCAATTGTCATAGTCTGGTGGCTTTATATATCTCCACAGAAATAGTCTAGCGCCATTAAACGACATTGTAGCTCAGCTGACGGGTCCACAATGTAAAACTATACGGCTACCAAACGCATCCTTTAGGAAATCAATGGCGTCAAATAGGGTTGTTATTGACGCATTCATTCAAATAAAAGTAGGCTGCACCGCTAAACGAAATCCGATTATTAAAAATATCATAAACGGCAGCCATGTTTTGAGACCAATTTGTATAACTGAGAAGCATTTTTCAGGCGTCATATTATTCGTGTTGAAATGCTAAATCAACTTCAATTCTATATCTCTATATAAAAATAAACGTTTCGAAAACATGAGGTGAAAAATCTTGGCTCTTATAAATAGAAAAACAATATCTGTACATATTTTCTGTACGACCTAAAACGGCTATAACTTGTTAAATTAAATATTTATGTATCATGTATCATGTATTATGTTTAAGGCGGTTAAAATAGTAACGACTTATTAAAAACTCACTAGAACCATTTGCCGAATATATTATTGCTTACTTCCGTAACTCCGAGAACTTGATGATTCCATTAAAAATGAAAATATGTTTTCAATTTTGCTTCTTTATATATCATATACAACCCTTCATCAATGATGTAATGTACTTCATTACTTTTTCTTCTTCTGCCTTAATCGCTATAAATTTTATTAAGTTGCATTATGGCTTTCTATCGTGAATTGAAGAGTGTTAACACTTTTAACATAATATGCATTACAGTTCGCAAAATTCAATTTAAGTCATCTGTCAAGATGATTCACTAGAAAAATTTTCCTATGAAACTTCTCATACCCCGGTTAGCTGCCTTTAATTGATGCATATTCTGCATCACATTCTTCTTCCAGAAATAATAGCATTTTTTTGTAAAAAAAAAATCCCCTGATTTATCCAATCAACATATTTTTAAGGGAGTTAACAAGCCTGGAATCAATTAGCGCTATAAGTAGCTCTCTTCCCAAAACATGCGTAAAAACGTGATAATATCAATTCCTTTCGTATTTAAATTTTTCAGATTTGTTTATTATATTATATTAATTTAACCCCGCATAAAATGCCGGGTAACAGGCAATTTACCTACATAAATAGATACAACCCTAATGAAAAAACTACCTATGTCCAACACTATTAATACTAAAACTCGTAATATTAAAGACTGAGGCACATAGCATCCGTTATACTTTGACGCATTTCCTGAAATCAGAGTAATAACCGATGAGGTTAACACAATGAGTATTTGGTTGACGGTTAATAAATCAGCTGTTTTTGCTACATGTTTTTATACCAGAATTTTATTAAAGTACACATTTTCAACGGAAATTGACGATCATTTGGATTTTCTTTTTCTAGTAATGTTACTTTACGAAGCTTGAGAATTCCTTGATGTAATAGACGGAGGTCGAAGATTTTAGATGAGTCCGCTTTATTATAGCCGGATTTATTCGAAAAAGAAATAAATGATAGCTGTCAAAGTATTCACCGTACGTCAAAAATTAAGAATTTCTCAACTTTTGTACTTTGCGTTGACGGAGAACGTACTAATTGTGAAAACGCTCATAAGTAAACCTGTATTTTAACTCATTTGTTAGTTGAAAAAGGCGACGTATAACGTATTTCGTGATGAGATTTACATCTGCACCTAGCCGTAGGCCTTAATCAGATGGTAATCAAACCACTGGGAATGAAAAGCAACGTAATGCACGCCCTAGGAAGCCGAGGATTAATTCTAGCAACACATCTTTCCTAGTTGCAATTTCACCGGTTCCACAGCAGGGTTAAAAACCACTACTCCTTGCTGAAGAGCTGGAGACTATCCAACTCCTGGTCAATGACTAGCATGCTCACTGGATCCGAATCATTCACCCATTGGTGTTATTAAAGGCGAGATGATCCTGGCCACGAAAGTCAGTTTATGCTTGTGCCGCAAAACCACAACCACCACGATACTTCCCAAGAGCCAACCTCAATAATCAGTCAGAGAACAGCTAAAGGCCTAAAGAGACATATAGCGGAACTCTGGGGCTTACTGATTCCCGTGGAAATAACGTGGAGCTTCCAGTTGACTCCGTGCTTGCCTTTAGGGGACTTGGCTTCCTTTTACCTCCGCAAGACACAAGTCTAGATGGTTGTGTGATCCATAAAGACTTATAATGTGCCCCAGGGGGGGGGGGGGGGGGGTGAAGTTCGCTTTCTTAACTTCGGATTTTTTGTAGGCCGCTACCAGCAGCACAGGTGTAGATAGTCAAGTATTCTATAAAGACCGATTTTATATATAAAGATTGATTTTAGGTGCCACGCCGTTAACTCTCTAGTACCATTTAAAACGCAGATTAATAATGATGTCATCGCATCGAAAGCGCTCGGCAATTGATTGTACCAAACAAACAGTCAGTAAAGACGGTTTTCACTACAAGGTATAGCAATAGTTCTTTCGCAATGTTGTTAAAACATTTTAAAGCTATTTTAGCATTACTTTTTACAGCTTGTCAAATGTAAGAAAAATAGTGTAATTTTAATGATACTTCACTACATTTTCGATTTCTTAAAAATTTTTACATGGAAAACTAAATATTTAACATTTAAATGCTATGGGTGGTATAGTACTCTGAACTACAATTTACAACAACTTTACAATCTATTTAGTTTGTTTCTATTCTAAAGGCATCACTTTTTGCAATATTTATTAAAAATTTAAGCTTGATTTGCAGTTGCTGCTGTTCCATTAATTTCACTTTATGTTGTAAATATGTCGTATATACTTGAAAAAGCCCCAAAATTTATTTGCATAAAATATTTTCTTATAAATTTTTACACAAATCTTGTCATTTCTGTTGCATTTTTATTCACCACAAAATAAATAAATAAAAAACAAATAATAATAATAAATTAAATTGAAAAAAATTAGTTGCAAGGCCTAGTTGAAGGCTGGTAATAATCAATCGGCCTCAGCTGATTTTATTTATTTTATCGTTTACATCGTTCTCTTGTATCGGAGCAGTTTTTCATACATGCATCATGTCTTTGGAAAGTTTTTCCTCAAGCCCAACAACTAAATAGCAATGGAAAAAGATTTAAACAGTTTCTATTTAATTTTTGTTCTCAATATTAAAGCATTTTGACCAAATATGTATAGTCTATGTATTTGCCGTCTTAACCTAATTTATCAATAGCACCTTCCTGTATTCTAAATATAAGATCGTTTCTTGTTGGCGGATTTGAACATTAAAAAATACGTATACCCATTATGTGCAATTTACATTAATAATTTGTTTTATTTTTTTATGTGGAATTAAATTTTTAGTAAAGAAAAAAAATTTAGACTTTACTTTTAAAATTTTTAAAAAATAATAATTAAATTTATTTCTTTGGTTATAGTACAAATATATCAAAAAGTTTGTTTTTAATTGTGGCAATATTAATATGATAGTTTTGACATTTAGTATTTTGACGTATTGGTAGTAATAAATTCGTCTCAAAATTCGTCTCAATGATGTCTCTGAAATGTTCAATTGTTGAGAACGATGGTGAATTGATATTGATGGCGCTTCACGCACACTTTCTGCCACAGCAGCAATATTCTCGGCTGTACGCACTGTTTTTGGCTTTTCACGATTTGGTTTATCCATGAGGATGCCAGTTTCTATCACTTTTTTCACAAGATAACGAACATACTGACGGTGCTTCTCTTCTTCCAAAATCCGTACGCAATTTTCGCACACATTCTACAATATTACCATGATTTTCAAAGTAATGTCGCAATATTTTCCAGCATTGTTCAAGCGTATACACAACCATATTCGTTCAGCGGAAGGATAAAACTAATTATCTGTCAAATCAAACATGAGCTAAGTGTTACTACCATTCACGAAATAACCAGTAGTTGAAAAAAAACGTTAGATGGCGGACCCTTTAGATGCAATTGCACTTCTAACAATGAATACAATTACGCACGAAAACTGCATTAAAATATTTAAAGTCCACTATGAAGAAGGTGGTTCTGTTAAAATTACATTTCGGATAATATTATCGTCCTTCTAAGACTGCTATAGAGTTGGGTTATTAAACTTGAGTCGATAGGCTCGATACAAAATTTGCCAACACGAGCACGTGTTCGACCGGGTCATTCAACTGAAGACATCGCAGTCGTGAGCCACAGTGTTAAAGCATTTCAAAATTTGTCAATTTCTTGACGTTCTCAACAATTGGGGTTATCCAAAACCACCATATGGCGAATTTTGTGTAGGGATTTGACTTTGAAGTCTTACAAGGTTAACCTGGTGCAGCACTTGTAGCTGATCGACCATTCACTTTGCAGTAGATTCTTTGAATTCTTGCGGGAACAAGAGGCTGATTTTTCAGAAAAAATCACTTTTACAGACGGAGCCAATTTTTATTTGTCAGGGTATGCAATTTGGGCTCCTGAAAATTCTAGAGCGATTATTGAGAAGCCTTTGTATGCTGAACGGGCCACTGTATGGTGCGATATGTGTTCTAGAGGCGTAATTAGGCAGTTTTTTTTCGATGCTGAGGCTGGAAATGCTGTTACGGTAAATGAATCACGCTATCGTAGTATACTAACAACTCAATTTTGGTCTATTATTGACGATGTGGTTTCAACGGAAGGCTGCCACATGTCATACAGCTACTAAAACGATCAATTTATTTATTTGTCAAACTAAATTTCCCAAACGCATAATTTCACGACAGTCAGCAGTCAAGTGGCCAGCTAGATCGTATGATTTAACTTTACAGGACAATTTTTTGTGGGGCAATGTTAAGGACAGAGTCTATAGGGCACCAATCGAATCGACTTCTGTCTTAAAACTCAAACTCCGTGATGTGATTAAAGAAATAGGACCGCCATTTTTCCAAAAAGTGATTAAAAACTTGGTTGAAAAAATTAACATCTGCCAGCTTGCTCGTGGTGGACATTTGCCAGATATCATTTTTCATTCATAATTTCCGAACTTTTCTCTCTACAATACAATAAAAATTTGCATCATCTTTTTCTAAATTTTTTGTTTTATTTTGTTTTAGAAAACAAAATTCTTATTGTAAAACCCAGAATTTAAACTTGTTAAATTACACGCAACGCAACGCGTATTAATAGTTTATTCACAATAATCAGTATGATACGGATACTGGGATGAAAAGAACGCAAAATATTTATTACTAACCCAATGGTAAGGAGTAAATCAGAAAACTATATATTAAAATTTATAAAGCGAACAAAGAAGCAAGCTGCGGGTTATTTGTACACTTATGCACACCATATTGAACTTGAATATTATTTATATTCACACCTAATTTGATTAGTTTGTTAAATAGATAATGTTTATAGCTTGCACTGCCTATTTTGGATAGATGTCAGTTTATAACATAATTTTGGTTTCGTTTGAAAATAATATGGTTGCATGATATTAATAAGATAGTGCTACAATTATATAATACTCATTTTGATGGCGTTTTTGGTTGTGTACAGAGACGTTACATTGTTTGCGTTTGGGCAACTAGACTCCTACTGTTCTTTGGCGTTTCTAACAGTTAAGGAAAAAAAAAACAAGGCTATTTCCTTATTTGAACATGACAAAGTTCTAACTAACGTAAATAAAAATATTTTTAAATTTTACATTTCATTTTACATCTTTCTGCAGTCTCACTAGCGATAGTATTTTTTTTTTACTCGTAGATTTTAGAATTTTTATATTGTTGTTATATTGCTGCTGCAGCACATTGTAAGCAATTATTTATTATAGGTTGTTTATTTATTATTTAAAAATATTTCTATTTTTCTTTCTTGTACAGTACAGTATTGTCATATTGTTCAATTGAACTTAATATTTAATAATATTACAAAATGTTGTATGTATTTGTATTTTGTGCTTATATACCCATGCACCTACACTCTAACATATACATATAGGACAACTTATATCAGCTCGACAACAATTGATAAAAACTGAAAGGTTTATTTTTTATTTTTCTTAGTTCTACCTAACGAAAAATTGTAAAATCAATTGATCCAAATTGTTTCTTATGCCCAATAATCTTAAAAGGATGAAATTTCTATACGATAGTACAGTAAGCAAGAAAAGTTATAGTTGAGTTAAATAAGGTTTAGTAAACAGAGATTGCTCATTTTTATGTAAGTAATGTAACAAACAATTTGCAACGAACTAGAAAGGGTTCCTAGAAAGCTATACCTGAGATAAAGCAAATCGACGTGGAACTGAAAAATTTTCTTTTGGAATTGAATACTAACGCTATTAGCAACTACGTTATCATTCATAATGACACATGGCTGTGTATATAACAAATAATTAAATTTGATATGACAAGACAGGCAGCATGACATATGTTTTCTGAACTTTAAAATTTAACTTTTGATGTTAACCTAATAATACTTAGGGTCCGCCATATAACGTGTTTTTTTTTTCAACTAGTGCTTATTTCGTGAATGGTAACAACGTGTGATTAGATTTACATCTGCACCTGGCCATGAAGCCTTATTCAGATGGTGGATCAAACCACTGCATAATTTGGAACGTCATGCTCGTCCTAGGAAGCCGAAGCTATAATTCTATGCAACAGAACTTTTTAGTTGCAACTTCGATGATTCCAAAGCAGGGTGGCAAATCATCTCTCCTTGCTTATGTGTTGGAGACTTTCCAACTCCTGTCCAGAACACATGTCTAGCATGCTCACTGGATCTGGGAACATTTCACCAAGTAGGTGTTATTAAAGGTGAAATGAACCCGGCCACCATAGAACCATAGACTGATATGGGGCCGCGAAACCACAACCCCCACGATACTCCCATATAGGGGCCAACCTCAATAATCAGGCAGAGAACAGTTAAATGTCTAAAGAGACAAATAACGGAACTCTGCAGCTTACTGATTCCCGTGGAAATAAAGCGGAGTTTCCAGTTGTACCCCTGCTGACTTCAGGGGACTGGACTCCCTTTTTCCCCCAGTTGCACAGGTCTAAGTTGTTGCTATCTCCAAAGACCATATATATGTGCCCCCGGGGAGTCGTGAATGGTAACACTTAGCTCATGTTTGATTTGACAGATAATTAGTTTATACTTCTTCTGAACGAATATGGTTGTATATACGCTTGAACAATGCTTCGCTAAGTGGACCTATGATTGACTTACAGAAGATGCCGATTTTGCAAAAAAAATCATCCTTTCAGATGAAGCGGGTATGTAAACAAGCAAAATTGTCGCATTTGGGGCACAGAAAAACCGCACGCATACATTAAAAAGCCGACGCACCCAAAACGAGTCCCTGTTTGGTGCAGATTTTGGTCCAGAGGCATAATTAAGCCATTTTCAGGTGTGGCCGTTATAGCGTAGACAGACGACAGCGTTAATCCGGATTAAAAACTTGCTAATCCGGATTAAAATTTTACCGTGACAGACGTGAGTTTGTGGATTAAGCAAACAGCTGTTACTAATTTTTGTTTATATTTACATATATCGAGATCAAATGGATAGAAGGCAGAAAATAAGATTAACAGTTATGCTGTTCTTAAAAAATCATAATTTATATGAAAGAAAGCTGAAAATACTTTTCCTGAAACTACTTCAGAATATAAAAATTGTTGTAATCTGTACGTGTTGCAGCAAATTGGAGTCGCAGTTGGACACTCTGAATTAAGACAAAGGCAACTGTGGAAATAAGTAAGTTCAATATTATCTCATCATGGTGGATATAATTTATATGCTTTTTTCTTAAGAATCGCAGCAGCACTTTTTGGGAGTGGGACGTGCTTATGGTGGACACTTTCGTGTGAACAAAAGGGCTTTCCAGCAGTTATGTGGAAAAGTTCGAAATCTCGAGAAGGTAGACACAAATATGAGGCTTTGTATTTCAATCGAGAACAGGGTGGCAATGCCATTGTTCGCATTGGGACCAGCAGCTGAATATAGGACTGTTGGTAGTTTATTTGGTGTGGGACGTAGTACCATTGGCGAAATTGTTATAGATTTCTGCCACGCGATATTTAAAAATCTAGCTACTTATATTAATTCATATCCCGTACATCCACAAGAAATAAAACGCATTGTTGTTGTAACCAATTTATCAACAGCTGACTGATTGTTGACAGTGCTGCCAAATTGAAATAGCTAAATCCAGTATAAATTCTGTTTGATTTTGAGGATTAACTTAACTGGATTAGAGGAGATAATCCACGAGTTAATTCGAATTAAGGCTGTTAATCCGGATTAACGCTGTCGTCTGTCTACGCTATTACAGTCAATGGCGATCGTTATCGGGCCATGTTGAACGATTTTTTGTTCACAAAAATTGAAGAGGAGGATATTGGCATCATTTGGTTTCAACAGGACGGCGCTACGTGCCACACAGCCGAAGCTGTGTTGTTTTGTTTATAGCATTTAAAAAAAAAATGTTATGTGGCGGACCCTATAGTTGAAAGTTAAATGAAATGGCTACAAATCTTGTAAGCTTAAACAGGCACGCTGTATATGTATAAGGAATATAAAAGAATTACTCACTTCTCCAATCCTAGAGGCACAATTATAATCTACGTTATCTTTAATTATAAAAACATTAAAAATTAAAAAAAAATTTAAGGTGTAACTAAAAATTATATAATAAATATTTATATAAACAGCATTAATTGAGTCTATCGCTCAGTTAAAACTTAATACCCATAATAGGATGGATTTTCATTGCAGTAATAAATAATATAAGCAAGCTGCAAACTGTTATTTTTTGATTCATGAATCCTGTTGTTGTAATCCTAATTTAACCAATCTATTTCTGGCAGTCACATTTTCATGTTTCTTTCATTATAGCAATAAAACTATGCAGGGTTTAGTGAAGAGAAAATTCGAATTTTTGCTGCAGAAATTGGTGAAGAAACCTTCGATCATATTGAGAACATGAAACATTTGTACAAAAAGATTCTGTCTAAAATTTTGGTATACTCAAATGAAAAAAATGCCTTGAGTTTGGTCATCATTTTGCATTTTACTCTCTTCAATGTATGGTACTTACTTATTGTATGAGCAAGCGTAGTGGACGTTTTAATTTTTTTACTTTTGTGCAGCAAAACGAGTCACATTGGAAATTAGTGCTGTTAGAAATATTAAAATAATTTAAAATTTTTAAAGAATTTGATACTGTTGTCTTTCATTCTGTATCTGTATATATATGAGAGACACAAGTTGGGAGAATTTGTGAATAATTATATCAGTTAAGAGTTAAGCAAATGACGAGAAATGTTAACACTATTCTTTATATTTCAATAGAGAATAATATAAAGACTCACGTGCCAATATGAGAGTTTTAGATATAATCACCAAAAGTAAATTAAATATTTTGGTTTTTTAGAGCAAGTTAGCAGTTATTAATAGTGACTTGTTGTTCTTTGTCTACTTGTCGTTACATAATTCAGTAGCAATTTTACTCACTTAGGAATAATGTGAGACACTGCATATTATCTCAATGCACTCACTATTGAAGCAATAGAGCTGAACGTCGACTGCTGGTGATGAGCTTTTTCATCATCTGCTGTACGTACAACTAGCCTAGATAAGAGAATAATATCTCATTTAGATTCTATTTCATTTTTCGTAAATAGCGATGGCCTCTCGGAAAACCACGTGTCTTAAAATTTTGCTTACGACCTGAACTATATTCACACTTTGCCCACCATCATATTAAATTTTCAACTCAATAACTGCAAGAGCTTCTGATTCCCTAATATATGTTTATGACACCCATAAGTATAAATGAACTAGCATTATCGGTCCTATATAAAAGCAAAGGAACAAACGAATTCGTAGTGCTGCATGTTCTACCACATTACCACAATCATTAAATGTTATTCTATGTGATTACGAGTATGCTGCTATCATGTGCGACAGAACAATTGGAGCCACAAAATTCCAGAATTTTTCAATAACTTTGTTAAGATGAAATTTATCAGAAATCGTCTGTATCAGAGTACATTTCTATTTGATATTCAATAATATAATAACATAAAGAACTTTACAGCAAAAACAACTATTTTGCCTTATAATCTGCAAAAGCTTGTTTAACATATAAGACAACTCCACCATCGTATCAGCTTTTAAGTTTAAGTGAACCTATAATAAATTTTCAAGCATACTGTTATGTTATGGCATATTTATTTTCCTTCAAAGGATCTTCAGTGAAGTTCTAATAAAATATTTATATCATTATAGCCAGGTGTTTTATTACTTTTACCACATACTGTTTATGTTTTATTAATACTTTACAATTTTTATTTATCTCTGCATTTTTCGCTTGTTTTTTTGTTTTGGTTTTTGTATTTTTTTTTTTTTTTGTTTTGCAACTTTTTCAATTTATTTATAGGAATAAACTATAGCTTGTATGTATATTTGCACAAATTACAAGTATACCGTTCCTTATAGAAAAAACAAGAGAGCTAGAATGTGGGGCTTTTTACTGCTGTGTTGCTTTAAGGAATAAAGTCATAAATAAAATTGTTGCTTAATAATAAATCTACCATTTTTTTCTAGCAGCTTTCTATTTTTATTTTATTTTCTTTAATTTTTTTGTTTTTTTTTGGCTCACTACAGCATTTCTCTACAAATGGTTCACCCATTGTGTGGCAATATATATTTTTTATTATACTGCACAAACTATGTTTTAGCTTAAGTACGCTTTTCTCTATGTGCGTTGTTTTGTGCAGACAACAACATGAAATATTTTACTTAACAATTTTTTATAAAATATCATCTACATTTTAAGTTTCTTTATTTTTTCATATAATCTTTTTCTCATTCAGATGTATCTTGTTTTTATTGCAGATGGTGAAATACTTCGTGTTCTGGTTAATAGTTCTGCTCAAATTAAATGTGATGTTGGCTCAAGTTTACCAGATGATAAAGTACTTTTAGTTGTTTGGTATAAAAATAATTTACCCATATACAGGTAAATAACAAATAAAAAATTCTTTTTTAAAAAATATTTTAACAAAAAAAAATTTAAGTGAAAAATTATGATACAAAAGCATAATGCTTTTGAACTTATTACGATCTAAAATAATTGTATAAAATCATTTTAAAATGCTGCTTATTAAAATTCTTTTGTTAGTGTTTATTATATATGGTTTACAAAATAGAAAATACATTGTAAGCTATACTAAAACGTAAAGAACATTTGTTAGTAATCGGTATGGATATATACGAAGTAATATAAAAAATACATTATAAGGTTTTGTTATGGAAGTAACATGGATTTTCGGTTTTTTTTTTTTAATTTTTAAATTATTAATTGAACTATTTAAAAATATTATAAAATCAGACCGTGTCAAAATTTAGCTAAATTCAAAAATAAAAAGAACAAGCTGTTTAAATTACATGAAAAATCTTAATCATTTACTGATTACAAAAACTTTTCTTTCTACCGTGCTGGATATAATAAACAAAACTTTTCGTTGCACCATTATTATATAAAGGGAATGAAATTAAATTTAAATTTTTAATTTAATTCCAAATGAAATTAAACTTAAATTTTTAATTTAATTTAATTCCAAATGAAATTAAATTTAAATTTTTAATTTAATTTCCTTCAGCTACATATTTAGATAATTCTTAATTCTTAAGGAGATAATACTGCCATTAGTAACTTATTTGCCAATTTTTTGCGTACAACTTATTCCAAAGCTGAGTACTGCCACACGCGTGAATATTCATATCCACTAAAAACCCATCTTCAATTTCGTTTCCACCTAGTTCTACTGCTGAGGTTTTACGTGATTTAAAAAGTCTAAAATCTTTAGTAAATTATGGACCTGATCATGTTTCCAGCTTTATATTAATTAATTGTGTTGAAAGCTTATTCGCTCCATTGGCAGTTTTGTACAATAATTTCTTACAACACGGACATTTTTACTAAACTTTGGATAGAATCATATAATTTCACTTTCAAAATTTTGTGTCAAATCCGAAATTTTAAATTAAAGAGTATTTTCAAAGATAAGAATAATACTAAAGCTTTTCAAAAAATCTTTACTAGATTGTTTCATGTCCTCATTTTTGTAGCCTCATCAACTTGGTTTCCGTAAAAATTGCTTAACTATTGCCAAATGTAAGGTTTCGTCAAATGTAAGCAAACTGTTGCTGTCTATACGGACTTAAGTAAAGCAATAATCATAATCATAAACTTCTTTTTCCCTTTATATTAATGATCTCCCAATTCTCCAGTCTGATAAATTTTCTTCAGTTACTTTAATCTATCGGATCAATCATTGTTTCAATCTGACTTGAATATCTTTCAAAGTTGGTGCAAATATAAACGTAATGAAATTAAATCTACTCAAATGCAAGTGTATTTGTTTCTCACTATTTTTTAGAAAAACGTCTGTTGCAACTAGTAGATAACATCTTAGATTTAGAAATTGTGAGAACACCAAATTAGCTTGCATTGCTCTTAACCATATGATCGATAAAAAGGCTAGAGGTATACTGCGTTATATAAAAGAGAGCTAAAGATCTCTTTTATATAACTACAAAACAGTTTTGAGATTAATATTAGAATATGAAAACAATTTCTAATTTTATGCTTACGAGGTTTAACATGACATTCTGGAGTTGTTGTTGCTGAAGACTTCAATTAATCGGATTGCCAATGCTTAAAACTCACAGAACCATGTTTAATATGTCTTTTGCAATAAATTTAATTAATAGAAACATGTCAACCGAGTTCCTGATTTCTATTTGTTTCAATGTTCCGCTGCATATAACTCGACAACAGTTCTAATATTCTTATAGTTCAGGCGAAAAAACTATCCATACGCAAATCTAAGCCAAAGAATTTGTAAAGATTTTAGTAATTTATTATCATTAAAGTGTAATATAATTGTTTATTTGAATAGCTTATTGCAGTTTAAAATAAGAGGAAAAATACATATAGTCTACATTATAATCTATAAGGATTACATCTAAAGACTAAAGAAATAAATAAATAGATAGATCACTTTCTATGTCTATTTTCGATAACTTTTTTCCAACATTTGTTGCCAATATCGGCATTAAGCGGCGAATGTTCCACCTATTAGTCAATCATTTAGAGTTCATCGGCGTAGACCAACGATTTGACATATTCCTACAGAAAATAGCCTAGCGGCGTTAAATCGTACGATCTTGAAGACCAATTCACGGTTCCAAAACTTTAAACTTTGTGGTTACGAAGTGTTTCCATCCATAATTCACATCTGACACCACAGCTCATAATTGTTCAATTGATAAAAAAAAGAGTCAGTAATAATGGTTCTACAATGGTTACAGTTGACAAGCATTATGAGCCCATAACCCCCCAGCCATAAAGCACACCAACCGGTCAGATTTTCTGAATGTAATGGTATCTCAACATATACTTGAGGAGTCAATTCAAATAAAAGTGATTTTCATCGCTATGCAAAATTCGAAATCAACGACAATCTTGTTTAGGGCCCACTTTAAAAACTACTCCTTGCTAGGTAAATGCGTGACTTCACTTCTTGCACGAATTTAATTTTTTTAGCATGCAATCCAACATCTTCCCTGATGCCCCTGTAGGCTAGCAGGTAGTGTGCTAGCATATATGACTGAGGGTAGTAGGTTCGATTCCCAACAAAGACCTTGGTTTTTTTTTTCACTACAAATAAAAATTAACTGTCGGTGGGGCTGCTCAGTGATGAAGGCATAGTCGCTGGTCACTGACCTGTCTTATACGACAGTTAATTTCCGTAACTATCCTTCTACTTTCACCACCTATCACAACGCTTCTCTATTCCTTTCCTGAAGAATGTAGCACGGTATTTGACTAAATAAGCATTGTTGCCCGAAGTGCTACTTCTCTTAAAGAAAAAATAAGGTGAATAGATATGCGTGATAAGATATACGTCAGTACCTGTACAGTACAGTAGCCGACGGTGGATCAAACCACTGTGGGTGAGAGTTTTACATCCGCGCCTGACTATGTAGTCTTAATCACATGGTGGACAAACCACTATTGTATAATTAGGAACGTCATATATGCGTCCTAGATAGCCGAAGCCATAATTCTAAGCAACAGAACCACCTAGTTGCAACTTTAATGATTTCAGTGCAGGTCTGCAAACCATCACACCTTGCTAAAGAGTTGGAGACTTTCTAACTCCTGTCTAGAACACATGTAAAGCATAATCACTGGACTGGATCATTCACTTTGCGTATCATTATCAGTGAGATGATCCTGGCCACCATAATTTTCATTCTTTCCTTATGGGGCCGCAAAACCACAACCACCACGATGCTCTCATATAGGGGCCAACCTCAGTGATCAGCCAGGGAACTATTATAAGTCTAAAGAGACAAATAAGGAACTCTGCGGGTCACTGATCCCCGTGGAAATAAAGTGCAGTTTCCAGTTGACTCCCTGCCTGTCTTCAGGGGACTGGGCTCCCTTTTTCCCCCAGTTGCACAGTTCTAGATAGTCAAGTATTCTATAAAGACCGATAAATGTGCCCCCGGGGGGTACCAACGTGGGTGATATGTAACGTCACCCCTAGGAAGCCGTTGAATACGTATATCTTCTAGTCACTCCAAGTGGCAACTTCCAGAGCTTAGAACAGGCCGCCACTACCGCTCCTTGCTTAAGTGTCGGAGAATTTCTAACTCCTTGTTTAGAACACATGCAAGCATGTTAACTGGACCTGGGTCAATCACCCACTGTTAACGTCAAAAGTGAATGATCGAAACCACAACCACCACGATGTTCCCGAAGCGCCAACCTCAATAAGCAGTCAGCGAACAGCTAAAAAGCCAAGAAGCTGAGCGGTGAGGCATGCTGATTCTCGTGTAAATAACATGGAGTTGTCCAGTTGGCTCCTGCTAGCCTTTAGGGGACTGGATTCCTGTACACAGTGGTGGAAAGCTGAAATGCCAAACCAAACTAGACATAAATCACTTGACAGCTAACAAAATGACCGTCAGTTAATAAAGTGTTGCCAAAGTTTAAGTACGAATAGATGAAACATATCTAAACACAAAACACATTTATGTTTCTATAATAAAATCTGGCGCAGTTATATGAATAGTTGTTAGCATCTACTATAAGAAACACATAAATACATATTTGAAAGTTACAATTATAATGACCCGCCTTTAAGCTGAACCTTATGGAAATATATTAAAAGTTTATAGTTTTAATTTATAGTTTTAATCATTTGCAAAATAACTATTATTTTTTTACTTTTGTCTCACCATGAATAGTTGGGCAATATGGTGGCATTAAATAAAAAAATATTTGAAACTTATTACTAATTAATTTATGCTATAACTAAAATAAATATGTTCACAAATTAAAACTTTTTAAATGATTTTACTTTTTACTCTTATTATCATAATCAAAAAAAAATTCTTAAAAAAACGTATTTTTATAATTTATTATTTTCTCCCTTTTTCATATTTTTCACAAAAAATTCCAACACATACTTTTCAACTTACTGTCACAAAATTAAATTAGTTATGACACTCGTGGAGCACATGCGGGGACACCGTCGCATTGGCGTGATGAAGAAGTTTTAGAGGATCGTGCTGTATTTCACACACATCGTGAGCCAGCTGAATTGATTCTAAATCCTGTACAGGTATAAAATTTTCTAAAAGCAAAAAAAAAAAAAAACAAAAATTAATTTAATTAAAATAGAAAAACAAAACGAACAGAGTTAAACTTTTTCTTCTATTAAATGTATTTGCAGGCAAACATAGTTTTTGTTTGAAATATAATATTCCTTTTTTATAAATTTTTTTTATAGATAAAAGATGCTGGCAATTTTCGGTGTAGAGTGGACTTTAAGCTTTCACAAACTCGCAACAGTAACGTCAATTTGGAAGTGGTTGGTAAGCAGACAATTGCAACAATTACATTATAAATTTAATTTCTTTATAAAAGCAAAAAAAAAGTTCTCAAATCCAAAAGGGTTAATGAATGTGATTTTCTTCAATTCCATTATTTTTGACAAATGTTGCTTATGCTAGATTTTACGAGGTGGACATGAATTGGAAACTATATCCCTTTTTCAGTACAGCCTACTCAGCCACATAAGGGACATAAAATGTAGCAGTAGTTATTAGTGTATATTATGCGTAAAATACAGAGGCAAAGAAAACATTTAGAATTTACCACGCATAAATAATTTTAACAGAAATTATTCTTATTGACAATTTGTTATATAAAGTAGTAGAACAAGCGATAACAAAAATTGACAGAAGCAAATTAAAAAAAAATGTTTCTCAAATATTAAAAATAATGACATACCTACTTATGTATATCAGAATTGACGAAAAATAATATGTTCTACTATAAAGTTTGCAAAAGCTGCAGCTCTTTTAGTTTCATGATTTTAACACTCTATTAATATTTAACAATAAATTTAATTAAAAAAAACGACTGTGTTTAACGAAATCAATAAGGTTGTATATTTGTGGAAACATAAATGAAAACTACTGCATATAATCTTCAATATTCCTTCATGTGTATATTACATACATAACTTATATATGCAATAAGATTTCGCAAAAAAAGACCGGAAATTAAAGTGAACTCTGACCAAATCCTAATCAAATTCACTAACCGGCAAAACAATTTTAAAATAATTAATTATAGCGTATTATAATTTTTGATTCCTATTTAAAGGTCTTTAATATTTTAAAGAAACTAATTTGACCAAAAAATGTAAAAATGTAATCCTTAGAGAAGTGGAGTCCTTTTTTAGAGGCTTTTTATTTGGCCTGTGCAAGACTTATGAAGCCGCCATCCAACTAGGTTACTGCGTAAAAACGGCACAAAAGCATTTTTTAGGTACAATAACTTTCACGATCCGATAAATCTTATTATTGGGTTTTTTAATCATGGCAACACCAACAATATGACAGTTTTGACATTTAGTTTATTGATATATTCTTGTAGATGCATTGGCAGTTGTTACAATTAATTAAATCTCGCACGAAAATGGTAATAAAATATATAAAATCCCCTATGACAATGATATTTTCGTACAACGTAATCATCCTTCTTAAACCGCTTTAAGGAATTTGGTCGTTAAATTTGGGCGGACAGGCAGGATATACGAACACCAACGTGTGTTCAGCCCGGTCGTTCAATTTCTCGAGAAATGAGGGTTCCCAATATCACCACATGGTACATTTTGCGTAAGAATTTGACTTTGAAACCTTACAAGGTTCAACTAGTGCAGGAATTCAAGCTAACCGATCATTCACATTGTCGCGGATTTGCTCAATTCATTTAGGAACAAAGCCAATTTTTACATGACAGGGTATGCCAACAAGCACAATTGCCATATTGGTCTTCGGAAAATCCTAGAGCGATTATTGAGAAGCATTTGCATGCTCAATGTATCACCGTATGGTGCGCTATGTGGTCTAGAGGCGCAATTGGACATGACGTGATAATATTTATATCTGCACCTGGCCGTAAGCCCTAATTAGAAGATGGATCATTACCACTGTGGATGAAATGTAGCGTCATTCTTGCCCTAGAAGGCCTTCGGATGCGTATATCCTCCGGTCACTCCTAGTTGCTACTTCAAAAGCCCAGAGTAGGCCGCATCCTTCACTCCTTGCTGAAGAGTTGGAGACTATCCAACTCCTGGTCCAGAACGCATGAAGCTTAATATAATTAAGAACATGACGGCATTCATACTCACTGGACATGCACCGTTCATTTTGAATAATCCGACCGACAAACTAACTCAAACGAGGGCCTCGAAACGCACAGCCACCACGATACTACCGAAGGGCCTACCTCAATAGTCAATCAGAGAACAGCTAAATGTCTAAAGAGACAAATAGCGCAACTCTGGGGCTTGACTGATTCCCGTGGAAATGTAGTGAATTTTCCAGTTGGCTTCTACTAGTCTAAGGGAACTGAGCTCCCTTTTACCCTCGCAAGACATAAGTCTAGATGGTTATAATGTCCATAAACGCTTATAATGTGCCTTCGGGGCGTAATTGGACAGTTGTTTTTTATCGAAGATGATGTTGGAAATACGGTAACAATGAATGGATCACACTATCGCGGTATGCTAACAAATCAATTTTAGCCTATTATTGACGACATCAATATCACTGACATAATTTCATGACAATCATCAGTTAAGTGGTCAGCCAGATCGTGTGATTTAACATTAAACACCTTTGGCTATAAGCTATATTTTATATTAAAATCACTCTATAAAATGATATTATATATTATATTTCCCGATACTACTACTTGGGCCCTTGAATTTAAAACACATTTATTAATAAGAGAAAATATTTTACATTCAAAAATTATTTGAACTTATAATTTTAAATTATGTATTAATTATTGGTGTTTTCAGAGAAGCTTCCTAATATTTTGAAAAATAATAAAAAGTAATATCCTTTTACTTGTATATTTGTATGCATATTATGTGTTTAGTGAACACAAAAAGGGAACAACCTACACTTCATTCTCAAGGCATTCCACTGCATCATCAGCTTTCATATCTATTGTATATAAATTGAATTTATTTCATGCATCTTGAAAAGATATAACCGAAGCGCACCATATGCTATTTACGTTTATATAATTAATTATCTAATAGAGTGGTAGCTGACTTTATTATTAAAAATACTTTTTTAAGAAAGCACATATACAGTAATGAAAGATCTTTCACATGTGTGTACATGCAGCATCCTTTCAATTAAATATCTTTATGCACAACTGATGTCAATTCAACGAAATATTCCCATGAAAATTATTTTTTTCAAATAACAAAGGTAAATGAGAATTCATTATAATTCTTTATTAATATTTGACAGAAGTGAAATTTTTTTTATGATAATGATTTGCTAAAATATTCGCTAACCTTTAACGGGCTAATAATCCTGGGAAGTCTATTTAATAATAATTTCTTTAAAGGCAGTCAAAAACATGAAAAACAATTTAATCGTTTCCATCAGAAATCCAAAACTTAACGCTTATTAGATTTAATAAACACAATAATAAAAGAGGGCCATACTCTAATGTTTTTATGGTAATCTTCAGTTTCAGAATGTAAAAAAAAATTTAGAAAGTAAAACTAACTTCACCATTCCTGATTCACATATTTACAAATCATTCACATGAATGAAATAGTTTAGTTTTATAATAAATATAAAAGAAAAGTTTGTAAACATTAATACTAATTCGTATCGTCACTTCTTAAGAGAAAAGAAACTCTCAATAGCTTGTGTTGAAATAATGAAAAATTGAAAATTATTGTTAAATCGCCACAAAATCGACAAGTCTACAACATGATAACGAAAATAAGTTTACAATGTGCCATGTTTAATATATTGAATATATTTGACATCCCAAGTAGGACTATTGAGAGCAATCGACTGAAATCACTTTATCGCCCACACTTGCCTTTTCTGTTTGTAGTAAAAAAAAAAAATAAAACCTAAACCTAGAAAGAAATATAATAAAATTTAAGTGAAAAATAACTGTGCCACAGGAGAAAAAAACCTTCTGAAATAACTGAACAAACAAAAGCTTAAGCCAACAAAAGACGGAGGGTGGAACTTTTTACCTGTAATAGATATGCTGGCCGAAAAGATGTGTATAGAAAAAAATAAGTAATAATTTTACATATTTGAAGAAATGAGATCAAATTGAGAACAGCTTTAGAATTTTTCCTTTACCTTTGATCATATATAACGATGAACTTAAGTCTAAAAATGAACAAAACATATTTGCAATTAAAAAGTTATGGTTCGCAGTAACCATTAAAAAATAAGTCCCTTAACACTCTCTATCAAAATTTTAAAGGTGACTTATTGCAAAGTTTAGTCTAATTTTCGCTTTCAAATACTTTTTTTAGCCATCTTAACATTAAAGCTGGCTTGTCAATTCTTTAATCCTCCTACTGCCTAGAATGATGTCCAAGTAAGATACGGTACACTGCCACTAAGAATAGTTGATTAAAAACGGATACAGATAAAGGGTGTATCGAACCGGAAAATAAATTTTTATGTCACATTTATCTGTAGGGTCCTTAATTTGTTATGCCACTATAATTGAATTAAAATCAAATTGTTTTATAATTTTAAAATAAAAGATTAAATATAATTAAGTGTTAAGAAATTAAAAAATAAATACCCTTTCTTTTTACAGTTCCTCCACAGCCTCCTATAATACTTAACGAAAGACGTGATGTCATTAACTCACGTGCCGGTCCTTATGAAGAGGGTGGCAGTCTGGAAGTGATATGTGTGGTTTCTGGTGGTAAGTTTGCTTTAAACCCTAAACTATAGAAAAGAAAACAACTTTATTTATATCAAGCAGCCGTTCAGGGTCATTTGCTGAAGGTAATAAAAAAGGACACATGTACAAAAAAGCAGAAGAAAACGATGTATTGAAAAAATGTTAATTTACTAAAGTAAAGAAGACATTTTACACAAAAACGAAAAAAAAATTAATTTTACATTACGGTTGTTTAACCAAATAGGCCTAGACATGTTGAAATTGCTGACAAATGTATATATATTTAAAACACTTTCAATGCAAGTTTCTGTCTGCCAAAAAATAATAAATTAAAATTATAATAAAAAATATCTTTCCTCTGTAAAATACGAGTATATTAAAGCGAGCTATTGAATATCTAACCCTGATAGCATTTTATTTGAATTATTAAAAATATGTGTACTTATTCTTCCAAGAATATTTTACTTCTTCTTAAACATTTAATTTACTTGCACCTAAATTGTTTTTTTATTTTTTTTTTATTGCTTTTGTAAAAAATTGATTTATGGCCTACCAATCCACCTACTTCGTTTGGTAAGAAGTCTCAAATTTCATTTGATATATAGACATCATACATAATAATAGCAATTATAGTGATTCTTCTATAGCGTGCTGTTACCTGTAATAATAACACAATGATGGTTGGCAAATAATTATATTTTTAATTTACTTTTCAGTTTATATTTTTCTGATAGTATTATCCAAACGACTGACATGAAGACTTAAAACATTGAAGCCTTTTGGCAAACACCGCAGAAGACTTTAAATAAATTAAAGAAATTTGAAAGTAATAAGAGAATAGTAATAAAATTATCATAAATTTTTCCTTAAAGCTAGAAAGAGAATTAAATATTTAACATCAAATTCAAGGCAGAATTGTAATGTCCATACAAAGTTAGCAATATTTGTAGAACCCTATTGTTTAAATTTTTTCAATCGAGTTAAGCACTTGACAGCCTTAAGCAGTAGGGTTTTGTAATAAATAGTTTGTTTTTAATTGTGGCAATACCAACAACATGATAGTTTTGAAATTTAGTTTTTTGTCAAATTCTTAGTAGACACATTAGCAATTGTTGCAATAAATTCAATTTCGAACGAAAATCGCAATAAAATAATTAAAATCCACTATGAAAATGGCGGTTCTGTTAAAGTTAAAGTTACATTTCGTAAAATTCTATGACCTCTAGTAAACATTTGGTTGTTAAATTTGCGTCGACAGGCTCGATACAAAGTGTGAAAACCAATGCATATTTGACCGGGATTTTCAACCGAAAACCTCGCTGCCGTGAACCAGAAGCAGATCCACATTTGTTAATTCCTCGACGTTGTTAACAATTGGAATTATCCAAAACCACCACATCGTGAATTTTGCGTAGCGATTGTACTTCAAAGCTTTACAAATACAACTGCTGCAGGAATTGAAGCCGACCGACCATTCATATCGTCGTAAATTCACTCAATTCACTCAAGAACAACCTTTTGGTTTTTCTGAAGAAATTATTTTTTCAGGCAAATCCCCTTGTCGAGGTATGTCGACAAGAAAACTTGCGCATATGGGCTTCTGAAACTCAGTGTATAGGGCGGTATGATTGATTTTTCCAAGATGAGGCTAGAAATGCGGTAACGGTCAACGGATTACGTTATCGTGAGATGCTAGCAACTCAATTTGGTCTATTTGACATTTGTTTTAAGCAGGACGGTGCCACATATCACACAGCCAATAAAACGATCAATTTATTGCAAACCAAATTTCCCGATCGTATAATTTCACGACAATTAGCAGTTAAGTGGCCAACCAAATCGTAACACCGCTGGATTATTTTTGGTGGAGCTATTTTAAAGATAGAGGCTGTATGTGATTTTATAAAAATTATGATTCATTTTTATCTTTAATAAATATCTTTTTTCTTTTTTTAGGTCTTTTTTTATATATTTTTCTTTTCAATATTTCGCTTTCCTTTGGAAAGCTTCTTCAGGAAAAATTTTTTTTTAATTTAAAAAAATTTTTTCCTGAAGAAGCTTTCCAAAGGAAAGCGAAATATTGAAAAAAAAAATATATAAAAAAAAATTATGATTCATAAAATTCCAAGTAAGGGAGTGAGAGATTCATTTGCGCAGTAAAGCATACTGGCACAATGTAAAAGGTAGAAGTCAATAGTTATCTAAAGTTTGCTATTACGTGATAAGATTTACATCTGCGCCTGGCCGTAATCAGATGGTGGATCATTACCACTGTGGATGAAATGTAGCGTCATCCTCGCCCTAGAAGGCCTTCGGATATGTATATCCTCCGGTTACTCCTAGCTGCAACTTCAAAAGCCCGGAGCAGGCCGCAGCCTTCTCGCCTTGCTGAAGAGTTGGAGACTATCCAACTCCTGGTCCAGAACGTATGAAGCCTAATATAATTAAGAACACGACGGCATTCATACTCACTGGACCCGGACCTGAACCATTTATTGTGTTCATTGTGAGTGATGCGACCCACAAACTCCAACGAGGGCCTCGAAACACACAGCCACCACGATACTTCCGAAGGGCCTATCTCAATAATCAGTCGGAGAACAGCTAAATGCCTGAAGAGATTAATAACGGAACTCTGGGGCTTGACTGATTCCCATGGAAATGTAGTGGATTGTCCAGTTGGCCCCTACTAGCATTGAAGGAGACTAGTTTCCCTTTTACCCCCGCAATACACAAGTCAAGATGGTTGTGTGATCCTTAAGGACTTATAATGTGCCCCCGGGGGATGGAGTAAAGTTCGCTGTACTTAACTTTGGATTTTTTGTAGGCCGGTACCTGGAAGAACTGTAGCGTTCTTAGCTATAGTGTGTTATATCGGTGCTATTGACAGCCGGTAGATAGCATGCTAGATAAAGAAATTATTGTTCATCCCTTTCATTATCATTTCGTATTATTTTCTATGGCGTTTTATAAACAAATCATCAATTGATTTCAAAACATTCATTTTTATTTCGATTGATTTCGACTGACAAACTATAGTGTTTAATTTTTGTTTTATTTTGTAACAACTTTTCGAAGAGGAAAGAAAAAATTCAAAAATGGTTTATTTTGAATACCCTCCCGTTTAAAGGCAACCGCGATTTTATAAGATATTGTGGATGAATTTCAATTTTCTTAAGATGCATTTTTACCTGTTTCTTGAGATCTGATTTAGCCATTGGGAGATCTATAATTGGTTTACCAGACAACTACTGCGATCGTTGGTAATATTTATGTCCCATAATTTAATATTATAACACCTGAGAGAAACTCATAGCTATCTGGCTCTTAACACTAGTTCTCATTACTTCAGATGACATAATTTTTTATTTTTGTTTAAGCATTCAATGTTGATCATTTTTAAACCCGGTTAATAGAATTTTTTTCTAAATTAAAATTTTTATTTCTAATTTCTTATATTTTGCAATTATATTCATTCTGTGCAATATAAAAAACGTCACAACTACTTTTTAAAAAATATTTCCTTTTTCCTTTGAATGCTTTATCAAATTGGAAAAATTAAAGTGATAAAGGCCTATGGAAGCAGATGAAAGAAAAGGCATTGTGATAATACCAATAGGGTTATATGTTCGCTATATTTTTATCGAACCCTTAGAAATTATAAAAATACCCAAAGTTAAGTTTCTTTAATTACTATTGATTACTAATGCGCCTTTACTGCATTTGTATAGTCTGATGGCGGAACAGGCGATGCTGTTGTGCCATATTTAGTTTATTTCTTTGCGAATGACTTTCGAAGTTTAAATTTTAGTCACACCCTTACACCAAATCCAATTCCAAAACTTAGACCTGACTAAAATAATGCTGGAGGTTTATTTAATATCTTAATTTTAATTCAATATAACTATATCCTAAGTATTTTTTGCAGACTCTAGTATTCCCCTTAAGCCTCAAAACAAATTTAAAAACTTCCTGTGTTCCTTTCTATAAAAGAATATCTTATGAAAAAATTACTTTATTTTTATTAATTCCATTATTACTGTGGCCTGGTTTTATGGCATTTTTTATTTTCTTTTTACTTATTTTTTTATTGTTGCCTTATGTCTTGATTGCAGTTCGTTAAGTTTTATTAGCAAAACTACAACTATTATGAGTTCTCTTTACATTACGTTTTTTAGGCTTCAAACTACAGACAGGCGTATACTTTCTGGCCACTTGATAAAGTTTTTAGTTGAAATAAACTAACCTCAAAATATAATTTTGTTGCCAGTAGACCAGCAGAGAAATCAAAGTAAAGAATAAAAATTTAATAAAACAACATTCAAAAATTTAACTTCGAATAAAAATTTAAACAAAAGCTATAGAAAAAAACAATTTATTTTTATGTAAAATGTAAAGGAAAACCAGCAAATTTCCTGTATTGTTATTTTGAGGGAGTATTATTTTGCCTTTTTAACACTGGTGTAAATTCAGTAGGAGTCTTTGTATTCTTTTATGCTTTTTATTTTTTCCATGACTAAAGTTTGTCTTAAGGATTTCTAAAGGATTTTTATGAAACTTATTTGATAAAGTATTAAAAAGGCAAACAAATTATGAAATCTTCTGATATATAAGGACGAAATACATTTCTTAAAAATACTTATTAGAATAAAGAAATCATTCAAACTGGACCGTTACTAAATTTAATTGCAGTTTTACAGAGGTCTCGAAATTGTTTTGCTTATTTTGTAGTATAGAAAAATTAGAATCCAAGAAAATTTAAAAAAATCGCTTTATTTAATACAGCTATTTATAAATAAATAAATTTTGTTATTATTAAAGGATCAATAAATAAATATTATTATACTAGTAATAATTTTTAAAAGGTTTCCTTTCACAATTCATATTTTCTATTCACGATTTAATATTGACTTTCGTAGCTAAATGTCGAAAACTAATTTGTATCAAATAATGCTTCAACTTTATTTAAAATAATATATGGAAAAATTTAACCGATTTAAAACATAATTACGCGTAATGAACCGTAGTACAATTAGAAACCCCTATCAACACAAGCAGTTGCATTTTCCATGACAAAATGTTTTCTCCAGAATATATTTAGTAAATCCATGTTTTCTTTGCTAGATGAGGATGAGATTTAAATACAAAAATATAACCTTTAGCAAAATCCGTAAAACCGATAAAATAGAGGCATAAATAATAATAATACTGTTTTATTAAATCAACAAGCTTGAGCCGACTGTATTTGTGTTTGCATATCATATGTTTCAAATAAGAAGTTTGAAAAATAGACAAGTTCAGGGCACAATTCATAGCTGAGTGAATTATGCTTTAACTAAAAATTTTCCACAGAAATTCTATATGTTAGATATGTCTAAAAAATCGTCCACAAATACAAACTAAAAGCGTTTTTTGTTAAGCATTATTATTAGTGTATTCGTACGGGTACAATGTTATAATTCATGTAAAAATTTTCATAATAATTGTATTTTTTTTACGATGGATGTTAAAATCGTTTATGGTAAAAAAATTGAAAATATTGCTGCTGCATTTAATTCCGTAAGGCATGAAGAATTAATATACAAAATGATACGTATAAACTTTCCAATGGAACTTATTAAAATTATACAGTGTTTACTTAAAAATCGTACAGTCCAAATGCATATTGACTTACATTCCTCCAGAATTTTCTGAGTACCAGCTGATTGTCTGCAAGGATTATGTTATCCCCTATTTTATATAACATATACACTATATGGCCAATTTAGATTATTGTAGAGTGTGCTAATGATACGGCAGTAATTTGTTCTGGTAATCTTGCCTATGAAGTTGTTAACAAATTCTAGATGATCTAAACTAATAATTCAACAGATAAAAAATATTGTTAAAACTACAAGCAATTTCGATCCAATGGGACAATCATCTAGAGTATATAGGTGGGATTTAAGATACTAAGCTAAAATTTAAAGGCCACGAGATACCTTATAAATAAAATAAACATTTCGGTCCATACATTTTAGCCCTTCATAAGTCGAAACTACAACAAAAAAATAATTTTTTAAATCATTTTTCCATGCAGTAATGTTGTACGCCGCTTCAGCATGGGCTAAAATCGCAAAATACCACATCGAAAGATATTTTACCTGCCCTGGTTTTTTTCTATGCCACGCCTTAAAGCACTGGCTGGTATTTAATTAGTGGAATGTAAACTAGAAAAAAATTTTGCAACTTTTTAAATTTTTCGTTTTTTATTTTTCTAAAACTTAATATACAAGGAAGAAGTCACTAGATGGCTCTAACTGTTTTAAGTAATTCAGCTTCAACTTATTTTTTTATTCAAGCGTATAATTAAAAATAAATATATAGCACCAATTGTTTAATTAAATTCTAGAGGGTCATTTTTTACCACAATTTTTCTAATAAAAAAGAAAGCCAAAGTGGTGTGTGGAACCAATCATATTCATTGAAGCTACTGCAACAAATTAAGGAAAATTTTAAAATTTATAAAAAACTTTCAACTACGAATTCATTGCTTTAATTATGAAACTTACGCGAGCTTTATTATAGAAAACAGTATGAAAAGATAGGTATAACAGCACTAATCTTTAAACATATACTTTATTCCTTTTTTTGTAAAAATATGTTGCGCCATTAAAAACAATGAAAAAAGAATATGAATAGAAATTTCTACTTGCTTTAAAAGTTTAAAAGAAGATGAAGAATTTTTCAACAATAACAAACCGGTTCGCTGGTATAAGTCAATATTTGTAAGCACACAACAAAGTTAAATTAAAATTTCAATATTTGCACACATACCACTCAGCAAGAAATAATAACAATAGATTACAGCAAGAGTAATGTATAGCAGGCAGAAGAGTTAAAAACGACGAGGTGTTTTTGCAAAAAGTTACTTAAGAAATAATGTAAATTTATTTGTTTAAAACACGCACAATATGCAATACAATTAAATAAAAAACAAACAAAAAGATAAAAACTGAAAACAGGAAAAAGGAAACAGTGTTTAACTTCAAGTTAAACATCACACTAAATGACAATAGAGATTGAGAGTGTTTGTGTTTGTGTTTATGTGAAAAAGTGACAGTATTTTTATTTGAATTAACATATGAGCAACAATTAAAACTGGAAAATGAACGCCTTCACTAATTAATTATATTTATACGCACTTTTAAGTTAAAGTTTTATGTTTTTTTTGCAATTCGTAATGAAATAACTATTTTTAATTTGCCAGGCGTATAATGATATTTATTTAGAAATGAGCCCTCAGGCGTATGAGTAATTCATAAAAAGTAATTGAGAGAAATTTTTCTTTCGAGTTTGGATGTTTATTTTATTGAAAATCAAATTATATTTGCATTCGTTTGTTTATTTACCTGTTCATCGAACACATTTCATTACACTCAAAATTAATACAAAATTTGTTCAAAAAGTAAAATAAAATATTGCAAAAAAAAGGGAAATAAAATATATAATTTTTTTTTCTTAAGCTTTATATGCAATCTATTTTTTAATAATAAGCTAATTAATTAAAAGAAAAATAAATATTCACATGAGTGATCTTTAATCTGAGTACAATTATAAGTATGCAATTATTTTCAATATTTACATACTTATTTTCTGAACGGAAGGTCAAGCACATGAAGCATTTTTAGCCTATGTACTTCCTCGCTATCATCTAGTAAAATAATAGCAAGCGGGTTGGAATGCTTACTAAGTCCTTGAAGGTACCTTGAGCTGTAAACTTTTACTTCATCTTCGATCTTTAATATATATAAATCTCCATGAATTTGTCACAAACCATGTAGCATCTACTGTCATTCTAAGAGTTCTTGATTGATATCGTTGATGTAATTCTATCTTGGAGTTGCTAGCAGTGTCCCACAGTTGAATTCCGTATGTCCATACTTTATTCGCAAAAACCGACTGAATACGATTCGATATATATGAGTTAATAATTATAATTTCCTAAGTAATATATCATGTTCTGCCATGCAAAATGCTTTAGATTGGTCTAGAACCACTAAAAAATATATGTTCCCATTTTCCATTTCCTGCGTATATTCAATTACTTCGCTAACGGCAGCAGAATCTTGGTTCTGACGAATGTAATTTATTACTGCCGATGTATGACAAAATGATACAAATTTTTCTCAAAAACTTTTAACAGAAACCTAAGAATAGCAAATTGAAGAGGCAACTAAAATGGTACTGCTATGGAAAATTTCTCTTGTTTGAATTAGAGCAGAAATAAAACGATAACTTCTACTCTTAATTATGCCAGAACTAAGAAGATAAGTTGTATTTGCTGATATGATTTTAAAATTTTTGTAGACTTCAAGTAGCAGGAAGGTTTTCCTGTTATGAACTGCTCAGCTAAAAGAAAAAATTATTATCCTTGTAATACATAGTGCGTTTTACTGACTAGTCGAAAAGCAAAAATGGGATCGCAATCAAGAAAGTAATGTGCACTATAAATTATTATTTTCAGAATTTTATTAAAACATACTTTGTTGCAGTAATAAAAAAATATGGAAATTCATTCCACATTGTGTCCGTGATTCAAAGAGCCAATAGAGCTTATCGTATAATCCAAAACTAGTCTTAAAGCACCGCATTATATGAGAAAGATCTAGCAATTGTTCTACTTAATTTAACTTTATATACTGCAGGTATGAGCCAATTAAAAAATTTAACAGCCTGTAAAAAATGTATGTGCATGTGAATATAAGGGGAAAGCTATGGATCAATGACCTGCTAGCTACAAAAGAGGACATAAGTAACACGACTGTAGTAATGTACAAAAAGATTATATAGACAAAACACAACAATTTATATGACAGACAAACTGCACCGAATTTAGAAATGATTCAACCGATATTTTCGAAAAAGAAATGCGCAGACTTTTAAGATGCTGCAAAACGTTTACTGACGGGAAAGTATACAAATACCCACCAACACTCAAAGCACAATCGAAAATATACAAGGAGAACATACTAATGGGACCCATTGTAAATTGTAGCCCTTTACCAGCATATTACTTGGCTAAACGTTTCATCGCCCTACTTAAAGAAAAGATAAATTAACAAAATACATATAGGGCACGTAATATACAAAAACTTGTAAGTATATAGGAACTGAGAGTTCTGCTTCACTTTCTACAGGCAAGATAGGGAAACTTATGCATAAGCAATTAGTGTCATGCAAAAGCAATTAATTATGATTAATGGGGCAGAGCAGCGATTAAATAAATAATTAATTGGTAATTAGTGTCATGCAGAAGCAATTAAATAAATAATTAATTGTTAGTTAATGATCATTAACGAGAAAACATAAACTGTGAGCTATTGGATTGCTATAAGAAAAGGATATGCAATTACATGCATTTATTGAAAGTGAAGGATGATGTCTGCCTACTGGTACAGTTAGTGGATCAGTTCGAATAACCGACGTGTCGGTATAATCATTTATAAAATGCAAATTCAAAAGATTATGGTGTCATTTATCTGATTGAGATTTAAATCCAATATGCAATCAATAAATTCAGTATATTTCATGCATAAAGCAGACCTATATGGTGTAAAGTATTCATCATCATAAGAAAACTTTCAAACAATTTTAGGCCTATTAAAGTTCCCAACTGCAATGATAGCATCATTCTGATGAGCCATATGCACGATGGCTTCATATTTTTTTTTTTTTTTTGGTAAATTGTATCATGATAATTAGAAGATATATATGAACAGGTAATGAGTATTCTTTTGTGTTTAAGTTTTACCCAGACAGCGGTAAATTCAATATTCAGCAAAGAAGGAACTGATAAAGCTTCGGAAGTTAGTAAACCAGAAACTGCAATCAACACCCCACCTCCTTTCTTGTTGTTGCCACGAGCCTGTCTATATATTCTATAAGTATCAACTAACATTTCCGTGTTTAAAACAGTTGTATTAAGCCAAGTTTCAGTTAAAGCTGTAGCTTGTGAGTCAAATAAAAACATTGATTGAATAAAATAGATAATTTTGTATTAATTCTATGAACATTTTGATATATAAGAGTAAAATATACAACATAGTTATTTAATTTTTGTAATATTTGTTATAGATGTAGGTAGTTAAACAGAATTTCTTTATCTTGTTTTAAATATTAATTCACGAACGTATGTACCATTGGACAAGAATTCAGGTGAAATAACTATGTTAAACAACTCATTCTATACAGTAATTTTAAATGATGCAACTATTATTGACTCAGTATATGCAAATTTATACACTAAGATGTATAAGTTGGTAGCATATTTCAAATTAATATATGTTTGAACTTCTTCAACAGTAGTAACAGACGCCAAACGAGAAACGAAAATTGTTTTACTTGGAAGTGTAACTCTAAGCGGTTTAAGACAATGCAAATGTATATTCTAACTCATTGTTTGTTTCTGCTTCCCTGTGTTTAACACCTTAACATTTCTTTTTTTTTTTTAATTTTTCTCGATTTCACCAACTCTTTTAGTACATTTTCCTCCATATTTGTGTACGAGTATAATATACTCGATGTATTTATATGTCTTTAATAACATATTAACAGCTTCTTCAAACGGCTAACCAGCTTCTTCAAACAGCTAAACAGCTTCCTCAAACAGCTAAACAGCTACTTCAAACAGCTAAACAGCTTTTTCAAACAGCTAAACTGCTTCTTCAAACAGTTAAACAGCTTTTTCAAACATCTTATTAGAATTGAAGAACAACTTCTTAAAACAGCTAAACAGATTATATTAACATCAATTTGATATTGATTTGGTGTTAAACAGTATCTTCATTAATCTTCGTTTCCTGAAAATGTATAAAAACCCATCTATATTCTCCACACTGCTATTACTACTAAAACTTAATTGTGTGTGGGTGTGTGTGTACACATATTCATAGCCCAAACCCTCCACTTTACTAATAATATCAATTCAAAACACAAATAATCTCTATCTCCTTATCTTCACAAGCTCTCACAAACAAACAAAAAAAATATTTAACACAGTGACCTACATTTTCTTTTCCTTACACTTAAGATCATTGCACTCACAAATTCCAATCACATACTCCTCTACTCACCAATATGTCAACCCTTTCGTCTAATGATTTCATCATACACACACGCACAAGGTCATTACTCTCACAAACAAAACACAAGTTATCTATTGACAACTGCAGTGACCTACATTTTTTCTTCTCCTTATAATTAAGATTATTGCACTCACAAATAAATGTTCATGAATAACCCATGCCAATCTATTTTATTTACATTTTCTTTTCCTTACACTGAATGATCATTAACGACCCATGTCAAGCTATTTTATGACTGTCGCATGACATTTATCGATTTTGCATAAGTCCCACACATTTTTAATAGAATCACTCACAAACACAAATTCTAAACACAAATTGTCTATTGATAAACAAACACAGATTCTAAACACAAGTTGTCTATTCACACTTTCGTTTTCTTACACTTAAGATCATTACACTCACACTGCAGTGTACTACATTTTCTTTTCCATTGATGACCTATTGACATCTTATTAATGATCATTAACTACCCATTAATTATTTATTTAATCGCTTCTGCATAAATCCCACAGATTTTTAATAGAATCACTCACAAACAAAACAAAACACAAGTTATCTATTGACACACCAACAAAACACAAGTTGTCTATTGATAAACAAACACAGATTCTAAACACAAGTAGTCTATTGACACTTTCTTTTTCTTACACTTAAGATCATTACACTCACACTGCAGTGTACTACATTTTCTTTTCCTTACACTGAATAATCATTAATGACCCATTAATTATCTATTTAATCGCTTCTGCATAAATCCCACAGATTTTTAATAGAATCACTCACAAACACAAATTCTAAACACAACTTATCTATTGATACACAAACACAGATTCTAAACACAAGTTGTCTATTGACACTTTCTTTTCCATACACTTAAGATCATTGCACTCACACTGCAGTGATCTACATTTTCTTTTCCAATGATGACCTATTGACACCTACACACACCAATATCTCAACCCTTCTCATCTCTTTAATGATCATTAACTAACAATTAATTATTTATTTAATTGCTTCTGCATGACACTAATTACCAATTAATTATTTATTTAATCGCTGCTCTGCCCCATTAATCATAATTAATTGCTTTTGCATGACACTAATTGCTTATGCATAAGTTTCCCTATCTTGCCTGTAGAAAGTGAAGCAGAACTCTCAGTTCCTATATACTCTTGTAGAAAAACTCAAAAACATCAAGATAACCTTAAACACGCGACTCGTATCCTTTGACATCAAGGATTTATATACCTCAATATCAACACAAGAAACCTTACTTATCCTATGCAATATAATACAAAATTTCTACCACAACCAATACATCACCTAAGTTACAGATATTGCAAAGACGATAATAAAACAGGTCTATTTTAGATTTAATAACCACTTTTACAAATTACTGGATGAACTTGGCATGGGAAATCCAACTGCCGTATTACTACACATAAAGACAATAATTGAAAAATCCATTACTATAGATTCGTATGTCTTCGAAGAAGACAACATGGAACACACTCTCAAAGACTTAAACACAATCCATAATAACATTACATACACAATGGAAAAATAACAAGACAGAAATTTGTATTATTTTGACATGACGCTGACATTTGACATTTAGAGAAAACCAACTACAATGGACACTACCATCCACATCGAACCACCTTACCCAACAAACTAGTAGCATTCAAACATATGACGCACAGACAAGATAATACAATGTACCCCAGATAGGCACAATATACACAGTGGCTAAAAGCAATGGCTACAAACCCACTACTATCGACAAACTTCTTAGACAATACAACACTAAAAACAGGAATAAAGAGTACAAAGATACATCCAATGTGAAACAGCAACATAATTTTACTTACACAGCATCAGAAATATAAAGATTACTCTAATCTTTTTCACAAAGAGGGTTTATTCACGGTATTAAAAACCAGCCACACTATGACAGGAACAACTGATAAATTTATTTTCAGCGGAGTATATAAATTTACTTATAGCTGTAAACATACTTATGTAGGAAAAACTTGACGAACACTAAAAACAAGATTTACAGAACACATTCACTCATACAAATCAAAAATAGAAGATTTAAACTTTATATTACACCTTGAAACTCACGGACACACATTAAGGGAAATAGATGAGTGTATGACATTACCACATCCTAGCAAAAAAAGGCAAAAACTACATATTCTTGAAAGCATGAAAATCTACCAAACAAAAACTTTTAACAGCGAGAAACAAATTGTTTGGTCAAAACATTATAAGTATATTCAATTTCTTATCCTTTATATAAATTATACAATGAATTAAGTCTTTTAAATTACTTACCGCTATTGTTATTAATTTTGCATACGAGAAATTAATCACTACATACTTACGTAATTCTGTCTCATTAAATACATAATAACATTTCTGTAAACTTGTATATAAGAGCTAACGGGATCGCATTCTGGCATTCCAATAAAATTTCTTTGAGTTAAGCACTTTAAAACTTCTATCATAAAAGTAGTATAGAGAATTCAGCCAACGAATAAACATCAAACAAACAAACAAACAGAAAAAACAAAAACGCATTTTATTTTCTTGAGTTAATTTATGTAACTACACAAATGAAGAACACTTTAGACGGACACACTTAATTAAATAATAATAATAAAACACGGAAATATTAGATTAGCCGATGATAAACTACCAGGTGGCGGGTAATCTACCTATGTGAGTAGATACGACCCTAATGAAAGATCTACCTAAACTCAAACGAACTCTAACTCACCAGTACACTCTAGAATACGGCTTGACCATAACGTCATAACAAATAAAACACTCGTCGGTCACATCGAACAAAGAGCCGGCAGTGACGGTGTACACTAAAAGAAATGACAACAGTATAAAAGAAGAGTTTTAGCAGAATTGTAAGAGTATTAAATATTCTTTCGGAAAAGCATATATTTCAAATAATATTAGTGGGCAACTGTAATTCGTTTGGATGTTTTTAACACACAAGATTCCTAGAATAACGATAAAAGATATTGAGGTTATGAATCTTTTTTTTTTCAATGAAGCCATTCTGTATGGCTGATATTTTAATGAAAACAAAAAATTTCACAGTCAGCTTAAACATAAAAAGTTTATACAAAAGGATAACCATCTCGTCAGTTGATAAATAAGAAAATACTTAATTTAAAATACAAAAAGCAGTTTAAACTTTAAAAAGCGTTTCAGTATAAATTAAATCTATTACCTCTTTTAAGCATTAATATTTAATTAGTAACATTTTCAATTTTAATAACATAAGTTTTCATTAAAAAACATAACAATTCAGTCTTTGATTTGAATTTTGGCAATAAATTATTTTCAATAAAGTAAAGAAGTTTTGTGTATAAAATTTTTAAGCAAAGCAGAGGCTGAGGCTAAAGCTTTATTCTACGTCTCTCAACTTAATATTTTCCAAGAAAACGTCTTATTGAGGAAGCTATTTACAAATTAAGTTTTGTTTGTAAGAAAGATTTTCTTGCAAAATATAGTTTGAAATTCTAAAATTTTTTTAATATCTTCGAAAGATCTCTGTTCTCGTATATTTTTTCAACTTTTTCATCTAAATCTTATTGATATTCGAAAAAATAAAAGCGAATAGTTTTGAACAGCACTTGCGAAATGATTGAATACCTGACAGCCGGAAACAAATCACAGGAGGTTCCACTTGTTTCTAAACAAGTTTGATTAATGTAAATAATATTTCTACAAATTTTAGTAACTAAACGTGCAAAGTAAAATATTTTTTATAATTAATGATGCATCAAATACATAATTAATTTTCTTTTATATTTATACTTTAAGCAAAATTCATAGAAAATTCATTTCTTATGAATTAAGTTCATTGAAAAATGAATGAAATTTTTAAAAATTAGAAAAGAGCGATGCTGAAATTAGTTATTAGAAACTCAATCTTAATTTTATCTATTATGTGCTTTTTATCTGGCTTGTTTTTGCGTCTCATATTTATTAAATAAGAAAGAAAATGTAATTTACTGATTGTATATGTTATCTATTGTAAAGTCTTAAGACTTTACTTATGGCTATAAATTTGATAGATTATAATAAAATTACACAAAAATAGGATAAATGATTAAATTTTCTTGTGCTTATAACTTTAAATTAATAAATAAATTAGTTAGGTTACTGGAAATATTACAACAATGCTTAAAAAGAAATTTTGTATATTTTAGATCATTTTAGTAAAGTTTTTCTATATGAGTCAATGTTAAAAAGAATTAAAATCAGTATCCCTGTCATTCACAAAATTTTAATTTAGTTAAATAAGTGAAATCGAATAAAGTATTTTTAATAAAAAAAAAAGTGTTTTTAATAAAACTGTCATTTGCATATTATGGCAAAACAATAGGTGAAGTAAATGATGTAATTACGTGTTTTTAAATTGACTTTTATTATAACAATAATTTAAATGCCACTCTCTATAAACACACATACATATATATCAATATTCTGGATAAAAATAATTTAATGTCGCTTTAGTAACGCAACTAACGAAAACGCCTTCTAATTAGAGGTTTTTTGGGAACATAAGTTGTTTTTAGTTAGAAATGCCGAACACAAGGCAAATTTTTAGTGGAAAAAAACAGAAATTAACTTTTTTAAATTGCTAAACAAAATTCGAAAAAAAACGTCTGCCATTAAAATTTAAGATGACTTCTGAAATATGACCAGCAGGCTGGCTCGCAGGTATTCTTATCGAGAGATCTAATTTTTGCTGAACTTTTCCTACATTTATAGCTCTATATTATTGTCCTCTAAGTGGTCACTTGTTCTGGATTTATCAGCTTTACATCCGCTTCACATGTAGTCTAGCGGCATTAAATCGCATCTTCATGGAGGCCCATTCGCAGGAATGAAATGTAAAACAATACGATTACCAAACGTTTCCTTTAATAAATATTTTGTGGCACCAGCTGCGTAACAGATACCGCTGTCCTGCATATCATGGCTGTCCAATTGTTGAACGTAGACCTCAGTAATCTTCACTATTGACCACCTATAAAGCACATCAAAAAAATCAAATTTCCTGGATACCTTCACATACACTTGAGAATTACCATCACTCGAACTACAGCAGTTTTACTTATTGATGTATGAATTAAAATATTTCAAACAATTTTGCTTCTGAGAATCGGTATCAAGGGCAGTCTAGTTTCGGGCCAATTTGGAAGCGTTATTTAAACGGCAGTCTATTCATCTTGAAATGCTACAACAAAATAAATATAAATCACTTTACAGCTGACAAAATGCCCGTTTAAAAAGTGTTGTTAACTTTAAGTTCTATTACTCTAAAGAAACACCCGATAAAAAATAAAAACAAATCCTCCTTTTTATTTATATTTTGATCGTGGAAAACCCATTTCACTTAAATTGCGTTTTTGTAAATAATTGCCATAGACTTGAAAAATTGTACTAAACAGATGACGACTCCTGCGACATTTTTAATAAAGTTAATACTTTATTTCTTTTAATAAACGTTTTGTTATTTTGAGTTCTTTTATTGCAAAATAATAACACAGTAATTAAGAGTTTTAAACGCTAAGTTAAACATTATATTTACTTTCAATGCACACAAAATAAACAAAACAGTCACTCTGTTGTTTTTACTCACTGATGACAAAACTTGATTTAATTAATTTGCCCAGCAAGTGATGCTTATATAGTTGTTTTAAGTGTTTCTCGCATATACAAGAATGTTCTACTTTAACATTACCCCATATTGTTGTTGTTATCATCAGTCAGTTTAGGCACCTGCGTGGATATGTGTTTTGTTTTGTTCTGTGTTAGTTGTTTTTGTTTTCTGTTGTTTATCTTATTTGGTAGAATTTTTACAAGCTTGTTGTTGTTGTATCCCATTATAAAATTTATTTGAAAACTACGCAGTTTATATAATACACAGTGGGTCGTTTCGTTTAGTATTCTTTAATAATAAGTATTTCCTTTTATTATGTCAAAAATATGGGAATAATTACGCTCGTACTTTAAATTTTATCACATAAAATCCGATTAATCTATTGGGAATGCGACGACAATTGTAATTTAAAATCGTCTAATTATTTTTAGAGAAGTTGCAAAGGTTATTACCATGTCGGTTTGCTCATTAAAGATACCACTGCGAAGTTTGTTAAAAAATTGCTGAATTAAAAAAAAACTGTCAAATGAGAATTGTTAAAAAATGTTAGGTGACGTTAACGACGTTTTAGGTTTGCTTGGAAAGTAAAGAATCATGGTTATATTGTTTAACATTGAAAGCAAAGTCCGCTCATTCTTGCGGAAGAGATAAGATAAAAAAGCATGCAAAGTTCAATCCAATGTCAAGGTTTTACTCAGAGTTTTCTTCCATTTACATAGCGCAGCTCATCATAAGTTTTTGCCACATAATCGCTCAGATAATAAGGGGTATAACTTTAATGTTATACGACGCTTGAGTTTGAGAAAAATCGTTCGAAAATGTAGAAAATAAAAAAATTCTCTATAGACACTTATTAAAGAACATGATTTGCTTTAGATTTTTATTCTCTACTTTAATTGAAAAATCAAACATTTATTTACAGCTTAAAAATGTTTGAATTCTGAATTTGAAAATGCTTTTTTGATTACCAACTGAAGCTCTATAGTAAACAAAATTATTATAGTCTTAACAGTACTTAGACCCAGCTAACACTAGGTACAATAAGCTAATTTTTAATAATACTGCAGTGATGATGGGCTTAGAAAAACCTTTTGTAAAGTTAAATGCGTTCGTAAAAGCGCGTGCTTAACAATAAATTTTATTAATATTCACTAATTTCCTTAAGTATTTAATTTTTAGTTACTAAACCACTACATAACTAGTCGTTAACAATCACTATTTATTTAATAAGAAGTTGTGATCAAATAGAAATAAAATCAGTTCTTTTATGTAGTGTTGTACTCATAAATTAAATCACAATATTTTACTAGACATTTTCATAAGTCTGCATAATGTTGTATGTCCAAACATCATAAAATATGAAAATATATTTATCACACTCTTCACACTATTCACTTTTTTTATTCAATTAAATTAACACGCAATAACTGTGTGTAGAATTAACGAATATAGCAAGCAGTGTTTCCATTGATTTTTTTTTAAATTAACAAATTTCTTTAAAACATTTTTAATATTTTGAAAAATATACATATTTATAACGAAATTGAGAACATTTTCAATTACAAATTTAAAAGAAAATTAACTTTAATTTAATATTAAAATATTGTAAAAAATTTACAGCAAATTTGCATATGCAATAGTTTGGTCATCTTCTGAGTACTGATTTCATCTCAAAAAGGGGAGATTGTAATATATTTCCTTCTGGGCCATCATATTTGTATTCTCTAAATCACAAAAGATGTAATTTTCAAAAATTGTAAAATTAATGGTTGTTAAGTTCTAAGTGAACTTTTAATAATTTATTCTGTTTATTATAATAAGTTTTATATTGAGTTTATACTTAAGTTCTTTCTAATATACTATTATGATATATTTCATTATTTATATGCTTTTATAATTTTGTTTTAAATGCTCTTTATTTATTATACTATCAAATGTTTTTTTGTTTTAGTTTATATTTTTTTTTTTATTTATTTAAATTTAAAAATTTGTTTTTTTATTTTTATTGCCTGCAGCTAATTGAATTTCTTTTGTTAAACTTTTCTTATTTTCTTTTTTATTTCAAAGATTTTCAAATTAATTACTTAAAAAGAAGAAAAACAATACTTTAGCAAATTATAGGTGCCTCAGGCCTAATATTTGAAAAATTGCACTAAAGAAATTTATATGAAAATAAAAAAAAAAAAACATAAAGTAAAGAAAATTAAATGGTCAAGTAAAAAGATTATTATTAATAGACTTAAAAAAATGATGGTGATTATAAACCAGATAAGAGAAATGTATGTTTTCTGTGATGCCAGTATCTAGATAATATTAATTAATAGAGCAAGAATCAGTTTAAAATTTCATATCGTTTTATATTACAACTTTACCATGTTCCATTATGTTTTGGTTACAATTTTAACTGTTATTAATGAAGTTAATAGAATTTATGACCTTTGCTTAATTAATATTTAATTTTATATCTAGAAGTGTACTATAAATTTTTAGCTTGCGAAAATCATCGATATAATTTCAGCTGTTATTGAAATATTAATAGTTTAATAGATACTGCCGTCATTCCCCTCCGGGAAGACCGACGTTACTGACTGTTCGTTCGGTATGATCGGTGAGCGCTTTCGAAGTGATGACATTAATTTCAAGCCACGTTTCTAGATACTACTGGAGAGTTAGTATTACTTCCGTTGGTACAAATAGTGTTGGGTTATGTTATTCTTTTATTAGGGTCGTATCTACTTGTGCAGGTAGGTTGTCTCACCACCTGTCATTTTTTGCGGGGCTACTTTAATGTTTCCGCCTTTTATTATTTACTGGGTAAGTGTGTCCGTCTGTGAATTTTTTTAGTTTGTTAGAGTCTATGAGTAGTTTCAGGGGTGTGAAAATTCTGTCTGAGGTCGTGTTTAAGTGTTCGTTTATAATGTCACTTTTAAAAGTTCTTGTTTTATAGATTTTCATGTTTTCTTTGTCCTTTTTTGCTAGGATGTATTAAGGTTGGGCATTCCTCTATTTTCCTTGGTGCGTGTCTGTAAGTGTAAAGTTGTAATGCAAAGTTTGCAATGTGTTTCGTTTGTACGAGCGTATGTGTTCTATAAATCTTGTTTTTATTATTCATCCAGTTTGTCCAGATCTTTCACGAAGAATCAACTTTTATTAAATTTAAATTTTTAGGTGTTGGAATCATGTCTTTTATTTCATAAGCAAATGGCGAGTAACTATTATCGTGATAGTTGACGATGAGCCTAAGCAAATACAAATATATGTACGATAATGTATGTCGCTCTGTAACAATGACGTTTTAATACGCACCATTTGTAACACATGCAAAGAATGCTGATAAAGGACAACGTAATCGAAAAATTGATTTTTAACGATGTGCTATGGTATCCAATTTTTCTTGTTTTATGTTTTTCCCTCAATTTTTTAAACTTTTCCACAAACCTGATCAATTTTGGTAGTGGTGTTGTTGGTAATCACTTTAAGTTTTCCTATATTACTCAATGTGAAGCGTTAATTCGTTAATGCATTTTACAATAAAATCAAACGCTACCGAACCTGATAGTATCAACCCAAATTTGTAAAAGTTCTTTTATCTCTGATTTTTGCTTACGTCACATATCTCTTTAGTAATATTATCATGTCATCATCATATCTGCCCAATGCAAATGGCGAATATAGGCTACTTGCCATGGTTTGTTTTCTATCAAAAGTTTTTCGGAAAATTTTGTATCAGCAATTGCTGTCATACATCAAAGGCAATAAATTGCTTTCTAGTATGCAATCAGGTTCCCGTCAGAATCATAGCTGCATTATTGCTCTTGTAGAAGTAATTGAAAATATGCGACAGTAATTGTAAAGTAGAAAGTTATGTTTCTTAGTTCTTCTAAGAAGTATTTGGTGCGGTAGATCATGATCTTAGAAAATTAAAATTCTTTTTCAGATATACACAGTGGGTTTTTGCGAATAAAGGATGGTCACTAATTAAAAGTGTGCCACAGGGGTTTATTCTAGGATCACCATTATTTTCAATATATGTAAATGATTTGCCAAAAGTGTGTTCGAAATACAAAATCAACCTATACGCAGGCGACGTTCAACTCATACTAGGTGAAAATTCTGCCGCTGGTCTATCGCATTTAAATAATGAACAAATAATATTTTATCAGTGGGCTTGCGTAAACGAACTTTACTTAACCCTTTACAAATTGTGGTATATTGTAATAGGCAAAAAAGTCTAGCAACAACTTCTTCAGAGGACATTGTTTTGAATGACGAGAATATTGAAGTTGTTAATAAGGCAAAAAATCTCTGCATAAATTTTAACAACTGGTTGCCATGGCCGGACAATTTAAACGCTTTAGTTGATCGGGTGTATGTTAAATTACGGACGCTCTGGACCATACAATATTTTACTCCATTACGAATAGGAGTTTTGCTCACCAAAGCATACTTGATTCCAACTTTAATGTATGCATGTAAATTATTTGGTAACTGTGATGCCATTAGTAAAAGAAAATTGAATGTTCAGTCATAATATTATTGTATATATCTATTGTATATATCTATGGTTTGCGTAGTTTTGACTACATATTATCTATTTCAAATAATCTTTACACGGTTAGCTTCGAAAATTTTAGAAAGATCCGTACCCTAGACTTTTTACAAAAAATATTAATTACACAAACCCCGAAATATTTGTGTGAAAAAATACGTTTTTCCCAAACGCCTAGAAACCGAAACAGTATAACTCCTCGACATCAACATATAGTGCTTGAGTGGCAATTTTATTTACATGCTGTTTGCGTGTGGTATAGTCTTCCATCATATCAACAACTTAATTGCAACGCTAATAGCTTCAATAAATTTTTATTTATTTTTTTCAAATAATTTTTTTATTTTTTTTTTTTATTTATTTATTTCACTTTCACTTTTTAATATTTTATTTTACTTTTTTAAATAATGTATTTACCTTATAAAAAAAATATTATGTTAATTTTAAGGGCAACGTAATGCGTTCCTGCACTACAAAAATAAGATTTAATCTTGTTAGACAGGAAATGAATAAATAAATTAACAAACATATTTAAAATATCTTTCTAAATCGAAAATTCGACTAACAGTAGCAACTAAGGCCTGCAGCTCTTAAGTAAATAATAATCACCAAGTTATCGATAATATTTAGTTTTATTTTATTTTTATAACTTTATACTTGTATAACTTTTTATTGTAAGTGAAGGAATTTTTATTAACAATTTTAGTTTTTGAAACATTTGTGAGTGGTTGCTTAAATTTCGATTTCATTTTCAATTTTTAATTTATTTAAAATTTTAAGATTTTAAACCTAATTTGCTTTTCTGCGGTTTTTTTTAGAAAAAAAAATATGAAAAAATTAAACTTGAGCAGGAAAGGCGGGACTTAAGAAGTCGTGAAAATTATATAGCAGTTTTAAAAATGTTGAAACCTATTTTAACATTTAATTAAATTAAGCTAAGATATGTCGACCAAATGTCATTGCTGCATTAATAGATGACAGCAACAGATGTTAGAGTATATAGAAAATTAAATGTTGGGGAAAAAACGTGCTATAAAAGAAAACTGCAGTTAGAACCTGTAGAATTCTTTATTAGAAATGGAAATCAGATGCTATGTAGCCGAAAGATATCTATTTCAGAAGAGTGTATAAGTTGGCGACTATAAAGTCACCAATCCAAAACTCGTTGCAGCTGAGGTAGACAATAATATTCTGGTTGAAAAATAATGACATTGTTTGCTTTAGTAGCTGTCGTTTGCTGCCTAATACACAGAACATCCAGTAGTTGAAGTTTCCTCGGAGTCACATTGTATTATTATTCGATAAACAAGTGGTCATTAGTGTAAATGTAGATCGAGCTACAGGACAAAAAACAAGATCAGAAGTAAGAAAGAGATTTAACAACTTATTAGTTCACGGTACATTTAAGCAGTCTGAAATTCTTATAACAATCGGTAGATTTTAAGGACATAAGCAAACTTTAAAAATTTATTCGCCAATCTAGAAAGAAAGTGTTTGCTCTCCACGATAAAGTGTTAATATTTATTTTGTTGAAGAATTTTTTTCGCAGAATTTACGTTTAAACAACAAAAATTGTTAAAAATAAAAAATAAAATGAACATGTGGTAATCTATAGATGAAGGCGGTTGGTATGAATAAATACAGAGCTGTAACAAATATACTTAATGTGGAATATTTAATTAAAAATATGAAAACTTTAAAAGCGTTTTAAATAATATCAAATAAATGATAACAAATATAGCTGACCATTTTGCGAACGAAGGAATATAGAACAAACTGAAATTACCTTACTTTATGATTATGATTCACACCTTACTTACAATTTAAAAATACTTCCATTACATTAGGAATTCTTTGTCAACATATTTTATTTTAAACATTTATCTTTACTTTGTCTTCTTCTAGGTTCACCACCACCCACTGTAACATGGCTTATGAATGGACAAATACAGAACAGTGTTGTCGATTACACGTATATTGATAGCATTAGTACGATAAATAGTAAATTAGTTTTACGAAATTTGTCACGAATACATCAACATGCGGTGTATACGTGCCAAGCAAGCAATTTTCACAAGAAATATGTCGCCACCAATGTAACAATTGAATTGTATTGTAAGTATAAACGACTATAACATTTAGTACATTCAGTTGTCATTAAAATGAACATTTTTTTCTAAACATGTAGTACTATATTATGTTCATAAACAATTATAATTAAAAAAAATAAAAATATATATATATATATATACATATATATACCATATTATATTCTATTTTATTTGTATTACCTATTTGAAAAATATTTGAAATATTTTGAATTAAAATTTATAACAAAGTTTTTTAAAATGAAACTATATTGGGCTCCAATAAGTTTTGTTTTAGTTGGCTTAACGATTTATTACTTTTTTTTTTTTTTTTTGTATAAAAAATTTCGATATTTAATTTTGTTATTAAAAGTTGCTCAATTTTGTAAAGGATTTGTTCAAACTACAAAAGGTCTTATGAAAAATATAATTGCTTAGAACATTGTTTTGTCAAAGAGTTTTGATAATAAGTATAACAAAATTTATAACAACAAATTTTTAAAGGAGCATGCTTTTAGATTCCTTTAAAAAGTTTTCCTTTAAAGAGCTTCACTAACTTACAAACATACGCAATATCACTGTTAAACTATTTAAAATATGATTTGAAAAATTCCATCATGAAAATAAACAAATCTGTCATTAAATGATTTTTGATGATCCAAATAAATTTTATCCCATAAATTATTAATGAAATAACAAAGAGATTGCTTATTGTCCTTTAGTCTTCATTCTTCGTAAATCATGCGGAACGTCTAAACATAGTTTTTATTATATTTTCTTAAAGATCGTGTCAATAGAAATGATAAATTTGATTTGAAATTAATTATTTTAAAAATCTAGCATTCTGAACGATACATGACAATCAGGGAATCGATATTATACTTTAGAGAAAACTGTAACCGAGTTAATTTAAATTTATTTATACCTTATATCGAGTATTTTTACTTTTTAGGCTGTAAAGGGATTTATGTTCAGTTTTGGCATGAGTAGACTGACGCCTGAACAATGCCTCGAAATTGTGCAAGTTGGTCCCATAATAACATTGTCGTTGATCCCGATTGTTAGAAACGAAGTTTGTTTAGTGATGAATATCACTGTTGTTTGAATAGGTACTTTAAAAAAACAGAACTGCTGTATTTGGAAAAAAATTACGGTCTTGTGAAATCATTAGTTTATACTTTTTTAAAATCGATGCTGGTCGTAACGTTATAGTTAATAGTGAACCGTACGAAGCCATTATTATTGATCTTTTCAATGATCAATTGATCAATCATAATGTGCAGGAGCTGTGGTCTCAACAAGACAGTACAGTTTTGTACAGCTCGTACCTTAATTGATTCTTTTAAGGAAAATGTCTTCGGACTCATGTATTCGGCTCTAAGATTATATGATTTAAGCCCGCTGGACTATTTTTATTAGAGGACAGCATTCACCATATTATTGTCGATATACGGCCACAAATGCGGGAAAAAGTCATCGGAAATTTGACCGACAGGTTACACTACGTTCGAGTCAGCCATGGCGTGCACATGCGAAAGTCATAATAAATTATAATGCCACAAGATTATCTTGCGAATAAAGTAACTTTCACTGTAATTTAAAAAAGTCGTTTTTGTTTGATACCATTTCAAAGTTCTACACCTTTGTATAAAGTGCCATATAGCAGCCCAAAGCATAAATCCTCTTGACATTGTTAGATTTTTAAATAGCTCGTAATTTGTAATCTTGTGTATCAAATACAGCCATCTAGGTTTTCTGAATTAAATTTAAGAATTGTAATCGATTTTCTTTGCATACATTATTTAGCAGCGGGTTTTCTTTAGTTTATTTTTAATTATTTTCACGTTCTTGCAGCCTACAACATCATTGCTTTAATTGCTCTGGATTTTGCAGGAATATTCCAGGAATCCATTTTTCACTAACGTTTATTAGAAAGTATTTTTTTTTTCCTTATTTAAATCCATAAAGATTCGGAATTCATCGAGGAAAAGATATTTTATTTATTTTAATTTTTGTGTATTTTTGTAATCTTAAGAAATTGGTGGTTAGTATGTTTTCACTATCCCCACATTACTAACTTTTGAAACAGAAAACAAGAAATTTAAAGAAACCTAATATCTCGCTTAACTTCTAAGAGTAGAATATACAATAGATACTTTAGAAGTGAGAGCCAAGGAATTTCAAAACACATAATTTGGAATTAATGAAAAACTAAAAATGGTACTAATAGGAAGCTCAAATTGAGTGCTGAACTGAACTGAATTTCAGCGGGTTTCTATAATTAATACATTTGATTTATCATAAAGAATAATTCGTGGCTTAACTAAAGAAAAATGCTGATAACGAAAATATATTAATCCAGAGTATGCTGCATTACATTCTGATAGTGTCTCTTTTTTTTGGTTTTTTAACCCAATTAAAGATTAGTTTATTATTAAAGAAAATAAATAAATAAGTAAAACGGGGAATTCACTTAAGCTGAGTTAGTATGATCTTTTAGATTTTTTTGCCCTTTAATTTAATGAAAATTGTCAATTTTTGTATTACAATTGAAGTGGGTTGTATATTGAACACATAATATGTCTGTTATAAAAATAAATTAATCTTTAGTTAAGAGAAAAACTAATACTGCTGATATCTGCTAGCTAAATTATAACTGGGATATAAAAGTTTGTTTTAAAATATATTGTTTTATTTTAGCAAATTGTTTGACTTTATTGATCAACAACATTAGATGCTTTTAAAGCGATTATATAGAAACAATAACAAAATTGTTTTCTTCTATTTTTTTTTTTTTTTTTTTTTTTTGATTTTTAACAAATAAAAGCTACTATATACAAATAGTAAGTTTAACTTATATTGAACACATACAGAGAAAAATATTGCAAGATTGAGGTTGCAAGTGCATGTTGAGGTATAATGCAGCTCATGCGAATCTTAAAGAGTTTTTTTTTCTCTATAAAGTTAATATTTGTTAGAATATTATTGTCCATTTGTATAGTTCTTAACTTTCTTTAAATATACCGATATTTTTTAATGGTTTATGTATTTATTTGTAAATATTTAAAGACAGATAATGTTAAAAAAAAAAAAAATATTTGTTGAGAGAAAATCATGTAAATCAAAATCAATCAGATTTTAAACGCATTTCAAATTGATTATTAATTAATTAAAATTATTGTTTGTTTGTTTCTTTGTTTATTTATTTGTTTATTTTCTGTACAGCAAGACTAAATCTTACTATTATAATACAGCAACGCATTGCGTTACACTCAAATTTAATATCAAATTTTTTTGGAAAAAGTTAAATAAAATATTTAAAAAAAAAGTTTAATAAATAAGTAAAACAAGAAAAATTATTTGAAAAGAAATACATAAAAATTTATTGAAGTTATTAGTTATGACGAAAGACTATACCACACGAATTAAGTATATTTATTGTGCTTTGATTAAAAAAAACAAAACACAAAGTTTTTTATTTATCAATCTTTCTTTATTCACTTATTTATTTATTTGCTTTGACCGGAGAAAACAGACTGACTTATCCTAATTACAACTTCTTCCTATATACTAAAATTATTGTATTATTTGTTAAGTTTATTGAATATTGCATTTGTTTGGGAACGGAAATGCCTATTTGACAATATTTATTGCAAATGCTTTTCTAGTCAAACGTTAGTAGATTTGGGACGGTTGCAATCCTCAAAATTGCGACCGAAAATTATACTTTGTTATATTTCTGCATTTAGTGCTTTAATTTATTAATGAGGTTAATTCCTTTATATTAAATTTGCTTGGTTGCAATTCTTGGAATTGCGACCGAAAAATAATTAAAAGATTTTAGATTTATTTTGTATTAATTATATTGTTAATAACTATTACGGTTGCAATTCTTGGAATTGCGACCGAAAAATAGTTTTGATTTATGGATTTAATCATAATATTCTTAAACAAATCGGAAATGGATTTAATATTACACTTTGTCTTTAATTATATCTGCAATAAATTTATCTACAGGGTCGTTCCTAATGTACGTGTTTGTGTTTGTATATGTAACTCACGCGAGCAGCATGTAATTAAAATTGCCACTCAGGCACTAGATGTTGAGGAGTTATACTGTTTCGATTTCTAGGCGTTTTTTACACAAATATTTAGGGGTTTGTGTAATCATATTTTGTGTAAAAAACCATTGTACGGATCTTTGTAAAATTTTCAAAGCTAACCGTGTAAAGATTATTTGAAATAGATGAAATGTAGTCAAAACTACACAAACCATAGATATCTACAATAATATTACTATATAGAACATTTAATTTTCTTTTACTAATAGCATCACAGTTACCAAATAATTCACATGCATACATTAAAGTTGGAATCAAGTATGCTTTGGTGAGCAAAACTCCTATCGGTAATGGAGTAAAATATTGTATAGTCCAAAGCGTCCATAATTTCACATACACCCCATAAACTAAAGCATTTAAATGGCCCGACCATAGCAACCAGTTGTTAAAGTTTATGCAGAGATTTTTTGCCTTATTAGCAACTTTAACACTCTCGCCATTCAAAACAATGTCTTCTGAAAAAGTTGTTGCTAGTTTTTTTTTGCCCATTATAATACGCCAAAATTTTTTAAGGTTCAAGCATAGTTCATTTACGCAAGCTCAGTGATAAAATATTTTTAGTTCATTATTTAAATGCGATAGACCAGTGGCAGCATTTTCAGCTGGGGAACATAGTGTGAGTTGCACGTCGCTTGCGTACAGGCGGATTTTGTGTTTCGAAAACACTTTTGGCAAATCATTCACATATATTGAAAATAATGGTGATCCTAGAATAGACCCCTGTGGCACACTTCTAATAACTGACCATCATTTATTCGCAAAAACCCACTGCGTACATCTGAGAAATAATTTTAGTTTTCTAAGATCATGACCTACCGGCTCAAATAGTTTGAAGTAGTGTAGAAGGGCTAAAAAACATACGTTTCTACTTTCCAATTCCTATCGTATATTTTCAATTACTTCTGCAAGAGCAGTAATACATTCTGACTAAAACCTGATTGCATACTAATAAGTAATTTATTGCTGTTGATGTATGACACTTTTGATAGAAAACAACAAATGGCAATTGGCCTGTATTAAAAATTTTCTCGTGTTTCCATATCGATGGCAACGTGACAATATTATTATAAAAATATGCGGCGTCAGGAAGAAGCAGAGTTGAGTTGAAAATATTTGAACATTTTTGTTTTAATATTTCAAAAATTGCGAAAAATAGTTTTACTTTTGGACCATTAAAATACAAAGTCCTAAAAGACCAAACAGATTTAAAAAAAAAATTTTTCACAAACATACAATGGAATATTGAACGATAATCAAAAACTATTTCATTTAGGTTTTGTTAGTGATGATTCTGATGTTATGGTAAATCGCTGCTTACAATATCCTTAACTGAAGATTGTCATCATCCTACAATTGAAATCAATATCTGTAACGCAAAACCATCTGGCGAATGATAAGGTCAAGATTACATCAGTACAATTAACTACAATTTGTTAGATGAACTCAATACTAACTGGAATTATGTATCTTCACAAAGTGACATCAATTTATTATTCTGACAAAATTGGCGTTTACGTTGATATATTTTATTTAAAATTTTGTAAAATCGTTAAATCCAATCGTTCGGGACCACCGCGGTGCACCGTAGGGGAACAAACATTTTATTAACACTTAAAAATAAGAAGAATAAATTGTATAAAATTTATAAAAAATCTGGATCGTTTGTTCACTTCGCCAAGTACTCTTTTAGAAACTTCAATGTGACCTAAAATTATTTTACAACAGTATTATTTCACCCAGTAATGAAATTGATTCTCTTTGTTCTGATGATGATTTCACAACATACAATCTTTTGACTATTTTTCAGCGACATATTTTGATGAACAATATGATGAAACTTTTGTATATCCTTTTCCTTAGTCATTAATTTTAGATTTTTCTATTGCATCTGTGGTCGTAGTATCTGCATTTTTTTAAGTGTACAAAAATTTTCATATTAGTCTGCTCCAAATAGTAGCCTGAAATCTTTTCACATTAATTGTGCTGTTACATACATTTTTAATAGATCAAATAATAAATAATAAATAAATAAATATGTAAAGATTCCTTTATAATTCCATTATTTAAACCTGGCTAAAAAAGTAGTATCGCAAATTAAGCTTAGTTCTCTGTCTAAAATTATTACAGATCAACTTTGTCATCAAGTCTCATTAGCTGTATCCCCTACTCAACATGGATTTTGGAAAAGGGTCCTCAACAATTACAAATTTCTTACATTTTGCCATTGTTTTAATCGTGGACAGACAGATGTTATATAGACTTAATTTAGTAAAGGCTTTTGCAACGTCAATCATAATCTTTTATTACACAAGCTTGATGACATGGCATTCCAATTTGACTCTTTAAGGTGGATTTCTTCTTATTTGTTGAATAGACTATAGAAAGTTTACTTCAAGAATTTGACATTTAAGCCGCTACATGTTAAATCTGGTGTACTACAGGGAAGTCACTTTGGACCGTGTTTGATTTCTTTGTTCACCAAAGATTTACCAACAGTAATTAAGTTGTTCAATATCCTGTTGTAAAACGAATCTTATGCAGCTTAATTGTAAAAAATTCAGCAATTTACATTTCTTTCGGAGAATTCGTTTTAATGTTGAATATTGGACAAGGTTGAAGCAATTTCTGATTTAGGTGTCTTACTTGATCCTAAACTGAATTTTATACAACACATTACAGTTACAGAAAATAAAGCGCGTCTGTCTTTGGATTTGTAAAGCGATGGGCTAAGGTGTTTACTGACCCTTATATAACTAAACGATTGTATACGTATTTAGGTAGACCTAATCTGGAATATGGCTGCATAGTTTGGGACCTAACTTGCAATATCCTTATTAATACTGTCGAATCTGTTCGGAACTAATTTTTTCTCTTTTTTTTCTCTTGGAATATGAGAAATTTACCGTCTTATAATAATAGACTTGCTTTAATTAAACTGACAACGCTTAAAAGTCGTAATATAGCATTGAAAAATAGTTTCGTTCTTAATCCTAATTCAGTCAATAAGAAATGCCTGTTTTAACGTTCCATCACGTCCTACACGTAATTCATATGAGTTCAACTTACTAACTGGGTTTCTTTATTAAAGATTTTTTCTGAATTTAATAAATATTATAGATTTAGTGATTAATATCAGAACAGGAGTTAAGAAAAATATTGTTTTCCTTTGGACTAATTAATGTTGTACAGATGTATTAAATGTTGTTATAGTTTGTAAGGATATTAAATCTCTAGACTAAAATAAATAAAAACAATGTATTTAAAAATTTTATTTCATTATATTTCTTCAAGAAGATGTGCTGTAGAAATTTGTTATTACGGTCCTAAGAAATTATAAATTTTGATTTTATTGAATGCAAAAAATCGCTGCAGACCTTTAAGTTCTATTAATTGCCCACTACACACAAGGGAGCTGCGGCATTGTTCATAAAAACACAAGCGTGGGATTGCTGGGTTATTAAAAATGAAGCCCTCCAACTCAGTCACTATTTCCTGCGTGTTATTTTACTTTTTCTTTCAGAAAAAATATACTCTGAGCATAAAAAATTTAGGACATGTGTCTATAAAAATCCTTTCTTACTAGACTACAGAATATATAGCAGAACTACTCGGCGATTTTGTTTCAATTTAGCGGGAATGTTGAAGAACAATCTTACATCACGTTGCTACTGCTGCAGTGCTACAAAAATATTCAACTTTATATTGAGTTTAAAGCTGCGTATTGCTTTGTGCGGTCAGAAAAGTCTTAAAAAATTTCATAATTTTTATACAGAAGCTTAACTCCTCTTTGGAGACGGTAATGAGGATTAACGACCGGATTTTTTTTTTTTGTAGGAGCTGAAGGCACAAGTAGCGACTTTCTCTAATAATAAACTCATTTCTAGTACTAACTTTGGTTTTAACAAAATAATTGATAAAAATTCTTGTAAAATTCAAAGAAAATTTGTACAACAATCTAGTGGTAAATTGTACATAAATATCTCATGCAACCTCTTTAATATTATGGTAACACCAGGATGATCGCTTATTTATCACTTTTCAATGAGCAGGTTTTTAAAAATTCACATGTTAAAAATGCTCGTAATTTAATTCTTTAATGCAAAGGCGCTGTAAGTTTTAAATAAAGATGCTTTTCTTTAACTAAACAGCTCAATTAATTCCAGTTAAGTAACATTTTTTGTTCAGTGTATATAGAAGATATTATATTAGTTAATTTTTGTAATGATTTAGTTAATTTGTTGTAGAAGGAAAATCATACCTAGTTTAGTCAATTTACATTACATGAAAGGCAACACAGCCGAACTTAATTTTGCATTCTATGCCTGGGCTATTGAAACAGTTTTAATTTTGCAATGTCAGACATATTTTTCGGTGCCCATAATGGCTATAAAAATTATTTATATGGTAAAATGTATTTATAATATTTTTAAATACAAATAGTGTGCCATGTGCTTAAATGTACTTAATTTTCAAATTATTATTGGCAACGAACTAAACTGGTATTAATTTAAAAAAAATATCCATCACTATTATCATGGAGATAGCAACGTATCTATAACAACATCATTATTATAATAATGTTGGTGTGAATCATTTTGGAGATATGCATATTGCTAATGTGTTCTGTACTTTAATTAAGCTAGACGTACATGTAGTACAAAGATAAACTTTAAAATGTCCGTTTATTATAATTTTCACCTGTGTATTTTGGTTCAATTTTGTGCTGATATATTTGAATTTACAACATTTTCAATTTTAAAATATAGTTTCACAATGAATGGAAATTTATTATCAAAAATTATTATTTTTTTTTTTTGCCATAATAGATAAATATTCGCTTGTTATCTGCAAAAAAAAAATGTACGAAATGAATAGTTGTTGGTTTTTGGGTATTTGCAGATATGTGTTTGGCATGTTTTCGGCGAAAAATATGCAAATTGTATAGGATGTAGTAATTAATTTATATTTATTATTATTTTTCGCGTAAAGTTTGATTTTCGAGTTGGAAAAATATTTAAGAAAAATTTGCATGCAAAGTTTCACTAACGTCATAAGGTGAATAAAATATCTGATTAGTATTATTTAAATACACTAAAGTTTTTTACTGCAGGATACTGTTTCTTACAAGTAGCTAAGTTTCAAATATATAGATGTTTTTTCAACAAAACAAAGTAAAGTAAAAAATTTAGATTAAGATTGTATTACGAAAAGAAAAGTTCGACAATTATGAATGAAAAACGATCTGCTGACAGATATTGACTTTTCCATCAAAATTTATAATCACTTTTTGGCAAAATGGAGGTAATATTTCGAAATCGATTCGAGTAAGAGTCTGTCCTTAATATAGCCATACAAAAAATAATCGAAAGGTTTTAAATCACACAATCAGGCTGGCCACGTAACTACTGATTGTGGTAAAATTATGCCATCGAGAAATTTGGTTTTCAATAACTGGATTTTTATTGTCATTGGCTGTGTGACATGTCATCAATAACAGGCCAAACTTGAATTACTAGCATCGCGCGATAGCACGATCCATTGACCGTTACCACATGACCAGCGTCATCTTCGCAAAAAAAAAATATCACGAATTTTACGAAATGTAACTTTCACACAACCACCATTTTCATGACAGATTTTGCATTTGTTACCAATGCGTCAAAAAACTAAATATCAAAACTATCATATTGTTAATGTTGCCACAAAGAAACATCTTGTTGGAAAACCCAATATAACTGCCCTCAGCATAACATTTATTTAATTAAATTCTATTTAAAACAGATTTATCTTTTTGTTAAATTTTGTTGTTTATTTTGCCTTAAATTTAGTTTAATGCCATGAATTAGTTTAAAATTATTTTTATTTTTATATAATCAATTCATTTGACCACTTTACCTTAAGTGACTAACATCCCGTCAGATTTCATTTTTATTTCATTCTAAAAATATCAACAAAATTTTTTTGTGTTCGTGATTTTGTTTTAATTAAAATTCGATTGTAAATTTTGTTTTTGTTTAATGACATCAAAGCTTTTTTTAGATTTTAATATTAATGCTTATGTGTGCAAAGTTTTAAATTTACTTAAATACATAATTAATTGAACATTTAAATGACACTACATAATCCAGAAAAACATTACAAATTATCTATTTATTTGTAAACATAAACCTACGTACACGCATTTACATTAAAATGTATAATTAAAATAATTGTTATAGCAAATTAAATATTAAAAATATTGTTTAAAATAATTTAATGAAAAAATAACTGGTAAATCATTAATAATAATAAAAAATGAGACAAAGAGAAAAATGTGGTTGTAGTAAAAATATGTGGTTTTGTTTAAATTAAAAAGCGCTTATGTAAAAAAATGTTAAGTGAGTAAAAACAAATACAAAAAAAGGTTAATAAATTGCATTGACAACGGTCTGAGTGTTTTTTGGTCATTGGTTAAATAATAATAATAAAAGTAGGTAACTGAGTTTCTGGTTGGTTATTAAATGCTCTTAAAATTAACTATGTAGAAGGTTTGCAAACCAAGTAATGAGACATAAAACGTTACGTTCGATCTGGCAACACTGGAGGCGGTGGGCTCAGAGGTTTGACATCACGCGAGTTAACTGGTCGTTAGTAGCTATTTTTCTGTGAAACAGTTTTGTATGTTGCATTCTAAAAATGTGTGACATCAGTTTCAGGCCTGGGCACAGTGCAACCGAATCTCTTGCTAAACTTTTTGCGGGTCTGCGGAGATAGTGTTTTGTCAAAAGCTCAGGTTTTTCGGGGCACTCACAGAAGGAAGAAAATTAATTTAGGGTGACCAACGAAGCGAAAGACCTTCTTCAAGAACCCATGAAAATATCGACAGAATCCGGGATCTTGTATGTTCAGATTCTTGTTTGACGGTCAAAATAATCAGGGAAGAGTTAAATTTGACTCACATCACCGTTGATCAGATTTTCGCCAATGAATTGGGGACGAGAACAATCTGCGGAAAAATAGTTCCAAAAAACAAAAGGACGTCAGGAAGGAAAGCTGCCTTAATTTTGCATTCGATTAAAAGTGTCTCCCATTTTCTGGAACGTATTATTACTTTTGACGAGTCTTGCGTGTTTAAATATGACCCAGAAACCAACCGCCAAAACATGAAGTGGCGCACTTCGAACTCCCTAAGACCAAAAAAAGTAGGGATGAGAAAGTTAAAGATCAAATGCACGCTGATTTGTTTTTTCGATGTCCATAAAATCGCTCACAAAGAGTATGTACCTCAAGGTGAAAAAGTCAATTAACACTTTTACCAGGAGGTCCTTGAACGACTTCAAAAAAGAAACATTCGTGTGAGACCAAAACATCGGTAATAACTGGGTAATTTATCACGATAATGCTCCTTCTCGCACAGCAATTTCAATAAGCTAGCTTTTGAGCAGTAAAAACATTCCAGTTACTCCTTAGCTTCTATATTCGCCTGACTTAAGTCCAGGTGATTTTTGTCTTTTCCTGGAGTGAAAATTCCTTTCAAGGGAAACCATTTTGGAACAATCGAAAACATTAAAATGGCTGTAACCGACCAGCTGAAAGTTCTTCCCGTATCGAAGTTCTAGCATTGCTATTTGGAGTGGAATAATCATCTTCAGCGCAGTGTGACTTCAGATGGAGGTTATTTTGAGGGTGACAATATAAAATTAAATTTTATTTGAATAAAAAGAATTATAATAATCACTCTCATTACTTAATTTACACACTTCGTACAATTTTTTGCAAAACTACAGCGTTAATTGTTATAAGATATTTAGCATATTGTTGTAAAAAATGAAGTGATATAGCTACTCAGCCTTCCGCTTTAGAGTTCCAGTTCCACCGTAACTTAATAACTGAATCGATTATATACAATTTATGTTATAGAGAACTGTATATTAAGTACTTAAGAACACAAGCAATATTTTAAAAGTAATAAGTCCCTACTAGGTATATAAATAGAGCAAAAAAATTCAATACCACGACTAAATATCGAATAATATTTACAAAAAAAAATTAAAGTTCTCGCAGTTTGACGATCATTAGCAACATTTGATTGAGCACCAGAATATGCTGCAGCTATCAATGCTTCATAAGCACGAACATTTTCTGGGTGTGTAAATAGTTCCTATCGCCATCGTTGATCGTTGGATCCTTGGCCGCAATGTACTGTTCGCAATTAGCTATACAATGGGCAAAAAAAAAAATTGCGGACAGCCAACCTTGTAAAATCGCTACTTTGTCTCTTTCAGCATTTTATTTTACACCTAGATGGACGCCGTTGAGACCATTATGGAACTGCTTTATTAGCTTGTATGTCGATATTAGCTGACACAACAATAAAGTTTGTGCAGTTGTACCATCTGTATTTTCCCAGTATCGATATGAGCAGCCATTTCATGGAGTTTCTTAAAAACATGTTACTGTAGTCTTGTGTATATAAGAATTAGTAGAAAACTACGCAGTTTTAAAAGCACACAATAGGTCATTTCATTTACTTTTTTACTGATAATTATTTTCTTTGAAAACTTAAATCTTTGTATTGTTATATATACATATATCTTTTTTATTTTATATTTTATATATATATATATATACTAAAAATTAAATTAAAAATATCACAACAGTTGCATTTTCGTTAACCATTAAAGGTTTTTGTAAATAATAAAGTCAAAAAATTAAAAAATTAATAAAATTAAAAACATGTTGGAATGGATGATCATTATTTTACCTTTAAGCACAACTTCATGTTTTATATTTTTTGTTTAAATCAATTTTGCACAAATAAGATATTGTTGTATTTTATATTCCATGCATCAAAATTATTTTGTTTGAATTTTATATATTAGCTAAAGTTTTGTATTATATTAAAATTATATTTAATTTTTAATTATATATTTTTTAAACACAATAAGGAAAATAAATTCTTTAAATCTTTACTAAATGTTATGATGTTGAAAAATTGCTGTTAAAATATGACAAAAATATTATTATTTTGTTAAGGTCAGGTATTAAATGAAAATTAATTTTATGTAGTTACAGCTCTTACTTAAACAGACGATATAATGAAGGGCGATCTGTAGATATATCAGATATGAAAATGTAAGAGTTATATTTTACCATGAGTCATCAATTTTGGAAGTGTAAAACTCATTAACTACAGCTCTCAATGTCTAAAATTATAAGGCATTTTATTATTTTAGCCACTATTGGAGAAAATAATAAAATGATTTCTAAAGTTAAGGGGCTTCTCCATATACATTAGATATTCTATGATATGATATTATCTAGGTGTATTAAGTTACCCCACTAGATAAAAATTAGAAAATAATAGTCATAAATGTTAAGTATCTCGTGCGCCAGCAATATATACAAAAAACTGTATAAAGCAGAAAAATTTGAAAAGGACGTTTAAGAAATGTATCCAACAATTTTTCCCAGTCATATTTAATAATCTCTCTGTCTCTCTATTGTAGCAAGAAATTAATAGATTTCAGGAGCAGAACAAGTAACAAAACGGTCAAATAAATACCCTAGACCTCAAGCCTGGTTTGTGCGATTTAGAAATATAAAACACCAATATTAAATCCGAAATATTTTATCAGGTAAACAGTATCTGAATAATTTTAAAATTAGTTGTAAAAGAACCAAATTATCTTGCAATCTTAAGAATTGAATTTTTTGGTTATAGTAATTTTAAAATGGCAAAAATTACTTATTGTTGTCATTATTCATATGTTAAGTTAAGTTCTTCATATTCATGATACTTTCTTAAGCTACTTTGATAATAACGTTTGCAGAACTGTGTAATAATGAATTTGTATTAGTGATATGGATAAAAAATAGGTTTGCCATAATTACACTTGCAATTTATTGCTGGGCAACTGTTAATGAACAACCTTCTTAAAATCCGTGTGCTTTTATATCTGCATATAATCATTTTTTCAGAAACGCCACAATATCTAATTGATAAAATCTGGTTGGCCTAATCAGTTAGGGAAAAAGGGATTATAATTCCTTTACACCGTTTTCTTGCATTTAAATGGCACTTTTGTGTACATGTTTTATTTTTATTTAATTTAACTTAATTTATCAATAGCACTTTCCTGTACTCTAAATGTAAGAATATTTCTTGTTGTGCAGATTTTGAACATTAATAAATAAATTATTTTCAGTTTTATTTGACATTTTTTATTTTTATTAAATATGTATTAATCTTTTAAATGGTCTCTTTTTAAATTAAATTTTAACGATTTATTTTTTCGATATTTCGCTTTCCTGTGGAAAGCTTCTTCCAAAAGAAAGATTATTAAATAAATTTATAAATAAATAAATAAATAAACAATCCAACTTTAGCTTTACCATTCTAAAATACGTGTAACTTTTAAGTCTAGTGATATTTGAGTCCTTCTTCTTTCATTTTCTTCTTCTTCTTTAATTTTTTTTTAGTGCGTCCTTTACTAGTAGAAATCTCTTTTAATAATCAACCAATGTCAGCTGATCGTAAATATGAAATTGAATGTCAAGCCATTGGTTCTAGGCCACCAGCAAAAATTACCTGGTGGATGGGCAGTTTAGAGCTTCATGGTCATAGTCAAAAGGTAAATGAACTAGAACTGAACTACTCACATTGGTAACTTGAACATAACGTGCTTCTTTTTTGTCGTAACATTTTTAGGTATCAGAAGATGGCAATTTTAGTACTTCAGTGCTGACAATAACACCCACACGTGAAGATCATGGAAAGGCGTTATCCTGCCGTGCTACAAACGAATTAGTTAAAAGTGGTATACGGGAGACAGCAATGAAATTGAATGTATTTTGTAAGTATATATTTTTTTTTAGTTTTTATATTAAGACGCAGCATAACGCATACAGGACAAAAATAAATAAAAGTCCTTATTACTTAATTTTAAACCTCAAAAATTAATCTCCACAGTCCTTTAATATCAGAGAAAATGAAATTGAAATTTGTTCTTTCATTTTTAGTAGATATAAGTCTAGAATTGACATTAATTCTATGGAATAGTAATATCAGTTAAGCATTTTCCGAAAGGAAGACATTTAAGCTCGATCCCTGCAATGTTTTTTCGTCTGTCATAACTTTTGCGTTATATATTTCAATTTTTTTACAAAAGGTGAAAGAATGGGAAAACCATACATCTTTTAGCTACAACCTTTGGTCGTCTGTTAAAACTTTTTCCGTAGACTTTCAAAATTTTTTAGAAAAGTTGAATTACTATACTATACAGTTTCAGTATTTTTTATCTACAAATGATAGTAAAGCTGTAAAATAAAGAGTGTTCGTACAGTGTCGTACCTTTTTTACCAGACACTTGCAATTTACACAGAGTGCGTAGAAATTTGTTGGCAATGAAAATAAATATGGGCAATAAGTTTCCAAGTCACAGCCTTGAGACTTGGGAAATGTCTCTTAATGTCTAAATGACTCTTAGAGATACTGTTAAAAGTTACTCATACCACTACCATGTCAATTATATCGATAGAACTAAAATTAAATTTAAGGATATCTCTGCAGATGACCCGATTTTAACGCGTATGAAAAGTGATACATACAAATTTTTAACAACAATTAAGATAAAGATTAAATTAAAACGAAACCCAGAATATGGTACGGAGCCCTTACTTTTTGAATGGAACTCATACTTGTCTTAATTTGTTTCCTTTAATTCTATTCATTAGCAAACATATAAAGCAGTTTAAGTATATTTGTATGATTTTATTTTACCAATTTATACCCTAATATTTTTCTAACCCCAAATTTGCTATATTCGTATTTTCTCTTCCTTTTGCAAATAAGTATTTCATACAAAAGTCTCGTTTATTTAATTAATTAAAATCCAATACTAGACAAAGCGTTACAATAAAAAACTGAAAACTGATTCCTTAACATTAAATACATCCTGACAAAATATTTAAAAGACTTTTTTTAAGCCAAAATGGTATCAATAACACAACAAAAACAAAACAATAAAACAATGTTTTTGGAAAATAATTTTAATATATAGAAGTCAATTTTTAGCTGAATACAGGGTGTCCATCGAGAAGATATTTTACTTAGCTTGTTTATAATTTTTGATTAAATAAAAGAAAATGGATCTTATGTTGATAAATATTTTATGTAATGTCGGTAATTTTGTGCGAAGTGCAATATCAGATAATTGCTCACCTCTGTTAGCCTCACAAATGCGAGCCCATTTGGGGCTTGTGTGTCATTACGTATGTCGAACATTTCACGCGGCATTTCATCAATTTTATCACGAACATTTTGTTTGACTTGTTCAAGCGTTTCTGGTTTGTTTGCAAAAACCTTGCTTTCAGATATCGTCACAAAGAGAAGTCCGAAGCAGTAAAATCAAGTTACCTTGGAGACTAATAAAGATCACCATTTCTTGAAATAACTTGTTGTATTTACATTTAAATCCTGGCCTTATGCGATGTGCCACCATATAACATACGGCCGCATGTTAATCAAGCCCAAAGCATGCAGTTGGGGTGTTGAAAAGTTTTCAATCATATCAGGACGTCGCCCCCCTACACAGTTACCGTTACTCTGTTTTCATTTTCAAAGACGTAAGGTCCAATGATTCCTCCTGACCAAATTATACACCAGATTGCCACTTTTAATGGATGCACAGGGGACTGTTGAATAATTTAAGGGTTCCCATTCCCCAGAATCGACTATTCTGTTTATTCATATATTTTATATGTTTCTGCCAGGCACACATACACACCCATACCACTGAACGACAACTGCTTACGACTGTTCAGGGGTGAGTTTGATGGTGTGTTCTTCTCACGGATATATCCTCGTGTTAATAGATGGCGCTTTTTAACGGCTATTATAAATTCAAATATTTCATAAACAAATAATAAATGTAATTATTAAATATAATTATGAATTATATAAAATGAAAAGTGTATAATAATAATGTGCTCTTTTAAAAAAAAATTAAAAAATTTGAAAAACATATATATAGAGTCTAATTGCTTGTGATTGAATTGCTATGTGATCCAAAAACGAGCCTGCCGACTTTTGGTCGTCACAATACATTTGCCAGGTGTCTACCTCACGACTACCAAATATTAACTGTCAAGTCTAATGTTTACCAAAATTTCGGCAAAACAAACTAGTATACCTTCCCGGCGGACACCCTGTATGTTTATTTTTTTTCGTAATTTGAGAAAGACTCTGTTAAAACTTTTACTGTATTTCTTTGGTTTATTATTTGGATTCAGCAGATTTCAGCGTGCGTATCAATTTTCAAAAATTTTAATTTATTTAATCCATATTATAGCTCAAAAAAAGGGGATTGATTGATTAAATACTGTCGTTAATGTATTGTTTAGGTAACTGAACTTTTATGGTTTTGTTGTTTTTATAAATTTTGCTATTATTTCGTTCTCTTTTAATAGCACTTGCATGAAACCTTTTTAAAGTTATTCAATATTAAATTATGAATATGTCTTTGCATATGAAAAAATTCACAACAGGTATTCCTATCCTCCCAATTCACAACATGATAGTTGGAATGAGTAACAAAATGCCATTCAAGTTGAAAAATCAATTTAATTAAGACGGATGTTATCATTTGACAAGACCATTTCTAAGAAATCTTGTTAGGTTTCTTCTTCAGCTTTAATTGCCTCAATTATAAATTTCTCATGCTGCTTGCAGAAAAAAAAATTAAATAGCATCTTTAGAAACATCACTTATCACTATAGAAATCGAAAATAGGCTGGTAATTCTTTATGACTACCAAACTGCAGTGTTATTAAAGTCATTTAGCACAATGACCGGCAAACTTTTCTTTCTTTACAACTCCAGTGAGCAATTGAAAAATTAAAGAACAATTAAGCCTGGTCAAGCAAATAGAAATATTTGATGTTATACATCCAATAATAGTAAGCAGAATTAAAAGTTTTTCAAAATGCTAGTTTTTAAGCGTGTCTTTATTGTAGAAACTTTGAAGGATAGAGATAATTAATCTTATGCTAAGCGCCAAAACCACTAACTGATATTGATAATTTTTCTAACACTAAAATCTGTTTAAAACCTGAAGCCAAATATATTTTTAATTTTAGGAATTCTAAAGTTCATAAAGTGCTAAAAAATCGTAAAGTGCGTTTAGATAATTTTAACGACATTAAATCTTCTCAATAATATTTCCTTTAGCAAATGTACAGCTAATTTATAATTCGCTGAAGTTCTAGTGAAAGCTGCGGTGGTCTCAGACATTTGCAAGATTTTGGAATTCAAGGGTTAACCTGCATTAAAAGACGAAATTGAATTAAACTATATTAATAAGAGCACATAAGTATCAGCACAAAACTCGTTTAGAATGCTAAGAAGTTTTACATTTCTTGCAAAAGAAAATTTTACTTAATAAAGAATTATTAAAGATAAATTCTTTACTTTACTTTACTTTAAAATAACGAATATTATAATATTTTAATCCAAGTAAGTGAAGTACATTTACATACTTAGGATTCAACATTTTTACGCTGTAAGTAAATGTTAGACTTTAGAGAATAAAAATCGAAAGCAAATCATGTTCTTTAATAAGTGTCTATAGAGAAATTTTTTATTTTCGAACGATTTTTTCAAACTCAAGCGTCGTATAACTTCAAAGTTATACCCCTTATTATCTGAGCGATTATGTTGCAAAAACTTATGATGAGTTGCGCCATGTAATTGGAAGAAAACTCTGAGTAAAACCTTGACATTGGATTGAACTTTGCATGCTTTTTTATCTTGGCTCTTTCACAAGAATATTCGAATTTTGCTTTCAATATTACACAGTGTAATCATGATTCTTTACTTGCCAAGAAAACCTAAATCGTCGCTAACGTCATTTGACTTTTTCTCATTCGACGGTTTTTTTTTCAATTCAGCAATTTTTGAACAAACTTCGCAGTGGTAACTTTAGTGCACAAAATTTATAATAAGGTATGGCAAGAGCAAACCATGGTGATAATCTCTGCAACTTCTCTAATAGTAATTAGACGGTTCTCAATAAGCATTTTCGTCGCATTTCCAACAGATTAATCGAATTTTGTGTGATGAAATTTTAAGTACGACAAAATAGAAGGAAATAATTATTAGGAAAAAAAACTAAACAAAATGACCAACTGTGTAGTTTTCTAAGAAATCTTATAATGGAATACAACAACAACAAGCTTATAAAAATTCTACCAAATAAGATAAGCAACAGAAAACAAAAACAACTAACACAGAACAAAAAAAAACACATATCCAAGCAGGCACCTAAAATGATTAATAATAAAAACAACACCAACATGTTAAAGTAGAATATTCTTGTATGTGCGAGAACCGTTTAAAACAGCTATATAAGCACCACTTGTTGGGCAAATGAAATAATTCCAGCTGAGTCATCGGTGAGTTTATTTTCGTGTATTGAAACTCAATAAATCGTTTAACATAACTTAAAACTCTAAAGTACAATGTTATTATTTTGCCATAAAAAGAACTCATAAATTTTAAAATTTTTATTAAAAGCGAATAAACGTGACAATATTTTCAAAAGCATGTACTACCAATTATAGGCTTCTGTCACTGGAATCGCCGAACAAGCGAAATGAGCCTGATATAAATAGGCTGAACTATATACAAGCAAACTCAACTAAAAACATGTGTTGAAGGCAAGTGTACCAACATAGACAATAAAGCGCTTATCACATGCACAATGCTCGAAATTTAAAAAACTTAATTTTCTATTGAACAGACCTTATTCCCATAATACTTATGAACGTTTTTTTCGCAAATATACAAAAAATATTTCTAATTTAATATCACTTAATACCAGAAATCAATTTTTTTATATCTTTTGTAGATTTTGAATTTATTCCATTAAACCTTTTTTTAAAAATATTTTAAACGCTGTCACTATTAAATTTAAAAAAATCTGATTATATTCCTATGCAGCCTTGAATGAATCGGTTGATATTTTTAATGTGCTTTTTAAATATCCAAATTGAAAATGAAGGCTGCTGTTTAAATAACATGAAAAAAACAACACAAAATTAACATTTTTCGCACTTCTCCGTTAATTTCCTTCACTGCCTGCACAAAATTGTATCATTTACAGTTTTTTAACTGTTTGTTTATACTTAAATCAAGGGTAAAGTTTGTTTAAATCCTGTGGTCAAAAACAGAAGTAATTTTATTAGACATTTTTTCTTTAATGCTTTTGTATTTATTTTGAGCTTACTTAACTAAAGCCAGGCGTCACTAATACCATTAGTAAAAGCAACAGAAAAACATAAAAGGGATGAAAACTGCTTTCAATAAAGGAACTGTGTTTAGTATTTTATTATATTCACTTTTCAAATTAAACATTACACTGATAGTGAAAATAAGGAAACGAGTAAGCAGAGAGAATATAAGTTTATCCTTCCGCTGTTTTAAGGCTGGGTGCTGAGAAATGTTGAAAGTTGAGGATTTAATTTAATGCAAAAATACATTAATGAAAGTCAAAGACAATTTTCATTCCTTTTCATTTATTTGAAATTTGCCATTTATTTTCTCTTCACTAAATCCACATGCAACTTGGGCAGCAGAAGTAAAATATATTTCATACTAAAATAAATAGCTTAGAATGAAGCATTAGATATAAAAATGAATGTGATATGGTGAGTTTTATTAGACTATAGAAAATTAAAAGCCCATTGACAGCCATGAATTTAAGAAGAAAATGCAGGTTCTTATCATTAATAACCAATCGAATAGTCCCAAACATATTCCACTAAACGGCACACTTAGAAATCACTTTGTTCTTTTGTTAATTGCCTGGTGCAGTTGATCCAGTGAATCAAACTAACTTTTTGGCTAGTCTATTTGTAAATAATTGCTATTTTCCGGAAATTAGTTAACCACCGCCCAAGCTCGACAGAGTACCCATTACTATATTCTTTTGTGCTGGAGTGGTCAAAATAGTTTTAGTAAGTCTCAACGCCAACAAGTCTTTTGAGCCGGATGGGATACCAGCACTGGTCTTAAGACAGTATTCCTCGATGCTAATGCATCCGCTAGCAACCCAAAGTGTTGGAATGTAATGGAATAATGTAACGTCAATTACCAAAAAAGGGAGGCTAACAATCTTAAAAATTACCGCCCAATTGCAATTTATTCTGCACTTTCTAAAGAAATGCAAAGTATGATTAATTTTCATCTTGTGAGGTACTTGGAGTCCAATAGCTTACTTAGCGACCGAAAGTATGGTGTCCATTGGAGGCGCTCTACGGGTGACTTGCTGGCTTGCCCATCAGAACAATAGTGCAATTGCACACATCATTTCGGACAGCGTTCTCCCCCCGGGGGCACATTTATGGTCTTTATAGAACGTTCGACTGTGCAACTTGGGGTATAAGGGAGCCCAGTCCCCTAATGTCAGCAGGGGTACAACCGGAAGCTCCACGTGATTTCCACGGGAAGCAGTAGCCCGCAGAGTTTCCGCTACTTGTCTCTTTAGGCATTTAGCTGCTTCTCTGACTGATTATTGAGGTTGGCCCTTCGGGAGTATCGTGGTGGTTGTGGTTTCGCGGCCCCATAACAGGTCAGTTTCATATGGTGGCCAGGATCATTTCACTTTTGATAACACCTGGTGGAATGATCCTAAATCCAGTGAGCATGCTAGACATGTATTCTGGACAGCAGTTGGGTAGTCTCCAACTCTTCAGCAAGGAGTCGTGGTTTGCAGTTCTGCTCTCGAATCATTGAAATTGCTACTAGGAAGGACCTGTTGCTAGAATTAGACTTCGGCCTCCTAGGGCGTGAGTGGCGCTGCTTTTCACTCACAGTGGTATGATCACCATCTGATTAAGGCTCAGTGCCAGGCGCAGATGTAAATCTTATCACGTAATTTCGGATAGAGTAAGGTGGTGGCTCTAAATATTTCCAAAGCGTTCGATAGAGTGTACAATGATGCACCTTTGTCAAAACTTGCTGCTTTTGGTGTCAGCGATAATTTCAGATTTACACCAAGTTTTCTAAGGAATCGTACTATGCGAGTTGTTATATATGGGATTCCATCAGACGAGTTCAAGATTAATTCTTACTTCTCTAAACCACCTTCTTTTTCAAACTTTCATCCCTATATATTTTTTCGCAGATGACAGCACCGTTGTCATTCGTATTCATTAAGTAATATACCGAAATAGTTGGAGGTGAGTTCCAAAAGACGGAACATTTATGATACGCTCAATTATGATGTCGAGGCGATCTCCGAATGGGGTCGAATAGAGTCGATTTTAATGCCCGTATCTGTTACTATGGGTAATATAAGAATTATGAAATCGGAATCTCTTTATGTTTTTTGATGAAACACATTTTTCAGGTTTCTAAAGAAGCTTTCAAGTGTCTCGGCTTTCTAAAAGGGTGTAAGAGATACTTTACTTCATCCGATCTTCGTACTACTTATACCACCTATATCCACCCGGAGATGAAATACAAATCTTATATATGGTCCGGTGCCCCATAATCTATTTTGGAGTTGCTCGACCGCGTACAGAAGAGCGACAACAGGGTTATATGGGACAGTTGGGTATCCTACTCTATTGATTCCCTAGCGAATCGACGCAATGTAGGTGGTTTTTCAATGTTTTATCGTTATTACAATGTTAAGTGCTCTAATGAAATTAGAGAATTTGTTGCCAAAACTCACACGTTTTGCACTTGACTCGATTTTCATTAAAAGCCTTCCATTTGTGGTCGATTGGCCTGTGAATCGCACTACGCATTACAGGGAAAATTCGTTTTTTTAGCAGAACAGTTCGTGTATGGAATAAACTCTCTCCAGAGGTCTTTTCTGCCACTTACAATGGAGAAAAATTCAAATCGAATGTCCACAAACTTTTCTCCTCCCCATAACCACCTAATTTCCTAATTCTGCTGTAATGCACGGCATAAGTAGAGGTCATTTCCTGAGTATTGGTCCGAACGAAAAAAAGTGATCAGGTTAGCTCTTGACAAATTGTAGCTAAGAGGTGTGATTCGATTTACATCCGCGTCTCGCCATGAAGCCTTAATCAGATGGTGGATTAAACCACTGCATAATATGGAACGTCATGCTCGTCCTAGGAAGCCGAAGCCATAATTCTATGCAACAGAACTTTCTAGTTGCAACTTCGATGATTCCTGAGCAGGGCTGCGAATCATCACTCCTTGCTTAAGAGTTAGAGACTTTCCAACTCCTGTCCAGAACACTTGTCTAGCATGCTCACTGGACTAGATCATTCACCTAGCGTGTCATTAACGGCGAAATTATCCTGGCCATCATATTAAACAAAAGACCTGATATGGGGCCTCGAAACCACAACCACCACGATACTCCCATATAGGGGCCAACCTTAATAATCAGTCAAGAACAGTTAAATGTCTAAAGAGACAAATAACGAACACTGCGGCTTACTGATTCCCGTGGAAATAAAGTGGAGTTTCCAGTTGTACCCCTGCTGACTTCAGGGGACTGGGCTCCCTTTTTTCCCAGTTTCACTGTGTCTAGATAGTCGAAGTTCTATAAAGACCATATATATATGCCCCCGGGGGGTGTACCTAAGAGGTGCTTTTATTACTATATTTACTGCCAGATTATATGCACCACTTCAAGACAATTTGATGTTTGCTGCAATTACGCAAATGCGAGAATATGCCAGCTGTTTTAAAACGATTTTCTCAGAGGGAGGCTGGCATGTTCTTTCATAATTTATAATACGCGCCTAGAAGTCTTTAATTTTGTCACAACTCATGCGTGACAACAAATACAAATTCCAGAAAATTATTTTATTTATAGACGGTTTCGTAAGGATGATTATCAGATTATGTAGATCTTAAGAATAAGCTATAGAAGCTATATGCAATTAACCAGTCATGACGAGGCCACTCTCTAAAGATTTCTTTCCACCAGCTCCTGTAGCAATAAGTTATGAATAATATGATATTTAGGCGATGAAAACGGCTTCTAAAAATAGCATTGAATTCGATATTGATTCACTTCATGAATTAATAAACATTTTCGTTAGCTAAGCTATAATGATAATCGATAAAATCTGCAACAACTAAAAGGAAAAATTATTGTATGTAACAACTAACTAACTTCGACCCCTTTTTCAAAAGCAAATTGTAACAGATATAAATAGCTTCAGAAAATGAATAAATTATTCATTTGAGCAAAAAAATAACTTTAAAAATTTAAGCCTTTTTTCATAATGTTTGTAACATTTGTCCCATAATAATAAATTCAAGTACATTCTTGAGGATTTAAAAAAAAATTATGTCAACACTGTTGCTGGTGGCATAAGGCTTTAATAGTATTCCAAATATATAAATATCATATAACACCATATGCAAACATACATTTCCATTTTTATAACTCTATTCCAAAATGCAAATTTTTAAAAAAGTTTTTCTTTCTTTTGTTTGCCTTAAGAATGTGTTTACAGGCCTTTTTCTAATCAATATCTATACATTTTCTTAAGTGTTTTTCTTTCTTCTCACTTATATCTTTCACCTACTTTTTTCACTTACATATAATGGAAAAGATAACAATTTCAATTTCATCGCTTATTTACATAAAAATGGCGTGTTTGCAAAAGACAGTTCCGAAAACATAACGATAGAAAATTTACAATAAGTTGATGATTTTGCCCTCAAAACAAAATAAAAAAATCTACATAAAAACAAAATAAAGAGAGGAAATTGTTTTCATAACCAAATTGAAAACACAGACTCCTTTACCCGTTTATCTAGCAAGTTATTTTAAGATTTTACAAACATCTTCCTTAAAAAAATCTCTGAATTTTATTTTAAAAATTTCTTTATTTTACAAACTTATATTATGTTTGATATGAATCTACATAAAAAATTTTCAATAAATATGTATATTATTTTTTGGAAAAACAAGCGGAAATATCCTTTAAATTTATTCAATTTATCTAATATTGTAACTAGCGCTTTTTACTTATTCATCGCAATTAGATTTTAATCAAAGTCTATTTCAAATTAGAACTGTAGAGATGTATCATATTCCATGCATTAATGCTGTTCAAAGAGATTGCAGTCTTCTTTATTGTTTTCTCAATCAGCTTTCACTTGTTAGCGATGAACAAAATTATAGTCCAACAATATGATACTTTCTGTTAACCAGTAACTCTCTTTTCAAAAGGTAGTGTAGATATGATAAGCTGGACATTCGGTTTTATCATGGTCTAAGTCGAATTTTCTTGTTTCCAACCTTTCAATTTATGATCCAGTGACCAGTGCTGAAATAAAAACTGTACTCAAACTGAACCCAAAATTTGTCTAAATTTAGATGCATGTGGTGCTCATGTTTTTTGTTTTCATATCGAGTTACAAAATTTAAAGTTTTATTTTCAAAAGTAACCAAAAACTAGTTTATTTTATCATTAAAAATGCATTTGAGCCCTAACACTCTTATATCTTAATGAGTTTTACCTCGAATATGTATGGCAAAGATCCTGTAAGTGAAATCGAAAGGTGGAAGAAAAATCTTAAGCGCCGTTTTCCAGTCCAAGTATCCGCAGTCATTAAGAGCTACAACACATTCATGGGTGGAATTGATTTGTGTGACCAAATTCTGCAAAACCACAGAATTAAAATGAAAACTAAGAAGTGGAGAGTAAAAATATTTTTCCACTTTATTGATCGGTATATATAATTCTTGAATGCAAGGAAAAGATTTCAAGCTTGCCCGATTACCTAAATCAAATATAAAGTTATTCTTCACTTTCAAAATGGAGCTAGGTACCGTTTTAGCAACTTATTAGCATCTTATGGAGTTCCTGAGCAAGTTGGAAAATTTAAGCTCTCTACATATATTTATGGTACCAAATTTCGTCCACACCACCCACCCACCAGACGATATTAAGTTTGATCGCTAAGATCATTGGCTGGAATTTGCTGATGACCCACTAAGAACATACCACAATAATTGCGGCAATCGATCCAAAGGACGTTGTTAGAAATGTAAAGTAACACTTCGCTTAGCAAAAAATCAAGACGGCTTTGAGAAATATCATGCAAAAAGTTGATCTCATTTTAAAAAATAATATACATATTTCAATTTTAATTTATTCAAAATGTTACTGAAGTGTTTGTTTTTTAGTTTAAAACTTTTATAATTTTTTTTTAATTGCTTAAATTTTTTTGGGTTAGTACGATATCCTGTTTGCAAAAAGGGATCTTGAAAAATTGATTTTTGGTTAAACTTAAGCATAAATATGAAAGAATTATTTTAATATTGACAATTTAAAGAAATATATACACAAACTAAAGTTCAGGTCTGAAAGGAGTAGAATAGTTGCAGGACTGAAATTACCTGCTTTCATTGAAGGATTTTTAAATTCCAATGAAATTTTTTGCCACTTCATTCAATGCAGGAGTTCTGCCAGAGGCAATTAATATCTTTGATAGTTTTCGGTTATCTTTTAGATTTTTGTTATTCAACCTATACTGTTCGGGGTTCACATTTTGGGTTGTATTGTCAGTTGAATTGTCTGCTGGTATGCAGACATATTCGCCCAATTATCTGCTTATTATGTGACCAGGAGTTTGATCTCTCCATGCCGGCAAAGCGGTCTTTCTGCGTGTTACAAGTAAATGTTGCTTATGACCCTGATAGTATTTTTTTACACGCTCCACGATTTTAAGATATAAAACATTACAAACCGATCATTTAACTCCAAAAAAGCCAAATTATGTCATTTGATATATGGTTATGGTTACCCGGCATCTAGATAACGCATACCAGATATAAACCTTCTTCATTTCTAATGTATATCCTTCCAATGTTGATTAGGGCATTACCATATACTGTACACTGCACTTCACTTGATTTATTTGAACAACAGACACTGTTACCTCACATAACATAAGTCTCATCTCACGCAAATATTGGAATAAATTTATTATAATCTTCTTAAGTTTATATCTTCCTTCACTAATTTAAATACTGTAACGCAATGCCAATATACAGAAAGTCTCACAATATACTCACCTAAGATCTGACGAATGAAAATTGAATTGAAATAAAAGGGTTAATCTGTGATTACACAAATATTCGTCTTACCTTTCATTTTGTTCTTCTTTCAATATTTTTCCTTTTATATATTTCTTTTGGGCTTGAATACAGTTCATATTTTTAAGTATGTTGTTGTTGTTTTTTCGGTCTTTACATAGTATTATTAGTATATATTATAGTCTATTTAGTTTTAACTGGTGAAAAATGACAATTTATCGCAGCTGTGAGCCACAGTGTTAAAGCAGATCAAAATTTGTCAAAACTTCGATGTTCTTAACAATGAGGGTTATCAATTAATTCAGGAACAACCGGTTGAGTTTTCTGAAAACAATAATTTTTTTAGACGAAGCCCATTTTCACTTGTCAGGGTATGTCTGCAAACAAAATTGCTGCATTTGGGCTTCTGAAAATCCCAGAGCAAGAATTATTGAGGAAATGCGATAAGGCTTACGAAATCACGCTATATTGATGCGAGATGCTTAAAGCTCATTTATTGACGACGTGGATATCAGTGACATGTGGTTTCAACAGGGACAATGAAAGGAAGAATTTATTGCAAACCGAATTTTCAGAAAGCCTAATTTCACGATAATCAGTAGTTAAGTGGTCACTGGCCACCGGCTATGTTAAGGACATAGTCTATAGGTAGCCAATCGAATCGATATCAGCCTTAAACCCCCAAATGCATGATGTGATTAACGGAATAGGACCGCGATTTTGCCAAATAGTGATTAAAAACTTTAATGAAAGAAACGACATCTGTCAGCGTCGTCATGGTGGACATTTGTCAGATATTATTTTTTATTCATAATTGCCGAACTTTTCTCTTCGTAATACAATACAAATTTAAATCGTCTTAATCTAAATTTTTTATTTTATTTTGTTTTAGAAAACGAACTTCTTATTAAAAAACCCTTTACAACAATATACTACTTTAAAATCACCTCATATTGTTGTTTTTATCCTTTAGTGTAGATACACAGCTTGGCTATGTGTTTTATTTTTGTTCTGTGTTAGTTGTTTTTGTTTTCTCTTATTTAGCTTATTTCATGGAATTTCTTGAAAGCATTTTGCTGATATCTTGTGTGTATAAGATTTCTAAGAAAACTATGCAGTTTGTAAAACACACAATTGGTCATTTGTTTTACTTTTTATTTTCTTTGGAAATCACCTTGGCAAATATATATTTTTAAGCCAGTAGTGCCTTTGATTTATATGCAACACCCCATATATGTAAAGTTTAGAAAACAAACTTCTCGTTGAAAAACCTACAGAAGAAATACATTTTTGAAGTTTTTTAAAAAAATTTATAACAAAGGAGCAAAGGAGTTATTGTTGTGAAGTCTGTTGTCTTAGAAATAAGAATTAATAATAATTTTTTACTGGTAAAAGATACCTAGAAAAATAGAGTTCACGTAAAATGTTCAATTTGCGTTTAACAAACAACATTAGAATTTTTAATAGAATATAATTTTATTATTCATTTTGTTTTGGCATAAACTCTTTTGTGTTGTGTTTTTGACAGTTTTGACGCAGCATCTCTATTCAATAGAAAATTATTTTTACTGTTTCACAAAAATGTATTTCTTTGTCAAATAATCAATATGTAGAAATTTGCTTTAAAATTAATAAGAAATAATTATTTTTTTATTTCGTGTCCACTTATATGGTTTTGACATAAATGCGACAAAATTAATATAATTTAATAAAAAAAAATTTTTGGCATTATATTAACTTCTCTTATAAATTAAACAAGAAAATCTGCTTAAGGTTTGTAAAGAGAAATTAGACTTTATTTGTATTGAATAAAATTAAATGCTGAAATATGAATTAAACTAAATATTGAAATGTTGTTTGTTATTGTGTGATACTAAACTTTATAAAGTAATAACATGTTTAAAGGGTTAGTAAAGAACTACAAATAAATTCAAATTTCCCTTCAACTGATTTAATCTTATTCATTAGTGTTTTTTTAACTTACATACATTTAATATTAAATTTTGTATTTTAATTTCAGTTATACCAACTCTACAATTGGATTTAGGTTCAAATCTCAATCCCGAAGATATTGAAGAAGGTGATGATGTATATTTCGAGTGTAAAGTTCATGCAAATCCAGCAGCTTATAAAGTAGTTTGGAAACACAATGTAAGTATTTTTCTTCATCTTACAAAATCTTATTATTTGAAAAATTCACCAACATGTTTTCCTGTATTTGTACTGGTGTATATGTACATGTGTTGTCTTTTTTATTGTTATTTGTTTTAACTATCTTTTTTTAAGATCTTAAAATTTTTGGTTTAATTTTGAAAGAAAATGCTTTAATTAATTTAGCAGCATTAAGCTTAAAAGCAGCATTAAGCTTAAAAGCAGCATTAAAATTAATAATATATTTTTCATTCGGAGATCCTAAAATCTTTTATATCTGTGGGTAGCATATACATACTTCCATGCAAAAATTTTAATAGCAATAATACTACAAAGGCATGCCTACGAATATCGAAGTATTAAAATTTACGTTACAGCTCACGCAGGCATTGTAAGGAGGCTATTCTGTTGCTTCTTAAAATGTTCAACATGCAGTCGAGATTTAGTTAGATTTATATTCTTTTGTTTCTTTAACCAATTACAGTAAGTAATTCAAACAATAACAGAATATTTAAAAAAATATTCCTCCAATTCCCAATCAATATATAAAAAAATCGAAAAAAAAATTTTTTAGATTTTTTTATTACAACTTTTGCAATTTATATTGTTTTTTATTGTGGCAACAGCAACAGCATGATAGGTTTGATATTTAGTTTTTTGACGTTTTTGCACGAAAACGCATTAAAATAATTAAAATCAACTATGAAAATGGTGGTGAAATTCGTAATATTTTCGGACAGCGTAATCATCTTTCTGAGACTGCTATTAAGAATTTGGTTGTTTTATTTGAGTCGACAGACTCGATAGAAAATGTGCAAATGCAAACAATGCCTGGTCCACCGGGTTGTCGAACTGAAAACATCGCAGTCGTGAGCCACAGTGCTGAAGCAGATCCAAAATTGTCAATTCCTTAGTAATTGGGATTATCTAAATTTTGCATAAGAATTTGACTTTGAAGTTTTAGCAGGTTCAACTGGTGCGGGAATTGAAGCCAACCGACCATTTGCATCGCCGTAGATTCGTTAAATTTATTCAGGAATCACCGGCTGGTGTTTCTGAAAAAATAATTTTTTCCGACGAAGCCCATTTTCACTTGCTGGGGTATGTCAACAAGCAAAAATGCCGCATTTGGACTGCTGAAAATCCTATAGCGATTATTGAGCAGCCTTTTGCATGCTTAATATTTCTTTGTATAGTGGTCTGAAGGTGTGATTGCCCGTTTTTTTTTTCGAAAAAGAAGCTCGAAATGCTGTAACGGTCAATGAATCACGCTATTGCGACATGCTAATTACCTAATTTTCGCCGATTATTGACATGTCACATAGCCAACGAAACGATCAGTTTATTGCAAATCAAATTTCCCGATCGCATGATTTCATATCAATCAGTAGTTAAGTGGCCAGCCAGGTTGTGTAATTTAACACTACTGGATTATTTTTTGTGGAGGACCGCCATTTTATCAAAAAAGTGATTAAAAACTTCATTGGAAGAATCGACATCAAATCAACATCGAATAAAGCATTTTGTAGCTGTCTTGTGTGTATAATATTTCTTAGAAAACCGCACAGTTTGTAAAACACACAATAGGTCATTTTGTTTACTTTGTTTACTGATAATTATTTTCTTAAAAGCTTAGATATCATGTTCGTAACAATATGTTAATATATTCATCAATTTAAATGAATTTTTATGCAGAAACCATCATTGTAACATTTTCTTTTAGTTAAGTGGAAAGACAAGGCAAGGCAGGCTTTGTAAAATTTTATTTTATTTGTTTAGGGATATAGTTAGCGGTACTATTTAATCAAAAGTATGTACAAATTTGGAATTTATTGAAAAGTTTTTATTGTATTATCGGGTGAAGTTATTAGGCTAATTTTTAAGATTTTTAAAATTGGCCGCGAATATTTAAACGAAACTGAACTATAACCTAAAAATTTTATATGATTCTATGTAAATAACTCCTTAGTTAGTCATACCATAACCTTTCAGCTATTTGATTTTTAAAGCTTTAAAACTATGAACAAATATTTTACTTCAGATCAAAAACAACAGAAACCCTATTAAGAATCACAAATAATTGATAAGTAAGAGTTATTCTTGTGTTTTTCCCTTAAAAACGCTGCAGAGCTTAAGTTCATGTCTAAGGCTAATATGCTACTCTGCTGTTTGTTTAGGAATTTCTTCAAAATATTTTTATGAAGATGTTTTGTTTAGGTTTTGTGTCTTTTACAAAATGCGTAATTGTTTAAAAAAATCTTATACACACAGAACCTCAGTACCATTCTTGTTATAGATTCCAGGAAAGCAGCTAAACAACATTAAAAAAACAAAACACACAGCCAAGCAGCGCCTACACTGAATAATGATAATAACAACAATATGTGATAAAGTTAAACAAGAATGTTCTTGTATATGCGAGAACAGCCTAAAACAGATATAAGCACCATCTGGTTGGAAATGGATATTAACATCGTGTTTATTTTCTGTATATTTAAAGTGAATAAATCGCGCAATTTCATTTAAAAACTCTAGAGTGTTGTGTTATTATTTTGCAATTAAGAACTCAATAGAACAAACTATTTAATAAAAGACATAAACGTAACAATACATTTTTTCAACCCCACTGTTAAATCTTTGCTAACACAACTGGCACAAGTATTATTATAGTGAAGTGGTAGAGGACAAAGCATTTTAATGAAAAAAATCAAATTGTTATAAATTTGAAACTAGTATAAATTAAATGTCCTCCAAATTCTATTTTATATTATATTTTAGAAAATGTTGCTCTTTTTGTGATTATTGCTGTAGAAAAAAATCAATTTTTCGTGTTTTCTTTTTTAGATTGTCTAAGGATTTAAAGGTTTATTTAAAAATTCTTTATACGAAAAATACTTAAGCAAAAAACTATTTTGTTAAAACCAAACACGTAGAAATTGAAAACTTTTAAGAATTTCAAGTAGATATCAACCTTGAACCTTAATGTATATTTAGTCCTTATTATTTCACTCTCTCTCTCTCTCTCTTTCTCGCTTGCTCTTTTAATATGCATCTAGGAATATAAAACATGTCTTTATTTAGCTAATTGTAATAATACCTTGTTTATATAGTTTTATCTTTTTCTATTTCATTATTTGCCAATGACAAGAAAAGGAACTGAAAAATAAAAAATAAATAAAAAATTAAAAAAAAAAAATAAAAAATGTCATAGAAAGTTTAGTTTATATAAGTCAGAAGGGTCACATTTAAGGTTGGTTTTTGTGGTCCATTTGGGAATTTTATACAGCTTTTTTACATGTTTTCTTTTACTTATTTTTACCAAAAAAAATTTTTTTTGCTAGGTGGGCTTCTATCTGTCCTTTGCAATATTTCAAACTGTTTAGTTAATTTCTCTAGCTGCACATACATATATTACATCGTTTTTTATGTTATACAAAATTTAAAAATATTACAACACACCAACAGAAACACAAACTCTAGTAGAAGCATTAGCTAACCACTGACATGGGATTAGATACGAAAAGACAGTGTTAATGTTAAATATATAATAATGTTAAAGAAACCTAGTTTTAAATGTAAGTTTCTGTTACAGAAAAAGATGGTAAACAGTAACACAAAATTGACATGTGGTGGCTTTGCAAAACCAAAAACTAAACTAAAACCAAAAAAGAACACAAATAACTATAAAAATGATAATAAATCAGGTTATATAACTAAAAGAACATAAATTTTATTTAGAAGCTTTTAACTTGTTATAAAAAATTTAAAAATTACGATTAACCACAATCTGGTTAAAGATTCGTTTATAATTCCGTTGTTTAAATCTGGTTATAAAAGTAATTTTGTAAATTATAACGTTAGTACTCTGCCTGAACTTTTTGAAGAAATTATTACGGATCAAATTTATTCTCAAGTGTCATACGTTGAATCAACATGGTGTTCAAAAAAAAAAAACTCAACAATTACAAATCTCGTACATTTATTAATCGTTGATTTGTTCAACCACAACAGACAGATGTTTTATACACTGATTTTGAAAAAAGCCTTTCACAAGGTCAGTAATAAGCTTTAATTACAAAAGCTTAATCACATGGCAATCACACTTGACTTTTTGTTGAACAGAATATAAAAAGCTTACTTCAAGAGTCTGACATTATATGTAGATACGGTGTACCATAAGGAAACCATCTCGTATCGCTGTTGTTTTCTTTGTTCATCAATGATTTATCAACAATAATAAAATTGTCGGAAATCCCCATGTGTGTCGATAATGTCAAAATTTTTTTAACATAATTAATATTCGAATATCTTCTTGCAACATGATCGAAATGGGATTGGTTCGTGGTGTGAAATTAATCTTATGCAGCTCAATTGTAAAAAGTGCAGCATTATGTCTTGAAAGATATAATATTAAACAAGATCGAAGCAATTTCTTATCTAGGTCTCTTACGCTGGGCTAAAGAGTTTCCTGACCCATGTACAACGAGGCAATTGTAAACATCTTTAGTTAGACCTCTTATGGAATATGGCTCTATAGTTTGGAACCCAACCAACAATATCTATATTAATACTGTCGAAATTGTTCAGAAACCATTTTTTCTCTTCTGTTTTAATATTCCATCACGAACTACACGTGTTTTCCATACGAATCTACAGAGCTAACTAGACTAACTGGGTTCCATTATTAAAGATTTTTGCTTAATTTAATAAATATTATAAATTTATTGATTATTATCAGAACATAAATATTGTTAAGAAAAATCTTGTTTTCGTTTTTTAAAATATAATTTTTAATAAAATTCCTAAAAACCAACTTCAAAAAATGCCAAACTAACTTTTGCACTTTTTTGTCAAAATTTTTAATATTTCTTATTTATCAGTTAAAAGTTTTTATAAAACACAAAACAATTAATTTAATCGAAAGAGCTCAAATTAGCCAAAAGAAGAATTAAGTTGCAAGGGTGGCTCAATTAGTCCGTTACTTTTTGAATTTCCAGTCTCTTAATTGAAAAGGCAACACTGCTTTTATCAATAGGAAACTGTGTCTACATTTAAACAAGCTGCATCATTTAGTTTGTACTTGGGAGCTGTTAACAGCAGACTGTCTAGTGCTTTGAGAAGAAAATAGAAAAAAAGGTTACATCGTACTACTGGGTGGTTTTCGGTGTATTGTGATAGATCCACGCAATATAGAGAGTTTTTACAATTTTTTGTTGTTCATTTTCTAAAGTGTAGTGCCATACGGCCTACTGTAGGATGTCTTCCATGGATCGCGAAATCGCTTCGTTGCTACTTGCTTAGCGAGCCATCTGCAATGGTTACAGTGAAGACGGCCATATCACTACCTTTGTTAACATATTTAGATGTGCACCTTATGGACTTCATAGAGTTGCAGTGTTCGACATTTATGGAGTCTCAAAAGCTTCGGACAATATTGGCCAGTATGGCACGATCTAACGATTGTCTACATAAGCATTTTGTCCTTTTACTTTCCCAGCTATCGATCCCCCATTGTCTGCAATTGATCGTCGACGATACAATGGATGTCCAGCATTTGCCGTGATGGTTTCAGCAATCACTTGCCGTCGACCACATATGGTGAATTGTAGTTAAAAACTCTGTAAAGTACATGTAACATGTGATTGATACTGAAATTATGAAATTAATCTTATCTGGTCTTACTTTGTTTATTAACCAGACTAAAATGTGCGCTTAGGGCAGACTATTCGTTTGTCATTCTACAGAGTACAACCAACAACGGACTTGGCCACACAAGCGATGCTGCATGAAGAAATCCATGAGAGATTTCAATTTTTATTTAAAAGCTCCGACAGTAATGTCAGGTCTATCAACTGGTGTTTGGCTTTGAGGCCGTTGTGACTGAATGTAACAAATAAATTTGATTGGTCATAATGCCTAGCATATGATTTAGCATCTTGAGCATATCGTGCATGTGGCGCATGATTCCTATGTACATTATTCACATTTATAGTATCGTGGAGATGAATGTATTCCTCTGTTTGTCTACCAATCGATGTCATCTGGAAACAATTGCAATATTCTTGAATGCTGCCCATGAAGTGTTTAGAATAATTTACATTTTCATGAACTTAAGATCGTTATCGTTTGGGCATCTTAAATCAAAGTAAGAAAATTTTTTGCTTAGCGATAAAGTATCACTATCCTAAAATATTAATCAAAACAAAAGAAAACGTAAGTTTTTTATAGATATGTTGATAGTTATCCTCAGGAATATGTTGGACACCCAGAAAAATTTATAGTTTTGAGTGCTATATGGGCCGATGAAATTGTTGTTTCATACTTCATTCAAAAAAAAAACTGGTGAGAACATTGCAGTCAGCACAATACAGCTATGATTACTAACTGTTTCGATCATCAATTGCACATCCATGATGTACAGTAACAGTATGTCACTCAACTCGTTCCACAAGCGATTTACTGTAGGGAATATTTCATAACCGCATACTTTCGTTGCAGTTGCATACCCATGAATTGACCTTCAAGATGGTGTGATTTAATGTCGCTAGACTATTTTCCTGGGAATTTCTAGACTACGCCAATAAGACTAAGACGATTGACCACTTGAAGGACTACATACGACCACATATATTGGAAAAATCTTCTAAAATTGGACTCCACATTATACTGCGTCAAAATTCAACTTTATTTTATTCTATCCGACAACAAAAGAAAAATATTTTCTAACAATAAAAGATATTTTAAATTTTCATTTATTCTCATGTTATTATAAATGTTAATAAAATCAATAAACTATTTATTTAATCAATTTAGGGACCTTACAGCACAGAAATCCAAAAGTCTAGTAATCAGGAACCTGCAGTATTCAAAACATGTTATTTTGGGGTCAAATAATAGTTTAGTTTGATAATTTTTTTTACAAATGAAGGTTTCTAAAAATTTTATTATGTTGTTATAAAAAAAGCACTAGGAATTGATACAAAAAAAGGTTTAAAAGTTTTATTTTTATTTTATGTATTTCCCCATATCACTGGGCGGCAACATTAAGAACAAGAAATAAAAATGTATAAAAAACATTTTTTGTTTTTTTTTTAATATTTTATAATTTTCATATTAAATAAAAATCGCTATAAAAAAGCCACATCAATATTAAAAATATTACATTTTTTACTTATAGTTAAGCTCTCTCGTTATACACAGTTGTCACGTTGGCTTCTTTTATTATCCGGTTTTTAATATTCATTTTCCCTGATAAATATTTTCATTATTTTAATAACAAAGCCAGCATCACCATATATCCCCTTAACAAAAACCTTTAGTTAAATAAAGTCCTTGTTTTTGCTTCTGTTATTTTAACTGACTCAAATATTTTCCTTTTTACAACCGTAAAATATAAAATAATTTCACACTGAAAAACAAAAAACAAAAAAAAAGTATTAAAAGTGGTAAAATATAATCGCTATGTTACGGAAACACTTAGACCAATACACAAACATAGGCACTAACACACACACTCACGTCAAATTCAAAATTGAATTCCCCACTGTTATTAATGAAAATTGTTACACATACATATACAAAGAAGGTGTAAAACTGTCATGTGTATTTTTGTGTCAGTATTTGTAAATTTCGTATGAGTAACTTTATTATTAATTGAATTATTCATTAAGATTGACAATTAACAAACGTTGCACGCAACTTAAATTAATTATTAGTTTGATTTAAGTTGTCCTCACCAATATCATCGAGATGATGTTGTGTGTTTAGTTGACTGTTTATAGATCTAAGGTTTTATTGTTGACTACATTTTACGAATATAAGCGTTAATCGAAACGAAAGTTAGTGTGTACAAATATTCCAGAAATTTGAGAATTTCTTCATAAAATATTTAATGAAGATTTTAAAATTTATGTTAAGCAATTTTAAATTAAAATTAAAGCCGCAAGAAATAAGTAAGAGAAATGTTTTGTAAATTCTTTGACAGGCAAGGGGAGATTTACTTAACCATTTACAGCAGCTTAAGAAAAATTTAAATTTTTATAAGTTTGTTTCCATTGACTGGAAGAGTACAGAACCAACTAAAGTCTTATAGAGTTTCAGAATTTTTAAAAGTCTGCAGTAAAAGTCTCATTTTATTCTTTTATTTTCATACTGACATACTCTGTAAAAATAAATTTTACTTGTGGGAACACCCTTTAATTTTAACATTCACTTTCTATCTAGCTCTTACATTTCAAAAGGAAGAGCCAGGAGAGAGGAAGAGGTCATTCCAAACACTGACAGATATTGTAATGAAATTAATAGGATTGCGATTTACCAAAAAATCGAACAGTACTCTTTGATAATTCAACAATTTATTCCACGATTTTCTCACTGATATACTCTGCGGAAAAATTATTTTTCTTGTGGTATTGCCCTTTAATTTTTATATTTATTTTCTATCTATCTGCTATGCTTCAAAAGGGAGAAGAAAGTGTAAGGACTAGTTCTTCAAAAGACGGACAGACATTGTTACCAAAATTGTTATTCTTCTAAGAGGTCTTCCAAACACTGGAAGACATTTTAACTGCGCATAACACGTCAGTAGGCAGAACAAGCTATCTGCATGAGCAGATACGAGAGTAATAGAAGTACGACCCTAATAGAAGCATACTATTTATGCTAACAAGCTTGAAAATGATGTCATCGCAACGAAAGCGCTCGCCGATCCTACCGAACAAACAGCCAGTAACGACGATCTTAATGGGGGGTAATGACATTAGCATTTCATTTATTGGCGAAACAAATTCAAAATAAATTTTATACAAATAAATTACGTAGAAAAAATGGTACTTCATTATTTATATAAACAATTGAGAGGCTAAATAAATAAATAAATAAATTAAAAGGCTAGCACAAAGTGGTTAAAACACATGCATGTTTAACACTCATCCTGGTTATTATTAACACTATTTTTCTGCTTAATTTTTATTTGTATTAATATTAATTCAAATTAATAATAACAATTAAAGTCATTATCGTTAATCATCACTTCTAAACATTTTATCCCATCATCCTCCATTTACTAACGTTTTTTGACTTAATTTAATTAAACCCCATACCAAAAAACCCATTAAATTAAATAACTATTTATGAATGTGTTTAAAATGGAACAATATTTGGGTATGACTATAAATTTTAACGTATTTATTTACTTTTTAGTATTTAAATATTAAATTTTCTATTAAACGATAGCAAAAGTCATACTACGGCATAGATTCAAATTAAGTAAACAACTATATTAAGAGTGTTTTCGAATAAACGTTCTCCATGTGTGAAGAAAGTGTTAACAAATGTGAAAATCAATTTGAAAACTGACAGTTAAGGAATCATCAATACGAAGCTGTATAACCTATAGAGCCATAGGAAAGCTCCTGGTATAGATAAAATAAGTAATAGAATGGTTGCGCAGCTACTACGAGTAACGAGTAAAAACTAATTATATTTACTTTCAATGCAATTTTGCACCTTGAGATTTATCCCGCACAGAGAATGATTGCTCTGCTTACTATGATTACCAAGCCGGGAGTAGATCACACAAAGATAGAATCATTTAGGCCTATAAGTCTACTACCAACTATGTCAAAACTCTTTGATAAATTGTTAATGGCGATGTTGTCTCTGATATCTGAAGAGGTCGTTTGCTTCCCTAATCATCAACCTGGATGTAGGGCTAAGCATAGCACCATTAAATAAACACAGAATTTTATTATCTTAAGTGGTTATTCAAAAATACTAAATATTGTTTAGCTCTGTTTATAGATGTATTAATCTACAAAATAAAGCTAAACCTGCTATAAATACTCCTGCCCTTCTGTAAAATTACTTATCTGGTCTAGAATTTAAAATTATAGGAGGTAATATTATTAAGCCCGCTCAGTCTATTTTAGCAGAATGTTCCGGGGAAAACATACTGGGTCTTCTCCTGTACTTGATTCATGCATCAGATATACCAACAGGTTTCGACATTCACACCTCATCACTTAGTATAACCTGATAACTAACAAGTGGCATCATGAAATTTTCAGAAGCATTTCTATAAATTGGGGGGTAGGGCGGAGGCTATGGAAAAATAAGGATAAACGGGCATAAATGCACTCATTACATTCACTCTACGTCAGGATACATGTTCTACGAATATCACATCACAATGTCCCATTTATCGGTCTTTATAAAAATTCGACTATCTAGACCTGTGCAACTGGGGGTATAAGGGAGCCCAGTCCCCTGAAGTCAGCAGGGGTACAACTGGAAGCTCCACGTTATTTCCACGGGAATCAGTAGCCCGCAGAGTTTCCGCTGTTTGTCTATTAAGGCATTTAGCTGTTTCTCTGATTGATTATTGAGGTTGGCCCTTCGGGAGTATCGTGGTGCTTGTGGTTTTGCAGCCCCATAACAGGTCTGTTTTTTATGGTGGCCAGCATCATCTCGCCTTTAATAACACCCACTGGTGAATGATCCAGATCCAGTGAGCATGCTAGTCATGTGTTCTGTACAGAAGTTGGATAGTCTCCAGCTCTTCAGCAAGAAGTAGTGGTTTGCAGCCCTGCTCTGGAATCTTTGAAATTGCTACTAGGAAGGCCCTGTTGCTAGAATTAGACTTCGGCCTCCTATGGCGTGAGTGGCGCCGCTTTTCATTCACAGTGGTTTGACCACCATCTGATTAAGGCTCACTGCTAGGTGCAGATGTAAATCATATCACGAAATCACATCACAATGATCTCCCCGGGGGCACATTATAAGTCTTTATGGATCACAAACAACTCTCTAGACTTCTGTCTTGCGGGGGTAAAAGGAGTCCAGCCCCCTTACGCTAGTAGGAGCCAACTGGAAAATCCACTATATTTCCACGGGAATTAGTAAAGCCCCAGAGTTACCGCTATTTGTCTCTTTAGGCATTTAACTGTTCTCTGGCTGATTACTGAGGTAGGCCCTTCGGGAGTATCGTGGTGGCTGTGTGTTTCGAGGCCCTCATTTGAGTTTGTTGGTGGAATCATTCACAATGGACACAAGGAATGGTCCAGGTCCAATGAGTATGAATGCCGTCGTGTTCTTAATTATATTAAGCTTCATGCGTTCTGGACCAGGAGTTGGATAGTCTCCAACTCTTCAGCAAGGTGTGAAGACTGCGGCCTACTCCGGGCTTTTGAAATTGCAACTAGGAGTGACCGGAGGATATACGCTTCCGAGCATGACGCTACATATCATCCACAGTGGTAATGATCCACCATCTGATTAAGGCCCATGGCAAGGTGCAGATGTAAATCTTATCACGTCCTCACATCACAATGAAGTGAAATATTTCGGCATTCACTTGGACCGCCGATTAACTTGTAAGTATCATATTAATGCTAAATTGAACCAGATGAAATTGAAGGCACTACAATAAAATTGGCTAATAGGCAGCAATGCAGCTCTGAACTGAAATTGAAAGCTCTTAACGTACAGTGTATTGGTAACAGTGGAGCAACCCCTTTTAAAACCATGCGGAACAGAAATTAATATAGACGATACTTGGGAACGGTGATCAGTATCAATTTCCTCAAATAGTTTAGGAATAGCGCTATACTTAGCTATACTTCTGTAGTTATCTGGTTGTACTTTCCTACAACTAGATTTAAATAATGGAATAATAAAAGAATCACTCCATATTTTAGTAAAATAAGCCAATTTCGATCAGATGTTAAATAATGTAATGTAAGAGGTTTTGCCAGCGCCATAACACATTTGTTAGGAATACAGCTTGGAATACCATCCGCACTTTATTTATATGAAAATTTTAACTTTTTTAAACAGCTTAAAATTTATGTAGCCCGATGTGGCAACTCTGATAATTGATAAGAGCGCTGTATTCATCAAAGTTTTTATTAGAATAGGTGATAGAGAAGAAATCTGCAAACAAATTAATTTTCATTAAAATTTTGATACTTCATAACAGAAGGAAGTGCCATTGATATACTTTTTTTTATTTAATTTAAATTTTTTTTTAAAGAGAAGTAGCACAATGCCTATTTAGCCAAGTTCCGTGCTACATTCTTTAGGAAAGGAATAGAGAAGAGATGAAACAGTTGGTGAAAGTAGAGAAGGATAGTCGGAAATTAACTGCCGTATAAGAATAGCACAGCGACCAGTGACTATGCTTTCATCGACAGTCAATTTTTATTTTTGTAGTAAAAAACCAAGGTCTTCGTTGGGAATCGAACCCAAAACTCCCATACTGACAAGCTAGTACATTACCTATTAGCCTACAGGGGCACCTATATAATTTAAATATTAAAATGTTGTTGTTGTCTTGCGTGCATAAGGTTTCTTAGAAACTACGTAGCTAGTAAAAGACACAATAAGTCATTTCGTTTACTTTGCGACTAATAGTTGTTTTCTTTTAGAACTTAAAAAATCTTCGTAACTATATTAATATTATCTACGATAATTTTATATTTTAAATTTATTAATATCACTATTTTCCCTAACATTTTTACAGAGCGAATTTTTGAAATATCTAGTCATTACAACTAAACTACAGTAAGACCTGCTTTGAATATACATATGTATATGTATTCTTTTAAACAAAAGAATCAATAAAGATAAGACGGAATATCTTACAATTGTTATTAATTTTTGAGTATTCCTCGTAAGAAATGTAAATTCTCGCACCCATCCAATCTAAATTAACTGTTTCTTTGTTTTTGGTGAGAAAAATTTAATTCAGAACACAAATGAGAAAATAGACATGCATAATTGAATTTTTGTTTTCATTTGTAAAGTCATTAAAGGAGTGAACGCTATATATACATACACATATGCATGTATGTATAATCTCATATTCAAACAACAAAAATCAAGAAGGAAAGAATAAAACAATAAGAAATATGTATTAAAAATGAAAACAAAAGGGAAAAACTATTGAATAGGAATAATTGTATGTATGTGTGTTACATACTCATTACTTCACACAAAAACATACAGTGTTGTTTGTGTTGTTGCTTCTACAGTTACTTTCTGTGGAAACAATAAAAACAATAAAAAGTTTTCATTATTTTTTTTTTCTTAGTTTTCATTATGCTAGCAATGTAGTGGAAGCATAAAAGGAACCAAAAAGTTATATTTTGTTGCTGCTGTTGTTGTTTTATTCATATAAAAGTTAAACAATAATTACCATACAAGGGGTGAAAAACGCATTGCTATATGATTGGGTTAAAACGAGTGCGATCAAAAAAGTTACCGAAATATATTTGCAAAATAAAAGTGGTTCTGTGGTTAATACAATAGTGTATGAACATGCTTATAGGACCGAAAGCTTTGCAAGCTGAGTTTTTGTACACAGGATAGTATAAAGAAATTTTGAATATTTATTGTGCACTAGCTAACCCAACAGACGTTAGTCTGTCTCGATTTAAATAAATTTGTTTCTGATTGTTTTAAGAATTTTTAATTTTAAAAAATTTTGAATTGAGATCACAGAGATTCGAAAGGTATTGTATTTACGCTTCGATTGCAAGAAGGATGTCAAAAATAAAAAAGGAGACTTTTCGAACTTAAGACATTATTCATAGTAAGTTTAACCAGAATATATATATAAAAATAAAATAAAATCCCATAAAGAAATATAATTTAAGTTTTTCCGGAATTTTGTAAGTTTCCAGGCAAGTTTTCCATTACACATTAACAAAAAATTGTGTCATCAGTGAAGCCGTTCTCAAGTTATGCGCTTAGCAATAGACACCATTACCAAATTACAGTAATGTTATCACAAAAGGAGGAAGAATTTTTCCAGACAACGGACACAATAATGCTGAGAATATTCTGTAGTTATGGCAGTTTTAATATTGTGTCTTGCTATAAAGCTTTCAAATATTAAACCACAAACTTCAACACATTTATTTTTTAGTAGAGAATCACAATTAATGCAGCATTCCATACCGGCTTTAGATAGGAGAAATGTACTTCCGTTGTCATTTTCTTCAGTGTAGTGGCCGTTTGTTTGATGCCACCGGCGACCGCTTTCGTTGTGATGACATCATTGTCAAGCCTTATTTTGAACTCTACTGGTGAATCAGTATTCGTTCAAATTAGGTAGTTCTTTCATTAGGATGCCCCCCGGGGGCACATTTACGGTCTTTATAGAATACTTGACTATATAGACCTGTGCTGCTGGGGGTACAAGGGAACCCAGTCCCCTGAAGGCAAACAGGGGTCAACTGGAAGCTCCACGTTACTTTCACGGGAATCAGTAAGCCCAAGAGTTTCCGCTAATTGTCTCTTTAGACTTTTAGCTGTTTCTCTGACTGATTATTAAGGTGGGTCTTTGGGAGTATCGTGGTGGTTGTGGTTTTTCGGCCTCAAGCATGAACTGATTTATGGTGGCCAGAATCATCTCGTCTTTAACAACAACAACGGGTGAATGGTCCGGATACAGTGAGCATGCTAGTCATGTGTTCTGGACCAGGAGTTGGATAGTCTCCAGCTCTTCAGCAAGGAGTAGTGGTTCGCAACCCTGCTTTGGAACTGCTGAAATTGCAATTAGGAAAGACCTGTTGCTAGAATTAGTCCTCGGTTTCCTAGAGCGTGAATGACGTTGCTTTTCATTCCCAGTAGTTTGACTACCACTTGATTAGGGCCTACGCTCAGGTGCAGATGTAGATCTTATCACGAAATTTCATTAGTGTCGCGTCTACTTATTTAGGCAGATTGCCCGCCAATGTAAACGTTTTTTATTGTTATTTAGGCAAGCGTGTTCTGAGGATATTTACGTTCGTTAAAGTGTATAATTAGTTTTAGTGGTGTGAAAATTGTGTCTGAGGTCGTGTTTACCCGTTCGTCTACAGCGTTGCTGTTAAAAGTTTTATTTTATAGATTTCAATGTTTTCAAGAATATCTAATTTTTGTCTCTTTATACTAGGAAAATTATTCAACATTTTATATATAAAAGAACTCAACATATTAGAACTCAACAAATTGTGTTATAGTTATAAATATCATATAATTTGGAGTAGTTATAAAACGTTGGTTACGGTTGGGCTAGGCCCCTGTAGGCTAGTAGGTAGTGTACTAGCTTGTCAGTATGGGGGTTGTGGGTTCGATTCCCAACGAAGACCTTGGTTGTTTTCACTACAAAAATAAAAATTAACTGTCGCTGGGGCTGCTCAGCGATGAAGGCATAGTCACTGGTCACTGTGCTGTCTTTTATACGGCAGTTACTTGCCGACTATCCTTCCACTTTCACCACCTGTTTCATCTCTTCTCTATCCCTTTCCTAAAGAATGTAGCACGGTTATTGCTACTTCTCTTAAAAAAAAAAGAAGCAACAGTTCTTGCAAGCTTGCCACATTCCTTATTAATAAAGGATAAAGAAACTGCTCCATATACTTTTATAAAAAATTTCGGTTCCTCGTAACGCAATCAGCAGTAATGTAGTGTTATAATTTTAAGTCCTGTCGTATGGCTTAAAATACCTATAAATTGTTCTCTTCAACTATGGATTGTGAACGAAGGCATTGTTCTATCTATGCCACAGTTACATTTTTTTAAATAAATAATTTAATGAAGTCATCTAGTGTCCGCTTTTACGTGGTTTCATTAAAGGATTTATCGAATGCTAATCAGTTTAACCTTTAAATAATGCAGCACAAAAATATTGTCAATTAAATTTTACAACTACCTTCCTACTTTTAAACAAACATAAGCATATGTATGTGCTTCTATGAGTGCAATTACTTGAGTATATTTTTATATTTTTTTTTTACTCCTCAGTGTAAACAAGGCTGCGTCTTTGCCATTCTTTTATAATTTGCACTGCATTTATTATGTGTTTTATTTGCAAAAAAAAAAAAAAATAACAAATAAAATAAAAACAATGTTGTATGTAAATGAACTAAAAACATTGTATTAAGTAAATAATATTTAAGTTTAGCGTAAAATAACATAAATGAGAAAATTACTATAAAAATGCTCATAACAATAGAATGGTGGTAATAATACATTAAAACTTAAACTCGCAATTTTTTTTATACGTAACATACATATGTATATAGAAACACAATAACATTTAGGGTAATAGATTGTGTATATTTTATTTAAATATTCAACGATTACAATGGCGTTAAATAAAAACATAAATGAAGAAAAAATATCTAAATCCTCTCTAGTAGGCCAAGGCTAGTAAAATTGTTCCCCTATGTGATGGCTTTTGAATTCTTATTTAGCAGGGTGGGAGTTTAAATAATGTTTGTAAAAATATATACATATAACAAAATAACAAGAATAACAAAAAGATGCCAAGCGTACTTATTATCCTTGAGGACTTGAAATAAAATACATATTAAGAAATTTGTTACATATTTTTGAAAATCAAGGCTATTTGAACGATATAAATTTCACTTTTGGCAAATCAATAAGTGCGAGATAGATTATTTGATATCACTTGCTTGGAATTCAGAGCATAATCAATAAATTTGGTTTCTGTGTCGTTTTTATTTTCGTTTTGTACTAAAGTAAATATGTTATTGAAGACATCGATTTTCGAGATAATAAAATTACTCATAAGAGCTTAGCAGAGCAAGGATCAATTAATATTATACTCATAGATTTTGTCATATATTATGGGTACTGATTAAAATCAATTTATTAATGATATTTCAAAATATCAAAAAACATATAGAGTAGCTAATAATTTAACCGCACTTTAAGAATTGACAAAAGATGTCTCTTCAATAACACCTAAATTATATAGGGGTAAGAATGCTTCTGCTCATAAATGAAGTTTTTTTTCTTATAGTGTAATTATTATGCAATGTTTTTACTAATCAGTTCCTCCTGATAGTTTTATGTACACACTTGACTATTTACTTTTCCGAACAAATCTAGTAAAAGTGGAAAAAATTATTGCAAATTGATTTTGTGAATAATTAAAAATAAAGAAAAACTTATCATGTGTAATTACTTAAGTTAAAAATTCATAAAAATTGATTGTATAAAAAAAATTCAGATAGCATAATTTTCAAAGGTCAAATGTCCAAAACGTCTGTTTCGAATTTAAAAAGTTATACAGCCGTATGCATAAAAACTTAAAGCAGGTTTAACTGCCGTTGTTAAGCAAAATTACCTAAAGTAGTATTCAAAAATCAAAATTAAAAATTTGTGATCCAGAATTTCGATGTCGTGTTTTGACGACTGAACAATTTTCATCAGGGTTTGTGTTACTATTTTGTTCTGTAAATAAGTCACTATATGCATTAATATGCTTTGGAGTTGTGACATTCTTATGCAACATAAGGCAACTTACTGAGAAAAAATAATAAAATAATGTTAATTATGTGTACTACATTAGATATCACTATAATATCGTTCAGAAAACTGCACTAGTCTTTCGTACTTATAGAGATAAGTCCAAAGAGCACAACAATACTTTACACACACTTAAACACTTAAATTTAAACACTCCGTAATTAATTTCCCGACCACAGCGACTTACGCCATTTAAAAAATTTTTTTTTGTTATATCGTTAATTAACAACGCTTCTCTTAAACAAATCTTATTACTTCTCAACCTATTAATTTCAAATTTATTAAAAATGAAAGAAACTGCTCAGTTGTGACTTATGCCACTTTCAATATAAGCGACTCAATTGACAGTTGTATTTTGTTATTCCAAAAACTCTAAAAAATATTTAATAAAAACAAATTGTAGTATACAAATAATAATAAAAAATAAAACATGTTAGCCATTCAATATAAAACATTTTTGCATCTAATAAATATCTTTTTTCTTTTTTTAAATCTTTTTTTATATATTTTTCTTTTTCAATATTTCGTTTTCCTTTGGAAAGCTTCTTCAGGAAAAAATTTTAAATTTGAAAACAAAAAAATTATTAACAAATTGAAAAAATGTTTCAAAACATTTGACAAAAACATAAAATATTTTTTCATACATACATACAAAAATTTTAAAATTTTCAAATATTCAAACATACAAAAACAAGGAAACGGAAACAACAAATAAATAACAAACAACAAATAACAAATTCTCTCTTATGAAATGATTATAACAAATTATGTGTCTTTTTAATTAAGTACCTATAATTCTGAGCTAAATTGTCTGTGTCTGTCTTGAAATTTATTCTCCTTACATTTGGTACATTAACAATTTCTAACATTTCCAACATATAACGTCTCTTGTAGTTTTTTTCTATACCTAATACTGATGTTTCATCAAACTTTGGATAATGATTATATTTCTTACAATGTGAAGATAAGGATGTCTTCTGTGTTGAAATATTCCTATATTTTTGGTCACACCTGTGACCAGCTAATCTCGTTTTAAGTTTATTTTTTGTTGTCCCAATATAAACTTTGTCACAGTTCACCTGGTTATTTCCTCCACATGGTATCCTGTATACTACATCAGATATTTCCATTTTTCCTATTTTATCCTTCATACTGCTAAATAATTTATTTAATGTGTTATGTGTTTTGTGTGCAATTATATATTTATCTGTGTCAGATAAAAAAGATCGTTTAAAAAACTATAAAAATTATCACATTTTTACATTTTTATTTTGCATTTTACAAAAATATAATTTTAATTATTATTTCAAACAAAAGTTTTATTAATTTACATATAATCAAAACAAAGCTCGCTATCCGCATAATTAGTTTTTTAATATAAACAAATTCTTTGTAAGTTCTTCGTAAGCAAATTACAAATTAAGCTTTTTTGGTTTTGTTTTTATTCAAAAGATTAATCAAAAAACATAAAACAAAATATGTTGACTTTACTGAAAACAATAAAAATATTTTTTTTGGATTTAATTACCCGGGTAAATAATATTAATTTTTATGCATCATTAACTACAAAGTGACAACTGAAAACAGTGGCATTGCCAGAAACAAAATACTAATTTTACTAAAGCATACATTATTTAAAGTACTGTTTTTGCATACCGTTTTTTAACGAAGATTTTTTAGCCTTAAAGTGCTTGTTAACTAACGTGTACTCTAAAGCCCATGTAAGATTTTTTAATGCGTATGGCCGATAAAGTATATATGAAATAATTGAGTTTAGTAAGATTGTAATTTCAATTTACATTTCTTTGAGTAAAATAAATAGAAATATTGTACTCTCAGCTATTCAGTTTCGCTTGCAGCCATACTGTTACGAAGCTAATTTATTAAGCTTTAAAAGAGAGCAATTATCAGTAAAAACTTTAACGAAACGGCCCACTGTACATTTTACAAACTGCGTAGCTTTCTACGAAATCTTTTACATATAAAACAGTAACAATATGCTTATAAGAAATTCTACCAAATAAAATAAAGAACAGAACACAAAAAGAACTAACACAGAAAAAAAACACAACAAACAGTCACCACTTGCTAAGCAAATGAATGAATCGGCAGTGAGTAAAGGCAACGAAGTTACCATCATGTTTATTTTGTGTGTATTGCAAGTAAATAAATAGTTTATTTTAATTTAAAGCTCTATCGTATTTGTGTTATCATTTTTCAATAAATATAAATGTATTATATTTATGAATAGGCTCGATATAAATTTCTTTTAATTTATTAAAGTTACAAAGTAATTTTTTTTTATTTGAGTAAAGCTACGAAACAATTTATAGCATGTTTTCATTGATTCAAACAAAATCTTTTCTTAAAATCTTTTAGTAAGGATTACAAAAACTGCAGTGCTGATCTTCAAAGCCGGAGGAACACCAACATTAAAAAAAGAAAAAACGATACAGTGTATTATGAACTTTGCATTCCGCCTATGATTTCTAATATATTAGTTTGTTACGCATAATATATACGACGATTGTGTATATTTATATCCGTGTAGAGATCTTAAAATGATATTTGCAGATATATATGGTTTCTGCCAAATGCAATTAAATCCAAGAGAATCTTATTTTTAAAGGTTTTGTCCAAGTAGATTTCAGAATTGATAATATTTTCTTTTGTGATGTAAGTCTAGGCTGTGGTTGTAATTAGTACTCATACACCAATATGGTCAGATCATATCAAGCAATCATGTGGAAGAGTGTTGATCATGTCACGGTGTTTATAAGCTACATATTATTGCCCATCACATAAAAATAAAATAACAAGAAGTTTGTTTTTCAATTGCGACAACAACAACAAGATAATAGTTTTGACTTTAAGTTTTTTCACGTATTTTTAGTAGATGGATTGACAATTGTTACAATGAATTCAATTCCGCACGAAAATTGCATTAAAATGATTAAAATCTACTATGAAAATGGTGGTTCTGTTAAAGTTACATTTCGTAAAATTCGTAATATTTTCGTACAACATAATCGTTCTTCTGAGACCACTGTAAAGAATTTGGTGATTAAATTTGAGTCGACAGGCTGGATACAAAATGTGCAAACACCAACGGGTTGTTCAATTGAAAGCATATCAGCCGTGAATCATAGCGTTTAGTTATCAAAAACCAACACATGTGTGAATTGTGGGTAGAGTTGGGTATTTCCCGAGAAAATCCCAATCTCGAGAATCGGGATTTCCCTAAATAACGAAAATTTCAATTCTCGAGATGCGGGATTTCTCGAAAATAATTTTTGAGATTTCTTGAGAATTCTCGAAAATTTGGGAAAAATTCCAAAAAATTAAAAAAAAAATCTAAAACCAGTGAAACAAAAATAATTAAAAGAAATTCAAAACAAAAATAATTCAAGATTATACTTATTAAAAACACAGACTGTCAATGGCTTCGTCTGACAATCGCGTACGCTTTTTGGACACAAAATTACCCGCTGTAGAAAAATTCCTCTTATTTTGAGTCGATGTTGGCTTAACAGTGTTAAAAGCCCCGATCAGTCTTTCAACATTTTGTGTTTTCTCTCCAGTTTTTTCATATAGTTTTAACTCGTTTCTAAGCGACGAAAACATCTGGTTCGCCGCATGTTGCGCAATGTCTGCTTTATCTTCTTCATCCATATCTTCTTCATCGACGTTGTTGGTTGCAAATACGTCATTATCGTCAGAACTAGACACTGCTTGGTCTTCTTGAATGCTCGTAGAAAAAAGACGAACCAAGTAGTTTTCGGCTTCTTTTATCAATTCTGTTTTAGAGCAGGTGTGGAAAAATTCAGATTTGTCACTAGAGCTGTTAACTGGATCGTGTAAATATTTAAAGGCCGATAACAAACGGCTAAATCTACGAGCTGTTAAGTTTTTTTTTAGGCTGGATAAGAATTCATTGCCCAATTCAGTGTGCTGATTCTCCAATTTTGTGAACAAAAATTTGAGAATAGAATCCGCAGCAATTAAGTTCACATTTTTGCGACTAAGTGCTTCTACAGCAGCATGTTTAAGAGCATTTATGATATCCTCGCAATACTTTTCTTCTGCGTCAGTAGTGGCCATAAAATTTAAATTAAGAGTGTCGAGCGCCTTACGAACATGCTTGCTGATGCGAATGTATCTGGCCAGCATAGTTTCCAGGCTATTCTAACGTGATTTGCAATCCAACAGCAAGAAAAGCTATTTCTTCTCGACCTCTTTAACATAATTCTGCAAGATGGCATTCCGTACAGGCGAGTTCTTGAATTTCAAAACTATCTTGCGCACCTTTTTACGATTTCAAATGCAGGTTTTATAGTGACCGTCTTGTCAGCAACAAATACGATATTGTCGTCCTCGTCATCGGAAGCGTTTTCCGCATTAATGTCGGCAAATGAAGTACTGGCTGCATTGTTTTCAGTTTCATCGGAGCCTCTATCATCCGAATCGTCTCCATCGCCTACGTCACTATCGTATATCCTGTTTGCGACTTTTCGTTTCTGGTACATTACCTCCATGACCGCCAAATGTATGCCGTGATTGTGTGATAGTCTCCCATATTTGATCATGACACTGGCTTCATCACTTGTAATAGCCACGATGTCGGACTGTAGTTTTATATTGAAGTCTGAAAGCTTTGCATTTACGAGCTCATATACTTTTTCAGCGGTACATGATTGCTGAATGCGAACCAGGCCAAGGTTGTCAGATTGTCCATCGTCATAATATATATGAATGTTCATGTAACGTCGGTTTCGCACGCTTGTCCACTCGCCGATGCTCAAGCTGAACTTACGCTGTGCAGATTTAAAATTTCCAATTTTGATCTTCAAATCGCTTTTCATTATCGTGCAGTACTTCATAACCAAACCAATTTAAAAAAAAATGGATTTCTCGAGAAATCTTGAAACATTCTCGAGATTCGGGATTTTCCGAAATGCTAAAAATTTCAATTCTCGAGATTCGGGATGGAAAAATATCGAGAATTCCCGTCGGGAAATTCCCGAAACCCAACTCTAATTGTGGGTATGTATTTGACTTTGAAGCTTTACGAGGTTTAACTGGTGCAGGAATTGAAACCCACCAACCATTCACATCGCCATAGATTCGCTCTATTTATTCAGGAACAACCGGTTGGCTCTTCTAAAAAACTCATTTTCTCATTCTATAAAAATTGACTCATTTGGGCCTGCTCAATGTGTCAATGTATGGTGCGCTATGTGGTCTGGAGGCGTGATTGGCCGCTTTTTTCAAAGATAAGGCTGGAAATGCAGTAACGGTCAATGGATCACACTATCGCGAGATGCCTACTATTGACGACGGGGATATGAATGACATATGGTTTCAATAGGACGCTGCCACATGTCGTACAGCCAATGAAACGATCAATTTATTGCAACCACATTTTTCCAGTGGCATATTTTTACGGCAATGCGCGGTTAAGTGGTCGGCCAGAACGCGTGATTTTTATGGGTCTATCTTTAGAACTTAGTCTAAATGGAGCCAATCCAATCGATACCAGCCTTTAAACTTAATATCCGTAAAGCAATTAACGAAATAGGACCGCCATTTTATCAAAAAGTGATTAAAAACGTTAATGAAAAAATTGGCATCTGTCAGCGTGGTCGTGGTGCATATTTGCCAGATATCATTTTTTATTCATAATTGCCGAACTGTTCTCTTCGCAATACAATAAAATGTCATTTCATTTTTTTTGTTTTTCAAAATCAACCTTTTTAATAATTTTATAAATAATTATTTTTAAGCTCAAGGACTTTGTATAAAAATTAAATAAATTTTATTTTCAATACTGCGTCATTCCACAATATATATTTTGTTTATTTTTAACCAAATGAACTAAAGTGTCTGCTACAATTATCCAATAATTTGTGGTTTAAAATAGAATAAATTACAGTGAAGGTCTCTATATTAAAATTAAAAATAATATGAACACATACATACATAAACAGCATCATTTACTGGGTTAGCAAAAAAAAAAAAACAATGCCAAATGGGAAAAATTAGTTCAAGGCTTTAAGCGTTTTCTCTTTAATACCTGACAATGGCATTAGAAACAAACAAAAGTGCAGAAAGTTTGTTTTGTAGTAAATCCACAAACACACAAACATGCTCACTCTCATTCCCTTGAAAGTTTGTTTTTGGAATACATTCAAACAAATATGCAATTAAACTCAATTTTTTATTAGAATATACAATATTGAAAGGGGATTTGCTATTTTAACTGCGGTTTAACTCTTATGGGGGGCTTAGCTTAAATTAAATATTGCACACATACAACTGTGTACATTATTACACACATATGTTAGTGTTAATATATGTTATGCTGTTGCTGGTGTTTTTTCCCATTTAAACATAAAAGAAAAGCGGTAATACAATATTGCAAACAAACAAATAAATAATGTTTCTTTTTAATCTTTATTGTTATATGTGTTTCTAAGAAATTTTATTGGTTTCCTTTATTTTCCTGTGCTTTTTGTTTTTTTTTTTTTTGTTTTGCATTAAGAATAATAGTTGACGTTGGCCATACACATCGTGCCAGGGTCATGAATTGTATGCGTTTTATTAGTTTTTTTTTTTTTTGTTTCTGTTTAGTTCATTGCTGTGCAATTTTCTAAAACATTGTTTTTAATGTTGTCTTTGTCTTTATTTGTATTTTCAATGTTGTATGCTTTGTTTTTCTTTTTTTCTGTTTTCTTGTTCAAAAGTGTGCAATTAATTTGCTACAAAGTTTAATTACAGCACAATTAATTGCTTTAATTGCATTAAGTTTAAATTTTGCAGAAAACAATAATTACACTTACTAACAGACAATTATCGCTAATTTAATTACTGCAACTTGCAAGCCCAGCAATGATTAAAGCAGCCGTAAACTAGGCAATAGTTTTAATTGTTTTGTTTTTAGTTCATTATTCTTTAATGAATGGAAAGCAGTGCTGCCACCTAAGATCGGAATAATTGCAACGCCTGAAGTTTAAACCAGGGAAGATAATTTAACTTAGAATTTTGGGGTGTAATAACTTCTTTTGTACAAAATAAATAAAAAATAAAACAAAATATTAAATAAGTTGTTAAATTTTGTTCTTTTCTAAAAAAATGCTTTTCAATTCAATACAATTGCATCAGGGTCTTGAATAGCTGTTGAAATCCTTTCAATGCATAATTTGCGTTTTATGTTTTTCTTAAATCTGTTGTCCCAAAACTGCAATTCATATTTAAAAAATCAAGTTTATTGCATTAATAAGGAACGAATTGACAGGAAAGCAATATTAATATTTATGCCTCCTCAAATTTCACAAGCTTAATAAATTTTACTTATCATTAACTTATCTAAATACATTGGAGTTTTACCTCAACATTTAAATACAGCAAATTAAATTTACCAACACGGTATGTATATCTATGATGATTAGTTTATTGCAGGCACAATGTGAGCTTATTGTCTTTTTAACTAAAAATTTATTATTCACAAGTAATAATCAAGCACACGCCATACATTTGAAGAGATTCAAAATTGAATTAATAAAGTATTTTTCAACCAGAAATTTGTTTTCTAAAACAAAATAAAACATAAAATTAAGATTTTTTTTAAAGAGAAGTAGCACTTCAGGCAACAATGCCTATTTAGTTAAATACCGTGCTTCATTCTTTAGGAAAGGGATAGAGAAGAGATGAAACAGGTGGTGAAAGTAGAAGGATAGTCGGAAATTAACTGCCGTATATAAGACAGCACAGCGACCAGTGACTATACCTTCATCGCTGAGCAGCCCCATCGATAGTCAATTTTAATTTTTGTAGTGAAAAAAACCAAGGTCTTTGTTGGGAATCGAACTCACAAATTAAGATTAAAATGATTCAAGTTTTTGTTGTACTACGAAGAAAAAAGTTCGGCAATTATGAACGAAAAATGATATCTGCTGCTAAATATCCGTCACGATCACCCTGACAAATGTCGATTTTTTCATCAAAGTTTCGTTAATCACATCACGAATCTTGGCTCCATATAGACTCTGTCCTTAACATAGCCCCACAAAAAATAATTCAATGGTGTTAAATCACACGATTTTGCTGGCTACTTAACTGCTGATTGGCGTGAAATTATGCGACCGGAAAATTTGGTTTGCAATAAATTGATCGTTTCATTGGCTGTGTGACATGTGGCACCGTTCTGTTAAAATCTCATGTTAGTGATATCCACGTCATCAATAATGGGTTAAAATTGAGTTGTTGGCATCCCGAGATAGAATGATCCATTGACCGTTACATCTTTTCCAAAAATGGCCCAATCACGCCTCCAGACCACATAGGGCAGCATACAGTGACACGCTGAGCATAAAAAGGCTTCTCAATAATCGCTCTGACCACTGAAAATGGGTTTCGTCTTAAAAATGATTTTTTCAGCAACAAAAACAGCCGGTTGTTCCTGAATGAATTAGGTGTAACTACGGCGATGTGAATGGTCGGCTGGCTTCAATTCCTACATTAGTTGAAGCTTATAAGCCTTCAAAGTCAAATTCTTACGCAAAATTCCGCATGTGGTAGTTTTTGATAACCCCAATTGTTGAGACCGTCAAGAAATTGATAATTTTAGATCTGTTTCAACACTGTGGCTCAGTTGAATGACCACGTCGAACAAGCGTTGCTGTTTGCATATTTTGTATCCAGCCTGTCGACTCAAATTCAACGACCAAATTCTTAATAGGGGTCCCAGAAGATATCACGAATTTTACGAAATGTAACTTTAACAGAACCACCATATTTATAGTTAATTTTAATTATTTAAATGCGATTTTTATGCGAAATTGAATTCATTGTAACAATTGCCAATGCATCTACTACGAATGCATCAAAAAACTATATGTCATGTTGGTGCTGCCACAATTGAAAAACGTGATATGTTAAATTTTGTGTAATAAAGTTTTCGAATATCTAGCATGTATGCCGACGATGTCAAAATTTCTTATAATTATCCGGATTATATCTTCTTGCAACTTCATTTAGATGCGATTAGTTCCTGGTATTAAATTAATGGTATGCAAATCAATCTTAAAAAAGTGCAGCAATTTGTATTGCTTGCGGATAAAATATTTTAATGTTGATTACATCTTGAGTGATGAAATATTTAAAAAAGATTGAAGCAATTTCTGAGCTAGGTGTCTTACTTGATCCTTAACTGAATTTTATACAACACACTTCATTTACAGTGAATAAAGCCCAATCTGTTTTATATTATGAAGCAATTGTCTACATCTTTAGTTAAACTAATTCTGGAATATGGCTCTATGACCCATCCTATACTGTGCATATTTACATTGTGGAATCTGTTTAGAAAAAATTTTTGTTGCTTGTCTGCGTGACTTGCATTGGAATATGCAAAATTTGCCGTGTTATAATAATAAACTTGCGACTCTTAAAAGTCGAAGGATAATGTTGACTGTTAGTTTCGTCCTTAATCTTATTAATGTTCCATTAAGTCGTACAGGTAATTTTATCCCGCTAACTATACGAGTTTACAAACTCGTTTTATATTACGAAGCAATTGTGTACATCTTTAGTTTTTCCAATTCTGGAATATGGCTCTATGACCCATTCTACACTGTGCATATTTATACTGTCGAATCTGTTTTGAAACATTTTTTGTTACTTGTCTGGGATCCGTTTTTAAAGATTTTTTCTGAATTGAATAAATATTATAGATTTATTAAATATTATCGCAACACAAATGCGTTAATAAAAATATTGTTTTCTGTTTAAATAATTAATGTAGTAAAAATTTATTAAAAATTATTATAGTCTGTAAGGATATCGAATCTATAGGCTGAAGTAGAAAAATTCTAGTAGAAGAATTTTTAAATGTGACACTAATTGGGAAACTGTATGGGTTATTAGAGAGTTCAATAGCCTAGTGCAATTACTTCATATGATTTACTTCTACGTCGATGATAGCTTGCAGGGCGGGATTTCGGGAAGCATAGCGAAGCTTAATCGGACGGTCATCCATCATAACGATCCTATGCTTCGTCATGTGAATCGTACCTCGAATGGCATTGAACTTGGATTGCTCTTCTTCTAAAAAAAACGCTTTTCTTCGTGCGTTGTTGATCTTAGTCGTCCTGGGGTTATTTTTGTCTTTGTGTTCTAAAAAGTATGAATCTGAGTTTTCTGGTTATTCCCCGGATCATTTCGCGGATGCATTTTATTTTTATTTTCTAAAGTCACGTTTAACTGCACAGACTGAGTTATAGACTTTTATTGTTCCATCGGCCGGAAGCACGCTGAAGCGAAAACGTTCTTATGTATTAAAGGGAGTCTATATAAAAAGAATAATTGCTAATAAGTCTAGCGTTGGTTAAAGAAGTTTTTGGTATGCTAATTTTATTTCACTGCTACACGTCTATTTTTCACTGTAAAAGTAAAAAATTTAATGTGAAATTCTTATTCCAAATTCGAAATTTCATTTATTTATTTCAATGTGTGTCATTTACTTCTTCAGATATTTGTTTTTGTATATCTTTATCTAATTTGAAAAATTGCTGCGTAGTTCAATTTGAATAAACTTCTTTGCCTTAAAGCGTAAATGATTTTAAAAGCATGTTTTCATGTTCCTCACTATCATTTGCGATATATAAACGCTGATTAAAAATTCCTTATATATCTAAGGAACCTAGAAATCAGTTTTGTATTCGAAACGTCTTGCAAAATAATAAAAACCCTACTCAAAAGCTGTAAGAAATAAGCACAAACTCAAAAAATTGAAAGAAGGGATAATTAGTTTGTGTGTATATGTTGCTTAGCTTTAACATTGCTAATGAGTATTTGACTATACAAACAGTTTGTGTTATTTTCTTTTTTTTTATTTTGAAGTTTCTATTTCCTTGTCGTTTTTCTTCCCTACGAAAACATGACATAATTGACTTCTACAGCAAAGGTTGCTATAAAACTCATCCCAATTTAATGTTATACTTCACGTATGGCTCCAGCTCCAAGAAAATTTTTAGTTATCAAGCATGTTTGACATGTTTTGTTTCTGTTTCTGTTTTTGTTTTTGTATTTTTGAAAAGTAATTTGCTGTTGTAAACATGTGTGTGCGGGAAAAAGTGTAAATGTGTTTCTATAGGGAGACTCAATAACAATAATATTTACGTCTGCTACACATGTTGCTATTCCATTCCATTTTATTTTTTGCTAAGGTTTTGCCTAATTTACAAAAAAATTATTGGTGATTTATTTTGTTGGTTAGTGATTTAGTGAAAATTTTATAAGTATTTTTAATATTTGCTTTATGTGCTAAAAGTTATACTGGATCTACAAGCTACTGACTCTATCTATAACAAATGATTCTCTGACAGAAATATTTTTAAGTTATTTAGATAATTTTACTATTCTAGTTGAAGTGAAAAGTATTTGCTTGAATATTTGATTAAATATTTAAATCGAAAATAATATTATTTGAACAAAATTTAATTCTTCTTCGAATATTATAAATAAAAAACCCTTCTTCATTATACTTTTAAATGTTTTCAAACTTATTTCTACATTTATTCCTTTTAATAAATGTTTTGTTTAATTAAGTTATTTAATTCCGAAATAATAACTCAGCATTCTGCAGTTTAAAATTAAATTAAAGGAGTTATGTACTTTGCATATAAATACATAAAATATACACCATGTCTTTCCTGTCTTTACTCACTGATGACTCAGCTTGAACTAATTCATTTGCCCAGCAAGTGGTAGCAACCGATTCTCGTATATACAAGAATATTATATCGGGCTTTTCCACAAGAAGTTCCGTTCAAATGGTGTCATTTGAAGATGCATTGGCAATTAAAATCGATTATGAAAATTGTGGTTCTGTAAAAGTGATATTTCGTAAAATTAGAAATATATTTGGACAACATAATGGTCGTTCTAAAATGTCTTTTAGAAATTTGATCATTAAATTTGAGTTGACAGGCTCGATACAAAATTCTTCGACGTTATCAACACTTGGGGTTATCTTTGGTGGTTTTGACCACCACAAGGCGAATTTTTTGTAAGGATTTGACTATGAAGCCTAACAAGGTTTAAGTGGTAAAAGAATTGAAGCCGACCGACTATACACATAGCCTTAGATTCGCTCAATTCATTCAGAAACAGCCGGCCCATTTTTCAGACGAAGCCCATCTTTACTAGTCAGGATATCAACAAGCAAAATTGCTGCATTTTAACGAAAATCCTAGAACGATTTTTAAGAAGCCTTTGCATGCTAAACGTGTCACTGTGTTGTGCGCTATGTGATCTGGAGAGTGATTTGGCCATTTTTAAGAGGCCAGCCAGATCGTGTGATTTATCACCACAGGAACCAATCGAATCGATTTCCGCCTAAAGACTCAAAGTCCGTGATGTGATTAACGAAATAGGACCGCCATTTTGCAAAGAAGTGATTAAAAACTTTGACGAAAGAACTGTTTTGTTTGTTTTCTATTCTTTAATTTATTTCGTGGAATTTCTTGTGTTGCCTTCTTGTTGTTGCCTTGGGTGTATCAGATTTCTTAGAAAACTACGCAGATTGTATAATACGTTGTATTGGTTTTTTTTTCTCTTTTAGTGATAATTATTTTATTTTGAAAACTTAAAAAATTCACCTTCGTAACAATGTAAATTTGTCGGAAACAAAATTTATAGTTTAGTTTTTGTTAAAATATTTAAATGACAAATACATTTTTATTAATCCATCAAAATTTCAAAAGAAGTTTTTACTTCTTAAATTCTAAATAAGACTTGTCAAATATTCGAACATAAGAAAAATTCAATTGCCCAAAAATTCAAATGAATAATAAAAATATAAAAAATGTTTTGTGATATTAGAGATTTTAATTATTCGAATTTATAAAATCATATGAAGAAAGGTTCTGCCACTGACCTATCGCATTTAAATAATGAATTAAGGAAAGTTTATCGCTGGGCTTGTGTACACGGACTTTGCTTGAACTTTTATAAATCTAAGTGTATTTTAATTTTTCAGAGGAGACTGTTTTGAATCACGAGAATATTAAACTTAAACTGCTAATAAGGCAAAAAACCTCGGCATAATTTTTAACAACTGATTGTCATGTTCGGACCACCTTAGTGGATCACGTGTATGTGAAGTTATGGACACACTGGGTCACACAATATTTCACTCCATTACGGATAAGAACTTTGGTCACCAAAACATATTTGATTCCAACCTTAATGTACGGATGTAAATTATTTGGTGACACCGTTAGTAAAAGAAAAATGAATGTTCTGTATAATAATATTATTAGATATCTCCGTGGTTTGCATAGATCTGTCTAGCTTACAACTAATCCGTTACAAATATTCTTTACGAGGTTAGCTCGAAAGTCTTATAAACGCCTAAAAACTGAAACATTATAATACCTCGACATCACCATCAAGTGTCTGATTGGCACTTTTATGTGCATGCTGCTCGCATTTGGAATAGTCTTCCACCATATCATAGATGCCCCTGTAGGCTAGTAAATAGTGTACTAGCTTTTCAGTATGGAGGTTGTGGGTTCGATTCCCAACGAAGACCTTGGATTTGTTCACTACAAAAATAAAAATTGACTGTAGGTGGGGCTGCTCAGCGATGAAGGCAGTCGAAGTGTTGTCTTATACGGCAGTTAATTTCCGACTATCCTTCTACTTTCCCCACCTATTTCCTCTCTTTCGATCCCTTTCCTAAATAATGTAGCACGGTACTTCTCTTTTAACAAAAAAAAAAAAAAATAAAGTCGATTAATATTCACGCACATCACAAAACAACCTTCAATTACCGCAGAATTTGTTTCTATAGAAAAAGCCTAACTTTTAAAAAGTTACCCTCTAATGCAACAAACGTTGTAAAAAAAAACAAGAAAAATTATCTCGAAGTTGTTGGGGAACAACTAGAGAAACGTAAAGAAAAATAATGTGGACAAATAAAACAAATACAAATTGGCAAACAGCATGACGTTAAGCAGTTAACGAATAGAAGAAATATCAGTTAATTAGTGACTTGTATACACCAAATTCGTAGTATTAATTTAACGATTTGCCTTTGTATGCGAAGTTGAATTTTATGTTTTCACATTTTGCATGTCTCTATGTATGTTGCAGTTGTTATTGTGAAAAAATAAATGATTTCACTTTGTATATTTGCCAAAGTTTTCTTTTATTATTCCATTTGAAAATTGTGTGATTTTTTCATTATGTGCTTCGTTTCGCCGTAAAGTTTGGTAAAAGTCGAAAAACAGATGGATTATTTGATTGTTGTGAATTTGTTGTCATTACTTAAAATAATGGAGTATAAATCAGAATTTGAGTTTAACATATATGAAGGGTTTTTCAACAGGAAGTTTGTTTTGTAAAACAAAATGAAACAAAAATTTTAGATTAGGATGATTTAAATTTGTATTGCATAACGAAGAGAAAAGTTCGGAAAGTATGAATGAAAAATGACAGCAGGCATTTTTTTGATTTGATTTTTCATCAAGATTTTGAATCACTTTTTGGCAAAATGGTGATCCTATTTCATTTATTCACATCACGAATTTTGAGTTTTAAGGCTGAAAACGATTCAATTGGCTCCATATAGATTCTGTCCTTTACATAGCCCCACAAAAAATAATCCAGTGGTGTTGTCATACGATATAGCTGGCCATTTTACGGCTGATTGTCGTGAAATTATGCGATCGGGAAATTTGGTTTTCAATAAATTGATCTTTCATTGCCTGTGTGACATATGGCACCGTACTGTTGAAATCATATTTCACTGATATCCACGTCATCAATGATAGGCCAAAATTGATTTGTTATCATCTCGCGATAGCGTAATCTATTGGCCGTTACCGCATTTCCAGCCTCATGTTCGAAAAAAAACGGCCCAATCACGTATTCAGACCACATTTCAGACCACATAGCGCTTCCCAATAAACATAATGCGGCAATATTTATTGTTGACATACCCTGATAAGCGAAAATGGTCCTCGTCTGAAAAAATCATGTTTTCAGAAAAACTAGCCTGTTGTTCCTGAATGAAATGATGGAATCTACGGCGATGTCTGCTTCAATTCCGCACCAGTTGAACCTTGTACGGCTTCAAAGTCAAATCCTTGCACAAAATTCGCTATGTGATGGTTTTGGATAACCCCAATTGAGAAGGTCAAAGAATTGACAAATTTGGAGCACATTCAATACTGTGGCGCACGGCTGCGATGCTTTTAGTTGAACGACCCGGTCAAAAGAGAGTTGGTGTTCGCACATTTTGAAACAAGCCTATTGAATAAAATTTAACAACCAAATTCGGGGGTCTCAGAAGGACGATTAATTTGTCCCAAAGTGTTACGAATTTTGCGAAATGTAACTTTAATGGAACCACTATTTTCATAGTAGATTTTAATTATATTTAACAGATGACAAAAAAATAAATTTTGTATGTAAGAGTAAGTTTAGCCATGCCTGATAAAATGTGGGTAGAATGCTGTTGCATGGCAAGGGAAACTGGTAAATTTACAATTTTAGCTTGTGTGCAGCCCTTCAAAAATTGTGTAACTGAAAAACACACTCATGCAACAAATGGCGTTAAGAGCCGTAAGTAAGCGCAATAGTTTGAGTTGTACTGTTGTCATCTCCTTCAGTGTAAACAGCCATTGATGGCTGGTTGTTCGGTGTGACCGGCGAGCGCTTTCAATGTGACATAATTATGAATGCGTGTTCTAGACTGTACTGGTGAGTCAGTGTTCGTTCGGTGCTTGTCGTTTACACCCAATAAACAGCCAGCATCGACGATTTACACCGAAAGAAATGACAACAGTATTTTATTTACTGGCGGAACATATCCAAACAACTTAATTTCTAAATACTGACGCTTATTATGACCAGATTTCTTGTATAACTTTTTCCAATCAAAGACCAACAACAATTATCTGGGGTTTTTTTTGCAATTTTTTTATTTTAACCTCCATTATTTATTTATTATTTTTGTCATGCTTTTTACTTTTCAATTAGTATTCAAGTCATCATTATTAAAGACGTTCTCTTTATAATCCTAACTGTTATCATTAGCGTATTATTCTGCACATTTTTCCTTTGTCTTTCAGATTCTTTTTTATACAACTTGTGTCTTACGTTTTGGTAAAAAAGAAAAAAATTTAACGTTTCTTTTCATTGCCATTTTCATTAACATTCTTGTTATGTATAAACAAGCGTTTAATTTTAATATTTTTTTCCAGATTTTTTGTTCTTTTGCGATAATTATTATTATACTAATTAATTTTGGTTTTGGTATTTTTTAGGCTTTTCAAACATATTTATTTTATCACATGCCCTGTCATCACAACTTTAGTGTCATCAACTAAATGACCACAAAAATATCTGGCTAATCTCTAACATTCGGTTTTATTTATTATTTTTTTTTTTGTACTTTTGTTTGTTTGGCTGGACATTAGTAAAAAATTTATCATTAAGTTGATATTTTTTCTTTTTTATTTGAGAGAAAAATATTCATGAGAATTTATATAAAATCGTAGTTACTTAAACAACAGTTTTATTTGTACTACAATTCAGTGGTGAAAAAAAACCTTGATAATAATAGTTAATGGACGATACTTTTTAGATACAAAAAATAAATAATAAAATAGTAATAATCTACAATTGTGGCAATACCAACAACATTTAATTTTAGACACATTCGTAGTAGATGCATTGCCAATCGTTACACATGAAAATTACATTAAAATAATTAAAATCCATTATGAAAATGGTTATCCTGTTAATATAAACTCCCTTCTGGGACTGTTTTTAAAAATTTTGACGTTAAATTTGAGTCGACAGTCTCGATACAAAATGTGCAAACACCAACACATGTCCGACTTGGTCGTTCAACTGAAAATATCGAAGCCGTGAGCCACAGTGTTGAGGCACATCCAAATTTGTTAATTCCTCGACGTTTGCAACAATTAGGGAAATCTAAAATCACCACATGGCGAATTTGGCGTAAGGATTTCTTTGAAGGCTTACAAGGTTCAACTGGTAGAGGAACTGAATCCGACCGACCATTCACATCGCTGTAGATTCGTTAACTTCATTTAGGAACAACCGGATAGTTTTTCTGAAAAAAACATGCGAAACTCATTTTCACTTGTCAGGGTATGTCGAAAAGAAAAATTGCCTCTTTTGGGTTTCTGAAAATACTAGAATAATTATTGAGAAGTCTTTGCATGCTCAACGTGTCACTGTATGGTGTATTATATGATTTAACACATTTATATTTTTTGTGGGACTATGTTAAGGACAGATTCTTAACTCTAAATCCGTGATGTGATTAAAGAAATGGAACTGCCACTTTGCCAAAAAAAACTGATTCAAAACTTTGATGAAAGAATCAACATCTGTCAGTGTGGTCGTTATGAACATTTGGAAAACATGATTTTTCATTCATAAGTGACGAACTTTTATCTTTGAAAAACAATAAAAATTTTAATGTTCTCGGACGATATAAATCTTTTCTATAATTATAAAGATGAAAAAGTATAAGGAATACAAACTTAGTATGACGGAATCAATTTTTCCGAGTTCGTAAAATTTAAAATATTAATTTTAAATGCTAACAACACAAAATTCGTCAAATTTAAACCACATATTTTAAACAGCGATAACTAATGCATACTCATATTGATGGAAAAATAATAAATAGTGTAAATTACCCCGGAGCTCTTTAATGAGATCATCATGTTTTATGTGTACAGGCTAAATTATCACATGGAATTGGTATTTTACGGAAATTTGATAATAAGTTAAATGGAAATACTAAACTATTAGTTTATCAGTCTTTAATTCATTTACATCGTATGTACTTGTCAATGAACAAGCTCAGCTCTTCAAATTCTTCAAGCAGCATAGAACAAATCGTTAAAATTTGTCTGTAATCTTCCATTGTGAGTTAGCACATTGGATTTGGATAAAAAATATGCAAAGTCTGCTCTACGAGTAAGAGAACTATATACTATGTAATAATTCTATCCAATTTGTGCACAAAATGTCGGCAGATCAAAGAAAGACAGGGCACTCGTGATACTTACGTGTTACAAGATGCCGTCTTGAACTTTCAAACAAAAAAATTCGTTATCCAGGACCGAAAGAATACAGTTTGTTACTAGTCTCTTTTATAAATATTTCGATTTTATCAACTTTTAGGAACTACTTAAGAATATTTTTACTTAACAATGTTGAAACGCTTCTATCATACAAGAGCCAATAATTTTCGTAATATTTGTTAAATTTGTTAATAAGATGAAGCGAAATAGCAGTTTTAAAATAGCATCTAAAAGCCATACTTGGTACTGAGGCAAAATGTATTATTTTGCAATTTATATTTTCATTAAATAAACAAAAATATAAACATTTTAGAAATAACAATCGACGTAATACTGTAGTCTGATGGTTTATTATTTCTCTAAAATCCATATATGATTTATAATTAAGGCAGCTCTGTTACATATTAGTCTTTGACTACTACGTTATTGATTTGATCGTCTGTGATCATTCGCAGTAGTTTATTTTTACCTTTAAATTCATTTCTTAGCTTGAGAGTAAAGATACAGAAAAAACCTTGATTTTGACAAAGTCCAGTTTATCTTCACTACTAAATGTAGCAACAAAAAAAATTACATTTTTCAAGACGTACTCAATTAACTTTTGACAACAATTTCTTATACTCTTTAATTTTTGGCAGTAAATTGAGTAAAGAAAAATATGGACTTTAGTTAGTTTAAAGTAGTGTCATATATCGGCAACTAGATAATCGTTGCTAATATCTATTATATTTCATTGGAATTACTAAACGGCATTCTGCAACCTAGCGTATTGTATCCAGCATTTTTTATTATAATAAATCCAGCATTTTTTTATAATAGTTTCACGTTTAACTCGATTTTCGATAAGAGCACATCCTTTTGTGGTTAATTGGCCAATGAATCGCACTACGCATTACAGGGAAAATTCGTTTTTCAGCAGAACAGTCCGTATGTGGAATAAGATCCTTCCGGAGGTCTTTCCTGTCACTTTCAATCTGAGAAAGTTCAAATCGAATGTCCACAGACACTACTCTCTCTTTCCCCCTTCCCGTAACCTAATTTCCTACATCTGGCACAGTGCATTGCATACGTAGGAGTCATCCCCTGAGTGCTGGTCCTATTAAAAAAAAAATATAATAATAGTAGGGCTTGTTATAACCCGGCTTATAATAAGTTTCCACTCCGAACACTTGAAAACCCATACTGTCTGATGAAAATACTAATTGTGGGAATAAAATATTAAAAATCGCAGAAGATGCATTGCATTTTAGCTGTCATCTACAAGTTCTGTGACCATATGACAAATTAAAATTTAACTGAGACTGATTTGCATATTCAAAAATAATATCACACTTTGTTAGGGATACTTAGAATTTATTCTTTAATTTTTTTTAATAATAACTTACAAAAAATAAATGATTATTTTTAAACAAACTTAATTAATAATAAAACTTACCCTTCCGTTATTATTTAAATTTTATTACAGAATCAAATCATACAGCACAATCAACGGGCAGGTGTAATTGTTAGCAGTGGTGATTTGGCGTTACAGGGCGTTACACGTCATCAGGCAGGCAACTATACATGTACAGCATCGAATGTTGAAGGTGACGGTGATAGTAATGTGGTCGAATTGAAAGTAATGTGTAAGTAGAAATTCATAACGTTTGCATAAAATGAAAATTTCTTTAATTATCGGGATTTTCAATAAGAAGTATGTTTTTCAATTCTACACTAGATAGTTTTGATATTTGGTTTTTTGATTTATTCGTAGTAGTGGCATTGACAATTGTTACAATGAATTTAATTTCGGAAGAAAATCGCATCTGAATAATTAAAATCCCCATAAAAATGGTGGTTCTGTTAAAGTTACATTTCGTAAAATTCGCGATATTTTCGATCAACTTAACAGTCCTTTTGAGATCGATATTAAGAATTTGGTCAATAAATTTGATTCGACAATCGATATAAAATATGTGAACGCCAACACGTGTATTTTACTGAACCGTTTAACTGAATATTTGGCAGCCGCGAGCCACAGTGTTGAAGCAGATCTAAATTTGTCAATTCCTCGACGTTCTCAACAATTGGGGTTATCAAAAATCACCACATGACGAATTTGGCATAAGTATTTGACTTTGAAGCCTTATAACAGAGGATTTGAAGTAGACCGAACATTCACATCGTCGGAGATTCGCTCAATTCATTCAGGAACGATCGGCTGTTTTATGTGAATAAATTATTTTTTGCAGACGAAGCCCATTTTCACTAGTCAAGATATGTCAACAAGCAAAATTGCCGTATTCGGGCTTGCAAAATTCCTAAAGCAATTATTGAGAAGCCTTTGCATACTCAATGTGTCACTGTATGCTGCGCTATGTGGTGTGAAGGCATGATTAAGCCGTTTTTCAAAAAAAACGCAGGAAATATGGTAACGGTCAATGGATTAGGCTATCGCGAAATGCTAGTAACTTAAATTTGGCCTACTATTGACAACTTGAATACCACCGTCATGTGGTTTCACGAGAACGGTGGCATATATCACACAGCCAATGAAACGATCAATTTATTGCAAACCAAGTTTCCCGATCGCATACCATAATCAGCAGTTAACTGGTTATCTAGATCGTGTGATTTAACACCACTGGATTATATTTTGTGGGGTATGTTAAGGACAGCGTCTATAGGAAACCAATCGAATTGATTTCAGCCTTAAAACTCAAAATCGGTGATGGGATTAACGAAATAGGTTTAACTTTGATGGTAGAATCGACATCTGTCAGCGTGGTCGTGGTGGACATTTGCCAGATATTATTATTCATTCATAATTGTCGAACTTTTCTCTTCGTAATGCAATAAAAATTTGAATCATCTAAATATAAATTTTTTGGTTTTATTTTGTCTTGGAAAATAAACTTCTTATTGAAAAACCCTTTATAAGGAGTATAACTGTTATTTATTTATTTAACATTTTTTTAATCGACATTCCTCTAGCATTGATAAATAATTTTTAAATTTCTTTTCTTGCATTTAATGGTTTTCTTTAAATATCCTTTCCCACCAAAGTAAACATGATATTAACATTCTGTCTTGCTATTGCATCTGCAACTAGTAAAAACAAATACATTTACTTAAAACTGTGGTTATATGGATGCCATGGATGTGTTTTATATTTTGTTTCCTTTTAAATTTCCTTGAGTAGCAAAACACTTTAGAGATAAAAACAATGTAAAAATAGAGAGATGACTTAGAACAAATAATACTTTCGAATTTGTATTTATACCCATAAATATTGTCATGGTTTTTTATGCAACAGTATGTGTAAACATACATAAATTTGGATACAGTCGAATGTTTTTATTTTATTTTATTTTTTCGTTTTCAAATTTGTTACAACACATTTTCCTTTTGCCAAATGTTAACATGCACTCAGTTGGAATTTAACAAGTTGAAGCACGTGTGGTTCTTTCTAAAACCAATTGTCGTTGTAAAAGTTTCATATACATGTGTAAGAGAAATTAAATGCGTGTATTTTTTACATGCACTCAATTTAGAACAGTGTTAGGTTTTTTTTTTTGGTTATTTAAACTAGTGCCAGTCAAATAAAAGAAGTTTTCAACTTTAATGTTTTATAACTTGTATTTTAGTGAAAAAAATCCGCCAAGTGCGAATGAGATTCACATACAAAGAGTTCTGGTTAATGGATAGGCTTTCACAGGGAAGTTACTTAATTAAATTTAAAAAAAGTCCTTGTAAAATTATAATGTTAGCATATATGTTATTTATTTTATTGAATACTAGCACTATGCACTGTATATATATATTACACTCTCAGGTTAAAAAAATTAGATCATATATGTGAACATGATGTAACTACCAGAGTAACCTTTATTTATTTTAATTATATTTTATATTTCTTCTGCTCTTAGTGGCATACATGATCATACATACTCGGATTTTAAGCATCTGCCTATAATTGGTTAAAAGATTAGGTCAGATATTTCAAGTCGTCTAGAAAAATACCCTCCAAATTTCTCTTTTTATAATTAACAATAATTTTTTATATAGAATTTATGCAGAATATGCATAAATAAAGTTGTGTTAACTTCAACTGAAATAAAACCTTATATTACATCACTACAGAAGCACCTCTTATGTATAATTCAATCATTTTTAATTTGTTGTACTTGTTGCTATATTGTTTAAACTTAAAGTGTCTGGATATTTTGGTTCAAAAACAAGATGAAGTACTAAGCTACACATCTGCAACAGCATATTTGGCTAAACACCTCACTGCCTTAGTTAACCCATTTGGCGCCGGTGTACTCATTTGAGTACAGCTAAACATTTGCAAAAATTTCAAAAGTTTGAAAATTTTTGTGCATTTTTTTGCATTTGTATATAAAAAGAGACCTGTACCCCTTTAAAAAAATATAAAAAATTGGTTAGATACATATTAACTCTCAAAAAATGCACTGTTAAATAGACACAAAGTTGATGTGTCGAGATAAGCTCAGACTTTTCCCTTTTTCAGCTTTTACTATATTGCTAATTTCTTTTCTATTTTATTTTTCTGAAAAAGAACATTTCATTTGATAAAATAAGCATAACATAAATTATCTGCTAGCTATTTCTACAAAGTTATCGTACTTTAAATACTACTGTACTCAATTGAGTACGGCGGCAGAATCCATATACAAATTGTGGCAACACTGCTACAGAAATATTAAAGCATACTTATAGGTTTATCTACATGTGTAAGAAGGGGATTCCCAAAATATGAAAGTATCAATGCTACTCGTTGTGTGTGCTTCGAATAAAGTCATTAAGTGTTGAAAGTTAGCATCGTTAAGTTGTGTTGTGGTTATAAGTTTAGAGTTCAAAAGAATATGATGAGTACTAAACATTTTAAAGCTCGTAATGATTTCAAAGGATTACAAGAAGCTGTTAACGGAATATTGGAAGATAGTGATAACGATTCGTTACATGATTTCGCTATTATTCCGCCGGAACCGAGTTTTTTGACAGATGAAGAAGAAGGTTGTGATGAGGACATGGTAGCTGACAACTTACCGAGAGATGTGCCAGGTAGCATTGAGGTATTTAGGCGACACAATAATACCATTTTAACTGATGATAACGATAGTAGCGATGACGAACCGTTGGCCGAAAAGATAAAAAGAAGGCGCAATCATCTACCAGTTTGGCGTAAGTGCTCACCAACATACTCTTCCACATCTCTGGTATCGACTGATGTGCTTGCCAAACAAGAAAATGTAAAGAAGTTGCTTGGTAATCTCAACCCTGTACAAGTATTCGAGAAAATATTTGATGAAGAAGTGGCTAGTTTGATTATCAGCAATACAAATTTATATGCTAGTCAAAATAAGAGGCATAACTTCCAACTGGACCCCGTCGACTTAAAAAAATTTATAGGTGTACTGATACTATCTGGATATAACAAATTACCCAGAGAGGATTTATACTGGTCCTACGATGAAGATGTTGGCATGGAAATGGTATCAAAATCACTGCCTAGACAAAGATATCGTGATATCAAAAAGAACATTCATCTTGCGGACAATAGCGAAGCTGGCACCACCAGGGACAAAATGTTTAAAATTCGTCCATTAGCAAATGTTGTAATGAAAAAATTTCTTCAGTGGGGAGTGTTGCACCAACACATTTCAATTGATGAGTCGATGGTAAAATATTTTGGACATCACCCTGCTAAGCAGTTTATACGTGGAAAACCAGTGCGATTTGGCTTTAAGAACTGGGTAGCAGCCAGTTCGAACGGATATTGCTACACTTTTGATTTTTACTGTGGAAAATCGGAGGAAAATTACACTGATCCCTTAGGGTCAAGAGTAGTAAAAAAGTTGCTTGAAAAAATGGAGACTGACCCAGCATCGCATGAAGTATTTTTCGATAACTTTTTTACTAATTATAATCTCATGGTGGAACTCAAGGAAAGGGGATTTCGTGCGACTGGAACAATTAGAGAGAACAGAACTAAAAAGTGTCCATTGAAAAGCAGTAAAGACATGAAAAAAGAAGTGCGAGCCTCCTATGACTATAGGTTTGACAAGCAAAATGAAGTTCTTTTGGTAAAATGGAAAGACAACAGCATATGTACAATGGCAACAAATTATGACACAATTGAGCCATTAGGAGCTGTAAAACGTTGGTCTGCTATACAACGACAAAAAATTGATGTCAATATTCCAAAAGTATTTCAGACTTACAATAAACATATGGGAGGAGTAGATGAATTGGACCAGTCCATTTCACTCTATAGAATAGCCATTCGTGGTAAGAAATGGTGGTGGGTATTGTTTACCTATATAATAGATATGGCCATTTCAAATGCTTGGCGATTGTATGTAATGAGTCACAGCGATAGTATGGATCAACTTTTATTTAGGCGTTCCATTGCAAGGTACTACTTACGCCAAAACGTGCAAACTAAAGCTCGCTTTTCATCTTCATTGGTACTAGGGTTACCTCAAGATGGTATAGGTCACTACCCCAGAAAGCTAGAAAAGCAGTTAAGATGTGTTTTATGTCATACAAGAGTTCGCTGGCAATGCAAAAAATGTTTAAAAACGTTATGCATTGACAAAAAATGTTTTGAAGATTTTCACCTATAAGCCGCCGCTGTACTCAATTGAGTACACCCATCCCACTCAGCCTACTTATTATTTTTTAAACTTCTTTCTTTATTTTATATTAATTTTATATACAATGAATTAAAAAACAAAGTTATTTGTTAATTATCGCTTCTAGTTTCATTTTGGCGGTTAATGGGTTAAGAAAAAGATGAAATTATATAATACCTACACGGTACGTAATACGCAAGATCCCGTCGAAAAACTTAAAGACATCAAGAAAACCAAAAAAACGCGACTCGTTTCCTTTGACATCAAGAACCTATATAACTCAATACCAATGCAAGAAATCTTCATTAGCTTACGCAAAATGCACTAGACAATTTATACGACAACCAATACATCACCAACATTATAGATATTGCAAAGATGATAATAAAACAGAACAACTTTAGATTTAGCAACCTGTTTGTCATATTAGGTGACGGACTCGGCTTGGGAAACCCAACATGGGAAAATCCACATTCTATATGGAAGTTTGCATGCAACATCTCGAATTAATATTCATAAAAACAATAATAAAAAAACACAAAATAACTTACTACTATACATACTTAGATGACGTCACATGTATTCTCCAATAAGACAACGACGAAACGACGAAGAAATTCTAGCAGACTTAAACACAATTCACAATAACATTAGATATACAATGGAAAATAACCAAAACAGAATTTTGCATTATATTGACATCATCAAGATAACATGAGGAACTGGTTGTTTAACCTTTGAAATTTAAGAAAACCAACTATGATGAGCTCTAACATCCACATTATCTCGAACCATCCTACCTAATATAAACTAGCGGTGTTTAGAAATAAGAAAATCCCACTTACTCCAGATAAGTACAACACAGAACTCGCTACAATTTACATCATCACTAAAACCAACAGTTACAAACCCACTACTAGCGACAAGTTTCTTAGATAATAAAACGCATGTGGCTTCGAAAGGAAAAGGCGGCACCAGTCGCCTGGGATAGTAGGAGCCCGAAACTGGAAGAGATATAAAACTTTTGAAGTCCAACCAATGATTTATTATAAACACACTGCTGCCATACAAACCAGTTGCTCTCATACGATCCCGTTCTGGTCATTGGTGATACGCCTTTGGGGAGTAACGTGATGGCTGCAGTTTAATCAAGCTTTAAAGAATGTTCCGAACAGATGTTAACCAAAAAGTTATCATCCAATAACCTAGCGTATTTAACAGTATTTGGATTGTCTTAAACTCCTCAGAAAGGAGTAAGGGTACGACCCTGCTAACCTGCACTCAAAAATTACTACTAAGGCGTGTGTACCTAGTGTGTATGCGTCTTAGGGCATTGGCAGATGCTTGTCGCTGCACCTAGTGGTAGGACCACCGTTAAATAAGGCCTGACGTTTATCCTATTCTCCAGTACTATCTAATTCTCCAGTACTATCTAACATCCGGCATGATAATAATGTCCTTGACAAAAGGTCAAGTACCTTTACAAAGCAACACTGCAGTTTTTTTTTGACTGCGCAAGTTTGACGTGTTTACCTGTTACAGTTAAAAAAACTAGAAACATTTAATAAATTGCACGTAATTTTGGGACACGCTTTAAACTTTAGTATTTTTTGGTTAAACACCTATAATAAAACACATTCTTTGAAGAGACTGCTATTACGATAGCAGAAATAAAGAGCCGAGGCACATGGACAGAAGAACAGTGATTGTAGCGAAAACATTAGGATTACATTTTGGGATTTTTGTGATGAATCGTAAAAGAAAAACAAATGCATCTACAGGATGATATCATGGTCTGCCATTTTTATAATTAATTAAGACTAAAATTGCAAATAATTTATTTTTTCCTTTAAAATATAAGAAAATATAGTAAAAATTTAAAATATTTTTTTTTTATTTTTTTCTCTTAAATTTAAATCCTGTTTAATTAATTTTTTTAAATTTACAGGATTTTTTTAATCTACGTGGAGCTTTTGAAAAATAGGAAAACTCATATAAAATATTATTATTAACAAGTAAAAGTAAAGATTTTGAGATATTAAATCATCGCTGAAAACTTACTAATTCTTATCATTATTTGTGTTGCAATTACCTGTGAAAATTATTCCATTTGCTTATTAGTAGCTGTTGAAAATACAGATTAATTGATTGATTGATTGATTTTAGCAAAAAATTTAAAGCTGCATGTTAAAGCGGACATTGACCAATGATACATATCGATGTCCAATGTAAAATGTATGTCACGATGACATATTTAATTGCCTTTAAATTATGTATGATTCAAAATTATCTTTAAATTTACTTCTATAAAGAAATAATAATCTTGATATGAAAATAATTAATTAATTAAAAAATCAAATTAGTTAATTACTTAAAAAGAAATCAAAATAAAATTCGAAAAACTACATTGCTGCATACACATAGAAAGGACAAAAAATAAAGGAAGAGAAAACCTTATTAAAGTGAAAAAATTTTAATTTCTAAAAAAAAAACAAAACAAAACAAGACAATAAATGCAGCTTTTTAAAATATCAAATAGCCACCCGTTTTAATTTGCGTTACACTTACAGGAAATGACAACAACTAAAACCTATCTAACAACAAAATGAATTTAATTCCATTGAAAGTAAGATGACAGTGTTTAGTTTAGGTACGTTTGTGTTTGTATGTATTTGGTTTGCTGTTGTTGCAATGCTTAATGCTTAAATGAGATGAGAACAACAATGTTGATGTCGTTTTGCTGTACCATTTATTCCTGATAATTAAGATGTAATTGAGTGCTCAAACTAAAATATATCTTTCTTGGTGTTTATATGCAGATTCACTGTTCACTGTTCGCGTTAATTTAAAGTTAGTTCTGGTAATGAGGCAGGCAAATTAAAATAATTAAATCAATGTTAAAGAGTTACCTACTCTTGATTAAAGTGTAATCGGTTTCTTATGTTGTTTACTAAAAAGAATTTCCATGTGTTTTTGTAAACAAGTTCTTTAGCTGCATTTTAAATGTTATAATTTGTGTGACACACTATTGTTATTTTAATGGTTTAAAAAACTTCAGGAAATTATTATGTAGACTGTACTTTGCAAATAAACTAAATATAATTGAAAATCAGCCAGTTTGTAACGACACGTTTCCGCTGGTTGCTGGGATAGCGACAGCGGCGGCCAGGGTCGTTGCAAATTTTAATAGTTTATTACCGTAGAATGAATGACACGCTATGTTTTATAACTTTATAAAACTTAACACCAAATTTTTTTATTCACAAATCTTTACAAGGTGGCTTGTTGTAGTGGACGGTCGGGAATTGTAGCCGAAGAACAGGGAGTCAGCTCGCTGAGGCAATGGGCATTGGTAGGGACACCAGCAGTCATACAGACGGTAGCGGTGCAGGCAGCGGCGGTCAAGATGGCGCTGTGATAATAACGGCAGCAGTTCAGGCGGCAGCGATACGGGTGGCAGCGGGACAAGCAGCAGCGGTAATGGCGGCAGCGGTACAGGCGGCAGCGGTACAGGCGGCAGCGGTACAGGCGGCAGCGGTACAGGCGGCACTGGCGGCAGGACCTAGTAGAGGTACTGGCGGTAGAGGTACAGGCGGCAGCGGCAGGACCTAGTATTGGTACTGGCGGCAGCGGTACAGGCGGCGGCAATACAGGCGGCAGGACCTAGTAGAGGTACTGGCGACAGAGGTACAGGCGGCAGCGGCAGGACCTAGTATTGGTACTGGCGGCAGCGGTACAGGCGGCGGCGGTACAGGCGGCAGGACCTAGTAAAAGTACTGGCGACAGAGGTACAGGCGGCAGCGGCAGGACCTAGTATTGGTACTGGCGGCAGCGGTATAGGCGGCAGCGTCACTGGCGGCAGGACCTAGTAGAGGTACTGGCGGCAGCGGTACAGGCGGCGGCGGTACTGGCGGCAGGACCTAGTAAAAGTACTGGCGACAGAGGTACAGGCGGCAGCGGCAGGACCTAGTATTGGTACTGGCGGCAGCGGTATAGGCGGCAGCGGTACAGGCGGCGGCGTCACTGGCGGCAGGACCTAGTAGAGGTACTGGCGGCAGAGGTACAGGCGGGAGCGGCAGGACCTAGTATTGGTACTGGCGGCAGCGGTACAGGCGGCGGCGACACTGGCTGCAGGACATAGTAGTGGTCCTGGCGGCAGAGGTACAGCTGGTTGCGGTAAAGGCGGCAGCGAAACGGATGGCTGCGGGAGAGGCGGCAGCGACACCAATGACTGCTGTGCAGATGGCTGCGGTAGAGGCGGCAGCGGCTCCAATGGCTGCGGTGCAGATGGCTGCGCTAGAGGTGACAGCGGCACCAATGGCTGCTGGGCCGATGGCTGCGATAGAGGCGGCAGCGGCACGGATGACTGCGATGCAGATGGCTGCGGTTGAGGCGGCAGCGCAACGGATGGCTGCGGTAGAGACGGCAGCAGCACGGATGGCTGCGGTAGAGGCGGCAACGGCACGGATGGCTGCGGTAGGGGCTGCACCAATGGCTGCGGTGCAGATGGCTGCGAGAGAGGCGGCAACGGCACCAATGGCTGCAGTGCAGATGGCTGCGGTAGAGGCGACAGCGGTATAGATGGCGGCGGCACAGGTGGCCGCGGCGGTAAACTAAGCACTATCTTCGCAGCAGTGATCGCGGGGAATTCTTGGCCGGGTGAAATGATACTGTGGGAATATTAAATTCCTCCACAGCCTCAGTCGCACGGTCAAGCTAATCCCCGGTAGAAGATAAACTTCCACCACTTGTAGCCTTACTGTCGAAAAGAGATTATTGCGGAATATTAAATTCCTGTCCAACAGATCTCTTACCGGCAGGCGGGCTGTCTGCGGGCAAGAAGTTTTTGCGGAATATTAAATTCCTGTCCAAAAGACTTCCCATCCACAGGCGATCTACTTGCTTTCTGCTGATACGAAGTTTTTGCGGAATATTAAATTCCTGTCCAAAAGACTTCTTATCTGGAGGCGATCTTCCTGCCAATTGATCTCGTTTAATAAAATGTTCCGCCTTATATACATGTGCGTGGCTACACACATTTACACACACACACATATATTATCTGTCATGGCTGCATGACAACTATCAGCGGTGAGTTTTAATATACATCACAGCTGACTGTGTTGTTGATCCTGTTGTCTTTGACTCACAGGTGGCGCTCTTACGTTCCCGACCGTTAATTTAAATAATATAATACTTATAATATAATAATTCATAAATCTTAACTTAAAGAACTAATTCAACAGTGAGTAATAATAATAAAAATAATAACAATAAGTAATAATAATAATAATAATAAGAACAATACGAATAAGAATACTAACAATAAGAATTCATCTGCAAAAATTAAGAAATGTATTTATAAAGTGGTGATCTTGTGTAGGTGAAAACGAGTTACGACTTTCACCGTTACAAGTTTCTGAAGAAACATATTAATAAGATGATTTGTTTTCATTTTAAAATAAATAAAAAAAAATCAACGAAATGACCTATTGTGGAATTTACAAACTGTGTGGTTTTCTAAGATATCTTATACACCCAAGAAAACAACAATGTGCTGTTAACAAATTCCACCAAATGAGCTAAAAACAGAAAACAAAAACAACCAACTGAAAAAAAAAACAACAAAAGAAACAGCCAAGCAGGCGCCTACACTGAATGATAATAACAAAAATAACATGTGGTAATGTTAAAGTAGAATATTCATGTATATGCGAGAACCGCTTTAAGCATCCACATAAAAATCATCTGCTGGGCAAATGAATTAATTTATGTTGAGAAAACACAGAAAAGGAAGCAAAAGAATAAAGCGTCTTTTTAGGCGTTACAGTGGTTAGGTTACCATCTTGTTTATTTTGTGTGTATTGAAAGTAAATAAATCGTTTAATTTAATTTAAAAGTCTTAAGTGCTGTGCTTATTAAAAGGAATAGATGTAACAATATTTAAAAAAAATGTACTCTCTTTGTTTCTAAATTCAGTTAAAACGATGATTTTTCTTAGTGATTTTTGTAAAAATTAACTTTTTTATAATAATGGATTACTGTTGTTTATTTATTGCCAGTTCTAATCTGCCTACATTGAAACAGACAAGAAAGACCTTATTCCACACACGAAATGTTCCGCTAAAAACGTATTTTTCCCTGTAAATCGTTGTACGATTCACTGGTCAATCAACCACAAAGGTATGAACTCCTAACTAAAAGCATATTAAACGCAAAAACGTGTGAGTAGCGGGAACAAGTTCCCTTCATTGGAGCACTTACCATCGTAGTAATGATAAATAAGTGAAATACAACCTACATTGCGTCAATGCTCTAGAGAATTAATATAGTTGGATACGCAGCAGTCCCCAATAGGCTTCTTGTACGTGGTGGCCGGTCCACATATGGTAGTTGTATTCTATTTTTAGAAGGATACATATGTAAAAAAAGACTCTTTGTAAAGTGGTATCTTCTTTCGAAAAAATAATTTGTCCGGAAGAAGTGACTTGATTTATGAGAAGAATGTATTTTGTTAAAAAAAATTAAATTTTTGCGATGAAGTGACCTTCCGAGAAAAGTGACTTTTCGGGAAGAAATTTCGTCGTATAAAAGAAACGACATTTTAAGAAAAAGTGACTTCTGGTGAAAAAAAGACACTATTAATGAAGAAGTGCCTTCTTGTGAAAAAATAACTTTTTGCTTAAACAAGATCTTTGTCTGCTAAATAAAGCAGTTATCTATGAAAAGGTAACTTTTGAGGGAAATATAGATTTTTTAATTAAACAAAGGCGTCTTGTTAAAAAACTTCTAAGAGGGTATTTGTGGAACAATTTTTTAAAGTCCCTTTTAATTTCAATAAAGTAATTTTTGAAAAAATAAAATAAAAACTGCTATTCTCGTTAAATCAGCATTTTTATACCTATTTCGAAACCTCCTGGTTTTAAATGTAGGTTTGTTATGTAGCGTCTCTTATTTTTCGTGGAAAAACTTAACACTCGAATATTTTTTAGTTTTAGTTGCAACAAAAAATTTTTTACAGTGCTTAAATATTTGCATTTTGTACTCTTAAAATTAAACAAAAATTTAAATATGCTAAGGAATACAATGGTGGAAAACTGCATTTATAACAATAGTGACAAGTATGCTAAAACAACAACTACATCATGCTACTCTTATGTATAGAACGGTTTGTTATAAAGTTGTTTTTGCTGTTCAGCATTTATAAAAACAAATGTTGGCTTGGGTGAACAACACAAAAAAAGAGCTGAAAACTTAAATACTTTCTATGCACAAAAGGATAAAAAGGACAAAATAGAAAATAAGAAATAAAAACTAAAAACTAAAACAAACATTTTATTTTATGAGCTCTTAATAAAAAAAAAAAAAAAAAACTTAGTGAAACCCTTAACATACATACAAATATTCAAATTAAGAATTCTGTTTAGTAGGCCAAGATCAGCGTTATATATTTTGAGGCAAAATATATATTATTTTGTGCAAAAACCTAGCGCAAGCTTAAAATATCAAAAAAAAAAAAGAATTTAAATTAAAACGGAAATAGCTGTTAAGAGCGAATAGAAAATCTTAAATATTAATTATCCAAAACAACCTTGTCATTAAAGAACTGTTTTTTGCCGATATTAAAATCATCACAAAAGACTGAAAAATTCTAGTGTTTGTTTGTGTTGCTAAAGCATGTGTGATTTTTGTTTTCAAAAATTAAAAAATAAACTGTCAAATAATAATCAAATGCAAAAAGATGTCTAGTAGTAACCCTATTTTTTATGTTTGTCGATATTTAATCTATGGATTCAAGATGCTACCGTAAAATTTAGAAAGAAAAAATAAATAATTAGTTGCCTTTATTTAGGTATTTCTAATTAGATTTAATATATATAGGAACTGGGCCTCAAGGCGCAAGAAGATCGGCCAGACTGAGAATTAAAAAGTAAAAAGACAGATTTAAAATAGGACAATAACACTGACAACACTTAACGAAAGACACGAACGAACAAGAGACAAGAAAGAGCAGAACCAAACTACAGAAATATAAGGGTGGGTTTTGTTTTAAGTATGAAGAGTTAGTTGGTGTTAAGACGCACAACAAATAAGACATGGATCTCGGGAAGTGAAAGAAATTAAACAAATGTCTACATAAATAATCTATATAAATACAAGCTGCCCCTGTAGGTTAGTAGGTAGTGTGTTAGCTTGTCAGTATGGGGATTGTGGGTTCGATTCCAAACGAACACCTTGGTTTTTTTCATGACAAATGTCAAAATTGACTGTCGGTGGGGCTGCCAAGCGATGAAGGCGTAGTCACTGGTCGCTGTGCTGTCTTATACGGCAGTTAATTTCCGACTATCCTTTTACTTTCAGCACATGTTTCATCTCTTCTCTATCCCTTTCCTAAAGAATGTAGCACGGTACTTAACTAAATAGGCATTGTTGCCTGAAGTGCTACTTCTCTTTTAACAAAAAAAAAATTTAATCTTTAAGAATAACAAACATTATAAGAAAGTATATGAATTTTTAGACGTAAATATATTTGAAAATTTATAACAAATCATATTTAATTAAAAACAGTATAACAACAAGTGTATGTAGAAATCCATTTAAAGAAATCCATAAATACTTAAAGAATAATAAAATAAAAATATATAAAATAAGAAGTTACAAAACTTGTTTGAAAATAAATCAACAAAACATACATTTATAAATTTAATTAATACTCAACAACAATAGTTGTAAAAGAATTATATAAACTAAAAATTAAAACTAAATAATAAATAAATATCTACATATATATAAATTCAATATTGCACTTTCCTTTGAAAAGTTTCTTCAGAAAATTTATTGTTATAAACCAACCGCGACACTTAAAATACGACTCTCAAGACGTAATAATGACAACTGTGTAATTCACATAAATGTTTCCTTATAAAGTATTACAAATTGTATCTTAATTATTTATCAAGATCTCAAATACTTTTTAATATTTGGTGATTTCTAAATTGCAAGAGCAGAAATGACGTTTAACGAAATGTTACCTACATCTTCCGTTTCCCTAACTACAGACTCTATTTTGCAAATATTTTGCTGTGGCACTATATGCACCTACTATTTCTGATCTTTCTTGCTTTATGATTATACAACAAACTTTTGCAACTATCCACCTGCATCGAAAATTATGCCATCCCAGACGTAGTTCTTGTTATACTCGACCATGTTTGCCGCGCCCACTTAATACTGTTGTTATGTTTGCATTTTTCTCCCTTGCAGGATATGTTTAAAATTGGACCACGATTACTTTTATTTTATGTTTATTTTATCTATATGTAGTCTATGGATTCAAGATCTCTGCAGACATTAAAACGACGAATAATAATACCACTTTTAGTTATTTAAATGTGAAAGCAGCTATTATATAACAACATTAACATTTAATGAAAAATCAATATGATTATAAAATCTATTACAAATTCTCAAAATTGGGTTAAAATTAGCGTAATTTGATGTGTATACTTTAATTACTAGTGAATTAAAATATCACGTAGGACAATATTTATGAAATATTGTCATGCAAAAAAATCCAAACAGACATTTCCTTTTATTAAATTTAAAACAAAAATGACATTGAACATTATTTTTCGGCTTTTTAGAGTTAGCAGCTTTAATAGAGCAAGTCCACTAGGGTAGGATGATAGAATGAACGAATTCCATTGTAAGCCTCTCAAAGGCAAAATAACAAGATCTCACTTTGCAACCATTCCTTGCTATTCTTATGGGCTTTGTAAATTCAATCCCAAATTATTGAAATATAATAAATATAAAGATGTTTTACGACACATGGGTCACTAAGCTTCTTCTGTATAAAATTTAATTTGATACCCTGAAGCATTATCTACGTTCTCGTCTGATACTCTAATAAAAAGGCATCTATGCCAACACATTTACCGCAGCTATACGATACAGTGTTTTCCTTCTCCGACTTTTTTCACCATATAAGCTTTTACGATTGTAGATTTTAATTTATTATTAATGTATCAACTCTTTAACTATCCGATAATATATAAACGTTTTCTCGATCTTTCTGGTTTTTGGAAGTCTTTCTATCTGATCATTGGTAATATTTGCTTGCGTAAACTACGCTTATTTTTAGTTTATATAATCTATTGCGAATGGATAAGTAGAGTTACTTAAAGCGTTACAAAATTTTATTTCATAATGGCACATCACTAAATCAGACTTTTATTTCGATTACATAGTATATAGTGTTGGGGGAGTTATTTCAAACGCATGAAAGCTCCCACTGGCATACAACATGTCCAGGTTGTATGCTGACTTTTTTAAAAATTTAAATCCTTTTAAATAATTTAATTTTTTTTTTTAATAATTTTTAATTCAAACTACCTTAATGTGTACTAGATTTATTAAAAAATAAATATTGTATGTATATTCTCATAAAATTTTGTATGTACGTTTGTAGGACATCTTCGCAAGAAACATTTATTTGCACTTTTTAAAGTTCGACTCCTTAAGATTAATATTACAACAGGAGCTAAATGCATCCAATAATAAAAATAAAATTTTTTTTATAAAATACGATTTATAAAAATTTGAATAAAATAAAATTAATAATTATTAAATCCGGCATGTCTTTACATTTTATTTCAAGCGTAGTCTGGCTTAAGTCATAAATTAATAACATAAATTAATTTTTTTTTATCATAAAGTTTTCGCAATATTTATAGAATTTAATAAAAATAAAAGTAATATGAAATTTTGTTTAAGTTGCAAAAATAAAATAAATTTATTTCTTCAAGTTTTATTATTTGGTTTGATGTTTTCCTTTTTAGGAAAAAAGTATTAGAAATTCTTTTATTAAAGCAATTTTGTTGTTGTATATCCTTACTGCTTTAACAAAGAAGGTCAGAAAAAATTTATCAGCAAGAAAAAACAAGAAAATAAAATCTTATTTTATTTTGACATTTTTCAAGCTCTACTTGTCAATAACTGTGCAATAGCCGTAAAGTTTTCAATTTATTTTTTCTTTATTTAGTTTATTTTTTCCTTTTTTTGCTTGCTTGTTTAAAGACGTGGTGTGAATAACTTTTTATCCGTGTCTGTGTGCGAAAAAATCTAAGTCTAAGGAAAATAGAAGACGAAAAATGTCAAGCCGTTTAACTAAAATATAAAGATTTTTTATTTATTTATTTCTTTATTATGGCCAGAGTATGTGCTTATCTCGTAAAAGATACAGCACTAAAATATTTATTAAAAATACTAAATATAATTTTAATTTGAACATTTAGGAAATAAAAAATAAAAATACCATTTAATATAAAAGAAATTAGAAACTGAAATTATTGATATTGTTACGTTTATTCCTTTTTTTTTAATAAACGTTTTGTTATTTGAGTTCCTTTATTGCAAAATAATAAGACAGCACTTTAGAGCTGCAAATTAAATTAAGCGATTTATTTACCTACAACACACATAAAATAAATACAATGGTAACTTTGTTATTCTTCTCACTGATGACTCAACTTGAATTTATTCCCTTGTCCAGCAAGTGATGCTTATACAGCAGTTCTCGTATATACAAAAATATTCTTCTTTCATTCAATGTAGGCGCCTGCTTGACAGTATGTTTATTTGTTCTATGTTAGTGGTTTTTGTTTCCAGTTGTTTGCTTATTTCGTGGAATTTCTTTAAAGCATGATGTTGTTGTTGTCTTATGTGTATACGGTTTCTTAGAAAACTAGGGCAGTTTGTAAAACACACAATAGGTCATTTCATTTACCTTTTTACTGATAATTAACTTCTTTGAAAATCTTATTTCTATACCTTTTAAAAAATGTAAAATAAAATTAACGCAGAATTAAAAATAATCCGTTCGGTGTTAATGAAATGCCTGTAGATTTATTAGAAATTATATTTCATTATCAAAACACAATATTTTCTTTATATATATAGTAGCGTTTCTTCCTTTAATAAACTTTTTGCTATATTGCGTACTTTTATTACAAAATAATAACACCCTTTATACTTTGTAAATGAAATTACACGATTTATTCACTTTAATTACAAACAACTTCACACCTAATAGATACCTAAAAGAAGTTTCTATCTGCTTTGAGTGATTCTCGTATATACAACAAAACTCTGCTTATCACATATTATTGTTGTTATCATCATTTAGTGTACGCGCCTTTTTTTTTGTTATGTGTTAGTTGTTTTTCTTTTCTGTGGTTTAGCTTATTTCCTGGAATTTTCTAAAAGCATGTTCTTGTTGTCTTCTGTGTATGAGGATAGTTAGAAACTACGCAGTTTGTAAAATACACAATAGATCATTTCGTTTATTTTTTTTTTTGCTGATAATTTTTTTTTTTAACTTGATGAGATAATTTTGTATTTGAAAAATATAGATAATATTGTTACGAATATGTCTTGCTTAAGATTTAAAACAAAACAATTAAGCAACCAAAAAACCACTGGTTACAAACTGCGTAGAAGTTTATACACACACACCCACACACAACTACAATTTAATATGCTGTTTACTAACTGCCTGGCATGCTGCTTATCATTTAAACGCGCAAGACAAAAACTAATTTTGCAACAACAAATATACAGTTGTTTATCATCTGCGTAGTTTCTAAGAAACCCTTTTTTTTACAAAAGCAACAACAAATGTATTTAAATAAATCCCAAGCAGAAACCTTATCAGCATAAAAACAAAAACAACTATACACACAGGCAAGCAAGCACCTATAAAACGAATAAACAATCTACAACAACAAAATACACACAAAGAGAGTAGAAGATTCTTACATCTTCTAGATTCTTATTGGACAAGTATAAATAGGGGAAGCGTCTGAGTGGATAATCATTCTGTAAATTAAACCTCAGCGAGTGAAGACGTGCATTTTTAAGTAAATTGTTCTGTGTCAACTTTGTGTAGTTATGGTAAATAAAGTTGTTATAAATTTAAAAACTCTAAAAACTGGTGTTAATTATTTTGCAATAAAGAACTTACAACAAAAACGTTTATAAAAGATATAAACGTAACAATATGAACAACTTTGAAATTTTAAGCGCTAAGAACTTCCGAATAGTTGATCCTTTACTAAAAAAGATTAAAAAATTCACTTATATTGATTATTGAAGGTAAAAACATGTCTCGATGTCTATTTTACTATGTCCTACTTAGTTCTTTTAGAAATCCTTTACAAATTCTAATATTAATTCGAAGTTTTTTCTACAGGAAAATTTTCAGAAAATTCCTTGACTAAATCACAAATCAAAGTTTAAGTAAAACAACAATAATCAAGGAATTATTTTATTTTTCTCTGTCGTGTGTATGTGACTGAATTCCTTTTTGCCTAAAGCAAAATGTGTTATAATATTTTTATTAACGCATAACTATAGTCAATGTAAATTAATACGTGGGGACAACCTGGTTTCTTAAAATTCGTAAATTTGATTTAAACAATTTCCTTAGAGTTATACTTTCTGATGTCGCCGGTAGTTTAGTTTTTAATTTAATTTGTGGATTATATTACAAACTCTGAAAGTAATTTTTTAAGAAAAATATTTTCTTTTGTCTTGTGGCATTCGAACCGAATTAGTTAAAGACGAAAAACTGTGGTTTTGAATTTTTGAAATACAATAAATTTTTTTAATGAAAATATTATGGAAGTTAAAAATGCCCTAAATATATGATAATCGTTAAAAAAATAGTGCTGATTTAAGATAGGTTTATTAAAAACATCCTAAATGAGAAAAGACTTTCATAAATCAAAAATATTTTTATTGAAGACGTATTTATCCCTCTGTAGCATGCTGTAGACTGTAGGCAACAAACTGAGCAAGGAGCGTAAACAAAAAAAATTAATTAGTTGGCAATACTTGCTCGAAAATGATATTTGTTTTTTGACCGCTGGTTTTTGTGTACAGTATCTATTTTCTGCGACTTCAAAGTGTAAATTTTCAGTGTTCTGCTTGTGTTTTGCGTGCTACCTTTATAAATTGGGTATATATAATTTATTTATATTGTGAGCCAGTATTTTTGTACAATTTGAAGATTTGGTGTGTTTTTTTTGCAAACAGAGTTTGTTGCCCGTAAGCTACATCAGGTAAAAACGGTTGAAACATTGATTGACAGTTGTTATACTGATACTAGGTTATTTTTATGTTTCATTTTGACTATTTCTTGTTCCTAAGATTCAGAATGTCGCGTAAGCGCCCACTTAGTGACGAAAACATTATTGCTGCTCTAACTTAACTTGCAGATAGTGAAGATGGCTTAGATTTTGATGACGACAGTATTGAGTATTTTGATTTTATTGCTGACTTAGATCCTTTTGAAGATGAGGCCCCAGATATAGAAATTTACGTTAATAATATAATAGAAACTCTAGCAAGCTTTGATAGAAGTCCATCCTATAGCACTGAATTCGCATCGGCATACGAAAACACTTTTCAACATTCCCATGCCAAGAACCAAAAAAAAGATGCCAAAGATAAGCCATCTAAATTAAATTTGCGCTGGAAAAATAAGAACTTTAAGTTGAATTCAGAGTTGCTCACGTTTAAGATAAAAAAGATACTAGGCTCTGATCTCCTAAAATTATATATTCCCGTACAGTTTTTTTTGTACCTATTCTTAAATAAACTCATCAATAAAATTACTGAGAACACCAGTTTGTATCAAGTGCAGAAAGATCCCAATAGCACCTTTCGATTAAGTGAAGAGGATGTCAGGCAATTTATAGGTGTGGCATATCTAATGTCTCTTATTCAAGTCCCTAGAGTTACCAACTACTGGAGTCCAGTACTAGGTACTCCAGTAATACAGGTCATTGTTGCCTAAATAAGTTTGAAAAAATTCGACAAACTTTGCACTTCAACGACAATAGCAAAGATCTCCCTAGAAGTAATCTGATTGTGATCGGCAAAAATACGGCCTGTGGTGGACTCCTTTAATAACGCGTTTGGTAAAATCCAAATGGAGGAGCACCTCTGTGTAGGCGAGCAAATCTGCTCCACGAAAGCGCGTAATACTTTGAAGAGGTATAACCCTAACAAACCACATAAGTGGGGTTATAACGTGTTTGCTTTGAGTGGCGTGTCTGGATTTGCTTATAAAACAGAAATTGAGACAGGTATAGAAAATAGGAACCAGATTTAGGTGCCTCATCTAAGGTCGTCATTTGGCTAGCATGTGTGATTCCGAGGAACCAAAACTTTAAGCTATATTTTGATAACTATTTCACTTTTCTTCGTCTAATGGAATATCTGGGCAAAGAAGGCATTTTGAGTCTCGGCACTATTAGAAGAAATAGAATACAAGATTTTAAGCTGTCATCAGAAAAAATAAAAAAAAAGAACAGCTATTCCGAAAAATACGTAGCTGACGTCAACAGCATTGATGTCTCAATTGTTGCATGGAAGGACAACAGAATTGTTAATCTTGCTTCCACCTTTGCTGGGCAAAAACCTGAGGCTGATGCTCGAAGATGGGTTAAACAAAATAAAAAATATATTAAAATAAAGCGAACTTATGTAGTCGGTGAGTACAACCGCCACATGGGTGGCGTTGACCTCCTTAACAGCATCATGGGCTTATACAAAATATGCTTGCGAAGCAAAAGATGGCTCATGCGAATTTTTTATCATTATCTAGATATAACCATGGCAAATGCATGGGTTCTTTATAAAACGGGTTGCTGAATATAAAGGATTTCAATCAAACCCTTTATCATCAGCAGATTTTCGTCAGCAGGTTGCTGTAACCCTTTGGCTAGTGGGACGTTTGATTCTCTGGTCGGCGGTCATTGCAGACAGAAATTGATATCAAAAAGCACAAAGGAACTGCTCAGCACGTACCCCCGAAAGCAGTTCGACAAGACCCGATTGGGCACTGGCCGCCATGGTCTGATAAGAAAATCAGATACAAACTTCCAAAGTGTGTCCGATTTACCCACAACGTGTGTGAAAAGTGCGGAGTAGTCTTATGCTACACAAAAACCAAAAATTGTTTTAAGGAATTTCACCTTTCATAATTTTATAAGTGTCCACCACTAAGCTCAGTGTTGCCTTAAAGCAACAAATCCTTTTTGTATAAGATTCGGCCATTAACTTCAAAGTTGCCTAGAAGCAACACACCCTTATTTTCTCATTTTCTAGCTAAATATTAAAAAAAAAATTTTATAGTTTTTTTAAACGACCTTTTTTATCTTTAATAAATATCTTTTTTAACATCTTTTTTATATATTTTTTTCTTCTCAATATTTTGCTTTCCTTTGAAAAAAAAACTTATTAAGAAATTGAAAAAAAAATTTTTTTTCTGAAGAAGCTTTCCAAAGGAAAGCGAAATATTGAGAAGAAAAAATATATAAAAAAGATCTTAAAAAAGAAAAAAGATATTTATAAAAAAAAAAATAAAAAATGCGTGTATTTTATTTTGTTGTTTTCATCTCATATACAGAATATCAAATTAATCGGAGTTGCTGAGTGATAGAGGGTTATATTTTCTTAGTTAACTTTCCCTATGTCTGTACCCTTTATGTGGTTGCCAGCTTGCCTTAATTTTGCTTAAATTACAAGAATTGTTAACGGCTCTTCAGAACCAAAAAATATATTAAGAAATATTTCTCCTCAAACAATCTCAATCATGTAAAAATTTGCTTTGGCGTCGCCATAAACTATTTTTCATGGCCTGCGTATATGAAATATATAAACTTAATAAATATTAACCCTTAACGGCCGAAAGGCCCCGCTGAGGGGACATAGTACTTATGCCATAGAAAACGAAAGGCCCCGCTACGGGGACATGAAAAGAATTTAATTTTCATTTCATTTATATAATATATAAATAAATATATAAATATATATAATTATATATTATAATTATATATATAATTATATATAAATATATAAATATAAATATATTATAAAAATTAATTTTATTTATAACATTAAAAATCAAGTAAATATATTGAATTCATATCTAAATAAATCATTTTAATCAGTTTAGTTTAAGTTTTCATCCTTATAAACGTTTTAGAATTTCACCTAATTTTCCGTCGTGCTATGGGCGAGTATTACAAAAAAAGCTCTCGGCCGTTAAGGGTTAATTAAGGGTATTTTAACGTGAGCGCTTAAAAGTATGCAATTTATTGGACAATAAAATGAATTTTTACAGAAGGCGTATAATTATTATATCCGTAATTTAATATTGATTGACATAAAAAGAGCTACAGCAAGTCATGCCAACAAACAAACATATCACCCACAAATGCAAATAAAAAACAAAAATTAAAAAAAAACCTCTTTTAAAAAATTTCACAACATCTTTATGTCGAATCTTTCTGGTAGAAAAACAAACACTTGGCATGTTTGTTTTATTAATATTATTATAATTTTTATATGACATTATTACGTCCGCTGTCAGAATTGTAAGAAAACTTCTGCATCGTTTATTAATTTAATGAACCATACATTTTTGCAACATTTGACGTAAGTACAGCAGTTGAGCTTCATTGACGTTTGTTGGGTTTCGAGTTGAACGTAAATATTTACAAATATTTATATATATATATATATATATATATATATATCTTTGACACTTCTTAAACAACAATTAAATTGCCAGAAAACAAATCACTCCATTTGCTTCATTTTCGTCGGCAAGTAAATGTAAGCTGTTGAAAATTATGTTATTTCTCACACAATGTTTTTATATGCTGTACATGA